>JAPDNY010000003.1:67996717-73621305 GCA_029375565.1 Gekko gecko | reverse complement strand
CCTAGACAGTCAAGGATGTTATGTGTCAAAATAGCCAGAAATATATCAAAATTCATTCTAAAAGTCTAAGAGCCTTTGGTAGACAAACTCAATGTTTAGACTTTATTGTGACCTTATTGGAAGCAGAGTGCACTGTCAGGCTAGAGAGAGGCCTGAGAGATGACAATAGCTAAGCCTGCAAAGCCTTATGGGAGAAGAACCAAACAGAAAGGGCTTAGCTAATCCAGGCTGTTAATACAGAAATGCCCCAGGCTCACTTATTTTTCTGTCACAGTTTTTGTTTATGGCTAAAATATTTATAAGTGAATGACTTGTTGAAACTCTTCATTTATGAGAGTGAAAATTGTGAAGGATAGAAATGAGTACTCTAGAAGCCTGGGCATCTTATTTATTTAGAATTTTCTATGGCACTTCTCCAGAGAACCCACCAGATGCCCCTTTAGAGATCGATAGGACAGCAAAAACTCACCAGTCAACCCTCCTGTGTTTTAAAATCTGAACAATTTGAAAGCTGTAATGAATTACGGAGTCTCACTTCTATAGGCAAAACAAAAACACATTGTATTTATTTATAGCTTACCTTTCTTGCTGACACTCAAGGTGGATTATAAAATCTAGCAATGTGATAGGAACAGTGCAAAATATATAAACATTGTAGTAAGAGTGAAGTACAGAATTAGAAAACAATGCAATAAAACAATATAAAACTTGACATAAGAAATGCAAAAACTGAATTACAGACAGAAAACAGTGCAGTAAAAACAAGGAATGCATATAATATAGCATGTAATAAACACAGCTCTTGTCTGTTTGTAAAAGCTTCTTCCTGAACAATTCCATTTTACTACAGCCCTATTCACGTTATAAAAATGCCATCCTGAAAATTCTGTTTTTCACATTCAGCAGAACAATAGAAGTGTGGGAGCCATCCTGGCCTCCGCAGGCAAGCCTAACAGAATGCTCCTGTTATAGACAGCTGCTGAACTTACTCATTTGCAAAGTGGCACCTCCAGCAGACTTGCAGAGATGAGCACAGCTATCACAGTGGGGCATATCGCTTGTGTATGTGGGTCCTAGGCCCTGAAGGGCTTTGTAGGTGATAGTCAATACCTCAAACTGAACCCAGAAACTAATTGATAACAAATGGGGAGATTGCAGAACAGATGTAAAATGCCTACTTCTCCTGATTTCTGATCTAATCAAGCTGTGGCGTTCCGCACCAGCTGGAGTTTTCCCTTTGAGGCCAGACCTATTTAGTGTGCAGCAGCACACAAACATGTGCCATGGACTATCTTCCTAATAGCAACAGTAGGTACAGAGTATTTTGAAGTGCTGGGGCGGGGGGAAGAGAGAGAGTTCGTATCTTACAGCTTTTGCATGTTTTTTTCAGGTAGCACTAGCCAGCATGGTCTCAGTGATTGCAGCAGGTTGGATGAAAAAGCCACCTTCCGCAAGTGATTTCTGATGGTTCCCTTTCCCAGTGCACACCCCCATGCTGTATCCCACACCATTCCGAAAGCTCCTCTGGCCCGTGGGAATGGCTTTTCAGCTGCAGCCGGAACGGAAGGCAGGGGAGATCCTTTCCCTGAGCTGCGCTCATGTTTCTTTGGATCCAGTCCGCTGTGGGCTGAATATGTGGCTTTAACCACGTGTCTTCTGATCTGAGAACTGGTAATTTATTTAGGTCCTTATTAATTTGTGCAGATAAATTGAATGACTAGAACACAGTTTAGTCGCTGCAGCTTTCTCCTAACTGAAAGTTCATCCAGCAATGAATGGGAAATTTCTAGGGGAATGTAAGAAACTATGGCAGCAATAGACTTGTGCACAGACTTGGCATATTACAGTTGATGCAAGCAACGCATCCTTTCACTTCCTAATAAAAAAGTGGAAGAGATGCAGTAGCTGCTTTGGAAAAGTAAGGTATTGTTCAATAGTGGGTTCCACGGATGAGCAGACCCCAAGTCTAGTGATCAGCTCTACTTTACTAGTGATTTCAGTAAGAACAAGACTGACCTCCAGGGCTGCAGCCCTGTTTAAATAGCATGCAGTGGCCACACCCAAACACACCCCACTCCCAACGATAGGCTATTTACATAACATTACTTCTTGATTGGTTACTTCTAGAGTCCTGGTGGGCTGTTGTTCTTGGGCTCCAAGCTCAGCCCGTCTCTGGTAGAACAGTCCTAGAACGTTTCAGTCCCAATACAAAACAGGCATAGAAAGCAGAGTCCAGCACACAGAAGACATGATTTCAGCAATCAGCAGCTGCCTACATGCTGCACACCATGAAAAACCATCAGGAGTCATTTCAGTTATAAAAGATTCAGAGGAGGGAGGAGGAGTGATGGTACGTCCTACACTGTAGCAGCAGGCTTTGATTTTAACGTAAGGAAACAATTCAGATGGAATAGGAACTAAAAATATGCACCTTAAAGGACCGGGGAAATTATTTGGGGGATTCACAACATGCTGTTGAGGGTAAGGGCACTCTCTAGTGCTCTCACACAGAGCTTTCCCCATCTCGCTCTCCTTTCCAAACTCCAGAGTGGAGGCAAGCGGCAGGAGGGCGGGGGAGACAGAATAGGAAAACTATTTTAAATAGTACCAACTAAATTTTCTAGGTCTGCAAAAAATCCAGACAGCACCATTTCAAAAATTCAGTTACACACTTTGGAGCACATCGTTACAGTGGCTTCCTTCCTAAGAGCTCAATTCAGCACTTTTCATGAATGTCCTAAAACATTCTGGAAACAGGAAGTGTGTATTTTCCATGAGGGATCTGACACAAATCATGTAGGCAATACTTATCCTTCACCTCTAACTCATGCAGGAAAATTACAGAAATATGGCATATACAATACTGGAAAGCCTAGCTATATTAACCTCCTCTGCTCTCCTTCTTCCCTTAATACATTTCACTTTTTATTCTGAACAAAACATTTGATATTCCAGACCCCCAAGGTTTCACACTTCACATTCTCAGCTGACTTTGGTCAGTCTCAAACCTGTAGAGCAAATCAGCCTAGATTCTTGAGCTAGCCAGTTTTGTGTGCGATATTTCACTTTTAGGCATAGATGACCTTTTCATTCAGTTTTATTTTTTTACAAGCAGGGTATGTATGCTGGTTTGCTTGTCAGGAGATGTTAGCACTTTAGACCCAGGCATAAACACACAAGAAGGAAAAGCAAAACTGATTTGGTGAAGAGTTTTCAAAGAAAGGGATGCTTCAGGCACAATCTGAAGTTTAACTGGTTTTTGGTGACTCTTGCCACCCACCAGTGAAAAATTTATAGAAGACTTGAAGAGACCACACAGACTTAGTGACTTGGAAATAATGTATTTGGTGGCAGGGGATTACATTTTGCATTCTCAGCTCTTCATCTGGTTGGTCTGGTGGACCGTCCTTATTAGCAGATTAAGGATGGATGGGAATCAACCAATGATAACAAAACAATGGGGGGAGAGGTCAGTACAGGCCATGCGAGGTGTACAACAGAATCCATTTCAGTGTAGTCTTCCAGATACCTGCTTTCTGTACATTTTCTGCCTCTAGTTTTGCACAACTGTACCACATTATGTATGAAGATATACCTGGAGAACTTGTAAGTAGGATCCTACTATGTAGTGCTTTTTTCTGTGAAAAATAGTGCCCATACTCCTACATATGATTAGACCAGGGGTGGCCAAACTGGCTTGACGTAAGAGCCACATAAAATAAATGTCAGATTTTTTGCGAGCTGCATGGCATGAACAAATATTACACGTTTTTATTGAACAATATGTAATTTTGCTTTTTATTAACATTAAATGAGACTGCAAAATAGAAAAACAAAAGGGGTAAAAACAGATATTGATAGTGATATTTATTTATCCAATGATATTTATTTGCTAATGATATTTACTTGTTTAAGAGAGAGAGAGAAAGAGAGAGAGAGAGAAAGAGAGAGGTGAAAGAATGAAAGAGGTGGAAAGAGAGAAAGAGAGAAACAGATGAAGGAGGGGAAGGAAGGAAGGGATAAAGAAAGAAAAAGAGAAAGAAATGTGGAAAGAAAGCAAATAGATGAAGAGAGAGGGAGGAAGGAAGGAGGAAAGAAAGAGAGAGAGAGAGAAACAATGACAGCAAATAGATGGGGATGAAGGAATGAAGGACTGGAGAAAGAGAAAGGTGGAAAGAATGAAAGAGGTGGAAAGAAAGAAGGAGGGAGAGAGAAATGAAGAAAGCAAATAGATGAGGGAAGAAGGAAGGGAGAGATAAAGAGGGGAAGGAAGAAAGAGAGAAAGAAAGGTGGGAAAAAGCAAATATATGGGGGAGGAAGGAAGGAAGAAAGGGGAAAAGAAAGCGGGGTAGGAAGAAAGCAAAAAAGCAACTAAATTTAAATGTGTTCTCCAACCCCCCACCCCCATGCCAGCCAGCTTTGTGAAGGGATTTAAAGAGATAAATGCCTTCTCCAAGTCAGCAGGTGGGGCTGTGTGGTGGGGGCTTGGATAGCGAATATGTTCCCCAAGCCCCCTGCCCCCGCTGCCGCACCAGCTTGGCCTAGAGAAGGGATTTAAAGAGACAAATGCCTTCTCTGAGCCCAACCAGCCAGTGGGGCGGGGCATGGAGAACATATTTGACTTTAGATAGGGAGGGAGGGCAGAAAGAGAGAGAGAAAGAAATGTGGAAAGCTGAATAAAGCCTGCCCTGGCCTGCCGACTGGTGGTATTCCAAGGAGGTCTCCCAGCCAAGTACTTGCCAGAGTCAATCCTGCTTAGCTTCTGAGATCTGATGAGATCAGGCTTCTAGGTCAGGGCCAACTTGGCTTGGAGAAGGGATTTAAAGAGACAAATGCTTTCTCCAAGCCAGCCGGTGGGGGAGAGGAGCTTTGGCAACACATTTAAAGTTAAAGCTGCTTTCTTTTTCTGCTCCTCCCTCACCTCAAGCCTACCCAGGGACGGTTGCCTCCCTCTTCCCCAGCTGCACTGCTGGTAGCCACACAATATGTGTGAAAGAGCCACATGACTTGGAAGAGCCAACCCCTCCCCCCAAGCTGCTGGTACTATCAATAAGTGTCCCCACACAAAAAACCCTGCTACTATGTAATTTATCATTGTTTAAAGCACCATGTTAATGCTTGTATGTTGTTTCAGCAGACAGCTCGTCCCAGCGGGAGGAGAATGTAGTGAATTTGGGGCCCACCCAGCCGGTGGGCCATCCCCTCCCCACCCAGTACAAAACGTGGGAGAGGACACGGTCTCTGGTGATGTGGTGTGCCATGTTGGAGACCAGTAGGGGACGGTCAGGGAGGGCCTCAAGGAGCAGGATGTGATGCGCCTGGTCCAGGTTGCAGGCAGGGAGCGGCAGCCTGCTTCAGGCATTGGCATGGCCCATGGCCTTCCCGGGGCGGTAGGCAAGTGAGTACTGGTAACCAAACAGGAAAATCGACCAGCACAGCACCCTGGGGGACAGCATCTGCGGTGTCTGGTGGTCCGGGGCCAGCACACCCAGCAGTGGCTTGTGGTTGGTCACGATGGTGATGGCTCACCCGTAGAGGTAATTGTGGAATTTCTTGATGCCTGCCACAATCACCAGAGCCTTTTTGTTGATCTGAGTGTAATATCTCTCTGCCGAGGACAAGGTGTGGGAATAATACGCCACGGGAACTTCTCTGCCATCAGGAAGCTGGTGGCCCAGGACCACATAGCAAGTGAGGATCGCTGGTAAAGTTTCGTCAAAGTGCACCAGGACAGTGTTTGAAGTGAGCAGCTCCTTGACAGCCTGGAATGCATTGGCCTATCACTGGCCCCAGACCCAAGGGGCTCTTTTGTCAAGGAGCTGGTGCAGTGGCTCTGCAACTGCAGCTTTGTGGGGCAAGGAGGAATGATAAAAGTTCAGTAGCCCCAAGGTGGCCTGAAGTTCTGGTTTGGACGTGGGGGCTGGTGCATTGACGATGGTGCTCACCTTGTCTGGGGCCGGACAGATGCCTTGCATGTCTACAAAGAACTCCAGAAACTCAACCCTCAGAACTTCCAGAAGACATTTTTCCCTCTTGACCTTGAGCCTGGCTGCTTGAAATCATTGCAGGACTGTGTGCAGCCTCATGGCGAAGTCCTCCTTGGTGGGTGTGGTGATTAAAACATCGTTGAAAAAGGGCTGTACCCCAGGAATCACTTTAAGGAGAGAGTCCATTAGAGTCCTGGCGCCACGCTGACCCTGAACTGCAGCCTCTGCACCCGAAACGCACCCCTATGCATCACAATTGTCTGCTCTTCTGCCGTCACATCGTCGACCAGGAGCTGTTGGTATGCCTGAGCTAAGTCCAGCTTACCAAAGACCTTGGCGCCCACCAGAGCAGCCAGGATGTGGCAAACTACTGGGACCGGATATGTGTGGTCTTGTAGAGCCTTGTTTATTATACATTTATAGTCCGTGCAGACACAGATGTCCCCATTGGGCTTTACTGGAGTCACAATTGGGGTTTCCCATGTGGTATGGGGTACCGGTTCCAAGACTCCGTGGGCCACCAGCCTATCCAACTCTATGTTGATCTTAGGTTTAAGAGCGAACGGTGTGCGCCTGGCCTTCAGCCTTATGGGCTGAACTGCCGGGTTTAGTTGTACAGAGACTGAGGGTCCAGTGTAACGGCCGAGCATCCCGTCAAATACCGCTGGGAACTCGTCGCACACTGCCTGGAAGTCTTTGGTGGCCATGTGGTGCACCCTAGTTACCCTGAACCCTAGTGGCGTGAACCACACAAGTCCTATGAGGCTCGTATGACTGCCCCTCACTAGCAGCAGGTCCAAAAGTCCATCAAATTGCCTGTACTGCACTCAGAACTTTCCCTCCCCCAGGCTGGACACCTCGTTTTTGGAAAAGTCCCGTAGAGTGAAATTGACAGGCTGCAGGAGAGAAGGGCCTGCATTGGGGTATAGCCTGTGGAACATGTCCTCCGAGATAACTGAGATGGAGGACCCGGTATCTAGCTCTATCGAGCAGGGGCTTCCCTCGCATAAGAGAGTGACCATAATTTTGTTGGGGGTCTCCCAGGGCAAGTCCAATACCTGTTGCTGCTGGACAGAGATGGTGTGTAGCTCCACGGAGTGCGTCGATGTTGGGGTAGCCAGTGGTTGCCTCCCGCTTCCCTTCGAGCGGCATGCATGGCCGATGTGACCAACCTTCCTGCACGTCTGACATGTGGCATCTCTGAAACGGCAGGATCTCCACTTGTGAGGGTCCCTGCAGTTGGCACATGGTGTTGCTGCTGTGCATTCAGTGGTGTGGCATGGAATGGAGTGGCAGGGGTCGCGATGTGCTGGTTATGGTAGTTGCAATACCTCATCACTGTTGGATGTGTTGGAGGTTGATGAAACGGCGGCCTGGTGTGTGGTTGTGGCCTGGCATTGGTCTTCTAGTGGCTGCCCTCCCTGGACTTCTCAAATGCTGCTGCCGCTTGGAGTGCCTTTTGGAGGTCTACGTCCACTTGGCCAGTGAGCCTGTGGCGGAGCTTCTCGTCCCTGAGGCCAAACATGAAATGGTCTAGGAGCGCTTCCTTGAGTGTGGCGAACTCACAGTAGAGGGCCAGTTTGCACAGGGCAGCCACATAAGCTGAGGCCGGTTCACCGGGCCTTTGGTTCCTCTCAAAGAATTCCATGTGGCGAGTCATGTGGGTGGGTTTGGGTGCAAAGTGGTCTGTAAGCACCTTGATGAGACCGTTGAAGGTGGCAAGCTTTAGCTGGTCGGCGCGCTGAGGCTCTGGGCCAGCTCCAGGGTATCGATCCCACAGGAGCTGAGGAGGTGTTATCAGTGCCTTGGAATTCCATGAAATAGGTTAGGCGTTCCACCCAGGATTCCCACTTTTCTGGGTGAGTGGGGTCGAATTCCGGCAGGATTCCTGGAGCGGCAGCCATTGTCTTCAGAGCAGTGCGATGCTCGGTGCTCAGTGTGCGCTGCTGTGCTGGTTGAAGCCGGCTCACTCATCAGGATCCCACCTTCATTGCCAGTGAAATATACTGGGTCCAGACGCATTCAAGTGATCAGTTCACAGTTTATTAGTGATTCAGCAAGAGAAAGAAGACTGAGAAACCCCTGGCCAAAGCCGGGTATTTATGCCTGAAAAAGGTTACACCCCAAACACACCCCACTCCCAACTATAGGCTATTTACACTACATTGTTTCCCAATTGGGTTACTCTAGGATCCCTGTCACCCTACTGGTCCATTCTAGGATCCTAGCAAGCTATTGTTATGCATACCCAAGCTAAGTCCTTTTGTAAGTACAGTTCAGGCTCAATACATAACACCAAATCTATTGCATTGTTTTTTGGATGTTCCATCCTGCTGACTGTATTGACTTACACTGTGTAATCTGCCTTGGTTCTCAGTGAGAAACACAAATTATAAATAACAAAATAAATAAGCCAACCTGTTATATACTCCCTGTTATCATATCTATATGTACCTCAATTATATCTAGGATGTCCAGCTGTGGCCTGGTATGTTTCTGGAGATTTGGGGTCAGATTACACTCAAGTGCTGCTTAAAGGCATGTGTCTCAAATACAATGAATGAGAAAAATCATACACAGAAACTGAAATGTAATCCTGTAGTATGATCCACATATACTTATTAAAGCACTATGGCTTTAAGACAAATTACACACGTGTAAATATGCACAAAGAAACCTCTCTAGAGGAAGACAATATAACTATGTGCAGTCCTTGAAGACAGCTGTTATTTTCTTACTGCTTATTTTCCAAGCTTTCAGGTCTGCAGAGAGGCTAAGAAAACTGGCTGACATCACTTGATGGTTGTGGATGTTTTTTTCCTCTTCTTCAGAGTCAGTGTTCTTACAGAACTAATACAAATATCAAAACAAGCAAAGTATCTTGTATGCAGATGTCCAAAACACACTTCAAAACCTATTGCAAACAACTTGAAGCCTAACTTTAAGAGATGAAGAGTTTCCAAGCACAGACAGCTTTTGTATTCGAACTGGTTTCCAGACACCAGTTCCAACAATATACTGGAAGTAGGAACTCCCCCAAATGCCCATCAACCAATCAATGCTCCCATTCAGCCTGCCAAATATCTGCCCTGCCTTTGTGACTGCCCTTAACATCTGCAAGCCAATGGTTACATTATCTAGCTCCTCAGACTACAAGGTCAGACAGAATGATGAGATCACATACTTCCCAAGTTGTTCCCAGCATACTCGGGAGGCCCCTGTGTGAGAATTGTTCCAAGCTAGCACTAACCAAGCAAAGAAGACAGCCATACACATCCACTCTCCCACCCATTGGCAGCAAAGATAATAAACAGCAAGACATAGAGCAAGAAACATGTGAGCTATGAAAAAATACATATGAATATGAGAATATATGTGAAGCTATAATACAACAAATGGAGCGTAAGCAGGGGAAAACATTGGTCACACGAGGCCCAAGCTTGACGAGAGAAGCTATCATAACAGAATTTCTAATTCAAGAAAGATGTTCAAGAATTCTGACTTTAATCATTCTCATGGAGGTGCTAATATATTATCTTACACTCATATCCCAAAATTTTGTTGTAATTTTGTTCTTGTTGTTTCCTCCAGGTCAGCTGATTTTTATTGTCTGGAGATCAGTTGTAATTCTAGGAAAATTCCAGGCACCTCATAGAGGTTGGTAACCTTAACCATATCCCCATTATCCAACAGTCCTACTGGGCTCAGTGGGATAAATTCCCCAGTATGGGTGCACAGGAGTGCATCCTTTGAGCCTGGTCCAACACATGAGTACTCAGAAGCCCTTAGCACAGGACACCAGCCTTAAAGGCCTACCTATCTTCCTTGACTCTGAATACAGAGTCCAATACAGGGCAAGGCATTAAGTAACACAGCATGGTAGTATCTAGCAGAGGAGAGCAGAAATACCAGACCACTTGCAAGATAACTGTTGTATGCTGAGAGACACTTAAGCGGCTCCTTAATGATTGGAATTAATTCAAAACCAGAGTGAGGCCATTATACGCAGTGGTGCGCTAGTGATTTACCACTGACATAATTAGCTGCCAGCAGTTAGGCTTCTAATGAAAAGAAAATTTCAGCTCCCACTGACAAGTTCTTAACTATCAAGGTCTTACTGATTAAGGAGACAGAGGAGCTGATATATAATATTTGTGTGATATGGAGTATGTTTCGCTTTCAAATCACTTTTTTCAGTCCTAAAGCAAAGTAAAGCTCTGTTATTTATACAAAAGAAAACTGAAGCTTCATAAAAGATTATGTGATATCACTTTCAATGTCTTTCTCACTAGAGAGTTCCTTTTTTCTGAAAAGATTGTTGCTGTGGTAATGCTCCACAAAACACACGTTCTAGAGTAGTTAGAAGCAATGAGACTTTTCTTGGACAATTTTGGTTTAAGGCTGTGTAGATTTTAGTCCATGTACATAGATGAGAAAAATCTAATCTAAGGCTTCAACCAGAAATGTTTTCTCTGGTGAATAAAACCCTCAAAATGCCTCCCAAATTTTGATTACTTCATTTATCACCTAATTTTCTTGTTCATACTTAAGGCAGATTACAGAAATAAAATACAGTATAATACATATAATAAAAATACTTTCCACAAATGGAGAAAAATGAAATGAAGACAGTATGATACATCCAGCTTACAGGGGCAAGGGAAAAGAAAACAGCCTACAATTTTCACATGCAATTAAATTACAACCATATTACCTTTATAAAAATTGCCCACAAACTCAAGCCAAGGGAAACATTCTTAGCCTGAACCACAGAGCAAGCCAAAGCTTTGGGGAAAGGGTTTACTTTTAGGTGACACAAGGCAGCCCTCCAAAGCAATCTCCAACCTCCCCCTCCACCCAGCAGAGGTATGCTTATAGAATAAAAACAGGTTGCTTATAGAATAAAAACAGGTAACTGATGATCTTCGATGGTCATCTGTGCAGTCGCACACTGGGTTTTACGCCTGCATCAGATCCTTGCCGGGAAGCTTCAAAAGCTGCAAAGATAGCCTCTTCTAGGTGAGATCCATCTCAGCTCCTGTCAGCAGGCATCCGCTGAGCATACCCAGAACTGAGGTAGACCCCGCCCCCACTCAGTTCCGCACACCGCGCGGAAGTTCCAGTATCATAAGGTTATAAACCGGGAGATGCCAGCAGTGGGGAAGGTAGGGTGTGTGTGTGTGACTGCACAGATGACCACTCAAAGATCATCAGTTACAGGTAAGCAACCTGTTTATCTTCTTCATGGTCTCTGTGCATGTCACACAGTGTGATTAACAAGCTGAGATACACCACGGATGGCAGGTGTTGGCATCTACCTCCAATAATGGATAAACCCCAGATAGGACAAAAAAACTAATTTTTTCCATTCATCACAGGACACCACAAATATTATTTTAACACCATAACAGGTGCAACGAACAACAATCAGGCGTAAAAGTTCAGCTTTCAAACCATAAAGACAGACAACATTTTTAAAAAAACTTGCACATCACTCTTAGTTATATAACCTTACACTGGAACATAACTGAAATGTAATTAGTGAAAAATTGATTGCCCAAAGCTAGTGTCCTTCCTTGCTTTCATATCCAGAGCACAGTGTGTCTTCTAGGGGTATTCCTGCTAGGAATGCTGCGGAGGTTGCTACAGCCCTTACAGAATGTGCTCTGGGAAGAGATGGTAGTGGTTCCCCTGCAAGCTGATAACACAATCCAATGGCAGAGGAGACCCACTTAGAGAATCATTGTTTAGATACAGGTAAACCCTTACATGGGTTAGAATTTACTTTTCCTAAACATGCAGGTTCTGTGTAAATAAAATAACAGTGAACATCCAACATGTGTAAAGCTCGCTGATCACCCTCTATGGGCTTTGGGAAAAATGATGGTAGGGTTATGTTTTGGGCAAGTTAAAAAGGAGACAACTTTAGGAATGAATGTGGGGTCTGGCCTCAACACTACTCTATCTGCATGAAATACCATGTAAGGTGGATCAATTCTTAAAACGCAAAGTTCACTAGGTCTTCTTGCTGATGTTAGCACTACTAGTAATGCAGTTTTCCAAGAAACCAGATGGATAGATGCTGTTGCAAGCAATTCAAACTGTTTCCCAATCAGCTTAGCCAGGACTAAAGATAAGCTCCATGATGGTGCCAATGGTTGCTGTGGAGGATGGATGTTCTGTAAGGCCTTTAGGAATGTTTTTGTGGTTGGGTGGGAAAAAACAGTTAGTCACCCCAAGGTCTCATGATAAGCTGAGATAGGTGCACTTTTATGGACGAAAAGCTATCAGCTAAGTCCCTCTCGATGTAGCATAGTTAGGTAAACGAGAATTGATTATATGGGAGCCATGGTAGGTTGTATACCTCAATCCTTTGCATATGACACAAAGTGTGACCACTTCAGATGGTAAGATTTTCATGTGGATGGCTTCCTAACATTCAGCAAAATATCTGATATCTCTGTTGGTAACTCAGGCCTAACTTTTCCACGCCATCAGTTTGAAAAGTCCAGGATCGTGATGAAGAATCCATCCGTTCCTCTGAGATAGAAGGTCCGGACAGTCTAGTAGATGCTGATAGCACCCTTTTGACAAGCTTAGTAGAAGTGGAAACCATGGTTGTCTTGGCCACCATGGTGCAATTAGGAGGACAGATGTGTGATCCGACCTTATTTCCTGTAGTACCCGAAGGATCAGTGGAATCAGCGGAAACATATAGAATAGGTGACCTGTCCACCAATGGAGGAAGGCATCTCCCATGGATGATTGGGATGGGAGACCTTTGGAATAAAAAAGCGGACATTTTGCATTTTCCTCTGTTGCAAAGGCATCCAAAGTAGGTTGGCCAAAAATTTAAATTCCTCCGCCAGGCAGGTCGTCTTCAAAGACCACTCATGTTGCTCTATTGGTATTCGACTTAAAGTGTCTGTCCGAACACCGTCCACCCCTGGGACACGTATGGCTGTTAAGTGCATATTGTGCAGAAGATACCAGTCCCATAGTTCTATGGTCGCTCTGCACATAATAGCTGATGCAGTTCCTCCTTGCTTTAGGATATAGTACATTGTGGTCATGTTGTCTGTTGCCACTCTGACCGATTTGTCCTGCAGAACTGGCAGGAATGAGCGGAGTGCACACCTGACAACTAACAGTTTGAGTACATTGATGTGATGTTCTTTGTGTTCTGTTGTCCATAGACCCTGAACTGATAGGTTCCCGCAATGCGCTCCCCAACCTCACAGTGAAGCATCTCTGTATACTGTTACCTCTGTCTCTTCTTGCTGGAAAGGCATTCCCTGTAAGAGATCAGTCATACTTCTCAACCAGTGTATCGACTGCATGACTGGTGCTGGAATGTGAGCTATGGAAGTGCCTTGACTGTATTGTAATGGCAGAGAAACCACAATTGCAGGGGTCTCATCTGCAATAGGGCTAGTGGTACCACAAATGTTGAAGCCATCAGTCCTAGTAACGGTTGCACTGTCCCTGCTTTCTGTGTTGGATAAGTGACACATTTGGTGGCTAAATTTTTTAAGGTCACTGCCCTGTCGCTGGAGAGAAACGCTCTTGATAATGTGGAGTCGAGAACTGCCCCTATGAAATGGATTCTCTGAGATGGTTTCAGCTAAGTCTTTTCCTGGTTCACACACAGTCCTAAGCTCTCTAGAAGAAGCACAGTTTTCGTGATGTCCTGTTGTAGACGTTTGATAGACGATGCCACTAAAAGCCAGTCGTCGATATAGGGGAGTACTATTATGCCCTTTCATTGTAAGTATACTACCACCATCACCATACACATTGTGAACGTTTGCGGTGCTGTGACGAGTTCGAATGGAAGTGCCCTGTATTGATAGTGAGACTGTCCCATCATGAATCATAAGTAGCGGCGATGCTGTGGTCTTATTGTCATGTGAAAGTATGCTCTTTCAGATCTATAGAGGCCATCAACGCTCCTGGGGAAATTAACGATAAAATGGATTGCAACTTCACCATCCGGAATTTTTTTGTCTTGTGTGTTTGTTTAGTCCTCTTAGGTCCAGAATGGGTTGCTTGCCCCCATCTCTTTTTGGGACTATAAAATATCTTGAGTAATATCTGATGTTTCGTTGAAACTGGATGGCACCCTTTATTAATAGATGTTTTATTTCCTCTAGCAATGCTAGGGATGGGGGTGTGATGACTACATGTGGAGCTCAAGGTAGTGATTCGAATTCTATTGCATACCCCAGTCTGACAATGCTGAGGACCCAATGGCTGTTTGTGAAGCTTTCCCAGGTGCTGATGAAAGGTCTTAACCGAGTCCCCATGGGTGGCGTGACAGCAGTGGTGTCTATGCAACTGTCCATGCAGACTACTTTGGCTGCTGTGGAGTCTTTTTTTGCAGAGACTGGCTTGGGTTTTGACTGATATATCTGCCTGGATGTTGGTTGCTGGCATTTCCAAGCATCCTGAGGAGCTGGTGACCAAGGTCTTGAGTATTTGTTGTCTCCACGACCTTTGTCTCTGAAAACACTATGAAGATATGACAGCCACACCTAAATTTCTTGCCCGACAATGGCTTTTGTCCACTGTTTTGAGTGCATCATCAGTAGTCATGTGGAACAGTCCATCCCTGTTAAACAGCAAGTCCTCAGTCTTTTGTTTTACATCTGTCTGTAAAGATGTTGCTCTAAGCCACACGTGTTTGCAAAGGGCTACGGCAGTTGCTAAGATACAGGAAAAATCACGTGCCTAACAGTTGACACTTGCTGTTTTGTAGCTCTACAAGATGCCTGTATAAGCCCCATGGCCTCAGAACGGAATTCCACAGGGAGGTTGACAAGTAATGTTTCTACTTTATTTGAAAAGTGGGAGTTGTATGCTGATAGGTAAGTCATATTTTGCATTTTGCCTGCTAGAGATGTTGAGGCATAAATCTTCTTTGCCATAGCGTTTTGCCTTTGAGGAAGAATGAACCACTACTGAGTGTAGTTCAGAATTAGACTGTAAAAAATTTGCATCGGTCCTTTGTACATAGCTTCATATCATTTGGGATTAGGAGGCGTTGAAGCTGGTTTTTCCCATACTTCTTTCAGTGTTGCCAGATGTACTGGGAGTGCTGGCAATGCTGAAGATATTGGTATGTCTGATTGAAGCATGTCATGAACAATATCTGATACCCATGCTACCTCAGAGGTTAGCTATATGCACAATGCCTTAGCCATGCATTGTATTAGATCTGTAGTAGGCAGTGTTTGTTGAGAGTCTGGTTCTAATTCCCTTGGGGTATTCTGTTTGTCCTCCCCTTGAGATATTGAGCCCTCTGTGTCTGGATCAGACCTAATTGGGGATGTGAACTGCTGTGTGTCTAAGGCTGTTACTTCAATCATTTCAGGTGAATTTCGGGTTCCTGTGTCTATAGTCTTCGCCTGTAGGCTCCTTTGACCTCGGATGTCTCCAATCAGTTGTTCTTGGAGGCCTGGAATCATTATGTGTCACATTCCACCCTCTGAGATTGGGATTGAGAGTGTCATCTTGTGACCGAAGACGATCTAGACCGTGATCTGTAGTAATAAGAACGATGTCTGTCTGACCTATGTTTATAAGTTGGCTCCAGAACAATTATATAAGGGCTCCATGGTCTGCATTCATCACAGTGACATCGAGAGCAGTCACTCATAGAGCACCAGGAAGTTGGACGGATTGCTGGTATCTGCCCCCCCCCCAGGTCTTTCACTCAGTGAGAGTACCTGATGGGGTTCTGGAGACGATGAATGGCCTGAGGTTTGATCATCCTCAGCCAGGATTATTAGAGGTGGCAATGACTGCACTGACGGAGACAGCATCAGTACCTGACTCGGATTCGACGGAGGGTTTTGAGCTGGCTGCTGAGGCATCAAATCTAACACTGCCTCTGCACACTTCACTGACGGTGATTTGGTTGACAGCCCCATCAGGATTATCAGCTCCACTGCTGCTTTCTTCAGTGGCTGTTCTTCCGGCTGTTTAGCAACAGTGGCCAGTTTAGAAGCATCCAAAGTCCTCAGGATCTTCTGTTTCAAGCCTGTCAGAACCGAGCTGGATCCCCTCTTAAGAGGTTTGTCAGGCTTGCCTTTTTTTTGGCTTGGTCACAGTGGCAGTCTGAAGCACCGAATCGTCCTGCTCCATAGGTGGGAGAGGTGGTGTGTGTCGAGATCCCGATAACTGTGCCATTGTTGGTGTAAGGGATCTTTCTTTCTTTCTTTCTTTTTTTAAATAAAAACCCTCCTAAAGAGGAGAGAATTTTATTGTTTTTTATAATAAGAAAAAGGTAGGGTATATAGGTGGATTAAGAAAAGGATTGAGTGAATTTTTCTGTTAAAGGATTAGTTTCAGTTAATAAAAATACCGTTTTAGGCAACCACCGTGGTTGGAAGGTCTTCTTTTCACATTTCAAAAGTCCAAAATAACTCTGTTAGTAAGTTAGTAAAGTCCCTTGGGATTAGTTATTAATCAGCTCCTTTCTGACGTTTCACGAACAGCTATTTCTTATATTGTCTTCTTTTTGTGTCTCTCAAATTGTAAGATGGGCCCTCTTTAGCCTTCACGTCTCCCGCTCCGGCACCTCCCTCCTCTGGGTCGCTGTCCTCTTCGCTGGTTGATTCCGACCAAATTGCGAGTGCTGCATCTTCCTCTGTACTGGTGTGTCTCTTCAGAAATTCTTGTGCTTTGAAGACAGAGTCAATCTTCTCTCTTTTATCCTTATACTTAAACACCAGCCCTTCGGGGAAGATCCATTTATAAACAGTCTGATGCCTTTGTAGAAATGTGGTCAACCCTTTATATGCTTTCCTTTTCATACGGATTTCATAAGGAACATCCTTCAAGGTTCTAATAGTCTGCTCCCCAATCTTCAGGGGCACCGCTGAAACTGCACGTAAGATTTGATCTCTGGTACGTTGCTTAGTGAACTTGACAACCACTTCTGCTGGCAGATTATTTTTCTTTGTAAAAGCGGAATAGGCTCTATAAACCGTATCCATCTCTTCTTTTAATTCTCTCACTTCTCTGCCAGTTAAGGGTGCCAAGGCATTCGCCAGTATGGACCTGAGATCCTCTTTCTCTTCTTCTTTGATGCCCTGAAAGCGGAGAGTCAGATTAGATTTCTCCATCTGCAACGTTAAAATCCTTTTTTCTTGCATATCCTGATGCTTTTCTAGTTTGTTGACCCTTTTCTTTATTTTCCTGGCATCTTCCGTCGAGACCAGACACTTCTGTGCGATCTCCTCCATTCTTTTTGCTGTTTCCGTTAATTGTTTTTGTTGACTGTTGAGAACACCTTCCATGTTAGTCAAAGTTTCGCTAATTTTCTGCATTTGCTCCAGCAGAGGGTGCAGTAGCTCGCTTTTCTGTTGATTGACAGCAGGCTCTGGGGGGGGGGTTGCCCAGACCGGAAGTCCCTCCTCCCTTCTTTTCCGGCTTTTGTGGGACCTTTTTGAAAGCCGACATTTTCCCTGTTTGTTTACTTTATCAAAGTTCGTGCCGCATCCCTCAGGAGACCAGCTTACTCTTGATCTTCAATGAAACCCCACAGGTACTTTCACCAACACTTTTTCCCCTTTACCCCCTTCGCTTTTCCTTTGAAGTCTCGTTTCTCAAAGGGGGTGGGGATTCCTCCCTCCTCCCAGCCGCTTATCCGCTTACAGGGGGATTCGCATTTTTCGCTTCAAAGTAAACCTCCAACTCACGATTCGATGCCTGTTCTTCTTATGTTAATTCACATCGCTTATCTTCACTCCTGGAAGTCGGTGGCGTTGCTAAGTCCCATATGGGCACAACGCAGCGGGGCCGATTGGGGCGGGGAGAAAGCCTCAATTTCCCGGCTGTCTGCCGGCAAAGAGGCTACTCCCCAAGCGCCCCCGGTTCGGAGCCTTTGCCTAAGGCTCACTAGGGTCTTTCGCATATGCGAAGACCCCCCCAACCACGCGTGGGCTAACCATCTCTGGGAGCGTCCCAAGAGGTGGCCGCCATTCGCTCCGCCGAAAACCGAAACTCGGTGTAAGGGATCTTTCTAACAAGAACATCCTTAATCTGGCAGATGTTTTTCTTAGCTTGGTGTGTAAACTTTAAACAATGCTGACAAGATCCAGTTCTATGATCCTCTCCTAGGCATACGACACAATGGTCATGCCCATCCGTTGGGGGTGATCTTAGTGTTACAGCTGGAGCAGCGTTTAAAGAATGGTAAGCATCTCATATGCTATTCACTGACTTTTGAGTGTTAATCTGTTAAGGTATGATTTTTAATTAAGTATTTTTCTTATTACAGGACCTATTGTGAGGTAAGTTGAAGGTCATCGCTTGAACATCCCTGGCAAGGGAGGCAACTTAGAAAGAGTTAAGCAGCCACTACAACAAAGCCATTCTCACATGCATCCACTCACCCCCCATGGAATTCCAGTGTCTGCTTGAGGCCTCTTAATAAATGAAATTAAAATCATAGCAAACAAGACAGCGAGTTTGACACTTTTGTCTATACTTGGGAACCTATTCAACATGCCCTGGCAAAACCATTAGTGGTCATCAAACCCATTCAGCTAGCTCCAGTACAGCCACCCAGCGCCTGGCTAATCCCATCAGTGCTACTGTAAATCCAGACTCTGCCTCTCTGGAACCCCATTGGTCACACCTAGGTCTTGGCCCTCCTGACGCCACACACCTGGGCCCCCTGATTGGTCCAGGTAATCTTTTGTCTCCAACTGGGACAAGCCCCTCAAGACTTCCTATTGGTCTGCATTGTATTCCATCTACACATATGGCCATCAAGGTGTACACTCAGGATGACACCTATATTTTGAGTACAGCCCCAGAGTCTCTTCTTTGGGCCTTCCCATACTGCATAACGCTGGTTGTTGGCACTATTTGCTTCAAGGACTTCTGCACATCTGGACAGGTAGTATTACCTCATAACTGACCCTTCTATTCATTATCAATCACCTCTGCTTTCTTAGTTCTACATTGTTTGCTCTTTTTGAATGCTTAGTGTGGTTGTAATTAGGTAAACTTTTCAATAAAAACTATTTAATTTAGTCTTCAAATCTGGAGTCTTTCTACTGTACCGGACTTTGGTATAAACTGGCGTGCAGTCCCTGGCACCCTTCTGGCCTCCCCTACTAATTTCCCCAAAATCAAGGCAGGCCATTGGCGGTAAAAGAAGTTCAATACACAAGGTACACCTTTTGGAGGATGGAGACAGAGCACAGCAGTAAAGAGAAGGTAGAAAGCAGTGGAAATGAGAGTTTTTCCAAAGTATAGGGTTTGTTTAGTGGAAGACGTTCTTTCTATTGAGAATTCAAATCTAAAACATGCTGGAAGCTTTTATATGGCAGCTTGAGCCTCCAGCTTCATCAGTACATGCTCTGCCCAATTCTCCCTTAATGACAGATAAATAATTAC
Organism: Gekko gecko; assembly: GCA_029375565.1. NCBI lineage: Eukaryota > Metazoa > Chordata > Lepidosauria > Squamata > Gekkonidae > Gekko > Gekko gecko. The sequence continues at coordinate 73,601,905 of JAPDNY010000003.1, read as the reverse complement.
CACCACATCCAGTAGAAAATACTATAAAAATATAGACTTTTTGTTTTCAACTGACTTATAGCTATTGTACTTTGTCCAAAAGATGCATTTTGCCAGGCCCTTCATTTCTTTCACAGTGGGAAAAAACTAAGGTGCCAATCTAGTCTACAAGATTACTTTCTTCCACTGATCTCTGGCGTAGCTACTTATTTATTGACATTATTTATAGTCTGCCATTCTTACTGAGACTGAAGGTGGATTACACGGTCAATGCAATCAACTGGATGAGGCATTTAATAAGCAATGACACTGCATAAATCTGAACAGATCACACATAATTAAGCATAACACTTTAAGCAAGGAGTAATATATACAGTACACTCCCATGTAACAGTGTGGTTTGTCCCAATCCGGATGGCCCAGGCTTGCTTGATCTTGTCAGCTTTTGGAAGCTAAGCAGGGTTGGCCCTGATTAGTATTTGGATGAGAGACCACCAAGGAAGTCCAGGGGTCTCTAAGTACAGCCAGGCAATAGCAAACCATCTCTGAATGTCTCTTGCCTTGAAAACCCTACAGGGTCACCTTAAGTCAGCTGTGACATGAGGACACTTGACACACACACGTGTGGTATATTAGTTAAAATGTTAGACTAGGATCTGGGACACCCAGGTTTGAATCCCAACTTTGTCATGGAAGCTTGCTGGGTGACCTTCGGCCAGTCATACACTCAGCCTAACATACTTCATAAGAATGTTGTGAGGATAAAATGAAGACTGGCTTTGGGTCCCTATTAGGAATAAAGGTGGGGTATAAATTAAATAAATAAATAAATAGATACTGTACTCTAGATATGTAAAGTTCAAAGTTGTTTTTGGTTCCTTTATATACTGCATTTTAGGTGTATATTTGCATATTTATTCTTTGCATAAATGCTTCCTTTAGCAATCTTGATTCACAACTATTAAGCAGGACACACTATCTAAACCTACCTATTTAGGATCTTACTTACTTAAATGAAACTATTCATTCAACCCAATGGCCTTGAGCAGTATCATACTAATAAAGTTAAAAACAATGCTAATAACCCAACTCCAGACTTGGATTCATTTATTTATTCATATATCTTGCTATAGCTTGGGGAAAGAATTTTGCAACAGCTAAAGTCGCTTTGTGTTCAGTTCCTGCTAAGAGCACTCTCAGTTTCTCTCCAGGTATATTTGCCCTCCCTTGAAGAAGCAGCAAAATCCATAATTCCCTTATACCTGAGGAAAACACATATTCCAAGAGACAATGCTCCAAAATATCAATTTGCCCAAATCGATACAAACACAATCTGAGTAGAAAACCTTCTTATAGCGACCATCCCTTACATGAGAAGTTATTGCATTTAATCTGGCTAACATGAACACTCTTCTGTATTGTGGAACAGTTAAATATTTTAAATATTCATTAGAGACAATTGGATATGACAAACCTAAAGGAGGGAGCAAATGCTACATGCCCTTGCATAAGAGCTCATGAAATCCAGTTCATCCAGTTCTGAATTCCCCAGAAAAGGGAGTTAGGTCCAATTTACTGTAGCCAAGGTCTTATGTAAGAGTCCTCCCTCAACAAGGAAAGACAACCACTCTTATAAAAGACAAAGACCACCTTCAACCTCATGAGAAATGCAGCAACCCATGTTCAGGCTTCCAAAGAGTGAATTCCCAGTTCTAACCACAGTGTAGTTCCTGCTACACAACCTGGAAAACCTACCTACTTTCAAACCTCATGTCTCACAAGCAAGGGAAGTTTAATGCTATAGGTGAGATATGCACACACAATTTGTACTTCTCATTATGGGCAGGGTTTGTACTCTCTATGGTTCAAAACCCCACAGAAATGAAACTTGTGAACACTAGATTCTCTCATACTTTTTTTTTGCCCCCTCGAATGGGAATTTTTTATTTGCATTTTTTTAAAACTACAAAACTACAACAAAAAGGGAGAGGGAACCATTTAAACTAAGGATAAAGAAAAGATAACCACTACTGACTAAAACTCCAAGAGATGGGAGATCTTCAAAAATGCTTGTATCTATGTAAGTCCAAAAAGAGCTTTAGAAAAACATTGAGCCTGATCTAAAAATCCCACTACTGTATCAGCTTAACTACTTTCCCATTTCAAGAGCTCTCTCCTAATCATCCCAAAATAAAGGGGAAAAAAACTTTCTTGGCTTTCAAAGTCTCAGTTCTTGTTTTGTTTCTCTTTACAGTCTCTCAGTTGGTAGCCTTGTTTGGGAGCCACCACCCCCTTATCTGCATCAGAGTCCTCCTCAGAGGACATAGAGTCCAACTCTCCAGTAGACTTGCTGTCTTCTTCTTCTTTCTTCTTCTCTTCTGGACCTCCCAGTTGCAGCCACAAAAACTCTGAGCTTTAAAAACAGAATCATTTTTTCTCTCCTCTCTTTTATCTTGAAAGTGACGCCTTCGGGAATTAACCACCTGTACGCAATGCTGTTTGTTTGTAAAAAAAGGATTAGTTCCTTGTACTTCTGTCTCTTTTTTCTTATCTCAAATGGGATGTCTTTCAAGATCCTTATATTGTTGCCTCTGATTTTCAGGGGTGCATTTGTAGTCGCTTTTAAGATTAAGTCTCTTATATGCCATTTTGAGAATCTCACAACAATTTCCCCAAGCAGATTATTCTTTTTAATGCACGTAGAGTAGGCTCTATAAGCCACATCCATTTCGCTTAAGATATCTTCTGCTTTTAAATCCGTCATTGGGGCCAATGCATTGCTCAATAGTTGCTTTAGATTCTCATTAGGGGCTTCTAACACCCCTTGGAACCGGAGTACCATGTTTGCTCTTTCCATTTGTAGCTGTAGTAGTGTTTCTGACAAAGCATGCTTCTTTTCTAGCATTTGCATTTCCCCCCCTGCTTTTATGAAAAGGTTCTTTAGCTTCATTTTCTAGACTTGCCAACCAGCCAATATTTCTCCAGTAAAATTATGCATGCAAACAATCCATTAAACTTCACATTCTGCCAAGTTCTTCCTAATATGAATCCACCCCTAGAACACCAGCATCTCTGCCAGATTTTTGGAGACTGCCCTGCTCTGGCACTGCAAACTCTACTAAAAAGTTATTATTATTTTTACCTTACACTTTAGACTGAAGTCCATCAACCTCTTCCTTCCAAAATTCCTGGACTTATACATAAAAAAAAACACCAAAAGGTCCTCCTTATTGGCCAAATGAAGTGGGGTCTGAATTATTTTATCGGTAAGCTTTTCCGTTTGCTTTTAACGGAATAACTAACTCTGTTCAACATATTTCGTTAAGCACCAACTTCTGCATTTTGAGTTTGAGAACCGGCTTGCCTCCTCAGAAGTCTTCAGATAGGGGAAACAAAGGCAACACAATGCGACGTCTCCCTTAAAACTCTGGGGGCCCGTCCTGGAAATCGCTGCGGACCATTCTGCACCTCAGGCGCATAGCACTAGCTCGATCCCCGCAGCCTGTATCTGCCCTGAAGACTCCCAGTGTAATTCAGAACGGAACTGGTGCTCGTGTTTAAACCACCAGAGATCTCAAGGACGCGACTGTGCAAATGTACAAAACTAGGCGCGTTCCCGGTCGCGACTTCCACCCTTTCCCGTCAGATCCCAAATCCACCCCGCGCGCTTTCCAACTGTAACGCATCATTACTTCATCATCACCGCCCAACGGACAGCCGTTGGGACCGTTACAACAACGAAGCCACGACGCCGCTCTCCTCCCCGCCCAGCATAAAGAGCCGCGCCAACCCAGCGCAACACTTTTCTTCTTCAGCCAATTGCGAGTGAAATCACCTTTTCCTACGTCCCCATTGGCTAGAACTTTAGCATGTGATCGTGACAGATTCTGGAGGCGGTAAGGTGGGAGGCGTGCTCCGAAGAAGTTGGCGAGTGCGCGCGCTCGCCAATCGGGCGGGGCGGATGTCTATTTAAAAAAAAACGAAGAAGCCCAGGCGGTCGTCGAAGCCGAGGCGGTCGTCGAAGCCTGTCCATCAGGGCACGTGTCACGCTCAAGGCGTTGGATTGGACAGTTAATAATCACAAAAAAAAAAAACAACCCATAATTGTACGTGCTGTCGCGGCCTCCGGTGACCTACGGGAGATCGCTGAGCTTGAGCGCGTGCGCGCGACGGAGCGCTGCTCGCTCCCGGGGGGCGGCATCGAGCGTGGACGCGCAGAGGAGCGGCGGCGACGGCGGCCTCCGCCCCAGAGGAAGCGAATGCGGCCGCGTTTAAAGTGGTCGTCCGCGCGTGAGGGGCAGTCTCTGCTTCACGCCGCCAGGTAAAAAAAAGGGGGGGGGGATGGGGGAAGGCTGCCTGGCTTGTCCTCTTTTTTAAAATTTTGGGTCTTTCCGTATTAGTGCAATCGGGGGAGGGGTGAAAGAGCCGCGGCCACCGGGCTCTGGAGGGGAGGACGAGGAGCGGCTGTGAACTTAAAAGGGGTGGGGAAGAGGAGCGTGCGGGGCCGGCTGACTCTCTCTGTCTCTCTCTCGCTTTCCTTCTTGGGGGTCATCGTGTAGGGAACCTTCTCAGGTGGCGGAGAAAGCGAACAGTCTCAGAGGTGTAACAGGTAAAGGGGGGGGGGAGAGAAATGTGTTCCGTCCCGTAATGGCGCCACTCAATGAGGTGCTGCTAATCCCGCCAGTGTTCCCTCTAGGCTGAGTTAGTGGGAGCGAGTTTACATTTTTTTAGCCTCCGGCTCACACGTTTTTATCTCCGCTCGGGAAGGAGGGCTCCAGACTCTGTGCAGCAGCTAAATTGCTCGCGCGCAACTTTAAGGCCAGAGAGGCTTGCAAAGTAGATTTTTTTGCTCACAAGGCTCCCCAGCTTAGAGGGAGCATTGAATCCCAGCCCCCATTTGTGGGGAAGTTGTTCTGGAGCAGAGAGCCGGGAGAGGGAGGGAGCCTTGCTTTCTGTGTTGTTATGAATTCCAGATGAAGAGCCCTGTTGTTTTGTAGTAGCAGAATAAGAAGTCACTTTAGAGAGTTAATTTACACTGGAATAGATTTTGTTGGGACTTCTGTTTTGTTGTCAGCAACATTTTAAGTTATATGTCTCTTGCTTCAGGAGGGGAGGATAAAAGTTACCAGTTCTTCTCTTGGGCATTGCATGCCTTTTGATGAATTGTGGGTTTTGGGAGCCAGGGCTATTTTTGAGCAGGAAAGCACAAGAATGGAGTTCCAGCTGACTCCCCAGTTGGCCACGCCCAGAAGGAGTCCGTTAGCATAATAGGCCACACCCAACAGCAGAAACTCATTAGGTTTGGCTACATTAGGGCTGTGTGGCCTCCTTCCCACTCCAAAAAAAGCCCTGGGTTTTGATAACAAACAAGGTAAACAGAATAAGAAGCAAAAGGTGGGTGTGGCTGGATGACCACACTTCTTGTAACATGAGGATGTGGCCTAATATGCTAATGAGCTGTGCTGTCTGGGGTGTGTGGCCTAATATGCTAATGAGTTCCTGTTGTTGGGTATGGCCTATTATGTTAATGAGTTCCTGCTGGGCTTTTTCTACAAAAAAGCTCTGTTGAGGAGCAATGCTCCCTCTAAGCTGTGGAGTCTTGTAAGTAAAAATTCTACTTTGTGAGCTACTGACATTAAAGTTGAGAGCGAGCAATTCAGCTGCTACATAAATTAGTTTGTTCTGGAGCCATCCTTCCTGGGCTAAGACAAAAATGTGTGAGGTGGAGGCTAAAAATCTGTGAGCTAGCTCACACTATCTCAGTTGAGAGGGAAAACTGTTTAGGAGTGGTCCCCTTAGTGCTTATGTGGCAGTACAGAGTTTATAGGAGGGCTGTTCTCTTCTGCCCTCCTCTACCATTCAGTAGACTTTCATGGCTTCTTGACTTACAGTAGGATGTTACTTAAAGGAGTGTGACTGCCTCTGAACATGGAGGCTCCACGTGGGTGAGTATCCCTATGGTATTCCATGTTACTAACATAGAAGGCTGCTGCCTTATTGAGTCCCAGAAGGGCCTGAAGGTATGGTTATTGCAGCTGCACTGAGTGCACTGACTGAATACAGTCTTTGCAGAGCAAGGCTGCGATCACACACTCTAAATAATCCACTTTCAGTGCACTTTCAAACTGGATTTTGCCAGTTCACACAGTAAAAATCCAGTTGTAACGTGCATTGAAAGTGGATTATTGAGTTTGTGCAATCACCACCCTAATGTGGTTAAAGTGTGTGGCTAAATGTCAAATCCACAATGATTGTGGCCAAGAACTGTGGTATGTCTACTGATGCTAACATTCTGGATTCTTCTGAAATTTTCCATTGATAGAAAGATTTTTTTATCAGCCAAGTGGGATTTCTTTGCTCATCCCAAAATGCTGGTCCTTGGGTGGGGGGAATAGCATGGTGGGTGAGAGTCAGTCTGCCATAAAAGGATGGAATTGGTGATATCTTTCCCTGCCCCATTGTCAGGCTGATTGAAGTGAATTTGTATTAAAAGCCAAAAATTAAGTCACTACTAATTTAAGTTTATATTATGCTGGTGATTATTAAGTGCTTAGTCTGTGGTTTAATTGATAAGGTTTTCGTCCTAGAGCTTGGTATCTAAAAGATCTAAAAGTGGGTGCCTTCAGAAAATATACTTTTCTAACTCTGGAAAACTGCACAAGAGGTTCTGACTGAGTTTATTTCTACATGATGGGTGCTTCAGTTAGGTTGTGCTGCCCTCTAATTCAGTACAAGGACAGTATCAGTGGGAAAGAAGGGCGGCTAAAATATTTGTATTTTTTCCACTTTTTCTCCTTTTATACATTCGTAAGCTATTTGCTACGCTAGTTTGTAGAGGGATTCTTAAAATATGTCACATTTATGCCTATCAGGGGGAGCTGTATAATAGTGCATATGTGTTGCATATAATCCCTTGGATACTATGGTTGATATATTGCTCTACCTGCAGTATAGTATGTGAGCAGTTGTGCAACACTGCACTAGGGAACCATTGTGTGGTGTCCTGAAATGTGTGGCTCTGCAGAGTAGACTGACTTGATATCAAGATTTCCACTTTGAAACTCATGTTACCTGAAAATTGTATTAAATAGTTGCTATAACAAAATATATTGGAAAACTGCTAAATAATCTCTGTATAATGTGTTGTCGAAGGCTTTCACGGCCAGAGTTCATTAGCTGCTGTAGATTTTCCGGGTTGTGTGGCTGTGGTCTTGGCATTATAGGACTTGATGTTTCGCCAGTAGCTGTGACTGGCATCCTCAGAGGTATAACACAGAAAGAAGGCGTACTCTGTGTCAAGGACACAGGACCTTGACACAGAGAGTACTCCTTCTTCCTGTGTTATATCTCTGAGGATGCCAGGCACAGCTACTGGCAAAACGTCAGATGCTACAGTGCCAAGACCACGGCCACACAACCCGGAAAATCTACAGCAACTGATATCAGTATGGTTTAGAAGCCTAATATAAGCCCTTTGGTCTTGTAACTCACCTGTCAAACAAATGGCTGTGACAGTTTTTAAGAGGCTTTATAGGCTTTGCTTGTATTAAACTACGTTTTCTTTTAAACCTGATTATTTTCAAAGATTACAGCTATAACTGAAATTTAAAACAATCATTTAAAAAATAACTCTTTTCATCCACCCTTTGGCATGTAAGGGATTTAGTTGCGTTATTCCAGTATTGTTGAATCTGTCATAGGAGACCCTCTGGAAGAAATACTCAGTGGTGAGGAAGAAGGTTTTCGTTGTCTAGTTTTCAGGTGCTTTGTACAGGAAACCATATCTATATATCTAATTCCCAAGTGGCCCCCTGCGTGCGGATATCTAAATCCGCACATCGGGGGCACCTGGGGGGCAGGGAGATGTTCCTGCACGTGTGGGGCAGTCCCCACGTGTGCAGAAAAATCTAAAAAGTTTTAAAAACTGTATGGGGAATATTTAAATCCCCCAAAAAGTATGAGCGTTCCCTGCGTAGGCGCAGAGAACGCTGTGGGAACTCTGCGGCAGGTCAGTAGCTGAGACGCACTCAGGCCTCGCTGCAGGGGAGGGAAACTCAGTGGTGGAGGGGAGATCGTCGGGCCCGGCGGCTGGGAGGCACTCAGGCCTCGCCGCCGGTGCCCACGGGGGAGGAAACTCGGCGGAGGGGGGATCGTCAGGCCCGGCGGCTGGGAGGCACTCAGGCCTCGCCGCCGGTGCCTGCGGGGGAAGGAAACTCGGCGGAGGGGGGATCGTTGGGCCCGGTGGCTGGGAGGCACTCGGACCTCGCCGCCGTTGCCCGCGGGGGGAGGGAAACTTGGTGGTGGAGGGGGATCGTCGGGCCCGGCGGCTGGGAGGCACTGAGGCCTCGCCGCCGGTGCCCACGGGGGAGGGAAAATTGGCAATGGGGGGGATTGTTGGGCCAGAGGTGGGGAGAGAAGGCTTACCTGCGGAGCTGCTCCTGCAGACTGGGAGCCTTCCGGAATACTCCCCCCCCCATGCGAGTATCGTGGGTCCTGCTTCTTGTCTTCCTTAATTTAGATGGTGCAGATACCACTATGGGCTGACACAGTTTATTTTAAAACTACCTTGTTGTTATAATTTCTTGTTCTGTTGCCATTTTTTAAACTAGAGTTCTAGAAACGATGAGAAGAGTGTGTTAACTGATCATTAGTTGACCCAAACGTTCCATCAATGGAGTTTTAGTCTGAGGGTTGTTTGCTGTGTTGTACCCTAAGTTAGTCACTCCAATTCAGCAGCTTAACATTTTCTGTAACAAACTATGGAATTTAGGTTAATAAGTTACTGGAAGAAACAATCAATGAAAAATTAGTACTCGTTTGGATTTACAGGTAGACTTAAAAAAAAATCAGTATTTCTAGGTTAAGCAGTGACAACTTTAAGAAAATTATTGCTGTCTCTGCCACATGCCGATCTGATATAGTTAACTTCTCATTGTTCTTTGTAAACCTTAAAAACATGATGACCCAACTAATGGTTTAATTATTTGCAGTCTTCTTCTCTGTTATCAGCACACATTGGGATCCCCTTTTCAAAGCGGGTGTAGTAAGCCACATATGTGCCATGGCATTCGATTGAAATCCACTATGGCTATTAGTGCGTATGGATGTAGTGTAATTTTCATTTGCTGAAAGCACCTGCATTGGAAAAAGAGTGAAAACTGGTTGCATTTTGCATGAGAAATAATTATGACGACTGTGTTTAGATTGTGCCCTCCAGGTGCCACTCAGCCAGTTACAGCTCTTGGGAATGAGTTGTTGGTTCCCAGCACCCAATCAGTGCATGTTCCAGTGAGAGCTCTCATGATCAGGAAGCTAGATGACAGAAACTCCATCAACTGATTCTGTCCTTCCCCTGACACAGGCAAATATTGTGCTTATCTCTAGAAGACTGAGATAGCTCTGTTTTCGTGTTGGCTGAATGGGCACGAGAAGGGCTAACTCTTGTTCCTTACAAAAGGACACGCTGACGCTTTGCAGAGCCTCAGAAGTCTTTAGATCCCAGTTTGAGGGAGGCTAGAATGGGTCATGTAATTGAGCACACTTTTGTAAATTTAAAATTTCCTGAAAATATACAGGCTTCCTCTCAGGTCAGCATGGCAGTAAAAGCAGTATGTAATGGCACAATCATTAACAATGGAGACAGCAGTACATATTTAAAATGCACTGTAAAGAAAAGTGTGATATGGAATTGATGCTTTGAAAAACATGGCACACTAATTCAGGAGATCATGTTAACACAGTTGATTTGGAAATGTGGAGGCTAAAAATATGAAATAACTTGATTTTTAAAATTCCAGATGTTTTAGGGAACAATAATTGCATAGGTTGTCTACTACCTGAACTAAAAATAGTGGAGTGCCTTCCTGATTATTATGGCAGATCTGTAGCTGTAGTCTAAGCCAGCTGGAAGTGATCCACAAAGAAACACCTCCTGACAGCCAGAATAGCCTAAGCATAGCATGTACTGTGCTGGCCCACAGTCCGTCAAGTAGATTTTTGCGGGCATGAGAAGTGACAGCCTGGCCTTTGCTGCTTTCTCCTGAAGAGAATCTAATTACAGCTAAGAAAGTTGATTCAGACTTTTAGAGATCACCATAGTGGTCAAAAATCTTCACCGTATTTAGAAGGGGATGCCTCTTGATATAGGAAATATAGTATTTGATCCTGCAACTAGAGGCTTTGTATAGATAAAAGTAGGTAAAAAAAACGGGATTAAGCTGAAATGTAGAAGTGTGAAAAATTCAGAGAAAAAGAATTTCTTCTAAAGGATCATTGTTCTAATATGAAAACTGGAAATGCTGGGAAATTGAAATAAGTGTTTTCAGATATTGATATTGGCAATTTAAGCTGCTGTAGGTCTTGGAGCTAAAGGTAATGAAATTAGTGTAGTTAGCATTGCTAATACATTTGACTGGATTCTAGATGGCATTTTTAGGCCTTGTTGCTGGAAAATGTTTGTAAATTTAGCAGTATAGACACTATCTTTAAATGCTTGATCTGCAGACTGAAAGTCTTCTAAGTACATTGCTCCTGCAGCATGGTGGTAGGTCTTTCTACAAAACAGTCTCTGACTACTCTAGCATCTTGCTTGGCTTGGATTCTTCAATCTTATGCTTTAACTGAAAAAAGCTGGTGAATGTTTGGAAACGTGCTTGCTTGCAATAGATTTGAAAAGCAAGTTTCAGGTGATAGAGGCTTACATACTTTGCCATTTATGATGCTCATGGTTAAAGTTCAGAATGGGAAGCTATAGCTATTTCAGGCTCAGATTTTTGAATAAACTATAGTTTGGCCTGGTTTAAATGTGATGATGCTGGCAGAACTTACCTATATAGTGTGACATACCTGCAGCAAGGCTAGGCAGCTGTATGTGCAAAGTGGCAAAAATACAATATTGAAATACTAGCACAATGCCCATCCAGGATAAATCCCTGGTATACAAACATTGAAGATGGTCTAAGGGGGGCCCATAGGAGATTCTGAGGTTGAGTAAAGTAGTGCAGGTAAGTTCTTTTATGCTAAGATTTGTACTGAGATGGGAGTAAGATATAGAGATGGCAGACTTGCTGTAAAGTTATTATGTTTGCTGTCTTCTCCTATTGTATACTTGCTCAGAAACCAGTTTGTGAAATTCAGTAGGATTTATATATCTGTTTCTGCATAGAACTGCAGTATTGCATTCTATAGTGGGGGTGATAAACTATAGAAGAATTAAGTTGGGTAGCCATGTTAATCTGTCTGTAGCAGCAGAAAAAAACAAGAGTCCAATAGCACCTTAAAGACCAACAAAATTTGTGGCAGGGTATGAGCTTTTGTGGCTCACTGCGGTGGCTCACGTGGTTAAGATGCTGAACTGCAGGCTGTGGAAAGTCAGTAGTTCAAGAGCTGAGAGTGTCGCATGACGGAGTGAGCTCCCGTCTCTAGTTCCAGCTCCTGCCAACATAGCAGTTCGAAAGCAAGAAATTGCAAGTAGATAAATAGGTGCCACTTCAGTGGGAAGGTAACAGCGTTCCGTGCACCTTGGTGTTTAGTCATGCTGGCCACATGACCATGGAAACGTCTTCGGACAGCACTGGCTCTTTGGCTTTGAAATGGAGATGAACACCGCAACCCTAGAGTCGGATTCGACTGGCTTTTGAGCAAGGGAACTTTTACCTTTACGTTATCTTGGAGCAGAATCTTCCTGTCAGTATGTGCTGCTCTTCTGTCATCATACGGGTATCCTCGCTTAAGAAAATGGGCTCCGTAGTCTTGGCTTCATTGTTATAATTATGAGGATTGGTAGAATTTCTTTTAATGTGCAGGAACTGCCCATATGGTAGATTATTTCTAAGATGAATAGAATGATGTGATTTGAAATGTAGGTACATATTTCTGTCAGTGGGCTTTTTATAAGGTTTAAATGCCAGTTTATTCAGATGATCCTTGTAAATGATAGTATCCAGAAAGCTAATTTCAATCTCATTGGGTTTACCCTCAAACGTAATGGTAGGGTGTATACTATTAAGCCATTTCAAAAAATCCTCAAAAGCAGCAGGTTCAGTAAATATAAACAAATCATCAATAAATCTTCGGTAAATAAAAATGTATTTTTGAACTTATTTGACTTATTATTCAACATGTATTTGGATTTTTTAAAAAATCATGAAAATGTTAGCGAAATTGGGAGCACATGGGCTCCCCATGGCAACCCCACGAATTTACAAATAAAAATCATTGAAAAAAAAATTCTAAGATGAAGTCTAGAATCTCTATCAGAAAGAAAGTGGGTACACTGAGGTCCTCCCTCAATTCCAGTAAGTCCTCAACTAATGTCCTGATTTCTTCATGTGGGATATTAGTGTACAAGGCTTCAACATCAAGGGTAACTAATAATGATGAACACGGTACTGTTGTGCCTCCTAAAGCTTGTATGAAATGTTTAGTGTCTTTTACATAAGGAGTCTTATTAACAAAAGGTTTATTAAAACTATCAAAAAATTGAACAATGGGCTCTAAGAGAGAAGAGGTCCCAGAAATTATAGGTCTTCCAGGAGGTGACATACCGTCCTTGTGCACTTTTGGTAGCACATAAAACACTGGAATCCTTGGTGTTTTATTAATCAAAAATACTGTTGTGGATTCTCAGATATGACCCAATGCTAACGTTTCCTGCACTGTCACTTTAATGATTTACAGAATGTGTTGGGTGGGATCAGTATCTGTTATCAGTGGGTTGCTATTGTAAATAAATGTGCAGCTGACCTTATGCTGCTTCTGGTAGAAAAATCACAGGAAGAAGCAGCCAGACTATCAGTTGAAATAGATGAGATGGTGCTTGGCAAACATCATCCCATATCAATGAAATAGTGGCTGATCTGAAGATTGGTACCTAGGAGCTTCTTTCCTAACATTGCATTTGTAGTGCAATCGTAATGACTATTTTAATAAAGTGAAGGCATTTATACTTTGAAACAGTACAGTGTAATGTGCTGCTATACATTAATATGTCCCTTGTAAAATGCATTTGGAAAGAAAATATTGACTGTATTTCAGCTTTTTCCAAACCTTTAATTTTTCCACTCCCAGAATATTTTTTAATGATAAATTTTGGGATCCAGATTTCTGGCCTTCAAGCTACTTTTCTGTTTGGAGAGATGTCCAAGGTATTAGAACTGACTTCCCAAGAATGAATGAATGACGGCAATATTCATTTAGAGTAAAGATAATAGAACTGGCATGATATTATCGTCAGTTTGGATCTACACATCATGCTCTGAAGAAACGTTAAATGGTGTCTGATATATTCATATGGATTTTTGCAAAATCTAATACTAAATGTTGGTCTGAATATTCTACTCTGGTTCAGAAACAGCTTGCCATAAATAGTTTGCCATAAGAGGGCATTAAACTGGTATGTAATAGGAATGTGCCTGGTCAAAAGAATTTGTTTTATTAATATAATCTGACACTTTTAAATTGCTGGGCATTCACATATTCCTTGTAGTAGGCATTTTTTCTTGATCTGGTAGGTTTGCATTACTTTTTTTAACTAGTTGACATGAAGGATTACTTGAAATGCATAGTGATGCTACCGCACACTAGTTCAACAGGTTGTCTGGTCAATGTTGCATGTACAAAACAGGTTGAAGAGAACTTTGAAAAAGAATGGTCTCTCAAAGTATTACATGAATATGAGTCTGGATTGTCACTTTGCAGTTCCTTATAGTTGTTTGATGCCTCAAGTTTAGGGGTCTTTAGTTTTGATGGTGGCCTGATATAAACCAGTTCTTTGTCTTCAGTAAACTGCCAGCTCTGATTCAGAGTAACTAATGGACACTGAACATGTATTTCCCCAAATCTAGGTTTGGTTACTGTTCAGGCTTGATTATTCATGCCCACAAAAAAGCTAGAATGTTTCTTCAGTTACTCGGTGAATAATGTGGTCCCAAGAGAAGACAGAATATCATGTAGCCATGGCAACAACATTTTGTGTGTAGGCTTTCTAATGTAGGAGGATGCAGGTATCCCTGCACCATTTCTCAACATTTTCATCTAATTGCTTTAAATTTAAAAGCCTTGAGTGAAGTCGGGGTGGGGATGGGAGGGGGTAGAGTTATTGATGCTTTTAACTTGTAAACTTCAAAACCAAGGATTTTTTCTATATAAACTACATCTGGATTCTGGGTATCTAAAAGCACAAATGGTTTACAATCTGAGTCGCATTACTGAAAGGTAACGGAGATTACTGTCCCTGTTAAAATACTTGGACATGCTTGCACAGATATAATTACCTGGTTTTGTTCTACTAAAAATAATTTATCAGTTTCTTTACTGTGCATTAGTGCTACACTTTCTGAATGTTCTGGCCTACACAAGGCTAGGTGATCAAGAGAGATGCAAAAATAGCTACCTAATTCATCTTGGTGTACTGAACAACAAAAGGTAATCACTTCAGTAGCTGAAGTGCTGCCCACACAAAGTTAGGCAGCAAATCATAATATAAATAGTAATACAGTCACTTACTAGTTCAGTGCTTACTGTGTGACCCAAGCTTTATGGCCTGTCTTGAAATGATTTGCTTGAATTAATGTACTTTTGAATGATTAATCTGTACAGCCACTATTATTTCAAGTTCCATTAAAGGCAATACAGCTTCTAAGTATAGGACTATGTACTAGGTGAACTTTTGGTAGTGCATGTTTCATTCTTTATAGGTAGTACCTGACCTTATTTAAATTCCGATCCTTTTTCTTCAAGGTTAACACTGCTTGTAATAAAAATATAGGTACTTTAAAAAAAACTATCTTGCCTTTTAAAAACTGTTATAGTGGCTAACAATGAATTAAAACTGCAAGGCAAAACATGTTACAGTTAAAACTAGAAAGCAAAATAACTTGGAACCAGATGTAATAAATAACAAAACTCTCATTAAATATTGAGATAAATGCTTCTTGACACCTCACAGATGACAAATTTAGTGCCACTCAAATATCTCTGTGTAGGGAATTCCATAAGTATGGCACCATTGTCAAAGACAGTGTTGCCATGTTTACAATCCACTTAACCTTGGATGATGGGATACCTGATGCAGTGACCCAGGAGATCTGTAAGGCCTGGTAGGTTCCTGTGGGAGTTGTCCCACTTCCAAGTCAAGTAAGAATTTATAGGTAAAAAACAAAACTAGAAGTAATCTGGAAGCTGGTGAAGATCTTGTAATTATGGCAGTTTCTCCAGTCATTATCTAGGCTGCTGCACAAAAAAGCAGGCTTTTTAAAATGCAGCTTGTGTCAGAGAGTCAGGGAGTTCATGAGTTAATCTTCCATGGAGAGAAAAGCTTATGTGATTGGCTGCTCTACTTGCTCTCTGATTGGCCAACATCAGCTGAGAGAGGAAATAAAACAGCTGATCTGGAGGGGAAAGAGGTCTTTCGTTTGAAATCTTACTCTGGATCAGTAGCCAAAGGGTTTGGCTTCTGAGGGAAGAGACATTTTGGATTCTGTATTTTTTGACAGGATATAGTCAGAGAAGTACTTGTACAAAGAGAAGAAGAGAAACTCCCTTGTCTTAAATATCTTAAAACTGCTCTGAGGGAGAATGTAGATTCTCTCTCAGGAAAGCTTCAGAACAGCCTTATACAGACCATCGATACTGGAGAAGGATTTGGCAGAAGGTCTGAGTAGCTAGAGTGAACTCTTAAACAAGCCAAATAGTAAAAGCAGCTATTGCTTCTTAGGGACAAGGAGAATAACTTCCTGCCAGTGAAAGACGTTGGGAAGAGACCCCTGGTCTGTGATAAAGGGGAAAAGCTTAGACACCTCAGGAGTTAGTGAAAAGCTGTAATATCTACAGGAAAACCTAGAACTCTGAAGGAAGAAATCTAAACACTTTAAGCAAATGTTGTCCTCCAGAAGAAACATTGATAAGAACTGTGTTAATGCTGAAATATACTAAACAAAGTACCTCTCAAAGAAAGAACTAGAAAACCTTGAAACAAAACTACAAATACACTCTCTTGAATGTTCTAAGAATTCAGCTCTGTTTTTACTTCAGCAATCTCAAAATCTTGAATACCCCTATTATACATATGCTCCCTGCCTGCTTAACAAAATATTTTGTTTTTGAAGGTTGACTTGCTTCAAGTGCCATTTCATGAGGGTTTATAAAACAGGACAGCTCCTGTCTTTCCCTTGAGTTCCTGTATTGGGTCTAAAGCCTAAACCAATATCTAAACAAAGGGTGGGACAGTTTCAAGTTATCCATGAGAGGGGTGGAATACTGATGGCATAACAGCTTGAGCTACTAGGATGTACTTCGGGCCATGAAGATCATCTGGGTTTCCAGTGAAAGTAACTTGGCTGACAGTATTCCCATATTGTGCCCACTCTGGGTACAATCCCATGCAGAACAGTTTGACCATTAAGATTTTGCCATTAAGCTACCTCACCACAACATCTACATCTTCCCCCAATTCCAGTCATTCCTATGCTTCTGAGAAAGATCAAGGAACAGAGGGTGGAAGTGCTGGTGGTAACCCCATGGTGGCCACAATGGCCTTGGTTCTCTTCTAACAGATGGAGACAGCCCCTCCATTCACCTTGCCAACACTCCCAAACATGCTACATCAGGGACCAATCTGGCATTCTCATCTAAAATGGCTCTGTGAAAGGAACACCTTCCTGAAGAGGGGTTATTCCCAAGAAGTGATGGACAGTCTTCTGGCCTCCAGGAAATGGTCTCCAGTCAGGATTTATGATTCCTCCTGGAAGGCTTTCTCCAGATGGGGCAGGAGGAAAGCGGTGGATGTGGTTTGCCCTTCATTAGATGCCATATTGGGGTTTCTACAGGATGGTTTCAGAACCAGCCTCAAACCAGCCACTTTCAAGAAACTGGTCACAGCTCTGGCCATGGCCTTTCTGCAGGTGGACAGGTTCAACCTGTTCAATCATCCTCATATCTGACATTTTCTGCAAGGAGCTTCACTCTGTATTGTCTGCCCTGACTAAGCATCCCTTCAAACTGATCAAGGCAGTGCCTCTCCAATGGTTATGACTAAAGACCATCTTCCTAGAGGTGGTTTCGTCAGCCAGGAGGATCTCAGAATTAAGTGCTCTGTCAATCAAATCTGAGCTCTGCATCTTCCACAAAGACAGGGTGGTACTACACACTGACCCCACTTTCCTGCCAGAAGTCTATTTCAGATTCCACAGAGCACAGGAAACATGTTTACCATCTTTCTGTCTGGATTAGAAACATCCCAGGGAGAAGTTAGGGCATACTCCAAATCAGAGGAGCTGAACTCATTTGTTATGAGGGCCAGATCTGACATAACTGGCACTTTGCTGGGCTGGACCATGTGTGCCATAAAATGTAACACAAGGTACTGGAAATAGAAACTTAACAAAGATGTTTTCAGATGCCAAATGGCAATAGGCTTGATTGGATTAGGTGTGATATACAGAGGGATAGTAAGTGTGGAAATATCGTCACTGGTAATGAGACAGGAAACCTAGGTCTCAGTTTGGTCCAGAAGGATTCTGTCCAGGAGGATGCAAAGAATAAGTGGACATAAATCTGAAGAAGTGAGCAGTGACTCATGAAAGCTCATACCCTATCACAAATTCTGTTTGTCTTTAAGGTGCTGCTGGACTCTTACTCTTTCTACAACTATAAGAAACTACAACATTCAAAAAACAGTGGGGGGGGCATTTTAACTCTCCAGGACATTCAGTTGCTGATCTAAGAGTGGCAGTTCTCTTACAAAGGCAGATTGATAATGAAGCTCAATGCATCCTCCTGGCTGAATGGAGACCTAGCTAGGTTTCTTCTCTCATTACTAATGGCTGCTATTGTTATTTGGTATCTGAAATCACTTCACTTTCCAAGATATAAGTACAGATGGACTCTAGCTGTCTCTGAAGAAGTGAGCAGTGAGTCATGAAAGCTCATGCCCTGCCACAAATTTTGTTAGTTACTAAGGTGCTACTGGACTGTTGCTCCCTTCCACTAATAAAGATTGCAAGCTGTGCTGTTAGGTTTCTTTTATTATTATTTTTTAATCTGTTAGAACTGGAAAGGGGGATCTCTCCAAGTGAAATAATGTGTTGTTTTCATACTGGTATTTTTGGCCACTGTGTGACAGTGTTGGACTAGATGGGCCATTGGCCTGATTCAACATTGGCTTCTCTTATGTTCTCTTATGTTCTTATGTACTGGACAAAATCCACTCACTACTAGTGATGATAATAAACAGTTTAAAAAGTAAGGGTGGTTATGTGAAGAAAGGCAGCCAGTGAGGTAGGAGGGGAGAGAGGGAGACCACATGTTGAACCTGAAATATATGGAACTATAAATGTATTTTTAAATGTGTAGCCATCTACTTCCAGTCATTAAACAATGGAATCCAATCCAAGTGTTGTAATTCCTAATCAGTGTCTTTTTGAAAGAAAATCCCAGATAGGCAAGAGAAATATAATCTTTAAAAAAAAATCTTTTCACAATAAGCCAAAATAATTTTCCTTTAATTCCCCTTATCCCTTTCCTGTCCCCCTTCCTTTTTTAATGTGTGTGTGGTCAGGTCAGAAAGTAAACAGCAGAGCAGGGCTTGTCAGAAGAACTTACCTCCCCTCTCAAAAGAAGTGTGCATGCATAAGAAAGTTTCTACTTGAAATAATACTTTGTTGGTCCTGAAGGTGCCGTGGGGTTCCCTCTCCAAATCAGGGAAGAGAGGCTTGGAATGCAGCAGCAGCCCTGGAGTAGGAAGCAGAAGGGAGCAGAGGAAACTTTCCTCTGGTGTACTTGCGTGTGCTCTTTTTCCTTCCTCCAGCTTCCTACCTAAAGGAGGAAGAGAGGCTTGGCAACACAGCAGCAGCTCCAGAGAAGGAAGCAGGAGAGAGCAGAGGGAATTTATCTAATGCACACACATGCACTCTCATTTTTCTTCCCCCTTTGCAGCAGCAGTAGTGGGCAGGAGAAGGACACAGCTGCTCATGGGCTGCATACCACCTTGCAGGGGCCAGATTGACACCCCAGCTCTAGATGTACGTAGGGCACTCAAGGCTTACCTGATCCTCACAGAACAACTACGGTGATCAGACTCCATATTCATCAGTATTTCTGCTCCTAATTTGGGAAGAAAGATGTCTTCAGAGGCCATAGGCTTGGCCATTAACTCGTGCATTGTGGAAGCATACAGATCTCTTGGCCTTGATATTCCTTAGGAGATAACAGCACACTCAGTCAGGAGTGCTGCTATCAATGTAGCCTTTCTCAGAAATGCATCAGTAGAAGTAGTTTGTAAGGTGGCAATTTGGTCATCACTCTCTACCTTTGTGTGACACTACAGTTGAACCTGTGTGCATCAGTAGATGCTGCCTTTGGGAGAAGAGTGTCACAGTGTGTTGTCTTAGATTATGACAACCCATCCAAGTCTTAAGCACTGCTTTGGGAGTGCCCAAAGGTGTCCTCTGCCTCAGAGGGAGAATGGACCTTTGGACACTTATCGTGAAGGGTCTTCCTCCTCTGAGGAAAGGAGTGTCCTGGCCCCACTGATGGACCTCCTGGTGGCAGCTGGTATTTTTGGCCACTGTGTGTCAGACTGTTGGACTGGATGGTCCATTGGCCTGATCCAACATTGGTTTCTCTTATGTTCTTATGAGGACATCTTGCCCTGCTGCTGCACTTTTCTTTCTTGTCTGCATCCTTTGTTATTGCCTGTTGCAATTAAAGTTTGTCACTGTTACTTTTGAGTTTATTGATGTTATTAGGAAATTTGTGTTCTACTGCTTTGTGGAGTCACCCAAACTGAAGAGAGAGGGTGTCCCACATGCCAGACAGGAAGAGGAAGAATTTAGTTCCTGCCTCCCTTATTGGGTGGTGGGAAGCACCCAAAGATGTTCTCCTTTCCTCAGAATAGAGGGACCCTTCATGGTAAATGCCCAAAGGTCCATCTTTCTCTTGATTCTGAACACTCTAATGTAAAGAGAACATCCGTATGAAGAGAATGCCGTCTCAGCTTGGTCATGGCAATAAATTCTGTAGCTTTCATTCCTTGTCCCCACTCCACCAGATTAAATAACGTTTTAAAAGTAGACATTTATGGACATCTGAATGTATTACAGAGTAAACTAACTTAAAATACGTGTGACTTCATAATCAAATAATCTGTTTTTTCCATAAACATGCTACAAAAATATAAATAATTCACTGTTACTGCGGTTCAGACAAATATCTCAAGGCAGAATTTAAACCAATTACAGGAGTTGGGTACTTGAAGTTCTGTTTGTATTTGTATAGACCAAAAGCTTGGGCTTCTGTCTTTAAACAGCTGCTTTTAGCTGCATAGTAACTGGAGAAGTCCAGTGAATGCCAGCTACAATGGCAAATCAGATGAGTGGAAAGATCACTCTAGCTTGCTCAACTGGTTTAATTGATTTTTAAGCAGGTTTTCAGAAAGTACTTGAATGACTTTCTAGCTTTTGAAGGCATGTGGTTAAATTTAAAGCAGAAACTAATTTCTGTTGGCTCTTAAAAGCTGAGACTTTCAGTGTTTGAAATGTCATTTATAAGTGTTTAGCTGAATGTAATAACTTCAACATCTTGGTTGTTTTGCATTAAAATAAAGTATATAAAGTGTGGTTGGTTTTTCATCTCTAATTTGGACCACTCTTGGGTTAATATTGTTAAGTTGTTCCTCAGCTTCTCAAGAGGTATGATGAGGATAAATTTAATGCTGTGCTGAAATACTGTAATGCTCATCTGGTAGTGTTTACATAATTGCATTTACCCACATAGTGAATAGTGTTCTGCAAGGCAGCTACTTCTAGGTATTTTGTATTCTAAGCAAAAAGATGTGCCTCAAGGAAGCTCCTGTTCATTAAGAAAAACCTGTAATCAGAACTGTGCTCCCACTGAATTCTCCTTAACCAGTAGTTGAAATTCACAGGTCTCAAAAGTATGTTGTTACTCCAGTGTTGAAGGGGATTTGGCGACTCATGTATAATTCACACAGAGGAAGCCTGACCCTACAACAGCCTGGTTTTACTGAGACATAACAAGTATCCTACAACATTGGCAGATTTAAGAATAGCTTTAGAAGTATCTGGCTTGTACAGAAAACACACAACTTGCACAGCAGGGTTAAATTACCCATCTTCTTGAATAGCTCCAGCTGCAGTTACTATAATAGGATGCTTCAGGCTTTTCAGTTGCCTCACTGTCTCCTATGAGTCATTGGCCCTGTTTTTGTGAGTCGGGTGGGCAGAAGCTTAATCCTTTTGTGTCTAAAATTTGAATGCGTGTGTACAGTGATGCAGTTTGACACAGGCTAGAATTCAGACTCTTGAACTCTAAATTTCTGCCTTCTTAAGGCCTATTTGTTCCTCCTTTCTTGAACGGCAGGATTCCAGGAAGAAGTAGAAAGAGTGCAACCTTTTTTCCTTGGGTCTTTTTCTTAGTGCTTTCATGCTTTTATTCTAAGGCTTATTGCCAGTTTGGTGTAGTGGTTAAGTGTGCGGACTCTAACCTGGGAGAAACTGGTTTGATTCCACACTCCTCCACTTGCACCTGCTGGATGACCTTGGGCAAGCCGTAGTTCTGGCACAGCTGTTCTTGAAAAAGAGCAGTTTCTGTCAGAGCTCTCTCAGCCCCACCTACCTCACAGGGTGTCTGTTGCGGGGAGGGGAAGGGAAAGGAGTTTGTAAGCCACTCTGAGATACCTTTGGGTAGTGAAGGGTGGGGTATAAATCCAGTCTCTTCTCCTCCTTTGTTGCCAGTCTGTTCAGTCTGAAGATACTTGATTTATTTAGTGAAATGCAACTTCTGTTTCTTGGCTTGTAGCTCTTTGGTCTGCCCTGGTGAAACTTGACAGTTGCACAGAAAGATGGCTGCTAGCAAGACGAAAAACCAGAGTTCTTTGGCCCTCCACAAAGTAATTATGGTTGGTAGTGGTGGTGTGGGCAAGTCGGCCCTTACGCTTCAATTTATGTATGGCGAGGTAAGAGGTTTTCCATACTCACCCACCTTACTTTATGTGTACTTTCTCAGTTATTGAAGAATTGCACAGGGGTGGATCTGTAGTAATTTTTTGACTGAATATTTACTCCCTTCTATGCAACAGCTAAATAGATGACTGTTTCAAGAAACAACTCAGTTTTGTTCTTCCATACTGAATTTCTTTTCTAGAAAATGGTAATGGAACCGCTAGACCAGCTTATACTGAGAGCCAGGTAATTAAATATTATGGCTCAGATGCAGATGTTAAATTCCTAATCCTCCAAATGAAGCAGATATTCCAAGTGCTAAATAAATGCAAAATTGGCAGTAAATCACATGCAGCTTTCCCACAAAGCTATGTATTGCCGGCGATCCCGTGGCCACCCAGCGTAAACACAGAAACTGCCGTTGGCAGTCCATTCTCCTTTAAAAGAAAAGGGCTCACGACTGGCCTTACGGCAGCACAGATAGGTGTGGCATTCCTTATGCCACTTCAGATCTCTGAATTCATGGGCTGAGTATTTCTTGAAAATGGAGCTTTAATCCAGCATAGCTTGTTGCTGGGTGGATTGATTTTAGATCACCAAGGAAAAGACTGGTTGAAATGAATTATTTAAATAAATGTTTCTTCATTATTTAGATATAATGTTGTCTGACTGTAAAAATACTTAAACTGAACACAGTCTTTATTAGGGGTGTGCATTCGGGAATCCCAAAACGGAAAAAAACCCAAAAAAAGCATTTTCGGGTTTTTTTCGGCTTTCGGGATCCCGGACAGGCTATTCACTGTAATCTTCGAATTCCAAAAAAAAAAATCCCGGAAAATTCGGGATTTTTGTTGGCATTTTTTGGCATTGCCGAAAAACGGCGTTGTGGGGGGTTTTAAACTGTTGAAGGGCCTGGGAATTCCTTTTCCCACCATTTCCACCTCTTTCCCACCTTTTCCTCCTGTTTCCAGGAGGGGGGAAGGAGGCTCCAGACAGTCAATCACTGCAATGCATTTGCAAAATGCATTGCAGTTTCTAGCTTCCTGCAAGGCTGTTGTTGCTGCCTGCAGCCCAACCACCAGTTTGCTCCTTTCCCAGGGAAGGAGCACTGTGGTGGCCAACAGGGTTCTGGCATCTGCTCTCTGGCCAATCACAGAAGGTTTTTCCTTTTTGAAATCCTTCTGTGTATGCTCAGAGAGCATAAAAGGAGCCAGTCTCTGGGCTGACTCTCATTGCTGTGTTCCTGGATCCTGCTGGCTGGTGAGAGAGAGCTGCCTGGCTTGGCTGTTGGAGATTGTGGCTGGCTGGCTTCTGCTGCCCCTGCTCCTGAGTCTGCCCTGCTTTCCTCCCTGCTCTTCATGGACCTCGGATCAATACCTCAGAAGACTTCAGACTGGTTTGATTTATTAGGGCACTTTTAAATTTAATTTCTTTTCTCTTTATTTTATTCTTCCTTAGGGTTGGTTTGGGAGAGACCTGGGGTTGGTGGGGTGGTGATTGCACATGGTCTGCTGCTGGCTTGGCAAACATGCCCCCTCACACCACCACCACACCTCTCAGGTTTTTTTACAGGGAGAATCTGCTTGCCTGATCCATTCCCATAGGAAACAATGGAGAACTGGGGCACCCCCTCTTTGGATGCCCCTAGAATTGGACCCCCTGGTCCAATCTTTTCAAAACTTGGGGGGTCTTTTGGGGAGAGGCTCCAGCAGCTACAGTCCAAATTTGGAGTCTCTACCTCAAACCCCTCCTTCTCCAGCCCCCTGCAAACTTTCCAGAAAATTTTGCCATTGAAGTCAATGGCCCCATTGGATATAATGGACCCGAATTTTTCGGGAATCCCAAAACTTTTCGGATTTCAATGCTTTACTGGTATAGGTATTCGGGTTTTTCGGGAATACCGAAAAAATTCAGGTCCAATATGCCCAAATCCGAATTTTACCGAATTTTTTTTTTTTGCACACCCCTATACAACCTCAAAGGGTTATTTAAATGTTTTCTGAACATTTAAGAAAAGGATACTTTGCTTATGTTTTTATATGGGCTGTCTTTTACAACATAGAGCTCCACTGGCTTCTGTAGAAGTGTTTGTGAGAATCAGTGCCAGGTGGTGCTGCTTCTTTCCCATGTTGTCTTCTGCTTTAGTCTCCTCCTTCTCCTTTGTCTCATCAACCCTGCCGTGTCCCGCAGAAGTAGATGATCTTTTTCAGAAGTAAAACTTGATAGCTACTGGGAAGTTCAGCAGTAAAAGGTCATACAAATGAATTTATGGAAGATACCTGTGGGGACTTGCTGGTCCCTGGTCCCCAACATCAAGCCACAATACATGCATTGTTTTGGTGTACATACTTCATTTATAGGCCACCTTTCTCACTGAGACTCGAGGCACATTACTATATCAAAATCAGACAGCAAACGATGCAATAGGACAATTTGTTGTAGTGGTTAGGAGTGCAGACTCTATAATCTGGGAGAACTGGGTTTGATTCCCCACTCCTCCACTTGCAGCTGCTGGATGACCTTGGGCAAGCCATCATTCTGGCACAGCTGTTCTTAAAAAAGGGCAGTTTCTGCCAGAGCTCTCTCAGCCCCACCTACTTCACAGGGAGGGGAAGGGAAAGGAGTTTGGAAACCACGCTGAGACTCCTTTGGGTAGTGAAGGGCGGGGTATAAATCCAATCTTTTCTACTACTACTAGGGTTTTTTTTAAAAAAGGAAATTAATTACAGCTGAAATGCTGAATTGTGATTCCCCGCCAATTATCAGTAGCCACTCTTGCTTGTTGCCCATTTAAAACTGCGTATTCTGTTCCTATCCTTACATATTCCTATTACTTTCTTGCCACCTATAAATGGCTCTTGATTTTCTGGATGGCATTTGGGAATTGTTAATGCTTCTTGCACAAAGAGCGATATAGACAAAATTAAATGTTTGAAAGTAAATGCTGATATTCCCAGGCTAATTGCTTCTCTTTCATTCCTCAGTTTGTTGAAGATTATGAACCTACAAAGGCTGATAGTTACAGAAAGAAAGTAGTTCTGGATGGTGAAGAAGTCCAGATAGATATTTTGGATACAGCAGGACAAGAAGATTACGCAGCTATTCGAGACAACTACTTTCGTAGTGGAGAAGGTTTCCTTCTTGTTTTTTCCATTACTGAGCATGAATCCTTTACAGCAACAGCAGAGTTTAGGTATGTAATGACTTCACCACATGAACTGTCCTCAGTCCTGGCCCTTGATTAAATCTAGACAACATGCAATGTAAAATATAATGAAAGAAATACAGGGTTAGTAATACAGGGTTAGTAACACATTAAGCTGAAGTACCAAAGTAGATAAATGTTGACAAGCATATGTAATTCTGAGATCAGAGGTGTTATAAGCATAGTTCCCTCTAAGTTGTGCTGGGGGTGCTGGCACACAAAAATTTCAGAGGCCAGCTCAGAGGATTTCTGTTCCGCTCACAACCAAGGTTCCATAGGAAACAATGGAGGATGGGGGCACCTCTTTCTGGGGCCCATAGAATTGGACCCCCTTGTCCAATCTTTCTGAAACTTGGGGGAGGGGGTGAGGAAAGGCACCAGCAGCTATGCTGTAAATTTGGTGTCCCTTGCTTAAAAAACAACCCCCTAGAGTCCCAGATACCCCTGGATCAATTCTCCATTATAACCTATGGGGCCCATTGACTATAATGGTCCCCATAGGCTATAATTGAGCCAGAAATCTTTTTGCGTACTCCTGTTATACTTTTCAGTATGATTTGTAAGCTGCCTTGAGTCACAGGGAAAAGTGGGATATAAATACCTGAATAAATAAGTAGTTTGGGGAGGTTGATAGCATTTAAGCAACTTCAGTTTTTTAATATACTCTGTTATATCTTATCTGTAATGCCGGTTGTCATATTTCACTTAAAAAAAAAAAAGGAGACTGCAAGAGTTGCCCCCCCCCCCGGGAGTGCTGGTATGTTTTCTAAGGGTCAGTGCAGGGCGAACATCCAAGGCCAGATTTAACAATGTAGTGGACTGGGGCCAGTAGACCTGTTCTCCGGAGGCCTGGTCTACCAGTTGAGTGGAAAGGGGCAGGTGGACCTGTTCTCCGGAGGCCCCTGTAGAGGACAACATTTTATGTAAGGAAATTTGACTTGATTCTGTTTTCTCTTATAATGGTGAAATTATTCTTAAAATATAGTTTAAATATAGTTTAAAAGAATTCATTCTGATACTTTTACAAGGTTATGGAAATAATTGAAAAATATAATTCATACAGTAGTCAAATGTGGACTTGCTCACAACTTTAATGCTACTAGTACTTTCATTCATGAGGTAGAATTTCTGCTCACAGGACTGTGGCACTTAGAGGGAGCACTGGTTATAAGCAGATACAGAAAGAGGAGGGAAATGTATGTTTATTTCTTACTCTGAGTAAAATGCAGTGTGGATGGGAGGGGGAGATGAAGATGTATCATTTCTTAGAGTTCCAAGACCTCTCTGAAAATGCCCTCACTGAAGGAAGTCTAAAAAGATTTTTGTCACCAGATTGAGCTCTGAAGAGTTTGGGAAAGTTTGAAGCAGAAGCTGGCGGTGTGTCACCCTGTCTGGTACTTGTGATGTCCCCAATTAAAAAATTATTTTCTTATTAGGTGGCAAGTTAATGGATAAACCTGTGCTTTAAAAACAAAAAAGCTGCTAACTTGTCTGAAACATGGAGGCTGGAGCTAGGACAGTGGGTGTGGTTCCCAGATAACACATGCCAGATATTCAGATTAGGCTCTTGAATCTCTTGCTGCATTTGAAAGACCGTGCACGTTTATTCTTTCTCAGTTTTTTAAAACTTAGCTCTGTCTTCATCCTTACTCGAAGAAGTTCTGCTGTTGAGTGGCTTCTGTGCAGTTTGTATGATAAAATGGCAAACTGTAAATATTATACATTAAATAAACTTTTTGAAGGCTTACAGTCTTCCAAACAGATTACTTTTCATTGGTTGGAAGTTTCCTGATCTTGCATCTTTAGAATCTGTTTATAAAAAGTAGGAACATCTGTTTATAAAATAGAATCTGTTTATAAAAAGTAGAGTTATCCATACACTAAAAGTTTAGACATATTTTTTACTTGTGTTGCTTTCTGAGCTCCCTTTGGGTTGCAGTAGGAAGGCAAAAATATCTGTTTTCCAGTTAGCAAATGAATGAATTTGTGCATTGTTTTTTCATAGACTGCCTTTTAGGTTCTGTATGTACTTGCTTGAAGGTTACCTTTCTAAAAACATCTGTTTCAAAATTACTATTATAATTCCTTGGTGCATCATGGAATCTGATTGTCGCTATTTGGGAAGCTGCTATTGTTGTGTTCTTCTGTATTTAGGGAACAGATTTTACGTGTGAAAGCTGAAGAGGACAAAATACCTTTGCTTGTGGTGGGAAACAAATCTGATTTGGAAGACCGCCGACAAGTGCCTGTAGAAGCAGCCAGAAGTAAAGCAGAGGAGTGGAGTGTACAATATGTAGAGACATCTGCAAAAACCAGAGCAAATGTAGATAAGGTAAGGTAACTTGTCTGCAAAGTTCCACAAATGTGGTTTACCCAGTTGTGGTTGTGTAACTGAGAATCATTCTGGTAACCATAGTTGTGGAAGTAGCAAGAAACTGTTCCTTTCTATGGTATTCAGAGAATGTAGCAGAAGATATATGGTTAGGCTGAGGGTGACTACAAATATTGGTTGGCAACCATGGCCAGCCAGAACTTTAACTCCATGGTTTTTGAGTTTAGTAGCACCATAGTAGGGAAATCCAACATATGCTTCCTACTTCTGTGAGAAAATTAGGCTTTATTTCTGGCAATTAGTTTTTTTCATACATCATTCCTCAGGTGTAAAACTGTTGTATGGTAAAATCAACTAATGTTTAGGTGTACTGGAAAATTTCTAATAGTTAGTAAAGAAATGTTGTCATGAACTCTAAATGAGGAATACCATCCCTTCATGTGCCTGTGTGAAATACTTGGCTTGTTGCTAAATACCTTCCAAATATGGATTTCACTATTGTTCCTTACTATTTTGGCAGATAAGTAAACTTCTACAACACTGTGTTGGGCCTAAGTGCCATCTGACTTCTGATCCCCCCCCCAATCCCTTGTCTCTTTGGAAAAGAGAATGGACTGATTGATTGTGGGCTTCTTCTGTAACTTGAGGTTTTTTTACTATGTCATTTGTTCAATGCTTCAATAAATCACATTAAAGATGTGAGCAAGAGATTTGGCTGCTGCATAAATGAGTTTGCTCTGGAACCATCCTTCCTGAACCAAGACAAAAATGTGTGAGCTGGAGGTTAAAAAACTGTGAGCTGGCTCACACTAACTCAGCTTAGAGGGAACACTGTTCAGCAGTACCCTGCACAAGGCTTAAAAGGTTCGTTAGTTGGGTTGCCTGATAATATAGTAATAAATTTGGGTGTGCTAGTCTTCCCAAATTGGGGGGTTTGCATAGAGTGTCAAAGTTCAGCCTTGCCTTCTTGTCATTCCAAATGAAATTGTTTAAAAGTTTTTGCCATTGTTTAAAAATTGATTCAGAAATAGTGATAACATTCTAAATAAAAGCATAAATCTGGGAAGAATAAAGGACTTCGCTAGATCTGATTTCTCAGCCCATATTAGGTTCAGTGACTTCCAGTTTTTAACAGACATTCTGACATCTAGTAATAATTTACCATAGTTAAAGGTAAAGGTTCCCTTGCTCAAAAGCCAGTCGAATCCGACTCTCGAGTTGCGGTGCTCATCTCTGTTTCAAAGCTGAAGAGCCAGCGCTGTCTGAAGACGTTTCTGTGGTCATGTGGCCGGCATGACTAAACACCAAGGCACATGGAACGCAGTTACCCTCCCACCAAAGTAGTACCTATTTATCTATTTGCAGTTTCTTGCTTTCGAACTAGAGACGGGAGCTCACTCCATCATGTGGCACCCAGGTCTCGAACTACTGAACTACTGACCTTCCACAGCCTGCAGTTCAGCATCTTAACCACTTGAGCCACCGCAGCTCCTTACCATAGTTAGCTTGGAATAAATGTTGAAGTCTCAGAGGTACCTGGATGCCTAAGTATGACCAGTACTTGACAATCCACTTAAACTGGAAAAGTTGCTTAATATATTGAGAGGTTTCTTCATCTAAATACATCGGGTAAATTTCCAATTTTTTGGATTGACCTTGAAGCCCTGATATTTTTTTAAAAAAATAATTAAAATGGTGTTGACTCATTTCAAAGAATTTAAGGGGTCAGTCAGATAAAGTACCACACTGTCTGCAAAAAGTGAGATTTTAAAGATATTATCATTCATATACAAACCTTGGATGTCTGGGTCTAGGCGAATTGCTGCCGCAAATCACTCAGTGGCTGCTGCAAAAAGCGGGGGGGCGGGGACCCGACAAGTTCCCCTTTGAAGAGGGAAGTAATTTGATCGGTAGCTGTTGGTCAGAACACTAGTGCCCTCAGAAAGCGATCACCAAAATTCATTTTCTGCAAGAACATTTGTAAAATTGTAAATATTTGGGCTGTAAGGAATTGAAAGCTTTTTCAATGTCAGGAGTTAATATCAGGGAGGAAAAAATAATTTCAGCCTAATGTAATTAATGATACTCCGTGTTTTACGAATGTTATCAGTGAGGTGGCATCCCGCCATAAAGCCTGACTGATCAGCATTAACACATTGCATTATAAATTTAGTAAGCCATGAAGTCAAAATTGTATCATGATTTAGAAGGGAAATAGGACAATAGGAAGCCGGGTCAGTTAGATTTTTTCCCCTGCTTAGGTGTCACTATTATATGTGGAAGGGATATCACTCTTATCCATGATCGCATTTCAAGTGTTTGGTAGGGGCCCTGATACGATGTCTGCAAATGCTTTATAAAACTCTGCCGTTAGCCTGTCATTACCTGGGGCTTTGTTATTTTTCAATTTTCTAATTGCGTCAAGAACGTCTTGTGATGTTACTGGTTCGTCTAGTTGGGATCTATGATTCTTGGTAAGTCAACAAAATAAGTTGTCATTAGATAGAAAACTAGGAATACTTTCTGCAGCTGGATCTCTGGATGAATATAATTTTTGATAGAATAGAACAAAGGCTAGATGATTTAGTATGACCTGTGTTCGAATCATCTTTGATTAACCTAATAGGTTGCCTTGCATGATTTTTCTTTCTATGCTAGATATTTAAGCAATTTACTGGTTCTAGTTGAGTATTTAGCTTTTAAATACAAAAGGGTTTTTTAAAAAAAAAAAAGCATCTGGTGCTTCTCGCTTTAATACCAGTTGCTTATATACCCTGGCATTTTCAGACCTTTTATGTCGCTGTTCTAATATTTGGATCTGGGAGAGTAGTTCAAGTTTCATTTTATTCCTTTTTTTTTATAGTGAACTGGGTTTGAAATGATAGCACCTCTTGCCTCTGCTTTCATAACATCCCAAATTGTGGAACACAGAGTACTACAGTCTAAATTGTCCTTAAAATAATTTCATATAGTCTTAGTAATCTCATTTCTCGCTCTCTCATTTAACAAAATTGAGGGGTTAAGCTTCTGGTGTCTAGATTTCTTCCCTGCCTGTATGTTAGTATTATCACAAGATACCCAAGCGTGGTCTGACTACACCTTAGGTCTGATGTCTGAATTAATTGTCAAATCAACTAGCTTGGAAGGTAATAAAATGTAGTCTATTCTGATATAGACTTTAAATGGGGATGAATAATATGTCTAGTCCCATGTTTCTGAATATACCGTCCTACAGATATCATGTAGGTGTTCGTTTGTTTTTATGGGATCCAACCTCTTGTAACTCAAGGGAATTTCACATTACCGAGATTCTGCCGGATTGAAGCCGTTTCTGATTCGTCTTGAAGTAAACCGGTACAGGGCTGCCATTTCACACATGGCTTTCCCTGACCGGAAAAGAGCCGAATCAGAAGCAGTTTGGCAATTCAGACTGCACTGCTTTGTTTTCCCGCCGTTTCCCGTCGCGCCTTTTTTTAAAAAAAAAATGTTCGCTTTAGAGCGCTATAGCACTATAGTGCTATAAAACAACACTGCAGGCATTCCAATGGGGTTGCTATGCTGCTATTGCGCTATAGCGCTATACCGTTATAGCGCTCTAAAGCGAATGTTCAAAAAAAAAAAAAAAGCTGGAGATCGCCCGGGCGGGCGAAAAAAGGCGGGAAAAAAGCGTATCGGATCCGGGAGAAGAAACTGACGACTACTTGGAAGCGGTTGACAGGTAAAACGCTTTCAGCCCGTTTCCTGAACGGGACAGAAGCGATTCTGTGTGAAATTACAAATATATTCCGGTAGGGAACTGGTTCTAAAACGGTTCTGTCTGAAATGCCAGACCAGAAACTGTTTGGGAACCGTTCCTCTTCCGGATTATATCATCTGTCTGAAATTCCCCTCAGTGAACTGCATTACCATAGATCAAAGTCCTTCAATTTAAATCTGAGCACCATGGCTTAATATTGCATTACAAAATTTTTCTCATGAATTTTTCACATGCGTTAGCAAGCCCCTATCCAGTTGAGTTCAAGTGCGCTGTGCACGTTGCTTTAAATTCTTAACTACTTAATATAACGACTTTGAGTTTGCTACCAGGGATTTACTAGTCCAAGGGGTGGGTTCATTGACCTGTCAGTAAAAATTGCTAATGTTTGCAGATCTTTCCCACATTTCCCTCCCTACAGCAGTCCTTTCCATTGCATCAGAGTTTATTTCTGTGGTCCCAGGACCTATTTGGATTAATAGCCAGGTGGGTCAGGAGGTTGCAGTATGGAGAAGAAAGGGATGAAATCCTTCTTTCTGCATCTTCAGTTGCTAGAGCTGCCCTGATGAAAGGGAGGAGAGGGCAATTGCACCCCCTTCCCCACTGCAACCTCCTGACCTATGTGACTGTTACTTCACATGGGTTCTACAAGCCTGGTAATAAACTTGTTGGGGGGTAGGGCTGCTAGGAAATTCAGGGAATGCTATAAGATCTCTCAGTCTAAACACTTTTCATCTACTCTGTGGGATAAAAAAATTGTGTGATGTTTACTCAATTTAATGTGCCAGTAAAAGAGCCTATTCCTTTGAACTGTATGAAGTTACAAAGTCTTCTTTCTGTGTGGCTTTTCCTTTCTAGGTATTCTTTGATCTAATGAGAGAGATTAGAGCCAAGAAGATGTCAGAAAACAAAGACAAGAATGGCAAGAAAAGCAGCAAGAGCAAGAAGAGTTTTAAAGAGAGATGCTGCTTATTGTGATCTTCAGTAGCCAAACTTGTAGGCTATGGAATTAACAAGACATTTTACCTCTGAACGTATAGAGGATTGGATTTATGAAAGGAAATCTGGTTTTCATAGGTTTTCATACTCACATAATAGCCTTTTTGGAAAAACAAAACTTGGTTAAAAATTGTTTGGAAGTCCACAAGCCTCTGTAGTGAAATGGATGATCCATGAAAACAACCGTTGATGCTAAAAATATTGCCAGCAAATATTTCTCTGACCATTTGGTTCTGATACGGTTACTCTGAAATTTTCTCTTGATCTTCCCCCCAATGATGCTCACTCAACAGAGACTCCTGTTAGGCACATTTAAAGTGGTTAGTTCTCATTCAAGTTCAACCAAAGTTTTCCACTATTCTTACGTGGCTTCACATTGGTGCTCCTAGGAAGGCATAGTCTGTTGTCTTAAAAAAGGAAGTTAGACATGCTGAAATCTTCCTGGTCTTTGAAATTTGCACACAACTTTTATCAAGTATGCTATAATTCTATCAGAGCCACTCCTTTACCATTGTATTGGATGGACATTAAGGATTTAGTCCTTCGGAAAGAAAGGTCCAGCAGTGAATCAGTAGTGTCTGTCATTGTTCCAGTATTCCTGAATTGAGCCTATATTTACAGAACATTAACAGTTATAATCTAAGAAGTTGCATATTTGTTGTTTTGTTTCCTTCTTTTAATTCTCATATTTTATTGTGTTTAAATGGAAACTTAACAAGAGATGCCATCTCTTTTTTTAGGTGGAGTTTCTAGTTTGCCCTGTGAACAGCTCCATCTATGCCTGCCAATACTAGTCCCTCCTTCAAACTTGCTAGTTCTCTTGGCATTACAGTATTCTAATAATCATTACTTTTCCTTTAAAGAAATATGATGGATCACATTGTGAAATATAATGATTTTGATTTAGTCTTCTGGTTAAAATGGAAGAGAGGCTTGTCCTTAGAGAAGGCAATCCATAAGTAACTTGTGCACACTGGGGCTTCATCAAAATGAATGGAAGTAATAGACACTTAAGGGGTTTGTGCAGGAAACATTCCTGAGTGTTCCACAAAAGCATTTTGTTGTTCAGTTATGCTTAGCTCCTCATTTGTTCTGTCTATTGAACTTTTGCTGTCAAGGTTTGGAGTTGAATTACTGCACACCCATGAATGTTTTGATGGAATTTGTGTGGGTGTGGGGGAACTAAATCAGTGAGAGGGGGGAAGCTGTTTCATTTTTTTATATATTTTTAAAAAGAAATTTCAGTTAATTATGTGCAGTTGCCAAAAACCTGACCCTTGTCAAAGTTGCACAGGTGGTTGTACTGCTGTTGAAGAACACTTTTATACAGTTACTGAAGGAATCATGCAGAAAGGTCTGGATTGTAAAAGTAGCTAAATATATTCACTAAAAATATAACTTCTCCTGGTTATGTCACTGATTGCATTGTTAATGTTGTAGGTGGAAAAGGCATAAGTATGCAATTATGTTTTTAATCTTGTTTTTAACACATTAAACCAACCAATTGAGGGAAGTCCACGTTGACAGTTTGACTAGTTGACTTCTACTGATTTATTCCATTTGATGAAAATACTTAGTTCATGAAATCCTCTCAGGGGGAAAAAATGGTTTGAGCTTGTGTGCCATATATCTGGGCACATACATGAGGTCTAGAAGTACAGCATATCTTAGTGAGGCCAGCAACCAGACGGAGAAGAGCAGTCTTGCATCAAAATCCAGTATTTATCTAGTTATCTTTCCTGCGTGGGGTTTTTAGGATCTCCCCCCCCCCGGGAAGGACCAAAAGGCAAGGGGCTTTGATTTCTGTGGCAGCAGAAATGAGCATCAGCTTACTTCAGACTGTTCCTGCATCTTGCTTGTTCTGCGCAGGAGGGGAAGGGCCGAAGAGATCACTGACTAAGTGACCATCACAGAGAACTGGATTTTTCTTCATGCCCTGCCAAATACGTGAAGTTTCTTTTTTAGCCAGCAGAGTCAAAATTGGGATCAAACTACCTATAGCTTGATTGACCTACAGGAACATATACTACCTGGGTGAAAAGCCACAGTGGTGCATTGATTTGCATGCTCCTGGTTGCCTCCTTCCTGTATGCTGAACTCCCTCTATAAAGATTGAAGTCCTGTTGTGTCTCTCCAGTAGGTTGCTAGGATTCAAGCAGAGGAGTGAGAATTGTTGAAGGATCATGATTAGAGGGACAAGTAGCCCTAGATTGGCTGTTCCTTTTCTAAAGTTGCTCCTGAGGAGGTTTGTGCCCCTCGGTGTCTATTTCCGTGTCATCAGGATAGCGTTTCATGAAATGACCCTTGGAGATCTGCAGTTCCAAGGAAAATAAAACCTAGCTTACATCAGATTACATGGAATAATAGTTGCTTTTTTATATAGTTGCTTACTACCATACTCTACACAACACAAACACCTTTAAGTTTTAAAAAGTCAGTGCTGGAGGTCGCATTTTCAAGTATCGCATTACTTTTGGCTAGCAATATAAGTGACCATTACCCTGAGCTTCAGGAGGTATGAAACATGGTAGTTTTTATAATACATGTATGAATTTTATGTTTGATCACTGTGAATAGGTCTGTATCCTATGGGCTTGGCTTAAAATGGTGTGCATCAGAGAACCAGAGTCTACAGTAAAATAGCAGTAGTGTTGCTTAGTGGCCATGGATACTTCCTCTGTGGGCCTTTTTGGGTTGGTTTCCACAGAGGACTTCTGGGAATGGAAGGGGGATTTTTTTCATCCCTTTCCCTGCTGCAGACTTCTGACCTCCCCCCCCCCCCGCTGCTCCTGGAGTCTCCTTTCCCCCAAGCATGGCACTTGGGGCTTTTTGAGCTGCAGTAGGAGGGGAGAGATGGCAGCATCTGTGGAAATTCCTGCAGATCCAAACTGGTAGTTAGGAAATGGATCTATTCAAGCACCCACTGGAGCCTTGTAACTTCCAGACAGAGTGAGGATGTCAGTACGTGTATGTGTGTTATTCTAGCAGAAGGCCATACTCTGTATTAGGACTTCCATAGCTTGTGTTTGTGACCTCCAGCTTGACTTTCGGTCAGTACATCAGCTGGCAGTTCCCTGATGTAGGGCTTGATTTGGATCAAAACTACAACATGTGGACAGGAGGTTCAGCCACGCATATACACACTCGCACCATTTTTCTTAGTATTGGCCCTGGGTTTCTGTCTGTCCCATTGGGGAGCTACTTGTGTATCCCAATCTATGGCAATTTGTTCAGTTGAGGCCTCTCCCGTCCACAAACTCAGGCTTCCTTAGACACAGAATATCCAGGAATTTCCCAACCTGGAGTTAGCAACCCTAGTCAGGACTGCCCCAATGAGTTCCTTACAAAGGCCTGGAAAGAGTTTCCTTCCTTTGTCTTTTTACTGACAGAACCAAGCTTGGTTGCCTACCAACAGCCACTGAGGGAAAAATTAGTCCCACAGAGGAGCCAAGCAGGAGACGTGTTTGCCAGTTATTCTGGAAGAACAGTGGCTGAAGTGGGAGTGGGCAGGGAAGAGGAGCAGACCCAGCCCTCAGCCAATGGCACGCGAATACTCTTGAGTGGCGGCTGACGGGCCAATGGCTGATGGAGTGCATTGCACAGCCAGTGGGAGAGCTGGAAATGGCCAATACACTAAAAGCATTATTATATAGATGGTAAATATATTTCTTGTACTTCAGCATGCTTACAACAGCCACAAGACAACAGTGATGCTGGGTGCTGCAGCAGAAGGCTTTCTTCAGATATGCTTGAATTTTAAGAGACTCTGGAGTCCAGCAATGTGTGTATACATTTATAAAATATGAGTTAATATTTAAGATACTAACAGTGCAGTCCTCAAGTTACACCCGCAGCCTACAGACTTCAATGAACTTTAGAGTACAAGCAGGGACCCTCTAGGAACTTGTTGGGATGGGGTATCCCACCCCCCAGGCTGTGCTTCCCATTCCTCTGTCAGTCTTCCCCTCTCTTCCCCCATCCCTTCTCTTATTAATCTTGCCTCATTCCTCTCTTTTTCTCCCCAACCCTATCCTGTCTCAATTCGACCATTGGCACTTACCATGAAGGGTCCTTCTCTGAGGCCAGGAGGACATCTCCATGGGTTATTCCCACCATGCCTTTAGGGAGGCAGGAAATAGTTTTTTCCCTTTCCTGTAAGCGGCTCCGGAATAGCCCATCCCCAGTTCTGGGACTCCAAAAGCAATGGCTGCAGCCCAACTTAACTCGCCTTAACCTGAAAAACATAACTTGAACAGTAACATTTAACTTGTCAAAGACAAAAAACTGCAGAAATCATCAGAGTAAGAGTGAGGGAGAAGACAACAGCACAGCAAGACTAAACAGAAGAAAGGGAGAAGATAACAGCAGGAGGACTGAGAAGGTTGTCCTGACCTCAGAGGAGAAGGCCCCTTCATGGAAAGTGCCAATGGTCATTCTCCCTCTGAGGTGGAGGACATCTCCATGGGACCTCCCAGAGCAGTGTCCCTCATTCAGGTGGTTCATCATCTTCCTCCAGTGAAACGACGTACTGTAGTATTCTCCCAAATGCCGCATCCACGGATGCAATGGTGTTAATCTTGTAGTGTCGCACAAAGGTGGATATGGAAGACCAGGTGGCCACCTGCATTCTTCCACCGAAGCTCTGTTAGTGAATGCCACGTTGGTTGCTGCACTCCTCAGAGAGTGGGCCGTGATGCCACTGGGCACTCCTAGACCTGAGGCCTGGTAGGCCTCCATGATACAGGATTTCAGAACAGAACTGATCACTGATCAGAAATGCTGATGAACAAGAACTCAGTCTTCCTCCAAGCCTCTGTCCTTGCGATGTAGATCTTGAGGGCCCTTTTGACGTCCAAGGTATGCCAAATTTACTCCCTGGCATGCTTGGGCTGGGGACAAAATGTAGACAAGAGTTCCTGGGAACAGTGAAAGGTGGATGACATCTTAGGCTGGAAGGTGGAGTCTGTACATAGCACCACTTTGTCCTTGTGAAAAACACAGTGATGATTTAACTGAAAGTGCTCCAAGTTCTGAAACCCTTCTCGCTGACGTGATAGTGACCAGGAAGAGTTTTCATCTTCAACCATTTCTCTGAGAGTCTTGAATGGTGCCTTGGTGAGAGCATTTAGCACTATGTTAAATCTCCACATTGGAAAACAATGAACCTGTGACGGGGACTTGATTGTGGCTCCCTACAGAGACAGCTGAACGTGAGGATGTCTGGAAAGCTTAAACCCGTCTAATGAAGGTAGAACCATGGATAAGGCCGCTATCTGTCTGCGGAGAGTGGATGCCTTCAGACCCATGTCTAATCCTTCCTGTAAAAATGAGAGAATTGAGGCTATCAAGGTTGACAGTGGAGCTACCTTCTTATGTTGACACCAGCGAACGAACGCCTACCATGTGGTGTTGTATATACAGACTGTTGATTGCCATCTGGATGCTAATATGGTGTCGAGAACCTGAGAAGAGTATCTTAATTCTGCCAGACTGCGCTGCTCAACCGCCATGCAGTCAGACATAACCAGATGGGATCTGGATGCCACACCGGGCCCTGGCACAACATCTCTGGAGACACTGGAAGAACTAGTGGTGGAAGGATCGACATCTCCTGCAGTGCTGAGAACCACAGATGATGGGCCCATCTCAGAGCCACCAGGATGACCTCTGCTTTGAGCTCCCTGATCCTGCGAATGGTTCTGGAGAGCAGGACAAACAGCAGAAAGGCGTACATCAAATGCTGAGGCCATGCAGTCATGAGACCATCCGTTGCCTCCGCCTCCTGATGGAAGTACCTGGAGAAGAACCTGGGTAACTTGCGGTTTGTCGGTGATGAAAACAGATCCACTAGTGGATGCCCGACGTGTGTCATTATCATGCTGAAGAGCCTCGGATGCAAGGTCCATTCCCCTTCCTGTATGGTCTCTCTGCTGAGCCAATCTGCATGTACATTCTTGATCCCTTTTATATGTTCTGCCCTTAAGGAAGCCACATTCCTCTCCACCCATGAAAAGATCTTCATCTCCTCCTTGTGCAGCTGAGAGGATCAAGATCTGGCTTGCTTGTTGATATGTGCCTTGGCAGACATGTTGATTGCGTAGCCGGTGAACAAAATGAATCAAGGAGAGGTAAATCGCCCTGAGCTCCAAGAGGTTGATGGGAAGCATCTTCTCATTCAACCACCAGGTCCCCTGGACTGGGGACCCTTCCAATGTTGCTCCCCACCCCAGGAGGCTGACATCCATGAACAACTCCCTGGTGTGGCAGCCATAGTAATCCCTGCCTAACAAAAGATTGTCTATGTCCGCCCACCAAAGCAGGCTCTTCTTGACCTTGAAGGATACCTGGAGATTGATGATCCTTTCCATGATGGAGAGTTGGTAAGGATGAAGGAACACCTGTAAGGGCCTGGCGTGCAGATGAGCCCACCGCAGCATGTTGGCTAGCTCCATGATCTTCTGAGCCTTGGCTAAAGGAAGAAAAAGAGCATTGTGAGAAGTATTGATTACCGCACCCAGATGTTCGCCACGTTGGGCCGGCGTCAGAGAGCTCTTTTCGATATTGATCAGGAATCCATGATTCTGCAGACACTTCCAGCGAACTGGCCTGAATCAACAGGTCGTTGAAGTACGGATGGATGTGAATCCCCTGGCTCCTGCGATGAACTACAGGATTGATGACCAGCTTGGAGAACAGTCTGGGCGCAGTGGAGAGGCCAAAGGGGAATGCTCTGTATTGGAAATGTTGATTGTAAATGCAGAAGTGGAGATCGATGGAGGTCAAATACTCATTGGGGGACAGAGAGTCCGCTACAGCCTTTAGAGTTTCCATTTGAAAATGCCGCAGCCTGATGAATCTGTTCAAGAACTTGAGATCCAGAATCGCCCTCCAATCTCCGTTCTTTTTGGGTACCATGAATAATATGGAGTAGACACCCTGGCCCCTCTCGAGTACGGGAACTGGTTTGATGGCCTTGATCTCTAGCAGATGTTGTACTGCCTTGTTGATAATGGATCTCTTGTTCACGGATCTACTTGCTGACGATTTCAGGAATTGCTCTGGGGGCTGATGCAGAAACTCTATTGCATATCCCTGGGATGCCTCTACCACCCTGTGCCTCTGACCATGTCTGAGCAAAGTGTAGTAGGCGTACCCCCACCGGAATGGAGAAATAGTCATGCCTGCTTGGGCTTGGCATCTCTGTCTCCTTTGTCATTCCTGTTGAAAGGAGGTTTGCGGAATCTGGAAGTGAAGGAGCCATGCTTGCTGGACTGCTTGGATGCTTCCCAGGGCGTCCTTTTGGTGTCCTGGCAAAATCTTGGCAAGGAGTGTTGGGAACGAAAGGACTGAGGATTCCGCCTATCTGGACATCTGAAGGACCTGGGCATGGCTTTTTTCTTATCTCTGGTTTTCACCAGGACGCTCTCTAGTGCCTCACCAAAGAGACGATCCCCTTGGAACGGGTAGGCAGTCACTATAGATTTGATCAGCCACCAAGCACACAACCAAAGAAGCCTTCTTGCTACTACCGTGAATGCCATGGCCTTAGAGGCAAAGGAAATAATGTCCAAAGTGGCCTCAGCCATGAAGGAACTAGACTTGAGAAAGCACGAAGCGCCTTCCAGGAGGGCCCGGTTATTCTCCAGAATGAGTTGAATCAGCTTCCACACCCATACGATGCCTGCCCTGGAAGTGATGGATGCTGTGGATGCTGCTTTCATCATCATAGTGACGGTCTCATGGATCCTTTTGAGCATCGTCTCCACTTTCTTATCAGTAGGGTCCTTGATGATGCCCAGTCCATCTTCGGAGACTAGGCCTGATGTCTGGATGGCAGCCACAGGACCATCCACCGGGGACACCTGCAACAACTCATTGGCATAATTAGGCAATGCATACAACTTCTTAGTGAAAGCGGGAAATTGCTTATTAACCACGGGCTTGTCCCACTCTGCTCTGAGCTGACACTCGAAAAACTCTGGAAACAAAAAGACTTTCTCCGTATGTTCCTCGGGAGGAAAAAATTCAGAATTGCCCTCGATTTTGGACTTCAATTTTGCTCTAGCCGCCTTCTGGTACTCTGAAGGTGGCAAGTCATGCAATTCAAGAGCCTTAATGGCCTTGTTTAGAAAGTACTGGTAGTCCTGAAAAAACGACTGGCCTGTTCAGGATGCTTTAAGTCCTCCTCCTCCTTCCTCAGACAAAATTTCTCCCTCCTCCCTATCCTCAGTGGAAGACACATTGGACTCCACCTCCTCTCTCCACTGTTCCTCAGAGGGTCTCCTAGGGGGAGGTGGGGGAGCCTTTTTTGCTGCCTTAGTTGGCCACCCAGGGGGAGGAGAAAATAAGGAAACGAGTGGAGAATTTTCCTGTGGACTGGGAACCACAGGACAGGGTTGCAGTAGAGCCATTTCTTGCTGAATTGTCTGCCTAATGATGGCCATTAGGTTGGAAGAGTGAATTAAAACCTCTTGTTCAGGGAGCTTACCCTGCTGGGAGCTGGTTCCTCGATCCTCCTCCTGCTGCAAAGGGGTCGTGGAGGTGCCTGGCCATCCCCCCTCTGCCCCCGCGGCTCCTGGGTTAGCTCCTTGGAGGGTTCCAGGGCTCAAAGCCAGACCCTCAAAATGGCCACCATCGGCCTGAAAGCACGCCAAAAAAATGGCGGACTCCTTTTCAGGCTGTTGGTGGTGCTTCGGGGTGCAGAGCGTTGCCACTGAGCCAGCCACAATCATCGGGGGAACACAATCTAGTTGCGAAGACAGATCGGTCCGGGAATCACTTCACACAGCCGTTGCGGCGTGTGGCTCTCCCTTGTCACCCAAGGAAAACGCCTTGGGAAGTTCCTTTGCCACCTTTGCAGCTGGCGTTGTGCTCCTCTTCGGGTCTCAGGACCTGCTGAAGCTTCGCTTCAAGATTGGAGCAGAAACAGAGAAGAGCAGAGAAAAGACCAGAGAGAGATAGAAAAAGAGAGAGGGCAAGGCAAGTAGGCAATAGGAAAGAGCAAAGGTAAAAAGGTAAAACTACAGCTAAGCTAGCTAGTCTTGCTGCTTCTCCCTTCAGAGGCAGGAACAGAACTGGGGATGGGCTATTCTGGGGGTGCCTACAGGAAGGGGAAAACCTGTTTCCTGCCTCCCTAAAGGCACGGTGGGAATAACCCATGGAGATGCCCTCCTCCTCAGAGGGAGAACCCCTCTGTCTCTCTTTGTACAGAGACCTGCAAGAATTGCTGGGGGGTGGGATCCCATCCCGTCCCATTTTATCTGGAGTCTCCACCCGAAAGCCTTCTCTCCCCCTTTTAGTACCCCACTTCTCTCTATTCCCCTGCTCCCCTTGCTGGCCCTTCCCTGTGCTGGGGCTGCCCTCTCTGGCCTTGCAGTGGCCTCCTTCTGGGTCACTAAGGCCGGTGTCTTCTTAGAGCTACTCCAAGGCCGTATTCTCCACCAATGGTCTCCCTGGTGGCAAGAGTCAAGGCTGCAGGTAAGGACTTTATGAGCACTTTTGCTTTTTCTGTAGCTAGGCCAATCCTAGCCATTGCAGGGTTGATGGTGAGGCTATGCCAGTGGTGGTAGAGCCTCTGAGATTTGTGCTGGCTGTGAGTCTGGTGCTGTTGCTGTCATCAGATGAGATCCTAGTCTTCCTTCCTAGTTGGGGAAAGCTGCTCTTGCTCCTCCCTTCCAGTGGCAGGCTAAAGGAGGACTGTTGGTGCATTGTCTGTGCTTGCTCAGACTTGTTTGGAGGGAATTTAACCCCCTCTCCTTTTTTAATGTGTGCAGATTTTTCTGCAATCCCAGGGAGTGCCCCCCCAGTTTGCAGGAAAAAACACATTTCTCTGTGGCCCCAGTCGCAGATTTAAGTATCAACAGATAGGCCCACAGTTGACTGTTAAAAGCAGGGACCCGCAAGAAACTTGTGGGACGGTTATTCCATTCCTCACACCTTTGCTTCCTCCCCTCTTCTACATTTCACACACTCTTTCTCCCTTCTGCTCTCCCTTCCTTACTCTCTGTCTCTTCTCCATGCATGTCACTTTCTCTCTCTTCCTACCCCCTCATCATTCTTTTTTTCTGCCTCTCCAGTTCATCACTCGTTCTGCCCCCCCCATCATTCTCTCTTTCTACCCCCCATCACTCTCCCAGCCACTCACCTGCTTCCTCTCCCCTCACAGCAGCAGTGGCAACTCTCTGGAATCACAAGGGATCTCCCAGCTACAGAGATCAATCCACCTTAGGGCTGCCAGCTCCAGGTTGGGGAATTCTTGGAGATTTGGGGGTGGAGCCTTGGGATTGAGGCTTTTGGGGAGGCAAGCAGCCTCAGCATGGTATAATGCCGTAGACTCCACCCTCCATAGCTGCTATTTTATCCAGGGTAACTGGTCTCTGTCACTTGGACAACAGTTGTAATTCTGGGTGATCTCCAGCCCTCATCTGGAGGCTGGCATAGTAGTTCTTGTGAAAGAAATGGTTGGTTTGGAGGGTGGAGTCTGGCATTGTACTGATTTGAAGTTCCTTCCTCAAATCCCACCACCCCCAGGCTTCATTGCTTAAATGTCCAGGAATTTCTCAACCTGGAGTTGGCAACCCTATTTCCTTCGCACACAACAGCCAACCTACTTTTATCTGCCTCTCTGTCTTCAGCTTTCCATCTCCACCCTGCTCCTCCACAGCCTCTACCTAGGAAAATCACAGTCTTTCTCCACAGTGGGGACCAAAGCAACTTACATTGTTCTCCTTTTGATCTGCACAACAACCCTGTGGGGTTGGTTAGGCTGAAAGTATGTGACTGGTACAAAACCACCTAGACAGCTTCCACCTCAAAATGGGGATCTGAACCGGGGTCTTACATACCCTACTTTGAATCTCTTAACAGCTTCACCACACTGGCTTTCATAGGGTGGCTGCTGTTGAAGAGTAACAAGCAGCCAGGCCTGGTTGAGTCATGCAAGTCAGGTGGTATCAAGTCATCCAGAGTGTGCTGCTTAAGGATGCCACCCTCTAGGTGGGACCTGGGGATCCCATGGAATTACTGCTCATCTCCAGACTACAGAAATAACTTCCCATGGAGAAAATGGATGCTTTGGAGGGTGGACTGTATGGCATTGTACCTCACTGAGATCTCTGTCCTCCCCAGGGTCCCAACCCAAATCTCCAGAGTTTCCCAACCTGGATCTGGCAGCCTTACCCCCCCCTCCTGCTGGTGGCTGCGGGGGGTGGGGGACGGGACCTGGCAATCCTAGGCTGCTGCCTGGCCAAGAGTTGCCAGCCTCTAAGTGGAGACTCCCCCCGAGACAGCTGAACTCTGGACAGCAGAGATTTATCTCCCTGGAGAAAATGGCTGCTTTGGAGGGTGGAGTCTGTGGTATTATACCTAGCTGAGGCCTCTCCCTTCCCCAAAACCAGCTTTCCTTAGAGTCCACCACAAAATCTCTAGGAATTCCCAAGTCTGGCAGTGGCGACCATTGTCAGGCCTGGCCCCAAGGATCCCTCCCTCAAAGGCCCAAATAGGCCTTGAAAAGGCCCTTCCCCTCCCCTGCCTTTTACTGACTGAATCAGCCTTAACACACACACCCTCCAAAAAAATGTTCTAATCTCTCACTGTTGATGCTTGG
Source organism: Gekko gecko (assembly GCA_029375565.1). Classification (NCBI taxonomy): domain Eukaryota; kingdom Metazoa; phylum Chordata; class Lepidosauria; order Squamata; family Gekkonidae; genus Gekko; species Gekko gecko. The sequence continues at coordinate 73,558,072 of JAPDNY010000003.1, read as the reverse complement.
AGTAGATCCCTGCATAGGCCATTTCCAAAAGTATTGGGGGGAATTCAGTGCTCCCCAAGTTTTTACTTTTCAGATTTTTCTGTAGACCCACAGAGTCCTCTGAGTCTGTAGAAAAACCTGTTGGGGAAGAGTGAGCTCTCTGTTGGTGGAAATAAATATCCACATGCAGAAGGGACTTTGGCTATTAGTAGGTCCGTGGCATTGTACAGGAGGAAGCAATCAGCACCATCCCGAAGAAAAAGAAATGCAAGAAAACAAAGTGGCTGTCTGATGAAGCTTTACAAATAGCAGAGGAAAGAAGGAAAGCGAAAGGCAAAAGTGAAAAGGAAAGATTTGCCCAATTGAATGCAGATTTCCAGAGAATAGAAAGGAGAGATAAGGAGGCCTTCCTGAATGAACAATCCAAAGTAATAGAGCAAAACAATACAATGGGAAGGACTAGAGATTTCTTCAAGAAAATTGGAGAAATCAAGGGGACTTTCCGTGCAAAGTCGGCCATGATAAAGGACAAAAATGGTAGGGACCTAATAGAAGCAGAAGAGATTAGGAAGAGGTAGCAAGAATACACAGAAGAGCTATACAAGAAAGACCTCAATGTCCATGACAACCACAACAATATGATCGCTGACCTCGAGCCAGACATCCTAGAGTGTGAAGTCAAATGGGCCTTAGAAACAAAGCTAGAGGAGATGATGGTATCCCTGCTGAGCTGTTCAAAGTCCTAAAAGATGATGCTGTTAAAGTGCTGCAATCCATATGCCAACAAATTTGGAAAACACAGCAGTGGCCACACGTTTGGAAAAGGTCAGTTTACATTCCAATCCCAAAGAAGGGCAATACCATGGAATGTTCAAACTATCACACAATTGCACTCATTTTACACGCTAGCAAGGTCATGCTCAAGATCCTACAAACCAGACTTCAGCAGTACATGGATAGAAAACTGCCAGAAGTACAAGCTGGGTTTCGAAGAGGTAGAGGAACTAGAGATCAAATTGCCAACATTCCTTGGATTATGGAGAAAGCACAAAAAATCTACTTCTGCTTCATTGACTACACTACAGCCCTTGGTTGTGTGGACCACAACAAACTGGCGAGTCTTTAAAGTGATGGGAGTCTTTAAAGTGATGGGAAACTCTTTAAGTAAGGAGTTGTTCACCAGTTTATCCTGGTAATCATGCAAATAGTTATAGGAAACAAAAGAGGATTCGTGTAACGGCTATTCATGATAGACACTGAAGCCTGCAATCTTGTAGAACGCTGCACTTCCAGATGGAATAAGCATTTGAAAGTGAATTCCTCACATGTGGAAGATCCTAGTTAGTAATCTCCTCCCTTCACATCCTTGGGATGGTTTCTTTCCTGCCTTGGCCTTTAGGAGAAAGAGATAGATGGACTGATGTACAAACATAAGAACATAAGAGAAGCCAGTGTTGGATCAGGCCAGTGGCCCATCCAGTCCAACACTCTGTCACACAGTGGCCAAAAAGAAGAGGAGGAGGAGAATGGATTTATACCCCGCCCTTCACTACCCAAAGGTGTCTCAGAGCGGCTTACAAACTCCTTTCCCTTCCCCTCCCCACAACAGACACCCTGTGAGGTAGGTGGGGTGGGGCTGAGAGAGCTCTTGACAGAAACTGTTCTTTTTTCAAGAACAGCTCTTATCAGAACTATGGCTTGCCCAAGGTCATCCAGCCAGGTGCAAGTGGAGGAGTGGGGAATCAAACCTGGTTCTCCCAGATTAGAGTCCGTGCACTTAGCCACTACACCAGGTGCCATCAGAAGGTCCACCAGTGGGGCCAGGATACTAGAAGCCCTCCCACTGTTGCCCCCCCGAGCTCCAAGAATACAGAGCCTCACTTGCCCCAGAGTCCCTATCTATACCTTGTGGCTAATAACCACTGATGGACCTCTGTTCCATATGCTTATCTAATTCTCTCTTGAAGCCGTCCATGCTTGTAGCCGCCACCACCTCCTGTGGTAGTTAATCACTCTTTGGGTGAAATATTATATATAATCCAGCACCCATGAGTGCTCTTCCAAGTGTAGGGACTATTTTCATATGCTGAGAAAATATTGCAGATGGGGATTCAAAACAAGCAAGCGATGGCATCCTAAGTGATGGTGGTCATTCTGCTGCTGGAGATGGTACCAGTCAATTCTGCAGATGATCTCTGGGTTCCAAACCTTGTTTTGCCAGGTTTTCTTTGAAGGCAATTATTTGTTATCTCAGCCTTCCTCCCGAGGGCCTAATGTCATTGTTGATGGGTGGGAGTAGACGATGGTGGCTTTTTGGCCACATATCCCCCAATTGGATTTTGGACAAGAACATGTCTCCTTTTTATTATATCACTCTGAGTAAAAATGTTAAGAACATAAGAGAAGCCAGTGTTGGATCAGGCCAATGGCCCATCCAGTCCAACACTCTGTGTCACACAGTGGCCAAAAATACCAGGTGCCATCAGGAGGTCCAGGACACTAGAAGCCCTCCCACTGTTGCCCCCCGCCCTCAAGCACCAAGAATACAGAGCATCCCTGCCCCAGACCGAGAGTTCCTATCTATACATAAGAACATAAGAGAAGCCCATGTTGGATCAGGCCAATGGCCCATCCAGCCCAACACTCTGTGTCACACAGTGGCCAAAAATACCAGGGCCATCAGGAGGTCCAGCAGTGGGGCCAGGACACTAGAAGCCCTCCCACTGTTTCCCCCCCCAAGCACCAAGAATACAGAGCATCACTTGCCCCAGAGTCCCTATCTATGTTCTGAATGGCCTTTGCAACAGGCATCTTTGAGTCAGAGGGTTTCTATTCCACAATCGGGAGGAGGAAGAGCCGCTGTGGTGCAGTGGATATAATGTTCCTATCAGGAGACCCGGGCTCCTTCATCTCGGCCATAGAAGTTAACATGATCATCTCGGACAATGTCGTCATGGTTTGGCTTTCCACAGAGTGTTGGTCTGTGACAAGTGAGATCAGAATTAAAAATGCACTGTAATCCCGAAAGTACTAAACAACTCTTGTTCATTGTACCTTTTGATCTTGTTTTATTTTTGCCTTGTACAGCGAACCATTTTGCAGAGAACACAACTCCATTATTCTTTCTAAACTGTGATACATTCCCTACAATAATGGCATTTGTATTAGCCTTTGAATGGCAAATTATGAATTTATGAATTCATTCAGGCAGTCTCAGCAGAGGGATTGCATAACAGTGACTGGGAATTGCCAGTCACCTGCTACACGATGGGTGGTCTAAAGATCAGAACTGTTTTTATTCGTTTTGTTAAAAGCGATGAGTCCCCCTTCCTAGATCCATAGCCAACACTGTATTTATTGACATGGACAGTTCAGAACGCTTACTTTAAAACATGGGTCACCATAAAGCGAATCATTGTCATCAAAAGGATGGCTATTTTGAATTAAATTATTTTTAAAATTCAGTTCTATCAAACTGAAAACTTGTGTATTAAAGAGCATTCCCCCCCTTTCACTCCTTTCAGAATATTGGTAAATCTATTATATGGTGAGTTTTAGACTGCAAATGATCTCTTCATTCCTCCATGAAGAAAAATGGATTGCGAGATTAAGCAAAAGGACATCCTAATATTTTAGTTTCATATTTAATTTTAAAAACTTTGAAGCTGAAACCCAGTCTTTGATGAGAACTAAGAGGGTCAAGCTACAAACTACATTATACAAAAATACAAAATGTTTATTAGGGTGTACACATAACTAAAACATACTGCAGTTAAAAGAAATAGTCTATGTCTCAGGCTTAAAGGGCTTATACAACCAAGTTTGTTATTATACAAATACAATTGATGGGTAAAATCTTTTTGACCTAAGGACCATACGCGTTTCGGCATATTGACCACTGAGGAAGGCCCGAAGGGGCCAAAACCTGTACAGTCCTTAGGTCAAAAAGATTTTACCCATCAATTGTATTTGTATAATAACAAACTTGGTTGTATAAGCCTTTTAAGCCTGAGACTTAGACTATTTCTTTTAACCGCAGTATGTTTTAGTTATGTGTACACCCTAATAAACATTTTGTATTTTTGTATAATTTAGTTTGTATAATTTAGTGCAGTTAGCTTGACCCTCTTAGTTCACAGCTGATTTTGGGTTGAGTTTCCTTTTCCCCTCCCCCTTTGTTCAGGTTTTCACCAGTCCTTGATGCCGTATTGCCATATAACATTGCCATGTAAGCTCCCCCGAGATAGCAGGATGGCTAAGGAAAGCAAGGGTGGGGGTTCATGTCTCGTAAGACAGTTGTTCAGGTTCCCCCTGGCGGCCACAAGAGGAAGAGATCAGATCCTTCTACTCATTCTTCTTGCCACTCCCTCCCTCCTCCCCTTTTCGGGCAGGGAAACAAATTTGTTATGATCAAAGATGCCCTGCTGACTCTTAACTTGGGTGGTAGCCTACCAAAGCAGCACAAAAGACTGTGCCATCCAGTTCCTTTAGGGAACATGACCCTGTGCTGGATGGTTTCAGGTTCTGATCTCCAGGAACCTCAGCCTTTCAGACAATCGATTGGAATGTTGAAAGGAGGGGGGGAATTTAGCAGCTGAATTTCTGGCCAACTGACAGAGTTAGAGGTTGCTGGATTTTGCTGGGAGAAGGGATAGGGCAGGGGTGTCAAACCTACAGCCCGCGAGCTGGAATGGGCCTGCCAAAGCCTTTAATCTGGCCTGGGAATGGGGCTCTCTTCTCTCCCCCTCCCCTGCCCATCCTCACTGTTCTGAGCTTGAGCTGCCTTGAGGAATAGAGAGCAGAGGGCGGGGCTGCCAAATTTCCCAGCCGCCACTCCTGGCCTCTGTAGTCCCCCTCACAGGCAGGAGTGGGGGGGGGGGCTTCTGCTGTGATCCTTTTTTATTTTAATACTTGCTTTGCAAAATCCCACTATTCCGCCCCCACCTTTCCAATTTAAGCAGGTATGTTTTAAGGGCGTGGGCCAGCCAGGGTTAAAATACTGAGTTCAACAAACTGAAGAAACTTCAGTTTTGCAGAGAAATATTCGTTTTAACACACACACACCCTCCTAATGTGGGGTTCCAATGGAATAGCTGCTATAATACCTTTAACTGTGTTTGTCTGTGTTTATCTGTCTGCTGCCTGGCATTAAATTTTATGTCACGCATGGCCTGTCCTGACAAAATCCAATTTATGTCAGATCCAGCCCTCATAACAAATGAGTTTGACACACCTGGGTTAGGAGGCCTGCTGGTTAGGCAAGGGAGTCCATTAGGGACTCGAAGCATTCTGAAGATAGGTAGTGTTTGTATGTTATTCCTGTCAAAAACAGTGAAAACGTAAAAGCTTTTCTGTTCCATGTTAGAAATCTGGATCAGTCAGACACGGAACCTGCTTTGTAACTGTTCTGCCTTCTCAGGTGCCAGCTCCCTGGTGTCTTTGTTACTAAAATACTGAGAGGGCTGGAGAGAAAGGGAATGAAGAAACCACCATGCCACTCATGCCACTGAAACAAACCTGTTTCTTGGGTATTTTCATCAAGCCTGATGCGTGGTTCCTTCCATCTGCTAATGCCCACCTAAGTCTAGTGAATGTTGGGTGGCACCCTGAGTGCAGGCATTGATTGTCCTCATTTCGGACCAGATGACTAAGCCATCCCCAAAGTGTCAATTAGAAAACCAAAAGATGTTTATAGGGTGTAAAACTTAAGTCCCCAATTTCTAGATCTGGACATCTGGTGTCATCCCAGACCCAAAAGTAGAATTTGATTGACGAACTATAGATACATAAATCTCTGAGCCTTCTGAAAAGGAGGAGGGGGATTCGTTGAGAAGGAAGTAGCCGCCCCCAAAACAACTTTTCTAATGTGGATGTTTACAAAGGCTACTAGCAAAGGCCATAGTTGCTCTTGAGTTCTCAGAACCTCCATCTCAGGCTGAGGAAGTGAATCCTAAGGGTAAATCTAAGGGGGGGGGGGGGAGAATTCTTCCCTAGAGTCCCATGAATGGAAAGAGTAGTGCCATTCCCTGAATGTTTTTGAAAAGCAAATTAAGGAGGAATGGTCTTCCCGGCTGTCTAGCATTAGAAACCCGTCTGTAACCAAGAAGTGACACAGTCTACTAATTGCCATAGATCTTTTGCAGATTCCTGTCGTGGAGGCTCTGGTGGTAGCCCTCCTCTTAGGGGGCCCTGTTACCAGGCCCGAGGTGTCTGGGCACCCTAGGCAGGCCAGCTTGTGGCGCCTGCCCCACTGGTGATGCCAACCTCCTGGTAGGGCCTGGAGACCGGGGGGCGGCAGTGGCCCAAGCGGTGAGACAGCACCTGGAGGGAGAGCGCAGCTCCCTGGCCCTCCTCCTCTGCCACTGCCAGTGCCCTGCAGGACATGGGGCGAGGAGGAGGCACCGCTGACGGGGCATGCCAGCAAGCCCCCAGCCTGCTCACCTCCCCCCCGGCCCGAACTGGTGTCCACGGGTGGGGGGGCTGGAAGCAGGATGCGCTCCCCCCCTCGGGCGATGGCAGTGGCAGGAACCGCGGGGGCAGCAGCGCCCGGGAAGAGGAGGAGGAGGGCCCCTGGGGGGGAGGGACTTGTCAAGTGGTTCGGGGTGCCCACCACTGTGGCCTCTTCGGAGACAGATCCCCCCTCCCCCCAAAGAGCCACCTGGGACTCCCATGCCCTCCCTTCTTCTCCCTCGGGGGCTCCTCCGCTGACAGCCACCCACTGCCGAGGCTCTGCCAGGAGAGGGGGAGGGGAGGGGGGAAGAGGAGGCACCCCCCCCACAGAGGGACTCCCCCCTTCTGCCCATGTCAGACTTCCTGCCACGCCACCTGCCCGCCTCCCAAGGGCCGTGCCCTTCTGCTGCTGCTCCTGGTGCTCTGCCACTGGCCACACCAGGCCAGGGCCCCACCGCCCCATGTGCTGGGGAGGACCAGCAGCTGTGGGGTGCGCCGGCAAGCCAGGGAAGGGGCAGGGGTTTAAACCCCCATCTCTTCCATTTGAGCGCCGGCTTGAGTAAGCGAGCGAGGGGATGGCCGCATAGGGAAGCAGCCTAGCTTAGCACCACCCAGAGCCCACCCTCTTCCCCTCCCTCCCTGTGAGATGGGGGGGCATCCTGGCTCCGGGGAGCACCGAAGCTGGCTGCTGGAGTGGTGGCACTTGGAGAGGCAGTGGCGGGGCAGCTGCGGGGACGCCGGCAAGCCAGGGAAGGGGCGGGAGTTTAAACCCCCATCTCTTCCATTTCAGCGCTGGCAAGCAAGGGAAGGGGCGGGTTTTTTTGGTGGGGGCAGGGGGGCTTTTCACGCCCCAAGGGCTGGCGTGCTCTAGGTGAATGCCTAGTGAGCAATCCAGCCCTGCCTGTTACTAGGAGGGACCAAGAAGGCTCCCTGAAGGACCAAACCAACCTCAAGTCTGAGACCACCTTCCCATAGGTCCTATGAATCTTATGCTTTATCCATAATGGTATCTACTACAAGTTCAGTTATTGTGTTTGCCATATAGGCCCCTAAGTTATTACAGTTCATTTCTGAGAACAATAGAAAGCCCCAAGGAGAGGCTTTCAAGATCCTCAAAGCTGTCACTTTTATGGCAAATTCTTACTTTGATTCCTTAAAGTTTTCTTCCTGCGCCATGTCCTTAGCAGTGATGGCCAGGTGTACATTGTGATTAAAACGATGGCTTGCTGATTACTGCTCTAAGCTGATATGACACGCGTCCCCTTTCACTGACAGTACTGTGAGGGTCTGCGTGTGGTGCCTGGTCAGAGCTGCTGATAATTTTTTCTGACCAGTCCTCTATATACAAATCTATAATAGTCTCTTCGGGGTATTTTAATTTATTTCTTGGTCAGGGATATTTGTAAGGACCACTGCTAAGTGTATTTGTTTCAGCATTAAATAGATAGGCACCACGGCTTGTTATCTTTAAAACTGACCAGGCTTTATTTACAAACAACACAACAGGGGGATGGAAGTTTTATATAGATGATAGTTTGTTTCCTTTCAGGCTTAAACTTTTGTCCTTATGTTCACTTAGGCTGTATGCTTATTACTTTCAGTTCATACATAGATGTTCATCAGTTCTCTAAACAGAGTTATACTCCTCCTCTCCAGCAACTGCTTTGTGGTTTTCCTTGGGCTTTTACTAACAGGTCCCTCTGAGTCTCCCCGGTCACCAAACCAGCTTTCCAGACTCCTGCCAGACCGTTCTTTAGCCCTTTCTACACCACCTCCAGTTCCCTTTAAGGAGAGATATCTCAGTGGTGTGTGACTCTATTGTGTTTTGTTTTTAACCATCTGGTCACTGTCCCCTTTCTTCTGAGGAACTCAGTAAACCAGGTTCTTCCACACAGAGCTACAGAGCTTCTTCAGTTCACTGACAGACGCCTTGTTAGCTCTCCGTCCAACAACTAACTATCTGCTGCTTCTCAACTGTTAAACACCAATCTCTGAGGGTTCCGAGCTAAATGGCCCCCTCCTCACTCTGTCATGTGACTCAGCAGTGTTCTGTGTTTACTTTCTGCTGGTCCCAGATCTTTAAGTCCGTCACAGCTGACTTTAGCTTCCTTTCCCTTCTTGGGGAAGAAGCTGTTTGGAGACAATGTGGATGACATCCTTGTTGAAGCTAAGGACAAGAAAAAGGCCATGTCGAGGGCAAATAGGAGAATTAACGACCCCAGTCTTATCCTTTTGTATTCAATGTACCCTCCTCTGTTTCAGGGCCGAAACATATAACCTTATTTGGTTCAAGCCAATGCAAGACAACAAGACTGTCTCCAACCAAAATAGAGATTTCTTCCATTGTTGCCCCAATTCCAGCAGATTAAGAAAGTGGCATAACTGATACCAGGTGTGTGTGTGGCTGTCCCCAGGCATTTTGCTAAGTTTGCGGCAACCCCAACCTGGACAATCCCGACCTGGTGAGGGGTGCTGTCCAGCTACTCCATAGAATTCAACATGTTATGTCCTCACAGATTTAGGGTGTCCCCCCAAATCCAGACATTCAGAGAAACATCCGTGCACCACAAGTGCTAGTCAATGTCTCCTGGATATCTTGGCCATAGAATCTGTTCCCCCTTCAGAAAGATGCTCAGGAGTTGACTCCTGACTTCTTTTCAGTTCCCCAAAAGAACAGGAGCTGGAAAGTAATATTGGACTTTAAATTCCTCAACACATATGTTTGCCACAAAACACTTCAGAATGGAAAATGTACTGTCCATAGCAAAAACACTTCCAACAAAAAGATTTCATGTGTTCAGAACTATCCACACATTCCAGTTTTACCATCTCATTGGTAATACCTCAGATTGCTGGTATGAGCAGACATTTTCAGTTCAAGGAACATCCCTTTGGTTTTGCATTGGCTCCCAGTGTCTTTTCCAAGGTGATGGTGGTATTGGTGGCTCTCCTGCTTCAGCAGAGTATTTATATTTACTCATATATTTCCTAGCTCATCTCCAGCGCTTCATGGTGGCATGTGTGGCAGTCACTGCAAAAGGTCTTGCCTCTCCTCTATGGCTCAGAACCAATCCTTGTAGCCACAGAGTATAGATAGGGACTCTGGGGCAAGTGATGCTCTGTATTCTTGGTGTTTTGGGGGAGGTCAACAGTGGGAGGGCTTCTAGTGTCCTGGCCCCACTGCTGGAAGTTCTGATGGCACCTGGTATTTTTGGCCACTGTGTGACAGAGTGTTGGACTGGATGGGCCGTTGGCCTGATCCAGCATTGGCTTCTTTGATGTTCTTACATTGACCTCTTGCAAATCCAAGTCACCCAGTCAGAACCCATAGAAAGATGGGAGTTGGTGAGCAAGCCTCATTTTAAAAAGGGAGGGGGGAGCCTTCTTTCCTCAAACAGGGATTTGAAGCTCTTAATAATAGTGTCAGTTTAGCGAGGGTTTTATTTGGCTTTTAGTTAGGATTGGTTTAGAAGAAAGCTATTTTGGTTGAGAAAAGGGCTTGAGGTACCAAATGTATGTGTATAGATAGGTTCTGGGTGCAGGAGAATGCATGTTGAAAGAGCAGCCTTTGGAAAGACCCTGTTAGTTGTGGTGACAGGTCCCAGTGAAACCTTGTGATCTAAGGCAGGGCCATAAACAGGATTTTTGACTGGGGAGGGCATTTAAAGAAGTCAGAAGGCACTGTGTCTGGAGTGATGAGAGAATAAAAGTTTAAAAAAGTGATGAAGGGGGGGGCTGGAGTAGGGAGCAGACATGCCCTGTGACGTGCCTCACCTGCAGCTGGCCAGAGGTACGCTGCTGGCAGGCAGGGCAGGGTGGTGGCTCGGCATGGCCATGGCATGCAAGAAAAATAAAATACACTACCTGGAGGCCTGGGGGGTAAGTTGGAGGGCCCAGCCCCGAGATTTCCCATTGTAGCTACGGGCCTGATCTGAGGTAAACTGCCTGGGGGGAAGGTAAGGGAACCCAGTCTTCCCTTAGTGCTTGTTTAGGCTGTTTGTGGCTCAGCTGCAAAGTGTTCGCTCTCATTGGGAATGTTTGCAACCTCTTGGAAGCTGAAGGTGTGAACGAGTTTCAAGTTCAAGCTGAAAGCACTCCCTACAGTACATCGACTGTTAAATGCTTTATTTTTCTGTTAAACATTTTTGCTTGTTTCTATCCATCCAGTTAAAATCCACTTGGAACAGGGATTCGTACTTAACAGCCTAAATAAATCACAGCAGCATTCTAGCGGGGTCCTGCACAGTTTACATGCTACCAACACTTTACAGCTCTTTTTACCCATTTACTTGATTGTGGGTGACTGGGACTGTAAAAGAGCAGGCTAGTGAGCAGGACTGGACATTTCAGAGGCCACATATCTGTCTATGTACCTGAGGTGTAATAGTACAGTACAGGGCTCTTTTTGTAGAAAAAGCCCAGCAGGAAATCATTAGCATATTGGGCCACACCCAACAGCAGAGCTCATTAGCATATTGGGCCACACCCCCGTGTTACCAAAAGTGTGGTCATCCAGCCACACCCACCTTTTGCTTCTTATTCTGTTTACCTTGTTTGTTGTCAATACCCAGGGTTTTTTTTGTAGCAGGAACTTCTTTGCATGTTAGGCCACACACCCCTAATGTGGCCAATCCTAATGAGTTTCTGCTGCTGGGTGTGGCCTATTATGCTAATGAATTCCTGCTGGGCAGGGCTGTTTTTGTAGCAGGAACTCCTTTGTATGTTAGGTGACACACACCCTGATGTAGCCAATCCTCCAACAGCTTACAGTAGCCCTGTAAGAAGAGCTCTGTAAGCTCTTGGAGGATTGGCTACATTAGGGGTGTATCGCCTAATATGCAGAGGAGTTCCTGCTACAAAAAGAGCCCTGCTGCTGGGCATGGCCAACTCGGGAGCCAGCCGGAACTCCGTTCCTGTGCATTCCTGCCCAAAAATAGCCCTGGTACAGTATAAAAAATAAACATAATTTCCAGGAATGCTGTGTGTGGCATCTGGACCTGGGTTGGCTACAGCGGACTGCCTGGAAGTTAAAGCAGAAATCCAGTAGCTCAAACCACATTGGCTTCTAGGAAGTCCTCTAGGAAGGTGTCCAATGCTCCCTCTAAGCTGTGGAGTCTTGTGAGCAAAAATTCTACTTTGAGAGCTACTGACATTAAAGTTGTGAACGAGCGATTTGGTTGCTGCATAAATTAGTTTGCTCTGGAGCCATCCTCCCTGAGCTAAGACAAAAATGTGTGAGCCGGAGGCTAAAAAACTGTGAGCTAGCTCGCACTAGCTCAGCTTAGACGGAACACTGAAGGTGTGTCCCTTGTGACATTAGGTAGATGGCTGAGACAGTGCATCATCTTAGCCTATCACAAATAGCGGCTTCTGGTTTCCCAGGGAATTACAGCTCACTCCATTCACAGCACAGCTTCCAGAGCAGCCTTTGGTGCCAATTGTGTGGTGTGGAGGAGATTTGTAGAGCTGCTGTGTGGGCCTCAAGGTCCACATCTGGCCAGCTTCAGCTGATGCAGCTTTTGGGTGCAGTTTCCTGCAGCAAGTAGTGCAATTAGAATAACCAGCCATACCCACTCTACGCGGGAACTGCATTTGTGAATCCCATTATAAAATTTCCTCCCCCTCAGAACGAGAAAGGAACATTGGACCTATTGTAAAGGGGTTTTTTTATTCTGAAGAAGGGGAGGGCACCTCGCCCCCCCCCTCTAGTTTATGAAGAGAAAAACATCCAGTATGGCTGGATCTTCTACCTTTTATTCTATCATTCTTCCTGTTTAATTGACTCTGTGCTGGGCTTTTCCGTCTCATGTTTAACCTTTACTGTTAGCCTTTTTTTCATTTTGGCTATTACCAAGATTACTTGTTCGAGTTTGTTTAGTTAGGGCTTGAAGAATTCCCAAACTAAGGATCTGGGTGAGCCCACAGCTGGAGATAGGAAGTTGACCTGCCTTCTTACTGTTTGGTGGGAATTACTTATAGGGTGGCCCTTCCTTCCCCGGAAGAAACCTTCACTGGCTGAGTTCAGACTGGCAGTTTGTCCCGCTATAGCCACGTTTCAGCCACGTTTCACAAGCAGATTAAAGGGGCATTCACACAGGCACATCTGCCTGGCGTTCCCCACCCGTAGTCAACCTGTGCTGTTCCGCTTCATTCCCACGTTTAAAAGATACCTGGTAAAAGCGGTAGCAAATCCCCGAGAGCCCATTTATCCCGCTTCATTCTGCTTCTGGGAAGTGTGAACACCAACCCGAAAAGCTGGGAACAACCCGCATTGCACATAAGGCAGCAGCTGTGTTCCGCTCTACCGCCCGATGCGGTGCCGGCGCAATGGGATCCTCCCCAAATCGGCCTGATGCATATGTGTGCATGAGCGCACATAGCCAATTTACCAGCAAAAAGCCATTTACAGCTGCGCCTCTGGGCCAGCAGTCTGAACGCTCATGCACACCTCCTCCTGGTATGCTCCCACATCAGTTGGCGCAGTGTGACCAGGAAAACCAGTTTGTTGTGGGGCTTTTTTGCCATGACTGGCTCCCTCTTTAAACTGCCAGTTTGAACTCAGCCACTGTAAGTCCAATGCTCCTTTTCTTTTTGCTTTCCATTCCAACCTTTGGAAGCTAGATGGCAGAATAGGCACATGGTTAAGGATACTTCCTCACACAGCAGTTTTTGCTAAGCAGTTGAAACATCTTACTGCTGTATAGTTTTAGATACCAAAAGATACCTGGAAATATCCACATTGCCCTGAAAGGCCTGATGTTTTGTTTTTCTAAAAAATAACCCCCTCACACATCTAACTGTAAACAGGAGTTTCCTGCGACCCCTTAACAGGAATTGGGCTCATAGAGACTGTTGTGATCGGGATAGCTCAGTTACTTGAAAGCTGTGTGCATCCATTTTGGTTACGCTGTTTAGTTGGAGAAGAGGATGTTACATCGGGTAACTATGTAATGGTCGACAGGAACCAGACCACGACTGCAAAAGGGAGTCTTCTGGGGATATAAAATATGGAGGGGGTGTGGATCACCCTGGCTTTGGGAAGCCAGGGAAGATGTTGGGGAATAGTAGCAGCATACTTATTCCAATCAAACATCTTTTATGTGTTCTTCTGCATGTGAAGGGGTCCCAAGAGTAGTTTCAGCCTAGCAGCCCATGGTGTTATCATCAGCCCCGCCAAGCCAAAGGGGCCACACTGACAGAATTCTGATCTGTAAACTCTAGAGAACATGGCAACGTCTTCTTTTTTAATATTTTTTTTTCATTTTATAACAGGCAAACCAAACAAACAAACATACATACAAATACAAACAGAATCAGGGGTTCCGTTTACATCTTGTATCTAATGTAATACATGTTATATCTAATGTATTACCTCATACATTGTTATATCTAATCTGTTTCCTCATACCATCATGTATTTTTATGTATATATTTTGCATTGTATTTAACAATGTAATTCTTATCTTCTTTTTAATATGGTTATATGTCTTTTATTATTTATTTATTTACTGTAGTCTTCCAACCATTTGTAAAACCTTGACCACGTATCCTCAAAGCTTCCTTCCTCTTGTCCTCTCAAAAATAAAGTCAGTTTATCCATCTCTGCAGTTTCAAGTATTTTGTTTATAATTTCTTCTTTTGAAGGCACATCATTTTCCCTCCAATATTTGGCAGATAATATTCTTGCAGTAGTCGCTAGGTGTATAATAAGATAATCATTGTGTTTTTGATAGTTTTCCAGCCTCATATTCAACAAAAACCATCCAGGTTTTACATTCTAACATTTTTTGTAACATTTCATGTATCCAGGACTAGTACTTTTTAACTCGGTCACGAGTCCGAGAACATGGCAGCTTCCAAGGATGCACTCCATGGCATTACATTCCTGATGAACTCTCCCCGTTCCTCAAATTCTGCCCTCCCCAGGCACCAACCCTAAATTGCTAGGGATTTCCCAAGCCACAGCTGTGAAGTCTAACTTTGTCCAGAGTATAGCAGTAGAACTCTCATCTCTACTGAAGAGGAAAGTGACAGAACAGGGTGAGGCTTCTTTGCTGGCAAGCCCCATCATTTGCTTCTTGCATGGTCTATAAAGAATTCACAGGAGTCTTAAAGCAATGGCCACCTCCTCTTCTGGGGGAGAGCGGCCTATTAATTTGAATAAATAAATAAATAAATAAAAATCTTACTTTGAAGCAGCATAGTCCAAGAGCAGTCTATCCCAACATATTCATATTCTTAGCAGTCAACCCCAATGGCTAATTAGACACCCAGTTCAAGTGGCCTTTTTTTGTTTTGTTTTTTTGCAGAGTGTAATAGATCATAAGCACCTTACAAAAGCTCGGTTTCTCCTGCCAAAAGCAGGGCCCGAGTGCTACGTGGGCTTGAGTCCACCAATTCCTTAACTGTGCTATGCACCTGATTTCTCAGTGGTTGCAAAATTGTGATTGGTATACAGTATTTATTTCCCCCAAATAGGAGGGCAATAAATAGGAGCCAAAAAGAGCAACAGACTTCCTGTGTGTGGATCTCCAGGAACCCCATATGTGAATGGGTGCTGTGTGACTGGTGTCTGTTCTGATCTGGTAACCAAGGGTGAATGCAAGGTCATCTGTTAGGAGCAGGAGCCTGGATTCAGTCCTTCTGCTCTCTCTTGAATTTATTGGCGGGGTTGTCCATGTTTTCAGCGGAACAAAGAGCTGGCTGTCGTGAGTGTCTACAGTTAGATCCTCTTATACCCTTTGGAAGAGAAATAGAAAGCTCATAAGCAGTTTTCCATTTTATTATTGGGGGCAGAGATTTATCTAGAACACTGACAGGCAGGAGGGAGAAAGTATGCCAATGTTCCTCCATGGACTGTTTTAACTGCCCTCAACTGTTTTTCTCACCACAGGGGAAAAGAATACAGGGTCCCTCTAGTCTTTTATCTTCCAAAGGTAGAGAAATGTGTGTGGGAGGGAGGGGATTGCTTGGAAGCACAGCCCACAAGGGAAGGATTAGGACTCCCTCCCCTCCACCGCTGTCTTAATCAGATTCACAATCCCCACAGCTTCTTTTCAAAAAATACATTCTAAAAAGGCAAAACTTATATTTATTTACATGGGCCCTCTGTAGGGTTACCGGCCTCCGGGTATTGGTGGGAGATCTCCTGGGATTACAAGTGATCTTCAGGCAATAGAGGTCAGCTCATTTGGAGAAGATGGCTGGCTTGGGAGGAGGGCTCAAGAAGAAGAAGAGGAGGAGGAGGAGGAGGAGATTGGATTTATACCCCGCCCTTCACTACCCAGAGCGGCTTACAAACTCCTTTCCTTTCCCCTCCCCACAACAAACCCCCTGTGAGGTAGGTGGGGCTGAGAGAGCTCTGACAGAAACGGCTCGTTTTCAAGAACAGCTGTGCCAGAGCTTGTGACTGACCCAAGGTCACATCAGCAGGTGCAAGTGGAGGAGTGGGGAATCAAACCCGGTTCTCCCAGGTTAGAGTCCGTGCACTGAACCACTACACCAAACTGGCTCTGTATGGCATTATAGCTCATGGAAATCCCTCCACTTTCCAAACCACACCTACCTCAGGCTCCACACCCAAATCTCCAGTTATTTCCCAACCTGGAGCTGGCGACCCTAGCCTGCTGTATTTGCAGTTGTGTGCATGCATAAATGGAGCTGGAGCACATGCCACAAGAAAGGTGAAAACTGAACCTTCCATCATTTTGTGAGGTGTGCGCCATTTTATAATCTTCATTCCTTTTACTCTGGCACCCTCTTCCTCCTCCCCTCCTCTGAAAACTCTTCTTGCTGCATTCCATTCTTCACGCTCCCTTTGTAGATCTTGCTTCTCAAAGGGGGTGGGAACTCCTCCCTCCTCCCAACGCTTATACTCATGCAGGGGGGCTCCGATTTACGCTTCAAAATAGATCTCCAACTCACGATTCAATGCTACTTCTTCTTTTTATTTTAAGCCATAGCGCTGTCTTCACTCCTGGAATTCGGTGGCACCGCTAAGTCCCATTACGGGCACGCCGCAGCGGGGCCGATTGGGGCGGGGAGAAAGCCTCAATTTCCTGGCTGTCTGCCGGCAAAGAGGCTACTCCCCAAGCGCCCCCGGTTCGGAGCCTTTACCTAAGGCTCACTAGGGTCTTTCGCACATGCGAAGACCCCCCCTAACTGCGCGTGGGCTGACCGCCTCCGGGAACGTCCCGAGAAGCGGCCGCCATTCGCGACGCCGAAACCGAAAAACCTCCATTTTTCTTTTCTCACAGACCTTACTGTTGCCTCTTCATCCTGTCTTTCTCCAAATGCTGCCAGTGGGGAGCAATGCTCCCTCTAAGCTGTGGAGTCTTGTGAGCAAAAATTCTACTTTGTGAGCCACTGGCATCAAAGTTGTGAGCAAACAGTCTGGCTACTGCATAAATTTAGTTTGCTCTGGAGCCATCCTTCCTGCACTAAGACAAAAATGTTGTGAGACGGAGGCAAAAAAGCCTGTGAGCTAACTCACACTAACTCAGCTTAGAGGGAACACTGGTTGGGAGTGTATGCCTTGGGGGCATGATACTTCTCTATCCTCAGCCTGAAGCAGTGCTCTGGCTGACCGGTGCAATGCAAGAATGGGCAGGAAGGGTTAAAGTGAGGTAAGACATCTATGATATGTTGTCTGATATCCTGAAGACCGTTGCTTGACTTCTGTTTTTCTACCTCCCTCTAGTAAGACATAGTTAAAAATTACAAAGCAATAGAATTATGGCAATGGTCTGTTGTTATATTGAGTGTGGATAATCATTCTCTTTCGCTCTTACACAGGCACATGGACACACACACACACAAAGTACAGTTACTTGTGTTACAATTGTGTAATGTCAAACAGTAGCTATATGCATGAAAGAAACTTGGGTTTTATTTGCATATAGATGACAGGGCTCTTTTTGTAGCAGAAACTCATTTGCATATTAGATGACACACCCTGTCATGACCCCAGCGGGTCGCAGCCTTCCGCTGCCACCACCCTGGACTTACGGTCCCTTGAGAAAGCCTAAGGTACCCTCTCAAGCCCATCCAAAATGCCCCTTTTGAAGCCGAGAACCTTAGGCGTGATGACCAGGCAGAGAATTTTTGAACAAATGGTTTATTAAAAGAACAATACTGGGGCAAGGCAAGTAAGACAAGGTGCTTTAAAAAGGTATAACAATATTGAAAGGCAAAAAGAACACAAAGCTAACGCAGCTACCTATTACTCCTTAACTGGTACTACTTAAGGCCTACAGCCCTCTTACCAGGCCTCTTGCCTGAATTCACATTGAGCCAAGGGAGGGATCTTTCTCCTCAGACCAGACTGTCCCCTCTGTGAGAAGTCTGCAGAAGAGCCAAAGAACCATTTCCTCCCAGACCTCTATAGACCAGGCTTAACTTACTCACTCTCCCAAGTGAGGGAACTTTGTCCCAGATCAGTCTCCTCACAGACCGTAGAGAAAAAGAATGTCAGTTAAACTGAAACTAAGTATAAGAACACATCACCTCAGACTTCTAATATCCCCATTGGTTGCAGCTGGCTGTAGGCATTGTGGGAATTGTAGGCAGCTTGCTTTCTACTACCACACAGGCCCCTCCTGGGCCCTAGGCCTCAGGCTTTTCTCCCAGTCATGTACAGATCTCCAGAGGCCTACACAGAATCTCTGCATTCTGATTGGCTACAACTGTCCCCAAGCATTGTGGGGATTGTAGGCTGTCTGATTTCTACTCCCAGACAGCCCCCCCCCAGAGCTTAGGCCTCTAGGCCCTGCCTCCCTCCTGCACAGATCATGACACATCCCTAATTAGCCAATCCTCCAAGAGCTTACAGCGCTCTCCTCACAGGGGCTACTGTAAGCTTTTGGAGGATTGGCTACATTAGGGGTGTGTCGCCTAATATGCAAGGGAGTCCCTGCTACAAAAAGAGCCCTGGATGACAATATGAAACATGTCAAGGGTTTTCCACAACAGTTAAAAAGCTAAACTTAGGAGGCACATGTTGTCCAAATCCCCCCACACACATACACCAATTACTAGGAAATACTGAATACAATTTATCTTTCTGTCTCTAAACTCTGGACATACATTCTGACTCATGATAGCTGCCATTACATCACAGGACAAGGAACATATAGGAGAGTGTCTGGTTGTAAGAGTTCCTGTCCAGTCCCGGATTGGGTATAAGGTGGAAATTTACAGTGGTGTCCATGAACGCAATAAAATAGGAGCACAGTGGCACCTTGAAGACTGACACAATGTGTTCCAGCATAAATTTCATGAGTCAGAATGCACATATCTGATGTAGTGAGCTCTGACTCACAAAAGCTTATCTGTAGTAATAAAAGGGTGTATATGTCTGTCTGTGGCAAGCATAATTCATCAGAAAATAAAGCAAGGAATTTCAAAGTTGATCACCAGCTTCAGGATGGTGGTAGGAGTTGCAATAGAAACATGAACGGAATCAGAACATCTCTTTGCTGTTTGCAATGGAAGTGGCAGTTTACTCATTAGAAGCCAGAAAGGCAGTGGTAGTAGAGTCAAGGAGGGTGGATTATATTTCCTCCTTTCCAAAACAAACCTTCAGATAAGCTTGCCAAATAAGAGGTCTTCTTGAGTATGATGTTCAATGCAATGATAGTCTAGAGGAAGCAGCAAATCTGTTTGGTACTGTGCTACAGATTTGTGCCATTTCAAATTCTTAACATCTACGGGATGTTTATGAAGAAGAAGAGTAGGTTTTTATGCCCCACTTTCCTCTACCTTAAGGGGTCTCAGAGAGGCTCACAATCACCTTTCCCTTCGTCTCTCCACAACAGGGACCTTGTGGGGTAGGCAGGGCTGAGAGGATTCTGAATAAGGTTGCCAGAATCCCTTTAAATACTTTTGGCAAGAAGCAGGGGTGGGCGAGCACCTGCACTCCAAGCTACACTGCTTGGAGTACAGGCGTGCACAGCCCCCCACTTTTTGCAAAAGGGACCCTTTAAACGTTTTTGGCTAGAAGCGGTGTGTATGTGTGTGTGTCTGAACTCCAAGCAGCGAATTTGCCACTTGGAGTTCAGGTCGGCAGCCACCGCTCCCCCTCCTACAAGATTTAAAGGGCCCTCCAGCTGATTGGTGGGCCATGTGCTGGAGGGCCCTTTAAACCTCGCAGGAGGGGACAAAGAGGGGTGGCTGCTGGTGGTTGCTGTTGGGAGCAGGGTTTGGGGGCGGAGCTTCCCCTGCTGGCCAGCAGGGGGCAGGAGCCACAAAATTGGAGGATTCCCTACCCCCACCTGGGGATTGGCATTCCTATTTCTGAAAGAACCCAAGGTCGCCCAGCAGGCTTCATGTGGAGGAGTGGGAAACAAATACAGTTCTCCAGATTAGAGCCTGCCGTTCTTAACCTGTACACCACCAAGGAACATCTCTCGGAAGATACTTTCAGTCAAGCCACAACACAAAATCCACATACTTTACTTTAATGATACTGCTCTTACAGATAATTAGGCTCTGAACAGTGTCGCACTAGGACTAATAAAAGAAAGAAAAAGAAATGTATTTAATACATGGGTCTATATAATATAAACATTTAATGATTTTTAATTTTAATCAACTGAGAAAAGAACTTGGCAGCTGCCAATGCAGTATTAAAACCCATCCCTGCTAAAAGAAACCTCAAATTATCCAGTTCACACCTAGAATAAAAGGTTTTATCCAACTATCTCTTGCCTTGTTAAGCAAATTACAGTTGAATAGACAGTGTTGAAGGGTGTCTGTTAGGCCAGAACCACATTGGCACAGTCAGTCAGAGTAAGGCACCATAATTAAGCGTTCCAATAGCTCCCCTGATGGAATAGCATGCAATCTAGCCAGCATAAATAATCGTCTGTAGTGCATCACGGTCAGGAAATCAAAATAGGCTGGAAGAGATTCTGGTAACATTAAACCTAAATATGGGTACTTCTAGTATCCGATTTTTGCAAACAGTATAGGACTGAAGAGAGAGCTGCTGAAGGCCCTTGTTCTTTCAGCTCATGAGGGGAGATTTACTTTCAACCAATTTGCTCCATGGACTTTGGTAAGCGTCTGCTTGGAATAGATGTAAATATCCATTTGACTCCGTGGAGAATAAAATCTTGACCCAGAATCTAAAGCGGGGGTGTCGAACTCATTTGTTATGAGGGCCAGATCTGACATAAATGAGACCTTGTTGGGCCGGGCCACGTGTGTCATAAAATGTAATGCCAGGTAGTCGAAATATATAAACTTCATAAAGGACACAAACCATGTGGTGTTAGGTCTTCCTGAACCACAAAAAGAGGATAACTGTGTACTTGCAAAGGAATATGTAATAGAGATTGCATATGATCCTGAACAACTTGGAGAATTCATATAAGAAAATTAGCCAAACTTAATATTGGACCAAAGGAACTTTTTCTTTCTTTCTTTTTCTTTTTGGCCCCCTGAAGGGGATTTTTTATCGCTTTTTCTAAATCTACATACAGAAAAGAAAAAAAGAGTCTACAATATACAGAAAAATAGGGATGGGGAAACTACACTCTACGGGTGAAAGAAAAGAAAACCATCTAAAAACCCAAGAATCGGTGATCATACATATCTTTTAAAGTATAAACTCTACTTCTTGAATACAAATTGACTTTCATCAAAAATGATCATCTAGCTAATAAAACATTCCAATATCTCACCAGCAATTACAGTTTCATAAAGAGCTGTGCCCTAGAATGAATAATTTTAAGTACTCCAGAGAACATTGACATTCTACTTTTTCCCTCTTTCCCCTCTCAACTGATAGCCTGTTTTGGGGGCTGCTGCCCCTAACTTAGAGTCTGAGTCCTCATCAGAAGATCCCATCTCTCCTTCTTCACTCTCCTTGGTGCCATCAGGGGTTCCTTCTCCCTCTCCTGGTGGTCGACCATGCTGACGCAAAAATTCAGAAGACTTTTCAACAGAGTCTATCCTTTCTTTGCCATTTGCATATCTAAAGATCAGTCCCTTGGGTACCAACCATCTGTAGGCCACTTTGTGACTTTGTAAAAATAACGCCAAGTCTCTGTATTTCCTTCTCTTCCTTCTTATCTCAAATGGAACATCCTTCAATACTTTAATCTCCTTGTCTTTCAACTTCAAGGCAACTCCGTTGGTTGTTTTCAGTAGTTGATCTCTCACTTTTCTTTGGGAGAATCTTACTGTAATTTCCCCTGGCAGATTATTCTTTCTGATAAATTCAGAATACGATATAAAGGCCGTATCTATTTCGCTTTGAAGTTGATCTGACATCGTCTCTACCAAGGGAGCCAACAAATCACTCACAATCTGTCTCAGATTCTCCCCTTTCTCTTCTTTGATCCCTTGAAGTCTCAATACATAGCTTTTTTGCAGCTGTAAAACACGGGACTCTTCGATTTGGCACTTCTTTTCAAGTGATGCAGTTTTTTATTCATCCTTTTCAAGTTGGAACCAATCTCTTTAAGCTCCTGCTCCACTTTTTCGATTTTCTGTGTGTTTAACACTGTTTGCACTTGTTGTGCGTCTAGCTTATTATCAGTAGCTGTAATTTTCTCCAGCAGAGGGTGAAGCGCCTACGACAGCAATCTTTGGAGCTCCACAGTTGAGTCCTGTCTAGGCACAGAACTTGAAGGGCTGGAACTTCCTGAAGGAGGCTTAACTTCCATTAGTTTGTCCTTAGAGTATTTCAGCGGTGCCATGTTTGAGGACTGTTTACTTTTCGTAAAAGTTTGTCAAAGCCTCTGGAAGTTCTTAATCAAAACGGAAAGCACTCACAGTCTCTTTATTTCCATTCAATCACTTTTTACTACCCCTCCCTTTCTGACTTTAAAATTGCTTGCAAGCAGTCCTTAGCGGGAGGAGGTTCCCCCCCTCATTTCCTTTTAGGGGGGCACAATGTTTGTGGGTGATTCTTGCTTATACTCCAACTCACATTTTTAGCATTTGTCTCTCTGCATAATTGCTTGATCACTATACGCTTTGCTCCGGTGTGCTGATCTTGTTCCCATTCAGGACACTCTGCAGCAGGCCTGTCAGGGCTTGGAGGAGCCCCCACTTCTCTGGCTTGTCGCGCCAGGGGGGTTCTCTAATGCCCTATGGCTAGGAGTCCAACCCAGGACTCCTGGGGTGGCACGGATGATGGTGCCCCCACCCAGCCACAGGCGCTGGCAGGCTTCTCCTGAAGCCCCAGGAGAAGACATCTGCCATGGCGATCGCCAAGACCGGAAACCCCAAAGGAACTTTTTCAAAGAAATTACTGAGCTGATGCTATTTTCAATAAGGCAGAAGGCATATTTTTCATAGATGCCCCAGGTGGATAAATCTACTGGTGGATAAATTTCACCCCCCAAAAGGATGTTTGTTCTCACTGTCGATTCATCAGGTATTACTGCAAGTCTTTTGACAAACAGAAGACGGCTCCTTCAGTATTCAAACTACCATTCAATGTGCCAACTGCTGACCAGACAAACTGCAATACTGGAACAGCAATAAGAGGAACAGAAAAGAAATATCTGAGGGAGGAGTCACTGTTGTAGTAGGTGGGGACTCCTGACAAACACTTCCAGGTTGAGAAACTCCTGGAGATTTGGGAATGGAGCCTGGGGAGGACAGGGACCTCAGTAGGGTACAATGCCATAGAGTCCACCCTTCAAAGCATTCATTTTCTCCAGCAGAACTGATCTCTGTAGTCTGGAGATGAGCCGTAATTCCATGGGATCCCCAGGTTCCACCTGGAGGCTAACAACCCTACATTGTGGTGGTTACAGGAGGAGACTGAGTGGGATGAAACTTTGAGGCAACTCTATTCTAGGCTTGAGGCTCTACTATATTTAGTATTATGTTGTGTTGAAATACCTCAGGATCCTCTGTAGTTGCCTGGAACCTTTCTAAAATGGCCTCTCCCTCACACTAGCCTCTTTTTATTTTTGGATCATCAACCACTTACAATCATAAGAATGAGTTTATGTTGAAGTGTTGGTAGTGTGTAAACTGTGTGCCCCCAGAGATATTTTATTCAGATGCTGTTATAACAATATTGGACATATTTATAAGGTAAATTTAGTTACCAGGTAAATTTCATTCCCTCCATTTGACAGGAAAGATAAGATACAGCTGAAGGCCTAAGCAACACATTTTATTTAACAGGAAAGAAGGAGGTATTCAACAGAGTGTTAGATGTGGAATGTTCAACTTATAAGGGTAAAGTGAGTCTCCCCTGCAACCCACCAGTTAAATCTTTCTCCCACAAGATTTGTAACTGGGCCCAACCAGGGGTCTTTTGGGGGGGGAACACACTAGAGCGTAGCTCCGGCAGCTCAGGAGCCAAGCCCCACCCACAGCCAGCGTCCCGGGAGTCTTTCAGGCAGCCGAATGTCAATTTCAGCTCCATTATATCCTATGGGCCATTGAAGTCAATGGTGAAAACACAGGGTATACTCTGGGGGCTGGAGGGGAGGGGGTTTGAGGGAGAGGCTCCAAACTCACAGGGTAGCTGTTGGAGCCTCTCCCCAAGATACCCACCAGGTTTCAAGAACATTGGACCAGGGGGTCCAATTCTATGGTCCCCCAAACAGGTTGCCCCCATTCCCTCCATTGTTCTCTATGGTGGGAAAAAGTAACTTCCAGTGATGTCAGGGGGCGTGGCATATGCTAATAGCCTAATAGCTCATTAGCATACCATATGCTAATGAGCTCCTGCAGCTCTTTTTCTACGAAAAGACCCCTGGGCCCAACTATTTTTGGCCACTGTGTGGCAGAGTGTTAGACTGGATGGGCCATTGGCCTGATCCAACATTGGCTTCTCTTATGTTCTTATGTTAGGAAAACAGTGACAAACCACCTCTGCTTTTCATTTCCCATGAAGCCCCTTGCTAGGGTTGCTGTAAGTCAGCACATTACACACACATAATTACAAGGATTGGTTCAGAATCCTGGAGGAGAGGTGGGACTTTGGGGGATGATTTACCATGGTCATCCACTTGGATTAGTGTCCAAAAATGGTACATGAGGAAAAAATATTCAAGCACAACTTGTTTGTTTTAAAAAAGCATTCACCTTTCCTGGGTGATGAACCATGGGGACATCCTGGCATGGCGCCAGTGCTGGAATAAATTTTTGCTAGTCTCTAAAGTATCACTGGATTCCTGTTTTATTTTGATACTATGGATTAACACAGCTACCCATCCAGAACCTAGGAATATATATTTGAGAAAGGATTGAGGACCCCCCCATAATATCCAAAGATATTCTTAATTATATGCTTTAACAATCCTTAGTTTGGGAAAAGACTTGCAGTAGCAGCCAGAAGAGTACAAGCTGTGTTTCACTTGTGCCTGTGCAGTCTACTGCAAATCATTTGTGTGCATTCCATATTATTTTGTGTATTCCACATTACTTAAGAGTCATGCTTTAATATATTTGTTTCCCTTAAGATATCTTGTTTTTCCACCCCCCTTCCAGGAAACCTCGTGACAAATGTTATGTTTAAGCTTAGTATTGATGTAATACTCCACTCCACCCACAATGGCACAATCAGTCTCATTTTGAAAGCTTATGCAAAAAACAAACAAAACAAAAACACACACACACACAACCAAACCCAACCAAACCACCAAGTAGGTAATTTTAACTTTCTCAGATTACAAGACAGGGCACGTCTTGCATGCAAGTGTAAACCTGACCACAAGGCTGACGCGATCTCCTTGCCAGTTCACAGCCCGTTCATAGTCAGTGTAAAAATCAGCTGCTGATAACTTGTGAATACTCACCAGCTAAGACTTAGCAAGCTTGGCAGAGATTTCATCCTCCTCTAGCGACCCCCTGTGATCTAATCAAAAGACAGGTAGAAATAGGCTCTAGGAACATGCATCACCGACGTTCCACATGTATGAAAAATAATAAATAAAAATGAAATATATAGACATTCCTTCACCATTTACAATTCATTGTTGGCTGCATTCAGCTGTTACTTTTAACTGGTAGCAAGCTGGGATGTGCCCAGAATTTGAGTTGGAAACAATTTCAGGCATTAGTTCCCTCCCCACCAGCCAGGATTATAACTCAGAGAGGATCCTCAGTCCTGGAGTGTTTGAGGGACTGGCTCTGATTAATTTGCGTGATTGTATTTATATCACAGGGCACTGGAGATAGTTTTTAACAAATTTCCCACACACAGAAAGGGAGGGTGGGAGGGGGAGCACGAGACACAAGTGTGCTCACAAACCAATCACTGAGCTATGTTTGTGTACCTCTTGGTTTACTGCTGATTAAAAGCAACACTGGTATACCACCCTGAATTCTTATGGAGCCACCTTATATTTCATTTGAACTGGAATTTGCTGGAGCCTTTTGCGGCCCAAATAGCCCAGCTTAAACTGAGCTCATTAGAGCTTGGGGAATATAAAGGGTTGGCCACGGTTATACTTGGATGGGAGGCTACCAAGGAAGACCAAGTTTGTTGTGCAGAGGATGCCAATGGCCAGGGCTCTTTTTGTAGAAAAGCCCAGCAGGAACTCATTAGCATAACAGGCCACACCCAACAGCAGAAACTCATTAGCATATCAGGCCACACCCAACAGCAGAAACTCATTAGCCTATTAGGCCATGCCCCTGACAGTGCAGCTCATTATCATATTAGGCCACAATCCATGCCTTCCCTTGGCTTGCCCGGGTGCCCTGCGGGTGTGGGGAGCCTGGGGGAGCCGGCCCTTGGACAGGCCAGGGAAAGCACGGGGAGGCATTTAAATACCTCCCCGATCCTTCCAGGGGCCCCCTGGCCCGCCCGCCTTGGAGTTGCTGGGGGGGCCACTCTCCAGGCCTTCCGTCACACACGCAGAGGTTTTCGCTGTAGTGGGTGCGGCCAACTCTGAAGCCAGCCAGAACTCCGTTCCTGTGCATTCCTACCCCCAAAATAGCCCTGCCGATGGCAAGCCACCTCCGCTTGTCTCTTACCTTGAACATTCTGTAGACGGGGTTGCTGTAAGCCGGGTGTGACTTGATGGCATCTTCTTATGTGACTGTTTTTATGAGACTGAAACAAACCTTTCCCTATATTTGACTCAATGTCTTGTTAAAGCATGTTTTTGAGTGCTTGGGATCGTCCTTTTGCCTTCACTGTCTCCCTCTATGTCTGAGGACTGAGAATAACACTTCATAGGTCTGATGAAGCAGACACTAGTCTTGATAAATTGCTTTGTTTCTTTGCAGTAAACAGATTAACATGGCTACCCCTGTGGGATTTTTTCATCTAGTCATGTGTCGCACGTATTGCCTGGATTTCCCTGTCTGGCTGAATGTGCAATGTCCAGCAATGGTGTGAATGCAGCCCTTGCAGCCGGCTTCATCCCCTTCCTGGCCTTTGCTTCCCAACAGTAGTAGTTAACCCACTAGGATCTGCTGCCCTACCCTCTTTGCGATTACTCTCTCCCGTCCTCTTGTCTGCTTCCTCTTATTACAGTGCATCATGCATGGATTACAAAATACATAAGTGACACAGTGGTGGTGACTGTTGACAAATGTTACCGGTGTGGCAAAAGACTGTAACACTCTCTAATGCAGGCCTGGGAATGGGGCTCTCTTCTCTCCCCCCCTCCCCTGGCCATCCTCACTGTTCTGAGCTTGAGCTGCCTTGGAGAATAAAGAGCAGAGGGCGGGGCTGCCTCTGAGAGCAGGAAACAGAGGGCAGGGCTGCCAAACTTCCCAGCCACCACTCCTGGCCTCAGTAGTCCTCTTCACAGGTAGGAGCTGAGGGGGGGGGTCCTTCTGCTGTGATCCTTGTGTTTCTTTTTTATTTTAAGACTTGCTTTGCAAAATCCCACTATTTCCCTACCTTTCCAATTTCAGCAGGTACGTTTTAAGGAAGTGTGTGTGTATGTGGGGGGAAGGTTTGGGACCAGCCAGGGTTAACATGTAGGGTTCTGCAAACTCAAGGGACTCGTTTTGCAGAGAAATATGAGTTTTGACACACACACACCCTCCTGATGTGGAGCGCCAATGGAATAATAGAACAAGTGCTGAAGAGGACACCTAAAGTTATATTTAAAATTCTTTTTCCAGACCTTTTCCCATTGTTCTAAATCTAAGTTATGCCCTATGTCTCTAGCCCATGCTGTCATTGAGGGTTTTATCTATTCATGGTCCATTCAAGCCAAAAACTATAGGCCTTTTTAATAAATTTTTCTTCTACACCAAACCATATTTTATCCAATTCGGTCTGATTTTCATAAAACCCTGGTTTTTTATCCATTGTCCATCTTGATACCAACTGTCTTTTCCCCCACCAAGTCATATTTATATCTTCATTATTTAAAACATCTTCCATTCTCATATTTCCACTCATATCCAAGAAGTCTTGATACCTCCATTTTTATATTTAATATAAAGAGAGGGCTTTACAAAAGCTTCCAGAGGGAAAACCCATCAGGGGAATTTTATATAATACATTTTCTTTATCTCATCCCAAACTTTATATAATGCATCTCTGATGGTGTGCTGTTTAAAATAGTTATGTATTGAGGCCTTATTATACCACAGATAAGCATGCCATCCCATTGATAGGTCATGGCCTTCAAGTTTTAGAATTCTTACATCTTCTAAATTCACCCAATCCCTTATCCATAACATAGCTGCTGATCTATAGTAAATAGACCAATTTGGAGAGGCGAGCCCTCCACTTTCTTTTTTATCCTGTAGGTATTTCAATTTTATCCTCGGTCTTTTCCATTGCCATATAAATTCTTTTACTATTTTCCCCAGATCTTTAAAAAAAACTTTGATTCCTTAAAATAGGTATTGTTTGAAAAAGAAACAATATGCGTGGCAGGACATTAATTTTTACCGTCCTATTCTGCCAAACAATAACTGTAATGTTCTCCATTTGTCTAGATCTTTCTTTATTTGTACTATTAATTTTTTGTAGTTATCCTCCAATAAGGAGAAACATCTGTTTGTCAAATAAATTCCAAAATATTCTACTTTTTTACAAATTCCAAATCCTGAAATTTCTTGTAGTTTTCTCTTCATCTTTTCATCACATTTTTTAACTATTATCTTTGTTTCATTTTGATCCACCTTGAGCCCTGCCACTTCACCGTACCCATGCAACACTTCCAATAATTGTTCTAATGAAGATTGAGGCTCTTCCAATATAAAAGTCATATCATCAATGAAAGCCTGTATTTTAAATTGTTCATCTCTTACTTGTAGCCCTTTAATTTCCTTATTACTATGAACTTGATCTAATAAAGTTTCTAATACAAAAATAAACAATAACGGGGCCAGAGGGCATCCCTGCCTTGTACCTTTTAAAATCTCTATATCTTGTGTTAGATTACCATTTATTACTCTTGGTGAATTGTTTATCATATATGACTTTGATAATTTTCAAGAACTTCTCTCCTGCCTCCCACCTTTTTAATTTTTCCAGTAAAAAATTCCAGTTTAAATTGTCAAAGGCTTTCTCAGCATCTATAAACATCAAAGACATAGCTTTTTCCGAATGTTGTTCATAAAATTCCAGGAAGTTTAATATTGTTCTTACATTGTTCTTTATTTGCCTCTTTGGCAAGAAACCCACCTGGTCTCTATGTATAACTTGTAATAACAACCTTTTTAATCTATTTGTTAATGTATGGGCATATATTTTGTAATCCACGTTGGCTTACAACAAAGTCATCAGCTCTGCATTCCTTCCAAAAGGGTGCGGAGCCATTTAAAACCCATTCTTCTGGCTCTTCTGGATCAAAACTGATTTGCAACTGGATTGATGCTGCTATAGAATTCTGAAGAGGTACAACCACCCGTAACAGCCACCGGTTTGTAGCCTTGGGTAAGGAGAGAGGAGATGGTGAAAGTGTCTAGGGTCTAAGGAATCAGCACAGATCTCTTTTACATCCTCCCTGAAGGCTGCAGCTACTTAACTTTTTTTCATACCAATCTTGAAGAGACACCATCTTGTTGTTTTGTAGAATATATGCCACAAATGAGGTGCTGTAATAATTTGCCTTTTGGACAAACAATTTAACTTACACTGATCATAGAACATCTAAATTTGGCTTGCCTTGCAGTCATTTCACACCCAGGCTTCTACAAGCTAAACAAGAGAGGCTCCTCGTATTTAAGCATAATTTATTTTCTCATATCACAGATACTTTAATCAATGCTGGTTGTAATAATGTTGCTAACCTAAGGGCTGCATTTATTTTTGTTTTAATTGAAAGTTTTGGACCCTTCAGCATTTTCATTTCACAGAAATGTGTCTGAGAAAGCCAAAAATGTCTCATTAACCCTTCTCTTCCCCTGTTTTCCTTGGTTCTCCTCCCAAAGCCAGCCCTACTACTCTGTACCCATAGGGCAAACAAATAAGCATTCTGGAGTCTTCGGACTTGAGGGAGATGGCATACCCTGAGTGCATTAGCACCATCCACTTTAAAATTAGCACTTGGAAGTCCTACTGGTCTCAATAGTTGAGTTTGAAGTCTATGCATAGATCTTTTCATTGACTTAAATGGGACTTCATAGTGCTTAAACATTGGCTGGACCACGATGCAAAAAAAAAAATGCAATGGATTCTTGTATGTAAAACATGGGCAAGAGCTCACTGCACATCGGAGCAGATAACCATGAAGCTCAAAAGGAAGAAGAAGAAGAAGAAGAGATTAGATTTATACCCGACCCTTCACTACCCAAAGAAGTCTCAGAGCAGCTTACAAACTCCTTTCCCTTCCCCTCCCCACAACAAACACCCTGTGAGGTAGGTGGGGCTGAGAGAGCTCTGACAGAAACTGCTCTTTTTCAAGGACAGCTCTTATCAGAACTATGGCTTGCCCAAGGTTATCCAGCAGGTACAAGTGGAGGAGTGGGGAATCAAACCCAGTTCTCCCAGATTAGAGTCTGCGTACTTAACCACTACATCAAACTGACCAAAGGAGCATTTCCCCACCAGCTCTTAACCAGGTGCATGTGTGGTACAGTCAATGACCCTTACCCATAGGTAGCAGCATATACATACCTGTTACGCATAGATGCAGTGGCCCAGCCCCTTTCAAGGGATACCCGTACATATGATTCCTGCTCAGCAGTGTATGTGATGACCCAGTCTAGTAGTGTCATACTATGATATGATATATAGTGACTCTAGTTGCATTTTTAAAATTTCTGTGCTGAAGGTAAAGCCTAATTTTTCTGCCTTGTATGTATAATTCCTAGCACAGCCGGGTCTGAGCCACACAGGTCTGAGCCACAATCCATTGGGCTTTGTCCCTTTAAGTTGTGTAGTTGGGTTTTGTCCCTTTAAGATGCAGGTCTGAAAAACAGCCAGCTGGCAGCAATAATGGGCTGTAGATATGTATAAAGAAGTAGGAAGAGTGGTTTTATATTACACTAATGGATCTGATGAGTGTTACTATAGGATATGAATAGAGTGTTTGCCAAATGGATTAATATTGTAAGTATATTATAAAATTGCTGGTTGTTTTGTATGGAGTCGCATCACTCTCTTGAT
Organism: Gekko gecko; assembly: GCA_029375565.1. Lineage (NCBI taxonomy): Eukaryota > Metazoa > Chordata > Lepidosauria > Squamata > Gekkonidae > Gekko > Gekko gecko. The sequence continues at coordinate 73,527,138 of JAPDNY010000003.1, read as the reverse complement.
TAATACTAATAATAGAATTTTATTTTTGTAATTAGATATAGGTATTTCAATGCTACCCATTTTGATAAAGTTATACAAAACGAGATATAATATGCATGGCTCATTGGTGTTGATGGCGTTTGAATTGCTTCCAGTAAAGTGAACACTGGAAAAAGAAACTTCTAGTCCTTGGAGACTTTTTTTTTGGCATAAATACATCATGATTGTTTGCTTCTTCTTTACAATCCATCCAGGGTCAGGTCATATATTACCCTCTCAGAGTTGCGTGGCACTAAGGATGGGGGAGTGGAGGCTGAAAAACTGACATAATATCAGTGGTAGCAGAACTAGGGAAGGGCTGGCCCCACCTTTCCTTTTGTACCATTAGAAGCTCATTGATTCACAAATCTTGAGCAGCAGAAGATACTTATTTCTTATTTTTTACATGCAAGGGCTAAATGGACTGAGACAAATTACACAATTGCTAGAGTGATCTGAATCCTTATCACTGATCAAAAGAGTCAGGGTTTCTGGAGTATAGGGGGATGATTGGTTTAAATAAAAGCTTAATACAGTAATCCCTCATAAACTAAAAAAAAAAATCTGCATTCCAGCAGGGCATGAAAAGATGTATCGATCCTGTTAAGGCCCCAAGGGCAAATTCTCTCGGTCTAGGACCTATTCAAAAATCTCCCTTTCAAAAACATTGTAGGTATAATGTTCAGTCTTGCAAACAAAAAAGCTCTCCAATAATGTGGGGTGGTAAAATAGTACATATGGGGGAAGATTTTTGGTAAGAAAGACCAAAAAATCGGGGTGAGCATACTCTATGAGCTGTCAGAATCAAACTACAGTGGTCAATTTCCAGGAGTCACTTTTTGATCAGAGAAAATGCTTTGGTTTTGCCCATCTCAAAAATATAATCAATCGACATTCCAACTTTCATCAGTTTCTCATCCGGGGCTTTCATCCAAGTTGATTTGTGGGTATCCCAATTTAAAGCAGCTAACAAACCATCTTCAGCACAGAGGTGTTTTAATCTCAGTTTGAAGGCAAATAGCCATACTCTTGCTTCCAAGAATATCTGTCCACATTCCGCCCATAATACGATGTTTGACATGCGGCAGGGAATATTGGGCTAGTGGTTGGTCAATATTATCAGAGAAAGCTTTAATCTAAATAGCTGAAATGTAAAGAATGAGGGGAGCCACTTTCCAATTAAAGGCTTGCACTGCTCCAGGAATATATCCCCCCCACTATAATGGAAGAACCAATTTATGGCGCTTGCACAAGGTTTTGCTGTATTAAATGCTGTTCTAAATTGGGGGGGTCCAAGATAGATCTGCCGAGAACAGAATCCCCAAATAGGAGAAGGCCTTGACTTGCTCAATATTGGAACCGTTGATAGGCCATTGAGACAGGTTCCATTTTCTGGTCTTGGTGAAAACTAGATTCTTAGATTTTGGGAAGTTAATCACCAGGCTTTCTTGACAACAACAACTGGAGAGAGATTGCAAGACCCTTTTTAAACCCAACACTGGTTCGAGACAAGATCATGGCATCCTCCGCATAAAACAAAACAGGTACACCAAATCTCAGCTAATTTTGGTGGATGGCAATAATCATCAAAAATTGATTCTATGTCGTTTAAATATAAATTAAACAAGAAAGTGCCAACAGGCATCCCTGATGAACTCCTTTTTTCAGATTAAATGGATCTGTTAGATTCTCATCATACTCACATTATACTTGGGCAGTTAAACCCGTGCATAAATGTTGAATAAGTCCTAGAAGACTTTTGTCCATGGTAGTTTGATTAAGTTTGTTCCACAATCTAGGGTGATTTATGGAGTTGAATGCCCCCTTGAGTTCAATAAAAGCTGCATATAATCTCCCCCCCCCCAAAAAAAAAAATCCTCAGCCAGGTGATAGATGGTCATATGTTGAAGAACCCCACCTAAATACTATCTGTTTATGCACCAGTATGGTTTTCGATTCCATCTGATCCTGGAGCTTCTTTAGTAAGTAAGCAAAATATAGTTTTCCTAGCAGAGAGAGAAGGCTGATTGGTTGATAATAGGATGGGTTATTCTGGATCCCTTTTTAGATAGCAGGATAATAATAGAATGTTTCCATGAATCGGATATTTGTCCACTGATGTTAATTTTAGTGAAAACTAGGATCAGGACTGTGGCCCACTATAATGGATCAGCCCGGAGGCATATCAGCACTTGTGGGCATACTCAAGGGAGAAACTATTTTAAATAATGGTCAACTGCAACACTCCTTGGCTGCCGGGTCTGATATGCATCTGATCGCTCAAGAACAGGGTAAAAGCACTTTGAAGAGTGCTAAAAGGGGTGGGTCTGATTAGTATTCTCTGTTACAAAATACCCTGGATCAATTAGAGGCGAGGCAACAGTGAATTAAAATGCACGTCTGACCGTAGCTCTAGTTTCTGTAAATGAAACTAAGTCCTTGGGGCTAAATGAGCTCCGTCCAAGGGTACTAAAAGAACTCATGGATGTAATTTCTGGGCCTCTGTCCATTATTTTTGAGAATTCTTGGAGAACAGGTGAGGTGCCAGAAGATTGGAGGTGGGCAAATGTTGTCCCCATCTTCAAGAAGGGGAAAAAGGAGGATCCAGGTAACAACTGACCCATCAGCTTGACGTCTATACCTGGGAAGGTTTAGAACAAATTATCAAACAGATAGTCCTTGAACATTTAGAAAGGATGACTGTGATTATGAAGAGTCAGCATGGGTTTCTCAAGAACAAGTCATTTCAGACTAACCTTATCTCTTTTTTTGAGAAAGTTACTATCTTGCCGGATCAGGGGAATGCTGTAGACATAGTTTATCTTGATTTCAGTACGGCTTTTGATAAGGTTCCACATAATTAAAAGGACCAATACCAAGATGACACTGCTGCAAGTCTCTCAGCTAAAGCCCCCCAAAAGTTAATTTACTTTGAAGGAAAGTATTGCAGCTACCTTATACATGGGTGAGCCAACTTGTCAGCCAATCTTTATGGGCATTTGTGAATTAAACAAGTTGAGAAACACTCCAGTGAGACTGCAAAAGGCAAGGAAAGAGGGTAATTTACCTGCGGAGATATCTGTGCTTGCCGGGAGAGCCACTGAAGGGGCTGTGTATGGCCCTTGTAGCCACAGTCTTACCTGCCGCCACCTGGAAATTGCTGGTGGTGGAGCCAGTGAGATAATTAGGGCCACTGATGCTGGAACCTTGATTGAGGTGACCGGCGGGTGATTCCTTGGGTGCTGTGGACAGTCCAGGATGGAGAAGGAGCTGACCCTGGATTTGGATGAACTTCTGGGCTTCTCCTGTTTTTGGATGGCCCTAGGTGCTCCCCTGACTGCTGTGAGCCCATTCTAGCCATCGACGACAAGGCAGCCAGAGTCAATATTGATCCAGACCCCGGCTACGAGTGGATTGGAAATTGCTAGGTTAATGTGAGACAGATTCATTCCAAGATGGTGGGCACCCAGTGGATCATCAACTTCTGCAGTTCTGGGACACAGTCCTGAGAGTGAGCAGCTGTGGGACCACCCTGAGGACCCTGTTTTTTTGTGGAGAGTTCCTTTGAAGTCATACTATTGGTTCTCCTCACAGTCACCATTACAGGAGAATCTGCCCAGTCAAAGACAGCAGGCTTGGACTGAAAATTCTGGGAGCCTGGTCTAATACTGGAAGTTGCCTACAACTATGACATCTACTGGTAGCTGATGAGATGGCACTTTATTCCTACTAAGATCTGCCACCTTAACCTGCACTTATTAGTAAAGGTAAAGGTTCCCTTGCTTGAAAGCCAGTCGAATCCGACTCTAGGGTTGCGGTGCTCATCTCCGTTTCAAAGCCAAAGAGCCAGCGCTGTCCGAAGACGTTTCCGTGGTCATGTGGCCAGCATGACTAAACACCAAGGCGCACGGAGCACTTATTAGCTCCCTATTAAATGAGTTGCAAGGATTTTAATTAATTGATTTTGATTATTATAAGTTAAGTCAGGTTCTCATATTTTATATTTTTTAATAATCAATTTATCGGATTGTCTGTTGGTAGGGTGGGTTCGAGAGGTTAGAGGGAGGGATATAATGGGTAGTAGTAAATTGGTCCCCTACCCTATTTCTTAAATTCCCCCCAGCTAGTGTGAATTTATTAATTAATTTTGTCTATTTAATCAAATTAATTGGAGATTTCAGTGATTTGATTGGATCTGTTATTTAAATTATTAGATTTGTAGCAGAGTGGAGCAGGTAGGTGGGTGGGTGGGTTGGGAGAAGGTATACTAAGATTAGAGGGTAGACTTTAGGCTCTGGTGGGTTTAGATGTATCATCAGGCTTGCCTCCAGATGTTAGTGGGGTTAGTTTCTGACACAATAAGATCTGATGGGGGAGGCCACAGTGGGGTTGGGGATTCCAGTGCTGATGGGGCGAGGGAGGTATGGCAGTGGAACTAGGTGGTTAAAGGGAAGGAGTCGGAGATATGGTACTACTCAGACTCCTTCCAAACTTTGTCCCATCTCAAGAGACACTGGCTATGGGGAAAGGAAAGATTACCCTTCTCCAACATTAGTGTTGTGCAATGCCATGTCTATCAATAATAAAACTACCGTTTGCCAGAATTATCTGGTAGAGCAGACAGTAGACCTGGCTTGCGTGACTGAAACCTGGGTGAGGGAGGGCGAAATAGTTGCCTTGGGTCAACTGCCCCCCCCCCCCGGGATTTCGGTCCTTCACCAATCTTGGACTGATGGGCAGGGGAGAGTGGCGTTATTCTTCTAGGAGGCTTTCTTTATTAGAGCTCTCCCAGAGATAAAGATTGTTGGCATTGAATGTGTGGGTCTGGTGTGGGGTACTGAGGAGAGTTTGGCCATTTGGCTGGTGTACCATCTGCCTAATGCACCAGCAGGTTCCCTGTCGGGTCTGTTGGAGGCCGTATTGGGCTGGGCATTGGAGTACCCTAGGCTAATGCTTCTGAGGAACTTCAATGCCCATGCAGATGAGGCGACCTCCTCTCTGACCAGGGACCTAGTGTTGTCCATGGCAGCACTGGGACTCTCCCAGTTTGTTTTGGCTCCCACACACCAAGCAGGCCACATGCTGGATCTTATCTTTGCCTCGGGGATTACGGTGGACCAAATTACTGCTCATGCAGTACCATGGTTGGACCACCTTGCCCTGAAAGCCCATCTGGGTTCGCCTAATCCTCCCTGTTTAGGTGGCAAGTAAATTTATGCTTATCCATGGAGTCTAACGGACCTGGGTAGGTTCCAGGAAGCTCTGTGGGATCCAATTCTCCCTGGCAGCCCATTGGAGGAGCTAGTGGAAGACTGGCAGGACTATCTTTTCAAAGCCATTGATGAGCTCGCTCTCCAGTGCCCTCTTTGCCCTTGTACTAAATTGGCACCGTGGTATTCCCCAGAGCTAAATTGGCACTGTGGTATTCCCCAGAGCTAAATTGGCACCGTGGTATTCCCCAGGCGAATGAAATGGCAGCTAAGGCAGCTAGAGAGAAAGTGGTGACAAGCCTGCAAGAAAACTGCAAAAACATCCTCTAGGTCATTTATGAAGACCTATGAGAGGGCAGTGAAGACCGCAAATAAGAATTTCTATGCAACCTCCATTGCATCTGCAAGCTTGCGCCCAGCCCAATGGTCTCTAACTGCATTGCCTCAGGGCATTCCAAATGCTAGAGAATTGGCTACAGGCTGTGAAGCATTTGAGAGTCATTTTGCAGATAAAGTCTTGTCACTCCACCGTGATCTTCCAGCCACACTTGATACAATAAGGGAACTGGAAACGCCTTGGCTGTCTTCAGGTCCAGTGTTGAACCATTTCAGTCTGCTCACCCGGAAAAAGTTGACAGAATCCTGGCTACTATGAAGCCCACTACATGCCCCCTCGATCCTTGTCTGTCGTGGCTGGTGAAAGCCTGCAGCGATGAGGTGCAGACCCTTCTGAGGGATATTATCAATCTGTCCCTACCAATGGGAACCATCCCAGAGGGATTGTAGGAGGCTGTAGTCTGCCCCCTCCTAAAAACAACTACCCTTATTTGGACCCTATGGTCCTTACAAACTACCACCCAATGTCTAATCTACCATTCCTGTGTAAGGTAATAGAGAAGGCAGTGGCAACACAGCTCCAGATTTCCTGGAGGATGTTAACATCCTGGATCACTTCCAGTCCAGTTTTTGCTCAGCCAATGGGACAGAAACAGTGCCGGTCACCTTAGTGAATGACCTTCAGGGGGAGTGGCGCTGCAGATACTTCTTGATCTGTCAGCAGCATTTGATACAGTTGACTACCATCTGTTGACCCACCGCCTCGCCAATTTGGGGGTAAGGGGCTTGCCTTGCAGTGGCTGACCTCCTTTCTCCAAGGTCAGGGACAGAGAGTGGCACTTGGGGGGAATTATCTCAGCGACACCTGCTAGAATGTGGTGTGCCGCAGGGGTTAATTCTCTCCACAATGTTGTTTAATATCTACATGTGCCCTCTTGCTCAGATTATCCACAGGTATGGGCTGGGTTGTCACCAATATGCGGATGACACCCAGCTCTACCTATTGATGGATGGCCACCCAGACTCTGCTCCAGAAAATCTGGACAGGGCATTATAAGCCATGGCTGGTTGGTTACAACAGAGCAGACTGAAACCATCAAAGATGGAGGTCCTGTACCTGGGTCACAGGGGACTGGTATCAGCGATCGGGCTTCCAACGTTTGACGGGGCCCTATTGGTGCTGGTGCCAAAGGTGAAGAGCCTGGGGGTGTTCCTGGATGCCTCACTAACTACGGAGGTCCAGGTTGCTGCCACTGCCTGATCTGCCTTTTTCCATCTGAGATAGATCAGGCAGTTGGCTCCATATCTCACTCCCTGGAATCTGGCTACAGTGACCCATGCAATGGTCACTTCCAGATTGGATTATTGTAATTCTCTCTACATAGGGCTGCCCTTGATTCTGCTCCAGAAACTGCAGCTGGTACAGAACACAGTGGCACAGGTGTTGACTTCATCACCTGTGCGGATGTGGATCCACCCAGTGCTGCATGAACTGCACTGGCTGCCTGTTGAGTACTGGATCCGTTTCAGGGTGTTGGTGTTTACTTTTAAAGCCCTATATGGCCAGGGTCCTGCATATCTACAGGACCACCTCCTCCTCTATGAGCCATTGAAGGGCTTTATGATCTGCCAACCAACATCTTCTGATGGTCCCTGGCCCCAGGGATGTCCACCTTGCCTTGACTAGGGCCAGGGCCTTTTCAGCCCTGGCCCCTACCTCATGGAATGAGTTCCCCTATGAGACCAGGGCCCTGTGGAACCCTTTTATAGTTCCACAGGGCCTGCAAGATGGAGCTCTTCTGCCAGGATTTTAACTAGGGCGATGGAAGTCCCTCCCTCTCTACTGGGCCTCCCCTCAGTGGGTCAGAACAGCATTACCATCAAATCTTGAAAGATATGACATCTGTGAGGCTTTAACTTTAACTTGCACTAGATGAATGATGAATGACTGTTGTATTTTATTGGTGTTTTAACTGTTTTTAATTGTGTATGTTGTATTTTTTACTAAATCTGATGGAACTCGCCCTGAGCCTGCTATGTGGGGAGGGCAGGATATAAATTGAATAAAATAATTAATAGATAAATAATATTCTTGTTTACAAATTGGTAAAATGTGGTATGGATTCTACGACCGTTAGGTGGATCTGTAACTGGTTGACAGATCGCACCCAAACAGTGCTTATGAATGGTTCCTCATCTTCTTGGAAAGGAGTGGCAAGTGGCATGCCTCAAAGATCTGTCCTGGGACCTATTTTGTTCAGTATCTTTATCAATGATTTGGATGAAGGAATAGAGGGAATGCTTATTAAACTTGCAGGTGATACTATATTGGGATGGGTAGCAAATATGGTAGAAGAGTCAGGATACAGGATGATCTTGACAGGCTGGAAAACTGGGCTAAAACAAATAAAATGAATTTCAGTTGAGATAAATGTAAAGTTATGTATTTAGGCAGGAAAAATCAAATGCATAATTATAGGGTGGGGGAGACTTGTCTTGACAGTAGTATGTGCGATAAGGATCTAGGGGTCTTAGTAGATCATGCACTGAACATGAGTCAGCAGTGTGATGTGGTTGCTAAAAAGGCAAATGCAATTTTGGGTTGTATCAACAGAAGCATAGTATCCAGATCACGCAAAGTGATGGTATTGCTTTACTCTGCTCTGATTACACCTCACCTAGAGTATTGTGAAATTGAGCAAACTTCAGCGGACAGCGGAAGACAGGAGGGCCTGGCGTAATCTGGTCCATGGGGTCGCGAAGAGTCGGACTCGACTGTGCGACTGAACAACAACAAAGAGTATTGTGTTCAGTTTTGGGCACCACAATTTAAGAAGGATATAGACAAGCTGAAATGTGTCCAGAGGAGGGCAGCGAAGATGGTGAGGGGTCTGGAGACCAAGTCCTATAAGGAAAGTTTGAAGGAGCTGGGTATGTTTAGCCTAGAGAGGAAACGACTGAGAGGTGATATGATAACCATCTTCAAGTACCTGAAGGGCTGTCATATAGAGGATGGTGCAGAGTTGTTTTCTGTTGCCCCAGAAGGTTGGACCAGAATCAATGGGTTGAAATTAAATCAGAAGAGTTTCTGGCTAAACATGAGGAAGAACTTCCTGACAGAGCAGTTCCTCAGGGAGGTGGTGGGCTCTCCTTCTTTGAAAGTTTTTAAACAGAGGCTTGATGGCCATCTGACAGCTAATTCTGTGAACTTAAGCAGATCATGAAAGGGAGGGCAGGAAGGGTTGCCTCAGTGCTTAGTTCTTGTGGCCCTTTCTTACATGCCCAGGGAAATGCTGATTGTGATATTGCTCTAAATAATGAATGCAACACAACTCTATCTTGGACCCTGAACAATTCTTTATTGTTAAACAACTTGGAAGTGGCAGACAGAAAATAATATTCAGGAATATTTTACAAATAACCCTCCAGGGACTTGTTCTCCAGACATGATGTAGGATGCTTTAAAACTGGTTCTCCAGGGTCACCAAATGTCCTATTTAAAGAAACAAAAACAACAGGTGAGATCTAATCTTATTCGAACATCAACACAAACAAACTGGCAGTAAGAAACTCTACAAGAAATTATTGGCTGAGCGTAGAAATCTGGAACTGTTAGAGATGACTCACATACAAAAGAACATATTATTTACAAAACAGAAATGGTGGTCATTCTCTCCTAAATCATTGGAATTCTTGTCTAAAAGGGTCAAACAACAGCAATACTTGAGGCGGATTACCTTGATGAAGGACAAGCGTGGTACACCACATTATAATTCATTATAAATTTCCCATATCTTTTTAGACTACTAATCCTCCTACTAATCTTGAATGTTTCTTTGCTGCTTACCCAATAGGGAAGACTCTGACAAGTGAACATGGTAATTTACTTGAGAGACCATTCACTCCCCAGGACATTCTAGATGCCATAAAAACCCTCAGACCTAATAAATCTCCTAGCCCAGATTGGTATACACCCAAATTTTACAATCAATATGCCTCTTTATTAGCTACTCCATTGCAGCAACATGCAGTCACATCATAGAAACAGGCCACCTTCCCCCTTCATGGAGTCAAGCTTCAATTATCGTACTTCCAAAGCCAGGGAAACATCCAGCATTGACAGCCTCCTATAGCCTCTTGCTCACAATTCTAAATTACTGCAAGTCTCATAACCACAGTATTGCTTTCCTCTCCTTGCATGCGGAGAAAACGTTTGATTCAGTGGAAATCTCATATCTCAAATTGATGTTGCAAAACATGGGTTTCAGGGAAAAATTCTTGTCAGCCATCAATCCTACTTATGCCAAGTCTACTACTAATCTCAAAATCAATCATTATATCGTGGAATCCTTTAATTTACAATGTGGAACTTGACAGGGGTGTCCTCTTTCACCCTTGCTTTCTGCCCTAGCAATACAGCCACTGGTGACTATGATACGGAGGGATGATTCCATAAAGGAGGTTAGGATGCACAATAAAGAATATAAGGAATATCTGTTTGCGGATATGTTATTATTCCTCTCACAACCCTCATCATCCCTATCTTCAGTACAACACATCCTTCAGGACTTAAGTTCAGTCTCGGGTCTACAAATCAATCTATCAAAGTCCTTTTTATTACCAGTCAATTTAGATCCCCAAACATGACTAGATATCAAATCTGTTACTTCTTATAATTGGGTCAAGGACTACTTGCCCTATTTGGGAATTAATATCCCTAAGGATTTAAAAAATATTTTAAAAAATTATTCATGACAAGATGGAGAATGATATCCAGAATAACCTTTTGCGATAGCATAAATTGAACCCCTCTTGGTTCAACAGACTACACATAATTATTATTTTTTTCTTTTTTGAACCATCCCACGAGGGATCTCCCATAAATTTCTGCAAAAGGGGCAAACAATGCTGCTAAACTTTTTCTGGTCATACAAGAAACATACTTGGCTGTCGTACACTATATAGGAGATCAACATGGGAGGACTTAACTTTCCCGATTTACAGCAATATTACACTGCCATCCAGATTTCAAAATCTGGTTAAACTATTGCGTGACGATTCCTCCTCTAATCAGGTACAAATGTATGCAGAATGTACCAAGCCTTTTACTATGCAAGAAGTAATTTGGCACACTCCATTAGATTGTCCCAAACAGTTGTTTAATAACTCTGTTTTAGCTTCAGTGCTGTCCTGCTGGGGTTGTAAAAGATCTCATCTGCTGCCTCTTATCTCTCATTATCAAACTTTTCTAAATCAATCTTGGTTTTTACCTGGATACAAAAATCCCTCATTTAATCTATGGAAAATAGCATGTAACAAACACTTCATTTATACAGGGGCATGATGATACTGGCTGATCTGTTTTCAATACCCTTCTTAATAATCCCCAGCATAGTGTTGGCCTTTTTTATTGCAGTCGCACACTGTCTCAACATTTTCACTGAGTTATCTATTACGACTCCAAGATCTCTCTCAATATACTTTGATAAACATTCTTCACCCTCTAATTTTACTTCTATCTGGTTCCCCATCTTAGAATATCTGACCTCTCAACAGGAAATTTCTGAAGTAATTGATAACTTATGTTAGTGGTAAAACCTATGTATTAGCAATTAAGTTCTGTATCTCAACCTTCTTGCTGTGATTTGTTTTTTTACCAGTGTCTGGACTGTATATGTACTAATATCTTGATTTTCAGTTCCACTATATGAGCTGTATAATTTTGCTGTGTATTTTTACATTCTTTTTGTATTATTTTCATATTATTTACAAAATTTCAATAAAACATTAATTTAAAAAAGTCTTCATTCTAACTGCATGTTGGCATAGCACAGGAGATTAGCACACAGAAATCTTAAGTCTGTAGAGACACTGTTGCAAGGGTGTAATATTGAGATGGCTTTATGTGATCAAATACAAGCTTGTTGTGAAATCTGCCTGAAAACAATAGGGCTATGCCTAGCTACAGCAAACAACAGAATGTGCACAATGAAAGATGGATGCAGAAAGTTTATGCAGACATAGTTGGTCTATTTTCTCCCTCAGTTGGAGGAAATAAGTACACTTTGACTCCTATGGATACTGGAAGTCATTTTGTCTATGTGTATCTGATAAGATCTAAAGATCAGGTGCTGGATAAATTTAAGAACTGTGGTGCTGCTCTGAAAAATATGGTCAATAAGGCTTCAGAGGTCCTGTTTACAGACAATGGGATGGAGTATTGTGGCAGTGAGTTCCAAAAGTTCCTGGAAGAGGAAGGCATAGAGCATAATAGAACTGTGCATTATTCTCCTCAGCAAAATGGCTCAGCTGAATGGCTTAACTGAAGCATCCAGAAAACGGTACATTGCTTAGTCTTGCAAGCTAGTCTGCCTGACCTCTGCTGGGTAGAAGTGATAAATACAGCAGTTTATCTGCACAACAACATTCCCTCTAAGTTTACAGGGAAACACCATTTGAACTATGGTATGGAAAGAAACCAGGCCTAAAGTATTTGAAGGCATTTAGCACTAAAGCCTATGCCCATGTATCCAAGAGAAGAAGGGGAAAGCTGGATTGCAGACCTGAACTGGGAATCCTAGTGGGATATGCTCAAGATGGAAAAGGATATAGAATTATGAAACCTAAAACATTTTTGGTTAAAGTATGCAATGTGGTGCATATTGGTAAAAGCAATGTACTCCAAGCTTCTAATCAAATAGAGTCTACAGTTCAAACCAGCCAGGAGGATGATAATGGAGTCTTTTTTAGTGACATGGCCAGATGGCTATCTGCCAATGCTGCCAACCAACAGGAAGACCAACAAAAGACCCCTCAATTAGAAGGGGAGACAGGTCAAACTAGTTCAGAAAAGAGACTACTGTGAGACAGTCACAGAGAAGCAATAAAAGAGTACCACCACAAAGGTTTACTTTTTGGGCGAATGTACAACCTGACAGTGAACCCTCAAGTTGCAAAGAAATGATTGAGTGGCCTACACTTGTTGTCAAGTATGCCACCATTTGGACACCATTTGGACACAGAAGAATGCATGTTGAACATCTGGACTTTAAAACAGCATTCCTCAATGGAGATATATCTGAAGAACAAGCTTCCAGAGCTTGGAATGGAAAATTAACTATGCTGCTAGAAAGTCAAGGCTTTCTACAAAGAAAAGCAGAACCCTGCCTATTTACAAACCTGAAAGATGGACAGTATCAGTATGTGCTAGCATGCATGCATGGTCTAATATTATGTTGCCAAACCAAAGAGGATATGCAAGAAATTGCTGATAACTGGAACAAAGATATGGAGTGAAACAGCTGGGAGATGTGAACCATTACCTTGGAATACAAATTGAGAGAATGGAAGTTTCCTCTTGAACCAAAGATACAAAATTTTGGACCTTGCTGAATCCATGGGCCTAAAGGATGCTAAAGGAGTGAATACTCCACCTGAGCCAGCTTACCTCAGCCTTAGAGATGAAGTGTTGCTTGAGAGCAACCAGCAATACTGAGAGGAAATTGGCAGACTTCTCTATCAAAGTACAGTGTCTAGATCTGACATATCTGTAGCTGTTGGAATCTTATGCAGAAGGACTGATTCACCAAATCCCTATGATTGAAACCCAGTAAAGAGGCTGACTAAATACCTCTTTAAAACAGCTGACCTGAAACTAAAGATCTTGGTTTGTAACAACCCAAGACTGGTTGGATACATGGATGCTGACTGGGGTGAAGACAAGACCAACTATAGGTCAACCAGTGGCTACCTGTTCTTCTATGGAGACAGCCTGATCAGCTGGACCAACCAAAAGCAACCACTAGTTGCTAAGTCCACAACTGAGGCTGAATACATATCTTCTTCAAGTGCCTAAACCAATAACCTTGTTTGAAGACAATTAGGCATGCATAGTCCTATCCAAGAGTGAAAGTATCGAAGCCAGAAGCAAGCACGTTGCTGTCAAGTATCATTCTTGTAAGAGAGATGCAGTAAAAAGGACTGATTGAACTTCTGAAGTGATGCTTGCTGACATACCAAGCCCCTCACCAAGTGGGAGTTCAAGTACCTGCAAAAGAAACTGAACCTTCATGACTTCAGTATATGATACTTGAGAGGGGGTGTTAAATTATGCAAGTGTCAACTACTTCAGTAATGAATGTCTATTGGCTGATCAATTTATTGAGGATGCTACATGCAGTTATTCACATACACAAGAGGTGGGGCTTTGGGGTAAACTTTCTCTCCTTTGTTCTCACCCATACATGAGTTTGAGCAAACAAACAAGCAAGATGGAGACTAGTTAGTTAGGGTGTTTGTTATTTTCTTCCATGTAACCCTTCCTAATCTTTTAAGTAAACATTACATTTTCTTACAAGCTAAACACACGTGTTTGTGTCTGCATTATTTTTCTGCTGCACATCATCACTCTGCTAAGCATGTCCAACAAAACCTAACTGGGAGTTCATTATCACCCATCAGATCAAAGGTTAGAGGATGATTTAAAAACAGCAAAAGAATTAAGATAAGCAGCTAGATGAAATAACTGTGTTATACTTGGCAATTTTAACAACCCATGCATTGATTGGGTCAATATCTGTTCAACTTAGGAGAAAAAGATTGGGTTTCTAGATACTCTCAATGACTGTGCCATGAAACAAATGGTCATAGAACTGATCAGACGGGGGGAGGCAATCCTGGGCTTGATCCTAAGTAATGCTCAAGACAAGGTGAGAGATGTAAATGTTGGGAACAGTTGGGAACAGTAACCATAATGTTATTAAATTTAGCATTTATGTAAATAGGAAGTTGCCCTAGAAGACCAACACAACTACATTTAACTTTAGAAGGGGTAACTTCTCTCAAATGAGGTGGCTTGTGAAGAAGAAACTGAAAGGAAAGGTAAGGGAGGGTCAAATCTCTTCAGGAAGCTTGGATACTGTTGAGGAATTTCACTGTCCAGGAAATTGCCTGGAACCCCCACTACCATTCAGTGGGGTGGACTGAGACTGGCAAGAGAGATTTCACACAGAGAGACAACCAAGACAGTGGCTTTACCTCTGGAATTATTTAATGAATCTTGGAAGCCATAATGCAGAAACTTTTAATTCATACAACATTCTAGTATTGCTCAGAGCATATGTCAAGATAGCCTGCATGTATTGACCAATAGTAAAGAGATCTCTTGGATGCCAAAACAGAGGGCCCAACTGGCAGTCAGAAAAGGCACCCCCAGCCCCTAAAATTAACACCTTTTATATTCTTTTGTTGCTAAGTGTTTCCAAGGCGGGTATCATGAAGAATGTCATACAAGTAACAGTATGCAGACCCTTCCTACTAACAGCATCATAAACTATAACCAACTGTGGGCTATTGGGACAGACCAAGCATAATTCAGATAGCACCAGATGCAGGTCTGACCTCTGTCCATAGAAGTTTATACTTGAAGCTGGCACACTGTCTTGGAGAATGTAAACAAAGTAGAGAGTACAGTTTAGCTAGTTACAGAGTGTTCATAAAAAGCTGGCAGAGCTGAACTGCAATGTTTTCTGGGACAGAACCAGAGTCTTTCTAAAATATAGGCCTTAGCATCCTTAGAGAGTATATTGAGAAAAACTGAACATCTCATGTCTCCATCCAAGTCAAAATTCTGCCACAGATTCTACTTAAAACTACAATACTGGAAACTCAGATACAAGGTTTATTGCAGGTTGGGAAAGGTACTACTACTACTACTACTACTACTACTACTACTACTACTACTACTAAATACTTTCAATTTATTGATCGCTTTTTCCTGCACACCTGCGGGCTCAGCGCGATTTACTGTTACTCATGACAATTGGACTAACAATATCCATGGGCGATAGGGAAGACAACATACAATATTTAATTACACACATTGTAGCTAGTTGCAGGCTGAATCAGTCGTATCCCGATGGCATGTATTCTATGTCAGCTGGCTGATGACATCCAGGCTTCTTGATGTCGCACTGCCACACCGCCACCGCCTGGCCGACTTGCTTCACTGCAGGAATGCCGAAACAGGTCTTTTTCATCTTTTGATCTTGCATGCCGCAGAAATCACACTTCAGCAGCTAACACCTCCCAGAGGGAGTAGTGTGCCCACCCTCTTACGGGTGGTCCCCAATTTATCTACTTGCTGAAGCTTTCGAATTGCTGGGTAGACGATCAGCTAGGGACAAGGCTAGGTTGCTCACACCAGCGTGGGGCTAGAACTGGCAAAGCTTGGCAGTTCAGATGTTATAGTTAAGCAGGGGAATTACCCACTGCGCCACTGCTCCCCTTTATAGATATAAGGCCTGCATGGTTAACATACAAAGTAATAGAAGCAATATAAAGTATAAAAGAATCCTTTAAATAGTGGAAGGCTAGTAAGAGTAAGGTAAATAAAAGGGAGCACAGGCTTTGACAAATAAAGTGCAAGTTGGTGATCAGACAGGTAGAAAGGGACTATGAGGAACATATTTCACAAAACATAAAGGGCAACAATAAAAACGTCTTCAAATACATTAGAAGCAGAAAACCAGCCAGGGAGGCAGTGAGGCCCTTGGATGTCCAAGGGGGGGAAGGATTATTAAAGGATGATAGATAAGTGCCTTTGTTTTCACTGTAGAAGCTGAGAGGTGCTTGCCCACTCCAGAACTGCTGGTTTCTGGAGGGGTGTCGAAAGACCTGAGTTGGAGTGAGGTGATGAGCGGCGATATCCTATGACTGATGGACAAATTAAAAACTGACATATCACCAGGCCCAGATGGCATAAGTGAAGTGCCTAAGTTTGTGGATCACACTAAGTTGTCCAGGGTGGTGAGAACCAGGGAAGGTGGTGAGGTGCTTCAGAAGGATTTGTCAAGGCTGGGCAAGGGGGCATCAACATGACAAATAAAGTTCAACTTGGGCAAATACAAAGTAATGCAGATTGGAGCCTAAACTCCGAACTATAAATGTATGTTGATAGGGTCTGAACTGTCAGTAACTGACCAGGAGAGAGAAAAGAGAGATATGTTGTCAAAGCTGGAGTTCATTGGTTGTTGTGGATTTTCCAGGCTGTATGGCCGTGGTCTTGGCATTGTAGGACCTGACATTTCACCAGCAGCTGTGACTGGCATCCTCAGAGGTATAACACAGAAAGATGGAGTACTCTCTGTGTCAAGGTAAGCAGAAAAATGGTAGGTAGGTAATTTATATCTACTCAGGAAGGTGGGGTAGGGTTGAGTCATTATCTTGTAGGAGTTCCCCAGGCCGTGACATGCTAATGGAAGAGCTTCCCTTGACCTTGGGAGTTGTGGTAGATAACTCACTGAAGACGTCAACTCAGTTTGTGACTGCAATAAATAAGTCAAATGCTATGCTGAGGATTCTCAGGAAGGGGAATGAAAACAAATCAGCCAGTATCATAATGCCCCTCTATATATCTATGGTGCGGGATAAAGAACATAGAGAAAGAAGTACTTTTCTCCCTTTCTCACAATACAAGAACTCGTAGGCACTCAATGAAATTAATGAGCAGTAAACCTAGAACAGATAAAAGGAAGTACGTCTTCACCCAAATTCACTGCCACAGGAAGTGGTGGCGGCTACCGGCATAGACAGCTTTATGAGGTGACCGAATAAATATATGGAGCAAAGGTCCATCAGCGTCTATTAGTCATTAGATATAGATAGAACGCTATGTCTGGGGCAGTGATACTCTGTATTCTTGGTACTTGGAGGGAAACGGGGGGGGGGGGCTTCTGGTATTCTGGCCCAGCTGGTGAACCTCCTGAACTCCAAACTCTTTTCCCACCATAGAGAACAATGGAGGGAATAGGGGCAACCTGTTTAGGGGCCCATAGAATTGGACCCCCTGATCCAATGTTCTTGAAACTTGGTGGGTATCTTGGGGAGAGGCTCCATCAGCTACCCTGTGAGTTTGGAGCCTCTCCCTCAAACCCCTCCCCTCCAGCCCCCAGAATATGCCCTATGTTTTCACCATTGACTTCAATGGCCCATAGGATATAATGGAGCTGAAATTGACATTCGGCTGCCTGAAAGACTCCCAGGGATGCCGGTTGGGGGCGGGGCTTGGCTCCTGAGCTCCGGGGAGCTGCGCTCCGGTGCCCTCCCCTCCCAAAAGACCCCTGAACAAACAGATAGGTGTTTCATTTTCTCTAGCAATTATATGACCACTCAGAATCCCACCTCTCTAGTTTGGATACAAGAACCACCACTATATTCCTCCTTTCTCTTCCCAGTTCCTAAATGCTGCCAGTACTAGGCTCTGAAGAGGAATCCTCCCCCCCTTTATGGAATTCAAAGCAATTAACAAGGATCATTTGTCAGGATGATTTTACAACCTATTACTCCAATATGATAAAGAGGCAGAACAAGTAAAAATATGTATGATAAGATGGATGCAACATTTCCAGCACTGGGAAACTTTATGGGCAAAAGCAGGGGTCATTTTGTAGAAAAAGAGGTGCAGGAGCTCCTCTTCTGGCCATCCTTGGAGCTTGGCGGCATGCATTTTGAACTCGTCTGAATACTCCCTCATGGATCAAGTGCCCTGCTTCAGGCCCCTCAACCGGGTTCAGGCTTGTTCCAGCTCTAGGGGGTCTTTGTACTGGCATCAGAGTGCCTGCATGAAAGCATCCGCATTCTGGAGTTCTGGGCCCCCCGTGTTATGCAGCCCCACAAACCAGTCAGATGCTCAGTCATGAAGCCGAGATCCAATATAGTCCGCCAAGTGCTCATCTGAGGCAAACGTAGGGCCCCAGTCTCTCGGGAACTTGCACACTTGCAGGGTGAAAAAGGCCAGCTTCTCTGGAGTCCCATTGAATGTAGCTTCCAGGATCTCCTTTGGTCTGCCTGAAGGTGGCTATGGGGTGGCCGGGGGTGCCAGTTGGGTTTGTGGAGCTGGTTGGGCAGTGCTCCCACTGCCGCTGCTGCTCCCATAGGAACCAGGACCACTGTGGCAGTTCCTTGCCCTGGAGCTCCTGATGTATAGTGCCTCGGGTTGTCACCAGGAGATCCAGCAACATCATGTGGGTCTCATGCCACAGCTCCTCCATCTCTCACACCAAAACTCTTGTTGGATCCTGGTGAACTCCATCTCTTCCACCACCCACAGGCGTTCAGGGTGATCATGGAATGAACGGGAGACCCTGCGTCACTTGATTTCCGTCCAGTACCACCCCTGGTGTGGTCCCAGGGTCAGGAGACAGCTGGGCCTGTCCCAGCATGGGGGAGCAGCCTGAGGCTCTTTTGACTTTGCCCCCTGGCCTTTCCCCTTCCCCTCGTTCAAGGGGCCAGCAGTCTCAGTCGTCTGGGTTTCGGGTTGGGTTCCGTTCCTGGACCCTAGCTCCTCACTTCCCTCACTCATCGCAGCCATAGTGCGATGGGTCAAGGTTAAGGGAGACCCCAGTATACACACACTCCCAGCTATACGCTTCAGGTGAAAGATCTGTTTATTGAGATATGCAGTCATTACAGGTGTAAGCCATCTTGTGTCAGAACACAAATAAATAATACTCCTTTCAGACTACCCCGTAATGCCCTGGTCCAATCATACTGGTCAGTTATCCCACCAAGCCGAAGCGTGGTCCCCCCCCCCCCAATGTGCACATTACAAAGTGTATCTATTAGCGTTCCTGGCATCAAATGTCTCAAGGCTGTTACATCTTCCCTCCTTGGGAGGTTCACTTGGGATACTGTTACAAGTGTCTAGCTGAGCTCATTCCCACACATTCCTCCCCATGGTCTCCCCCCCATAGGGTTCCCAAGTACTTACCACGTGGGAGTGGGGGACGCATGCTCCCTGGCTGGACCAGTCCTCCTTGTAACGCATCATGCCATCGCCAGGAAGTGATGCCAGGCGATGCTCTGGCAATGGGGCTGAAAACTCGATGGTACTATCGAGTTTCCAGCCACATTGCCAGAGCATCACCTAGCGTCACTCCCTGGCGACGGCATGGTGCTCCGCACCTGTCCATCCCCCGGGGATGGTCCTGCGAGGATGTATCCATCCCCCACTACCACGCGGTAAGTTCTTGGCAAGCCTACCCCCCCATCCGCTGCAAAGCGAAAGCATCCCAGGAAACATAAATCAACCTGGCAAATGAAATACTGAGTTTGACACCTGGACCAGTCCAGGCCAGTCAAAACATTGGCCTGGGTATCGATCATGTTCTCCCTGTTGAAGCTCTCTGGTTATCATTCCCTGCATTCTGTCCCCACTTCGGACACATTTCTCTAATTAACCATAAATACATTTAGCCACCAGGCACGAATCTGATCCCATTTTCCATTTAATTTCCTTTTAGATCTCCTACCATCTCAGACTGAATTTAATGAATCAGGGAAGCATGACCCTGAATAAACTGAACACCAGCTGACTTGAGAATGTATGTGTGAAAAAACAACAACCCTGTCCTTTCTTGGATTAGTTTGATGCAATGAGCAACCCAGGAAAGTGAAAGGGTGTTGGGGAGGAGGCGAGGAGAGAGGAAACACCAAGAGTGTGAAGAAATCATCCTGCTAATAGTTCAGCTTCTGTGCATATGCAAGTGCTCAGTGCCCAAGGGAAAACGCGGAAAAGTGAGAGGAGTCTTCAAATTATTCATTTCTAAAAGGGCACTTTCACGTTGCAGAGGGCCAGCTGGGGGCGTTGAGTTTATACTCTAAAATTAGGAAACATTCTTTGTGTGACGGGGTAACCGTCTGTGGTATTTGGATCTTAGAAGAAGCCCTTCTAGCTATATGACCAGTAAAGGCTCAGTGTGAACTTGATCACAGGAATGAAATATGTAAACCTTGCGACACATATTTAGATATTTATACCTGGCTTTTCTTCCCAGTGGGGACACGTTGTAGCTTACAACGTTGTCTTCCCCTCCTCGGTTTTATCCTCACAACAGCAATCCTTGGGGTTGGTTAAGCCGTGAGAAGAGTGACTAGCCCAAGGTCACCCAGCGAGCTTCATGGCAAAGTGGGGTTTGACCTCAGGGGATTATCATCCACATGTCCTGACTTTTCTTCTGTTAACAATTATGTTTCATTGTAATCCATCTGTAATCAAACTCTGTTACTCCAACCAATAATGGTGCAATGAACAGGCACACATGGGGTGCGTTCAGACAGCGTGCTGGAGCGGTTTAAACTGCTCCGGCACAATGCGTGTTTTTTTTTAAACTGGAGAATCGCGATCACACTGACCTCCTCCTTCGGAGCTCCCCGCCGTCCTCGTGCAGGTGGGGTTTTTTCCCCCTCTCCTTTGAGCATGCGCACAGGCAGCCCTCTCCCAAATTAAAAGTTTGGCGCATGCGCAGAAGAGCAATCTCAACCGGTCCCTTTAAAGTTTAAATGAAGACTACTTTTTACATTTTCTCCCCGAAACTGGCCTCCCCAAGATCCCGGACTCATCTAAATGCCTAAACTAGGCACCGCTGAAGCTTTTCTTTATTTAACTTAAGTGCGGAGCTCTGCTCAAGCGCACACCACTAAGGAAAAAAAAATGGCGGACTAAAACCGGAAGCCAGAGGCAGCTTCCCAGAGGGGAGGGGGGTTGAAGCACCCGGAAGTGGCTTGACGGAGCGATCAGACAGCGGAAAGTATGGCTTGAATCGGAGAATCAGGAAAACGCCACTTAGTAAGTGGTGTCAAAACACTCCACTTTAAAGGGGGGCTTGCTCCAGAAAGCGATGGCTGGGGACTGTGGGCAGATGTTGGGTATGTGAACGCGCACGTAAAAGTCGTTTCTGAGGCGTGCCGAAAGCGGCTCAGACGGCGCGTCTGAACGCACCCATGGATGGTCAAGCTCAAGCATGTAATATATTTATGGAATGTATTTCTGTCAAGACATCCAAGGCGGTTTATGGTTTTAAAATATGAAAGACAAAATAATCAGTAGAATTTTTTTCAAGACATGACTTGTCTTCTTAGGAATTGATAGTATGAACTTCCTGGCCTGAATATTTCTCTGCCCTTCCCCTCGAGGCACAAAGGTCTTAGTTGCCCAAGGGAAGGTGAAGAAGAACTGCGTCAGCTGGTTTCTCTCAAGGCCTTGATAGTTCCCCCAGGAGCTGATGACATGAGCCTGGCATGGCCCTTTCCTTCCCCTCAGGGCACACAGATCTTTCGGTATTATGTCGCTAGTCTTTTGTAGGTACTATGTATATCCAAAATCTTCTGTGATTTGTCTGCAAAATGTAAAAGAGAACACATGTCTTGCTGTTAAGACTTTGGCCTAAAGAGTTGTAGGTCAATGGTAAAGCAGATGCTTTAATATGTAGAAGGTCCGAAGTCCAACTCCTAACATTTTTAGTTTCAAATGTCTGAGGAGAAGACTGAGGAGGAGATATTGGAGAAGATCTTTCTCTGCCTGGGATTCTGGAAAGCTGCTCCCGATAGATGATAATGAACTTAAAAGAGCAATGATCGTTTGCATTTTCTCCCCTTGAAAACATGATGCAATAAATTTACTGTTCCTGATTGAGATCTTCTCCAGTATCCTTAGCCAATTTGGGACTGGAACTCAGATTTTCATCATGAAACCATGGTGAGAGAGGCAAAATATCCACATCATCTTCAGACACTTGGCGCTCTGACAACTAGTTTTATTAATACACAAAGCATACGTTCTAATATGAAAATATCTACACAAGTGCATTTTGCCTAATTTACTGAATTGACTGGTTTACATCCTTACCACAATTTTATGACCACATGTTTCTTCCTTTAGCCAAATGGCAAGACACGGGCCTCTATTTCAGTCTAATAATTTGTTCAACATCTTCTAAATTTTACTCCCCCCCCCCAGATAGCTTGTATAAAATATGTGGAAGACTGTTATATGCTACATTTTAAGTTGTGAAGGTTTGCTGCAGGGTTTTTAAAAAAATTGATAAAGAAGTTTAGGTTAAAGGATTTAAAGAATTTTGAAGTGGAATAGGTCGGAAGAATTTATCAATACAGGTTATATCCAAATAATTTTCCTTGGAAAACTGCCTCACTTACAGCACATCAACACTATTTTTTAAATGTTTGAAACTGGTTGTCTCAGCTTTCTCCCAATGAATGCTGGGAACTATAGTTTGGTGAAAGGTATAGAAATGTGTACCTACTTGATGGGATACAGCCAATGGGCACGATCACACTAGTACTTAACAAATCCACAGTTTGATAAATAATAAACTTACTGTTTTAACTCAACCAGGCAGTCTTTGGATAGGATACTGGTTAAACATGATGGTGTGAATCAGCCCCAGCTAGTTCAGAAAAACCTGAGAAATCAAAGTATGGTGAATTCAAAGTAAAGAAGTCACTTGCATTTCATAAGCACAGGAGAACAACACATATTTGCACAGATTCATTTTCTAGGGGCAAATTTTTAGAAAGTCCAGATGAAATTGTAAATGTTAGGTCCTAGAAATCCCCCTTGTAAGCAAACACTGCCTGGGCAGGGAGAGAAGAAGAGGAGAAGAGACTGGCTTTATACCCCCCCCTTCACTACCCAAAGGAGTCTCAGAGTGGCTTTCAGTCTCCTTTCCCTTCCCTTCCCCTCCCCACAACAGACACCCTGTGAGTTAGCTGGGGCTGAGAGAGCTCCAGCAGTGGGGCTTCTAGTGTCCTGGCCCCACTGCTGGACCTCCTTATGGCACCTGGTATTTTTGGCCACTGTGTGATAGAGTGTTGGACTAGATGGGCCATTGGCCTGATCCAACATTGGCTTCTCTTATGTTCTTATGTTCTTAGAACTGCTCTTGAGAGAACAGCTCTGAGAGAGCCATGGCTGACCCAAGGTCACACCAGCAGCTGCATCTGGAGGCGTGGGGAATCAAACCTGGCTCTCCCAGATTAGAGTCTGTGCTCCTAACCATGGCACTAAACTGATAAGGGAGCTGTTCCTGTTGGCAGCAGAGGATAGGAGTTGGGTTTAAAATACAGGTAGAAAAGATACCAGCTGGATATGGGGAGGGGGGAATTCACAGTAAGAGGTAGTTCAGCAGCAGAACTGGTTACCTAGAGAGGTTGTGAGCTCCCCTGACTAGCAGTTTTCAAGCTCTGTCTGGATGAACACTTGTCAGGAATGCTTTAGGCTGATTCTGAACTCAGCAGAGGTTTGGACTAGATGGGTTTTATGGCCCCTTCGACTCTATGATTCTATGAGTCCATATTCTGTTTAATCCCAAGGAGTTATTTCCAGGGGATCATATATAGGATTGCAGCAGCCACATTTATGGTACTTCTGGTTATGTTTAAAAAATACGGTATAGTAACAGAAGGGAACGTCTACCACTTTGGGGGGAAATACATGGTCACCTACAATCACACCGACCCTGTGTAGAAACTAATCAACTTTAGCCATGTATAACGTGTCTCTGCATATTGATTGATTTGGAATTTCATGTCAGAATTAAGTTGCCAGTTTTTTGTGTTTGCTGTTAGAGCTGTAAATGAGATTAGAGAAGTGGAGCCACAGAGGCTGTTAATACTTACAAATGGGGTGTTAGGAAGAAAAAAAAAGGGGGGGGAATCACAAGTGCTTAAGCAGACTAGAAAATGAAATCATATTGAATGATGTTAGAACCCGCAGCACAGGTGTTAATTTCTTAGGCGTATCGATATGTAACTGTAACAGCAGTGCAAGAGATCTACTTGTTCCCGTTTGTTCCTGATAAAAAAGCATGGCAAGAAGGGGGGGGAGTCTATTGCACCATCTTTAGAGCACGCCAGTCTAACCACTCTTGCCCTGTATCAGATGGCTACCACTCAGACTTACAGCATAATTATTCGAATCTCAGAGGTTAAGCTGCTGAGCTGCAGACTGTAGTCCAGCAGTTCGAGACCCGAGGGCCACAGGATGGAGTGAGCTCCTGTCTCTGGCCCCAGCTTCTGCCAGCCTAGCAGTTTGAAAGCAAGAAATTGCAAGTCAATAAATAGGTACCACTTCGGTGGGAAGGTAACAGCATTCCGTGCACCTCGGCATTTAGTCATGCTGGCCACATGACCATGGAAATGTCTTTGGACAATGCTGGCTCTTCGGCTTGGAAACGGAGATGAGCACCACCCTCTAGAGGCGGATTTGACTAGCTTTCGAGCAAGGGAAACCTTCACCTTTACTTAAGAGATGGCGCATGTAATTGCCCTACTTATAGCATGTGCTTTCTTTGCTGTGCTCTTGGTGGATGCCTGCTTGAAGTCAGTGGGCCATCTGGCTTGTTTGCCATCAGCACTGAAATTTACATACATTAGGTAGGCAAAAAGCAGTCATCAAAAGTAAGTCAGTTGTATGTACTGGGCGTTATTTCCAAGGAAAGATTATGTGCTATTTGGGTTAATGAGTTAAAGTAGTTGAGAAGTCTTGAAACTGGAATCAAGCAGTTTGGGACACAGGTCTGGAACTTTGCCTCTGCATGCACCATGGTAAGGAATGAAAGTGGTTCAAGAACTCGGCCTTCCATCCTTAAGGTTGCATGAGACTGTCAATAGTGGAAGCACAGAGTAAGAGTACTCATTCCACAGCTAGCAGAGAGCTGCATTTGTCATCACAATCAGCCCAAAGCCTCCCGCAACTACTGATCTCCTGCACCCCACTAAACCCAATATGTAATTATTACAATTTAATATATAGATTGCCCCAGATGTTAATGTTAAAATGTTTTACCTTTGTATATGGTTTTTATGGTATTGGCTAGCAATTAATGAAAGCCACCCTGAGCCCGTTCGTGGGGAGGGCGGGATATACATTGAAACAATAATATAAAAATAAAATAAAATAAGTTGCCCTCGTTTGGAGTCATCCTTCTAGTATCTTTGGTACCAAAGGGTTTTTCTCTGCGGTTTTCACTCTAGTTTGTTGTAGGTCCCTGTCACTTCTGACACATCCATGTTTACTTCTGGGCGTGCTGTCAGAGGCACAGAGCAAACTCCTGGAATCTGACATCAGAAGAAGCACTGCAGCTGGCGTATGAAAAAACTGTGTCTCCTGAGTCTCTGAGTGAGTACCGCCACATTCGAGGGGTGGGTGGGAGGGTTAGGGCTGTGATTGTAAGCCGCTTTGAGACTCCTTATGGTAGAGAAAAGCAAGCTATAGAAAATTACTCCTTCTTCTTCTTCTTCTTCTTCTTCTTCTTCTTCTTCTTCTTCTTCTTCTTCTTCTTCTTCTTCTTCTTCTTCTTCTTCTTCTTCTTCTTCTCCTCCTCCTCCTCCTCCTCCTCCTCCTCCTCCTCCTCCTCCTCCTCTTCTTCTTCTTCTTCTCCTCCTCCTCCTCCTCCTCCTCCTCCTCCTCCATGTGTAAACCAAGGCTGAGAGGCACACAGTGAATGGAGGAGAGTTGCCCACTGGCTGTTGTGGTAGGGAGAACATTGGATGTGCACAGTGCATCTTTGCGCAGAAGCTGAGTCAGCCACAGGGAAAGGTGGCTGAGTTGTGCTGCCAAGGTCCAAAGACACCAGAATCCAAGTGCAAGATTCCCTGGGGGAATTTGCAGCCTTACGGCACCTCGAAGACTAAATAGGATCCTAGAATGGGTGTGGAAAATAATTTGAAGATGCTGAATGAGACTGACAGTTTGCTCTTCAGCAGAACCTTACTACCCTCAACTGCAGAATATTTTTAACACAGCAGGTCCAGTGGGGCATAGGATAACCCCACCCTGAAATGCCATGCTGTAGAGAGCCAGTAGGGTTAAAATGTTGGACTGTCACCTGGGTTCACCGTCCCCCTCTGCCATGAAGTGTCTTGGGTGACGTTGGCCCACTCTCAGCCTAGCCTACCTTGCAACATTGCTGTGAGGATGAAATGAGGAAGAGAGATCACTGTATGCCGCTCTGAACCCTTGGAGGGAAGGTGGGATGAAACTGTGACGGAGAGACAGATAGTGCGGGCGGGTATAAAATAAACCAGCGAGCCCCGAGACCGGGGACGTATAGGCTGCATTTCACGGTCTGTGGTTTGAACCCGAGCTTCTGTGATGCATTCACACCTCCCCTAGTGCTTTTTTTTTGCAGTAGTACTTTCAGGCGATCTTGTCCCCAGCGTACATCAGAGGGTAAAAAGTGCTGCTTTTTCAAGGCCGTGGGAGGAAACTGGGGTGCCGGGGGGACATGTCGCTGTCTGGGGGAGCCTTCCCTTAAAGAGCTTGTGATCAGCTTTGATCTAAGCTGTTTCTTTCAAGCAAACAGGAATCTGAGCTGGAGACGGGAGATTAACCCAGATTGCAGATAGCCATAGCACTTGACCCAATTATCCGGTGCAGGTGGCCCCTCTGACCCAGTGTCCTGAAGCCCTTTAGCCCCAGGAGGAGGAGAGGGGGACTCAGGGTTTTTTTTGACAGCTTGTGGGCCCTTTGCTGCATTGCTCAAACCAAAGGGGGGGGGGAGTCCCCCTGGTGAAGAAAATCTCAGTCCAGAACACAGATCATCAAAACAGAATCACAAAGAGTCTCCTAATTTAGGCTGCAGTCCTAAACAGCGGCAAAGGCAAAGGTTTCCCTTGTTTGAAAGCTGGTCGAATCCGACTCTAGGGATGCAGTGCTCATCTCCGTTTCCAAGCCGAAGAGCCAACACTGTCCATGTGGTCATGTGGCCGGCATGACTAAACACCCAGGCACATGGAAGGCTGTTACCTTCCCACCAAAGCAGTACCTATTTGTTGTTGTTGTTCAGTCGCACAGTCGAGTCCGACTCTTCGCGACCCCGTGGACCAGATCATGCCAGGCCCTCCTGTCTTCCGCTGTCCGCTGAAGTTTGCTCAATTTCATGTTCGTTGCATCCATGACACTGTCTAACCATCTCATCCTTTGCTGTCCCCTTCTTCTTTGACCTTCAATAAATAGATACCTATTTATCTACTTGCAATTTCTTGTTTTTGAACTGCTAGGTCACGCGGCACTCGGGTCTCGAACTGCCGAGCTACAGACCTTCTGGTCTGCAGCTCAGTGTCTTAACCTCTGAGCCACCCTGGCTCCAATCCTAAACATACTTAAGGAGTAAAGAAACTTGGGGTCCAGGTGATAAAACGAACTTGCAAAATGCATGGACAGGAGTCTGTAGGGCAGAGGTGGGAGGCTGAAATTGGGCCCTTTGCTTTTTTTAATACCGCTCCAAAATGGGCCTTCAGCCGCATGGCTTCCTGTAATCACTGACAGTTCAGAAACCTACTGGGCTTTAATGACCCACTGCCCTGCGCGTGGGCTCGCCCTTCATTATTCTTCAGATCTCTGCTTGCCATCACCCTCCACCCCCTTGATGCGTTTAATACTCGCATAAAGCTGCTCAGAAAAAAAGAAAGAAAAGGTGCCTTCGGCCAGCTGGCCCATTTCCAGCAGCAAGCGACAGGCGGCGCCCTTTGCCCAAAGTTTCCATGCCAGAGGCTGCCGCCTACCTAGCGCGCCTGTATCAGGGAGTCGATCGGTTGCCCGTGCCCGGCAGCGTCGCTTCCACCTGCTCTGTAAACCAATCACCCGTTTGGGCACGGCCTCGAACCCCGAGGGGGGAAAGGGCGCCCGTCCTGCCCACAGCAGGGGAGCAGACTGCCATTCCGACGGGCAGTGGGTGGTATGTGGTTAGAAACTCCCCCTTCCCCCTCCCGGAAAGTATGGCGCGGACAGGTGTCTGTGTAGACAAGTTGTTGTCTGTGCGACGGGTGTTTTGTGTTTCACTGGCACCCGTGTAGAAAAAGATCTCCCCCCCCCCCCCGAAAGTGTGTGTGCGTCTCGTTTTGTTGTAGTTTCAATCCGGCTCCCTTCCCCCTTCCTCGGTGTGTGTGTGTGCGTGGGGGGGGGGGGGAGTTAAAAAAGTGCGGGAAGAAGGAAATGTCGTGGGTTGTCGTATAAAACGAAGGGCCCGCGGGTGTCGGTCCCATGGAAAGTAAACGGGGAATCGGTTGCCCGAAATCTGAAACGAGCGAGACGTCGAAGAGGAGCGTTCCCTTGATTAACGAGCACCCCTAAAAGGAAACGGGCACTGCCAGGAAAAGCCATCTTCTAATAGTCGTAACATTTAATGGGGCGTGTGATCGTATGTGTGCTCGGGGGAACACGTGCTTCAGTTGTGGGCCCTCCCTGTGGCGGCGGCGGCTGCTACGTTGTCAGCCGCCCGCCCGCCCTCGGGCTGACCTTCGTGCGCGCTTTTGCAGGGGGGGGGGCGGCTTGCAAAGCGGGGCGAGCGCGCCGGGGCCGGGCCCTTGGGCGGGCGGGCGCGCGCCTCCGCTCTTTGTCGTTGTTATGTCTGGTGGTCGATTTTGTTTGGGATCGCGGCGCTACCAAGTCCCGTTGGGGGAAAGTGAATGGGAGGGGCCAGGTTGCGCCGAGCGTCGACTCTGTGCGTGTGTGTGTGCGCTTCTCTCTGTGCAGCAGCTTTCCCCGGACGCGTTTGTTCCGCCTTCTGCGAGTGTTTGGCTTAGCATCCTCGGTGCGTATGTGTGGCTGGCTTCGTGCGCTTTGTGGGTGGGGGGTTCCCCCCTCCCCCTTCGGCTGCCTGTTGCCTGGACTAAGGGCAAGATTCCCACTGGCAGTGCCAGGTGCGAACTCCATCCCAGCCATTCATTCTCTCTCTCTCTCTCTCCCCCCCCCGCCCCCTCTCCATTGCGCTTTGGAGCTCGCCGTTTCCTATTGAGGATTCCTCTATGCAAGAAGAAGGGGCTGAAAAGGACACTCATCCCCAACGCGCCGCGGTGCCAGGCCGATAAACAGAACCCCCCCCCAGCCCCCACCCCCGCTTTAGAGGGGGGCAGAAAAGGACGGGCGCTGGATTGTAAGGAGCGGGGAGTTGTTAAAAAGCCAGGGATTTCCCCGATGAGAAACACTCCAGAGGCAGCGGCGACCGGGGAGAGAATGTCCCCAGAATATCAACAAGCGGAAAGGCGCGCAGGGCACCGGCTCGCCTCTCGCCTTCTCGCTCTCGCTCTCTCTCCCCCTCCACTCTTTGTCCCTCTCGGCTGGTCTCAGCTTTTTGCAGCAGAGCAATTTCCCTTTATTTATCCAACCCACCCCCCAATTTGCCTAAGGACAGGATCTCATCTGCAGCCTCAGTCAAGAGGCAACTCCCCTGGTCCAAGCCTGGAAACTGGGATCGGATGGGCTGCAACTTGAGGGTCCGGAAGGCCCTTCCCCGCCTCTTCCCTTGCTTTGTGTTGCCCACCCTTTCCTTGGTTTTCTTCCCTATTCAGTCCACAGGGGAAGGGGATACAAAGCTCTGACAGAACTATGGCTTGCCTAAGGTCATCCAGCAGCTGCAAGTGGAGGAGTGGAGATTAGAGTCTGCACACTTAACCACCATTCTTGGTGCAGATATAGCACTAGGCCAACCTGCCCACTTGCACTTATAGAAGCTTTTGGGCTCCAGCAGCAGTGTCCTGTTTAGGAAGTGGCGAAGAAGAAGAGGAGGAGGAGGAGGAGATTGGATTTATACCCCACCCTTCACTTGGAATCTCAGAGCGGTTTACAAACTCCTTTCCCTCCCCCTCCCCACAACAGACACCCTGTGAGGCTGGTGGGGCTGAGGGAGCTCTGAGAGAACTGCTCTTTCAATAACAGCTCTGACAGAACTATGGCTTGCCCAAGGTCATCCGGCAGCTGCAAGTGGAGGAGTGGGGAATCAAACCCGGTTCTCCCAGATTAGAGTTCGTACACTTAACTACCATTCTTGGTGCAGATGTAGCAGTAGGCCAACCTGCCCTCTTGCACTTACAGAAGTGTATCCAGCATGTAGAGTGCTCCTTGTACACTTCTCCAGGATCCTCTTCACAGGCACCTAGACTCCAGAGCCAAACCAGTCATATTAATTGGCAGGCTTGCAGCAATGCTCCCTCTAAGCTGTGGCGTCTTGTGAGCAGAAATTCTACTTTGTGAGCTCTGGCATTAAAGTTGTGAGCAAGCAATCTGGCCACTGCATGAATTAGTTTGCTCTGGAGCCACCCTTCCTGAGCTAAGGCAAAAATGTGTGAGCTGGAGGCTAAGAAACTGTGAGCTAGCTCACTCTGACCCAGCTTAGAGGGAACACTGCCGGTGGCTCAGTACAATCTAGTCCCCCTATTCACCTTACATCCCTGCCTCTCGCTCAAGTATTTTGCACACGTTAAAAAGAAAGATTTGTGTATAGATCCTGTCCTGACAGACAGCACATGTAGCGACCCTCTCAGAGGTCCAGAGATACCTGGGCCACCTCCAACTAGCCACAATTAAAAGGGACACACAATGCACATAAAAAGACATTCTGGAGCTTATCAAATGCCAAAAAAGACCAACAAGTGTCTCCATGAGAGCCAGCGTCGTGTAGTGGTGAGAATCTTAGACTAGGATCGAGGAGACCCAGGTTCGAATCCTCATTCTGCCAATGGTGCCCTTGTGCTGCCAGTCATGCACTCTGAGCCTCACCTAACTCTCAGGGCGGGTGAACCAAGCCCAGCTCCAGGCCAACATGGCCGCTCCCCTGCCCTGAGTTCTATCTCAGGGTGGTTGCGAGGACAAGACGGAGGAAAAGAGAACAACGAAAGCCCGTTTGGATTTCCATTGGGGAGAAAGGTGGGGCCAGTAAATGTCATTAAATGTGAGACCACCACTGAGCTTCAGGCCCAGGCTACACGTGCCCCCCCTGCCCCGCACAGGTACACGTCACTGTCCACACAAGGTTTCTAAACAAACATGCTGCCTCTTGAACCCTGGCAGGATGTGTTCCAATCTTGCTGTCCTTCCTAGGCATGCAGAACAGACCCTGAGCCATAGTGACTTCCACAAAGTCCATACGGTGAGCCTCCGTGATCTGAACTCAGACCAGGCCGACTGTCACACCCTGGTGCTCCGCACCTCCTGGCTTCCTTCTAGATGGAATTGCACCCACAGCATTGCTATTTGTGCAGAAGGGATTTGGCTGTGCGTGTGGTGTGTCAAGAAGGAGGGGGGGAAAATCAACTGTTCACGATATTGTTCAACTGGTTCTCCAAATATGCTGAAATCAGATAACAGCACTTCATATTATATGTGGCATACTCCACCTTATCTCTGCAGTCCCTACAACCAGTGTTCCCTCTAAGCTATGGAGTCCTGTGAGCAAAAATTCTCCTTTGTGAGTTTCTAGCATTAAAGTTGTGAGCAAGCAATTGGGCTGCTGCATCAATCAGTTTGCTCTGGAGCCACCCTTCCTGAGCTAAGGCAAAAATCTGTGAGCCAGAGGCTTGAAAACTGTGAGCCAGCT
The DNA here is from genome assembly GCA_029375565.1 of Gekko gecko. Lineage (NCBI taxonomy): Eukaryota > Metazoa > Chordata > Lepidosauria > Squamata > Gekkonidae > Gekko > Gekko gecko. The sequence continues at coordinate 73,495,403 of JAPDNY010000003.1, read as the reverse complement.
CACAGTAACTCGGCTTAGAGGGAACACTGCCTACAACAGCCCTGCAAGATAGGCGAGTGACAGTTGCCTGCACTACAGCTGGCAAGACTGGCAGACAATATCACTTGCTTTGGAATCGGGTTAAACTTAGCTGGGGCACTTCCTTGCAGCTGCCAACGTCTTGAAGCGTGTGTTTGTCTCTGTGTGAGTAGGGGTGTGTGTGTGTGTGTGTGTGTGTGAGTGTGTATTTAAGGGCCGTTCTGGGGGTGGGGGAGCGTCGTTAAAGGAACAGCATAGTTAATATTTCCACATCAGGAAGTTGCTCCAGCAGCCCGGAGGCGAAATGCTTAATCTCCTCGAGAGTGCAGAGCCCGTGGCGCCTAGTCTGTTATAGGTTGGCGTTCCCACGTGGTTTTAACTTCTGTATAAAAGTTTCAGTAGGAAAGTGGCCCAATGTCGTGATTTGGCAGGTCAAAAAGGAGAGAGCGAGAAGAGAGAGGAGGAGAAGAAGAACTCATCGCCAGGAGATCAGAGGCAGAGACGCACGAGGATTCGGAACGAGGCGCTTCTCCAGCCGAGCCCTTCCACTCGGCCATCGGAGGCGGCATGTCAGGTTCAGGGAAGCGAAGAAGAGAGACGAGAACGAGACGTTGAAACACAGCCGGGCCAGGCAAAGAGACCGGCGGTCGGAGGGGAGGCGGCGCGATCGATCCCGAGGAGTCCCAGCGGCCCCCCAAGCGTCACGGGTGGGAGATGGTTGGATGCGAAGAAGAAAGGCTGCGAGGCGAGTAGTTTCGGAGGAGACCTTTCGGCTGAGATTGGGAGACGCCGCCGGAGACGCGACCCTCGCCGACTCCGGGGCTTTATCATCATCATCATCCTCATCCTCGTCGTCCTTTTTTTGTAAAGGAAGCCTGCTTCCATGCGGATAGCTGTCTCCCGGCGGACCCCCCGGGCAAGGCCCCCCCGGCGGGACTGTAGCCCCCCCGCTCGACCCGAGGGAGGAGGAGGAGGAGGCGCGTGGCGGGGTGGGGGCGCCGTCGCCTTTGTGATTTGAGGCGGGGTGGGGGTCTCCCCGCCCCGCTCGACGTTCCGGGGTTAACTCGGCTTCGCCCGAGGCTGCGGGCTCCGGGAGGGAGAGACCCACCGACCGACCGACCGACCGCCGCGCCGAGGAGCGGGACCGCGGAGCGTCTCCAAGGGGGTCGCTTGCGGGGGGATTGGATTTTGCCCCCCCCTTTTGGAAGCACTCCTCGTGGAGCCGGCGAGGGAGGCCGCCTGCAAATCGGATTGACTCCCAGCCCTCCCCCTCCACCCCCCCTCCCCGATGACTCCGGACTAAAGAGGCTCCCCCGCCCGGCTGCCCACCCGCTGCCCGCTCTGCGCCTGGACGACGGAGGCGATGGAGAAGGAGCTGCCCGCCTGGGAGATGCCCGCCGGCAAGTGACGGGGCGAGGCTGCAGGGCGCCGCGGGCTGCCTCGGGGACCGGCTCTCCGCCCGGCTCTCCGCCCGGCTCGCCCCCTCCGCCGCGCCGCTCCGTGCCGCCGCCGCCTCCTCCTCCGAGGGCCCCGCGAAGACCGCCCCCGCCCGCCCGCCCGGCGGTGCCCCCGGGATCGCTCCCCGCCGCCGCCGCCGCCCCCTCGAGCTCCGCGCCCCCCCCCCCGGGGCTCCGATCCCCGCGGCCGCCGAGCAGCGCTGCCTGGAGGCCGGCATGGACGGGGCGGCTCGGCGGGGGGCCCCGGCCGCTCCGCTCCTCCTCCTCCTGCTGCTGCTGGCGGCGAGCGGGCGGCTGGTGCCGGGCGCCGCGGGCTCGCCGACCCCTCCCGGAGCCGCCGCCGCCCCGCCGCCGGACACTTGCACCTCCTGCGGCTTCCGGAGGCCCCCCGAGGAGTCCGGCGCGGCGGACGGCGACTTCTTGCAGGCCGTCAAGAGGCACATCCTCAGCCGCCTCCAGATGCGCGACCGGCCCAACATCACCCACGCCGTGCCCAAGGCGGCCATGGTCACGGCCCTGCGCAAGCTGCACGCCGGCAAGGTGCGCGACGACGGCCGCGTCGAGATCCCCAGCCTGGACGGGCAAGCCAGCGCCGGGCCCCCGGCCCACGAGCAGACCTCCGAGATCATCAGCTTCGCCGAGACAGGTGGGCCGCCCCGATTCCGCCCCGAGCGCCCCGAGCGCCCCCAGCGCCCCGCTCCACCCACCCTCCCCGGCACCCCCTCTCCCCACCGCTCACCCTCTACGCAACTCCTGCCCCATAACCTTTACACTCAGGCCTGTGCCTTGCAGGGGCACTGCCTTTCGTTGCCTTGGCTGCCCTAGCTGTCCACATTTCCCCCCCTACATTCCTGTCCTGCTCCATCTTCTGCTGTTTTTTATCACAGACCTCTCTTATTCTCATCCCTCTGTCCTGCAACTCCCTTACCCACCAATCTGTTCATGGTGTGTGTGTGTGTGTGTGTGTGTGTGTTTGTGTGCTCTAGGCCAAACTCCTGCCACACTGATGTGCCAACTCTCTTGTCTGACCACTCCACCTCTGCACTAATTATTGCTTTGTGGGCCAGCATCTGCCTAGACCAGTCCTGCCGCCTGCGCACTTGTCTGTCCATCCTCTGTCCATCCCACTCATCCATTGGCCCATCTATTGCACTGACTCCGTCTTCCACGAGGCCCTGATCCCTTTGCGCATCCTTCTGCAGGTTTCACCTCCGCTTACACTCCTGTGTGCAGATATCATCACCCCCTGTCATTTCTCATGCCTTCTAATCCATCCAGTTACCTGTTCTACATCTTCCATCTGCCAGTGAACCTGCAGACTTCACCAGCTTCCCATCCCTCAGTGTCCATTCAGTGGTCCATGCTTATAATTTTCTGCATGCATCTACCTGTCCCACCACCAAAGTGCCTGTCTGTTCATTCTCTCTGATCCTGCCTTGAAATACCTTTGCAAGAGCGCTGCACTCAATATTGTGTGCTCTGTCTTGCAGGTTTACCTTTTTATCTTTCCATCTCCATCCCTCTCATCTCTCGACTTTTTTCTTCCCTCATTCAGCCTCATTTCTATTCTTTTATTTGTTCTTACCATCCATATCCTCTACTACACATGCCTGTTGGACCCATGCAGCCCTGTTGCTAACACAAACAGTGATCTGTTACATGCACACACTGCCCATTTAGATATCCCATCTGTTTATCTTCTTCATATGTTTGCCTGACTTTCATTTGCACCCTTCTTTCCTTAGCCCATACCTCTTTGGGCTGTTTTCCATTTATCTATCCCATATTCTTTTGTCAACATGTCCTCTGCAGATACATGAGTCAGTACAGAGCCCATCCATCTTTCCTGAGCCCCAGGTATTATTGTATGCGGTCACCCATGTTGCATTCATTCATAATCACCAGGGGTAGCATTTCTGGCCTGGTACCATACCAGTTAAGTACCACTGAGATCATTGGAGAGTATACCAGAAGAAGTGTGCATTACTGGGTTTGCATTCCTCTGTACTTTTACAGAACTCTTCTGTTCTTTATGGCACTTAATCCATCCACCCATCCTTGATCTATTTGAAAATAGCTGTCTTTTTGTCTTACTTAGCACTTTCATCTTTGTTGGTTTTCACAGTCTTACTCTTAAATCTATTTTCTTCTGAAATATTGACAGTGGCCGTCACCCAGAATGAAAGCCGTGTAACAGAATTGCTTTATCCACAGTGCCTAATTTTTCTCACTTGGGGTCTCAAGCTGCATCTGCCTCTCATTCCCCTCCCACCTTCTCCATTTGATATCTACGTCGCTCTAGCTAATCAAATTGCCTGGAGAATTAATTTTCTTTCTGTCTAACTTTCCACCAGATTTCAAACTTACAGGGAATTCTGGGGTTTCTTGGAAGCTAAGCAAGGATTCTTCAGTAAAAGTGGATGAAGTTTCTTCAGTATTTATTGGTTTTCCACTACAGTGTCCAGCCACAAGCATAGGTTTGGTGTGTTAACTTGTGCTCTCAGCTCACGTGAGCAGTGGTGAGGCCTGAAACGGTGTGTCTTGAAATGACAGGCTTGTTTCCTAGTGATGCATTGGGGGTTCCATGGCAAATGGTTCTTTATGGGTTTCTCAACCATTCAACAGGTGTAGAAAGGGCTCCCTTAAGATAAATAGTTTGAAAACCACTGTGATAGATATGTCTGGGGCAAAGAAGAGGTGGATGGATTGGCTCAATGTGATGCAAGATGGGCAGATCTCTCAGATAATGTAGTTCTCTTTCTGTCTTCACTACACTTCTTATCTTTCTAAACCCATATAACTGATAATTATATATGTTGCATCTTTATTTGCTTATTACTTGCTTATCTTATTTATAAGTTTCTATCTTGTGTGTAGGTTTATGCTTTGACTACTCATAGGACATAGGTAGCTCCAGGGCATGGTGCTGATATACATGCAGCAGAGTCCCAGATGAGTATGACATACAGAGGCGCGGAGGTCATGATGCCAGATTCTTTTCACTGGGGTTAGGAAGTTCAGCCCTGCTGTTAAACAAATATGAACTCAGATTTAAGGAACTGAGTAAATAACCTACAAATCTGGTTGAAACCATGATTGTCTACTTGAAAGTAAGTTCAACTGAGTTCAGGTACTGGTGCAACCAATCAGGAGTGGGAGTTACTTCAGGCCTAGTTCTTCAAGTAAAATGACAAGTTATGTGCAGTCTTGTGATGCTTGTGATTGACTTTTTTTTAACCCAAATGCAACACTTGGGTTATTTTAAGTGGGAGATCGGAGGGATAGGAGATCAGGACGAGAAGAAAAGGTTAATAAAAATTCTTTACCCCTGCTGTATTCTTCCACCATAGCCTGAGAAGCTACACTGTGTTTTTTTTAAAAAAGACAGGAAAAGGTAGTTTGGGCTGTACCACCTAGAAAACTACCACATCAGGAAGGAGATTCCCACCCCCACAACTCCAGATTTTCTATGTGCAGGGAACTTTCTATACAGAGAAGAATTCAGGTGTGTGGGCCGCACCTGTAGCCACAAGTGGTACATCTCAGATGGAAGTTTACTGCCTTAGTGAAAAATGTGCCTGTGTTTTCCAAGCATCATGGGGCTGCTGGATGAGATTACAGAACATCCAAATTGCAACTAAATCCTTTCTCAGGGAAATGTTGCCCGATTGTTAACAATCCCTGCTTTCTGGGAAAATTATACATGAAGGCTGCCTTTTTTTTTTTTTTTTAAACCTAATTAACACTTACCCAGGTGCTCTCAAGGTTCCTTTCATGGCTTTCAGGCCATCTGACTTTAATTGCTTCTTGCATATTGATTTCTAAGGACATGGCATTTTCACCTATAGCTTGATGAGTTTGTCTCTGAGATCTCACTCAGGTAATGCATTTCTAAGACTGCTAAGACCCCCCCCCCCCAGCCGGCTTTGTCACTTCTAGTTGATGACTGCATCAGCTTCGGTAATTTCTGGATGTTATTTTTAGCACTGCATTTGAGGTAGACGTGTCCTGAATGATAAAAGATGTCTTTTGGACTTAACAGCATTGTGGTTCTTACCCCTTTATGTCCTAGATGACCTGGCCTCCTCCAAAGTGCGTCTCCACTTCTTTATCTCCAATGAAGGGAATCAGAACTTGTTTGTCGTTCAGGCCAGCCTGTGGCTTTACTTGAAGCTGCTCCCGTACGTCTTGGAGAAAGGCAGCCGGCGAAAAGTTCGGGTCAAAGTGTATTTCCAAGACCTGGACGCTAGCAACAAGTGGAATGTGGTTGAAAAGAAAGTAGATCTCAAAAAAAGCGGTTGGCATACATTTCCCATGACGGAAGCAATCCAGGCTCTGTTCGAGAAAGGCGAAAGGAGACTGAACTTGGACATCCAGTGTGAAGGCTGTGAAGAGTTTTCTGTGCTGCCAGTTTATGTGGAACACGAGGATGAATCTCACCGGCCTTTTGTAGTGGTGCAGGCCCGGCTGGCCGACAACAAACATCGAATCCGGAAAAGAGGCCTGGAATGCGATGGCAGGACCGATTTATGTTGCAGGCAACAGTTTTACATTGACTTCAGACACATTGGGTGGAATGACTGGATCATAGCGCCACTGGGTTACTATGGGAATTACTGTGAGGGGAACTGCCCAAACTATTTGGCTGGAATCCCAGGATCAGCTTCCTCCTTTCACACCGCAGTCGTGAATCAGTACCGCATACGGAAGCTGAACCCAAATGCTGTGAACTCCTGCTGCATCCCAACCAAACTTAGTTCAATGTCCATGCTGTACTTTGATGACGAATACAACATCGTGAAGAGGGACGTTCCTAATATGATTGTGGAAGAATGTGGTTGCGCCTGATTTGGAGGGTGCTTTGAAAGGGGAGGGAATGCGGAGGGGGGGGGGGAGGTGAGTGCGTTCTCACAGTGAATGGAGTTGGAGGGTGTTTCGCTGTGTTTCCTCCTTCCAGGCATGGATGCTCTGTTCCCTGCAGAGGCGGCGGCGGCGGCAGCAGCAATAACAACAAAGATATATTATCATTTTCATCTGTTGTCAGGATACGGTGGCAGGTTTGTGGCTCTTGGACACGGAAATTGCTCTACCACTTATAAATGAATGCTATGAAGTACCTTAATCCCCCCCACCCCCCACCCCCCAAGGACACAGGTACATCCATGCACACGCAATTGCACAGAGCAGCTTGGCGGAGGAGGGAAGCCAGTCACAGGAAGGTAGTAATGTCTGCCAGTGGTAAAAAGAAAGCGAATGAGGCAGTCACCATTTCTTCTATCAGCCAGCCATGTTTGGGAGGGAACCATTGGGAAGTGCAAGCTTAAAAAAACTAACCACCCCCACGCAGTCTAATATATTTTCACACACAGCTATTTACGTGACCAAACTTACAGATGACCACCATCACCTCTGGGGTCTGAAAAAGGAAGCTAACAGGCTGCCTGGCCAAGCAAGGTGAGCCCTTCTGACTGAGGCTAAAGAATATTTTTGCCTTCGCAAAATCCCAAACGGCCTACAGCACTTCCAGTGGAGAATACTGGTAAAACCCACAGAGAGAGGAGAGGAAGGAGATAGATATATACCTAAACAGGTACATGATAGCAGTGGCGGTGTTCCCCTGAACAATAAATTGGTGTGATTCCATGTTTTAACACACCACTAGATTCTCTCCCCCCCACCACCATGGCTTGCTTTCCCTGCTGTGTGATTCAGAAAGGAGCCGATCCATCCTTCTCACTCTCCTTTTCAGCTTGTCATTCCTATTTCCCCCATCTTCATGTTTCTCAGAACAATGGCAACCACGAAAGTTGCAATTTTTGTTCCACTGCAGGGGATTCAGCAAAAGTATGTTTGGGACAATCAGGGAGGAGAACAGGGCGTGTGTGGGGGGAAATCTGTGATATGACACATCGGCCAATGAATCCTTAAGAGGAAATGCAGTCACACAACGGATACATTTCTGGGGAGAGAAAGCGCAGTACGTTTTGTAGCAGGCAAGGAACATTTTTAACAGATCCTGGGGAAGAGAAAGAAAGCGTGAGAGTCAGACCGAGGAGTTTGTATTCCAGTTTCCTTCCCAGAAGGCACTGGGGATGGCTGCAGAGCTCCGAACCCCTTGCTACAGCATAGCACTCGCAAACTGCTTGAATGCACGTTATTATAGCACTTGCTGATTCCAATGCCTTGAACGGTTGGCACTTGAACGGTGCACTTCTCTTTGCTCACTATCTCTAGGTTATAAACAAGTGCCGCATGAGCTATGCAATTTAAAGTGTTGACCCATACGAGAAGAAAACTGGACTGAAATGAGATGACTTTTTATATTTTTTTTATACTTGAAATTAAATCCTTTGCTTCTTTTTTAAAAAGCGAACGATTGCTTTTCATGTTTGCACTGACGTAGTTGCATGACGTAGTCGAAAGAAACTGCCATTTGAAAAAAAAAAAAGGTTATTTTTATAGCAGCAAGAAAAAAAATAATAATGAATACAGTGAAATGTATTATACATAACATTTTGGAACCAAAGAGGCCAACTTATTAATTGTAATCTTTTTTCAGGTGGCAAGGCCATCATATATCTATATATCATGTAATGATGCAGAACAATCTCTTGTGAGGCATACCAATTTGTGTTTTTCAGGGTACAAACGGATTCCATTGTGTTTGGGTCAGTGTCTTTTCTAGACCATCACCCATAGCGGACATTGCAAGATGTGCATACTTTCAGAAAAGAAAGAAAGAAAACCCAATTGTTGTTTATTTAATAAACTCCCTTGTAGAATCTGTTCCATAATAATTTAAATACCAAACGACTTTCACTTAGGTTTGCTGTCAAAGAGTATTTTACATTTGTGTACAGTTTAAGTAAATAAAACGGGGGGTCGAAAAATATCTGAGAACTGCAGCAGCTTCTTGCAGTTAATTACGCTGGCTAGTTTGTGAAACCTTTGGTATAAAGGGTCCATAGCCTGGAGGATACTGAACATGCTTACGTGCATTTGAATGCATGACCATGAATGCATGACCATTTGTAGGATGAGAGCAGGGAAGCTTGCAACACAGGCCCAGGTGTCACTATACTGCACAATGCTAGCGCTCAATGCAAAGGATGTGGGGATACAAGGCCTTGCAAATATAGAAGGATATTGCATTTGTTCATATAATCCATGGTGTTTTTTTGAACACATGTTGCAGTAATCAATGCTTCTGTTTTAGGGTTGCCTGGGACCTGGAGCTCCCCCAGAATTGCAATTGACCTCCAGTAGGGTTGCCAAGTCTGGGTTGGAAACAGTGTTCCCTCTAAGCTGAGTTAGTGTGAGCTAGCTCACCGTTTTTTAGCCTCCGGCTCACACAGTTTTGTCTCCGCTCAGGAAGGAGGGCTCCAGGGCAAACTAATTTATGCAGCAGCCAAATCACCTGCTCACAACTTTAATGCCGGTAGCTCACAGAGTAGAATTTTTGCTCACAGGACTCCACAGCTTAGAGGGAACATTGGTTGGAAACTACCTGAAGACTTTGGGGGTGGATCCACGAGAGGGCGGGGTTTGGGGAGGGGCCTCAACATGGTAAAGTGCAAGAGAGTCCACCTCTCAAAGCAGCCATTTTCTCAAAGCGGGGGAGCTGATCTCTGTCAGCTGGGGATCAGTGGTAAAAGCAGGAGCTCCCCAGGCCCCACCTGGAGGGTGGCAACCCCAGATGTCAGAGATCTGTCTCCCCCCCCCCTTCCTGGAGAAGATGCCTGCTTTGGAGGGTGGACTCTATGGCATTATATCTTGCTGAGGCCCCTCCTCTCCCCAAATCCTGCCCTCTCCAGACTCCTCCCCCAAATCTTCTGAAATTTCCCAGCCTGGAGCTGGCAACCATGTGTCTATTTGCAGGTCCTTATTGACTCAGGGGCAGAGGGTGAAATGCCCTTCATTGTCTAGGCCCAGTTGGATCCAGACTAAATTTTCTGTCAGCAGAAACGTTCCTGCCTCCCCCTCTTTCTCCCGCTCACTGATTGCCACGAACTCTCTTCGGGGGGGGGGGGGACAAGGACAGGGGACGGTGAGGAATCACAGGAAGAAGGGTCTGCGGCAGGAAACGGGAACGGGTGGAAATTGCCAGTTTAGTCTGGATCCAAACCGCTCTACTTTTAGGGAGCGCTTTCACCATTGACCCGTCTGCCACACAACTTCCGCACGCTGAAGAGGAGCTGGGAGAGGGCGTTCTTTAGAGTACACACTTGATTCATGGGTGCACTGAGTGTGTGGCTTTTATGGTTGCCAAATATGAGCTGAGATATTCCTGGAGATCGGGGGGGGTGGAGCCTGTGGACAGCAGGGTTTGGGGAGGGGTATAATGCCATGGAACAGAGTACAACGCAAGAGTATCGTGCCCTGGAAAGCAGCCATTTTCTGCAGGGGAATGGAAGCGCCTGAAGGTAGCCTGAAAATCAGTTGTACTTCCAGGGAATCTTCAAGCTCCTCTTAGAGGCCGGCAACCCCAGGCCTTGCATCACACCCACTACTTTGAAGTGACTCCACAGTGTAAGTCAAGGTTGGTAACAAGCAAAGGTATTTAACAGAGAAGCATGTACGCCATTCTCATTGAGGAACCTCTGGTAAGCTTCCAACCCTCCCCCCCCCAAAGGTTCCCTGGAACACAGTTTGAAAACCAGTCGGCTTGGTAATTTCTAGAGGTGGGGCAGTGACGGGGGATTTGTTCAAATATAGAACGTGCCTCATACAGAGGGACATTTGAGAAGTACTGTGTCTTTCTGTAATTCAGCATGCTGCAACATAATCCCAAAATGAAATGCAAGATACCGACAGTCTCCCTTGATTATATAAATGCTGCCTCAGGCTAGCTTGCTGAGCAAAATGTTACCAGAGTGGAACATTTTGTCAATAGTCACGAAGGCTAGTCTGCATAATCTAGGGCCTGATCTCGCAGGTTTGTATTACAGCAACTACACGACAGAATATGGGTAGCTCCGTTGACGGCTCTTCCAGGCTACAGTGGCACTGTTAAGGATCGCTGTTTGCAGTTTTAGGGGCCTTTCCTCTACAGTTACATTTCATCAAGGTAGGTCTGTGCAATTTGCAGTACCCACACTTGAGAGGCACCCTATATCTGTTTCTTTGTCTACAGAATTTTTATTCCATCTTTGTGCCCAGGCAAGGCCACCAAGTCTGAGGTTAGGGCTTCATTCGTTTTGCCTGGACACACGGAGGGAGTTTCTGTGGTGAGCCTTCAATTATAATATTCACACATTTAATTAAAAACAAACAGACTAATGTCAGTTTGCCCAATAATTTCCTATGCGATCAGTGCCATCTGAAGCATACTTTTGCCCATCTTAAGGCTTCAACAGACTTGGAAGGGTGTAACTCGGTTTAGGGTGGCATTTGTATTTAAGTTTCAGCAAATTGTTGTTGTTGTTGAAGCTGTCTTCAGTCATTCTATTTTCTGGCTTACAGGGTCATGGAAGCCACAAGACATGTCCAAATGTTGTTTAGTGGAGACTGGAGAGCACCATGCACTCTATCCAGTTAGTGTTAAGAGGCCCTGATGTTGCGTACTAAAGAACCTTGAAAGGTCTAGAATCAGCTCCACATTTTTCAAACAACAGCTTCCTTCAACTCCTCTTTAGAGGAATGTTCAGTCGTTTCTATCCTGGATATCACTTTTCTAAACTAGAGACAAGCTCTCAATATTATAGCTCCCGCAAAGCACTGATTTGATTTCCATCACTGCCTAGAGGAGACTGGTACTGGGCACTCAAAACATCAGAGGCACATTCTGGAGACACCGTCCTCTAGTCAGCTGCACAATTAAGAAAACTCTGTGCCCTTAACTTTTCTATAGAAGGAACAGCAATTTCTGTTGATTCTCCCCTCCAACTGCAACCAACCAAGGCCTGAGTTTTATTCAGCTGGGGGCGGGGGGGAGAGATCAGCAGACCTTCAGGAACAGCATAGTGGAGACCTGTAGAGAGCAGGGGAAATCAGCAAAAATTGCCACTTCCTTCTAAGAAAACTAACAGTGTCTTTCAATCTTTAGTGTTGGTTTGCTGTGGGCAAGGGTGCTGGCACTTCTTTGTGCTGCATGTTGGAATGGTATCTTGCTCTGGGGACCATAGACACAAAGCCTTTTTTTAACAAAAGGCAGAAAAATTCATGGAGAACGATGTCAACTTATCATAGGTTTACCAACCTCCAGATGGACGCTGGAGACCAGTGTTCCCTCTCAGCTGAGTGAGTGTGAGCTAGCTCACCGTTTTTTAGCCTCTGGCTCGCACATTTTTGTCTTAGCTCAGGAAGGAGGGCTCCAGAGCAAACTAATTTATGCAGTAGGCAAATTGCTCACTCACAAGTTTAATGCCAGTAGCCCGAATTTTTGCTCACAAGACTCCAGCATTGCTGGAGACCTCCCGGAATTACAAGTGGTCTCCAGGCAGCAGAGATCAGTTTTCCTGAAGAAAATGGCTGATTGGGAGGGTGGACTATATGACGTCACATCCCTGCTAAGCTCTTTCTCCAGACTCTACCTCCAAATGTCCAGGTATTTCCAGACCCGGAGCTGGCAACCCTACTTACCAGTGCTATTAGCAACGATAGCTAAATGGGTCCTCCAAGGCTAGAGGCAATATATTGTGGATATTAGATGCTGGGGAGAAACAAAGGGACCGGGAGGCTGTTTCCTTCATGCTCTGCTTGTGGACTAGCAACATCCACCGGCCAGCGTTGTGGGCAGAATTCAGGACTAACAGCTCAGGATGTGATCCAGCTAGGGTTGCCAATCTCTGTGCGGTGGCTGGAGATCTCCTGGAATTACAACTGATATCCAGGCGACAGAGATCAGTTCACCTGGAGAAACAGACTGCTTTGGAAGGTACACTTCATGGTATTATACCCTACTGAACTCCCCACCTCCTCAGGCTCCACCCCCCAAATATACAGGCATTTAGCATCCTGGAGCTGGCAACCCTAGATCCAGCTCTTTCTATGTTCACACCATGTGACAGGGCTTGGAGTAGAGAGCGAGCGAGCCAGCGAATCATAGAATGATAGTGTTGGAAGGGACCTCCAGGGTCATCTAGTCCAACCCCTTGCACTATGCAGGAAATTCACAAATACCTCCCCCTCCACACCCCCAGGGGCTGCTGTTTCCAACCCAGAACATGACAAAAAATCTCCAGGATTTCCAGCCAAATTGGCCTGGAGAAAAATTGCTTCCTGACCCCAAACTGGCGATCAGCATTTCCCTGGCCATGTAAGAAAGGGCCACAAGAACTAAGCACTGATTCCTGTTCTCCCTCTCAAGATCTGCCTAAGTTCACAGAATCAGTATTGCTATCAGATGGCCATCTAGCCTCTGTTTGAAAACCTCCAAAGAAGGAGATCCCATCACCTCCTGAGGAAGCCTGTTCCACTAAGGAACTGCTCTGTCAGGAAGTTCTTCCTAATGTTTAGCTGAAAACTCTTCTGATTTAATTTCATCCCATTGGTTCTGGTCTGACCTTCTGGGGCAACAGAAAACAGCTCCGTAACATCCTCTATATGACAGCCCTTCAAGTACTTGAAGATGGTTATCATATCATCTCCCGGTCGTCTTCTCTCCAGGCTAAACACACCCAGCTCCCTCAACCTTTCCTCATAGGACTTGGTCTCCAGACCCCTCACCATCTTCGTTGCCCTCCTCTGAACATGGTCCAGCTTGTCTATATCCTTCTTAAATTGTGGTGCCCAAAACTGAACACAATACTCTAGGTGAGGTCTAACCAGAGCAAAGTAACGTGATATCACCACTTCACGTGATCTGGACCTGCCCTCACAGGTCTTAAAGGTGCCACTATACTTCTGTTGATACAGCCCAAAATGGTATTTGCCTTTTTAGCTACCGCATCACACTGCTGACTCATGTTCAGTGTATGGTCTACTAAGACCCCTAGATCCTTTTTACACATACTACTCCCAAGACAAGTCTCCCGCATCCTATAATTATGCATTCAATCTTCCCTACCTAAATGCAGAACTTTATTTGTTTTAGCCCAGTTTTCCAGCCTGTCAAGATCATCCTGCATCCTGACTTTATCTTCTACTGTATTTTCTACCCCTCCCAATTTAGTATCATCTGCAAATTTAATAAGCATTCCCTCTATCCCTTCATCCAAATCATTGATAAAGATGTTGAACAAAACAGGTTCCAGGACAGATCCTTGAGGCACTCCACTTGTCACTCCTCTCCAAGACGGTGAGGAATGCACACTCTGGGCATGCACACAAATGCTGATCAGTCTCCCTCCCTCTCTAAACTTTTCAATTTACCCCTTCCCCAAAGCACAGGAAAAAGCTGAAGTACAGGGGCATCATTCTTTGAAAGTTTTTATGAAGAAAACAAAGTCTAGAGCAGCCCCTGTGGGAGAGGGGGAGTAAGAGAGAGGTGTGAATATGCAGTTATGGGCACTTCGCTAACTAGTAAAAAAAGATGGTGGCTGAAAAACAAGAGTCCAGTCAAACCTGCCTGATGGCTTGGGTGGGCAACAGAGCGATCAGACGACAGGAAATCTGGTTTGAAACCAGCTCAGCCCAAAAGGACTAGACTTTCACAGGTATGAAATAAACATGCAGTAAGGGGCGGGGGGAATGGGACACAGATGACTGGGCACAACAGACAGATGTTGCTGTCTGATCGTGCATTTTAAATCCATAAGGGAACAGCAAGGGCAACGGATCAGACTGCACATCTGATCACAGCCTATGTCTTTATGTACTACCCCTATGCCGACCCTAGGCTGCAACTCCCTTCCTTCATCATGTGTTCTGCTTTTGCCATGAGAAGGGGTTTCCCTCCATTCTGCTTTCCTATATTACTACTGATTGATTTGTCCAGGGCTTGTTCTGGAATAGCATCTCTTTCACTGATGACAGACCTTGATTCTTAAAGAAGGTAACTTTGAGAAAGAATTCTCAACAAGTCAAATGGCAACAGATGTGGAAGGGGGGAAACACTGCTCTAATGATTCCATCCCTGGATTGACTCCTGATACTGGAGGTAGCATTTCAGTTCCTGCAGTGTCCTAATGAATCCTAACCCTACCTGTAGCCGTAGTCAGGCCAGAACAACAAGAAATTTATCAACCCTCCAGTGGAGACGCATATATTGCTACTCAGTAGTTAGATAGTTTCACACTCTGGACTTAACGGACTTATGCCTATCCCTCTTTTGGATGTTAATGTAAACTTCAAATGCATAGCACAGAATGAAGATTCAACAAGTCTCATCCTGTACTGCTATCTCCATGGATAAACATACCTGGTATATCTGGATTTATTCACATTTACTCAGAAGCAGGGCTCATTTCCTGCAGGAGCGCACAGGAGCGAAGCTCTGGCAGTAAAGAGCCCAGCGGGTGGGCACATGCAGCAAGCCCCGCCCCCTGCTCCCAGCAGCCCCCCTCGACTTTCCTGTCCTGTGTTCCCCTCTCCCATAGCTAGCATTCCAAAAGAGTCCAGTGGCACCTTTAAGACCTGTGAGAGCAGATCTGTGTGTTCCCCCCCCATAGCTAGCAATCCAAAACAGTCCAATGGAGCTTGAGTGGTGGGTGTTGCCTTCTGACACGCCTCCAGTGATGTCAGGGGGTGTGGCATGTGCAAATAAGTTATGCTAATGAGTTATGCTAACACGCTCCTGCTCCTCTTTTTCTACAAAATGACCCCTGCTCAGAAGTAAATCCCATTGTGCTCCCTGACGGCTATGTCCCTAATGAGGCAACTGTCTGGTGGGTGTCAAGTTTTGCAGCTGGCATTAAGGTTTGGTTCCCAAGAGGTGTGTTTGTGGTGGTGGGGAACATGCAAAACATCAGGTAAAGTGAAACAAAAGTGGACTGTCACACGATAGTTCTTTCACTGGATTAGATGACGCTAGCTCAGCATATTAAAGCACTGAAATAGTTAGTAATGTTGTGATCCACACAAACAACGAATTTTCTACTTGAGGCCCAATGCCATTTGAAAACTATAGTACTAATGGCCTAATAACAGAGGAATTGTGGCCCCCATTTGTTTTTAATTTTCACATTAGAGTTTATGTATGAATTCAGCTGTACAAATGAAAAGATTGAAAAACTGCAGTACACACATTAAAGGTAAAGGCTTCCCTTGCTTGAAAGCCAGTCGAATCCAACTCTAGGGGGCAGTGCTTTATCTCCGTTTCCAAGCTGAAGAGCCAGCGCTGTCCGAAGATGTTTCCGTGGTCATGTGGCCGGCACGACTAAACACCGAGGCACACGGAATGCTGTAACCTTCCCACTGAAGCGCTACCTATTTATCTACTTGCAATTTCTTGCTTTTGAACTGCTAGGTTGGCAGGAGTGGGGGCCAGAGATGGGAGCTCAGTCCATCAGGCGGCACTAGGATCTTGAACTGCTGAGCTATGACCTTCCGGTCTGCAACTCAGCATCTTAACCTCTGAGCCACCACAGTCCTGGTACACACATTAAGGTACAGTAAATACATTTTAAATGTTCCATTCACTATGTTAAATTCATCAAAATATCTCAGAATAGTTGGGGATCACACAACAGCGATGTATACCCTTCACACACCTGCCCCTAGTGTAAATTGCTGCCATTTTCAGGTGGATGCTGTAGGCATAACACTTCGAGGCTGCATCTAAAAACTGAAAGTGGCTTTTCAGCAATTTTGAAGTTGTGACTTAGCTGCATAACATTGCAGCTCTTGGTATTGCCATTTGCTTTCATGCTAGAGGAGCTGGGCCCAAAAGATGGAGTGAGAAAAAAAGAATGTTTTGTTGGTTGAGTGACCTGGTTTACCCTTTCCCCTGGATCTCCCAGATAAGGTTGCTTGGAGCTTTTTTGGGGTGGGAGGCTAAATAAATAATTTCTAGCTAAGTGCAGAGGTGTCTCAGGTTGTTCTTGCTGTTTCTATAGTATAACTTTTACAATTCTTCTATTTTTATGATCACACCATTCTGTATTAAGGCATATATACTGAGTGGTTTATCCAGCCCTCTTTAGACCGGAAATATCCAGTCTGTTGAACTTGTGGTCACTTTCGGATTTTTGAAAACGGGTAGTGGGTATCATCAAAAAATGGTTGCCAGGGACCTGGGGTCAATCACAACATGTTTAAAGATTTAAATAATTTTTTTCCTCCAAAATGTATACACCACCTTTCTGCCCACATAAGGGCCACTAATATAGCTAACAAAACAAAGAAAATGAAAATTAAAAACCATTAAAAGCAACAAAAACACATAATTAAAACTAGAGCTAAAATACATAGGTAAAGGTAAAGGTTTCCCTTGCTCGAAAGCCAGTCAAATCCGACTCTAGGAACTCAAGAACATAAGAGAAGGCCAATGTTGGATCAGGCCAATGGCCCATCCAGTCCAACACTCTGTGTCACACAGTGGCCAAAAATATCAGCTGCCATCAGGAGGTCTACCAGTGGGGCCAGGACACTAGAAGCCCTCCCACTGTTGACTCCCCTAAGCACCAAGGATACAGTGCACCACTTGCCCCAGAGTCCCTATCTATACCTTGTGGCTAATAGCCACTGATGGACATCTGCTCCATATGTTTAATTCCCTCTTGAAGCTGTCCATGCTTGTAGCTGCCACCACCTCCTATGGCAGTGAATTCCATGTGTTAATCACTCTTTGGGTGAAGTAGTACTTCCTTTTATCTGTTCTAACCTGACCACTCATTAATGTCCTTGAGTGCCCACAAGTTCTTGTATTGTGAGAAAGGGAGAAAAGTACCTCTTTCTCTACCTGCTCTATCCCATGCATAATCTTATAAACCTTGATCATGTCACCCTTCAGCCATCATCTCTCCAAGCTAAAGAAACCCAAGCACCTCAACCTTTCCTCATAGGGAAACTTCTCCAACCCTTTGATCATTCTAGTTGCCCTTTTCTGCACTTTTTCCAAAGCTATCATATCCTTTTTAAGGTGTGGTGACCAGAACTGTACACAGTATTCCAAATGAGGTCGCACCATTGATTTATATAGGGGCATTATGATATTGGCTGATCTGTTTTCAGTACCTTTCCTAATAATCCCCAGCATAGCATTGGCCTTTTTTATTGCAGTTGCACACTGTCTCAACATTTTCAGTGAGTTATCTACTACAACTCCAAGATCTCTCTCTCAGTCAGTCTCTGCCAGCTCAGACCCCAGACCCCATCAACATGTATTTATAGTTAGGATTTTTGGCTCTGATGTGCATCACCTTACACATGGCCACATTGAATCCCATTTGCCACGTTGACACCCACTTGCCCGTCCTTGACAGATCCCTTTGGAGTGGCCTGTAATTTCCTGGATCTCCTCTGGAATCCTTTTTAAAGATGGGAGTGACATTAGCTACCTTCCAATCCTCAGGAATGGAGGCAGATTTTAATGAAAGATAACATATTTTTGTCAGGAGATCCACAAGTTCAAATCTGAGTTCTTTCAGAACTCTCAGATGTATGCCTTCCAGGCCTGGTGATTTATCAGTTTTTAAGTTGTCTATCAGTCATAGGACCTCCTCTTTCATCACCTCAATCTGACTCAGGTGTTTCAACACCCTTCCCAAAATCAGTGGTTCTGGAGTTGGCAAGCACTTCTCATCTTCCACAGTGAAGACAGAGGCAAAAAATGCATTCAGCTTCTCAGCCATTTCCCTATCATCCTTCACTACTCCTTTTACCCCTTGATCATCCAAGGGCCCCACTGCCTCCCTGGCTGGTTTTCTGCTTCTAATGTATTTGAAGAAAGTTTTATTGTTGGCCTTTATGTTTTTCACTATATGCTCCTCATATTCCATTTTTGCTTCATAGACTTGCATTTTATTTGTCACAACCTGTGCTCTCTTTTATCAACCTCACTGAGACTAGCTTTCCATCGCTTAAAGGAATCCTTCTTACCGTTTACAGCTTCCATTACTTTGTTTGGTAACTGTGCAGGCTTTTTTCTATACCTATTTGTGTCTTTCCTAACCTGCGGTATATATTTTTTCTGAGCCTCTAGGATTGTAGTTTTAAATAGTTTCCAAGCTTCCCCAATGTGTTTGACCCTTTTCCTTTCAGTTTCCTCCTCACATATCCCCTGATATCAGTTACCCCTTTTAAAGTCAAAAGTGGTTGTGTCAGTCTTTTTGGCCAATTCCCTATTTATGCAAATATTGAACTCAATAACATTATGGTCACTGTTCCCAAGCAGTGCAATCACTTTTACATCTCTCACTAGGTCTTGGACGTTACTTAGGACCAAATCCAGGATCGCCTCTCCCCTGGTAGGTTCCGTGACCATCTGCTCTATCAGAACAGTCATTGAGAGTGTCTAGAAGCTCAATCTCTTTTTCCCAACTAGAACACATATTGACCCAATCAATGTGTGGGTAGTTGAAATCACCTATTACAACACAGTTTTTTTTTTGTCTAGCTGCTATCTTTAAATTATTCATCATTTTATAATCCTCTATTTTTTGATCTGGTGGGTGATAACAAACTCCCAGTGTTAAGTTTCCTTTGGGGCCCACTATTTCAACCCATAGCATTTCCAGAAGTGAATCCAATTCTCTTACCCTCTCAATTCTCTTACCCTCTCAGTTCTAGCAATGTGGTGCTCATCTCTGTTTCCAAGCTGAAGAGCCAGTGCTGTCTGAAGACATTTCTGTGGTATTACTAGATGCCGAGGCACACAGAATGCTGTTACCTCCCCACCAAAGTGGTACCTATTTATCTACTTGCAATTTCTTGCTTTTGAACTGCTAGGTTGGCAGGAACTGGGACCAGAGACAGGAGCTCTCTCCGTCATGTAGTACTCGGGTCTTGAACTGCTGAGCTACCAATCTTCTGGTCTGTAGTTCAGCATCTTAACTAAAATACGTACAAAAACATAAAAGCAATTAAAACATTGGGCAAGAAGGAGGGATCAATGAGGACATGCCAAATGAAGGAAAAGAAGTCATCACTCACTGGAGGAAGATGACAAAAATAAGGGACAGGTCAGTCTCTGTGGGGGAAAGAGTTTTGGTGCCTTGCCAAAGAAGGCTGTCTCCTGGATTGTGACCCGAATAATCTAAGAAGGTGGTGGCACCCAAAAGCAGGGCTTTGGAAGCTGACCGTAATGGTTGGGTAGGTTCACAAAGGAGTAAGCTGTCCTTCGGCTTACTCCAAATTTGGTCCCAAATTATAGAGGGAATTAAAAGTCAACACCAGCACCTTGAATAGTGCCCTGAATGAATGGAAACCACTGTATGAGGGCTAAGAGTGGAGTGTTATGGTCCCTATGACCCATTCCAGTCAACATCCTGGCTGCAGCACTCTGTACCAATTGAAGTTTCAGAACAATTTCCAAGGGCAGCCCCACACATCACACATTGTGGTAGTCTAATCTAGATGTGATGAGGCATGCGCTACAATGACCAGATCTTTTCTGCCCAGGAAAGACCACATCTGGCTAACCAGGTGAATTTTCCATGCCAAGTGTACTTGCATGATAAAGACAGCTATTTCTGAGTGGATTCTCCCTGCAGATACAAAGGTGATGCTTACCGGGCTTTTCTGAAGAAATTTTTATTCCAGTGAGATAGAGGAAAGCCAGGAATGGCTATTTGCCCTTGGGAAGAAGGAAGGAAGTGGGCATCATGGTACCCATAAGCATCGCACTGGGGTCCCTGCTGCCAACTCTGTACATTGTATCTGTCCAAGTAAATAAAAACAAGCTCTGAGACACATGTGAGGGCAACTGAAACATTTATTTGATAAAGTGTGCATGCACACAAATGCTCACACCTTGAATAAACTTTTTTTGGTCTTAAAGGTGCCATTGGACTCTAAATTTGTTCTACTGCTCCAGACCAACACGGCTGGCCAACTGGATCTATTAACCTGATAAGTCAGTCTTTCCATTTATTTATTTATTTAGAATATTTCTATGCTGCCTACAGAGAGTCCTGCTTGAGATGGCTTACAATTAAAAATCACAGTATCACAAGCCATTATAAAAGAAGCCATTACATGTAAAGAGCATAAAAACTGTCCATAAAACAGAGCAAACCATTAAAAAGCTGATGATAGACCCCTAAACAAAAACCTGGGGAGAAAGATATGTTTTCACCTAGTACCTAAAGGAAGTTACATAGGCACCAGGTGAGTCTCAAGAAAGAGGGCATTCCAAAGGTGAGGTGCCACAACAGAAAATGCCCTGTTTTTTTCTCTGAAGGAGGGGGTACAGAGAACAGGACTGGAAAGGCAAATCTTAATAGGAGGGCTGGATACCACAGGAAGTCCTTTAGGTAGTCTGGCCCTAAGCCGTTTAGAAGAGCAGTAGAAGATGAAGAGTAGATTTTTATACCCCACTTTTCTTTATCCTAAGGAGTCTCAAAACAGCTTATAATCACCTTCCCTTCCTCTCTCCACAACAGACCCTCTGTGAGATAGGTGGGGCTGAGAGAGTTGTGAGAGCACTGTGAGTGGTTCAAGATTACCCTGCAGGCTTCAGGTGGTGGAGGGGGGAATGAAACCCTGTTCTCCAGACCACTGCTCTTAACCACTACACCATGCTGGATCTTTGAATTGTGTCTGGAAACGGATGGTTAACCAATACAGGTCTTTTAGCACAGGGGTGATAACGATCCCTGTATCCCACCCTTGACAATAGCCTGGCTGCCACATTTTGGACCATAATAATAACTGACCCAGGGGTCATTTCCTGCCTGAGCACCCTTCAGCGGCGCTCTGGCAGTAAGGAGCCCAGGCCTTGCCCCCCACCTTTCCTGGCCCACCTGCGGAGAGGGAATCTCCATTTAAACACCTGAATTCCCAACCCAATCTTCTCCATCGGGCAGGGAACCCAGGCATATCTGCCTCCCTGCCCTGCCCTCCCTTTCTCTAGCCAGCCTGTCGTGGTGGCCTGGCTGGAAAAGAGAAGAGGAGGCAGGCAGATATGCCCCCCTTCCCTGGAGCCTCTCCACTTTTGCGGAGAGACTGTGGCGTGGGGATGGCTAGAGGGAAGGGAGAAAGCCTTCTAACATGTGGGTTGCAGTTTTAGACCTTTCCCTCCCTTTCCCAGATGGGGAAGGGAGAGAAAACCATTCTAAACATGCCTGGATTCCCTGCCCAATGTCAGGCAGGGAACCCAGTCATACTTGCATGCCTGCCCTTTGTCAGGGGGTGTGGCATATGCAAATGAGCTATGCAAAGGAGCTCCTGCACCTCTTTTTTACGAAACGACCCCTGAACTGACCCATATATTCAAAACCACTATGTTCATCTGGCATTTGAGGTTTATTTCCCACAAGTGGGAACCTGCAACGATGTGTAGGAGGCATCTCATTTCTTCCATGCGGCTTGTGCTGAAGTACTTGGCTTCACTAATTTCATCTGGAGAGCACATATTTGAATTTCAGCTGGATCACAAAAGGACTTCACTTTGTCAGAATTCATAGCTTTGTTGAGAACGTCCCCATCATCTCAAAACATTACAAACAATACAGAGGGCTCTTTCTCAAGTGGCATAGTATGTGGATCATTCCTATCCAATTGGCAGATCAGGGGAAGTTACTTATATAGCTCAGCAGCTGGTCAACATTTGCCGTATCTGGAAGTTTTACCTCTTCTGTAATCTTCATCTAATAGGGGTCAAAATGAATTCACACAAATGCAGTCATTGTGAAGGGCAGCTTGTCTGGCAAGGTAACATTTTCTTCTTTATACAGTGAGGGAAAGAAAGGTTGTTTACAATTTTAAAAAGTGATAAAAAAATATGCTGCCTAAACATTGAATCGCAATTGCTGAGATGAAGTCTACAGTGAGAATCAGATCACTGTCCTGTAAATCTGATACCTATTTCATGATGCAAGACTGAAATGGGGGTTGTGATAAAGCTCCCCAGGGTGAGTTGCAGAGCCATAACAGAAACTCAGGGAAGAACCAAAACCAAAACAGAAACTCAGGTGACTGGGTGCTGTTGTATATGAGTTAGCTGTACACTAGCATGGATTTTCCCCGCAGCTAGTTTGGTGTAGTGGTTAGGAGCTTGGACTCTAAATGGGGAGAAGCTGGGCTTGATTCCCCACTCCTTCACATGCAGCTGCTGGTGTGACCTTGGGTCAATTACCAGTTATTTTAGAGCTGTTCTCTCATGAGCAGTTCTCAAAAGAGCTCTCTCAGCCCTACCAACCTCACAGGGTGTCTGTGGTGGGGAGGGGAAGGGAATGGAGATTATAAACTGCTCTGAGACTCCTTTGGGTAGTGAAGGGTGGGGTATAAATCCAGTCTCCTCCTCCTCCTCCTCCTCCTCCTCCTCCTCCTCCTCTTCTTCTTCTTCTTCTTCTTCTTCTTCTTCTTCTTCTTCTTCTTCTTCTTCTTCTTCTTCTCCTCCTCCTCCTTCTCCTCCTCCTCCTCCTCCTCCTCCTCCTCCTTCTCCTTCTCCTTCTCCTTCTTCTTCTTCTTCTCCTTCTTCTTCTTCTTTCTTACATTTAGTTCTGAATCATTAATCACACAGTACTCAGCTCCAGACAAAGAGTGAAGCATATGCATGTCTTCTTGTTTCTTTTCCCCTTGAGATCAGTTCGTTTCATGCTTAAGTTGCAACCCTCAACTCTGTTTCTTTGGAGCAATCCACTGATACCAGTGAAGTTTCTTAGATGTAATGGCTTTGAGGATTGTAATCTTATTTTTTTCCTTTGTACATCTTCCCAGCTTCCTGTTACCTTCAGCCTTTCCTCAGTGTCGTCTGATTTAGCCTTGGAACTGACTGTTGCTACACAGCCCTGGTGAGAAAGATACTTGTCCCTCATGAAGTCAATGGGAACAATTCATACCAACGTCAGTCAGGCAACGGCTTTCTAAAAAGGATTTTCATAAGAATGTAACTAAATGTTATGACAGAGTCAAAGCAAACTTCAGCAGGCTGATTTTCCCATGCCGTGGGCTGTGGAATGGGAGTACTGGTCAGCTTGAGCACTTGACTGGGAGACAGGCACTGTTCCAAACTGAGTCTCGCTTCTTCAGGACTAATATCCAAAAATGTGTCCTTTGATTTGGAATATCCATTTTAAGATAGTGAGGAGGTAACATTCTGAAATGTCAAATACAATATTTTATCATCATCATCATCCTTAGCATTACAATCAGGGCTCTTTTTGTAGCAGGAACTCCTTTGCATATTAGGTGACACACCCCTAATGTAGCCAATCCCCCAAGAGCTTACAGAGCTCTTCTTACAGGGGCTACTGTAAGCTCTTGGAGGATTGGCTACATTAGGGGTGTGTCACCTAATAAAGGAGTTCCTGCTACAAAAAACAGCCCTGATTACAATTATTGTTAACATTACCACAGAACAGTTAATATTAATATTATTATTAGCCTTTGATTAACAGCCTGCTCGTGGGGAGGGCGGGATATAAATTGAATTAACAACAACACTGCAGTCCTAAACAG
Source organism: Gekko gecko (assembly GCA_029375565.1). Classification (NCBI taxonomy): domain Eukaryota; kingdom Metazoa; phylum Chordata; class Lepidosauria; order Squamata; family Gekkonidae; genus Gekko; species Gekko gecko. The sequence goes on along the minus strand of JAPDNY010000003.1, from coordinate 73,471,485 downwards.
AGTTACACCCTTTCAGGTTCACTGAAGCCAAAAGGTGTAACTCTGATTAAGGTGGCAATGTAAAGCACCATTCAGATTTCAGTGTGGCCTGGGAAAAGAGATAACATTCATAGCACTTGAATGCGAGACTTTCTGGATCACACCAAGTCTCTGTCTAGATCAGCAACCTATTTCCAGTAGTGGTCAGCCAGCTCCTACTAGGAAATACACAATCTGGGCAGGGAATGATGTCTTTCTCTCCTTGTTTATCCCTGTCTTCTGGTATTCAGAGGCAGAATGATTTGGAAAACAGGAGGTCTATTTAGCTCCCTTGGTTAATAGCCATCATGATTGTTAAGTATGCAACTCAACACGATTGGATTTCAGCAAAAGTGATGTCAGCTTTATTGTAACAGCAAACTCAACTCAACCGCACGCGCACACACAGAATGGTGGAGCGTAGCTCCCTTTTTAAATGATCCAGGCCGTCAAAGCCACACCCATAAATAAGTTAACATCCAATAACAATGCTGGGATAAAAACCAATGAAGTCTGTTCCCTCCAGAAAGCTATGTACAGTTTCGATTGGCTATTTACAAGGTTTCACAGAAACCAACCAATGGGAATGCGACAATTTACAATCCCATTTATGCCTGAAGCTTAACACAGGAATAGATAGGACAGATTCCAGCTTCAGGACATAACAACGATGATAGATTTTTCTTCCAGGAGTTTTTATAATCCTTTTTTTCTTTTTAAACCCATCTAAGCTAGGAGCCGTCACCACGTCCTGTTGCACTGAATTCTGTCAATTAACTATGTGTTACATAACATTACTTTATTTATTCTGAACCTGCTGACGATCAGTTTCACTGGGTAACCATGAGTCCTGTCATTATGAAAGAGGAGGAAAATATTGTCTGTTCACTCTCTCATACCATACGTAATGTATAAAACTTTACCACCTCTTCCCTAAAAAGCCCAAAAGGTTTTAGCTTTTGCTTGGGAGAAAGGTGTTCCACCTCCAGTCCATTTTGTTTGTTTGTTTCCTGAATTTTCACAGTGTTTTTGAAATGAGGCAACTGTTTCAAACAGTCTTTCAAACGTGGTCACACCATAAATTTCAAGGCAGGCTCTGTCATATCAGCTCTTTAATTTTCCTTTCTTAATGATCTCCAACACTAATCTTGCCTTTTAGCTGCTGCACACCAAAACAGGTGTGATGGTTGAGGATTCTTGAATGGAGTCTCTCAACCTCTTTAAAAGCAGGAATAGCAGCCACAGGCCCCTGATTTGACCCAGAGCTCACAGAGTAAAACCACATACTTCAGATCCCTCAACAATTCCTTCCAGCAGTTATACAGAGGTGTTAAACAGCTAAGGTCCAGGACAGAGCCCCGGTGGAATAAATGTCACAAGGCTGAGTAGCAGTAAACCACCACAACATTGTGGAAAGCAAACAGCCAACCACCAAAGCCCCCCCCCAGTCCCCATCTGTCTACAAGGCCCCATGGTCAAAGGTATCAAAGCCCCCAATATGTCCAGGAGAATAAACAGGGATGCAGCTCTCCATCACTTTCCCACCAAGGAGTGTCAGTTAGGATGATTAGTGGCATTTCCATCCCAAACCCAGCCTCGAGTCCTGTTTAAATGGGTCTAGATTATCTGCCTCCTCCAAGATCACCTGAAACTATGCAGAAACCACTACCAGGCAGTAGTTATTTAGTTGGTCTGGTATGAAAAAAAATATATACAGATGTATGCTAGAAGCCCACAGAACAATACAAGAACAAATAAGACTAGATTAAAGCCATAACATCATTTAGGGTCTGGTAATAAAGAACGACAACATATTCCTTCATAGAAAAAAAGAATACAAAGGTCGATAAAAATTCACATAGCAGTCTGCTCCAGTCTCTCTCAGCCTATATCCCTCTGTCTTTATCCAAATTCACAAAAACAGTCTGCTCCAGACTCAATCAATCTGTGTCTCTCTTTCGGTCAACACTTTTTCCAGATATTTAAGTGTTTCAGACCGCTGGTCTTTCCTCAGGAACAAATCCTATATAGGAATCGAATCTTACATACAATCTGACATTCAAGTTGACACTTTGATTGATTTACTTTTTACCTTTCTGTTAGTCTGTTTGGGCAAGGTCTCCTCCCTTATTTCCAAGCGTGCTGATGCTACTGCCAAAGTAAAATGGACCCACACTATGCCTATGAGTGAGGTATAATACTATATACTATGGCCCATTCTGCATCTAGCCTTTGCTCCACTGTTTTACCAAACCCACGATGGAACAGAAATTCCCTCTACATTCCATGCCACTTTCACTTTCTTTGACAATTCTTGGAGAATGGGTAAGATGCCAGAAAACTGGAAGCAGGCAAATGTTGTTCCGGGGTGGTGGTGGTGGGGGGAGGTTCATGTATCTCCCAACCCATCAGCTCGAGATCTATACATGGAAAGGTTTTAGAACAAATCATCAAGCAGTCAGTCCTTGAACACTTAAAAGGATAGCTATGATTACTAAGAGCCAGCAAGAACAAATTATGTTACAATATCCTTTTCTCCTTTTTTGAGAGAGTTACACTGTGGGGCATTTTACACAGCGCCCCATAGCACTTCGGGAACAGTAGAAGGAATTGAAGACCAGTTGGAAGCAGTTTCAGGTAAAAATGGCTCAGGAATGCTACCCGAATGGGACAGAAGCGTTTCTGTCTGAAAGGGGAAATGTATTCCATCAGGGAACTGTTACTAAAGTGGTTCTGTCTGAAATGACAGACAGAACGCGTTAGTGAACAGTTCCTGAAATGGAACATATCGGCTGTCTGAAATTCCACACTAACTTCTTGGATCTGGGGAATCCTGTGAACATAGTTTGGCCCAGGACAGACTGGCAATTTGCCCCGGTATCGAGTCGCGGCAAAAAACCCCCGGAGTAAATGATACCGGGTTTTCCCGTCCACACAGTGGGGGCCTCTGCCGGAAGATACTGGACAGAGGCGCGCGGGAGCGTTCAGACTGCCGCGCCGGAGGCGCGCTATATTCGCTGTTTCCCCATTATTTCGGCTGTGGGCGTATGTGCGCATGAGCGCTTGAGCGCTCATGCACTCATGCGCATAAGCGCATTTTGGCGTTTGTTTGGTTTTTGCCCTGCAACGCCGGCACCGCATTGGGCAGTGAAGCGGAGCGCAGCCAATCACACCGCTGCTGCCTCATGCCCAACGCGGGTTGCTCCCGGCTTTTCGGCTGCGCGTTCAGACTCCCCGGAAGCGGAGAAACGCACAACAAACGCAGGCTTTCAAGATTTGCGTCGGCTTTTATCAGGTGTTTTTTTAATCCGGCAGTGAAGCGCGAGAGCACCGGTAGGCTACGGGTGGGGGACGCCAGGCAGATGAACATTCCATTTACTCCGATATTGAGTCGTTGTCAGCCCGGGTCCCATCCCGCGGCAAATTGCCAGTCTGTCCTCGGCCTTTATCTTGATTTCAGTAAGACTTTTGGTAAGGTTCCACATGATATTCTTGTCGACAAGTTGGTAAAATGTGATTTGGATCCTATTACTGTTATATGGATTTGTAACTGGTTGACAGATCACACCCAAAGAGTGCTTGTGAATGGTTCCTCATCCTCTTGGAGAGGAGTGACAGGGATCAGTCCTGGGACCCATTTTGTGCAGCATCTTTATAAATTATTTGGATGATGGAATAAATTTGCAGATGATACTAAATTGGGAGAGGTAACAAATACAGTAGAAGACAGAGTCAGGATTCAGGATGATTTTGGCAGACTGGAAAACTGGGCTAAAACTCACAAAATGAATTTCAACAGAGATAAATGCAAAGTTCTGCATTTAGGTAGGAAAAATCAAAAGCATAATTATAGGATGGGAGAGACTTATCTTGGCAGTCGTACACACAAAAAGGATCTTGGGGTCTAAACCTGACATGAGTCAGCATTGTGATGCGGTAGCTAAAAAGGCAAATGTGATTTAGGGCTGCAGCAACAGGAGTATAGTGTCCAGATTATGCAAAGTGATGGTATCATTTTACTCACTTGGAGTACTGTGTTCAGTTTGGGGCTCTACAGTTTAAGAACAACGTTGGCAAGGTGAGACATATCCAGAGGAGGGTAACAAAGATGGTGAGGGGTCTAGAGCTGGGATGTCAAAGATACAGCCTTCAGGCTGCATCTGGCCCACTCAGGGCTGCAATCTGGCCTGAGAGCAGCTCCTGTTTCTAAGGTCGCAGTGCCTTTTCCCCAGTCTCTCCTATTTCCTGCTCCAAGGGGAGAGAAAGCCTTCTCTCCATTGGCTGAGGGCTCCTCCCCCTCCTCCTCTGAAGAAGAGAGACACAGAGAGGGGGAATAAATGGCATCTCATGGGACTTTTCAGAAGACCAGGGAAGCAGCCAGCCAGACAGCAAGAAAAAGAGAGAGAGAGAGAGAGTCTTGTGTTTAGACCCAAAAATGTTTTATTCCAGGTATTGAGGGAGAGGGGAAGTTCTGTATTTAGACCCAAAGACGCTTTATTCCAGGTATGGGGGGGGGAAGAGTCCTGGGTTTAGACCTAAAAAATGTTTTATTCAAGGTATGGGGGGGAGAGTCCTGTGTTTAGACCCAAAAAATGTTTTATTCCAGGAGAGAGGGAGAAGAAGAAGACCAGAGATTGGATTTATACCCCGCCCTTCACTACCCAGAGGAGTCTCAGAGCGGCTTACAAACTCCTTTCCCTTCCCCTCCCCACAACAGACACCCTGTGAGGTAGGTGGGACTGAGAGAGCTCTTGACAGAACCTGTTTTTTCCCCCAAGAACAGCTTTTATTAGACCTACGGCTTGCCCAAGGTCATCCAGCCAGGTGCAAGTGGAGGAGTGGGGAATCAAACCTGGTTCTCCCAGATTAGAGTCCATGCACCTAACCAGTACACCAAACTGGTGTAGTGAAAGAGAGAGAGAGAGAGAGAGAGAGAGAGAGAGAGAGAGAGAGAGAGAGAGAGAGAGAGAGAGAGAGAGAGAGAACGCATTCCATGGCACTTGGAGAGATTCCCCTTTCCATTTCTAACAGATGGAGGGGGAGAAACCTAACAGCACAGCTTGCATTCCTTATTAGTGAAAAGGAAGAAGAGAACAGCAGCAACTTAATGACTGACAAAATTTGTGGCAGGGCAGGAGCTTTCATGAGTCACTGCTCACTTCCTCAGGTACAGTTGGAATGTGAGTCTATCTGTCATATCTTGGAGAGTGAAGTGATTTCAGATGCCAAAAGACAAGAGCAGGCATTGGTAATGAGAGAAGAAACCTAGGTCTCAATTCAGTCCAGGAGTTTGCATTGTCTTGAGCTTCCTGATCAGTTGCAATTCAGCAGTCTGTTTTTCAAATCTCCCATTGAAATTCCTTTGTCAGAGAACTGCTACTCTTAGGTCAGCAACTGAATGTCCTGGAAGGTTAAAATGTCCCCCCACTGGTTTTTGAATGTTGTGGTTTCAAATAGTAGTAGAAAGAGTAAAAGTCTAGTAGCACCTTTAAAGACTAACAAAATTGTGGTAGCGTATGTACTTTTGTGAGTCACTGCTCACTTCTTCAGACTTATTTCCATTTATTCTTTGCATCCTCCTGGACTGAATCCTCCTGTACCGAATTGAGTCCTAGGTTTCCTGTCTCATTACCAATGCCGATATCTCCACCCCTCTGCATATCACACCTAATCCTGTCACTCCTGCTATTGCCATTTGGTATCTGAAATCATCTTTATAAAGTTTATATCTCCGGTACCTTGTGTAACATTTTATGGCACACATGGCCTGGCCTGACAAAGGGATATTTATGTCAGATCTGGCCCTCATAACAAATGAGTTCAACACCTCTGGTCTAGAGACAAGTCTTATGAAGAAAGGTTGAAGGAGCTGGGTCTGTTTAGCCCGAAGAGGAGACAACTGAGAGGTAATATGACACCTGTTCAAGTATTTTAATGGCTGCCATGTAGAAGATGGAGTGAAGTTGTCTTCTGCTGCCCCAGAAGGTCAGACCAGAACCAATGGAATGAAATCAAATCAAAAGAGTTTTTGGCTAAACATTAGGAAAAACTTCCTGTTAGGGCAGTTCCTCAGAGGAACAGGCTTCCGTGGGAGATGGTGGACTCTCCTTCTTTGGAGGTTTTTAAGCAGAGGCTAGATAGCCATCCAGGGGAAAAGATCAATAACCTCAGGTATGCAGACGATACCACTCTGATGGCAGAAAGTGAAGAGGACCTAAAGAGCGTCTTGCTCAGGGTGAAAGAGGAGAGCGCAAAAGTGGGCTTGAAGCTCAACATCAAAAAAACTAAGATCATGGCATCTGGCCCCGTCACTCCTCGGCAAATAGAAGGGGAAGTCGTAGAAGTAGTGACAGACTTCACGTTCCTGGGATCCCAGATCACTGCAGATGGTGACTGCAGCCATGAAATTAAAAGACGCCTGCTCCTTGGGAGGAAAGCGATGGCAAACCTAAACAGCATGATAAAAAGCAGAGACATCACCCTGCAAACAAAAGTCCGCATGGTCAAAGCAATGGTATTCCCCGTAGTAATGTATGGCTGCGAGAGTTGGACTATAAGGAAGGCCGAGCGCTAAAGAATAGGTTCTTTTGAACCAGGCCCGTAGCCAGGAAGTTTTAGTTTGGGGGGCCTTTAAATAAGTCAGGGGGCACCCTGCACACACCCCTGCACACTTACCCAAGGGAGTGCCTGTGCTGGATGGGAAGTCGGGGGGCATTGGAGGTAAGTCAGGGGGCCGGGCCCCGAGATGCCCTACTGTAGCTACAGGCCTGTTTTGAACTATGGTGCTGGAGAAGACTCTTGGGAGTCCCTTGGACTGCAAGGAGATCAAATCAGTCAGTCCTAAAAGAAATCAACCCTGACTGTTCCCTGGAAGGCCAGATCCTGAAGCTGAAGCTCAAATACTTTGGCCACCAAATGAGAAGGGAGCACTCACTGGAGAAGACCCTGATGCTGGGAAAGATTGAAGGTCAAAGAAGAAGGGGACGGCAAAGGATGAGATGGTTAGACAGTGTCATTGATGCAACGAACATGAAATTGAGCAAACTTCAGAGGACAGCGGAAGACAGGAGGGCCTGGCAGAGTCAGACTCAACTGTGCAACTGAACAACAACAACAACAGATAGCCATCTGATGGCAATGCTGATTCTGTGAACTTAGGCAGATCATGTGAAGGAGGGCATGAAGGGATGAGTCAGTGCTCAGTTCTTGTGGTCCTTTCTTACATGCTCAGGGTAATGCCAATCACCACTTTGGTGTCAGGAAGGAATTTTCCTCCAAACTAGCTTGGACAAGGATTCTGGAGGTTTTTTACCTTTCTCTGGACATAGAGCAGGAGTCACTGCAGGGAGTGGGGGGATAGTTGTGAACTTCCTGCATTGTGCAGGGGGTTGGACTAGATGACCCTTGAGGTCCCTCCCAGCTCTGTTTCTATGTTTCCTTTCTGTTTGAAAAGGGGAAAAAACTCACAATAAGGAGCGAACAGGTATATGAACTACTCTTAGAAAAGGGATAGAAACCCTTACTATTGAATTACATATGAACATTATGAAATGAGGGCCTGTCTCTTCTGATTCTGTCCAGCACAGAAAGAATGATGATTTAACATCCTTGGGAAGCTTCTAGAAAAGCATCTAAAGCTGTTTTTCCTTTGTTCCTGAAAAGGAGGCCTGATTGTTTAGCTACCTCATACTCCATTAGATGTTCCTGTGACTGGAGATTTCTCTCTCATGAGAAAATTGTACAACAAGATTACTTTGGCACGAGCACACATTTGGCAGTCTCTTGCGAAAATACTAAATGGGATATATTGGTTTAGAGCAGGATTACATGAGACTCCGGTAGTAGCCCCTCAAACTCCAAGCTTGTTGAAGGAGCTATGAATGACAGTGAGGCCAACTGAAGACAGGGAGTGATTGATAACTGTTATTGATAAATGAGGGATAACTGTTATTAGCTGTCCTGCCTGGTTTTGGTGTCGTGTACTTATATATTTTTATATGCCTATATGTTTTTATTGAATTAGTCTCTACATTGTTTTAAATGCTATTTTAATGTTCAAATGTTTTCATGCTCAAGCATTTGCCACCTTGAGGGCCCTATTTGAATGGAAACTTGGGACAAAAATGTTTTAATAAGTAAATAAATATCCCCCCCCGGATGTTGACAAATGATCCCACAACATGTCTGGCCTGCTCTAGTGTGTTTTGTAGGAGTGCAATATGCAGAATGGAATGGAAAGCTTTTTACAACTTTCAGATAAACTTTCTGAAAAGCCCAGTTTCCAATCTCTTCTGATTTGCATGTGGGCTGCCATCAATATATGCTTAATTCTCCCTTTTGATTCAAAATTACAGGGTTTGATCCTTGGAGAAATAAGGCTACCAAGCTTTTGAATCAGCCCCACTAGGACTTGTGTGAAGGAATGGATTTGAAAGCCCTCCCTGTTCCTTTGGGTTGAATTCTGGGAGGTCAGAAAACCCCATGGGCAGCTATCTTAAGTCTCCACTCAGTGATACTACTCCTTCCCCTTGCTTCCTGGGAGTACCAAAACCAAACAGGGTAATTCCTTCCTGCCACCAGTGACTCAGATAGTATCTCCTTCTAAACTGATTTGCACATCTAGAATTCTACTTGCATTGGTGTTTAGAGGCTCTGCCACGTTGATGCACCGTGACCTGCTCCTACAAGCTAGTGTGGGGGGAAAATCTATCACAATTTTGCTATTTTGAGCTACCTTGCTTAGGATGGTGAGCTTACCCGCTGCTCCACCCCCTTGTTGTTGTTCAGTCGCACAGTCGAGTCCAACTCTTCGCGACCCCATGGACCAGATTACGCCAGGCCCTCCTGTCTTCCGCTGTCCGCTAAAGTTTGCTCAATTTCACGTTCGTTGCATCGATAACACTGTCTAACCATCTCACCCTTTGCCGTCCCCTTCTTCTTTGACCTTCAATCTTTCCCAGCATCAGGGTCTTCTCCAGTGAATGCTCCCTTCTCATTTGGTGGCCAAAGTATTTGAGCTTCAACTTCAGGATCTGGCCTTCCAGGGAACAGTCAGGATTGATTTCTTTTAGGATTGAATGATTTGATCTCCTTGCAGTCCAAGGGACTCTCAAGAGTCTTCAACAGCACCATAGTTCAAAAGAATCTATTCTTCGGCGCTCAGCCTTCCTTATAGTCCAACTCTCGCAGCCATACATTACTACGGGGAATACCATTGCTTTGACCATGCGGACTATTGTTGGCAAGGTGATGTCTCTGCTTTTTATCATGCTATTTAGGTTTGCCATCGCTTTCCTCCGAAGGAGCAGGCGTCTTTTAATTTCATGGCTGCAGTCACCATCTGTAATGATCTGGAATCCTAGGAACGTGAAGTCTGTCACTACTTCTACGACTTCCCCTTCTATTTGCCAAGGAGTGATGGGGCCACCCCCTTACCGCACTTTAGATAGCAAGATTGGTGTGGTGTGTTTCCACAGATCAGGCTTAAACCATCAAAAACATAATAAGGTTTAATAATTAAATTAAAAAGAATACATGTGGTCTGTTCAAGCATTTGGACTGAGCAAGGTTACAAAGTAACAGTGAAAATGTGGTCCCCTTTCCCTACACTCAGTGCTTATTGTACAGAATGTTTAAATAGGACAGTTTAGTATTGCTGGGCCCTGACCTGAATAGCCTAGGCTGGCCCGATCTCATCAGATCTTGAAAGCTACTATCATGGCTAGTATTTGGATGGGAGATCTTTGAAGAATGCCAGGGTTGTGACGCAGAAGCAGGCAAGGGCAAACCACCTGTGAGTGACTGAGCCAGTCTGGTGTAGTGGTTAAGTGTGCAGACTCTAATCTGGGAGAGCCGGGTTTGATTCCCCACTCCTCCACTTGCACCTGGCTGGATGACCTTGATTTGATTTGATTTATTAAATTTTTATCCCGCCCTCCCAGCCAAGGTCGGCTCAGGGCAGCTAACGCAAAACAGAATAAAATTCCATCAATGTAGCATAAAATCATCAACATCACTTAATATAAATAATAATGTTAAAAACCAGAAACATAATAACAACAATAGCAACAAAATTTCCTCATTTTATAGTCAGCTCTTTGGTCTTCTTCAATTGTCTTGGGTGGCTGGCTCAGGAAGTAGTCCAGCAGATCAGGGCTCTCCCACCAAAGGATGTCAATTGTTGGTAGTAGTAGTGGTGGTGATAGAGGTGGCGGCTCCAAAGGCCTAGTGGAAGAGCTCCGTTTTACAGGCCCTGCAGAATTGTAAAAGGTCCTGCAGGGCCCTGATCTCTTTTGGGAGCTCATTCCACCAGAGTGGAGCTGCCACCGAAAAAGCCCTGGCCCTGGTTGTCACTAGCCTGGCCTCCTTAATACTTGGGAGAGCCAGCTGATTCTGGGTCCCTGAATGCAGCACTCTCTGGGGTACATATGGGGAAAGGCGTCCCTCAGGTATGTAGGTCCCTGGCCATAAAGGGCTTTAAAGGTAAGAACTAGTACCTTGAAGTGAATCCAGTATGCTATAGGCAACCAGTGCAATGTTTTTAGCACAGGTTGGATGTGCTCCTGAATAGGGAGTTTGTCAGGTAACCCTGCCATTGCTGGGAGTGGGGGGGGAAGGAAGACATCAGACTTCTTTCACTGTTTTGGAATGCGGGAGTCTCACTGATTTAAGAGTGTCTGTGCTGTTTCTTATCAATTCGCCTGACCTTGGATCTCATGCTGCCCTGGCATGGGGAATGTATTGGTCCTGGGTGTTTGTTTTAGCAGCTTAGCGCGCGCACAGAATGTATTCTTTGGCTTGTAGGTGGGGGGTAGTTTGAATGGGCTATAACTGCTATTGCTTTGTATTATCTGGCATCACTGACAAAGAATTAGTTCATGCATCTCTATGACTGGTCTTTAATAAATACTATCTTCTAATGAAGCCTGGTGTTTGACTGACTATCTGGAGAACTTGACAGAGTTCCATCAACAGCCTGGCTGCAGCATTTTCCACCAGCTGCAGCTCCTGGATTTGTGACAAGGGCAGACACATGTAGAGGGCATTACAGTAATCCAGTCTTGAGGTGACCATTTTATGGATCACTGTTGCCAAGTTGTTACATTCGAGGAAAGGAACCAACTGCTTAATCAGCTGAAGGTGGTAAAAGGCTGGCTTGGCAGTGGCTGTTACCTGGGCCTTCATTGTTAAGGAGGCATCTGGGAGCACTCCCAAACTCCTAACCTCTAGTTCTGGCACCAATGGTGCCCCATCAAAGGTCAGGAGCGGGATCCCTACCCTCAGACTGCTCCAGCTCAGGCACAGGACCTCTGTCTTCATTAGATTCAATTTCAGCTGGCTCAGCCTAAGCCAGCCAGCCACAGCTTGTAACGCCTGGTCTAGGTCTTCTGGTTTGGAGTTAGACTGGCTGCCCAGCAACGGATAGTGCTGGGTGTCATCCGCATATTGGTGACAACCCAGTCCATGCCTCCGGGCAATCTGGGCAAGAGGGTGCATATAGATGTTAAAAAGCATCAGGGACAATGCTGCCCCTTGGGGCACTCCACATTCCAGTGGGGGCCTTCAGGACAGCTGATCCCCCAGTGCCACTCTTTCCCCCCGATCTTGGAGAAAGAAAGCAAACCACTGCAAGGCTAGTCCCTGAGCTCCAATGTTGGTGAGGCAGTGGATCAGTAGCTGATGGTCGACCATGTCGAATGCAGCCGACAGGTCTAACAACTACAGCACTGCCAATCCGCCCCAATCCAGATGCCTCTGGAGGTTGTCTGTGAGGGCAACCAGTGCCGTTTCCATCCTGTGAGCTGGGTGAAAACCAGACTGGAAGGCATCTAGAATGGAAGCAACGTCCAGAAAGCCCTGTAACTGAATTGCCACTGCCCTATTACCTTGCCCAAATAGGGCAAGTTGGAAACCGGATGATAGTTGGCCAATTCGTCTGGATCCAGAGATGACTTTTTCAAAAGTGAGCACACCACTGCCTTCTTAAGTGCCTCTGGGAACAGCCCCTCTGAGAGGGACTTGATAATCTCCCACAAGGCACCTCGAAACCCCTTGTGGCTGGCTTTAATTAGCCATGAAGGGCATGGGTCAAGGGAGCATGTGGTAGGGCGTTTGGTTAGGAGCAATTTTCCGACTTCCTCTAGGCTGAACAGACTGAAATAATCCATAATGTGACTAGAAGACATGCTAGGAGCCTTGAGTTCATTCACTGTATCGACTGTAGCAGGAAGGTCGCAGCGGACCTACGTTAAAGAACATTTGTATCCAGAAATCATTTTTACTTCAGAAGATGGACGTATTCTATTGGTGCAAATATAAAGACAAGGAAAAAGGACTTTGATTGCAAATAGTTATGCACCCAACCAACATCAGGAGAAATTTTTCAAACTGTTACAAGAACTGATCTCAAAACAAAACTTTGATGAAATTTGTGGGAGACTGCAATGCTGTTTTTGACAGATCTTCAGACAGAAAAACTACAACTGGAAAACAGAAACAAGGAAATGAGCTCCCTCCCACATTTTTACAGTTAGTAGAAGAAAACAATTGTGTGGATGCATGGATTACACTTTCTATTCAGCAAGACACAAGTCATGGTCAAGAATAGATATGTGTTGGACTTCTACAATAATGATCAATGACATATTAGAAGTCGAGATTCTGCCAGCAACCTTTGCAGATCATAATCTGGTTAAGCTTGTAATACAAGATACCCCCAAAAAACAGATGGTCGTTGAATACTTCCATTCTAAAGAATGACAAATTTTAAGAGAATCTAAAAAAGAATTTCAAATGTTCTTTGAACAAAATATGCAACCAGAAATTTCCATCAGGACTGTATGGAATGCATTTAAAGCTTTTGCTAGAGGATGGATGATCAAAGAATTGGCACATGTCAGGAAGCAGAGGTCAGAAAAATATCTCCAGATTCAAGATCAGATTAAAAAAAACAGGAAGAAAAGATGAAACAAGATCCATCAACTGAACAAATAAAAGTTAAGCTAAAACTTTTACAACATCAAATGAATTGCCTACTAACACAGAAAACAGCATAAAAATAACATATGCTAAACAAAACTATTTTGAAAATGCAAATAAACCAACTAGATGGTTAGCTTACAAACTACGTAAGGAAAAGGAGAAAAGGCATATAAAGATACTTAGAAATGACTTGGGAGAAGAGAGAAATACTTTCAAATACTTGAAAAAAATGTTAAATTATTTTATGAAAAGTTATACTTGAAAAGAGAAGCAATACGTGAGCAAATCCAAAAATATTTGGAAACCCATAAAATTAAAAAATTTACAGAAGAGGAAAGAAAAATATAAAATGACCCAATATCCTTTGCTAAAGTGACAGAAGCACTGAGAAGACAAAAAAGGCAAAAACTCCAGATCCTGATGGGCTTCCTGTGGAATTTTATCAGTCATTCGAAGATCAACTGATATTGCCATTAAAAGCTGTTATCCAAAATATAACTATTGAAGGAAAAATCCCAGACTCTTGGAATGAAGGCTTGATAACACTGATACATTGGCAAAACTCAGAGGAGAAAGAAATTAAGAATTATAGACAAATTTCCTTGTTAAATGTGGACTATAAAATATATTCATTTATCTTAGCTGCAAGAATGAAGAGTTCTTTCTCAAACATTTCATAGAGACCAAGCAGGTTTTCTTCCCAAAAGACATCTCAGAAGTAATGTAAGAATGATATTGAATGTAATAAAATGTTTTGAAGTGCACCCAGAAAAACAAATGGCTTTAGTTTTTTTAGATGCAGAAAAAGCCTTTGATAATATTAGCTGGAATTTTATGCTGGAGCTACTTTTTAAAATATGAATCTGGCAATGAATTTCATACAATGATCAGAGTGATCTATACTAAACAACAAGCTAAGGTCCTTACTAATGGAGACTTATCATGAAATTTTGAGATACAAAAAGGAGTTGACAAGGATGTCCACTCTCACCTCTATTGTTTATTTTTGTTCTTGAGGTCTTAAATGACACTATTAAATCGGATGTAAAAATCAGAGGCCTTAAAATAAGAGAAGAATATAAACTTCAAGCTTTTGCTGATGATCTAGTATTTATCTTAGAGTACCCATTGAGTTCAATTAAACAACTGATAGCTTATCTGCAAGAGTATAGTGAAGTGGCAGGACTGAAAATCAATTGTAAAAAAACAAACATGTTTATTAAAGATATGACCAAACTTCAAGCACATCAGCTCCAAGAACTATCAGGCCTGGAAATTCAAAAGAAGGTAAAATATTTAGGAATAAATATAACGAATAGATGCAGTTCTTTGTTGGAAAACAACTATTTGGAACTTATAAAAGACCTTAAGAAAGACTTGGAAAAATGGAAAAATCTTCAAATATCCTTAATGGGAAGAATTGCCACTATCAAAATGAGTATATTACCAAGATTAGTTTTTTACTCCAAACAATACCTACTCTTCAAAATCAAAAATATTTTAAAGAACTTGACAAACTGGTGAAACAATTTATTTGGCAAGATAAGAGATCAAGAATAAAGCTTAAAGCATTACAAGATGCTAAAGAGAGAGCTGGGTTTGCAATACCACACTGGTTCATGTATTATAAAGCAGCAGCCTGACATGGTTAAAAGATTGGATTACTCTAGAAAATATAAGACTACTGAAACTAGAAGGATGTGACCTTTTGTTAGGTTGGCATGCAGATACTTATATGGCAGAGCAGATACTCATAAGTATTTTAAACAACATTTTATTAGGTCATTCTTACTGCAGGTGTGGGAAGAAATTAAAAGTAATTTCTACACTAAGATACCAAAATGGGTTGGGCCATTAGAAACTTCTTTGTTGTTCAGTCGCACAGTCGAGTCCGACTCTTCGCGACCCCATGGACCAGATTACGCCAGGCCCTCCTGTCTTCCGCTGTCCGCTGAAGTCTGCTCAATTTCATGCTCGTTGCATCGATGACACTGTCTAACCATCTCATCCTTTGCCGTCCCCTTCTTCTTTGACCTTCAATCTTTCCCAGCATCAGGGTCTTCTCCAGTGAATGCTCCCTTCTCATTTGGTGGCCAAAGTATTTGAGCTTCAGCTTCAGGATCTGGCCTTCAAGGGAACAGTCAGGGTTGATTTCTTTTAGGATTGACTGATTTGATCTCCTTGCAGTCCAAGGGACTCTCAAGAGTCTTCTCCAGCACCATAGTTCAAAAGAATCTATTCTTCGGCGCTCAGCCTTCCTTATAGTCCAACTCTCGCAGCCATACATTACTACGGGGAATACCATTGCTTTGACCATGCGGACTTTTGTTGGCAAGGTGATGTCTCTGCTTTTTATCATGCTGTTTAGGTTTGCCATCGCTTTCCTCCCAAGGAGCAGGCGTCTTTTAATTTCATGGCTGCAGTCACCATCTGCAGTGATCTGGGATCCTAGGAACGTGAAGTCTGTCACTACTTCTACGACTTCCCCTTCTATTTGCCAAGGAGTGATGGGGCCAGATGCCATGATCTTAGTTTTTTTGATGTTGAGCTTCAAGCCCACTTTTGCACTCTCCTCTTTCACCCTGAGCAAGAGGCTCTTTAGGTCCTCTTCACTTTCTGCCATCAGAGTGGTATCGTCTGCATATCTGAGGTTATTGATCTTTTCCCCAGCAATCTTAACTCCAGCTTGTGATTCATCCAGGCCAGCATTTCGCATGATGTACTCTGCATATAAATTAAATAAGCAAGGTGACAATATACATCCTTGTCGTACTCCTTTTCCTATGCTAAACCAATCAGTTGTTCCATATCCGGTTCTAACTGTTGCTTCTTGACCCTTATACAGGTTTCTCAGGAGACAGGTGAGGTGGTCTGGTACTCCCATCTCTTTAAGAACCTGCCATAATTTATTGTGATCCACACAATCAAAGGCTTTAGCATAGTCAATGAAGCAGAAGTAGATGTTTTTCTGGTACTCTCTTGCTTTCTCCATAATCCAGCGAATGTTGGCAATTTGATC
The DNA here is from genome assembly GCA_029375565.1 of Gekko gecko. NCBI lineage: Eukaryota > Metazoa > Chordata > Lepidosauria > Squamata > Gekkonidae > Gekko > Gekko gecko. Next base: position 73,455,467 of record JAPDNY010000003.1, on the reverse strand, counting down.
TCTAGTTCCTCTACCTCTTCGAAACCCAGCTTGTACTTCTGGCAGTTCTCTATCCACGTACTGTTGGAGCCTAGCTTGTAGGATTTTGAGCATGACCTTGCTAGCGTGTGAAATGAGTGCAATTGTGCGATAGTTTGAACATTCTTTGACGTTGCCCTTCTTTGGGATTGGAATGTAAACTGACCTTTTCCAATCCTGTGGCCACTGTTGTGTTTTCCAAATTTGTTGGCAAATTGAGTGCAGCACTTTAACAGCATCTTCTTTTAAGACTTTGAATAACTCAGCTGGGATACCATCACCTCCACTAGCTTTGTTGTTAGTAATGCTTTGTAAGGCCCATTTAACTTCGCTTTCCAGGATGTCTGGCTCGAGGTCAGTGATTATACCATCGTGGTTGTCAAGGACATCGAGGTCCTTCTTGTATAGTTCTTCTGTGTATTCTTGCCATCTTTTCCTAATCTCTTCTGCTTCTGTTAGGTCCCTACCGTTTTTGTCCTTTATCATGGCCAGCTTTGCATGGAATGTTCCCTTGATTTCTCCAATTTTCTTGAAGAGATCTCTAGTCCTTCCCAATCTATTGTTTTCCTCTGCAAGAAACTTCTACAAATCATAATTTATTTCAGGAAGACAGAATCTTAAGATATGAAGATTTACTAGACAATAGAAATGAATTAAAGCCAATAGAAACCCTAACTTGGTGGCAAAAAGCACAAACTGAATCAAGATATATCAAAGACAAGTCGATAGGCTTTTATGAAAAAATAATGGAAATAGATAAGATATTGATGTATTCTGATGAGAAACTGATTAAGAAATTTTATGTGTTATTGTTAGATATTAAGACCCAAGATGAAGTGGTCAAAAATGTTACGATAAAATGGGCACAACACTTGGGTCATAATACTTGGGTCACTTGGGTCAGTGAGAGCTGACCCAGCGGAGCTCTGAGAAGGAGCAAGGTGTTTGAGCTGCCAGAGGGGTGAGTGGTATTTTTATTTATTTACTTTCAGCTGAGGTGCTTTAGCTGAGAAGGTACTGTGTCAGGGACTGTATTTGGGAGTGTGTGGGTGAGTTGTAACAGACTCCTGACTGCTGGAGTTAGGGTGTGAAAGGGTCATTGTTTGCCTGTAATTAAGTGCTTGGGTGAAATTGAATAGCAGACTCCTGGCTGCTGGAGTTGGGGTGTGAAAGGGGCTTTGTTTGACCGTCATTAAGTGCCTTGGGTGATTTTGAGTAGCTGCTGGCCACGCCCTCTCCTGGGAGACAATTCCATTTAAGGCAGGAAGTTTGCAAGAGGCACGACCCGAAGGGCGAGAGCAAAAGGGCGAGGCTCTTTGCCTGTGGCTCTTGGCCTAGGGGCTCTGTAAGAAGCACAGGAAGAGCCAGAAAGCCAGGACCTTGGCTCCTTGGTAAGGTAAGGTAAGTAGACTCCTACAGCAGGAGCCATATAAATACAAAGGGTTTTAAAAGGGGGGTTATAGAAAAGTATTTCTTTAAAAACAATTATGAAGCCAGAATGCCAGCAGAGGATTGGGGGCTATCCAGTGTTTTGCATGGAGTGTCACATGTATGACTATCTGCCCACTGGTCAGAAGTCTTGGGTGTGTGCTCGGTGCAAGGAGCTCCTGGTTCTCAGGGAGCGAGTTTGCTCCCTTGAGGCCAAGGTGGCTGACCTGGAGAAGCAGAGACAGTCAGTTAGGTGCACGGGGAAGACTCTTGGGGACTTGTTAGATATGTCCCACTCTGGATCTGGCAGCCCGGCTGCTGCCAGGGAGCATGAGGGTCAAGGGGAAAAGGGGCACCATGCTGAGGATAAGGGGAATGTGCCCTCAGAAGGGACCTCTTCTTCAGCTGGTGAACGGGTATCCTTTCGTACCAAGGAACCGTCCCTGGGAAGGGTGGGAGGGGGCTCTTGGTAGTTGGTGATTCGATCCTTAGGCAGGTAGACAGCTGGGTGGCGAACCCGCGTACTGACCGTATGGTGACTTGCCTGCCTGGTGCGAAGGTAGCGGACATTACGCGTGTTTTAGATAGGCTGGTAGATAGTGCTGGGGAGGAGCCAGTGGTCGTGGTGCACGTCGGCACCAACGATGTGGGGAAATGCAGTCGTGAGGTCCTGGAGGAGAAATTTAGGCTGCTGGGCAGGAAACTCAAGGCCAGGACCTCCAAGGTAGCCTTCTCGGAAGTGCTACCTGTTCCACGCGCAGGGCCGGAGAGACAGGCACAGATCAGGAGTCTCAATGCGTGGATGAGACGGTGGTGTAGGGGGGAAGGGTTCAAGTTTGTTAGGCACTGGGATGCTTTTTGGGACAAGAGGGAGCTGTACAAAAGGGACGGTCTCCACTTGTCCCGAGAAGGAACCAGGCTGCTGGCGCTCAAAATCAAAAAGGTGGCAGAGCAGTTTTTAAACTGAATAATGGGGGAAAGCCGACAGGAGATGAAAAGTCTCTGGTTCGGGATGGCTCATCTCAAAGAGATGAAGGGGTAGCTATTACTTTTGTACAAGGAAATGGATTACAATTGTCCACTGAGACTGTGGCTAATGATAGGAACTGCCTGGCAAGGTCTCGAGGCAGCAAGAGGAAGGCTGTGGGCTTAACAAACATGGGAAACTATAAGTGTTTATACACAAATGCTAGAACTCTCCGAGGTAAAATCGGGGAGTTGGAATGCTTGGTGTTGGGGGGAAATAGACATTGTGGGTATTTCAGAAACTTGGTGGGATGAGGAAAATCAGTGGGATACGGTGATTCCTGGTTATAAATTATATCGGAAGGATAGGGGGGAAAGGGTTGGAGGTGGGGTGGCTCTGTATGTCAGAGAGGGTATACTGTCCAGTAAGATTGAGAGGGTAAGAGAATTGGATTCGCTTCTGGAAATGCTATGGGTTGAAATAGTGGGTCCAAAAGGAGGCTTAACAGTGGGAGTTTGTTATCGCCCACCAGATCAAAAGATAGAGGAGGATTATAAAATGATGAATGAATTAAAGATAGTGGCTAGACGAAATAACTGTGTTGTAATAGGCGACTTTAACTACCCACACATTGATTGGGTCAATATGAGTTCTAGTCGGGAAAAAGAGATTGCGTTCTTAGACACTCTCAATGACTGTGCTGTGGAACAGATGGTCATAGATCCTACCAGGGGAGAGGCGATCCTGGATTTGGTCCTAAGTAACACCCAAGACCTGGTGAGAGATGTAAAAGTTATTGCACCGCTTGGGAACAGTGACCATAATGTCATTGAGTTTAACATTTGTACATATAGGGAGTTGCCCAAAAAGACTGAGGCAACCACTTTTAACTTTAAAAGGGGTAACTTCTCTGGTATGAGGGGACATGTGAGGAAGAAATTGAAAGGAAGAGTGGAGAAGGTCAAAACCATTGGGGAAGCTTGGAGACTATTTAAAAAGACAATCAGAAAAAATATATACCGCAGGTTGGGAAAGGTACAATAGGTATAGAAAAAAGCCTGGATGGTTAACAAATAAAGTAATGGAAGCTGTAAAAGGTAAGAAGGATTCCTTTAAGCGGTGGAAAGCTAGTCTTAGTGAGGTTGATAAAAGGGAACACAGACTATGGCAAATAAAATACAAGTCTGTGATCAGGCAAGCAAAAAGGGAATATGAGGAGCATATCGCAAAAAACATAAAGACCAACAATAAAACTTTCTTCAAATACATTAGAAGTAGGAAGCCAGCCAGGGAGGCAGTGGGGCCCTTGAATGACCAAGGGGTAAAAGGAGTAGTGAAGGATGATAGGGAAATGGCTGAGAAGCTGAATGCATTTTTTGCCTCTGTCTTCACTGTGGAAGAGGAGAAGTGTTTGCCCACTCCAGAACCACTGATTTCGGGAGGGGGTTTGAAAGACCTGAATCAGATTGCAGTAACAAGAGAGGAAGTCCTCCAACTGATGGAAAATTTAAAAACTAATAAATCACCAGGCCCGGATGGCATTCATCCGAGAGTTCTGAAAGAACTCAAATGTGAACTTGTGGATCTCCTGACAAAAATATGTAATCTTTCTTTAAAATCTGCCTCCATTCCTGAGGACTGGAAGGTAGCTAATGTCACTCCCATCTTTAAAAAGGGCTCCAGGGGAGATCCAGGAAATTACAGGCCAGTCAGTCTGACATCGATACCGGGTAAGTTGGTGGAAACTGTTATTAAGGAAAGAATTAGTAGGCACATTGATGAACAAAAACTATTGAGGCAGACGCAGCATGGGTTCTGTAAGGGAAGATCTTGTCTCACTAACCTGTTAGTGTTTTTTGAGGGAGTGAACAAACATGTGGACAAGGGGGACCCAATAGATATTATTTACCTTGACTTCCGGAAAGCTTTTGATACAGTTCCTCATCAAAGGCTCCTAAGTAAGCTCAATAGTCATGGAATAAAAGGACAAGTTCTCTTGTGGATCAAAAACTGGCTTATAAATAGGAAACAGAGAGTGAGTATAAATGGGAAACTTTCTCAGTGGAGGGTGGTAAGCAGTGGGGTACCACAGGGATCAGTACTCGGTCCGATGCTTTTTAACTTGTTTATTAACGATTTGGAATTGGGAGTAAGCAGTGATGTGGCTAAATTTGCAGATGACACAAAGTTGTTCAGGGTGGTGAAAACCAGGGAGGATTGTGAGGCACTCCAAAGGGATCTGTTGAGGATGGGTGAGTGGGCGTCAACGTGGCATATGGGGTTCAATGTGGCCAAGTGCAAAGTGATGCACATTGGAGCCAAAAATCCTAAATATAAATACACGTTGATGGGGTCTGATCTGGCAGAGACGGACCAAGAGAGAGATCTTGGAGTCGTAGTGGATAACTCGCTGAAAATGTCTACACAATGTGTAGCTGCAATAAAGAAGGCCAACGCTATGCTGGGGATTATTAGGAAGGGAATTGATAACAAATCAGCCAGTATCATCATGCCCCTGTATAAATCATTGGTGCGACCTCATTTGGAATACTGTGTACAGTTCTGGTCACCACATCTCAAAAAGGATATTATAGCATTGGAAAAAGTGCAGAGAAGGGCAACTAGAATGATAAAAGGGTTGGAACACCTTCCCTATGAAGAAAGGTTAAAATGCTTGGGGCTCTTTAGCTTGGAGAAACGACGGCTGAGAGGTGACATGATCGAGGTTTATAAGATTATGAATGGGATTGAGCAGGTTGAGAAAGAAGTACTTTTCTCCCTTTCTCATAATACAAGAACTCGTGGGCACTCTATGAAATTGCTGAGCAGTCGGGTTAGAACAGATAAAAGGAAATACTTCTTCACCCAAAGAGTGATTAACATATGGAATTCACTGCCACAGGAGGTCGTGGCAGCTGCAAGCATGGACAGTTTCAAGAGGAAATTAGATAAACATATGGAGCAGAAGTCCACCAGTGGCTATTAGCCACAGGGTACAGATAGGAACTCTCAGTCTGGGGCAGGTGATGCACTCTATTCTTGGTGCTGGAGGGGGCAGCAGTGGGAGAGCTTCTGGTGCCCTGGCCCCACTGCTGGACCTCCTGATGGCACCTGGTATATTTTGGCCGCTGTGTGACAGAGTGTTGGACTAGATGGGCCATTGGCCTGATTCAACATTGGCTTCTCTTATGTTCTTATGTTCTTATGTTCTTAATATTGAGTTGGACCAATGATCACAGATATGGGGAAAAATGTAAAGATTATCAAAGCAATTTCATATAAAGAAAATATTTATAAAATGTTTTATAGATGGCATATTACTCCTGATAAGCTGGCAAAAATTTATCCTAATTGTTCAAATGTATGTTGGAAATGTCAAAATAATGTGGGATCTTATGTGGTGGTTATGCAATAAAGTAAAAAAAGTATTAGTTGCTGTAGATTTTCCAGGTTGTGTGGTCGTGGTCTTGGCATTGTAGGACCTGACGTTTCACCAGTAGCTGTGACTGGCATCCTCAGAGGTATAACACAGAAAGATGTAGCACTCTCTGTGTCGAGGTGAGCAGAAAAATGGTAGGCAGGTAATTTATATCTACCCTGGAAGGTGGGGTAGGGCTGAGTCATTATCTTGTAGTAGTTCTCCAGGCTATGAACATGCTAATGGAGGAGCTTTCCTGAGGAGGTTCTTTTGTCTATGGATTGTTTCCTGAGGAGGTTTCCTGTTTCCTGAGGAGGTTCGTTCTTTCTCAATGACGAACTAAATCATCTTAACTATGCACTTCAAGCAAATGGCTACTTTAAGAATGAAATCAGAAGAGCAATTAAACCAAAGGTAAAACGAACAACTGAGGAAAAACAGTCTCCCATAGGAAAAGTGTTTTTGCCATATATCAAAGGAATCACGGATCAGACGGGAAAACTTATGAAAAAACACATCCTACAAACAGTATTCAGACCCACAAGAAAAATACAACAGATGCTACAATCGGCAAAAGACAGAAGAGACCCCCTCACTTCTGCATGAGTATACCGCATACCATGCAGTTGTGGACAAGTTTACATCGGGACCACACAGCGTAGCATTCAGACAAGAATAAAAGAATATGAAAGACACTGCAGACTTGGCCATCCTGAAAAATCAGCAGTGACTGAACATAGCCTAACCCAAACAGGACACAGCATTTGATTCCAAAACACTGAAAGACTGGACAACGCTTCCAATTACCATGTCAGATTACGTAGGGAAGCCGTTGAAATTCATAAACATAAACACAATTCCAACAGGAAAGAAGAGAGTTTAAAAATAAATAGGGCATGGTTTCCTGTCCTGAAAAACACAAAATGCTTTACAGCTGACATTAGCACTACAGATAAGATTAGAGTTTTAATAGCCATTCCACACACAAAAGAACCTCCTCAGGAAACAGGAAACCTCCTCAGGAAACAATCCATAGACAAAAGAACCTCCTCAGGAAAGCTCCTCCATTAGCATGTTCATAGCCTGGAGAACTACTACAAGATAATTGACTCAGCCCTACCCCACCTTCCAGGGTAGATATAAATTACCTTGACACAGAATGTACTACATCTTTCTGTGTTATACCTCTGAGGAAGCCAGTCACAGCTACTGACGAAACGTCAGGTCCTACAATGCCAAGACCACGGCCACACAACTCAGAAAATCTACAGCAACTAATGAACTCTGGCCATGAAAGCCTTCGACAACATATTTTAAAAGTATTGGTTTTGGATTCATGAAGTTTTACAAAAAATGCTAAAATGTTTTGTACCCTTTGTTCTAGAAATATTTTTATTGAATATTTTACCTGAAAATTATAAAAAATATGATTCTTATCCTATGTTACATGTAATTACAACAGCGAGAATACTTTATGCTAAATATTGGAGAAAAACAGAACCACCCTCGAGAGAAGAAATGTTAAGTAAAATTTTGGAAACTGCGGAGATAGACAAATTAACTTTAATCTCGAAAGGACAACCAGAGTTGACATTTGATAACACATGGGCCGAGGACAGACTGGCAATTTGCCGCGGGATGGGACCCGGGCTGACAACGACTCAATATCGGATTAAATGGAATGTTCACACAGGCACATCTGGCTGGCGTCCCCCACCCGTAGCCTACCGGTGCTCTCGCGCTTCACTGCCGGATTAAAAAAACACCTGATAAAAGCCGGCGCAAATCTTGAAAGCCTGCGTTCGTCGCGCGTTTCTCCGCTTCCGGGGAGTCTGAACGCGCAGCCGAAAAGCTGGGAGCAACCTGCGTTGGGCACGAGGCAGCAGCGGTGTGATTGGCCGCGCTCCGCTCCACCGCCCAATGCGGTGCCGGCGTTGCAGGGCAAAAAAAAAAATTGGCAAAATGCGCTTATGCGCATGAGCGCATGAGCGCTCATGCGCACATACACCCACAGCTGAATTAATGGGGAAACGGCAAATATAGCACGCCTCTGGTGCGGCAGTCTGAACGCTCCCGCGCGCCTCCGTCCCGTATCTTCCGGCAGAGGCCCCCGCTGTGTGGACGGGAAAACCCGGTATCGTTTACTCCGGGTTTTTTTGGCCGTGACTGGCTACCGGGGCAAATTGCCAGTCTGTCCTGGGCCATGGTCAAGATTTTATAAGTGATTTGAAGACTATAGCAAATAAACTATACAGACCTTCAAAACTGTTTAAGGACATACAAAGTACAAATTTGACATATTTGCAAGAGATATGCATAATGATATAAGGTGAAATAGATATGTATACCAATTGTTAGGGATGAGTATGTTAAACAAGAATCTGTAAGAATATTTTCTCCCTCTTACATGTTTTGTTTGTTTTTAAAAATAAAAAAATGATATAAAAATGAATAGCTCTTCTGCCTCTGACAGATCCTGTTCTGTGTGACTAAAGTTGTGCCAGTTTCTTCTTCCAAATGCTGTGCTTGCTCTCTTTATTCCATGTCCACCTGCAACGAAACATTTCTGGGAACGACCATCTTGCTGTCTGAAATGCTATGAACATGTGTGTCAGAATGGTATGCATATCACTTCTGGACCCAGCTTCAGATTTTGTTCAGGCTGAAGGGAGAGAAAAGCCTGCATTCTGTTCTATGACAACATCCTTTCGAGAATCTTCTACTCCACAGATGTCTGTGAGGGGGGGAGATGCCAGTCAGTCACCCAGAGGGGAGCAGAGGTGCTCACAAACCTAAGCCTCTTGCACAGTGCAGATGCTGGCTGCCCGGCTCAGTAGGCCAGAGGAAATACAGGACCAAGATAGCCAGCTATTGGCTGGGTTGCCCTGTCATCTGCATGCTGTCTTCTCACCCTGAAAGCCAACTATGCCCTTCTCTGCCATAAAGCTTTCTGAGTGACCTTAGGCCAGTCACACGCTCTCAGCCTAACCTCCCTCACAGGGCTGTTGTGAGAGTAAAATGGAAGAGGGGAGTCCAGTGTACGCCACCCTGTGCCCCTTGGAGGAAGAGCAGGACAAATGTGAAGTCAATTAAAAATATTATCTTTTGGGAAAAGGAACTTTGGATCCCAGTAAGCAACAGAGTTTCAGTGGCTCGTACTTTGGGCTTGACTGATGTCATTCCTGCCGAAATAAATTGGTTACCACTGTTCAAAAGGCTCCTGTTTGCCGGGTTCTCATCCTGAAAGCTTCCTGCTTCCTACCTGCTTTCTCTTGCTCTTCCAGCTCCCTCAAAGAGAAGGGTTTTAAGGCCGCAAAGCTAATAAATGAGCTTTTCTCTATAGTAAATTATTTGAGTCCTGCTGGCTATATTGAGTTGAAAATGTAAGGGCAATTTAGAAAGGCAGGTCTGTTTACACATATAGGAATTTAATCAACAGCGGACACCATTCTTTCAAGCAAAGTACCATGGGATGTTTAATTATATCTTAATGGCCGGGACCTCTGGGTAGATGGGGTGCGTAATTCATGCAGGTTTTCTTTTCACACCAGTTTAATGCAAGTGTAACTCCATTGTTTGCAGCAGTGTCATTCCTGGCTTGTAGCAGAGCAGACTGGAGAAAAAAAGAACTGGGTTCTTTAATGTCCTTCCAAAGTCGGTTTTGGAATACCTTAGTAAATGATTCCCTGTTTATGTAATTAGGGTAATTATATCAAATTACATAATTGGGGCAATTATTTGGGATCACGTAACCACGGTGTGTAGCACACTGTGGTGAACTTTTTCTACTTGCCGAACAAGTATGTAACCTGTGATCTGCAGCCTGCTTTTAAAATGTAAATGTGCCAACCACTTACAAATGCACCCCCTGATCCTGCAGTACCTTCTGTCTGCAGAAAAATTCACTGCCCTGAATGAAGCACTTGCCACCTGAACCTCTGCCAACAGAGAAGTTACAGATTTGGTCTCAGTTGCCCTTTATTTCTTAAATTTTATTTCTGACAGCAACCCTCAAAGACTGCAAACTTCTTTCATGTTTCCAATTCAGTATTGAACACGTACAGTTTCCAGATCACGCCAGGTGATGATATCACTTTAATCTGCTCTGGTTAGACCTCACCTAGAATGCTGTGTTCAGTTTTGGGCACCATAATTTAAGAACGATATAGACAAGCTGGAACGTGTTCAGAGGAGGGCAATGAAGACGGTGAGGGGTCTGGAGACCAGATCCTACGAGGAAAGGTTGAAAGAGCTGGGTATGTTTAGCTTGGAGAAGAGATGATTGAGAGGTGGTATGATAACCATCTTCAAGTACTTGAAGGGCTGTCATATAGAGGATCGTATGGAGGCTTCCTGTTGCCCCAGAAGGTCAGATCAGAACCAACGGGTTGAAATGAAATCAAAAGAGTTTTCAGCTAAACATTAGGAAGAACTTCCTGACAGGTAGACACAGGCTTCCTCCGTAGGTGGTGGGCTCTTCTCCTTTGGAGGTTTTCAAACAGAGGCTAGATGGCCATCAGACAGCAATGCTGATTCTGTGATCTTAGGCAGATCATGGGTGATTCTAGCACTAGACCTTAAATCCTGGTTCAACCCTGTCCCTGAACTTACATCCTATCCTACACTCAAGTTCACATCTGTAATTATCTCGGGGTATTTTTTGTTTCCACATTACATTGAGGTCAGCCCGGTGTTGTGCCCTTCCTGCACCCCCTTGGGCACCCCGCCCTCCACTATGTCTTGGGCTCTGGAAGGCCACTGGGGTCTCAATGCGCAGGCGGGGAGGCCCTTGGCCAGCTGGCAAAGGGCTCTCCCGGGAGTTTCTGGTTACGCTCTCTCTCTCTCTCTCTCTCTCTCTCTCTCTCTCTCTCTCTCTCTCTCTCTCAGCTGCACTTGACTCCAACGTTCCTGCTTCTGCCTTCCTCCTTGACCCCAGCTTACTGGCCTCCTTTTATGCTCCCAGCCCGTGCCTGCCCGTTCCCTCCCCTTCCCCTATTGGAGCACTACCCTGTCTATCACCCCATGCTCCCCACTCACTGGTGTAGGCAGCAGGCCCTCTTAAGCCCTGTGCTCTACCTCTAATTGGCTCTGTCTGGGTGGAGTCGGCATCCTCCTGTGGTTTCCCACCACAGCATCCTCTCTGCCTACCCTGCTGGCTTCCCTGTTTTGCTCCTCACCACCCAGCTGCTGGGGCTCACGGCAGTGCAACCGGGTTCAGCCCGCTCTTGGGACCCAGGCAGTTGTTGCCATCCTGTCAGCTCCCAGGATTTGCCTCGGGTTGGTGCTGGCCAACCCAGGGACCCCCAGGCAGCCAGATGTCAGCCCCATTGGGGCGCCCCTCCAACCCAGACCCAGCGCCGTCAAATGGCTCCATTGTTGTGGCTGTCCTGCTGGGCCTCCTCCCATCCCCAGAGCTCCTGGTGAGGTGCCTGGTAAGTCCATTCCCAGACACCCCAGTTTCACCCCACACTTGTCCTGGGATAAATGGATGCTGTTATAACCAGGGATAAATGCAAGGTATTGTGTCGCGAGCTGAACTCTGATTAAACCAGGGATGAGATCCAAGTATGGAAAGGACCCATGAGAGGGAGGGCAGGAAGGGTTGCCTCAGTGCTTAGCTCTTGTGGCCTTTTCTTACATGCCCAGGAAAATGCAGATCACCACTTTGGGGTCAGGAAGCAATTCTTCATCCTGGAGGTTTTTCGTCATCTTCTGGGCATGGAACAGAGATCACTGGAGGGGAGGGGGAGGTATTTGTGAATTTCCTGCAATATGCAGGGCTTTGGACTAGATGACCCTGGAGGTCACTTCCAACTCTATGATTCTATGATTCTAAGTTATGGATTATCCTGATACATACATGAATCAAAGCTAGCGGGGCTCTCATAATTGTAAGCAATCCTTTATTTTATTTATTTATTTATTTCATTCGACTTCTATCCCGCTCACCCCCAAGGGCTCTGAGCGGCTTACATATATTCCAATTAAACATTCCTAACCTAGGGCCACATATGTGTAGGGGAGGTGAATATCCTACCAGGCACCCTTTTTCCTTGTTGTAGCAGATCTTTTTCTTGCGAGGGGGATAGTCCGGCGGCGTCCTTTTCCCGGCGCTGGTCCTTTTTTTGAAGTTCCACCTTCCTGGCCATCACGACTCCATCTCTAGGCCGGAACCACTCCGCGCTTCCGCGCATGCTCGCAGCAGCCTCCGTCCATGTCAGGCTCCGGCCTGCTGCGTCACTCCACCTCTGCGCCTTGCCGGTCCGGCCTCCTCCATTCGCCTCCTTGCCTTCGCCAGCCGCCATGTCTCTTCCGCCGTCGCCGTCCGTCGCTCTCCACTGTCGCTGCTACACAAGGGGCGGGTGACCCCCTGCTCTAATAGCAGATACCCCTTATATCTATTTGCCCTTTAACGGGCTTTCGAACCGCTGTGTGGGCGGGAGCTGGGACATAGGGCCAGGAGCTCACCCTGACCACGGTGGGGGTTCGAACAGTTGTTAAGGCAGGCTTCCTTTACTGCCTGCACCACCGCCAGGGCCGGCTCGCTCACTAGGCGAATTAGGCATTCGCCTAGAGTGCACCGGCCCTTAGGGGCGCTAAAAGCCCCCCGCCAAAAGCCCCATCAACCCCTTGCCCCTTCCCTGGCTTGTCAGTGCGCCCCGCAGGCAGTGGCAAGCCGGCGCTCAGACAGAAGTGACAGGGGCTTAAACCCCTGCCCCTTCCCTGGCTTGCTGGTGCGCCCCGGCGGCAGGTGAGAGGGGGAAGGAGGAGGAGGAGAGGGAGCCCTCCCTTGCCCTGGGGAGCCCTGGCAGCAGAGAGGTGGGAGGTTGGCAACCCCATAATTGGGCGCATGCCAGGGGGGGCACCAGAAGGTAGCCCCGCCTAGGGCGGACAAAAACCTTGGGCCGGCCCTGGCCACCACTTTATCTAGTCTTCCTGTGAGGATATTTATAATCCTTGTCACATCCACCTTTAATAAGTGCAGGGTGTTATGACCCCCATTTCACAGATTGGTGAATCCAATGACTGAGCTGTGTATGGCTGAGCTAGTACTGCTTGCCTGGTTCATTTTTGTTCTTGCAGGGTGTCAATATTGGCTATTTTGCGTTACGGGCTGCTTCTTTACTGTCTAAAAAATCTTCTATAATTTTTAAGAGTCTTCAGGCTGTGCCCAGGGAAGCTCCACTAGCTGAGTCCGAGGTGGAAGCCCCCAAAAGACAAACTTAGGGAATCATGCACTACACACCTTAGAGGACTGCAGTTCCAAGTGAGAGTTTCCAAGCATAGGTATGCAGCGGTTTAGGGTCCATACTTTATATGCATGTTTCAGAAAGCAATGATTTCATTTTAAGTACACCTAAGGGTAAAGGTTTCCTTTGCTCGAAAGCTAGTCGAATCCGACTCTAGGGGGCGGTGCTCATCTCCGTTTCCAAGCCGAAGAGCCAGCGCTGTCCGAAGACATTTCCATGGTCATGTGGCCGGCGTGACTAAATGCTGAGGAGCATGGAACATTGTTACTTTCCCACCAAAGCAGTACCTATTTATCTACTTGCAATTTGGTGCTTTCAAACTGCTAGGCTGGCAGGAGATAAGTACACCTATGGCCCCATAAAATATGAAGCATGGTGAAATTAAGATTTCTGTAGGGGAAGCCGTGTTAGTCTGCTGCAGCCAGAGAACAAAGGGTGTTATGGCACCTTAAAGGCTAACACATTTATTTTGACATAAAATGTCACGAACCAGAGTCCACTTTGTCAGAATCATGAAATCATCATGCATCATACAAAGTGACTCATATAAGTTTGTGTCTCAATAAATGTGTTAGTCTAGGGGTCACAAGACTTCTTTGTTATTTCCAGATATACCATACGGGACTGGCATGTGTACATCGTAGTTCTTGAACAGTCAACATCAGTGCTCAAACTGCAGCACAAGTGCATTTGCATAGGTGAAAGCTGCCAGCTCAAAGTCCCAAGGGGAGAGGATTCTGTACGTGCACGCATGCAGCTGCCTTATACTGAGTCACACTGTTGGTCTATCAATGTCAGCACTGTCTATTCTGATGGGCAGCAGCAGAGAGCCAGTTTGGTGTAGTGGTTAAGTGCGTGGACTCTAATCTGGGAGAACTGGGTTTGATTCCCCACTCCTCCACTTGCACCTGCTGATGTGACCTTGGGTCAGTCACAAGCTCTGGCACAGCTGTTCTCTGCAAGAGAGCAGTTTCTCTCAGAGAGCTCTCTCAGCCCCACCTACCTCACAGGGTGTCTGTTGTGGGGAGGGGAAGGGAAAGGAGATTGTAAGCCACTTTGAGACTCCCTTGGGTAGTGAAGGGCAGGGATATAAATCCAATCTCCTCCTCCTCCTCCTCCTCCTCCTCCTCCTCCTCCTCCTCTCAGGGTGCCAGGCAGAGGTTTTTCATACTGCCTCTTACCTGGAGATAGCAGAAGTAGAACCAAGGACCTTTTCATGCAAAGCAGGTGCTCAACCACTGAGCCATGGTCCCTCCTCTAGTGTCTCTGCAGTGGGCAGAGCCACAGCCACTAGCTGCAGAGGTTAAGCATTGCTACCATAGCAGGTACAGAGAGGCAGGGAACATACCGGGATTTCTGACCACAGCCACTTCTCCTCCTGCCTCCTTCCCTGGCTGGCTGTATTGAGGAGGGGGATGCCCTGTTATAGATCTCTGCCCACGCTGGGGCTGGATTACCATCCTGATCCACCAGTCAAAGTAGATTCTGTGGCTGCTGGAAGACTGGGAACCTCAGAAGTGAGAAAAAACTATACAAGGGGGACATCGGAACAAATGGGAGACGGAAGGCATCTCAAATTGGGGCTCTTCCATCCGCATTCTGTGTGTGAGGGGAAGCGGAAGGGGTCACAAACATGGCAAACGAGCTGTGCTTGTGCCAGTCACAGACAAACAGAGGTTCATCTAGACGCATGAACGAGGCCCCCGTATCTGGTCCGCTGGATGCAAACAGGCACGCAATAGCGGGCATTCTGAGAATAGTCTCCAGGACTCAGGCACCACGCTGTCTGTGTCACAATGGCAGCTTGCCAAAGGAGGGAGTGCCTGAGCAATGAGTCACTGAAGCCGAGAACCCAGGCCGGGAGTCTGCTTCAGAGGACCACATAGAAGCCTCTTGCTTGCCATACACAGGCGCCCCTATAATATACTGGGTTCAAGACACGTTGGTAGTGAATCAGCGCATAGTTTATTCAGTTAGAGAAAATTGGGACAGCGAAGCAGGACCGGAGGCCTGCTTAAATCCCCGTTGCAAACCACACCCAAACACACCCACCCACCCGTGATAGGATTATTTACAGTGTCCCCAAATCCCGTAGGTCATTCCTCTGATCCTGACTACCTGATAGGTCCTTTCTAGGATCTGGGCTGGCTGTTGTCTCTGGATGCGAAGCTTTGCTTCTTTGCAGGAACACATGCTAACCCAACCGCGTGCGCAGTCCTCAATTGGTACACAACACCCGCCCCCCCCTTATGTACAGAACATGAATGAAGGGTTCCTGATTTGGGATGCCTTCAGCTGCCCATTTGCCTTTATTTATTTATTTATTTATTAGATTTTTCCTCCGCCCTCCCGGTTCATGTCTGAACCTCCTCTTTCCCCCCTCCCTTGCGAGAGAAGCCAAGGCCAAAGATGGAACTCTTTGAATAACTCCAGTCTGTCCTGGTGCCCAAATCTAGTTGCCTCGACTAATTAAGGTTTGTTTCCTCCCCTGTAATTGGGATTCTTAACTAGGATTTAATGAGGGCTAATAAACCCAGTTAGCAAGAAGGTACCAAACTTCAGAAGGAGCTGCGGTGGCTCAAGTGGTTAAGACGCTGAACTGCAGGCCTGTGGAAGGTCAGTAGTTCGGCAGTTCGAGACTCGAGGTGCCGCATGACGGGGTGAGCTCCCGTCTCTAGTTCCAGCTCCTGCCAACCTAGCAGTTCGAAAGCAAGAAATTGCAAGTAGATAAATAGGTACCACTTCGGTGGGAAGGTAACAGCGTTCCGTGCGCCTTGGTGTTTAGTCATGCCGGCCACATGACCACGGAAGCATTTTCGGACAGCGCTGGCTCTTCGACTTTGAGACGGAGATGAGCACCGCAACCCTAGAGTCGGATTCGACTGGCTTTCGAGCAAGGGAACCTTTACCTTTACCTTTACCAAACTTCAGTTAGTGGAGGAACCACATTCAGACATTACAGCTAATTGGAATTAGTCGAAGCACTGCACAAAGGGAGGGGGAAGGAGGGAGAAGGCATGCCAGCCTGGCAGGCTGTGGTTGAGTTGAAGAACTCCTATTGTGCATGGAGAAGGTCCCTGCTTAAGTCCCTAGCATACCTAGTTAAAAGGTCCAAGTAGTAGTTGACACGAGAGATTTCCAGCTGAGGCCTCTGAGAGATGCTGCCAGTCAGAGTAGACAATATTGACTTTGATAGAGGAAAGGTCTGACTCAGTAAAAGGCAGCCTTATGTACTCCACAGCCGATTAGATTCATGCCCGTTACAAACAGAAGCCTTCATGATGTCTGAATTTAGCCAGGGTTTCCCGGAGACCGAGAGTGGCTCTGAAGCCTGTTGAAGAAAGCAATCCTAAGCAGATCTACTCAGAGTCTTTCTCACCTCTATTCAATGGGGCTTATTCCCAGAAAAGTAGTTTTAGGATTGCACCATAAAGTAATGTGAGCACTCGCACTTAGTGACTGCTCAATCACCACACTCTCGCCACAGGTAGATAACATCTTCCAAGTCTGGTAAAGAGGAGCCAAATATACTCCACTTGATTTTGTTAGAACCTGGGAGCAATTTCTCCAGCTAAAGCCTTTGGGATTCTGTTTGCTATAATTGCTAGCAAGTAACACCTCTTAATATTAACGGGAGCCACGTATGTGTGCTTCAGCGCCACTAAGTGAATCATTTTCAATAAAGCTGTTCAGCTAAGCCCTGTAATTTATGAGGTGGTTATCATGACTCAGAATGCATTTGTACGGACACACACAGGCAGGTGAATATTCAACTTCGCATGTTTGCGTGAGTATCTATGTGTGCACGCAGAAAGGTTGCTTTATGTACTGCAGAAGTACCATCTAATTCAGTGGAGACCCCAGATCCTGTCCCTGTTTTCCATTTCCCTCCTGTCTGTTCCCACGTGACACCTATTGGTCCCAATTTGCTTTTGGCAAGGTCAGAGCAATAGCATTGCCATGTTTTCAACTAGTTTTCTAAGAAGGAAACGTTGGCAATTGACTGAGGGACTGGCACCTCAGCCTCCACACCACAAAGTGATATTCCACTATGCTCTGTGGCCACAGATGCCACCTTTTCTACATCTCGTCTTTTGTTATTATTCCCACCCCCCTTGGTTGGGTTCTCAAATGCCAGTTGGCATATGCCAGAATTGGTTCAGGGGTGTCTAGAGGGAGGCACTTCAGAGACACTCGTAGGGTCCAGTTCAAGGAGGTATTCCAAGCAGCATGGCAGCAGGAAGGACTGCTACTTGGTGACGCCTACATGTGCTTGGACTGTGTTTGGGAGACTGTGGCTCTGATCACATGCAGAATTAGTAGCATGAGAGGGACGAACGCTGGGTGGATTTTATGGGGAACATCTGGCAAGTGTCCTGCACCTGTCCCCAACCTGTCTCGCCCCTCCGAAGAAGTGGAGTTAAAAAATACCTGGGAAAGTGCAGTAGCAAATGGGTTTGTGACAGGCTGCAGATGGATGTCTCCGTGTGATCGCACCAGCACTCTCTCATCGCGTCACTGATCCCTCGTTGAAGTGTAGTGGAAACAGGCGACAAAGAATTGCGTCCGGTCGCCCAGTGGCACGTCAAATTACTATAGGGCAAATAGCCTCTTCCCTCCCGCATTATCTGGCGCGTGTGACTGGGACCTGTGTTTGATATTAGAGAATACAAGTGGAGACCCGCAAGAAACTTGCGGGATGGTCATCCCATTCCTCACACCTTTGCTTCCTCCCCTCTACCCTTACCTATCTCACACTCTTTCTCCCTTCTGGGGGTGGAGCCATGGACTCAACCCTCCAAAGCACCCATTTTATCCAGGGGAACTGATCTCTGTCACCTGGACAACAGTTGTAATGCTGGGTGATCTCCAGCCCTCACCCAGAGGCTGGCAATGGTAGTTCTCATGGAGGAAATGGCTGGTTTGGAGGGTGGAGTCTATGGCATTATACCGGTCTGAAGTTCCTCCCCTTCTCAAACCCCACCATCCCCAGGATCCACCCCTTAAATGTCCAGGAGTTTCCCAATCCAGAGTTGGCAACCCTATTTCCTTCCCACCCAACAGCCAACTTAACCTTTATCTGCCTTTGTCTGTCTTCAGCTTTTTGTCTCCACCCCCTCCCCCACAGCTTCTACCAAGGAAAATTACAGTCTTTCTCCACAGTGGGGACCAAAGCAGCTTACATTATTCTCACCTCCTTTTTATCTGCATAACAACCCTGTGAGGTTGGTTAGGCTGAAAGTATGTGACTGGTCCAAAATCACCCAGTCAGCTTCCACCGCAATATGGGGATCTGAACCTGGGTCTTGCAGACCCTACTCTGAGGCTCTAACTGCTGCATCACTGCTGGCTTTCATAGGGTGGCTGCTGAACAGCAGCAAGCAGCCAGGCCAAGTTGAGTCATGCAAATTAGGTGGCATCAAGTCACCCAGAGGGTGCTGCCTAGGGATGCCAGCCTCCAGGTTGGATCTGGGGATCCCCTGGAATTACTGCTCAGCTCCAGACTACTGAGATAACTTCCCCTGGAGAAAATGGATGCTTTGGAGGGTGGACTCTAGGGTATTGTACCCCACTGAGGTCCCTGTCCTCCCCAGGCTCCATCCCCAAATCTCCAGGAGTTTCCAGACCTGGAGCTGGCAGCCCCACTACCCCATCCCCTGCCAGTGCCCGTGGGGGACCTGGCAACCCTGCCAGGCCTAGGGTTGGCAACCTCCAAGTGGGGCCTGCTGGAGAGTGAACTCCAGAGATCTGTGAACAACAGAGATCTGTCTCCCTGGAGAAAATGGCTGCTTTGGAGGGTGGATTCTGTGGCATGATACCCAGCTGAGGCCTCTCCCTTCCCCAAATCCTGCCCTCCTTGCACTCCACCCCAAAACCTCTAGGAATCCCCCAGCCTGGCCCCAAGGCCCCCTCCCTCCCTCCCCCTCCCTCCAAGGCCGAAAGAGGCCTGGAAAGAAAGGGCCCTTCCCCCACCCTTTGACTGACAGAGCCAGTCAGAAGCCTCCTCTCTCCCCCCTCCCCAACGTTCTAATCTCTCGCCGTTGCTGCCTGGAGTCAGGTCCCTGCAGAGGCCATTTCAAAAGGCTTTTGGGGGGAATTCAACCGTCCCTGAAGGGATTTCCTTACTTTTCGGATTTTTCTACAAACCCAGGAAGTCTACTGACTATGTAGGAAAAGCTGTTGGGGGACAGTGAGGCCCCTGTTGGAGGGAATAGGTATCCGCACAGAAAAAAAAAATCTGGGATTAGAATATAAAATGGGAAAATCTTGGATATTTTGAGTGTTTTTACTTTCATCTTCAAGTCTGACAGAATATACAAGTTTCTTCCGTAGCATTGGCTGGGCAATGGAATAGGAAAGAAGAAAGGCAATAAATTCCTACTATAAATATAAATACCAATATTCAGAGACCAAAAGCTTACCTTTGTTCACTGAAAGAACTTCAAAGGGATACTCCAGCATGATACTGCTGAACTAAAATTAATCAAGAAGTTTGATACTATCTTTTGAAGCTTTAACAAGGATTTGGGGCTCTTCAGTCATTACAAGTGCTACCTACCTAAGCAGGATTTGGGATTCTCCAGCCACTTACAGGTGTTAACCAGCTAAGCAAAACTTGGGATTCTTCAGCCATTACAGGTGTCAACTAGCTAAGCAAAACTAGGGGCATTGCCAATTATGACTGTTGCGAATGGTCTCTACTTTCCTTGATTACATCTGAATTCTACATAATTACACCACACTCTGCATTTCGTGGCCCTTTGATCCTGCTGCATTCAGTTTTGATCAGGATGAATGGATTTCCCAGGTTTTGTTCCTTTATTGTCCCAGAATTTCTCTCTGCATTGTATTCCATTCTTCCTTAATTCCAGGTTAATTAGGAGTTCTATAAATTATCGTGGGATTGGAGCATACTTTCCCATTCCTTCACATCATTTCTTGCTCTTCATTTCTGATGTGCATGTGCAAATTGATACCATTTTTTAAAAAGCACTTATTAATGCTTATTGGTATGTGCATGAATATGTTAATACAGGGAAGAGAAAACGGCATGAACAAATGGAAAGAACAGAAAGTTACAGCATGTGACATCTATGCTGTACTCTGAACAACATTTGGAATTTTTTTTAAAAAAATGAAGCCATGGCAGATTCCCAAAGCATTGGTTCTGGTTCCACTTTGGAAAGAGGGTCAGGCAATTTGTAACGCCAATATCTGGAGGGAAATTTCAGTGATGAAGCACCCCTAGAGCGAATAGGTGATGAATTCCTGATTCAGAAAAAAGAATTGATAGTTCATCCCTTCCCACTGACCAGCAAAGTTCAGGTCACCAGAACATTAAACAAGCAAGAATGCAGTGCCTTGCATCTCAAACCAAGGACAGGGATGTTGACTAAGGCCATCTTAATATGTCACAAACAGTGATGTGGTTGCTGCAGTTCCATAGTTGTTTCCACACCATTTCCAGTAACTTCTACCCTTATGGTTAGAGAGAAACGCATAGTTAACGTATTATGCTAGTGATGTCCATCCGATTAAGGAGTGTGTCACTAATATGGTAAGTAAACGTATGATCTGGCCTAACCACATAGGCAAAAGTTGCATATGCCACAACGGGAAAGGTAACTGTTATATACTTGAATGTGTCTTAAGCAGTGTTCCCTCTAAGCTGAGTTAGTGTGAGCTAGCTCACAGTTTTTTAGCCTCCGGCTCACACATTTTTGTCTCGGCTCAGGAAGGATGGCTCCGGAGCAACCTTATTTATGCAGCAGCCAAATCGCTGGCTCACAACTTGAATGCCAGTAGCTCACAAAGCAGACTTTTTGCTCACAAGACTCCACAGCTTAGAAGGGAACATTGGTCTTAAGTGAACCTGCAGTCATGTTTCACTCAGTCGCTTGTTATGTTTAATCTGTTCTTCTGTGTTTTACATTAGCTTTACCTTGAGAATGCTGTGTCTTAAGTTAAAAATAGTTCCCAGTTTGGACTTGTGTGAGAGTCTTCGTGGAAGATTTGCTATTGTTGCAAATATCTTGTAATTGGTGACAAAGGTGGGGTTGAAAAGGGCTTCTTATGATACAGAACTGTTAGGTACGGGTAAATGACAAGAGAGGGCTTGGCTGTATTGGACAGATGGGGGTCTTTGATATGGCTGGAGAAGAACTGGCCTACTTATATTGAAAGACTCTGGAAGTTGAAGTTAATGAGATTCCACTAAAAAAAGATGTAGTTGCCCTATTAAGCATTGTGTAAGGAAAAACTGACTGACCGCCTTGTTTATAGTTTGATTGCACCAGAAAAGCCTGCAAGTAAGTATTTTAAAGAAATTGTTCCACAACACTTGTCGCCCAAGCCCTGGGTTCTGGCAGAATGATTTAAATTTCACAAATGGCACCGGTTTGAAAATGAACCTGTTTCCTCATTTGCTGCAGAACTAAAAGACTTTCAGAACATTGCGATTTCAAGGAAGGACTTAGTGATGCATTAAGAGACAAACTTGTATGTGGTCTGCACAGCGAGAGTTTGCAAAAGAGACTTCTAACTGAGGAAAATCTGGCTTTTAAATGTGTGGTAGAAATTGGAGTAGCAATGGAAACTGCAGCAAGGGATGTATTGGAGCTCCAGAGGAGTGCTAGATATGAATCAGGGGGTGCACAAAATGCCTGCTGAACAAACCAAGAAGCATCCTGCCAGAGCCATCCATCCATGTTGCAGATGTGGGATTGATTCTCAGTCCCCTATCAAGTGTAGATTCAAAGATATATGCTGCAGGAAGTGCAATAAAAAGGGTCATATTCAGTTAGTATGTGGCATGATGAAGAATGAAATAAAGTTTACCCTACAGTGTAAGATGAAAAATGCTAAAATCCATGCAGTGGTTAGAGATACGATGTAGTGGTTACAGATACTCAGACTGAGAAGGTGGTTTAGCAAGCTTATGAGTGTACAACATGAGCAAAATAGACAGATCAGCTTTTTGGTTAATACCAGCAGTAGCTGGAAAAGTGCTGAAGATGGAATTGGACACAGGGGCTATAGTGTCTGTTATCTCACATGCCAAATAGAAAAAAAAAAACTTTTGCAGATGCTAAAATGCATACATTGGAGAAAAAATAATGCCTCCAGGCATGATACACGTTGACATGGAATACAATAACAACTGAAATCTATTAGATTTATATATCATCCAGAAGGCTGGTCCAGCATTGTGGGAACATGAATGGTTACAGAGATTACCCTTGGACTGGAAATCCATAAAGATGCTGAATACTGACTCACACAAACCAGCCACCCAAGTTCAGGACAAGTTGGAAGATACTTCAGATCAAGCATCAGAAGTATTTAAAGATAGTATAGGCACCCTGAAAGATATAAAAGCAAGGCTGATGTTAGTTGACAATGCACAGCAGAGGTTTCATAAAGTCAGGCCTGTCCCTGACAATGTTCATCCCAAGGTGAATACTGGATTGGATTGTTTGGAAAAGGAAGGAGTGCTTTCTAAGGTAGCCTGAAGTGAATGGGCTACTCCCATCATTTCAGCTCAAAAAAACACAAAACTATGGGGTAGTTAGAATGGAGGGAGTTGTCCAGTGATGTGCCACAGGGCTCAGTTCTGGGCCCAGTACTTTTCAATATAGATATAGATATATAAAATAATGTATATATATAAAAAACACTACAACCTACAAGATAAGGGGAAAGGGATACGACCTAAAATATAGAGTAGCAAGGATCATTGTTATGTTACACTTCAAATTGTTGATGTTTCCCTATTATCTAAATAGTAAAAGATGAGAACTAGCTATATATAAGTAAAACAAACAATCACAATCATATACTATAGTGAGTGCATTTTAGTGTTAAGGATAGTAATTAAAAAAAGCAAAACATCAGACTTTCAGGGTTAGACTACTTTGCAGCTTTCTTTCCTCTAAGCTTCTTTTTGTCAAAGTCTAATTTGACTTTTAGAGGTCTAGGAGCAGCAGCTCTTAATCCTGATTTCAAGTCAGACAATTCTTCTGAGGAACTGTTTGAAGTGCTTGTTAGCGCTTCCCATGCCTTTATCCTTGTTGTCTTCTGCAACCTTCCTGTCCTCGGCTTTCTCAGATCCATTTGTAGCTTTCTGTTGCTGCTCCAAAAACAATTTCGCTTTAGTAACAGAGTCAATCTTTTCTTTTTTCCCATTGAAGTTGAAGATAAGACCTTCAGGCATTATCCATCTGTAGGGAGTGGTATTTTTCTGTAGAAATAGTATCAAATCTCTGTATTGTTTCCTCCTCTTTCTAATTTCAAATGGAACATCTTTCAAAACCTTAGTTTCTTCTCCTTTGATTTTTAGGGTTTTTCCATTTGTTGCTTTCAATACTATGTCCCTTGTTGACCTTTTAGAGAATTTTATGAAAACTTCACCACGGAGCTTGTTTTTTTAAATAAATTCTGGATAGGTGTGGTAGACCAAATCCGCATCTCTTTGCAAATTTTCTGCTGTACAGCCCACCACGGGAGCTATTCCTTCACTTAAGATCTCTTTCAGGTTATCTCCTTTCTGCTCTGGAATACCTTGGAATCTCAGGATGTAAGCTGATTTTCCCATTTGAAGAAGTAACAGTTGTTGTTTCTTGGAGGTTTTTTCTTTTTCCACTGGCTCCAGTCTTTGTTCTAACAAATTTGACTTAGCATCAACTTTTTTGAACTTCTTAGCTGTTTTCTCTGTTCTTGCCGAGGTTTCTTTCGGTTCCTTTGCAGCATATCAAAGTTATTATAAAGAGTGGTCATCTGGTCCAGCAGGGGGCACAGTGCAGCAGCAATCATTTTGGGAAAGTCTGTGGTTACTTCCGGTTTAGTAACCAGAGTCGATGAGCTGGAAGTTCCTGAAGAGAATTTCCCCTTAGCTGCCATTTTTTCTACCTGATGTGCCATTGTTTATGTTAAAGGAAAAGGTTTTTTAAAAAGTCTCTGAAAGTCCGGTGGATTGCAATATTCTAGTCCGCACCATACTCAGCCAAGTTATCAATCTCCCTTTCAAGCCACCATCCTGCCCCTCATTTTTCTCTTACGAGTCAGTCTTTCTGGGGTTGAGTGAATTCCCCTCCCCCTTCTGCTTTGTTTGGGGCTTCGGTTCAGCTTTATGGGTTTGCGAGTGGGCAATTGTTTGTAGAAGCAGACATCAACTCATGTTTTACTTCATGCTTCAGTTCAGAGTGTAGGGGGAATCATTTTTCTGCCAGGTCACTTGTGCGCTCTCCCCGGTGTGTGCCTCTGTGTACCATGGCTGGTGTCATGCCACGGGGACCTTTCAGAGAAAAAAGGAGCCTCAATCCTTCAGCTCGCACCTTGGGAGAGGCACCACTTGCACCCCAGGCTACAAGCCCCCTACAAGGGCTCGAGTGGGTCCAAGATCAACTCAGACCCCTCCCCATCAGCGCGATTTGCAGGGTGCTCACATCAGAGCTATAATGGAGCGCAGCCACCAGCAAGTCGCCAAACCCCGGAAGTCTTTTTTATAAATGATCTGGATGAGGTTGTGGAGGGGCTACTCTTTAAATTTACAGATGACACCAAATTGGGAGGAGCAGTGAACACACCAGAAGATAGAGATAGAATTCAAAGAGATCTGAATCCACTGGAAAAGTGGGCAGATGTGAACAAGATGCAATTTAATAAGGATAAGTGCCGAGTTCTATATCTGGGTAACAAAAATTAGGAACATGCATCCTGGATGTGGTAACAAAAATTAGGAACATGCATACTGGATGGGGGATACGCTTCTCAGTAGGAGCGTGTGAACAAGATCTTGGGGTATGGGTGGACCAGAAGTTAAATATGAGCAGCCAGTGTGATGAAGTAACAAAAAAGGCTAATGAGATCTTGGGTGTATCAACAGAGGCATAACATCCACATTGCAAGATGTCATAGTCCCACTGTACACTGCATTGGTCAGGCTGCACCTGGACTTTGTATGTAGTTCTGGAGTCCTCACTTCATAAAGGATGTGGACAGAATGGAGCCGGTGCAGAGGAGAGTGATGAGGATGATCAGGGGCCTGGAGACTAAGCCCTATGAGGAAAGGCTGAGGGACTTGGGAATGTTCCGTTTGGAGAAGAGAAGGTTGAGGGGGGACATGATTGCTCTCCTTAAGTATTTGAAGGGCTGTCACTTAGAGGAGGGCAGGGATTGTTCCTGTTAGCAGCAGAGGATAGGACTCGTAATAATGGGTGTAAATTAAGGGTGGGGGGTACTGGCTGGATATTAGGAAAAACTTTTTTACAGTAAGAGTTGTTAAACAGTGGAATCAGCTGCCTAGGGAGGTGGCAGTCTTTAAGCAGCAGCTGGGGTGTGCGGCAACACCATTACAAATGGTCGCTTAAAACCTTAGTTTAGTGTAAGGGGAGGGAAGGGGAGGGGGGACTGAGAGGGGGTAAATTTGTAAGTACTGATATATCTCTTTTAACACCAGTGTTTTCATACTGTTTGTGTTGTGTTGTATTTAAATATATTTATTATTGTTATTCTTAATTGTTAACCTTTTAAGACCTAGTAATCTAACATATTAGCTAACCACTAGCAATATTTTGGATAGCCCATTGTAGCTTGGCACATACATATATTTTTAAAGACTTTGACTTTAAAAAATAGAATATGTTATATAGCAAGTTTAGTTTAGATAAAAAGTTTTTTAAGTGTGATTATATAAAGCTTAAAGTAATAACAATAGTGTTTGGATATTGGTAATCCTCTACTAATTATCATCAATAGAGTTTCCTTAGTTTTAGATTCCTCTATAACATTTTTGAAGAATACCATAATTAACACAATGAAGGTGAGCTCAGTAAATATTAGTGGCCTGAACAATGCTATCAAGAGAAAGAGGTTGATTTAACACTTGAAAAAAAGAAGACCAGATATTGTCTTTTCCCAGAAGACTCATTTAAAACCTCAAAATAAACAAATATTAAAGAATCTCATATACCCAATACAGATACATGCTCATGGCTCCTCTAAATCAAGGGGGGCAGCGATTCTAATAGCAAAAAATATTAACTTCATCTTAGAAGCTATGATTAGAGATCCTACAGGCAGGTAAGTACTCATTAAAGGCACTCTAGAAGGTAGAAAAATAACATTAGCCTCAATCTATGCCCCAAATAACATGCAAATCCCTTTCTTAGATGCCATTTTAACAAATCTTACACAATTTCAAGGAGAACTTATAATAGGAGCAGACTTAAACTACATAATCAACACAAAGCTAGACAGAACAATGAATGCAAAACACCTCAAAACACCCAAATCGTCTCCCAACAACAAACTCAAGAAAATTCTAGGGAAATACCATTTATGTGACACTTGAAGAACTCTACACCCAAGCACTAAATCAAACACTAACAACCTTTGGATCTGTCTCAGGCTTACAAATTAACTTCTCCAAATCTGAGATTTTCCCTGTCCACCTTAATCAAGTCACAGTAGCTAATCTGCAAAAGATGTACCCATTCAAATGGATTTCAGAATTCTGGAGGCATCTAGGAGTTTATATACCACTAAGGATAAAAGATTTAGTTAAATACAATTATCAGTCCTTACATACAAGAACTAAAACTGACTTCAACAATTGGAAATCTCTGAAACTATCCTTACCAGACAGAATACACCTGATCAAGAGCTTCTTAATTCCTAAGTTTTTATACCTCTTCTGGACTCTACCAATTCCCATCACAAAAAAGATCTAAATACTTGGCAACAGATGTTAACGTGCTTTTTGTGAGATGGGAAGAAATCAAGAATTAATAACAATATGTTGCATGGACCATCGAAACAGGGAGGATTAGACTTCCCTCTGATGCGAGCCTACCATCAAGCAGCAATCCTATCTCGAGTCATTCAAAAGCAATATAAAGATGACAGACACAATGGATGCAAATAGAACAATCTTATACTGCACCATATGATTTACAAGAGATTTTCTGGATAAAACCCAACTGACTGAAATCCATCAAGAACAACATGCTACTAGCAACATCAATTAAAACATGGGATCTTAACTTCTCCCTACAGGAATTTCCCAATTATCATCTTTTACTTATCAACATTGGTTCCAACCAGGTATGACACCAAATGCCTTTGATGACTGGAAAAACGTGAACTTCAGATGTCCTTTAGATATAGTTCTTAATGGTAAAACCCAGGAAAAACAAACACTCTGATCGAATATTAGGCAGGCAAACTCCCAGGTTTCAATATCTTCAGCTAAAAAAACTTACAGAACATTTAGCAGAAATAGGAACATTCCAAAGGGAATGGACCAATTTTGAAATTATCATCACTGAAGATAATCATACAAAATTCAAATGTCAAATCCGATCGGAAGAGGAACTAAAGGTACATTGGCAAGAGGAGAATTGGGACATTATCTGGGCTTCACCAGCTAATAGCTTCAGTATCTACAATATACACATACAATACTTCAGACTTATCTCTAGATGGTACATGACTCCGCAACAACTACACAAAGTAAACATAAACAATGACCCACTCTGCTGGAAAAAATGCGGCCAAATAGGCACATACCTTCATTGTTGGTGGAGTTGTCCTCATAAAATTCAATTCTGGGAAGAAGTAATAAAACAAATTAATGAAATCACATCTCAAAATCTCTCCTGTAAGCCTGAAGTCATGCTTCTAAATTATTGGGATGACTCGATTAATGATAATATGAAAGAACTCACCTCAATACTTCTTGCTACAGCCCGTTTAACTATAGCATCTTCCTGGAAATCTTCCATATCGCCTATGCGCTCCTCATGGCATGACAAAATATGGGACCAGTATGTAATGGTAAAAATAACAGACACAACATATCACAGTCAAACATAACAACCTATTCCAAATTTGAGCGAATATGGTTTCCAGTTTTTTCCTTTATGACAACAGATGATTTACTCCCCTCTAATATGCATTACCACAAATGGCTGACTCTATGATAAAATAATTTCAAAATAAGCTTAGTGGAGGTAACCTAATATCCAATACAAACTCTAACTATATAAAACTATTTGTAAGACAGCTATGGTATATTATATTATTTTAGATTTTGTTACACACTGTTATACTATTAATTATTACATAATGCGAAATATGTTGTGTTAAACTATTCATTGTATTATTTATTGTATATTGCTAAAAATGAATAAAAAATAAAATTAAAAAAGCAGCAGCTGGACAAACACTTGTCAGGGGTAATCTAGGCCAGGGGTGTCAAACATATGGCCCATGGGCCGGATCTGGCTCATGCAGGGCTGCCATCTGACACAAGAGCAGCTGACTCTATGTTGCCTCCTGCTTCCTGCTTCTAACATTGCAACTCCTTCTGGCCAGTCTCTCCTATTTCCTGCTTCAGAGGAGAGAAAAAAAAGCCTTCCCTCGATTAGCTGAGGGCTCTGGGATGGGAAGGGGAGGGAAAGGGCCATACAGAGGGGGAAATGGCATCTCATGGGACTTCTAAGAAGACCAGCAACATTTTATTCCAGGGCTGAGTTCAGATTGGCAATTTACCCCAGTAGGGACCCGGGCCAGCAATGACTCAATCCGGAGTAAATGGGGCGTTCACACAGGCACATCTGCCTGGCGTCCCCCACCCGTAGCCAACCCATGCTGTTGCGCTTCACCACCGGATTAAAAAGATACCTGATAAAACCCGTAGCAAATCCAAAAGCCCGCGTGTGTAGCATGTTTCTCCACTTCCGGGGAGTCTGAACGCGCAGCCGAAAAGCCAGGAGCAACCCGCGTTGGGCAGAAGGCAGCAGCAGTGTGATTGGCTGTACACATACACCCATACACCCACAGCCGAATTAATGGGGAAACGGCGAATATAGCACGCCTCCAGCGCAGCAGTCTGAACGCTCCCGTGCGCCTCCGTCCCGTATCTTCTGGCAGCGGCCCCCGCTGTGTGAACGGGAAAACCCGGTATAGTTTATTCCGGGGCTTTTTTGCTACGACTGGCTACCGGAGCAAACTGCCAGTCTGTACTCAGCCCAGGTATAAGATTTGTGTGTGAGCACATTTTTTCTTGGGGGGGGGGAGGAGAGCAAGCAAGAGGGAACACTCCAGAAAAAGAGAGAGAGAGAGAGAGTCCTTTCTTTAAGACCAAAAAATGTTTTATTCCAGGTATGAGAGACAGTCCTGTCTTTAAGACCAAAACACATTTTATTCCAAGTATGAGAGGAGAGAGAGAGAGAAAGAGGGGGGGGGAGAGTGTTTAAGGTGAAAAATGTTTTATTCCAGGTATAAGCTTTTGTGGGCAAGCATGTGTCTTCTTCAGAGAGACAGAGGGAGGGAGAGAGGGAAAGAGCCGGAGAGAGCATGCCAGAGAGATGGTAGGGAGTCCCATGACACTTGGAGAGATCCCCATTTCCATTTCTAACAGATGGGGGGGGGGAACCTAACAGCACAGCTTGTATTCCTTATGAGTGAAAAAGAACAAGAGTACAGCAGCAACTTAATGACTAGCAAAATTTGTGGCGAGGCATGAGCTTTCATGAATCGCTGCTCACTTCTTCAGATACAGCTGGAATGTGAGTCCACCTGTCCTTATATCTTGGAGAGTGAAGTGATTTCAGACGCCAAAAGACAAGAGCAGGCATTGGTAATGAGAGAAGAAACCTAGGTCTCAATTCAGTCCAGGAGTTTGCATTGTCTCGAGCTTCATCATCAGTTGCAATTCAGCAGTTGATCTTTCTGTTCTCCTTTTGAAATTCCTTTGTAAGAGAACTGCTACTCTTAGGTCAGCAACTGAATGCCCTGGAAGGTTAAAATGTCCCCCCACTGATTTTTGAAGGCTGTGGTTTCTAATAATAATAGAAAGAGTCCAGTAGCACCTTTAAAGACTAACAAAAATTGTGGTAGGGTATATGCTTGTGTGGGGCTGCGGTGGCTTAAGAGGTTAAGATGCTGAGTGGCAGACTCGAAGGTCTGTAGTTTGGCAGTTCAAGACCCTAGCACCGTGTAACAGAGTGAGTTCCCATCTCTGGCCCTAACTCCTGCCAACCTAGCAGTTTGAAAGCAAAAAATTGCAAGAAGATAAATAGGTACCACTCAGTGGGAAGGTAACAGCATTCCATGCACCTTGGCTTTTAGACATGCTGGCCACATGACCACAGAAACATCTTTGGACAGTGCTGGCTCTTTGGCTTGGAAACGGATATGAGCACTGCCCCCTAGAGTCGGATTTGACTAGCTTTTGAGCAAGGGAAACCTTTACCTTTATGTGCTTTTCTAAGTCACTGCTCAGTTCTTCAGACTTATTTCCATTTATTCTTTGCATCCTCTTGGACTGAATCCTCCTGTACCAAATTGAGATTTAGGTTTCCTGTCTGATTACCAATGCTGATATCGCTATGCCTCTGTATATCACACCAATGCTAATATCTCTGCATATCACACCTAATCCAATCATGCTGTTACTGCCATTTGGCATCTGAAATCACCTCCATAAAGTTTATATCTTCGGTACCTTGTGTTACATTTTATGGCACACATGGACTGGCCCGAGAAAGTGACATTAATGTCAGATCCGGCCCTTGTAACAAATGAGTTCTAGGCTGATCTTGCATTGAGCAGGGGGTTGAACTAGATGGCCTGTATGGCCCCTTCCAACTCTGTAATTCTATGATTCTATGAATCTTTGGGGATTTTAAGGTTACCATAAATCCTGTTAAAGATGGAAACTTTTCCTTTGCCACAAATTGAGGACATATCTGCCAATCTATCAGGGGGCAAATGATTCAGCAAGACTGATTTGTCACAGGCTTATCTGCAGATGGAAATGGAAGGAGATTCCAAGGCATACCTCGCCGCCACCACCACACCCAAGGGTTTGTACCTGTGAAATAGACTAGTGTTTGGTATTGCATCTACTCCAGCTATCTGGCAAAGGGCAATGGATCGAGTTTTACAAGATATCCTGAGAACATAGTGTTACCTGGATGATATTACTCTGACAGGTGAAAGTGATGAAGAGCATCTAAAACTCCTACAAATGGTATTGAAACACTTAGGAAAATATGGGCTAAGGGCCAACTAAGCATAATTTGACTTCAGCAGCATACTGTGGGCATATTATAAATGCACAAGGTTTACATAAGTGTCCAGAGAAAGCTAGGGCAGCATTGGAAGGCCCAAGGATGTATCACAACTATTCATTCCTAGGTTTTGTTAATCATTATAGTTGTGTTATATCAAATTTGGCCAGTGTGTTCCATACCCTAAACTGTTTGTTGCAGGAAGGACAAAAGTGAAGATGGTCACAGGCCTGTGAAGAAGCTTTCTTACAGGCTAAGAAGTTGGTTACATCAGATAAGGTGCTCGCTCATTTCGATCCATCCTTGCCCCTAAAATTGGCACGTGATGCATCACCACATGGAATTGGAGCAGTGATTTCCCACACAATGGCCTATGGGCATGCTCCCTCTAAGCTGTGGAGTCTTGTGAGTGAAAAGTCTACTTTGTGAGCTACTGGCATTCAAGTTGCAAGTGTGTGATTTGGCTACTGCATGAATTAGTTTGCTCTGGAGCCATCCTCCCTGAGCTAAGACAAAAAATGTGAGAGCCGGAGGCTAAAAAACGGTGAGCTAGATCACACTAACTCAGCTTCGAGGGAGTACTGCTGTTGGCCAAGAAAGACCAATAGCTTTTGCCTCTAGTTCACTGTCAACAGCGGAATGTAACTACGCTCAGATTGAGAAGGAAGTCTTAAGCCTGGTTTGGGATGTAAAGAAATTTAATCAGTATCCTAAAGGAAGGCAATCCACTCTTCTCACAGACCAACAGCCTCTAGTTCCTATCCTGAATTACTGTTACCACTGCAGCTCGAATGCAATGCTGGGCTCTCTTTTTAGCAGGCTATGCTTACGCTATAGAGCAGGGCTCTTTTTGTAGCAGGAACTCCTTTGCATGTTAGGCGACACATCCCTAATGTAGCCAATCCTCCAAGAGCTTACAGTAGCCCCTCTAAGAAGAGCTCTGTCAGCTCTTGGAGGATTGGCTACATTAGGGGTGTGTCGCCTAATATGCAAAGGAGTTCCTGCTACAAAAGAGCCCTGAATAGAGTATAAGGGTACAGCAACACGTGCAAATGCAGATGGTCTGTCATGCTTACTAGTAGCATCTGACACAAATCCAGAGAGAAATGGAATCAGTCCACTTTGTCAACCTGTTCCAGCTTGAGTGGGCCCCAGTCACTTGGGGTATGCTTGGATGTGCAACTAAGACAATTTCCACATGATGTTTTTAGCCCTCACAAATGCCGCTTTGAACGCCCACGTGATGCTTTGAATCTGTGGCACTAGTTCCAAAGTAGGTCTTTTTGCATGGTGTTTCTTGTCTTTTGGGCAAGGCTTCGACCTGCCCAATGATTTCTGTGATAACTTCGAATGTTTTTTCCTAGCATGCAGTGCACCTTGATGTGGCCATTTCGCCTCTTTTTGTTTGTCCATGCACATTAGCTTTGTAATGCAATCGCAAGGCCGAAGCACCATTTTAATTGGCTGCATATGTTCCTGCCGTGAGGTGGTCAATTTAAATTTTAAATGCCTTCTTGCATCAGGGTGTGCACTTAACCATTTTGCTGTATTCCCCTCTCCCCCCGCTCTTGGTCTTCCCATGACCAGAAAATGGCAAAGAGAGACCTCCAGTATCTCTGGTCAATTTACAAATCATAAACTTCAGGACACACTCCAACACACTGGAAAAACCTATATTTATACTCAGGGCTATTTTTGATCCAGAATGCACAGGAATGGAGTTCCGGCTGGCTCCTGAGTTGGTCACGCCCAGCAGGAACTCATTAGCATAATAGGCCACACCCACCAGCAGAAACTCATTAGGATTGGCTACATTAGCAGTGTGTGGCCTAACATGCAAAAGAGTTCCTGCTCTTCCATGGCCGGCTGGGGGGGGCTGGCTCTGGAGCAAGTCCGGGAGCCCCGGGCTGTGGCGAGGCTCCCTGCCGGACCATGGCCGGGCAGGGGCTCAGCCCGGTCGCAGCGGGTCCGCGCTGGGCCGCCTGCGATGGTTGGGGGCGGGGGGGCATGGCCTGCCACCTCCCCGCCCACCATGCCGGCGCTCCGTTCGGGGCGGCCTAGTCCCGGGAGCTCTGCGGCCCGTGGCAAGGCTTCCTGCCAGACCCCAGCGGGGTGGGGGCCAGCTGGCCTGCAGCGGGGTCTGTGCTGGGGCCTGCCTGGGGTGGTTGGGGGTCGGGGGGAGTTGCAGCCTACTGCCGGCCCGCCCGCCGCCGGCGCTCTTTTTGGGGCCTGCCGGGGTGGGCACCGGGAGCACAGTGTAGCTCGGCGGGCTGCAGGGCGGCTCACAGGTGGAGCACGGCCGGGTGGGGGGCCCAGCGGGCCCAAGGAGGGCCCAGGAAGCCTCCGGCTCTCTCCAGCCAGCCTGCAGGGGGGGGTTCCGACAGGGTTGCCTTGCTGGCACCAGCAGCACACCCCCCCACACACACTCGGTGGCACTAGCGGAGGCCCCCCTCTTTCTGAAGAGCTGGTCGCAAGCTACCGGTACCGGGGCCTCAAGGGGCACGGGACCACGGAGCCCACCCTCCATAAGCAGCCGGTTCTTGGAGAGGAACCTGGGGTCAGGGGGACCCTCCTCTGGGCATGTAATAAGGCCGCAGGTTCAACCCCCCCAGGGGGTAGGCGCTGCATAAGACCCTGCCAAAGATCCTGGATAGCCAGGCCACTGGAGAACTGGGGGGGGCCAAGAGGCCACAGGGACCCAGCCTCCAAATCCTACATTTTCCCTGTGGGAAGGGGTCCCACGCAGATGAGGCCAGACCCCCCTGCGGAGGCACCAGCGAGCTGGGGGCCGACAGCGCTATGGAACCAGGAATAGTTCTGATGGCTCCCCTCCGGTCGCCACTTAGCACTAGTTAGATAGGTAAGGCTCAGGGGTTAGGCAGTCAGGCAGTTATTAGTTAGGTTGGGAAAGATGTCTCAGTCGATTCGCAGTGCGGTTACCTCCCTGCCAGCGCACTCCCGAAACCTGCACACAAACACTTGGCTGCTCGGTGGCAGGTTTCCTGGGGACCGGGGGTCTTAACTTGTTGTGTTTTGCTGTCCTGAGCAGGTATGAAGCCCCCGTCACGCAGCACCCGGCGCAAGGGCACAGTTGCTGGGGTAACACCCCAGCCATCGCCCAATGGGCGAGTGCGGCCCGCAGCAGTCGGAGCGCCAGTGGGAGCGGCGGCAAAGAGGAAGGCAGTGCCGCGTGGCACAGATGGGTCGGAAGGCGTTTCGGAGCTGGCTGATACCATGCGGGGCCTGCAACAGGCCTTCGAGCAACTCTCTGAGAAGGTGGCCGAGATGAGCCAGGATTCGGTGGCCAAATGAGCCCGGAGGGCCGAATCCGAAGGGGGCTCAGCCCAGCAGCGCGGGGGGGCTTCTACTGGCGCGGCCAGTCGTCGGGGTTCTCGGCCTGCTGCACAATCCATGGATAAGGGACGGGAGCGGGGTAGCTCAAGCTCCTCCGCGTGCTCCCGCGACGAGGCCATGGGCGAGGCTTCCTCAGGTGAGGGTTCCACTGTGGGGTGGAGTGGGCAGCCTCCAAGCGATTACTGGGCAGCAGCGGCCCACGAGCCAGGGCTGCCTGCATGGGCTATACACCGCAGGGCGCTGGCAATGCGGGTCGGGCAGGATCCTGGGGTGGTCTGGGGGGACGTTGACGTCACTGATCCTTTGGCCATCCTCTCCACGTACTCGAATGGGGAGGAGCCGCCAGGGCTCCATTTATCTGATGAACTGAGGGATAGCATTCTGGACGGTTATTATGTTAACGTCTTTACTTTGCTTCAAAACGGGGGCCGAGGCCCGCATGCTGGAATCCGACAAGAGAGAGAAGAAGGAGAAGACCGCGGAAGCTGAGCGCACCTTCCTCAACTGGGTTTCTGGGTACTTGGTGTACGCAGGGGTGGTCGCTGCTGCGTACCCTGAGAGGGGCTGGCACCTGCTCAACCATATGAGCAACGTGGTCGAGGCCAGGGTTTTGGCAGGCGAAGGACCGGCCATCGATTATGACGAGACCTGCTGTAAATTGGCTTCATGCAATGACAGGGCTCGGTAGGACCTGCTACAGGATAAGGTGTGGCTCAGGTTGGTTGGCCCACGTATAAAAGGGAAGGAGGACGTGAAGAACGAGCGCTGGGCCGTGTGCAAGGACCGGTCGCGCGGGGTCTGCTGGGAATACAATCAGGGCCGGTGTCGCCGGGCTCGGAGCAAGTTCCACCACAGTTGCGAGGCGTGCGGTGGGAGGCACGGGCGGGTGTATTGCCCACGATCCGCCGGCGCCCAGCAGCCCTTTCGGGGCGGAAAACCCTTCTCCGGTGGTGCCAACACGAAAGGGGGAGGGGGTCATTAGGCACCGCAGCCGCTTCCGCTTCCAGACGCTAGTGCCCTGCAGGACTGGTGGTCCCTGGCGGCCACCCCGGTTCGGGTGGACGCCCTGAGACCACTCTTGGCGCGTTACCCCTCGCGGGAGGCCGGACAATATATCCTGGATGGGTTCACGCGGGGTTTTCCCATTCCTTCCTGCGGCCCGCGCATTGCAACCGATTCCAACAACCTGAAATCAGCCAGGGAGATGCCAGAGGTGGTTGCTGCGAAACTGCAGAAAGAATTGGCGGCAGGGCGCATCGCGGGCCCATTCAGCACGCCCCCTATTGACCACCTGCGCGTGTCTCCCTTGGGGGTGGTGCCAAAGAAAACACCAGGCGAGTATCGCCTGATTCAGCATCTCTCGTACCCGAAGGGATCTTCGGTGAATGACAGCATCCCCCCTGAGCTCTGCTCAGTCAAATACGCTTCCTTCGATCACGCGGTTGGACTAGTCAGGGCTTGCGGGCGGGGGGCACTCATGGCCAAGTGCGACATTCAGTCAGCATTCCGACTGCTCCCGGTGAGCCCCGATTCCTTTTCATTACTGGGTTTTAAGTTCCAAGGGGCATGGTATGTAGACAAGGCCATGCCTATGGGTTGCTCAGTGGCCTGTGCAGCATTTGAGACATTCAGTACCTTTCTCGAGTGGGCAGTGAAGTCGAGGACTGGGTCCACGGGGATTACTCATTATTTGGATGACTTCTTTTTCGTTGGCCCGGGGGACGATGAGACTTGCGCCGGGTCCCTACGAGCATTTCAGGAGCTTGCCGAAGAGCTTGGCGTCCCATTGGCAGCGGACAAGACCGAAGGGCCGGCAACTAGTCTAACATACCTGGGTATCCAATTAGACTCTGTAGCTGGGGCATCCAGGTTGCCGGAGGACAAACTCTTGGCCCTACGGTCTCTCATTTCCTTGATTAGGGTTCGGCCGAAGTGCACATTGAAGGAACTGCAGTCACTGGTGGGACACTTGAACTTTGCTTGCCGGGTTGTTTCGCCCGGCAGGGCTTTCTGCGCGAGGCTGGCCAGAGCGACGGCTGGGGTCAGGGCACCTCATCACCGGGTGCGGGTGACCAAGGGCATGAAGGAGGATTTAGGAGTGTGGCTCCAGTTCCTGGCGGGATATAATGGGGTTACCATTTGGCAGCACCCGATGGACTTGCAGGATTCCATCCAGATCCACTCTGATGCAGCCGGCAGCGCGGGGTTCGGTGTTTACTATGACAGGAGGTGGTGCGCACAGCCCTGGCCCAAGGACTGGGAGGGTACTGCGGTGCTTAAAGATCTCACCTTCTTGGAGCTTTTCCCAATACTGGTGGCAGTGATCATTTGGAAAGATTGCTTTAGGGACAAAAGGGTGCGGTTCTGGTGCGACAACCAGGCGGTTGTGCGGGTGGTGAACAAGCAAACTTCCAAGTCTGACCGGGTGATGCGGTTGGTTCGCTGCCTGGTTATGGCCTGCCTGGCCGATAACATTACTTTTTCTGCACGGCATGTGCCAGGCGTGGATAATAGCATAGCGGACGCTTTGTCTCGCCAACAGGAGGAACGCTTCCGGATCCTGGCACCAGGAGCCAACCGCGTTTCAGACCCATTTCCGGAGGAGCTGTGGGAACTTGGGAAGGTACAATAAGGCGGGGCATTTACGGGTCCCTTGCCCCCTCCACTCTGGCCATGTATACCAAGGCTATAGATGCCTTTTTTGACTTTACCGCGGGGTTTGGGGGTCCGCAGACCTTGCCGGTGGAGGGGGACTGGGTACTTCGCTACATGGCATGCCTGCAAGACAGCGGGTTCTCTCACAGCACCATCAGGGGTCGCATGGCCGCCATCACATTTTTTAGCAAGGCTGAGGGATTTGAGGACCCATGCCACTCATTCCAAGCTCGTAGAGCGGTCGAGGGCTGGCGGAGGCAAGCCACACGGCCCCCAGATAGTAGACGGCCTGTGACCTTTGAGTTGTTGGGGGGGGTTTTGCGGGAGCTGCCAGCGCTGTGTTGGTCCCAGTACGAGGCTACACTCTTCGAGACCGCATTTGTCTTGGCCTTTTTCGGGGCCTTGAGGGTAGGGGAACTGGTAGCGAGCTCCAGAATCTCTTTCACCAACACGCCCTTGGGGGTACGGGATGTTTCCTTCGGACCGAAGGGGATGTCTTTGTATATTCGGAGGTCAAAGACGGATCAGCTGGGAAAAGGGGTGCGCCTGCATCTGGGGCCACTACCGGGCGGTCCGTGTCCAGTGCAGATCACCCGAGCCTTTTTAGCAATGAGACCTAAGGGAGTTGGACCGCTGCTCATCCATAGAGACGGGGCCCCATTGACGAGATATCAGTTCACAGGGGTTTTCAGGTCGGCACTGGGGGCCTTGGGCTTACCAGGCAAGGAATTTGGGCCTCACTCCTTCAGGATCGGGGCAGCCACCACGGCTGCAGGTATCGGCCTGCCGGAGGCACGCATACGGGCCATTGGCCGATGGCGCTCCACAGCCTTTAGAGCGTATATCCGGCCGCAGTTGGAGTCCAGCCAGTGACCATCTCTCTGACTCCTCAGTTCCAGGACGGGGGTACAGGACAGTCTAGATTTTTGGGCACAGCATCGTCCATTGGGCAGGTTTGTATGCATCCTCGTCGGGCTGGGGAAAGGACTTGGGTTTGGGAGGTGCAGCACGCATTACATGGATGGCACAGCGGGGCATGCGGTGGAGGTCCCTGTTGCCATGGCTGAGGCGCGTCCGGGCGAGGCGACAACCTCCTGATGCACTGCTGCTGCAGCTTGGGGAAAACGACTTGACAGAGTGCCCTGGGGTGGCCCTCGAGCGCCAGGTTCTGGCCGACCAGGCCTTAGTGCGTGAGATCCTGCCCAGCGCTGTCCTCTTCTGGTCGGATTGGCTGGAACGGAGGTCATGGCGGGGTGCGAGGCAGCCCGAGAAGGTGGATGTGGCGAGACAGAAAGTGTCCGGCAGGTTGGGCCGGGCAGTCGAGTCGGCAGGCGGTATCTGGATTCGCCACCCAGACATCTCCCACAAGATGGAGGCCCTGTACCGAGCGGATGGCGTGCACCTATCGGCCTGGGGTATGGACATCTGGTTGCACGGAGTCCGTCATTGCCTGCTTGCCTGGCTACAGCTGTAAGGGCATTGGCGGGAACAGGACTAAAGGGGGCGTCCTGTTCTTGTGGCGGTAACAGCATGGGGCCGGATCTGTTGGCGGAATTCGGCCTGCGTGCCAATTCCGGAGTGGGGGACCCCTTTAAGGGTCTTGGCGTGAGGGTGGAACGGAGCTGGCTAGCTCAAGGAATAACAGTGCTTACCCTCACAGCCAGAGGGCAGGGGAGCTCACATAGGGGCAAGCGTCCGCTTGAACTCCAATAACCTGCCCTCCCGCCTTCTCTACCCATGCCGGCTGGCTGGGTAACGGTTAACTCGGCTGGCACGGCGGCCAGCCGATAGGTCGGATCCGGTGGACCCATGCTGTGCCAATGCTCTACAGCTGTAACCAATAAAAGTTGTGGCCAAATTTATCCACTTAATTTCCAAAGGAAACTGTTTGTATGAGTTCATTTCGAAGTTAGCGCGGGGGCGCGGGTACAAGGCGGGCCGACCTCGGTGTCCCAAGTAGGACCTGGAACCGCAATGCTCTAAGAAAGATCCTAAGTTCGAGCTTATGAATCAGCACTTGAATGCTGGAGATATTCTGATGATCCGGACCACATACCATAATATACTTGCAGGGGCATCCTGGATGTCTAATGTGGGGTATCCGAGTGATCATACCACCTAAACTGCACCCTGGAATTCTTAAAGAGCTTCATACAGGCCATCTTGGCATCATCAAGATGAAAGCCCTCGCAAGGAATTTTGTTTGGTGGCCTGGATTTGATCAGCAAATAGAGCAGCTAGCTATGCATCACCCTGGGTGTCAACAAATTGTAATGTTGCCAAATACTGTGATAACAAGGTTGTTCAGATTCCTTTTATGTTTATTATTTTAAAATGTTATGTTATTGTAGGATATATGCTGTTTATCCTAAAATAATAAAAATTGTTTAAAAACAAACAAACACAACAGCTGAATCCCCTCTCTTCTTCACCCATGGGAGTGGCTGTCTATCCCATGGCAATGTATACACAAAAATTTTTCAGGGGTGCCGCTGGGAATGGTTTTTCTGATAGCCGTCGATGCCCATTCAAAATGGCCCGAAGTGTTTTGCATGAAATCCACAGCTACTATGCAAATGATTGTAGTTCTGCAGGGTTTATTTGCCTGGGCAGGTCTGCCAGAGCAAGTGGTTAGTGATAATGACCCACAATTCACTTTGGAAGCATTTAAATTTTTTATGTGCCACAATAGCATTTACCATATCACCTGACCACAAATGGACTGGTGGAAAGATTTGTACGAACCTTGAAACAAGCCTTGGAATCCATGGCAGCTGACCATGGCTCTTTGCAGCAAAAGCTAGCACAGTTCATATTGGAATATTGCCATGCTACTCATGCCGCCACTGGTCAGTCTTCATCAGCAATGTTGTTTAGAGGGGGGCATCTACACTCATGTCTGGTTTTCTTAAAACCTGACTTAGGTATGCATGTTGAGAAATAACAGCTTGGTTAAGCATCTGCCAGAGGATGTGGAGCACTTCATTACTAATATGGTATGTAATGGCTCAGACAGTGTTGGCACATGATTACAGGGGATCTAACAAGTGG
This sequence comes from Gekko gecko, assembly GCA_029375565.1. Taxonomy (NCBI): domain Eukaryota; kingdom Metazoa; phylum Chordata; class Lepidosauria; order Squamata; family Gekkonidae; genus Gekko; species Gekko gecko. The sequence continues at coordinate 73,415,249 of JAPDNY010000003.1, read as the reverse complement.
TGCCCTGCTATTACCCACCACCGGGCAGGTCCTTTATCTTACGCAAAGAAATATCACCTGGCACACTGTGGTGCGGTCACATCAATCACCTATGGGGATTGGACCAGCTTGGATGATTGGACCAACATGCTCAGAACAACTCATGACCATCTCCTGCAGCCCAGGTGGGGGATAGTTCTAACACACTTGTACTAGAAGGTGCTTTTGTGGAAGTGCCTCAGCAAGACAGCTGCACCAGATGGAATTGAGCAGTGGAGAGTTTGACACTACCCCGAATGGAAGCCACCGGTAATAATATTTGATTTATAATCTATACCTTCCAGTGTTCTTCACATGATTCATTGCACGCGTGGGGGGACGGGACTGTTACATACTTGAATGCATCTAAGTGAACCTGCAGTCATGTTTTTTGTTATGTTGAATCTATTCTTCAGTGCTGTGTCTTAGTAAAAACAGTTCCCAGTTTGGCCTTGTGTGAGAGTCTTCATGGAAGATTTTGCTACCATTGCAAATATCCTGCAATAACCACGTTGAGTGAAGAAGGCTTAAGTGATTGGCTTAGGTATCCTCCAGCTGTACCCCTAGTTTGTCACAGAACACTTGTTATACAAAAGGTAATAATTACAACAAGAATGTTTACATAATCAAAAATAGTCCTATTACTGATTGCGTATCTGAATCCTGTATGGATTTGTTTACAGTGGTAGCTGTTCCTTCTGTACCTATGAAACTGCTCTCATAAGGGCAGTAAAACAATACATGTCCATTGATTTTTACTGGGGAGGGATGGCCAAGACAGTGGTTGTGTGATCTAGGCAAAAGAACTTAATCAAAATGTGATGGGTCTCCAGCCAGCATCCATGCATCCTCTAAGGTGTTTAAACAGATTTATTCCTTGCCTGAACCCCTGGCAGAGGCTAGATTGTTGCAAGATATCTGTATCTCTTCCTGGATTAGGGGGAAAGACAGACTCTGGGTAGTTTATTATCATGAATGAATCAGATTGGATAGAATTTTGTATTAATCCTCTGGTATATATAATTCTGTTTTGATCATGAACTCCCCTGAACATTCCAACACACTCCGAAATCAGTTTGCTCCCTGATCTGTCATTCAGAGGGTCTGTCTATCCACTGGCTGCTTTGCCTGAGTCCTGCCTCCAACATTCTAAACAGTTTGCTGTTCCTCTCCCCCCCACAGCCAGTCAGAACACAGAGGTCATTTGCATATGCGACCTCACTGGCCTTTGCCTCTAACATTCTAAATGGTTTGCTGTTGCTGTTCTGAGGTTAAATACATTTCCCCTTAGTGCCTGTTGGGGAAACAATTGTTGCCAATCTCCAGGTGAGGGCTGAAGATCACTCAGAATTACAACTGCTTTCCAGATGGCAGAGATCAGTTACCCTGGAGAAAAATGGTGGACTCTGTGTCCTTATATCCTGCTGAGATGGCTGTTGTATGACAGCCAGGGCTCTTTTTGGAGCAGGAACGCCTTTGCATATCAGGCCACACACCCCTAATATAGCCAGTCCTTCAAGAGCTTACAGAGCTCTTCTTACAGAGGCTACTGTAAGCTCTTGGAGGATTGGCTACATCAGGGGTGTGTTGCCTAATATGCAAAGGAGTTCCTGCTACAAAAATAGTCCTGATGACACCCAATGTGACGTAGCAGTTAGGGCTTCAGAGCATGGTAGAGGCTGTGGGTGGGGGGTGGAAAGTTGAAGAGTGAGGAGAAAATAAAGGTAGGTTGATAATTGGCTGGGAAGGAGATAGGGTTGCCAACTCCAGGTGGGAAATTCCTGGAGATTTGAGGGATGAAGCCTGGAGAGGGTGAGGTTTCAGGAGGGGTGGGGCCTCAGACAGGTACAATGCCATAGACTCCACCCTCCAAACCAACCAGTCCCTCCCAGGGAACCATTGTTGCTAATCTCCAGGTGGGAGCTGGAGATCACTCAGAATTACAACTGCTCTCCAGGAGGGAGGGGGGAGGAGATGGAAAGCTGAAGTCAGAGGGGCAGATCAAGGTAGGTTGATGGTTGGCTGTGAAGGAGATAGGGTTGCCAACTCCAGGTTGGAAAATTCCTGGAGATTTGAGGGGTGGAGCCTGGAGAGGGTGGGGTTTCAGGAGGGATGGGACCTCAGACAGGTACAATGCCATAGACTCCATCCTCCAAACCAGCCATTCCCTCTAGGGGATCCATTGTTGCCAATTTCCAGGTGAGGGCTGGAGATCACTTAGAATTACAACTGTTCTTCAGGTAGCAGAGATCAGTTCCTCTGGAGAAAATGGTGGACTCTATGTCATTATACCCTGCTGAGGTTGCCACAGCAAATTGACACTAAGTTCCCAGGACCAGGGTACCTGACTAGAGCCTCTTTCTAGAGCTTGTTGTATTTATTTCCACAATGGGCCTTATTCCTAGTATTAATATAATTTGAATCCTCCTCCTTAATATTTACTGATTTAACATATTACAGTCATTTCAGTCCTTTTCAGATTTCACTTTTGGCACTTCAACTGCACGTTATGAGAGCACGTGCCACCCACAGTCCTCCTGATATGTGCGGTCACCGTTTTTTGTTAATTGGGCAATATGCCCTTTTTTGTATGTGCAAATGTGTGCCCTTAGAATCCAGTATTTTGTTTGCACGTACCAAAGTTGGAAAATATATGCATTGCCTATTCAAAATGGTGACTGCGCTTATTGGGATGTGTGGGTGGAACACATTCCTGTTATACATGGTTGGAGTGCCAGAACTGAATGTCTCATAAGGGCCTTTAACATTGCTTTAACTTCATTCGAGGTGGTTTCCAATAAAAAGAGATCTAAAGCCTCGATCAAATAAAAATTTCCGTACAGATCTAATTAAAACAGTAATGTCACTGTGAGAACTGTCAACGACCAAAATAGTAAGAACCAGTTGATGAAGACATAGTTTTGATGGTGAGATGGACGGGATTGCTGCAGTCCAGGGATCTTTGATTAACCACTAGTTTGGTTCACAGCCTGAGGCAGGTTGTGAATAGCATCACTCAACATTTGACAAAGTCTTCATTTGTATTCAGACAGTTCATATACATTCAATTGTACAAAAAAAAGAGAGAGATGATTGAACATTAATGTTCTCATACTGATGCTCTACAACTTCTCTCTGCCCCCAACCTGTCACCACTTCCATCTCATCTCTGTGTTTGCCACATTCTTTAAATATGCAACATGATAATATTGCCCAGCAAATCATTCCAGAGAGGTAGCTGTGTTAGTCTGTTGTAACAAAATAAAATAGAAGTCCACTAGCACATTACAGACTAATAGAATTTGGTCTACCATAAGTTTTTATGAGTCAGAGATAATTTCATCAGATGCATGAAGTTTATATCTATAGGAGTTATTTATACTTAGACTTGCAAGCAACAGCTGGGTGGGTGTGCAAAGACGGCAATTTGAAACAATAACCTATCAAAGAGAAATCAATCCAGACAGAATGGGTGAGGATCACTCCTACCTGTTGAAGATAGGCAGAGTAGGAGTAACATAAAATGAGATCTAATCAAGGAAGGTGCAGCATGAAACATGATAAGCAGAGCTAATTAACATCTGTAAAAGGTGGGTCATGCTGAGTTATTAACACCGATAGAGAGCAAAGAAATCCAAATCTTTGTTCAAGCCTGGGGGAGGATCATATTGAATGGCTTAATGAATCCTTATTCAGCACTTTCACTTTGAATTCCCCTTTTGCAGTTTTTATTGTAAGAGAACAGTAACCTGTAGGATAATGTTAGAATTAGGATTGATCAAGAGATTCACAGAGCTCAGGGCAGTTCACAACAGAACTGAATCTAGAAGTTAAGAGTTAAAATTAAGGTTGCCAACCCTCCTGGTCTGGCAGAGGTCCCCCACTTTTGGGGGCATTCTACCCGATGCCAACCAGCTGGCTGGTGGGAGAAGCCCCACCTGCAAGCCCCAACACCCACAGCCACCCCTCTCCCTTCTCTCTTGAGAGAGAGGAGGGAGGAGGGAGAAGGGTGGCTGCGGAGATCGAGCATGCAACGCCTTCCCGCTCCCTGCACTTAAAGGGGCTCCCTTTAAGTGCATGGAGCTGGCGGAGATTGGGCGGATGGGAGGGTGGACGTCCCCAGTGTGATGCCATCATGTTGGGGATGCCCTGCCCCCTCCAGGAACGCCCCCAAAAGCCCCCTGCGGGGGGGGGAGAGATGGACTCGACAACCCTAGTTAAAATAACATCAGATGGTGCCAAATAGATATACAATATGCATTACTGTCTTTCAATAAGCAGGAAAAGCAGGGTGGGAGAGAGGAAGGGAGTGTCAGGTAGGATGGTACCCATTGCTGTCCTCAACCAAAAGCCTGGCAGAACATCTCTGCCTTGCACACCCTGCGGCACTGCATAAGGTCCCACAGGGTGCAGATGTTGTTTGGCAGAGAGTTCTACCAGGTAGGAGCCAGGGCTGAGAAAGCCCCGGCTCTAGTTGAGGACAGGCAGATGTCCTTAGGGTTAGGAATCATCAGTAAGTTGTTCTCAGCAGAGCGTAAAGCTCTCCGGAGGACATACCAGAGAAGGAGGTCCCACAGATATGTGGGTCCCACCATTCATGATCTCTGTTTCCAAGGGCAGGCCATACTAAGTTGCATTTAGCTTAGTATATTAGCTCAAATACTTTGGCCACCAAATGAGAAGGGAGCAGTCACTGGAGAAGACCCTGATGCTGGGAAAGATTGAAGGTCAAAGAAGAAGGGGACGGCAAAGGATGAGATGGGTAGACAGTGTCATCGATGCAACGAACATGAAATTGAGCAAACTTCTGCGGACAGCGGAAGACAGGAGGGCCTGGCGTAATCTGGTCCATGGGGTCGCGAAGAGTCGGACTCGACTGTGCGACTGAACAACAACAACAAAAATTAGTTTCAACAAGTAATCACAGGAAAGGGATGCAATTCAGAAATATCCCCCAATCTCCCCCCCGGATTCTTTAACCTCTGAGACTTGAGCAGGTTGATTTCCTTACCCCACACCCTTTAATTCCTTTACCCGACACACAGCTGCCCTCGACACTGCTTCCCTTTTAAAAAGTTCTTTTCTTTTGGTTAATTTATTGGGATATATTTTGCAGAATATCTTTGGAGTCCCCTGAGTAGTGAGAAGCTCTCTATGTTTTCTGTAGGCAGTGACACTTTACGGTTTCTGATACTCTCACAGGGGCCAGCCGCTTGGCTCTTATTTATCATTCATTTATTGGAAGCGTTTTAAAGCCATCTCACCACCAAATTAGGGCCCACAAAGTGGCAAACCATCCAAAACATTAAAGCCAGCTTCAAAATTCAAAACAAACAAATAAATTCTGCAAAGCTTAGCCCCAGAGTGTGACAATAGAAAGTTCTCAGCTTCTGAGCAAGGGGGCTGGCCGGTGGGGGTGATGACTTCTAGTCAAGAAAGGTAACACTTGGGCAGAAAAACTCTTTTAAAGGAGACCAGTTTCTTGACACAGAGTTAGAAACGATTCTAGAGCTCACCTACTCCAGCCCCCTTGCTCAGTGCAGGAATTAGACAACTACAAGACCCCACTCTGCTTAAAGAAGTATATGCCTTAAAAAAAAAAGTTTTAAGATGATTGGGGAAAATAATTACAGGAGAAATTCTTGTGGGGCTGTGCCTTTAAGAAAGGGGGGGTGCCTCCAAAAGCCTGACAGTAGCCACGGGTTTGCTGGGGAGAGAATTCCATAGTTTTGGTACCACCAACCTAGATTCTCAAACTTTAGCAAGCCAAGGATCTCCCTTTTGATTACAAATTTTATGGAACCCCAACCCCCTCCCCTTCTCCATCACTGACACCTACCATGTACAAAACAGTTCCCTTTCACAATGTGTGCAGAAACCCATGGATGCCTCCATTCCCTCAAAGACTAGAGTGAGAACTGCATCAGCTATACATCACAAGCAAAAAAAAATTGTATTATCTGTGCATGTCATTCGAGGTCAGGTCTTGAAAGGTAGCTGATTTTATAGAGCCACAATGCGATCCCACTCCTTGATGGAAAGAATTTTTTTTTATCAGGGATGATCTTCCTTATCGGTTAATAAATTCTAGCCTGTATTTGACTAACCAATGAAGAAAGGTTTCTGGGGGGAAAACTTCTAGAGCTCCTCATGGATAAGGAAGAAGGCCAGAATTGTGCTGCTGAGCTATTAATTCCCAGCAGCCAATCAGCACTTTACTAGAAAGAGCCCTCCATTGGAACATTAGCTGGAAAGAAGTGAAAGGAGCTCACTCCCTGTTTTTTAGAAAGGATTTGTGCTCCCCTGGAGTTACGCTATGATTCATGAGATCCAGGGCTCTTTTTGTAGCAGCAACTCCTTTGCATATTAGATGACATACCCCTAATGTAGCCAATCCACCAAGAGCTTACTGTAGCCCCTGTAAGAAGAGCTCTGTAAGCTCTTGGAGGATTGGCTACATTAGGGGTGTGTCGCCTAATATGCAAAGGAGTTCCTGCTACAAAAAGAGCCCTGACTAGACCCAAATTTTAAAACTATTTTACCATTAGATATAGTGAGAGCAGCCAGACACCTCACAAGCAGCACATCAAGGTGTATGTCCCTAGCACCTGGTATCTATGTAGGTCTCTTGAGAAAGTTATGAGCAGTGTTCAAGGACAATGATGGTTTATTATTGTTTTGTTCCTATGTGTCCTGCTTCTTACAACATGTGACTATTGTCCTTCATAGGTGGAGCAGGTGTGGGAGGAGAAAGAAGTTTGTCCTGGAACTGACATGACTCTAATGGTACCCCCCCACCACACCCTACCTTCTGGTTGCCAGGCCAGGTCTCACAGCCCTGGTATTGCTTTGCTCCACCTATTTTGCCTAATCCCCTATGATCATGACACCATCCCTCAATTCCAAGGAAATTTGTGTGATTGGAATTGAGGGATGGTGTCATGATCATAGGGGATTAGGCAAAATAGGTGGAACAAAGCAATACCAGGGCTGTGAGGCCTGGCCTGGCAACCAGAAGGTAGGGTGTGGTGGGGGGTTACCATTAGAGTGATGTCAGTTCCAGGAAAACCCAGAATGGACATCATGCCAGTGATTCCTAGAGAGGACTGACATCACTTCTAGGGAAAACCAGCAGCAGTGGGAAATGCCAGTTGCCCTCCCCACACTGAGGGGAATGACAGCCAGAAGCGACCCTCTTTTTAAAGGCATCAGATATCCCTATTTGTTGTTATGTCAATCATTCAAAGGCTTATTCATTTATTGAAAAGCTTTCTATCCCACCGTCATTCACAGTTACCATGGCAAATAATGAAAAAATACAATCAAAACATAATTCCTAATAAAATTCAATAACTAATAAAGCTGCTGCTAGAAGCATTTATCAACCTCCCTCCAGGATAAAAAAACAAACAAACTATAAATCACATTCATTAAGGATCAGGAGGCAGAGTAGGGGGAAAAAATCAAACAAGATCATAGACACAAACAACAAAATAAACAGTACAATTACAAACCTGGGTGAATAACCTGAATCAGTACCTGTATGTTTGCCCCAATGAGGCAAATTAACATCTCCCTGGATAAGGAAAATGGCATGAAAGTAATGTTTAAACATATCAGAAAGATTTTTGCTTGATTATTAAAGAGGGGGAAAGCATAGGGAACCGGTGTAGTTGAGCAATCTTTAACCCAGCATCTAAAACTTGACTAGGCGCCATGCAAATGCTTGTGGGGAGGGAGGTGCACAGTCTTAGTACCACTATAAAAAAATGGTATCTCTCTGGTAGCCACCACTTGCCTTTGAAGGTAGAGGCAGACAACTTGGACCTTGTTGAACCTTATTGGACAATCTTACTTGATGGGCAAATTTGTAGGCAAACAAGCAGTCTTTTGTCTTTCACACACACTGAATAATGAACTTTCAGGGTGCGTTTAGACAGCATGCTGTGAGCGGTGTAAATTGCTCAGGTTCCAATGCGTTTTTTTTTTAACCCGGAGAATTGTGATCACACCTCCTTGTTCCGGATCGCTGTGCAGCCACATCGCTCTCTGCCGTCCACACGCGGGCGCGTGCATCGGTGGTTTTTTCCTCTCTCAGTTTGATCATGTGCACAAGCAGCCATCTGTAGAACTAAAATTTTCATGCGTGTGCAGAACAGCGATTTCCACACTTCTCTTTAAACTTTAAATGAACACTTTCCTTTAAACTTTTACCCCGAAACTGGCCTCTGTGCAATCCCGAACTCATCTAAATGCCAAAACTAGGCACCATTTAAACTTTGCTTTTATTAACTTAGGAGTGGAGCTCCGCCTATGTGCACACCGCCAAGGCATAAAAAAAAGGGCGTATGAAAAGCAGAAGCCGGAGGCTTCCATGGCAGCTTTCCAGAGGGGAGGGGGTTGAAGCACCCGGAAGTGGCTCGACACTGCAGGAGCGATCAGACATCAGAAAAGTGTGGCTAGAACCGAAGAATCAGGAAAACACCACTTGGGTAGGTGGTATCAAAATACTCTGTTTTAAAGGGGGTTTGATCCAGAAAGCAATGGCTGGGGATGATGCACAGATGTGGGATGTGTGAACGTGCACATAAAGTCCATTCCTGAAGCATGCCAAAAGCGGTTCAAACGGAGCGTTGCAGCTGGATTTTCCTGTGTGAAACAGAAAAATCCAGTTTCAAGAGATTGCTAAAGTGCACTGAGAGTGCATTATCCAATGTGTATGAAAGCAGCCTTACAGTTATTCTGGGATTATAAATGTTGTCTGCATGGCATGAATTTCATGGTAGGCTTTGCTGACTACTGTTCTCCTTGAAATATAGGAAACCCAAGAGAAATATCATTGCTAAGATGAAAAGACAGTGAGCAAAGAGGCCTTGGTCTTGTCATGGCAGATGACCCCTTCAACTCTCTTCAGTCTCCAAGTCAGTTCTTGGATGTTTGAACAAATAAGTCTGAAGTGAGTTCAGGGGAAACTTGTTCTATAAATAGATGCTTGGTGTGAGAGCAACAGCTAAGCACTTCAAAGGGGAAATTTCCTTCACCGTTTAACAGGAAGGCCTTGTGACCAGGTTCTGTGACCTGGTGGAAAGCCTCACAGAAAGAGAGATGATCCCTTGCCAAGTCCTTCCAGGAGCTAAGAGGCCACAACAAACATACTTGATTAAAATTCATTTGCCAAGATGTATTAAATAAAATAGCAGTGCAGTTTGGGTAGGTGAGAAAGAACTGATAGAGAAATGTCATGAACCAGTCTACATGTTGAAACATTCTCTAATTATACATTTATCCAACTTAGTACTACACAGCTTGCAAAAAAGAGAGAGAGGGAGAAAGAGGAAGAATAATTAGAGGTTATGAAAATGTCTATGTAGCAATATCATGATACCTAAATATAGCGCCTTTTCCTGAAGCGTTTTGTACTGGTTATGATCTGTAGACTAAACCTGTTGCTGTTAAGAGTCAAGCAGAATGGCAGTTCTTTTTGATGCAATGGAGTCAGACTTCACACCATCTCTTGAGGACTCATCTCTGATACGACATGAGTTATTCCCCTTTTGTGTGCTTTTCTAAATGGTGGGTAAGGAGCCTGTTGCCACCAAGGGCAAGTTGACTAGCATATTTATATTTTCTCTCTCTAAAAGAAGTCTTTTTCTTCCACGCTGTTATAATAACTGAAAACTGAGGTTTCTTTCTAGTCCAGAAAGGAGTTTTGGTTTTGTCTACCTAGGTCACAAATGGTTTTGTCTACCTAGGTCACAAAAGAGAGCCAGTTTGGTGTAGTGGTTAAGTGCATGGACTCTAATCTGGGAGAACCAGGTTTGATTCCCCACTCCTCCACTTGCACCTGCTGATGTGACCTTGGGTCAGTCACAAGCTCTGGCACAGCTGTTCTCTCAAGGACGGTTTGTGTTAAGCCCCACCTACCTCACAGGGTGTCTATTGTGGGGAGGGGAAGGGAAAGGAGTTTGTAAGCCGCTCTGAGATGCCTTTGGGTAGTGAAGGGCAGGGTATAAATCCAGTTTCTTCTTCTTCTTCTTCTTCTTCTTCTTCTTCTTCTTCTTCTTCTTCTTCTTCTTCTTCTTCTTCTTCTTCTTCTTCTTCTTCTTCTTCTTCTTCTTCTTCATCTTGTTTTTAGGAAACTTTCAGTTCCAGAGCATATTCGGAGCTGTTGTTTACCAGAGCCCAGTCAAAGAGCTTGTTTTTTTTTTTATGCTAGAATGCAGTGTTGGAACATATGAAGTAATGGTTCAGAAAAATTAACAGCGAAGAACAGAGGGAAAAGTGCTAGAAAATATATAAAAACACATTTCACTCACTTTCTCATAAGCTTCACAGTTAATGTCTGACATGTTTGGGAAAAAGAGTAAAAGCATTGGGGTGAAAGGTCAAAGTTTTATCCAGACAGCTTGATTCCTTCTTTTCAGTTTTGACAAGAAGTGATTCTTGAGGCTGAAATATTTCCCTCTCCTCTCCAGAATCCAGTATCTTGAATATATATTTTCTGCATGGATTTTCATTTGCACAGATGGCTGAATGCAGTGGAGGAGCACAGACACAACTGAACAGCGAGTGGTAATTTATGTATATAATCTGATCCACCTGTACAGCAGAAGAGGTGATAGAATCCCTGAATATCATAGAATGGACTGTATCACATCACACTATTAATGAATGGTACAATTTCAAATGCTCTCTCTCAAATGAAAAATATTTCATGGGGATAGCACGGGAAGAACAAGACTGTCATCTCCCTCATTAGCTGGAATTTCTTTTCTTTTCATTTTTTTTAAAGCACGAGGAAGTATTCAAAGTGGCATTACTCACCTGCAGCTGGAAATTGTGCAGTCCACTCTACCATCTTAGACTTCTTCCACTTTATTCTGCCGCATGTATAGACCAGACCTTGCTAAATGAGTTCACTGCGTCTCCCTGCCAAATGTTCGGAAGAATCCTGTCACAGAAATCAGAAATCCATGGAAGCAAGCAGAGGACTAGGAAAATTGTCCTTGCTACTGGGAAAGCCAATAGACGACACGACAAACTTACTAAGCAATTGACCGACAAATAGACATTGCTACTCACTTGGTGAAAGACAGAAATCGAAATATGGAGGAGAAAGGAATCAAATGAAACACGGAAGAGAAAGGAATCAGTGAAAGCAGGCCTTTTACAGATTTCTGTTAACAGTATTTGTTAAACAGAATTTTATTTCATGATGACTTTAGAATCCCCTTTTGTTTAATGTTATCCCCACAACTGTTTAATTACAACAGAATTTCATTGTGACCTTTTTATTTCACTTTTTTATTTCAATGTAATTTTCCATTCTTTTTGACTTCCCTGTTGTATTGAGAAGCTGAACAAGGGTGCTCATGTTTTCACACTGAACAATTCTTTATTCTTTCCTGAAATCCTAAATCTGCGTACTCTCCCTGCCCTCTTCCCAGCTGACAAAAAGAAATACTGTAAGGATGTTGACATATTTTTCTGCGTACCATCAAAATGAGTTTCAGGCTTCAGCTAATATGGAAGGCATAAATACCTTGAACACTTCTATGAACTTGTTCCAAGCCACAACTGAAAACAATTCAGCTGGAAGTTCTCATGTGCAGGGCTCTCCTGCTACTCCCATTCATTTTAATGAGGTTTGTATCGAAGAATTGTGCCTGACAGTTTGTAGAAGAAAACCAAAGACATACTTTCAATAAAAAAACCCTCCAGTTGTTAATATTAATTACTACTTGCACAACAATTAGGTTAATTGAGGGCAGGACATTAGCCCAGATATCCAGGCTTATCTCTGAATTTACTGGATTTTATGGGTTTATGTCTGATTCTGAACAGGCCTACACAGTGTTTTCTTGGTGGATTAGCTGGACCTGTACTGGAACAATCCCATCCCTGGTACCTACTGGATGGCACAGAGTCTAACTTTTACTCCTCCCCCATGTGCTTTTAATTCCTCTTATCTACTTGCCTCTGCAAAGTCAAATTGCTCTGAAATTGCACTAGGTACACTAGATGGTGGGTGGAAAGTGCACTTCTCTGAGGGATTTGTGTGGCTTATGGGCATGTCATAAACTGACTTTGAAAAACACTACTTGGCCTGTGCTCAGCGGAGGGATGGTGTGTCATCTTTATTTTGAGCTTCCATTATTTTATCTTGGGGTATTAGTCTGTAAAGCAGGAACATATACAGCCCACCACTTGTGGGACAATGAACTAAAATGACCTAATGTCTTTTCATCTTAAGACTGGAGTCAGTGTATCAGTATGCAACCTCCAGAACACGCAGGATCTGTGCCGGCATGAGAGTACAACTTGTTCCTTCTTGCTGGTTCCATGATCCAACCTAGGCTCTATCTGCACTAATGGCTATCTAACATCAGAGTGGCAATTTACACACTCACTAGAATTAAGGGGTAAAGTTCTGCCTGGAATGTACCATTACAGGCAGAGTGCGTGAGTGTTGTGTGTTTAAAGCATCTTTGGGGGGAGCCTCATTACACAAAGCACACTTTTAAGCTGGGGAGAAAGGTTGTTCTTAGTGTTCTCCTTGACATACTCCTTTTCTATGTTAATTTCTTTTCATGTGTGAACATCCCAAACTTCCCCCACTTCCTGGTCTTAAGTGATACAGTTCAGGAACAGCTTTATTAGTTGACTAGGAGTAAGGCCCGTTGTGGGAAGAAATACAATGAGCTCTAGAAGGAATTTCCAGGTGAGTGTCCCGGCTGTGGCTGGTGGGGTGGCAGAGGGAAGGGGGAAATAGAGGGAGGCAAGCCATGTTTATTTCCTTCTGCTTAGCTATAAGGCAGGCTGTCTCAAGTCACTTTGCTGCCCCAAGTGGGTAGTATGGGAGGACAGCCTCATGGTAACAGGTATGGTTCCCTCCACCCCTGACTTATGTTGATTTGGGGCTCTGCAGTGGCAGCTAAGGTAGAAAAGCACCTCCTCCTATGCCATGTTTTCTGGGTCCCAACGATCTGGAAAGTGGTTCCATAGCCAATTACACGGTTGCCAACTTTGGGTTGGGAAATACCTGTAGATTTGAGGGATTGAGCCTGGGGATTGCAGGGTTTGGGGTGGAGAGGGACTTCAGCAAGGTATAATGCCATAGAATCCACTGCCCAAAGCAGCCATTTTCTCCAAGAGAACTGATCTTGGTCATCTGGACATCAGTTGTAATAGCTGGGAAATTTTCTGTAGGGGAAATGATATGCTGTGGCTGGGGAACACAGTGCTTTCTGGGAGATCTCCAGGCCCCACAGGGAGATTGGGATATGTATTTTACCTCAGGACATATTCAGTGACTCCCACAGCAACAGCAAACTGTTTAGAATGTTAGAGGCAAAGGCCAATCAGGCAGCATATGCAAATGACCTCTGTGTTCTGACGGCTATGGGGGGGAGAGGAACAGCAAACTGTTTAGAATGTTGGAGGCGGGACTCAGGCAATGCATCCAGTGGATAGGGAGACCCTGTGAGTAACAGGTCAGGGAGCCAACTGATTTGGGAACATGTGGAATGTTCAGGAGAGTCCATGACCAAAACAGAATTATATATAAGGAGAGATTCTGCTAAAGGTAGAAACTGGCTGTCAGTGAGGTACAGATTCTTCAGAAGAACGATTTCAGTGCTTAGTATTCTTAGTATGAGCACAGAAGATACATATCAATTTCCACCTGTTTGGCCTGTTAGACTCATATTCCACAAAAAATGGCATAAATAAAGTCTATTGCCAGGTTTGAGGGACTTGTGAGCATTAATAGCCATACAGGTCAGGCATTTGAAATGGGGAGGAGGAAGAGAGTGAAATTGTTCCTTTCTTTCTCTTCCATGAGAGAGCCCCACTCACACAAGAGGCAGAATGGGCAAGCTAGTCCTCTTCCTCTCCTCACCACAGCTGTCCAACTTGTAGAGCTATTAGTAGGAGTCAGAATCCACTTTCTGGAGGCCACAAAGACTCATAGAGGAGCAGTATATGGATATCCACCAGTGCCTTCTGCTGATGAGTTGTTTGTCTTGAAGAAATAAATATGTAAGAACTTTGAGCACTTGGATAAAACACTATACAGAATTTTTGTTTTTGTTCTTCTTCATGTTATATCATTAATGTCAATGTTACTATTTTCTAGCACACAGGAGACACCTGTAGGCTCTACCCACTTTTCAGGTATAGAATCATGTTTTGATGGGTGCTTGTCATCACAAATTGATATTACTAGAGGAGTTAATCAAGGCTGTCCTCTATCTGCTCTTCTATTTATTTCCACCCCAGAACCACTTGCTGTTGCAGTGAGAGAAGAATCAAAGATTCATGGCATCAAAAGATGAGCGGCTCAATATAAAATTGGTCTTTATGTGGATGATATTATCATTTTCTTAACAAATATTGAACAATCTAGTGGAGTATCAGGAAACCTTATTACTCAGTACAGGAGTGTTTCTGGGTATAAATTGAATTCAGATAAATCAGAGATCATTTGCTTTAATACAAATTTAAATGAACATAAAAAAGATTATTGGATTTGGGATTTGAAGTTGGTAGACCAAATTAAGTATCTTGGTATTTGGTCAAATAAAAATAACAATAGTCTTTTAAAAATTAATTGTGATCCAGTGATAACTGAAATAAAAAAGCAGTTCCAAATTTGGGAGGCTTTAAATTAATCCCTCCTTGGACATATCAATGTGGTAAAAATGATGATTCTCCCAAGATTCATTTTTTTTTTAATTTGGGACCCTCCAGGTGGAATTCTCAGTAAAAATGTTAAGAGAGTGGCAGTCATTATTAAATACTTTTATCTGGAACAGACAGGAGCCTCATCCATTCACTCATCTTATTAGCAATCCCCCCCATGGCTTACAGCATTCCCCCTCTCCTCCGTTACATGTTCACAACGACCCTGTGAGGTTGGTCAGGCTGAGAGTGTGCATCTGCCCCAAGGCTATCCACCTAGCTTCCACGTAACAAGTGGGGACCAGAATCTGGGTCTCCCAGGTTAGGCCACAAGAAGCTGGTTTATCCACCCAGACCACCCTCTGGCCCCTCCCCCCTTCACAAAGCAGCCTGCGAGGTGAGCAAAGGAACCTGTCTGTGCAGCTGGCTCCCTGCTGTGTATAGAGGATGACTACGACCAGTGGGACCTGTGCAACCCTCCCCAGCCACCCACAGTAGCCAAGAGTAGAAATGTGAAGGCCCAGAAAAAAACTGGAAAAATTTGGAAAAACCCTGTTTTTTTCCCTGATGCCTTTTTTGTTTTTTTCCGAAAAACTGGAAAAATTGAAAAAAGAAAAGAAATTGATTATGGAATGTTTTATTTTAACATGATGAATGAAATATTTTAAGAGAAGCTTGTTTCAATCCGGGCAAACCTTCAGTTTTTAGAGGTCCATAATAACTGTGATAATGACAGACACAACAGAATAGCTTCAGAAGCAGAGACTGAAACCGATACTGATAATTACAGCTCAGAAAATGATTCTGATTAAATTTCATGGCCATTCATTGAAACTTAGGGGAATTTCAGACAGATGATATAATCCAGAAGAGGAACGGTTCCCAAACGGTTTCTGGTCTGGCATTTCAGACAGAACCGTTTTAGAACCGGTTCCCTACCGGAATATATTTGTAATTTCACACAGAATCGCTTCTGTCCCGTTCAGGAAACGGGGCTGAAGTGTTTTACCTGTCAACCGCTTCCAAGTAGTCGTCAGTTTCTTCTCCCGGATCCGATACGCTTTTTTCCCGCCTTTTTTCGCCCGCGTGGGCGATCTCCGGCTTTTTTTTTTGAATGTTCGCTTTAGAGCGTTGTAGCGTTATAGCGCTATAGCGCAATAGCATCATAGCAACCCCATTGGAATGCCTGTGGTGTTGTTTTATAGCACTATAGCGCTCTAAAGTGAATATTTTTTTAAAAAAAAAGGCGTGGCGGGAACCGGCGGGAAAACAAAGCGGTGCAATCTGAATTGCCAAACCGCTTCTGATTCGGCTCTTTTCCGGTCAGGGAAAGCCATGTGTGAAATGGCAGCCCTGTACCGGTTTACTTCAAGACGAATCAGAAACGGCTTCAAACCGACAGAGTCTCGGTAATGTGAAATTCCCTATAGTCCCGCACTCCCTTCTATACACTTCCCCCCTCTTCAATTCTTTTTATGAGAATGGGTTTTTTATTTTGTTTTAATACTGTGAAGAGGAAATACGAATAATTGTTACTTCTAGATTTTTAAAAATTGTTTCGTGGAGGTTTTTTGGTCTGTTCCACATAAACTAGTAAACAGTTCAGGATATTATTGCTCCATTTGTTACAATTACGAATAAATATTATAAAAAAGTAAATTCTGTTTGTAATAATTGTTTGGATACATTATCTTTTTAATATGCTAGTTGTGATAATTTCATGGCAAGTAAAATTGTCCATAGTCATATTTTATGTTCCTAAAGTAACAGAATGACTTTCAATCTGGAAAAGAAAAAAGAAGTGCTAATGTTGCATTTTTTCAATTTTTCCAAAAATGTTCGGTTTTTTTCCAGAGCTTCAAAATTTGTGGAAATTTTACATCTCTAGCCAAAAGCCTTTTGTCTGAGACATGTCCTCAGAAACCCTGCAGGAGGAGTAGCAGATGGGATGGGGAGGGAATGGGGCAGAGAAGAAGAAGAAGAAGAAGAAGAAGAAGAAGAAGAAGAAGAAGAAGAAGAAGAAGAAGAAGAAGAAGAGTTGGATTTATATCCCACTGTTCACTTGGAGTCTCAGAGCAGCTTCCTCTCCCCACAACAGACACCCAGAGAGGTAGGTGTGGCTGAGAGAACTCTGAGTGAACTGTGATTGACCCAAGGTCACCCAGCTGACTGCATGTGGAGAAGTGGGGAATCAAACCCAATTCTCCAGATTAGAGTCCACTGCTCTTAACCACTACATGAAATTCCTGTCATGTTCCAGAAATCAAGCAGCAGACACACAGTTGTGGGACGACAGACTTTATTACACTGGAATCTAAGGCAATGTGGGGGTATTCCACTGGAATCCATGGCAAAGGGTGAGGACTCCGTCCACTTCTGCCTTGGAGACTGAGGGTTCCCAACATGTCCTGTGCCTAAGTGGGATGACATCACAGGTGGAACTGGGAAGGGCTTGCCAGGCATGATGCTCCACTCCACAAGGAGGGCTGGAACAGTGGACTGGGTGAGGCCAAAACAGTGGACTGAGCAGAGCACATGTGTGTGTGGGGTGGGTGGGACTTGCCATGCCCACAAAACTTTCTGTTGAATCTCCACCTGCATGACAGAAAAATCGAGCCACGGCAACTGGCCATGAGTGCCGTGCCAGCCTCAGCCACGGGAGTCTTGTCCTGACAGGCATCCCTTAGGGGGTTATTCTGAATTCGATGTTATGTATCATGTACATGCACTCCCTTGCCCAGCTGGTGTGGAGTTTTGGGCAGGGGTGTCATCAGTCATTGGCTGGAGTGTCATCAGTCATGCTGATGATACCTGGCTATATCTGCTGATGGATGGCAGGCTGGACACTGCCTCAAGTAATCTGGCCAAGGGCTTGAAGGCTGTGGTTGGAAGGTTGAACTAAAGTTGGTTGAGATTGAATCCATCGAAGACAGAGGTTCTCTGGCTATGTGGGGGAGATTCAGGACTTTGGTGCCAACTTCCATCTCTTTACCATGTGTCACTGACTCTGGCACAGGCAGTCAAGAACTTGGGTGTATTCCTGGATGCCTCCTTATCAATGGAGGCCAAGGTCACAAATGTTGTCAGACTGGTGTTTTTTCAACTACGCCCTGTTAGGCCCCCTTCCTGTCTCACTCTGACCTAGCCACTGTAATCCATGCAATGGTCACCTCTAGGTTAGACTACTGTAACTCACTCTACACAAGCCTACCCTTGAAGCTGACATAAAGATTACAACTGATCAAGAATGCAGCAGCTCAGGTTCTTTTTACGGGGACCCCGTTAACAGTGCACATTCAACCTGTGCTTCATCAGCTGCACTGGCTCCAGATTAACAAGTCAGATTCAAGATTTTGGTTTTGACCTTTCAGGCAAGGGTCAGGGACCAATGTACCTTCAGGACAGCCTCTCCTGGAGAGCATTGTGCTCAGGCAAAAAAATCTTGCTCAAGGTTCTCAACCAGAGCCAGGGCTTTCTCTATCCTGGCTCTGACCTGGCAGATCTCTCTCCTGGCTGACATCAGGACCTGTGGGATCGATTACAATTCCACAGTGTCTGCAAGGCAGAGATGTTCTGCCAGGCATACAACTGAGGACAACAACCTGATGGAACTCTCTGCTGATTGACATCTGGGCCCTGCAGGATCTACTACAATTCTGCAGGGCTTGTAAGGCAGAGATGTTGAGGACAGCAATGGTATGGCTAGTCCTCCTCTTTCTCTTAGAATTCAGGACCTTGTTGCTGTATAGTTCGTAACTTTTGATCATAATAAATCGAATTGAGTTTTAACAGTTTAAATTATTATGTATCTGCTTTTAACTTGTTGTATGTCAGCCTGAACCCACCTTGTGAGGAGGGCAGTATAAAGAAACATCATCATCATCATCATTGAATTATTAATTGCTAAATTGAAACAATTTGGTGCATTAGTGGGATTTAAAAATAATAAACAGAAAACAAAGATAATAAAAATATGAAAATACAAGTTCAAATAAAACTGACAAATAAAACTGGTTTTAAGATGGAAAAGAAGGTAAAACATCTGGATATTACATTGACAAATATGAACTGTATGTTATTTCAAAATAATTATGTCAAGACATGGAATGAAGATAAAAAAGATATGGTAAAATTGAACAAAGTGCAACTGTCCTTGTTGGGGAGAATATCTGTAATTAAGATGAATGTCTTACCCAGAATACTACTTTTGTTTCAGAATATACCTGTTTTGACAACTGATGTACCATTTAAACAATGACAGAAGAACATATCTAAATTTATACGGCAAAGGAAAGAAACATGATTTAAATATAAGGTTTTACAGGATGCAAGGGAAAGAGGAGGACTGGGTTTGCCTGACTTGAAACTATACTTTGCCTCTTGATGTTTAGTCTGGATGAAAGATCGGGTGCTGTTGAGAAACAGAAGGTTACTGGAGTTTGAAGGCCATGATCTGAGATTTGGTTGGCATGGCTATTTGTGGTATGATAAAATTAAGTTAATGTGGATTTTAAAAATCATTATGCTAGACGTGCCATCCTGAGAATATGGAATAAATGGAAACTTATGTCTGAAAACACCTTTGTGGTTATCTACACAAGAAGCTTTCTTAACATACTTTTCTCAAGGGGAATGTAAAATGAAACTAAGAGAAGACTTGGTAATAGAAGGATATACTTGTCAATGTTTTTTTTAATGCACAATTACTAGAAAAGTTTAAAATAGACAAAAGAACTTATGGCTTTGAACAATCTAAGACTGAATTTGAAACAGAATTATGTACAAATGATGAGCATGTTATTGCTATTGAAATTTGAGACAGAGGAAGAAAGAATATTTGAGAAAATGGGCAGAAAATGTTGGACATAATATACAGATGGAACAATAGGAATATATGTGAAAAGAAGGTCTTAAATTTACATTTTTTAAAAATAAAATGATGTACCAATGGTATATATATCACCAGAGAAATTAGGTAAAATTTACAAAAATATCTCAAATAGATGTTGGAAATGTGGACAACATGAAAGGACATTTTATCCTTTATAGTGGACTTGTAATAAGATCAATTTTTTTTGGATGCAAATACATTCTTCAGTTCAGAAGAATTTAAAGGTTAAGGTAGAAATGAAACCAGGGGCATTTCTTTCGGGCCAAATGGACGACAGTTGGAAAAAAGTCATAGAACTTTGTTCTTATACACAACAACGGTGGTGAGATTACTATATACACAAAAACAGAAGAGTCCAACATTACCCACAAAAGTGGAATGGTTGAGGAAGTTAATGGTACTTGCAGAGATGGCTAAACTTACTGCTTTGATCTGCGAAAACACATTATCTACTGGCTGAGGACAGACTGGCAATTTGCAATGGGAGCCAGTCGTGGTAAAAAAGCCCTGGAGCAAACTGTGTATGGAACATGCGCCCATGCGCTCATACACACATAGGCATCCAGCCAATTTGTGAAGGATCCTGCTGCACCAGCACCACAATGGGCGGTAGAGCAGAGCACAGCCAATCATATTGCTGCTCCTTTATGCGCAACACGAGTTGCTCATGGCTTTTCCGTGTAGCGTTCACACTGCCGGAAAGCAGACAAACATGGCTTAAAGGCACTCTTCGAGGATTTGCTACCACTTTTATGAGGTATCTATTAAACACGGGAGTGAAGCGGAACAGCACGGGTTGCCTATGGGTGGGGAACGCCAGGCAGATGTGCCTGTGTGAACGTCCCCTTTAATCTGCTTTTAAAACGTCGCTGAAATGTGGCTATAGCAGGGCAAACTGCCAGTCTGAACTCAGCCACTTTTATTGCCAACTGGAAACCCCTTATAGACTTTTTGCATAAAATGGGGAAAAAAATGAACTGGTGATCTGTGGATTTGATGATTAAGGGTAATGTTAATATTACTTCTGCAGCTATGCCTATGAAGCAATTGGTTTGGGGCACTTGCTCTGATGAACTTCTGGGTGAAAGGTATTCAATACGTGATGTAGCCAAGAACAATCAGTTCTGGAAATTTGAATGTGCTTAACTATGGCTGAGTTCAGACTGAACGTGAAGCCGAACGTGAAGCCGAAAAGCTGGGAGCAACCCACTTCTATAGCATGCGCCAGGTATTTCCATGCATAAGGCAGCAGCGATCTGATTGGCTGTGTTCCACTCTACCACCCAATGCAGTGCCGGCACAGCGGGATCCTCCCAAAATCGGCTCATGCGCCCATGCGCCCAACACACATAGGCATCTGGCCGAATTACCAGGGAAAAGCCACTTACAGCCGCGCCTTCCAGGCCAGCATTCTGAACGCTCCCGTGCGCCTCCTCCCGGTATGCTCCCACATCCCTCAGCCCCGTGTGACCGGGAAAACCTGGAACAGTTTATTCCAGGGCTTTTTTGCCACAACTGGCTCCCGCTGCAAATTGCCAGTCTGAACTCAGCCAATGTAATTATAAACTTCAGTACCATTCCTAGTTTAGATCATGCTTCCTCTTTAAATAACCTGTCCATACGTTTTTATCCCACTCTTTCCTGACCCGGATAGCCCAGGCTAGCCTGATCTTGTCAAGATCTCGAAAGCTAAGCAGGGTCGGCCCTGGAAGGATGGGAGACCTCCGAGGAAACCCAGGGTCATAATGCAGAGGCAGACACCTCTGAAACATCTCTTTCCTTAAAAACAAGTCTAGCTCACCACCTAGTGGTTCATAATGCTAAAAAGCCAGCACTTCTGACTGCTAGACAATCTTAGGATCTCCTGGCGATGCTACATACACTGCCATACAATAATAATAGTAATAACAAGCAGGAAACCATGAGAAACTCATGGGAACATTCCCTCACTAATTCTGTGTTTGAGCCTATGTCCCAGAAAAGGACTTGAAACATAGTGAATGCTTGTTACAGACTATATAGCTGCCACTTCTGTTTCCCTTCTTGGCTTGTAAGTGACCCTGTTGTACTCTCACCTTTGTCTCTCTCCTTACTCACTAGCTCTTGGCCTCCTTGTCTATGGCTGAATTGTAAGTGCCTTGCAGTCTGAGACCTGCCTATTTTCATTTTTACATGTAAATGTCTGTGAGGCACATACCGATACCACTGTGTACATAATTAAAAATAATAATTTGCTTGTAATACAGGAGGTAATCTTCCTCTGCTACCCCACGAATCTGGTTCCCTTGACTTTATGTGCTCTGAACTTTGGAATTCTGAAGAGGCTGGTATTTGGAAAGTGAGCTGCTCTGCCTACACACCTCCGCCCCCATCCTCAGTGCCTGTCACTGGAGCTCTGCCTGCTTGCCCCTCTTCCATCCTCACTTTGCTCCTTGCTTAGCTTGCCCCTCCCATTGTCAATGCAGCGCTTGCATGGCTCCCCTTCCCTTGTTGGAGCTCTGCCCTCTTGCCTCCCCCTTGCCAGTGCAGTGCTCGCTTGGTTCTGGTTCCCCCTATCATCACCTTGCTGATTAGCTGCCCACTCCCTCCCCCCATTCTCACCACCAAGCAGCTGAAGAAAGAGGAAGAGGCCTCGAAGGCTGGGCAGGTTGAGCAGGGGGTAATCTCCATGGTGGGTACAGCTTCTCTTCTGATGGCATGGTAGGCAGTCATTCCTCTTTCTTGCCACACTGCCATTTATCCTTCCCTCACCATTGTTGTGCCTGTGTTGCTTGTGCTTGCGAGGTGGAAAACTGTGGCAGGTGCTGCCTACTGCAGCAGCATGGTGGGAAGGGGCAGAATTTGAGGGCTCTCTCTCCCAGCCAGGTAATGTGGTGGCTGTGGCTCTTCCTGGCTGGTGCTCTGCCCTTCCCACGCTCCTCACTCCATTCACCAGCCATCGCCTGCCTGGAGTGCCTCTCTCCTCCCACCATTCCAACAGAGAAGTATTGTCTGCACATGCACAGGTAATGCTCCTCTGTTTTAAGGGAAGTTAAACCCCATGATATATTTTTTTAAGTTTTCAGATTTTTCTGCAAACCTAGAGGGGTCACCCGAGTTTGCATAAAAACTTGTTTAGGGGTAAGTATGCCCCCTATTTGTGAAAATAAGTATCTGCACATAGGGAACTGTCAGGAATTAGAGATGATGATGATGATGATGATGATGATGATGATGATATCCCGCTGTTCCTCCAGAAAGCCTGGGTGTAACACATAGTTGTCCCTTTGTAGGTAGGCTAGTGCTGAAAGAGTGTGACTGACCTCTCTTGGATTAGTGGAGTTTTGAAACTGGAACTCCGCAGTCCCTTGTCTGACACTAATCACTATATTTATTTATTTAATTTATATCCTGCCCTCCCCGCAAAGGCAGGCTCAGGGCAACTCACAATCATATATATAAAAAGCGTATACAACTTAAAACAGGTAAAACAGTTAAAACCACAACAGAATACAAAATCCAAAGCGCTAGCAGTGCAGTAAACAATGGTGGCATTCTTTCGGCATCCATACTGCACTACACTGCACTAACTCACAAGGTAGAAATAAGGATGTAGAGATACCTATATTATTTGGAAAGGCGACAACAACATTTAAAGGCAAGACTACACACAAATATGCACCATCCCAGTTGTGTATCTGTTTTCATAGTTTTAGAAGACATAAATCTGTAGCCACATGGCAGAAGGCATATTGAATGCAGCAAGTAATCTTAAACACTGAGATGATCAACATCAGATAATTTGTTGAACGATTTCTTTTTTAATCATACTTTTTTTTTTCTTTTGGCCCGGAGACATTATTTTGGATTAAAGTCAAGATTTCGAAACAGCCTAAAGGCAAGCTTCAAAATTAAAATATACACATAGTTTCACATTGTTGTCATATTATAGAAGTTCTGATCTGCCCCTTGAATATAAACCTTCTTTGTAGGGTACAAGAATCCTCTTGACATTGTGATCATTCTGCAAGAGTTCAGTTCTGTCCCAAGACAAGCACTGACCTAAAAATTCTCCCTCTCTGAGACTGTCAGAGAGGAGGGCACGGGCTTGAGAGTGCTCTACAGGCATCTGTTTGGCAGAGCTATTCTAGCAGAAGGGGCTGTGCCTGTCAGTTCAAGTTAGGTTTTCTGGGCTCCACTGTGGATAGCTGGTTTGTTGCAGCTCTGTTCCTGGTAGGATTTCTGCTGCTTGTGTTCAGTCTTAGTGGATCCTATTCATTCACTTTTCTATTTGTAGACGTACCTTACGCTTTCTGATGGTCAGCGAGACTGATGCTCTAAACAGCATTTGAAGTTAGCAGGCATATTTTGGGATGCTGAATGTGTGCCAAAATGGTTTGTTGTTGTTCAGTTGCACTGTTGAGTCCGACTCTTTGCGACCCCATGGACCACATCACGCCAGGCCCTCCTGTCTTCCATCGTGCTCCGGAGTTGCTTAATTTCATGTTTGTTGCCTCAATAACACTAACCATCTCATCCTTTGCTGTCCCCTTCTTTTTTGACATTCACTCTTTCCCAGCATCAGGGTCTTCTCCAGTGAGTGCTCCCTTCTCATTTGGTGGCAAAAGTATTTGAGCTTCAGCTTCAGTATCTGGCCTTCCAGAGAATAGTCCAGGTTGATTCCTTTTAGGGTTGACTGATTTAATCTCCTTGCAGTCCAGGGGACTCTCATGAGTCTTCTCCAGCACCATAATTCAAAAGCATCTATTCTTCGGCGCTCAGCCTTCCTTATAGTCCAACTCTCGCAGCCATACAGTACTACTGGGAATACCATTGCTTTGACCATATGTACTTTTGTTGGCAGGGTGATGTCTCTATTTTTTATTATGCTGTCTATTTATTATGCTGCCAAAATGGTAAGGTAAAGGTAAAGGTTCCCCTGCTCGAAAGCCAGTCAAATCCGACTCTAGGGTTGCGGTGCTCATCTCCGTTTCAAAGCCGAAGAGCCAGCGCTGTCCGAAGACGTTTCCGTGGTCATGTGGCCGGCATGACTAAACACCAAGGAGCACGGAACGCTGTTACCTTCCCACCGAAGTGGTACCTATTTATCTACTTGCAATTTCTTGCTTTTGAACTGCTAGGTTGGCAGGAGCTGGAACTAGAGACAGGAGCTCACTCCGTCTTGCGGCACCCGGGTCTCGAACTGCTGAACTACTGACCTTCCACAGCCTGCAGTTCAGTGTCTTAGCCACTTGAGCCACCGCAGCTCCTTGTTTAAGTGATAGGGACTCACAAAAGCCCAGAGATGTACTTCAGCCTTGCAAAAACGTATTGAAAATAGGAGGAATCATCGATATGGTGCTAATTACAGGCATTTGTTGACTATTTCTGATAGAAAGAAGAAAAGCTCACCCTGTCATGCGGCACTCACGGGTCTTGAACTGCTGAACTACTGACCTTCCACAGCCTGCAGTTCAGCGTCTTAACCACTTGAGCCACCGCAGCTCCTGCCAAAATGGTAGCAAATCACAAATTGGAGTTTCAGTATTTTGGTTCATGAATATTTTAGTGATGGCTACCCAGGGTTTTTTTTTTTTTAAGCTTTAAAGGGGCTAGAAAAGATTCTTAAGGGCACGGGTGACCAAGATCAAGTTAATTCATGCTTCAGTATTCCTCATTACTCTGTATCAGTGTGAAAGTTGGACAAGATGACAGGAAGAAAGTTGATTAATCTGAAATGTGGTGTTGGAGGAGAGTTTTACCGGTACCACGGACTGCCCAAAAGTCAAATAAGTGGGTTCTTGATCAAATCAAGCCTGACTTCTGCCTAGAAACTAAAATTACTAAACTGAGGCTATCATACTTTGGTCACATTATGAGAAGACAAGACTTATTGGAAAAGACAATGACGCTAGGAAAAGTTGAAGGCAGCAGGAAAAGGGGAAGACTCAGCGTGAGATACCTGAGCCACGGGCCTCAGTTTGCAAGTCCTGAACAAGGCTGTTCATGAGAGGACATTTTGGAGGACATTAATTCATAGGGTCACCATAAGTCAGAAGCACCTTGACAGCACTTAATATAAACAGACAGACACTGAAGAAGTGAGCAGTGACTAATGAAAGCTCATACCCTGCCATAAATTTTGTTAGTCTTTAAGATGCTGTTAGTCTCTTGCTCTTTTCTACTGCAACAGACAGACTACAGCTACCCACACATATACACACATTTTCATTAAAAACTGACATTTCCCTCATATCTGTATTGGAAGAAAAGCATGTACAAGTACTTGTGAGGTACAGCTGAATGCTTATTTTGGAAGGGATATAGGTGTCCCAATACAGACTTTCCAGAAGTCATCCAGTCCAGCAACTGTATAGAGAGAGCTTTCGTGACTCTCCGCTGTGGTCCGTAAGGACATAAGCACGTAACTGCATCGCGTGGGGACCGTCCTCTCCCATGCTTAGGTGGATTCAGGTCTGGAAGAGGGCCGTCTAGCTTCACTTGCTTGGGTTGTTTAGGCTGGTGTGTGAAGGCCTAAACCGATTCATGGGCATGATTACTGGGCTCGAAGGGCTTGGAGGAAGCCTGCATAGATGTGGCAAGCCTGTTGTATCACGTTCTTGGTTGTGTTGTGAGCCAATCATAATGGTGTGCCATCAAGTTGCAACTGACCCACGGCGACCCCAGGGCCATGGGGTTTTGAAGGCGAGGCGCTGAGAGAGGGCTTGCTGTTGCCTGCCTTTGTATAGCAACCCCGGTCTTCCTTGGTGTTCTCCCATCCAAATGCCAGGCTGTAACAAGGTCAGGCGAGGGTGGGCAATAAGGCTGCTGTTAAAATCCATTATGATAACCACAATAAATAAATAAATAAATAAATAGAAGAGAGCAACAAAAGAGAAAGAACAAAAGATTTGTTCGACAAGATCCAAGAAATCAAGGGGAAATTTAAATCACAGGTATGCTAAAAGATCAACATGGAAATATACACTGACAGAACAGGACAAAATAAAGAAAAGATGAGAACAATACACGGATGAAGTATACAGAAGAAATCAAAGGATGGAAGATTCCTTCAAAGAAGAATCTTTTGAAGAAGAACCTGCAATTTTAGAGTATGAAGTGAAAGCTGCACTTAAATCAATTGGGAAAAACAAATCACCAGGAGTAGATGGGATATCGATAGAGCGATTTCAAGTCACAGAAATAGAGTCCCTTAAAATCGTAACAAGAATATGCCAACAAATATGTCAAACAAGACAATGGCTCGCAGCCTGGAAACGCTCAATCTATAGTCTGAAAAAATGAGATGTCAAAATCTGTAGCAACAATCAGACCATTGCGTTAATTGCTCTTGTGGGTAAAGTGATGCTCGAAATCTTACAACAAAGACTTACTATATGTGGAATGAGGAATGCCAGCTGTTCAAGTTGGATTCAGAAAAGGAAGAGGCATTAGAGATCATATTGCAAATTTACATTGGTCCCTGGAACATGAGAGAATTTCAGAAGAAAACCAGTTTCTGCCACATAGCTTCCAGCAAAACTTTTGACTGTGTGGATCATGAGAAGCTGTGGTTGGTTTTAAAAGAAAGGGGTGTGCCACAACATCTGATTGTCATGATATGCAACCTATACTTGGGGCAAGAGGCTACTATTAGGACAGATTATGGAGAAACTGAATGGTTCCCAATCGGCAAAGGTGTTAGACAAGGATTATTTTATCTCCCTGTCTTTTCAATCTATATACAGAACATATCATAAGGACAGCTGGATGAGATTTAGATGAAGGTTCAGTGAAAACTGGGGCAAGGAACATTAACAATTTGAGATATGCTGGTGACCCCACATCAGTGGCAGAAAATAACGAAGACCTGAAATGACCATTGGTGAAGGTTAAACCCCAACAGGATTAAAGCCGAACATCAAGAAGACAAAAGTAATGACTACTGAGAAATTACACAGCTTCTATGGTTGATGATGAATAAATTTATATTTATTTATTTTTTCTACTTCTTGGCTCTGTCACCAACCAAAGGGAAACTGCAACCAAGAAATCAAAAGGAGACTGAGATTGGGAAGGGCCTCCATGAAGGAGCTAAAAATAGCTCCTTAAGTGTAAGGCTGTGTTGCTGGTGACTAAGATTAAGAGAATTCATACTATGACATTCCCCATTGCTATGTATGGGTATGAAAGTTGGACAGTGAAGAAAGCTGTCACGAAGAAAGTTGATTCATCTGAAATGTGGTGTTAGGGGAGAATTTTATGGATGCCATAGACTGACAAAAGGACAAATCAGTGGGTTCCAGATCAAATCCCCATATGTGCCCCAGAGAGCACTGAGGTCAGGGACTCAGAGTCGCCTGGCTCTTCCTGGCCCGAGAGATGCCAGGTTGGCTGCTACCAGAGCCAGGGTCTTCTCAGTGGTGGCTCCATACTGGTGGAATGAGCTCCCGGATAACATCAGGGCTTTGCAGGACCTTTTGCAGTTCTGCAGGGCCTCTAAAATAGAGCTCTTCCACCAGGCTTTCGACTAGGAGCCGCCATTGACCAATGTACCACCGGAACATGCTATGGCCTACCTGAATATCACTTGGATACTGCTTTGGTGAGGGTATTGTATATTGATGCCGCCATCATTTGCATTTACACCGTATTGTCAGATTTTATGATGTTAGGGATTTGTCTATGTACATTTTATTGTATTTTATTGCATTGATTGTTTTATTGTTTTAATGCTGTTCGCTGCCTTGAGCCAGTTCCCGGCAAGGTGGGATATATATGGAAAATAATAAATAAATAAATAAATAAATAAATCACCCTAGAAGCTAAAATGACTAAACTGAGGCTATTGTGCTTTGGTCACATTATGAGAAGAGAAGAGGGCCTGGGAAAAGACAGTAATGCTAGGAAAAGTTGAAGGTGGCAGGAAAAGAAGACCAAACATGAGATGGGTCGACTCCATCAAGGAAGCCACAAGGGCCCTCAATTTGCAAGACCTGAGCAAGACTGTTAATTTAGTAGATATTAATTCATTGGGTCGCCCTAAATCGGAAGGTCCTTGATGGCACCTGACACATAACACAATCTAGTCCAAGCACATTCACAAATCATCTGGATGGGATGGTGTCGATTTTAGAATGCCCTGCCCACATAGACGATCTCCTAGGTCCTCTGAATTCCTAGCTTTCATTTTTAAAAGTCTCACTCTTTCCATTGTGGAGATATAAGGATAAAGGCAACTGGGGGATTTCCTCTTGTATCTCTGCAATAGAAAAGGCTGGGGACTTACTTAAATAAATAAATAAATCTGGTTTATTTAGAGAAGCTAGTTGATTGTGCTGATAGAGCATTATAACAGTGCTCTATCATTGGTGCAGGAGCTGCGGTGGCTCAAGTGGTTAAGACGCTGAACTGCAGGCTGTGGAAGGTCAGTAGTTCAGCAGTTCGAGACCCGGATGCCGCATGATGGGGTGAGCTCCTGTCTCTAGCTCCAGCTCCTGCCAACCTAGCAGTTTGAAAGCAAGAAATTGCAAGTAGATAAATAGGGACCACTTCGGTGGGAAGGTAACAGCGTTCCGTGCACCTTGGCGTCTAGTCATGCCGGCCACATGACCACGGAAATGTCTTCGGACAGCGCTGGCTCTTCGGCTTTGAAACGGAGATGAGCACCGCAACCCTAGAGTCGGATTCGACTGGCTTTCGAGCAAGGGAACCTTTACCTTTACCTATCATTGGTGCAACAGGAATTACTGATTCTTTTTTAAAAGCCTAGAAAAGCTCTCTGGTGGTACAGTGGGGGGAAATGCTGGGGAAATGGTGACTGACAGTGACATAAAGCTCCCAAGTGGACCTTCCGCTGCCAGTGCAGATGCCTCTCCCAGTTCATAGAATCACAGAGGCTGATTTCCCACTACAGCTGCCTCGGTGTTGCACCGCTGTTTGCCCCGATACTATTGGTCAATTTCACACCTGAAGCCGCGGGGCTGCATTTGACCTGCGGCTTCGCCCGATTTCCCCCGCAGTTTTGTGATCCTCAAAAAACAGGATCACGAAACTGCGGGGGAAATCGGGCGAAGCCATGGGTCAAAATACAGCCCCGCGGCATCGGGTGTGAAATTGACCAATAGTGTCGGGGCAAATGGTGGCGCAACACCGAGGCAGCTGTAGTGGGAAATCAGCCAGAGTTGGAAGGGGCCATACAGGCCATTTAGTCCAGCCCCCTGCTCAGTGTAGGATCAGCCTAGAGCATCCCTGACAAGTGTTTTTCCAGCTGCTGCTGTTATGCCTTATGGCTGATATGGGAAGCAATTATAGTATAGGGTATCAATGATAAGATCTCTTAGATGGCTACTAGAAGATAACTTGGAGCATGTTTAAGTGATAGGGACTCACAAAAGCTCAGAGATGTACTTCAGCCTTGCAAAAACGTATTGAAAATAGGAGGAATCATCGATATGGTGCTAATTACAGACATTTGTTGACTATTTCTGATAGAAAGAAGAAAAGCCTGGACAAATCTCTATAACCACAGGAAAAAAAAGTAAAAAAGTACTTGAAGTTTAGAAAATAGGATGTATTATGGAAATCCAAAATTAGAAACAGTCACCATAAGGTCTACTATCAATAGCAGCGCCAACCCGCCTCGATCCAACTGTCTGTGAAGATCGTCTGTCAAGGCGACCAACACCATCCCATGGCCAGGGCGGAAGCCAGACTAGAATGGGTCTAATGCCTCCTCCATTGGGACTTCAACATCAGGGGGAAGTGCACAGGGAGACTGTGCAAATCTAAACACTCCTATAGCGCATATGGTAGTCATCCAGCATCCTCCTGTGGGAGGGGTGCTAGCAGACGGCCACCTGGGGGGGAAGTTGGGGTCCCAAAAAGTTGGCCAGTGGTGCCTCTGGGAAGTGTTGGCCAGTTCCTGTTGACCATTTATTGTAGTTTGCAGTGGCACTGAGGACAAAGCACCTAGCTGTGGGGACAATAAGGGACTACCTCGTGGCAACAGCATTTCATTCAAAGGCCCAAGGGCTCGAGGAACACATGAGGGACTTTAGATTACAACGCATGTTAAAGGGATGGGTCTGGGAGGTGCCCCCAGTTCCCGACACATGGTGCCCTTTGACCCAAGATCATTAGGACCCTAGTGGGTTCATTTAGGGTCATACGCTCAACCTCATGGAAAGCGGATTTGTTGGTGGTGGCTATGCTGGTTGCTTTCTTTGGAACCTTTAGAATTAGTGAACTGTTAGGTCCTGATGGGACAGAAGAAATAGAGCTTTCTTCATTTTGGATGTGGCTCTCGAAGGTAATGCTGTCATTTCGAAGGTACAACAGTCCAAAACTGACCAGAAGGGGTCTGGGCAGACTGTACACTGCATCAGAGTATGGCCGAAAGAATTTGACTGGTAAGGGCGATTGCTGTGTGGCTTCGGGCAGTTGGTCATAGGGCCAGTTGGCTATTCCAGTACAATTTCAGTTCTATTCCATCACTTGAAGGCACTGGGCATGGCCAGCTTGCTAGTGAAGCATTATGGAACACATTCTTTTTGCATTGGGGTGGCGTCCACAGTGCCCGGACTGGGGTTTAGCCCAGCTGAGGGACAGTGGTTGGGCCACTAGAAATCCGGAGCTTACAGAAAATATATGTGTAAGTGGTGAAAGTTCTAATGGTTGATTTCTTTACAGGATGTGGTGCACAGCCAGCCAGCACCAGAGTGTTCATTTGTGGGCATTTCATCATATACTGGTCAAGCAGGAGGGCTGGCTGCTCCAGGATTGGTACCCAGCTAGGCATCAGAGACAGTGCCTCTATTGAATGGCCAGGGAAGAAGGGCATGTGTTGGAGCCAGCTTCTGCCCCTCCTCCATGATCTCAGGTTGGCATGAGTGCGGCCCCAGGTCATTGTCTTCCATTTGGGTGAGAACAATCTGGGCAGTAGGTCAGCTATCTCCTTGCTCAATGAAGTCCTCCATGATTTGGGGATCTTTAAGCTTTGGATACCATGCTGGTTTGGTCTGACATGTTACCCAGGTGGGTTTGGAGAGGGGCTCACTGCCCATTCAGGGTGGACAAGGCCAGGCACTGGTTGAACAATGTTATTGGCCGATCAGTGGTCTTGGTGGGCGGAAGGGTGATTCTACACTCTGGGATCCAGTTTGTGTTGCTGCATCTGTTTAGGCCCGATGGTGTTCACTTGTCTGCTGTGGGGATGGATATTTTTCTGGCTGATCTGCAGGCTGGGCTGCATGACCTATTGGTGTGCCTGTGGTGGGAGGGGAGGGGAGTTAACCCTATGTGGCAGGAAAGCATGGGTTTAGGGGAGTTCAATTTGGTAAGCATGCTGAGAGATCAGTGATTGGGGGGCCCTTCAACTGAGTCTCTACTGGCTATGCAGTCTGGGTGGCTCAGCTGGCGGGGCCTCTTTGGGGTTGGGGGGGACATGTGCCAAGCCTTAAGTCTTAGCAGTTGTGGGCAGGAGGTGTCCCCCTCCATCCCCTTTGTGTGGGCCATGAGGAGAAAGACCTGGATTGAGTCCAGATCTGGATCTGAGCCTGATTAGGTTTTGCCTGATTAGGAGGCCTGCTATGATGAACCCCTGTATCTCCCTAACTGTGGCAAATTTTTCCCACCAACTCTTCAGTTCCCCCACTGACTGAGTTGTCCTACAGTTGTTGTTGTTGTTCAGTCGCACAGTCGAGTCTGACTCTTCACGACCCCATGGACCACATCATGCCAGGCCCTTCTGTCTTCCATTGTCCTCAGGAGTAGCATTTGACTGTTCAGATACTTAGTTTAGGCTTTTTTTTCAACTCAGGAACTCTACTGGAAATACAGGAGCTGTCCAAGTTTTTTTTGTAAAACCTTGAGAAATGGCACTTGAGGCAAATTAACTTTTAAAAGCAGAATAAAGATTTTATTAAACATGTTGTCGAAGGCTTTTATTAAACAGTCAGGGAATATATGTATAATAGAAATAGTCACAGTTTTGGGACTGCTGAGGTTAAAAATCTTTCTAATATATACAGAGTTGAATTCTTAGAATATTCAAGAGAGTATATTTGTAGTTTTGTTTCAAAGCTTTCTGTTTCTTTCTTTGAGAGGTACTTTGTTTAGTATAGTCCAGCACTAACAGTTCTTACTGATGTTTCTGGATTTCTTCCTTCAGAGTTCTAGGTTTTCCTTTAGATATTACACCTTTTCATTAACTCCCGAGGTGTCTAAGCTCCTCCCCTTTATCACAGACCAGGGTTCTCTTCCCAACCCCTTTCACTGGTATGAAATTATTCTCCTTGTCTCTAAGAAGCAATAACTCCTTTTACTATTTGGCTTATATGGGAGTTCTGTCTAACTGCCCAGACCTTCTGCCAAATCATTCTCTGGTATCCTTTGTCTGCATAAGGCTGTTCTGTAGCTTTTCTGACTGAGAATTTTAAGTTCCCCCTCAGAGCAGTTTTAATATATTTAGACAATGGGGTTTTTCTTCTTCTCTCTGTAGAAGTACTTTTCTATCGCCTGTCAGAAAACACTGAATCCCAAATGTCTCTCCTCTCAGAAGCCAAAACTTCTGGCTACTGTTTCAGACATTAGTTTTCAGATGACCAAAAGGCAAAAAACCAATTTGCAAAAGACCTCTTTCCCCTCCAGATCAGCTGTTTTATTTTCTCTCTCAGCTGATGTGGGCCAATCAGAGAGCTAGTAGAGCAGCCAATCACCTAAGCTCTTCTCTCCAGGGAAGATTAATACTCGAACATCTCTGACTCTCTGTACCAAGCAGTGTCTTTAAAAGCCTGCTTTTCTGTACTATCCATCACACCTGTGTTGCAAGCCTGCTTTAAGGGTTTGATGCAGTCTGCAGATCATAAATAAAGTTTCTGGGTTAACCCATAACTGGTATTATGTCTTCTTTCAAGGGGTGGGCAGGCAATAAGGAATATTTTTAAAATGCAGTTCACAGTCGTACACTATAGTGGCCGAAACAACTGTCATGAACAATATGTGAAATGTTGTGTTTTTTTAAAAAAAAAATACAGTCCATAATAATGCAAAATGTGGGATAGTCAGAAAAGAAAGTTCACAATCATGACAGTGCTTTTGTGATTAGGGTTTTCAGAGGTACTTTTTGGAAGTTTGGGCAGTGGTGGCTGCACAAATAAGCGGAATGTTGGGCCCTTCCAACCAGGTGGAGTGACCTTAGCCAAAACGCCGGCCTCGTGCCGAGTAGCATTTGCTTTGAGAAGCCCTGCTGATTGCACCACGTCCTG
The DNA here is from genome assembly GCA_029375565.1 of Gekko gecko. NCBI lineage: Eukaryota > Metazoa > Chordata > Lepidosauria > Squamata > Gekkonidae > Gekko > Gekko gecko. The sequence goes on along the minus strand of JAPDNY010000003.1, from coordinate 73,381,412 downwards.
TTCTGTGTTGTCGTCTTTCGCTCGTACTTATTTATGTCCAGACAAAATGCCGCTAAGTAGGTTATCTTTTAGTTTTGTCTTTGCTTCTCCTGCAACTCCCGCTGAGACCAGATGTCTAGATTGTCATTCCCTTACCTCAGTTTTTTTTTTTAAACGAGGCAGTTGTTCCCATGGAATAACAACTGTGGCCTTTTGCAGACTCCATGTGATTTGGAAAAGCAGAGTGTGCATGCTGTTTGCCAACCTCCAGGTGAGACCTGGAGCTATCCTGGAAATACAATTGATCTCCAGGTGACAGAAATCAGTTTCCCTTAAGCAAATAGCTGCTTTGGAGGGTGGACTCGAGGGCATTAAAACTTGCTGAGGTTCCCCTCCTCTCCAAACTGCACCCTCCCCAGGCTCCACTCCCAAAATCTTCAGGTGTTTCTTAACCCAGAGTTGGTAGCTCTGTTGGTGTGGAGAAGAAAATGGAACAGCTGTTTTCCTGAGTAGGATTCTGGCTTACATTCAGGGCTATTTTGGGGCAGGAACGCACAGGAACAGAGATCCAGCTGGCTTCAGAGTTGGCCATGGCCACTATAGCCAAAACCTCTGCGTGCATGGCTACAGAGGGAAGGCCTGGAGAGCAACCCCCTACAGCAACTCCGAGGTGGGTGGGCCCTGGAAGGATTGGGGAGGCATTTAAATGCCTCCCATGCCTTCCCCAGCCTGTCCAAGGACCGGCTTGCCCGGGCTCCCCGCAGCCGCGGGGCACCCAGACAAGCCAAGGGAAGTCATGGGGTGTGGCCTAATGTGCTAATGAGCTGTGCTGTCAGGGGTGTGGCTGAATATGCTAATGAGTTTCTGCTGTTGGGTGTGGCCTATTGTGCTAATGAGTTCCTGCTGGGCTTTTTCTACAAAAAAAAAGCCCTGCTTACATTAATAAACTCTGGGGTGGGGAAAGAATATGCCTTATCATGTAAGTCTTCTTCTTCCTTTCAGAGTCCATCTTCCCCCATGGAGGAGGGGGAACTGAGAAGCAACAGGTAGGCCAAGAAATCTGCCCCTTCACCATTAAGACCTGATAAGAGTATCAGTGATGTAGGGATTACAACTCCTTAACTCACTTCAACCTTGGAATTTGTTTAAAAGAAATAAAGTCAGCAGTTTTTAGTAATATCAGGGGACCTGGCACACCTCCTCTTTCGCAGCGAATCATATAAATAAATCATATAAGGGGTTGTTCTCGATTGTGGGTGGAGTTTACATTTGTCAAAACAAACGAATAATTTACTTCAGAGTGGTATAAATTTGAATTTTCTGGGTGCCATGTGCCTTCATTAAGCAAATAAGTATTCCCACGTGTATTCAATTTGTTGTGTCCTGGGATCAGAAGGCAGAGCTGGCGAAACACAGCCAAGCTTCGCTCTCTGAGAACAATAGGGACTAGGTTCCTGAGCTCGCCAGTAGTGAACCAATGGCAGCATTGGCGGGCGATTCAAACCCGCCAACAGGAATATAGGGCCGTCCCCCTAACTGTATATAGTTGGCCTCCGGCCGTTACTGTTTGTTCTTTGTCTTATGTGAAGTACGAATAAACGCGTCTTCTCTCATGTCGTCGTCCGAGTCATGAGGCCCGAAACCCAGTACTTTACACAATTCACAAAAGTCTATTTTTTAAAGTGTGGTGACCCACAGAATCTAGCTTGAACTCACTGGAGCACTTCCATAGACAGTACAATTTCCACCCATGAAACATGACTTTCTTACCTCTCCACTCCCACTGGAGCACAAAATGTCCCAAATTCTGCTCCTTAGGGATAGCAGATCTCCATGATAGCATTTGGAAGGAGGGGGAGGAAAATAATGTTTGTGGATGGAAAAATCCTTCAATCCACAGAGATGGTCTGGTAGATCTGCTGATTGGTATGAGACCCACAAGTTGGATACAAAGGTGTCCTTCCACATACAGAAAGTGACTTTGGCTCATGGTGGTACTGTTTTTCATCTTGAGCTAAAATGTTGTGGGGGGAAAGTGAAATTAAATCCAAACGTGCATTTCTGTCTGTGCAAGATGTGGGACAAGAGCTGCTGCAATCTCTTGCACAAGCAGAAATATGAGAACTGCAATACAACTCATCTATTATACCAGGGCATGAGCTCTTGCACAAGATATTGCACAAGTATTTGCAGAACAGCCTTGATATTTTCTTTCCACTTCTGTATGATGGGAAGCAAACAAGATGTGTGCTTGTATGCATGATGAGAAGCATTGTTCATATAAAAAGCTTAGATAGTAGAGCTATTCTAATTGAACTGGTTTCATGGATTTGCTAGATTTCTGAACAGCCAATGTTTATAGACGCTGCAGCTTAAGATGTTATAAAATCAGAGCTTGAAATATTACTAATTGCAACTCTGGCCAGAAAGATTCAAATAGATATATGTGCATGTGAATAAAACCTTTCTGCATATGCGGAAAGAGACTGCCAGTTTCCCTGTCCTGCTGCAGCTTCTTGCACTTCATTGAATGCTGCCTTACAGGAAATGGATCCCCAGGACTGTCTTTTCAAAGGCTGTGATGCTGTAGGAAGACAGAAACGTAAAGAATTGTGATGCATCTGTGGAAGTTTATATGCAGCACTCTGGACCAAAACCAATGTCATAGTTGCAGAATTTTGTGCTTATTCTAAATATGCTAGGGGGCATTTAAACTTAGGAATCACTGAGAACAAGCTAAATATTAAAAGCTGAATGTTTAGGAATAATGATAAGATGTCCAGTTATTTCCTTAGCTTAATATTTTTTCAGCATCATTTGCCAACAAATCCCTAATTATATAAAGACAAACAATTACTCCAAACTCACCAATTTATGAAAGATCAGTAGCAAATGAAAAGCATATAAAGAACAGACTAAATTTCCCCAAAATTTGGGTGACTTGGTAAAAGTCATTTTTATTCAGAGAAGGGCTATACCTCAGTAGTAGAGTTTATGCTTCGTATGTAGATATTCCAGGTTTAATATCTTTGGCATTTCTATCTAACCACACATTACATTTGCCACAGAGCGAACTAATTGCCTCATTGGGGACTTCATGCGTACTGATAAATAGCACATTATGTCTCCACAACGGGACAAATAGTACCCAAGGACCATTTCAGATCTGGAAAACACCAGGTCTAAGTCCCTTCTCTTTGCATTGTTGTTCTGATCTGATTTGGGCCTGGGTGCTTCTATGAGGCATGGAACCAGGACATGCCTCTTCAACCTCATCCAGGAACATTTCTAGGGAAGACATGATCTGTAGTTAGGCACTCAGAGAGTGTCTCCAAAAAGATCATTGACTGAGACTGCCAGCCAGAGTAGGCAATACTGGGTTAGAGAGACCAATGGTCTAACTCAGTATAAGTCAGCTTCATATGTTCAGAAATTTTGAATTCTGTAGGAGTGTGCATTTGGATATTTCTGAGACAAATTATATCTGAATATTGCCTTTGCATTTTGGCTCAGGGCTGTCTGAAATGGCAAAAGGCATTTCTGCAACTCTGGGATCTCCCAAATTTATATACCAAAATTTTGGATTTTCTTCCAGGTTATTTTAGCTTTGGGATAGACCTGAATTTGGATTTCCTGGACCACCAGGGTCCAGGGACCATGTCTACAGTCCATTGAAAACAGTCCTGTAGATACCTGATATCCCTGAACCTGAAAAAATTACCTGAAATGGATCCCCAAAATGTGATTAATGTTTTTGAAGAACATACACCTAATTGCAAATTAATTGCATAGAAATCCAATTTAAATGAATTGTAGTTAGCAAAACATTTCAGCCATAATGCATAATGTCTTTCTATATCTTATCCCCAGAGCCTAAAAACTCCAGGACTTTCACTCCTGAAGCTCTACCACCATTAGGTATGCTAAGATCTTCACTTCCTTCAAATGACCTACTCTTTCTCTGTTGCTGCCCTTATGGTAGGGGTCCTGGCTGATGTGGTTAATTGACACAAGGGCCTATCTGCATTTTGCATTTTTACCAAACCCACACTGGAACAGAAAAAGATGCAGTTCAAAAGCAGATTCAACTATCCTGGGCCAACACTGTACTGACTGCAGAGTCACCCCCGAATGGCCATAAAACGACCATAAATCTATGCAGACAGCCACCATTAAACCAGAGATCAAACGAAGTGAAAGCAGCACGCAGCCTAGACACTGCCATAAAATGCGACACTCAATCAAAGTGAAAGTGGCATGCAATGTAGATGGGGATTTCTGTTCCAGTGTGGGTTTGGTAAGACAGTGGAGCAAATGCTAGATGCAGATTGGGCCTAAGAGTGAACAAACTGAAACTGAACCCTGAAAAGACAGAGGTAATGCTGGCTGGGGAAGGCAGAGGTCTTGAAGGACATTATTCTACCCACTCTTGATGGACTCCAGCTGTCCTTTGCTAGCTCAGTTAAAAGCCTTGGAGTTGTATTGGATCCCACTTTATCACTAGAGAACCAAGTTAATGCAACTACGAAAAAGGGCTTTCTCCCAGCTCAGCCTAGCCCATAAGATCACCCCTTACCTTGCTATAGCTGACCTGACCACCTGAATACACTCCACAGTAACACTGAGGCTAGACTACCGTAATGAACTATATATTGGTCTCCCCTCAAAATCATTTCAGAAACTCCAGTCAGTGCAGAATGCCTCAGCTTTGCTATTATTGGGAGCTAGATGGGGCATGCATTTTACTCCCATTCTGCAGATGCTCCATGGACTGCCCATTTGTTACTGGACTCAATTTAAGGCATTGGCTGTCACATACAAAGCCCTTCATCAGGCCCGTAGCCAGGATTTTTTTAATTTGGGGGGCCTTTAAATAAGTCAGGGAGCACTGCACACACTCCCAAAGGAGCGCCGCAAATAAAATAAAAAAATGGAAGTCAGGGGGGCCTGGGCTGGATGGGGAGTCGGGGGGGAGGCTTGGCAGGAAACCAGGGGGCCAGGCCCCGAGATGCCCCACTGTAGCTACAGGCCTGCCCTTCATGCCCTTGGTCCTCTGATCTATGGGACCATCATTCCCCCCATGTTTGTTCTTTGTTCTTCTCTGTTCTTCTCAGCAGGGCCTTCTGTGAGTGCCAATCTGCAAATGGGCAAAACCAGCCACTGCCCATACACATGTTTTCTCTGTTGTGGCCCGACCTTAAGGAATGGCTTGCCCAAGGAGGTAAGGAAGTCTGTCTCCTCCTGGTTTTCTGCAAGCTATGCAAAACTGAGATGTTCAGGAGGGTTTTCCCATGCAGGTAATAGGGTTGCACTGTACAAAATGGTTCACAAACCTTCTTGTATTAGGGACTGTGGTCAATACCGTTGTGTATAGGTTACTGTAAGTAGGATTCTACTATGTAATTTTTGCACTGCTTAATGTGTTATGTTAATATCTATGATATGCTTCAGTTCTGCCTTGGTTCTGAGTTCTAGACTTCTACAATCCTAATGACTCGTTGATTGAATGTCCCATTTTGTTGACTATATTGATTTACTCTGTTTAATCCGCCTTGAGCCTCTGTGAGGAAGGCGGATAATAATGTAAATAATAAATAAATCAGTATGTCTGGAATTACTTTGCAATCAATTCAATCGATTCAATTACCTTTATTGGCACTGACATTAAAAACATAATATACAAAAGATAAGGTAAGAGCAAATACGAATCAAAGAGGAAACCATTCTAAAATAGGCTAACATCAATGTAAAATAAGACTCAGTTTCTTATCTCCTGGATACAAGTTGTATTACAATACTATACTACAAATAAAAAGAGCAGCCTGCAAGAACTCTGCCACAGGAACGGTTGTATTTTCATCATCGCTGTTTAACAAGTAAATCAATTTGTGTGAGTCAGGAAGCTCTACGATACCGCCAAGTAGGGAGGATAAAATGCGGTGTCGAATATGGGCATAGTAATGGCATTCCAATAGCACGTGAGGCACCGTTTCAACTGACCCGCTTGCACAAGGGCATAGTCTGTTAACAAAAGGGATACCATTAAACCTCCCAGTTAAGATCGCTGAAGGGAGAGCATTGAACCCGGCAAGTGAAAAGGTTCTATATCGCGTACATGACTAGGAATCTGCAGTTGGTGAAAATGGCTAGCAGGATGACCCACGGTGGGCAATATCCCATGACTTTTGCAGAAAGTATTATGCCTGTACTTTTTACTCCTGGAAACCTGCATTTTCTATGACCTTAATGATTCTGCAGGGGCAGGTATAAGCTCTTTCCGAAACTGTTTCCAGGTCCTTCGTAGTATGAGGCTTGTGGCCGGGTCAAAGGTTAAGAGGATTTTGAGATGAAACTTTACAGCTTGTCAAGAATAACATATTACCAGCGAAATGTAGAGAACTGTTTCATCAGAAGCCACAACTTGTACCTAGGCGAGAGTCTTCCTTTTTGGTTTTAATTTTCACCCCACTGTTTAATAGCAAACATTTACTGTACAACCACCCACAGTGTATGTTGTCAGGCCCTACTGGTTTCTTATCTGCAGGGGAGGGAGTTTTGTTGAATTGAGCAAACAAAACACTTTTGTATTTTATTAATAACATGATATCCTCTAGCCATAGGGCATATAGCTGAGCACATGTTGCTCTGCAAATAGAGTGCGTTAGATTGTGGGTCGGTATTTCTGCTAATTTGGGGGATTTCTATTGGTATGAATTTCCGGCCTGTTCAGACAGAAATCAATCCCTGTCTGAATCAGCTGGTGTGGGCAAGAAAGAAAGGTCTTTGCAGCCATTGATCAAGTGAGCCAGTTTGGTGTAGTGGTTAAGTGCGCGGACTCTAATCTGGGAGAACCAGGTTTGATTCCCCATCCCTACTCCTCCATTTGCACCTGCTGGATGACTTTGGGCAAGCCATAGTTCTGGCACAGCTGTTCTTGAAAAAGAGCAGTTTCTGTCAGAGCTCTCTCAGCCCCACCTACCTCATAGGGTGTCCATTGTGGGGAGGGGAAGGGAAAGGAGTTTGTAAGCTGCTCTGAGACTCCCTTGGGTAGTGAAGGACGGGGTATAAATCCAATCTCCTCCTCCTCCTCCTCTTCTTTGCAGTCATTGATCAAGTGAGCCAGCTTGGTGTAGTGGTTAAGTACGCGGACTCTTATCTGGGAGAACCGGGTTTGATTCCCCGCTCTTCCACTTGCACCTGCTGATGTGACCTTGGGTCAGTCACAAGCTCTGGCACAGCTGTTCTCTCAAGGACAGTTTCTGTCAGAAGTTCTCTCAGCCCCACCTACCTCACAGGGTGTCTGTTGTGGGGAGGGGGGCAGTGAAGAGGTGGGAGTGATAAATCCAAACTCCTCCTCCTCCTCCTCCTCCTTCTCTTCCTTCTTCTTCTTCTTCTTCTTCTTCTTCTTCTTCTTCTTCTTCTTCTTCTCCTCCTCCTCCTCCTCCTCCTCCTCCTCCTCCTCCTCCTCCTCCTCCTCCTCCTCCTCCTCCTCCTCCTCTGATGAATCTCACCCTAATGACCTCTCCTTCCTTTTCTCCAGAATTAAGACATATCACTCTTCCCTGATAAACTGTTACAGAGCCAGATTACCCAATACAGGCCAAAAAACAAGGGGAAGTGATGTAGACAAGGATTATGAGTCTTGTTGAATGTGTTTATGGCCTATGTTGTACTTCAAATGCTGTACCATTGACTTGGTCTGAAAACATGCAACAGGGCAAATGAGATTCTGCTGCCTTCCCCGCAGAGTGAGCTTCAGAAGAATAAGTAACTTCTATCATCATATTAAAACTTTCATTGTACTTTCACAATGGCCAATTTTTTGCATAGGTGCAAAAGAAGAGCGCTAATCAGAGAAATTCTGCAAACATCAGATAGAAAAGCAGTTTTCCTATCATGTTTTGAAGCCAATGTATTGAAGTATTTCCGTAAAGTGCTTTGAATATGTTAATTGCAAAGTACTGGGTTCCGTGCCTCATGACTCGGACAACGACATACGAGAAGACGCGTTTATTCGTACTTCACACACAAAAGACACACAACAACGGCCGGAGGCCAACTATATACAGTGTGTGGGGGGGAATGCCCCAAGACCCCATTGGCAGGTTTGAATCTCCCGCCAAGGTTCCTATTGGCTCCCTCCTGTGAGTTCAGGAGCCTAGTCCCTATTGTTCTCAGGAACGGAGCTTGGCAGCTTTTGGCTATCTCTAGTTCCTGGTCTTAGGACATAACATTAATAATATATGAAATCTAGTTCCCCAGACATTAGTGGAACCAAGAAGCAGAACCCAGAGTGGGGCTGTTTAGATGGGGTATTTGTGTGTGTCACCAGATTGTCCGAGACAGAGATCATCAGGGCCAGGGGACCTTTTTAACATCCATTCAGGACCCCCTCAGAGAGAAGCCTGGGCCACTTCCAACTTCTGAAGCCCCTAGACATAACAAAAGGTTTTTTTAAAGAAAGTTGACACATGAAAACAAAATAAGCAAAGTTGCAAAACTTATCAAATGCCAAAAAATTTAACAAGGGAGGGCTTCTTTGAGCTTGAGGACCAGGCTACATGGACTTCCGGACACTCCCTTTGATAGGCCCTGCATCCATCCCAACAGGATCCCCCAAACATACCCCTTAGTGTTTTCCCTTTTACTTGAATGGCTGCCATTATTTTAATAATTATTTTATTTAATGATGATTATTTTATTTAATTATTCAAACAAGCAATCACTATATTCTGAAGAGGTAAGTATCAACAAAGTTAGACACGTGAGTGTATAGACTGGATCTAAATAATACAATCCTGCCAACCTAGCAGTTTGAAAGCAAGAAATTGCAAGTAGATAAATAGGTACCACTTTGGTGGGAAGGTAACAGCGTTCCGTGCACCTTGGTGTTTAGTCATGCCGGCCACATGACCACGGAAATGTCTTCGGACAGCGCTGGCTCTTTGGCTTTGAAACGGAGATGAGCACCGCAACCCTAGAGTCGGATTCGACTGGCTTTCGAGCAAGGGAACCTTTACCTTTACCTTAAGTAATACAAAAAAAAAAATCCCATTTAGCTAAAATGTGTGAACTGGGAATGTTAATTCAGTTGATTCATTATACAACCTGATAGGTGCCGCTCTCAAGTGCAGATTGTGAAACATTCACATAATTGCACTACCTGGCACCCTGGTCCTCATTTTCCTCTTAGTGCTTTCATTTACTCTAATTCCATTCTCAATTTTTCTTCCTGACAGAAAAATGAACAGTTATTAGGATAATCCAGGTTGCCAGGGGGAAAGGTAGTGGCTATCGTCACACAAGTCCTGCTGTGTGGAAGCCACAGATCCTGGTGGTTAAATCCCAAGATACACACTTTAGAATAGTCCCACCTCCCCTGTTCCTGCACTAATGTAGCAAAGGGCTTGTCTTATACTTGCACATTATCCGGGATTGTATTTTCTGCTGACAATTTAAAGTATAGTATTTCTGTACTTGCTTGAAATTGCATGTTTTGGAGTTACAAATGCACATTACAGTCCTAAAAGGAAGGTATTTGCCTGTGTCATGTATTCTCCCTCCATCCTGAAAATTGTTAACTTCTGTGACACTTGAACCTGCACTCATATTGCACAATGAAGACTGTAGTTCTTGGATTCCCCTGGCATACATATATGTTTGCTGGGATGAGAGACAAGAGGCAGAAGTGAAAGGTTGGACAAAGACAGCAGAAGAGAGAGAGGAGCCATCTGATCTTCTGATGGATTATGCCAGAAAAATATGTGCAAAGAACACAAGTTTACTGCAGCTAGACTACAGTCTAATGAAGAAGAAGAAGAAGAAGAAGAAGAAGAGGAGGAGGAGGAGATTCAATTTATACTCCACCCTTCACTTGGAATCTCAGAGTGGCTTACAAACTCCTTTCCCTTCCCCTCCCCACAACAGACACCCTGTGAGGTAGGTGGGGCTGAGAGAGCTCTGAGAGAACTGCCCTTTCAAGAGCAGCTCTTGTCAGAACTATGGCTTCCCCAAGGTCATCCAGCAGCTGCAAGTGGAGGAGTGGGGAATCAAACCCGGTTCTCCCAGATCACAGTCTGCACACTTAACCACTACACCAAACTGGCTCCAATGTGGTATATATGGACTCGCTAGTGCTAAGAGCTACTTTATTCTTGAACCAAGCCACACATACCACATAGAAAGCTGATTTATAATTCCATGTAATTTCATACTAGTTTGCAATGCAGTTCAGAGGTGTGTTCTATGGAAAAGAAGGCCAAAGCCAAACCTGATATGTTTGTCTAGAGACTGTAGCTTATTATCTTTATAGCTACTTCTGACCATAGTCCCAGAGTAGAAGTAAAAAGCCCCCCAGCAAAATACAGCCATGTAAAGATGGGGATTTGTCAAGAAAATAGAGATAATTACTAGGTTTAAAGAAAAGTGTGAGTTGGGAAGGGGGGAATGGCGATGGAGATTTAAATTCCTCTCAGATTACAATGTTTGAAAAGAGAGAGAGAGATCTCACAAACTGTATCATGAAATATCAGCTCCCATTTTGAGGGTTGCATAGCAACCCAAACATACAATACCACAATGAGTAGTGGCTGCCGCAGCAGCAATCAGTGGTGGTGGTGATGGTGGGGAGGATGACGATGGCAAGAAATGGGTGGGGGAAGAAGCAACGGTGGTAAGGAGAAGGAGGTTCAAGAAAACGGCAGTAGCGGCAGCCAGGAAGAAGAGGAGGAGGCTGACAGAGGGAGAGAGAAAAGGGGATGGTGGCAGCAGTGGCAGCCATTGGGTGGGAGAAGCTGGGGGAGAGAGGGGGGGGGCAAAAGAGGTGATGATTAGGAGGTCGGGAGGCAGGAGACTGAGAGAGAAAGGAAGTGGCCATGGTGGCAGCAGCCAGGGATGAGGTCAACGAAGGGGAGAGGAGATGTTGGTGGTGGGAGAGCTGGGGAGGGAGGTGGCATGAGAACAGTGTCGCCAGCTCCTGAGTTCATAAATACCTGGAGATTTTTGGGGGTGGAGCCTGAGGAGGGCAGGGTTTGGGGAGGGGAGGGGAGGGACTTCAGTGGGGTATAATGCCATAGAGTCCACTTTCCAAAGTGGCCATTTTATCCAGGTGAGCTTGTTAAATAGTCAGGGTTCCATGGATGAGCAGGCTCACATCCAGAGATCAACTCAACTTTATTTGTGATTTCAGCAAGAGCAAGGCAAAAACCCCAGAGCTGCAGCTCTGTTAAATAGCATGCAATTGCCACACCCAAACACACCCCACTCCCAGGCTATTTACATAACATTACTACTTGATTGGTTACTTTCAGAATCCTGGTAGGCTATTGTTCTTGGGCTCCAAGCTCAGCCAGCCTCTGGTAGAACAATCCTGGGATGTTTCAGTCCCAATACATAACAGAACTGATCTCTGTTGCCTGGAGATCGGTTGTAATTCCAGGAGATCTCCAGCCACCATCTAGAGGTTGCAACCCACCAATGTTCACTGTGAAAAAATGATTCTAGTCCATTTACAGTACACCAATATGCTGCTTCTTCTTTTCTTTATTTTGCGTCATGCAATGCTGCTGCTGCTTCCAAACAACTGCCATGTGACTACAAATTTCCGGGATAAACGGTCTGTTTCTCTCAATGCTTCGTCAGGTCGCTTTATACTTGGAGCCAACGCTCTACATCTTCTACTCAGAATTAATCTTGTATTTTCCTTAGGCATCTGCTGGAGGTTGACAATACTACATGATAAGGAAGAAGAACAGGCAAAAACTGTGATGAGGGAAGAAAGAAGTAAAGAAGCAGGAGCCAGCAAGGGTGAGTGGGATTTCCCATGAGTTATTAGCAAGTCCCCTGTTTGTATACTGTTATTTATCACATTTATATCCTACCTCAGGCTGGAAGGCAGTTCAGCAGTTCGAGACCCGAGTGCCGCATGACGGAGTGAGCTTCCGTCTCTGGTCCCAGCTCCTAGCAGTTGGAAAGCAAGAAATTGCAAGTAGATAAATAGATACTGCTTCGGTGGGAAGGTAACAGCATTCCATGCGCCTCGGCGTCTAGTCATGCTGGCCACATGACCACAGAAACATCTTTGGACAGCGCTGGCTCTTCGGCTTGGAAACGGAGATGAGCACCGCAACCCTAGAGTCGGGTTCGACTGGCTTTCAAGCAAGGGAAACCTTTCTTCCACCATGGGACTCTGCAGTGTGCATATCGGTAAGAAGGAATCTCCCGCTTGGGTACAGGCAGACTCAGAGCTGCTGAGTTTCAGGAAAGCCGCTGTGCCTTCTGATTGTACTCTGCTTCGGGTGCATCCCCTATAAGTATATGCAACTTCTGGACTGCTTTAGGAGGACAAAAGGGCCTGTGGATTTGATAGTTTCCCTTCTACGCTCCCTAACTTACCAGCCTCCACACAGTTCTGATGCAAAGAGAATTATGCCAGGCAGCCTGGAGGAAAGGGTGTTAGTCAATTAGTGTCACTTATATATACTTTTTGTAATTATCTCACAGCATGAACTTTCAAAATGTAATTGGCGTTATTGCCAGCACAGGCTGGTTTCACTGTGTTATGTGCTCTAGTGCTGAAAAGAAACAGAAGCACATATAGTCACCGTGGCACAGCAACAAAATGGCTGCCTGCACCGTAGTTTAAACTGTGCAGCTAACTTTCTGGAGCTTCTCTGTATCACCACGACTGCCCCTGAACCTCTCTAAAGTTTTTCTTGGCACAATGATAACGCTCCAGTCATAAAAATGAAGTAATCTATTGGTGCCAGTTCTGTACAACACAACTTCTGTTATATTTAAATTCAGAAGAGACAGATAATGAAATCTGAGGGTGGATGACATGAGGAAATACATCGGGCGCTGTAGGACTGTGACTAATTTACGTTATTGCATGAAGACTGATGTCAGTTGTGCACTGATAGAGACTGCAGGTCATTAGTCCAGAATCTGAAGACAGGATTCGTGTTTTTTGTGCAGCATCTATGGTGAGAAAAACCAAATCAGATCAAAGCAGCTGGACAGAAAACATCACAGATCTCATTCATATGCGCTTACGAAAGTAAAGGTTTCACATTTTTATGCACACATAAATGGTTTTCTGCATTTGTCTCCAGTTCTTTTTATATGAAGCTACATTATATCTCACCCTAACCCGTGGTTCTCCAGGGTCTCAAGTGGAATCACATCACCTGCTGCCTGAGCATTCTTTAGGTGAAGCTAGGAATCGAACCTGGGATCTACTGCAGGCCAAGCAGATGCCCTGCCACTGAGCCTTTCTTAACTGAAATAAAGATCTGGCTGTTTGTGGCCAAGGTGTGTGTGTGTGTGATGCAAATGGAGAATACTTGCTTGCTGAGGTTTAAATTCCGCGTCCCAGGTGCCTGGGTGGGAAATCTCACCAAACTGAAGGAACGGAGGTCCTCGTCGCTGCTGCCGCCAGTCTCTGTTGTAGGCGGGCGGGTTACAGTAGCATGAGAAATGGCTACATTCAGATACAGCGCTGGGATAACAATGGCCTTTTTCAAACAGCGGACTTGAAGTCTCCCATGTGAAGTGGAGCAAGAAATTAGACAAAACAAAATACTAAAGGGTAAGCTGCGAGGTACAAAGTAGCTGCCCCACTGGGCCCTTTTCTATAGCTGTTTTCTGTAAGACAGTGGACGCCAAGGCTGAAGGAAAGGGGCATGTTCAGCTTTGCAGCTGAAAAGGTTCAGACGGAGAGGCATAACAGTGACCAAATATTGTAAAGGCTGTCATAAGGAAGAGAGAAAACAACCTTTTCCCAGAGCCACTGAGGGAAAGGCAAGAGGCAATGGGTTCCAGTTGCCACAGAGCGTGTTTGGGCTGCTTAGCAACAAGCTCCTACTAACCCACTCATAATGGAACAGGATTGTAGTCTACTAGGTATTATCCTGGTTTTATTGCATTTGTCTTCTACCCTTGTAATTCTGCTTACTGCATCGTTTACAATATACCTAGCCTCAAGGAGCTTGTTGCTTGCCTTGCCTTTTAATTCGGTACTGTTGCATTGTGCTTTGGATGTCTGCTGCTGCAAAGGGTGCCTTGCCTTTATTCTACAACCTGCCTTGAGTGTCAGTGAGAAAGGTGAGCTATAAATAAAATAAAATAAATATATGGAAGCATCTAACAAACGTAAAGCAGAAGCCAGGAATAAAACAACAACAAGGCAATCGGGAGGGGGAAAAAAGAAGAGCAAGGATGGGAACCTGTGTATACACACATGTGCAGAAGAATATTCCTCTAAGTACATAGCTAGCTGTCTACAAAGGAGAGAGATACCTCACGGGGAATGGCATTCTCCGTTGACCTTGATGTTGAAATCAACCCTATATACCAGCTCAGGAAAGGCTTTCCGGTAAGTTATGTTTTACGCGCATGCCCGAGACTCCCAGTTCAGCCTCTGCACATGCTTCAAATTGTTATCGCTTTTGTTTCAAGATGTGGATGTTTGCTGTTTTAAAATATTGGGTGTTTTAAAGTTGACGCCCTGAGTCCTGTTTTGAGAGAAAAGTGACTTACGAACACTAAAAGTAAATGGTAGAATTGCCCCATTCCCTACGTGTGGGAAACACGGATAGCGACTGTTGAAGGAGGAATGGTTGTTGATAGACATGGGGGAGCATTTCCAGCAGTAGGGCTGCCAGGTCCCCACTGGTCACTGGTGGAGGATAGGAGGCTAGTGTTGCCAGATCCAGGCTGGAAAACTCCTGGGGATTTGGGGATGGAGTCTGGGGAGGACAGGGACCTCAGTGGGGTACAATGCCATAGAGTCCACCCTCCAAAGTATCCATTTTCTCCAGAGGAACTGATTTCTGTAGTCTGGAGATGAGCTGTAATTCCAGGGGATCCCCGGGTCCTATTTGGAGGCTGGCATCCCTATTCAGCAATTAAGATTTGAGGCAGAGGACCCCATTCCCTTGTTTATTTATGTGAGGTGAATTCTCCTTGCAGTCCCAGTTAGAGAAGCAAAGGTCATGGGAGATTTCATTAACCCAGATATCTGTTGGAAGTTCAACTCTGCTAAAAATGAAAGGTCCAAAAATTCTTGACTTTTGCCAACAACTTCATTTTCCAGAAAGTGGAGAGGGAAACAAGGGGATCTGCTATCTTGGACTTGATTCTCACCAACAGGGAAGAGCTGGTTGATGAAGTAAAAGTAGTGGGCATCCTGGGTAGTAGTGACCATGTAACTTTGGAATTTACAGTCCTGGGGAAGGGAAAAGCTGTACATAGACATATAGGTTGGACTTCATGAAAGCAAATTTTGACAAATGTAAAGTTATACTTGTAGAATCCCATGGTTAGGCATACTTAAGGAGAAGGAAGTTCAAGAGTGGTGGGAGGCACTATCACAAATGATTCCTACGAGAAGGAAAAATGGGAGGAGCCTAAAGAAGCCATAAATGGCCTTCTAAAGATTTGAGAAATAAAAAGGACTCATTTAGGAAATGGAAGGAGGGCCTTATAATTAAGAATGAATGTAAACAAATCACCAGTGCTTGTAGAGAGAGGGGTCTTTTCTGCACTTTCCCTTTAATCCATGTTCACCACAATGTCCTCCCAGCAATTCTGCACTAAAATCAAATTCAATCTTCTTTTTATTCTGGTTTTTTCCCCCCATTCTGCATTACATTACCTCCCTTCAGTGGTCAGCTGGGTTTCAGCCTGCTGTTGCCCTGGGTTATTTGGATGCTGTTTTGCTGTGGACTTAAATTGCCTTGGCTTGGACACTGAGGAAATTTGGAGTGGCAGGCAAATGCAGAAAGGACCAGGGAGAGAAGGAGGGAGAGGGAGAAAGCTAAGGTTCAGTATGAGCTTAGGCTAGTGAGAGATGCTAAAAACAACAAAAAAATGTTCCTTGGTTATGTTCAAAGAAAGAAAAAGAGCAAGGATATGGTAGGCCTATTGAGGGGATGGTAAAGTGAAATTCTAACAGGTGATGAAGAGAGGGCAGAACTGCTCAATTCCTACTTTTCCTCAGTCTTCTCTTGTGAGGGAAATGGTGCTCAACATGGCAAAAACAGAACCCATGATGAGGGAAGGGAGTTGCAGCCTAGGATCGGCATAGGGGTAGTACACAAACACCTAGTTTCTTTAAATGAAATTAAGTCCTTGGGGCCAGATGAATTGCATCCAAGAACTCACTAATGTAATTTCTGAGCATTATTTTTGAGAATTCCTGGAGAACAGGTGAGGTGCTAGAAGTTTGGAGGTGGGCAAATGTCCCCATCTTCAAGAAGGGGGAAAAGGAGGATCTGGGTAGCTACCGACCCATCAGCTTGATGTCTATACCTTGGGAAGTTTTAGAACAAATCATCAAGCAGTCAGTCCTTGAGCATTTATAAAGGATGGCTGTGATTACTAAGAGCCAGCATGGGTTTCTCAAGAACAAATCATGTCAGACTAACCTTATCTCTTTTTTTGAGAAAGGTACTACCTTGCTGGATCAGGGGAATGCTGTGGACATAATATATCTTGAATTCAGTAAGACTTTTGATAAGGTTCCACATCACATTCCTGTTGACAAGTTGGTAAAATGCGATTTGGATCCTACTACTGTTAGGCAGATCTGTAATTGGTTGACAGATTGCACCCAAAGTGTGCTTGTGAATGGTTCCTCAGTGGAGTGCCTCAGAGATCTGTCCTTGAGCCTATTTTGTTCAACATTTTTATAAGTTATTTAGATGAAGGAATAGAGGGAATGCTTATTAAATTCTAGCCCCCACCCCCTCCTTCCCAGCGCCAGCTTTCCTGGAGGCTTCGCAGCTGGAGGCTCTGTTTGGTGCAACTGGAGGCTCCGTTTTCCTGGAGGCTCCGTTTGGCGCCCCTGCGGGCTTGGCTTCCTAAGCGAGTGCCTAGCTCGCCTAGTGGGCAAGCCAGCCCTGGCTGGATGGCCATCTTTCAGCAATGCTGATTCTGTGAACTTAGGCAGATCATGAGAGGGAGGGCAGGCAGGGTTGCATCAGTGCTTAGTTTTTGTGGCCCTTTCTTACATGCCCAGGGAAATACCAATGGCCACTTTGAGGTCAGGAAGGAATTTTCTCCAGGCCAGTTTGGCCAGGGATCCTGGAGGTTTTTAAATTTGTTTTGGTTTTTTCCCATCTTCTGGACAGGGGCCATTGGGGGTGTGGGGGAGGTAGTTGAGAATTTCCTGCATTGTGCGGGGGGGGGGGTTGAACTAGATGACCCTGGTGGTCCCTTCCAACTCTATGATTCTATTATTCCATTCAGTGTTTGCAGGGCTTTTTTATAGGTAAAAATGTGCTGGTTCTCATATATAAGGTAGCACTGATTTCTACCAATTCCCCACCCCCGGACTTGCACCTCCCCCATGTGGTGGTACCAGTGAGTACCATCACAAAAAAGCCCTGTTTGTGTCCTAAATACCTGTAGGGTTTCTAAGCACAGCAATCTTAGCAATATTTTATAACAATATTTTAATCCTTGGCTGTTTGTGCAAAATACTCCTATTTTGCAAAAACCTGCTTTTTCTTTAGCATTCCCATCATTATTTAACACACATCCCCCAGCCCATAAGTGTGTCTGACATGAGTCCAGAGAGATGGTGCCTTTGCTGCACACCCTGCCATCTGAGGTATGGATATTCTGAGATCATACAGAAGTCAGAGAAGGTGTGACTGGCTGCAGGTTTGGTTGATCATTCTAATTCTAATAATTCTAACTGTGGCTGTGTAGGCATGTTGAAAGATAGGTGCATTTTTTAAAAATTCCATTGAGTTCAATGAAATGTTTATACTTATGGTAGCTTTTTGCCAGCATAATGATGTTTTCTACACCACAGTTTTACCACTGTTTTCCAGTAAGTTGAATCCCCAAGCTGATGCTCTGACTTTGCGGCACTCTTTCCACAATAGGGCATTTCTTTGGGGGTATTTCCAGGGCGATTTTTGGGCAGGAATGCACAGGAACGGAGTTCCGGCTGGCTCCTGAGTTGGCCACGACCAACAGGAACTCATTAGCATAATAGGCCACACCCAACAGCAGGAACTCATGAGGATTGGCTACATTAGGGGTGTGTGGCCTAACATGCAAAGGAGTTCCTGCTATGAAAAAAGCCCTGGGTTTTGACAACAAACAAGGTAAACAGAAGAAGAAGCAAAAGGTGGGTGTGGCTGGATGACCACACTTCTGGTAATGTGGGGGTGTGGCCTAATATGCTAATGAGTTTCTGCTGTTGGGTGTAGCCTATTATGCTAATGAGTTCCTGCTGGGCTTTTTCTACAAAAAGAGCCCTGGGTATTTCTTTCTCATATCAGGCCCACCCTGACTTATGTGTTCTGCATTTCCTTTGAAAAGGGGCTGTGCAGCCATTTCATCATGTAATTCACCACTGATGGAACCTCATTAAATTTTTTTTTGAACATGTGCAGTAGCATTATAACATCATTGCATAGTAAAAAAAAAAAGTCTGAATGTTGAATGGGGGACTGCTCAGGGGTGATTGGCCATTTGGATTCCCATCTTGTGTTGGGGTCCATTTAAACTTTAAATACGCAGCTTGCCACAAGAAGCCTCTATTTTGACCCATGTGGAGAGTCTTGGCTCTCTTATGAAAACTACATATAGCCATGTGCCCCAGCCAGGAATTCCATAGAAGGAGTATGCAACTGGATATTGCCAACTGAATATAAACCCTGGCATTTCCAGTATTGGCTTGACAATATCCAAAAGCACCTCCAATATTCACAATTTTGGTATTTCTATTCCTGATAAGGATGGAATTTGGAATCATGTCAGGGTCCTAGCAGGAGCACCTAGCAGAAGATGAGGAGAGAAGAGATTGGATTTATACCTTCACTAGCCAAAGTAGTCTCAGAGCGGCTCGCAATCTCCTTTCCCTTCCCCTCCCCACAACAGACACCCTGTGACTAGGTAGGTGGGGCTGAGAGAGCTCTTTTGAGAACTGCTTGTGAGAGAACAGCTCTGAAAGAACTTGTAACTGACCCAAGGTCACATCCGCAGCTGCATGTGGAGGAGAGGGGAATCAAACCTGGTTCTCCCAGATTAGAGTCTGCACTCCGAACCACTTCACCAAACTGGCTGTCCCTGTTCTCATACTGTTCAGATTGACAGAGAACCAAGAAGTATACCCTGAATTCTGTGGAGAAGCAAGTTGTGGTTGCCATTTGGTATTCGGTCAACACTAACACCTATTGCAAAGTGAGAGAGCAGTTTGGTCTGGGACTGGGACTATCCATGGTGGGGGAAATGGCCCTTGAGGTGTGCTTTGTGCTGAAACTGGAATTGTACAAGAAGACCTTCTGCCTGGGCAATGAGATTGGAAAGGTAAACCTCTGATATATTTTTTCTCTTTCCCCCAATACACTCATTGCATTGCAATGCCATTGTAACAACAAGCTAACATTAGAAATGATTGCACTGATTTTCGCATAGGTATTAAAGCCTACCATGAAAGTGTAAAATAATCTGTAATGGGACTGAGACTGTGACTGAACAGCTGGAGAAGGTTCTTCTCAACGTTCCTTTATTTCTTTCCAGATAATGGAAGGGTTTGCACGCCTCGGATTCTCACACTACATCAGTGCCATCAACATAGCACATCTCACCATTTGTGCCCCAGGAAGGAAAATTAATCAGTATGGAAACATAATAGTTTCTGCTACATCCTTCTACAGGGAACCACACTGGCTGATTCATCAATGCCAAGGTGGGGTGCAGTAGGAGGACTCATGATGCCTTCAGATTTACAAACTCAAACTTGTATTCTGCAATGGACACTGGAGTTTTTGCTCCTTGCAGCCCAACAATCACTCTGGAACGGGTGATTGTTCCTGCCCTCATAATAGCTGATGGTGCCTACCTGATGTGGTGCTGGCTGATGAAGCCATACAACGATGCCAGGGACCTGAGGAATTTGGGTGGTTGAAGGCTCATTGACACTTTCTTTCTGCACACTTTACAGGATTTACTGAAAATGTAACCCCAGTGGTGACTGCTTACGTGATTCTTCACAATTTATGTGAAGAAAAGGGACATGATGTTCTTTTGGAACATACTGACCAAGACACCCTGCTGGTGCCAGAGGAAGAAGAGCCAGCAAGAGGGATCTTGCAGAGGGCAAGCAGTGTGTGATGTCCTCACAAACCTCATGTATATGCACCAACACAGATGAGCGGAAAGATATATGTCATGTCCTAGGCATTAGGATACTTATGTGTCCTTGAAAGTTGGTTTCCTTAATTGAAATCCTCTGTGCTGCTGTTATCAGTGTCAATGTGGTCAATGTGGCCCCATACTTCCCCCCCAAACCCCACTCACAGCCCACCTAGCTCTCAAGTGGAAAACCAGAGCATGGGATTGGAGTTTAGAAAACCCAACACCCCCACAAACACACCTGCCACATGTTCATGTTTTTCATTTGCAAAGAAAAAGCTGCTACAGATGACCAAATGAAATCTCAGAATTAACATGCTAGCCTTGTGTCCAAGGTCCTTTCTGCTCTTGGATCTCATCCCTGGTTTTATCAGAGTTCAACTCGCGACCCCGATACCTTGCATTTATCCCTGGTTATAACAGCATCTGTTTATCCTGGGACAAGTGTGGGGTGAAACTGGGTGACCTCAATATAATGTGGAAACAAAAATACACTGAGATAATTACAAGGGTAAACTCGAGTGTAGTGTAGAATGTAAAAATACCCTGAGATAATTACAGGGGTGAACTCGCGTGTAGTGTAGGATATAAGTTCAGGGACAGGGTTGAGCCAGGATTTAAGGTCTAGTGTGGAAAGGACCCAAGTGTCCCTCCCCAACCCACTTACTGCCATCCTTGATCTCCAGTGGAAGATCTGAGTGTGGAAGTGGAGTTTAGAACCCTGCCCCCCACTTGCCATGCTGACATATTTCTCATTTGCAAAAATTTTTTTTTGAAAAGTACTGAGGCCGGAGACGCAGCATGGTGAATCAGCTCTTGTTTATTGGACTACATCAAGAACGAAAGATAAACTGACCGTGCAGTGACCGGCTTATATGCGTGCCCCACACCACACCCACACCCGTCACCCGTGATTGGCCTTATTTACAAGTCAACACTCCAATAGGTCTACTTTTGGATCCGGACAAGCCCATAGGTGCCCCTTCGGATCTGAAGTGGCTACTGTCTTAGGAACGAAGGTCTGAGGTTTGTCAGATCGCATGGGCAGGCCACCTCCATGGTGGCTATCTTCTACAGCTAATACATAACAAGTTTGTTGCTACAGATGACCATGGAAAACACAAACTGGGCACGGTTATTTTCTGAGCAAGTCCCCCCCCGCCCCCCACAACCTACACCAAAGAAGTAACCTGCCAGCCAGGTTTAAAAATTGGTGAAGCTTACAATTCTCACAGCAGAGTTTGGCAGTGCTGCATTTTCCCCGTCAGCTGCCCAAACCTACATGCCAAGGAAAAGTTTTGCCCAGGTGGTGTTGCAACTGTGCTGTTAAATAATACCGACATGACGCACGGCCACAAGTGAACCACAAAAATGGCCTTCTGTGAAGCACTGTGGCTTGCAATGGTGCAGTGGTAGATGTGCTGGCATACCAACACCCCAAGTGACTGCCTTAGCCAACATTGTTCCTAGTTAATTAGTATCTTGGTGGAGTGCCATATCAACAATTTTTAATATACTTCCCCTTTCTCCCCCTGAAACAAAAAACAGCTGCTGGCGCCACCACCAGAGGCAGAGGAGGAACATCCTAAGGAGGCTGAGGAGGAGATGGCTCCAGCAGGTCCTGGGCCCTCTGCCTCAGGTATTGGAAAAGTAATAAATGCAGCATTAATAAAGGTTAGAGAAAGCAGTAGGCTTAACTTCCAGGATCTTGGCTCTGACTCAAAAAACTCTCTTAATTTTATACCTTCCAGCCCCCTCCAGTGAGCCTGAAGCCTCCCCGAAGTTCCTGCCCAGGATCCACAGGGCAGATCTTTGGAGGCTCGACTCACCTCCGTCACCTCCTTGAAAAGTGTACAAGTTACACAAGAGACATATCCAACCACTCAACTGAATTCCAGATTTATTCATAAATACTAACAGTTTTTGCCACTTTGGTGTAGTGGTTAACTTAGCCACTTTGGTGTACTGGTTAAGTGTGCGAACTCTAATCTGGGAGAACCGGGTTTGATTCCCCACTCTTCCACTTGCACCTGCTGGATGACCTTGGGCAAGCCATAGTTCTGGCACAGCTGGTCTTGAAAAAGAGCAGTTTCTGTCACAGCTCTCTCAGCCCCACTTACCTCACAGGATGTCTGTTGTGGGGAGGGGAAGGGAAAGGAGATTGTAAGCTGCTCTGAGACTCCCTTGGGTAGTGAAGGGTGGGGTATAACTCCAGTCTCCTCCTCCTCCTCCTCCTCCATAGTCCAAAGAATGAATGCTCGGCTAAGTACCATAGAGAAGAGGGAGAGGCAGATGGAGAGGAGGGTGTCAGGGCTCACCAATGAGCTGGCAGAAATGCAGGCTGCAGTTGAGTGCCTTTCTGAGAAGTAACTGGGGGGGAGTTCTTTGGTTGGAAATGTTGGGTACTACAGGTTGTTAGTTTTGGTAGGAGAGGTGGGTATTTATTTGATAATACTTTAAATAGTTCCTTGGTTGGGGTGTAGGTAGGGTAGGGGAAAGTTATTTAAAAACTGGGGAGGGTCACTCTTAATTTTGTGGATTGTTAAAATAAAAATAATTTGAAACCTTTGCTGGATCTTTAAAGTCAATTTATTGCATTGTTAGAACTGAAAAGAACCTCAGGATGTGTTCAGACGGATCTTTTGATCTGCCATAGGAACGACTCCCTTGCGGATCAAAAATGCACGACCAGACAGAAACATCTGGGAAATATTCCGGTCCCATAGGCATCCCGTTCTGCTGCGCCTCCAATCCTGATTTAAAAAGTAGCAGTTTCAATGTCGGGTTTTCGCTTACCCGCGCAACAACTGCAGACTTTCTTCCGTCTGGTCACTCCATTAGCGCGCGATGCTCCCGTCGGCTTGGTCTGATGTCAGATGGAGCCGACGGGGGCGCGATTTAAAAAAATTGAAACCCCATGTGCGCTTTAACGAGGAAACGCATTCAGCGATAAGCGCTACGAGGAATGTAATATTCATGCTTATTTCTTTTAGGGACAAGATGTTACCGCGATGGGAGATGGAGGGGGGAAGGACTGTTCTAACTTGCAAAATAGTCCCTCCATTGATCATGATGGCAATGGCAAGGGGGAGGATCGGGACTTTGCTGCAAACCCTCCGCGTCAGTTCTCCAAGGAGGCGCAGCCTTGCCTATGCGAATGTACAAAACTTTTTTTTAAAAAATCCTCGGTGGATGCCGTGTAGACAAATCACGGTGGGAACAATGCACGGTGAGGCTATTTCATGGGGGGGCGTCTGGTCGTGCTAGACTGGATTAAAAAAATCGGGATAAAATTTTAGGAGGGCTCATGGCGCGATTGACTGGCCGTCTGAACGCAGCCTCAGTTTGGCGAGGGCTCAAAAGAAACCCATTTCTGACCAACACAGGAATGCTTCTTGCTTCCACCTTGGCTCCTCATGTCAAGTGAACCAGAGGTTACCTGGGTGCTGGATAGACGGTGTTCACTGCAGCTGCAGAGTTGTCAACAAAACGCAGAGCAGCAGTGCTGCCAGCTCTGTTTATGTTTGAGGATGTAAATTGCAGCTGGGATGCTTGAGCCTGTGAGAAAGAACAGGGGAGTCTTCCTTCTTGGGGCACAAGGGTGGCTTGCGTATCCTGAAGCAAATCGCCAAGCTTCTTCAGGGGATGCACAGTGGCCATGATGGTGGTCATGCTCTGCTGCGTGGTTTCCTGAAAAACCTTCCTGTCACGGTCTCCATCCTCAACCATCTCTTTATACTTTTGCTCCTCCGTTTGCATCCATCTTTCATTCTGCAGTGTAGCCCCACCCTGGTCAGACTTTCCATCCTTTTCTCCACCACCTCAGTCAAAATAGCTTCTCAGCATTTCCTGTTTCTGGAATTGGCAAGCTGAGTTGCTGGAGATAACTCCGCCAGTGGCGGTGCAGGGCCTTCCTTCTTGTGACCCCCCCGGAATAATTTAAAATAATTTTCAATCATTCTATCTGCCTGGTTAAAAAAATAAGAACAGAACCAAATATTTGATGCACATTTCATTTAATGGTGCCCTTGATTGGTGGGGTTGGTTAACTGCAACTACTGTTACAGTGGGCCAACAGAAATGTCTTTGTAAGATGTCTAACAGGGCTAACTGTTATTTGTTAGCTTTAATTGGGGGGGGGTATGGTTTCTTGATAACCTGAGATGGATAATACTACCCTCATGACACTAAAAGCATCCTTCAATGCTGCCGTGGTCAACTACTACTACTGTTTTAATATTTTCAGTAATTCACAATTGTGCATGCTGCAGCCAAAGATGAGTGATATTTTGTATGCCAACACAAGGTTAACTGTGAAAGGCAGGGGGAAAACATAACCTTCTTTCACCCTAAGCTGCCAATGTTGTTTGACCTGGCCACACTTTAATATGTGTAAAGGGTGATCCTTCCCCCGCCACCCCACAGGTGCTGCAAAAGCAGCCTAAGGGTCCAGTCACATGGAGAATTTGCCGTGGGAGAGCCACGAATGTCGGGCAGATTTTATGGGCACGATCACATGGGAACATCTGGCAAGCATCACACACCCGTCAGCAACCCATAGTGTCCCGCTGAAGATGCGGAGTTTAAAAGTACCTGGGAAAGTCCGCTATCAACTGCTTGTGACAGGCTGCAGACGGACGCTCTCCGTGTGATCACACCAGTGCGTTCCTCTCATGTCCCTGCTTCCTGGTTGGAGCACACCAGAAACACGCATGGCCGGGAACAACACCGGTTCACCGCCATCACGTCTGATCGCGTTGGGGCGCGTCAAATTGTGACGGCACAAATAGCCTCCTCTCCCCTCCGCGTTATCTGGCACGTGTGACTGGGGCCTAACATGTCTGAAATGTCAGTTTAAGCACTTATCCTGCATCAGTGGCATAGCTTCCTGAAAGCCATACTCTGTGGACAAAGATGTCTATATACACACACAATTCTGATACAAACAAAGCAAAGGTTTACCTGGCTGGTTTGCTGTTGGAGTAGCTGGTGCAAAGCCAGGAGCATCCTGGAAGCCATCTTCAAGAAATGCTGCTTATGGTGTCTCTGCCACAGGAAAAAAAACAGAACAGTACCTTTTCTAGAACTGCCCTGAGAGAACTTGTAAAGTAAAGCAACACAAAAGGGATGTACAGACAATAATTTGGACACAGTTCCTATAAGACCTTGACTTTGTTAAACATAAAAAAAATCCACCTCTTCTTGGCAACCCTTGGACTGAGAGACTTGTGGTGGACTCCTGCTGTGTTAGAATGTGTCAGTTAAGGGCTGTGTGCTGACCAAATGGTTACACTTACCTATCTCCACCTGTACGGAGATTCATGTCTTGTCAAGGTCCTGAACTTGCCCATGGTAATCCAGGCAAGTGTTTGGGGTGTTTTCACCTGTGTCTAAAATGAGGAAGGGGGAAAAATGTTGACATGCACAAATGTGATGAACTGGATTATGTAATCACATAAACACCAAACAAGCAGGTGCTGGGTGCTGGCATAACAGAGAAAGGGACTACTCACATTTAGAGGTACAGTTGCATCAACAACACAACACACACAACAGCATCTGCACTATGATGCACACCTCCCATTCCCAACCAAACATTCATTGAAATGGACAAACAAACAAACAAACCCAAAACACTTCGCTTACTTGCTAGATCCACAGGTGTGGAACAGCAAATATGTTCTGGATTAATGGTCAACAGGTCATGTGAGAGTAGTTCCTCTGACCCAGCCACTGGTTCCACTGATGCACTGAGTGCAGCTGGAACAAACTTATTATTTTCAGGCTCCTGGCCATGAATTTGGGATGCACACTAGCATCTTCACACAATATGCAATCCAATCCAGCTACTTGAAATATGGGCAAGTTGAGCATTCCCAGAATGGGTGTTATGAGCATTTGTACTCCTGTCTCATGACCTTTGCCTTCATCTGGCACTCCATCTCCAATCTTTTGGGCCCTAGTGAGTGCATTTGTTTTAAAATCTTCTCAAAAACATCAATATTCCTGCAGCAGGAGCCAAGTACCTCTTGCATCTTCTCTTCCCACCAGAGAGAAAGAAGATCTAGCAGTTCCGTCTCATGCTGGGACGCTCCTCTTTCACCACTAGGCTTGAAATTCAAAGACAAACAGATCCTGTGTCCTGGGGTTGCAAGCAGAGCAAGGCAACAGTGCCAGATCACAGTCAAGAGTCCAGTCCAAAGATCAAATACCAGTTCAGCAGACAGAGTTCATGGATTGTCCCGGAAAGGAGAGTCCAGTCAGTCCAAAGTCATTGATCAGCAAGGTTCAGGCAGATCTGAAAAGCAGAGTCAGGGGTCAGCCCAAAGGTCAAAGGTTGCAAGGCAGAGTCTGATGTTGTAGTCACAAAGTTCACAGGATTGTGACGTGTTGCTTCCACATTCTGCAGGTCTCCTGGTCTGATTTATGTAGGTCTCTCTTAACAGCATGGTTGCCGCCATTTCAAAAGTACCTCACTCCTCCTTAGTCACCAACTAACAAAATGGCTGGTGAACATTTAAAAAAAATCCAAGTAAAATAACATCGAGTTCATGATTGTCAGACTTTACATGACAAAACATGACAGCGTTATTATGACCATTTAATAATTTTAAAAAAATGATGCTAAATGGAAATGCTGCACATATCGAGTTCCCATTATTATAAAAG
Source organism: Gekko gecko (assembly GCA_029375565.1). Lineage (NCBI taxonomy): Eukaryota > Metazoa > Chordata > Lepidosauria > Squamata > Gekkonidae > Gekko > Gekko gecko. The sequence goes on along the minus strand of JAPDNY010000003.1, from coordinate 73,354,610 downwards.
TTTCAAAGACTGAGCTGTCATTGAAAACATACAAAGAGAGATTGGGGGAAAGCGGCGGAGGAGAAAGGAGAAACAAAACAACGTGAGGCACAAAATCTACCCACAAAAGACATACATTAATTAAGGAAAGGAAAGGAAAGGAAAGGAAAGGAAAGGAAAGGAAAGGAAAGGAAAGGAAAGGAAAGGAAAGGAAAGGAAAGGAAAGGAAAGGAAAGGAAAGGAAAGGAAGAACAAACTAGTACACAATATGAGCAACAAGGAGAACAATCGAAGGAAGCGTTTATGGATGGGCAACTGCACAGAGAACACCACACTGAACTGTGCTGCTCATTTTGTCCCATGTGTTCCAACACAGTAATATCATAATTTTAAAAACCCAGTGTCGTAACACAATCAACAGAATGATTAAAAAGTTTAATGTGTTAATTATGTGAGAAAGTAAAAGAGGGGGAGGTGGGCATGGTGTAAATGCAATGCTGATTGTCACTAAAAGGAGGCCAAAAACAAAATTCAAATTTGGGAATTTCACTCTGGAAAAGTGCAAGTCAATACCCAAATCGCAGGAAAAGTGGATCCAAAAACTGTATGGTAATAGGAGAATAAATGCAGAGCTACTCCTGGAGCAGCCAAAAGTTATGCAGAAATTTTGACAAAGATTGGTGATTTAAGAACACTGATGTGGGCTGTGGCAGAACAGGCCTACTCTGGCCTGTAGGCCCTGTTCCACCTTGCCCTCCAAGGTTTTTGCAACACCTGGAGAGGTTTTTCTCTCTCTCTCCAGTAACCTACTACCACCACCTGACCTTTGTAGGAATTGCCTGCTGGGAGGGTCAAGACTCCCAGCTTCCCTTCCAAGTTCTGAGGCCTTTCTTCTATGTCTTCCACTGCCCAGTGCATGGTCACCATGGGGACAGTTTACTGTCTTGTGCGCATCTAAAGGAATAGTTACTTGCCAACTGACTGCCTTCCCTCTGGCACTCCTTTTAAAATAGCATGTCTAAGATGGTGGAGGTCTATGTGGTACAGAGAATCACTACCAGCATCAAAAGTTATAAAGTATTTTTTAAAAATAAAGTGTTCACAAGCATACTTTTAGAAAAGCACCAGACTGAGCAAGGAATTCAAAGGAATGAGTAAAATGCAGTTCCTCTGTCCCTCTGTCTATACATGACCTATCAGATGTTAAAATATAGGACAGGCTCATTAGCTTAAGAAGTTATAGATCTCTACAGAGTTTCATTACCTTGAAGCTTCCGCTAGCTCTCCAGGACTGCACATAGTTAAATGGCTACCTCCTCCAGACCTATTAAGAGTTCTGTCTGCTCTGATGGACTCAGCACCAAAGAGACCTCCTGCTTGCTGCAAGGAGTTTTATCACCTCTCTTTTCCCTACCCACTGACCAAGTCAGGCTAGGTGAGAGACACTTTTCCTGAAAATTCCAGAATTTTACTTCCTGAAGTCTCTTTAGTATTTAATACCTCCAAATCACTGTTCCCTGCTTGAAGTGGGGGAGGGAGCTTGACCATCCCATTATCTTTCCTGTTAGATTTATTAGCATTTGTATGAAGGTGGGTTGAGGTATGTCTAGAAAGCAACTGAACTGACTTCTGCCTCCCTGCCTGTTCTCTGCCCAGAGAGAGAAAAAAAACTTTTAAATCTCAGAGGGAAGGTTTTGCTCATTTCAAACCTCAAAAGAAATATATGCATTTCTTCACATGGGGTTTTGGACGTGTGTGGAAATGGTCAATGTCTCACTGACTTCACAGAGACAGACTGTGTCCCACCAATTTCTAACCCCTATGGGTTTGCACTGGCAGATCATCAGCAGGGCACTATGCGGGGATATTTCCTGCTATAAGGCATAAGGGCTGGCTTGTCAGTCTAAACAGTTTTCAGAATGTGGTTCCAAAATAATTAGGAAAAGCTAGCCTTACCTTTAGCATCTACAAAATGAAGGCTAGCTAGCATTTGGTATTGCCACAGCCCTGCTCTGTATATTGTGTGGATATAGCTAGAGAGCTGAACAATCTTTGATTTCTTGCAGAATACAGAAGTCATTTAGTGTAAAACCCAGTAATTAATTCTTTTTAACAAAAATCTTTGAAAGCTGTCACATCTGCCAGTTCCAATTTCGCAACATTCTGCGTTTCATGCCATTATATGACATGAACTGGCAATCTATTATAGACTTGCTCAATTTTGATTTATTTAAAATTTTTAAAACCATTTATATTCCATCCTTCCGTTCAAATTACATTTGCGAGGTTTCTTGCAACAAATGTTTAAAGCACATGTAAGATCAGCAACTATCTGTACCTTCCTGACCGTTTTCTGTTGAGACTTCTGCTTTGTGGAACAACCTGCTTGAGGAGGTGGAAGTAGGGTTGCCAGCTCTGAGCTGGGAAATAATTGGAGATTTTGGGGGTGGAGCCTGAGGAGGGCGGGGTTTGGGGAGAGGAAGGGACTTCAGTGGAGTATTAATGTCATCCAGGGCTCTTTTTGTAGCAGGGACTCCCTTGCATATTAGGCGACACACCCCTAATGTAGCCAATCCTCCTAGAGCTTACAGTCGCCCCTGTAAGAAGAGCTCTGTAAACTCTTGGAGGATTGGCTACATTAGGGGTGTGTCGCCTAATATGCAAAGGAGTTCCCGCTACAAAAAGAGCCCTGATGTCATAGACTCCACCTTCCAAAGCGGCCATTTTTTCCAGGTAAACTGATCTCTGTTGCTTGGAGATTCCCAGCCACCACCTGTAGGTTCATAACCCTAATTTGGCATCACATCTCTAGTGACCTCCCTGTCCTCCCCAAACTGCACTCTTTCTAGGCTACATCCCCAAATATCCAGGAATTTCCCAACCTGGAGATGGCAACCCTATAAGCAACACATGATATCCGGATCAGATGAAAAAGAATTCTGCAACACACTGGAGCTGCTTTCACATCTCTCCCAGAGAGTCCCTGTTGGTAGTGGTTAGGCCACCCACTGTCAGCTGCGGTGAGTAGGTTTTCTGGAAAGGGGTGAGAAGCAGGTATCGCCTCCTCTTCATTGTGCTCCTGAGTGCAGTTTGTGTAATTTCTCCTGTTAAAGGAGGCCATGGAGAACCAACCAGCAGGCCCATGGAATACCAGTACTCCACCCAGAGGGTCCAGTCCATGGGATACAGAGTGCATGCTTCAAGGAACTCTGCACAACTAAGGGGCTTTATTTGCATGTTTCTGAAGCTTTTCTTGAAACTGCCCTGAAACTTTCTTATTTATTTGAAAGACATTATGAGCGGTCTGATTAGCACTGGTGTCCAGAATATTGGTGAAGTTCCATTCTAAGGCTTAACATACCGACTGGCTCTCCTGCCTTTTCCTCCTTTCCCTGACTGAGTCAGAGCAATAAATCCCACGCAGTTCCCAGCACATGCAGCACTTATTGTAAGGGCTTGAACTCTAGTTTGAACTCGGAAGAAGCTGGAATCAGGCCCTAGATGAGTGGGAATGCATGGTTTACAAAGGTTAATCATTTTAATGCCGTGATTGTAATCTTTTTCGTATTGTTCCTGTCCCAGCCGCGGCACAAAATTAACAGGTTGTTGGGGAATCTCTCGCAGAGAATAACTTAGGCCATTTTAGGAGAAAGATCATGAGCTTGGAAGCTGGACTGTTCAAATGTCACTTCAGCCACAAAATCACTAGGGGTGGTGGGGGCTCAGCATGGAATAAGCTCACCTGCCGCAAACTAATTTACTCTTGATTTGAAATATGCCATCTGTAAATGGGAATAATAAGTCTAGCCTACTTTACAGTCTTTCTGGAAGGGCTACGGACATAATATATATGAAGTGCAATGAATAACTGGCAGGAGGAAATAGTGATGGCCATGGTTCTCTAAGGGGCTGGGATCACTGAGGATTTGGTGACAGAAGTGGACTGAGGGACCTGGAACCCCCCAATCTGTTTTTTTTTTTTTTTGAAACAAAATTTTTATTGGGATATATTCAACATTTCCAATCACGTTACCAATACAGTTTCCAAAAAGTAAGATCCCAATCCCCCCACCCCCTAATAGGCTTCCAACACTGCTAATAACAAACAGAAAAAATTATAAGGCAATCAAGTTTAGACTTAAATACCTCGACAAACCAGGTAACACATTTAAATTATATATAACCTCTACAATTTCAGCATATTATGTATAACAGTACATACAGTTCAAAATTCATTTCACTTCTCATTCAATATCCGTACGTATCCAAATTATATATTTTCCCCTTCATTCTATATTCAGTTTCTAGATACAGTTTCAATCCTTCCCAGTCTTTTAAGTACTGTTCTGCCATTTGTCCATTTAATTTCTTTGTCATTTTGTCCATTTCTGCTAAAAATAACAGTTTTCTCAACCAGTCATGTATATCTGGCACCTTCTCCATTTTCCAATGGAGAATCTGTTTTGTGAACAAGTTTGACGATTCACAGCAGAGACCGGTTCTAGGTCTATCTGTTGTCACTGTTGAAGTTGCATGCATACTTTTTCCAAGTATTAGTTTCTGAAGCTAACGCTATACTGTACAATAACGCACGTGTCTTCATTTTCCACGGTTTCAAGTGCTTCCAGGATGACGCATGAATGGATGCCAGCGGTTTCCTTCAGTTCATCCTTAAACCAATACCACACTGATGTGAAGTTTTGTCTAATTGGATAATTTAGTCTCCTGTTCAAGAAAAGAAATTACGTCATAATATTGTTTGGTTCCTATCTTGCAGTACAAGTAGAAAGGAGGTATGAGCAACACAGAGAAAAGATATTTACATTTCCCAAATACGTGATCCATCAGAAAATGTTTGCTTAGCTTTAAGGACAATGGGTACAATACATAGCTATTAAATGCAAAAGAAAGCTTGCCTGTCATTTCAGAAGGATGTGGATATGAGCTACTGCATGCAACCAAGATTACAAGGACATTCCAAAGTCCTCAGTGTATAAATCCCAAAGATTATGCTGGAGAGAGTGAAGAGCATGTTTAAATTGCATTGCCCCCCTTAAGACGGTCACAAGTTGCCTTCACGTTACTTCAACTCTTGAACAGAAGGGGGGGGCATCCTGCTTGTCCAGCCGTGAGTTTGCAGCCTGACGGGGAGGCGAGTGGGAGGATTTCCCTTTGCCTCTTGATGCAGGTCTTGTAAAAAGGCAAGAGGGGAGGGGGCAATCCTGTGCACCTGGCCATGAGTTGGCCCAAAGGGGAGGTGAGCAGGAGGGCTTCCCCGGAGGGTTCCCCCTGCCCCTTGATGCAGGTCCCATCAAAAGGCAAGAGGAGAGGGGGGCCATCCCGCATGCCCAGCCATGAGTTTGTGGCCTGAAGGGGAGGTGAGCGGGACGGTTCCCCCCCTCCATCAATGAAGGCCCCGTCAAAAGGCAGGAAGGGAGGAGGGCCATCTAGTGGATGTCTAGATGATTCATCAGGGGTCATTTCATAGAAAAAGAGGTGCAGGAGCTCATTAGCATAACTCATTAGTATAACTTATTTGCATATGCCACGCCCCCTGACATCATCGGAAGTGTGTCAGAAAGCAACACCCATCGCTCAGGCTTTACTGGACTGTTTTGGATTGGTAGGTATTGGGGGGGAACATGAAGATCTGACCTCACAGAGGAGGGAGAACTTGTACCTGAATAAACCTTGGTCTTGAAGGTGCCACTGGACTGTTTTGGATTGTTAGTTATGGGGGGGAGGCGCAGATCTGCCCTCACAGAGGAGGGAGAGCTTGTACCCGAATAAACCTTGGTCTTGAAGGTGCCACTGGACTCTTTTGGATTGCTAGCTATTGGGGGGGAGGGGAACGCAGATTTAGGGTCTGGTCACACTGCCGTTTTGATTGGGATTCACTGCTGTTTCCTTGTGCATGTCAGTTTCACATTCACACGAGCCAATCCGCCTCCCGCCCTGAAGCAGGCTCACTTGCACAATGATGCCGGGTTTTCCTGACCCCTGGAAAATCAAGTGTTATCCTGGCACTTCCGCTTTGAATGCACGATTTTGCCTATCTGAACAGCCCATCTTTCGCAATGATTGCGATTAGGGCCATCTGAACGCTCTTTGTGTGTGTGTGTGTGTGTTTTTTAAAGCTTCCAGTTTGAGCGCTTGAGCAAACATGCGCTTAATAAATCCATTTAACGTGTAATAATGGATTTATTAAGCACATGTTTAGTCAAGCGCTCAAACCGGAAGCTTTAAAAAAAAACGCACAAAAGACAGGCCTGGAGGTGGGAACGAGAGGCGGGGGCTCTGGCAGCCTGGATGGGGCCAGCAAGGAGGATGGCGGAGACGGCAGACATGGCGGAGCCTGTTTTCGTGGGGCAATGGCGGCGGCGAAACCCCCCCCCAAAGTGTCGGCAAAAGCAGCAGCCGCCTGAGCCTCCCCCGTGACCAGCAGGATCGCCTGGAGGGACAGCACAGCAGCAGGCAAGCGGGTGCTGTAAGAGAGAGGCCAGCTGCATCTAGTCAGCCCAATGCGAAGAAAAATGTTCCCGATTTAAACAAAACGGGAACAAAGCGCAATTACCTTTGCAGTGTGACCAGAGCCTTATAGTCAACATTCAGTTAAGACTACCAGTTAACCCATAACAGAGCATTAAAAACAGCTGTTGTTTTTTGGGAAAATGTTTAATAATACAGTCAATACATTTAGTATCAACCAATAAAAGTATACTGTAAAAATGTCCTGGATATTAAATTTACCTCAGATGGGTTTGGAGCTGTAAATATTTGGGGAACAGCCCAGCAAAGGAGGTCTTCTACACAAGCCTTGTTGAAATTAATGCAGAAGAATATGCAAAGCCTCTATGCAGAGCTGTGGCCTTGCAATGCACTGAGGTAAGCAATAAAATATGAACTCTCCATTCATAAACACAGAGTTTTCTATTGTCCCATAAGATTCTTAAAGAAAATTTACATTACATACAAAATGAAATAGTTGATTAATGCTTTGACCTGTACAACTCAAATATAACATTTATTTATTTATTTTTAAAAAACCAACTAAAATGAGGGGACTCACCTGCTGGCAGAGAGCTGCCTTTCCTCCCCCCCTGCCAGCTGTTTCCTAGCTGGTTTCTGAAGAAGCCTTCACTGCTTGCCCCCACACCTCTTTCACTGCTCCACATCTTTCAGCACATCTGCCTTAGCCTGTTGCAACAGTCCCCCCCCCCCCGGGCTGAGCTCTGAAGTCAGGCTATGGCTCTTCCCTTCCCATTACTTGCAAGTGGAGGTCACGAGACTTACTGCCAACCCACCCTCAATTTGAACTAGTCTCCCTCAGCCAGAAAGAACAAGGAGTTTTGAGGCACCTTGACACACGTCCTTGATTCCCTCCCGTGCCCTATTTGGCACCAAGCTCCTCGCCTTATCCTGCAAGAGGCTTCGTCGGCTTTGGCTTACTGAAGGCCACTGGCTGGTCAACAAATGCTTCTCCCAGGCCATTAAAGCCCAAGCATCTTGCTTTATTTTTATGGCAAGAGGACTACCCCTCTGGCAATACCCCCCCAGGAGGAGGAGCCTAAACACTCCACACAATTGAGAAACCTAGAGGCAGGGAAGTGGTGCAAAGGTGCATTGGTGGCTAGCCCCCTTCACTGATTGCCACCTTCCCACGCAGTACAAGGAGTGATTCCTCAGGAGCTGTGTGCAGTCTCTTGCAAGTGCTCCAACAAGTGGTTTTCCCTGGGGGAAGCACACCTCCTCCATGTGCGCCCTTCCCTTGCTTTGCTCTCTCCCTGCCAGGGCCCCAAGCCCTCGACAAATCCATCAGCATGGTCTCCTCCCTGCTGCTTTTTGTTTTTGCTTTTCCTTTCCCCATGGGTGGCAGGGGGGCAACAGATGTGGGCAGCACTACCTGCAGCCACAGGACTCCACCATCATATCCTCATACTGCTTGTAGACAACATTGCTTGCCAGTGTCCATGTAGAGGATACTGATGGGTGTTAGATTGGTGGGCAGGCAGGGGGGCACCCCACTCCTGGGCTCCTTACTGCCAGAGCACTGCTCCAGCGTACTCTGGCAGGATTGACCCCTGCTATTCATACATAACAAGAGGCAGGGTGGGAGGAAGAACATAAAAGAATCTGCATTGTTGTCTGCTTATTGTTCACTGTGGATTGGTGGCAGGGAGGAGCAAATGGTCTGGTGCAAAACCAAATCCAAAAAAAACCTGGGGAAATGCCAGGGTGACCTCGGAGTCAGCACTAGATGGCAATAAAACAATGCAGAAGGTCAAAACTGAACCAATGCACAAGGAGACTGGGAGCAGCATGCAGTGCGGAGGGAAATTTGTGTTGCGATGTAGGATTGGTAATACAACAGCAGAAAAGATGAGTGCAGAACCACCCATAGTATTCAGGAAACAAAGCTCTACAGCATTTGTAAAGGCAGAATTTTGTGTCCAAACAATCTTCAGTCAGCCCTGTCATCACTCTGAAAAATGTGTTAAAAGGGCGGGAAAAAGGCTTTGGAAGGCAGCCCAAAGCAATGGCAAATACATGTTTTTAAAACTAGTAAATGGCTTTCTAGAAATACAATGCATAGTGGGTTGAATCCTATCTAAATTATGTGCACAGAGGTGTGACTTTCCTGCCCCCCTCCCTTGTTGCAGCCTGAAACACCCTCCCAGATGCTGGTCCTGGGGGAGGGATTCTTGGGAGCAGAATGAGCAGAATGAGTTGGACGGCAACCACTAATGGAAGAAATTGACAAAAATTGTGCCTCCCCTTACATGTCTGGATTTTTTCTATGGGATCTAACACAGTGTGGGGGGTTTTCATGTTCACTTTCAAAACAGATTTTTAACTGTAGCATCTATGACAGGCATCAATTGGCATCAATAACCTGGTTTACAATTCCATATTTTATAAGTAAAATGACAAACCTCTAGATGTGCTACTTGTCTTGCCAAAAGTTATGGCGAAGAACCACCCTGTCCATAATTTGCCAGACTAAATGATAGACTTTCTCCTCTTAGTGACAGCACTCCCATTGCAATCCTAAGCAGAATTACACCCTTTTAAATCCATTGAAGTCAACAGGTTTAGGAGGTTGGATCTCTGCTTAGGATGACAATGCAAGATAAGGAAGCAGTGGCAGTATCTGACCTACTAGCCGCCTGCACTACCAGGAAGTAAGGGAGGAAGGGAGGGTGGCAATGGTTTAAATGGTTAAAGTTTCCAGTAACTTGTGTTGGCCAGGGATATAACTAGGTGCTCAGTGTAGTCTACGATGCAATGCAGCTCATGGGATTTGGTGTATGGGTATCAGCACTATTATGAAAGGACAGCTCATCTTTACATGCCAGCCCTGTAGCCCATTCACAAGTAAAAGCTCTTTATCTGGCATCCTCTGCATCAATCTATGAATCAAGTACATCTCCCTGTAGTAAATGATCAAGTAAGGGACACTGCTACACTTTATGCCATGGCCATCAACAGAACTGGGTTTTCCAACTGCTGATGTGCAGGGCATGTTTTGTGGACCAGCTGTAATTATCAGTCATCTGGGCTGTGGCTGTGTATAAAAACATCTTTTGGTTAATAGAATATAGGGATTCTGCTAGATTTGTGGATCTTTTCCAAACCATAGTTTGCAAATGAGGATGGGCACAAACTGGGAAAATGTAGTTTGGTTCGTGGTTCATGGCATGTCTGGTTTCCAAACCATGAACCATCACAAACTTTTAGCCACCAAATGAAGTAGTTCCATTTGTGAGGCAATAGAACACCCTCCATGTGCTAGAAACACTGAACTCAAAGGGGAGCTCTGGCTGACTCTCCTCTATCTGCCCTCCAAGTTTGGTGAGGATTGGATTTACAGAGTCTGACCTATGCCCCCCCAAAGAATTGGATTTGCTTTCTGGGGAAATAACAGGTGCAGGTTCAGCAGGTTCAGGAGTGTATAGAATGAATTCTGTGCAAACTAGAGACATCAAAGTAACTGGGAACTTCCCCTGGATGCTCCTTTACATGCCCTCCAAGTTCTGCCCCCCTGTTGCTTTGAAGTTTAATAAATTGAGCAGAGACAGTCTGTCTGGAAATATATCCATTTGCGAACAACCATTAACTGTTTGAAAGTTCATGGAAATTTCATACCAGTTCACCTGCCACAAACTTGAGTTCACAAACCATGAACCAGACAAAATTCATCACAAAGTTTAGTTCATGAGCCGGTTGGTGCAAACACAATAGCAGCATTTATCTCCTTCAAATACATAAAAACATGCAGTTCTTTTGGGAAGGAAAGTGACTTTCATGCTTTTCTACTTAATTAGAAAATGATAAGACATAAAGGCTGTGGTCAGATGACAGGCTTGGCACGGTCTGGCTGTGCCTTTATTTTATCCAGTGTTACTTGTTCTGGAGTGGTTTGTCCAAACATGCCATCCTTAACCCATCTCACCATGCACTCACTCTGTGGTTGACTGTTCAGATTATTGCTGTGTGGTAACCATGGAGCGGTCATTCAATTGGCACCCTTTAAAAACCCTTGTCTTTCATGCATGCACAGAAGCCTTGATTCAAAGCACCACTCCATTGTGACTGCTCTGCGATTCCTCTGCCAAGTACTGTGGCCCCTCCCAGCCTCCTCTGCTTTGCCTCTCTTCCTTAGAATGTAGAGTTACATGACAGTAGCCCCATTGACTTCAATACATTTACTCTTGTGTCAATCATGTGATGCTCTCAAACAGCAAACTCTGAAGCAGAAAACAATTTGCATGGGGGGAAAGTGGGATGGGGAGTAGGGTAGCCAGCTCCAGGCAGGGAAACTCCTGGAGATTATGGGATGGAGCCTGGGGAGGACAGGGACCTCAGTGGGGTACAATGCCAAACAGTCCAACTTCCAAAGCATTCATTTTCTCCAGGGGAACTGATCTCTGTAATTTGATTAACGTTCATCCCCCACTTTAGCCAAGGCCCATGCCCAGAAAGCCCTGCACACACTTTTGGGGCAGATATTCAGCCCAAGTTTGTTCAGAAGCAAGGCTGCCTGAATTTTTACATTTTTCCAGCTTTACAGTCTCCCTGAATTAGGGATGCCAGCCTCCCTAATTTCCCTGACGATATGGGAGCCTAACTAGGGACAATTTTCATGGCTTTCCAACCCCAAGAAACAGGAGAGAGGGGGTTGGGGGGGATTTGTTGCTCAAAAACAACTACCCCAGGGGCTTCTGACAGAATTTTTAGGTGCAGAAATGCACAAGTGGTGATACACAACCTTGGGGTGGAGATCTGCTTATGTGCACATTGCTAATTGAATCAAAAATGGTGTGAAGACAGAAGTGGGCAATCAGTTTTCCCAAATGGTTTGAGAGCACGATGGATTTGATCAGACATCCAGAAAGGCAGGGTGAAACTGCCGACATCTGTTAAGAATGGACTTTCCCCAGTGTCGAGTACCTCTGACTCAAAGATGGGTGAGAACAGGGTGCCGATGACTGGGCAATGGGAGACAGATGTTGCTGTCTGAACCAACATTTTAAATCTGCTGGGCAGCAGCAACGACATTGGATCAAACAGCTTGTCTGATGGGAGCCAAAATGTTTTCAGTCTAGGGCATTAATAGATATATTCCACAGTCTAGTACTAAGCCACCACGACAAAGTTTGGGAAACACTGGAATCCAGGATTTAATTTCTGATTGAACCATATTTGGAAACCCTTACATTTGTTCACTGCATAACTGTAGGGAATTTCACATTACCAAGTTTCAGCCGGTTTGAAGCCATTTTTGATCCATCTTGAAGTAAACCGGTACAGGGCTGCCATTTCACACATGGCTTCCCCTACTGGAAAAGAGCTGGATCAGAAGTGGTTTGGCAATTCAGACTGCACCGCTTTGTTTTCCTACCTGCACTGTCTCTTTTTTTTAACATTCGTTTTAGAGCGTTATTGCACTATAGCGCTAACACAACCTCAAAACAGCACCATAGGGTGGCAGATGTAGCCATCGCATGCATCCCAGTGGAGTCCAGGCATTCCGATGAGATCGCTATAGCGCTGTTTTGAGGTTGTGTTATAGCACTATAGTGCTATAGTGCTTTAATGCAAATGTTTTTTAAAAAAGCCAAAGATCGCCCGCGGGGGGAAATGGCAGGAAAAAGCATTTCGGATCCGGGAGAAGAAACTGAAGGCTACTTGGAAATGGTTTACAGGTAAAACGCTTCAGCCACATTTCCTGAACGGGACAGAAGCGTTTGTGTGTGAAAGTACAAATATATTCCAGTAAGGAACCGGTTCTAAAACGGTTCTGTCTGAAATGTCAGACCAGAAACGGTTTGGGAACCGTTCCTGAACCGGTATATATCGCCTGTCTGAAACTCCCTTGTGTGGTTGTGTCGTTCACTGTGAGAACATTCAGTAATAATTATTTATCAGCAGAAAAGCTGCATTCTAACTATGAGTTAACTGTCAATACTTAGAGCATAGGTATAGCACTGATAGTGTCTAGCACTGTACAATTTGCACCAATTGTGGCATGCCCTATCTAGGGATGATGTGAATTTCATGTTGAACATGTTCAAAAGTTGATCTCATCCACTTCAAATGAGATGATGAAGTGTGATCTGATCACTTGGTCATATTGATTGGCAGGGAACAGCTGAAATGCCTGCCATCTCCCCCCCAAACCCCCCCCCCATGAATATGGAAAGTGCTGCTGATCCAGGCCAACTGGCAGCAGTGAACTGATGACTACTTAAAAACTACAGTGTAGATTTTAAAAAACACACAAAGTATTAACGACTGATTTATGTAATTTAGGACTGATTTAACTGACATATCACTATAATGTTAAAATGCTGTACAAAATGTAAATTACTCTGGTGTTGCAGGTCAGAAGTGGCCACTGCATGAAACTGGGGCAGGGAAATTGCAAGCAATCAAGTATGTAGATCCTCCATTGCCACTACAAATGCCACTACATTTCCAGCAAGACCTCCCCTATCCCCCATGAATACTGTTAGTCCAATTGTCAATGAGTAACTGTAAATCACTCTGAGCCCACAGGTGTGTGGGAAAAAGCAATCAATAAATCAAAAGTATTATTATTATTCAAGGGACCCATTTCCATGTAGAAGCAACCATAGACTTCCTTGTTCATATGGTGGTTACAGGTAAATTGTCACTCCACACAGTGGCTGTGACTCTACTTTTCAGTGGGGCTCCCTTTGAAAACTGTTCAGAAAACTTCATTTGGTCCAGAATGCAGCAGCCTGGTTATGGTCAGGGGAGGGTTACAAGGACTGTATCACCCACACTGAAAGGTTTTCACTGACTGCCCTTTGGTTTCCAGGAAAATCTAGTGGGCCTAGATTCAGGCCAATAAGATCTGATGGGGGAGGCCAGGTTGGGGTTGGGGATTCCAGTGCTGATGGGGCAGGGAAGGTATGGCAGTGGGACAAGGGGCAGTGGAATAAGGGAAGGGGAGAGAGTTATGGATATGCTCAATCCCCTTCCAACCATCCCATCTCAAGAGATGCTGGCTGTAGAGATAGATGATATACCCTTCTCCGACACTGGTGTTGTGCAATTCCAGCTCTATTAATAATAAGACCTCTGTTCTCCAGAGTTATCTGGTAGAACAAGCAGTAGACCTGGCTTGTGTGACTGAGACCTGGGTGGGGGAGGGCAAAACGGTTGCCCTGAACCAACTGTCCTCCGGGTTTCTCAGTCCTCTACCAGTCTTGGACTGATGGGTGGGAGTGGCGTTACTCATCTGAGAGGCTTTCTCCTTCAGGCCACTCCCTGAGGCAAAGATTGCCAGCATTGAATGTGTTGGCCTGGTGTGGGAGGCTGAGGAGAGTTTGGCCATTTGGCTGGTGTACCATCCGCCTAATGCACCGGCAAATGCCCTGCCAGACCTTTTGGAGGCTGAGCCTTGGAGTACCCCAAGCTTTTAGTCCTGAGAGACTTCAATGTCCCTGCGGATGATGCAGCCTCCTTTCAGGCCATGGACCTAGTGTCATCCATGGAGGCACTGGGACTCTCCCAGTTTGTTTTGACCTCCATACATCAAGCTGGCCACACGCTGGATCTTATCTTTGGATTGGGGATTATGGTGGACTGGATTACTGCTGATGCCATTCCATGGTCAGACCACCTTGCCCTGAAGTCTCGGCTTGGTATCCCTAACCCTCCCTGTTTAGGCGATGAGTGAATTTATGCTCACCCATGGAGTCAAATGGACCTTAATAGGTTCCAGGAAGCATTGCGGTATCTGATTCCCTCTGGTGATCCACAACGAAGTCAACAGGATCCTGGTAGCTGTGAGGCCTACTATATGCCTCCTGGATCCCTGCCCATCATGGCTGATTAAAGCCTGTGGTGATGAGGTGAGGACCCCCTGAGGGAGATTATCAACTTGTCCCTCTCAACAGGGACCTTCCCAGGGGGATCAAAGGAGGCAGTAGTTTGCTTTCACCTTAAAAAACCTTTGTTGGACCCAACAGCCCTTAATAACTACCACCCAGTGTCTAATCTACTGTTCCTGGGCAAGGTGGTAGAGAGGGCAGTGGCATCACAGCTTCAGGTTTTCCTGGATGAGGCTAAGATCCTGGATCCCTTCCAGTCTGGCTTTTGCCCTGCCCACAGGACTGAGATGGTGCTGGGATGGTGCTGGTTGCCCTTGTGGATGACCTTTGGAGACATCTGGATTGAGGTGCATTGGAGCTGCTGATTCTTCTTGATCTACTGGCGGCATTTGATATGGTTGACTATTAAGTGTTAACCCACTGCCTCACCAATGCTGGGATATGGAAGCTTGCCAGTGGCTGACCTCCTTTCTCCAGGGTTAGCAACAGAGGGTGGCACTTGGGGAGGAGTTATCTCAACAGTACTCGCTGGAATGTGGCGTCCCACAGGGAACAATTCTCTCCCCCATGTTGTTTAATATCTATATGAAACCCCTCGCCTGGATTATTCAAGGGTATGGGCTGGGCTGTCGCAAGTATGCAGATGACACCCAGCTCTATCTACTGATGGATGGCTGCACAGATGTGGCCCTATGTGGTCTGGACGGGGTGTTACAGGCTGTGGCTGAATATTCTCAACAGAGCCAACTGAAGCTAAATCCATCTAAGACAGAGGTCCTGTATGTGAGTCATGGGGGACTGAGTCAGGGAATCAGGCTCCCAACCTTCGAGGGGGTTCCACTGGTACCAAAGTCGAGGGTGAAAGAGTCTGGGGGTGTTCCTGGATGCCTCCCTTTCTATGGAGGCCCAGGTCACTGCCATTGCCAGGTCAGCCTTTTCTCATCTGAGGTGGATCAGGCAGTTGGCCCCTTATCTCACCCCATGAGATCTAGCTATAGTGACCCATGCAATAGACTGGACTATTGTAACTCTCTGTATGTGGGGCTGCCCTTGACCCTGCTCTGGAAGTTGAAGCTAGTGCAGAACTGTACTGGCTGCCTATTGAATTCCGAATCCATTTCAAGGTACTGGTACTTACCTTTAAAGCCCTGTACAGTCAGGGGCCAGCATACCTTCAAGCGCCTCTCCCCATATGAGCCCCAGAGAACACTGAGGTCTGTTAATCAACATCTTCTAGCAGTCCTAGGCCCCAGGGACATCCAACTAGCCTCAACCAGGATCAGGGCTTTCTCGACCCTGGCTCCCACCTGGTGGAATGAGCTCCCATATGAGATCAGGGCTCTGCAGGATTTATTACAGTTCCGCAGAGCCTGCAAGACGGAGCTCTTCCACCAGGCCTTTGGTTGAGGCAGCAGACGTCCCTTTTCCTTCCTGGCTATCTCCCCTTCAGTGGCCTGGTTTTTAGCATCGGTACTGCCGAATTGACATTGGTGGCCTGGATCTTCATATCAGTATTGCTGAACTGACATCAGAACTAGCTTGTTTGCACAGTATTTTATTGTTTTACTGTTTAAATTGTTATTTAATTGTTGTTTTAATGGTATTGTATTAGGATTGTTGTGAACCACCCTGATCCTGTCCGTGGGGAGGGCAGTATATAAATCAAATAAATAAATAAAATAAAAATTCACTTTGCCGGTTCTTACCTATAAGGCCCTAAATGGCTTTGGTCTGGGTACTTTAAAGACTGCCTCTTCTCATACTGCTCAGCCTGCCAGTGAAGATCATAAGCCCCATCTCTCTGTGCCCCATCTTCCGAGGTGAGTTAGGGTGGCAACCAGAGGAATGGCATTTTCAGCAGTGGCACTTTGCCTGTGATTTTTGCCTTGAAGCTCAGCTGGTGCCTACCTCACTCACTTTTAGATGCCAGGCCAAAACATAACTCTTTATCCAAGCTTTTAACTAAGGGTTCCATCCCTTTGGGGTCTCTAATGGTCAGCTCCTAGCCTGCATATAGTTTTATCATCACCGTTTTAGACTACTCTTTTAAGTGCTTGTGTTCTCTGGCTTGTGTTTATCTCCTGCTTTTATTGCTATAAATGCTATTGTTTTTGATTTTCATTTTTTCTGAATAGGATTTTTAAAAAATTGTTTTTTACTTTTCTAATTGTGAGCAGCCTTGAGCAAGTCAGAGAGGCAGCCTACAAATTTGCTAAATAATTAACAGCAAATTATTCTAGTGGCCATCTCTTCTTCTGCTGGCAATAAATTCCACAGATTAATTATGCTTTTTGTTACGTACTTACCCCATTTCTCTTAAATTGACATCAGTTTCATTGTGTTACACTAAATTCTTTTATTTTAGACAAAGGAGTAATTTTCTATATTCATTCAGTATATACTACTTGTCGTGTTTTAAACCTCCAGTTTTACCTAAGCAAAAAACTTGGGCTGATTTCCCACTACAGCTGCCTCGGTGTTGCGCCGCTGTTTGCTCCAATACTATTGGTCAATTTCACACCCAAAGCCGCAGGGCTGCATTTGACCCGCGGCTTCGCCTGATTTCCCCCACAGTTTCGTGATCCTCAAAAAATAGCCCCGTGGCTTTGGGTGTGAAATTGACCAATAGTGTTGGGGCAAATGGCGGCGCAACACCGAGGCAGCTGTAGTGGGAAATCAGCCTTGTACTATTTATGGAAAATGTCTTGTTTACTCATTCCCAGTTATTT
Source organism: Gekko gecko (assembly GCA_029375565.1). Classification (NCBI taxonomy): domain Eukaryota; kingdom Metazoa; phylum Chordata; class Lepidosauria; order Squamata; family Gekkonidae; genus Gekko; species Gekko gecko. The sequence goes on along the minus strand of JAPDNY010000003.1, from coordinate 73,337,539 downwards.
TAGGTTCTAGTTTGCTTATTTCCCCCCAGTATCTTCTCAACAGGCACCATATTTTAAATAGAAATTTGTAATAGATTATGAGGACACTTATAAGCCAATCTACTCAGAAGTAAGTACCATTTTATTTAATGAGGCTTACGCTCAAGAAAGTTTTCTTAAGATTGCAGCCTGTGTTATAACACCCACTAACTGAGTAAATTACAGACTGAGCTAAAATTAGGAATGATTTTGAGAAAGCATCACTGAGAATATCCAGCAACATCAAATCAAGTTACCACATATAACTGAGTGTTAAAAAAATTATACTTTATCTGGCACTACTTGGGATAAGCTTATAATGCATCAAACCATGCAACTAAAATTTGGAGTCTACAGTGGATAAACTTAAACTGAACCAAAAAAACAAGTAAATTATGGTGAATTTTCCATCTGGATCTAGTGGCCACGAAGTGAGCCAGTCTGAAATGCTTGCTAGTACATGTGTGTCCAAGTCTGTCCCTAAAGAAGATGTTGCTGTATTCTTGGTACATGAATGAAGATGATGTTAGCAGGCAGGTGTTTCAGTTTATTTATTTCAGATCTATTTCAAATATGGTGGAATACCAAATTCCATCAGACAAATGTCAGGATGGACCATTGGTGTCCATATCTGAAATGGGAAAGATATAATAATACTTTCACATGCCAAAGAACAGCAGAATTTTCTGAATCTTAAGAGGCATCTGTCGAATGTATGAAGTTGCCTTATACAGTCAAACTGTTTGTCCCCCTAGCACCAAAGTGTCTAGTGGTAGTGGTTCCCTGAAGGCTCAAGAAGAAACCTTAGCTAGCGGGCTACTTGAGATCATTTAGCTGGAGAAAACAGGCCATAGTATGGCCCTTTTTCTTGATAGGAATTATATGTAGATTAAATGCTGTCTCACACCACATTGCCTTTCTTGGGAATGTAGAGAATATGCTCACAAAACAGAATCCAGAATCAGAATATTAAATAAAACCCTAGGAATTTTTGCTGTTTTCTCAATTTGTTTCCAAATATCTGTGCATATGATAATTCATCTGGAGCATTAAGACAAGTCTAAATGTTTGATTTGTTAGACCTTCCACCCTGGAGAATTATAATCATTTGCTTTATATCCACTGACATTTCCAGTCTAGTGAGTTCAACAAGTCTTTTTTTTTTTTTTTTTGCAGAGAAATTTGGAACCGTATGTTTTGAAAATCGCCTTCTTTTCTATTAATGTTAATTCAGCTCAGTGGTCCCGAGCAGGTGCTGAGAGTTTATGTTTAAACAACTAATGGAAAGCTACCCACTTAATAGGATATGTTTTGAAAATGGCAATTTGTACAATTACAAAAGGGAGTTAAGATTGTTTTAACGTGGAAAGAATCCAGGAAAAGGCCCTCTGGGAAGAAACAGTCCCATTCCCAAGGAAAGTTAAGATTCGGAGCAAAGTTAGGATGTGACCGAATGGGGAGAAAAGGTACAAAGCACCTCTTTATGGTCTTTTGTATCATTCAGAATGGGACTCTTGGGCAGAAGCCTTAATGAAATGTCATCTTTCCACCAGATGGAAGTAAGTGACAACTACTCTAGCTGTCAAGCAGCACTCCCCCCCCAACAACATGTCTGTCACACATCCTCGGCCAATGCTTAGAATAACCCATTTAAAACTGAATTGCACAACAGAATCCCTTGTGCAGGAGGCAGAAGTGCTCACTTCCATTGATTTTAGAAGATACGGTTTACTGAGAGACGTGGCACTTTTTGAGATTCTAATCTCTACTAACTGCCATGAGAATTTATTGAGTGACTTCAATCAAATAGCTCTAGATCTGGAAAGGTGCTTTTAAAACTTATAAGTATACATGGGAAAGACATCTAGCTATTACTATTTGATAGGAAATTTGGAGTTGGTTAGCTGAGCAATGACCAAAGTTTGTATAAATGGGCAGAATAACATCTTCAGTGTCTTGGATCTCTGTTGATAGAAGGGATTTCTGTCTGCAGACTGGGACTTCCTTGATTTTCCCCTCTTGCTGTGGCCCAAAATGGCCCCTGAAATGCTGCTCCTAAGCAGTGCCCCCCACAAGAACGTGAGGGGGTAGTCAGAGGTCTACAGCAGAAGTGGGGGTGGGGGAGGGAAAATAGAGAAGCTCATACCCTCATTCGCAGAAATTTCCCAAAGGATCCAATCCAGTATCATTGGTATCTCTCCCTAGCTTGGTTAAACCACTTGGAGAATCCTTTCCCTCTACCCAAAACAGCATGCAACAATCTCATATCAGTTAACAATGAATAGTTCTGTAGCTTGTTTTTCAATAGGTATCAATAGTCTATATAAAGATCTCATGGGGACAGAGCACAAGATGTAGAGGCAAACCCAATTTTTCCATTAAATATATACTCATGGGCTCTGCAGTGAGTTATACTTTCTGGATGAGTGTGTTGTCCAACACTCTGATTTATAAACATGTGAATGAAACAATATTTTAGATTTTTAGGCACATAAAAACATGACATGCACATCTATAGATGTCGTATGTGAGGTGGTTCCCACTGCCTTGGTTGAAGAAACAGAATCCTGTAGGAAAGATGAAGGACCAGGAAGATGAGTGCCTTGACACCCAGAGGGAAGCCAAGACAAGGCAGGAAATCTCATCTGCTTACATTGGTGGGCCAGTTCAGGAGAGAAGGAAGGGTCGGTGCAGTGCTGGTGTCAGCAGACTCTCCGGTGGGGCCACTCGCAGGGCCCAGGGCTTCTGGCAGGACCCACTGCTGCCAACATAAGAACATAAGAACATAAGAGAAGCCAAGGTTGAATCAGGCCAATGGCCCATCTAGTCCAACACTCTGTCCCACAGCGGCCAAAATATACCAGGTGCCATCAGGAGGTCCAGCAGTGGGGCCAGGACACTAGAAGCCCTCCCACTGCTGCCCCCTCCAGCACCAAGAATAGAGTGCATCACTGAGAGATCCCATCTATACCCTGTGGCTAATAGCCACTGGTGGACTTCTGCTCCATATGTTTATCTAATTCCCTCTTGAAACTGTCCATGCTTGCACGACCTCCTGTGGCAGTGAATTCCATATGTTAATCACTCTTTGGGTGAAGAAGTATTTCCTTTTATCTGTTCTAACCCGACTGCTCAGCAATTTCATAGAGTGCCCACGAGTTCTTGTATTGTGAGAAAGGGAGAAAAGTACTTCTTTCTCAACCTGCTCAATCCCATTCATAATCTTATAAACCTCGATCATGTCACCTCTCAGCCGTTGTTTCTCCAAGCTAAAGAGCCCCAAGCGTTTTAACCTTTCTTCATAGGGAAGGTGTTCCAACCCTTTTATCATTCTAGTTGCCCTTCTCTGCACTTTTTCCAATGCTATAATATCCTTTTTGAGATGTGGTGACCAGAACTGTACACACCCCCACAACATGACATTTTCTTTTGCCTGCTCACATGTGAGTGCTTTGCCACCCATGCATCCAGCTGCTGCACACTGCCCAGTGCCAACAGGGAAAGGGCTGTGGGCAGTGCAGACGGCTTGATGTGGGAAGTGGGAAGGCTTGTGAACAGGGCAAGGAGGGTTGTACATGCAGGTAGTGGGATGTATAAAGTGAGTGGGTGGGAAAGGGGGCTCCTGGGAATTCTCTGTCAAGCGCTTCCCAACATCTGGAACTGGCTCTGGCTAGATGTCCTGAGTAAATCCTAGCCAGAACTGACCATTCTATCACATTTTTACCCCACCTTTCCTCCAAAAGACCTCAGGGCCATGTATACAGGTCTTGGGTCTTCATTTTACCCTTCACCAACCATGTGAGGTAGATTGAGTTGAGAGGGAGAGAGAGACCAGCACCACTGGCTGACTTCAGCTAAGATGTGGCCACTAGTGGTGTACGTCTGGACACAAGCTGCCATGCCCAGTGCCTCCCACATGCCGCCTCTATGAGAGCTGCAGTCCACTCTGGGATCTGACCCACAGTTTCACTGTTCTGCTGTGCTGTTTCTCATATTGCACCCTACTCATCTGAACCATTTCTCTTTTAACATAATGCACCCATCTCTAAAATTTTGTAATGTGCTCTAAAAGATGTGCATGGCTAGAGCCAATGACAGCTAGGGAATAGATTTAACTCAGGGAAAGGTGAACTTCTGATTTTTTTTTGTTTCATTTTGCTCCTACCCAGACTGTTTCAATTGAACAGACATAGCATTAGCAATGTAGCCATAACTTCTTGATAGCACCAAAATGAAATGCCCCAAGGTTGTTTGATACAGCCCTGTTAAGATTATTAGCTGCATTTCCAAACATCAGTGCAAAGCATCTGACTGCTCATGATGTTTGGTATATTTTTTGTTGGGTTTTTGCCATGAGAATCTGGTCTGGCAAGTTTCTACCATATCTCTGTATTAGCCTGTAGGGTTATAATACAGGTTTAATCAACAGACCAAGCAAAAACCATAGGAATGTATCTCAAGGTACTGTAGAAGAATATGAGAGCAATCCTGAGCAGATCTAATTGGAAGTAAGTCCCATTTTATTCAACAAAGTTCACACCCAAGAAGGTGTTCTGCTGTTGCAGAAAATGCCTCCAGCCTTTACAGTTCATTGTCAAGGGTCTTTCTTTTGCAACTCTTTTCTTATCCTTTCCCCCTTCGTTTCTGCTCTCCAGAAAGTCACAGTGAAAATAGGGAGTGGTAAAAGGAAACTACCACTGGAAAACATTCATTCATAGAGTTTGGAACCCTCTATAAAAATAACTAACATCAGCATTCTGGATCTAAAATCCACCTGAAAAAGTGTGTCCACCATGATGTCTTTAAAGGCACAGAAGTCCTTTTGTGTGTGTTTGCCAGACACACAAAAAAGGTTAATGGACTGGGGTACTAGGACTGTCATTCAGGCGGTTGCTGATCAGTGCAGCTATAATTTAACTGCTCAGTCCCTGTTTGATTTCAGTATCAGAGACCACAATCCAGAAAAATCACACAACTACTTCTGCATGTCCCGTGGTGTTATAGATTTTCTCCCAGACAGGAGCCCTTTACCACCAACAAACTACAGGGGAAAGTGGAAACCCCATTCTCAAATGTATTAATAAGCTTAGCCTGTTCACCTTGGCTCGGCTTAGGAGACCTTGCATTGACCAGTTTATTTTATTTCTCTTTGGAATGTATACTCTGCCTTTCCTTGCAACATTCAGCTCTGTAACCCAAGTCAGTAAACAGAAGGGAAGAGGGGGGAGAGAGTGTCTTGTGTTTCAAAGCTTTAAAGATTTTGTTGAATGTAACTCCTGATAAGCTGGTTGAAGTTTATATCATGCAAGGGAGCTCTTATCATCTATTAACGCAGAGATGTGACGCCTAGGCACCTTCAAAATGTACCAGTGCTTCAATAATGAAAGAAAATAACTGATTGCTTAGAGTAAAACAAACCTCCTTCATGTTGGTTTCTTTTACAGTGAGGCACTGGGAGTCACTGGATGACTGGCAGAACGCAGGGCTCTTTTTGTGGCAGGAACTCCTTTGCATATCAGGCGACACACCCCTAATGTAGCCAATCCTCCAAGAGCTTACAGAACTCTTCTTATAGGGGCTACTGTAAGCTCTTGGAGGACTGGCTACATTAGGGGTGTGTCGCCTAATATGCAAAGGAACACCTGCTACAAAAAGAGCCCTGGCAGAAGTATAAATCATTCAGTAGGAACCCTATTTCTTTTTAGAACATCCAGTCAGGTAAGGCCAGTTCCTCCAACTCCAATTCCTCTGCATGTGGTTGAGTGCTTTTCTTTGGAGCTTAGACTGCAGTATCCTTTTGACAAACAGATCACCTGAAGTGTTTGGTAGCAGAGGTTCCCACCCACCCCATCCCCGCCTGGCCCAGTCATGAAGCTAGTGACATTTCCACCACTCTTTCTGTTAATGTCACCAATCGCTTGACCGTCTACGTTTCTCTTTGAAAAGCTGACATTAAAAGTAGGTGCAGAACCGGACCCAGCAAAAAATATTGGCAGTCCTACTACAAAATTTTTTGTTCTTATGATACCTCCTACAGAATCCGACAACAATTGTCCATTCTGGGTGGCATCCTGGAAAGTCCCTGGCCCTGGTTGAGGACAGTGGGATATCTCTAGGGCCAAGGACCACCAGCAAGTTGTTCTGTGAAGAGTATAGTGCTCTCCCAGGGGTGTAATGGAGGAGGCAGTCCCACAGATACATCGATCCCAGGACTTGGCATAGATGGAAAAATACCAGCCTGTCTGTATGTGGCCTCCATATTAAGGAAGGTGTCCAAGATTACACCCCAGTAAAGGGCTGGTAAACTGAACCCAAGCCCTGAAGTCCCTCCCCCCAGCCACAGAACCTCTGTCTCTGTCAGATTCAGTTTCAACCTGCTCTTTTTAAACCATCCCACCATGGCCTCCAAACTCATGGTCAGATTTTTTGGGGTGACATCCGGGTGGCCATCCAAAAGCAGATACAACTGGGTGTCATCAGCATATTGGTGACACCCAAGCCCGAAGCTCCATGCCAACTGGGTGAGGGGGCACATATAGATGTTAAACAACATTGGGGAAAGAAGTGCCCCCTGAGGGATCCTGCACTCCAAGGGCTATCTTCCCTGACCATGGAGTAGTGAAGTAAGGCACTGAAGGGCTACCCCATGAACTCCTACATTGGTGAGATGGTGGGTCAGAAGATCATAATTGACCCTATCTAACACTGCCGTAAGTTCTAATAACCATAGCAGTTGTCTACGAAGATTGTCTGCCAAGGTGACCAACATGTTTCCATCCTGTAGCTAGGGCAGAAGCCAGACTGGAATGGATCCAGTGCTGATGTCTCATCCAGGAAACCCTAGAGGTGTTCAGCCACTGATTTCTCAATTATCTTGCCCAGGAATGAAGAATTTGAAACCAGGCAGTAATTGGTAGGATCAGAAGGATCCAAAGTTGTTTTTTTTCATAAGCAGTGTAATCATGGCATCCTTGGGGCCCTCTGGATAGGTCCCTGTTTCCAGGGACTGGTTGATAAGTTCCCTCAATGGGCCCTGTATTCCCTCACCACCAGCCTTCACCAGCCATGAATGGCATGGGTCAAGGGAGCATGTGGCTGGTCTGACAGCACCTAGGATCTTGTCAACATCAGCAGAGAAGACAAGGTTGAAGGGTGTAGAAAACTGAAGCCAAAGATGGCCAAGGGGCCTCCAGTTCACTGTATCAATGTTAACAGGCAGGTCCTGTTAGAGCAACAAGACTTCACAAATGCCTCACAGCCAATTGTCAAATTCCTATTCTTTTAATTCCCTTTTGTTAGGGATGTCAAGGACCGAATCACCCTATATAATTGTGCCAGGTGTAAGGTAAACACTTTCTCTTTTGTTAGGGATGTCAAGGGCCAAATCACCCAAAATAATTGTGCCAGGTGTAAAGTAAACACTTTCTCATTGGAGTGCTAGATTCAGTTCAGAGACAGTGTTACCCCAGTTATATCCCAATTAGGGATGGGCATGAACGAGGAAACTGTGGTTTGGTTCGTGGTTCATGGCATGTCTGGTTCACAAATCATGGACCATCACTTTTAGGTGTCAAATGAAGTGGTATGGTTTGTGAGGTTCATGATTCAGTAGAACAGCCCTCCATTGTGCTAAAGATGCCAAACCCACAGCATATCTCCAGCTGACTCTCCTATACCCTTCCTCCAAGTTTGGTGAGGATTGGATTTATGGTATCTGAGTTACAATCCCCCCAAAAGGTGCCCCGGGAAAGTGCTTTCTGGGGAAATGACAGGCACAGGTTCAGGAGTTCCTCCCCCCTCCCTGCTGCTCTTATCAGTTTCAAAGATCTTTTTTATGTTTCAAGTGGGGTTTCTCCCACCCTTTTTCGGCACTCCTTTGTGTTCCCATTTTCTTGCACAGAGCTTGCAAAATCCCCCTTCCCCGGATTTCTTGTGACACTGCTTTGAGATGGTTTGGTCCTTTTAAGCTTACATTACCATGGTGCTACTGGATTCTGCTGGGCATTCTGTACACTGAACTGCTTGTGCTGGACTTGCAACCCCTCCCCACATACTTGGATTTCTTGTGACAATGTGCTTTGAGATCAATCAGTCTTTCTAAGTTTGCATTGCCACAGTAGTACTGGATCCTACTAGGCATTCTGTACACTGAACTGGTTGTACTGGGCTTTAAAAAATGTCCCCCCACTTCAGTTTGTAGAGCAGAGATTCTGTGGTTTGACATTAGTCGTATTTTGCTTGCATTGCTGCAGTTACAGGAGTCCATGGAATGGTTCAGGAACAAGCCAGTGACACCAGACCCACAGGGAAACCTCTGTACCCCCTTTGCTTTGAAGTTTGGTAAACATCTTGATTGAGCGGTGACAAGTCTGTCTGGAAATGTATCAATTCACAAAGGGAACGAACCTCCACAAACAACTTCGAAGTTTGCGGAAAGTTCATGCCAATTGACCTGTCAAGAACTTGACTTCACGAATCATGAACCACCCAAAATTCGTCACGAACTTTAGTTCATGATCCAGTTTGTGCTTGTCCCTAATCCTAACTATAATAATGGTATCTTTTATCAGCCTATCATCATCTTCTTCAAGTTCTGCTTTTAAGGGATGTGACAACAGAGCTGATGATATTCAGAACATAGGTGCTGTAGATATGAACATTTTAGCAATTGCTTTTTAGCACCGTAGTAAAGCTACACGCTGGAGTCAGAAAATAGTTATTGTTCAAAACTGTAAGTTATGGGAAATGGCATAATTGTCTGTGGTATATACATTCATCTGACTATTTTCACTGGTCAAACAGGGCTTTTTAGGTTTTACTAATAAAACACTTGCTTGGCCAAAGGAGACAATGGTACAACAGAAACGGGTATTCATATCATAGGCAATGACGCCTCTCCCTTTCAGCTTCCTTAAAAGCAAGTACTGTGGGAGATGTGTGGAACACCTCCTGACATTTTTATTTATTAAACTGAAATGGGGAGGGGGATGTTTACTAGGACAGTGGCAAAAGAGAAAGAGGTGTTCAACTTTTCCCTTATGGGCTGTTTTCCATATCAAAATCCCTCTATACATGCAGGGGAGACAGCAGCTGAGGAGCTGATTTGGGATAGGAAAACCAGCCTCATGGGAGAGAATTTGGTACTTCCTCTTTCTTGCCATTTGCTTCACCCAAAGAGTGATTAACACTTGGAATTCACTGCTACAGGACGTGGTGGCAGCTACAACCATGGACAGCTTCAAGAGGGAATTAGATAAGCACATGGAGCAGAGGTCCATCAGTGGTTATTAGCCACAAGGTATAGATAGGGACTCTGGGGCAAGTGATGCTCTGTATTCTTGGTGCATGGGGGGGTCAACAGTGGGAGGGTTCTAGTGTCCTGGCCTCATTGGTGGACCTCCTGATGGCACCTGGTATTTTTGGCCACTGCGTGACACAGAGTGTTGGACTGGATGGGCCATTGGCCTGATCCAACATTGGCTTCTCTTATGTTCTTAAATCCTTATGTAACTAAATGTTTAATCCCTCATGGCTAAATTCAAAAAAGATGCTGGGGGATTGCCCCTGTACCTCCCAGATTACATGATATTTGGCCTTTAGCACCACCCCATCAGCATTTAAGTGAAATCATCACTTCAAGTTTAATTCAGAAGTCTCTTTTCCTTTCTTTGTCTTTTGAGTTCAATGGACCATTAGGAGGAAGAAACCACTCCACTTTTGTCTAGCTTCCATTAAGTCTCTTCATTTCAGTTCTTCCCCTCTCCTCTTGTGCTCCTTTTGAAAGAGCCTGAGGGCTATTTGCACCATCCCTGGCTGCTTTGGCTGAAAATGCAGAGGTTCATTAGGGAAATGTAATTGCATGATTCTGGCACCCAATAACCTCTCTTCCTTGTCCTTCCATCTTCCCTTCATGGGTTCTGTTCTTCTGCCTTCCAGTAAGTAATGAGTATTCCTCATTCCTGAATTGTTAGTCAAACAATTATATCTAACTTGCCATAGAGTAAACATTTTTCTTGGCTCCGGCATTGACACAATGAACACTTCATAACCATCTCTTATTTTATGTTTTAATTGCCTCTTTTACTGTTAAGTTTCAGTCCCTTCCTTAATCATGAGACATTCAATGGCAGTATTGAAGCCTCTGGTGGAAAGCTACAAACCATAACTCTGATTTCTATGTTAGCCCGCTTTCTTTAATAAACACAGTTTCTCCATCACAACTGCACATCACAACCTTGACTTCCAGAAAGCTTCTCATCAAAGGCTCCTAAGTAAGCTCAATAGTCATATGATAAAAGGACAAGTCCTTTTGCGGATCCAAAACTGGCTAATTAATAGGAAACAGAGAGTATAAATGGAAATTTTCTCAGTGGAAGGTGGTAAGCAGTGGGGTACCACAGGGATCAGTACTCAGTCCGATGCTTTTTAACTTGTTTATTAATGATTTGGAGTTGGGAATAAGCAGTGTAGTGGCTAAATTTGCAGATGACATAAGTTGTTCAGGGTGGTGACAACCAGGGAGAATTGTGAGGCACTCCAAAGGGGTCTGTCGAGGATGGGTGAGTGGGCATCAGCATGGCAAATGGGGTTCAATGTGGCCAAGTACAAAGTGATGCACATTGGAGCCAAAAATCCTAACTATAAATACATGTTGATGGGGTCCAAACTGACTGACCAAGAGAGAGATCTTGGAGTCATAGTAGATAACTCACTGAAAATGTTGAGGCAGTGTGCGACTGCAATAAAAAAGGCCAATGCTATGCTCTGGATTATTAGGAAGGGAATTGAAAACAAATCAGCCAGTATTATAATACCCCTGTATAAATCAATGGTGCGACCTCATTTGGAGTACCGTGTACAGGTCTGGTCACCACACCTCAAAAAGGCTATTATAGTATTGGGAAAAGTGCAGAAAAGGGCAACTAGAATGATCAAAAGGTTGGAACACTTTCCCTATAAAGAAAGGTTAAAGCGCTTGGGGCTCTTTAGCTTGGAGAAACAATGACTGAAAGGTGACATGATCGAGGTTTATAAGATTATGCATGGGATAGAGCTGGTAGAGAATTTTCTCCCTTTCTCACAATACACGAACTCATGGGCACTCAATGAAATAGCTGAGCAGTTGGGTTAGAACAGATAAAAGGAAGTACTTCTTCACCCAAAGAGTGATTAACATATGGAATTCACTGCCACAGGAGGTGGTGGCAGCTACAAGCATGAATGGCTTCAAGAGGGAATTAGATAAACATATGGAGCTGAAGTCCATCAGTGGCTATTAGCCACAAGGTATAGATAGGAACTCTGGGGCAAGTGATGCTCTCTATTCTTGGTGCTTGATGGGGCAACAGTGGGAGGGCTTCTAGTGCCATGGCCCCACTGGTGGACTTCCTGATGGCACCTGGTATTTTTGGCCACTGTGTGACAGAGTTTTGGAATGGATAGGCCATTGACTCGATCCAACATTGGCTTCTTTTATGTTCTTATGTAACTATAAAATAATTGAGCTATCTTTCTGTATTCCTGTACAATTACTATTTCCCTTTTCTTTTTGCAACCAGATCTCTTTTGGCTGATTATCATATCTTCTGCAGGAATGAAGTCCCACTGAAACGAGTGAACATGCTTCTGGGTCAACTGAATAAAGATGTTGTAGTTGATTAAATAAATGTGTAGAGGAGTGAAATCTCAATGTTTTTCTTTTCGAAGATAGGACCCAGTTTCTCTTCGGTTTGAAGTTAAAAGAAGAAAGATGCCATTTTTAAAAAATTACTTTTTAAATCAATTTAGGAACAGAGTATAGATTCTAAATTTCAGTAAAACAGGAGAACCAAAGTGGATTAAAAAATAAACAGGTTACAAGCCCAGCAGTATTATGGAATATCCAGATTATGAGGTGTTGTTTTTTTAAATGATAGTGCTTACTGCTAAATATTATTGTGTTCAGTTGCTTGTGCTTCTTATTTTTGGAAAGACACAGCACCCTGAAATGCAAAATAGCTGCTAGATTTGGTTACAAACAAGAGAGAAAAGTCATTGTTGTTTCTTGTTTTCAAATCAACCATATCAGTGCTGCCTGTCCAGATGTGTGCCATCTGTTTCAGTGCCACAGGTAATGGATGGGGCAAATTTAAACTTGAAATTAAACTTTTAAATGTTTTACCAATTAAATCAATTAAGCTTTGCACAATAGTACATATGCTTAGGACTGAGGGCATTAGCTGTTGACTAATATCTCCTCTGTAGTAATTGCATGTTGTGTGGGTTCTGGTTGCAATGACTTTGTGCCCAGAGAAAAGCACTGTGCATCTACTAGAAAGTCACTGTTCTCTAGCCAGCTTCTGTTCAGAAAAATAGTCCCAGCTATTAAAAATTATGGGGGATTTAAACTCCAGGCTTGATATTCAAATTTTATTGTATGGTGAAAGACCAGCATAGATAAAATACTACCCCAAAAAAGGTTAAAATTGATTGTGGTAAAAAAAAATAACACAAATTGAAATAGTCAACAATATAAATAGACAGTAATATAAATGGGTAGTATTTACATAAACCCTGATAATGAAAACAACTGGTGGATTTTATAGGCTGTGGCACAAAATTTTGCAGCTGAGGCTGTAGTTGTTGGATTTCCATCTTCTAGGAGTAACCTAACATATCCCAAGCTCATTCTTCCAGGTGTTCTACTGATCAAAGGAGTGATGGCCTGGATACGAGCATCTTGATAAAAGGAACAACATAGAAGAATGTGATTTACAGTCTCAACTTGTCCTTCATTGCAGGGCCAAAGCCTTTTCCCATAAGGGATTCTATTAAACCACCCCTCTAAAACAGCAGAGGGGAGTGCAGCACACCTTGCAAGTGTAAAGGCCTTCCTGTAACTATGCACCTCCAAGAGGGACAGATGGGCAGCCAGGTTGACTATGTATCTAGGCTGACCCAGCTGAGCTCTGAGAAAAAGCAGGAGACAGAGCTGCTAGAGGGGTGAGTGTTTTTTATTTGCTTTCAGCTGAGGGGATTTAGCTGAGGGTATTGTGTGGGAGGCCTGTGTTTGGGAGTGTGTGGAAGAGATTTGAGTTGTTGCAAAGTCCTGGCTGCTTGAGAGAGGGTGAGAAAAGGTCATTGTTTGAATGTAATTTGAGTGCCTGGGTGAATTTGAATTGCTGCTGCCCTGCCCTCTCCTGGGGGAGGTCTCTGTTGAAGGAAGCATCTTGCCAGAGGCTCTTTGCCTCTGGCTCTTAGCCTAGGGACTCTGTAAGAAGCTCAGGAAGAGCCCTAGTCTCCTTATGTTCCCAGTAAGATAAGTAGACTTCTACAAGGAGAACCACATAAATACCAAGGGTTTTAAAAAGGGGATTTTAAAAGCAATTATGAAGCCAGAATGCCAGCAGGGGGTTGGGGATTATCCAGTGTTTTGCATGGAGTGTCACATGTATGACTATCTGCACACTGGACAGAAGTCTTGGGTTTGTCCTCGGGGCAATGAGCTCCTGGTTCTCAGGGAATGAGTTTGCTCCCTTGAGGCCAAGGTGGCTGACCTGGAGGAGCAGAGACAGTTAGTCAGGTGCATGGAGAAGACTCTTGGGGACTTGTTAGATATGTCCCAATCTGGATCTGGCAGCCCCACCACTGTCAGGGAGCATGAGGGTCAAGGGGAAACAGGGCATTGTGCTGAGGATAAGGGTAATGTGCCCTCAGAAGGGACCTCTTTAGCTGGTGCACGGGTATTCTTTCACACCAAGGGTGGGAGGGGGGCTCTTGGTAGTTGGTGATTCAATCCTTAGGCAGGTAGACAGCTGGGTGGTGAACCCGCGTACTGACCGTATGGTGACTTGCCTGCCTGGTGCGAAGGTAGCGGACATTACGCATGTCTTAGATAGGCTGGTAGATAGTGCTGGGGAGGAGCCAGTGGTCATGGTGCATGTTGGCACCAACGATGTGGGGAAATGCAGTCGTGAGGTCCTGGAGGAGAAATTTAGGCTGCTGGGCAGGAAACTCAAGGCCAGGACCTCCAAGGTAGCCTTCTCAGAAGTGCTACCTGTTCCATGTCCAGGGCTGGAGAGACAGGCATAGATCATGGATGAGACGATGGTGTAGGGGGGAAGGGTTCAGGTTTGTTAGATACTGGGATGCTTTTTGGAACAAGAGGGAGCTGTACAAAAGAGATGGTCTCCACTTGTCTTGAGAAGGAACCAGGCTGCTGGTGCTCAAAATCAAAAATGTGGCAGAGCAGTTTTTAAACTGAATATTGGGGGAAAGCCAACAGGAGATGAAAAGTCTCTGGTTTGGGATGGCTCATCTCAGAGAGATGAGGGGGTAGCTGTTGCTTTTCTACAGGGAGGTGGATTGGAATTGTCCATTGAGACGGTGGCTAGTGATATGGTCTGCCTCACAAGGTCTCGAGGCAGCAAGAGGAATGCTGAGGGTTTAACATATATGGGAAATTATAGGTGTTTCTATACAAATGCTAGAAGTGTCCCAGGTAAAATCGGGGAGTTAGAGTGCTTGGTGTTGGGAGAAAAAATAGACATTGTGGGTATTTCAGAAACTTGGTGGGATGAGGAAAATCAGTGGGATACGGTGATTCCCGGTTATATATGTAAGGGTAGTGGGGGAAGGGTTGGAGGTGGGGTGGCTCTGTATGTCAGAGAGGGTATACAGTCCAGTAAGACTGAGAGGGTAAGAAAATTGGATTCGCTTCTGGAAATGCTATGGGTTGAAATAGTGGGCCCAAAAGGAAACTTAACACTGGGAGTTTGTTATCGCCCACCAGATCAAAAAATAGAGGAGGATTATAAAATGGTGAATGAATTAAAGATAGTGGCTAGGCAAAAAAACTGTTTCGTAATAGGTGATTAACTACCCACACATTGATTGGGTCAATATGTGTTCAAGTCCGGAAAAAGAGGTTGAGTTTCTAGATAATCACCATCATTATTTTTACCATCACTATCTTTACCATCACTACTAACTGGCCCTGTGAGGAGCAAACGACAGCGCTGCGTGGAGCTGACACCACTGTACTGGAAGTACCATCTTTAAGATGCCATCTTTTTATTGAAGACTGAAATATCTAGAGCACTTAATGGCTGAGTTCAGACGGGCAATTTGCCCTGCTATAGCCACTTTTCAGCTGTGTTTCCCAACCGGATTAAAGGGGGCATTCACACAGGCACATCTGCCTGGCGTTCCCCACCTATCGGCAACTCGCACCGGTCCACTGTGCTCCCGTGTTTAAAAGCTACCTCTTCAAAGTGGTAGCAAATCCTGGAGAGTGCGTTTATCACATGGCATTCTGCTTCCCGGCTGTGTGAACGCTCAGCCAATAAGCCAGGAGCAACTCGCGTTGGGCAGATGGCAGCAGTGCTTTGATTGGCCATGCTCTACTTTACTGCCCAGTGTGGTACCGCCGCAATGGGATCCTCCCCCAATTGGCGATGTGTGCATGGGTGCATAGGCACCCATGCACACATCACCAATTTATTAGGGAAAAGCTGCTGACAGCGGCGCTTACAAACTCCTTTCCCTTCCCCTCCCCACAAGAGACACCCTGTGAGGTAGGTGGGGCTGAGAGAGCTCTGACAGAAACTGCTCTTTTTCAAGAACAGCTGTGCCAGAACTACAGCTTGCCCAAGGTCATCCAGCAGGTGCAAGTGGAGGAGTGGGGAATCAAACCCGGTTTACCACACACTTAACCACTACACCAAACTGGTGAGAGCCAGTGCTAAAATACAGCCCTATTTCACACCTCTCAGAGTGGGGATGGCATTTGAAAGGTGTCCCAGCTTGTTGCACCTGACCTTTAGAGAGGTGTTTTCATGTAGGGCACAGATCAGGAAAAGCAGCTTGCAATTGACGTTAGTGGCCTCCAGCTTACCCCAGAGCTTAGTTCTGGCAATAAAATCAAATGCCACATTTAAATCAATGTAGGCGACATGAAAGTATTGCTCTTGTTGAAAAATATTTCTCTATGAAGTGTTAGAGGATCATACAGTGATCTGTAGCACATCTACCTTCTCTGAATGATATTAAAAAAAAAACTCCAATCCAGTTCTTCTATACATGGTACATAACATATCTGGATCTTGCACATATGTGTACTCATCACCAGGTGAGTGAACATTAGCCCTGATGTCTATCGGATATTGTAGAAACACGCATTGGTACATTTGTACCCAGGCTTACATCTGTTCCTTCACTCTTTAATGAACTTACCCATTCTTAAGCCATGGGACCTCTGCTCAAGCAAGCCACTGATTTCTGAAATGGCTCATAGATATAAATATCCTATGTGGCTTCTTGCATGGTTGAATCTGGCACTAAAAAGTTTTGTGAGTAGTGCCCTTGGGCTTAATTTCAGCTGGGTTTTCCCAGGAGTGGGTCAGCAATGGAATAGCTAGCCCATGTCTAACAGGATTTGGGGAGACCTGAAATCAAATTTCCTCTCAGCCATGAAATTGGCTAGGTGACCTCAGTCCAGTCACTCTCTCTCAGCCTAACTTACCTCACAGATTTGCTGTGAGGAAAAGCAGAAAGGGCCCGGGTAGGCCGGGCCCGACATTTGCGGAGACGGGCAGGGACAGGGAGGTCGGCCAGCCAAAAAAAAAAAGGGGGGGAGGGCCTGGCGCATGGCGGGAAAAGATGCACCTCCCTCCCCTTCCTCAGCCAATGTAGGGCAGCGGGGTGGTCGGGGAGGGGAAGGCCTTAAAAGCTGAAGGAAGCCGCTCCCCTCCCCACTCCACGAGGTGAGCCCGGTTTGCCCACCCATCCCTCCCCGAGTATTATGGTGAAGGGGTTTGGTATTTGAATCTGAGGGAATGAAAAGGGGCGTTTATTGGGTCTTTGTAGGTTATGGTATTGTTAGTGTTTACTTACCGTTTTCATTGCACAATCTGTCACAACTTTCGGTGGTAACAGCATGGGGCCGGATCTATTGGTGGAATTCGGCCTGCGTGCCAATTCCGGAGTTGGGGACCCCTTTAAGGGTCTTGGCGTGAGGGCCGAACGGAGCTGGCTAGCTCAAGGAATAACAGTGCTTGCCCTCACAGCCAGAGGGCAGGGGAACTCACAAAGGGGCAAGCGTCCGTGTGAATTCCGACAACCTGCCCTCCCGCCGTCTCCACCCATGCCGGCTGGCTGGGTAACGGGTAACTCGGCTGGCACACGGGTCAGCCGACAGGTCGGATCCGGTGGACCCATGCTGTGCCAATGCTCTACAGCTATAACCAATAAAAGTTGTGGCCAAATTTATCCACCTAATCTTCCAAAGAAACTGGTTGTGTGAGTTCATTTCAAAGGGGGGGCAGGTGTACTAGGCGAGCCGACCTCAGTGTCCCAAATAAGACATGGAACCGCAAATAGTATATGTTTGTGAGAAAACCATATAGGTTACTCTGAATACTCTCAACCTGGAACCCTGGGGAAAGGGCAGGATAATAATTTATTTGTAAAACGTTTCTCCCTGCATCAGGGACACTTGATTGTGCTTGACGCTGACAAAGAAGCTGTATGGGTGGGTTTCTTTTTTTTTTGAACTCTTACAAAACTATATGGAATTCCAGGGCTTTTTTTTGTAGAAAAAGCCCAGCAGGAACTTGTTGGCATAATAGGCCACACCCAACAGCAGAAACTCATTAGCATATTAGGCCACACCCCTGACAGTGCAGCTCCCTCCCAGGATCGGCTTCCCCAGGTGCCCCACGGCTTATGGGGCGCGTGGGGAGCCCAAGGGAAAGAAGGCAGTTTCTGGATCAGCTTCCCCAGGCACCCCGCAGCTGTGGAGCGCCTGGGGAACCTGAGGAGGGGAGGCAATTTAAACTGCCTTCCCTCCCTGGATTGGCTGTGCTTCCCCAGGTGCCCTGTGGCTTGCGAGGCACCTGGGGAACCTGAGCGGGGGAGACTGTAGGCGTGGCCAACTTGGGAAGCCAGTCGGAATTCCATTCCTGTGTATTC
Organism: Gekko gecko; assembly: GCA_029375565.1. NCBI lineage: Eukaryota > Metazoa > Chordata > Lepidosauria > Squamata > Gekkonidae > Gekko > Gekko gecko. Next base: position 73,319,572 of record JAPDNY010000003.1, on the reverse strand, counting down.
CTGCTCAAAAATAGCCCTGTGGAACTCTAAACCTAATGATGAGTGTAGGTGAACTTGTCAGGTGTTGATGTATACATGTCCATTCCTGCTTATTTTCACCACTGCAGCTGAGCTACGTGGCGTGGAACTAAGCAACACACAACCCACAGTCTTAATAGATATAGTTTGTACAGTAGGACCATACCATAAGGCTTCCAGGCGGAAGAGACACATTGCTTTACTGGGACAAGGTCTTGATGGGGTCTTGAGCAGCACCCTTATAAGTCGCTCTGGGTCCAGTGCTTTTGTGAAGTGTTTCACACACACACACACACACACACACACACACACACACTTCCCCACAACATCATGGTGCTTCTACGTACCATCAGCATTTTCCTTGACTTTTCTGTGATCTTTGCCAAACCTGCTTTGCTGCAGTGTATTAGGAAAGCTCGCAACAAAACCATGGCTGGTTGCCATCTGGTAGGAAAGTCTGGCTTTCCCCCAGTCCTGCTCACACACCAGGCATTTTCTCTGTCCTTGCAGTAGCCACTCACCCCCAGCATGCCACCAAGGTTTTTAAAAAGTTGTTGTTGTTGTTGTTTAAAAAATCAGCATATCAATATAATGACATATCACTATATCTATTACCAGTTGTTGTTTTTTTAAAAAAATAACTCAGAAAAAGCCATCCCATAGTATAGGGGAGGGGGAAATGGTTATCATGAGGACTGGGGCAAGGAAAATGCAGGGAAACATGCCACCTGGAAGTCACTTTGCCACTGTGCGACATTGGCAGCCACAGCAACAATAGGGCTTCCAAAGGGAAGCATCGTCATGTGGGACAGCTTCCTGGTATCCATGGTTCATCCATGTCTTTCTGGCACCAGATCCTCTAGTCAGCAGTGCCCTGAGCCCTTTCAAGGGATGGGGAGGGGATGGCTTTATCATGATTGCTGGTTTGGGGTAGGTCATTACTGGTTCAGGTTTCAAGTGTGTGGGTTTTCTTTTCAGTTTCTGGATTTCCAGGGCCATTATTATAAATGAGGAATCAATCTGAGGACCCGGGGCAAGTATTTGTAAAGATAATGCAACCAAATTGGTACAGCACATATTCCTCCCTCTAATCTAAAGACACACTACTTTTCAAGCAGAATGAACAATGGGGTTTGAGTCTACAGTTCCCCAACACAGGTGCCTTTTGACACAGGCACTCTTCTCTCCACTGATTCCTATTAGGGGGAAATAGCGCTGGCCACAGCATTAAAAAAAATCCTGTCTGCAACCATTTTTTCACATACTGTTACAGTGGCTAACTGACAATCAAACAAAAATGACCTTTCCGCCAAATACTCTGCATTTGCCAGACCCCCCCCCACCATTCTGCCCTTTCCTGTCTTTGATATCTTTGAGAACAGTTCAATTATTTCAGAAAGAAAGAAAAAGAAAGAAATCATGTGTATGATAGAATGTGATGCATCCAACCCTCCAGTTTCTATGAGACGCATGTGTTCATACTGCTTGTACACTGTAGGGGTACCTTAACTAGTAATTAGAATAATTATTATTTAAGGAGTTCCTGGAGGCACAGGAGCAGGAGGAAGAGGAGGATGCCGTAGTGGTAGTGATGGGGGGGGGAGTTGGGGTATGGGGACGCCCAATTTATTTATTTATTTATTTTCTTTTAATTTCTACCCTGCCCTTCCCGCCGTAGCAGGCTCAGGGCGGCTTACATGGGATATTATACAGCTAAAACAAATTTTAGATAAAATCATAACAATATAAATGTAAAACATTACAAAGTGCTAGTGCTGAGAGCTATGCTACATGATATATTTGTTTGCCAGTTGTCTCCAGGTTTATTGCTTTGATCAAAGTCACAAGTCAGCACCAAGAATATTGTTTAGAAGCTGATTTTGCTGGTGAGGGGAGGCATGGTATGACGGATCTCTGTCTCTTTCCTAACACCCAGGCAGAATTTTTCTGCAAAAAATATTTTAGTTCCCCTCAGTAACTGAGTTGCCTTTCAGTAACATGTATTTCTTCTTTGTTTGATAAGCTTAAATTGTCCCACCCTGTCACAGATATTTGTTTATGCTTTAAACCCAGTACAGGAACTTAAAAGAAAGACAGGAGCTGTCCTGTTTTGTAAACTCTTGTGAAATGGCACTTGAGGCAGATTAACTTCCAAAAACCGAATAAAGATTTTATTAAACAGGCAGGGAATATATAAATATGAGGATTCAAGGTATGGAGGTTGCTGAGATAAAACTTCCTAACAGATACAGAATTGAGGCTTTTTATCATACAAGAGAGTGTTGTTGAAGCTTAATTTCTGAGTTTCAAATTCTTTTCAGTGAGAGGTTTTTGCTTATTACACATTTCAGCTGTTATGCAGAATCTTGAATACAGTTTCTTAGAGAATAGCTTCGTCTTAGTGCTTCTAGGTTTCTCCCTTCAGAGATCTAATGGCTAAACATTAGGAAGAACTTCCTGACAGTTAGAGTGATTCCTCAGTGGAACAGGCTTCCTTGGGAAGTAGTGGACTCTCCTTCTCTGGAGGTTTTCAACCAGAGGCTACATGGCCATCTTACAGCAATGCTGATTCTGTGGACTTAGGCAGATCATGAGTGGGAGGGCAGGCAGGGTTGCATCAGTGCTTAGTTCTCACAGTCCTTTCTTACATGCCCAGGGAAAGGCTGATTCACCACTTTGGGGTCCGGAAGCAATTTTCCTCCAGGCCAGTTTGGCTGGAGATCCTAGAGGGGTTTTTTTTGTCATCTTCCAGGCATGGAACAGCGGTCACTGTGGGTGTGGGGGGAAGGTATTTGTGAATTTCCTTCATTGTGCAGGGGGTTGGACTAGATGACCCTGGTGGTCCCTTCCAACTCTATGATTCTGTGATTCTAAGCTCTTCTCTCTTGAACTCTTGAACTCCCTGATTCTCTGACACAGGCAGCATTTTAAAAAGCCTGCTTTTCTTTGCAATCTGTCACACATGGGTAGAGGGGAGTCTTGCTCCTCCCCAGCCTTTTTCCTGATGCCGAAGAACCCCCAGTTGAAAATTAGTCACATAAAATAACAAACATTTTCTCATGGCACACCCCTAGAACCTATCTCTGTCTTGTTTATTTTTCTCACATGAATACACAGGCCTTTTCTGTGCTGACAGCTTGCTCTGGAGAATCCGAGGAGTCAAGCCTTAAAAGTTAACTTTGGATTCACCCACATTGCACTGGGTTTCCCCCCTCCATTGTATTTACTGTGCATTCCATACATGCATTCTGCATCTACAAGTAAAACCCAATTTTTAAAAACTTATGCACTTGTCCTGCCGCACGTGCGCAGTACCATCACAGAACACTTCAAATACATTAGAAGTACATTAGAAGCAGGAAACCAGCCAGAGAGGCAGTGGGGCCCTTGGATGACCAAGGGGTAAAAGGAGTACTGAAGGATGATAGGGAAATGGCTGAGAAGCTGAATGCATTTTTTGCCTCTGTCTTCACTGTGGAAGATGAGAAGTGCTTGCCTACTTCAGAACCACTGATTTCGGGAGGGGTGTTGAAAGACCTGAGTCAGATTGCAGTGATGAGAGAGGAGGTCCTACGACTGATAGACAACTTAAAAACTGATAAATCACCAGACCTGGATGGCATACATCTGAGAGTTCTGAAAGAACTCAAATGTGAACTTGTGGCACATTGCTGAACAAAAATTATTGAGGCAGACTCAGCATGGGTTCTGTAAGGGAAGATCTTGTCTCACTAACCTGTTAGTGCTGTTTGAGGGAGTGAGCAAACATGTGGACAAGGGGGACCCAATAGATGTTGTTTTACCTTGACTTCCAGAAAGCTTTCGATAAAGTTCCTCCTCAAAGACTCCTAAGTTAGCTCAATAGTCATGGGATAAAAGATCAAGTCCTCTTGTGGATCAAAAACTAGCTAATTAATAGGAAACAGAGAGTGAGTATAAATGGAAAACTTTCTCAGTGGAGGGTGGTAAGCAGTGGGGTACCGCAGGGATCAGTACTTGGTCCGATGCTTTTTAACTTGTTTATTAACGATTTGGAGTTGGGAGTAAGCAGTGAAGTGGCTAAATTTGCAGATGACACAAAGTTCTTCACGGTGGTGAGAACCAGGGAGGATTGTGAGGCACTCCAAAGGGATCTGTCAAGGATGGGCGAGTGGGCGTCAACGTGGCAAATGGGGTTCAATGTGGCCAAGTGCAAAGTGATGCACATTGGAGCCAAAAACCCTAAATATAAATACACATTGATGGGGTTTGAACTGGCATAGATGGACCAAGAGAGAGGTCCTGGAGTCGTAGTAGATAATGAAAATGTCTAGACAGTGTGCAACTGCAATAAAAAGGGCCAGCATTATGCTGGTGATTATTAGGAAGGGAATTGAAAACAAATCAGCCAGTATTATAATGCGCCTGTATAAATCAATGGTGCAACCTCATTTGGAGTACTGTGTACGGTTGTGGTCACCACACCTCAAAAAGGATATTATAGCATATTATATAGATATTATATAGAAAAAGTGCAGAAAAGGGCAACTAGAATGATAAAAGGGTTGGAACACTTTCCCTATGAAGAAAGGTTAAAGCACTTGGGGCTCTTTAGCTTGGAGAAATGACTGCTGAGGGGTGACATGATTGAGGTTTATAAGATCATGCATGGGATAGAGCAGATAGAGAAAAAAGTACGTTTCTCCCTTTCTCACAGTACAAGAACTCGTGGGCACTCCATGAAATTGCTGAGCAGTCGGGTTAGAATGGATAAAAGGAAGTACTTCTTCACCCAAAGAGTGATTAACGCATGGAATTCACTGCCACAGGAAGTGGTGGCGGCTGCAAGCATGGACAGCTTCAAGAGGGAATTAGATAAGCATATGGAGCAGAAGTCCATCAGTGGCTATTAGCCACAAGGTATAGATAGGAACTCTCAGGCTGGGGCAAGTGACACTCTATATTCTTGGTGTTTGGTGGGGCAACAGTAGGAGGTCTTCTAGTGCTCTGGCCCCACTGGTGGACCTCCTGATGGCACCTGGTATCATTGGCCACTGTGTGACAAAGTGTTGGACTAGATGGGCCAATGGCCTGATCCAACATTGGCTTCTCTTATGTTATGTTCTTAACACGGCTCTCTGGAGAAACCAGCCTTTTGCTTCTTTCCACTGCTGCCAGCCAAGATGGATTGTGGCCGCCTCACCGGCTCAGAGTGCCGCCCCACCACCTCCTCTTTCTCACTTCTCTCCCAGCCCAAACTCCTCTGTGGTTAATTGCCCATGGTGCTTGCAGGCCACTGCCATGGGATCTCCTCCCCAGCCCCCACCTCTCACCTGCCTGCCTGGAGATTTCCCTTTCACCACCACAAAGTTGCCTCCTCTCCCTGCCATAGATGCTGGGGAGGCAGCTGTGGCAACCTCTGGGCAGAGCTGGGGGACGGGAAGCGCCCAGCTGCCTGCCTTGGCACAGTTCCTGAGAGAGCTGGGAAGGTCCAGCTGCCCAGCATGGCTAATCCATGGAGGGGTCATTCTACCATCATGAAAGGAAGAGTGATTCATGGGGAGGGTCATGGGAACCATCTACCCATCTTTAAAAAGAAAAATCCTGCCCTTCCTCCAAGACATTCTGGATGGCATACATAGTTCAAAGATTTTGTAAATATTGGTTAAGTCCGTGGACTCTAACCTGGGAGAACCGGGTTTGATTCCCCACTCCTCCACTTACACCTGGCTGGATGACCTTGGGCAAGCCATAGTTCTGATAAGAGCTGTCCTTGAAAAAAGAGTGGTTTCTATCAAGAGCTCTCTCAGCCCCACCTACCTCACAGGGTATCTGTTGTGGGGAGGGGAAGGGAAAGGCGTTTGTAAGCCGCTCTGAGACACCTTTGGGCAGTGAAGGGAAGGGTATAAATCCAATTTCTTCTCCTTCTCCTTCTCCTTCTCCTTCTCCTTCTCCTCCTCCTCCTCCTCCTCCTCCTCCTCCTCCTCCTCCTCCTCCTCCTCCTTCTTCTCCAGTGAGATCCCAGCCCTTCCCCTGCTGGGGGGAGGTGGGAATACATATCAGGATTAGTGATCAATCTATATTAGTGATAGAACTAAAAAGGGTTATTAAAAAGTTACAACGAAGGGATAACCTTGCCGTGCAGAAGAGAAAAAGGTGGAAAAGGAAAGGAGAAAAGTGCAGAGTGGGAGGGAGATGTGACAAAAGAAAGGAGGGGTGGGAAACGGGTGGTATCACAGAGTCCAAGGAAGCGTGTCTGCTTAGCATTACCTCCAATCTGGAAGTGGAACAATTTTTAAGTCCGCTGCAAGAGCACTCTTGGATAACCTGGGGGTGAAGGCGTAGGGAAAGCAATTCGATGGCTGAATGCCCAAAAATAAATATAGAAGCAAAGAGAAAATGCGATGGGGAAATTAGATGAATGTGGGAGTAAATGCAAATGCAAATTTAAACAGCAGCTGAGATCCATGGGGGAAGGACGGGGGGCGGGGGGGGGAGAACAAAGCAGAAAAGGCCACAGACTCCCAAGCCCTCCTCTTCTCCCTCTCTGATTCCTGATACATGCTGGACAGCCCCCTTCTGTAGGGCACAGCAAGCTGGATGTGCCCCACGGTGCCCTCCGGCATGTCATACCATCAAAACAATACAGTGAGAGGGCCGTGAAAGCCTTCGACAACATATTTAAGTAAACTGTTTGCACTGTTTGGGTAAGACATTCAAGGTCAGGTCTCAGAGGTTAGCTGATTCTATAGACCTACAACTGAAAAGGCCCTGAACCCACTCCTTGATTGGAAGAAACCTCAGAAATGGCAAAAAAACCCTCCTTATTGGTTAATAGCTTTTAACCAGAGGCTGGTTGAAGAAGGGCGGGAAGGGGCCTGGAAAAACCTTCATAGCGGCAAAATGACCAATATGATACAAAACCTGAACTTCCGGTATTTATTTGAAAACTGTCACTGGCTGTGGATGAAGAGTGGCATTTCTCTGTCTCCGTGGTGAATTCATTTGCATCAGAAAACAGGATGAAAAACAGTTCAGATATATACCTGAAGTAACTGTGATAATTTCCATCAGTCAATTAACATTCCTGGGACTGAGCTATTGGATCCCAGCAACTAATGAAGTCCTTTTCTGATTAATTTCCTGAGGTGACCTGGAAACGAGGGGACTGTGGGCACTGGCAGCTCGACAAACTCCTTCCCTTCAAGAGAAGTGAAACCATTTTATTTATTCATTCGTTTAATTCATTCATACCCCACTTTATTCCCCAGTGGGGGGCCCAAGGCAGCTTACATCATCCTCCTCTTCTCCATTTTATCCTCACAACCACCCTGTGAGGTAGGTGAGGCTGAGAGAGTATGGCTGAGGACAGACCGGCAGTATGAAGTGTAAGGGAGGTGGGGCAAAAAGACCCAGACCAAGTTGTGCCAGGGATTCCTGGTCCCGCTGCACCTACTGATGCGGGAGCATACCGGGGAGGAGATGCAAGGGAGCATTCACACTGTTGGCCCACCCTTGGCAGAGGCGTGGCTGTAAGCAGCTTTTTTCCACTCCAGCAACATGCGCCTATGCACATAGGCGCAGCTGTAATTATCAATGCAGCTTGTTCATGTGGCTTTTAGCATGCACACTTCCGGGAAGCGGGATCAATGCGCTTTCCAGGGCTTGCTATGGCTTTCACCTGGTACTTTTTTTTAATGTGGTGGGGAATTGTCATAGGACGGGCTGAGTACGGCTGGGGAGTGCCTGACAGCTGTGGCTGTGTGAACCGGCTCATTTAATCCATTTGTGAAACGTGCCTATATCGGGCCAAACTGCCAGTCTGAACTCAGCCTGTGACTGACCCAAGTTCACCCAGCAAACCTCCATGGCACAAACGGGTATTTGGACCTCAGATACTAATTAGACACTCTTAACCACTACGCCGCAATGGCTCCAGTTTCTTACTGTTTCCTTAGGACAGTGAGTCTTTGCCCCCATTCCTAGGAGGCAGAGAAGGCTCCCTTTTCACAGCAGCCAAATGAATGTGTGATGGGCTTGCCCTCTGTCCTTACGAAAGCCTCATCATTTCCCTGGAGTATCCCTCTGGACCAGAAGGGTCTCCGGACCCAAGTTTGGGAAACTCTGAGCTAAAGCAATTGTTGTTGGTTTTTTTTTCAAAAAAAGTTGTTTAATATGATTGAAAGGCCTGTTACATTGGCTTCTAAAATGTAGGCTAATTGTGGCAGCTTTGATCCTCACCTACAAATCTGACTTGTTAATGAAAGTCCTAGGGGGCATGTATGTACCTTCTGGGAATGAGCTCCACTCCGGTCTTCTCACACAGTTGCTGTTGTTATCCTACTTGCCTCTTTGAACAACAATTCTGGCAGCCAGTGTGAATTGTAGAATTGCTTTCTGGTGTGGACAAGCATATTTTCCAAAGCTGATAGAGCCCACCCAAACTCATCCAAGTTAAAATTATGTCAGAGGCTACTAGGGCTTTCTCTCCTTAATGAGTTTGGAAGAGACCTCCAGTAACTGTCATAAGGAAATCACAGAACAAATGGAGTGTGGACCTTGAATGTGTTTTGGCACTTGATCTTAAGAACTGAATCAGAGTCTCCAAAGGGGAAAAACGATGGCATTATTTAGTTTTGGCTTCTTTAGGACATGTCAACTCATCTCTAAATGGTAATTTAAAGGCTCCAAGAGCAGACGAAGGAACACTTAAAACTGGTAGCTGGGGACGAATCTAGCATAAAAATGAAACTATGGTGAACATCTTACTCATATGTGATCTTCATCTGACTGATGCATCTTTGCTACGCAAGAATAAATCTTCTATAACTGAGCAATAAGGGATTTGTAAGATGACACATTTATATTTAATCGCTTGGGATTTCCTTACTTCGGAGATGCAACTTTGATGAGGTTTTTTAATCATGATCTAAAGGCACATAATTCAGCGACAGGTTATGTAATTATTCTAGAGGGTCATCCACAGAGGTGTGTGTGTTTTTGTGTGTATGTGTGTGAGAGAGAGGGAGAGAGAGAGAGAGAGAGAGAGAGAGAGAGAGAGAGAGAGAGAGAGAGAGAGAGAGAGAGAGAGAGAGAATATTTTCTTCAGGAACAATCCTTTCCAGATCTATTCAGGCTTCTATTCTGCACCTGGAAATAGCTTAATCTTAGAAAATAACTCAGAAAGTAACCTGCTTTACAGTGCTTGCAGCCCTAACCTAAGATCCCAGCAAATCTCCAATGCTGGTGGCAATCTGGGAGCTGCTATTCAGTATTCTATGTTGGTTCTGTAGATAGGTAATAATCAACAGAAGACCCCTTGTCAAGCCTCAGAGAGTATAGTGGTTGCACTGGAGTCCATAGCAACTCGACTAACGGTCATCGACCACAGAGTAGTGTGCTGCTGACACAGCTTTGACAGTTTCAGAGGATAGCTGTGTCAATCTGCACCAGAAGAGCTAGATTTGAGTTCAGTAGCACCTTAGAGATCAACAAGATTTTCAGGATATAGGCTTTCAAGAGTCAACGCTGCCTTCATCTGATCTTATTCCCTGAAAATCTGGTTGGTCTCTTGACAGGTTGGTGGGGACAACCAGCCAGTGCGTACTGTTGTGCGTGCTTCCTGACACTGGGATATCACCACCCATACATGAAAGGCACCAGCAGGGCCGTCTCGCCCACTAGGCAAGCGAGGCGCTCGCCTAGAGCGCGCCGGCCACAGGGGCGCCAAAAGGCGCGCCCCTGTGAAAAGCCCCCCCCGTGTCTTCCCAGGCTTGCTTGGGCGCCCCGCAGAGCACTCAAGCAAGCCGGCGCTGGGAGGGAAGGGGCGGCGGTTTAAACATGGTGTTAGACTGTTTGTTCTCTCCCTAGTCTATCTCTACAAGGTGCCTTCCTGTGCCAAGGGCCCTTTCCGTGGAGTTCCAATCTCTAAGCCCCTCTCCCAGGTGTTTTCAAGTGTTGTAGACATGAGGGCCGAGAGTTGGAGATCCATGCCATGCATGCTGAAAATCCGAGCTATGGATCGGGGCGTGCACTTCAATTTTTAAATTTCATATTGGAAATATTTGTTTGTTTGTTTATTATTTTCAATTTATATCCCGCCTTGCCGGGCAAACTGGCTCAAGGCGGCATACAGATTAAAATACAATAAGACAATAAAATGCAATAAAATTCACATAAACAACAATTACATAAAGTGCTAAGACATACAGATGGCGGTTCCTATGATGTAATCCAATAAAAGAAGGCAATACCTAGTGTTGTGTCATAAGGGCCATAGCGTATTCAGATCCGATTATTCATTTAGCAGTGGCGGCTCCTAATCGAAGGCCTGGTGGAAGAGCTCGGTTTACAGGCCCTGTGGAACTGCAACAGGTCCCACGGGGCCCTGATGTCTTCTGGGAGCTCATTCCATCAGAGTGGAGCCGCCACTGAAAAGGCCCTGGCTCTAGTGATGACCAGTCTGATGTCTTTTGGGCCAGGGGGTATCAGGCAATTTTGTGACCCTGACCTCAGTGTTCTCTAGGGAACATACAGGGAAAGGCGGTCCCTCGGGTAGACAGCCCCCCTGGTCATATAGGGGTCACTGTGACCCCGTAGATATCTGACAAAGGGAGCTTTGACTCTTGAAAGCTTGTACCCCCAAAAAAACTCTTGTTGGTCTCTATGGTACTACTGGACTTGAATCTAGCTGTTCTACTGCTGATCAACACAGTTACCTTCTGAAACTGTCCCAGTGGGTGGTAGACTTTGAAAATAACAGCCCTTTGAATAAACAAAGTTTAAAGAATGTTTAAAGGGGCTAATGTGTCACAGAACAGCTGCCTGCCCCAAGGCGGTGGCAGCAGTAGTGGTGGTGGCAGCAGTAGTGGTGGTGGCAGCAGTAGTGGTGGTGGTGATGGTAGTAAGGGAGAAGTGGAGAGAAAGTGCCACCAAGCTGTGCTGTGGCATTGCTGCAGCCCTTTAAAACTTAAAAGCCACTGCAGTAGACCAGGTGACCAGAGGGTACCAGGTATCTGGACTCAGAGGCCCATCTACTGCTCTTTGAAAATAATGGGTGGAAGATTTGGGGTCCACAGTCTACAGTCCATTGACTGCAACAGGTGGAAGACCAGGTCTTTGGACACCAGGTGTACCACAGTGGATTTGAAGGCTTAAAGAGATTTGGCCAGTGCCATGGCCCAACTAGACAACAATCTCTCTCCTAACTGCTTCAGCTGACTCTGGTGAGGCTGACGGTCTGGGGTGCACTGCCCCTTAAAATGCACTTTAAACTTCAAAAGTCCATTATTTTCAACAAGCAGTAGATGTGGGTTCTTAGTGTGGAGGCCATACACCCCAACTTTTCAGCATACTGGGCTTCAGAGGATTGATCCTTTAAAATTTAAAGGGCTGGTGCATCATGGACCAGCTGAGACACACTCTTCTCCAGTTTGGTGTAGTGGTTAGGAACATAGACTCTAATCTGGGAGAACCGGGTTTGATTCCCCACTCCTCCACATGCAGTTTGTGACCTTGGGTCAGTTACAAGTTCTTTCAGAGCAGTTCTTGAAAGAGCTTTCTGAGTCCCACTTACCTCACAGGGTGTCTGTTGTGGGGAGGGGAAGGGAAAGGAGATTGTAAGCTGCTCTGAAACACCTTTAGGTAGTGGAGGCTGGGGTACAAATCCAATCTCTTCTCTCTGTTCTTCTTCTTCTTCTTCTTCTCTTAGGTGCTCCTGCTAGGACCCTGACATGATTTCAAATTCCATCATTATCAGGAGTAGAAATACCAAAATTGTGAATATTGGAGGTGCTTTTTGCACTGTTGGGTATTGCCTAGCCAATACTGGAAATGCCAGGGTTTTTATTCGATTGGCAATATCCAGTTGCACACTCCTACTATGGAATTCTTGGCTGGGGCGCATGGCTATATGTGGTTTTCATAAGAGAGCCAAAAATGAAGGGAGCTTCTGCTTCTGTCTGTGTGCCATGACTGTGAGGAGGAAAGGGCCCACAAGAATCCAGGAGCCACAAAACTCCCATCGCGTGTCTGATACAGAGTCCTTGTGTCATCCACCGACAAAACAAGAACTGTGTAAAGGGTAGCAAGACCTAATTAACTTTCCACTTTGACATTTCCTAGAACAAAACCTGGGTGAGGGATGGTGAAACTGTTGCCTTGAATCAGCTTACCCCGCCTAGGTTTTCGGTCTTTCACCAGTCTCAGATATATGGGCAGGGGTGTTGGGGTGGCTTTGCTCATCTGTGAATTTTGTTCCTTCAGGTCACTCCCTGCCCCAACAATCTCTGGCATTGAATGTGTAGGCCTGGTGTGTGATGTCAAGGAGAGTAATCGACTGTATCGAATGCCACCATTAGATCTAATAGTAACAGCAGCGCTGATCCACCACAATCCAGATGTCTACGGAGGTTATCTGTAAGGGTGACCAGAGCTGTCTCTGTCCCATGACCAGGGTGGAAGCCAGACTGGAAGGAATCAAGGATGGAAGCGTCATCCAGGAAAACCTGGAGTTGTTCAGCCACCGCTCTCTCAACCACCTTACCCAGGAACAGTAGGTTCAACACTGGGCGGTAGTTGGTAAGGACCATAGGGTCCTATGATGGTTTTTTCAGGAGTGAATTGTGTAATCAAGTCTGGAAGTGACCATTGCATGGGTCACTGTTGCTAGGTCTTGGGGGGAAAGATAGTAGCCTTATCTGCCTAAAATGGAAAAATGCAGATCTGGCCACTGCAGCAACCTGGGCCTCCATAGAGAGAGAGGCATCCAGTGTCACTCCCAGACTCCTCACTGTTTGGGCTGGCACCAAAGGTGCCCCTTCCAATGTGGGGAGCCTGGCACCCCCATCCAACCCCTCTCAACCCAGGTACAGGACTTCTGTCTTTGATGGATTTAACTGACTCTTCCGCAACCATCCAGCCACAGCATCCAAAGCCTCAGCCAAGTTTGTGGGAACAGAAGATGGATGGCCGTCCATTAACAGACAGAGCTGGGTCTCATCAGCATACTGATGACAGCCCAGCCCATAACTCCAGACTAACTGGGTCAGGGGGCACATATAGATGTTAAATAACATTGGTGAGAGGATCACCCCCGGCGGCACTCCACACTCCCCAATGGGAAGACCCTCTCAACTCTGTCCCAACCATGGAGGAAGGAGGAAAACCATTTCAAGGCAGTCCCCTGAATGTATGCATCGGCAACTCGCTCTATGCAGGCTTACCCTTGAAGCTGATCTGGAAATTACAACTGATGCAGAATGCGGTGGCGTGGCTGCTGACGTCAATGCCTATGCGGGCTCACATTAGGCATGTGCTCCACCAACTGTATTGGTTGCCAGTTGAGTACTGAATTTGCTTCAAGGTGTTGGTTTTGACCTTCAAAGCTTTATACGGCCTGTGACCAACATATCTAAAGGATCGCCTCTTCCCATATATGCCTCGAAGAGCGTTATGCTCAACAGATCAACATCTCCTGGTGGTCCCTGGCCCGAAGGACACCTGTCTTGCCTCAACCAGGGCCAGGGCCTTCTCTGTCCTGGCCCCGGTCTGGTGGAACGTGCTCCCTATTGAGACCAGGGCCCTGTGGGATCTCCTTCAATTCCGCAGGGCCTGCAAGAGCTGTTCCGCCAGACCTTTGGTTGAGGTGGCGGGTGCCCATTTATGGCCTCCCTGAGGTTGTTGTCACCCATTTGTCACCTGTCTACTGACTACCGGCAACTGGCCTTTAATTCATTTTACCATCGGGGCAGAACTTTATAGCCAACTGATGCTGTTCTAAGCGGTACCCATTCTTTTAATTGTTATAATGTTTTATCGTGTTTTAATGTTTAATTTTTTAAACTGAAATTGTATTTATTCTAATGATGTTACCCGCCCTGAGCCCACCCGTGGGATGGGCGGGATATAAATGCAAATAATAAATAAATAAGCAGCGTTACTTTTACTTGCTGACACAACTGTTTCCTTACTTATGCAAATAGTTGTCTTTCGGTGTAGCATCGAAGGAGGGTGAAAAACCTGGTATCTGTGTGGGAGGAGAGAACATGCACAACATGCCTATTAGTTTCTGTGAGGAGGACTTCTTGACCAAGTATGGTCCGTGGTGTCCCATTGAGGAGAAGAAGTCGTAGTGCTGTTTGGTACAAACTGCCCCTTTAAAAATCCAGGAGTGATTTAATTGAATTAATTTCTCCCCTGAACAAAAGGAATTAAATTAACAATCTGAAGCTGATGTAATGCTTAAGAGAGACAGGGAGGGGCACCTTTGTTTGCCTTCTGAGACAGTAAAGGCCATATTTCCTGCACAAAAACATCAGCCATCCATCAAGTCATCTCACTCTGCTGAAAAATAGAATAATTCTATCTGGATTACCAAAAAAATCTCCATCGTCTTTACAACTATGTTGGCATAATTATTATTTAATTGGGGTTTATTATTTTCAACCAGATTATAATCAATCTTTATAGAGCAAGCCGAGGAAAGATCACATCACATCATGTCAGTGAAATTTTATCATGAAATATCTTTACTGTTTTAATGTCATGTGAAGGTTTTTAGTCGAGCCGGAATCCTGGCTTGAAATCTTTTCTTTCTTTCTTTTTCTTTTTTTAAAAAAAGTCACAAATGGTTGGACTCCTGCGGCTAAAAATAAGATAGTGAAGATCCTGAATTATTTATTGGAGACTACATTTAGGATTTGCAGCTAAAACACAAAAGAGTGTAAAAGTTCAAAGGTGGATCATTGCTTCTTGTTAAAATAAGAAGAGTTGGAGAAGCAATTTTGGATGGCTCTCATTCTGTACCATTTTAAAGCTTTGTTTTACTATTTGGAATCAATATGGGATTTTTTTAAAAGCCTAGGTGAAAAGTTTCTTTTTAAAAGAAGTTCTAAAGCAGGCAATGGTAACAGCTGTTTAACATGGATGGCCCTTCCTTTGAAAAGAAAGGCATTTAACATCTCCAACTATGTTGTCTCAAAGGAAGATGAGCTTCGTATTTAATTCTGGGTCAAAGCCTGGTCAAGTTGTAACGCTTCATGGTTCCTGACACAGCTCTGATATAAGAGCTTAAGCTCTGGAGGCTGTCAGGTAAAATTTATTGCTTCAGCTTCCCAGTGGTAGAACATCTGATTTGCAAAACAGGTTAATTCCCTCACATATGGAAATCCGTGTTTGTGTGTGTTTTCAGCTTTCCAGCCCACTCCATCACGACTTCAGAATTCTTATGAGAGTTGGGAAAAGGCTCAGGCTGAGACTTTGGGGAGACTCCAGAGAAAAGGCACTCCAAAACAGTCACAAAGATTGTCTCGGTTCTCACTGCATGAGCTCGATTCAAAGACACAATAATGACAAGAACTTTATCAGCAGACAGAAGGCCCAGCCTACATGTGATAGCAGCAGTTCCACCACTCTAAATGTGATTTACCCTAATTGTGCATGAAGTGAGGATCTGAGGGTCCAATTCAGAAAGCCAAACAGGTCCACTGGGGAGGGTGCTTTTCTCCCAGCTGGGGTAACTTCCATCATCTGAGCTGGGCTCATAGAAAAGCAGTATCAGGGCACAGGTTTCAGGAAGATGAGAGGTGGGTGGAGTTTAGTAACCATCACTCATGTCCTCCCTTTGCCCTTACAATTAGTCCCCAGCCCTATCTGATATGAATGAGACAAACCCCATTGTAAAGTGGCAAGCCTGTCACCATCCTATCTAATTTGGCTTTAGACAAGGTGCCTGGGCACAGAGGCAGTCTAAAGATGCAGGGGGAGGGAGGGACTTTTTAGGATTGAAAACCTGCTTTGTGTGTACAGGAGTTGCAGTGGCTCAAGTGGTTAAGATGCTGAACTGCAGGCTGGAAGGTCGGTAGTTCAGCAGTTCGAGACCCGAGAGTGCCGCATGACGGAGTGAGCTCCCGTCTCTGGTCCCAGCTCCTGCCAACCTAGCAGTTCAAAAGCAAGAAATTGCAAGTGGATAAATAGGTACTGCCTCGGTGGGAAAGTAACAGCGTTCCATGCACCTCGGTGTTTAGTCATGCCAGCCACATGACCATGGAAACAGTGCTGGCTCTTTGGCTTGGAAATGGAGATGAGCACTGCAACCCTAGAGTGGGTGGGCAACTGGCTTTCGAGCAAGGGAAACCTTTACCTTGTGTGTACAATGTCCCAGATTCAGTCCTTTTACAAGGAACTTAGACAGCAGGCATGAAAAACATTTCTGCCTAAGACCTTGAGTAGCTGCTGCCAGCATGTTACTAGATGTACCAAAGGTGCCCCAGCAGTAGGTGGATGTATGGGTCTATACCAAATAAAACTAGAGAGGCGCATGCTCATGTGTCCCAGTGCATGTCACCTATTAATTCTTCCCTTCTCTTCACAGTTCTTCTCATCGAGATCATTTCTAAGGATATGATGTTCACTTGAAACAGTTCTCTTGTAATGAATTGTAGCCCAGGCCGGTAAACCCTCTGCCCCTCCCCTCCAGTGTTCCCTCTAAGCTGAGTTAGTGTGAGTTTACTCACAGTTTTTTAGCCTCTGGCTTGCATGCTGGTCCAAGAGCACATGCCATGACTTTTATTCACATTGTCTCAGGGTAGGTCTTCAACATATCTAGTTAAAGGATCTTGGTTTTTGGAGTACAATGACCTGTACCTTTGGTTGTCAGTTAAGCAGACAGTACTGGGCAAATGAACCAATGGTATAAGGCAGCATCATGGGTTAGATCCTCTTGGTCATTTCTTCATGCACAAAGGGTTTTTGGGCATTTTTTGCCAATTTCCTCCTCCTGTAGCCAACCTCTAATTCCTCCCTCATGTTGTTCGGGGGGGGGCTGTCCCCCATGAGAAGCATTTTGGGGTGCATTTGGGGCTGCAGCAGGAGGCAGAAGTAGAGCAACCATGCTTCACTGATGGAAACCTTTTATTCAACTGAGATTTTTTGCCAGGATCCAAGCTTATATATCCAGATCTGGCAAAATCAGCCCACGCTTCTAGACCAGGGGTGGGTAGACTTTATGTTTCTGGGAACTACATTATCATCATCAACAACAACATTATCATCAACATCATCATCATTCAGGGGTCACAAAATTGTGGGTAGGGCAAAAATTAGGACATTTCAGAGCAAGTCTGCTGGGCTTGGGTGGCCAAACCTTTCTTTTGCTGTTTTCCCAAAAGCAAACTACCCCCACTGCCTCCAAACTGTAACTTGCCTGCAAGAGGAAGAGGCGAATTGGAGCTTTGATACAAGGGGTCAGGGCTATTTTTGGGCAGGAACGCACAGGAACGGAGTTCCGGCTGGCTCCTGAGTTGGCCACGCCCAGCAGGAACTCATTAGCATAATAGGCCACACCCAACAGCAGAAACTCATTAGGATTGGCTACATTAGGGGTGTGTGGCCTACCATGCAAAGGAGTTCCTGCTACAAAAGAAGCCCTGGGTTTTGACAACAAACAAGGTAAACAGAATAAGAAGCAGAAGGTGGGTGTGGCTGGATGGCCACACTTCTGGTAACATGGGGGTTTGGTCTAATATGCTGAGCTGTGCTGTCAGGGGTATGGCCTAATATGGTAATGAGTTCCTGCTGTTGGGTGTGGTCTATTATGCTAATGAGTTCCTGCTGGGCTTTTTCTACAAGAATAGTCCTGCAAGGGGTGAAGAATCAATGGCATTCTATGTTGCCTTCCAGAGCAAGGATGTGTGCATGCTTGGAATAGGAAGAAGAGAGTGGGATGGGAGAAACCAAAGCCGAGGAGTGTGCATGTGCATTTTCTTCACACAAAAGATAAAGAGGAGACAGGCTGCTGCAGGAAAGCTACTTCCAGGGCTCTTTTTGTAGCAGGAACTCCTTTGCATATTAGGCGACACACCCCTAATGTAGCCAATCCTCCAAGAGCTGACAGAGCTCTTCTTACAGGGGCTACTGTAAGCTCTTGGAGAATTGGCTACATTAGGGGTGCGTCACCTAATATGCAAAGGAGTTCCTGCTACAAAAAGAGCCCTGGACTACTTCTAATTGCTTGGAGAGTGACTGGCCACTCTTGAGTGACCATGTGCCCACCCCCTGCTCTGGAGCATGGGAAGCAGAGAATTAAACAAGAAGCCTGGCTAGTCCAACAGCTTTCTCTTTAATCATCTTGGAACGATCCCCTTTGCCTATTATTGCTGCTCCTTCCTATCATGGGACGTGATGGACAGAAGTGGGTTTCTGGAACCCCATGAAACAAAGAAAGATATGGGGGGAATGGCTGCAGGAGGGAAAGGCAGAAGAGACTTACCAGGTCAGCCATCAGCTGAACAAACCTGGCACAAGCAACATTTCATTCTAACGTTTTTGCAGTAACCACAAGACTAGAGACATACTGTCTGCTGATAAATAAAGTCTCAGAATAAACGTAGATAACTCGTTTTAATTATAAAAGAATGATTGGAATAACATTTATTTTGCTTTCATTTAAAAAATAAATAAATATTGCCTCTCCCTCAAATGTTCTTTGTTTGCCATTTGGCACTCTTGGTAGAATTGCACAATCGCCAGAGAAAATAAAGTCTGCATTCGGTAAGTTGATTACACTTAAGGGAAACTCTACATGCCCGGCAATTAAGGAAATGCAGTTTATACTGCATGATCTCAACCTCCAACCCTTTTTCTCATGGCATTGGCAACTAAACACCATTTCTATGGGCTGAGCTGTCATGAAGACTTAATGGTTCCTTGTGACTTCAGTATTCTTAAAAGAAATGGCTCCCATTAAAGGTAGATGTAGGGATCCTAGTGGAGACAGCTCCTCTTGGTTTTGTAGGCCTTGGCATGATGGTAGATCTCTTGCTACAAGTGGACCTCCAGGATGATGACAAACAGCCCTCCCTGCAAACTCCATTTGATAAGGGAATAAACCCTTTCTTTTCATTTTCATCTCACCAAACATCCTTTTACTTTTGTAGCCCCGAGACTAGATTACACTAATGTGCTCAATGTGGGATTTTCCTGCAGAGTGTTCAGAAACTCACAATGGGGCTAGGTTTCACAGGACACATTAAAAGAAAACATTAGCATCTGTGCTTGGCAGCAATGGCAGCTCTGCTTCCTCCCTCCTGCCATGGCATCTCCCTTTCAATAATAGCAACAAGGCACTTGGTTAAACTGAAGTCTTGCAGCACATTGTTGTATGCATGTTAAAGTACAGGACCCTGGCAATGGCCTACAGGATGCAGTCTTGTTGAGTGCTGCCAGCGTGACTTGCCTGCCTTCGTAATTTCCCTGTCTTCAACATGTATTCTGCTGGTTCTTACTGCAGAAACTAAAGATGGAGTCGAGTCCCAACATGGGAGCCAAGAGGCTACCTGTTATGCTCTACCATTCTGTAGTTATACTCTGCCATGCAACAGTCTTATCGGTTGAGTTCCTTGCAACAGCTCATATGATTACATCATAAGATTGCAATCTCTGACATGTTTACACAGAAGTAAATCCTCTTACAGTTTAACCTTGGTTCATAAGTTCCTCTGAGTGACATTTTTGTAGTTTTTGATATCGCCCAACTCTTACACGTGCCTGAGGAATGCAGTTAAGAACATAAGAACATAAGAGAAGCCAATGCTGGATCAGGACAATGGCCCATCCAGTCCAACCCTCTGTCACACAGTGGCCAAAAATACCAGGTGCCATCAGGAGGTCCACCAGTGGGGCGAGGACACTAGAAGCCCTCCCACTCTTGCCCCCCCAAGCACCAACAATACAGTGCATCACTTGCCCCAGTCCGAGATTTCAGAGATAGAGCATCTGCGTTGCATGTGGAGTGTACCAGGTTCGGTCCCTGACATCTCCAGTTAAAAAGGCCAGATAACAGGTGCTGAGAAAGATCTCAACTTGAAATCCCAGAGAGCTGCTGCCAAGCAGAGTGGAAAATACTGACCTTGGCCTAGCCAAAGACCTTATTCACTGTCACAGTCAGATGTAGTGGTAGGTGTGGCAGCTATGAGAAAGTATCCAGGACTCTCTCACACACGGTAATCCCCCCCCCAATGGACATGTTTTAGCTGTTGGATGCAAATGAACCAGGCCCGTAGCTACAGTGGGGCATCTTGGGGCATGGCCCCCTGACTTAGCACCAAGGCCCCCCAACCTCCCATCCAGCCCAGGTGCTCCCTTGGATGTGTGTGCATGGGTGTGTGTGGGTGCCCCCTGACTTATTTAAAGGCCCCCTGAATTAGAGAATCCTGGCTACGGGCCTGAAATGAACCGTCTTCTGAACGTTCTGCTCCTGTGATCACTACATACAAGGAAGGGGTGAACTGAACCAGCAGCTTTAGGGAAAGGTAACCTGCGGTTCCCTGAAGTGACTTCCACAGGACCTGATAATTCTTAAATATACACCAGAGGTCACAGAAAGTTCAATAGTAAAGATGCATGGATGACAATGCATATACGCTGCATTGCTAGTGTGAATTTAGGTACAGGGATATGTCCAACAAGCAACTTACTATGATATGTGATATGGACATTAGACTAAAGGCATTTACGTGTTTAACACTGCGGCATTATACTCCAGTCCAATGTAATGATTATCTGCATCGATTAAAGTCAGATATGCATCCTGAAGTTTAGTGGAAGTGCGTTGAACACACATTTCTCAGCAACTCCAGAATGTCCAAAAACGCAGCATGGCTGTATCTCTGTTGTATCGAAAGCAAGAGATCGTCATGCATGTTCTGTTTATGGAACCGAAGTATCCTTCTGTGGCCAGATTTAATTTTTCAACTCAGCTCTGTGTACATCTAATCCCTAAAACTGTACATTCTTGTTGAATGATATCAGGCTAATGCTACACATTCTTGCTGTGTTATTATAGACTCCTGGCAATCGCATAAGATACTTAGTTTAGTCTCCCCCCCCCCACTCCCGGTCATTTTGATTACTCCTCTGTCCCGCTTTCCCCAGTCCTTGATACAGGCTTGGTATCAGAAAAGGGCTGCTTCGCCAGTTCTCTTCTCACTTTGTATAGTGCTCAAATCTATTCCTCTAAAGCAGCCATTCAGGTTATGTTCTGAAGGATTCTCTGGGATGCTTCCACAGTGAACAATGACAGGCAACCTTCACTAAAAAGTTCTAACTTCCCGACAAAGGAGGATATCGGGCATACTCTTTAGGGCAGATGCTTAAAGGATCCTCTTTCCCTGTGTGGACCTGTGGCCCAGCTCTGCTTATCATAACAATTCTTCCTTTCTGTCCCTTTCGTTCAGGAGGTTAAGACAGAGTGGCCCATTCCAGGGTAACGTTGAGTCCACTGGCACCTTTAAGACCGACAAAGTTTTATTCAAGGTATAAGCTTTTGTGTGCATGCACACTTTGACTGGCTTTCAAGCAAGGGAAACCTTTACCTTTACAAATAGGTAGAGGGGAAGCAGTAATTTAGCATACAGCATAATGAAGATGTTTAACAGATTCAAGGACCAAACAGGAATAACGAGCTTCGTTTATATGGTTACCATTTGTTTGAGTTTAATTCCAGGGGTGGGGGACATAGTGAAGGAAATAAATATGTCAGAATTGGAGACTGGTGGGGAGATGTATCCTTAATGGTGGAATGCTGAGAGTAATTAACTGAGACCCCGCCGTTATGCTCCCAGCGCTCTCAAGCATGGAGGTGACCTGACAATATCTTCTTCTTTGAAATGGAGCAATTGACTGTGTAGAGTTATCTCCCTGTCCCCAGACCTAATACATTCCAATCTACCATTCCAAATTATATTAAATTCTACTATTCACTACGTTACATTACAATTTACTATTCTAATCTACTATTTCAAATAAGAAACAAAATAAAATAAAGAGGATGTATGGCTCTTCTGGGGAATTGGTGAGAATACAGATGCAAGGGCTGAATGAGATTAACATATGTAGTGAGATAAGAAACCAATATCCCTGTTAACTCCTGGGGATTCCATCGTTCTGAGTGCTGTAATAACTTGCAACTCAGCAATTTCCATTTCTAGTCTGTTCCTGAGGTGCCTTTGCAATAAAATATCTGCTTTGAGGCCATCCATTGAATGCCCTGGAAAGATGAAGTGTCCTCCTACAGGTTTCTAAGTCTTGTGATTCTTGATGTCAGATTTGTGTCCATTTATCCTTTGGCATTGGGTTTGACCTGTTTGCCCTAAGTAGGGAACCAAAGGGCATTGCTGGCATTTAATGGCATATACAACGTTAGAAGATGAGCATGTGAATAAGCCTGTGATGGTGTAGTTGATGTTGTTAGGTGCAGTGATTGTGTTGTCTGGGTGTATGTGGTAGCAAAGTTGGCATCTGGGGTTATTGCAAGTTCTGGTATATTCAAATTAGATATTGTATTGTTGTGGATGAGGAGTTGTTTGAGGCTGGAGGGGGGTTGACTGTGTGCAAGAAAAGGTTCCCCCCCCCCAGTACTTGTGAAAGAGAACTGTCATTATCCAGTAGAGGTTGTAAGTCACTGATAATGCATTGAACTGTTTTGAGTTGTGAGCTCTGTTGTTCTGTTATTGTCTCTTTTGGGCCTGTCTTGCAACAGGTTTTCTCTGGGTACCATTCTGGCTTTGTTAATCTGTTTCTTTACTTCATCAGGTGGATACTTTAGTTCCATAAACGTTATGGATTAATGCAGATTTATAATACCCACCTGAATCCATTCCAGGGTGTTTTCGAGGGTTGTCAGGTCCTTACCTGCTGCTGGAGGGGATTTGGGGGGCATTCTGGGGCTGGGCAGGGAGTTGTTGGCACGATGACATCACTTCAGGAAGTGGTGTCATTGCATCAGCGACATTGGGGCAACACTCTACTTTTTGAGCAAAGCACTGTGGTAAAAATGGCTACAAACCACAGAGTCTTGCCCAAAAAGTAGAGTGCCGCCCCCGATGTTGCCGACACAATGATGTCCCCTCCAGAAGTCACGTCATCATGTTGACGTGTTTTTTGGGGGTGGAGTTTCCCCTGACAGCCAGTTGGCTGGTGACAGGCCTGAGCCCTCAAAAGCTGGGGATCCCCCTCCCCCACCCGGGGGCTGGCGAGCCTAGCATTTTCAGTAGTCACCCCAAAACTGTGGAACATTCTACTGACAGAAGTCTGAACTGCATTTTCATTCCTACAGGATGTACAATACAGCTGTGTTCAGAAAGAGCTTTTAATTAAATTGCCTGTGGTTGGATTTGGATGTTATTACACCAGCTCATTCTCTAGTTTTTGTACCATGATGTGTTAGTTGGCTCATCAGGTCTACTCCCAACTTACATAAAAGGAGGAGTCTTCTGATATTTATATTCATCCCAGAATTGTTAGATGATTATCTGCTTGGCCTGCACCCATCTCCCCAGCGCTTTTAGACAAGCTTCAGCTTTTAATGTGGTTGCAGTTATCACTAGGAATTCTGTATCTGTTTTTACAGTAAATACATAACATGTTTATCTCACCCTTCCTCCAAGAAGCTCAGGGGCATACATGGGTCTCCACCAGCAGCACACCACTCTCCCTTCCTCCAGTTTCCCTCACGCTGCCCCTGTGAGATAGTCCAGGCTGAGAGAAGGTGACAGGTCCAAGGTCATTGAATGAGTTTCAGGGGTGGGGTGGTGCTGGGATTGAACCTAAGCCAGCAGCCACGTTGGTGTAGGAGGTAGGGGTGACAGCAGGAAAGCTTCTTTCTTATGCTCAGGCTATTTTAGTGTGGGTTTGGGCAAGAATGGAAAGTAGGCCACATTCACACTGATTTTTCAAAGGCACACTTGTCTCCCTGACCACACATAGGAACAGTGTAGAAAGAAAGTGGATGTACAATTTAGGGCTGGTTGTGCTGTTTGTACACAACTAGAATGAGAAGCCCAGCAGAGACCACCACTGGAAAATAAAGGAATTCCTGTAAAGGTGCTGGTTTTGACCTTTAAACCCTGTATGGTCAGGGACCTGCTTACCTGAGGGACTGCCTTTCCCCACATGTTCCCCAGAGGCCACTAAGATCTGGATCCCAACACCGTTTGGCCCTTCCGGGCCCTAAAGAAGCCAGGCTAGCAGTGACAAGAGCCAGGGCCTTTTCCGTGGTGGCCCCGCATTGGTGGAATGAGCTCCTGGAGGACATCAGGGCCCTGTGGGACCTTTTGCAGTTCCTCAGGGCCTGTAAAACAGAGCTCTTCCACCAGGCTTTCGATTAGGGGGGCCTCGGTAACATCGTGGCCCGGGCCCTAACATCAGCACTAAAGTACCATCAGTATCAAAGTAATATCTGACAGCCTGGCAAGGACTTGGAATATGGCAACTGTTATATCTGGATGCCGAAAGAATGCCGCCATTGTTTACTGCACTGCTAGCACTTTGCATTTGGTTGTGGTTTTAATTGTTTTATCTGTTTTAATAGTTGTATAATGTTTTATATATGTGACTGTGAGTGTGAGCCGCCCCGAGTCTGCTTTTGCGGGGAGGCCGGGATATAAATTAAATAAATAAATAAATAAATAATAAAGCTACTAAAGGAGTTCTACAGTTGAACCTAGAAAACTGCCTTATACCATTTTTTCTGTCTACTTTAAGTGGCAGTGGCTTTCCGACAGACAAGGGTCTTTCTCCAGTACCGCTACCTGAGATCTTCTTCAACCGGAGAGGCCAGGGACTCAGATTTGCCCTCCTGCATACTAACCACATGCTCTATCTCTGCTCCT
This sequence comes from Gekko gecko, assembly GCA_029375565.1. Taxonomy (NCBI): domain Eukaryota; kingdom Metazoa; phylum Chordata; class Lepidosauria; order Squamata; family Gekkonidae; genus Gekko; species Gekko gecko. Next base: position 73,294,907 of record JAPDNY010000003.1, on the reverse strand, counting down.
CTCTGTCATTCTCTCTCTCTTTTTTGTGTGTGATTTCTGAAAGGAAATTTGGCAAGGGGAAAAATAAAATTCCTTAATGGGTATTGATCTGTGTGTTTTCAGGACAAATACTGCAATATTAATGTTTTAGAACTCAGCAGCAAGCGGTCGCTTTGAAAATACCTGTGCATCTAGGATCACGGGCTCAGTTCTTATGATCCAAACCCCGATTTATATGCCTCTGGAGATTTGACTCAACTAAGGACTGCAAATTGCACCCTCTGAATGTTTTGGTGAGTCTGCAGCTTTAAGTAAGTCAGTGCGCTGCTTCCCTTCATAAAGGATGTAGAGGGCTCATTAGCATGTCAATACCCAGAATGCTCTTCCAGCTCATTTCTGTTTCATTGCACTGCTGGTGTCAGTTCTCTGGAACAGCTGAAAACAACCCGATTTGCACGTGCGTGTGTATGTGTGTGTGTGTTTTCGCGTGTGTGTTCGGTATGTGTAGTTCTTTTCCCTCCAGTGTAAAAAAAAATAAAAATGGGTTTTCAGCATCACCCTGGGAAAAGAGGATTCAGGACAGGTTACCGATATCTCATCTCAACCACGACACAGAAGGAGATATCATTTCAGGGCCACCCAAACAACTGGCAAAGTCTGCTTCAGGGAATCATTCAGTTCCTGAAAAGCAGCTCTGTGCTTTCTGCCACATGAAGGAGCTGCGTGAAATCCTGAGCCTTCAGCATTCTTCTACTTCCCTATCGGTTTCTACACGTCATCACGATAATGTGTCCAAATAGTAAAATGATAGTGGTTTGAAACAAGAGCATGTCATGTCTAGGGCTTTAAAAACAACAACAACAGGCCGTGAGTGTATGGGGGGGTGAGATGAGCAGCGAGTACTGATTAGACCGGTAACCTTCGTGCGGCTAAAATCATAGTCACAAAATTGTCATGGAATTGTTTCAGGTGCAAGGCCTTGTGTCCAAGTAAGGTGTGAATGGGTGCTTTGGATGCACTCAATATCAGCTGGTGACGGTTCCGTCCTACTGTGTACAATGACAAATATCATTTCTTGATCGTTCAGTGCTTTTAAAAATCAACACGACAATAAACAATTGTTAATGAGAGAGACTTTAACAAGGATTGTATGTATCCCATCCAGAATTCTCCCAGGGAAAAGTGGGATACAAACAAGGGAGACATAGTATTGCAGAATGGCCCTGCTAACCTGTGTGTGCCATTACACTTTGGTTGAGACGCTCCGCTCCTGTCCTGGGTCTCCACCAGCGGCACGCTACTCTCCCAAGTGCACTCAATTCTCAGAAGAGTTCTTTGCTTCTCTCTGGGTTTCTGTGCTGCCACCAGATGGTCATTGACAGTATTTCCTGCACAGCTGGCCAGTCCTAGCACTCCATCCATATTGCTGTTTACAGGCTCGGCCTAATGCATGTATCTCCCTCTTGCTCCAATTACCTACCCACGGGGACTGCTTACCACAACCGTGAACTCTGGGAATCTAGTGATCTATTGAACAACTGCCTCCCTTCCTCTGGTACCTTTTAAATACCATGTCTAAGTGTGACTTAGCATGGCTATGGTAAACAAACTTCTAACATTCAAAAATAATAAGAAACTTATTAAAAAGAAAATGCCCACACACATACCAGGCACAGCAATGGCTTCAGCAAGGATACAACGTTAAGGTACATACACACAGCTCTTCTCTAGACATACACTGACTGTTGTTATTCTAGGGTAGGCTATTCTGTTACAGCATTCTATCCATTATTCTTCACCCTGAGCTAGGCTGCCTGCTCTTTGTTAGCTCCACATGGTAATGGCAGCCATCGAGATGGAGCCCAGGCATGAGTACTGTTTCCTGCAAGTTATCCCCAGAAGGAATCAGCCAGAATGGATCTCATTAGCCTCATGTCAAGGGAATTTATGTCTTCTTTGTTTGCCTACCCCCTTTGGTCAGTCATTCTGTTCCTGTTATTCTCAGGAAGAGATCCAGTCTAGCATTTGGCATCCCCATGTCTCCGGCCTGTCCAAAGTGTCACATTTCTTCCAGGGTGTGAGTTGGCCTTTTGATTGATCTCTCCTGGCTAGAAGCATTATCATAACCAAACTTTAAAGTACTATTACATGTGTATGAGAGCCATCATGCAGCTCTCTCTGGTTTCCTGTGTTTTTAACCGGAAGAGAAATTTTGGGGAGTGAATGTGAGGGTTTTGCAGGCCCCACACTCCCCATAGTGTGATGAAGCCCAAAGTGGCGAGCATTTCCCCACAAAATACAGCGACAATATTTTGCTATCACATCATTTGAAGAAGAGAGAAGAAGAGATTGGATTTATACTCCACCCTTCACTGCCCAAAGGCATCTCTGAGCAGCTTACAAACTCCTTTCCCTTCCCCTCCCCACAACAGACACCCTGTGAGGTAGGCGGGGCTGAAAGAACTTCTGACAGAAACTGCTCTTTCAGGAACAGCTGTGCCAGAGCTTGTGACTGAACCAAGATCACATCAGCAGTGCAAGTGGAGGAGTGGGGAATCAAACCCAGTTCTCCCAGATAAGAGTCCGCACACTTAACCACTACACATAAGAACATAAGAGAAGCCAATGTTGAATCAGGCCAATGGCCCATCTAGTCCAACACTCTGTCACACAGCGGCCAAAATATACCAGGTGCCATCAGGAGGTCCAGCAGGGGGGCCAGGACACTAGAAGCCCTCCCACTGCTGCCCCCTCCAGCACCAAGGATAGAGTGCATCACCTGCCCCAGACTGAGAGTTCCCATCTATACCCTGTGGCTAATAGCCACTGATGGACTTCTGCTCCATATGTTTATCTAATTCCCTCTTGAAACTGTCCATGCTTGTAGCTGCCACCACCTCCTGTGGCAGTGAATTCCATATGTTAATCACTCTTTGGGTGAAGAAGTATTTCCTTTTATCTGTTCTAACCCGACTGCTCAGGAATTTCATGGAGTGCCCACAAGTTCTTGTATTGTGAGAAAGGGAGAAAAGTACTTCTTTCTCAACCTGCTCAATCCCGTTCATAATCTTATAAACCTCAATCATGCCGTCGTTTCTCCAAGCTAAAGAGCCCCAAGCATTTTAACCTACACCAAACTGATAATACTGTATCTCCAGAGCCTTTCAAATTCTGTACCATATACTTCCAAGACACTGCATTTATATTATTATGTAAGTACCACTGCACGCAACCTCTATTTTCATATAGTCCAAATAGAGTGTCCATCATCCAAACACACAGTAAACCTGTGACTAATTTTGGGCACTCAGTAAACCTAAAGTGACTGTTCAGTGTGGATGTTACATAATGAACAACACCACAGATTTTTTATAAAACATACTTTGCTGCCTACCCAGTAGTCAATTGATAAATATCTCCTGAAATGGGCAGTTCTGCTGAGCTTCTGATTCTGTTCTGTTGCAGCTTGTATCTGGCCAGAGGCAAAAGCCAAAGGAGTCTTGGCCCTTGGCTCTTAGCCTATGGCTGGCAGCTTGCGGTGCTGAGTGAGCCAGCCAAGGAAATTCAGGAGCATCCCAGGATGCTGTTAGTATATTACTTGTTCTGTATTAAAATTGCATTTTTGGCTATTTGGTGGTGTTGGGACGTGTCGTCAAGCCACAGCTAACTCACGGTGATCCTACAGGGTTTCAGAGCATGAGATGTTTAGAGACGATGCCTCTGCATCGTGACCCTGGTATCCCTTGGAGATCTCCCATCCAAATACTCACCAGGGCTGACTATGCTTAGCTTCTGGGATCTGATGAGACTGGGCTAGCCTGGGCTAACCAGGTCAGGGCTTTGTCTATTTATTTGAACTGTATTTTGGCATTTTGGAAAGTTGCTTTTGGTCCCAGTTGGGAGGAAAGTGAATCAAAATGCCTAAATAAATAAAACCCCATCCCTACCTTTCCTATGTTACCTCTCCCTCACCTCTAAATAAGTAAATTGTAAGCACCTGAAAAGAAGGTTCTGTCTTGGGTGGGTGGGGGAGGGTGCCATATCTCTCTTCAGACACTGAAAAGAGCATACTGAACATATAAACAGGGTTCCCTCTAAGCTGAGTTAGTGTGAGCTAGCTCACAGTTTTTTAGTCTCCGGCTCACATGTTTTTCTCTCCGCTCAGGAAGGAGGACTCCAGAGCAAACTTATTTAGACAGGAGCCAAATCGCTCGCTCATGACTTTAAGGCTGGCAGCTCACAAAGTAGAACTTTTGCTCACAAGACTCCACAGCTTAGAGGGAACATTGCATACAAACCCATTCATGTGTTCAGGGGAAGGTGAAGCACATAACAGATGCATGTGCATAGATTTTGTATATCCCATTGGGAACCTTGCCCAGAAAGAGAGAAAGAGTACAGGGGCAAGGACATGATTAATTTCTAGTTCCTTTCACACATTCCATCATGAACTCAATTATGTGTATAGATAATTATAAAAGATATCAGGTATTGATGATAACCTCTGGAGTATCTTGTATATGGATATATCCTGTACTCTCATCCCAAATGTCACACTGGGAATCAGTCGTTTAACAAGTCGGTCACCTGGTCGATCAGACTTGAAAGATACTTGGATTCAACTGGGATATTTCTTTCACAGACTTCCCTCTTTCAGTCCAGCCCAAGTATTGCAGTGATGAATGTTCATTGTTTAATTTGTGTAAATAAACGGTGCCAGATTTCTCTCCCCCACTTTCTCTTGTGGAAGATGGTGCTGGGTGTTCTACTGGCATGGTTCTTAGGCATTTTTAGAGCATTGCTTTGGCTGTATGTTGCTCCATTTGAGAAAGTCGCCCCTTTCCCTGAAGATATATTAACGGCTTAACTATTCTTGTCTGATTGTGCCTCGGGGAAAATGCTGATGGATCCCACACAGTGTGAATCTATTAGAGAGATAATCTGATGCTATTTTGGTTGCTCAGAGGTCTTCTTTCCCTCTTCTTGCAAACACGTAACTCCCACTAGTATTAAACATGCAAAAGAGGAGAAGGGGGTCGAGCCCTCAGAGTTTGGAAATGTGTCGCTATCCTTCTCAGCTGATTAAATCCTGGTAAGTATAGCTGTTTAGAAATCAAGCTGGCATTTAATTAAAATACAATAGGCCTTTTCCTGAGATGCCAGTTGTGAATCTGGAGGCCTGGTCATACAGATGCTAATTTAATGAATATTCATATCGTCATGAATATTCAGCAAGTGTCACAGCAATGTTCTTTTGTGCCCCACTGCTTCACCAGGTCCCACTGGCATGGCAGATGGCAAATGCTGAAGGAGGGTGGCTCCTATAAAGGGGCACGGGGAGGAATCTTTGCGCTCAGACAGGCCGCGTTTGTCTGGAAGACTCTCAGGACCAGCAAAAGACAGAAGATTAGCTGGCAAAAGGATTCAGTGTGTGGCTGAAAAGTAGAAGTCTGAACCTACTGTTGCCACAAGTGGGCCTTTGGGGCGGGGGGAAGCGCTTTCTTTTCATTCTAATTGATGCTGCCCCATTGAATCAAGAAGCTGAATTTCATTTTGTGTAGCACCACCACTGGCATTTCTGGTTATGTCAATAACGATGGTCTTTAATCTTTACGTAGACAATACAGAGCGGACTGGATACAGCTTGCACCAGTATTATGAAATTATGGCTTCAGTGTCATCCGTGGGCTTTTTCCGGGGCGGGGGATGCCATCTGCACACCACAGCCTGTTCTCACAACAGGATGCCTGTCGGAAGGGCTGTGGTTCAGTGGCGAAGCAGCTGCTTTGCATGCTGAAGACCCAAGTTAAATTCCTGGGCTCTCCAGGTTTTTGTTTGTTTTTTTAAGGATCAGGCATTAGGTGATGAGGTAGGTGATGAGACAGTGAAGAGCTGCCACCTGCCAGAGTGGACAACACTGTTCTTGGAAGACCAGGGCTATTTTTGGACAGGAACACAAAGGAACGGAGTTCTGGCTGGCTTCTGAGTTGGCCACGCCTACAGCCCCCCCCTCAGGTTCCCCAGGTGCCTTGCAAGCTGCAGGGCACCTGGAGAAGCCAAACTGATCCAGGAAGGGAAGGCAGTTTAAACTGCCTCCCCTCTTCAGGTTCCCCAGGCGCCCCGCAGCTGTGGGGCGCCTGGGGAAGCTGATCTAGAAACTGTCTTCTTTCCCTCGGGTTCCCCATGCACCCTGCAATCCGCGGGGTACCTGGGGAAACTGATCCTGGGAGGGAGCTGCACTGTCAGGGGTGTGGCCTAATATGGTAATGAGTTCCTGCTGGGCTTTTTCTACAAAAAAAAAAAAGCCCCGTGAAAGACCAATGGTCTAACTCAGTATAACATTGGTTTATGTGTTCAAGAGCACTGAGCAAATGAGTCTGTTGTTGCCCATCTATCCTTACTGGTTTTCCACATGTGACTGCTCATATACTCTGGGGGACTTCCTTACTTCCCTTTTGGTCACACATCTGCAGTGTGGAATAAAGTAGTATGCACCACTATAGAAACTAGGTGCTGGACAGCCACTGTGGCCAGAGGTTTTCAAACTGTGTTCTGAGGACCTTCGGGGTTCTTCAGGAGTTTATTGGAGGGTCTGCTAATTTGAAGATCAGCAGTGGTAGCAGGGCTATTTTTTGGCAGGAACGCACAGGAACGGAGTTCCGGCTGGCTTCAGAGTTGGCCACGGCCACTACAGCCAAAACCTCTGCCTGCGTGGCTACAGAGGGAAGGCCTGGAGAGCAACCCCCCCCAGCAACTCTAAGGTGGGCAGACCAGGGGGGCCCCTGGAAGGATCGGGGAAGCATTTAAATGCCTCCCTGTGCCTTCCCCAGCCTGTCCAAGGGCTGGCTTGCCCGGGTTCCCCGCAGCCGTGGGGCACCTGGGCAAACCAAGGGAAGGCATGGGGTGTGGCCTAATATGCTAATGAGTTTCTGCTGTCAGGTGTGGCCCATTATGCTAATGAGTTCCTGCCAGGCTTTTTCTACAAAAAAAGCCCTGAGTGGTAGACAAGCTTCCCTGAAAGATAGACTACCGGCAACTATCAACCATTCCTTGTAATGTGAAGCCATAGGAGGGTGTGGACTGCATTTGCAGCTCTTAACGTTTCTGTTTCAGATTTATTTCTCCTTAGTGCAAACTGAACACATGAGCATTTTCACATCATTTCCTTTTATCAAATTTTCTCCCATTACATTTATACATCTTTAACTTGTGGGTTGTTGTGTTTGTGGCTGTGTTGTGTTGGCAAATACCATGTAAGTAATGTATGGGGATGCCAGGCCCTTACCCACACTACCTGGAAGCTATTTAGGGGCAGGGCTTCTGGGGGGAAGCGTTGCTGATGTTTTGGCATCACTTCCAATCAAAGACCCGGGAGGAACATCATTGCCCCCCCCATGACACGAAGAATTGGTCAGATCCTCGAGTGTTTTTTGGGGGGAGTGACTTCACTTCTGAGTCTTTGACCAGCAAAACTCCCCCATTTAACTCCCACTGGTCACTGGAGAAAGGGTGGGCAACAGAAGGCAGAAGCAGGAGCCCTCAGCAGGCACCTGGCAACTCTAAATAAAGACGATGTATAAATGCTGTTAAAATGCAACAAAGAAAACAAACAAATCTGGAGCACCAGCAAGTAAAATGGGGAAAAAATGAAAAGGCTTACAATGATAACACACAACAACAAACGAGAATGGGAAGAGTCATACATCTCTCTCTTTCATGCCCTTAGTTCTGCAAGGGACGTTTGATGAGACCAAAAGGCCTATCCAGTAGCCCACATGAACTGAGTGGAAACCCTGCTATGCCCTCTAGAGTTGCCAACCTCAAGGTGGGGATGAATTCTCCTGGAACCTCAACTGATCTCCAAACTACAGAGATCAGTTCCTCCGGAGAAAATGGCAGCTTTGGAGGGTGAACTGTATAGCATCACATCAGTGTTGAGATCTTTCCCCTCCTCAAACTCCATCCTCTTCAAATTTCCAGGAATTCCCCAACTCAGAGATGGCAGCCTTAATATCTTCAAATCCTCTGCAATGCACAGAGTTCTATGGCTAAGAGACAAGTGTTTGAAAACCATCTATATTGGCCTGTGGTTCTCAGATGGTGGGTCGGGAGCCAAGAGTAGGTTGTGACCCCCTTGTTGATGGGTTGTGGAGCCAGGGACAAGGAAAAGGAACAGAGTGACTTGGGAGGGAAGGTTTGTCTTTGCATAATATGAAAAATGACCATGAAATTATAGTCCTCAGTAATGCTTTATATAAATACTAAAGATGTGAAAGGGAATGTCAACTTGTTGGGTGTTAATTGATGTCAGATTCTTGTGGTTTATGCTGCAGAGAGGAGAATAGTCTCTTTGCAAGTGAGTCCCCCAAAGTACAGTGACTTTAGAAGTGGATTTCTACTGCAAAACATTTGAAAGCCATTGACATAGGTAATCTAGGACAAAATAAGTTTTAATGGATATAAAACACAGAAGAGATCCATTTGGAAGCATATGAGCACTGTGACCCAATTTCTGACTCTTAAACCTATTTGCTTATTTGATTACCCGGCCTTTATTGTTCACCAGACTTCAGCATGTGACACAGCTGCATACTCTAAGACAGGGGTCCTCAAACTACGGCCCGCGGGCCACATGCGGCCCGCCGAGGACATTTATACGGCCCACCGGGTGTTTATGCCGCCGCTGCTTGTCTGTCATTTTTTTTTACATGAAAAGGAAGGTCATTGTTGGAAGAGGGAGAGGGGACGGCGGCTGCCACCGATTGGCTGGCCGGCTGAAGCGCTGGATCATGGGAATTGTTGTCTGGCCGCAATCTAGCTTCAGGCGGTGAGTGGAACTGAACAGCGCAGCCGGACTACAACTCCCATCTCCCAGAATTCAGAGGAAGCCAGGGCATTTGGGAGGGCCGCCTGCGCGGTGACTTGTGGGCAGTGAAGGTCGGAAGCAGGAGCGCGGAGAGCGGGAGAGAGAGCGCGGGAGACGGAGGCATCACAGCGCAGAGGCAGCTTGGAGGAAGTTGGGTGCATTATTACCCCCTGAAGAGGTGAGTCCCATGGTCACTATTTGGGCTACACTGGTGAGCACTAATTGGGCTGTGCTGGTAGGCACTAATTGGGCTGCGCTTGACTGGCTCTCCCTCCCTCAGCTCCCTCATTTGCCCCTCGGCTCCACTCCCAGTGATATAACAAAATAAGATATATGCAGTGTGCATAGGAATTTGTTCATAGTTTTTGTTTTTACTATAGTCCAGCCCTCCAACGGTCTGAGGGACAGTGAACTGGCCCCCTGTTGAAAAAGTTTGAGGACCCCTGCTCTAAGACAACAGTGAATGTATCTGGGGATAAAATATATGTTTCTGATAAGCACACATTATAATCCACCTGACTGGCATCAACATTGATCTTGAGGTTTCCACTGCTAATGGTTTAACCTTCCTTCAGTTTCTTTGCAAGGATTTGTTTGGTTTCACGCTGTTGTGCAATTAATCTGACAATTGCTTTGACTGCACCTAACCAAGGCATGGTGCCGTTTCAAACTGACCTTCCCTTCACCCCTTTCGTATTCATAACATTGTATTTATAATAGCACAGGACTGTCAGATGATATCATGCCTAAAGTTGACCACATCAGATTTTGTTTTAGGAAAAAGCTAGGCATCTGTGACTAAATTTATAAACTTATTGGCTCCATCATCTTGAACCTTAAAGGCATGACCACAACCTAGAAAGAATCTCTCTTTCCCTTTTTTCATTAATGTGTCTTTCGAATACTCAGAATGCTTCTTTGGTCTATATTCACAACCCCATAATGTAAGGCACTCGTCGTTTACCACGGCCCTGAGCAAAAAGCCTGAACCCATCAAATTACATCCCTTCTTTGTGTTGGTGTTCATTTGTTGGAAGATCTTGAACAGGCAGCAGTATGTTATGTGTAAATTCCCCATTTAAGCATTTCTACTTCTTAACATCAGTTCCTCTATCCCCCCACACACACAGTCTTCCCCAATACCTTCTGATGAATGATGGCGAGTTGCAACCCATCCCCCTGGTTGAAGATGATGTACTAAAATAAATCCACTTTGCAGGCCTGATCAGTTCCACTGCCACCATTTTCCTTGTTAAGCTATTTCGAGTTGCTGCTACCTATGAAGTTGTCACCAACCCAGTAAGATGATACACTTTACATTTGTTTAGTTCTCCTCTAGTGACATCGGCAGCCAGAAAAAAATCTCATTGGCTCCCTTGACAGATTCATAGATAGCAGCAACTGAAGGCAATGATTCAAAACGGGCGCCAATGCAGCAGCCAGTCGAGACTGGGAACTCAAACAGGAATGAAAAGCCTATTTCCATTGAAAATGGTTGTCGGCAAATAATTGGCTCAGCCCCTAGTTATGGCTCTACATAGCCAATCAGATTTGGCTATGTGACCGTGTCACAAAACTACTCGAGAGTGAGACCAAAGCTTCCTGGATCAACATCATCCTGTTCTAAATGGGCAGATACTTTTGTCCTGCTTTGGAGTCGCCTCTGGGAAACGGCCAAAGAATGGGTGTTTTTCACTGCTACTGAAAACTTTGGCAAAAGGAGTCCTTCAACACATCCGTATTGTTTCCTTGTCTAGCTTTCTATTTGACCTTTTCTAAGTGACAAACAAAAGCTTTGTAATTGTGACAGGCGGATGAAATAGGTGGGATGAAACTTTATAAATCTGAGGGAAAAGATAAGTGGGACGGAATGAGAGCTAAGGTGTAAGACTGAAGTCCAATGTATTAGCTATGGCTGCTATGTAGAGAGCTGGTCTCAGTTGCTCTCTGTTGCACTACACAGGTTGGGTGATTTTCTTGGCATGTAACAAATGTCAAAGAAAAAAAAAATAAGCCTGCCATGAATGCTGACAAACAACAGACACCAAGAAATGTGAGTGGGTGGAAGCAAATTGAATTTCTCATATGCTTGCTTTCTCTCTGCTTAAAATGCTGTGTTTAAATCCATCCCACCCCCCACCCCCCAAATGGGTTAAATAAATAAATATCTTTTTACTTTTAAGCACAAGAGGAGCTCTCACAAAGAACTCTAGACAGAAAGCCACTTCAACACATTTGACGCTTCTTTAACTGGTAACATTATTATGAAGCCTGTTACCCCATTGCCTCCATTTTGTCCCTAACCAGTCCTTCCTGGTTCTTGAGACATGCATTTATCCACATTTTGCATTAAATCAAGTGAATGGAGTTCTGGCCAGCACAGAACAAAAGGAAGCAACTGAAGGGAGGAAAGTAGGGCCATACCTGCTCAGTCATATAGCAGACAATGAACAGACAGCTGCTGGAAGATCCTGGTGGTGCAATGGGTCACCTATAAAAGGCATTCATATCCCTTTTTCTAGGAGCTGCGGTGGCTCAAGTGGTTAAGACGCTGAACTGCAGGCTGTGGAAGGTCAGTAGTTCAGCAGTTCGAGACCCGGGTGCCGCATGACGGGGTGAGCTCCTGTCTCTAGTTCCAGCTCCTGCCAACCTAGCAGTTCGAAAGCAAGAAATTGCAAGTAGATAAATAGGTACCACTTCGGTGGGAAGGTAACAGCGTTCCGTGCACCTTGGTGTTTAGTCATGCCGGCCACATGACCACGGAAACGTCTTCGGACAGCGCTGGCTCTTTGGCTTTGAAACGGAGATGAGCACCGCAACCCTAGAGTCGGATTCGACTGGCTTTCGAGCAAGGGAACCTTTACCTTTACCTATCCCTTTTCAACTCCCATCTCAGATCTCATCAGCAGGCCTTCTACTGTAGTGGACTGTCACCGTTGACATATGTAGGCCCTGATCACATGCAGAAGTAGCCACGCGATATGCATGAATGCTGGGTGGATTTTACGGGTACGATCACACAGGAACATCTGGCAAGCGTCCCGCACCCATCGGCAACCCATTGCAATCCGCTGAAGAAGTGGAGTTAAATAATACTAGGGAATGTGCTGTATCAAACGGCTTTATGACGGGCTGCAGCTGGACTTCCCCGTGTGATCGCTCCTGCACGCTCCCGTTGCATCAGTGATCCCTCATGGAAGTGCACCAGAAGCATGCGGCAATGGGAAAAAAACAATTCATCCACTGGTGCGTCTGATCACACAGTGGTGGGTCAAATTGCTGTGGAGCAAATAGCCTCGCTTTCCCCCCAGATTATTTTACTTGTGTGACCGCGCTCGTAATTTTCTTTCCTGGGATCCATGCTCATGTATCAGCCACCTATCTGTATTCCTTTTCTCTCTTTCCCCCAGGTTTGAGTCTACTTCCCAAACCCTACAATCACTATTTCCTTCTAGATGCATCCTAGTTTACCTCACTCGGGGCCACAAATTCCTACACATACCTTTTTTTTGGGGGGGGGTCCTGCTTCAATTTTTTGCCCTGTAACTGTGGATAGAATTCTTCCCCAAAGTTCACTTACTTGCTCTAAGACCACCTGTCAGGAACATGACACATGGCCCAGCTCCTTGCCCTTTGGATCTGCAGTCTAACCTTCTGAACCCAACCTTCTGGAACCCATGTATTGATGTTGGACCTCATTGAGCTTCAGGATCTGGTAGTGATAAATCCCTCTCTTGTCCTCCTCCTGCTTTCTACCCTCCTCCCATGAGGGCAGTTTGCTGCGTTAGTAGATAATGAGTTTTGGGTATTATTTTATTACTTGGATTTGATAATTCCCCATCTCTGAGATTCTATTATTTTCCTTAAAAAAACCTGATTTCTGATTGAATCTTCTCTGGTTTGGTGTAAGAGCCAGTTTGGTGTGAGAGCCAGTTTGATGTAATGGTTAAGTGCGTGGACTCTTATCTGGAAGAACCAGGTTTGATTCCCAACACCTCCGCTTGCACCTGCTGATGTGACCTTGGGTCAGTCACAAGCTCTGGCACGGCTGTTCTCTCAAGGACAGTTTGTGTTAGAGTTCTCTCAGCCCCACCTACCTCACAGGCTGTCTGTTGTGGGAAGGGGAAGGGAAAGGAGTTTGTAAGCCGCTCTGAGACGCCTTTGGGCAGTGAAGGGTGGGGTATAAATCCAATCTCTTCTTCTTCTTCTTCTGGTTCTCAGTATTCCTTCCAAACTTGTAGTGGCACTTCCCCACTAACAAGGCAGTCCTAAGCAGAGTTCACTCTTCTAAGCCTGATGACTTCAATAAACTTAGCTTAGGATTCCACTGTTAGCTACAGGACATTGCCTAGAATTAGAGGTTCCTTTAGATTTAAACCCAAGCATCTTATAGTGAATGTGCAAGATGTATGTGTGTACATCCGTCTGTAAGAAAGAGCTAACATGCATTCACTTTGCAACTGAATGTATCACATGTTCAATGAACATATTTAAAAAGCAAGTGTATGTGCACTGTACACAGAGTATACATGCTGTGATCCCACCGGTATATGCTGCATCAGAGGGAAGCCTGTTACATCGGCATTCACAGGCACCCTCAGGGTCCCCCAAAGCATTGTTCCTGGGCCTATGGGTAGTCCTGGGCCACAAACATGGACCTGGAGGTTGTGGAAACAGACTGTCTGTCTCCTCTATATACAATCTTCTCCCCCCCCCCGGTAAGTATCAGAGTTCTCAGCATTCTAGTATGTCCCAATATGGAAATCTTCTTCCTCTGAAAGCTCCTTTGTCTCTTTGATGTGTACATTTCTCTGCAAAACACCTATTCTGTCCTTTATGGTCCCCTTTCCTGGGACAAACTTCCTTTAAACTGTAAACATTTATCTGGAAATCAGATTTATAGTCCTCTTCCTGGGTTATTCTCTGGGCTACCAAGAAGATATTAACTTTGAAGTTAAGATAGAATCAGCTATCAACCCTACATGAACACTCCAGGATATGCCCACCAGGGTGCCATCACACATTTTTGATCAGAGTTTGGGAAACCTCTTGGTTCTTTGATCATGCCTGTAATCCTGCCCTGCAGGACACCTTCTCCAGTGTATAAAATGGCTGCTCAGCCACAGCTCTGTGTGTCACTGTAGGGCACCTAATGGAGTAGCACCCCCATACTCACAATTTCAGTCGCTTTTTGTTCATGATACGCTGGTCATTCATGATTTCCCTGTCACAGACTTCTACACATCTGGACGGTAAATATCATCCTATAACTCCATGTCTCTAAGCTCCCCCATTTCTCTGTAGCCATGTTTGTGTGTGTTATTTGATTGCTTGGTGTGTACGATTTACATTTAACCAGTAGTTCTCAATAAAACAATTCTCCTTCAAACCTAGTCCTGGTCATTTCAAGAGTTTTCCTCTTTGAAACTGACCCTGGTATACACAGGTGTAGATCCCGACTGGTATGTCCATTTCAGTCAGTTCAGTCTCCCCCTAATTCCCCTGTCTGAAATGGAGACAGACCAGTTTGGGTTAAAATGCAGTCACTGTAACACACTGTAACATGTGCCCCTTTCACATTACCATTCTAAACAGGATGCTCTCCGTTGTTGACCTGATTCAGAGCAAAGCGATACAGGGACAGGGGTTTCATACAGCAAATTTCATTCTGTTAATGAGCCGTCTCTGAAGTACTCCAGCCGTTTCAAAATTTGCCACTTCACACACACCCTGCCCATTCTGGCCACATAGTCTTTCTCGTCTAGCCATAATCAAAGATTTCCATGCCCTTTTCCTTCACAGGTCTATGGCTAGGGTGGATGATCTCCCACAACTACAACTGATCTCTGGACTACAAAGATCAGTTCAGTTCCCCTAAAGAAAATGGCTGTGGTGGAGGGTGGAATTTATGGCATTCTAGCCTGCTGAGGCCCCTCCCCTCCCCAAATCCCATCCTCCCCAGGATTCACCCCCAAATCTTCTAGAATTTCCCAACCCAGAGTGGCAACCCTAATAAAAGTATAACACTAAGCAGGTCTACTCAGAATCCTAGTCAGCTCTTTTCAATGGGGCTTACTTCCAGGAAAGTGTCCTCAGGATTGCACTGCAAATTACTTTGTAGTAAAAAAAAGTTTTATAGTAATCTGACAAAATAATTGTCAACAAAACCTTGTCCCATTTGGACAGTAAACACAATCCACAGTAGCTTGGGGATTTAGACTGTGTGTGTTGCCTGCGGGCTGCTCAGGTCTGCTTTTTCTACTCAATAATTTAAGAAGGTGCTCCTAGCAATCTCCAGTAAGACTTTTTATTTGCAGGCCTTAAGGGATTTGTAGTCACATCTGTAGGAAAAGGTCAGGAGAAAGGGCAGGGTCTTAAAGTTTTCAATCCTTGTCTCCTCACATGTTCCCCAGATAATTTAATTCTTTATTGGAAGCTTTCGTAGTGCTGAGGTGAAAGTGGGGAAGCAGAGGGTACTCCAATTCCATGGATGTTGAAGATGTATGCACATGTTGCAAAGGCTGGCAGCACCTGAAATTCCAGGTGCTATAAAATAGAATTAGAGGACTAGAGTAAGCAAAATTAGAGAACTAGAGTAAGCAGCAACAATAAGAACCACTTTGGAGCAAGAGCTATTCATGCCGGTTTATCAATCATCTGTTTTTGGTAGAGCATCTTGCATATTATTTGTAAATGTAAATCTCAAACAATAGTTGGGGGGAAAGCAATCAGGGAAATACATTAATATGATATGAACCAGGCGGCCAACCTCCCAACATTCCTTTTTAAGGGTGTAGTTGAAGGTGATGATTGGGAGGCTAGTAGTGTCATTGCTTTCACTTACAAAGCACAGGATGATCTTGACAGGCTGGAAAACCGGGTTAACACAAATAAAATGAATTTCAAGTTCTGTATGTAGGTAGGAAAAAATCAAATGCATAATTATAGGATGAGGGAGACTTGTCTTGGCAGTAGTATGGGTGAAAAGGATCTAGGGCTCTTAGTAGACCATACATTGAACACGAGCCAGCAGTGTGATGCAGTAGTTAAAAAGGCAAATGTGATTTTGGGCTGTATCAACAGAATTACAGTGTCCTCATCTTATGAAGTGATGCTATTGCTTTACTTTGCTCTGGTTAGACCTCACCTAGAGTACCGTGTTCACTTTGGACACCATAATTTAAGAAGGATATAGACAAGCTGGAACATGTCCAGAGGAGGGCAACGAAGATGGTGAGAGGTCTGGAGACCAAGTCCTATGAGGAAAGGTTGAAGGAGCCGGGTATGTTTAGCCTGGAGAGGAGATGACTAAGAGGTGATACGGTAACCATCTTCAAATACCTGAAAGGCTGTCATATAGAGGACGGTGTGGAGCTGTTTTCTGTTGCCACAGAAGGCCAGACCAGAACCAACGGGTTGAAATTAAATCAGAAGAGTTTTCAGCTAAACATTAGGAATAATTTCCTGACAGTTAGAGCAGTTCCTCAGTGGAACAGGTTTCCTTGGGAGGTGGTGGACTCTCCTTCTTTGGAGGCTTTCAACCAGAGGCTAGATGGCCATCTGACAGCAATGCGGATTCTGTGGACTTAGGCAGATCATGAGAGGAAGGGGAGACAGGGTTCCATCAATGCTTAGTTCTTGTGGTCCTTTCTTACACACCCAGGGAAATGTTGATCACCACTTTGGGGTTAGGAAGCAATTTTTCTCCAGGTCAGTTTGGCCAGGAATCCTAGAGGATTTTTTCGCCATCTTTGGGGCATAGAACAGAAGTCACTGTGTGTGCGTGTGTGTGGGGGGGTATTTGTGAATTTCCTTTGTTGTACAGGGAGTTGGATTAGATGACCCTGGAGGTCCCTTCCAACTCTATGAATCTATGTGTACCATGCTGAGCTCCTCGGTGAAAGGGGGGGGATAAAAATGGGATAGATGTGTTTTTCCTGTTTTAAAATCCTTCAAAATGGCTACGACAAGTACAATAATTATAAAATATATTTGATCTAAGGGAAGGATGAGCAGATTACTCCTGTTCTATTCCTTTGTTGTTTCAGGCATTCATTTTTGCTGGGTGGCATTTTATCAATGCATCAAGTGCACAGGAGAATCACTGGAGCGCTTTGAGAGAATATGGTTGCCATCACAGTACGGATTGCAATCAAGGTTGCTCCTTTTTGGTGGTGTTGAGTTAATGAACTTGAAGATATCATTAATGTAAGGGGGAGAAACAAACAAACTGAAGGAAATTAAAGCTGCAGCATGCATTCTACTGTGTACAATATTGGGAAATTAAAGCAATAATGAGACAACAGAGGATTCCTAAAGCATTGTTCTGCTTACAAAAATGGGTGAGATAACTCAGACCTCCATAATCTGGAGGGAAATCCATGAGACAAAAATTGCAGAAAGGTCCATCATTTGAGATCAGGAGAGGACTTTCCATTCCCCTCTTCTTTCGCCAGCTGAACAGAGGTTGTCCTTGGGTGGACTCAACTGTTGGGAAAGCCAAACGAACTCACAGGCCAATGGAAGGGGTGTCTTTGGGTATCAGAAGGATCTTAACCCATTCCAACCCCATACCACACTTAATAAAGAAGCAGTTAAAAATGGGAAAGCATATCACAAACACACCAAAGGCTTCTTGGTTTTTAACTATCAAATCAATCATTTGCAGAAAACATACGCTTCAATTTAGGCTGCGGGGAGAAAACTGGAAAGCTTCGAAGTACATCACAATGAAACTGGGTTCAAAGGAGTTCCTCATAACAATTTCTATGCAGCCAGTGCACAAAAGCACCTACATGCACAGAGTCTGCTTCATTGTGTTCTAAATATAGCAGCACCCACTTGAGTCAATATTTGAAGCAAGAATAGCCAATATAAAAGAATCCACGTATGCTTTCACCACACCTATAGGATGCTATTTTAATGGAATCTTTTAAATTCATAAAGGAACACCTGATAAAAATAATTAACCTCTGCCTTGAATAGAGCTCACTGCAGTTACTTACGCAAGTGGGATTTGTAGGGTGCAACCCCATTCATGGAATATCTATGAATTTGTACTTCGGCAGTTATAGTTCACGGTCATTGATGTTTCATCCCAGTTTTCAGTGATATGTTTTGTAGCATCTTTCTACTAGTTCTGCAGCAATGTGATCCAGAAATATATACAAGTGGGGGACCTGCAAGGGGTCGGGGGGGCATGCCCAGGCTTTTTAATGTCCTAAGCAAGGCTAACTATTTGCACCCCCACACACATTTGGGGGCATGGTAAAAAGTAGAGACATCCCTCTGCCTACAAAAGTCCGCATGGTCAAAGCAATGGTATTCCCAGTATGGCTGCGAGAGTTGGACTATAAGGAAGGCCGAGTGCCGAAGAATAGATTCTTTTGAACTATGGTGCTGGAGAAGATTCATGAGAGTCCCCTGGACTGCAAGGAGATCAAATCAGTCAATCCTAAAAGAAATCAATCCTGACTGTTCCCTGGAAGGCCAGATACTGAAGTTGAAGCTCAGGTACTTTGGCCACCAAATAAGAAGGGAGCACTCACTGGAGAAGACCCTGAGGCTGGGAAAGATTGAAGGACAAAGAAGAAGGGGATGACAAAGGATGAGATGGTTAGACAGTGTCACCGATGCAACAAACATAAAATTGAGCAAAATTCAGAGGACGGCAGAAGACAGGAGGGCCTGGAGTGATCTGGGCCATGGGGTTGCGAAGAGTCGTACTCGACTGTGCGACTGAACAACAACACACTGATAACCAATTTTCAAAAACACATGAATTGTAAGAAAATTGAAAAGCACAAAACTTGAAGTATAGAATACCGTCATCAAATAGCATGTGGGATCTAATAAACAATGCACTAGGAGTAGGCTTACAAAAATTTCAAAAATGCAAAAAAGTATCAAACATGCTATGTCAAGTAATGCAGAAAACAGAATTACCAAAAAAAAAAAAAAAATGAAAACAATGCCGTAAGAGCATTATAGGAAACACAGCAAATCAATAATATATAGCGTACACTGTGGCATAGAATACAAGCCAGTTCTCTATAAACATTATAAAAAATGCCCTCCCGAGCAACTGTTTTACATAGGTCACAGAATTAAAGAAGCGTGAGAGCCTTCTTCCAAGACAGGCCCAACAAGACAGGCCCAAAATAAACGATAACAGAACAGCACTAGTGGTCACATACAACTCTCAACTCAAAACACTTCAACGCATCAGCAGCAACTTACAAGCTCTACTGCATAATGACAGCTCCCTTTCACAAGTACTGGGGGGCAAAACTTTTCTAGCACACAGATAAGCCCCCCAGTCTTAAACAACTCCTCACCCATAATAATACAACATCTAATTTGAACATGGACACTGGTACCAGAGTTTGCATAAACCCAGATGCCAACTTTGCTGCCCCAAACACAATCACTGCACCTAACAGCGTCAACTACACCATCTCAGGCTCATTCACTGGTTCATCTTCTAACATTGAACAAGCCATTAAATGCCAACAATGCCCTTCAGTTCTCTACATAGGACAAAGGGGTCAAACCCTCCACCAAAGGATAAATGGACACAATTCTGACATCAAGAATAAAAAAAACCTGAGAAACTTGTAGGACAACATTTCAGCCTCCCTGGGCACTTAATGGGGGACCTCAAACTAGCTGTTTTATTGTAAAGGAATTTCAGAAACAGAGTGAAATGGGAGATTGCTGAATTACAAGTTGTCACAACACTCAGGACAATGGAAACCTCAGGGATTAACAGAGATATCGGCTTCTTATCTCACTACACATGCTAAGTCACTCATTTCTTATTTATATCTAGAAATTAAACTTTGTTGGTCTTAAAGGGGCCACTGGACTCAAACCTGGTTCTCACATTTGTTGTTAACTCCTTTGTTATCTGTGTGCCAATTTGCTGCTATTTACATGTCCTACCATACTGTTATTCCAATCTTGCTGTATTTATTGCTCAGTTACTTAGAAGAAGAAGAAGAGAAGAAGGAGAGATTGGATTTATACCCTGCCCTTCACTTGGAGTCTCAGAGCAGCTTACAAACTCCCATCTCTTCCCTTCCCCACAACAGACACCCTGTGAGGCAGGTGGGGCTGAGAGAGCTCTTTCGAGAACTGTCCTTTCAAGGACAGCTCTGACAGAACTATGGCTTGTCCAAGGTCATTCAGCAGCTGCAAGTGGAGGAGTGGGGAATCAAACCTGGTTCTCCCAGATTAGAGTCCATGCACTTAACCACTATACCAAATTTATGCATCTTGACTCTTATAATCTCTTCCTGACAGCTAAGCCCCCCACCCCCACCCGCATGTAATATTTGAGGAAGTCTGGTTCAATGTATGTGAAGAAATGTACACATGTTGAGTTTCTGTTCTTGCACGTAGCCAGGGTTGAGCTTGGTTTGTCTTGTGAGTGCTGCTGGACTCTAGCTTCATTCTCACATCTCTTTGTTAGCTTAGCTCTTGCGTTTACATGCTAATTTGCTGCCATTCATTGATCTTATCGGCCGTCTGATCCTATTTCAGCTCTACTTACGTATCTTGGCTCTGCGTGGCCCTTCCTAATGGCTGCCCCCCCTCTTTTCCTGTAAGTAGGATTCGAGGAGATTTATTTGTTTATTTAGATTTATATCCCTCCCTTCCCACAAGTGGGCTGAGGGCAGGTTACAACAATAGATTACAATCAATAGACAATTAAAAGTGAATATCAAACAATAAAAATAGTTAAAATAGTTAAAAGCCATAGCAGCAATTACATATTCAGCAATCCTAAAGCTGGAAACAATTGTATCTGAAGTGTGGGTGCACATGAAAACTTATACTTTGAATAAAACTTTGTTGGTCTTAAAGGTGCCACTGGACTTAAACTTTGTTCTGTAGCCTTCCAGTTACTGAAACCTGAAGCCGTAAATAACAGCCTTCTTTTCTCTGTAAAGCACTAACTCAAGGCTTCTAACGGTGCTACCCAACAAATGGGAAAGATCAGCAACTGCCCATATACATGTATTTCCTGTTGTGGCTCCCATTTGGGAAATGGCCTTTCTGAGGAAGTCAGGAAAGCTTCCACACTTTTGTCATTCTGCCAACTGTGTAAAGCAGAATGGTTCAAGAGGGCATTTTAGTCAAGTTAATAATAGGACTACAGGATAATGGAATGTCTCAGGAGGGAGCTTTTATAAAATGAACGGGACTGTGAACTGTATCACAATATATCACATACTGTTTCCTGTATGTATTAACCTGCTCTTACTGCATTGCTTTCTACCTTTGTAGAACCATTTTCTGCATTGTTTGACATATGAAGTGTAATTATTTTTGCTCTGTTTCCAATTGCTGTAATCCTAGTCTCATTGCATTGTTCATTAGACGTCTCATGTGAATTATTGCATTGACTTAAGTCTTACACTGTGTAACCCATTTTGAGTCTCAGTGAGAAAGGTAGTCCATATATAAAGTAAATAAAATAAATAAAGTGCATAGGATCGGGCTGTATGATTCTTTTCTAAATGAACAAACATAGGCTGAAGTAACAGTGGCATTGATCTCTAAGGTGCCCACAGGTGGGATCCTCTCACATAAACTTTCAATCTTCAGAGCAAACATTGCAACTCCACAACCCTCTCCTCTGTGAATAAGATTCCTGTGGGTTAGCATATATTAACCAAAGAAGATTTGTGCTTTACCTCTGGACATAAATTCCACATTATGTGTCTCCTGTTATGTCAAAAATATTTTCCCCCAGCAATAAGAGTTCTACAGGACTATTATGAAACACTGTCCACTTCTTCTCTCTGCAGGCCTGTAGCTGCAGTGGGGCATCTCGGGGCCTGGCCCTCTGATTTACTGCCAAGGCCCCCTGACTTCCTATCTAGCCCAGGTGCTCCCTTGAGGGGTGTGTGGGGTGCCCTCTAACTTATTTAAATGCCCCCCGAATTAAAAAATCCTGGCTATGGGCCTGTCTCTCTGTCTTTTCTTTACTTTCGTCTGAGCCTGCTACACCTTTTTTATCTCTTCATTCCTTAATCTCATCACTCTTTGCTTTACTACAACATGATTTCACTCCCCCTCTCCTACCCTAATTCTGTTCTAGCCAATTGCGTAGAGAATTCACCCTTGGAAGATTTAGGACAGGAGGATTCACACCGTTTACCTAAACTTTCTCTTTTTTACTAGAAAATTCACACCTGATAGATGTGTGACAGATTTCCCACCCTAATGCCTATTGTCAGTTCTGCAGCCCTCTGAGGTCCCTACCCTAAGCAGCTGCCCAGTTGGCCAAATGGTAGCACTGACCTTGTGGGGGGCATCTCATTGTCCTCTTCCTCACTGTTTCCTTTCCCCCTTCCCTGAAATCCCCATACACTCTCCCTTTTTCCTGTTTCCTTCTCTCCTTCTCACTTACCAGCCAAACAACCTTTATCTGCCCCCCCCCTTCAGCTCTTCCTCCTTTCCTCCCTCTGGCTGGTGGGCCAGGCCCAGCTGTACAGTGTGGAACCCACAAAACCTTGGGAGGGGGACTCATTTCCCCCTATATCCCCCATGCGATTTTCCCTTTTTCTCATCCTGGCAACTGCCATATCCTCACCTTTCCCTGCTTCCTTTTCATTCCCACACACTCATAAATCATTTATTTGCACCCCTTATCTTCAGCTATGTTTATTATGTATTTACTTCATTTATTCCCCACATTTGTCCACAATGGGGACAGCATTCTCCTCTTCTCCACTTTATCCTCACAACAACCCTGTGAGGTAGGTTTGGCTGAGCATGTGTAAGAGGCCTGAGGTCAACCAGTGAACTCCCTCAGCAGAATGGGGATTTGAACCTGGGTGTCCCAGATCCTAGTCCAAAACTTTAAACACTGTACCACACTGGCTTTTATGAGACAGCTGCTGTGGAATAATAGCAAAAGCCAAGCTTGAATCATGGAAGTCATGGGTAGCAAGCTGCCCACTGGTTGCTGGTGGACCTCCCTCAAGGCCCAAAAATAACCCTAGAAAGGGCCATGGACCTCTCCCTGACTTTTACTGACAGAAAACAAGGCTGGAATGCTGGCAATACTGTTGTGGCTGCCTAGAAACAGCCACTGATGGCATTTTTTTCTTAAAGCTACAAGTACGACTTCTGTTTATTGGGGGGGGTAACCTGGGGCTTTTCTCAGGCTTGTTGAAAGATCTTTCTGTCTGTCCATGGCTTCGGTCTCCAAATTTAAGTATCCACAGATCAGCCATATTGACAAGTGGTGATTCACAAGAATGTGTTTGGGGCATCTCATTTTCCTTTCCCCCACGATTTCATCTTTCCTTTCCCTGAAACCTCCCATTGCTTCTCCCTCCCCCCTGCTTCCTTCTCTTCTTCCCACCCACCAGCCAATCTACCTTTATCTACCCCCCAACTTTTCCTCCTCCCCCTATAGCAGTCTCTACCTGGGAAACCTATGGCCCAGTTGCATGGTGTTGGCTGGGTCAAGTTGCATGGTGAGGAATCTACAAGGACTCGCAGGGGGCACCTAGTTCCTCTTTCCCTGCTCCTGGCAACCTGTCCCTGCTCCCTTCTGACCTTCCCAACCACCCACTGACCTATCTTTTATCTGCAACCCAAGAAGACTCAAGAAGCAAGTGGCGACCTCCAGGTGGTATCTGGTCATAGAGATGCCAGTCCCCAGGTGGGGGTGGGGATCTCCCAGTTTTGCAGGGGGAGGAAGCCCCACCCCAAAAAGCAACATCCAGTGGCTTAAAAGGGCACTCAAGAGTGGTACCCTCAGCACTTTTCCAGTCTTTCCCCTTTCTGCTAGCCCAGTCCTCATTTCCCCCTGTTTGCATGTTTCCCAAAGGCACATGGGGATGCTTTTTTTTAATTGTTGGAGAAAAAATTACAAATGACAACTTATATAAATACACAAATGGAGGAGGAAACAACTTACATCAAAATTCAGCCAGGCTGCATCTGTTACACAGTTTGATAGAACACAGACAAGTTAGTCATACATTACTGCAGATATTAACATTAATTATTGTAGGAACTATTCAATTGCCATAACAGAACTAAAGTTAGCCCATAGAGCAAAGTCGAACGAGTCATTATGTTATAATTTCCATTTCAAAAAAGGAGCCCATTTTTTGATAACATATGAATCCTTAACCTGTGACTCCATACACTGAATATCATCTGATATTTTTTCCATAATCAAATAATCCCACAATTTTGCGTACCAAAGATGAATCATGGGGGGGACTCTTTTTCCCACTTTAAAGCTATGATATTTTTCACTACCGTGACCATTGTCATAATAAAATCTTAAGTTTAGAAATTTTTAGGGTTTCCCAAAGATAATCAATTATGGATTTAATGGAAGTGTGACTTTCATTACATATGTGATTTCTGATGTTATTAGCTCCCAATACGACCTTGTACAGTTCTGCAGGGCCTGCAAGACAGAGCTCTTCCACCAGGCCTTCAAGTAGGAGCCACCACCACTACTATCAACGACCTCTAACATTAACATCCATGGCAAGAGGCTGGCCCTGTACTGAGATCAAGCCACATTACCGTGGGAAGCCAGAATACCGCCGAATGGAGAGTTTAGTATTATGTCTGACAGTACGCCTTTAAAATCTTTTGTAAGGATGACCACCATAATGAGCACTTTAATTGTTATTGTTATTGTATGACATTTTAACTGTTTTTATATGTTTTATCATGACTTGGCACATGGTGCCGATAACTGTGAGCCGCCCTGAGCCCGTCCGTGGGGAGGGCACGATATAAATCCAAAAATAAATAAATAAAAACAAAAACAATTACCTTGCACATCCACCAGCTGTGAATAAAGGTTCCTTTTTGGCTGCACTGCTTCCAACAAGTAACAGCAGGGCTCTTTTTGTAGCAGGAACTCCTTTGCATACTCTAATGTAGCCAATCCTCCAAGAGCTTACAGTAGCTCCTGTAAGAAGAGCTCTGTAAACTCTTGGAGGATTGGCTACATTAGGGGTGTGTCGCCTAATATGGAAAGGAATTCCTGCTACAAAAAGAGTCCTGGTTAACAGATATTGATGAAGTGTAATGAGATAGTCTGGCTGGGGTTAAATACCACCTAGAGACTACTTTATATGTTTGTAGTTATATTGGGATCTCTTTGGAGGTAAAAGCTGGAGTGTTCTGTATTTTACGCCATTGGTCCTGTGTTAACTCTATTCCTAGATCTCTATGCCAGGCATCTTGATAAGAATGACAGTTTGGATTCTTGGATTTCAATAAGATATTATAAACTTTTGAAATCAATGCCTTGTTAGGAGTCTCATCACAATACATTAACTTTTCAAAGTCAGTTAGTCCAAGTAGAATAGGGCATTTAAATTGATGGGTAGCTAACAGATTATTTAATTGCAGATATTCAAACCAGGGCAAAGTAGAGTTGCATTTTTGATCCAATTTAGCCTTTTCAAGTAGATGACCCTTTGGCATTATATCAATAAAGCGGTTCATCTGCATGTGTTTCCAATGCAGAAATGCTGATTTGCCCATTCCCGGTTCAAACCAGTGCTGACCAGTATAAGATGTCAATGGAATTGTTGGTGGAGCTAAACATTTAAAATTCCTATTCCAGACCTTTTGAGTTGCTTCAAGAAATAAATTCAAATGTGAGGAGAGGTAGCGTTTCTTTGGCACATGCCATATAGCTTCCCAAAATGCAAATGGAGAGAAGTAGTTTTCTTCTATAATGTTCCATTCTGCTATATAAGATTTATTGTATTGCTTAATTATATTGGCCAGTACTAATTATATTGTATATATTATATTGTGTATATTATATTGGCATCATAATAGATCAATATCTGGAACAGCTAAACCTCCTTCTCTTTTAGGTTTTCTTGATTATTTAAATCCTATACGTGGTTTCTTATGATGCCAAATAAACATAATAATATTTTTGTGCCATTTTTTTAACAACTCTGAAGGAAGATAAATAGGAATTGCCCTAACATAATTTTTTTTTTTTTTGGTAAAATAAGAGATTCGACTAGGTTAATACATTCTATTAAGGTAAGATTTAATTTGTCCCATTGGGTCAATAAGTCTTTAATTTTAAAAGATATTGTAGCATGGTTAGATTTTATCAGGTCTTTTAAATTGAGGGGGACATCAACTCCCAAGTATCTCCAGCTTTTTTCCACCCAGCTATATTGATATCTACTCTTTATCAGTTTTCCACATGGAGCTGAAGTATTGATGGGATATAGTAAATATTTAGTATAATTTACTTTAAGACCTGAAACCGAACTGAAGTCCCCAAGGTGCTGACTTATTAATGGAAGGGTAGAAGCAAGATTAGTTAAGTATAACACCGTGTCATCTGTGAATAAGCTTATCTTATAGCATGTCCCATTTATCTTTACTCCAGGAATTCGTACATCGTCTCTTACTGTATTGGCAAAAGATTCTACCACTAACGCAAATAGAAGAGGTGAGAGGGGACACCCTTGTTGTGTCACTCTATTCATATTTATTTCTTGTGAGTTGATACCATTTATCCTCAGTGTTGCTTTAGGAGAGGAATAAAGTGAAGCGATAACTCTTTTAAATTTAGTGCCAAACCCCATCTCCTGTAGATGTTGAATATATTATGTAACACTTTCTCCACATCCAAAGATAATAGTCCTGTATCTTTAATTTGGTGTGTTTTACAAAAATGCACGATATTAAGCGTTTTTCTGATGTTGTCTGTCATATCCCATCTTGGGCTAAATCCTGTTTGTTCTATCAATATATAGTCAGTAATAATTCTGTTTAGTCTAGAAGTCAATATCGAAGTGAAGATTTTATAATCATTTTTTAACAGTGCTATTGGTCTAGAGGATTTGACATCTGTTGAGTCTCTGTCCTTTTTTGGTAGGAGTGTAATTTTGGTTTTAGTCCAAGTATCTGGAATTTTACCTGTATCTAAAACATCATTGAATATATCTATAAGAAATGGACTTAAGATGGAACTATACCGTTTATAAAATTCAGCTGTATAGCCATCAGGGCCAGGGGATTTGTTTTTCATTCACTGCAAAGTGACTTCCAATTCTTTTGTTCAAGGTAGTTCATGTGCTGATCTGTTAAGATTTTCAAAGAGGCTTTATTATGCAGCAAATTAATAATTAAATCAGATGAAGGACGGGTAGAATCATAGAACTTTGAATAAAAATGTTCAAAATGATGAAGTATTTCTTTCATTGATGTAAAAACTATGCCTTTAGAGTCTCTTATACCTTTAATCCCTGTTTCAGAAGTCTTTTTCTGTACCTTCCAGGCTAATAAATGTATAGATATTGAATTTCTAAACCAATAGTTCTGTTTAAGATATAAAAGATTGTGTTTTATTTTTCCTACCTCTAATGCTTCCAGCTTCTTCTTTTCTTCTAGTATTTTCTTGTAGAGTTTTTTGCTACAGTTTTTCTTATGTAACACCTCCATTTTTGTCAAGTTATCTATTAATTCCTGTTTTAATTTGGCTCTTTTCTTTTTTAATTTTTTTTTATATTTTTATTTATAAGTTTTTCTTGACCTATATACATATATATACAACGACAAAAGTCCAGGTCAACAACTTCACCGACAAAATTACATAGATATACATTAAATCCCCAATTTCTGTTAACCTGTACAAATACAGTTGGAGTGGTTTTGGATTCTTTTTCATCTCTTCTTTTCAATCCATTCGTAAATTTTTTTCCATCTATTTACATGTATTAAATCATCTCTTCCGGAGAGTATAAGATTTAACCTCTCTAATTCAGCTATTTCCAATATAGTATTTATTATTTCTTCTATATTGGGGAGGATTTCTTTTTCCAACATTTGGCAACCATAATTCTCGCTGCAGTCAATATATAAAGAATAATTCTCTGGTCTACCTTTTTAATTTCCTCCGGTAGCATGTTCAGTAGGAAAGATTCTGGTTTTAATTCTAACTTCAGTTTGGTTAATTCTTCAATTATTTTTTTAATCATTTTCCAAAACTTTGTTATTTTTTCACAGTTCCACCAGATATGTAAGTACGTTCCCACCTTTTTTTTACATCTCCAGCATACATCTGATGCCCCTTTATAGCATTTTGCTACCCTGTCCGGCGTCCAGTGCCACCTGAAAAACATCTTATAGATATTTTCTCTGTAGTTTGTGGCTCTGAGCAGCTTGAAAGAGCTCCAAGTTCTGGACCACTGTTCCAAAGTAATGTTATGCCCTATATCCCTCATCCAGAGGATCATATTTGGTTTTACCATTTCATCTACTAATTCTTCAGTTATAAGAAAGTTATACAGTTTTTGTATAAATTTGTCCGCTGACGACAACCAGATTTTATCTAGTTGGGAGTGTGTACTCATGAAGTTTATTTTTTTATCTTTAACAAATCTGGATTTTAACTGTATTTTTTCCCAGGGGGTTAAGTTTATTTTTTGAAATTCTTGTGAATCTAGTGACTTTAGTTCTTTCTTTTCTGTCAGAAGTTTTTCATAAGTTAATTTTTTTCTTTTAACCATAATGATGGCAAGACAAAGGCTTCTAAAGGGGAGATCCAATTTGGAATTTTGGGATAGTACCTCTTTTTAATTTCTCTCCAAACTTTCATCAATGGTCCTCTTATAATATGGTTTTCGAAGATTTGTTGTTTTTTGTCCATATTATACCAGATATGGGCATGCCAGCCCATAGGTAGATCGTGACCTTCTAGTTTTAAGATTCTGTCTTCTTCTAGTTGGATCCAATCTCGTATCCATCCCATAGCCAAACAGAAATAGAAATGATTTTGCCCCTGAATAACTGCTTTGAATGCATCCCAGACGATATCATTCGGGGTTTCTTCAATGCAGTTTAATTTAAAGTATTCTAGAATGCCTCTCTCTATCTCTTCAGCTATGTTTTTATCTTTTAATAAAAAAATTATTGAACCTCCAAAGTGGGTCTGTAGCTGTTTTATTTAGATTGTTAAGTTGGCATATTACCAGGTCATGGTCTGAATAATATTTCTGACCTATTTGAACTGATGAAACTTTACTCAGTAAAGAAGATGGGGCAAAAATGTAGTCTATCCTTGTGTGAATTTGAAAATGAGAAGAAAAATATGTATAATCCCACTCATTAGTGTGCAAAAATCTCCATACATCCATGAAATCCAAGCTTTCCATTATGTTTTTTAGGCCTATAGGTGGAATGCTTTTCTTATTTTTATTTTGTCTCCCTTTGGACTGGATTGGCTTTAATTTATATAGGTTCATATCCATTAAATAATTTAAATCTGATCCTAGAACTATTGGGCCCTCTTGAAAAACTTTTAATTTACCTATTAGTTCGCTTATGAAACTTAGCTGCCCTGAATTGGGTGCATAAATGTTTGCCAAAGTAACTTTAAATCTGTTTAAAAGCCCCTTAAAAAATATAAATCTACCTCTTGGATCCTGCTCTAAAGCTGAGCATCCAAATTTTACCCCTTTGGCAAACAAAATTGCCACTCCCCTTGCATGGATGATCCTGGAGCTGAAAATCTTGTAGGGAACCTATCTGAGCTTAACAAACAAACAATAAAATTCTTAAATGAGTTTTGTGTTTAAAAAAAACCCATTTTTTTAAAGTCTTTAAGCCAGTTATGAATGCACTTCATTTTGATTATGCTGTTGAGACCACGGCAATGAAAAGTTAATAAATTTCAGCTTATTCTCCATTGGTAACTCTATGTTTTATGATGCACACAGTGGGAGAAATCTTCCTGGACTTTGTATAGAAATACAAGAAAATCAAATTGACTGCTTTCTCTCTAAAATGTGATATCTTTTTTCATGCTACTAACAATTTTACATCTCTTAAAAATGTAATAAATAAGATACATATAGTAACCAAAGATATGGCAACTGGGAAAGGCAAAGTGGTTGAATTTCCTCATGGTTATAATGCTTAAATTCAGTTTCAATTGGAACTGTACACAGTTAACTATTGGCAACAATATACCTTGATATATATCATACCAGTGTTCAAAGAAGAAAGTAGAAATATGAGCTCTTAAAGATCTTAAAAACTCCATCCTTAAACCATTTTTAAAGACTTACAAACATGCAGCCTACTAATCTTAAACCATCTTCCCCCCTCCCCCCACCCTATTTCCCTTTACCCCAATCAACTTTTAAATTTTTCCTATAGCACCTGTATGATAGCCAAGTGATTAACATATAACCAACAGACATTAACCCTCCCTCCCTCCCTCCCTCCCTCAGATTTCAGCTGATAGGTCAGGGAAGATCTGTATCACTGTGTCATTGAATTGTAGATTACCTTTCTCTCTTGATAGCTGAAGCATTCTTCTTTTAATTCACATGTCTGGAACCTCGATAATGATGTCTCTAGGTCCTCTATTATGACCTGATTGGCAGAGAACCCACTCTAAATGCTTTTATTATGTGAGGAGTAATACCCTCTTTAAGAAAATGGAAAAGCAAAGGACAATAATGCTATAGATGATAAAAGCAAACAAGATGAGAAAAGCAGTGACAGCTCCTCTTCTAAATCAACATCTATAGGCAATTTCCTTGACTCTGATTCTGAATCCGAACTGGGGGTGGCTGCTTCTAGATCATATAAGGTTAAACTCCCCTTCAAGAAGAAGAAGAGTCGCAAAGAAAAGAAAGCAACAAGATGAAGACCTGAGAACCTACTTTTTACTTTCTGCGTAATAATGCATTCTGACAATATGCTAGCTTAATTTTATCTATTCTGTATCCTCATATTATAAAATTAATATTGTAAACTTAACCATTGGGGAAATATCAAGAAAAAGAATTTAGACTTTCAAAGATCCTTGCCTACTCTGTATATTTAGAATGGTAGTATGTAGGTGGTAGGATGTAGAGATAAAAAAAAGATGTAAGATTTTGGCTGGCCAAGTGGCTATGAAGAAAGGTAAATCTGAAGATCCTTCAGCATGCTCCAGGAAGCTTCATGTTTCTTTTGCGAATCCCCCCCCACAATATTAAAATCCTATCTGTAGCCCATTTTTCATGTTTTTGCAGATGCTGTATTCCAGCTTGGTTGGAGGTCTTGTTTGGTAAAGTTTTCCTTGAACTTTTTCCTGAGTCGAGGTCTAGCCACCATTTTAGTTTGCTGATACGTTGGCTGAGGAGAGCTTTTGAGAAGGTCTTTCTTAGCTAGAAAGTCTGTTAAAACTTTGGAACCGCCAGATTGCGGTTTATTTTTATGATCTTCTAGCTTCCCCATGCTTTAAAAACAAAATCAAATAACTGTTGCAATTAGTAATGGCAAAATGAGTGGGGCAGGCGTGGAGCTCTGCCTCTACATGTCCGCCATTTTCTGAGCCAATGCCACACCCCACATGGGGATGCTTTTGAAAGACTCACCATAACTTAGGTGATATACAGCAGGACTGGGCCAGCAGATAGGGGGATTGTTGGTGATGTATTGAAGGTACCACTCTTGATTGACCTTCTAAGTGGGGGGGGCGCACAACTGAACGCCAATGGCAAATTCGCCACTTGGAGTTCAGGCCTGCATGGCTCCCACATCTTGCAAACAGCATTCAAAGGGTCCATTTAAATGCTTTTTGCAAGACACAGGGGCGGCGCCGGTCACCAACATGATGATGTCACTTCTGTGTGTCATCATCATTGTGGGAATGTTCATGCTCCCTCCAGGAATGCCCCACAAAGCCCTCCCCCTCAGTGACAAGGAAGGACCTGGCAACCCTATGTCTGGAGATCTCCCAGAACTGCCCTCCAGACAACAGAGATCAGTTCTCCTGGAGAAAATTGCTGTTTTGGAGGATCAACTCTAAGGCATTATACTGTGCTGAGGTCCTTCCCCTCCCCAAACCATGCCCTCTCCATGCTCTTTCCTCAAATTTCCAGAAATTTCCCAGTCCATTGGTGGGTGGCGTGAGCCTCCTGGATGCCAAGATGGGGATCAATAAGGCTGTCCAGTTCCTACTATTCTACCAAAGCTGATCAACATTTCTTTGTCTGTTTTTCCTACATAGTGATAATTGTTGTGCTTTGAAAAAACGCATAGCTGTTCACAACTTTGCATGTGGAAATTCTGCAGATACCTCCTTAGTATGATTACACAACTTTGGAATTTGCTTTGCTGCTGTGAACTCTTGAGAATGGGGATAGAAAAAAAGTATTTTGCTAACACAGAACTACACATTTACAGCATCATCCTAAGCATAGTTATACCCTCAAAATCCATTGAAGTCAATGGTCTTAGAAGGATGTAAATGTGCTTTGGTTGGCACTGTTAGTGACCTTTATATGCTGCCAGATATTTATAAGGGAATAACACATTGGTGTATTTATAAGGGAATAACATATTGGTATGTTCATAGTAGAAACATCACAGATTAGTGCCAGCAGTATCAGAATGAAAAAAAAAATATGATAATGTATGTGGGCATGTTATAATTCTTGATCAAGTTAAGCACAGTCTAAGGAGTTTCTTCCCCCTGCATTCTGGAATGCTAATATTTATAAATATAAATAAATTTGTAAATATAAATCAGTGAAGGAATATCCCCCTTTCATTGCTATTGGTGGTGAGAAGGCTGCAGTCATAAGAACACCTTCCTGGAAATAAGCCCTACTGAATAAAACTGGGCTTACTTCTGAGTAGACCTGCTTAGAACGGCTTTGTTTTTGTCAAGGTTTATTTAATAAATTACCAGAGATAACCTAACAGCATGCAAATGCAACATTGGCAGTATTCCCACAGCTGGCAACTGGTGATGATAGTTAATATCTCCAGTGTTATGGCAGTCGTGTTTTGTAAATGCCAACAAAGAGGGTTTTAATATATATAAAGCTGCTTTATATTGAGCCGTACCATTATTAGCCATTTAGCCCAGAGCTCCACTGACTGGCAGTGACTGTGCAGTGCCTCAGGCAGAGAAACCTTTCCCAGCCCTGTTCCAGGAAATTTGTTAGCTGGGGTTGCCAGGGATTGGTTTGGGAATCCTCTATAGGCAAAGTATGTGTTTTACCACCGAGCTGCTATTCCTCCCACATAATAACAATACCCCCTCCCCAGTAAGCATGCCTTTCAATGCATGTATGCATTCCTTGCCAAGGACAAAGCAAAAATTAAGTGCAATAAATACTGTTCGGTTTAGGGTTACTGATCTCAAATAAACCCCATCTTATCTTAACCTTTTGCAGTTTGAGACCGTTGAGTCTATTTTTTTTTAAACCCATGCATTTAGCGCTTACCCTACAACAATAAATACAAATGTATTTGTCTAGGAGAATAAATAATTGTGTGCATGAGCATGTTACATAAATTAATCCAATGAAATGCCTTTCGCGCCCATATGTATGGCGCCACCAATTGCCTGTTTTTTGTGGATTGGAAGGGGGAGTGAAGCAAGGGAAGAGATAGTCCAGCGGGCTGCCCTCAGGCTCTGGGAGGTGGGGGACAGCTGCATCAGGGCGGGCTGGCTGCATCTGGCAAGGCAACCCCCAAGGAGTGGGGCTGGGTTAATCCGTGGGCTATTTAAAGCCTGCGTTGCAACTGGCTCTCCTTCAGTTCTCCTGTAACAGTTCACGCCCCCCTCCCCTGTTTTAGCATTTCAGGTGTCATGGGTTGTTTTAGTATGTTGTTATTATCATAACAGCTTGGGCAGTTTTGGGCATTGCAACAGATTCTTTGGGGGGTGGGAGGCCAAGACTGCATGCTTGCCTCCCTCAGTTTAGGGACGCCCTTAAGGGGGTGGAGCCACCCACCTGCATGCCCAGTCGCAGGCTGCCAGCTGGCTTCCAGCACCCAATGGCAAGGGGACTGTGCAGCAGCTGGCACCCACATGGATCTCAGGTCTTGCTACTCCATGGTTGTATCCCCCAGGCTGCCCTGCTGGTTATCAGATGGCAGGTGGGTCACCCAGTGTTGGACCCATCCTCATGCTGCACCAATGCTCTTTTGACACCATTCAATAAAAGCTGTGGCCATGTTCACCAAAACTTGGTTTCTATGAGTTTTCCTTCTGCCACGTCACCCCTGATCCATCCTGAGCCCACAGTTCCATGAGCAACAGGCCTCGTTCAGGGCTCAAGGAAGAAACTCAGATTTCTTTCCACCAAGGTTTTTATACGGCTTTGTAACCCCAATAATCTTTTGCAAAAGGAATGTGTATGCCAAGAAGTCTGCCAACACTTTAAACTGATTTTAAATTGTCTCTGGGCATTGACATTGTCCCATGTACTCTGTAAACACAAGACGAGGCTGCTTAGGTGAAGTGCTTAGGCAAAGTGAACAGACTTTTGACTCGGCTGGATTTGGTTTGATTTTAATTGCAGAAGGACATGGACATGCTTTTGAATGTGACTGTACACATGGACCAATGTAAATCTCATCCAATAGGAGCTCTCTTAGAAAGTACGTGCCCCCCCCAGCCCCTCCCCTTCCCATGTCTCCCTATTAACAACTTCATCAGGCACTGTTGATATTGACACTTGGTTGCTAGGTGACGTGTTTACTGCTAAATGAATAGGCCAGAGGAGGGAGAGAAGAGCGAATATTTAACAGATTGGCAAAGAGTGAAAACATGAAGAGACTTGATTTGTTAATTATAGTCAAAATAAATGGCTCTATCGATGACTATGATTTTACACAGCATTAGTTCTCTAAAACAGCAATTAAGTATGTCGTGTAAACATATCTCTGCTTCTTGTGACAAAGAAAGAGAGCCCTGAAAGTACCAAACACAGTATTCATAGAAGTTTAGCCTAAAGCACAGAAGTGCTTACATTAACTAAAATTATATCTTTGGGAATTTTTTTAAACAACACTGACTGAGTTCTTGTAAAGTAAAGTTGAGCGGTTAGATTTTGGGAACAAGATTAAGCTGGTCTACTCAGAACTAAGTCCCATATTATTCAGTGGGGTTTAATCCCAGGAAAGGAGCTTTAGGATTGTAACCTTTGAAGAGTTATCTTGCTTAATGTTAGGATCAGCAGTGTGAAATCTTTGGGTGAGGAAGGCAAGCTAGGTTCAGTTCTCCCTCAGGTAGGACTCTGTATGGGCACAGCCTAACTTCCCACAGCAGGAAAGGAATAGGTGGAATGTTTTACCAGCTATTCCACATCTTGGTTGAGGACTTGCTCTTCCCTTCCCATTTCAGGAATCATATAACTGAGCGTAGCCAGAGGGGCAAGGTGAGGGGGCTTTTGACTTCAAGTGAGTCCATCAGTTAGTCCACTGACAATATATTGTACAGGTTCTGTTTGTTTGCTTGTCACATAAAAATAAATGGTCTTTACTCTGTTGTAAGCTGCTTTGGATCCCTCCATGGAAAAAGCAAGGTATAAATGTTTAAACAAGCCAGTAAAGATGGTTGTAAGATCTAATGGTTGCTTTGAGTTCCTTAGCAGATATAGAAGAAGTGAGTGTATAACAGTCTATATAGTTTGCACATATATGTGTTTGTGTGTTACATCCTAACACTGCAGCAGCAGAAGAGGACTTAGGTTGGATTCCCCAGATCTATTCTAACAATAGTGCCTTCCTCTGGACTAAGATGCCTCCCTGATGCTACGTTGCTGAGAAGGAGCTTTGTGCCAGAGGAGGAGTTGTGGCTGAGTGGTAGCATCAGGTCCTGGGTTCAATCCCTAGCATCCTCAGATAAAAGGATCTGGTTGTAGATGATATAAAAAACCTCAGCCTGAAACCCTGGAGAGATGCTGCCAGTCTGAGTAGACAATACTGACTTTGAAGGACCAATGGCCTGCTTCAATATAAGGAAGCTTCATATGTCTGCTATCCTATTTCATCTGCATGTATGAGGAAGGGACCACCATTAGTGGAACAGATTCATGAGAAGGGAAGAGTTTTTATTTCATCCACCATCTTACACATGTCCTTCCTTGACGCATACACAGAAGCAGACTTCTAAGTGCATGATTGCTGGATTAGAAAAAGTGAAAGCTCTAGAAAATTAAATTCCAGATTATCGTTTAATTTGATTTTAATGTAAAAGTTTATCTTGCAGAACACTCAAAAACAAAAAAGGTGAGGGTTTGTTTGTTTTTAAAAAAACCAGACCAGAAAAACCTAATCTGCTAAAGCGATGTCTGTTCTATATTGCAAGATCTTTGGAGGTTTTCCTAGCAACCCCAATAAAAGTTGCTGTAAGAGCAGTAATGGTAGTAAATTTGGGGAGCAGATGGCAGTGGGAGCAGGGAAGAAAGGACAGAGGCAGAAGAGGTGGGGATACAGAGGTGTGGGTGGTGGTGGTGAGAGACTGCTAACTGCTGACTGTTGGAAGGCCAGCAGAAGAATGGGATTTCATTTAAAAAAAAAATACACATACCATTAAACAGACTATAAAATTATGGGTTCTCCTCATATTTCTACATGGTGCATACAGTGCACCAGGGGGTTTTTTGTAGAAAAAGCCCAGCAGGAACTCATTAGCATAATAGGCCACACCCAACAGCAGAAACGCATTAGCATATTAGGCTGCATCCCTGACAGCACAGCTCGTTAGCATATTAGGCCACACACCCATGTTAACAGAAGTGTGGTCATCCAGCCACACCCACCTTTTGTTTCTTATTCTGTTTACCTTGTTTGCTGTCAAAACCCAGGGCTTTTTTGTGTAGCAGGAACTCCTTTGCATGTTAGGCCATACACTCCTAATATAGCCAATCCTAATGAGTTTCTGCTGTTGGATGTGGCCTGTTATGCTAATGAGTTCCTGCTGGGCGTGGCCAACTCAGGAGCCAGCCGGAACTCCATTCCTGTGTGTTCCTGCCCAAAAATAGCCCTGCAATGCACTGTCTGGATTATTACATCATTAGTCTGGAATCTTAGGGTTGCAGACTCAAGGCTGGGAAATGTGAATGGTCGAGCCTGGAGCGGGTGGGGTTTGGGGAGGGGAGGGATGTCAGCAAGGCGTAGTGCCAGAGAGGACACTCTCCAAAGCAGCCGTCTTCTACAAGGGAACTGATCTTGGTAGTCTGGAAATCTGTTGTAGGTCCAGATCTCCAGACTTCACCTGGAAGTCGACAACCCTAGCTCTAGGTTATAGCAGACTGATAACAGGGCCTCATATCACTGGTTGGGACTTATTTTTTTCCCTGAGATGGAGTTCTCATATGAGAGGTCAAACTGGGTTTAGAAATATGCTGAAAATTATGGGTCTTCTTCAGGGGAGATTCGAAGGCATACAATAAATCATAACATTAAAATGAGTATTGCAGATTATTGGTTTTGCCTTCATTGTTTTGTTATGTTATATCATCAACCATGTCATTGGACTGTGTTAGGGTAACTATATGTATGACTGTCTCCAGCACATCACATTACAATGCAAGCTGAATACTTATTATTATTATTATTAGTAGTAGTAGTAGTAGTAGTAGTAGTAGTAGTAGTAGTAGTAGTTAATTGCCCTATCCAGCTTATGCCAGTCTCTGGGTGATATACATAAAGGCATAATGCCATAAAAACATATAAAACATTAAAATTCTACAGAACAACCCAATAAAAGTAAAACCAAAGGCCTGGAAATTTCTACCCCAACTTTGGACTACTGGGCCAGTTTCTGGGCAGGGGGAGAGGGAACTCATAGCAGCAATTTGCGGGGGGAAGGATGGGAAGCGCGGGCTCGCTCCACTGCCAAGCGGCAAATAGCCATTGCTGCCCTCAACTGAAAGCCTGGCAGAACATTTCTGCCTTACGGGCCCTGCAAAATTGCATAAGGTCCCACAGGACCCTTATGTCATTTGGCAGAGAGTTCTACCAGGCTGGGGCCAGGACCGAGAAGGCCCTGACCCTGACAGAGGACAGCTGAACATCCCTAGGGCTGGGGATCATCTGCCCACTAAAGAGGTCCATTGTGCATGTATGAAGAAGATTGTTCTCCTTCCATATCCATTTAGAATCATAGAGTTGGAAGGGACCTCCAGCATCATCTAGTCCAACCCCCTCCACAATGAAGGAAATTCACGAATACCTCCCCCAGGGGTCTTTTCATAGAAAAACAGCTGTAAGAGCTCATTAGCATATAGTATGCTAACGAGCTATTGGGCTATTAGCATATGCCATGCCCCCTGACAGCACTGGAAGTGACGTCAGAAGGGAAAGCAAAAGGGGGAGACATCTTCAAAAGCCTCCCCTTCCCTTCCCCAGCTGGTCTGGGTGGGGGAGCTAAGAGAGAAGGG
The DNA here is from genome assembly GCA_029375565.1 of Gekko gecko. NCBI lineage: Eukaryota > Metazoa > Chordata > Lepidosauria > Squamata > Gekkonidae > Gekko > Gekko gecko. The sequence goes on along the minus strand of JAPDNY010000003.1, from coordinate 73,256,846 downwards.
GTTTAAAGTTTAAACTCCTCATGAGAGTTGAGACACAGAAGGAGGAAAGAGAGAAGGAAAGAGAGAGTAGAGAGAAGGAAAGAAGGAAGGAAAGAGGGAAAGAAAGAGAAGGAAAGGGGAGGGAAAGAAAGAGAGGGAAGAAGGAGGGGAACAGGGAAAGGAGGAAAAAGAGAAGAGAAGAAGGTGAAAAAGAAAGAAAGAGAGAAGAGAAGAAGGAGGGAAAGAGGAAAAGGATAGAAGGAAAGGAGGGAATGAAAGAAATTCGGCGGCAATTCAGCCCCATTATATCCTATGGGCCATTGAAGTCAATGGTGAAAACATAGGGTATATTCTGGGGGCTGGAGGGGAGGGGTTTGAGGGAGAGGCTCCAAACTCACAGAGTAGCTTATGGAGCCTCTCCCCAAGATACTCACCAAGTTTCAAGTACATTGGACCAGGGGGTCCAATTCTATGGGGCCCCAAACAGGTTGCCCCTATTCCCTCCATTGTTCTCTATGGTGAGGAAAAAATTACCATTGACTTCAATGGCCCATAGAATATAATGGAGCTGAAATTGACATACGGCTGCCTGAAAGATTCCCGGATGCTGGCTGGGGGCGGGGCTTGGCTCCTGATCTCAGAGCTGCGCTCCGGTGTGCTCCCCCAAAAAGACCCCTGCCTCCCCCACCCCACACACACAGTGACTTCTGTGCCCAGAAGATGAACAAAAAAACCTCCAGGATCCCTGGCCAAATTGACCTGGAGAAAAATTGATTCCTGACCCCAAAGTGGCAATCAGCATTTCCCTGGGTGTGTAAGAAAGGGCCACAAGAACTAAGCACTGATGCAACCCTGCCCTGCCCTCCCTCTCATGATCTGCCTAAGTTCACAGAATCAGCATTGCTGTCAGATGGCCATCTAGCCTCTGTTTGAAAACCTCCAAAGAAGGAGAGCCCACCACCTCCTGAGGAAGCGTGTTCCACTCTGTCAGGAAGTTCTTCCTAATATTTAGCCAAAATTACAACACATTGGTTTTGGTCTTACCTTCTGGGGCAAGAGAAAACAACTCCATATGATCCTCTATATGACAGCCCTTCAAGTACTTGAAGATGGTTATCGTATCACCTCTCAGTTGTCTCCTCTCCAGGCTAAACATACCCAGCTCCTTCGACCTTTCCTCGTAGGACTTGTTCTCCAGACCCCTCACCATCTTCGTTGCCCTCCTCTGGACACATTCTAGCTTGTCTATATCCTTTTTAAATTGTGGTGCCCAAAACTGGACACAATACTCTAGGTGAGGTCTAACCAGAGCAGAGTAAAGCGATACCATCACTTCATGTGATCTGGATACTATACTTCTGTTGATACAGCCCAAAATTGCCTTTGCCTTTTTAGCTACCACATCACACTGCTGACATGTTCAGTGTGTGGTCTACTAAGACCCCTAACTCCTTTTCACACATACCACTGCCAAGGCAAGTCTCCCCATCCAGTGTTTCCTCTAAGCTACACTAGGGGGCACTGGCACATAAGGTTTTCGATGATTGCTCACAGGTTTCAGCTTCCTGCCCACAAGGCTTTTTTCCCTCCATTAGAAACAATGGAGGATGTGGGCACCTCTTTCTGGAGCCCATAGAATTGGACCCCCCAGGTCCAATCTCTTTGAAACTTGAAAGGGTTTTTGAGGAGAGCCGCCAGCAGTTATGCTGAAAAATGGGCACCTCTACCTCAAAACAACCCCCCCCCAAGAACCCCAGATACTCCCAGTTCAATTCTCCATTATAGCCTATGGGGTCCATTGCCTGTAATGGTCCTCATGGGCAATAATGGAGCAGGGGGGGAAATTGATATATATATATATATATTTGCACACCCCATTATGCTTTTCAATATGATCTAAAAACTGCCTTGAGTCAGAGGAAAAGTGGGATATAAATAGTTGAATAAAGAAGTTTGGGCAGGTTTATTATATTTAAGCAACTTCCTGTTTGTTAGGTTAGGCAGGGTTCTGACAGTGATTGTTCCACCTCTGTTATACTTGACCTGTAAATTTATCATTTCAGTAAAAAAAAAAACCCAAAGGAGATTGCAAGAGTCCCCCCCCCCAAGTGCTGGTATGTATTCTAAGGCTTAGCGGAAGGCCAGGTCTACCACTATAGTGGAAAGATGAGAGTAGACATGTTCTCTGGAAGCCAGGTCTACCAACATAGTGGAAAGGCGCAGGTAGACTCGTTCTCCAGAGGCCTGATCTACCCCCATAGATGACAACATTTTCTGTAATGAAATTTGACTTGATTCTGTGTTCTCTTATAATGTTTAAAATGTTCTTAAAATACAGTTTAAATATAGTTTAAAAGAATTCATTCTGAGATTTTTGCAAGGTTATGGAAATAATCTTATAAAAAACTAGTTTATGCAATAGTCAAATATAGATTCGCTCACAACTTTAATGCTACTAGCTTTTTTTCACTCACAGGGTAGAATTTTTGCTCACAACACTGTGGAGCTTAAAAGGGACATTTCCCCATCATATAATTATGTATTTGATTTTTCCTACCTAAATGCAGATGGGAACAACATTTGCCCACCTCCAATCTTCTCGCATCTCACCTGTTCTCTAAGAATTCTCAAAAATAATGGCCAGAGGCTCAGAAATTACATCCATGAGTTCTTTTAGTACCCTTGGATGCAGTTCATCTGGCCTGAAGGACTTCTCTAAGACTGTAAATCCCAAAATTCCATGGTCACTACTACCCAGGGTGCCCACTACTTCCACCTCATCAACCATTTCTTTCCTGTTGGTGAGAATCAAGTCCAAGATAGCAGATCCCCTTGTTTCCCTCACCACTTTCTGGAAAACAAAGTTGTCAGCAAAACAAGCCAGGAATTTATTAGACCTTTCATTTTTAGAAGAGTTGGACTTCCAACAGATATCTGGGTAATTGAAATCTCCCATGGCCACTGTGTCCCATCTCTATGAGAACTTCATAATCCATTCCTTTTGATGGAATGGAGTGGCTACTCTGAAATCTGAAATAGAATCATGAATTCAAATCAGATGTTTTGAAGGAATATAGGGGGAAAGCCTGGTTCCACCCATTGTTATGCTTACATTTATTACTACTGTACCAACTGTATATTTGTCAAAGTATACGATATCAGTTACTTGCAGTACTAGTGGTACTAGCTTAGATCAGCAACATTAACTTTCATTAATGTAGAGAATCACAAGTGAAAAGAAGAAGAAGAAGAAGAAGAAGAAGAAGAAAAGAGATTGGATTTATACCTCGCCCTTCACTACCCAAAGGAGCCTCAGAGTGGCTTACAAACCCCTTTCTCTTCCCCTCCCCACAACAGACACCCTGTGAGGTAGGTGGGGCTGAGAGAGCTCTGACAGAAACTGCTCTTTTTCAAGAACAGCTGTGCCAGAGCTTGTGACTGACCCAAAGTCTCACCAGCAGATGCAAGTGGAGGAGTGGGGAATCAAATCCTGTTCTCCCAGATTAGAGCCCATGCACTTAACCACTCCACCAAACTGGCGCTCTACATTTACTGGATTTCCCAATAATTTAATGTAACCAGAAATGAATTAGATAGAAACTTTGCAAGGAACAGAAGGACTTCATTTCCATATTTTAAATTATTGCTATTTGAGGTCCGTATGCAGCATTTATTTTTGTGGCAGTGGAGTCTATACCTTTTTCTTTCATACAAAGAATTTCTTGCAGTACCAGCCACACAAAAATCTCTCCACTTATCACAACAGGAAACAACTGTGAAAATCAGTATAGTAACTTCCCAAATGTTCATGTTAGAATTATGTTAAGACAAACCCCCTCCTGGGTAAAAACACAGTGGCAAGCCACTGTGTGCAGACTTTAGAACCTCCAACACAGAGTATTAATTGGTCCTTTTGCAGAGTGCTTGACTATAGTTATAAAGAGAGCTAGTGTAGTAGTAAAGACATGGAAGCCCTAAGTGGAGCACACTATTAAGGCATGTGGGCAGTTCCAACCTCATCTTCTATTCAGCCAGCAGAGTTAACTGAGGATAGCGAGAACAAAGTGTACATGCACTCGAGAGAAAGAGCTCGCCTTGGCAGGTTGGCATAAGTGTAGCCCAATATATTACACCATTCTCTCCTGGCCTCATTCTCTTGCTGTCACTGACCAAATGTGTTCAACAGTTGCTATTTCAGCGGCACGTAGAAGAAACCTCATTTTCCTTCTGTCCAAGAAAGTCAGTTTATGGAATGAGTACTGGAGCTTTCTAGGAAACCATTTGGAATGTCTCCCTTCCCTCCTTTAGAGGAGAAGGTTATTATTAGTTATAGAAAGCGGGGGGGGGGGTGAGCACTGCACCTCACAAAGCTTGCCATATAAAACAACCACCACAGAAGTATCTGTGAGGCATAATAAAAGAGTGCATGTATACGTGTTGTTCTCATCAAGTGTGTGGCCGAGCCAGGGCAACGTGAAAGCATGCATAGCTAACACTCTTGACTGTGTGAGACCCTTTGTACGTCCCACAGCTTCTGCAAGGGACTCTGATTGCTGCATTTGGCATGATCCCCAATACATTTTGGGAAGGGCTTCTTGTCCATCACTGATGCATAATGAGAAATTTATACGCCATTCAAAGTGGAAAAATTAATTTCAGACACTTCAGACTTAGGTCAGTAGTGCCTGCTGGCAGAGCCTATTATCTGGGCTTTTTATTAAAAGGAGGGGGGAGAGAGGATGGCAAGAGAAAGACATTACTCTTCTTCATGGGTGATGCCATGGTAAAGAGAGTTAGAAGCAGAGGGGAGATAGGAACTTGGCAAGCATATATAGGGCTGGGATGAAATAATTTTTTTTTTAAAGCTTGGAGGTTATTTACTAAAGTATGCAGGGCCTCCAGTCCATATCATGCAGGATGTCATCATTTCCTCTACACACACACACACAAAATATGCATGCCATTTCTTTGTAGGAAATAGAATGTATAACTGTAACATGAACTATCATGCTGAAAGGGTTCCCCCCCATATGCACATACATACAGCGGGCAGCATAACATAAATGCTTAGTATCTGTCCAGTTTTGGTACATGGGGTAAAAAAACAAAAACATTTTAAGTGTATAGGTTTATAATGTGTCATTGTTCATCTGTATATGATATGTTCTTTAGAATATTTTCCCTTCCCACCAAAGTGGGAAGAAAAGACTCTAAAACCAAGATAATTGATGATAATGCAGTTTTTGATTAACCAGCTAACTAACGTTTTCTCCTTTTTTACCAATCTTTGTTAAAATTTTATAAGCAGCAACAATTTTTTGTACTACCAGGTGACAAGGATATATATATATATATGTAACCAGATCGTGTCACCTCGTTAGTTGATCCTTCCTTATATCCATTAGTATGTTTAGAGGTAGGGTCTTAGTTTTCCTTCCCCATTCCAGTAGTCGATGGTGTATTAGTTGCCCTCTCCCGTCTTCCATAGAATTTAGAGGTAGGAAATTAGTATCCATTCCCTGAACCCCATAGTATAGATATTAGAAATGCAATTAAAAATCCCCTTACATACATACATACATACATAGGTAAAGGTAAAGGTTCCCTTGCTCGAAAGCCAGTCAAATCCGACTCTAGGGTTGCGGTGCTCATCTCCGTCTCAAAGCCGAAGAGCCAGCGCTGTCCAAAGACGTTTCCGTGGTCATGTGGCCGGCATGACTCAACACCAAGGCGCACGGAACGCTGTTACCTTCCCACCGAAGTGGTCCCTATTTATCTACTTGCAATTTCTTGCTTTCGAACTGCTAGGTTGGCAGGAGCTGGAACTAGAGACAGGAGCTCACCCTGTCATGCGGCACCCGGGTCTCGAACTGCTGAACTACTGACCTTCCAGAGCCTGCAGTTCAGCGTCTTAACCACTTGAGCCACCGCAGCTCCACCATACATACATACATACATACATATATATATTTCCCCCTTCCTCTGAGACAAGGGAAATAACTGCAGGTGGGAGTATAATAAGGTTGTGGGAGTGGTGATAAAAGAATAAGAATGGCATTCACGTGCCAAGGGAAGCTGAGTGGATACTGCCTTAGTAGGACGATATGACTTCAGAGCTCCCTTTATACAGAAAAGTTGCATATCAGGGAGAAAGGTGCTAGCCTAGTCTACTCCCTAACATGTTTTCTGATTTTGTTTTTTAAAACTCAGAGAACTTCCTCGTTGGGTCAGCTTTTGAATATGGGAATTCCTACCTTGGAATAGTCACAGATTTCATAGGTGGCCGCACTAGTAGTCAATAATAGTGCAATCCTAAAAAAAAAAAACCCTTTCCTGGGAGTAAGCCCCACGGAGTAGAGTTGAGCTGGGTTCTGTGGTGGGATTGAGTCCCTCAGCTGACACAGGGGGGTCATTGAAATGGTACTCCAACCACGTGGGACCTGCTCATCGAGAAGTTCATAATGTCCGAAGGTCCCCACATTTACCCTGTTACGTGAAAGCAGGAATACAGGTATGATTGTTATGGATTCCTTTGCTTTTATCATGCCCCGAGCATTGGTAGGGGATGAACTGTGCTATCAAATCATCACTGATGGATGTCCAATGATGGCGTCCATCAATCAGTCGTCAGATATGTGTCTTTCATTCTGACAACAACGGCCAGATCTTTTCACTTTACCTGACATGAAAATTAATCATCGGTGGTATTTCAAGAATGGTCTCATAAGGTTGATTGAATGATATCAGTTCTGCTATTTTTATTAGAAAACCAAGTTTTAGTAACCCGGTGTCTTCTTTCAAGCACACTTCTCAGCTATATAACTGATAAAGAACTTCAAAGCACGCAACATTAACAGAACTTAGTAGCCACTGATAAACAGGAAAAAAAAAATCTTGCAGCATTTGGACTAACCGGTTTTATTGTGTCATGAATTTTTGCAGGCATCTGATGGCGTATGCTTCTGCCTACAAAAGCGCAAATGGTAATGAATCAATAAACAGATAAGAGTTTGATAGATTATTCAGGAAAAGGAGAGACAACTGCGGGACAAATGTAACTTTGTTAGAAAGGGCTCCGTGCCATTATTTTTACTGGAGTTGGGCCAGGGCTGAAATTGGTCCAATGTTTCTGCTACAAATGGTTTGTTCAGCATCCAACAAAAGCAAAGTTACTGTATTTTCAGGAGCAAACTTGCCTATATGTAGAAAAGCTGCTGGCATTATTAGAATCTCCTTAGGGAGCTTCAGCGGGAACTGCTGAATGAGGTAAGAGTGAGAGGAACGGGAGAGAATGGGAAGCACGTAATATATTTCTGTCATTGACAAGAAAACCAGACCCACAAGCTTGTTATAATTACATAACAGATGATGTATTGTACAGCCTGTACCCACTCTCCCAAAGAGTGAGAGGTGGAGAAGCCAAAGAAGGCTTCAGCCTGGCTCGAATTGAGTGACCAACTCTGGCCTAACTCCATGGCTGTGAATAAGGACAAGTTCAGGAAGAGCCAAACCAGCATGAATATGCTGGCATAGAGGCACTGCCTCTTCGCAGTAACTAGATTGTTATGTATTCAGCAAAAACCATCATAGTATGGCTTCCCTTGCGTAAATCTGGTGGAAGGGCAATAAAGAATACTTGGGGAATCAGTTTTATCCTCCCCTATTAAAATCCCTCATTCCCTTACTAAAATTCATGAGTTTTTAAACTCTGCACAGACCATACAGGGAATCTTAGGCTGAGTCTTCTCCAGCATGTCTCCATTATAATCTTAAGACTCCTTCCAATTTATGTATTTATATTTTTATTCTTCATTTTTTTTGGGGCATCATTCTCCTCTCCGCCATTTTATCATCACAACAACAACCCTGTGACTTAGGTTAGTCTGACTCTTTCATAGCAAAGTGGATATTCAAAGCTGGGTCCTCCAGATCCTAGTATGGCACTGTAACTACTACACATTGTACTCTATTGTACTACTACTACTACTACTACCACATTGGGCCGACAGCCCCCTGCTATGGGGACAGTGGCTGCAAAGCTGTTTCTTTCCATGTCAATGGACCCATTCTGCATCTAGCATTCGCTCCATTGTTTTACCAAACCCACACCGGAATAGAAAAAGATGTGGCTCAAAACCACATCCAAATACCCCAGGCCAATGCCTTACTGACTGCAGAGTCACCCCTGAGCAGCCATAAAACAACCATAAACCTATGCAGACAGTACCATAAAACCGAGAGATTGAAGGAAGTGAAACTGGCATGCAGTGTGGGTGCTACCATAAAATCCGACAATCAAAGAAAGTGAAAGTGGCATGCAATGTAGAGGGGAATTTCTGTTCCAGTGTGGTTTGGCAAAACAACAGAGCAAATGCTAGATGCAGAATGGGCTATAGTCAGCTTTCTTGGAAATGTCATTAATGACCATGTAGAAAGAACTGCACTGCAAACCCTGCCCATGTGATCTAGGGTTTCTGACATTACCAACCTGGTTTGTTTTATTTATTTAAAACATTTTTTATCCTGCCTTTCTTCGTAAGCAATCCAAGGTGCATCTTCCCTACCAAACATTTGAGTATTTTTAATTTAAAAGAAAAAGATAATAGTCAGGGGAACACATTTGACAGTCATAAAATTATGCAGTGTGTAAGAAAATAGACAACAAGGTAACATACCTCCCCCCATTCCGTACTACTGAAACTCAGGGGCACCCAATGATTGCCACCGGTTTAGATGGATTTAAAATGGGATTAGACAGAAGCCCTGTTCACAAGTTACAATGAATGCATGTACAATCTGCATAGAGTGTACACATGATTTTTCTTTGAGTAATTCTCATATCACATTCAACACATATACAGTGGAACATGTGAGTGAAACTACACATTTATCCAGGTACTGGTCTCCACTTTCATTTTTGAAGTGCACACACGTTGGCTCTTGTTTATAAACAGATACATACACATACATGCAGGATGCTCATGCATTTACTGTAGCATGTGAACAGGGCTAAATTTATGGGGGACAGACTCATCTGTGGTTATCTGTATCATTTTTATGGGCTTCTTGGAATGGTGGCACCTGGTTGGCTATGGTGGGAGACAGGAGGCTAGGCCGAACGGACCTTTGCTCTGATCTGACAGTGTTTTTCATATATTCCTTTTGGAAAGGAAAGGACTATACTACCTTACACTCCACACGTTAGTATTTAACTCTGAAGAAAAGGAAATGAGAAAGTGAGAAACTGGGCAAAAAGTGACAGTGGGGCAACACTCTAGGCAATTCAAGAACTCTGTGGTAAAACCATAAAGTCTAGGAGAAATTGCTAGTGTCCTCAGTGACGTGTGAGGTCACTTCTGGTTATAGATCAAGATGGGTAGCCATGTTAGTCTGTCTGAAGCAGTAGAAAAGAGTAAGAGTCCAGCAGCACCTTAAAGACTGACAGAATTTGTGGTAGGGTATGAGCCTTTCTGAGTCACTGCTCACTGCTTTAGGTATCTAAGATGCTACTGGACTCTTACTCTTTTCCACTTTCCTTATGTGACTGGAAGTGATGTTGTGGTCTCTTGCAATACTCAACCCTGTCTCTCTGGCAGATCATCCACGGGGACTGGGACCACAGGCTTGCGGCTTTCCTTTTCGGCCATCAGGTCACCCCGAGCACCTCCACTTGCCTGACACAGTTGTGACAGACAACAAAAGAGCCTTCATGTTGGGGGACTTCAAAGAATTTATGGGCCACTACCTCATCCAGCATATCCACTCTGCTCCCTTTCACCCGGCCACCAATGGGCAAGCAGAAAGGATGGTACAAACCATGAAAGAGTCCCTCCAGTGGATTGTCCATGGGGACTGGGACCACAGGCTTGCAGCTTTCCTTTTCAGCCAATGGGTCACCCCAAGCACCTCCACCAGCCGCAGCCCCACGGAACTCCTCATGGGCAGGCGCCTAACCACCTGACTTGACAGGCTGCACCCAGACCGAGCCCCGGAACTCCGCCCATCTCCAGAGTAGTCCTGCCTGGATTCCTGCCAAAGTTATCAGAGTTACAGGGCCTTGTCCTACGAGGTGTCAACCAATGATGGCGAGATACTTCAGGGACACATAGTCCAGTTCTGCCACCATCTCCTCCCAGCCGAGCGAGGTCTGCCATCAGCTATCTCGGAAGATTGTGACATGGAGCTGCCATGGCCACAGGAATCAGAACCCGCAAGGGAGCTCCCAGTGGCCAGTGAACAGCCAGGTGGACAAGCGGGCAAAGCACCAGAGCAAGTGGCCATGGACACCCCCGATTTCACATCAATACCGCTACCATCTGCCAGCACCATGGCTGCAACATTGAACCCTTATCCCGAGACCGTGACCCCTCTGCCAGCACCACGACATTCAACCAGGGGACGTCACAAGCCAGTGTACCTTGAAGACTATGTCTGTTAAGGTGCTTTGGAACTTAGGGGGGAGGGGTGTTATGCAATGTTCCCTCTAAGGCATGCAGCCTCATGAGCAGAAATTTTATCCTGTGAGCCAAAAGTGGTGCTAGCTTTAAAACTGTGAGCAGGCTGACATTTTTTTAAAAAAAATTATTTCAGTGTACAAACATACAAAACATACAGACATAACATATATACTATTATCATTTATATTACAAGCCATATATTTATATTAAACTTATTTATATTTATATGGAACATATTATATGACTTTCAAACTATATCTTAGAAATGATTTATACATCATAGCCATGAACAGTATCATCATATTAGCTAAGTCATCCTAGCCTCATGCCTTAGCCTTATCTCCCCCCTTCTAATAATATAGCATACACACCCTCTGCCTGCCAACTCCAGAGTGATCAGCCATGGTATTTTATTTTAATTAAGAGCCAACACTGAGAATGCTATTTGAAAATCATTAGCCAACTCTGTTCAGATTGGGAAAATGCCCTCTTCACAGTGAGACTGCTGCATTATCGAGAAATAGAAAACATGAAAATGCATTCTGTGGCAAGGTACCAACAAGGCTCACAGGCAGCTAAATACCAGTGGCAAAAGGAACAGCATACAAGGAAAGCATATAGGTCTGGGGAAGGAGATTTGAACTGAGAATCCTGGAATTTACAGACCTATTCTGAACAGAAATTGTGCAGGAGCATTTATAGCAGATTGAAAAAAACCACAGGAAAAATATAAGGTGCATTACTGCTTTTTCCTGAAGCTTGACTTGAAGGAGGGAGAAACTTGCCTCTGGCCTGCGATCCTGCATGGATCCCGGCCTGGGTGCTCCAGCCAGGGCCAGGGCCAGGGTTTTTGCACACTAGGTGAGGCTACCTTCTGGCACCATCACCCCATGCACCCACCAATTTTCAAACTAGGAAGAATGAAAAATACAAAATTTGAAATTACTAATTTCTTTTTAAAAAAACTGTGAGAACGAGTAATACAATCTCTGATTTCCCCACACACACACTGATGTGTGCTTCTAAACCCTGTCCTTCTAAGCCAGTCTGGTACAGTGGTAAAGAGTGGTGGACTTTAATCTGAGAACTGGGTTTAATTCCCCACTCCTCCATATGCATCCAGCTGGGTGGCCTTGGGCCAGTCACAGCTTTGTCACAGCAGTTCTCTCAGAGGCCTCTCCGTCTTACAGGGTGTCTGTTGTGGGGAGAGGAAGGAAAGGAGATTGTAAGCTGCTCTGAGACTCCAAGTCTGAATAAAGAAGATGTGTAATACTTGGAGGCTGGATGGCTTGGCCCTGGCTTGAACATCAGAGAGGCTCTTGAACTAGGCTTGTTCCTGGGCCATTCAGACTTTCCAGTCAGCCTGCTTCTCTTATACACAGAGAAGTCACCCACAGGCATACACAGAAGGGGTTTCTTTTGTGAGAAACAGCCAGAACTGTCAGAAGGCCCTCTTCTGAAAGTCTTCTGACATTGATCACAAGCTAAACATGAACCTGCAGTGCGATGTGACTGTGAAGAAAGCTAATGCAATCTTAGGATGCATTAACAGAAGCATTGTGTCCAGATCATGGGAGGTGGTAGTTCCACTCTATTCTGCTATGGTCAGGCCTCACCTGGAGTACTGTGACCAGTTTTGGGCACCACATTTTAGGAAGGATGTCGACAAGCTCGAGCGTGTCCAGAAGAGGGCAACCAGGATGGTGAGAGGGTTGGAATCCAAGTCTTACGAGGAAAGGCTGAAAGAGTTGGATATGTTTAGCCTGGGAAAGAGAAGGCTTAGAGGGGACATGATTGCAGTCTTCAAGTATTTGAAGGGCTGTCATGCAGAAGATGGAGCAGATCTATTCTCCCTTGCTCTGGATTGCAAGACTATATCTAATGGGTAGAAATTACAAGGGAGCTGTTACCGGCTAAATATCAGGAGAAACTTCCTAACTGTAAGAGTGGTTGAGCAGTGGAACAGACTGCCTCGGGAGGTGGTGGATGCTCCTTCACTGGACATTTTCAAGCAAAGGCCGGCCAACCATCTTTCGAGTATGTTGTAGGGCTATCTTTTGGCTATGCTCCTGCAGAGTGCAGGGGGTTGGACTAGATGACCTGCAAGGTCCTTTTCAACTCTAACATTCTATGATTCTATTATTCTTCTCACAGAGAGAAAATGTCTGCATAACACACACACACACAGTTAGGGATGCGACCCTCCAGATATGACCTGGGGACCTCTTAGAATTACACCTCATCTTGACTACAAATAACAGTTCCCCTGAGGAAAATGAATGCTTTGGAAAGGGGACTCTATGGCATTGTGCCCCCTTCAGGTCCCTGTCCATCCCACGCTCCATCCCCAAATCTCCAGGAGTTTCCCAACCTGAAGTTGGCAACCCTACTCCCCCATCCCCTTCCGGTGGCCAGGGCGGACCTGGCAACCCTATGCCCTGTATTACACAGGGCAGAATGGTGAGAAGACCAAGCCAGTCTCTGAATGGGTTATTGCATTGTTTTCCTGGTGCCCTGTCACTTTAAATATAGAAATGAACCCAGATCTACACTCCTGTTTAAAATAAAACCACACCACCTGCCCAGGCTCCAGCACGGCTAGGGAACAAAGCAGGTAGCCACCAGGACCCTGGCTTCTTCTCTGTGCTCAACCACCAGTGCCAGGAGCCGCTGAGGGGCTTCTTGCTGCTGCAGTGGTGAGGGCACCTGGCCAGAGCCAGCCCCACACTAAAGGGATGCAGGAGGGTGGGCAGAGGAGAGGAGGCAAGCCAGGTGGTGGAGGGATGGGAGCCACCCATGGGCAAGTGGCAGCAGTGGCGCTTCACCGAGGAAGGATGATGAGAGTGGTGCAAGGGGGCTCTCTGTGTGGCAGCGCATCTCTTCCTGCCCAGGCAAGAACAGGAGAGGGATGGATGGATGCGCAGGTGCTCGGTGCTCTTCCCTGCTTCTCCTCATCGCCTTTTGCTCATACACCCCCAGCGCTGTGAAGATGCACCTTGGCCCAGGCCTGCATGGCCATTGGGAAGGGAATCTCCCATCCCTGCACTGTGAAAAAAATTGCTGCACTGGTTGGGGAAAATTGGTGCGCCAGTGCAGCCTGGTGCAGCTAAATGGGAACCTAGGTTTTATGTATTGGGATTGAATCATCCCTGAATGAATCACCCCAGAGACTGGCTGAGCTTGGAGCACAAGAACAATAGCCGCCCAGGACTCTGGAATAAACCATTCAAGTAGTAACGTTACATAAATAGCCTATCACTGGGGGTGGGGTGTGTTTGGGTGCGGCAATTGCATGCTATTTAACAGAGCAGAGGCTCTGGAGTCTTGTCTTGTAGTTTTGCTGAAATCACTGAATAAACCTGAGCTGATCACTGCCGTGCGTCTAGAACCCAGTGTTTAATATTAAACTTCAAAATTGGATGCAGTAGATGAAGAGAGGCAGCTTTGTGTCTGATACAAGGGCCAGCCAATAAGCACCGATTCCCAACCAAGACCAATTCTCAGACGAAAACCCTGGACACTTATGTGTTAAATATTTTGCTTTGTATTTCCCTGTTTCTGTCACACTTCGTATTTCAGAAGTTGATTCCCTTCTACGGGCTTTCCTCTGCTATCACTCCTGACCCCCCACCCAAACAACTTTAAATTGGTATATTTCGTGCACCTGAGAAGGTAGCAGGTACAGATGGGGGAAAGTTGACACACAAAAGGATAGAAAAATATGTGGAAAAACAGTGCATGGGTACATTGATATATCAGTAGTTTGTTCACTAGTAGGATTTTTAAAAATGGGGGGGAGACTGGAGACTTCTCAGGAGAAAGAGGGAAAAGGGATGTTTCATGGGCAGGAGTTTAGAGAATGCAGCAAACAGCACCGACTTAGCAAAAAACTCATTCTGGATGCATTCTTCTTGGAAACTTCGGCACACAGGTGGTGTGAGAAAACACAGAGAAAAGCTGGCTTGAAACTAACACAGCAGCAACAGGCATGTGATGAGGTGTGTAAGGTCAGGAAAAAAAATGGCATTGTTAAAAAGCCAAGTTGGGACAATAAGTCTGTGTGGAAGTCACATAGGGTTGACAGGTCCTTCCTGGGCACTGGTTGGGGCTGGGGGCCCGGTAAGTGTCCATTTACACATGACACAGCACCAAACTGGTGAACATCTATAATCACCCTTCATTTCACTTACGTCCTCTTCTAAATCCAGGCCAAGCCCTAGCAAAATCTGTCTGGGGACCATCTTTCCAGAAGACATGCTGTTCATTGTACTCTTCCTTGATTCGGAGCAGGAAAGTCTGGCAGGAACACATTCTGCTGCCTCTGGATCTGCTGAGGCCTAACAAGTTCTTGCAGGTTGGATTGTACTGGACCTGGGGTGCAGGGGAAACAATAGTAAATTCTGCTTAGATGTCTCTCCCTGCCAGGCTTTGATGCTGCTGGGCCAGGACAGGATACAGGTAAAATGTCACAAATTCTAGCAATATAGCAAATTCTTGTAGGACATGTGTGCCCTGCAGGATTTCTCAAATGATAGGTGAATATCAACTAATATCAGCCAGTTGGGTGCCACTGCTGAATTCTGTTGTCCCCAAACCAGGTGAACCAAGACGAGAGGAGCAGCAAATTCTATTCTAGAGTAAGTTTTGTGTAGTGGTTAAGTGCACAGACTCTAATCTGGGAGAACTGGGTTTGATTCCCCACTCCTCCACTTGCACCTGCTGGATGACCTTGGGCAAGCCATAGTTCTGTCAGAGCTGTCCTTGCAAAAGAGCAGTTTCTGTAAGAGCTCTCTCAGCCCCACCGACCTCACAGGGTGTCTGTTGTGGGGAGGGGAAGGGAAAAGAGTTTGTAAGCTGCTCTGAGACTCCTTTGGATAGTGAAGGGCGGGGTATAAATCCAATCTCTTCCTCTTCCTCTTCCTCTTCCTTCTTCTTCTTCTTCTTCTTCTTCTTCTTCTTCTTCTTCTTCTTCTTCTTCTTCTTCTTCTTCTTCTTCTATTTGCTAGGGAAGAGCAATGATGGAAGGGAACAATTTCAAACAAGGCACCTCACTCCGTGGAGTTTTGCTACCGCTGAACCAGGTGAGGCTGGGGATGAGACATAAACAGAGAACAAATTCCAGTGCAATGCCTGCCTCTGCTTGATTTTATTACCCATGGAGCAAACAAAAGTATAAGTAAAACATTTGTCTCCCTGAAACATTATGCAACTCCTATATTATAAAGAATCTCTGAGCTAGCGGCAGGGATAGGAAAACCTGGCATAGAAGCCAAATCCTGTACATCTGCTTTGACAGATTTGGATCATAGGAAATGCTTGCAAAGGCCTATATCTGGTACTACCCTGTTGCAAGTGATCATGCAGGGACCACTGAACGTCTGTGTAAAGTCCTGAGCACCACGAACTGTGGGATTCATTTGCATTACCAAGGATGCATAGCTGGAAGTGAAATCCTTGCTTTTGGGGGGATGAGGGAAATGGCAGGCTGCTCCATATTCAGTGCTTTGATTCCAGCTTCATGATTCCAGCTTCATGGTCCCTCTTTCACTGCAGATTCACATAGACCAGGTGGGTGATGGATACACTGAGCTCCATTGGCACATGTGCCTTAAGTAAATGATCTCACCTATAGTTTCTGCTCCTCAATCTGTTAGGCTCAAATTTGGACTTTGGAGTCCTTTGCTAATCCCCACCCAAGTCCTTGGATTCCTATTTACTTATTTTGTCCTATTTCATTTTTTAAGAGGCTTCTATTTAGTTTAATAGATGTGTGCAAGGCAGAACTGCAGAAAAAGGGAGGGGGGGGTTGTATTAGAGTTAGTGTTACTCAACTCCTGGGCTTTTTTTTTGTAGAAAAAGCCCAGCAGGAACTCATTAGCATAATGGGCCACACCCAACAGCAGAAACTCATTAGCATATTAGGCCACACCCCTGACAGCACAGCTCATTAGCATATCAGGCCACACACCCCACATTACCAGAAGTGTGGTCATCTAGCCACACCCACCTTTTGCTGTTTCATTCTAACTTGAGAGAGGGAGGACCGATTTGCCAAATCCCCCAACAAAATTACTGGCTCTTGCAACTATGAGTAAATTATTAATACACTTCTGTCACGTGGCTCTTCCCTAATGGTTGTGGCTCCCAACAACAGGTTAGAGATGATTGAATGGGAAGCACCCACACAGCAGCCCTGCCTACATAACATCTCATGGACTCAAATGGCTCAGGTTACCTGATCTCATCCGATTTTGGAAGCTAATCAGAAGGAAGAGAAGGAAGGAAGGAAAGGAAGGAAGGAAGGAAGGAAAGAAAGACCAGACAAGGTTAGAGAGGGAAAATATGCAGTTTAGTCTTAAGTAGTAATGATAAATTTCAGCAGAAAATGGGGATTAGACAGTTGTTCCAAACAATTCATAGAAAAGATGGACTTTTAAGGAATCATCTGGAAGAGGTGGTAGAAGTGGCATTGTGTGTGTGAGCTGAAGGCATTTTGCACCAAAAGAAAAAAAGTGGACTGAGAGAGAAAGCAAGCAAGAAAGAAAGACCAAAAGATAGAAAGAGAGAGAGAGAAAGGAAAGAAAGAAAGAGAGAGAGAGAAAGAAAGAAAGAAAGAAAGAAAGAAAGAAAGAAAGAAAGAAAGAAAGAGTGAAAGAGAGAAAGAGTGAAAGAGAGAAAGAGAGAGAGAAAGAGAGAGTAAGAAAGAAAGAGAGAGTAAGAAAAAGAGAGGAAGACAGAAAAACAGAAAAACAGAGAGAAAGACAAAGAAAAAGGAAGGAAGGGAGAGGTAGAAAAAAGATGGGGAGAGGGGAGTAAAAGAGAGAAAGAAAAATGAAAGGAAGGAAAGAAGGAAGACAGAAAGACAGGCAGAAAAACAATAGGAAGGAAGACAGAAAGACAGGCAGAAAAACAATAGGAAGGAAGACAGAAAGACAGGCAGAAAAACAATAGGAAGGAAGACAGAAAGACAGGCAGCCATTAGAAGCCTCCTTTCGCTCCCTCCCACTTTTAGGCAGGAGGGGGAGGGGTGAAAGGGAGCTTTGAACTGGGTTCCCACCCTTTAAAGTGAACAGCTGACAGGCAGACCTGCTGGGCTGCTGGCTTTACAGGGCAGGCAGCCAGCTATTGCAAGCCTACCATTCACTCCTATTGCTTGCAGGCCGGGGGGTAGAGAAAGGGCGCCCTGAAATGACTACCCATGCTTTAAAACAAGCAGCAGGTGGGCAGCTGGCTTTAAAGGGCAGGAAGCCATTGCAAGCCTCCCATTTGTTCCTTCCTGTTTTTAGGCAGGGTGGAGAGAAAGGGTGCCCTGAAATGACTTCCTGCACTTTAAAATGAACAGCTGTCAGGCCGACCGCTGGTCAGCTGTTCACTTTAAATAGCTGGCAGCTCCCCTCCCCTCTCTCCCCAGGGAGGAGACCCCCAGCCCTAGCTAAGCTTCCCACTTGGTGGCAAGGTGAGGGCCCAATGCCCACCGGGGCCTGAGTAGAACACCAATGTGTGTGGGGGGGAGCATTCAGGGGAAATTGTACCTGACCCTAGCATTGACCAGTTGGTGTGGCGGAGGGGATGAAAAATGGAAGAAAAAACAAGACCATGAGACAGAGCCCTGGATCAGCCCAAACCTTATCTTCCTGGACTCTCGACTGTTGGCTCTTCTGGGCTCTGAGGAACTGCTCAGGCTGCTCCTGCTGCAAACAACAGGGGTGGGGCTGGAGGGAGGAAAATCATCACTCGTGTCAGTGCACACTAGAGGGAACTGACGATCTACCTCTTGTCTCTATGGTTTCCATGGCCATAGAAACTTGGAGGACTAAAATGCTAGAGTGTCACTCTTTTGGCCACCATTTTGTCCCCCAGTGCCAATTTCAAAAAAGCGGGTAAGGGGGTAGAAAATCGGGGGTTCCTCCACCCCCAGCAGGGGCTTGGCAAACCTAGCCTCGATGCAAGCCAGGAAAGGCGGCGGGGAGCTCCGCAGGCCTTCCCCAGTGCCTGCACCTCAGCACAGGCCGGGAAAGGCAGGGGGCTCTGCAGACCTTCCCTGGCCCCTGTGCCTTGGTGTGGGCCAGGAAAGGCAGGGGCGTGGCCAACTTGGAAGCCAGCCAGAACACCATTCCGGTGCGTTTCTACCCCAAAATAGCCCTGATTGACTCTATTTAGCAGATTAATGAGATTTCAAATGTCAATTTATATTAAATACTAGGCAAAGGAGGAGAAAAAATGGAGGAACTGATTCAGTTAATTAATAGCCCCTTTGATAACAGAAACATCTTTTCAGGGTGCAGGATCAACCACTGTATATTAAAGAAGCATAGAAGCAATTGCAGAACACACATATCCAGGACAGACAGCTAAACTAGGTTGCTAAATTCAGCTCAGTTTGGAAGCCATCATGTCTAAGCTTCCTTGATGAACAAGGCAGGCATTCCAGGTCTGGGGTTAAGTGGTAGCGGTGGGGTTTCAATTTATGGTGTGTGAGAGAAGCCTGCTAATTTTATTTATCATTTTGTTACCCTGCATGTTCCCAGACATGCAGATTCAGAGCCAGGGTTTTTTTTTTAAGCCCTCATAAAATGCAATGTTTTTAAAACAGCCCCATGTTCAAAGTTTAATGTGTGCTTCAGTAAAACAAAGTGCCTAAGCAAACTTCTCTGTTTTAAGACTGGGGGGAAGCTCCCTCCATGCATCCCTTTCCACGTGCCATCATCTCTTTTGAAACGAACAGGCAAGTCTGCTCATGCAGGCCCCGAATTGCAGGATAAGGGTGATGATTTTTTTAAAAAAGATGTTCGGCCAGCCAACTTTCGTCTTTGGTCCTGTCTGTTATTGTTATCTAATGCTGAGACTACAGGAAGAAGAAGAAGAAGAAGAAGAAGAAGAAGAAGAAGAAGAAGAAGAAGAAGAAGAAGAAGAAGAAGAAGAAGAAGAGTTTGGATTTATACCCCGCCCTTCACTGCCCAAAGGCGTCTCAGAGCGGCTTACAAACTCCTTTCCCTTCCCCTCCCCACAACAGACACCCTGCGAGGTAGGTGGGGCTGAGAGAACTTCTGACAGAAACTGTCCTTGAGAGAACAGCTGTGGCAGAGCTTGTGACTGACCCAAGGTCATATCAGCAGGTGCAAGTGGAGGAGTGGGGAATCAAACCCGGTTCTCCTAGATAAGAGTCCGCGCACTTAACCACTACACCAAACAGTGACATTCCTACAAGAAGCAGATACCAGAAATATTAGGTGTTGTAGAAGCGCATACAATCTGGGACTTGAAAAACAAATTTACATATTAAGAAAAACAAGACAGTCCAGAAAAGGTGGAGAGAAAGGGAACTGGTCATATGTGTGCAGTGTTCAAATGTAAAATATTATAATAATAAAAAGGGAAGGCTCAGCTCCCCTGATCTGCCACTCATCCTTTAATTGGCTGGCTCTTTTTATGTGCTGCTACAAAATAGGTCTTTAGGGGGATTTGAAAGGAGGAGTTTAAATAGGGATTTGGAACATCTGGTCAGTAGCTGATCAGCTTTGCCAGTAGTGATAGCTGTGCTTTCCTATAAATCTTGCATTAACTCCATGTTTTTGATCCAGTATTATTTTCTACAGATAAGCCTCATCTATTGTTATATATGCTCCTGTGCATTACCCACAGTGAACTTTTAATAAATGAATAGAGAAAGGAGGATGATCATGTAGCATTGATCAATATGTTTGTATCTGAGCTTGTGTGTTCATGCCCATTTTAGAGATACAAATGTATAGTGTTTGGGTACATATGTGTGCATGTGTGTATTTTCTCATATGGAACATGGTAAATGCCGGTTCATGGCTTCCCTTTTTTGGTCAACTAGAAGAAGACACCGAGAACTCAATGCCTTCTGTGCACGGAGCATGCATAGAGGCACTATCTGTCCCTCTCACCTTATTAATTCATTTGAGCTTGAGAAAATAGGCTGGTGTGGAATGTTCCAGTAAAAATTCCCTTTTAATAATACAACTCACCATTCTGCTGTGAAGCAAGGTGCCGACTCCAATTTTGTCATTAGTGTCAAAGCAATGATGTGCAGACTTATAGTGTGATGGTGCAAATCCATGTCAGAAAGATTTCAAAACGTTATGGTGGCAAGCTCGGTTGGCACAAGGATGCCCATTTTCAGCAGTATTCTATGACAAATACAGCATGTACTATGCCCCTAAGACTGGCACATGTAAGAAGGAAGATGTACCCTCTCTTTGCCTATATGTGTTCTGATGATTTCTTCCACTTGCCCTAAATAGCATCCAGGCTTCTTCCACCAAACAAAGAACTGACCTCTGTTTCTCTAGCCTCAGCCCCCTGTCTAGGATGTCTGACTTTTTTTTTAGTTAAAAGGCTACAGAAGCAGCGGTGGGAGAGCCCAGTTTGAACCGGTGCCATGGTACTGGGGAGGGGGGGGTCAACCCTTTATCCCTGCTTCTTTCCTGATTTCAATCACCTTCTATCCCCAGAGCTATTATAACTTGTAGACCGAAATATACCATTACCCACATGGTCTGGGCTGGAGTCAGCATACCTTGAGGTAGGGGAGCTGCTGGGACCCAGAGCTTTTGGCAGGACCCTTTGCCACCCCACCCACTCACTTGCTTGTGACCAATGCTCCCTCTAAGCTGTGGAGTCTTCTGAGCAGAAATTCTACTTTGTGAGCTACTGGCATTAAAGTTGTGAGTGAGCAGTTTGGCTACTGCATAAATTAGTCTGCTCTGGAGTCATCCTTCCTGAGCCAAGACAAAAATGTGTGAGCCAGAGGCTAAAAAAACCTGTGAGCTAGCTCACACTTACTCAGCTTAGAGGGAACACTGCTTGTGACTGCTCCATCACCCAGCATTTCAGCTGCCCATGCTGCCCAATATCACTAGGGCAGGTTGCATAGGTGGTACACAGCAGCAGCACTCCTGCAATCAGAGCGGTGGTACTCCCAGCTGCAGTTACTGCGCAGTGTTATTGGGGGTGTAAAGTACTGGGTTCTGTACATCAGGACTTGGACCACGACATAGGTGACGATGCGTTTATTGGTACTTTACATCATGAACGCAAACAGATGGCCGGGTGGCCAACTATATACAATGAGGGAGGAATGCCCTGATGTTTTATTGGCGGATTCAAACTTCCCGCCAAAGACCTTATTGGCTCTCTACTTGGGGGTTCAGGAGCCTAGTCCCTATTGTCTTCGGGATCGAAGCTTGGCTGCCTCTGACTGGTGCCAGCCCCTGGTCTCAGGACATAACAGGGGAAATGGCATGTATGCAGCCTAAGTAGCTATGATTGTAGGTAGGGGAGGGCTTACAATAGGAGGATAATCTCAATAAATCATTAGGAATTGAAAATTTCAATTGAACTGAAGCCAAGTAGTCACCTAGACTCTTGGAGGCTTTCAGGAGCACACTAAAACTTAAACCCCCCAGGAAAACCTGGGGTCGTTCTAAACATTTTTTCCCAATAGGATAGAACAAGAAGCTGGACCTGCAGTACTCATGAGGGGGGGAGTATTCCCCATGGCTCCCGGCCTGCAGAAACAGAAGGAGCTCCTCATAGAGGAGGAGGAGGAGGAGGCTGCAGGTGAGCCCAGCAGCAATGGTGGCAAGTCCTGCCCAGGTCCCAGCTGCCTGCCCAGGCTTCTCCCCCCCCCACCAGCAGCAATGGCGGCAGCCCTGCACAGCTTCCAGCCACCCACCTGCCCAGGCTCCTCCCCCCAGCAGCAATGGTGGCAAGCCCTGCATGGCTCCCAGTTTCCTGCCTGCCCAAGCTTCTCCCCACCACCACCACCAGCAGCAACAGCGGTGAGCCCTGTGTGGCTCCCAACTGCCCACCCATCAAGGCTCCCACAACTCCCTCGCAGCTGCCACCAAGGCTCCACCACAGTTCCAAATGTCAAGTCCATTCTCCACACATGTGTGAGAACTCAGTTTCAGTTTTGGGGGGATTTAAGTACTCCACTATAGTTTTTTAAACATCTCAGATTTTTCTGCACACCTGGGGAGTGCCCCAAGTGTGCCAGAACATCTGTTTACCCTCCAGGTGCTGCCAAAGTGCAGAAATAAGTATCAACATGCAGAGGGACCCTTGGCTATTAGATATATAGATTCTAACATTGACTCTGGCATTCAGTGAAGTAATTCCCAGTGCAGCCTTCATTAATGCCACTGGTGCACCTCTTGGCAAAACAAGAATCCTCCTCATAAAATAATTCTGTATTGTTTCTAATGAGGACAATATCTGGTCTCCCCAGCTCCAGATCTCTGATCCATATAGCATGGCTGGAATTATCTTGCTCCCATACAGTTTAAGAATTGGGTCTACTATGCCTCCTCCCTTCAAAAAATAGAGCTTCAATAGAGCCCCCAAATTCTTCATGGCAGCAGCTTTTAAAGATGTAAGCTGAGGGCACCAGGAGAGGGTTTTAGAGAAGGTTAAGCCCAGATATTTATACGTGCAGCATTGTTCAATCTGAGTGCCAAGAATGCTCCAGGTAGGTTTCTTTGGGCGTTCCCTAAAAGCCAGAACTTTTGACTTGGCATAATTTATTCACAAGCCTTCAGCATTGCAATACTCACCAATTTGTTCAGGAGTCTCCTCAAGTCAATCTTGGTTAAGGACAGAAGGACCATGTCATCTGCATACAGAAGGATTGGAACCTTATGTTGTCCAATGGCCAGAGCCATATATTCACTACCTTCTAAATTGATTATGTCATTTGGGTAGAGATTAAACAAAGTAGGACCCTGTTTCACCCCTTTCCGCACTCAGATGTCCTTAGTATATAGGCCTTCTCTCCCAACCTTAACTTTTACGTTGGTATCACAATGTAGCTGGCTAATCAGATGTACCAGCCATGGGTCAATGCTGATGTTCAAAAGTTTCTGCCCTAATCTACCTCTATCTAAGGAGTCAAATGCCGAAGCCAGGTCAATGAAGCTTGCATGTAGGGCTTTTGTAGGGCCTCTAATGGCTTCAGAAGCCAAGGTATATAGAGTTTGGCAGTGTTCGATGGTAGAGTGACTTTTTTGAACCCTATTTGGAGAGAGTGGATTAAATAATTATCGATGACATAATCCTCTAATTTATTTTTAAATGTTTACTATATAATTTAGAGGCAGTTGGCAACAAACTAATTGGCCTATAGCTGCCTGGCTCTTTCCTATCACCCTTCTTATAAATTGGGACGATAATACTCGTAGTCCATCCCTTTGGAAGACTACCCGTTCTGTCAATTTGGGTAAAAAGTTTCACTAACAAAGGTAACCATCAGTTGATATTTGTTTTAAAACACTCTGCCGGAATCAGATCTTCACCCGGGGATTTACTGCTAGGTAATACATGAAACAAGGAGCTGTGGTGGCTCAAGTGGTTAAGACGCTGAACTGCAGGCTGTGGAAGGTCAATAGTTCAGCAGTTTGAGACCCAGGGGGCCGCATGATGGAGAGAGCTCCCATCTCTAGTTCCAGCTCCTGCCAACCTAGCAGTTTGAAAGCAAGAAATTGCGAGTAGATAAATAGGTACCACTTCGGTGGGAGGATAACAGCATTCCGTGCGCCTTGGTGTTTAGTCATGCTGGCCACATGACCACAGAAACGTCTTCGGACAGTGCTGGCTCTTCGGCTTTGAAACGGAGATGAGCACCACAACCCTAGAGTTGGATTCGACTGGCTTTTGAGCAAGGGAACCTTTACCTTTATGTTTAATACAGGAAACAGAAGGTTTTTGCTACCCACCCCATTTCTTGAACCCTTCCAATCGGTTGTAACTTATTCAGGGTTACCTCTACAGATATCTTCTATTATAGGTGTTTTTTCTTCTTTCCATGTTTTTCATCAAAGGCATCCTTGTCATTAAACTAGATCTGAAATCATATCCTGTTTCTCTCCATTTTTTAAGGGCGACTTCTATGGTTATGTTGGGAAAGATTGTAAAGACAGGGGCAAGAAACTGAGCAAAAACAGATTTGTGTGCCAAATGAGACATGTTCCATTTAACATTAGATACTGACTATATGATTCTATATAGTGATATACTGATCTGCCTGGCTAAATGGTATCATCTGGATTGTCCATTAATTGGAAAATATTCTATAGATTGTTTAAAACACTTAGCATGGACTAGAGGATTGCCTTTTACCAATTTAGTGACTAATTAGGTAATGTTCATTGGCACTGCAATGACCTATTATGAGCAGGCAATTTATGGAAGGGTTTTTTGATGCATCAAGCTGCAGGTGCAGATGGTATGTCAGCAGGACTTCTGCAACATGTACCACAAGGTATTTTAATTAGCCATGTGACCTTGATCATTCTTAAAACGGTGTATTCCTATTCTCACTAGTTGCTCTCTTCTTGCTTTGCAAGGATAGTGCTGAATTGTTCTAATTCATTTCGACATGGAATAAACCTTCGTCCAAAGGCAACTGAAATCTGATATTGAATTTGCCTTGTAGCTAATATTGGCATTATCTGATTATTTTTGCTATTGACCAGAGCATTGTCATGTCACTGGTTATTGTACCACTGAAATCAGTCATGTCCTGCATTGTGGGTTGTGTGTGTGTGTGAAATTATGACGACAAATCTACTTCCCTGTCTGTTCACAGGTTTTGGCAGAGATATTCCTCCTTGTTTTTTCTGGCTTGAGTTTGTTAGTGTTATCATGACATCATATCACTACATCTCCATCCCCCATCAGCTTTCTCCCCTCAGCAACTATGGTGTTGTCACAGATTCCACAGATCTCTTACAGCTTTTATGTATACATTCTCAGTTGTACTCGGAACACAGCAGCACTTTGCCGTTGGTGTGGGATTCCACAGCATCCTCATATGACCACAGGCCAGCATTTCCTCTGAGATATGTATTGAAAAGAGTCCGTACGGTGCCTGCTTCAGTGTTGCTGCTGAAGTTTCTCCTTTCCTCAAATGACAAAAAGATTAAAAAAAAATGCTGCTGCCACCAGGACCCGCCTCACCTGGGTCTCCCTCCATAAGGCTTCATCCAGCAACTTATCTGAACGACAGAACGGAAAAAGCACCCATTCTCAAATTGTAATGGTGCGATATCACCAATTCCAAAACATTTCTTAAGAACAGAAACTGCAACAAGCTGTTCAGAAGTTGAAATCGGGAGGTGTGCTTGCCCATCATGCCACTAAGCTGCACATCATCCTGGGGTCAAACCCTGTGAGCTGGGTTGGATGAGAGTGTGTGATGGCAGAGTTGGTGTCTGAACCTGGATCTTCCAGAAAAGCTTGATGATACTCTTAAGCACTAGGTACAGATCCTTAAAAATTATTTCTGGTGGTAGACTTAGTAGAGGTTTATGCTTCAGCCCCTTCCTAGAGCAGGCTTATAGTTTATGACAGGCAAAACATCACATATAGCATTTATTATAATAGCATTCCCATTCTGGGTAAAGTTGTACCTGTTGTCTTAGAGCCATTACATTCTCTGACAAGAATAAGGTGACATCCTTATACATTACACTTGAGAAAGATAAGTGGGAAGTGTTTTCTACACCAATCTCAATTTAAATACATGGAGTTAAAATTATGTATGATAATTTCCAATCTGAGCTGATGTGCCATGAAAGATGACTCATCAAGACACCTGCTTTGCTTACATCTGTCAGAACAGCCTAGCAACCTGCTATATTTTCTAGACCACCTACCAAGACAAACATGAGGTAACATTTCTGTAACCCAAATACCAATGCACATAAAGTTATACTGGCCAGTCTCCGGTTACAAATGAAGAAAAATTGTGAACCAAGATCATAAACAGCCAGAAAGAAAATGTCAGAAACAAAGTAGGACGCCAGAATTATACCCTTCCACATTTTAGAAACATGAGTGCTAGTCTGTAATCCTGGGCATCATTGGGGGGGGGGGGAAGTAAGTACTATTAGGCCCTTTCTGCCCTCTCCTTTTAATCCATGTTCACCACGGTGTCCTCCAAGCAATTCTGCACTAAAATCAAGTTCAACCTTTTTATTCCAGTTTTTTCCCCATCTGCATTACATTCCCTCCCTTCAGTGGTCAGCTGGTTTCAGCCTGCTGTTGCCCCAGGTTATTTGCATGCTGTTTTGCCATGGACTTCAATTGCCTCGGCTTGAACACTGAGAAAATCTGGAGTAGAAGGCAAATGTGGAAAGGGCCTTAGACTCTGTGACATTTGTTGCTGAGAAATTGTGCTATTCAGTCAAAATATATCTTCAAATTTGTCACACTAGCCCATGAACCTAAAGAACTGACCATAGTTTGAAAATGTGATTGTTAATGCATATAAGGCCCCAGAAGTTCCACCATGAGAAGAAAGGAGAGAAGAAAATGGACTGATGGCCACTGTGAATGGAAAAGGAGGCATGGCAAATTGTGGCAGACAATCCGCACTGCAGTTCTGTTAAAAGCACTAGAGTTCTTGGAAGGAGACATTGAGGGTCCATATTGAGAACCACTTATTTGTTATAGCTGCAAATGTACCTTTATGCCAATGCAGGGGTGCCTGTTTTCTGCTGGACAGGGAGGGAAAAGGAGGACATGGAGTGGTCACACCGTGAGTACGTTCCTGCCCATGGGTTACACCCCACTTCCCATGGTCTCACCCCCCCTCTGTTTGGTGTGGGGCAGGTGAGATGGTGGGGCCAGCTGAGCAGACTTCATCTCTCTGGCCCATACTGGACCGTGATAACAGACAGTTGGATGAAGGCCATACATTCAGTGCCTTCTGCTATTTGTTACAGCTGCAATGTTAATTATACATGTACACTGTTCATGTCCATAAATCCTAACTGGTAGGCCCAACTCAGTGTCATACCCCTTGCCTTGCCTTGCCTTGCCTTGCCTTTCCTTCTTCCTTCCCTCAGCATGTTTGAATGCATACCATGGATCTTGTAGGTGCTAAAATGAGTACTTTGTCCCTAGGTTACAAAATATAGCAAAAAGAAATGCACATATCCCCAAAGTGAATGAATATCCAGACCAAACACAAGTAATATTCCTTTCAAAATTCTT
The DNA here is from genome assembly GCA_029375565.1 of Gekko gecko. Classification (NCBI taxonomy): domain Eukaryota; kingdom Metazoa; phylum Chordata; class Lepidosauria; order Squamata; family Gekkonidae; genus Gekko; species Gekko gecko. The sequence goes on along the minus strand of JAPDNY010000003.1, from coordinate 73,229,388 downwards.
GTAGTCTATAGAGTTGATTATCCATCTAATCTAGGACAATACCTGCTTTCATTTGAAATGAAATACCTCCATCATAATAGCCACTTGGTGTCAGTTTTTTGATACATATAGAAAAACAATTGAGTAATAATTAGTGATAGGTAAAATTCCCTTTCTCTCAAAGCATGTAATGATAAGCTTCTTCCATGAAAAATTTGTTAAAAGATTGCTTCTTTCTTAGCGTTCTCAATTTACTCACCATATTTTGGTGTATGCCTCTTGCCAATGGTCATTTGGGGATTGCCTGTTACATGATTTTAGATGGTTTGACTACAGACACAGCCAGGCCATTTGTGTGTGTCCCTGTGTGTGTACATTACTGTGACATCAATTCCAGCTACCAAGAAGGAAGGTTTCTCACTGAGACTGAGTATGGGGTTAGCAGTGCAGTCCTAAGCAGTTACATCCTTCTAAGTCGATCAAACTCCAAAGACTTGAGAGGGTGTGATTTAGGGATGGGCAGTAACTGAACCATGAAGCAAAATTCGTCATGAATTTTGCCCTGTTGGTGGTTCGCAAACAAAAGTTCATGACAGGTCTACCATCATGAACTTCCATGGACTTTTTAAAGCAGATCATGGTGTTTTGTGGTGGTTCATGGATGGAGCAGAAAGCAAGGATTTAAAGGGACTCTGACACTGAGTCCCTTTAAACCCTTGCTTTCTGTTCCCCACAAAAGCCATTAAAACAGCTGAGTGGCAGGGAGGTGCTCTCCTCTGCTTGGCTGTTTTGGGTTGTCTTGTGCAGTCTCTTTAAACTTTAAAGCTGAGCAGCGGGGAACATCTCACTTCTGCCCATCTGTTTTTTAGGCTGTCTTCTTTAAAGTTTAAAGGGACTAAAGTCCTGTTAGATCCTGTATTAAATCCCCCCTCTTCTCTCGGTTTATTTAGCTCATTTTTTGTTATAGCTTTTATACCACACTGTGATGAGATAAATTAAATTTTGTAAACTTTTCCTATTAATAAAGAAAAAACTGTCAAAAAAGTTTAAAGGGATTGCACAAGACAACCAAAAACAGCTGAGCAGAAAATAAATGGCAACCATGATATATTTATGAAAGGAATATCACTTTTTATAGATTTTTTTTAAAAGATCAATATTGATACTAATACTAATGCATTTCTGTACATTCATACAAAAATAAACTTAAAAAATGATTCCACAATGTTGACAAGCACAGTCTAACCACACATAGAAACCCACAACAGACCAGTCCAAACAGCAGCAGCTTTTGATGGATTTTAAAGCCAACCTTTTATAAGGTAATATTCCATTGACAGAGCATCCATCTGCATGGAATAACTATATGAAGCACAACATGAGTACATATGATCAACGTACATTGTATCTTGCAAAATGATTTTCAGTTTTAATTGCCTAAGAGTCAGTCAATTTGTGCATTAATAACATTATATGAGGAGTTATGCCTTCCTAAGCAGCTCTGTCCTTGCAAAGCTGCTACTTATGTTACAATCCAGATTCCATCTGCAGGTTGCCCTTCTTTGGATTATCGGTACCATTATGTAATGTTCTCTTTTTCATTTCCTTCCTGTGTAATTAAAATGTAAAACTGAATTATCCAGTCCTTGAATCATATCCTTCACAAAATTGTACCCATGCAGTCCAATTAACATAGGAATCTACTTAGAGCAACCGATAGTACAAACTATACATAGTAGTGTATAGTGACTCTTTACTCAAAGCTTCTTTCTGAATAATTTTGTTAAAGTATAGCCCTATTTTTTGTGCAAAAAGCCCTCTTGAATAATTCAGTTCTGTACACTGTGGAAAGCCAGGACAGCGGGAGTCTTCCTGACCTCAACAGGAAGGCTATTCCATATTGGTAAATAACAAGTTGATCTGTTTCCCCATCGTCTCATTCCCCTTGTTTATGCCCACTCCAGGTTAAGTTCCACATTCTTACTGTATTCAGCACACTGGCATTACTCCTAATGCACTTCACACTAATATGCCCTTGTTGAGCATGATGGGAAAGAGGAGGGAAGTGACACTCATCTCTAGTCTGTGGATGTTATTGTATCACTCAGCAAAACTAATTGAACCATATATTTTCTTATGAACAGAACTGCCCTAAGCAAATGTGATGATTGTGAATAGTTTTTGCCATTGTTCCGCAGCCCCATTTCTAATAAGAGGAATTCCACAGGGATTATTGTAAACTCTATATATTAACAGCAGCTCCGCAAGTTAAATCAGATAAAACTAGCTCTTATCAGATTATTAGCCACATTAGGCAATTACATCCTTATCTCTTAGTATTAATTCTCACAGGCTTGGTGCTTATTTTTCCTGATTAGCAAGAACTAATTCTCAATTAAGACCTTTTGCCTTTCGTACAATGACCCTTTGTATTGGATCTGTCACAAAACTTGCAGGATACAATGAACACGATGGTAGGCAGCTAAAACCCATGGTGGGCAGCTAAAAACACAGGATTTCCAGTGGGGGACAAAGTATCAAATGATAATGAAATGAAACAAACAAACAAACAAACAAATAAAGCTGATTTTGTATATGCATGATCTTGCAGAATATAGTTTGTACGTTTATGTAGTTTAGAAGAAAATTATTATGTTCTTGTATGGAATTATTTACAAGAAGACGTAGGCCTGCTGCATACATGTACAACATAGATTATTTGCTATTAATGATCATATATTTAATTTTAATTCACACATAATAATATTATTATTATAAATGTTCATCATTTGAATCCTTTTAAACATTCTAAAGCACATCTAGCCAATGCATGGAAGGAGGAACGGAATCGAGTACTCTGTCTCCGTACTCTAACTGCAGTGTGCTGATTACATGTCTTATTTATTCTCTCAGAAAGACTCTATGTACTTACATATGTAGATGTATGGACTCTGTTTCGAAACTTCTGTTGAATTTGGGGAGCAGAGGTTCTTCTGTCTAATCAGTGGTTGCACTTGCTTTAGAAAGTCTGAAAGCTCAGATGTCTATCCAGTGTTGGGTTGTTCACGAGTGGGCCATCACAGATACAACACTGCATGCGAAACCTACATAGTTTCACACATTATCACAGATTTCAGTGGAGTGCATTCATATATGTTCATCTACCAGTCAACAGGTGTACTTATGTTTTGTTTTTTTTGTAAAACTCTCTTTAAAAAGAGAGAATTTTATTCTTTTTATAAGAAAAGGGAAGGGTAGACAGATGGAGAAAGAGAAAGATGGAGTGAAATTTTTTCTGTTAGTGAGGGTTAGTTTAGGTTAATAACCAATACCAATTTTGGCATCTATCATGGTTAGAAGATCTTCTTTGTAACTAGTGCAAAGTCCAAAGTCACTCTGTTAATGCAGTTAGTAAAGTCCATTGGGGTTAGTAATTAAACAGCTCCTTCCAGATGTTACACGAACAGTCCTCAAAGTATCTTCTTTTTAATTCTCTTCCAGTTATGGATTGAGTCCATTTTAACTTTGAAGTCTTCCGTTCCACCACCACTTTCCCCTGGGCTGCTGTCTTCTTCACTTGTCCCAGTTTTGAATGCTGCATCTTCCTCCCTGCTGGCGTGTCTCTTCAGAAGTGTCTGTATTTTGAAGATGAAATCCGTCTTCTTTCTTTTCTCTTTTTCCTTAAACTTCTGGCCTTCACGCTTCCAGGGCTCCATAAACTCTTCAGATGAAATTAGATCTCCAGTTTGTCGCCTGCTATGCTCGACATCCCCTTCTACTGGCAGAGTATTTTCTTTTATAAAAGCGGAATAGGCTTTGGGAGCCTTATCCACCTCTTCTTTTAACTTTATCGCTTTACTGCCAGTTAGGGGTGCCAAGACATTTGTCAAGGTAAATCCGAGATCTTCTTTCTCTTCTTTAACGCCCTGGAAACCTAGAATCAGATTCGATTTCTGTTCGATCTCCATCATCTTTCTAGTTGTTTCCGATATCTGTTTCTGTCGACTGATGAGAACACTTTCCATTTTGAACAGAGTTTCGTTGATTTTCTGCAATTGTTCCAGCAGGGGGCACAGCATCTCCTTTTCCTGTTGATTGACAGCAAGCTCTTGGGGGGGCTGTCTGGACCGGAAGTCCCTCCTCTCTTCTCTTCCGGTGTCTGCAGGACTTTTTCCATTATCGACATTTTGTTTTTTTGTTTACTTTTAAAAAGTTCGTGCCGCATCCCCCAGGAAGCTAAGATGATCGCAGTCTTCCATGCAACCCCAACGGTACTTTCACCAACACTTTTTTTTTTCTCTCTGCCCCCCTTCACGCTCCCTTTGTAGATCTTGCTTCTCAAAGGGGGTGGGAACTCCTCCCTCCTCCCAACGCTTATACGCATGCAGGGGGGCTCCGATTTACGCTTCAAAATAGATCTTCAACTCACGATTCGATGCTACTTCTTCTTTTTATGTTAAACCATAGCGCTGTCTTCACTCCTGGAAATCGGTGGTGCCGCTAAGTCCCATTACGGGCACGCCGCAGCGGGGCCGATTGGGGCGGGGAGAAAGCCTCAATTTCCCGGCTGTCTGCCGGCAAAGAGGCTACTCCCCAAGCGCCCCCGGTTCGGAGCCTTTGCCTAAGGCTCACTAGGGTCTTTCGCACATGCGAAGACCCCCCCTAACTGCGCGTGGGCTAACCGCCTCCGGGAGCGTCCCGAGAAGCGGCCGCCATTCGCGACGCCGAAACCGAAACCCAACAGGTGTACTTATGAATATAATAACAGTGCAATTTCGCTTTGAATAAGAAATATTGAGCTTTAGAATTGTGGCATGGATATTAAAAAGAATTGCATTCCCAATGGAACAGGATCACAGAGGACAAAAAACGAAGGCTCATTTCACATTAGTCACAACTTATAAATGGTCTTGCTGAATGGCAGCGAGTGTAGAACAATCAAGTGATGTACAAGTATATATGAATGAGGCCTTGATGAATAACAGCTGAATATGTGAGCAGATGCCACTGTAGGGAACTGTGCTTGAGTTGGGGTGAAGGAAGTAGAAGACAGTTAAAGGATCCAATTAATAGGATCCAGCCCAAAGTAACCTAGACATATAACATGAATGGTCTAATTTTAATTTATAAAGTAACCAAAACTGTAACAGAAAACACTCCAACCCTTCCAATTTTTTCAGAGCTGTTCTGCAAGTTCCTAACTGTGTATCCAATGCTTGGATATGACTGGAGTCTGGGAATCTTAGAACTGAAGCAAGGGTATGTAGTCTATCCATCTGTATGTGGCTGAAAAGTCACTTCAGTTCACAAGGCTTGCTTTCCCTGATATTCCAGGATGATTTCCAATCCAGTTGGATCAAGGCAGTTCAGTATCATATTCACAGAATTGGCTTCTCACCTCAGCTACTTTTATCCTATGGATTTGAACAAGCCAAAGGGCTAATTAAACAAAGAGCTAAGGATATCGAGTGACAGTCTGACATCTCTAAGGCTTCCAAACTTGGGATGTTGTTAAATATCAAAAGCACCATTGAGCCAGCAATATATTTGACTTCGGTGGAGGGAAAGAATTCTAGAAGGGCATTTGCCCTAGCTAGATGTTCTGCCCTTCCGTCTGTGGTTATTCAAGGCAGGTACAATAAAACCCCCTACTCTGAAAGAATATGCCATTTAAGCGAGATTGAATCGGTAGAGCATATGTTCTTCAGCTGTCCATTTTACAGGGAGGTTCATCTTAAAATTATTACCCCATTAGTTGATAGGACACCTGGGCACATCAATACAAACAAAGCAAGGCTTCACTGACTCCTATCAGATAAGAATGCAGAGATTACACATTCAGTCGCTGAGTTTTGTGCATTAATTCTTAGATTGCGGGAATTGCATTTTAAAAGTTCTTAAATTCAGATTTCTATTTTTGTATATTATGACTGTTTTTTCTCTCCCTCACATATTATGCTAACTCTGCATGTTGGTCTTAAGACCGTAATAATAAACTATACTTACTATATACCCCAGCCTTATATCTATGGTCAGTTGGCTGGCCCTGGAAAAACCATTTCAAGATATTTTGTCACTCCAAGAAATATTTGGGACACCCAGGTTCGAATCCCCACTCATGCCATGGAAGCTTGCTGGGTGACCTTGGGCCAGTCTAACCTACCTCACAGGGTTGTTGTTGTAAGGATAAAATGGAGGGGAGGGGAATTATGTAAGCTGTTTTGGGTCCCCGCCGAGGAGAAATATGGGGTACAAATGAATTAAATAAATATATTTTTAAGAGTCCCTCAGCTTTTGGGCAACAGTGAAGCACACCTTTCTCAAGGGCAGAAAGTAAGATGAATGCATCACCATCTGATGAGGCTGCCAAGTCAATCACACCGTCACTTGGGGAGATATACTGAGGCTCGTTTCCTAGTACTGTAATCAAGGATGAGGGGTAGACAAGGTGCATACGCTTATTGAAAATGAGGTCACCCCTACCCCTGGGAGACCCCTATATTTGGTCATTCCAAAAGATCCTCTGACTTGACTGCCAGAGGAATGGATCAAATATCCAGTTTGATATCAAAATAGGGACCCTGGAACTTGTGAGAATTTCCCTGGATGCTCTTACATGGGAGTAGCCCATCTGCTGGGATGCTCCAGAGGCACACTGATTGAAGGCCTTTTGTCTTTAGCCTCCAGAACCACCTTCACACCCATGGACAGGAGTGATTGACTCAAGTTTGCAGGGCAGTAACCTAAGATCATATGTCCCTCCATGTGATATAACCAGGGCCGGCTCCAGTGGTTTTTTGTACACTAGGTGAGGCTACCTTCTGGTGTGCCCCCACAGCATCTGCCAAGGTGCCCCTGTGTAGATCCTGGCTGGCTGGGCTGCTCAGGGGCCCGAGGTTCACTTCTCCTTCTCCCCCCCCCACAGGCCTTCCTCTCTGTCTGCCTGCAGCTTCTTTCCCTCCCTCCCTTGCCGCTCGCCCCCAGCAGACACCCATTGGCTCTTCTCTGAGAAACAGCCCATTGCAGGTGGGCGGCTGTGCCTGCCTGTTGGCCGTGTGCAGCTGGCTGAGGCGGTGCTTCCCCTGTCCCCGTCTCGGCCACTCTGATGGGTGACCCCTGGGGTGCCTAGATTGATGTGGGGAGGGGAAGAAAGGTCAGCTCGGCTGGGCTGCTAGTGGAGGGCAGGGTGAGTGGCCACCTGACCCTTCACTCTGGATGGCTCGGCACTGCTTGAGCAGAACTTTCCTTTTGTTGTTGTTGTTGTGGTGGTGGTGGTAGTGGCTTTTGCCTTTGTCTGGCTCCTTCTGGGGAGGAATGCAAGAGGCAAAAGTGGCTGAGGAGTGCAGGGGGGAGGCGGTGGCGAGTCCTGGGAGCTGTCAAGCACATCAGAGCAAAGCCAGGTAAGGCCAGCGGCGTGCAGGTGTGCAGCCTGGTGGGGCGGCAGGCAGGCCAGAGTGGCACAGTGCCACTGGCACTCTCATCAAGCTGGCGCCCTCATCAAGCCAGTGCCCTAGGTAACGTTCTAAATTTTGTCTATGATGGGCGGGCCCTGGATATAACCTATTCCAGTAATTCAAGCCCAAGCCCAAGTAATGCAGCAAGCTGCTGCTTAGTCTTTGTTGGACGAACCTGAGCTGGTCCGTCACTCTAGTTGTAGTTTGGTGTAGTGGTTAAGTGCACAGACTGTAATCTGGGAGAACTGGGTTTGATTCCCCACTCCTCCACTTGCAGTTGCTGGATGACCTTGGGCAAGCCATGGTTCTGACACAGTTGTTCTTGAAAAAGAGCAGTTTCTGTCAGAGCTTTCTCAGCCCCACCTACCTCACAGGGTGCCTGTTGTGGGGAGGGGAAGAGAAAGGAGTTTGTAAGCCACTCTGAGACTCCTTTGGGTAGTGAAGGGCGGGGTATAAATCCAATCTCTTCTTCTTCTCTCAAAAAACAAGGATCGAGAAGACATGGGGGAAATCAGGGGGAGTTGCGACCACACAGCAAATAGTATGAAATTGACCGATGCAAGTGAGGGTAGCAGAAGAACAAGGGTGGCACAGCTGCTTGTGAGGAATCGGTCTGTATGTTTTTCATCTCCTTTGCGTTTCACTTTTCCAAGCTTTGTATTTTCTTAGGGAAATAAAGATGGTTTAATTTGAGATTCTCCCTCTGTATCTCATTTTTCTTTAACTGGACTGCTGTATCAGATTGTGACCCAGGTGTACACTAAACTGATGAGTCCCAAATAATCACCACAGCGACATGGTCTGATCCTGCATGTGTAGAGGATGCTTTGCACATTACAGGTCTGACATGTGGACCGACTTGGGGGTAACACACACTAGCTTTTGTATGAAGGGTGAAGGAACACAGCGGAGCACAGAAGAAGACACAGGTATAGAAGATCTGAGGGAGCTCCCTTCTTTAATGATACTTGCTTGCTGAGAGAAAGGTCCTCATGTGAATGATGTGGGCTAGCTACAGACAAGTGTGTGGAAATCCCTACTGCTTACAGTGTTCCCTTGATACACAGGAAATCGGGGGGAGGATTAAATTAACCAAAATTAGCCACTGTGGTATAGTGGTTAAGAGTGGCATTCTAATCTGGAGACCTGGGTTGGCTTCCCTGCTCCTCTACATGAATTCTGCTGGGTGGCCCTGGGCCAGTCAGAGTTCTAGCAGAACTCTCCCAGCTCACAAGGTATCTATTGTGGAGAGAGGAAGGGAAGGTAATTGTAAGCTTCTTAGGGTAGAAAAAAGGTGGGATATAAAACCCGACTTTTCTTCTTTTTCTTCTTCTAAAAACAATCTGATGAGGACAAAATATGCTCCATAAAAGCCGGTATGTTCAGCTGAGTGTCAAAGGAAGAATTATCGAAGGGGGAGTTTTGAGGGGTAAAATGGGATTTCCAATCCTCCCCTCCCAGTGCATTTTGCCATCTTTTAACATATAATAGCCCTAACACTAAACCTAACTCATAATATAAAACAGTCCAAACACTAACTGTAGTATGAAATATGCCTAACACTAACCAAGAACAGAAAACAAATGTAACCTTAAAACATAGCATACATCCTTAACACTAACAAGAACAGAACGTAAAACAGCTTTAAACATGAGGGCTAATTTTAAGTAGCCCTCATCCTAACGACAAACTACCCTAAACCTGGTTAATAATATAAAGCAGCCCTAACCCACGCAAGAATCCTGATCTCAAACCAACCATGTCACATAAAACTCTAGCATAAACTAATGTAATCCTAATACACAATGGGTGTGGTCACATGAGCAGTTTGCGAGGCAGTATATCAGCTCTAAATATGCCACTTGAGTTTGGGACACTTTGTGTTGATCACACAGCATCCCCTAAGCCAGTATCATACTGCTACAGGTCCTGCAGAAAGGGAGTAAGACAGGGGTGTTTGCTGGCTCCCATTTTATTTAATCTTTATATTAATTACATAGCCCTTAAATTAACCCTAACCAACCATTTCACTCCCCTGTATTGTCACAAACTTCCATCCCAATCTTACTATATGCTGTTGATACTGTGTTACTCTCTAGAACCCCTGTGGGTCCACATCGGCCTCTATAGTCTTTTGCAGAGTATTGTGCCACTGAGGGCTTGATTATAAATTATAATAAGTCCAATGTGATGCAGTTCTCTGGGTGCTCACATCAACAGAGATATCTTTGGCTTGTAAATGGAAATCTTATTGAATAGGTTACCCAATTTAAATATCCTAGGGTTTATCTCTGATCTAAGATGTTTTGGATAACTCATATTAGAACTGCAAGAACTACTGTGAAGGCAATAATCTGTTTTTTCTGTTTTAAAGGAGGACAATATATTCCATCTGCCATTACTGCATTTAATAGCAAAGTAGAATCACAGTTTCTGTATGGAACATCTTTGTGAGTTGAAGTTTGTGGAGAATTGATTGTCTTCTGAACGATTTCCTCTGAAAAATTACTGGTTGTCTTACCTGCATCACTGGAATATCGTTGAGGGCAGAACTAGTTCTCAGATCCTTTGAAACTCGAATTTGGGCCACAACCTTTAGATTCTGGGTCAAGATTTTATTCTCCATGGAGTCAAAGGGATACTTACATCTATTGGGAGCAGACTCTTAACAAAATCCATGGAGTTAATTGGTAGAAAGTTGTATCCAGACTCTAGGATCTCATGATCTGAAAGAACAAGGACCTTCAGCAGCTCTCCCTTCAACCTTATGCTGTCTGAAAGAATTGGATACTAGAAGTACCATGATAAGAACAGGCAGAGTGCGCTCACCTTTATATTTAGGTTTAACATTACCACAATCTCTTCCAGCCTATTTTGATTTCCTGACTGTTCCACACTACAGACGATTATTTATGCTGGCTAGATTGCATGCTATTCCATCAGGGGAGCTGTTGGGACGCTTAATTAAGGTGCCTTACTCTGAGGGACTGTGCCAATGAGGTTCTGGCCAAATAGACACCCTTCCGCACTGTCTATTCGGCTGTGATTTGCTTAACAAGGCAAGACATAGTTGGATAAAACCTTATATCCAGGGTTCTAGGTGTGAACTGGATAATTTGAGGTGTCTTTTAGCAGGGGTGGATTTAAATATTACATTGGCAGTTGCCAAGTTCTTTTCTCAGTCGATTAAGATTAAAAATCATTCATTTTTAATATGATATAGACATATGCATTAAATAATTTTCCTTCTTTTTTTAGTCTTAGTGTGACATTGGTCAGAGCCAAATTGACTGTCAGAGCAGTATCATTAAAGGAAAGTGTCATGGGGTCATGGCTGGTTGTTCACGTCGCTTAACATGCCACAAACACAGACCCATGGCTGGGCTGGTGTTTTCCCCCCTAAGTCTTGCTGTGTGTGTGCAGAAGCAGACAAGCACACGTGCTCCTGGCTGTGTGCTATGGGGGCACTGAAGCACACGTTGGAGTGGGGTTGAGGAAAAAGGACATGGCAGAAATGGAGTGGGACGGCCACACTGCTCATGTGTTTCCATGGCACACATGGGCAATCAGACACCTGGAAACCCACCATGGAAGCGCCTCGCCAAGGTAGCCACTGGAATTTGCTGGTGGCTATTTAGTCCATGTGGGAGTTGTTTTAGAGTAAGGAAGGGATGAGTTGGGCACGGGAGCCAGATGTGCTTGTTTGATCACACCCATTTGATCCAGAGGGACGGTGACTATGTCGTGCCAAACTGCTTGTGTGATCACGCCCAATATATAATCCAAAACCCTAAATATAAATCATAACAACACCCCCCAAGCAATGTTCCCACTAAGCTGTGGAGTCTTGTGAGCAAAAATTCTACTTTGTGAGCTACTGGCATAAAAGTTGTGAGCAAGTGATTTGGCTACTGCATGGATTAGTTTGCTCCGGAGCCATCCTTCCAGAGCTAAGACAAAAATGTGTGAGCTGGAGGCTACAAAAGTGTGAGCCAGCTCACACTAACTCAGCTTAGAGGGAACACTGCCCCCAAGCCATAGCAATAAAAGAATACCAACTACAACAGAAAATAGCACTAATCCTAACATACAATGCATAACAACCTTAACTATTACCCATAACATATAATAACCATAGCCTGATATAAATGGTAAAATAACCTTAACATGAAATACTCCTAATCCTGCAACATAAACTATAACAATTAAGGTTGTACAGATTCTTTGAACTCTATCCTGATTAGAATTCATTCAATCTGTAATCCTGGGACTTTGTTCCAGCAGTATTCCATTGAATATCATAGAAGTTCCAGAATCAGAAGCCAAGGATTAAAGAGAGAACGATCCTCCCCATTTCCCTGGTGTCCATGGAAACTATTGCAGTATAAAAACAACAACAAAATAACAGAAGTCCCTTCAAAACTAGCCGCACATTTGCCAAAAAAAACCTTCTTAAAATAAAACATTTTTTAATACAAAGGACTAATTGTGAAGAGAGGTCTATTTGGGTGGGCAAGTGGGTAGTTGTGCTTTTCTGTCTGATAGACACACACAAAAAAATACCCTCAATGTTTGCTCTTGGATGCAGATAAACTTTTAAAAAATATAAGGTATAGTTTGGGGCACAGAGAAAGCTAATTTTAAAAGAGTTTCTAATATTTTTGTTTCAGTAGTACAGTATGTCATACCTATGCATAAACAGAAATCCCAGATTTTCCCTTTGTGTGCAGAAAAAACGAAAACCTTTTTTTAAAAAAATTGTAACCCTAATTAGTAACATAAAAGAATTCTAATCCTAAGAGATAACATAAGGCCTCTAAACCAACATATGATGTTTAACAACTGTAACTCTTTTTCACCACTTTCACAAAAGGTTATGAGAAGGAAAACTTATACTTTAAGCAACATTTGTAGAATTAAATCAACTGACCCGCTTGCACAGGCACAAAGACTAGGACGCTCTGTGATCACTGATACTGTCATAGACCTGATCTGCATCTAGCATTTGCTCCGCTGTCCTACCAAACCCAGAGTCCGATCAGATGGCTCTTTAGATCCGTGCGAGGCACGATTGCCTTGCAGATCTAAAGTTAATGACCAGACACAAACATCTGGGAAATGTCCCCCTTCCATGGGCATCCTGTTTTGCCACGCTTTGAAGGTATACTTAAAAGATACCACTTTAAATCTGGGGGTTTCGGTTACCTGCGGGACAACTGTGGACTTTCATCCATCTGATCGTTCCACCAGCGTGCAATCCTCCTGTCGGGGTGGTCTGATGTCAGACCATCCCGAGTGGGTGCCATTTTAAAACATCTCTACATGTGTGTGGATCAACAAGGACGTGCTGTCATGTCTATGCGCATGCACAAAAAGGTTTTTTAAAAAACCACCGCGTGCCTCCTTCAACAAGGACACGCTATGACGCCTATGCACATGCGCAAAAGGTTTTTTTTTTTTAAAAAAAAACCCACTGCACGCGCCTCCTTCAGTGGACGCCATCTAGACAATCCACAACGGAGGCAGCGTGCAGTAAGGCAATTCCCCCGAGGGATGTCTGGTGATGCGACGATGGATTAAAAAGATTGGGATCAAATTCAAGCTGGCATAATGGCGGGATTAGCTGCCCGTCTGAACGCACTCCCACACTGGAACAGAAATTCCCCTCTACATTGCATGCCACTTTCACTTTGACTGAGTGTCGCATTTTATGGCAGTGTCCAGACTGCATGCTGCTTTCACTTCATTTGATCTCTGCTTTCATGGTGGCTGTCTGCATAGATTTATGGCTGTTTTATGGTCATTCAGGGGTGACTCTGCAGTCAGTACAATGTTGGCCCGGGGTAGTTGACTGTGGTTTTGAACGGCATCTTTTTCTGTTCCAGTGTGGGTTTGGTACAACAACGGAGCAAATGCTAAATGCAGATTGGCCCACTATCTTTTACTGGGATTGAGGAACGCAGAGCCAAGAGTGGCTAGGAAAGCTGACCAGAATGAGGTTGTGTTAGCTTTAGCTGGTATACAAATTGAGGGTGGCTAAACAGGATTTGAGACATGAAGCGAGAGATCCACACTTCGGATCTCCTGCAGTTTAATAAAAGGCTCAATGCAGCCATGAGTAACCCAACAATGACCAGTCTGGTGGTAGCAAGGGATGGGGTGTTAACCCTTCTTCCTGTGTCTGTTTCCTGATTCCTCACCGCTGCAACTACTATTTGCCCTGTGAGGGAAAGCATTTGCATGTTTTCCCCAGAGGCAAATTGCAGGGTGTGTGTGTAGGGGAGAATATGCACTGGTGAAACAGTGGGGGGAGGGGTTAAGCCCCCCCTTAGTGCCACAGGCTTCTCTGTTTCAAATGTCCACCCTCACTCCTGCTGCTGCTTTAACTTTTTAGTCTCATTTGGCCCTGACCTGTGGAAGAAACAACCTCTAAATGTTCATTTTATCAACTTCAGTTTGAGTTCTGTCTAGTTCGGCCAAAATAAAGCTATATTATATGAATATTGTGCACTGACACTAACTTGCATTGTTCCATGTATGGCTGCTAGAACTGGAGCGTAACAGGGCTGTAATGTTTTCCTCTTCCCAGATATTCACTACCACCACCACTATCACCATATTTATACTTCTGTGCAAATCTTAAAGATATAGGGCCTGAATTTCGACCCTAGTCATAGTCTAGGATGCACATCGTTTCCACATAAGGGAACTGCAAAACAGTCATTTATATAGGCCACTGGAATTACATTTTATTGCATGGGGGCGTTACTGGGTTTTATTAGGTGAGGAGAATTGGAGTTTTATTGTTATATGATGTTTTAATTACGTGTTATACTCCACCTTGAGACATTGGGAAAGGAAGGACACAAAAGCTTTAATAAAACAAACGAATGTATGAGATTCTCCTGGTAAGTAGCTCAAAGTAGCATACCTTGTACTCTCACTCCACTACAGCATCACAAAAACCTGCATGTTTCCCCAGTGAGCTTTTATAATTGAATGGGATGGACCTCAACCTGAATCTTCCTGGATGGTTTCCAACATTCCAACCACTACACCATTCGTCAGCGGCAATGTCTTAGAGCCTCTTCTGTGCCACCAAACTGCTTCAAGGCAGTCTGAATGGAGCTGAGGTTCTTGTGACCATAATTATTGTCTTCTTTCTTCAGAGTACAATGTACCCATGCCAGTTGTCTCTAGAGCTCGTTTAAACAATCAAACTGATACTTATCTCATAATCTGCATTCGTGTTTATACCGAAACACTCATTTTTAGCAAAGCTCCATATGTAAAGAGTCTGGCAGGACAAGGAAAAAGAATCCCCAACAATAAAATGGCAAGAGAACTCTTCTCTCATAAGGCGATATGCTTGGCTTAATTCTTGGCTCTTGGTCAAATGAAAATGAAGGTGAACGGTTAAGCGTTTTGACTGGCTTCTCTTGCCAAAGATACAGTTCCTTCTGAGATGAGGTGGATTTTTTTTTTTTTTTTTTACCATTTTAACATTCATTCCTACCACTTGGGAAGTGAGAATTTGAAGAAAGTTCCCATCCCCTTGGAATCATCCTGTAAAAAGGGGACGGGACATTGCCTACTTCATTTGACTGCTTGGGATGGGAAAATGTACCAGGGGTGATAGTTCAGGGGAGCGCAACTCAAACTGACCCAAAGGCCATTTTTATATTTATAGTAACTCAGGCTAGCCACACCTCTACATTAACAATGAGAAAACATTTTTGTCCCAATGATATCTTAGTGTTTTCTCTTCCCTATCATTGAAATTAATGGTTATTTATTTATTTATTTGTTACATTCCTTTTACCCCCCCCCCCCAAATTCAAAATAGCTTACATTGTTATTCTCTCCTCCAGGGCTCTCCCTCAATAAATTAGCTCCTACACAAAACTGGGGCTGTACTGAATCACAGTTTGGTGTAGAGGTTAAGTGCGCGGACTCTAATCTGGGAGAACCGGGTTTCATTCCCCATGCCTCCACTTGCACCTGCTGGATGACCTTGGGCAAGCTGTAGTTCTGACAAGAGCTGTCCTTGAAAAATAGCGGTTTCTGTCAGAGCTCTCTCAGCCCCACCTACCTCACAGGGTGTCTGTTGTGGGGAGGGAGAGGGAAAGGAGTTTGTAAACCGCTCTGAGACTCCCTTGGGTAGTGAAGGGCGGAGTATAAATCCAATCTCTTCTTCTTCACATTAAGGATGATGTTTGGAACCACTATTTAAAATGTAGTAATTATGCTATATTATGTTTGACTAATACAGAGCCACTATTTCTCTCTCTTGGCCGCACTGTGTTCCTTCTTCTGTTTCATCCTCCACAGCTCCCTCTGCATTCCTATTTCTACACCCACCACCACCGCTCCGGACTTTCTGTGGCCTCATCTCTCAGCACCCTCAGTTTTTCTTTCAACCTCTTCATATTTCTCTTAGCATATTCTTCCTTCTGCCTCTTTATGTTCCTCTCCCCCACCTCAGTCTCACCCTTATCTCTACTCACCTTCAGTGAGTTTTGTGGCCATGTTACCCAAGGTTTTCACTCTCCCATGAATTTACTCTCGGAGAGACACAGATGGACTGTGCCACCTGGCTGCAACAGGCTGCAAAAATGAACATTGACTAGATCACATGTCTCTGAATCCCAGGGAGAGGAGAAGCAAACCAGGTGCAGGAATCAACCCCAACCTTTTCCCACTCCGCAAATGACGTGTGTTGGATATTCTGACAAAGATGGGGAAAGGCTATCAGGAATGTACATTTGGAGTTCCCTCAGGAGTTTTCACATAGATGGAAAGGGGGCTGAAATGGGAACATGGCACGTCTGTTGTGCTGACCTCCCCTAACACTTTTCCTTGTGTTCCTGTATCGTTGAAATCAAGAAATCAGTCTCACTTTTACTTCTACACCCATATTCTTCAGGTCTGCTACAGAGGTATACAGAGTGCCACACCCAGCAGCCCAATATTGGCAGGTATGGGTAGGGACTCCTCCTGATGCACTCTTGGGTGAAACTTTCCCCACTTATTACAAACAACTCTTTATGTTCACGGAAACAGAAACATCCTATGGAGCTTTTTGCCCTTGGGGTTTGTACAGCTACTCCCCCCTCTCCCTAACCTGATTCTTCCTCCTTCTGGCAGTGAAAACATCCATGCTTAACCTCGAAGCAAGAGTCTAGGACCAAAACAAATCTGCTGTTTTGACTGGAATGGGATCGATATGCAGTAATTTCACCGGCGATAAGGAGGATCTCACGAACAGCAACACAAAGTTGCCTCCAGGGTCATCGTTATTATGTCCTGCCTGCCTGCCTGAGATTATTTTTTTTAGAGTCTGCTGTAGGCCTGCTCACATAACTAAATGTACGCTCTCCGTACCCTGGGGGCTTATAATAGTCCAAGTAATCACTTGTGTCTCTCACATGCAGTCTATGAGTGGCTTCCACACCTCTCTACTACAGATGGCATTTCAAACACAGTAGAAGGCACTTTAAAAAAATCTGAATAAGGCAAAAAGTGCATAAGATCCCTTCTCATTTCAGACAGGACAAAACCATGATGAAAAAGTGATTGATGGCTGTCTTGAAATCCAGCATAATTTGCCTATCCCCATAATAACTCCTGGTAAGTCACCTTCCTTCAGTTTGTAACACTTATACATGCTACTTCCAGACTCAAAGAGGGCATATGTGTCTTTCAGCAGTCGGGTAGCTGTGAGAAATCCAATAAGGGCAAGTCGTTCTGTGATTCAATCAGAGACAGAGGCTGTGTTCAAAGCCTACGCTACCAGGAATCACGGTTTGAGCAAAAATGACAATTACAGTGAAAATGCTATATTTTGCTTCAGTCACGTATTTGAACTTTCACACAGAAAAGAAGCAATTCCATGCTTCTGCTGGATAGTACACGACCTGACCTCACAATCTTAGGCACAAAAAACGTTGCTTCCTTAGCCCCTGTTAAATCTCCCTGCCCAAATATAAGCACCTCTCTGGTCAGCTGCAACTGTTACTTCACTCCAGCTACAGACCGGTGTGTTTTGATGCATCACATGATTTTTGACTGTTGTTGTTGTGGTTCAGTCGCACAGTCAACTCCGACTCTTCATGATCCCATGGACCACATCGCGCTAGCCCCTTGATAGTACAATGTTAACACAATTTCACAGTATCACAGGACTTGCAATCATTCAAAGGTCCAAGAAGAAAGGGGGCAGAATTTATAATACGGTGTGAGATAGTTTAAGTAAGAGATTGGCCCAAGGTCAGTCAGTGAACTTCATGGGTGAATGAAGATTTGAGTTGAGTCTGTCTACTGAGCTGCGGTGGCTCAGTGGTTAAGACGCTGAACTGCAGACCGGAAGGTTGGTAGTTCAGCAGCCCAAGACCCAAGTGCCGCATGATGGAGTGAGCTCCCATCTCTAATTCCAGCTCCTGCCAACCTAGCAGTTCAAAAGCAAGAAATTGCAAGTAGATAAATAGGTGCCACTTCAGTGGGAAGGTAATAGCATTCCATGCGCCTCAGCATCTAGTCATGCCAGCCATATGACCACAGAAATGTCTTTGGACAGCGCTGGCTCTTCAGCTTGGAAACAGAGATGAGCACCGCAACCCTAGAGTTGGATACAACTGGCTTTTGAGCAAGGGAAACCTTTACCTTTACCTTACTCCTATTTAGACAATAGTTATCACTGGGCTATACTGATTCAAATTGGAGACAACTGAGTTAGTTGTGAACTATAGCATGATTTAACCAAAATAATGGGGATTTATGTCTCACTGCTGTCGACAGGAATTACCATTTAGTACATTTTATCCTGCCCTTTCTCCAAGGAGCTCAGGATGCTGCACATCATTATCCTTTCTAACTAAGGGCGTGCATTCAGATCTACCCAAGCCGAAAATATACCTGAAAAATACCTTATTTGGTATTTTTTCAGGCATATTTTGGCGTCTCAAATGTATCTGGGTTTTCTCGGGAAATCTGGGGGGGGAACCCAAGAAAATTCCAGATATATTTGGGGATTCCTGGTAGATCCGAAAACAGTAAGAGGCAGGAGCAGATGGCTCCCATCTTTCAGCTGTTTGTCGGGCTTCTGCAGTCCCTTTAAACTTTGAAGAAGCTGCAGAGGACAGCCCCCACAGGGTCGGGTTTGGGCTGGCTGGTTTCTCCTGCAGCCTGGTATAAACTGGGCTGCAAGAGGAGTCAGCCCAGGGTCAGCTGAGGCTGGGGCTGCCCCCTCTTGCACTGAGCTGCAAGGGGGGATCAGCTGGAGGTAGTGGGGGCTGAGAGCTCCAGGCCACCTCAGCTGGGGCTGGCTACTCTGGCAGCTCAGTTTAAAATGAGCTGCAAAAGAAGATCACCAAGCAGGGCTCTTTTTGTAGCAGGATCTCCTTTGCATATTAGGCGACACACCCCTAATGTAGCCAATCCCCCACGAGCTTACAGTAGCCCCTGTAAGAAAAGCTCTGTAAGCTCTTGGAGGATTGGCTACATTATGGGTGTGTCATCTAATATGCAAAGGAGTTCCTGCTTCAAAAAGAGCCCTGCCGCCAAGGATCAGCCAGGGCGGTGGGAGCTGAGAGCTCCGCACAGCCTCAGCGGGGGCTGGCTCTTCTTGCAGCTCAGTTTAAACCAGGCCTGTAGCCAGGATTTTTTTAGTTGGGGACATTTAAATTTCTTAGGGGGCGCTGGCTAATCAAATTCAAGGAATACCCGGCTCCTTCCCTGCATCCACCGCTGCTCGGGGGCCCTGGGCTGGATGTGAAGTCAGGGGGCCTCCCCGGTAAGTCGGGGGGCCTAGCCCCGAGATGCCCCACTGTAGCTACGGGCCTGGTTTAAACTGAGCTGCAAAAGAAGTCTGCCATGGATCAGCAAGGGCAGTATTAGCTGAGAACTCCACACAGCCTCAGCTGGGGCTGGCTCCTCTTGAAGCTCAGTTTAAACGGAGCTGCCAGAGATCATCAGCCGGAGGGAGCTCTGTGCCTCCTCGGCTGGAGCTGGCTCCTCTTGCAGCTCGATTTAAACCAAGCCGCAAGAAAAGTCAACTGAGGATCAGCTGTGCCTGCAGGGAGCAGAATGTTCTTCATGGGCACAGCTTCTGGTGTGCCGTTCTCCCTCCCCTTTTTTTCTTCTCAGGTCTATTGGACCCCCCAAAATTTGGGATTTCTGAAAAATCCCAGATCTGAATACTGCATTGAGATCCGGGATTTTTGGGGAATTTTTTCCAGTTCAATATACCCAAACTAGAAAAAGGGGGGGGGATTGCACACCTCTATTTCTAACATCTTACCTCACAACAACCTAGTGCGGTACTTTAGGCTGAGAAAGAGTGACTGACCTACGGTCACCCAGCAAGCATCATGGCTGAGTGGGGATTTGAACCTAAGTCTCCCCAGCCCTAGCTCAACATCCTAATATGAGCCAGTATGGTGCAGTGGTTAAGAGTGGTAGACACTAATCTGGAGGACCTGGATTTGATACCCCACTCCTCCCCATGAAGCTTGCTGGGTGACCTTGGGACACTCATAATTCTCTCAGAACTCTCTCAGCCCCACCTATCTCACAAGATGCCTGTTGTGGGGAGGGGAATATGATTGTAAGCTGCTTTGAGACTCCTTAAGGTAGAGAAAAGCCAGGCATAAAAACTACTACTACTACTACTACTACTACTACTTCTCCTCCTTCTCCACTATACCATACTGGCTATCATGTTTATACATTCATGTGGGTAGCCATTTTGGTCTGCAGCAGCAGAACAAAGTTTGACTCCAGTGGCACCTTTAAGACCAACATGGTTTTGTTCAGAGTGTAAGCTTTCATGTGCAAAGCATACTTCTTCATACAAATGGAATAAGCTCTCCTCAAGGATTACTTACAGGAAAAAAGAGGGTGGAAGGCAGCTGTTAGGAGGGACCCCTCAGAACCAAGATGCACAGGCAGAGCTGAACTAAGATCAATGGATAGCAGCAAATTCGCATGTAAATGCAATAGTTAACAAAAAGATGTGAGAATGAAGCTACAGTCCAACAGTACCCCCAAGCTCAACCATGTGTACATGGGAAAACAGAGACTCAGGCCGATTTCCCACAAACGCTGCTCCGCACTCGCCTTCCCTTTTACCCCGATGGTACCTGTCAATTTCACACAAGCTGCTGCGCGGCCGCATTTTGCCCCGCAGCTTCGCGTGATTTTCCCCGCCTCTACTCAATCCTCAGAAAACAGGATTGAGTAGACGCAGGGGAAAATTGCGCGAAACTGGGAGGCAAAATGTAGCCACACAGCAGCTTGTGTGAAATTGACATGAACCATCGGGAAGGGCAAAAGGGAAGGACAAGCGTGGAGCAGCGCTTGGGGGGAATCAGCCCGAGTCTCTGTTTTCCCATGTACACATGGCTGAGCTTGGTTTGTCTTGGTTTACACACCTTTCCACATATGTTGAAACAGATTTCCTCAAATATTTCATGGAGTCTGGTTAGTTGCCAGGAAGATCTGATTAGAGCCAAGATGCATAGATTTTCTGTCTCGTTACCAGTGCTGATTTCTCCATGTCTCCTGCCTCTCTGCATATCACACCTAATCCAATCACACCTGCCATTGTCATTTGTGAGCTAATGTCATTCGGCATCTGAAATCACTCCAGTTTCCAATATATAGGACAGATGGACCCACATTCTAGCTGTATCTGAGGAAGTGAGCCGTGACTCGCGAAAGCTCACACCCGGCCACAAGTTTTGTTAGGTCAAATCTGCATTTGCATTTTTAAATCAGTTTCGTGCTGCTGTGACACCATCAAGCATAGAGAAAGACAGCAGCACAGCAGCACGAAACTGATTTATAAATGCAAATGCAGATTCGACCTTAGTCTTTCAGGTGGTACTGGACCCTTACTCTTTTCCACTGCTACAGGCAGGCTAGCACAGCTGCCCATCTTGATCCATCTGAAAAATGTTTAACTTCCACTGGATCACACTCTGTTGTTCTGGATAGAATGGAAGATTGAAATTAAGAGTCATTTAATCGTGAAAATACATGACCTCAGATTTCAGCATAGCCTCGAGTAGAGGCAGTGGCTTGGATCCTTAAATGAACTCTTGGATGCATGTTGCTCTTCACCTCTTTTCTCTTGCATGATTATATTTTAGTGCCAGGCTAACCTTTAGGCTCCACATTGTTAACTATACAAGAGGCCTCTTGACCAATAATGGGCTGAGCTCTGGTTAAATACTTGCCTTGATTTATGGGAATGATAACTCAAAGGAGCATTATAAAGGTATGTTGAAGTCAAACTTTGCAGCACCAGTGATCTAAGACTAATTGCTTTTATAGCCAATGTAACAAACACAAAGCTTAAGTAGCCTGAACTCTTTGTTTACTTCAGCCCAACAAAAGCTTCAGTTATAGTCACTGCTGTTTATTTTACAGGACAGTTAATGGGCATTTCCCCCACAGCAGTATGGTTAGATGTGTAACCATTCTCCTTTTCCAAAGGAGGGAGGGGATCAGCTCACGTTTCTATTACAGTGTTAACCATTGTCCTACATACAGAAGGATTGTGGAATTGTTTGTTCCATGGTGCACTGGTGTGTTTGTTCCCATTTCAACAAAGATGGAAATAAAGGGTTTTATGAACTGCTGCAGCCAAAGGGGATTGCTTCATGCTTCTCATGATAATGTTGAATAGGAACCTTGGGAAACTGTCTCTGCACTATTTGCCATGCAAGGAGACCTTGTATAACACCCATCCAAATCTCTGCTCAAGGACGCCATATCGGATTTCAAGCATGCTGTGCCACAGTGGTGCTACAGAACTCTCCAGGCTATGGCATAACAACTCAAAGCCCCCTGCTCCTCTCACTGGGCACTCCTCCCCCAAGGGCAGGCAATGCTTACCCAGGGACTCCTTTGCATTAGGTGACGCGCCCCTAATGTAGCCAATCCTCCAAGAGCTTACAGTAGCCCCTGTAAGAAGAGCTCTGTAAGCTCTTGGAGGACTGGCTACATTAGGAGTGTGTCGCCTAACATGCAAAGGAGTTCCTGCTTCAAAAAGAGCCCTGGATCTGCATATACAGAGAAGCAGGCCCATAGGCAGGATTTTGTAATGGGGGGGGGCCTTTAAAAAAGTTGGGTGCCACCGAAATAAAAATAAACTTAAAAAAACTCATATAGGCTGAGATTTAAAAAACCTCATGTAAGAAGCTGTGTGACCCCCACTTCCCTCCCAAAGGGTCCCTTTAAATGCTTAGGGGGAGAAGTGGTGGCCCTACACTCCTACACTCATGCGCCCATACACACATAGGCACCCAGCCAATTTGGGGAGGATCCCGCTGCACGGGCATTAGAGCGGGCAGTAGAGCAGAGCACAGCCAATTATATCGCTGCTCCCTTATGCACAAGGCAGGTTGCTTCCGGCTTTTCCATGTAGCATTCACACTGCCGGGAAGTGGACAAACATGGCATAAAGGCACTCTTCAGGGATTTGCTACCACTTTTATGAGGTATCTATTAAACACGGAAGAGAAGCGGAACAGCACGTGTTGCCTGTGGGTGGGGAAGGCCAGGCAGATGTGCCTGTGTGAATGCCCCCTTTAATCCACTTTTAAAACATCACTGAAACATGGCTGTAGCAGGGCAAATTGCCAGTCTGAACTCAGCCATTATGTGTTCATCTTGTAAAAAACCCTAGCAAATATTGGAAAGCAATACATATCGAAATTCTAAAAAATTGAATATAAAATTTGCTATGTTACCAGAGACTATGTTATTAGGCATTCTACCAGTGAATGCAGATAGAACAATGCATGAATTGCTTAGATACATGTTAACTGCAGCAAGAGGTGTATTTGCAGCAAAATGGAAGACTGAGGGTTGTCCAGCCCTTGAGAACTGGATAGACAAAATGCAAGACTATGCAGTTATGGCAAAACTGACATATTAATCAGAGACTGAAAGGTGAATTTGAGAACAATTGGCAAGCTTTTTATGCTTATGGCAATTAATCTTTGTAGTTATATATTTGAATGGTTTAATAAATGACAGCTCTTATATGAAATACTAAGAACGTTATCATTTGCACGGTTTTTATTACAACAAACTGTTATGTTAAAATTATATACAGAGTTAATGAGAATTTACCTATGTTTTATTTTATAATAGATAAGATAGGACAAAAATGAAAACACATTATGAGAAAATAGTTGAATATTTTGAGTAGGTTGTTATCGTATTTTACTAAGCCAGCATGTTATACATCTTTTTCATATACTTTTAAATCAATGATTGTCCTTAAGATCTGTAAAAGTTGCTCTCTGTATTGTGCTTTTATAATTTTATTTTCTTCTCTTTTTCCCTTACCCCCTTTGTTTATTCTGTATTCCTATTTAAAAAATTAAAATAAAACTTTTTAAAAGTAGACGAAGCAAACCTACTTTTCTGATCCTCTGCTGAACTCCGTAAGATCAGAGTTTAAATTTACATGGTTCTGTATTAGTTCAGGTACCAGAAACTTCCTTTTGCCAGTCCCTCAGAGTGAAGTTCCAACAACAGCAAAAGAAAGAGCTGCCACATTAGATTTGATACCCTCCAGCTGCCCCTTACACCAGGTTTTTTTCCCTTCCTTTGCTATCCTACAAAACAGCTCTTTGCCATTTTTTCCACTGGATTTAATTTCTTTTGTTTGAACCATTCAGATTGGAATTTTAAATACATACAGAAACAACCCAATAGGCAGATGGCAAAGGAAAAAGAAAATACTGTTTTGTGAGGCAGCTTGCTTCTGAAACTGCCCACTCAAAAGCAAGCAAACACAGAGGAGATTGGGGAGATGTGAATTGTCCTCATTTAGAATTGTAAATGGGCATAGGCATAATATGAGCATGATCTAGTTTCTGAGACTTGCACCTATTTAATAAGGAATAAGCCACTTCTCTTTCTGTACACAACACTGCACAATGAGTCACAATTACACTATCCCATATTGGAAGGAGTGGGGTGGAAGCCAACTCCATTTGCCTGATTGACCAGCTGTATGGGTTTAGTTACAAAATGATTACTAATTTAGTGTACTGAATATTTGTGACACACTTTTATCAACTTACTTTCGATTATGATGGTTATGGGTGACCGTGATTACGATTGCAATAATGATTTCATGCTTAAATACTATATTGATTCCCAGACTTTTTGAGAACACATTGATGGAACTTATTTTCTAAAAAAATGAGAAAAGCCTTTCAACCATTGCCATGGGCTCAGGGACAGAATCTTTCCATAACATGGGAATCTCAAGTCCCCTTGAATTCAGCAATTGGATATAGTATGTTAGCCAAGAGTAAGACCTTGGAAATCCCTGTATGATGATGATGTAAACCAAGTTTATTAAAAACAAAGCATTGGGAAACAGGAAACCTCCTCAGGAAACAATCCATAGACAAAAGAACCTCCTCAGGAAAGCTCCTCCATTAGCATGTTCATAGCCTGGATAACTCCTACAAGATAATGACTCAGCCCTACCCCACCTTCCGGGGTAGATATAAATTACCTGCCTACCATTTTTCTTCTCACCTTGGCACAGAGAGTACTCCATCTTTCTGTGTTATAACTCTGATGATGCCAGTCATAGCTACTGGTGAAACGTCAGGTCCTACAATGCCAAGACCATGGCCGCACAACCCAGAAAATCTACAGCAACTAATGAACTCCAGCCATGAAAGCCTTCGATAACATTGTAAAACACATCATAGAAACTATTAAAACCAAAACTAAAACACATATGTGAACGTACCTAAAACAGTGATTAAAAATTAGGTCAGGAGAAGGGATCTTTGAGGGAATGACAGACAACACAAAAGAGTCTTCTCCAGCTGGTGGAAGACAGCAAAAGAAGGGGACAAGGTGAATATCCCTGGGGACAGAGTTCCACAGTCTTGATGCCATGACCAAGATGGTCATCTCTCGAGTTGGCACCTGTCTAATCAGAAAGTGGCAGCACCCGAAGCAAGGCCACAAAGATTACCTTAGCAGTCAGGTGGGTTCACATGGGAGTAAACAGTCCTTCACATATGCTGTTCCCAAGCCATATAACACCACCAGCAACTCTTATTGGGCCCAGAAATAAATTGGGAGCCAATGTAGATGGGTCAAATTGGAATAATATGATCCCTATGACCCATTTGCATTGCAGTAACATAATCTAGATGTTACTAAGGCCTGCATCACAGTGGTCAGATCTTTTCTACCTAGGGAAATAATGCAAGTAGTTAACCAACTGAAGCTGCTAAAAGGAGCTCCTGGCCACAGCTGACACCAGCTTATTGAGAAGTAGGCCAGGTCCAGGAGTACTCCTATGCTGTGTGGGCCTGTCCTTTCAAGGGGAGGGCTACCTCACCCATAACAGTGACACTCAGGGCCGGCTTGCCCACTAGGTGAGCTAGGCCTTGCCTAGAGTGCGCCGGCCACAGGGGCACCAAAAGGGGCCCCCTGCCTCTTCCCCGGCTTGCTTGGGCATCCCGCAGCCATGGAGCTCCCAAGCAAGCCAGCGCTGGGAGGGAAGGGGGGGTTAAACCCCCCACCCCTTCCCTGGCTTGCTCGGGCACCCTGCAGCCGTGGAGCGCCCAAGCAAGCCTGTGCTGGAAGGGAAGGGAAGGGGGTTAGAACCCCCGCCCCTTCCCTGGCTTTCCTGGGGGCCCCGCAACTGCAGAGCCTCCAGGGAAGCCAGCGCTCTGGGGGAGGGGGCTATAACCCCTGCCCCCTTCCCTGGCTTTCCTGGGGGCCCCACAGCTGTGGAGCACCCAGGAAAGCCAGACTTCCCCCCCAGTCTCCAGGCCCCCCCGGGAAGTTGGCATCCCCGGTGGGGTGGGCGCCCCAGGCTGTCCTGCCTAGGGTGCCCAGACACCTGGGGCTGGCCCTGGTGACACCTTTGATCTCTGGTCAGAACTTTCACTCACCAGTAGTGTTTCTGTCTTGGTGGGATTAAGCTTCAGTTTATTGGTCTTCGTCCACCCCAAAACTGCCTCCATGCTAGGGCTGTTGTAACCAAATATGTTAAACTCTGAAAATGGGCTGCATCTCAGAGGCTCCCGAATCATAGAAAAGTTCCACCAGTAAGAATTCAGAAATATTACTCTATAGAAAGCAATACAACACTGTAGTCAAATACAAAATCAGTACCAATGAACTCACAAAAAATTCAGGAGTCCAGTTGCCAACTGACCAAATAGGATGTAGTTAGACAATCAAACTAACCAATAGCTGAGACATCCTATAAACATGGGAGCAATATGATTCAAAAATTACAATTACAATAACAATGCAGAGTAATTACATTCAGAGATAACAGTAACAGTGATACAAGGTCCCGGTATAGTTCTCTTGTTTCCGTAAGAGTTCTTCTTCAGTCACTATTGCAGTGAGAATGATTCTATACTGAATGAAACAGTGAGAAAATGTACTGGGAATGGGAGGGAGGCCCAGTCAACATTGCAGCAACGTCTCCACATCAGTTCCAATGTGAACTGGAAGTGACATCATCACACAGTGACATCAGTGTGACACTCTGATATTTAGGCATAAACTCAATGGTAAATTTGACTTCTACCATAGAGTTTTTGCCAAAATACCAGAGAGTCATCCCAATGTTGCTGATGTGATAACATCACTTCTGGGTCACATCAGAAGTGATGTAGGCATGTCACTGCAATATTGACTGGGCCTCCCTCTTTTTCCAGGTAAGTCCCCACTCCGCTAGCCAGCTGATCAGCGGTGGGGCAGTGGGGCCAGGTGGCAGGGGATCCACATCTCCACTGGGGAGGGGTGTCTGACAAACTTACTTCAGATGCTAATTCACGGTTTCTACAACCTCCCCGAGATACGACAGAAATGCAAGATAGAGCTGAATGTCATCTGCATATTGGTGAAAGCTCAGCCAAAAATCTTCAAGTGATCTTACCCACTGGCTTCATAGAGATGCTGAAAAGCATGGGGGACAAGATGGAGATTCCCAAAGGCCAGAGGCTAAGCAGTAATCCCCCAGAACCACCTTCAGAAACATACATTCCTTCTAGGACAGGAACCACCACAAAACAGTATCTCCTAGTCCCAACCACAAAATTATACCATGATCAATGGTATCAAAAACCTTTGAGAAGTTCAGGAGAATCAACAGAGTAGCATTCCTTCTGTCCACCAGAGTGACCTTCCATAAGAGTGACCATTGCTGTTTCAGTCTCATAACCAGGATTGAAACCAGACTGGAAGGGATCCAAAACATTTACTTCTTCCTTTGGAGTTCTTTGGAGTTGTTCAGCCAACACCCCTTCAGTTACCATGCTCAGGAATAAAACATTTGAGACTGATTGATAATTCTCCAAATCTCCTGGTCTAGGATAGGCTACTTTAGTAGTAGATTTATCACTGCCTACTTTAAGACTTTAGATGCAAACTTACTTGGTGGCCTTGGCCCTTGGTTCCTCCATCTGAAACATGGGAATAATAATAATAATATCGGCCTGCTTTACAGGGCTTTTGTGAGGGTTTATTTGAACACTCAAATGTGTTGCCTTATTTAATTCATTTATTTAATTTATAGCCCAGATTTCCTACTGAGACTCAAGGTTTATTACACGGGGCAAATTGATACAACCAACAGAATGAGACATCTAATAAGCTAAGTAATAGGTCTATGATTACAGAAACCTGGAACAAAGCATAAAGTATTAGTTATGATACATTTGACAGCACAGAAAATGGCATTACGTACGTTCCGCAGGGCCTGTAAGATGCAGGGCCTGTAAGACGGAGCTCTTCCACCAGGCCTTCAATTAGGAGCCGCCCACCACTACCATCAATACCCGCAATCAATACCTGTGGTGTAAGGCCAGCCTAACCGAGATTGCGTCATACCATCTTGAGGAGTCCAGAGACTGTTAAGCTGAGAACATTCGGTGCTGTATTATATGGCGTGCTACCGTGACTTAATTGATTACTATGAACATTTTAACTGTAAATTGTTTAATGGTTTTAAATGGTTTTAAATGTTTTATATGGATTTGGTGCCTTATGCCAAATATTGTTAGCTGCCCTGAGCCTGCTTGCGGGGAGGGCGGGATATAAATGTAATAAAGAAATAAATAAAAACCAATGCGGTGAGAGTGGAATAATACATACATCAAACAAATAATACGTACTGAACTCAGTCCCCGTTCCCTTTATGAAAGTGCCTCCCTGAACCATTTGTTATCTTGCTTTTATAAAATATATAAATCTACACTTGATCTTAGCCAAAAGGCCGAGAACGATTCCTCTGTTGAAGTTATTGAGAAAGTGGCTAAGTTCCTTCAATCCGCCATGCTGCTACGCCAAGGAAGAGTACGGTTGTAACCTATTATTTTATTCAATGTATTTGTAATACAGTGTCGTAGTTGTATACTTTGTTTTACTGATATATGACAATAGCTGACTTGACCTGACTTGACTATAAAATATATAAAGATATGCTAACTTAATTTTTCCCCCAGTCTCTGGCTTTGCCAGCCAATGAGCTCTTCCTCTCTGTTCCTTTGTGTTTGATCTGGGAATTTCCCCTTCCCACTTGAATACATTGTGCAGAATGTTTTCCAAAATTGTGAACTGGTAGCCAAACAACCCACCGACAATTCTCCAAAAATGTATGGTGACATACCAGTTAGGAGCGACTGTGACAGAATATCTCTCGTAAATACAAATATATCATGTCATTAATCTGAGCCACTTCTCCATTGGTAATGAACACCCAATGGAAAATGGAGAGTTTCCATGTCAGGCAACTGCAATAATCTTAGTTAACTGACATAGTATTTCAGCTTGGCAATGGGAGATAGATTTAATGTGCATGAGTTCATGACCGCAGAAAGGGTAGATTTAAACTGACAAGGTGTGTATTATGTCTTTGTACATTGGGTGGGAGGGGAATTATCCACTCACACCTCTGACATATTTCCGTGTCTACACCAGATCAGCCCTACATACTCCTAGTATACTTGTCAATCAGCATGGTTACAAATTAATTTTTTCAGTCATATGGAAGTTTTGGTTTATACAAAGAGCTCCCACAAGGAGTTGACAAAGGATTTTCAGACTTGAGGCCATCATTTTTTAATTCTTCAAAAGACAGAGGTAAAATGTATTCATTGCATAAGAGATCTATAATTTAACAGCAGCTGTGTGGCAGCCTCACTGTGTTCTAATGCATTCTACTCTATCAATGATTTTAAATATTTATGCTGTCATCTTGCAGTCATGAAAAAAAATTTAAATTAAACATGGTTAAGGAGCAGCTGCTTTTCTGCTTCGGTAGGAAACCCCAGTCTTTAACTTCTAGTGAAATATTACTTCAGTCAACCCCATAAGTATAGGGAGTTATATCAACCAAGACTAAGGCTTCCATCCTATGGACGGTTTCCTGGAAGTAAGTCCCACTAAATACCATGAGAGTAACTTCTGGGTAGACCTTCTTAACATTATTCTCCAAGTTTGCCCTTATTATGAATGCTTTGAAGATGAGGTTCTGTGTTTCATACTAGGAACAAGGCATGTTGAAATAAATTTATTGGACTTATGTAAGAGAAGCCTTTTTTAAGGATGGAAATTTTGTAACTTGGTGGGGAAACCTTACCATTAAGATAACTTTTTGGTTCTGCGATTTCTTGCACTTATATTTCCCCCCGCCTGCAGAGTAAAATCAAGTTATGTTTCTGTGAAGCATGATAGAATAAAAAAACTGATTTTATATGTTAAAGCTTGAGGGAATTCACACAACCATTGGGTCAAGAGTAGGGATGGGCATGAACCAGCTCACAAATGAAACTTCATGATGAATTTTTGCAAGCTCATAGTTCGTGAACTGAAGTTTGCGAACTGAATAACTGCCATGAACTTCCACAAATTTTAAAGCAGTTTGTGGTGGTTCATGGCAGTTCATAAATAGCAAAAAGCAGGGGGTTAAATGGAGCCATTTAACCCCCTGCTTTCGGCTCTTCACAAAAAACAGCTGAGAGATGGGAAGCAGAAAGCAGAGGTTTAAATGGCTCGGAGCCATTTAACCCCCTGCTTTCTGCTCCCCACAAAAAAAACCTGAGCAGCAGGGAGCAGAAAGCAGGGCTCATGAACTAACCTCATAACAGTTCATGGTTTGATTTGTAGTTTGAACACGAACCATGAGCTGAAACAAACTGCCCAAATGTGGTTTGTGCCCATCCCTAGTCATGAACAGGTTTACAGTGTTAACATATTATTGGCGTAAATGCTCAAAAAGCAACATTTCTAGAATTATACTTAATACTGAGAGTATGGTGAAGACCACAGTCTTACATCAAGTATTTTACTATCATACACTGGGGGTAGCACAAAAATATTTTCCAACATCTGACACAGGCTCAGCCTGAGACATTCATTTATAAGTAGAATAATTAGGAAAGAATGACTGAGAAAGTCACATTCTAGAGACACTTCAAAACTGACATGTACTTAAGTATTGGTCAAGACTAAAGCAGGAAAGAGAAGCAGTATCATGCTCCTTTTTCCTTACCCTTGTACAGAAAAACAAGAAACCGAAATTGGCAAGACTAACTTTTTTAAAAAATGACAGCAGGTACATAAGAACATGAGAAGTGCCCTGCTGGATCAGACCAATATTTCATCTGGGTCAGCGTCCTGTTTCACACAATTGCAAACAGTTGTTCTGGGGTACCAAGAAACTGGGCACTGAGGGCAATGGCTTAGCCTTATGTTGCCTCCTACTACTAGTATTCAGAAGTTTACTGTCTCTGGATGCAGAGGTTCCCTTTGGTCATCATAGCTAACAGCCATTGATGGAACTATCCCCCATGAATCTGTCTAGTCCCCTTTTAAAGACATCTATGCTCATGGCTATCGATACATCAATACACTGTGTGAAAAAGTACTTCCTTTTCTTTTGTTCTGAACCTATTGGCATCAACTTCATTTGTTGTTGTTGTTGCCATCAAGTCACAGCTGACTTATGGTGACCCAGAAGAAGAAGAAGACGAAGACGAAGACGAAGACGAAGAAGAAGAAGAAGAAGAAGAAGAAGAGGAGGAGGAGGAGGAGATTGGATTTATACCCTGCCCTTCACTACCTGAAGGAGTCTCAGAGCGGCTTACAAACTCCCTTCCCTTCCCCTCCCCACAACAGACACCCCTGTGAGGTAGGCGGGGCTGAGAGAGCTCTGACAGAAACTGCTCTTTTTCAAGAACAGCTGTTGTCAGAACTACGGCTTGCCCAAGGTCATCCAGCAGGTGCAAGTGGGGGAGTGGGGACTCAAACCCGGTTCTCCCAGATTAGAGTCCGCACACTTAACCACTACACCAAACTGGCTCTCACACGAAACTGTAGGGTTTTCAAGGCAAGAGATGTTCAGAGGTGGTTTGCCTCTGTGTCATGGCCCTGGTATTACTTGGATGTCTCCAAATACTCTCTAGGGCTGACCCCGCTGAGCTTCCAAGATCAGGCTAGCCTGGGCTATCCAGGTCAGGGCTCAACGTCATAGGTGAGAAGAAGAAAAATTCTCCCTGCCCATTTAAACCCCATATGTAGTTTTATAAACCTCTGTCGTCTTCCCCGTATTTGCCATTCTGCAGAATTCGAAAGCCTCAGACTCTTTACAAGCCATTCTTGGTTGCCCTCTTCTGCACATTTCCACAGTATTCATGTGTGTACATGGTGAAGAGGGAGACTGTGTAGCCTTCAGAAAAAGTGAAGCACCCATGAAATTGTAGAGACATTATTTTAGGGCAAGGAAATAGGCTTGATAACCTGTCCTTCCTTCCTTCCCTCCTTCCCTCCTTCGTAGAAAACAGTATACTTTTGTAAACATACAGATAGTGGCATGGGATGGGGGAGATCAAGTTTTATGGCTTGCTAATAGCATCAGAGGCAATAGCCAATCAGTGTCTGCATCACTCAGATAACCTTAACCTGCACACCACTCACAATCACAATAGAAGGGAATTAAATTCCCCCAATGACCTAACATCGTAGTTTGAGTAGTGAGAAAGCATAAACATTATTTCATGAGAGACGATGGAATCCTGAACCACAACTAAGAGCTACGCATGCCCATTCACTCATTTAACATGATTCTGTATGTGTGATCACCAACTATGTGCAACATGAAAGCAGCAGTGGCGCCTCCAGTGGAGCTCATATGGCACTGTTTTTAGCTGCATGAATGGAACCTCCTAGTCTCTTGTAAAATCGCTGGCCTGGTTTCTTCTTCCCAACAGTTTTCAGTACGTCGACCTCCACTGTGACCAGCAGGCATAACTCTATGACATGCGCCTACTGGTGAGATGCTATGGGCTGCTGGAGCCTATCAGTTCTGGTCTGGAAGGGAGGGAGAGAGTTGCTGAAAGATGTAAAAAAATGCTTTTGGCAGATTCAATGGATAGATGATAGTGGAGTTTTTTCCCTAAAATAAAGACAGCAGCAGTAGTAGTTTAACAGCTGCTGCAGAGATTGGCAATGTTTGCGAGTCCAGCTGGCCGTGCCGGGGTGGTTGGATCCGGACTTGCGCTATTAAGCAGCTTTCTTAGTGCTGCTAATTCCACTTTGTAAGCAGACTACAAGGATCAGACGGGCCAGCTGTCAAGCACTATGGGGAGATTATTATTACAGGATTTCTTTTTATTGTTTCAGATTGGAATTATAATTTTAATTAGCGATTGCAGCTATTTTGTGGCTCATTCCAAATTAGCGAAGGCTGAAAGGAAGGGGGGGAAGCACTATTCTCCTTCTTAATCCCCCCCATTGCATGCAAGAGAGTTAATGAATTCCATTTTGCAAGAGCCGCAGATCTGGATCAGTGACACAGATGATACAATATGATCCGGCTTATATTACACCAATAGGGTTTATGCAAAATCCCTTAATTATTTTAATGTAATGCATTTTTTTAATAATGACACTTTAATAGCAATATATGGCATGGTCTAATTTGAGCACAGAATAACCGAAAGGATTGCATTTCAAATTTCCATAGTCTATATTCCACCTCTTCTTGGTAAACAGCCACATGCATTTATTTGTGTTTTTTTTAAATCAGGCTTTAAATTCATAAAAGGGCATTAAAATTGCAATCCCATGTGCATTTCTGTGAGAAAAAAGTCCCATTCAAGTGAGTGGGTCTTACTTACTTACACTCCCTCTGTAAAATGCTATACAGCATTTGGGGCATTCTTTATGATGCTTCTCTGTGTTATGTCCTTTAATAATGCAGCTCTTCAGTTTTGACTTGCCTGTGAAACAGAGCCGAGTTGCACGTATGTGTAAAAAAAGGTCAAAAGTTGGGAAACAGTGATACACACGGGAAACCTTCAAGGAATTGTGGGGGTCGCTTTGTTTTTTCCTTTTCCCCTTCCCCACATGATCTCTCCTTACTTTCCTCTTGCGAGTCCCCTATCGTCTCCACTTTCCTTGCTGCCTTCTTTCCTTCCCATTCACCAACTTTCTTTTAACTGCCCCCAGTCTTCACCTTTATTTATTGTTTACTTAATTTATACCCCACCCAAAGCAGCTTACATCATTTCCCTCTTCTCCCTTTTATTTTCACAACATCCCTCTGAGGTAGATTAACCTGAGAGAGAGAGAGAGAGAGAGAGAGAGACAGACAGAGACAGACAGAGAGAGAGAGAGAGAGAGAGAGAGAGAGAGAGAGAAACTGGTCCAAGGTCATCCAGCAATAGGGTTGCCAAGTACTTACCGTATTTCGGTGGGGGACACACAGTCCCCTGCTGGAACATTCCTCCGTGGAACACCCATGCCGCACGATGCTGTCACCAGGAAGTGATGCCGGGCAACACTCTGGCAATGGGGCCATCGAGTTTCCAGCCCCATTGGCAGAGCATCGCCTGGCGTCACTTCCTGGCTGACGGCATCATGCACCGCGTCTTTCCCCGCCTGGGAATGGTCCTGCCAGGACATATCCATCCCCCACCGAATTACGGTATGTCCAGCAAGCTTCTGTGACATAATGGGGATATGAATTTGGGTCTCCCAGATCCTCCTTGGACATTCTAACTACTACACCATAACTGGTTCTCAGCTTTCCTTTTAACCCTCACCCTGGCAGCTTCTCCATGGGAAAAGTCTGGCCAAGCTGGAAAAGTCATGCAGTGGCAAGTCACTCAGGTGAGTCGTGTGGTGGCCATTGTTGGGCCCAGTCAAGTTGTATGAATTATGTGGAGACTGCTGCTGCACCTGGTGAGTTGGGTGGCATTATGCCTTCCCCCTGGACCTGGGCGAGTCATACAAATTGAATGGTAGCAAGTTGCCTGGAGGCTGGTGCTGGGCCTGGCCCCAGCGAATGCCAAAGCAGGAGGGAGGGGAGCAGGAACAGACTGGGTGGGCAAAACAGCTCTGGAAAGGGCCTTTAACTTACAGAAACCAAGGTCTGAAGGCTGCAGTATTGTTCTGGTTACCTATCAACCCCCACAAGTCTACTGAGATCTCAGAGGAATTCATTTCTTCACGTTACAGGTGCTGCTTCTATTATTGAGAGGTTAGCCCCCCCATCCATCCATCTGTCCATCCATCTGTCTGTCCATCTATTTCAGGTTCTTCTGCAAACCTGGACCTTTTCTGAGATTTGTATAAAGCTCTGTCTTGCTTGCCCATGATTCCAGTCTCTGGATTTAAGTATTCACAGACGAGTCCATGGAGATAATGAGATATA
Organism: Gekko gecko; assembly: GCA_029375565.1. Taxonomy (NCBI): domain Eukaryota; kingdom Metazoa; phylum Chordata; class Lepidosauria; order Squamata; family Gekkonidae; genus Gekko; species Gekko gecko. The sequence goes on along the minus strand of JAPDNY010000003.1, from coordinate 73,194,225 downwards.
CTGATTTTAAAATGGGCATGCTGCCCATTGTGGTAAAAATGCATGGAAATGAATCAGGCTATACATTAAATCAGTTACACAAAAAGCAAAGAGAGAAGAACACAGTGACAGCATCTTCCCTGTGCTATATTTTCAGGATGGACATCTTTAACCTTATTACTTTATCTATGAGTTTAGTCTAAATTTTAAGTAATGATTTTATAATTAGGCTAATAAGATATTAGTATGCTAAGCGACCCGTGAAGGAAAGGATGTTGAGCCTCAGACGCAACCTTCCAAAGTGTCCGCAGCTGCCAGCTTATGGCACTTACTGGTCAGCAATGCAGATTACCTTTCCTGCCTTGCTGGAGTGGCTCATGAAATGTGATGGCCTCTTCATGTCATAAATGGCCCAAATGCAAGTAAGACAGAGTCAAATAAGCATGAGATAAGAAATAAGGACCAGATAAACTTTGGCATCAAAATACGAAAAGTGGAAATGGTTGTGAGTTAGCTGAGTGTGATACAGCATTGCTGTTCAACAGGTCGATTGGGACTCTCAAGTGGATCATATCCCGGCGTGAGTTTGGTCACAGTTTTTAAAAGACTACTGTTTTATACACAGAGCAAAGAGACTCCCCTCTTTGCAGTCCCTCAGACAGAAAGAGAAGGAGGTGGGGGGACAGGCGTGGGGAACAGCCCGGGATGATGGGAAAGTGCTGATCACCCTCTGCCGCCCCCGCCCCCGTGGTCTCTTTGGAGCTCCTTTTGCAGTCTGGCACAGCCCCCCCCCTTGAGCGATCCCCCCGCATGAATTTGCAGCTCGCCCACTCAGCCCACCCGCTGTGGCTCCGGTGCCTGCCCCCCCCCGTGCACAGGGGGTGCCAAAATGTATCCTTGCCTAGTAGGCGAAAAAACCTGGGGCCATCACTGTGGGCACAGCCACATCCATCAGAGACCACCAGAGACTCCGTGGCCCATGGGACAGGATTCTGCTGCAGCCCCCCCCCCCAGCAGAGGTTGGTGCCACCTGAACTATGCTCACCTGCCCTGTGTTGAGGTGCTCAGCAAGTGCTAATGATCCACCCAGCTTGGCAGCTGTTGCTGAGGGCTCTGCTCCAGCAAGGGATTGGCTTCCACGGGTTGCGTGGCTCCATCCCCAACGCTGCTTCTAAGCTGTGGTGTGTCCTGAGCAGAAATTCTGTTTCATGAGCTACTAGCATGAAAGCTGTGAGAGAGCCTACCCCACAAGGTTGTTGTGAGGACGAAGATGGAAGAGGAGGACGCAACTTAGGGACCCTATTGGGAAGGAAAGCAGGATCTAAGTGAAGTAGCTACATAATTAAGAAATGAATAAGAACACGATGTACAAAGACAACTGAGGTCTCAGGGACAAAATGCAGAGGGGGGGGGATTCTAACCATGGAAGCATTTTTTGTGGTGGGAGAGGAAAGGGTGTGTGTGTGTGTGTGTTTGTCTGTGCATGTGTGTGAGAGAGAAACAACTACAGGGCAACCTTCCTAGCACCTGTACATTGCACCCATGGGGGGGGAGGTATCAGGTAAACTCCAAAGAGAAGAGAAAAGAGAAGAGGTTGGATTTATACCCCACCCTTCACTACCCAAGGGAGTCTCAGAGCGGCTTACAAACTCCTTTCCCTTCCCCTCCCCACAACAGATACCCTGTGAGGTAGGTGGGGCTGAGAGAGCTCTGACAGAAACTGCTCTTTTTTCCAAGAAGAGCTCTGCTCTGCTAATTCCTTGGCTGATGAATCATCCCTCTCCAATGGCAACAGAAGGAGAGGGCCCCCCAAAGCAATCTGGGTGGCAGGGCACCTCCTGCGCCAGAAGTGTTCCTGTACCCGCTCATGTTCAATATTTCCTCTAACATCCTGCCTTGGCACCGCCTCCTCCGTCCTCCTGCCTCCTCAGAAGAGAGAAGAAGAAGAAGAAGAAGAAGAAGAAGAAGAAGAAGAAGAAGAAGAAGAGATTGGATTTATACCCCGCCCTTCACTGCCCAAAGGCGTCTCAGAGCGGCTTACAAACTCCTTTCCCTTCCCTTCCCTTCCCTACAACAGACACTCTGTGAGGTAGGTGCGGCTGAGAGAGCTCTTGACAGAAACTGCTCTTTTTCAAGAACAGCTGTTGCCAGAACTATGGCTTGCCCAAGGTCACATCAGCAGGTGCAAGTGGAGGAGTGGGGAATCAAATCCGGTTCTCCCAGATTAGAGTCCCCACACTTAACCACTACACCAAACTGACTCTCTGACTGTGCATCACCCTGCCCCTCAACCCAGGGGCCCTCTGACAAGCCATCTCTGAGGCGCAGTGGCAGTCATTCCTGGGTGTTTATGTTGTGGAGCACAGCACAGATATCAAAGTGCTTGGCAACTGCCAGAGGCCGCATCACCCGTTGCCCCTCCCGTATGGTGAAGGCAACAGAACCACAGCTTCAGCTGGCCAGATGCCGGCTCAATGACCCTGTGTGTCTGGCAGTGGGCTTGGCTGCAGGCTGCATGATCTGGCTGGTCATCTTTGGTATACAGTCAGTAAATAAGGTAAGAAGGCGTATCCATGGTCACCTAGCAGGGATGGAATGACACTTTTGAAGACCGCAGACCCCAGCCTTGTACCTGCCCCCCTAGCCAGCTTGGTATAGTGGTTAAGAGTGATGGGCTCTAATCTGGAGAACTGGGTTTGATTCCCCACTCCTCCACATGAAGCCAGCCAGGTAACCCTGGGTCAGTCACAGCTCTCTCAGAGCTCTCTCAGCCCCAGCTACCTCACCAAATTTCTATTGTGAGGAGAGGAAGGGAAGGGAATTGTAAGCACTAATTGGAGCAGAAGTCCATCAGTGGCTATTAGCCACAGGGTATAGATGGGAACTCTCAGTCTGGGGCAGGTGATGCCCTCTATTCTTGGTGCTGGAGGGGGCAGCAGTGGGAGGGCTTCTAGGTTCCTGGCCCCACTGCTGGACCTCCTGATGGCACCTGGTATATTTTGGCCGCTGTGTGACAGAGTGTTGGACTAGATGGGCCATTGGCCTGATTCAACCTTGGCTTCTCTTATGTTCTTATGTTCTTATCACTCCGAGACTCCTTCAGGTAGTGAAAAGCAGGGTATAAAACCAACTACGCTTCTCCCCCTCCTCCTCCTCCTCCTCAGACTGCTGACTAAGCATCCATCCTTTGCTCTCTGGTCATATAGCCAACAGGCAGTTGAGACCAGATGCTGCAAAGATCTGTGCATCGTGGATGCTGCCCGGACAATCAATCCATGAAAATGCCCTCATGATCGTATGACCCCTGGACATTTAGGAAGTAGAAGCAGTGAGGTTTTGGTACACCTCCTGAGGAGCAGCGAGGGCAATGTGGGTGCAGTCCACAGCACCCAGGACATCGGGGAAGACTGCAACTGCCGCAAACCCTGCCTGGATGGGTGCCAGGTCTGTCTCTTCTTTAGCGAAGTGCACATACTCCTATCGGTGGCCCAGTACGGCTCCTCGAGAGGAGGTGGAGCGCGCACCTTGCTTCTCGGCAACCGCCAGATCAAGAGGAACACCTGGAGTTAATGGACAGCGCTCTCACAAGCAACAAGACCCAGCTGTGAGCTGCCGATAAAGGACCAGGCTTCAGAGGGGGAAGGCGTGGGAGCAACTCATCACCTTCCTGGAGATGTGCACCCACACCTCCTGGACCTGTTTCTGGCTGCTGCTCCTGAACCTTTGGCTTTGACTACAGACCTGCTTGACTACACCTCTTGGACCTGCTCAGACTCTGCTTCTTGGACCGTCAGCTGGCTTCCCTTATGTATGACTCTTGGACTGAACTCTTGACTTGCGCTTCTGATTAGTGATTCCATCTTGTCCCCTTGGTCTTGTCTGAGTCTGCTCTGATCCAGGACAAGAGGGTCCTATGTTCAATGTGGTGAAAGGAGTGTGGGCCCCTGAGGCTCAGCCCCCTCATGGGCTCCCCACTTTACCTACCCCCTGTCCTTGCAGATGGTTCCTCTGTCTGTGCAGCCTGATGCCTGGTGTCCATTGTGGGAATGGGGGAGGCAGGGTGAGAGTAGGGGTTCATTGGCTTCTCATGGAGCCTTGTCCTGCCTCTGCATTCCCATGTGTGTGTGTGTGGCATGGCTGTGCCAACATCTGGCAGTGGCCAAGGCTACCACCAGCCTAACTAGAGTAAGAAGAAGAAGAAGAAGAGATTGGATTTATACCCCGCCCTTCACTGCCCAAAGGCGTCTCAGAGCGGCTTACAAACTCCTTTCCCTTCCCCTCCCCACAACAGACACCCTGCGAGGTAGGTGGGGCTGAGAGAACTTCTGACAGAAACTGTCCTTGAGAGAACAGCTGTGCCAGAGCTTGTGACTGACCCAAGGTCACATCAGCAGGTGCAAGTGGAGGAGTGGGGGAATCAAACCCGGTTCTCCCAGATTAGAGTCCACACACTGAACCACTACACCAAGCTAGCTCTCAGTAAGGCTGAGAAGGCACCGTTGTATATGCTAGTGCAGTCCTAGCAAGTACCAGGACCAGCTCAGCCACTACACATCTCCGTGCCTTCTGGTGCGTGGCAGTGGAGCAGGTCTCTGCCCTGGGACATGCCACACAGATGGAGTTGTTGACTCTGAAGTGCTGGAATGATTCTTTAGGCCCTGCTTAGAAACGTGTGCATGTCTTCATGGCCCAGGCCGTTCCTTACAAGGTGGCAGTGGCAGAGGGCATGCCTGGAGCTGAGGCCATCATGTGGACGGTGGTGTCACATGTAGCAGTGGGTGGTTGTGGCATCAAGGTGTCGTGTGGCAAGGGTGAAAGGTCCTGCCACCCTGTCATCCCTGAGGGGGCACTCTCCCTGCCAAGGATTCACCTGGGGCCAAGGGAAGAGGGGTCTTCCGCCAATGTGTCTGCCCCATATCCCCTAGCAGAGTCCTTGGTCCAAGACCCCAGGGCCTGACAATCCAGGCCACTGTCCTCTTGTGCCCAGCCAGGAGGAGATGAAGATCAGTGATGGGTTAAAGACAGTACTGCAAACTACAAAGTAGTCATGTAGTAGAAAATCCTACCATTAACCCGATTGCCTGCCTTGGCTAGAACTCTCCCATGAAAATTGACGGGACACAAACGTGCATTACAGAGTTCAGCAGGAACAGCTGGAGACCTGCCACAAGTGATGGGAAGCCTTCTCCAGGGATCAGCAAGGCATGGAAGGGCTGGCAGAAGCTGTGACAGGGGCTGCTGGTTCACCTGGAGGGGCTGCTTGCTGTTGTAAGGGATGCCAGGGAAGGACAGGTGGCACTTTTGCCCACTGCATGATGCCAGGGATGGCACGGGGTTGGCCCAGGATTGCTCTTGGCAGCATGGGTGTCCAGCTGGGAGGCACAGCCATGGGGGAGCAGAGGACACCCGTGACTGCAGAGAATCTCCTCGACATCTCCCCCTTCGACTCTTTGCTCTATGTGGGCTGAAGGCCAGCTTGGGGCCCTTGCCAACTTTGTCAGGCATCCAGGGACTGTCAGGGGCAGTGTTCCCTCTAAGCTGAGTTAGTGTGAGCTAGCTCACAGTTTTTCAGCCTCCGGCTCACGCATTTTTGCCTTAGCTCAGGAAGGAGGGCTCCAGAGCAAACTAATTTATGCAGGAGCCCAATTGCTCGCTCAGAACTTTAATACCGGTAGCTCACAAAGCAGAATTTCTGCTCACAAGACTCCACAGCTTAGAGGGAGCACTGGTCAGGGGGTGAGGGGGTGTGCCTCCCACACAGAGCCAGCACCCCTGACCATGCCCCCTCCCACCCCTGGTCTGTGACGTGTGCTGGGCTCAGCCCCTGGGCCTGCTGGCCCCTGACTGATACTGGCTGCCCTATCTGTCACAGCCCTACCACCTCAGCAAAACACCTGTATGGGGTGCTATGGTGCAGTTGCTGGGGACACTGATGCGGTTGCACTTACTGAAACACAGCTGTGGCCTGTTTTCCCTGCTGTTTTCTGCCTAACCAAACCCCTCAGGGGAGGACTGGTGGCACCAAAGTTATATCAGTGGTTGGCCACCACAATGCAAGGGGCAGGCCCATAGCCAAGATTTCTTAAATCGGGAGGCCTTGAAATAATTCAGGGGGCACTGAAATTAAAATAAAAAGGGTTCGAATTAGGACCTTCAAAAGAGTTGACTTCCAGTCCTGACTGAGCCCTGGAGCGCTGTGGGGGGGGGGTATGGGTTTTGAAGTTCCCTTGCACCCAGCTCCCCCCTTCCCTTGCCCCTGCTGCTCAGGCCCGGGCCTGAAGCATGAGTCATCTTCCTGGAGCCCTGGGAGAAAGAGCGTGCCTGCCCAGTCTGTGCACGGACACCCCGCTGCCAGGGGCCCCACTCCCCACTCCGGAAAGAGGGTCCACAGCCCCCACCACGCTCACTTACCATCCCATCCTGACCATCGACGCCTGGGTGGGTGGGTGGGCAGGGGTGCTCACTCACTCTGCCTGGTGTGGGAGGGACCGGCTGGGGCCAGAGATGGCGAGGCAGCCACCGGGAGCAGCCAGGCCGGGGGCAGAGCAGAGCACCATGAGGGGAGGCAAGGTCAGGGAGGAGGGCTGTTCTGGGGAAGGGAGGAATGATTGGCCCCCCTGCTGGCCATTTAAGCCTAACAACTGACAGGCAGACCGCCTGTCAGCTGTTAGGTTCAAATGGCTAGCAGCTCTAGTACAGCGAATGCACCCGAATAAAAGCCAAATGAGATTGACTTTTATTCGGGATCACCTTAAAGGTTTGCCAGATCAGATTAGAAAATCTGATTCAGCTGAATAAATAGCTGAAAGATACTGATAAGGTATTTGTTGGGTATTTATTTTGTTCGGCTTAGCCAAATGCACATCCCTACTGTGTTGAAGGGTATTAACTCCTTAGATATAATAAATCTACTCAAAAGTATTGCAAAACATTTCTACTGCAGTACGGATCTTGGGACTAGTTTGCTGCTGCCAGTCACTGGAATTCATGTAAGCTGTGCTTTTGTACAAATTGTTCTGACCAGGCAATTAAGTAATTGAATAGGACTGAACTAATTGTATGTTTTAAAAATGTCAGCTATGTTATCTTCAAAACACATCTCTTTCTCCATTAGAAAGTATTCCGAATTGCAAGGAGAACTGAACCCTCCACTCACACTGTACAAACAGCTTTGGTTGTCTTAATAACATGGGAAGTGCTTCTCTGTTGCTAGGCTGAGGATCTTCTGGAGAGGCTGGCTGTGTTGGGAATAAAGTGCACCATACTTCCATAGTCCTCCTCCTATTCAACTAACAATCTCTAGAATACAGTTGCTGATGCACTTGCTTGGCTGTGTGGCGTGAATACTGTGGTGTCTCACAGTATTTTGCTCCTCACACTGTTAAGCACTTACATGAAATCACTCGGAAAGATCATACAGGGGGCTGGCATGAGGTGCCACCAATATTAATATGACACTCAGTTCTACTTTTTTCTAAAAGCTATGTGAAAGCCTTCAGCAAATGCTTGGAGAAGGTATTGGGTTAGATAAGAGCTAATAAATGGAATCTTGATTCACTCAGGACCAGGACCATAGCCAGGAATTTCTAAGTCAGGGGGCATTTTAATTCTTCAGAGGGCACTGGGGCACTGGCTAAATCAGTTAAAGGTAGCTCACGTGCTTCAGCTGGCCCCAGAGAGGTGTGGTGCAGGGGGAAGGCAAGGAGAAGCAGCGGCACAGGGGAGTTTGTGGTGGCCACCACGTCTTGCCAGAGAGTTGGGGGGCTGGGCTGAAGTTGGGGGGCTTGGCAGGAAGTCAGGGGGTCAGGCCCCAAAATGCACCACTGGAGGTATGGGCCAGGTCAGGACTGAGGCACTATGAGCCACTGACAAAGCCACTCACGGAATGGGAGGAAGTTTCATAGTCTGGGGGTTGACCGGTTGGGGTACTACTGGGGATTCAGGAAAACCTGCTTAAACTGTATTTACACTGTTTTAGGTCCTTTAAAAAAAGCACTGAAATCAATCATTTTCAGGGCAGGGGAGAGGGAGTGGTTTAATCATTATGACAGTCCAGTCTTGAAGAATTGTGCTGGAGGTGGGTGGGACGAAGAACACCTATAGAACTATACCACATAAGGAAAAAGCTGACTCAAAATCAGCTTCTAGAAAAAGATTGGGGTAAAAGTGGTTGCCCCCCAAGCTGGAATAAGGAGACAGACAATGGTTGGGGTACTAACGGGCCACTTTATTAAACTAAACACCAAAACACAAATGGCAAGGGCAGGATAGGTTGTGGCATGGCTGAGGCCGGGGGACTCGAGACCCCACCCTCGCCATGAGAACTAGGGCGAGCCACCCAGCCCCAGATGACAGCCAAGGAAATATGGCTCGCATCTGGTCAGCCTGGCAATTGGATAATTGCCAGGGAACCACCCCCAGACCGTAAGGCTCAAAGGGAGGTGAATCCCGGCAATCCTGTAGGTAGTCTGCTTTCTCTGCCCCAGGTCGCATGGCCCCAGGACTGTACTGGCAAGACCTCTATGCCCCCAAAGAGGTTATCAGCCGGTGCTCACCGTGCCGCAATCTGTATCGAATGAAATCCTGCCAACTAAAGTGACCAACCTATTTAAAACCCAGCCACACCAAGCCAATTTCCTAAACCTCAACAGCGGTACAAGTTGGCGAAAACAACCCCCTCCCAAAGCCAATCTGGGAGGGGGTGAAAAATTCCTACCTGGCCCTCAACAGGGCGCCCAGCCAGAGCATGCACTGCCTGAAGGGCAGGAGGGTGGGCCGAGCGCGAGGCAAATAATGAGGGCGGGAGGCAAAGACCGGCTTACAAAACCTCCGTCCCCGCCCCCTTAGCCCTGGATGCGGCTTTCACCGCGTCATCACTGCCTCCTCTCCTCGCTGGGAGGCAAAAGTGGCCCCCCAGCTGTACGGCCGTGAGGGCCGGCAGCCGGGGAACTGAGTTCCAAAGGAAGCAGGAAAAAACCTGGAGTGAAAACTAAAGGGACAAAAATACATATGGAAATTAGGGGATAAACAGAGGCAGTCTGGAGGCAGAAATGATGGGGGGGGGGCCCTGTGGAAAATCCCTCAGTGGTGGAGTCTTGCCTCTCAAACGCCCTCTTATTTGAGGCTTGCCTTTTTAGCTGTTGCTTTTAGGGCCCGTGTTTTAGCTGAATGCTATTTTATGCTAAAACTGATATTCTATGCTACCAAACACCGGTTTTATGCCACCTGTGGGACTAACGTTAATATATTGCTGTTTTTTTTAATACTGATGATTTTTGATGTTATCTTTATGACCTCATTGTGGATTCTATTGCTTCCGCGTAGGCACGCACAGACACTTGTCCATTTAGCTCACCTGCTGTTCACCATTTGTGAACAGGGAACCTATTTTGGATGGACCGTTTCTCTCTTTGTCTACACCCTCATGGCTGCTCGGCAGGTTGCTTCACCACATTCCTTCCCAGCAGTGCAGTTCAGCACAGTCAGATTATGCATGTGCATTCTCACACGGTCCAGTCGAGCTGTACTGCTGTCCATCCTTGCTTCTTCACTTGGCAGGTAGTTGCTTAAATAGACAGTTAAATCAGTCAGAAATCATAGAAAACAGTCCTAAATGCAGATAAATGCAAATGTTAAAACAGAAATCCTACTATTCAGTGTTCATCTAAGAAGTCTTCAGTGGCAGATGAGCTGTTTGAAATGGGAGTGTTTGTGTGCATGCACAGTTTTTTTGGGGGAAAAACCCCACACTAGAGAACCTGTTTGGTAGGCATCTGAGTTATTCAGTGCCGAGCCAAACAGCGATTGACTCACACCTGGTAGTCAGAGATGAACACCTTCGCTACAGAGTTCATAACACCCTTGTTTGTAAGCCATCTTGAGCAAGTGCTTGGAGAAGCGGCCTATACTTTTTCTAAATTAATAAATAGAGCGGGTCTACAACGGAAAAAAAATCCAGTTCAAATTTCTACTCTGGACTGCATGAGTTTGGGCTAATCACTTCTTGCAACTTAATCTACCTGGCAGGTTTATTGTGACGCTGCAATGAGGTAAGAGTATCAGGCATGTCACCCTGAGTAAGGACAGGAGGAATGTTATAAAATGTTATAAAATATAAGAAAATTACTCAATGGGGAGCTGACATGAAACTCACACAAACTGAAATTTCAGGTTTTTAATGTATACTTTTTTTTTTTCAAATTTTGCTTTGTAAAATAACTTTTAGAAGCACTTTCCTCCCAAAATGTGAATACCTTCATTAAAGTCATTGTCTCATCCAGTCCTAGATCCAGTGCTTCCAAGAAATGCCATAAGCTTGGACAGATGATCTCATCTCCTTGTGACAGTCCCAATTTTCAGTCAGTTTTTGGTAATCTTTAGTGACAGTGTTTGGGGCTGATTCAGTCCTATGACACTGACTAAAAGGTTTCGGACAGCCATTGCAAATGCTTAAAAACATGAAATAGCCCATCTAAAGATGGCTGCAACCTCTTTGTAAAAGGTAAAGGTTCCCTTGCTCGAAAGCCAGTCGAATCCGACTCTAGGGTTGCGGTGCTCATCTCCGTTTCAAAGCTGAAGAGCCAGCGCTGTCCAAAGACGTTTCCGTGGTCATGTGGCCGGCATGACTAAACACCAAGGTGCACGGAACGCTGTTACCTTCCCACCGGAGTGATACCTATTTATCTACTTGCAATTTCTTGCTTTTGAACGGCTAGGTTGGCAGGAGCTGGGACCAGAGACAGGAGCTCACTCTGTCTTGCGGCACCTGGGTCTTGAACTGCTGAACTACAGACCTTCCACAGCCTGCAGTTCAGCGTCTTAACCACTTGAGCCACCGCAGCCCCAACCTCTTTGTAGTCTAGCCCAAAACCTAACTCTGAAGCATATTGTTGACTCCAGAGGGTGACAATGGCTGGCTCTGCATCTGGCATTTGCTCCACATTTTTCTCAGCACTGGAGAAAAGGTGCAGCTCAAAACCACTGTAATGTACCCAAGCCGACCATGTGCTCCGACTGGTTCTAACCGGTCCGACATGCGGCCAGGCCAAGTGCCTGAGCTTGGACCTTGAGGACAATAGACGCTCGGATTCTGAGTCCCCTCCAAGCGGGGAACTAGGATCCGAGAGGTTAATGCAGTTACTGTAAATAGACCACTCACGGGTGTGTGGGGTGTTTTCCTTGGGGCATATAAGCCAGCCTGCGAGCCGGCTACTTTGTCTTGGTCCTGATCTGAAATAAAAGTATGAGCTGATGTCACTCTACCCGATGCTTCAGTCTCAGTACTTTTCAACCACATTCAAAGACCCTGGGCCAACACCACTGATTTGCAAAGTCACCCCTGATTGGCCATAAAATGGCCATAAATCTATGCAGAAGATATCATAAAAATCCGATGATCAAAGAAAGTGAAAGCAGCATGCAATGCAGAGGGTACCATAAAATCCGATGATCAAAGAAAGTGAAAGCAGCATGCAATGCAGAGGGTACCATAAAATCCGATGATCAAAGGAAGTGAAAGCAGCATGCAATGCAGAGGGGAATTTCTGTTCCAACATGGGTTTGCTAAAACAATGGAGGGGAAAGCCCATGCAGAAGCGCCCCATGTGTAGCATTAACAAGGCCCTGAGGCAAATTCTAGTGAAAGAGCATCACAAGATTTTTTATTTTATTTAATTCCTAATCAGGCTTACTATTGCCCTCGGATGAATTGCCCAGTTTGCATATAAACTTCTATGATGTATTTTATTATATTTATAATTGGTGTGTTGCTTGGCTGGGCTTGTATGGATTTCCTGGGAGATCTCTGTAACGTATTCTCTTGGCTTGCACATCCCACCTTCTTCATTCCCACGTTAATTTAAAGGAGCCTTCTGATGATCTTTTGTGAGTCAAATTCCTGAAGTGGGTCTGAGTATGGAAGAAGAAGACGGAGGAGGAGGAGGAGGAGGAGGATTTATACCCCGCCCTTCACTTGGAGTCTCAAAGAGGCTTACAATCTCCTTCCCTTCCTCTCCCCACAACAGAAACCCTGTGAGGTAGGTGGGGCTGAAAGAGCTCTGAGAGAACTGCTCTTGAGAGAACAGCTCTGAGAGAACTGTGACTGACCCAAGGTCACCCAGCTGGCTGCAAGCAAAGGAATGGGGAATCAAACCTGGTTCCCCAGATTAGAATCTGCCTCTCTTAACCACTACACCAAACTGGCTCTATAACCTTTTGTTAAGACTAACAGCATACATAGTGCTTAACTACAACTGAAAAACAATGTAAAATACTGAAATAGTTTCCCAGTGGATGTATAATTTACAGTATGAAAATACATATTCTTCTGTCCAACATTAATCTCTAGTGGATAGCCTCAGGAAATTTCTTAAGAACATAAGAGAAGCCAATGTTGGATCAGGCCAATGGCCCATCCAGTCCAACATTCTGTCACACAGTGGCCAAAAATACCAAGTGCCATCAGGAGGTCCAGCAGTGGGGCCAGGACACTAGAAGCTCTCCCACTGTTACTCCCCCCCAGCACCAAGAAATCAGAGCATCACTTGCCCCAGAGTCCCTATCTATACCTTGTGGCTAATAGCCGCTGATGGACCTCTGCTCCATATGTTTATCTAATTCCTTCTTGAAGTTGTTCATGCTTGTAGCTGCCACCACCTCCTGTGGCAGTGAATTCCATGTGTTAATCATTCTTTGGGTGAAGAAGTACTTCCTTTTATCTGTTCTAACCTGACTGCTCAGCAATTTCATTGAGTGCCCACGAGTTCTTGTATTGTGAGAAAGGGAGAAAAGTACCTCTTTCTCTACCTGCTCCATCCCATGCATAATCTTGTAAAGCTCGATCATGTCACCCCTCAGCTATCATTTCTCCAAGATAAAGAGCCCCAAGCGCTTTAACCTTTCTTCATAGAAAAAGTGTTCCAACCCTTTTATAATTTCTAGTTGCCCTTTTCTGCACTTTTACCAATGCTATAATATCCGTTTTGAGGTGTGGTGATCAGAACTGTACACAGTACTCCAAATGAGGTCGCACCATTCATTTATATAGGGGCATTATGATACTGGCTGTTCTGTTTTCAATTCCCTTCCTAATAATCCCCAGCATAGCATTGGCCTTTTTTATTGCAGTTGCACACTGTCTCAACATTTTCAGTGAGTTATCTACTACGACTCTAAGATCTCTCTCTTGGTCAGTCTCTGCCAGTTCAGACCCCATCAATGTGTATTTATATTTAGGATTTTTGGCTCCAATGTGCATCACCTTGCATTTAGCCACATTGAACCCCATTTGCCACATTGACGCCCACTCACCCATCCTTGACAGATCCCTTTGGAGTGCCTCACAGTCCTCCTTGGTTTTCACCACCCTGAACAGCTTTGTATCATCCACAAATTTAGCCACTTCACTGCTTACTCCCAACTCCAAATCATTAATGAACAAGTTAAAAAGCATCAGACCAAGTACTGATCCCTGTGGTACCCCACTGCTTACCACCTTCCACTGGGAAAATTGCCCATTTATACTCACTCTGTGTTTCCTATGAATCAAACAGTTTTTGATCCACAGAAGGACTTGTCCTTTTATCCCGTGACTATTGACCTTTAATCCTATCAACCTTAGTTGAGAAATATATGAAAGTAGGCTCTAAGAAACTCTATGTTGCTTTTATAGATCTAAAGAGTGCGTTTGATTCCATTATAAGAGGTAAACTCTGGGACAAGCTGTCCAATCTAGGAATTGACCAGCGCCTTCTATTCCTTTTAAGAAAACTTCATACAGGAACATCTTGCCAGGTTAAATTTTCTGCAAAGGTTCCCTTACTGATAAAATTCCAACCAACAAAGGAGTAAAACAAGGGTGTGTTTTGGCACCCTTCTCTTTAACCTATTTCTTTCTGATTTGTCTGGTGTGCTAGAATTGGTGAATGGCCATCCACCCAGATTAGGGGCAGAGCAGTGCCTCTCCTCTTATATGCTGATGATACAGCAATCATCTCGGCTACCAAAGTAGGTCTTCAACGATATCTGAGGGCTTTTGAGGAGTATTGTAGTGGCAATCAACTTCAAATTAATTATTCTAAATCCAAAGTAATGGTTTTTCGAAAAAATGGGTCCCTCTTAGCTGGTATATTGGAAAGGCAAAAATACAGCAAGTTAAGAGCTATAAATACCTGGGAGTCACATTCAATTTTAATTTGCAATGGGCAACTCACAGAAGAAGTTCTATTAGTTTGGGGAAGTTATCTTCCAATCAATTAAAATCCTTTTTTTTCTCCAAAGGGAACCAATTTGTGCCTGCCGCCATTAAAGTTTTTAATACTAAAATTTTATCCCAAGTTCTTTATGGTGTTCCTATATGGTTTAGCGCTTTTAACTGTGAAGTTGAATCAATACAATCATCTTTTTTAGACAAATTATGGGTTTCCCAAACTGTGTCTCTTACCATGCATTGTGCTCTGAATTAGGACTTAATTTGATTGAAACCAAGATATGGGTGCTAACGGTTCGTTACTGGCTTAAATTGTATTTTAACATCGAAGATGGTTCGCTTATTTCTTTTTTGTTAAAAGAAATTCATAGCACCTCTTGGGACTACAATATTCGAACCAAAATAAGATCTTTGGGTCTTTCCTTGGAGGAGCTAGCTTTTTCCTCTGAAGTGTATATCTTCCAAACAATCAAACAGAGGCTGCTAGATATCGAACTTCCAAAAACTGCAACCTCTTCACCCCCTGTCTGTTCCTCAGCTACATTAAATCTTAGGAATGTTGTGGGATGTATCCCCCAGTATTTGTATAATCTTGATAGCCCTAGCCATCGAAGAGCCTTCTCCCTTGCTCGAGTAAATGCTTTTCCCTTCAAAACTATTGTATGGTAGGTTTCAAAATATTCCTAAGCACGAACGGAGATGTGACTGCGGTTCTAATTCTCTTGATTCAATTGACCACATACTGTTGGATTGTTCGTGGCATGTATCTGCCAGGGAAAAATGGTTAAACACTTGGTTGCATGGTAAACATCACCTTTCCAATGCAATAAAATGCCAATTTCTACTGAATGACATATCATCAGAGATTACCGTGGCAGTGGCCAATTTTCTGGCTGACGTGATAAGAGTGAAAAATTGGGAAACTATGTTTTATGATTTTATAAATTAACTTAGATTTCTAGCTGATTGTGTTATTTACTGTCCTTGGTTTTGTTTTTTGTTTTTTTAATGCTTAATATTTATATGCCATTAAAGGTTTATTGATTGATTGACTATTGACCTTACTTAGGAGTCTTTGATCAAAAGCTTTCTGGAAGTCAAGGTAAACAACATCTATTGCGTCCCCCTTGACCACATGTTTGTTCACTCCCTCAAAGAACACTAACAGGTTAGTGAGACAAGATCTTCCTTTACGGAACCTATGCTGAGTCTGCCTCAATAGTGTTTTTTCATCAATATGGCTATTAATTCTTTCCTTAATAACAGTTTCCACCTACTTACCCAGTATTGACATCACACTGACTGGCCTGTAATTTCCCGGATCACCTTTGGAACCTTTTTTGAAGATTTGAGTGACATTAGCTACCTTCCAGTCCTCAGGAATGGAGGCAGATTTTAATGAAAAATTACATATTTTTATCAGGAGATCCACAAGTTTACATTTGAGTTCTTTCAGAACTCTCGAATGTATGCCATCCGGGCCTGGTGATTTATCAGTTTTTAAGTTGTCTATCAGTTATAGGACCTCCTCTCTTGTCACCTCAATCTGACTCAGGTCTTTCAACACCCCTCCCGAAATCAGTGGTTCTGGAGAAAGCAAGCATTTCTCCTCTTCCACAGTGAAGACAGAGGCCAAAAATGCATCCAGCTTCTCAGCCATTTCCCTATCATCCTTCAGTAGTCCTTTTACCCCTTGGTCATCCAAGGGCCCCACTGCCTCCCTGGCTGGTTTTCTGCTTCTAACATATTTGAAGAAAGTTTTGTTGTTGGTCTTTATGTGTTTTGCTATGTGCTCCTCATATTCCCTTTTTGCCTGCCTGATCACAGACTTGCATTTTATTTGCCACAGCTTGTGTTCCCTTTTATCAACCTGACTTAGACTAACTTTCCACCTCTTAAAGAAATCCTTTTTACATTTTATAGCTTCCATTACTTTGTTTGTTAACCATGCAGGCTTTTTTCTATACCTATTTGTGCCTTTCCTAACCTGTGGTATATATTTTTCTGAGCTTCTAGGATTGTAGTTTTAAATAGTCTCCAAACTTCCCCAATGTTTTTGACCCTTTCTACTTTTCCTTTCAGTTTCCTCCTCACATGTCCCCTCATATCAGAGAAGTTACCCCTTTTAAAGTTAAAAGTGTTTGTGTTGGGGGTTTTTTTTGAGCTACTCCCTATTTATACAAATGTTGAACTCAATAACATTATGGTCACTGTTCCCAACTGGTGCAATCACTTTTATATCTCTCACCAGGTCTTGGGTGTTACTTAGGACCAAATCCAGGATCACCTCTCCCCTGGTAGGTTCTGTGACCATCTGTTCCATAGCACAGTCATTGAGAGTGTCTAGAGACTCAATCTCTTTTTCCCGAATAGAACACATATTGACCCAATCAATGTGTGGGTAGTTAAAATCACCTATTACGACACAGGGTTTTTTTTTTGTCTAGCTACTATATTTAATAACAAACTCCCAGTGTTAAGCTTCCTTTGGAGCCCACTATTTCAACCCATAGCATTTCCAGAAGTGAATCCAATTCTCTTATCCTCGCAGTCTTACTGAACTGTATACCCTCTCTCCCACCTCCAACCCTCCCCCCCCATCCTTCCGATATAATTTATAACCAGGAATCACCATATCCCACTGTTTTTCCTCATCCCACCAAGTTTCTGAAATACCCACAATGTCTATTTTCCCCCCAACACCAAGCATTCCATCTCCCCGATTTACCTCAGATACTCCTAGCATTTGTATAGAAACACGTCTAATTTCCCATACATGTTAAGCCCCCAACCTTCCTCCTGCTGCCTTGAGACCTTGCCAGGCAGTCTATATCATTAGCCACAGTCTCAGTGGACAATTCTAATCCATTTCCTTGTAGAAAAGTGACAGCTACCCATTCATCTCTTTGAGATGAGCCATCCTGAACCAGAGACTTTTCATCTCCTGTCAGCTTTCCCCATGTTAATGTACCCCCAAATACATATCACATGGTTAAGCCCTATAACCACAGTGTGACTTGTCTATGGGTCTGGCAGCAGCTATGCAGCTCAAGCCCAGTGGCCACCATGCAATTTTTGCAACTTGTCCAGACTTTTCCTGGAGGGATGCTGCCAGAAGGCATGAAGAGGGGAAAACTGAAGGGGAACAGATAAAGTAGGTGGATGAGTGGGAAAGAGGGAAAGAAGCAGGAAATGGGGAGAAACTATTTGGGTTTTGAGGGGCAGAAAAGAAGAAATAGGAGGAGGAGATATAGGGGGAAATGAGATGTCCCCCCTTCTCCACAGATCCTTGAGGACCCCCTGCTGTGGTACAGATATTACAGATCAATCCAATGTGCTTGCTACTCAATTTATAGCAAGATGTTATCACATAGTGATTATTTTTGTCATTTTTTAACTAAAAAAAAGCTGATTACCGAGGTATGCATCTACTCAAATGAATGGAAAGGACAATTCACTCACATGGGTACCTTTTTCTGTCATATATTATAGCAGGTACATAAAAGCATCTGATGCCATTCATGCTTCATGGAAGGCATAATCTATGCTGTCTGTTGTTTGCATTTGCATTGTAAATGATTGCCACGAAATAACAGATTTCCCTCTGGTATAACTGGCACTACAGTAGCTTACATGTCTTTGGCTTGCTGGATACCTGAGTCCTTCCCAGTCTCATCCCACCCCACATGCCCTGTTGGCTTCAATTTTGTTGCCAAGATAGAGCATTTGCACATCTCTACTATATGCATCTGGTAGTGGCAGCATCTGCCGGTGTCGCAGCACTAATCCGTACTGCAGTACCGGCAATGGCTATAGCTCAGCACTGCCTTTCACTCCTGCCGAATTCCCGTTCTTGCCCTACAAATGACTCTGCCACTTCATTGGTTGAACAGGGACAGAATTTTCGACACCCCCATGTTTTCACTGACCGTATCTGAGAGACATTCGGATGGGGCACTACTGAAAGCTGTGCTTACATTGCTAGAATGCCATCATTTTATGGAAGAGTACGTATTCCTGCTAAACCCCGATGGTTCACCAAAGCATATGGAGATGGAAATCCTGCATTATGCAACTTGTACCCTGACATCATTGTTACCGTCTGGCGACCCTTCTGGTCCGTCTTGATGGGGGCCCCCCCATGCTTTCCCACCTGCTGCATCACTTCGTTGTATCCAGGCTATAGTGGAAATAATCGTAGCGCAGAAGTATCCAACTTGTCATTTGAGTGGAAGGCATTACTTGGAGGGAGAGGCTACGCAACCAAGCACTCCTCTGTAAGAGCTCCCCACGGGTTTGGTGGTATTCTGTGATTTCCCCCCCTCCCCATGAGATATAAAATGATATATTTTCAAGGATGATCTCAGAGAATGCAGAATACAGTCAAGCTGGGGGGAAGAACACTACATTGACAAAGCTTTTTGGCTCAGAGACAGCCTCGCTGGCACAGGATGGCTCACTGCTGTTTGTACACGGGGGTCTCTTATAATTTGGCAGTATTTAAAAGACCAACCACTCAGTTAACCAAGGCAGGGCAAGCCTTGCAGACTGATAACATGACAGTTTTACTTACAGCATGCTGCAGTGTAGATGAGTTCTTACTCAAGGAACAATGAGCAATGGTGCACTTGAATGGTGTGACGCACTTGAAGGAGGAAATATTCGTAGACTTAACAGGGGCTGCCACTTAAAAATGGCATCATCCTTTCACGTTCTGCCTATCTCCTATAATAAGTCTGATTGTATATCTCATCTCCTGCTGTTATGCTGTCATGCATTTCCTTGTTTCACATCATGGACTGCCACTGAGCCAGTTTGGTGTAGTGGTTAAGTGTACAGACTCTAATCTGGGAGAACCGGGTTTGATTCCCCACTCCTCCACTTGCACCTGCTGGATGACCTTGGGCAAGCCATAGTTCTGTCAGAGCTGTCCTTGAAAGAGCAGTTCTCGAAAGAGCTCTCTCAGCCCCACCTACCTCGCAGGGTGTCTGTTGTGGGGAGGGGAAGGGAAAGGAGTTTGTAAGCTGCTCCAAGTGAAGGGTGGGGTATAAATCCAATCTCTCCTTCTCTTCTTCTTCTGATGGGAGAAGGGAAAATTCACAAGGCAATAAAAGCAAGACACAGGGGAAGTGGTCCTATACGTTGTAGGAGGGAACAGGGAAATGCAACATGGAGATGCCCTTTTTTGCTTGTAGCCATTTGTTGGGTCTAATGTGCAGTTCCATCCCACAGCTTCTAGTATGTCATAGTGCTTAGAGTGCTGGTCTGGAGAGACTCAAGTTCAGATGCATGCTTGCCATGGGTGTTCTCAGTGGAGTACTTTGGGCTGGTCATTTACTTTCAACTGAACGTCTTTGTGGGGCTGTTGTGAAGGTATAATAGAATACGGAGGAACCACATACATCACACTGAACTCCTTCAGAGATGGGGAGGATAAAATGTACTAAATTTTCTAAAAATCCATTGGCCTTAATTTTCATAAGCGGTATCAATAGGCAGTGGCAGAGATGGTGAATGCAATTTGAAATTAGCCAAAATTGTGTTGCAGTGATTAATAACCATTGCATGATAGTGAATCACAGGCCATCTGCATATTGCTCTTCATCAAGCCTCATGGCTTTGCACACTGCTCTCTGGAATTTAAAATGATGCTTTATGCAAATATTTTTTATTATTTATTTTAGAACCTCAGTCATCCACTCCTGCATCCATGAATATGATTAATACATCTAGAGACTTGTCTGGATATTCGATTAATTGGGCACAATCTGAGTTGATGCCATTGGGAGACGATATATCACGGCGTGTATTTGCCTGTGGACATTTTCAGTGGTGCCTAGATATCATTACTTATCTTGGAATACTAATTCCTAGAGATATTACACATATGATTATGCTAAATTTTAACAAGCTAATTGCTGATATATCTTTAGATTTTGGCAGATGGGCAACTTTAAACTTGACTCTGTGAGGCCACGTAAACAGAATCAAAATAAAATTATGCCTCGGAATTTTTTTTATATTTCACACGCAATTCATTTGTATATACCTTGCAGATATATGCATAAAATTAATACTTTGTTTTGGAAATTTATATGGGGCTCCTTACTGCCTCAGATTTCTTTAAAGAGAAAGCAAGTTCTATTCAATGAAGGGGGGGTTTGTTTCCTGGATCTTAATTTATACCATTAGGTATATTTGTTAACCTGTAGCAGGAGCATAAATTATGGGGGGTGGGGATGGGAATCAAGACTCCCCCCCCAATTTCCCAAAGGGGGCAGTGCCCTCCAGCCTGCCAGATAGCATCTTGAAGCTGCTTAGGCTTAAACTGTGGAGTCTCATCCTCTCCATCTGTACAGAGGCTACTAACTCCACTTTCTTTCTCTGGGACTTTGGGACATTTACTTGCCACACAGGAGCACCCTTCCACTGCCTTACCTGATTTTACCCCCCTTGAGATTTTTTGAAGTTCTGCTTAAAGCCCCTACTTTCAACTTGAGGATCATCAAAACACATAATGTAATGGAAGTTAAAGTTATTTTGGTATCCTGGAACTTGCAGCTTTAGAGAAGAAGAAATGGAGGACATGAGAATATTTTTGTCTTTAGCCATGTGTGTTGGAGAGCAGGGTGAGAAGAGCTTAAATGTTGGAAGTTCAGGTGATTTTGTTATCCTGAGACTTGTGACTTTAGAGAAAAAGAAATGGAAGGTATGGGAATCGTCATTTTTTTTTTTTTTTGCCTCTGTGCATCTGAACATGGGGGGGGGGGATAAAGCTGAGGTGATTCTGCTTTCCTGGACCCAACTTCAACGAAACAAATGCTCCCATCATTTCAGGTCAGGGTATCTGAGAAGCCAGTATTTATTGTGGATTCTGAGATGCATTTGGAGATTCATATTGAGTATCCAGTATGTGAGTGGTGTAGTTGTGTTGGTCTAAGATTGGGAAGTAAAACACAGGGAGGGGAAAACCTGATCCAAAAACTGGAATCAAGAACCAAAAGGGTGAGAAGAAAGTCTAATGAAGGACCAATATTAAAAAAAACCCTAGTTAAAACTTATAATATGCAAAAATACATATATTTATTAAAAAGACAGTTAAAAACATACATCAGGGCCCAATGAAAGCCTCGTAAAAAAAGAGTAAAGCCTAAACACAAGGGCCAATACACATGACCTGATGTGTTTCTGCCCTATTGGGGCCTTCTTCAGAGGTCAAACAATATTGAGGTACACATAACTGAAATACTTATTGCAATAAGATAACCAATAAGTGAATATTGGACCAGGAAAAAGAAGGCTGTAGAAAAAAAGAGATAAAAAGAATATTGAATATGAATAATCAAACATTTTTTTGACTTGCAATGTAATAAAAATGGCTATATTACTTACTTAAGCAGCAAGATCTAAAGACACATGACAAAGATGTTTGTGAGGCCTCAAAAGGTGAAAGATTGGGAAGACCAGAGTTCAAATCCCTACTTAGCTCCAAAACACACTATGTGACCTTGGACCAGTCACACACTCAGCCTGAGTTGTAAGGAAAAGAGAGAAGGGGACAGGGCCGGCTCCAGGTGTCTGGGCGCCCTAGGCAGGACAACCTGGGGTGCCCTCCACAGGGGATGCCAACCTCCTGGTGGGGCCTGGAGACCGGGGGGCGGTGGTGGACTGCTGGCTTTCCTAGAGGCTCTGCAGCTGCGGGGTCCTCGGGAAAGCCGGGAAGGGGGCGGGGGGGGTCTAGCCGCCCCCTCCCTCCCAGTGCCGGCTTTCCTGGGGGCTCCACAGCTGCGGGGTCCCCGGGAAAGCCGGGAAGGGGGCAGGGGGTCTAGCCGCCCCCCTCCCAGTGCCAGCTTTCCCGGGGGCTCCACGGCTGCGGGGTCCCCAGGAAAGCAGGGAAGGGGGCGGGGGTCTAGCTGCCCCCTCCCTCCCAGCGCCGGCTTTCCCGGGGGCTCCGCGGCTGTGGGGTCCCCAGGAAAGCCAGGAAGGGGCGGGGGGTCTAGCCACCCCCCTTGCTCCCAGCGCCAGCTTTCCTGGGGGCTCCGCAGGCCGGGAAGGGGGAAGGGGTCTAGCAGCAGCGGTGGCAGTGGGCGCCCGGTTAGGGCAGTGGGGGGCGCTTTTGGGGGGGAGTGGGGCGCCATTTGGCGCCTCTGAGGCCCAGGCGCCCTAGGCGAGCGCCTAGTTCGCCCAATGGGCGATCCGGCCCTGGAAGGGGAGGAACTATTTCCTTTTATACACAAATGAAATATTTACTCAAATTATCTCAGGGAAGGAGTTCGTGATATCTTTTCGCCCACAGAGTCCTCTTTCTTTGACTGTGATTCAGACTATTATGAGTAACACACACACACACACACGTAGGGACCTGCAACAAAACATTGCATATTATTAATGTCTTTTTCATAGTATAGTTGGTTATTGTTTAAATGGTTTTCTTGCAGTAACTGATTTGTTAGCTTTTTGGATTTTCTCATTTTGGCAGGGCGTCCTCTTTTGTGAGGTACTTTTGGCATTGTATTGTTCTGTATGGTACTGATGAGGGGTTGTTGTTTCTGACAAAAAAGACAGAGATTCGTTCAATTGTTCTGAGTGGTGCCTTCTTAAGGGAGGAGGCAGCTCTGTGGCAGCCTTCTGTGAAGGGAAGGGAGTGACAGTTGAAGGCCGCTTTTCCCTTTTCCCCTTTGTTTCCCCCTTTTTCTTTATTGAACACTGGAAAGAGAGTCATCTATTCTTGCTCAGTTCCCTTGTACATAGTCAACCAACCGATTGAAGCAAAGAGGAGTTTGCCTGGGAATTACAATCACTTTGTTTATGTGAAATGAGATTTCAAAGATTGCCTTACTGGATACTGCTGGTGTCCTATACCACTCTCCTTCTGAGTGCCCTTGCCAAAAACAGATGTTTAGATGGCCACTGGTTTATCAATGGATCAGCCTGAGGCACCTTTGCTTGTTCAGTCTGTCGCCTTGCTATGGAGAATTGTGGTTGCAGGGCTCCAGTCTTCTTCATCCTGAGATGAGTCCACATTCCCCAATAGAACTACAGTTGTCTTTGGCATTTTGTCTGTCAGGGTTGCTAAGGAACTTTTTAAAAGGTTTAAAAACTGACATGGGCTGGAGGAAATCCTGCCTCCTCTCCACCTGCCCCCTACCTCTCAGACACTGTGCCCACCCATCCATTAATGGCTGTCCTTTTCCATTTTCCCTATGGCTTCTAGTCAGTCAGAAGACAGAAGGAGTGGGAAGAAGCAGTGTCCAAGCTGGTGAGGGGGAGAAGCAATTAGAAACTGGAGATAATTGTTTTATAGGACAGCAGAGTCTGCAGCTACAGAGATTAGGGTGAGAATGATCCTTCTCTCCTGTTTGCAAGGCTTTGCAGTTTCAAGCTCAGGTGTCCTTTTAAAACTTCCCCCTGGTATTTAGCCATTCACACTGAAGGAAAACAGCATTGGAGATGGGCAAGTAGCAGCAAGAATTCCTCTCCAATCCCAGCTCCAGTTCTGCTTTTGCTTCCTCCCCTGGTCCCCCCCCACTCTCTCTCTCTCTCTCTCTCTCTCTCTCTCTCTCTCTCTCTCTCTCTCTCTCTCTCTCTCTCTCTCGTCTTTCTCTCACTCTCAACCAGTCAGTCTTTCTCAAGCTGATGGGGAAGAGAAGCAGTTAGAAGCCCCCCCCGAAAGTTTAAGAGGACAGTGGAGCTCACAGTAAAAGAGGTAGGAGCAAAAAGCTCAGATGTCCTTTAAAAACGTCCCCCTGCTAGTTAGCCATTCATACTGCAGGAGGAATCCTCCCCAATCCCACTTGTGCTTTTGCTTCCTCCCCCACTCATTATCTCTCTTTGCCTCTGTGTGTGTGTGTGTGTGGCTATCAGCCAGTCTATCTCTCACTGTTGATGCAGTGGGGCCTGGAAGAGATCCCTGTGGTGACCATTTCAAAATGTACTGGGGGGGTATTCAACCCTTCCCAAGGTTTTTTTTTAACTTTTTGGATTTTTCTGCAAACCATCGAGTCCCCTGAGTCTGTAGAAAAATCTGTTGAGAGACAGTGTGCCCTCTGTTTGTGGAAATAAGTATCCACAGGCAGAGGGGACTGTTGAGAATTAGATATATAGATATTATTCATAACAGTCTGAGTGGAATTCTAGTCTGGTGGAATGCGCTACCGGAAGAGATCAGGGCCCTGTGGAACCTTTTACAGTTCCGCAGGGCCTGTAAAATGGAGCTCTTCCACCAGGCTTTTAGGTAAGGAGCCACACTTTACTATCTAAGGCCCTGTGCCAATATCATCATCCATCCTGAGCATGCTGACAGGGAAACCTACTGTTAATTGTATGTTTATTACGTACTCTCCTACTATTGTATCACCATCCCCATACAAACTGTTTTTAGTAACTATGTTGTGTTTTATGCTGACATTTATATGGTTGTTTTATCTGTCGCTATTTTATGTAAGCCACCCTGAGCCTGCCTTGGCAGGGAGGGTGGGGTACAAATAAAATAAATAAATAAATAACCATATGAATACTTGTTGGTGATGGCATGTTTTTTTAAAATATAAATTATTTCATATTTAAATAATTTAATATAGATTATTAAGTGCAGGCCTGGACCAGGTTCAGCCCCGTGCCCCCTCCTCCCCTGGAAATTGAGGAGTCTACACTCCTGAGTTGTAATTATTGGAATCTTTTGGAGGCTTCTTGTCTGGTGCCCCTCTTGGTGTG
Organism: Gekko gecko; assembly: GCA_029375565.1. Classification (NCBI taxonomy): domain Eukaryota; kingdom Metazoa; phylum Chordata; class Lepidosauria; order Squamata; family Gekkonidae; genus Gekko; species Gekko gecko. Next base: position 73,169,327 of record JAPDNY010000003.1, on the reverse strand, counting down.
GAATGTGTTAGAGTCTACTTATGGAAGACAAACCAAAACAATTTTGATTGTTAACATATATGCACCCCACCAGCATCAAGAATTTTTTTTACAAATTATTGCAAGAGCATTTTCACATGCTAAATGAACATTATGGGGCTATTCAGACCCAAAAATTGAAAAGAAATATTTTTTATGGATGACTTAGACCGATAGTGGGATTTTTAGATCAGACCAACTGATAGACTATGGTGATAAGTTTTTGTGATTTTCACAGCTGAGATCTAGACATGACTTGTCAACTTCTGTTGAATGGCAATATTTACAATTGCAACATCTGTTGGTATCTAAATATGTCCCTGTGGCATTAAGTGTCTCAGAGTCCCATTTGCTCCTGGAAACTCTAATTAAATCAATACAGAAAATGAAACCTAGAATATTTGCATATAAATATCTGATGTTGATCGATATGATATGCAGAGTCTCAAGTCATGCCAGTCAGGCGTCATCAAGTCACCAGAGGGTGCTGCAAGGCCCAGGGAAGTCAACCTCCAGGTGGAGCCTGAAGATCACCTGTTATCACAACTGAACTCCAGACAACAGATCTCTCTCTCCCTCTGGAGAAATAACTGCTTTGGAGGGTGGACTTTGTGGGATTCTATTCAGCTGAGGCTTTTCCCCTCCTCAAACTCTGCCTTCCATTGACTCCACCACAAGATCTCCAGGAATTACCCAACCTGGAGCTGTCAACCCTACACAGGACTGGCCCCAATGAATTCCCCACAAAGGCCAAAGTAGGTTTGGAATGGGTCTCCTCCCCCCACCTTTTTACTGACAGAACCAAGCTTGGTTGCCTAGCAACAGCCACTGAGGGGAAAATTAGCCCAATAGCAGGTGTAGGAAAGGATTTGATGGCCGCTGGCTCACCTCAATAGCCAGACAGCCTTGGGGGAGCCAAGCAGGAGAAACAGCAGCAGTAGAAGCCTCTTCCTCAGCAGGGAACAGTAGTTTCAGTAACCAGCCAGATGCAGACATGTCTTTGGCAATTTATTCTGACAGGGAACTGTGGCTGAGGCCAATACTCCCTCTAAGCTATGGAGTCTTGTGAGCAAAAATTCTCCTTTGTGAGCTACTGGCATTAAAGCTGTGAGTGAGCAGTTTGGCTACTGCATAAACTAGTTCGCTCTGGAGCCATCCTTCCTGAGCTAAGACAAAAATGTGTGAGCCAGAGGCTAAAAAACCAGCTCAGCTTAGAGGGAACACTGGCTGAGGTGGCAGTGGGCAGAGAAGAGGAGTGGACCCAGCACCCAGCCAATGGCACACAAGTACTCTTGAGTGGCGGTTGATGGGCCAATGGCTGATGGAGTGTACAGCACAGCCACTGGGAGAGCTGGAAGTGCCAATGTGTTAAGGCTTTTATATATATCAGATATCTGGAAACCTTTTATAGAACCTTATGTGTAGATCTGCCACCACTGTTATATTTTTGTCTCTATTTTATATATACCCTTTGTTTCTTTTTCTTTTTAAAAAATTCTGTTTAGTTGCTGGATTTTTAGTTTGTTTCCCTTGTTCTTTTTTTTGGCTTCTTCTTCTTCTTCTTCTTTAAGAAAAAGAAGAATACATTTTGAGTCCAGTGGCACCTTTAAGACCAACAAAGTTTTATTCAAGGTATAAGGTTTCATGTGCACGCACATGTCTTCAGGCACCTCTGGACTCAAACTTTGTTCTGCTGCTTCAGACCGACATGACAACCCACCTGAATCGATCTTTTTAAAAAGAAAGAAAGAAAGAAAGAAAGAAAGAAAGAAAGAAAGAAAGAAAGAAAGAAAGAAAGAAAGAAAGAAAGAAAGAAAGAAAGAAAGAAAGAAAGAAAGAAAGAAAGAAAGGTTTTAAAATAAGTTAAAAACTATTGCTCTTCATCAGCCCCAGCACTGCTTAGCATATTCTAAAGGACAGGATTAGACATTGGCCTTCTGCAACGTACACTGAAGTGCTTATCCATGCTTTTGTGATTAGCACACTGGATTACTGGGTAACTGTATCATCTGCTCTGCTTGCTTGCTGTTCCTGTGTATCAAGTTCACACCACAGCAGCCAGGATCCTTGGAGAAATCTTTAACTTTTAAGATCCTTATGGTGACTTAAGTAAAGCCTTCTATATCCTTGGTTTGTTTCACAGATCTGATCTGACTTCATCCTATTCTGATAGGAAGAACCTGGCATTCCATTAATGCTACCCCGGATTAAATGCCTCTGAAACTAAGGGCTAATATTTTGCTGTCAGTGGACTGGCTACTTTCTTGAAGGAGCTGTTGACTTTGCTGTTCTTCAGGACCCCATTTGCTTCTTCTAAACTAAACAAAGAAGCCTCCACAGACCCAGGTTTTTGTTAACCAACAATCTTCATTATTAAAGATCAAAGGAGTTTTGAGTTTCATCTCTATTAACTGATCATTTTATGAGCTGATTGCTCCCTCCTTTGGTGCTTGCATGTACAAGCCCAAGTACATGTCCTCTCAAGTACAGGTAACGTGTACAGTTAGGTGCCTGCCTCCTAAAAACCTATCAAGCAACAGCTAGGAAAGGTGAGGGAGGTAAAATGTAGGTCTGTCAGTTCGGTGCTTGGTCAATTGGATGGTTGCCACAAAAAGCAAATAATTAAGTCTTATTTACAGGCCATTCCTTCAACTTGACTGATTCCCCCCCCCCCAAAAAAAAGAGCTGACAAAGAGATCTAGAATTTCAGTAAGCACACTCTCCAGGAAGGTTACCCACTCCTAACTGAAAGAGAACCCATGGTCCATAATAGCAGTATTGGAGGAAGAAGTTAGGGGTTCATCCATCACTGTAGTGAGAAGGTCTGCACTGGTATGCCATGCATATTCAAGTTCAAATACTGACAAATGTAGCTGACAATGGATTGGCTCCAGTGGTAATTTATTTATTTATGGCCCCGTCCACACTGAGCATTTGCCCCGCTGAAGGCACGGGAGCCCTGCGGACTTTCCGTGCGCGTTCATACAAGCACATCTGGGAGGCATAGTGCTCCCATGGCCAACCCGTGGCTTCCCTCCGAAAACACAGAGTAAAAAACTAGTAGGTCCAAGGTACTAGTTTCTGGAAACCCCGGGGCAAAAGCTGGCGTCTGATCGTGGGAGCGCTGGTATCCCGCGGCTTCCGACGCCCGCCCATGTCCCTGGGGTTTCCGGATGTTGTAAGTTTCCCTGGGATGCGCACCAATGCTGGACAGCACATGCGCACACACAGGTCACTGACAGCAGCCCGCCCCCCCAATGGCACATGCGCATTTCGCACTTGCCGGTGTGATCGCGGCGCAGAGCTGGAGCGTGGCAACCCGGTGGTCCGTGAGATCGGGCTACCGTGCCTTATTTAGCTCCGGGGCAAACTGCCATGCCTCTCCCCCACGTTTTCTGGCCCATATGACCGGGGCCTATGTTATTTATAGTCCTCCTTTCTCACTGAGACTGAAGACAGATTACATAATGTAAGTCAATATGATCGACTGGATGAGGAGACATCTAATAAACAATGTAATAGGACTAGGACTGCAGAAATCTGAGGAAAGGCATAAATATTAAACATGACCTCTTAAACAATGCGAGAAATTGTATTATTTAAGTAGTAATATAATGCAGTGAGTGCAAGATAAAACATACAGCAATAAATAATACATATTAATAATGTAATCCACAGTCCCGATCCCTCTACCTGAAACATCTCTCTGAATCATACTGTTATGATGCAGCCCCATTCATTTATAAAAATGTCCTCCTGAGTCGTTCTGTTTTCCAAGGTTTGTGGAAAGCCAAAAAGTGTGGAAGCGTTTCTGGCCTCCTCAGGCAGGCCACTCCATAGGGTAAGGGCCAGTGTTCCCTCTAAGCTGAGTTAATGTGAGCTAGCTCACAGTTTTTTAGCCTCCAATTTTTGTCTTAGCTCAGGAAGGAGGGCTCCAGAGCAAACTAATACGTGCAGTAGCTAAATCACTTGCTCACAATTTTTTGCTCACAGGACTCCATAGCTTAGAGAGAGCATTGGTGAGGGCCAGTACAAAGAATGCTCATGTAGGAGCACTTGTTGACTATGTGCATTCGCAGGCTGGCTCCTGTAGACGGCCCTGCTCAGATGAATAAAGTTGTTGTGGCAGGGCCTAGGAGGAGAGGATGTTCTGCACATAGGAGTGTCCAAGCCCATAAAGGTCTTTATATATGATGGCAAATACTTTGAATTTAACCCAGTAACTAATGGGCAGCCAATCAAGAGACTGCAGAATGAATGTAATATGCAGGCACCATCTAGTTCCTGATAATTACTGAGTTGCCACATTCTGCACTAACTAGTTTCTGAGCTGATTTTAAAGGGAGACTCATACAGAGTATATTACAGTAGTTTAGGTACAATGTTAGCACCAGGGATGGGCACAAACTGAAAAAAAATGAGGTTTGGTTCAGGGTTCATGGTGTGCCCCATTTGTGAACCATGGACCATCATGAACTTTTAGTTCGTGAGGTGGTGGAATGTCCCCTGGCATGCTTGAGACACCAAACTCTCAGGGGATCTCTGGATGACTCTCCTCTACCTGCCCTCCACATTTGGTGACAGTTGGATTTATGGGGCTGAGTTACAGCCCTCCCAAGAAGGTGCCCCCAGGACAGTGCTTTCTGGGGAAATGACCACCTGTCATTTCCCCAGAAAGCACTTTCCTGGGGGCACCTTCTTTGGGGGCAGTAACTCAGACCCCACAAGCCCAATCCTCACCAAACTTGAAGGGTAGGTAGAAGAGAGTCAGCTGGAGATCCCCTGCATGTTTGGTGTTTCTAGCTTGCACAGGATCCATTTGATATACTCCTGAACCTCCTGAACCTTCACCTGTCAAAATGTCAGCTGACAGGCAGTCATTTCGACAAGTGCAGGTTCAGGAGATTCAAGAGTGTATAGAATGGATCCTGTGCAAGCTAGAGACATCAAACTTCATGGGCCTGTAGAGAAGAATCCAGGTGAGGTCTGCTGTGAGTTTGGTGTCTCTAGGTTGCACAGGATCCATTCTATACACTCCTGAACCTGTGCCTGTTAAGATGACCAATGGTCATGAGTGCATAGAATGGATCCTGTGCAAGATAGAGACATCAAAGTTGCCAGGGACTTCCCCCAAATGCTCCTCTGTATGCCCTCCAAGTTGTTGTTTTGAAGTTCTGTAAACATTCTGACTGAGTGAAGACAGTCTATCTGGATATGTCTCTGCTCACAAACCTCCACAATCAGCTTGAAAGTTCATGGAAAGTTCATGCCGGTTGACATGACACCAACTTGACTTTGTGAACCACAAACCAGCCAGAATTCATTTAAAACTTCCATTTGTGAAATCCCTAGCTGGCACGGTGTGGATTCAAGTGGCCAGATCAGCCAAGTCAAGGTGGGGAGCCATCTTCCAGGCTAAATTAAGTTGGAAGAAAGTGGGTTTGCCCTCTTTTTTCTTTTTCTGTATACCATGAGTCTGTATAGGTCAAGATGAAAAAAACAGGTCCCACATCAGATGGTTATCTGTGCAGTTATTATGTAGTGGAAAAGCAGATGTATTTCCCTCCATTTTTTGCCCCATATCTAAAATAACATGTGCTGTGGGCATTCCACACTGATGCCCATATACATGAAAAGCCTAGTTTATGTGATCTGTCCTTCCCCTTTTATATGTCAGGGAAACTGTGTAAATTGGGAATCTGTATGCATGAACATCTGACTAGAGCATCCAAATTACATGGTACATTGTGTGTGAGACATGTTCACCATCCTAACACTGTTATTTCTGCCCAGGTAAGTGAAATCACAATCTTTATTCCCCTTGCTTCTACTCTCTCGCTCACGATATGGATTCCAATGAGATCATTATGAAGGCCCCACCAAGCATTTTTTCTTTAATCTTCTACATACTCTTAAGTTCATCCAGCTTTATAAACATGCCACCCTCTCTTGCTTTTTTCCCTTTTTTCAGCATTTCCACTGTCACACATTTCCTTTTGTGTAGAATGGTTGTTTTTCCATCCCACATATCCATATTGCTTAGCATCCACAAGCAAGAACTCCCCACTATTCAAGCCAGTGCGGAGAGACAGATAGGTTTCCAATTGTCTTAGTGGAACACAAGTAGACAGATTGTTCCTACACAGCATACCAGCAAGACTGCAGACCCTAACAGATATACTGGCCGAGGACAGACTGGCAATTTGCCGCGGGATGGGACCCGGGCTGACAACGACTCAATATCGGATTAAATGGAATGTTCACACAGGCACATCTGCCTGGCGTCCCCCACCCGTAGCCTACCGGTGCTCTCACGCTTCACTGCCGGATTAAAAAACACCTGATAAAAGCCGACGCAAATCTTGAAAGCCTGCGTTTGTCACGCGTTTCTCCGCTTCCGGGGAGTCTGAACGCGCAGCCGAAAAGCCGGGAGCAACCCGCGTTGGGCATGAGGCAGCAGCGGTGTGATTGGCTGTGCTCCGCTCCACTGCCCAATGCGGTGCCGGCGTTGCAGGGCAAAAAAAAAAAATCACCAAAATGCGCTTATGCGCATGAGCGCATGAGCGCTCAAGCGCTCATGCACACATACGCCCACAGCCGAAATAATGGGAAACAGCGAATATAGCGCGCCTCCAGCGCGACAGTCTGAACGCTCCCGCGCGCCTCCGTCCAGTATCTTCCGGCAGAGCCCCCCGCTGTGTGGACGGGAAAACCCGGTATCGTTTACTCCGGGGTTTTTTTGCCGCGACTCGATACCGGGGCAAATTGCCAGTCTGTCCTGGGCCACTATCAGAAAAACTCCCACCCTGTATTATCAAGCTTTATAAATGAACTACTTGAGATGGATCATGGGTCAGCAAAAATTTTTGATCTTCAAAATACTTTCCCCCAAACAAGCAGTTCTTCATTAAGATAGCAAACAAGGTTGAGGTAGCCCGGATTGTCAGATGGTTCTCTCTCACTAAACCAACAGTCACTTGAATCACTAACAGTGTAATCCTGTACAGATTTACATCCTTCTAAGATTATTGAGATATTGACAAAAAACTGTATGCAAGACTTAATAAATAAGATTCAGGCCTTTATGAAATTAGAGGTGAAAAATAAAACTAAATATTTAGGTATAACGCTGACAAATAGAAATGGTATGCTTTTTGAAAATAACTAATAATCTCTCAAGATTGTCTACAAAAATATACCATCTCATTAACATCTCTATACATTGTCTACAAGAATATAACATCCCATTAACATGTTATATTTTTGTAGACATGTTATATTTTTGTAGACAATCTTGAGAGATCCATGAAACTGTTGATGAAGCAGCAGTTAAAATGAAATAGAGAGACACTACATGTAAGATTATTATAATAGTTTTATTATAGATTTGATTGTAGACCTACCTGAGATTCCTTCATAGCATTCATAGTAATTCATAGTAATATAGAGTAATATAGAGTAGAGATTCATAGTAATATAAATGTACTTTATACTGTTTTGTAAGGTTATACATCATTGTTCAGAAGAAGACTTGTGTCGAAATGGCAGAACATTCCGGAGATCATTGTCTTCACTTATATTTGAAATGTTATGCAAATATTGTGCACTCTTTTGTATGAAATCTTTTTGATTAATATCTAAAGTTTATTAGCACAAATTTTTGCACAGTTTTTGGTATTACTTTGGTCTGTTCAGGGACTGTGGCCATCAGCTTGAGATATATTCCAATAGGACCTTACCATAATAAGAACACAAGAAATAAAAATGATTTTTTTTACCATACAGCATGATGATAAATACTCAGGGGGGCGGAGACACGGGCTGCGGCACAGCAGGGCGGTGGGAGCTCAGACTCACTCCTGAGCTCCCCTGACTCTTTGTTGCTTTCATGGAACTTTGGGGGCTCCCAAGTTCCACCAGACCTCCCAGAGAGAGGTCTGGAGCAGGGAATGTGGTCTGAGCACCCTGCAAGCGTTAGTGAGCGGGCAGGAGCTGGATTGTCCCAAAGCACAAAGGAGCACAGCCATGGTTCGCCATGACTGCATAAGCTGTGATCTCCCAACAAAGACAGTCTCAGGCCTCACTGGTGAAGACAGCATGAGTACTTGTAAAGAGCAACATTAAAGCAACACCAGAGAATCTATTGATTTTGGATTAAATCCCTATTGAACATCCATAAAGATGAGGAAAAGGAGGAGAAATTCCCCACCCACCCCCAGATTCAAACAGCTAGTAAAAGTTGTGGATATTCTTTAAAAAATTCTAAGTGGGAAGGGATACAAACAATTTTATCTGAACATTTTATTACTCTCTATTGGAATTACAAATGCTTTGGACTTTAACTAAAAAGACAGGAAAAAACAGAGACATTTAAAATGGAGTTTCCATATATGGTAATAGAGCTTCCTAGTGCAGCATTCTTCCCTCTGAAGTCTTCTGGGCTCAGAAGACATTGGACAATAACAACCATCTGACTTAGGTTGAAAGATTCTGTTGAAAGGTTCTTAATATGTCTACTATAGCAACTTAACTAGCAATGTGTTTGGGCTTCTAGACTTCTGGCAGAGAAAATCACTTCAATCTTTTCCTGTATTGGGATTATAAACACTGGTCATAAAATGGATTCTCAAACAGAAAATGAACTAAAGATGGTAAATCTAGACAATTTTGGTGATGCTAAACTGACCCAGCTTCATGGGATCACTTTAAAGATATGATTGTTCTTTCTATCAAACTAGCAATCAAAGAAACCTGTGCAGAACTATATCAAAAAAGCTTAACTACTCCAAGGAAATCTACAAGCAACGCAGACAAACTGCTGCAACAACCTCTGACAGACTCAGAACAAAACTACAAGCAAGAGGACATCCCTTTAAGCCAGAACAAGATGCTCTAAAAAAGGACTAGTACAATAAAAAAGGAAGCTAAACCTTTAATAGAAGCATTGCTTTCAGAATCAAAGAAATTGTTATTTACAGAAACAACCGAACCACTGAAACAAAAGTCATTCCAGAAAGAAAAGAAGACAGAAAACAGGCAATTAAATATTACCTTGGGCTACATACTGCAAACCTTAAAGCAAACTCATGCAGTCTACAAGGGCAAAAGTCACAAAGACAGGATCCTATTGATGAGAAGATACCAGACAAAGAGGGAAAAAATAAGCTTTATGTATAAAATCTCATCTAGAAATCACAACCTTTCTCTCTATAAGATTGGACTAGAGACCCTTTACTAAAGTACAATTAATTAGAATGGGTTGTATTGTTATGATTCCAACTGAGAGAGGCAATAGTGAAAGGAATTTTAGTAATAGCTATTATAGTATATTATCTGAATTCAAATTATAAAGAGGATACTCCATTTTTACTTTTTACTAATAGCAAAGATAGATATAGGTGACTTGTATGAAAAAATTAAATTTGTAAGAATGATTATAAGGGAAATGGCTTTGTTAAAGACAAGAATATGTTGGGAAATCTTGAAAATTTAGAATAAGAGCCCTTGAAAAGATATTATTAATAGAAAATAATAATAAAATGTTTAGATGATTTTTAAATGAAAACATTTATATATTGTTTGATACATAGTTGCAAATATTATTATCTTATTAGATATATTCTCTGTTTTAAGTCATATAGGAGAGATTTAAACTGAACGTATTACAAGGTACTACTCTCCTTTTATGTTTCTTGCTTCATTTTTGGAAAATTAATAAAAACCTACTATAAAAAAAAATACCCAGGGGGAAATCAAGTCTTGACAGGATATCAAAAATGAAGGTGTAAACATTCAATGGTTGTTATATTATCAATCAGACTCAAGACTAAAGGAGATCATGAGCATTGAAGGTGGAGTTCTAAGAGACACAAATGAATTTCAACAGCTGATTATAAAACAAAAAGAGTATTTACTGTGATGGGTATATAAGATTTTACTCAAGCTAGAAACAGAAGATGAACACATGAAAAAATGTATGAGTAAGTGGATACAAAACTCTAAAAAAACCCAGATATCTATGCAACAATGGGAACAATATCAAATTTACAGTCAGCCAGACATTAAGAGAAAATTGGTAAAAAATGTTTTTAGATGGTATATAACTCCAAAGGACATTGAGAAAGCAGATAAACACTTCAAAGAAAAATGCTGGAAATGTCAAGACATAGATGGAACCTTCTTTCATATGTGGTAAACTTGTAAAAAAGCATTAAAAATGGAAAGAAATATCCAAAAATGCCGATGTATTAAAGTTTCTCATTCCTCATAGAAGATAAGAGTATGCTATTAGGTGTTCTGCCTAACAAATTACGAAAAATTTTAGAAGAGATATTCAAAAACATAGTGACAGTGGCTAGAACTATTTACACAACAAAATGGAAACTAGACATCTGTCCATGTTTAGAAGAATGGAAAAATAAATTTGTTGAATATGCAGTAACGGCAAAATTAACCTATTTGAGAAACAGGTCTATTGCGAAATTTGAGGAAACATGGAGTGCGTATTATGTGTACTATGCTATCAAGAGACACACTTAGGATCAGAAGCAGTCTAAAATATTATATACAAATGTATGGTAATGGAATAGAATTAAAATCTGTTTTAAGTGTAACATCTCAAATACAAATGGGTTCTTGATATGAAATATATAATATACCTTCCTTTGCACCTTGATCTGTTAAAGGTTCTAATGAATATGCAAAAGTGGTGAAAATGCATAATATTGAATACATAGGCTGAGTTCAGACTGGCAATTTGCCCCGGTAGGGACCCAGGCCAGCGACGACTCAATCCTGGAGTAAATGGGGCATTCACACAGGCACATCTGCCTGGCATCCCCCACCTGTAGCCAACCCGTGCTGTTGCGCTTCATCGCCGGATTAAAAAGATACCTGAAAAAACCTGTAGGAAATCCGAAAACCCGTGTGTGTCGCGCGTTTCTCCGCTTCCGGGGGAGTCTGAATGCGCAGTCGAAAAGCCGGGAGCAACCCGCGCTGGGCACGAGGCAGCAGCAGTATGATTGGCTGTGCTCTGCTCCACTGCCCAATGCGGTGCCGGCGTTGCAGGGCAAAAAAAAAAAAAATCGGCAAAATGCACTTATGGGCATGAGCACATGAGCGCATGAGCGTTCATGCGCACATACACCCATACACCCACAGCCGAATTAATGGGGAAACGGCGAATATAGCACGCCTCCGGCACGGAGGTCTGAACGCTCCCGCGCGCCTCTGTCCCGTATCTTCCAGCAGCGGCCCCCGCTGTGTGAACGGGAAAACCCGGTATAGTTTATTCCGAGGTTTTTTTGCTACGACTGGCTACCGGAGCAAACTGCCAGTCTGTACTCAGCCACAGTAATGATGAAACTAATGATGTAGTCAAAATAGATTAATTATGACGTTTGAAGCTTAAAATACTGAATACAGTCATATCTCAACAGAAGTAAGAGCTGTTGTATAGTATAGACAATACCTTAAAAATTAACGAAGGGGATGTAAGGGAAAATATTTTCTACCTTATACATTTTGTACTACATGATTGTCCTCAACAAACACAATTATGTTGTATAACACCCCCCCTTTTTCTTTCCCTTTTCTGTATCCCCACTGTCTTCCTAAATAAGAGAGAGAGAGAGAGAGAGAGAGAGAGAGAGAAAGAGAGAAAGAGAGAAAGAGAGAGAGAAGCATCCCCCTAATCTCACTGAGTTGCATACAGACCAAATTCCAGTAAGGGTCCATGTTACGTGTACAGCAAATGTGGGCAAAATTTATGCCAGGAATTTTATGTAAAGCTACTGGTTTGCATGTTTCTATTTCTTTGTGCAGAGATCAAAGACACTTTATTCATCTAAAGTAGCAATGGGGTACTCCAGATTTATGGAACCAATTTAGAGAGTTAATAAACCATGTCATAAATCTTGTTAAGGTCACACAGTATGTGATCATGCCTGTTTGCAGACATGGAAATTTGGTATCCTTCCAAGTTGGAAATAAAGGGGGGGCCAACCTTTGGAGTGTAGCTACAATACAAAATTAAACATGTGTCCCATAAAGAACTGAATTCTTAAGGGTATATGGATGCTTGCAAAGATCTGTAAAGCATAGAAACAGACAACAAGTGAAACTTCTAAGGAGCAAAGAGTGCCACTGATATACACCCCATGGTAGTACATTACTTGTGGTTTCACTGTAAGACATACCATCCTTGAACACAGTTTGGAAGCTGCCATTGGTTCTAATGTGACAGCTCTGTCTTTTTCTCTGGAGCTGGTCTTAGAGGCATATTCCATTCTGAGTCTTCGTGTGTGTGCATGTGTCTGTGGAGGGGTAGTGGTGGTTCTTCATTGACTACCTGTTTGTTTCCATGATATAATGAAGGCACTGTGTTTGGTTTTTAAAACCCCAAGTGGGCAGAGCCTCCCTTCTCTCCCATCAATGAGATCATTTTGTTTTGTTTTGGGTATTATCATTATCTACAAAGAAGCTTTTTAGGGCAATGTCGATGAATGTTCAAACTATCGCACAATTGCACTCATTTCACAAGCTTGCAAGGTCATGCTCAAGATCCTACAAGCTAGGCTTCAGCAGTACATAGATAGAGAACTGCCAGAAGTACAAGCTGGGTTTTGAAGAGGTAGAGGAACTAGAGATCAAATTGCCAACATTCACTGGATTATGGAGAGAGCAAGGGAGTGTAAGAAAAACATCTACTTCTGCTTCATTGACTATGCTAAAGCCTTGATTATGTGGATCACAATAAACTGTGGCAAGTCCTTAAAGAGATATGAGTACCAGACCACCTCACATGTCCCCTGAGAAGCCTGTATAAGGGTCAAGAAGTGACAGTTAGAACCAGATATGGAACAACTGATTGGTTTAGCATCGGAAAAGGATTACAATAAGGGTATATATTGTCACCCTGCTTATTTAATTTATATGCAGAGTACATCATGCAAAATGCCAGCCTGGATGAATCACAAACTGGAATTAAGATTGCTGGGAAAAACATCAACAACCTCAGAAAGTGAAGAAGACCTCAAGAGCCTCTTGCTGAGGATGAAAGAGGAGAGCACAAAAATTGGCTTGAAACTCAACATCAAAAAAACTAAGAGCATGGCATCCAGACCCATCAACCCTTGGCAAATAGAAGAGGAAGTAATGGAAGCAGTGACAGACTTCATGTTCCTGGGATCCAAGATCACTGCAGACAGTGATTGCAACTATGAACTTAAAAGACACCTGCTCCTTGGGAGGAAAGCTATGGCAAACCTAGACAGCATAATAAAGAGACATCACCTTGCCAACAAAAGCCCATGTGTAGTCAATGCAATAGTATTCCCAGTAGTCATGTATTACTGTGAGAGCTGGACCATAAGGATGCTTTCAAATTACGGTGCTGGAAAAGACTCTTGAAAGTCCCTTGGACTGCAAGGAGATCAAATCAGTCAATCCTAAAAGAAATCAACCCTGACTGTTCCCTGGAAGACCACATACTGAAGCTGAAGCTCAAATACTTTGGCCACCAAATGAGAAGGGAGCACTCACCGGAGAAGACCCCGAAGCTAAGAAAGATTGATGGTCAAAGAAGAAGGGGATGGCAAAGGACGAGATGGTTAGATAGTGTTATTGATGCAACGAACATGAAATTAAGCAAACTCTGGAGGACGACAGAAGACAGGAGGGCCTGGCGTGATGTGGTCCATGGGGTCGCGAAGAGTCAGACTCAACTGTGCAACAACACAAAGAAGCTGCTGTCCACCAAATAAGAGAGTGTGTGTATTTTTCTAGCCATAGTAATGCATTGTGGAATTCCCTTTAAGAGAGAGGTGTGCCAGGTAGATTGTCTTGACAATTTTAAGCACCGGTGAAAGCTCACTTTGTCCATCAGATCTTCTGTATTTCTGCAGGTGTTGCCTTTTATTTTTTTGGCGGCAGATACGGTTTTGCATCTTATGATCTGTACAATGACTAATGATCATTTTAAACACATTTGATGGTATATTATGTTTTAACTATTGTAAGCGGCTCATGCCTCTGGCCGTGCTTAGGCTGAATAACTGAAGCAAAATAGGATCGGAAGCTCAGGGCAGGCCTCATTTCGCTCACAAAAAGTCTTCCAACCTTACTAAACGTTGCCTAATTGTAAATATCAATAACTAAATGATCCTCCTATTAAAGGCACAATTCAACACAAAGCGGAGTGCTTTAAAATTCCATTGGGTTCATATGTTTAAAATGTCTCCAACTGAGATTATTTTTGGCTGGATCGTGCACCTAGGACAGTCCCACTGCTTGTTTCAATTCGATTAGTATTCTAAACCAGAATTTAACCCAGGCTTCTGTTTCCCCACAGAATCACAGTGCATTCATGTACCACCTGGGGATTTCCTGGCTTTTCCTCCATGTTCCCCAAACCTGCTTTGCCTTGAAATTTTGGGAGAGATTGCAGTGAAGCCTGGAAAGTTGCTGTGTGGGCAGGAAAGCATGGATTAATGATATCATGAAATCTGAAGGTTTCCCAGAAATATTTGGTTACATTCTAGAGAAGATTTTTAAATGCAATTCAACCAAAGTTAAGTACTTTGAGATTCCAGTGCCTTCCACAGGAAAATTAAGCACATGTGAGCATCCGCTTCTGTGTGCACATCCTGATGGCACTGTTTGTAATACTGCTTCTGGGCAATACAGAAGAAAGGTTCTGTATAAATACTTATTTTTGGTTGCTGCTAATTTATTTGCTAAACCTCAGAGGCCTGCAGAAAGCACTGGAGGTGTTGCAGCAGCTTCCAGATAATGAGAAGCATAGAAACTTCACCGGGGAAAATTAGAAAGCTGTTAATACTAACCTCTTCTTTATTCCTCGCTAGAGATAATATTTCCCATTGACAACAACAACTGAAAGCACGGTACATTTCCCAACTGGCACATATTCTTATAAATCCAGACAAGGATTGCTGGGGAAGGATGCTGTGATGGATAATCTTGCCCAATTTGGCCTCCATTGACTCTTTAGCTAGTGCAATGAAAGCGGTAGCTCAGCCACTAATAGTTCTCCAGTTTGGTGTAGTGGTTAAGTGTGTGGATTCTAATCTGGGAGAACCGGGTTTGATTCCCCACTCCTCCATTTGCACCTGGCTGGATGACCTTGGACAAGCCATAGCTCTGATAAGAGCTGTTCTTGAAAAAGAGCAGTTTCTGTCAGAAGTTCTTTCAGCCCCACCTACCTCACAGAGTGTCTGTTGTGGGGAGGGGAAGGGAAAGGAGTTTGTAAGCTGCTCTGAGATGCCTTTGGGCAGTGAAGGGCGGGGTATAAATCCAAACTCTTCTCTTCTCTTCTTCTTCTTCATGAAAATCACACAGTAGGAAAGCAAGAGCCCTCATACCTGCCTGCTCAGACTGGCATAATAGTAATGAGTCTTAGAATAAACTGCTGACCTTGGATAGAGGCCATAATAAACTAAGCCAGACAACCCTTAACTGTGCATTAAGAAAGTAAAGTGCCCCTGTTCCTGCTAAGAAAAGGCCATATCTCCATAGAGGGCTTGTTTACACAATCTAGATTCAGAGGTTGTTAGCTCAGACTTATTTTCCCAGGATTGTTATCCTGAGACACAGCAGGATTTGTGAAACCTCTCAGGAGGAAAAGGTTTCCTTGGGCCAGAGCAACATACTTCTGGGTCCAGTCCACAGATAGGACTTCCAAAATGAGGAATGGCTTAGGCTGCAGTCAGACGTGCCTTTAGATCTGACTTCTAAGCCGATGCCTGATGGATCTAAAGTGCATGGTCAAACAGCAACATCTGCAAAAGTTTCCGCAGGCATCGACACCCCTTCCTTGTCTGCCCCTGAAATGGAGTAAAACGACACCTTGGAAACTCCAGTCCTAACACTTGCTGATGGGCCACTAACAGAGTTTCCCTAGTCTGATCTCTCAGGCCATCAGGATAGTTTGCTCATTCCATCCCAACTGGATGCCATTTTTTTTGCTTGCTTAGCACATAACCACATAATCATCCCCATCTATAGGCCAGCTTTGAAAGCAAGCAGGAAAGGGGGTGATCTTTGTCAGGTGACCACCACTCACTGTGAATCAAGGAGATCACAGTCCTCCATGGAAGGTTCGGTGAGTAGTCAAAGTGGAGAATCAAATTCCAGAAGTTGGAAAGTGCAGGTGCAAAAAAATGCACCCTCGTTTATGCATATGCACAAAAGCAGGCAAAAAAAAATTAAACTCTCGTCCATCCATGCCATCTGATCCTGCAGTGACAGGCTGATCCTGCAGTGAAACTGAATATGTGATCCAGCAACTCCATTAAAAAACCAATGGATGAAATAGGAGTGCTTCCCGACTGAGCCAAATGGCACGTCTGACCGCAGCCTTAAACAACTTTAACACAAAGAGCAATTAAAGCATCTTGTACAGCAGTCTCGAACTCCTGTTCTGGAATAAACAATTTAGAACAAACATTTGAATTCAGAGCAAATCCACAAATTACCAACTCCCTAACACTTTTGAATCACTACAACTTCCATGGAGGAATCAATTTGTCCTTTAGAATTTTGAGTTAGCTACTGCACTGATGTACAGGCCACAGCTGTTTTTGTACATGTGTCTTCTTTCTCAATTGTAGAAAAGAGTAAGAGTCCAGTAGCACCTTAAAGACTAACAAAATCTGTGGCAGGATATGAGCTTCCATGAGCTACTGCTCAGTCCTTCAGATATCTGAAGGAGTGAACAGTGACTCCTCAAAGCTCATACCCTACCACAGATTTTGTTAGTCTTTAAAGTGCTACTGAACTTACTCTTTTCAGTTTCTACTGACAAACACAACTACCCATCTTGATCTTCTCAGTTGTGCTACAGTACAGATGCCGTTTGCTCAGAGTCATGCTGTATCTCATGTTTTGAAGTCAGCTGCATAAACAGTTTCCATTGATGCGCATTCACTTCACAGCTGTGAAAGTTTATAGATAAATTGTATTCTCATACATCAAGAGTTCTTTCTGGGCAGATCTCTTGCAGGTTTTAATAAATCTCCACAATCTTGGGATGCTATTCTGAAATCATTGTCTAGGCTTCAAGTGCATTTTAGTAAGAACTTGAGAGCAACCTTGGTATACAAGTAAGGCATTTCACTGAGCTGGGCGAGGGGGACAAAGTCTCTAAGAGATTGTGTGGCCGCCTTGGCCTAAACATCTCTACTTGGAGGGAGGGGATTGGCTACTTAAAAGGGCTTACTTACGCTATCATTATATTCATAGCAAAGACAGCTTTTGCCACTGCTAAGACTCTGGCCTAGTTCCCCTCAAAGCCTGGAAGCACGTTAACCCTGCTTGCTGCATCCCCTCATAACATTTTGCAAATAAAGGACAGTTGGGACTCTCCTGGCCCTTCTAAGGTTGCCAGACTCCAGGTGGAACCTAGAGTTGTCCCAGAATTACAACTGATCTCCAGAGATCAGTTCCCCTGGAGAAAATAGCAGCTGTGAAGGGTAGAATCTATGGCATCACATCTCTGCTCAGCTCCCTCTCCTTCCCAAGCTCTACCCTTCTCATGCTCCTCCCCCAAATCCCCAGGGGTTTCCCAATCTAGAGCTGGCTACCCTATTCCCTCATTCCAGCCATGTTTATTTACTGCTTTCTTTGCCTGGCTCACGAGTAAGTTCTAAGTTCCTCACAGGCCTATAGTTTCTGAGGAGGGATGTCTCACTCCTGATCCCATGATCAACTGTAGGCAGGAACTAGTTGCCTGACAGCAGTAGCAGAGGCCAAATCTGCATTGGTATCTTCTGCTGCTTTGGCAATGCTCCCGCTCCGTCTCAAAAAAAGATGTCTACATCTCTTTCGGATTCGCTCTCCTACTGTACCGTTAGAATTTCTGCTGTCTGCATTATTTTACTGCCCTATGGTTTCAACTCCATTGTGATTGCGGCGTCTCACCGGCTCAACTGGATCTGGTTACAAAGCACTCTAAGCCCCCTCCCGAAAGTGCCATCTAGTGATGAAGAGTTGAATCGACCAGATTGGAAGAATTTCTTGAACAAGCATCACTCCAGCATAAAGAAAGACAGTGCCAAGACTGCTTTAAAAATGAAGATGCAGACATGACCAGAGTCTGGTCCATTAGGGCAAAGGGGGCAATATTCTACCACCTCACGCTGCCCCAGTCATGGACACACACCTTGCTGTCAGACTGTCAGTCCAGGGAGCAGCAGACTGTCA
Organism: Gekko gecko; assembly: GCA_029375565.1. Taxonomy (NCBI): domain Eukaryota; kingdom Metazoa; phylum Chordata; class Lepidosauria; order Squamata; family Gekkonidae; genus Gekko; species Gekko gecko. Next base: position 73,151,090 of record JAPDNY010000003.1, on the reverse strand, counting down.
ACTAAATCAGCCTCTGCCTTGGCTTTGTTTAACTCATCAGTGCAAACAAGCAACTTCCTCCCAGCAGAGGGTTTTTCCATCTCCCTTAAACCAGACCAATCCACATCAGTACACTAATTAATTGGGCAGGGAACAGTCCTTACAGCTCTCACTGAGTTGCTGATTGGTCCATGGATCCATGAGACTCAGTTAACCAGGACTGTCATTCTTTCTTCTTTCCTAGGGAGGACTGAGGGGAAGGGGGGGTGGAATGACTAATCAGGAACTCTCTCAGACAGAGACATTTGCTGCCTGATAAAGCCTCAGTTAACTGATGTATTGTCTCTACTTCCCCCTTCAGAATCATACAGTAGAATGAATTGAGTGTGGAGTGTTTTGCTTGTTTTATGCATGCCTAAAAATAAGCCCTGACCTAGATGGCCCAGGCTTGTGTGATCTCATCAGATCTTGACTGCTAAGCAGGGTCGGCCCTGGTTAGTAGTTGGATGGGAGACCACTAAGGAAGTCCAGGGTCACTACGCAGAGGCAGGCAACGGCAAACCACCCCGTCTCCTGCCTGGAAACTCCTAAAGGATCACCAGAAGTTGACTGAGACTTGATGGCACTTTCCTCAACCACCAAAAACGACCCAAAACTCCACACACTGGATGCGTTCTTTTTTTTCACTTTTGGTTTTTGTTTGTTTGTTTTATACACACCTTCCCTAACTTGGGTAACCCAGACTAGCCCAGTCTCCCCAGACCTCAGAAGCTAAGGAAGGTTAGCTCTGGTTAGTACTTGGATGCAGGGCTTTTTTGTAGAAAAAGCCCAGCAGGAACTCATTAGCATAACAGGCCACACCCAATAGCAGAAACTCATTAGCATATTAGGCCACACCCCCATGTTACCAGAAGTGTGGTCATCCAGCCACACCCACCTTTTGCTTCTTTTTCTGTTTACCTTGCTTGGTGTCAAAATCCAGGGCTTTTTTTGTAGCAGGAACTCCTTTGCATGTTAGGCCACACAGCCCTAATGTAGCCATTCCTAATGAGTTTCTGCTGTTGGGTGTGGCCTATTATACTAATGAGTTCCTGCTGGGTGTGGCCAGCTCAGGAGCCAGCCGGAACGCCGTTCCTGTGTGTTCCTGCCCCAAAATATCCCTGCTTGGATGGGAAACCACCAAGGAAGCCTAGGGTCAGTATGCAAAGGCAGGTAATGGCAAAGCAGCTCTGAATGTCTCTTGCCTTGAAAACCCTACAAAGTCATTCTAAATTGGCTGTATAGCAAAAAGAAGAAAGGGCCCGATTCAGTGCAGCCCAAATTTTGCAGGGTCGAGCAGAGGAGGGAGAGCTAGCCGGATGTTGGGTGGGGGCAGGTGGTCAGGACTTCCCCCTCCCCCTGGGACCAATGGCAAAGTGACGAGGCATCCAGGGGAGGGCAATTGCAGGGGAAGAGGCGAGCCGCTTTCCTCCCACCCCTTATCCTTTGTCTGGCTTGCTCACCCATCCCACCCTATGTGTACATGGTCAGAAGGCAATAATGTATAGTGGGGTATCGAGGTGGGGAAAAGGGGGGCATCGACGCTGTATAATATGATGTTGTTAGTGAAGTGTGTGATGCTATGTATTCTATGCCATATTTCTCATGGACTACTGGTGATGGCCCGCATGACCAGATGGCAGGGGAGACCACTAAGAGGCAGTCATCTGTGTGAGCTCCAGCAACCTGCCATCCCGCGGTTTAGCACCCATGCCGGCTGGCTGGGTGACAGGTTACATCAGCTGGCATGTGGCCAGCTGATGCACAGGATCCAGCGGACTCATGCTGTGCCAATGCTGCTTACAGCTGCAGTCAATAAAGTTGTGGCCAATTTACTCCACACACACACAGTGTCTGTGTGTGCGGTTCTTCCATAGTGGATTGTATACAGCTGGCATAACCTCCCCCATAAGAGCTGGAGCCCGCAAAAAGTACATACCTGTTTCAGGACATTTCACTTTGACCTTTCAGATTCAGCAGGAGGCGGCCATGTTCTTTTAGTAAGAAGGGAAAACCTGGAGTGCAGGATTCACAAGTATATGTCTCAAACTGCAGTTTTGCTGCAGCAGTGACTTCTGTCTTAGCATGGTGGCAGAATATACTTTTTCAGCCTTTCTCCTGGCTCAGCCTGAGTTTTTGAGTAGGGTCTTGGAAAGCTGATCAAGCTGACACCTACAGTGACCGTGTCCTTTTTTGTTTGTTTGTTTTATCAACCTTACTCTTCTGATTAGTGGGTTGAGGTGAGCTTTAGGAAAGGGGGAGGACATGGAAGATTTCTTTCCCTCATCGAGTATCACTGAAAACACGACAGCAAAAGGATAGGTTGCTTTAAACTGGAACCTGCGCAGGGATGAGTGTTAGGTTTGTCAACCTCCAAGTGGTGTCTGGAGATCTCTGTCATGAGTACTGCTGAGGATGAGCTCCTGGCCCCAGCAGAGCCCACACCTGACCTGGATGAAGCCCCTGAGCCTGTCAGTGTATCCTTGCCGCCCATCTCAGCAACAGCTAAGGAAGAACAACACCTGGCAGACAGCCCCCCTGATTCACCTCCACAGGTGGCATGCTTACGGAGCTGGCTGCACCGGAACTTAGCATCCCGGTGAAGGGAGGCATGCCTGCACAGCAGGCGGTCCCTCAGCCCTGAGTTCTAGCAGGAGCCGGGATGCACATGCTGAACGCTAATTAACAATGGCACCTACGGGGTATTTAGCTCCCCACCCAATGCTGGTTCTGTGTGCCAGCAACTAGTCAACTTGATGACGTTCCACATCTACCTTGCCTGCACTTCCGATTCCTGATTCGTGCTCTGAATCCCTGGCTGCTCAACCCTGGCTTGGAACGACTAAGCTCTTGGTTCATATTTTGGACTTCTGATACTCGACGCCTGTGTTGCTACTCCTTGGCTCTGACTTAGGACTGGACTTGGACTCTCTCTCTCGCCCTGCCTGCATCCCAGCCCCACCCACATCCCAGCCCGTGACAATCTCCTGGAATTACAGCTGATTTCCACGCAACAGAGATCTGTCCACATGGAGAAAATTGCTGCTTTGGAAGGTGGACTATGGCATTATACCCCATTGAACTCCCTCCCCGCCCCAAACCCTGCCCTCCTCAGACTTCACTCACCAAATCTCCAGGTATTTCCCAACCTGGAGCTGGCAACCCTAGTGTCTATGTGCCTTCTAGTATCACTGCAAAGCAGGAGGATAAGGAGAAAACCAGAATTAGTTGGCTCTGGCTCACACTGACGGCTCCAGGTTTTTTCGCCCACTAGGCGAGGATACATTCTGGCGGGGCCCCCCATGTGGGGCGGGGTGGGAGCCAGAGCCGCAGTGGGTGGGCTGAGGGGGCGAGCTGCAAATGCATGCAGAGGGTGGGATCGCTTGAGGGGAGGGGCCTGTGCCAGGCTGCTAAAGGAGCTCCAAAGAGACCGCGAGGGCAGCAGAGGGTGAGCGGCACTTTCCTGTCATCCCAGGCTGTTCCCTGCACCTATCCCCCCGCCTCCTTCTCTTTCTGTCTGGGGGCTGAAAAGAGGGGGGTCTCTTGCCAGGGACGGAGCAAGAAGCCGGCAAGGGAAGCTTCCTGTGCGGGGCCAGGAGGGGACGAGGCCGGCCAGGATGGCGCCCTCATCGAGCCATCACCCTAGGCGACAGTCTAAAATTTAGCAATAACAGTCCAGCCCTGCTGGCTCCTCTGGTGTTGACCACGCTGGCCTCTGCCTGCCAGCCTCAATGGGTACCACCTGCCAGTGCATAACCAGGCTGTGTGTTTCACTGTTCCAGCCATCTTCTAATCTCTTTCTATTCCCCTGTTGTTTGGCACTGTTGGCTGTGGTCAGTGTGACCCCATGCTTCTTAACTGTGGGAAATATATGCGAGGCTCTCTTATATATATGAAATTGAAGTGTGGTTTAGTCAGAATCAAATGCTTCACACATTCATTTATTTTTTTTTACTGGTAGCAAGAAAAAGTAGGCCCAGATAGCAGGTGTAAAACCTATTTTTATCATTCCATTTATCTCTGCAGCTAACATGATCCTCAACTGATATTCTGAACAAAAGGGGGGAAATGTTACTAGGTGGGCCAGATAGGACATGTCAGCTATCCCTTTGCCTAAGGATGTTGAGCTTAGGACCATCACATCTAAGCTTGGAGGCTGGTATCCTCTTTTATCCTATCCGTGGGTTTTACAGAGTTAGGACCTAGACAGGAAAAGGAGTATTTGGGAAGTTGGCACCTTCCCGCAGGAGGGAAATGGAGCTGATTTGCCCTCCCCCTCACTCCCGCCTAGACTATTCCGGACACCTGGCTTTTGTCTGCACTTCAATTGCTTGAATGACAAGGAAGTATGAGAGTATAGTTGGAAGCGTGAACATTTGAGGAAATTGCTCTGAAGGATTCATGGAGGAATTTGGAACTTTTTTTGATCATTTGGAGAAAAAGAGCAACATGACTCAGAGGAGCAGATGGAAGCTATTGTGGCCAAAAGGCTCCATTCCGAAAAGATTAAAATGAAGCAGATTTGCTTAAGCAACAGATTTGCACGTTAGGGATGATAAGCGACATCATATTTTTTCTCTTCTGCTGAAAACAGCACATTATGGGTTTTGCAGCGCGCTCAACCTATCAGCAAATCCTTGGGCTGACAAAGTGCATCTGGCAAAGCAGGCCCTGGACCACGGAAGCTTATGCCACAATAAATCTGTTAGTCGTTAAAGGTGCCACGAGACTCTGCTGTTTTCTGCTGCAACAGGCTAACACAGCTCCCCATCTGAAATCTGTCCTCAAGCTGTGAGTAATCTGGTTGTAATGTCCATAAATGAACATTGGGTGTAGAGTTGTTATCTTTGATTTGCATAATCATATTTGGATCATCATTCACTGGAGGGTTTCCAGATCTATTTTTTTAAAGTACAATAACTATGGAATTGTAATTCAGTTGTCATGCAGGATCAAGTTGTCTTTCCTTAAGGCAGTTGCTTACATGGCCAGGAAGTCATGCCTCCCCAGAATTCAAACTGAAAACAAAGGGATCACTGGGAAGATGTTGAGCTCACCTCTTTTGCCCCTGCGGCTGATTTGTTTATTGTACTGGTGAAGATTGTGTGGAATGGGATTGTGCAGATACCATATGTTCCCGTTGGCTTGTGCCAGTAACTGTGGCAATAGTAGTAATGAATAACAAAATTCCTCCCCACATGCCTGATGCAATTTTAAACACATTTAAAGTGTCTTATTTTCTCATTTTCTAACATTTTTTAGATACTCAACAATTGTCCTGCCATAAAACTGAAGCACAAAAGTGTTCCCCCACCAAGTGAAAAATACTTGGAATGTTACATTTTCCCCTTACAATGATACTCTCACAATTTTAATCATATTTTGTTATTGTTTTTCATTTTTTAGCGGCTGTGGGGATCTATGACCATGCAAATGTGACACTGAGAAGCTCCCTTTTGGACAAGAAAAGCATGGCTTTCCTCCCAAAACAAGATTGTTTCTCCATCAATCAAGTACTTCTCTGCATTTATTACCGGGAACATTGGGAAGCACCTATGATATTGTGAATTACAGTACTGTGAGGAATTTGCAAGAGGGCCATGCAAATTAACTTTAAATTAATTGTGGTGCCCTTTTCAAAACTATACATCTTAAAGCCACCAGGGGAGAAATGTACACTTAATAAGCATAGTACTTCATTGTGTTATTGTAGTTTAGCAGTTACCATGCTGGCTATTAAGAACATAAGAAAAGCCAATGTTGGATCAGGCCAATGGCCCCTCCAGTCCAATACCCTGTCACACAGTGGCCAAAAATACCAGGTGCCATCAGGAGGTCCACCAGCAGTGGGGCCAGGACACTAGAAGCCCTCCCACTGTTGCCCCCCACAAGCACCAAAAATACAGAGCATCCCTTGCCCCAGACCAAGAGTTCCTATCTATACCTTGTGGCTAGTAGCCACTGATGGACCTCTGCCCCATATGTTTATCCAATTCCCTCTTGAAACTGTCCATGCTTGTAGCCATCACCACTTCCCGTGGCAGTGAATTCCATGTGTTAATCATTCTTTGGGTGAAGAAGTACTTCCTTTTATCCATTCTAACCCAAATGCTCAGCAATTTCATTGAGTGCCCATGAGTTCTTGTATCATGGGAAAGGCAGAAAACTACTTCTTTCTGTACCTGTTCCATCTTGTAAACCTCTATTATGTCACCCCTCAGTCGTAGTTTCTCCAAGCTAAAGAGCCACAAGTGCTTTAACTTTTCTTCACAGGGAAAGTGTTCCAACCTTATCATTCTAGTTGCCCTTTTCTGCACTATAATATTCTTTCTGAGGAGTCGTGACCAGAATTGCACACAGTATTCCAAATGAGGTTGCATCATTGATTCATACAGGGGCATTATGATACTGGCTGTTCTGTTTTCAATTCCCTTCCTAATAATCCCCAGCATAGCATTGGCCTTTTTTCTTGCAGTCACACACTGGGTGATTTCCCACTAAAGCTGACTCGGGGTAGCGCCGCCATTTGGCCCGATACTATTAGTCAATTTCACACCCGAAGCCGCGGGGCTGCATTTTGACCCGCGGCTTCGCCCGATTTCCCCCGCAAATGGCGGCGCTACCCCGAGTCAGCTTTAGTGGGAAATCACCCACTGTCTCAACATTTTCAGTGAGGTATGTACTACAACTTCAAGATCTCTCTCTTGGTCAGTCTCTGCCAGTTCGGACCATCAACGTGTATTTATAGTCAGGATTTTTGGCTCCAATGTGCATCACTTTGCACTTGGCCACATTGAACCCCATTTGCCACTTTGACACCCACTTGCCAATCCTTGACAGACCCCTTTGGACTGCCTCACAATCCTCCCTGCTTTTCACCACCCTGGACAATTTTGTGTCATCTGCAAACTTAGCCATTTCCCTGCTTACTCCCAACTCCAAATCATTAATGATCAAGTTAAAAAGTATCGGACCCAGTACTGATCCCTGTGGTACCCCACTGCTTACCACCCTCCACTGTGAAAATTGCCCATTTATGCTCACTCTCTATTTCCTATTAATTAGCCAATTTTTGATCCACAGCAGGACTTGTCCTTTCATTCCATGACTATTGAGCCTACTTAGGAGCCTTTGATGAGGAACTTTATCAAAAGTTTCTGGAAGTCAAGGTAAACAACATCTGTTGGATCCCCCTTGTCCACATGTTTGTTCACCCCCTCAAAGAATACTAACAGGTTAGTGAGACAAGGTCTTCCCTTACAGGACCCATGCTGAGTCTTCCTCAATAGTTTTTGTTCATCAATGTGACTACTAATTGTTTCCTTAATAACAGTTTCCACCCACTGAATCCAGTATTGACATCAGACTGACTGGCCTGTAATTTCCTGGATCACCTCTGGAACCCTTTTTAAAGATGGGAGTGACAACCCTTTTTAAAGATGGGAATCCTCGGGAATGGAGGCAGTTTTTAATGAAAAATTACATATTTTTGTCAGGAGATCCACAAGTTCACATTTGAGTTCTTTCATAACTCTTGGATGTATACCATCCGGGCCTGGTGATTTATTAGTTTTTAAGTTGTCTATCAGTTGTAGGACATTCTCTCTCGTCACCTCAATCTGACTCAGGTCTTTCAACACCCCTCCCAAAATCCCCAATGTTTTTGACCCTTTCTACTTGTCCTTTCAGTTTCCTCTTCACATGTCCCATCATTTCAGAGAAGTTACCCCTTTTAAAGTTAAAAGTGGTCATGTCGGTCTTTTTGGGCAACTCCCTCTTTATACAAATGTTGAACTCAAAAACATTATGGTTACTGTTCCCAAGCTTCTTCTTCCAGTTTGGCTGATGCTGCGTCATTATAGTTTGCTTTGCCAGACCCTCTCAGGAGAGATAAATAGGCAAGCTTCTGTTCCTTGCACTGGCTGAGGTTCCTCTCTCTCCTCCCCCCAGGGGGAGGGAAGGAACAAGCCAGAGCTTGCTTTTTGGCCAGGCTGCCTCAATCGCACAGGAGAGAAAAGCAAGCCTTTCTTCTCTTCCATTGGCTGAGGCTCCTCCCCGAAGGGAGGGATGGAAGTAGGGAGAGCTTGCTTTGCTTGGCTGCCTCAGTCACACAGGAGAAATACAAAGCATGTTTAAGACCAACAAAGTTTTATCCAAGGTATGAGCTTTTGTGTGCCTTGGTACAGTGTGTGTGTTTTGTTGGGCTTATTATGCTGTGGCTTTCTTGGGTGCAATTGGATTCCCTCCCCCTTTTCACTGTATTCATGCCCTCTTGATCCATTCTTGTTCAGTAGATTAAGCTGAGAGTGTGTGTCCAGACCAAGTTCACCCAGCACATTTCCTTTGGGGATTTTGTACTTGGACTTCCCAGATAGTAGGGTGATACTGACCACTGAGGAAGACTACTGTAGACAAACAAATAGCCTTTAGTCTGTGTCAGGATGTCTTCTCATGTTCTTGACCAGGACACAAAGCAATTTATGTACAAAAGCTCACCATGCCCAGCTATTTCATACTTTCCTCTGAGCATGAGATTTCTGTAGTGAATGTCAATAAATCAAAAGTAGGTTTGCAGCTTACAGATACACATGTGAACAACATACTCAAGATGCAATGGCACAGACATTTTGATGCAATAATTCAGAGCAAGAGGTGTCAGTTATCAGACACTGTTAAGTAAACAAAATATTGCAAGAATGCTAATGTTTTAAGCATGTTTTTATTTTAAGTTAAAAAAACCATTTGTGTTTGTGTCCTTCATAAAGTTTATATCTCCGCTACCTGGCATAACATTTTATGACACATATGGCCCAACCCAACAAGGTCTCATTTATGTCAGATCCAGCCCTCATAACAAATGAGTTTGACAACCCTGGCGTAAAGGGTTAAAGTCAAATTAAAAATTTTTAGAAGATGTATGTCATTATTCTGGGGTTTAGGGTGTTCAAGACCTTGTGTCCAAGAACAAAAAGGGGATATAAAGAAAGAAAAAGGAAATTATAAAACAGTGACAACATAAAGAAATTTCACTGGAAAATCAGCTGCAGCCTGGAATCCACTACATTAGTTTTGGGTTGTGTGTACATTTAAACTATACAAATTATCCCTAACTCTTATTATATTTCCAGATAGTTTTGGATGCTGAGTATTCCTCTGTTATTTTTATACTTAAGCGTTGTTAGCAATCAAGGGCTTTCTAAAACACGTTGACATTCAAAAAGATTATTCAACAGCCTGCATTCTACAAATGCATTAAACTGTCTTAATGCATTAACTGTCTAATGCACTGAATGCATTAAACTGTCTTAATCTAATTCATGGATGGAGAAGTTAAGAATTTTTGGTCACCTGGCAACTAATGTCACATTTCCATGCTAGCACAGCTAACAATATCAATAATTTTTTTTTATAGTCAATCAAACAATCAAATTTTGCAACTTTAAAAATTTCACTCAAGCTACCATATATGTTTTCCTATCTTTATACACCTGTGCACAAAATTTAGCCACTATTGGGTTGTTTCATGGTTCATATTGGACAGAAGATAATCAAGTTTAATTTTGTTTGATCTGCCAGGGAAATTTTCGATCAGTGGCTCAATAAATTTTGACCAGATTTCTTTGTGCCTAGGGCAGTTAAAGAAAATATGTTCCATTGAATCAATTGCCTTTAAAGAACAAGAACAGAGCTTATGCATATAGGGGACTGATTTAAACCTCCCTTCCAAAACAGCAGAAGTTAGAGTTCTTGCCAATGTAAAAGCCTTCTGGAATTATTTGATTCAAGAAAATATGTATGCAAAAGGAGCAGCAACAAATCTAAAATTTGGAGGAGAAATAAAATCTGGAGTTCCATGAATATCCATTTGTCTTTCTATATCTGTCACTCTTTGATTAATAAGTAGTTTGGTCTGGCCCATAGTTCAAAAGCTCTTGAGGAGATAAACCTAGTTTTCCAATAGTTTCCAAAACTGCTTTCTGCCAACTGGATTGAAAGAATCTTGGAGAGTTAGGGAGAACAACCCTTGACACAACTTCTATGTTGATAGGAAAGGTTACTAAGAGCTCCTGGCATTTATCAGACTTGGACACAAAAGACATTATAACAGCTGTGACTTTGGCATGATGGGTCATATTGTTTACAGAACAAAGTATTTTTGGAGTTGGACCTCAGTGGCATCCTCGTCCAGCTTTTCTCCTAAACTCAATATGTCATCCTTAAAACAATCATGATAGTCACCCATGGTTAGTTCTGAAGTTCGCAGTGTGAGATGAGAAGGACATTAACCAGGGTTAAGCACCACTACTCAATGCTGCTAAGGAAAGAACTGTAGGGAAAACAGCCATAGGCAAATCGAGAAGAATTGTTAGCTGGATTGCCATGTGTTCTTAATGATATTGGGGAATTATGGCTGTTTATAAGGCAATAGGCATATGTGGGAGCAGGCACCTATGTATACAGAGGTCCCACTTCTTCCAGGCATACCAGAAATAGACTCAAAGACTGACTTGGTATAAAATGGTCTCTTTTACTAATAGTTGTATCACAAGCATACAAAACATGAACACACTCACAATTATACAGAGCTAGGAAAAATAGAGAGAGATGGATAGCACATTTGCTTTAGCAGGATGATCGTTGATGGGCAATACTTTACCTGTCTTCAACTGGATGAGGCGATCCTCAGGAAAAATGAGGGAGACTATAAGGTATAAGGATTGTGTCCTGAAACCAGCAGAGACATGTGGAGACTCTGGTAGCGCTATACTAAGAGTCGTGGAGATGGGGTGGTTTCAAAGGTAAGGAGAGAGAGTGAGAGAATGCTGGATGCCCTCTTTTATAAGGTGGTTTGAGGGGTGGGCTAGGCTTGGCCCCCTCCTTTGGCACACCTCCTGTTGGTCCGTCCCCAAAAGCATGTGGTTGGAACTGGGTTCAAAGGTCTAAGGGGTGGAAAATGCTGGTAGCTAGTGCAAATATGTCTGGGCAGTGGTATCTGACGGGATTATGACTCATGGGCGAGAGCCATTTTTCCCTGCTGGTCTCATGGCTGCAGTTTTGGATAGGTGACCTATTAGGTGGGGAGAGAACGTTGCCTGCATGTCAGGAAGAGAACTCTTCATGGAATCTGGATTCCAAGTCTCTGGTCTGCCTTAGCATGGCATCCATCTGGCTTCTGGTGTTTTCATGTGGTTAGGGAGCTGGTCCATCTTACAGCAGGTAAGAGGGCATGTAACCTCAACAAACTATGGCACATCAATCTCAAAAGGAAGGCTTGCTTCTCCTGGGTGTGTGCTTTAGCTGGCATCGGGTTATTACACAGTTCAGTCCCTATTTCATATTATTTACAAAGTCCAGTTTGTCTCACTTATGGATTTCCCATCCATAAGGGTGTGATGTGCACCTTGCAGAGCGACAGAATGCATCCATGAGTCCAAAGCAAGCTGCATGATATTGCCTCCTGACTCCTCTAAATGTGTTTTGAGGTGTGTGCACACTGGGAGACAATTATTACTTGCTATGGATTATTTTTTTTATATCACCTTCTTATTGATTCTGCTTTGCTGTTGCCTAGCTTTCCTTTTTCCAGTTGTGCCTTGGAAAAGGATTACAGGAACTGAGATTTCCGAGAGTGGTTCTTTGCATTTTCAGTCTTTCTCTAAGGTATAGTAAGCAAGACCTAACCCTTAAGGCATAAGAAAAGACTAAGCCATGGCAGATGAGTTTATTATAGCAAAATGCAAGAAGAACTCAAAAGAGCTTGTTGGGGAAAAAGAATGTCAATGTCCTTTAAACCAGGCCTTTTGGTGAAATAATGTATGAAAGATCAGAACATGTATTAATTATTATGATCCACTTTCTGTGACCAAATCTTTGCAAAAGCAGCAGGTGGGGAGGGGGAAACGACTGGGAAAGAGAGGAACATAATTTCACAGAAAGAAGGGAACTGAGATGAGGGGTCTTGGCAGAGGCCCGATATTTGCTAACCTGTTGGAGGGCTCACTTGTAAAAGAAGTGCCCACACAAATACCTCTGCTCAGGAAAACTGAAATGGAGCAGAAAACATTTAATACTTGATCTCTGAAAGTAAACAGTCAAATAAAATGTTGCAAGCTTTCACTTGGAGGATCACTTGACCTTAGAGTAGGAGAATGCAGCCTTTAAGATAATCTGTATTCTCATTTAAGCCTTTGAAAAATAATGTGTCTTAAGACGAGATTCTGAGGACCTTTGAAAAGCCTTTGAAAAATAACGTGTTTTAAGACGAGACTCTGAGGACCAGTTCAGAAATTTACCAGTTTGGCTTTTTAGTATATCTGGGAATGCTTTCATCTGGAAACCAAATGTGTGATATGCTACTCCATTCACATTATTCTGGAAGCAAATTCTGTGGCCACAGTAGCTGAAACATATGCCGCTACCAGGGGCATAACAGGGGCGGGGGGTGCACTCTGCCCTGAGTGCAACTTGATGAAGGCCCTTGAAGGTGGGCGTCTTAAAGCCAGTGTCATGCTGTGTCCACTTGAACGTCTTTTCTTTTTAAAATGCAGTTCTGGCTGCAGCCACTTGGGACACCAGGAACTCTGAGTATAGCAAAAAGCACTCTAGGGCTGCAATCAGATGGCAAGTTTGGTGTGAATTCCAATCAGACATCTGTGGCTGATTGATCAGACTGCAGTCGAAAACACAGCGGTAGCCTAAACCTCCCCTTAGCTTTCATAGCCCAGGTGCACAGGCCCCTTTCCTTGCATTGACGAAAAAGGGAGGAAAATGCTTAGGACTTTCCAGCCAGCATTCCCTCCCCGCTTGGTTTTGAAGGGAAAGTATTTTCCAATGCCTGAGCATGACTAGAGGAACCAGTCTCTGAGCAGCTGTCAAACTGAACCTTTTTACTTCAGGTTTAGTGTGAGGAGCTCAGTAGCAGAGCCTGAGCCCTCAGCTAAACAGCCTTGTTTGCATATTGAAGCAATAGAATGTGAAGGTGTTGGGGGGGGAGTGGGAAGAATTGCAGTCACTACTCCTGACTGACATGTCTATCTGGGCTCTGGTGTGTATAAGAGAAGAACAAAGCTGCCCCAAAGCCCTTCCCCCTGACAGGACAAATTGTTTACAGAGGAGGCAAGCCAAAAACACAGCGGCAGCCTGTCCCTCCCCTCAGCTTCACAGCCAGGATATGGAGGTGCAGTTATGCACACATCGCTAAATAGTTTTGTTTTTTTCAAAAAAAAATGGCAACCAGGAAAACAAAAGAGACTGGTCAGACCTGACTGACAACTTGGGTTCACAACAGAGGGATCAGACGACAGGGAATCCAGTTTGAAACCAGCTCAGCCCAAAAGGATTGGACTTTCACCAGTATCAAAGAAACATGCAGTAAAGGGGGGGGAGAAACGGGATGCAGATGACTGGGGCAGGACAGATGTTGCTCCCTGAGCATGCATTTCAAATCTAGAAGGGAACAGCAACGGATCAAACTGCATGTCTGACTGCAGCCTGAAGCAAACTTGCTTAAGAGATCGTACAACCAAGCCAGCACATCAGGCCCATAGCCAGGATTTTTTAATTTGGGGAGCCTTTAAATAAGTCAGGAGGCACTGACATCACACAAAAAATGAAATAAAAAAACAACTCATGCTCACCAATTGGAGCAGGCAGCCACTCCATCCATGGAGGCCCATGTGGTGGCCGAAGGGAACAATGTGCCAAGCTTCCCCCCCCTTCCCCTCCTGCTCTCAGGAGCTGAAATGTCTACGGGCCTGGGGGCAGAGAGGGATGATCACCCTGGCTTGTGTCAAGGGTGAATTATTTCCCCCCTTTCCCCCCACTTCTCCAAGTTGCCCTTTGCTGTTCCCTGGCCTGTGGCCCACATATCAAAATGTGGGGCCGAAGAGGGTAGCCAGGAGAGGGGTAGCCTATGGCAGCTGACCTCTGCTTTTTTTTTTTTTTTGAAACAAAATTTTTATTGAGATATATTCAACATTTCCAATCACGTTACCAATACAGTTTCCAAAAAGTAAGATCCCAATCCCCCCACCCCCTAATAGGCTTCCAACACTGCTAATAACAAACAGAAAAAATTATAAGGCAATCAAGTTTAGACTTAAATACCTCGACAAACCAGGTAACACATTTAAATTATATATAACCTCTACAATTTCAGCATATTATGTATAACAGTACATACAGTTCAAAATTCATTTCACTTCTCATTCAATATCCGTACGTATCCAAATTATATATTTTCCCCTTCATTCTATATTCAGTTTCTAGATACAATTTCAATCCTTCCCAGTCTTTTAAGTACTGTTCTGCCATTTGTCCATTTAATTTCTTTGTCATTTTGTCCATTTCTGCTAAAAATAACAATTTTCTCAACCAGTCATGTATATCTGGTACCTTCTCCATTTTCCAATGCTGAGCAAAGGCCATTCTCGCCGACGTAATCATGTACCATAACAGTGTCCTTTTCTCTTGTGGAATTTTTTTCCATTGTCAAACCGAGGAGAAAAAGTTCAGGCTTTCTCTCAATTGGGGTTTTCAATATTTTCTGCATCACACAATGTATATTAGACCAGTATGCTTTCGCTTTATCACATGACCACCACATATGGTAAAAAGAACCCTCTACTTTTTTACATTTCCAACATTTATTACTCAAGTTCTTATCCATGCTAATATTAGCAATCTTTTTTGGTGTCATATACCATCTATACATCATCTTATAGCAATTTTCTTTTACGTTAATACAAGTGGACATTTTAAAAGATCTTTTCCACAAAAATTCCCATGATTCCATAGAAATTTCTTTGTTCATATTTATGGCCCACTTTATCATTTGTTCTTTAACGGTTTCATCCAAAGTATATACAGTCAACAAAGTTTTATACATTTTTGATATCATTTTCCGTTCTTTTTTCAACCATATATTCTCAAAATCATCATTCATAGCCCTAAAACCAAACTCTTTACAATCTTTTTTATAAATGTCCCTTATTTGACAATATTGTAGCCAACCATACTCAAATTCTAATTCATTATTTGGTTTTAAAACATATTTTTTCCCTTCTCTTTGCAACAATTCCTGATACTTCAACCAATCATTGCCTCTATATTCTGAAAACAAATGTATAACTGCAGCTGGAACAATCCACAGAGGCCTTTCATCCGATATTGTATCCTTATACCTGGTCCATGCATCAAACAATGTCCTCCTTACATAATGATGCTTAAACATAGAGTCAGCTTTGTTTTTCCCGTACCAAAGATAGGCATGCCAGCCAAATCTGCAATCGTGCCCCTCAAGAGCTAAAAGTTTTCTATTTTCCAAATTTACCCATTCAGATAACCAAGACATACATACTGCTTCATGATACAAACGCAAATTCGGGACTTGGAAGCCACCTCTGTCCTTAGTATCATACATTACCTTCATTTTTATTCTTGGCTTCTTCCCTGCCCAGATAAACTTAAAGATTTCTCTTTGCCATTTTACCAACACTTTTCCATCTTTCACAATTGGTATTGTCTGAAACAAAAACATTAACCTGGGCAGTACATTCATTTTAATAACGGCAATTTTTCCAAGAAGAGATAACCTTAGTTTTTCCCATTTTTCTAAATCACTCTTTATCGAACCCCACAATTTTTCATAATTATTCTTGAACAAATCTATATTTTTCATTGTAATTTCAACTCCCAGATACTTAACCCTTTTAACCACTTCACATTCTGTCACATTTTGTAACATTTGTTGCTTTGTACCAATCATATTTTTACACAGTATCTTAGATTTATTTTTGTTGACATAAAACCCTGCAAGATCACCAAACTCTCTTACTTTTTCAAATACCTTAGGCATATTATTAACAGGATCTTCAACAATAAACATGATATCATCCGCAAATGCTCTTAATTTAAATGAAAAACCTCCAATATTCAACCCTTTTATATTAACATCATCTCTGACCACTTGTAGCAAAATCTCCAAAATCCAGATAAATAACAATGGTGACAGGGGACAACCTTGTCTAGTACCTTTTCTTACCCGGAACATATCTGTTGATTCTGCATTAACAATCACCGAGGCTTTTTGTTCTTTATATATCGATTGGATCATTCTTGTAAATTCTACGCCCATCATAGATTTCTCAAGCACTTTAAACATAAATTCCCAATTTAAATTATCAAAGGCCTTCTCTGCGTCCAAAAATAAAAAAGCGACTTCTTTTCAGGATGTTTGTCATAATACTCAATTGCGTCCAATACAACCCTCATATTGTCTTTAATTTGTCTATTTGGTAAAAAACCAGCTTGATCTTCCACAATAGTATCTTTCAAAAACTTTTTAAGGCGCTCTGCCAATATTTTTGCAAATATTTTATAATCGTTGTTCAATAATGAAATGGGCCGATAGTTTTTAACATTTGTTAAATCTTGCATTTCTTTAGGAATTAAGGTGATTGCAGCTTCATTCCAGGAGTCAGGGATCTTTCCTGTCTTTCTAATTTCATTTAAAAGAATCTCCAGCACCGGAACCAAATCTTCATGAAATTTTTATAAAATTTAGCTGAAAAGCCATCCGGGCCTGGGACTTTGGAGATTTTTGCCTCGGCTATTGCTTTACTAATTTCGTCCTTAGTTATTGCAGCATTTAGGAGTGTTTTCATTTCTGGATTTGGTTGTATCAAATTAACTTTGGATAGGTAATCCAACATTTTTGAGGATCTGCTTGTTTCGATTGAAAGATAGTCGCATAGTATTTGAAAAATTCCCTTTTAATTCCTCCTGGGTCCAAAATCTCTTTATTTCCATCTTTCAAACAAGTGATTGTTTTATTCTCTCTTCTTTTCTTTAATTGCCATGCTAAATATTTGCCAGGTTTATTTGCACCTTCAAAGGATTTCTGTTGCAATTTTTTCAAGTTCCAAAATACTTCTTTGTTCAACCTTGCCGCATATTGCTCCCTTAGGATCCTCAATTCTCTCAAAATCTTCTTTTTACCAGGCCTTTTCTTAAGTTCTGTTTCTTTTTTCCGAATATTTTCCATAATTTCTTTGTCTATTTTCATTTGTTGTTTCCTTTCATTATTATTAATTGCAATCAGATGTCCTCTCATCACAGCCTTGTAGGCTTCCCATACCGTTTGCGTCTGTACACTTTTATTTAAGTTCAGTTGAAAGTATGTTTGGGTTTCTGTCCTTATTTTATCCACAATATTTTGCTTGTCCAGCAAATCTTCGTTGAGTCGCCATCGAAATTTTTTTCTCTTAACATACGTTGACCATTTTATCGGACTGTGGTCAGAAAGAGTCCTAGGTAGTATCTCAATTTTGCGTGTTTGCAAGATTAGGCTCTCTGTCATCCACATCATATCTATCCTGGAAAAAGACTCGTGTCTTGATGAATAAAAAGAGTACTCACTGTCTCTGGGATGTTTAGTTCTCCAAACGTCTGCCAAATGTTCATGTTTAATCAATTGGAAAAAGACTTTAGGAAGTTTGCCCATGGCCTCAATTCCTTTTTTTGATTTTCTATCAACAACATTGTCAACAGTACCATTAAAATCGCCCATTAAAATCATTTGCTCATAGGTCAACTGTCGTAGTTGTTCCCACAAATTCTGAAAAAGTTTTCTTTTGCCCCATTGGGAGCATAGAGATTAACAATTAATGTCTTTTTATTCTGCAGCACAACTTCTACCGCCAAAATTTCCCTTCATTGTCTTTGAAAATTTCTTTTGGTTCCAACTCTTTTTAATATATGTAACTACTCCTTTTTCTTTTGAGAGGAGAGTGAATAAAATTCCTCTCCTAATCTTTTTTGAATCAAAAATTTGGCATCTGATTTTTTAATATGTGTTTCTTGCAAGCAAACAATATCGCATTTCTGTTTTTCCAACCAGAGTCTGACATTTTCCCTTTTTTGGGGTGAGTTCAGTCCATTAACATTCCATGAAATTATTTGACTCTCCATGTTGATTCTGTAATTATTTATCAGAGTCTATAAAATTATCATTGATGAATCTGGTCATTTGGTCAACTGACTTGATGGTGACTCTCTTCTGTTTGAACGAAAAACTGACACCTTTAGGAATTTCCCATCTATATCTTATGCCCTCTGATTTCAGCTTGTCGATCAGGTCTTTAAAAAGTCGTCTGTCCTGAAGCATCGCTCTGGGTAGTTCCTTTAGGACCATGATTTTCTTGTTGCCAATTGTGAAGTCGTCCTGAAATTGTTGCTTAAACAAATCCTCCTTCAACTTCTTAGATATAAACTGGACAATTACATCTCTAGGTAATTTTTTCCTTTGCGCAATCGCAGAATTGACTCTGTATACCACATCAATCTGTGCCGCCACTCTCTCCTCTTCCATTTTCAAAAAATCTGCAACAGCATCTACCATGACTGAATGGATGTCCTCATTCTTATCTTCAGGGATCCCCCTGAATCTCATATGATTAATCATTGCATTGTATTGGACCATCACATTCACTTTATCTGTTTCTAAAGTGACCTCAGCTATATTGGATGCTACTCCCTTCACCCTTACATCCATCTCATCTGCTCTTTTGGTCAGCGTCTGTATCTCTTTTGTAATTCCAGACATTTCTTTTTTCAGCTCTGTTACCTCTGATATAACGGTCTTTTCAAGCTTCAGAATCGCGTCCATCACTCGTTTTTCCATAGCTTCCATCATGCCCTGTAGCTTTTTTTCCTCTTTTCCAGCCATTTTCGGGGAGGACCAGGTATTTGCCCTCTGTCGTTGCCGCAGGTCGTAAGCCGTTGTTCACAATCTTCCCTCCAACACACTCTAAATCAAAGTCCTTCTTGTGCCCACCTAAATCGCACTGGTTTCACTTTTTTATATTAAGTCTTTCGTTTAAAATCAAAGAAAATTTTTCTGACCTTCCCAAAATGGCGGGCGCAATTTCTCTATGGTAAATGGTTCTTCCGGGTACTCACTTCCTGTCCGGCAATCTTAATGGTCCCCTTGTTCCTGATTTCTTCCCTTCTTCCGGCCTCCTTGGTCTTCTCTAGGATGATTACTTGTCTGTTCTGAAGTCACTTCCTGTTTTGCCGATTTCTGCTGCAGCAGCTCCAGTACTTTTCCACTGCAATTCTCGCGGAGTTACTGTTAGTTTCTATTTTAAAGTCAATAATTTAACCGCAGGAATGATCAACAATTCGGCTTTTTGGCCTTTTTTAGCTGTTTAACTGCACTTTTTCCGCTCCAATGTTAGTACAACAGATAGTGCACGATCATGCGCTTCATCGGATGTTGTTTATTTTCGGCCGAAACGCGTCTCCGGTGAGCAATTTTAAAAAGTTACCTTCAAAGTCAGTGTCTTGTTATAGCAGTGTTTCCTTGATATCAGTTTCCGTAGAATGTCTTGGAGGTCTGGGTCATGCGTTCTTATGTTGAGAATCCAACTCGGTGGGGTCTTGTAGAGATTTTCCGAAGTGCCTTCTCTGGGGGAGGGGATCAAGGCTGGTCGCGGCGCTCTTCAAAGCCCCGCTATCAGCCGATCTCAACTCCTCTCTCGGGCCAGGCTCTCTGCCAGTCACCCCCCTGCCTGGGGGATCTGCGGTGGGCTATTGGAAGCCCACCCTGTCGTCAAGACCCTCCGTTTGCTCTGGGAGCTCTACGAGCAAGCCAGAGCACATCAGGACGCCATGAATCCCAGAACGGAAGCCCCTGACCTCTGCTAAGAGGGAGGGCATGATGCCACCCAAGCAAAGGTTGAGCATTGAGAAGGAAGGAAGCCCCGCCAAAAGGGGGCAAATGCCAGAGAGGGAGGCAATGGGAGGGGAGGGGAGGGGACGGAAGCCCTGAGAGGGACACAGCTGCAGACAATCTGGTGTTCTGTGCCACCCTTGGATAAATGCCAGTTGAGGCCTGCCGGCTCCACCTCACCTGCCAGCCTACCAGCCTGCCTGACTGCCTCGCACCACTTCCTGCAGCAGCTGCCCACCACCGCCACTGCCAGCTCAGGACCCAGAGCCCCCCCCAGCTCCATCCCAGGCTGGCAGTTGGGGCTCAGCTAGATCTTGCAAAGCAGTAGTTAGGGTGTTGCAGCAAGATAAAACAACCTTTCCCTCTCTTAATTTCTCTCCCTCTTCTCCACACATTTCTCATTCATTTCTGTCTTCCTTCGCCTAATTGTTCAGTGTCTCTCCCCCCCCCTTAATTTTCACTTCTTGGTCTCAAGACCTTCTCATCCCTATCCTGCTTGGTGACACAGTGTATTTAAGAATAGTATAGCAGCAAACCTTTGTTAATATTATGAACAGAAGGCACTGTTTTGCTGGGCTTCCAACCCCCCTTGCTTGGACTGTGATTCTGTGCTTGACATCATCTGGCATTGCCACAATGGCACTGGGTTCTGCTGGGCACTCTGTGATTGCAGTAGTACTGCTGGGTGCTCTGTACACATTGCACTGATTCTGCTGGGCTTGTAAAAATCCCCCCCCCCTTCAGTTTCTACTGCAGAGATTCTCTGGCTTGACTTTAGCCCTTTTGAAACAAATGGAGGTTAGGGGAACCTTCGGGGGGGGTAGTTTGTCTCTTAACATCTGGTATGGCGAAGCTAGAGATCAGTATTTTGTGATGCTTTGAATAGTATTAGTTAGTAGTACCAAGGCAAACTCCTAGCTCTCAAAAATGCTGTGTAGATGTTTGGGATGGTCAGCTCTTGGGCTTCAAAATGGAGAACAGAAGACCTCCCAAGTGCCTGTTCAGAACATGAATGGTTTGATTATTTCCCCCCCATCCAGTCATAGCCACAGTTCCCTCTAAGTGGTGCTAGGGGGTGCTGGCACACAACATTTCAGAGCCAGGTCAGAGGATTTCTGCTTTGCTCACAACCAAGCTTCTATAGGAAACAATGGAGGATGGGACACCTCCTTCTGGGGCCCATAGAATTGGACCCCCTTGTCCAATCTTTTAGAAACTTGGGGGTTGTTTCGAGGAGAGGCACCAGCAGCTATGCTGCAAATTTGGTGACTCTACCTCAAAAAACAGCCCTCCAGAGACTCAGAAACCTATTGATTAATTCTCCATTATAGCCTATGGGGCCCATTGACTATAATGGTCACCACAGGCTATAATGGAGCCAGAATTTATTTATTTTTTTGCATACCTGTATTATGCATTTCAGTATGATTTGTAAGCAGCCTTGAGTCACAGGGAAAAGTGGGATATAAATATTGGGATAAATAAGTAGTTTGGGCAGGTTGATAATATGTAAGCAACTTCCTGTTTGTTAGGTTAGGCAGCATTCTGACAGTGATCATTCCACCTCTGTTATACTTGACCTGTAATGCTGGTTGTCGTATTTCACTAGCTTTTTTCACTCAAAAGGTAGAATTTCTGCTTACAACACTGTGGAGTTTAGAGGGAAAACTGGTCACAGCTGACTTATAGTGACCCTGTAGGATTTTCAAGGCAAGAGACAATCGGAGGTGGTTTGCCACTGCCTGCTCCCATGTTGGCCCTGCTTAGCTTCTGAGAACTGATGAGATCAGGCTATGCTGGGGCTTTCCAGGGCAGGGCTAGGCTGAGAGTAATGTGACTGGCCCAAGGTCACCCAGCAAACTTCCATGGCATGAATGCGGGTTTTGAACCTGGATCTCCCAGTTCCTAAACTGACGCTTTAACCACTACACCACCCTGGCTTTCATGATGGAACAGTGTGTTGGAATTTGATTTTTTTTTTTACTGGCATGATTATATATACGAGGTTAAGGGTTTTTGTTTTTTTTTAAAGTTCACTGTCTGTGTTTCTTTTCAGGCCACTGAAACAAAATTTGGGTCCAGTGGCACCGTTAAGACCAAATTGTGTTCTGCTGCTTCAGAGCAACAGGACTACCCACCTGAACCTATTTTCTGGCCATTATTATTATTATTTGTTTTATGTCATGATTATTACTGAATCTAATTTTATCATCTAGAGGAGGGGCCCTAGCCTGGATAGCTCCAGCCTAGCTTGACCTTGTCAGATCTCAGAAGCTAATCAGGGCTGATGTGGAGGCAGGCAATGGCAAACCATCCCCAAACATCTCTTGCATTAAAAACCCTATGAGGTCACCATAAGTCAGCTGTGACTTGTCAGCAGAGGGGGGGTGTTAAAAAATTGTCTGCCCTGGGAGCCGAATAGGCTAGGTATGCCACTGGCTGCCACAATAGTAGAAGTTACCCCAGAAAGGCTGTGGCCTTATTTGTGGCTTGACTGAACCACCCAATAGATTCTCCCTATGAATGTATCCCCTATGATATTTGTACTTCAGTCCTATGCAGAATAACTCCAGTCTAAATCTAAGCCCATAGATTTTACTGGAGTAATTCTGCATTGAGTCGCACCACTAGTGATCTCAACTTATCTAAAAAATATAGACATCTCAACTGGTTTAGACATTTGACTAGAGATCTATCAAGATACATAATAGTGGCAATATTTTCTAAATTCTAAATCTAAAATCTTGGTCCTGCTACTTGGTCTGAAACAACAGCTGAAGAGTGAGTTGATTAGAATGTTAGACCATGGGAGACTTGGGTTCAAATCCTTGTTTAACCATGATGTTTATTGGGTGACTAGTCAATTCTCTAAGTACTTTACAGGGCTGAAGGGAGGATACTATGGGGAAAACCTTACATATATTACCCTGAGCTGTATAAAGGGTTACAAAATATTATCCACTGATACTACTCTAGATGTTTATGTGGGACTAGGGAACATGTTTCCAATCCTAAATTTCAGTTCTGAATTGCAAGATCCAGGCCTAATTCTGTGACATGAACTCTTCCACAGTTTATCCTTGGGAGTTTATAATATCTGTTGCTGCAAATTGCAGAAAAGATGTATAGCAGAGACTAGAATCACACAGAGGGGGAAAAATGCTTTTCCACAATGCAAATTCCTTACATTAATACAGCTGCTACTCTGAGTACTAGTAGCAAAATTCCGGACAAGTTTTTCAATAGACATTGTCCCTTTACAAGATGCTCAAGTGAGTTGTGCCTTGGTTTAAGGTGAGCCATATTAGTCACAGTGGCATCATTTTTTTTTTGCTTTTCTGTTGTGAACTAGAATTTTTTTCAAGAGAAAGGCAAAGAGAAAAAGAGAAGGGAAGAGCGGTAAAGAGAGGGAGGAAGACTAGAATGCATAAATGTGTATATAGGGTAAAATATGGAGGCTGCAATCCTCTGCATGCTTGCCTTTGGAATAAAAGCCACTGAACACAGTAGGACTTGCTTGCAAAGCAGCACGCGCAGGATTAAGCTGCATGGTACCATACTGTAGTCTGGCACTGAAGATGGAACCCGGGCTTTAAAAAGCTGGAAAGGACTGCTGTGTGCTACACAAATGCTTTGAAGGGTTCGCTACCACTAAAGAAGAACAGGCCTGACCCCCCCAAAAAAAGTACATGACCAGTTCTTAGCTTGAGTAGACTAATTTTGTGTGAACGCCAAATGTTATAATAGGGTTCCTACACTGGACCATTTCAAACTGAGGGTAGGCGTCTGTATGGTTGAGTGTTTCCTCATGGAAACATTTCCTGAGCACTCAAAACCTACACAACAGGAAGGCTAAGCAAAACTGGTCTCCCTGTCAGGTATTTTCTAGATATATAGGAAACTTAAAGTATTCAGTAATGTGATCCTCTTCATCAAATATAACGTGGCACACAGTCAGGAACATTTACCATCTTTTCTTTGTATAAACTGGACCAAAACTGGATGGTCAAACACACCATTACTTGTATAATATAATGGAGAAAGCATTATTTAACACTCCCCATGATAAATTCAGGCTGTAGGAGAGGTTCACAAGTTCAAATCACATACTCCATATGGGTTTATCAAGCTGCATAAGCCTCAAAGATTTCCAGTGACATTCCAAGTGGTCCCCTGTTACTCCTACCGGCTTTAAGAAGCTGAATTGCTGCCTTCAGTTTCTGGGGAAATTAGCTAAATGGCAGGCCTAAGCGAGAGGTGGAGCAGAAGTGAGGATCATCCTACCTATGCCTACAGGGATCTTTCACTTTATGAGAGCTCTTAATAGCCAGACAGTTGCTTAACCAAAAGGGTTGTTTTTATTAAAAAAAAGAAAACCCTAATAAAATGCACACATACAGAAATAAAACTCACGTTAAATTATACACACAAGTAATGGAAGTACAGAGGTGAGCAGGAATAATAGAAGGGTGTTGGGAAAATATGTGTTATCTATCCAAGAGATCAGGAGTCCATGGAGCAGAGGCTAGAAAGATGGAAAATAACCCAAAAAAATTTGGGGGTGACCTGCCAGTATGTGCCCAGGGCAGACACACTGAGGCTGAGCACGGAGTACTATTTTTATACCCAAAAACATGTCCAGAGGGCTTGCTAATGCGTGGGGTTCCTCAGAACAAAGCATTGATGAGATTAATCAGGGATAAAAAAATGTGGTTTGGGAGCTCTGTATAGAGGTCCCAGGAGTGGACAAAAGGGACCGGAGGTTCTCTTCTAGATGCAAAGTACAATTTGAGTGGGGTTCCTGATTAGTTCCCCAGTGGTTGAAGGACTAATGGATTGCTAATTTAAACTAATCAAAATGGAAACAATACTGCTTGATGAGCCACCTGGGTTTAGGGTGTGGGAAAGGGGTACAAGTCAAGACTTGTTATTATCAAGGAAATGTGAGGAGGAAAGATGAGATTAGATTGATGGGATTAGCGATGGAGATTGAAAGAAATAACTCTGGGGCACAGCAAGTCCATTGTCTGCAGTATGCAGATGTCAGCAGGGTGGGAGGGGGGAGTTGCAGCTGTCAGAACAAGGTCTCATGTGCTTTCCAGGGTCATGTCCTAGGCATGATTATGGGCCTACCAGTCCTGGCTTCCATCTTTGTGTCCATTTATGTCAAGTTGCCTGGTATATGGACTCCTAGGGTACCCTGATGCAGTCCATTACTGGTTGAAATGAACCCTCCTGATAGGTGGTCAGCATATTTATACCTCTTTTCAGACAGCCAGTTTGGTTTAGTGGTGAAGTGTATGGACTTTAATCTGGGAGAACCGGGTTTGAGTCCCCGCTCCTCCATTTGCACCCGCTGATGTGACCTTGGGTCAGTCACAAGCTCTGGCACAGCTGTTCCTGAAAGAGCAGTTTGTGTTAGAGTTCTCTCAGCCCCACCTACCTCACAGGGTGTCTGTTGTGTGGAGGGGAAGGGAAAGGAGTTTGTAAGCCGCTCTGAGACTCCAAGTGAAGGGTGGGGTATAAATCCAATCTCTTCTCCTTCTTCTTCTTTTCCTCTCAGGCACAGTGAAGTGGCAGCAGTGACAGGTACTAAGAAGCCCCCACAATGATTGTTGCTCTTAATTGCTTCATAATGGTCACTGTATCATATGAACAGATGTGACACTGCAGTATCTGTATATGTTTTTAAAGGACAGTGCAAATGTGCTGTCTTCATTTCATGTTAAGTGCAACCTTCCACAACAGTTGATCATATTCAACAATTAAAGTCAAAATAAATGTGTACAAAGACTATGCAGAACAGAATCGTTATGGGGCCTGGAGTTTGTAAAAGTGGCTGCCATTTTAGGAGCAGAAATATGCGCAAGTGCTGCCCTTACTGCTAGAGAGCCGGGGGGGGGATACTGCTTTGCCTTCTGTTGCACCTAGCCATGCCACTCGGCTGCTTTGGGCAGGGATTTTCCTGCCCTTGGTCCCTCCCAACTGCCTTGCTTCCATGGCTAGCGGAAGAACCATAGAGGGCAGAAATGATATTTGTACAGTGAGTCAATATCATGTCTGGATGAAAACCCAGATATGACATCAGTGTGTCAGCTGACACTGTGTAAACCCTATCATACAGTTTCAGCACATCAACCAACATGCTGATGTTACATCATGCAATGTCACATCCTCCCCTTGCCCTGCCCCCAGAGTTCCCAGGGGTGGCCAGTGACAGCTTGGCATCCCTAGCTGCATATGGAGACACACTCCTCTCTAACTCAAGTAGGCCACCGGGGGGGGGTATTCTTCTACAAATTGAATCTTTACTAACCAGTCAGCAACTAGCTGCTGTGTTCATTCAGTCAAATGCCTTTTCAACCTTCGTAGACTCACATTTTTGCCTCTGGGGCCAGTTTTTCGGCTACCCATTCAGATGAAGAAGAATTTGGATAATGATTTTGGAATTTGGATGATGTGATCAATGCTCCCTCTAAGCTGTGGAATATTGTGAGCAAAAATTCTACCTTGTGGGCTACCGGCATTAAAGTTGTGAGCGAGCGATTTGGCTGCTGCATAAATTAGTTTGCTCTGGAGCCATCCTTCCTGAGCTAAGACAGAAATGTGTGAACTGGAGGCTACAAAACTGTGAGCTAGCCCACACTAACTCATCTTAGAGGGAACACTGGATGTGATATGTATGTGATACCTGTGTGGATGCACTTGCATGGAGCTACAATGATCCCTGCCTTTGTACCCGAAATAAACCCTGTTTCCCCTCCCCCTTTCCCTTTTTGCTTAAAGATGTTTTTATTGAATTTCCAACTCTCAAGTTCTATGTAGCAATTCATTACATTGCATTAAAGATGAGATCAGCCTACATAGCAACTATCTTGGAGTTTCACTTAATCATTTAATTACACCAGAGTCTCCATGTTTAACCTTTCTCCTGTGTTAGGTGAACAGAGAACAATAGAAATTTGTCCAGAAGTAAATGTAAGGGTTTTTTAAATTGTATATTAATCAAAAGATTATATATCTAATAGCCATGGTTGGCCAACCCAGGGCTATGATGTTTCTGCAAACCCACTTTTTGTTGAAAAATATAAAAAAAAAAACTAAAAGGACTCTTTATAAAACTGTAGCATCAAGCAGCATATGCACCGATGGCACTGGGGGGGGGGATTGCTTCTGGTGCTTTAGCAAGCCAAAATGGTGAAATAGGTGAGCTGGAGGGGAAGACGGAATGGGGAGAGGAAATAAAAATAGAAGGCCCTGCAGTGAAAGGGAGGACAATTGGGAAGGTGGGTGAAAGAGTGGGTAGAGTGAGGAGACGGGAATGAAAGACTGGGCAAGTAGCTGGATGACTGGCTAGGGAGGTGAAGAACCTGAGAGGGGAGGGATTGTTGATGGAGGGACAGCAGCCCAAAAGATGGAGCAAGTTAAAAAGCAACTGCCGTGATTACCCAAATAGCCACTCTCTAACCACCAAGGATGGCTGCCAAGGTGAGAACAGGCCCACTTTAGCAGCCATCCTGGAGAAATCTAAAAACAGTCCAGAACAACTTTGTTGTATGTTCCCACTTGTGTGTGCACATGTGCACCATTAAAATAGTCTATTGGCTCTGCACAAATTTCTCATTCTTGTTTCGTGCTTGTGGCATATTGTACTAGTCTGGATTATGGTACTTTGACTGTGGAGGCTTCATCTCCACGGTGGGAACGTACCTTCTTCTGAGTTGGAGTTGCACCTTTGGCTGCATTCAGCCTTGTCGCGGATAAAGGCAATGAGGTGTCTGTAAATCGGGCTATGTGTTGCTGGTCTGGCAGCACAGTCCTGTATGTGTTTAATCTGATGCAAACACCACAGTGCACTGTGTATATTGGTAATTGTGGTCTAGGATTGGTAACTGTGTATAGGATTGTGGTAATTGTGTATAGGATTGTAGGCTTAGGTGCCTGTATTGTTGAAAAATGGAAAACAGTTCAAAAAAATTTCTTGATAGAAAGGGTTAGGGTCCTCCCTCTTTTTCCTCCCTAATTCTGCCTCCCCAGGGTCCAGAAATCACCCTGAACCCTGTCTATCATAAACCCTGGTGACAGTGGCAAGGATAATCCTTTTCAATAACAGTAAACTGTGGTACAGTATTCCGAGCAAGCTAACCCAGGCATTCAGTTTCTTCGGGCTTCTTTTCATGATTCCTTCTCCCTCCCTGGTTTTAACCTAGTTGGAGGGGGGCAAAGGAGCATAGTTGGGCCAATGAGCGAGGCAGTAACAAGTCTGTGATTCCTCTGGAGAGCAATGCTAGAACGACACCTTTAAATGCAGAGGGAGTCCTCTGCCTTTTTCGTCTTTTGCCAACGCTCTTATTTATCTGTGGGAATAAAAAGGGAGGCAGGTCAGCCTAGTTCCTGTTGCCAAATCAAAGCATGAATAAATTAGGCTATTATTAGAAGGCAAAGGAAAGGGGTGGGGGTTTGACAGTGTTGGGAAATTTATATTTATTCCTCAAATAATGCCACATTTTGCAGTACCTGGATACTGCCTATGTTTTATACGTGTTCCTGTTAATATCCCATTATTCTGCAAGGTCTGCATGAACTGCAGCACATGTTCTGTAGTCTAGGACTCATTAAGAAAGAATAAGGGGGGGGATATTCAGCAAATATGGTAATTTTTCTTTCCATTCACGCACACCCTTTTCCTTTACTGGCAGGAAGCAAGCAGAAGGTCTCCTGAATTAGCCAGAATTAGGGAGCAGAGGCCTAGGTGCCAGCCGTTCCGTAACTCTAATCCTAGCAAGGATCTTAATTCTATCAGGTTTAACCAGCAGTTTTACGGCAGGCTTGGCAATTGGGGATATTAGCTGCAAAAAAAAAAATTCTGTTCATTAGCCTAATAAAGGTTAGCTAAAGCTGCTTATTCATCCACTAATAATAATCCAATTATTAGCACTTTGCTGGGGGCTGGGGTATTAAATTATATCCAGTATCAAAGTAGGAATATGGGTCAGCTTAGAGTTTATCCAGATCATCACTTCAAAGTGTGCCTCTACCACATTCTAGCCCCTTGTGGGATAATCCTACAGATCCTGATTCAACATTAATAGCATGATATCCAGTCTACACATGATGGATAGTTGCAGGGTGAGAGGGGATAGGTGTTCTTCTGTCCACCCACTGAAGTCCTCTGCCTGCAGAGAAGGAGCTGATAGGGGAATTGGGAAGACTCAAGGCAAAGTTAATTCACAGAGCCAGTGGATGAACTGAGTCAAGGATTGGGTTGCATTCAAGTCCTTAATTAGCTACCTTCCTTACTGGGAGATCTTGGGCCAGTCAGTGGGTTGGATCCGGGGGGGAAAGTTTGCTTCTGGTTGCCGATTTCCACTTTCCACTACAGAACTTCCATGCCCCCATCATGCTGTTCTTGGGGCTCTCCTATCCTCCGGGAACAACATTTCATGGGGTGTTTTGAGCCATTGGGGGGTTCTGTTGCTCATCATCAGTGACGTCATTGACAGTGTACAGTAGATGCCCAGATTACTCACACAACCGCTTTCCAGACGAACTCTAGAAAAGGGGGCCGTGGTTCAAGCTAGTGTGGGCAAGAATTCTCTTTCTAAGCAATGACAGATTCTAATTGTGAGTGATGAGGGACTGTGATATCCCTGAAACTGAAGCCCTGCCTTGGTAAATGGTGCTTGGATCCAGTTCAAAAGAAGAAGAAACAGCTGTGCATTTTCTGCATGAGGAATGGGTAGTCTGGAAAGACTTGTTATTCCTCCTTGTTACATCCATTTTAAACTCTGCACATTTACTGAGAAGAGATCACACAAGCCCACAACACCCTGCAAAATCCGCCACCTCCCAAAGTTTCACGCTGATTTTGAAAGCATCCCCCCCCCTTTTTATTTATTTATTTATCTATGGGGGGGGTTGCTTGAGGACAAGGAATCTGGATAGTTAAAGTGATGGCTGTTCTTAAAAAGCAATTGATTTCTCCCCCATGGGTAGCTCACTCTCTTTTTACACAAAAAGAGCTTTGGCTGCATATCAAATATGAACAGAGGCTAATTGTCTCGTTACGTGGCCTTCCTGTGCAGAGCTGCGTATGGAGGCACACGTCTCCCCGAGCATGATTAAACCAACATCTACGGCAAGAACGCCCACCCAGGCAGCATGCTTGCCAAGCCTCGTTGCTGAAGCATATTTGGGTTTATTTTATTTTTTTGCTCAAGTTCTGTGACAAGAAAGAAGGGGGGGGGCAGTTGCTTGGTCAGCACTTTTGTTTTAACTAATTTGTTAAAGTGACAGCACTGTAACCTTGTTGTGTCCATCTCCTTAATGCAAAGTGCCAAACTGTGAGGATCCTTCTGGGCAGATATTTCCAGAGTGATAATTAGATTATTATTATTATTATTATTATTATTAGTCATTGCACAAGATCCATATGCTTTTTCTTAAGGAAGTACTTGGATTGTGGGCTGTTGAGTTTTTCCACCATGTAAACCAGGATTGTTTTTTCCTGGGGGAAAATCATGTTTATTCTCCCTCTGCCCAAGCAAGCACAGCTGTTGTCTTGGTAAATATAGCTTCATAAACCATCATTGGCTTTTACTGGCTAAAACTGCCACCATATCTGTTGTGTCCTGGGATCAGAAGGCAGAGCTAGGCGAAATACAGCCAAGCTTCGCTCTCTGAGAACAATAGGGACTAGGTTCCTGAGCTCGCCAGTAGTGAACCAATGGCAGCATTGGCGGGCGATTCAAACCCGCCAATAGGAATATAGGGCCGTCCCCCCTAACTGTATATAGTTGGCCTCCGGCCGTTACTGTGTGTTCTTTGTCTTGTGTTCTTTGTCTTGTGTGAAGTACGAATAAACGCGTCTTCTCTTATGTCGTCGTCCGAGTCATGAGGCCCGAAACCCAGTACTTTACAGTGGCGACGAGGATGGGATTTCAACGCCTTCCATGACTCCATGAGCGACGAAAAGGACACCGCCGAGCATCGCATCGCTGACCCCGAGAGCAGCACCGCACCGCTCGCCGAGCATCGCATCGCTGACCCCGAGAGCAGCACCGCACCGCTCGCCCCAGCGCACGCCTTACCAGACAGAACCATGGCCGCTTCTCATGTAACACTGGAGCACTTCGATCCGTCGCAGCCAGAAACCTGGGACGCATGGGTCGACCAGCTCATCAGCTATTTGGAGCTCAACGAAATCCGCCACCCCGACCAGAAACGAGCGATCCTGCTGAACGCCTGCGGCACCCAAACCGTCCGCCTCGCCAAGAGCCTCTTGGTGCCCCGCACGGCCTTGGAGAGCTCGTTTGGGGAGATCCTGGATGTCCTCAACGCTTACTTCAGCCCCCGGCCGACCTTCCTGGCCAAGAGGATGGAGTTCCAGAGGCGAGTCCAGGCCCAAGGGGAATCCATAGCCACCTTCCTGGCCGCGCTAAGGGCGCTCGCGGTGGACTGCGTGTTCCCGAAGGTGGAGGACAACCTGCTGACGCAGTTCGTGTGGGGCCTGGCGGACTCCAAGCGGCGGCGCAAGTTGGTTGGACACCGGAAGCTCTCCTTGGACGAGGCCCTAGACGCCGCAACAACCCACGAGGCCGCGGAAAGGGAATGCCCGGCCGCGGCCGCCCATGTGGTCGGAAGGAGTCCAAGCCCCGGGAATGTGGACACGGAAGAGGTCTTCGCCCTCAGACCTCAACAACGCCGGCCGGCGCCGTTCCAGCAGGCCAACAGAGAGCCAGCCAAGCCTTCCGGCAACCGGGTCGTCTGTGCCAGCTGCGGGGAAGGCCACGCAAGGAAATCCTTCAAGTTCCGGGATGCTGTCTGTCACGGGTGCGGAAAGCAGGGACACCTCGCACGGGTCTGCCGATCCAAGGGCCCCCGGAATTCGAGATCGTCGCTTCGCGCATCGTCCACCGCCTACGAGACGACGGAAGAGGTCGCCGAGTTGAACGACCTCACCGACCAACCGCTGCAGGTACTTCGCCTCCCCAACCCCAACCTCTCCTCCACCCCGAAGATCCAAGTAACCGTGCGGATCGAGGGGTCCCCTTGCTGCATGGAGGTGGACTCGGGATCGGCGGCATCCATCATTTCCATGGACACTTTAAAAAGACTTTGCCCGTCAGGGGGACCCCCTCTACGTCCATCGCCACTAAGCTTGGTGGACTTTCAAAAGAACCCTGTCCCCATCCGGGGAGTCGGCACTTTCCGAGTGCAATACCGAGACTTTGAGGGGAACTTAGACTTGGTGGTGGTGGAGGGAAATCTCATGAGTCTCCTGGGGCGGGCATGGTTTGAGGCCCTAGGCATCACAATTGGGGGAGTGAATAAGTGCGGGATGCGCGACTGGGGGCGGTGTGCAAGGAATTCCCCGAGGTCTTTGACGGGAAACTGGGGTGTTATAAAGGGCCCCCGGTGTCGCTCCACTTAGACCCCACAGTGACGCCCATCCGACGGCGCTTCCGCACCGTGCCCCTGGCCCTCCGCCCTAAAATAGAGGCCGAACTGGACCGGCTAGTGGCCCAGGGAGTCCTAGAGCCTGTCCCGAACGCTCGATGGGAGACCCCAATTGTGACACCCGTTAAGCCAAACGGGGAAATCCGCATCTGCGCGGATTATAAGTGCACCATTAACCAGGCACTTCAGGCGCACGCATACCCCGTACCCGTGGTCAGCCACGTCTTAGCAACACTGGCGGGGGCGCGCATATTTGGAAAGCTGGATCTCGCGCAGGCGTACCAGCAACTCCCGGTGGATGCAGCCACGGCCGAGGCGCAAACCATTGTAACCCACAGGGGCGCCTTCAGGGTGAAGCGGCTGCAGTTCGGGGTCAGTGTGGCCCCAGGGATCTTCCAAAATCTCATGGACGACTTGTTAAAAGGGATCCCTGGAGTGACGCCGTTCTTCGACGACGTCCTCATCGCCGCGACCACCCCGGAAAGCTTCGCTGCCCGCCTCCGAACGGTACTGGGACGCTTCCAAGCCGCGGGGCTGAAAGTGAAGCGGGAAAAGTGCCTCCTCGGGGTGCCGGAGGTGGAGTTCTTGGGGTACCGGGTAGACGCAACAGGCCTGCATCCAGCGAGGGACAAGGTGAAGGCCATCGTGGAGGCCCCCGCCCCGAAGTCCAAGGCGGAGCTCCAGGCATTCTTAGGCCTCCTGAACTTTTACCACGCCTTTCTCCCCCACAAAGCCGCCGTGGCCGAACCCCTGCACAGGCTGCTGGATAAGGCGACACCTTGGGCATGGGGAGCGAGGGAGGCGGCGGCGTTTCGGGGGGTTAAAGTACTCTTGATTTCTAACGCGGTGCTCGCCCACTTTGATGAAAAGCTCCCGGTAATCCTTGCGTGCGACGCATCACCGTATGGGGTCGGGGCAGTCTTGGCACACAAGCTACCGGATGGAAGGGAAGTCCCGGTGGCTTATTACTCCCGCACGCTGTCCCCCGCGGAGCGGAACTATGCACAAATCGACCGGGAGGGCTTGGCACTGGTGGCGGGGGTTAAAAAGTTTCACAACTTTGTGTACAGGCGGCCCTTCACGCTCGTAACAGATCATAAGCCGCTCCTGGGACTGTTCGCGGCGGACAAACAAACGCCGCAGGTATTGTCGCCCCGGGTGTTGCGCTGGTCCTTGTTTTTAGCGGGCTACCAGTACCAGTTGGAGCATCGGCCGGGCAAGGCACTGGGTCATGCCGACGCCTTGAGCCGCCTGCCGCTGCCGCATACAGGGGAAGATCCGGCCCCGGCTCCCGCAGTCTTGCTAATGGAGGAGCTGCCAACCCCCCCCCTTCAGGCTGCAGACGTGGCCGCCCGCACGTCCCGAGATCCCATTCTCTCCCGGGTCCTAAACTGGGTGGTGAGGGGATGGCCAGCGGAACTGACAGGGCCAGAGTTCACGGCATACAAAGCCAGGCGGGAAGAGTTATCCGCCTTAAAAGGGTGCTTGTTATGGGGGGACAGGGTGGTCATCCCGGGGCCCATGAGACAAGGGGTTCTAGAAACGCTACATGAGGCCCACCCCGGCATTGTACGCATGAAAGCTCTGGCATGGAGCTACGTGTGGTGGCCCGGGATGGACGCCAAAATTGAAACCTGGGTCCGAGGGTGCACACGGTGTCAGGAAGTCCGCCCCAATCCCCCGAGAGCGCCAACCCAAAGTTGGGAGTCTACCCACAAGCCGTGGTCACGCCTACACATAGATTTTGCGGGGCCGTTTCAGGGGCTCCAGTTCATGGTGACGGTAGACTCCTACTCGAAATGGGTGGAAATAAGCCCAGTGTCTACCACCTCTGCCAAAGCGGCAATAAGGGCCCTGCGGAAAATATTCGCGACGCACGGGTTACCAGACACAATCGTGTCGGACAACGGGGCAGCGTTCACATCTGCTGAGTTTCAAGCGTTCCTCGAAAGGAACCTAATCAGGCACATACGATCAGCGCCCTTCCACCCGGCAACCAATGGACAGGCGGAGAGAACGGTATGCACCGCCAAAGAAGCCCTGAGCCGCATAACGGAGGGGGACTGGGTGTTCCGGCTGGCCCGCTTTCTTCTTACATACCGCACCACCCCAAACCCCATCTCCGGGCATTGCCCCACATAACTATTAATGGGCCGCCGCCCTACCACTTTATTAGACAGACTCCACCCGGACTGAGCCCCAGAGAGAAAGCTGGTCGAGAACCGGGAGGTGCCCCGAAGCTTCCTCCCGGGGGAACCTGTCTACTTCCGGAACTACGGGGCGGGGCCTCAGTGGGTGGCCGGGCGCATCCTAAAACCCACCGGGCCAGTGTCATACGAAGTCCTAACAGATGGGGACCGGGTCCTCCGTAAACACGTCGACCAGCTCCGGAGGCGGCAAGACCCCGACACAGAGATCCAGTTACCGGGAAATGCTGCGGCCGCCCCAGCATCCGATCGACCGCAAGCACCGACAGCGGAGCCAGCGCCGGAAAGTCCACGGAATCCGGAGGGGCCCCGGTGACAGCTGAACCGCCGCCGCCGCTGCCGCCGCCGTTACAGCCGCCACCGTCACCGCCTCGGCTACTACCAGAGATCCAAGCTCCTTGTGCTGGCGGACCACCCGATAGGGGCCCCGCCAGCCCGGTACCGGCCCCCCGACGTTCGCTAAGAGAACGGAGGGCACCAACATACTTAAAAGACTACGTCACCTGATAGGAGACGAACTATGGGGGAGGGGTGTTGTGTCCTGGGATCAGAAGGCAGAGCTAGGCGAAATACAGCCAAGCTTCGCTCTCTGAGAACAAAAGGGACTAGGTTCCTGAGCTCGCCAGTAGTGAACCAATGGCAGCATTGGCGGGCGATTCAAACCCGCCAATAGGAATATAGGGCCGTCCCCCCCTAACTGTATATAGTTGGCCTCCGGCCGTTACTGTGTGTTCTTTGTCTTGTGTTCTTTGTCTTGTGTGAAGTACGAATAAACGCGTCTTCTCTTATGTCGTCGTCCGAGTCATGAGGCCCGAAACCCAGTACTTTACAATATCCCACCAATTACTAGCACAACCACCTTCCAGAACACAAAAAGCAATTGCACTTCTTAGGAGAAGAATCGTAAGTCTAAAGCAGCTGCATTGAACAATTTGAGATGCTGTGAAACAATAATGGTCTGGCAATGGAAAATCTTGCTAGGGCTATGGCAGCTGATTCAGTCCTGTCTGTCCATCTTCTGGCCAAACAAATTGTTTGTAAAGGGCCAAAGGAACCAAAAGAACTCAGTAGCATCTGTCTACCCTCATCTTGAACAAAGCTACTAATCTTCTGATTTGAGCCTCTTATTCATGGGATATGCAGGCTTCCAGCATCCATCTTAACGTATTCTTCCATTCTTTTTGAATTATTGCCAGAATGATTCTTTCGTTGGTCACTGTCATGGGCTTTATTGGAACTGTCTTCTTTAAAATGTTGTTTGGGGTGGAGTGGGGTGGGGTTGGTTGGTTTGGGGGTTTTTTTGGAGTTTTTATAGTACTGGCTTTTATCATCTCTCCTTGCCTTTGGAGGCTGAATTCTTGTTTATAAAGAAAAATTGACTTTGCAAGTGGAGGATCATGAAAATAAGGTGATGTGAAGTGCCTTCAGTGTCCTTAACATATTTCTAAAGTAGCTTTTTACAAAAGCAGTCATGCTTCCTGCTTTGCATCTGACATTTTAAAGAATGCTTTATAGCTTTCTCCCAAATTTACATTATGTCAGCCACATGGAATCTGTGGAAATAAGGGGTGTGCAGTTAGAACTTTATTAATCAAGATCTGACCTGAGTCATGTTCATTCATAAATAATGGAATGCTACAAATCCAAATGGAATTACTTCCAATAATTGAGAATCTCTGAAAACCTTCCAACTGGACATGTCCTCTAGTGCCGCACTGTCTAGTTTCATTTGATTGAGCAATGGTGGTGGAAGAAATATCAAGAGGAGACAGGGGCTTCACAGGTATGTGCCTGACAGAGATGTCATTTAATCAAAACAGCCAGTTTCCCCACCAAATGGGATTGTCTTGACTGATGTTCCTGTGCATAATATTTCCACTTTCCTCTAGTCTTTGTGCTGTCAGAGGGTTGGGAGGGCTTTCTGACTGTGCTGGGTTGGGGGAAATTGCCCAGGGGCAGGTCTGAGAGTCTACCCAACCTGAGGCCTCAGCTTGAGGAAAGGAGGATGTTTCCTGCATCCATGTTCTCCTCTTCCTCACCCTGCTGCTGGATCAGTCTCTGTGGGTAAGCTTGACAAGCAGATCAAGGATTTCTTGTAGTCATTCCTCAGAGGGTTTAAATAGTTCCTTACAAGGCCTTCCCTCATTCTCCCATTGGAGGGATGGTGGCCCTTCCAAGTCTACTTGCTGGAGACCTGGCAACTAGCCCACTACAAATTCCATCCATTCAGTGGTCATGGAAGCATCTGGTTAATGAGCCTAGTCACCTGGCTAAAGATGTGGTACCTCCTAATGGGCCCTAGACATCAGGGGTACTGAACTAGGGATGTACAGTCTGATATTTACTAAATGAATTCTGATCCCAAATAATGTCCATTCATAAATATTTGAAATGTTCTAAATCACACAAAATTATTTTGGCACCTGCAAAATCTCCTGATCTGATAGTTATTCTGTCTGGTCTCAGTTTCTGGAGTGACAGTGGGAGTGACAGTAAGAGGAGACAGTGAGTCAGTGGATAAATACCACACAAAGACTTTGTCCAACAGGAAGGAGGAGGAGGAGGAGGAGGAGATTGGATTTATACCCCGCCCTTCACTCGGAGTCACAGAGTGGCTTACAAACTCCTTTCCCTTTCCCTCTCCACAACAGATACTCTGTGAGGTAGGAGGGGCTGAGAGAGCTCTCTCGAGAACTGCTCTTTCAGAATGGCTCTGACAGGACTATGGCTTGCCCAAGGTCATCCAGCAGCTGCAAGTGGATGAGTGGGGAATCAAACCCAGTTCTCCCAGATAAAAATCTGTGCACTCAACCATGACACCAAACTGGCTCTATAGAGCATCTTCCTGGCAAACAGGTTCTTTGCACTTGGCATTTCTTTATACACTTAATATTTTTCTGCAGAAAGGACTTTTAACTGCCTCTAGTGGGAACATTTTAACCTTCGTCTCTCCCTCTGCAGTTCTGCAGGTTTGTTTGGTGAGGCATTTAATGCCTGAGTTTTTCATTCTAATCTGGGGGCGGAATTATACCCCAAAAACATGTTTTTGATTAAACTAATAGAAATGACTGTGGATTGATTTCTTAATATGGCCAGCTTTAATTCAGGTATTAAAGAAACCAGTGTAAATTGGTAAAATAACAAAAGAACCAAATCCAAATAAGAGTATTTTTTTCCCTTTGTGTACCCATGGTAAAATCAATTCCTGTGTTTGTGACTCCATACTGACAAGCTTCTGGGATTTGTGAAGGCCACTACTTGTGCCTTGGATCCTTGCCCACCCTGGCTTCTAAATTTGTGTTAAGACCACATCAGTAAGTCCTTATTACCTGCTATAAGTCAATCATTAACTCAGGGCAACTTCCCTCAGCCACTCAAAAATGTGGTTATCTAGCTACTACAACAAAACAAAACAAAACACATCCCTACAGAAAAATGTTGTAGCCAATTATCCTCCTGTCTTAATTTCTCCTTCCTGGGTAGAGATGTAAAATTTCCAGAAATTTTGAAGTTCAGAAAAAAACCTGGATTTTTTCCATTGGGGGGGGGGAACAGAAATTTTCGGAAAATTTGAAAAAATGCTACATTAGCAGTTCTTTTTTCTTTTCCAGATTGAAAGTCATCCTGTTACTTTAGGAACATGAAATGCTGGAGCTTCCGGTTTATGGCGACACGTTGGCATATGCACCTCTTGGACCTTCCGGGGTGTGATCTGCGCGCTAGCGGTTAGGAAGGGGGGCGATTGTTCGCCACCCCCCCAGAGCCTTTTGGGAAAGGCTCCTAGCCATGGGGCTTTTGGAGGGTGATCTCTTCTCCAGCGCGATGCTGGAGAATTGAGGTGCTCTTCCGCCCTGACGGTTCTGCCACTATGCGTCCAAATGGAACTAGTGCCGCTGATTTGGACAAGTGTCGGACATCAAGTGAATGAAACATACTCTAAGCGAGGTCGTATGACCAACAATGAACAGTGAGTCGAGTTAAAGCAAAATGCCGGCAATTTAAAAAGAAAGTACCCCCTGGGAACAGCGAGAAAAGAGAGCGGGGGAGGGGGCCCTCCCACACATATAAACTTTAAAGTGTCCCAGCAATGGGAGATTGGAAATAAAAGCATTGAAACCTGTTTAAAGAACCTTTAGGTGTTTTTGGCGATTTTCAAAGACTTTTGAAAGTTCTGGTAAAAGTAAACAATCCATAAAAATGGCAATGAAAAAAACGGAGAAAGACAGACTAGCAAAAGTGAAACCACCGGGGAGCATGAGCTCAGAAGCGAAAGAGACCACAGAGTTGTCTAAACTTTTGACAGACTCTTTGTGCCCTCTACTGGAGCAGATGACCAATATCAACCAACAGCTGGTCACTTTAAACCAGAACTTTGCAGCTCAGCAGCTCCAACTTTCTGAAACTACAAAAAAGATGGAGCAAATAGCTGAGAAAGTAGAGAAAATGGATGCCAACTCTAAAAAATATTTTTAAAAGATGCAAATGCTGGAAAAGAAGCAAGCTTCATAGGAGTTTCAGCTTTTACAATTGCAAATGGAGAAAGCTAATTTGGTACTTTGGGTCCAAGGGGTTGCTGAAGCAAAAAATGAGGATCTAAAGCAACTCTTGAGCAAGCCATTAGCCCCAGTAGCAAACTTAAAAGTGGAATACCCTGCAAGCAAAATGGATGTGGTCTATAGGACCTACTCTGCTTACATTAAGAAAAATAATCTGCCTGGGGAGATAGTGGTTAGATTCTCAAAGAGGCATGTGAGGGATTTAATCCTGAAAGTGACTGCAAGTACACCCCTGAAAATTGGTGGCAATGTTATTAGGATCTTAAAAGACATCCTATTTGAAATAAGGAAGAAGAGAAAGAAGTATAAAGACTTAATTCTTTTCTTACAGAAAAACAGCATTTCCTACAGATGGTTGACCCCCCCGAAGGCGTCATTTTCAAATTGCAGGATAAAAGAGAAAAAATTGACTCTGTCTTCAAAGTGCATGAGTTCCTGAGACTGCAACTGGGAGAGCCAGAAGAGGATGCGAAAGAAGAAGAGGACAGCAAATCCAATGGTGAATTGGTCTCTGTGTCTTCCAATGAGGACTCTGCTTCAGAAAAGGGGGCGTCTGCCCCCAAAATAGGATACCAACTGAGGAAGAGAAAAGATAAAGTAAAGTGAAGGCTGAAGAATTCTGAAGGGTGCCATAAAACATTTGTTATAAGTGATGCTCATGGGGTGGTCTTTAAACAGTTAAAATGGTTAAAAAGATAAATAACTTAGCTAAATTGATTATGTTCAATGTAATATGAGCTTCTTAGACTAACATGTGTGTAAGCTGATGTAATGATCTCCTATTCTTGGGGTTTTAGTTATTAGTGGTTTCTTTTTACTTTCTCCCTAGATGTAGATGTTTCTTTCCTGTTTTTTGTTGTAGTTTGTAGTCTATAGAAAATGCAATAAAAAATCCCCTCTGGGTTTTTTTTTTAAAAAAGGAACATAAAATATGACTATGGACAATTTTACTTGGCATGAAATTATCACAACTAGTATATTAAAAATATAGTGTATCCAAACAATTATTACAAACAGAATTTACTTTTTAAAATAATATTTATTTGTAATTGTAACAAATGGAGCAACCATCTCCTGAACTGTTTACTAGTTTATGTGGAACAAACCAAAAAAAACTCCACAAAACAATTTTTAAAAATTCAGAAGTAACAATTATTCATATTTCATCTCCACAAGTATTACATAAAAATAAAAAACCCATTCTCATAAAAAGAATTGAAGAGGGGGGAAGTGTATAGAAGGCCATGAACAATGTTCCCTCTAAGCTGTGGAGTCTTGTAAGCAAAAATTCCACTTTGTGAGCTACTGGCCTTAAAGTTGTGGGCGAGAGATCTGGCTACTGCATAAATTAGTTTGCTCTGGAGCCATCCTTCCTGAGCTAAGACAAAAACGTGTGAGCCAGAGGCTAAGAAACTGTGAGCTAGCTCACACTAACTCAGCTTAGAGGGAACACTGGCCCATGAAATTTAATCAGAATAATTTTCTGAACTGTAATTTTCAGTATCAGTTTCAGTCTCTGCTTCTGCAGCTATTCTGTTGTGTCTGTCATTATCGCAGTAATTATAGATCTCTAAAAACTGAAGGTTTGCCTGGATTGAAACAAGCTTCTCTACCCTTTCACATGTCAGTTTATTTCTTGATTTAGTGTGTTTCCAAACATAGACCAGATTCTTTCACATACTGCGGAAGATGGAGGAATCTGAAGAAGGTGAGAAGCAAGAGGAGTCAGAGGCTGTGTTGTGCAAAGACCTTGCCACCATGTTGCAGGAGGAATATGTTTGGCAGAATCCCAGATTGCATTCCTGGACCAAATCCCTGAAGATGTCCTATATTCTGCAACATTTGAAAGTACCTTCCCAACATCAAGTCCTAAATGTGATGCTTGTTTTGTAATCCAGTCAAATGCAGTAACAGTGCTATCACCACTTATATTTCCACCTTTGAATCTTGGATCCAGCAGATTTGCAGCAGCATGAACTGGATGGCAACAAAATTCTTCCCTTTTTTAATAAAATCTTTCACTTTACTTTCCTCTATATTTGTAAGTGGAGGTATACTGAGATTTTCAAAAACAGTTGTTTTTATCTTGGTCATTAGATAAGGAATTTCTGACAAAAGTGCACTATCTGATTCAGATGCAGTGATTGCTGCAGCAATTGGCTTTAGAATCTTCAGGGTATTTTGCAGCTGAACCTAGAAGGCATCCTGATGAAGAACAGTGTTTCTTACACTCCTGGGTACTTTAAGATCTTCAACTATTACTATTTCTTGAAGAGCTTCTTTGTGTTTTAGTAAACTTTCAAAGGAGATCACCACTCCAGCTCACCAAGTTTTACTACAGAGCTTCAGTGTCACTATTTTATTATTTGCATTTTTTCTACTTGCTTCTTCTTGAAAACTGCAGCTTCAATATGAGTACTTTTACATGTTTTATAACTTCTTTTGCTTGTCTATAGATCATTTGAAGGGTATCCAGTTTCATAATATCATTAAGAAGCAAGTTTAGGCCATGAGATGCACATCCTATTGCAGTAATATGTGGATACTTATCCATTATGATCTCCCATGTAGCTTTCATATTGCTGGCATTGTCAGTCAGCAAAGCAAATACTTTACCACTCCCAATTTTCTGTAGGACTTCACATATTTTACAGCTGATATAATCTGCAGTATGTCTGTTCTCTCCTGTTTCAATGCTTTTGTAAAAAACTGGTTGAGGTGTTGTTATAACAAAATTATTATATCAAAAATTATATCAAAATATCAATTGTTATATCAAAAATTAAAAACAATAAAGCCCAGATAGAGACAGATACTCTATAGAGTTTTATGAAACATTTAAAGGCATCCTACTTCAACCTTTAGAAAAGATCTGTAATCATGTTATGAAAACTGGGCAAATTCCTAAATCGTGATTAGAAGTCAGAATGATTGTTATTCACAAATCTGGCAAAGATAAGACCCTTCCAGCCTCTTATCACCCAATTTCAGTTTTAAATCATGGTTTTAAAATATTTTCTACATTACTGGCAAATCGTTTGAACAGTATTATAGCAACCTATATTCACCCAGATCAAACTGGGTTTATTCCAGGTCGTACTCTCTCTGATAACATTAGGAAAACATTAAATCTAATAATTTATTGTAGAACTCAAGAGATCCCTTCAGTGTTATTGTCTCTTGATGCAGATAAAGCATTTGATAGGGTGGAACCTGTGTATTTATTACCACTTTTGAAATATATGCAATTTGGTCCTAATTTTTTGAGATCCATTTCAGCTATATATTCAAACCCAAGTCCAATTACTGGACTTTAGTTGTTTCTAAAATTTAAGAAATAGTAAGAACATAAGAACATAAGAACATAAGAGAAGCCAATGTTGGATCAGGCCAATGGCCCATCTAGTCCAACACTCTGTCACACAGCGGCCAAAATATACCAGGTGCCATCAGGAGGTCCAGCAGTGGGGCCAGGGCACCAGAAGCCCTCCCACTGCTGCCCCCTCCAGCACCAGGAATAGAGTGCATCACCTGCCCCAGACTGAGAGTTCCCATCTATACCCTGTGGCTAATAGCCACTAGTGGACTTCTGCTCCATATGTTTATCTAATTTCCTCTTGAAACTGTCCATGCTTGCAGCTGCCACGACCTCCTGTGGCAG
Organism: Gekko gecko; assembly: GCA_029375565.1. NCBI lineage: Eukaryota > Metazoa > Chordata > Lepidosauria > Squamata > Gekkonidae > Gekko > Gekko gecko. The sequence goes on along the minus strand of JAPDNY010000003.1, from coordinate 73,108,457 downwards.
TGAATTCCATATGTTAATCACTCTTTGGGTGAAGAAGTATTTCCTTTTATCTGTTCTAACCCGACTGCTCAGCAATTTCATAGAGTGCCCACGAGTTCTTGTATTGTGAGAAAGGGAGAAAAGTACTTCTTTCTCAACCTGCTCAATCCCATTCATAATCTTATAAACCTCGATCATGTCACCCCTCAGCCGTCGTTTCTCCAAGCTAAAGAGCCCCAAGCATTTTAACCTTTCTTCATAGGGAAGGTGTTCCAACCCTTTTATCATTCTAGTTGCCCTTCTTTGCACTTTTTCCAATGCTATAATATCCTTTTTGAGATGTGGTGACCAGAACTGTACACAGTATTCCAAATGAGGTCGCACCAATGATTTATACAGGGGCATGATGATACCAGCTGATTTGTTATCAATTCCCTTCCTAATAATCCCCAGCATAGCGTTGGCCTTCTTTATTGCAGCTACACATTGTGTAGACATTTTCAGCGAGTTATCCACTACGACTCCAAGATCTCGCTCTTGGTCTGTCTCTGCCAGATCAGACCCCATCAACGTGTATTTATATTTAGGATTTTTGGCTCCAATGTGCATCACTTTGCACTTGGCCACATTGAACCCCATTTGCCACGTTGACGCCCACTCACCCATCCTCAACAGATCCCTTTGGAGTGCCTCACAATCCTCCCTGGTTTTCACCACCCTGAACAACTTTGTGTCATCTGCAAATTTAGCCACATCACTGCTTACTCCCAATTCCAAATCGTTAATAAACAAGTTAAAAAGCATTGGACCGAGTACTGATCCCTGTGGTACCCCACTGCTTACCACCCTCCACTGAGAAAGTTTCCCATTTATACTCACTCTCTGTTTCCTATTTATAAGCCAGTTTTTGATCCACAAGAGGACTTGTCCTTTTATCCCATGATTATTGAGCTTACTTAGGAGCCTTTGATGAGGAACTTTATCAAAAGCTTTCTGGAAGTCAAGGTAAATAATATCTATTGGGTCCCCCTTGTCCACATGTTTGTTCACTCCCTCAAAAAACACTAACAGGTTAGTGAGACAAGATCTTCCCTTACAGAACCCATGCTGAGTCTGCCTCAATAGTTTTTGTTCATCAATGTGCCTACTAATTCTTTCCTTAATAACAGTTTCCACCAACTTACCCGGTATCGATGTCAGACTGATTGGCCTGTAATTTCCCGGATCTCCCCTGGAGCCCTTTTTAAAGATGGGAGTGACATTAGCTACCTTCCAGTCATCAGGAATGGAGGCAGATTTTAAAGAAAGATTATATATTTTTGTCAGGAGATCCACAAGTTCACATTTGAGTTCTTTCAGAACTCTCGGATGAATGCCATCCGGGCCTGGTGATTTATTAGTTTTTAAATTGTCCATCAGTCGGAGGACTTCCTCTCTTGTCACCGCAATCTGATTCAGGTCTTTCAAACCCCTCCCGAAATCGGTGCTTCTGGAGTGGGCAAACACTTCTCCTCTTCCACAGTGAAGACAGAGGCAAAAAATGCATTCAGCTTCTCAGCCATTTCCCTATCATCCTTCACTACTCCTTTTACCCCTTGGTCATCCAAGGGCCCCACTGCCTCCCTGGCTGGCTTCCTACTTCTAATGTATTTGAAGAAAGTTTTATTGTTGGTCTTTATGTTTTTTGCGATATGCTCCTCATATTCCCTTTCTGCTTGCCTGATCACAGACTTGCATTTTATTTGCCATAGTCTGTGTTCCCTTTTATCAACCGCACTAAGACTAGCTTTCCACCGCTTAAAGGAATCCTTCTTACCTTTTACAGCTTCCATTACTTTATTTGTTAACCATGCAGGCTTTTTTCTATACCTATTTGTACCTTTCCTAACCTGCGGTATATATTTTTTCTGAGCTTCTAGGATTGTCTTTTTAAATAGTCTCCAAGCTTCCCCAATGGTTTTGACCTTCTCCACTCTTCCTTTCAATTTCTTCCTCACATGTCCCCTCATACCAGAGAAGTTACCCCTTTTAAAGTTAAAAGTGGTTGCGTCAGTCTTTTTGGGCAACTCCCTATCTGTACAAATGTTAAACTCAATGACATTATGGTCACTGTTCCCAAGTGGTGCAATCACTTTTACATCTCTCACCAGGTCTTGGGTGTTACTTAGGACCAAATCCAGGATCGCCTCTCCCCTGGTAGGATCTGTGACCATCTGTTCCACAGCACAGTCATTGAGAGTGTCTAAGAATGCAATCTCTTTTTCCCGACTAGAACTCATATTGACCCAATCAATGTGTGGGTAGTTAAAGTCGCCTATTACAACACAGTTATTTCGTCTAGCCGCTATCTTTAATTCATTCATCATTTTATAATCCTCCTCTATCTTTTGATCTGGTGGGCGATAACAAACTCCCACTGTTAAGCCTCCTTTTGGAACCACTATTTCAACCCATAGCATTTCCAGAAGTGAATCCAATTCTCTTACCCTCTCAATCTTACTGGACGGTATACCCTCTCTGACATACAGAGCCACCCCACCTCCAACCCTTTCCCCCTATCCTTCCGATATAATTTATAACCAGGAATCACCGTATCCCACTGATTTTCCTCATCCCACCAAGTTTCTGAAATACCCACAATGTCTATTTCCCCCCCAACACCAAGCATTCCAACTCCCCGATTTTACCTCGGAGACTTCTAGCATTTGTGTATAAACACTTATAGTTTCCCATGTTTGTTAAGCCCACAGCCTTCCTCTTGCTGCCTCGAGACCTTGCCAGGCAGTTCCTATCATTAGCCACAGTCTCAGTGGACAATTGTAATCCATTTCCTTGTACAAAAGTAATAGCTACCCCTTCATCTCTTTGAGATGAGCCATCCCGAACCAGAGACTTTTCATCTCCTGTCGGCTTTCCCCCATTATTCAGTTTAAAAACTGCTCTGCCACCTTTTTGATTTTGAGCGCCAGCAGCCTGGTTCCTTCTCGGGACAAGTGGAGACCGTCCCTTTTGTACAGCTCCCTCTTGTCCCAAAAAGCATCCCAGTGCCTAACAAACTTGAACCCTTCCCCCTACACCACCGTCTCATCCACGCATTGAGACTCCTGATCTGTGCCTGTCTCCCCGGCCCTGCACGTGGAACAGGTAGCACTTCCGAGAAGGCTACCTTGGAGGTCCTGGCCTTGAGTTTCCTGCCCAGCAGCCTAAATTTCTCCTCCAGGACCTCACGACTGCATTTCCCCACATCGTTGGTGCCGACGTGCACCACGACCACTGGCTCCTCCCCAGCACTATCTACCAGCCTATCTAAAACACGCGTAATGTCCGCTACCTTCGCACCAGGCAGGCAAGTCACCATACGGTCAGTACGCGGGTTCGCCACCCAGCTGTCTACCTGCCTAAGGATCGAATCACCAACTACCAAGAGCCCCCTCCCACCCTTCCCAGGGATGGTTCCTTGGTACGAAAGGATACCCGTTCACCAGCTGAAGAAGAGGTCCCTTCTGAGGGCACATTCCCCTTATCCTCAGCATGGTGCCCCTTTTCCCTTGACCCTCATGCTCCCTGGCAGCAGCCGGGCTGCCAGATCCAGAGTGGGACATATCTAACAAGTCCCCAAGAGTCTTCCCCGTGCACCTAACTGACTGTCCCTGCTTCTCCAGGTCAGCCACCTTGGCCTCAAGGGAGCAAACTCGCTCCCTGAGAACCAGGAGCTCCTTGCACCGAGCACACACCCAAGACTTCTGACCAGTGGGCAGATAGTCATACATGTGACACTCCATGCAAAACACTGGATAGCCCCCAACCCCCTGCTGGCATTCTGGCTTCATAATTGTTTTTAAACAAATACTTTTCTATAACCCCCCTTTTAAAACCCTTTGTATTTATATGGCTCCTGTTGTAGGAGTCTACTTACCTTACCAAGGAGCCAAGGTCCTGGCTTTCTGGCTGTTCCTGGGCTTCTTACAGAGCCCCTAGGCCAAGAGCCACAGGCAAAGAGCCTCGCCCTTTTGCTCTCGCCCTCGTGCCTCTTGCAAACTTCCTGCCTTAAATGGAATTGTCTCCCAGGAGAGGGTGTGGCCAGCAGCTACTCAAAATCACCCAAGGCACTTAATGACGGTCAAACAAAGCCCCTTTCACACCCCAACTCCAGCAGCCAGGAGTCTGCTATTCAATTTCACCCAAGCACTTAATTACAGGCAAACAATGACCCTTTCACACCCTAACTCCAGCAGTCAGGAGTCTGTTACAACTCACCCACACACTCCCAAATACAGTCCCTGACACAGTACCTTCTCAGCTAAAGCACCTCAGCTGAAAGTAAATAAATAAAAATACCACTCACCCCTCTGGCAGCTCAAACACCTTGCTCCTTCTCAGAACTCAGCTGGGTCAGTTATGTTCCTTTAACTCCTGAATCCATTCTATTAAATTTTTGACCTTGTACAATTCTAATTTGAATCAAAAAGAAGAAGTCAAAATGAGGAGGAAGATGCTTAGTGCTTTATTGCAACAGTTAGGACAAATTAGCCCATCAAAACTGACTGCTTTCTGAACACAATCAGGAAGTACATGAGAATTTATACTTAAAATGACAATCTTTAAAAACAACATTCAAAAAGCATAATTGGTTACAAAGGACACTTCATCATTTGACTAATAATCCACTCATTGGTCAATTATGAAAAAGGTGTACCTACATACTATCTTAAGAGTTTACTTAACCTAAACTGAATAATATCAGCCAAGGATTCTTTATATCCAAACAAAACGTGTGTTTTTTCTGATACGAAGCTGAAAGCCTTCTTGACCCAGACACTACAAAGCTCTTACCCTAAACAACTAAGAAACCATGAACTCTATAGCTATCTTCTATACCAAAAAAATGTTGCTAGGATCAGCTAGCATCAGCTAGAGAAATACTCCAACTTGGAAAGGAAAGGCCCGCGAATTAGTAGGTTTTCCTTACATCCTAATAAAATCTTACTTATAAAAAGAATCTATAGAATCAAATACGAATAATCAGAAAGGAAAACATCTTTGTATTCCCATTCATACTACAGCTGACCACCCATTTCCTCCTTTGCATAGAAATCTCATTTCTCCCCTGTTAGTCGCTGGCAAATCTATATTAGCCCAGTTATGGAAATCTAGGGAAATACCCTCACTTGAAGTGTGGTTTCAGAAAGTGTGGGATATAGTAATTCAGGATAAAATAGCTACACAAATATTGTTGATGGAAACCCCAGGTTATAAAAATAATTTTGTGGAAAAGTGGTATCCTTTTATAGATTATGTAAATAACAATCTCTCTGTGGACGTAACTGAAGGAACAACAGTCTAGCAACATTTGTGATCTGGATCTCCATTGATAAGGAGGTGTCCAGAAACCCTGATACTAGTTTGTTGTCCAGTGACAAATGATTTTCCTGGGAAGATGGCTATATGCATTTGGTAAAGCAGAAACCTTCACTTAATGCAGTGTGGGGACAATTTCTGAAACTGGACATGCTGTTCATTGGCTTGGCTCTGCTAGAATGTTTCTGCAGGCAGAAAGATTTCTGCCAAAGGGGTGTGACTTTCTTCCCTTCCTTCTTTGGGTACCCTAGGGGACAGAAGTCCCCAAGGAACAGCATTCCAGAGGGACATTTTGGATTGCAGCCAGAAGGGGAGGGTAATAAAAATCACACGCTGTAAGTGGAAAACTTCCTATCCATGGAAGTACTCCAGTAGATCGCTGTGTCATTTGTCTAGGATGCTCAGCTCTAACTTGAGAGCCCAGCAGAGACTGATTCTGCAGTGTCAAGTTTCTCTTCAACTGCACGTCTGTTAATCCACTGCATTCCCTGGTTTCCGCAGATAATTTCATCCTCCCAGGTGCAAAAATGCTGTTTGTCCCATCTTGCTGCAGAGCATCAGAATCCCCTGTTTCTGGTAAGTTTTTCCAATCCCAGCACTGAACCTATACCAACCAAGTGGGAAAATATTTGCTCAATCATTGTTTTGCAGTTCCAGGTCCTCCCTCTCCTCCCCTCCCCTTCACATTTGCATGTTCCACCCACCAAGCTCACATTACCGTGGAACAGTTTCCAGTTAATTAGCATATTGTTTCCAATTCCAAACTGCTGTACACTATAGCATATAGTGCTATAGCACTTTAGCTTAAAGTGCCTAGGTTGTATGGAGAGTCTGCCTGCCAAAGATATGTTCAAACACTTATTCTGCCTCATTTTGTTTTGTTGAAAAAAGACATTCCCAAGCTACACTTTCCCTCCTAGCTCATGACAACAGACCAGTCAGTTTGGATTTCTTGATGCGTGTATACGCACACAAACACACACACATGCTGAGGCCCAATCTAAGTAAGTGATGGGGAAATTGCAGCAAAAATATGCAACTTCTAAATGAGACAGAGGGAGGGTGGTAGGTGGAGTCAGCATGTATGGCTGATGACCCCAAATGGCAGTGGGGAGGGAAAATAGGTCATGTCACAGACATGCTGCATGATAGGAGGCAGCTTTGCTCCCATTTGAAATGACTGCCCAACTCAATCAGCGGATTGGACACTGGAAAAACAATAAGGAAGAAGCCCTAGTGCGGAGCAAGTGAAGCAAATTTGAAGCTTCACAACTCACACCTAAAATGAGATAGTACTGTACTGCAGAAAAGGTGAGATACTTACCAAGTCTTCAGCTGTTGAGTCCCCATCTGGTTGGAGGCAGCGACGCTTCATCTCTTTGCCAGTGCTTTTTTCATGCTAGTTGGTTCCTTTGATTTTTAATGTTCCTTTCAACAACAACAGCATGCTACATTTCTTTAAAAAGGTGTTCTTGATACTTTGGGCAGCTTTAGAAACATCCCTCAGGAGCTAAACCTAGCAGAAGGTAGATGCCACAGTGCTCACAGAATCAGGTATTTGCTTGTTCCTTAGTCAGCTCTCTGGATTCTCGTCTCTGAGCCTGGATAGCAAATACTCTTCCAGTGTTTGAATACTCAGTGAATATATTCAGTTTAGAACCAGAGAATCACAGAATCACAGAGTTGGAAGGGGCCATACAGGCCATCTAGTCGAACCGCCTGCTCAATGTAGGATCAGCCTAGAGCACCCCTGGCAAGTGTTTGTCCCCCTAGAGCACCCCAAGATTGTGTTAGCCTTGGTCGGTAGCTCAGCAGTTCGAGACCCAAGTGCCACATCATGGAGTGAGCTCCTGTCTGGCTCCAGCTCCTGCCAACCTAGCAGTTCGAAACAAAAAATTGCCAGTAGATAAATAGGTACCACTTCAGTGGAAAGGTAACAGCATTCTATGCACCTCGGCACCTTGGTGTCTAGTCATGCTGGCCACATGACCACAGAAACATCTTTGGACAATGCTGGCTCTTCAGATTGGAAACAGAGATGAGCACCGCAACTCTAGACTGTGTTGGATTTGACTGGCTTTCGAGCAAGGGAAACCTTTACCTTTACTTACACTGGCTGCGCATATTTAATTTACAGTCCATCCGTACCCTACCCCAAGATCTTGTTCACACATACTGCTATCCAGAAGTGTATCCCCCATCCCGTAAGCGTGTTCCTCATTTTTGTTGATAGAGAACTCGGCACTTGTCCTTGTTAAATTGTACCTTGTTCACATCCACCCACTTTTCCAGTGTGTTTGGATCTCGTTTAATTCTATCTCTGTCTTCTGGTGTGTTCGTTGCTCCTCCCAATTTGGTGTCATCTGCAAATTTAATGAGTAGCCCCTTCACACCCTCATCCAGATCATTTATAAAAATATTGAAAAGTCCCAGGCCCAGAACTCAGCCCTGTGGCACCCCACTGCACACCTCCCTTCATTCAGATGACATGCTGTTGACAACTACTTTCTCAGTGCACTTCTCCAACCAGTTTCCTATTCACCTAACTATCCTGGAGTTCAGTCCACAGTCCTCTAGTTCACCAGAACATCATGGAGAACCCTGTCAAAAGCTTTACTGAAATCCAGGTAAACAACATCAACAGCATTCCCTTGATCCAGTAAGCTCATCACTCGATCAAAGAAGGAAATGAGGTTGGTCTGCCAGGAACTGTTGGGGACAAATCCGTGCTGACTTCCCTGGATCACTAAGTTGTCCTTTAGATGCTTGCAGATTGATCCCTTTAAAATCTGCTCCAGTATCTTCCCTGTAGTTGGCCTGTAGTTTCCTGGGTCATCCCTCCTCCCTTTTTTGAAAATTAGGATAACATCTGCCCGCCTCCAGTCTTTTGACACATCACTCGTCTTCAAACAAGTCTGGGAGATGATAGATAAAGGTTCTGCAAGCTCTCTAGAAAGTTCTTTGAGCACTCTTGGGTGCATACCATCTGGCCCAGGGCATTTGTACTATTCAGTGCAGTCAGGTGCTTCTCAACTACCTCTCTGTCCATGTCAACCAGCAGCCCAGATGCCGTGCCTTGCCTACTACCATCTCTAGATGATGGTAGTTCTCTTCTTCAGAGAAAAAACTGAGGCAAAATAGGCATTAAGCCTTTCTGCTTTCTCTGTATCCTCTGTCCAAGTTTCTCCAATTACACCCAACAGTGGGCCCATCACCTCTTTTATCATGCGTTTGTCCCTTACGTATCTGAGGAAGGTTTCTTGTTATAGCAAGCAGGGATGTGCATTTGGCTCAGCCGAGCCGAATAATTGGCTGAATGCCAAATCAAATTCTCTGATCTGATACAGCATGCTGAATACAAGCCACCGAATACTTGCTGAATTATTCAGCCCAGGTACAGGAGCTCCGTCTTTGTTGGATTTAATTTCAGTCGACTTTGCTTTAACCAAGCAGCCATGGCATCCAAACCCTCGGCCAAAATAGCTGTGACCACATCTGGCCATCTGGCCCACATCAGATACAGCTGGGTGTCATCAACTTACTGGTGACAGCCCAGCTCAACGTTCTGGACTATCTGGACAAGGGGGTGCATGTAGATGTTGAATAACACAGGAGAGGATCACCCCCTGAGGGACACCGCATACCAAAGGGTAAAGTGTTGACATCTTCCCAAGCGTTACCCTCTGTCCCTGTCCATGGAGAAATGACACCAGCCACTGTAAGACTGTACCATTATCCCCATGTCGGCGAGGCAGTGGGTTATTGGTTCATAGTTGACCATGTCAAATGCTGCTGTTAGATCGGTCCCGATATCAACAAACATCATTTGTGAAGGTGACCAGTGCCGTCTCCATCCCGTAGCCAGGGTGGAAGCCAGACTGAAATGGGTCTAAGGTAGAGGAATCTTCGAGGAAAGCCTGGAGCTGTTTGGCTACCACTCTCTCAGCTACCTTGCCCAGAAACAGAAGATTCAAGGCTGGGCGGTAGTGACGGGTAGGTCCTGGTGGAGTGACAAGATTTGATCTGCAAAATAGCTTCCAAAAGCCTCCCAGCTGATTGCTGAATTATTATCTTTTTGGATTCCCTGAGGAAGGGATGTTAGAGACTTAATTACTCTGAACAACTGAGCTGGGCAAGAGCTTGCGGACTCAATGGAAGTTGCACAGAACTCCTTCTTTGTGGCTTTCACTGCCACCTCATAGGCCTTCATAAACGTCCTGTAATGCAGCTTTGTCATGAGTCTGCCGCCCCCCTTGCTCTAGTTGTCTCAGCTCCCTTTTCATCCCTCATAGCTCCTCGGTATATCAAGAGGCTAGACTGGTATGGGAGTGGAGAGGGCGATGGGGAGAGATTTTGTCAATGGTTTCAGAGAGACGGTTGTGCCAGTCCTCTACCAGTGCATCTAGTGAGTTGCCAAGGGGTATTGGATCCTGAAGAGCATTCTGAAAACCCATCGGATCCATCAGTCTCCACAGGGAAGCATAAATCAGCTTGCCGCCCGAGCAGGGAGGGGCTGGGACACTTAGGCGAGCCTTCAGGACAAAGTCGTCCAACCATGGCACTGCTTCAATTGCATTTAGGTCCACATTTATCCCCATCCCAAAGATCAGATCCAGCATGTGGCCTGCTTGGTGCATGGGAGCCAGGGGTCCTTTCGTAGAAAAAGAGGTGCAGGAGCTCATTCGCATAACTCATTAGCATAACTTATTTGCATATGCCACACCCCCTGACATCACTGGAAGTGTGTCAGAAGGCAACATCCACTGCTCAGGCTCCACTGGACTGTTTTGGATTGCTACCTATGGGGGGGGGGATGCGCAGATCTGCCCCCACAGAGGAGGGAGAGCTTGTACCTGAATAAACTTTGGTCTTAAAGCTGCCACTGGACTCTTTTGGATGGCAAGCAAGGGCAGGAAAGTATGTGGCTGCTCGTGGGTCAAGGAGGGTAGCGTGGAGGACGTGCATGGCCTCAAGCAGACAGGGGGCCAGGGTGGTGATGGAGCAGAGGCGCAGGAGGAGGCTGAGGAGGTGCAGGAGGCCGGGGCGGAGTTCCTCGCAGGCCTTGCAGGAGTCACCGGGACCCGCCTTTCAGAGGTGCTGTGCCAGGGCCGGCATGAAGATGGGCAGAGCCTGGGTGGGCTGGGTGCCACAGCCCATGCAGTGGCAGAGCAGCTTGAGGGCCAGCTCGCGGCAGCTCTTTGGTGGGTCGGCCAGTGGGCCAGGAAAGGTAGGGGAGCTTCTGAGAGCAGGGGGTGGGGCTTGCTGCATGTGCCCGCCCCCTGGGCTCCTTACTGCCGGAGCTTCGCTCCTATTCGCTCCTGCAAGAAATGAGCCCTGATGGGAGCTGAGACAAATTGAGAGAGTCCTGCTGCTGCCGTGGGTGATATTAGGTTCATGGCCTGTAAGGAGGCAGCCTCATTGGCATGGACATTAAAGTCCCCTAGAACCAAAAGTCTGGGGTGCTCCAAGGTCCAGCTGGCAACTGCCTCCAGCAGGCTCGAGAGGGTATCTGCTGGTGTGCTGGGCAGCCTGTACACCAGCCAAATAGCCAAATCCTCTTCAGCATCCCATGCCAGACCCACACAATCAAGACCAACAATTTTTGCTGCAGGGAGTGGCCTGAAGGAGAAAGACTCTCAAATAAATATCACCCCCCAACCTTTTGTTTGAGACTGATGAAGGACTGAGAAACCTGGGGGTGGTCAGCTCTTTCAGATTTGACAGTATCTGCCATGTAACAATAGACACCTGACAGCTGATATGCTGCAGTAATGAAATTGTTCTAGTATCACATGACTGTCTTGGAGTTTATTTTAGTAAATTATAAAACATGAATAGATGAAATGCTGATGTCCTATTTTATTTCTCAAAGGAAAATGCCAAATTTTAGGATCAGTAAGGTGTTTTGTTTTTTTTAATATGCAGAATTTTGCTAATTTTGAGCAGACGTCTCGTGGTACCTTAAAGACTAACAAATGTTATTCTGGTGTTAGTTTTGTGAGTCATAATGTACATTCCGTGCATCTGATGAAGTGAGCGCTGACTCTCAAAAGCTCCTGCTGGAATAATGTCGCTGCAGCAGACTACTGTGTCTACCCTCTGGGCAAAAATCTTTGTTTAATTTAGGTAAAGGTAAAGGTTCCCTTGCTCGAAAGCCAGTCGAATCCGACTCTAGGGTTGCGGTGCTCATCTCCGTTTCAAAGCCGAAGAGCCAGCGTTGTCCGAAGACGTTTCCGTGGTCATGTGGCCGGCATGACTAAACACCAAGGTGCACGGAACGCTGTTACCTTCCCACCAAAGTGGTACCTATTTATCTACTTGCAATTTCTTGCTTTCGAACTGCTAGGTTGGCAGGAGCTGGAACTAGAGACAGGAGCTCACCCTGTCATGCGGCACCCGGGTCTCGAACTGCTGAACTACTGACCTTCCACAGCCTGCAGTTCAGCGTCTTAACCACTTGAGCCACCGCAGCTCCATTTGTTTAATTTACAACTATATTATTTACCAAACCTATATCTTTTAAAATAAACAAACAAAAATCTTTAAATGTTTTTTTCTAATGGAGTCTTATACGATGGCCTTGAGTCTAGCGCCAAAGGATTCTCTCTTACATTTATAGACATCAGGTAACATGTGCAGGTAAACACACCTAAGCCTCGGACTGCATGGCAGTGCTTTCCAAACCTCTTATATGAGTGCCTGTTATATAACGAACATAATGTAGCATACTGACCTGCCACTGATATTTTTCGCCACTTATCTCAGCAAAGTGGTCATTCATGATCCCGACAGCACATGGAAAGATCCTTCAAGTCTAGACGAGTGGATAGTTTTAATTGGATTCCAGTGGCTTCATATAAGTATGGGGCTTGGCCCTTACTTCCAAGAAACTCAGCGTGAGCAGTAAAGGCCACTGGTTTGTATGCACCTATTGGACAAAGCAGCTCTCAAGTCACGCAGGGAGTGACTTTCTGTATCTTATTTGTTCCTCCTTCAGCCAACAGAGAGCTCAAACTTTATTGTAAGCCTTTCTGTGCTTCCCTGAGCGTAAGGAATGTCACATTGCATTACTTGATCCTTTTTCTGGTGAAATTGGCTAGGAGAGCGGTTCCCAGCGAAACCAGCATTTCCCCCATTTCAAAGGCAACTTTTCTGAAGAACAAGCTAAAAATAAACATTCCATGTTATTTTTGGTAACTTTTCTCATGGGCTTGGCCCTCACCCTGTGAAAAAGAAAACGACACCAGTCAGTTATGTGTTAAAGGAGGGTTTATTAAGTTTTTAACAACTAAACTGCAACTACTTAACTCATTCTTATTCCTTCAGTGTGAGTTTGTTATGAGGCTAGCTGAAGGATTCACCAGAGTTTGGGCAGCACCGCACTGACTCCAAACTCAGAGAAATAACTTCACCACTTCACGCTTAAGGACATAATTAGAGCCTGCTGGATCAGAGAAATGGTCATCTAGTCCAGCATACTGTTTCACACAGCAGCCAACCAGTTGCCCTGGAGGGCCAAACAACAGAGAGGCGATATGATAATCATCTTCAAGTGTTTGAAGGGCTGTCATATAGAGGTTGGTGTGGAGTTGTTTTCTGTTGCCCCAGAAAGTCAAACCAGATCCAATGGGTTGAAATTAAATCAAAAGAGTTTTCAGCTAAACATTAAGAAGATCTTCCTGACAGAGCAGTTCCTCAGTGAAACAGGCTTCCTCAGGAGATGGTAGGCTCTCCTTCTCAGGGGTTTTTAAACAGAGACTAGAAGGCCATCTGACAGCAATGTTGATCCTGTGAAATTAGGCAGATCATGAGAGGAAGGGCAGGTGGGGTTGCATCAGTGCTTGGTTCTTGAGGCCCTTTCTTACACGCCCAGGGAAATGCTGATCACCACTTTGAGATCAGGAAGCAATTTTTCTCCAGGCCAGTTTGGCTGGACATCCTGGAGGATTTTTGTCATCTTCTGGGCACGGAAGAGCAGTCAGTGGGGGCATGGGAGGAGGTATTTGTGAATTGCCTGCATTGTGCAGGGGGTTAGACTAGATGACCCTGGAGTCATGACGGCAGAAGGCAGCATAAACCCAGGGGTGCAGCCCAGGTGTGACAGCCACAGCTTTATACAAAGGCATTACAATACCGGGTGTTTTATTTTCAAACCCTTTCCTCATAATTCCTACCACAGAGAGTTTGCCCTTTTCACCGCTGCCACACTCTGGATTGCCATTTCACTGAGCTTTCTACTACAATCCCGATATCTCTTTCAGTCTCAGCCAGTTCAGACTCCATCTGCATATATTTTAAGTTAGGGGGTTTTGTTCCAGTATGAATCACTTTGCCAGTCACCCATATTATAGCTTGCACATCAAAATGTGCAGACACACCCTGACCTGGATAGCCCAGGCAAGCCCAATCTCGTCAGATCTTGGAAGCTGACCAGGGCCGACCCTGGCAAGTATTTGGATGGGAGACCTCCAGAGAATACCAGGGCCAGGAGGCCAGAGGCCGGATGCTTGCTGATCTTAAAAAAACTTGAATAATCAACCCCATGCTAATCTTGCCACCCCTGGTTAGAGTCAGTTCTCCCAAGAACTAGATCAACTTAATTTACCTTCTTCTGTGCTTGCAATATGAAGTTTAAAAATAATGTTCTCTCAGCCAATTTGAGAATACCCCACCCCAATCCTGCTTGCCTCCAAAGCAATCAGGTAATCCTATGCTGCCATATAAAAAGGAGGGCAGGCAGAAAAGCTGTTCTGTGGTTGTATGGATGGGAGAGCTTTAAATAACCCTCTGTTCAGCCTACCCTATTGGCCAGAATAATAGCTAGCATCCTGGGGCTAGCCAACAGCTAACAGCTTTCTCTGCCCTGGCCCCTGCCTGGTGGAACATACTCCCGATGGAGATCAGAGCCCTGCGGGATCTTCTTCAGTTCCACAGGGCCTGAAAGACGGAGCTGTTCCGCCGAGCCTTTGTCTGAGGCAGTGGGCATCCATGTATGGCCCCCCTGAGGTTGCTGTCACCCACCCACTGATAAACAGCTAATACACATCTATACCAACGGGCCAGAATCTCTCATAGGCAGCTGATTTCTGTTGTTAAACTGTAACCACCAAGTTTATACTGTGCTTTAAAATTTTAATTGTATTTATTGTGACATGATGTTAGCCACCCTGCGCATACCCACAGGATGGGAGGGATATAAATACAAAAAATAAATAATAAAAAAATAAACTCCCCCTTTTTAAAAAGGGGTGGGAGCAAAAATTACAGTTTTTGCCTCTGAAAAGGTGATAACTATTCTTTTTCTACACGGAAATTCTAGGAATGTTTACTTGGAAATTTATTCCTACTCTGTTAAGTTAGGTGGGGCTTGTTAAGCAATTGTGCATGTGTAAGATTACAAACTTAGTCAGGAAGGGATGGCCATGTATTGTTCCTTTTTTCTTAGTCGAGAAAATCCGAAAGGAAATTATGGTTCCTGTAAAGTACTGGGTTCAGACGCGTGATTTCAGCTCATAGTTTATTATCAGCCCAGAACTAAAGACAAACTAGCCGGTCCCAAGGCCGGCTTTTATCCATGCAGCGCACAACTCCCAACACACCCGCACTCCCCATGACTGGCTATTTACAGTGTAAGAGTTCCCCAGCGGTTAACTCTAGGATCCGGATGACCCTATTGGTCCAACTTAGGATCCGCAGTGGCTATTGTTTTGACACCTGAAGGTGCGCTTGACTGCATGGTCTCACTAGTGCTGTTGTGGCCATTTTAGAACGTATTAATACACAACAGTTCCCACCTCTGGGTTGGGAAATCAAGGGAGATGGGGGGGCTGGGGAGGGAGACAGCTCAGCAGGCTAGAATGCCACAGCGTCCACCCTCCAAAGCAGCAGTTTTCTCCAGGAGAAATGATGCCTCTCTTCCAGAGATCAGTTATAATTCTGAGAGATTTCCAGGCCCCACCCACAGGCCAATAACCCAAGAGGAAATGCAGGTCGCAGAAAGGAGGAGTGGTGAAGTTTGTTAGAACTAAATGAAGAGAATTGTGCATTCTCTCGGCATGAAACAGCTCCTCGTTTGGCCCATCATAAGTCTTCTTGAAGACAGAGTCATGATAGAATGGTTACCTCAAACAGCTGAGTTTGATCTATTCAGTTTAACGTAGTTGCCTTAAATGCCAAAGCCAGAATCAGCTGTAGTATGTTACGCAAGTGATTAATGGTTCCTCTTCTGGATTAAATGACAAAGGGTGGGGTTGCAAAACATAACCTACTGGAATTAAATGGTTATGGCTGTGATTGATGCTTTCTTGCACTGCTGTTCTCTTCCTACATACCTGCCAGTCAGAAGAGTGGTGATCATCACCTCTGAAGTGTGTGGATGTAGCAAGTTTAATCGCTCACCATGCCTTAAATTTATGATTGGAGCTATCAAAATCAACAGCATTTTGCTGCATGCACAGTTTCTAATTCAAAAGCTGCAACTGCTCATTTAACCTCAGGTGCTCGGTATGCAAATAAATGTGACCAACTCGCCATGTCAGTTTGCAAGTTGAAACAACGAAAATGGAATTAAAAAGATGATTGAACAGCTTGCCTCAGTCAATGACGGAAAGGTTCACTATGAAAAGAAGAAGAAGAAGAAGAAGATGATATTGGGTTTATACCCCACCCTTCACTACCCAAAGGTGTCTCAGAGCAGCTTACAAACTCCTTTCCTTTCCCCCTCCCCACAACAGACACCCTGTGAGGTAGGTGGGGCTGAGAGATCTCTGACAGAAACTGCCCTTTTTCAAGGACAGCTCTTATCAGAACTATGGCTTGCCCAAGGTCATCCAGCAGGTGCACGTGGAAGAGTGGGGAATCAAACCCGGTTCTCCCAGATTAGAGTCTGCGCACTTAACCACTACAGCAAACTGGTCCCTTCTCACATTCGCACACTGACTGACCCCATCTGAGTCACTTTTTCTTGGTTCTGTCCCCTGTATCTCTGTGTGTTGAACTGTCCTTGCTACTGTCCTTTGGGGGTGAGATGTTAGTCACATGAGATTTCCCCCCCTGATTAACCCCACTTCCATGCCCGCCATATTCACACACATACATACAGTCGCTTTTGTGGGACAGAACCTCAAAGACGCATCTTCCGTGCAGCTCAGCAAGTGTGTGACGGAGGCCAGAGTGCACTGCGCCACTTCAAAGCATTCGAAGAACACAGCCAGCAGCTGTCAGTCCTCGATAATTGCACATTAAGGTCTGAAAACACAGGCTTAGCTGAATACAGCGGGCACTTTTCTTGTTCAGCGTCTGAAACCAATCAATCCTTTGCCTGAATGAACCATTCTTTTTTTGCTATTTTGCCATGTGTATGAAGGAAATTGATTCTGAAGAAATGTGGACCCTGTGGGCCGTTGCTTGCACAGGGCCAAGATGGTTTAAAGTAACCTGTGCTGAATTACAAGGTATCAGACAGCCTGGCCGTGGCAAAACACACAGTAAAACAAAACTTACTCACTACTTGTCCATTGGCAGTATTATTTGTGCATATGAAGTGATTTACCACTGTCTACCTATGGCATAAATGTGCTGTCTGAAATCAGCCTAACCCTTCAAAGCACAGAATGGATGCTTCAGTCTATTGGCAGCAACAACAGGTCAGCTTCAAGCTATCCTGCAAAATCTGTAGTTCAGTCAAGGTAACCATAAGCCTCTGAACATGTGGTTTATTTCACAATAAATACCTGACCTCACCTTAGGGCCAGTGTGTGGATGTATATAATTCTTGTTTCCTTCGTCATCCTTATCTTAAATATTCTGCTTTCCTTGTGTTTTCAGGTTTCCCCTGTCAGTGATCTGGGGTCATTACAAATCAAGGACTTGTTTACATGGGTTTGACGTCACCACAAAAGGCAAAGACCAGAAAGAAAAGCCATGGTTGATGGTGGAGTTGTGTAACCTGCCACATGCCAGAAATATCTCACATACAGTTCTTTTGTGGGGTAATCTACTAATATATACCACCAAGATACTTTTAAAAGATAATAAATATCCCAGTGAAATACCCAGTGTTTGGGGACTGTTGATGTTATACAGGTGTGGATCTGACCAATGCCTGTGTGGCAGACCGCTGAAATACCCATATAAATTGTTCTGAAAACTCTACAGGAAGAATAGGATATCAGTCTTAATTTTTATAAAAAAAAAATACTATTTTTGAAAAATTAAAGGAACTAAACCCATCACTGTGATTATTGTACTGCATGAAATAATCAGTCAATAACAAATAAACACAAGATAAAATATGCATCAATCCATATGAAAGTCCTGGCAGATATTTCCATATCCATCAGTTACTTCCATTATGAGGCAAGTCTGGCGAGTGATTAGAAGGAAACTGCAGAGTTGCAGAAATCCAATATGACATCCTTCTGAAGTGAAAAACATAAATTGAATTTGACTTTGGGTTTGTAAATTGTGCAATTCTACTTCTGGATAAACAATGACGTTGAAATAATGGCTCGGGCTTGCTTCTGACTTGACTGATGCCTTTTTAGGTTGTAATACTCTTTGAGTCTCAGCACCAAATAATGGTATTTTTGTTATTCAAATGCGACTGATGTGCACACAAGCATGCAAAATCATGTTATTTTTGATATTCTTTTCAGGTGGTTTTGCATGCTAATGTGCATGTCAGTCACGTTTGAATCCCATTCTTTCTTCTGTCATTCTTCACTTTTTAAAAAAAAACCATTGTGATTTTTCTTTTCTTGGACTTGGCCCTCAGAATTGGTCTAATTTCTGTTTTGTTGTCCTGCAATAGCAAAGTCAGTGGAGAACACTTCACACTACACATACTTAGGCTGAGTTCAGACTGGCAATTTGCCCCGGTAGGGACCCGGGCCAGCAACGATTCAATCCCGGAGTAAATTGGACGTTCACACAGGCACATCTGCCTTGCGTCCCCCACCCGTAGCCAACCCATGCTGTTGCGCTTCACCGCCAGATTAAAAAGATACCTCATAAAACTGGTAGCAAATCTGAAAGCCCACATGTGTCACGTGTTCCTCCGCTTCTGGGAAGTCTGAACGTGCAGCCGAAAAGCCGGGAGCAACCCGCGCTGGGCAGAAGGCAGCAGCGGTATGATTGGCCGTGCTCCGCTCTACTGCCCAATGCGGTGCCGGCGCTGAGGGGTCCTCCCCCAATCGGCAAAATGTGCTTATGCGCTTATGTACATGAGCGCATAAGCGCTCATGCGCACATACACCCATACACCCACAGCCAAATTAATGGGGAAATGCCGAATACAGTGCCCCCCCCCGCCGGTGCGCGGCAGTCTGAACGCTCCCACCCAGCTCTGCCCCGCATCTTCCGGCAGCAGCCCGGGCTGTCTGAACGGGAAAACCCGGAACAGTTTATTCCGGGGCTTTTTTGCTACGACTGGCTACTGGAGCAAACTGCCAGTCTGAACTCAGCCTTAGAGTCCAATGGCACCTTTAAGACCAACAAAGGCTTATTCAAGGTATTAGCTTTCATGAGCACGCACACTTTATCAAATACGTAGAATGGCAAAAAAAGGTTCAGACTTATAGCCAGATAAGTCCTGTTTCTTCAGAAACAGAATGGAAAGGGAAATTGCTGAATTACAAGTTATTACAACACTTGGAACAAAAACCTCTCCAGGACTCAACAGGGATACTGGATTTCTATCTCATTACATATGCTATCTCGTTCATTCCTCACATATGCATTCTCAGCAAGAAGGACTATAAATCCTCAGTTTTTAAATGTATTTTAGTGTATTTCATTTTCATAATAGTAAGAATCCTGAATGTATGTAAGCAATATTAGAATGTCTGCTGACAAAGCAGCATTTTTTGGAGGGGGATGTAGTGTTAAGTGCCCTCCCCACCTGACAAGAGAGAATGAAGATTCCCAGTCACTTCCCACACTTAGAAAAGACACCTTTAGACATTTCTCTGCTAGTCTGATATATTTATTGCTTTACAGCTGTTGACCTTATAACCTTAACTTGTTATTTAGTGCCACTTTGCATATCTTGATCATCATCAGGTTGCATGTTAATTTGCTGTTCACTGTCTGGCTATAAGTTTGAACCTTTTTGTCATTCTATGTATCTGATAAAGTGTGTGTATGCACGAAAGCTCCTATCTTGAATAAACCTTTGTTGGTCTTAAAGGTGCCATTGGACTCTGACTTTGTTGTACTGCTTCAGACCAACACGGCTGACCAGCTGGATCTAGCTTTACATACTGTTAGCAAAAGCCTCCCCTTGCAGCGTGAAGGATGGTATCCTGGACAGGTTAGGGCCAAACCTGGCATAAGGCAAGTCTAGTCCTCTCTGTGTGCAAAGCCAACAAGCCCGGACGTGTGCTCAGGACCGTCTCTCTGACTCCTTCAGCCATCGAGCCCAGATACAGCCAGCACATAGCTGCCATCACGAAAGGACAATGCCTTCGTTTCACCATTTCAAAAGGTGTCAGCATACCTGCATTCCAGCATATCTGCATCCCAGCAGTACATCTTACAGTTGCACCTCTGGACTTTGCCCCTGCTACTGGAACCATCCCAGCCATGGTCCATTGTCATCATTGTTCCTGTGATAGCCCAGCCATTAATCGAGCCAAGACTATACAATTGCTCCATGCCATACTAACAAAGGTCTCCCTCCCCAAACCTGGACTTTCTTTGTCCAACCCCCCCTTTGAGCCATTACTGGCCATTCTGGTCCATTTGGGACCATTTCCCTATTGTGCCTTACTGCCCTGCAAGCACAATTTCCTTTTATCTGGGCTCCCAGCCCAGGCATTTCTGGTTCAGTCTCCTGGGATGCATACCGGCTGGATCCCTTGTCCCTCTTGGGTCTTCACAGATGTGCTCACTGGCCAAGCTGTCTGCTGTTCTCTGCAGACTCTTCTCTTGGGAAGGTAGCTATTACCTCATCAATGCTTCGTCCTCTTTCGTCTCTGATCTCTTAAGATCACCTCAGCCCTTTATTTCTTAGCTTGTGTGTGGGTGTGTGTGTAATATTTTATTGAAGTAGCTGAATGTATTGGGGATATTTTCTTAATAAATTTCCAACAGATACTTCCTGTCTATCGTCTTTGATGCTCCAAGAGGGTTCTGACTTGGGTTGAGGTGGAGAAGAAGAAGAAGAGATTGGATTTATACCCCACCCTTCACTTGGAGTCTCAGAGCGGCTTAGAAACTCCTTTCCCTTCCCCTCCCCACAAAAGACACCCTGTGAAGTAGGTGGGGCTGAGAGAGCTCTTTCCAGAACTGCCCTTTCAAGGACAGCTCTGACAGAACTATGGCTTGCCCAAGGTCATCCAGCAGCTGCAAGTAGAGGAGTGGGGAATCATTCTCCCAGATTAGAGTCCACACACTTAACCACAACACCAAACTGTAGGACAGTCCCTAGCTTGCAAGCTCATTTAAGCAAAAGTCTCTCGGCTAAATTCCCCCGTCATAACTAAAACAGAGACCTGGTGTTGCGGCTAACAATAAACACAGTCACACTCAACCAGATTCCTGTTGTAAAGGGCTGGTTTAAACCTGCCAGCACCTCCTGCAGATGGTGACACGAGGTGTTGTTTTTGCATTCTCATACTATTGCACTGGTGGAGGAGCTGCGGTGGCTCAAGTGGTTAAGACACTGAACTGCAGGCTGTGGAAGGTCAGTAGTACAGCAGTTCAAGACCCATGAGTGCCGCATGACAGGAGTGAGCTCCTGTCTCTAGTTCCAGCTCCTGCCAACCTAGCAGTTAGAAAGCAAGAAATTGCAAGTAGATAAATAGGTACCACTTCAGTGGGAAGGTAACAGCGTTCCGTGCGCCTTGGTGTTTAGTCATGCCGGCCACATGACCATGGAAACGTCTTCAGACAGTGCTGGCTCTTCGGCTTGGAAACCGAGATGAGCATTGCAACCCTAGAGTCGGATTCGACTGGCTTTCGAGCAAGGGAACCTTTACCTTTACCATTGTACTATTGCGACTGCTGTGAATGCACAACTTTCAGGGCCTGAATGTATCCTTTGCAACAAGCTTATTGGGGAGACCCCAAGCTCCCGAGGTGCTCATGGGAGAGCCACCAAGGGCTGAGACGAAGTGTTGCGAATGAACATGTTTTGGTAGAGGAAAGTGAGTTTTGAAGAATGTTGTGAGAAATATTCCCCCCCAAGAAAAAACACCTTGCCATTTCTCACAGCTTTGCTTACGCTGCTGTCACACACACTAAAGAATCCACTTTCAATCCACTTTCAGTGCAGTTTCTAACTGGATTCTGCCAGTTCACACAGTACAATCCATTTGGAAAGTGCACTGAGAGAGGATTGAAAGCGAATTATTTAGTGCGTGTGTGACCGCTGCCTTCGTTTCGGTCATGTTTGGTACTCCTCTTGGAAGCTGCTGGTGTCATTTTATTTTAAAGAAAAAGGGGTTTGCCCTCTACCATAAAACGATCAAGCTGACTAAAATGCATTGTTTAAACTAGGATTTATTCATTAGATATGGATTGCACAAACAATTAGACTCCCTCCCTCTATTGTGTATGTTTTTTAAAAGACTGTCACAGTGGATTTGCCAGTATCTGGGCAATCTTACCAGGGCTCCAAGCCCAACGTGGCCACAGGCCATGCCTTTGCTTTCCCTTGCCTCCAATAAATTTCTACAGTGAGACATTGCCATTAATCCCATTTCCCCCATACTATACTGTGTAAAGGTTCAAGCAGTAATGTGCCACTCCAAGGGATTAATCCAGCCCCCTGGGATGGTTCAGCCATTTGAGTTCAGTTTGACGATTCAGGCTGACTTGAAGGCCTCCCCTCCCATCCTGGGATGCCTCAGGTACTTGTCAGTCTAAGTCAGGGGTGTCAAAATGCAACCTGGGGGCTAGATCAGGCCCCCGGAGGGCTTCTCTCAGGCCCGCAGTGGAACTGGCTGTCTTCTGCTTCTTCTTCCGGTTCTGCTGCTGCAGCATCATTGTAGGTTTGCAGCTTACAGATACACGCCTGAACAGCATACTCAAGATTGCAACAGGACAGACATTTTGATGCAACAATTCAGAGCAAGAGGCGTCAGTTATCAGACACTGTTAAATAAAGAAAATGTTTCAAGAGGGCTAATGTTTTAACCGCGTTCTTATTTTAAGTAAAAAAAAAACCCTTTGTGTTTGTGTCCTTTATGAAGTTTCTATCTCCACTACCTGGCATTACATTTTATGCCACACGTGGCCCGGCCCAACAAGGTCTCATTTATGTCAGATTCGGCCCTCGTAACAATTGAGTTCGACACCCCTGGTCTAAGTAATGAGCACTAACTTGCACAAATACTTCCAACCCCAATTTTGGCCTCTCCGGACCCACAAGATCAAGTCAAACCTATAAACATAAAAGCCCTAGTGTATTGGCACTCTCTGGCTCTCCCATTGGCTGTGCTGTGTGCTCCATCAGCCACTGGCCCATCAACCAGCACTCAAGAGTACTCACATGCCATTGGCTGGGGGCTAGGTCCACTCCTCTCCCCTGCCCACTGACAGCTTAGCCACTCTTCCCTGTCAGAATAAACTGCCAAAAAGACTGTCTCTCCTGACGAAGATGCTTCTACTGCCACTGTTCCACTCCTCTGCATCTGGCTGTTTCCTGCTCAAGAAGAGGCTTCTACAGCTGCTGCTTCTCCTGCTTGGCTCATCCATGGCTGGCTACTGAGGTGAGCCACCGACCATCAAACCATTCTCTTTTCCTCCTGCTGTGGGGCTCACTTTCCCCTCAGTGGCTGTTGCTAGGTGACCAAGCTTGGTTCCCTCAATAAAAAGGCAGGGGCAGGAGGCCCTTTCCAGGCCTGCTTTGGCCTTTGTGGGGAACTCATTGGAGCCAGTCCTGATTAGGGTTGCCAGCTCCAGGCTAGGAAATTCTGGGAGATTTTGTGGTGGACTCCATGGTCAGAGTTTGGGGAGGGGAGAGGCCTCAGCTGAAAAGAATGCCATAGAGTCTACCCTCCAAAGCAGGGGGAGAGAGATCTGTTGTCTGGAGTTCAGTTGTGATACCAGGCAATCTTCAGGCTCCACCTGGAGGTTGGCTACCCGAAGCCTGGCAGCGCCCTCAGGGAGACTTGATGACACTTGACTGGCATGACTTAAGTAGGCCTGGCTGCTTGCTCCTGTTCACCAGCAGCACCCCCTTAGGACAGCCAGTGTGCCGTAGCAATTAGCACTTTAGAGCAGCGTCTGCCAGACCCAGGTTCCTGCTGAGGAAGCTGGCTGGCTGATTTCAGACCACTCACAGACTTTCAGCCTAACTTACTTCACAGGTTTGTTGTGCAGATCAAAAGGGGGAGAGGAAAATGATGTAAGCTGCTTTAGTCCCCACTGCAGAGAAAGACTACTTTTCCTAGGTAGAGGCTGCAGGGAGGGGGGGAGGAGATGGAAAGCTGAAGTCAGAGGGTCAGATATAGGTAGGCTGATGGTTGGCTGGGAAAGAGGTAGGGTTACCAACTCCAGGTTGGGAAATTCCTGGAGATTTGAGTGGTGGTGCCAGGAGAGGGTGGGGTTTGAGGAGCGGTGGGTCCTCAGAGAGGTACAATGCCATAGACTCCACCCTCCAAACCAGCCATTTCTAGAAAACCATTGTTGCCAATCTCCAGGTGAGGTCTGGAGATCGCAGAATTACAACTGCTCTTAAGATGGCAGAGATCAGTTCCTCTGGAGAAAACGGTGGACTCTGTGTCATTATGCCCTACTGAGGTCACCACCACAAATTGACACTGACTGCTGAAGACTGGGGCACCCACCCAGAGCCTCTTTCTATAGTCCACTGTATTTATTTCCACAACGGGCCTTATTCCTAGTTTATATATAATCCGACTCCACAACCCCAAATGTAAAATGGGCAGGGTTGCCAGGTCCCCCGGGGGGCAGGGGGAAACCACGCTTGATGGGTCCATTCCCCACCAGCCCAGATCGGGCTGCTGGGGGGAACCCCACCCACAAAGTGTCGGGATCACAGAGATGTGCTCAGCATGATGATGTCACCCAGAAGTGATGTCATCACGTTGGGCATGTTGTGGGGGGACCCTCTATCATTCAGGGGAAAATTCTATGGCTTTCCCTCAAATGATAGTGGTCCCGTCCCCAACGGGTGATGTTATCATGGCACGCATACAAAGTGCGCAGGCTAAAGAACTCCCAGAGAGGGCCGAGACTCCCCCCGCTACAGCCAAGGTAGGACTTGGCAACCTTAGAAATGGGAGAAAAAAGGTCCATTATCCCGAGCAATCAGACAAGGACTTTAAAAATACCTGCTCAGCCCCACCCACCCCAAATCAGTTAATCTCACTTTGTTGCCACAGGGAGGGAAATGAGGGGAGCTCTGTGCATGAAGTAAGGCACAACAGCTTTAAATAACCTCCACTTCAGAGCTAAATCACTGGTTGAACCATGAGACAGCTGCCATTTCTCCACCATCTCTAATGTCTGACACCTGCCATTTTTAAACGGGATAGCAGTAAAACTAAAACTCTTTGGGCAGGAATGTGCTTCTTGCTCATGACCCAGTGGGATGATGCCATTCTTGCATTCAAATTTGTCTTCATAGCCAAATGTGTTGGTTCATTTCCTTCATACCCCTCACCACCACCTTTCTCCCTAAAGAGGGCCCAAAGTGGCTTATGTCTTTCCTCACTGGCTTTTTGGCCCTGGCACCAGCCTGGTGGAACTCTCTGACTAATGACCTCTGTGTCCTGAGGTGACCAATGCAGTTCCTCAGGGCCTGTAAGACAGAAATCTTCTGCCAAGTCTATGGTTGAGGAAAGCAACGGTCATCAAGCCTGCCCTCCTTTGCCTCTCCTTACTTCCCACCCCTTGTCTAAACACCCTCCGAACAGTTGGTTATTACTGCTTTATCGTTTTTAAATTTTAATCTGAATGTATGCATTTATTGGAATGCATTTATTAAAATGTTTTTAACTGCCCTGAGCCCCATGTGGGGAAGGGCAGTCTAGAAATCTAATAAATAAATAAATGTTGCTCTCCTCTCCTCCATTTTGCCCTCATGACAATGGCTGTGGGGAAAGTTGGGCTGAGAGTGTTTTACTGGCCCAATGTTACCCAGCAACCTTCCATGGCAGAGTGGTTACCAACTGCTGGGAAGATCAAAACTGCCAGAAAGCAACATGCAGGGAGAGGCAGTCTTTGAAGTATGAGGGCCCCCAGTCACAAAGGGCATAGGCCCAGAAACTAATCTGCAGCCGGCACAGGAAGGGTTCTTAGAACAGGAATAACATGGTTCCACCAGCTAGTCTCAGATAACAAATGGCTTTTGTATTTTGCACCAGCAGCAGTTTCTAGATTGTCTTCAAAGGTAGCCCCATATAGAGCACATTACAGTAATCCAGCCTTGAAGCTACTGAAACATGGATCAGCATAGCCAGATTGGGCACCTGCAAATAAGGGGCCAGTTTCCTAAATTAATGTAGCTGGGAAAAAAGCATTTTTCACATGTGTTCTTTCAACTGTAGTACCAGTTTAGAATGAATTAGCCCAGCAGTATTTAAAGAATACTGTGCTTATTTTTAAACTTAATTAATTTAATTTAATTTAATTTATATTTCTTTAGTTCAAAACAATGTGCCTAAATATCTGTTGTTAGGGAATCAGAATTTTTCTACATAGAGATTCATGGACAAACTTCTTGTAATTTTGATGTACTGAATCAGATTCTAGATTAATTCAAGCAATTCAACTTTTTATGAGTAACCAGAGACAATCTGTGAATGGATGTACTAGTATGGGAAATCTTTACTGACCCTTTGATATAAATGCAAACCAGGGTAACATTCCCAAGTGGGAATCTGATGTAATTTAGCCAGGGAAGTATCTCATCTATGCAGAAGGGGAATTAACAGATGGCACACTCTTGAAACTCCAGCTCTAAAAAGCAGCCAACTGTGATAGTGTTTGCGCAATGGGACTGTCAAGGTAATTCCATATATCATCATACTTTACTGTTAGGAGAAAATTGTTCCTCTCTGCAAATGTAACCACTCTCTTAACAACCTCTTGTGTGGAGGCTCTATTTTAAAAATGCAAATGCCATTCTATAGTCTCATTGCAGCTGTGCAGTTTCTCAATCTCTGGACTAGGGTTGGGCACAAACCAACTAATGAACCAAACTTTGTCATGAATTTTGGCCAGTTCATAGTATGTGAAACAATGTTCGTGAACTGAAGAGCCGCCACGAACACTCACAATTTTTAAAACATTTATCTATCTTAGAAAAACAGTGAGGGTAGAGAAAAGAAAAGGGGAAAAGGAAAAAATACGTTATACAACATAATTACATTTGTCAAAGACAATTATGTCATACATATGTATAGGACACAGAATATTTTCCCTTTCATCCCCTTAATTATAATTTTAAGGTATTATTTATAAAATACAATGTTTATTATTTCTGTTGGGGTACAGTTGTATTAATCGTTTAAGTTTTAAGATTCAAACATCATAACTAATTTATTTTGACTACACTGGTTTCATCATTACTATGTATTCAACATAACATATTTTCACCACTTTTACATATTCATTAGAACCTTTAATAGATAAATAGTATATCATGATGTAAAGGAAAGACTATTATATATCTCATATAGAGAACCCATTTATATTTGGTATGTTACATTTGGGAAAGATTTTAATTCTACTTCTATTTCATTACCATGCATTAGTATATAATATTTTCTCACTTTAAGTTTGCCTCTTTAGTAGCATAATATGCATAATACACACTCCATCTTTCCTCAAATTTTGTAATAGACCTGTTTCTCAAATAGGTTGTTAATTTTGCCATTACTGCATATTCAGCATGTTTATTTTTCCATTCTTCTAAACATGGACAGGCATCTAGTTTCCATTTTGCTGTGTAAATAGTTCAATCCACTGTCACCATGTATTAGGATATCTCTGCTAAATTTGTTGGTAATTTGTTAGTCATTCCCATTGTTTGTTTGTTTATTTATTTATCAGATTTCTACCCTGCCCTCCCAGCCAAAAGCGGCTCAGGGCGGCTTACATAAAATCAACACATAAATTGCAGTAAGACAATTAAAACGCTTAAAACAATGCTAAAATCATTTAACCATCTAATATAATAAATGATAGTTTTGTTGTCATTGATTCAACGATGGCTGCCATACTCAGTTCTCTCTCCACATAGTTGGCTCCTAGGTCTTCTTCAGATGACTTTCAGGTGACCAGCAGAGGCTGCTATTAAAAATTCCAGGGACAACAGGGCTTTCTGTCCTTCAACTGTTATTTGTTAATGACGTTTAACGGTGGTGGCGGCTCCAAAAGCCTGGTGGCTCCATTTTACATTTTCTGCAGTACTGTAAAAGGTCCCACAGGGCCCTGATCTCTTCTGGGAGCTCATTCCACTAGAACAGAGCCACCACTGAGAAAAACTTGGGAGGTCCAATCGGTTCTGGGCCCCTGAACACAGTGCTCTCTGGGGAACATGTGGGGAAAGGCAGTCCCTCAGGTATGTAGGCCCCTGACCATAAAGGGCTTTAAAGGTAAGAATCAGCACCTTGAAATGAATTCAATATGCTATCAGCAGCCAGTGCACTGCTTTTAGCGCAGGCTGGATGTGCTCCCGAGTTGAGAGTCCCATCAGAAGCCTGGACGCAGCATTTTGCACCAGCTGCAGCTTCCAGATTTGAGACAAGGGCAGCCTCATGTAGAGAGCATTACAGGAGTCCAATTTTGAGGTGACCATCGCATGGATCACTGTTGCCAAGTCGTTGTGTTTGAGGAAGGGAACCAACTACCTGATCAACTGAAGGTGATAAAAAGTTGATTTGGCAGTGTCTGCTTCCTGGGCCTCCATTGTTAAGGAGGCATGCTGGAACACTCCCAGACTCCTAACTTCCATGCTGGCACCAGAGGAGCCCCATCAAAGGTCGGAAGTGGGATCACTACTCTTGGGCCACCACAGTTCACGCACAGGACCTCCGTCTTCATTGGATTCAATTTCAGCCAACTCAGCCATTTTTTACAAAAAATTATTGTATTTAAAAACGAAGTAAGCCAAAGAATATAATTCCAGTAGGTTACAGGAAGAGATAAAAGGGTAGACTTTAAAACATCAACATAACATCTTACTCATCAACTAACACAACCTCTTTGCACTGGACTTTTTCTCATGTAAGAGCCAACTCAGCCATGGCTTGTAACGTCAGGTCCAGATCTTCTGGTCTGGAGTCAAACTGATCGCCCAACAACAAATAGAACTAGGTGTCATCTGCATACTGGTGACATCCCAGCCCATGCCTCCAGGCAAACTGGGCAAGGGCGTGCATATAGAAATTGAAGAGAATCAGGGACAACACTGTCCCTTGAGGCACTCCACAATCCAGTGGGTGCCTTTGGGATAGTTGTTCCCCCATGCCACCCTTTGGAGAAAGGAGACAAGCCACTGCAAGGCCAGTCCCTGAACACTGATGTTGGCAAGGTGGTGGATCAGTAGCTGATGGTCGACTGTGTCAAATGCTGCCGACAGGTCTAACAACAACAGCACTGCTGATCCGCCTTGATCCAAATGCCTCCGGAGATTGTCCATGAGGGTGACCAGTACCATCTCCATCCCATGGCCTGGGCAAAAGCCAGACTGGAAGGGATCTAGGATGGAAGCATCATCCAAGAAGCCCTGTAGCTGAATTGCCACAGCCCTCTTTATTATCTTGCCCAAATAGGGCAAGTTGAAAACCGGTCAATAGTTTACCAATTCAGCTGGGTCTAAGGATGGCTTTTTGAAGAGAGGGCGGACCACTGCTTCCTTAAGTACCCCAGGGAACTGCCCCTCTGAGAGGGACGTTGATAATCTCCCATAGGGCACCTTGATACCCCTCATGGCCAGATTTAATTAGCCATGAAGGGCACGGATCAAGGGAGCAAGTGGTAGGGCATACAGTTAGGTGCAATTTATCAACTTCCTCTAGGCTGAGCTGACTGAAATGATCCATAACCTGACTAAAAGATGTGCATGAAGCCTCGAGTTTGCTCACAGTATCAATTGTGGCAGGGAGGTCACAGCTGCACGACAAGACTATCTGCAAAATAGCTCACAAAAGCCTCACAGCCAATGTCCAGTTCCCTAGCATTTGGTCTGCCTTGTGGCAGGGCAGTAATGGACCAAATTGTTCTAAATAATTGGGCTGGGCATGAGCTTACAGGCACAATCACGGCTGTATAATAGCAGCAGTTTCAGTTTATTGCATTGACCATAGGTCATAACGATATATAACATAATCTTCCACATACTAAAACTACACAGTTAGCAAAATTGACAAGATTAATTAACAAAATTACAAATATAATACAGGACTAAAGCATATAATATCAGCCCAGTTTAAATAGTTTAGAAAGTTCAAAACAATTTTAACTCTTATTATAGCTATTATTCCATATAGTTCGATCTAATCCTTCTTGCTGCTAATGAAAACAAAGCGACTCTATTAGAAACATAAGAATCCTCATTTGCAAGCAAAAGTATTACTTTTTCCAAGTGTGAAGCTCCTTCACACATGGATAGAATATTAATAATAAATTTGTATGGGGGGGTCATGGTGAAGGGGACATCTCAAAATATAATGAATCAGATTGTCTATTTCTCCCATACCACACACACAGAATCATAACAGGGCAGGAACACTTAAGAAATGGCCCAATCAAACAGCTGAGGGTATAGCTTGAAATCTTAAACTAGTAAAGGCCGTCCTTAATTTCATTTTTGTTAAAGTCTTCAAATAAGAAGACCTGATATGATCTCTTTTTAAGAATTTGAAAAGAGGGGCCACTATGGATCAAGCAATTATTTATCTATTTCCCCGTCCATTTTAAAGACCCATTCCTTCAACTCCTTCAGGTCCTGTCCTGGTCTTTTAGTACTTAACAGCTCATTTGGAATTACATACTTCACCTGAGTAAAATCCAGATATTCCTTATAGGTCTTAAGATGATTCAAAAGGGAGCAAAAACTTTGACAACCCAGAGAATCCTGAGAACATTCTGGATTTTTCTTCCAATAAGACAGGACTCTAAAATTAGCCCTTGCTTTCATAGAAGGGATACCAAGCTCATCCCTCATTAATGCCACTGGAGAACCCTTTGGCAACCCAAGGATCTGTCTCATAAAATAATTTTGTATTATTTTCAAAGAAACCAGAATCTGCTCTCCCCAATCCCATATTTCGATGCCATAAAGTAAACTAAAAATCACCTTACTGCCAAACAGCTTGTTAATGGTTTCAGCCATACCGCCTCCTTTGGAAAAAAATAAATTCACTATTGCCTCCACGGTCTTCATGGCGGAGGACTTTAACAAAGCTAAATGAGGTCGCCAAGAGAGGGTTTCTGAAAACATTATCCCTAAATATTTATATACATTACACTGTTCAATCTGAACACCCAAGATTCTCCATACTGACTAAATACCATTACCTTAGACTTGGCATAGTTTATACGTAGGCCTTCTTTATTACAGTACTGGCCCAGTTTATCCAAAAGCCTTTTCAGACCAGTTTTGGTCAGCGACAACAGAACTATGTCATCTGCATACAACATTATCAGTACCTTAGTTTGACCTATTGCCGGGGGCATAAATTCCATGCCCTCAAATCTATTAACTATATCATTAATATACAGGTTAAATAAGGTGGGGGCTAAAATACAGCCTTGTTTTACCCCCTTCTGTACAAGTATGTCATCAGTTAACACACCTTATTTTCCAACCTTAACCTTTACAATGGTATTTCTATGCAATTGACTTTTCCCCCAATAATTTTTATTGTTTTAAATAAAACAGACAAACAAACATACATGAGAATAATAACAATGAGAATAATAATAACAATGAGAATAATAATAACAACATTATATCTCTTAAACCGCCTCATATATATATCTAATTGTCAATATTTCAACCATATAGCCACCTAATAACCAGCTAATAACTTTGCAAGCCTATGTTAAAGAATACCTATTTGTTAATATTTAAGTGCTGTCGAAAACATTTCATTACTGTTTTCTATAATTCTAGATTTAAGTATATCTTAAAATTTCATAAGCACGTAGGTCTATAATTTTTGCATCTCTATAGATTAACAAAACATGTTTCTTCTGTTTAAACATTATATAAGCATTCTACAATAATCTTCTGTAAGATACATTAAGCAAATTTATACAATTCCCCAAATCCGTAGTCAAATTCTTTTCTCATTCTATTTATTCTAATTGTTTTAACATCACCAAAAAATTTCTCTGGTCTACCTCTTAAATCAAGCTGGATTCTTAATATCAGCCTTGTTTACACATTTTAAAATAATCTTCCATTTAATAAAATTTCTTAAACATATCTGTATTCCTTAAACCATCTATTCCAATTACACAAGCTCATGGGATCCTTAAACCAATCTTGTTTATATAACACCTTTTATATCAAATTAAGACCTTGATACCTGTATAAGTTTACAATCTATGAAATCCTCTGTTATAAGTCTTACCTAAATATGAGTTAAAGTTTTAAAGCATACTTCTCTAACCAATCTTATTCAAATAAATGTTCATAAGTGTTATCTAGACCGAACTTTTTAATACAGTTTATTCTCTTATAATTTGTAATATTGCCAATTATAAGACTTTCTAAGATACTTAAAATTAATCATCCCTTGAATATTTTTAATATGGGCTATAAGTTTTTAAATGTATAGAAAAACAAACTCAATTATAGCCATTGTTAATCAGTTAAACATATATATGGATTCCCTAAACCAATTTTATAATTTTAAATTATATGAATATATATGTGAAAAAAGAGGTTAGTTATTCCCCAGCCCAGCTTGGTCAGTTGCACATAAACAAAGGTTCCCTAAACCAGTCTTATTTATAGAGCTTAATTTTTTTCTTCTTTTTGTGATTTCTTCTTTTCAATAGAATCTTGATTCTATGTCTCTTTCCCTTTTAAGACTCACCATCTGTATTCAGTTTTTAAGACAGTAAAGGATTCCATAAATTCTGTTTTATTCTCTCTGGAATATTTTCCCCTTTATAACTTTGAGGATTCCAGCGTTTGACAATCTGTTAGTAGATCTGTTATTCTCACTGAAGATTAGGTCAGCTTGATTGTAGTGTTGTTCTGCATCTTGCACAGTTTGGTGCTGAGGTTCCTTTTCTCTGTAGGTTGGGTCAGCTTGATTGTAATGTTGTTCTGTATCCTGCATAGTTTGGTGCTGGGGTTTTTTGTCTTGCGTGTATTTCGATTCAATTGACTTATCAAAAGGACCAACCTAGGATCAATATTAATATTTAGCAGTTTCTGCAATAATCTTTTCCTTTCACGGGAATTGAAGGCTGAGGCCTGGTCAATAAAGGCCACATATAGCGCCTTCATTGGACCCCTAATAGCATCAGTAACCAGAGTATATAATGTATTACAGTGTTCAATTGTAGAATGCCCCTTTTTAAACCCTATTTCCATGGGGTGGATTAGATTATTCTCAGTAACACTATCCTCTAATTTAAGTTATTTTTAAAATATTTACTGTGTAATTGAGAAGCAATAAACAACAAAATGATCAGCCTAAAATTATTGGAGTCCTTTCTATTGCCCTTCTTGTGTTTTAGTACAACAATACTTGTAGTCCATCCTTTATGGAGACTACCTTATTATTAATTTGACAAAAAAGTTTCCTCAGAAGAGGGACCCACCCAGGGTTCTTTTGGTAGCAGGAACTCCTTTACATATTAGGCCACACTCTCCTAATGTAGCCAATCCTCCAAGAGCTTACAGTAGCCCCTGTGAGAAGAGCTCTGTCAGCTCTTGGAGGACTGGCTACATTAGGGGTGGGTTGCCTAATATGCAAAGGAGTTCCTGATACAAAAAGAGCCCTGGACCCACCAATCAATATGTTTTAAAACATTCCACCAAGATCAAGTCCTTTCCCAGGGATTTGCCTCTTGGCAAAGATTCCACCAGAGATCTCACTGCAGATTCTGACACTGGGAGTCAATTCGCCACAGTCAATGGTGGTTCACAAGATATCATATTCTCCTGCTCACAACTAAAAATCTTTAGAAAATGATTATACCAGGTATCAGCCTGAAAAGGGAAGTCCAAACCTGTGGATCCATTCCTGAAGCCGACAGTAAACAGATCCCAAAATCTGCTTTCATTTTTGCTGTTCACTACTTCTTGGAGCTCAGACCAGTAACAGATGGCAAATTCTTGTTGTTCCCCCTATAAAAGCTTCTTATACTGATTTTTAGCCCTTCTCAATGACTTTGGGGGTCTCAAATCCCGATTCCTTCTGGCCACCCTAACACATTTCTGTAAATATCTTTTCAATTGTAGACACTCCCCACATACACAGACAGGAAAAGGCTTGACTGGTTCCCTGCCAATAAACAAAGATTTTAAACGTAGAACAGTTTTTTTCCTAATAATCAATTGCATCAAAATCTTTTTGCTTTGGGTCCATGATTTCCTGTAAATCTCCCTCATTAAACAGGACTTCAGCTATTAGATTCTGGGTATGAACCGCCCAATTAGGCCTCTTATGGCATAACACGTCACTATGAACTTTGCATGATGGCATAAATAATTCCTCCAGACAGCTAAAAGTGATTCTCAGGGGATTATGATCACTGTAGACTGTATCTAACACCTCAAAAGAAAAGCTTTTCCCCACAAGTTCCATAATAGAAATTAGGTATCTTCTATCTGAGTCTCTTAATTCTTTTAATACTTCCCATTGTGGGTTGCTTGTGCAAACGGCTATTCTACTTTTTTTAATTTTGGGCTGAAGCAAGATATGCTTTGCCTATTTTTATTGTTTTAAGATAGGATCATATTTCTTCTTTATATGAGTTTCTTATAGGCGTAATATATTCACATTTTGTTTCTTCAGTTGATTGAAGATTTTCAT
Organism: Gekko gecko; assembly: GCA_029375565.1. Classification (NCBI taxonomy): domain Eukaryota; kingdom Metazoa; phylum Chordata; class Lepidosauria; order Squamata; family Gekkonidae; genus Gekko; species Gekko gecko. The sequence continues at coordinate 73,074,141 of JAPDNY010000003.1, read as the reverse complement.
GCATTTTGAAGGAGAAGTCAGTCCATTGATATTTATGGATATTTTTTAATTTATCCATTTTGCTATGATGTTGTTGCCGCATCCAGCGTATCCTTTCCTATGCTTGTTTCTTCTTCAGAATTTTTGATATGTGAACTTTGCTTTGAGCTACTAGCAGACGGCTTTGAATCTGCTAAGTATGCAACTCAACAAGAAGGATTTAGCAAAGTGATTTCAGCTTTATTGTAACAGCAAACTTCAACTCAGAACACACAACAACAAGTGGAGCACAGCTCCCTTTTTAAACCATCCCGGGCTGTCAAGCCACACCCATAATAAGTTAACATCCAATCAGATACTGTGGATAAGGACCAATCAGGTCTGTTCCCTCTTTGATACATATTTACACAGTGATTGGGTATTTACAACGGTTTCGCAGAAACCAGCCAATAGAATGTGACAGCTTACAATCCACATTCAGCCTGAAGCTTAACATAGGAAAGCATAGGATGGATTCAAGCTTCAGTACATAACAGAATCACTTAGAGATTCTCCTTCTGTTCCTCTGTGTAAGGCCTCCACTTGCAGTTCTTCAGCCAACATTCACAAATTTCAACGCACTTCATGGCAGTTAGTAAAGAGCAGAAAGCAGGGATACAGACCCGTACAGGGCGCGAAATGGCCTGGAGCCATTTAAACCTCTGCTTTCTGCTCCCTGCAACTTTCCCCACAAAAAGCAGTGGGGAACAGAAAGCAGGGGGCCATTTAAACCACCGCTTTCTGCTGCCTGTAAAAAGCCACAGGGAGAAGAAAACAGGTGGTTTAAAATTTTAAATGTCTAATGAACCTATATGAACTGGGTCAGTTCACAAACCAACCTCCCAGTTCATATGGGTTCTTGGCTCAGTTAGTGGTTCCGCCATGAACCAAACCACAAAAATGTGGTTCATGCTCATCCCTACTCTAGAATGCTTGCCCTTCTCCTCAGCAGGTGTCCCCACCTACAGATAGATCCCATAGGCTTGGATTCAGTGATGCACATGTCAAAACATAAATGGATTTAGTGCGGTTCCATTTGCACACGATGTTGTACAACAGAAAGCGAGCACTTCCTTCCTTACATATCATAGTGTCCAGAAATTAGTTGTGCAATGTCCTACATAGGTGGAAATATGAATGGAAATACAATAAGTCTTATTTGGCAAAAGTGGCTACCATTGGGTTTTTCTTACGTTTCCCTTTGCACAAGAGCTCTAGCCGGTACAAGCAGAAATTGTGTACTAAATCCAACCCAAAACCTAAGTCATACACTGCACGCTGTACCAGGAATGTATAACTAGATCTCCCAGTGCCCTCCCCAAGATCAGAAAGCAGATGAATGTTGACTGCCACTGGGACAATGGCATGGGGAAAACGAATTAATGCCCCCTTCAGTTTCACAGCACTTCTGACACCACATAGATTGTATAATGAGTGGGACATAGTAAAAGCTTTGTGTACCACTTGCACAGAAGTTAACTTCTTTGTTGAGTATCAACAAGTGGTTCTTAGGCGTGTGGGGTTGTATGGCCTTATGAAAGAAACATGCAACTGGTACATCAACAACACACTACTGCTTCTAGATCCAGAGGGGTAAATATTTTAGTCTGGAGCAGCAAAATAAAACAAGAATACAGTGGCAGTGTGGACATTTTATTACATCATAAGGTTTTGTGAGTAAGACCTCATGAGATGCATGAAGATACCCTTGTGCATCCCTTGATCATTCCTGTGTGGACTGTTCCACATCCTATTACCATCATGCATGGACTTTGTTCCACAGACAAAACACTGTATCATACACAGGATATTTTCCGGCTTGGCGCACACACACTGGAGCCCGGAAGATGGATGCAAACACATTAGGAATGTTCCAGCTGCTGTACAGATGAGTGAGCCTAGGCAGTTGTTGAACTTCTCGCAGTCCTGAACTTGTACAGCTCTACAGTTCGGTGATTCTATCAAAGCAGCCTCTTCTGCTAGCTTATCCTGCCCGATAAAACCTGTTCAGGGAAAAACAGAAGAAGACAATGTCAGGACAAACCGAAGAACACTAGCCGCAGAGTAAGCCCCATTCAATATACCTGAGCAGGATTCTGAGTAGACCCGTTTAGGATTGCACTGCCTCCTGGATCTCTAATCTGCTCAAGGGAAATTCGGCCCCGGTGCTTCACCAGCGGGAAGAGTCACAATGAACGGGTGAAGGAGGTCAGTCACCCCAGGTTTCCAATGACAGCCAGCTTATAGCAAATCACAAGTTCTGATGAGGTCACACCTCACACCTATTTACGCCTGCACATGGACTTGGAGCCGCTTCATGTTCAAATAAAGGCAGGAATGGAGCATATCGTATCTCTAATACAATGGGAGGGAGAGATTTTTGCACTGATATGTGACCTTCACCATTGAGCTGCGTAGGTGCCACTCGCAGACCTCCCTGTTTAGGCCGTGACACTGATACCAGACTCAAGAGGAAAGTGACCGGGGAAAGCCGTGCGTAAGAAGGCTCCTCTGTTTCCTCACCTCCCTCTCTTTATCTAGAGGAACGATTTTCCCTTTCATTTTGCTCGGGTTTGTGGGCCGAGACACTGTTTTCTTTTCAAGGCCTGACTCGTGCTGTATTTCCCCTTCCCCCTTCCCTGAGCAACATCATAATCAGGGGAGGGGGAGTGGCTCAAGAGTGGCATGAGCTGGGTTTCTGTTTCAGTGGATCCCAATGACTGTATGCATCTAAAGCGTGTAAGTGCCTACAAGACACAAATTACATGCACATGCATAGGGCACCTTCACATATGTATAACGAACTGACAAAGCCTTCAGCTCTTCAGACGTGTTATTTTCAGTGCAGCCAATTCACTTTCAGCTGTAAAGAGAGCCAGTTTGGTGTAGTGGTTAAGTGTGCGGACTGTAATCGGGGAGAACCGGGTCTGATTCCCCACTCCTCCGCTTGCACCTGCTGATGTGACCTTGGGTCAGTCACAAGCTCTGGCACAGCTGTTCCTGAAAGAGCAGTTTGTGTTAGAGTTCTCTCAGCCCCACCTACCTCGCAGGGTGTCTGTTGTGGGGAGGGGAAGGGAAAGGAGTTTGTAAGCCGCTCTGAGACTCCAAGTGAAGGGCGGGGTATAAATCCAATCTCCTCTTCTTCTTCTTCTTCTTCTTTCTTCTTCTTCTTCTTCTTCTTCTTCTTCTTCTTCTTCTTCTTCTTCTGTCAATCAGTGATGAGATGGTTAAGTAGGAGACTTAAGGCAGCAGCTCATAACAAGTGATTCAGCTTTATTTACAAGGTAGGACGAACACAGAACATGAGAGCAACGGGCTCTCTTTTTCAAACTATCCGGGCTTGGTAGGCCACGCCCTTAGTTGAGATCAGAACCCATCAAAATATGAACATAACGACCAATTCAATCATTTCCCTCCTGCACCTTTCTTGTCTCCTGATTGGACTGCTGCGCAGAGTATCCAATCAGCTTGCAGGAGTTACGATGCCAGTCTTAAATAGGAGATAGAATTCAAGCTCAGGCATTATGTATACCAATATATAACAGAGATATTGGAAGATAAGACACTGAATGATAAATATGCATGTGTGGATGAGCTGTGAGACGACGGGATAGCAGAAAATGGAAGGGATTGCTCTTGGACTGGAACCATCTAAACCATCATGTTCAACAACATAGTTTGTTACTGCTATGTTGCTGCGTACTTGGCTGCTATGACCTTACCCACATGCAAACATACCAATGCATCTACAATCCAGCCTCTCTCAAATGTTGCTGCAGGTTGAAAGATCTTTTTTAAACATTTTTGTATTGAAATACTTTGTACGTAATGACCTTGTGTATCTGCTGCTATCCAGAGTGTGCTTTGTTTATTGGTTCCCCTGTGTATGCTCATTCCTTTTTGGCTGAAGCGAATGGGTGGTGACATGTGTTTGTGTAACTGAGCCATCATCGATGAAGCACCACAAAATGAACTTTCATTCATCTGTTATCAACGCAAATCTAATCCAATGCAATTGAGCCATCAGTCATCAAGGCTGAAGAAATCAAACAATGTGGACATATGTGTGAGAGGCAGCCCTGCCTTTGCACCCCATTGAAAGTAATGGGGCAGAAGTTAGTAATGGCTTTCTTGGCATATTTATTTCAATGGAATATAAATAGCAACTAATTTTTTTCTTGATTGTGGTCTGCATTAGAACACACGGGGCTTTTTTTGTAGAAAAAGCCCAGCAGGAATTCATTAGCATAATAGGCCACACCCAACAGCAGAAAATCATTAGCATATTAGTCCACACCCTGACAGCAAGCTCATTAGCATATTAGGCCACCACCTCCCATGCCTTCCCTTGGCTTGCCTGGGCTGGGGAAGCATTTAAATGCCTCCCCAATCCTTCGAGGGCCCCCCTGGCCTGTCTGCCTCAGAGTCACCAGTGGGGGTCGCTCTCCAGGCCTTCCCTCTGTAGCCGCACATGCAGAGGTTTTGGCTGTAGTGGGCGTGGCCAACTCTGAAGCCAGCCGGAACTCCGTTCCTGTGCGTTCCTGCCCAAAAATAGCCCTGAGAACACATATTGGATCACAACATTTACTTTCTCTGAAATAAATAACACAGTACTTTGGTTTATTTGTGGCGCACAACAATATGTATTTTCAGAAGTTACATTAAGGCCACATTTTAGTCTAGAATAATCATCCTGTGAAGGTTACTAATACAGGATTGAAATAATGAGAATATAAGAACAGACATGCCAGGTCTGATCTAGTGGTGGTCTGACCTGATCACACCTAATGGCCAACCAGGACCTTTTCTGCATGCTCAATTCACTCCTGATTTTCTTGGCACTCAATGCACAACCATTGGAATCAGTTTGAGCACAGTTCATTGGTCCATCTGCCCTCCCTCTACATTTTCAGAGTTGTGGAATCAGAGTTTTCTTCCACATGTGCCCAAATAATGATGATTTTCAAGGGAGGGTACTGTCGTCATCAATGGCATCACAGCACACACACACACACCTTTATTTTAAAAAGCATCAATATGTCAATGTACTGTTGTAACGAAAGTTTAAGTAGGTTTTCTGAAGTAAGTCTCTGGCCCTTTTTCACAGAGAGCTTCCTAGTTCTATTCGTACTACTTATGAGTATACATACAGGATTCTGGCAGTAACTCATTAAGATGTAAAGTTTTGTAAATAGCCTATTGTTGGGAGTGGGGTGTGTTGGGGCGTGGCCATTGCATGCAATATAACTGAGCTGAGGCTGTGGTCTACAGTCTTGTTCTGGCTGAAATCACTGAGTAAAGTAGAGCTGATCCCTAGTCTGGGAATCTGTTCACCCACGGAACCCCCACTATTGAACAGATTGTGAACTTATAGACTAATTATTGTCTTCGCTTCATTTTTCCATGAAAATTCAACAGAAATAGTATTTTGGGGTAACAGTCTCTTTGCCTGAATCATCCTTCAAATGTCACGATACTCAACTTCTTTCTATTTCGTCCTTGCACCTTTAACAATCAAGTAACGAATACAAAGAAAGTCTGAATTGCTTCATTTTAAAAAAGAGAAATTGCTTGATCAAACACCTATCCCATCATGGAAAGTATCTCGACATATTTTACAGATTACAAAATGCCGATCCTTGAAGAAAGCATGCAACTGAAGCAACATAGATTCAAAAAGTATTAATTCCTTAGAGCTGGATCCTAAAATACATAATCTGTGCTCTAAAAATACATTATTTAGTTAGTTAGTTATTTATTCGATTTCTACCCCGCCCTCTCTGCATTGCACAGCTACACCCCTGTCCCCCAAATATGAGGTGTCTGAGATTCAGGAGACCTCCCAGGAAGAGTGCTGGGCATGATGGACCATGTACTCTCAGACAATTCTCTGGGCTATTTCCGAAGTGCATCATGGATATCCACAAGACCCGTATATCAGAAGTCCAGTCTTCAGTCATTTTTTTTTTCCAGGTTGGCCAATCAGAACCAGGTGTTGGATCCAGGAGACCACAATGAAACCAATTCCACCATAAACTCATTGACAATAGTTAGCACACCTTTTCTTTCACTCACAGGTGCCAAATGCTATCTCTCCTTATATATAATTGAGTTTTCCCTTCCCTGCTGGCCTATGAGGAGTGGAGAAAAATGCACGACATCAGCCATTGGGCCGCTAGCTGCCGCTCAAGGCTGCTGGCGTGCCATTGGCTGGGAGGCAGGAGGTAAATGCTGCAAGTGAACACCACCACCAGGAGCCGGGGAAGGGAGGCTGTGATGCCAGCCGATGGTGCTAGGTGGGGAGCGAGGCCAGGGGGACGTTAAAGCCCCGGAGAGATGGAGTCTCAGTGAGGGGGACAGTGGAGACTGGGGATGGTGGATGATCTCCTTCCCCAATGGCCACCAGGTACACCTGCCTCCACCACCTTCTTCGAGAGGGGGGCCTGTCTAGTGCCTGTTGTCTCAGGTTCACAATGGGCTTCCCTTCCTAGTATAATATAATACTGGACTTTGGTAGGCATGTGCAAAAAAATTGGCTCTGGGTTCAGTTGTTTTGTCACTTAAAAATCATAAAGAAATATTTATTATTGCTAATAATAAAAACCATATATTTATTATCGCTAATGAATTTAGTCATGTTAAGAAATAACTTATGTTTTCTGTTGATTTGTCAGAAACATATTTCCAGGTGTAATGTTCTCCCCCCCACACACAGCCTCAGCTGGGATGTCAGTCAATTTATTATTACAGTCATTGACCAGTACATATCAATTTGAAGGAGAAATAGGAAAAAATCCCAACAGTATCCTGGCTGGTTATGAGCCAGGAAAAAAAAACCCTTAGTAACATAAAAGCTTATAAGTTATATAGAATATATAAAGGAAAGAAGTAAAACTACTGTTTAAACTTTTTAAACCATTTAAAAAGGTCAGTTTAAGACAATGTTAGTTAAAAGGTAGAGATATGCTCTATTTCCCTCACTTTTTGCATTCCTTATATACCTGGGTGCAGAACCTAGCCACCTGTCTTGATGTATGATGATTCCTATCCGACAACAGGTATTCTAATTCAATTTTGTTTGATCTTCCTGGGAACCTTTCCAGCAGCGGGCCAATGATTTCCTTTCGGCTCGACGTATGGAAAGAGCAATTGAGAAATATATGCTCCAGAGAGTCTATTTCAGTTCAGGAACGAGTGCAGAGCCTGAGCGCGTAAGGGATCCCTTTGCACTGTGTCTCTATTACCGCGAACAGCGAGGCCATGCTCCTTGCTAGGGTGAAGGCCTTTCTGGTTTTCTAAGATTCAAGAAAATATAAATAGGCCACAGGAGCAACCACATATCTACTGTTTGCTAGAGAAAAATAATTTGGTGAACTGCTAATGTCTGCTTGCCTTTCCAAATCTAGCACTCTCTGCTTGATAAGCAATTTTGCCCAATCTATGCCAAGATTTAGGAGGACTTGGGGGGGACAGACCCAACTTTTCAATGGACATTTGGGCCACTTGTATCCAACTGCTCTGAAATTGGTCATGCAGGATGAGAGGGAACAGGCCCTTTGGATTAATACTGCCCGTTATCCATTTATATATAAAAAGAATGCAAATCCTAGCTTCTACCCGGGTCATTCCAGGTGTAATATTCTCCCCCACATGCACCCTCAGTTGGGATGAAATTCCCAAGGACTGTAATCCTGACTCAACAAATCTTCCTTCCCATGGTTTAAGCATCTAGATTCAAGGCCAGTAGCACCTTAGAGACCAACAAGATTTAGGCAATATAAGCTTTCGAGAGTCAAAGCTCCCTTCATCAACCTAGTGAAGGGATCTTTGTCACTTAAAGGCTTATGCCCAACACTCCCTCTAAGCTGTGGAGTCTTGTGAACAAAAATTCTACTTTGTGAGCAGCTGGCATTAAAGTCATGAGTGAGTGATTTGGCTACTGCATACATTAGTTTGCTCTGGAGCCATCCTTCCTCAGCTAAGGTAAAAATGTGTGAGCCAGAGGCTAAAAAACTATGAGCTAGCTCACACTAACTCAGCTTAGAGGGAGCACTGCTTATACCTCCAAAATATTGCTGATCAGTAAGGTGCTGTGTATGTGTGTGTAAAGTCCCATCAAGTTGCAGCCGACTTATGGTGACCCCGGCAAGGGGCTTCCAAGGCAAAAGAGCAGGAGAGGTGGCTGGCCATTGCCTTCCTCTGCAGAGTCTTCCTTGGCTGTCTCCCTTCCAAGTACCAAACCTGCTTAGTTTCCAAGATCTGATGAGATTGAGCGGTACCCAGGGCCGGGTGCCAGGCTTTTTTACATCCTAGGCAAGGCTAACTACTTGTGCCCCCCCACCACCACCAATTTTCAAAAACAGATGGATTGTAGGGAGAAATGTGAAAAGCACAAAACTTGAAATTGCTAATTTTTTTTAAAAAAAAAAATTGCGACAGTAAGTAATACAACAATCTTTGATTTTCTCTCTCAAAGAGAAAACAGTTTTAGCGCACAAATCACGAATCGTTTTGAATAGTCCTGTGAATTGTGATGTTAAAATGTTAAATGTGATGTTAAAATTCAGGTCTCTTGAAAGTTTCCATTGCAGGCACATCAAAATCTCATTTTGCGTGCCTTTTCCTTTGAAAACGTTGTCACCAATTTCTTCAGGTCAAGTGATGATGCTTTCGCATGTCCAATTGATATACTTGCCAAACCAAATAGTCCCTATTGCAGCATTGTTGAGTGTATGTGTATTTTTATAAATTTGAGCTTTGAGAAACTGCATTCACCACTTGCCACTGACACTGGAAGTGTGAGAAGGATCCTTAGAGCAACAGAAACATTCGGTACACTATCAAGGAGTTTTTGATGCAGTATGAAGGGAAGTATTCCTTGTGGTAACATAGACTATGTAAGTGCCAGAACACTTCTGCTACTCCCAGGCGCTGACATTCCAGGAAGTCCTTTGAGGGCAGATAGACTGCCCACAATGGCTGTGGAGGACCTAGCCTTTGCCTCTGTCCCCCTCAGTATGTGAGTGAACTGCCTCTCATTGAGGGCCAGTCCCCAATCTGCCCTAACTGCCTGCCAGTGGATACCAAGTCTTTGTTCCTGCCTAATAGACGGAGTCCTCAAAATGAAATAACCCATGTAACACAGGGCCTAGATTATATAGAATCAGAAAGCCCCCTCAAAGCCAATGACGCAACACAATAAGTGGTAGAAAGTGGTTGACAGGAGGATCGGCTGTTCTGGTTGGAGATCCTCCTGTGAGACATATACCTACTGATCTGGTTGGTTCCCTCAGCACCTCTTTCACTGTCCAGAAAAAAGCAAATTCACCAAGTCCCCAGTATAATTATCAGATCTGAAAGTTTCTGACTGCTCCAGAATTATGGAAACAATTCTGTTCGGATTCATGTATTCGACAAAAAGTCATAGTTCAGGTAGGATCTTGATTAGTACGTTTCCAGCTGCATATCCTTGAACATTAATACTAAATTAACATTCATATGTTCATGAGTCTTCCCATGATAGAAGTGTTTGGAAACTAACTGCTGAGACTGCACAGTTCATACAGTATCACAGTACAGCTCAACTGCTTATGAATGGGTGGAGGTGGAAGCCCAGACATGGATTGGATAGTCACCCGATCCCCTTTTCCACAGCTATGCAGATGTGTCCAAGATATAAAAGCAACCATAGTGAAGTGAAGCAGGAATAAATTCTTCCCCAGTCACTCAAATAACTAGATGATGGTCAAATGCTCCAGACTTTTCCAAGGCTTGTGCAGCTGAGTAGATGAAATTTTTTATGGGCCCCAAAACCATTTACTTCTTCTCAGTACAGTGGAAAAGTCGGTTCCCTTAAGCTGTTGATAATGGCAGTGATGGGTTTTATACAGCCCCATAAAACTCCATTGAGACCCACGTGTGATATCTGCACAAAGCTTAAATAACAATAGTCACCATAAATAATTCTCCCTTTGACAGCTGGCTCCCTTTCCAAGACCTCAGCAATACACTTGGCCAGTTGAGACTCCCAGACTTCCCTGAAGAAAGAGATTGAACTGCAAACAGTCATTCCCCAAAGACAAATAGAAAGTGTGCAGAAAAACCAGAGGTAAAATGGGTTGGAGAGCCAAAACCAATAGTTGCAAATATTTAGAATTCGCCAGCTGTTCAAGAGTTTCCCAGATTCTGAATGCAAAATGGAAGGGGTCAGCTATGAAATCCTATAATAATCTGACAACCATCATATCTTGTCAGTCAATTCCATCATTACGTGTCGTTTGTCAAAAGTCACGTGTCAAGACTTAAATACGAAAGGCGAATTTCACAAGAAAATATTAACATTAGGACTGAGTGGAAACTTTCCTTCCATGCTTTCTGTACAGCCAAATCCAGACACATGGACAAGCAGGGTTCTGCCTAGATTCTCCCTGATACGTTAGTTTGGGTGGGGGGAGGGAATTTCAATATATGGAATAAAACATGTGGTTCTTCACCTTCAGTGAGACTGTTCACAGGAAGCTTCACCACTTGAATTTTTGTTGGATATATAAATTGGCCCCGTGGAGGCAGCATGGCGTAGTGGCCAGAGTGTGGGACTAGGATTTGGGACACCCAGTTTCAGATCCCCATTCCATCGTGGAAGCTTGCTGGGTGACCTTGGGACAGTCACTCTATCTCTCAGCCTATCCCACCTCACAGGGTTGGTGTGAGGATAAAATGGAGGTTGGTGGAACAATGTTGCAAGCCACTTTGGGTTTCTATGGCGCTATAAAGGTAAAGGTAAAGGTTCCCTTGCTCGAAAGCCAGTCGAATCCGACTCTAGGGTTGCGGTGCTCATCTCCGTTTCAAAGCCAAAGAGCCAGCGCTATCCGAAGACATTTCCGTGGTCATGTGGCCGGCATGACTAAACACCAAGGCGCACGGAACGCTGTTACCTTCCCACCAAAGTGGTACCTATTTATCTACTTGCAATTTCTTGCTTTCGAACTGCTAGGTTGGCAGGAGCTGGAACTAGAGACGAGAGCTCACTCTGTCATGCGGCACTCACGGGTCTTGAACTGCTGAACTACTGACCTTCCACAGCCTGCAGTTCAGCGTCTTAACCACTTGAGCCACCGCAGCTATACCTACATTAAAAAGAACAGAATGTGTTTCGTGGGACATCTATAGGAAAGGCCCTTCCAAGAACAGACTTTTTCATCCGCTTTCACGGCAGATTGAATGACGAGTACAAAGACTGGAGTGTTATATTTCCTCAGATATAAAATGACAACGGCCAGAAGTCAAAAGTCCCCTCCAGAATGATTTCTAATATTATTCAAATGTGTATAATCGGAGATGGGAACTCCACCTAAAGTTATATATGGGATCAAAAAGAATACTGACTTTATTCCCACAGTGTGGATGGTTAGAAAGGGGGAACCAGCCTATCGCTGCATTCATTCGAAAGAAAACAGCATCACAAACCATTCAGGCACATGGCATTGCTTTGGTGGGAATCCAATAAATTCTGCTTGGGGGCCTGGAGTACAAGATCTGCTTGGGGGCCTGGAGTACAAGATCAAAACGACCATCAAAAAGAAGTTTGTTTGATGTTGGTGGGAAGGGGTTATGGATTCCGTTTGTGGTCAAGTAATGGGGTATGAATCATGGAGCATGGCCTGATACTTGCTTATTTCTTCTTTTTTTTAGTTCACTGTACAAATAGATACATCAGTAAGATGTGGGAGACTATAATCTCAGAAAATCCTGTTTAATAACAAACACGGTATTTTGCATCACAGAAACACTATGTACGTTGCCTGCCTCGATAGCCTGTTTCCATTGCTGTTTTCCACAGCAAGCACACACGCATACACCACCGTGAGGCTCTTCCTTCACCAGTGCCATCCCCCAGACCTTCAGCCATTTGGCTGCTTAACTTCCCCACGATCTCCCCGGGTCTCAGAATAGGGAAAGGAGGAGCACAAGGTTGTGCCATCCAAGTCCTCCTTGTCCTGCACTTCGCAGGCCAGGCAGGTCTCCTCTGAAGCAATGTCCTCAGGTTTATATAGCAAGGCTTGGCAGCATTAATGGGTGCTGGCAGCCAGGAGCTGGAACTGAAGGCAAGGAACTAGAGACAAGGGGCTGGAGCTGACCCACAGGCTTGTACCTAGCGGGTCAGTTGATGCAACAAGGCAGTTTTCCCAAGGCTCAGCTTAAATAGGCTGGGAAGTCGTCAGGCTCAGCTGGCCTGCTGGCAGGTGCTGTACTCCTGGCAGCAGTGTGCTTGAGCCAGGATCCTGCAAAGAACTGTTTTTGCCTGGCCCTGCGCTGCATGCAACCAGCTGAGATTTCACCTCCTGTGGGCCACCTTGGCCCAGGCCTCCTGCCACCACTGAGCCTACAGAGTGAGGGTGTCTACTGGGGGGCTATGGGCCCAGGTCTGCATCTTGCTCAGCAGAGTCCTGAGCCAGTGATGAGGCCTCCCTAGCAGACTCAAGTAGGGATGGCCTCTGGTGCTGCTGGACCATTGTCAGCAGGTGCTTCATTTGTGTTAGGCTCTCCCTGGTCCTCCTTGGCTCCCTGGGCTCTTCCTCTGAGGACTCTGAGTTGCTGAACTGGTTGGCAGGGGTCATGGCACTCCCCTCTTTCCTGGAGCAGCGTTTGCCTGCAGAGTTTGCCACACTTCCCCTTTCTGCTCTTTGTGGAGTCACTATTTGTGCTTCCTCCCTGCCCCTGTCAATCAGCCACAGTCCCACCTCCCTGGCCCCACCCCTAGAGCCTGAGCCATTATCTGAGCCTGAGCCATTATCTGGAGCACCAGTTCTTCCAGACTCCTGCTCCATCCTTGCTGGTCCTCCCCCTTTCTCTCACTGGCCCTTTCCTGGGAGGCCTTCAGCCACTCCCACCCTGCCCGGCTCCTCCCAGGTCCTTGCATGGCTGAGCTCCTTCTCTGCCCCACCCAGGCAGTCATTGTTGAGCTTCTGCTGGCTGCCTGCTTGCTAGCTGGCCTGATGGCTTCTGAGGCTAGCTCTTCCCTGACATCTTAAGCTGGCAACCCTAATCTTCTTTGTTGTCCTGGCATCAGGAGATCATGTCAAGAGCCAACACCCAAAGCTCTGGGGTCAAGAAGACAGGTGGCGAGGCTCGTGCCCAGTTGCTTCAGCTACCTGCTGCCCAGGTTCCATCCTGGGATTTCTGGCTAAGCCAACAGGGGCTGCCTGAGGTATGAGGGAGGTGGGTTGGTCCCTCTCCATTCCTGCAACTTTGGGGACGTCCCTGGCTTTGCCACAGGCAACACAGCTGAGGACAAGCCAGGTGCTGTCCCTGAACCACAAACTTCAAGTAGTCCGCTAGTTGTTCCTATGAAGCGCTCAGAACTATAGAAGAGCTAGGTTTCAGTCTTGTAGTACCTTAAAGACCAACAAGATTTCCAGGGTATAAGCTTTCGAGACCGAAAGCTCCCTTTGTCAGACCTGATGAATCTAGACCTTCTACTGCCAGCCAACATAATGCTTACTTGCCACGTGAAACTAGAAACTGTTGTTTTTACTGGGGTACTAGAAGTTTCTGCCCTGACTAGGGTAGGCCTGGCTAGTCCAATCTCATCAGATCTCAGGAAGCAAGCAGGGTTCGTATTTGGATGGGAGACCAGTAAGGAAGTCCACGGTGGCCACAGAGGCTGCAATCACACACACGAAATCATCCACTGTCCAACTGGGTTTAGCCAGTTCACACAGTAAAACCCAGCTGGAAAGTGCATTGAAAGTGGGTTATTTAGTGTGTGTGACTGCAGCCAGTGGTAAGCGATGGCAAATCACTTCTGTTCACCTTTTGCCTTGAAAGCCCTGCAGGGTCACCGCAAGTCTGCTGCAGCAGAGCTGCACTTTATGCACATACAAGGTTCCAGCAGAGAGTTCTCAATCTCCCATCCAACATATGTCTCCCAAGTTTCTTTCAAGGGAAGCCAAGACAGGTTGTAGTATAACTTGGCTTCTTAATAAACTTTGTTATCTTCCTTGGGGGGGGGTATGTGCACAGAATGCCATCAAGTTGCCGCTGACCTATGGCAACCCCCGCGAGGGCTTTCCAGACAAGTGAAAAGGAGAGGTCATTTCCCACTGCCTTCCTCTGCAGACTCTTCCTTGATGGTCTTCCATCTAAATAGTGACCTTGCTTAGCCTCCATGACCCGATGAGATCAGGCTATATCCTAAAGCAGGGCTTTTTTGGTAGAAAAAGCCCAGCAGGAACTCATTAGCATATTAGGCCACACCCCTGACAGCACAGCTCACCAGCATATTAGGCCACACCCCTGACAGCACAGCTCACCAGCATATTAGGCCACACCCCTGACAGCACAGCTCACCAGCATATTAGGCCACATCCCCATGTTACCAGAAGTGTGGGCATCCAGCCACACCCACATATTGCTTCTTATTCTGTTTACTCTTGTTTGTTGTCAAAACCCAGGGCTTTTTTTGTAGGAGGAACTCCTTTGCATGTTATGCCACACACCCCTAATGTAGCCAATCCTAATGAGTTTCTGCTGTTGGGTGTGGCCTATTATGCTGATGAGTTCCTGCTGGGCATGGCCAACTCGGGAGCCAGCCAGAACTCCGTTCCTGTGCGTTCCTGCCCCAAAATAGCCCTGTCCTAAAGAAACAATAGTCTATGGCAAGAAGCAGTTTATTTCATCCTCACAGTTTTTCTTGCTGGAGCCGCGTCCCTTCATTCTGTTCACTTATGGAGCAAAGGAAAGGAATTCCAGGGAAATATGCTCTAAAAGGGACCATAATCTTCCACCCATTTTTGCTGCATGCAGGGACATGGGATCACTGTGTGCACCTTCAGGGTGTCTGGCCATGAACCCAGCTAACCTCGTGATCAGTTCTTGTGCTGACCTGTCATGCAGATGCTGCTGATGTAGTAACAGAGCTCTTTTTGTAGCAGGAACTCCTTTGCATATTAGGCGACACGCCCCTAATGTAGCCAATCCTCCAAGAGCTTACAGTGCAAAAAGCAGGCAAGGCTGCTGATTTAAAGGATGCCTCTGACTGTACAGGTGTAAAGAGGGAACAGACAGTAAGTGATTCTGTGCTTGACACAAGTCTTTCAATTTCATGATCCAACCACGACCCAGGAAACATCAAGGCGATGATGTCACCAAGAACTTGCCTTGCATGCCAACGAGTGAGTTCAAATAAAAGCCTTTGGCCTGAGGACTGTGTTCATGCTGAAGTCCTGCTTTAGACATTAGCGTGCCTAATCTAACCTTTATAAAATGTTTGCAATGCTCCTTAATATTAGTTCTAATTGTTGGTAAAATGGGCAACTTCTCTGTTTCGACCAACAAGCAAGCTCTTTTCTGCCCCTGTGTGGTAAAACACGTTACTTTCACCTCAAAGTTAATTCATTTATCACATCAGATAATAGCTAAGGAAAAGCAAAACAACCTCTTTAAATAGGAAGTATGTGAAAAATCATCTTACCTTAGAGATGGTGTCTGTGTTACAGCCACCACAAGAAGGCCAATGGCCATTTTTTCACATTATGACATGTTTCATGAGTCTCATGTGTATAGCTCAGGCAATGGATGGTCTGATATTTCATCTTATTCTTCTTGATGATTTAGTAAAAACATCCAACCTGTGCTGTGAATACGGCAGACAACTGATTCAATGTAGTAATAACTAGTGCTTAGAGCAAATTAGAATGTCTTCCGTGTAAGAGAGAAGAAGAGATTGGATTTATACCCCACCCTTCACTACCCAAAGGGGTCTCAGGGCGGCTTACAAACTCCTTTCCCTTCCCCCCCCATAACAGACACCCTGAGGTAGGTGAGGCTGAAAGAGCTCTGACAGAAACTGCCCTTTTTCAAGAACAGCTGTGCCAGAACTATGGCTTGCCCAAGGTCATCCAGCAGGTGCAAATGGAGGAGTGGGGAATCAAACCCGGTTCTCCCAGATTAGAATCCGCACACTTAACCACTACACTCCCATAACAACCATAACAACTTATAAATCAGGACAAATGCATAGGGATGGGCATGAACTGGCTCATGAACTAAAATTTGTGAAGAATTTTGCGCAATTCATGGTTCATGAAGCGAAGTTCATAGCAGGTCAACCGGCACAAACTTTCCACGAACTTTCAAGCTGTTCGTGAAGGTTTGTGCTGGTTTGTGAATGGATACATTTCCAGACAGACTGTCTCCATTCAATCTAAATGTTTCCAAACTTCAAAGCAGCATAACTTTGGAGGTCATGTAGAGGGGCATCTGGGGGAGGTCCCCTGCGACTTTGATGTCTCTAGGTTGCACAGGATCCATTCTATAGACTCCCGAACCTGTGCCTGTCAAAATGACCACCTGTCATTTGACAAGAACAGGTTCGGGAGTGTATAGAACAGATCCTGTGCAAGTTAGAGGTACCGAACTAGCAAGGACCTCCAGCTGACTCCCCCCTACCTGCCCGCTGAGCTTGGGGAGGATTGGATTTACGGGGTCCGAGTTACAGCCCCCACAGAAGGTGCCCCCAGGAAAGTGCCTTCTGGGGAAATGACAGCCCAGAATCTGGGCTCATCTCAGTCACCTGTACTTGAAGCCTGCCAGCCACACGTATCGGGAATATGTATTGTCTGAAAGGGTAACAGGCAGATTATGCATATACATACAGCAAAATCTTTACAGAGTTATCTGTTCGGGGCTTCTGACCACTATGGACTGGATACATAGAATGAAGGGGCAGTTTGATGCTGCCAGGGGACAGCAGAGCAATGGAACTGCTGTTTCTGTGGATTGGCATCTGTAGAAACAGCTATTCCCTCAGTCCTCCTTCAGCATCTTCTGCCATCTCCCTCTAGAGAGATGGACCCAGATTCTGGATTATGTCATCTGGCCAAGAGACAGAAGAGATTGCCATCCACACACTCATGTATCCTGAATAAACTATACTTTTGTTGAATGTCAAAATGTTGTCAACCCCCTTGGAGAACCAATCATGTCTCAAAAATGGTGTACAAATATAAGAAATATATGTACACTGCTCTCATAGAGAGCCAGTTTGGTATAGTGGTTAAGTGCGTAGACTCTTATCTGGGAGAACCGGGTTTGATTCCCCACTCCTCCACTTGCACCTGCTGATGTGACCTTGGGTCAGTCACAAGCTCTGGCACAGCTGTTTCCCTCAAGGACAGTTTCTGTCAGAAGTTCTCTCAGCCCCACCTACCTCACAGGGTGTCTGTTGTGGGGAGGGGAAGGGAAAGGAGTTTGTAAGCCACTCTGAGACGCTTTTGGGCAGTGAAAGGCGGGGTATAAATCCAAACTCTTCTTCTTCTTCTTCTACCTGCAGAAAAGAAAGACAGAAACTTAACTAGGGTCTCGGTCACACATGCCAGATAATGCGGGGGGAACTAAGGCTATTTGCCCCGTTGTAATTTGATGTGCCACTGCACGATCAGGTGCAATTCTTTGCCACGAGTTTCTGGTGCGCTTCAACAAGGGATCACTGACGCAACGAGAGCATGCCGGTACGATCACACAGAGATGTCCTTCTGCGGCCCATAGCAAACCTGTTTGCTACAGCACTTTCCCAGGTATTTTTTTAACTCCAGTTCTTTGGAGGGGCGAGACAGGTTGGTGGTGGGTGCGGGACACTTCCTCAGGGCCGGCTCGCCCACTAGGAGAGCTAGGCACTCAACTATGGCGCGCTGGCTGCAGGGGCACCAAACTGCACCCAGTCCCTCTGCGAAAAGCCCACCACCACCTCCCCGCCACCGCCGTCAGTGAACAGTGCCCCAGCAGGGTGCAGGAGGCAGCAGCGGAGCATGCCTGCCCTCCCCCTCCCCCCTCGGGCTCAGCCGCGCTTAGAGGGAAGAGACGGGGGTGTAAAACCCCCGCCTCTTCCCTGGCTTGCTGGTGCACCGCACTTAGAAGGAAGAGATGGGGTTTAACCCCCCCCACCTCTTCCCTGGCTTGCCGGCGCTGCCCCCCCATCTCCAGGCCCCACTGGGAGGTTGGCTTGGTTGGGGGGTTGCGGGCACCACAAGCTGGCCTAGGGCGCCCAGACACCACGGGCCGGCCCTGCACTTGCCAGATGTTCCCATGTGATTGTGCTCGTAAAATCCGCCCGGCATTCGTCCCTCTCGCACCGCTAATTCTGTGTGTGATCAGAGCCTAGGTCTTCTATAGCTATCTCAGTTGGTTCTCAATGACTTCCTCTCCTTTCAGGTCAGCACTTGTTTAAAAAATTGCAAAATGGTTTATGAGATAATGTACGGTTAGATCCAATTCCTGGAACCCAGTCACTGTTTTAAAACCAACCTTTTCTCTCCCCTTGATATTGAAGGTGTCTTATTTTGAACAGGGATTGCTTGTAACAAGCAGCAATGTTATTTCAGTCACTGTCCATCTCATATTTATTTGTGAGCCAGCAGGTTCAAGTCTCCACTCTGTCCTGGAAGCTTACTAGCTGACCTTGGGCCAGTCACACACATTCAGCCTAGCCTATCTCACAAGGCTGTTGTGGTCATTAAGTGGAGGACAGGAGGCGATGTAAGCCACTTGGGGTTTCTATAGCCGAGAAATGCCGGGTATAAATGAAGTTAATAAATAATTTGCTCAGCTGGAGCACAGTTTGAAGGCTGGTAGACGTATTGAATCAACTGAGACAAATAATACGACTGCCTTTTGGCCCATGGTATCCAGTGGAACTTAAAAAATGTCGGTCTTTAGTTTTTCATATATCCATGACTGTTTGGGAGAAATTTTTCTGCAGATCTGAACAAAGCCATTTTGGAGGAATCTGGTAAGCCCGAGACTAATTTGTCAGCTCTGCCTAATTGGCCACCAGTATCCAAGAATGAAATATGTGTATTGATTCAATCTTTTCCTTTTAGTAAAGCTCCTGGCCTTGATTATGTCCCTGCTGAATCATTTAAATCTAATCTTGATTGATGGGTGGATATTTTGTCCCTTATTCTCTGGAGGTTAGTAGAACAGGCTATATTCCTCTTGGAAGGATTCTGTTATACTGCCTATATATAAGAAAGGTGATTGTCATGACCCTGCAAACTATAGACTGATCAGTCTCTTGCTAGTCATAGGCAAGATTTATGCCAAACACCTATGGGTTAAATTGATCTCATGGATGAATGAGCAAGAAATTATGGGCTGTGAGCAGGCAGCCCAGTTTGGTGTAGTAGTTAAGAGCGGTAGACTCTAATCTGGAGAACCAGGTTTGAGTCACCACTCCTCCACATGCATCCAGCTGGGTAACCTTGGGTCAATCACAGTTCTCTCAGAGCTGTTCTCTCAAGAGCAATTCTTTCAGAGCTCTCTCAAATCTCTTTGGAGACAATGGCATGGATCAGAGCCTTAAATTGCATTAAGATTCTCAAATCTGAACTGGGACACAGCTTACTACCTCTTATTGGTAATGACTCATTTTTATCATCATGGGATAAATTAAAGGACTTAAAGTTGTCCATTCTAAACATGCCAATAGATACAATACTGACTCTACCAATGAGGTGTATAAATTAACAAAGGACCATATTACAGAATTAGATTACAATAGTACATATCTACACGCTTGACATATCTGTTTTCCCAATGCACTTGGGCTGTTTTTCCATTAAAAATACTATCATAATTTTATAAGTTGAAGGCTCCAAAGCTCCAGCAAACCTTTATGCTGGCAAGCATGGACTCTTCACCTTGTGCAGTGTTGAATGGGAGATATTCTCTGACACCTTAGATAGAATCTGCCAGTGTTTCCACACAAAACTGGGTGGGATTGCTAATTCTGAAGAAGACAGAGTCAAGATTCAAAGTTGTCTAGATAGACTAGAACAGTGGGCGGAGACAAATAAAATGACTTTCAATAGTGATAAGTGCAAAGTCCTACACTAGGGTACAAAGAATCAAAGGCACAGATATAGAATGGGAGGGATTTGGCATCTGGGTGTTCTGGTTGATCACAAGCTAAACATGAGCCTGCAGTGCAATGTGGCTGTGAAGAAAGCTAATGCAATCTTAGGATGCATTAACAGAAGCATTGTGTCCAGATCATGGGAGGTGATAGTTCCACTCTATTCTGCTACAATCAGGCCTCACCTGGAGTATTGTGTCCAGTTTTGGGCACCACATTTTAGGAAGGATGTCGACAAGCTCGAGCATGTCCCGAAGAGGGCAACCAGGGTGGTGAGAGGGTTGGAATCCAAGTCTTATGAGGAAAGGCTGAAAGAGTTGGGTATGTTTAGCCTGGGAAAGAGAAGGCTTAGAGGGGACATGATTGCAGTCTTCAAAATATTTGAAGGGCTGTCATGTAGAAGACGGAGCAGATCTATTCTCTCTTCCTCCGGATTGCAAGACTAGATCTAATGGGTGGAGATTACAAGGGAGTCGTTACCAGCTAAATATCAGGAGGAACTTCCTAACTGTAAGAGTGGTTGAGCAGTGGAACAGACTGCCTCAAGAGGTGGTGGATGCTCCTTCGCTGGATGTTTTCAAGGGGAGGCTGGACAACCATCTTTTGGGTATGTTGTAGGGATATCTTTTGGCTATGCTCCTGCAGAGTGCAGTTTGGTGTAGTGGTTAAGTGCGTGGACTCTAATCTGGGAGAACCCGGATTGCACCTGGCTGGATGACCTTGGGCAAGCCATAGTTCTGATAAGAGCTGTTCTTGAAAAAAGAGCAGTTTCTGCAAAGAGCTCTTTCAGCCCCACCTACCTCACAGGGTGTCTGATGTGGGGAGGGGAAGGGAAAGGAGTTTGTAAGCTGCTCTGAGACACCTTTGGGTAGTGAAGAGCGGGGTATAAATCAAATCTCTTCTCTTCTCTTCTCTTCTCTTCTCTTCTCTTCTCTTCTCTTCTCTTCTCTTCTTCTTCTCTTCTTCTTCTCTTCTCTCTTCTCTTCTCTTCTAGATGACCTGCAAGGTCCCTTTCAACTCTCTATGTTGAACTTTCTATGATTCTATAATAAGTAGGACTGAGACTCTAGCTCATATAGTATTTGATTGCCCTCTGAGAGTAGAAGCCAGAAATAAATTCCTCTTGCCCCTTTTTCATCTATTTCTGATGCTTGTGTGACTGTTGAATCTAAGATTGCCTAGCATCTTTCAGACCTTGACTCTGATGTTACTGTTTGAGTGGAGAGGCTTTTTGCAACTTTGCTCTGATCGTGTAAGTTGGTTGCTCCGTTTCAACCCATGTGGCTTTTTAACAGACGGAAGGAAAGGAATTTGCTCAGTCTTTTTGTAAAATGATACTGTTTACTGCAGAGCTTATAAATAAACAAGGCAGTTTTTTAAAAAATAAAAATTTACTCATAATCAGGGGAACTAGAAAATGTTCCTTCCATGAGCATAAAAAGGCTTATGTCCAGAAGCACTTCTCAGCACTTGATAGTAGAGGAGGAGGAAAAGGGAGCAAACTAGAAGAAGCCTGTTCAGTCATCTTCTACATTTCTCTAAAATGTCACATGGTCTTGTAGCACCTTAAAGGCTTGTGCATTTATAGCAGCATCCTCTTTTGTGAAGCAGAGCCCACTTCATCAGAACTGTGCTTCTTCATACAACTGGCCAAATGGACTTTATGTGTCACAAAAATCCATGCTGCAATAAATGTTAGTCTTTAAGATATCACAAGTCTTTGTCAGTCTATGTGTACTAAACCCCAGCCACCCTTCTGAATAGGGATGGGCACAAACTGGCTCATGAGCTAATGTTTGTGATGAATTTTGGCCAGTTCATGGTGTGCAAACAGAAATAGGCGGTAAGTCAGCCAGCACAAACTTCCCGTGAACTTTCAAGCAGTGCATGGTGGTTCACAGTCTAGTAAATGGGCATGGCATGGCAGCCAAAGTTGTCGGCCAATCCGTTTCTATTACTAGATATGCATTAGAACCAATAGTCATCCCTTTACTTGGGGGGGATTTCCATAGTGGAAGAATACTATCAATGGGAGGGATTTTTTTCTTGCCAGTCTGAGCCTCCGGCATGAGAGAGCCAGCAAGTCTGAAACCTCCAAGGGCTTGACCTTACGCCAAACACACTTTTCAGCCCACTTTTTAAAAAATAAAACAAATGGCACACAAGCTTCCTTTTGGAAATTCTCTCTGCTTTACAGCCTCCCCCGTCTGAAGCTGAACCGAGCACGGCTATTCTCTTTTAGCCTTCCCCACCCCAAAGTACAAAAATGTCTGCCACTGTCCCACGCCTCCTTCTCCCCAGCAAACCCTGCTAACAGCACTAGCACAGTCTCCTCCGTTCCCACAGGGACAACAGCCACCACCCAATAGGAGGGCAGGGGAGGCTCCTGCCGAGTTGGGGGGGGAGGGAGCAAGGAGGG
Organism: Gekko gecko; assembly: GCA_029375565.1. Lineage (NCBI taxonomy): Eukaryota > Metazoa > Chordata > Lepidosauria > Squamata > Gekkonidae > Gekko > Gekko gecko. Next base: position 73,051,792 of record JAPDNY010000003.1, on the reverse strand, counting down.
TGGAACTTCCACCGAGTGGGGGGATGGGGGGCACTTGTCACTTCTTGATTAAATGGTGTGTATGCCAACCTAGCAGTTCGAAAGCAAGAAATTGCAAGTAGATAAATAGGTACCACTGCAGTGGGAAGGTAACAGCGTTCCGTGCGCCTTGGTGTTTAGTCATGCCAGCCACATGACCACGGAAATGTCTTCGGACAGCGCTGGCTCTTCGGCTTTGAAACAGAGATGAGCACCGCAACCCTAGAGTCGGATTCGACTGGCTTTCGAGCAAGGGAACCTTTACCTTTACTTTACTATACCCATAGACTAGGGGCTGCGGTGGCTCAAGTGGTTAAGACACTGAACTGCAGACCGGAAGGTCGGTAGTTCAACAGTTCAAGACCCGAGTGCCACATGACAGAGTGATCTCCTGTCTCTGGTCCCAGCTCCTGCCAACCTAGCAGTTCGAAAGCAAGAAATTTCAAGTAGATAAATAGGTACCGCTTTGGGGGGAAGGTAACAGCATTCCGTGTGCCTCGGCTTCTAGTCTTGCCGGCCACATGACCACGGAAATGTCTTTGGATGGCGCTGGCTCTTCGGCTTGGAAACGGAGATGAGCACCGCATGCCTAGAGTTGGATTCGACTGGCTTTCGAGCAAGGGAAACCTTTACCTTTACCTATACCCATAGACTACTATCAAGTACTGAGAAATAACTGAGAGAATGCAGAAATCTGCCGCCAGGAAGCCCACGAGTCAGAAGCAAGTCATATTTCTTTCAGTGAAGTTGTTTTCCTTCAAAAGGTTAAAGGCTGGAATTATGACTTGACATAGCTGGGCAAAAGACTGCCACCATTTCATCTTAATTTGTTATTCTTTCTCTTTAAATTTTACTGTGTGAAAGGGCTTGTCATCTTGTACAGGGTTGTTGTCACAAATGCTGCAAGGGTAGTGGCTCCGTGGGTCTGAAGGATCACTTACGAGCCGATTTTGCATGCAAGGCATTCCTGAAATGGCAGGTTATTTATGCTGTTCCAAAAGCTCAGCAAAACTCTCTTCCTGGATTGGGTTCTGGAACCAGAAGTGAAGAAGCAAATCTTTTGACAAAAACCTCACCTTAGCTTTGTAGCTTAATAGGGAAGAAAAGGAAGTCACACACTTCTAAGGTGCTAACAGAACAGCCCGCGGGAACTTTTGTTTTAGCAATGACTAGCCTAACACAAGTATAGCAGAATGTCGGAGAAATTAGGAGTTACCCAGCAACCTTAAGAGCCTGAAAAAGTGTGATACAGTTTTTAAGGATTGCAAGTACATTAGGAACTCTGTGATTTGCTTTGCTATTTTCAGGGTTTAGCGACAACGACAATGGCTATTTAGTGATGTTTAATGAGCACTACTGGGTCCAATGATGGAAAGTTCATATGTGCAAGATCACGTGCTGTGTCATCAGATGATAGACATGTGTGTCTCCTCCCTCTCTCTCAATGTGCCATCCTAAGTGAAGTTCCAGCAGCCCCATGTAGAGATCTCCCCTTCATCCATTTTGCAGCAGGTCATAAAGCTTATCCATGTTATGACAACTTGGCGTTATGTGTCACTTCCTTCTCGCACAATATCACCAGCTGCTATTGAAAAGGCTGTAAAAATGTGTAAATGTCATGCTTGCTTTGTTGTTGTTGTTCAGTCGCACAGTCTAGTCCGACTCTTCGCGACCCCCTGGACCAGATCACGCCAGGCCCTCCTGTCTTCCGCTGTCCGCTGAAGTTTGCTCAATTTCATGTTCGTTATGTACACGTAATACATAGGGAACGGGTAGAACTCGCCACACAGGGATGCTATTTTCAGTGGCAGCCTTAGATTATATTACAGCCCTGACTTGGATGCCCCAGGCTAGCCCCATCTCATCAGACCGCGGAAGCTAAGCAGGGTCGGCCCTGGTTAGACTTTGGATGGGAGACCTCAAAGGAATACCAGGGACATGATGCTGAGGCAGGCAATGGTAAGCCGCCTCTGAACCTCTCTTGCCTTAAAAACCCTACGGAGTCTCTTTAAGTCAGCTGTGATTTGATGGCACTTTCCTCCACGGTATATTACATTATATTGTATTGTATTATTGTATTGTCATGTTAAAACGTTTAAGCCCCACCTTTCCTTGTAGTTTAAGGCAGCTCACAATAACACTTAAAAATATTTCAGTTAAAACCAAAATGAAATAACAATCCCCAAATCTCTCCTCCCCTTCCCCCTCTTAAATGCTGCCTGCTACTCAAACCCTCTCAAATGCCCTGGCAAGCAAGCACGTCTTGCCGTGCCTCCTGAAGATCTCCAGGGAGGGGCCCCCATCCACCTCTCCAGGGAGCCCACTCCACAGAGCCTCAGTGAAGAAGGCCCAGGCTCTGGTCAGTGCCAGGCAGAATATATTTCATGGTGAGAGAGCCAGCAGATGGCTACCTGGTGACCGTTGTTGGTGCACAGGGACATAGGGAAGGAGATGACCCTTCAAATATGTGGAAATATAGTTTGGAAATATAGTTCCATCTATTTCCATCCTGAAAGGTGTCATGAAATAAGACACAGGAACTGTGCACTGTTGTTTTTGATGTCTAGAGAAGAAGAGGTATGAAAAATAAGAATAAGAGTGTTATGTACTGAATGTGAATCGCTCCTATCTATTCACATGTTAAGCTTGAGTCTGAATGTGGCTCTTCAAATGTCGCATTGCTATTGGTCGGTTTCTGTGAAACCTGTGTAATTACCCAATCACTGAGTGATATTGTTGCAAAGAGGGAACGGTCCTGATTGGCCTTTATCCCTGTATTCTGATTGGTCTTTAACTTGTAATGGGTGTGGCTTTGACAGCCCGGGAGAGTTTAAAAGAAGGAGCTGTGCTCCCCGTTGTTGTTATTGTGTGTTCCTGACTTACAGTTGCTGTTTAATAAAGCTGAAATCACTTGAAGCTGAATTCTTTGTTGAGTCTCATACTTAACAAAGAGGTATGAAAAATCTGGTATCATAAACTCTTTATGAAAAAAAATTGTTTATTTAATACATTCTGCATACATATCAGTCCAAAAAAAGAAGAAGGGAGAAAAAATTAAAATATTCTGGGGTGTAGAGTGAACTTTAACAGTAACATTTATATAAAAAAAGAGACTTATGCAATCAGGAGAAATATCAACAGGAAATCAGGGCAGAGAAGGTCAACATTACATTTCAGGTTTGATCTGGTGTCATAAGCTCAATGGGAGAGTCTTTGGCTCCTAGAAGATGTGATGCCTCCAGCATCTAGAGGCAGAAAATTAACTCTATTGCTCAAGGAGTAGAGTGGCAAACAGTTCAAAAAGTCAGAGTACAGATCTTTGCATCTCCTTAGTTGCGTAATGCAGAGAAGGAAAAGATTCTCAGCCACGTAACAGGTGGTACTCTTGACCTTTGCTAAGTCCAGGTCATTCTAGGTATTGCATCACAGCCATGAGAGGTGTTAAATGAACCCTTGTGGGGTTTGCAGCTGCTACACAGAGCACAGACCATTTCCCAGCATTGCATGCGACCCACACAGTCGTCACTAAGTAGACTCTCCAGACCCCCTACCTATGTAAGTAACATATTTTCCACAATGAAATAACTTTCCTTCATGTTTTATGGAAGATAACCCAGACTTTATGACACCCAGTAGTAACCACAAGTGATGATTATCTGGGATGGCTTTAGGAAGTGCTGTGAGGGCTCCCGAGAGAAATTTCAAGTAGCAGATGAGTAGATTAGAAGATCGCTCTGGCACTCTCCAAGGCCCGGGTGAAAAACCTGGATTCAAGCAGTCAGAGGCTGAAAGTGTTATGTCAAGGAAAGGAATTAATTTTCTCGAAGGGGAATGGGAAACACTAGCTTCACGGATATATTCTTTTGTAAAGGTAGAAGTAGGGACTGTATTATCTCGAAAACGGAAAGGACACATTTCACAGGGTCTTTTAAATATTTAGCTTTCTATACTAACTGACTTGACTCGGTCTGTTTTGTATATGGAATATCATGAATAGTTTATTTAGTCATGTTTTCCCACAATAGCTGACATTATTCAGTCAATATCCTCTTAGATGCAAGTATATAATGGTAAAGGACTGGTGCTTAGTTCATGTCAGTAGTCGTAGCTCAGTTAAAAAAAAAACAGCCTTCATTTACAAGTCCTTGCTTGTTTTCCTTTGATTTCTGAAAGAAGAAAATCTCTGGCCTTCTTGGGCTTATAATAGAGGGTGCTGAGACTAATGTTCTATTCAGGGCTCTTTTTGTAGCAGGAACTCCTCTGCATATCAGGCCACACACCCCTGATGTAGCCAATCCTCCAAGAGCTTACAGAACTCTTCTTACAGGGGCTACAGTAAGCTCTTGAGAAGACTGGCTACATTAGGGGTGTGTCGCCTAATATGCAAAGGAGTTCCTGCAACGAAAAGAGCCCTGGCTATTCGCCCAGTCAGCTGCTCTTGTCCCTCACTCAGTTTGAAACATACCTCTCTGCAGGGCTTTTTTTTTGGTAGGAAGAGCCCACAGGAACTCATTAGCATATTAGGCCACACCCCCTGACCGTGCAGCTCCCTCCCAGGATTGGCTTCCCCTGGTGCCCCGCGACTTGCGAGGCGCATGGGGAACCTGAGGGAAGGAAGGCAGTTTCTGGATCGGATTCCCCAGGTGCCCCGCAGCTTTCAAGGCACCTGGGGAACCCAGTAGGGGGAGGCTGTAGGCGTGGCCAACTTGGAAGCCAGCCGGAACTCCGTTCCTGTGCATTCCCGCCCCAAAATAGCCCTGCCTGCCTGTTACTTTTGGCAGCATCAAGAGATGTGTGCAGGCAAGGCAGTATCAGAATGTGTTAGTGCTGTGGCTGAGATATACATGAACACAGAGGAAATGGCTCACCGGTAGAGCATCTGTTTTGTATGCAGAAGGTCTCAGCCAGGTTCTGTCCCCGACATCTCCTGGGAAAAGGATCAGATAGTGGGTGGTATGAAAGACCTCTACCTGAGACCCTGGAGAACTGTTGCCACTCAGAGCAGACAATATTGACCTTGATAGACCAATGGTCTGACTTAGTAGTAGGCAACTTCATGTGTCCATCTCTGGGAAGCTACCTTGACCCAAGTCAGACAATTGGACTATCTAGGTTGGTATTATCTGGCAGACAGAAGCTCTCCAGCATCTCAGACAAAGGATTTCCATAACACCATTTCTCTGGGATCCTTTAACTGGAGATGCTAGGGTGAGGGTGAAACCTCAGACTCTTTTCCATCCACGGCAGGCTCTCTTTCAGTGGGCCTCAGTTCCTCTTGGTGTGAAACAGTACGAGGAGTTCTGCACAGCAACAACATTTTCTTTAATGTGCCTCTTTAAGATGATTCTGATCCACACTGTGATCATGCCCATATACCGGGATGGTCACAGCCAATCGGCAGCAAGAGCAGCTGACCCAGGCCCTGCAGTTGGGGGCCCCCAGCCATCCATGTCCCTCCAGGAGCAGAAGGTAGAATAAGAGCAGGCACCTGCTGCCACTTGCATCTGCCCCATCTGGGGCCCAGGCAGCAGGCTTCTGCCCACCTTACGCAGGGTAAGTCCAGCCCTTACTCGGCCCTGGCAAGAGGTAGGGTGACATGGCAATGATTCTGAAGCCCTATCCTGGGCTTTTGCCCAGGGACCATAATCATTAAGACCACCCCTGCCAATATATATTTGTGTATACACACATGAGAGCAGGAGCCTACTAACCTCTTGGGGGAATCCCATCTCTCCCCTCATCACTGAGCCCAGCATGGTTCCAGGCCTCCACAGCCAACTTTGAGCCCAGCCACAGAGCGGCTCTGAATCCAGCAATGTCTAGGAGCTGCTCTGACCTTGGAGAGTGGTTCCCAGAGTCTGCCACTGCTGGGCTCACAGCAGCTCCTGGAGTCTGCTGCCACCATGGAAGGACCCAGAGAGGCTCCTGGAATCTGTCACCACTGTGACAGAGCCTGGGTGGGCTCCCAAAGTTTGCTGCCATTACAATAGGGCCCATAGGGATCCTGGAGTCCAACACCATGCACCTCCCAGAGTCTGCCATCATGGCTGGGCCAGAGTGGCTCCCAGAAATCTTTGCCGCCAGCTCTGCAGAACCAAGGTAAGAGAGTTGTGTCTGAGTGTGCATACAATGTTCTTTTAACTGGGGGAAGGTTAACCCCTCCTGTATTCTTTAAGTTTTCAGATTTTTCTGCAAACCTAGGGGGTGCTCTTCAAGTTTGCAGAAGAATCTGTTTTTAGTCTGATCCACAGTTGACTGTTAGAATATAAGATCTTATATGTATATATAATATAAGATTTTGTATACATATGCATATGTGTGTGTAGAGGACAATTCAAAAGTTCAAGTGATTTTCTATTGATTATTGTTGATTTCCAGGAACCTTTGGGAGAGATTTCCAGGAACCTTTGGGCTCTCCTGGAGAATTAACAAACAGTTTAAATCATTAAACAGCATTATAAGAACAGGGGTTTTAAATCACTTTAATTGACATGGGGAGGGTTTTTTAACTAGGAGTGTTTCACTTCTAATAAGCAGGTGTTCTTATGTCACCTTTTTAATTGGACTGAGATGAACAAAAGAGATTTATGAGAACCTCTCTACTTAAAAGAGTGAGTTCAGAAGTTCATTTCAGCTTCTGATTTTTAGTAAATGTAATATAAGTACAGAGTGTTTTAACATATTAATATTGAACTATTGGAATTTATAAGCAATATCTCTATATACTTGCCTTTTGTAGATTATTATTTTAAATAGGAAAGACTTTGAGAAAACTTTAAGTAATGCCAGTGAAGGGAGTTTTGATGGCAGAGAGCCCATTGCTAATAGCGGAAGCCTTTTACTTCAAAGGCATTAATCAAGATGTTGTTAGCAAAGCCTAAAATTGGGATGAGCAAGAGGACACTATAAGAGAAAAATCCTCTCTCCTGATCTGTTGTGTGTGTTTTTAGAACTTTATATTTTGTGAAAATTTGAACATTTACCAAGATTATGGTATAAGAAATTTGTAAAGACAGCAGCTAGCTAAAATATTAATTTCTGCTAATAAGTTTACTTTTTTAAAGGCAGAGGGGTGTTTGCTTAAGACACTCTGAACTAACCTGGCAAAGATCTATAACTACTAACAAGCAAAACTTTAGAAAATGATTAAGAGCTGATGAGGTGTGAACTTCTGGTTGATGACGGCTTGCACTTGGACATGTCCTATTGATCAGGAGGGGTCTTGGTTGGTTTCAAACCCCCCTGGGGTCTCTGTAGGTGACCCCCAGCCTGGGGAGCAGGGACAAGCCTCTCCCAAGGCAATGGCTTAGGGATTGAGGCTTTCTCATCCCTGAGAGATCCTGATCCCATGGAGTCAACATGGCCATTAGAGCTGACCACCAGGTGAGCAGACAAGAGCACAAGCAAAACTAACTCCAGTAATGAACAATCAAGGCTTCACAGTGAGTCAAGCAGCCCCTTTTTAAGTGATAAAGTTTCCAGTTCCCAGATCGGTTTGAAAAGGAGTGCTGAGTAGGGAAGGGCTGGAGGTCCACCCCCCCTCAAATGAAATGGTCGGTAAGCAATATAAAAAGACATAGAAAGCAAAACTAACCATACGAGACTTTCTTTGAGCATGAAAGGTGTAATTTAATCCAAGAAGCACTGCATTTGAACTAACTTTACTTTAAAATGAAAAACTTTCTTATAACATAAACAATGGCTGGTAGAGGGAGAAGAGCACCGCCGGAAAAGAAACTTCCCGTAGGAAGTTCTACACCAATGACTCCCACCCAGTCACATGATCTGGCTGCAGACTTTCCCAATATGCTGGCTTCAGCATTGAGACCTCTGTTGGAGCAGATGTCAAATATCAACACTAAGCTGGATTCTGTGCAAAAACAGTTGTTGCATATGGAAAAAAGAGCTGACAAGACAGATCACAAGATTAAGAAAGTTGAAACAAGGACTAAGGATATTGAACAAAAGATAGCAGGAGAGAAAAAAGAAAGGAACATGGAAAAAAATCAACTGTTACAACTTCAACTGGAAAAATCCATGTATGTTCTACACTTTCAAGGAGTCCTGGAGCAAAAGGTGGAAGATTTAAAATTCATTTTAAGTGAAGCAATAGCATCACTTTCAGATCTCAAGCAAGAGGACCTTCAGAATGAAATGGACTTGGTTTATCGTACATACCCAGACTATATAAGAAAAAACAAATTACCTGGCGAGATATATGTGAAGTTCTCCAAGAGAATGATGAGAGAAAATGTTTTGAAAGCAACATCGGGGAAAAACATTAAAACTTCAGGAGGAAGAAATTAAAATTTTAAAAGACATTCCATTTGAGATCCGGAAACAAAGACGTCAGTACAAAGACTTAATCCTTTTTCTCCAAAATAAATCAATTTCATACAGATGGATCTTCCCAGAGGGACTTGTTTTCAACTTCAAGGATAAGAAAATTAAAATCGACACTGGACAGAAGGCCAAAAGCTTTCTTAACCAACAACTAAAACCGATGGATGATGATGATGATGGTGGTGGTGGTGGTGATGGTGATGATGATGATGATGAAGAGAAAGAGGAACTAAGCGATTATGAAATGGATACTACTTCAAGCAACTTCAGCAGTACAACTGAAACTTCCAAATCTGAGAAAGGTGCAGCTGCTCCTAAAACATTAAAAGTCAAGAAGATTATAAATCACCTGAGTTTAGCATAATTATATTATATAAGAAAGAAGTTCTATAAATCTTTGTGTATATTGTTAATCCATGGAGCGACAATCAATTTGTAACCTACTTTATGCACTTGTCATAAATTTAGTGTTTCCCCCTCCCCTTTTCCCGGTAGGATATAATTTTGTAAAACCAATAAAAATATATATTTTAAAAAAGAGCTAACCAGGTGTGTAGAAAGTCCAGCCAAAACAAAAGACATTAATCATGGGCCTCAGTCAGTTAAAGAAGCTAATTAAAAGGGTCAATTAAAAATGCAGAACTTATATTATAAAAAGGCGACCCCTGCTGGTTAAAGTAAAATAACATATCTTGATGAAATAAGGAAATGTAAAGGTTTAAATATTCTGTAAAAATTCCCCGATGAACCAGAAATGAAGAATAATGTGTAATACAATGTATCTACAAGAGCTTTATGCCATAGGCTACTTTGAAACACTAAAAGAATACATGTAAAGGGTTTAATTCTTTAGAATGTCATTGTAATGATATATGTTTTCACATTTTTGTATACCCTTAGTGAAAATAAGCTTATAAAATTCTTTAAGAATAGTGTTATACTTATATGTGTGTGTATTAATGTAAAAGAGCCATTTTTGTAATGAAAACATCTAAGTTTTCTACTAAAAATGAACTCAGCATGAGAGTTCATTTAAAGGTAAAAGGAGTCTAAGTAGGCAGCCAAAAAAAATAATTACATGTATAAATCAATTATAACGAGACAAGCAGCCAAGTAACATTCTGTTTGCCAAATATGTGACTGATGACTGACCAGACAAAGAAATCTGAACTGAGCATGTCTAAATGATGTCAACAATTATATAAAGTTGGGATGAGCAACTTTCTCATTGAACATCCAGGCTGAATTTCTTTGCTGTGAGATGTTCCTTATTTGAATAATTCATTTTTTTACCTTTTATTGCCTGGAATAGTTTATTTCACTGTGTGGTTATTGGCTAGCGACATAAGTCAAAGAACCTTAGTGCCCTCAGGGTATTGCTATCTTGTGCATGCTCAGCATACAGTGGACCATTTGGGGGAGTGAATCTTTTCTTCTGCAAAAGTTGCTTTACATACAACATAATATAACTGGGGAAAGAGAGCCAGTTTGGTGTAGTGGTTAAGTGCGCAGACTCTAATCCAGAAGAACCGGGTTTGATTCCCCACTCCTCCACTTGCAGCTGCTGGATGACCTTGGGCAAGCCATAGCTTTGCCAGAGAAGTTCTTGAAAGAGCAGTTCTTGAAAGAGCTCTCTCAGCCCCACCTACCTCACAGGGTGTCTGTTGTGGGGAGGGGAAGGGAAAGGAGTTTGTAAGCAGATCTGAGAGCCCAAGTGAAGAGCAGGGTATAAATGCAATCTCTTCTTCTTCATTATAATTGTCATCATATATACCCTCTCCATCCTAGCCTGCACCTCTATCATTCTTAGCCAGTAGAAAAAGCTGTTGATTGGCCAGATTTACCTTTGCCCTTTATGGGTTTCTGTATAGTATAACCTGAGAATACAGTAGTTATGGAATCAGATTGCTGCAAAAGTAATAAGCCATGGGGTTCTACCAATCCCTCTTCCTGCTGCAGACCTTGATTTGCCTCTCATACGGTTTCTGAGGGTCTCTGTCCCCCAGGAGTGGCTTGTTTGGGGGATCAGTGGGCTGCAGTGGGAGGGGGGACCAGGAACATTTTGTTCCACTGACAAGAAAGAGTGCTTTGCATGAGCGATAGTTTTAGTCTGGATCCAATCCATTGAGTACGAAGACCCAATAGTTGTTCTGGATCTTGGGCACGTCTTTCTGGTTTTATTCAATTTCGCTCCGGTCTTGCATTCCTACCTCTGCACCTTTTCTATCATGCTCTTGCGGCTCCAGCACCAAGGGGAGGGGTGAGGCGGGGGCCAAAGGCAAAGAGCCCCTCTTTACCCGACTAAATACTAACCCAGTTTGCATTTCATTTGAAATAATACACACACAAAGTTTTCAAAGAAATGTGGAATAAAATTGGTCACAACTTTATTGGTTACTGCGGTAATATGCTTTGGCACAGCACGGGGTACCGGATCCGGTTCATTGACTACCTTTCCTGCCAGTTGATGATCCACTGGAAACCTTGGGATGATGTGTCTCTGTATCCCACAAGGGCGGGCACCCCAAGGTGGTCCCCCCTGCCCCCTGAGCATGAGGATAATCCCCAACCGTGCCCCCAGGCTGTGCATACCACTTCACCCTCACACCAAGATCCCTCAGGAAAATGGGCACCCAGGCTGGCTTTCCTGATAATGGATCCGGCCCCGTGCTGATACCACCACAAGCACTGGGCCTTAGCCGCCCGCCTCCTGCCAATGCTCCTACAGCTGTAGCTGACATGTAAGGCCTCAGTAATGCCTTGTAGCCAAACATCTGTACCCTAATTAGATAACAGGGGCATCCAGGCATAGTGAAATGTCTGAGCCCTCCCATGGCCCCACAGTCCTCCACAGCCTGTTGGTCGGCTGGTCCTTCGCTAAAAGCCTGACTCCAGCCCCTCGGACCAGAGAATGGTTGCAGTCGGGAGCTCCGCCAGCAGTGTCCTCCACTCCACCCCAATTGGGTGTGCCCATGTGGTCCCACTGGCTGCCCGGGTGTCTCACTATTGCCTCCGGGATTCACGGCACCCCTCCCAGGCCACACAGTGATCGCATAGCCACCGACTTCGCTGCTGTCCTGGAGCAGCACACCTGGGATATGCTGTGCTGCTGGGGCATGTCGCACCTGTTCTAGGCCCACCGGTCTTGTCACACCGGTGCACTCGGCGTTCACAGCACCCCATCCAAGGCAAGGTCACCACACCAACTTTTGTTGCCTCCCTGGAGCTCCACACCAAGTTTTGCTGCCTCCCTGGAGCTCCACACCAGCTTTCAGTGCCTCCCTGGAACTGAATGAGGCATTGTTAACATTCAGCCATCAAGGTGTCTCACCAGCAAATCCGGGACTTGCTGCGCCCGTTCCGGGCCAAGGTCACTGCCTCAGTGGCCACAGCCCTGTACCAACTTTCTCTGCTGCCCTAGAATGGAATACAGCATTGTTAACATTCAGCTGCCCGTGTGTAGCCCAATGTAAGCCCTGCATGCCACCCTGATGACTGATGGTTGTAGCCCCAGGTTGGCAGCTGTGGTTGCTGCCCCAAACTGCAATGAATGGGGGCTAGTCCCCTGGGCTGCTATGCATGTCCTCAAGATCCTGGCAAACTGAGATCTTGTAAGTGGAGATCCATCCCTGCTAGGAACACAACTGTAGCCTGCATCGGGCATGGACCTCACCCTGCCGAAGGACCCAGCTTCAGGTGAGACCTGATGCGTGATGGCTGTAGCCCCAAGTGGGTGGCTGTGCTTGCTGCCCAGAACCAAAATGGGGGGCAGACCCACAAGAGGGGAGTCCCCAGGGCTACTATGCCTGTCCTCAAGTTCCCAGCAAACTGATATCTTGCAAGTGGAGATCCGTCCACGCTAGGAGCACATCCATAGCCTACGCTGGGCATGGACCTCACCTTGCCAAAGTGCCCAGCTTCAGGTGAGCCATATGCACCTGCTGATTGGTCAGAAACTTCTGGAGGACCATCAATGCACCAAGGTAAAGCAAGCACCAAGGTAAGTGCTGCCTCGACCAGTGCAGGGTGGGGCGTTTTGCTCGAGCGCCAAGATAAATGCTGCCCCAACCAGCGCAGGCTTGGGCATTTTGCTCTAGCTGTGACCAGGCATGGAATGTCAAGGGGTGGGTGCTCTGGGGGACAGCCTCCCCCCCCTCCAGTGAGCCAGGAAGCAGTGTCGCACAGGTTGGCAGGGGAAAATGCAGGCAAAGCCTCGAAAAAGGTGGGCAAAGCCTTGCTCCCATACATGGGCTATGTACCAAAGGGGGACCCAGCCCTCCAGTTGTCCAGGCATCTGGACCCCCAACGTCTGTGGAGAAGGCCACCACTGCTGAAGAGATTCCTAAGTTCCCACAGCTCCTTGGGAAATGGATCCAGTTAGTGGTTGTCCCACAGTGCCGGGCTGCAAAACCTCTCCTCCGGAAGGTGTGACCAAGCCTCTGTGATGCTGTTATCGACACCTGCCACCTTGTGAGCTGAAAATGTCATGTTCGCAAACGCCCTTGGCTGCTGCGATCCATGCCAGACCAGAACTACCTTGCTGCGCCAGAGTATATCTGCATGCTGTTAGCCAATGCAAGTGCTTGCTGCCATGTGTTGACCCCATTATAATTGATGCCTGCCCCTTCAGTGTTCTTGAGTGCTTGCCAGCACCTGGGTAACCAGGGCATGCAGCACCAGCAGCTTGGATGCAACTGAATGCCCAAATAAGTTCACTGCGTTGATTCTCAGAATTACTTTGATCCAGTGGGGACCCCTGTTCTCCCAGTATCATTGGTCAGATGCAGGTGAAAGACCAAATAAGTTAACGGTGTTGATTCTTGGAATTCTCTATAATTCTCGGGCTCTCCCTATAGTTCCCAGGTCTGAACACATGAAGGTACCTTATACTGAGTCAGACCATTGGTCCACCAAGGTCAGTACTGTCCGCTCAGACCGGCACCAGCTCTCCAGGGTCTCAGGTAGAGGTCTTACACAGTATCTGTTCCATGGCCCTTTCAACTGGAGATGCTGAGGACTGGACTTGGGGCCTTCTTCCTGCCAAGCAGATGCCCTGCCTCTGAGACACAGCCTTCCCCCTGCCAATTTGGTGCAGTGGTTAAGTGTGTGAACTCTAATCTGGGAGAACCGGGTTTGATTCCCCACTCCTCCACTCTCAGCTGCTGGATGACCTTGGGCAAGCCACAGTTCTGGCACAGCTGTTCTTGAAAAAGGGCAGTTTCTGTCAGAGCTCTCTCAGCCCCACCTACCTCACAGGGTGTCTGTTGTGGGGAGGGGAAGGGAAGGGAGTTTGTAAGCCGCTCTGAGACTCCCTTGGGTAGTGAAGGGCGGGGTATAAATCCAATCTCCTCCTCCTCCTCCTCCTCCTCCTCCTCCTCCTCCTCCTCTTCTTCTTCTTCTTCTTCTTCTTCTTCTTCTTCTTCTTCTTCTTCTTCTTCTTCTTCTTCTTCTTCTTCTTCTTCCTCCTCCTCCTCCTCCTCCTCCTCCTCCTCCTCCTCCTCCTCCTCCTCCTCCTCCTCCTCACGAAATTTCTCATCACAGTAACGTAAAAGAGATAATCTTGTTGCTAGTGAAAGACTAACAGGTTTATTAAGGCCTATGCTTCAGTGTACTGCTCCCCCCTCCCCTGCCGTTTCTCTCACCCTCTTTTGCTGTGGTGCTGCAGTGCCACCTGGTGGTCTTGTCAGAGATCAGCAGGGCCTGGACCTGACAAATCCATCTGGGTTCCTCTTAATGACAGGACTGGGGTCCTCTGGCTTCGGTAGCTAGGTAGCATTTTGGGCCGTGCCGTGAGTTATGCCTGGATGAAAAAAGCTGCTCCCCTCTGAAAATCATTTTTTATTTTTATTTTATTTGTGAAGTTTTTAAGGAGGAGAAGGTTCTGTAATTTTTTTTGGTGCAAGGGGAAGGGTTTAATCAGCGCCGTTTCTGCCCTGTGCTTTGTAAGCAATCGTTTTAGGCCGAATGAGACACAATACTTGTGGGATTCCGGTTGCATAATTTGGCCCTGAAACACAACCTGAGGAAAAGGAGGCAATCCAGGTCCAGGCTATGGCTCTGGGGAAGGGTGAGTTTACTTTATGGCCTCTCCTGCACCATTAACCCGATTCAAAATGACTCTCCCAGACTGCTTTAAGCCCTAGAAAAGATTTTTTTAAAAAACAACCATAATTTGCATGCATATCTCCCCCCGGCCCCCATCCCCAAGGATTTCGTCATCCAGAGACATTTTTTTGACTGGGGAAGAAGCCCTCCTTCCACAGCACCATGGTCCCAAACTGGGGTGGGATGGGGCGGGGGGAGGCAGGTGGCTTATTTTTACAATTAAATTGTGTGTCTGCAGTTCCCAACAGCCCTGAATTGGGCAGCCTGGGCTACAGGCCCGTAGCCAGGATTTTGGAATTCAGGGGGCCTTTAAATAAGTCAGGGGGCACTGACATCACAAAATAAAAAATAAAACTAAAATTTAAAATTTAAAAACTCACTTTTGCAGTGTTCACACTCTGCTTGCCTACATGGGGGAGCCAGCCACGCTTGGGGAAGGGGTGATGGTGGGGAGTCCTCCAGGCGGCCGAGAGAGCCGGGGGGGCTGGAGGCTGGGTGGAAGCCAGGGGGCTTGGCGGGAAGTCAGGGGGCCAGGCCTCCAAATGCCCCGCTGTGGCTACGGGCCTGCCGGGTTAGCCCAATCTCGTCAGATCTCAGAAGCTGAGCAGGTTTGGCCCTGGTCAGTATTTGGAAGGGGGACGGCCAAGGAATTCCAAGGTTGTGATGCAGAGGCAGGCAATGACAAACCGCCTCTGAATGTCTCTTGCCTTGAGAACTCCCTGGGGTTGCCATTAGTCAGCAGGGGCTCGATGGCAAAAAGAGACGTCCCAGACGCGGAATCTGAGCATCTCACGTAGTTTGGCCATCAGTATTCCTTTCTCCTCTTGCCCTAGTTGAGATCATCAGTTAAGAGGAAGCAAACAGGGGAGTTACAGGCAGGCAGGTGGTTACCTAGCTGGGCATGATAACAAAATCTCATTCTAGAACCCAAGGAAAAGGTTTTGTGCGGGGGTAAGAAACACGTGACAAGCAGCTTCCATTGCTAAAATCTCTCTACCCTTCTACAAGTATATCCAAGAGAGAAAATGGGTGTTAGAGTCAGGGCAATTCATCCTGCCAGGTAGAAAGATTGTGAGAAATTTGTTAAACTGGCTATTGCACAATCCAAAAGTTAAGGCTGTGATCCTAAGCGTTACTTAAGGCTGCCAACTGGCCAGGGGGAAATGCCCTTTAAAAGAGGCTTAAGGCGTGGAAATAGGCAGTTGAAGCCATTCAAGCCAGGCAGTTGAACAACAGCCCTTGCTAACTGCTTGCTTGCAGGTCAAAGTGATATTAAAAGCGACAGCCAGAGGAACCATTCCAAAAGGTGGCAACCCTAGCAGGCCTAGAGACTTACAGTGCAATCCTAAACAGAGTTACATCCTTCTAAGCTATTGTTTTAATGATTCTACGACTTTTTTACAAGCCAATCTTTTGGTGCCCTAAAGAGGGCTGAAAGGCAGCGTAGAAATTAACTGCATAAAACAAACCACTGAAGTCAATAGTTACCTTCGAAGGGAAAGTGAAGCGCTTGTGACAGTGCTGCTCTGGTCTTCCACAGTCGAGATGATATTTAATTAATCAGACAGCCCAGGCTGTCTATGAATCTCTGGGACTCTGAACATCTTTGGTCTGAAAGTGCCTGCGAACAGTGTTCCCTCTAAGCTGAGTTAGTGTGAGCTAGCTCACAGTTTTTTGGCGTCCGGCTCACACATTTTTGTCTTGGCTAAGGAAGGATGGGAGCTGCGGTGGCTCAAGTGGTTAAGACGCTGAACTGCAGGCTGTGGAAGGTCAGTAGTTCAGCAGTTCGAGACCCGAGAGTGCCGCATGACGGGGTGAGCTCCTGTCTCTAGTTCCAGCTCCTGCCAACCTAGCAGTTCGAAAGCAAGAAATTGCAAGTAGATAAATAGGTACCACTTCGGTGGGAAGGTAACAGTGTTCCGTGTGCCTTGGTGTTTAGTCATGCGGCCACATGACCACAGAAACATCTTTGGACAGCGCTGGCTCTTTGGCTTGGAAACGGAGATGAGCACCGCAACCCTAGAGTCGGATTCGACTGGCTTTCGAGCAAGGGAATCTTTACCTTTACCTAAGGAAGGATGGCTCCAGAGCAAACTAATTAATGCAGTAGCCAAATTGCTCGCTCACAGCTTTAATGCCAATAGTTTACAAAGTAGAATTTTTGCTCACAAGACTCCACAGTTTAGAGGGAACATTGCCTGCGAAACAACTTTCCAGAGGATCATTCCTGAGCTACCGGAGTTGTATACAGCACAAGAAATGCTTCCTTAATATCAGTCTGATCTGGAGCAAATACCAGTTTTTGTTGTGGTTATCTCCATATTGTGGGAAAACATCCAGCTGCCCATTTCCACACAATAAGCCTTTGTTCAAGGGAACAGGGCCTTTTTCTCCAGGCCTGTTGGCAACCCTAAATGCCCTAGGTGGAGAAGTATTCAAAATACACCACTGAAGCTTTCTAATTCATCCAGACTAGATGTTCAGCAACATTTTTAAAGATGTTTTCTGTGTCAGAGTATTTATTATGTTCAGCATTAAAGGTAAAGGTTCCCTTGCTCGAAAGCCAGTCGAATCCGACTCTAGGGTTGCGGTGCTCATCTCCGTTTCCAAGCCGAAGAGCCAGCGCTGTCTGAAGACATTTCCATGGTCATGCGGCTGGCATGACTAAATACTAAGGCACATAGAATGCTGTTTCCTTCCCACCAAAGTGGTACCTGTTTATTTACTTGCAATTTCTTGCTTTTGAACTGCTAGGTTGGCAGGAGCTGGAACTAGAGACGGGCGCTCACTCCTTCATGCGGCACTCGGGTCTCGAACTGCTGAACTACTGACCTTCCACAGCCTGCAGTTCAGCGTCTTAACCACTTGAGCCACCACAGCTCCTGTGTTCAGCATTATATGCAATTTTTTTTTTCTGTCTAAAGATGGAGAAACAAAGCTTGTTCTCTGAAACAGTCGCTTATGCAGATCCCATTACCAGACCTTATGCATAGTTGTTCACTTTCGCCTAAACCAAAAGTCATTCCCTTTTTTTTTTTATTCCCCTGTCCAAGTGCCATTTTTTAAAAAAAAAAAAAATGTGTTAAATAGAACAGAGAAAAATGTCATATTCAGTTGACCTGTCATTCTAAATCTCTGCCACTAGGGGGTGCAATTGAATAGTTAAAAATAGTAGACATTGTTCCAAAGGGTATGATAGTCAGACATCTTATCTGCCAAAGAGAGCGTTATCCCTGGAGCGGCGGAGTAAGAAAAGGAGTTGTGGAAATTGGTAATGGATAGATCTGACTGGCCAGGTGCAATAATCCCAAGTCCATTTTCAAGTTTTGGGTATTCAGGGCTTGCCAGTGAGCTCCCTCCATCTGTGACTGAGGCAAAAAATACGAGAATGACTTCCTGCCATTGAACTATCTGCGGAAAACATCCTCCTTGTGTCATAGCGCAGAGTGCCGGGGGAGAGTCTATACGCATGTTTCCCAACCCATGACACCAATTCAAAGACATTGGTTGAGCAGCTGAACAGAGTTTGCTAACATCTGGCTGACCTAGAAGTGATCTTAGTTGCTTGGCCTTGAGATCCCAGTGTTTAGAAACCCACTGTGTATTGTAAAATAAGGCATTTCCTAAGCCAATCGTAAAATAATCAGAAGCACATCATAAAACAAAATTATCAGTCTTTGTACAATTATATAGTTATTCTTCTGCTGTAGTTTCTGCCCCCGTGTTATATAGCAACCCAAAGACCCCTCGACCCAACTTCTGTCTGCCAAGTGTGTTGTTGTTGTTGTTGTTGTTCAGTCACACAGTCGAGTCCAACTCTTTGCAACCCCATAGACCACATCACACCAGGCCCTCCTGTCTTCTGCCGTCCTCTGAAGTTTGCTCAATTTCATGTTCGTTGTCTCAATAACACTGTCTAACCACCTCATCCTTTGCCGCCCCCTTCTCCTTTGACCTTCAATCTTTCCCAGCATCAGGGTCTTCTCCAGTGAGTGCTCCCTTCTCATTTGGTGGCCAAAGTATTTGAGCTTCAGCTTCAGGATCTGGCCTTCCAGGGAACAGTCAGGGTTGATTTCTAGTAGGATTGACTGACAAGTCTACATGTGTCGAATTCATTGGTCAAGGAGGAAATTAGTGTACCGGTGTACCAGTGGCCAAGTGAGCGGGACTCATCAGAAAGGAAAGCATACTCTCCAAAGGGGGTGGGGTCACTCATGACTTTGTGGATGAGCGTCAGCTTGATGTGCAGAAGGTCTCAGGTTCAATCCCTGTCATCTCCAATTAGAAGGATCAGGGGGTAGGGGAGGAGAAGAACCTCCACCTGAGGCCCGCGGAGCTGCTGCCAGTCACGATCGACAATAAACCTTGATGAACCAATGGTCTGACTCAGTATAAGGCAGCTGCATGTGCCCCTATTTATCAGGTCCAGTCCCTACTTTTTATTAGCTGTCCCTTGGACTGTTCCTTTTTTGCCTTATAGGTTCCTGGTTATAATTGTGTTAGCGAAAGTTGCTAGAATTGTCAGTATTTACGGTTCATTGGTTCTAGATACATGGATCCCAACACCAGTTTGTGGTGTAGTGGTTAAGTGTGCGGACTCTAATCTGGGAGAACCGGGTTTGATGCCCCACTCCTCCACTTGCAGCTGCTGATGTGACCTTGGGTCAGTCACAAGCTCTGGCACAGCTGTTCTTGAAAAAGAGCAGTTTCTGTCAGAGCTCTCTCAGCCCCACCTACCTCATAGGGTGTCTGTTGTGGGGAGGGGAAGGGAAAGGAGTTTGTAAGCCGCTCTGAGACTCCAAGTGAAGGGCGGGGTATAAATCCAATCTCTTCTTCTCTTCTTCTTCTTCTTGATTCCCCACTCCTCCACTTGCACCTGCTGGATGACCTTGGCTCAGTCACAAGCTCTGGCACAGCTGTTCTTGAAAAAGAGCAGTTTCTGTCAGAGCTCTCTCAGCCCCACCTACCTCACAGGGTGTCTGTTGTGGGGAGGGGAAGGGAAAGGAGTTTGTAAGCCGCTCTGAGACACCTTTGGGTAGTGAAGGGCGGGATAGAAATCCAATCTCCTCCTCCTCCTCTTCTCCTCTATCTTCTAGTATACAAACACCTACAACAAAATGAAAATGTTACAAATAAGATGGTGAAGCATATGCATTAGGCTTGTCCTCTGTCACTATGGCCCATAGGCCTTTTTAATATTCAGCGAAAAGAGGAGAAATAACAAGCATCGTTCTCCCTACCGGTTTCTTCTGCCTTCCTGCCAGCCTCTTCCCTCCCTCATCCCTTGTGCCTGGCAAGTCTGCAGGTGTGCTGCACAGCAGGTGAGGCTGAAGGCAGATGACGGGGCTGCCGTGAGAATGGGCAAGAATATCTGCAGCTGCCTTTTCTCCACCTGGACCTTTAAAGGCTGTCAGGGTCAGAAGTCGTGGCCTGTGATTCCTGCAAGGGGAAAAGAAAAGAGGAAATCAAGATCTGAGCCTCCCATTCTACATGAAGTTAATACTTCCTTTGGTCAACTCCATATTTGGTTGCAACTGAACGCCAAGTGCTTTTTTTGTAATCTTGCAATGGTGGTATCCAGCGTGAAGGCTGGATGGGCAACCGTAATTTCTGTCTTGCTTAGCTTATGTATGCCGCAGAGCCATCACTGTAGACAGGCCATGTTCCACTGAAAATCACCCTCGCTTGAATGTATGTGGTCCTCCTGAACCTGAGCAGGTGCTACCAGAACTGGCTGGATCAAACTACAGTTCCCAGGCAGGAATGTGAGGATTTGTGTATTAATCAATACAAATGAACATGTTCACCTTTGGAAGGCAAAACGGGCAAAGCTGAAATACTTGACAAACAAGCTATGCTGCTCCCCACCATCAGGCACAAGGATCACCACAACATCAAGATATCCAAGAAAAGGACCTCTTTGGTGATTTGGTTTATTCCCCTGTTCAGAACCCAAACACTGAGCTGGCAAAGCCTCAAGATGCCAAGTACTGTCTGATCCTATTCTTTCGCATCCCAACCTGCCTGGAGCCCAGTTCTGGAGAAAAGTAGTCTCAAAATGCTCTAAAAACAACCTACCAAGAACACATTTGTGGGTGTGTTTAGATCTCCATTTTGAAAAGTCCAGATCAATACAATGAGGCACAACAAGATCCGCATGTATCGGCTGCTGCCTTTAAAACCATTATTTCCTGCTATTGGAAGAGATAACAGAGCAGTCATAACATCTTTCTAACTTTGCTTCGAACAGGTTTTTATACATCACTTTTGAAATATTTTGTCTTTACCACTAGGTGGTAGATGTTCACGTACGTTTTCAGGCACTGAACATTCCCAAGTGTGTAAATAAGTTTTAGTTCAAGTAAGTTAAAATACCCAGATTCTGATCAGTAGAGTTACTTGGGGACTATGTACTAGGGTCTTTAAGGATGGAGCCACGCAAGAGTATTCTGGAAATAACTTTCTCCCCTCAATTTACCTAGGAAAATATAGAATGCATTACTCAAGTCCTGTAAATTACAAGGTAGTCCTACTTGATCTCTTATTAGGGTTTGTCCCAGTCCAGGACTCTATGATTACTTATTTTAGAGATGGGGATTCATATACTTAAACAATCAAGACAAACAGCCTCATGGACATCAGCAATTTTGAGCGGAACAGACCTTATTCTGGAGTATTCAGTCCTGGATAAAATTATTAAATTTTGTTTGCAGCGGAGGAGATCTGTTATGATGGCTAGAATTGCTTCCCCTCCTTTGGGAAAGAGGCAGTCTTGTCTTCCTGTGTTTTTGGCAAGAAATGGCAAGTTTCCTTATAAGACTTTGGCTTTGTGCGAGGTTCCCTTCCTCTAGCCTGCTTCCCATTAAGGAGTAATTTTCACTCCAGACTTGATGCCCATCAAGGTTGATGTAGTTGTTTTTAGTTAGTTAGTTTAATTTATACCCTGCCTTATCCCACAAGTGAGCTCAGGGCGGCTTACAACATAAAATCCACAAAACAATAAAAACAAAAAAACCCAATACAACAGTAGATGGCACAGTATGCAATAACAGGAAAACCTGTGCCTCACAGTCAGGTGGATATAGGTACCCCAGGAAGCTCCAGTGTCCAAATAATATTGTCTAGAGCAGCAAGGCACTGGGAACAGCCCATGAACAGGGGAGGCCAGAAAAGTTGAACATCCACCACCTCAACCAAAACCCTGGTGGAAAAGCTCCATTTTACAGGCCCTGGGGAACTGTAATAAGTCCTGCCGGGTCCTGATCTCAAGTGGGAGCATATTCTTTTTTTTTTACATTTTTATTGCATTTTCTAAACTACAGACCTATAGGGATGAGAGGATGGGATAATCCTAAAACTAAGAGCAGCAAGGATCCTTAATACAAAGAATTAAAGTTTTGATACTTCCCTAATACATAAATAGTAAAATATGCAAGTGAACAGTATAAAGGTATAAAAGTATAAAGCAGGCAATCACAATCATACTAGGCTATAGTGTGAGCATCTTAGCTTTAAAGTTAAGTATTAAAAGTTAACATCAGATTATCAGAGTTAATCTATTTTGCTTTCTTCTTCCTTTTAAGCTTCTTTTCAAAATCCAGTTTAGTTTTTAAAGGCTTAGGGACAGCCGCCCCTAATTCAGCTTCAAAGTCATAGGATTCTGCCGAGCCACACGAGGTGTTTCAGAACTTGCTCCCTCGTTGAGTTCTTCCTCTTCTGCGTCTTTGTTATCCTCTTCTTTCCCAGATCCCTCCATCACTTTCTGTTGTTGCTCCAGGTACTTTCCCACTTTCAAAGCAGAGTCAATCTTTTCTTTTTTCCCATTGAGGTTGAAGATAAGCCCCTCCAGTACAATCCATCTGTATGTGGTGTTATTTTTTGCAAAAACATAGTTAAGTCTCTGTATTGTCACCTTCTTTTCCTAATTGCAAATGGAACATCTTTTAAGACTTTAATTTGTTCTCCTTTAATTTTCAAGATAATTTCATTTGTTGCTTTCAAAATTCTGTCTCTTGTAGACCTTTTTGTGAATTTCACATACACTTCCCCAGGTAGCTTTTTTAAAATATAATCTGAATAAGTACAGTATATCAAATCAATATCGTTTTGTAGAACTTCCGCTGATAAGCCTACCACAAGAACTATCTCTTAGCTTAAAATTTCTTTCAGGTTCTTTTCTGGAATATCTTGAAATCTCAGGACATATGCTGATTTCTCCACTTGAAGACATAGTAATTGCTGGTTCCCAGATACTTTTTCATTTTTCACCACCTCCAGTCTTTGTCCAAACTGTTTGGACTTAAGCTCAACTTTTTTCAGCTTCTTATCTATCTTCCTTGTTGAGGTTTCTTTGAGCTCCTTTTGCAACGTATCAAACTTTTCATTGAGATTTGTCAACTGGCCCAGTAGAGGGCGCAAAGCAGCAGCAATCATTTTGGGAAAGTCTATGATTACTTCTGGTCTAGTAGCCGGAGAAGCTGTTCTGGCAGTTCTTGTTGTAAGTTTCGCTTTCGCCGCCATTCTTTCCGTGCACTGCATCATTGTTTATAGTTAGAGAAAAGTTTTTAAAAGTCTCTGATGTTCTGGTTTTAAGTCGCTTTCTTGCTATTCCACCCCACTCTCAGCCTCTCTCTGCTCTCTTCCAGCCACCCTCTCAGTCTCTGCTTTAAACTCAGTCTTTTCGGGATCGGGCATTCCCCTCCCCCTTCTGCTTGTTTGGGACTTTGGGGCAGCTTTACTTCTGACGTTTAAGTGATTGTTTGCTGGGGCATGAGTTCACTCACATTTTTACTTGCGCTTGTTAGAAGGTAGAGAGGATCGTTTGCTTCGGATCTCTTGCACGCTCTGGCCGGTGTGCGCCTCTTGTGCCATTGCTGGCTCCGTGCCATGAGGACCTATCGGGGCAAAAAGGAGCTTCAATCCCTTGGTTTCCGCCTTGGAAGAGGCACCCCTCGCACTGGGTGGGAGCATATTCTACCAGGTTGAGGCAAGGGCTGAAAAAGCCCTTGGCCTGGTTGATCACTAGGAAGTGCTGATCAGAAGAGCATAAAGCACTCCCGGGCTCATATGGGAAGAGGCTGTCCCACAGGGATGATGGTCAGGGGAGGGCCAGACTGGCATTCTAGAAGAGGGGTGACCAATTGGACTCTGAAGCAATTTTATTTGCTTCCTGTTGGCCCTGGAACAAAGCCCTGGTGGCCCACCAAACTTTATTTTTTTAAAAAAAATGCTCATGGTTCCATTAGTAAAAAAAAGAAATAATGAATCCCCATGAACATTTTGTGTGAGCTTTATTGCATTTAAAACACATGAACACTGGAAGCTACCTTCGACTGAGACAATGCCTCTTTAACTCCAGCCCTCAACGTACCCCGCCCCCAGCCGAGTAGATTCACCACTCAAGACTCCAGAGGTGAATTTGCCCTTTGACTGCAGTGGAATTAATCTGAATATATAATTTAATGATGGAAACTTCTGTCCTAAAGAATAACCATTCTGCTATCTCACCTATTAGAACAGAAGAAAAACATAGAGACCTATTTAAAGGACACACTGAAAGCACAGAAAATGTACCTTCAACTAATGCTGCAGGTAAAAAATAAAGAAGTGCAATTTCCGTATGTGCACAGGAAAGTCATTTTTTTAATCGTAATGTGATAGAGAGAATCTGCAAGTTTCAAAGCTTCTAATGCAGGAAAGAGAAATAATTCTGAATAATATCATTCCCAAACAGCCATTGCTTACTTTGATATGAGGCATCTTATTGAGTTTTCTGTCTGTGGAACCACAGAATACCCCCACCAGGGGTCCAAATAATGCATGTGGGCCTAGCACCCTTAATTCTTAGCGATAGTTTTAAATCCCCCTGGTTAAAGGCGGTACATCTAAACCTAAGCAAATTAGGCCTCTCACCACCTATAGTCCAAAAAATGGAGCATGACCAAGCAAAGACAGTAATCAAACAAAGGATTCAGGATCCCCAACGTCAAATCGACATTAATAAAGCTCCAGAATTTTTGGCTACAGAACATACAAAATATAAAGTGGCTCCAGCATTGTACCTGTCCCAGCTGGAAATCCCAGCTCAACGGAAGGCATTTTCGCTAGCTAGTATGGTGAGTTCTTCCCTCCGCTGTGTTAGATGGGAAGTTTACAAAGACTCCCATGCATGAGAGGGTCTGCCCCTGTGGGGATGGCGAGGTCAAAACAATCAAACATGTATTACTGTATTGCCCCTTTTATCACGAAATCAGAACAAAGAAGATCTCCCCTCTCCTTAAGAAATATCAGGGTTGTACAGACATAGAGTGTCGCAAAATGCTCCTTAGGGATGTCAACCCAACAGTCACAGCTTCCAGTGCAAGTTTTTTTGCAGCTGCTTATAAAATTCATCATGAGATACTGCGTAGAGCATCCGAATTTTAACTGTTTTAGCCCTCTAATTTTTGAGTGTTTATATTGGCTATAAGATGTTTTAGGACTCATTTGTAAGATAGTATACATTTTATGCTGGTCAATGACTGTATCAATAAAATTTACAATGCATGTGGGATTCAACAATGGTAACAGCTGCATTTAACTTTAGGGAAGACTAAGACTTGATCCAAGGACCCTTTGCTGCAGAGAATGGGATGCAGCATTAGTGTACTATCACACAGGCCAGCACCAACGGTGGCTGTGCTGCAAGAGTTGCCAACAGGTCTGGAGAAATACGCCTTGCTCTTTTAACAGAAGTTTAAGGGGTGACTTTTTCATGGCATGGAGCTAAACAACATCACTTGGTAAATACTGTCCCATTAAACTTCTGTTAAAGAGAAAGGACACTTTTAAAGCCAGGCCATTTGACAGCTCTAGCTGGACAAGTGTTTGTACCTGCAGCATGAAGATGTATGATGAGCTGGGACTAGGGGTGTGCAAAATACAATATTTGGGTTATTTCAGATTCGGGTCTGTTGGAACCGAAAAATATCCCTATTCCCAAATATACCCAAATACCAGTATCAGTATGGCACCGGTTAGGGTTTGGAAACCTCAATATATTTGACTCCATTATACCCTATGGGGACCGTTATACCCTATGGGGTGACTAAACTGCAGCTCGGGAGCCACATGCAGCTCTTTCTCCCAGTCTAATTTAATGTTTATAAAAAGAAAATTTGCATATTTTTCAATACAAATGTGTGTATGATATTTGTTCATGTCTTGTGGCTCTCAAACATCTGACGTTTATTCTGCGGCGGAACTGGATAAACTGACTCTATTGATTAAAGGTTTGCCAAATAGTACATTCCAAGATACCTGGGAAAGATTTTGTAATTGGTACAAGAAGGCGGTTTAAATTGATAAGCTAAAGTAAGATATAATATGAGAATGGACAAATAACTGTTATGCAGCTAAGTTTATATGTGAGAAACATTAATCATTATTATGCATTATTGTGCAGTGTTAAGGTCAGAGTATGTTTGCCCAATGTCAAGATAAGGAAAAGGAGGCTCACACAAGTGATGTAAGCATTAATTGAGGCATTTATATATGGACTGTAATAAGCAACACATGATACCCCCATTCATGTTTTATGTAGTTTGTCTTAGATAGGCTTTGTGTATGTATGTTGATGTACTGTGTTATAAAAAAGTTTCAATAAAATTCTGCCCTTCGGGGCAGTTTAAAAAAACAAAACAAAAACACCTGACGTTTATTCTGTGTGGCTGTTACATTAAGCAAGTTTGGCCACCCCTGCCACAGGGTATACTGGAGAACACTCACTGAGCCACATCATAGGACAACTCTGCAAGTGAAGGATACCTTCCCTATCCCTTCCCTCTTGGGCTCATGCCACCTCTGCGGTGCAACTCCCCAGCAAAGGGAAGATATTTAAAATTTAAATACCTTCCCTTCACTGGGGCATCGCGCCACAGAGGCAGCGTGAGCCCAAGAGGGAAGGGGAGGTATTTAAAGATAAAATACCTTCTCTTTGTTGGGGAGTCATGAAGCAGGGGTCACACAACTCCGCAAGTAGCCGAGCCCAAATAAAAGCCGAATAATAATAGCTTTTATTTGGGGGCAGTTACTTTGTTAGCCAAATATTTAGCTGAATAAATACCCGAAAAATATTGATAAGGTATTTTTCAGGTATTTATTTGGCTCAGTATATACCAAGAGAGCACCCCAAGGAATGTGGCTTGTTCTTGAAAGCCTTTCTTTCTGGAGTTATAAAGCCCACCCGGCTGCCATCATTATTTTCCTGATTAAGAATTTAAAAAATTAAAGGATACTGCATTGATACAATATCTTCCTAGATACTCATTTTTATTCCTCCAAGAAGCTTCCTTCTATTGTATCCTTACAACAATCCTTTCAGGTAGGCTAAGAGGGGGAAATTGGCCTGAGGTCACACAACAAGCTACATTGCAGAGGGAGAAAATTTGGATGTGAGTGTTAAGTCACCTTTAATTAACACTGCACTGACTATGCACAACATGGCTAATGATGCAAACATACAAATAACGTTCCATCTCTGCTTTCTGAGGCCATCGGCACTGCTTTTTCAAGATTGTTTTCCAGGCTGTTGGTCTGTTGTGTACATGCTTTTAAAAAATGAAATGTTCAGCTGAGGGACATTTAATGAAAAGGATTGCTCTCATGCTTCCAAAGTGGGCTACGTCATTTTAAACTTCCACTGATGTTGCCTCATAGCACCGGTACTGTCTCATCCCCTTTGAAAGCTATCAACTCTTATGACCATTACAGTGTCCACTGCCAGTGTGAATGCCACAATTTCATTACTTTGTGAATAAATTGCTTCTTTTTGTCCAATGTAAATCCATTGCTAATCAACTTACTTGGATGCCCCCAACTGCTAGGCATCCCATTCACCAGGCTGGAGGCAAGGCCCCGGGCAACCACAGAGCTCCATCATAACAATACTTTGCCAGCCACATTCAGCAGGTGGGTCTAAAGGGTTCAAGCAATCAGTAGGCTTACAGACAAGTTGATCCCACACAGGCTTCACCCTCACTGCAGGGTTATAGAGGGAATTTCCCTGCAGATGATGCTGGGTCCGGCATTAGGCTCATCTCACAAGCTGAGTCAGCTCATCTACTCATGAGTAGGACCCAAATCCTACAGTGACTTACTGTTTTCTTCTGGTGTTTCCTTAGAAGAGGAGACACTTTGGGCTACCAGGCATGCACTCCTGTGCTTGGACTAGGCCTTGGACCCAGTTCTTTGTTTCTGCCACTCCTGGCAGTAGGCATGCCCATGTTGGGGCCTCCTGAGGGGCCGTGCCATTGCTGCCAAAGGTTCCCTTTGGGGAAGCAGTAAGGTCTCCACCTTTCAGGGAGCATCTTCCAGGGCAGTGCTCGAGGACAAATCCTCCTCCTCCTCCAATAAAGACTCATTCATATCTAGGTGATCCATGACAGCGAGTCACTTTGGGCTCATCACGAAACATAACCTACCCCAGAGGGTAGTTGCGAGGATAAAATGGAGAGGAGAATGAGGTAAGTTGATTTGTGGAGAATAATGAAGGAAATAAATATAAACAAATAAATAAATGGCCTGGAATAAAATGCCCTATCCCTTCAATTAGGGGTACCATCTCAGGGCTGGGAAATAACAGTCCCTTATTTTGGAAAAGATGTGGACAAGTAGGCACCTGCCTCCACTGTTGATGGAGCTGCCCTCGGATTTTGCACTTTTGGGAAGATATTACAAAGCAAATTAATGTAATTTCAGCACAGAACATCACCTTTTGGCCAGAAATCCTACTACTGAATCACTGGGACAAATCAATTTCTGATAGAAAGAAAGACCTAACCGCCCTACTCCTTGCAGCAGCGAGATTAGCCATTGCCTCCTGCTGGAAATCCCCCACTCCCCCAACACTAGCCTTATGGCATGATAAGATATGGGAGCAATTTGTAATGGCGAAGATCACTGACAAAATAAAACAAATAGGGCACAAACAGGTGCAACATGCCACTCTAAATTTGACTCAACTTGGTTCCCAGTTTTCTCCTTCATGATAGCTAACCATTTACTTCCATCTAACCCACGCTACCATAAATGATTAACACTATGAAAGTACGTTGCCAATGCCCAACATTACTCACCCTTACAAAGACCTAAAATACGAGGCTACATATCACTAACATTACTAAGGCCCCGGTGACACGGAGAATTTGCCCCAGGAGAAGGACGGCTTGCCTGCGGATTAAACCAGCGTGATCATACTTTAACATCTGGGAAGCGTCGCACTCCCGTCTCTAACCCACAGCTTCGGCCCAAAGATGTGGATTTAAAAGCTACCGGGAACCATGCACTATTTTCCTGATAATGGGCGGTGCATGCAGGCATCTGATCAGGAAGCACTGGTAGCCCGTCGCAGCCAGCACCCGTTGGTGTCCCACACATGCGCACAAACACCTTGCTGCTGTGTTGCCTCGCATGGTGTGATCAGCTGCCGGGCAGGGAGCCTCAGGGGAAGGTGAGTGTTATGTCTTAACTATGAACACTGCCTATTCTTTTCTATGTAAAGCTTGATTCTTAGTACAGGATCATAAGATATAACATTCCTATTGGCCATTCCTATGGAATTGTATAAATCAACCAATAACAGTGTAAATATGTATTCTAGAGAGAACAGACCTCATTGGTCTTTTTCCTGAGTTTCTTATTGGTTCTTAACTTATTATGGGTGTGGCTTTGACAGCCCGGGATGGTTTAAAAAGGGAGCTGCGCTCCACTGCTGTGTGGTGTGTTCCTGAGTTGAAGTTTGCTGTTATAATAAAGCTGAATCACTTTTGTTAAAATCAGTTGTGTTAGGTTGCATACTTAACAGTGAGATCGCGCTACCGTGCATCTTTTTGCTCCAGCTCTAAAAGCCTCCCATTCCCTGCGGATTATCCCGCTCGTGTGACCGGGGCCTAACTTTATTTTTCATATTCAAGTGAGGATCTACCATTTGTAACACCTAGCTTTCGGAAACAGGTTTGACACGGTTATTTATTGTTTAGTGATAAAATGTTAAACATCATTTGCTGTATTTTATGCTGTATGGACAACTGTTTAATATTATAAAATGAATAAAAATAATAAAAAAAAGGTTGGGAAATTCCTGGAGATTTGTGGGTACAGCTTGAGAAGAAGGGGGGGTTGGGGAGATACGGGACCTCAGCAGGGTATAACGCTATGCAGCCCACCCTCCAGGCACCCATCTTATTCAAGGGTACTGATCTGTATAATGTGGAGATCAGTTGTAATTCTAAGAGCTCTCCAGGAGGTTGGCAACTTTACCTTTAATAGCATCTTAGTGCATTGTAAATGGGCAGCTGGAGCTTCTCGTGGCCTGGAATAAGATCACCTGATAAATAATATCCCATTAAGCCTCTGTTAAAAGGTACTCTGCATATAAATTAAATAAGCAAGGTGACAATATACATCGTCATACTCCTTAGGGAATTTCACATTACCGAGATTCTGCTGGATTGAAGCTGTTTCTGATTCGTCTTGAAGTAAACCGGTACAGGGCTGCCATTTCACACATGGCTTTCCCTGACCGGAAAAGAGCCGAATCAGAAGCGGTTTGGCAATTCAGACTGCACCGCTTTGTTTTCCCGCCGTTTCCTGCCGCGCCTTTTTTTTTAAAAAATGTTCACTTTAGAGCGTTATAGCATTATAGCACTCTAAAGCGAATGTTAAAAAAAAAAGCCGGAGATCGCCCGCGCGGGCGAAAAAAGGTGGGGAAAAAGCGTATCGGATCCGGGAGAAGAAACTGACGACTACTTGGAAGCGGTTGATAGGTAAAACGCTTCAGCCCCATTTCCTGAATGGGACAGAAGTGATTCTGTGTGAAATTACAAATATATTCCGGTAGGGAACCGGTTCTAAAACGGTTCTGTCTGAAATGCCAGACCAGAAACCGTTTGGGAACCGTTCCTCTTCCGGATTATATCATCTGTCTGAAATTCCCTCTTGTCTGATGCTAAACCAATCAGTTGTTCCATATCTGGTTCTAACTGTCACTTCTTGACCCTTATACAGGCTTCTCAAGAGACATGTGAGGTGGTCTGCTACTCCCATCACTTTAAGGACTTGCCATGGTTTGTTGTGATCCACACAATTAAAGGCTTTAGCATAGTCAATGAAGCAGATGTTTTTCTGGTACTCTCTTGCTTTCTCCATAATCCAGCGAATGTTGGCAATTTGATCTCTAGTTCCTCTACCTCTTTGAAACCCAGCTTGTACCTCTGGAAGTTCTCTATCCATGTACTGAGTAAGTCTAGCTTGTAGGGTCTTGAGCATGACCTTCCTAGCATGTGAAATGAGTGCAATTGTGCGATAGTTTGAACATTCCTTGGCATTGCCCTTCTCTGGGACTGGAATGTAAACTGACCTTTTCCAATCCTGTGGCCACTGTTATGGTGCTGGAGAAGACTCTTGAGAGTCCCTTGGACTGCAAGGAGATCAAATCAGTCAATCCTAAAAGAAATCAACCCTGACTGTTCCCTGGAAGGCAGATCCTGAAGCTGAAGCTCAAATACTTTGGCCACCATCTGAGAAGGGCGCACTTACTGGAGAAGACCCCGATGCTGGGAAAGATTGAAGGTCAAAGAAGAAGGGGACGGCAAAGGAAGAGATGGTTAGACAGTGTTATCGTTGCAATGAACATAACATTAAGCAAACTCCAGAGCACGATGGAAGACAGGAGGGCCTGGTGTGAAGTGGTCCATGGGGTCGCAAAGAGTCGGACTCGACTGTGCGACTGAACAACAACAACAAAGGGACAGGATGCTTTTCTCCAGGCCACCTGACAACCCAAAGGACTTATTTCCCCCCAAAATGGACAGAGAATCACAAACTTTAGTACTGATTAGCACAATTTAGGGTTGCTCCTCCTTTTTTCACAGTGGAAGTTGAGGTGATTAAGCTTTTCCTGGGGTAAGTAGTTAGGGTCACCTACATTTCTCAGTCTTGGGTTGATGTTAAAGGCACAGGGCAGTTCCAGACCATTTAAAAGCAAGCCTCTAATATTATTCCATCTCACAAGAGAAACTTTGATCATGTAGACAAACACCATTCAGCTTAGTTGCTTGTTAACTGTCTGTCTGCATGACCAAAGATCTCCGATTCACCTGCTGCTATACTTGTAGGGATCATTCCAGTATGCGAGGGTGACCATATTTTGTCAAGCATGGTGTCCCTCACTGCGGTTATGTTTGTGGGTTAATTGGCAGTGATTTATCATAACTTCACTGACAGAATAGAATTGCTGTCCTTTTGTGATGGCTGGATAATGAATTTAACGCTTTGCAAGGATGCTAATTAGAACCTCTTACAGTTTAATTGACCTCCATCGGCTGTTAATATGCTACAGACGCTAGAATGAAATCTTTCAGAATAGCAGATGTAATTGGCTACAGCCCCGTGAACAATGGTAATTCTTACAGGGAGCTACTCTGAAGTAAGAGGCTAAAATGTTGGGCTCAGGATGCTTTGTCCCAGGTTCAGATTTCCTACTCAGCTGTGAAACGTTCTTGATGGTTTTGAGGCAACCAGCTTCTCTGGTCTCTTTTTCTGTGGCTTCAACAGCTGTGGGGGAAACACTGCAGATAAACACATTTAGAGACCCCCTGACAAAGCTATGGCAAAAAGCATAGGGGCTTTTTAGAATTCCATCAATACATTTTCATTTTCCCACTGCACTGTCAGCATTTGTATTTGCCTTCTTTTGTCTTGGCATAGGTTTATTTATTTATTTGTTTGTTTCTATTTGTATCCCGCCCTCCCCGAAGGCTCAGGGCGGCTAACAGTGGGCATAAATGCCAATTTAAACAACATATAACAATATCAACAGATAAAATTATAAAATCAGACAATACAACATCAACACAACATTTAAAACCAAGATGACGGGAGTGCGATGGCACGGGTTATCAAGGTGGGATATCGAAGGTGGAAAAGCAGCAGTGGCGGCTCCTACTCAAAAGCCTGGCGGAAGAGCTCTGTCTTACAGGCCCTGCGGAACTGGACAAGGTCCCGCAGGACCCAGATCTCCTCTGGGAGCTCCTTCCACCAGGTAGGAGCCGCCACCGAAAAAGCCCTGGCTCTTGTGGCAGCCAGCCTCACATCTCTGGGGGTGATAACACAAGGTGATAACATCAATGAACAACCCAGAAGTACATAAACCAGCATCAAGGTGTAACAAACCAGGAAGTTCATTAGGAGAAATGATTATCCAGTCAACCCGTAGTAAATCCATCCAGCACAAATGCAATAATCCTACAGAGTTGTTCCATTTCCTTATCAGTTGTGGTGGTCCCCAGAGCAGTGATCCTTCCTCATCATTGTTCCTGTGAGTGCCATGGTAGCTGATGTTGTTTGTGGACCCCACTTCCTTATTCCCCGATCGAAGAGCAAATCCTGGTTTCCTTCATAGGAGCAGGAACTATTTCGGGAGAGCCCAGGAAGCATCCCCTTTGGATTTGCAGAAAATGCTCATTCAGATATAGCAGTCTCAACTGTAGGAGGACACTTGGCTTGGGACCTCCCAAAATGCTGTGACTGGCCTTAGCTCTGATGGCAGCCATTTTGTGGTAGGTGCCCACTCAGTATTCTCAGAAGTGTCGACATCACTGATTCCCAAAGTGGGCAATACCACCTGTGGGGGGCGCTGGAATGATCCAGGTGGGCGGTAGAAGCCTTGGGTGCAAATGGGGGGTTGAATAAAGATAAGGGTGTGTGTGGAAGCATAAAGAAAGAAGAGTCCAGAATCTATCTAAAGCAGCCTTTTCCTGCCTTCTACTGGTCTTCCCTGGGATCAGGGAGGGAGGGAGGGGGAGAGGGGTCCCCAGAGCCAATCACAGCCATGCATTTGCAAATTGCAAATGTATGTGCACCCTCATAAGACTGGTGTTGCTGCTGGGCTACTGTGTGGTGGTTGCTGCTGGCCTCTGGCTTCAGGCCTACAACATCTTTCTTTACCTACAACAACATCTTTCTTTACGATGTGCAAATTTGTCACTGCATCTTTTTGTCCACTTCTTGAAGGTAGATTTCCAGGGGGGCGCTGAGTAATTTTTTTTTTCTGAAAAGGGGGCAGTAGACCAAATAAGTTTGGGTACCTCTGATCTACATGCTCAGTAAGGTTGAGAGACCTGTCCTGGAGTATCTAGGGGTGTGTTTTTACATAGTGGTTTCACTGTATTTCAGTTACCTGCATTTCTGGGGGCTCTTTTCATTCAAGTTCTCCTGCTGAAAATCACATGAGCACTCCCCCAAGTTGAGAAAAAAGATGAAAACCTTCCCCCACACACACACCAGAGCAAAGAAGACTGGCAAAGAAAACCATGTGACTACCAGGGAACAGTTAAATAGCCTTTCAGCTTGTGCCCCCCTTAAATTGAAGTTTCTGTCTTCTGTAAAAACACTGATATCATAAATCAGGTTGCTAACTGAACATGGGGGAAATGTTCTGTCACTTTAACAGAGGTTCAGAATGTAGGAATATATAGCTGAAGCATTTCAGGGCATGGAACAGAATAAGATCACCTGATAATTCCGTAGGGCTACCAACTCTGGTTGGAGACATTATTTTAGATTTGGGGTGGGTTAAGGGACGGGAGGGGCCTCCGATGGGTACAATGCCATACAATCCAATCTCCAAAGCAACCATCTTCTCCAGGTGAATTGATTTCTCTTGTCTGGAGAACAGCTGTAATTCCAGGATATCTCCAGGCCTCACCTGGAGGTTAGTAACCCTATTACATTGCTGCAGATCAACTGCTATTTAAAGGGACAGTTAGAGGGCCCAGTTTAAAAGCTGGCAACTCAGATCATAAACTGCAATCTTGTGGTACCTTTGGCATGTACTAGTTGTTCTTCTGGTATAAGCTTTCATGTACCAGAGTCCACTTCCCTTGAAGCTTTAATTAAAATAAGAGCTTGAAGGTACCAGAACATTCCTGGCTGTTTTTGCTGAAACTCTGTGTCTAATTCCGCTGTTGAAGAAGTTAGGGCAAGTAAAAATCCTGGCATCCCTAACTGGGAAATATATCTCCGGCTGACATCTCTTTAACAGGTAGGGCTTCTTTGCCTTTAAACAGTTGCATCTTAGAGTGTAGACTTTTCCAAGCAGGCAGCTGCAACAGTTCAAGGCACAACGGCTTTTAGTTTAAGGCAAGGAACAATTCTGCAAAACTAACAGCTTCTTAATGGTTTCCGCATTCCGTTGGCACAATAGCACAGAGGTGGAAGTTTTCTTCTTCCTGTGGATTGCAGCACAAGTCCTGATGGCTCGGCCTAGCTTTTGCTCAGATTTAACAGAAGCCCCCCCCCCCATCTGCATGGTAGTGTTTGAAATGCAAAGCAAGGCACAGTGCAAGTGTTAATGACCAAAGACTCGAAGAGCAACATGCTGTCAGGCTTCTAATGCTTTGCATTTCACTGATGGTTGTTTACCACTTCTGGGGTCAGAGACCCACCTTCCCAGTTCTACAGTTGCTAGTTTCTGCATCCTCTTCAACATTTATGCCAAGATGGTTTCTGTGTGAGTTATACATTTACTGCACACATACGAAGATGCCTTATACCAAGCCAGTCTATTGGTCTCTTTAGTTGAGGGCTTATAATAGAGGCTTTGAGCCTTTTGTTTCTGTCCATGGGGGTTTCTTGGCAAAGATACTGGAGTGGGTTGCCATTTCCTTCTCCAGTGGATCACACTTGGTCTGAGTTCTCCGCTGTGGCCTGTCCATCCTGGGTAGCCCTCCACGGCGTAGCCCACAGCCTCATCGAACCACACAAGCCCCCTCGCCACGTCAAGGCAGTGAATAGATTCTTTTGAATTATGGTGCTGGAGAAGACTCTTGAGAGTCTCTTGGACTGCAAGGAGATCAAATCAGTCAATCCTAAAAGAAATCAACCCTGACTGTTCCCTGGAAGGCCAGATACTGAAGCTGAAGCTCAAATACTTTGGCTACCAAATGAGAAGGGAGCACTCACTGGAGAAGACCCCGATGCTGGGAAAGACTGAAGGTCAAAGAAGAAGGGGACAGCAAAGGATGAGATGGTTAGACAGTGTGTTATGTATTGTGCATACATTCAGTAATGTCTGAGCTTCAACCAGGACTCCATAGAAGGCTGGTATCATAAAATACACGTTCTGATTAGCTACTCTGTGAAGTAAGCCAATCAGAGTTTCGGAGGAGTTTCAGAGGGAATAACAATCATTGGCCTTTATGCGAGAGTTATGATTGGTTATTAACTCACTAGGGGGCGTGGTTATCCAAGCCCGGAAAGTTTAAAAGAGAGCTCCTTGCTCTGTGTTGTTGATTGATTGTCATACTCTAATAAAGCTGAAATTACTTGTTAAGAGCTGACTGACGTCTCATACCTAACACAGTGTTATCGAGGCAACGAACATGAAATTAAGCAAAACTCCAGAGCACTACGGAAGACAGGAGGGCCTGGTGTAATGTGGTCCATGGGGTCGCGAAGAGTCGAACTCGACTATGCGACTGAACAACCACAACAATGGAGGCTATATGACTCCTCCAGGAGGTGAGCGATACCTCTAAGGGCCATTTGGAACTTTAGGAGCAAATGGGGGGCATTTGGAATTTTAGTAGGGTTGCCAGCTCTGGATGGGGAGCTACCTGAAGATTTGGGGGGTGGAGCCTGGGGAGGGCAGGGTTTGGGGAAGGAAGGGACCCCAGCAGGGTACAAGGCCAAAGAGTCCACCCTCCAAAGCAGCCAGTTTCTCCAGGGGGACTGATCTCTATTAACTGGAGATTAGTTGTGGCGACCCTAGATTTTAGACAGCCACTTCTCCCTATTTACAGTGGTTTCTGAATGTAAGGAAATGAGACTAGTGTTATACTGCTTACCCTACCCTGAGGATGAAATCCTGGATCTCAGTGGCACAAAGCAAGTAGGACTCCGACTGAACAGATCAGCAGTAGTCTAGGTGGCCTTCCACCTCCTATGGGTAATACTGGGATAACTGAACTATTGAAGTGTTCTATATGGGCAGGATAAAGGACAATGGTGTTTGCAGGTCTGGGACGAGCACATGTCTGGAGACTAGCCTTAACAGAGGTTCAACTAGTGGCATTTGAAGGAGGGCTTTTTCTGGTTGTTTCCTGACTTTGGAGTTGAGAACAGCTGTGTTATCTCCTGAAGCTGGAATTTGTCCTATACATTCCTATTTTAAGCTTCAGACATAATTGTCACATTCCCATTGGTTGGTTTCTGTGAAACCTTGTAAACAACCAATCCTGAATGTACATAGCTTTTTGGAGGGAACAGACCTTATTGGTCTTTATCCGTGTATGCCTATTGGCTATTAACTTATTTATGGGTGTGGCTTTGAAAGCCCGGATCATTTAAAAGAGGGAGCCGCGCTCCACTATTCTGTGTGTGTGTTGTTGAGTTGAGTTTGCTGTTACAATAAAGCTGAAATCACTTTTGCTGAAATCCAATCGTGTTGAGTTGCATACTTAACAGGCTGCTTTCCTAAAGGCCTTCTGGATGGGGTTGAAGATTTGCTGCCTGGAATGAGAGGCTAAGAAATGGAAGGGGAGGTGCTCTTGGAAACTGGCATGCATTGATTTTCACTTATCCTAATTGGAGTTTTATTGCATTTGCCTTGGAGACTGTTCAGTTGAAAGGTAGTCTATTCACCAAATGAAATTCTAGACCACAGAAAGCCTGCTAAATCAGGGCAGGCCAGAGTTTCCAGAGAATGAAAAGCATTATGTGAAAAAGGATACAGCGAGCATGAAAGTAGGGGCCATCTGAAAAGCGGGTGAATGTGGAGGTCAGAAATTGGAGTTGCCAGCCTCCAGGTGGTGGCTGGAAACCTCCTGGGATTACAATTTATCTCCAGGCAATAGAGTTCGGTTCATCTGGAGAACATGCCAATTTTGGAAGGTAGACTCTGGCATTATACAACATTGAAGCCCCTCCCCTCCCCAAACTCTGCCCTCCTCAGGCTTGATTATTTTTGTTTAAAATATTTATAAATGGTATTTCTTCTGTCATTGAATTTAGGAGGTCTCTCACCCAGGAGGTCTCTCACCTAAACAAGGACTAGGCCTTGATTGTTAGATCAAGTGCCTTTACACTAAAGCCAGTTATTGGAACTCTTGAAAATGTTAGATTTGTTGATGGTAATTGAGTTATCTGTACTAGCAGCTGTAGGTCCTTAGAGAAACTTGGAAGCATCCTCCTCCGTCTCCTGCAATTGCTGCGCACAGGATCCCTCATTCCAAATGCCCTGACTGGCTCAGAAGATGAATTTATCCAGTTGCAGGGAAAATGGCGTCATTGCCTCTGACATTCTCTAGTTTCAAAACAAAAACCAGACATTTTAATTTTATACCCTTCTATGTAGATATCCATCAAACTATTATTTGCCTTCCAGCATGTTTATCAGGCATATCTTCCCTCATGAAGTTGGCCAGCCACTACGGTCATCTTCAGGGGCCCTGCTTCAGGCGAGTGACAGTCCAGGAGAGGGCCTTCTCAGTTGTGACACAAAAGCTCTGGAACCCACTCCCTAGAGAGATTCATCTGTGACTTCTCTTGCCATCTTCTGCCGGAGAGTGAAGACATTTTTTTGTTTCATTTGGTGTTTCCTCAGTGATCCCTCCTTCCTGATCAACATTTTGATTGCCGTTTTTATGTATTTGTGTATATTCTAATTTTATTTTTAATTTGTCTTAATGATATGCATTGGGGGTGATTTTAATGGTTTTAAAATGTGATTTTATCAGGTATGTTTTAAATTATTAGCCACCTTGGTGGCTTCTGTGAGGGCACAAAGGCAAGATACAGATTTTGTTTGCAAAAAAGCAGCAAAAAGGAATTCAGGACCGATGCAGGACCAGTGTACCCACTCTCCTTTTAGATCAAGGGGCAGAGCACATTTATGTTTTAGTTTACTTTTTCTATTATATATTTGTGTCTTGGTCTTGCTCAAAAAATTCGGTACGGCATGTACTGGATCATCATAACAAGAAACAAGCAACTTATACAAACCTACTTCTTCCCATTGTGGTGGCCTGGGGAAAAAAAAGAATTAAAACCTTCATTTAGAAGCTGAACATTTTAGGTTGCCTTCAGAAAAATGTCATTTCCCTTTAATAGAGCCTTAATGTTGGGGAACCACTGAGTTTCTGCTGAATTCTAGAGCGACATGATGTCACTTCCGGGTTCACCCTGGAATTGATTCATACCATCGACATGACAGTGCCCCACCTCCATGTTTCCACCTCCCCTCGGTCTTCCCCTGGGTGCTAGCTGCTGGCTGGCACACCTAGTTTTAACTTGATTGGTTGAGACTGGCAGCTAAAGTTACATTTTATTAGTGAAGCTTGGGCCATCAGCTTTGTAAAATCTTCACCGCCCACTGGCAGTACAAGAGTCTCCACTTTTCTCTTTCATGTCAACAGTGTTCAGACATTAACACAGAGACTCAGAGGGGCTCAGAGGTGATGTAAGCCTGACCTGTGGCAATGGGCTTGATCAAAGGCAATGTAGCAATCATGGATCCTTATGGTAGTACGGTATGAAAGGAATAATAGAGGGGTTCCTTATGAGAAGAATGGTGAGATAAAAGTTTTAGAAAGAGCAAGAGAGAGAAAGTTCCTAGAGGAACCAAAAGATTTTTTTTGGAAGGCACTAGTTGCAATAAGAAGCGGGCAACTGGATCTTCATCAAAAATATTTAGGTACCCTCTGGGTCATATATTAAAAATGAGAACAAAGATCAAGACAAATATTTAATATGCACAACCCAAATGTTACAGCCTCCCCTTTCTTACTGTAAGAAAAAAAATGTCATTTGCGGACAGAAAAATGGATTGTCATAAAAACAGGACTTCCTCAATTACATGACATCACAATCCCAGTCTCCTGTGTCACAAGTTAGTGAGAAATTGCTTCTTTACAACCTAACAATTCAAGAAATAATGACCTGGCAGTGTTCCACTGTGTATTGGGGCCAAGAGATATATTTTGTTCAAGGAGCAACAAATAAGAACTGAGTGCTCATGAAGAGCAAAGATGCGTAAATCTTCACACACACTGGAGAATTCCTGTGTCATGACACGAACAATCTATAAGCAATAGAACCAATCTGAAATATATTAGGCATGATTACAAACTTTATTTGCCTCATTGGCAAAGACAGTATGGACCCTGATAGACTGTGGTCTGGGCCTTTAGCCTCTTCATTTCTACCATGCTTTGATGCTGGCTTGTTTCGAAAAGGAGAACAGGAATCAGTCACCCAGGCATTGGGTTGTCAGGGACCCCCAAAAGGAGATCATCCATTCCCTGATGACTTGACAGGTGTAGCACCTAACAGTGCCATATTATTATTACTATTACTATTATTGTTGTTTTTATTACTACATATGTGTGTTTGCATGCACCTGGAAGTCACGGTAACCTCTGATGACTGACCCCTACTGGGGGCCTGGAGGATATTCAGAGAGGTGACTGGATAAAGCCTGCCCCCACCTCCCAACTGCTGGTATTTCAAGGAGGTTTCCCATCCAAGTACCATGCCATTCTTAACAAGTTGCACCCTTCTAAGCCCACTGAAGCTAAATTGACTTAGAAAGGATATAACTCTGCTTAGGATGGCACTACAAGAGTCCAAAGTTCCAGTTCAAGTGCTTCTGTGAATCCATAAAGTGATCATAGATAAGGCACTGTTCATCAAGCACAGTATGTCATCTGCAGTAGAAGGATACTTATAATAGCCCACTTTTGAGAGGATAACATGTAATGTTTCCAAGATCCTATGAACATGTGTGAATGAAGATGATAATTAAATGCCCAGATGTTATTAGAGATTAGCATATATCATATACTAGAAACTAGAGAGAGAAACATACATTCTCTTGGAGATATATGCAGAACAATAAGGCTGAGTCATATAACGGTCCTTTATAAATTGATTTACTGCCTGATTCTATGCAGAACTAGGCAAGCTTAAAGTTATCTATTTTGGTGTGCATAGGCACCCCTATCTCAGTATAGGCTATTTGTAGTTTTTTCCAGAAGATTTGGGGATGGTGGATGTAGTAGAAATGAGTAGAAATGACATCTACCTACAGCATACCGTGACTTAGAAAATATTACAAGGTGGTTTGTACAAGAATGTAGTAGTGACAGATGTCCAGAATGTCACTCACAGCACCGTATAAATACATAAAAGTCTTTTTGAGCATTCGGTAAGGTTTGCAGTTTTGAGACGAAGTAATAAGTGGAACAACAATATCGCCCTCATGGGGCCCCTAATCCTCTAATATTTTTTAAAAGAAAGCATTCGTTAAATAAAATGTTTGGGGAGTGGCCTGGAAGATTTCAGTTTTTCTAGATGGGCCAAGAAAACTTGCAAGTAAGAATGTGATTGCCTGAGCTTACTAATATAGTTATACAGTTGAAATAATTTGTAGTGAGATGTGTTAGTTACCATTTGTAAGTCTGTGTGGAATCAGAGGGTGTGATGGGTGAGATTCAGTTGAAATCTATACCTGGGAAGTCCGTACCTGGGTACAATGGATTCTATTTGCGGGGAGGATAAATACACATACAGAGAAGAAGGGAATTTCACAGACATATGGAGGACATTTGGTAAGGGTCAAAAAGTGCAGGCAGGAAGCAGGTACCAAGAAACACAATGGTGGATGCCCTGGCACCCATAGATGCCATGTTGGGAGATTCTACATCACAGAAATGTACCAATTGGGTTTCATTGATCTCTCAGGGTGGCCTGCATCCATTTGGTGATAAATGCAGGAAACATGTATAGACCATGTGAAGGGCAGATGACATGTTTCCAGAGGGCTCCCATAATACAACCTGGCTCTCTACGTTTAGTAGTAAATTAACTTATTTCGATAAATGATAAAATTGCCTTAATGTCTGCTAATACTCAATTATAAATTTTCTTCCCTGCCATATAAATCTTATCCTAAACATTTCAAAAAAGTAATTGTTGCACTGAACTCTTTTTCTGTTCTTCTTTAAGAAATGTAGGTAACAGGCTTTTGATAGGCGTGAACAAAGTAAGCAAACTTTTTCAGACAAGTAGACAGTCTTTGTTCCATTGTTTGGAATGACACTCCTGTCCATTGCTCCCTGTAAGCTGTGGAGTCTTGTGAGCAAAAATTCTACTTTGTGAGCTGCTGACATTAAAGTTGTGAGCGAGCGATTTGGCTACTGCATAAATTAGTCTGCTCTGGAGCCCTCCTTCCTGAGCTGAGACAAAAATGTGTGAGCCGGAGGCTAAAGAACTGTGAGCTAGCTCACACTAACTCAGCCTAGAGGGGACACTGCTCCTGTTCCACTGTACCAGGCATAAGCCTATCTTGGAATCTTTCTGAAAGAGAACCCTTGTGGCTTTCAACCTGTCTTCCTCACCACAACTCATATTTCATATACGGTTGTGAAATGGAACGAGAAACATGATCCATGTATCCTATTACGCTTTCTCTGACACAGAAACAGCTGAATTTGCATGTGTTATTTATAAGCCACTTATTTTCTCACCTCTTTTTGTGGCCTATATGTATTTCTGAGGGTACGTGGCTGGTGGGTGTATAGGTACGATCACAGGGGCTATTGGCTCTACAGTGTATTTGGTGGCAGATCAGGGACATGACCAGGAGCTTGGTCTGATGTGCAGTCCCAGGATAAAACCAGAGAATCTGTATGAAGAGCAGAGGGGATGCTTGTTCTTTAATATTTTCTGTTAGTTTTCTTCTAGTTTTGGCTTCTCTTTGGATTCTTCTTCTTTTTCTATTTGTTTCCATTGGTTTCAGTGGGGAACAGATTTCTGCCTGCAGCTATGAAATAGTCAGGGACTATTCCCTCTTCCGTGGGTGAGTTCCTGCAGAATTTCCGGAAAACAGAAGAAAGCATTGTTGCTTTATAGGCAATTAATATTAACAGTGGCTACCATGTCAACTCAAGCAAGCATGTGAGAACAAATATATACATATATAAGGGGATCTTCATGTATGAGTCCAGTCCACCAATTTTCATGCAAACCGGGGCTGTAGTTATATTTTTTACTTAAAGATACCGATCTTTTATTAGCCTTTTTCAGCCTTCTACAGCCTTCTACGTGCATGTAGGGATGGGCATGAGATTGTGGTAACAGCCTCTGCTCCCAACCTATATGCCTTCATTGAAAAGCACACTTAGAGCCTGGGCACACACAAAAGTACAAACATGTGGCTCACTAAACTCTGGAGAAATCAGGGCTCCTAGTCACACAGCATTGTATGTGCATGGTTATTATGCATGTGCTTTAATTAATGCTCATACTCTTGGATCCCACCTAGATTTCTATAGCTGTAAGAAGGGGGATGATGTTTATTGTCTCCTCTTGTGAAGGAGAACCCCAGTGCCTCCCAAGCTTTTCCTGAGAGCCCCTCATCACAGCATTTCAGGAGGTGTTCTGGGCTTCCACTGAAGTCTATGAGGGATTCATAGCACAGGTAGAGGGGGCTTGCTGCCACTGTCTTGATGCCTCCCTTATGCTCATTCATTAACCCTCCCCTCAATGTATTAAAAAGGCATCTATGATCTACAGGACAATACTGGGTTAAGTCAAAGTGTTGTTTCCCACAGGCATGTTAATTACTGAATGGGAAAAGCACCAAGTGGTGATTTCCCCCATAAATGGCTGAGCCATCAGATCCGCTGCTACAGACGGAACTTCCATAGCTCCTAGTATTCCATCAAATACAGTGTTTTTCAACTGCATTTGTCCAGGCAGTCTCTTGTGAGTCACCACAATGCAAAAGCAAGCACTACGCATGCATGTGTGAACAGTAGTGTAACTCACTAGGTATAAAAAGCAATGAAGCTTCCATCCTATGGTACCTTCAAAGCTGTATATTTATTCTGTCATAAGTTTTCATGTGCCAGTTGACCCATGCATATTTTGGTTGGCAGTTCAGGGCAGGCTTGACTCAGTAGAGCTTTGACCACAACAGATTTGTTGGTCTTTTTAGGGTGCCACGGGACCCTTAGCTTATTTTGACAAAAAATGAAGAACGTGTCTTTATTAGCTTAACCGTTTTTTGGAATAGGCTGTTGGGAAGATGATGATGTTGATGACGGAGACAATAAAAATATGTTTAAAAACAAATGGAAGTGGTAAAAAATC
This sequence comes from Gekko gecko, assembly GCA_029375565.1. Lineage (NCBI taxonomy): Eukaryota > Metazoa > Chordata > Lepidosauria > Squamata > Gekkonidae > Gekko > Gekko gecko. The sequence continues at coordinate 73,008,136 of JAPDNY010000003.1, read as the reverse complement.
ATGTACAGTTTTTATAAAAAGAAGCTTTCTATGTGGTCTCACTGCTGTCTTCTCTCCGAACTTTGCAGCTCTTAGCTTCTTATGCCACTAGTGCTTTCTCTAATTTGGCCAACTCCCTTTCATCCCTATAGTCCTACTCATTAATTATTTGTCACAAAACAATAAATATGTTCTCCAATCCGGCTCCACCCAGCCACTGGCCCTTGTGGCTGTGCTGCTGGGGAGCCGCCTTTGCCACTCTGAAAGGAGGAAGAGATGCCATTGGTGGCAAAGGCTACATCCAGGTGTGAGACTTGGGGGTGGGGGCAGAGTCTTTTGTGCCAGCCCTGCCTCCAGGCTTCAGGCTTCACCTTGTTGTTAGTGGACTAGGATCATCGCTCCAGGGCTCCTCCTGTGGGCCTTGTTGCGCCTTAATAGGAGAGTGTGGACCTTGGCGGCAGACTCTGGATGGCGTGGGCTGTGAATGGAGGACAGCGGCCGTTGGTGAGATGTCAGCATGGAGACCACTCCCCTTTATTGAGGCTGCAGCAGCAGTGGCAACTTTGGGCTGTTTCGACAGCAGGGGGTTGGGGGAGGCTGCTCATGAGGGCGCCTCTCTGCCTTGAGCGTGGCTGGCTGTGCATCAGCTGCGGTGCAGGTTTGAAGTCTTGTCCTCTTGGGAACAAGGAGAGTGGAGCCTTGGGGCTGCTGGGCCTGGTGCGGCTTGGCTCATACTGGCCTGGAGGGGGGCCTTTCACCAAAGGTGTTTGGCGTTGGCTTTGGGTATAGGGAACTGAGGAGTGTTTTCCCGGGCTGCCAGTTAAGTGCTGGCTTTTGAATTGGGCAGCCATTTTGCATGCTCCTATAGGCAGCCATTTTGCTTGCAGTGTCAGTAACCAGGATGTGGCACCTAGAAAGGGGACCAGGCATTCTAAAGGGAAGCAGCCCACACCTATGGCCCCACCCAAGTGGCCTGCCCCTGCCTTGTCTTCCTCAGATGATGAAGAAGGTGATATTGTGCAGAAAGCCATTTTAGATAGATTGAAGGCCTTCAAATGGGCCTCTGTGCTTGCCTCCCCCTGCCCACCACCAACCTAGGAGGAAAAAGGGAGAGGGCAGGCTCAGGTTTCTTCCAAGAAGCTGTTCCTGGCTGAGGTGCTGACTCAATTGTCTCTCCTGGAGGGCAGGTCTCCCAATCTAATCAGGGTTCATCTCAGGGACCTTGCAGTGGCACTACTAGACAGTCCCCTGACATTTCACTTTGGTGGGGTTATCCATCCCCCCCAGGCATGTCATATGCACCTGTACCTGTGGTAGTATTACCATCTGGTGATCTGGCCTTTTGGGGATCAGCTCTTGCCAGCAAGATTTGTAAGGGAAACTTACTGTGTATTGGAGAAGAAGGATAAAGAGGATATGGATGATAGTGTAGAGGACAATCCAAGTGTTCAATTGGTTGGGACAGCCCATTGATTATTGCTGACTTCCAGGAACCTTTGGGAGAGATTCTTTGGGTCTCTCCTGGAGAATTAACAAACAGTTTAAATCACTAAACAGCATTAAACAGTGTTTTAAATCACTCTAATTGACAACAGAAGCGTTTTTCCAACTAGGAGTGTTTCAGATCTAATGAGCAGGTGTTCTTATGTCACCTTTTAACTGGACTGAGATGAGCCATCCCAGCTAAGATCTGTCATAAGTAAAGGTTTATGAGAACCTCTCTACTTCAAAGAGTGAGGTCAGACGTTCATTTCAGCTTCTGATTTTTATTAATTTTAAATGAGCTTAGAGTGTTTTAACATATCAGTATTGAACTACTGGGATTTATAAGCAATATCTCTATATATTTGCTTTTTGTAGATTATTATTTTAAATAGAAAAGACTTTGTTTGTATAGACACTTACATGAACTGTACTGTTGTGAAAGTACCACAATAATTAATTGTCATTTAAAAGATTTATAGTAGAATCCTTTTGCTTCAAAGAGAATTAGAAAGATGTCTTTAAAAGAGCCTAATTGGGGTGAACAAGAGGACAGTATAAGAGAAAAATCCTCCCTCCTGATCTGTTATGTATGTTTTTAGAGCTCTATATTTTGTGTAAAGCTGAATATTTACCAAGATTATGGTATAAGATATTTGTAAGAAGAAACAGCTAGCTGAATTATTTTAAGATTTGCTATAGAAAGTTATTAAGCTTAGGTCAAAAAGATGCTTGCTTCAAGAGAAACCATTATACGCTTAAAATTAACTTGGCAAAGATCCATAATTACTAACAAGCAAAATGTTAGAAAATGATCACGAGCGGACCAAGTGTGTAGAAAATCCAGCCAAAACAAAAGATATTAATCATGGGCATCAGTCAGTGAAAGCAGCTAATTAAAAGGATCAATTAAAAATGCAGAACTTATATTATAAAAAGGTGACCCCTGCTGGTTAAAGTAAAGTATCTTGACGAAATAAGGAAATTTAAAGGTTTAAATATTCTGTAAAAATTCCCTGATGAACCAAAAATGAAGAATAATGTGTAATACAATGTATCTACAAGAGCTTTATGTCATAGGCTACTTTGAAACACTAAAAGAACACTAAAGAGTTTAATTCTTTAGAATATCATTGTAATGATATATGTTTTCATATTTTTGTATACCCTTAGTGCAAATAAGCTTATAAAATGTTATAAGAACAGTGCTATACTTTTATATGCATTTATTAATGAAAAAGAACCATTTTTGTAAGGAAAACATCTAAGTTTTGTACTAAAAATGAACTCAGCTTGAGAGTTCATTTAAAGGTAAAAGGAGTCTAAGTAGGCAGCCAAAAAAAGAATTACATGTCTAAATCAATTATAACAAGGCAAGCACCTGCATTGTGGAGTTGTAGAGTGGCCAAGTAACATCCTCTTTGTCAAATATGTGATTGATGACTGACCAAAGAAATCTGAACTGAGCATTTGTAAATGATGTCAGTGATGATGTAAAGTGAGGAGGAGCAAGAAGAGCATATGAGCAAGATCCCTGCTGTAATTCATTGAACATCTATGACCTGTGAGGTGTTTCTTTATTCAAATAAATTCTTTTGTTACCCTTTACTGCCTGGATAATTGTTTTACTGTGTGATTTATTGGCTAGCCACACAAGTCAAAGAACCTTAGCGCCCTCAGGGCATTGGCATCAATAGGGACAAAGAAATTTTGAAAAAGATGAAGGTAGCTATGACCTGGGCTAATTGGCTACCTGGCTTCCTGGTTTATGCTGGTGTGATTTCAAAGGTGCATCCCTGGAGGGCTGCTTCATTATTCCAATATTTGGATATTATATACAAGGGTATACAGGTTTCACTGGACCTGCCTAGTTACAGTATGATGAGGAGTACAGGATGAGGGAGGCTATGAACCCTTTCCTTCAATGGGATCAGATACCTCTGCAGCTATGGCTGACACAGGGGCCACTTGGTTCATTGCCTATCAGCAGCTACTAATTTCCATGGTTCCACAGGGCAGGTGATTCAACCCCACCAGCTCTGTTGGGAATTTAGATCACAGAGGGTATGCAACAGGAATTCCTGGTATGGTACTAGAGAAGGCTGCCCACTCTCCCCATTGCTTTTTGAAGTGGGGATTGCACCCTTAGCCCAATTAATTTGTGACAATCCAAAAATTGAAGGAATTGACATTAACAGTATTACCCATAAAATTGGGATGTATGCAGATGACATGGTTCTATACCTAAAAAAATCCAGCTTTATCTCTGTGTGCACTCTAATCCATTTTAGAAGAATTTGGCTGCCTCTCAGGTTTGCATATCAACCAGGCCAAATCAGACCTCTATGCAATTAACCTTAGCAGGGCCACTGAAACTAATCTCAAACAGAATGATACTTTCAATTGGATTACAAGAAATTGGTGTCATTTAGGAGTATATATTCCTTTTGACTTTTCTAAATTATACACAAATAATTTTGATTTTCTTTTTTAAAAAAATTCAGTTTCAGCTAAAATATTGGCATACAATGAGTTTTTCGTGGTCTGATAGAATTCAGTTAATTAAAGCATTTGTTTTGCCAAAGTTTCTGTTTTTATTTCAGGCCCTTCCTATCCAAGTTATATAAATGGAGCTTAACAGATGGCAACCTGAAATTAATAAATTCATTTGGGCATAAAAAAAACCTGAGGTTTTAACATAACTAGACTGCCCAAACCTTAAATTATATTTAGATGCCTCTGCTCTTACAACAATAATTAGGATTTTAACAGGCAGTTTACAACAGTCCTTGGTTATAAATTGAAAGTAATAATACTTTTCTAATCCCTATACAAGATTTTTGGGGGGATCGAGAATGAGAATGAAAACTTTTTGCCAGCTAATTCTAATCCATATTTGGTAAACTCGTGGAAAATATGGGGAAAAAACTCTTGTGCCAAATATTTCTCCCATTTCACCATTGGCAAATCAAATCTGTATCAACAATGGAAAAAGAAATGCATTAGAGCCTTAAGAGAGTAATTTAAAAAAAATAATATTCTTGAGAAAACTCAGCTAGAAAGGAGACTAGGTTCTACAGTTACGTGGTTTTGTTACTGAGAATTAAAACATGTCTTATCTTCACCTCAAGTAAAAATTGCCATGTCATGACCCCTTTCAGAATTTGAATCTCTTCTGATGGATATTAAACAAAATTCAAAATGTCTCATTTCTAAGCTTTATAAAATTCTATTGACAAATATTAGTTCTGAAATTCTACCTTTTCCAAAGAATTGGCAAAAAGATATTTCGAACAGACTTAAGCCAGAAGATTTGGGGGTGGGAGGGGATGGAAATCCCACTCCATTAGGTCTCCAATTTTTAATGTAAAATTTCAAATGATAAAAATTACAATTCGTTAGTATTTACCACTGACTCAACTTCATAGAATATGTTTGACAAATCCCCTTATTGTACCCAGAAGTGTGGTCAGTTTCCAAAACCTGTTTCCAAAAGGACACGATGATTGGGCAAGACCACCATATATGAAAAAAGTCACCCAACTTTGGTCTTGCCCAATCATCATTCCCTTTTGGAAACAGGCTCATCAACATATCTTTTCAATTACGGGTGTAAAATTAGATTTTCTACCTGAAGTCTTCTTATTAGAATATCAAAATCCCCTGGTAGGTAACAAAAAATATAATGAGTTAATTTCCATTTTACTTCCCACAGAAAGAAATACCATTGCCGCCTATTGGAAAAATCCTTTGCCACCCCACATTGATTCTTGATTTAATCTTATACAGTCTTATTTTATTATGGTGAAGATTACTGTCGGCACTATCCAGCCATGCTCGGAGAAAGTCCACGATAATTTTGTGGCAACTTGGTTTCTACTAATTCAATTTCTGTCTGGACAGGATATTGTTTTGAATAATCCAATTTACAAAGATATATTTTTTTCCTAATCTTGGCCTAACCCTGTATTTTCTTTCCTTTTTTTTTTTTTTTTTGGGGGGGGGAGTTAAAATTTGGAGGCGTACTTACACTCATGTAATGAATTTATATGTATTATGCATCACTGGGTCTTCTGGGATACAATCACAATTTCATTAATTCTTTTCAAAAGCTCCTTTATAGAAATAGTTCGCTGATAAATAGAAGATAATCCCATTAGTGTTTTGGGGGGGAGGAATTCCTATCAGTATCGCCATGAATGCCCTCTGTGCAGGGATCACATTCTTTCTCGGCATGCTTTACAGCCAAGCCCTATAAAGAACACAGGAAGTCAGAAGGTAGTGGTTTTGGCCAGTCTTCTGGTAAAGGGACCCAATCCCATAAAACTGAGAGTGCTTGAAACTTGGTTGCAGAACTACCCCAGAAAATGGTTAGTTTGTATTTGTTGCAAGGTTTTAAGTTTGGCTTTAGAATTCCATGTCAGGGCCCTAGGGTCCCCTTCATGGCACGCAATTTACATTCTTTTATAGGCATAGAACACATTGTTAGAAACAAAACAGAAAAGGAGAGGGAGGAAGGCAGGGTGTTGGGTCCTTTTGCAACCCCTCCTGTCCCTAGTTCCCATGTTTCCCCTTTGGGAATAGTCCCCAAAAAGGCACCAGGGGGATTCTGTTAGATCCATCATCTTTCTTACCCCAGAGGTGAGTCAGTCAATGACTCTATTCCAGATCACTTGAGTTCTGTAAGGTACACATTGCTTGAACAGGCAGTGCGCATCATGTGCTGCTATGTAGTGGGAAGTGAGATGGCAAAATACAACATCAAGTCTGCATTTCACCTTCTACCAGCACACGCAAATGATTTTGAATTGTTGGGTTTTTGCTCTGAAGGCCCATTTTACATGGACAGGGCGTTGCCTATGGGATGTTCTGTGTCACGTGCTGCATTTGAACAATTTAGTTCATTTCTGGAGTGGGCCCTTTGCTCTCACATGGGCTTGACTAATGTTGCTCACTATTTAGATGATTTCTTGTTTGTGGGCCTAATAGTGTGGTCAATTGATAGCTGGTTTTATAGAACTGGCTGACGAGCTGGGGGTGCCATTGGTGAATGAAAAAACAGAGGGACCTGTCCAAGTGTTGACCTTCCTTGGGGGAGAGCTTGACGCAGTAGCTCAGGCTTCATGTTTATCTAGTTGTAAGTTAGAGGACCTACGCAGCCGTGTACTGGAGTTCTGTGGAAAGAAGAAGGCCACTCCGCTGGAGTTTCAACAGCTAGTCAGGCACCTCAACTTTGTTTGCAAGGTTGTGGTGCCTGGTCGGGCCTTTTTACATAGACTTTGTGATGCCATGAATGGTTTTACATTCCCTCACATCAGACTTGAGTAAGTGCTGGGCTAAGGGCAGATTTGGAGGTGTGGCTGGAGTCTTTCAATTCCTTTAACAGAATCTCCTTTTGGAGAGAGGATCCGAAATTGTAAGCTGAGCTTCAAATTACATCTGATGCTGCTGGATCTTTGGGGTTTGGAGCTTACTTCTGGGGGCACTGGTGTGCCAAGGAATGGCCAGCGAACTGGGTAGCGGCAGGTTGGAACAAGGACTTTTCTTTAGTTTTTTCCTATCCTTGTGGCCATTTGGCTGGGGGGGGGTGAGTTGGCCAACCACAGGATTCACTTTTGGTGCATGCTTTTACTTTCTGCTGCTTGTGACTCAATATTCTGTTTTTTGCCAGACACATACCAGGGGTTAAAAACCGGGTGGCTGACAGAGAGGTTTCATCAGCTGGCTCCGGAAACCAGCTGGCAACCAGTGCAGATGTCCCCAGAGCTACAGCTGGTTAGAAGGCCAAAGTGCACAGGGCCATGCACGAAGAATGCATATGACCACATGGTCCACCAGTTTGAAGAGTTTAGAAAGGAGGTAGGGTATCTTCGGTTATGGCCAGTTCCAGTTGAGCACCTTTTACGTTTTTGCATTATGTTAAAAGGTAAGGGTTTAGCTGTTAGCTTGGTTAGAGGGCAGCTCTCTGCAGTGTCTTATGCCAGTAAGGTGCAGGGCCTCCCATACACTATGGGCAGCTTCTGGGTGTGTAAGATGCTAGAGGGCTGGACATGGGAAATTGGGGTGCATACTGACCCCTAGGCAGCCTATTTCTCCTTTCATCCTTAAGGACCTTCAAGCTATGTGGAGGAACGTCTGTGCATCCAGTTTCAAGGCACGTCTATTCCATGCTGCCACCCTGGTTGCATTGGGGGGGGGGACTTCGTGCATCAGTGAGCTTGTTGCCCAGTCACGGAGTGAGGTGTCTGGCTGGGCACTGTTGGCACAGGATGTTTGCTTTGCTGATGGCAAGGTGCACATTACTTTGAGATGCTCCAAGGCTGACCAGTCTTGGGGCTGCATCAACATCAGTGGTCATGTACAACGGCAAGAATTGCGGTAGCCAAATTTTGGAAAAAAGAGAGTGTCCCCAACATAAAAGAAATAATAGATAAAATATTAGAAATAGCTGAATCAGATAAACTAAATCTTATACTTTCAGGGAAAGATGAATCAATATATGTAAAACGATGCAAAAAATATATATGAATGGATTGAAAAGAAAACATGAATTCTTCAAACACTCCTTATGTATTCTGATATGTGATGTATACGAAGTGTGTATTTTTGGAAAATTTATAAATAAAATTATATAAAAAAAACAAACACGTCAGTGGTCATGGTGAGCTATCCTGCTCTTGTCATTCAGCATCTGGGTAGATGGTGTTCTTCTGCCTACAGGTCTTATGTGCACCCTGTGGTCATCCCCTAAGTTTGCTGTTCCATGGTTCACTGTTTTTTCACTTCAGATTCTATGGCTCGCCAGAAGAGATGGAGAGTTCTCATCTGCAGGCATAGTTTTGTATTCTGGGTGGCTCATCGTGCAAAATGGGTGCCCATCAGCTCTCAGCTGGGTCTCAGTAAGTGGGCTACTGTTGAGTGGCAAGGACTTAGTGGCTTGCAGTTGTCGGGCCTGTTGCCACTCTTGTTTGAAGGGAGGATGGATGTTGTCATTATCCATCTGGGTGGAAGTGATTTGGGCCCGATCAAAGAGAAAGCATTGATTTGGCAGGCCCGGGCCAACTTTCAGCTCATTAGGAGCAGTTGGCTTTCAATTTATTTTCCATGAGCATTATTTTCTCTCTCTAGTTTTCATCTTGTCGACAGCTGCAAAAACGTCTATCGCACAACATCGGAAAGACTCTTCCTCTCCTATGCTTCAGTTATGGTACTCCAAAGTTTGGGACCATTTCATGATGGATAAGATCTCGACTGGTTTGAATGTTCAGAACTCGTATTCTGCTTATAAGTCATTCCTTAGTAAATGGAATACTGTACTGGAAAGAATAGACAATAACCCAATTAGTAAATCTTCGTTTGAGAAACACAGTTGTTACAATATGATGATATTACCATAGCTATGCAAAATTCTAGAAGTTATTTTGTAGTTAATTTTTCTTTTTTTATTATTTCTCTTTCATTATTATATTCCTGTATCTTTTGCATTAAGAAATAACAAAGTTGATTTGTTCATTGTTTTGATGTTATATGAAAAATAAATACAAATTGTTTTGGGGAAAAATTAGGAGCAGTTGACCAGGGACCGTGATTATGTGGTTTGTGATAGTACCATGCCTGGTATGGTGTGGGGTAGCAGACCCTCAGGGAATTGATAGGGCTTCCCGCAAGGCTCTGGAAGGTGGTTGGGGCCACCTTTTGCCTCACCCTGATGTAGGCCAAGCATGTAGACCTGTACAGGAGTGATGGTATACATCTTTTGGATGTTGGGATTGATATTTTCCTAGATGACTTACGGCAAGGGCTGTGGGGACCTTGGGCTCCCATGGGGTGCAAAGGACTAAGCAGAGGCTTGGCCTTTGCGATGGCAGGATTTTATTGGGCATAGAGAATGTGATCTGGTGAGCACCATCCAACAACCCCTCTAGGGGTCTGGGGAGTACAGCCCTTAGGTTGTGCGGCCCTGGGCAGGGAAAGCTGACTGCCTTGGGGACCACCTCAGATAGATCCTCCCCTTGAGATGTGACCCCTGGCTTTGACCTATACCTCAAGCTAGTTTTGCCCTTGCCATTTGAATTAATGTTAATGTTTAAATAAAATGGCCCATTAGTTAACCCAACACCTGTTTCTATTTCTTCTGACTTGGGTGGGGGGCAATCCAGCTCCACCCAGCTGCTGGCCCTCACAGCAATGCTGCTGGGGAGCTGCCTTTGTCTCTCCAAAATGAGGAATAAAGCCTGCCCCTGACTCCCAGCTGCTGGTATTTCAAGGCGATCTCCCATCCAAATATTTGCAGGACTTGATCCTGCTTAGCTTCTGATATCTGACGAGCTTGCCTGGGCTATCCAGGTCAGGGCTCCCAGTTATTTGCTTTCTTTCCACTCTCTCTTATTCTCCCTTCTCTCCCCATCTAAAGTTAGTTGGGTTCTCCAAGCCCCGCCACACCACCACACTGGCTGGCTGGCTTGGCTAGGAGAAGGTATTTGTCTCTTTAAATCCCTTCTCCAAGCCAAGCTGGTGCAGGGGCTTGGGGCTTGGAGAACAAAGCTAAAGGTATTCTCCAAGCCCCCACCCCACAGATGCGCTGGCCAGCTTGAAGAAGGCATTAGTTTCTTTAAATTCCTTCTCCTAGCCAAGCCAGTTGGTGCGGGGATGTGGGGAGGTCTGGAGAACACATTTAAAGTTAAAGTTGCTTTCTTTCCACCTCTCCCTCCCTCCCTCCTCATTTATTTGTTTTCTTTCCACCTCTCTCTTTCCCCCTTCTTTCCTCCCTTCCTCCCCATCTTTATCCTTTCTTTCTTTCTCCTTCCTTCCTTTCTCTCTCTTACCCTTCCTTCCTCCACCTTCCTCATCTATTTGCTTTCTTTGTCTCTCTCTCTCTTCCTTCCTCCCCCTCCCTCTCTCCCTCCATCCCCCATTTATTTGCTTTCTTTATTTCTGTCTCTCTCTCTCCTTCTTTCTTTTCAGCTCTTTCATTCTTTCCACTTTTCTCTTTCTCTCTTCCTTCCCTCCTTTCTCCCCCTCCCTCCTCATCTATTTGCTTTCTTTGTTGCTTTCTCTCTCTCTCTCTTCCTTCCTTCCTTCCTTCCTCCCTCACCCATCTATTTGCTTTCTTTGTTTTCTCTCTCTCTTTTCCCCTCCCTCCCCATCTTTGCTTTCTTTCCACCTTTCTTTCTCTTTTTCTTTCCTTCCCCCTCCCCATCTGTTTGCTTTCTTTGTTTCTCTCTCTTTTTTCCACCTCTTTCATTCTTTCTTTCCACCTCTCTCTTTCTCTCTCTCTCTTAGACAAATAAATATCATTAGCAAACAAATAAATATAATTGGACAAAAATATCATCATCAAAATCTGTTTTTACTTTTTTGGCAGTCTCATTTAATGTTAATAAAAAGCAAATTTGGATATTTTCCAATAAAAACATGTGTGTAATATTTGTTCATGTCTTGCGGCTCTCAAATATCTGATGTTTATTCTATGTAGTTCTTATGTTAAGCAAGTTTGGCCGCCCCTGCTCTAGCAACTAAAAAGGGTGGGCTGTCTTCTGCTGTGTGGCTGCTTTTGCTCTTGTGCAGTAGGTAATATCAGTTTTCTCACATGGTCATGGATGGTTGGATCTGGTAACTAAATTAATAAAGTGGAGGTACAAATGAATCACACTGCCACCTGCAGGGCATCCATTTATCTGCATCCAGTTTTCTGGCCCAATGATCTCATATATCTGTTGGAATCTTTTGCACCTGCCTAACAACTTTAAAGCAGAGAACTCAGACCAAGCGTGATCCCCTGGAGAAGGAAATGGCAACCCACTCCAGTATCTTTGCCAAGAAAACCCCATGGACAGTAACAAAAGGCTAAAAGATATGACGCCGGAAGATGAGCCCCTCAGGTCGGAAGGTGTCCAATATGCTACTGAGGAAGAGCAGAGGGCAAGTACAAGTAACCCCAGAAAGAGTGAAGCGGCTGGGCCAAAGCCGAAAGGACGCTCAGTTGTGGATGTGTCTGACGGTGAAAGGAAAGTCCGATGCTGCAAAGAACAATACTGCATAGGAACCTGGAATGTAAGATCTATGAATCAAGGTAAGCTTGACGTGGTCAAAAATGAGATGGCAAGAATGAACATCGACATCTTGGGAATCAGTGAACTAAAGTGGACAGGAATGGGTGAATTTAACTCAGAAGACCATTATATCTACTACTGTGGCCAGGAATCCCGTAGAAAAAATGGTGTGGCCTTTATAGTCAACAAGAGAGTGAGAAAGGCAGTATTGGGATACAATCTCAAAAATGACAGAATGATCTCGGTCCGAATCCAAGGCAAACCATTCAATATCACAGTAATCCAAGTCTATGCCCCAACCACTGCTGCAGAAGAGGCTGAAGTGGACCAGTTCTACGAAGACCTACAACAGCTCGTAGAACTAACACCAAAAAATGATGTCCTCATCATCATAGGGGACTGGAATGCTAAAGTAGGAAATCAAAAGGTAACCGGAATAACAGACAAGTTTGGCCTTGGAGAACAAAATGAAGCAGGGCAAAGGCTAACAGAGTTTTGTCAAGAGAACACGATGGTCATAGCGAACACCCTTTTCCAACAACCTAAGAGGCGTCTCTACACATGGACATCACCAGATGGGCAACACCGAAATCAGATTGACTATATAATTTGCAGTCAAAGATGGAGAAGCTCTATCCAGTCAGTAAAAACAAGACCTGGAGCTGACTGTGGCTCAGATCATGAGCTACTCATTGCAAAATTCAGACTTAAATTGAAGAAAGTTGGGAAAACCACTAGGCCATTCAGATTTGACCTAGATCGCATCCCCGATGAATATACAGTAGAGGTGAAGAATAGGTTTAAGGGACTAGATTCGATAGACAGAGTGCCTGAAGAACTATGGACAGAGGTCCGTGACATTGTAAAGGAGGCAGCACTCACCGCCATCCCAAAGAAAAAGAAATGCAAGAGAGCAAAGTGGCTGTCTGATGAGGCTTTACACATAGCAGAGGAAAGAAGGAAAGCTAAAGGCAATGGGGAAAAGGAAAGATTTGCCCAACTGAATGCAGATTTCCAGAGAACAGCAAGGAGAGATAAGGAGGCTTTCCTGAATGAACAATGCAAAGTAATAGAGGAAAACAATAGATTGGGAAGGACTAGAGATCTCTTCAAGAAAATTGGAGAAATCAAGGGAACGTTCCATGCAAAGCTGGCCATGATAAAGGACAAAACCGGTAGGGACCTAACAGAAGCAGAAGAGATTAGGAAAAGATGGCAAGAATACACAGAAGAACTATACAAGAAGGACCTCGATGTCCTTGACAACCACGATGGGATAATCACTGACCTCGAGCCAGACATCCTGGAAAGCGAAGTTAAATGGGCCTTAGAAAGCATTACTAACAACAAAGCTAGTGGAGGTGATGGTATCCCAGCTGAGTTATTCAAAGTCTTAAAAGAAGATGCTGTTAAAGTGCTGCACTCAATTTGCCAACAAATTTGGAAAACACAACAGTGGCCACAGGATTGGAAAAGGTCAGTTTACATTCCAATCCCAAAGAAGGGCAATGCCAAGGAATGTTCAAACTATCGCACAATTGCACTCATTTCACACGCTAGCAAGGTCATGCTCAAAATCCTACAAGCTAGGCTCCAACAGTACGTGGATAGAGAACTGCCAGAAGTACAAGCTGGGTTTCGAAGAGGTAGAGGAACTAGAGATCAAATTGCCAACATTCGCTGGATTATGGAGAAAGCAAGAGAGTACCAGAAAAACATCTACTTCTGCTTCATTGACTATGCTAAAGCCTTTGATTGTGTGGATCACAATAAATTATGGCAGGTTCTTAAAGAGATGGGAGTACCAGACCACCTCATATGTCTCCTGAGAAACCTGTATAAGGGTCAAGAAGCAACAGTTAGAACCGGATATGGAACAACTGATTGGTTTAGCATAGGAAAAGGAGTTCGACAAGGATGTATATTGTCACCTTGCTTATTTAATTTATATGCAGAGTACATCATGCGAAATGCTGGCCTGGATGAATCACAAGCTGGAGTTAAGATTGCTGGGGAAAAGATCAATAACCTCAGATATGCAGACGATACCACTCTGATGGCAGAAAGTGAAGAGGACCTAAAGAGTCTCTTTCTCAGGGTGAAAGAGGAGAGTGCAAAAGTGGGCTTGAAGCTCAACATCAAAAAAACTAAGATCATGGCATCTGGCCCCATCACTCCTTGGCAAATAGAAGGGGAAGTCGTAGAAGTAGTGACAGACTTCACGTTCCTAGGATCCCAGATCACCGCAGATGGTGACTGCAGCCATGAAATTAAAAGACGCCTGCTCCTTGGGAGGAAAGCGATGGCAAACCTAAACAGCATGATAAAAAGCAGAGACATCACCTTGCCAACAAAAGTCCGCATGGTCAAAGCAATGGTATTCCCCGTAGTAATGTATGGCTGTGAGAGTTGGACTATAAGGAAGGCCGAGCGCCGAAGAATAGATTCTTTTGAACTATGGTGCTGGAGAAGACTTTTGAGAGTCCCTTGGACTGCAAGGAGATCAAATCAGTCAATCCTAAAAGAAATCAACCCTGACTGTTCCCTGGAAGGCCAGATCCTGAAGCTGAAGCTCAAATACTTTGGCCACCAAATGAGAAGGGAGCATTCACTGGAGAAGACCCTGATGCTGGGAAAGATTGAAGGTCAAAGAAGAAGGGGACGGCAAAGGATGAGATGGTTAGACAGGGTCATCGATGCAACGAACATGAAATTGAGCAAACTTCAGCGGACAGCGGAAGACAGGAGGGCCTGGCGTAATCTGGTCCATGGGGTCGCGAAGAGTTGGACTCGACTGTGCGACTGAACAACAACAACAACTTTCTGCTCCTCTTTAAAGGCTTCTGTTTGTGACACTGGCCTTCCTCTTTAATGTTTTTTAGCTGATGCTCATTACTTGTGAAGCTAAAAGAGATGAGAGGCAAGGTCTTGCAGTGGTGGGCCATATGTCTGCTGAAGTACTATGTGAACATAATCAGTGCTGGAAGACAGATCCGAGCAGTGTTATGCTGAAATGTTTGAAATCCAGGAGGTCTTGCAAATCTAATTCAGTCTAGATGAATACTGAAGATAATTCTGTGAATGAAGTATTGCATGCCCAGTGGAGGGTCATTTATTGATCTGTCAAAATAGAACCAAAGCATTCAGATAATCAAAGCTTTCTATATATGAGAATATAACAAGCAAAAGTTTATAGTGATGTGGTGTACAGTTGATTTGAGTAAATAGAATATTTGAATAATCAAGACTGAGAGATTATGAGATCTTCTGTGTTTGGTGTAAACCTGTATAATATAGCCAAAGCTAAGCACTGTATTAGGGATAGGCATGAACTGAGAAACCACACCAACTCAGCTGCTTTCACTTTGCAGCAGGAAGAGAAAGGAATTAGTTGTCCTGTAGGAGCAAGTTAGGAAGAATTGCTCGCTGTGTGGCTGATTGAAGGGAAAGCTAGAGCTGAGCTTTCCCAGGGGGCACCTGTTTTGGGGGCTATAATTCAGACATCCCAAATCCAATCTTTGCCAAACTTGGTGGGCAGGTGAAGGAGAGCCTGCTGAAGACTCCTTGTGAGTTTAGTATCTCTAATTTGTGAGGGGGCTGTTCTACCACCTCCTGAACTCACAAACCAAATGAACCACGAACCAGTTCGGGGAAAGGGAAAAGTTCATTAAAGTTCATGGTTCGTGTAATCAAATGAACCACAAACCTCCATGAAGCACCATTTTCCTGGTCCGTACGTCACAACAATTTCTATAAAACAATTTCAATTATTTTAATAAGCTTTCACACAATGTTTCCAAGTATTCAGCTGTTGTCTCTTTTCATTTCATAAATATTATGACCCTCCTCATAAATATGCCATTTTGTTAACAAGCAGATCATTAAATAAAATGATACAAGTACATAAGCAACATCAGTTTTCAAGGAAGCCTGTAATATGCTATAAGGCTCCTTGGATTATTCTAAGTGCCAACAAGAACTGGGTGTCTGACTTCATAGTGATTTTTTAATTTTAAACTGCAGATACGTCTGTTTATACTGAGCATTCTGTATCTAGTTTACTATGTAGGTATCTCATGGTATAAAACATATGGGCTGATTTCCCACTACAGCTGCCTCGGTGTTGCACCGCCGTTTGCCCCGATACTATTGGTCAATTTCACACCCAAAGCCGCGGGGCTGCATTTGACCCGTGCCTTCGCCCGATTTCCCCTGCAGTTTCGTGATCCTCAAAAAACAGGATCACGAAACTGCGGGGGAAATCGGGCGAAGCCGTGGGTCAAAATGCAGCCCCGCGGCTTCAGGTGTGAAATTGACCAATGGTGTCGGGGCAAATGGCGGTGCAACACCGAGGCAGTTGTAGTGGGAAATCAGCCATGGTGTTATCACATATGTTCACTAGCTCCTGTAAGTGAAAGATGACAGTGAGTCTTTTCAATTTTACTCTGATGAAGGAACAAAGCATATGAATAAATACCTAGGATCTGTGTTAGAATATAACTTCAATTCAACATTCATTTTCAACCACACTCAGTCAAGCTCTAAGTGTGACTTCAGTTCAGCTGGTATCTTCAACTACTTTCAGCCTTTGTTTTGACTAAGCCCTTTAACAGCATAGAACACCTCCAGATGGAGACAAACCCATAGCAGGTGATGTTAAGAAACAAGTATTGTTTTGTTTACTATGGAGATTGCTTGATTGTGGACAATATGGGACTGTCTCATAGTGTATATTACAGGCTTCCTTGAAAACTGATGTTTATGTACCTGTATCATTGTATTTAGTGATTTGCTTGTTAACAAAATGGCATGTTTATGAGAAGAATCGTGATATTTATGAAATGAATGAGAGACGACAGCTGAATACTTGGAAACACTGTGTGAAACTTTATTAAAATAATTGAAATTGTTTTATAAAAATTGTTGTTGCATGCAGTGTTGAGCTTTGGCTACATTATACAGGTTCTATTCCCTTTCTACATTATACGAGTCAAGACTCCTTTCAGATACTGAAAACCAATGTTTGTGCTACCCTACCACTTAATTTACAATATATTTTTAAAATTTTGTGCACACCTTACATGTATAGGAATTCAATTTGAGACTGCCTAAAATTAATTTAGATAAGACCATTCTAGCCATGTTTATCTTGATATACATAATGCCGCCATCCAAATTTTTTTTATAAGCTGGCACTGAATGGTGAACAAAAGAATAGTGATTAACAGGTCCAGATGGGTAGGGGCTATTCAAAATACTTGAAAGGTATTGCACTCTCTCCTTCCTTGACAGACAGTTGAGAGTCTGGATTTGCCAGAAAAAGAGAAAATAATTTTTTATTTGGGGGGACTAGCGGGCTGGAGGAATTTTCTGGCTTCAAGGGAATTGCTGCTGATTTCTGATAGATGCTTTCTTTGGAACACACACTGCTTGCAAATGCCCAAATGCTTGCTCCCGACCTGCTCAACCTATATATGTAAAAACAGGAAGTTGTTTCCTTATAGTACCACAAGGCCACTGCTCTTGTAAAACTACTTCATGAAACCAGAGGAAAATATTTTGAGTGTTGTATTCATCATAAACAATTCATAGATGTCTAATAAACTGGATCTGGATCAGTACTGTTGAATCTGATTTCACAAGGGGGCGGATTCAAATCTGGATTTTTCATTCAGTTGTTTGCACACAGCTAAGGAGGAGTATTTTGTTTTAAAAGCGGCTTGATCCTGTTTTTATTTATTTAAAAATGTATAACCTGCCTAACTTCTCTAAGAAAGGCGCTCAGTTCATCTATGGCAACTTTCACCAGTTATATATTCACTCTGCATAGGCTTGCCCTTGAGGCTAACCTGGAAGTTACAGCTGGTACAAAATGTGGCCGCACGCCTCCTGATGGCAATGTCTGTGCAGGCTCATGTTTAGTAGGTGCTCCGCCACCTGCATTGGTTGCCAGTTGAGTTCCGGATTTGCTTCAAGGTGTTGGCAATAACCTTCAAAGCCTTACATGGTTTGGAACCAACGTATCTGAGGTACCACCTTCTCCCATATACGCCTCGGAGAGCATTACACTGTATGCAATGCTCCCTCTAAGCTATAGAGTCCTGTGAGCAAAAATTCTACTTTGTGAGCTCCTGAAAGGGGGAGAATCAATGTTCTGAACTATCAAAATATATATTAGCAGAAAAAGCTTGTGCAAGCATAATAAAAAACAGTTTGGAAACTTAGGGACTAGCTAAGCAGCCAAGGTTATGGAGAACAAAGGAGTCACTAACAACCAAAGATAAAAAAACACACACACACACAAGAGAGGAGAAAGGGGGAGAGAAGGTGGGGGGGCCCTGCTTGGTCACCAGATTTAAGGGAGGGTATTTGGTAGCTAGACTGTGAGGGGGAACCACCCCCTTTTGGGTGGCCCAGCCAGAGAGGGGGGGGGGGCTTGTTTAAATTCTGCTGTACTGCGTCACAGACTTTGGAAGGTATTGAGGTGGACTGCCCGCCCGTGCCTCCCCGTATTTGCAACTACGTTTCAATAAACCAGCCTTGATTGATCTTCCCGTGTGAAGTCTTTCCTGCTTGACATTTGTCTGGTCACTTCCACGTAACACTCCTGGCATTAAAGTTGTGAGCAGGTGATTTGGCTACTGCATAAATTAGTTTGCTCTGGAGCCCTCCTTCCTGAGCTAAGACAAAACTTGTGTGAGCTGGAGGCTAAAAAACTGTGAGCTAGCTCACACTAACTCAGCTTAGAGGGAACACTGGCTGTATGGATCAACATGTCCTGGTGGTCTCTGGCCCAAAAGACATCCATCTTGCCTCGACCAGGGCCAGAGCTTTTTCTACCCTGGCCCCTGCCTGGTAGAACATGCTCCGCAGAGAGATCAGGGCCCTGCAAGATCTCCTTCAGTTCCGCAGGGCCTGTAAAACAGAGCTGTCCCACCAGGCTATATCTTGTCATGGCGCGCGCAACGCTGGCTGGCACGTTAGTGCCCAAAGGGAGTTAGAGTACCCAAAGAAGACTGGAGTCCAGAACTTAGGTGCAAATACAAAGTGAATTTTATTTACACTCTGCCACCACCTATATACAGTTCTCAGTGTCAAAGTGCTCCACTGCAATCAATCCAAGTGAAGAACATAAAACCACTGTACACTCTGTACATTTATACAGCCTCTGGCCAATCAGCACACAGCTGATGCAATCCAGATGCAATACTCAGTGTCAGGCTGAACTGCCTCAGACCGGTTATGGCCAGCCTCTTTGCAGTCACATGCTGGCACTAGCTGTCATTCCCTTTGACACTAGATCAAACTCACCTAGGCCAGCCTTACCAAAACCAGTGAATCACAACGTATCTATCTGCTGTGACCATCAATTTTAATGTTACTATTGTGTTTTAGTATTTAAATTGTATTTATTTTAATCGCTATTGTGTCTTTACCTGCCTTGTGCCTGCTTGTGGGAAGGCGGGTTATAAATATGAAAAACAAACAAACAAATAAATAATTGAGAGCAGCCCTGTAGCTAGGCAATTTTATGTGGGGGGCAAAGACGTGTTGGGGGCACCACTGCTCCTCCTCTTTCCTTGGAGACAAGCCCCCCTGATGGCCGTGTGGCCACCCACCTGCCTAGCCTCTCCCAGCCTCACTGCCGGGCTGCTTTCCAGGAAGGCCACCCTGAGGTCCCACAGCTCGGCCTTCGGGTGGCTCTTCCTCCCACCCTCAGGCTTCTCCACCACACACTTGCCTCTCTCTTCTGACAAACTCCTCCAACCCCCAAAGCAAAACTCACCACCCAGGTGAGGAGGAAGCAGGAGAGGCATGTGGTAACATCACTCCTTTTACTTGTCCCCCTTTCACCCCACAGCCACTTGGGGAGCAGGGGCAAGGGCTGGGGCTTCAGGGAGAACAGCCAATCAATTCCAGGTGGCACCTCCCTGCTCTGCCACCTGCATCCCCACCAGGCCCCCCTCCTCTTCTTTCTCCTCCCTACCAACACCAGCCTGGCCAAAAAGGAGGTGCAGACCTTGCGGTCATCACTGGTCACCCCAGAATTGGGAAGCTTGGTGGAGCTTCTCTGCTGAGGCTGCTGGCGAAGAGAGATGGTAGAAAATTGGTGGGGCGGGCTCTCAGATTCAGGGGCATTGGAAATTTGGGAGGAGGCATTGCCCCATGCCCTCCTGGCTAGCTATGGCCCTGATTGATAGCCAGATTGACTATGCGGTGAAGGACTGTCTTTCAGGTGCTAAAAATTGCTCTGAATCAATCCAAATTCTCCTTTCTAATACCAGATCGGAGAGGGCTGTCTGTTGTGTTTGATTAATGAGTTCTGCTTGTGTTTTTGAAGTTCTGTTTAGGAGAATCCATTCTGACTTTGTGCAGTGAGCCTTACTAAAGAGTTTTTTTGCAGTAAGCCTTACTACAGAGGTGAAATCATTTGCAGAGGCCTAGTAATTTTCCCTGGGCCTGGTTTCAAATATTCCATATTAGATAAATGTATTAAAAAATGGATAATGAGCAGGGAAGTATCTCTGGAATTTTGCAAAGGTTCCTGACCACCGTCTTGTCACATAGTTACTTGAAACCGTTGGGTTGATTGGAGACCATTTTTGTGATTGAAAGCAAAGGTTCATGCTGCAGTTTTTTCCCATTGATTTGTACTTTGCTGTTCCCTTTGCAAGGCCTTTTTTGGACTTGCCAATGGACAGCCGCATGGATCTTTGTCTGATGAACGTGTTCAGTGTGCTGAATAAGCATAAGAAAAACACCCAGCCCAACTCCTATTGACCAAATATGTCAAAGCACCCACACAACCAGAATGTCCAGAGATAACTACCAAAGAGGAAACCGCGCAGCTCCAGCCTGCCTGAAAGTCAGACCCTCTGACCTCCCCCTTAATCCAAGATAGGGAAGAGCATTTAGGATTATGCATTGAAACCATGCTGAGCCAAGCCCAAGGGTGATTTAAAAGTGTCACTTGATAGTGGGAAAGAGTGGGTTCATATGACCATACCTGACCCAAGTCACTGCCCAAAGACCAGCGGTCGCTAACACCAGGGCTATTTTTGGGCAGGAACGCACAGGAACGGAGTTCTGGCTGGCTCCCGAGTTGGCCACACCTAGCAGGAACTCATTAGCATAATAGGCCACACCCAACAGCAGGAACTCATTAGGATTGGCTGCATTAGGGGTGTGTGGCCTAACATGCAAAGGAGTTCCTGCTCCAAAAAAAGCCCTGGGTTTTGACAACAAACAAGGTAAACAGAGTAAGAAGCAAAAGGTGGGTGTGGCTGGATGACCACACTTCTGGTAACATGGGGGTGTGGCCTAATGGCTAATGAGCTGTGCTGTCAGGGATGTGGCCTAATATGCTAATAGGTTTCTGCCGTTGGGTGTGGCCTATTATGCTAAAGAGTTCCTGCTGGGCTTTTTCTACAAAAAAAGCCCTGGCTAACACTCTGTGCAGAAGTCCCTGACAACAGCGATTCTGTTAACAGTCAGACCCCTCCTCCCGCTGAGGGGCAGTTTATAGCTAAAAGAGCTAGAAGCACCCATCTATAAATCACCCCAATAAGTGCAGGGCACTGCTTGGATCACAGTGGACCAAGATGGATGCCAGTCAGGCAGAGGCCTGGAAAAGCAGTTTCCAAGGCACGAGTCAGAGAGGCTGGCTGGCTGGCTACTACCTGGAGAGATGTATCACTTAGAACAGTGGGTCACCCAGGACCTATTGATACACTCAGGAATAATCCCTTCGGCACCCAGGTCTGACTTCCCCTTCACCCATTATCCTTGATTAAGTGGCAATTAATCAACACTTAACTCTATTCACTTTCCCTATTACCCTTCCCATCTGGTGCTTGTAGGACCATCACACCTCTCCATTCTTTTTGTCTACCTCTGGTAGAACTGGAGAAAATGTACAGGGAACTGACTGAAAGGAGGAGACAGATGGCCCTCAATAAGAAATAGGGATATCTCATTCCAGCTATTAATAGCAACAATAATAAGGCTTTCTGGTCTATTGTCAATACTGCTATGAACCCAGCCTCTAAGATCCCATGCTGTATTGCCCCTCTGACATGGGAAAACTATTTCAAGAAGCTATTCTCTGATGCTAGTGCTAGTATACCTAGTGCATCCTTTATTATTCCTCTTGATGTAGCACCATCTTTGTCCAAGGTATCAATTAAGGGGGTCATTTGCCTTATCATCAAGGGATTAAAACTAGGAAAAGCCCCAGGCTCTGATCTAATCCCTAACAAGCTATTTAAGGTTGATCCACAGTGGTGGGCCACAGTTCCGGCCCCAATTTTCACTCACCTTAACATCAGTGGACAAATACCCAATTTATGGAAACACTCTATTATTGTAAAAAGGGGTCCAGAAGTGATCCATCCCATTCTCAACCAATCAGCCTTCTTTCTTCTTTAGGAAACTTACACTCTGCTTATCTACTAAAGAAGCTCCTGGATTGGGTTTCGGTTTCCGGCGTTGCGAATGGCGGCCACCTTTCGGGAAGTCCCCGGAGGTGGTTAGCCCACACGCAGTTTGGGGGGGTCTTTGCAGGTTTGCAAGACCCTAGTGAGCCTTAGGCAAAGGCTCCAAACCGGGGGCGCTTGGGGAGTAGCCTCTTTGCCAGCAGTCAGCCGGGAAATTGAGGCTTTCTCCCCGCCCCAATCGGCCCCGCTGTGGTGTGCCCGTAATGGGACTTAGCAACGCCACCGATTTCCAACAGGAGTGAGGAACAGCGATGAATTAAAGCAAAAAGAAGAAACGGCAGGAACCGTGAGTTGGAGGTCTGAATCTGAAGCGAAACCCAAGCCCTTCCCCCATAAGCGAATAAGCGGCTGGGAGGAGGGGGAATCCCCCCACACTGAGAAGCGGGACTTGCATAAGAAAGCTAAGGGGGATGAAAGGGAAGAAGGGTTGGTGAAATTACCTTTGGGGTGCCATTAAAGTGAATGAGTTAGCGGGACTCCTGAGCGACGCGTCACGAACTTTTATAAAGTAAACAAATACAAGAAATGTCTGCCATGAAGAAGGTCCCTTTGAAAACTGAGAAGAAGGGAGGCGGGACTTCTGGTCCGGGTAATCCCCCTCCAGAGCCGACTGTCAGTCAACAGACAAGCGAGCTACTGCACCCTCTGCTGGTCCAAATACAGAAAATCAGCAAAACCTTAACTAATATGGAAGGTGTTCTCAACAGTCAACAGAGGCAACTAACAGAGACATCAAAGAAGATGGAGGAGATCGCACAGAAATGTTTGGTCTCGTCGGAAGACATCGGAAAAGTGAAGAAAAGGGTCAACAAGTTAGAGAAGCATCAGGATGTGCAAGAAAAAGAATTTTGATGTTGCAAATGGAAAAATCGAATCTGACTCTTCGATTTCAGGGCATTAAAGAAGAAGAGAAGGAAGATCTCAGATCTATACTTGCGAATGCCTTGGCACCCATAACTGGCAGAGATCAGCGTGAGTTAAAAGAAGAAATGGATAAGGTCTATAGGGCCTACTCCACATTTACAAAAAAATAATCTGCCAGCAGAAGTGGTTGTCAAGTTTGTCAAGCAAAGTACCAGAGATCAAATCTTGCGTGCAGTTGCAGCGGTGCCCTTGAAAATTGGGGAGCAGACCATCAGAATATTGAAAGATGTGCCTTATGAAATCCAGATGAAAAGGAAAGCTTATAAAGGATTGACCACTTTTCTACAAAGAAGACAGGTCATATACAGATGGACCTTCCCTGAAGGCCTTTTGTTCAAGTACAAGGATAAAAGAGAGAAGATTGACTCCATCTTCAAGGCGCAGGAATTTCTGAAGAGACACGCCAGTCCAGAGGAAGAGGCAGCACTCGCAACATGGACAGATTTGAGTAGTGAAGATGACAGCGGCCCAGAGGAGGGAGGTGCCGGAGCGGGAGAAGTGAAAACCAAAGGTGGCCCATCCTATAACTTGAGGGATACCAAAGGAAGACAACCTAAGAAATAACTGTTCGGGAAACGTCAAAAAGGAGATGACTAATAATTAACCCCAAAAGACATTACTAACCTTATTAACAGAGTTATTTTGAATTTTTGTTAGATGAAAAGAAGACTCTCAAATCACGGAGATTGCCAAAAACTGTATCTATATTGATTTAAACTAACCTTTATTAACAGAATACTCACTCCGCTCTTTTCTTTATCCCTCTATATACCCTACCTTTTTCTATTTATAAAAAGAATAAATTCCTCTCCTTTTTAGGAGGGTTTTGATAAAAAAAAAAAAGAAGCTCCTGGATTGGATGAAATCAGAAACCTTACTGGGATATGAACAGATAGGATTTAGGTGGGGTCTTTGATATACAACCACTGCCTAGTTCTTTATCACGAGGTTGAGAAATACTCATCCTTTAAGGGAAGGTATCTATGTGTGGCTTTTATTGACCTCAAGGGGACCTTCGATTCTATAAATCACCCCAGATTGTGGAACAAACTTAATCAAACTACTATGGACAAAAGACTCCTATGACTTATTCAATGATTATATTCAGGTTCGACTGCTCAAGTACAATGTGGGTATGATGGGAATTTAACATATCCATTTAATTTGGATAAGGGAGTATGACAGAGATCCTTGTTGGCGCCCTTTTTGTTTGATTTATATTTAAATGCTGTAACAACAATCTTTAATGACTGCTGCCATTCACCAAAATTAGTTGAGATTGGGGTGCCTATTCTGTTTTACACAGGTGATGCTGTGATCTTCTCCCGAACTAGAGTCAGGCTGCAAAGGGCCTTGCAATCTTTTTCTTATTATTACTCATGAGAAAGCCTGATGATTAACTATTCGAAATCTAAGCTCCTAGTTTTCACCAAGACCAGAGACAGAACCTGTCTCAATGGTCTAGCAGCGGGTCCAATACTGAGCAAGTCAAGGCCTTCTCCTATTTGGGGATTTTGTTTTTGGCAAATCTATCTTGGACCTCCCAACTTAGAACAGTGCTTAATAAAGCAAAACCTTGTGCAGGTGCCATAAATACATTCTTCCATAATAAGGGGCGGGGTATATTCCTGGAGCAGTGCAAACTTTTAATTCGAAAGTGGTGCCCTCATCCTTTATGGCTCATCTATTTGGATTAAAGCTATCTCTGATAACATCAATCAACTTTTAGCCCAATGTTTAAGGAAAATACTGAATATTCCCTGCTGTGAGTCAAACGTTGTATTACGGGCAGAATTTGGACAGATATCCTTGGAAGCCAGAGCATGGCTTTATGCCTTTAAACTATCAGCTCTGTGCTGAAGATTGTCTGTTAGCTGCTCTGAATCAAGATGCTCACAAATCGACTTGGATGAAAGCTCTGGATGAGATATTTATGATAGTTGGAATGGCAATTAACAATATTTTTGAGATGGGCAAATCCAAAGCATTTTCTCTGATCAAAAAGCATGTCCTAGAAATTGATTACAATAGTCTGATCCTAAGAGCCCACAGAGTTTGCTCACCCCTACCTTTTGGTCTTTCTTTCGCAAGATCTTTAAACCCCCCCCCCAATATGTACTATCTTATAATCCCACATTACTGTAGAGCTTTTTTGTTTGCAAAACTGAATATTATTCCTACAATGGTTTTACAGAGGAAATATTTGAATAGGCTCTATTCTGACCAAATCTGCTCTTGTGGCCATAATAGGATAGATACATCTTTCCATGCCCTGCTTGAATGCAGGTTCTTTGAGAATATAAGGGATCACAATATTAAGCATTTAATCAACCAGCTGTCCCCCTGCACTCTGGAAACCCTGGCTCTTTTGCCCAGCAAATACAATCTTAAATTTATTTTAGCAACTGCAAAATTTGTCTCAGTCCTTTTACCCCTTGCATTAAAAAAATAAGAAGCAAGTTATCTTGTTGTTGGCATCTTGTTGTTGGCATCTTCTGCTGTTCAAGATCTGGGAATCAATGAGCTTCTAAGGGTATAAAACGAAAGAGCAACCAAGTCGTTGTCCTCTGCTGGTGAGTCAACCTGCGTCAGAATATGCTCCTGCCTCCAGTACACCCCTCCATGGTCCCTCCCAGTCAAGTGCCAGAATGCAGCTGTCCCTCCTCCCACCTTCTGTAGTCCTGGGTGTTGTTCCCAGCCCACAAGTTTGAAACATTTCCACACCATCCCCAGTGACCCCTGTGTGGCAGAGTGCCAGGTGTTTCATGCCCATGTCCGGGGAGGTGGAAACCACCTCCTCCTCCCCAATCCTTCTCAGACACTTGCAAAGGGTGCAGCCCAGTATGTTTCCACTGGGGGGAAAGGTGGTGGCCAGTGGGAGGAAGAAGAGGCCCACTCCCTCTCAGAGGGGAGCAGGAAGCCCCTCCAAGAAAGGGTCCCCACATTCAGGGTTCCGTGTGTGGTGGGACATCAAGGCAGGCCACCTTCCAAGAGATCATTCCCACAGGGACACTGACAGTGCCATCCAGAAGGGCTATGTGGAGGGCCCAGGAAGCAGTCACTCATCTTCTTGGTGAGATGCTTGCTGTGGATGGCCAAGCCTTCTCTTGCATGGAGGATGTACCCTTTTGCCAGTTGCTGCAATACCTAGCTCCCTAGTGCCTCATACCCTTGTGGAGGACCATAAGCTGATGAATCTTGCTTGCCATGCACCATCTGGCAATGGCAATGGTCAAGGGTGAGCTCTCCAAAACACAAGGCAAAACCATGCATTTCATGGCGGACCTCTGGAGCACCCAGCAGTATGGCTACCTCTCTCTCACCACCCACTTGTGGCAACCAGAGGACTTCTCTGTTCAGACTGTCAGAGCATGGCCCAGGCCCCAGGAGGGCCATTGGACTACCAAGTGGTTCTATTCCATGCTCAGGGGATGGATGCAGACCACATGGCACAAACATGGCACAAGCATGGCACCATGATACAGAGTAGCCTAAGGGAGTGGATGGGTGGTGGCAGCATCTTCTGTGGCTACATAGTCATGGACACCAGTGCCAACATGCTGGCAGTGATGAAGGCTGGGTCCCTCAAGTGCATCATCTGCCTGGCACACATGCTTCACCTGGTAATGAAGGATGCTCTGGGGCTGGGAAGCACTGTCAGGGCCCCCTGGGACACTGCCATCTCTGAAATGTGGGCCTTTCTGGAGATCTGCTGGTACCTGGCTGCCTACTTCCCACACAGCATCAAGTCTGCCCATCTGCTGCGTGAGAGGTAGAGGAAGGGGATGAGCCTGAACACCGGCTCATCCTCAACTTACCCACCTGCTGGAACTCCACCTATGCCATGGTCGCATGTTTGGTGGAGCAGAGGAGAATGGTGCAGAATGCCATCTCCCCCATGACTATCCTGCATGGGGAAGAGGAGCTCAGCATCAGCTCCAATGACTGGCTGACTCTCTCCCAAGTGGTGCGTGTCCTGAAGCCCCTCCAGGACACCGCCAACATATTTTGTGCCCATATGGCTAGCTGGGTGAGTCATCCCTGTGATCCAAGGGCAGGGCTGGGCGCTGGCCTTCACATTCTCTCAAGGGTCAGGGCCTTGGCGGAGAGGTTGGGGGTGAACATCACCACCAGGTTGCATCCTCTCTGTAAGGAAGGGGAGTACAGACTGGCATGTATGTGTGACCCCCCCCAGATAAAAGGCAGCATTGCTCCCTGGAATTCAGAGCTTGTGCAATGGAAGCATGAGCTCTGCAAAGAAGCACGGAGACTACAGGCCAGCAGATGACTGCCACCTGGCTCTACTTTTCTTGTATAACCATGAGTTTCCTCTCCTGTCCTCCCACCAGTTTCCAGAATGAGCAGGTGGTCTCCTATCTGGGAGACATTTTCAGGCCCCACCGCTCCTGCCTGGACCCGGCCAAGGTGGATGAGTGGACCTTCCTCAAGGTCAAACTCCCCCCTCTGGGCTACCCCTCCCTAGACCTCACAGGGTAAGATCCAGGCCTCCTGCCATTTCCTAGCATGTCCCCCATTCCTTCTCCTCTCCGGGTGATCCAGCATGCAGCCTGTGGGTTATGCCCTTGGTGCTTGGGTGGGAGGATGGCCACCTTTGCCAGGTGGGGGTGGGCTCCCTCACGCAAAATCTACCTCATGAAACAACAACATCTACCTCTTTTGTTGCCGTTGTTCAGTTACACAGTCGAGTCTGACTCTTTGCAACCCCATGGAGCACACCACGCCAGGCCCTCCTGTCTTCTGCTGTCCTCCGGAATTTGCTCAATTTCATGTTCGTTGCATTGATAACACTGTCTAACCACCTCATCCTTTGCCGTCCCCTTCTTCTTTGACCTTCAATCTTTCCCAGCATCAGGGTCTTCTCCAGTGTGTTCTCCCTTCTCATTTGGTGGCCAAAATATTTGAGCTTCAGCTTCAGTATCTGGCCTTCCAGGGAACAGTCAGGGTTGAGTTCCTTTAGGATTGACTGATTTGATCTTGCAGTCCAAGGGACTCTCAAGAGTTTTCTCCAGCACCATAATTCAAAAGCATCTATTCTTCGGCGCTCGGCCTTCTTTATGGTCTAGCTCTCGCAGCCATGCCTAACTACTGGGAATACCATTGCTTTGACTATACGGACTTTTGTTTGTAGGGTGATGTCTCTACTTTTTATTATGCTGTCTTGGTTTGCCATAGCTTTCATCCCAAGGAACAGGTGTATTTTAATTTCATGGCCGCAGTCACCGTCTGCAGTGATCATGGATCCCAGGAATGTGAATTCTATCACTGCTTCCAATACTTCCCCTTCTATTTGACAAAGTGTGATGTGGCTGGATGCCATGATCTTAGTTTTTTTGATGTTGAGTTTCAAGCCAACTTTTGTGCTCTCCTCTTTCACCCTTGCAAGAGGCTCTATAGGTCCTCTTCACTTTCTGCCATTAGAGTACTATTGTCTGCATATCTGAGGTTGTTGATATTTCCCCCGGCAATCTTAATTCCGGATTGTGATTCATCCAGGCCAGCGTTTTGCATGATGTACTCTGCATATAAATTAAATAAGCAGGGTGACAATATACACCCTTGTTGTACTCCTTTTCCTATGCTAAACCAATCAATTGTTCCATATCCGGTTCTAACTGTTGCTTCTTGACCCTTATACAAGTTTCTCATGAGACATGTGAGGTGGTCTGGTACTCCCATCTTTTTAAGGACTTGTCACACTTTGTTGTGATCCACACAATCAAAGGCTTTAGCGTAGTCAACGAAGCAGAAGTAGATGTTGTTCTAGTACTCCCTTGCTTTCTTCATAATCCAGTGGATGTTGGCAATTTGATCTCTAGTTCCTCTACCTCTTCGAAACCCAGCTTATACTTCTGGCAGTTCTCTATCCACGTACTGCTGAAGCCTAGTTTGTAGGATCTTGAGCATAACCTTGCTAGCATGTGAAATGAGTGAAGTTTTCTCCCCATGGCCTTAAAAACCTTCCAGGCAAAATCATTGGCTCAACTCCTGTATGGTCCACAAATCGGACTTTCTGCCAATCTAAAGACCCTTGAAAGGGTTCAATCTAAATTCCTTAGATCTCTATTTGATGTTCCTAGAAGCACTTCTAATGTAACACTTAGACAAGAGGCCAGGCTACTCAGAGTTGAAACAAATGTCTGGGAGTAGACTATAACACTCTGGCTAAAAATTCATTACAACCCAAAAGGTTTAATACCTTACCTTTTAGCCTCGGACCCTTACCCTGCCTGGTCCACACAAATTCTTAATAAGTTAAATCAGATTGGCTTATTTCCAGAAGATCTCTTCTATGGAAGCCTATGCAAGGCAAGAACAGCCGTTGCATAGAGGCTTCGTGATATTGAATTGCAAAATGGAGACGCTTCGCTACCCAAGAACCTCAGAAATATGAAATCTTAGCCTAATTTTACTGCTGCCCCTTATTTATCTAACATTACTTATGAGCCCTATAGATGGGCCTTTTCCAGAGCCCGTTTTGAGGCACTCCCCTCCACTGTACTGCAAGGTAAATTCACTCAAGATCCAATGTATGAGCGTATATGCCCATCCATGGCTAATAGAGTGGAATCAGTTACTCATGTCTTCCTGTTCTGCAGATTTTATCAGGAGGAACAAGATCATCTTATACTACCCCTTCTGTCTAGATTTAGCCCTCTGCAGTCTTATCTTGATTTTAGGCCAGAAGTCCTATGCAAATTCCTCCTAGAAGATATTCAGAGTTCAGTGACTTATGCTGTGGTGAAGTTTTGTTTCTTGGCTATTAGGAAACATAAACTTATATTAGCTGAAAAAACTGTATGATTCTCTTATTCTTATCATTTTATTTTACTAATTTTATTAATTTTCTCTTGTTAATGTTTTTATACTATTGCTATGTTATTTATTTATTTATTTATTGTTAAATTTGTGCCCCACCCTCCCTGCAAAGCATGCTCAGGGCGGCTTCCAAGTCGCATAAAATACAATACAGTAATACAAGTATTACTGTTTTAATCTCTCTTATATCAGAATTGTACTGTTTTACTGGTTCTTGCTGTAATAAATTAGATCGATCAATCAAAATGAGTACAATTGTGTGATAGCTTGAACATTCCTTGGCATTGCCCTTCTTAGGGACTGGAAGGTAAACGGACTTTTTCCAATCCTGTGGCCATTGTTGCATTTTCCAAATATGCTGGCATATGGAGTGCAGCACTTTAACAGCATCAACTTTTAGGAGTTTGAATAGCTCAGCTGGGATACCGGCATCTCTGCTAGCTTTGTTGTTATGCTTTCTAAGTCCCATTTGACTTCACACTCCAGGATGTCTGGCTCAAGGTCAGCAATTACACCATCATAGTGGTCAAGGACATTGAGATCCTTCTTGTATAGTTCTTCTGTTTATTCTTGCTACCTCTTCCTAATCTCTTCTACTTCTGTTTTTGTCCTTTGTAATGGCCAGCTTTGCACAAAAATGTTCCCTTGATTTCTCCAGTTTTCTTGAAGAGATCTCTAGTCCTTCCCATTCTCTTGTTTTTCTCTATTACATTGCATTGTTCATTCAGGAAGGCCTCCTTATCTCTCCTTGCTGTTCTCTGGAAATCTGCATTCAGTTGGGTAAATCTTTCCTTTTAACCCTTGCCTTTTGCATTCCTTCTTTCTTCAGCTCTTTGTAAAGCCTCATCAGACAGCCACTTCACTTTCTTGCATTCCTTTTTCTCTGGGATGGTGCTGATTGCTTCCTTCTGTACAATGTCACAAACCTCTGCCCATAGTTCTTCAGGCATTCTGTCTATCAAATTCATCAGGGATGTGATCTAGGTCAAACCTGAATGGCCTAGTGGTTTTCCCAAATTTCTTCAGTTTAAGCCTGAATTTTGCAATGAGTAGCTCATCATCTGAGCCAAGTCAGCTCCAGGTCATGGTTTTGCTGACTGTATAGAGCTTCTCCATCTTTGACTCCAAATAATATAATCAGTCTGATTTCAGTATTGTCCATCTGGTGATGTCCATGTGTAGAGTCACAGGTTGTTGGAAGAGGGGGTTTGCTATGACCAGTGTGTTATCTTGACAAAGCTCTGTTAGCCTTTACCCAGCTTCATTTTGCTCTCCAAGGCCAAACTTGTCTGTTATTCCAGTTA
This sequence comes from Gekko gecko, assembly GCA_029375565.1. Lineage (NCBI taxonomy): Eukaryota > Metazoa > Chordata > Lepidosauria > Squamata > Gekkonidae > Gekko > Gekko gecko. The sequence goes on along the minus strand of JAPDNY010000003.1, from coordinate 72,977,062 downwards.
CCTTTTGACTTCCTGCTTTAGCATTCCAGTCCCCTATGATGATAAGGACTTCTTTTTTTTGGTGTTAGTTCTAGGAGGTGTTGTAGGTCTTCATAGAACCGGTCCACTTCAGCCTCCTCTGCATCCGTGGTTGGGACATAGACTTGGATTACTGTGATGTTGAATGGTTTGCCTTGGATTCAGACTGAGATCATTCTGTCATTTTTGAGATTGTATCCCATTACTGCCTTTCTCACACTCTGGTTGACTATAAAGGCCACAACATTTTTTCTACAGGATTCTTGGCCACAGTAGTAGATATAATAGTCTTCTGAGTTAAATTCACCCATTCCCGTCCACTTTAGTTCACTGATTACCAAGATGTCGAAGTTCAGTCTTGCCATCTCATTTTTGACCATGTCCAGCTTACCTTGATTAATAGATCTTACATTCCAGGTTCCTATGCAGTATTGTTCTTTGCAGCATCGGAGTTTCCTTTCACTATCAGACACATCCACAACTGAGCATCCTTTCAGCTTTAGCCCAGCCACTTAATTCTTTCTGGGGTTACTTGTACTTGCCCTCTGTTCTTCCCCAGTAGCATATTGGACACCTTCCGACCTGAGGGGCTCATCTTCCGGTGTCATATCTTTTAGCCTTTTGTTGCTGTCCATGGGGTTTTCTCGGCAAAGATACTGGAATGGGTTGCCATCTCCTTCTCCATCTACTTCATGGTCACTTAAATGGAAAAAATCTGATTTCCACTGCTGGGGCTGGAGTGCCCTGCCCACCAATCTATTGTGGGGTAATTTTGGGAAGCTCCTGTTGGAAGCCTCTTGTCATGTCTACCTTTCTGTCATTGCAAGTGGTAATCACTTTAAATTGAAAACTCTGATTTCCAGTGGTCTGGTGGGGCTGGGGTGCCTGCCAAGCTGTCATGGCATAATTTTGGGGAGCCCCTGTTGAAACTTTGAGGCTGCCTTTCTGTCCTTCAGAACCTGCCTTTGGAGACTTGGGGGGGGGGTGCGAGTGTTGGGGAGATGCTTGCCTTGCTTCAAGTGTCTAGATGGGGCAGTCTGCCCAGGTGAAGTTTCCCTGTGAGCTTGGTATCACTGGCTTGTTCCTGAGCTGTTGCATAGACTCCTGTAACTGCAGCTGTCTTTTTCCAGAAAGAGCACAGGGGAGACCTTATGGGGGGGGGTCTGTAATGCCAGAAATGTAATCTGCTCCCCACTTGGAGAGACTGTAGAGAAGCAGGCATCAGTGTTGGGTTCCCTGGGTGTTTGGTCTGCGTAGCTTGCAGGGGATCCATTTTATACACTTTTGAACCTGAACCTGACATTTCCCCCAAAAGCACTTTTCTGGCATGACCTTAGTCCTGTTGGGTTTGCAGTGCCACAGTGGCACTGGTTCTGCTGGGCACATTGCAGTGGTTCTGCTGGGCTTGCAAAAATGCTCCCCACCTTCAGTTTCTACTGAGAGATTCTCTGGTATGACCTTAGTCCATTGAAAACAATGTAAGATGTGGCACCTTCTTTGGGAGGCTGTAACTCAGATCCTGTAAACCCAATCCTCACCAAACTTGGAGAGCAGGTAGAGGAGAGCCAGCCAGAGATTTGCTGCAAGATCGTTGCCTCTAGCTTGCAGAAGATCTGTTCTATACACTCTTGAACGTCTTAAACCTGTGTCTATAATTTCCCCAGAAAGCACTTTCCCAGGGTCACCTTCTTTGGGGAGCTGTAACACAGATTTGGAGGCCAGGTAGAGGAGAGTCAGCAGAGATCCCCTGTGAGTTTGGTGTCTTGGGGGGGGGGGAGGTGTGCTCTACAGCATCACAAACTTTACAAATGGAACTAGTTCATCTAGCACAAAAAAGTTTTTGATAGTCCATGGTTCGGTACTGATTCATGGTTTGCTACCACATTTTTCTGGTTGATGTCCATCCCTACTGTTAATTCAGATGCCTGCTTGTTTGTAGATACTGGGTGAAGAGCTGACTTTTGAAATGTAGTCCTTCCTTCCTTCCTTCCTTCCTTCCTTCCTTCCTTCCTTCCTTCCTTCCTTCCTTCCTTCCTTCCTTCCTTCCTTCTTTCCCTCCCTCCCTCCCTCCCTCCTTCCTTCCTTCCTTCCTTCCTTCCTTCCTTCCTTCCTTCCTTCCTTCCTTCCTTCCTTCCTTCCTTCCTTCCTTCCTATGGCACCTTTTCACAGTGCCCAAAATGTATGCACATACAACTATAAAACCTAGTTCAGACATATAAGTGAAAATACATCAAGGTAAAACATTGTTGCTACCCACTACAAAAGGTGTTCTTTAGTCACTTCCATTAAAGCTGCATCAAAATAATTCTGCTTTGCACCTTTTTTACAGAAAGGAGTGTAGGAGCTTTCCCTAACGTATCTGGCAGGCTATCCAGATGGTGGGTGCAGCCACTGAAAAAGAGCACACGTAGGCTGAATGAATATCCCTAAAAGAGGCAACCATCAGAATTGAGGTGCCAGATGACCTTGGTTGATGCCCAGACACTTTTGGGGAAAGGTGGTCCCTTAGATATCCAGGTCCTAAGCCACAAAGGGCTTTAAAGGTAACAACAACCATCACCTTGGACTGTGCCAGGAAAATAAATAGGGAACTAATTAGGGTGCCAAAGTACTGGTGTTATATGAACCATACTAGCATTAACCAGTCAGTAATTGAGCAGCAGCATTCTGTAACAGCTGAAGTTTCCAAATAGTTTTCAGGGACAGCGATATGTTATAACGTATTATAACACGTTATAATCATCTAGCCTGGAGGTTACAGTGGCATGGCTCACCGTGGCAAGATTGCCTTTCCATCTGTATCAATGAGGTATGCCTGAAACTCCCCATGCTGTATAATGTACCTTACTATAACTCCACATGGTGCCTACTATAGTCTCCTTGATCCAGCTTGGCTAGGACAGTGTTGCTGCTTGAGCTCATTATGAAATCATACATATCTGAAGAGATGCACATGTTTCCTCTCTGCACACGCTGACAACTCCCCCAAGAGATAGGCATTCTCCACATTCGCCTGTGCATTCACATCAGCCGCCTTGTCGGAATCTTTAGCTGTGGAATGTCAGTTTTATTACCTTTCCAATAACAGCTGTGGGTCAGTTCATGAATTCCCACCTGAATGTCTCCAAAAGTTTGTTCAGTATGGTTGGGATCGCCAAACTGTGAGATCTTTGAATCTGCTTCTGCTGTTCTCAGGACAGCACTGCCGGCACTACTGGCGCAACAGGAGATTCAGCACTGGGGTGGGGGCAGGTATTGACCAGCAGCCTCGGTCAGTTTTCATGAGAACTCGTTCAAATATTCCTGCCACCAGGGCTGTCAAAGGGGAGGGGGTAGCTTGGGGGAAACAGAATGTGCTTGGGACCAGTGTTCCCTCTCAGCTGAGTAAGTGTGAGCCAGCTCGTAGTTCTTTAGCCTCTGGCCCCGGTCACACGGGCCAGAAAACGCGCGGGGGAGGCGTGGCAGTTTGCCCTGGAGCTAAATAAGGCGCGGTAGCCCGATCTCACAGGCCACCGAGTTGCCACGCGTCAGCTTCGCACCACGATCACACCACGCTGCTGCAGCACGGCAAAACAGCAGCACAGCAGACCACGCAAGTGCAAAGTGCGCATGCGTTGTTGGGGGGGGCGGGCCGCTGTCGGTGACTTATGTGTGTGCATGCTCTGTCCAGCGTTGGTGCGCATCCCAGGGAAACTTACAACATCCGGAAACCCTGGGGACATGGGCGGGCGTCGGAACCTGCGGGATTCTGGCGCTCCCGCAATTAGACGCCAGCCTTTGCCCCAGGGTTTCCAGAAACTAGTACCTCGGACCTACTAGTTTTTTACCCCGCGTTTTCGGAGGGAAGCCGCGGGTTGACCACGGGAGCCCCATGCCTCCCAGATGTGCTCGTATGAACGTGCATGGAAAGTCCGCAGGGCTCCCGTGACTTCAGCGGGGCAAATGCTCCGTGTGGACGGGGCCTCTGGCTCATACCTTTTTGTCTTCACTCAGGAAGGATGGCTCCAGAGCAGTGTTCCCTCTAAACTGAGTTAGTGTGAGCTAGCTCACAGCTGTTTAGCCTCTGGTCACACATTTTTATCTTAGCTCAGGAAGGATGGCTCCAGAGCAAACTAATTGATGCAACAACCAAATCGTTTGCTCACAACTTTAATGGCAGCCGCTCACAAAGTAGAATTTTTGCTCGCAAGACTCCACAGCTTAGAGGGAGCATTGCTTGGGACCCCGGCCATTCCAGGAGCCCACGGAACTGGACAAACCGTAAAAATAATAACTAACTAAATAAATAAAAATTGAATAAATCTAATAAATCAGTAAATGTGATGTGCTTTCGTATGAAGTGGAGGTTGGATGAAAGGCAGGGCTGCCACCCTCCAGGTTGGTCAAGTAACGAATAAATATAGACTGCAAGAATTTTTTGTAAATTAATGTGTTCTGTTATAAGATTTTTAAAATACTGATGCAAAATTGGCTGGTAGTTGTTACATTGTATGAGCTGTATGATTTTGTTATATTGAATGTATTGAATATATACCTGATTAGGATGTCATAAGAACACACAATGCACTTTATAGAATGTTAATGATAACAGAACACATTAATTTACAAAATTTTCTTGCACTGTACATTTATTCGTCACTTGACTTTCCTAACACTGCAGCTCGGGTTGCTGCTACAGCCCCCAGGCTGGGCCTGGAATTATAACTGATCTTCAGACAATGGAGATTAGTGCCTCTGGAGAAAATGGCTGCTTTGGAGGGTGGACTCCAGGTCCCTTCCCTCTCCCTAAGCCCTGCCCTCCTCAGGACCCACCCCCAAATCTCCAGGAATTGCCCAGCCCAGAGTTGGCAACCCTAGAAAGGAGACCCAGAGGGAATCGGGGTGGTGGGTGGTGGGTGAGGAGTGTCTTGGTAGTCCTGCTTGCAACCACATGTTAGTTGCTGACCAGGCAGACATTTCTCATTTGGGGGGAATGAATCTCAAGCCGAAGCAGGCTCTAGAGCAGGGGTCCTCAAACTACGGCCCGCGGGCCACATGCGGCCCGCCGAGGACATTTATGTGGCCCGCCGAGTGTTTATGCCCGCCCCCCCGCCCGGAACCGCCGCCTCCTCGAGGAGCGCAGCAGCAGCACCCCCGCAGCCTCTTTCTTCCTCCAGCAGCCCTGGGCGGCAAGAGCGCCCAGGAGCTGAGGAGGAGGAAGGGGCGAGCAGGCTGGTGGGGGGGAGGGAGCGAACGCGGCGGCGGGGCGAGCAGGCTGGTGGGGGTGAGGGAGCCAATGCGGTGGCGGGGCGAGCAGGCTGGTGGGGGGGAGGGGGCGAACGCGGCGGCAGGGCAAGCAGGCTGGTTGTGGGGGGGAGGGGGAACGCGGCGGCCCTCCAACGGTCTGAGGGACAGTGAACTGGCCCCCCGTTTAAAAAGTTTGAGGACCCCTGCTCTAGAGGAATGTATGCTTTGGCCCTCTTGAAGGTCAGCCTGTCATCTGGGAAATCCCACAGCGGCTAAAATTTAGAAACCTTCCTGACTCGGGTTAACCGTGTGGTCGTGTAGGCAGCTGACATGAAGCAGCCTGGAATTGTGAGCAGGGCCGGCTCACCCACAGGAAAATTTAGGCAGTTGCCGAGGGGTGCTGCACCCTGGAAGGGCGCCCTGCCGCAAGTGGTCTTTGACGGAGATCTCCCGCTCCAGCCAAGTCCGGTATTGGTGCTGTGGTGCCCTCCCCAACGTGGGGGTGTCCGGACTGGAGCTACACCCAGAGGTCTGGCGAAGACAGCCCTGGAGTGGCTGGGCTGGGAAACAGTGCTCCCGCCCTGCCCTGTCTCTGTGAGAGCTCGACGAGCGCCTGGGTCTCCTTCCCATGGAGGGTTGCGCTTTCCCAGCCGGGGTCTTCCGCAGGATCAGAACAACCTTTTAAGGAGGAGGATTTCGCCCCAGATCTGCTCCCATGGGGCCTGCAGAGGTGTGTGAGCTCAGAGGTGGTGGTGGGGGGGCTGCTGTGCTGTTTGGGCAATCGCAGATCTCAGATGAGTAACCCTAAACACTAAAAAAAAGAGAGCCACAGGCAGTGTTCCCTATAAGCTGAATTAGTGTGAGCTAGCTCAGTTTTTAGCCTCTGGCTCACACATTTTTGTCTTCACTCAGGAAGGAGGGCTCCAGAGCAACCTAATTAATGCAATAGCCAAATTGTTTGCTCGCCACTTTAATGCCAGTAGCTCACAAAGTAGAATCTTTGCCCACAAGGCTCCACAGCTTAGAGGGAGCACTGGCCACAGGCCAGGTGCCTCCGAAGTCTCAAGGAAGAACCACGTTGCCCTGCTCCAAGATGCTGAACCGCAGGCTGTGGAAGGTCAGTAGTTCAGCAGTTCGAGACCTGAGAGTGCCGCACGACGGAGTGAGTTCCCGTCTCTAGTTCCAGCTCCTGCCAACCTAGCCGTTGGAAAGCAAGAAATTGCAAGTAGATAAATAGGTACCACTTCGGTGGGAAGGTAACCGTGTTCTGTGCGCCTTGGTGTTCTGTGTGCCGGCCACATGACCACGGGAACGTCTTTGGACAGTGCTGGCTCTTTGGCTTTGAAATGGAGATGAGCACCGCAACCCTAGAGTCGGATTCGACTGGCTTTCGAGCAAGGGAACCTTTACCTTTACGGGTGTAGGAGCCTCTCATGAACCTTTGACAAGGAGGGTGATTCCCACTAGCCGGAGGGGGGGCCGGCAGAAGGCATCCTCGCCTAGTGGGGAAGAAACACAGAGCAGGCCCTGATTTCGAGGGACACTTGTCAGCCCTTTGGAGGGATCCTTCCTGGGCCAGGGGGGGAAGGTAGTCATCTGGGGCTCCTCCATCCCTCCCCGCACATCCTTCCCCACAGCGGGGATATGAGGAAGCTGGCCCGCCTGTGCTGGAACAGCTAGTGGTGCAATTGACTCAAGGCGGGGGGGGGGGGAAGGAGGAGGAGGAGGGGCAGGGATGGATTAGAATGGAAACAGATCAGTCAATGGATTTGGGCTCCGGAGATCATCTGACTTGAGTTAACAAACCCCAACTGGATTTTCGAAGTGTGTGTGCGCGAGAGAGAGCGAGAGAGAGAGAGAAAAGTTGCCTCTCCCCTCCCCCGCCGGTATGCGCGCGTGTGTGTCCCCCTCGCGCCCCCCCCTGCTTCTTCTTCTTCTTTAACTTTTCTCTCGCGGCGGCGGCGGCGGCGGTGGGCGAGCCGCCGAGCCCTCCTCTCCTCCTCCTCCTCCTACCCCGGGCTCGCCTCCCCGGACTTCTTCTCTCCCCCCCCCCCCGGCGCCCCCGCGCGCGCCTCGATGTCCTGCGCCGGGATGATGGATGGCAGGAGGGCAGGGACCCTCACGCAGCCGGAGCGCGCCGCACTTTGGTGAACTCTCCCTTCTCCCGCCCGGACGGTCCTCGGCGGAGGGGGGGGAGAGGGAGAGAGAGAGCGAGCGAGGCGGGCGCCCGGGCTGCGGACGGGCTCTCGGGCAGCGGCGGCTCTTTTTTTCCAAGACGGGGGGTGGGGGGGGGTGAGCGACCCGGGGACAAAAGGACGGCGAAGGAATCTCTCCCCCAGCCCAGCCCCGCGACCGTGAAGTGGAGGATGGGGAGTTGGAGTCGCAGCTCTGCGCCGGAGCCGGAACCCTGAAAACTTCTCTTGGGGTAAAGTTGATCTCAAACCCCCCCCCCTTTTTTTTTCTCCCCCCCCCTTCAGCGTCGCTTCGCTCCGGTCGAGTTTTCTAACGGGATGAGCCGGCCTCCCCCCCCCCCCCGCCCGGCGATGGTCTGCCCCTCCTTCCTTCCTTCCTTCCTTCCAGGAGTGTTGTGGTGCCTGCGTGCGCGCCCGGGGGAGGAGGGGAGGGAGGGAGGAGGCAACTCTCTTTCCCGCCACCCTTCGGTGGCGGCCGCGCCGGGCAAAGTTGGGCTGCGGAGCGGGGCGCCGGGTGCGGGCGGAGAGGCCGGGCGCGCGTGCGGCGGGGACGCGGCGGAGAAACTTGGCGGCGGCGGGGAGGGGGGACGGACGCCTCGCTCGCTCGCCCGCCCGCAAGCAGCGCCTGCGGGGAGCGCCCGGGGACCGAGAGGGGCCGGAGTCGTGGTCGGAGGCGGGTGTGTGTGGGGTGTGTGTGGAAACCCAGCGCTCCCTCCAAGTTGCGGAGCCCCCTGAGCAGAAAAATGCCACTTGGTGAGCGGCCCCTGGCACGAAAGTTGCCAGCCAGCCGTTTGGCGGCTGCGCCACGTTCGTTCGCTCCGGAGCCCTCCCTTCCCGAGCCAAGGCAGAAAAGTGCGAGCCGGAGGCTAAAAAAACCCGGCGAGCTGGCTCACGCGCACTCAGCTTAGAGGGAACCCCCGGGCGGAAGCCCCGCTGGCCTGTCCCCGGGCGGGGGCCGGGAGATCCCTGCGGCGGGCAGGCGGGCTGGCCGGCCGGCCCCTTCGCGTCTCGTGGGCATGGCGTGGCGGCTGCCCCCCTGGCCGAGCACGTGGCGGGGGCGGCTTCCCCCTCCGGCCTGCCTGCCGGCCTCGCCCCGGGCTCCCTTGGCAGGCGGCGTTGTCCCCTTCCGCGGGGATGCCTGTCGAGGTCTTCCCGGGCAGGGGAGGTCACCTGGGGAGGGCTGGGGCGCCGCAGGGAGGGAGTGACAGTCGCTCCCGTGCAACTTTCCAGCGTTGGAAGCTGCCTGCTGCTGCTGCTGCTGCGGGTTTGACGGAGGGCAGGTTGCTCTCCGGCAACCCGGGAAGGCGAAGGGGGAGCCTGGGGGGTGCAGCAGGCTCGCGGCCCACGATCCTCTCCTTCCCCGGCCAGCTACACGCCGCCCCCCCCCCGGCGCCCGGAGCAATCTTTCAGCAAGTATATTTGCGAAGGAATTTGAAAAATCCACCGCTGCAACTTGATCTCTGTGTGATGGGGAGCGGCTCGGGGAGAGATGGGCGCCAATCCTATTAAGGACTGGGAGAGCTGGTGGCTTATGTCCCCCCCCCCTCCCCCCCAGGATCCAGAAGGTTGGGAAACAATTGGGGAAGGCCCGGGGGGGGGGGAGTGTCGAGTCCCCTAGGAAGCCTTAGGCGGTACACAGGGCTCAAAAACATTGCCCTGTCATTTGCAGGCATGTGCGCTGGGTTGGCTTAATAGTTGCCCGGCTGAACCCTCTTCTCCACACTGTCCCGTAATGTTCCAAAGAGAGGTTAGTTAGGTGGTTTCAGGTCACCCTGCAAAAAGCTGCACGGGGTGGGATTGGATTCTCTGACCACAGATTTGCCAAGTGAACATTCCCAGAATTGGGGACCCCCTGGAGTTGTGAGTGATGCCCAGCCCGGAGGAGCCCCTGTGGGTCTGAACTGCCTGAAATTGAGATGTGCTGCTTATACACTAGGAAACTCTGGAGGTGAAATGCTGTGAGATACATAGAAAGCAAGAAACGCCTGGGAATCCTAGAGTGAATGTATTAGTGGCTTTCTTTCATGTGCTCACACACAGATGTTTGTGATAGTCTGCTAACTTTGGTCACAATACCAGAAAAATACTCCTTTATTGGCCTATCATTACTTAACAGCATAAAAGTAAGGGTCATTGGCCCAGATATATCCATATGGCTTCAAACTTGTGTATATGGAATACATGCACAATGGGCACAATCCTGTCAAAGTCAAGTATCCACTGAAATTGATGGGACCTGAATGTCACATTTAGGGATGGACCATCACCATTAAATATGGCTAGATATTGCTGCATAGAGTAATACTTGCACTTCGGCTTTTCAAAAGATGATATTAATAATATACACATGGATACATAAGCCTATTTTGATTTCTCTTGTTTTCTACAATTACTGGAAACTGTCCCATATTTCGGAGTGCTTTTGCAGCCCATGCATTCTCTGAGTTTTGACATTTATGTATTATTGACTGTTACCGATAAAAAGAACAGTTGTAAAACTTTCTCTCCTTTTCATGCAACTGGGTCTCAGGGGATGTCCAAGAATCTGAAAGTAAACATTACTCTCGCATGCTGCATAAAATAGCATTTAAACAAATATTGTATTGGCATGTCCTGTGGACCCTGTGCCAAAAGAGTAGAGTAAATAAACTCTGAAATCCAAAATATACAGAAGTGGAAAAGACTGATTTCTTGTAAAGGCTTACTGATTTGATCTGTTTGTTCTAGCTACCTTAGACTGAAGTGAAGAACTTTTTTAAAAAGAAGACTTAAAGCAAATTTACTTGCATTCTGTAGGAGGGAAAACAAATTATTCTGTGTGCTTTTACCTGGGAGAGGAAGTTTTCTAAAACTGCAGTGGCCCTCCCCAACCTTCTGAAATGCACGGGGACCAGTGCATCTGTCAAGCAGTAATCCGTCCATTGGGGTTTTTTTTCTTTTTGAAATCCTGATGTTTGCCTGGAGTGATTTGCACTTTGTCCAGAGTGCCAGAAACTTTGACACCTGTCAGACTTTGAATTACCCTCCAACTAAATGGCACATTGAATAACACTTCACCCCTGCCAAGGGGGATTTTTTTTCCTGAAACAAATTACCCTCAGTGGAACTTTTATTTTGTGGGGCAATTAAAACGAAGGCACGTCTCCAGCAGTTCTTAGTCAACCTGTCCATAATTTTTAGAAGGGGAGGATCACCTGGTGTTGAATTGTTTTTCTCTGGTGAACTTTTTTATCCTCTGGTGTATGTTTGCAAAAGAGATCATCTTCAAAGCAAGGTGTGGGGCAAGATCCACTTGATCTTGAATCCTGTCATTGCCTTAAGCGTACAACTTTGAAGTGCCCAGAAATGGAACCACTACACTGCAAAGAGAAACACCCCCTCAGGACTGTTTGCAACTTCCTTTTAATGTCTTTCTTTTTTCTTCCATGTGTTAAAGGAGGTGAAGGGTGGAATGAATGCACATGGATAAGTACTGTTTGCAACTGGGCATTGGACATTTATAAAAAATAAAACTCTTTAAAAGGGTCTAATCAAACACTGCATTATACTAGTTTAAATCTGGAGTGATTTGGGGACTTTCCTAGCCTTTTGCAAACCTGTGCTGTCATATACTGAGGATCTGGAGTCCAATTCATATTCATTGCGTTCCTGAAACAGAATCTGGGAGAGCATCCCCAGAAATTGATGTTGGAAGCTGCTTTGAGGGACTCTGAAAAGTACCTAAGAAATGGCTAGGTGTTGTAGATTTGTAAAATAAAAGTCAGGACCCTTGTGCCAAGTCTAAAGACTGGCAACTGTGGTAAAGGGTAGGAGGGCATTACCCTGGGAAACAAAGCAAAGGTTTAAAAAGGTTGGTCTTGAGGAACAGTGCAGGGGGGAATCAAACAGTTCAGTCTAATGGTTTTTTTAAAATCTCAGACTAAGAAGATAATCTCTATAAATTATAATGTGGCTATTGTCTTTCATTCGTTGTAGTTTAAAAGGAGGGTATTCTGGCACCCACGTGGTGAATGCTGCAAAAATTACACAATCACCGAAAGCTAATATTGAGATCTAAACATTTAGGATCCAATGGTCATCAACATGTCTTCCTTCTGCAATGGTCGCTTCATTTAATTTCGATCGTAGGTAAACGTGGCTTTAGGAAGCATCTTTGAATTGTCTTTCATTTATTCTTTTATAAGGAGCATCTCTTCCTGGGGTGAACTCCCTCCTAAGCACAAGAACAGTTTTATTGAAACCGAACAGATGCTGCTCACCCTTCCCTGCCTCAGCCCATGGTGGCCCACTGTAAGCCAGTTGTTTGCACTGATTCCTGAAAGATACACAAATCCTTCAAGCTTTTTGTACTCTCAGAAGTGCCTTGTTCACAGGAAAGTTTCCAGTACGGATTAGTGAAGAAAGCAAATTCGGCCAGCACTCACCCCCAAACTCTATATTTAATTGTGCAGCAAACACACATGCTTTGCTTTCCTTAGGAAGAATACACTTAATGATCTTACCCAAGGATTTCTGAAGGGCTGGATTTTTTTTTTTTAAAGAGAGCAAGAGAGGGTGGTTTTTTTTTAAAAAAAAAATGATTTAAAACTTATTGTCTATTGTGGCTTCTCCAGTACTTCTTGGACATGGATGTTTATTCTTCAGCGGCTTGTTCTGTTAATTGAATTACTGCACATGAAGTGGAAGCAATGTGTAGATGAGTTTGACATATACTGCAGGGAATATATATATATATATATATATATATATATATATAATGGGGGGTTATTTTTGTATAGCACCTTGAAGAGAACACATTGACCGAGATTTGAATTTTAGGGACTGTTACTATGCCCAAATCCCTGTAACAAAACGGTGTATTTAAATATATATACACTTACACACTTTCATATACTTCTGGGATACTTGTGGGTCTTACAGGGCACTTGTGTGAAACCTCACAGCCCATAACAATATAGCGCTCAATAGACATCAGAAGGAGACAGTCTGCTCAAACCACTTTGGAGTGCCCTACAGATGGAGAGCCATCCTACATGGGAGAAACTTGCAGCTATCACAGAGACTAGTGTAGCTCCAATGGAGGCATATCTGTGTAGCAGAATTTATTTAAACTCTGAGGAATCACAGGGAAATAATTTAGGAAATTAATGATTTCCATTAGCCAGGGCTGTCTTGGGAAGCATCAAGCTACTTTTTCCAAAGGTGTGACAGGCAATCTGGTGGTAAAAACTTGGTACAATTGAAAATGAAGGTTGTTGGGCTATGGTCATCTGCAAGCCCAAATGGAGTTGCCAACCCACAGCCTACCCGAGACTGTTAGAAAATATAATTTTTTTGCCCTCATCCCGTATTAGTTTACAAATATTTTTTTTAAAAAACCAAATAATAACATTTAGACTGAAATGGAATAACAAGGGTTACTGTTCTAAATTCCAATTGTTATGATTTCTGTCCTCTGTTTCTTTTCAGCTTCTGAGATATTTCTCTCATCTGAAAGGCACTGACAAAGCCATTCCCTTGATTTGGGACTTTTCTCCCTAGTCTGCTAGCAGGGAGAGAGAACCTACATTAATTTTGTGCATTGGTGAGGATAAGCTTTAAGCAATCTTTGACGTTTTGGGTTAACTTGAATAGGTTAATGTATTTTTTAAGGATAAAGAAAGAAAACACATTGGTGGGAAGTGTATTTTAACTCTGAGTACCCGATCCCATCCATTAGCATAAGAAAACCAGTTTTAGTGCATTTGCTATTGTATTGAGTGAAGAGTTCCAACAGTCAGGAGGAGAATGAAAGTGAAAAGCTGCAAAGAAATGACGGTCTATTCAGATTATTCAGCAACCCAAAGCTCTGGTCATCTGCCTCTGAAATCTGCAATCGGGATATCCCTTTTATCTTCCCTGTGCCTTTCTTTGGCCTTTTTCACACGTTCACTTTTGTCAAGGTTTATTGATCACGTTTTCTTCTCTGCAAATCTGTGGAAAATTTAATGAACCAAAAACAACAGTGAAAGAAAAAGAATTTTTACCACTAGGTTGAATGCTCTCCCCTCTCTTCCCCCACTGCTGTGGGCTTTTAGCTAGCAATCCCCTCTCATTGCGTAGTTACTGTAAGATATACAGTAGAAACTGCAGAAAACAGCTGCACTGGTAACTCTGTTCATTGAGGGAAAGTTTGTATAATGTGCGTGACCCAACAGAAACCCCAATTAGAAATGCTTTCCTCGCTCTTTTGATACCTTTGTGAGGGTCAGATGCTAGTCTCCGCCGCTTCCAAAATTGCATATGAGAAAGTATTTCCTTTGAGTCCAATGAAGCCTATTAGTTGTCTTGGCATTTAAATCCAAGTTGCAATGATGGCGGATTACCAGTCGTTATTTACAGCCTTGATTGTTTTAGTGCCCTGATCTTTGTTTGTCCCATATCTGCCCTGCTTCTGGGCTGTCTTGGCATGTTTTATGATGCAAATGTTTTTTGTTAACTTACAAATAGTTGCAGTATCTGGATGATCTCAGGTGGCATAGTTTTAAAAGCTGCTCCAGTTGGACTCAAACCCTGTAATTAAAGGGGGCTTCACAGCCTGATTATATTTTGCTTCCACTGCCCTCTTTGGAGCCATTTACCTTTACAAAACTAGTTGAACTGTTGGCTCTTTTATGATTCAGTCCTGGTTAATCTGAAAGACTTTGAACAATAGTGGTTCTTAACTCCCCCCCCCCTGCCCCACTGATTGCATGTCTAGGAGCACAGTGGAAAATGGACTAGAGCACATTTCAGATTAACCACAAATGTCTACTTTTTCTCATTAGCCAGGAATTATTATTATTGGATATCCAGAATTTTTCATGGATAAAAAGTGTTATTATCTTGTTTACCCTCAATCTGTGTGGTGTAACAGTGAATGTCCCAAATTTGCTGACAGTCTCAGGTAAACGTTATTGTTTGAAACTATATTTATTCCTACTTTTGAGAGATAAAACATGTATGCTGAATGTTTTAGCTGTTTGTCCCCATTTAGACAGTCACACCATTTGTCTGGGATTGTCAGCCTTAACAAGATACCGTGTTTTCAACATTCACAAATATTTAGTTTTATGGGAAAGAGTAGCTAGTGCTAATGAATGAGATTTGTGGATGATTCTTGTGGCTTTCATGGAGAAGGTCTAGTTCACCACCACAGCAGAGGATAGAAGGCAATATTCATCCACATTGGTTTGGCTATTGCTTCTGTGGCATTTCCCTGTAATGAGGGGAAAGGGTGAGTTGATATGGCATTATTAGTGCCTTTTTGATGTTGTATGTTGTAACTTTTTAATCAGTTTTCAGCCCTCACTTGTGATTAAGTTTTTTTGTTTTGTTTATGCCATCTATACACAGAGAGACCATTTTCATATGCTGTATGCACAATTAACATAAGAGATACCCTGCTGGACCAGACTGATGGTCCGTCATGTCCAGCATCTCTGACATGCAGGGCCAACAAACAGAACATAGAGTCCTCTTTCCCTCAAGTGAGTAAGGAGTATCTGTGCCTTCATGAAGGGAGTTGGGGGATGACCTTCAGACACTTAACCCTACAATTCCTAGGTTATATGGATCACACACACACACGATGTTGAGAAATGCAAAGGTTTTTGTGGGGAAGATTGGCATGAGAAAGGAGAAACTGGTTCAAAATGAAGACAGAGAACTAAAACTGAAATGAAGATATTTTGCTGGCTAGATTGCAAAATGTGCAATGTAGTCCTAAGCATATTGTTCGGAAATAGGTCAGTGGGGCTTACTCCGTGTAAGTGTTTTTACGATTGTAGCCTTGGTCTCATCCCTAGTAGGAGCCATCCCACTTATCAGGGATTGTCAGCATCTTGTACAAAATTGTGTTCCATAATCAGCAGGAACCTCTCATGATCTAATAGCTTCATTTTTAGAAATGTGTGAGCAAAGGCAATCATGCCTCCATACAGGGTGTTGCGTGATGACCCTCAAGTCCTGGACCCTGCAGTTCTTAAACTGGATGGATGAATACCAATTTCTGTTTTTATTTACTGCTTAATAGGGTGATACAAATAAACAGCTTATCAGTTGGTCAACGTGCACCTTGGGGAAGTTACCACTTAATACAGTACTTGCCTGTGTGTACTATGGTCAGGGATGTTGGTGATACTGTTTGATTGACCTATGATGAACATATAGGAGGACAAGTGTTATAAGGGGGGATGTTTTAAAAACATTCATTAAAATCATAAGAACCACAAAAGTGGAACTTCAGACCAATTTATGTTACTTATTTAGAACATGTATATGGTGTTCTTCAGCTGGGTGTGGCTTAAGTAGGATTCCAAGCTAGGAGAATCCACACATCATAGGATTTTGCAGTATTGCAGTCTTTCACTTCCTGGCTTTTTCTGTCCAAACCGAGAAATCCAGGAGGTAACTGATTACTTAGTGCAGTATCCAAAACCCTGTGGATCTAGACCCAGTCTCCCATACAGGCACAAACTTTTCCATGTGCCCTCAAACCATTCTCTCAGCTCTCTTGACTGAAAGTTAAATATATTTCTAGATAGTGGGCATTGTGTAGCACTCTCCATAAATTCTAAGTTAATTGAAAAATACTTAAATATGTTTACTGGTATCCATTTCATCTCCACCCAGAGACACAAAATGGTATACCTCTTTGGCTAACATAAATATATGTTCGCTCACAGTAAAAAATAGAACTTTCTTCCCTTTTTATTAGCAGCGGAGGAAAGACAATTCCTGCGTTTATTTGTGTTGAAAATTCTGTTGATCTGTTAAAAGGACAGCGGATCCAGAGACTGAAATGATTCGTTTTCAGAGGACCCTTAGTAGTGCTTTTTTGTGTGTGGAGGACAATGCAATAAGTCAGACGGGACTTTTCGAGCTGCATCTGTAAGGAACTGTAAGGACCCCTGAAGTACACTTGTGTTAAGTTGAATTGATTGAGATTTAATGGCTGTTAGTGGCTATGAATGGTAATGATTTTCTTGAGTATCTTCACAGTGCTTGACATTAATAACCGGTGGACGGGTATCTGTGTGCAAACCAAGTGCATGATTGAGTTCTAGAGATGTTCCCCCCATCCTTTTTCATAATTTAGTTGTTTTGATGGTTAATGCACCCCCCACACACACACACAGACACCCTTCTTTAGGCCGCACGTAGCATGTGATCTTGTCAGTTTAATTTTGTCCTCCTGAATTTTGTTGTTTCCAACATAAATCAGGCCATTATATAGCCAGGCATGATGAATTTGTTTTACACGCCATCATGAATTAATGCTATGCAAATAGAAACTTTACAGGTACCATGATTTACTTAATAATAAGTTGTAATATTTAGGTCCATTCATTATGTTTGAAGGTTTATTGGTTGGGTTTTCTTTAATATATATACACAAGTACATTTTTTTTTTCAGATGTGAGATTTGTGTACCTTTGCTGTGTAAGCACATCTTGATGGTTCTGAATTGTGATTTTTTTTTCATGCCATACCTACAAAGGTATTTCACTGAGAATATGCAGATTTTGGTGACTGAGGATCCAGGAGAGAGAGATTGGTATCAGTGATTACTTGAGGCAGCATTATGCTGAGGCATCCCTTGTTTATCATTTTAAATCTCTCTTGTGGGTTGGTCATGCAAAAAAAGGTGTATTTTCTTATTGTACAGACATATATCCATGGAACTCACTGACCATGGTGAATATCTAGATAATTGCAGGCTGTCTGCTGATAATATTTGTTTTTCCTGCTATTTATCCAAAGGCTAAGGACAGTGGAGAGGGACATCTGACACATAAATACACCTTAAGTTGCTGATCAGAATAAATTTCAACCTAGCTTTCCAAATAAAATGGAGGTTGTGCAAATATAATTATTTATGGTCTTTCAACCTGTCGTTTTTCACCCCAAATAAACAGGCACAAGGCATCTCGGCTTGATGCATTGGTCAAGTTCTAGCGGCAATATATTTTGTTTCTGATAGTTCACTAGCTTAAGGATCAAGGTTTAAAGTCAGCATCTAAGTTTCACATTGTCCAAATGTTATGCAGTCTATCAAATAGACCCCAAGTTCTAATACTTGCAACAAAGTTGAGAAGACAATGGATGCTTACATTCTTCCAGACAAGGACAACTTGATCATCACAAATCAAAATCAAATAAATAAAAAAATCAAGCATAATTAATAACGTGGTATACTAGTTGTTGTAGATTTCCCAGTCTGTATGGCCATGGTCTTGGCATTATAGTACCTGACATTTCGCCAGTAGCTGTGACTGGCATCCTCAGAGGTATAACACGGAGTACTCTCTGTGTCAAGGTGAGAAGAAAAATGGTAGGCAGGTAATTTATATCTACTCAGGAAGGTGGGGCAGGGCTGAGTCATTATCTTGTAGGAGGTTCCCAGGCATATTCCCAAATGTTGGAGGGTCATCTGGACTGGGAGAGGCAACCTTGCTTTGGAAGGCATGTTTCTTCACGAGTAGGCTACTTGTGAAGCAGGGCATTGTAATGGCGCAAGATAGGAAACTGCCAGCTGCTTGGAAACAGTTGTTCTAGAGTTCTTCTAAACCAAGATGCAAAAAATTAATAATACGCAAGACTGAGAAGCGAGGCTCAGAGAGGGGGCAAGTGCATGAGAAAGTCTGCATACATCTATGAAATGGGAGAGACAAGAAATTATATGGGAATGTACATGACATATAGGAAAACTGGCAGCTCTTTATTATAGCAGAATCTTGCTTGTTTGGTAATGTCCGGTGTTTCCTCTAAGCTGAGTTGCTGTGAGCTAGCTCACATGTTTTTAGCCTCCGGCTGACACATTTTTGTCTTAGCTCGGGAACGATGGCTCCAGAGCAGGCTGATTTATGCAGCAGCCAAATCGCTCGCTCACAACTTTAATGCCAGAGTAGCTCACAATGCAGAATTTTCGCTCACAAGACTTCACAGCTTAGAGGGAGCGCTGGTAATGTCTGACCCGAATCCTTCCATCTTTACAGTCCCACATGACTGTAAACCTTTCTGCTTTATGAGTCCTCCACTTTGGACATCCTGTTACGGCAGGCAAGCTTCATGTTCTTTTGCCCCTCTCTTCTCTCCCCCGCCAGGTATTTGAACTTCGGGTTCTCTCCTGCAATTTGCTCTGCCCTTCACCTAAGAGGTGACTACACTAGAGTAGATATAGTGCCTCCTTTTCTTCTGCTGCGTGTCGTTACTTGCTAAATTAAAAGCTGTGTTTCCTATCCCTTCTGGGCATACTAAAATCACCCATCCTGAAGAACACTTGTGTAACTGTTACTGTGCGCAGGCTGGAGAGCGCTGGGCCACAGGCACCGAAGTTCAAATGAAGTGCACTGCTGCGGGTGCCGTTTTTATTGGCCAGCTTGCTTTCAATGTCACACCTTTTTTGTTTGGACTTTTTTTTTTAGATCAGGAGGATGACGCTGTCGCACAGAACTACAGAAACTGGAAGATTCTGTGCTGCTTCACCTCCCCCCCCCCCATCCTGCAACTATTCTCTTCCCATTAGCACTTTGGGTTTGTGGTTTTGAAGACATTGGTGGTATTTTTTTATGTCACAGAATTGCAAGAGTACTATGTCCCTATATTATCGCTGGGCAATCCTATTGCAAATTAGTTGTTTTTTTTAATCACATGCATTGTCCTCAATTGAGTCCTGTCCTGTAATGCATATTTATTCTGGGCAATAAACGATTAGTTTACAAACTCTCCATCTAAGGAATGACTGTACAGGATTCAGCACTTAATTGCTAATTGAGGATCTCGGAGGAATCCCAGGAATCTTAATTTGTTGTAGGCTTAGAAACAGGTCTGAATCTAGTCGAAACCAGAGCATGGCTTATAACGTTTAAATACTGGCTACGTCTACATTATAATTCTGACCCAGGGAGCCTCATATACCAAATGCTCTCAGAGTCTAACATTTCAAACTGGATAACATATATTGAGAAAATATTAAGGCCATGGGTATATTTTTTGGATTCACTGACTATGCTCCCATTAGCGGGTGCATTCCAGTTGATCAAACAGAAGATGTTGGATATCGAGCGGCAGAAGTTACATAGTCTCGCCAACAAAACCTGCTCTCCTCAGAGCTTTGAGATACCCCTCACTGTAGGTAGTGTGGCTTCAAATTTATCTGCCCTACAAGCGCCACAACTACGCAGAGCTTCCTCTTTAGCCAGATGCAATGCCATGCCATCTGCCATTCTGCATGGCAGATTCAGTAAGAGAGCA
This sequence comes from Gekko gecko, assembly GCA_029375565.1. Taxonomy (NCBI): domain Eukaryota; kingdom Metazoa; phylum Chordata; class Lepidosauria; order Squamata; family Gekkonidae; genus Gekko; species Gekko gecko. The sequence continues at coordinate 72,957,350 of JAPDNY010000003.1, read as the reverse complement.
TATGCGGCTAGACATTGCCCTTGTGAATCTGGATGTGTTGAGACGGTCTTACATGTTTTGTTGCAATGTCACTTTTATGTAAATATATGCTCTAAATATCTAAACCCTATATTGGCCAACATGATGGGTTTTTCAGATTCCCATAAAGTTTACAAACTTTTGAATGATTCCTCTGTTGAAGTAACTGAGAAAGTGGCTAAGTTCCTTCAATCCACCATGCTGCTATGCCAAGAAAAAGTACAGTCGTGACCTATTATTTTATCCAATGTATTTGTAATACAGTGTCCTACTCATATACTTTTATAATGACTTTGTTCTACTGGTATATGCCAATAAAGGCTGACTTGGCTTGACTATAGGCAGATAATCCTTTCCATACCGGAATGTGGTCTGTGTAGGTCCTATATGCAATTGTGAGCAGCCAACATGCATCCACAGCCCAATGCTTCAGCAATGGCCTCAATGCAAGCCCCTCAGGGATACATGGGGGAGCAGTGCTGGATCAACAGCCTTGCTGCCTCTTGCACAGAACTGAAATGTGTGGGAATTTATGCTTCCCTATGCAAGCTGTTCATGCAAGTCACTGAGATGTGTATAGTCATGAAAGGGAAAAAATAAATGGTTACTGGAATCGGGGCGGGAGGGGCAAGACTGGCAACTCCCTGCAGAGGTACCAGTTTTCCAGACCCTGTTCTAATGAGTAGTGGCCTCCATTTGAGTGCCACAATGCATGACGATGGCTGGTCTTGTAACCCTGTAGCATTAAGAGGTGCCATTGGTGTGAATAGATACCTCCACACAAGGGCTGTTGATGTAACTGCTGTGATTTCACCAGTCACGATCCCCCATTTTCCAACTGCTGTTGTGACACAGCAGCCGCTTGGATAGCCCCAAGACACATCTGATGAATTAATGCTAGGTCACGATCAGTGCTCCCTCTAAGCTGTGGACTCTTGTGAGCAAAAATTCCACTTTGTGAGCTACTGGCATTAAAGTTGTGAGTGAGCAATTTGGCTACTGCATAAACTAGTTTGCTCTGGAGCCATCCTTCCTGAGCTAAGAGAAAAATGTGTGAGCCGGAGGCTAAAAAAAACTGTGTGCTAGCTCACACTGACTCAGCTTAGAGGGAACACTGGTCACGATCCCCCCCTGTGTTAGCTCCATGCACCGTATCTATTCATATGCAGGGATTGTGGCTAGTCTTTGCTGGGCCTCACAAATAGTTCCTTCACATCAGTTTGGCTGTTCCGTAAGCCCAGGAATGGTCTTGTGCACTCACCTGAGGCATTTGCATGGGCACTGACATTAGAAGAAGAATCCATGAGGTACGGGGAGTCTAGGAACCTACTTCCATCTCATTTCCTGTTCCAGTATAGCCTATCAGGGCATAGGAGTTGGAACTACAGCACTGAATCAATAGAGAGTTCACCTACAGAAAGTGAGAACAATGCTTACTGAAAGCTGCTTTGCTTTACCTTGGTAACGTCAGCAGCCTCAGCAAATTATCAGCTTTGACCATGAACCATCATGACATTTCACTCACAATGTGATTCCCCATAAGTTGGGTCACACGGATGTTTGTTCCCAGGAGGAAGGCAATTTTTTTAAAAATGGCAGTGAACAGGCACCAGAAAGTGAACATTCCTGGCATTAGAGGGGTTTTCTGGCAATATGTCAGAAAGAGGAGCTGTGGTGGCTCAAGTGGTTAAGACGCTGAACTGCAGGCTGTGGAAGGTCAGTAGTTCAGCAGTTCGAGACCCGAGAGTGCCGCATGATGGGGTGAGCTCCCGTCTCTGGTTCCAGCTCCTGCCAACCTAGCAGTTCGAAAGCAAGAAATTGCAAGTAGATAAATAGGTACCACTTCGGTGGGAAGGTAACAGCGTTCCGTGCGCCTTGGTGTTTAGTCATGCCAGCCACATGACCACGGAAACGTCTTCGGACAGCGCTGGCTCTTCGGCTTTGAAACGGAGATGAGCACCGCAACCCTAGAGTTGGATTCGACTGGCTTTCGAGCAAGGGAACCTTTACCTTTACCTTTTACCTCCCTGCAGTAGTTTTGCCTTATAAAATCGAATGAACAGACATTTTATCACAACTCTAGTCCAAATCTGTGGAATCACAATATTTGCGTACTTAAGAATACTTCTAGATTTCAGGGAAGAGAAGGGATCTGAAGGCAAGCACCAAGAGCTTAAACTAAGAGTTGCTAAAGGCTTTGGAAGACAAACCAAACTTCATTCCAGATGTCTATCATGGCCCTTGCTCGTCTTCTCCCACCCAGGTCTTCTTTCATTCAGCTTCTCTCATGTTGCAACATCTGGAATCAGTAACATTTGTCAGAATCTCTGGCTTCTCTGTTCCGGTAATCTAACCAGCTGAGCTAGCCAGCTGTCTCTATCCCCTAATTTTCATAACTGGTGCACACAACTAAGTTAGTTGCGCTTGGCTGATAGGTCTCGCCTCCCAATTCCTTTTCGTTTCCCCTCCCTGACAACCTTACAGACCATCAAGTTTCAATCTAAGAACAAAACCAGCCTTCCTTTTTTGCTGTGTGGGTCAGCCAGGGGATGCTCCCCTCTCTTACACACAGCCTTCCCTTCCTCCCTTACTACTGAATGCTCGGCAAATGCTTTCCTTGCCTCCCACAATGACACAACTTTACTCTTGGTACTTAGGTCATCTCTCTGCTCCTGCTGGGATTTCAGTTATGTCACTAGAATTCCAAACTCAAACCTCAAAGTATGCATTACAGGATGTATCTGAAAACTGACCTGATTTATGTCATAATAGTGACCCAAAATTTCTGGGGGGGGGTTGTTACAGAACTCCCCCACCCAATAGCAGCTCAGACACCCACACTTCTGAACTGAATAATTTGTTTGTAAACAAATTAAACCAAACCTCCATGATACAAATGCCTTGGGACTGCAAATAGTTCCTAATTTTGGTTGTGATCACACAGGCAATTTGGTCCGGCATAGCTGTCCCCCCCCCCCGGATCAAAGTGGCATGATCAGACACACATATCTGGCACTCGGCAGCCATCTGTCCCTACCCCGTTGCAAAACAACTCCCATATGTCTTAAACAGCCACTGGGAAAATCTGGTGGTTTTCCGGGTGAGATGCTTCCTTGGCGGCTTTTCTGACATCTGAATGCGCAGGCGCGCCATGGAAGTGCGGGAGCCATGTGATTGCCCCTCCCATTTCTGGTATGGCAGTATGCCGTTTTCAGCAACCCAGCCAATCAGAGGGACGCATCAGCCACGGTTCCGTGCTGGTGGTGTTGTAGCCATGTGAACCGGTCCTCAAAAGCTGGCTACCAAATGCAGCCAGTGTTGCAGACCGATGTGAATGCTGTGAAGCTCACCTAACTCCAGCGGCTTTTTTTCCCTGTGGGATACTGCCATGGCAGCCTGCCGGTCTGGACACAACCTTCCAAATGTCATTAATTCTGAGAGCTCTCCTCACCAATGCTCCCTCTGAGCTGCGAAGTCTTGTGAGCAAAAATTCTACTTTGTGAGCTACTGGCATTAAAGTGGTGAGCAAGCGATTTGGCTGCTGCATAAAGTAGTTAGCTCTGGAGCCATCCTTCCTGAGCCAAGGCAAAAACGTGTGAGCTGGAGGCTACAAAACTGCGAAGTAGCTCACACTGACTCAGCTTAGAGGGAACACTGCTCCTCACCCTCCTCGCTGGCTTTCTTCCCTCAGTTACTATCCATTTCATCCTCCTTTGTTTCTCACATTACCAAGAGCCGATTCCTTCTGGCCACTGCTTCCTCAGACTTCCCGGCACATCTCCCTTGTCCCCCATGGGCTCCCAGATCATTAGACAGATGAAGATTTCTGGTCCCACCTCCTCCTGCTGAGAACTGATGTGGTCGCAGCAGCATGTTTTAGGGGATACGTTTTGGTCAATTTCTCACAATATCTCTCGTTCAGAGTAATTCGTCAAGAAAGACAAAAGTAAGGGTGTCTTATGTAAACACATTATCGTACAACTTCTGTTGTTTATAAAATGCCCCCCAACTTTAGTCCTTCCCCTTTTCACATCAAGTCAGTTCCCAAATGAATATGGGGCTGGGATCCAAAACGGTTTACAGAGAGGGTCTTTAAAGATCTTCCTTGCAACTAATGCCACGGTGTTCCCAAAACTTTGAGGACCTTTTGAGAGCATGGCCTTCTACACGGACAGATAAAGCAGCCATATACCGAGCAGCTGTAACAGGCCTGTAGCTACCGTGGGGCATCTCAGGGTGAGGCCCCTGACTTACTGGCGAGGCCCCACGACTTCCCATCCAGCCCAGGGCCCCCCAGAAGTGGCAGGCAGTGTTCCCTCTAAGCTGAGTTCGTGTGAGCTAGCTCACTGTTTTTTTAGCCCCCGGCTCACCCATTTTTGCCTTGTCTCAGGAAGGGATGGCTCCAGAGCAAACTAATTGATGCAGCAGCCAAATCACCTGCTCACAACTTTAATGCCAGTAGCTCACAAAGTAGAATTTTTGCTCACAAGACTCCACAGCTTAGGGGGAGCATTGGTGGCAGGTGTGGGGAAGGAGCTGGGTATTGCTTTAATTCGATTAGACAGTGCCCCCTAAGAAATTTAAATGCCCCCCCTGACTTAAAAAATCCATGCTACTGGCCTGAGCTGTAATCAGAACAGGAAATGGGTTAATCTCGATGCATGCATAGAAGCACATGGGCGTGGGGACGCAGCTCTTTGAATCTGTGCAATGGCCATGGTGCACGTAGTGTATTTACATTCATGGCAGGCCTGAAAACAATCACTGGTTGGATAACAGGGGTTCTAATGTGCGTGTGCAGGGAGGCGCATTGCCAAGAATTTGTTTCTTTGTACCTTCTGGAATCGCTCCGAACACCATGAATCTGTATATAACAAAGCCACCTTTACTCACTCTTCTTCCCCCTTCCACTTTGCTGAGGTACCAGAGGCATATGCTGGTGACAGATGCTTTGTGATGAAGCCATCAGATCAACATACCTTTGGAGATACCAGTTAGGGCTCCATGTTGGTACTTGCAGGTCACAGTAATCCGAATGTCTTTCTTTGTCTTCTCAAGTAGAGCGTTAAGCTCCTGACTTTCAACTGTTTGGGTGCCAAAAAGGTTCTCACAGCAAGATCTAGCCTAGCCCCTGCCGTTTCCCCGCCCCCTGCTTTTAAAGAACAGGTCTAATATTAATTATGTGACAAAGGAACCAGAGAATAAACCTCAGTGTGAACAATGACTAATTTCATATACAGTACGTAAACTCCGGATTTATAGCCGCTCCTTTCAAATGCTGTGTGGAGCTTTACAGTTCCAGCGTTTGTGATGATTTCTGAAATCAAAGCCAGAAATTCGAACTTTTGCCAGACCACAGACTCCTTAGCGCCAGACTTGGGAGACAAGCACCACATGTTTTGGTATGATTTGAAAGCATAACATGTGTTATTTTTACCCCCCCTTCTTCTCGATCCCAGCTACATAATCTTTTCCCTTGCTAATCTAATGGATTAGCTTCAGTGAAAGTATGGTTGATTCCCCCCCCCCCGCAAGCCATTTCTGAGCTGCGCTGATAAGCAGCTGGAATAGGAAGACCACCCCGCCCCCGGTTATTGTCCAATAAGATCACAGCTGTTTAGGTACTGACCACAACTCCTTGTAGGCTTTTGGATTTTACCTTAGCAGAACTAAGTGGCTGGACAAACACTTGTCAGGATACTCGGGGGCCTGGGCTGACCCTGCATTGAGCAAAGGGTTGGGCTAGACGGCCTGCATGGCCCCTTCCAACTCTGTGATTCTATGATTCGGCTTTTAATCATGGTGGTGTCAATTTCATGCGGGTGATTAAAAACTCCCAAAGAGCTAAATATACATTTTAACTTCTTTCTCCTCATGGAATGTAATTTGTTTCACACAATCTCTGTTGTTTTCAAAAACTTTGCCATTGAAGTGATTGTATTGATCTACATACTCTCTGGCCGAGTTCAGACTGGCAGTTTGTCCCAAGAGAGGCGCGTTTCAGCAACGTTTCACAAACGGATTAAAGGGGGCGTTCACACAGGCACATCTGTCTGGCGTTCCCCAGCCATAAACCTGTCTTGTAACGCTTCGTTCCCGAGTTAAAAAGATACCTGTTAAAAGTGGTATCAGACCCCGGAAAGCATGCCTATCCCACGTATATCCCGCACCACCACAGTGTGAATGCTAAAATCCGTGATTTTGATTGTGTGCTCATGTGCATATACACTCAAGCGCATATCTCCAGATTAGCAAAATAGAAAGCCACGCCTTACAGCCACGCCTTCAGGCCAACAGTGTGAATGCTCCCTCACGCCTCCTCCCCGGTATGCTCCCGCATCAGTTGGCGCAGTGTGACCGGGAAAACCTGGAACAGTATGTTCCGGGGCTTTTTTGCCACGACTCACTCCCGCTTCAAACTGCCAGTCTGAACTCGGCTTCTGAATGTCTGACATGTGCAGAAAGATACAAACTGTGTCTTGAGATATCTGTTTACTTCTTGTTCCAGGGGCAGGGATTTATTTTTGGCCGAGGACCAGTTTTGAGTTGGGAGGGCTCATGGCTCAGCAGTAGAGCCATTTAGGTCCCAGGTTCAGTCCCCTGGCCTGTGGAAGGCCTCTACCTGGAGAACTACTACCAGTCAGAATAGACAATGCTGAGCTTGCCACATCAGTGGTCTGACTCAGTATATGATGACTTCGTGTGTCATTTGAGTTGGACACCAGCTTTATCTGTGATGCTGGAAACTGGAAGGTTGGTGTCCTACTTGGAGCTCTAAAAAATAGGTAGAAACCGAGATGTGGCCCCCTCCACCATTCTTAATTACCTTTGAGATGTTTAGAAATATTTTAGGAGCATTGATGTCCTAGGCAATTCTGCAATTCAGTGAGTTGATGCTCCTGACAAATTATTCAGCAGGTTGAGGGCTGGATGGAAAGGGTCCATTGCTGACAGGACTTTGGGGCCATAATTTTTCCATCTCTGGCCTACTCCAGCAGTTTGCTCTGCATAGTGTGAAATAATGAAAAAAAGCCAAAGCACTCAGAACTTTTTGCTATATCTTGGACTTGTAAAATGTCCCAGCTTGTTTTATTTGTCACTTTTCTCCCTGAGACTCAAGGTAGATTTCAAAATATAAAAAACAATGTGATTGGATAGCATGAGAAATTCAATTAAAAAATACAGTAGGACTAGGATTACAGAACTAGAAAGCAGTACACAATAGAAAACTGTCTAAAGCATGACATACCATAAATGATGTAGAAAGTGCATTCCAAATGTAGAAGACAGTGAATGCAGTAAAAGCAGATGAGATGTACAATAAACATTGCATTAGACTACAATCCGATTATCTTATAAAGTGCCTCGTGAACCATTCAATTCTGAAGATCATAAGGAGATATTTGTTTAGATTGACAATGGAGTCCCAAGCAGAGTTATACCCGTCTATGTCCATTGGAGTCAACTGTTTAGGATTGTGCTATTAATTGCTTCACCTTTGAATGAATGAATGTGACGGGCCTTGGAAAAGTGAGGTTGTAACATTAGGATTGCCCATAAGGCTCACTGTAGGAGCTATTTTTTAATGGATATTCCACCCATTGGTGGATTCATCTTTCCTTCACATCTCTTGTGCTCATAGTGTTGTTTTTGGGTCCAAATGACATGTTAGAGCCAACCGGATTTTCTACTGGTGAAAAAGGGAACGGGGAGGCCCCTTTGACCATGAAAAAAAGGTTATAGTGGGGATCATGGAACCCGTATGGACAAAAACCATGTGTGACAGGGCTGTAATAAAAAGGGAATTCAGCAAGACTGAATTTTTTAAAAGTTGGCTTCATCAAGCCCATTATGATGAATGTTGAACTGTTGCCATTCCATATTTTCCCTATATTTTTATGGTAATATGTATTTAAATTAGACACATCCCCTAATAGCATTATGTTGTTTCTCAACCTTACTCCTATAACACAGAAGGATGGAGTACTCTCTATGTCAAGGCGAGCCTCCTTTAACTGTGCAGTCCTAAACAGAGTTATGCCCTTGGAGTCAATAGGCTTGGAAGGGTGTAACTCTGCTAAGGATTGTATCATTAGTTTGTTTTGCATACTGAAGAATCACTGAGCATAATAATGTTATGCATAATAATGTTTCATGGGAAGATGTGGGAAAAGATGTGGGTAAAAGCCATGCATGCATTTATAATAACATGTAATTTGACTTAAAGAATTTGGTAAATACCACAAGCACAAGAGAATATGATATCTCACGGGGGAGGAAGTCTACCAATGGGTAAAAGCTCCACAATGGAAACATAACATCTGCATAAGCAGAAGAAGAGTTGGTTTTTATACGCCACGTTTCTCTACCTGAAGGAGTCTCAAAGCAGCTTACAATTGCCTTCCCTTCCTTTCCCCTGTGAAGTGGGTGGGGCTGAGAGAGCTCTGAGAGTGCTGTGACTGGCCCAAGGAGTGGGGAATCAAATCCAGTTCTCCAGATTACAGTCTGCCACTCCTAACCACTGCACCATGCTGGCTCTTCAGAGCCCCGAAGACATTGATAGAACCTCACCGTGTTCCATCTCTAGGCTGAACCTGCTCTGCATCTCAGGTAGATGATCTTATGCCTTAGCAATTTTGGCCAGATACAACCAAATCTGCAAAATGAGTAATTGTTTAAATTGTGGTTTTACAGGGCTATTCAAGGGGAGTCTTGGTAATATTTGTTCAGGTCACTTAATTAAAGCTAACATATAGCAGGACTTTCTCAAATTATTATTTTTACATAATGGAAAACACAGCAAGAGCTTTATGAAAGGCCAGATGTTGGACATAGTCCAGAACAGGTTATATGGTTACATTAGGTGCTGTGCTTTTTATTTTTATATGGTCATTAAGCAGCTGCTTAATAAGCAGGTAAGTAATATAGTGAACTGGATGTAGATTTGAACCTGCACCTGAGAGTTTCGTATGCAGATAAATGGTGCCTGTAGTTCCACTCTTCAGGTTATAATTTGAAACATGGGAATTTTTCTTGTGGGAAAACAGTACTAAAATTCACCACAACCCCAAATCCAGAAGGTTAACTGTGTTTCCCTTTCGCTGAAGCTGATAGGATGTTAGTCATGACCAGGACCCATTGGTTTCAATGGCACTGGAGTATAACTAACATTGCATGCCCACCCAGTTGAATAAAGAACTGAGACATCATATTTATAGGTTAAATAACAGACCATAACTTGAATATGTTGTCGAAGGCTTTCACGGCCGGAGTTCATTAGCTGCTGTAGATTTTCCAGGTTGTCTGGCCGTGATCTTGGCATTGTAGGACCTGACATTTCACCAAGAGCTGTGACTGGCATCCTCAGAGATATAATACAGAAAGATGGAGTACTCTCTATGCCAAGGTGAACAGACCAGAACTTGATTTGGTCAAAGAATCTGCAATAGAAAAATTCATTGATTACTAACTCTACAGCCACATTATGCCTGAGTGTGGTCTAATTTGGACAAGACAGCTATTAGCTCCCCACCTCTGTCCCATGTATGGCAAAGCTGACCTTGCCCTGAGCAGGAAGCAGTTAGCATAACTACTTCTGTCTCCTCACAGCCACATGTCTGCTGAGGGAGGCCTTACAACATCAACCCACTCCCAGGACTCTGTTGCTTAAGGGTTGCCAGGTCTGGGTTGGAAAATACCTGGAGACTTTGGGGGTGGATCTGGGAGAGGGTGGGGTTTGGGGAGGGGAGGGGCCTGAGCATGGTACGATGCCACAGAGTCTACCTGTCAAAGGAGCCATTTTCTCCAAGGGATCAGTTGTAAAAGCAGGAGACCTGGAGGCTGGCTGGCAACTCTACTCTTGGTCTGGGTGCCTGTGGGTGCCATGATGCTTGCCGACAACTTTTCTGGTGCCTGCCAAGTGTTTTTAGGAAGTGGGTAGGGCCACGATCTCAGCAGATACCAGGGGCCGGTTTTCAGGAAGCCTGCTTTGTTCTATAAACAAATCCCAGGGTGCTCATTAACCCCCTTCTACTTACACTGTTGCTGCCAGTTGGGACCTGTTTAACTGTATAGCTAAGTTATATTTACATCCAAGAAATCTCAACCCAGCAGTGCAAAACAGTCTCTGTGTGTGTGTGAGACTAAGGTTGCCAGCTCTGGGTTGAGAAACACCTGGAGCTTTGGGGGGGGGTGAAGCCAAGGGAAGGGAGGGCTTGGGGAGGGGAGGGGAGGTACCTCAGCATGGTACAATGTCACAGAGTACCTCCTCCAAAGCAGCCATTTTATCCAGGGGAACAGATCTCTGTATTCTGGAAATCAGTTGTAAAAGCAGATCTCCAGGCCCTACTGGAGGTTGGCAACCCTATGGATCAACAGTAGGGTTACCATTCTCCAGTTTGGGGTGGGGGCCCCCCTACTTTTGCGGGCTCCTGCCTGCCACCAGCCAGCCAGCCAGCTGGCTGGTGGGAGGAAATCCCCTCCCAAGACCTCTGGTTTCTTGGCAAAACTCTATGGTTCGAGGGCAATTTTACCATAGAGTTCTGCCCCAAAAATCAGAGTGTCGCTCCCAATGTGCCTACATCACTTCTGGTGATGTCAGGATGTCAGGAGCAATGCTTCCAGGTCCCTGGAGTGTTTCCCCCATCCCTTCCGCCAGCATCGCGAAGGGACCCGGCAGCCCTAATCAACAGAGGGAAAAACATTCTTGCTTGGTTCTGAAGTGATGGGGCAAATCCTTCACTGCAAGATGGGTGAGTGAGTGAGTGCAGGGCCGGTTGTAGAAAAGAGTCAAGGAGGCTGCCATGGCCCTTTTCAACATTCACTTCCCACTGACCGGCGAGCACAAGGCTGTGTTCTTGTGTATCTCCTCCCTGCAGCTACATGGGCTGCAGTCCCCACTCCAGCCCATGCGTGGGAAAGGGAAAGAATGGATTTCTCCGGAAGAGGGTCTTAAGTTTTCGTGTGTGTGAGAGAGACAGAGAGACGATGAAACTTAACTAAAAGACAGACCTGACACCAAGGCGGGGGGGGAGACCGGGGGGGGTAGGAGAACAAGAGTCCAGTAGCATCACTAACAAAATTTGTGGCAGGGGTATGAGCTTTCATGAGTCACTACTTACTTCTTCAGAATGGGAATTATCTGAAGAACTGAACAGCGACTCACAAAAGTTCAAAGTCTGCCACATATTTTGTTAGTCTTTAAGGTGCTACTGGACTCTTGCTCTTTTCAACTGCTACAGACAGACTTACACGGCTACCCATCTTGATCTGTCACGAGAGAGGGGGACTTATAACTGTATGTATGCATAGCATAGATCTGTGCAAAATCCTGCTTCTGGGTGACTCTGAATATTGGGATTGTCTCCTTTCAACTGGTACGGAGCCATTTCTTATTAAAAGCTATAGAGAAGTCATCGCCACAGTTAATAAGCAGAGACATGTAATAAGCCAACACCCCTGAATGTGAGACAGGTTCAAAAATCTGGATCCAGTTGCTGTCAGAAACAGGTTTTTGTTCAAAACAAGATGCCACACGCAGGATTAGGAATCCACTTAAAAATATTATTTGACTTCAGGTACTTTGGTTAGAATCCAGGATTATTTTCCCCCGTCAGAAGTCTGTAGAGGCACAGACAGACCTAAGCACCCTCGTCTTTGAAACTTCCAAGCAGATCCTTTGCCAACAGCTAATGTTTTACTCTCAGGATAAAATATCCAGTGTGACTTTTAAAAAAGAAATGGAAACGGTGTGCCAGACGTTTTGCTACACAGGCCTCCTTTGCATCAACACCTCATAAACCCTGCCTAGGTGGATTAGAGCGACATCAGTCTAGTGTGGCATTGTATTTTCAGTGGCAGACAGTCAGGATCGCACGGATAAGCCATCCTAAAATCTTGGGGAAACATTGTAGTTGTAAAATAGGCTGGACTGGGAAACTACTACACACAGCACAGCGTTATAGTAATTCCCTCTTTATGTATGCCAATATAAAGTTTTTCCAGAGTTCAAAACTGGGCATATGCTCTCCTTTAACACTGGTGATTGCAACCATGAAATTAAAAGACGCCTGCTCCTTGGGAGGAAAGCAATGACAAACCTAAACAGCATGATAAAAAGCAGAGACATCACCCTGCCAACAAAAGTCCGCATGGTCAAAGCAATGGTATTCCCAGTAGTAATGTATGGCTGCGAGAGTTGGACTATAAGGAAGGCCGAGCGCCGAAGGATAGATTCTTTTGAACTATGGTGCTGGAGAAGACTCTTGAGAGTCCCTTGGACTGCAAGGAGATCAAATCATTCAGTCCTAGAAGAAATCAACCCTGACTGTTTCCTGGAAGGCCAGATACTGAAGCTGAAGCTCAAATACTTTGGCCACCAAATGAGAAGGGAGCACTCCCTGGAGAAGACCCTGATGCTGGGAACGATTGAAGGTCAAAGAAGAAGGGGATGGCAAAGGATGAGATGGTTAGACAGCATCATCGATTCAACGAACATGAAATTGAGCAAACTTCAGAGGACGGCGGAAGACAGGAGGGCCTGACGTGATCTGGTCCATGGGGTCGCAAAGAGTTGGACTCAACTGTGCGACTGAACAACAACAACACCTGGCTGTTTCCTTCCTTCAGCCACAACCCACTCCTGAGACTCTCTATGCTCAGGTCTCATGCTGAGAGTCTCTATGTTCAGCAGACCACTACATAACCCTTCTGAAACTGTACAACCATAATAAAGTTGGCAGCCTGCAGGTGAGGCAAGGAGATCTCCCAGAATGGCAACTGATCTCCGGATATCTGGGCACTGAATAAATAACATCAGCTCATCTCTGAAAGACAATGTTGCTAGGAACAGCAAGAATCCTGCGAAGATACATCTGCAGTTCCCAGGCACTTGGCTAGATCTTGAATAGCAGTACACCATCTACCAGTCGAATATCTGACTGTGATGATTCTTCATAATAATAATAATGATGATGACGACGACAATGATGATAGTAGTAGTAGTAGATCCAGGTGTGTAGCCGTGTTGGTCCGACGCAGTAGAAGAAAGTTTGAGTCCAGCGGCACCTTTAAGACCAACAAAGTTTTATTCAAGTTATGAGCTTTAGTGCGCATGCACACTTCCTCAGAAACGTATCTGGACTCAAACTTGGTTCTGTAATTAATGGTAGTTAGCCCCGTGCGTAACAGTTGAAATCATAGACAGAATTACATCTATCTAAACCCATTGACTCAATTGCTGAGGGTAGCGCTCTCATTTTGCACTGAGAGGCTGGTTATCTTATTCAGGCCAGATATGAACCCTCTATCACACTATCATTAGAGCTACCACAAATAACCTCGGGTGACAGCCGTATACACAGATGATCCTGAGCAGGGGGATACATGTATCATTCCGAGCATAGTGTGAATGGTGTTTTCTGCTGCAAATATGCAGATCTGAAAGCTACTGCACACAGATGCTGTATTTCACACCATAATGGTGTACACATTTCCCTGCATAGAGACAAGGCACCATTTAAAGTGGTATGCAGAGAGCAAGGCCTCCGCATTTCGAGATGAGATTGGTCATCATGTGTGGCACAGCACAGGCATAACACTGAAGTAGGCAACTTATTTAAAAAGTGATTACAGAAGACAGTTTTAGCTGTGGATCTAATTTGTGATCTGAGGCAGCCGATGCTTTCACGTCATCTCCTTTTTCACACGAAGAGCTGAATTACTGGTGTACATGTTAAGATCTATGGCTGCATTTTGTTTCTCTGATTACATGAATCTCCACCATGCAGCTTGCAGAGACTATGAACTACCATTGTACCTGAGATAGCCTTACTTGATTTAGATACCTGTTTTGCCTATTTTACAATACGGGTTTTTCAAGACCAGGGAAAGCAAGAGGCAGCCAAGGATACACACTTTTTGTCTTACAGGAATCAAAGAAAGCAGCCAGTCCTGTTACCACCACTGCTAAGGATATTTTAAAATGATAGGCAATGTGGCCTCAGCAGCCAGTCGGGAAGAAATCCTCTGATCTTAGTTTGCATTTCAAGTAGAGTGAAAAGGCCAGAAGCAATGGGAGTTTCTAATGCTAATATTAAGGTATAGTATCGTAGGTTTGTAAGACACAAAGCCAGATGAAGCAAGCACGGCGTATTTGTCCCTCTTTCTTTGTTCAAACCAAGAGATCTTCCACTTTGCTTCAAAGAGTTGAACTATCCACTTTGATGTCCCTTTGGGCCAAAGGTGGCAACTGAACTGGACCCAAAATGGCAATGTGAGAATATTCCAGTGGGCAGAAGATAAGATGTGAAACTCTGAAAGGTCCCAATCATTGTAGTTTATAGGAACTTGTCTGGAACTTTTCATAAGGATAAAGGAGAGAGGATGGGTGGGAACTCCAGCATTCTCTTTTGCCATTTTATTCTACATCTTCTCTCCTGGAGTGCCGTGGACGGTCTTTTGTAAGTGATTGCATTTTACTTCCATTCTTCTGCGTACTGCTGCAGGCCAAAAAAAAGGGGAGAAATGAAGAAGAGAAGAAGAAGAGATTGGATTTATATCCTGCCCTTCACTTGGAATCTCAGAGAGGCTTACAAAATCCTTTCCCTTCCCCTCCCCACAACAGACACCCTGTGAGGTAGGTGGGGCTGAGAGAGCTCTTTCCAGAACTGTCCTTGAGAGAAAAGCTCTGACAGAACTATGGCTTGCCCAGGATCATCCAGCAGGTGCAATTGGAGGAGTGGGGAATCAAACCCGGTTCTTCCAGATTAGAGTCTGTGCACTTAACCACGACACCAAACTGGCTCTCAGGATTAAACCAGGTTTAAACCAGGGGTGGCCAAACTGTGGCTCGGGAGCCACAAGCGGCTCTTTCACACATATTGTGCGGCTCCCGGCAGGCTCCCCATCTATTTTCTTTCTTTCTTTCTTTCTTTCTTTCTTTCTTTCTTTCTTTCTTTCTTTCTTTCTTTCTTTCTTTCTTTCTTTCTTTCTTTCTTTCTTTCTTTCTTTCTTTCTTTCTTTCTTTCTTTCTTTCTTTCTTTCTTTCTTTCTTTCTTTCTTTCTTTCTTTCTTTCTTTCTTTCTTTCTTTCTTTCTTTCTTTCTTTCTTTCTTTCTTTCTTTCTTTCTCTCTCTCTCTCTCTCTCTCTCTCTCTCTCTCTCTCTCTCTCTCTCTCTCTCTCTCTTTCTTTCTCTCTCTCTCTCTCTTTTCAGCTCTTTCATTCATTCTTTCTTTCTACCTCCCTCTCTTAGACAAATAAAATATCATTAGCAAATAAATATCATTATAAATATCTGTTTGTACCCCTTTTGTTTTTATTTTTGGCAGTCTCCTTTAATATTAATAAAAATCAAATTTGCATATTACCCAATAAAAATGTGCGTGTGATATTTGTTCACATCTCGCGGCTCTCAAATATCTGACTTTATTCTGTGTGGCTCTTACGCTAAGCAGGTTTGGCCACCCCTGGTTTAAACAGACAGAAGTTACCTTTTTAAAAAGGCTGAAGGTAGCTTGGAAAAAAAATCAGCTAATTCACCAGCAAGAACAATTGGCCACCGGAACAGTGTGCTGAACAATTCTTCCAAAACAGTGTGCTGGCACACACTTTTTTGTCCTGAGAAAGCTGCTACAGTATTGTCAGAAATTAATTAGAGGCTTCTGGGAGGCCCTGGGCCTGCCTTCTTCCAAGCGGGTTGCCTCCTTACAGTCTTTTCAAGTATGAGGATCCAGTGGTCCTCCAGTTCAGACGAATAACGGCTGAGTTCAGACTGGCAGTTTGTCCCGCTATAGCCGCATGTGAGCAATGTTTCACAGGCGGATTAACGGAGCCATTCACACAGGCACATCTGTCTGGCATTCCCCACCTGTTGTCAACCCATCATGTACCACTTCCTCCCACGTTTAAAAGATACCTGGTGAAAGTGGTAGCAAATCCCGGAGAGTGCCTTTATCCCACTTCATTCTGCTTCCGGGAAGTGTGAACGCTAACCTGAAAAGCCGGAAATAACCCGTGGTAATACTGTCCGCCGGGTGTTTCCGCACATAAGGTGCACTTAATTGCCCTGGAGAGGCAGCAGTGATATGATTGGATGTGCTCCATCTACTGCCCAATGCGGTGCTGGTACAGTGGGATCCTCCCCAAAGCACCCTGCGCGTTAGCACATATGCGCTCATGCGCACATAGCCAAATTACCAGGAAAAAACCATTTACAGCCGCGCCCCCGGGCCAGCAGTCTGAACACTCCCTTGCGCCTCCTCCCAGTATGCTCCCGCATCAGTCCACACAGTGTGACTGAGAAAACCTGGAACAGTTTGTTCCGGGCCTTTTTTGCAATGACTCCCTCCGGCTTCAAACTACCAGTCTGAACTCAGCCAATGTTTGTCAATTTCGGAAACACTGAGGGTGATTTCCCACTAAAGCTGCCGCGGGGTTACGCCACCGTTTGCCCCGAGATTTTTAGTCAATTTCACACCCGAAGCCGCGGGGCTGCATTTTGACCCGCGGCTTCGCCCGATTTCCCCCGCAGTTTCGTAATCCTGTTTTTTGAGGATTACGAAACTGCGGGGAATCAGCAAGCCGCGGGTCAAAATGTAGCCCCGCGGCTTCGAGTGTGAAATTGACTAAAAATCTCGGGGCAAACGGCGGCGCAACCCCGCGGCAGCTTTAGTGGGAAATCACCCTGAGAATACCTAAAAAGCAGCTGGATGAACATCTAGCAAAAAAAAAAAAAGATTAGCTAAGGAATGGTAGATTTGACCTTCAGCCAGATCCAGGTAGAGAAGCAATTTTCTCTTTTGCTTCTAGTGCCCTGTCATGATACAATTAAAAATTGCTTACATTGCCACTTGTAGGGAAATGAAATCTGGAAAAAAATATGGAACATAGTTTAATTGAACATCTCTCTTTGGGTTTTCATAAGTTCTTGGCCAATAACTGCTTGGCGACTTTATTCTGGAGCCCAGCTACCTGTGAGAGGGTTATGGGGTGTCAAAATATACCATCAGGACCACAGCGTGGCCTTGAAAGTACAGAAGTTAGCTTCCTTGGTTTTTTGTTGCATGGGCTGATGAGGCTTTACATAGAATATACCAAGACATATGTGGCCCATAGAGACCAGAAGACACTGAAAGAGCACTTTTGATCTCCAGAATTATAACCATCTGGATGAACATCAAAATGACTAGAAAGTCAGCCTGCTTTCCAATAGAATGGATTGTAGAGGGATGGTTTTCTGATTATATCCATTTAAATCTGCCATCCTTTTGCTGTGTTCCTGTGTCTTTAAGTAGTAGAATTTCTCACAAAGCTTATTTCATGTGGCTTTGTGGGGTGGTCTTATGGAAGGGATTATGGAGGGGGGGTGGCATGCAAGGCCCTTGACTTGTCTGAGACTGGGAAAAGGGTTCCACGGCTACATCCACTGTCCACTGTGAATGCATCTGTGAAACCATGGGTGTGATCACGCTGGCAGCTTAGCACAATACGGTGCCGCCTCTAATTGTACTGATTTAAAATGTTGCGGGACATACCATCCAGACAGCACACCCTGCTGCTGGCTACCCACACAGCCATCCCATGGTCAAGCATCCACATTACTGCAGCGCCTCAGCCATGGAGCACACTGCCCAGTCGTTTTTTAAAAAATTCAGGTGGGTGTGTGCACATATGCACTCATGTGCATATAGGCAAAAACTCCCCCCAAAACCACCCAAGTGGCGGAAACAGATCCACAGGCTCAGAGCGCCAATCCATTCTGCATGCACTCCCCCACGTTCAGACATCCAGCCATGCGCAATAAATGTTCAGGGAACTGAAAACATCACTTGTGATGTGGTGCCTTTTTAACCTGGCTCCAAGTCATCCTACGACGGGGTGAGTATGCTTTGGGGACGCCTGACAGATGTGGCTGTGTGACTGAGCCCCTTTAATCCCCAGGGGAGGGGTGGCTATGTCAGGCCAAACTGCTCATGTGATCACACCCTGTGTCTAGTGTGATCATGTGATCACACCGTTCATTCTAAGCATGATATTGGATTGTGTGTTGGTAAAGTGCTGTCAAATCACAGCTGACTTATGGTTTTCAGAGCAAGAGAGGTCCGGAGGTGATTTGTCATTGCCTGCCTCTCCATAGCAACCCTGGTCTTCCTTGGTGGGCTTCCATCCAAATACTAACCAGAGCTGATCTGCTTAGATTCCGAGATCTGACAAGATGGAGTTAGCCTGGTAAAATTTGGAGAATGAAGTGCAGAACTCAGTCTAGGCATTCTGGCCCAAGACCAGATAGAGATTCTTGAAGCTGCCATATTTACTTGAAAGGAAAGTGACCCTAAGACAACAGCCCCCCAATGTTATACAAAAATAAATAAATCTTTAAACTGGAAATAACTGAATCTTGAAGGCATACCTGGCAAAACAACTAGTCTTGCACTAGAGAAATTATTGTAAGTTGTGTTGAATACAAGAAGATTTAAGGTAGTCATGACTAACTAGTTCTGTTTGTTTCAGTGGAATTTAGCCACAGCCACTATCGTGGGATCATTGCCTGCACATACAGTCCAGATGTGCCATTAATGGGTTGGGTTTTTTTAGGATGAATGCTAAAGAATTTAGCAGAGATTCAAAATCCTTTCTCCTGCTGGATTATTATCTATTTACCACAGACTCAACTCCTTATTTGGATGTGTTATTCATGCTCAGTAAGTGCTGCCCTTGAGTAAGGCCTTGCAAAGCAGTTCAGATGTCCAACTATGTGTCCTCGACCTCCCCTACTCCGAATGTCTCCCCCTCCCAGTTTAAATGTTACAAAGCCTGACCAGTTTAAGCCCAATTTTATGATGTGAAAATTAAGTTTTCTCTTGTAAGCTGCAGTTTGTCAAAACAACCGTGAGCATTCCAAGCCAAGCTGCAATTTGGCAGGGTATAAAGACTTCTGCCTCTCCTGTTGTCTTTCTCTACAAAATGGAAAGCTTGAGCTGTTTGTCAGTTTTGACACATTCCTCGTAACAGCTGGAATCAGCTTCTTCTTATTTCCCCCTTTGGAATTGTGACTCACCACTGTTGTGTATGCAGTCAACATCGTGCCATCAACGAAGAGCCAGAGCTTGAGTACCTGAGAACAATGGGACTGAGGTTCCTGGCTCCCGCGTAGGGGGACCAATGGGAACGGCGGCGGGAATTCAAACCCGCCAATGGTACCAGGGGGCGGCCCCTCCCCAATGTATATAGTTGGCCTCCGGGCCGGTTATCAGTGTCTCGTGTTGTATAATAGCGAACCATGCTGATCACTACATCGCTGTCTGTGGTTTCTTTATGCGTCTAACCCACTATACAACAATGGCGACGAAGGTGGGGATCCTGTTGAGCGCTCCAGCCGGGCTGTCGGACAACGCTACCGAAGACTCGCTCCACCGCTCCACGGGCATCCTCCATGAGCGCCTCCGAGGGTGAATCCAGAGCCGTGTCGCTGCCGCCGACTGGCACAATGGCCATCGCTCCAGGATCCGGGCTGATACCGCCGTTCGACGCTTCCCAGCCCCAACGATGGGGAGCCTGGGTCACGGGTTTGCGGCAAGCCTTCGTGTTCTATCAGATCACGGACGAAGACCGAAAGAGAGGACTGCTGCTCTGCTCTTGCAGCCCCGTGATCGTGGATCTGGCCCAATACCTTCTCTCCCAAGAAGGTGGAGGAGTGCACGGTCGACGAGATTGTGAAGGCCGTGCAGAACTACTACTCCCCAAAGCCGTCGGAGATGACCTGCCACGTGGTTTTCCAGCATAGGAACCAGCAGGGCAAAGAAACCGCCGCGGAGTTCCTCGGAGAGCTCCGCCGCCTGGCGGCCGACTGCGCCTTCGGAGAGCACTTGGAGATGGCTCTCCGCGACTGACCGTTTCGTCGCCGGCCTCAGGGAGGAGAAACTCCGGCGCCGAATAATGGAGGGCGAGAAGGTGACCATCACCTCAGCGTTAGCCACCGCCACTGCATGGGAGAGGTCACACCCGACCACCACCACCGCGACGCATCGTGTGGCCTCCCCGGGAACAGCGACATCGACGACCCCGAGGTACACCGCACACTAGCCCAGCATCGCCCGCCAGCACCGTCCGCTAGCTCCGCACGCAAGCAACCCGGCTCGGCGGCGCAGGAGTGTGCCAGCTGCGGAGGGCAGCATGAGAGGAGATCGTGCCGGTTCCGGGACGCCACATGTCGAGACTGCGGCCGCACGGGCCACATCGCAAGGGTTTGCCGGTCCAAGCCATCACGCGCAGCACAAAAACCGCAACCGCCCCGCCGCAGGTCTGAGGCGCACTTCGAGGACTGCGCGGCCCCGGAGGCAGACCTATACCAACTGACCAACGCCCGGCCGCCCGAACACAGGTACTGAAACTCCCCAGTCAGGCCTCTACCCCAAAACCAAAAATATACGTCCGGATCAAAGTAGAGGGGCCCCCTTACAAATGGAACTCGACTCGGGCTCCGCCTGTTCCATCATTTCGGAGGCCACATTAAGACAGATTTGCCCAAAGGGGGCCCCCGCTTGCGGCCATCACCCGTGACGCTCATGGACTTTCAGAGAAACCAAGTGCCAGTGAAGGGGGTCGGGAGTTTCAGGGTGCAGTACCGGAGCTTCAAGGGTTATTTGGACTTGCTCGTAGTCGAGGGCGACCTAGTTAGCCTCCTGGGGAGGGCCTGGTTTGGACCCCTAGGAATCGCGATCGAGGGGGTCCAGCATTGCGCAACCCGCGACTTCCAGGAAGTGTGCCGCGAGTTCCCATCCGTTTTCGACGGGTCCCTGGGCCGATATACGGGCCCCCGGTTTCGCTACAACTCAACCCCACAGTGGCCCCTATCCGCATGCGTGCCAGGTCCGTTCCGTTTGCCTTAAAACCCAAAATAGACGCGGAACTGGACCGACTGGTGGCGCAAGGGGTTTTGGAGCCGGTCCTACGTGATCTCTGATGTGGAAACCCCGATCGTGACTCCCATTAAACCTAACGGGGATGTCCGCATCTGCGCGGATTATAAATGCACGATAAATCGGGCATTGCAGGACCATGCCTACCCGGTCCCGGTGGTGAGCCATGTTCTGGCCACCTTGGCAGGGGCCAAGATCTTCGGCAAACTAGATCTGGCCCAAGCGTACCAGCAGCTGCCTGTCGATGGGCCGACAGCAGAGGCCCAAACAATTGTAACGCACCGGGGGGCCTTCAGGGTCAATCGCCTGCAATTCGGGGTGAGCGTGGCACCCGGAATTTTCCAGCAACTGATGGACTCTCTCCTCAAAGGGATCCCCGGCGTCACACCATTCTTCGATGATGTGATGATCGCCGCCGCCACGCCTGATGAGTTCGCCTCCCGCCTCCGCATGGTCCTCAGCCGCTTCCGGGACGCCGGCCTCAAGGTCAAGCGCGAGAAGTGCCAGCTCGGGGTATCATCCGTAGACTTCTTGGGCTTCACGGTGAACGCAGAGGGACTCCACCCGGCCTCCCGGGACAAGGTGAAGGCCATCGTGGAAGCGCCGCCCCCGACCTCCAAAGCCGAGCTCCAGGCTTTTCTCGGACTCTTGAACTTTTACCACGCCTTTCTCCCCCACAAGGCGGCGGTAGCCGAGCCCCTCCACAGGTTGCTCGACAAAAAGGCACCCTGGGTCTGGGGCCCGCATCAGGCTGCAGCGTTCCGGGCCGTCAAGGCCCTGCTCATCTCAAACGCGGTCCTGGCACATTTCGACGAGACCCTGCCCGTGGTCTTGGCTTGCGATGCGTCCCCATACGGGGTGGGAGCCGTGCTGGCGCACCGTCTCCCGGACGGCCGGGAGGTCCCGGTCGCGTACTACTCGCGGACCCTGTCTGCGGCCGAGCGGAACTACGCCCAGATAGACCGCGAGGGACTGGCAGTTGTGGCCGGGGTGAAGAAGTTCCACGACTTCGTCTATGGCCATCCCTTCACAGTCGTCACAGACCACCGGCCGCTGCTGGGCCTCTTCGCGGCGGACCGCCGGACGCCACAGGTACTCTCCCTGGCCCTCGGGTCTTGCGGTGGTCCATCTTCTTGGCGGGCTACAACTACACGCTCCAGCACCGGCCAGGCAAGGCAATGGGACATGCAGACGCGCTGAGCCGCCTCCCCCTGCCAGACGAAGGGGTGGACCCGGCCCCAGCTCATCATGTCCTCCAGTTGGAGGGTCTTCCAGACGCCCCTCTCCAGGCCACGGACATCGCCCGCCGCTCAGCCCGTGACCCCATCATATCCCGGGTTCTCGGCTGGGTGGTGAGGGGGTGGCCTACGGCCTCGGCGGGCCCTGAGTTCAGCGCATTTACAACACGGCGCGAGGAACTATCGGCACACAAGGGCTGCCTGCTGTGGGGGGACCGGGTCGTAGTCCCCAGCGCACTCCAGCAACAGGTCCTGCAGGCTCTGCACGAGGCACACCCCGGCATCGTGCGGATGAAAGCCCTTGCCCGGAGCTACGTCTGGTGGCCAGGCATCGATGGGGAAATAGAGGCCTGGGTGAAGCGTTGCCAGATCTGTCAAGAGGTCCGGCCAAGCCCACCATGTGCTGCACCCACCCAGGCATGGGAATCAACAAGGACCCCGTGGTCCCGGCTCCACATCGACTTCGCCGGGCCCTTCCACGGGTTAACATTCCTGGTCACCGTGGACGCGTACTCCAAGTGGCTGGAGGTGAGTCCAGTCTCCTCCACCTCCGCAAGCGCCACCATCCGAGCCCTCCGGAAGATATTTGCCACGCATGGCTTGCCGGACACCATCGTCTCCGACAACGGCCCGGCGTTCACATCCGAGGAATTCCAGCGGTTCCTGCGGGACAACTTGATCCGGCATATCAGGTCAGCACCCTTCCACCCTGCCACGAACGGCCAAGCGGAACGCATGGTCCGCACGGCTAAGGAAGCTTTAAGCCGCCTGACCGAGGGGGACTGGGAGTCACGCATAGCCCGGTTCTTGCTGGCGAACCGGACAACACCCAACCCGGTCAGTGGCCACTGCCCCGCGGAGCTTCTCATGGGCCGGCGACCCGCCATCCTCCTGGACCGCCTGCACCCCGACAGGGCTCCAACAGGACGGAACTGGGCTGGGTCGAGGACCGGGAGGCACCACGGGGCTTCTTCCCAGAGGACCCGGTGTTCGCAAGGAACTACGGCCGAGGCCCGGAGTGGATAGCAGGAAAGGTAATCCGCCCCACCGGCCCTGTCTCCTATGAGGTGTCGACAAATGACGGACAGGTCCTGCGGCGCCACGTGGACCAGCTGAGGCGGCGCCTACTTCCAACGGTAGGAGACCGGGGTAACCAAGGGGAGGTGGAGCAGGCCCCACGAGAAGCTGAGGGAGAGCCCGAGGCGGAACGAGACTGCAGAGAGGCGGACCCCAGCGACGGCCAGCTCAGTATGCCCGAGGCCTCATCAGCCGAGGGCCAGACGGCGTACCCTTCCCCAGCGGAAGGAGGTGAGGGGGCAGGCCCCACCACACCACCAAGACTTGGCTGCGGAGAAACCCCAACGCCTACACCACGACGGTCCACCAGGGAACGCAGAGCCCCCGCATACCTGAAGGACTATGTCACCTAGACAGGATCGGGACTATGGGGGGAGGGGTGTTGTGTATGCCAGTCAACATCGTGCCATCAACGAAGAGCCAGAGCTTGAGTACCTGAGAACAATGGGACTGAGGTTCCTGGCTCCCGCGTAGGGGGACCAATGGGAACGGCGGCGGGAATTCAAACCCGCCAATGGTACCAGGGGGCGGCCCCTCCCCAATGTATATAGTTGGCCTCCGGGCCGGTTATCAGTGTCTCGTGTTGTATAATAGCGAACCATGCTGATCACTACATCGCTGTCTGTGGTTTCTTTATGCGTCTAACCCACTATACAACAACCACTTTACTGCTGGCCAGTTAACACAGGACTCTTCAGCATATCAGAGGTCTTCTATTTTGGCTCAGGTTTTTGGGATCTGTTCATGGACCATATGAGTCCCAAACACTTTTCAGACTCAAAAACAGTTTCTGTTTACATTATGATGACCGATCCCGAATCTTCCAAGGAGTCATAGCATAGCATAGCTTTCAATAATACAATTCAAAAAGCAGCAACTCCGGTCTTTGTATTTTAGCTTTCAGTTCTAAAATGAAGGGAAAATGTTTTCTATGGCCCCGATCACACGCAGAAGTTGCCATGGGATATTCACGGATGACAGGTGGAGTTTACGGGTGTGATCAAACGAGCACATCTGGCAAGCGTCATGCACCCGTTGCCAACCTGTTGCGCCCAGCCGAAGATCCGGAGTTAAAAGGTACCGGAGAAAGTCCACTATCTAATGCTTGCGACGGGCCACAGATGGACTTCCTCCATCTGATTGCTCCAGTGCGCTCCCCTTGCTGTGTTGCAGCGCACCGGAAACGTGGGCCGACAACTGAAACCCCGATTCCCCGCCATCGCGTCTGATCAGGCAGGTCAAAGTGCGCCAGCGCAAAAAGCCATGCCTCCCCCTGTGTTATCTGGCCTGTGTGACGGGGGCCTATATGTGGTTGTCATAATAGCAAGGGGTTTTTTCCTGTGCTCTCATAATAGCAAGGAGTTTTTTCCTGTACTCTTGCTTGGATTTATATAAGGTTTTGGGTACACTTCCATCCCCACCCCCATCTCAGATTCTGAGCCAATGAGACCTCTTATTTATTTTTAAAATAATTTTTATTGCTTTTATCTCTGCATTCTACTTTCTACATACTACCACCCTAAAATACAGAGTAGGCAAGGATCCTTAAAAGTCTAAATTTAATTTCTTGATATTTCTCTAATGATTAAACTTACAGTATAATAATTAATTTTGTAATATGAGAGTACAGAATAGGTACAATTCAGATAGAATATCATAAGTGTGCATTATTACTCGGAAAGTACAAAGTAGATTCTCAGATCTTCATTTAGTTGTTTTCTTTTCTTTGCATTTCTTCTTCTTCTTGAAGGGGAATTTAACCTTATATGATCTAGGAGTGGCTGCCCCCAGTTCAGAGTCAGAGTCAAAAATATCGCCTATACCTCTTATTTATGTATTTATTTTTTGTAAAAGAAACTCCATCCCTACAATCCGTATTAATAATTTCCATGGAGGACATTTGCTTGTGTGTTTTTTTTTTTTTTACAATCAATTGTGTTCCAAAGATATTTGACTTTCTTTGGCAAAGGTTTGGAATCTGGGGGTTGGGGAGAAGAAGATCTGTGGACTAGGAATCAGTCAAACTGTTCAAGAGGGTTTCAGTCACAGGTGGTTTGGACAATTACTTTCCTGGTGCATGGCTGCCCAGAGGGTTTTCTGTTCCAGAGAAGCAGCATGGTGGTGCCTGCTTGCCGTGCATCAGGTGAGGATGGGGGAGAGGGCATGGCAGGAGAGGAGGCGGGGTCCTTTCTTAGGCTCTTTTTGTCTCCCAGTCTGCCCCTAGTTTCAATGACCAAAAAGGAACAAGAGAGGAACCACTAGCTATGTGGGACAACAAAAGAACAGCTCTTTGACTACGAGAAGTTGCAGAATTTAAGCACATATGTATATCTTGGATTGCAGAAGAGGATGACTAGAAATTTTCGAGATTTCCCCCTTCTAAGGTAGAGGCTTTCTTTTAAAAAATATTAACAAGTGCGGTTCTCAGGATTTGACATTCTGAGACAAATGCTGAATCACACCCTTGCACACTGAAATAGCAGGTGCATACTAGTAGCATTATCCTGGTAACTGTGGGGTGCCATGATGTCATTGGGAGTCTTTCTGGTATCTGATATATATATATATATATATAAGCCCTTACATATTGGCACTTTCCAGCTGTCCTCTTGGCTGAGCTGTGCACTCCATCAGTCATTGGCCCATCAACCACCACTCAAGAGTACTCATATGCCATTGGCTGGGTGCTGGGTCTGCTCCACTCTCCTGCCCACTACCAGCCTGGCCATTATTCTCTCTTAGAATAAGCTGCCAAAATGGCTGTCTCTCCTAATGAAAACGCTTCTCCTGCTTGGCTCCTCCGTGGCTAGTGAGGTGGGACCAGCAGCCGTCAAACCATTCTCTTCTCCTTCTACTGTGCAGCACACTTTCCCCTCAGTGGCTTTTGCTAGGCAACCAAGTTTGGTTCTGTCAGTAAAAAGGCGGGGGGAGGAGGCCCTTTCCAGGCCTTTGTGGGGAACTCATTGGGGCCAGTCCTGACTAGGGTTGCCAGCTCCAGGCTAGGAAATTCCGAGAGATTTTGTGGTGGAGTCTATGGAAGCCAGAGTTTGGGGAGGGGAGAAGCCTCAGCTGACTAGAATGCCATAGAGTCCACCCTCCAAAGCAGTTATTTTATCCAGGGGGAGAGCGCATGGCTGTTGTTTGGAGTTCAGTTGTGATACCAGGCAATACCACAGCCAGTGTGGTGTAGCAGTTAGCACTTCAGAGCAGGGTTTGCGAGACCAATTCTTGCAGTGAAAGTTAAGTGGGTGATTTCAGAGTTGTTGTGCAGATCAAACGGGGAGAGGAGTATGATGTAAGCTGCTTTGGTCCCCACTGCACAGAAAGACTGTACCTTTCTTCCTGGGGAACCATTGTTGCCAATCTTCAGGTGAGGGCTGGAGATCACTCAGAATTACAACAGCTCTCCAGATGGCAGAGATCAATTCCCCGGGAGAAAACATTAGACTCTGGGTCATTATACCCTGCTGAGTTTGCTACTGCAAATTGATGCTGAGTGCCCAAGACTGGGGCACCTACCCAGAGTGGTAATTGTGGGATAAATAATAATATAACCAGAGGGCAGTGTCAAGCAGTAGTAGAGTGGGTACAGGGACAGCCAGTTCAACATCATCAAACCATGATGTCAGCAGCCCATAATGGGCACTGCTAGCCATGGAGTAGGAATGCACATGCATATGGTAAGACAGCAGCCCCAGTGTCTCGGCCACCATGACACAATTCTCTCATCTCTCAACTGCCAGTCAGCAGCTAAGAAGCAATAGGGACAAACAAGTGACAAAAATTACAGTGCGGAAATCACATTAGTTTTTTACCTATATATGGGAAGCCACTGTGATGCAGTAGTTAAGTGCCAAAGAAGGATTGAGACACTCGGGAGAGTTGGGGGTAGAGACATGGGGAAGGGGCACAACATAGGGTTGCCAGCCTCCAGGTGGGGCCTGGGAAATCTCTCGCTTTTACAATTGATCTCCAGCTGACAGAGATCAGCTCCCCCGGAGAAAATGGCTGCTTTGAAAGGTAGACTCTGTGGCATTGTACCGTGCTGAGGCCCCTCCCCTCCCCAAACCCCGCCCTCTCCTGGCTCCACCCCCAAAGTCTCCAGGTATTTCCCAGCCCAGACCTGGCAACCCTAGTGCAACATCATCTGTGGTGTTATGTCACTTCTGGGGGAAACCATAGAGTAACCATATAGTTCAGGTAACCATAAAGTTTCTGGTGATTCCTAGAGTTACCCTACATAATTTCTGGGTTCTCCCCATAAAAGATATAGTGGTGCAGATGGTGTCACCACTGTCATAGCAGGAGGCCTACCAGCCCTATCTGAGTTCCAGTCCCATTCAGCCATGAAGCTCACGGGGTGACCTCAAGTCAGTCACCCTTTCCTCTCAGTCTAACTTATCTTGCAGGGTTGTTTTAATGAGAAAATTGGAAAGGAGAACCATCCATGCCACCCCGAGCTCCTTAGAAAAAGGAGTCACTGAAAAATGTACTTGCTTGAGAGATTTTATTTCTATGCTCGCTGTTACTTTTCAAGTCTATCTTATTGCTTCACTTTTAATGGTACTTTATTCTGGTATATTTATTTGTTGCAGCGATATTTCATGCTAGAAATAATTTTTCTTTTCTGTATATCATTTTGTAAGCCTCCTGAAGGACTTTCAGGTCAAAAGAGTGGGGTAAACCTAAATTCAGATGCGGTCTTATACTTCCTTGAGGAGGAGCCACGAATATTCAAACCGTATCAAATGTTTTCTGTTAAAAAATGATACAAGCACCCTTCGAGACATTCCCTTCCCTCTCTTTCTCTCTCATGTCTGGAAGCCTGCTAAAAACTCCATACTTTCCCCTTTTCCCTAAACACTGCTCCGCTAACCAATCCTTTGAGCTGCTTTAGCACCTCCTCACATATATTGCCTGCTTACCTTTGAATCCCCATTCTAACTTCTTAAAATAATATATTTTACATCACATTGCAGACTGCACAATTATACCGCTTGGGAACAACAACAAAAAGTAGCTATTAACAAGAAACCACCACATTCCTATTGGTGCCTTATGCCATATGTTTCAATATTTTATGGCGTAGCAGAAAAATGGTGTATTGAGCATTTAGAGAAAGAAACATGTTTAGCCAGATGGGCTGACAGCAAAGGCCGCTGTTGTTCCAGTTTTACTGAGACACAGCAGAAACATGTTTTGTCATACATGGGAATGATTTAAAGATTGTGGGTATTATTGGCATGCAAGTTTATAGTCGCTCTGCATTGCTGTTTTACCTTCTCACTTTAGAGCGGGTTCAGAAGTTCATTTCTTGTGCAGTGGAAGAAAAAAGGGCCAGTCTGGACTGACTTATTTGTCCTGTTAATAATGATGTCTGGAGCAGAATAACCCCTGGTGAACTTGTATCCTCTAGCCCAGCTGCAACTCTTCAACAAAGACCCATCACTAAATCCAGGAAATGGACTGGCGTGTGGGCAAGTTAATGACTCCATGATCACACCCTTGCTACCGTCCCCGAGGGGATGGGACTCTTCAGTTGTAGATCACCTGCAAACAAGTGTCTCTGTGTGTGTGCATTAGAGAGAGCACCAAACTTCACTCTTACAACTTTTTAGGAACCACATTCGCTTTCATGTGGCTATCATGGAATTTTTTTATTCCTAGTTGTGTACTCTGCTTCTGAGCTCAACAAAACTGCTGTTATGTTTTCCCAAAGGCTGTATTTACTGTCATAAGAGATGACTGCATATACTCTAAAAGAAACAAGTATCGTTTTAGAGTAATATTTCATTTTAAAATAAGTACATTTACCTGGAATACTGTTGGCATACTTACTTCTCTTTAACGATCCCCAAATATTTAACTACTGGGTGTCTGTGCCTCCATCCTTTCTAACTTTTTTTCTTTTCTCATGCCTTTAAAAAAGAAAACATGGAACTGCACAGTGGTATGCAGATGTGCATGTAGCATGCACTTCTCTTGCACACTTGTCCATTTGGCTTTTGCGCACAAGCACGAGTTATTGCTTAAGGTCACATTCCCTGAGATTGAAAAGTCTACACAGAGCGGGAGAAAATCCTCAGAACTGGAAATTTGACCCACAAAAGAGAGTTATCTTGATTTTAATATACTACAGCTTTTTGCATGAGTTGAAGTTTTGAACTAAACTTTTTTTGGGGGGAGGGAAACTGCCCACTGTCTTCACATTTTAAAATAAGCCCTGATAGGCTGATATGTCTCCTTCAACAGAAATATAAACAAGGATATAGAAAAAAATATAGCATGATATTGGGGGTGGGAACTAGGGTTTATTTTGGCAGAGATAATGCTGCTTTCTTGTGTTTAGGAGAAGAATACAGCTAACATTTTAAAAAATTACAAAATTCTATGGTCAAGTAATTCTGGCCACTTGATATTATATGGAAATTAGTCCAAATACAGGGTACGCCTATTGTTGTTTCTACAATGCAGGTAGCAGGCCCTGAATTTTGAACAGTGGAAGGCAAAGCACCTGTATCTGTTTGAGATACAGAGAATATCTAGAATGGATAATTCCAGATGGATAACTGTGTCCATTGGCGCTTTAGAGACTAACAAAATTGTACTACATCACTGGCATTTATGAGTCGGAGCTCCATCAGATGCCTAATTTGGTGTAGCTGTATCTAGCACAAAGCTTTTTGAACACTTGTTCTTGATACGTGTTGGCTCTCTGAGGTACCCCTCATTTAATGAGCATTGTTGGTTATCATAAAGCCATGTTACCCGTTATTTATTTATTTATTTTGTGCCTTTCTCACATGGACTCAAGGCAGATTACACAGAGTGAGTCAATACAGTCAACAAAATGGGATATTCCAGAAACAATGCAATAGGATTAGGATTGTAGAAGCCTGGAACCAACCAGAAATCTAAAAGGCTGAACTGAAGTATAGTGTTAAGCAGGGCTTCTTTTTTTTGTAGAAAATGCCTAGCAGGAACTGATTAGCATAATAAGCCACACCCAACAGCAGAATCTCATTAGCATATCAGGCTACACCCCTGGCAACACAGCTCATTAGCGTATTAGGCCACCCCCCCATGTTATCAGAACTGTGGTTATCCAGCCACACCCACTTTTTGCTTCTTATTCTGTTTACCTTGTTTGTTGTCAAAACCCAGGGCTTTTTTTGGAGCAGGAACGCCTTTGCATGTTAGGCCACACACCCCTCATGTAGCCAATCTGAATGAGTTTCTGCTGTTGGGTGTGGCCTGTTATGCTAATGAGTTCCTGCTGGGCACGGCCAACTTGGGAGCCAGCCGGAACTCCGTTCCTGTGCGTTCCTGCCCCAAAATAGCCCTGGCGTTAAGTATTAACATGACACATTAAGCAGTACAAAAATTACACAGTAGGATCCTACTTACAGCTATCTATACAGAGTAGTATAGAACATAGTCCCTAATCATTTATCGAAGTTGATTTGTGAACCATTTTGTACAGTACAACCCTATTACCTGTGCAGAAAAGCCCTCTTGAGTTCTTCACTTTTGCATAGTTTGCAGAAAGCCATGTGAACTGGAGCTTCCCTGACCTCCTTGGGCAGGGCATTCCACAAGGTGGGGCCCCTAAGGAAGGAAGCTTGTCTACAGACAATCGTTGATTTCGCCCATTAGCAGGTTGGCTGCAGAAGATGTTGCTCAGATGAGTGAAGCTGTTGTGGCGGAGCATAGGGGGAGAGATAGCCCCAACGATAAGAAGGACCAAGGCCACAAAGGGCTTTGTTTGTGGTAGCCAATACCTTAAATTGAGCCTGGTAACAAATGGGCAGCCAATGGAGTATCTGTAGAATGGAAGTAAAATGCATGATCCATCTAGATCCCGATAATAGTGAGCCGTGGCATTCTGCTCTAACTGGAGTTTCTGAGTTGATTTTGAGGGAAGACCAATATACAGTGCATGACCGTAGACTAGTCTTGATGTTACTGTGGCATAAACCCTGATGGCCAGGTCAGCTGCATCAAGGTAAGGGGCCACTTTATGGGCTAGGCTGAGTTGGCAGAAACTATTTTTTTTGAGGTGCATTAACTTGCTTCTTCAGTAATAAAGTTGGATCTAATATAACCCCAAAGCTTTTAACTGAGGCTGAGTTCAGACTGGCAGTTTGCAGCGGGAGCCAGTCGTGGCAAAAAAAGCCCCAGAATAAACTGTTCCGGGTTTTCCCGGTCACACGGGGCCAACAGATGCGGGAGCATACCGGGAGGAGGCGTGCAGGAGCATTCAGACTGCTGGCCCGGAGGCACGGCTGTAAACAGCTTTTTTCTCTATGTGTGTATGGGCGCATGGGCACATATGTGCTCATGCGCATAAGTGCATCCGGCCTATTTGGGGTGGACCCCATTGCGCCAGCACTGCGTTGGGCGGTAGAGTGGAGCACAGCCAATGCCGTATGCGCAGAAACACCGGGCACACACTATAGAAGTGGGTTGCTCCTGGCTTTTCAGCTTCACCTTCACACTTCCAGGAAGCGGAATAACGTGGGATAAAGGCGCTCTCCGGGATTTGCTACCACTTTTGTCAGGTATCTTTTTAACGCAGGAGCGAAGCGGAACAGCACGGGTTGCCTACAGATGGGGGACGCCAGGCAGATGTGCCTGTGTGAATGCCCCCTTTAACCCGCTTGGGAAACGCGGCTGAAACGTGGCTATAGCGGGACGAATTGCCAGTCTGAAGTCAGCCTGAGTGAGCACAGGTCAGCTGAACTCTATCAAAAGTGAGGAGCATAATGTTCTTCAAAATCTCCCCCTTGGGCTGGTCCTTCTCTGGAACGCTTCTTACTCCGAGGAATGGAATAAATTGGCAGTTATCTGCCCACTGGGGTACTAGCTTTGGAACAATTATGAATTGGCTGCCTTAAGAAATTCTGCTGATTTCTGTTTTTGAAGAATGTGTATATGCCCTTTGACACCTGTGTCGTTCCTTCCATGGCTATAGCAGATGAAACCTCCTGGGAAACATTTGTTCTTCCTGCTTCGGACTCAACCCTAGAGCCTTATCTATAGCTTCTGTAGCTGGTAAGGAGGATCTCATCAAAAGGTTGCTCCAGCTTCCTGACCAGAGATGTGCCAGCTCATCTTTCATGTGCCCATAGAAAACAGACACTAACTTTTGCTGCAATGGTGATGCCGGTTTTGATCAGAGACACTTCTTGGAGGAGGGGAAGGCTACACAGTGCAGCGCATACCTGGCCTCCCCACTGGCCCCCATCTTCTGGCTATAATGTGATTGGAGTCAGCAAAAAGGTTTCTTTCCATTCCCCCATCATTCATACCCCGTACTTTTGTGTCCTTTCCACTCCAAGACTGCAAGTGCTTAGTGGTGGCAATGCCTTTGGAATACTAGCACAGGGCTGACACATTTATATGCCACCGCTCCAGAGATCTGCTCAAGGTGGCTCACAACTAACACAATACAACAAAACCAAAAAAAAAAAAAAAAACCCTTTTATAAACAAGCTATTAAGAAATCCAGGGCAAAAAACACCCAGCACAACCATGTTGAGCAGCCTAAAACCATATTAATAAAACAGTCCTCAGGCTAAAAGCAGACCATAAAACAACAACAAAGTTGGAACCCTTCAGTTAAAAGCCTAAATGAAACAAAACACTTTGTCCCAATATCTGAAGGAGACTAAGGTAGGCACCAGTCAAGTCTCAAAGGCAAGGCACCGCCACTGAAAGAGCCCTGTCACTGCTACCTACACGCTTCACCCCTGCAGGTAGAGGCATGGCAAGCACGGCCGGAGAAAAGCATCTTATAAGATAGATATAAATGGGGTTCAAATATTCTGTTTTGTTATTTTGGAAATACCAACCTAGTCGTGAGTTACTGGTAGCATTTCTGCTATGTTAGTTTTCCTATAAGTATTAACATCACACACCAGCAATGTAGGAGTTGCAGTAGAAAAGAACTGCATTTGCAGAAATAATTCCTAAGATCCACGCCTGTTGTATTACACATAATTCTTCACTGAGTGATCCTTCCTGCCTTGTCATATCCATCCCTGATAAATAAATCGCCTTTAATATATTGGCTTAGTGCTGAACTAGTTGCATCAGCTTTGGGTCATGCAGGGGCCTATTTCTCTTTGTATGAGGTGTGTTTTGCTTTTGTTGATACTTGATCCGTGGCCTTCCATGGACATCCCCCCCCCCCAATTCCAGATTCTGTATGAATCACACTGAGCGCTTTCCTTGTGAAACTTTGTAGGGAGTCTCAAGTGTGCAAGAGATATTTGTGCTGAAGAATGCAGGAGGCTGTAATTAATCTGTAGACGAAAGGAAATGTTTGTGTGACAGCTAAATGAAGACCAAGTAATGCGATGTAATGAAAGATAAGCTGGGCGGGTTGAGTCACAGTTAAGAGTTGAAGGAAAATTTAGTGCTCTAAGGTACACTGGATGACGTCTAAAGAGCTCCAAGAAGGCCAACTCCGTAGCAGATAGAAAGAAAAATGAAGAAACTACAAAGGGAAAACTAATTATAGTACAAGGTAATTTAGCCAAAGTAGGGCCATTTTGAAAGAGGCCTAAGGAAAACAATTTACCAGGAGTCATCATGCCAGCATAGAATCTGCAACTCATTTATTCTGATTTAGCCCCATTTAATTCCCCCACAATTTTGAAGGTTCCCTATTATCACCCCTAGAGCTATGCTTAATGTAAGATAAAACTAGTGCAGATATTTTAACATTTGTATGCGTTTTAGCTCCTAGTTGTTCCTAAGTGTATATTAAAAGAAAAAAAAATGTTAAGATGATTGATATCACCTAGCAGTAAACAAAACCCACCATTACTATGGTCAGTATAGCATATGGCTATCAATGTTAAAATTGTCTGGCAATTGAAAGGTATATTTCCCCCCTGTAAAAATGGACAGGAGAAGAATTAAAGTATATGAAATACTTACTGCCTTATTAAGTATAAGCTTACTTTGCATAACTTAATACATAAAGTTATAGTATTTGGCAGGGGTCATTTCATAGCAAAAGAGGTGCAGGAGCTCATTAGCATAACTCATTACCATAACTTATTTGCATGTGCCACACCCCCTGATGTCACTGGAAGTGTGTCAGAAGGCAACACCCACCACTCAGGCTCCAGCCCTAGGGACTGTCTTTCCACTTTGGGGGCTGTCATTCCAGTCCCAGAGTAGCCTATCTGGGCCCAGGAGGAATGCTACAAATGCTGCTTTGTGCTCCTGCTGGGAGCTGGGGCGGGGCTTGCTGCCACCTGTGCTTTTAACTGCCAGAGCTCCGCTCCTGCACGCTCCTGCTCCAAATGACCCCTGCTATTTGGTATCTTCATAACACTGATAAGCATAAATCCCCTGGTTCTATGCAAACAATAATTCTGTTGTTAGAGATGGAATTGCAAAATGCTTCGCTCTAACTGTGCAATCCTAGGCAAAATTACTCCAGCCTAAATCCACTGACTGTAACTCACACACTTGCTCTAGAGAAGTTCATTTATATAGGAAGACTTCCCTGGAGTGCAGTCACCAAATTAGCTATCCGTATGTCAAGCACAGCCCTCCCTTGAAGGATTAGCACTGAGCTGTGGTTCTAAATCTAGGTCCGTTCAGCATGTGGAGACAGAGAATCTGAATTGTATTCACTGAACCTGCTTTAAGACTTCATGCATTGATCAGACCGTAAGGTACAGAAATCACACACCTACACTGGAGACTTGTAGGTTGTTGTCTATGTGGTCTAGAACTCTGGGAAATGAAGAGTTCCAGATGACACATATAGGAGCCTACATGTTTCATGTGTATGATCCACAGATAAGGGATTGTATTCTGCCACTCTGATCACTAAAGTCCAACCTAGGAACATTCCTCTGACAGAAGCCACTCTTCCAAAGGACGAAAGCTCCTTATGCTAGAAGAAGGCTTAGACTTTGCTGAGTGCAGAGGTAGAATCTCAGTCAAGGTTTAGTGAACACATCCCCATTCCTACCCTTTATGTACTGGTCATTTCATGTGTAATGTAGTTTCATAGAAGTATGTTGATAATTTGGCCAAATCTGTAATGTCTGTTTGGCAGGCAGGTGCACCCAGAGACCGCTCTCGCAGGCCAGCCATTGTGCACAGTGACAGCCCTGAGCAGAGAGGGTGTGCCATTAGGCTGGCAAGGGAGGCACAGGAGGTGTCAATTCCATGGTGTCCAGGGTGACTGCAATTACTGGATTGGGAATTAAAGATGGTTATGAGGAGAAGCTGGGGGAAGACAGAGTCAAGCTCATATGGTGCTGGGCAGTGAAGGAGCACGATGCAATCGAGGAAGGGAGTGAAGTAACTCCCCTTCAAGGGAAGGAAGGGACTGCTGTCCTTCTGGCCAATAAACCCATAGGTTGAACGATACTCTGAGTCTCTGTCGTGTACCTGGGAGTACGGACACCCAAGCCCTGCCCAGCATACTGCAGGCAACCACACTTCCCCCTCAGTGCTCTGGGATGGAGATAGGACCCAAGACTACAGTCTGAAACAGGTTTATTTTTTGGCTCCCCATTTTATCACTTTATTTGTTTAATATATTTATAAGCACAATCTTCTTGCAGACAAATGGGTCCCCAAGATTCAGTTTTAAAGGG
Organism: Gekko gecko; assembly: GCA_029375565.1. Lineage (NCBI taxonomy): Eukaryota > Metazoa > Chordata > Lepidosauria > Squamata > Gekkonidae > Gekko > Gekko gecko. Next base: position 72,921,470 of record JAPDNY010000003.1, on the reverse strand, counting down.
AGAAGCCTTTATTTATTTTACCAGTATAAAGGGCACGGGTCATTTTGTAGAAAAAGAGGTGCAGGAGCTCATTAGCATACTCATTAGCATATGCCACGCCCTCAGACATTAGCACCAGAAGTGTGTCAGAAAGGGAGGCATAAAGGGAGAGGCATCTTCAAAAGCCTCTCCTTCCCTTCCCAGCCGGCCTGCCAAGGCAGGCTGGGGGGAGAGAGAGAAAGGGTTTAAAGTTTAAACCCCTTCTCTCTAGAGTACGCTGCAGTGGCAGCACGATCTTTCCATTGTATTCTATAGGGCCATAGGATACAATAGGAGATTGTGCTGCTGTTGCGGTACGACTCTAGAGAGAAAGTGTTTAAACTTTAACGTGCATCTTGGATTTACATGAATTTTTCTGCTGTATTGAATTGTTTTTTATTGTATGTAATATTTTTATTGTTTTTAGTTCTGAAAGTCGGCTTGGCGCTTGTTAGCCGCCCTGAGCTACTGGATAGGGCGGGGTATAAATCCCAAAATAAATAAATAAATAAATAAATAAAATAAAATCCCTTCTCTCTTTGCTTCCTCCACAAGCCTGCTGGGAGCTGGGGGCGGGGCTTGCCGCCACCGCCATTTGTGCCCGCTCCTGGGCTGCTGGAGTGCCGCTCCGGCTCGCTCTGGCCCCAAATGACCCCTGATAAAGGGTAAAGCATCACATCTATTCTTGTCTGTGATTCTGCTCATTTCCAGATCTTAGTTACAGTTTTATTTTTTCTTGCAGAGTCAGCTCTAGTCTACATATTAAAGGGATCATGCAAACATCTTTTTATGCTCAGGCATACCCAGACATAGCAAATTAAGGATTCTTATCCTGACTCTGCATCCTTTGTTTATACTTGGATAGGGAATAAAGGAGAATGGTTAACTGTACATCTCTCACTAAGGGCTGCCATTATTATTTAGCCACAAACTTTGTCATACTGAGCGGGGAGGCAAGGCTATTCCAGGTCATATGGAATGTGCATGTTCTGAAGAGGCCCATGTTGTGTATTTATATATGCAACGTTTCATAGGTACACATGCAAAATATGCATGAAGCAGCCCATCTTCAAATTTCTTTTTGGGTCACCGCATTTGCTATAAATTCTCACCTGTATGCAGCTCTGCACTCCTGAGATAATGGTGCCCAATATGAAGCTGAAGCTGCTTGGTACCCAGTTAGTCATTTAGATCAATACAGTCTATTCTATGGGCCTAAGTGCATGATACCCTTTTTCTTGGTCCAGTCAAAAGATGTCAGCTGGGATTTCCTCCTTTCTCTTTGTATGATGTGGGCCCAATTTAGATCAGATTTATGTCATGTGGGTGCCTTCTCTCTGTGCCATTTTCCCAACTCAAATGGAGAAGCCACTATTTTCCCCATTGAGAAACTTGCGCGTACTGATTAGGGTTGCCAGACCCTGCCCCAACTGGCCCAAAAGGTGACATTGCACGGTGACGCTCTAGTTTTCGGGCAAAGTCTATGGTAAAATCAGCTACAAGCCATAGAGTTTTGCCCTAAATCTAGAGCATCACCCCCAACATCAGCAACGTGATGACGTCACTTCCGGGTGATGTCATCACGCTGCATGCGCTTTGCCATGTGGCAGAAGGTCCCGGAGAGGATCCCCCCACTGGCTGCCAGGTAGGACCTGGCAACCCTAGCACTGATAGACTACACATTTAATTTCCCCAACAAGGCAGATAGCTCCCTGAGGTTGGTTCAGGTCAGGAAAATAGTGGGTGAGAGAAACTGTAACCCTCTGATCCCACACGCTCTGCTCCTGATCTGAACTGAATGTGAGTATACCTGGGAAATGAATTCATGGAACTCCCCTATCATATCTGTTGAGCTGACCCAGGGAGTTACCTGGAAAACATGTATTGTGAAGTTAGGCCATGACTTACAATGGCTTTCCAGGATCTCAGGCACAGAAAAACCTTTCTTAGTGCTTGCTACATGAGATCCTTTAACTGTAAATGTCAGGGATGAACCTGGGACCTTCTAAATGCAAAGCAGATGCTGTAGCGCTGAGCCATGGCTCCTCCTCAAAACCAGTGTTGGTCACACCCGTTCTATTTGAGACCCACCAAGCCAAATGCAGCTCAGTAGCCGTATACTGCAATCACCATGATTTTACAGTTCTATTATTTATTTATTTATTTATTAGATTTATACCCCGCCCTCCCCACCAAGGCAGGCTCAGGGCAGCTTACATGAAATTTGATAGATAAAACAACAATTATAAATATAACCATAAAAACAAGACTTAAAGTGCTAATTATCAGCTTATACAGCGATGGCAAGGTAGTAATAGCAGCAGACATACTAAAAAATACAATCAGCAGTTGTTATTACAATTTGGCGAAGCACAGGCTGTCGATGGTGGCACTGGGCACAGGGTCTTAGTTAGATGTGGCTCCTTAACTAAAGGCCTGATGGAAGAGCTCCATCTTACAGGCCCTGTGGAACTGTAAGAGGTGCCGTAGGGCCCTTGTATCTTCCGGGAGCTTGTTCCACCAGCATGGAGCTGCCACTGAGAAGGCCCTGGCCCTGGCATCTTTGGGACCTGGGAGGGCCAGATGATTTTGAGACCCTGACCGTAGTGCTGTCTGGGGAACATGTGGGGAAAGGTGGTCCCTCAGGTAGGTAGGCCCTTGGCCATAAAGGGCTTTAAAGGTAAGCACTCGCACCTTGAAGCCAATCCAGTACGCTCTAGGCAGCCAGTACAATGCTTTTAGCGCAGGCTGAATGTGCCATTTCATAGGATCTCATAAACATCCTATAAGATGCTCTTGTTGCTTTGTCACAGGCACGCCACCACTGCCTCTCTAGCCATCCGAGCCTTCTAAGCAGGCAGCAAACAGAGCAAGTTCTTCATGTTCCCGGTGGGCCACCATAGATAACTGGTGAACAGTATATTAATTTCAAGTTGATTTTGGCTTGGAGACTCACAAGTTATGAAGAGCTAGGCTACACGATCACATCTTGAAATGGAAACACAGGTGTTCTTTTTGCTCACTTGCAAGTTGCTTCAAACTCTGTGTGGGCTATGGACTGTCCCCACAAGGGTGTAAAAGCAGCTGGACTGGAAGTGATGTGGTGCTGCTGGTCGGGGAGGGGGTCCAGTCCTGCAGCCCATTGGCTCAAAGAGGGAAATGGAGTTGACAGAAGGGAGGCTGGAGAGCCAAGGCAAGGATCAGGGAGGGCAGCTGGAGCATGGGTCCACCTCACAGGAGCCAGCCAATGGGGAAGAAAAGATATTTGAAACAATATTATTAGCAATTTTATAATATACAGTTTATAACATTCATGTTTTAACACTCATTTTATATTTTTTAAACTTTTTAAAACACATTTAACATTCTTAATATATTTAACATTCACCATAATTTCCTATATTGCATCACTCATTCATTCTTCACTTTTAAAACATATGGAGCAGAGGTCCACCAGTGGCTATTAGCCACAAGGGATAGATAGGAACTCTCAGTCTGGGGCAGGTGATGCACTCTATTCTTGGTGCTGGAGGGGGCAGCAGTGGGAGGGCTTCTAATGTCCTGGCCCCACTGCTGGACCTCCTGATGGCACCTGGTGTGACAGAGCGTTGGACTAGATGGGCCATTGGTCTGATTCAATATTGGCTTCTCTTATGTTCTTATGGCACCTGGGAAAGCTACCTTGGCCATCCTGCCATACTTACCTGGAGAGAAGGCTAGGGAGACGCTAACATTTGTACCATACTTTGTTACATATAATGTACTTTTTGTTTGAGCAAGGGTATTATAATACAAAGGTTTCAAATGTATACAACGTTTTTCATAGAAGACAAAAATGTGCAGGTAAGTAATAAAGTTCCAGTAAACATTAATTAATGAAGGTTCCGGATTCTCTCTTCGTTTCGTAGATTCCACTTCCTCAGAATTAAACTTCCTTAGCTACAAGGTAAAGTATTTCATATAATATAATGCACTGTGAATTGTACCCAAATATTATAATTAATTGTATTATATAATGAAAATTAATATACCACAATGTAAATCTGTTTTCTAGTCTTCCATTGAATTATGTAGTATCGAAACTTACATATCTGAAACAATATTATTAGCAATTTTATAATATACATTTTATAACATTCATTTTTAACACTCATTTTATATTTTTTAAACTTTTTAAAACACATTTAACATTCTTAATATATTTAACACTCACCATAATTTCCTATATTGCATCACTCATTCATTCTTCAGTACGGTAGTCAGATATGTAAGTTTTGATACTACATCATTCAATGGAAGACTAGAAAACAGATTTACATTGTGATATATACATTTTTATTATATAATACAATTAATTATTATTATATAATACAATCCCAGGAGAACTCTAGGCCCCACCTGGAGGTTGACAATCTTAAACCCTACCTCCCCAGGCTCCACCCCCAAATCTCCAAGAATTTCCCGACCCATAATTGGCAGCCCTGTTGTAAATATTTGTGTCAATTATTCCCTTTCATCTTCTCTATATGTGTATCTTGGCTCCTGTTGCAGACAGCTATGGAATATCAGGCTGGCTGCTTTTTGAGTTCATCAGCTTGAGCCTGCTGTGATTGAATCTGTTGCAATTTAATTTTAATTGAGATGCACATCGCTTAGACGGAAAAAAAGACAGCTCCAGCCAGTACTAATTAATTTTGTTCCAAAAATGACAAGTCTTAATAATTATGTTCCATGTCACTTATGTTAGATATACAGGTTTTAAGTTTTAAAATCATTTTAAGAAGTCATCAGCTATGAAACTGTAACAGAGGTGTAAAAATGTTTGGAAAGTGAGGAAAAGTGAATGTGAATGTAGGATTTATTTTAAAGTGTTTCATTTCTGTTTTTCCAAAAGATCTGCAGCTTAACATCAGTATAAAAAAGAAAACACAGGAAAGCATTATAAAACAACAAGTGGGGACCTACAAGAAACTTGCGGGAGCAGCTATCCCATTCCCCTCACCTCCGCTTCTTCCCTTCTCCCCCTACTTCTCTCACAGTCTTTCTCCTTCCTGCCACCCCTTTTCTTACTCTCTTTATCTCTCTCCACTCCATGCCTGCCACTTCCTTTCTGCCCCTAGCCCATCACTCTTTTTGCCCCTGTCACTCTCCCAGCCTCCCACTATTCCCCACCCCCCACAGCAGCAGTGGTAGCAGCTGCTCTCCAGGAATCACAATGGATTGCCCAAATGCAGAGATCAATTCCTCTTCAGGTTACTAGCTGAGCTCCATGTTGGGAAATTCCCGGAGATTTGGAGGTAGAACCTTGGGAGGATGAGTTTTGAGTTTGAACGTGACCTCAGCAGGATATAAACTCCATAAACTCCACCCTTCAAAGCAGCCATTTTCTCCCGGGGGAACTGATCTCGGTGTCATATGGAGATCAGTTGTAATTCCAGGAGATCTCCAGCCCTCACCTGGAGGTTAGTAAAACAAACAGGAACGAGGAGGAATCACAGGCAGAAAACAAAAATAGCTCCCCAAAGACAAAAAAAACCCCACGAAGCTACCGTCTAATTGAAATACAGGATCATAACAATCACATGTAAATAAACAGAAATATTCTAAATCATTACAATTATTCCACAAGAGCTCACAAGTATATTTAACACAATATGAAATGGAAACTCTATACAGTTGAAAGCCGACATAGACAACGCTTGACCAACACGTGATCACACAATGACTAAGGTGCCTGAGAATAAAACCCACAGCAGAAATACACAAACGAAAGTTAAACATCTCATCTGTGAATACAGAGTTTTATATCAATGGAGCACTCTTTAGTTTTGGGCAAGAGCACCAAGCCGTTTACATTGTGTTCCATTGTGATCTGCAGTGCTATCTTGGGGGAAGGAACACACAGGAACCCAGTTCCGGCTGGCTCCCGAGTTGGCCACACCCAGCAGGAACTCATTAGTCTAACAGGCCACACCCAACAGCGGAAACTCAGTAGGATTGGCCACATTCAGGGTGTGTGGCCTAACATGCAAAGAAGTTCCTGCTATAAAAAAAGCCCTGGGTTTTGACAACAAACAAGGTAAACGGAATAAGAAGCAAAAGGTGGGTGTGGCTGGATCACTACACTTCTGGTAACATGGGGGTGTGGCCTAATATGATAATGAGCTGTGCTATCGGGAGTGTGGCCTATTATGCTAATGTTTTTCTGCTGTTGGGTGTGGCCTATTATGCTAATGAGTTCCTGCTGGTTGGTGTTGCTTCTGTGTAAAACACATTTTAACACTTTAAATACAGAAAGAGAACACTAATCAGGGCAGAAAGTGGCAATGGATGCAACTGCAGAAGATCTTCAGGGTTTGTTAGTCCAGCCCCAGAACCTATGAGATTACATCTTAAACTTGTTCATTACTTAATTATATGAGGTAATAATAACAGCATGCCTTGAAGCCTGTATTTCACCACCAAATAACCCCAACCAGCCCAAACATGGCAGGGATTATGAGGCAGACATTCATACTGGGGATATGGCTACAAAGAAGCCTGGAACTCCTGAATGTCTCTTTGAACCACTGAAGATGCTTGTGGAATGCTGTGCAAAAGACAACCATGCAAAAAACTGGTCAGTGGTACCATATCCTATGGGTCTAAATGCAGCAGGATTTACAGGAGAGTAGCAAAGCAACTGAAAGTTCAGGGATACAAGAAAGCCTGAAGAGACCTGCAGAATGCATACCACCAGCCACCTTTGGTTTCCCCAGGGCTTTTGTATGTGTGTGTGGGTGGGGGATTGCGCTGGAACGGAGTTCTGGAACCCCTTCAAGAAAATTCTTTTTAAAATGTTTGAAACTTCATGAGTTTTCAGTATACAGACTGAAAACTTCATTTCCCTCTTGAGAGTTCTGGCACCTCTTAAAAAAAGAAAAGAAAAAAGCCCTGCCAACAGTGCTTAGTAAACTTCTTGATTTTGCTTCCAGCCTAAGATAGGAAACAAGTAAGGCGTGTGTGTTGTATGTTTGTGGCAAGAACCTACTGAGCATGGCTGAAGGGGTGCACTTGGCATCAGCAGGTAACAAATTGTTCAGACCTGTCCTAAGGCTTTTCTCTGTTTGCCTACAAGGTGTACTGCTGGTGCTATTATGTAGCACTTATGTAGTTCCAACAATGCGCTAGATACTGTACAGAAGCAAGCACAGCCTGTGCCTAGAGTCAAGCTTTTGTGCCTCGTACTCTAAATATCACCTCTAGAAAGAATGATGAAATATCTTTTGCCAAAGAAGCTCCCTGCAGCGGATGCCTGGATATTTTACATCGGACTGTTATGTGGTAAAATGAAGCTTAAACTAGCAAAACGCGTTGTTTGCAATACTATTAATGATTTGGGATCAAATGCCAAATGGCTTCTAGCCAACTTTGTTTCAAGTTGGGAAAAAATGCCTTCTGGGGCTGTTATTTTGAGCATTTGTTTGAACAGGGGTAACATATTTTATGTATTAGTGGTGTAATGGAAACACTGACAGAGCTCTAACCTCAGAACAGCAAGTGAGGTGAACAGATCCAATTACACGGCTTCTAATGGGCTAATACAGACATGATGGGGGGAGGCTTGTGGTTGGATCCCCCAATGTCTTTCTCTTGACAAGTCTGCAAATCTGATTGGGGAAGTGGTGTGTTGAATTGGGGGTGGGTTAACGCATACAGTCTTTCCAGTTTAACGCCGACTGTGCAAAACTGCTATTACCCCACTAAGTTTTAAAACACACACACACAGAGACACACACAATCAGCGGTTTTGGCACAGAGACAGTGACTCCAGACAGATAACGTTTGTATAGAAGAATTCTCGAGCCACACCTGACCCAGTAAGTAAGTAAGTAAGTAAGTGTGTTTGTGTGTGTGTGAGAGAGAGAGAGAGAGAGGAGAGAGAGAGAGCATGCGCTTCGCTTCATGGACAATTCAACTGGAAAATCAGAGAGAGGAAACATGGTGTTATGGACTTGTGTCTGTGTTGAGACTGACAGGCAAGTCTGAACTCTTATTTCTTTGTTTAAAACTTTGTTTAAAAGCAGGGGTATCGAACACATTTGTTATGAGGGCTGGATCTGACATAAATGAGATCTTGTTGGGCCGGGCCACGTGTGTCATAAATTGTAATGCCTGGTAGTGGAGATGGCAACTTTATAAAGGACACAAACACAAAGATTTTTTTTTTTAATTTTAAATAAAACATGCTTAGGACACTAGCACTCTTGCAATGTTTTGTTTAACAGTCTCTGATAACTGACACCTCTTGTTCTGAATTATTGCATCAAAATGTCTGTGCCGTAGCAATCTTGAGTATGCTGTTCAGGTGTGTAACTGTAAGTTGCAAACCTGCTTTTGGTTTATTGACATTCATTACAGAAATCTCATGCTTGTGTTCTGAGGCTAGGACCCAGGGGAAAACATGAAATGGCTGGGCATTGCAAGCCTTTATACGTAAATTGCTTTGTGTGCTGGTCAAGAACCTGAGAAGGCATCCTCATACAGACTGAGGGCTATGTGTTTGTCTACAAAACTAGTCTTCCCCAGAGAAATAACCAACTCCTATGAGCCAGTGCAAGAACAGAGAGACAGCAATGTATAGTGATCAGTGTCAGCCTGCTATCTGGGAAGCCTAGGTTCAAAATCCCCAGTCTACAAAGGAAATGTGCTGGGTGAACTTGGTCTGGACAAACACTCTCAGCCTAATCCACCTCTCTGGCTTATTATTATTCCTCATCTAAATAGTTCACATTGCTTCCCTACTAAGAAAGACTGGATCATGAGGGCATGAATACAGTGAAATGGGTAGGGGACACAGTTGCATCCAGGAGAGCCCTGGCATAATGAGCCCAATCAAACATACACTGTAGAAAGGCACACAAAAGCTCATACCTTAAATAAAACTTTGTTGTTCTTAAAGGTATTTTGCATTTCTCCCATGCAATTGAGGCAGCTGAGCAGGCAGAAGGAAGGGGAGGAGCCTCAGCCAATGAAGGGGAAGAAAGACTTGCCTTTGTCTCCTGTGTGATTGAGGCAGCCTGGCCAGGAAGCAAGCTCTCAGCCAGTGTAGGGAACAGAAGTTTGTTTACCTCTCTCTCCTGTGCAATTAAGAAAGTCTGGTAAAGCAAACTATGATGTAGCAGCAGCAGAACTGGAGAAAGAAGCAGGAGACAGCTAGTTCCTTGTGAGCCAGATAAGAGCCCTCCAAGGGTCTGATCTGGCCCGTGGGCCACATGTTTGACAACTCTGATCTATAGCCTGTTTCCCTTCCCCCAGATAAAAACAAGCCCTGAATGACTAGCATGAACTGAAACAATGCCAATTCAAAAAATTAATTAGCATGAACTAATATCTGCTCATTGTGACACAGTAAAACATGACCCCCACACTAATTTCAAAAAAGTTCTCGCCATCCTATATGTAGCATTGTATTTTGCCTTATGATTTTAATCTGTTTTAATTTTTAACTTTTAATGTAAGCCACCCAGAGCCTGCCTTGGTGGCAGGGTGGGGTATAAATCTAATAAATAAATAAATAAATAAAATATCCAGATTTTACCATTCACAAAAGGGCTGCTTTACACTTGACCGCTGATTTATGACAGAGACAACCACTTCTGAGATAGCAAGCTGAGTGTCACTGTCATATGGGCATCTAATATAAAATCTTTAGATCTCATTCAGTGACCTCATATAGATGTTAAATGATATAGATGACAAAATGGATCTTTGAGGCACCCCACAGTTTAGGGGCTGGGCAACTGATTTTGTATATCTAAAGCGATTTCTCTGTGTCCTCTCAGACAAAAAAGAGCAAAGCTGTCTGAGTTCTATGCCTGTAACCCTCACCTCCTTCTTCAGCTCATGTAACAGGATGGAATGATCCAGTGGCATACCAAGGGCAGTGCAGGGGGTGCACTTTGTCCCAGGTGAGGAAGGCCCTTGAACCCAGCTTCATGCTGTGTCCTGCCAAAAGTCTTTTCTTTTTAAAATGCAGTTCTGGCTGCTGTCACTTTGGGAGACAGGGAAGTCTCAGCATAGCAAAAAGCACTCTAGGGCCAAGGACAGACTGGCAGTTTGTCCCGGTAGCCAGTCATCGCAAAAAAAACCCGGATTAAACTATACCGGGTTTTCCCATCCACACAGCGGGGGCCGCTGCTGGAAGATACGGGATGGAGGCGCGCGGGAGCGTTCAGACTGCCGCGCCGGAGGCATGCTATATTCGCCGTTTCCCCATTAATTTGGCTGTGGGTGTATGGGTGTATGTGCGCATGAGCGCTCATGCGCTCATGTGCATAAGCGCATTTTGCCGTTGTTGTTTTTTTGCCCTGCAATGCCGGCACCGCATTGGGCAGTGGAGCAGAGCACAGCCAATCACACCGCTGCTGCCTCGTGCCCAACGCGGGTTGCTCCCGGCTTTTCACCTGCGCGTTCAGACTCCCCGGAAGCGGAGAAACGCACGACGAACGTGGGCTTCCGGATTTGCGACAGCTTTTATCAGGTGTTTTTTAAAACCGGCTCTGAAGCGCGAGAGCACCGGTAGGCTACGGGTGGCGGATGCCAGGCAGATGTGCCTGTGTGAACATTCCATTTAATCCGATATTGAGTCGTTGTCAGCCCGGGTCCCTTCCCGTGGCAAATTGCCAGTCTGTCCTCGGCCTAGGATTGGCTAGACTTCCCTTTCTCCGAGACTGAAGCAAACTTGCTTAATGGATCCTACAATAAAGCCAGCATGCTGATCACTGCTACAGTAATTGCCAGCCTGCAGGTTATTTTCCCCAAGAGTCTAGACTTTCTCTCTTCCTTTCCTTGCACCCAGCTCAGCCAGATTTTGCAAAGCAGTAGTTAGGGTGCTGCAGCAAGATAAAACAACCTTTCCCTCTCTTAATTCCCTCTCCCTCTTTTCCATACGTTTCTTATTCATTCCTGTCTCCCTTCACCTAATTTTTTCTGTCCCCCCCCCCTTTATTTTCACTTCTTGGTTTCAAGACCTTTTCATCCCTATCCTGCTTGGTGACAGTGTGTGTTTAACAGTAGTATAATAGCAAACTTTTGTAAGTTGCAGTGGTTCTGCTGGGCTTCCACCCCCCTCCCCCGTTTGGACTGTGATTCTAGGCTTGACATCAGCTGGCATTGCCAGAATGGCACTGGGTTTGGTGGGCACTGCACGTTACACTGGTTCTGCTGGGTTTGCAAAAATGCCCCCCCCCCCCTTCAGTTTCTACTGCAGAGATTCTTTGGTCTGCCTTTAGTCTTTTGGGGCACCTTCTTTGGGAGGCAGTGTTCCTTCGCATCCAGTCTGGTGATGCTTGTGATCACTATTTTGTGATGCTTTGGCTAGCGTTAGTAAAAGTTAGTACAAAGGCAGACTCCTGGCTCTCAAAAATGCCTTGTCAGCTCTTGGGCTTCAAAATGGAGAACAGAACACAACTGACTTATGGCGACCTGGTAGGGTTTTCAAGGCAAGAGATGTTTGCACGTGGTTTGCCATTGCCTGCCTCCATGTTGGCCCTGCTTAGCTTCTGAGAACGGACAAGATCAGGTTATGCTGGGGCTATCCAGGTCAGGGCTAGGCTAAGAGTAATGTTACTGGTCACCCAGCAAGCTTCCATGGCACGAGTGGGAATTTGAACCTGGATTTCCTTGATCCTAATCCAACACTTTTGTTATCTCAAATGCTATGTTTGTCCAAAAAGGCTGTCTCCTGTTTATTAGGGGAATTAGGAAGAAGACAGGAAAGCTTGCAGGAGGGAGGTAACTAACGAGATTCTCCACCTATGTTTTACGGGGATCTTTCCCTTAGAGAAACTCAGAAATGAACCAGGCAGTGGCTTAACCAAAAGGGTTGTTTTTATTAAAAGAAAATGATATAAAAAAATAACACACATATAGAAGATAAATGTACACTGAGAGCAAACACACACGATGAGAGAAAATAGGTGGGAGAGGAAATGAAAGCAGGGATTTGGGGGAAGTATACTTTACCTATCCAGGAGATCAGGAGTTCATGGAGCAGATGCTGTGAAGGTGGAAAGTGACCCAAATGAAGTTTGGGGGTGCAAGTCTGTACACTCCCAGAACTGACACCCAGCAATGGAGCTGTGGCTGCCTAGTTATAGAAACAATGGGACTTGAGGGCATACTAATGCACCTGCCCCTTGAAACAATGTGCTGGAGGGATTAACTGGGACCAGAACAATGTGCACAGGAGGCTCTGAGTAGCATTCCCAGAAGAAGACAAAGATGTAATACTTTGCATCTGTGTAAATGAATGGATTTCCTGGTGCAAACAGGAACTGTTAATGTTTCTGCTGGAATGTGGCTAGGAACATGAGAAGTTAATGATCCACTGATGATCCCTGATTGCTGGAGAGAAAACGCCACCCAGTTGTGTGAATAGCCTATTGATTAGGGTGATTTGACCAGGAAGGGAGGAACCAGGTGTTGGAATCTTGCATCTGAGAGGAGATCTTCTTTCCTGTGGGCTCCATTAGAAGAAGAGAAGAAGAGATTGAATTTATACCCCGCCCTTCACTACCCAAGGGAGTCTCAGAGTGGCTTACAAACTCCTTTCCCTTCCCCTCCCCACAACAGACACCCTGTGAGGTAGGTGGGGCTGAGAGAGCTCTGACAGAAACTGCCCTTTTTCAAGAACAGCTGTGCCAGAGCTTGTGACTGACCCAAGATCACATCAGCAGGTGCAAGTAGAGGAGTGGGGAATCAAACCCAGTTCTCTCAGATTAGAGTCCGCGAACTTCACCACTACACCAACTGGCTACATAAAGAAATATCTCATTATATCTCATTACATAGAGAAATATCTCATTGTTTTGGATTGGGGGGGGAACTATTAGTTTGGCAGATGCCCTAAAGCCACCTCCCCAACATAGCAAGTTCAGACTTGTTCTTTGCTTCCGGGAGCCATTTTGTTGGCTCTGCTCTATCTTGGTTTGGTGTACATTTCCAGGCCACACTCTGGCCTACTTCTAGGTCAGACATGGCTAGTACTCATACACAGTGGATGGTTGGGGTGTGTGTGAAAGATGATAAAGGGTGTTTTCTGCCAGTTGCTCCCCTTTGCATAGGCACACAGGGGGCCTTAGAATTTAACCACTACCCCACATTGGCTCTCGTGACGGAATTGTGTGTCAGAATTTGGATTTGTTTTACTGGCATAATTATATATATATATATATGAAGTTAAATAAAAGAAAATCTTCACTGGCTGCATTTCTTTTCCAGTGGCACCTTTAAAACCAAACGTGGTTCCGCTGCTTCAGATCAACATTGCCATCCACCTGAATCTATTTTCTGGCCATTATTATTATTTGTGTTATTTCATGATTATTGCTGAAAATAATTGTATCATCTAGAGGAGGGGCCCTGGCCTGGATATCTCCAGCCTAGCCTGATCTTATCCGATCCCTGAAGCTTAGCAAGGCTGACACAGAGGAAGGCAATGGCAAACCACCTCTAAGCATCCCTCACCTTGGCAACCCTATGGAATTGCTATAAGTCAGGGGTATTAGAAGAGGAGGGAGGTGTTAAAAAATTATGTGCCCCGGGCACCAAATAGGCTAGGCATGCCACTGGAATAATCCAGTCTAACTGGTTCTGCTTTGCAGTGTTTCTTCATTGCCTCCAACTTCTTCAGGTTTCTTGAAGTGGGGGGTATCAGCTGCACATTTGTTGAAAAAAACAGTTGAAAAGAGCAAGAGTCCAGTAGCACCTTAAAAGACTAACAAAATATTTGGCAGAGTATGAGCTTTCACCGGGAGCTGCGGTGGCTCAAGTGGTTAAGACGCTGAACCGCAGGCTGTGGAAGGTCAGTAGTTCAGCAGTTCGAGACCTGGGTGCCGCATGACGGGGTGAGCTCCTGTCTCTAGTTCCAGCTCCTGCCAACCTAGCAGTTAGAAAGCAAGAAATTGCAAGTAGATAAATAGGTACCACTTCGGTGGGAAGGTAACAGCATTCCGTGCGCCTTGGTGTTTAGTCATGCTGGCCACATGACCACGGAAACATCTTCGGACAGCGCTGGCTCTTTGGCTTTGAAATGGAGATGAGCACCGCAACCCTAGAGTCAGATTCAACTGGCTTTCGAGCAAGGGAACCTTTACCTTTTACTATGAGCTTTCAAGAGGGAAAAACAAGAACCTTTTAAACACCTGAAAATAAAGGGGAGGCACAAGCTAGAATTCTTTTTTTAAAAAATGATTAATTTCCTCTGCATACCACTTCTGAATTGTGCATGTTGCAAATCTTAGGTGGAGGAAACACTTCCCTGTACATGCACTATTGGTTGCATCATCCCGTGCTCTTCTGCATTCAGTTTGCTAGATACTTTTGTGCAAAAGGCATCTGGAAATTTAACCTAGGCAATAAACTCAAGTCCTCATTTGTTGGATGAGTAACATGGAATTTAATGGGATGGGAGAAGATGTTAAAAATGATGCATGGTTTTAGAAGCTAGCTTTGCACAGCTTGACGGTCTAAATCCCCCTTAAAAGCATACATTATATTAACCATAAAAATAAATGAATAAATACCCAACAGTTTACTCTCCCATCAATCCCAGCTGGCCTGCTCCCACCAAAAGTAACACAGTGTGGTTGTTGTTCACCCACAGCTACGCCCGAACCATGGAAAGCACAAGAAGACTGTGGCTTCCAGAAAAAAAGCACCAACTACCATGGGTTCCAGGCAGAGTACATTCACCACTAAGTGAATTGCTGACTTTCTGTCTCAGTTTTACCACATATTGAGAGCTTAAAAGTTCCATGACTGTTGAGGGCTGCAATGAGAGGAGCAACCCCTCTTTCTGCCTTTCCGAGGCACTGCTCAGACTCCTCCTGTTTTAGCATGTGCTGCCAGCTGTCATCATCTTTTGTATTTGATTGGGGCTGTGGCTCAGTGGTGGAACATCTGCTTGGCGTGCAGAAGACCCCAGGCTTAATTCCAAGCATCTTCTGTTAAAAGGATCAGGTAGCAGGTGATGTTAAAGACTTCTACTCAAGACCCTGGATAGTCAGTGCCAACCCGAGTAGACAAAACTGATCTTGATGGACAAAACGGTCTGTTTTTGTGTGAGGAATCTTCATGTTTATTCAGGCATTTTTTCCTGAAAGTATGAAGGCTAGTATCTTGCTGTCTTTTAAAATGAAAGCCAGGATTCTCTAATACAGGTATATGGTGTACCTCACTATTCTTTCCTCTGCAAACTGGCATATGTCCATTCATGGGAAACAGAGAAGGGGACCAGAAAGGTCTACAGTCTCCACCTGTCTTCAGTCCATCCTCAACGAGTAGTCGGTACAACTGGTATTTCAACATATGTTCTTGGTGCATATAAAATGATGACTATGTGGAATTAGACCTAGGGAGGACGTGAGGAAATTGTAACATATAGCTAAAAGGTAAAGGTAGAGGTTTCCCTTGCTCAAAAGCCAGTCGAATACAACTCTAGGGTTGCGGTGCTCATCTCCGTTTCCAAACCAAAGAGCCAGCGCTGTCCAAAGACATTTCTGTGGCCATGTGGCTGGCATGACTAAACACCAAGGTGCACAGAACCCTGTTACCTTCCCACCGAAATAGTACCTATTTATCTACTTGCAATTTCTTGCTTTCGAACTGCTAGGCTGGCGGGAGCTGGAACCAGAGACGGGAGCTCATTCCGTCATGCAGCACTCTCGGGTCTCGAACTGCTGAACTACTGACCTTCCAGCCTGCAGTTCAGCGTCTTAACCACTTGAGCCACCGCAGCTCCCAACATATAGCTAGGTTCTAGCTAATTAGTTTTTGGCAAACCACTGGCCTCTTTGTAACAAGGACATTGTAATGGGGGAGGGCCTAGCACAGTGGTGAACACATAATTAGTATGTAGAAGGGCCTGCGCTTCATCCCTGCATCTTCAGTTGGGACAGACCTCCCCCTGATATTCTGAAGACCTGCTTCCAGTCAGAGTAGAAGACTAAATAGACTGATAATCCAACTCTGTGTAAAGCAGCTCTATTTGTTTAATGCAGAACTGTGCTACAGTTTTTGTAAGGATAGCCGAAATAATGTATATGAACCCTTCAGAGCGTTGAAAGTGCCAGATAAATGCTAATTATTACTATTGTGCCGTATCTTATCTGAATATAAAAATCCATCTAAGAATCCTAATGTTACGGGACTGGGCCGTAACCAGAATATAATTGACTGGAAACAGGGACAAGAAAATCTGTCTTCACTTTATAGTAGGATGCTAAAACTTTATGGTTTTTATATGTTCACTTTAAATGTCAAACCAGAGGGTCTGGATTACACATGCATTACACAGAGACACTCATCTGAGAGCCAAGACTGGTGGCTGTTCCCTGTTGAGTGTTCAACTGGTGACAAATTCAGGTTTGCCACACCGTGTGTGAATTGACCTTAAAAGCAAATCTAAGCAAACAAAAATGTACAGGTGGCATCCAAAATACAATTGAAGTAGGGGTCCCATGTGTGTCCCGCAGTGCAATCTTAAGCAGAGTGACACCTTTCTAAAATGATTGACCTCAGTGGACTCAGAATGTGTAACTCTGCTTAGGGCTGCACTGTAAGGATGAGAAATTCCATACCCGGCAACTTCCAGTAAGAATGACTCCTGTCTTCAGCACACTAACGGCCTTTGACATCATTTCTGACTGATTCTTCTGCCTTTTCAAGGCATTCTGACTCATAGGAACACAGAGCTGGAAGGGACCTCAAGGGTCATCTAGTTCAACCCCGTGCACAACACAGGAAATTCACAACTACCCTCTTCCCACCTCCTAGTGACCCCTGCTCTGTGCCCAGAGGAAGGCAAAAAACCTCCAGTTCCTTCCTGCCCCAAAAGGGGCGATTGGCATTACCCTGGGCATGTAAGAAAGGGACACAAGAGCTGAGCACTGACTCATTCCTTGGTGCTCTCCTTTGCATGACCTACCTAAGTTCACAGAATCAGCATTGCAGTCAGATAGCTATCTAGCCTCTGCTTGAAAACCTCTAAAGAAGGAGAACCCGCCACATCCTAGGGAAGCCTGTTCCACTGAGGAATTGCTTCATCAGGAAGTTTTTCCTAAATTTTAACCAAAAACTGTTTTGATTTAATTGCAATCCTTTGGTTCTGGTCTGACATTCTGGGGCAACAGAAAACAACTCCACTCCATCCTCTATATGACAGCCCTTCAAGTACTTGAAGATGGCTATCATATTAACTCTCAGTTGCCTCCTCTTCAGGCTAAACATAGCCAGCTCCTTCAACCTTTCCTGATAGGACTTGGTCTCCAGACCCCTCACCATCTTCATTGCCCTCCTCTGGACACATTCCGTCTTGTCAAAATTCTTCGTAAACTGTGGTGCCCCAAACTGAACACAGTACTCCAAGAGAGGTCTAACCAGAGCAGACTAAAGTGATGCCATTACTTCTCATGATCTGGACACTATACTTTTATCGATGCAGCCCAAAATCACAGTTGCCTTTTTAGCTACCACATCACACAGCTGACTCATGTTCATACACTTCTACTAAGACCCCTAGATCCTTTCTGCATGTACTTCTGCCAAGATAAGTCTCCCCATCCTCTAATTATGCTTTTGATTTTCCCTGTCTGAATGCAGAACTTTGTATTTTTCTCTTTTGAGATTCATTTGTTAGTTTTAGCTCCATTTTCCAAGCCTGTCAAGACTATCCTGTATTTTGACTGTCTTCTACTGTATTTGCTACCCCTCCCAATTTAATACCATCTGCAAATTTAATAAGTATCCCATCTATTCCTTCATCCAAGTCATTTATAAAGGTGTTGAACAACACAGGGCCCAGAGCAGATTCCTGAGGCATTCCACTTGCCATTTCTCTCCAAGAGGATGAGGAACTATAAATAAGTGCTTTTTGGGTACAATCTATCAACCAGTTACAGATCCACCTAACAGTAATAAGATGCAAACTACATTTTACCAACTTGTCAACAAGAAGGTCATGCGGAAACTTATCAAAAAACCTTACTGAAATCAAGATAAACTATGTCCACAGCATTCCCCTTACTGAACAAGGTAGTGACTCTCTCAAAAAAAGATAATGTTAGTCTGACTTGTTCTTGAGGAACCCATGATGACTCTAAGTAATCATAGCCATCCTTTCTAAATGCTCAAGAACTAACTGTTTGATGGTGTGTTCTAAAACCTTCCCAGGTATAGACATTAAATTGACATGTTGGTAGTTACCTGGATCCTCCTTGCTCCCCTTCTTGAAGATGGGGACAACATTTGCCCACCTCCAGTCTTCTGGCACCTCACCTGTTCTCCAAGAATTCTCAAAAATAATGGACAGAGGCTCCGAAATTACATCAACAAGTTTCTTTAGTACTCCTAGATGCAATTCGTCTGGCCATGAGAAATTAATTTCATTTAAAGAAACTATGTGTTTATGTACCACCCCTATGCCTATACTAGGCTGCAACTCCCTTCTAGGGGTGTGCATTCAATAAAGCCAAACCGGGAAAAACCTGAACAATTCCTTTTCTGATCAAATTTGGCTGCTGAATACAGAATGTCAAATAAAAGCCAAAACTATTTGGCTTGTATTCGGCATTATTCAGCATTGCTGAATACAGGCTCGGGGGGGGGGTGTTAAACTTTAAAGGGCTGCACTTACCTTCTTTTCCCCATCATTTCTGTCTCTTTCCCACCCTTTGCTCTGCTTTCCAGAAGGGAGGGGGAAGAGGGACCTTACATACAGCCAATCATTGCAATGCATTTGCAAATGGCATTGCATCTTGCAAGTCTGTTGTTGCTGCTGGCTTCAGACTTGAAGCCCAATTGCTAGTTTGTTTTCCCAAGGACAGGAGGGGGAGGAGCACTGGCCAATAGGATTACAGGTAAAGGTAGGCACACGGCTCTTTTGGCTAGTCACAGAAGTTTGTTCTTTTAAAAAATTCCTCTGTGTATTGTTGTTGTGATGATTCTGTGCTTAAGTTGACATCAGTCCTCCTTTTGAGCTAGCATTTGCCACAGTGGCACTGCATTCAGCTAGCAGGTTGGCACTGGGTTTTGCTGCTGGGCAGTAACACTAGAACATTGCATTGCTTCTGCTGCTGGCCTTGCAAACATGCCCCCTGTACTTCAGAGATTCTCAGATTTGATCTTAGTTCTGTTGGGTTTTGGCAGTGCCACAGTGGCACTAGATCTGGTGGGCAAATAGTACTGGGTCTGCTGCTGACTTTGCAAACATGTCCCCTCTCACCACACCTCACTTCATTTCTGCTGCAGAGATTCTCTGGGAGAAACTGCTGGGCTGTTATTTTATCTGCCTGCCTTTGGAAACAATGGAGGATGGAGGCACCCTCTTTGGATGCCCCTAGAATTGGACCCCTTGGTCCAAACTTTTCCAAACTTGGGGTTCTTTTGGGGAGAGGCTCCAGAAGCCACAGTACAAATATGGTGCCACTACCTCAAGCCCCTTCCCCCCCCTCAGGCCACTGAATACTCCTTAGAAGATTTTGCCATTGACTACAATGGCCCCATAGGATATAATGGAGCCATTTTTTTTTCAGTATTCCCAAATATTTCTGGATTCCAATACATTACCAGTATTGGTATTCAGGTATATTTAGATATATCAGAAAAATTCGGCTACATTATACCTGAATCTGAAAAATACCCCTACTCACTTCCATCATTACATGCCAGGTTGAACACTGTTTCCCTTGCAAGAGAAAACTGAGGCAAAATAGGAATTGAGCAGTTCTGCCCTGTCTTCATGACCTGTTAAAATTTCACTTTCCTCTTCCCACAGTGGACCTACCACTTCCTTTTTCTTGTTCTTGCTCCAAACATAATGAAAGAACCCCTTTGTGTTTAGCATTTCTCATTAGCCTAAAATCATACTGCCACAAACTTCAGTTCATGAACCATGAACTGCCCCAAAATTTCATCATAAGTATACGCATCCTTGACATATAATGCTACTCCCCCCTTCCTTATTTTTCTATTCCTTTTAAACAAGTTGTACCTCTATTCCAATTGTCAGTGTCATAGTTCCCATTATTAGGACTTCAAGTGACTCCTGCTTGTTTCCCATACTCTGTGCATCAGTGTAGAGACACTGGAATCCATGATTTATGTTCCTGGAGTATTTCATTTCTGTTCTTACCTGCAAATTAATGCCTATATGCCCCTCCCCACACATCTTTCGAGTTCTTATCTCCAGTTATTGGCATCATACTAGGCTTTGAATTTCTATCTCCCTCCCCCACAGGATTTAGTTTAAAGCTCTCCTTATCAGGTTTGCAAGGCTCTTATGAAACACATTTTTTCCTATCTTAGTGAGATGCAAACCATCTCCCAACAGAAGAGCTTAATCCCGAAAGTCTAAGCCATGGTCCAAAAAAACAAACCTTTCCTGCTGACAACATCTATATAGCCATTTGTTTATCTCCAGTATTTTTCTCTTTCTTCATAAACCACAGCCTTTGACAGGAAGAACTGACAGAATCACAGCCTGTGCTCCCAGGTCCTCCAGCTTTTTACCCATAACATCATAGTCTCTTTTAATACATTCTGGGCTGTACCAGGCAGTATCATTTGTTCCCACATGGATGAGCAGGAAGGCATAATAATCTGTGGGCTTGATGAGTCTTTCTAGCCTTTCTGTCACATCCTGAATGTGTGCACCTGGCAGACAGCATATCTCTTAAGATAACAAGTCTGGTCAGCACACTTTAGCCCCTACCCCTCTTGAATGCTAAGAAAAAATAGTAATACCTTGACAATCTCTACTCTGTCAGTCCTGCTTCGGAGACTTTTGTAGGGGAAGAACCTTTTATGATAAGACACACTGTTAAAGCATTTGAAAGTACAAGTGAGACCTTCTTATCCTTGTGCCATTGCAAAAAAAAAAAAAAAAAAAAGCGCGACTTCCTGGACCTTCCACACAACCTCTCGCTTCTTCACAAGAAGGGAACAAGATCACAAAGAAAAGGAAGTTGTCTCCATCCCACAGATCTACATGTCTGTGCGTGGACTTTGTGTCGACTCTATGTCGTTCTTTAAGCTCTTATGCCTGCTCTTGTGCTTAGATGATATACTGCTATATTTTTTTAAATCAGTTTGTGAAAGACCACATAGGATCATCACATCCCATGGTCTAATGCTGCCATCTCAGCACAAACTGCTGATACAAACATAAAGTAAATCTTTATTTGCATGTTTTCTTACATAGAAACCTGCACAAGCACATGCCTTAGACATTTGTATGCAGCCCTTCTATATCCCAGATGTAAAAGAATCCCTCCTGGCCAGTGGCAACTCTATATTTGTATGTTTTATCCTCAGTCACAGTGGCGTTACTGCGGCTCATTCCTCACCTGTTCTCTGCCTGTTGTAATAAGCATGATTCCAGATGGGGAGGATGCACGGGTGGATGAAGAGGGGGACAGACAAAAGCCAGAAAATGAGTGATACAAAGTAATGTGACACAAGGTAAATCCCCCAAAACATTCTTGCACTCTGTGAAATCCAGCAATCCTTAAATCTCCCAAAAAGAAGAAGAAGAAGAAGAGATTGGATTTATACCCCTTTCCCTTCCCCTCCCCACAACAGACACCCTGAGAGGTAGGTGGGGCTGAGAGCACTCTGACAGAAACTGCTCTTTTTCAAGAACAGCTGTGCCAGAACTATGGCTTGCCCAAGGTCACATCAGCAGGTGAAGGTGGAGGAGTGGGGAATCAAACCTGGTTCTCCCAGATCAGAGTCCACAAACTTAACCACTACACCAAACCGCAGAAGGATTAAGGGAATCAGTTATGAGAGATGTCCTGACATATTTCCCACACTGCAAGTCACTTCAGTCATTCACACCACTGGCCCACCATGCATTCAGGATCAGATATAGGGTTGCCAGCTCTGGATTTGGAAATTCCTGGAGATTTGTGACAGGGACCTGGGGAAGAAAGGGACCCCGGCAGCTATGTCATAGACTCCACCCTTCAGAGGAGCCATTTTCTCCGGGGAAACGGATCTCTGTAGTCTGGAGATCAGGTGTAATTCCAGGAGATCTCCAGGCATAGCCTGGAGATTGGCAACACTATGGTCCATACCCCACCCCCAAATGTGAACAGAAGATCTTGCTTGAATCACAAATTAATGTTTCTGCTACTGACACCGAAGGTTTTATACATTTTAGAGAAACTATATGAAACAAATTTACTTTGCTAGGCAGCAATATCTCAGTAGGCAGCAAAAGTCATGTTTTGGGGTGCTGAGCAGAGGGTGCCGCTGAGAAAAATGAATGGGGGAGAATCTCATTTTACTGTAGCCTACAAAGGTTGGTTTGCTTTGTCTACAGTAGAGTATCTGGCGTTGCACTGCAGGGAGAGGTGAAGAGAAGAATTTGGCTCCGGAACGGAATCTCAGAAGTTGCAAAAATATTGCAGCAGCCACTATGTTGAGTCAGTGTTAAAACACTTGGCTCAATCTTTGTTTTACTCATAAGAAGCTGGAAGCATGGCAAGGCCTTTTGCTCCCATAAATAGCCTCTGGAAGAGAACAAAGGAAGTAGAGGTGGCTTATTCTTTTTAAGTATTATTATTCTGAGCTGGAAAAACAACAACATTGCTGTGGAATTCCAGAAACTTGTGCTTTAAACGTTAACTTTCCCATTTAATGGGGAGGGGGAAGGACGAAGTAACACATCCAGTAACACTAAGCTCAAAAAGAATACATGTGTCTTGGAAAAACTGGGATAAGCTGGCACAAGTTGCCGCATGTTCACACCAGCTTTCTTTATAAATGTAATTCCAACATCATAAGATCTTTGGCCCCCAGTATATGCTGAGAGCGAGGAAAATGGAGAAGTTTTGAGACCAGTTTGCAGGGCAGTAGAGGGCGGTCACAAGCAGATGTTTTCGAACTGGAGTTCGAGTTCCGTTGCTGTCAGTCACTCAGAAAATTGTCAACCTCCAGGTGGTGTCTGGAGATCTCCTGGGATTCCAGCGGATCCCCAGACAACAGGGAACAGTTCGTTTCCCTGGGAAAATGGCTGCTTTGGAAGGTGGACTCTGCTGAAGTCCAGTCCTCTCACCGAACTCTGCACTCCCCAAATCTTATTTATTTATTTCATTTTTATACTGCTTTTCTTTGGCTAAGAGCTTGAAGTGGTTTACAACAATAAACCGTGTTTACATCAATTAACATCGTGTACATTATATCAATTAAAATCAAGGCTATTTTGGGGCAGGAACGCACAGGGACGGAGTTCTGGCTGGCTCCTGAGTTGGCCACGCCCAGCAGGAACTCATTAGCATAATAGGCCGCACCCAACAGCAGAAACTCGTTAGGATTGGCTACATTAGGGGTGCGTGGCCTAACACGCAAAGCAGTTCCTGCTACGAAAAAAGCCCTCGGTTTAGACAACAAACAAGGTAAACAGAAGAAGAAGCAAAAGGTGGGTGTGGCTGAATGACCACATGTCTGGTAACATGGGGTGTGTGGCCTGATATGCTAATGAGTTGTGCTGTCAGGGGTGTGGCCTAATATGCTAATAGATTTATGCTGTTGGGTGTGGCCTATTATGCTAATGAGTTCCTGCTGGGCTTTTTCTACAAAAAAAGCCCTGAATAAAATAAATACAAATGTGATATAATAAATATCCAATAATATAGAATCATATAAAATAATATAACTACATAAAAACCATACAATCCTCTCTCTAAATCCCTAGGAGCCCCTGTAAGTTACATCGAAAATTACCCACAAACCTACTTCACAATGAGATACTATGAACCAAAAGTATGCCTGAATAATTCTGCCTTACAGTCTCTCCAAAATGTCATTAGGTTCTCTTGCACACAGTGTCTTCTGACAGTGCTTTCCAGAGGGAGGATGCCACAATCCTAGCAGGTGGGGGATCATAACAGTAGTCAAACCCGTAGATATGAGGGTCCACAGCATTAAGGGCTGTAAAGGGCTGTAAAGGTAAGTACCAACACTTTGAATTGGACCCAGAAACTAATTGGCAGTCAGTGTAACTGCTTCAAGATGACTTGGTGAGCAACCGAGTAGCTGAATTCTGTACCACCTGTAGTTTCTGAAATAACCTCAAGGGTAGCCCTACGTAGAGCGAGTTGCAGTAGTCTAAACAAGAGGTGACTGTTGCATGGATCAATGTGGCAAGGTCGGGCCACGATCAGATGAAACACTTGATCCGATGTCGTCGCTTCTCCCTACCAGATTTACCGGCCCCAGATTTACTTAATTTATACTCCACTTCTTTCCACAGTAGGGAACCCAGAGTGGCTTACAACATTCTCCCTTCCTCCATTTTAATCCTCACAACCAGGGCTCTTTTTGTAGCAGGAACTCCTTTGCATATTAGGTGATACACCCCTAATGTAGCCAATCCTCCAAGAGCTTACAGTAGCCCCTGTAAGAAGAGCTCTGTAAACTCTTGGAGGATTGGCTACATTAGGGGTGTATCGCCTAATATGCAAAGGAGTTCCTGCTAGAAAAAGAGCCCTGTTCACAACAACCCTGTGAGGTAGGTCAGGCTGTGAGTGAGTGACTGGCCCAAGGTCACCCAGTGAGCTTCCATAGAAGAGAAGAGAGTCAGACTGGGATCTCCCAGAGCCTAGTCTAACACAAACTACAAGGAAAACTGGCTAATAAGTAGTACAAGGGGACCCGCGATACTCGCGGGGGGAGGAGAAGCTCCACGGGAGGAGAAGAAGGCAACCACAGACGAGCCTTCTCCTCTGCCCCCCAGCACCAATAGTGAGGCCCACACCCTGCCAAACTTTCTCCCTCCTCCCCCCAGCACAGGCCGCGAGGCCTGAGCTTGAACCACCAAGCTTTCTCCCTCCCCCTTCCCCTAGCAGTGGCAGCGAGGCCTGGCTGGCCTGCCAAGCTTTCTCCCTCCCCCCCGGTGGCAATGGCGGTGAGGCCTGGCTGGCCTGCCAAACTTTCTTCCTGCCCCCTGGCGGTCGTGGCAAGACCTGGCCAGCCAGCGAAGCTTTCTCCCCCCCCGCCAGTGGTGGTGGTGAGGCCTGGCCAGCCCATCAAACTTTCTCCCTCCCACCCCCTCCCTCTCCCTGGCGGTGGTGAGGCAGTTCTCAGAGTGTTCCCTGCACACACGCGGGGAACGCTCTTTCACTTTGGGGGGGATTTAAGTATCCCCCCTATAGTTTTTTATAGATTTTAGATTTTTCCGCACATCTGGGGATTGCCCCAAATGTGCAGGAAAATATCTTTGCCCCATAGGTGTCCCCGATGTACGGATTTAGCTATCCGCACGCAGGGGGCGCCTTGGCTATTAGTATATAGATGTTCTCTTTTGGATGACGTGCACCTGCATTCTTCCTGGACACTTGTTTTTCCCCCCAAACTATTGCATTATTTCATGCCTTAGAAATGTTTTGATTATACCATTGAAACCAAGCTGGATGGTGATTAGAAAGCAAGCTCCTCTTTCCCCCTCAAAATATGCTTACGGATTTTTAAAAGAATCCTGTGGGATATCTCCTTTTCATTCTATACAATACAGCAGTTAAAATAGCAGGGGTAGTCTGAGACCTTGGGCATTTCTGAATATTTCAGCATCGCAACAGAATTATATTTCAGTTCCCAAATGCGACAATCAGTCTTGGTGTCAAAATCAATTGCCAAGCTTTCTGCTTGCAGGGGGGAAAAAACCTGTACGTTGAATAGGTTTAGTAATGCATCCTAGATTTCTAATTCTGAATAATGACTGATGAAAGGGGTCATGTCTAAGTATTGCATAGTCTGCTGCTATATAGCTATTCCTGATTAGCCTACCGGTAAATATTGTACCAGTAAATAAAAAGTGGCATCCCTTTGGGTTTTTCATACCAAATGGTTCTCCCCTAGGATTAATCTGTCACTGGATTTATAAATTTTATCTGGTACAAAGCCATGGGGGGAAATTTAGGATTAAGTACATCAAAAGGGAAGGGAGAGAGGCATTTTGTTTGCTGCGCTGACCCCTGCAATTTCCCCAAATGTGGGAAACTCGACTGCATAATTTGTGGTAGTGGGGGACTGTGTTTACGCTTTCCCCTACAAAAGTGAGCCAGTCTGGTGTAGTGATTAAGTGTGCAGACTCTAATCTGGGAGAACCGGGTTTGATTCCCCACTCCTCCACGTGCACCTGCTGGATGACCTTGGGCAAGCCATAGTTCTGGCACAGCTGTTCTTGAAAAAGAGCAGTTTCTGTCAGAGCTCTCTCAGCCCCACCTACCTCACAGGGTGTCAGTTGTGGGGAGGGGAAGGGAAGGGAGTTTGTAAGCCGCTCTGAGACTCCTTTGGGTAGTGAAGGGCGGGGTATAAATCCAATATCTTCTCTCTTCTTCTTCTTTTATTAAACTAAATTAAATTGTTCTGGAAAGGTTTTGTTAACATCCTCAGAGCTGTGTCTTATTCCTTTCTCGAAAAACATGATTCACTCATTGCTATGATTAGCGCTGAAGTTATCTTACTATCCTAGCATTGCCAGCTCCAGGTTCAGAGAGACCTGGAGATCTGAGGGTAGGACCTGGGAAAGTGGGGTTTACGGAGATGATGGACCATGGTGGGATATAATGCTCTGCAGTCTACCTTCCAAAGCAGCCATTTTTCTCTGGGAGAAGTGGAATAAATGTTTTAAATAAATAAGCGATGTATGTAGTCCGGAGATCAGTTGTAATTCCAGGTGGTCTCCAGCCTCCATCTGGAGATTGGCAACCCTACTCATTTATCAGATCCTAAGGATGTGGCTCAAGTGGTTAAGATGCTGAACTGCAGGCTGTGGAAGGTCAATAGTTCAGCAGTTTGAGACCCGAGAGTGCCGCATGACGGAGTGAGCTCCCGTCTCTAGTTCCAGCTCCTGCCAACCTAGCAGTTCGAAAGCAAGAAAATGCAAGCAGATAAATAGGTAACAGCTGTGTGCTTTGGCGTTTAGTCATGCCGGCCACATGACCACAGGAACGTCTTCGGACAGCGCCGGCTCTTCGGCTTTGAAACGGAGATGAGCACTGCAACCTTAGAGTCGGATTTGACTGGCTTTCGAGCAAGGGAACCTTTACCTTTACCTAAAGATGTTATATCCGTGTATCGGAGAAACAGTAGCTCACCAGCATTGTACAGAGACCTGTTGAGATATGGCCCATATAATGCGATGGACTGCTTGGTGGCCACTGAGACCAGTTTGCCGGGCATTTTGCAGATGAAATTGCTCACAGCTGTGCTGATTTGGACTTTACATTAGTAGTAGTAGGATCAGATGGTGCCAGGGTGCTGGCTTGTTCAGTCTCATGGGATACCTTTTAGTTCACTCAGTCTAAGGTTGTCGGTTATCGGATGTCTGAAATTTGCTACCTACTTGTATGAACCTTGTCTGTCCCGATTGCTTAAATATGACGGAGCAGGGGCTTGTTGATT
This sequence comes from Gekko gecko, assembly GCA_029375565.1. Taxonomy (NCBI): domain Eukaryota; kingdom Metazoa; phylum Chordata; class Lepidosauria; order Squamata; family Gekkonidae; genus Gekko; species Gekko gecko. The sequence continues at coordinate 72,894,002 of JAPDNY010000003.1, read as the reverse complement.
CGGTGTAGGTGGGAGATAGTAAATGTCTTCTTGAGAGAGGCCGTGGTTGGCTCAGTCTTTGAAAGAGGTGATACATCATCCCCTAAAGAAATCTAATCTAGACACAGGAGATTTGAATAAATATAGTCCAGTCCAGTGTTCCCTCTAAGCTGAGTTAGTGTGAGCTAACTCACAGTTTTTTTAACCTCTGGCTCACACATTAGCTCAGGAGGGATTGCTCCAGAGCAAATTAATTTATGCAGTAGCCAAATTGCTTGCTCACAACTTTAATGCCAGCAGCTCGCAAAGTAGAATTTCTGCTCGCAAGACTCCACAGCTTAGAGGGAGCATTGTCCCAAATGTACAATTCTTGAGCAAGGTGATTGATCAGGCAGTGGTTGGACAACTTCAAGGATTCCTCGATGAAACAGACTGTTTAGATCCTTTCCAATATGGTTTCATGCCTGGTTATAGGACTGACATGGCCTTGGACACTCTGGTGAATGACCAGTGCTGGGAAATGGACAGAGGGCACACAACCCCGATGATTGTCCTGGACCTTTCAGCCGCTTTTGATACCATCCATCACATTATCCTTCTGGGCTGCCTTTCGGGGCTGAGATTGGGATAGACCATTTTGCAGTGGTTTCAATCCTACCTGGGGGTAGGTTTCAAAAGATGGTGCTGGGGGGACTGCTGCTCAGCTCCTTGTCCTGGAGGTTGCCAGCCTCCAGGTTGAAATTACAACTGATCTCCAGACTATCTAATTGACTTAATCCATTTATACCACCACCACCCTTTCTCCCATTGGGAGCCAAAGTGGCTTCCATCATTCGCCTTTCCTTCATTTTGTCCCTCATAACAACCCTGTGAGGTCAGTTAGACTCCGAGAATGTGACTGGCCCCAAGGTCACCCAGCAGGCTTCCCTGGCAGAGTGGGGATGTGAACTTGGGCTGCCCAAGACACAAGTCCAGCACTCTAACCACTACACCACACTGGCTCTCCTACAGAGATCAGTTCCCCTGGAGAAAACAGCTACTTTCAAAGATGCCCTTTGTGGCATTATACCCTGCTGAGGTCCCTCCTCTCCCCAAACCCCCCACCCTCCCCAGGCTCCACCCTCTCCAGATCTCCAGGAGTTTCTCAGGCTGAAGGTGGGGCTGGCAGTCCTACTGTGGCCTATGGGGCCTTGCATGGTTCTGTCTTGTCCCCCATACTTTTTTTTTTTTTTACCGTTTATACGAAACATCTGGGTGAGTTCATCTGGAAATCTGGGCTGGTTTGTCACCAGGGTTCCCAGGTTCCCCCAGTGGGCTGTGATGTCCCCCCACCTCCGGGAGATTCCCTCCCAGCCCCCGCTGGCCGATGAAAATGACCTGGCAACCCTACAACTATAGCTGGTAGAGCTCCCGGTTTTTCAGACCTACAATCTGTCTGAGCAAAGGCTATGAAAATAATGCAGAGGAAATGTGGTGATGGATGAAAGTTGCTACCATCTTCCTTTCTCAGTGTTGTCATCCAAAGATGCTAGTCCTTACTTACTGTTTTAGTCACTTCTACATGACGTCATCACGCCAGAGATGTTGAGCCTGACTGTAGGTGTTGGGGATGGGACTTTTCCCCGCTGGCAAGCTGTGGGCTGGAGCCCATCAAATCAGGGGATTCCCTGTTCCCACCTGGGGGCTGGCAACTCTGTGTTGCCAACTCCTGGCTGGGAAATTCCTGGAGATTTAAGGTCAGAGCCTGGAGAGGGTGGAGTTTGAGAAGGAGAGTAGGCTCAGCAGAGATATGACATCACAGAGCACCCCCTCCAAAGCTGCCATTTTCTCCAGGGAAGCTGGACGTTGGCAACCCACCCACCAGCCTCCCACATTCACCCCCCCTTTTTACAAGGGTTGCCGGGTCCCTTTGTCTTGTAGTGGGGGGATCTGGGAGGGGGCATTCCAGGAGTGGGCAGGGACATCCCCACTGCGCCAAAGTCCCCCGGAAGTGACTTCATCACACTCCCTACCAGGCTCCCAGCCCCTCCTTTTCCCTCATAGGCCAGACAGAGTGCATGGCAGTTTGTTTAAAAATAAAGGAGAAACTGATAGAGCCAGGAATGGTGATGTCAGGGGATCAAGGGCTCTTGCCTCAGGTAGAATACGGCACCCGGAAAGGGGGGAATAACTCCCCGCAGTGCCTTTTGAGGTTGGCAACTGGCTTGGAGGGGAAGGCAAGAGTCTCTACCCCACCCCCTCCACCAGTAACAGTTCCCAGCTTAATCAGGCTCTCCTTTAGCTATGTGGCTGCTGGGAGAGTCAAGCCCCCCCCTTTAAAAAGTACAGTTCCTCAGGGCCTGCAAGACAGAGCTCCTCCGCCAGGCTTTCAATTAGGAGCCGCCCGCCACTACCACCAACTGTTATTGTTAGTAACACCGGGGCAGAGGGCTGGCCCTATACGGAGACCGAGCCACAGCATCGTGAGGGACTGGTTATCGCTGAATCGGGTTTTCGTGTCATATCTACAGCACGCCATCTTTAATTTGATGGAAGAAACAGCATCATTGAGCACTTTAATTGTAATATATGGTTGTTTTATCTGTTTTATATAAATTTGGCACCCGGTGCCCTTAATTGTAAGCCGCCCTGAGCCCGTCCGCGGGGAGGGCGGGATAGAAATGTTAATGGTGATGATGATGATGATGATGATGATGATGATGATGATGATGATGATGATAGTTTGGCTTTTCACTCAGCCCCATTGCAGTGGGAACATACTATGAGAATTAAAGAACTCCAGAGCATTGCCCCCTCTAAGCTGTGGAGTCTTGTGAGCAAAAATTCTACTTTGTGAGCTACTGGCATTAAAGTTGTGAGCGTGCGACTTGGCGACTGCATCAATTAGTTTGCTCTGGAGCCACCCTTCCTGAGCCAAGACAAAAATGTGTGAGCCAGGGGCTAAAAAACTGTGAGCTAGCTCACACTAACTCAGCTTAGAGGGAACACTGCCCCGGAGCAACTCCATTCTCCTTCTCATCCCTGCCCACCCACCCCACCTTTCCTTCCTTCTTTCTTCCTGCTCCTGCTTTGTCTCCTGTGTTACTACTGTTACGTGTCATGGATGCCTCTGTGTACGCAAGCAGTATTCCTGCTTCTCCATTCTCCTTCCACTTAAAGTCGTGACGATGACCTTGGGGCATTCTTGGTGCTCATGCACTCACCTAAGTGCTTCGCAACTGCTAACCAGCCAGGAAAAGAAATGAAAAAGGAAGGTGACAGAGAAGCAAGACATCAGCATGTTTGGGGGCATCACTGTTTGGGGGTGGGGATGCCATTCCCCAGTGTTGGGGGCTTCCGCCCACCACCGGCCACCTGGCCGGTGGTGGGCGGAAGCCCTAACACTGGGGAATGGCAACCCTACTTAACTGATTTTTGAATTTCAGAACGTGAAACGTCCGGGACTCCTTCTTGTGGGCTGGTTTCCGGGATAGGTGATTTAGGATTTGGGAATAATTTAAAACCACAACAGAGCAGATATGGGAAAGGTGTAAATGAGAGACTGTTTAACCTCTGCACTGTAGTGTAGCTTACTTTGAACCATATTGCAGCCGATAATTTCAAAAGACTTGCAGCGGGAGGAGAAAAAAGAACTCCTTCCCTCCGTCACTCTCTGCTGAATGCGAATTGTTGTTAGTTAGTGCTTATGCAACAGAGACCAGCTGTTAGTTGGGAAGAACTTTTGGTCATTACTGGTATGCTGACCCCCCCTGACCTAAAGGTGAAAGGCCCTGGATCCCGTTTTTAATTATCTCAGCCAGCCCCTACCTTTAAAGCAGCAAGTAATTATAGACTTTATATATTCTGAATCCCTTAAATCCCAAAGATTAGGGGACTACATTCTTCTAAGAAATGCTAGCACTTTGAAAAGGATTTACCTGTTAAATATAAGCATTTATAATCACTTTATTATTTTAGAATTCACATTTAATTAAAAAAAATGTCCTAAAACACACTTTTTAGGAAGTAGGTCACATTGACCTCAGTTGGACTTACTTTTGGGTAAACATGCTTAATCAGACTGGACTGTAAGAGGTATAATAATAAAGGAGGAATAGAAGGGTTTTGCTTCAAAGCCATACATGAATCTTGAAGAACTCTGTTGTTGAGTGGTCATTTTGACTCCTTGTAAAAATTGTTTGTTTGTTTTTAAATCCTCAGCAGAATTTTGGTCACCCAAGTTTAAGGTGCGTATAAATAGTCCAAATCAGACATATTTAATTCATGTGCCTGAACTGCTTTATATGTAGCTTTTAATTTTCATCTGCTGCTTACAATATTAGTTGAATTAGCACAACTGTGTGTGGTTTCAAGTGTCTAGAGCCTAGATACTTAAAACAGAATTATCATCAAACCTCTGGCTAAATACAATATGAGGCTGAAAGGATTTATTTTTATTTTATATTATTTTATTTGTGGTCTTCCTTTTTCATTGAGACGCGAGGCAGATTACAGAACTAGAGAACAATACAAAAAAGGTCAGTATAAAACAAGCAATGCAATAAAACCAGATTACCAAATTAGAGATCAATGAAGTAAGAGTAGCATGATGCATCCAATGAAAAAGCAATTTACAAAACACAACATCTTCTGTTTCACTGAGGCAGAGGAGAGCCCGGTTCAGCTCTCTGCTTTGGCCAGGGCAGTGGGAGAGATGCTTTGTGGGCAAAGCATGGGCACTAGGAAACACATTGGACGGTGCCATGGCACTCACAAGGACCATGGTGAATGGATTATGGGACATGGAGGAGGAAGAGATCAGATCTCTGTTGTTGTAAAGATGAAGTGGTATGCGTGGCAGGAGAAGCAACTAAGGAATTGCACTGAGTTCCTTGGAGGAAGAACAGGAGAATAATGTAGTAGAGAACAGAGAATCCCGCATTAAAGACTAACAATGTATTGCGCCTGACAGCTTTTGCCAGACAGATCCTTTTCTCAGGCGCATGATGCATGACCCTAAGATGGCAGAGGTAAATATCATTCAGCTTTAGAGAGAAGTAGGTGTAGCTGTGGGGGGGGGGTGGTGGTTTGGGGGGCCGTTTGCTAATCATTTTTATCTAATTGCCTATATCAGCAGTTTATATATATATATATATATAGATAGATTTCCAGTTCCATATTTACAAGCCTGTGACTGTTTGTTATTACAGATGCAATCACTGTAGGTTGTAGTCCGTCATTCCTGAAGAAGTCGTTCTGTCATCAGGAGTGATGAAAGGACAGGGGAACTCAGTGTCATCGTTACACTTGTGCTGGTTTAGATGCTGCTCCTCGTGCTGCCATGGAGGAGAGAGATGCCCATTTCCAGTGTAGTCAGGCGTGAGCATCATCTAAACAATGGAAAGATCTGCAATAGTGGATCTATTTTAGAACTCATCTTCAGATGCCCATTGACGCAGACATGCATATACTAGTAGATTACCTAGAAAGGGTGCCATGCCCAAATGAAGGTGATCATGAGGTTAGGTAATGCCTTTGGTCTGCCTGTGACTGTTAGCATATAAGAAATCAATCTGAATGCCTTTTTTTCCATGTAGGAACTACACACTAAAGAACTCCAGTAAATTAGGCAATCCCTTTCCTCTTCTCACACCTGTTTCCATAATCACACTGCTGTGCACACGATGCTGTTACATCAAAATGTTGCCTAGTGTCCAAATAGCCCTCACCTGAAACAGACCTATGCAAGTTTCTGTCGTTCTTTGCCACTTCTGTAACATCAGGGAAATATGAGTTGCATTGACTCTCCAACAGAGAATTTAGCCACGTACAACAGGCAGTTCAGGAGAAAGAATTTACAAGCTTTTGCTTCATTATTCAAGGATTCATCCATCTTGAGAACATGTGTTCCTACACAATTTCATACACACTTGGTAGGCATCTATCTGGTGTGAAAGAATGCATCAACAGGTCAGTTCCATCCCTTCTTGTGTTTTTTTTTTTTACATATCAGACAAGGGGCTCACTCGAGATTCCTGTCTTGCTTGCAGGGTGGCAAGACGACCTTTCACATACGTTTTGATGGCGTTTTCTAGTTCTACATCTTATGACTTGCTTAGGAGAGTTAGTCAGTGCCTTCTATTTGGGAGTCTGAATGGCCTTGAAGAAGATTCTTAATTGTTTAGGAACTCAGACTCCGATGCTAACTCTATGGTTTGTTTGTTGTGGTTTCTACCACTAACCACTGAAGATTGCAAAGCTGTGTCATTTTTAAGAAAAATTAAACTGATTATTTTTTTTTTAAACCACAGACTGCAAAAAGCCTCAGTTGTGCTGAGTTAATTCTGGTGTTTTCCCTTAGCTAGAATAACACCATTAGATGGTTGAGGTGGAACGAGTAAAGGTATTTTAAGTTCAAATCATATGGATTCCTAATGTCCTACTGATGTACATGATTAAAAGGACAGTGTATTGAAATACATAGAATTTAAATATATGTTTTTAATAAGGTAATTCTTTTCTTCCCTGTGTCCGTCCTATATAGCTACTAGTTAACTGTTGTTTTCAATAATTGTATGCAAAAAAAAAAAGTTTTGAGTGTCAGAGGGTGCGGTCACATGTGCCAGATAACGTGGTGGTGGGGGGCGAGGCTTTTTGTGCTGCAACAATCTGACCCGCCACAGCGTGATCAGATGCAGTGGCAGGCAAATTGGGTTTTTTCCTCCACTGTGTGTTTCCGGATGCACTCCAACGAGAGATCAGTGACGCAATGGGTGTGCGCCGGAGCGATCAAACGGGGAAGTCCCTCTCCAGCCCATCGCAAACCCATTTGCTACTGCCCTTCCCCCGGTATTTTTTTTACTCCGCATCTTCGGCGGTAAGAAACGGGTTGGCGACGGGTGCGTGACGCTTGCCAGATGTTCTCATGTGATCATTATTCAAGGGTTGGCGATGGGTGCGTGACGCTTGCCAGATGTTCTCGTGTGATCGTGCCCGCACGGCTACTTCTGCGTGTGAATGGGACCAGAGATTTCTTTTTTTAAAATTCCCATCAAAACTTGAAATTACTTGTGATTCCTAGGAACTCTACCGATTCATCTTAAATAAAATGCACTGGCCAAAGTTTTTGTTACCTTGGCTGTGGGTACAAAAGACAACCTTGAATTTACACATGTAAAAATGCATTTATTATTGTCATGGAACCAACCCTCCAGTATCAAAAGCTGAACACTTTAGTGTTGGTTTTGTGGGTGTGAGCCCTTTCTGTTTATAATTACAAATGTTTTCGAAAGGAACTTGGTAAGAAATTAAACAGATCTTGATTGTTGTTGTTTTTAATTATCTTTTGGACTAGGATAAAAGATCCTCCAAGAAAGCAATTTTTGCATCTTTAAAAGACAAAATAATTGAGCTGCCTTTTGTTTTGTTTTGTTTTTAAGGACTGGGAAGCTGGAATATGCGTATCTAAGATGGAAACATCCACCTCGAGTGCTGCTGGGAAAAAAGAAGGGAAGAGCGCTCTTCTGGAGGGCAATGGCTTTACTGACACAGGGAAGAAAATGGCTCCGTTAGCAGCAGCAGCAGCAGCAGCAGCGGTGGCACAAGGAGGTATTCTTTCTTTCCCACACTTTGAAAACCACAGGGGTTCTTTTCCACTTGCTTGTTACAGGATAATATGAAGAAAGGCATATATCTGTGTGAGAATAATATGGGCTGAGTTCAGACTGGCAGTTTGCCCCGCTATAGCCACTTTTCAGCCATGTTCCCCAACTGGATTAAAGGGGGCGTTCACACAGGCACATCTGCCTGGCGTTCCCCACCCGTAGGCAACCCGTGCTGTTCCACTTCACTCCCGCGTTAAAAAGATACCTGACAAAAGTGGTAGCAGATCCTGGGGAGTGCCTTTATCCCGTGTTATTCCACTTCCCGGAAGTGTGAACGCGAAGCTGAAAAGCCGGGAGCAGCCTGCTTCTATAGTGTGTGCTGGGTGTTTCCGCACATAAGGCAGCAGCGATCGGATTGGCTGTGCTCTGCTCTACCGCCCAATGCGGTGCCGGTGCAATGGGGTCCACTCCAAATCGGCCGGATGCGCTTATGCGCATGAGCGCATATGCACCCATACACACATAGAGGAAAAAGCCGTTTACAGCCGCGCCTCCGGGCCAGCAGTCTGAACACTCCTGTGCACCTCCTCCCAGTATGCTCCCGCATCTGTCAGCCCCGTGTGACCAGGAAAACCCGGAACAGTTTATTCCGGTGCTTTTTTGCCACGACTGGCTTCCGCTGCAAACTGCCAGTGTGAACTCAGCCATGTTGAGTTTATTGGGGCTCTTGGTTTCAGAAAGTTAGAGGAAATGAAGGCTAACAGTTTGCAGATTACTGGGCCATCACAGAATGGTTATTTTAACTAGGCAACATGTGACTGAAAACTGGCTCTCAGAAAAAGGAAATAACTTATCCAGCTACTTGACACTAGTGTGACTTTGGTGTTCAACTCAACTACACGGATAGTTTTGAGGATCACTTGTTGCTATTAACTAGTTGTTGGGAAGGAGGAGGAAGGTTACAGTTCTTCTTGGGGGAACAAAGTGAGGCACTTCTAGAAATGCAAAACCCATGTTCCAGCAAAAGTGCATAATTTACTTAGCTTGTATGATATTTCTTCATGACTGCAGAATCTGGTTTTCAGAGCTGGGACCCTGAAAATGAGGATTACACAGACTTTGAGATAATAGCTGTGTAAACAGGGAAATAGACTGTGTGCCTCTATTCTTATTACTTCCAGTCCTGTTCCTGATCACAAAAATCTGTAGTTGTTACCCACATCAGAGGTCTTTTGTTGATCGCAATGTTTGTTTTTTATGGTTACTGAAAATATATGTGATGAATATAGAGCCCGGAGGCCCTCTGAAAATATCTGTAGATAAGTGAGTGATCTGAAGGGATTTTAGTTCTTTCTTAACCAAGGGACAATTAACACTGGTAGAAATGGGACTTGACAAACCACGGTGGCTTGAGAAGATACAAGAGATTTTGTTCTCTTTCACAATGTATACAGGTCATTGTGAGTTTTCTGCCAGCCTTAGGCAGAAGTTTTGTGTATTGCATTGCTGTGTTGAACGCACATGAACCTACCTTACATTGAGTTGCCTTATATAGGGTTGCCAGACCCCCAGTCTGAGTGGGGGTTCCCCCGATTTCGGGGGCTGCTTCCCACCGCCAGCCAGCTGACTGGTGGGGGGAGAACCCCGCTCCCAAAGGCAACCACCTGCAGCCACCCCTACTGCAAGATTTAAAGGGCCCTCCAGCCAACTGGTGGGAGCACGTGGCCCACCGATCGGCTGGAGGGCCCTTTAAATCTTGCAAGAGGGAGGAAGGGAGAGGGGTGGCCACACACACCTGCACTCCAGGCTGTGAATTTGAGGTTTGGAATGCAGGTCCCTTTAAATGCTTTTCAGAAGAAGCGGGGCCCACATGCCTGCACTCCAAGCTGCAAGTTCGTGGCTTGGAGTGCAGGCGTGTGCAGCCCCCCTCCCCCGCTTCTTCCAAAAAGCATTTAAAGGGACCCTTTCAAAGCTTTTGGGAAGGCGTGGGAGCCACATGCCTGCACTCCAAGTCGCGAATTTGCAGCTTGGAGTACAGGTGTGCGCAGACTCCCCCACCTCGCTTCTTTTCAAAAGCATTTAAAGGAACCCTTTAAAAGCTTTTGGGAAGAAGTGGGAGCCACACGCCGGCACTCCAAGTCGTGAATTTGCAGCTTGGAGTACAGGTGTGCGCAGACTCCCCTCCCCCCTCGCTTCTTTCCAAAAGCATTTAAAGGGACCCTTTAAAAGCTTTGGGGAAGAAGTGGGGGCCACACAGAAAAGGTTTCTTAATGCTGGGTACATTCTGCTTCATAACACATCCTTTCCTCCATTTTTTAAATTGTTCAAACTCCCGTATCATTTGAATGTAAAAATGCAGGCAAGTTAAAAAAAAAAATATTTGTGTGTGTGTGTTTGCTTGCTTTTCCTGCCATTTGGCAGGTAACTTGGTTTTACTTGTGTCACTGTCAATGTCTGTTTGTGAACAGGTGAAAGCTCCCCCACTCTTTATCTTAACTCTGTTATGGCCTCTCTTCATTGCAAAAAATGTAAATCTTCATTATATTTATTTAGAATAAATTTCCTCTTTTTATATGTAAAGAATGAGTTGTATGTGTGCGATGCAGGCAAGTGGTAGCAAAGCCCCAAACCTATCAGACTTGAACCAATTGAGGTTATTATGTCTTGTACATAAAACCTGATTGGCAAAAAAAACACATTACTCAAAAGCATGAGTGTTTCTGGTTCTACGTTTGGGGTTTTCCTGGAAGTGATGTTGCATACTTGCCAACAGCAATTGGGAGGTGGGGAATGGAAGTTTTGTTGAATAATACTACCGCAATTTGGCGTAAATTGACTTTTTATGTAGTGTGCCAACTAAAATAATGCTGCAACCATACGCACAATTAGACCTGCCATAGGCATGAATGCCGGATGGATTTAAAGGGCGCGATCAGACAACAACATCTGGGAAGTGCCCTGCAGCCGTCGGCGATCCATTCTGCTCCACTGCAGAAGCGGAGTAAAAAGACACCGGGGGAAATCCAGTAGTAAACGGTTGCTATGGGCCATGGATGGACTTTCCCCTGTCTGATCTCTCCAGCATGCTCTCATGGCGTCGGGATGGTCTGAGCAGGCCATCCCGACTCTGTGCCATTGTTTTTCCCCCTTCTCAATATGTGCATCATGATAAACTCCATAGGGAGCCCTCAGTGTGGAGATGCAATTCATTGATTCCTCGTTTAAGCACATCGGAAACAAACAGGAATACCCCCCCCCGACTCACCTGCAGTTGCGTCTGATCATGCAGTGGTGGGCTGTGCCTGCAGCTTCCAAGCACTGTGTGATCACACAACTGCGGGTCAAATTCATCCAGAGGAAATAGCCTTGCTTCCCCCCCCCCGCTTTATCTCGCGTGTGTGACCGCAACCTAAATTGCCAGAATTGTTACTATAAGGAATATTATGTCTTTTCCTTTGTACTTGGCCTGGTATCAGAGAGTCATTTGATCTACTATTGGTTATAATGGTTTCAATCGTATAGCTTCCATTTTTTGTTCCTAGAATGTCAATGATGCGTCCTATGCCTCCTGAAGTCAACAAAACATTCTACACAGACTCCTTAAGGTCATGGCCTAAGAGGTCTTTTTCTCCCGTCCCTGCTTTTTCAAACCCAAATGAAAGGTACTGGAGAACTTAAAGAACGTTGTGTTGTTTTGGTTCTTCATAATTCAACATATTACATTTTGCGATTGAACTAGTAACTGATAGTTTCACTGGTTCATTTATTTAGATAAACCACTTTTCTCCCCAATAGGGACCCAAGCAGCTTACAGTACGGTTCTCTCCTCCTCTGTGCTATTGTCTGTTCAAGAATACCCCCTTTTTAATGATATTATCTGGAAGTAGCCCCAGCACTGCTGTTAGGGTTGCCATTCCGGAGTTGGGGGTGGGGGATGCCCCTGTTTGGAACCCTCCCCACTTCAGTGCTGTCAGAAAGCAGGGGGGGGAATTGCCATGGGGCACTCCTCTCCACTGGGGAATTACCCCCCCGCAAAAAAACCCCAATGTGCTAACCTCACCTGGAAGTGACATGGGCACTTTAGTGACGTGGGGGGACACTGCTTTGTTTTTTGTGCACAACTCTATGGTAGAATTAGCTTCAAACCATAGAGTTTTGCCTGAAAACCAGAAAGTCACCCCACAATGGCACCTACATGCGTACTTCACTTCCGGGTGATGTAGGCACATTGTGCTCAATGTCCCTGATGTGCATACAACAACTGGAGGGGACATAGGAACATTGCATTCCTTTCTTCCTCTCTCCCAGAGCCTCCTGGTAAATCCCTCACCAGCATGTCAGCCAAACCTGGTGACCCCAATTGGTTTACCTACCAGAGGTGAAGGGGGCAGGGCCAGCTGGAGCAGCCCACCTGGCACCGGCCTGCATACAGTAGGCTTTGGCCCTACCCATGCCAGGCAACACAGCGGGGCAGTGTGTTGTCCAAGTGGTAGGCCCATTGAAGCTGAGCTTGCTCAAGAGGCCAGCAGTACACCCATCCCAGCAGAGCCAGGAAAGGGAGGAACAGCAACCATGTGGGGTGGCCCTGAGCCTTAATGTACCAGCAACAACTGGCTGAGGGGAAATGGAGCAGCCATATAAGGAAGGTGAAGGGTGAGGCTGGAGGCCAGCCTGGCCAGTCACACCCAATTTTTATTTATTTATTTTATTTATATCCTGCCCTCCCTTCCAGGGCAGGCTCAGAGATAGGGTTGCCAAGTCCTTAGGTTTAGTGGGGAGAGTCCCGGAAGTGACTTCATCGCATCAGCTACGTTGGGGGTGGGACCACTATCATTCGAAGGGAAACCATAGAGTTTTCCCTTGAATGATAGAGCGTCCCCCCACAACGTGCCCAATGTGATGAAGTCACCTCCAGGTGACATCATCACGCTGGGCATGTCTCCATGCTCCCAGCACTTTGGGGGTGGGGTTCCCCCGGCGACCCAATCTGGGCCGGCAGGGAATGGGCCCATCGAGCGGGGGATTCCCCGCCCCCCCCCCGGGGGACCTGGCAACCTTACTGAGGGCGGTGTACTTAAAATGTATTGAACAACTAAAACAGAAAATTTGAATAAAATCACAACAATATAGTTATAAAACATAGCATAAGTGCTAGTGCAATTCATAAATGATGGCAGGCATTAGCAGCAGCTAACATAGTCATGCAGTCAGCTAATATTATAGTCTGGATTATATCAGGCTGTTGATAATGATGTTAATATTGGTGTTAATATTAGGGCCAGGGCCTCAATTTATTGGGTGCGGCTCCCTAATCAAAGGCCTGGTGGAAGAGCTCCATCTTGCAGGCCCTGCGGAACTGTAATAGGTCCCACAGGAACCTGATGTCATCCGGAAGCTGATTCAACCAGTACGGAGCCACCACTGAGAAGGCCCTGGCCCTCATTACAGCCAGCCTGGTGTCTCTGGAGCCTGGAAGGGCCAGACAGTTTAGGGGCCCTGATCTTAGTGCTCTCTGGGGAACATGTGGGGAAAGGTAGTCCCTTAGGTATGTAGGCCCCTGACCATATAGGACTTTAAAGGTAAGAACCAGCAGTTTGAACCAAATTCAGTATGCTATAGGTAGCCAGTGCAGTGCTTTTAGTGCAGGCTGGATGTGCTCCCGCATAGGGAGGCCCAACAGCAGCCTGGCCACTGCATTCTGCACCAGCTGCAACTTCCAGATTTGGGACAAAGACAGCCCCATGTAGAGGGCATTACAGTAATCCAGTCTTGAGGTGACCATTGCATGGATCACTGTTGCCAGGTCATTGCATTCGAGGAAGGGAACCAACTGCCTAATCATCCAAAGATGGTAAAAGGCTGACTTCGCAGTGGCTGCTACCTGGGCCTCCATCATTAAGGAGGCATCCAGGAGCACTCCCAAACTCCTAACCTCCAGCCCTGGAACCAACGGTGCCCCATCAAAGATCAGGAGTGGGATCCCTACCCTTGGACCACTCCGACCCAGGCACAGAACCTCTGTCTTCATTGGATTCAATTTCAGTCAACTCCATCTAAGCCAGCCAGCCACAGCTTTCAATGCCAGGTCCAGATCTTCTGGACTAGAATCAGACTGGCCACCCAACAACAGATAGAACTGGGTGTTGTCCGCATATTGGTGACAACCCAGCCCATGGCTCCAGGCAATCTGGGCAAGCAAACTAGCAGGTGCCTTCGGGACAGCTGTTCCCCAATGGTCACTCTTTGTCCTCTGAAGGAATGAGAAGAGCCACTGCAAGGCAGACCCCTGAATCCCAGTGTCAGCGAGGCAGTGGATCAGTAGTTGGTAGTCGACCGTCTCGAACGCCACCAACAGGTTCGACAACAGTGACACCGCTAAACCACCCCTATCCAGATGCCTCCGAAGGTCATCCGTGAGGGTGACCAGTGCCACCTCCGTCCTGTGGCCTGGTCGGAAGCTGGACTGGAAGGGATCTAATGTGGAGATGTCATCCAAAAAACCCTGCAAATTAATTGCCACCACCCTCTCAATTAATTTGCCCAACTAGGACAAATTGGAGACTGGTCTGCTAATAAGTTCAAGAGGATGTGGCAACCCTCAGGGAGACAGGAAGAAGGGGCAGGCATGCCCCAAGGAGTCTACCTTGTAAAGGTCAGGGACTTGGGCCTAGGAGGACATATTAGCCTTCCTGCCAGCAAATTGGTTCTTTTGTCCTACTTGAGTTTTTCTTGGCAGCAACTGATGGAATACTAATAATTGTACAGCTACGATCAGTTCTGATCCTAAGCCTCACTTTTCTTGATGTGTATTACCTTTAAAAGAGACGAACAACTGCTTTTATGTGAGTCCCAGTAACAGCAGATTATCTACTGTGGAAGAAGTGAGTTGCAAACTCATTTAATTTTTTTAGAAGTGAGAAGATTGATCAAAGATGTTGGAAGGACTGTGATAAAAGCATTGTGTAATGAAATGTAAAGAATCACATTCTGGAAAGAGAATGGTAGATAAATTACGAGAAATGACTACTAACTCTTGTACTAGTCAGTGTTCTCAGGGCTGGCCCCAGGTGTCTGGGTGCCCTAGGCAGGACAGCCTGGGGCACCCACACCACCAGGGATGCCAACCTCCCGGTGGTGCCTGGAGATGGCCCAGCATCAGGAGAGCCGGGGAAGAGGCGGGCTTAGAATGCCCGCCCCTTCCCTCCCAGCAGTGGCACTGGCTTTTCTGGGTGCCTCGCAGTCGCGAGGCACCCAGAAAAGCCAAGGCTGCCGGTGCTGAGCAGCCCGGGGGCTTTTCATGGGGGGGTGGGGGGCATTTTGGCGCCCCTGCAGGGCTGGTGCCCTAGGCGAGCGCCTAGCTCGCCTAGTGGGCGAGCCGACCCTGTTCTTCACTAACAAAAAATGCTTTTAATTTTCAAAGGTGTTTTCTTTGAACTCTAAATATACTGTGGCCTTGGTAATCAAGACACTGGGCAGTTCACGCACACGGTCTCCCTTCTACACAACCAATTGTTGTGACTGCTCTCAGACCAATGTGTGTTTGTGATTACATGGAGACATATTAGTATGGTTGTACATAGATGCAGCCGTCAATAACTTTGGTGATGGCATAGTAGTTCTGTTTAACAGGAATTGCTACTGGCGCCATAACTTGGTCACAATTAATGTTTCCCATACAGTCATGACTTACACAGAGTTCAGCCTTTCTTCTAAGGAGCATTTCCCCCATCTTAAGGTAGGTTAGGCTACCACCTTGCAAGGTAGGTTAGGCTAAGAGAAGGTAAATGGCCCAAGGTGAGCCTCATGACAAAAGGGGAATTTAAACCTGGATCTCCCCAGTCCTAGTCCAGCACTTTAATCACTGCACTGCACTGACTCCAAGATGGACCACATCTGCTTGTGTGTAGGGAAAGTTACGCAAGTGGACCAACTCATTAAATATAGTAAGCCATCTGTACCCCATACATGTGAACAGCAGCACAATCTCCCTGTACTAATGTGCTCACTATGTATGATCCTAAATCAAGGTCAAACACAGTTCAGTCGTTATTTATTAACTATTTATTCACAGATTTTACCCCACTCTTCTCTATAGGGCTGCCAGCTGAGCCGGGAGGGAATTGTAGGGGACAGAGACATATAAAATACATATCAACACACAAACCCATTAGTTATGTCAGCATGTCAACATGACACTCTAGGATTCCACCAAAACTCTATGGTATTGCACATGTTTCCCAAAAGGCTATCTGAAAAGTATTGGTGTCTTTAACAGTATTTGTTGTTTAGATATTTAGGTAGCTTACATAAATGACATATTTTTGTGTCCTAGCCATTGGTCACTATCACATACGTCCAGTATTTAATAGCTTTGGGCTTTCGTATTTGAAGCCTGACAAAAATCAAACTCATCTAGAGATGCCAAATCTAAATCATTCACATTTGGGGGAGGGGGAAATCATATTTGAAATGCAATTTGAAATTTGAAATATTTAATTGAAGACTGGCCAAACTAGAAAATCTGAAGAATCCATTGGTTTCAGTTCTAAATCAAAGTACCAAGTACCTTCCTGTTAACCCAGTTCGTGAAACACCACGTTGAACCCCACAGTCCTACCCACCCCGCCTGACACAAATACCATCTTGGTGAATTGATGGTGTTTATGTTGGCAGCATTTTTTTCCTGATGTCTGGCTCTGTCAAGACTAATTTTAGCATTTCTAAAGCTGGGTAAAAATATGGCCTCATTACTTTGATGTCAGAGCATGGTTTACTATTAGTATATTCTGGGGTTTATCATTTTAGTCATGTTTAACACGGCTACAGGAGGCATGCACTATTAAATCTGGCTTATTTTACATTCCTGTCCAGGATTATTTATTTGGAACAATTTCCTCTCTATCAAAAGACACGGCTAATGCTGAGTTTTAATGTGTTATTTACACACAAAATAACCTATTTACAACTTGGTATCTGCCGGAGGGAGAATGAATGGGCTGGTGCTTTCTCCATTCTGTTCTATCGGAGTTTAACAATCTGGATTGCTAATAGAACCATTTATCATGAGGTGGTAATTTATTTTATGTTAGTTGCATAGGTCTCACTGCCTCTGATCTATGGAAATACTTCGTGTATAATGAAGTCCAACAAGTCATTTGGTGTAAACATGGGGAAGCCAGGTTTGGAGCCAGTGAAACCAGCCTGTACTCCTTTCCAGTAGGCAATATTTCTTGGAAATTAATGGTTCAGTTGATTGAATCAAGCCCATCACCTTCCACATGTGCTTTATGTACAGCATGGCAAGAACAGCATCTCAAATAGAGTGCATTTATGCTATAGCCAAAAGAGGAATTTTTTTTCCAAAGAGGCTCAATAAACAGATTTTTGTGTCATATATGAGGTCAAGAAGAAATTTCACCCCTTGTCAGATTGTCCACTCTACATCTTTGCTTTACCCTACACAGGTACTGGTGTTAACAGACATAAAGAGGCAGCTTAGAGTTTATAGGACCTCTTTCAGACTATTGGACTAACCTTTTTAGAAGTATTTGGATATGGAAAACAGAGAGAGAGAGAGAGAGAGAGAGAGAGAGAGAGAGAGAGAGAGAGAGAGAGAGAGAGAGAGAGAGAGATGTTTAGCCAAGTGGTATTCCATTCCTCTAAATCTATGATGTCATGTTTGTTTATGTTTATTATTAATATAGTTTATACTCCACCTGGTTGCTTAAGGCAGCTTACTAATATTAATTAAAAGCAACTAATTTATAGAAAATAAATCAATCAAAAACACAAAGCTCAGCAATATTCCCACTTACACACTAGAATGGGGTTAAAAGCCCAAACAAATTTTCAGACAAAAACCAACAGATGCTCATAAAGTCCTGTGATTTCCCGCCCCCCAAAATATTCTTTAACAGAATGAAGTCACTGGGTCCGTGATGCATTGTTTTCCTAATGAAAATAGCCCCAAAAAACCCCACTGGGGAAAAAAATTACAGGCACTTGTAAGTTTCCCATGACAATGGTCAAAGCTGCTTTCAGGGTAACAATTTTCAGAGGGGAAGAGGAGACTGCAATGGTGAAAAATTAAATAGGGTCTCTCGTCCCTAGCCAGTGTCCCCTTCCCCTATAAATCATCATCCCAGTAACCCTATCCTGTTAAAAAATAGGAGAAAAGAACCCCAGAGATACACATAATATGAAGTTCTGTCCTTAGCAATACCAGCCTCAAACAGATTGACGCCACTACAAAGGAACAACTCTCTGTCCACGTCCTCTTTGTAAGCAGCACAAATGGAATCATCTCCGGAAAGGTCACGAGGGTGGAGTCTTCACGGCGTGGATAGGAAAGAAAAGGCGGAGGGGAAGGAGAAGACCAGAAGACCTCAGAAAAACAAACCAATGAGAAATGTCAACCGTGTGTGCCTTGGAATTAAAGGAATAAGAAAATAGAAACTGCCAATTAAGTCGTCCAACTTAGCCCTTTTTGCAGGCCACTGACTCCTGCAGAGGGTGGCTTGCTGGTTTTTCCAGCAAGAGAAAGTGTAAGAGGTACTTATAGACCGCTAACGGCCTTTAATAAAACCTGTCATCTGAAGTAAGTCAAAAAAACCTATGGCTTGGTTCCTCTGACCTTGTTCCCCTTTGCATTTGTCTACCAGCTGATACAGAGGCTGTCCTCTGCTGTGGGGCTTGCCTCCTCTGCCACTAGCACTAGAATCGTAGAATCACAGAGTTGGAACTGGCCATACGGGCCAGCTAGTCCAGCCCCCTGCTCGATGCAGGATCCGCCTAGACCATCCCTGACAAGTGACTGTCCCACCACTGCTTAAAGACTGCCAGTGAACGGGAGCTCACCACCTCCCTAGGCAGCTGATTCCACAGTTGCACAACTCTGACGGTAAAAAAGTTTTTCCTAATATCCAGCTGGTACCTTCCCACCCTAAGGAGCTGCGGTGGCTCAGGTGGTTAAGATGCTGAACTGCAGGCTGTGGAAGGTCAGTAGTTCAGCAGTTCAAGACCCGGGTGCCACATGATGGGGTGAGCTCCCGTCTCTGGTTCCAGCTCCTGCCAACCTAGCAGTTCGGAAGCAAGAAATTGCAAGTAGATAAATAGGTACCACTTCGGTGGGAAGGTAACAGCATTCCGTGCGCCTTGGTCATGCCAGCCACATGACCACGGAAATGTCTTTGGACAGCGCTGGCTCTTCGGCTTGGAAACGGAGAGGAGCACCGCAACCCTAGTCGGATTTGACTGGCTTTCGAGCAAGGGAACCTTTACCTTTACCTTTTTACCTTCCCACCCTTAATTTAAACCCGTTATTGTGAGTCCTATTGCCTGCTGCCAACAGGAACAGCTCCCTTCCCTTCTCTAAGTGGCAGCCCTTCAAGTACTCAGAGAGAGCAATCTTTTGCTCTAGCATAAGCAGTCCTTGAAAAACTGATTTTGTGCACCCAAAGTGCTAACAGTAGGGAAGGTGAGCACTGAACCGAGGAAAACCTCTACAGCGACTGAAGAGAAGCACAAGGGAAATAATGTCATATGATCCAAATCCATAAACTGAATGAAGCTCATTTCCAAATTAAGTAAGAAAAAGCCTCTTAATCTGTGTTTTTTTCTGGGATTTGAACAAGAATCTGATACGTTACCCAGTTGTAGGGATAATTTATTCTTGCCCTTCTGGAACAGTGGAATCAGTGATTACTTCTCTGGGTTTACTCCAGTTGTATAATGAGACCACTAAGACCTCCTGTAGTTGTTCAGAGATGATCCATGGTAGCTTCCACAATCTCTAGAACTTTAACACTCATTTTACATAGTTAAGTTATGAAAAGGAAAGCGGGGCTGATGAGGGCCTCCATGGGCCCCTGGACAAATGCCACCTTGTCCCCCCCCCATGCCCCCAATCCAAATTACGTCTAATTTTGTAATTTTATATTTGTACTCACATAAACATGTGTACCAGTACAGGACTTTGTATTTACAAAAGTTCATATCACAATAAATGTTTAGTAAGTAAGTAAGAAAGAAATCTATTAAAGTTTACCCTTGTACCATTACTTAATACAAAAGCAGGGGCAAACTGGGTTATGTAGTGGTGCCGGATGAGAAGTACTGGGCTCGTAAGGATTGATTTTGCTGACATACCTTGTAAAATGGATTATGTCATGTGTCATATAACATGAAGCCTAATGTCTACAGTAGCAAAGTAGCATTTACAAAGTGGTATTAGATGTCCCACCAATACAACAACATCAACCCACTGCCTGAAAGGGTCAAGGCTGCTAGACTACTTTTAAGTATGTTCTATGTTGCCAACCAGGGATGAGCAGGAGTTGAGACCAAGACTGACAAATGGGGGGGGGGATTAGAAGTAGGGAGAGAGAAATGAAGGCATATCATGAAAGGAAGAGAGGAAAATGGAGTAGAACAATATAGACATTAGGAAAAACTCCCTGACAGAGCAGTTCCTCAGTGGAACAGGTTTCCCCAGGAAGTGGTGGGCTCTCCTTCTTTGGAGGTTTTTTAAACTGACGGCCATCTGACAGCAATACTGATTCTGTGGATTTAGGCAGTTCATGAGAGGAAGGGCAGGAAGGGTTGCATCAGTGCTTAGTTTGCGTGGCTCTTTCTTACGCACCCAGAGAAATCCTGATCGTCACTTTGGGGTCAGGAAGCAATTTTTCTCCAGGCCACCTTGGCCTGGGATCCTGGAGGGGTTTTTTGTTTGTTTGTTTGTTTGTTTGCCATCTTCTGGGCATGGAACTGCGGTCACTGGGGGTGTTGGGGAGCAGGTATTTGTGAATTTCCTACATTGTGCAGGAGGTTGGCCTAGATGACCCTGGAGGTCCCTTCCAATTCTATGATTCTATAATTCTAAGAGAAATATAAAAGAAAAGGTTTTATTTTGTACAACACTGACAGGGAAGATCTGGCTGAGAAGACAAAACTGTGGAACTGAGTGGAAGAAAATGGAAACATCAATCTTGTTAGGAGGCTGCAGCCTGGCAATGACTCTTGTAGTCATGAACTATTCTGGCTGGTCTTGCCTGGCTCCAGTGCTGGGTGGCTGATGGGTTAAAGCAGGATACGCAAGTGTTTGCCTTCTTGTAGTAAACTCTGCAGAAAGGTACCGACAGCAGAAAGCCGAGCTTTACTGTGCTCTACCTTTCCTGTGGGCTGCGGTGGCTCAGGTGGTTAAGATGCTGAACTGCAGACCGGAAGGTCAGTAGTTCAGCAGTTTGAGACCCAAGTGCTGTATGACGGAGTGAGCTCCCGTCTCCGGTCCCAGCTCCTGCCAACCTAGCAGTTAGAAAGCAAGAAATTGCAAGTAGATAAATAGGTACCACTTCTGTGGGAAGGTAACAGCGTTCCGTGCGCCTCGGTGTCTAGTCATGCTGGCCACATGACCATGGAGAAGTCTTCGGACAGTGCTGGCTCTTTGCCTTGGGAACGGAGATGAGCACTGCATCCCTAGACTCAGATTCGACTGGCTTTCGAGCAAGGGAAGCCTTTACCTTTACCTTCCCTGTGCCCCAGTGCTGCAACACAGAACTGCATTAGAAGTGGAAAAAATCCAGGAGCATTTTGAATGCAGCTTGACTCCAGCTTCTGTGGCCCTCCAGCTGGTTTGGGACCTGGGAATTCTGTCCCCCCCCCCCAGCTGCCCTTTCTTGGTGACCCTGGAGGAAAGGAAGAAATAACTTCAAGACTGGCACTGCTGCAATTCAGGAGAGCTTTCACACATTACAAGAATTACGGCTACCTGCCACAGTGATTCCCCACTGCACATTTGGCCCTGGGCTGAAAGCCAATCACAGATTTCTTTGACACGGCGCACTGTACATATACAGTGCCAAAGATTAGTATGGTTTTCACACATTACAGAGAGCATCATTGCTAAATGAAGAACACGGGGTGTCTATCCACTAATATCTGCAACTTGAAGAGCCCTGATTCCATCCATCCTCCATGTGGATGAGTATTATACTAAGAATGAAATAAGCACACCAAAGCAAAATCTGAATAGGGTTGAAGACGTACATTTTTCAACAGTCAAGGTTTGAAAAATCTCCCATAGGGACTTGCTGAGCTTCCTCTTTCTTATTTAAAGTCTACATAAAGGTAAAAATAACCCAAGGTGGGGGAAGACTGCTAATGCAAAATAAATAATTACATTACAAAACAGTCCTAGAGAGACTGGTTGTGTAAATCACTTTTAAAAGAGAACAAGCTCCAGATAAAATCCATTCTTTTATCGTACAGATTAAGTCTTTTCCTTTGACGCTAAATTATTGATAGGGTTTGGCAGAGTGTTTCACAGCTGCCTTTGTAGAGCAGTGGGACTGCTCTCAGGGTCAGGCAAGTGGCAAAGAAAAATGCTCTTAAAAATGCTGTGCATCCACTACTGACATCTAAAAATGGGATTTGTATTCCCTGCCCTTCTTAAAGAATGCCTATTATGCCCTGAAAAGACAGCAGAGTACTTAAGGAATGACTGTTAGGATACATTGTGTTACTCTGTTCATGCTTGATTGTAGCTAATATTTCCCCATGATCTAACAAAGTAGTAAAAGGATGGTTTCCCCCTTCCACTCCTTACAATCATGATAATGGAACATTAATCTGTTTTAGTGGTTATCTATGTGGATTAGAAGTTAGAATTTCCAGTTCAGACACTGGGTTGTTATCATTATTATTGTACTGTTGAAAGATCTAATAGCCCTCTGTAGTGTCATTAAGAATTAGATTTATAACAAATGTCATACCCAGTCCTTCTTCCAATGGGGACCCAAAGCTGCAGTGTTCTCCTGTCCTATCTTGTGAGGTAGGCCTGACTGAGAGTATATCACTTCCATGGCAGACTGGAGATCTAAGTATAAGAGACAAATGACAGGCTATTTAAAAGCCCTCTTATTACATGTTGCCTATTGTGAAGATAACCATATTCAGGGCGTTCCAATTCCCTTCACTTTTGGTACTGCAACCTCCATCATCATTCTGAAGTTGGTGGGCAGACACGTAGCATTATTTTCTGAGTTATGCCTGCCACAAACAGAGACCCTTGGCTTCCATTGCAAATAGCATGGTGTGGTTGTAGTTTGTCTCACCTGGGCCAGGATTTCCCTATGCCTTTCAATTTTGGCCCTGAAACCCCCACAACGATCCTGCAGCTCGTGGCCAATTTTGAGTCTCCTAGCTTTACTCTCTGATGAGTTATGCCTGCCGGCATGGTGTATTACTTAAAGCGTTAGACTAGACTCTGGGAAACCCAGGTTCAAATCCCCACTCTGCCATGGAAGCTTGCTGTGTCCCTTTTGGCCAGTCGCACACTCTCAGCCTAACCTATTTTACAGGGTTGTTGTGAGCATAAAATGGAGGAGAAGAGGATTATGTAAGCTGCTTTGGGCCTCCATTTAGGATTGCCAACCTCCTTCTAATGTAACACTTAGGCAAGAGGCTGGGCTACTCAGAGTTGAAGCAGAGGTCTGGGAGCAGGCTATAACACTCTGGCTAAAAATTCATTACAACCCAAAGGGTTTAATACTTTACCTTTTAGCCTCGAACCCATAACCCTGCCTGGTCCACACAAATTCTTAACAAATTCAATCAGATTGTCCTATTCCCAGAAGATCTCTTCTATGGAAGCCTATGCAAGGCAAGAACAGCCGTTGCACAGAGGCTTCGTGATATTGAATTACAAAATGGAGACGCTTCGCTACCCAAGAACCTCAGAAATATGAAATCTTGGCCTAATTTTATTGCTGCCCCTTATTTAGTTAACATTACCTATGAGCCCTATAGATGGGCCTTTTCCAGAGCCCGTTTTGAGGCACTCCCCTCTGCTGTACTGCAAGGTAAATTCAATCGAGTGCCAATGCATGAACGTATATATGCCCATGCATAGCTAACATGGTGGAATCAGTTACTCACGTCCTCCTGTTCTGCAGATTCTATCAGGAGGAACGAGACTATCTTATACTACCCCTTCTGTCTAGATTTAGCCCTCTGCAGCCTTATCTTGACTTTAGGCCAGAAGTCCTTTGTAAATTCCTCTTAGAAGATGTTCAGAGCTCAGAGATTTATGCTGTGGCAAAATTTTGTTGCTTAGCTATTAGGAAATGCAAACTTATTTTAGCTGGAAAAGCTGTATGATTTTCTTATTAATATGATTTTATTTTACTAAGTTTATTAATTTTCTCTTGTTAATGTTTTTATACTATTCCCATGTTAATGTTTTTATACTATTCCTATGTTATTACTGTTTTAAACCTTCTTGTATCAGAATTGTACTGGCTTTTGCTGTAATAAATTAGATTGAATTGGATTGCCAACCTCCAGGTGGCATCTCCTGCTATTACAATTGATCTATAGGTGACCAAAATCTGTGGAGAAAATACCTGCTTTGGAGGGTGGGCTCCATGGCATTATACCCTGCTGAGAGGTTTCTCCCCTCCCCAAACCCTAACATCCCTAGGCTCCACCCACAAAATCTCCAGGTATTTCCCAACCCAGAGCTGGCAACCCTAGGAAAGGCAAGATATAACTAACTAACCGATATTTGGTTTAGATCATGGTCGTATGGGGGGCGTGTAGATCTTTGTCTGGGGACCCATGGTGGCTTTCTTTTTATTCAAACAGATCATCATAAGACTATAAGAGAAGCCATGTTGGATCAGGCCAATGGCCCATCCTGTCCAACACTCCATGTCACACAGTGGCCAAAAGCCAGGTGCCATCAGGAGGTCCACCAGCGGCACCTGGAATTAAACCTGGGAATTTAATCAGTAACCAATGGGGTGACTGCAGATTAGGTAGAATATGCTTACTTTTCCAAACTCCTACCAACAGGGGTGTTCGGTACTTGCTGAAGTTTGCAAGTGGTCTTCAAGGGCATCCCCACATAAAGCACATGACAGTAGTCAAGCCTCAAGGTTACAAAGGTTGTCCAAAGACGTCCCTTACATTTGCAGGTGATAAAACAGGGAATTCAGAACCACTGAAAGAAAGGATGTCTCACCAACTAGAGATGAAAGAAAGGACTTACAAGGTCTTTTTAAAGAAAGGGCTTAAAAGGGTCTTTTTACAGCACAGAACTCAAGCTTGGGCCGCCGCCCCACACACACTGATCAGTCCATGTCCTCCCTGTTCTGTCATCAGACCTACTGAACCAGATTAGAAATTCACACCACCCACAAGCATGTGCTGATAGGGTGCGAAGAATCCACACGTGTAGAAACTGGTCAATATCCTACTTTTCTGCTTGTCTTGATTTCTTCCCGTCTGTTTATTCAGGTAGCATGTTACATCTTGGCATTCTGAGGCACTTGCTATTCATCTCTCCTTCCTTTCACATACAAGCAGGAACATGTTGAGGCAGCTCGCTTATCAGAACTGCAGTTGGCATGGGAATACACCTCTCTCCTGCTAGCCTGCAATTAGAAGCATTGCTGCTCTCTGAGAAATGTTAGCATCTGGAGAAAGTACCAAAACAAAAAAAAAAACCCAGAAAGGTGATAATTTTGCAAACTGTTTTCGTGAGCTCCAAGTATTATGTGCTCTCGTAAAGTTTTCTTCTTTTCAAAAGTTTGTTTTGGAAAGGAATCAAACTGCATTTGGATAAAGTGTCAGCAATGCTTGAGTTACTTTTTGTAGATGTGGGATATGTAGCCTGTGAATTTTCCTGAATTTCCTGCACGTACTGAATCATCGGTCTTGTATCCATAATATGTGCTCCTGGCTCCTAAAAAGGCTCGCGATTGTTCAATTAGAGTCTCACAATTCATGGGACAGAAAGAAATCCAGTCATATAAAATCAACAGTACCGAGAAAATAAGATATCACTTTCTTGCCTGTCCTCTTATTTCTCAGGGACAAATCACACAAGCAGTGAATTCTCAAAAGGCAGTTCTAAATGGCAAATAGTGAAGCTTCGTCCTCATAAGCAGTCCTGTTCCATTTCTGGCTGTAAGATAACAACATGTGATTAATAGTTTTATTCTAAAGCGATGGATGAAAGGTATCAAGAATAAACTTTTTGTCATTTATGTTTAGATTTTGCCTCCCCTTTCCAACAAACTAGAGTCATGTCTAAGAGGCTGTACAAAAGAGCAAAGATATTTTTATGTCAGTTCAGACAGGATTTCCTTTCACAATGACTCTAAATATGGTGGTTTAATTGGACACCCGAAATTAAAGCTAGGTTCGCCGAGTGATTTGCTGAGGTTCTTGAATGTAGGTAAATCTGGATGAACATATGGTTTAGGGTAGAAACCACACATGACTCCATGATTTCAGCTCATAAACCAGGTAACATTTAGTGGCTGAAGGCAAGTTTTTGGTGGTTAGCCACTCTAAGCAGCTGCATTAAGATGAGCACATTACTCTGAGGGAGAGATGTTCAGAAGGAGAAGGCATCAGAAGGGATGCCGACATCTGAAATGAATCGCTGAGAATTAGTATTCTTTCTATTTCTCTCAGAAACTTCGGTCAGGCTGTGATCACGTGCACAATTAGCCGCTCCATAGGCGCGAATGCTGGGCGGATTTAACGGGCGTGATCAGACGTGAACATCTGGCCAGCATCCCACACCTGTCGGCAACCCGTTGTGCTCCACTGCAAGAGCGGAGTGAAAAGACGCTGGGGAAAGTCCACTATCAAACAGGTTGCTCCGGGCCACGGACGGACTTTCCCCTGTGTGATCGCGCCAGCACGCTCTCATGGCATCGGGATGGTCTGATCAGACCATCCTGACTCTGTGCTGTTCCCCCCCCTTCCCAGTATGCACATCATCGCATACTGCCATAGGAAGCCCTCAGTGTGGAGATGCGATTCATTGATCCCCCGTTTAAGTGCATCGGAAATACCCGGCAAAAAACCCCTCCGATTCACCTGCAGTTTGTGTCTGATCACTCAGTGGCGGGCTGCCCCCACAGCTCCCATGGACTGTGTGATCGTGCAAATACGGATCAAATTGCTACGGAGCAAATAGCCTTGCTTCCCCCACGCATTATCTGGCACGTGTGACCACAGCCTCAGACTACTTTTTGCCTACTGGTTTGAAAGCCAAGTAATGAACAACAGCATTGGCTGTTTTTCTTTCTTTCTTCAAATGCAGTAACATGACAGACTTTTGTCCTCTCAATAGTTCATCATTTAAAGGTCTAATAGGCTTGGATCTGTATTTGGAGATTCCAGAACCACATCTCCCACTGCTTCTTAGGGATGCTGTGAACTTTGGCATGAACATGATCACCATGCAAACATGCTTTGCTCGACTCCCTCAAACAGATATGAAGCAAGCTCCTAATTCGATCACCTCAATAGTCCTTGGTGAAGGAGGCACTGAACAGCTTTCAGCTTGTACAGGAATCTCTTATTCTACATGGTTAAGTCATTGCCACTTTGGTTCTCTCTCTCTCTCTCTTTTTTTAACTACTGTGCAACAATCCTGGTGGCATGGTGCAATACTGTTCCCAGGACCGGCTCGCTCACTAGGCGAACTTAGGGGTGCCAAACGGCCCCCGCCAACCCCCCCCACCCCTTCCCCTGGCTTGCCAGCGCGCCCCAGGGGCGGGCAAGAGGAGGAAGGAGGAGGAGGGGAGCCCTCCCTCGATCTGGGGAGCCCCAGTGGCGGGGGGGGGGCACCAGAAGGTAGCCCCGCTTAGGGCAGAAAAAAATCTCGGGCTGGCCCTGACTGTTCCTCAGATTGGATGGGGGGAGATTACAGAAGTATACTCTGCTGACATTAATAAGCAGGTGTGGTGGGGGGAGAAGATTGCTGAACATGAGGAGAAGAAACCAGAAGCACACAGACCATAGAAGAGTGTTTCAGTCTTCTAGGCCCATTGACATTAGTGGCCTCAGAAGGGTGTAACTGTTGAAGATGACATCTGAATGGTGACTGTCAATTCAAACATACTTTTTTTTCCATTTTAAGTATATGCTGTTTAAAATTGGAGGCACTGGCAGATGAGTTTGAGAAGGAAGGGATGGCTGCTGCTCTGTTTACTGATGTTAGCATGCCACCGTATTTTTCCCTCCGTTGGAGCTGAGTAGTGCTGTTACACCATGCCACCAAAATCATAGCCTAATGGTAGAAATAATGGGATGATGTAATAGCAGCAATTTCATTTTAAAAAAAAGGTAACTCTGGCAAGCAATTCAAATGAAGCTTGACAGCTGGTATTATGATTTCCAGCACGTGGAAGAAAGCAGTGTCATCCCACAAAACAGTGAAATCTCCCTGAATGTGTTTAGACACATCTGGGCTGAGTTCAGACTGGCAGTTTGAAGTGGAGAGCCAATCGTGGCAAAAAAGCCCCGGAACAAACTGTTCCGGGTTTTCACGGTCACACTGTGCCGATTGATGTGGGAGCATACTGGGAGGAGGTGCATGGGAGCGTTCAGACTGCTGGCCCGGAGGCATGACTGTAAACAGCTTTTTCCTGGTAAATTGGCTATGTGCGCATGAGCGCATATGTGCTCATGCACACGTGCATGTGGCCGATTAGGAGATGATCCTGTTGTGCTGGCACTGCATTGGGCAGTAGAGCGGAGCACAGCCAATCATATCGCTGCTGCCTTATGCACAACGCGGGTTGCTTCCGGCTTTTTGGGTTGGCGTTCACACTTCCCAGAAGTGGAATGAAGTGGGATAAACGGGCTCTCAGGGATTTGCTACCACTTTCAACAGGTATCTTTTAATCCTGGGAGCGAAGCGGAACAGCACGGGTTGCCTATGGGTGGGGAACGCCAGGCAGATGTGCCTGTGTGAACACCCCCTTTAATCCACTTGGGAAACGTGGCTGAAACGTGGCTATAGCGGGGCAAACTGCCGGTCTGAACTCAGTCCTGAACAGTCCAACAAAGAATCATCAACTCCCAGCTTGCAACTCCTAAGAAAGCTGTGATCCAAACCAAGGGGTACTCAAGCACCGCTACTCTCCTTCTATACTTACTCTGCTCTCTACTACCATTGCTTACTACAATTAGACATACACCAGCATCATGCTATAAAAAGGCCTGAGGCGGGAGAGGCCAGGTGACCGTTGGCCAGGCAGACTGACAGAGGGAATCTTGCTCACTTTCACTCTCCTGCAAGATGGCTGATGGAATGTGAAATGGTTGGTCAGGCAGCCTCATAAATAGGAATCAAAAGATGGAAATTGGTTTGCAGCCAAATAATGAATACTGGACCTCCTTTTACAGGGAGCCGTTCCAGTTTAAAGGCCTTGTTAACCCTCAATTAATGTATTAATTTGATTAAATAATTGATGCCTTCAGTTCTGCAAATAATTTGTATAATGAAATGTTTGAATGGGGAGATGCAAATAATGCTAAAGGTAATCTGGTTCTTTTTAGATGATTAGCAGATAGCAGTGAAAGTCCGGAGCCGTGGAGTGTCACAGGGCCACTGACATCTGAATCAAGTGAAATTTATTGCTGGTTGCTACAAATATATAGAGCAAAGTAAAAGTTCCAAGCATTAACTTTGTGAACTGTAAAGATAAATAATGGCTGCTATAAGATCATTTAAGACGCTCCCTTTGGGACATGAAAGAGATCTTTGAAGGGAGCAATTTTCTAATATACCTATGTTGAATCATAAAAATCTATTGCATACGAGGGGAGAGGGGAAAATGTTTTTCTTATTAAAGCAAGGATGGGTTGCCTTTTATGATCAGTTGTAACAGGACTTTAACCTATGCATCAGTCCAATAGGGACAGAAATGGACCGGCCTGGGCATTTGTACTTGACAGAAGGCCCTTTTGTTTCTGTGACTGCATGTGGCAGGGCCGGCCCGAGGTTTTTTTGTGCCCTAGGCGGGGCTACATTCTGGCGCCACCCGCTGCCGCTGGGGCTCCCTCGGGCGAGGGAGGGCTCCCCTTCTCCTCCTCCTCCCCCCTCTTGCCCGCGCCGGCAAGCCAGGGAAGGGGCGGGGTTTTAAACCCCCATCCCTTCCATCTGAGTGCCGGCTTGTCAGTGCGTCCTGCAGCAGCGGGGCACTCTGGCAAGCCAGGGGAAGGGGTGGGGGTTTAAACCCCCATTTCTTCCGTCTGAGCGCCGGCTTGCCGGTGCGTCCTGCAACTGCGGGGCATGCTAGCAAGCCAGGGGAAGGGGTGGGGGGGTTGGGGGGGCTTTTGACGGGGGGCAGGGGCCTTTTGCGCCCCTAAGGGCCGGCATGCTCTAGGCGAACACCTAGTTTGCCTAGTGAGCGAGCCAGCCTTGTGCATGTGACTACTGAGTCATTTCTGAGGGTTCCTCTTTTATACATACCTTCCTTGTACTAAAATGGATTTGTTTGCTCACAATGTGCTAAGTCTTTAATTATTAAAGTACAGATCTCAACTAATTTTTATGTATATATGTAAAAATAATTCTGAGTATTTATAGAACACATTTCAAGTGTTCACCTATTTCCCTCAGTAATAATTCCACCAGGAGGGAAGATGGCAGGGTAAAGGCCAATCTTGTCAAATCTTGGAAGTTAGGCAGGTTTGGTACTTAGATTAGAGACCATCAAGGACAACTCTGCAGAGCAAGGAAATGGCCAACCACCCCTGTTTCTGAGCTGTTTTGAAAGCCCCTTGCTGGGGTCGCCATAACTCAGTTCGAACAGCACCCACGTATATAATCATTTGACCAGCCCTACTGGTTCATTTACCCTTCACCCTTCCTCCATTGAGCTCATGGTGGTGTAATTGTTTGCTTCTCTCCTTTTGTATCTTGTGAGATAGGGAGTGGCTGTTCAAAGGGGCTTTCTTGGGTTCAACTCCAAAGCATTTAAACCAAGCAGCTGAGTGGGGAACCACCACTCAGATGTTTGGTTTAAAGGGAACAGAGCCACTTAAACCACTACTTTCTGCTCCCTGCATAAAGCTGTAGAGAGCAGAAAGCAATGGTTTAAATGGTTTGGAGCCATTTAAACCTCTGCTTTCTGCTTCCTGTGAAAAGCAGCTGGGAGCAGAAAGCAGAGGTTAGCCACAAACCACAAACTGAACTGCAAAAATATGTTTTGTGCCCATCCCCACTTTCCTGCCCTTCACCTCCTACTAAAGCCTACCGATCTCCACAAAATCCTGTTCCTGGAGGATAGGGGACCCAGAGGAATGACATGATGGGGGTCTAGCTGCAGGAAGGAGGAACTGTTGGAAGATGCAGATTTAATCTGAATCCAGTTATTTCTAGATTGCTGATGGGGAGAGGGCAGAAAGATAGTGACTTGTGAAACTGAGTCCATGGGCTAGTTTTTTAGGAATGTGGCTCACTTTCTTTCCTAGTCATAGAATCATAGAGTTGGAAGGGACCTCCAGGGTTATCTAGTCCAACCCCCTGCACAATACAGGGAAATTCATAAACACCTCCCCCCCACATCCCCAGTAACCCCTGCTCCATGCCCAGAAGATCACACAAAACCTCCATGATCTCCAGCCAAACTGGCCTGGAGAAAAATTGCTTTCTGACCCCAAAGTAGTGATCAGCATTTCCCTGGGTGTATAAGAAAGGGCCACAGCACTGATGCAACCCTTCCTGCCCTCCCTTTCATGATCTGCCTAAGTTCACAAAATCAGCAATGCTGACAGATCTCCATCTAGCCTCTCTGAAAACCTCCAAAGAACAAGACCACACCACCTCCCGAAGAAACCTGTTCCACTGAGGAACCACTCTGTCAGGAAGTTCTTTCTAATGTTTAGTCGAAAACTCTTCTGATCTAATTTTAGACCAATGGTTCTGGTCCCACCTTCTGGGGCAACAGAAAACAACTGCACACCATCCTCTATATGACAGCCCTTCAGGTACTTAAAGGTGGTGATCATATCACCTCTCAGTCATCTCCTCTTCAGGCTAAACATACCTGGCTCCTTCAACCGTTCCTCATAGGACTTGATCTCCAGACCCCTCACCATCTTCGTTGCCTTCCTCTGGACACGTTCCAGCTTGTCTATATCCTTCTTAAGCTGTGGTGCCCAAAACTGAACACAATACTCTAGGTGAGGTCTAACCAGAGCAGAGTAAAGTCTCCTGTCAGTCTGCACGGAAGCCCAACACATAGCAGAAAAACATGTTCTAGGGCACATTTTATCTAAGGCTTGTTGGGTGTCAGCTTTACAGCATGATCTGAGACGTCAGTGTAGCACATATCTAACAATCTCCTCTGACTTTCCATCACAAGGAACAACCGGTAATACTTGACATGCTGACTTTCAGGGAAGTTAATCCACCATCACTAATATTGTTGCTGAGGAACCCTTGAGAAGTTTCTGACGAACCACAGGATTCACTGGAATATATTTTGAAAACCATTTTGGCTAAACCCATGCATACAAATGTGCACTGATTTGCCCATCTATAAATGAGACTCTTTTATGCAAACACCCTTGGGAATAGTGGTTGAGTATTGAAGATTGCACAAGTGGGTACCAGCTGCTGCTTAGCAAATGGTTTACATGGCAGAACCAGAGCTACTCAAAATGTTTCCTGTGCTAATCTGAAAGCTTCAGTGCCTTCTCCATCATTTCTGTTTGTTTACTGGCTTTGGGGAAAATGGCTGCTACGCCCAGGTTAATTATATTGTTAGCTAAGAGCTGCAGCAGGACTATTGATTTCTGTCTGTGTCACTTTCTCTTTAGGGGCAGAATGCTAAGGGAAATGGTATTACAAGCTGATTGTACAGTCTTTTTTACTCAACAAACAAGAAGGAGAAGGGTAAACCACAATGGAGCAACAACAAAAAATTCCCAGAAATAGATCCACCCCAAAACTGGAGATGTGTACATGCAAATCAACAAAGGGCAACTCTTAAAAATAAGCCGTCA
Organism: Gekko gecko; assembly: GCA_029375565.1. Taxonomy (NCBI): domain Eukaryota; kingdom Metazoa; phylum Chordata; class Lepidosauria; order Squamata; family Gekkonidae; genus Gekko; species Gekko gecko. Next base: position 72,861,621 of record JAPDNY010000003.1, on the reverse strand, counting down.
AACTATCCTAGGCATGTAATTTCCTTTAAGTAGAGACTCTTTTGCATATTTGTATTGAATATATTGTAACTTGGTGTGACAATTTTAAAAAAAAAACTGCAAAAGAATAGGAAGGATCTTGTTTGAAGTTGTACCCGTCCCATTTTTGATATGTATCCACTCTAGAGGCCTCATACTACCTGCCAGTTGCAGGGGTAATGTTGGGTATCATTATTCCTTTCTGTTCCCGAAAAGGGCTTCAAAGGCCAAGTTCAGACTGGCAGTATGACCCGAGATAGGCACATTTCAGAAACGTTTCACAAATGGATTAAAGGGCTGGTTCACACAGGCACATCTGTCAGGTGTTCCTCAGCCATACTCAACCCATCTTGTAACGCTTCCCTCCCAAGTTTAAAAGATACCAGGTGAAAGTGGTAGCAAACCCTGGAGAGTGCATTCATCCCGCGTTCATCCCACTTCCCAGAAGTGTGAATGCAAACAAGCTGATCCGGTAGGGATGCTCTTATGCGCATGAGCGCATGAGCGCATATCGTCAGATTCCATTACAAAAAGCCTCTTACAGCCACACCCCCGCCAGGGGTGGGCCAACAGTGTGAATGCTCCCTTGCGCCTCCTCCCCGGAATGCTCCCGCAACAGTCGGTGCAGTGTGACCGGGAAAACCCGGAACAGTTTGTTCCAGGTCTTTTTTGCCACAACTCCCTCACGCTTCAAACTGCCAGTCTGAACTCGGCCAGAGATTGAACATTTGCAGTCCCAAGAAGATTATTGTGGAACAGCCATCTGTTATGAAAATATTACAAGGCTGCAGTTTTTCTTCATTACTTGATTTAGATTCCTGGTGGACATTATTGTATTTAAAAATATTGTGTTTGGAATAAGTGGGTTCCTTTTTAAAAACATTTCTGTGATCCTTCAGGGACTTCATTTGTCCCTTAAGAGTAGTCATCTGTCTTGCTTTGACGCTGTCTTATTGTATGCAGTCGTTTATATTTGTCGTTAATTTTGGTTAAGCTTAACCGTATGTCTTCCCTCACAGTTACCAATTCCACAGGCACCTGAATCCACCCGACATCCACCTTTTCCTTTAGTTTTCAAAGGTTAGCAGACTGAGTCTGTTGATATCAAAGCGGGCTTTCATTTGGTTCAGCAGTTCAGCTGGCTGGAGAGCGGTCTTTCTAAAGAGATATGGGAACATCAAAGCTCCAGTGCCTTTAGAGCGCTGAGAAGGGGATTTCTAGGACAGGAATGTCTCAGACTGCTTTGATAGTTGCATGACTCTTCTCTGTGGGCAGCAGAACAGCAGGGCAGAACTGCTAGGCTTCAGGTAGCAGTTTCGGGGCTTATCTGTTGAAACAGGAATTGTCAGATACAAAAGGAGCGTGTTTTCTGAGCTAACATACAGACGAATCTTTAGTGAAAGGTGCACTCTCTTACTTGCTGAATTGCCATTCCAAGCTTCAGTTTGACAAACTTGACTTACCTAGTGTGAACTTCACGATCTCTAAAGCTCGAACATGTCAAAAAGGACTCGAGTGAATCAAATCCAATATTAATGTCCCTATTGTTTAGAACATGCAAAGGAGAGAGCGGGGGGGGGTTTGATGAAAGACAGGAGATATTGCTGGATCCTACTCATAGGGAAGGTTTGCAGAGTAATGCCATGGAAGAGCCAATTTGCCGACGTGGTTTCTAAGTATATGTTTTCAAAGTCTGTTTGCGACTAGAAGGATTTCTAAAGAGGATGCCGTCTGCCTAAACAGTAACTTCTGTGTGGCCTGCAAGTGGTTTCAGATGCTTAGCCAAAACCAAGAAATCTCTCCTCAAGGAAATTTTAGAGGTCTGCGCATGTTGCAAAACATCTCAAATTGAAATGACACTCATTCTTCCTGCTCTGCTGTTTTGCATACTCCCTTGCCTTGGAAATCTGTGATGTGTCTTTTGGAGAGGGTTCTAGAACTCCAATGTTATGGTTTGCACTTAGCTGAACTAAAACATAGACTTTATCAGACTTTTTATTTACTCTAATGGAAGAAAAAAAAATCCAAAAATGTGCTAATCCTCTGGAACTTCAGCTGAGCTCTCGCTGAAATGTACCATTTGGGGGCATGATATTTTGCATCAGAAATGAGCATAACATGGTCATGTCCATTTATAAAAACATTTGAGGATGAAGTCATTTTCTAAATGTCTTAAAGTTGTTTTGTGGGGTCTTTTCTATGTGTGTTGCAGCTGGTCAGCGGAATATGGTTTTAACTGTTATGAAAAATATATAAAATGAAAATGCTAACGTATATAAACCATGGATAAAGGAAGGTGGGTAAGTTGTCTAAGTTAACTGAATCAGTATGTCTGGTAGATGGTAGTCAAAAAATCATTTTTTCAAACTATGGGAAACTCTTCATTGATTTTTGGAAGCAGAAACTTAAGTTAACCCTTGATTTTTATAATTTTTCTTCCTTGCTTCCTTGTGTGAAGATATATGTTTGAAGTTTTATGAAAATATATTTGCATTTCCCCCCAAAAAAATTAAAATAAAGAAAAAGCAATTCACCACAGCAAAATTTCCAAAATGAAAAAATGTGACTATAAAGTTGAAATTTATCATACCATGAAGAAGATATGCAGACGATACCACTCTGCTGGCAGAAAGTGAAGAGGACCTAAAGAGCCTCTTGCTCAGAGTGAAAGAGGAGAGTGCAAAAGTGGGCTTGAAGCTCAACATCAAAAAAACTAAGATCATGGCATCTGGCCCCATCAAATAGAAGGGGAAGTCATAGAAGTAGTGACAGACTTCACGTTCCTGGGATCCCAGATCACTGCAGATGGTGACTGCAGCCATGAAATTAAAAGACACCTGCTCCTTGGGAGGAAAGCGATGGCAAGCCTAAACAGCATGATAAAAAGCAGAGACATCACCCTGCCAACAAAAGTCCACATGGTCAAAGCAATGGTATTCCCCGTAGTAATGTATGGCTGCGAGAGCTGGACTATAAGGAAGGCCGAGCGCCGAAGCATAGATTCTTTTGAACTATGGTGCTGGAGAAGACTCTTGAGAGTCCCTTGGACTGCAAGGAGATCAAATCATTCAATCCTAAAAGAAATCAACCCTGACTGTTCCCTGGAAGGCCAGATCCTGAAGTTGAAGCTCAAATACTTTGGCCACCAAATGAGAAGGGAGCATTCACTGGAGAAGACCCTGATGCTGGGAAAGATTGAAGGTCAAAGAAGAAGGGGACGGCAAAGGACGAGATGGTTAGACAGTGTCATCGATGCAACTAACATGAAATTGAGCAGACTTCAGCGGACAGTGGAAGACAGGAGGGCCTGGCGTAATCTGGTCCACGGGGTCGCGAAGAGTCGGACTCGACTGTGCGACTGAACAACAACAAAAGAAGAATGTATTCTGGTGTATTCTCCAGTCATACCACCAAAGAGTGTGACTATCATCTTTAGATTCTATGTTAGTTTTGTTTTAGTAGTTAATGCTTACTGCTTGTACATCGTCATGGTTATAAAACTGTGAAAAATCACAGAAGCATGTTGATTTGGTTGCATACGTCATTATTTTTGACCTGTGGCTCTCCAGCCTTTTAATATGGAGATTTCCCTATGTCTTTGTTCAGAATGCAGCTGTTTGGGCATCAGTTTCTTAGTCTGGAATCTGGTCGTGCTTATGCATCCAGAGATCCTCACTCCCCAAGCAGCTGAATCAGAGGAAGTCATTCATTCCAATTAAGATTAAACCACTGCAACAGTTTGAGAGCTGAGTGGACAAGAGATATACTAACATCTTCCTGTGAAGGGATTGTCTTGCTTTGACACTTCAATGTTAATATGAAGTAGTAATCACTAAAAATATGTTATTTTCCTTTTATCCATCCAAGTTTCATTGCAAAACAGAATAATTCATTTTTATTCCCAGTTCCAGCCTTGTGCCTTTCTACCTCAGACTAATGGCCATGCAGCCCAAAATGCACTAGGTTTTTGTTGAACTTTGCATTATTAATTTATTTTATTAATCACAAGGCAGTTTACAGTACACATAAATTGTAGTTGGCCAGGAACATCAGCCATTTCAGCCAGAAACTTCCTGGAAGCCATCAGATGGAGCCAGACCATGCTGTGAGCAGACCATGCTAACTGGGCCAGACAGCTGCAAAGTTCTGAAGGTCTGTGAGTCTAAACCTCACCAGTAATGGTTGGTCCGTGACAAAAGAATCATAGCAAGGTCCTTTACAGTAAACTATATTGAACTGAGGCAGATTTAAAACAACCATAACAAATGAATCGTATGACCTACCAAGGTGTTATGGGGATGGATGTGGTGGATTTTGCAATCCCCTAAACCAAAAGTAAGGAATCTCAGCACCAAATCTGAGGTGACTTCTCAGGAACACTGTTAGGCAACAGGGAGGGGAGTACTTCAACAGAAGCAACCTTGCCTTTTCAGGAGCATAAATGGAAGTAGTTGAACATCAAACAATTGAACATCAAATTCTTTCTCATGCACAAATGTATCTTCATTGGCTCACCACAGAAGACAGTGTTGCACTTGTGCTTTAGTTCAGAAGTACATCAAATGCTCTCCAACTGGGTAGCTATAAAATAAGAAAAGAGGGTGCTCCTCAAAATACAAACAAAGCAAGACTGTATTCACAGTACAACAAAATTATGGAGCAATGTAGTATCCTATACTGTTCCTGAACAACTTGAGTTATTTATATTCCAAATATATCAGCTATTTTAAAAATGGTAGTTTTGCCTGTGTAATCTTCTTGGTATGCCTTGTAATCCTTAGAGTTAATGAGTTCTGCAGGGATGTACCACAGTGGCTAAAGATCATTTACCTGAATTACTTTTTAATTTCTGGAATGGGAAGTCACTTGTGCAGCAGTATAATTATAGTGTAATTTACAGCAATCCTGAATCTATAAATTTAGTCATAATGGGACAGAGGAGGAGGGTAAAAATACCTCTTTATTAAATTATCTCACATTCTGAAGTTGATGTTCCAAGAACAATAAAATGAGTCACGTAGAGGTAAGAAGAGATATTCCTTTAGAAATCCTGCACAATAAATCACTCATTCTGGTTCGAGAGTTTTCCCGGTGTTGTTGACTTCAGAAAAAATATTATTTTTTGCAAATGATGCGCTGTTGGGTATCTCTTAATTCATCTACATTGAGGTAATATATTACCTTGGGTGAGTCATTCTCTCTCAACCTAACCCACCTCACAAAGATTGATATAAAGATAAAAGGGGGAGGAGAGATCATATATGCCACTCTGATCTCCTTGGAGAATGAGCAGAATCAAAATAACAACAGATAATTGCAGGAGATTCTAAAGTTATCAACAGTGACAGCAGATAGGAGCTCATAATTTAGTTTAAGACCATCACAGAAGGAATGCTAGATAAACTACATGGTATTGGTAACGATAAGAAAATGTGGTTGTCCACAAAGTGTAAATACTGCAAACTGTATGGGAGTAGGCTTAGTACTCATGCTGTGGCAAAGTTGTCAGTGCACCCAATCTTGGTGGGACAGCGTATCCAGTCCCAATGGGGAAGGGCCATGGCTCAGTGGTAGAGCATTTTGCTGGCCATGCAGAAGGCCCCAGGTTCACTCAATGGAATCTCCAGTAAGGATCAAATAGCCAGTGTGGTGTAGTGGTTAAGTGCACAGACTCTAATCTGGGAGAACCGAGTTTGATTCCCCACTCCTCCACTTGCACCTGCTGGATGACTTTGGGCATGCCAGAGTTCTGGCACAGCTGTTCTTGAAAAAGAGCAGTTTCTGTCAGAGCTCTCCAGCCCCCCCACCTCACAGGGTATCTGTTGTGGGGAGGGCGGGATACAAATCGCCCTGAACCTTTGGGGAGGGCGGGATACAAATCGAAATAAATAAATAAATAAATAAATAATAAAGGAGTTTGTAAGCCACCCTGAGATGCCTTGGGGTAGTGAAGGGTGGGGTATAAATCCAATCTCTTCTTTTCCTCTCTAAGTGTTGTGAAAGACATCAGCCTGAGACCATGGAAAGCCACTGCCAGTATGAATAGATAACACTGACTTTGATGGATGAATGGTCTGATTCAGTACAGGGCAGCTTTATCTGTTTATCTGTGACACTCCATCTGGGAGCACTACCCTGTTCATCCTCATGATGTGAAGAAGGGGCTTCCATCCCTGGCAAACTTTTTCCATTCTAAATTCTTATGCTGAGACCAGGCATGCAGGAACTTGATCACTGGGCAGTCACTTTGCTTGAACTCCCTTGATGACATGCGAGGCAAGTGCCATATTGGATCTGGGGGAGTTTGTCTCAAGAGTAGCGCTGTGTCAAGCAGCCTTGTGCCTTTGTGCTACAGGGTCAGGTTGTTATCGCTTGTAGCTGTGTCTGCCCAGTAGGAGAAGAACTAAATTATCTCATTTACTGGAGAAGAGACAGGATGCCCCAGGATCAAAGCTGGATCATTCAACTGATCAACTTGTAAACCATAGAATTGCTTGTAGTTCATTCCCTGTTTGCGCCTACACACTTGGATACATCCTTTAAATGACCAACATCAGATAGAATATATTGCCTGCTTTTTACACCTGTACAGTCAGTGGGATCTATTTGTGATGTTAAGAACCAATCACAAAAATAGCTATTTGTAGAGCTTTCCTCACTCCAGTTTTCTCCCCAATGGGTACCCAAAGTAGTTTCCAAAAATACCCACACAATTTAAAGAAAAAAACCCTGAATGTACAAAATCCAGTTCAAATTAAAAAAAAAAATCAAAAGGTATGCAAAGATATTCACTAGAGTGGTCTGTTAAGGCTACTTATTGTGAGCCATGGACTAAGAGCATTTTCACTCTTGCCCTTCAGCTCATGCCAAAAAGTTTTTACCTTTGGCCATACTCAGACTGAAAGTACCTGAAACAGGAGGAAGACAAGAGCTCGGCCTGGATCTTAAATAGCTGATAGCCATCTCCATACAATCTTGCCCCCCCGCCCCCCAAGAAAGAGTCTCTGGCTTTGCAAAGACTTAAAGTATCTGAAACAGGAAAGAAATATCACAGGTTGAGAAACTGAAGGCTCAAAGAAATACCTAAGTAGTAAGTCTCAACTCAAAAATCTTGGACAGTTTTTTCTTCTTTTTAATATGTACCCTTTTGAAAAATTGAGCAGGACTTGAACTGAAATGGTGAGTGTTTGAACATAACCAGATAATACTTTCTGTAATATGTTCGGCTTTTTGTGTATACAAATAATTAGATGAAGGTGCCATCTAAGCCAAACCTCCTACAGAATTCAGAGGGGGGGGGTGTTCCTCACAATATGTGGTGCATTTGTTTTGATTCAGAATCATTGTGCCACATGCGTTATAGCAGGTTGTGCTAAGTCTCTAGGGTATGTTTGTGCATGTCAATGGTGTTATTGATGCATGTGTGAACCTAGAGAAAGAGTGATTCACCAGGACTAAAACATCAAAGTTTCCTAAATGTTGTCACTACATATAATGCTGGCTTAATTAGTGCTGTCAGAGAATCTTAAAACAAAAGGAGAGGACAGTGAACTGCCTCAGTTGAAAAGTAAAATGTCTTCGGTGATGCAAGATGATATGGAAGCATTGTCTGCAGCATTTCGTCTATGATGGACAAACTTGTTGCAGGCATTTAGATATGAGTTTGCATATGTTCACTTACCCTCCAATTCTGTTTCAGAGAAGGCTGAAATTGCTGCCCACCCTCTGAAAAACAGAATTTTGGACATGATGGCCTGCTAAAAAAGATCATGGTAACAGAAACATGGAATAGATGCCAAGGTGGAACTTACATGATGGGTTCAATATGATGTCTTGCATCATCATTTATTTATTCATTTAAAACTCTTATTAGCCACCTTTCTACTTTACAGAACTTTAAGCAGGTTAAACAGAACACAAAATGTAAAAAATAAATAAAACATATAAAATTAAAATCAAAATTTAAAACTGCTGAAAGAGAAAAACTAAACAAATTGAATGCCGTCCTGTATAAAACCATTTTCAGACGCTTGCTGAAGGTTGAGAGCGAGGCTGCCAGGCACATCATGTCGAACAGTGCTGTGAGATCAAGTAACAACAGCTGCGCCGACTCACCTCGATCCAGCTGCCTACGGAGAACATCTGTTAGGGTGACTAACGCTATCTCTGTCCCCTAGCCTGGGTGGTAATTGGCGGGATCATATGGCTCCGATGATGGCCGCCCTGAGCCTGCCTTGGCAGGGAGGTCAGGATACAACTTGAATTAAATAAATAAATAAATAAATAAATACATTTTTTAAAGAGTGGTTACCACCACAGCTTCCTTAAGACCCTCTAGAAAAACCCCTGTTTCCAGGGACAGGTTCGTAATGTCTTTCAGTGGGCCCCGTATCCTCTCATCATCAGCTTTCACCAGCCATGAGGGACACGGATCCAGGAGGCATGTGGTTGGCCACACAGCACCCAGGATCCTGTTGACATCAGTAGGGGAGAGGAGGCTGAAAGTATCTAAAACTGAACCCAAAGACGGCCAAAGGGCCTCCAATTCACTTACTGTATCAATTACTGGCAGGCAGGTCATGGCGGAGTGACAGGACTTTATCCGCAAAAAAGCTCACAAAAGCCTTACAGCTAATGGCCAAAGTACCACTCTTTTGGGTCCCTCCAGAGAGGGAAGTCAATTGCCAAACTACTCTAAACAATTGTGCTGGGTGTGAGCTAGTAGACACAATGAAGGCTGAGTGGAACTCCTTCTTGCAGCCTTTACTTCCACCTCATAGGACCTCACAAACATCCTAAAAGGTGCTCTTGTGGCTTCGTTGTGAATACGCCACCAGAGTCGTCTGAGTTCCCGCTTCATCCCCTGAGTTCCTCTGTATACCAGGGGACATTCGACAACAGGAACAGAGAGAATGTCAGGGGTCAACCTCATTGACGGCTTCAGAGAGATGGGCACTCCTCTACCAGCTCATCCAGTGAGGCACCGGAAGGCACCGGATCCCCCAGAGCATTCTGAAAACCAGTTGGATCTATCAGTCTCCCTGGGTGAGCATAAATCTGCTCACTGCCTAGATGGGGGGCGGGGGATTGAGACACCCAGAGACACCCAGCTAGGCCTTCAGGATGAAATAGTCTGACCATGGCACTGCCTCCCTTGAGATCAGATCCACATTCGTCCCCATACCAAAGATCATTTCCAGGGTGTGGCCTGCTTGATTTGTGGGGCCTGATACAACTTGAGAAAGCCCCAGTGCTGCCATGGAACACACCCAGTCCAAAGCCTGATTGGTGGTGGTGGCTCCATCTGCATGGACATTGAAGTCCCCAAGAACCAATAATCTTGGGAACTCCAAGGCTCACTGAGCCACCACCTCCAGCAGGCTTGGCAGGCTCTGCTGGTGCGCTAGGCAGTTGGTAAACCAAGCAAACAGCCAAGCTCTCCTCAGTATCCCACACCAAGCCAACACAATCAATACCTGTGATCTTTGGCATGGGGAGTGGCCTGAAGGAGAAACCCTCCTGGATGAGTAAGGCAAGCCCTCCCCACTCCCCTGAGTCTGTGACTGGTGAAGGACCAAGAAACCTGGGGGGGGGAGTTCTTGTAGGGTGACAGTCTTGCTGTCCCTCCCCCAAGTCTCGATCACACAAGCCAGGTCCATATTCTGCACTGCAAGATATACTTCAACCAGAGAGAAGTTAGGCTGGAACTGCTTTCTTCCGCCATTCTTTGACTCGAAGACTCACACCTGCTGAACACCTGATACCAAAAGCAGAGCCCTTTTGTCAGTATCTTTGTAGGTCAGTGTCATCAAACTGCCAAAGACTTTCTAAGTAGGAAGAAGACAGAAGGAAGTGAGCTTCATTTTCCATGCTGCCCCTTTTTGGAATGTGCCACAGTCTCTTTAGTTCAGGAAGTGGTAATGACTGAGTCAAAAGGATTGCTGAACAGCTGCATTTATTTGACAAATACAACGAATTAAAAACTAGTGTCAGGCAAAAAAGAGCCCCCTCCCAGTTTCCATCAATGTGACTTAAGTTTCTTCTTGCTAGAGGCCCTCTGAGAATTGTCCTTAAAACAAGGATAATGTTGCTAAGTAGGGTTGCCAGGTCACTACCTTCTGCCAGTGAGGAGCTCAAACCTCCTCTCCGTGTTCCCTGATGTGCCCAGTGCAATGACATCACCTGGAAGTGATGTCATCATGCTGGGCACATTGTGAAGGGGATGCTCTAGCATTTGGCTAAAAACTCTATGGTCACCGTAGCGTTTTTAGCCAAATTCTAGAGTATACCCCTTGCAACGTGCCCAGCATGATGATGTCACCTCCGGGTGATGTCATTGCGCCAGGCACGTCAGGCGCGACAGGGCTCTTCAAGGATGGGGATCCCCCACTGGCCAGCTGGCCGGTGGCAGATTCAGCCCCTCAAAACCAGGAGAACCCCCACCCCCATTGGGGTGATGGCAACCCTATTGCTAAGGAACCCGAAGACTGGTGAGACCAAGGAAGCAAAATCTAAGAGCATATCTTCATTACATACTTAAATCAGTTTTATACAAGGTTAACTGTCCTTTTCCCAAGGAGTTCTGTGAACTTGTCATTTGAAGAGATGCTGTAAGTAATTACCTAACATCTCCATCCCTTGCAGAACAACAATCCCCAGCATTGTCTGGGGAGATGTAATGATGATCAAACCAATTTAAGACTATGCAGGTATGCCTTCATCTTCATAGATGCAACTTTAGTGAAGTTTTTGAGGTACTGTCAAATTTATGGATTACATTACAGAAAACTGGGAAAATATTCTCCAGGCAGCTGGCTTCGTTCGGTCTTAAACTCCAACTTCTTGGCTCCATGGTTTGCCTATATGCATTGTGGTGGGGTTGGCAGATGGGAGAAAAAATAAGGAGGGCTTTTAATTATTGTTAGTAGGCATAGTCCCAAGGTAAGAACACCTATGGTGATTCAGGGCAGGCTGGTCTTTAGGAAGAAGTTTTTTTTATTTAGGAACACTTTTTTAATTATTTTATTTAGAAACACATTTAATTAAGTTTACAGGGTGTCCTGATTTGTGATTTTAAATTTTGGGTTTTTGTAATGTTTTTAGCTTATTTTATGTGTTTTACCTGTGTTGTAAGCTACCTTGAACTCTGGCCAAGTTCAGACTGGCAGTTTGGTGTAGAGCCAGTTTGGTGTAGAGAGCCAGTTTGGTGTAGAGAGCCAGTTTGGTGTAGTGGTTAGGTGCGCGGACTCTAATCTGGGAGAGCTGGGTTTGATTCCCCACTCCTCTGCTTGCACATGCTGATGTGACCTTGAGTCAGTCACAAGCTCTGGCACAGCTGTTCCTGAAAGAGCAGTTTGTGTTAGAGTTCTCTCAGCCCCACCTACTTCACAGGGTGTCTGTCGTGGGGAGGGGAAGGGAAAGGAGTTTGTAAGCCGCTCTGAGACTCCAAGTGAAGGGCGGGGTATAAATCCAATCTCTTCTCTTCTTCTTCTTCTTCTTCTTCTTCTTCTTCTTCAGTTTGGCCCGGGATAGGCACGTTTCATAAACGTTTCACAAATGGATTAAAGGGGCCAGTTCACACAGACACAGCTGCCAGATGTTCCCCAGCTGCACTCAACCCGTCTTGTAACGCTTCCCTCCCGAGTTTAAAAAAATACCAGGTGAAAGTGGTAGCAAGCCCTGGAGAGCGTGTTCATCCTGCTTTCATCCCACTTCCCAGAAGTGTGAACGCGAACAAGCTGATCCGGTAGGGATGCTCTTATGCGCATGAGCTAATGAGCGCATATCGTCAGATTCCATTACAAAAAGCCGCTCACAGCCACACCTCCGCCAGGGGCGGGCCAACAGTGTGAACGCTCCCTTCCGCCTCCTCCCCGGAATGCTCCCGCAACAGTCGGTGCAGTGTCTTGTTCCGGGTCTTTTTTGCCACGACTCCCTCGTGCGTCAAACTGCCAGTCTGAACTCAGCCTCTATGCAGAAGAAAGGTGGCTAATAAGTGTTTAAAATAAATAAGCTTTATCAGACCTAACCATGGTTTGTGTTTATCCTAGAATCAGTAAAATATAGCAAAGCTGCTTTGGATTGTCAACTAGATTTTTTTTTTTTTAAGCAATATGTTTGGTGTTCCTAGAGAAAAAGATTCAGACTGAATCTTTTGAACTTTGCATAATCCCTCTTCAAAATGCTAACAAAACATACATAGTATAATTTTCAGGGCAAGTACAAGGTCAAACCATTGCAAGTGTCTGTAGATCAGGGAATCTAATGTATACGCCAATGCCTTCGTCGGTTACATTTCTTCCTTCTTTTCATTCACACCTATTCATCTCATAGGAAGGAACTGCGCATTTTGACTTTTTTAAAAGCTGCACCCACCTTAAAACTAAACAGGTTTTATCTTTCCTTTGAGCCACAAACAATCTTTTTGGAAACTACACCCATAAAGGGATGTTGTTTTGAAAGGAAATCACTTTGTCTGTTGTGTTTGAGAAGGATTATATCCCAGTATGAGCTCATAAGAGTGTGTCTAGAAATAACAGTTAAATACTTTTTTCCTCCATCTCAAGTGCCTCAGAACTGCGTATAAGTTTCGTCAAAAGGAAAATATCCACTTCTAGGTTTGTAATAAAGTTGCATTTTTATCCATTTAGGCATTGCTATTCGTGCTAATAATGAGAGAACTGTTACGCCGACAAAGTCATGAATATGTTGAGACATGCACAAAATGTGGAAAATGTTTAGTGGTACATTATCATTAGGCTCTGGTACAGATTAATGCTACCAATTTCTCAACTATGGTTAAGAGATTTCCCCCTCTCTTTTTTGGTTTGTTTTATCTGAAGTGTAGCATTTACATATGTATAGGCACTAACCATGGTTAATAATTGGTAACCCTGGATTTCCCTCTTAACCAGAGTCTGAAACAAAGTTTGAAGTGGGTTTTACAAATCTTGCTTACGAGGAAATCTTAATTGGATTTGACTGTATTAGTATATATATAACGCTACACCAAACAAGGTAAAGGGAATTCATGTTGGGGGAGTAAGGAGGGAGGGAGAAGGAGTGTGCAAGCCTGGAGTTTGTTCCCAGTGTCTTAACTATAGTAAAGAGACTGGCACTATTCTGTTTGCACAGGGCCCTTGTGTGGTGCTGTTTATAAAAAGAAGTATACACATTGTCATATATACCCAGATCACTCTGGTCTCATGGCGTTGGTATGTCCATGCGTGGAGGCTGAATGTTGAAATAACTTTTGTAATGATGACTGGCAGGCTTTGCATCCTAGATGCGAGTGAAGGGCGGGGTATAAATCTAATCTCCTCCTCCTCCTCCTCCTCTTCTTCTTCTTGATGGAAGCACTCATTTGACACTTAATGACAGGGTAGAACCCCATCTCCCATATTGTTTTAGCTTTTGAACTTTAGGATTCTACTGGATCCACTGCTATGGCTAGAATTTTCAGCCTTCTTACTATCATGAAATATGCATGCAGGCGTATGTGCATGCACATATATGTCACAATTGTGCTTTTTTGGCTACAACTTGATAAAGTCATCTCCCAGGGTGCTAAGTGCCATCCAGTCACTTCCACCTTATGCCAACCCTATGAATTAATGACCTCCAAAATGTCCTGTCGTTAACAGCTGTATTGCTCTCAGCTTCACTGACACACATAACCCCCTCCCCACCACATTAAGATGTGCGCCCAAGAGGAGCTCCCCCTACTTGTTCTGTTAGACATGTCAGCTGCATTTGACACAGTTTAAAATCTTATTAATGCACAGCGTGTGGTGTTACAGAAGTTGTTTAAATGGAATATACTATGATAAAGCTGTATTCCTTGTTCGACTTGGCCAACCTAGCCACATCCATTCCATGATAGCCTCAGGACTGGACTACTGCGACACACTCTGGTTGAAGCTGCCCTTGAAGACTACTCTGAAGCAGCAACCAGTTCAAAACATGGCTGCCTGTCTTCTGACTGGGGTAAATCATCCTTGCTTGAAGTACGCCTTGGCTGCTTGTTTGTTTCTAGGTTTAATTCAAAGTCCTGGTTTTAACCTTTATGCCCTAGGCTATGAAGGACTTTATATACTTGGAGTACTGGCTCCAAGCACCCCTTCTGTTCTGTACATGGCTACTAATAACAGGAGTTTTCAGTGACAGATATGACACTATGGAATAATCTACCAGGGAGTGTTTATTTTGCCCTGAATGTCTGGTCATTTGGAAAGTGAAGTTGTTCAGCAAACCTTTCAAGATGCTACCTGAAGGTCTTGTGTGGCATTGTTAACTCTTTGCTTACCTGATGAGAATCGCTATCTGGTGATAGTTGGTATATTATTTTTGTGATGTTTTAATCTGTAGATATTGTTTGAAAGTCACCTTTAGTTCCGTATGAGAGAGAGTCATGTTAGATTAACATGACTCTCTTAGAAGATATTTGAAATAAATATTAAATAAGTAAATAACCATTACCCCAAGCTCTCTGAATTATCTTAGGTCATTTTAAGTGGCAAGATATAACTTCTACCCTTGCTTCATTTCTGGGAATCTTTTCCTTTTGTTTAAAGATGAAGTACGGGACTTCAAAGCGAGTTGGGCCAGTTTGTATATTACAATAGGCGTGTCTAAAAGAGCAGACCCAAATTGCTGGCAGTGTCAGGAAATATACCTTTCTGGTGGCTGTACTGCAAATGACAGAAGTGTATAATTATTGGGGTGCAAGTCTACAGTCTTTAAGAAACAACACTGATAATTGCCTATATCTCACAGAATCATTAGCAATGGGTCTACGTGACTTATTTAGGAGCAGTTACTTGGCGTTTGCACATGAAAGTCTGAAGTAGGTTCGTTTACTGTGGATGTTTTCTAAAAAAAAAAAAAAAGCCAGTCAATAAAGATTTAGCCTCTAGGTACCACATTTTCTGAACCATTTTCTGAACCACAATTCCGCAGGGCCTACAAAACAGAGTTGTTCCACCGGGCCTGTGATCGAGGGCAGTATGGGGGCCTTAGTTGGTAACAAATTTAGCATCCCTCTCTTCTTCCTTTTCCCCTCCCCATGTGTCCCCTCCTGTTCCCCATACAGTTGTCTAAACATTGCCCCTTCATATACCATTTAGAATTTTATAGAATTGTTGTACCTATATTATGTTTTACTGCATGTATTGCATTTGTTGTAATTGTATGCTGTTAGAGGTTTTTTAAATTGTATTTTTATGGTTTGACGTTGCCCACTCTGAGCCGGCTTCGGGGAGAGAGGGCTATAAAATAAATAGATAAATATCTTGGACAAAAGTATGTCATAGTACTGAAAATGTAATAAAACTGGTCATGGGGGGTCAGGAGAGAGGATTTAGCAATAAAACAAAAAGTGATGCATTGATTTTTTTTAAAAAATGAAAGTCCTGTTGCTCTAGAATCAGGCAGGAATTACTGCATGCCGCCAACCTTTGAAATGAAGCCCTCCCACCCCCACCCCAACTTCCTTAATGTCCAGATGGGGAATTCCAAGGGTTTAGCTTAATCCAGGCAAATCTGAAATCTAACCCTGTTGGGAGGAAACAATGTGGGAAACAGATTCATATTGAGATCTGCTTTGTGCCTTGAAAAGCGATTAAGATAAACTACTGAGTGCCTTTCAATAGAGTTTGCAAACTCGCCAGTCCCTGCATGACATGTACTCCTCAGTTCCGTCTCAGTCCCTGAGATAACAGATGGAACTGATCTGGTTACTCTGCCAATAGCACCTTCCTTCAGTGCCCCTCTCCCACTGTTTTTGGTTGTTGAAAATGCTATTAGCTGGATTTGCAGAACAGCTTGGGATCTAATCATTCCATCTCCAGTTAGACTAACTTCATAATTCTATCTCAATGCATTACCGAATAAGGAATGCTTCTTAGGCCAGGAACTGAACTACAGGACACGTCTGTTTAGTCAGAGTTTACATATTGGTAATGCATTTGTATCTGGCCTCATCCTGGTTCTTCCATATCACCATCATGCTGGAAAATCCATATGTTTGGATCACATTTGGAGATGCATGATAAAATATCTTGTTTGCAAAATTGTTTATACTTTTTTTTTAGCTAGGTAAGTCTTTAAAGGGACATAGCACTCTAATAATCATTTAAAATCCATTCAGTGTGGCTTAATTAAATTAATTTAAATATTTGGTGTTCAAAGGATGCATACTTTAATATCCTAAAGAGTTTTCTCATATATGTATTAATGTTAGGGTAGCTAGCCCCAGCTGGCAGTGCAGCAGGAGAATTTGGGAGGTGGAAATACATCATTTGATGTGCCAACACATCCTGTTCCTGCCCAGCAGGAACTCATTAGCATGATAGGCCACACCCAACAGCAGAAACTCATTAGCATATCAGGCCACACCCCTGACAGTGCAGCTCATTAGCCTATTAGGCCACACTCCATGCCTTCTCTTGGCTTGCCCGGGTGCCTCATGGCTGCAGAGAGTCCGGGCAAGCTGACCCTTGGAGGGGAGGGGAGGGGAGGCAGCTTAAACTGCCTTCCTTTGGCTTGCCCGGGCACCCCACTGTAGTAGGCGTAGCCAACTCTGAAGCCAGCCAGAACTCCGTTCCTGTGTGTTCCTGCCCCAAAATAGCCCTGATCACAGTGGAGCAACTCTCTAGGATTCATCCAAGTTGAATTCCCACCCCCATTTTGCACCACCACCTTGCCAATAAGTGGCAAGAAACAGGGGGTTCAGGCTGGGAGGTCTCCCTTCTATAGCTGGAGATCTGGCTCCCTGAATTAATATCATATATTCTAATAGCCACCTGTGGCCCCCATCTGCAGATAGCTAAATCTGCAGATTGGGGCCACATGAAGGCTTAACAGATTTTTCAGCAAACTTGGGGCACTCCCCAGGTTTGCAGAAAATTTGGAAATGAGCCTGCTTTGCGGGGAGGGCAGGGTATAAATTTGACAATAAGTAAATAAATAAAAAATACATGGCAGGATTAAATTCCCCGATAAGCTTACAAAGAGAATGCTCTTTCATTCTTACCTCAGTGTGCTGGAGATTGGGAGCCGGGGGGGTTGGGGGTGGCAGTGTTGGCAGCATTGGTGAAGCAGCTATTCCAGAAATTCACTTAGCACTTACTTTTTAGGCAACAGGCAAAAAACACTTTAGCTGTACCAGGCATTCAGCAATATGAGTTTTATAGTTAGTCATTAATGATATTTTCTGGGCTTCTAAAGCTTTTCTTTAAATTTTAGGATTTAGCAGAGAACCTACAAGGAACTTGTAAGGTAGAGGAAATCCCATCCTCCTGCTGGTCTCTGCTTCCTGTCTTGCTCACCAACCTCCTACCTCCACCACTTCCACCACCTCCTTTTATTGTGCCTTCTCCCTGCCCCACCTCCTCAGACGTGCCTCTCCCGTGATCAGCCCTGACAATTTCCTCAATGTGCTGTGCTGGTCAAACAGTATCTTCATACCCACTTTCGACCAGTTTCAAAGATCTGAATCCAGACCCAAATAGTCTTTCCTTAAATCGGTTGCATAAATCTTGTGATGAACACATGCTTTTATGCTAATATGCACTTTCAGTCTCAATGGAGGATATGTTTGTGGGATTTTAAATATATTTTTCCCGTCCAAATGAAGTCTCATACAGAAAATTAGGGATGTTTTAAAGGCCATACAAACAGACAAAAGCATGAAAAGCAGTCAGTAGTTAACTATCCATATAATTCTTGTTGTTCTTATCTTTATTACCCATGATAATTACTGTTGCCTGCAGGTGGAAAAATTGGCTGCCAATTTGGGTCTTTGCAACAGCTGCATGGTACACCATCCCAGCTGCACCAAAACCATAATTTGATGCAGAACCCAGTTAGACTAGAATGCTTGGATTTAATCATTTCATTGGCTTTCATAAGACTCAACATTGGGGTGTGCTGGATTATGAGTAATGCTAGGTGGAATTTAGCCCAATATGGAAACAGAAAAATGGCAATATCCTTAGAAAATTAATATAAGCAAATTAAGCACTGGATTTTGTGATATTTTCACTGCTGGTAAAAAATAGGAAAATGATGAGAAAACCCAGACTAAGTCTTGTATCTGAGGGTCAACAAGGGAGAAATTGTAGTGTTCTTATTTAAATCTGAATATTTTCCATTGTAGCTGCAAAACTTATGGAAAATTCAGTTGTAGGCTCATTCAGATTTAGAAATCTGAGCTACAATCTGGCACTGAATTAGCTCTATTTCAACCAGGTCTAGGGTTACTGTGATGGACTGTGCTTTGAAAACTCAGAAGTGCTGTATAAACATGTGACAGACTGTGAAGGGTTCATGCCTCACATAGCCAGACAGCCTTTGAGTGACAGGCTGCTCAAAGGGATTTGACTGGTTAGCATCAGTTGAGAAGAAAGAGTTGTGAACTGACAGCTGAAGAGAATTCAATTTAGCACTGACTGAGGACTGGGAAGGTTGGCAAGGAGGAATGAAGAGATTGCTGAAGACCCTATTTGGGCCAGAAAATGGGACAGAGCTTCTACTTTAGAGAAGTAATTCCCTGCCCAGTTGAAAAGAGAGATAGATCTAAAGAGTGGGGTGATCCCTGGTGTGTTTAGAGAGAAGGATTTTATCCTTGCCTTCTGAAAGAGGGTGAGATCGCCATAGTTGCCAGTCTCCAGGAGGGTACAAGTGAGAGAATCACAAAAAGAAAAATCAAGCAGAAACATATACCATGAAAAATTGCTATGAAATTTTGTGATTATATTATTATATCATTACAAATCATATCTCATATCCATAGTAAGTGATATCTCCAGTAAGCCAACCAGTACCCTGAGTTCTCAATTTAGAGATATGATATGCTATGATGTAATTATATGATATCTCTCCTATATAATAATCCTGCTTTGGAGTGGCAATATCTGATGCATGCCAAAATCAGTTGGCTCCCTGACGTGTCACTTATCAGGGGTCTGTATCCACTGGCTGCATTGCCTTGCTGTGTTGCCTCAGTCCCGCCCACAGAGCCGGTGGCCACTGCCTTGCCCTCCGTCTGCAGGGAGCCACCAGAGGAGATGGATGCTCTAGCGGTCAGAGGCTTATGAGCCTGAGCCCAATCCTGCTGGCGCCGCACGAGTCGGCGGTGGCCAAGGCCAACTGCAGGTAGCCAGCCAGCCTGCAACTGGACAAGGCCACCGCCCTCCACCCCCTCTCTCTGCTCAACCCTGATCCAGACAGCATAGAGGCCACAGGGGGATGCCAGCTGACAGACAGCCCCCCCGGGCCATGAGTCTGCACCAGGCCTCGACCCTCGGGGGGGGAACTGTGATCCAGTCCTTGGGGGAGGGTTTGGCCAGGCTCCACCAGGTAGTGGCAGGGGGACGGCTGAGGCAGGGAGTCGCAGCACCAGTGCCTGTGGGCTGCTCGAGGCTTTGCTGCTGGGAGTGGTGGTGGTGGCAGCAGCATGTGGGGACCTGGATGGACAGAGGAGTCACCCCCCCTGGAAGCCACAAGGACCACCCGTCATTCCGTTCTTCTCCCCACAGCTTTGCAGCCGCCACCAAAAAGCTGTCTTCTGCTACTCCCGAACATTTGTACTTCCGGCCCAGGACTCTCCGTTCCGATGGGCAGAAGTTGTTCCCGGGCTGAGATCTTTTAAAGGGGGGGGGGTGATGGGGTGATTTCCCAAAGCTGTGCAGGTGAAGGGAAAGGCTCATTGTCTCATTTCCTTTTTAAAAAATAACTCTTTGTGAGTACATTACATGAAGGCGACAGAGATCCTTTTCCAGATATCAGTATCCCAATGCCCATGGCCCATTCGGGCCAAAGCGGTGGCACACCACACCTCCCCAGCGCCTTGCACTTCTCTGCAGCTGTTGTGCAGCTGCTCCCCCCCAAATCTATGGGCAGCACAGAGGAGGAGGCCCCGGTGGCCAGCCTTGGCCCTGAAGCTGCAGCCAGGGCTCAGCCTCAGACTCAGAGGTGCCAGAGGTGAGGCCCTGCTGTCATCACAGAAGAGAGGAGACCCTGCCTGGGACAGACCACCCTGGCCACAGCTCAGCAGGGTCAGCTGATCAGGGAACAACACCGCTAGATCACCCATGCTGCCCCCCTGCTAAGGAGTGAAATGGGGTTGCCCCCCTTACTACATGGCCAGGAGACCCAGTCACAGATGCAGCTGATAGTGATCTGTCTCTCACCACCTCTGCCATCAGTCAGTCTGCTGCAACGGCATGGCAAAAGGAAAGAAGACCACTCCATAGCATCGTACAATCAAAGAGTTGAGAGGGACCTCCCGGAGGGGCTGGGTCTCTGTCGCCTGATGCTCCCCCCTTCCCAGCCTATCTGGTGTCCCAATTTGGACCCAGCACAGAGAGGGGAGGAGGCTCCAGCCTGCTTCCAGTGAGAACATTCCTTACACACAACGTCTTTCTAGAGCTCGTTGTATTCCTTTTACAACAGGCTTTACTGCTAGTGATAATATAATCACAAAAGTTTCATAGTAATTTCTCATAGTTTATGTTTCTGTTTGAATCTCCAGTTGGGTCCTGGAGATCTCCAGGAATTACAGATAATCTCCAGACTACAGAGAACAATTCCCCTGGAAAAAATGGCTGCTTTAGAGGGTGACGTTATACCCATTGAGGTCCCTCCCCAAACTCTGGCCTTACCAGCTTCCAGCCCCGAATCTCCAGGAATTTTCCATTTCGCAGTTGGCAAGCCAATTCAGTCTGTTGGTTACAATAGGCAAAAGCACTCCAAACTTTATTCTGGATTATGTCTTCAATAGCGTCGAATGGCAATCTTAAAATCTGCAACTTTTTAATTATTATTGGGAAATCGTTTTGTCTCTTAATTGACTTATATTAGCTCAATAGTTTGATGGCATCTCATTAGTATTTTTTCTAAATTAATGTACATTAAATAATCTTTGTTTCCTGTAAGGGAGAGATTATAGACAACTTCATTTTGAAGTTTTCCTTATGGAGTCTAAAGGTCTCAGTTATATTATTCGCACTTCAAATGCTTATGTCGCTATATTTTAGCACTATAGGATTCTCACAAAGTCATTCCTCAGTTTATTTGAACTCTTTCCCTGTACCCAAACCTCACATGTACAAAAGACGGTGGCAGTTTCATAACCCCATATTGGTACACAAGAACAATGATCTGTTATTAATTGCAAGTTAAGCTCATCACAATTCTCTTTCTATAATAACAACTGCGACATGTTGATCCCCACCCCTCCCGGCCTAAGAGCAGATTAATTCTAGTGATCTATTTACAGCTAATGGGTTATAAGGCTAAAAAGATCAACAGTTGGTAAGGAAAAGAAATTGATTGTCTGAATCTATGAAAACCCTAATAATAAAATCAAAGTTATGCTCCTTAAAAAGGCAATCCTTGGTGCACCGATTCTGTGTCCATCACAATAAAATCCCAAAGAGACAACAGGAACATTCCTATAAGTAGGCTGTACTTAAGCGAGTGAGAAAAGAAGGAGTTAAACTGAACAGACAGATCATTCACTCTGCCTGTAAGATGCAAATTGCATGCTTATGCAACCTCAGTTAGTCTTGGGACCATGCAGGAAAGAAAGAGAAGGCTTAACCCTTCAGTTCCACACAGTTTTGGTATTCAAAACCTGCTCCTTGCTCCCTGCTATTAGCATTTCAAAAGAGAAATAGCAATGCAGCACAAAAAGAGAGCTGATTTCAGATGGTGAAACGGAATGGAGGCTGAAGACTTAAACCTCTTCTTTCTTTGCGGCACATGCCAAGCATGCAGTTTGCATTTTATGGATGTTTCGAGATATATGAACTTCATCTTGTCTGTAAGCTGCTAGCCTCAAGAACCTTCCACTGCTGCATGTCCAGCTGTTGAGGTGGCTGGAAGTGCTGATTTATGCTATAATGGCCCAGATGATTCTGTTTATATAAGTTCCATGCATTTTAGTCAGCCATGTGCCAGCACCATACTTTGAAACATTTGAATATTTTCGGAAAAGAAAATCAGCACCATTGCTTCTGTGTGCACTGTTAAAACACGTCACAGTTCTTTGCAGAGCACCTGTGCGCCACATTGTTTACATGCTTGGGTATTTTTATTATATCAAGAGTGATTTGCATGGGAGGCTGTGTAATGACGATGTGCATTTAAAGCTTCCACTGAGTCTGCCTGGCCGTGCTTGCTTGTTCGTACGGGTGGTTCTGTCGTCTGCAGAATGAATTTAAAAGACTGGTGTTCAGGTTCATTTAGTTAAGAATTTTGCAGAGCAGAATTTTTTCCCTTACACTTCATGAATGCCAGATTTATGAATCTGTCACTTATTAGATCCACTTAGGGATACCAGTCCCCACGTGGGGGTGTGGGATCCCCTGATTTTTGGGGATCCCCCCCAGATGCCAGCCAGCTGGCCATCGGGGAAAGCCCCACTCTCAACAGTTGTCCATGACCCCACATGAAAAGAATTGGTGCTGTGCATGCCTGCCCAGCAAGCAGCAAATTTGTGGCTTGCAGGGCAGGTGTGCACGGTGCCTGCTCTTTTCAAGCAAGGGCCGCCTGCTCCTGCCCTGCAAGCCACGAATTCGCAGCTTTCAGGGCAGGCGCTCAGAGTGCCCGCTTTTCCCCAAACCATTTCCCCAAATCCCTCCACCAAGAAGATGGGAACTGGCAACCCTAGATCCAGTATTGTTTCTTGATGATTAGGAAAATTGGCTTTGAGTGCAGTTACATTTTGATCATCCATTGTAGAATAATTGGAAAGCATTAGGCTTTGTTACTGCACACATGTTTTATTACATTTGTTTTATGCCCTGAATGGCTATGTAAAGTTTACCCTCTTATTTTTCAGGGCAGGGTAGGAAAGGATCCAGAAGATGTCAGAAATTTAAGGACCTATTGTTCCAGTGGACCACTTTCATGGGAGAAAAAGCATTCATCTGTCAGAATAGTTTCAGAGTTTAGCTGTGTTGGCCTGGAGTAGAACATCTAGATTTGAATCCAGGAGCACTTTAGAGTCACCTTAAGTGGTTGTGAGGGTCTCCTGAGTGTGTTGGGGAATTAGCAAGGAAACCCAAGCAATGCGAGAGGAGGGTAATCAAGCAGGATCTCCACCTATATACACCAGGATTTTTCCCTCAGTAGAACTCTCAAAATGAACCAGGCTGTAATTAATGAAATCGTTTTTATTAAAGCTAAAGTATATTTTTAAAAAAAATGTATTAATTGAAGAGCACGCTATAAACATACATACAAGTTCAGAAAATAAAAGTAGTAGCTTATAGAGACAGAGAGGGGAATTTATTTTATGGGGCTACCTATTCAAAGAATCAGAGATCCAAGAGGAAGGATGAGCGAAATGAACCAATGTCTCACTCAAGGAAGGAACTGTGCCCAACCTCACATTGGGGGTGTGAGTTAGTGGACATCCAAACACACACACACTCTACTGAACAGAATGTGTTTGGAACATGACATGATTACTCCTAGAATAATGCTGTGGTGGTTATAGTGAAACAATGTGTCTGAGCAAGGAATTGTGAATGCAATGCAACATCCATGAGAAATGTCTGTTGTGTTTGGTGACCGCTAATTGCCAGGACAAGAAAATTATTACAAGGGGTGTTATGAGATTAAAATGGTTTTTACTAAGCACTTACTTAGGATAACCAGGTACAAAATGGTCAGGCAAGAAGGGAGTTGGCTAGTTTTACTGTCTTTTCTGAGAAATCAGTCTTTGATACTTATGGGAAGGTCGCTGCCAGAAACCAGACCCTTTCACAATGCACCTTTGGGACCAGTTTTTCCAGACAAACCTCTGGTCAGTGTCTGATGGCATACATTCTGTGTGACTATAGGTCCTATTTTGATCCTATTTGCAGCCCAGGGAAGAGTTTAGAATGAGTGACCCTGTGAGATGCTGAGAAAGAAGATTGCCTGTGTCACCTTTTCCTAGGTACCAGACTCATCCTTCCAAGGGAGGGGGGTCTAGGCATAATCTTAGAAACAAGATTTAGGGGGTATAAGCTTTTGAGAGTCAAAGCTCCTTTCATCAAATACTGACTGAGGAAGGGAGCTTTGACTCTCAAAAGTTTATTAACCCCCCAATCTTGTTCCCCTCCTGTACAAATGCTACTGTATTTGAATCTACTTAATAGAATACTGATCCATATAAATTAGCAATAGACGTCAGATGATAGTTTCTTCAACTTTTATCTTTCATTATCATCAACTTTGTTCTTTCCCTGATTTTTCCCAAGAGACCCACAACACTAAGGAACAAGCCAGGATAGTCCATGTTTGGATGTCATGCAAAACCATAGTTAGTCTTAACTGTGGTTAATAAACCAACTTCAGATCCCTGGTTTGAGATACAGCAGTCCATAATTAGTTATAGTTGGTGGAGTGGCAGCTTGGAGAATCACACTAAGCATAGTTTTATTAGACCATAGTTTGTTTACTTAGACTGTGGTTTTACATGATATCTGAACATAATCAGTAACTGCTAAAACAAACATTAAAACACATTATTTGACAAAAACAGAAATGCAGTTTTAAATGTCTTTGTGCCAGGTTTTTTTAATCAATATTCATGCAGGAAGGTTGATTTACAGTTGCATTTGAGCCTTCCTGCTCTTTGCAATACTGGTTTGATTTCAGTCTAAAGGCAGAAATACAGATGATATTTCATTCCTTGACCATTTTAAAATAGTGTTTTTTTTAATTTTTCCAAATATAACTACTACGACTGCTTTTCGAGAGCAAGAGTGATGTGTGTGGAGGGTCTTAACCCTTTCCCTTCTCATGCTAAAATGTCACTCTTGACCCACATTTACTCCCCATTAAGGAAAACTTATATTGGCCCCGGTCATATGGGACAGAAAATGTGGGGGAGAGGCGTGGCAGTTCGCCCCGGAGCTAAATAAGGCGCGGTAGCCCGATCACAGGGGCCACCGGGTTGCCACGCTCCAGCTCTGTGCCCCGATCACACCACGCTGCTGCAGCATGGCAAAAAAGCAGCGCAGCAGACCACACAAGTGCGAAGTGTTGCGAAGTGCACATGCGCCATGGGGGGGCGGGCCGCTGTCGGTGTCTTGTGTGTGCGCATGTGCTGTTCAGCGTTGGTGCGCATCCCATGGAAACTTACAACATCTGGAAACCCCGGGGACATGGGCGGGCATCGGAAGCCGCGGGATACTGGCATTCCCGCGCTCAGACGCCAGCCTTTGCCCTGGAGTTTCCGGAAACTAGTACTTCGGACCTAGTAATTTTTTATTCCACGTTTTCCATGGGAAGCCGCGGGTTGGCCACGGGAGCACTACGCCTCCCAGATGTGCTCGTATGATCGTGTACGGAAAGTCCACAGGGCTCCCGTGCCTTCAGCGGGGCAAATGCTCAGTGTGAACGGGGCCATTGTATTGTATTGTTTTATCCAGCAGAGGTAAAACTAGCAATTGTTAGTAGGAAAACATAAAGTGAGGAAAAGGTGTAAAAGTCCCTGTCCCTCACACTGTTCCTCTGCCCCAGAAACATTTCACAGCAGAGGAAGATCTGAAAAATGCTTGGGTGAATTCAGCCTGGGGTGCATTTACGAATGTTGGCAAGGACCCAGAAGGCCTTGCATGCATGCCAAAGAACTTCTGTATCTGCCCAGGAGTGCAGCTGATTTTCAGTTCTGATGAGTCACCTCATGATCCATGGTCAAACCTGCTGAGGGTTCTCAGCAGGAGGGGGAAGCCTCCATTTGCATGTAGCACATTGCTTATGATCCGAAGCACTACCAAGAGAGGACAACTGGGGACATCAGTGGTCTAGTTGCTATGTGAACTTTAGGGGAGCTATGAAGCAGTTGTGAATGGCTGTGTGAGCGCGCATGATTATTGTTGTAGATCACTGAAATGATTGCACTTTTAATTTCGTTGTACTATGTACAATGACAATAAAGTATATTATTATTATATTTAGAGCTGAAGTGTTCCATTACTGTAATAGTAACGTTGCTATCTTGGAAACTGGTATCTTCTTCCTGGCTATGGAGAATATAAGAATACCCATGTTGTGCCAGACAAGTTGTCCATGTAGTCCTCCAGCATCCTGTTTCATACGCTGGCCAACCAGTTGTCCTTCAGGGCCAACTATAAAGGACATAGAAGCCAGACCTTCCCCTGATGTTGTCTCCTAGCACTGGTATTCAGAGGTTTGCTGCCTCTGCATGGGGAGGTTCCCTTTTGTTACCATGGCTAGGAGCCATTATGCTTTCATACATGCTGAATAATGCCATTCCAATGCACTTTCCAACTGGATTTTAGTGCGTGACATGGCAAAAATCCACTTGAAAGTGACTGCTGAAGTGGACTGAAAGTGGACTGAGAGTACATCATTTAGCCTGGAAGGAAGTGCCTGAGTGTACAATGTCCTTGATCCAATGATTTCTTTCCACTAAGGAGTGGACATCCTGCCCACAGCCAAGGAATTAGTGGGTAGAAACCAATGAATCCCACCCAATGTCTAACGCTGTTTAAACTGTGGTAAATACAGCTGTCCACACAGTAGTGGTTAAAGTAAAACTTTCACAATACAGTTATGATGATCACACCCAAATCTCCTGTTAACTTTCAGAGTTCTGATACAGCTTGTTTTTAAAGGTGTGCTTTCTATTGTGATGTTGTTTTAATCGCAAGTTGCCTCGAGACCGATGAAGCAGCGTAGAAATAGCCAAAATAAATAAATAGGTACAGTAAAATGAACCCTGCACACCAATCTTTGTGCTTCAGAATGTTCCGCTGACTACTGCTGTTGCACTTGGTAGTTTATGAAAGGAGGATATGACTTAATCCAAACCAGAGGTGGAATAGTAAGTACCAATTTCTGCCTGTTCTGGTGACTCATCTGCAAAGTAGCAGAGTTGGTTTGGTGGGGGTGGAGCTGGAGAGGGGTAGCAACCCAAACAAAATAAAAGTCTGGGAGCTCTAAGTGGGGAAAACCATCCTCAGTCCTGACTTGGCAGAAAACTTCTTTTCTCCCTGCCTCTTCTTCCAGCCACAAGGCCTCCCAGACTCAAAGAGAAAAGCACCGTCTGTTACGAGAATCCAATCCCCACCCCCCAAACTGGCCTGAGTACCAAAGCGTCAAATGATGTAAATTATAGCTAAAACTAGAGTATGCTTGAATCCATTTGAAAATTTGGTTCACTGCAGATGCCTATTATTTTTTTACATTTATACATGGATTTCAAAAGTTTGCTGTTCATATTCATTTCTGGGACCATGTTATTATCTACCTCATTTTCATCCCACACTTCATTCAAGGAGCTCAGGTTGGCATTCTCTTCCATTTGATCCCCACACCAAGTCTGGGAGCCAGCTTTGGCTGAGAGGGAGGACTGGCCCATAACCAACCAAATCGCTTCATGGCCAAGTGAGGATTCCAGCCAGAGTTTCCATATCGCAATTCAATACGCTCTAACAACTGCATCATACTTTTCAGAAAGTTCTAATGACTGGAGGTTTCCTGTTTATGCCTGCCGACACTGGCATTGGATTGCACTTCAGAGATATACTGAAGTAAAACAACTTGCTGTCAGGGAAACAGAGAGAGCCCTTGACTCAGCAAATCCTGGTTCTGTGAAGAAATGGCTCTTCTAGCTTTCCAAATGTCAAAGATATTACTTGGCTCAAACGTTTCTCACGGATCAGAACGCCAAAGGAATGAGAGACTAGCACAATCTGGACTGTGAAGGAATTGCCCATGGCAATCTACCAGTGTCACTGATTTGTAGAATGTTTACAGAATCAACATGACATGGAATCACCCCTCGAGCTGGGTGAGCTCAAGCAGCTTTTTACCTATAAAATTGCACCAAAATCTGATATCTTGACTGGAGGTGAGGGGATTGAGAATATTTTGCTTTTAGTCTATAATGATGATCACAGCGGTGATGGGCTGCTGAAGGAGTGCTGCCGTTTGTAGATCACAGATCTCCTGATGCTCATCAGAACCATTTGAATTTTCATATGTTCTTCAGGACTGAGATGTTTATCTCTTTTCCACTAGTTTATTTAAGGCAGCTGTGGCCAAAAGCCAGCAGGATTTGTTTGGCTTGCAACTGTGTTACCTTGTAAGCCCTCTCTCGGTTTCCTTTATAAAAACAAAAAGGAGTCAGAGAAGCCGAGAAGTGGTCGAGGTTGTTGTGCAATGCCTCTTGTTTGTCTCTTATTTACTGCAGAGATTTGTACCAAGCAGGCCTCAGTGCTTTGCTGACAATTTCCCAAGAGTCGTGGGTTCCACTAACCAGCTGAAAAACAGGGGAAAGGAATATAAATAATGCAATATTCATAGTATATTTATTAACAATGTGTAGTCAAACCTCCTGATCCGCATAGAGAATAAAAGAAGAGGCTTTACATTTCAACCTTTTTATCACTTGTTAATATTCAGGTGCCAGGGGAGCTTGAAGATGGTAGCTGTTTGCTAAATTAAGGTCCGACACTTTGCAATCCGCCTTTGTCCATGCTTCAGTACCTCAGACAACAGGATTATTTTCCTTATTTTGTAGAAGAAGAAGAAGAGAAGAGATTGGATTTCTACCCCGCCCTTCACTACCCAAAGGTGTCTCAGAGCGGCTTACAAACTCCTTTCCCTTCCCCTCCCCACAACAAACACCCTGTGAGGTAGGCGGGGCTGAGAGAGCTCTGACAGAAACTGCTCTTTTTCAAGAAAAGCTGTGCCAGTGCTTGTGACTGACCGAAGGTCACATCAGCAGGTGCAAGTGGAGGAGTGGGGAATCAAACCCGGTTCTCCCAGATTAGAGTCCACACACTTAACCACTACACCAATCTGGCTCTCTTACCAATCCCTCTTTATTGTAAAGGGACTCACTATCCTCTCACAGAGATGTTCATCTGGTTGGTTGGTTTTTAATGGTTCCCAGTTCCAAACACAGAAAACAGTGCATCCACAAAGGCCACTTAACCAAATGGTGTGGGCCTATGTATGTATGTATGAGTTTACCTCATTTATGAATCACTTTTCTCCACAATGGGTACCCAAAGTGGCTCATGACAATTTTCTCTTCTTCATTTCTTCCTCACAGCAGCTCTGTGAGGTAGGTTAAGCTGAGTGAGTGTGGCTGGCCCAAGGGCAAGAAGCAAGCTTCAGTGACAGAGATCCAAATCAGATGTGACGGTGTCTCCAATCTACCACAAGGCCTCCATCATTGTAGAGATGAAATTCCCTCTGTTTACAAACAGTGTAGGAGCCTGAACATGATTGGAACCGCAGCAGGGAGAGGAGGAGCTCCTGTATCCCCCACATACCATTTTCAAGAGCCCAGACCCACTGGGTTTGATCTCTTGAAATCAGTGTATGGGGCGGGGGGAACAGGCAACCCTCCTCCCCTCCATTGTGGTCCCTGCAACATTTGTAAATGGACAGGAGTTTCATCCCTAAGATGGTAGGGGCATACCCCTGATGGACTCAGGGACATCATCATGTCTACTTTGGTTGTAGGTCTCTCAGATCCTAGTCTCATGCTGTAACTATTACACACACTGCCTGTCAACATAGGTCCACCTGGCCAGTTTACACATGCAACAAAATTCATGATGAACCACCGGGAAGAAAGCCGAGCCGAGCCGAGCCAAAAAGAAGGAACACCGGCCTCCACCTGGGTGCCGGTAGGCAGCCCCATCCTCAATACAATGTGGCCCAAGTTAGGATGAAATGTGCTTAGCACCCCCTCATGTAAAACCGCCCAGAGACCCCCTAGGGGGTTAGGGTGGTATATGAAATCGAAGGTTAAATTAAATTAAATTAAATTAAATGTGGTGAAGTTTTCTCTGAAGGATCACGTGTTTTATTCGATATTTCAAAATTCCTTCCACACATATTGCAAACTAGCTCATCAGGGACAATCTGGCAGTTGCTTTGAACTATTGGTTATTAAGTTTAAATATCCTGTCAGGAACATTTTTAGCCATATTGTGGGAATGACACAAGGAGATTTTGTTTGTTTATTTGTTTTAAAAGAGAGATTAATATCTTACATGCTCTGTTAAGAAATAAGAGAAAGTGTAATCTCAAGCAGCTGGAAACAGAGATTGCTTGAGAAAACTAAGATGTAGATTCCTCAGGGATGGCCTTAGTCAATGGGTAACGGGGGATGCTACCTCAGGCCCCATGCTGTCAGGGGCCCCAACCACTCGTGGGCCTTTCTCAGGATGGGGAATAGAAGAAGAGGACCACTTGCACCTGCCCCAGACAGTTGGCATCCGAATCCTGCAGTGGATTCCACCTCTCTGGCAGGGGGGTAAGGACTACCCCTTGTTGACATAGTGGAAGTGCCAGGGGTGGAATGGCAATGATTCTGGAACCTCATCCCAGACATTTTCCTAGGGCCTCAGAATCACTTCCACTTTAGGTCCCTTTGTGCCTAACTTAGTACATTATAATGAAAACATTACATACAGAAGGCAAGATATGCAAAGTCTAAAGAACAAATATTGGAACAGTAAGGAAGACAGGCTCAAATAATAGCAGAAGTGAAATAGAATAACATATATTCAGGATTCAAATAATCCAAAAACATTAATTGCCAGGATTTTTCAGTTTTATATGAGAATAAACGACACAAGATACATTTTTTCCAATGTGGTACTTACCCAATTGAATGTGAACTGGGCAACAATGTTATCAAAATCCCTGAAACCTGAGGAAATTCATACATCACCATCATAAAAACCAGTAAAGCTTTAGGATTAGGTGGTTTCCCACCTGAGTGGTAAAAGAAATATCTTGAGCAACTGGATACTCTGTGTTCAGCTAAGATACTGAGAACAGAAAATCAGCCTATTTTATACGAGACAGATCACGGTTGTACTGGGTAGGGGCTCCAAACAATGTACTCATTACCACACAGTTCCCTTAATGAACTGCAAAATGTCTATTGCAGTACTGCTTTTGCAATTGTGTTGGGCAATTTTTGCTCTGATAATCTGAACTATGCGGGTTTTATTTTGATGCAACACAGGATGGACCATATCCACCAGTGTCTTGATTTAGAATTCCATGCAAAGCAAGCTAACATGCTCCAATTGACAGTGTCTCTTGATATGGAGAACACAATTGATCAAATATACAAGGCTATACCTTCTTCAGGAGCTGCGGTGGCTCAAGTGGTTAAGATGCTGAACTGCAGGCTATGGAAGGTCAGTAGTTCAGCAGTTCGAGACCCAGGGTGCTGTATGATGGAGTGAGCTCCCGTCTCTAGTTCCAGCTCCTGCCAACCTAGCAGTTCGGAAGCAAGAAATTGCAAGTAGATAAATAGGTACCACTTCGGTGGGAAGGTAACAGCGTTCCGTGCGCCTTGGTGTCTAGTCATGCCGGCCACATGACCTCGGAAACGTCTTTGGACAGCGCTGGTTCTTTGGCTTTGAAACAGAGATGAGCACCGCAACCCTAGAGTCAGATTCGACTGGCTTTCGAGCAAGGGAAACCTTTACCTTTAACCTATACCTTCTTCACATTGGTACAGTTTGATTTGCTTAATGAATATTAAGATATAATAAAATATTATACAGAATTATCACATAGGTTTTTACCTTGTAAATAAATAAATGACATTCATAGTATATAATGGACTTCTAAAAATGCATTCAGCTGATAAAAAATAGAAAGTGTTGGAAATATGGGCGGGTCAGGAGAACGCCAATGCCAACCTATTACAGGATACTAAGTGTGAATGATAGTTGAATGAAAGTGAAAGCAGTAGGAGGAAGTATTTAAAGATAGTGCTGACTATCCAGCTCAGCATAAAGCAACTTCATATGTTCATATGATCAGCTTCACACATCATACTTTCTATAAATACATGAAAAGCTAGGAAGAAGAAGAAGAAGAAGAAGAAGAAGAAGAAGAAGAAGAAGAAGAAGAAGAAGAAGAAGAAGAAGAAGAAGAAGAAGAAGAAGAAGAAGAAGAAGAAGAAGAAGAAGAAGAAGAAGAAGAGGAGATTGGGTTTATACCCCACCCTTCACTCGGAGTCTCACAGCAGCCTACAAAATCCTTTCCCTTCCCCTCCCCACAACAGACACTTTGTGAGGTAGGTGGGGCTGAGAGAGCTCTGACAGAAACTGCTTTTTTTCAAGAACAGCGGTGCCAGAGCTTGTGACTGATGCAAGGTCACATCAGCAAGTGTAAGTGGAGAAGTGGGGAATCAAACCCGGTTCTCCCAGATTAGGGTCCGTGCGCTTAACCATTACACCAAACTGTCTCCACTAAATACTATGTATCTCCATTAAATACAAACGTGAAAGAAATTTCATCCTATGTTCATCATCTAGCCAGCTAAGTTGAGACAGACCCAATCCTAGAAGATATGGCTGCCTCCCTTTGTAGTCTGGCACTTTCTCTGTGTTGAGTGAATATGGAGGCATGAAATGATTTTCCTTTTGTGAATTAATTGTTTAAGAGAGCTGGTTTTTCTAGGTCACAGAATCGGATTTCTGCTTGCACAGTTTGGGTTTCCTGTTGGATAAATCTGTCACATTTTTGGTCCAGGAGCCAAAGATCTGGATATAACTGGTTGGTACTGAAGTCTTTATTTCAGCACCTCCTGATGTTTGGTTCATCTATTCAGCTTGTGAGTTTTCGATTATCATTTTGATTTGTCAGACACAATATATATATTTTTCTTTCACCAGTCTATGTGTGTGCATGTGTGTGTATGTCTGTGGGTGCCTCCCTGTGGTGTCATTTGCCCTCTTAACTGTGTGAAGCATTTTAGTCTGCAGATTGCACAAAGGATGCACATACCAAATAAAGTTGCAGATCCAAAAGTCGATTTCCACTGATTCTTCCCTTCCAAAGCACATTTCCACTCTCCTACTGTTCCTGAGAGCCCCTGTCTTTTAGGAGGGGGCTGTACTTGGGGCTGCAGTGGGGGGGCTGTGATTTGGGGCTGCAGTGGGATGGGGAGGCAAGGAAATCTTCTTTCCACTGACAGAAATCCCTTGTGTCAGTGGAGATTTATGATGAAACCAAGCCTCGGTCAGCAGAGATGTATAGGGAGAGGGGAGAATGCAGGAGGCATAGTTTGTGACGTTTCTAGGTGAACACAATGATAAACAAGATGACCACCGTGGCCCTTCACAACTGCTGTGACTGGTGATAAGGCAAAGGACTTAGTGAGCAATCCTATGCAGGTCTATTCAGAAATATGTCACATTTTATTCAGTGAGATCTTACTCCCAGGAAAACGTTCTTAGGATTGCAGCACTAGTTATGTTAAACCATTTGCTATCTGCAGGGGCTGAAGAAAGCGTCAAATGTGTTCAGCTCCTAGCTAATATAATGAAACCTGTTAATCAATTGTAATTCAGTAGTTTCTCATGGGATTGTCCCTTCGAAGTGCCTTTGTTGGATAATGGTGACACTCAGGTTAGCAGTAGAGCGTCCTGGTAGACTCAGCTGTTCCGCCACAGGTTTCTGAATGTTGTCATGTTTGGTGTCAAATCTGAGTCCATTTATTCTTCTTCATAGAGACTGACCTGTCATACATGTGTAGATAAATATGTACGTGTTGGTGTCGTATATGTGACATTGTGATCTGTAATTTGTATTTCCTTTGCTGTAAAACTCCCAAGATTTATTCATACAAGCAATGAAGATGTTGCCAGCAGAATTATTAATATCAAGCAGACGCTGCCATTTGTTTTTTATGAGTTCCCCTTGCCAATCCCTCTTTATTACTTTTCCATCTCCCTTGGTGATACAGAACGCCTGAGTAATTGCACTGTGAGTACCGTAGATATCTGTCTGGTCTGTAGTACTGAGAAAGAAACAAGTTAGACAGAACAGCCGTATGCCTCTGACGAGCCCAACTCCTAGCGAAACGAGATCTCTCCACCCCAGCAGCTCTTCCTCTCCTTTGAATGTCCTTTAAATATTCAGACTCTTCATATTTCTGGAAAAAAGTTTTAGGTGCCATGACAAGTTGGGAACGTGATGGCCCAAATAGCTCATTGCTATGGCATGCGGAAGAGCTTTTGTTTCCTGGGACATTCTTATGACTTGGTGACCCTAACTGTAGCCCCGCTAAGGCCTCTGATCCCAGCTCTTTGTGAATGCAGTCAGGGAAGTCATTAAAATTAAAGTCGTATAACTGTAATGAAAAGGTTATTTCCTCCTCATGCAAGTTAAGCTCTATTCACTCTTCCTTTTGTCCTGTCGATGTAGAAGCTTCATTATCTGCCTGACCACGGAGAGACAAGGAGGAAGAGGGCAGAGAGGAGGAGTGGTGGAATTTCTTTCGGAGGCAGTTCTTTTGGCATGGGCAATTTCAACAAGATGATAGTTTGTCATTTTTTATTAATGAACTAGCATCTAATTAATTATAGATCTGTGGCTCAAGCTCAGGCAGCAACAGTAGGGGCTGTATTTGCTGTTGAAAAGACCCATTTCCACTGCTGGCTTTCTCTTCTTTTTGGTTTTAATAAGAGCTCTTTTGCCACAGAAAGGGACAACTCGACTGACTTGTAGACCAGCATGGCAAATACCATGCACAAACACAGGGAAGCAGGGTAGAAGAGCAGATATGTTTATTCAAGGCTGTGTCTAAAATTGTAGTGAGTGACACAGAATTCTTCCAAATTTTATGGGGACTATACATCACTTTCATGGCATGACATTGCAAAATGTCCCTTGATAGGGAAGGAAATCAGGTAGGATCACAGTCCAGTGGCACCTTTAAGACCAACAAAGTTTAATTCTGGGTATAAGCTTTTGTGTGCCTGCACACTGAGGGTTACCGGGTCGGAAAGACCCAGCGGCAGGGGAGAGGGAGGGACTTTCTGGGAGTGGGGGGAGCACACAAAGTGATGTCATCACATCAGTGATGTTGTGCAGCGATGCTGTGGTATTCAGGACAAAACTCTATGGTTACCTAAAAGTTTTGCCCAATGTACCAAAATGTCGCTGCGCGGCATCACTAATGTGATGACATCACTTCCATGTGACGTCATTATGTCGTATTTGGGTCAGGATCCTTTCTGCTGGCTGGTGGCAGGGAAGAAGCCCAAAATTCAGGGGAATGGCATCCCTATGCAGACCTCATCCGATACATTGAATCGGTTTTCCTCAAGCCTTACATATAGGGTAGAGAGAGGGTGGGGGTATTTGCTAGGAAGGGCTAGGAGGACCCCAGTATGTGTAAATGGGAGAGAAGAAGACTGAAGAGATAGGTGCCAGGATTTGGTACTGCCACAGGTTCTACAGACAGTTTGGACACAATTCCTTATCTTTAATGGTACGGATCTTTTGGCCCAATACAAACACAGTACATAC
This sequence comes from Gekko gecko, assembly GCA_029375565.1. Classification (NCBI taxonomy): domain Eukaryota; kingdom Metazoa; phylum Chordata; class Lepidosauria; order Squamata; family Gekkonidae; genus Gekko; species Gekko gecko. The sequence continues at coordinate 72,826,272 of JAPDNY010000003.1, read as the reverse complement.
CATGAGACGGCAACCAATATATACAGACTCTTTTTTAAAGTTACTAATGAATAATACACCGGTGTTCAGTGTAACTTATATGATCCTTTTGGCTTATTAAGCAGGCCAGAAAATCTTGGGTGGCGGTGTAAACACTGGGAGTGGGGAAGCCAGTAGGTGATGATCTAATTAAGAAGGGACAGTATTTAAAGAGACACATGTCTCTTTAACTACCTTAGTTTTACTTTCTGATGCACACCGCTGCTGCAGCAAGACTGAGGGAAGGAAGGGGAGGTATTTAAACTTTAAATACCTCCCCTTCCCTCCCTGAGTTGTGCTGTAGTGACTGCATGTGCAAGCGAGAGAAGGGAAGGGATTTAAAGATACATATGTCTCTTCACATATGTTACTTTTACTCACTGACCCACACTGCCTCTCAGGCACGTGAAGGTGGGGGAAGCAACTCTGGGTCTCACTTGGCCCCACAACCCTGCCCTGCCTCAGGGGTGCAGAGCCCTTTTGGGAGGGGGCATTGCCCCCAGGAGCCCTCAATTACCGGCCTGGCCTTAAGCGGAGACACAATTCAGAAACACACTGTGAATCCAGATAAGGCTTTGGAGGGACTGCTGTTTCAGACTTTCATACACAACCTTCCATAAAGGAAACATGAACTCCAAGACAAAGGAGGTGAACTGGCTAGAAGGTGAAATGCTCAGAGAGCAACGGTAGGAGGGAAAGCTGAGGATTCTCTCTCGGTTAGTTGACTTCAGGTACAGAAGAGGAGGAACAAGATGGCATATTCTCTTTTGTTGAAAGGTCTGGGGGATTCAGACTGAATGATAGGCAAGCCTAGTAGTTGGTGGCTCACGTGATACTTTTGTTCAGACCTGTGTGAAATCTTGAAAACTGGGTTCTTGAAAACTGCGGTAACTAGATTTACAAAGGAAAGAACAAAAATAGTTATAACTAATCTCAAAGTGAGTATGTGCTCATCTGCAGTGGCAGGAACTTTGTTTGCACAGAAGCAGTATGATTCGAATTAATCGATTCACAAATGAAACCTACATGTCCTTGTACATTTATGAATGCACTAAATGTTTTAGTATTGTGGAATTTCCACATGTTGGCAGGCACTGCTGCCCTCTCAACTATCCAGAAAGGAATTTACTTTGGATGCGATTGGTTTGTGATTCAGGTTGCTTGCTGAGGCCTTTGGGCTACATCTGCTTTGTATCCAGGCCCATAGCCAGGATTTTTAAAGTCAGGGGGGCATTTGAATTTCTCAAGGGGCACTGGCTAATCAATTTAATCTGGGGGAGAAGGCCATGACACCCTGGGCTGGATGGAAAGTCAGGGGGCCTTGCTAGCAAGTCAGGGGGCCTAGCCCCGAAATGCCCCACTGTAGCTACGGGCCTGTTTGTATCGTCCTCTAAACAAGTGTATACTCAGTGTACATATATATGATAAGGCAGTGGGATTGCACTCACTTACTCAGTTCCTGGGCTGAACTTCCCTACATATGCTGAATGGAATGTATAGTAAGTTGACGTATATCCAATCCGAGTAGACCCGAGTAACCCACAATCGTTATTCCTTCCCCACAATTTTGTTGGGTAAGAATGAGGTGTTAGCAGGTGCCAGTTACACGGACCCTCTGTGTCATGGGTGATGACGACAGCACTGAGTCCCCACCTCAGTCAAAGTTAGATCTATTCCAGTAAAGGATTGACTCATATTGTGTTTATATATCCATACCATGTTATTGTACATCTTTGTATCTTGCTGTTATGCCATTAAAGGAATTTGACTTTGACTTTGAGTCCCCACCTGAGTTGGCATCGCAGCCAGAGGCACCTGCATTGCCAGACCCAGAAGCCGGCCCCTCTGACTACTCAGGAGTTAACAGCTTGCTGCTGCCTGCGCCTGAGCCTGGAAATCCCACACCTGGCCCTGCAGCAGCCCCCCAACTCACCTCCGCGGGTGGTTCGACTGAGGGAGCGGCTCCGCAGAGACTTAGCCACCCGCTGCCGAGATGCATGCTGGCAAGAAAGGCGAGCGCCAAGTCCTAAGTACTAGCAGGAGTGGTGTTGCTGCCATGGGAAGCCCGGCCAGAGGCCTATATAACTCCCACTCAGGATTGGGCTCTTATGGAAGCAACGAGTTGCCTCTGTGCATGCTTTGCATCCACCTGTGGCTCCTGTTCTCGTATCCCCACTCTGGCTTCCTGACCCTTGCTTCGGGTGACCCCTCTTTCGGACTCACAATTTGGCTTTCACTCTGACTCTCCTGGCAACGACCTCGGACCGGACTTGACTTCTGCCTCTCAGCCTAAGCCAAGAAATTTTAATGACAAGATTTCTCTTAACATCAGCATTTAAAAAATATCTATTATAAAAAACCGTAAGGAAAGCCTTCCCCAAATTGTTGTATAGTGTACACAGAAAAAATAGGCATTGATCTAGCTATCATGTTGATCCTGCCCTTCCCTCAAAGAGCTTAGAGCAGCATGCATGTCCCCCCCAATTCACTTTTTAATCTCACAACAACCCTTGTGAGGTAGTGTAAACTGAGAGAGAGTAACTGGCCTGAGGTCAGCCACTGAGCTTGATGCTGAGAGAGAGGATCGCATTTGTCCTGGTCCATCATTGTAACCTCTATAGCACACTGGCTCTCGGTTTCTCGGTAGAACAGCATCTTTACCTCAGTCTTCCTCCTTTAAAAAAAACGACACTTAATTTTATTAGGGTACAAAACCTCTGTGTTGGTCTTTTATTTCAATATTTTGTTCATTCTGCATACATATAAACATGTTACTTCAGAATTACTCATAGATTGAACCAGAGACCTGTGTGGCTTGGAGCCAATTGTCAAAAGCCTGTATAAAGTCCTATTGATGAGAAGCCCAGGGCAGTATTCAGGTCTTTGTCATTCAGTCTCTGCTTCAAGTGATCTAAAGTTTAGGACACTCAAAGCATTAGTATGGCAATCTTGACTAATGATTAAGATCAGTAATGGTGCGACCCTTAGCAGAGTTACATCCTTCTAAGCCCACTGGTCAACTCTGAAATCACCTATCAGAGATCATAGAATCATAGAATGTTAGAGTTGGAAGGGACCTTGCAAGTTATCTAGTCCAAACCCCTGCACTCTGCAGGAGCACAGCCGAAAGACAGCCCTACAACATACTCGAAAGATGGTCGTCCGGCCTCCACTTGAAAACGTCCAGCGAAGGAGCATCCACCACCTCCCTAGGCAGTCTGTTCCACTGCTCAACCACTCTTACAGTTAGGAAATTTCTCTCCTATTTATTTGGGACTGAGAAGTGAATTAATAAACCCCAATATTGATAAGGGCTGTTGACTTCAATGTCCAGTCACTCCTTGAACAAAAACAGAGGCTGAAAAGAGTTCAGAGTATGTTATCTTAGAATAACTGTTAATTGAAACTGGCCCTGAGTGAGACCAACAGGAATTTTCTTCAACTGTATAACGAATAACGAATTTTATTGTATTAGTATCTAATCCAAAGTTTATTGCATATAGCCATTGGCCATCACAATATAAAATATAAAAAAGTACAAAGATTGGCACTACATTTAAAAGAAAAATTAAAATATATGGACGAAGTAAGAATATAGGTCTATTGTATTAGTAGCACCCCGCAGATCTGTAGCTGTGCCTGTACTTTAACAATTTGATTTCTGCAGTTAAGGCATGTGTGGTTTTTTTTTAATTTTAAAAAGGGGCATGATTTTAAAATCCGATCTAAGTTGAAAATTTATTGAGTTGCCAAGGTGCTTTTTAACATTTTTAGACCCGTGGATTGGTTTCTATATTTTCAGTGTATACTTGCTGTGCCATTATCAAAATGCTCCAAAGGCAGGCACAGAATTGCACTGAAACTGCCAGGCAGTCTAACTTCTGTTGATGACCAGGAGTTTTTTTTAATATTCATCAGGTCTGAAGGTCTCCTTTGAATGCACGGCCCTGTGATATTGTGGGTGCTGTTTTGAATTCTGCTCTCTTGAGAGTAAGCTGGAAGTCTTAACGACAAAAGAATAGCCTTGAAAGTGCTAAGACAGACAGCCCTAAAGAAATCTCCTTTCTCCTTGTAAAAAAAAAGTCAGCCACGGTATTCCCAAAGTTAAGCTCTCCTTTAGATTAGTGAGCGTTGTTCCTAAAGCTTTAGCTAGGGTAATAAATGATTCATATTAACCACATCTTTGTACACGGCGGTCCACTTGATGTTCAGTACATGCTGCTACATCAAGCAGTCTTGTACGCAAGCTCTGCAGTTCCAGTTCAGCAGCATCTTCCCAGTAACTATGACAGAGTAAAAGGCACTGGGGGTAACAAATAAGAGTCAAGAGAAAAAGGTTTCTCTTCTGCCTCTTAAAGTGCAAATTAGCAATGCTCCTTTGTACTTTTTGTGTAGCCCAAGCTAGCTGCAAGCTCCTGAGAAACAGGATTTTGGAAGAAAAGGGTATAGCTCAGCATATCTTGGGAGAATTCTAAAAAGTTCGGGGGAGTGTTTTACATTTCTCCGGCTGCTTATAAAAGCACTTTATAGCACATTTGATAATAAGCCTGCCAGATATTGCTAGCGTCAAACATAACAGTCTTTCTCTTCCTCTTCCACTTTTTCTTCTGGTACCGTTGTTATTAATAAATATTTAGTACCCGAACTATGCAAGGCAATGTGCAAAAAAAATACATATTATTAGATCATACGTCTCCATCAACTAAATGACTAGTCTTAAATTACTCCAGAGAGTCTTGCTCTGTTTGACGGAGATTTTTCCCTCTGGAACAAGACTCCTCACTTAGAAGAAAGGAGTCATAGAATCCACTCCAGAGGTTTGATCCTGTGCTCTGTCATAGAATCCACTCCAGTGGTTTGATCCTGTGCTCTGTCAGCGGAAGGCACTAAGGGTAACCAATCTTCCCAGCTTTCACCTATTCCCTCTTCACATGGCAGTCTCCCATCCCATGTGGCTTTTGCTCCTGCACCTCTGGTAACAAACTATGCCAGGGCCATAAATAGCCATTGGGGAGGGGAAGCCAGGAAGACTGGTGATCCCTGCAGATGATCCTTGTTCTGGATCCAGCCTTATATGGTGTAAAATCTGCACCAGACAAACAAGCATGTGAGTCATATGTCAAGTTTGCCAGGTGTATACGTGCAGGTCAGTACTGGGATATTCAAATCCTATTTGTTAATGAAATATCATAGTATCCCTGGGAAGTAAATAATGAAAACACTGTATTCTATGAGTAGAGTTGCCAGCCTCCAGGTGAGTGCAAACCAAAGAGCAAAATCACGGGATGGAAGTTGAAAGGAAGCAAACAACCATGATGCGTAGTGCCAAAAAAAGTTCTTCACCAACTTGTAAATTCTTTTTTCAGTACTCAGTTTACTGGAAGTAATTCAGACGCCATCAACACCAATGAACCATGCATATGACATCTTGTTTCGTGTATACCTTTATCAAAGTGGGTGGCATTGGAATACCTATATAAAGTTTGGCAAACACTCTAGGCATATCTCATAGTCGCATTCATAAATGTGAATTCATAAATTAACTTTATATAGGTATTTCAACACTACCCACTGTGATAAAGGTATACACAAAACGAGATGTCATATGCATGGTTCGTTGGTGTTGATGGCGTTTGAATTACTTCCAGTAAACTGAATACTGAAAAAAGAATTTACAAGTTGGTGAAGAACTTTTTGGGGGGACTATACATCACGGTTGTTTGCTTCCTTTCAGCCTCCAGGTGAGGCCTGGAGATCTCCCGCTATTACAGTTGCTCTCTGGACAACAGAGATCAGTTCCCCAAGAGAAAATGGCTGCTTTGGAGGGTGGACTGTATGGCATTATAGCCTGTGGAGGTCCCTCACCTCCCCAAACCTTGTCCTCTCCATGCTCCAGCTCCAAAATTTCGCCACTCAGAGTTGGGAACCCTATCTACAAGTGGGTCACAAAGAGCCAAGACATCTGTCCAACATTATACACTGAAGAGTCAGTCCTGTGCATGTTTAATGAATTAGACTTATGTCCAGGTAAGTGTGCATGTGGCTGCAGCCTGGTTCAGAAGACTGTGACATTGTATAAGTGTACATCTTTACGCGGCTTTTTTGAAGGGCATGTAGGATAACTTCTGCCACCTCATGCAGGGTAGCAAGGTTGGGGGGCTGAAATCTAAAAGGCTTCTCAGTGGCTACTACTATGCATCCTTCTATGCATGCATTCATGAATAGTGAGGATAATATAGTTTTACAAGGACAGGTTTACAATAGCCATTAGGAACTGCCATGCATAATAGACATAGCTCAGTCTTAGGTGCTTTCCAGTTTAAAACCAAAAACAATTTCCAACAACCAAGAGTTTATATGTTTTCTTCCTTGCAAGACCAATCTCAAACTTTTGAAGCATGAAATGATTTTTACTGGCCCTTGGCGATAAGATTCTTTCCCCTGATACTGACTTTTCTGAAATGGCTGTAATATTTTGCAAGTATTGCATGAAAGCTACATTCCGGAGTCCCACCTAACATTCTTCTTACTGACTGATGGTGTATTGGTTTTAAAAAGTAAACCAATTTTGACTGTGAAGTAGTGATAAATCATTCCGGGATGATATGTCTTAAACAGTAGAAAACATTCAGGCGGGGGGAAAGTTTGAAGCCGATTGGATGCAAAACCAAAAGATAGTAAAGATGTCCTAGAATCCTTGTGAAACAGTTAGATCCAAGTCCACGGAGCTTTAACTCTCAAAAGCTTAACTCTCAAAAATCTGAAAATCTTGTCCGTCTTTAAGGTGCTACTGGACTCCAGTCTAGCTGTTCTACTGCAGACCAAAACAGCTTTCCGCTGAAACTAGAATTCTTGTGAATTTCTCTTATCAAGAGAGAGTATCCATTTTCCTCACCTGTTTTTCACTATCTGCTGCTCCCGACAGGAAAGTCTCTGCTTTTTACACCGTTCTCCCCATCTGTAGCCTTCTGTGTGAAAAGACAGCATGCAGGGCCAGCTCGCCCACTAGGCGAGCTAGGCGCTTGCCTAGGGCACCGGCCCTGCAGGGGTGCCAAAATGTCCCCCACCCCCGTTTCAGCTGCGAGGTGACCAGGAGAGCCGCGCCGCTACTGGGAGGGAAGGGGCGGGCATTCTAAGCCCGCCCCTTCCCTGGCTCTCCTGGGCACCTCGCACCTGCCCAGGACAACGTCGCTGAGCCATCTCCAGGCCCCACCGGGAGGTTGGCATCCCTGGTGGGGTGGGCGCCCCAGGCTTTCCTGCCTAGGGCGCCCAGACACCTGGGGCCGGCCCTGACAGCATGCACCCTTAAGGTTGCCAGCCTCCAGTTAGGGGCTGGAGCAGTCCCATGGTTACAGTGGGGCTTCTTGGGGCCCAGCCCTCTGACTTACCACCAAGGCCCCCCAACTTCCCATCCAGCTCAGGCTCCCCTGACTTTCAGTTTTTTATTTTATTTATGGTGCTTGCTTGGGGTATGTGAGGGTGCCCGCTGACTTATTTAAAGGCCCCCCGAATTAAAAAATCCTGGCTATGGGCCTGGGCTGGAGTTCTCCCAAAATTACAACTGTTCTCCAGACAACAGAGATCAGATTCTCTGGAGAAAATGGCTGGACTCTGTACCAGTGTTCCCTCTAAGCTGAGTTAGTGTGAGCTAGCTCACAGTTTTTTAGCCTCCAGCTCACGCATTTTTGTCTCAGCTCAGGAAGGATGGCTCCAGAGCAAACTAATTTATGCAGTAGCCAAATTGCTTGGACACAACTTTATTGCCAGTAGCTCACAAAGCAGAATTTTTGCTCACAAGACTCCTCAGCTTAGAGGGAGCATCTTTAAGAGACAGGCTTAGATCCTAAGTGGAACTCCCTCTCTTCACAGGAATGAGTGTGTTTTACTAGTTAGAATTGGGTTGGAAGAGCCAGTTTCGTGTAGTGGTTAAGTGCGTGGACTCTAATCTAGGAGAACTGGGTTTGATTACCCACTCCTCCACTTGCAGCTGCTGGATGACCTTGGGCAAGTCATAGTTCTGACAAAAGTTGTCCTTGAAAGGGCAGTTCTTGAAAGAGCTCTCTCAGCCCCACATACCTCATAAGGTGTCTGTTGTGGGGAGGGGAAGGGAAAGGAGTTTGTAAGCCATTCTGAGACTCTGAGTGAAGGGCAGGGTATAAATCCAATCTCCTCCTCCTCCTCCTCCTCCTCCTCCTCCTCCTCTTCTTCTTCTTCTTCATAGTTAGGACTCCAGCCTCTATATTGTTTCCTGCCCTGCTGTTCTGCAAATTGAAGGAAGTTTTGAAGACATCCTGCCTGCTGTGTCTGTCTGGTCTTAGGGCAAACCATGTACCCTCCTCCACAGTGAGTACACTTTATGCAGGAGCCGAACACGACAAGGTTTGACGGGTTTTTACTGCACGTCTGCTCACTACGTTCAAAGTGGGTTTCAGTCTGAAAAACCCAAGGCATCCTTTCAAATGACTGTCTTTCGCCACATGCTGGTTTGCTGGTCATTTGTAAAGTGACTTAAATCCATGCAGTCACCTTCAAGAAGATCCCTCATGATGAAATGTTATGCCAATAGGGTAGCTGGTTGTTTAGAGTCCGTACAAAGTTGGGTAGATGAAATTGTATTTATTCAGTAGATTCCCCCCCCTTTCCATTCCCCAAGAAGTTCATGGTGGTCCTCTCGTCACATTTTATTCTCACAAGAACCCTGTGAGATCAGTTAAGCTGAGGGATAACAACTGAAATCACCCAGTGACCTTCACTAGAGTCACCAGCAGTGCTCTCCTACTTTGTTTAGGATTGCACTGCAGGTGTACATCAAGGCCGAGATTTGGACCTGGATCTGCCCAGTTGTAGTCGAGCGTTCAACCAGATGAGAGCCAGTTTGGGGTAGTGGTGAAGTGTGCGGACTCTAATCTGGGGGAACCGGGTTTGATCCCCCACTCCTCCACTTGCACCTGCTGATGTGACCTTGGGTTAGTCACAAGCTCTGGCACAGCTGTTCCTGAAAGAGCCGTTTGTGTTAGAGTTCTCTCAGCCCCACCTACCTCACAGGGTGTCTGTTGTGGGGAGGGGAAGGGAAAGGAGTTTGTAAGCCGCTCTGAGACTCCCAAGTGAAGGGCAGGGTATAAATCCAATCTCTTCTCTTCTCTCCTTCTTCTTCTACACCAGACTCTCTCCTTAATAATTCCTGGTTCAAGTCTTTCTTTTTCACTATCCTAATGGACCAATTGACTTGATCTGTATAAGTAATGTAGGTCCTCAGGTATGAAGATTTTCTTGGAAATTGTCTCGTTATTCAGCCACCAGAGCCATGGGATAGCCCTCCACTTTCTACTCACAGTAAGATTATTTGGGAGTCTCTTTGTTGTCTTTTCTCATAATGAACCTTTTTTCTTCCTGACTGAGATTTGGTGCTAATCTTCACACCCTCAAGCCAGCCCTGATTGGTGTGAGTTTGCAAAGAGCCTCTTTTGTTCTCATTGAGAAACTAACCTCTAAATCTATTTAATACTCTTTCTGTGGTTGTCCATCATTATGACACATGATTTTCCAAAGGATTTACTATTAGTTAGCGGCACGGGGCTTTCTCCCTGGGGTAGCAGCTCCATACAGTGAAGGAAATACATGTTCAATGTAGCAATTTGTCTTTTTTATATATTTATTATAAGAGTAAATGAGTTATCATGGGGAGACTTCAATATTATTGCAAATTAGGTGCTGCAAACTGGGCTGCACACATTTGTTATGTCTCCAGACATATGCAGCTTGCTTAGATGCTCAGAAATCAGCAATTTGTGAGTATCGCAGGGCCTTTCTTCGGCAACCAATACAGGTAACTTTGTATTTGTTGGGTTGTATGTACTCGTATAGTGTGACATTGCTCCAAATGCAAGGAAAGCAGAGTTATTTTTGTGGAAGGGTTAACAGTTATTTCAGTGAGTATCAAAATTAAAACACTAACATTTGAGGAAAATTAGCTTTCCAAGGAATATGTGGATCTATGAGCTAATGGGAACCCACTCTGCATCAAGAATCTTTCAATGGTTTTATTATTGTACTGATTTATGAGCTCATTTCTGTTCTTTGCATTCGTTTCGTTGACTGAGCCATTCCTTATTCCGGCACAATTATTGCAATTTTCATTTCCTCTCTCTGACAAGTGTTCTGTTTGCACCTTTGTGTCTCAATACAGGCTGAGGTCAGACTGGCAGTCTGAAGCGGGAGGGAGTCGTGGCAAAAAAGCCCCGGAACAAACTGTTCTGGGTTTTCCCGGTCACACTGCATCGACTGATGCGGGAGCCTACCGGGAAGAGGCATGAGGGAGCATTCACACTGTTGGCCCGAAGGTGCGGCTGTAAGGCATGGCTTTCTGTTTGGCTAATCTGGAGATATGCCCTTATGCGCATGAGCGCATATGCGCACATGCACACAAGCAAAAATAGTGGATTTTAGCATTCATACTTTGTTGGTGTGGGTATACATGGGATAGACACGCTTTCCAGGGTTTGATACCACTTTTACCAGGTATCTTTTAAATGCGGGAGGGAAGCGTTACAAGACGGGTTGAGTACGGCTGGGGAACGCTGGACAGACGTGCCTGTGTGAACGGCCCCTTTAATCCAGTTGTGAAACATTGCTGAAATGCACCTATCTTGGGGCAAACTGCCAGTCTGAACTCAGTGTCTCCTAACTCTGCACAGATGCTAATTCCAGAGATAGGGGTTTTTTTTAAGTCTTTGGATTGGATTATATGAAGAGTCTGTAGATATGGTACTCCCCTATCTCCCTTCCTCCACAGCAGTCTCCACCAAAAGGCTGTTGCTGGATGTCACGGGACCAAGGAGTGGTAGTGAAGAGGGAGAACTGAGTAAAATTGCCCCCAGCTCATTCCTGGGCTAAAAGAGTCTCTTGCACTAATGGAAGCACTGCTGGAGGAAAGAGAAAGATGGGGATACTTTCATCCTGTTCCATCTCCTTACTGCAGCCCTATGGGTCATGTGGCTTTTTGTCTACTTGGGCCCCACAATCTCCAGCACCAAGAGGGGGTGCTGGTGAAAGAGAGAGTATGGTGGAAATCCCCACCATAGTTCCACAGCTGACTGCAGCATGAAGGGATGTCTTGTATTTGTGCATGAGCCATCATGGGATTGGATTGTGTACAAAATGTACACTGATGAGAGATTCCCGTCAGTGGAACAGGACTTCCTTGGGGACAGAGGACCCTCCAGGAACTGTCTGAGAGGGAGATCTACCATGGAAGGGGGGAATTGGAGAAAATCATGCCTTCCTTCTGTCAGTGGAATCCAACCCATAGATCAAACAGCAGATAAAACTTTCATATCATACTCTGCAGTGGACTCAATTTGTATGCTTAGCTATGAGCCATCAAATATTGGATACCTGGATAATAAGAAACCAAGAGCTGTACACACATATGTATACCAACTCTAAGCCCCACCAATTTTAGACTTATTTCTTAGTAGTCACACATAGGACAGTAGCCTTACACCTTCTTTTTTAAAGGAAAATTCTGATTTTCTGAATCTTGTCTATCTGATGGTTTGGGACCATATACTGCTCAGCTCTAAACATTATTATATAAAAATGTTTTGTTTCAAATAATTCTATCCAGCTCTCTTTCCTTTAGAAGATGTGTACAAGGTACTCAGTTAAAACAATAAAAAACACAGTCAATGGCTACTAAAAGCTAGCAACATAAAACTAATTAGAATAAATGTATAAAAGCAGTATCAAAAAGATAAAAAAATTAAAACCATAAAACAGATTTAAGATATTAATTCTATATATGAAAATGTGGAAGTGTTTGATAAGAATTACTTTGAAACTGTAGAGCTGATTTATAGCTAGTCATAATGGTAGCCCTTGAATTGAGATCATGGAGCTCATCAACTGTGAGAAAAAGTAGCATTATCACAGTTTGCACCTTCCAAACTCCTGCTTTTCATCCCTTTGTAGTACTCAAATGAAATCAGACTAAGGAACTGAGAGACCCAGGTTCAAGTCTCCACTGTGCCATGGAGCTCCCAAGGTGACTGTGGATTACTGAGCGGTCGGATTAGAATGGATAAAAGGAAGTACTTCTTCACCAAAAAAGTGATTAACATATGGAATTCACTGCCACAGGAGGTGTCGGCGGCTACAAGTATGGACGGCTTCAAGAGGGAATTAGATAAACACAGGGCTATTTGGGGGCAGGAACACACAGGAATGGAGTTCCGGCTGGCTCCCAAGTTGGCCACACCCAGCAGGAACTCATTAGCATAGTAGGCCACACCCAACAGCAGAAACTCATTAGGATTGGCTACATTATGGGTGTGTTGCCTTACATGCAAAGGAGTTCCAGCTACAAAAAAAGCCCTGGGTTTTGACAACAAACAAGGTAAACAGAATAAGAAGCAAAAGGTGGGTGTGGCTGGATGACCACACTTCTGGTAACATGGGGGTGTGGCCTAATATGCTAATGCATTTCTGCTGTTGGGTGTGGTCTATTATGCTAATGAGTTTCTGTTGGGCTTTTTCTACCAAAAAAAGCCCTGGATAAACATATGGAGCAGAGGTCCATCAGTGGCTTTTAGCCACAAGGTATAGATAGGAACTCTGGGGCAAGTGAGGCTCTGTATTCTTGATGCTTGGGGTGAGGGCAACAGTGAGAGGGCTTCTAGTGTCCTGGCCCCACTGGTGGCCCTCCTGATGGCACCTGGTATTTTTGGCCACTGTGTGTCAGAGTGTTGGACTGGATGGGCCATTGGCCTGATCCAACATTGGCCTCTTTTATGTTCATATGATTCATTCAGCCTAACCTACCTACCTTACAGGGGGGAAATGGAGAAAGGGACAATGATAGTGTAAAGAGCCCCAAGCATTTTGAAGAAAGGTTAAAACGCTTTGGGGTCTTTAGCTTGGAGAAACGACGGCTGAGGGGTGACATGATCGCAGTTTATAAGATTATGCATGGGATAGAGCAGGTTGAGAAAGAAGTACTTTTCTCCCTTTCTCATAATACAAGAACTTGTAGGCACTCAATGAAATTGCTGAGCAGTTGGGTTAGAACAAATAAAAGGAAGTACTTCTTCACCCAAAGAGTGATTAACACATGGAATTCACTGCCACAGGAGGTGGTGGCAGCTACAAGCATAGACAATTTCAAGAGGGAATTAGATAAACATATGGAGCAGAGGTCCATCAGTGGCTATTAACCACAAGGTATAGATAGGAACTCTCAGTCTGGGGCAGGTGATGCACTCTATTCTTGGTGCTGGAGGGGGCAGCAGTGGGAGGGCTTCTAGTGTCCCGGCCCCACTGCTGGACCTCCTGATGGCACCTGGTATTTTTGGCCACTGTGTGACAGAGTGTTGGATTAGAGGGGCCATTGGCCTGATCCAATATTGGCTTCTCTTATGTTCTTATGTTCTTAGTGTGCGTGTCTTTGAGATAACACTGGGGAGAAAAGTGGGGTATGAATACATAAACAGATACAAGTAGGCCTGTCTCAGGCTCCAGTTCAGAGTATATTTTATCATTTCATTTTGAATAACTTTCCTTTTCTACAATCCTCTTTTCTATGGTAGGTATAAAATCGGGATCATATTGGAAGACTATATATACTGTTCAGGCTACCCTTTCTGTATTAGAAAAATATATATGGAATCCAACCCCTGCTGGCTACGTTGCTTTCTGCTATCTTTTAAAAAAGAAAGAGCCTGTGTATCATATCTCATATTTCATATAACACTGCTTACATTTATCATAAATGACCTGTATCATTTGTACATGCTTTTTTTAATTGTCTCCTGACGTGCATTGTTTTCTCAGGGTGAAATATAGCACATGTAATGAGGCAGCCATTACTTCAGATATAGTCAATCAGCTCATGAAAGAGGCTTCAGCAGTACTTGGTTAGTTTGTTTTAAAAAGGTAACATGTTTTTTTCCCCCAGATAATCTGTATATATCTGTTGCTAAAGTCAAAGAAACACAAAACTTTTGTAAAATTATAACATCTGTTCTAAGCACAATGAGTTTTAGCAACCATAGCTACAGTTCAAGAATGATACAACTTGGATCCAGCCCCAGTGGAGAGTCTCCTCCTCTCAGCTGCCAGCTTCCATTGCTGAGGTCAAAGGGACATGTGGCGATGTGAGGCATCCCTTCATTGTGCCCACCTCCAGTTGAAAGCGGTCCCATTCCTGCTTCTAATCAAGATGACCAGAGAGACACTGCAGGCCCCCAGGCAATGGCCCCCTCTGGGACGCCCCACACCTCACCTTTACATCCTATTCGAAACAAATCCCATGACATGCCAGACTTCATGGACACCCAGGTTACAGTTGCCAGGGTTGCCCCTGCCTGCTCCTGGCAGTTCCAGGAGCACATAATGCAGTGGCATCGCCTCCGGGTGAAGATCCAGAAGTGACATTACTGTGTTAAGCAACGCTCTAGAAATTTCCCCAAAACTTTTTGATAAAGACTATAGAAACTGGGGAAATTCCTAGAGAGTTGTGCAGTACAGTGCTATCACTTCCAAGTCTTACCCAGGAGTGACGTTGTTGTGCAATGTTGTTCCCCCACCATTTCAATGAGGGAGCCCAGGGGCAGGAGTTTACCCATCATCAACCGGTAACTGGCAAGTCTAGCACAGGGTGGCCATGGCCCTCCTAAATTTAGTTCCCCTAATTCCTCCCCATTATCAATGGTCTTGCTCCAGCTGCCATCAGGGAGACAACGCGGGGAAGAAAATGAAACAGCCAGGCCTCCTTGTATTGTGTCTCCTTGTATTGTGCCTTCACTGAAAACCCCCATCCCAAACTACTCTTTATTATGTATTAACTGATAGTAGTGATCAGGGGTTTTTTTGTAGAAAAAGCCCAGCAGGAACTCATTAGCATAATAGGCCACACCCATCAGCAGAATCTCATTAGCGTATTAGGCCACACCCTGACAGCACAGCTCATTACCATATTAGGCCACACCCCCATGTTACCAGAAGTGTGGTCCTCCAGCCACACCCAGCTTTTGTTTCTTATTCTGTTTACCTTGTTTGTTGTCAAAACCCAGGAATTTTTTTGGAGTGGGAACTCCTTTGCATGTTAGGCCACACAGCCCTAATGTAGCCAATCCTAATGAGTTTCTGCTGTTGGGTGTGGCCTGTTATGCTAATGAGTGCCTGCTAGGCGTGGCCAACTCAGGAACCAGCCAGAACTCCATTCCTGTGTGTTCCTGCCCCAAAATAGCCCTGGTAGTAATATTGGTTTTCAATTGTTATAACTGCTTTGGAAGCCCATTTTTGACTGAGAAGCATGGTAACAATACAATAAAGAAAATACACGATGGCCCCAGTCACACGGGAGGATTTGCCCTGCGGGAGGGACGGATCAGGGGTGCATCAAGCGGACGTGATCATACCACAACATCTGGGAAGCGGTGCGCACCCGTCCCCGATCCGTTCCTTCCAGCCGAAAACCTGCTGCAAAAAGGTAGCACCAAAAGGGTACTACCTAACAGTTGATGCGCAGCACAGGCCGGCGTCTGATCACCCGATGCACCCGTCTCCCTGCAGCATTTGGAGGCCCTAAAGAACTGTGCGTGCACATGCGTGCGCAGCAGGCTCTCCTTATGCACCAGTCTGTGGCTTCCCCCGGGCATCTGATCATGCTGGGGAGCAACTGCATGGCGACTCGGGGGATCTGTCTGATCCCGCCGCCGCGCTTCTCTTTCGATGTGGCTCAAAAAAGCCGCACTTCAGCCATACCTTTTCCCCCAGTTTGACCGGGGCCCATGGTTCCTATCTCTGCTTCTTCACTGAGGGGTAAAAATTATTAGGATGGTTCTTTTTTTTTTAACTAGATCAGCTATAGAAAAAGTGTAACCACAGACACAACCCAGCATAAGCAAAGTAAGGCGTATTGATTAAAATGTAAGACTGATTCCCCCCCCATTGAAATGAAATGGTCTTGAGTATGTCTGGATGACACCCTGTGGTGTGTCGGTTCTTAAGCAGTAGGATCCACAGCTTCACTGGATGGATGTTGACAACTCACTTCTCCGAGCTTCAGTTCTCTACCTGTGAAGCATGAATGATGAGGGCTTACCTCTAATGAGTGCGGACTGAAAATTAAGGTGACTGGGGAAAATGACGGTGACTGGGGTGCAGGAGGATTATCAAGCACTGGCGGGTGGTGCTAGAATAGAGGTTATGCAAGACTGCTCTTGACACAGGTCTCTTTCTTAGTTGCCACTTGAATTAAAAGGCAAGGCGGATCTGATGGTGTGGGGAGGGGAGAGAAGAAAAGTTTGTCACATTCTGCTATTGACAGTAGGTGATGGATATGGCATAGTTGAGTAAGGTAGTTGATGCTGAAGTGACAGGATTGATACATTCAATAAGAGGAGCTTCAGAGAGTGGCGCTCAGGAAGAAAAATGAAACGGCAGCCAACAGCCTTGAAAGTCAGTTCTGTAGCATTGTTTCTGTCCTAGCCCAGGTTTAAAAAAAAGGGGAGGGGGGAATCTATCAACTCTTTCAAAAGAAAGAGTTAATGAGTGAGTACAAGTTAATGGGTAAAAACCAAACAGCATTATGTATCACCGCAGTATGAAACATTAGCCTGGTGGGCTGTTCTTGATTGCCAAATGGTTTTGAGAAAGGGAACTTTGTGATGGAGAAAGGATGGTTAGTTCTTCTTGACACACACTACGGTTGCCAGAACCCCCCCCCCAGTGAAGGCGGGAGTCCCTCCCACCCCCAGGCCCTGCCCCCCTGCTGATCAGCTGGCTGGCAGGGGGCCTTACCAGGAGTAGGAGGAAGGCCCAGGCCATGTCATCGGCATTGCACCAGAAGTGACGTCATCAAGCCAGCAACGTCCGGGCAAAGCTCTGGTATTTGGGCAAAAACTCTATGGTAAAAGCTATCCAGAGTTTTTGTCCAAATACCAGACTGTCACATCAGTGTCGCAGTATGATGATATCACTTCCTGTACAACACTGGCAACATGGCCTGGGCCTTCCTCTTTCTGCTGGAAAGTCCCCCCCATCCCCTGCTGGTCGGGGCGGGGGACCTGGCAACCCTAACACACACAAACACCAATTATCTAACGAACATAGGTTCTGAACTCTGTGGGGGGGATACTGGGGACCTTTCAGGGGAAAAGTGTCTGCCAGAAGGAAGGTTAAGTACCTCTTTCTGTTCGTTTCTGTTGCAATGGATAAGAGGCTCTCAAGCCATTATTACATGCTGTTTGCCCCAGATCCTATGCTGGTTTCACATAATCAGTTGTTTGTTTGCTTTTCCTGTCATGAGGTATGTGTGTTTTGTTATCAGCTCACGATGGAGCCCATGTAGGTCACAGTCCTGTGAACTTCCCTCTCCAAAAATAGTAGACCTTGGAAGCACCCAATTAAGCTGATAGCAGAAGAAAGTACTACTTCCCACAATGTATGATTAATTTGTGGAATTCATGGTCACATGTTGCAGTGATACACGGTGTTATGTCCTGACTGGTGAACTGGCTGTATTCTTTCTTATGTTAAGCTTCAAGTCAGGACAGGATTGTAAGCCTCGACGATCCTATTGGTTGTTGTAAATATGTAACCAATCAGAAACTGTATAATAGTTATAGAGGGAACAAACCTCATTGGTCTTTATCTCTCTACTGTTATTGGCTGTTAACTTAAGTAGGGGCGTGGCTTTGTTAGCCCGCACTGTTTAAAAAGGGAGCTGTGCTCCACTGTTTTGTGTGTGTTGTCTGATCGTCTGGTTGCTGTTAAATAAAGCTGAAATCACTCTCCTTGTTAAGTCGGATACATAACACACGGTAGTTTAGATAGCTTATAAAGGGAATTATACAAATTCATGAAGAATAGGCCCCTCAATATCTGTTTGCCATAATGGCTACTTGGAGCTTCTGTGTTCAGAATCAGTATACATTTTAATGCTAGTTGCTTAGAGACAAGTACAGGAGGAGGGTTTTTTACCTTTGTGCCCCTCTTGTGGGCCTTCTGGAGCATCTGGCTGAATACTGAGGGAAATTGTATGCATGACTAGATGGACTATTGGTCAGACCCAGCAAAGCTCTTCTTATGTTCTGATGAGTTGTTGAATGTACATTCACTTGGTAGACCAACTCTGATTCAGAAGAGTAGACTGGAACTTGTTGGCCTATGGTCTGCAAGAGTTAGGTATCCAAGGTATTTCCACCATACATGCACTAATCAAACAAGAAATGTCACCTTACAGCAGGGGGAAATTGCCATGTTAAACTAGTATGTGTTTTTTCTTAAAACTAAAGTTGAAAGGCATCTTGAGTGGTGTGTGGGGGCGGGGACATCATAGCCTTCTTTCTTTCCAGGTGTATTGCAAAGACAAAGATTGTAAAGCAATATGTAAATAACCATCTTGTGCAAATTATTCTCATCTTCCCTGAGTCCTGAAGTCTAAATGTAAAACTGTCTCAAAGACTTTGTGTTTTGGAATTTTTATTTGGACTCAAACTTCTAGAAGGCTTGCTTTTTTAATATATAAAAAGGTCAATATTCAGAAATGACAGAAAAAGTAATGCAGCTGAATTTATAACACCTTCACCACTCAGGGGTGTCTTTTGTGAGGTCAGTCAGGATGAGAAATGGTGATATGCCTAGGCAACACAATGACTTGTACATCTGAATGAGGAATTTTGACTGGGTTTCTCATTTCCCAGTAAGTGGTGGCTCTGCAAGGGAATGCCATCTGAGGTCACCACCCCTGGCTGAGAACACAGTTGCCTGCAGCCTCTACCCAAAACTATCTACATGCCTTCCCTCCTCATTCTTCCAAGCATCTTGAAACACAAGCCATTAGGGCTTCCCCAGACACTTACAATCCTGTGAGAGTTAGGGAAGCTCTACTATACATGGCTTGTCATATGGAGGCAACTGGGGAAGGAACATTAGCTGTTCCAGCTCCTCTGTGGGGTTTGGGGTGAGGTAGAGAAGGAGACAGTGGCAGCAAAGGAGATGAGGTGGGAATGAAGGCTGCCCAACACCAAAATCTGCAACCTGAGGCCACAGCCATACCTCAACTTACTACAGAGTTGGCCCTGATTGAGGTGCAGTGCTTTAGCCACAATGCCACACTTTGTTAGCCCCTTTCCTGAAGAAAAAAAAAGCTGTTCCATGTTTGTTAGAATTTGACAGTGCAACAATCTCAAGAACCAAAATGCGTTCAAACACCTGGCTTTAGGCTGAAGGGAAATGCGTCTTTGAATGGTAATCACTGCCCAAACGTATTTCTCTGTGATTCTGTTTCTAAAGGCCAACGTTGGTTTTATCCTCTGTAATTAACAGGTTTTGCTCTTCATGTACAGCAAACCCTTTTGCAATATTGAACCTATATTTTGTCAATAGCACAAACAAATCCTCTTGTTTATTATACCGTAGCTGTGATTTTTTGTTAACTCCAAAAGCATTTGTGGGTATATCCTTGGGCAATAAAGTGCTCTTAATCTGTCAGTCTGTTGAAACCTCGTACTGTTGCTCTTGATAGAATTATTCTGTAGTAATTTTAAATCCTTCACCAAATATCATATATGCGTGAACATTAGCAAACATTCCACAGCGGTTTTGATCTCTGTGACTGAACTGTGAAAGTATTTGGAACCTACAGAATTTAAAATTATCTCAGTCTATTATTTATTTGTTTATTTCCTCCTTTGCAATGGCCTACCAATTCAGTCCAACTAATATGTTGCTGAAAAGCACCTGAAACAATAGGGTGATACTGTGATTATTTTGTTGTAAATAGGTTTTCATTGAGGTTCCCTACTTTCCTATTTTCCAAAGAAATCTGATACTGTTCCTATAATTAGCAGCAAGGAATGTTTCCCGGCAATCAGTTTGTCACTCTGAAGTCCACTGAAGTTTCTGAACAAAGGAAATAGTCACCACTGTGGAAATACTTTGCAGTTCTGTTAGAAATGCTCAAAATAAATGTCACTGTATTACAAAGGAATACCCCACACTAAAAAGAAGTTATTTTTTCAGTGACTTGTCAATAGAAATGTGCTGCCATCAGCATAATCTCCCTGTATATGTTGCTGTCATTTTCAGGAAGACCCTGAATAGGAAGATCATTTTTACTTTCTAACAGAACAGACATTATTTAGTGTTGTCAATATACCTAATTCTCAGCATGGCCCAGTCTGCAGATACTTAAATCCAGAAACTGGAACCATGAACAAACAAAACAGATCTTTGTACAGACCTGAAAAACACATCTGATTTGCTGAAAAATCTGAAATCTGAAAAACGTTACATCTAGCAGCTCTGTCCCTGCTGTCCTGTTTAGAATATGAGCTAATATATTTGATGGGACATGGTGGCCTTCAAACTGGAGACTGGATTCAGATGGTTCTTGCTCACTCCTCCCCAAGTGAAATCACTTTTTGTTTGGATCATCTCCAGGCTGCTTTCAGACTGAGTCAGCAGTGTGATACGGTTGCTAAAAAGGCAAATGCAGTTTTGGGCTGTATCAACAGAAGTATAGTGTCCAGATCATGCGAAGTGATGGTACCACTTTACTCTGCTCTGGTTAGACGTCACCTACTGTATTGTGTTCAGTTTTGGGCACCACAACTTAAGAAGGATATAGACAAGCTGGAACATGTCCAGAGGAGAGCAGCGAAGACAGTGAGGGATCTGGAGACCAAATCCTATGAGGAAAGGTTGAAAGAGCTGGGTATGTTTAGCCTGGAGAGGAGACGACTGAGAAGTGATATGTTAACAATCTTCAAGTACTTGAAGGGCTGTCATATAGAGGATGGTACGGAGTTGTTTTCTGTTGCCCCAGAAGATCAGACCAGAACCAACAGGTTGAAATTAAATCAGAAGAGTTTTTGGCTAAACATTAGAAAGAACTTCCTGACAGCGGTTCCTCAGTGGAACAGTGGCGGTTCCTTGGCAGGTGGTGGGCTCTCCTTCCTTGGAGGTTTTTAGACAGAGGCTAGATGGCCATCTGACAGCAATGTGGATTCTGTGAATTTAGGCAGATCATGAGAGGGAGGGCAGGAAGGGTTGCCTCCTCAGCAGAGCACATATAGATATAAAATAACATTGGGGATAGGGTCGAGGGGTTGTCTGATGGATCACTTATCCCCAATGGCTACCCTCTGATGGCATCCCTGGAGGAAGGAGGCAAACCAAGCATGGGCAGTGCCCCAAATCCCCAGGGAGGCCAGGCAGCTGACCAAAATAGAATGATCAACAGTATCAAAAGCTGCTGAGAGTTTTAATGAAAGCAGCAGTGCTGACCCACCCTTACAAGATGGATACGGAGGCCATCCAAAAGGGCTACGAGGGCTATCTCAGTCCCAAAGCCTGGCCTGAAGCTGGACTGGAATGGATCACGTGCCCATGTTTCATCTAGAAAGGTCTGGAATTGATTGGCAACTGTTCTTTCAATTACCTTTTCCCAGAAAAAGAAGGTTTGATACTGGGCAGCAATTGGCTAGATCCTGATTTCTTCAAAAGAGGCTTAACAGTAGCCCCTTTTAAGGATCTAGGGAAGCAATCCTGAGAGAGAGAGAGAGAGAGAGAGAGAGAGAGATTAAAAATCTCCCTCAAGGAGCCTCCTACCACATTCTAGCTGGCTTTCACCAACCATGATGGGCAAGTTGTCTCCCTCACAGCAGCCAGAACTCTATCAACAGTGTGAGCTGGTGGAAGCACTCCAAAGAAGTACTGGATACTGCCAACAGAGCTTCCATTACACTATTTGCATCAAAACTGGAAGGAAATTCCCAGCGGAGCTCAGAGATTTTATTTGCAAAAAAGCTCCCAAATATGTCAGAGCTGAGAGTCAGATAACTTGTAATTTGGGTCTCTGCCATAAGCTCATAAGTAATTCGGGTTTCTTCCTTAGGGTTGCCAGGTACATGGAGCTGGGGGTTTAGAAAGAGAAGTATGTCCACCCATTGCAACAAAAAAATACCAGCATAACAGGCCCACTGATCCGCCCAGTGAAGATCGGCACAGTCCTATGTGGCTTGTGAGTGTCAGGCAAGCAGAAATCATATCCCTGGCACTTGAAGAACCCCAAGCCCTCCATCTGAAAGAGCATATGTATTCAGAAGAAAAAAATAGTCAATGGGAATTGCTCAGTGATTCATTTTCTCCAGACCTCTCGGAGCAGCACATGCAAACAAGATGAGATTCCTCAAACCCCCCCCCTTTGGAGAATAAAAGAACTTAATTGGACTGAGGTTTAAGGGGTGTGTGTTCCTAATTTCACAATTCTCTTTGACTTTGAAAGCTCCCTTCTACTCTGTTCAGATCTTCATGGCTTTCACCCAGAGACTGAGCTCTCATTCCAAAAGTATCCTTTTAATTAAGACCCTTCTCCCACATAAAGAAGAGCCCCACCCAACCCCCTTTTTGTTGTTGTCGAGGTCCAAATTAAAACAAAACCTAATTTCATTTTCCTTCTGCATTTCATTTCTCAGCACCACCACCACCACCCTGCACTTCAGTTTATGACTTCGGTTTCTCTGATTTACGTCTAGGAAAATCTTGCGGTGATTCTTCTCCTGTTTCTCAAAACTTAATGCCGGGAGGCAAATGTACAACCCAAAAACAAAAAAAAAGAAAGACATCCCTCTTTCAGGAAAACTGCGCAGGTTTTGTCCTTAGAAGTGGACTGATGTACAGAATTTTTAGATACTGCACATAAATGCTACATGAAGGGTTTTTAAAAGCTCCTAAAAGGAAACTAAATTTCAATATATACACATATACATATATACATGTTGTTGGGGTTCTCTCCAACAACAAAATATAATTCTGAGAATGGGAACAAAAGCATTAAAATTCATCAGTGTATCATTATGTTTGGGACATTTGCAAAGCACATTGTAATTGGCTGTGCCAAATTTCACAACAATCCTTTGAAGTTGGCTATTGATGTTCCCGGTTTATGGGGAGAACTGTGATCAAGGCTGGAATTAGACACGGAGGGGAGTTGTGCAGCTGCCAGTAAGAGGACCAGCCCCGCATCACCTCGTCCTCTCCCCCACAGCATATAGTCAGATATGTTGTGAAGTGTCCTCCACAGTAAGACCATGAATGTTGGGTTACTTGTTGTTACCTAGGATGGGGGGTGGGTAGCAAGCATGCTGTTTTGGAGGCAACCTTTGCGACTCTTGTAACGTCCAGTTCCAGTTTGAGAGATCAGTGAATCCATAGAGAAGGGGGGACTTGTGTTCCCTGTTTTCTTTGCAAGATTCAGGCCAGTGTTTTGTACTGGTCAGTGGTTTTGTGTACCCTGATTCTTTGTGTGCCTGCTTCTTAATTTTCTCATTTCACATTTGTTTTATGACTTCTGTTAGTCAGCCGTTCCTTAGCTACCACGCCAGCTGTCGTTATTCTGTTCCTGACTCAGCCTGGTTTCATGATGAGGCTTCCTACTTCTTAGGTCTTGACCAAAATACTACTACAGTAGATTCTAACACATTAGCTCAGTTACTGAAATGTGCTACAGAAAACAACGTATTTTTTTCCAAATTGCCCTGGAAATAAGTTTTCGGGAAGAAGAACCCCTCCCTTCGATAGTAGTAAAATCTATTGGAATGACCACCAGTTTTCTTTAAACTGAATTATTCATGTTTCATTGCTTAAGAAGGTAATGAAACTGAAGTGATTTTAGGATTGCCAGCTCTGGACGGGGAGATACCTGAAGATTTTGGGGGTGGAGCCTGGGGAGGGTGGGGTTTGGGGGAGGGGAGGGACCCCAGCAGGGTACAAGGCCAAAGAGTCCACCCTCCAGAGCAGCCAATTCCTCTAGGGGGACTGATCTCAGCCATCTGGAGAACAATTGTAATGGCAGGAGTTCTCTACGCCACACCTGTAGGTTGGTAACTAAGCAGCAAAATAATCTTACTACCAGGGCTATTTTTGGGCAGGAAAGCACAGGAGAGGAGTTCTGGCTGGCTTCCAAGTTGACCACGCCTACAGCCTCCCCCCCCTTTGGGTCCCCATGTGCCTCACAAGCCGTGGGATGCCTGGGGAAGCCAAGCCGATCCAGAAACTGCCTTCCTCCCCTCGGGTTCCCCATGCGCCCCGCAAGCCGCAGGGCACCTGGGGAAGCCAATCCTGGGAAGGAGCTGTGCAGTTAGGGGTGTGGCCTAATATGCTAATGAGTTTCTGCTGTTGGGTGTGGCCTATTATGCTAATGAGTTCCTACTGGGCTCTTTCTACAAAAAAGCCCAGCTTACTACTGTGTAATAACTGTCCCTTTATTAACAATATCCTACATGGCTTAAAGAATGGTACAGATTAAATACTTATATGCTTTCCCTCATTATTTCTAGGTCTACAATGATGAAAATATGAACCTGTATGGCTTTGGTGAGAATCATTATCTGAGGCCCGAACTATGTATAGGGCAGTTGAATCATGTGGTGTCATCCCCCCCCCTCCCCAAACTGGAACACTTTGCATTTCAGAGAGCAAGCAGTTTGCAGTTATTCTTCCTGTTACTACAGTGTCTGTTTTCAGTTAACAAAGTTTTCAAGAATATTCAAACGTGATTCCCCAACTGTAGCCAAAAATGATCCAATCTGGGAAAACCACTGCACATGATTTGACTGCTTATGTAACTTGGCGCAGAATTATCATATAAAAGAATTCCATATACACATACCCAGATATTTGTGTTTGCTTCCCCATGGTTCCTTTGACAGGAATTTTTGTTCAAGAGCATATTGTTTCAACTTTCCCCTCTTCATTATTGAAGAGCTTCAAAGCTCACGTAATAGGTAGATTCGTGCTATTACTTAATGAATTTTCCATCTCAATTTATCACAGGGTGTGCGCTCGTTTGCCCTCCCTCCCCTTTCACACTTGCTTTGAACATGGAATCTAAAAAGCATTCTTTTCACGGGATTAGGATGGCAATTGAATAGGCTGCACTCCCATTTGCCAGCTGTCAGTGGTCAGACGGCAGTCAGATGGCGTGCTGGGAGCGGTTTAAATTGCTCCGGTCCCAATGCATTTTTTTTTTAAACCCGGAGAATCACGATCACCCTCACCTCATTCCAGATCGCTGTGCAGCCACATCACTCCCCACCGTCCACACGTGGGAGCGTGCATCGGTGTGTTTTTTTCTCTCTCAGTTTGAGCATGCGCACAGGCAGCCATCTGTAGAACTAAAACTTTCACATGTGCACAGAACAGCAATTTCCACACTTCCCTTTAAACTTTAAACGAACACTTTCCTTTAAACTTTTACCCCGAAACTGGCCTCCGTGAGATCCCAAACTCGTCTAAATGCTAAAATGAGTCACCATTTAAACTTTGGTTTTATTAACTTAGGAGTGGAGCTCTGCCTATGTACACACCACCGATGCATTAAAAAAATGGCGGACGAAAAGCAGAAGCCTCGGGCTTCCGAGGCAGCTTTCCAGAGGGGAGGGTATTGAAGCACCCGGAAATGGCTCGACACCACAGGAGTGATCAGATGTCAGAAAAGTGCGGCTAGAACCAGAGAATCAGGAAAACACCACTTGGGGACCTAGTATCAAAATACTCCAGTTTAAAGGGGGGTTGATCCGGAAAGCGATGGCTGGGGACGGTGCGCAGATGTTGGGTGTGTGAACGTGCGCATAAAATCCGATACTGAAGCATGCCAAAAGTGGTTCAAATGGTGTGTCTGAACGCACCCAGTGAGGAGCAAACTGAAGTGGCTTTGCTCTTGGGGGGCATTGAGTAATGATGATGCAGCCATTATTGTATACAACTCTGTAAAGTAACATGTGTATGTGCATGTGTGTATATATGCATGCACGCACACACGCATGTATATATATAAAATCAGATGATTATAATTTAAATACTGATGGTGTAAATAGTAATTGGAAGAGAGTAAGAAGAGAGGCAAGGGTAGCCAGCCAGGTATGAATGCGTATGTTGATTTTTCAGTATCCTTATTTGAACTCTTGTGACAGAGGTTACATAGAGGTATCAGAATCAGAGCTAACTAGCAAAAGGGAACAGTTTGCATTTCAGCTAGTTTTAGCTCATATTTTGAATATTTTGCACATACAGGAAAATCTTTTGAGTTTTATATGGCCAGAATGACAACAGTATTGTGTACACTATAAAAATGCATACTGAGTTCACTGCTTGCATATAACACACCTATACCTTCTTTCTCATTATGTGTCCATGCTGCTTGTACACACCAACTTTACACCTAATTCTGGAGTTTTCCTGCCATCTGAACATATTTAGGTGATTAGGTCCTTCTTTCCCTGAGAATTATAAGTAACATGTTTGTTAGCATATTCTTTCTTTTAAAATTATGACAAGTGTTGTTATCTTGGGGGGTAAAATGCATGACAATAAAACACAGTAATTTCTAGCAGCAGAATAAGAAAACATTCCATAGCAGTGGCAAAAGAGAGGTACAGGCAAATACAGATATTGGGCAAAAGCCTACCTAGGTGTAAGTTCTTGGGCTTCATATTTGTATGGCCTTGAAATAGGCATAGCATTACTTTGCCTGCCTCCACTGTGTGAACCAGGATCCTCCCATCTTATTAGACAAGAGGGAATTTCAGTCAGGCAATATATTCTGGTTCAGGAATGGTTCCCAAATGGTTTCTGGCCTTACATTTCTGACAGAACCATTTTAGAACTGGTTTCCTACTGGAATATACTTGTACTTTCACACACAAACGCTTCTGTCCCATTCAGGAAACAGGGCTGAATTGTTTTACCTGTAAACCGCTTCCAAGTAGTCTTCAGTTTCTTCTCCTGGATCCGAAATGCTTTTTCCCACCGTTTTTCACCCACGCGGGCGAGCTCCAGCTTTTTTTTTTTAACGTTTGCTTTAGAGCGCTATAGTGCTATAGCACTATAACACAACATCAAAACAGCACCATAGCGATCCCATCAGAATCCCATCACTGTTTTTAGGGTGTGTTATAGTGCTATAGTGCTCTAAAGCGAACGTAAAAAAAAAAAAAAAAAGATGGTGCGGGTGGGAAACGGCGGGAAAACAAAGCAGTGCAGTCTGAATTACAAAACTTCTGATCTGGCTCTTTTCCAGTAGGAGAAAGCCATGTGTGAAATGGCAGCCCTGTACCAGTTTACTTCAAAACGGATCAAAAACGGTTTCAAACCGGCTGAAACTTGGTAATGTGAAATTCCCTAAGGTCTTGTCTATACAAGCAGCAGAATGAGATAATGGGATCCTGTGAGAAAAAAGATTCAGACCTCTCTTTCCTGGACTAATTTTTTACCTGCAGGAGTTTTTTTGTAAAATTGAACAACCCAATTGAACAACCCAACCCTTTCCAAACACACCCCTATAGACTAGAGTATAATGGTAAACCATCTTATTCCCAGCTCATCTGGTTCAGTAAACAGAATATAACTTTATTCAGAACAAACAGTATGAAATGAGGAAGAGACAAAGAGACCTACCCAAGTCTTTATAGCAGCTTGTGCAATCCAGCCTATATAGGTTGAGTCGCCAGCTCTGGGTTGGGAAATTCCTGAGATTTGAGGGTGCAGCCTGCAGAGGGGATGGTTTGGAGAGGGGGACTTCAGTGGGGTTCAATGCCATAGTGTCCAGCCTCTAAAGCACCCATTTTCTCTAGAGGAACTGATCTCTGTTGTCTGGAGAGGAGCTGAAATTCCAGGAGCTCTCCAAGCTCCCCCTAGAGTATGGCAATCTTATATGCTGGGGTCATTTGGAGCAGGAGCGCACAGGAACGGAGCTTCAGCAGTTAGAAGCACAGATGGTGGCAAGCCCCACCCGCTGCTCCCAGCAGGAGCACAAAGCAGCATGTGTACCATTCCTCCTGGGCCCAGATAGGCTACTGTGGGACTGGAATGACAGCCCCCAGAGTGGAAAGACAGTCCCTCAGGGGTGGAGCCTGAGTGGTGGGTGTTGCCTTCTGACACACTTCCGGTGATGTCAGGGTGTGTAAATAAGTTATGCTAATGAGTTATGCTAATGAGCTCCTGCATCTCTTTTTCTATGAAATGACCCCTACTTATATGAACTGCACGTAAAATAATTTTGGCTCTTTCCCTGGGCCAAATATTGGAGTATATAATAGTCTGTAGTGTGCATTTTGAGAAAATCTGGGCCCAGTTACCAACTAACATCAAAAAGGCTCCTTCGAGGCGCATAGGCACAACAGCAAATAGGGCAGGATCCCATCTCCCAGGAGGCTGCCTGGCCGGAGCATTAACTCCGCAAGGCGGAAGCATCCTGTGGGCATGGTTGTGCGCATGGGCACTTATGTGCATCCCTGCGGGAATAGCTGGCACACATTATCAATGCGGATTGTTCCCGGCTTTTAGTGTTTAGTGTTCACACTTCCGGGAAGCGGGATGAACGTGCTCTCCAGGGTTTGCTACCACTTTCACCAGGCACTTTTTAAATTCGGGAGGGAAGTACTACAAAACAGTTTGAGTATGGCTGGGAAACGCCTGACAGCTGTGCCTATGTGAACTGGCCCCTTTAATCTATTTGTGAAACATTCCTGAAACGTACCTATATCG
Source organism: Gekko gecko (assembly GCA_029375565.1). Lineage (NCBI taxonomy): Eukaryota > Metazoa > Chordata > Lepidosauria > Squamata > Gekkonidae > Gekko > Gekko gecko. Next base: position 72,797,703 of record JAPDNY010000003.1, on the reverse strand, counting down.
GGCCAAACCGCCAGTCTGAACTCGGCCAAATCCTATGCTTTTGCCGCCTGATCATAGAATACATATATTTCATATTTCCTTCTTAATTTACTCTGTTCATGTCTTGGAGTAAAAAACAATTCAATTCACTTTTCTGTCGTTTTCTCTTCCTTTTATTGGGGTTGGTTTTCAAAAGGGTACATTTAGAAGAAACACGGTTTGTCTATATATAGTTCAAAATGCCTACTGCTTGAGGTTAGCCTTGAGTCAACTTTCACCATTTACTTTGGAGTATTTCAAAGGGAACAAAAACACAAATCAGAACAAGATGAGAGGAGAAGTTTGGGTGTTTAGTTTGAATGTGTACACAACAATCATTATTGAGAAAGTCCTTCTCCTTGGGAGTACATTATTCCTAAGCAGCATCGCTGTTTGCCTTGTTTTGTCTAGTCTGCAATTTGCATTCACTTGATGGATTGCCAAGGTCGGAGGTGCATGGCTTGGAAAAGCTGAAGTGCCGTCTCAGCAAACTCTTAAGAGGAAAGGCATACTAGTACAAGCCTTTGCCCAAACTCCTTGAGTCTTCTTAGGCTATGCTAGGTCAATATAACAGTTTGCTAAGAAGTGTGGACACACATCCATAAACCCACTCTGTTGGATTACCTAACATGTTATTCAGAAGGGAGCTGACATGCTTGCTATAGAAACCCGACTGTTCAAGGGCTCATGGCCAAGGGCTCATTTGCAGCTCTACAAATGTCATATATGCACTTACTTGCCAGTACTAACTTTCAGAGATAGAAGAAGAAGAAGAAGAAGAAGAAGAAGAAGAAGAAGAAGAAGAAGAAGATGAAGAAGAGGAGGAGGAGGAGGAAGAAGAGGAGGAGGAGGAGGAGGAGGAGGAGGAGGAGGAGGAGGAGGAGGAGGAGGAGGAGATTGGATTTATACCCCGCCCTTCACTCGGAGTCTCAGAGTGACTTACAAACTCCTTTCCCTTCCCCTCCCCACAACAGACACCCTGTGAGGTAGGTCGGGCTGAGAGAGAGCTGAAAGAACTGCTCTTTCACAAACAGTTCTAACAGAACTATGGCTTGCCCAAAGTCATCCAGCCAGTTGCAAGTGGAGGAGTGAGGAATCAAACCCGGTTCTCCCAGATTAGAGTCCATGCACTTAACCACTACACCAAACTTGACTAGTTCACACAATGTTTAAGAGAAGACATCAGTACCAAATGGATGTTGCCAATTCTGTAAACAAACATTCCATAAATAAACCAATGGGATAATGTTTCCAAGTGCCTAGAAAATACCTTATATGACATTGTGGTCATTATCTGTTATTTATCCTTTATTTATGATTGCAGTATTAGGTTGCAGCATTGAAAGTTATATGATCACTTTTCTCAGGACTTGAGCAGGAATCATAAACAACCTTCTTACTGTGTTCAGCTGTATGTTGTATTTATGTTATTATGTCAAACAGTCAGGCTGTATTTAGTGGTTTCTATTTGATCTTGAATCCAGTGTATGAATGAAGGAAGCTGCATCTATTTGTTGTGCATGCAAGCTGAGTAGATGAAGATGTCACGTAAATCATCTTCTTTTTCCAGTTTACTCTGTAACATACTTTACAGGAGGACTTCTGGAGACCTCCTAAAATTGGCGAAATTAATTCACTGCTGCAAAACATTGTTAATGTACACTTTGGAGGTAAATTAACTCAAGTTACTAAATCCAAATTACTAAAGCCATAGTGTTTAGATATTGAATATATTTTAAGGAATCGGACCCATATCCAAAGATACTAAGACATTCTTCTTAGCTAGAGGGAGACTTCATAAAAGTAAGAAGTACAAATGTCTCTTTTGCCATCTGTTGGAAAATCAGTGCATGCGTCTGCTATGGAATCCATATGGGTGCATCAAAATAACTACACCCATATTAATCAAACATGGTCTACGTGTTTCTTATCTCCATGTATTATGTCTTTGGCCTCAGGATTACAAAATTGCTTTTGTGGAACTTTTGTAAGGTGCGGTTATTTTCATCAGACGGATGAACAGGCAAAGAAGATGATGGGATGTTATATAGAATGTCAAACCTGGAAAGATTATTGATAACTACATGGCAATGGTGACAATCTCTAATGCATCAAGTGGATGCTGGGACAAACAAAGAAGGACACGAACCATGTTCTGATTATCAATCAAACAGCATCTGGCCATTGGTGGAAAGCAGAATGCTGAATTAGATGAACTTTGGTCTGATCTAGTAATGCAATTTTTATTTTGTCTGTCCACAATTGCAGACTTAACATAAATGAAAGTTGGCCGTGACATTTACTGGTTTATATTGCTGTATCTTTAATGTTTATGGCAGATATCTACATTTCTTGCGGATATAGTTATCTTCATGTTTTGGACATTCCTATAAAGGTAAAAGTAAAGGTTCCCTTGCTCGAAAGCCAGTCGAATCCGACTCTAGGGTTGTGGTGCTCATCTCCGTTTCCAAGCCGAAGAGCCAGCGCTGTCCGAAGACGTTTCCGTGGTCATGTGGCCGGCATGACTAAACACCAAGGCGCACGGAACGCTGTTACCTTCCCACCGAAGTGGTACCTATTTATCTACTTGCAATTTCTTGCTTTCGAACTGCTAGGTTGGCAGGAGCTGGAACTAGAGACAGGAGCTCACCCTGTCATGCGGCACCCGGGTCTCGAACTGCTGAACTACTGACCTTCCAGAGCCTGCAGTTCAGCGTCTTAACCACTTGAGCCACCGCAGCTCCACTCCTATACACATGGCATAATAATTATTTCCACTTATCGGCCCATGAAACATAAAGGTAAAGCGTGCTGACAAGTCGCAACCCACTCATAGCAATCCCATGAAGTTCCACCTCGTGGGGTTTTCAAGGCAATTGGTGAGCCGAGGTGGTTTTCCATTGCCTTCCTCTGCACAGCAGCCTCAGGCTGTGGTCACATGCACGAGTTAACGCGGGGGGGAAGAGAGGCTATTTGCGCCATAGCAATTTGACCCACATTTGCGCGATCACACAGTCTGTGGGAGCTGCAGGGGCAGCCCGCCACTGCGCAATCAGATGCAAACTGCCGGTGAATCGAGGGGGGGGTTCCGCGTTTTTCCAATGTACTTAAACGGGGGATTGATGAATCGTATCTCCACCCTTAGGGCTTCCTATGGCAGTATGCAATGATGCGCATACTGGGAAGGGGAGGGAATGGCACAGAGTCAGGGTGGCCCAATCAGACCATCCTGACACCATGAGAGCGCACTGGTGCGATCACACAGGGGAAAGCCCATCCGTGGCCCGTGGCAACCTGTTTGATAGTAGACTTTCCCTGGTGTCTTTTTACTCCACTCTTGCAGCAGAGCAAAACGGGTTGCCGACGGGTGCGGGGTGCTGGCCAGATGTTCACATCTGATTGCGCCTGTTAAATCCACCCGGTATTCGCACCTGTGGCGTGGCTAATTGTGCGCGAGATCGCAGCCTCAGACTTTCTTTGTTATCTCCCATCCAGCTGCTGACCTTGCTTTGCTTCTGAGCGCTGATGAGATCAGTGTAGTCTGGTCTACTAGAGCTGCTAATGTAACATATAATGGCAAATTATCTTCAATGGGGCTTTTGGAAGCTAGAAAACACTTCTTTTTCTTGAGCGTTTTCATTCCAAAGAGTTATATTGTCACAAGAGAACATCTGACGGGCAACAGTAGTCAATTAACACAAGATTTAATGCATCACTCCCCTGCTCTGCCAAAGGCTCACATGACATGTGCCAGTCCTAAAGGGAGGAAGTCTTCCACCTGAGCACTGCCTTGATGCATACCTCCCTATATATTTCAAGGTTTGTTGGTAGATGATGTGAGGACGTTGTATCAGATGTACAACAGATATATTGTGCCTCTCAAACACATGGTGGCCCTTTTCTGCTCAGAAATCCGGTTCATGGACAGAACTGGCTCCAACCTTCTCCTTATGCCATTTTTGTACACTGAAACTGCCCTGTGGAGCCCCCATTGGATCCATTCTGAAAATAACACATCATATGATTTCACGGTGGGTCCAATAGTTGCTCCACAGGGCAATCTGATGATGCCAAAAATGGCACGGGAGGAAAGCTGAAGCTACTTCTCCCCACGTGCCATGGTTGTGAACAGAACAGGGCCAGGGTAGCACACAAAGTACTTGTGCCATCCAGTAACAAACACAAGAACTTTGTAGTTAGCAGTGAGGCTATATTATTATTATTATTATTATTTAGATTTATATCCCACCCTCCCCGCAAACAGGCTCAGGACGGCTCACAGTCAGCAGCAGCATGTGCCAAATCACATAAAACATATAAAAACAGAGTAAAACAATCATACAGTACACAATTAAAGTACTCGCAATACTGGTCGCTCATTCGATCAATTAAAGATGGCGTGCTGTAAGGCGTAGTGTTAAACCCCAGCTCAGCAGTGTACCGGCCACCCACTCTTAGAGCACCAGCACTTTACTGTAATTTTGTATTGTTTTATTTGGCTTTTAACTGTTTTACTATGGCTTCGAGCCCTTATTGTTAGCCGCCCTGAGCCCGTTGGGGAGGGCGGGATATAAATGTGAATAATAAATAAATAAATAAAGCTGTGGCTTGATCTCAATAAAGGGCCAACCTATTACCATGATGTTAATAATAGTACTAGTTGGTGGTAGGGGTGGGCGGCTCCTAATTGAAGGCCTGGTGGAAGAGCTCTGTCTTGCAGGCTCTGCGGAACTGTGCATGGTCCTGCAGGAGCTCATTCTACCAAGTAGGAGCTGCCACTGAAAAGGCCCTGGCCCTAGTAGCAGCGATGTTGTGACCCGGACCGTAGTGCTCTTATTTAGAACTGCTGCAATCCCAGTGAAATGGTTTCCACCTCAGCCACATGGATGTTGTCCAGTTGGTCTTATGCATTGATCTGTCTCCAGTGCCCCAACTATAGTTTTTCTTCATCAGTTTGGGGCTAATACTGAGTAAGCCAGGGAAGAACTTTGGTATAAAATATCCCTTCTACGAAATTCAAACATTTATTTGGGAACGAGAGAAATCACTCTCAAAGTCTACAAGGTTTCTTATTCTATCCCCAGAGAGTCTGCTATCCTCCTAGCCCCCCGTCATCCTGTACCAAATACTCCAGCATTTATATGACTGTGTGGGCATTTCATATAAAAATGTCTGGGGGCATCTTAAACCAGCCCACATTTTATCAGTCCAGCCAAGTCCTAAGCACACATTGAATAAATTCAGAGGTGGTGACTGCACAGTATGTACCTTGGCTAAAGTGCATTGATTTTATATATATATATATATATATATATATATGCCCCTGAGAATTTGGGAGGAGAGAAGGATTCCAGCTGTGAAGATTACCTCCCATCCATATAGCAGGAGGAATTCAGAAGTTGGATTATATCATGGCTGCCTGCCTGTGGCTGAAATAGCACCGAAGGCATTTTCAGTTCGAGGTCAAGGCTGTGGTCAAACTTCTGCTTCAGTTTTTTTTTTTTTAGTTTGCTGTAATTTTCCCTCAGACCAGGCCTCTGTCAAGTTCCAAGAGGGCCCAGACACTTTATGCATCTGACCGTTCAGGGCAACATTTTCAGACAGTCACATTTTCCATTTGAATTTGTAGCCAGATTGGGCATGAAAAAAGCTATATATATATATATTTTTGCCTGTATGTGTGCTTAGATTAGAAACGCGTTGCCTTGTAAGACCCTCTCCTCTTCATCCATCTCCAGCCTGAGTGCAGTACAATTTTACCAGAATTCCTTGCCTTCAGTACCGATGAGACAAAGGTCTTTCACCAATTAAACTTGTTTCACCAGGTTAGGTGTGGCAATGTTTAAGGGTTATATAAAAGGGCTTAGAAGGACTATATTGAGCCATTCTGTAGACTCCTACATCACTGACCACAGTTTTCTTTTCTTACATGGTATCTTTCACAAAGGTGAACACAGACATCACAAACCTGTTCCCATATGTGAGGTGCTGTACTAGTATACAGGTTTACAGGTTAATCGATTAATGCAGCACAGTTGGTGAAACCACTACGGTAACTGGAAGATTCTAATAAAATCATGTTGATTTTTTCCCCTGTATCAAGAGCCCAGGCTAATTCCAGATAGTTTTCCATCGTCCACCTTTGATTCATAGGATACAATTGCCGAGTCATGTATGAAAAGCCCAGATCAGGACAGGCAGAGCAGAGCTCTATATGATTCAAAAGCCATCAGAGCACACACGATGCATTGCATACTAGACAAAATGTCTTTGATTAAGTGTAACTTCTTCAATCCTAAAATAAAAAAGACCCATGGTAACAATATCCTAGAAGAAGTATTCTTTCGAGGATTTAATCCATATTTTTCACATTATTTTGTGTACAAGCAAACTATAAAGAACAAAACAACTTTTTCATTTTTGTTGGGCTTACCCAGCTTAGATTAATGATGATCATTTTGGTAATGTATGCTGACTTGCATTAACTGGAGTTTTTCATTCAGAGTCTTTCTGGTTCCATACACATCAGGAGTACCATTAGATTAATTTTAGCCAGTCTGAGATGACATTGGTGGAGTGGATGTTGAGGTTTAGCCCCCGTGCTGTTTCAAGATCCGGCTGGTTGGGTCATAGTAGAATTTATTATGGTCGCTAGACCAGCTACATACATATAGGTGATTGGATCCACTTGTAATTGCACCAGACAGAAGGGATGGGACCCCCAGGTACAGCATGGAAGGGGAGTCAGAGATGGGGGAACTGGCAAATATCACCTCCCTTGCATCCATGGAGATCCTCTGTCAAATCCAAGCCAGAGCAACCACAAAGAACTGGTATGGCCCAGGAAACAATCTCAGTGCATATAGAGTACATTTTCCACCTTTGTCCAGAAAATCCTTTTATAGTCCCACACTGAACATGTATGGCATCATACCCTCCTAGAACTTGAATGTACTGAATAAAACTAGATGGTAGATCTGTGGTGTTTCATTCAGATCCTTCTGTTTTCCTTAAGGTCAGAATATCTGATGCTGGCATTAAGAATTGATTGCATCAGAACAGAGGCTATATGCAGTAGACCACTTACCCTGTGTGACATTTCTAGACAACTGGGGGGAAATGTGCAATAAGTATGTACTGTTACTTTTTCATTGTGGAAATATTGTGTTTGCTGAGCATTCCATCCATAAACTTTTGACACAGGGGAAATGTAATGTATGTAAAATCTCACAGGAAATAGGATGGGTATTTGTGGAATAGCTGGGCGTGTAATAAGGGTGATAATAACTGGGATCCTGCACCTGTTATAAAAAAAAATAATTGTCACAATAAGGAATTTTCAAAGAACTCAAATCTGATCCAGGAATGTATGTGCCTTTCAGCAATTAAAATATTCTTTGCTCCTCCACCAAGAAGTCTGTCTCTTTCTCTGTACAAAATCCGAGACCAGGGCACCTTTCAAACCGACGAAGTTTTAGAAAGCTTATATTACCCTGAATAAAACTTTTTTGCGTCTCAAAGATGCCATCGGACTCAAATTTTGTTCTGTTGCTTTAGAGCAACACGGCTACCCCTCCTGAATGTATCTTTCTCTGTACATGTGTTTTGAGGGAAGTTCCTGAGATCTTGTTGTTTGCTGCGGGGTGTGTGTGTGTGAGATTTATAAAAGATTTCTTATGGCTGAGTTCACCTATAGAAAACAGAGAATTGCAAGCTGATGTAGTTCGAGACAGAAACTGTGAATTATTAGGAGCCAGACAAGAATAAGTGAACAGTTCTTGCCAAAGGAACAAGTACTTCCTAATAGTACATGCTAGAGGGGTAAGGAGTGGGGGTGGATCTGGCCTTGCTGGTGAAGAAGAGGGGAGAAGAAAGTTTAATCACTGCAGTGGCTCAGAGGTTCTGAACTTGGGGGAGGGCTGGACCCTGCTTGTTCCGGATGGCTTGCCTGCCTCCCATTTTCCTCATTTTTTTCCTGACACCTCCTTCCCTTTGTGAGTTGACTCTTTCTGGAGGAGCTGTTTATTTTGCATAAATCCGAGCAATAACCCAGCCTTGGCGAAAAGGAGCTCCAGAGTGAAAAGAGAGCGGTTTGATTTAACGATCAGCCACCTGACCCCATGGCACCTTTCGGAGCCTCAACTGAAGAATAAATTCCCATTCTTCTGCGCATGGGTTGCATGTTAATCACTTGGAGAAAAGCAGGAGGGAGGGGGAAAGGAGATTGTAATAGGGCCATTGTTTGCGAGGGCAGGGTAAAGTCTTGAAAAGAAAACAGGCCAGTCCCTGCTGCTTTTGTGCTGGCTTCACGCTGCGTTTTGGACACTCGAGTTTCTTTTGCTGAACCTCTATGCCCTATTGATATTCTCCTTCCAGCAAGAGAAAAATCTCTGGAGCTCCTTCACAGCCCCTTTCATGACGGCCATCCATATTCCAGCGCACATTCCTGAGCCATTGCTCCAGCCGATAACTTCGTGTCCAGTGTAGGATCCTTGTATGTCCCTCTTATCAAGTCATGCCACCTTCCAGCCAGCTTTTTTTTAAAAAAAGGTTGCTGCACCAGCATGGGGATTTTGAAGAGAATTATGCCAATTAGAGGAAACTCCTGCTGTTTTGCCCCCTAACATGTTGGTATTGTGTCATTGTCGCTGAGTCACCTAATATTCACTGTCCCCTTAGCGCTGGAGGACTCACCGAGATCTGGGAAAAGGGATTCTTAAAATGACTGCAAATTGTGTTAAGGAATAAGTGAAAAGCTGTTTAAAACGGTGGTAACATTCGACACATACCAGCAGCCCAGTATTTATAGTGGTTAACTTTTTAAAGAGCTCCGTTTTGCCCTGAAACTATTTGATCTGCCCTGAAACTATTTGATCTGAATCTTTTGGCAGGGAGGGCGGGGTATAAATCAATCAATTAAATAAATCAATCTTGAATGTGCCACCGTAGTGACTATAGCAGCTGAGTCATAAAGAGGCGTGCACTCTGCACATGCACAGGAAAACTTCTTTATGATGACTCAGGCATGAGATTATGGCCCACTGGAGACTCAGGAACAAGGGAGGACCCTGTGTTATTGTGCTGTCTGCTTTGGAGAACTGAATTCTAATCTGGCAGAAGAGTCCTATTCCCTGCTTGGTACCTTTAAAGCTGAGTTTTGGTTTTTGACGTTAACATTGCTTTGTTCCTGTTTTTAATTTCACTATTTATAAAAAACAACCTGTAAATGAGTCCGGTGTTCCAGGCTAAAAACCAAATAGATAAATATTTACATTTCGCTCACCTGAAATTATTTAAGATTACAATAATTCATTGTAGTAGTTTAAACATAATTGTCATTGTTTCACGGCCTCTAATAGGGTTCTGTAACCCATTGATGATTTAAAGCATCTCTTCTTGTCACTGTGATGAGTGCTTTAAAAAGGCCTGACTACTATTTGACTAGTCAACTGCCCAAAAACTGTGTCTCAATCTGAAACGTCGCCCTATTTTTTTTTCTAGACTTTTAAAAAGTTGGACTGGATTAACTCTTGGAACCCCTAAATCAGAGACTGGTGACCCAACTACAAATGCTTAGCTCTGATTACAAAACTGGAGTGTATTTTTTTTTAAATGCAGCATATTCCTCTTTTTCTCAATACATTTTTTTGTTTTGTTTTTAAGACCTGCAATTTCAGCACAAGTATTTAAAGGGGCTGTAACCTCTATTTCCTCCTCTGCCCCACAGGTACAGGCAGGATGCCAATGACAGGATGGTCTCAATTGAACAGTTAAAAGATGGCTAAAGCCTACTGTTATTTGCACCTGTTGTTGATTTCACAGACAACTCTGGGGTCTGTAGTCAAAGACTGTGACTGTTGCATTTGTCACAATCCTATTTTTTTTAGTATATCTTACAGTACTTCTCGAGAAAGCCAGCACTGGTGTTGTGGTCTGGGGGAAGCCTTGTGTACAGCGCAACAAACTCATTTGGCAATTATAGTAATAATGGGGGAAGAAAGTGTATAGGGCTGACCCCCATCATAGAAATATCAATGTAATTTGTTACAATTTGTTGCCCTCTTGCAATTCGTTACCCCAAAATGCTTACTAGGGGGTATCTAACGCCGGCAAAATTGCATAAGGTAACTAAAACTTACCGCTATGTTGGAGATCCTGTGGTGGTTATGGGTCCTTTATCCATTACTGGTGGTATTGTTCTGTGGTTAAGAAATTTTGGATAAAAGTTTCAAAAGCTATCAGAAACGTTATAGGGTACTCCATACCTTTGTCACCGGAAGTATATCTGCTTGACCTCTGGAAAAATCCCAAGGTTCCCAAAATAAGGAGAGAACTTATTTTGATATTTTTGTCAGCAGCAAAAACAATCATTGCTAACACTTGGAAAAATAAGAACTGTTTGCTTTCGCAATGGTATGCTAAACTCTGGGAGTTATATTCTATGGATAAGATCTCTGATAAGGTTTCATATCTGTATAGCCCATCTTGTGCTATTGGTTTTCAAACTAAATGGTTTCCGTTTTTAGAACGTGTTTTCAGTAATGACATTCCTCCCTCTTTTAATGTTCCATGCAAATTTTATGATGTTTCACACTTTATGTAACTTTGTAAGGCTGTTCGAATGTAATGGTAATCTGCTTAATCTTATCTTTGTTACTGCTAACGTCTACTTTAATTCCAACTGACCCGCCGTGGCTTTGTTGTTGTTATGTTGTTGTTCACTTTACATTTGAAAAATTAATAAAATTTTCATTAAAAAATTGTTTAAGGTCCCCACAGTGGGCAAACAACCTTTAAATAAGATTAAAAATACATATAAGTGTATATAAAATAATTAAAACAAAACACATGAATGGAATGAAGGATCAATAAGGGAATGCCGGACAAAACAGAAAAAGTCTTCACTGGCTGGCAGAAGACAGTAATAGAAAGAGACGGACGGATCTCCCTGAGGAGGCAATTCTATAATCTTGGTGCCACAAGATTAGGGAGAACATTTCAAAGTTGGTAGGTGCATCTTTCAGGAATGTTCCCAAACAGTTTTAGGTTGACCACATTTTTCAAATCTAGAAAGGGTATAAAATGAAACAACAGTTAGGAAATAAAGACAAGTTCTGAAACTGTTGCATCTAGGTTTGCCAGTGCTGAATGATTTATATGGCATGTTGGCAAGGGCATTTGACACTGCTGTTTAGAGTTGCCAGGTCTGGGTTGGAAAATACCTGGAGACTTTGAGGGTGGACATGGGAGAGAGCGGGGTTTGGAGAAGGGAGTGGCCTCAGCATGGTACGATGCCACAGAGTCCACCCTTCACAGAGGGCAATTTTCTCCAGGGGAGCTGATCTCTGTCAGCTGGAGATCAGTTGTAAAAGTGGGAGATCCCCAGGCCCCACCTGAAGCCTGGCAACCCGAACTGCTGTTTGAAACGTCATACAAGAAAATCCATCAAAGAGATTTTCCCATGAAAATGATTCATTGTACTGTTTGCAAAAAGCCCTTTTTAAAAAATACAGAAATCCATGTTAGTCCTACAAGCATGGTATACAGGTACCTTATCCAAAAGAGAAAGGCTTAATATAATCATTTAATCTGCATTTCTTTAGAAAGTGATGCAGCCTTCCTAATCTGTATACCACAAGATTTTTTCCTGCAGGTTAATCTTTTATGTCCCGCCAGGCAATCTGCCATGTCCTGAAGATCCACAAGAAGTCATAAAAAGAGTCAATGTCCTTTAAGAGGTGAATGAAATCTAATGATATGAACTTTCATGGCCATCCATAATTAGGGTTGCCCAGGGGTCATTTCGTAGAAAAAGAGGTGCAGGAGCTCATTAGCATAACTCATTAACATAACTTGTTTGCATAGGCCACACACCCTGACATCACCAGAAGGGTGTCAGAAGGCAACACCTACCACTCAGGCTTCATCCCTAGGGACTGTCTTTCCACTCTGGGGGCTGTCATTCCAGTCCCAGAGTAGCCTATCTGGGCCCAGGAGGAATGTTACACGGGCTGCTTTGCGCTCCTGCTGGGAGCTGGGGGCTTGCCATCGCCTGTGCTTTTAACTGCCGGAGCTCCGCTCCTGCACGCTCCTGCTCCAAATGACCCTTGAGGTTGCCAACCACCAGGTGGTGGCTATAGAACTCTTGAGATTATGACTGATCTTTAGGCAACAGGAATCAGTTGTCCTGGAGAACATAGCTGCTTTGGCAGGTGGACTCTATGGCATTATACCTGATTAAAGCCTACTGTCTCCCAACCCCGCCCTCTTCAGGCCCCACCCCACATAAAATTTCCAGGTATTCCCCAACCTGGAGCTGGCAACCCTACCAGCAATGCTAATGCTTTGTGCATCCTCCAGACGCCCTTCCAGCAGCTTTAGGTAGCAGATATAGCCGGGAGCATAGGTAGGGTTGCCAACCTCCAGGGGGTGGCTGAAGATCTCCTGGGATTACAGCTGATCTCGGGCAACAGAGATTAATTCCCCTGGAGAAAATGGCTGCTTTTCAGGGGGACTGTATGATACTATACTCTGCTGAAGTTCCTCCCTGCCCATCTCAGGTACCACCTAAAAAATCTCCAGGTATTTCCCAACCAGGAGCTGGCAAACCTAAAGACAGGCAACAAAGAAGTCAGAAGGGTGTAAGTGGCCTTGATACCAGAGGAGAGGGGGAGTCAGAAGCAGTGGGCCCTGACAGAATCCGTGGGCCCTGGCAGCTGACCCAACTAGGGTTTCCAGATCCAGGTTGGGAAACATCTGGAGATCTGAGGAAGGAGCCTGGGGAGGACAGGGACCTCCGTGGCATACAAAGCCACAGAAGCATCCATTCTCTCCATGAGAGTGGATCTCTGTAGTTTGAAGTTGAGCTGTAATTCCAGGGGAATCCCCAGGTCCCACCTGGGGGCTGGCATCCCTAGACCCAACTTGAGGTATGCTGACGCTACCCCTGTACCAAGTAACCAAGAAAATAATCAGCCAGATTTCAGTTTTTCAAGTACGCATTCATTTGTTTCCTTTTGTTCAATGTCCCAGAAAAAACAAAGGGTAAGGAGGAGACTTACTTTCCCTCCTCTAATTTTTTAAAATGGGTGCTCAGTGGCAGAATGGACCTGCTCCTGCCTGCGGGCCCTATTCCAACCTGCCCTCCAAGGATTTCCCAACACATGGAGAGGCTTTTCTCTCTCTCTTGAGTAGCCTGCCGATACCACCTGACCTTTGCAAGGAATTGCCCACTGGGAGGGTCAGGACTCCCAGCTTCCCTTCCAAAATCTGAGGTCTTGCCTCTGTGTCTCCCACTGCCCAGTGCCTGGTCACCATGGGGACAGTTTACTCACTTGCGGCCCCTGGAGAAATAGCCACTTGCCAACGGCCTGCCTTCTCCCTGGTGCTCCTTTACAAATAGCATGCCCAAGATGGTGGAGGTCTATGTGGTACCAAGAAGCACTATGAACAACAAAAGTTATAAAGTATTTATTAAAAAGAAAAGGCACACAAGCATACTTTTAGCACAGCAAGGGATTGAAAGAAATGGGAAAATGCAATTCCTCTGTAATTCCTCCAGCTCTTCAGGACAGCACATGGTTAAATGGCTGCCTCCTCCAGACCTCAGTTAAGAGTTCTGTCTGCCCTGATGGACCCAGCACAAAAGAGTTCTTCCTTCTTGTTCCCCTGAGTTTTATCACCTCTCTTTTCCCCACCCACTGACCAGGTCAGAAAAGCTTTTCCCAAAGTCTCCAGAAATTTCCTTCCTGAAGTCTCTGTAGTATTTAACACCTCCAAATCTCTGTTCCCTGCTTGAAGGGGGGAAGGAGCTTGACCATCCCATTGTCTAGACCTATTAGCATTTGTATGAAGGTGGGCTAATTTAAGTCAAGAAAGCAATTGACCTGACTGGCTGCCCCTCTTCCTGCCTGTTATCTGCCCAGAGAGGGAGGGGGGGACTTTTAAAACTCAGAGCTAAGGTTTTGCTCATTTCAAACCTCCAAAGCGGGGGAAATGCATTTCTTCACATGATCCATCATAGATGAATGGCTCCATTCTTGCAACAACAAAAGCCACCGGGCTTAGCCCACAAATGTAGCAAAAACTGGTCACTACTGCAACCCCTCCTCTCCAACTAATTTTGCATCTCAATACACCAGGAATGCTGGGTTCTGATCCTAGCTTTTCCACCAGACCACCTCTCAGCTCAGCTTCCAGACACCAAACAGCTTCCAAGAGTTAGCAACTCCAATTTGAGTTATTTTGAATATAAGGCTTTTGTGCTACATCTGCAACAGGTTACAATGAACACTTCCACATTCTGGGTACAGTGTACACTTGATTTTTCGTCATACACAGACTGAGTCATTCTTATGTTACATTCAACTCATATACAGCTGAAGACGTAATTTAAACCTCACATTTATCCTGGTACTGGACCCCAATTTCATTTGCAAAGTGAACACATCTTGGCTGTTTCTTACAAACCGGAATACCAGACCCATAACCAGGATTTTTTTGCTCCGGGAGTAAATTTTTTGCTTGGGGGGCAGCCATTGTGTGTCATTATGTGTCCTAGGAACTAAGCAGCAACTGATAGCCGGTTTCAGGGGCCCCAAATAGGATTTTGCTTGCACTTGATTAGGCCCTATGGAATGGTGTGCCATGCATTGGATCAGCGTGCAGAAGAATGTGCCCCCTCCATAACTCCCTCGACCTAGCTGCATATAATGCCACGTCTCTTTCCCAGAGATCAGCAGGTCAAAACGTGCTTTAAAATACCTCCTCGCACTGCTTCCCATTCACTGCTTGCTCTGGGATGCAGGGATTGTCTGAAGCGCAGACCAGCATGCACTCCTTTGCCAGGGCAAGCCAGAGGTTAACAGATGGATCATGTGTGTGGCAGCTGGGCCCTGGGATTGCTCTCAGCCAATGAGTAGGCAGCAGGGGTCCTCCTTCCCAGTTGGTTGGTGTGCCTGGGAGGACGCTGCTCGCCACTGCCGCTCACCTTGAAGGGTAGGGGCTAGCTGTGCAGGGTAAAGCGTGGCTGCCAAGGTAAGTCAGAGAGCCAATCCTGGCACGGCACAAAGGAGAACAGAGTCGGGAGGGACAGCCACTTCTGGTGCGGCTGCCATTTTCCCACGCTGCTGCCACCTTTACTGGGTGGGGAAGCTGCTGGCTGACAGACAGCAGCAGCTCACTGCTAAAATCCAGAAATACAGCTGTGTTAATCAAGAAGGATTATGCTAACCCTGCCCGCCTGCAATCCCCATTGCAGCCCCAGAGCAAGGGAAGGACTCGTCAGGCTCACTGCAGGCTGGGCAGGCAAGGCGCGGCATGGTGTGACTTACCCAAATACATAATTGAAAAACAGCAGGACTTGTAGCGGGACTTGTGGGACATGGCCGCTGAGTGAGGAGGCGTGGCCCCAAGATGCCCCACTGTAGGGCCCAAGGTACATGCAGGGTATATTTGTGTTTACTGTAACTTGTGTTCAGTCCAGTGTTAAGCTCAGTTTACCGTAGATAGCCAGTGGCCATTACAAATTTGCAAAACCCTCAACTAAGAGGGATACAAACATACCTACTGAAAATTAACAGAAAATGAAAAATATCACCTGGAACCGGAATTCAGTAAAAGGATGCAGCTACAAATACTGTGCGGTGGCAAAAGTGGTGAGAACAAATATTTAAGTAGCATCCCCTCCCGCTACCACTTGGGACCTTATTTTCTTTGCAGCAAGGGCAAATAAGGTGACTCTATGCTGTTGTTTTTAATTGCTTTTATTAAACTATTTGCATAAGCATGTACAAAAACCAATATTGACAAAAGAGTAAAAGACAAAATTAGTTAACAATAGCAAATAACAGAAATACAAGGTCATGATAAACCAACAGCAATGGAACACCCAACTCACTACTATTAATAACAACTATTTTAATTTTAGTGCAAGATCAAAAGGCAAGTTTCCACCTTTTGTGAACCTAGGAATATTTATTTATATTATTTATTTATTATTTCTATTTGTATCCCGCCTTGCCGGACACGCCGGCTCAAGGCGGCTAACGGGCTTAAAATAATATAAACAATACAGAGTTAAAACAATTAGAGAATACAAGAGCTAGTTAAAACAGCAACAGTTACAAATAAAAACCGACAGATGATGGCGATAATCCAAATCACACCCAATGACAGGAGTAGCATCCAGCAAGGTCTCAGGCCAGAAGATGTTCTAAGTTTCAAGCCAGAAGCTGTTCCAGGGCACATTCATCAGTGGCGGCTCCTAATTGAAAGCCTGGTGGGAAAGCTCCATTGTACAGGCCCTGCAGAACTGTAAAAGGTCCCACAGGGCCCTGATGTCCTTCGGGAGCTCATTCCACCAGTATGAGGCCGCCACTGAGAAAGCCCTGGCCCTGGTGATATTCAGCCTGGCTTCTTTCAGACCAGGGAGGGTCAAGCAGTGTTGCAACTTTGACCTCCATGCTCTCTGGGGCACATATGGTGAAAGGTGGTCCCTCAGGTAGGCAGGCCCCTGACCATATAGGGCTTTAAAGGTTAAAACCAGCACCTTGAACCAAATCCGGTACACTATAGGCAGCCAGCGCAGTGTCCTCAATGCAGGCTGGACATGGTCCTGTATAGAGAGACCCATCAGCAGCCTGGCTGCGGCATTCTGCACTAGCTGCAGCCTCTGGATCTGGGACAAGGGCAGCCCCATGTAGAGAGCATTGCAGTAGTCTAATCTTGAGGTGACCGTTGCTTGGATCACTGTTGCTAGGTCATTCCATTTGAGGGAGGGAACCAACTGCCTAATCAGCCATAGATGGTAAAAGGCCGCCTTGGCAGTGGCTGCTACCTGGGCCTCCATTGTTAAGGAGGCATCCAGGAGCACTCTCAGATTCCTAACCCTTGGCACTGGCACCAGTGGCACCCCACCGAAGGATAGTAGTGGGATCCCTACCCCCGACCCACTCCGACTCAGGCACAGGACCTCCATCTTCATTGGATTCAATTTCAATTGGCTCAATCTAAGCCAGCCTGCCACATCCTGAAGCGCCCGCTCCAGGTCATCTGGGCTGGAGTCGGACTGGCTGCCCAGCAACAGATACAGCTGGATGTCATCAGCATACTGATAACACCCCAGCCCATGCCTCCAGGCAATCTGGGCGAGGGGGCGCATGTAGATGTTAAACAACACTGGGGATAGCACTGCCCCTTCAGGCACCCCGTACGACAGCGGGTGCCTCTGGGACGTCTGCTCCCCTAACACCACCCTCTGTCCCTGACCCTGACGAAAGGAGAGAAGCCATTGCAAAGCAAGCCCTTGGATTCCAAGTGTCGGCAAGGCGGTGGATCAGTAACTGGTGGTCGACAGTGTCAAATGCTGCCAACAGATCCAACAGCACCAGTATCACCGTGCCGCCTCGATTCAGATGCCTTCGGAGGTCATCTGTGAGAGCAACCAGTGCCGTCTCTGTCCCATGACCCAGCCGGAAGCCGGACTGGAACCAGTTAGAGCTACTGGACCCAACATTTTTCTCAACAAATGTAGCCCATTTCTTTAAATATGTAGATTAAGTCTGGGAGAGCTCTTTTCTTCTAAATCTCCAGTCATTTTATCTAATATAAAGAAATCCCACACTTTATGCTTCCAAGCTTGCAGAGTTGCAGGGTCTTTAAGGTGTCTCTATGTGATGCATACACATTGATATCAGATAGCAGAAATGTAATTTTCTCAGCAACTGGGTATAAATTTATACTGGATAAGATTCCTGCTAGAAATTTGGCTCTGGGTTTAGAATATAATGGACGAAAAAGGATGTAATGAGTAGGTCCTCAAGTACTATAAGATCCACAAATAAATAAGTGTTGGGCCATTGGAATTTGATTAAAGTGACCTTCCAAAAGTGCCATTGGCATTTATTGAAAGCGTAAAGAAATAAAAGTCACTCTGAGTACATGGTTAGAAATGTTGACTAAATAGGGAGTTCTAGTATGGCCAAATTCAATTAATTTGTACCATGGTGCTGCTTTTGATTTTAATATTAGAGAACAGTTGATCCCTGCATCAGAGTTATAAATCCAGTTCTTGAGTTGGGAGTTATCAATTGATGTTCCTAAAAGATCATTGAAAATGGAATACCTTGAGAGTATGCTATTGAGAAATACAAGGCGCTGCAGGTCTTTGGATAACATCAAGTTGAAAGATTGTTGGCTGAACGAGTTAGATCTCGAGTTTTCAGTTCTTTTACAATGTTTTATAATTATTAAATGTGCCTGAGCCCTAAGAGAGGGAATACCAGTTTCAGTTCTCATCAAAGCAACTGGAGACCCCTTGGGGAGGGCCAAAATGTGCCTTAAGAATTGATTCTGAATTACTTCAAGGCCAGCCAAATTGTGAAACAAGGCTACATGTTCCAAGAATGGGGCCCTATGAATCTTTCATACTAGTAGTGAACCTTTCTCTAGTACACAGAGTCTTCCACTGGTAGAACATACTTTTTCTGTAGGAAGAAGTCTCCTCTGCTAACAGAATGGATTCCTAGGCACCAACCCAATTTAGGTATTCAGTGCTTTCTTGGTTCAGCACATTTCTGTGCACCTTCTGATGTATTTATGTAGAGATTTATATTCCCCTTTCCTTCCCAGTGGGACTCAAACCAGCTTATAACATTATAAACTAAATTAAGCTGGGTTTGGAAGAATCATTGGCTGAAGGTCACTCAGCAAGCTTCCATGGCTGAGTTTTGTATTATTGCCTGGTGCCATTGTAGACTGCCAGATGCAAATTTTCTGTTTTTCTTTATCAGTTTTCATAATAATTTGAAGGGACAGTTGAAAAGTTTTAATAGTGGTGGGAAGTGCCATCAAGTCACAGCTGATTTATAGTGACCCTGTAGGGTTTTCGAGACAAACAGAGGTGGTTTGCCACTACCTGCTTTTGCATAGCAGCCCTAGACTTCCTTGGTGGTCTCCAGCCAAGTACTAACCAGGGCCAACCCTACGTGGGTGGCGGTCACACGCACGAGATAACGAGGGGAGGAAGCAAGGCTATTTGCTCCAGAGTAATTTGACCCACAGTTGCGTGATCACACAGTCCCTGGGAGCTGCGGGGGCAGCCCGCCACTGCGTGATCAGATGCAAACCATGAGTGAATCTTTTTTTTTTGCCGCATGTTTCCAGTGCGCTTCGACAGGGGATCGATGATCCGCATCTCTGCACTGAGTGCTCCCTATGCAGTATGCAATGATACACGTGCTGAAACAGGGAAAAAACCAACGGCATGGAGTTGAGATGGCCCAATCAGACCACCCCCATGCCACAAGAGCATGCTGGCGTGATCACACAGAGAAAGTCCGTTCCTGGGCCGTGGCAAACCCATTTGCTACCAGACTTTCCCTAGTGTTTTTTTTTTTACTCTGCTTCTGCGGCAGAGCAAAATGGGTTGCTGACGGGTGCAGGATGCTTGGCAGATGTTCTCGTGTGACCACATCCTTAAAATCCACCCGGCATTCACGCTTATGGCATGGCTAATTCTGCATGTGACCGCAGCCTTAGTTTCTGAGATATGGCAAGATGAGGCTAACCTGGGCATCCAGGTCAGGACTAAAGGGTGTTAATTGGCTATTACAAAAGGTGCAATTCCAGAAGATTATTACAGAAGGTACAGTTACAGAGCCTTGGTTTCAGTAGCTGCCATCTCTTTTCCTCTGTCAGCCCTGCCCTGAAAAACAATAGCACTACAAATAAGATTAGAACTGACTTCAAGAGAGCATTGGAACAATCACGTGCTTGGAGTATCTTCCAGATAAGCAGCACCGGGGAAAAACGCAAGGATGTTGCTGCTCCTTCATTATGTGCTGGATGCAGAAGAGGTCCCACACAGGCTGAACAAACAGTGGCTGAGTTCAGACTGGCAATTTGCCCTGCTATAGCCACTTTTCAGCTGCGTTTCCCAAGCGGATTAAAGGGGGCGTTCACACAGGCACATCTGCCTGGCGTTTCCCACCTGTAGGCAACCCATGCTGTTCTGCTTCACTCCCGCGTTAAAAAGATACCTTTTACAAATGGTAGCAAATCCCGGAGAGTGCCTTTATCCCGCATCAGTCCGCTTCCCGGAAGTGTGAACGCTCAGCCAAAAAGTTGGGAGCAACCTGTGTTGCTCCCGGTGCATATGATTGGCTGTGCTCCGCTCTACCAGATAAGGCACATATGATTGGGCTCTACTGTCCAATGCACCACGGGATCCTCCTGAAATCGACTGGATGCCTGTGTGTATGAGCACATGAGCGCTCATGCGCCCATGTGCCCATGCATACATAGGCATCCAGCCGATATACCAGGGAAAAGCTGTTTATAGCCACACCTCCGGGCCAGCAGTCTGAATGCTCCTGCGTGCCTCATCCCAGTATGCTCCCGCATCTGTCGATCCTGTGTGACCGGGAAAACCCGGAACAGTTTATTCTGGGGGTTTTTGCCACGACTGGCTCCTGCTGCAAACTGCCAGTCTGAACTCAGCCAGTGGTTGGGTTTTTTTTGATATTTATGATTTCAGTAGTGTTGCAGATGAGTTTTAACCTCCGATGTCTGATACGAGATTGGTTTGTTTAGCCAGCTTGCTGGTGGCCTCTGTAACTGTACTGCAGCCACAGGCCTGTGTGAAACCTCAGACCTTAGTGAAAATACAACCTACTACTAGAAAAAAAAAAAGCCAGAGTTACCTGTATTCATTCGCAAACTGAAATATTTTGTTCCAGCGGGATCTCTTCAGCTGGGGGGGGGAGGTCAAGTCATGCGTCTGTGGAGTTTTATGTGGAGTGCATTATATTTGCATTGAATTCCCTTAATCTGCCTTTAGGGGAAAATACCGTCTCTATTTCTAGAGGGAATGGAACCTTTGGGGCTTCTATTGTTGAAGGAAACATTATTTAAATGTGGAGATATTTATTATAAACGATGGGGTTGGTGGGTCAAAGGCTCCTTAACCCAGATGAAGAGCAAGGTCTGTTGGAACCCTCAAGAGCCTTTTCTGATTACTCTCAATAGATAGCTAATTATGTATGTGTTTAGCTGTTTGAATAGGGGGTGTGGGGATACAATCAAAAGGTTTCTTTAGGAAATATGAAATCTATGAACTTTGTATTATGAGGAAATCCTAATGCCAAAAGGCACAATAATGATCTGGGAAATGTGTATTAGATTAGATTCCTAGCCCTGAGACCTGCCAGACAATGTTGGAACTGACAAAACCGGGGAAGGGGGATGACCAAAATCACAGATTCTAATGGAAATGATTTACAGGAAAAACTGGACTCTCTTACTGTTTACCTTATAGCAGGGACTCCACTCAGTGTATTATGAATAGCAGAGTGTAGTGGAATCAGTGTGCAAACAGGGCATTCAATTAGCTGCTGTAGATTTTCTGGGTTGTCTGGCCGTGGTCTTGGCATTGTAGGACCTGACATTTCGCCAATAGCTGGGACTGGCATCCTCAGAGGTATAACACAGAGAGATGGAGTACTCTCTGTGTCAAGGTGAGAAGAAAAATGGTAGGCAGGTATTTTATATCTACTCCAGAAGGTGGGGTAGGGCTGAGTCATTATCTTGTAGGAGTTCCCAGGCTATGAACATGCTAATGGAGGAGCTTTCCTGAGGAGGTTCTTTTGTCTATGGATTGTTTCCTGAGGAGGTTTCCTGTTTCCTGAGGAGGTTCTTTTGTATGTGGATTGGCTGCTGAAAATCTAATCTTATCTGTAGTGCTGTAATGCCCTATTTATTTTTAAACTCTCTTCTTTCCTGTTGAAATTGTGTTTAGGTTTATGAATTTCTGTGGCTTCCCTATGTAATCTGACATGGTAATTGGAAGTGTTGTCCAGCCAAATCAGTGTCTTGGAACAAAATACTGTGTCCTGTTTGGGTTAGGCAATGTTCAGCCACTGCTGATTTTTCAGGTTGGCCAAGTCTGCAGTGTCTTTCATGTTCTTTTATTCTTGTCTGAATGCTACACTGTGTGGTCCTGGTATGGTCCACAACAGCATGGTATGTGGTATGCTCCATTCTATTACCTATTTTAAAGGAATAGCAGATTGATGAAGATTCTGGGGTTTCCTCTTCAGTATTGCCAGTGGTTTAGGGAAGTTTCTGCCTCTTTGTCCTAACTGTAAAAGAGATCTCCCTCCTCCCTTTCAGTTCTCTTTCCCCTGAAGAATATAAGAAGGGGGCACAGAGGTAACAGCCTTCCCCCACCATTTATTCCCAATATCTGTCAATCTATCCCTGTTGGGTCTTGTCAAGTTAGCATATAAGCCTTTGGGCAAGGATTTCTTACTTTTTCAATTATTTTCACGGTGACATTTTTAATTCTGTTAAGTGCTTGACAAAGTAGTAATAAATGCTCAGTCCTGCTCTAGCTTAGATAATTATTTGGAAAACTATGATCATATCGATCATTTCAGCTGTATGGCTCACCCTGTCACTAAAATCCAATGTAAGTAAAAATGCAATTGTAAGCATAGTTACATAACTTTTAAGTCTATTGCAGTCAGTATTTTTAAAAGGGTGTAACTGTGTTTAGGATTACACTGAATATTGCCTGTGTCCCCATACTTTTACAACAGCTCTTTAAAACAGGGCTCAAATGGTCACTGGGAAAATTCAGCCAGTTACATGCTGAGTCCACGTCTGAAGACCCTCAAATCCAGGTTTTCTGCAATCAAGTCCAACACATTATCTAATGAACCACATTGTTCTAGTGGAGAGTATGTCCCGCTTTACTGTGGATAATCACAAGATACAGCCACATCCTCTGAGCCTGTTAGATTTTGTGGATTGTCATTAGTAGGTTGATCCTGAAACAGAGAAGTTCCTGGGTCGCATGGGCCACTGTTCTACTACAGATGGTTACGGAGATATACATTTCTAACAGAAATTACAAAAGAAATCTCTGCAGCATATATACAAATTCTAATTGCTTCATATGAGGCTGATTAGCATCAAATTGTCAAGGCCTATGACAGTTTAAGATAATGGATATGGTATGAGCCATGACATGTTCAAACTCCATCCATTACCCTTAAACGTTATCTCTACTTTCATTCTCAGAATCAAAACCAAGGGGAAGCCCAAGAACATGATGGAGCTTCATGAAATATTTGCTGTCTCTGGCTAGCACTAGTACCAAGCTGTGCTAGGAGGGGATGTGTTAAAAGGGAGTTGTCACAGCTGAAGACAGAGATTGGGAGGAAGGCTTTTTGCAAGCCGGAGGTGCAGGCAGTGAAACTCGCCGTCTGTCACGGGCTGCCATGGGTTGCGTACACTTCAGCTAATAAAAGCAGCTTTGGTGTCAAAAGGTTTCAGGCGAAGCGAGCAGAATCACTTGTAGCAGCCCCTCAGTCAAAAAACGAATGAGGGCCAATATGTTTTAAAGGAGGTTTTGGTTCACAAAGAGATGGAGGAGGAAGGACCCTGGAAGCTTTGATCTTCAAAGTGCATTTGTTAATTACATAATTATGTGCAGCCAGGCAAGGCAAATGCCTTCCTAGCTACAAGACCTCTTTGGGTACTTTAAAACAATAAGAAAAGTAGTTAAAAGTTATGGGTTGCAGTTGCTGGTGTGTCCCCCCCCCAAGTCTATAGTGTAGCCTGATTCAGGGCCAATTAGGCAATATCTACTCCCCACTTGAAGACTAACATTACTCCGTTGCAGCTAAAGGGACTTTTCCCGCCTACTGCTTTGTTCCACAAACATCTCCCCCTGGAGACAGGGAAGGGAATCTTTTTTCTTTTTCCTTTAAAAAGGGCACAGTTATGTTCATAAGCATGGTGGCACATTTTCATTTCTTCAAAAAAAAAACCCCACTTAACTAGAGCACCTGCTTGCTGGGGATACTTTCCCCTAAAATAGGTCTCCCTTGGCGCTGCTGCTGGCTTAGGAAAGAAGAAGTCCTTCCCCATGAAAAAAGGCACACACCAATACCAGAACAGTGTGGTAGTACTCACTATATTTTAATGTTTTTTTGAAAGGAAGAAAGGCATTCCAGGAGTGGGAAGTGATATACCCGGAAATGAATGTGATGTGCCTACATCACCCAGAAGTGATGTGGGCATATCAGGGGCAATATTCTGTTTTTTGGGCAAAACTCTATGGTAAAATTGGCTTCAAATCATAGAGTTTTGCCCAAAAACCAGAGTGTTGCCCCTGACATCACCGACATGCCTACCTCACCTGGAAGTGTCCAGGTGAGGTAGGCATGTCCCATTTACTTCCTGCTTCCAGTAAGTTACATTCATTTCCAGCTTGAGGGGGTCTGGCATCTCTTCTCCTCCACATCCTAATAGTCCTGAAGTGGGAGAAGGGTTCCAAACTGGGGGATCCTCCGCCCCCAACTGGGGACTGGCAATTCTATGTGCCCCTGATTTGTTCCTTGAAACCTACTGGTAAAGAAATGCATCTTCTTTGTTGTTAATATATAATTCCTGCCTCAGTGACCTCCATATTCTACTTCTGCACCTCAGAACTTACCTCACAGCAGCAAAGCCAAATCCTATACACTCACTACCTTTAGAACACCTGGTATCTGAGGGGAAGGTTTATAGTTTATAGATTTTGGTTCCCCAAAATCATAGGAGGCTGTGTGGGTCCCCTCAGTTGATAGAAATGGCCTGTCATACCTTCCTTCCTTCCCCAAACTCCACACTCCAGGAATTTCTCAAGTTCGAGTTGGCAACCTGCAAGGGGTGGGATAAAAATGTAGATAATGAATAAAAATTCCTTCTTGTATGTCCACATTGCTGTTGTCACATTCCACCCCATATGAGAGCTTTCGTCATTGTCAGCCCTACTCTTTGGAATGAACTTCCAGAAGTGGTGAGAAGGGCGTCTGATTCCTGGCCTCTGGGAAAGCACGGAAGTCTGAGATGGCTTTTGAACTAGATGTTAATGATTGTTCGGGGGGGTTGTGTGGGGGCAGATTTATCTTGTTCATATGTCTTTTGGAATTATGTTGCAAGTTGTATTTTAAGTACACAATATTCTGTTCATTGTTAGGGTATGGTAGAAATTAATTAATTTGTACTTGAAGCAATTAGAAGATTTGAAGCAGTTTGTCTCCCCTGGCCTGTTATGTGCAACAGAAATCCAATTCTGTATCATAGCTGTTAAGATACATGTGTGTGAGATATAGGGTGGTGAAGAAATGGAGAAGGAAATACAGCAGCAACAGTTAGGTGGTTACTGTGACATAAGATGGGTCTTCTACAAGGTGCAGCCTATATTTACTTCTTAGATACCCTGAGGTTGAAAAGTCTGCATGTTGTGCAGTAGGGTGAATTCTCATACTGTAGACAGGACAGATTACCTCATACCCTTCTCTGAAACACTGACGAATAATAAGAACTTGTGACTTTGGTAAGGAAAACATCCGCCTACCAAAGTATCAATAACATAATCCATGAGAGAACTTTGGTATAGCAAATCCATCCAATTAACAAGAAAGGTTTGTTTGTTTTTTGCAAGTGCCAACCTGTCTCCCAAAGAAGGTGTTCTTAAACACCTAGAAACACCAAAGACAGACTGCAGTCCCCTCACAAACAATGCTAGTAAATGACATAACATAGGAGACCCTTCAAGCAAATTTCTCATGGGAAAAAATATCCTTACAAGTTCCAATAGTGCTGACAATGGGAGGGATTTTTTTAAAAAGCAGGCAATCTAACTAGTCTAGCAGCTCTCTTCTTATTTGCTGTAAACAGGAAGGAGTTTTGTTTTCATATGAAGTTGTGTTGTACATAGGGCTGCCCACTGCTTGGAGAGAAAAAATGTCCTGACTGCTAAGTTGAGGCTTGTTGTTGTTGTTGTTGATGATCAGTTGCACAGTCAAGTCCGACTCTTCGTGACCCCATGGACCACATCACGCCAGGCCCTCCTGTCTTCTGCTGTCCTCCAGAGTTTGCTTAATTTTATGTTTGTTGCATCGATAACACTGTCTAACCACCTCATCCTTTGTCGTTCCCTTCTTCTTTGACCTTTTGTCTTTCCCAGCATCAGTGAGTGCTCCCTTCTCATTTGGTGGCCAAAGTATTTGAGCTTCAGCTTCAGGATCTGGTCTTCCAGGGAACAGTCAGGGTTGATTTCTTTTAGGATTGACTGATTTGATCTCCTTGCAGTCCAAAGGACTCTCAAGAGTCTCCTCCAGCACCATGATTCAAAAGAACCTATTCTTCAGCGCTCGGCCTTCCTTATAGTCTTAATTACCTTATAGGCTTAATGGTAAGTTATTTAGTAGGTGATGTTATTTCCCACCCTGCCATGAAATGCTTCAGCTGCCCATTTGCACAAATTAAGTTCTATTAAAAGGGGTGAATAATTTTCTCCAGGCCTTATACTCCTTGTCTACTAATTCAGTACAGTTTTGCCTACTCTGACCACCAGCAGCAGCAGATCTCTGGGACATCAAGCTAAGGTTGCCAAGAATGGGTTGGGAAATTCCTAGAGATTTGGGGGTGGAACCTGGGGAGGGTGGTATTTGGGAAAAGGAGGGAGGTCAGCAGGAAAGTGATTCCCTCCAAAGCTTCCTTTTTTCCCCTCCAGGGAAACTGACCCCAATAGTCTGGAGACTGGTTATAGTTCTGGGAGAAGTCCAAGCCCCACCTGGAGACTGGCAACCCTGTTAATTCAGACGGATATTTTTCACAGCACCTGTGACTGAGGTTCATCTCAACTGGAGATCGCAGGGATTGAACCTAGGACCTTCTGCATTCCAAGCACGTTGCCTAGCACTGAGCAACATATCTACAGGCATCCAGCTACCATCCTAAACATACCAAACAACCTATTTTCTGCAGCCAGGCTCTACACTACAACCACATCTGTTCCAATCCACAGAAATGACAGTTCTTTTTCACAACAAGCACAAAAAGGGGGGCAAACCTTTTCTTGCACACAAACAGCTCCCTAGTCTTAAATGCAACATCTAATTTGAACATGGATACTGACCCCTCAGATCAGAAGGTATCCAATATGCTACTGGGGAAGAGCAGATGGCAAGTACAAGTAACCCCAGAAAGAGTGAAGCGGCTGGGCCAAAGCTGAAAGGATGCTCAGCTGTGGATGTGTCTGATGGTGAAAGGAAAGTCCGATGCTGCAAAGAACAATACTGCATAGGAACCTGGAATGTAAGATCTATTAATCAAGGAAAGTTGGATGTGGTCAAAAATGAGATGGCAAGACTGAACATCGACATCTTGGGAATCAGTGAACTAAAGTGGACAGGAACGGGCAAATTTAACTCAGAAGACCATTATATCTACTACTGTGGCCAAGAATCCCATAGAAAAAATGTTGTGACCTTTATAGCCAACAAGAGAGTGAGAAAGGCAGTAATAAGATACAGTCTCAAAAACAACAGAATGATCTCAGTCCGAATCCATGGCAAACCATTCAACATCACAGTAATCCAAGTCTATGCCCCAATCACTGACACAGAAGAGGCTGAAGTGGACCAGTTCTATGAAGACCTCATAGAACTAACACCAAAAAAAGATGTCCTCATCGTCATAGGGTCTGGAATGCTAAAGCAGGAAGTCAAAACGTAACCGGAATAACAGACAAGTTTGGCCTTGGAGAACAAAATGAAGCTGGGCAAAGGCTAACAGAGTTTTGTCAAGATAACACGCTGGTCATAGTGAAACCCTCTTCCAACAACCTAAGAGGTGACTCTACACATGGACATCACCAGATGGGCAACACTGAAATCAGATTGACTATATCATTTGCAGTCAAAGATAAAGAAGCTCTATACAGTCAGTAAAAACTAGACCTGGAGCTGACTATGGCTCAGATCATGAGCTATTCATTGCAAGATTCAGGCTTAAACTGAAGAAAGTTGGCAAAACCACTAGACCATTCAGGTTTGACCTAGATCACATCCCTGATGAATATACAGTGGAGGTGAAGAACAGGTTTAAAGGACTAGATTTGATAGAGGCAGCAATCAGCACCATCTCAAAGAAAAAGAAATGCAAGAAAGCAAAGTGGCTGTCTGATGAGGCTTTACAAATAGCAGAGGAAAGCGAAAGGCAAAGGTGAAAAGGAAAGATTTACCCAACTGAATGCAGGTTTCCAGAGAAGAGCAAGGAGAGATAAGGAGGCTTTCCTGGATGAACAATGCAAAGTAATAAAGGAAAACAATAGAATGGGAAGGACTAGAGGTCTCTTCAAGAAAACTGGAGAAATCAAGGAAACGTTCTATGCAAAGCTGGCCATGATAAAGGACAAAAATGGTAGGGACCTAACAGAAGCAGAAGAAATTAGGAAAAGATGGCAAGAATACACAGAAGAACTGTACAAGAAGGATCTCAATGTCCTTGACAACCACGATGGTGTAATCACTGACCTCGAGCCAGACATCCTGGAATGCAAAGTCAAATGGGCCTTAGAAAGCATTCTAACAACAAAGCTAGTGGAGGTGATGGTATCTCAGCTGAGCTATTCAGAGTCTTAAAAGATGATGCTGTTAAAGTGCTGCACTCAATTTGGCAGCAAATTTGGAAAATGCAACAGTGGCCAAAGGATTGGAAAAGGTCAGTTTACATTCCAGTCCCAAAGAAGGGCAATGCCAAGGAATATTCAAACTATTGCAGAATTGCACTCATTTCACACGCTAACAAGGTCATGCTCAAGATCCTACAAGCTAGGCTTCAGCAGTACATGGATAGGGAACTGCCAGAAGTACAAGATGAGTTTTGAAGAGGTAGAGGAACTAGAGATCAAATTGCCAACATTCGCTGGATTATGGAGAAAGGAAGGGAGTACCAGAAAAACGTCTACTTCTGCTTCATTGACTATGCTAAAACCTTTGATTGTGTGGATCACAACAAACTATGGCAAGTCCTTAAAGAGATGGGAGTACCAGACCACCTCACATGTCTCTTGAGAACCTTGTATAAGGGTCAAGAAGCAACAATTAGAACTGGATATGGAACAACTGATTGGTTTAGCATCGGACAAGGAGTATGACAAGGATGTATATTGTCACCTTGCTTATTTAATTTATATGCAGAGTACATCATACGAAATGCTGGCCTGGATGAATCACAAGCCAGAATTAAGATTGCTGGCGAAAAGATCAACAACCTCAGATATGCAGATGATACCACTCTAATGGCAGAAAGTGAAGAGGACCTAAAGAGCCTCTTGCTAATCATGAAAGAGGAGAGCGCAAAAGTTGGCTTGAAACTCACCATCAAAAAAACTAATATCATGGCATCCAGCCCCACCACTCCTTGGCAAATAGAAGGGGAAGTCGTGGAAGCAGTGACAGAATTCACATTCCTGGGATCCAAGAAAAGACACCTGCTCCTTGGGAGAAGAGTGATGGCAAACCTGGACAGCATAATAAAAAGTAGAGACATCACCCTGCCAACAAAAGTCCATATGATCAAAGCAATGGTATTCTCAGTAGTAATGTATGGCTGCGAGAGTTGGACTATAAGGAAGGCCGAGCGCCGAAGGATAGATTCTTTTGAACTATGGTGCTGGAGAAGACTCTTGAGAGTCCCTTGGACTGCAAGGAGATCAAATCATTCAGTCCTAGAAGAAATCAACCCTGACGGTTCCTAGATCCTGAAGCTGAAGCTCAAATACTTTGGCCACCAAATGAGAAGGGAGCACTCCCTGGAGAAGACCTTGATGCTAGGAAAGGCTCATTCACTTGCTCATCATCTAACATTGTATATGCCATTAAATGCCAATAATGCCCTTCTGTTCTCTACATGGGGCAAACAGATCAAACCCTACACCAAAGGATAAACGGACACAAATCTGACATTAAGAATCACAAGACTAAGAAACCTGTACGAGAACATTTCAGCCTTCCAGGATATTCAATATGTGACCTCAAAGTAGCTATTTTACTGCCAAGAACTTCAGGAACAGACTAGAAAGGGAAACTGCTGAACACACACACACACACACACACACACACACTCCCAAACACAATAGGAATATTGGTTTCTTATCTCACTACATATGCTAATCTCATTCAGTCCTTACATCTGTATTCTCACCAAGAAGGGCCATAGGTAAAGGTAAAGGTCTCCCTTGCTCGAAAGCCAGTTGAATCTAGGGGGCAGTGCTCATCTCCGTTTCCAAGCCGAAGAGCCAGCGCTGTCCAAAGACATTTCCACGGTCATGTGGCCGGCATGACTAGATGTCGAGGCGCATGGAACGCTGTTACCTTCCCACCAAAGCAGTACCTATTCATCTATTTGCAATTTCTTGCTTTCGAACTGCTAGGTTGGCAGGACCTGGGGCCAGAGACGGGAGCTCACTCTGTCACGTGGTACTCGGGCCTTGAACTGCCGAGCTACCGACCTTCCAGTCTGTAGCTCAGCATCTTAACCTCTACGCAACCATGGCCCCAACGGCCATACCTCCTCTTTATTTTATTGTATTTTTATTGTATTTCTTATTTGGAATAGTAGATTGGAATAGTGATTGTAATGTAATGTAATCAATAGTAGAAAGTAATGTAATTTGGAATGGTAGATTAGAATGTATTTCTGTGGTCTGGTGACAGAGGAGACATAACACTACACAACCAATCACCCCACCTTAAAGAAAAGGATGCTGTACCTCCATGCTTGAGAGAAGATGGATGGAGTATAACAACAGGGTCTTCATTAATTACTCTCAGCATTCCACAATTAAAAAGGGTACATTTACACATCAGTCTCCAATTCTGATATATTTATTTACTTCACTATGTTTCCCCACCCACCCCGGAATTAAATCCAAACAAATGGTGTAAACTAAGCTTGTTATTCCTGTTTGGTCCTTGCATCTGTTAAACATCTAAATTATGTTGTATGCTGATTTCTGGTCCTCCTCTACTTATATGTATGGACTCGTAACTTCCATTTCAATGTATCTGAGGAAGGGTGTGTGAACACAAAAGCTTATGCCTTGAATAAAACTTTGTTGTCTTGAAGGTGCCCCGCTGGACTCGCATTTTGTTTACTTGAGACCCACCATCACCTAGCGTCTGAAAAATGCTTGACTACAGACAGAGCTCACCCACCCAAATAGGAAATTGCCTAGAGTGCCAGAGCACAGGGGCAAGGGGCCCCAAAAGAAGCTTGCCAGTGGCAAGTGGCAGCCTCAAGCAAGTGCCCCTGGTCCCAGCACTGCCACCCCACTCGGCTTCCCCTGGTCCCTGCAAAAAAGGGAGGGAGGAAGAGCAGGCGGCCACTGGATCCCTGGTGCTGGGCTCTGCTGCATCCTGGCTTCTCGGTAGGCATGGCTCGGAGAACACCCAAGGTGTGGGGTACGGGGCAGGCGAGCCACTGGCCTAGGACATCGAAAGCACTTGGGCCAGCTGTGACTACGGATGGTGTTATTCTATCTGTGAATTGGTCACATTACAAAATGTTTTGGGCTGGGGTCTGGGCAGTATAGTGTTTCTAGTCTTTTGGGGGGCAGACTGCACCAACTACGAGCTGACTTGTGGAATATGACCCCGTCATCTTAGCAAAGTGAATTTGTTTTATTATCCTCTTCTAACCAGACCTGAACCACAGGCCTTTGGCGTATGAATTTAGTAGTTGGCAAAACAAATAAAACAGCAGGAAGGCACAAACTTCAGCAGTGACACAAGTAATGTGATCTCTT
This sequence comes from Gekko gecko, assembly GCA_029375565.1. Taxonomy (NCBI): domain Eukaryota; kingdom Metazoa; phylum Chordata; class Lepidosauria; order Squamata; family Gekkonidae; genus Gekko; species Gekko gecko. The sequence continues at coordinate 72,766,037 of JAPDNY010000003.1, read as the reverse complement.
TCCAGTTTGTTGTATTTGGATTCCAGGGTAGTTCCCAGGCCTCTTTTTTCAGAGAGTCGCTCAATATTCCATTTGAAAGAAAACACAAAGAAGCTTGTAAAAAAAAAACTATAGGCTAGGTTCATAGAATCATAGAACGTTAAGTTGGAAGGGACCTCACAGGTCATCTAGTCCAACCCCCTGCACTCTGCAGGAGCGTAGCCGAAAGATAGCCCTAAAACATACCCGAAAGATGGTCATCCAGCCTCCGCTTGAAAATGTCCAGCAAAGGAGCATCCATGTATGCATGGAGAGGGGGATGCTGGTAAAGCAGAGTCAGGCTGCAGTCACACACACTAAATAATCCACTTTCAGTCCACTTTCAATGCACTTTCAAACTGGATTTGTGCTGTGTGAACTGGCAAAATCCAGTTTGAAAGTGCATTGAAAGTGGATTATTTAGTGTGTGTGATCACAGCCTCAATAAGGGGAGGTTATCCAGCAGGAATGCAGGCGGCTGCCTGAACTGCATATTTTGTTCATTTCACCCATGGAACCAGGGATAGCTACAGAATTTGCCTAGGCACGCAATTGCCATTCCTTCCTCCTCCCCCTGGGTTGCCAGCCCCCAGGTCCGAGCGGGGGATCCCCTGATTTCGGGGGCTCCCCCCACTGTGGACCAGTTGGCAGGCAGGGGAAACCCCTCCCCTAAACTTCCAGGTGACATCATCATGTCAGGGACATTGCTTGATGCCCCTGCCCACCCCCAGAATACCCCCCAAATTCCCCCACCAGAGGAACAAGGAGACCTGGCAACCCAGCCCTCCGTCACATTTTTTGCTTCTTTCCTGTTATTTGTTGCCTTTTCCTCTATCCGTCTTTCTCCCACACCCACTTCTTCCCCAATCCCTCATTTTGCATCTCCATTTTTAGATCCTTCAGCACTGGCAGGGCTAAAAGGGGTACAGAAGTATTTTTTCCTCTCTGTCTCCAGTGGCCCATCCATCAGGAAATGGAGCATTCAACCCTGATGGTCCTGCAACGTTACAGGTCTGTGGTATGTGTCAGTGTATGAAAGATATGAGCTGTCAGATTCTGATCATGTTCATCTAAGTGACAGTTAACAGCTGCAGGCTAGTGGCTCTAGCTGGAGCAAACCGGTTCTGACCAGCACCTCTGCTGGAGTGTCAGACTGACTCAGCAGTCAGTGCTGATTGGTCAGTCATTGTATATAAGCATTCTGTGAATAGTCTATTCAACTCTCCCTCTGTATGTGGATGTATGGCGGAGCACTTTCGTGGATTGGATTGTGTATACCTACATCACGTAACTGTGTAAATAAATCCTTGTATATATTTCCTCCCCACTACCTGTGTGGACATTGGACTTTATGGGACTTAGCTCTACAGCACGCTGTACCACTCTGCACTGGTGAGGCTTCATCGGACCCTAACACCGCTTCCTGACAGTATGATCTCCTACTTTTCACTGGAACGGTTGCCTGGAAGAGATAACAGAGCATATCTTTCGATGCCTGGGAGCCTCTGCTGCTGATGTTAGAATGTTACTTCAGTTTGGGTAACCAGAAGTGATATCATGTTTCTCTGGGACTCTCTAGCAACTCCCCCAAACTCAATTGCTACAACATCCAGGTGATACATGACATCACTTCCAGTGATGCCATGATGTCACTTTTTCACATAATTTTTTTCTCACTACTACACTGAGCAGCAGCAGGAGACCAGGGCAAGAGGTCTCCTGATATAGTCACAGACCCCAAGAAATTAGTAAAGGTAAAGGTTCCCTTGCTCGAAAGCCAGGCACGCTAATCCTATGCCAGCCCTGCATTGTGGCGCTGATACCCAGTGATGATTTCCATGTCTGAACTCCCTATCACTTTTCAAATGCCACAGTGTTCCTTATCTCCTAAAACAGGCAAACAAAAGTCTTTTCAGTTGAGGCAATTCATTCGTTCAGTCCCTGACAGACATGCTTAGCAAATTCATAGGATAGAATCATTCCTGATCTGTACAGATTACAGATGAGACATCTAGTTTTTGAATGCTCCTAAAACTTCTTTAAAAGCCCCTGTGAACCAGTGAGAAAAGTTGAGCCTCTCTTCCTGTGCTACTGTAATGTAGGGCAGTGTTCAGAAAGATTTCCTCCATTACAGTCTTAAGCAGTATCATTTAGGACGGAGTCCGTGAAGTGACTTTTCTTAAACGTGTGGTTGTCTGTAAGCTGCAAGTCATCACATGAGGTTAAGTGTGACTCACAAATTGACTCCATAATTAAGATATAGCATCTTCCCCAGCTTTGTGAACCATGTGACATAGCTGGTATGAACAAAAACTCTGTACACCATCTCTGCTATTAGTGTAGTAGTACTATCTGTAACTATCAATACTGAATACTTGCAGGCTTCTCTCTGTAATTATCTCTTGCACGAGCAATCAATGGAAAGCGTGGTTTTAAAAACCTCATTTTAACCAGCTCATAATTTTCTCTGTTTTAAATTTGTGCGCCTGTGATGGGAGGGAAATCTCAGATGATCTATTACATGATTTCTCCAGCACCCATTCATTCATCAGCGAAAGCCTTAAAGATAATAAACTTTTTTTTTGTTTAAGGCAATTACTTAATCTCAGCAAACTCCTGTGTTAAGCACGGCTATTAACCGAGCAAGCCATAAATCAATGCCCAACCAGGTGGATGATTATTCTGAACTGCAATCACTCTTCAAGACCTTCTGAAGACCCCTCACAGTCTTAAGCACCCTAATTGCACAGGCAGCATGCTAACAACCGGCACTTTGCATGAGCAGCAAGGCGGATGTGTTGTAAAATGCACCAGGCCCATTTTTAATACCAGTCAGAACATTTACTTACCAAGGCAGGATGATACATTGGGGTTATTAGCTAGCACCAAAACCACAGCTGGGTACAACTGATAACTCCCTCATTCTCTCTTCTACTCCAAGACTGCACTGACTGCCTTGTACTCATTATAGAATGGCAACATCTACCAGTCTTCTGATTTGCATGTGCTCTCAAGGTGTGGTGTGAAGAAACAATGTGGCCTTTGTGATGAGGACGGTTGGCACCATGTGGATCCAAGAGCCTGAGATGGTCTGTGCGGGACTGCTCTGGGATCAGTTTCCTGGACTCCATATAGCAGCACACAAAAGAAGAGGGAGAGGTGATAAGGGGAAAGTGTAGCATCTCCACCATCTGTCAATCAGTCGTCTACCTTTAATGAAAACACGTTGCATGAACCTTTCATAGGTGCAGGGGATATAGCATTTGGAGCTTCTTAGTTTTGCAGGAGCTGCAGTGGCTCAAGTGGTTAAGACGCTGAACTGCAGGCTGTGGAAGGTCAGTAGTTCAGCAGTTCGAGACCCGAGAGTGCCGCATGACGGAGTGAGTGCCCGTCTCTAGTTCCAGCTCCCGCCAACCTAGCAGTTCGAAAGCAAGAAATTGCAAGTAGATAAATAGGTACCACTTCGGTGGGAAGGTAACAGCGTTCCGTGCACCTTGGTGTCTAGTCATGCCGGCCACATGACCATGGAAACGTCTTCGGACAGCGCTGGCTCTTTGGCTTTGAAACGGAGATGAGCACCGCAACCCTAGAGTCGGATTTGACTGGCTTTCGAGCAAGGGAACCTTTACCTTTACCTTTAACAACTAGGAGGGGACAGGATACAGGTATAGAAAATTATGAGTGGAGTGCAGTCAATGTGGTGCAGTGGTCAGTGTTGGACTAGGACCTAGGAGTCATTACACAGTGGAATGTAGATATAGTGATAGCCCCTGGTATAGGTGGCTTTAAAAGGGCATTAAACAGATTCATGGAGGATAGATCCATCAGTGGCCACTAGCCATGGTGTCTAGAGGGAATTTCCACGTTTAAAGGCAGTAACAACATAAGAACATAAGAGAAGCCAATGTTGAATCAGGCCAATGGCCCATCTAGTCCAACACTCTGTCATACAGCGGCCAAAATATACCAGGTGCCATCAGGAGGTCCAGCAGTGGGGCCAGGGCACCAGAAGCCCTCCCACTGCTGCCCCCTCCAGCAGCAAGAATAGAGTGCATCAGCTGCCCCAAACTGAGAGTTCCCATCTATACCTTGTGGCTAATAGCCACTGATGGACTTCTGCTCCATATGTTTATCTAATTCCCTCTTGAAACTGTCCATGCTTGTAGCTGCCACCACCTCCTGTGGCCGTGAATTCCATATGTTAATCACTCTTTGGGTGAAGAAGTACTTCCTTTAATCTGTTCTAACCCGACTGCTCAGCAATTTCATGGAGTGCCCACGAATAAGCCTTTGAATACCAGTGCTAAGAGGAAACATCAAAAGGAGGCCTTGGTTTGCTAGCCCTGCAGGACCACTGATTGGCCACTGTATGAAACAGGATGCTGGACTAGATGGACCACTGATCCAATCCAGCATGGCACCTCTGATGTTCTCAGGGGAGATTTTCAGTCCCCACTCAGCCATGAAGCTCATTGGGAGACCTTGGGATAGCCTCCCTTGCTCTCTCAGAGCCAGTTCAGTGTAGTGGTTAGGAGCGCGGACTCTAATCTGGGAGAACCAGTTTTGATTCCCCACTCCTCCACCTGCAGCTGTTGGTTTGACCTTGGGTCAGTTACAAGTTGTTTCAGAGCTGTTCTCTCGTGAGCAGTTGTCGAAAGAGCTCTCTCAGCCACACCTACCTCACAGGGAGGGGAGGGGAAAGGAGATTGTAAACCGCTCTGAGACTTCTTTGGGTAGTGAAGGGCGGGGTATAAATCCAGTCTCCTCCTCCTCCTCCTCCTCCTCCTCCTCCTCCTTCCTAACTACCTCACCAAGTAATTGGAGGGGGAAAGGGGGAAGAACTATATTTGCTGCTCTAAGCTCCTTGAATGAAAATGTATAGATAGCTAAGGAGAGACTGAATGCAGAAGAGAATTTCTTCCTTCTTCAAAACACTTTCATGGGCCATGGCTCTGTGGTCCAGCATCTCCAGTTAAAAGGATCAGGTAGTAGGTTATACAAAATACCTAAGCCTGAGACCCTGGAGACCCGCTGCCAGTCAAATAATACTGACCATTCTACACCAACTGCCTGACTGTATTCACAGAGAATCATTACAGACACCCATTTACAAAGGGACTTCTTACCATGGAGTGTCTCCAGCCGTCTGAAAGGTCAGGTGTCTGTATCCATCCTGTTTTAGAGTAACCGTAGGAGCACAACAGTAAGATGAAATCCTGATGCTACTGAAATGGATCCCTATAGCTTTGGAAATGTCCTGAAGTGAAGCAACATATTCTGTCATTAATTTCATTGATGATGCTATAATGAGCGCGAGTTATTAATATCTTTTCTCAGCCTTCCGTGACTTACATGGCTTCAAAAGTTGTGCTAATCCTTGTAAAATCTCCATGCCAAAGCCACAGCAACTATGTCCCCCTTGCTTGCTTTTTAAAAGGCTAGAGCATATCCAAATGCGATAGCATATACCTGTGCCAATGAAGGTATTACTGACTGGCTAAAGCCTAGTAAAGATACCAAAACAAACTTAAAGCAAAGTTTCTGCTATAGACATTGGCATCCATGCTTTCTCCTCCAGAAGAAACGTCTTCTTTTATATTCCCTGCGGTGGGGAAAAAATGTGAAAGCGAGACTTGATAGTCTACCTTGCTTGAAGTTGAGCCATTTACAGACTGTATGAATGTCTTCAGAGAGTCACTCATGCTAATTCATAGATCTAAAATGCAAGAGATGTGGTTTAGACAAGTTCTTACAGCCAAACTAGATAGCTATGATGTCAAAAATCCAAGAATGGATCTCCTGTAGAATTTTTAAATATAGCATAAATAGGAGCTACACACAAACCCTCCATGCCCAGTTCAGGTGCCATTTCCCTGTCTCAGTGTGCCACGTTACTGGTTCTACAGGAGAAACAAACAGCACAAAGGTTCCTGTATGTTCCTACCTAGGGTTGCCGACCTCCAGGTGGCTGATGAGAAGAAGCAAATGCTCCATTCATATCCCATAGTAACACTCATAAGATCCATCAGTGTTACTATGGGATATGAATGGAGCATTTGCCAAGTGGACTAATATTATATAGATATTTCAACGCCACCCACTTTGACAAAGTTGTATGAAACGAGATATTATATACGTAGTTCGTTGGCGTTGATGGCGCTTGAATTGCTTCCAGTAAACTGAATGTTGGAAAAAGAAATTTCTAGTCCTTGGAGACTTTTTTTGGCATAAGACATCACGGTTGTTTGCTTCTTCTCGACTTCCATCCCGCGATCTCGCTCTTTGGTGTGCCATGACCTCCAGGGGGCGCCTGGAGATCTCTCACTATTACAACTGATCTCCAGATGACAGAGATCAGTTTCCCCGGAGAAAATGGCTACTTTGGATGGTGGACTCTATGGCCTTGTATCTTGCTGAGGTCCCTCCTTTGCACAAACCCCACCCTCCCCAGGCTGTACCCCCCAAATCTTCAGGAATTTCCCAACCCAGAGCTGGCAACTCTATTCCCACCCCTGCCACCCCCAAAGGGTTGTAGCTCTTTCCCTCTGTGCAACAGTCTCAATCCAAATTTGAATGCTGGTTTCATCTAGTGGGGAAAAAATCCTAGCCCTTATGTTGTCGTTGCTTTTTTAAAAAGGAGAACAAGTGTCAAATAATGTAGCCTAATGAGGTCCTCAGAAACTGGAGGTAACTGAAAAGGGCTTCCAGGAGCCAGGGGTAGGATTCCAGTTCCTTCCTTTAGCCAGCAGGGACACAATACCTTGTTGTTGTTGTTTTTAATGGAAGTATGTTTGTGTGAAGTATGTACTCTGCATGACTTTTTAAGGTTATTTTGGCGGTGGTCACATGCACGAGATAACACGGGGGGGGAAGCGAGGCTATTAGCAGTAATTTGACCCACAGTTGTGGGATCACACTGTCCCTGGGAGCAGTGGGGGCAGCCTGCCACTGCATGATCAGACACAAACCATGGGTGAATCGGGGGGGGGTTGCCATGTGTTCCTGGTACGCTTCAAGGGGGGTTGATGATCCGCATCTCCACACTGAGTGCTCCCTGTGCAGTGTGCAATGATGCGCATACTGAAATGGGGGGGGAAACAATGGCATGGAGTCAGGATGGCCCGATCAGACCATCCCAACGCCATGGGAGCGCACTGGTGTGATCACACAGGAAAAGTCTGCTCCTGGCCCATAGCAAACTTGTTTGCTACCAGACTTTCCCTAGTGTTTTTTTACTCTGCTTCAGCGGCAGAGCAAAACGGGTTGCCCACAGGTGCGGGATGCTTCCCAGATGTTCTTGTGTGATCGTGCCCTTAAAATCTGCCCTGCACTCGCACCTATGGTGCAGCTAATTCTGTGTGTGATTGTAGCCTAAATTTGGTTTTTCATGATAAAGACTTTGTTATTTCTTAACATGAAGTATACAAATAGCTCTGGAAATGATCCAGCTTCTAAACGGAGTTTAATCTAAATATGACAGAATGACCTCATTGTGTATACCTTGTTTGCCACCTTTATTTCTTGGCCCGTCTGCTTAACAACTGCAGGACAGGCCTCTTTGTAGGGGCCTCTCTTCCTCTGACACCACGTATCTGTGCTAGGGAATAGCCCAGGTGGTTGAATTTTTGCAGCTGTAGAGATACTGCAAAGGCATCAAAGGTAGCCAAGGGCTGTATCATAAAACAATAACGTCATGAGTTAGCCTATAATAAATATGCATCCAGAACCCTAGAGGAAAAATAGCTGGAGGGGTGTTATTTGGGGAAGAAAATGGAAGAGAACGCACATGTGAACACACACTTCTCCTGCACTTGCAACAGTGATCTCTTAAAAGCAAGCTTTTCAGTTAAAAATATCCATTGGTTTCCTTGCAAGCATTTATGTGTAATGTACACGGATTAAGAGTTATTGACCCATATCGTTGTTCTCTGTTCCATGCCAGTTGATCTTGTATGATGGTTCTGGTCCACCCAGCAAGGTCTCAGTCTCATTTTCCTAGGGCACATTCTGCAATGCTCTGGGCTTGGTTTTTTTCAGCGGCTGCCCCATACTTGTAGGACAGTCTTCTGGAAAACCGTCATAGGGTTCTAGTCTCCTAGTTTTCCAATGAGGGTGAAAAAAATTGAATTATTTGGGGAGGGGCAAAAAGACTCTGGTCAAAAAGAGATATTTTTCCCAGGTGTGAACAAGGTGATTTCAATATTGGTTATTCTAATGACGTTTGAATGTATTTTGTTTATTGTGGTTATTACCCACCTTGGGTTCTGAGTTGTCAGGAGAAAGGCAGGCTTATAAAAATGTTAAACCAATTTCTGTACAGAAAACCAAGGACGTTTCCGTCACATAATTGTTAATTTATATATATTCTCTTGGCAGTAATGGGATGTCTCCAGTGCCACCACTGAAAGTTCTGTTGATAAGATTTTAAATCTGTGCCTGGTGATGCTTGCTCTGTGAGGGCTGTTTTCATACCTGCAAATCATCAGGTTCCGGTCACACAGGTGAAATAATCTGAGGGGGAAGCGTGACTTTTTGTCCCGGAGCAAAATGAAGCGTGGTATCACGATTACGCATTCATCGGAGGCTTCGTGCTTAGGCCGTTTTCCACCGATCACACGTTGATGGTGAAGCATGACGGGGGAGAAACAGAATGGCGCTTCCCCCCCTAAGCTGGAGTTCCCACATGCGCATGGCCATGGAAGTGCATGACCAAGGAGGCTTTAAAAAAAATCTGATGTGAGACAGGATGCAGATAGGCCCCAAATGCAATGGGATACCAGTGCTTCCGTGATCTGACGCCTGCCCATGCTCCGCGTTTTCCAGGAAATAGTGCACTTTCCCTGGTATCTTTTTACTCCGCTTCTTTGGCTGACTGATACAGGTTGCCAACAGGTGCAGGATGCTTGTCAGATGTTCCCGTGTGATCGCACTCATAAAATCCGCCCAGCATTCATCCCTATCGCGCGGCTAATTCTGCGTGTGACTGGACCCATCAGTTGATTTTGCAACTACTGAGTGTGTATGTATGTGGGAGTTTACCCTGATACTAGCAGGTTCTCACATTTATAGTAACAAGTAATCAGTGTACTAGCCACATGATTAACACAAACGTGTAAACTTAACCTCAGCTTCTAAAATAAACTCTAAGCTAACAGCTGATTCTTGTAGCTGGTTATATGATAACCTCAGCAGATCAAGCTTGCTTCCCATTGAAAGCTCGTTGCCCACAGCTTAAGGAAAAGATGTTCAAAAGGAGGATCCACTATGCTGAGGCATGGTCAATAGCATAAACAAGAGGACTGTTTGAACAAGCCCAGTGCACTAATCAGAGATGACTGGCCTATGGTATGGGCTTAAAAATAGACAACATGGAGATGATGCTGGCTGGGAAGGCAAATGTTCCTGTAGGAACTAATGTGCCAACCTTGTACAGGGTTAGATTGGTTAGATCAGATAAAGAGTTTGGGGATAATTCTGGACCCAGCCTAGTTATTAGAGCAGGTTGGTGTTGTTAAGAATGATTTCTGTCATCTGTGTTTGATGCATAAGTTCTCTTTGTTTTTTGATTTGTCTGACCTACTAATGCTGATCCATGTCCCTGTAAACTCAGTGTGATTGTTGTAAAGCACTGTACGTAGGAATGCCCTTGAAAAAATTCTGGAAACTTCATTTAGTGCAAGAATTGTCTGTTCATCTCTTGAAGGGTATAGGCTGTGGTGTACATGCGATGCCAATTCTGAAACAGTGCAATACTGGCCAAACACATGTTTCTGGGCTCAGTTCAAGGCACAGTTTCTTACCTGCCCGTAATGACCTGAGATCCATATGGTAACACCCTAGGCACATATTATTCATTGTCCTGTATATTTAGCCTCTGAGCACTGTGGCTTAGTTCATCCTATATGACAAAAAGAAAGGTAATGCTTATTTTTATTTACTTATTCATTTATTTAGGATATTTCTATGATACCTCACAAGACTGCTTACAATTAAAATCATTGCACTATTAAAACAAGCCATTGGACATAAGCAGTATAAAACCTATCCGTGAAACAGAAGAAAACCATTAAAAAGCTAAGATAAGCCCTTAACTAAAAGCCTACATTAAAAGATGTGTCTTGGCCTGGTGCCTAAAAGAAAGTAAAGTAGTCACCAGGCAGTTGTCAAAAGTAATGGATCACCACCGAAAGTGCACTGTCTCTCATCATCACCCACTATACCTGAACTCAAGAGCACGGATATCAGGACTTGAGAGACGGATCTTAATGGGCAGACTAGATAGTATGGGAAGAGACAGTCCTTCAGGTACCCCGGCCCCCAAGCCATTTAGGGCCTTAAAGATAAGAATCCACAATTTGAATTGTGGCCAAAAACAGTTGGGTAACCAACATAGATCTTTCAGTACAGGGATGATATGATCCCTGTCACCAACCCATGACAGTAGGCTGGCAACTGATCAATTGAAGTTTCCGACCTGTTTTCATAGAGTGCATCGTAGTAATCTAACTTGGATGTGGTCATTGGGGGGGCAGATCATGCTTTTCAACAAACAGCCATAGCTGGCAAACCAGCTGGAGCTGATAAAAGGTACCACGTGCTATGGAGAAGACCTGCGACCATAGGCCAGGATCCAGTAGCACCCTCAAGCTACAAACCTGCTCCTTCAAGAGGGAGGGCAACCCCCTCCAGGACAGGCTAACTCTGCAGTCCCTGAGCAGTATCTCCATTGACCAACAGCAACTCATTCTTGTCTGAACCGAGCAGCAGTTTATTGACCCTCATTCATCCCATTACTTTCTCCAGGCACTTATTCAAGGCTTCCACAGACCCACCTGACTCAGCTGTTAAGGAGAAATAGAGCTGAGTGTCATCTACAGATTGGCAAAACCTCATTTCATATCCTTGGATGACCACTCCCAGCAACTTCATGTAGATGTTAAATAGCAAGGAGGGCAATATAGAACCCCGTGGGATCCTACAGCATAAATGCTACAGGGTCAAGCAACAGTCCCCCAGTATCACCTTCTGGAATCAGCTGGTCAAGTAACAACAGAACCACCAAAGCACAGTGCACCCCCCACTACCAGCCCAGTGACCTTCTTCAAAAGGATACCATGGTTGATGGTATCGAAAGCCACTGGGAGGTTCAGGAGAATCAATAGGGATGACTCCCCTGTCACTCTCCCAGAGACAGACATCAGTCAGGGTGGCCAAGGCCATTTCCATCCCAAAGCCAGACCTGAATCCAGATTGAAATTGATCTAGATAATCTCCTGCAAGACTCCTTGTAGTTGTGTACCCACCACCGAGTCAAGAACTTTGCCCAAGAATGGAATAGTAGCTATTGGGCAGTAGTTGTTTAGGTTCATTTGGGTCCAGGGATGCCTTCTTCAGGAGAGGTGTCACAACTGCCTCTTCTGAAGTGACCAGAACTACACCCTCCTGCAGAGAGGCATTTATTACATCCTGGACCCAATCAGCCAGCCCAGCCTGGCATGGTACTATTAGCCATGAGAAGCAAGGGTTAAGACTGGATGTGGTCAGCTATACACTAAGGATGGGCACAAACCAGGAAAATGCAGTTTGGTTCATGGTATGTGGCACACCCGTTTGGCGTAACACACCCACAGACTGAACATAGATCATCACAAATTTTAAAAAACCATTCATAAAGACTGATTTGGTTCAGTAAGTTTGTGACGTGGTAGGGCTGTTCCCTGATGTGCTAGAAACAGCAAACTTGCAGCACATATCCAGCTGATTCTCCTCTGCTTGCCTCCAGGTTTGGGGGGATTGGACTTACAGGGTCCGAGTTATTCCCTCCCTGAAGGTGCCCCCATACTCCATTGTCTCCAATAGAGGGGTAGAACTCAGCAAAACCAAAAACAAACCAAAGGCAGAAGCCCAGCAGAACAGAAACAGAATCAAAGTCCCCAAGAATCTCTCCAGTAGAAACTGAAGGTGGGGGGCATTTTTGCCAACCCAGCAGAACCAGGGTAAAGTGCTCTGAGACCACCTGAGATCCAAACCCAAATCAGCATGCAATGACATATGTTGATGTGGTAGCTCCATGCCCTGAGACGTATTTAGATGTATTGGTTCCAAGCCCTGAGAAGGAAGTAGACATGGTGGCTCAAACCCCTGACAAGGAAGTAGACACAATGGGTCAAAGCCTCAAGATGGAAGTAAACATGGTGGGTCAAAGCCCTGACAAGGAAGTTGATGTGGTGGTTCAAAAGCCCTGAGTCCACCCCTGACATCCAAACCCCAAAGTGTGCAATGATGTATGTAGACATGGTGGCTCCAAGCCCTGAATCCACTCCTGAAACCCAAACCCTGAAGCGTGAAATGACATATGTTTAAGTGGTGGGTGTAAACCCTGAGAAGGAAGTGGACATGGCAGGTGGCTTGAAAGCCCTGAGAAGAAAGTAGACATGGAGGGTCAAAGCCCTGAGAAGATAGTAGACGTGTTGGTTCAAAGCCCTGACAAGGAAGTAGACATGGTGGCTTGAAAGCCCTGAGTCCACCCTTGACACCCAAAGCCCAAATCGTGGCCACCCCCACCAAGGGCTGAAATGTACAGCCAGTATACAAAACATGGATGGAAAGGTGGGAACCCCCAGACTTTCAATGGGGGCACCCCAAAGTACCTTTGTGGCAGCAGGGAGGGTGTAATGGATGTAAGTACTCAGCTGAAGCACCCACTAGCTTGGGTGGAAACAGATAGGTGCAGAGCACACCCACAGATGGGGGTGTTTTATTTGACTCTGCACCTGGGTCCAGAGTGTACCCGTCCACCACAGTGAATACTTCTACTCCAAGGATAAGTGGAAACATGTGACGCTGGCAGGACCACCCCTCAAGTCTAAAAGAGACAGGTTAGGAGGGAGACCAGGCATCCCCTGACTCTCAATGGGAGCTCCCCAGAGTAGTCCCCCACAGCAGTGGGGAGGGTATAATGAATGTGGATACTCAGCCAAGGAACCCACTAGCTTGGGCGGAAGTAGACAGGGGAAAGCACGCCCACCAGTGTCATGCCTGTCCTTGACTCAGCCCCTGAACCAGCCCCTGACAGCCAAAACAGGGAGGCTTCGGTACCTTTAAGGGCTGAAGAGGCACCAGGACCTGCAACCGATGTAAGTGCTGTGGAGGATACACAGCAGCCTGAGCCAACTGTGGGACGCTTTGCACCTGGAGTGGTGCCTGAAGCAAGCACTTCACCACCTGCCTCTCCCCCACCTGTGCACCAGTTAAGGGATCGTCGGCGTCAAGACCTGGCCAGCCGAAGAAAAGAGTCACACTCCAGAAGGCAAAGAACCTTGAGCCCTGAGTATTAGCAGCAGTCAGGACCTTGCTCACAGGTGCTCATGGGCTACGGAGCCAGAGCACTATTTAGGAAAGCCTCTGGCCATGAGCACACTTGTGCTAGCAACGTCGTTGTCAGGACCTGAATCTTTGTATCTCGGCCTCAACCCTTGTGAAACTCTTACCGGCTTTTGACCCTTGGCTTCGTGGACCCTGCGTTTCTCTCTGACTCCTCTGGCATCGTTGTGATTTATGGACTTGACTCTCTGGTATGTCTGACCCTACTTATGGACTGTGATTTAAAACCTGTTTGAACCGTGCTACCTGATTTACTCAGCTTTAACCTTGGACTGTTCCTGGACTTGTGCTTATTCGTGTCGCACCTTGGGGTCCTGCCCTGACAACCAACAGGGGTGTATTATTTGACTCTGCACTTGATTCCAGAGTGAACCCATCCACCACAGTGAATACGTCTACTCCACAGATAAATGGAATGACATTAGAAAAGCAGACTAGGCATCCCCAGACATGATTGCTCTCTTTAAGTATTTGAACGGCTGTCACTTAGGGGCAGGGAGCTGTTCCTGTTGCCAGCAGAGGATAGGACTCACAATAATAGGTTTAAATTAAGGGCGGGAAGGGAACGGCTGGATGTTAGGGAAAACTTTTTTACAGTAAGAGTTCTGCAACAGTGGAATCAGCTGCCTAGAGAGGTGATGAACTCCCCCTCACTGGCAGTCTTTAAGCAGCGGCTGGACAAACATTTGTCAGGGATGCTCTAGTCTGATCCTGCATTGAGCAGGGGGTTGGGCTAGATGGCCTGTATGGTCCCTTCCAACTCTGTGATTCTATGAGGAGGAATGGGGGGAAGGAACACATAGGGGAACAACACTGGGAGGTCTGGATCTTACTCCAGCAGGTCTACAGTGGGTTGGCCCAGCAGGGGGAGGCTGACCTTCAGGAAGGCCGACTTGTCCACCCTGGCCAGGTACAGGCGGGAGCAGTAGGGATTGAGAAGGTCTCCCAGGTGGTACGCTGGTAAGAGGGCAGGAGAGGAGATTTATGGCCACGCAAGAGAGGTCGGCACAGATGATGGCCTTGCATGACCAGTATTAGAGGGGATTGGCCAAGGCAGGCTTGGGGGAGTTTGCGAGGTACTCCCTCAACATCACCTCTACTGAATCCTCTGCCATGGGACATCTGGGCTCCCCGTTGCTGCTGCTGACCTTCCACCTCACCACTGACAACCAGTAGTGTGGCTTCTGCCTGGTTGGGCTCTACCTAGTGGCTCCCCCCCAGCTTCTTCCACCTACTGTTCCCTCTGGCCATGTCTGCTGGCGCGAAGCCTCTGCACTTTTCTGCTGAGCTCACATTTCCACTCCATGAGCTCTGCATTACAGAGAGCAATCCTGCCTTTGATACATGGGGCACAGATACAAGCCGACTCGTACTCCTGTTCTTTGCAGAGAGGATGCAGCCTGGTGGAGATGCCTCCCTGCAACCTCTCTACGAAGGCCCAGGCCCGTGAGAGTACAGCCATCCCCTTGGGGCCCAGCTGCAGTGTGGAGGCCAGAGCCCTATCCAACCCTCAAATCAGGGGGATGACTTGCCCCAGGTTGGCTATGTAGGCACAGAACATGAGTTCAGGACACGCACCATTTGGGAGAGGGTCGGTCAGTCATTGGAGCCGATGCTGAACTCCTCTTCCCCATGCAGGATGGACAAAGAGGAGATAACTTCCTTGACCGTGCTCTTCTGCTCCACCAAATGATCTGTTATGGCCAGGGCTTTTTTTGTAGAAAAAGCCCAGCAGAAACTCATTAGCATAATAGGCCACACCCATCAGCAGAAACTCATTAGCATATTAGGCCACACCCCTGATAGCACAGCTCATTAGCATATTAGGCTGCACCTCCATGTTATCAGAAGTGTGGTCATCCAACCACACCCACCTTTTGCTTCTTATTCTGTTTACCTTGTTTGTTGTCAAAACCCAGGGCTTTTTTGTTAGCAGGAACTCCTTTGCATGTGAGGCCACACACCCCTAATGTGGCCAATCCTAATGAGTTTCTGCTGTTGGGTGTGGCCTATTATGCTAATTAGTTCCTGCTGGGCATGGCCAACTCGGGAGCCAGCTGGAACTCCATTGCTGTGCGTTCCTGCCCCAAAATAGCCCTGGTTTTGGCATACATGGAGTTCCAGCAGGTGGGCACGTCCTGGATGAGCCAATGTTCAGGCTCATCCCCCCCTCCCCTTGCCTCTCTCGCAGCAGACGGGCAGACTTGATGCTGCACGAGAACTGGGCAGCCAGGTGCTGACAGGTCTCCAGCAGGGACTGCAGCTCGAGAGTGGCAGCGTCACAGATGGGCCTCACAGCCCTCCCCGGTCCCAGAGCAGCCTTCATGTCTGCAAAAGCTAGTCCATGAATCAATGCCTTCCCTGACGATATAAAGGAGTGGGAAAGAATGCATGGAAGGAAGGTCTTTTTATTGAAGACATTCTATGCCACCTTCCCCCAAACAGGGTCCTCAAGCTGACAAAATCAAAACATTAAAACAGCTCAACGTTTTAAAAAGCATTTTAAGATAAAATATATAGACCATAAAAAACTCAAGGGAGGTGAGCCAGTAACAGTTGTTGATATCCTGAAAGGTTTTACATCCTGAAAGGTTTTATCCACCAGCATTTAACTTTGGGCTGGGATTAGGTTGCCAACTTCAGCTTGGGAGATTCATGGAGATTTGGGGATGGTGCCTCGCCTGGGAATGGTGGAGTTTGGGTAGAGGAGGGAACTCAGCAGGGGTGTGATTTCAAAGAGGCTGTCCTCCGAAGCTGCCATTTCCTGCAGTCGTTCTAGAGAACTGTGGGCCCCATCTTGATATCCTTGTTGGCAACATGTAGGGTAGGAAAGGTAATATGTTTCCTGTGGCACATCCTTATCGGGTTGCCAAGTTACTTACAGGTAATAGCGGGGGAGACCTGGTTCCTCTCCGGGAAATTCACTCGCGTGCACCGCAGTGACATCACAAGGAAGTGATGTCATCATGTTGGGCACATCGCTGGCTGACGCTCTAGCAATCAGCCCGGAAACGCTATGGTACCATAGAGTTTTCGGGCTGATTGCTAGAGTGTCAGCCAGTGACATGCCCGGCATGATGATGTCACCTCCGGGTGACATCATCTCACCGGGCACGTCGGCCCGAACTAGGCACTTTGGGGGCGGGGTTCCCCCCACCAGCCTTTTCCAGACTGGCGGATTGGGGACCCTTTTAGTGAGGGAACCACCGCCCTCCTGGGGGACTTGGCAGCCCTACATCCTTATCAGACTAGGCCTTTTACCTTTCAAGATGAATGGTAACGATCTCCAGGCTAGGCTAAACGGACGACTCACCACACCTAGGTTGGCTCACCATTATAACTTCTGTTTAGGCTCATCTCCCTTGCAACTTTAGATCCTAAAACTCCAAGGAGGCATCTAGGTCTGTTGTCTGGTGAGAAAGTTCCAAATGCTATGGTGTCTATCTTCTCCAGATTCCCAAGAAATACCTCTAATGAGAAAGCCTATGGAACCAAATTCATTAAGTGCTATTCCAATCATTTTACCTCTGAAACAGCCAATTAGTGTTTTCTTCTGTTTTACTCACTGCCCCTGCAAGGATAATTAGGCTGAATTATATCCCTGCCAAGTTGCATTGACAAATGGCTAGACTGGCAGAAATGGAAGTTGCAGGGAATGTTTGAAATTATGCCCTCAAAGTGGGTGAGCCGGTCATGGTAATGAGTGAAATTTCTACACTCCTCTATTCATGAAGTTATGTTTGGCTCTAGGGCATCTCAGCAAGAATGTATTCCTTGGCATCCCATGCTTCTCCACTCTAAAAGTCATGCTAAATCCTTTATAAGCAGGTCATTGATTTCAATGTTAGCAGGACCAGAGCAAGAATAAGAAGGGGATTGTGGCTTAGCCCCATCTGAAGAGGCCCATTGCAGGATGTAGACTAGGTACAACTCTTGCTTTGATCCATACATGCAGCCCGTTTTGCAAATGGATTCCAGGAATGCAGCCTCCACACCACTTGAGTGTAAAATCCTGGGAGCCCTTGCCAGTTCAGGTCTTGATCTTTTTGCTTTCACTGGCTAGGTATTTTTCAGTAGTGCTTCATACCTATAGACATCAGCCAGAGGTTCAAGCATCTCTCCCAAGGACTCAAAGAAAAGTGTGATTCTGGGACTCTAGAACTATACCTTACCTTAAGGTGGCATTACTAGTGAGCTAGCAGTGTGGTATGACTAGTATTTGGTGGGTGCTAATAGTGTTGAGACACAAAATGTGGTGATCTGCTAGTTTAACACTGTCACCACCCCCAGAAACAAAGGGTGTGATCACACTACCAGTTTGGCCCGACATAGCCACCCCTTGCCCCTGGATCAAATGGGCGCAGTCACACAGCCACATCTGTCAGGCATTCCCCAGGTATACTCACCCATTGTGATATCAGTTCAATTTATTGTAATTAATCATTGGGAAGGTTACAAAACTCTCAGCAATAAAAACACAGATTATGAACAAGGTATAGGCTAACGTCAGAATATACAAAAGTACTGAAAGTCAGTAACAAAATGTGACTAGTTTAATACAGTAACCTAGATAATCCCCCTTCCCGTTGCCACCTCGGAACGTATATTCTTTGCAGTAAGGGCACATAATTAAACTTTGTAAGAAACATATGCATCAATGTCAGATAACAAAAAATGAGTATACACTGACCAGATAAAATACCTGCTAAAATTTAACCCTTGGACTGGAGTACAGTGGGCAAAAGAGGATATAATGAGGTAAGTCCTCAAGTACACGGGTGCCACAAATACATAGACGATGGGCCAATGGAGTTTGATTAAAGTGGCCCTCCAAAATTGCCATTGGCATTGATTGAAACCGTAGGGAAGTAAAGGATGCTGTAAGTACATATTTGGAGATGTTGACTAGATATGGAGTTCTAGTATGATCCAATTTAATTAGTTTGTACCATGGTGCTGCTTTTTTAAATTTTAATATCAAAGAGCAGTCTAGCCGGGCGTCAAAGTCATAAATCCAGTTTCTAAGTTGGGATTTATCAATTGATGTTCCCAAAAGATGTTGAGAAAATCACGGCACTGCGAATCTTTGGCTAACAGCAGGTTAAAAGATTGGTGACTGAGGAAGTTAGTTTGTAAGTTTTCCATTCTTTTCCGGTATCTAATAATTATAAGGTGTGCCCAAGCCTTAAGAGAAGGGATACCAGTTTCAGTTCTCATCTAGCAGCTGGAGACCCCTTAGTGAGAGCTAAAATGTGCCTTAAAAAATGATTCTGGACGACTTCAAGGCTGGCCAAGAGAGTGCCATTCCATCCCCATACTTCGACTTCATGCAAGAGATGGAGTAGAACCTTACTCTTTTATAGTTTCAGAACAGGGTCTATAAGGCGACCTCCCTTGGAGTAATAAAAGCTCAGGATAGACCCGACCAGGCTTAGGCTGTGATCACACAGGCAGTTTGCCGCAACACGGTCACTCCTCCCCTCCAGATCAAATCAGCATGATCAGACACACACATCTGGCACCCGACAACCATCCGTACCCACCTCATGGGAGAACGATTTATGATTGCCATTTTTGAATACCATGTTATTGCATTGTCTCAATGCATCTGTGTTTTAATGTATTTTAACCACTGTAAGCGACTCTGAGCCTGCTACGCAAGGAGGGTGGGATGTAAATTGAATGAATAAATGAAAAAATAAATAAATGTGCATATGCGCATGAGTGCATATGTGCA
Organism: Gekko gecko; assembly: GCA_029375565.1. Lineage (NCBI taxonomy): Eukaryota > Metazoa > Chordata > Lepidosauria > Squamata > Gekkonidae > Gekko > Gekko gecko. Next base: position 72,746,899 of record JAPDNY010000003.1, on the reverse strand, counting down.
TGCACCTACCAGCATTTTTAAAAAATGACTGGGCAGTGCACACTGTGGCTGAGGCGCTGCAGTTAACATGGATGCTTGACCACAGGATGGCCACATGGGTAACCCGCACCAGGGTGTGCTGTCTAGGTGATATGCCCCGCAACATTTTTATACCAGTACAACTAGAAGCAGCCCCATATCACACCAAGCTGCCATAGTGATCACACCCAAAATCTGCTAGAAACTGAATGAAAGATATTTTTTTTATTTCAGAAAAGCAACCTTTTAACATCTCTTTTTTATCAGAGAAAACATCTCAGTTGCCATTATCCCAGACTTTAAAACCCGGACTTGCACAATCACATGCTTTCCCTTTTATCTCTCCCCCGCCCCCTTTCTCTCCTCCACCTTATTTCAATTTCACTCCAGGATTTTTGCTAGCTAGTTGGAACTTCTTCCCCATTATTTTAAACCAGCTTTTGGAAGAATGAGTCTTGGGATCCACCTGGCTCCTTTAGCTCAATAGGCCTGCATGTAGTTTATCCACAAAACTGCAGCAGCAGCGCACAAACACACACACACACACGTACACCTTAAATACAATGGCAGCATTATATAACAGTGACTTCCTAGCAAAGCAAACTTTGCTTTGAGCTGATTGTTTCCCTTCTCTCCCCTTTAGAATTAACACAGCAGTCAAATCCACAATATGTTTTGAGATCTGAGCCCGTCTAGGGGGCTCCTCCTCCTCCCCACACTGCACTGCCCCACCTCCTTTGCTTTCTGCATGAATTGGCAGAGGTCTGTATTATTAGGACACAAGCCAACTTGTTCTCCTGGAATTTCCTGTCTGATTTTAACTCCCCCTCCCTTCGTCCTCCCCCTCCCCTCCTTCAAAGTAAGACAAGAAAAGCTTTTTAATTACACTGCCGTGGGTTACTCTTTCAGGATATTATTATTCTTATTAAGTACTTCCTCTCGGGAAGAAGCAGAGAAGTGAAGCCTAACAAGGACGGCGGCGCAGTCAAGACTTGTGGCCTTATTGTTCCATAATAACTTTCAGATTGGAGAGGTGCTCAGACATACATCTTGGCATGACATCCTGGCAGTGAAGTGGTTTCCAAGGCTCTGAGCACTTTGCAGCTCTGGACCTGTGGAATTAATGAGATGCTGACTTCAACCTCTCCAGGCTGAGTTTTTTTTCTCCTCTGGATCTGCAGGTCCTTAAAAGCTTAGATCCAGTATCCCAACCAATGGCAAATGTAGAGTGTTCCTGCCTAAAGGGTTGCTACTATCCCCCATGAAGATGCAGCAACTGCTTGTCCTCAGTCCCATCTCTCATGCGACCCTGGTATGAGGAGGATTCCTTTTCTTTCTTTTTTGCCCTGTATCAGCCAGGAGTGGGATATGGACTTTTGGCTGCGCAAGATACAGGTGAGGAGATGGAGTAAGGCTGAGGTTCAGGATGGAATGCAGGGTGGGCCTGCTTCCTACTTTAGAGAGATGACATAGCAACGTGGGGGTTTTCCCACAAAGGGATTTTCCCCCTGAATCTCACAAGTGCTCATTCGGTTCGACGTGTCACAACGTCCCTGTGCACATCGTGCCCTGATCTCTTGCCATATTGCTCATGGGGGAACATACCCTCTACATGAAAGTCACAATCCACACAAGGAAAGTGAGAGCCATTGCAGACGTTTCCCTGCTTCCTCTGATGACTGTCTGTGTAGCCAGGCCAACCTAGGTTTCCTCAAATGACAAGGAACTGACATATGTTAAGTGCTCCTCCTGCTTCTGCATAGAAGGAGGTGTCTGGATGCACAGGCATTGGGATATTTAAAGGTAAGGAGCAAGAGGTCTAGCCTTGAGTAGCTTGCCCAAATTAAAACACACTCAGAAGACCAGTGATGTGCTGTTTGCAGAGGTAACTAGTGAAGGGTTATTCTGCAGCCCTATGCGGTTTGCTCCAAACTGGCTCTCCATGCACACAAGATGTGGGATTGCGACTTGACAGTGTTATTTATGTATCTGCTTATTTGTTAAATATTTGTATCCTACCTTTCCTTGTGGCTGAAGGCAGCTTACAAATCATAAGTGGAAAGCCCCTAGTTCCAATCTCACCTTGGCTGTAGAATACCTCATTTGGTGACCCTAGGCAAGGTAATTTGTCTTTGCATCAGCCCTTCTTCCAAGTGACGATAGTAGTACCCAGGGCTTTTTTTTGTAGAAAAAGCCCAGCAGGAACTTATTAGCATAATAGGTCACACCCAACAGCATAAACTCATTAGCATATTAGGCCACACCCCTGACAGCACAGCTCATTAGCATATTAGGCCACACACCCCATGTTACCAGAAGTGTGGCCATCCAGCCACGCCCACCTGTTGCTTCTTATTCTGTTGACTTTGTTTGTTGTCACAACCCAGGGCTTTTTTTGCAGCAGGAACTTCTTTACATATTAGGCCACACACCCCTAATATAGCCAGTCCTAATGAGTTTCTGCTGTTGGGTGTGGCCTGTTACGCTAATGAGTTCCTGCTGGGTATGGCCAACTCGAGAGCCAGCCAAAACTCCATTCCTGTGCGTTCCTGCCCAAAAATAGCCCTGGTAGTATCAGCCTATAGTTTTTGTGAGGATTACTGAAATATGTAAAGTACTTTGAAGGCTCAAAAGTTGCTTCATAAATGCTAAGTAAGAGACTGCAAGAGAGGTTTCTTGTTAACAAAAGGTAATGTGAATGTTGTGGTATGAGAACTGGACAATACAATAGACTAGGCTTGCCAGGCCTCCTGCTGTAGTAGGAGGCCTCCCACGCCATTGCCCAATGAGAAGCAGCAGGAGATCGCTGACATCGTGCCTATCCCCAGTGTCCTTACACCCAGCCCTCTCGCTGGTTGTCTAGCAACCCTGCAATGAACTCTTCTGTGCTTACCTATAAAATATGTATTAACTACCTACCAAATTCAGTCAAAACCATTTGGTTTTTTCCCCCCTGTTTTCTGTACACATTCAATTTCCAGATTGATTTGCGGCCTATCCATATTCACCATGTTAAAATAAGGGGGAAATATCACTGTCATCCTACCTGAAAAACAAAAACCCAGGTTTTGTCACTCACATACAAAGTAGTATCAGCAGGTGGCCTTCTGAAAAAGCCCTGTCTTAGAGGTCTTTCTGGAGACCAAAAAGATCAAGGTGCCATAAAGTAACAGCTGAAAATCAGCAAGACACAACAGTAACTAGGATTGCCGCTGAAGGCAGGGGATCCCCCACCACCAGGCCCCACCTCCCTACCACCGATCAGCTGCCCAGTGGAGGGACTTACCAGGAGCAGGAAGGAGGCCCAGGCTGTGTATGCTGGAAGTGATGTCATCACATCAGCGATGCTTTGGTATTTGGGCAAAAACCCTATGGTAGAAGCCATTTTTTTACCATAGAGTTTTTGCCCAAATGCCAGAGTGTCCTTGCAAGAACACAACATGATAATGCCACTTTCAGTACATGTTGGAAGTGACATCACCACATCATTAGCAACATAGCCTGGGCCTCCATCCCACATCTGGTAAGTGCCCCCCATCCCCCTCTGGTTGCCAGGAGGCACCTGACAACTCTAACAGTAATATCTCCCTAGGATTTGTAAAATTGTGAACTACTACTGTACAGTATTACCTCATCATTGTAAAGGATACTGTTTTCCCGCAACTAAATAGCAATAGAATGGCAAAAATATTTTCGCTGTGGCTCATTGATAGAGCACCTGCTTTGCATGCAGAGGGCTCTTCAGGTCCAAACCCTGGCCATTTCCTCTTACAGGATCTCATGTAACAAGTATGGGGAAAGAACTAGCTGGACAAAGGATCTGGCTCCGTATCAGGTAACTTCATGCTCCTGAACTCTCATTGCCCAACACTACTTCAAGTGGTGGTGGGGGAACAGGGGGGGAAATCGGTGTTGTGGGTGCATTGATGTCACTTCCAGGGAAAACCATGTCGTGGAAGCGAGTAGCTCTAGGAATTGTTGGAAACTCTGTGGTAAAGCTGCAACACTGCCCAACATTGCTGACAACCTTCCATTCCAATGTATTTGAAAAGTGTGCACATGAAATTTCATACCTTGAATGAACCTTTGTTGGTCTTAAAAGTGCCCCTGGACTCTAAGTTTGTTCAACCGTATCTTTTAAGTATTGAGAGGCAGGAGACGATGAACAATAACAAGGCTTTTAGTCATGACATTGCTCAGCTCTGATCTGCTCTGGTAAGAGCGGCACCCAAACTTATTCCGTTCCACAACTGAACTATATACAATGTAACTACGAACAGGAGGTCTAATTGGACCTAAGTGGAGCTTTCTGATAGGTTACTCTGGGTGGCTTCAGGACCACTAGAAGGTCTTTATTAGACAGCCAATCACGTTAAGGGAATTAGGATACCATAGGGCAGGTATGTCCAACAGGTAGATCGCGATCTACCAGTAGATCGCGGAGGGGTCAGAGGTAGATCAAGAGCCCCACTTGTTCTCCTGGTTTGCTGGACAGGTGTTTGGTTTTTTTTGATGATTGTTTGGTGGTATTGAGACAGTTAAAGAAAGTTATAACTCAATATAAATAAAAAATGTTCGCAGTTCTTTCTGGATCTTCATCTCTCTGTTTTGTTTTTGCTTACCAGTAAATGACAGAAGGTGCATTATAAATGGGGGGGGGGCAGTGGAACCCAACTTTAGTGGGTTAAAATCTAATTTGAAACTAATTTGAAACTTTATTTTCATGGTGGTAGATCACCGGCACTTTTGGCTGGAAAAAATAGATCACTACCTGTTCGAAGTTGGACATGCCTGCCATAGGGCAATCTGTAACTCAAAACAGCATAGAGTGAACCTAGAACATAGCAGTATCTGCTGTTGGAATAGCTTTTCCAGGTGCTTCCCATACCTGGAGTCTTCAAGAAGCCACCAAAGCAGTGGTCTTTTAGTCAGGGATACCATAGTTTTCTAACTGATTAGGCTATAATGGGCGGAACCACATTTGTGGATGCTTTTACTCTTTCACATTGTTTATCTTTCCTTTATAAGGAAAAGTATCCAAAACCTCTAGTAGAACAATAACTCCCTGTGTTTCAACATAGCTTTTTACCAGAAGGTGTTCAAACAGCTGTAGGGCAAAACTCATTTTCACAGCACCTCCAGTGAAGTCCTTAAGCCTCTCATTTGCCTGCTGGTTTCACAGTGCACCAAAGATGCCGCTGGGGAATAAAACCCAGAGGTCTGAAAGAAAAGTTGCAAGTTTTAAGAGAGCAATAACGGTTTAATTTGTAATAAATGGGTCTGAATTAGGGTGTATCAATGACCTCCAGCCACAGGGGATGTTTGCAAACAGTTTAATGAGCACATTATTCCATCATTATTCAGGCTGGTATTTCCTGTGTCTTCATCAGAAGCAGCTGGTACTGGACACCAGTGCAAAAAAAAAGAAAAGAAAAGAAAGAAAGGTAGCCAGATATCTCTCACTGATCTCTTATAGAACAAAGGTTCCTTGCTGATTTGTGCTGGGACACTTTACAGCTTGATTTTCTACTCTGGTGGAAACACCACTGCATGGCTCTGCCACATTTCCCAGATACGACTATAGTAGATGTGGCACAGTCTTCCTCTAACAGCAGCCAAAAAGGCAATATAGACTTGAGCTAATAAGCAAAAGAGAATAGGACATCACAAGTCGTGTGTATGGGTGACAGCTGCAATGTCCGATTTGTTAGATCTTCTTCCAAATTCGCCTTTAATGGAATGAAGGCCACCATTTTTGACAAAAAAAACCCTACCATAGTAAAAATGTATGCATTTCATAAACTGTCTCCTTCATCTTGTCCTGTGTTGAGGAGAGTAGAACTATTCCTATGTTTGATCAGTTACAGAAGTGCAGTTTACAAAATGATTGCACATCATGTTTGAGAGCCAGTTTGGTGTAGTGGTTAAGTGTGCGGACTCTAATCTGGGAGAACCAGGTTTGATTCCCCACTCCTCAACTTGCACCTGGCTGGATGGCCTTGGGCAAGCCATAGTTCTGATAAGAACTGTTCTTGAAAAAAGAGCAGTTTCTGTCAAGAGCTCTCTCAGCCCCACCTACCTCACAAGGTGCCTGTTGTGGGGAGGAGAAGGGAAAGGGGTTTGTAAGCTGCTCTGAGACACCTTTGGGTAGTGAAGGGCAGGGTATAAATCCAATCTCCTCCTCCTCCTCCTCCTCCACCTCCTCCTCCTCCTCCTCCTCCTCTTCTTCTTCTTCTTCTTCTTCTTCGTGAATTACAGGTCCAGATCCTTTTAGGATGGGAAAGCTGGCAACTTTGGCCTTCTGCAGCATGTTGTTCCATATTGCAGTATTGTAATCATCGTCAGAAGAATCCAGAAGATGAATGGTGATGATACTACAATATCCAACTATATGTGGATCCATTCTAAGCCCAAAATCACATATGCATTATCCAGCTCAGGAAATTTTTATTGTCACTCTTCTTGTGCGGCAAACAATCAGTCCAGGAATCTGGTACAGCATGTTTAAAAGAGCCTTTCTGTTTTTCTCATCAGGAACTGGATACTCGTTTATTTTGAACTGCCTTTTTGTTTTTCACACGTGCAGAGCAATACTAAGAGAAAGCCTGAAAATGTGGCATGTATGTATTCTAGAATCTGATTCTGTCGATACTTAAATTTCTTCAGCCCACAAGTTGTAGATGCTACGGCCTTCTTTATTTCACTCGGTGGAAAATATCTGATGTAGTCAGGGTTGGAGGTTGGGGGAAGATCTCCTCTAAAAAGCAACGCAATAAAATTTGGATGAGACTTTTATATGCCTCAAATTACACATTCACCCCTGGCTTTAAAATGTACAGACAAAGTGTAATTAGTAACCACATAATTACCTTCTTCAGAGTAAATGCATACAGTCTGCACTGGGCGTATTTTGTAAACGACTTCAAATAAGTCACATTACTCTAAATGCTATTAAATTTAAGCCCCCTAGTGGAGTTTTGATCGCAGGTTAAGTCACAGCTACTGTAAGTTTGGCTGTCTGCTGTGCTTTCTCTTCCTTCCTTCTGATTCTGTGTCGGGTGGGGGCCCTACAGACGGCTTTCCCAGCAAGTTAATATTCTGTGTGGTAATCATGACTTCATCTGTGGAGAATTCCACAGGCGTACCAATGGGATATGCTCTGTCATGTTGCTCTGACCCAGTTCCCCCCCCTTACTCTTTGTCTCAGACCTTCTCTGACCTTTGCTATTATCTTCTCTGATAATTCACCCAGTCCATTATTAACGGTACATTAGCTTAGGTTTTGCTTTCAGCGAGATATTTTTCTTGTGCTCATTCAGTCACCCAACTCACTTAAAACAGCAAGATCATTATTCAGATGACACTCTGAAAATAGGTAGAGACCGGAGACATCCTTCTTCCCCATACTGATAACCTTAGGAAGTCTGCTTTCTGGGACTGTCATCTGAGATATAAGTTCTCAAGCTCCAAGGAAAATCAAATGGAATCCATACCACTAGCTATAATTCCTTTCGGGATGGGGAGCTGGACTCCTGTAAGGATGATTTCGTTCTGTGTCCTGAAGAAGTCCCGTTTGGTCTCTTCTATCATTTCTACTACATCTCAGAAAGTAAATTATGATTGAAATGGGCTTGTGGTGTTAAAAGAATGAGTGCCTCTTCCACTGTGCCTGATCAGAAAAGACACATCCCGTCACACTTTGCCAAAAAAACACTCAAGGATGTTTCACTTGTTTCAAAAACATGGAGTACCAAGTTGTTGTGCTGTTTATGATCTCCATTCTTGTCAAAGTGCTCCTTTGCCAAAGGCAACAGGGGTGTGATTCTAATGCAAGAACGATATGAGCCACCACTGTTAGGCTACCGTAATCCAGACGAGTGCAGTATGCCACAAGCACAAAACAAGAAGAAGAACAAAAAATGTATGCAGAGCTGACTTCTCTCTGTCTCTCTCTCTCTCTCTTTCACTCTCTCTCAGTCTCTCTCTCTGAGTATGCACACTGTAACCTGGATGGCCCACGCTAGCCTGGTCTTGTCAGTTCTCAGAAGCAAAGCAGGCCTGTCTTAGCATTGCCAACCCTCAGGTCTGGGTGGGGGTTCCCACACTTTGGGGGGCTCCAATTCACCCCCAGTCAGCTGGCCGGTGGGGGAAGCCCTGCCCCCAAGCCCCACCCCAAGCCCCACCCCCAAGTGCAACCGCCCTCCCAGCCACCCCTCTCCCCTCCCCTCCTGCCAGCGAAGACCCCGTGGCCCGCTGATTGTCTAGAGGTCCCTTTAAATCTAGCAGGAGGGAGGGGGGGCGTTTGCAGGCCACATGCTCAGCTTGCAAAAAAACCTTTAAAGGGTCTTTTTGCAAGCGTGGGGGGCACAGCACATGGGCTTAAAGACCCTTTAACGTTTTGGGGTTTTTTTTGTGAACTGACCATGTGGTCCACAACTGCCCCTCCCCCTCCCTCCTGCTAGATTTAAAGGGCCCTCCGGATGATCAGCATGCCACATGGTCTAAACAAAGGGTTTGTGATCTAGAGCGCCAAGGGGATTTAAATTGAGCTCCCTCCTTTCTGGTCCAAAATTACTCCAGATACGTAATGAAAATGGCTCAATATCTGACTTATCTGGATGTGGCACCCTATAGAAGAGCTTTTACCCTGGCTCGCCGTGCAGCTATTCCCTCTAAGGTCCTAGAGGGAGAATATAGAAAGATACCATATGAAGACAGGTGCTGCCCATGTTCCTTGGGAGAAGTGGAATCAGTGCCCCATACGTTCTTCTGCTGCCCCTTTCATCAAGTTTATAGGGATAAGCTTATCTCCCTCCCTCTTAGATAGGCCAGCACGTGATGCAGATACTGCTGATTCAGACAGACTTCTGACAGAGGAAAATCAGCAAAACTCCAGACAAATAGCTAAATTCTGCTTGCAGCTGGTAAAATTCCACAATAAAAACCCTCAATCACCTTTTGCACGACTTATAATTAGTTTAGTTTTAGACATTTCATAGTTATTCTGATATAATGGACTGTTAATTTGTTTTTACTTTTTAACATTTTAATGGTCTTAAGGTTATCTGTCTAAATATATATTTTGGACTGAAAGTTAATCCGTTTACATCTAACGAATATGTATTACCTTGACAAATGGTCTTTGACCGTAAATAAACATCATTCATTCATGCCACGTGGTCCCTGCCGATCAGCTGAAGCCCTTCAAATCTGGCAGGAGGGGAGAAGGGTGGGTGGTCGGGTGGGTGGCTGTGCTTGGGAATGGGGTCGGGGTGGCCCTTCCTGCCCCCAGAATGCCCCCCCCCCAAATCCCCCGGTGGGACCGAGGTGAGGTCCTGGCAATCCTAGGCTATCTAGTATTTGGGTGGGAGACCATCAAGGAAAACCAGGGTTGCTATGCACTAATTTCTCTTGGTGTGAGAGCCAGTTTGGTGTAGTGGTTAAGTGCGCAGACTCTAATCTGGGAGAACCGGGTTTGATTCCTCACTCCTCCACTTGCAGCTGCTGGATGACCTGGGGCAAGCCATAGTTCTGTCAGTGCTGTTCTTGAAAAGGGGCAGTTTCTGTCAGAGCTCTCTCAGCCCCACCTACCTCACAGGGTATCTGTTGTGGGGAGGGGAAGGGAAAGGAGTTTGTAAGCCGCTCTGAGACTCCCTTGGGTAGTGAAGGGCAGGGTATAAATCCAATCTCTTTTTCTTCTTCTTCTTCTTTCCTGAAAGCCCCCCCATGGCCTCTTCTCTTTTCCTGCTTCCTTCCCGTCCAGCAGCCAACCTATATTTCTCTGCCCCTCTGTCTTCAGCTCCCCCACACACACATCCTTCAACTGGGAAAACTGTGACTCACTAGTGTGGTATCAGTCACTGGGTCAGGCCCACTGGCATGGTAGGAAACCCTTAAGGACTTGTGGGAGGCACCTCATTTTCCCCTTATCACCCTCCCCACATTGTTTCCTCTTTCCCGCCTCCTGGCAACCACCATATCCTCTGCCTCATTCTCTCCTCAGCCATTCACCAACCTACCTTTTATTTGCCACCCAACTTCAGTTATATTTATTATTGACATAATTCATTTATACTCCACTTTTCTCCACTTTGGGGACTGAAGCATTTATCCTCTCCTCCTTTTTATCCTCACAACAACCCTGTGAGGTAGGTTAGGCTGAAAGTTTGTGACTAAGGTTGCCAGCCCCCAGGTTCAGGCAAGGGTTCCCCAGTTTCTGGGGACTCCCAATTCACCGCTGGCCCACTTTGATGCTAAAGAAACTCAATAAACAAATACTATTCATATTAAGAAGCTATTTAATATAAATAGGTGCAGCACCTGACCTAGAAGAATCTTTTTAATGCTCCTTTGTCCTCAGTATTAATCCAATCCACCAACAAATCTGCCACTGTTCCTTTGCATGTCTTACTAAACGTCACCTTGAAATTACTATCCTAGTAGTGCAATCCTATGCTAAGATACTTATGTCTAAACCCATTATTTCAATAGGCTTAGACTAGGGTCACTCAGCATAGATTGCAGTATAAGACACCTGTCACAGAACACTCACTGACCCACAAGGGCAGTTCCACTTCAGGTCCTCCAAGAGGTCGATACGCACTGCAGCTCTCTTGGGTTTCTGCCCTGGGGTGCACCTCTCTTCCAAGCCCACCTGACTCCCAGAGGGGTTCCTCACTTCTCCTTGAGTACGTATGCAACCATCAGCTGGTTGATTAGAATGTTTTCAGCTAAGAGGGCCAGCACGCCTTGCACTCAGTCCGTGTTACCATTTATAGACTCTACCCAGTGCCAGTGTCTCCTGCTTTCATTCCAAACAGCCTTCACAGGAACGGCTTACCACACATGCATGCACATGGGGCTCTAGTGATCTGTTGGCCAGCCCTCTCCCTTCCCCTGGGGCCCTTTTAATGATGTGTTCAAGGGGAGGGGGGTTATCATGGTTATAGAGAACAAACATTAAAAATTCAAAATAATAAATTTATTAAAAAGAAACTGCCCACGCACATACTCTGCATAACAGCAGATCAAGCGAGATTACAAAGTAAAGGTGCATGCATGTAATCCTGTGACCCTTTGCTAAACATACCCTGACTGTTGTTATTCTAGGGTAGGCTATCTACTCTTCAAAGTTACAGTGTCCTATCAGTCAGCCATAACCTTGGGTCTTTGTCCAGGCTGCCTGGCCTTTGTTAGCTCCACGTGGAAATGGCAGTCATCTAGATGGATTCAGCCAAGATGGTGCTACGAAAAGAACCCACAAAAATGTCCAGGGAACTTATTGCATCTCTCTGTTCACGTCCATGTGGGTCAGTCCTTCTTTTCCAGTCCTAACCAGAAAGAGATGCAATCTAGCATTTGGTATCCCCAAGTTTGTGTCCCCTCCTAGGGTCATATTCCTTCCAGGGAGTGAGATGGCCCTTTGTGTTCACTGCTGGCTAGAACCATTAGCATAACCAAGCCTTAATTACTGGGTGCCTGTGAGAACCATCAAGGGGTTCTTGAGACCAATTAACTTCTCTCATTTTCTGTCCTTGTGCTGACAGAGAAACTTCTTGGAATGAATGTAGGGGTTTTGTAGCCCCTAAACTCTCAGTAGTGTGATGTAACGAAAATGGAGTATATTTCTTCACAACACCGAATAACTATTCTATTAATTGGTATAATATGATTTAACCATATACAAGCTTGGATCCCACGACAACTCTCTTTTGTCATATCTTCATCGCAGAAAGTTTTCCTCCAACACAGAAGGGCTTTTTCTGTAGAGGCTGAAGTTGGTTACTTATTCCCAGTTCCTTATTCATTCCTTATTCATTACCTCTTCATGAATTCAACCAAAAACACCGAGGAGAGTTGAAAGTCCTGAACCCCAGAATAAGGTGTGGACCACTATTTATCATACACCGCCACATTCAGTGGACTCTCCCTTTCGAGGGGACATTTGCTGTTTCCTGGTCTAAAGCCCAGTTCTTGTGCCAGCTGCTCCAAAGTGGGGTGCCCTAGGACAATCACATAGGCAGACACTGGGGCCAGGCTGCACCCCAAAACAATATTTGGACCACCCCAAGTGACACATCCCCACATTCCAGAGACTGTCTCCTGCAAGACAACATACAGCGGTGTCTGATCCAAACACTGGTTCTGGCACCACTAGCTTCCATTTGGAGTACCGCCACTAGCTTCTATTTGGAGTACTGCCAGGATTTGAATAAGGAACTAGTATGACTACATGCCCTCTGCACCCCAAAATGAGGTTTGGACCACCATACATCATACACCGTCATGTTCAGCGGACTATCCCCATCAAGGGAACATATGGCATTTCATGGTCCAAAGCCCAATTCTTGTGCCAGCTGCCCCCAGGACAATTGCACAAGCAGAAACTGGGGCAAGGCTGCACCCCAAAACACATTCCCAGTGTTTCTGTGGCTGTTGGGAGGTGGGGGCTGTGAGCCTTTGAATTGCAAGGCTCCTCCTTGCCAGAGGCACAAGCCTTTGGCGTGAGCTGAAGCTTAGGGATCAGGCCGGGGGATCTCCTAGGTAGTTAAGAAAAATTTACATTGTGGGGCTTTATTACCCCTTTTGGCTCAGATAGCCTTTAGATCAGTTCTCTAAGTTTCAGGGTATATTAGGACACCAAGGTATTTCTAGGTGAAAGAATCCACTTGGGAAGTGATAATGAATGCTCACGGACCATTTCCAGTCACCTGCGGAGAATGCACCATGTTTATCTTCCTCCCTGAACACAAGGTGGACTTTACTTGACAGAGGTGCAAGTTGATAGGACTCTTAGAGGAGAAGGTTTGGATCCTGGAGGAAAGGATTGCTACATGAGATCAAGGAACGGGAGGAATTCATTAACAAAAGCCTTGATGCCCTGCATAGGGAAGAAGAGACCAGTCAAAGAGACAACAGTGTGGTTGACTGTCCTAATAAGACTCCTCAGAGCACTACAGCATGAGTCGAGCGAGACAGCACTCAGTGCCATTAGGAACTAAGGAATCGATTCCAAGCCCTTGCGGTGGAGGCAGAGAAGGAAACACTTGCCAGTGGAAGTATCACAAACACAAGGAAGACAGAGGGAGGAGGACAGGGAGATATGAAGAAATGGCACTGGAAAGAAAAGGAAGGTGTGGGTCATAGGTGACTCTCTGCTGAGGGGTATTGAACATCATGTGTCCAGGCCTGACCACCTGCCTGAGAGGTGTGTTGCTTGCCAGGAGTGAAAATTAAAGATATTATAGGCAGGATCCCAAAACTCATCAAACCTACAGAGCATTACCCATTCATGATGGTCCATGTGGGAACCAACGACATGGCTGTGAACACCATCGAAAGTGTTAAGTCTGACTCTGAAGCTCTTAGGAGGAAGCTGAAGGGAATGGGGGCACAGGTGGTGTTCTCTTTGATCCTTCTTGTCATAGGAAGGGGAATATGATGGGACAAGACAATAATATTCGTGAACCACTGGTGGATGAGCAGAGAAATGGAAGCAAGTACATACCTCTCAAGAAGCATATCTGTGGGTTGCTAGGCAATATAGGTCAGCCATCAGAGAGGCCAAAGCTCACAGTGAGGTAAAACTGGCCAGGGAGGCTCACTGTAACAAGAAAATCTTCATATATGTGAGGAACAAATGCAAGATAAAAGAGGTGAAGGGCCCACTGCTGGGTGACAATGGAGAAACTCTGACAGAGGACAGAGAGAAAGCAGAAAGGCTTAATGCCTATTTTGCCTCAGTTTTTTCCCTAAAGAAGAGAACAGACTCATCTAGAGATGGTTGTAGGCAAGGCACAACGTCTAGGCTGCTGGTTGACATGGACAGAGAGGTCATTGAGAAGCACCTGGCTGCATTGAATGAGTACAAATCCCCCAGGCCAGATGGTCTGCACCCAAGAGTGCTCAAAGAACTTTCTAGAGAGCTGGCAGAGTCTTTGTGCATCATCATCCAGACCTCTTGGAGGAGGGGAGACATGCCTAAAGACTGGAGGAGAGCAGATGTTATCCCAATTTTCAAAAAGGGTGGAAGGATAACCCAGGAAACTGTAGGCCAGTCAGTCTGACATCTGTCCCAGGGAAAATACTGGAGCAGATTTTAAAGAGATTGATGTGTGAGCATCTAAAGGATTTGTCCCCAACAGGTCCTACCAGACCAATCTCATTTGCTTCTTTGATTGAGTGATGAGCTCAGTGGATAGAGGGAATGCTGTTGATGTTGTTTACCTGGATTTCAGTAAAGCTTTTGACAGGGTTCTCCATGATGTTCTGATGGGTAAACTAGAGGACCGTGGACTGGACTCTAGGATAGTTAGTTGGATAGGGAACTGGTTGGAGAACTGCACTCAGAGAGTAGTTGTCAATGGCATTTCATATGAATGGTGTCTAGTGGGGTGCCACGGGGCTCAATTCTGGGCCCGGTACTTTTCAATATTTTTACAAATGATCTGGATGAGGGTGTAGAGGGGCTACTCATTAAATCTGCAGATGACACCAAGTTGGGAGGAGCAGTGAACACACCAGAAGATAGAGATAGAGATAGAATTCAATGAGATCTGAACACACTGGAAAAGTGGTTAGATGTGAACAAGATGCAACTTAACAAGGATTAGTGCTGAGTTCTACATCTGGGTAACAAAAATGAGGAACAAGCATACTGGATGGGGATACACTTCTGGGTAGCAGTGTGTGTGGACAAGATCTTGGAGTACAGGTAGACTGCAAGTTAAATATGAGCAGCCAGTGTGATGTGGCGACAAAAAAGACTGTTGTGATCTTGGGGTGTACCAACAGAGGTATAACGTCCAAATCGCAAGATGTCATAGTACCGCTGTACACTGCATTGGTCAGGCCACAGTATTTTGTGCTGTTCCGGAGGCCTCACTTCAAAAAGGATGTGGACAGAATGGAGCGGGTGCAGAGGAGAGCGATGGGGATGATTGAGGGCCTGGAGACCAAGCCCTGTGAGGAAAGGCTGAGGGACTTGGGAATGTTTAGTGTGAAGAAGAGGAGGTTGAGGAGGGACATGATTGCTCTCTTTAAGTATTTGAAGGTCTGTCACTTAGAGGAGGGCAGGGAGCTGCTCCTGTTGCCAGCAGAGGATAGGACTCACAATAATAAGTTTAAATTACGGGCGGGAAGGGAACGGCTGGATGTTAGGGAAAACTTTTTTACAGTCAGAGTTGTGCAACAGTGGAATCAGGTGCCTAGGGAGGTGGTGAGCTCCCCCTTCACTGGCAGTCTTTAAGCAGCGGCTGGACAAACACTTGTCAGGGACACTCTAGGCTGATCTGCATTGAGCAGGGGGTTGGGCTAGCTGTCCCGTATGGCTCCTTCCAACTCTGTGATTCTCTTTCTTGAAGCAGGTCATTTTCTGTCAGAGGAAGACTCAGGTGAAGGGAGTCATAGGGTGTAATATGATATAATCATCTGGATGCCAGATTCTTCGTTCAAAACTTTGCATTTTGGATCACTCCCCCACCCAGTACCCGAATTTAAAAATGAGCATTAAGCTATCCAATGAGAAAGGCTACTGGGAAAACCTGAGAAATTTCTTTTCTGTTTATTAAGCGAAAAAAGATGCCTCTCCCCCCCTCCCCCCACCCTTGAAAGGTGTGCTTGCCCTTGAAGAAACTCAGGAATCGCTTTTATCTTTTTTCCAAAAACAAAAAATCGATCTAATTCTGATATGTGCTCATGCTGTGTGACTCCTAATTCGGGGATATCCTCTTTAAGTTTTCCCTTGCATTTCCATCCCTTCCTTGTCTGAGGGAAACGACTGGGCCTCAGAAAACCCCAGGCAATGAAAACCATGTGATAAAACTTTCCAGATGGGTAGCCGGGTCAGTCTGCCACTGGAGTCCCGCTTTATTTTCTTGCGATAACAGTATTCGTTCTTTATTCATACTCAGTAATGTTTTGTGGAAGTAGGTCTAGCTGATTTCAAAGGAACCTGCTTCCTGCTTTCACTGCACTGTGTTTAGGACTTCCGCCTTGGTCGCAGTGAAAGAAGAAAAGCTTCATGAAGCATAATTTTTCTTTGGTCTTTGTACGAGAGCTCTTTTCCTATATTATTTTCTTCAGTGCAAACAAGATTTTTTTTTAAAGTGTGCACCTGAATACATCAAGTGTGCATGCAGCATGCCAGTTTTCCCAAATACTCTCTTCAGAGAGGCATGATTGGCAGTGGACCCTATTGGAACGTGTACCTGATGGCAAGCTCTGCTTTGTTGCTGTGTAATATCTATACTGTACATATTTTGAACATATGAACATGAAGCTGCCTTAAACTGAATCAGACCCTCGGTCCATCAAGTAAAGGTAAAGGTTCCCTTGCTCGAAAGCCAGTCGAATCTGACTCTAGGGTTGCGGTGCTCATCTCTGTTTCCAAGCTGAAGAGCCAGTGCTGTCTCAAGACGTTTCCGTGGTCATGTGGCCGGCATGACTAAACACCAAGGTGCACGGAACGCTGTTACCTCCCCACCGAAGTGGTACCTATTTATCTACTTGCAATTTCTTGCTTTCAAACGGCTAGGTTGGCAGGAGCTGAAACTAGAGACGGGAGCTCACTCTGTCATGCGGCACTCTCGGGTCTCGAACTGCTGACCTACTGACCTTCCACAGCCTGCAGTTCAGCGTCTTAACCACTTGAGCCACCGCAGTTCCTTTTAATATTGTTTAGTATTCAAGGTTAGTATTGTCTACTTAAACTGGCAGTGGCTCTCCATGGTCTCAGGCTGAGGTCTTTCACATCATCTAAAACCTGATCCTTTTAACAGGAGATGTCAGGGACTGAACCTGGGACCTTCTGCATGCCCAGCAGATGCTGTATCACTAAGCCACACAGACACACCCTATTTTTGCTTCGTATTTCTCCAAAGTAGTTTGGGGCAGTTGTCAAATTTCCCCTTTGCATCCTGTAATTCTCTCTATTTTAGCCTTGTGAGGTAGGGAGTGTGACTGTCATCCAGGGAGCTTCATGGTTGATCTGGGTTATGAACTCAGGGCTCCCCAGTATTTAGGGTTGCCAGTCTCCAGGTGAGGCCTGGAGCTCTCCAAGAATTACAATTGATCTCCAAGGTACAGAGATCAGTTTCCCTGAGGAAAATGACAGCTTCAGAGGGAAGACTATGTGGTTTACCACAGAGACAAGGAGAAACAGAATTCTCCCCCCTCCAAAAAAAAAAAGCCCTCTACACATTCTTTAGGCATAATCCCCAAATTTCCCAAGCCAGAGTTGGCAACCCTACCAGTAGTAGAAGAAGAAGTGCTGGGTTTTATACCCCACTTTTCTCTACCCTAAGGAGTCTTAAAGCAATTTACAATCACCTTCCCTTCCTCTCCCCACAACAGACACCTTGTGAGGTAGGTGGGGCGGAGAGATCTCAGAGAACTGACTGGCCCAAGGTTACCCAGCAGGTTTCATGTGGAGGAGTGGGGAATCAAACCTGGTTCTGCAGATTAGAGTCCGCTACTCTTAACCACTACACCATGCTGAATTTTTAAACAGACAATCCAGCTTATTAGTGTCACCAGGCCTGGCCTGGCAACCAACAGGCAAACAGGGGAACATGGGAAATGGCCACCACCAGTAATAGTTCAGTGCTCTAACCACTACACCACATTGACTGAAACAGATCTTCTGTTTCCTTTGTTACCTACACACCAAAGCCTATCCAGAAGCACACAATCTATGCCTGATTAATGGTCAATTTCTCTAGCCCACAGTTAATGATGCAACCAGTGTTGGACCTAACGTTGACTTCCCCTTCAGGGCCCAACCAGATGTTTTTTTGAAGGGTCGAGCCCAGGTTCGCCACATAGGAGCTTCAGGAACTGTTTAAAAATCAAGCAGAGCCCACCTGAGCAGGGAACTGCAATATGGGGGGCAGAGAGGCTCTTGCCCCCCCCCCTTTTCTCAACCCAAAACAACTGGGGCAAAGACAGGAACCCCTTATCTCAAGTCACACTTCCCAGCTCAACCAGCCTCTCCTTGGTTTTTAAACAGACAATCTTGACAGCTTATTAAGATTGACAGGCCTAGCCTGGCAACCAATGGGAGCCCAGGGGCTCATGTACATGGGGAGTGGCCATCAGTGACAGTGTAATATCACTACTGGGAAAACCCGAAAGCAACATCACTCCTTTCTAGGAATTCTCAGAAACTCAATGGTAAAACCATAGGTTTCCCTGGGATCCAGTTATCTGGTTTCCAAGGATTCCTAGAGAAGTGACATTATTTCCAAGTTTTCCTGGAAGTGACACCATGCCATTGGTCTGACAGCGATTTTCTAGTTTCATTTTTCTCCCACCACTACTCATGACCTCTTTATTGAGGAAAGGAAGAAGTGCAAGCCTGTGATACTAAACCTACTTTACAGAGCTGCCATAAGGATGAAATGTGGGGAATAATGTGTGCTGCCCTGGGCTCTTTAGAGGAAGGTTGGGATGTGAGAAACTGAAGGAGGGGAGTATATTATGCACTCAGAGATCCAGCTACTCACCTACTCATGCTAACAGCAAATCATATGCAATTTATTTTCATATTGTGTTTGTGGTTGGACCTGGGCAGGGACAGCCCCACCTATGTAGTTTTTATTCTCTGTATACCTCTATATATCTGAAATTGTGCTAACTTTTCATTCTGTTTAAGGAAGAATGCTGTGAACCCTTTAAACTTGCATATCATCTCATGAACCTCAGTGGAACCCATTTCCACAGCATATTTCTCCAGCCTTCCATACCCCTTGGCAAATATCTACTTTGCATGTCTTTCATCTCTCAACACAGTGATTAGCTGGCCTTCCAGGACCTAGGATTAACTATCAGCTGCAGGGCTTTTTTTGTAGAAAAAGCCCAGCAGGAACTCATTAGCATATTAGGCCACACCACTGATAGCACAGCTCATATTAGGCCACATCCCCATGTTACCAAACGCGTGGTCATCCAACCATATCCACCTTTTGCTTTCTATTCTGTTTACCTTGTTTGTTATCAAAACCCAGGGCTTTTTTTGTAGCAGGAACTTCTTTTCATGTTAGGATACACACCTCTAATGTAGCCAATCCTAATGAGTTTTTGCTGTTGGATGCGGCCTATTATGCTAATGAGTTCCTGCTGGGCGTGGCCAACTCGGGCGCCGGCTGGAACGCCGTTCCTGTGCGTTCCTGCCCCAAAATAGCCCTGATCAGCTGTATAAGTGATTGTTTGCAACATTAATCAGTTATCACCACTTTTGTGCAACAGACTAATTTAATGCATTTTCTGTTTGTCTGACAGCTCTCAACTTTTAGGGGCTGTAATAAATATCAAAGCTTAAAGATTTCATATATCAGCATTGGTCTTCAATGTCCTTTGAGACTACTTGAGGGCTGATGAAACAAGATTCTCAAATGAATAAAAAGGGGGCACAAGTTGAGGCAATTTAGGCTCCTTTCTCCTCAGCCACTGATTTTTTTTTCCAGCCAGCCAGTCCTTACTATATACAGGGTTCACATTTGTTCTCTGCTTGCTTTTCCACCCTTATGTAAATATTTCCAAGCGCCACGCTCTGTGTGTGTTTGTACACCTTAGGGAAAGGTGCGTCTTCTGCTGTTCCTGGCAGAGGAAAGGATGCTGGCCTGGGTCCTGCCAAACTCTGTTGAGTCTGATTTGTATTGTGAGCCCAGGGTTCCTTGGTGCTTCCTATAATCTTCCCAAGTTCAAAGAGCGCTTAGTTGCTTGTCTTTGTCAAAAACCCTGTTGGAGATCTTTTATGTCGGAGATGTAGGATTTCTCCAAATGACTTTGATTATTTATTCATTCCACTCCTCTGGTGTACGATAGCGCCGATATCATGAGGACCGCCTTGTCAGGCTCTGCGCTTGCTCTGAAATGCATGGCGCTTTAGTGCCTTTGAAATGGGTTGCTTTTTAAAAGAGATATTTTTTCTTGAAGTTTTTCCTCTTCTTTTTCTCTCTCCACAGTTCCACAGCATATTTTTCCAGCCTTCCATGCTCCTTTGCCAATTGACATGCGTCACCAGGAAGGAAGATACCATTACGAACCTCACTCCATCCATGCTATTCATGGGTAAGTTCTGCAACTCCTCTTCCAGTACTGTAGTTGCTGTTGCCACCTTCCTCCCTGTTCAGGTAATCAAAGTCCACTATTTTTTTTCTTTGAATAAGTTTATTATTTATTTGTTCATTTAAAACATTTATTTTACCAGCCTGAATGTAGGAAACTATCAAGCTCCAAAAATCACAGCAATATATCTATATATACATACACTGGTACATGCAAATATATATAGATTAGTGTGTTATAGTGGAGAGAGTGCTTGATTTTGGACTATAAAGGCTGGGATTAGAATGTGGTTCAGGGAGATGGAGAAGTGATATATCATTGTATGAAGGAGAGAGAGCATAGTGATATCTCAGTGTAAGAAGCTATCAGAAGCAGAAATTGTGTTGCTGTAAAAGGTTGCTATAAAATTGTGGGGCTACAAGGTTGTTCCATCCACATGATTCATGCTTGGACATGGACATACAGCTGTTCTTGGCACAAAATGCAGAATGCATGGTTTAGGAATTTGGGGGTGGAATATCTACAGGAATTTGGAGGTTTTTAGCATGGAGTGCATACAGTACTATGGATGATTTTATGTCTATGGCAGTATGGGCTCCATGATAAAAACTTCAATATTCCTCACCCAGGCAATCTACATTCTGTGCGGAGAACAACTGGATCTCCATGTCCAAATGGAAATGACGTGGCATAGGACAGCCTCAGTAGAATCATGTGGCCTGGATAAATTATGCCATGAGCAAATTAGCATAATTCAGTATAATGACTAGGCACCATTCATTCTTCACTTTTTAAAACTTATTTTACTTAATTTGTCCTGGATTCGGTAGCATGGGGAAAGAGAAGGAGGTATGCAGGGCGCAGAAGTCCTGCCCTCAACCACAGTAAGTCTCATTTAGCTACTCATATGGCTTCCTTTCAGTAGGCACTGGCTGCACCTGTTCAAGCATATTGTTGAACCATATGGCTGAGAAGGGCCCCCCTCCCGCAAGTTACGCTTCTTAGGAAGCTGAATGTAAGCACCCAATGCCAAACGCCACATTTTTTGGTCTACAACCCACCGGAATTTCAGTGTGCATGCAGCTCTGTCAAATTCCTTCTGCTTAAGTCAAAGCCGGGGCAGAACATCCACATCACTGTTTTTGTGGGCCCTCCTTCATGTCTCACAGTCACTTGTGCTCTTCCAGATTAGTTCAGGTGTTTCAGGCTTCCTCAGCGATCAGTGACAGTCAACAACTGACACTGGGATAATGATAAGACTTTGGAGAAGAAGAAATTGTCTCCAGAGGGATGTTAGTAGGCTGTTCCGGCTGCAGTCCGTGAGGAGAAAAATATGTTGTGTGTCATAGCTGAATGAAGAGTTGCAGTGCTGAGAGTTTTCTCCCTTCCTCTCCTGGAATGCGCTGTTTCTGGATATCCCTTCTTGAGAAGGAGTGGAACTACTGTGAGGATGAAGCAGAGTCTGAAGGTCTGACAGCTGGGCAATTTCATGCAATGAGGAGCTGTGGCAGCCTTTCAAAAGGGTATTTTCTGCTTCGTTGTTGCCAAAAATACCAGGCACCATGCCTGGGACAAAATGTGCCTCCCTAGCTCTCCTGAGCATTGCTTGTTGGATTTATCTATGCATGGCTCGCATGTTGATTACTGCAGTACGATGCCCCAACAACAGGATTCAGTAATTAAAAAATATAATTATATAAGGTTGATAGATAAATATATGATTTGTTTTTGAAACCCATAAGTCATTGATTTTTGAGACAACAACAGGAAATGCTTTGTTGGTTTCAATGTTAAATAAGTAAGCTATAATCTGTCCTTTCCTCACAAATGAAGGTGCGAAGAATAATACAAAACATCCCTAACTCTCCATTGTAGGTTATCTCTAAACTAGGTGCTAGTGGGAATTACACGGTTAAGTTAATCTACAGTGCTATGTTGAATTTACAGTCAGTTCACACAACCATTTTTTCAGGGGGGTTGTCATTCAGTCTGAGCTAATTTACTGATCTTTGCTTTGAGTTCTATTCTGAACATAGACTGGTGTTAACTATAAGCACCGGTAGGAGCATCCACAAGATTAAGGTAGTGCGCATGCCCAGTCCCACTTAACCCAGCCAACTTTCTTTTTTAATCCCTAGAAAAAATGATTCTGTGAACCAATCCTTAGTCTAAAATAGCAAGAAGGCAGGCATCAGCTTGAATATTACACTCAGAAAATAAAAGCAATATCCCAAACTTTTAACCACCACATTTGCCCAACCAGTTACAATAATCTTTCTTAGTAAGTTATCCAAATGGGTGAAATAGGGTTGCCAGACCCCCCACTGAAGATGGGGGTCCCCCACCACAAGACCCTGCCCCCAGCCGAAGAAGGCCTAAGTCACGTTGCCAGTGTCACACCAGAAGTGACATCGTAATGTCAGTGACTTCCAGGCAACACTCTAGTATTTGCGCAAAAGCTCTATGGTAGAAGCCGGTTTTACCATAGACTTTTTGCCCATATACCAGAGCATCACCCAGAAGTCACTGGCATGATGATGTCACTTCCTGTGCAATGCTGGCAACATGGACTGGGCTTTTTTCTTTCTCCCGGTCAGTCCCCCCATCCCCCGCCAGCTGCCAGGAGGGACCTGGCAACCCTAGGGTGAAAGTATCTATCTATCTATCTATCTATCTATCTATCATCTATCTATCTATCTATCTATCTATCATATTTATACCCTGCCCTCCCCGCAATGCAGGCTCAGGGTGGCTCACAACAATACATAAAGTATTGCCATCAGGTAAAATAAAATAAAATAAAAACACACTGTGTAACCAAACTATACAAAAAATAATGTGAAAATAAAGATTATTTTGAAAATAAAGATTATTTATTAAATACTCCACTATGTAATGGTAACAGACAGAGACTCAGATACAATATATTTATTAAATAATCTTTATTTTCAAAATAATCTTTATTTTTACATTCGTTTTTGTACAGTTTGGTTACATGGTGTGTTTTGGTATTTCTCGTGTTTATGACATCCTGGTCCCCTTTGCATTTTTGAAGGTGTGAAATAAGTGACGTCTATCAGAATCCCCCCTCAAATGACAGAATAAGACATGTTTATTTAACCAAGTTGTTAGGCCTATTACAAAAAAAGGAAAAGCAAAACATTGTCTCTAACTCACTACTTACCTTATCTTACATATTAACCAGGCAAGATGTTGGGGGGCTGCCTGGGGAGGGAAGGAAGCTCAGCAAGGATTTAATATCATATAGATTTCATCCTCCAAAGCCGCCATTTACGCTAGGGGGGGATTGATCTTTGTAGCAGGGTGGCCAGCTCTGGGTAGGGAAATTCCTGTTGATTCATGGATGGGGCCTGGGAAGGGCGGAGTTTGGGGACTGGAAGGGAGCTCAGTCGAGCTGTGCTGCCCTGTAGCCCACCCTTCAAAGCAGCCATTTTCTCCAGAGGAACTGGTCTCTATAGTCTTGAGATCTTGCAATTCTAGAAAATCTCTCCCCCCCACCCCGGTGAGGTTGGTAATCCTACATGCATCTCTTTCTCATGGAAGTGAGTCTGTACAGTATATATTTGTACCACCAAGATTGTGTTCTAAGACCCTGATTTGAGTGTCCTCACCTTCTGTGATCAGGCGCTGGAAATGCATTCAGGATTTCCCCCCTTCCTTTTCCCCCCAACCCCTTTCAATTCCAAAGCTGCTTCCCCTGAATATTTACCCTGGTAATGCCCCACAGCCTCTTGGGATTCCCAACCTGGGAGTTGTAGTTCTAATTTGCTATGGTTGCAGTAAGGCCAGCTGAGAACTACAATGCATAAGGTGCAATGTGTCAAAAGTGGGGGTGTAAGAATGGAGGAGCCAATAGGATGCTAAGGCAGTTTCCCCAGTGGCCAGTGGGAGGTGAGGTGCATTGTTGGCAACACGCATTACCTTTTATATATGTAGGATTGTGTATTTTAAAATATTTCTGGCATTTATAAACATTTATTTATAAGCAATTATAAACATCAGTATATCAGCAAATGATAGCAATATGCTGATTGGCCGTATAGAAAAAGAACCAACCTGTCCCTGAAGAGAGAACATTTAACAGAGGCTGTGAAGAAATGGACTTGCAAGCCCCCCCAGTGGGTATCCTAAGTCTTTTATTGGGCAACGTCACTCCCAGCAGGTACCAAAACAAACTGGGTATTATTCTGTGTAATCCGGTTTGAGTCCTAGTGAGAAAAGCGCAATATGAATTACATGAATAAATAAACAGTAACTGCTGCCACCAGCAAATCAGAGTATCTCCCAATCTATTGCAGTTTTGCAGTTCCCAGCAACTGTGTTCCAGGGATGGGGAGTCTGCCCGCTGCCTCTCTCCATTACCACTCTTCAAATAGGCACAGTGTGGTCACTGAGTTCCGGCTCCGAGCATTCACAATGTAAGAAAGTTTAATAAATAAATAAAAAAGAATTACTGGGGTGAATTCTAAGGAGGGCATTTCTCCGCTGAGGATTCTATTTAACTTCTATTTAACTCCGACAGCTTTACACAGCCTGTTCCCAACTCTCTGAGACACCACAGCATTGTATCTTCTGCTCATTGTAGCTCTTGCAGAGATGCTACCCTGGCACAGGTCAAAGGAGGTGGTAACATCTGTGGGTTCGGCTAGGATGTCGCCATCTTGTCAAGCTGACAACTGGTCAGACATCTCTGGCTAAAGCAAAATGTCTAGTCATATCATACATACTTGTGAATTTGATATCATAAATTGGGAATACTCATGCAATGCAATTATAATCAATGGTGCCACGTACAAAGAAGTGTCTGTGAATAATCTGATTCGTAAGACTACTTCATTATACCTCCAATAGTCAAATCTGAATAAGAAAATAATTCTTTTTCAAAATTGTAGAGCTTCCCCGCCCCCATATATTCCGAAGGAAAAGGGGGAGGGAAAGTGCATATTCCAAAGAAAAATGGAGTCACCCAGCTTTGGCTTTATGATTAATATGATCAGAGCCTGACAGAGGGTCTCCCAATTCATCACAACCATATTCAAGCTGTCTACTTTCTTGCCTGTACCAAATGTATCTAATTACATGAACACTGCACAGCAAATTAAATGTAGTCTCATTTGTTGTCAGCCACAGAGTCTTATTATCTGCCTGCTGCTTTGTGTCAAAGGTTTGTTTCCTGACTGCTCAACGTGTGACATGGCTCTGTGTTCCCCTTTCATCATTGTTTGCATATAACCTAATGAGAGTGGAGGTTACTTCATCACAGCTGTTGGGAAAAGGAATCGGCCGAGTTTCTACAAGAGAGGGTGGTATAGGACACCACAGAAGGCAGTTGCTTTCTGCCACACTGATAAAATTACCCAGAATCAGGCCAATCCACATTAGAGTCGTTGCGTACATTTAATAAACACACCTCAAGATGACAATCGGGTAGCAATTGAACAGATTTTTATAGCAATATCTTCAGCTAGGCGAGAAAGGGTTCAAGCTCTCAATGTTTCTAAGAGCATCCTTAAGTAGGATGAAGCTGCTAATTTATTTGCAGTATAAATGGACCAAATGAAGCAGTCTTTAACTGAGTCACATAGGACCTATCTCACGATTCTCTTAAAAATTACACTGAAAATACAGGATAAATTCATGGAGAAATGTAAGATTTGTCACTGAGCTTAGCAACTGCCCTTGTCCCAAGCATCAGTGTTCAAACGGAGGCTGAGTTCAGACTGGCAGTTTGCAGCAGGAGCCAGTTGTGGCAAAAAAGCCCTGGAATAAACTGTTCCGGGTTTTCCCAGTCACACAGGGCCGACAGATGCGGGAGCATACCGGGAGGAGGTATTCAGGAGCGTTCAGACTGCTGGCCCGGAGGCACGGCTGTAAACAGCTTTTTCCTCTATGTGTGTATGGGCACATGGGTGCATATGCACTCATGAGCATAAGCACATCCGGCCGATTTGGGGTTGCGCCGGCACCGCATTGGGCGGTAGAGCAGAGCACAGCCAATCCGATCGCTCCTGTCTTATGCATGGAAACACCCGGCGCACACTATAGAAGTGGGTTGCTCCCGGCTTTTCAGCTTCGCGTTCACACTTCCAGGAAGCGGAATAACGCGGGATAAAGGCACTCTCCGGGATTTGCTACCACTTTTATCAGGTATCTTTTTAATGCAGGAGTGAAGTGGAACAGCACGGGTTGCCTACGGGTGCCTACGGTGCCAGGCAGATGTGCCTGTGTGAATGCCCCCTTTAATCCACTTAGGAAACGTGGCTGAAAAGTGGCTATAGCGGGACAAATTGCCAGTCTGAACTCAGCCTTAGATGGTGAGACCAGGATGTATTTTTAAAAGCAGTGTTTGGTTTCAAATGTACCATGTTGAATATATTATTCTGGAAATTCCATGTTCCAAATGCTTTCTAGACCTATTTATCGTCTGAAGAGGAGACACTAAGGAGCCAGTTTTGTACCAGAACTCACCCAAAGCTTCTTTCTGCTAGCATGCATTCTTAAAAGTGCTAGGCTGCGATGATAAGCGCCAGTAGATATGACATAGGCACAAATGCCCAACGGATCTAAAGTGCATGATCAGACAGCAACATCTGGGAACTGTCCTGCAGTTGTTGGCAACACACGCTGCTCCACCACAGAAGCAGAGTTAAAAGACACCAGGGAAAGTCCAGTAGAAAATGGGTTCTAATGGACTTTCCTCTGTCTGATCACTCAAGTGCGCACTCATGCCATTGGGATGGCCTGATCAGACCATCCCGCAGCTCGGTGCCATTCCCCCCCCCCTTTGCAATATGCGCATCATCACATACCCGTAGGGAGCCCTCAGTGCAGAGGTGCAACTCCTCGTTTATGCACATGGGAAACAAATTACAATAAAACCCCAACACACCCGCAATTGCATCTGATCACACTGTGACCTGCTGCGCCCGCAGCTATAAAAGGAGGTGTGATCTTGCAACTACAGGTCGAATTACTCCAGAGGAAGTAGCCTTGCTTCCCCTCCGCTTCAACTGGCACATGTGACTGCAGCTGTAATGTCCATTTAAATCAATTGGGTTATTCAATTAAAACCTGTCCTCAGGTACAGTGATGGAGATTCAGTGACATTTTCCTATCCCCAGTTTTGGCATTCTTTTCCCTCTCAAATGTGCTTGTTTCCCCCCCCAAAAAAACTTTAGACAACCCCTCCCAACTCAGGTTAAAAAAAAAATAAAAAGCTGCTGACAGTGCTAGAATCCTGAGGGCTAATGTATAAACTCCATGTTAGATTTTAAACTCAGCAAGAGGCTTCTTCAAAGTGGCAATAGAAATGTAACAAATAAAGGTAGCATTGTTTTTAGACCGATGTCCTGTCATGTTTTAGGATGCAGACTCAGCACTGTTATTCAGACAGAACTACTGCACTGTGTGGCTGTACTGCTGGTGGAAGTCTTTAAGGGGAGGCAATTTTGTCATATTCCCTCCTCCAGGGCTATTTTTGGGCTGAAACGCACCGGAATGGCATTCCGGCTGCCATCTCTTAATATTCTCTTATGGAATCTCACATCTACTTCTCTGGGGAGCTGATTTCTTCTGGCATACGCCAAATTCATCCTAAAGGCAATATCAATCTCATCTAGGACCTTCTCTGTTTCTTCTGTCTTCATGTATTCCTCCAGAATATGTGCCATCTTCTTCCTTATATCTTCCTCTTTGTCTTCAGGAATATTTTGGAATCTTAATATAAATGCTGCTTTATCTAATTCCAATCACATAAGGTCTTGTTCCATTACAGTTTGCTTGGAGTCCATTGCCAGCAGTTTAGTATCAGTTTCTTCTGCCTTATCTTCCAACTTGGAGGTTGATTTATTCAGTTCAGCTATCTTCTGATTATTTTGTAGAAGTTGTTTCTGCAAATCCTCCATTCTGTTTGATAATTCCTTTGACATGTCTTTCACTGCACCTTTGATTTTGGGTCTGCTGCCTCTGCAATTGCCACCTTTATAGTATCCTGAATCATTGTCAGGAAATGAATGATTAAATATAGTTGTTGTTGTTCAGTTGCACAGTTGAGTCCGACTCTTCGAGACCCCATGGACCACATCACGTCAAGCTCTCCTGTCTTCTGCCGTCCTCTGGAGTTTTCTTAATTTCATGTTTGTTGCATCAGTAACACTGTCTAACCATCTCATCCTTTGCCATCCCCTTCTTCTTTGACCTTCAGTCTTTCCCAGCATCAGGATCTTCTCCATTGAGTGCTCCCTTCTTATTTGGTGGCCAAAGTATTTGAGCTTCAGCTTCAGTATTTGGCCTTCCAGGGAACAGTCAGGTTTGATTTCCTTTAGGATTGACTGATTTGATCTTCTTGCAGTCCAGGGGACTCTCAAGAGTCTTCTCCAGTACCATAATTCAAAAGCATCTGACAAAGATCTTAATGTAGATGTACCTGTATCTGCATTACTCTGTCCTTTGAAATAAATTTGTAAGACAGAGGGAGACACTAGATCACTAGAATATTAAATATGATATTCTCTGTGTCTCTCTGTGTGCATGGATGAGGGTACATATGCCCATTGCACATCATTCCCTATTGCCCCTGTCCATGAGGATTTGCTCCTTGGTCCCTTTCTGGTGGGCTCCATTCATTTCATGCCTACCTTGTTCCTTCTCTACAGAGGCAAAGAAAGTGTTTGAGATTATCTCACTAACTGATCTCAGTTCCTTGTTTTATGTTCTATTAATTGGACACCCAGCACTACTAGGGATTACCTTTGGTCTGTGGGAATGAACAGAACATTATGTAGGACTAATTAGACTCCCATTAACACATCAGTCTTGTGTGCTTAGAGGTTATTTAAAAAAAAAAGACTGTAGGCCTTAGTATGTAGTCCATTAAATCAAAAGGACGCATTTCTGTCAAAAAGGTAGCAATCGTAGCCTCCAGGGACACATAAAAAAAAATACACACCTGCCTTTAAGGTCACTTTTTATAGAAGGAATCTCATGCATCAGTTTAACTTCATTACATGTGTTCCAACAAAGTCCCAGTGTTCTCCCTTGTGTACTTTTCAACATTTAAAAAAAATCTTGGTTTCTTTTGATTCACAGTTCTGTACTTCTCCCGATCTGGAGCTTCTTCCAGAGTTAAAGCAAGTGGCTGAATGAGCAGAAAGTTGTCTTCTTGTAGACTGTACAACGTTGTGTGAGTTTGATCAGACAAGCACATCACTCTCATGAGTTTTATATGAAGTGAATATGGAATATATAGAATGAAACATACAAACTCATTTAACAATCATTTTGCTCCCCAAGGAACCCTGCGAAATGTAGTCCTGTTCGAGGAGCTCAAGAGCTCTAACGGAATTCTCAGCATCCACGCCAAACTACAATTCCCAGGATTCTTTGAAAAACTCATGACAATTAAACTGGTATAAAAAACAGGTGTCCATTGCCACTGTTTCTTCCTCCTTACTGCCATTTCTTCCCAAAAATAAGGATAACAATATTGAATAGCTACTGGAGATAATTAACAGATTAGTCTAAAGAAGTGACCTTGTGATCTGTATATGAAGATCCTTGCATTTAAATTATTTAGTGTGGCAATGGGAGGATAAAAAAGCAGAAATTATCTATATCATATTGTTATATGGTCTCTATTGAACTCTGTCATTATTCCAGTAGCCCTTTGGTCACCCACTGAAAAGACCTTTTTATTTATTTTTGTAACTCTTCAATCTCATGGGCCTAGAGTGGTCCACAATATTTTAAAAATAATAAAACAATAAGATAAAATGTACTGGCAGATTTAATATACAACTATATTGACCCTAGGCATAGCCTAGGCTAGGCTAAATAAAATAATTAATAATTATTTTATGGCAGTGTGTATAGTATAGCCAGGAGATCCTAAGATCGTCTGGCAGCCAGAAGTTCTAGCTCTTTTAGCATTATGCACGACTAGGTGGTGAGCTAGGCTTGTTTTTAAGTCAAGAGACATTTCAGAGGTGGTTTGCCATTGCCTGCCTCTGCATCATGCCCCTGGTATTCCTTGGATGTTGCCCATCCAAATACTAGCCAAGGCCGACCCTGCATAGCTTCTGAGATAAGATTGGGCTAGCCTGCGCTAGCCTGGCCAGAACTCTAAATGAAAGTTAATATGCATCTCTTTTAGAAGTTATTCAAGCTCATACTCCAAGGCTGATATATGATGGACAGGATCACAACCATCATTCACAGAAATTCTGGAACAAACAAAAGACTTCATAGCCCTTGCTGCAACCAATATGGAATGTCACTGTAATTCTCACTGAATCTTCTCTGTGTATAGTTCTTCAATATCTATGTTTTTACACAAGAATAAAGAATTTAATTCATTGATTTTTGAAGGGCAATGAGATCTCAGAGTTGTAGAGTCCTGGGAATATATGGTGTTGGCAATTCTGCGATGCATCACTGTTCCAGTGAAAACCAAAATGTGATATCTGATGGATTTCATACTAAGCCTCTGCAGTGTGTTCATTCAGGAGGACATCCTTCCATAATCCACTATTGTTATTAGAAGTCCACTCCCAAAGTTTTGTGTTAACAAGTTATAAGTGGTAATTCCTTTGCTTGATTCTGTTTATCAGTGGATAAAATAATGGAAGTATGAAGTAAATTTTGACAGGCTTCCCTTTTATCTCTGAGTTTATAATTTGGTTTGTTTTGTTTTTAAGGAGAGGTTGCCCATGGCTTTTCTGTAGAGAAATATCCAGAGGAAAATTTGAGTTTTTAAAATATTGCGAAGATTTAGAACTGTTCAATTCTTGTTCATGTACTTTGGGGGAATACAAAATTCGTTTCCGCTGTTATACTGAACTTAAAGTACCATTAATATCAAAGAATTCCACAGAGCTAAACAATAGAAATCTGAAATCAAAGTTCTATTTAATTAGGCATAACTTCTGACTTAACAATGATTGGTTAGTATTGATTTGTATAAGTTTCTGTACAATATCTGTGATTTCATAACTTGTCATACAGTCAAATTGGTGTAAGAATATATTACATTTGCATTAAGTTGGTAGAGGGTGTTGTTACAGATACTCCAGTGGTACAAAGTGATGTAAATGGATTGAAGTTAAAGTTCTCTCATACAACAGAGCTAGGCTGCATCTACATGAGGTGCAAAAGGGTTACCAGGTCCCCCGTGGCCCCCAGCAGGGGATGGTGGGATAGGATTGCCAGATCTAGGTTGGGAAACTCCTGAAGATTTGAGGAAGGAGCGGACTTCCGGTTTAAGCGTTTTGCTGCTCGGCTGTACCCCATCTTGCTCTGATGGGGGGGAGCCGAGACTCAGCTGATGGGAAGGGTCCAAGATCCGCCTGGACCCTCCCAGGGTCTCTGTAGGAGATCCTCAGCCTGGGGAGCTGAGGAGAGCCTCTTCCAAGGCGACAGCCAAGGAATTGAGGCTCATCTTTTTCCCCAAAAGGTCCCTTCGCCATAGAGCCAGTATGGCACCAAGAGATGACTGCCGGACAAGTGGACATAGTCAAAAGCTTTGAAATGTTTCTAAAAGACTTCCAAGGCTTCTAAGCATGAGTTAAGCAATGCTCAGGTGATTTAAAGTGTCTACGAGAACCTTGGTAGCAATTAGAAGTGCCTAAGTGCAAAGCGGTGGGGGAGGGGGAAACTCAAGACTTCACCCCCCCACTTAAAGCAAGGTGGTTTTAAAGCGCAAATAAAGAACTTTGAGTTAAGCTAAATGCATCAGATTATTAGCAAAACCAAAAGCTGCATAAGAACGTTAAGCGTATTAAACTCAGCTAAATTTTACTTTGTTTTGGGAAACTTACTTCTTATTGATATTATGGCTGGGAGAGGGCAGAAGGCGGGATTGGAGGGAAAAAGTCAGCCAGAAATAGCCTACCAATGACTCCCTCCCAGAACCAGGAAGTAGCAACAGACATGTCTGCACTGCTGGCGAACGCACTGTGCCCCCTAATGGAACAGATGACTAACCTCAACGCCAAAATGGACAATTTGCAAAAACATTTGACTCAAATGGATAAAAGAACGTCTGTAACTGAAAAGACATTTAAAAAGATGGAAAAACAGACGGAGAGTATTAACAAAAGAGCGGATGAAGCAGAGAAAGAAAGATCCAACAAAACACAACTAACACAGCTCCAGCTGGAAAGATCCATGTACATTCTACACTTCCAGGGGATACCAGAGGAAAAGAATGAAGACTTAAAGGCTCATCTAGCAGAGGCTCTTGCCCCATTCATGGATTACAAACAGGAAGATTTATTGAAAGAGATGGACTGGGCTTACAGGACTTATCCAGACTTTATAAAAAAAAAATAAACTCCCAGGAGAAATATGCATGAAATTTACGAGAAAGTCTACTGGAGATCTGGTGCTGAAATCTACACAGGGGAAACCTTTAAAAATAAAAAATGAAGAGATAAAAATTTTGAAGAGTATCCCCTTTGAAGTCCGGAAGCAGAGGAGGCTCTACAAGGAACTCTACAGAAAAAAGGAGTGGCTTACAGATGGTTGTTCCCGGAAGGACTGAGTTTTAAATATGGATAAAAAAATTAACATTGACACTGTTCCTAAGGCAAAAAAGTTTGTGGACCAATTCTTTAATCCAATGCAATGCAAAAAAGACAAGAAACCGAAAACTGATGAGGAGGAAGAAGAAGAAGAAGATGAAGAATCCTACTCACAGGATTCATCAAATGTTAGTTCTAAACTTTACAGCTCTCCAGACACTTCAGAATCAGAGAGAGGGGCAGCCGCTCCCAAACCCCAAGGAAAAAAGAAACGCAAGAAGAAAAGACTCTGAAACCAAGATAATCATGGACAATGCAGTCTTTGCTAACTAGTTAAATAATTCATTTTTTTTTACCATACTTTGTTAAAATTTTATAAGCAGCAATATTTTTTGTACTACTAGGTGACAAGGATGTATATAACCAGATCATGTCACCCTGTTAGTTTACCTTTCCCTATATCCCTGTATCCATTAGTTTGTTTAGAGGTAGGGTTTTAATCCTCCTTCCCCATTCCAGTAGTTGGTGATGTACTAGTTTCCCTTTCCCTATAGAACTTAGAGGTAGGGAACTAGTATCCTCTTCCCAAATCCCATAGTATAGATTTTAGAAAATGTAATAAAAAAATCCCCTTTGGGGGGCGAAAAAAAAAACAAAAAAAGATTTGAGGAAGGAGCCTGGAGAGGACAAGGACCTCATTGGGGCACAATGCCATAGAGCCCGCCCTCCAAAACATCCATTTTCTCCATCGCTGTAGTCTGGAGAGGAGCTGTAATTCCAGGGGATCCCCAGGTCCTACCTGGAGGCTGGCATCCCTAGCCCTCACTGCAGCAGCAAGCAGCACGGGAGTGGATGAGAACAGCGTCCGACCCCCCTTTTCCTGCATTGCAACGGCATGAAAATAGGCATGGTGCCAAACATGCAGAGCTCTCCCATGGCCCCAAACCCAGCTTTTCCCTCCCTTTCCTTTTCCCCAGCTGAGCTTCACCACAAAGCTCTCAGTCAGGAAATGAGAAAAGCTTTTTAAAGGGCTAAAGGGGAAGAGGAAATGCAGAGCTTAAGGTGGCCATTTTGAAGATGGATCTTAGCTCCCCTGCTTCCTTGTAGAGGCTCCTACAGTTTCCTCACAGTTCCTCCTTTGAACCAGATCAAAGAAGGTTTTGATGCAGTTTAAAGCTGAAAGCTCTGGAAAGTCCATGAGTCATGGTCAGGAAGAACACCATGTTGTATGGATGCCCCCATTTAATTCAAGGACTTACTGTATTCCATGCTGGGGAAAATCACATATGGAAGCATCCTTTAGTTGTTATGATACAGACTATTCTGTCCTGCGGAATGTGGTTAACTAGGGTTGCCATGTGGGGCCTGGAGATCTCCCAGTATTATCTCCAGACTATGGCGATGAGTTCCCCTGGAGAAAATGGCTGCTCTTAACTTCAGGCATTATACCCTGCTGGGGTTCCTCCCCTCCCCAAACCCTGCACTCCCCAAGCTCCACCCTCAAATCTTCAGGAATTTCCCAACCTAGAGCTGGCATTGGCAACCCTCGTTGTAAAGGTAAAGGTTCCCTTGCTCGAAAGCCAGTCGACTCTGACTCTAGGGTCGCGGTGCTCATCTCCGTTTCAAAGCCAAAGAGCCAGCGCTGTCTGAAGATGTTTCCATGGTCATGTGGCCAGCATGACTAAACACCAAGGCGCACGGAACGCTGTTCCCTTCCCACCGGAGTGGTACCTATTTATCTACTTGCAATTTCTTGCTTCCGAACTGCTAGGTTGGCAGGAGCTGGAACCAGAGATGGGAGCTCACTCCGTCATGCGGCACCCGGGTCTCGAACTGCTGAACTACTGACCTTCCACAGCCTGCAGTTCAGCGTCTTAACCACTTGAGCCACCGCACCCTTGTTGTAACACAGGGTTAAAAGAAATTCAAACAACTAAGAATGCCTCTGCTAAATTATCTGAAGCTGTCTCCCTGTCATTGTACTGAACATAAGTAAATCAAGATTTAATTGAGCAGCCTCATCACACATTCAAATCAACAAAAACACCCCATTAACAGTTCTAAAACAAACTTTTACCTATATAAAATGACCAGATATATATAACTCCCCCAAGAATCTAAGTCGTAAACAAGTGCAGGCAGGTCTTTTGCAGGCCTGAAGAAAATCAATGGGAACTGACAGAATCAGTGTAGACTATGAACTGAGGTCACAAAGAACAAAATTATTTCTTGTATGGAGAGGGCTTCTTAAATAAACATAACAGCAGTGAGATGATTCTGCAGAGATGTTCTGCAGAAGCAACGGCCTCTTCTCAAAAGAATGTTTTAAATCTAGTTATCTAATGCTGAACCTGACCCCATGTAGATCAATGTGCAGAAAACAGGATCAGGTTCAGATAGGCGGCATTCTTCTGCAGAACTTGAGACTGCCCAGGTTTGCAGGAAAATGTGGAAACCACCCCCCAATGGAAGGGAGCTTGAAATCATCCCCTGGAGAGGAACACTGTCTGCTCTTGCACAGGCAATGTAATGAAGTTTCCTCTTTGGGGTGGGTGGAGAAGCAGGAGCAACCACTACTGACAAAGTGGGCTGGGTGAGAGAGAGAGCCGGAGCTGGCAGGGGGGCAGGAAGGGAGAGCCAGAGGTGCTGTCGCATCAATTCAGCAGGTGCTAGAAACAGTGCTATAGGTAGGCAGAGGGAAGAAAGGGAGCTGAGGCCGTCCTCTCCACCAAGTGAGCCAGGCAGCTGTTGGCAGCAGTTCTGAAGGCGGGCTGGTCAGTGAATGGGAATCTCAGCAACAGAAGGGGGGAAAGGATGGGGTTGTCTCACCAGACCTCAGAAGCTAAGCAGGGTTGATACTTGGAAGGGAGACCACGAAGGAAGACTTGGCAGAGGAACTCAATGGCCAGCCACCTTTGCTTCTCATTTGCCTTGAAAGCCCCTTGCTGGGGCCACCATAAGTTGATGGCATTTTACACACACACAGACACACAAGTATTTTTGGAGTGATCTGGTATGTCACAATAAAAATATAAATAGTACAAATTGAATGTGAAATTGGAAAGTGAGTTCTAGGTTGCTGGACATGTGCGTTTGGGAACTGCAAAGTTTATTTGATGGGACATGCCAATAAGGCCCCCAAAGAAGGGTCAGTCATTAGCATTCCAGGTTCATTCAAGAACTGTGTCATAAGTCAAAAAGGAATGGTCTTCTCCGATAGTCTCCTTGTAGTTTTGTGCTTCAAAACTTTTGAAGGGAGAATGAGAGGAGTCAGTGAGGATTAGACCACATAGCCTAAGAACTCCTTAAAAGCACTAGACCACCCAAGTGGCTGGGGTTAAACCAGGCCCAAAATGGCAAAGGTCTGGATGCCCTGCCAGGAATTCACTCAGCAAAATACACTCTTAAAAAATCCAAAGGATAGAGTTGGGTGCCCATCAGACAATGTACTTCACATCTGCAATATGTTTTAGCTGTTCCAAATACTTTTAAGTGGATGTCTGAAGGCCTTCAATTTGATGCTAAGCCAAGGTGAATGGTTTTATTTTCCATGTGCCAGAAGCTCTGATCTTGTATAAGATTGTGCTTCATGCTAAGTTGCTATTTCAACAATTGATATTTAAATGTCATGATAGCACAACAATAATATATGTCACATTTAAATAACTGTCAGTTGCATACATCGTTGGAAGTAAGTCTCATTGAACTAGAGAGGTTTAGTTTTGAGTCAACATGAAGAAAATTAGGCTACTTCTTGTGAAATAGCACCCCACCACACACACACACACACACTTCATCAATTACATCGACTTAAAGTGTTTTCTTTAACGTGGGTTTTCTCTGTGGATGCTTAGTCTGTACAGACCAAATGAGGGCCTAGGGAGTGGCTGACCAAGTCCGTCACCTGAAAACCTCTCATCACATCCCACAGTGTGACCACATGTTCAAAATTACTGCTGTTAGAGCAAGGGATGTAAACTTGTGGTTAATATATTAACAACATAAAAGGGTCACTTTTAAAGTTTGTTTTTACTTTGTGGCCAAACTTTTAAATCAGTCTTCTTGATTAATCAACATTTTGCCATCATCTCGTCTCAGGTCAGACTCCAGCCTTTGAAATAAGGTATGTATATTTAAGATTTATCCTCTTAGAGGATAATTATACCACCTGGTGCTTTGAAACGTAAAATAAGCCAAGAAATAATGGAAACATTACAGAAAGGTGCTTAGAACAACCAAACATTTCATTCAGACCAACAATCAGTTCTGTTTTTTTCTCTTTGACAGTAATAATAACTAGGGATGTCTGAGCACCCATTGGTTCAGCTGACATTCTGCTTGCCTGTTATGAGCAGGTAGCTGACTTTTTGTTGAATGATTTGGCTGCTTGCGAGCAGCTTGAGCCTGTTCAGAAAGTTACTTTCCTCATATTCAAAAAGTACAGCGTAGTGCAATCAACAGCATTTCACACATGCACATCCTCTTGGAAGTCCTAGTTCTTCAAAATGGCCGCCGCCAGTCTTCGCCCGTCCAATTTTGGTGGGTTCCTCGTGTTCTGGCGTCTGATGGCGCTTCTGAGCACGCTGCGTCGCTGCCGCCACCTCTGCTGGGTCCGTTGGGGTGGCACAAGCAAGCCCCGAAGGCAAGTTGGCCCCATTGTCAGCCGCGGCAATTGTTTCATCCTCGCTCGAGGAGAAAACGTCAGGGTTTTCTGCTGCTTCCGCCATCTCAAACGCTCGGCAGCACTCAATAACGAGCAAGTTCCCTCGCAGACTGTTGACTCTCATCGAAGAGCACAGAAAGAGAGGGGAAAACTCAGAAGAGTAGAAGATTAGGAGAAGTAGGAAAGAGAAATAGAAAGAAACAGGGTTAGAAATGAGCAAAAAGGCAAGTCAGAAAGGCAGAGCCTTGACCCTAGCTGCAGGAGGCAGGAATAGAACTGGGCTGGGCTATTCCCAAGGCGCCAAGAGTAACTTTTTTCCCACCATAGAGAACAATGGAGGGAATGGGGCAACCTGTTTGGGGGCCCATAGAATTGGACCCCCTGGTCCAATGTTCTTGAAACTTGGTGGGTATCTTGGGGAGAGGCTCCATCAGCTACCCTGTGAGGTTGGAGCCTCTCCCTCAAACCCCTTCTCCTCCAGCCCCCAGAATATACCCTATGTTTTCACCATTGACTTCAATGACCCATAGGATATAATGGAGCTGAAATTGACATTCGGCTGCCTGAAAGACTCTCGGGGACGCCGGCTGGGGGCGGGGCTTGGCTCCTGAGCTCCCGGAGCTGTGCTCCGGTGCGCTCCCCCCCCTCCCCAAGACCCCTGCATGTAACAGAGTTCATAGATTGCTGCTATCTGCATGTTTGGCACAGACTTGTATGCCTCTGTGCAAAGTCTTCTTGCACTTCAGAGTTTCAGGGGCCCTCCCCAGTCTCATTTCCTTCATCCATGATCAGCCTAGCTAAGTGGGAAAAAAATATCTCCCAAACTTTGAAAAAATATAAATTGCCAATGTCCTTGTCTATGAAGTCCATTTTAAGGATTTGCTGGTTGAATCTTGTGCATTTTAAGGACTTGCTTGTTGAATCATGTCTCACTCAGGCTAGGATGTATCTCGGGGTGTGTCCCTTCTTCCTGCTAGACTTGTGAACTGGAATATACAAAATATACAATATTTACAAAAGTCAGGCTTAATGCTCAAGGTTACATATTTAACAATCGTTTTATTGGTTCACTTCCCTCTATAACCCGATACTTAGCACTTTGGAATTGGATTTTTTCCCAGAATTTTTTTCCAACTGATGGCTCACAGCTGCGGAGTTGGGGATTTCCCATCCTGGAGTTGGCAAGCCTACCCTGTTCTTTCTTCCTATATCTGCTCCTTGTCTCGTATTGCTATTCCGTGACTCGCCACACTCTGCCTCTATATTTAACCTTACAGGTTACTCCTGTGGTTTTAGACCTTTTGTTGCCACAGGCTTCTCTGGTGTTAGCCTTCTCCTTCAGCCAGAGCTGCCTGAAGCCCTCTACCCTACATGCAGCCTAATCCTGTCATAGCCTAAGAACCAGATGCATGACATCTTGAACTCACTGCCCATAAGAACATAAGAGAAGCCAATGTTGAATCAGGCCAATGGCCCATCCAGTCCAACACTCTGTCACACAGCGGCCAAAATATACCAGGTGCCATCAGGAGGTCCAGCAGTGGGGCCAGGACACTAGAAGCCCTCCCACAGCTGCCCCCTCCAGCACCAAGAATAGAGTGCATCACCTGCCCCAGACTGAGAGTTCCCATCTATACCCTGTGGCTAATAGCCACTGATGGACTTCTGCTCCATATGTTTATCTAATTCCCTCTTGAAACTTTCTTTCTGTATGCCTGGTTCCTGACTACACCCCCCCAACCCCCAAGCAAACCTCCTGAGATTTTCCTGTACAGCATATTGCCTGTAGGGAAAAAAACAGACTGAAGAAAACTTGACATTTCTCAAAATGTCTGTTTAGAAGTCCTGCCGCTGACTCTCAGATGTGTCAGGAGATGGCATCTGGTTATTCAGTAGTTAAGGAAGATGCTTAGACATTCTCTTCTCCCTTACTGTGTCACAAATTCCAGAAATGTGCCCTCCAAATAGTTCTAGAACTGAGCTCACAGGTTTACAGGGAGAGAAAGGCAGAGTGTTTCAGTGAGAAGATGGCTCGTCTTTCATGTCTGCTCAAGTTCCCCCCTTTTCTTGTTCCCTGCCTCTGAGTTGGCTCCCAGAAAATCTGGCTGGCTGCAGCATATTTTAAGCATATATAAATTTACATCAGCAGCCTATATTCAGAAGTTAATTAGGATAGCTTTAAGTACCTGGCAAATGGCTCAGGTGTTAGGGTTGCGACAAAGTTCTCTTTTTAAAAACAATCATAGTCAACTTTAAATTAGCAAAATGAATGTGTATGTTTTTGTACTGTAAACGAAGCAGACCTTTTTTTAAAAAAACAACTCGCTGAATGCTTTATGTAAAGAACATACTTTATAATAGCTATTTGGCTAGCATCAGGGTTTACATCACACTCCATGCTGACAGCGTACCATAAACATTAGGCTGTGTAAAAATAAGCCATTTGGCCACTGCTGCTGCATGGTAAAAGTCATATGGCATACGTCGGAAGAATTTCAAATCGTAAAGAAAGCCCCAGATTGGGCCAACTTTTCTGCTCCTCTTTTAAACAATACAGGAACAGGCATGCATGGCTTTGTTCCTGCCCAGTATGCCAGAAGGTCTCTTTTCTTGCAGTGTGAGGACAATTTAGGTGTCATCCTCCAGACCCATATCCTCGGTTGACATGAACAATGCTTTTTATGGGCAATTCATTTGGTGGGGTATAATGTTTAAATAGCCCTGTTTGAGCACTGTCCAAACACATGGAGTGTTAGTGCAGTAACTTTAGATGACCCCCTAAGCTTTGTGAAGCTGATATGTGCTCTGTGCAATTAGCCCGGCACTCCTGGTAGGGAAGATGTTGTCCGTGACAGCCACCTGTGAGAAGTAAACATCTAAATCAGTCCTTCCAAACTAGCTGTGTACAATAATGTTTGTTGCTCTTAAGCCTGGCTGGCAGCAACTTCTTTCTTGTTTCTTTTGAGAGCAGGAGAAACTGCTCTATTCCATAGCAGTGGAAACTGCTTTGTGGCAGGGTATTCAGAGATTATAGCATTCCTCCTACCTAACAGTGATATACAGATGCAACACCTTTCCTATTCTGATATAATGGAGCACTGCATGTTGCTAGAAGGAGCAAATTTAAGGCTCAGATGCAGAAAGAGTACAGTCCACAGGAGGCTGCTATTTGTTTAAAACATTTTTATGTCGCCTTTCCACCATATTTGGGTGGAAAACATAAAAAACATTAAAACATTTGAGCAATTAAAAATACAGTTAAAATTATAAAATAATTCAATTAAAACGCATAAACAAGCAACACAAGATGGAGGGCCAGTAACAAATATTGGGGGTATGCCAGATGAAACAAAAAAAAGTCTTCACCTATTATCGCTTCTCGGCCTTTTGGCTAAGATCAAGTGTAGTGTAGTCTTCACCTGTTAGTGAAAGACAGTGACAGAGGGAGGCAGACTAATCACCCTAGGTAGGTCATTCCAGAGTTTTGGTGATGAGACAGACTGATCTCCCTGGGGAGACTAATCCCTGTAGGGTTGCCAGGTCCTACCTGTGATCTGGCAGAGGACTCCTTGGTCAGGCCTGGGATCTACTTCCATGCACACTTTGCATGCACAGTGCAATGACATCACCAGGAAGTGGCGTCATTGCATTGCCAATGTAGGGGGTGATGCTGTAGTTTTGGGGCAAAACTCTATGGTTTTTTTGTTTCAAAACCATAGAGTTTGCCCCAAAACTATACTGTGTCATGCCCCCCCCCCCATGTCAGTGACATGCGGACATCATTTCTGGTTAATGTCATTGCATTGGGGACATTGCCCGGTGCCGTCTCTGTTTGGGGATGGGGCTTCCCCTGCCAGCCAGCGGGCCAGTGGTAGATCTAAGCCCCGAAAATCAGGGGAACCCCTGCCTGGATTGGGGTTCTGGCAACCCTAAATCTCCATGGGGAAGGAGTTCCAAAGTTTTTGTGCCAAGAAAATGTTTTCTCCATCACCACCCATCTAGCTTCAGATGGCATGGGCAATTGAAGCAGGGCCTCCAAAGATAACTGGAGTGTACAGGTAGGTTCATATGGGAAAAGAAAGTCCTAAAGGTATGGTGGTCCCAGGCTACAGGGCTTTAAAGGTCAATACCAGTCCAGAAGCAAATTGGAAGGCAGTGTAGATGGAACAAAACTTGAGTGATATGGTCCCTGTGACCCATTGCAGTCAACACTCTGGATGCAGTATTCTGTACCAGCTATAGCTTCTAGACAGTCTTCAATGGTAGCCCCACACAGACCACATTGTAGCAGCCTAATTGAGATTTTATCAGGGCATACACCACAGTGCAAGATGTTTTCTGCCCAAGAGGGGCCACAGCTGGTTGACCAGCCAAAGCTAGTGAAAGGCAGTTCTGACCACCACTGCCAACTCTTTGTCCAACAGGAGGCCCAAGTCCAAGAGCACCCCAAACTATCTGCTCCTTTAGAGGAAGTGCAATCCCATCCAGAACAGGGGATAACTCATTTTCTGGGTCACACCCTCCCCCTACAGTGGCACCTCCATTTTGTTGGGATTAAGTTTCAGTTTGTTAGATTTCATCCATTCCAAAACTACCTGAGGTACCAGTTCACAGTTTCAACAGCCTCCCTGGGATCTGCTGGAAGGCCAAGATAGAACTGAACATCATCTGCATGTTGGTGGCAGCTTAGTCCAAATCTCTGGCTGACTTCTCACAGTGGCTTTACATAGATGTTGAAAAGCATGGGGAACAAGATGGAACCTTGGGGAGGGACACAGCAACAGTCCCCCTACCCTCAAGGTAGAACCAGAACTACTACAGAATAGTGCCTACAAGTCCCTGTCCTGAAAGGTGATCCAGAAGAATACTATGATCAATGGTAATGGAAGCCACTGACCAGTCCAGGAGAATTAATAGGGTTGCACGCTCCCTGTCTATCTCCCAACACATGTCATCCATCAGGGTGACCAAGGCAGTTTCAGTCAGTTCAGGTCAATAGTCTCCAACTGTATGTTTTCCTGAGCAACTTTTCTTGACCCCATAACCTGGGCAAAAATCTTTGGGGAGGGAGGAAGGAGAAATGCAGGATGTGATTTTTCTAAATGGTTTACAGCAGTGACCCACAATGTGGAGATCTCCAGTGTGGTGCCTGTGAGTATGATGGTGCCCACTTGCTTCTTGAGTCTTGGGAATAAAATCCATAAGGTTTGGAATGGAACAGAAGAGAAGGCTGCCTACTAAGCACTGTACTTATCCTGGGCAGGGTGTCAGAGTCATGCACCCTT
Source organism: Gekko gecko (assembly GCA_029375565.1). Classification (NCBI taxonomy): domain Eukaryota; kingdom Metazoa; phylum Chordata; class Lepidosauria; order Squamata; family Gekkonidae; genus Gekko; species Gekko gecko. Next base: position 72,704,327 of record JAPDNY010000003.1, on the reverse strand, counting down.
GGCTTGGCTATAGGCCCAGACACCCTTACATCTCTGAGGTCCTGATCAGAAGGCTCTTTAGATCTGCACCAGGCATAAGTGCCTGGTGGATTTAAAGGTAATGACCAGACAGCAACATCTGGGAAACATGCCTCTTCTGTGAGCATCCCGTTTTGCCGCACTTCGGAGCCGCACTGAAAAGGTACTAGTTAAAATCTGGAGTTTTCGGTTCCCGACGGGCCAGTTGTGGACTTTCCCCCGTCTGATTGTTCCAGCACGCATCCTCCCATCAGGAAGGTCTGACGTCAGACCATACCGAGCGGCCGCCATTTTAAAAAATTCTAAGCGATATGTTAATAAATGTATAAATGTGCGACAGCCACAGAGCTCCGCTCAAATGTTCTGGACAATTTCATGTTTCTAAACAGCCTCTGAATTTTATGAACTGCTTTAATGAAAACGGTACCTAGAAGGAGGTACCACTGGTGGTGCTTTAACCATTCAATTCCATGCATGCACGGAAAAACAAGTACACGTTGAGGCGCAGATGCACATGCACAAACAGAATTTTTTAAAAACCCAACCGCGCGGCTCCTCAGGTGAATGCCGTCTAGACAATCCACCGCGGAGTACACGCACGGTAAGGGGAGCTGTCTGGTTGTGCAACGCCAGATAAAAAAGATCTGGATCAAAGTAGAGCCAGGCCAATGGCGGATTTAGCTGCCTGTCTGAATGCACCCTGGATTTTGAAAATCTTCCCTGTGGTGACACAGGGAGCAAATCCTCCCCTTTATTTGGAAGCTGAAGCAAAACAGTGTCTTTTCCCCAAAAGAAAGAGCCAGTCCTGACAGTCCTGTGCCTCCTTGAAGCCAGAGGAGCTCCAGAAGAACTCAGTTGCATCACCTTTGTGTTTGCAGAGAGTGCCCATCCAAAGGGAGCTACCTCTGTTATAGGAGGATGTTCGGCTTGCAACCTTCCAACATCCCAAGAGTTTCCAAAAGTTCAACAAGGATAGTTTACTGCATAGTCATAGCCCCCCCAAATAGAAATGAGTGAAACCTGCTGGAGATATTCTGGTGAATTAATTCAGCTCCCTGAATTTAGAGGGCATCTTTTTGTGCAATCACGAGGCCAACATATGCTTAGCAAAATGAACATACAGTACAAACCACATGTCAGAAATGCAGTTTGTTCTTTACCAAAAAAAAAGAACGTCCGAAGTTAGACCTTTTTCAGTGAAGCAGAATATTTTATTGTTACACTCTTGCAAGCGTGGGTGATTGATTCAAATGAACTGAACACACCTTGTATTTGAAAGCAGGCAGTTTTATACTTCCTTCCCCGATGCTTTGGAAAATAAAAAACGCCCTGGCCAGTCCCCATAGGCTGGAGTACGTGGCTCACATTCTCAAATCACGTCTCGCCTTTAGGACCTCGTGACAACACGCCTCTGATTACTCTTCCTCTTTTCCTAATTAGTCCACTCCTCTAAATATGCTAAAAACTGTTTACTTTCTCCTAAAAAAAAAGTTATTAATCTTCCCAGCCTTCCCCTGACAGTTTTTCCACCATCTACTGCAAATGTCACTCTTGGGTGAGCCTGGTCATTCTTGTGTCATGTCTTCCTGTTACTGGGCTTTCAGACCGCAGGATGTTCTATCCTTAGGCCTGTCTTCTTTCGAAACATTTGTTCGACAGAGTTAACTTCCCATTTTTCTGTTGGTTATACTCTGCAAGCAAATCAAGGATAGCAAACATGTCTCTATGCTGACCATTGTGTTTCTGAATAGGTACTTTCCAGATGGACTAGACATGACCTATCTTCCTTATTTCAAGTTCTATTCTTAGGTTGTCTGGCCTTTTAGTCTTATAGATTCATGAAGCAAATGCACTAAGCTTCCAAGATACATAGAGCACAAGCTTAACATGTTAATCAAATCAATTAAAAATCTTCATTTTCATTTCTCACACACAGAACCTGCAGCCTGTTCAATCCAGACACTTCTAGAAAGGAGGCTAGTGGCACCGCCCATTACAAAACAGTGTCACAGAAGGAATCTTTATTTGTTGCTTTTTAGACTTATACCCTGCAACCTCCCTGAGTCATAGGTCTCGGGGTGGCTCACAACATTCAATAAAACAATCTATAAATAAAGATCAAATATACTTACAAAAACACTAATTTACAACCCATAAAATAGCACCCTAGCTCAGGCATCAGAGTAAAGCATGATCATTTGGCACCAACAACCAACACCCCAGATTGCTGTCAAAAAACAGGTGGCACTGCTAATAAGTGGTAGAAAACTGGCCTCAGCCATCCTCAACAGAAAGCCTGGCAGAATGCCTCCATCTTACGGCCCTATGGAATCTCAAAAGATCCCTCAGGGCCCAGATGTCATCTGGCAGAGAGTTCCAGCGGGCTAGAGACACTATCGAATAGGCTCTCAAACCCGTACCCATTGCATTACTGGTCACAAAATCCTGCTAACCCCAGAAATTCGGTTTTTAAATTACTGGAGAGACACCATCAGGGCTGGCTCACCCACTAGACGAGCTAGGCGCTCGCCTAGGGCACCGGCCCTGCAGGGGCGCCAAAATGCCCCCCGCCCCCCCGTGAAAAGCCCCCCTTCCCGCCCAACGCTGGCAGCCCCAGCTTTCCTGGGCGCCTCATAGCTGCGAGGCACCCAGAAAAGCCAGCGCCGCTGCTGGGAGGGAAGGGGCGAGCGTTCTAAGCCCGACTCTTCCCCAGTTCCTCTGGGTGCCTCGCAGCTGCGAGGCACCCAGGACAACGGCGCTGGGCCATCTCCAGGCCCCACCAGGAGGTTGGCATCCCCGGTGGGGTGGGTGCCCCAGGCTGTCCTGCCTAGGGCGCCCAGACACCTGGGGCCAGCCCTGGACACCACACTTTTGAAACTAGAGAAAAACGTTATAACTACTCTCCTAATTGCAGCCAAATTAGCAATAGCTCATGCTTGGAAGTCTTCTTCAGATCCTACCCTTTCTCTTTGGCACCACAGAATCTGGGAACATAAGTAGGGTTGCCAGCCTCCAGGTGGGTTCCTGGAGATCTCACAGAAAGACATCTGATCATCAGACAACAGAGGTTGGCTCCCTTGGACAAAATGGCTTCTTTGGAGGGTGGATGCTATGGCATTAAGGTCCTTTCCTTCCCCAAACCTCACCCTCCTCAGGCTGCACCCCCAAATCTCCAGGAATCTCCCAAAAAAGAATTGGCAATTGTGATAGCCAGAACAGCATCAGTGCTCTTCCCAGCTCAAGAAGAAAAAATGGTTGTTTTTAACCCAAGCCAATAACTAGCCAGCAATTGAATTAACCAGTCTATATTGTCTTGCAGTGTAGTATAGTGTCCTAACAAAGTCCATCTGTATGATTTGTGTCTCTTTGTAGGCAAAATTTTATAACTTAATTTCCCTACCAAAAGATCAGTGTGTTTACTCAGTAAAAAACCTGCTCTTTATCAACTTAAAACAGTGGTTTCTTTATTAGCACACCATGAAGGGCTGACAGTCCAGGGCTGGCACTGAAGCGAGTCTGGTTGAGCTTACAACAATGTTGTAATGGAAACGGGGTGATCTGCGGGTCAAGCAGAAAAGGATTTGTGTACAGATATGTGTCTGCATAAGAAACAGAGACATGTGCTGAGAGAATGAGAGAGGACGCCTGGTGGAAACCTTTGCCTGGATCATGGTGAGCTTTCACTATTATAGAATCATAGAACTACAGAGTTGGAAGGGGCCGTACAGATTGGTCAATAATATAATAGTAGGTAGTTTATTTTATTAATACATTTACTCAGGGCTCTTTTTGTAGAGAAAGCCCAGCAGGAACTCGTTAGCATAACAGGCCACACCCATCAGCAGAAACTTATTAGCATAGTAGGCCACACCCCTATGTTACCAGAAGTGTGGTCATCCAGCCACATCTACCTTTTGCTTCTTATTCTGTTTACCTTGTTTGTTGTCAAAACCCAGGGCTTTTTTTGGAGCAGGAACTCCTTCGCATGCTAAGCCACACAGCCCTAACGTAGCCAATCCTAATGAGTTTCTGCTGTTGGGTGTGGCCTATTATGCTAATGAGTTCCTGCTGGGCGTGGCCAACTCGGGAGCCAGCCGGAACGCCATTCCTGTGTGCTCCTGCCCCCAAATAGCCATGTATTTACTTAAAACTTTTAAAGCTCATCGTTCTCCTAGGCAACTGGAACCTCAAGGTTGGCCTAACGGGGTGGGGGGGAACTCACGTGTTACAGAAGATTTGGAATAAACTATTAAAGCAACCAACAAGAATCTAAAAACTAACATCCTTAAGAGGCCCCTGCTCCCCAGCAGCTTGCAGAAAACATCAGGAGACTTCAAAGTCTCTTTCAGAATCTTACAGCTCTTATGAGATTGCAAAAGAGGAAGGGCCTTCTTAACCTCTTCTCCTTTCCTCTGGTACCCTTAGAAGCTCATTGGTTCATGAATCTTGAGCAGCAGAAAACATTTCTTATTTTTTAGAGGCAAGGGCTAAAAGAACTCAGACAAATTTTGGGATCGCTATAGTGATCTTGGGATCCTTGTCACTGAGTAAAAGAGCCAGGTTTTCTGGAGTATAGGGGGAATGATTGATTGAATAAAAGGTTAATATAGTAATCCCTCAGAATCTCAAAAAAAAATCTGTATTCCAGCAGGGCATGAAAGGATGTATCGATCCTGCTAAGGCCACAAGGGCAAATTCTGTCAGTGCAGGGCCTGTTCAAAAACCTCCCTTGCAAAACTCTTGTAGGAATAATGTCCAGTCTTGCAAACAAAAAGAGCTCTGCAATAACATGGGATGGTAAGACAGTACATATAAGAAGGTATAGATTTTGGGAAAGAGAGATCAAAAATAGGGGTGAGCATACTCTAAAGGCTCTCAGAATCAAACTACTATGGTCGATTTACAGGGCTCGCTTTTTGATCAGAGAAAATGCTTTGGTTTTGCCCATCTCAAAAATATCATCAATCGACATTCCAACGGTTTCTCATCCAGGGCTTTCATCCAGGTTGATTTGTTGGTATCCTGATTTAAAGCAGCTGTCAAATCATCTTCAGCATGGAGCTGTTTTAATCTCAGTTTGAAGGCAAATAGCCATGCTCTGGCTTCCAAGGATATCTGTCCAAATTCTGCCTGTAATACGACATGTGACACACAGCAGGGAATATTCAATATTTTCCTTAAGAATTGGACTAGTGGTTGATCAATATCATCAGAGATAGCTGGAATCCAAATAGCTGAACTATCAAGAATGAGTGGAGCACTTTCAAATTAAAGGCTTGCTCCGCTCCAGGAATATACTTCCCCCTTATTGTGGGAGAACTTATTTATGATGCTTGCACAAGGTTTTGCTTTATTAAGCACTGTTCTATGGGGGGGGTCCAAAATAGGTCTGCCGAGAACAGAATCCCCAAACAGGAGAAGGCCTTGACTTGTTCAGTATTGGAAACTCTTCTGGAAGGCTGTTATGTAGAAGAGCACTTGGGGATAGCATTTGCATGGTGACTAACACTGCCATCCTAAGCAGGTCTATTAAGAATCCTACTGAGGTCTATTCAAAGGGATTTACTCCCCCAAAAATAGAAAAGAGTAAACATCCAATAGCACCTTAAAAACTAACAAAATTTGTGGCAGGGTATAAGCTTTCATGAGTCACAGAAGTTCATACCCTGCCACAAATGTTGTTAGTCTTTAAGGGGCTATTGGACTCTTACACTTTTCTACCTTTGGGGGGGAGTAAGCCCCATTGAATAGACCTCAGTAGGATTCTTAATAGACCGGCTTTAAGATGCTGCTGGGCGTTTGCACTTTTCCCACTACACAGCTACCCACCTTGATCTATCCCCAAAAAAGTATTCTTAGGCTTGCACCGTAATTGTGTTCCCTTGCCACTGGTGACAAGAAATAAGCCCCATCTTGGGTTCTGGTTCTGTTATCCGTATCTCTCATGGAATTCCATGGATTTTAAAAAATCTTCTGCATGGAAGAAATTGTGAGTTGCCAACTCAGCCATCAGTGTGGCAGGAGGCACTGTGGGAAAAGGTAAGACGTGGAATTAAAAATGGAACTGTTATGTATTGGAATGTGAATCTGGGCTATACATTCCCATGTTAAGCTTGATTTCAAATGTGGCTCTTCAGCTGTGGCATTACTATTGGCTGGTTTCTAAGAAACCTCTGTACAGAACCAATCGTCTTGTAAATATGTTGCAAAGAGGGAACGGTCCTGATTGGCCTTTATCCCTGTGTTATGATTGGCCTTTATCTCTGTGTTGTGATTGGCCTTTATCCCTGTGTTATGATTGGCCTTTATCTCTGTGTTGTGATTGGCCTTTATCTCTGTGTTGTGATTGGCCTTTAGCTAACTGTGGGTGTGGCTTTGACAGCCCCGGAGAGTTTAAAAAGGGAGCTGTGCTCCACTTGTTTGTTGTGTGTTCCTGAGTTGAAGTCTTGCTGTTAAATAAAGCTGAAATCACTTTTTGCTGAATCCTGTTGTTGAGTCTCATACTTAACAGGAACGATCATAGAAGTAAGATAATTTGATTAAAAGGGTATTAGGACTCAAAGCAGAATGTTTGCTTCCTTTGATGTAGTATGAAAATACGTGTCTGTAAAGTGGGCTTGTGAAGCATACTAAACAAAAATCACAATTATTAAGTTTGAATCAAAGTTCTGTTCTTACCACTTTAATTTGGTTTCGTTTCAAAGGCCCCCTTTTCAGTTCTAGTTCCTGTCTTTGAGGTCTGCCTTTTTATGTGTAAAATTCATAGGGGAGGTTCATCTTATTTATCAAAATTATTTGGACATCTATTCTTTGTCGTGTCAGTTAGGCCTTTTGGTCCCTGTTGAATTTGAGAAGCATTGTGAAAGATAGTTACTATCCTGTAAGAGTTTTACATCAAGCAGCCGAAAGATCAAGACTGTACAATTTAACCAATGAGGCTCAATGAAGACCATCAGCTACTGAGTATAATAAGCTTCCTGTTTTCACTGCTTAATTGTAAAAAAAGGTGGCTGCCATGGTTAATACATGGCTGTTGGCCTAATACCTAGTCGTGCACAGATCACATTGCCATGGCTTTGTATATGATTTATTTCTCTGTGTTTATATGTAGGAATTGCCAAATGTCTAACAAGGAAAAATTAATAAAATGTCATTCCTATTGAAAACTTTATCCTCACTATCTAGGGGTCAATCTAAAAAATAAGGTCTTGCAAAGTTTCACAAGATACATTTAGGCTACTACTCTAGTCTAGTGTATCTTCAGAAAATAGAATTCCATACTTGTGCGGCAGATCCTGAGTAGACTTATCCACATGCGGTCAAAGACCTTTCCAGGCAAAATGGTGTGGATTGTAAAGGAGAAAGGTCTTATTTTTTAATAATTATTATTTTGCTTTTCTAAACTACAAACCTACAGGGTCTGGGGAATGGATACAACCTAAAAATAAGAGAAGCAAGGATCATTAATACCTAAGTTTAATGTTGTTGATACTTTCCTATTACCACATGGTAAAAAGTGAGAATTAGTTGTATAAAAGTAGAAGAAAGATCTTGTTTAATCGTAGTATGACAGCAAGGATTTCAGAGGAAAGTGCCTTATCAGTGAGTTTCAGAATCTACAGTTGTGTCTCCCTGATACATTTTTTTTAAAAGTAGTAGGAGATATTTCCATCATTAGAGACATCTGGTGTCCTGGATAGAATTTTTGGTGTGAATGTGTGTGTGTGGGGGGGGGTGTTTCTCCCAAGCAATAGGTATTTTCTACTATCTGCCCCACTTCAGAATATTCAACATTGTGCTAAAACCTCATAACTTTGGTCTGATCTCATTTCGCTGCATCCAACTGGTTTTCTTAGCCCACTAACTTGTAGAGATTTGATAATACCCTTGGAAGCAACTGACATTCCTGATGTCCCACTGGTTATATGTGTCAGGTCCTAACATATCTTGCTGCACTGTTTTTGCACCCCTATCATATACCACTTGCTAAACTGCCTCCTTTTCCTGTGTCTGTGAAGGAATTTACATTAAATCCTAAATCAGCAGGGTAGCTTTCAACATTGACAGGTAGGTGAGAATATGGCACTAGCAGGGGAAATTATTGACAGCTGGTGAAGTAATCAGAGACCTTCTTCTCATGGCTGCAAATTGTGCTCCAAGCGAGACGCATTCCTTTTCCTGTGATCTCTCAGCCCTCTGTTTATTTCCCAGCCTCCATCTAAACTCATGGATGTTGCTAGAGAATTCTATGTGCAACTGTAACAAAGAAATTGGTATTCCCCCCCCCCTTAAAAGCTTGACTAATGTTATTGGGTTGAGCTGTTGGTTTCCCAAGAAATATAGGGAAGGACACCTGTACACTATTATCTAATCTGAGTGCAAACATTTTTTTTTTTAAAAAAGAGGGCCTTATTCATTTAATTAAAAAATTCCAAATGCAACTAAAAAATATTTTGATATTGTCCTATATCAAGGGTCACCAGTGTTGACAACCTGCCTCTAAGATCTAGAGCTCCAGACCCTGAGGGTGTTTTTACCCAAAAGAGTTGCAAAGAAATTAAAAGTCTACCATGTGCAGCTTTTCTCGTTACATGTTCATACAACAAATGCATGTTTCTCGTTTTATAAAATGTTAATCTAAAGGCATATATCTTGACCCCCATGGAGCTTTCAAAGCAAGAGAGGTTCAGAGGTGGTTTGCCGTTGTCTGCCTCTCCATCACAGCCCTTGACTTCCTTGGGGGTGATCTCCCATTCGAATACTAACCAGGGCCAACCCTGCTTAGCTTCTGAGATCTGGGAAGATCGGTTAAACCTGGGCCATCTAGGTCAGGGCTTATGAACCCTGAAGACGTATGGACTCTTTAACTTGATCTAGGTGGGGTGCAGTTTCACCAGATGAGGTGCAAACCGCCCACAATGGAAACAGGCCCATTTGTCAAGAGACTTTAGTCTCTTGCAGGAGCCTGACAGGTCACTATGGTATTAAACACTGATGTCTTCAGCCAGTTAAGCTCACACACTCAAACATGCCTCTGTAATATTGTGAACAAGACACCAGCTTTGCTTCAACTGAAGAAGGGTTTTTTTATTTAGCTCTCTGACCCTTTCTTTCAGTCAGCCTCTCAGACCTGTTATGCACACACAGCTTCCTCAAGAGAATCTGAGCTGTCAAGCAGTTAAGCATTGACTTTGGTTTCTGTGCCTGCAGTGTGCACCATTCTTTTTCTCAGGTATGTTTATTCTGCAGCCCGGAATAAATACAGCAGGCTCTGCGCTGCCTTCTTGTGCCACCCGGTTCAAACTAGGCGGCAGGAGAGGGCAGACCATCCAGGAGTCTTTTTTTTACAAGCAGTGTGAGATTAGCGATGGTCTCATATCGCTAGGATGCATTAACAGAAGCATTGTGTCCAGATCACGGGAGGTGGTAGTTCTGCTCTATTCTGCTATGGTCAGGCCTCACCTGGAGTACTGTGTCCAGTTTTAGGCACCACACTTTAGGAAGGATGTTGACAAGCTCGAGCGTGTCCAGAAAAGGGCAACCAGGACGGTGAGAGGGTTGGAATCCAAGTCTTATGAGGAAAGGCTGAAAGAGTTGGGTATGTTTAGCCTGGGAAAGAGAAGACTTAGAGGGGACATGATTGCAGTCTTCAAATATTTGAAGGGCTGTCATGTAGAAGATGGAGCAGATCTATTCTCTCTTGCTCTGGATTGCAAGACTACATCTAATGGGTGGAAATTACAAGGGAGTCGTTACCGGCTAAATATCAGGAGAAACTTCCTAACTGTAAGAGCGGTTGAGCAGTGGAACAGTCTGCCTTGGGAGGTGGTGGATGCCCCTTCCCTGGACGTTTTCAAGCGGAGGCTGGACGACCATCTTTTGGGTATGTTGTAGGTATGTAGGGCTATCTTTCGGTTATGTTCCGGCAGAGTGCAGGAGGTTGGACTAGATGACCTGCAAGGTCCCTTCCAACTCTAACATTCTATGATTCTACGACTCACGGCACTTGAAAAAAAATTTAAATATGGGTGGGGGAGTCCCCTGTGAGGGGTAGGGACAGGATAGGGGAGAAATCTGTATGCTTTTTTTTGGTTTGTGTGTGTGCACATGTGTGTATCTGCACCTGGAAGTCACGATCTCTGGTGACTGACCCCCTACTGGGGGCCTGGAGGGTATTCAGAGAGGTGGCTGAATAAAGCGCACCTCTGTCCTCCCAACTTGGTATTCCAAGGAGGTCTCCCATCCAAGTACTGACCACAGTCAACCCTGCTTAGCTTCCAAGATGGGGCTTGCCTGGGCTATCCAGGTCAGGGCAGAATCTGTATGCTTTTGACTCACCTTCAACTTGGAAGTGAAACAAAAGGAAAAGAAAACTTTACAGAAGAGGCCTCAGAATCCCCAGGGGAGCAGTGAATGGAAAGCAAACTGAGCGCTGAAGGGAGGAAACAAGATGCAGAATGAAAAAGAAAACCCAATGGACGTGCATGGTGAACGTTAGGCAGAACTCCCGTACATAATAGGCCTCAATCAGCTTGCTTAGCCACTTACATACAGAAGCCCAGCAGGGCCAGAACCAAAGGACACACAAAACGGCTATTTGTATAAGCACTCTCCCCCACATGAAGTTTTAATGAAACTCCAAAACATCCAAACCAGAATACACTAACAATAATATTAGCGTGAAGAACATGGAGAGCTTTATACTACATAATCTTTCAAATGAGTAGGAGTAAATCTCTGACTTGTAGAACGACGTATGGCCAGCTCTGCGGGTAGTGGTGCTTTCAGTGCATCTGTAGTAGTGAGAGACACAGGATGATCTTAGTCCTCCTCGTTTTGAACAATAGGAGGCGCTGCTTCATCCTGTTTCTCAGGGCTAGTGACTGTGTTCCCAGACAGACGTACAGTTGGACATCCTAAGTCTGAATGAGATCCAGGACAATTCTGAGCTGATGGCTCGCTCCTCAGATGCAACGCTAGGTGCAGTTGGAGACAAGAAGACACACCTTCTCAATTGATCCACATGTCTCCAAACGATCTTTCCATCTTGTAAGGTGACAGAATAAGACACAGGGTGTTTAACTGTTCTCACAGTAGCAGACATCTGTAAAAGACAAGAGCCAAAGTTTTTAACATAGACGGCATCTCCAGTCATAAAAAAATGTTTTGCTTGTCTGTCATGTTGCTGTTTCTGTTGCCGTTGTTTATTATGCATACATCCTTTCAGGTCTGGGGGTAACAAATCCAACCTGGACCTCAGGTTCCTGCCTATTAACATTTCAGCTGAAGATAAGTGCAGTGAAATTCTGTAATTGAACAAATAACGAGTAAGCCTTATATTGAGACTTATTTGATGCTGGGTGATATGGTGCAGAGGTAACACGCCGATTGACATTTTATTCCATCAACTGTTTAAATTGTTGACTAGTAAAAGAACCTCCGTTTACCCATCAAGAGCATTTCAGGCAGCCCATGCACACCGAAACCCATTCTTAACTTTTCAATGGTAGCTTCACTAGTTGATACAGAAATAAGATAAAGCACCCATTTCGAATGAGCATCTACAAGTATGAGGAACCTTACCCAGAAAGGGACCTGCATAGTTTACATGTGATCACCTCCAAGGTTGATTTGGCTACAGCAGGAGCAGTTTCTATGGCTTTCTTTATTTATTTATTTGTTCAGTTTCTGTTCTGCCATTCCCGCAGATGGGCTCAGGGTGGGATTTATTTATTTATTTATCTATTGCATTTCTACCCCGGAGTTAAGATTGCTTGGAAAAAGATCAATAACCTCAGATATGCAGACGATACCACTCTGATGGCAGAAAATGAAGAGGACCTAAAGAGCCTCTTGCTCAGCGTGAAAGAGGAGAGCACAAAAGTGGGCTTGAAGCTCAACATCAAAAAACCTAAGATCATGGCATCCGGCCCCATCATTCCTTGGCAAATAGAAGGGGAAGTCGTAGAAGTAGTGACAGACTTCACGTTCCTGGGATCCCAGATCACTGCAGATGGTGACTGCAGACATGAAATTAAAAGACGCCTGCTCCTTGGGAGGAAAGCAATGGCAAACCTAAACAGAATAATAAAAAGCAGAGACATCACCCTGCCAACAAAAGGCCGCATGGTCAAAGCAATGGTTTTCCCAGTAGTAATGTATGGCTGCAAGAGTTGGACTATAAGGAAGGCCAAGCGCTGAAGAATAGATTCTTTTGAACTATGGTGCTGGAGAAGACTCTTGAGAGTCCCTTGGATTGCAAGGAGATCAAATCATTCAATCCTAAAAGAAATCAACCCTGACTGTTCCCTGGAAGGCCAGATCCTGAAGCTGAAGCTCAAATACTTTGGCCACCAAATGAGAAGGAAGCACACACTGGAGAAGACCCTGATGCTGGGAAAGATTGAAGGTCAAAGAAGAAGGGGATGGCAAAGGATGAGATGGTTAGATAGTGTCATCAATGCAATGAACATGAAATTGAGCAAACTTCAGAGGACAGTGGAAGACAGGAGGGCCTGGCTTTATCTGGTCCATGGGGTCGCAAAGAGTCGGACTCGACTGTGCGACTGAACAACAACCCCGCCCTCCCAGCCAAAGCCGGCTCAAGGTGGCTTACATCAAATCAACGCATAATTTACAATAAAGCATAAAGTATAAAACAGATTAAAACAATTCTAAAACCATTTAAACATTTAAAGTCATAACATTAATTATAGAACATTAAAAACATTGAAAACTGTAAAATCCTAACCCCTGCATGATGACATTCAGAGTATTTTCAGTCTATTTCGATGGTGTCCCAATCTAATTCAGTTAAAAGCAGAAAGGGCTAAATCCCGTAAGGGATTCCAGGTGGTAAATACCCTAACCGCAGATAAACCAAGGCGGGTTGTTGTTCAGAATCCTCAAAAATTGAAGACCTTGTCATAAATGAGACAGATGGTAACAGGATGATAACAGGAGGGGCCAGATATTATTTGACATCCGCTGCCTCACCCAAAAGCCTGGCAGAATAGCTCCATCTTACATCCCTGCAGAACTGTAAAAGGTCCCACAGGGGCCCGATATCTAGCGGGAGCTCATTCCACCAGGTTGGGCGCCACTTGACTCTTTTCTTAAACAAGGTGTAAGGAGGCCAGAAAAGTGTTAACAAGTTAGGCAAAAACTTACTATAATAATTAAGCAATTCTAAATATGCTTTCAGCTGGGAAACATTTTTCAGTCTGGGAGCTTTCTGAATTGCTTGGATTTTATCCGTCACAGGGTGTAACCTAAATAGACCACCTCTGGTTTCAAAAAAGAACACTTGCTTTTCTTAAGGCACAGTCCTGCTCCCCTCAGTCTGTCTAAAACTTCAGCCAAATTTCGTAAACGTTCATGCTTTGTAGTTCTAGTGGCTAATATATCATCCAAGTAAACTACTACATAAGGAATCCCTTGAAGTATTTCTTCCACATGGCCGGCTCACCCATAGAAAAATTTAGGCATTTGCCTAGGGGCACAGCACCCTGGAAGGACGAGAGCTTGACAAGATCGCGTGTCTCCTTCCCATGGAGGGTCCCACTCACCCAACCAGGGTCTTCCGCAGGATCAGAACAACCTTTTAAGGAGGAGGATTTTCACCCCAGATCTGCTCCTGCAGGGCCTGCAGAGGCAAATGAGCCCAGAGGTGGGAGGGGGGCTGCTGCGCGGTTTGGGCAATCACAGATCTCAGATGAGTAATCCTAAACACTACAAAAGAAGCCACAGGCCAGGTGCCTCTGAAACCTCAAGGAAGAACCATGTTGCCCTGATCCAAGGACCGCCCCCCCTTAAGGGTTCAGGAGCCTCTCATAAATGTTTAACAATGAGGCTGATTCCACTTAGCCGGGAGGGCACCAGAAGATATCCTCGCCTAGTGGGGGGACAGAATAGGTATTGTCACCTAGTGGGGGGGGGAAACCTGGGGCCGGCCCTGTCCTTCCATAGTCCTCTAAATGATCAGTGGGGCAAAAGAAACACCAAAAGGTAAATGATGATACCTGAACAGACCTTTGTGTGTATTTATTGTAACATAATCTTTCGATTCTTCATCCAGCACAAGTTGTTGATAGGCATGACTCTTGTCTTATTTTGTAAACAGCCAACCTCCTGCTAATGCTGCTAAAAGATCTTCCGTTTTAGGGACAGGTTATTGTTCCAGCTGTGCTACCCTGTTGACCATCAATTTGTAATCTCCACATACTCAAGGAGCCATCTGGTTTCAATACGGCAGCAACTGGGCTGTCCATTCTGAAAACTTTACAGGTCCAACATTACCGGCTTTAATAATCTTCCTAATTCCATTTCAACTTTTTGTCTCATTGCAAAAGGAATAGATATGGGCTTAAAATAATGTGATGTACTGTTTGGTTTCATATATATTCTCGCCACTGCACCCTTCATAACACCTAACACTTCCTTGAAAACTTCTTGGTTCATAGATAATACAGCTCCCAGAAAAAAAATTTCCCCTCCAGGTTGAAAATTTGAAACTGTTCTTTAGAGTTTAAACCCAGATCAGCTAACCATCCCCTTCCAAGTAAGTTGGGGCCACTTCCTGAAACCACTACCAGTGGTAATAGTTTTACTTTATCTTTGTAGGACACAGTGATCAAAACTTCACCTAGTAATTTAAATGTTTCTCCTGTATAAGTTCTTAATTGAATTCTAATACACTTCAAGGGTCCCCCTCTCATCCTGACCTAAAGCCTCAAAATGAGGTTTGACTCATGAGAGTTACTATGCAACCTGGATCCAGTTTAAAGCATTCCTTCTTGTTGTTTACATCCATAGTAATGCAAATTAGGTCCACCTTTGGAATTTTTGCTACAGTCAGATTGTAAATTATATATTCTACCTCCTCATCTACACTTATAGGCTTTTTCTCTTCCAATGCATACATCCTCTGAGTTGTGGAGTGATGTTTCACATTACTTTGTGTGGCAGCACTCTGTGTTTTAGTCCTACATACTATTTTAATGTTGCTAATCTGACCACAATTGTAACATCGGGCATTTTTGAATCTTCAGCTTGAGGAGGCAAGGAATACAGCACAATGGTAACAGCTCTCCCTAAGTTTCTTTTCCTTTTCACGGTCTCTGACAGTTTTCACATGCCCAGTTGTTCCTTGCATGAGGTCCTTCTCCCCCTCTTTTAGGGCCGGTGCCAGCAAATCCTCTAAAGTTTTAGTCACAGATCCTATCGCCAGGACCAATGTTAATGCAGAATAAAAGGTTAAGGCAGATTCAGACAGCAGTAGCCTCTGTATTTTTTCGTAATTTACTCCACAGAGTAAACGATCCCTTAAACAGTGTCAGTGTGGCACCATAATTGCAGTTCTGAGCAAGTTTCCGCAGTTCAGCTACGAACTCCCCTATAAACTCCCTCGGCTTTCTGGATTGTAAATTAAGTTTAAAACACTCCACTATCCTTCTTGGAGCAGGGGTTTCTGTGGTTCTGTAACAGATTTACTAGCTCTCCAAAAGTTTTATGACTAAGTTTTTCAGGTAGTAAGATATTTCTCATTAAACTATAAGTAGAAGGTCCCACACTGCTGAGCAGAATTTCTCTTTTTATCCAAATGTGACATCATTTGCAGTGAAAATTTGAGTGAGAATTTCACAGTATTCGTCCCAAGTTTGTTGTTTCTGATGAGACTGTGAAATAGTTCCCACAGTGGCAGCCATTTTCTCCCAGGTTCAGGAATACTCACAAAACAAGAAGTATACCCCTTAGGGTTTTCAGGTTCCTTTCACCTGCCAGCAAGGGGATGGGGGATTGGGAAGTGGCGTCCCCCCCCCATTCCCCTTGAAAGACATGTTGGCATGTTGGTGACAACAAGGGTAACACTCTGGATTTTGGATAAAACTCTCTGGTAAAATCGGGATCAAACTATAGAGTTTTGCCCAAAATCCAGAGCATCACATCTTGCTGACATGCCGATTTCACTTCTGAGTGATGCGGGCATGTTGCATGTGATGTCACTGTTTGGGGGGATTCCTTCCCATCATTCAGCTGGCTGGCGGCGGGCAGGAGGCCGCACAATTGGGGGATCTCCCACCTCCACCGGGCAAATGGCAACCCTAACACCCTTTCATGGTTACTTGTTTGCCAGGATGCATTCAGTTTATCCTTGTCACCATATATAGTATTGTGAATTTTGCTTTAACTTAACAAGCTTTGGTTAAATTAAGAAGGGTTTTTTAGTTCTGTGACCCATTTTCTCTCTAGCTGGGCCTTCTTTCAGTCAGTCTCTCAATCAGTTTGCTGAGCCATTCACTTACATACAGGAACCCTGTAGGGGCAAAACTAAAGGAAACGCAAAGCAGAAACTCACTCCTGGAGGTGGTTTGTATACATTACAACAGCCTCACAGAGTTGTGTTGGTAAAGATGGCCTGAGCCCATTGATGCTTAGTTGCATGGAGTTCCTTGGAGCAAAGATGGAAGGCAGACTACATAATCTAGTCTCACCTACTGCAGTAAAGAAAGCCTAAATTCATGCTAAGAAGTTAGGCCTGTGTCACAGCAATTATTTATTTATTATTTAAAACATTTTAAAGCTGTCTTTCCATCCAATTTAGGGTCATGAATGTGGTGACCAATAAAAACATTAAAACAAGCTTACAAACAGATACATATATATGGGTCACAGAAATGTTTTATATATATACTAGGAATAAGGCCCGTTGTGGAAATAAATACAACGGGCTCTAGAAAGAGGCTCTGGGAGAGTGCCCCGGCTTTGGGCACTCAGTGACAATTTGCTGTGGCAATCTCAGCAGGGTATAATGACAGAGTCCACCATTTTCTCCAGAGGAACTGATCTTTGCTACCTGAAGAGCAGTAGTAATTTTGAGTGATCTCCAGCCCACCCCCAAGATTGGTAACAGTGGTTCCCCAGGAGGGAGTGGTTGGTTTGGAGGGTGGAGTCTATGGCATTGTACCTGTCTGAGGACCCACCCCTCCTCAACACTCACCCTCTCCAGGTTTGACCCCTCAAATCTCCAGGAATTTCCCAACCTGGAGTTGACAACCCTATCTCCCTCCCAGCCAACCTACCTTTAGTTTTCCATCTCCTTCCCCATCCCTCCTAGAGACCAGTTGTAATTTTGAGTGATCTCCAGCCCCCACCTGGAGATTGGCAACAATGGTTCCCCATCAGGGAATGGCTGGATTGGAGGGTGGAGTCTATGGCATCGTAACTGTCTGAGGTGCCACCCCTCCTCAAACCTCACCCTCTCCAGGCTCCATCCCTCAAATCTCCAGGAATTGCCCACCTGGAGTTGGCAACTTGATCAGGACTGGGCCCAATGAGTTTTCTCCCAAAGGCCAACATAGGTGTGGAAAGGGCCTTTTACTGACCGAGGAGAAAGTACAGGTGCCAACTCTGATTAGGGAAATACCTGGAGATTTGGGTGGGGGGGATCCTGTGGAGGGCAGCATTTGGGGTGTGTGTGGAAGGACTCAGCAGGGTATAATGCCGTAGAGTCTACCCTCCACAGCAACCATTTTCTCCCGGGGAACTGATCTCTGTCATCTGGAGGTCAAGTGTAACAGTGGGAGATCTCCAGGTCCCACCTGGAGATTGGCAGCCCTAGGGGAAGGTCAGCCCACAACGGGGAGTTGAAGAAAATGGTCTGATGGTCGCTGGCCCACCTCGTTAGCCAGCCAGCCAGCCATGCTGAAGCTAAGCAGGAGAAAGAGCCTTTTTCCATTTATTCTGACAGGAAAGTGGCCGTTGGGGAGGGGGTTATGGGCGGGGGAGGGGGTTATGCTGAAAGTCCTTTGTTTTTTCACTCACAGAATCAAGCTTGGCTGCCTACCAACAGCCACTGAGGGGATAGTCCCTCACAGGAGTCAAGAGAACTGTCTTCCTCAGGAGAGAGAGCTGTCTGCCAGGGGGAGTGGGTGGGGAAGAGGAGCAGACCCAGCATCCGGCCAATGGCACGAGAGTACTCTTGAGTGGCAGCTGATGGACCAATGGCTGAGGGAGGGCATTTTACAGCCAGTGGGAGCGCATGGAATCTTGCGAAACCAAAAGATAATTATTTATAAGGATATATATATAAAACAATTAAGACAAAACACATGGACACATGAACAGGAAGATGTCAATAAGAATCAGTGAGGAAATGCCAGACAAAACAGGAAAGTCTTCACCTGCTTTCAGAAGGCTATGATAGAAGGCAACAGACAAACCTTCCTGGGGAAGGAATTCTATCACAATTGCCAAAATCATCAACTGAAGATCATACACGTGGAAACTTTTCCTGTGCTTTTATTTGAAGCTACTATTGCGTAAGAAAAACTGTTGGGTGAGTTAGCAAGACATAACATTCCAGAAACATGTTTCATGCTACTTCTTACACAGATGAGTCTTCCTTGCAAGAGTTTCATATGTTAAAAAGCCCTCTGTCTGACCTTCTGAGATAAGTTGACATTCCTGATGATTAATGGCTTTCTGTCTTGGCACACTTAAGAATTTTAAATTCTATATTTTCTGTTCCTTTACTTCTTTCTCTGGCTTTCCTCATATGTACATTTTCTGGTTTTGAGGCCATGTGTCAGAGAAGAGAGGAGCAAGACCCCTCCTTTTCCTTTCATCTTTGCCATCCAACAGTCCAAGAACCAGTAAGAATCAGCTGTCAGGCCAACAGCATGCCAGTCCTCTGGGAATCATCAGAAACTCTAACAGTTTACCATAGAGTTTCTAGTGATACCTAGAGAGGTATGGTGTCATTTCTGGGTTTCCCTAGGAGTGACATCACACTATTGCCAATGGCACCCTTTCATGTCTCCATCCCATGTCTTGTGCTCTTTGCCAGGCTGTGCCTGGCAACTCTAATTACAATTGTTCTCTGGACTACAAAGATCAGTTTCCCCGGAGAAAATGGCTGCTTTGGAGGTTGGGTTCCTTCTAACCTGAGCAGGGTTCCCTCTAACGTGTGCCAACCTGCACTGGTGCACTGATTCCCCCCAGCACATAGCCCATTAGTTCAGCACAGGGGTCCTCATGAGTTGGCCCCACTCCCCTTCCCTAGGGCTGCTGCTGTGTGGCAGCCAGTCTCACCCAGCTTCCTCCATCACTGGGGGGAAGAGGCACCAAGCCAAGCCTCCCCTCACCCCACTGGCCAAGTTCTCCTCCCTCTCCCCCGGGGAGGAAGGAAGGGGAAGCTGCCAACCACTGTGTGGGGGAGAGCCAAACGGAGCACTCTAATGGTTACCTACCCTTTAAAATGAGCAACTGATGGGTGGATCCACCGTGCTGCTTGCTTAAAAGAGTGGGAAGCCATTTCAGCGCTCCCTTTGGCTTCCCCCCGCTTGGAAGGGGGGGAGCCAAATGAAGCACTCTAATGGCTGCCCACCCTTTAAAGTGAGCAGCTGATGGAGGCTCTCTTTCTTACTTATTTTGTCTTCCTTCCTCTCTCCCCATCTATTTACTTTCTTTCCAC
The DNA here is from genome assembly GCA_029375565.1 of Gekko gecko. Classification (NCBI taxonomy): domain Eukaryota; kingdom Metazoa; phylum Chordata; class Lepidosauria; order Squamata; family Gekkonidae; genus Gekko; species Gekko gecko. Next base: position 72,684,835 of record JAPDNY010000003.1, on the reverse strand, counting down.
CTCTCCCCGCCTGCCCACCTTCCTTCCTTCCTTCCTTCCTTCCTTCCTTCCTTCCTTCCTTCCTTCCTTCCTTCCTTCCTTCCTTCCTTCCTTCCTTCTAAAAATGTAGACTTGCTCACAACTTTAATCCTATTAGATCTTTTGGTTCACGGAGTAGAATTTTGGCTCACAAGACTCTTCAGCTTAGAGGGAACATTGCTCCTGAGATCCCTCTCCTCTCGAAACCATGCCTTCTCTCAGGCTCCACCTCCAAAAACTCCAGGTATTTCCCAGCCCAGATCTGGCAATCCTAAAAGATAAAATTGTTTTGGGATGCAAAAATAAGAAATCATGTAATGTGAGAGGGACCCGGCACTGGAAAGGCGATCCATATTTACTAAGCAGTGGGATTAGCAGATAAAGATATGAATGGTTTGAATAACACAATTGTAAAGGAGTTATTATTGGAAATGAGTCACTCTAGCTATGTTTTGTGGGATTAACGCTATAGTACACCTATTTTCTCAGTGAAACAATAAACAACAATTATACCAAACAGTATGCCACCCTATTTGTTTATGCCAGCACATTCTCTATTAACAGTACAGTTCAGTTCAGTGCCCTTATTGGCAGAGGTTGAAAGCATAACAAGAACCACAGTTTTAATATACAAAAGACAATCATCCCTCCAGAGCTTTAACATTATATTCCCTAATCCTCATAACAATCAAGAAGGTAATATGGGGGCACTGGTCCAATAAAAAGGAGACAAGCGTCTCCTCTGGATAGCTATGCCTGTTGTGCAAAAGGGGACCAATTAAAACATCCCATACTTTAGCATAAAGTTCACAGTGGAGAAAAATGTGAGCAATCAATTCTGGTATTTTGCTGCTATATTGACAGATCCTTTCATGGTAAGGAACATCTGCAAATCTCCCATAGAGAACTGCTGATGGAAGGACATTGAATCGTGCAAGCATGAAAGCTTGATATAATTTGGGGGTAGTAAGCTGTGAGGAAAAAAGCAGCTGAAAGCCCATAACTCGATGTTATATTAAACTTCAAAGGAGAACAAGTCATCCCTGCAAGAGAGCAAAGAGTTTGTCCTTCAGTGTCCAAAAGTCTCTGTTTCAGAGATCTAAATACTTGGGATTTGTCTAACACAAGAAGGGAGTCAAAAGAGATACCAATAGACTGTATTTTTCTCAGACTTGAGTGTGATCAATTAGATGGGAATGAATCCGACAGCATCAAATGGACATAGCTCCTGGGTTCTGCCCTATAATGGAGGCATAACCAGAATTTCAATGTTGAGAACCAAACTCTAGTTTCTAGGAGACACTGCCCTGTCTTCAAGCACATGGTCACATAACTTACAGTTTGGAACCCCAAGGATACGATGCAAAAACATTGTCTGGATCTGCTCAACGTGTTGGTTGAAAGAGCCAATCCAGATAGGGATCCCATAAAGTATTTAAGATGCCACTTTGGTGTTAAAGACTCGCATAGCTGCCAGGAAAAAATGGATTACTCTTCACATAGAAAAACCTAGGATTTGCAGACAAATGACATTTTACCAAGCTTGTTACTTGTTTCCTTTGAGCTGTCCAACTATTATTATACCAGAATAGAACTCTCAGGTATTTAAAATATTTGACTTATTCAATGACACTGCCTTCCAGGGCTTTGAGAACACTAAAACTTTTGATTTCTCCAAATTAACAGATAGATTTGTCTCACGGTACAATATGAAAGTAAGTAGAAGATGCTTAAGACCTTGTTGGGTGCATGATAATATTACTTCATCATCAACGTACAATAGTAAGGTGACAGCTTGGGAGTCCAATTTAGGAAAAAGGCCATTGGCTGCATGCAAAGCAGGAGCTAGGTCATTCATAAATAGGTTGAATAAATAGGGCGCCAAAATACAACTTTGTTTGACTCCTTGATTTAAAAAGATCTTAGGTGTTAACATACCCAAACGGCCATATTTAACTTGGAAACTAGTAGAAGAGTATAATTTCCAGGTAAGGAAAAGTAACCATTTGTCCATTCCTGTCATGTACAATTTATCCCACAAAAGGTTTCTAGGTATCGAGTCAAAAGCCCCTTTTAGATCAAGGAAAGCAGAAAATAATTTTTCCCCGCTATATTTCTCTACCAAGTGAGCAAAATTTATGCAGCAGTCTAATGTTGATTTACCTAAGCAAAATCTAATCTGTTCAGTTCCCAAAAAGTTTTGGTCTGACATCCAGGAGGTGAGCTTATCTAACAGGTGCCTTGCATAAAGCTTGCCCACCATTGAATGTAAACTGATTGGACAATAATTTCATGGAAAATTAGGATTGCCTCTTTTGAAGATCAGCACTGCAATGGCATTTGTCCATGTATCGGGCATGATTCCCGTTTTATCTATTAAAGTAAAAAGGGTAGTGAAGAAGGCCACCAGTCTAGGTGAACTTTAAATAGTTCTGGGGGAAGTCCATCAGGCCTTGGCACCATCCAGATTTTAATTTATTAATTAGACATTAAATTTCATTTGGGCTAGCTAGGGGCCATTCAGGCAGATCAGAAGATAATTCCTATTGTTGCTCAAATGAAATAATAGAAGGATTTTAAAAAATTAAAAAATGGTCTGTCCAAGTTTGAGCAGGTATAGAGCAAATGAAAGATGGAGTCCTATCCTTATATGCCCTGGCAACCAAAACCCAGAATTGTTTACTATTCTTGGATAAGGATGCATTAATTAATATATCCCAGCTGCTGATGTTCAGTTATCTCTTCTTATATGCTATGGCAGCTTAAAGTTGTGTGTTTTTTTCAAATTTAAAATACCTATAGGGTATGTTGGTAGTGTTACTATTACAATACAAATGATAAGTGGCACATAACTGAGGCTTTAAACTTTGGCATTTTTCATTGAACCATGGATCAGTATTACTTCTGGAGGAACTATGGGAAACTGTAGATTGCTGCTGCAGTGAGCAATTGATAGTAGCAACCAAGCTGTTATAAGAACAGAAAACCTCAAAGGGATTTGTATGTAAGTTGTTGAATTAGCTTGCTAACCACGCTGGAATATATTAATTGGTTAATACCCACCTATATTTTGGGGACCACCTAATTCTTTGAGAGGCAGGCATGTTTTCACAGGAAGAAATGGGCACAGAGGATAGACAGGATGACTTCTCACCATGCAAAACAGTGATCAGTGGGAAGTGGACACTATTGTCACATGTACCCACAAAAAAAAATATCAAGAATCCATCTTTTCATATTTGGAGAAACAATAACATAATCAGTTACACTACAATCCCAGACAGAACCAAATGGGTATTCACCAGGCATATCGTGAGACAATAACCCATTTTAAATTAATCTACCTGCACCGCATTAACATGAGGGTCTTTGGATTGTCTTGTAGGAATAATATGTTCGAATAAGGAGTGATTAATGTCATTAGTATGAAGGCCCATGGGCTCATACAAGAGTTGGTCGTCTTTCCCTATCCCGGCATTAAAGTCACTAACAATCATTGATTCCGCTAAGGGAAAATCCCACTCAAGATCCTCAATTTATACACTTAAACTACACAATTGAGCTAGAAGACTGGCATTATTAGAACATGGGGGTAGGTATACACTGAACATAAGCAGGCTTAGATGGGACAGTTTAACAAGGGCTACATGGGCAAAAGGAGACAAAATAATAAACTCTGCCTTCATCTATAGTACACCTAGGCTGCGTTCAGACGGCCAGTCAATCGCGCCATGAGCCCTCCTAAAATTTTATCCCGATTTTTTTAATCCAGCCTAGCACGACCAGACGCCCCCCATGAAATAGCCTCACCGCGCGTTGTTCCCACCGTGATTTGTCTACACGGCATCCACCGAGGATTTTTTTAAAAAAAGTTTTGTACATTCACATAGGCAAGGCTGTGCCTCCTTGGAGAACTGAGGCGATCGCGGAGGGTTTTCAGCAAAGTCCCGGTCCTCCCCCTTGCCATCATGATCAATGGAGGGACTATTTTGCAAGTTAGAACAGTCCTTCCCCCCTCCATCTCCCATCGCGGTAACATCTTGTCCCTAAAAGAAATAAGCATGAATATTACATTCCTCGTAGCGCTTATCGCTGAATGCGTTTCCTCGTTAAAGCGCACATGGGGTTTCAATTTTTTAAAAATCGCGCCCCTGTCGGCTCGGTCTGACGTCAGACCGAGCCGACGGGAGCATCGCGCGCTAATGGAGTGACCAGATGGAAGAAAGTCTGCAGTTGTTGCGTGGGTAAGCGAAAACCCTACATTGAAACTGCTACTTTTAAAATCAGGATTGGAGGCGCAGCAGAACGGGATGCCTATGGGACCGGAATATTTCGCAGATGTTTCTGTCTGGTCATGCATTTTTGATCCGCAAGGGAGTCGTTCCTATGGCAGATCAAAAGATCCGTCTGAACACACCCCTACTTTCTCAGTGAAACGATAAACTACAACATGGTATGCCAACCTATTTGTTTATGCCAGCACATTCTCCATTAACTTTTGAAGATACTTCACTAAACTTCCATATCTGCTGTATTGTTAGACCTCCATTCTGAGGCCCAAAAGTTCGTAGCAGAAACATCTTGTTAAGTATGAGACGTAAGTCCGATCTTAACTAGTGATTCAGCTTTATTCAGTCAATAGTAAACCAACACAAGGAACAGTGGAGCAGCAGGCTCCTTTTTTAAACTGTCCGGGCTGTGGTAACCACGCCCTTAAACAAGTTAATAACCAATAACAAAAGAGAGATAACAACCAATAGATTTCGTTCCCTCCGGAACAACTCTAGCTGCTCTGATTGGCTTGCTACGCAGAGCAGCCCTTAAACAAGTTAATAACCAATAACAAAAGAAAGATAACAAACAATAGATTTCGTTCCCTCCAGAACAACTCTAGCTGCTCTGATTGGCTTGCTACGCAGAGCAGCCAATCAGATTGCTTACTTTTAGGATACTTTCTGAAACCTAAAGTGCATACATGTTATTTACAATACATAACACATCTCCATTTTTTAAAGTGCTTTGCATTCTTTCGGTTACATTTCCAGGTGTTCTGAACACATGCTTCTAATTCTTTTGTAGAGTGTGACTTTCCTTTGACACACACTCTTGTCCAGTACAGCCCCTAACCTTCATACTATCACCTTATATTTCTGTAGAGTTTGTCTGTTCAGAATAACGGAAAAGACACAGCTTCTTCCATTGTAAGCCTTGGGCAAAACCAAGCCCTGGTCATTGTTATTGGTTTCAGATGTTGGCCTCCTAGTTTGATCAGAATAGACTCAAAAGGGTCATAAACAGGCCCGTAGCCAGGATTTTGTGGCTTGTGGGGCAATTTCTTTCCTGGTGGAGTTGAAGTTCTCAGTGCAGAAAGAAAAGCCATTTAGCAAACAGAAAGCTGTTACCAGGATAGATCTCTAAATTGCAAGCTGCCAACCACTTTAGATGACAGTTCTCAGCTGCTACAAGTTAATCACTTCTGCCAGCCTAAGCAACTATTCTGATAACAAGCTGGCAGGTGCAGGTGATGACTTCTATAGTAAAGAAAGCTAACACTTAGGCAGAAAAACTCTCTTAAAGGAGACCAGTTTTTTGACACAGAGTTAGAAGGGATCCTAGAGGTCACCTACTCCAACCTCCTTTGCTCAGTGTGGGAATTAGTCAACTACAGCACCCCACCCTGCTTAAATGAGTACATGTCTTTAAAAATGTTTTTAAATGAATGAAAAAAGCATTTACAGGAGAAATTCTTATGGGACTGAAACTTTAAGAAAGGGGGCAGAGCCCCCAACAGTCCCACTGTAGCTACAGCCTGGTCATAAACTAAGTAATGCATAGTTTCAAGCCTGCATCAAAAGCAGTCACAAACCTGTTGGGAGAAACTGTGATTACTGATGAAAGAGAGAGCTTATTGTGTATTTGGAAGTTCTTTCAAGACTTATGCATTAAGGCAGGCTCTGGAAGTCAGGGTATTATGGGACTGCTTTTAATTGAGATCTCACCCACCTCCCAATAGTCACACACTTGAATTTTGCCTTCATCAGCATTAAAAATGTCACATATTTTCTTAATGACATCATTTCTTTTATTTTTAATCCCATTTCATTTTTTCCAGATGGGGTCATAGATTATTTGTAATGATCTCAAGCTGAACCTGAAACACAGACTTTGATTCACTTTTCGGTTTCTTCCATTCACCCACCATTGCTTTCCACCAATACAAATTAAAGTGGTAAATTTTAAACAGCTGCCTTATTATCTGCAACTTATCCTGAAACAGGAAGCATAGGTAGGTGTAGACTGCTGATGTGGATGATGTCACAATTGCAGTACTAATAAGCTTCATGCACATAGTGATATATACAGGCCCCATATAAACAGGACAGTCTGAGCATCGAATATATTTCCTGTATAATCTTAGTAGAAAAATGGGAGAATCGTGCAGACAGGGGTTGGAAATTGTTATGAAATTATTCATCTGTTTTCCAAAAATTATATATTTTAAAAATACTTTATTCTTTGCAGTATTCTTTGCAGTATACCTAGCACAAAAGAATAGCATCATTTTGTACTCACAGGCTGAAGCATACCTGAGCAAGGAAGAACCAAAAGATGAGTTGATTAGTTGGTGGCTAGCAATTTTTTGGGGAGCTGTGGTGGCTCAAGTGGTTAAGACGCTGAACTGCAGGCTGTGGAAGGTCAGTAGTTCAGCAGTTCAAGATCCGAGAGTGCCGCATGATGGGGTGAGCTCCCGTCTCTAGTTCCAGCTCCTGCCAACCTAGCAGCTCGAAAGCAAGAAATTGCAAGTAGATAAATAGGTACCACTTTGGTGGGAAGGTAACAGCGTTCCGTGCGCCTTGGTGTTTAGTCATGCCAGCCACATGACCACGGAAACGTCTTCAGACAGCGCTGGCTCTTCGGCTTTGAAACGGAGATGAGCACCGCAACCCTAGAGTCGGATTCCACTGGCTTTCGAGCAAGGGAACCTTTACCTTTACTTTAGCAATTTTAATTGGTGAGGGTGATTTTAATAGGTGTGGTTCATACTTTGTTTGAGTCTATACTGCTTCTGATGAGCTACTGTAAAAGGGAATAATAGCATCTGAAGAAGTCCATGAATGCTTATGCTCAATGTTCCCTCTAAGTTGTGGAGTCTTGTGAGCAAAAATTCTACTTTGTGAGCTACTGGCATTAAAGCTGTGAGCCAGCAATTTGGCTACTGCATAAATTAGTTTGCTCTGGAGCCAGCCTTCCTGAGCCAAGACAAAAATCTGTGAGCCGGAGGTTAAAAAACTCTGAGCTAGCTCACACCAACTCAGCTTAGAGGGAACTCTGCTTATGCTGGAATAAAATTTTGTGAATCTGTTTGCTTTTGCTGTAACAAGGCTCCTGTTTGTTTTTGCTGCAATACAAAATGAACGCTAAAGATAGCTTTAAAATTACCGATATCTTTTATTGGGTGAATTGTACGTGTCTTCACTTCTTTTGCTGTCTCCACAAGAGGCACAATATTTTGGTTTTTACATGTATGTTTAAATTTAATTGCTTAGCTAATCAGTTTTAAAGCTGCAGATGTCAGCAAAAATTCTTTAATTACATTGACAGTCCTTGGCCTGCAACTTGTGGGAGTGAGACACCAACAGTTTCCTCTTCTTCACTAGCTGTTTCAGCATCCAGAGGAACAAGCAACCAAGGCTGCACATGAGAATTGTTAAATTGAGTGTATTTTCTCCCTAAGTTTTGTTCTTATGTCTCATTGTCTGCTAGCGCTGGCAATTGTCTGCTAGAAACTGAACAAAATGTCCCACTGATGGAACTTCCTTCTGCCTCTTTTGCAGACCTCCTGCTCTGAGTGGTAGCTCTGTCATCTCTGACCTCTCTCTCATCCGTCTCTCTCCACATCCTGCGGGACCTGCAGAATCGCCTTTCAACCCTCCTCACCCGTACATGAACCCCCACATGGAACACTACCTCCGATCTGTGCACAGCAGCCCTACCCTGTCCATGATCTCAGCTGCTAGAGGTCTCAGCCCAGCTGACAGTAAGTGACTGACTATGCTCAAGGACTTAAAACCTTGTATATATACATTAGGGTTGTCAAGTCCATCTTTGCCCGCAGTGGGGGACTTTGGGGGGCGTTCCTGGAGGGGGCGGGGCATCCCTGACGTGATGACGTCACATTGGGGACGTCTGCTCCCTCCTCAGCCACGCGCCCCTTGCACGCGGGGAAATGCTGTGCAGAGAGCTGGCATTTCCCCGCTCACCCGAATGCCAGCTCCGTTTAAACACAGGCAGCCTTCCCTGCACACTCGATCTTGAGCGGAGATTGGGCTTGCGGGGAAATGCCAGCTTCCTGCACTTCCCCTTTAAAAGCAGTTTCCAGGCACCCCGATCTCCGCTTGAGATCCAGCATGTGGGGAAGGCTGCCTTTGGAGCTGGTGTTCAGGTGAGCGGGGAACGCCAGCTCTGTGCATTTAAAGGAGGCCCTTCGAGAGAGAAGGGAGAGGGGTGGCTGTGGGTGTTGGGGCTTGGGGGCAGGGCTTCCCCCACCGGCCATTTGGCCAGCGGTGGATAGAACCCCCCCCAAAGCGGGGGACCCCTGCCAAACCGGGGGGTTTGGCAACCCTAATATACATCGCTATTGATATGGCTGTTGGTGCATTAGCACTTTAAAAGAACAGCTCACATTATTCTAGTGTTTCTGCTTATGACGGAAGAAAAGGAAGAACTGGGAAACCTGCTATTATGCCAACAGTAATGGTTTCCTGATGGTATCTTATTTGCTCTCCACTTTTCATTCTGATGAGCCCAGTTTATACAACTATATTTACATGTTGAAGATTAAGGCCAACTGATGCCTTAAACACAGCCCAACAGTGGTGCCCCTCAGCCCTTCTGTTGCTTAACTGTAGGGCTCTTTTTTGTAGCAGGAACTCCTTTGCGTATTAGGCGACACACCCCTAATGTAGCCAATCCTCCAAGAGCTTACAGTAGCCCCTGTAAGAAGAGCCCTGTAAGCTCTTGGAGGATTGGCTACATTAGGGGTGTGTTGCCTAATATGCAAAGGAGTTAACTGACAACTCCATTAGTGCTGAAGGTGAAATAAGAGATTAAAAATTCAGTTTTCTTCCAAGCCATCCCCCAGGCCAGGCCCTACAATTCTATTTAATATAAACTTTTTTTTAAAAAAAATAGTTATTTAACACTAAATAGCAGGAAGCAATATAAGCAAATTATTTACTTATAACTAGGGCAACAGAAAATAAATTGTTATAAGGAAAAAAATGCAAATATAAAATTTATTGAAAATTATTTTCAGTGACCCTTGCAAAGATTGAGTAGGATCTGATATTATCTCTACTGGAATTACATGCTTTCAAGAGCATACTTTTCAGTTCTGAAAAGTTTCATTCTACAAAATCAATGTTGGTGGACAATTAAAAAAAGATATTCTAGTGGAGAAATACCATTATTTGTACAGAACAAAACATCTTTTATTCCATGGCTTGAAAATATATAGCATTTAAATATGCATGGATGAAAAGATGCAAAAAAATGCTTGTTGTTCCTAACTTATAACTTTATTTATACTTTTAAAAGCTTTCTCCTACTTTTAAAATTGTAAAATCTTTGATCAAGTCCTCAAAACTAATCTGCCGTAACAAGTCTGCCCTGTACTTAGCAGACCCAAGGCATCCGGCCCGTTTTGTCGCATAGATGGTCCTGCTGCCCCCCCCCCACCCCGACCCTGAACTCTTGGTGCTAGTGGTTCCACTATCATTTCTTACGAACAGCCATAACAGAAGGAATGACTGAGAAAAATATTTCATCTGCAAAGTGCCCCCCTTCCCTTGGTGCCCTAAGGACATGCTTAATTTTAATGGTTAATCCAGGGCTGAGTCGAAGTGTGCACAAATACTCCTTGGATTTTTATGTTTAGAACTGAAATTCTCAGTGGGTCTGATACATATACATCATGATTAAATATTGTCGTGTTTAGCCCTCTTTCTAAAGTCATTTCAGGATTTGCTGAGTCATTATCTCAGTATATATTTAAGTATTCACAAAACCAACATGTACAGATCCACTGAAAAGGCAATGTGCCGAGTGCTGTTCAGGGGAAGTTATGCATTCGGACGCAAAGCAGATCATTATTTATTAACGTACGTTCTAAAGAATGCTGCACATCAATATGGTTTGCGCTGGCCCCAAAAATCAGGATTCCAAACTCTGTTTAATCTTGATTGGGATTCTTGGTTTCCAAAGAAAGCAGAATAGTATGGATGTAATAGTAAACTACAGCTTGCCATGAAAACAAAATTATGTAATTAGATTGCTCTATGTGAGGGAGGAGGGAATGCATGAATCAGAGGCTCCCAGAGCTCGTTGACATAAAGTTACTGTTACATCTAACCGATGCTTTAATACAGGGGTCTTTTTGTAGAAAAACAGCTGCAGGAGCTCATTAGCATATGGTATGCTAATTAGCTATTAGGCTATTAGCATATGCCACGCTCCCTGACATCACCGGAAGTGATGTCAGAAGTGGAAGCAAAAGGAGGGGAGGCATCTTCAAAAGCCTCCCCTTCCCTTCCCCAGCTGGTCTGGGTGGGGGAGCTAAGAGAGAAGGGGTTTAAAGTTTAAACTCCTTCTCATGAGAGTTGGGCCACAGAAGGAGGAAAGAGGGAAGGAGTAGAGAGAAGGAAAGAGGGAAAGAAAGAGAAGGAAAGGGGAGGGAAAGAAAGAGAGGGAAGAAGGAGGGAAACAGGGGAAGGAGGAAAAAGAGAAGAGAAGAAGGTGGGAAAGAAAGAAAGAAAGAGGGAAGAGAAGAAGGAGGGAAAGAGGAAAAGAGAGAAGGAAAGGAGGGAATGAAAGAAGTTCGGCGGCAATTCGGCCCCATTATATCCTATGGGCCATTGAAGTCAATGGTGAAAACATAGGGTATATTCTGGGGGCTGGAGGGGAGGGGATTTGAGGGAGAGGCTCCAAACTCACAGGATAGCTGATGGAGCCTCTCCTCAAGATACCCACCAAATTTCAAGAACGTTGGACCAGGGGGTCCAATTCTATGGGCCCTCAAACAGGTTGCCCCTATTCCCTCCATTGTTCCTCACTGGCTAGTGAGGAAAGCCACACCCCTGAGCCCCGCACCGAACAGCAGTCACCAACAGCCACCCCTCTCCCTCCCCTTCTGCAAGATTTAAAGGACTCTCCAGCTGATCGGCAGGAGCACATGGCCCACCAAGCAGCTGGAGCACCCTTTAGACGCTGAAAGAGGGAAGGGACAGGGGCGGCCACTGGCACACACCTGAACTCCAAGCAATGAATTCACTGCTTGGAGTTCAGGCACTCCCCCACACACACACATTTCTTGCTCAAAGCATTTAAAGGGTCTCTTCAAATGCTTTGAGTAAGATGCAGGGGGACGCTCCTGAACTCCAGGTGGCAAATTCACCATTTGGAGTACAGGCATGGGGGGGGAGTGCCAGTCCCCAACATGTTGATGTCACTTTTGTGTGACATCATCACATTGGGGGTGTCCTCACCCCCTCCAGGAACGCCCCCCCAAAGTCCCCTTCTGGGGACTAAGAAGGACCTAGCGGCCCTATTCTCTGTAGTAGTCTACCTCGTCACATTAAATATAGGTGCTCCAGTGATAATTATGGTATGCCACTTGGGGGGGGTACATGATATCTCTATCTAATTTGTATTTGTCATTAAGCCATAAGCCTCAAGTGTGTGGAATCAGAACTGGATACTGGTTACCTTCTAGGGTTGCAAACTCCTTTTTGGGAAATACCTGGAGATTTGGGGATGGAATCTAGGGATGGGATAATGCCATACGGTCAGCCATTTTCTCCAGGGAAACTGATATCTGTTGCTTGGAGACCGGTTGTAATTCCAGAAGATCTCCAGCCCCCACCTGGAGGCTGGCAACCCTAGTACTTTCCTCACAAGTCCATCCACACAGACTTAAGTCCATCTTGTAAGACCGGGCTTCTTCTGTTGCCTCTGATTTGCTTTGGCGATCCTAAAGGCCCCTCACTGTAGCAAGCGTTAAGATTCCAAGGCTCTACTCTAAGCAAACTACAGATGTGTTTTATTGCCGTTGTAGTCATTTTCCCTCCCAGCTCCTGACCCTCCTTCCTGCCTGCAAAAGAAATTTTTATTATTACTTGGCATTAGAAAGGGGGCCTTTGTGCTGGATTCCAGCTTTCTTTTCCTTGCCTTTCCTTTTTTCTTTTTAAGCCACAGTAAATAAGTTAATGGAGAGTGGGCAAAGAGGCAGGTTTGAAAATTCACAAATGGGCAAAAGTGAGGATAATTGGTTCTGGCAAGGCAAATGGTTTTCTACTGCCAGGCACTTAAAAAAAAAACAACCCACCCTCTCATGCTGCGTATTCGACTCATGCTTTAATTTTCTTACGCTGCTTCTCGTTAACTGGGCTGTGCTTGTCTCTCTGTTTCCTAATGGGCTGGGGTGTTAATTCTGACAGCCTTATTGCGCCTCGGTCCCTCGCCATCTTCCCTCCGTTCCTCCCCCCACACTCCGTCTGACTAAAGTGAATGCCGCGTTCATACAGAAGGATTATTAGAAGGGGTGTGTGGAAATAAGAGATTGTTTATAAATTTGCGGAAATGGAGGAATGTGGAGGGCCCCAGCCCCGGTGTCTTTTGTCCGCAGAGAGTACACGTCCCGAGCACACGTCAGAGTCGTAACTTCGCGCTTTTTGGCAGGGAAAGGGCAAATTCTAACGTCACTGCAGAATTTTACTCACAGTGGAAATATTTCAGCCTTGCTGTTTCTCTCTCTCCCCCCCACCCCACCCATCCCTTCTCTGCCCCCTTCACTCTTTGCCTGTATAGTTGCACATGAGCATCTGAAAGAAAGAGGTCTTTTTGGCCTTCCCCCTCCTCCACCAGGAGCCAACCCTGCAGATTACTATCACCAGATGACTCTCATGGCCAGCCACCCAAATCCTTACGGGGACCTCCTCATGCAGAGCGGGGGAGCAGCCAGTGCAACGCACCTTCATGATTACCTCAGCCCTGTAGACGGTGAGTAAGGAAGCGTGAGCCTTCCGCAGTTGGGCACATCCCAAGGGTACTTTGGCTTGGATTTTTGTTCCCCAAATGATGACAGCCCCTTTACCTGTGTTCCAGATTTCTACACCAGGTGTATTATAGCTTGTAATTAGCAGCTGATTTTATTCACAATTGGATTCTGGTTGTAAAAGTGTGTGTGTGTGTTAGGATTGCCAGGTCTGGTTGGAAAATACCTGGAGACTTTGGGGGAGGACCCAGGAGAGGGTGGGGTTTGGGGAGGGGAGGGGAGGGGCCTCAGCATGGTACAAGGCCACAGAGTCCACCCTTCAAAGCGGCCATTTTCTCCAGGGGAGCTGATCTCTGTCAGCTGGAGATCAGTTGTAAAAGTGGGAGATACCAAGGCCTTACCTGGAGGCTGGCAACCCTAGTGTGTATGTGTATGCACACACACACACGCATGCATGCATGCATACAATCTAGGGTTGCCAACTCAGGGTTGGGAAATTCATGTTGTTTGGGATGTGAAGCCCGGGCAGGGCAGGGCAGGGCTTGGGGAAGGGAGGAAGCCCAGCAGAGACACGGTGCCAGAGAATTTTGCCTTCGGGAGACTCGAAACTTCAGAGTTCAGATGGATAACACCGAATTGTTACGTCATGGTGAAAAAATAGTCTTGGCTACGAAACTCCTTTTCCAAAGGGGATAAGGAGCATAGGACGATGCAAGCCTTTTGCAACTTAAAGAGGTTCCCAAATTCTCCATATGAGGAAGACTCCACATCGAAAGTTAATTAACAACATAGATAGACTCCTGGTTCTCAAGGCCAATTGTAAGTTGGTCAGCTGCGGCTGGCCGGGTAATAGCCTTTATTAAACTGCAAACAATCAACTCCAAATAGTAAGTAGAAATAATGAAATTGCCAAGTCCTTGAAATCGTCAAGTAAAACACAGAAGAGTTTTTAAAAAGCCGCTTAAAATCTCTTAAAACTACTTAGCATTTATCGGAGTTGTGAATACAACTGTCTGCAGATGGTGGCATAGAGTCCACTCTCCAAAGCATCCATTTCTCTAGGCAAATTGGTTTCTGGAGTCTGAAGATCAGTTGTGATTCTAGGAGATCTCTGTGCCCCACCTGGAGGCTGGCAACTAGGGTTGCCAAGTACTTACTGTATTTCGGCGGGGGACACACAGTCCCCGGCCAGAACATTCCTCCATGGAACACCCACACAGCACAATGCCATTGCCAGAGCGTTGCCCGGTATCACTTCCTGGCGACAGCATCATGCGCTGCGTCTACCCCCCCCACCCCCCGGGAATGGTCCTACCATGACATATCCGTCCCCTGCCGAATTACAGTAAGTTCTTGGGAAGCCTGCTGGCAACCCTAGATGCATGTAAGTTTTCACGAAGTACAGTGTTGCGCATGGCACTGAATGACAGAGCTAGTCTTCCTGAGTTCCTGTGTCCGGCTATAGTTCCTGTTTGCATCCAGAGGGCATAAAGGCAGAGATCCAAATAGCCATGCAACAGCCCACTCCCTTTGTAGAGACTTCTTTCAATCAATAACAAATCGTGCTAGTATGAAATTCTAGAACGGCTGTTGACTAAGATCCTTCATTGAATTCTTGAAGTGCTGATAGGTGTAGGGTTGCCAAGTACTTACCGTAATTCAGCGGGGGGAGACACAGTCCCCAGCCGGAACATTCCTCCGTGGAACACCCACGCCGCACGATGCCATCGCCAGGAAGTGACGCTGGGCGACGCTCTGGCAATGGGGCTAGAAACATGATGGTACCATCGAGTTTCCAGCCCCATTGCCAGAGCATCACCTGGCGTCACTTCCTGGCGACGGCATTGGTCCTGCCAAGAAGTATCCGTCCCCCACCGAATTACAGTAAGTTCTTTGGAAGCCTGGATAGGTGAAGAAATATAAGAATGCTAATGAGGGGAGGAGGCGTGTTCACTTCACATTATGAAAACAGATGCAGGGTAATCACCCCCTTTCATGAAACAAGGGATTGGGATGGGGTGAAATTCTAGGCCAGCAGAGTGCTTGCCTTGCCTGCTAATAGGCAGTACGCTTTGAAACAGCAGGGGCTCCTTCCAAACACTTAAGAAAGCACATAATTGATTCCACAGATATAGCACAGCCTTCATGATAATTTTTCCTCTTTTAATTTTAAAACAAGATGGCTTTCTTTTCTTTTTTTTTGTCTTTCTGTTTTAAAGATGTTTTCTTTGGGCTCAGTCTAGCCAAGCTGAAGCACTGCTATCCTAAGTCCCGCTGATTTCAGTGGGAGAAAGTTAAAGCACATGCTTAAACTCTTCTGTTGACATCAATGGGACTTCCACGTGCTTCAGTTTGGCTGGATTGTGCCCTTAGCATTTCTTCTTTTCACTGAAGCAGGAGGTGACTGCGACAGAGAATGAGAGAACAGGAAGGGAAGATTGTCCGGGGCTGAAACACTACACGGAACTTTTTATCTCCCAAGCTTTGGCAGGCTTGTGCCCTGAGACTCTAAGCGGTGACCATATTTGGGCTTAGGAGAAAGAAAGTTTTACCAGTCATCAGCCAGTCAGGCTACAGGGAGAAATACAATGGCAGTATTTAGACTGATGGAGAGAATCCTTTGCATTGCTGTAGCCGAATGATAGATCTATGAAGTCCTTCTTGAAAATGACTTTGTGAAGCAAAAGGATTTTTTTTTTTTGGTCATTTACCTAGAGGTAGAGACAAATTTTGCTATGACAGATAATCGATTGACACCTTTAATATTAATTGATATATTGTAATGTGAGCTACATTAGATCTATGAGGTGGACTAGGAAGGCGGTGGGTATATATACAAAAGGAGCTGCGGTGGCTCAAACGGTTAAGACGCTGAACTGCAGGCTGGAAGGTCGGTAGTTTAGCAGTTCGAAACCCGAGTGCCGTATGACGGAGTGAGCTCCCGTCTCTGGTTCCAGCTCCTGCCAACCTAGCAGTTCGGAAGCAAGAAATTGCAAGTAGATAAATAGGTACCACTTCGGTGGGAAGGTAACAGCGTTCCATGCACCTTGGCATTTAGTCATGCCAGCCACATGACCACAGAAACATTTTCGGACAGCGCTGGCTCTTCAGCTTGGAAATGGAGATGAGCACCACAATCCCTAGAGTTGGATTCAACTGACTTTCCAGCAAGGGAAACCTCTACCTTTACCTTATATATACAAAGAAGTTGAGATTTAGGGTGCAGTCAGATGGCAGTATATTGGCTCTAAATAAGCCACTTGAGTTTGGGATGCTTTGTGCCTATTACTCAGCGGCTACTAAGCTGGGATCATAATGCCCGCGGGCCTGTGGTTGATCATTCACATCGGCAATGCACCACAACCATGGACCCATGGCTGAATGGATTTTTTTCCCCTCAGTCCCGCTGCACATGTGCAGAAGCAGACAAGTGCAGATGCACTCCTGTCCGGAAGTGCAGTAACCCCTTCACCCTGACACATCTGCACAGCCCCCCTAGTTGTAACCCCCTGTCCAGGGTGACCAATTGCAGTCCCTTCCACATTTAGTGGAACAGTTCGTGACCAGGGAATTGGATGAAAAGCATTCTGCAGCTCTTCCACTTGGCATTCGAGTTTGTCTGCAGCATCTCTAGATTCCCCCATCTTTGCTTCCTCACCCAAACACCGGGCTTTGCATGCGCACATGTGCTTCCACTCAGGAGAGCCACAGGCAGCCAATGGGGGTGCTGAATCACACCTCAGAGTCGGGTTGGAGAAAAAAAATAAAGGGACACATCGGAAATGGCGAAGAATGATCATACTGCTCATGTATTTCCATGGCGCACCTGGGCAATCAGACACCCGGAAACCCACCGTGGAAGCGCTTTCACTGAGGTAGCCACCGGAATTTGCTGGTGGCTATTTAATCCTGCCAACCTAGCAGTTCAAAAGCAAGAAATTGCAAGTAGATAAATAGGTACCACTTCGGTGGGAAGGTAACAGTGTTCCGTGCACCTTGGTGTTTAGTCATGCTGGCCACATGACCATGGAAACGTCTTCGGACAGCGCTGGCTCTTCGGCTTTGAAAAGGAGAGGAGCACCGCAACCCTAGAGTCGGATTCGACTGGCTTTCAAGCAAGGGAACCTCTACCTTTACTTTACTATTTAATCCACACAGGAGTCATTTTAGCGCTAAAATATGAGGTAGGGTCTAATCGACTCGGAGGGCATGAGCAAAGTCTCAGATGCCTGGGAACGCGTTGGATTGCTACCCATTTGATCTGCTGAGGGAAGAGTGTCGAGTCTGTGCTCTGGGTAAAGCCCACCTGTGGCTTGGGCTAGAGCTATTAGCTAGATAGGTAGCAGCATATAGTTTTAGAATTCAGAGATTTATGCATTTGTTTTCCATGTTTCAGGCAGTTAAACAGCTAAGCATGGTTGTTGTTTTTCCCCTCTGGTGCCCTTCCATCCACTCACCAGCACACCAATCCATCTCATGCATCTGACGGCTTACACTCTTGCCTATGGATGCTCAGGCCACACTCCTTGATCGCCAGTATGCCATAGGACTCTTTTCAGGAGGCCGCTCTTCAGCAAAATGTCCGATTCTGCACAGCTGCACTTATGTTAATAGCACGCAGGAGGACAGAATTTTGGCAAACATCATCGAATGAGATCAGCTTTTAAGTCTGCCTCCTCTGAGGAAGTGCTTCTGTAACCTTTCACAGACCATTAGAGACAACAGAACTTCCAAGGCTGTGACTGGCCTCCTCCTTTTTTTGTCTTTTCTTTTCTCTTCTACCCTCTTGTCTTCCAATACGTTCTTATGCTATTCTGTTTTATAACCCACACCATGTAAGAAGAAGCACAAGAAGATGACATCCTCCTGGTGTGCCAACTGGCAAGCAGGGACACTTAGAAGTAAGATCATTGCTGCAGGAAGGTGTCTGTCCTGTCCCTGGAATCATACCTGGCAAGCACACAGGTTTTGGTGCAGTCAGTGTCTGGGGGGGGGCTCAGGCCGAGCCCTATCCTGCCTCCACAGCTGTGGTCGTCCTCACCTGAGCAACTACGGGCAGCTGGCCGAGCTCTGACCAGACAGTGCCCAGTGTGCCACCGGGTTGAAGGCCATTGCAGGTGGACCGCAGGCCGCTGGATGCGCCCAGGCGGGAAGCCGGTTGCAGACCGCTCTGTTACCCCTCGGTCCTGGGGGCTGGCAAGGGGGGACAAAGTGGAGGACCAGGCTCCTGAGTCACGTCTTTCTAGGGCCCATTGTCTTCCTCCTATAACGGGCTTTGCTCCTAGTTAGACATAAACATAAACTCACCCGCTGACATTTCGTGATTGGCTCTGCCTCCTGCAACCGCCATTTTGCAGTTGTGCCCAGCACCCTGTGTCAAAATTCCAAAAGTGCCCACATGCTCAAAAGGGTTATACAGTGCCTTCCCTAGACATTTTTGTACCTGAAAAAATCAAGATTATTTGTGTCTGCATGTGCATGGAGTAGTGCTTATTTTTTTATGATATATGGGAAAGGGAGCTGATTTAAGACAGGAAAGTGTCTCTCTCACACACAGCCCTCTGAAATTGGCCGTCCAGACTGCTTCTTATTGTTTGTGATATGGCCAACTCTATGCAACATGATCACAGAGTCCTTTATACATCTGCAAGGTTCATTTTCACTGAATAAATCTTATTCTCCATATGGGAGGGTTAATTTTGTATTAGCCTGGAAAATCTCGAGCTTTTTGCACTAATAAATTCCCAACTCTGAAGCCAGAAAATGCAAAAACTGGGCCAGTTTGCATCATTCTGGACAACTGTATGGATGCTATTGAAGTGTAGGCTTCCGCGACACAACAAACTAGAATAAGTGTTTTCTTTTATAGTGGAAAACGGTATCTGGAAAGTGATGGGATGCTCTTTGTCATCAAGCCCCACTCTGACAGCTGCCACTCATCCCCCAGATAACATTACACAGAGCCAATGCAGTACAGTGATTAGAGTGTTGGGCTAGGAATGGAAATCCTTGCTTAGCCATCCAGCTCACTAGGTAACTGAGCCAATCTTTCTCACCTAACCTACCACACCAAGGCCTCTTGTGCAGATAATATGGGGGACAGTGGACCACATACGCCACCTTAAGCTCTTTGGAGGAAAGGAAAAATGTGGTAGATGGGTTGGCCGCCTTCCACAGAAATCAAAGACTTGGTTAAACATCAGTTACGTTGAGTAGTAGATTTACCTAATGAAGGTCCCATTCACACACAGAAGTAGCCGTGCAATACGCACAAATGACGGGCTGATTTTCCAGCCATGATCATATGAGAACATCTGGCAAGCATCCCGCAACCGTCGCCAACCCGTTTCACTCCGCCAAAGACGTGGGGGAAAAAAATACTGGGGAAAGGACAATAGCAACTGGGTTTGTGATGGACTGCAGACAGACTTCCCATTGTGATTGCTTCGGCATGCTCCCATTGCGTCCCTGATCCCTCATTGGAGCGCATCCGGAAACACGCAGCAGAGGAAAAAACCCAATTCACCCGCCGCTGCGTCTGATCATGCTGTGGCGGGTCAAATTGATATGGCGCAAAAAGCCTCGCTTCCCCCCCCCCGGATTATCTCGCTCGTGTGACCGCAGCCAAAGAACACTAACTTTAAAATAGCAAGCACACTTTTTATCCGGCAACACTGGATACAAGCAGCTCTTGTGCATCCAGATTTCTTACATCGGAAATACTTAAAATTTCACCCAGATGAGTACATTAGCCATACCTCCAGCTGAAACATCATCTTGTTACATTTGGACTTACAGCATGTGGAGCCTCTGAACCCCCAGATCTCCCACTGGATTTTGAAATGGCCATTAAACTCCTTAACCCGATAACGTGCATAGACAAATAAAAAACAAATATCAAACCAACTTGCATAAACTATATGAGAGCATGGAAAAGGAATTGGAAAGCTCTCTCTCATATGCAATGGCTCCCACTAAGCAGCGGAATCTTGTGAGCAAAAACTCTGCTTTGTGAGCTACTTTGGCATTAAAGTTGTGAGTGAGTGATTTGGCTGCTGCATAAATTAGTCTGCTCTGGAGTCATCCTTCCTGAGCTAAGGCAAAAATGTGTGAACTGGAGGCTAAAAACCTGTGAGCTAGCTCACACTAACTCAGCTTAGAGGGAACACTGCTCAAATGTCTTGAGATTTATTAAACCTTCGTTGAGTGTGAATTTGAGACTCATGCAACAAAATGGCAGCTTTATGCTGACTGGTCCTCTCAGCAACTCAAGTCAAGTCAGCCTTTATTGGCATAAATTATCAGTACAAGTTATACAATTTAAGAAGCAGTTAAAAAACGGTTAAAACACATCTATAAAAATTCTGTGACTCGATATTGTGCAATTAGGAGCTGATAAGGATATTATATTTCTAGGTCCCTTTGGCACAGCTTTAAAGCCAAACAGAGAAACTGAGCCACCTTCTCAGTGATGTCAGGACCAAGATCATTTAAGAGTCTGTGTACCTTGAGTGCATCAGAACAATCCGCCATACTGGATAGGATAGAGTGTAGATAAATGTTCCTTAAATCAACATACAGATTACAATGCAGGACAACATGAGAGATAGATTCCACACATTTCTTTCTGCAGGGGCAGTATCTGGCCGAATAAGAAACCTTGTTAAATCTGCCATCTAGAATGGCAGAAGGCATAGCATTACACCTGGCCAGGGCAAACGCTCTACGTTGTTGCGGGACCGGCAGAGAGAATAGATATGAGGTCATCTTCCCTAGAGTTAGGGGGATCTCGAAATTCAAGGGGGAGCAACTATTTCAGAAAGACAGAAACCCGATAAGCTCCTGCTGGCCCAGTAGTGGGCCCCAGGGTACTCTAAGCAGCATGTTGTGGACTTATACAAATGTGTCCAGTTTCTGAGCTGAAGTTAATATGAAGATCAGTTTGGGTGTTTTACATTCTGCCTACATTCTGCCATATGCATTGCTGTTCAGCCTCCTTCCTGCTAGCTGGAACCTCCAAGATCAGCCAAGCAACCTTGATTACAAAAGACTTGGTTGCAGAATGCTGAAAACCACCACCCCCTTTCACCTGGACAAATGAACTTCCACCCGAGCAATACATGAATCTGTTGCATGCAAAGAAAGAAACCAAGAAAGCAACTACTGTTGTGCATGTAACTCTTGTGTAGAAACCTTCACTGATGCAGAAGCCTTTTCTCTAAAAGGACAAGTCCTGTTTGGGAAAACAGAACCGACCACCTGTAAAGATAGATACTTTTACTATATACGTGGTGGCAAATATGTCTGTGTGCAGGCATACATACTCACAAACACACACAGAGTTTTCGTTCTCTCTTTATTTTTGCTTGTCATACTACGCTGCTGTTCGTTCAGCGTAAGCATTACCAGCATACAAAATTTTGGTGTGTTGTGCTTTACATAAAAATGGGAATCACTGTGTAAAGAAAAATAATTTATTTTAATAGTGTCATCTGCATGAACGGACTTTAATGTGAAATATTTGAATTAGCGTTACGTAGAATCCCTTTGAGAAATTTTACTTGTAATAGGAATTTTTCAGAATCCTGTCAAAATTCCTCAGATATTTGTCTGAGGAGAATCTCCCAAATTTACTTCACATTTACTTCAAGCAACATGCGGAGATAACCTAGACATGTGCCTTTTAGAAAGGTAGCTGTTTTTTCAACAGTCTTTTGGCTTTTGCCTATAATGTTCCTCAGATGTTTCATGCTGAAGTTGTCTTTAGGCAGATTTCTGTGGCAACCAGGGCTTTTTTGGTAGAAAAAGCCCAGCAGGAACTCATTAGCATAATAGGCCACATCCAACAGCAGAAACTCATTAGCATATTAGGCCACACCCCCATGTTACCAGAAGTGTGATCATCCAGCCACACCCACCTTTTGTTTCTTATTCTGTTTACCTTGTTTGTTGTCAAAACCCAGGGCTTTTTTTGTAGCAGGAACTCTTTTGCATGTTAGGCCACACACCCCTCATGTAGCCAATCCTAATGAGTTACTGCTGTTGGGTGTGGCCTATTATGCTAATGAGTTCCTGCTGGGTGTGGCCAACTCGGGAGCCAGCCGGAACTCTGTTCCTGTGCGTTCCTGCCCAAAAATCGCCCTGGTGGCAATTCTTCTCGAGTGCTTCATCCATTCAGTCTTTGGTGGGCACAGAAGATCATGGCAAAGTTAAACCCCAAATGGTTTATAACACATGGATTAAAAAAATAAAACTGTAACATCAACATTGTGTGCTTGTGTTATCTATACAACTGGCTTTAGGCAATTCCAAGAGCCTTGTTGAAACCAAGGTAGAATGGATGCAGATAATTCTTTTTAAAAACCTGTAATTATTATTCACTTGCATCTGGCTTCAAAATATAATTCATTGTTGGAGAAAGCCAATGAGTTTTGCTATGCTGAGCTGAAAAGTAATATGTACAAGACTGAAGAAATAACCTCATCCCCATGAGCTTTTTCCTCAGTCCTTTCATCTAAAGTTCTCCTGAATCTTGGGTTTTAAAAGAATCCCATTTATTTATGCAGGTTTAAGGACTCCTAGACAACCACTTTTGTGGATTTCAGGATAGAAAGCTGCTTTCTTGTCTCCCAGCAAGGATCTTAGAATACCTTGAAATGAAAAGCTCGAGGGGCCTCCAAGCCTGATGAAATAAGACTTCTAGGATATCACCTGGTGCCAGGCATTTGCTGCTGTATAAACAAGAAGTGAGGTGATGCCACGGCATAGAAAATGTTTAATAAGGAAGGAGTTCAGGGAGGCTGATTACAGCTGGTTGCTGTTTAGCGATAAGGTGACTGCCCTATGCCAAATGCAGGCCTCCCTTTGATGTTATATTTACCGCCACCGGGTTTGATTGGATGTCTCAAGGGATTGTGTCTCCTCCTCTGTCCTATGAATGGAATTTTCCTTTGTTGGAAGGGAGCAAATATATTTCAGTAGTTCTGTGGTTATTTCCTATTCAGCCACCAAGAAAAAGGGGTGCTTCTACCTGGTATTCTAGTTTCATGTTAAAATCGTCACCAAATTGGCGGGGCCACTTTTTACCCATTTCGTTAATCACTTAATATAAATCTACAACTACAATCAAAATACAACCAATTCGCCCTAGATTAAAATGGGGCAGCTAAGATCACTTCATTAAGAGAGCTGTAAAAAATTTTTTTAAACAATCCTAAGAGGAAAGCTAGAATACTCGTGAGAAAGGGAAAGTTATATTATAACTTCCTACCTAAACGCTGCAACATCCAGTATCTAATGAGATATAAAAGGCTTGCTCAGTTCTCCATTTTTTAGAAGTATGTAATGTAGCAAATATAGATAGTAAGAGGCAGAACTATTATCTCGCCCTCCCGGCTCCACCATACCTCCCACCAAAGCCAATAAATCTTTCACCTAATACCTTATAGAGAAAAGTCAGAGAGAGAGAAGGACTAAGCAGGAGAAAGGATGTTTCAGAAACAGTAAATTATCTATAGCTGGAGCCCTAACTAGACACTGCGAATGAATAGCTTATCAGAGCTTCTCGCGTATAAAAAGAGGAAAATATTTTTTTTCCTTTCTCCCCCTTACCCAAAGGGAGGGGGGAAGAGTTAAAAACAAGATAAAAGTAAAATGTATTTAAAACTAAAACTAAAACCAATTAAAATCAGCTAAATCAATACTCCCCCATGGCAGACCACAGCCTGTGAACGCCTGGTCACACTCAGCCAGAACCCGGAAGTCCACTACCTGCTATTCACAGGCTCCATTCAGACGGCTCTTTAGATCCACGCCATGCACGAGTGCCTGACAGATTTAAATGTAATTTCCAGGCAGCAACAACTGGGAAACGTACCTCGTCCGTGAGCATCCCGTTTTGCCGTGCTTTGGAGTTGTACTTAATAGATACTAGTTAAAATCTGGAGTTTTTGGTTCCCGACAGGCCAATTGCAGACTTTCCCCCGTCTGATTGCTCCAGCGTGCAATTAAAAATGGTGCCCATTCAGGATGGTCCGATGTCAGGCACCATTTTTAAAAAATCTCAATTCCACGCATGCACGGATAAACAAGGACACGATGTCACACTTATGCGCTTGCACAAACTTTTTTCTTTTTTAAAAAACCACCCCGCGCGCCTCCTTCAGTGGATACCATCTGGACAATCCACTGCAGAGGCGGCGCACGGTGAGATGATTCCCGGGGGGGTGCTGTCTGGTTGTGCGACAACGGATTTAAAAGATCAGGATCAAATTAGAGATGGGCTAATGGTGGGGTTAGCTGCCCATCTGAACAGACTCTAAGACCCTAGTGGGTTCATCTGTGACTCAACAAAGTTCAGGATTAGGAAGACTAAAGCACAGCAAGGCAGTTCCTCAAGAGGTGGTTTCCCCCCTTTTTTGAATCTTGAAACGTCCAAAGTTTTTCTTCTTCACTGTAGAAACGGAAGAATCTTAGAAACTACTAACATAAATCAATCTGAAACAGTAAAAAAAAATGTCTGTTGTTAAATCTCATTGTTTATATAATGCATTTCTATCTTGTCTCTCTCCCAAAGGCCCTGAGGAAAATTACAATAAAAAGAAATGGAGACAACAAATTTAAAACATAGAAGCCAGAATTTAAAGAAAACTAAAAAGTAGAGAACAATCCTGAAACCAAGTTGGTTGATCTAGTTCCACATAAAAATTACTTTTAAATAATTCAGTCTTGCAGTGGTGGTGCTCAACAGCCCTCACATCCTCAGGGAGCCCATTCCACAGTACAGGGGCTGCCACTTAGGTCCTTTCCGCACTTGGATCTCATCCTTGGTTTTATCAGAGTTCAACTCACGACACGATACCTTGCATTTATCCCTGGTTATAACAGCATCCGTTTATCCTGGGACAAGTGTGGGGCAAAACCAGGGCGACCTCAATGTAATGTGGAAACAAAAAATACCCTGAGATAATTACAGGGGTGAGCTCGAGTGTAGTGTAGAATGTTAAAAATATCCCAAGATAATTACAGGGGTGAACTCGAGTGTAGTGTAGGATATAAGTTCGGAGACAGGTTGAACCAGGATTTAAGGTCTACTGTGGAATCACCCATAAAAAGCCCTAGCCTCAGCAGCTGAAGTGCGAATTTGCCAAACACCAATTCTTACAAAGCAAATGGATCGATTACTGTCTATATGTTTTCCCTTATATGTATCTACATATTTTTACAGTGCAGTATAAGAACATAAGAGAAGCCAATGTTGGACCAGGCCAATGGCCCATCTAGTCCAACACTCTGTGTCACAGTGGCCAAAAATACCAGGTGCCATCAGGAGGTCCACCAGTAGGGCCAGGACACTAGAAGCCTGGACACTGTTGCCCCCCCCCCCAAGCACCAAGAATACAGAGCATCACCTGCCCCAGCCTGAGAGTTCCTATCTATACCTTGTGGCTAATAGCCACTGATGGACTTCTGCTCCATATGTTTATCTAATTCCCTCTTGAAGCCGTCCATGTTTGTAGCTGCCACCACCTCCTGTGGCAGTGAATTCCATGTGTTAATCACTCTTTATTAATACCACTACCAAGTGGGACATCACAGGTGCATCACTTCAGGTGATGCTCTGAACACAGTATCAGATGATCTGTTGCTAACAGGAAGGGTGGCTTCCCCCACATGCAAGGCGATGATGGGGTTATGGCAAGAAGAGAGGGAGGTTCCGCTGGGCAGCCAGAGAATGGGCTGTAGTTGCATCAGCTAGCAGTAGGTAAACCAATGCTGCCAGAAATGGGAGGAGGATCCACATAATTTTCACAGTTTGCAGAATTCAGTTTATCTTGGCAGAATCTTTATTGTTTTTTAAGCACATCATATATAAACACTTCAATCTGTGAGGCTTAAATCCTCTTTGAGACCCTCTCAGAGGTTGTTTATGACAGCGGGTGATTGCAATTATGTGGAAGGCTTTGTAATGTGAATGGGCGTTTTGGCCAATGTGACTTTTAAGTCTGCACTGCAGACTCAATTGAAGCAAGCATTGCTTCAGACACCATGCGTGAAAACACCCTGAGTTTTTCCTTCTCACTATGTTTGTGCTGGTTTTCTCTGAAGGAAAACAAACTGACTATTCCCTTGCTTCCACCCTGCAGGAAAGCTTGCTTGGAGAGAAAAGTAACTCATCAGTGGAATCAACTGAGGTCAGCCTCATGACCTTTGCCCATATGTGTAACCGTCAAAGTCAAGAGACCCCAGTGGAAACTTAAGCCCACAATCATAGATGCTGCATTTTTTAAAAAAAGAAAAACCAAGCCTTTCCCACAGCTTGTAGAACCTGGAGGATCTAAATTAGAGCAGACAGTAATAAAATGCATATTACTTGATTTGTGCACGAAGAGTCCCAGGCCAACCTGCAGAATCTGACAGCTTCCAACAGAGTTTTACAACAGGAAAAAAAAAATTACTTATGTGTGCAATGAAGGGGTGTGCACCAATAAAGCCCAGGCTGCTGTTGGGCATCAAGACTTCTTCTCTTGTCAAATTAATGGGGACCAATGGCAGAGCTCAGCTGACACTGCAGGCATAAATCACCAGAAGGAGCAGGAGGGAATGAGAACAAGGCTTTTCTTTCTATTTAGTAATTTATCAAGGGAAGTGGCACATTAATAAACAGATCTCCCTTGAGGTGTAGGAGTAACAGAGACAAATATGGCTGTCAAACCCAGCCTGCTTCTTCTTCTTAGCTAGATAGGAGATGGGACACAGAGGAAGCTCTGAGTTTGTGTGTGTGAATGTAACATACATTGCAATAGCATTTTGATATTCTAATCAAGAACAGGGCTCTTTTGACACAAAATACTGCAGAATTCCTCATTAGCCAAACCACTGTGCCCAAAAGACCTTCACACAAAGGTTTTGCAAGGGGGCAGATATGCGTAAGATGTTTCCAGGCTCTACAGTATAAGCTTCCCAAGATGCTTGTACTGCTGTATCGTTGGCCCCCTCCTGTTCCCAGTGGCAGATTAACCATTAAGCAGACTTAAGCACGTGCTTAGGGCACCAGGGCCAAAGGGGGCACCGCAAAGTTGGGAATATGAATATTGGAACTCTGATACATTTGACTTGTGAAATATTAAAATAGATGTTGTATTGCATTTCTGTAGAACTTTTATGTAGCCAAAGCTTGGCTTAGATTGTACAGTAGACTGTGTTAGCATATGAATAAATTTTTGTATTCCTGCAACCTGCATTGTATACCTGGTCAGACAGGTCAACAACTAAAATGGACTGGGTCGGTGTGGAAAGGAGGGGGGCACTGAGATTGGCCAGTGCTTAGGGCACCAGGGAGCCTTAATCTGCCCCTGCCTGTTCCCCCCGTCTAGGGCTGCCAACATCCCAGCTGGAGGAAATCTCCTGAAATTACAGCTGCTCTCTGGACTTTAGAGAGCGGTTCTCCTAGAGCAGGAGTGTCGAACTCAATTGTTACGAGGGCCGGATCTGACATAAATGAGACCTTGTTGGGCCGGGCCATGGGTGCCGTAAAATGTAATGCCAGGGAGCGGAGATATAAACTTTATAAAGGACACAAACACAAAGGGGTGGGGTTTTTTTACTTAAAACAAAAACATGCTTAAAGCATTAGCACTCTTGGAACGTTTTCTATATTTAACAGTGTCTGATAAGTGACACCCCTTGCTCTGAAAAATTGCATCAAAATGTCTGTGCCGTTGCAGTCTTGAGTATGCTGTTCAGGTGTGTATCTGCAAGCTGCAAACCTACGATGCCGCAGCAGCAGAAGAAGAACTGGAAGAAGAAGCAGAAGACAGCCGGTTCCACTGCGGGCCTGATAGAAGCCCTCCGGGGGCCTGATCCGGCCCATGGACCGCATGTTAGACACCCCTGCCCTAGAGAGAATGGCATCTTCAGAGGGTGGACCGTATGGCATTATATCTTGCTGAGCTCCCTCCCCACCCCAGGCCCCAGCCTCTCCAGGAACTACAGCTCAGTCTCCAAGAATTTCCAGCTTGGAGGTGGCAACCCTACGCCTCACAGTCCATGTCACAGATGGAAGCAGTTGCAGCATTAACGGCATAACCCTGGCACCAGCTATGCAACATACATGACTATATTTGCAACATGAGCTCAGGAATCCATGGGGGGAAAGGGTGCCTCCCCCCCCCCCAAAAAAATGAAGCTTCCTAGAGCTCTAGTTTAGCTCCTACATGCTGGACCACATCTACGGGTGGACCTGTGCACTGTGCTTTGGATCCCATTGAAAACTGTCCCTAACTGTTGCCTGCTAGGTGAACTAGGTGGTCGCCTAGGGCGTACCGGCCCTCAGGGGTGCCAAACTGTACCCCGCCCCCGTCAAAAGCCCCACCACCACCCTAACCGGGCGCCTGCCACCGCCAAGCAACTCCGCCACCGTGGGAAGGGGCCGGGGAGGGGAGCAGGGCCGGGCTGCCACCAAAAGCCCTGCAGGAGAAGTAGGAGTACGCCCAGCCGGGGCACAGGAGGTGGCACCGCAGCTCTCCTGCCCTCCCCACTTGGGGGGAGGAGGCGGATGTGGCATGGCGGCTGCCAGTGGGGACTTGCCGCTGCCGCCAGTAGAAGAACACCCGGCCGGGGCGCAGGAGGTGGCGCTGCAGCTCATCCGCCCTCCCCCTCCCCCCTCTGGATCGCGCCTGTAAAATCTGCCCGGCATTCATGCATATCGTGTGGCTACTTCTGCGTGTGATCGGGACTTTAGGATTGCAACTTTGGACTTATAAAATCGCATCTTCCTTGATATATCATTAGAGCATGCTCATATAAAATAATGTGGGTAGTGTTAACAGAGAAGCAAAAAGCCTTTTGCATTCAAGTGTTTCATCAATAACACTTCTTTTAAATCTCTGTCAACTGCAGACATGCCTTACTGGCTAACAGTTGCTGATGCAGGTGGGGATACAGGTTATAGCTGAGTAGCTTCAGTGCGCCTGCTTGTGTGAGCTGATTTTTGCCCCTTCCCCTCTTTTAAATTGTAAGTTAATTTAATGGTGGCGAAAGGCTTTGATTGACAGCTGCCGAATGAAGGCCTTCATTTATCCTACAAAAGAGCTATCATCTTTCTTCAGTAAACATAACCCTTCCCTGCAACATGAATTGCCCTGACCCTTAGAAAATCCCGTTCTGCCGATCAAAACGTGGGGCAGGTTTCTATTATTTGAAATAAGCAGACAAACCAATAACCAGTTAAGCTAGGCCAAACTTTCCCTTTGACAAGAAAAGCAAACATCAGAACTATTTCAACAGATCCAGAGACTGGAAATACTTCGGAGCAAGAAAGCAGAGCCCGGAAAATCTACAACAACCAACAGAACTATTAATTAAATACCAGAACTATTAATTAAATACCAAAGTCTCATGAAGTCAACTGAGACCCAAAATGAAGGGTTTAAACTATCTACATCCTATTACTTTGCCTATTCTCAAAATAGGATCGTTCTTTGGAGACTGCTAAACAGCCCCTATGAGAACAATGGACTGGCGCATTCCTGCCAGAAAGCAAAGAAGCTTGCCTGCTTTACAAATGATTCATGACTGCTACCAACTTTAAGATGATTAAATCCTGGGTTCATCCCTGACAAGGAGGGCTTCAGCCCAAGAGATTTTTATTTCCCTTTGACATCTGTATTGGATGGTTCCCCTTTGGCCTATACCCTTCCCTCTGCAAAAGCCAAGTTAGCCTCATAAGGAAATACGAGAAGTGGCTACAGGAAGAGGCATGAACCCTGTCCTGATGCACGTGCACATACTAGCTCAGATTCATACCGTATCTGGACTGGGACAAGAGACTTGACTTCACTTTACTTTTCAACTAAGGCCTAATATAAACATATTTGGCTCCTTTGGTGCTGGTTACCGATAAGGCTAACTCTTTCTTTGAGCAAGGTCTTGAGAGTTTCATTCAGCCTGCATTTCTTCGTTCCATATTGACTTGCCTGCATCGGGGGGCAAGGCAAGATTTAATACTGATCCAGCAGCTACATCATGGCCATTTTATATGGACCCATGCAGAGGCTCAGTAGGCCAGCGTGCTTATCTCCTTACTGTAGTTTTGGGAGGGAGGGAGGGAGGCGGTGGCATGATGTTGAGAATTAGCAGCTTGGTTAAGACCACCCGATGAGTTCATGAATGAGATCAAACATGAACAAGAGAGTATCTTGCTGGGAACTCATTCTACCAGTCACTATGCAACACTGGACCCAGCTATGGTTGCCAGATCTCTCAGACCTGCCAGCAGAGGGTGGGGGGGTGAACCTACTGGGAGTGGGGAGGAACGCTGAAAATAAACATGACATGCTTACATGACCGGAAGTGATGCAGGCACATGGAGGGGGCAATGCTCTGGTTTTGGGTAAAACTCTATGGT
Source organism: Gekko gecko (assembly GCA_029375565.1). Taxonomy (NCBI): domain Eukaryota; kingdom Metazoa; phylum Chordata; class Lepidosauria; order Squamata; family Gekkonidae; genus Gekko; species Gekko gecko. Next base: position 72,654,359 of record JAPDNY010000003.1, on the reverse strand, counting down.
AGAATTAGCTTCTACCATAGAGTTTCACCCAAAAGGTGTTGAGAGCATTGCCCCCAACGTCCCTGATGTGCCTATGTCACATCTGGAGGCATGTTGCATTTAATTTTGGCATTCTTCCTTGTTTAGGGCCCCGGCCAGCTGGCCAGCAGCTGAAAGGTGGAACCTGAAAGCAGGGGATCCCTGTCCGGGGGGTCTGGCATCTCTAGTCCCAGCACTTGGATATGCTCAGGGGGGTTGACTTGGATATGGCTATTGGAATAAAGTGTGAGGACACCTAACCCACCCTGTGCTCCTGTTGGTCCTTCATCGCAGATCAGGAGCTATCTTGTGGATGTATGAATCTATGAAGCTGCCTTACAGTGAGTCAGACCTTGGTACTGTCTTCTCTAACAGTAGCTCTCTAGCATCCCAGGCAAAAAAAAGAGTCTTTCCTTTTGCATAAAAAACATACTGAGCAGATGCTTCTCCCCACCACTACAAGATCACAAAAAAATCATAATTTCCTTTCTTTATGTTACCTGTTTTATTCAAACCAAAGCCCTATCCCTTTATTTTCTTTCATACAGTCTCAAGATTCTCCAGTCCAAGAGTGACGCCAAGACTAAGTCGAAAGCGAGCATTTTCCATATCCCCATTGTCTGATGCCAGCATTGATCTTCAGACAATGATTCGGACTTCCCCAAATTCCTTGGTGGCCTATATAAACAACTCCAGGAGTAGTTCTGCAGCAAGTGGATCTTATGGGCATTTATCGGCAGGGGCAATAAGGTAAAGTAGAAGTAGAACTGAACGTTCACTTACAGAGTGTTGTGATCTCTTGCCAACAATGTTTGTCAGAACGACTATCATAGAAATGGAAACCCTGAAGGAAGAATTATGTGCAAAAATTTAATTACTTTATGTAGCATGCCTTCTTTACATAGGCACAGTGATGAAATTACTCCTTGATTTCATACATGCAAAAGGGTACGTTACATCTAGCATGTTTCTTTCACCCTGTGATGATGCTCTGGTAGCACATACAGGTTTCTGTTGTTCCTTTACAGTATCTGCCATGGAGAAATGTTTCATCAAAGAGCAATGACCAGGGCTAGGGTGTGTTTTGGGGGCGGGGGGATTTCTCCACAGAAAGTATTCCTACAAAAGGCATGGTGATATGAGCATACTGTTTCCTCCTTTCAAAAAGTCCTGGTGCCCAACCCCCCACACCTGTTTTCTTTACTACATATAACTCCACTGTTTAATAAACACTACGTTCTTTACAACTACTGCTGTAATGTAATTAGTGGTCTGAGCCTTACAGCCCCTGGAAACATGGGTAAATGTAAGTAATATAACAATTGAATGCTTTCTCTGCATTTCCCAGGGCTGCAACTGTTTATGAAGATCTTGTCTGCTCAATGAATCTGGCTTCTGATTCACATTTAGCAGCAGATTCTAACTGTAAAAGACACTGCAACCTGAAAAATCGGCAGTGGCTGACCATAGCCTGATTCAAACAGAACACAGTATTTTGCTCCAAGACACTGAAAGGCTGGACAACACTTCCAGTTACCATGTCAGATTACACAGGGAAGCCATTGAAATTCATAAACATAAACACAATTTCAACAGGAAAGAAGAGAGTTTAAAAATAAATGAAAAACACAAAAGGCTCTACATCTGACAATAGCAGTACAGATAAGATTAGAATTTCAACAGCCAATCCACACACAAAAGAACCTCCTCAGGAAACAATCCATATACAAAAGAACCTCCTCAGGAAAGCTCCTCCATTAGCATGTTCATAGCCTGGGGAACTCTTACAATTTAATGACTCAGCCCTACCCCACTTTCTGGAGTAGATATAAATTACCTGCCTACTCCATCTTTCTGTATTATACCTCTGAGGATGCCAATCACAGCTGCTGGCGAAACGTCAGGTCCTACAATGCCAAGACCACGGCCAGACAGCCTGGAAAATCTACAGCAACTAAAGATTCTAATTGTATTTGGATGGATTTTTACATAGATAATGACACTCCCAGACACTACCATGGTGGCGCTTACTTGAACTGAAAGGCTACGGTGTGAGAGAGTAACATTACACAGTGCACAGATCCCAGTATGAATATTGCTTTGGGAGGTCCAGAGCCCCACGTGGGGCCCAGTGAACAAGAACAGCTTGGATTCCATCAGAGCTCTAAACCTGCCCATGTGTAGTTTATATTCTGCAAATCCAAAATGTCCCACAACAAAGTTCACAACTGGAGAGGTTGGTGGGCCTCATTAAAGGAACCACAAAAGATTGGAAGCTGCTCTATACATACCTCCTGGGAAAATCAAAATAAACAAGAGGAAAATGTAATGATTTGAATTGAACTGTCTGACTCCTCTTTTGTGTGGGTGTTTTTTTAAAATGCCCCCTCCCTTTATAGTGTTCTCAGAAGGCAGACCTATAGGACATTTCCGAAGAAGAAGCAAGATGCCCAAAAATGTTGCTATTAGCCTGGGTCCCTTAATTCACGGGATGCAACTCCTCTCCAATGCTCCAGCCGTATATTCTGCATATTGTTCACTTTTCAACTTGTGATGCTTTTTCTCTCCAGTCCAGCTTTCACCTTCCCCCATCCTATCAATCCGGTGACATATCAACAGATTCTGAATCAGCAAAGAGGCCTGAGTTCAGCGTTTGGACATACGCCTCCCTTCATCCAACCATCCCCGACATTCCCTGCACGGCAGCATGTGGCGGTCATCTCTGTCAATTCTACACCTGCTCAGATCAGCAACAGCAGCAATTGCATAGATGATTCCAACCAGGTAAGATTCACATTGGCCTCTGACAGGTTTGGCCCCGGGCTCTTTATAAACTCATCACACATGCATTAAAATGCATCTTTTCAGTTGCCCTGTCAGTATCACTGCAAGGTTGGATCCCTTTAAACACAGGAGAGCCATGGTTGTGACACCACCACAGCTCTGCCCATTTGGATTATTTTCTTAGAACTTTCTGTTCTGTGATTGGACTGAACTCCCTCCCTCCCCCAGCAATCTATGTCTCAAAAGTCACGTATTTCCCTCTGAGGACGTGAGAGATATTGATCTGCAGTGTTAAACTGTGTGGTTAACTGATACACATCCTTTCATGTATTCCCGTTGTGGAGCATGTACTGCCACAGGGTTAACATAATGCGCACACTTGCCCCGTGCATGAGTCAGGCAGCAGTCAAATGACAGCTTTTTAGTTTACTTGTGAGAACTGAAGGTGTCTGAAAACACATTTGTACCCTTCGTGCAAACAAACTAGCATCGGTGAGCTCAAATTGCAATTCTGAGTGCCAGGAACTAACTGGTCAAAATTCAGGAGGCTACTCCCATGATCCATTGGTGCATGGGACAGCAAGTTCAAGTGAGTATGTTGCCATGCGCACATATGTGACATTAAAGGGGATACAAAATCTTTCAAATAGCGGTGGGAATGTGCATAGATGTTCTTAAGCTGAAGAATCTTCCCCAAACAAGATAGCAGTGTAATGTGGCAGGCTCAGCCCCCCCACACACACACATACACTAGTCTTTTTGATAGCCACTATCATAACAAGTAAATAAATGAATAAAATAAAGTAAAAAAATAAAATAGGAAAATAAAAAAAAAGAATTGAAGTAAGCTTCTGAATACACAAATTTTACTTCTGTTCTCCAATCCAGAAGGAGACCTCAGTTTTGAAAACTGAGGAGTAAATTTCCCTTGACTTCTATGTGCATATTTTTGGATGAAGACCTCCGGTATATTTGCAAATCCAAATCCCACTGTGGATGTTTGTCCACCTATAGCCACTGTCTGTCTGCACTGCATTGCTTTCAGTGTGATGTCTCTTCAAGTGATCACCACCGTCTACATTATGCTATAATTAGTCACAGGTTTTTAAAGACATAACTAGTGGAGGATCAGGGCAGCTGTTTTCAAACATCACACTGCATATTCACTCTGCTCGCCGGGATAAATTCCTGCTGAAGAACAGCAGAAATCTACTGAATGAATTCTTCTGACCTGTCAGATCTGCAGCACTTACTAGTAGTTCTTTAACTTTGCTATATTGTGAGGAAATGTCGGCAACAAGGCGAACATTTCTTTGAAAATCTTGATATGACCTCGGAATCCTCCCACTCCATTTTGTTTCCTTAGCGCAAGCAGAGCAGCGAGTCAGCCGTTAGCAGCACTGTCAATCCAGTAATTAACAAACGCAGCAAAGTCAAGACTGAAATGGAAACGCTGCCACCAGCTTCCCCACCTACTCAGGTAATTTCTCCACTGCAATCTTGTCTCCAGCACTCAGACTGAATGTGAACACTATCCGCTAACTGCTCAGGAAATGCTATTAATTTCACTCTTCTCCGCACGCATTAATAAGGCAGCAGGTGTCTAGTATGACATGTGTGATGCTGTGTAGACATGGATGTCACCAGTCTTCACAGTTACATTTCTTTGGATGCATTTCAGCCCAGTGACTGGACTGATTTCTCACTCATCCATGTGTCCAAGATCATTGGTTTTCTCCTTTCCGCTAGGACACCAGGCCCTACCAAAAACTAGAAATAAGCTGCTAGGCACAATAACACCACGTTCCTATGAAATTTCCTTCATCGTAGATTAGGAGGTTGAATTGGAAGTTTATTTATTTATTTGGGGCATTTCTATTTCACCTTTCTCCTCAAAAGGACACAAAGTGGTTCAACAAAAGAAATGAATAAATACAATGATAGAATAAACCAGAAAAAAGAGAAAGAGATTACAGGCTGGTCCTGCTCACTGAGTCTGGCTAACACAGGCTCCACGCCGTGAGCCCCAGGGCTAAGACCCAAAGGGGCCAGTACCCTTTAGCTCTTGCCTTTTGGCTCATGCCCAAGGTCTCACACCTCTGACTGTACCCAAGTTGTAAGTACCTGCAGGAAGAGGAATGTAAACCTTCACTCAGATGGAACTCAGGTACTGCTCACTCCCTGCCCCCCACCCCCTTCCCAGGTTGCTTGGATCCCACGAATACCTCCCATCCCAGAACCACACTTTCATCAGAGTCGCTAACAAGAAGTATCTGTGTGGTGTATTGTGATGGGAGAGCTGACCACTGGAGAGCAGCAGGTATGTTGCCAAAACAGTAGGCCAAAGGGTGACTGGCTGACTGACTGACACACCTGGGGTTTTCCCTGAGGTCAGAATGGCTAGTGACTTGGGTAGGGGGTGTTCTACCTTTCCCTTCAGCATGTGCTTTGACTTGCTGTTTCCTTGACTCACCTAAGACTAGTTAGTAGTCACTCTCTGCAGTGCAGTGGGATTCTGATTGCGGCTCTCTGTGGTCCATATGGGTTTGTAGTCAGGCTTGTGAATGGATGGCTGCTGTGTAATTAGAAGAAGAAGAAGAGATTGGATTTATACCCTGCCCTTCACTACCCAAGGGAGGCTCAGAGCGGCTTACAAACTCCTCTCCCTTCCCCCACACACAACAGACACCCTGTGAGGTAGGCGGGGTTGAGAGACCTCTGACAGAAACTGCCCTTTTTTCAAGAACAGCTGTGCCAGAGCTTGTGACTGACCCAAGGTCACATCAGCAGGTGCAAGTGGAGGAGTGGGGAATCAAACCCGGTTCTCCCAGATTGGAGTCCGCGCACTTAACCACTACACCAAACCAAAATTAGGTGGGGGTCGTGCTTAGAAATTGTCATGCAATGGGGCAGGGAGGAAGGTACTTTTGTGAGGGCCTTTGGTTCCTTTACCATTCAGGAAGCAGTACCAGTATGAAAAACTGGATGTGGTCATTTCACTGTAGCTCCAAGAGGAGATATATAGCTGAGACTGCAGCTCCTCTCCTGTAAAAATGTAGCAAGCCTGTGCACATTGAAAGATGTTCAGGTTTCTTTATTTTAGCAGGAGCAAAATTTATGGGCGGGAATGTTTACATTCAGACTTCTCAAGGTAACAGATGTCCTTCCCAGAGTCCCAACATGATGGGTAGGTGCAGGTTTCTATGAGTAATTTGAGTGAGACATTCTGTGGGTTCTTGGGTCATGGAATCCACCTGCTGGCTTCAGCAGAAATGTCGTATTTCATCAAAGTACCTTTAAAAATGATGTTTGACACCTCCAGACAGCAAAGCAACCAGCAACGGAGTCTCAGAGCAAACATAGATTACAAGGAGATCTTGCAGGTAGGCAGGAAGCTCTCCAGAAGGGAGCTGTCCCTGTTCAGAAAGGAATTGCTCCCAGCAGCATCCTTTACCTTGGTGACACAGCATTTGACACCTGGAAGGGCCCACCGGCTTCTGTGTTCCTGTCGGAGCCGCACACTTCCAAACGGTTTAATGGCTGACAGTATCTATCTGACCGTCCTTTATCACAACTGTAAACTATCCAGAGTGCTCTGGGCACTTCATTTTCATGAAATATGAGGCTATGCTATTGTCAAGCCAACAGAAGAGTTTATGACAAATTCCTCTTCTAGCTCCAGTTCAGAAGCGGGCTTCGGCATGATGCATGGGGACAGCAACATGTGCAATCATCAGGGGGCTGGTAAAATTGATGAAGATAGCATATCTGGGAAAGATAAACATGCTGTAGTCAGCACGGTTAGGGCAAAGAGGCATCTCTCCAGAGCTTTGGGTTTAGGAACACCTCGGCACACAATGGCAGAAAACACATGACATGAAATAACCAACTTGCTTTACTCCTTACTTAATCAGGTCACAGATAGCAGTCTCTTGCACTGAGAGACTAGGGGAAAGAACCTCCCGCTTTTCTTAAGGCTGGTTATTAGTTGAGCAAAGGAGCATTATTACTCTAGCTTTCAGTTAATTCCATACCCAGGTCCTAAGTGTATTTGTTTAGAAAAAAACAGCTGCTTCACAAGTCACATATTTTAGCTTTACGGTGAAGATATTTTATATGTAACAATTCAAATGCACGTATCTGTTCTATTTGTTTGCTTAAATGTTTGTTCAAATGCATGCATCATCCAGGACATTTGTCAGGAAGTCACAACTGACTGAGGTTCTAGCCCTGTTCACATGCTATACCAAACACATGTACAGACTGAATGTATGTGCTTATACCTGTTTATAAGAAAGAGCCAATGAACATTTACTCTACTAATGAAATTGGAGACTAGTATCTGGAAGAACATGGGGTTTCAATGGCACATGCAGCAGTACATACACTGAATGTAATATGAGAATTAGAGAAAGCATGTATAAGGAAAAATCATCAGTACCTTGTACCATGGATTCTATGTGTGCTCACTCTAACATGAACAGGGCTTGGTGACAAACCAGTTTTGTTGCCATATAATGTTTAAAATTGTCCTAAATCTGAAAGAACCCACAGCTGGATTGCCTTTTTGTTCTGTTTTGTTTAAATCGATGCAAAGGCCTAGGCCTGGTCTGAGCCCTCAAGGCTGGCTTGCCTCTGCAAAACTGAACCAAGCATGAAGGTGTAACAAAGATCTGCTTTAGCCCTGCTTTGGCTGAAGGATGTGCGGCACTCTGTCCCAGGCCCATAGCTACAGTGGGGCATCTTGGGGCCTGGCCCCCTGACTTACTGCCAAGGCCCCCCAACTTCCCATCCAGCCCAGGCTCCCAGACTTCCAATTTTTTATTTTATTTGTGGTGCCCCCTGTCTTATTTAAAGCTCCCCCCAAAATTCAAAAATCCTGGCTACGGGCCTGCTCTGTCCTCTTGGACACACAAAAAATGTAGTCTCTCCTGGCTTGGATCCCACCTAGATTCTGTGAGCACAAGGGGAACTGATTTCCCCTCTCCTCCAGGGAAATCTCCAATCCCCACCCCCATGAAGGTAGTCCTGGGGATTCCATGTCTCCCAGCAACAGCATTTCAGGGGTGTTCTGGGCAACCACAGGAGGGGGAACCTTTCCAGGCCTACTTTGGCCTTTGTGGGGAACTCATTGGGGCCAGTTCTGACTAGGGTTGCCAGCTCTAGGTTGGGAAATTCCTGAAGATTTTGTGGTAGAGTCTAAAGAAGCCAGGTTTTGGGGAGGGGAGAGGCCTCATCTGAATAGAATGCCATAAAGTCCATCCTCCAAAGCAGTTATTTTCTCCTGGGGAACCATTGCTGTCAATCTCCAGGTGAGGGCTGGAGATCACTCAGAAGTACAACTGCTCTCCAAATGGCACAGATCAGTTCCCCTGGAGAAAATGTCCCTGTGTCATTATACTCTGCTGAGGTGGACTCCCTATGACAGCCAGTGTGACGTAGCAGTTAGCATTTCAGACCAGGTTCTTCTTGTGGAAGCTGATTGGGTGATTTCAGACCACTCACAGACTTTCAGCCTAACCTACCTCATAGGGTTGTTGTGCAGATTGAAAGGGGTAGAGGAGAATGAGGTGAGCTGCTTTGGTCCCCAGTGTGGAGAAAGACTATACTTTTCCTAAGTAGAGGCTACAAGGAAGGGGGAGGAGATGGAAAGCTGATAACAGTATGTTGATGGTTGGCTGGGAAGGAGATAGGGTTGCCACCTCCAGGTTGGGAAATTCTGCTGGATCAGTTCTCCTGGAAAAAACGGTGGACTCTGGGTCATTATACCCTGCTGAGTTTGCCACAGCAAACTGATGCTGAGTGCCCAAGACTGGGGAGCCCACTCAGAGCCTCTTTCTAGAGCTTGTTTTATTTATTTCCACAACGGGCCTTATTCCTAGTGTATATAAACACGTTGCCTTATTGCAATGACTCTGTAGATAACTAGTCCCTGAGGAATGTTTTTTTTATGAAAATGGACTATGGGCGGGTTGATGCAGATAGAAATATGCACTAGAAAATATGACTGGTACAAAATCTATTCCTTCTGGCATCTGCCAAGAGGTGGAAAGATAAATAGTGTCAGGCAAGTGTTTGAGGATTACAAGACTGGGGCTGGTACCTAAGGAGGCTGGGAGATACCTTCCCTGTTTCTTCTGTTCTGTTTGCTTATCACTGCTCACCATGCCTTTCCATTTGCCCACCACCTTTCTCCTGGGGATCAGGGAACAAGGTACAGGATTATGTACATATTTGTTAGGTTTCTCCCTTTCCTGCAGCATAAGCCCATAACTTTTTCCAAATATCCTATGGCAGAAGTAGGTAATTGCATGCTAATTAGCACCAGACTTTCTCTTGTAAATGTTTTAAAAATGTATATAAAAGTCACACACAGCATGTGAAATCACCCCAGCTGCTTAAATTATAAAATAATACATGCTTTATGAAGTACTTTCCCCTTCCTCCAAACTCTTACTATTAAGTAGCAAAGTATTGTGTATATAAATGTTCCCTAGAAGATCCTGAGAAAAAATTGATATAAAAAGGATCAGGGTAGAAGTGTAAATGCCCAGAAATATTTGGGTTTTTTGGGGGGGGGTCTTCTGAGGCCTCCCCCTCTGCTTCTTTCCAATGGAAAAAATGTGAAAGTACTGTGGGGGGGGGGAACTCCTGTGAAATATTATTCATTTAGAATGAGTGAAATGCTGTTAAAGACAAGATAAGAAGGAGGTGAAGCAGAAACTGCACCAAAGCCTCAGAGAAAAACTCTGAAACTTTCATCAAGAGCTGAACTCTCACTATCCAGATAGCAAAAATTAAGGCACATGTGCTAAGGCAGTTTAGGGTGCATCAGCTTGCAGGTTTTTTCTCAAGTACTGGGTATATTTGCAATTTTGCTTGTAAGCGGAAAAGGCCTTTATAACATTTATAAATTCTATAACTTTTTCAAATATTGGAGTTTTATATGCTAAGTTATAAATTGCTACAGATGTACAGTTCATGCATCAAATGAACTGAACTCATGAAAGCTTGTGAAGGAATAAATTTTTGTTCTTTAAGATGGACTTGAGTTTAATTTGGTACAACAGACGAACACAGCTACTCCCTCTACGTGTTAAACAGTACACAGATGCACATAAACTCATAAAAGCATGCAAATGAGAAATATGTAAACATTCACTTTAGATCTAGTTCCTACAGTCATCAGTAGGCAGGCAGGGAGGGATGGAGTTCCATAATTACGGCGCTGGCCTTGGGCAGCAGGGCCTTCCTGCTGCGGCCCTTGCTCGCTCACTGGCTTCCATGCGCCCGCCCGTCAAGGCCATGCTGGGCAGGGACTACATGCTGGCCATCATCCTGGTCAACTGTGACGGCCACCCCCGGTGTGGGAAGGGGGGTTTGGGGGGCGCCCTTCCTGGGAGGAAAGCAAGCAAGCAGCTGGGCTGAGGCCACCTCCGGCAGCGCCCGTTCCCTTCTTCCCTCTTCTTCTTCTTCCTTGGGGCTGTCATGCTGGGGTGGGGGGTGCTCCAGGGGGGATGCCAGAAAATTGGGGGCCACCGGGTGGTGCCAGAAGGTAGCCTCACCTAGTGTACAAAAAAACCTGGAGCCAGCCCTGGCCACAACCTAGAAGGCCCTTTCTCAGGTTGCCACTAGTCTAGCCTCAGATAGCGAGGGCAGCCAAACTAGGGCCTCTGAAGATGATCAGAGAGGTCAGGCAAGTTCATATGCTCCATATATGAAATGAATCTTTGGATGTTGGATTCCCAAATCTAGTGCTTTGGGTATGCAGTGTTCACAAGGAAGAGGAGCAGTAGTTGTTAGCAGCAGATTTCCAAAATATCTTTTGACTGATTCTGCTTTTGAAGAAGCCGTGGGGCGGAACACGATGTATTTGCAGCTAGCCAATGCGTGAGGATATCATTGGGACCTACTTTCAGATTGGGTTGTGTCATTTTGTAGCGTGTCCTCTGTTTAACAGTTTGTGACTCTTAGGCATATCCTGAGGGAATGCCACGAAATTAATAGAAAAAGCGTCCTTAATCAGTCCCACATTTAGTTTTGTACTTTGTGGTTATATGCACTTTAATATTGGATATAAAGTTTTGCAGATTTGTTAAAAAAATTCACTTTGTGTGATTTGTGAATATTTTGAATGTGCTAATTAGTTATTATTTTCATACACAGTTTCTGCTTTGTGGATAACTTTGCCTTTTATACAGGAAACCAGGCATGTGTTCAGTTGCCTGGGCTGCATGTAAGGATGAGCTCCTCATGCAGTTATGTTTCTATGCAAATCTGTTCAAACTTATTAGGACTGCTCTGTTGTTTCCGTGCTGTGGCTTCTTCACTTGCACCTGCCGTCTAAGAACATAAGAGAAGCCAATGTTGGATCGGGCCAATGGCCCATCCAGTCCAACACTCTGTCACACAGTGGCCCAAAATACCAGGAGCCATCAGGAGGTCCAGCAGTGGGGCCAAGACACTAGAAGCCCTCCCACTGTTGACCCCTCCCAAGCACCAAGAACACAGAGCATCACTTGCCCCAGCCTGAGAGTTCCTATCTATACCTTGTGGCTAATAGCCACGGATGGACCTCTGCTCCATATGCTTATCTAATTCCCTCTTGAAGCCGTCCATGCTTGTAGCTGCCACCACCTCCTGTGGCAGTTAATTCCAAGTGTTAATCACTCTTTGGGTGAAGAAGTCCTTCCTTTTATCTGTTCTAGCCCAACTGCTCAGCAATTTCATGGAGTGCCCACGAGTTCATCTGTGGGTGACTCAGAGGTTCGAGCAAAACAAGTCCGTCTGACACAGAATGTTTTGTATCTTACAGGAGCATCTGACAGACTTGAAAGAAGAACTTGATAAGGACGAATGCAAACAGGAGCCTGAAGTTATTTATGAAACCAACTGTCACTGGGAAGGATGTGCAAAGGAGTATGACACTCAGGATCAGCTCGTCCATGTAAGTAACGTCAAAAAGACACAAGCCGTAAATCTGAGGTTTTGTCCTGCCTTCCAATCAAGATACTCTATAGCTAGAATTTACTCTCTGAACCATTAAATGGGGTTACAAGGCACAACAGAAGTAAAGCCTGGCAAACCAGGTCAAACTCCCAGAAGAATTTAGCTACAGGAAAGCCTTTGATGAATTATTTTGTATTGTTCCCAGAACCTAGCAGTTAAGAATTTGAAAATTCTGTTGCCTGAGATCACATCTTAGACATGTGGGGTTTTTTGTACACTTGAGCGTAACCAGGAAAACATGCCCTGCCAAACCATAATGACTGATGTGATGCTCAGGGTGCACTGAAGGAAAAGAAGAGATAGTTTCACATGTTTCTGAATCCCACCTTATGGAATGGCCTGCCTGATGAGGTTAGGAAATCTCTCACTCTCTGGGCTTTCCACAAGTTATGCAAAACTGAATTATTCAGAAGGGCCTTTTTAACATGGGTAACGGGCTGTACTGTCACAAAATGGTTTAGAAAGGTACTTTAGTAAAGACATGGGTACTGTGGACTATATTACTGTGTACAGTCTTTTGCTATAAGTATGTTCCTACTGTGTAATTTCTGCGTCACCAGATTGGACATTACAAGGGCCAGGGCTTTTTCAGTGGCGGCTCCACACTGGTGGAATGAGCTCCCGGAGGCAGTGTTCCCTCTAAGCTGAGTTAGTGTGAGCTAGCTCACAGATTTTTAGCCTCCAGCTCACACATATTTTGTCTTAGCTCAGGAAGGATGGCTCCAGAACAAACTGATTTATGCAGCAGTCAAATCGCTCGCTCACAACTTTAATGCCAGTAGCTCACAAAGTAGAATTTTTGCTCACAAGACTCCACAGCTTAGAGGGAACATTGCCCAGGGCCATCAGGGCCCTGCGGGACCTGTTACAGTTCTGAAGGGCCTGTAAAACGGAGCTCTTCCACCAGGCCTTTGACTAGGAGCCACCACTGATGAATAAACCATCGTAATCTGAATATGCCATGACCCTTGTCATAACGCCGGACGTGACCTTTTCTCATCGGACCATGTACAGAAAATCACCGCCATTTGTATATACTAGCACCTTATGTAACTGTTTTATTATAAATTTTATCGTATTTATTGGTTTTATTGTATGTTAACTTACGTAAGCCGCCTTGAGCCAGTTCGCACCGGCAAGGCGGGATATACATTGGAAGTAAATAAATAAATAAATAAATACAGGGTTTAATATGTCAAGTTTAGATGCTTATGCTTTGTTTCAGTTCTGTTCCAGATCTCTGCTTGTTTCCCGATTTCTGCCATCCAGTCCTTATTGCGTCGTTTATTGGGTGTCCCATCCTGTTGACTGACTCTGTGACTTATACATTGGTTTTCAGTCAGAAAGGTGGACTAGAAATAACGTAAATAGAATAAAATAAACAGCAGAATATCATGGGCACCTTTCTTCTTATACCATGTTTGGACCTTGCACAAACGATAACATGCCTGTGACGGCCCAGGGGAGCTGGACCGTGTTCTTACTGCAGTGGGGGCCTCGGCTCGATCGAGCTCTCCATTAGCAACGCCTCTGTTCTTCCACATGGCAGTAATTTGAAATCATTCCGTATGAGCACCGCTTCTGTGAGGCAAGCTACTCATCTGGAGAGACCTCTGCATAGTGAAGCTGCCCCATATTACACTACCACAAGCCAATGTGCTGGGTTGCTCCAGGTGAATCGTTTGCCGTGGCAGCTGCCACGGTGAGCAATTTAAAGTGATGCTGTGGATCAACATCTGCACAGCAGGACGGGAGCAACAAGAGACCTCACCAGCCGTGAGAAGGAAAGGATGCGAAAGCCAGTGCGATTTAGTGGTCAGAGTCTTGGGTTTCAAGGTAACCTGCATCCAGATGCCTTTTTAGTCATGGGGTCTGCCGGATGATTTTCAGCAAGTCCCTGCCTCGCAGCCTAACTTATCTCACAGGGTTGTTACGAAGAGGGGAAAACAGAATAACCCCGTGTGCACTGTTCTGAGTTCCTTTGAAGAGAACAAGGTAAACATTTCAAAGAGCAGCCCCACTGGGGTCTCGACAAGCCAGGGTAGTAAGTGATATAGTTGAAAGCGACTGTCAGCCTCCAGCTCTCCCAAACACGGTGCAGGGAGCGAACTGGCAAAATTAATTCAAGCGGCAGCAGGAGAGCCTTGAACAGGTGACAGCGGTGGTCATAAGAAGGTGCTGGGTGGAAATAAGACTTTAAAAAGACATTCACAAGTTCGGAGGCCATGCCTCATTGTGCACACAACGACTGTTTTTAATGAGCGCGTGTTTTCCCCAGACTGTTGCTTCTCGAGAGCAATCAGATCCTTAATCAGAGTGGTACAGAGTGTTGCAATCTGCCTGCCAGACTCCAGTGCAGGATGGAAAAGGAGTACATAGTCCAAGAAACCCTCCAGGAGTTATATTTTAAGACTTCCTATTGGACGTGTAAGAGAAGAAAACTATTTTTGGCAGTTAAGCAAAAAGGACACTCCTTAGTGCCTTACATTGCGGAAGCAGTTCAGTTATCAGACTTCTTAATGTTCAAATGCTTGATCATCCCCAAGCCTGCAGAATAGGAACTGAAGAGTCAGCTCTGCATAGGGTTGTCAGGTCCAGGTTGAGAAACTCCTGGAGATAGGGACGATGCCTGTGGAGGACAGGGACCTCAATGAAATATGATGCCACAGAGTCCAAAGCATCCAGTTTTGCCAGAGGAACTGATCTCTGTAGTTTGGAGATGGATTGTAATTCTTGGGGATCCCCAGGTCCCACCTGGAGGCTGGCATCCCTAGCTCTGCAGCAACAGAAGGCTATGTAGGGCCAAGCAGAGAGAATGCGGAATGTAACAAGGAGTTCATGCAATATTTCTCACTACAGACCATACGGCAGAGCAAGTGTTCAGTTCATTCCAAACCACATATTTATTCCTCCCCTGACTGTATGAAGGACTGGGCTGAGATACCAGGCACAATGTTCAGCCAGGATTTCAGAGTTGAAGTGTCTTGTCAGAACCAGTTATACTTTACCATACAAGAGCTGTCCATGTACAGCAGATAGCAAATAGAGATATTCTGGGTATAAGCTTTCGATGCTAATTTTATGCTCCCCAAGCATTTCCCCTTTGCTCTAATCAAGCTGAGTACCATGCATATTGTACCTCTGCATCCTGAGTTTCTCCTCAGCAACACCCTTGCCTCCTTCTGACTGGGATATAAGGACTCAAAGATCTCCATTCCAACTCATATCTGATGAAGGGAGCTTTGAGTCATGGAAGCTCATACCCCGAAAACCTTGTTGTTCTCTACAGTGCTCCTGGACTTCAATCTAGCTGTTCTACTGCAAACCAACATGGCTGCCCTCTGAACCTGTCTTCAAACAGAGATGCATATTCAAGCAGACACTCAGGTCTGCCTAGTACCTGGAGTGGTCCAGTGACACAGAGGGGTATTCTAGTTGCCTCTCCAAGTAGCAAGATGAGACCAAGGGAGCACACCTCATCTGTAGACTTGGTAGCATGGAATTGGATTGGATTGGCACTTAGGATCACCTGACTAGGATCTGCAGTGTGATGTGACTGTGAAGAAAGCTAAGCAATCTTAGGATGCAATAACAGAAGCACTGTGTCCAGATCATGGGAGGTGGTAGTCTTGCTCTATTCTGCTATGGTCAGGCCTCACCTGGACTACTGTGTCCAGTTTTGGGCACCACATTTTAGGAAGGATGCTGACAAGCTCAAGCATGTCCAGAGAAGGGCAACCAGAATGGTGAGAGGGTTGGAATCCAAGTCTTACGGGGAAAGGCTGAAAGAGTTGGGTATGTTTAGCCTGGGAAAGAGAAGGCTTAGAGGGGACATGAGGGCAGTCTTCAAATAACTCTCTTGCTCCGGATTGCAAGACTAGATCTAATGGGTGGAAATTACAAGGGAGTCGATACCGGCTAAATATCAGGAGAAACTTCCTAACTGTAAGAGTGGTTGAGCAGTGGAACAGACTGCCTCGGGAGGTGGTGGATGCTCCTTCGCTGGACATTTTTAAGCGGAGGCTAGATGACCATCTTTTGGGTATGTTGTAGGGCTGTCTTTTGGCTATGCTCCTGCAGAGTGCAGGGGGTTGGACTAGATGGCCTGCAAAGTCCCTTCAAACTCTAACATTCTATGATTCTATGATTCTGGGCCATGATGCTAGCATCCCAGCTCAACCCCCCTGTAGGTGTTTTTCTTACCGCAAGCAGCCCAGGTGTTATGTGAAGCAATGCCTAACTCACAGGGCATTTAGTTCAAGTCCTGTGACACCTGTCAGCAGTACACAAAAACGATTACCTCCAGAAACACCTGCCTAGCTTTTCACTAAAATAAAATTGCCTTTTCCCTGTCACCTTTTAGCAAAAATTGTGCATTTAATTTGCAGGATGTGAGCAGCCTAAAGAGCGACCTAGAAAAGTGATAGCCATCATCAGCTCTTAAAATGTATGCTGGGGAATGGAGGGGATGCACAGTCTGCAGAATGTGGCTGACTTATTTTCTCCATGTTTGGCAAACCCAACCAGCTTTAAGACTAGGCATGTTTCGTGGGTTTTTTAATGCCCTAGTTTATTCTAGCTTTCCTATTTAACACCTTAATCCAGTGCAGTTGAAACACATTAGAGGTGAGAATGTTTTCTATTTCAAAAGAGCACATATGCTCACTTTCTGCCACCCACTAACCCTGATCAAGTGATTTAGGGCCTTTTCAGCACTCATATCACTTAAGGTATTCCGAACAATGCAGAACTAGGTAAATATTCTTAGCACACACCTTCTGTATCATGATGTACAACCAGTCATCTGTTGTGACAAGCCATGAGGTGAAGCTTACTGGGCTCTTCATCAATCCCTCCTTTCCTCCAGTCCCCCATGTATCCATGTAATAACAAGACCAAAGTAACAGCATGGTCACATGAGTGAGATAATTGGGGGGGGGGAGAGCGAGGCTTTTTGTTCTGGAGCAAAATTAAGTGTGGTATTGCGATCAGACATTCCCCCAAGGCTCCATGCTCAGGCCTTCAGCTGCCAATCACACATTGATGGCGAAGTGTGGCAAAAAAGGGGGGGAAGAAGTGGCATGGCACAATCACACTTGCGGCGATCACAAGCTGCCACTTCCCAATCAAACAGGTGTGGTTTTTTCAAACCGGAGTTCCCGCATGCACATGACCACAGAATCGAATCCGTAGAACAGTGGGCATGCGCACAGAGACTTTAAAAAAAAAAATCCGATGTGAGATGGGATGCAGACAGGCACCACATGCGATGGGATACCAGCACTTCCGCAATCTGACACCCACCTGCGCCCCGTGTTTTCTGGAAAATACTGCACTTTCCCCGGTATCTTTTAACTCCGCTTCTTTGGTGGAGCAATACGGGTTGCCGATGGGTACAGAACGCTTGCCAGATGTTTTCATATGATTGCACCCTTAAAATCCAGCTGGCATTCATGCGTATCATGTGGCTAATTCTGTGTGTGATCAGGACCTTAGGCTGGCTTTACTGCATGACCTTAACCATATATAAGCAGCTCCCTACATAGCCATTATGTGATCATCTCTACCGATGACCACCTTTCTGCATGGCAAGGGTATAAGCAGCCATTAGGAAGTTCTGTGCCACCAGAAACTAACCTTAAAATCATAGCATTTGCACAGCTATCTGTCTTTTATTGCCCTTAGAACAAGATCCATCTATACCACAACAGTCCGGTTTTATACTAAACTAATTATCATGGCTTTCCCCTTAAGGCTCTTAGGAATTTAGTTTGGTGAAGGTGCTGAATCTTCTTGGTTAGACATCCTTCCCATCAGCATACACAAAGAATCACAGTTCCCAAGGTTACCCTAGTCCAAGGATGACTTATAAATGTGAATTATGTGCTGTGTATTGGTTTCCTGCTAATTGAATCAGGCCCACATGTGTGTGCATATGAGAAAGAAAGGATCCCAGCTGGTGTTTAACTTCTGTAAAGAAACCCAGCTCCTATTCTTACAGTCAGCCCATTTACTGAAACATGTAAAGTTGGAGTCACAAACTTATGCATAGTCAGAGTTCCTCTTCAGTAAAATAAACAAATTGTATGTAGGAACAGCAGCTGGTTAATATGTCGTGTTCCTCAAATTCTGTGCATTTATCATGGTGTGCACTAGACTTGTACTTTTCTTTCATTGTTAATTACAATAACTAAAAAAAATGGGGTGTTCCATAATTACCATAATTGATAAGAAAATGAAACAAATTCCATGTCTACACAGTCTATAATGGGGGGGAACATTTTATTTTGTTTTGTTCTGCTCTCTTTTGTTATTGCAGTCTCCATCTCTATTTCTTTCACTTTTACTAGGTGGCCAGCATTTTCCAAATAAGGGCCCAGAGTTCCTTAGGGCAAGGGGGAAGAGAGGCTTTGGGTTTTCATGGCTGACTACAAGTCATAGCCACTAGGATATGTCCTCCCAATGCCTGCCTTACTGTGGCAAATTCCATCTTGCATTCTGCATTCCCCTGCTTGGCTCCTGTTCTCCAAACCATGTCCCCCATCAAAGAAAATCTAACTCAAGGTCCTCCTGCTTCTACCCCCCTGCCCATATGCCCTACCCTACTTGTGCCACCAAATGCCCTTGCCATGTCAGTCTGCCTCTTCCCTGTGATACTGGTCTTCAAGCTACATGTCTGCAGTGCTATCTGTGTTACTGTTTGGAACTTTTCCTATCAAG
The DNA here is from genome assembly GCA_029375565.1 of Gekko gecko. NCBI lineage: Eukaryota > Metazoa > Chordata > Lepidosauria > Squamata > Gekkonidae > Gekko > Gekko gecko. The sequence continues at coordinate 72,635,828 of JAPDNY010000003.1, read as the reverse complement.
TCTCCCATAGAATTCAGTGTTAAACATGGGCGCCTTTCATTACCTCACAAGTGTCTGAAATTTGGCAATATGGGTATCTTTGGAGATACCCTGAATTCTGCCCATTTTAGGTTGGAAACCATGAAGGTACAGACCTGAGAAGGCAGGGGCCCTGGTCTTCCGTTGAAGCCAATGGGAAATAATAGCTAAATAAAATTATGAAAATGAAACAATAATAACAAAAGAAACAATAATGAAACAAACCATATGCAATACTCCCAAGAACAAAACAACCATTTTTTGAATCAATAATAAAAACAAAAGAAACAAAGCAAATTCCCATGCATAACCCTAGTGAGCACATCTGAGAAAGTCTTCAGTGGCTTCTTTTATGTGGGATAGTTTTCTATTGTTTCTGTTAAAGAAAAATCATGACTGTGATCAGGGCTTTTTTTGTAGAAAAAGCCCAGCAGGAATTCATTGGCATAATAGGTCACACCCAACAGCAGAAACTCATTAGCATGTTAGGCCATACCCCTGACAGTGCAGCTCAATAGCATATTAGGCCACACCCCATGACTTCCCTTGGCTTGCCTGGGCGCCCCGTGGCTGCAGGGAGCCCAGGCAAACTGGCCCTTGGACAGGCTGGGGAAGGCATGGGGAAGCATTTAAATTCCTCCCCGATCCTTCCAGGGCCCCCCCTGGCCTGCCCGCCTCAGAGTTGCTTGGGGGAATCACTCTCCAGGCCTTCCCTCTGTAGCCACGCACACAGAGGTTTTGGCTGTAGTGGGTGCGGCCAACTCTGAAGCCAGCCAGAACTCCATTCCTGTGCATTCCTGCCCCCAAATAGCCCCAACTGTGATAAAAGGAGCTGGATCTAGGGGCAGATAGAGAACCCTTTCTAACAGCAGTGTGACTTTATACACAACTAGACAAACCACAAGAGATCCATGATCAGATCTCCTGATTTAATTTAAAAGCAGCCTCAAGAGGGATGCAGACGGTTTAAATCAGGAATGCAGCACTAGAGCAGAGTGATAAACCCTTTCTGTCTGTGCTATTACCCAAATAGAAAGTACCCTTCCACCACCCACCCCCAGCAGCCATTTGTCTCTGTAGGGGGGAAGACAGGTTGTGTGTGTTTTTTCCACTACCAAGGCTAATAGCCAATTGGGGGAAAGGGGAAGTTTTGTCTGAGAAACAGCACTGAGAGGAACAGTTTTTTAAAAAAAAACTGTCCCAGCAACAAAATCCTGATTTAAGTCCCCCACCCCCCATCTGCTTTTAAACAAAATTAAAGACTTTGGTTTGGTTCCAGCAATGAGCTAGCAGCAATGAGCAAGACTTTGGTCTGGTTCCAGCAATGAGCTAGCAGAAACATAAACAGCCTTAGGGCAAGATCTTGTGCAACACCTAGCACTTTCCTTGCTATATATTATAGTGCCCAGAACTTGGTTACACAAGATCTTGAGCAAGTGGAAACCTAAATGGAGATACAATAAGTTTGATTTAGGCTGTGATCATATGTGCCTTTAGATCTGACATAGCTGCGAATGCCTTATGGATCTAAAGGGGCATGATCAGGCAGCAACATCTGGGAAAGGACCCGCAGTCATTGGCAACCCATCCTGCTCCGCCATGGAAGCGGAGGTAAAAGACACCAGAGAAAGTCTGGCTCTAACTGGTTCCAATGAGCCACGGATGGACTTTTCCCTGTCTGATTGCTCAAGCACACTCTCGTGCCATCGGGATGGTCTGATCATTCCTTCCTGACTTGGTGCCTTTTTTCCCCCTCACTGAGCTGTATGGGCATAACCGCATACTCCATGGGGAATCTTCAGTGTGGAGGTGCAATTCCTCATTTATGCACATGGGAAACAAAAGGCCAAAAAAACCTCTGACTCACCTGGGGTGGCATCTGATCACACAGTGATGGGCTGAGCCTGCAGCACAAAGGGATGTGTGATCTCGCAACTGCAAGTCAAATTCCTCCCTAACAACAACAACCCTGTGATGTAGTCAGCTCCACTGTATTCAGCTGCCCCCTTGGGACCCCCCTAACAAAGTTTTGCTGGGTACGGGGCTGCAGAATATGGTTTGAAAGCATATAATGCTGTTCTAATGCTGAAGAAAATTGTCCCTCCAACTTTCCTGAGTATGAGAATGTCTGGGAACTATACTGATGCTCTGAAATCATCTGAGGACAAGTGTGGTATAACAGTAAATAGATTATCCGTATCTCCCAAATCTACTCTGTCTACTCTGACTATGTGGGTTGTCATTTAAAAAAAAAATACGAGTAGCCATGCTGGATCAAACTAATAATCCATCTATTCCAGCATCTGTTCTACACATCAGCCCACCAAATGCACTCAAAAGGCCTTCAAGTAGAACACAGAAAGCCTTCCCCTGTTGTTGCCATTCAGCCCCTAGCATTCAGAGATTTCATATATCACTAAGCAGTTTCTGAGCAAGGAGAGGACCCATTGAAGAAGAAGAGGAGAAGGAGGAGGAGGAGGAGAAGGAGATTGGATTTATACCCCACCATTCACTATTTGAAGGAGTCTCAAAGCAGTTTACAAACTCCTTTCTCTTCCCCTCCCCACAACAGATACCCTGTGAGGTAGGTGGGGCTGAGAGAGCTCTTTCCAGCTCTGACAGAACTATGGCTTGCCCAAGGTCATCCAGCCAGGTGCAAGTGGAGGAGTGGGGAATCAATCCTGGTTCTCCCAGATTAGAGTCTGCGCACTTAACCACTACACCAAACTGGCTAGGAGGTTAGGAGATACTTTTATCGTTTGAAAAGAAACCTGTCACTGTAAGCCACATCAAGCAGGACTCTAATGAAGAAGCACGGAAATCTCCGAAATAAATAAGGTTTAAAATTTCTATTTGAGATTTTCAGAGAGGTGCTGTACTATCATACCTGTTCCAGGTCTTTTGGTTCCTCTTAAAAACCATGCATAACTCTTTGCAATACAGGAAGACCTGCAGCCTCTGGGAGAGATGCGGTGTTACTTCTGAATTTCCTTTCCTAGCACTACAGGTTTTGAGAGTCTTGCTGGAGAAAGCGACACAAGGATTGCTGGCTTTGTTTTTAGAAAACCTGACTTCTTTTCTCATCTTCCAGCACATCAATAATGATCACATTCATGGGGAGAAGAAAGAGTTTGTCTGTCGCTGGCAAGACTGTACACGGGAGCAGAAGCCATTCAAAGCTCAGTACATGCTAGTCGTGCATATGCGAAGGCACACTGGAGAAAAGCCACACAAGTGCACAGTAAGATAATGATACTGTAAAAATACAAAGGGGTGCATGTTTGACAAACTGGGCAAAGTCTCTGTCTATTAGGGCTATAGGCCTGTACCATCTTACCTTTTCCTCCATATATTTCCCATAATATAGAATATCTACATATATGGCCAATAATAAAAAATTAAAAAGCCTGCTGGATCATCTAGTCCAACAATTTGTTTCCCACAGTGGCCAAGCAGATGTCCTGGAAGGCCCACAGATGGAATCACAGAGGTCAAACCCTCCCCCTGTTCTTATCCCCAAGCAGCTGGTTTTCAGAGATATACTGCTGCCTCTGAACATGAAGATTCCATTTAGCCATCATGGCTAATAAACACTGATGGTCCTGTTAGCCATGAAATATGCCAGCCTTATCCCAATAGTGTTTATTGGGTGTGCATGCATACAACACTACACATATGTTACAGCAAAGAAAGACTGGAACAAGAAGGTAAAATCCTGATGCCCCAACATGTGTTGACTTTATCCAGAACTAGGAATAAGGCCCATTGTGGAAATAAATACAATGGGGTCTAGAAAGAGGTTCTGGGAGAGTGTCAAGGCCTTGGGCACTCAGCGCCAATGTGTTGTGGTGACTTCAGCAGGGTATAATTATACAGAGTCCACCATTTTCTCCAGAGGAACTGATCTCTGCTACCTGAAGAACAGTTGTAATTTTGAGTGATCTCCAGCTCTCATCTGGAGATTGGCAACAATTGTTACTCAGGAGGAAATGGCTGTTTGGAGGGTGGAGTCTATGGCATTGCACCTGTCTGAGGTCCCACCCCTCCTCAAACCTCACCCTCTCCAGGCTCCACCCCTCAAATCTTCATGAATTTCCCAACCTAGAGTTGGCAAACATATCTCCTTCCCAACCAAGCATCAACCTGCCATTATCTGCCCCTCTGATTTCAGCTTTCCATCTGTTCCCCCCTCCTTCCTGGAGATCAGTTGTAATTCTGAGTGATTTTCACCCTTCTCTTGAGATTGGCAACAGTGGTTCCCCAGGAGGGAATGGCTGGTTGGGAGGGTGGTGTCTATGGCATTGTACCTGTCTGAGGTCCCATCCCTCCTCAAACCTCACCCTTTCCAGGTTCTAACCCTCAAATCTCCAGGAATTTCCCACCTGGAGTTGGCAACCCTATCTCCTTCCCAGCCAATCATCAACCTACCTTTATTTCCCCCTCTCTTCAGCTTTCCATTTCCCCACACACACACACCTGCAGCCTCTTCCGTGTTCTGAAGCCTTGACTGCCACAGAGTCCACCATTTTCTCCAGGAGAACTGATCTCTGCCATCTGGAGAGCAGTTGTAATTCTGAGTGATCTCCAACCCTCACCTGGAGATTGGCAACAATGGTTTCCCAGGAGGAAAAGTAGTCTTTCTCTGCAACAGGGACCAAAGCAGCTTGGATCATTCTCCTCTCCCCCATTTGACTTGCACAACAACCCTGTGTGGTAGGTTAGGCTGAAAGTCTGTGACTGGTCCAAAATCACCCACTCAGCTTCTACAGCAAGAACCTGGATCTAGCAGACCCTGCTCTGAAGCACTGACTGCTACTCCTAGGGGAGCCAACCTCCAGGTGGAGCCTGAAGATCACCAGGTATCACAACTGAACTCCAGACAACAGATCTCTCCCCCCCCCAGAGAAAATAACTGCTTTGGAAGGTGGGCTGTATGGCATTCTATTCAGCTGAGGCCTCTCCCCTCCTCAAACCCTGGCTTCAATAGACTCTACCAGAAAATCTCCAGGAAACTCCCTACCTGGAGCTGGCAACCCTAGTCAGGACTGGCCCCAATGAGTTCCTCACAAAGGCCTGCAAAGGTTTTTCTTCCTTTGTCTGAACCAAGCTTGGTTGCCTACCATGGCGAAACAGGCTTCAGTTTACAATTCAGTTGTTTGCCTCCCACCCTCATCCTGTGGGCATATCTCACTCCTTAAGTTCACTGCCACCACTCATGGAATCATCATTGCCTTTTTAGAGGGGCAGTGAGACCCCTCTGGCTGAATCTTCCTATTTGGAGATGGAATCCCCAATCTTTGGGGGATCCCTGGAAAGTTGCAACTCAAGGGTCTGGCCTTTCCTTGCTTCCCTGGGCTACCCCCTCCCTTTGGTATGTGGTCAGAGCACAATACAGATTATTAGCCCAAATTTAAAAAATTATTTAACTATTTACACAGTTATGGAGCACATACACACTGTAGGAGTAAGCACATATTATGAACCAACAGGGCATAAATCAGCAGGGGTTAAACGCAGTCCTCTTTCCCTACACACAATACTCTCTACCTCTGGAGGTTGTGGGGTCAGGATAGGATTTCTCTTTGGACCAGCCTCTGGCTGTACTTCAGCCTCCCTCTCTTGCCCAAGAGAGCAGGGAAACTTCCATTCATTCCCCAGTCCAGCCGACTGTGGAGTGGCTGAATTTCTGCGGCCTCCCAGGGATGAAGACTGCCTTCTCCCTGGATGGGCTGCAGTCTATATTGATGCCGGCCCACCCATTGGGACAGTTCCTGTTTTCCCACACTTTTTGGCCTTGGGGCAGCTGGGAACTGTAGGCCAGCAGATGAGGAAGCCCCATTCAACCCAGTGAGTGATACCCCTGCAGGCCCCTCTCTGGAACTACAGCTCAATTAAACCTGATGGGGGAACATTTTAAGCAAAAAACCACAGCCATCTTACAAACACAGGTAACTACCATTTCATTACACCTACCAACAGCCACTGAGGGGAAAGTTAGTCCCACACAGGAGGCAAGCAGAAAAGTGTCTTCGTCAAGAGAGAAAGACGTTTGCCAGTAATTCTAACAGGGCACGGTGGCTGAAGGGGGAGTGGGCAGGGAAGAGGAGCAGACCCAGCACCCGGCCAATGGCACACGAGTACTTTTGAGTGGCTGCTGACGGGCCAATGGCTGAGGGAACGCATGGAACGTTGCCACTTGAAAACATAATTATATATAAGGAGAGATGCCAAGCATCTCCCACAGATTAGACTACAAGTCTCACAAGCATAGAGCAAGAGTGCTGCAAAAGAAGCTTCCTTCCCCTCCTTCCCCTAGCTAGTACAACATATGGTATCTACCTACCACTATTTACTTCACCCATTAGGAACTGCTAGGGCTATAGGGAAATTCCAATAGGCCAAGGAACTGAGGAAATCGCCTACAAACTGGAGAGTTACTGTCTAGCCATGTATGGCCCTATTATTACTTGGCTGTTAGTTTTTGCTCCAGAACAAAGAATTCATTCCACATAGTGCTGTAATTATCTAAGAGACAGACTCATCTGGTGGAGAGCTCTTTCTTGAGTTTCATTGTGCAGTAATTTTTCAACACTTGCTTTGTTTTTAAAAGCATATCAAGACAAGGAACCTGGTTCAACCCAGACCAGTGTGGAATCTGGAGGGTAACCTTTTAGATGCAGTTGGTGGTGGTGGAAAGAGATGACACCCATCAATTTTCATACCTACCCTTTCAATATTTAGATTAGGATGCTGGCAATAGGGAGATTTCAACTCCTGCATCATTTAGTTTTCTACAAATGCTCTTCTATCAAAACCTAGTTCAGAAAAGTTTCACTACCACCAGTTTCACTGAGTAAAAGACATGTTTCAATACATACAAAAGGCACCTGATCCCATATTGTCTTTAAGGGCTTCTTCACTTTGTACAAGGCAAACACAATTATTGTACAGATGCACCAGTATTACAGTATTCCTGCACCAAACACATAAAGTAATGATGACATACCTCACCCTGTTGAGCACACATAAACATCGGGGAATTTCTACTCAGTCAGGGGTCTCAGGCATGTGTACAAGAATATTTAAAGATTTTCATCTGTGAGGAAACCCTGGTGTGGTATCATCATACGCATAACAGTCATGAGAGTTCTCTCAAGTGTGGAATGGCCTTAAGGTGGCCGTACTCTTGACAAAAATAGAGAGGGATGAGTTTGAACAATCAGCCCCCTACTTTATACCAGTTCCTCAGATTATCAATTGTGTAGAACAATTCTTTCCCCTACAGCCTGCTTAGGAAATCTGAGATCCCTCAAGGAATTAGGTTCTTCAAGGAGGTGGGGATTAAAACCAGATGATATGGAAAATGCCTCCAGCAGACTAACACACCTGATTTGTTTTCTTTCAGTTTGAAGGTTGCTCCAAAGCCTACTCCCGGCTAGAGAACTTAAAGACACACCTGAGATCTCACACTGGAGAGAAACCTTACGTCTGTGAACATGAAGGCTGCAATAAAGCTTTTTCGAATGCTTCTGACCGAGCAAAACACCAGAACAGGACACATTCCAATGAGGTAGGAGCAGTCTAGTAGTGCGGGGGGGGGGGAATGCTGCAAATAATTTACACTTTATACACAAGGCTCGTTTTGTTTTTTTTAAAAAAATAAATGAATGAGATCCCTTTCTTTGTGGTGAGCTGGATTTTCTGTTTCGTGTTGTTATTGTTCGTTTGTTTGTTTTTACATTTGCTTTGCTGGAGAGGCAGACCATGCAATTTTTATACTTATGAATGCCAACCTAGAAACTGCAAACAGATGATCAAACTTTGGGGTCTAAATGCTGGCGCTTGCCACCTCCAGGATTCTTAGTGAGCCAAATTGCTCCTCGTGCTTACTGTTTAAGTGGATCTGGGATCCAAGGATCCAGCCCTAACGTTCTGGACGCAAAACACTGCAGCTCGAGACAAATGCTTTGTCAAGCCTGGCTAATTAGGATCCGTTAGTAGTAGCTGGGGGAGGCAGGAAATTGCCTTTATTGTAAAGCATGTGATGGTCTGCTGCAAACGGTTAATTCTGAGGTTGAAATTTATATTACCACCAATTAAGCAAACAGCAGGAAGGGAGGGAAAATGCTCCAAAGTTCTAAAAACAGCTGTGACCAGGCAGAGTGTAGCTTCTAGCCTCATTTGTAATTATTAATATGAATTATTATGATCAAACAGAACAGCAGAATTTTATTTTGGGTGGTAGGCTATTGATATTACACTGACACTCCACCTGACTGTTGGGAATCTCCTCATCCACCTCACCGGCTGATTTGGACAAACAGCATCTGTCCAAAATAGGACAAGATGTTTATTTCTTCAGAAAGAGGGCTTGCAGACAGGGTAGTGGCAGAATGGGATGGTGACAGAAGGAGGCAAAGGGCATACAATTATTCCATGGCCTGGCAGCGGGGGGGAGCCCATTATCAGGAGGGGGGATGCAGGCAATTTCCGATTTTGCCAAGGAAAAACCTGATACGACCAAGCCATGCAGTTTCAAAAATAAAGCACATTGCCATGATCTGGCTGTGCCACCAGAGGCCTACTAGGCCCAGGGAGCCTGGCTAGCAGTAGTGGAGGCTGGGCCTACAAACCTCGGGAGGCCTTGGGAAGTTTTGGTGCCGATTTTGACCAATAGGGAAGAAGAGGGCTGGGGAATAAAAGAACTGGTACAAGAGGGGAAAGCTGTTCTTCTTCCCAGGGAACAGGGCCAGAAGAGAGGCTGCTGTGGGGAAGAAACCCTCATCCTGAGGGAAGGGTGAGTTGTCTAAGGCCACTTGAGATAGTGAGCTAGGGACAGTATATATTTAGAAACGTTAGGGCATTTGATTTCTTTTCTTTTCACCCACTTACTGTTATTATTCTGCACCTTGTTTGTTTGACCTCCTATAAAATAAACTATTTTCATTGTTCACTCTGCCTGGTCCTCACACTCATTTTGGCTAAAGGGAGGTTTAAAGGCCTGGGAGCGTGCTCTGGATCTTCTCAGAGGAGCCTGAAACCAGAGTGGTGGCAGCGTCAGGTGACATCCCACCTGAGCCGTGACACACACACTCTTATTTCATTGCACAGTTTTGTCTGTACCTAAAGGGCTGGGCTTATCCTGCAGCCACAGAGAGACTAGTGGTCAGGAACCAAGGGGAGCCAGTGGGCAGTATGATCTGTAAACGGCCACCAGTAAGTCAAGCACGTAACAGCTTATTATTGTCAGCAATGGCCTACATTGACTAATCAGCAAGTAATTTTACAGCAAGGTCTCTCTGAGGAGGATATACAGGTTGCCATAAGACAGGGGTGGCCAAACTTGCTTAACATAAGAGCCACATAGAATAAATGTCAGATGTTTGAGAGCCACAAAACATGAATAAATATAATGCACACATTTTTATTGAAAATATGCAAATTTGCTTTTTATTAACATTAAACAAGACTGCCAAAAATAAAAACAAAAGGGGTAAAAACACATATTGATAGGTATTTAACTTTAGATGGGGAGGGAGGAAGAGAGAGAGAGAGAAGGAGGAAGAAGGGGGGAGGGAGAGATGGAAAGAAAGCAACTTTAACTTTAAATGCGTCTTCCAAGACCCCCCTGGCTTCGAGAAGTGACTTAAAGAGACAAATGCCTTCTCCAAGCCAGCCAGCAAAGGGGTCTGTGTGTCTTTAAGAACACATTTAAAGTTGCTTTCTTTCACTGCTTCCCCCCCACATCTCAAGCATACCCAGGGAAGAGAGCACTGGCTGGGGAAGGGAAGATCAACTGGCATGCCTCCCTTTCGCTTCCCCAGCCGCCCTGTCAGGAGCCGCACAATTATGTGTGAAAGAGCCACATGTGGCTCCCGAGCCATAGTTTGGCCACCCCTGCCATAAGATGTGAATGGGACCTAAAGGTTCTGTTTGTTCCCATATATTGTTTTTCAGACTTTGATTCAGAGGAGGAGAGGAGATCAGGCGATAACGAAACAGACAGGGAACTTTTCCAATTAGTAAAATAAAACAGGCCTTGCAATGGAGATTTTTCTTTTCAAGATTTTTAAAAATAAAACAGTATTTCCACAAGGCTATGCTCACTTGGGGAGAGCTCTCTTGATTCTGTATAAGCAGCCATTTCACCCAGATACTTTGCCTGTGTTAGTATTGTTTTCATAGTGAGACTACGCTATGTGACTTTTTTCTAAAAAGTCACATCTGGGTTCCCTGGACCAGACCGGATTTCCGCACAGCCACAAAAGCAACTATGGGTAATGGCATCTGGAAAGCCTACAGGGGCCTGCTCCTGGCCATTTTTCCAAGCTGAAATGGCCCTGGGGATGAGTGAGTTATTTGCTTCATTTGAGAGCTGCACAGGAAATAACGGCTGCTTCAGCTTGGGGAAATGGCAGGGGTAGGAAGGCAGGAGACCCTCCCCCCACACCATGGTCCTGAGCCAAACTGGGCCTCTGCAGACTTTTAAAAACATGGTTCCCTGCAGCTGCTGTGTGGCTGAAGGGAAAGTGAGCCTGGTCCGGGAAATGGGGACTCACAGTGGTGGAGGGTCGTCTTTTCCGGCAGCACTAGTTTATGCTGGAGAAGATGCCCCACAAGGCAAGACAATGGAATTTCTTTAGAGCTTGAATGGATTCTGGATTCTGATCTCTTGAACCCTAATCAGAGTAAGTGTACACTTATGAGAACCTGTAAGGGTACCCATGAAAAATATCCTGACTCCTAGTTCATATCTGCCTGTTAATCCTGTACTCTGCTTCTAGGCGTGTTAGAGTCAATTGTGATTATTTGCAGGAAGGGTAGCAGGGCTATTTTTTGGCAGGAACTCACAGGAACGGAGTTCTGGCTGGCTTCAGAGTTGGCCACACCCACTACAGCCAAAACCTCTGCCTGCATGGCTACAGAGGGAAGGCCTGGAGAGTGACCCCCCATGACTCCGAGGCAGGCAGGCCGGGGGGGGGTGCTGGAAGGATTGGGGAGCCAAGGGCCAACTTGCCCGGGCACCCTGCAGCCGTGGGGCACCCAGGCAAGCCAAGGGAAGGCATGGGGTGTGGCCTAATATGCTAATGAGCTGCACTGTCGGGGGGAGCTGTTATGCTAATGAGTTCCTGCTGGGCTTTTTCTACAAAAAAAAGCCCTGAAGGGTAGAATATAAATGTTGCAGGTAGTTTCTTGCTGCAGCGGACCCAAACACTTCTAAGGGATTTCCTGCAGGCATTGTCATTCCAGTGTCTGTTTCCCAATGATTACTGACACTCACTGGACAATGAGAAAGACATGGGAAGTGAGATCTAAGGCCGGGGGGGGGTAACTGTGCCATTGCATCTGCCCACCTTAGGGTGTTAAACTCTTCCTTCTGCCCTCCTTGTAACTGCCTACTTCCTTGAGATGACAAATACAAGCTTCCAGGCCGCTACAGAAGTCTTCCCTCATTATTTGGGATGCTAAATACTTACCTGCCTTACAATAATGAGTTAATGAGTAGGAATTGTTCGTTCGATCTTTCTTTTTTTGCAGTATCTTTTTTATTAATTTTCAACCAATATATAGGAACATTTGCTTGATGTCTCTTAGTGCAGATTCTTCCATTTTTTACAAATTTATATTGTTACACCTTACATTACAATTAATATTTAGTCCTTTGAAGCTTTTCCTATCCATTTATAGACCTGTGACCATTTCTGCCACTTCTAATAACTTAAACATAACCTCCTCCTTCAATGGGGTTTTCTCAGCTTCGCAAAGTCTAACGAAACAATATCCTCACAGACGTTACAACATGAGTGATAATATAGACATCCGCATTTAACAAACAGTAACAGACAATAACCCTAGTCTCAACAATGTTTTCTTCTATTGTTTCCTCAATTATGCCTTTAATGTTCATTCCAATACTTTTTAAACTTGGTACCTACCCACCATAACAGGATTCCAACACCCTGTCTACATTTCCAGCAGTTACCTGTCTCCTTTTAGCATTTATTTAGTCTATCTAAAGACATTTACCGTCTGTAAGGGATTCCTACATTCCCTTTGTATGCTTGGCTCTGGTTAATTTTATATTTTTTACCCACACCTTAAACCACTGGTCTAACTCTATATTATCCTTCTTTTGTAGTCTTAAAGTAGATGAAGGTTTTTCCATCTCCAATTTTATTATTGTAACCTCCATTAAGTCTTGCTTTTCTTTCACATTTTGTAATTGCTGATCTGTCTCTTCAATTTTAGTTTCCATCTTATTAGTCAAAGTTGTTAAAGTGGAAATCTCTTGTTTATTCTCAGAGGGTTTTTAAAAATTTCCTCTGTTTGGGTGGTCAGTTGGTTTGCCAATGTATCTAGTTTTGTTTGTATTGGTTCTATTGCTTTTATCATAGCTGCTTCTACCACCACATTCACTGCGGCTATTACCGACTCTTGCATCAGATTTTGTAGGTCTTTCATATTCATTTGTGTTAAATTCATTAAAGGTGATGGAATCAATGTTCTTCTAAGTCCACTAACCGTATCCATTTTCTTTAATATAAAGGAGTGCAGAGTTTAGGAAATTCTTGTTTTTTGTTTGCTTTATTTTGTTTTTCAAATATTTTTTAATTTTTTGTGATTTTATTTTATTTTGTTTGTATATTTTTGGGTTTCCTATTGATTCTAAACCTATTAATCTATATATTTCTTATCTCTTTAACTTCCGTAAATTCTGTGACTCTGTAACTATGCTGCTTAAACTCTAAGTAGGTTTATCATTACCTATCTTTGTTCTACCCAATTCCTTACCTAGCTACCTAGCTACTTATGCTATTGTACCTAAGTTCTATATACTGTCCTATACTATATCCTATTATTGAGCCTAAACTCTATCCAGATATCTTAGTGATCTAACAGCAAGTAAATATTAATCAACAATTTTCAATTTCCCCCTCTCCCAAATCTTCTTTCTTCTTTTCTTCAACCTTCTTTCTTCCTCGTTTACCTCTTTTTTCTTCCTTACAGTTTAGTCAGATTCTTACAGTTCCTATATGATTTGTATTATCTTCCTGAGCTCCACTCTGACTACAACACCAATTTTAGCCGCCCAAAAAGTCCACCTGTAGCTCTTCTATATTGTTCTTCCTCCAAGAGAACCACAAGCTAACAACTGTCATGCAAACAAATATGCCGTCAGGGAAGTCCAGAGCCTGCCAGCTCCCAGTTGTCGTGTCCAGGCTAGAATAATAATTTAAACATTGTTCCAGTGGAGCAAATAAGGCTAAAACTTTGGTTGGGCTGTTCTCCTTCCTTCGCCGCTTCTTCTCAAGCGGAACTGCAACCCTCCCCTCTTGATAAGGTGGCTCCCCTGGTCACAATCATGTCTCTTGCAAAGCTAAATCAAAAGGGATAGTTCGTCGTCAAAGATTGAAGTAACAAAAGGTGTCAGTACGCTCATGGTGATTTCTTGCTCAGTTCCTCTGGAAGATTCTGTAGTGGTTTGCTGGTCTTGGCTTTCCCTCAGTGCCAAGAACTACAACGCTGAGTATCTTCTCCCATCTCCCACGTTGGAGCAGTTTCGGTTTCCTGGAGTAAGCCACCGCTGTTCCATTCACCAAAATACGCTCCCTGCTGTGAGCTCTCACTCCGAAGAGCTCGGTAGGGGGGTAAATAACACTGAAAGTGTATTCATTGCCCCAAGAGATGAGGAATCTAGGCAGTTTCAGGCAGGAGTACTCCTGCCTCTGTCTGCCGTCGTCGCAACCAGAACTGGATATCGAGTAGGAATTGTTCTGACTGTGTAAAGTACCACGTAAGAAAGGAGATATAACAACTCACACACATTCTCCCTTCTTACTAAACTTGAAAAAATGTATTATTTGGATGGACCTTTCCCAACATTTCAGTGGAAAAGTACTTTAGGCATCTGTCCACCTGAAATTGCATGTTTGATGAATCCAGCCCTTCAGAAACATCCTAGCACTAACCACACTTGTGCAAATGCTGAAACTGGGAATGGATAATGTGCCCGGAGAAGAAGGGTGGGGAGGATACCTTCCTGCTTTCTTACTTTTGCTCCCAGCTCTGTAGCCCCAATTTTGTTTGCACTGTAGTTATTAATACAGTTTCCGAGTTGCAGTGTTATCATCTCCATAAACACTAAATACCTGTGGGCTCCACTCTGTGATGTAGCAACTAGTTGGCTGACAGATGATAGAAATTGTTATGTACTGAGCCTGAACGGGACTCGGTGAAGGACCTAGCTTGGGGCGGCTAAACAATAGATAGCCAGGATCTTGGAAGGAACCTATAGAACAGCAGTTCTTATGTAAATAGCCTATCACAGGGAGTGTGTGTGTGTGTTGGGTGTGGTGTTGTGCACACATTTAATCTACTCTCTCATAAATCATGAGCTGATCACTCCATGCTTCTGAACCCAGTATATTTCAGAAATGTAGGGGAGATTTGATACACTCTAAATCCATTTTTTTATTTTTTATTTTTCTCCAGCTTTTTCTAAAACAGAATGCCTCTATCCTATCCCCTTACCATCAGCACCCAAATAGGCTGCCTTGACAAGATTTCTTGCACATCCCATGCTAACCGTGCTAGCATTCCTGTGGCAACTGGAACAAATGCAAAGCAAGCAAAGTACAATTAGGCAAGGCATTAGAATGTATTGGGTCGAGGCACTGTGTGATCACTTGCAAAGTCTGAGTTTTGATCCAGAGTTTGCAAATGAGCAGTTTAAAAGTACAGACCTATCCTGACCAACAGTGCATGTAGTGTCAAATCCATGCAGATGGTGGACTTTGGGAGATGAGAGAAGTCCCACAGCATTCCTTCATTGTAACTGCCATTTTCAGTAGTGTTTAGTAGCTGAGAACAATGGGTAGACCCACAACAAGATAACCACCTCCTCCAGCTGATTTTGAACATAGGAAGTTGCCTTATTCTGAGACAGTATTGTTTGGTGCATGACATCCATGTGCTCCGCCACTGAGCTGTGGCTTTCCCTAAAGCATCCCCCCTCAAAGAATTCTCCGGTAGCTCGTGGGAATACAACAAAACTGGCAGTTCCCCACATTGTAATCAGTCTCAGGTTGGATGCACTCAGGCCATCAGTGCTTGCATGCAGAAGATTCAGAAATTACAGCTTCTCTGAATCCTGCCACAGATGTATCAACAAAGCGCGGAAATTGTGTTCCACAAATGCTGTATTAAAGTATTATTTCAAGTACCGATCTTTACATTTGTTCCTGTTTACAGAAACCCTATGTCTGCAAAATTCCCGGCTGCACAAAGAGGTACACAGACCCCAGTTCCCTCAGAAAACACGTGAAGACTGTGCACGGGCCAGAGGCACACGTCACCAAGAAACAGCGCAATGACGTTCACCTGAGACCGCCTCCCCTTAAAGAAAATAGTGACAACGAAGCAAGTGCCAAGCAGAGTAGCAAAGCTGCAGAGGAGGGTGCCGAGGCAAACAGCGCCGCCAGAGGGATGGAGGACTGTTTACAAGTCAAAACCATAAAGACAGAGAATTCTGTGGTAAGAAAGGCAGTTGCTTTGAAAAGTTGATGATGCCCTTTAACATCTCAGAGAGCAAACAGGACGTTAAAAAAAATCTAACCTTTTCAATTGTGCCATTTACCAAGGACTTGCCATTTCTGTACAAACTTTAGGGATGGAAATGGGATGGATAGTACAGTCTGCTCTCATCAGATCTCAGAGGCTAAGCTGGTTCGGTACTTGAATGGGAGACCACCAAAGAAGCCCACCAATGGCAAACCACCTCTGCTTAATCATTTGCCTTGAAACCCCTATTGGGTCGCCATTAGTCCGCTGTGACTTGATAGCACTTTACACACACACACACACACACACACACACAAACTTTCTATTGAGTGTTAAAATATTTCTTGGAGTTTCATCAGAGTAATGTGTTGTTTTCAAGGCGACATTTTTAACACGTTGCTTTCAATGCAACATTTCGGGGCAACATTTTAAAGAAGAATTTGTCCTCTCTATGCTCATACTCCTCTTTCTCATAGTCACAGACCAATGTCAGTTCATCAGGGAGCCTTTCAGGGGTCAGTCCTGATCCAGTATCTGGGCCAGCCCCACCATGGATAACCATGTGACCATGAACAACATGATGCAGCCTTATACCAAGTCAATTAATCTGTCTTCCTTACCTAATTGACTGGATCCCTCCAAGGCAATGGAAAGATGACCTTTCTCAAAGATAACGCCCGAGATCATTTTAACTGGAGATGTGTGGGATTGTATCTGGGACCTTGTATGTACAAAGCATGCCCTCTTCTACTGAGTCACAATGCTGCCTCTAAGCTGTGGAGTCCTATGAGCAAAAATTCTACTTTGTGAGCTACTGGTATTAAAGCTGTGAGCAAGCAATTTGGCTACTGCATAAATTGGTTTCCTCTGGAGCCATCCTTCCTGAGCTAAAACAAAAATCTGTGAGCTGGAGGCTAAAAAACTGTGCTAGCTCACACTAACTCAGCTTAGAGGGAGCACTGGCCACAACCCCTCCCTATGAATAGTAATACTTAGTATTTATATAGTGCTTTAGACTATTCAGACTGTTTCATATATCTGGGCTATAGTCAGATGTCACAGCAAATCACAGTTTATAAAATCGTAACTTGATGAATAACTGGCTTAGTGTGTTGTCTGAATACAGGGTACCCAATACACTATGTTTTGTTGGTGGAAGCCACACTGGGTTTCTCAGCCATGATCTGTAGATTGTCAACTGGGTTTGCTGTGACGTCTGAATGCACAAATCCCAGTTTGTACAGTAGTGCTGCCTCCTCCTGACTTCCTTCATGCAGAGAGGGAAGCATAGAGTAACAAAAAAAACCTTGTAGTTCTAGCTGCATTCAGTTACAGATGATACTTTCTAAGGGCATTCCTTCTCCCCTTCCCTGACTTCTGTACACACACTCCTTCATGCTAGTGGGATGCTGGCTTTGGATCTCTGAGGTGCTACTGGACTTCAATCTAGCTACTCCCTGCTAGTGATGATTCATCCTATGTTGAAGGGGAGAGAGGGGCAGAAAAAAAGGTCTGTGTTGTTTCTGTTCAGGGGATGCCCCGAAGTAGCTAGACAGAAAGAGAGGGCAAGAGCTGATGATCAGGAAGAGAGGAAGAAGAGTAGATGCTGGAACGCATTTATTTAAAAGTTCAGGATTTCAGTGAAGCAGGCTGAAAGAAAGGGAAGTGGTCGTGAGGCTGAGGAAATGTAGCCAAGGGCAAGGAGGAAGAGGAGGCATGGTTTGTCCGCAGTGTCTTCCAAGGATGGGGGAAGCCTAGGAGGTGGGTGACGAGAGGATGATGTTTTGTGGTTGCTCCACAAAAAGATAAAAAGCTGAAGACTGGAAGCCAAATTGGAGAGAAACCTCTATGTGGATGTAGCCTTAGCAGGAGGAGGTGCATCAAATGGACTCCAGCTATTTAAACAGTCGTTTAAACAAATTTGCCATCTTAAATGTATGGACTGCATTTCTGCACAGACTGCGTTTTTTCACCTATGTGAATTGCTCTCTAGTCATGTTCATGGCCCAGGCAACCAAAATGGTGGCCAAAGTCTCGCCACCAGAATGAATTTCAGAAGACCTGAGGAATTCCTATAAAGTAATGTGCGGCTTGCTGCCTTTTTAAAAAAAAGAGCCTGAGAGAATAGGCGAGGAGGCTTAGTTGCTTCAGTTCCCAAGTAGGGCAACAGCAGAGGGCATGAGGCAAAGGAGAAGCAGTAGCGAACGGCCTCAGGTAGCACCTCGGAACGAGCCAGGACTACTGCTCTGCTCTTGTCCACCCAAAGGCCAATTCCTAATCTACTAAGGCCAAAACATCCCTGAGAGATATTCTTGTGTCATGGATGCTGCGGATCTGTCCTTGTTTTTGCATCTCTCCCTTGTCCCTTGTTCCATCAGTTACATCAGCCCTTTCCCTCAGTGTTGTCTGTGTTCTAATAACCTGTTCTTTCTCCTCTCTTAACTTTCTCTATTGTACTTCACAAGGACAGTCGGTACTAAGGTGAGCAAATACACTGTCTTTGTCAGAGTTTCTGTGCTTTGTCCTCTTTGTGTGGCTGAACAACGTGTGTATGTGGACACGTGCATGTTTTCTGCAGGCGCCAAGAATGCGCAAGATAAAATAGACATGGCCAAACAGAGCTTGGTCTAAGCATTCACAATCCTTTCACTTTCATATTTTACATTTTGGCGCATGCGCACACGCACGCACACACACGGTAACTCCTTTTATAGACAACCTTCCTTTCATCCTCACACCTACAGAATTCATTTTCAGGTGCCCCATCCCGGCCTAGTCAGATGGAGATAGGAATAGAACTGGATTTAGGCTGTACATTTCCTTCAGAGCACTTTGGGGTAGCGAATGCATTTTCTAATGGGCAGAAAGCACAGGGAAACAATGCTTGTTTTATAAATAATATTGCAGGAGGTGGAGGCAATATCATATAGAATGGTGTCACTTCATAGACATGTTGTTGCCGACCTAATCAATCTTCTTTGCTCTGCTGTTATTAGTTCCGTGTATGACTACAGCAGTGCTGTGCGCCATTCAAAGTCAATTTCTGCACATGGCATTGCCACTATTCCCCTTTTCACTCTCTCCACCCGCTACTATAGGTAAGAAAGCATAGGCTTTCCTACACCATCCATAAGCAGACATTTGACTTTGTCCACAAGGAAGGCTGGTGCTGGAGGACAATGGACAGAATCCCCCATTCTGTCCTGTAGACCTGTGGTGTTCTAGAGGAGCCTTTAAACCAAGAATCATCTGGCATTCCAACATTATCACCATCTAGAATGAACCATCATATATTACCATCCCAGGGCCCTGACAGCAAAGAGCCCCGCCTTAGAGCCTGCAGAGAATATTTAACCTCTATTACAAATAAATTGCTTAATGTGAAATGCAATTCCTAATGCAATTCCTAATTTAAAAAAAAACATTTACCAAACCTAAGGTTGCAAATCATGTCCTTATCTGCCTATAAACACTGTCAGCCAAGCATGTTAAGGTCCTTTGAACCACAGGAAAGACACTGGGTCAGGCTTGATTCTGCTGCAGATAGCATTGGGGGGGGGCAAAAAACTACTTATGTTCCAGGTTTATCTTCAAGAAGCATCAACAGCTTAAGCTTCTCAACTGGACGTACAATTCTCTTTGCAAACAGAAAAGAAAATTTCCTCCTCAAGGCTTTTAGCTCCATTTACTTAACAATGCTTGAAAAAGTCATAAAAATTACATTAATCACTTATATTACTTGTCTTACAGGGGGAAAATATGTCTATTCCACAGTACTATCACACTTGTGGGCAATAATAGCCACATTGGCTTTATCACATAATCATGGTTTGTTCATACAGTGAATAGCTCTGACTTAAATCTAGTTTGATTTTAATTGGAAATACTATTAGGTACGGGTGTACACTTTGTATTTACTGAGCAGAATAAATAATCGAAAAATACCTTGTTGGTATTTTGGGAGTATTTATTCAGCTGAATACAGATCAGAGATCTGTATTCAGCTATCAAAGTAACCCCGCTCAAATAAAAGCCGATATTAGAGAGACAGGAAGAAAGGAGTTTAAATGAAAGGGGTTTAAACTTTAAACTCCTTCCTATCCCCTCCCTAGAGTTAGGCTGCAACTGCGGTCTGACTCCAGAGAGAAGGAAAGAGGTTCAAACTTTAAACGCCTTCCCCTCTCTCTGGAGTTGTGCCACAGCGGCAGCCCAACTCCAGTTTAAACTCCTTTCCATCCCCTCTCCCAGCCAGGTCTGTGCAGCAGGGAGGGAGAGCCCTTCCTGGGCACACACAGATCCTGGGGCTAGCTTCTTCTTCTTCAGGCTGGTTTTTAAACCACCCCACAGAAGAAGCCAGCCCTGCCGGCTTGATCTGTGTGGCTGGGGGGGGGAGCCCTCCCTGTCTGCACAAGATTCCATCACCTCCCCACAGAAGAAGCCTCGCCAGGCAGCTGGGTCTGTACAGGTAGGGAGGGCTCTTCGGGGGGGGGGAGCAAAGCAGAGAGGAGTTAAAGACTTCCTTCCTGGGAGGAAGTCTTAAACCCCTCTGTTTCCCTTCTCTTCCTGACATGTGCCACAGCGATGGGGTGACTCTGGGAGAGAAGGGAAGGTATGGAGAGCCGAATAAATTCAGCAATACCGATTATTTCCCAAATCCCAATATCAGTATGAATATCGGTATTTATTTATTTATTTAGACTTATATTCCGCTCTCCCTGTGAAGAGCTCAGAGTGGATCACATCATAAGTGGATAAAAACATACATTCATAAATATATAGCAATATTTAAAACAATTAAATAATTTAAAAACAGCTAACAGTGTATAGCCACAAACACAATTTCAGCTGGAGTGATTGGATCCAGAGAGCTTCTTAACCTGGGCTGAATAATGATGACAGGCTTCAGTGAGGGAGGCCAGTTTCCCTATATCTCAGTCAAAGGCCTGGCAGAACAGTTCCATCTTACAGGCCCTGCGGAATGATAATAAGTCCTGCATGGCCCTGATTGTAAGTGGGAGCTTCTTCCATCAGCCCGGGGCTAGGGCCAAAAAAGCCCTGGCCCTGGTCGAGGCTAGACAGAAGTCCCTCAGGCTGGGGACCACCGGTAGGTGTTGATCAATTGAGCACAAGGCTCTCTGGGGCACATATGAGAAGCAGTCCTGCAAGTATGTTGGTCCCTGGCCATGCAAAGCTTTGAAGGTCAAAACCAGTACCTTGAAGCAGATCCAGTACTTGAGTGGTAGCCAGTGCAAATGGCGGAGCACTGGCTGGACATGTACCCACACAGGTGACACAGTCAGCAAGCGTGCCACTGCATTTTGCACCAGCTGGAGTTTCCAGATGAGTCGCAAGGGCAAGCCCACACAGAGCGAGTTAAAGCAATCAATCCTGGAAGTGATCACTGCATGGGTCACTGTAGCTAAGTCCTAGGGGAGACATGGGGAGCCAGCTGCCAGATCTGCCAAATATGATAAAAGGCAGACCTGGCAACTGTGGTGACCTGGGCCTCCATACTAAGCAAGGCATCCAGGATCACCCCCAGGCTCCTCACCTTCTGGACTGGCACAAGTGGTGTGCCATCTAAGGCAGGCAGGCTGATTCCTGACTCAACTCCCCCCCCAGCTCAGGTACAGGACCTCCGTCTTTGTTGGATTAAGTTTCAGCCAGCTCTGCTGCAACCACCCAGCCATGGCACCCGGTGCCTTGGTCAGATTCTCTGGGGCGGAATCCAGGCAGCTGTCCAGCAACATATAGAGCTGGGTGTCATCCACATATCAGTGGCAACCCAGACCAACCCCCCAGACCAACTGGGCGAGGGGGCACATATAGATGTTAAACAATATTAGCAAGAGGATTGCCCCCTGTGGTACTCCACATTCAAGTGGGTATCGCTGAGAGATCTCCTCGCCAAGTGCCACCCTCTGTCCCCAACCACAGAGAAAGGAGGAAAACCATTGTAGGGCCATCCCCTGAACTCCTATATTTGGCTCGGCAATGGATCATAAGATCCTAGTTGACCATGTTGAACACCACTGACAGGTCTAAAAGTAACAGCAGCACCAACCCACCCCAATCCAGGTGTCTCTGAAGATCATCTTTGAGGCTGACTAGCATTGTCTCCATCCCATGGCCAGGGCAGAAACTGGACTGGGACAGATCGAGGATGGATGCATCATCCATGAAAACCTGGAGATTTTCTTCCATCACCCTCTCAACTTCCTTTCCCAAAAATGAAAGATTTCAGACTGGGTGGTATTTGGCTAGGACCGTGGGGTCCAATGTTGGTTTCTTCAAGAGTGGATGAACCACTGCCTCTTTCAGCCCTACTGGGAATGTCCCAGAAGAAAGGGACAAGTTGATAATTTCTCCCAGGGGGACCCAGATGCCATCTCCACAGGCTTTCACCAGCCAGGAAGGGCATGGGTCAAGGAGGCAAGTGGTTGGCCTCACAGCTGCCAATATAGCAATATTTTTTGATATTCCGAAACCCAAGAAATACTGATTTTTTTTTGTGCACACACCTACTTTAATTAGCATGAAATAGATTTAAAACATTTCCTGTAGTTCTAAATATATTAATGTAAAGATTGTTGATTTAAACTTTGGTCATGAGTTTTTTCCTAAATTTTATTTAACTTTTTAAAACTAATGTTTCAAATCAAAAATAACAAAAATGTGACCAAAACTACTCCGATCTACATGGCCCCTTATCTCCACCAATAAGCAAATGGAGATATTTCATTTACTAGGGTTGTCCTTGTACCTTCAAAAGAGGGGGACAAGGAATGTTCATAGTGAAACATAATCAGTTCTGGGTGTGGGTTTTTTTAAAAAGTAAATTGCAGCGGTCAGCTAAAACTGCTTGCCTCTTTTTGTGTTCCATCTTCTGAAACAACCCTTGTTTTCCCATAACGTGAACATTATTTGTGCTGTTTTGATGCTGTTCCTCTCAATACCATTTACTTTCATCTTCTTTGCCCTCCATTTCCCACACTGACCTGATTGGCTGTGCCAGCTCATGTGATCTGTGTCAATGGTGGATCACAATATCATATCTGATGTTGATGATGCAATGGAAGACACTAAACAGCAACTTTATTTGAATCACCATAACTAATTAGATTAAACAGCAGGATGAGGAAATGAGGAAGTGTGGTTGCAGAAAAGAGAAACAGTGGCATGAAGAATCAGTCACCAGGGAACAAAGAGGCAGTGAACATCCAAAAAAATCAAATGTTCTGAGAAGTTATTTATTTATTTATTGTAAGTTTGCTGCACCAAAGGCACTGATTTCGAGATGAGTGTTGAAATTAAAAAATTAGTAAATCTGATACAGGGAGAGACGTCTCCGACTCATTCAGACTTCCTCCTTTTTCTTTGTTTTGCTAAGATGTATCAGTCCAGTCCTGGTGGCCAGTCATCATGCAGCAGTGAACCATCACCACTTGGGAGCACCAACAACAATGACAGTGGAGTAGAAATGAACATGCACGGTGGAGGAAGTCTGGGAGACCTGACCGCATTGGAAGATGGCGCTCCTGTTGTGGACTCGACAGTTTCATCCGGAAACACAACCGTCAGTCTTCAGCTAAGGAAACACATGACAACGCTGCAACGCCTTGAGCAGCTCAAGAAAGAGAAACTCAGGACGGTGAAGGATTCTTGCTCGTGGTCAAATCCAGCACCTCAAATGAGAAACACCAAGCTGCCTCCCATCCCAGGCAATGGTAGGTCTGGCTGTGGTTGGTTGTTGTTGTTGTTTTTTAATTATTGCACAGTAATTTGTTGGGTATCTTTTCTCCCTGCTTGAAAATGGGTGGGTGGGTTGAGCTGGAATCCAAATCTGAAACCTGGATGTCCTCAGCATGCACACCAACTTTTATTACTCTTGCCTCGATCTTGAAGCCAAATATCGTTATGGTATATTGTATTTCTTTCCTGATGTCCTTGAGAACAAGTGTGGTGGTCAAGATTGGATTCAGATCTGAAACATAAGAGTATTGTTACAAATACATACACCAACATGTATTCAGACATCCCACTCTTCAAGGCAGGTGGTGTACTGCAGTCAATGTTCCCTCTAAGCTGTAGAGTCTTGTGAGCCAAAACTCTACTTTGTGAGCTACTGCCATTAAAGGTGTGAGCAATCAATCCGGCTACTGCATACAGTAGTTTGCCCTGGAGCCATCCTTCCTGAGCCAAGAAAAAAATGTGTGAGTTGGAGGCTACAAAACTATGAGCTAGCTTACAGTAACTCAGCTTAGAGGGAACACTGACTGCAATGTGTTGTAGATCTCTCCTGTTCTCCTTGAAAAGAGGTGGTGGGGTTCGTACTTAAAAAGAATGAAAATTCAAAATAACAACTTTCATTGCAATGTCTCGGCCTTTAAGAGAGAGATCACTTTGCATTAAGTTCTACAGCTTTCCTGTGCCCTTGAAAATGGTGCAGCTAGCGTTTTGCCTTAAAGAGCGGAATGATGTCCGGAATGCGTATACTAAATTTCAGTCCAATACTTCAATATCCAATGGAGTTACAAACAAACAATCAGAGAAATAAATCTAACACCGGTTAAGTTAAACCAAAGGCCTTGCATTACTCAGCCAATGATGAACAACAAACGTAAATAAATACGGCGGGGGGAACTATTGAACTAAAATCCGGGATTGGGTGTGGGAAAAGAACTGTTGCTCCTGCTCTGCTCCACTGGGAAACTGGCTCCGAAAGAATGGTCTCCTTCTTCCTAACAAATCTTCTTCCTCCATCCTTCCTTTTCATTCTGTGGTGCCCTAGGCTTACGATAGATCTTTGTGGGAGTTTTTCCAGATATTTTTCTGGGTTGATTTACAAATTCAGGAAGGGTAGATCTCTTGGGACATTGATATCAACTGGATAAAGGCAGTTCAGATGGATCACCAGGTATGACAATTATCTCTGTGAAGAAAAAGACCCCTCTTGTTGAGTCTTTGAGGTCCTTCTTCATGGCTGATCATGAAGTTGTACTGGCTGGGAGAAATCATTATGTCAGTCAAAGGTTTCATTCTGCTACAATCTGATCCCAAGAAATTTCTCTTGGCTATTTCAGTGCCAGTTAAAAGTGTGGGTCTACTGCAATCAGTTTCTTGCTTTTCACAACCTTGTTCTTTTATGCCCCATGTTGTATTCTTCTCTAAACTGGGCAGATTATAGGGTTTTTTCTTGAGTCTTGGAAGTGGGATAATAGTACGATCTTCACCTGTGACCTACGACCCATTTTTGACTCTCCAACAATGATAAAACCCCACAAGCTCAGTTGTTGAACAAAAGTAAAGTATGTGAAGAAGAAGAAGAGATTGGATTTATACCCCGCCCTTCACTACCCAAGGGAGTCTCAGAGCGGCTTACAAACTCCTTTCCCTTCTCCTCCCCACAACAGACATCCTGTGAGGTGGGCGGGGCTGAGAAAGCTCTGACAGGAACTGCTCTTTTTCAAGAATAGCTGTGCCAGAGCTTGTGACTGACCCAAGGTCACATCAGCAGGTGCAAGTGGAGGAGTGGAGAATCAAGCCCAGTTCTCCCAGATTAGAGTCCTCACACTTAACCACTACACCAAACTGACTCTCTATGCCCAATCTTACTTCTGTCTTAAAAACTCTTGTCTGGCTCCAGTTTGTGGGAAGCAGCACTGCCACCAGCCTAAATATGTTGTCCTTGAAAAAAGCCATAGAGTACTAATAACACAGAGAGATGTGGGAATAAGAAAGGGTAGAAAAGAGAATGAATTCAGGGGGAGAAGTCTGTGAAATGAGGTTGCCTTTTTGCCATCACCAACTAAGAGCCCACTCTCTTTTCTTCATTCAGGCTATCCACTGGACAACACGGGTGGATCTTCTGCAGCGTTGCCTAACCCAAGAATAACAGAGTTGCCCACCAATGAGATTACCATGTTGAATCAACTAACTGAACGTCGTGATAGCTCAACCAGCACCATCAGCTCTACCTACACAGTCAGCCGCCGGTCATCTGGGATATCCCCTTATTTCTCCAGTCGCCGTTCCAGTGAAGCATCACAGTTTGGAAACCGTCCGAACAACACAAGTTCCGCTGACTCCTATGACCCAATTTCCACAGATGCATCACGCCGATCAAGTGATGCCAGCCAGTGTAGTGGAATCCAAGGTCTTCTGCACCTTACACCAGCTCAGCACTACAGGCTGAAAGCTAAGTATGCGGCAGCCACGGGTGGCCCTCCACCCACACCATTGCCTAATATGGAAAGAATGAGTCTCAAGAACAAAATCTCCCTTCTCGATGGATCAGAGCCTACTTTGCCTTCATTTCACCACCTTCCTGGCCCAAGGCGTTGTAGTGACAGTAACACTTATGGGTATGGAGCACCAGCTGCCTTCCCTCATGAAGTGGTAGGGAATAATGCAAGGCGTGCAAGTGACCCTGTAAGGAGACCTCCTGGAGATCCTGCTTCCCTTCTTAGAGTCCATCGTTTCAATAGCACCAATAACATGAATCCTCTTCACCCTCCACTGGACAGAAGGAACTTTAACCTTTCAGGTTATACACGTTCAGATGGAAGCCTCACCAGGCACATGTATTCCCCAAGGCCACCGAGTATTAGTGAGAATATTGCCATGGAAGCAATGTCTGGTGAGACTGATGGTTCTGTTGGAGATGATGATATAGTACTACCTGACGACGTAGTGCAATATATCAAATCACAAACCAATGGGATGGCTGGAGACAACTCTTCTACAGGGTATGGTAATGAGATGCAGAGCTTCCAAGTGAATGCAAAAGGACAGCAGAATAGCACGCTAAACCAACGTAGAATGGCTGTCTCAGATGTGAGTATGAATCATTCCGATCCAGTGATGGGTGGGTGTCAAATAAACTTCGGTATGTCCTCCAGTATGTGTAAAAACAACATGCCAGTCCAATGGAATGAGGTCAGCTCAGGTACTGTTGATGCAACCTCTGCTCAAGCAAAGCAACAGTTTTCATCACGGAACTTGGGTGTGGCCCATCAGAAGCACAACTTCAGCCAGTATCACGGCTTCAGCCATCAGCAGACACAGATGGGTCAAAACATGGATGCAAACCTGCAGCAGTTTATGCACAAGAATGCAGGCATGGACGGGCAAAAGTTAAACTGCATGCACTTAAAGCAGCAACAAGCAAATCTAAATCCTACTAACAATCCAGATTTGAACTCACATGAAGGGTACAGCCAGGCTCATCAAATGCTGAGCCCAAACACGATGAGTAGCGATCTCAAACAGTTTCCCCCTTCCTGTAACAACGTAATAATGAAGACTGCATCCCATGTTCATCCTCAGCCAATGGATGTTATGGCTGATACAAATTTGGTAGTCAGTGGCAGCAGGGAATGCACAATGCACAACCAGGTAATACAGGAACCAGGACATCAGCAGAGCTTTTCATCTCAGCCAACACACATGAACTTCTCAGGGGCACAGGAAGTGTTCCATCAGCCTTCTGCATTGATGACCTCAAATCAGACAAATTTTGAGCCACAGCAAGATATGATAGGTAGATTTGAACACAGCTTCACTTCTGGTGTAGTACAGCCTCATCCTCCATCTAATCCCAATCCAGCAAACAGATACCGAGGGATACGTGCTATGCAACAGTTGGGTTATATGAGAACACCTCAACCGTTTACTGAGGTCAGCCCAGGGCAGGATAAGGCAGAGGCCACCCCTAAGAGAATAAACGGTATGGCATCATCTCAGCCTCAGCCTTGCAGCAGTAATATGAGAGAAAGCCATTTGATGCACTATTATGGTCAAATACACATGTATGAACAAAATGGGAGTTTTAATCACCACGAAGACTGTAGTGTAAGACAGCAGCAGTGTGCATTAAGCGTCAAGCCGGCCACCATGCCCTCTCCTGGAGCGAATCAAGTTTCAAGCACTGTGGACTCACAGGTTCTGGAGCCTCCTCAGATAGATTTTGATATCATCATGGATGATGGTGACCATTCAAGCCTGATGTCAGGGACCCTGAGTCCTAGCATCCTGCAGAACCTCTCCCAGAACTCTTCGCGCCTTACAACTCCCCGAAACTCTCTGACGCTGCCATCTGTCCCCACTGGCATTAGCAATATGGCAATAGGGGACATGAGCTCTCTGTTGACCACCTTGGCAGAAGAGAGTAAATTTCTTAACATGATGTCTTAATGCTTAAAGCACAACTGTCTAGAATTATCCCAGAGATTACACGCTGAGCAATTTGATGAATGTGCTGTTCTTTAAAAAGAAAGAAATCCATAGAGTAGATTCTTTTTGTTTGCAAGTATTAAATACATTAAAGGGGTTCCAAGTAAGAAAAAAAAGTCTTTGTACAAACATGTATAAACCATATAAAAGAAGCACTGAATGGCTGCACCTCTCTCTAGTATTATTTTTGTGCTTGTTTTTCAGCATGCTCAAAAAATGCCACCGCAATACCAGAACATACCTCTCGAGTGTCCCTTTTCATAAAAGACAGGCCACGTTTGACATCGTTTTAAAAATGTCATTTCCTTCTCCTCCTTCCCCTTTTCAGAGTTTCATGTGTTCTTTACTGTTCAACGTGGGGAAAAGATGGGACGTTGCCAAATGCGGAACGCTAGAGAGTTGTACACTAAAAATATTGCACAGTGGTGTTAAAGATTAATCGTTTTCTCTCTTGTAAAAAGCACATTTTGCCCTCTCCTTTTGGCTTTCCTTTAGTTAGCGCTGCAAAAATGCAATTTCTCACCCTCTCTAGTGACAAATGGACGGGTATCATTTTGACCTAAATGCAAAAAGAAGCCATACTGTGTCTGCTTGATGCTTTCGCGCTTTGCTTTTGGGACAGGAGTGTGCACACACACACACGGGCATGCACAGCGTTGTTTATAGAGCCAATATAGCTCTTGGTCCCTTGCAGCTTAGCCAAGAAGCGCCAGCCCCTGAACAGTTTTGCAGCAAAGTGCCTTATTGTGTGTTAGTTGTTGAATCGTCAAGGCATCTCTTGTCCATTAACGTCAAATAAAGTGTATTGCCAGAAGCTTATATAAAATAAAGGTACTTTTATATAAGGCATTGTAGAGTTGCTAAAAGACATTTGAGGGGGTCACACTGATGGGGAGACGACGTAAAAGATTAATGCCCCGTCTCTTTTTTTATCAGAGGATTTTTACAAGGTAGTTTATATCACGGAGAATGTAGCGGAGTCTTGAAAATGCCGCTAATTTAAAAATATATCTAGTCGGGAAAAGGTCTTTGCCACGAATGGCGTGCGACGGTTTCTTAAAGAGCACAGGGTCATTCTTTGTTTCCATTGACTTCACGCTGGAGTCGGAGGGACAAAGAGGCTGGCCAGAGTTTACTGATGAGAAGTGAACCATGTGACGGCACAGGAGCTTTGTATAGGCCACAAATTGACGTCACAACTTACTGCCGTCCTGAAAACTTTCTCTCCATCTGTTGTATAGTATAGAAATGACTTATTGTGCAGATGTGTGCGCGTTGGCACGGGTGGGGGCTCAGAAAGGTTGCCAAGTGGCCTTTGGCAGTCACAGTCTTGCTGTATGACTAAAAACACTATTCTGATGTCCTTGGAGGGAAGGCAGGCAGTATATGAGTGCCAGGGCTCTTTTTGTAGCAGGAACTCCTTTGCATATTGGGCAACACACCCCTAATGTAGCCAATCCTCCAAGAGCTTACAGAGCAATTCTTACAGGGGCTACTGTAAGCTCTTGGAGGATTGGCTACATTAGGGGGCGTGTTGCCTAATATGCAAAGGAGTTCCTGCTACAAAAGAGCCCTGACTGGCGACACACCCCTAATGCAGCCAATCCTCCAAGAGCTTACAGAGCTCTTCTTACAGGAGCTACTATAAGTTCTTGGAGGATTGGCTACATTAGGGGGCGTGTCGCCTAATATGCAGAGGAGTTCCTGCTACAAAAAGAGCCCTGCGAGTGTACGAAACGCAATGGCATGGATCCAATGTAGCCCGAATGGAGCTGCCTCTCATAAACAGCAATATTTCTGTTTCCCCCCCCTCCCACTGCATGAATTAGTTATTTTTTTATATATTTAGCTGACTGAAAACATTGTTTTAAATGTGCTAACTATTGAGAGATGGGGCAATTTAAGGACCAGCTCCCAAACGGACAAACTTGTAAGAAAGGCAAGACACAAAAGGGGGCAGCTGCTTTGGGGGGGCTTGTGGGGCTCACGAACATAAGATGTGTAAACCCACACATGTGCACGAAAGGGAGTTCACTGGATTCAGTCTATCCAAGCTTGCGTGGTTGGCACCTTGGCTCAAAACATGTAAATATCCTTCCATCAAGAACCTGTAACTGTTTTTCCTGCACATTTTGCTTTAACACTGTTACAAAACAACATGAGAAAGCACAATGTACAGTAAGTTCCTTGTTTTATGTATTGATACATGCTGATAATTATGATGTTTTTCCATCATTCATGGCTGAACGAGAAAATGGCATTTATCAATAAAACAAATTATCCCAAAGTTAGTTACAGAGGGAAATGTGGGTCACGTTCCCATTTTGATCACTACTCTAAATTTGAATTTGTAATCTAGCAACCCCCATTCAGTTGTCTGTGGGGCTACTGGTGGCACCTCAAAGCCAGAATCCAACAGATGTGTAGGCAGTCTCCGCGTGCACTGCAGCCACTGTCATTTGTGCATTCATGATGGCTTACGCTTCCCACACAGAAATTCTGATTCCTGTAAATTAGCACACAATGTGATCAGTATTCACTCTAAGCTGTGGAGTCTTCTGAGCAAAAATTCTACTTGGTGAGCTGCTGGCATTAAAGTTGTGAGCAAGCAATTGGCTACTGCATAAATCAGTTTGCTCTGGAGCCCTCCTTCCTGAGCTAAGACAAAAATGTGTGAGCTGGAGGCTAAAAAACTGTGAGCTAGCTCGCACTAACTCAGCTTAGAGGGAGCACCGAATGTGATCCTTGTTTCCTTGCAAACCTACTACTGGCCTCATACACAATTCCGTAAACCAGCACATCAGTTTTGCACGGTGATCCTTTCATTTGAAAGCAAGGTTATTTTTTTTTAAGAATCCCCTAACATGGGAAATGCTAGATCCATCAAAAAAGAACAGGTTCAGCATGCAAAAGCAGCAGGGAAATTTAACTTGATAGTGACTTCGGTGTGTCAATTAACAGGAGAACAACTGGGTGATTAGAAGTACTTTTTTATGCTACTTGAAACCAATCTATGATTCCAAAATATATTTATTTTTTTGTTCTCACTCACAAGGGATCAAGCAAAGCCTAACTAAAAATATTAGGGTCTTCTGAGTAATGCAGTGTTACCCTTTCTGACAGTGTTCTGAATGAGCTTTGACAAACTGTATTCTCATTCGCATCCCTTAGTTAGGTCTATGGGCCTAGTAAGGACTGGTGTGAAATTATGGGTCTATTCATAGGGGCCATGATTCTCGAGTGACGATTGCAGCTGTTATTGAATGGCTTGGCTGGGTGAGCTACGGTCACTGAGCACAGCCAGAGTTCTCTTGACATGGAATTTCAGTTCTAGGGGGTTAGGGATGGGCACAAACAGGGGAAATTGAGGTTTGTCCCAGTTCATGGTTCGTGGGGTCACATAGTATTATAGCAACCATACTGGTGCTGTATATATTCTGTATAGAAGACGTTATTAATAAGATATTGTAGCTGAAATGTTCTGTCTTTATATCTTAAGGACTTTTTAAGCTTTTTTTTATATCACAAGGATGGCAGTCATATGCTGAAA
Organism: Gekko gecko; assembly: GCA_029375565.1. Classification (NCBI taxonomy): domain Eukaryota; kingdom Metazoa; phylum Chordata; class Lepidosauria; order Squamata; family Gekkonidae; genus Gekko; species Gekko gecko. The sequence continues at coordinate 72,604,465 of JAPDNY010000003.1, read as the reverse complement.
CTGTATATAAATGTTTTGTACATTAAATTTTTTTTCTCATAATTCCAGTTGTAACTGTTGTTTTGTTATTCTGGCTGCATTTGCAGCCGCATCTGGTCATTGTACCATGCAGGATCAAAGGTCTTCATCAACAGGGGGAGGAATCACACAATTTGAGGACCATTTCACACATCATATTTTGTAGATGTGCACCCAATAGTATATATTTATGAATGCAACAAATACAAGCCTGCAAGTATAACTGTCCTACAGGCACGGCTTTTTTTGTAGAAAAAGCCCAGCAGGGACTCATTAGCATAACAGGCCACACCCAACAGCAGAAACTCATTAGCATATTAGACCACACCCCTGACTGTGCAGCTCCTCGGCATATTAGGTCACACCCCCATGCATTCCCTTAGCTTGCCTAGGCGCCCCATGGCTGCGGGGAGCCCAGGCAAGCCAGCCCTTGAAGGGAAGGGAAGTTAATTTAAACTGCCTTCCTTTGGCTTGCCCGGGCTCCCCGCAACTTCGAGGAGCACAGGCAAGCTGGCCCTTGGACAGGCCGGAGAAGGCACAAAGAGGCATTTAAATGCTCCCCAATCCTTCCAGGGCCCCCCTTGGCCCGCCCACCTCAGAGTCACGGGGGGGGTCTCTCTCTAGGCCTTCCCTCTGTAGCCACGCACGCACAGAGGTTTTGGCTGTAGGCGTGGGCGTGGCCAACTTGGAAGCCAGCCATAACTTCGTTCTTGTGCGTTCCTGCCCAAAAATAGCCCTGCCTATGGGTATGCTCATCAGGGAGCATACCAATTCATGGAAGAGCTGCATATGGATCTACAGACAGGCCATTACTAAAAACTTGTAGTAGAGAACTTACCTGATAGGCCCTTACCAGAGACCCCAAGTAGTGGGTTGAGCCTCATTGATGTGTAGCCTCTTCTTCCTACTGAAATTATTCCCCATCATTCATCGATTACTTCTTATTCACACAACAAGCATGACAATATGAAAAGATTGCCTCCCTGCCCTGAACGTTGGGGCTCATTGTGCTCTGACCAGCAGCGGCCTCTCGTCACAATGGTCTCTCTTCCTGCCAGAAGGGCTCTTATTCTTTATGAGCAGTTGGATCCATTTGGGAGACGTGCTGTATTGTAAATCAACAGAGTATTCTGCGTTATAGGGAATGACAATTTATGGCCAACTGAGGTCTCTTGCCAACAGCTATTTAACTTGTAAGTAAAATGGCCTAACAAAACAAACCTGTCCCTGTAACTGCAATTTCTCCCTCCAGGATTTATGTTTCATGTAAACCTGTAAACTGCCACTTTAAATGTGTTGCTGTAAAAGTAATATAAAGCAAACAGGACCAAAGTGAAGCTCTTAACCATGAGGTTGATTTTTGATTCTTTGGACTGTGCACGCACACTTGCCACCTGTCCCAATTTACCCGGAACAGTCCCTGTTTTTCTGCTGGTCCTGGATTTGTATTTGGGGGGGAAATGTTGGGGAAGCCTTCTGAAAGTTTTCAGGCAGGTGGGGCTGGGCGTTCTCCTGGAATTACAAGTGCTCTCTAGAATAAAAAAGGATCAATGTCCCTGAGGGACATGGCAGTTCCAAAGCATGGAATTATATGTCTGCTGAACTCCCTACCCTTCTCAAACTCAGGAGCCAGTTTGGTGTAGTGGTTAGGAGCATGGACTCTAATCTGGGAGAACTGGGTTTGATTCCCCTGTGATCTCCTCCTCTTCTTCTTCTTCCTCCTCCTCTTCCTCTTCTTATTCTTCCTCCTCCTCTTCCTCCTATTCTTCCTCCTCCTCTTCTTCTTCCTCCTTGTCGTCCTCCTGGAATTTCCCAATCCAGATTTGACAACCCTGGTGTAGTTTTTTTTCCCAGCCTTTTCCCCAGGACAGATGTAACTATGTGCATATGGACCCCCTCAGAGTACCAATGCCCTGTTTTTTTCATCCACCACCACCTTATAATACCAACAATGAAAACTGCCATATGTTTAAGATTGCCAGCCTCCTAGTGGGGCCTGGAGATCTTCCAGAATTACAACTAACTTTCAGACCACAGAGGTCAGTTCCACTGAAGAAAATGGCTGCTTTGGAGGGTAGGCTCTAATGCGTTGTGCGCTGCTGACATTTCTCCCCTCCCCTCCCCAAAACTCATCCTCCCTGGGCTCCACCCTCCGGGAATTTCCCAACCTGTGGTTGGCAATCCTATGTACGTGCAGCTGTTGTATTAAAGTTCAAATCAGATCCATTGTAAGATGCAATATTCTTATGAGCCACAGCACTGTAAAAAAGGAGATAGAGGTACAGTCAACCTGCTTCAGAAGTAGGGTTGCCAGCCCCCAGGTCCAGGTGGGGGTTCCCCCACATCTGGGGGTTCCAATCTGCCACCAGACAGCTGGCTGGTGGGGAAAGCCCCACCCCCAAGCCATGCCCCCAAGTGTGGCCACCCATGGTAACCCCTCTCGATTTAAAGGGCTTCAACTGATAGGCAGGGAGCACCTGGCCCGTGGATCAGCTGGAAGGCCCTTTAAATCTTTCAGCAGGGAGGGAGAGGGGCTGTCGCTGGCCACAGCTCCACTTGCAAAAAGACCCTTTAAAGCAGGCTGGGGGCTGAAGTGCGTGGGGCTGGTTCCCCAGCAGTGCCACTGGAAAATCAGCCCTGCATGCTGCGGCCCCCCACCCAGCTCACAAAAAGGCCCTTTAAAAGGTCTTATTGTGAGCAGAGCTGCAGCTGGCAACAGCCCCTCTTTCTTCCTGTGGAAAGATTTAACGGGCCCTACAGCTTTTTGGTGGACCATGTGCTCTCTGCTGATCAGCTGAAGCCCTTTAAATCTCTGCAGGAGGGGAGGGAGAGGTGTGGCTGTGGGTGGCCACCACTTGAAAGTGGGGCTTGGGGGTATCCCTGCCCACTCCCAGAATTTGTTGTTGTTGTTCAGTCATACAGTCGAGTCCAACTCTTCACGACCCCATGGTCTCCCAGAATGCCCCCCCCCAAGTTACTAAAATAGTTGACTCTGGCAATGCCGTGGATATAGTGTATCTAGATTTCAGTAAAGCATTTGACAAAGTTTCTCATGATATCCTTGAGGATAAGCTGGTTAAGTATGGGCTGGATGGTGCAACCGTTGGGTGGATTCATGGTTGGTTGAAAAATCGTACCCAACGAGTGCTCGTAAATGGCTCTGCGTCTACGTGGAGGGAAGTCTCGAGTGGAGTACCACAGGGCTCGGTCCTAGGCCCGGTGTTATTCAATGTTTTTATAAATGACCTGGATGAAGACATAGAGGGGATGCTTATCAAATCTGCAGATGACATGAAGCTGGGTGGGATTGCTAATTCTGAAAAAGACAGAGTCAGGATTCAGAAGGATCTTGATAGGCTGGAACAGTGGGCTGAGACAAATAAAATGAATTTCAATAGAGATAAGTGCAAAGTCCTACACTTAGGTACAAAAAATCAAAGGCACAGATATAGAATGGGAGAGACTTGGCTTGACAGCAGCACATGTGAAAGGGATCTAGGTGTTATGGTTGATCCCAAGCTAAACATGAGCCTGCAGTGTGATGCGGCTGTGAAGAAAGCTAATGCAATCTTAGGATGCATTAGCAGAAGCATAGTGTCCAGATCACGGGAGGTAGTAGTTCCGCTGTATTCTGCTATGGTCAGGCCCCACCTAGAGTACTGTGTCCAGTTTGGGGCACCACATTTTCGGAAGGATGTTGACAGACTCGAGCGGGTCCAGAGGAGGGCGACCAGGATGGTGAGAGGGTTGGAGTCCAAGTCTTATGAGGAAAGGCTGAGGGAGTTGGGTATGTTTAGCCTGGGAAAGAGAAGGTTTAGAGGGGACATGATTGCAGTCTTCAAGTATTTGAAGGGCTGTCATGTAGAAGATGGAGTGGATCTATTCTCTCTTGCTCCGGATTGCAATACTAGATCTAATGGGTGGAAATTACAAGGGAGTCGTTACCGGCTTAATATTAGGAGAAACTTCCTGACTGTAAGAGTGGTTGAGCAGTGGAACAGACTGCCTCGGGAGGTGGTGGATGCTCCTTCGCTGGACATTTTCAAGAGGAGACTGGACAACCATCTTTTGGGTATGTTGTAGGTATGTAGGGTTTCGGCTGTGTTCCTGCAGAGTGCAGGGGTTTGGACTAGATGGCCTGCAAGGTCCCTTCCAACTCTAACATTCTATGATTCTATGATTCTAAATCCCCCTATTGGAGCAATGAGAGGACCTGTCAACCCTATTTAGAAGCCAGAATAGGACTGGTTAACTCTTGCAGATTATATGAATACAACGAGAACTTGCTATGGGAATAAGAGTATTTCCAATGTCCCTGCTTTCATTTCTGAAATGGTGACGCTGTGCCAGGCAGTTGAGAAGGAGATCCACAGAGCAAGGATACAAGTAGAGTGAACATAGATTGATGTCTCCAGACCAGAATATCTACATTATGCAAACTATAGAACAAACTGCAGTTTAGAAACTATACTCTTACAATACATTTTATCCCACGTACAAACTGGAACAAAGCTTTATCTTTTTAGCAGGTTGCCATCTGCCTCCCACAACCCAGGCAATCACATGGTAATCTGGCTCTGTTCTGATTGAACTATAAAATGGCTAATTCAGCCTATCAGACCTAGCTGCTGTTTCTTGGAGAGTCTCCCTAGCTCTCTGAGGCAGCCAAGGCTAGATCCACAGTGCCCCCACTGGTAGGGAAGAGTCACAGCAGAAAGGAAAGGATATACTCCACCTAACTGCTGCGACTTCAGTCAGGAACGGGATTACACCAACAACCTGCCTAGTTCAACAATGGCAGATAGCAGTACTCTGTGGAAGTCACCTCGCTAGGTTGTGCTACCAGAGTCCCACGTCCTGGGGTAAAGTCAGAATTGCAGGCCAGCTGTGGAGAAGAGCTTCCAAGCTTTTCTGAAGAAGCTTCTAGGCTCTGAAGTGCTCCCTCTCCCCTCTGTCTACGGAGATCCCTTTTCCCATCCAAAGGGTCATGTGACAGAGGTGGGGCAAGCACTCCTTCCTCAGTTCCCTTTGCTGCTGTGAAGAGGCTCCTGAATGGTTGGCATCCCACAGCTGGGAAAAGGAGGGAGGGATGTGCGCCTGCACAATGGTTACAGGTAAGTGCAACCTCATTTTCATCTTTGTGACTTCTGTGCAGTCCCACATGGAAGAAAAGCAAGCTTACTTACCAAGGAGGACCATGTGGGCTGATCAATGAAAAATTGCCTTTAACACTGCCTTCCCCACTGCCTTCCTCACTGCAGCTTCTTTTGTAGAGTCCACATCCACTGAGTAGTGTTTGACGAACATAGAGGGAGTGGACCATGATGCTACTTTACAAATGTCCTCCAGCGCAAGTCTGGCATGGAAAGCTGTGAAGAACCCTGGGTCTCATGGTATGAGCTTTTAGGGACACAGGGCAAGAGACCTTAGCCTTGTCATAAGCTGTTCTGATTGCTGAAACTACCCATCTAGAGAGAGACTGCACTGAAGCAGCTCTCCCTTTATTTGGACCTCTAAAACATACGAATAAGTTCCTATCTTTCCTGAATTCTTGTGTCCTTTATAAATAAAAAGAAGTGCCCTCCTCGCTTCTAGAGTGTGTAGTGTTTGTTCTGATGGAGATGTCAGGGACAGGAAAAACACTGGAAGGATGATGTCCTGATTGAGATGGAATTGCAACACCACTTTAGGGAGAAACTCCAGGCTAGGTCTGAGGACTACTTTTTCTGGGTGGAACTTGATAAAGAGATGTTACCTCAGCAGGTTTATTAAATAATAATTATGCCTTTTGTTTGATTGTGGGAATTAGTGTCAAAGGCAGATGCCTGAGCGAGCAGTGGAGCAATAGCGAGATCTGCTATCAGTGTTTATGGAGATAGTCCCTACAAGACCCTTGACTGAGTCAGTAACCAGACCAAATTGTAAAGAGAAATGGATTTTATTAAGGATAATCAGGATATTTACACTCAAATCAAGGAATGCAAGCATAGAAGGAGATATAAAAAGGAGTCAGCAGACAGATAGAGATTATGGGGGAAGTCAAGGTGATACTATACCTGTCCTGTAGAGGTTATGGTTAGGGTCCAGAGGTTGGAGAGAGAAGATGTGTGGTCTGACCAGCGAGACCATGGAGGACCTGAGTTATAATCAGGGGTGTTCGCTTTGTCTGCACCCAGCCAGTTGTCAAGTTCTCCAGAAAGTCAGTCAAACACAAGGCTTCATAAAGAAGATAGCGTTTATTGAAAGCAGTTCTTAGAGATACATTAGCAATGCTTTGTCAGTGATGCCAAGGACTCCTTGGCACCCCCAGTTATACTAGGTTCAAAATGCCCCCCCAACCTACCCTTCAATGACTACTAAGCACACACGCGCGGCAAAAGCAGTTACAGTCGTTAATTACTGTCGGCCAGAATATCCCAGGCAGAAAAGAAAGTGCATGGGACCCAAGGCCATCGGCCGAGATAACAGTCTCCCTAGCCATAGTAAATCTGGGTCTCCCAGACAACTTGTTTTACTGCCCACATTCCAGAAAGTGAGAAACGCCAGTCCATCCCTCCCTCCTTCCCCTTCATCCATCTTATGGCAGGGCTACCTGACACCAGTCACCCCAGGCATGTGCAAGACTGGCTATATTTATATCCAAAATGTATCCTGAGGATATGCTGAAGTGTGGTGGCTAGTTTCACAATGGGTTGATGGGACTCCCATTGTGGAACAATAGTGTGGTCTGGCGTTTCCCAAGTGCCAGGCAATGGAGGTGATGTTTTTTTAATGTGTGGCAGGATGGACTTGAATGGGTGTCCATTCACGAGACATGAAGAAGTAATGTTTACCTTGATAGGCCTGGCAGAGGTATCAGAATACAGATATTCTAGACAAATATATGAAGACAGTAATGTGAGGATTAGTCAGAAGGAATTTCCTGACATACAAGTGAAACAGGATTCAGGGGCAGGAAACACGCAACATACTCCATTCATGACAATAGCACAGACCAGAGGCTCTTTGTCCCTGCCTGACTGTACATTTCACAGACAAAAGACTGGCCATTTGGTCAGTAAGAGATGCCTGAGGTGAAGACAGAGATTTGCCCATTCTAGTCCTTGTGGACTGAGCTGACAGGAGAGAATGGGGGTGTTGCTTGCATGGAGGATGTTTTTGGCAGTGCAGCTGGCCCCGTGTTCTGCTTTGGCCTGTGCTATTAAGCCAAAATGAGATTCTCCTAGTCTCCCAGCAAAAGCCATTGTTTAGGCCAAGCCTGCTTTAGGAGGTTCAGAGGTTGTTTTGGGGTGTCCCTCTTTCAGGAAAAACAACCTCAGGTGCAGGGCCCAAGAATCTGTTACAGATGGGTTCACATTGAAGTGCACACAGTTCACCTACCTTTCTGGCAGAGGTGACTGCCACTAAGAAGGTGGTCTTATAAGAAATAAATGACAACTCAGCATTGGCTATGGGTTCAAAAGGTTTATACATTAATTTTGTTAGGACTAGTGACACATTCCATTGGCAAGTGTGACATCCTGACCTCCACAGGGGGTACAACAGGTTTTACTTTGGCAAGACTGAATGTTCTTCCCTCAGTGGTTTTGAAGGGCAGATATAATAGAGTATCATACTCTAATAGATCATGCAGATGCTCATATGATACAATCAAAACCACACTCCATATGATTATGGAGTGTTCTATATTCAATGAGTTGTGGGCTAATTTAGTCACCCCTTTACTTAAAGATATAGAATTGCTAAATGTGTGAGCCCAGGTGTCATGGCTACTATCAGATACAAATGATCGTATCACCCTCTCAGTGGCAAAATTCATAGGCACAATAATCAAATATAAAGTATATAATACTAAGATCTTCTAAAATATTTTAAAAAAAAATTTTGGTTCTAATTTCTGCATAAGGTGATAGCTGTATGAGCAGTACTAGAGAGAGAGAGAGAGAGAGAGGTGGAAACAAGTAACCCTTTTAGAAATTTCTTGGGAGTCGGGTACAGAGAAAACTGACCGCCCCCTAACTGTAGGCAAGTGAACTTTTATTGATGAAGCTACTAACCCCCCTCCCTGCAATTCTAGGAGGTAGTCAAAAATCCTCCCCAAATTGCAAGATTGTGGATCAAGCCCTTGCTTGTCACGCCAGCAAACAAACCTCTTCCATTTGTACCTTATGACTTCCATGTCATGGGTTTATGGGAGGCCATAATAACCTGTTCTACCTTTTGTGAAAGCCTTCCTACTGCAGGATCAACTAAGCTGTCAGCTACAAGGTTCCCACTTCTGGGTGGCAAACTGGGCTCATGAGAAGAAGTTCATCCTCTGGGGGCAGTGTTTGGCCAGTTTCCACAGTGTGGGGAACCATACCCTTCTGAGCCAACAAAGAACCAGAAGTATACATGACCATCTGGTCTGTTTTCAGCTTGGAAATTACCCTGTGGAGGATACCAATGGGGGGAACATATAAAAAAGATGGCCATGCCATCACCATTGGAAAGCATCCCTCAAAGAACCTATGCCTTTGGCTGCCTTGGAGCAGAACAGAGGGCATTTTTTGTTGTCTGTTGATGCTAACAGATCTATCTTGGAGAAACCCCATTCCCTGAAGACTGGGGCCAGCTGTGACATTGTCTGTTGCTACCAGAACGTGTCTTCCTCTGGTGATCTCTGCAAAAGAAGTGAGAGTGAGTTTGATGGCTCTCAGTTCTAATAGCTTGATGCAAACAGTGGGCTCCCTTTTCGTCCATTCACCCTTCACCCCTGACAGTGGGCTCCCCACCCTGTGAGGGAAGCATCAGTGAAAAGGTGAATTTCATGGGATTGGATCCCTAGGGGGATCCCTTTGAGAAGATTCCCAGATATGGACCACCAGATAAGAGACCTTACAATGGGTCTCGAGACTGATAATTTTTTCCAGTGGGGTTCAGCATTCAGATCAAAGTTCCTTATGAAGCAATAAGTGGGCGCATGGGACTATTGCTGTGGCTGAGGCCATGTATCCCAGGATACAGTCTTTGAATGGACTTATCTGATTGATACCTGTTGGACAAAGACTTTTTCACAAGAGCTGACATTGTGCTGAGCCTCATTAGGGGCAGGTACACTTTGGATGGGAGTTAGGTGGGACTTCTCCCAATTCACTAGGAAGCCCAGGGACTGAATAGTGGCTAGGGGGAAGTTCAGACTCACAGTCAGCTTATCTGGGAAGTCATTTACGAAGAGCCAGTCATCTAGGTAAGGGTACACCATGCACCCCCGTAACTTTAAGTGAGACTCTGCCTAACATTTAGTAAATACTCTAGGTGCCATTGTTAGAACAAAGGGTAGCACTGTGTACTCATAAGTAGCCTCTGAATAACAAAATCTTAAGTATTTTCTAAAGGTTTCATGGATCGAAATATGGAAATATGCATCCTTTAAGTCTAAAGTAGCAAAACAGACATTTGGGCCCATGAGTGACATCACTTATAGACAACATCTTGAATTTTGGGACCTGTAAATATTTATTCAGGGATCTTAGGTCCAGGATGGGACTCTTCCCACCCCCTTTTTTGTCAACGGCAAAATATCTAGAGAAGAAACCCTTTGAGTATTCCCCAGGGGAAGTTTTGTAATTGCGCCCTTAATCAAAAGAGAAGCAACCTCCTGCATCAGGAAGGGCAATGGATTGCAGAGCTGGACCAGTGAGCACTGAAGCAGAGGCAGTGATTTAAATTCTGAAAAATAACCTTGCTTTATTATTGATAACACCCACGAGTCAACAGTAACTTGGCAACAACTATGAAAGAACTTAGATAACCTACCCAGATACAACTGGTCAGAATTTAGTCAAGCGGAGGGAGCACTTCTAGAGTGCTGATCCTTGGGGACTGAGACTGGTTCCTTCCCCACTGCCTACCCTGCCTTTTAGGCTGAAGTTGTTGAGTGTAGGGCAGCCTATAGCCATACTGAAGCAGCAGACGAGATTGGTATCTATGTTCTTGGCTATGGTATGACCGTGAATGGTGATATGTCTGGGTATACCTTGGGAAGTACCTTTGTTTATAAAGTGTCAATAAATTGTGGGTTATGTCCGAGGACCTGGCTGTCAGCTTTTTCTTCCTAATGTGGTCCAAAATCATATAAGTTTGGTCACTAAAGAGGTCTCGACCTTCAAGTGGAAGGTCTTATATCTTAGCTCTCGCATCCTGTGGGATGGCTGAGAAGCACAGCCAAGAATATCTCCTTATGACAATGCTATTGCAATCTGTATCATGCCTGGCTGCATTAAGCTGCTGCTTCCCTAGCTTTTGACCTGGAATAAGGACCTTTGCAATACTCTGCTTATCAACAGGTAACAGCGCCACAAGTTGTAACCTCTTTTCCCACAGCAACATTTGGTAGAGGCCCATCACTGCTGTAAAACTGGCCACCATCAGTCCCATTGCACCAGTGGATCTTACTCCTCAACAAGTCCAGTCTCCTGCCTTCCTTGATGAGAGGTGATGAATGACTGCCTACTCTTCCTTTTGCCAGAAGAACTTCTGACACTATGGAGTTCACTTGGGCGTGGTGAAACAAGTAGTTGCAACCCTCTTCCCTGACCCTGTAGAGCTTCTCCAGTTTCTTAGATGAAGCTGGGGTGGAGGCTGGCTTGGCTCAGATGGCCATGGCTATAGCTTGCATCCCTTGAAACATAGGGAGAGCCACAGGGCTATATAACATTTCCATTACAGGATCAGATGGCTGGGGTTCCAAAGCATAGAATTCTAACCCCAGATCTTTTGCCGTTTGGACCAGTTGTTCAGATTACATCTTAAAGTCCTCTGTGGGAGAAAGGAGCTCATGGATTAGTGACCACATCATCTGGGGAGGGTACTAAAGTGTTCTCTGCACCCACTTCTGGGTGCAGAGAAGAGAGTATCTTTGGAGTCAGATTCCTGAGAGGGAATCCCTCCCTCAGACTGAGGTCCCGGGGGGGTCCCTTCCTTAGACTGAGGTCCCACCCACAGACTGGAATCACTCAAGGTGATCTCCTTCAGATCTGGAAGCATTCTTTTGAGGCTGCCATGGTTATGGAACCTGTGCTGTTGCCCAGGGTCTCCAACGTGGTGGCATTATGAGCAGAAACAGCCCCCAATGATTTTGCTGTGATGGCCACTGATTCAGTGGCTATTGTTCTGGTGGCCTTTTGTCTTACAGCATGGATACCCCAAAAGCCCCAAAACACTTTGTTTTCTGATGACTTTGGAGATCTGGCAGTCCATCTCAATGGTGAAAGTGTCTTTGGACACGAGAATGGTCCAATCTCGAGACCCAGTGGTGAGTCTGGGTGTCCAGGGGACCTCGATCTAAAGATCATCAATGCTTAACTCCGAGTGGAGTCAGCCCTCCAGGTCCAAGATGGTGAGGATCCATGATCTTGAATCAATGGTGAGATCTGGTTCCATGGAAGAAGAAGAAGAAGAAGAAAAGATTGGATTTATACCCCACCTTTCACTGCCCAAAGGCGTCTCAGAGCGGCTTACAAACTCCTTTCCCTTCCCCTCCCCATAATAGGCACCCTGTGAGGTAGGTGGGGCTGAGAGAACTTCTGACAGAAACTGTCCTTGAGAGAACAGCTGTGCCAGAGCTTGTGACTGACCCAAGGTCACACCAGCAGGTGCAAGTGGAGCAGTGGGGAATCAAACCCGGTTCTCCCAGATAAGAGTCCACACACTTAACCACTACACCAAACTGGAGATGGAGACCATCAGTTCTGAGGTGAGACAGAACGGCATCAATGTGACAGCAACTTGGTCAGGCTATGGCAGGAGTGTTTAGCCCTTAGCTTTTTTCAGGGGCGGCTCCAATGCAGTTTGTGACTGCAATTCTGATGTCAAGGATGTTCATGCTGAACCCACCAAGTGAGTCCTTGCCCCTTTTTCCCATCTGAGCCCGTGTCTCCCCACAGGGGTCTGGGGCGCCCAGGGCTTTTTCCCACAACACCATTTTAAGTCTTGGGGCTCTGCCTTCATGGGCTTTAGGGGTAAGGCACCAGCAGGCTGGGCACGTGACCAACCCTAATGACCAACCACCCATCATCTCTTATTGACCTTTCCTACCCTAGACCTGGTTCTCGCCTGGCCAAATGGGCCCTCCAGCCTCAGGTATTTTTCCCCCTTCCACATCTCCTGGATAGCCCCAGAAGATTCTTTAATTTGTTGTGGGAAGCCTGCTTGTTCCTCAGCATCTGCCAATGACATCATCAGCCATGGCTGCGGGCCTGCCACCAGCATCCACTGTGGCTGCATCCTGCTCTCACTCCTGCGGCTTGGCAGGAGGTTCAGTGGTGCCTCGGGGCACCCCATCCACCATGGCAGAAGCTTTTCTCCAGACAACAGCAGTGTCAGGCCCCATGCTGCCAACCATGTTCTAAGCAGGGGCGCAGCAAGACCAGCGCAGTGATGGAGACCACAACATCAGGTCCCATGCTGCATCTTCAGGGTGTCTGGGCTCCTGTTCCTTTCCCAGTGTTGCTGAGACTGGGGAAGTTGATCCTTTCCCAGGCCCTTGGCAGGGAGGGTTGAGTCCAGGAGCTAGCTCACTCCTGGATACCCCCCCGAAGGCCTGTGCCAGTGAATCTGCCTCTCTGAAGAGCCATGACGTGTAGTCGGGTTTGAGGTGGTAACAGGCAGCTCAATGATTGACTGTAAAACTGAAGCGTGAGAAAAACAGGTACCACCTCAGAACCCAGGCATTGTGAACCTTCTTTGGAAACATCCAAACCAGGATTGCATACATGAAGAAAGGGGGGGAGAAATTATTATCACCCATGTGTAATAGGCCAGTCTCATGTGAATGCAAAGGTATGGGGGTAAAATTATAGGCCAATCTATCCAGAATGCAGGAGGAGCAGGTGAAGTGTGTACCTGGAAGCATTAAAGATCTGGTTTTGGATAGCCCAAGGTGAACCCCAGATACTAATCCCAGTAAAGATATAGGACAGGACAATTTAATTTATATCCACCCTGATCAGGTAATCTAAATGGAAAGCTGATTGATAGGAAACCACAATGGGCAACCGTAAAGGAGGAGTGCCTAGCCATGGTATTAGCCTTAACTAAATTAAAGCCATACCTAAGGGTGAGAAGATGCCCTTCACACTGACCACTCCCCATTGTGTTAGGTGTACCATATTGCAGGGCACCATAGCAAGATGCTATATTGGAGTTTGTTGTTCTAAGATTCTGACTTCAACATAGTCCATATAAATAGACACAAAAATAAAGTGACAGAGCTATCCAGGAACAGAGAAAAAGAAGAAAGTTCAAGTAAAAAAAGTATTTTATTTTTATTTTATTTATTTTATTGGTCTTATATCCCACCCTACCCCACAAGCAGGCTTGGGGCAGGTTCCATCAGTATTAATACAATATAGTACAATTAAAAACAACTTTAAAACAACAGATTAAAACAACATAGATCATAAAATACTATGTAAGAATTTAGTCAGATGTCTCCATAATTTAGATATAACAGAAGTGTTGGTCCGTAGATGGCTATTCAGATCCAGACCACTGATGGGAGACCAACTGGGGGGGAGGGACATCCGCCACCGCAACCAACAGCCCAGTGGAAGGGCTCCATCTTACAGGCCCTGCAGAATTGAAATAAATCTCGCAGGACCCTTATCTCATACAGGAGCTCATTCCACCAGGTGAGGGCCAGGGCCTCATCCAAGCAAGTCGGACATCCCTGGGGCCGGGGACTACCAAAAGGTGTTGATTTGTAGACCTCAGTGCTCTGCAGGGCTCATATGGAGAGAGGTGGTCCCAAAGGTATGCTGACCCCTGGCCATATAGGGCTTTAAAGGTAAGCACCAACACCTTGAAACTGATGTGGTATTCAATAGGCAGTCAGTGCAGTTCACGCAGCACTGGGTGGATATGAGACCACACAAGCGTTGCCAACACCCATGCTGCTGCGTTCTGAACTTGCTGCAACTTCTGGAAAAAAAAGTCAAGGGTAACCCCATGCAGAGAACATTATAATAATCCAGTCTGGAAGTGATCATTGCATGGGTCACTGTCACCAGGTCCTAGGGGGTGAGATATGGGGCCAACTGCCTGATCTGCCTGAGATGGAAAAAGGCAAACCTGACAGTGGTGGTGACCTGGGCCTCCATAGAAAGAGAGGCATCCAGGAACACCCTCAGACTCTTTCACCTTGACCTTTGAACCAATGGAGCTCCATTGAAGGCTAGATGCCTGATGCCCTGACTCAGTACCCTGTGACTCAGTGGCAGAACCTCTGACTTGGATGGATTTAACTTCAGTCAGCCCTGTTGCAACCATCCAGGCACAGCTTGTAACGCCCTGTCCAGATCTCCTGGGGCTGTGTCCAGGTGGCCATTCATCAGTAGATAGAGCTGGGTGTCATCTGCATACTGGTGACATCCCAGCCCATACCTCCAGATAATCTGGGCAAGGGGGCACATATAGATATTAAACAGCATAGGGGAGAGAATTGTTCCCTGTGGGCCACAACATTCCATAACTTCCCTCAAGAGCCAACCTCTGTCCCCATCTCTGGAGAAAGGAAGTCAGCTACTGCAAAGCCCTGTATCCCCACATAAGCTTGTATAAGCTGGTTAAGTATTGTGTTGTAAGATTTAAATACGTTTAATATGTTGGGGGTTTTTTTTCAGGGAAACAAAAAGTTGTGTTTCCTATGATTATAACTATGTACAATGTGAAATATGTGAAAATGTGTATTTAATGGTCTTAAACAGGTAAGCAGAGAAAAGGTGTAGATTAAATTGACTCAAATAAGTTCCGATAAATTTTCAAGTAAGCAGTCCTCAACGAGGAGATTAAAAATCATTGTTTCTGGTAGAAACCTTGGAAGGCCTCCACCTATGACAACGTCTTGGAGGAGGGGCGTGTGATGGACAGGCCAGGTTCAGCCTCACCCTAAGAGCAGCCAATGAGAGCTGACAGACTGTTGAGGCAGGGAGACTTGAAAAACAACAGTTGAAAAGGGATAGTTAGAGGTTAGTAGTGAGAAGCTGGCAGCTGAAGGGATGAAAGGAAAATGGTTTTTCTGAGCGAGGGGACCTGTATAGAAACAGCTGCTTGGAACAGGCTGAAAATAGTAAATCTGTAAATAAAGGATTCTTGTTGTAGGTATAGGACCTCAGTTCGAAAGTTCGATGGAAGTGAAACATTGTTTCTTGGATTCAGATTCTGTTGTTTCTTAGACTTTACTTTCCTCAGTGTTTTGTTCTTATAAATAAAAGTTTCTTGTTTTGATTAACCCTGTGGGCAGCATGTCTAAGGGAAAGAAGCACCCGCATGCAGAATTTAATATCTTGGTCTATACACGTGTTATAGGATAGGAATGAACGGTGGCAACGAGTGATTGGAACAGTGTTTGAGCCCCAACCCCTCTGTGTGAGTTAGGCCTGATTATTAAAGGGGGCTGGATTACTCTGTCTGCGGATGCCACTAGGTGGTCATGACTCTGCAGATTTTAAAAGAGACAAGAAGGGTGGCAAGTGTGACATCTTATAACACATGACCTGAAGATGAGAAGTTGTAAAGGGTGGTAGGCACTCTATGTGAGCAGACAAGGGGTGTCACACCAGGGTAAAGAGGTTGTTGGCTAAGTAATACTGGAGGGCCCCTATAGCCCATTTAATGGCCCAGGCTTCCTATTCAACCATTGCATACTTTGTCTGCGGGCTGCAATTTTTGGCTAGGAATACTGAAGGCCCCTTGGCTGCTTTTGGACTCAGTGTTAGACAACTTCAGCCAACTCTCAGTGGCTGGTGTTGACAGGATTCTGGGTACTGCAAGGCCTCTTAGACCTGTGTCTCTTGTGGCTGGTGTCAGTCAGCAGTGAGGGTATATGGGGCCCTCTGATGGACATTATCAATCTGTCCCTGTATTCAGGGGTCTATCCAGAGGGTTTTAAAGAGATAATGGTAATATCGCTCTTGAAGAAGCCATCATTGGATCTGTCTGATCCATCCAATTACTGCCCAGTTTCAAATCTTTCATTCCTGGGCAAGGTAATTGCGAGAACAGCAGTGGAGCAGTTCCAGAGCTTCTTGGAGGATACATTGGCACTAGACCCCTTCCAATCTGGCTTCTGCCCCGGTCATGGGACACAGACTGTGCTGGTTGCCCTCTCAGAAGATCTCCTAAGGCAGCTAGATCAAGGTGGGTCAGCACTGCTGTTATTGTTAGACTTGACAGCAGTGCTTGACACAGTAGATCATGATATGCAGGCTCACTGCCTCACTGACGCTGGAGTACATGGGACAGCCTTGAAATGGGTTGTCTCATTTCTCCATGGCTGGGGACAGAGAGTGGCTCTGGGAGAGAGGGTATAAAAGTCCTAGCATATTGACACTTTCCAGATCTCCCACTGGCTGTGCTGTGTGCTCCATCAGCCACCAGCCCATCAACTGGCACTCAAGAGTACTTGAATGCCATTGGCTGAGTGCTGGCTTCTCTCCTCTCCCCTGCCCACTGCCAGCTTGGCCATTCTCTGTCTGAATAAACTGCCAAAAGAGCTGTCTTTCCTGACAAAGACACTTCTACAGCCAATATTTCACTCCTCCACATCTGGCTGGCTACTGAAACAGCTGTTCTCTGCTCAGGAAGAGGCTTCTGCTGCTGCTGCTGCTTCTCCTGCTTGGCTCCTCCATGGCTGGGTAGCTACTGAGGTGAGCCACCAGCTGTCAAACCACTGTCTTCTCCTCCTGCTGTAAAAAGCAAAGAGTAAAAAGGCAGGGGCAGGAGGCCCTTTCCAGGCCTACTGCAGCCTTTGTGGGGAACTCATTGGGGCCAGTCTCGACTAGGGTAGCCAGCTCCAGATTGGGAAACTCCTGGACATTTTGTGGTGGAGTCTATGGGAGCCAGAGTTTGGGGAGGGGAGAGGCCTCTGCTGAATAGAATGTCATAGAATCCACCCTCCAAAGCAATTATTTTCTCCAGGGGGAGAGAGAGAGATCAGTTGTCTGGAGTTGAGTTGTGATACCAGGCAATCTTCAGGCTCCATCTGCAGGTTGGCTACCCTAGGCCTGGCAGAGCCTTCTGGGTGACTTGATGACACCTGACTGACATGACTTAAGTAGGCCTGGCTACAGCAACCTCCCTGGGACAGCCAGTGTCACGTAGCAGTTAGTGCTTCAAAGCAGGGTCTGCCAGACCTAGGTTATTGCTGTGGAAGCTGAGTGGGTGATTTCAGACCACTCACAGACTTTCAGCCTAACCTACCTCAGAGGGTTGTTGTGGAGATCAAAAGGGGGAGAGGAGAATGATGTAAGCTGCTTTGTTCCCCACTGTGAAGAAAGATTGTACTTTTCCTAGGTAGAGGCTGCAAGGAAAGGGGAGGAGATGGAAAGTTGAAGTCAGAGAGGCAGATAAAGGTAGGTTGATGGTTGGCTGGGAGGGAGATAGGGTTGCTACCTCCAGGTTGGGAAATTCCTGGATATTTGAGGGGTGGAGCCTGGAGAGGGTGGGGTCTGTGGAGGGGTGGGAGCTCAGACAGGTACAATGAAGAAGAAGAAGAAGAAGAGATTGGATTTAAACCCCACCCTTCACTTGGAGTCTCAGAGTGGCTTACAAACTCCTTTCCCTTCCCCTCCCCATAACAGACACCCTGTGAGGTAGGTGGGGCTGAGAGAACTCTAACACAAACTGCTCTTTCAGGAACAGCTGTGCCAGAGCTTGTGACTGACCCAAGGTCACATCAGCAGGTGCAAGTGGAGGAGTGAGGAATCAAACCCTGTTCTCCCAGATTAGAGTCTGCACACTTAACCACTACACCAAACTGACAGACTCCACCCTTCAAACCAGCCATTTCCTCCTGGGGAACCAATTGTTGCCAATCTCCAGGTGAGGGCTGGAGATCACTCAGAATTACAACTACTCTCCAGATGGCAAAGATCAGTTCCCCTGGAGAAAATGGTGGACTCTGTGTCACTATACCCTGCTTAGGTCACCATAGCAAATTGATGCTGAGTGCCCAAGGCCAGGGCACCTGCCTAGAGCCTCTTTCTGGAGCTCATTGTATATATTTCCACAATAGGCCTTATTCCTAGTAATAATAATAAGAATGAGAATGCAGTGTTCCTGGTTGTCAAGTTCCTGGATAGGACTGTCCGAAATCCAGCATCATAAAAACATATGAACATAAGAAGAGCTTGGCAGATCAGACTAGTGGTCCATCTAGTCCAGCATCCTGTCTCACACAGCAGCCAACCACTTCCTCTGGAGGGCCAACAACAAGGCATGGAGGCCAAGACCTTGCCCTGATGTTTCCTCCTGGCTCTAGGATTCCAAGGTTTAGTGCCTCTGAATATGGAGGTTCCCCTCAGTCACCGTGGCTAGTAGCCCCTGATAGACCTATTCTCCATGCATCTATTTAATCTCCTTTTAAAGCTATTTATTCCTGTAGCCATCACTATATGCTCTGGCAGCAAATTCCACATTTTAATCACTCTCTATGTAAAGAAGCATTTCTTTTTGTCCATTTGGAACCTACTGCCCATCAGCTTCATTGGATGTTCTCAAGTTCTAGAATTTTGGGAGAGGAAGAAAAAAAATCTCTTTGTCAGCTCTTTCCATGCCATGCATAATTTTATAAACCTCTATCATGTCCCTCCTTAATTATCTCTTTTCTAAACAGAAAAGTCCCAGACTCTTCAGCCTTTTCTCATAGGGAAGGTATTCCAACCCCCTAATCATCTTGGTTGCCCTTTTTTGTACTTTTTCCAGCACTGCAATATCCTTTTTGAGATACAGTGACCAGAACTGTACACAAAATTCCAAACAATGCCACACCACGGGTCTATACAGGGGCATTATAATATCAGCCATTTTATTTTCAATCCCTTCTCTAATAATCCCTAACACAGAGTTTGCCTTTTTCACCACTGCAGCACACTGGGTTGACATTTTCATTGAGCTACCCACTATGACCCCACAATCTTTTCCCCTCATTTTCAGCAACTTCAGGCTTCATTAGCCTATACTTGGAGTTGGGATTTTTTTTGTCCCAATGTGCATCACTTACATTTATCAACACTGAATTTCATTTGCCACGTTGTTGTCCACTCAGCCAATTTGTGGAGCTCTTCAATCAGCTTTGGTTTTCACCAGTGTTCCCTCTAAGCTGAGTTAGTGTGAGCTAGCTCACCGTTTTTAGCCTCTGGCTCACACATTTTGTCTTAGCTCAGGAAGGCTGGCTCCAGAGCAGACTAATTTATGCAGCAGCCAAATCGCTCGCTCACAGCTTTAATGCCAGCAGCTCACAAAGTAGGATTTTTGCCCACAAGATTCCACTGCTTAGGGGGAGCATTGGTTTTCACCACCCTGAATAATTTTGTACCAGAAGTACCAGAATTTTATTGTATAAATAGCCAAAGGCCGTCACAATACAGAATTAGGATAATAAAAAGAAAATAATTCTAATCATACATAGGCAAAACAGCGAATAAAAAGAATTTTCGCACCAATAAATACGGACCAGTTATAAACAGTAAAATTGTAAAATAATAAATCCAGTTAGTCATAAAAAAGGTCATTAAAAGGTTAATTTTCTAAAGCTGCAGTCTTAGCCCTGATTTTTTTTGGCGGCCGAGGCAAAAAGAGACACTTTATAACTGACGAGCGGATCAGTGTCAGGTAATAGAAAGACCAGCTTGTCAACGTCAGAGGAAAATTTTTGTCCTGTTAGCAGATTATCAAGAAATTTAGATCTAACTGCTGTATACACAGGACAAAATAGTATATAGTGAGGAATATCCTCTGAGACTGAGGAAATAACTTTGTATCATCTTCAAACTTGGCCACCACACTACTCACCCTTAGTTCTGGGTCATGTATGAATAAATTAAATAGTACCAGCCCCAATACTGATCCTTGTGAGACCCCAACTGCTTACTTCCCTCCATTGTGAGAACTGTCCATTTATTCCTATTCTTTGCTTCCTGTCATTTAACCAATTTTTCCGTGAAAGAACCTGTCCTTTGATGCCATCACTGCTAAATTTATTCAGGAGTCTTTGGTGAGGTGCTTTGTTAAAAGGCTTTGTATATAATATCTAAGTATATGATGTCCCTTGGACTGCAAGGGGATCAAATCATTCAATCCTAAAAGAAATCAACCCTGACTGTTCCCTGGAAGGCCAGATCCTGAAGTTGAAGCTCAAATACTTTGGCCACCAAATGAGAAGGGAGCATTCACTGGAGAAGACCCTGATGCTGGGAAAGATTGAAGGTCAAAGAAGAAGGGGACAGCAAAGGATGAGATGGTTAGACAGTGTCATCGATGCAACGAACATGAAATTGAGCAAACTTCAGCGGACAGTGGAAGACAGGAGGACCTGGCGTAATCTGGTCCATGGGGTCGCGAAGACTCGGACTCGACTGTGCGACTGAACAACAACAAATATGATGTCTACCAGGTCACTGTTGCCTATGTGTAAAATGAATGGTCTACTGAATGGATGGTCTAATGAAGTTGGGCGTTCTTTACAACAGAGCCAAAGGGAGGGTGTTCTGCAGCTCTTGGAAGGCATGTTTTTGGGTTGGCATTGACTGAATCCAGGTGGGTTAGCCTTTCTGCAAACAATCCAACAGGGGACCAGCCAGTGAATAAAAGTGGTGATGAACTTGCTGTAAATCCAAGGAATTGGTGCATCTCTCTTTTGGTGACCAGCCTTGAGATTTTCTCTAGAGATTCCACTCGCTTCTGCAGTGGTTTCAGCTGGCCTTTGCCTACCAGGAACCCCACTCAACTCTTCTTGTAGTTGGCTTTTAAACCTGCCACCAGTACTTTCTGGAGGTTCTGGAGATGAGTAGGCCAGTCAGGACTGACGATGATTATATCAATGATAAATGCCCACACAAACCTCTGTCACTGGGCCCAAACCCTGTCTATTAGTTGTTGGAATGCAGCTGTGCCCCATGCAGTCCAAAAGGCATTATTTTGATTGGGAGTAACCCTTGAGGGATAGCAAAAGCTGTTTCCTCCTTGTTGGAAGGGACCATGGGCACCTGCCAATATCCCTTACCTAGGTCCAAGGCTGACAGTTATTGAGTGGTTCCCAGCTGGTCAATTAGAACATCAGCTTGAGGCATGGGGTATGTGTCACATTGGTCCATGTGGTTAATTTCTCTATAGTAAATGTGAAATCTTATAGTGCCATCAGGCTTCAGCACCAGAACAATCGGACTCCGCCATACACTGTATGATGGTTCTGTGATGTCCATTTTAAGCACATCTTCTATTTCTCATGCCATGGCTTCCCATTGCTTGCAGGGAATAGGTCTCCAATGGCTGCATGCCACCTGCCCTTCAGGTGTGGGGAAGGCATAAGATATGACATTTGTTCAACCAGGAGACCCAGTTTGGTGTAGTGGTTAAGTGCGTGGACTCTAATCTAGGAGAACCAGGTTTGATTCCCCACTCCTCCATTTGCAGCTGCTGGATGACCTTGGGCAAGCCATAGTTCTGTCAGAACTGTCCTCTCAAGAACAGTTCTGGAAAGAGCTCCTCATCCTTGCCTACCTCACAGGGTGTTTCTTGCTGAGTACAAGTCAGCCCTTGTCCACCACTGGAAGGTCCTCCTGGGCAGGTTCTGTCCGGCCTCAAGATAGGTGCCCTTTGGACAATTTGAAAGGGCCAGCTGACACTCAGGAATGGCTCACTCCCAACACTCGTTGATGTCAGTAATGTGGAACCACTTCTTCCGTCAACTGGAGGGCCCACACTGTACTTTGGACAAAAGGATTTCTGTTTAACTTTTATGAAGAAATCACAGTTTTTCCATTTCTCTTGAAGCCACTCTTAGAAAATATAGTAGACCCACCTAACAAGGTGATAGGTAACTGAAAGGGTGAATTTGGCCAAACCAGAGCAGACATTGGAGAGCTGTGACAGGATCTCCTGCCTCGCGAAATGTTTCTCAATAGCAGTTGTGTGTGGGAGCACGGATTGTAATTATGGGATTTGGAGGGAGTGTAACTCTTTCTCCCTACGCCATTTTTCAGAAGTAAAATGGCTCCCCAGAGCTACTTCAACTGGGGAAAACATACATGGTCATGAATATCTCACCTTCCATATTTGATTCAGGGAGGCATTTAAAACTGGAAAACAGCATAGGGAGAAATGATAATGGTAACAGTTCCCCAGTGCTGATCCAATCCACGCCCCCCTCAAACACACATATACGCAGACATACACACTGCAATAGAAATGTAAAGAAATGGCAGATCCAAGTCAGAATTCCAATGTCTTGCCTAGTTTGGCTCTCAAGGTTCTGACATAACTCTACATTTTGGTCAGAAAGATTTTCCTTATTTATGTATTTAATTCATACTCCATCATTCTACCAATAGGGACTTAAAGCAACTTAAATCATTCTCCTTTTCTCCATTTTATCCTCACAACAACCCTGTGAAGTGGATTAGACTGAGAATGTGTGACAGGTCCAAGATCACTCAGCAAGTTCCCATGGCAGAGTGGGGATTCGAACCTGGCTCTTTCAGACCTTCGTCTGACACGCTAACCACTACTCCTTTCCCTGGTGACTGACTCCAGGAGCGAAATCTCCAAAACAGGGCTTCCTTACAGGAAGAGGCAATAGATTTGAAAAAGGTCAGTCATCTACCAATTTTGCGGGGCAACTGCGTCCCCTCTCCTTCTGTTTACATTCTAGGATGCCAGAAAACAATGCAGCAAACTAGATATATGCTTAACCTCAGGAGTGGGAGTGGGGAATACAATAGGGAATAAGTGAGGGCGATTCAAATTGAAGGCATACTGGAAGTGAAACAGTCATGGCATTTTGTCTATGGAAAGCTGAATAGAGAGAAGTATCCCACCAAATGGAACGTTTTGTTATTGAAGACACATATCCTGCTCATCCTTTGGGAAGCACAGAGTGGCTCTCCTGTTCATAATCCTATGCAGAGTTACTCCAGTCTAAGTCCACTGAATTCAACAGACTTTAACTGGAGTAAGTCTCCATAGAACTGTCACTCTCCCATCTGCACCCCAGCAAGGTTGAGACCTACAGTCCTCCTTGGCATTAGCAGTGCAACTGCACACATTATGCTTTCAGACGGCACACATTATGCTTTCTCCTTCTCACGCCAAATTGGAGCAGTTCATACCCTTTTTAATTTTTTGTTTGCATGGCAGAGAATGGCACTGGCGATGGCTGGGATCAAGGTAATATATATCATACTTTAAGGGAAGGGGGGGGGAGGCAGAGGGACGGTTCCAAACAAATTCACAACAAAACTTACTGCTGCAGAGGCAATTTGTTAACCTTTTACTTATAAATTAAGCCCTGATTTGAAAATTAAGGCATTGTAATTTAATATTAACCCATATGTCATAAAGTAATGAGACAAACTGCAGGGGAAATTGCATTCCATATTGCAAAATATCCTTGTTATTTATAATGACCAGGATTACAAGTTATGCCAACATTGATGGATCATACTTTAAAAATCTTGATAGCTCATTCATTTCTTTAATTGTGTTTATTACAAATTAAATAAGTTGTGCACACCCTTGATCTAGAAAGAGACAAAATTAATTTGCAAATCGATATGAATCTGCCATCAAACTAACTGAACTCTTTCCCATTGGTAGTTGCTTGAGCATAACATTTAGTGTGCAAATAATTTCATAATATGGTATATTGTATGATATTTAAATGAAACTAAGTTTATTTTGGGGAGTAAATACAAAGCCCTTCATGGCCTTGGTCCCTCATACCTGCAGGAGCACCCCTCTCTCAATGCTCCACCACAACAGGTTCACTTATCCCATCAGGGCCTTTGGCAGTTTTGTTCTTCTTGTTGTTGTTGTTGTTCAGTCGCACAGTTGAGTCCGACTCTTCGCGACTCCATGGACCAGATTACACCAGGCCCTCATCCTTTGCCGTCCCCTTCTTCTTTGACCTTTAATGTTTCCCAGCATCAGGGTCTTCTCCAATTAGTGCTCCCTTCTCATTTGGTGGCCAAAGTATTTGAGCTTCAACTTCAGTATCTGGCCTTCCAGGGAACAGTCAGGATTGATTTTTTTTAGGGTTGACTAATTTGATCTGCTTGCAGTCCAAGGGACTCTCAAGAGTCTTCTCCAACACCAAGAGCCTTCTCCAACACCACAAAGAAAGCATCTATTCTTCGGTGCTCAGCCTTCCTTATGATCCAACTCTCGCAGCCATACATTACTACAATACCATCTCTTTGACCATGTTTAAATGGTAAAGAAAAAAGGAGTACTAATGGAATATCAAAGGAAGCTCAATAGAAATTAAGATAGTGATTACTTTAAATATTAGGGTTTACTTCAAATAATAACAGTGTCAGGTAAGGGGATAATTAACTATTTAAGTTTCATGTTTCTTGTTTCTTAGCTCCATGTTAGATAATATGAAAAAAATATTAGTTATAATATGGGAGTAAAAAGGCATGAAATGCGCGATTTGAAGCTTTGATGAAATAATAATATCTTTAAGAGATTAATTTATCTATGAACAACTGTTTGTCTTTGTAGATGTGCTTAAATATGTATATGTATTTTTTTCTGTTTTCTTTGGTTTGGAAAATTAATAGAGTATTAGAAAAAAGAGTCTTCTCCAGCACCATAGTTCAAAACAATCTATTCTTCAGCGCTCAGCCATCCTTATAGTCCAGCTCTCGCAGCCATACATTACTACTGGGAATACCGTTGCTTTGACCATACGGACTTTTGTTGGCAGGGTGATGTCTCTGCTTTTTATCATGCTGTTTAGGTTTGCCATCACTTTCCTCCCCAGGAGCATTCTGCAAACTGGCAAAATTGGTAACCGCCCATACTTGTGCAATCTGTGTTGTGGCCCCCACTTTATAGAATGGCCTCCCTGATGAGGTTAGAAAGGCTCCCACTTTCCTAGCTTTCCACAAACTATGCAAAATGGAATTATTCATGTGAGCTTTTTAAACAGGTTAAATAGGACTGTAGTCTAAGGAAATGGTCAGAAAGTTGCATTGGTAAAGAGATAGGTACTGTGGCCTACACTACTGTATTGCCACCTATCATTGTAAGCATGTGTGGCAGTCTGCACTTTAAAATCTTGTAAGTGCTGTGTAAACAGTTAATGGACTGTGAAGGGTTAATTCCTCACAGAGCCAGAGAGCCTTGAGTGATAGGCTGCCCCAAGAGATCTGATTGGTTACCATCAGTTGAGCAAAGAAAGACTTGAGAGCTGAATGCTGAGGAGGGCAGTCTGAATTCAGCCCTAACTAAAAAGAGTCTAATACTGACAGAGTCTGAGTCTGTGTTTAGCCCTGACTGAAAACAATTTAACACAGACGGAGTACTGGGAAGGTTGGCAGGAGGAGTGGGTAGTTAAGTGAAGACTCCCATTCAGGCCAGAAAAGGGATAGATCTTCTAGTGAAAGAAGAATTTCTTCACCCAGTTACAACAGGGAGTTAGCTCTGAAGAGTGGAGGGATGCCTGGTCTGATGTGTTTAGAAACTGTCTTTTAAATCCTGAAGAGTCAGTAAAAAAACTCGAGAAGAGTACTGGTGTGTTTAGTGAAGGAATTTGGATACTAGACACAGTATCCCTGCCTTCTGGAAACCAAAAGAGCCAAATATATTCAAGAAGGTATATTGGAGTGTTTAGTAAACCCTGAAACAAAAGCCTTTCGTTTTAAAGGTTCTAAGACACTGTGAAAAGCTTAAGAAACTCTCAACTGCTTGAAACCCATGAACTGTAGACTATGCCTATACAGATTTACCTCAGAAATTTTACCTTTGATTTCACCTGACCTTTTCCCTCTATGTTCAATAAAATATTTTGTTACTTTTGAACTTTAAAAAGCCTTGAGTGCCATTTCAGAGGTTTAAGTTAAAGGGGGATCTCAACGCTTCCCTCAGGTACCTGGGCTGAGCCAACAGCAAAATTTCATACTGTGACAGGCAATGTTCCTTCTAAGCTCCACAGTGATCCTTTCTGCACTTGAATCTCATCCCTGGTTTTATCAGAGTTCAACTTACAACACAATACCTTGCATTTATCCCTGGTTATAACAGCATATGTTTATGCCAGACCAAATGTGGGGCAAAACTGGAGTGAACTCAATGTAATGTGGAAACAAAAAAATACCCCAAAATAATCACAGGGGTGAACTCAAGTGTAGTGAAGAATATAAGTTTGAGGACAGGGTTGAACCAGGGTTGAACCAGGATTTAAGGTCTAGTGCGGAAAGGACCAGTGTTGTGAGCAAAAATTCTACCTCGTGAGCAAAAAACCCTAGTAGCATCAAAAGCATTAAAGCTGTGAGTGAGTCTACATTGGACAATCGCATAACTTATTTTCTTAGAACCTTATTTCCATAACCTTGTAAAAAATCTCAGAATTAACTCTTTTAAACTATGGCTGATTTCAGACAGCCTATGTATTCCGTTTCAGGAACTGGTTACTAATGGTTTTTTCTGTCATTCCAGACAGACCGGTTTTAGTAACTGGTCCCTGACGGAATAGTCATAGTCATAGAATCATAGAGTTGGAAGGGGCCATACAGACCATCTAGGCCAGCCCCCTGCCTAATGCAGGACCAGCCTAAAGCATCTCTGACAAAATAGAATCATAGTCATATATTTACCTGTTCAGAACTTTCTTTGGCTATGCCTTCTTGTCTAGTCATCCCCCTCCCCTTAAGATGGTCTCCTGCAGCTGGGGTACCATAATTCAAAATGCACTGAGACATATTGGGAACCTTGGCATGACAAAAGTAGTTTCCCGAAGCCACTTGAATTACTTCGTGCTGTAAGTTTATAAGGGACACAATCAATATGGCTACCGTTATTGAAGACTCTAGCAACAGAGGAAGACATTCAGTTGTGATCCTGTTTCTTTTTTCACTGACATCTCCATGTGTGAGTTGCATGAATTTCCTGAAGAGGCAAACACTTCTTACTCTGTTTAAGATTTCCACCTTTATATATTATTTATTCAGCCGTCTTGGAAAGAATCAAGCTTCTTTTATATAGTCTCATACTCATGTGCATGATGTACAGGCAGTGCTCTACCTCTTGAACCTAAAAGGCAGAATATGAATTACTGTTCTGATGTCCCTGGCAGGAACTGTAACCGCCTAATGCCTAACATGCTGCCTTGTTGGTTAGCGTAACGCTTTTGTCCATCTGTTATGGTGTATTGTGCCCATTTCATTCAAAGCAATATAGGCCCATTTTCAGGAGTGACCCATGCCAGGTAACACTCTGGCACTGAGTCATTTTACTATTACTTACTACATCAAGAGAATTTAAATACATTCTCTCCCTTGCCTCATTTCTTTATATCTGTACTATTCATTTTCTCTTTATTTTCTGGGGTTGAATCATCTAGCTAAACAGCACAGGCATTTTCTTATGATATTTTGTTACTTTGCCAAATTTGATCTGCTTTGTGGCGCTCTGCAAACTGAGGGTACGACGGAACCAAAGTTGAACACATTTTAGTCCCACTGATTTTAGTGGGAGAGGTGTGTGGATATATAGTCCCCTTACATTGAAATTAATCAGTCACATCTTCAATCTTAATAACTGCCCTATCATAGGAAAGCACAGGGTGTTTTTTGTAGAAAAAGCCCAGTAGGAACTCATTAGCATAATAGGCCACACCCAACAGCAGAAACTCATTAGCATATTAGGCCACACCCCTGACAGTGCAGCTTGTTAGCATATTAGGCCACACCCCATGCATTCCCTTGGCTTGCCTGGACGCCCTGTGGCTGTGGGGGGCCCAGGCAAGCCGGCCCTTGGACAGGCTAGGGAAGACATGGGGAGACATTTAAGTGCCTCCCCGAACCTTCCAGCCCCCCCTGGCCTGTCTGCCTTGGAGTTGCCCGGAGGGTCACTCTCCAGGCCTTCCCTCTGTAGCCACGCACACGGAGGTTTTGGCTGTAGTGGTTGTGGCCAACTCTGAAACCAGCCAGAACTCTGTTCCTGTGCGTTCCTGCCCAAAAATAGCCCTGGGAAAGCACACCAAATAAAAATGACTCACAGTCAACCAGGTGGTTCCAGGAGTCATGTATTGTATTATGAGTTACTCCATAACAACACCTTTGCATATTAAGGCTGCAAGGAAACAAGTCCCAGTAAACCCAGGGAGGCCCTGAACTGGATAGCCCAAGTGAGCCCAATCTCATCAGATCTCGAAAGCTAAGCAAGGTCAGCCCTGATTAGTATTTGGATGGCCACCAGGGAATACCAGGGTCATAATGTGGAGGCAGGCAATAGCAAAGGACCTCTGAATGTCCCTTGCCTTGAAAACCGTACAGGGTTGGCCTCAGTCAGCTGAGATTCGATGGCACTTTCCGCCCTCACCAAACTCAAGGAGACTTATTTCCAAATGACATGCTAAAAGTTGTACTGGCACAACTGATAGAATTAGAATGAGCTCCAACTGCCATTTTTGACACACCTTACCTCACCCTCCACAACAGTCATAGGCTGCCTTGCTTGTACGGAACAAGTTCAAAAGTTTAAGATCTGACCATAAAACAGACTTTGACGTCACGAAATGTCCCGCTGAACGAATGCCATACGCCGTCAGCTATCAACATTATGAGATTCTCGTGCCAAGTTTACAGCAGGCGAAAAATGATAAGTACGAGTTCGTTCCAAAGCTTACATGATTACCTGATCTCCAGGAGAGACAAAGAACTCGTCTAGAACACCAACATTTCACAGGAACTCAGGGCCAGATTAAGATTTCGGGGGGGGGGGCTGGGCAAACAATGCAGAGGTTCCCCCAATCTGTCCTCATGCCCCCCTTTCTAATCCCAAAACTTCACGCCCCTCGCCAGCTGAAGCACCCTCCTTCCAATTGCAAAGCCCCCCACTGTCCATGCTCAGTTGCCTGCAGCACCTGCCCACCCGTTCCCCAACCGCACTGGCCAATGTATGCAGCTAGGAATACTGACACCATTGCCACCAGGAGTGCAGTCACCGTGGACCTCCCACATGCCCTTCCTCGATGACTTTGGGCAGCTGAGAGCAGAGGTATAAATAGGTAGCAGGGGAAGTTTGAGGGTGGGGGTCAGTGGCAGTGGTGGTAGGCCCCACCGGAAGTCCTGGGCCTTGGAAGCTGCTCTACCTCAGTGTATGCCAACACCAGCCCTGCAGGAATTTTAATGCTTTCTTATACAATTGGTACCATTACTGGCTGTGGCTCACTGTGGTCTCAAGCCTTTCAGCTGGACATTAGAGATGCACAGTTAGAAATGTACAAAGCCCTTCTATAAATACAGTGAAGGCTCTGAATGTAAGTGAAAATTATTTCCAGCCTTGTCGTGATTGGAAATCTTCTGGAATATATCTTCTGCTACCTTGTCTAGTTTCCTTTTCCCAGGCAAACAAAGAGAGGGAGTGACTCAACATCAGCAGCTATTGTGTGTGTGGTAGCGGCACTGCCCAGCTGGAAGAGCTGCCACCCAACAGGATAATCTCAACTAGCTATTAGGGGCCTCTGTGTCACTAATTGTAGTGTGTGGCGCCAATGTTGCCTCTAAGCTGTGGAGTCTTGTGAGCAAAAATTCTACTTTGCGAGCTACTGGCATTAAAACTGTGAGCGAGCGGTTTGGCTACTGCATAAATTAGTTTGCTCTGGAGCTACCCTTCCTGAGCAAAGGCAAAAATGCGTGAGCCGGAGGCTAAAAAACTGCGAGCTAGCTCACACTAACTCAGCTTAGAGGGAACACTGGCGTGTGCACACACAAAGCTATCTTCCACCAACCGTTCTAGTGCTTGTTTTGTTCCAAGAACTCACATCCATGCTCTGTCCGGGATAGCCCAAGCGAGCCTGATCTCATCAGATCTCTGAAGCTAAGCAGGGTCAGCCCTGGCTAGTATTTGGATGGGAGACAGACCACCAAGCCCTGACCTGGATAGTCTCGGAGAGCCTGCTCTTGTCAGATCTCTGAAGCCAAGCAGGGTTGGCCCTGGTCATGATTTGGATGGGACACCACCAAGGAATACCCGGGTCGTGATATGGAGCCGGCCAGGCAAAATCATCCCTGAAGGTCTCTCCCCTTGAAAATTCTACAGGGTTGCCGTAAGTCAACTGTGACTTGACGGTGACAGCAGCAACAACAAACTCACACCCATTGAACAATGAATAAAATACAGAAATAATAGTTATACTTTGAGCCAGCCTCTGCCTGTTTTCCAAACTCTGAGTGCCTTCAGCAAGGTGTTTGTAAAAAATGTAATAGCCCGTAACACATAGTTGCTTTTCCCTATCTGTCAGAATGCAATTTGCCAGGGAGGATCCTCTGAGTGAGAAATACCACTGGAATGGGGGGGGGGATGCATGGATTTCTTGCCCGTAAAACAAGGGTGTTTTCTCTAACCCCACTGGAAGCATCTTGGGGGGGGGGAGTGCTTCAGATGATAGCGAAGACTTTCTTGTGCCTGAGAACCCTGGACAGCAACTACCAGTCAGCAGACCATAAAGAATTAGTTGGTCCTATCTACAAGGTAGATTGAGGGAAGGAGGGAGGGAGGGAAATGAAGGTGAATTGTGTGCTTGGAGAAACAACGGCTGAGGGGTGACATGATCGAGGTTTATAAGATTATGCATGGAATAGAGCAGGTAGAGAAAGGGGTACTTTTCTCCCTTTCTCACAATACAAGAACTCGTGGGCACTCCATGAAATTGCTGAGCAGTCGGGTTAGAACGGATAAAAGGAAGTACTTCTTCACCCAAAGAGTGATAAACACATGGAATTCACTGCCACAGGAGGTGGTGGTGGCTACAAGCATGGACAGCTTCAAGAGGGAATTAGATAAGCATATGGAGCAGAGGTCCATCAGTGGCTATTAGCCACAAGGTATAGGTAGGGACTCTCAGGCTGGGGCAAGTGAGGCTCTGTATTCTTGGGGGGGCAACAGTGGGAGGGCTTCTAGTGCCCTGGCCCCACTGCTGGACCTCCTGATGGCACCTGGTATTTTTGGCCACTGTGTGACAGAGTATTGGACTGGATGGGCCATTGTCCTGATCCAACATTGACTTCTCTTATGTTCTTAAGGTCTTATATTCTTAACTTTGAAAATTGCTGTCCATATTCCAGGAACATAAAAGACATTTAATTCCATATACAGCAGATCACTAAATTAATCCGTGATATGTGAGAAGGGAATCGTCTGACACTGGCACCAAGTGAAAGAGAATGCTACAGTCTCAAGTTCTGCTGTTACCTGGATGCCTGCACTGCTGCCCATAGGTGTCCCATGTCCATATCTTCTACCCATAGAAGTAGGCATTTTGCATGGTTATGCACCACATTACCAATAATACATAATGCAACCCACAGCAACCACGTAAGCAGAAGATCCAGGTCTAGGTATTACTCATCCATAGTGCGAGCAACTACGGAGACGGAACCAACGTTGACATCATGGCTAATGTTTAAATGGCACCTTACCCTGTCAGTGATCCTCTTCCTTGTGGGAATACCAAGAATATTTTGTTAATTCCAGTCACAGCTTGTCTCAATAAGCACCATTTTTCCTTCTCCACAGATGAAGGAAGTCTTAAAGGCATCAACTGAAAATGGCCTGTCATTGATTACAAAGTTATTTAGTTACGGGTATGTAATTCTAAACTGCACAGCTATATATTGCACTTTATTAGTGAATGCTGGCTCCAAAAGGATACACAGAGATCAATAGGATATGACAGGGTGGCTGGGCTGATTTTGCTTCAGTTCAACATGTTGCAGAATTATGGATTTAAAATACATCCCAGATATTTTTTAAAATGTGCATCGGCTGTGAGAGACCTTAGGCAGAGAAAGTACACAGAGGGAAAGAAAACCTAGAGAAAAATATTAGTATTTTTGTATTTCCTCATGATGAAAGACAGAAAGAAGCACAAAGAATTATTTTTTTTAAAATAAAACAGTGTTTCAAATATTGACACTTTAGTAAAAGATGGCAAAAATTACTTGTTTCTGCTCTGGTTTAAATTAATGGAATCTTCTTGGCATACACTGCCTCTTTAGAAAAAGAGTTTGAAAGAAAAACCAAAATTGACACTGCTCCATAATTCAGTTTTGATCTTCTCCTGACAGTGTCAAAATCACTGCCTAAGACACAGCTGTGTATGATTCTTCTCCCTATGGCCTGGAAGTGGAACATTAAAAAGGCCTGCAACTACGACAGAAACTGTATTATGCTAATTGAAGGTGTTTGTAAGACATTACAGTTTTTAAAAGATCGTAAAAGATAGCTTAATGCAGAGCCATAGTTCTTGTGTGAAAGAGGATACAATGAGCTACAAAGAAATGCTTTTCCCATAATCAAGAGAAATAAGGCAAAGGGTTTGGGGTCTATCGATTTCTCCATGGGATTGGTGAGGATCTAGGAAAATGTTGAAAGGAGCGGATTCATTGTCCCTTCCCCCAGTCTGCCACAGCCAGCCACTGCCGGCTCGCCCACTAGGCGAGCTAGGCGCTCGCCTAGGGCGCTGGGGTCCACAGGGGCGCCAAAGCGCCCCGCCCCGCCCCGCCCCCGTGAAGCCGGCGCTGGGAGGGAAGGGGCGCCCCTTCAAACGGGCGCCCCTTTCCTGGCTTTCCTGAGCACGCCGCTACTGCGGCGTGCTCAGGAAAGCCGGCGCTCCCCCCGTCCTCAGCTGGCGCTGGGGCTGGGAGGGAAGGGGCGCCCGTTCAAATGGGCGCTCCTTCCCTGGCTTCCCCCCGTCTCCAGCCGGCGGAAGGGGCGCCCGTTCAAACGGGCGCCCTTTCCTGGCTTTCCTGAGCACGCCGCTACTGCGGCGTGCTCAGGAAAGCCGGCGCCTCCCCCCATCTTCAGCCGGTGCTGGGAGGGAAGGAGCGCCCGTTCAAACGAGCGCCCCTTCCCTGGCTCCCCCGTCTCCAGCCGGCGGAAGGGGCGCCCGTTCGAACGGGCGCCCCTTTCCTGAGCACGCCGCCGGTGCTGGGGCTGGGAGGGAAGGGGCGCCCGTTCAAAGCCGGCGCTCCCCCCCCATCTTCAGCCGGTGCTGGGGCTGGGAGGAAGGAGCGCCCGTTCAAACGAGCGCCCCTTCCCTGGCTCCCCCCGTCTCCAGCCGGCGGAAGGGGCGCCTGTTCGAACGGGCGCCCCTTTCCTGAGCACGCCGCCGGTGCTGGGGCTGGGAGGGAAGGGCGCCCGTTCAAAGCCGGCGCTCCACCCCCCCCCCCCGTCTCCAGCCGGCCCTGGGGCTGGGAAGGGGCGGCCGTTCAAACGGCCGCCCCTTCCCTAGCTTTCCTGAGCACGCCGCTAGTGCGGCGTGCTCAGGAAAGCCGGCGCTCCACCCCCCCCGGTCTCCAGGCCCCACCGGGAGACTGGCATCCCCGTGGGGTGGGCGCCCCAGGCTGTCTTGCCTAGGGCGCCCAGACACCTGGGGCCGGCCCTGCAGCCAGCTATAATTTTTTAAAAAGCACCTAGAGAAAAATAATTTGAGGTTTTTTTAGTTGAGACCTACTACTTAGTTATTCTGCACACCACTTCTCAAACAGATACCATTGATTGCACGGGTGCAAAAAGCAGGCAATGCATTTTGATGGAATTCGGTTAAAAAAGCACCCAATTGTACTGACACAGAAAGGGAATGAACTATAAGTAAATCTATGCTTTTCCGTACAAGTTGGTGATTTATCTACCTGTGCATTTCATTAGAATTTATGCTTATTACAAGCAGTGTTCCCTCTAAGCTGAGTTAGTGTGAGCTAGCTCACAGTTTTTTAGCCTCCGGCTCACACGTTTTTGTCTTTGCTCAGGAAGGATGACTCCAGAACAAACTAATTTATGCAGTAGCCAAATCGCTTGCTCACAACTGTAATGCCAGTAGCTCACAAAGCAGAATTTTTGCTCACAAGACCCCACAGCTTAGAGGGAGCATTGATTACAAGATGATTTTGTTTTCAGACTATACAAAAGCGGCTACAGGCTGCAATGTAGCACAAACGGCTCCTGTGTGTATATGCAAAGGTGCTCGACACAATGCTACGCTCAAAACAAGCTTTCCCAGGGAACAGCAAGGTGATCCAATCAGGAGGTCATTTCATATGTAATTAAAGGAGTTGAGCAAAGTAAGTTCTGCAGGCAATCGTGTTTGTGTTGAAGTTCTCAGCATGCCTAATTAGCCTTTCCCATCAAGCTAGAGAGCCAGCTTGGTGTAGTGGTTAAGTGCATGGACTCTTATCTGGGAGAACCGAGTTTGATTCCCCACTCCTCCACTTGCACCTGCTGATGTGACCTTGGGTCAGTCACAAGCTCTGGCACAGCTGTTCTCTCAAGGACAGTTTCTGTCAGAAGTTCTCTCAGCCCCACCTACCTCTCAGGGTGTCTGTTGTGGGGAGGGGAAGGGAAAGGAGTTTGTAAGCCGCTCTGAGACGCCTTTGGGCAGTGAAGGGTGGGGTATAAATCCAAACTCTTCTTCTTCTTCTTCACAATGGTTCAATTTACACTATTTGGAATGGCCTCCCAATGCTTCAGTCTTCTGACCTGACCAAGACTGCTCCAGATTCACTGTTTCAACCTGTACACTTTCCTCCTCTTAACTTTTAAGTACTTTGTTTCCCAAAATCCTGAACCACAAAGAAGTCCAGCCTTGCCTTCTCTCTTCTTCCCAAGCTTAAGAGGAAAAGACTCTTGTTTTTGAGCTGTGCTGCTCGTCCTATACATGGAATCAGATTCTGTCCCCAAAGCTAGCTCCAAACTTTTTGTGCTTGTCTAGCTCTGGAGCGCCTGCTCACACATGGTGTATGTCCCTGTTTCTTTCCCCTTTTGGCCTACTTGCTACCCATATCTCTGAACCACTGGTTTGAGTATCGGACCTTCTCGTGGACCTACTCAGATAGGAAGCTACAGCCACCTTTGCTTTCTTTCTTGCATTACCTCTTGAGCCATCTGCCTCACCTCTGAGGAGAGTAACTTGCACAATGTTTGGATGCTTAAAATGACCCGTCTTTATGTGGGTTTCTAGTACAGAGCATTTTATTGAATGCTTGGTTTTTTTGACTGCTTGAATTTTCTTACTCCTCTGCAAAAATATCTGTGTAATTCCTCATAATAGACTTTGGTCCTGGTCACACGGGCTGGATAACACGGGGTGGAGGCGTGACTCTCTGCTCCATCACAATTTGCCCCGCCATTACGTGACCCAATGAGGAGGCAGTGAAGCAGGTTTTTTCCCATCGGCGGGTGTTTCCAGTGGCAAGAGGAGCGCGCTGGAGCGATCACACGAAGGACGTCTGTCAGCGGCCTGTCGCAACCCATTTACTAGAAGACTTTATGAGTTACTTTTTCACTCCGGATCTTCAACGGTATGCTACAGAGTGGAGACAGGTGCACCACGCTTGCCAGATTTGTTCTTGTGATCGCGCCCTTATACTCTGCCCAGCATTCGTGGTTCTCCCATGGCAAATTCTGCGTGTGATCGGAGCCTTTGTTTCTCATTTCATTCTATCCAGACTCGTAGCAGTCCTTACAGGCTTGTAAAAACACCTTGCTTCTTTGTCAGATACCCTTTTTTCGCATTATGTAGGCCACTGCCCATATAGGTGGCATTACTTAAATTGTTTGTAGAGCTTTAACCAAGAGTTCCTTTGACTTTTAAGTGAAAGGCAGCGTAATAAGAGTTTTCTTCCTCACAGTATTCCAGTGTGGATTGGGGTACAGATTGGAAAGTGGGTCACATCCACACTGTCTAGGATACAGCTAGATTTGAGTCCAGTAGCTAGAGTAGAAATCAACAATATTCTTAGGATATAAGTTTTCAAGAGTCAAAGCTGCCTTCATCAAATACTAGATAGAATGGAGATCTCTGATCTTATATTACAATCCAATTTGGGAGGGGTCTGGCAAAGAAGGAACTTAGGATGCAGAGGTACAATTCACATAGTAATTAAACTGATTAAAGCGGGAAATGCTTGGGTGCAGAAAATTAGCATCTGTGATGAGATAAGAACTCTATGTCCATATTCAGACCTGGGGTGGGGAGGATCCATTGTTCTAACTGGTGAAAGAACTCAAGTTCGGCAGTCTCCTGTTGTAATTAGGGGTGTGCACAAAAAAAATATCAGTATTTTTCGGGTTTGGGTATACCAAACCCAAAAAATATCTGTATATGCCAATATTTCCGAATCCCAATATCGGTATTGCATTGGGATTTGGGAAATAATTGGTATTGCCGAATTTATTCGCCTCCATTATACCCTATGCTATGGGAACCATTCCCCATAGGGTATAATGGGTAGTGGATCCCCACGCCGTGCGGCTTCCTCCATTTTAAAGTGAACAGTGCTGCCTATCAGCTCATCAGTTTAAATGGGAGGAAGCCTTTAAACCCCTCTGTTTCACTCCCTCCCCGGGGGGGGGGACAGGGGGGCTGAAATGGCTTCCTGCAACTCGGGAAGGGGAGGCACTTAAAGAGCCCCCTCCCTTCTCTGGAGTTGCGCTGCCACACCATCATGCCTCCACAAGTGAAGGGAAGGCAAATTGATTGAAGATGGTTAGCATATCACCTCTCAGTCATCTCCTCTCCAGGCTAAACATACCTAGCTTCTTCAGCCTTTCTTCAAAGGACTTGCTCTCCAGACCCCTCACCATCTTTGTTGCCCTCCTCTGGACATGTTCCAGCTTCTCTAGATCCTTCATAAATTGTGGAGCCCAAAACTGAACACAGTACTCTTTTGTTGTTCAGTCGCACAGTCGAGTCCAACTCTTCGCAACCCCATGGACCAGATCACGCCAGGCCTTCCTGTCTTCCACTGTCCTCTGAAGTTTGCTCAATTTCATGTTCGTTGCATTGATGACACTGTCTAACCATCTCATCCTTTGCCGTCCCCTTCTTCTTTGACCTTCAGTCTTTCCCAGCATCAGGGTCTTCTCCAGTGAATGCTCCCTTCTCATTTGGTGGCCAAAGTATTTGAGCTTCATCTTCAGTATCTGGCCTTCCAGGGAACAGTCAGGGTTGATTTCTTTTAGGATTGACTGATTTGATCTCCTTGCAGTCCAAGGGACTCTCAAGAGTCTTCTCCAGCACCATAGTTCAAAAGTATCTATTCTTCGGCACTCGCCCTTCCTTATAGTCCAAGAGTTAAGTGATAAGAACATAAGAACATAAGAGAAGCCAATGTTGAATCAGGCCAATGGCCCATCTAGTCCAACACTCTGTCACATAGCGGCCAAAATATACCAGGTGCCATCAGGAGGTCCAGCAGTGGGGCCAGGGCACCAGAAGCCCTCCCACTGCTGCCCCTTCCAGCACCAAGAATAGAGTGCATCACCTGCCCCAGACTGAGAGTTCCCATCTATACCCTGTGGCTAATAGCCACTGGTGGACTTCTGCTCCATATGTTTATCTAATTTCCTCTTGAAACTGTCCATGCTTGCAGCTGCCACGACCTCCATTACTTAGCGTGATCTGGACACTATACCTCTGTTGATACAGCACAAAATTGCATTTACCATTTTAGCTACCGCATCACACTGCTGACTCATGTTCAGGGTAT
Organism: Gekko gecko; assembly: GCA_029375565.1. NCBI lineage: Eukaryota > Metazoa > Chordata > Lepidosauria > Squamata > Gekkonidae > Gekko > Gekko gecko. The sequence goes on along the minus strand of JAPDNY010000003.1, from coordinate 72,566,912 downwards.
AGTCTACTAAAACTCCTAGATCCTTTTCGCACATACTACTGCCAAGACAAGTCTCCACCATCCTATAATTATGCATTTTATTTTTCCTACCTACATGCAGAACTTTACATTTATCCCCATTGAAATTCATTTTATTTATATAGCAAATGGAATATGGGAATATGATGCAGGCTCTTAGGTGAACGAGAAATGGAAAGATTAAACTTCTTCAGTTTAAGGGGCAGCAAAAGATACCAAAGGCAGAAATATTAGACTTAACTATGCATAAGTTAGTTGGTCAAATTTCTGTATTCACCTTTGTCGGAATATTTCCTTCAGAAAAAAAAAGTTAAATACATATGTGACTATTTGAGCACTCTAATCCAGTCCAGACAATAATACCCTATAAAGATTCATGATTTAGTTTTAACATTAAGATAACATCTGTTTGAAAACATCTGCAATCTGTTTTCAATGCTTCAGTAGCATTTAAATTAACTGTAACTAATACAATAAAGCACTATTAGGGATAATGATAATGAAAGTCGCCCATTAGGAGACATGAATAACATGGACTGCAGGGCATGGGAGGGGGGGTGAAACCATTACATTCCACAGAACTTAAATATAACCATTATTTGGAATTTCTCCTGTATGGAGGATTATCAGTTAGCGCTGTCATCTACTGCATCTCTGATCTCCCGGGACTGCCAGGAACTTACATGCATTCTTATGTGTAAACGTTAATCAGACCTACATCCCAATCATAAAATAATTCCTTAGATGTTCCATGCATTTGCATCAAACTTCCTAATAATCATACTTAAGAAAGGCCTGCACACTGTGAGACCCACCCAGCTGAATGGGCAAAAAAAAAATCTGAATCTACTAGAAATAGTAGAGATATTTTAGAAGTCTATGACTCGGGACAGAAGAAGACTTCTGAGCAGCTCTGTTATTTCCAGTAGATTCAAATTGTTTCTCTCTCCCACTTACTCTGGAGTGTCCAAAGACCACAGCCTGCATGCTGAATCTTTTCTCTTTTTAAGTTCTGTCTGGGATGCAAAAAAAAGCAATGGACTTGTTAAACATTTTAAGAGACATGGCTATTAAGCTACATTCAGCTGAGTGGGTCATATGCTGTACAGGTTAAGGATATTACCATCAATGCATTTAGTTCAGGCTCAACTCTAATTTATACATATATTCCAGAAAAACAGCACCCAGAAGCCCAGAAACCTGTTCTCCCTCACCTATGGTGGGGGGAAGTACCTCCTTGGGGCAATGTTCCCTCTAAGCTGTGGAGTTTTGTGAGCAAAAATTCTACTTTGTGAGCTACTGGCATTAATGTTGTGAGCGAGCAATTGGGTTACTGCATAAATCAGTTTGCTCTGGAGCCGTCCTTCCTGAGCTAAGGTAAAATTGTGTGAGCTGGAGGTTAAAAAACTGTGAGCTAGCACACACTAACTCAGCTTAGAGGGAACACTGCCTTGGGCTGTATCATTGGATATGCCTGTGAAAGTATCACAAACACAAAGGAGACAGAGGGAGGGGGACAGGGAGATATGAAGAAATGGCACGGGAAAGAAAAGGAAGGCATTGGTCATGGGTGACTCCCTGCTGAGGGGTATGGAACGTCATGCGTCCAGGCCTGACCCCCTGGCCTGAGAGGTGTGTTGCTTGCCAGGGGCGAAAATTAAAGAGATTACAGGCAGGATCACTAAACTCATCAAACCTATGGAGCATTTCCAATTAGTGAGAGCCCATGTTGGAACCAATGACACATGGCCGTGAACGACATCAAAAGCATTAAGGCTGACTATGAAGCTTGCAGGAGGAAGCTGAAGGGAATGGGGGCACAGGCGGTGTTCTCTTTGATCCTTCCTGTCATAGGAAGGGGAACACGATGGGAACAGATAATAATGGAGGTGAACCACTGGCTGTTGGTGGTGCTGGCAGGAGGGGTTTAGATTCTGGGAGCACAGGCTAGGTTCTTTGGACAACAACATACTAGCATGTGATGGACTTCAGCTGTCAAGGTCAGGGGAGAATGGGTTTGGTGGAAACCTGGGGAGATTTATCAAGAGGGCTTTAAACTGACACCACAAGGGGAAGGAGATGACCAATACAGAGACTTAAATGAAGGAGAGCAAACAACAGAGGCCCACCTAGGAGGGATGGGTTTAATGGAGCCAAGGTGCAGGGCTTCAAGTGTCTATTTACCAATATCCAAAGCTTGGGCAATAAGAAGGAAGAGCTTGAGATTCTAATGCAGATCAAAGGAGATGACGTAGTAGGCATTACAGAGACTTGGGCTATGATCATACGCACAATTAGACCAAACAAAGATGCAAATGCCGGGCAGATTTAAAGGGCACAATCAGACAAACATCTGGGAAGCACCCCGCAGCCATCGGGGGAAATTTGGTAATAAACAGGTTGCAACAAGCCACGGACAGACTTTCCCATGTCTGATCATTTCAGTGTGCTCTCATGGCGTCGGGATGGTCTGATCAGGCCATTGTGACTCTGTTCCATTGTTTTTCCCCCCTTCTCAGTATGCGTATCATCGCAAACTCCATAGGGAGCCCTCGGTGCAGAGGTGCGATTCATTGATCCCTTGGTTAAGGGGGGAAATGGCACACACAAAAAAGTCTCACCCACAGTTGCATCTGATCACACACTGACAGACTGTGCCTGCAGCTTCAAAGGGAGGTGTGATCATGCAACTGTGGGTCAAATTCCCCTGGAGGAAATAGCCTCACTCCCCCCCCCCATTTTTTCTGGTGCGTGTGACCGCAACCTTGGGATGACTCCCTGGACTGGAATGTAATAGTGGATGAGTTGTTCAAAAAAACCCAAAAGAGTCAAAGAGGAGGTGGAGTGGTGCTGTATGTGAGGAGAGGGTTTGTTTGTCAACTGGAGGGGGAGGGCAACAGCCCAGTGGAAAGTATCTGGATGAGGATAAGGGAAGGAAGGTCAAACAGTAAAGTGGTTGGAGTCTGCTATAGACCTCCTGACCAGGATGAAGAGGTGGATGCTGCCCTCCTTGAACAGCTTGGCAGGGTACCCAAACAACATGACCTGATAGTTATGGGTGACTTCAACTTCCCTGAGGTGTGCTCGGAGACAAACTCTGCAAAGCGTCCACAGTCACGTATGTTCCTGACTTGTCTGGCTGACGATATCCTTCATCAAATGGTGGCAGAAGCTATGAGGGGCTCGACAATACTCAACTTAATATTGAGCAACAGGCATGAGATGGTAACAAACACGTGTATGTTAGATTTCAGTAGGTCAGATTTTAATAAACTCAGGAGCATGATGGGAATCATTCCGTGGGCCAGACCGCTGGAAGGGAAGGGAGCAAGTGAAGGGTGGGCTCTCCTAAAACAAGAGCTCTTCTAAGTTCAAGCCATTGCTATTTCAACAAGAAAGAAACATGGTAGGGGGATCCAAGAAGCCAATGTGGATGACCAGAGAACTGCGTGGTGTGCTAAGGGAGAAAAAGGAAATTTTCAAGAAATGGAGGCAAGGAACTACCTCTAAAGAAGAGTATCTGCTGGTTGCTAGGCACTGTAGGTCAGCCATCAGAGAGGCCAAAGCTCACAGTGAGCTAAAGCTGGCCAGGGAGGCTCACTACAACAAGAAAATCTTCTTCAGATATGTGAGGAGCAAATGCAAGATAAAAGAGGCAATGGGCCCACTGCTGGGTGAAAATGGAGAAACTTTGACAGAGGACAGAGAGAAAGCAGCAAGACTTAATGCCTATTTTGCCTCAGTTTTTTCCCTGAAGAACAGAACAAACTCATTTAGAGATGGTTGTAGGCAAGGCACAACGTCCAGGCTGCTGGTTGATGCGGACAGAGAGGTCGTTGAGAAATACCTGGCTGCATTGAATGAGTACAAATCCCCCAGGCCAGATGGTCTGCACCCAAGAGTGCTCAAAGAACTTTCTAGAGAGCTTGCAGAGCCTTTGTCCATTATCTTTCACACCTCTTGAAGGACAGAAGACGTGCTACAAGACTAGAGGAGGGCAGATGTTATCCCAATTTTCAAAAAAGGGAGGAAGGATAACCCAGGAAACTACAGGCCAGCCAGTCTGATCTGTGTCCCAGGGAAGATTTTAAAGGGATTGATCTGCAAGCATCTAAAGGCCATCTTGGTGATCCAGGTAAGTCAGCACAGATTTGTCCCCAACAGGTCCTGCCAGACCAACCTCATTTCCTTCTTTGATCGAGTGATGAGCTTACTGGATCGAGGGAATGCTGTTGATGTTGTTTACCTGGATTTCAGTAAAACTTTTGACAGGGTTCCCCATGATATTTTGATGGGTAAACTAGAGGACTGTGGACTGGACTCTTGGATAACTACATGGATAGGGAACTGGTTGGAGAACTGCACTCAAAGAGTAGTTGTCAATGGCATTTCATCTGAATGGAGGGAGGTGTCTAGTGGGGTGCCACGGGGTCGGTTCTGGGCCAGGTGCTTTGCAATATTTTTATAAATGATCTGGATGAGGGTGTGGAGGGGCTACTCATTACATTTGCAGATGACACCAAATTGAGAGGAGCAGCAAACACACCAGAAGATATAGAATTCAACTAGATTTGAACCCGCTGGTAAAGTGGGCAGATGTGAACAAGATGCAATTTATCAAGGATAAGTGCCAAGTTCTACATCTTGGCAACAAAAATGAGGAACATGCATACAGGATGGGGGATACGCTTCTGAGTAGTAGTGTGTGTGAACAAGATCTTGGGGTACAGGTGGACTGCAAGTTAAATATGATCAGCCAGTGTGCATTAGCAACAAAAAGGGCTAATGCAATCTTGAGGTGTATCAACAGAGGCATAACATCCAAATCACATGATGTCATAGTACCGCTGTACACTGCATTGGTCAGGCCACACCTGGAGTATTGTGTGCAGTTCTGGAGGCCTCATTTCAAAAAGGATGTGGGCGGAATGGAGCGGGTGCAGAGGAAACCAATGAGGATGATCAGGGCAGCTGAAGACCAAGCATGATGAGGAAAGGCTGAGGGTCTTGGGAATGTTTAGTCCGGAGATGAGGATGTTGAGGGGGGACATGATTGTTCTCTTTAAGTATTTGAAGGGCTGTCACTTGGAGGAGGGCAGCGAGCTGTTCCTGTTGGCAGCAGAGGATAGGACTCGCAACAATGGGTTTAAATTAAGAGCGGGAAGGTACCAGCTGGATATTAGGAAAAACTCTTTTATAGTAAAGAGTTGTTCAACAGTAGAATCAGCTGCCTAGGGAGGAGGTCACCTCCCCCCCCACTGGAAGTCTTTAAGCAGCATCTGGACAAACCCTTGTCAGGGATACTCTAGGCTGATCTTGCATTGAGCAGAGGGTTGGACTAGATGGCCTGTATGGCCCCTTCCGTGATTCTATGATTCTATATTGTCACCACAATACCATGTCTGATATTTCCCGTACTGGATTGAATTAACAATATCCAATACTGTGAAAGGCTTTCCCAATATTTCATAATTTCCATATTTTTCTCCTGATAAATATTGGGAATTTCCAGAATCAGACCAGGAAACATCGCAGTATTCACAGCTGATCTGCAGCACAATGGCCATTTAAACTTGGCCTCCAACCTCTGAAGGCCGGGTCTGCTGAGAGACTCCCTCTCCCTTGGCTACCCCTGCAGGCTGCGGTGACGGCCATTGAAAATAATGAGCGGGAAACTGGATCACTTTTTGTAGCAGGAACTCCTTTGCATATTAGGCGACACACCCCTAATGTAGCCAATCCTCCAAGAGCTTACAGTAGCCCCTGTAAGAAGAGCTCTGTAAGCTCTTGGATGATTGGCTACATTAGGGCTGTGTGTCGCCTAATATGCAAAGGAGTTCCTGCTACAAAAAGAGCCCTGAGGGCCATTATCTGCAATGACAGCAGTGGCAACCAGACCTCTCTCTCCCCACCATCACCAGAGACTGGGGAACCTACAGCTCACCAGGCTGTTGCCACAGCTATTGAAAATAATGGATAGGAGACTTGACCTCCAGAGTCTGGTCACCAGGTCTACTGCTTATCATTTAAAGTGTTGACCCATGGTGCATTGTCTCCTTAAACTTTGGTGTAGTGGTTAAGTGTGCAGACTCTAATCTGGGAGAATGGGCTTTGATTCCCCACTCCTCCACTTGCACCTGCTGATATGACCTTGGGTCAGTCACAAGCTCTGGCACAGCTGTTCCTGAAAAAGAGCAGTGTCTGTCAGAAGTCCTCTCAGCCCCACCTACTTCACAGGGTGTCTGTTGTGGGGAGGGGAAGGGAAAGGAGTTTGTAAGCCACTCTGAGACGCCAAGTGAAGGGCGGGGTATAAATCCAATCTCTTCTTCTCCTCCTTCTTCAGAGGGCCATTATTTGTAATTTGGTTAGACCTGGTCTCTGGTGTTTGGTGGCCAGGTCTTCCAATTGGAAATGATGACTGTTTAAAGGGCCAGTGCACCACAGACCATCTGCGTTCCTGCCCAAAAATAGCCCTGCCTAAGACTGCTTTTCAGTACTCAAAAGAAGCTTGGAGGTTAGGAACAAGAACTTCTATAGAATGCACCAGCGATGATTTTTCCATCAAGTCTCCAAGCTGCTAGATTTATACTTAGAACAGTATGCTTTTGCAGAGTTTCTATGATTAACACAGCCACCTACAATTTTTGTTGGTCTTTTTTGCTTTCATTGCTCTTTCAGAATGCACCACTCAGACCTCCTCCAGTTGGAGAATACTTCTCTTTGATGGCCAAATTTGGTATTTTGCAAAGCAGACAAAGATCACAGGGCAGTTGTATGGATCTGAAGAAAATGTTCAAAATCAACAGAAAGTGGAGGAAGATGATCATCCAATAGAACTTTGCTAAAGTAGGGCTGCTTGCCCCCTCACCCTCAGATAATATTACTCAGGTGGCGGTCACACACGCGAGATAACAAGGTGGGGAAGCGAGGCTATTTGCTCCGGGGGGAATTTGACCCGCAGTTGCGTGATCATACAGTCCCTGGGAGCTGCGGGAGCAGCCCACCACTGCGTGATCAGACGCAAACCGCGGGTGAATCGGGTTGGGTTTTTTTTGCCGTGTGTTTCTGGTGCGCTTCAACGGGGGATCGATGATCTGCATCTCTGCACTGAGTGCTCCCTGTGCAGTATGTGATAATGTGCATACTGAAATGGGAAAAAAAACAACAGCATGGAGTCAGGATGGCCCGATCAGATCATCCTTGTTAAGTATGCAACTCAACACGATTGATTTCAGCAAAAGTGATTTCAGCTTTATTGTAACAGCAAACTCAACTCAACAACAGACACACACAGAGAATAGTGGAACGCAGCTCCCTTTTTAAATGATCCGGGCTGTCAAAGCCACACCCATAAATAAGTTAACAGCCAATAAGCAAACAAGGATAAAGACCAATGAGGTCTGTTCCCTCCAAAATACTATATACAGTTGTGATTGGCTATTTACACAGTTTCATAGAAACCAAGCAAAACAGGAATGTGACAGATTACAATCCTACTTATGTCTGAAGCTTAACATGTACAGAGATAGGACTGATTCAGCTTCAGTACATAACAATCCTGACACCATGAGAACGGGCTGGCGCAATCAGACAGGGGAAAGTCCATTACTGGCCCGTAGCAAACCCATTTGCTACCAGACTTTCCCTAGCGTTTTTTTTTTTTTACTCCGCTTCTGCAGCGGAGCAAAATGGGTTGCCCGCCGGTGCGGGACGCTTCCCAGATGCTTGCGTCTGATCGCGCCCTTAAAATCCACCCAGCATTCACGCCTATGGCGGGGCTAATTCTGCGTGTGATTGCAGCCTCACTTTGGCTTCCATACACCTTGTACTTCCCTTTAAATTAGAGAAGAAGAGAAGAGATTGGATTTATACCCCGCCCTTCATTTGGAGTCTCAGAGCAGCTTAAAAACTCCTTTCCCTTCCCCTCCCCACAACAGACACCCTGTGAGGTAGGTGGGGCTGAGAGAACTCTAACACAAACTGCTCTTTTTCAAGAACAGCTGTGCCAGAGCTTGTGACTGACCCAAGGTCACATCAGCAGCTACAAGTGGAGGAGTGGGGAATCAAACCTGGTTCTCCCAGATTAGAGTCCGCGCACTTAACCACTACACCAAACTGGCACCAAATTAGCCAGCAGCTCTGTTAATATGTGGATCACCATGTCATCCTTTTTACTCTGCACCTTACAAAGCACTTGTGTATTCTAATAAGCACTGGGGAGAGCTGATTAACCACCGGATTCTGGATTCACTCACTTGCTCTGTGTCTCAAATCCCCTTTGGAGCATTATGAAATCTGTTTTGCCTCCAGCATCGTGTCATCCTATTAAGTCTCCACCACACAATGTTCCATTTTACAGCCCTACAAACTGCCGACTAGTAGGTTCGCCATCATGCTCTAAAGCACCTTTCCCTCTCTCCCTGCCGTTTTCTTCTTAAAAACTAAACATCCAGGCTGACAAAGAATTCTGAGGGACTTGAAAGCTTGATGCTTTGTGATATTTTGTCTGGTCTTAATAAAAAAGAGATCAAACTACTTGATCGCAAAGCTGGAAAAAGCATAGAGGAGGGGCCACAAAGATGACCAGGGGGTTGGAACACTTTCCCCATGAGGAAAGGGTGAAGAGTCTGGAACTTTTCAGTTCAGAAGAGAGATGACTAAGGGGAAATATGATGAAGGTTAATACAATTATGCATGGGGTGGAGAGGGTTGACAAAGAGAAATTTTTCTCCCTCTCCCAAAATATTACAACTTGAGGGCATCCAATGAAGCCAATGGGCAGTAGGTTCAGGGCAGACAAAAGTAAATACTTCTTTACACAGAGAGTGATTGACATGTGGAATTCACTGCCAGAGGATGTAGTGATGGCCACAGGAATAAACAAAATGTGGAATAGATAGATTCAAGGAGGGTAAGTCTACCAATGGCTACTACCATGGTGACTATGGGGAACTTCCACATTCAGAGGCACTAAACCTCTGAATCCCAGAGCCAGGAGGTAACATCATGGGAAGGCTTCAGCCTCCACGCCCTGTTGTTGGATCTCCAGAGGAACTGGTTGTTCACTGTGTGAGACAGGATAATGACTCTTCTGTGTTCTGCAGAGATCCTGGCCCAACACTGATTCTTAATAGCTTAGTAGGAGGTGGGCTCACATCACATCTGCATGACTCCGCGTGAGTCGAGAACTCACATGCAGAAAAGAAAGGTATCGGTGGAGTCCAATATGCCGGTTTATCATAATCGCGAAGTTCATTTTATCTGTAAGACATGTCGACAGCTACAAAAGAATATTAATAATAGAGAACCTAAGCATTACCAGTGTTGTAAACAAACCACACCAGTGGCAGTGTACCACTCCATCTAATTCTGCTAAAACAAAGCAAAGTTCAGTCACAGGCAATAAGCTGCTTCTTTTCTTTTTGTGTTTGTGTATGTATGCATGTGTGTGTGTGTGTGTGGTGATGTTTCACAGTATGATTATCAGTCATGAAAAGACATTACTTAAAGCAGCAGTGACACTGTCTAATCATTCTTGTGAAATATAGACTTCTCTCTCCCCTTCCGACAGAGCCGGCATTAATACACATTTATGCAAAGCAGAGAAGGATCTGTCACAGGCTAATCTTTGCAAGTATGATAGATGATGTTTATTTTCAGTGATGGAACGAAACACCCCGGCTGACAATAATTGTAATAAAAAGGACAGATCAACTTCTATAAAATGATTGAATTACTAGTCTATTGCATTAATGCCTGCTCTCAGCTGTGCCATAAACCTGCTTGAGGATGGTTCCAAGTTGCGGTGTACTGGGAAGCATCCACCTTCACTGAGACATCCTGCCCTTGACCTGGGCTAATGGAATGGCAGCCGTGCTTGGATGCAGGCTCTGGCCACTGCTATTTGTATTCATTTCTAGCTCCAAGTAATGTTTCCCAGTCTGTGACAGAAAGTAAACAAAGGGCCCTCTAGTAAAAGTTACACAGCTGAGTTCAGGAAGCTTGAAGGAGGTAAGGAGGTAATAACAGGGCTTTTTTTGGTAGAAAAAGCCCAGCAGGAACTCATCAGCATAATAGGCCACACCCAATAACAGAAACCTATTAGCATACTAGGCCACACCCCTGACAGTGCAGCTCATTAGCATATTAAGCCACACACCCCGTGTTACCAGAAGTGTGGCCATCCAGCCACACCCACCTTTTGCTTCTTTACGTTGTTTGTTGCCAACACTCAGGACCTTTTTTTTAGCAGGAGCTCCTTTGCATGTTAGGCCACACACCTCTAATGTAGCCAATCCTAATGAGTTTCTGCTGTTGGGTGTGGCCTATTATGCTAATGAGTTCCTGCTGGGTGTGGAACTCCGTTCCTGTGCATTCCTACCCAAAAATAGCCCCGGGTAATAATAAGAACTTATTGCTACTACTTCTGCTACTACTACAAACTTCATGTAGGGCCCAGCTTTCTCACTGAGACTCAGGTGTATGACAGCAAAGACCTCACAGGGCTCTTTTTGTAGCAGGAACTCCTTTGCATATTAGGCCACATACCCCTATTGTAGCCAATCCTCCAAAAGTTTACAGAGCTCTTCTTACAGGGGCTACTGTAAGCTCTTGGAGGATTGGCTACATCAGGGGTGTGTGGCCTAATATGCAAAGGAGTTCCTGCTACAAAAAGAGCCCTGGACCTCCAATAAACAATGAATCAAGGATGGCACACATCTGGAAAGGTGTCACAGGGTGCATTCAGACAGCGTGCTGGAGCGGTTTAAACTGCTCCGGCACGATGCGTGTTTTTTTTTAAACTGGAGAATCGCGATCACACTGACCTCCTCCTTCGGAGCTCCCTGCCGTCCTCCTGCAGGTGGGTTTTTTTCCCCCTCTCCTTTGAGCATGCGCACAGGCAGCCCTCTCCCGAACAAAAAGTTTGACGCGTGCGCAGAAGAGCGATCTCAACCGGTCCCTTTAAAGTTTAAATGAAGACTACTTTTTACATTTTCTCTCCGAAATTGGCCTCCCCGAGATCCCAGACTCATCTAAATGCCTAAACTAGGCACCATTGAAGCTTTTCTTTATTTAACTTAGGAGCGGAGCTCCGCTCAAGCGCACACCGCTAAGGGGAAAAAAAATGGCAGACTAAAACCGGAAGCCGGAGGCAGCTTCCCAGAGGGGAGGGGGGGTTGAAGCACCCGAAGTGGCTTGACAGAGCGATCAGACAGCAGAAAGTATGGCTTGAATCGGAGAATCAGGAAAATACTACTTGGTAAGTGGTGTCAAAATACTCCACTTTAAAGGGGGGGGGGTTGCTCCAGAAAGCGATGGCTGGGGACGGTGGGCAGATGTTGGGTGTGTGAACGCGCACGTAAAAGCCGTTTCTGAGCTGTGCCGAAAGCGGCTCAAACGGCGCGTCTGAACGCACCCACAGATAAAGTTCTAATCTGGCACCCTGAAAAAATCTGGGCTTGTTCATATCTTTCAAATACTGGACTAAGTAACCAGACACTTGACTCAGTTCTAGTTGTGGGATATGGCAGCCATGAGGATGGAAGTTATGCCACTAATGTGGAGTCAGCAGACAACTGTTTTCCACCCCTGCCAGTTCTGGGTCAGCTGTGCAGCTTCCTTCTGCTGCCACTGGATGAAGACAAAGCAGGGAGAGGAATTTCTTTCTCATTGTCCCACAGCCAATTTGGTCACAGTTACACATGACTTAGTAACACCCAGATTAGATTACTGCAATACATTCTACATGGGGATGCCCTTAGAGAAGTTTCAGCCGGTTCACGATGCAGTAGCTAGAGCTTTCACTGGAACTTGCTACATAGGATCATAACATCTGTAAAGTTACAATTGCACTGGCTTCCAGTTCTTTTCTCAGCCCAATTCAAGGTGCTAGTCTTGACTTTTAAAGCCCAAAATGTCTACAGTTCCTAAAAGATTGCTTCTTCCCACATCAAGCTGCCTAAGCCCTGTGAACAATGAATAGGATTCTCCTATGAAAACTTACCCTTTCAGAAGTGAGATTGGCAGGAACTCATAGGAGGGTCTTTTGAACTGCTGACCACAGGATGTGGAACTCTCTCCTTCAAGACATGAAGCTGGTGCCATTTCTTCAGGAGAAAACTGAATACATTTCTGTTCTGGAAGACCTGTGAATAGTTTGACGTGATGGTGCCTGGGTCCTCTTTTACTGTGTACTGCTTGTGTTCTCTTGTTTGTTTGTTTTTAAATGTTTTCAAATTGTTCTGAGATGCACTGGGTGCCCACATTGGGCCAAGGGGTGACATTTAAATTAGCTAAATAAGTAAAATAAATCTGTTGTTGTTCATTCACACAGTCAAGTCCAACTCTTCGTGACCCCATGGATCACATCACGCCAGGCCCTCCTGTCTTCCGTCGTGCTCCGGAGTTTGCTTAATTTCATGTTCATTGCCTCAATAACACTGTCTAACCATCTCATCCTTTGCCGTCCCCTTCTTCTTTGACCTTCAATCTTTCCCAGCATCAGGGTCTTCTCCAGTGAGTGCTCCCTTCTCATTTGGTGGCAAAAGTATTTGAGCTTCAGCTTCAGGATCTGGCCTTCCAGGGAACAGTCAGGGTTGATTTCTTTTAGGATTGACTGATTTGATCTCCTGGCAGTCCAAGGGACTCTCAAGAGTCTTTTCCAGCACCATAGTTCGAAAGCATCTATTCTTCAGTGCTCGGCCTTCCTTATGGTCCAACTCTCGCAGCCATACAGTACTACTGGGAATATCATTGCTTTGACGATAAGGACTTTTGTTGGCAGGGTGATGTCTCCACTTTTTATTATGCAGTCCAGGTTTGCCATCGCTTTCCTCCCAAGGAGCAGGCGTCTTTTAATTTCATAAATAAGAAGAGGCAAAAAATAAAATAAGGGGCGAGGAGGGCAATGCTTCACTGCATACTCTGTTCACAGAAACATGCTGCGTCCACCATAATGGCACCACACTGGGCTTTTCCAGAGTGTGAGCACCCCTCACAAGAGGGCGGCAAACGGCCCATCTCTGTGAAAGCACGGGATGGAACAAATAACATAAACCAGAAACTGGTTCTTCTATATCTTTATACAGAGGCATATTTTTAAAATGACTTGTATTTTTTATCACCACCGCTTTCAGCCTCATCCCTTGATAGTATAATTATCATCTGAAGCAGACATATACCAATTACTTGGGGAGGGGGTTTGGGGTGGAACATCCCATTACAGAATATCCCATTGGATTGGACCCACCAAATTAAAGGGAACGGTCCATTTAAAGAAACTCTCTGGAAAGTCCCTAAGCCAAAGCTATTTACTCCGTATCAAATCCTTGGATGTTTTTCCCCCCTCACATCAGTTTTCTAATGTATGCCTTAAAACTTTGTTGCAAAAGAAACAAAGGTTATCATAAAGGGACAGAAAAGGTAAAAGGAAGACAGGGAACTTCAACAGGCCTGCATATGGTAACCTGGAACTCTCCGGTGTCATTTGCTTCCCATACAGTCCCAGGCAGGGCTGTTTAAACCCACACATCTTTGTATCTGAACATATAAAAATCTCCCAAGTGCCTTGAAGTGGGATGAGAGGCTTGGGAACACTTAGAGGCTCAGGCATCTGTGAGACACTTTGATGCCTTCCCCAAGCACTGTGGCGCTGTTTGTTTGTTGTCACTGCTTTCATTAAAGTTGTATTAGATCTGAAAGTGCAGTGGACTCTACCTGGTATTTTTAGAACTATGTTATCAGACTTTCCTTGAGTTCCTCATGAAGGGCCTTGACAGACTTGCTTTTTCCGAAATCCCTATGGATGAATTCAGAAGAGGTTAGTGTGGGAGACCTCCAATAGATCCTGTTTGTGTTCCTCACTGGTGTGAATAATAAAAAGGCATACGTTATTTTTCTGGGAAGCTGTAGGGTATGAAATCATATACATAGATAATACTTGGGCATTTTTATACAGAGTTGGAGGAGGAAAGAACTTAGGTTGAAGGCCACCTTGTCCATATATCTACCAGACCTCTATAAATTTGAATCAGGGTCTATAAAGTTAGATAGAAAGTTTCACTTGGGGATCAGTCCAGTAAGTTGTTGGGGTTTTTTGGCACTTGAGTTGCCTTTGTCCAGGAATTCATGGACCTGGTTATAATTACATTCTCCTAACTGGTTATCAGACCAAAAGGAATAAGTACATTTGGTATCAAGCAGCCTGCCTGGTTTGGATCTTTGACATCTCTGGATTAAAACAACTGGGAAAATATGTAAAAAAGCTATGAGATGTAATGCTCATGTAATCAGAGACAGTTTATTGAAAACTTGGTGGTCACTTAAAACAAGAATAAGTTCCCCAGTATCACCTATAATGTCACCACTAGATGCCTATCGTGACAAACACAAGAGGAAAAATAATGACTTTATAACATATCAAGATATAATCAACAAATATGGGAAAATTAAATCTTGGCAAGCAATGAATGAAGATGGGGAAAAATACAATGGTTAATCGATCTACAACTCTCATCAAGGCTTAAAGAAGATATCCATCAAGAAGGAGATAGACGAAGAAATCTGACTGAATTTAAAAAGATAATATTGAACAAAAAAGATCATCTTCTAGGACACATCTATAAGTTTTTATTACAATATGATGCAGAAACAGAACAAGTTAAGATATGCATGGTGAAATGGTCACAAAATTTTGGGAAGGAGATTTCATTTCAGCAATGGGGAAAACTATACACGAAAGACATAAAATTTACCGCGAGTTATGCACTTAGAGAAAATTGGTATAAAATGTTTTATCACTGGTACATTATCCCAAAAGATATTGAGAAGATAGATAAAAACTATAAAGGACTGTGTTGGAAATGTAAAGAGATAGATGGTACCTTTTATCATATGTGGTGGTCCTGAAAAAAAAAACTAGTAAATATTGGATCTAAATACATACTGAAATTTTGGTGTAGTGGTTAAGTGCACGGACTCTAATCTGGGAGAACCGGGTTTGATTCCCCACTCCTCCACTTCCACCTGCTGATGTGACCTTGGGTCAGTCACAAGCTCTGGCACAGCTGTTCCTGAAAGTGCAGTTTGTGTTAGAGTTGTATCAGCCCCACCTACCTCACAGGGTGTCTGTTGTGGGGAAGGGAAGGGAACGGAGTTTTTAAACTGCTCTGAGACTCCAAGTGAAGGGCAGGGTATAAATCCAATCTTTTCTCTTCTTCTTCTTCAAATAATTTTGAATATAAAATTTGCTATGTTACCAGAGACAATATTACTAGGAATTCTACCAGTAAACAAAGACAGAACTATACATGAATTGCTTAAATATATGTTAACTGCAGCAAGCGTAGTAATTGCAGCAAAGTGAAAAACTGAAGATTGTCCAACTCTTGAGAACTGTATCAATAAAATGCAAGAATATGCCATTATGGCAAAACTGACAAACTCCATTAATCAGAGACCGAAAGATGAATTTGAAAATAACTGGCAGGTTTTCTATGATTACTATAACCAACCTTCGTAATCATGTAGTCAAATGGTTTATATTATATGATAGTTTCAGTATGAAATATTAAAAATGTTTTCTTTCATGTGATTCTTATCACAACAAACTGTTATTCATGGTTTATTATACAATTGATATCAGATTGATAAAACTGGATAAAAATGTTAATATATTATGAGAAAATGGTAGAATTGTTACAAGAGTAGGTTGTTACCGTGGTTTTTAAAGTTATAATTTTATATAATTTTCTTAAAAATTCAAGTATTTGAATCAAGGATTGTCCTTTATATTTGCAAAAAAACGCTCTTTATACTATGTTTTGGTAATTTTACCTTTGGTTTTTTCCCCTTATCCCTGTTTTTAAATTCTGTATTCCCTCAAAAGGTTCAAAATAAAAATTATATTTTTAAAAAATGGAATAAGTACATGTGGTGATAGTGTCTTAGTCCACATGTATGCTCTATGATAGAAAACCTGAGAACATTAAAAGCACTACTAGGGATAGAAATGCCATTCTTGCCATAAGGTGGATTCACGTGCAGAAGGCAAATACAGATCATAGTGCACATAAGACATGCAAAGAGATGGCTAGTTCCCTTTTTAAATATGCAGTCTTAATTTAGACATTGAAAACGATGCCGTTGAGAATGCAAAGATGTCTTGTCTCTTATGGAATTACAACTCGCAGAGTTTTTTACAGATGGAAGAATTCTAATGTTAAAAAACTCCTCAAAACTACCCCACTCTTCTGAGTTGGTGATCTCTCCAGGCAGATCTGGTAGAGCCTCAGATGCACAGATAATGGTAAGAGCCGCAGCACAGGAAGAGGAAGACTAGGACATGGAAGAGGAGGAGATGAGGGAGTGACCTGATGAAAGTTCGGTGGCCCCTGAAATATCTTCAGAGGTGGACAAATGGCAAGAGACCAATCTGGAGGTTAAGGGGTCGACACAGTTTCTGGAAGTTCTTGAGCAACACCATAGTTCTGAAAGGCTGGAAAGTCCTGAAAGCCCTGATGCTAGGAAGAGAAAACTGAAGGCTGAGTGATGCAGGGAGGCTATGAAGAAGAAGAGTCTAGCATGGCAGGAAGAATTGATCAGGAACCATAAAATCCAACATAATCCTTCTGAGGATGCATTACAAGACTAGGAATCAGAACATATTAAGAACCAGGGCTTTTTTTTAGAAAAAGCCCAGCAGGAACTCATTATCATAACAGGCCACACCCAGCAGCAGAAACCAGTTAGCATATTAGGCTACACCCCTGACAGCACAGCTCATTAGCCTATTAGGCCACACCCCCATGTTGCCAGAAGTGTGGTCATCCAGCTACACCCACCTTTTGCTTCTTATTCTATTTACCTTGTTTGTTGTTAAAACCCAGGGCTTTTTTTTTTTTTTTGTAGCAGGAACTCCTTTGCATGTTAGGCCATACACCCCTAATGTAGCCAATCCTAATGAGTTTCTGCTGTTGGGTGTGAGCTATTATGCTAATGAGTTCCTGCTGGGCGTGGCCAACTTGGGAGCCAGCCGGAACTCCGTTCCTGTGCACTCCTGCCCAAAAATAGCCCTGTTAAGAACTAAATACAGCAGAAATGATTGGGGAATACAAGGACAAAGAAGGATAGAAATATATAGTAAT
Organism: Gekko gecko; assembly: GCA_029375565.1. NCBI lineage: Eukaryota > Metazoa > Chordata > Lepidosauria > Squamata > Gekkonidae > Gekko > Gekko gecko. The sequence continues at coordinate 72,549,750 of JAPDNY010000003.1, read as the reverse complement.
AGCTGTTTTAGTGGAAATATTCAAGCTCTGTATCCAGATTTACGGCTCCTAAAAAAATAATAAACGCAAAATCGAAAAGGTGGCAGCTATGAATCCAGTTAGTTAGTAGGAATGTTATTATATGGTTAGGATTAGATTTGTTCCTAAATAATTGCCTTTTTTCTCCCCCTGAAATGAGGGCACTGTAGTAGGGGATGGTCTAGGAAATTTTTCTTGTAGACTCATTGGTTTTACCAGTCGTTTTTATCTGTGAAGTGGTTTGGGGAAGGTGAGCCGCCTGCCTATGACCTTTCACCCTTATTCCCCTTAGTCTGTTATGAATTTGGGATGGTGACACTAATGCTCTGCCCGCTTCCCCCCCCCCAGTTTTCTCTTCTTGGGAGGTCCCTGGTATTTCAGGGAAGGAGGGTGTAGCAGAGGTCCTTCTCCTGTGATATGGGGTAGATTCCAAAATATTTTGTAGGGGAAATTTTCTGATCAGACCTGAGATATAATGTTGACCTTCCCTGCCCTGATTTCCTGTTGATACCTTCCTTGATTGCACAAGTCTGTTTTTACAAATTTTACTGTAAAAATTTAGTCTACTAAAATAAAAGAAAATAAAAAAGAAAATATTGGATTGCATTTTGGGTTGTTTTCATTTATGTGAAATCACTTTTAAATTCAACATACTAAAGCTTTGATCTTTCACAAATGTTGCAGGAAGGGACTGCATATTTTTCTCCAGGATTGTTGTGGTGGAGGAGAGCTAAAGCTCTGTAGCAGACAGAAAAGGAAAGACAACTTTAGCCACATGAGCATATTTTGTAAGCATCTTTCCTTCTCTGTGTAGCCAGGAGCCTCAATGTTGTTGTTGTTGTTCAGTTGCACAGTCGAGTCTGACTCTTCGTGACCCCATGGACCAGATCACGCCAGGCCCTCCTGTCTTCCGCTCTGGAGTTTGCTTAATTTCATGTTCATTGCATCAATAACACAGTCTAACCATCTTATTCTTTTCGTCCCCTTCTTCTTTGACCTTCAATCTTTCCCAGCATCAGGGTCTTCTCCAGTGAGTGCTCCCTTCTCATTCGGTGGCCGAAGTATTTAAGCTTCAGCTTCAGTTTCTGGCCTTCCAGGGAACAGTCAGGGTTGATTTCTTTTAGGATTGACTAATTTGATCTCCTTGCAGTCCAAGGGACTCTCAAGAGTCTTCTCCAGCACCATAATTTGAAAGCATCTATTCTTCGGCACTCGGCCTTCCTTATGGTCCAACTCTCGCAGCCATACATTACTAGTGGGAATACCACTGCTTTGACCATACAAACATTTGTTGGCAGGGTGCTGTCTCTACTTTTTATTATGCTGTCTAGGTTTGCCATCGCTTTCCTCCCAAGGAGCAGGCATCTTTTAATTTCATAGCTGTAGTTATTGTCTGCAGTGATCTTGGATCCCAGGAATGTGAAGTCTGTCACTGCTTCCATGACTTCCCCTTCTATTTGCCAAGGGGTGATTGGGCCAGATGCCATGATCTTCATTTTTTTGATGTTGAGTTTCAAGCTAACTTTTGCACTCTCCTTTTTCATACTGAGCAGGAAGCTTTTTCAGTCCTTATAATAATAATGTTAATTTATCCATTTCAGCTGCTTCAAACAGCTTTTGTTGTTCCTCCCTAGATGGAAGTTTATCTGATTTCCAATATCTGGCAAATAGCGTTCTAGCTGAGGTGACCACAAGTATCATCATATATACATCAGTTTTTTATATACATATCCAGAATTATATTTAATAGAAATAATTCTGGCTTAAAAGGTACCTTTATGCCTAATATTCTTTGTAATATCTCCCAAATCTCAGTCCAGTATTTTTTAGTTTTAACACATTTCCACCAGTATTTGAGAATTTAGCACATTTCCAGAAGTATTTCAGAAATTTTGGTTGAGATTTTTATAAATGGGTTGGAAAACCAATCTAAAATCCAAAGTAAACCTAATGTGAATATTCAATAATGCAGAAAAGTTACACATATAGATTGGAATGTGGACTGGAAGAGTCTCTGGACCAAGATCTATAGACAGTGTTTTATGTATATCATTTGAAAATTCAATAAAATATTTGAAGGGGGAAAAAGAGGCTCTTTAGGTCCCCTTCACTTTCAGCCATTAGATTGGTATTGTCTGCATATCTGAGGTTGTTGATGTTTTCCCTGGAAATCTTAATTCTGGCTTATGATTCATCCGGGCTGGCATTTTGCATGATGTACTCTGCATATAAATTAAATGGGTAGGGTGGCATATACATCCTTATCATACTCCTTTTCCTATGCTAAACCAATCAGTTGTTCCATATCTGGTTCTGCTGCCTGTTCCTTGGTTTAGTCAATTTAAAGGCAAACCTACTTCAGGACTTGGAGGATCAGGTGATGCATATGACTGTAGTAGGCACTAGAGAAGCCCTGTCACATTTTGGAATTGCCCTCTGGCACACTTTACTCAAAATGTTGGCTGCTACTGCTTCATGAGGTCATCTCATTCCATTCCAATTTTAAGAACTTTAGAGAATGAACAGTTGCCTCTCTGCAGTCCACTAGCCTGGGCTTTTTACACAAAAGTGCCTACAAAAATGTGTTTCTACATGATAGGTGGAAACTGCACAATATGGTTAGTATTTCAAAACTTCTTGAAATCTTGTTCTCCCAGTAGGACCCATTACACTTCTCCTTACTATATCTTCTTTCATAAGAAGCTCAGTTATATGTGGCCATTTTTCCAGTGTTTGAAACACATAGTTAAGTTTGTTCTAGGCCCAAATGAAAGGTTGTTTAAGGCCTGGTCTCCAAAGAAAGGGTTCCTGTGAACCAGAGGAGGAAAAATAGGAAGGCTATCAGAGAATTCTAGTGGAATTTGTTTAATTACACTTTTATGCTGAAAGATTCGCACCTGCTCTAGCAAATAAGTTAGACTTTCCATGTTGTCACACTTTAGCCTGAGAGTTGCCTATTTGTTCTCTTGGAGCTACAGCACCTATCAATCTGGCTCCTACCCAGTTACAGCAGGCCTATGAAAAGATCCGTTCTGTTTTGCCTCAACGCTTTGATGGCAAGTGTGTTTTAGCAGATCTTAACAACATTTGAAAGAAAACATATCTTAAAGTGACAGGAAAAATGTGTGGTATTTGCACACAAAAAATACCTAGTTTGTTTTCTTTGGGTGCTGAAGCAGACAGAAAGCTTCCCTGTACTGCTCTAGGAAACTGGGCAGACTTGTTTCCTTTCCCATTTCTTGCTAATAATGTTTAAAATTTTCTTGGCCATTTTTCAATCTGCAAAGAAGCACACCTTCTACTTCTATAAATCAGGGCATCCCTGATCTATGCCCCTTTAAACCAAACATTTACCTTAGAAGTATGCTCATTGCAGGAGCATGGCAGGCCTCCTTAAGGAAGTACAGAAAGCAGCTAAAGAGATGAAAATGCCTCTAAGGCTCAAACGGCACAGAATGTTAAAGTTCCTTGACTGGAACTGCAGATATGTAATTGAGTCCTAAAGAGTAGCCATTTGGGGCCCCGATCAGGCCCGTAGCTACAGTGGGGCATTCTGGGGCCTGGCCCCCCAACTTTCCACCAGGCCCCCCGACTTACAACCTGGCCAGGCCTCCCAACTTATTTCTTGCACTTGCCGCTGCTGCCAGGGCAGCCAAAGACGCCTTGCGCCATCCTTCTCCCTCCCAGCTCTCTGAATCTCTCCTCCGCAAAGAGAGCCCCGCCCTCCACTTCCACACTGCTATCTGCCTCTCACCGGCCAGCAAAGGAAGCCCCGCCTCTAGTTCCACCAGGATGCTAATCTGGTTGCTCTATTTTGCTTGCTTTGCCACTTGCCAGCGGGCAAAGCACAAGCCCCGCCTCTCCTCTTGTTGCTGTGTGTTGCCTCTGTTTCGTTTTCTTTTTGCTGGTGGGCGAAGCAAGCAAGCCCCGCCTCCGGATGCTGTGTGGCCTCTCTTTCATTTCCCTCTTATCAGCAGCAAACAAGCCCCAGTCCCACGCTGCTACTCTTTCGTTGTAGGCAAAACAAGTAAGCAAGCCCTGACTCCATTCCCACACTGTTGCAGTGGTTTTTTTTCTCTTGCAATTGCAAGCAACCCCCTGGCCATCTACATCCCTCCATTTCCCAAGCCCCACAGGTGGGCTGAAGTTTACTCACTTGCTTTGTTTTGTGCCCACTTCCCTGGGCTTCCACTCAGTGAGGGTTCTCCTCCTGGGCCACCTTGCTACAGTTCCCTGAACTTGGGCTTCCTCTGCGTGAGTGTCTGTGGTTGGCTCTGATTCCTGTGGTGGCCATTTTGTGGTTAGCTTTCCTCCTCCGGTAGCTATTTTGTGCTTGTGCCCACCTCCCAGCCCCGTGTCAGAATTCCAGTGGTGCCCACAGGATCAAGAAGGCTGGTGACCTGGGGTTTCGGTTTCGGCGTCGCGAATGGCGGCCGCTTCTCGGGACGTTCCCGGAGGCGGTTAGCCCACGTGCAGTTAGGGGGGGTCTTCGCATGTGCGAAAGACCCTAGTGAGCCTTAGGCAAAGGCTCCGAACTGGGGGCGCTTGGGGAATAGCCTCTTTGCCGGCAGACAGCCGGGAAATTGAGGCTTTCTCCCCGCCCCAATCGGCCCCGCTGCGGCGTGCCCGTAATGGGACTTAGCGGCACCACCGATTTCCAGGAGTGAAGACAGCGCCATGGTTTAACATAAAAAGAAGAAGTGGCATCGAATCGTGAGTTGAAGATCTATTTTGAAGCGTAAATCGGAGCCCCCTGCATGCGTATAAGCGTTGGGAGGAGGGAGGAGTTCCCACCCCCTTTGAGAAGCAAGATTTACAAAGGGAGCGTGAAGGGGGGCAGAGAGAAAACAAAGTGTTGGTGAAAGTACCGTTGGGGTTGCATGGAAGACTGCGATCATCTTAGTTTCCTGGGGGATGCGGCACGAACTTTTTAAAAGTAAACAAAAAAACAAAATGTCGATAATGGAAAAAGTCCTGCAGACACCGGAAGAGAAGAGAGGAGGGACTTCCGGTCCAGACAGCCCCCCCCAAGAGCTTGATGTCAATCAACAGGAAAAGGAGATGCTGTGCCCCCTGCTGGAACAATTGCAGAAAATCAACGAAACTCTGTTCAAAATGGAAAGTGTTCTCATCAGTCGACAGAAACAGATATCGGAAACAACTAGAAAGATGATGGAGATCGAACAGAAATCGAATTTGATTCTAGGTTTCCAGGGCGTTAAAGAAGAAGAGAAAGAAGATCTCGGATTTACCTTGACAAATGTCTTGGCACCCCTAACTGGCAGTGAAGCGATAAAGTTAAAAGAAGAGGTGGATAAGGCTCCCAAAGCTATTCCGCTTTTATAAAAGAAAATACTCTGCCAGTAGAAGGGGATGTCAAGCATAGCAGGTGACAAACTGGAGATCTAATTTCATCTGAAGAGTTTATGGAGCCCTGGAAGCTTGAAGGTCAGAAGTTTAAGGAAAAAGAGAAAAGAAAGAAGACGGATTTCATCTTCAAAATACGGAAACTTCTGAAGAGACACGCCAGCAGGGAGGAGGATGCAGCATTCAAAACTGGGATAAGTGAAGAAGACAGCAGCCCAGGGGAAAGTGGTGATGGAACGGAAGACTTCAAAGTTAAAATGGACTCAATCCATAACTGGAAGAAAATTAAAAAGAAGATACTTTGAGGACTGTTCGTGTAGCATCTGGAAGGAGCTGTTTAATTACTAACCCCAATGGACTTTACTAACTGCATTAACAGAGTGACTTTGGACTTTGCAATAGTTAAAAAGAAGATCTTCTAACCATGATAGATGCCAAAATTGGTATTGGTTATTAACCTAAACTAACCCTCTCTAACAGAAAAAATTTTCACTCCATCTTTCTCTTTCTCCATCTGTCTACCCTTCCCTTTTCTTATAAAAATAATAAAATTCTCTCTTTTTTAAGAGAGTTTTACAAAAAAAAAAAAAAAAGAAGGCTGGCGACCCCTGGCATAGCCTTTTCCTCATAACAAGTTTCCAGCCCTTGACTAGAATGCCTAAAATGTCACTTCTGATGTGGCATCAGCACATTTGAGTTTCATCATCTCTGTTCAGTATCAGTTCTGGTTGCTGGTAGAGAATGGTGATGCATCATGTGCAACGGGTCGTATTACGAGGCAGGGGTAGAAATTTGTTCAAAGGAGCACTCAGAGGGTATGATCCTGCCAAAAACTACCAGTGACAAAAGAATTTCTGTCAGCCGAGTGCAACTTCCTCCCCTCCCATTACAGTCCAAAATGGTCTCTGAATTACTGTTCCTGGGGAACAGAGGCCTCCAAGAACAGCATGGGGGGCAGAGTTGGAGATCTGCTTGTGGAAGGTGGCACTGATGAAAATGGTTTTATCTTTTTCCTGAGGAAATGTTAGCTGGGAAATAGTTCTTAGCTGAGTCAGCTGGAGCTAATTGCTCAACAGACTCTTTTCTGCAGCATTGTTGGTCTCTGCTTGTAGCATACTATGAGTCAGGATTGCACAGGCTGATCTGTTGGACTGGTGGATAAATTCTTCTGACTTGAGGCTGGATGTTCAACTCAGTAGCCCTCAAGTTTGAGTGCCAGTTTAAACAACACAGCCCTGCTAAGACAGTGACACCTGAAGGACTGTGTAACTGACATGTTCAAAGCTCCCTGACTATAGTCTGCTAGCATGTCATTACAAAGGGTTCTAGTCATGCAATGCTAGATCTCATAATAATAATAATAATAATAATAATAATAATAATAATAATAATAATAATAATAATAATAATAATAATAATAATAATAATACTTTCGATTTATTGATCGCTTTTTCCCCACACACCTGTGGGCTCAGAGCAATTTTACAGTTACTCAGTTTTTGACAATTGGACTAACAATATTCATGGGGGAATAGGGGAGACAACACATACAATTATTAGACACACACTGTAGCCACTTGGGAGGATTCGTCTGCAGGCTGAATCAGGCGTGTTCCGACAGCATATTCTTCTGTCGGCCAGCTGATGACGTCAGGACTCACGATGTTGCACTGTCACACTGCCACTGCCTGGCCGATTCGCTCCACTGCAGGGAATGCCGACACAGATTTTCCACCTTCCGATCTTGCTCTGACATCTAGATCTCATGACATCTAGCTCTGAAAAGCATAGGCTGTGATCCCTTTTATTTGCTGCAGGAACAGTACTACCAGTTCAGGAGAAACCAAGCAGATTCCAGGAGGCCAACGGGTCTCAGGCTGATGGATTCCCCTCCAGCTGCTGACAGTAGACATGCTTGCTGCATCTTCTGCTAGCCATTAGGTTTCTATTAACGACTGTGTATTTTATTTATTTATTTATTTATCTATTTATTTATTTATTTGTTTGTTATAGTTATACCCCGCCCTCCCAGCCATGGACAGCTCAGGGCGGCTAACAGCAGGATAAAACAACAGAGATAACAGTAGTGATAAAAGTCATAAAACCAAGTAACAATTAACAATTAGAATGTTAAAAGGTGCTAAGGTATCTTTATCAACCATGTGGTTAAACCATCACATTCTTGTAATGACTGTCTATCAGTGCCTTGCAAGAGCTGGCCTTTATTAAGTTCACAGCACATGAAAATCATCAATGCTGTTAACCATAAAACAGTAGAACACAAAATACTTAAGACTATGCAAGTAGATTTCTAGAGTCTAACATTTAGGAGATAGCATCGCTAATGAAGCACATACGTAAGCACAGAACTCAGCATTATATTGACATTATTTCAGCTGGTTACTCAGCAATCAGTAACCACTGGATTGTGGCCACTGAGTGTTGTATTACAAGTTGAAATAATGACAGATATTGATCCTGGCGAAACATTAATTTTATTTGCCCCGTACATAGATACTTCGATTTGGTGTATAATAAATAACAAGTGAAAATACAACAAGATGGGTAGCCATGGTAAGGCCAATCTGCATTTAGCCTTTGCTCCATTGTTTTACCAAACCCACACTGGAACAGAAAAAGATGCAGTTCAAAACCACATTCAACTACCCCAGGCCAACACTGTAGTGACTGCAGAGTCACCCCCAAATGGCCATAAACAGCCATAAATCTATGCAGACAGCCACCATAAAAGCAGAGATCAAATGAAGTGAAAGCAGAATGCAGTCTGGACACTGCCATAAACTGCGACACTCAATCAAAGTGAAAGTGGCATGCAATGTAGAGGGGAATTTCTGTTCCAGTGTGGGTTTGGTAAGACAGCGGAGCAAATGCTAGCTGCAGATCGGGCCATAGTCTGTCTGTAACAGTAGAAAAGAGCAAGAGTCCAGTAGCACCTTAAAGACTAACAAAATTTGTGGCAGGGGAGGAGCTTCCGGCAGTTACTGAAGAACTGAGCAGTGACTCATGAAAGCTGAAACCTGCCATGATTTTTATTAGTCTTTAAGGTGCTGCTGGACTCTTGCTCTTTTCTTAGTCAAAATACAAAAACTGAAAGCATAAACACTTACGATGAAATGTCATCTCGTTGTGAAATTTCCCATTCTATCCCTGCTCCAGATATCTATGTAGTTCCGTTTCTGGCAGTGGCCAAGCAGATGTTCCAAGAAAGGTCATGAGTGGGACAAGATAATTATATCCATTCCTATTTGTTTATCCCCAACATCTGGTAGATAGGCATCTACTGACTCCAAGTGTGATGGTGTATCTGCTTATCCTGGCTAGCAGGCACTGGTACACCAATGCTTGAGTATTTTTATTTAAAACCGAAATCTCACTTTTGGGCTGTCTCCTAAAAAGAGTACTGACAACAGAAAATATCAGTTCCCCAGGTGGAAATAGTCAGTTCCCCAGGTGGCAATTTTCACAAAAAAGAAAAACGTCATAAATTTTTAGTTTCTTGTATTGAAAGCAGAAAATCTTAACAGTGGCACTTGGAGTTCAGTAAAGTTATCATCTGACAATGTTAATACTTTCAGGATTAATCTTATGCAGTAATAATACTGCTATAATAATAACAATAACAACAATAACAACAGCAACAACAACAACAATAATAATAATAATAATAATAATAATAATGCCTTGATTTAATTTTTTAATTTTAAAACTGAAACTCCAAACAGAAAGAAATAAACAATTACAAAATATAACAACAATGTTGGCAAGTCTATCCCTGCCTTCTGGAAACTAAAATAGCCAAATACGCTCAAGTTAGTATACTGGAGTTTTTGGGAAACACTGAAACAAAAGTCTTTCGTTTTAAAGATTCTAAGTCATTGTGAAAAGCTTAAGAAACTCCCAGTTCCTTGAGGTTTATTGATTTATCTCAAACATTTTACCCCTGATTTCACCTGACCTTTCCTTTCTACGATGGATAAAATATTTTGTTATTTTTGAACTTTAAAAATCTTCTAGTGTCATTTCAATGGTTTAAGTCAGGGGTCCTCAAACTTTTTAAATGGGGGGCCAGTTCACTGTCCCTCAGACCGTTGGAGGGCCGCCGCGTTCGCCCCTCCCCCCCACCAGCCTGCTTGCCCCGCCGCCGCGTTCACCCCCTCCCCCCACGACCAGCCTGCTCGCCCCACTGCCGCGTTCGCCCCCTCCCCCCCACCAGCCTGCTCGCCCCACCGCTGCGTTCGCCCCCTCCCCCACGACCAGCCTGCTTGCCCCGCCGCCACGTTCACCCCCTCCCCCCCACCAGCCTGCTTGCCCCGCCGCTGCGTTCGCCCCTCCCCCACGACCAGCCTGCTCGCCCCTTCCTCCTCCTCAGCTCCTGGGCGCTCTTGCTGCCCAGGGCTGCTGGAGGAAGAAAGAGGTCGCAGGGGGGCGGCTTTGGGGGGTGGGGGCGGCAATTTGCCGCCCCTAAGAGCCCGCCGCCCTAGTGAGCAAGCCGGCTACTTGGGAAGAGGAGCCCGGCAGGCGGGCGGGGGCGCTGCTGCTGTGCTCCCTGAGGAGGAGGCAGCTCCCGGCGGGGGGGACGGGCATAAACACTCCGCGGGCCGCATAAATGTCCTCGGCGGGCCGCATGTGGCCCGCGGGCCGTAGTTTGAGGACCCCTGGTTTAAGTATCTCAGTGGTTTGAGGGATCTCAGCCCTTCCCTCGGGTTCCTGGGCTGAGCCAGTAGCAAAATTTCATACTGTAACAGAGTGGGGCAGCCATATTTAGATACCGACAGATGTTGCAGTTGTAAATATTGCCATTCAACAGTGGGCGACAGGTCATACCTGTGACCTCAGGTAAAAAAATAACGCCTCATATGAGTGTGATATACTGAGGATAGTGGTGTGGTTGTTGGACTAGGATCTGAGAGATGTGGGTTCAAATCCCCAACTTGCCGTGAAGCTCATTGGGTGACTTGGGCCCAGTCATGTCTCCCAACATCACAGAGTTGCTGTGAGGATACAATGGGGAAGGGAGATCCATCCTGAGCCCCTTGGAGGCAGGGTAGATTAGTAACATATTTGATAGACTGTGTTCCAAGCAGTTCATAGGCACTCTAGTAAGTTTTACATCCAGATGGGCCCTGGAGATCTCCCACAATTACAATTGATCTACAGACTCCAGAGATCAGTTCCTTCAGAGAAAATGGCTCCTTCAGAGAGTGGGGTCTGTGACATTTTATCCCACTGAGGTCACTCCCTAACCTTAACCCCATTCTCCCCAGTATCTGTTGGAACTATGTGTGTTGCAAGGTCTAATACTCAGTCATTATAGGGTTAATGTGCTTAACTTTTGTGCTACTGTTTAGACTGACCTGGAAAGGAACCTGGCAGAAAGCCAATGGGAAGAAAGCCCTGGAAACTAGAGCCTATTTACTAACAATCATTGGTTAATAAATTCAGGTGCTTTCCTTCTAGGGGTCAAGAAGAAAGAAAGAATCTCCATTACTATCTGTGTGTCTGTTGTTGCAAGCATGTCGTCTTAAGTGTTTGTTGTTTTGTAGATTTTCCTGTGTGCCCTTCCCTTTGGAAATAAAGATTTTTACATAGAAAGAAAATGCCTTCCCTCCAGTGAACAAAGATCCATTGCAAACTCTGAGTAATTAACTATTTTTACCAATTTTCCAACAGTTTCCACTCCCCCAGATCTCTAGGAATTTATCCAGAGTTGGCAACCCAGGCAATGGAAGGTAGGCTAGTAGTAAAGAAGGAAAGGGGATGAAACGACACTTGAGAGATAGTCACTGGCCCAGGATTACCTAGTCAATTCAGAGGCGAAGCAAGTTTAAAGCAGTGACTTTCCACTTTATACCCTCACTCTAGCCATTACCATGTCAGCTCTCAGACAGATTTTCAGTTTCATTGTTAATGCACATATATGCTTTAGTGTGAATGATTTCAAAACTCCCATGGAAGGAAAGATTGCATCAGAAGTGTCCCCGACCCCGACTGGATTGGATGTCTGCATACTCCCCCACCCCAGTTGCTTGCCTTTTTTGCAGCACAGAGAGAGATTAAGTCTTCTGTTTCCAGCCAACCCACAAAGTCCTTGAACTTGCAAGAAACGTTAACAGATGTTCATTAATGCATAGGCAACTGGAGAATTGGAGGCGTTTGCTGGTGATCCATGTTATGAATAAATGTTTGAAAGTCTCTGTAGGGGAATAGCACTTCTGCTTCAGAGCCAGTTGGCTAAATGTTGCTAAAGGGATGGGTGGGAAAGGGGTGAGGCAGAACAGGTTTGGGTTTTAATTGTTACTATTATGATTTTTTTTAAAAAAATTAGAAAAGTAAGCGGCCCAAAACATATGGAAATTTATACACATTAACCCCCAGCTACCCTGAATATAATGAAAGGAAAATGTTTTGGTGAGAGTAATGATATTGGGTTAAAAAGAGGAATTTGTCAAGGTAATTTCCTTCTAGGGCTGGCCTTTGCCTGTTTCCTCAAATGACGGTACTTTAAGAAAACCATTGTCCTTTAACCCAAGGCATATAATAGAACACAGCCTAAACATGGAAAGGAGGCAAAGATGTCTAGGTTTGTTCCTTTCACCATTTACCCCCTCCATATCAGCAAAAACAAAACAGATGTGTGGTTGCACTGAGTTTTTAGTTCCAGTACTGTTTTCATGACCAGAAGAAGAAGAGGAGGAGGAGGAGATTGGATTTATACCCTGCCCTTCACTCAGAGCGGCTTACAAACTCCTTTCCTTTCCCCTCCCCACAAAAGACACCCTGTGAGATCAGTGGGGCTGAGCGAGCTCTTTCGAGAACTGCTCTTTCAAGAACAGCTCTGACAGAACTGTGGCTTGCCCAAGGCCATCCAGCAGCTGCATGTGGAGGAGTGGGAAATCAAATCCAGTTTTCCTAGATAAGAGTCCATGCACTTAACCACTACACCAAGCTGGCTCCTAGGATACTATGGGATGCCTCTGCCTGTGTGTTTTGTGTAGGTAGGGGGAGGTTGCTACACCCTGCTTCAGATGAGCAACACTGAGACCCCGGTCACACGGGAGGATTTGCCATGTGAGAAGGACAGATCGGGGGCACATCAAGCGGGCGCGATCATACCACATCATCTGGCAAGCGTCGCGCACCCGCCCCTAACCCATCCCATCTGGCCGAAAACGTGGATCGAAAAGGTACTAGGCAAAATGGAGTACCTACTGGAAGATCCGCATCAACGGTGGACGTGGGATCGTGGACGTGCCAGCAGCCTGTTGCATTCTGGAGCCGTCCGCGACCTGTGCATGCACCCTAATGCGGGACCATCGTGTTGCCTCGCTAGGACTCCAGCCTTTGCCTTCCCAGTGTGATCGGGTGCTGACGGAGGGAGGACGGAGCCGCGGGGGAGTGTAAGATCACGCTCCTGTGCTTCTTTTAGCTCCGCAACTAATATGCCTCCCTTCCCCACTCGTGCGACCAGGACCTGAGAAGCCCTAACATATATCTTTTAACATGAGATGTCAGAACAAAGGATCATAGCAACAAGGCCTCTTCCAGTTCTATGATGCTATAAATACATCAGGGAAAATAACAGCAAACACATCATCTGGGTAGCCATGTTGGTCTGAAACAACAGAAGAAAATTGGAGTCCAGTGGCACCTTTAAGACCAACACAGTTTAATTCTGGGTATAAGCTTTTGTGTGCATACTTGAAGAAGTGTGCATGCCCACGAAAGCTTATCCCTAGAGTTAAACTTTGTTGATCTTAAAGGTGACACTGGATTCAAACATTGTTCACATCATCTGGAGACTGTGATGCTACCAAACTGGCATGGAAAGAACGTATGTTGTAGTGGATCCCATGATGTTCAGGTAATATCCGGACGAGTCTTTTGGGGCGGCTGTCTGGGTTAGGGGAGTCCACCCCTACACTTACCAAGGTTGGCAGATGGGTGTCAGCTACCAGCCACCCAGAGAACCTAACAACATGGTTCTGCCCCCGCTGTGCTCCAAGGAGAACCTGGCAGGCCCTGGAACATCAACAGTGCTGAAAAGGCCAGCAATGCCAGTAAAGCCACGTGGCTCACTTAAAGAGCCGTGCCTAGTGGTCCAGAATATGACCAGGTCCAGAATATGACCAGGGAAATTCCCCACTACAAGATAAAGTCACACCCCATCCAAAGTCTAGCGAGAATACTTATTCTGGTGGGATTTCCTTGGGACTTCCTGGATGGGTAGGGCTCTAGTGACTCCTTTAAAAAGAGGGTCATCAAAAAGCCCTGGAGGACACGTCTGGGCTCTCTCTGATAGGCCATGGAGAGGCCCAACGTGATGAGTTTAACTCCTTCCTTTCCCTTTGCTGAGGCCCCAAAGACTACCTACAAAGGACACTGGAAGGTACCCAGGTTCAATGATTTATCCCAGCAGCCCCAGCTTCTGGCGGGGCCCCAGCACAGTGGTACAGCACCTGCGAAACATATGTAATTTTCAAGGCTGTAGAGGGCCTAGGAAAATATCTTGCCAAGACACCAGGGAGCCACATCTAATGAACATAAACAATATTGGGAAGATGAAATACTCAACTGTATGATGATGATCCATTCTTCCCATCTCCTGGTGGAAACAAACCAACAAACAATTCCCCCAAGCTACAGGCACTCAAGAACCCGACAGAAACGTTAACTACGCCCAGGCTTCACAAGCCCACCCAGAAATGGAAGACTGTTCAGTAGAACAAGACCCACCCAGAATGAAGTGTCAAAGCATCACCGAGGCTGTGCCATGAGTGCAATAGGTGTGGCCTGCTTGGCTTTTTATGGCCACTGCCTGATTCAAAGGAGAGCAGTTCAGAGATTTTTGGAGAGGAGGAGGAGGAGGAATGAGTTTATGTCACAAGAGCCTGCAGCTACTGGATTCATTTTAAGTAAAGTTTAGGAGGCCTAGGTAAATTTATCCCCCACCAAGATCGCAATACCCTCTTTTGTCGTTAGCAGCGGAGCCTTTCAAGGGGTAAACAACTCCTGAGCAGGAAGGAATCCCAGTCTTTATGCCTGAATAAGGGCTTCCCAAAGGTGTGTGGGGAGCTGCGGTGGCTCAAGTGGTTAAGACGCTGAACTGCAGGCTGTGGAAGGTCCGTAGTTCAGCAGTTCAAGACCCGAGAGTGCTGCATGATGGGGTGAGCTCCCGTCTCTAGTTCCAGCTCCTGCCAACCTAGCAGTTCGAAAGCAAGAAATTGCAAGTAGATAAATAAACTTCGGTGGGAAGGTAACAGCGTTCTGTGCACCTTGGTGTTTAGTCATGCCGGCCACATGACCACGGAAACATCTTCGGACAGCGCTGGCTCTTCGGCTTTGAAACGGAGATGAGCACCGCAACCCTAGAGTCGGATTCGACTGGCTTTCGAGCAAGGGAACCTTTACCTTTTACCTAAAGGTGTGTGGTTGAAGTGCTACCGTCCTTGGGAAACCAACACAGAGTAACGCCTTCTCCCACAATCACCTGCAGAAGGAACAAGTATCCTTTGTAGAGACTGATGTTCTGAAATTCTGATTCAATATATGGCAGGGGTGTCAAGCAGCCCACCCATGGCTTTAATCTGGCCTGGGGCTCTTTTCTTCCCCCTCCTCCCCCTCTTGTCCTCACCCTTTGAAGCTGGAGGCTGCTGAAATTCCCAGACCCTCCGGTCTTCTCTTTGCCTGATTCTGCAGGAAGCTCTTCTGGGCTTGCAAAGCTGCAAAGAAAATGCAGAATGGATGTTTCCATTAAGGTCTCTGCACCCAGATAGGCTACTCTCTGGGTCTGGAGTGACAGCCCCCAGAGTAGAATGACGGTCCCTAGCAATAAAATCTGTGTTCTGGGACTAGAATGACAGGGCTCAGAGTGGAATGACAGTCCCTGGGAGTAGCAGCAGCATCCTCAGAATGGAATTCCACTCTGGGGGCCCTCATTCCAATCCCAGAATGCTTCTGCAACTCCCAGGGACTGTCATTTCACTCTGGCGGATGTCATTCCAGTCCGAGAGTAGTCTATCTGGGCCCAGAGACCTTAATGAAAAATCCATTCCACATCGTCTTTGCAACTCTGTCTGTGCTGCAATGTATTTTAATGGAGTGGACCTCAAGCAGTTTCATTTTCCAGTGTTTGTATGCCAGCTGAAGCTGTTGCTTGCTGGTGTTGTCTCCATGCAAATACAGGGTTGATGCTTTGAGCTAGTTTGTCTCTGCTGAATGGACCTGAGAATGGGTGCCTGAGTGAGTACTCTAACATGGGAACCCACAGCCAAAGGGGGACATTATATTGGAGAGCCACTGCCACTCTGAGTAGGCGGGGGGCGGGGGGCAGAGGAGAAGCTTGCAATTCCCAGCCATTTCATGTTTTCCTAGCCTCTGAGCATTTTATATTTTTAGTTTATATTTTTTAACTCTGCTGTGATCCTTGTGCTTTTTCTTTTTGTTTTATTTTTTAAAATTGCATTGCCAAATCCCACTATTCCCCTACCTTTCCATTTTAGGCAGGCATCTTTTAAGGGTCAGGGGGAAGTTTGGGAGGTGTCAGTTATCAAAGACTGTTAAATAAAATATTGCAAGAGTTTTAAGCATGCTTGTATTTCAAGTAAAAAAATGATGTCTTTAATTGTGTCTTTCTGTATCCTTTATAAAGTTTATATCTCCGCCGCCTGGCGTTACATTTTATGACACACATGGCCTGGCCCCACAAAGTCCCATTTGTGTTAGATCCCGCCCTTGTAACAAATGAGTTCAACACCCCTGGTATAAGGCATCTCTTTGTTTCCTCATATGTGGCGAGTTCCATTTTCAAGACAGAATGTAATCCCAATGAAGCTGGCTTCTGGGTGACCTGGATCAACCCAGATCAATTATGGCAATAGAGCATTTAACGTTTTGCAGCGATAAGACACTATTCTTCCCCATCACACATGAACACACATGTAACTGCCTTATACTAATGGACCCTTGGTCCACCCAGGTCAGTACGGTCTACTCAGACTGGTGGTGGCTTTCCAGGGTCTCAGGCAGGTGGTCTTTCAGGTCACCTAACACCCGATCCTTTTAGCTGGGGGTGCCAAGGATGAGCATGGGACCTTCTGCATGTCAAGCAAATGCTCCATCTCTGAGCCACAGCCCCTCCACCAGATCCCAAATGAACCAAACAATCATGCTGGACAGCAACTTGGACAACTAGAAATCTTCATTTTTAGCTCACCCAGAGAATTGTATGGAAGCTGAATCTGTTTTGTTAAAACATACTGCAGCGTTCCATGCACCTTGGTGTTTAGTCATGCCGGCCACGTGACCACGGAAACGTCTTTGGACAGCGCTGGCTCTTCGGCTTTGAAATGGAGATGAGCACCGCAACCCTAGAGTCGGATTCGACTGGCTTTCGAGCAAGGGAACCTTTACCTTTACCTTTTACTGCTTGGCTTTTTTATGTTCCTAGAATGCCTAACTCACATTTTGACTAGCTAAACTACAAAAAAATAGAAAGAAACCAAGAAAGAAATGATGATATGCAAACAAAAACAAAACAAAAGCCTTCCGCTTCCCTGCCTTAATTATTGCAGACACTTTCTGTCGCGTGAAAGAGAGGTGCAGTATGAAGCCGTAGGAGCCTGCACTTTACGCGTAGCTTAAGGCAATAAATTAAACCTTAAAGTCTGTTCAGAGGAAAGGGATACATAGGTTTTGACCGTGAGTTGTGATTTTACACACCAAAAGAATGCAAATATCAAATTAGTCTAAGCTTAAGCAATGCAAACCTGATCATTGCATGTGGTTAAGCTGATTTCGGGCAGATGGAGAGGCCACAGAGAAGAGCTGTGACTAACCAGAAATCCCACATTCTTCAACGGCAATAAAAGTTGCATATCCTGGAATAAATTGGCAACATTTGAATATGCTTAAACAAAATTTGGATGGGTTTTGACTACGCAGTTTCTATAGTGACATGTTGTTACAGAGGTGAGCCTCAATCAAAGATTCTGAAACGGAGAAGCAGACTCATCATGGGGCACCAGTTGTCAAGTTCTCCAGATAGTCAGTCAAACACCAGGCTTCATAAGAAGATAGCATTTATTAAAGACCAGTCTTAGAGATGCATGAACCAGTTCTTTGTCAGTGATAGCCGTTAAAGCAAAGCGATCACAATTATAGCCCATTTGAACTAAAACCCCCCACACCTATAAGCCAATGAGTACATTTTGTGCACGTGCTAAGCCATGAAAAGAAACACCTCAAACCAGTAAATTTCCCATGCCAAAGCAGCATGAGACCCAAGGTCAGGCGTAATGATAACAGAACAGAACAGACACTCTAAATCAGGAGACTGGAGACTCTGAGTTACTCCCACTTTCCAAAACAGAGAAAGATGTCCTTTCCCACCCCCCATCCACAGCAATGACAGGGCTACCTGACACCAGTTGCACCTGAGAGGCCCTTTCTGCGCTCTCCTTTTAATCCATGTTCACCGCTGTGTCTTCCAAGCAATTCTGCACTCAAATTGAATCCAACCTTTTTTAAAAAATCCAGGTTCCCCCCACACACATACATTCTACATTAAAATCGAGTTCAACCTTCTTCTTATTCCAGTTTTTCCCCTCATCGTGGTTTACAGTACTTCCCTTCAGTGGTCAGCCCAGTTTCAGCCCGCTGTTGCCCCGGGGGTTCTTTGGAAGCTGTTTTGCCCTGGACTTAAATGGCCTCGACTTGAACACTGAGAAAATCCAAAGTGGCAGCCAAATGCGGAAAGGACCACAGTAAGTTTACAAGTACTTATAAAACCAATTATCAGTATTATTAGTTTTGAAAGGGACAGGGTAAAAGCCGCTTTTACCCTATCCCATTTTGAAAGCCTCAGATGGTGACTGGAAGGCCTTCCTTCCACAGTCTCCAAAGCAGGTGATCGGTGTGTTCAGAGCAGAGAGATCTGATCATCTGTTTGGCGGCTACAGGCAAATTTCTGCTCAAGTCCACCCTGACGTTAGACATAAGGATTCAAATAGAGGACCTGTGAGCCTAGCACCATTTTGCACGTTCTGATTCAAAAGGGGGATTGTGCATAGAAACTTGTTTTCGTGGCATTCATAACTTTCTGGCTTGCAGCCAGCATGTGTTATGACAGGAAATGGCTGTGTGAGAGAGGCTGACATTCTCCTTACTTAGTTTTGCCAAAGCACAATGACCTCAGCTGTTTACTTGTTGAATTGCCCTATAGGGGATTTTGCTCCCCATGTTGGGATGGGGTTCAGCTTTCTCTGATGGACACCATAAAGACGTCCTATTGGACTTAGCTTTATTATTAAACAGGTAACTGCAGTGGCCAAGAATGTTTTTTACCCGCTATATCAGTCCACAAGCTTTCCCCCTACCTGGAGACTGCGGATGTGGAGGCTGATCCATTGAATGGTAATCTTGAGGTTCAGCTATTGCAACTTGTTGCATGTGGGACTGCCCTTGAAGATGATTCAGAAACTGCAATTAGTTCAGACTACAGTATCCCACTTTGTTGTCAGGGACTGGTTTCCAAGGCCATTGAATTTTGTGGCGTTTTCCTTTAAAGCCCTTCATGACCTGGGGCCCACATACCTCAAGGTCCAGCTCTGCTGGTCTCCGCCCATGTGACAGCTCCATTCAGCACAATAGTGCTTTCTACTGGTTCCCACACCTGTGGGATTAACTGCCTGGTTAATTAACTGCTTTTCATTTGTTTTGGTGCTGTGGAGCAGTCATCCAGAAGACACTGGAAGACCTACATCTGTTCTACAGTTTCATAGGGCATGTAACAGCGAACTTTTTAGATGGGCTTTTGGCCCACAGCATGAGTGATTTTTAACAGTCTGGCTTCGAAGGAAAATTCCTTGGACTCTTTAATATTTGTAATAGCTGGCTATTTAAATGGTCGTCCTTAGATGTTTTACAATCTATTTGTTAGATTGTTATTATCAGCACTCGGTCCCAGTTTTCTAAGATAAAGGTAGGTTTATAAATATTTTCTTTAATTAATTGTTTCCTGTTTCCTGCTCACACATACATTTTCCTGTATCCTAGGATATTTTATAGCTAGTCACTGTAAAATTACATAAATTGGAGAAAGGAGATTTTCTAGAACAAACTTTCTCGTATGTTTAAGAGAGTATTGCATTACCGACTGAAAAATATTTGAAAATCCATTTCTTTTGTTAATTTGTTACACACAACAGTTTAACTTGTATAAACCGCAATGACTAAATGGAACCTCCTTGTTCAGAGGCAGTAACCCTCTGAATACAAGACCTGCAGGCAAAAGCATTGGGAGGCTGTGGCCTCTATGTCTTCCTTGTAGGTCTTCTACAGCACCCCAGAGGCCACTGTGGGAAGTAAGATTTGTCTGATCCAGCATGGTTGCTCTTAGGTTCTCATGCTCACTGATTGAATAGAATATTCACAGAGACAGATTTTCAGAATCATACACAGCTTAACGTTTCCTATTACAGCTGGGATCACCCCTGAAGAGGCTGTTCTCGTAGTATTTCTGGCTAGGCTTGGAAACATAGCATGGATTTCTTTTCCAGTTTCTTTTCCAGCAGCAGGCTCAAGTGGGCTGGGTAGCTCAGAGATTAATCCAAATGTTTGCAAGCTTTCCCAAAACTAAGGTGCAGCTGGCTGTGAATTAACAAGGCCAGACACTGACTTGTTGTTGTTGTTGTTGTTGAAGGCATCACTCTGTTCTAGCCAAATGTTCCACAGAAATGACCCCAATGTCACCGAAATTCAGAGTGGGGAGCTAAGTGGTTGGGTGGGGGATGCACAAGTTTCCTTGCTGTCAGCCTGATTGTAGGAAATGAGTTACAGGGAACTTTTCCAACAGACTTGAGTTGTAGCCAAGGATATTCAATCCTACGTTTCTCTTGCAAAGTGAAATATGGGAATTGGGGGGGTGGAGAAAATTTGTGCAGTGGTATTAATGGGAGGAAGAGACTCTTAAAAATAAAATGGGAGAGGCTATAGCTCAATGACAGAGCACATTCTCTGCAGACAGAAGGTCTCAGGTTCAATCCCAATTTGTTTCTGGGCACAATTCAAGGTGCTGGTATTCAGGGGTCATTTGGAGCAGGAACACGCAGGAGCGGAGCTCCGGCAGTTAGAAGCACAGGTGGCAGCAAGCCCTGCCCTCAGGAGTGCAAAGCAGCACATGTAGCATTCCTCCTGGGCCCGGATAGGCTACTCTGGGACTGGAATGACAGCCCCCAGAGTGGAAAGACAGTCCCTAGGGGTGGAGCCTGAGTGGTGGGTGTTGCCTTCTGACACACTTCCAGCGATGTCAGGGGGTGTGGCATATGCTAATAAGTTATGCTAATGAGTTATACTAATGAGCTCCTGTACCTCTTTTTCTACGAAATAACCCCTGCTGGTCTTTACCTTCAAAGCCCTATATGGTTTGGGACCAACATACCTGAAGGACCCCCTGATAGCCCAACCACTATGGTGTCTTTGGTGACCCTGCTTTGGGTGCCCCATCTTCTCAGATTAGGTGGATGGCAAACTGGGACAGGGCCTTCTTGGTCATGGCACCAAGGCTTTGGAGCTCTCTTCCATCAGCTCTCTTCCCAGGGAGATTCATCTGTCCTCTTCTATGGCCATATTTCACCAGAGGGTGAAGATTTTTGTTTGTTTGTTTCACTTGGCATTCCCTCAATGATGCCTCCTTCCTAACCAATGGCTTAATTGCTGTTTTTATGCTTTATATGTATTTTAACCCTGTTTTTAATTGTTTTAATGATGTGTGTTTGAGGGGGTTTATTTTAATGGTTTTGAAATGTGATTTTTATCATGTATGTTTTAAATTGTTAGCTGCCTTGGTGGCCCTTGAAAGGGCAGAAAGGTGGGATACAGATCTTGTAAATAAATACAATTAAAATACAATCCCTGTCATTTCTATTTAATGAATAAGTAGCAGAAAAGACCCTTCTATATCTGAGACCCTAGAGAACCTCTACCAGTTACTGTAGACCAGGAGTGTCAAACATGCAGCCCGGGGGCTGGATCAGGGCCCCGGAGGGCTTCCGTCAGGCCCCCAGTGGAACTTGCCATCTCCTGCTTCCAGTTCTTTTGCTGCTGCATCATGGCTTACTTCGCCAGACTCTCTTAATCACTCAGCCATTTCATGTTTTCCCCTGGGTCCCGGACTCAGAACTCTGAGCATGAGATTTCTGTGGTGATTGTCAATAAATCAAAAGTAGGTTTGCAGCTTACAGAGCTAATGTTTTAAGCATGCTTTTATTTTACTTATTTATGTTTATTAGTTTCTATGACCAAAGGTCTTAAGCTCAATTATAAAACATGGATATACAGAATTAGCAGATTTACAATAAAAATATACAGTCAAAATGATAAAATCTAAAAGATCTAAAATGTTAAAACAGAATTCATTAATAAAACGATAATTCATCTAGATATTCATTTTTGTCGCTTTACATAAAAAACTATCATTAAAAATTTGGTAACAAAATAAGTGGCTTCAGGATTAATATCTGCCAAGAGATAGAGGACCACCCAGAGTTCAGTAGGTAACTGGTGTTTGCTAAGAACTGGAGTAATCCAAATCAATCTAGGGATCGACCACTGATGACAGAATAATAGAAGACGGCCAAGTGTTTCCACAGCTCCAGTCTCACAGTTACATAAGCGATCCGAGGATGGGACTTTAGAAAAGCAACCTGTTAGCTCCGCAGTGGGAAAAGAGTTAAGCCTAGCAAGAGTGAAAACACATCTATAACTAGGTATTTTTAAGGATCTAGTATATCAAGGGACAGACTCCGGAGGAGGAATACCTAAGGCAAGCATGTTTTTATTTTAAGTTAAAAAAAAAAATCTTTGTGTCTGTGTCCTTTATAAAGTTTATGTATCTCTGCTCCCTGGCATTACATTTTATGACACACACATGGCCCGGCCCAACAAGGTCTCATTTATGGCAGATCCGGCCCTTGTAACAAATGAGTTCGACCCCCCTGCTTTAGGCCATGTTGAGCTGGAGGGGTCAGTGGTCTGATTCAGAATAAGGCAGCTTCACGTGCTCCGTGGGAGAAACTTGGCAGGATCTAGATGACATGCAAAAGACCTCTGGAAAAACGAGTGGCATGAGAGCGTAGCGATAAGAGCCAATTGACAGGGACAGACTGGAATATCAGTGATCTCTTCTCGGTCTGTCCTGATTTCGCTTTCTGATGGTTTGACGGTTCATGGGAGTTAAATTGTGATCAGAGGTATAGTGAAACGATCACACTGCTTCACTAACGGGCCAAGTCAGCACTGCTCAACATTTCTGAAATGCCAGGTTATACCTACAATCCTTTTGACAATGGTCGTGCAAACAGCAAAGATAAGGCTTGCTAATTGTTAAGTATGAGACGTCAGTCAGAAACCAACATGAAAACCGGAGAGCAGAAGGCTCTCTTTTAAACTTTCCAGGTGAGTATAACCACGCCCCCAAATGAGTTAATAACCAATAAGCATGCTTACATAAGGACCAATGATTTCAGTTCCCTCCAGAACCTTTCTTATGCTCTGATTGGTCTACTGCTCAGAGCAGCCAATCAGGACGTGCATTTTACGATACCAGCCTAGGATGGTTTAAGCTGAAGCTCAGACATTGTTTCAAACATAGTACATAACAATACATAACAGTAATTCAGAGTTCTTTGTTGTGTTTCTATTTCAGATATACTCATGAGCAGTGTTCCCTCTAACTCACCCTAACTCAGCTTGGAGGGAACACTGCCCCTGATGGTTCCCACTGCACCTGAGGTTTCAAGCACAATGGAAATTCAAGAGGGAGGCCCCATGTCCACATTATTACAGCAGGCTCCAGTTAGAAACCTGGTAGAAGAGATAAATCAAGAATTCCCTGGGTGGATCTGTCCACCTCCAGAATCCCTGCAGTCCCCTCTAGGGCCATAGGAACAAAAAAGATCATAGGCGCAAGCAGAAGCACAGACAAAGTAGAGGAGAACACAGTGAGCAGCAAAGTCAATTCTGCTCAGAACAGACAGCACTCTGTGTATTGGCAGGACTGGGACTTCTTCTCCGCTCCTAAGTGGAATTCTAACTTCTTCTA
This sequence comes from Gekko gecko, assembly GCA_029375565.1. Classification (NCBI taxonomy): domain Eukaryota; kingdom Metazoa; phylum Chordata; class Lepidosauria; order Squamata; family Gekkonidae; genus Gekko; species Gekko gecko. The sequence continues at coordinate 72,526,247 of JAPDNY010000003.1, read as the reverse complement.
GTTCAGCACACTGTTAGATCAGCTAGTGCACCAGCTGTGGCCCTTTCTGCATTGACAGCTTGCCCCGGAGAATCTGACGGGTCAAGCCTTAAGGGTTGGATTTGCAGTCGCACGCATTCCCTCTGCGCTGGTTTTTCCCCCTCCGGTTTATTTATTTGTGTATTCTGTATGCATTCTGCATCTACAAGCAGATGGGGAGGCTGCCTCCAGAAAGGTGAGACTACAAGGAAGAAGAAGGACAAGCAGGAGAACACTGGCCCCCCATGCTTTAGTTACCAGGACATCACCAGCACACAGTCCCCCAGCTACACAGGAGATCTCAGCAGGACACCCATGGCTTTGGGAGGTGGCCGGGGAATGGCAACGAGTACAAGGCCAGCCAGCTTGGAGGCAGCCAGCCCCACCATGCATATAGGGAATTTTAAAAAAACCATCATTAAAACTATTGATGAGGGAAGGGAGAGCTGAAGAGGATCCTAGCTGACCATTGCTGGCATTTTCCTCTGACGGGACATGAGAAGAGAAAAGGAAAGGAGGAAGTCACACTGATGCCCTAAGAACACACACAAACCTCACCGTTCAGTAAAAAATTTTCACCAGTGATGAAAGTTTAACAATAAATTCATCCCTGAGTTAAAGCATTGATAGACTTGTCCTTGAATTAAAAAAATAATAAAATACTTTTTTTTTTAGAAAGTGTACCTGCTTGAACTCACAACCCTTGTATGATGAGCACAATTCTTAACTCACTGAGCTAACTAGCTGCTTTGCATGAGATGAAGAGAAAGGCAGACCCAACACCTCCCTCCCTCCCTCCCTCCGTGATTCTGCAAAAAGGAAGGGAAAGGAGGGGAAAACCCAAGCCCAAACATTCTTATGCTCTTTCTGGCTTTTTTAACGTTTACCTGAATGGGAGGACACGTCCTTTTTTGTCTTTGAAGAAGGAGGGAAAGAAAACAGAACAGAAATAGGGGCAGGGGAATGGATGGAGATCAGTGAAGCTGCGTCAAGTAGCCTGCTTATTGTTCACTGCAAATCAGTAGCAGAGACAGCAAAAGGTCACAGCGGTGGCGAACCTACGGCACGTGTGCCAGAGAGGGCACGCAAAGCCCTCTCTGTGGGCACGCGCCCTGGAGCACCCAGCCACCCACCCGCCGCCTTTCTCTGCCCAAACATTCTTATGCTCTTTCTGGCTTTTTTATAATTGAGCTTAAGACCTTTGGTCATAGAAGCTAATAAACATAAATAAGTAAAATAAAAACATGCTTAAAACATTAGCTCTGTAAGCTGCAAACCTCTGTAAGCTGCAAACCTCTGCTGGACCTCCTGATGGCACCTGGTATTTTTGGCCACTGTGTGACAGAGTGTTGGACTGGATGGGCCACTGGCCTGATCCAACATTGGCTTCTCTTATGTTCTTATGTCTGTGGCAAGTGATGCTCTGTATTTTTGGTGCTTTGGGAGGACAACAGTGGGAGGGTCTCTAGTATCCTGGCTCCTCTGCTGGATCTCCTGATGGCACCTGATATTTTTGGCCACTGTGTGACAGAGTGTTGGACTGGATGGGCCACTGGCCTAATCCAGCATTGGCTTCTCTTATGTTCTTATGTCTGGGGCAAGGGATGCTCTGTATTCTTGGTGCTTGGGGGGCAACAGTGGGAGGGCTTCTAGCATTTTGGCCCCACTGCTGGACCTCCTGATAGCACCTGGTATTTTTGGCCACTGTGTGACAGAGTGTTGGACTGGATGGGCCTTTGGCCTGATCCAACATTGGCTTCTCTTATGTTCTTATGAAAACTGGCACTCTCAGAAATTGGTTGCTCATCTGAATGCTCTCTAGGGCTGCCCCTCTAATTATAAAGTCTCAGTGCCCCTGGGCCTACGAGATGAGATTTTGTTCTAACAAGTGGAGCAGAGGCTAGGAATCAGATATTGTAATACCCTTGACAACAGCTTTCCTCTTCGAAGTTTGCTCGCTGCATGTTTACTGAGTATCTTAAGAGTGTGTGGAAAGTGGCAGTATGCACTGTAGTGCTGCGCTGTTAGTAACCCATTCACCAAGTGGTTGGAGTAGTTACCTCAGCAGTTGTATTCCTTGCACTTTCCCTCTTGTCATTTCCGTTTTCACTGACCTTAAACTCATGTATTAGCACTTAGTTCAGATAAAGTGCTACAGAAGATGTTAATGTATGAGTTTTTTTTTTCTAAACTAAAAACCTCAGTATTCAGGTTAAATTGCCGTGTTGGCACTCTGCGATAAATAAGTGGGTTTTGGGTTACAGTTTGGGCACTCGGTCTCTAAAAGGTTCGCCATCACTGGTCTAGCACAAAACCACATCCAGATAACTGGGGACAATGCCATGGTGACTACAGAGTCAGCCCTGAATGGCCATAAAACCATGCAGAAGGTCCCAAGGAAACCGATGCTCAAGGAGAGTGGGAGTGGCATGCAGTGCAGAGGGATATTTCCATTCTGACATGGCTGTGGTAAAATCAGGAGGGAAAAGGTAAGTGCAGAATCTCCCTGGGACAGCTCCCTCCTGAGAGGCTTTTTAGACCCATCAGACCTGCTGCTATGGACAGCTAAGCTGCTGTTCCGTATAGGTTAACTGCCTATCCATGAGGGACCCTCTACAAATGAGCCCTTTCTGCTTTCAGTCAAATACACAGAGAGGGACAGGGAGCTGCTTCTCTCTTCTGTGACTGCCAGATAGAGGAAGGGCATGCCTGTTCTCCTTCCCCATGTATTGACTGAATGTGCAGAGCGGTCATGTGCTCAGATCTAGTGAACTTTGTGTACCCCTACCAGGTTTGCCATGTGAACAGTGGGGAAAATACCACAAAAGTGACCCACGGACACACAGATGGAGAACTTACACAGGCAGAAGCTTTTATACATCCAAACCAGGGAAGAAGAAACCACAGAACTACAACTGTGCTCGTAGAAGTTCATTCACAAGCAAGACCATAACCAGTCTCTCTCATAATGTGGGGCGGCAACATCTCCAGGTGAGCCTCCCCACCCAATATGCATCTTTGTGGTGGGGAGGAGTCGCATCATGAAGGTTCATCTCTGAAAGTGACGAAGTTTTTCAGTCCCCCATTTTGAATTACCCATTACCCTTTACAATTTCTGCTCTTTTATAGTAGTTCAAGGAAGACTTTTTCCCATTTAAAAGCAAGTGCTCATTCTTTAAATACAAATATACATAGATGAAAAGCTTGTCTTCTGAAAAAGTCTTCATTGGGGTAAAATAATGTTTAGGTGGAGGGATGCACCCACTGGGCTCCCCCGGCTATAAAAGAAGACCAGTACAAGCAGTTCTTGGCTCTATACATGGCCTGATTAATCAACCAATGCTAGGTTACTTGTGTTGCCAGCTTCCAGGAGGGGGCCAGAGTCCCAACTAGAGGTATGCACAAAAAAAATGTTATTTTTCAAGTTTGGATATACAAATATTGGTATTTGTCAATATTCCCGAATCCCAGTATCCCAGGAGAGGAAGAGGAGGAGGAGGAGAATAGATTTATACCCCGCCCTTCACTAACCAAAGGAGTCTCAGAGTAGCTTACAATCCCTTTCCCTTCCCCTCCCCACAACAGACACCTTGTGAGGTAGGTGAGGCTGAGAGAGCTCTTTTGAGGACTGCCCGTGAGAGAACAGCTCTGAGAGAACTTGTAACTGACCCAAGGTCACACCAGCAGCTGCATGTGGAGCAGTGAGGAATCAAACCCAGTTCTCCCAGACTACAGTTCCTGCTCCCTGTCTCTTCTCCAGCCTCAGGCCTGCTGGAGAAGAGAGGAAAGATCAGGGAGTCAATTTTAAATGCTTCCCTGTTCCTTCTCTAGCTGGCTTGCCCAAGCAAGCTGGCTGGGAAAGAAAGCAAAGTGGGGGGACATTTAAACATGCCTCCTGTCCCTTCCCTAGCCTGCCCACAACAGCAGGTACCCGTGCTGGCTATTTAAGCCTAACAGCTGACCGGTGGACTGCTTGTCAGCTGTTAGGTTTAAGTGGCCAGCAGCTCCAGTATGGTGAATGCACCCGAAAAAAACCGAATAAGATCAGCTTTTATTTGGGATTATCTTATCAGTTTGCTGAATCAGATTCTCTAATCTGATTCACCTGAATAAATACCTGAAAAATACCAATAAGGTATTTGTCGGGTATTTATTCAGCTTGGCTTAACCAAATGCACATCCCTAGTCCCAACCACTACCCAAACTCTTCCCCCCAGGCTATGGCCAACCCAGAACTGATAACCCTAGCTAGTTGGTCCCATCTTAAAAGTGGTTTTGTTCCTTTACAGTTTAAGAGGCCTTCTGCAGCAATGTATTATGAGACTGGAGAAAACCAGATGCATAGCAGGGTTGATCTTGATCTAGAGCAGGGGTGGCCAAACTTGCTTCATGTAAGAGCCACATAGGCTAAATGTCAGATGCTCAAGAGCTGCAAGGTGACTTTGGAGGAAAAGGTGGGTTTGGGGGAAGGGCCTGAAAGTGACATCACAGGAAGGGGTGGAGTTTTGATTCAGGATGTTTCATCACCAGAAGGGGTGGAGCTTAGGAAGTGGCATCACCTGACCTTTGCCCTGGAACTGACATCACATCCTTGCTAGGTGCCACCCCCAAAGTCTTCTGTCTCCACCCCCAAAGTCCCCAGGTGGTAAAAACAGAAAAACAGAAGTGGTAAAAACAGTTTACTTATTCAATAGCTGCTGCTACAAACTAATTCTCAGAGAGGTGCATAAATATACCTCTGACCTGGATGGCCCAGGCTAGTCTGTTCTTTTCTAGTTAAAATGAGAAATCTTGATTGAGCACACTAAGACCTTAACAGCATTCTAATTCCTAATCAGTGTCTTTTTGGTTTAGAGCAGAGGTGTTGAACTCATTGGCTATGAGGGCTGGATCTGACATAAATGTTACTTTGGCGGGCAGGGCCATGTGTGCCATAAAATGTAACACAAGGTACCAGAGATATAAACTTTATAAAGATGTTTTCAGATGCTGAATGGCAATGATATGCAGACAGTTGGAGGTACCAGCATTGGTAATGAGACAGGAAACCTAGGTCTCAGTTTGGTACAGGAAGATTCAGTCCAAGAGGATACAAAGAATAAATGGAAATAAGTCTAAAAAACTGAGCAGTGACTCACAAAAGCACATACTCTACCCACAATTTTGTTAGTCTTTAAAGGTGCTACTGGACTCTTTCTACTACTACTATTAGAAACCACAACATTCATAAACCAGTGGGGGAACATTTTAACCTTCCAGGGCATTCAGTTGCTGACCTAAGAGTAGCAGTTCTCTTACAAAGGTATTTCAAAGGGAGATTAGATATAAGGACAGATGGACTCACATTCCAGCTCTATCTGAAGAAGGGAGTAGTGATTCATGAAAGGTCATGCCTTGCCTCAAGTTCTGTTAGTCATTAAGGTGTTGCTGGACTCTTGCTCCCTTTCACTGATAAGGAATGCAAGCTGTACTGTTAGGTATCTCTCCTCCACCCCGTTTGAAATGGAAAGGGGGATCTCTCCAAGTGCTATGGGACTCCACCCCCCACGTGCTCTCTCTGGGTCTTTCCCTCTCCCCCTCTCTCCCTCCCCCCCTTTCTCTGAAGAAGTGTGCTCGCCCACAAAAGCTTCCACCTGAAGTAACCTGAAGCACAGGAGATTCTCCCACCCATATCTGGAATAGTTTTTGGTTTTAAACATAGGAGACTCCCCCACACACATACCTGGAATAAGAGTTTTTTGGTCTTAAACACAGGAAACTCTCCCCCTCCATACTTGGAATAAAACATTTTTGGTCTTAAACACAGGAGACTCCCCCACCCCCAATACCTGGAATAAAAGGTTTTTGGTCTTAAACACAGGAGACTCTCTCTCTCCCCACCCACAGTCACCGTAGCCCAACAGGAGGAAAGATCCTCCATCAGGCTAGGGAGGCCGCCTTCCCAAAACAAGCCCCGCCACCCCAGCCTGGACTGGGCTGCTCCCCCAACGTACCTTTTTGGCTCCTGGTGGTGGCAGCGACAAGAAGGGGCAGCACACCAGCTCCCAGCTCCATCCTAGCCTGACTGAGGGCTGCTGGGGGTGGGATTTAGCTGCCCTGGCTACCCACCCACCTGACTTGAAGCTAATAGCACCCATTCTGAGTAGAAAGCGGTGGGAGGGGGTGGTGTGGTGACAAGCCTTGCAAACCATAGAAGAGGCCTCCAAGAACTGCATGTGGCTCGTGAGCTTGCGGTTTGGCCACCCCTGGCCTAGAGAGAAGAAAAAAATGGAGCATGCCAAATGTCTGCTTAGAAACGGATGTTTAGTGAATGAGGCAAGCTGAGGAACATGCCCCCAGTATGTACCCAGTCTCACTGTCCTTTTATTAGCGGTTACTGTACTGTAGGAAACTAATATGGTTAACTGGAGAGGATGCAAATTTGATACATATTCTGATTCTGTCCCCGTGACTGGTCTATAAACAAAACAGTCAAAACAATTTTGAAACTGCAAATTGGTTTCTAAAGTGAAAATGTAAGTGAGGCAGTGAAGGGAAAGAAGTTAATTTAAGGGAGAAATTATAAATGCAATGAAGCATGGTAAGCAGGCAGGCTGGATGAAATGCTATTATGCACCATGAGTGAAACCATGAGGCATTATGTCTTCCCGAGTCTAGGAACAGTTTATGTCACAAGTTCCCCTTTGCAAAGTCAGCACATGTTTTTGTGTGTGTAAACTAGACATAAAGTGTACGTAATTAAGAGGCAAAGGCTATTTCTTCCCACATTTACCGAGCCCAATCAGTCAAGGCCATAAACTGCTCACAGGTGACAAGAAAAATAAGCAACCTGCCTCTTTTAATGGCTGCCGAAGGAGCCAGAATTGCTGACAGATATGGCTGCTTGTGTTACAGTTTTGCAGAGTTGGGGGGACAGCAGTTGGAGATAGTTAAACCCTGACTCCCCATTCCTGCCATCATCTTCCCCCAGATGGTAGAGATGAGGCAGGTGCTGACAAGCTATTCCCTGTGTGATATTCCTAAGGATGTGCTAATTGTGGGGAAAGAGCAAAGACTCCATTTTGTCTTTCATACAGAGAAAAACTAGCCCATCTGGAGTGGCAAAGGGACTCTGCAAATCTGTTTCTCATCAAGGTGCACAAGGTGGCATACAAAAACGGGCAGAATGATGTCATAGAGAGGCTAGACAATCTGCCCTCCAGCCAAAGAACCATGAGGAGTTTTAAACATGTGGAGCATCTCTATGGGGAATTTCAAATTACCCTTTTGAAACCGTTGTTGTACCGTCTAGGAATAAACCAGTACAGGGACAGCCATTTCACACAGCCTTTCCCCTACTGGTAAGGAGCCATCTCTGAAGCGGTTTGTCATTTCAGACTGCGCCACTTTGTTTTACCGCCCTTTTTTGCTTGCGTGGGCGATCTCCATCTTTAGTTGCTGTAGATTTTCCAGGTTGTGTGGCCGTGGTCTTGGCATTGCAGGACCCGACGTTTCACCAGTAGCTGTGACTGGCATCCTCAGAGGTATAACACAGAAAGTTGTAGTACTCTCTGTGTCCAGGACAGGTTTTGAAAGGATAATCCTTGACACAGGGGGTACTCCATCTTTCTGTGTTATACCTCTGAGGATGCCAGTCACAGCTACTGGCAAAAGGTCAGGTCCTACAATGCCAAGATCACGGCTGCACAACCCGGAAAATCTACAGCAACTAATGAACTCCAGCCGTGAAAGCCTTCGACAACATATTGATCTCCATCTTTTTTTAAAAAAACAAACACATTATTTTAAGAGCGCTATGGCGCTGTAACACAACCCCAAAGCAGCGCAATAGCGACCCCATAGGGATGCCTGGACCACTGAGATACATGAGATCACTACCTCTGCCACCTGGAAACAAGTGGAAGCTCAGGCACGCAAACACACACACTTCTGGATTTGATTTCTTGAACGTTAGGAAGAGAGGAAGGGATGCTGTCTAGGTTTGTAAACTGTCCTGTTCCCCCCCTCTTCCCTCACCATGACTGCCCTCTCTTTCAGGCTGCCTGGAATTTGAAAATCTCTTCCTTTAACTTTTCTCCTTCAAGCACCTTAAATCAAACTGCTTTCCCCCACCCCACGCAGTATTTAGGGACAGGACAACAGGCTGCCTTTTCGTTCCCCTCTTTCCCAGCCTCCATTTTATAAGTAGCTATCTTGCCCAAGGAGAATTCCAGGAAAGGGGTAATATATACCGTTAGCGAACGCTTACTAAAACGGTTCTGTCTGAAATGACAGACAGAAACCGTTAGTGAAGAGTTCCTGAAACAGAATATATCAGCTGTCTGAAATTCCCCATATGTGTGTGAGTATCTCTGTTTCGCCAGCAACACTAGGAAGTCAACTCTTCTGTAGCTACAGCACTGTGGAGAGGGGGAAACCCCATTGAGTTACACTAGTGATGACTGTAATAATAACATTAAGTATTAAGGATGGGCACAAACCGGTTCACAAGCCAAAAAGTCAGCATGAACTTGGCTCAGTTCTTAGCCCCCAAACCAACATTCAAAGAAGGCACCTTCCCTGAACATTTACTGGACCTTTGCCTGGTTCAGCTGTTTGGGCCATTTCATCCTAACAGCAGATGGGTGCAGTGGGGAATATCCACTGGCACTTAGATGTTTCATGTGCAAACGCCAGCCACATATGGAATCCCATACCAAAAAAAAAATTGCTAGCACACCCAGAATCATGTTGAAACTGGACTTCCCACACTGAACTAAAAGAGTCAGATACATTCCCGAACTCTTGAAAATCCAGGTAGGATGATGATTTGAGCCCTTGATCACCTGAGCTTACCACGATACGACTTAAGTGTGTAAATTACCCTGCAACAAAAATATAAATCATCTGTTTATATAACTTGCCCCAGAATTTTATAAAAATCAAAACAGCAATCCTGTGACTGTTACTAGGGAGTAAAACTCATTTAACATCATGGGGTATATTTTTGAGTAAACATACATAGACTCGACAGTGACTTTACTAATAATAAACTAACAATAATGCTACATGCCTGAACAAACAGAATTTTAAAGCCAGTATAATAAAAATAATACAGATTAGTTTAAGGAAACACAGGAATGTAGCAACAGCAGGAGTAAACACATCATGTAGAGAACCCTTCAGCCACCCAGGGATGAAACAGATATGACAATAAAAGTGCTTTCCTGTGCAAGTACTCACATGCTGCCCACCACATACAGGCACATTTACCACATGAAGTGGCCATTTGTGTGTGTCATTAACACTCTGTGGCACATTTGCCCACAGTAAGTGCATTTATACACAGAATACATATTGGAATGCTTACATGGCACATGACCACTGCCACATCTGTTCCAGCCCTTATTCTGTTTCTGAAGGACAGAGCTAAGTAGACAGAGGGAGTAATCCTAAACAGATCTACTCAGATATAAGGCCCATTTTATTTAGTACATCTTATTGTCAAGGAAGTGTCTCTAAGATTGCAGTGTGTGTCTTCTTTTTGTTCCTCACACAGAGAGGTTTAGTGTGTGGCAGGCTGTTCAGGGTGTAAAGAAAACTGGTTCCTTGTTCTGTGCTGTAAAACAAAATCTTTGGTTCAGGCTATAAAGAGGCCTACAGGAATTTTCCCGGAGATGGTTAGAGACAGCTTAGAAGTAGATAGCACAGTGACCTTGCCAGAGCTAAATTGTTTTCCACTGAGGGCAGTACCAACCGCCCTTGGAGCTCCCAGTTAGAACATTCCAAGCAATTGACACCTGTGTGGGGGGCAGGGACGGGCCTAGCTGCATTGTAGTTTGGTTTCTCTCCCACTCTCTCTTGTCCATCTTTGGATGTCACGTGCCTAGCAACTCAGAGTTACAACACCTCTTGGGTATCTCATTGGTCCAATAGTTGAGGACCAGTCAGAGACCCATTTTCTATAAATCTAGTTAGCCCTTACACTATGGCTGGTGGAGTTTGGCAACTACTTGACAAGGCATTATGTCAGCGTCCCAACCATTCCTAGAATGGCATCCCACTTGATTCCTGCCTGGACTGGCTAAAGTTGTGAACATCTTGTCTTGCTGGAACTGACTGCCTCTGCTGAACCTGGAATGGTAACTGGAACCTTGTCTCTGTATGTTTAGCTATGCTGGACCCCAATTGTGGTTTTATTGTTTCTAATACTGGCACACATTTGTAAACCGCCTTGGACCCTCCACATGGAAAAAGGCTGTCTATAATTTTTTTAAAATAAATGTACTTCTTTAATAATTTAAATCAAATGGCTGTAAAACCAATTAAGGCCCCGGTCACACGGAGAATTTGCCGTATGGAAGGCACGATCACACCACAACATCTGGGAATTGTAGCACTCCCGTGGGTAACCGTGGCGTCCCACTGAAGATGCAGAGTTAAAAAGTACCACGGAAAGTGTACTAGTTTCCAGGAAACGCGGGGCAAAGGCGGGTGTCTGACCACAGGAGCGCCAGTATCCCGTGGCATCTGGTGCCCATCCACGTCCCATCGCAAACTGGATGTTGTAAGTCTCCATAGGATGCGCACCAGCACCAAATGGCGTATGCACACAAACAAGACACCAACAGCAGCTCCACCCCCCGGCGCATGGACACAAGAAACAGCACCGCTTGTGTGATCGTGCCGTGCCGCTCCTTTGCCATGCTTCAGCATTGCTATGTGATCGGCAGCTAACAGCCAAAGCGTGGCAACCCGGGGGATCGTTTGATCGGGCTACCGCACTTTATTTTGCTCCAGGGCGAACTGCCATGCCTCCCCCCACCCACGCTATCTGGCCCGTGTGACCGGGGCCTAAGTCATGTTTCCCAGAGAATCCTAGTATGTTAGTGTAGATATTTAAACAAAAAAAATCTCTGCTAGCATCTTTACAAGGAATGACTGTGAAACCAGTTTAACTTGGTGATGCAGAATTGCCTGAATGCTATTATCTAATAAGTACTGAAATAGCACTTAATGCTTCAGCGCGTCTTACTTGAGTATGAAATCTCTCAACTGTATTTGTTATATCATGCATTATGTTTAAAGTACTAAAACTTTTAATGTCTTTGAGCCACACTACTTACTTAGACATGTTAATTGAGGATATTTGAAGCTCTGGGCAGATACAACTTTTGGAATCACATGTCAAATATAGTTCTGTCTCCAAGACTCCATGAAAGCACGTCTCTCACTTCACATACACAAGCCAAACTAGAAGCACCTTTCTTGACTGACTTAAAAACAAGTGCTTATATACTAGAGGGCACCCTAAGGATGACTTGGTGAAGCAACTATGACAGAAGCGGCCAGCGACGTTGCCTTTAATATTACCTTTCTCGTGCTGAAGTGTAAGGAGAAAAAAGATCTTGAAGAAAAAAAAGCTTCTCAGTGCCACCTTGTGGGGAGATGACTTTTTCCCTTATACAATAAAGATCCCTCGTTTCTTGGATTTTGTTTAAGGGCTGACAAACAATGAGTAGATGTCTGCCGATGGTACAACTCCATAAGGGCTATGATCTTCTAGATGTTCACCGTACCATTCAATCATGCACTCATTCACTTAAAACATGTATATTCTTCCTTTCTACCAAAGGAACTGAAGTGACTCACAACGCTATGATTTAAAATAATGAAAAAGAGACAAAATAAGCTATAGTTGACCAGCACTAAAAACCCTAGCACAGCAGCTAAAACAATTAAAAATATAGCCATCAGATGAGCAGGAGGAAAAGTATTAGCTAACCCCCACGATAAATAAAACCAGTTGAAAAACCAAACACAAGGACATCATGACTGTAAACTTCAGACAACTCCGATAATAAAACTTCAGTTTAAAGGGAGTCAGGCCTAAAGCCCATAAATCTTTGAAGGAGCAACCCATAAAAATGCTCTTGGTTTTTAAAGTCCTAGTCAGGCATCAGAATATTTGAAAATTCAGTGTCAGGCAGCCTCTGTGAGGAAAAAAATTCACAATCCAAGCGGCATAACAGAAAATTCTTGTATCTGGTGCCTACACAATGAGGAGAGGAGAGGAGAGGAGAGGAGAGGAGAGGAGAGGAGAGGAGAGGAGAGGAGAGGAGAGGAGAGGAGAGGAGAGAGAGAGAAGAGAAGAGAAGAGAAGAGAAGAGAAGAGAAGAGAAGAGAAGAGAAGAGAAGAGAAGAGAAGAGAAGAGAAGAGAAGAGAGAAAGAGAAGAGAAGAGAAGAGAAGAGAGAAGAGATTGGATTTATACCCCACCCTTCACTACCCAAAGGAGTCTCAGAGCGGCTTACAAACTCTTCTCTTCCCACAGACACCCTGGGAGATAGGTGTGGCTGAAAGAGCTCTGACAGAAACTGCCCATTTTCAAGAACAGCTGTGCCAGAACTATGGCTTGCCCAAGGTCATCCAGCAGGTGTGAGTGGAGGAATGGGGGAATCAAACCCAGTTCTCCCAGATTAGAGTCCGCGCACTTAACCACTACACCAAACTGGCTTGGGCAATTCCTGGAGCATGCATGGCAGAAGATCCCAGAAAGGACCCAGGAGCCCCCCCGCCGTCCAGCCAGCTGCCAGTTAGGACCTGGCAACCCTAGACCTCAGCAGGGTATAGTGCTATAGAGTTCACCCTCCAAAGTTGTCATTTTTTCCAGGGGGACTGATCTATGTAGTCTGGAGATCAGTTGTAATTCTGGGTGATCTCAAGGTCCCACCTAGAGGTTGGCAACCCTAGTTTCAGATGTGCAGGTTGATACAGGAGATGAGAGCTCTTCAAGTACCCCCATCTAAGATCATGTTGCGTTTTCTACTACCAGTACTTTTTGATTGTGCTGTAAAGCAAATTAAGAGCCAATGAAGCACTTTCAAAATCAGTTTTCTGCTACTGTCATAACACAAAACTATTCCTGGTATTTATGCCCACCCAGGGCCAGTTTCTACAGGCACTATACAGAGTTCTAGTTCAGAAAATATGGAATAAAAACTTTCACAAACAATAATTGCTCACGGGAACACGTTGTATCCATATAGTCTGTATAAAATAGAGGAGCTGGTTTGCTTGAGGTTTACTTTTCTGTGATTAAATCCATTGCAATAAGTTGCCTTCCCTGATACTACCCTGTAGTTATTCACAAGCATTCAGCTGGCTTGGAAAATTGTACTCTATCTTTAGACTTGTATTGTTACCGTTAGTAAGAGAAAATAAGTTTAGAAGCAACTGTAATAGAATAAGAGAGATATTAATGGGGTTGGAGCAGTGCTGGAAGCCTGATGTGGGGGGAGAAAGGGAAAAAAGAAAAATGGGTATGTATTGCTATGTTTAAATTGTATGAACTTGTGATATATCCAATAATAAATTGTATTTACAAAAAAAAAAAGAAAATTGTACTCTATCTGAACCAGGTCCAAGGTAGCCAATGGTGCTTGCTGCAAAAAGTCCAAATGGCAACCATGCCCCCCCATAATGGTAAAAAGATAATACAGTGCATAGTTGACTCTTTTCTGGCTTTAAACAAAGCCCCATAATCTGCTTCTGAAGAAGACCATTTCATTCTGTGAAGTTTTATCTTGGGCTCAAATAAAATCTGGAAGCCTTTAAGTAGGGCCTTCTCCACAATTGAACCCATGATGTAGGAATCATTGCCAAGGGGAGTTTGCCTGTTCAGCTCTCTGATGGCTTTCTACTGGCAACTTTTATGTCAGAGGCTTAAATATTTCTTTAAAAACTTTAAAGCAGTTTTATTGAATGGCTATTATTATATGGGGTTTTACACTGCCATTGTTGAGGGTGCTTAAAGTTTGTTGCTTTTGCACTTTTCATTTGACTTTAGACTGATTGTTTTAATTTCCATTAAGTGTTTTAAAAAAGAGGCAACTTATACAGATTAGAAATAAAATGAATAATGTTACGATACCATTAACCACCTGCATAGTTGCTGCAATTATGGTTTGGTGGATTGCAGTCAAAAAGTGTTCTGTGTATCCCAGTGTTCTGTTTCTAACCATGGCCACTGCATGGTTTCTTCTGAGGTAATACTGAGCAATGTCAACATGTAGACACTTCATGAACTATGTCAGGAGTATGTTTTATGCAGGTTTGGTCTAGATGACAAAGGTACCTCAGAGCACTAATGATGTCTATCACAGATAGTTGGGGACTATAGTAAGCCATTCTTCATGTGCCTCAGAGCAAGGTGTGATGACAAAAATTCCCAAGACAAATTTCTGAGGTGTGCTACATGACCTCTGGGGTTCTGGCCCAAATCCCATCTACATAATTAAATTCTGCATTTCTCTTAAATTCCCCCCTGAAAGATATAGCAAACTTAATTTCCTGTCCTGCACTCGGGTGCAGAATTGCCTGCCATTTTTCCACTACACACAACTACTGTGGGCCACCCCAGAGAGAGCTCTTTTTCAGAGGCAGGTCAATGAGAAGTCTGTGTTTGCTCTGTATAGCACTTATGAGAAAATGCACTAAGCATGCAATAGGGATTATTTTGTCTGCATCGCTCTGCAGTTATTTAGGTTTCCTGGTGAGCCTCCAGCACACCTCTTGTATTTTCAAATGTGTAGTATGACGAACAATAACTGCACTTCTCCAAACTGCAAACTCTGATGTAAAAAGCTATAGATCATATGACAAAGGGGTTAATGATAGGAGTGGAAAGTATTCCTTTTGCAATCTTGGCATGTCTGTAAACTGGTGGTTGTTAGTTTTACAGCAATGGAAATAGGATTTTCTTTATGACTTTGACAGGAAATCCCATCATGGCATAATTGTAAAAGTAGAGGGTTGAGTGTAATGAAGAACACATGCCCCATTAAAAATGCACACACAGTTATTAGCCCCTTTAGGGCCAAACAAAGTGTGTGTGTTGAGGGGTGGGTGTGGATGTGTGTCTTGGGCTGGAAATCATAGATTTTAGTTTCAAATTCTAAATCATGAAACTTTATCAGAATTGTAACACTGGGAAGCAATGTAGCTACAGATTCCTGGTCACACATAAGGAGGCTTATCACATTTTCTCAAAACTGATTAGGTAATGCAGTGTAGGGTGTGGCTTCAAAAGACTCAACAACAGGGCTAAATTTGGGCAGGAACGCACAGGAACGGCGTTCTGGCTGGCTTCAGAGTTGGCCACATCCACTACAGCCAAAACCTCTGCGTGCATGGCTACAGAGGGAAGGCATGGAGAGCGACCCCCCCCCCAGCGACTCTGTGGCAGGCAGGCCAGGGGGGCCCTGGAAGGATCAGGGAAGAATTTAAATGCCTCCCTGTGCCTTCCCCAGCCCATCCAAGGGCCGACTTGCCCGGGTTCTCTGCAGCTGCGGGGTGCCCGGGCAAGCCAAAGGAAGGCATGGAGTGTGGCCTAATACGCTAATGAGCTACAGTGTCGGGGTGTGGCCTAATATGCTAATGAGTTTCTGCTGTTGGGTGTGACCTATTATGCTAATGAGTTCCTGCTGGGCTTTTTCTACAAAAAGCCCTGCTCGTCAATATTGTTCCCTGCATAGAGAATGTCTCTGCCCTTAACTTCCTTCACAAGCTCTGACACTTTGGTCAGCAGTTGGTTTTTCTGGATGATTACTGGAAGAAACAAATGAGAGGTGGTGGGCCAGCGGCTAAATCCCCAGCCCTATTGTTGTGTACTGAAACCGACCACGTGCAAGGGTAGGGCTGCACGTGGTCAAGCAAAGAGCCTGAGCTTCACACAGACAAACAATAGACGATTGGATTGTAGCCCACTCCAATCAGAAAGCTAGGATCCAAGACTAGACCTATGAAAGACTGATACTGTAAATAGACCTATCACGGATGTTGGGGTGTGGTTTGCCTTGGGGTTATAAGCCGGCCTGCTAGCCGGCTACGGTTGTCTTGTTCCTGAATAAAATATGAGCTGATTCACTACTTCAGGCATCGGACCCAGTATATTATACCTATGAAGAAGTTTTTATCCCATAAATGCCACTTTATCCACTATATATTTTAGCCTCTAGGTTGGCAACATGAGATCCAGCTGGCAGCCTTTGGGAGTGATTGGACTTGGCCCAGGGACCCCCCCCCTCCCAATCTGGCTACAGGGAAACAACAGGTTTTGAGGAGGGATTTGAAGTGAGAAAGTGAGGTGAAACTGCACTGATATCCACTCCAGGCTCTGGAAATGGTACAAATCAGACATTGACTTAAAGAGTAATAAATAATAGACATAATAAGCCATTGTTAAAAGATTGCCAAGGCACTAGAGTAGCGGTATCAAAAGGTCAAGATCACAGGGGAACGGGCACCAGACACTGTAGGGCAAGAACTTTATGGATCAGAGGAAACGCAAGAGTCATCACCTACATATCACAGCCTAGTGCCCAGAGCAGGGATAGGGATTCAATAGTATTGGCAAGGACAGTTCATTTGTTCAGCCATGTTCAGCCAGACAACATGCTCCTCCCCCCCCAGCTGACTTTTGGGGGCAGGTAAAGAAAACACAATTCCTTCCTTCTTTCAAAGAATCCTATTCATCATACTGTCTATAAATCCAAATGACAAGTTGGATCTCTAAAAACCGAGGTTGGATTCCTGAATCTCTAAAAGTCAAACTGGATCCAAAAGCACGCCTAAGGCAAATGCAAGACAAATGTGGTCCCCTGTGATCCTACCTTTCTTGGAGACATTTTAAAAATTACTCAGTCTGGAGATTAGTGCTCCAAAGAAATGACACTGATGATCAGGGCTCTTTTTGTAGCAGGAACTCCTTTGCATATTAGGCCACACACCCTTGGTATAGCCAATCCTCCAAGAGCTTCCAGAGCTCTTCTTATAGGGTCTACTGTAAGCTCTTGGAGGATTGGCTATGTTAGGGGTGTGTGGCCTAATATGCAAAGGAGTTCCTGCTACAAAAAGAGGCCTGCTGATGATAAATGAAGAGTAGCGCTACCTTCTTTGATGATGTCACCACTGTGATGCCTAAGTGGAACTGCTCCTTTACCTTTAAATTTTTGTTACTCATCAGAAGAGTTAACAACTAGATAATTTTGTAAATGGAGGAATTGTCATCAGGTTTTTTGTTGTTGTTAACTACAAATCCTTTGCCTGTCAATCTAAAAATGTCAGCCTTGTTAAACTGTTATCTTGTAAGTTTGGATAGACAAATTTTATTAATAAAATTTTCTTTAAATAAATAAATCTTATAAGTTTGGAAATAACTATAATTTAACAAGCAAAATCCAGTGTTACACATGATGGCAGAGGGTGATTCTGTGGCTGCCGACATGCAGGATGTAGGGCTGATCTTTGTTTGTCAAGACTGAGAGTTTTGTTGTTCCTGTTGTGGAAGATTATTGCCCCAAGTGAAAACCTGTTTTTAGGGAACAAGTGTAAGTTAGCCTGTCTAGTAGGTTCCTTTTTTGTTTGGCATTTGTTCTGGTGTCTTGTGTTAAGTACTGATATTTGTTCCTTTTTAAAATAAATTTCTGTTCTGTTCCCTCTCTTAAGGAAAGTTGTGCTAATTTAATATGCACCTTGGGTCTTGTAAGCAAAGAACTCACAAGCTCATGGAGTTATTGGTAAGTTTCCTGGGCTGGAGTTGGCAACATTCTGTGAGAGCGCCTTTAATTGGGCACCTAATTACTGGTTTGGGAAGGGAGTGTTAAAGTGGGGGTGCATCACAACCGCTAATGACGTTGCCAGTGACCTAACAGACATGTAACACTGGAACATCTGCACC
Organism: Gekko gecko; assembly: GCA_029375565.1. Lineage (NCBI taxonomy): Eukaryota > Metazoa > Chordata > Lepidosauria > Squamata > Gekkonidae > Gekko > Gekko gecko. The sequence goes on along the minus strand of JAPDNY010000003.1, from coordinate 72,508,511 downwards.
AGTTAGCTATTTGTTTCCAGGCTCTTGCATAGAAGGACCTAAATGGCTGAGGCCAGGGTACCGGAAGGACGGTCTCCTCTCATACTATCCAGCCCACCAGTTAAGACCTGCCTCTCAAGCCCTGCTCTTTGTGCCCCCACCTGCAATGGCAAGGTGGGTGGCATCTAGAGAGGGGGCATTTCCTATGGTGGCACCTCACCTTGGGAATGCCCTCCCCCTTGAGACTTGCCTCACCTACTTGATTTCTTTTAAGAGCCAGGCTAAAACACATCTCTTTATGCAGGCTTTTAATTAATCGGGTTTATATGGTCTGTTTTTGTTTTATGGGTAGTTGTGTTAGTTTTGTTCTTTTTTTAATGGCTTTTTTATATTGTGCGTTTTAATTGTCAACTACATCAAGCAGGAGGTAGCACAGAAATATTCTAAATAAATAAAACACACGCGGGTTCCTGAGTTCTTATTTGGATGCTTCCATTTGCAATTTATTGTCTCTTTTGCCCCAAAGAAATCTATATTTCTAATAGCCAAGTTGCCCCCTCTGTGCGGATATCTAAATCCACACATCAGGGGCACTTGGGGAGGCAGAGAGATTTTCCTGCATACTTGGAGCAGTCTCCAGGTGCGCAGAAAAATCTTAAAAGTTGAAAAAAGTATACGGGGGATATTTAAATCCCCCCAAAAGTAAAAGAGCGTTCCCTGCGCATGCACAGAGAATGCCCCAACAACTGTCCCACTGCTGCCACTGGGGCAGGAGGGGGCGAGAGAAGGCTTGGCAGGCTGGCAGCTGTGAGCTGCTCAGGTCTCTCCACCACCACTGGGAGGAGGGGGGAAAGAGAAGGCTTGGCGGGCCAAGCTCAGGCCTCACCACGGGTGCCAGTGGGGAGGGAGAAGGCTTGGTGGGCCTGGTGGCTGGGAGCCACATGGGCCTCACTGTTGGTGCCAGGGAGGCAGGGGAGAAGGCGCACCTGTGGCTGCTTCCTCCTCCTCCACATGGAGCTCCCCCCTGTGAGTATCGCGGGTCCCCTTTCTTGTTACTGCCTAATTTGCAGGAATGCTTCCCCCCCCCCCAAAAAAAAATAGTGTTATCATACACCTGTGTGTAGCTGAACCTATTAGCCTTACTCTTATTTAGGGATCCATCTGGAAGGCCCAAACAGGAACATTTATTTCACCCTGTGAATATAGCCATTGCCTCTGAGATGCATGGTGTGGTAGTTAGAGTGTCAGACTTGGATCCAGGAGACCCAGGTTCAGGTTCCCACTCTGCCAGGGAAGCTTGCTGGGTGACTTCAGGTCAGTCACACACACACTCAGGCTAACCTACCTTGCAGGGCTGTTGCAATGATAAAAGGAAGGAGAGGAGAATGATGCAAACTGCTTTGGGAGAAATGAAGGATACAAATGAAGTAAATAAATACATAGATTATATTTTATATATTTATGTTTTTCCACACCATGTAGTAATATGCGGTAATATGAAGAAGAAGAAGAGATTGGATTTATACCCCGCCCTCCACTGCCCAAAGGCGTCTCAGAGCGGCTTACAAACTCCTTTCCCTTCCCCTCCCCACCACAGACACCCTGTGAGATAGGTGGGGCTGAGAGAACTTCGACAGAAACTGCTCTTTCAGGAACAGCTGTGCCAGAGCTTGTGACTGACCCAAGGTCACATCAGCAGGTGCAAGTGGAGGAGTGGGGAAACAAACCCGGTTCTCCCAGATAAGAGTCCGCGCATTTAACCACTATACCAAACTGGTTCTCCGCGCACTTAACCACTACACCAAAATATATTACCAATCCAGTTTTCCGTTCTCCAGATAATGAAGATTATTGCGATACCAGTTTGCAACACGTTTAATCTGACGCTTGCTCTGTTCTCCTGGAAGGCTCTTTATAAAATGGCTGTCAGTGTTTCTAGTGTGATGAGAAACAGAGCTAAAAAAAACACCGTGAGGGATGGAATGTGGGGAGTTTGATTGGGCTCCCAGAAACTTTTAAGGAGTTACTTTGTGGACGATAGCTGTCACGCTGAAGTGAAACACAGGTGCGAAATACAGGCGCCGCTCCACAGGACATAGCATGTGTGCAAGAGTGACCTCTTCCCTTGCTGGTGTCTGCTAAAATCCACGGCTCCCATCATGCACATGGTGTGTCATTTCCCATGAGTGCCTGCCCGTTTCTGCCATCTGCTGTGATTTATTGAAAATTGGCCATGATTAATAGCTTAGTCAATGCTGAATGAAGCCATTTTCTTTCATTTACCTGCTCCCTGACCTCCCTCTGCAGACCCAGACAGGAGCTAGGGAAGTGTATTAATCATGCACTTAAAAATATTTAGAAGGGGAGATTGGCTTGGAGCGCTGTCTTTCTTTTTTTTATGGACTCATTTTCTACAGAGGGTGTATGCTAATGACCAGGTACAACAAACAGGCTCTTTGAAATGTAAACGAGTCATTGGAGGTGGTTTTGCTTGATAGCCTAAATCCAAGCTCAGTTTGGGACTTTCTGCCGTATATTTTTAATAAGAACAACAAAAACTCTGGTGGGAAGTATGGGACAGACTTTGAACATACTGGAGAATGGGCTTTAAAAAAGATAAAGATCAGTCAGTGGGGACAAAACACTTGAAGTGGGTCTCCTCATTCCTCCATGGCTGGGGGCGGCACTGGGAGAGAGGGCGTCAACTAGGTACCCATTAATATGTGGGGCTCCTCAGCAGGCGTCTATATTCAACATCTATATGAGCTCCCTTGCCCAGCTGGTGCAGAATTTTGGGCTGGTGTGTCATCCATATGCTGATAACACCCAGCTATTTCTGCTGCTGGACAGCTGCCTGGATGTCGCCCCACATAATCTGGCCAAGGGTATAGAGCAGGGGTGTCAAACATAAGGACCAGGGGCCAGATCAGGCCCCCGGAGGGCTTCCATCAGGCCCGCAGTGGAACTGGCCATCTCCTGCTTCCAGTTCTGCTGCTGTTGCTGCATCATAGCTTGCTTCGCCAAACTCACTTAATCACTCAGCCATTTAATGTTTTAACCTGGGTCCTAGACAGGGCCGGCTCGCTCACTAGGCAAACTAGGCATTCACCTAGTGCGCACCGGCGCTTAGGGGCACCAAAAGCCCCCTGCCCACACCAAAAAACCTGCGGGGTGCTCAGGCAAGCCAGCGCTGGGACGGAAGGGGTGGGAGTTAAAACCCCTGCCCCTTCCCTGGCTTGCTGGCAGACCCCGCAGCTGCAGGGCACTCAGGCAAGAGGCAAGCCGGCACTGGAACAGAAGGGGTGGGGGTTTAAACCCCCGCCCCTTCCCTGGCTTGCCGGCACATCCCACAGCTGTGGGGCACGCAGGCAAGCCGGCTCTGGGACGGAAGGGGCGGGGGTTTAAACCCCCGCCCCTTCCCTGGCTTGCAGCTCACCCGCCCTCCCCCTCCCCCAGGAGGGGAAAGGAGGCAGGGGCGGCATGGCGGGTCTCCAGGCCTCACCGGGAGGTTGGCATCTGCACCCACCTAGGGTGCAGAAACACCTCCAGCTGGCCCTGGTCCTAGACTCAGAACTCTGAGCACGAGATTTCTGTGGTGAATGCCAATAAATGAAAAGTAGGTTTGCAGCTTACAGAGCTAATGTTTTAAGCATGTTTTTATTTTAAGTAAAAAAAAAATCTTTGTGTTTGTGGTGAGTTTATATCTCTGCTACCTGGCATTATGTTTTACGACACACGTGGCCCAGTCCAACATGGTCTCATGTATGTCCGATCCTGCCCTCATAACAAATGAGTTCGACACCCCTGGTCTAGAGGCTGTAGTGGGATGGTTAAAAAGGAGCAGGCTGAGTCTGAATCCAACAAAGACGGAGGTTCTGTAGCTGGGGGGCATCAGGGCTGGGGCAGAGACTCCCCACCCTTGATGGGGTGCCACTAACAACTGGTGCAATCTGTAAAAAGTTTGGGCATGGTCCTGGATGCCTCCTTAACTATGGAGGCCCAGGTCATGATATTGCCAGGCTGGCATTTTTCCATCTAAGCCAAGCATGGCGATTAGCCCCTTTCCTGTCAGGCCCTGACCTAGTCACAGTAACCCATGCAATGGTCACTTCCAGATTAGGCTACTTTAACTTGCTCTACACTGGCCTTCCCCTGAGACTGACCCAGAAACTCTAGCTGAGCCAGAATGCAGCAGCGTGAGTCCTGACAGGAACACCATGGATGGCACATATACAACCTGTGCTGTGCCTGCTACACTGGCTTCCAGTGGAACACCGAGTCAGATTCAAGGTGTTGGTATTGACCTTTAAGGCCTTGAGCAGTCTGAGACCTGCGTATCTCTGGGACTGTCTGCTCTGGTATGTCCCTGGGAGAGCATTACACTTTGCTGAGAGTAATCTGCTAGTGTTCCCTGGCCCCAAAGTTATCCATCTGTCCTCAACCAGATCCAGGGCCTTCTTGGCACTAATTCCGACTTGGTGGAACTCTCTGCCAACTTCTATCAGGGCCTTGTGGGACTTAATACAATTCTGCAGGGCCTGCAAGGCGGAGATGTTCTGCCAGGCTTTTGGTTGTGGTCAGCAATGGTTTTCCATCATAGCTAGCAACCTGCACTTTTTTCCCCATCTTGCCCACTTTGGCCTCCATCTTAACCTGCCCATGAGACAGAAGAACAGTCCAGAGATGGTTTTAGATTAAATTATGGATACCATCTGCAGATTATCAAATTAGGAATGATCGATCTGCTGATTTTAACCTATGTTTTTGTATGGTTTTAACCTGTTGTAAATCACTCAGAGTCCTGCATACTCAGGGATTGGGCGATTCAGAAATTCAATTAGTAACAATAACGATAGTATTTAAGACGAAATTTATCAAAAGGGACCCCAATTTTCTGGGGAATAATCTATTAAAGTATTTGATACTCTGTTTTCATGGAAGTTCAGAAATTGTTACATTGTGAGGAATCTTGTCTCCCTCCATCTGCACGTGCTTGATGATTCCCCCCCTCCGGTGCCAGGTAAGGGGTTGTCACAGGCTCCTTAGTTTTTGGGTTTGGGGCAGATGTAACAAAAAAAATATGAAAGGTTTATTTAAGAATTCATTCTCTCTCGGGTTGGTTCCATCCATTACATCTTTCTTTTTGCTTCCTCCACTTAATGACTGTGCAGAAGATCGTAATAGTCCATTATCATAATCCATAACCAGAAGATTTTTTATTAATACATATGATAATGGATCTGTATGAGAGGAAGGTCATGAGATACAAAGATGGCCGATGCAAATGAGGACAGCGATCCTATGCTGCAAATAGCTGGGCAGAAGAGGGAACTTTTGCAAGTGTGGCTTATCATTTACAATCACAAAAACCACACTGGCTAAAATTCTTTCTTCTTCACAAATGGGATCTCTGTCCTCCATACTGAATCACTTATGACACATAGTGGCTGGCAAAAATGGAGAGAGTAGACCTGCACTATAATAGTTGTTGGGCTATAATAATAGCTCTACACCCAATTATCACATCAACCAAACTATAGCAAAAGTTGCAAGCCTGTGCATGCATATTTGAGAGCAAGTGCCGTATAACACACTTTGGTTTACTTCTGAGTAAACAAGATTGACGGCAGGACGAAAAGAGGAAGATCCAAAGTGTGATTGATTGACTCAATCGAGGAAGCCACAAGGGCCCTCAGTTTGGAAGATCTGAAAATGGCCATTAACAATAGGACATTTTGGAGAACGTTAATTCATAGGGTTGCCATAAGTTGGAATTGACTTGATGGCACCACATGCACAGACACACACACACGATTTGGATCAGGCTGCATGAGTCTATTTATGTGTCACCAATAGAACACTCTTCTATCCAAAGGAAATTCTTTTCATAGTACACTGTAGCTAGTGGGTAACTTGCAAGGAATCATGGGTGATCGTCTCCCTCTTCCTACTATCACCCACACACCAACCATCTCCCTCTTCTCCCTCTTCTCCCTCCCTCCCTGTCTTCGTTCTCATCATTCCTGGGCTGAAATGACAAGGAAGAGTGGGTGCCTAGCTGAGTTGCTACAGTAGCTCAAAAAAAATACCTGAAGTCCTGTAAGATGAACACGTAAGTCTTCAGAAGCAATCTGAGTTTGCTACAGCAACCTGACAGACACCAAGACATCTGGCTCCCATTGTGCTGCAAGCTTATCTATAGTTTATGGTGCCTTCACTCAAGAATTGGGCATCCCACCTGATGCGCAACCCTTGACAAAGGGCACTGTGCATTGCAGAGAGGCCCTATTGCATAACAGGAGCCAGAGGCTTCTGATTCTTGCTAGTTTGCTAAGGCAACCCGAAATAGAAACTGAAGTCTTACATGAATTTAAAGCACTATTTCAGTTGCCTTTGTAACCAGATGCATATGCCGTCTGTAGAAACTGCTTTGGGGGGCATGGATCTGGAGTTTGGGGGAGTCACAATTTTCTGCATGTATAGGGGCTCCAACAGCTATGCAGAACCCATTTGTCCTTTGTGGCTGGCCCCATTGTACAGATTTCAGTTTCTGCACAGGGATTCACACTTCAAAACTGGATATATCGATATAGCCTTAGCCTACCTTAAAGTATGCTGACCCATGGCTCAGTGATAGAGCATCTGTTTTGCACGCAGAAGGTTCCATGTTCAGTTCCTGGCATCTCCAGCTGAAAGGACCAGGGATGTGAAAGACCTCAGCCTGAGACTCTGGAGAGCCTTTGCCAGAGTAGACAAACTGACCCTGATGGACCCACAGTCCGATTCAGTATAAGGCATCTGAATAAATAATATTTGCCCTGTTTTGTTATTCTGGTTTCTTCTATTTGACTGTGGTCACACACACTAAATAATCCACTTTCAATGCCCTTTCCAACTGGATTTTGCCAGTTGACACGATAAAATCCAGTTGGAAAGTGCCGTGAATGTGGATTATTTAGTGTGTGTGAACGCAGCCTTTGTCAATGTCATTCATCACATGTTCAGTCAATAATCCCTGGATGATAGTGTCTATTCCTTGGTGACAGAAATGTGTGTATGTGTGTACATGAGCTTTTTGATTTGATCCCCAAGACGTAGTATAATAAATTGCAGTCACCACACAGGGCGAAAGAAAAGTCACAGAGAATTCCCTGCTTGTTAGAGACCAAAGCTTTGTTGAAAGTTTATTAACCATGTTTGTAATGAATTTTTAGCCACACGCAACAGAGTAATTATCAAGGCAAGCCATAATGTCTTTTCCAACACATCAAAGTAGTATTTGCCCTCAAAACTGTTTAGACCTACCTTGGATAATATTCTTTGTGCACTAACGCTAATAAAATTATAATTATATCAAAGGGAGCCAATCTAAAACTGTCCATCAGTTTCAGAATTATTTATCTGCCTGCTACTTTAAATCCGGCTTCCGTGCTTCTGTGATATAGTCGGAGAACTCTCAGCTTTTAAAGTATTTTCTGATAGTTTAAGAATTAAATTCAGAGTTTTTGAAAGCCTAAAAATGATGCAGAATGTAATAGTCACTACCTAAGAAGTGCCCTCAGTCTGCAAAACCTGAGATAAGGCTCTTAATGATAGGTCATCTTGGGTTGCCACAGGTTGGAAGCAGCTTGACGGCACTTAACACACACACACAAGAAGTGGCAATGACACTACATTACATAAGAACATAAGAACATAAGAGAAGCCAATGTTGAATCAGGCCAATGGCCCATCTAGTCCAACACTCTGTCACACAGTGGCCAAAAATACCAGGTGCCATCAGGAGGTCCAGCAGTGGGGCCAGGGCACTAGAAGCCCTCCCACTGCTGCCCCCCCAGCACCAAGAATAGAGTGCATCACCTGCCCCAGACTGAGAGTTCCTATCTATACCTTGTGGCTAATAGCCACTGATGGACTTCTGCTCCATATGTTTATCTAATTCCCTCTTGAAACTGTCCATGCTTGTTGCTGTGGCAGTGAATTCCATGTTACATACCTGCTCTTAATGGATATGATGAGATGGAGCCAGGATCCATTCTGTCTTTGAATAATCAAAGCTGCTTCCATACAGGCTGTTTAATTTGGAATCGACATAAACCGTTCCCTCAATTTTTATGGAAAATATAGATGCCATTGTTGCCATTCCAGTGTTTTCCTCGTTGTCCTTCTGTCTTTTTTTAGATCTAATTTTTGGTAATTTTTTTACTTAAAAATCTCAAATCTGAACTGGCAACTGCTACGGAAGCATTTGAAGGTTACTCTCCTTTTAATTTTTACTGCTTTACAGTTGCTAGACCTGCCTAATTGGTTCACTTCAGAGCATTCCTGAATTGATCCTCAGTTATCAGTTCTAGTTCCCATGAGGATATGAATTAATTTTAATTAATACTTTTCTCTTTGCTGCCAAAGCAACTGCTCATAAAGGAATTCTGTTTTATTTTCTGCAATCATGAGCTAATTTTTTTTACAGTCATAAAAATGAAACATTAATTAACAACTGCTTTAAGGCATTAAAGAATCAGTTCAGGAATACTATTTCAGACAAACAGAAGTGACTAATTTAAGCAGAGAAGGCAAGTGCATAATAGCAAAACAAAACTGCAGAGAGGAATGAAGCCTTTATTGACAGAACTTACCTACAAATAAACATCAGATAGCATTTTCCTCAGACGAATGGGAATCATCAGATTTATTTTTTTATGTGTGCTACATGGAAGCACCATTTTAATTCCACTTGTAGCTGATTTCAGAAAAGGACTAGGCAGTACAAATGTCTTAGGAAAGGGAGTTCATTTTTATCTTTTCTGGCAAATAGTTGTATCTTCCTAGGAAGATATGCCTCATATTGAGGTTTGACTTCAGATACCACATCAAGGTAACATTAAGTCTGAATGTGCTTGACATGTCTTCTGAATGCAACCTTTGCTAAATGCTTCTAGGCACTGGCAAAGGTGAAGCAGAGAATCATGGGAAAGACATCGTGAAAAGTCAAATCAGTAGAACAGAATTGTTTAGAGACAATATGGGCAGGCAGCTTTGATTTTGTTAGTGCAGCAGGTGACCTAGTTTGCTGAGGAACAGGATACCCAAAAATATGCTGCGTGAAGAAAAAAAGGCCTCTGATGTGCAAAGCTGCAAGAAACACACCTGCTCCAACATATTGCCAGGTCACCAAGCTGGACCAGAGATGACCTAGTAAGCAGAACGAAAATGAAGTCCTCTCCATGTGACATCAAATATACATTGGATAGCTTGGATGAGGGGAATTCAAGGTGGAAGGCTCAAGATCAAATCTCCACTTAACCATGAAACTTACTAGGTGAGTCTCGGCCAAGCCTTTCTTCTTAGCTCCTCATGCCTCTTACTGCACAGATACTTTGTAACACATGTTAATTATTAAAATGATTAATTATTAATCATGGCAAGGGGGGGGAAATGACCAAAAGCTGCAAGATTATGTGACGTGGTCCAACTTGCCTCATGGTAGATGCACTGGTATCAGCTACCATCAGTGTCTCCGTGATATAGAATGGATACAGTATAGTCCGATGAATCAATGCCATTGACAAGAGAAGAAATTCTAGGTTTTAACCACCAAAGAAACAGCTAAGGCATTGAAGGCATTTTGCTGTTATGCAAATACGTTGACTGGTTGATAATGAAGGCAAAACATTTGACTGAAAAGGTATTAGTTTGCCAATTCATCTTTTCACTTAAAAGTCAATGAAGTCCCAACTCCTTGCCACAAGACAGGGCCATCCCTTCACCAGACGTGCACAACAATATAGCATCCAAATGGATTTCTCCCTTTGTTCACAAACAGAACAGATTGTTCCAGGGGTTCTAGAAAGGGAGAGAGAACCGCTGATATAGGAACTGGGAAAAAATGTTTTGGTTTGTCAAATGAAACAAAAAATACTTACTAAATAATCTGTGTTGGCCATTGCTTTTTAGCAAATCCCACTCGGGCCTTTGCCAAAGTTACTGCTCAGCAATTCTGCATTGTTTGCGGAACTGAATGAGTAAAATGCATACCCTTGAATTTTTATTTTTGCAAAGTTTGAAAACTAATGCAGCCCTCTGACATTGTACCTGTTTGAATCCTCTCATCTGGGCAAGATTAAGACAAGCCGAAGCCCTAAACTATGTCAGGTTTATGAGGTTCCGTACATGACCCAAAAAATGACAATTTAGTAACTTTTAGTTTGGGATTTTGTTTTTTGTTTTGTTTTTGTATTTAAAGGCCTCTCATCTGGACACTCTGAACTGTTGCTTAGCATGTACATAAATCCAGCTCTGTTTATCTTTCAGCCGGTTTGTCATTCAGTATTGCCACCTCACCTGTCCAAATACGACACAACCACCACATACAAAAAGGGAAAAGCTAAATCAGCTAAATAAAGTCATAAAGTCAAATGAATACCAAAGAAGTTTTCACCTTTCCAAATACGACACAATCACCACATACAAAAAGGGAAAAGCTAAGTCAGCTAAATAAAGTCATAAAGTCAAATGAATACCAAAGAAGTTTTCAGACTAAAAAATAATGCAGTAGCTAGCTACTGAAACTCCCCAAAGTCTAAAATTGATTTAACTTTATAACATTACCTCTTAAGGACGTCACAGTACAATAGTTCTCCAGGCTTTAAACTTTCAGCATCTGATGGAGGATTTCTAAGTAAATCAGGCCCACTCCGGCACCACTATAAAATTACTCTGCTTAGAAATATTCCTAATGCCAGGTCTGAGCAGTCGTCAAGTTCAAGGAATTCTCATGGTCAAAGCATGCACAATTTCCAACTAATCTCCTTGCCAAAGATGGCCTCTTCTTATGGTGAACAGTGTGATGAGAAAAGAAAGACTAAAGGCCCATCCTGTTGACTGGCTTGCCTCAACTTCCTGAAGAACAGGTCCATCAATGCCAATCAGTCCTGAGACTAAAAGGAACCTCCACCTTCAGAAAAAATTCTCTCTTCACTACCAGTTGCTGTAAAGGGGGAAGCTTTGGCCTATGCTTCTGGTCTTTTGGGGGACATCTGGTGGGCCAATCTAGGAAACAAGGTGCTGGATGGAAAATTAGTCTGATCCAGTAGGAGCTGACAAATGACTTCTTGAGGTAAGAAACTTACTGTGATCTGCTGTTCCAGCATTACGTAAAGTAAATCTAAACGTTTGCATATCTCGCCTGATATTAACTGAACACCAGACCTTGGAGGTAGGTAAAAGGTAAAGGTAAAGGTTCCCTTGCTCGAAAGCCAGTCGAATCCGACTCTAGGTTGCGGTGCTCATCTACGTTTCAAAGCCGAAGAGCCAGCGCTGTCCAAAGATGTTTCCGTGGTCATGTGGCCGGCATGACTAAACACCAAGGTGCACGGAACGCTGTTACCTTCCCACCGAAGTGGTACCTATTTATCTACTTGCAATTTCTTGCTTTCGAACTGCTAGGTTGGCAGGAGCTGGAACTAGAGACAGAAGCCAAATAACCTCTGAACTGTGCACAGCAATCACTGCTTATGATCATGCTTCCCTTTAACATGCGCATCTATGCAAATGCACATGGACTTCCCACTTCCTGTGTAGGACTGTTAAATACTGGATTCCCCTCCCCCCTGAGTTCCAAAGCACCTTAACACACAAAGTCCCTTAGGTATGCTGGTTTGCATTGTTCTCTAGTGGAATGTCACAGCTCTATCTGAGGGGTCACAGTCTCTAGACATGGGCCTTGGTCCTCTGTTGCTGGCGCGGTGCTAGCAGAAGATTGTGGGGCTGGCGTGGCCACTAGATCAGGTGTTTCGTCCCCTTGGCAGTCTGGCTGTGTGCTGTCAAACAGGAACTCCCTCGCAGTCTCTGGCTCCTGTGGTCACGGAAGTCCTGCATCGCTGTCTTCCGCAACTGCCGATGGCGACCATGGCTCTGCTGGTCTATGAGTCTATGAAGGACCTGAACATCTTCAGTCAATGCCTCATATGACAAGGGGCCGGTAACTTGGATGACCTTGGCAGGAACCCAGGCTGGACTGCTGGCAAAGTTCCTTCCATAGACAGAGTTGCTGGGGGGAAATCCTCTGGGTGCTTCCTGGCTCTCTGGTGACGGGCAATTCTCTGGGGCCTGATCAGGGTGCATCCTGTCCAGATGGGTGGTTAGTAGCCTGCCCATGAGAAGTTTGGCTGGGCTGTGTCCTGTGGCAGCGCTCGGGGTCACCTGGTCGCTGAAAAGGAAGTCCACAAGTCTATGGTCCCAGTCTTCATGCATGATCCGCCGGAGGGACTCCTTCGTGGTCTGCCCCATCCTCTCCGGGGCATATATGGGGAAAGGCAGTCCCTCAAGTATGTTGGACCCTGGCCATAAAGGGCTTTATAGGTAAGAACCAGCACCTTGAAGCGAATCTGGTATGCTTCCAAACAAAGATGCCAGGTCTCCTGTTGTTGCCCCCTATGGAGGCGTGCAGAAACTCAGACAGATCAGGCGAGCTCAAGCTTTTATTTTCACACCTTTTGATTTTTGAGCGGTCCTGCCCTGGATATTTGTCTGCCCACCCTTCCCTGGGCGTGGGTAGCAGTGGGCAGTAGCTTTGTAATGGGGGCATCTCTGGAATCTCCCAGCTCAGCATAATTGCCATCTGTCGCCTGCCACAACAAGCAACCTTCAGCTTTGTCATCCTTGGCCACAAGGAATATCTCTCTCTCTCTCTCTCTCTCTCTCTCTCTCTCTCTCTCTCTCTCTCTCTCTCTCTCTCTCTCTCTCTCTCTCTCTCTCTCTCTCTCTCTCTCTCTCTCTCTCTCTCTCTCTCTCTCTCTCTCTCTTTCTCTCTCTCTCTCTCTCTTTCTCTCTCTCTCTCTCTCTCTCTCTCTCTCTCTCTCTCTCTCTCTCTCTCTCTCTCTTTCTCTCTCTCTCTCTCTCTCTCTCTCTTTCTCTCTCTCTCTCTCTTTCTCTCTCTCTCTCTCTCTTTCTCTCTCTCTCTCTCTCTTTCTCTCTCTCTCTCTCTCTTTCTCTCTCTCTCTCTCTCTCTTTCTTTCTCTCTCTCTCTCTCTCTCTCTCTCTCTCTCTCTCTCTCTCTCTTTCTCTCTCTCTCTCTCTCTCTCTCTCTTCTCTCTCTCTCTCTCTCTCTCTCTCTCTCTCATCTACTATGGTATTACATAGACATGTGCTTCATTTAGGGGAATCCCACCACTCTCTCCTCTCTCTGCCTCTTTTTAAAGTCTGCAAGACTGCCCAGCCAGATTCTGAGCTCTTTACAAGTTTATGGTAGTAATCTAGAAGAAGAAGAAGAGAAGAGTTTGGATTTATACCCCGCCCTTCACTGCCCAAAGGCGTCTCAGAGCGGCTTACGAACTCCTTTCCCTTCCCCTCCCCACAACAGACGCCCTGTGAGGTAGGTGGGGCTGAGAGAGCTCTCGACAGAAACTGTCCTTGAGAGAACAGCTGCGCCAGAGCTTGTGACTGACCCAAGGTCACATCAGCAGGTGCAAGTGGAGGAGTGGGGGAATCGAACCCGGTTCTCCCAGATAAGAGTCCGCGCACTTAACCACTACACCAAACTGGCTCTCTAAAAAAACGAACGTATGCGATAGTCAAATGATTAGGAGCTGCCACTGATGAATGACCCATCGGAACATACTATGGCCCTTACTGTTACACCGCGGGAGGCTGCTTTCTTCTTGGATCATGTTTAGAAACTGCCACCATCTGTATTGTCTTGCTTGCACTTTATGTTATTATGGGAGTTTTACTGTATTTATTGTTTTATTCAGGGCTTTTTTTGTAGAAAAAGCCCAGCAGGAACTCATTAGCATAATAGGCAGCACCCAACAGCAGAAACTCATTAACATATTAGGCCACATTCTGATAGCACAGCTCATTAGCATATTAGGCCACACACCCGTGTTACCAGAAGTGTGGTCATCCAGCCATACCCACCTTCTCCTTCTTATTCTGTTTACCTTGTTTGTTGTCAAAACCCAGGGCTTTTTTGTGTAGCAGGAACTCCTTTGCATGTTAGGCCACACACCCCTAATGTAGCCAATCCTAATGAGTTTCTGCTGCTGGGTGTGGCCTATTATGCTAATGAGTTCCTGCTGGGTGTGGCCAACCTGGGAGCCAGCCAGAACTCCGTTCCCTGTGCATTCCTGCCCAAAACTAGCCCTGGTTTTATTGTATTTTATCTCATATAAGCCGCCTTGAGCCAGCTTGCCCGGCAAGGCGGGATATAAATGAAAAGTAATAAATAAATAAAAGCAAATATAAGTAAGTTGTACATATGTGCTTGGTAATACAAGTAGTGGTTTATATTTCATGTTTGTATGTTTAATATGTTTGTGAACCTGAAATTAAGAAATATATTACAAATTGTAGGCCCACTCACAACTTTAAGGCTGGTAGAGGATTTTGCTCACGAGATTCAATTTCTGCTCACAACACTTGACAGCTTAGAGGGAACGTTACTTATGATTCTTCTTTAATCCCAGGAAAGGATTTAGCATTGATGTAGCATGAATTATCTCCACCAGCTACTTCTTTGAGCCAGCTCTGCAATAGAGAGCGTACAATGTACGGGAAATTGGTTTTCTCTACCAATCAGCCCTCAGCTTACCTCAAGTAATACAAGTAATAACTCCTCCGGTGAGCTTCTCGCTCTGTTCTTCTCGCTCTGTTCTTCTCACTCTGTTCTAGCATAATGACAGTAGAGATACCCACACAATTTGGATTCCCAGCACAAATTTTAAAGGAAAGCTATTCCGATAAGCAGGGCTTTTTTTGTAGAAAAAGCCCAGCAGGAACTCATTAGCATAATAGACCACACCCAACAGCAGAAACTCATTAGCATATTAGGACACACCCTGACAGCACAGCTCATTAGCGTATTAGGACACGCCCCGTGCCTTTCCTTGGCTTTCCTTAGCGCCCTGCAGCTGCAGGGACCTCGGGCAAGCCAGCCCTTGGACAGGCCGGGGAAGGCACGGGGAGGCATTTAAATGCTCCCCGATCCTTCCAGGGGCCCCCCTGGCCTACCCGCCTCGGAGTCGCCAGGGGGGTGCTCTCCAGGCCTTCCATCTGTAGCCACGCACACAGAGGTTTTGGCTGTAGTAGGCGTGGCCAATTCTGAAGCCAGCCGGAACTACATTCCTGTGTGTTCCTGCCCAAAAATAGCCCTGCTGATAAGTGATAAATGAGTGATTAGTTGCTGTAGATCTTCTGGGTTGTGTGGCTGTGGTCTTGGCATTGTAGGACCTGATGTCCTACAATGCCAAGACCACGGCCACACAACCCAGAAAATCTACAGCAACTAATGAACTCCGGCCGTGAAAGCCTTTGACAACAAAATGAGTGATTGGTTGTGTAAATCTGGACAAGTTTCTTCATCCTTCTTTTTGTTCCTCCTTACACATCTGTCTTCTGAGACAAGATGTAATCAAACTACAATACTAAACATTCTGTATACACTCAAAGCAAACCCTCTTGGGCACCAGAGGATGGCTTTTGTCCTACGTTGTTTTTATTTACATACAATTGCCTTGTTGGAGAAGCAACAGCCCTTTAAAAGTCAATTGCTTTAAATAATGCTGAAAGAGTTGTTTAGTCCTCTTGTACCCGAGGGGGAGCTGTGGAGCATTCTCTAGTGTTTAATTTAATGTTTTCTCTTGCAGTTCAACCTACCTTTTGTTGTTTCTCTTTCTGCTGTGTATTAGTGTTTGTGCTCTGTATGCCTCTGTGTTGCATTAGTGGCTTGCAGTCAGTTATTGTCTTTTTTGCATAATCCTGTGTGTTGTATAATAAGGATGAGTCAACACTAAACTAGCCCTGGGGTCAGGTTGAGCTTGCGTCCACAAAACAATAGTTGTCTAGGATCCTAGAATGGACCAATAGAGAAACAATGGCCCCGGTCATATGGGCCAGAAAACGTGGGGGGGAGGCATGGCAGTTCGCCCTGGAGCAAAATAAGGCGCAGTAGCCCGATCACACGGGCCACCGGGTTGCCACGCTCCGGCGCAGAGCGCTGATCACACCGCGCTGCTGCAGCATGACAAAAAAGCAGCACAGCAGAGCATGCAAGCCACGCTGTAGCAAAGTGCGCATGCGCCGTTGGGGGGGTGGGCCGCTGTCGGTGTCTTGCATGTGCACATGCGCCATTCGGCATTGGTGCGCATCCCATAGAAACTTACAACATCCGGAAACCCCGGGACATGGGCAGGCGTCGGAAGCCGCAGGATACTGGCGCTCCCATGATCAGACGCCAGCCTTTGCCCCAGGGTTTCCGGAAACTAGTGCTTTGTCCCTAGTAGTTTTTTACTCCGCGTTTTCCATGGGAAGCCGCGGGTTGGCCATGGGAGTGCTACGCCTCCCAGATGTGCCGGTGTGATCGCGCTCAGAAAGTCCTCAGGGCTACCATGCCTTTGGCGGGCCTATTGTTGGGAGTGGGAGGGTTTGGGGTGTGGTTTTTTGCATGCTTAGAAAGCAGGCTTTGCCTGGGATTTTGTCTTCCTTCTCCTTGCTGAAATCACTAATAAAGTAGAACTGATCACTGTTCTTGGGGTGTGTTCATCCATGGAACCCACTATTTAACACTGTGGCAGTAAATTCATAGAAAGCAAGCTCCAAAGCATGGATTGAATCATTTCCTGAAGTCTGCCAACATGCCTTTCCACTGGAAATTGCGAAGGGTAGCATGAGAGATTTCAGTTTTCTTTCTGAATGGACAAAAAAAACCCCACTCTGCTTTCCTAAAAACTATGAGGGCTCATTTTTCTCTTACTGCATAAAGACATAAATCAGTAATCATTCTGTTGAAGCCTGTGTGAAAGCAAAGTTAACCTGCATCAGAAAGAGGGCACTCAAGCCCCTTATCGGGTCTTCCACAGATGCCACGGCATATGTTCCCTTTTTTTATAGCTGCTGGAACTCTACTCTTCTCCGTGGCCCTTAGAGCCATTTGCCAACAGAGAAGCTGTACCTGGACAGATTTCTGCTTTGGGTTGAATTCATTAATCAAATCATTCCCTGACACAAAACCATTCAGGAATTGGTGGAGATGTGAGGCCAGAAACCAGGGGATTCATTGAGTGACTCCAAGGGATGTGTCAAAAGTGACACAGAAATACAACTTCTGCGAGAGAACGGGATTTCCATGCTTACTGCTAAGCTGCTATATTCATAACTGGAGGACTCGCTCTGAAAGCATCTGCTGTGTTCCATCAATGTTATTAATCTTAACGGGCTCATCACTCAGCTCTGCAAGTGGTAGCTTAACTGTGACTCGGAAAGCTGCTTGTTGTCTGTATCCTGCTAAGTAGTGGGGAGGATTTTACAAGGCTCCAAGTCCACCAAAGGGCCCAGCTTCCCAATAGCTCTGCCACTCGTGCATCGCTCTCAGGCTGCGATCATGTGCACCTTTAGATCTGACATAGTCGTGAATGCCTGACAGATCTAAAGGGCATGATCAGACAGCAACGTCTGGGAAAGATCCTGCAGTCATCAGCAACCCGTGCTGCTCCATCACAGAAGCGGAGTTAAAAGACGCCAGGGAAAGTCTGACTTTAACTGGTTCTGACGGTCCACGGATACACTTTCCCCTGTCTGATTGCTCAAGAACCCTCTCATGCCATCAAGATGGTCTGATCATTCCATCCTGACTTGGTGCCATTCCCCCCCCACCTTTGCAGTTTGCACAGAATCGCATAACCCATGGGGAACCCTCAGTGTGGGGGTGTGAGTCCTCATTTATGTGCATGGGAAATAAATGGCAAAAAAAGACACACCTGTGGTGGCGTCTGATCATACAGTGATGGACTGCGCCTGCAACACAAAGGGATGTGTGATCTCGCAAATGTGAGTCAAATTCCTCTGGAGGAAATAGCCTCGCTTCCCCTTCACCCCAACTGGTGCATGCGACCACAGCCTCAGTTTCCGGAAAGTAACATGTGATGTGTGCGTTTTTACATCCTGTCTAGGTTAAACCGACTTACTGAAAGTGTTTTTCCTCAAACCATGCCCCCCTGCCCAGTCCTGGAGTTAGCATTAATACTTAGAATGCACATTTTGAGTTTGTAATGATCTTCACATACATTATCTCACTAACTCTTATAAACAATCCTGGAAGACAGTAGTATTAATTCCATACTACAGTGGGGAAATGTCATAGGATGGGATATTAAAACTGGAGAGAGATATGCCTTTTTTCCCTTGGTACTCAACACTAACAAAATTAGTAAAGTAGAAAAGAAGATAAATCTGAAGCTAGATTTAAAATACAGCACATCTCTATAGCTTGTCCAGCAGTATTTTCAGGTGCAGAGAACAAAGATCCATTTAAAAGCAAGTAGACTGTCGGAGAGAGAGAGAGAGAACTTAACTCAGGAACATGGCACAGTCTGACAAGCATTTAATTAAAAATAAATTAAAAAGAAAGCAAGTGCACGTTTTCTCTCTGTTTCTTTGGCCTTCACAAAAGGCGAACAAATTTTCAGAAGCTGCATATTCTACAGTTCTAAGACGGTTTTGTTAACAAGAGGCCAAGTTCTCCATCTGAATTTTAGAAGCAAAATAGGCAGTCTCTGCAGAGACGTCCAAAAAAGAAAAGCAGCTACCAAACTTCCACTTTTCTTTTGAAAGTATCTCATGCTTGAGAAAAATAAGTGATCTCACAAACCATGAGGCTTCCTGAATCAGGGGAAACCTGATTCCTACGCTCAGATTAATAGTAAAATCACAACCTACAGTTGTAAACTTGCAATGTAACCTGTAGCTGTACAGAGATAACTAGTTTTTAAGAGGACAGTGGGTAGTGGCAGAGATAGATAGATAGATAAACATCTGGAGCAGAAGTCCATCAGTGGCTATTAGCCACAGGGTATAGATGGGAACTCTCAGTCTGGGGCAGGTGATGCACTCTATTCTTGGTGCTGGAGGGGGCAGCAGTGGGAGGGCTTCTGGTGTCCTGGCCCCACTGCTGGACCTCCTGATGGCACCTGGTATATTTTGGCCACTGTGTGACAGAGTGTTGGACTGGATGGGCCATTGGCCAGATTCAACATTGGCTTCTCTTATGTTCTTAAGTTCTAGAGCTATTGGGGTTTTTAAAAAAATTCATTCATTTATTTATTTTATTAGACCTATACCCCACTGTCCCCATCAAGGCAGGCTCAAAGAGTACATGCTCTGTAAGTGTAGGTCAAAGTATACGTTATGTCTTGGAATGGCCACGTGTATTTGTGCACGAGCTCCTACCACTCATGCAAATGACCACGTGTACCTGTGCACGAACTCCTACCACTCACGCAAATAAACACAGCTTGGCCTGCATAACAAAAGCTGGCTAGGATTCTGGAACAGACCTATCGGCTCGCCTGGCTCCTAGAATTAACCAGTGGTTGAACCTTGCACCGTAAATAGCCTATCATGGGGAGCGGGTGTGTGTTTGGGTGGGGTGTGCTGCAGGGACTTAAGCAGAGCTCCCGGGCCCAGCTTGTCTGTCTTGAGTTTGAGCTGAAATCACAAGAAACCATGAGCCGATCACTCGACGCGTCTGAACCCAGGATATTCCAGTATACAAAACAGGAGAAGATTCACCGACAGGTTCCCAGGATTTGTTTTCCAAGTATTTAAAAACAGCTGTGGGAGTGAGAGATGCACTGAACTAAACTGGGGCCACAGCAGTATGGAAGGGACTTCGCTTTTTCCATGTGTCGCTTTTGTGATTTAAAGAACCGCTTCCCCTCCTGTTTTTCTCTGGAGAGCAAATAGCAGTTTCAGGAATCTTTAAAAAAAAAAACAACTCGAAGATGCCGGCACTGTCACAGGAAATGATGCTCCTGAAGCCTCTTCCGAGGCATCCAGAACAGTTGATGCTCCTCCCTGCTGGTTTCCTCACCCCTTTGTAATAGTTTGCTCGGAAGGGAGAACAGACAAGACAACACGCAAGACTGTAGGAAAACCTGACCGCTTCCATGGTGCAGAAGTTATGACTCTCCACTTAGAGTTACTATGACATTTTAATCCCACCAGTACTCCAGGGAGCTCATGGTGGTGTCCATAAACTTCATTCCCCCCCTCCCCCATTTATCATCACAATAAGACTGTGAAGAAGGTTAGGCTAATAACTGGCCCAGGGTCGCCCATAAAGATTCATGAATGAGTGAGGATTTGAATGCAGATCCCACTGCTCAGTGGGTTGCCAACTCCAGGTTGGGAAATTCCTGGCTATTTGGGGATGGAACCTGGGGTGGGTGATGTATGGGAGGACAGGGACTTCAGTGGAGTGTAAGCCCACTCTCCAAAGCAGCCCCATTCGCCAGGGAACTGATCTGTCTAGTCCAGAGATCAGTTGGCATTTCAGGAGATCTCCAGGTAGCACCTGGAAGCTGCCAACCCTAAGTCCAGCATTGTAGCTAATACACTAAACAGGCTCAAAAATATGGAAGTGCCTTAACTCTTTCTTTCTTAAACCAAGGGTGTTTTAGAATAAGTTAGCATTTCTAATAATTCAGTTGTTGAAGCCATTAAAGGGGAGCCAACGTTGTGAGTATATGGAATTGAACTCTCACCTTCCATAAAATTTCAGATCATCTGATGAGTCACTTTTAATATGATGTTTGGGATTAGCCTTTCATAAAAGGTCAGATATACTTTAGAAGTCAGGTTGATAATAATACGTTTGAGTCTTTCATTGGCATTAGTTTATCGTGAGCATTGTACAGCAGTCTATTCTGACTCAGGAGCCCTCTAGTGGCAACACATAGGTTGAAGACCTAAAATTGTCCCTGCAGAATAAGATCGCAGTGAAGACACAGTGTTCTCCATATAAGAAATGAAGGGTTTCAGACCTGCTTTCATCATAATAACAGTGCGGACTAGGGTTTAATGGGTTGGATTTTCATTACATAGAAAACCTCCCCTCAAACAAAATAATCTTGTAAATCCTGTAGAAATATTTCTGGAATAATCTAATAGATTGTAAGAGCACTATCTGACTAGGTAATGGACTGTTGCCCTAATCTCCATCTGCGCCTCCGTGTGACTTTTAGAAACTGTGATACAAAGTTTATTTGATCCTGATCACCCAGTCAGATCACCCAACAGAAATCTGTATCATTCATAGCAAAAGTCAGCTACATTACCTATGATTTAGAAACTCTCAGTAATTCCTGATTTTTGTCATGATCTACTGAGATGCCCAAGGACTGGTGTGATGGACTGTCAAGGGTTAATGCCTAACCAAATCTGAGAACCTTTGAATGATAGGCTGTTCAAATGGAATTCTGTTAAGAGAGTCAGTTACAGAATGACAGTTGGGAACTGACAGTTGAAGAAGACAGTTAAGCACTGACTGTGGGCTGGGAAGGAGGCTAAGACAGGATCAAAGAGGATCCTCATTCAAGCCAAAAATGGAAAATGGCTTCTAGTAAAGAGAGTGACCTGTGCCCAGTTAAGAAGGGAAATCAATTCGAGAAAAGAGGAGTGATCCCTATAAAGAAGGATTTGGGGAACTCGGTTGTATATTCCTTCCTTCTAAACGTCACATGTTCATGAAACTCAGAAACCTATGCTTGAGTGTTTAAGCCAAAACTAAAAAGAAAGCCTCTCTCCTCAAAATTTTTAAGACCTTGTTGAATATCAGAAACACTCGTTGGCAACAAGTTATCTGGTGTTTTTGTGAATACAAAGTTAACTCAGTTTTATAATCTGTTCACCTCATACATCCTACACCTGACTCCACTTGACCTTTTTTCCTCCAAGTTAAATAAAATGTTTTGTTTATTTTGAACTTTCAAAAGCCTCTTGTGTATCATTTCAAAAGCAGAATATAAGGCTGAGTTCAGACTGGCAGTTTGCTCCGGTAGCCAGTCGTAGCAAAAAAGCCCCGGAATAAACCGTTCCGGATTTTTCCGTTCAGACAGCCCGGGCTGCTGCCGGAAGATGCGGGGTGGAGCCAGGCGGGAGCATTCAGACTGTCACGCGCAGGGGCGCGCTGCATTTGGCGTTTCCCCATTAATTCAGCTGTGGGTGTATGGGTGTATGTGCGCATGAGCACTCATGCACTCATGTGCTCATGCGCATAAGCGTATTTTGCCGATTGGGGGAAGACCCCACAGCGCCGGCACCGCATTGGGCAGTAGAGCGGAACATGGCCAATCATACCACTGCTGCCTTCTGCCCAATGCGGGTTGCTCCCGGCTTTTTGGCTGCGCGTTCAGACTTCCCAGAAGCAGAGAAACACGCAACACACGTGGGGTTTCGGATTTGCTACCAGTTTTATGAGGTATCTTTTTAATCCGGCAATGAAGCGCAACAGCATGGGTTGGCTACGGATGGGGGATGCCAGGCAGATGTGCCTGTGTGAACACCCAATTTACTCCGGGATTGAATCGTCGCTGGCCTGGGTCCCTACCGGGGCAAATTGCTAGTCTGAACTCAGCCTAAGAAGGTGATTTCGTCTCTTCCCTCCGTTCCCTGGGTCGGGCCTGTGTGTGTGTGTGCAGAACTGGGTGGGCCAGCCACAGATAAACAAACAAGAAGAAAATAGATAAAGGGGCTGCTCTGCAAGAAAGAAGACAGAAGGAAAATCCTGAACATAAGGGAGGGAAGAAAGGCAAGATTACCATAACTGGAAGGACCATTATGCACAATAGTGAAGTTAAAAGCCTACAAGTGAAATGATATCCCTAGATGGCATTATATAACAAAGGATATACCCTAAACCAGTTGTAGAGAATTTGATGATAATTTCTGGGCTTTCTTAATTATTGCATAAACACAGCAGCTCCAAGAGGTAAGACTGACAGCTGGTTGAAGAATATAGACCCTTACTACTGAGTCCCCTCTTTTGTTCTTTCTGTCTTTGTAATAGCTACCTTGAAATTGTGTTGTTATGCTGTGGAGGGTCAATTATTGCTGGTTGTGCACTGTGCATTGTATTAACATTCTCAATAAACTAGACTTTAAAAAGAGGACAGTAGGTGGTGC
Source organism: Gekko gecko (assembly GCA_029375565.1). Lineage (NCBI taxonomy): Eukaryota > Metazoa > Chordata > Lepidosauria > Squamata > Gekkonidae > Gekko > Gekko gecko. The sequence goes on along the minus strand of JAPDNY010000003.1, from coordinate 72,485,576 downwards.
TACAAGCTAAGGAATGTGAGATGTAGAAATTAGTTAAAATTACGTAGTCTGATTAAGATAACTGATTCACTGAAGACCAGATTATCCACCACAATCCCATGTTGTAAAGTAGGGTCAGTACAACACACAGGCCAGAGTTTGGTCATTAAAGCAGTTTTCATCACAACCCAGAAGTGAACTTTATCAAGGGCCAACTCATGCTTTTGGCACATTTTAGATAGCAGCCTACAGAGTCATTCACCACACACTCCCTGTCCTGCATCATACTCTCTCTCCTCCCTACTCATCTTTGATAAGGTCACCATCTGAGGCGCTCCAAAATAATGTACACCTCATGAGACTGTAAGAAATCTTTTTGTAGTTGTATTTCCTGTTTCCCATGAAATAAACAGGAACAGGGAAGAGGTGGTATGCCTAGTCTTTGATCTGGAGTGTGAGGTCATCAGAACTACGGGTCATCTGGACTATGGCCTTTCTGCTTATTCACAGAGGGGAAGTAGCTGGTTGTTTCTTGCATGCCTTAATTAGCTTGATCGATAATCAGCTAGGGCTGCAATCTACTACTAAGTACACTTCCCAGGGAGAAAGGCCCATCAGTATCAGTGGGACTTCTATAAGGATGCGTAAGATTATGCTATAAAGCTTGACTTGATTGATTAGTGGATGCCAGTTCTAATCAGTGATGACAAATTTGAGTAGATGGGGCAGAACGAGGGCTATTTTGGGGCAGGAGCTGAGTTCCGGCTGGCTCCTGAGTTGGCCACGCCTGGCAGGAACTCATTAGCATAATAGGCCACACCCAACAGCAGAAATTCATTAGGACTGGCTACATTTGGGGTGTGTGGCCTGACATGCAAAGGAGTCCCTGCTACAAAAAAAGCCCTGGGTTTTGACAACAAACAAGGTAAACAGAATAAGAAGCAAAAGGTGGGTGTGGCTGGATGACCACACTTCTGGTAACATGGGGGTGTGGCCTAATATGCTAATGAGTTTGTGCTGTTGGGTGTGGCCTGTTATGCTAATGAGTCCCTGCTGGGCTTTTTCTACAAAAAAAGCCCCAGGCAGAACACTGTACTTTACTCTTCAAGAGATGTTGGTTGTGGGGTGCTAAATGAGTAGATCATTAAAGGAAGATAATGATGGCTTTTCATTCTAACAGTGAGTGACATTTGTTACTTAAACTGTATATTATGCTTCACTTTCTTCAAGTATCTGTATTGGGGTTTACAAAGCATCCCAAATTCATTGAATACAATCAATTAATGTCCCCACTATCTTCCTATCCCACTTTTTGAATAGGCACATAGAAGCCCACAGGCTGCATCTGTTCCTTGACAATTGCATAAAGTTATATTGGTTTTATACTATTATAACTGCTAAGATTTTACCTTGAAAGTTATCATTTTTTGTGAAAGCCTTAGAACTGTCTGCTCGATAACCTTAGTCCACCACAGAACTGCAATTGCCAGGTTCCCTAAGAGAGTTACTATTACACAGGGCTTTTTTGTAGAAAAAGCCCAGCAGGAACTCATTAACATAATAGGCCACACCCAGCAGCAGAAAGTCATTAGCATATTAGGCCACACCTGACAGCACAGCTCATTAGCATATTAGGCCACACCCCCATGTTACCAGAAGTGTGGTCATCCAGCCACACCCACCTTTTGCTTCTTATTCTGTTCACCTTGTTTGTTGTCAAAACCCAGGGCTTTTTTTGGAGCAGGAACTCCTTTGCATGGTAAGCCACATACCCCTAATGTAGCCAATCCTAATGAGTTCCTGTTGTTGGGTGTGGTCTATTATGCTAATGAGTTCCTGCTGGGCGCGCCCAACTTGGGAGCCAGCCGGAACTCTGTTCCTGCGCGTTCCTGTCCAGAAATAGCCCTGCTATTACATCGCCTCTCTAGCATTATCAAACTTTGGTCAAGTCTTAGTCAGTAGCCAGTCATCTGACCTTTCCTAAAACATTCATGTAAATAAATAATTTGAAACCAGCCCATTTTGGCTTTGCTAGGGTTACGTGTCAGGCAGCCAGTGATTCAGCAGAAAGAGCCTGGAAGAAAAGGCTGCAGTTACATCAACCCCTTCCAACTTCCTTCTGTTTTGGGTACAGTCATGAAATTGCTTGAGAATGTCATCTGTTTTGTAGGCCAACTCTCATGACTGCAGCTGGGTCACTTCAGGACTTGTATTTAGATAACAGCATCATGTGTAAGTCTGAGGTTTGTTATCTAGGCACATTTCTTTGAGATCATAATAATATACACTGTTAAAGACAGCAGCTGTGTTTTAAATCCTTAAGAGAAGAGTAAGTTTTAAACACTAGAGGTATCAGAGAAGCCTTTACATGTAGCTTTGTGAATAAAGTATAAATAAGTTAGTTCCAGTACTGCACATGTAGGAAAATACGGTGGGGATGCTAGTTTTATAGCCTCTAATGGCCAACATAGAATAAACATTTTGGCTGGCTTTACCCACCCAATGTTCCCTAGAAGTTCTGAAGATCTGCGTGCAAAAACTTTTCTGTGTGAGCCAAACCATAAAAGTTGTAAACAAGCTAACATTTTAATTTTTTAATTTCAGTTTACAAACATACAAAACATACCAAGGTAAAATGTAAACACAACTGTAACCTTGTAAGGATCTCAGAATGAACTTTTAAACTATATTTTAAGAATGAATTCTTAGACCCCAATAATTCCGTGGGTCTCTGAGGAGCTAATTGAACCCAGATCCAGCTGTTCTACTGCAGACCAACACACACCCCTCTGGAAATATCAGTAAAGTCACTTTTGTTGGTCTTAAAGGCGCCACCAGACACAAAAATTGTTCTTTTGTTGATACTGATATTGTGAGTAAAAATTTAGCTTTTATACAGCTCATTTAAGTCCTTGCAGTAGGATCCGAGTCCAGTAACAACTGGACAAGATTTCCATGGTATAAGCTTACAAGAGTCAGAAAAGCTCATGCCCTAAAAGTCTTGTTAGTCTTTAAACTAGGGGGGAAACAAGGGGAGGGCCTTTCTGTGGTTCTGGCACCACTGGTGGAACTCTGATGGCAACTGGGTTTTGGTCACCGTGTGCAACACAGACTATTGGACTGGATGACCAAGTGGCGCTTTTCATGTCCTTAAACTGCTACTAAAAAAACTCTCGCCCTCTCCGACTAACATCCTTGAGGGGTCTTCTGCCTGCCAGAAGGCTGCTGAGGCCGGCTCCTCCCCCCCACCTTCTCCAACTTCAACACACAAAACCGGGGGGGGGCACAGTAGAAGGGCTCTTCCTGGAGTTCTGGCAGGAACAGGAAGAAGGGCATGGCTGGCACAAGCACCACCCTTTATAGGGCCTGCAGCCAGGTGCTGGACCTCCATCCGAAGCAGTTGACAAGTCAGGCTAGTTCATGAGTGGGAGGGTGGGCCACCCACCCATCGGGTCTGTGCACTGGTGATGAAGATCCTTGTGCTGACTTCCGGAGGTCTGTGTGCTAGCGCACCCCATCACAGTTTACAGGGAACACTGCCACCCCCCCCCAAAAGGTATCTGCCAGATTCTCAATCATGTAAATCTGTCCAGTTTCACTGCAGTCTAATGGGCTGATAGCAGCTTACACAAACTGAGGGAATTTGGCCCATTCATATTTATACCTAAAGAACATTCCATTCCTGTCTCTTGCATTGAACCTTTAATCTACATTTGGAAAATAGAATTAGGAAGATTCTCAAAACCACTATGCCCATAAATGTTATATAATCAAATTTTATTTTCATTTCAGCACAATCATTTACTAGTCTTTTCAGGCACATCTTTATGAGATAAAGCTACCAATGGACTGAATTTAGCTATGGGACAAATGGCTAAACTCATCTATAGATAGAAGACTCTTATATCTTTTATGGGTTTTGCATGACCAAGCTTTCCTAAGAGTTAGATGTAGTAGACAAGGACACCTTACTGAGCCTATTCAAACTTTTAGAGGGGTCAGGCAAGGATGCCTGTTACCTCCATTTCTATTTATTTTCTGTATAAATAATCTATCTATCTGGCTCAGTACCCTTGAACTCCATCTCCCTAAACTTGCCAATAGGCCTGTATCAGTTCTTTTATATGCTGATGACACATAGATAACAATTAGATTTGTTAAATTCCCATCATACCCATTTGGGCAGTTGCACCCGAATTAGTCCTTGGATTATTTTGCCCATAGTTTGATTAAGTTTGTTCCACAATCTGGGGTGATTCATAGAATTTTATTGATCTTGAGGTCAACAAAAGCTGCATATAGCCCTCCCTGAAAGGATGACTATTTCTCAGCCAGGTGATAAAGAACTAGGCAATGATTGCAGTCGAAGAACCCCGCCTAAATCCTATCTGTTCATGTCCAAATAAGGTTTCTGATTCCATCCAATCCAGGAGCTTCTTTAGTAGATAAGCAGAGTATAGCTTTCCTCCCGACCTTCAATGGGGCTCTGTTGGTGCCAGGGCCAGAGATTAGGAGTCTGGGAGTGCTCTTGGATGCTTCCTTAACAATGGAGGCCCAAGTAGCTTTTGTTGTTGTTGTTGTTGTTGTAGTTCAGTCGCACAGTTGACTCTGACCCTCTGCAACCCCATGGACCACATCACGCCAGGCCCTCCTGTCTTCCGCTGTCCTCCGGAGTTTGCTTAATTTCATGTTCGTTGCCTCGATAACACTGTCTAACTATCTCATCCTTCACTGTCCCGTTCTTCTTTTATCTTCCGTCTTTCCCAGCATCAGAGTCTTCTCCAGTGAATGCTCCCTTCTCATTTGGTGGCCAAAGTATTTGAGCTTCAGGATCTGGCCTTCCAGGGAACAGTCAGGGTTGATTTCTTTTAAGATTGATTGATTTGATCTCCTTGCAGTCCAAGGGACTCTCAAGTGTCTTCTCCAGCACCATAATTTGAAAGCATCTATTCTTTGGCGCTCAGCCTTCCTTATGGTCCAGCTCTTGCAGCCATACATTACTACTGGGAATACCATTGCTTTGACCATGCGGACATTTGTTGGCAGGGTGATGTCTCTACTTCTTATTCTGCTGTCTAGATTTGCCATAAATATCTTTATCACATGTCCACCACATACGATAAAAAGAACCAGTATTATTTTGACATTTCCAACAATAATTTGATAAGTCTGGATAAAATTTAACTAGTTTATCTGGGTTAATATACAATCTATAAAACATTTTATATATTTTTTTCCTTATAGGATGTCACTTTGGTGATCTTTACATTTGTTTTCCAAACACACAGCCATTGATCTAAATCAATATCGTGACCCAGATTTTGTGCCCATTTAACCATACAGCTTTTAACTATTTCATCTTGCATTTTATCTTCTAACATTATTTTATACAATTTCTTAATCAATTTATCATCAGTATATAACAATATCTTATCCATTTCTGTTATATTTACATAGAAGCCCACTGGTTTGTCTTTAGTGTATCTCGACTCTATTTGTACCCTTTCCCACCAACTTATATTGATCTCCTGTTCTTTAAATTTTTCTGTTGACTTTAATTCATTTTTATGATCTAATAAATCTTCATATCTTAACAACATTTTTTTTTTGCAATAAGTTAGGATTTGTAAAAGCTTCAGGTGGTAAGATCCATTTGGGTGTTTTAGTGTAAAATAACTTTTTAATGTTTTCTCATACCATTAATAAGGATTTTCTAACCAGATGTTGTTTAAAATATTTATATTCATCTTATTTTCCATACCACATGAATGCATGCCAATCCAATAATAAATCATGTCCCTTCAAAGTTAGTAATGTAGTGTTTTCTAATGTGATAAATTCTTTTATCCACAACGCTGCTGCTCTATAGTATAACAGCCAGTCTGCTAATGCAAATCCAGCTCTTTCTTTAGCATCTTGCAGAGCTTTCAGTTTTATTCTTGATTTCTTATTCTGCCATATAAATTGTGACATCACTTTATCAAGTTCTTTAAAATATTGTTGGTTTTGAAGAACTGGTATTGTTTGAAATAAAAAAATCAATCTAGGAAGAATATTCATCTTTATTGTGGCTATTCTGCCCATCAAGGATATTTGTAGATTTTTCCATTTTTCCAAATCTTTCTTAATTTCTAACATAAATTCCATGTAGTTGTCTTTGATCAAGGAGCTACAACTGTTTGTTATATTTATTCCAAAATATTTCATTTTTTTGTGCTTCAAAACTTGATTTTTCTTGTAGCAGTTGCACTTGCTCTTTAGTCATATTTTTGTTAACATTTTTGTCTTAATCAGGTTAATTTTCAATCCGGTTACCTGACCATATTCCATCAATGTTGCTAGTAACTGTGTAATTAAATCCAATGGTTTTCTAATATAAATATCAAATCATCTGCAAATGCTTGTAATTTATATTATTCTCCTCCTATTTTTACTGTTTTGATATATATATTTTCTCTAATCCTGTTGTTCAATATTTCAAGTACAAATATAAACAATAGGGGTGAGAGTGGCCAACCTTGTCTAGTTCCTTTTTGAATTTCAATATTTTGTGATAAATCTCCATTTACAAGAATTCTTGCTTCTTGTTTAGTATAAATTGCTTTGACCATTGTAAAAAACTCTTTACCACATTGTGAAGCTAACAACTGTTCCAACATAAAACTCCAATTAACATTATTTTAAGCATTTTTCAGCGTCTAAAAAAATTTCCATTTGTTTTTTTGGATGTGCTTCAAAATATTCAATTGTATTTAAAATAGTTCTTACATTGTTTCTAAGTTGTCTTTTGGTAGAAAACCTGTTTTTTTATGGAAACTGGAGAAACATTAGTAAAAAAAAGTCCTCTAGTCTGCTTTGGTTTCATTTCATGTTGAAATCATCAACAAAATGTCAGGCGTGCTTTTTACTCATTTCAGTAATCCTTAATATAAAACTATTCACTCTAATCAATATGCAACTTAACACAACTTAATATAGCTTTAAAATAAGACAACTTAAAACCACTTAATACAATTTAAAAACAGTTAAAACAAACTAAAATATTCTTAAAAGGAAAAAAAGGAGTTACATAAAAACTGCACGACCCAGAAACTAATAACCAACTATATAAAACTTGCTCAGTCCTCCATATTTATAAAAGTATGTGATATAATACTAATAGGAAGAGGTGAGACAGAGCTATCCTCTTGCCCTCCCAGCCCCACCCTACCCCCAACCAAAACCCAGTAAATCTTTAAGCTAACCAGCTGAATGCCTGAGAGAAGGCCACAGAGAGGGCTTTCTCTTCTCACTTCTGGGGGGGTGGAGTAAAAATAAATAGAAAGAAGAGCTATTCAGAACAAAAGTCAAAATCAATTAAAAACTTCCAAAGCAGTTCTCCTCCAGAGCTGAGTGCAAGGAGCTAAGCTCAAGTAGCAGACCCACACTCAACCAGCAAAACGAAACATAAGAAAACCCATTTGAGGCTGCCAGAGGCAGGTACTTCACAACAAAATAAATCAGGCTAGTAACCCTGAAAATAAAACCAGAAGATAAACCTGGCTAAAAACAATTAAAAGAAGGGATTCTTCACAGAGCAAACAGCAACTCAGCCGCCCAGCCCAAGCCAGAAACTGGAAGTCGCTGTGAAAAGGGAAATGGAACCCAGCAATTCTTCATGAAAGGGGGTGTTCCAGTTCCAGAGCATTATCATGGGATGTTATTGAGATACAATTAGTAGGCACATTTGGCGAACAAAAGCTATTGAGGAAGAATCAGCATGGATTCTGTAAGGGAAGATCTTGCCTCATTTTGAGGGGGAGAAGAAACATGTAGACAAGGGTGACCCAGTAGGTGTTGTCTGCCTAGACATCCAGAAAGCTTTTGATAATGTTCCTCATCAAAGGCTCCTAAATAAATTCAGTAGTCATCTTAAGAGGCCAAGTCCTCTTGTGAATTAAAAACTGGTTAATTAACAGAAAACAGAGAGTGAGTATAAGTGGGAAGTTTTCACAGTGGAAAGTCATAAGCAGTGAGGGTACCACAGGGCTAGGTAGTAGGTCCAATGCTTTTTAACTTGTTTATTAATAATTGGGAGTTGGGAGTAAGCAATGAATTGACTAAGCTTGCGGATTGTTGTTCAGAGCTGTGAGAACCATGGAAGACTGTGAGGAGCTCCAGAGGGATCTGTCGAGGCTGGGCAAGTGGGCAACAGCATGGCAAATGAGGTTCATTACGGGCAAGTGCAAAGTAATGCACATTGGAGCCAAAAACCCTAACTATAAATATATATATTGATGGGGTCCAAACTGGCAGTAATTGACCAGGAGAGCAATCTTGGAGTCATGATAGATAACTCACTGGAAATGTTGACTCGGTGTGTGACTGCAATAAAAAAAGGCAAATGCTATGCTGGAAATTATCAGGAAGGGGATTGAAAACAAATCAGCCAGTATCATAATGCCCCTGTATAAATCTATGGTGCAGCCTCATTTGGAATACTGTGTACAGTTCTGGTCACCACACCTCAAAAATATATATTTTATCTCAGGTTCTGGCTGGAACCTATACCGGCACTCAAAACAATTCACAGAGGCTATGTAGGAAGCGTACAGGGACCTTTCTTATACTAGAACCTTGTAAAATATCATTGTTCATATGCCCATTTCAAGGGAGAATTGTTGACTGGAGAGGGAAATGGTGCATTAAGGAGCATTTGGCCTATCTCCTTGATTGCTCTCCCAGAGATGTCAATCTGAAAATTTTTAGGCCCTATTAGAGACAACTGGCTTATACTTACATTCTATTCCCTCGGTGTTCCTGCCTCGTTTATTACCAAACAGCAGTGGTTCTCTTTGCATGGAATTGTCTTTGAAAGATGTTTTCATTCTTCTGCACCAATACCACTTTCCCCCATGAAACCCTGCTTTAAGAAACCTGCAGTAAATCTCCTAAAACCAACAAAGTGGAATTACTCCTAGGCAATTTACACAACCTTTAATTGATCTTTCCCCAGTAAGAAAAGATTCACATCCAAGCCTAATCCCAACAACCAGGGATTTAGTTGTGAAGAATAAGAAACTGCTTGTGACCCTGAAAAATTCTTTCACATTTTCAAACTTATTAAATGATGAGCCATTGGACAGGGCAGACTCAACCTAATGCAGTCTTTTTGTGTCTTGCCAAAAGTGAAACAGATTGACAGCACTGGCAGGCTAGAGAATCTTAAAGAAAATTTGACGTTGAATTCTAAGAACCAGGCAAGCAATGGTATTGGTAGTTCAGTTCACTGCACTCTTGTAGAGAGGAATTTGAACAGTGGATTGTTAAATTTGGTAACCCAGCCCCAACCTAACCCTTCGAGGGAGATTAATTCCTGTTCAGCTAAAAATTCTTCTTGTGAAAATATTCCCACATAAAGAGTTATCTACACATGTCTCATCTGGAAAGAACTGGGAACCTAGTCCAAACCCATGGTCATAATTCATTCTATTAACCCCAGTCTTGATCCAGCCCTCGGTTTGACTATCTCCTACCACAAGAACATTAAGCTGGAATATGGCAGGCTGGTCTTCTGAGGTTACCTGTGAGGACACCAGGGCATTCTTTTGATATTATAGTTATCCAGGAAACCTGGATGGTCAAGGAGAAATATTTTCCTGGTAATTTAGCTTTCTTTCAGAGTGCATCAAAAGGCCTTTTCAGCCATCTCCAAGGAGGGCTAGGATGTTTAATAGGGATGGGCATGAACCAGCTCACAAGCTAAAGTTCATGATGAATTTTGGCCAGTCCATAGTTTGTGAAGTGAAGTTCATGGCAATTCAACCAGCACAAACTTTCCACAAACTTTCAAGGTGTTTGTGGAGATTTGTGCCCATTCATGAACTGACACATTTTCAGACTGTCTCCACCCAATCTAAATGTTTACCAAACTTCAAAGGAACAGGGGGGTGGAACTTGGAGGGCATGTAGAGGAGCATCTGGGGGAGGTCCCGAGTGATTTTGATGTCTCTAGCTCACACAGGATCCATTCTATACACTCTTGAACCTCCTGAACCTGTGCCTGTCAAAACAACTGCCTGTCAATTATGCAGATTCAGGAGTGTATAGAATGTGTCCTTTGCAAGCTACAGACATCAAACTCAAAGGGGAATTATCGGATGACTCTTTTCTACCTGCCATCCAAGTTTGGTGTCTCTAGCTTTCATAGGATCTGTTATATACACTCCTAAATCTCCTGAACCTGCACCTGTCAAAGGCATTGGTTCAGGAGGTTCAGGTGTGTATAGAATGGATCTTGTGCAAGCTAAAGACACCAATCTCACCGGGGATCTCCAGCTTACTCTCCTGTACCTGCCTTCCAAGTTTGGTGAGGATTGGATTTACAGAGTCTGAGTTACAGCCCCCCAAAGAAGGTGCCCCCAGGAAAGTGCTTTGTGGGGAAATGACAGGTGGTCATTTCCCCTCAAAAGCACTTTCCTGGGGTCACTTTTTCTGGGGGCCATAACTTGGACCCCATAAATCCAATCCTCACCAAATTTGGAGGGCAGGTAGAGGAGAGTCAGCCAGAGTACACCAGAGGGCCATTCTAGCAAACCACAAAGCTCACAAACTGAATCCATTTGTTTAGCACCTAGAAGTCCTTCCCAATCTATTGTTTTCCTCTATTACTTTGCATTGTTCATTCAGGAAAGCCTCCTTATCTCTCCTTGCTGTTCTCTGGAAATCTGCATTCAGTTGGGCAAATCTTTCCTTTTCACCGTTGCCTTTAGCTTTCCTTCTTTCCTCTGCTATGTGTAAAGCCTCATCAGACAGCCACTTTGCTTTCTTGCATTTCTTTTTCTTTGGGATGGCGGTGATTGCTGCCTCCTTTACAATGTCACGGACCTCTGTCCATAGTTCTTCAGGCACTCTGTCTATCAAATCTAGTCCCTTATACCTATTCTTCACCTCTACTGTATATTCATCGGGGATGCGATCTAGGTCAAATCTGAATGGCCTTGTGGTTTTCCCAACTTTCTTCAATTTAAGTCTGAATTTTGCAATGAGTAGCTCATGATCTGAGCCACAGTCAGCTCCAGGTCTTGTTTTTACTGACTGGATAGAGCTTCTCCATCTTTGACTGCAAATTATATAGTCAATCTGATTTCGGTGTTGCCCATCTGGTGATGTCCATGTGTAGAGACGCCTCTTAGGTTGTTGGAAAAGGGTGTTCGCTATGACCAGCGTGTTCTCTTGACAAAACTCTGTTAGCCTTTGCCCTGCTTCATTTTGTTCTCCAAGGCCAAACTTGTCTGTTATTCCGGTTACCTTTTGATTTCCTACTTTAGCATTCCAGTCCCCTATGATGATGAGGACATCATTTTTTGGTATTAGTTCTATGAACTGTTGTAGGTCTTCATAGAACTGGTCCATTTCAGCCTCTTCTGCAACAGTGGTTGGGGCATAGACTTGGATTACTGTGATATTGAATGGTTTGCCTTGGATTCGGACTGAGATCATTCTGTCATTTTTGAGATTGTATCCCAGTACTGCCTTTCTCACTCTCTTGTTGACTATAAAGGCCACACCATTTTTTCTACGGGATTCCGGGCCATAGTAGTAGATATAATGGTCTTCTGAGTTAAATTCGCCCATTCCTGTCCACTTTAGTTCACTGATTCCCAAGATGTCGATGTTCATTCTTGCCATCTCATTTTTGACCACGTCAAGCTTACCTTGATTCATAGACCTTACATTCCAGGTTCCTATGCAGTATTGTTCTTTGCAGCTTCGAACTTTCCTTTCACCGTCAGACACATCCACAACTGAGTGTCCTTTCGGCTTTGGCCCAGCCGCTTCACTCTTTCTGGGGTTACTCGTACTTGCCCTCTGCTCTTCCTCAGTAGCATATTGGACACCTTCTGACCTGAGGGGCTCATCTTCCGGCGTCATATCTTTTAGCCTTTTGTTACTGTCCATGGGGTTTTCTTGGCAAAGATACTGGAGTGGGTTGCCATTTCCTTCTCCAGGGGGATCACGCTTGGTCTGAGTTCTCTGCTGTGGCCTGTCCGTCCTGGGTGGCCCTCCACGGCATAACCCACAGCCTCATCGAACCACGCAAGCCCCCTCGCCACGACAAGGCAGTGATCCATGAGGGAGATCTGTTCAAGAAAATGGGAGAAATCAAGGGAACGTTCCATGCAAAGCTGGCTATGATAAAGGACAAAAACGGTAGGGACCTAACAGAAGCAGAAGAGATTAGGAAAAGATGGCAAGAATACACAGAAGAACTATACAAGAAGGACCTCAATGTCCTTGACAACCACGATGGTATAATCACTGACCTCGAGCCAGACATCCTGGAAAGCGAAGTTAAATGGGCCTTAGAAAGCATTACTAACAACAAAGCTAGTGGAGGTGATGGTATCCCAGCTGAGTTATTCAAAGTCTTAAAAGAAGATGCTGTTAAAGTGCTGCACTCAGTTTGCCAACAAATTTGGAAAACACAACAGTGGCCACAGGATTGGAAAAGGTCAGTTTACATTCCAATCCCAAAGAAGGGCAATGTCAAGGAATGTTCAAACTATCGCACAATTGCACTCATTTCACACGCCAGCAAGGTCATGCTCAAAATCCTACAAGCTAGGCTCCAACAGTACGTGGATAGAGAATTGCCAGAAGTACAAGCTGGGTTTCAAAGAGGTAGAGGAACGAGAGATCAAATTGCCAACATTCGCTGGATTATGGAGAAAGCAAGAGAGTACCAGAAAAACATCTACTTCTGCTTCATTGACTATGCTAAAGCCTTTGATTGTGTGGATCACAATAAATTATGGCAGGTTCTTAAAGAGATGGGAGTACCGAACCACCTCACATGTCTCCTGAGAAACCTGTATAAGGGTCAAGAAGCAACAGTTAGAACCGGATATGGAACAACTGATTGGTTTAGCATAGGAAAAGGAGTACGACAAGGATGTATATTGTCACCTTGCTTATTTAATTTATATGCAGAGTACATCATGCGAAATGCTGGCCTGGATGAATCACAAGCTGGAGTTAAGATTGCTGGGGAAAAGATCAATAACCTCAGATATGCAGACGATACCACTCTGATGGCAGAAAGTGAAGAGGACCTAAAGAGCCTCTTGCTCAGGATGAAAGAGGAGAGCGCAAAAGTGGGCTTGAAGCTCAACATCAAAAAAACGAAGATCATGGCATCTGGCCCCATCATTCCTTGGCAAATAGAAGGGGAAGTCGTAGAAGTAGTGACAGACTTCACGTTCCTAGGATCCCAGATCACTGCAGATGGTGACTGCAGCCATGAAATTAAAAGACGCCTGCTCCTTGGGAGGAAAGCGATGGCAAACCTAAACAGTATGATAAAAAGCAGAGACATCACTTTGCCAACAAAAGTCCACATGGTCAAAGCAATGGTATTCCCCGTAGTAATGTACGGCTGCGAGAGTTGGGCTATAAGGAAGGCCGAGCGCCGAATAATAGATTCTTTTGAACTATGGTGCTGGAGAAGACTCTTAAGAGTCCCTTGGACTGCAAGGAGATCAAATCAGTCAATCCTAAAAGAAATCAACCCTGACTGTTCCCTGGAAGGCCAGATCCTGAAGCTGAAGCTCAAATACTTTGGCCACCAAATGAGAAGGGAGCATTCACTGGAGAAGACCCTGATGCTGGGAAAGATTGAAGGTCAAAGAAGAAGGGGATGGCAAAGGATGAGATGGTTAGACAGTGTCATTGATGCAACGAACATGAAATTGAGCAAACTTCAGCGGACAGCGAAAGACAGGAGGGCCTGGCGTAATCTGGTCCATGGGGTCGCGAAGAGTCGGACTCGACTGTGCGACTGAACAACAAAAAACCAGACACGCCAGAAACCATGAACTGAACCGAACCCTAGTGTTTAATTTATATGGCATTTTCCATCCATAATTCTGAAATTATTATGGCAAAGAATTTTTTAAATTATTATTAACACCGGGGTCCGTCTATAATTTATTCACTATTTATATGCTACTTGCAATTTCACATGGATTGAATGATAATTGGGCCTTGTTGGGCAAAATATTTAATACAAGTTGAAGGCTTGATCCATCATCTCCACTCAAGGAAGGTAGTACTACTCAAAGTAGTTCCACTTTGGACAATTATCTAGTTTTATATCATTTGACAGAAAAATACACTCATTTCCCAAATGGCTCCCTTTATGTAGGCTTTATTGATCTTAAAGGAGCTTTTGACACCATCCCTAGAACAAAACTCTGGGAAAAGCTGCAACACACCACAATTGATAAAGACTGCGGTGGCTCACCTAGCAACTTCATGCAGACCTTACAGCTCAGGTCTGCTGTGGTGTTGCCCTGCAAGGCTTTTTCATGCCTTTTATGAACTATAATAAAATGTGGACTGTGCAAAGTATGCTTAAGGAACTGTATAGCATGGTAATCCACTATGATGCCAGTTGAGACTGCACACCTGAGAGAAGGACACCTTCCTTTCTGCATTGCTGTTCCAGTGGCCCTCCAAGGTTACCAGCCCTTTTACCTGATGGAAGATGGATCGGTTCCATAGTATGCACAAAGCACCAGATGCCATGCCATACCAGAGCACGAGGACAAAGGACTCCAAACACCATTAGGAGCCTCCTCCAACACATGCAGGCAACCCCTCTCCCCCTCTTCCATCGGCCTGCAGAGCTGCACGTAACCCAGAGACTCTATTCATGGTTGCTTGGCAACTAATCGCTCACCCATCAATGAGCCAGCCAGGGCTATCAAAAGACAATAGCATTAGCCCGATGACTCATCTCACCTACCCCCAGTGCTAGTCTCCAGTCTAAATTTCTAGTTCTCAATATTGACCACTCCTTAGCTCCTCTCCCCTATTCCTTCCAGCCAATAGTATGTTTTCAGGGATGGACTAACCAGGAGGTGTGAACAGGGGATATGGCCAGCCCCTACACCCCCACATAAAAGGGGAAACCTGACCACATGCTCACCCCTTCTTCTCTATGATCCCAATCTAAGCTTTGTCCCTCTTAAGTCCAGCTTGCTATCCCAATACTACATCCATCTTTAACTCTAGAGTTAACTCTTTAACTCTGCAGCTAGAGTTCCATGCAACTGTGCTGATATCTCTATCTTTTCTTAGCTCTGAATATTGTTGGTGTGTGAATGTGTATTGTTTGTGTGTGAAGAAGATTTACAGTAAAAGACCTTAATTATAACTATATACAGTCTCCGTGTCTGTTACTGGTAGCTCTGGAAGGGCGGGACCTCTGTATATACTGGTGATCGCTTCCTTAGCTGATTCCATATTAATAATAACTCATATTCCCCCTAATATTGATAAGAGCAATCAGGCTAACAGTGGCTATGACCATTTAACCTCAATAAAGGGGTTAGGCAGGCTGCTTTTTGTGTCCATTTTTGTTCAACCTATATATGAATGCTCTTTTGACCTTATTTAATGAACTTTGTCATCCACCCTGTTTGGTCAGTTGCAATATTCCAGTTTTGCTTTATGCTGATGATACTGCTCTGTTTTCTCAGACAAGAGTTGGTTTGCAGAGATCATTTTTTGAAAGTTCTGAATATTGCAGTAAAGAAGGCCTGATAATAAACTACCAGAAAATTGAAGTAGTTGTTTTCTCACAAAAAAAAAAAAACAACTTTCAGTGTTCAGATGGACTCTGAATAGTGAAGAAATCCAACAGGTGAAGGACTTCAGGTATTCTTTTTTTATCTGATTTAAAATGGGGGCCACATCAGTCACTGCTAAGTAAAAAAGGAACAATCTGCGCCAGCAGCATATTAATTTTTTTTTTCTGAGACTGAGGTAAAAACTATGTTTGAGGTGCTGTTCAAGTCTTTAACTTAAAAGTTGTCCCTGTAATTCTTTGTGGAGTAGCCAGAAGGATTTTCTCGGTAAATGAAAATATTGACCTTCTTCTTTTATTTTATTTTTTTTGCAAAAATTATTAAACATTCCTTGTGTAGACAACATGGCTTTCCATTCAGAATTGGACCAACCTCCCCTTGAGGCAAGGGCATGGTTACAAGTATTTAGGCTGTTCATCGAGCATTTAGACTGTTTGCCATATCTGAGCAGCAAGGGTTATCTGGCACTCCTAAAGGAATCAATATGGTTCAAGACTGTCTTTGAGAAACTTCTAGCTCTTGGAGTTAACCTGGATACTATCCAGGACCTGGGCCTTCATGCAGCATTTGCTTTGGGGAGAAATTTTGCAAAACTAATAAATCACCAAAGCTCTGCCTTTAGAGCACACCTCATCTGTTCATTCCAGCATTTTGGTATCCCATCTCTGAAATCTCTCCCCTCCTATCCCTAGCTGTTGACTTCCCAAAGCTTTTTAAGGGTGTTCATTCTGGTCAGACTAAATGCTCACTTCTCAGTTGTTATGAGGGGTAGGTTCATACATTTACCTTACTCAGAATGAATCTAACCCTGTTCCTTAAATAAGATCAACACCATCACACATATTCTTCTAGAGTGGCCTTTATATACTACTCTCAGGAGGCATTATATTTCATTATGTTTCCACGCTCATTCTGATATATATTCCTATGACCTAGTAACATATCTACTTGCTGACAGGGATTTTAAAAAACTCTAGCAGTTTTAAAAATGTTTTACTCCTTTTGTCTATTGGCTGATAAACGACTAATAACGACTATTCATCGCTCAGGATTGATGTATCATAAAGCTTTCTTTGGATAAAAGGGGGAAGAATTCTTCATGAGACAACATTTTGAAAAATTCTTAAAATTAATATACCTTCCCTTTCTTAAATTATCATATAGAATTAGATCAGTGTTACTGGCAGTCTCTCTCACTTCTATTATGCCTGGGGATTTTGTGGTTTTTTAAAATTTAGAACGTATTTTAATCTCACTCTTCCTCTAAGGAGTTCAGAGTAATGTTCATCTTCCCTTCCCACATTTTTTCAGAAAAACTTTGTGAAATAGGTTGGGCTGAGAGAAAGATCACTTGGTTACCTCATGCCAATGGGGATCAGAGCCCTGGGCTGCGTTCAGACGGCCAGTCAATCCCGCCATGAGCCCTCCTAAAATTTTATCCTGATTTTTTTAATCCAGCCTAGCACAACCAGACGCCCCCCCCCCATGAAATAGCCTCACCGCGCGTTGTTCTCGCCGTGATTTGTCTACACGGCATCCACCGATCATCAGCTGGTGTGCTGGAATATGGGCCTGGGTTTCTTTAGGAGGGGTGTGTGAAATATTTCCCCCTCTCTTTCCATACTCGACAGGACATTCCATGCAGGAGATTCTGCATACTTCAGTTTCTGTTTTGACCCACGCTTGCAGGGATGGAAAGAATAAGTCCCGGTCCTCCCCCTTGCCATTGCCATCATGATCAATGGAGGGACTATTTTGCAAGTTAGAACAGTCCTTCCCCCCCTCCATCTCCCATTGCGGTAACATCTTGTCCCTAAAATAAATAAGCATGAATATTACATTCCTCGTAGCGTTTATCGCTGAATGCATTTCCTCGTTAAAGCACACATAGGGTTTCAATTTTTTAAAAATCGCGCCCCCGTCGGCTCGGTCTGACGAGCCGACGGGAGCATCGCGCGCTAATGGAGTGACCAGACGGAAGAAAGTCTGCAGTTGTCGCGCGGGTAAGCAAAAACCCTACATTGAAACTGCTTCTTTTAAAATCAGGATTGGAGGCGCAGCAGAACGGGATGCCTACGGGACTGGAATATTTCCCAGATGTTTCTGTCTGGTCGTGCATTTTTGATCCGCAAGGGAGTCGTTCCTATGGCGGATCAAAAGATCCGTCTGAACGCACCCCTGGTCTCTCTTTCATCCCTCCCTTTCATGTCTCTGTCTCTTATGCTTTTATCCTGCCCTTCCTCCAAGGAGCTCAAAGTAGCATCACTCTGATCCTTTTGTGTATCATACTGGACAGACTTATACACCAAGTAGTGAATTTGCTTAGGAAATGTAAAGGTCCTAAGAAGAAACTCCTCGCTAAGGTTCATGGTATTAATTTACACTAAAGGTATTTCTTACTTGAAGATTAATGATACAGCTTAATTATTTAAGGCTTCACTGATGCATAAATAGGAACAAAATGTATCTATGGACTTGAAGTGTGAGGGAAGTCAGTTTGATAATTGAAAAGGGTAGGTGTTTAAAGTCACCCAGCAGCCAACCCAAAAACACTTCTCCTCTTTGCTCGCAACACCAAGCTTTCTTAGAAATGGACTTATTGCTCAAAAGTGCTTTACCTCCTTGCTTAAACTGAGGAAAATCTAAAGACAGCCGTAGGCCCTAGCTGTACTCAACTCTGTGTGGTATTTTGAGTTATAGTTTAACTTCCACCTGAAAATAGAGGCCAATAGGTGAAGTGTGCAGGCTGGAGAGTAGTACTGTAGCTGGAATGCCATTAGTTGGCTTGCTATATAAACCGGCCTTCCGTGAATGAAAGCTTACGACTTGTGACGCACAAATATTGCAGGTGGCAAATGACAGCCCTTGGGCTTGATAGCACAAAATGTAGCTTCTAACATTTCCAAATAGAGCGACTTTTATGTATCCTTTTAAAACTGTTGTGGGAAATGTCTGGACCATAAAACAGTAAAAAGTAGCTGTCAATACAATTCAACAAGGCAAGGGAGTTGTTGCTGAGGAACATCTAGCCAGCTGTGTTTCTGTCTCCTTCCCGCCTCCAGGTATAATGGCTGGGTGTGTCCAGAGATGTGAGACGAAAGGGTATGTGCCAAACGACTCTTAGGCCAGTACTCACAGACTGGGGATCTACAATAACCAGCCTAGTGGAGCAGAGCAAGCTTGAACATATTTATTTTTGTTGATTTGTTTAGATTATGTTACTATATTAATTATGTTTGGAAATTTCTGTACACCACTTCGGGTCCCTTGGGAGAATAACAGCAGAAATGCCTTAATAAATAAATAATCAGCCAGATCTACAACTCATTTAAACTAAACTGGATTAAAGTTAATTCAGTTGAAATCAACAGGGGGGTGATTGCAATCCCGAGACGCTGATGTGGAAGCATGTGCCACTGAACAAAGTGGAATTTACGTCTACATAATCTTGGATCGTTTGGAGCTTTATTAGAATTTCTTTTGTGTTAACTGGGTCATGGACGAAGCAGTGTGAAACTAAGAGCTTTCAACTATCCTTTGTATTTTTCAAATGCTCCCATAGTATTGCAATATGATAGGAAAATCACAACCCCCCCTGGCAAGTTATTGACATTGTGCTATCATTTTATATGAGGACATTCAAATGCTGAAAAATTTGGAGTCATTGCCTCATTTCCCTGTGTGCCCCTACTAGTTACTACAATCATCAACTAGGATTTTCCCCTTACTATTCCTATTTCTACTCCTCTGTTGATCACAGATTTTGTGTAGTGCAGCAAACAACAAACATGCAGTTCCATTCGGCTGAAGGCCTCTTTATTAACAGTAATTGTAGGGCTGTTTCTAGAGCTGTACACAGAGGTCTTTTCATAGAAAAATAGCTACAGGAGCTTATTAGTATATGGTATGCTAATGAGCTACTAGACTATTAGCATATGCCATGCCCCTTGACATCACCAGAAGTGATGTCAGATGGGGAAGCAAAAGGGGAGGGAGGCATCTTCAAAAGCCTCCCCTTCCCTTCCTCAGCTGGCTTGGGTGGGGGAGTGAAGAGAGAAGGGGTGTAAAGTTTAAACCCCTTCTCACTAGAGTTGGGCCACAGAAGGAGGAAAGAGGGAAGGAAAGAGAGAGAATAGAGAGAAGGAAAGAAGGAAGGAAAGAGGGAAAGAAAGAGAAGGAAAGAAGGAGGGAAAGAAAGAGAGAGAGAGGGAAGGAGGGAAACCGGGAAAGGAGAAAAAAGAGAAAAGAAGGCAGGAAAGAAAGAAAGAGAGAAGGGAAGAAGGAGGGAAAGAGGAAAAGGAGGGAAGGAAAGGAGGGATTGAAAGAAATTCGGTGGCAATTTGGCCCCATTATATCCTATGGGCCATTGAAGTCAATGGTGAAAACATGGGGTATATTCTGGGGGCTGGAGGGGAGGGGGTTTGAGGGAGAGGCTCCAAACTCACAAGGTAGTTGTTGGAGCCTCTCTCCAAGATACCCGCCAAGTTTCAAGAACATTGGACCAGGGGGTCCAATTCTATGGGCCCCCAAACAGGTTGCCCCCATCCCCTCCATTGTTCTCTATGGTGGGGAAAAAGTTACTTTTTCCCCACGGTGCTGTTAGTAGCTCTAGGGGGAGGGGGTTTTCAGGGTAGCTCCGGGAGCCTCTCCCCACATGCACCCCCATGTCTCAAAGCAATTGGACCAATGGGCAGCAAAATGACTTGAGACAGCCCTGCCTTATAGTTAGGTCTGTCCAGTTTGGGGTGCGGAGGGACTTCAGCAGTCCACTGCCCAAAGCAGCCATTGTAATAGCTGGGAAATTCTCTGTAGGGGAATGATGTGCTACGGCTGGGGAACACGGTGATTTCTGGGAGATCTCCAGGCCCCACAGGGAGATTGGCAACTCCAGTGACCATTCAAGGGAAGATTGGGATATGTATTTTGGCAACTCCAGTGACCATTTAAGGGGAAATTGGGATATGTATTTTACCTCAGGCCACATTCAATGACTCCCAACAGCAACAACAAACTGTTTAGAATGTTAGAGGAAAAGGCCAATCAGGCCGCATATGCAAATGACCTCTGTGTTCCGACTGGCTACTGGGGGGAGTGGAACAGCAAACTGTTTAGAATATTGGAGGTGAGACTCTGGCACCGCAGCCAATGGATAGGAACAGCTTCTGAGTGACAGATGAGGGAGCCAAAGGCTGTGGGAGCATGTGGAACATTCAGAAAAGAGTCACACAAAACCAGGATTATATATAAGAAGAGATACTGTCCCAGTGCTAATGAGTAATGGGCAGTGGAAGTGGGAGGGTGGGCATCAGGGAGATACTTTAAGGAAATACTGTAAGAGTGTTAATGTTTTTAAGCATGTTTGAATTTTGAGGTGAAAATAATATCATTAGTGGGTTTGCCTGTGTCCTTTATAAAGTTTTTATCCTCCTGTACCTGGCATTACATTTTACGGCACTCATGGCCCGACCCGGCAAAGTGACATTTATGTCAGAGCTGGTCCTTGTAACAAAGGAGTTCAACAGCTCTGGATTAAAGGAAAATCTTGATCTGCCATGAGTAAAAAGATGCCCTTGAAATATTATTGAATGCTTCATTGCCGTTATGCTATTCGGGCAATTGCTGTAAGAAATGACTGCCCTTGGTTTATTTTCAAGTACTTGGCACCACGCAGATAGACTACACAGTCCAGTGGCACACTCCTAAATCCATTTGAAAATAATGATGCTTAATCTGTTTTTTAAAAAGTTAACTGGCAATCACATCTGATATCCATACAAGAGATCTTATTATCTTTCTTAAAATTATTATCAAAATATTTATATCCTTTTTTAAAGCCACTTGGGCATTCTAGGTCGCTAACAAAAAGAAAATTCAAATATGACAAAATTAAATTACAAAAAAATTAAAAGTCAAACTAATTACTATAAGCATAGTTAAAACATTAGCGGCCAGTAAATATCATTACAAAATCCTATCTGACCTGCCATTCAGCCAGAGCTGAAACTTTGCCAACTTTGAAAGCCAGCACTGTGTAATGGTTAAGAGTGGCAGATTCTAATCTGGAGAATCAGGTTTGATTCCCCAGTTCTCCACGTGAAGACTGCTGGGTGACCTTGGGCCTGTCACAGTTCTCACAAAACTGTCTCAGCCCCACCTATATCACACGGTGACTGTTGTTGGGGAGAGGAAGGGAAGGTGATTGTAAGCTACTTTGAGACTCCTTAGGGTAAAAGCAGGGTATAAAAATCAGCTCTTCTTCTTCCAGAACAAAAAAGGAAATCTCCTGAAAAATGTTTGGGAAGATGCCCTTCAAGGCTCCCTTGAGAGACATTCTATAGTTTAAGTGCCATCACTGAAAAGTCTATGTCATTAAAAAAAAAAAAAAATCTTCAGAGCCGTGGGGGCCATCATCTCTCTCAGCTTCAGACTCCCAACCAGTCAGTCGCCATCTGGAAGCCGTTGGACCTAGCACAGAGGTGGTCAGCTTCACTAACTGCATAGATCTTGGCCACGCCCTCAGGTTAGATAAACAGAAAAGGAACTGTCAAATCAGGACAAGCTTATGTCATATTCCAAAATGTATTTTTCAGCTTGGGTCTAAGCTGAAGGAAAACAAACAGACTTTTCGTAATGGAGGCATTTTTATTCCTTTTAAAATTATGAACCTAAGCCGTTTTATGCTGTATTGTCAGATCTTAGGTAAAGGTGAAGGTTTCTCTGGCTCGAAAGCCAGTCGAATCCGACTCTAGGGATGCGGTGCTCATCTCCGTTTCAAAGCCGAAGAGCCAGCGCTGTCCGAAGACGTTTCTGTGGTCATGTGGCCAGCATGACTAGACGCTGAGGCACACAGAATGCTGTTACCTTCCCACTGAAGCAGTACCTATTTATCTACTTGCAATTTCTTGCTTTTGAACTGCTAGGTTGGCAGGAGCTGGGACCAGAGATGGGAGCTCACTCCGTCATGCGGCACTCGGATCTCAAACTGCTGAACTACTGACCCTCCAGTCCGCAGTTCAGCGTCTTAACCACTTGAGCCACTGCAGACACCAGACATCTTAGGCACCAGTAAACATGATCAGTAGTTTATCACTGCCTTGGGATTTCTGACTGAGGATGTGCTGGTTTCTGCATGAAATTGCTCCTTTTAAAATTACTTAAAACATGAGAGATTCCCAGAAAAGATTGCACAGTCACCTGAGAGAATGTGACTTTGGAATTTATAATGTGATCTCACTAGGGTATTTCAACTCAGGCACAATCATATTTCTGAGGCAGGTTACCTATCCATTAGCGATAATGGTATGTGCTAATTATATCTACTTTCCTTTCCCTTGCCTACAGGCGCTGAAGAGTTTGTTATGAGGCAAGATCTAAAAAGGACAGGGGATGGCAAATTAGAGAACAAGGTTTTTTTTCTTGAAAACAGATGAGCACTTCAGAAAGCTGTATCCTCTCTTCATGCCCTTTGGCAACCATGCTGGCCTCAGACCATATCGTTTCTCATCTCACATCTCTAGAAATTACAGAGGGCAAATAAAAAGAAAGGTGAAATCTCTTATAAAGAGGAAGACATGCATGAACCATTCACTCTCCTCTTTACAAATCTCTATAAGAAAGAGAATTTAACTGAGGAAGGATTAAATGACTACCTCAAGGATATTTTAATACCAAAATTTGTAAACTAAGACAGAGACGTCCTGAATCAAAACATTTCAATACAAGAAATCTCACAAACAATAAAAAAGTTTTTTGGTCCAGATGGCTTGATGGCTATGTATTATAAATGTCTGGAAGAACTAATTTTGCCACTTCATAAAGCTATGAATCAAATAAGTAATAAGAAAATATTACCCCAGTCATGGCAAGAGGCACATGTAACATTGGTTCCGAAGGAAGGAAATGACCTGATGCTACCCCAATCTTATAAATACATAATGTTGTTAAATGCTGATTACAAACTCTTTGCTTCAACAATGGCAGCAAGGCTCAAGAAATGTATAACAAAGATAAATCATCAGGATCAGACAGGTTTGGTTCCCAAGAGATATATGAAGGAAAATGTCCATTTTATAATTGGTGCAATGGAATTTTTACACAATAGGGAAGGAAAAAGTGGTCTTTATGTTTTTAGATGCCAAGAAAAGATTTTGACAATCTTTCCTGGACATTTCTACGAAGACTATTAGAGTTCCTGAATTGTAGACATAGATTTATGAGTTGAATTCACCATGGAGTCTCAGTCCATCTGCAGGCTATACCATTCAGTTGCCCTGCCACTGCCCAAAACACCCAAGTGGATCCCCATGCCTAGGCCTGCCATGAGTTCCTCAGTTGGTGCTGAGTTCTGTAGGAAGCACAGTGTCTCTTGCACCATGGACATTGGGATCATGGGTGGAAATCCATGTGTAGTAGGACTTCCTTTTGCCCAACACATGAGCCATGATTTCTTGGCATGGTACATTGCCACTATCTCATGGCATTCCTTTTCCCCCTTGTCCTTCCACCAGCACACTGGCTATGTAATCATCATTCAAGAGGAAAATCATTCAGGGATGCTCTGTCCACATCAGATCAGGTCACGCCACATCAACGGCCACAGCACACCCAGTGCGATTATCTCAGAGCCAACTGGTCATCTGCCCACTTCTGATTTCTTTTCTCCTGCTATCGGCGTGATATCTGGGGTGCGCTGTCTCCATCTAACATCCACCGGCACACCCACAGCTCCAGATTTAGGACTCCTTGTGAGACCATGCCATGTGGGTCATAAAATGGAATGTACCACTGTGGGCAGATGAAGATTGAGTTGCCCATGGAAAGGCTTTTCTAGAAACTGTGGGTGATTTCCCACTACAGCTGCCTCGGGGTTGCGCTGCCGTTTGCCCCGATACTATTAGTCAATTTCACACCCGAAGCCGCGGGGCTGCATTTTGACCCGCGGCTTCGCCCGATTTCCCCCGCAGTTTTGTAATCCTCAAAAAACAGGATTACGAAACTGCGGGGGAAATCGGGCAAAGCCGCGGGTCAAAATGCAGCCCTGCGGCTTCGGGTGTGAAATTGACTAATAGTATCGGGGCAAACGGCGGCGCAACCCCGAGGCAGCTTTAGTGGGAAATCACCCTGTTTCTATAATGCATATGACGATCCTGAGAGATCCATGAAACTGTTGATGATGAATCAGTTGAAATGAAATAGAGAGACACCACATGTCATACATTATAGTTCAGAAGAAGACTTGTGTCGAAACGGCAGAACATTCCGGAGATCACCGTCCTCACCTACATTTGATATGGTATGTAAACATTGTACACTTTTTTGTATGAAATCTTTTTGATCAATATTTAAAATTTATTAGCGCAATATTCTGCACAGTTTTTGCTATCTCTTCAGTCAATTAATCAAATCAAAAGCATCAACAATGAAATACTGACAGCCACCACCAACATATTGCTGGTCCCCACTGTAGTAAGAAAAGTTTTAGTATGTGCATTTGCCATGTGTGGAAAGCGCAAATGACCTGGGTGGGATTCTGGTACCTTAACCCACACTTCCTGATTCATAGAATCCCTGGCTTTCCCCTCCCACCCTTCAAATGCTTTCACCAGTTCTACAAGCACACATTTCCCTTCATGTTTCCATATTTCCTGTTCAAAATTCCCAACTAGTCATGCACTAAACAGAATGTTGAAATTCGTCTATGTTTGACCTTGATCTGGTCATGCAACTGATCCAGAAAACAGGGACTGATTTCCCCCAAGAGCACACACAAATTCTACCCCAGGCCGTGTTCAAGAAGTTCTTAAGATAACACGTGCGTGTTAGCCACTGGCTACCTGGCTGCTGGGGTTAGTGCCAATGCATAACTTTTGAACTTTGATAAGAAGGAAGAAAGGGTGGTTATTAGGTTAAGCAAGCAATAATTAGCCTAGCGAGCCACTGCTTGTCCTCACCTTTCCCACAAAGGAATAAAAAAACAAGGAAGTTACCACTCCTGAAGCAGATAAACTGTTTCCCCCCAGGATCACTATCTGTCCATCTGTCCATCTGTCTGTCCATCTGTCTGTCTGTCTGTCTGTCTGTCTGTCTGTCTGTCTATCTATCTATCTATCTATCTATCTATCTATCTATCTATCTATCTATCTATCTATCTATCTACCTATCTAGTAGTGCTCATATGGCTGTTACCTTAAGCAGAAATTAGAACCAAAAATATTTTAAAAGACCTTACTCAGTATTATTTCCCTTATATTTGATTATTGCGCCTATGGATTTTGCCGCTGAGAGGGTGATATGATCATTTGTATCCAATAGTAGCCATGACACCTGGGCTCGCACATTTAGCAATTCCATATCTTTAAGTAAAGGGGTGACTAAATTAGCCCTCAACTCGTTGAATATAGAGCACTCCATAATCATATGTTCGATGGTTTTGATTCTGTCATATGAGCATCTGCATGGTCTATTAGAGTATGATACTCTATTATGGCCCCGGTCATATGGGCCAGAAAACGCGGGGGGGAGGCATGGCAGTTCGCCCTGAAGCAAAATAAGGCGCGGTAGCCTGATCACATGGGCCACCGGGTTGCCACGCTCCGGCGCCAAGCGCCAATCACACCACACTGCTGCAGTGCAGCAAAAAAGCAGCGCAGCAGAGCACGCAAGCCGCACTGTAGCAAAGTGCGCATGTGCCATTGGGGGGCGGGCCGCTGTCGGTGTCTTGCATGTTGTCAGGTTAAAATCAAGTAGATCCAGTCATTCTTGCACAAAGAAAGGTTTATTAGATTATCTTGCTATAAACCCACAGTAGGAGGTCATTGTCAGGAATGGGGGACAAAGCAAAGCAAGCTGACTTATAGTGTGATGCAATGAAGCGCCTAGCAAATAAAACTTGAGCACTCGCGCGGGAACTCCCGGCGGGAGAAATACTTGATGAGCGGGAGACTACTCCCCCCCTCCCCTTGCCTTCCCAGGACTGGAAAATTCTCAGCGAAACAAGAAAAGTCCAAAGCCTACATTCAAGGCCACAGAGATAAGGAAAAGCGGCAGGGAAGAAGCTCCCACGTTTCTGCCTGCATACCTACGCAAGCGCATAGCGGGGTAGGGAACATACAACAATGGATTCAGTGAGAAACATCAAATGCATATTTTCTGACATTCTGCCCTTCCCAAAATACCACCCACCCACCACTCAGGAAGGAGAGAATGTGGGCCCCCCAGGCTTGTTAGGGTATCGAATGTGAAAGTGTTTCAAATGGTCAGGTGCTTTGATATCTGAAACTTTCACCCATTCCCTATGTTGGGGCCCAAAGTGTACCCATTGGACCAGGTACAGGAGTTGTCCACGCAAAATTTTAGAGTCTAGAATTTCCGCAATTTCATAGTGTTCCTCATCGTCAATCATCAGAGGCGGGGGAGGCTCCGACATCGCAGGTTGCCATTTAGTCGGGGGTAACGCCGGTTTGAGGAGGCTGTAATGAAAAATTGGATGTATTGCTTTAAGAGATTTTGGCAGATCTAGCTGTACAGTCACTGGATTTATACATCTTAGCACCTTGAAAGGACCAATATATTTCCAAGCCAGTTTTTTGGACTGCTGCGCCAGCTTTAGATTCTTTGTTGACAGATAGACTGAGTCCCCTGGTTTCAGATTCCATCCCCCAGCTCTTTTTTTATCTGCTTGTTTTTTATACTGTGACTTGGCTTCATTCAAAGTCTCAACAATTAGGGGCCAAGAATCGCGGAAAGTTTTACACCATGCTGACGCTTTCCCCACGTTTTCACCAGGTTTCAAGAAAGGAAGAGGGGGCTGTCATAACCCATGGCAGCTTTGAATGGAGACATCTTTGTTGAAGCATGCCATGAATTGTTGTATGCAAACTCCGCTAATGGCAATAAATCAACCCAATTGTCTTGTTGATAATTAGAAAAACATCTCAGATATTGTTCTAATGTTTGGTTTACTCTCTCAGTTTGCCCATCAGTTTCGGGGTGGTAGGCAGTACTAAGAGCCCGTTCAATGCCCATTAGGGTCATTAGCTCTGACCACAACTTGGAAACAAACTGACTTCCCCTATCGGATATTATTTTGAGTGGCAATGTATGTAGCCTGGCAATGTGTTGAAGAAATGCTTTGGCCAAAGCCTTGGCGGTTGGTAAACCTGGGAACGGTATAAAGTGAGCTTGTTTTGAGAACAAGTCCACTACCACCCAAATGACCGTCATATGTCTAGAGGGGGGAAGATCAGTAATAAAGTCCATTGAAATTACTTCCCAGGGTCTGCTTGGAGTGGGTAGAGGGTGTAAGAGACCTGGTGGTTTCCCCGGCCTGGCTTTACAACGGTTGCACGTTGTGCATGATTGTATATAGAGCGATAAATCCTGTTTCATGCGGGGCCACCAAAACCCACGTTGCAGAAGTCTCAATGATTTCACATATCCGAAGTGCCCCGCAGACTTTGAATCATGAACTGTTTGCAACATTTGGGATCGAGTAGCTTCTGGAACAAACATTTTATTTCCCTTAAACCAGCAACCAGTTGGATCACATCTCACATCATCCCTGACTTGTAACTCACTTATTTCTTGTGGGGTGATGTCGGTGAGAAATTGTTTTTCCCAGGAGAGTGTCTGGATGGGGTTCTTTGATGTTAGTTTGGCTTTACGGGTGACAACTGCACCAACCAGTTGTTCTGGGGTGAACATAGACTCTTGTACTTCCACCCTCTTACAGAAATGTTGGGGAAGACGGGAAAGAGCATCCGCCAAATGATTAGCCTTCCCTGGGAAATGGTGGAGAGTGAATTGGAATTTGGAGAAAAACTCAGCCCACCTAAATTGTTTAGCATTTAGATTACGGGGTTTTCGCAGTACCTCAAGGTTTTTGTGATCAGTCCATATCTCAAAAGGTACTTGGGACCCCTCTAACCAGTGTCTCCAAGTGATCAATGCTAAACGTATAGACGCAGCTTCCTTGTCCCAAATGGGCCAGAATCTTTCGGTATCATTGAATTTTCTTGATACATAAGCTAGAGGTTGTAGTTGCCCCTGAGCGTTCTCTTGCAAAATCACCCCACCCATAGCAGTATCCGACGCGTCTACCTGGACCACAAATTTTTTTGTCTCATCGGGGTGTGCTAAAATCGGCTCAGATGTAAACAGACGTTTTAATTGTTCAAACGCGTTCTGACACTGCGGGGTCCAGTTCAAAGGGGCCCCTGGCACTGAAGCCTTGGATCCCTTCCCCTTAGTCTTTAGAAGTTCAGTGAGGGGAAGGGCAACTTGGGCAAAGTGGGGCAGGAATTGCCGGTAAAAGTTGGCGAAACCGAGAAAACTCTGAAGCTGTCGTCTGGTTTTGGGGGCTCCCACATTACCACATCCTGGACCTTCTTTGGGTCCATTTCCAACCCCTCAGAGGATATGCGGTACCCCAGAAAATCAATACACTCCCGGTGAAATTCACATTTCGAAAGTTTAACAAACAGTTTGTGCTCCAATAGCCTTTCCAACACTTTTCGCATGAGAATGGTGTGAGATTGTAGGTCTGGGGTATAGACCAAGATATCATCCAAGTAAACGACCACCCCCTTGAACAAGTAGGGGTGTAGGACCTCATTGATTAAGTTCATGAAGACCCCGGGTGCCCCCTGCAATCCGAACGGCATAACCCGATATTCGAATTGCCCCAGCGGGGTATTAAATGCGGTTTTGTATTCATCCCCCTCTCTGATGCGAACTCGAAAATAGGCATCTCTCAAATCCAGTTTAGAAAACACTTTCCCTTTTGCCACCTCTGCCAATAAGTCTTTGATAAGAGGCATCGGGTAGGCATTGGTTGCAGACACTGCGTTAAGTCCCCGGTAATCCGTGCATAGTCTGAGCCCCCCATCTTTTTTTTACAAAACAACACAGGTGCGGCGAAAGGAGATGAAGCTGGCCTAATAAATCCACGAGCCAGGTTTTTATCAATAAAGCGGCGCAGTTCTTCCTTCTCACTGGGACTCATGGCATAAATTTTCCCTTTTGGCAATTTCTGTCCCGGAAGAATTTCAATAGCGCAGTCAGAGTTACGGTGGGGGGTAGCTCATCAGCCTCCTCCTCCTCAAAAACTCTAGTCAAATAGTGGTAATCCTCAGGAATGCGGTTAAGGTCCTCCATTGCCAAACAAGCACGTGGAGGCTCATTGCAGGGAGGGTTTCCCCACCCTGGGTCCCATTTGTGTTCATTACATTTCGGTGAGATAAACTGAACATTCCCTTCCTCCCATAGAATGTAAGGGTTATGTCCATGTAACCAAGGGCTACCCAACACTAAGGGAAATTGGGCTTGAGGAGCTATGACGAACGAACGTAGCTCCCAGTGGTCACCAATGCCTATTCTTAAAGGAACAGTCTCAAATCGGCATGGTTCTTTCATTGGAGACCCATCCATTTGTGTGAAAGTTATTGGGTCTTTCAAATGGACCACGGCTGCCTCCAACCCTACAACCATAGACGGGTTTATAAGGTCCCTCCCACACCCAGAGTCAATGAGGGCTCGGACCCGAATGTGGGTCGTCATTGCTGGATTCATTACTAGGACAGTCACAAAGAAGAGAGAGGGGTAATTGCTCACCAGTTTAGGCGCCTCAGGTGTTGGGTCCTGTTGTGTAGCGCCATTCACAAACAGGACCATTTCATTTCCCTGCATTTCATTCTCTTCCTCCAGCAACAAGGTATCCACTTGGTCAGGACCCGCGAAAAGAGCCCGTGTATTGCGTGGTTTTGCGGTGCCTTTCTTTGGGTTGGGACTCCACCTTCTGGGCTCGTCTTGTGGTAGCCCCCGGTTGGGGTCTCCTTTCGGGCAGGCTGCGGCAAAGTGCCCTTTCTCCCCACACCGCAGGCAGAGCCCCTGCCGCATACGTTGATCCCGCATTCCACTTGGGGTGGATACCGGTTTAGGTCTGGCTTGGCCCGCCGCCGAACTCGGGCGGTTGTTACCAAACGATAAATCCAGTTTCATCATGCGTAGGCGGCTCTCGGCCTTCTCGGCTTCTTCCATCCAACCTTGGAGGGTGCGGGGTTGCTGAGAGCTGAGGATGTTATTGCGGATATCCACAGCTAGACCCATTCGATATTGTTGGGCCAAGACCGCATCCGTCCAGTCCCGGATTTTCACAGCATGCCTTTGAAACTCCCTTGAGTACTCTCGCACTGAGAGTTTGCCTTGTCTGAAGGTACGAAGGAAGGCTTCGGCTTTTCGGCCGCCCCGGGTCCTCGAAACGGTTCCTCAGAGCCCACATGAAGTCATCTACATTCCCCAACTCCGCCGCCTCCAGATCATGAAGCGCTACATACCAGCTGGTAGCACTCCCTCGAAATCTGGATGCGATAAACTCCACCTGTTGTTCTTCATCTGGGAAAACATAGCCCCATCTTTGCACAAATTTTCCGACTTGCAATATAAAAAAGGACACAGTCTCTGGATCTCCATCAAATGTGATTTCCAGCATGTCCTTAGGACGGATCACTGGGGGGGCCGGTGCCATAACCGGAATCGGCTGCATGAGTGGAGCTGGGGCAGGGAGTTGAGGCGGAGGCACAACTGGCGGCTGGAGCGGTCCTGGTTGGCCTGGCCCTGGTCCTGGTGCTGGAACGACCGGTGGAGGAGGTGCTGGTGCTGGCTGGCCCGGCCCTGGGCCCGGAGGGGCGGGTTGGCCCGGTCTCGGCCCCGGAGGAGCAGGAGGAGGAGGAGGTGGACGACCCGGGAGCAGCGGTGGGGCCGGGGCTGGTACTGGTCTAGGCTGTGTCAGCGGATGAGCCCGAATGGCTTGGTCCATCATCTGGGGTAGGGATTGCATTAGCTTGCTCATGTCCCTTACCAGCCGTCGGGTATCCTCTTGGATAGAGTCCACGCGAGCGTCGGTATCTGGCCCAGACCCAGTTCTAGGAGAGCCTCGAGGTATCCTCCCTTGGGGAAGTCCAAAACTGCCGCGGGGATCCAACAAACTGTCGCGGCTTTGGCTTCCCGGCAGGGTCCAGGTCGACTGAGTCGTATCCAACAGGTTCTTAGTCCAATCGCGTGACCTACGATAGGTCACCCCTTTATCCCATGGTGTTGGGACTCCTGGCACATAGGTTCGGGGAATCGCTCCTCCCTGACTCGGTAGTTGCCCAGCCGGGCTGTAGACAGGGAGAGTGTACTGAACCCCCAATGTGCTGATTAATGGTGGGGACACTAATCCGGCTCCCGATTGTGATGTTGGTGCGACCAAAACCGTAGTAGTAGTCACTGGAACAACAGTGGTGGTCGGGAGGGTGACTACAGCAGCCGCCACAGTGGTAACTGGAACCGTGGCTCCTGAGGTAGCGGCTGCCGCCGCTGCACCGGTGGCCCCTGGCGTGGGCGTCGCCGCTGCTGCTGCGCCCGTGGCTCCTGGAGTGGTAGCCGCCGCAGCTGCGCCCGAAGGAGTCGTCGCTGGGGCTGCGCCCGTAGCTCCCGTACCCGCTCCGCTCATCGTGGTAGACGGCGGAAACTGACGGTAGTGGGAATGATGGGATTCCTGACAATTTCTGTCAGGTTAAAATCAAGTAGATCCAGTCATTCTTGCACAAAGAAAGGTTTATTGGATTATCTTGCTATAAACCCACAGTAGGAGGTCATTGTCAGGAATGGGGGACAAAGCAAAGCAAGCTGACTTATAGTGTGATGCAATGAAGCGCCTAGCAAATAAAACTTGAGCACTCGCGCGGGAACTCCCGGCGGGAGAAATACTTGATGAGCGGGAGACTACTCCCCCCTCCCCTTGCCTTCCCAGGACTGGAAAATTCTCAGCGAAACAAGAATAGTCCAAAGCCTACATTCAAGGCCACTGTGATAAGGAAAAGCGGCAGGGAAGAAGCTCCCACGTTTCTGCCTGCATACCTACGCAAGCGCATAGCGGGGTAGGGAACATACAACAATGGATTCAGTGAGAAACATCAAATGCATATTTTCTGACACATGTGCGCATGCATCATTCAGCATTGGTGCGCATCCCATGGAAACTTACAACATCCGGAAACCCCAGGACATGGGCGGGCGTCGGAAGCCGCGGGATACTGGCGCCCCCATGATCAGACTGCTGGCCTTTGCCCCGGGGTTTCCGGAAACTAGTCCTTCGTCCCTAGTAGTTTTTTACTCCGCGTTTTCCATGGTAAGCCGCAGTTTGGCCACGGGAGTGCTATGCCTCCCAGATGTGCCAGTATGATCGCGCATGGAAAGTCCGTAGGGCTACTGTGCCTTTGGCAGGGCAAATGCTCCGTGTGAACAGGGCCTATATCTGCCCTCCAAAACTGCTGAGAGAAGAACATTCATTCTTGCCAAAGTAAAAGCTCTTCTTAGTTTTGGGATTGTCAATTGATAAAAATATTTTGGCAGTTGCATTGGGAGGGCAATTTCCAAATGGTGTGTGGAACATACCCTGTGTGCCCTAATAGACGTACTTGTAACATCCAACTTTTTTACACATTTTTTAAATTTTCTTACAATGTCTTTAGTTTCTGTATTCTTAATCATATCATTTGTTATTCCTAGGCATTTCATTTTCTTCTCCAGTAGGTGATCCCACTGGCTATAATGTTTATTTGCCTAGATGAGCCCAAGTAGAGTAGATCCTCCTTCAAATTTTAAAACCTTTACTTTGAAGAGAAATGCTTTAATCCAAGCTCTAGCTTCCATTGATAATTTGCCTGGTTCATCTGTCAGTGCTATGCCCGAGACACATCTAGGTATAGTCAAGGAGCATCAGAAAAAGTCATACTGTATGGAATCCGTTTTTTCAGAGGCAGCATGAATCCAAATTTCTGCACCATACAGGAATTTGTTCAGACCCTTAGCATTAATATCACCCACTGCCTCCTTGTGGCAATGAATACAGTGAAGCCAGCGGTGAGAAGGACAAGCCACTCCCATTGTAAGGTACTGTGCTCCTAGAATTCCTGGACTATACTAGGCACAGAAGAAGAAGAGGAGGAGGAGATTGGATTTATAACCCACCCTTCACTACCCAAAGGAGTCTCAGATTGGCTTACAAACTCCTTTCCCTTCCCCTCCCCACAACAGACACCCTGTGAGGTAGGTGGGGCTGAGAGAGCTCTGACAGAAACTGCTCTTTTTCAAGAACAGCAGTGCCAGAACTATGGCTTGCCCAAGGTCATCCAGCAGGTGGAAGTGGAGGAGTGGGGGAATCAAACCCAGTGTAACAGGCTGGATTCACCCCCTGGCCAGAGTAACCCCGGGGTTACTCTGGCCTAGCCTAGAAAAACCCCTGCCGGGCCAGGCCAGAGTAACCCCGGGGTTAATCCAGACTAACCCCTGCCAGACAAACCTCTGCCGGGCTCTGTTGTCTAATGAGATTGGATTCATACCCCATTCTTCACTACCCAGAGGAATCTCAGATTGGCTGACAAGTTTCTCATGGTTTCTCAAACCCTCAGAAGCTGACACTGTGCTGGTTACAATGACATTTAACTTACCACTCTATATTGGGGACTCTGAGTCCCAGGTTCAGATAGTTTGGCATAGGCAACTTTACATCCGAGGGGTTACTTTGGCCCTGGGTTACAGGTTGTTGTGTTGTGCAGTCGGGGTAACTCTGGTGTGGCTCAGCAGAGGTTTGTCTGGCAGGGGTTAGTCTGGATTAACCCCTGGAGTCACTCTGGCCTGTCCTGGCAGGGGTTATTCTAGGCTAGGCCAGAGTAACCCCGGGGTTACTCTGGCCGGGGGGTGAATCTGGCCTGTTACACCGGTTCTCCCAGATTAGAGTCTGCGCACTTAACCACTACACCAAACTAGCTCTCTAGCTCCCTTTGAGTCCTCCAGGCCATCATAGGACTGGTGAGCAAAAGGATCCACCACTGGCATGAGGCTGCAGCAGCTGCAGTGACAAGATGCAGTGAGACAGGGCTGCTAAAATTGTGCACAACATTAACAATGGAGTAGAAGTTGGCATTTCAGCAGACACACAAAACCCCACCTCCCCCTCTACCCCATGTGGCCATTTAATGATATCTTCTGAAAAACCTGTGTCGATATTAGTACTAACACTATTGGGAATCTATACCATGATTTCTTTTTCTGTTGCTCAGCTTCTGTTCACTGCATCGTTTCACAGGAGAGGCGATTAGCAAACTAATCCCTTGTATTTGTTTCCCACTTCCTAATTCCAATTAAACACATCTGTGTCTCCCAAAGGACTGGACACCTTTCACCATGCACATTCTTATCAAGCAGAAAGAGAGAAAACTTACCCAGGAGGGGCCTGATTTCCATATCAACAGTTTACATGTTGCTAGAGTTCATTTAATCCTGGAATGCGAGAGAACCAGTTATAACAGGGACACCTGAGGGGTGGGCCAAGAAAAGGCACATTGAAGGAATGCCAGTCACAGAGATATCTCTGAATAGAGAGAGAGGGAAGTGCACGTTTATTTTTACAAAATGCTTTGTCATTAACAGGAAGCATAGGATGCGTAAGCAGGCATCAAGAAGACTGTAATTCAGAGTACACATCTTCACGCATTCCAGGGTTGCCAGACCCCTGGTCCTGGCGGAGAGTTCTGGCCAAGCACAATCCCCAAGCACGACCACCCACAGCCACCCTTCTCCCTTCTTTCCTGAGAGATTTAAAGTGCCTTCCAGCTGACTGGGGGAGTGTGTGGCCCGCTGTCAGTAACGGCTCCTTGGTTCATGTTTCATACTGAGTCCATTGTTCTGTGTTCCCTATCTTGTCCCTGCTTCTGCGCTTGCGTAGGCATGCTAGCTGTAACATGGGAGCTTCGCTGCTACTGCTCGGTGTTATCACAGTGGCCTTGAATGCAGGCTTTGGGCTACTCTTGAGTCTATGAGAATTTTCCAGTCCTGTGAAACCGAGGGGGTAGGGGGAGTTGTCTCCCGACCATTAAGTAACCCTCCCACCGGGAGTTTCCCGTGCGTGCGCTTGAAGATCATTTGCTAATTGCATTTCTGCATCATACTATAACTATGCCTGAGCCGCACATCCTGCCATTCCTGACGATAACCGTTTTGCTGTGGGTTTTAGCACTGTATTCCAATAAAGCCTTTCTTGGCCTCAAGAATGCTTGGATCTACTTGCTTTTGAACCTGACACCCGCCAATCAGCTGGAGGGCCTTTTAAATCATGC
This sequence comes from Gekko gecko, assembly GCA_029375565.1. Classification (NCBI taxonomy): domain Eukaryota; kingdom Metazoa; phylum Chordata; class Lepidosauria; order Squamata; family Gekkonidae; genus Gekko; species Gekko gecko. Next base: position 72,449,806 of record JAPDNY010000003.1, on the reverse strand, counting down.
AGGAGGGGCTGCCATAGCCACACACCTGAATTTCACCTGAATCCAGGCGCATGCAGCCCCACTGGCCAAAGGACCTTTTAAATGCTTTTGGCCAGTGGGGGTTGGCCTCATGCGCCCGAATTCCAAGCGGCATCCAATTCAGGCACGTGGAATTCAGGCGCATGATACCCCTGCTTGGAGCAGCATCGCCACTTGGAGTTCAGGCACATGTAACCCCCGCTGCCCAGAAGCATTTAAAGGGTCCCTTTAAATCCCCAAGGTCCTGAAGTGTCTAAAGGGTCCCTTTAAATGCTTCTGGGCAGCGGGGCTGGGCCTTGCACACCTGAATTCCAAGCAACATCACTACTTTTGAGTTCAGGTTCATGAAACCCCCGCTGCCCGTAAGCTTTTAAAAGGTCCCCTTAAAAGCTTCTGGGCAGTGGAACTGGGCCTTGCCCTCCTGAATTCAAAGTGGCATGGTGTTGGGAAGCCCTGGGCTCCATGGACATGATCCATATATATTGTGGGGCGATGGAATTGTGTGGTTCATTTCCCCTAAATGTCAAAACCACATATGGGACCCGAAGTGGGGAGTAGCTCTGGATAGCGAACCAGCTCGGGTGTGTCTCACTACGGAGGAGCTCGCCAAAATCCTGAGGGAATATAGAGACTTGGCATGGGTATTTGAAGAGGAAGAGGCTGACGAACTCACACACACACACACACAACTCTGACTGTGCAATTGAGTTGTTGCCGGGGCATTAAATGCCAAAGGGGAAGCTCTATGCTATAAGCCCCGGGGAGAAAATGGAGTTGCGGAAGTTTATAGATAAAAATTTAGCCAGAGGGTTCATCCGGCCAGCTACTTCCCTGTTTGCAGCCCCCGTCCTCTTTCGGAAAAAGAAAGTCGGGGGCTTGAGACTTGTTGAAAGCTGTCTTGTATTCTTGGAGTTCAGGCACGCAGCCTGTGGCTGCCCTCTCCCTCCCCTCCTACAAGATTTAAAGGGCTCTCCAGCTGATCTGCAGGCCCTTTAAATCTCAAAGGAGGTGAGGGAAAGGGGTGGCCGTGAGTGGTCATTATTAGGGGTGGGGCTTGGGGGCAGGGACATCCCCAATGTGACATCATCATGTTGGGGATATCCCCACCCCCTCCAGGAATACCCCCCCCCCATATTCCCCCACTGCGGAGGATGCTGGACCTGGCAACCCTGATGCATTCATGGAATATAGCCATAGCTTTACATTACAATCCATGCAACACTGCTTTTTGGATGCCTATCAAAAGCTATCACCTAATACAGAAAAGCTGTTTTTGAACATACATAGTATTTATCCACTTGCAGTTGTAATTAAAAAAATCTCTTTCCTATGCTGGCAAAACATGTGTGGGAAGTAATGTTCAAACATCGCCAACGTGTGCCGGTCAAATCAGTATTGTGAGTGCATGGAGCGACTGTCCCTAAAAGCTTCATATGATTGCCCTGGGACACGTGGTACAAATATTACTCCAAAGCGTCAGTCACCAAGATGGTCACAGACTTTCCAGTGGAAACAGGTTTGGACTATCCTTTATCCCGTAGGCCACGACCGAAGTCTGGCCAAAGGAGAGATTTTCTGGAAGACAAGCCCGATCAACAGAATCAGTTTAGTCTCCTGAGAGTATACAACAAATGCTGTCCTGTTCTATCTGTATGCATTGTTAGCCCTGACGCCATTATGGGGCTTTGCTATGGACTGTTTGCTGTTGCCACATGGTCTGTCTAGACTGTAAAATGGATGCCAAGGTAGAAGCCCATAGAGAAAGGAAAAAGCTGTCTTTTTTACTCTGAGGGACTCCATTACATACCTGCTGCATGTCACATACACGGATTAAGGGCCATACAGCAGACAAAGGACTTTTCCTCTGCCAGTGCATGAAGGGATTACCCAGTCAAGCATTCAAATTGTTAACGACCCTTCCTGATGCTAATCAGGGACAATCAGGGAAGTCTCCCACCTTTTGTTTACCTGGCCAGCAAGTCCTATAATCCATTCAACTAGACACCCAACACCTGGCTTCTATTGTTAAATCCAGACCCTGCCTCTCTGGAAGCCCATTGGTCAAACCTAAGGTCTGCCTCTACTGACATCACACACCCCTGGGACCCCAGATTGGCCCAGGTAATCTTTTGTTCTCACCTGAGACCAGCCCCCAGGGCCACCCATTGGGCTGCATTGTCTTACAGTGGGTATATCCCAGCATACACATGGCCTCAGACCGTGTGTGTCTCTGCCATGAGCCAAAATGGCAGCCCACCCCTGAACCCTCTGGGTTTAGGCCACAATCCTTCTTCATGGACTTCTGCACATCTGACAGGTAGTATCACCTCTCCATAAGCCATCAATCCCCTCTGCTTTCTTAGTTCTATTTTATGTGTGTGAATGTTTGAATACTGTTTGTGTGTTTGTGAATGGATAAATAAGGATTATATTCAGTAAAATAATATTTTATTAATTATACCTGGACTCTGTGTCTTTTACTGGGAACCATTACAAAGCAGCAGCATTCTCTGTATATACAGGCGAGAATCCAATAATAATAATAATAATAAACCAATTGCTATATTTAAAATAGAGCAATTGGGCTAACAGAAAATGGAGGCACCGCTGGGATTCGCCCTGACCATCTGAACGTGCATGCTAGTCGACACGTGTTCTTCAGATGGCCGGACGTGGAGAAGAAGCTGTTTGTGTGGTTTCAGTAAAGACCTGTGTGAAAGGTTGCTGTCTGTGTGATTGGCTAGAGAGCATTTTCTGTTGTGGGAGGCTGTTTTTCCCCTTTGTCTCCTTCAGCAACTCCTGGTCTATTTGGTGGGGTGGGAACCAAGACCGATAGTGTAGGGTGTTAGGAATTGCACCACACTACACCACACCACACTGCGCAGGCAGCCATAACTGTAAACTAAGAGGAGCCACAGCAAGGTTCCAACCGTCCTCCAGAGTCTCTGGAAGCCCACTTCCCTGTCCCTTTCAGCTTTGACTAGCTAGCAGAGCGTAGAATTAAAGTGAGCAAAGAGGTCCGCTCGCTGGAGTATATTATTCCGAGGACCCTAGGTTGTAGGTTGCCCTGAAACCCTCCCGGGTTAGTAGGAGGTCATCCCGGTGGATAGAGTATCCAAAAACCCCAATAGACCGGTTTAAAGGAGTAATCCGGCAAGGGACGTGAGGCCCAGGCCAAGCCCACGCTCAAAACTCCGAATTAAAAGGGTTAATGGTAAGCCCGGCGGGGACAGAGGTCTAGCCTAGAAAAACCAGATGGAAAGGGTTATTGAGGGAAAAACCCGGCGGGGACATAAGTCTAGCCTTAAAAACCTCAAATCTAAGGGTTTTCGGTAATCCAGGCAGGGGAGTGAATTCTAGCCTTCAAAAACCGTCACTCACGGACCACGAGGCCTAAAGAGCTAAGCTCACCTCACCCGCGAGCAGAAACAGAAGAGGGGAGAGGCAACGTGATCAGGGGATCCCTATTCGGAAATGGAGCCACGTTGCTCCCAACAAAAAAAAGGCAGCCCTGCTGCACACCAGTTCCCCCCTCTTCCTTGTTAGTGGATAGTGGATGGGAATATCCTGAAATTCTCCCGGGTTAAGTTGGTTTTCCTGGTCACGGGTGGAACGCCTTAAAACCTTCTATATAGTGGATGGGAATATCCTGAAATTCTCCCGGGTTAAGTTGGTTTTCCTGGTCACGGGTGGAACGCCTTAAAACCTTCTATAATCCAAGTCTTAGAACACTTGGGAACCATAAGCCAGAGAACCTGCCAGTGAGCCGTAGAATCCTTACTGGTTAGAAACATCCAAGTTTTAGAACACTTGGAAACCAGAAGCTGAATGTGTGTTTGTGTGTGGGTAGCTGCACACCAGCATCCCACATGGACTTTGAGACTCCAGGAATCAGGGTCTTTTTCCCTTTGGTGGCCATTGGCCTTTTTGGTTTGTAAAGTAAGTTTGTTCCTCAGATCCGAGAATCTGAAGTTAAGCAAAAATGCTAAGTTAAAAACAAGAGGAAGTCTGACCTTGTAATCAAGATCCTCTCTCTCAAATTCCCCTTTTCCCAAATGGAAGGAGACCTTGGAAAGGGTGATAGAATTGTAACAGAATATACAAAATGCCAGGCAGTCTTTTTAGAAATCAAACTGCCTTGCTCCCTAGCCTCTTAAGTAAAAACCCAGCAGGCAGAAGTAAGTCACCAGTCTTGCCATGCTGAGATTAAATTCCCCTGAAACAGCAGCTTGAGACCCTGGTTGCATTTGCACCCCATGTGATGCTGCTAGAATGAAACTTCTGGGTATGACCAGGCCAACTCTCAGTATAGAAACAGAAGCAGTCATTAAGTACAGCCACTTAATGGTTGGAACAAAATAAATAAGACAGTGAATGCCTAAAGTAAAACCTCCCCCATTCCAACTCCAAACTGGGCAAGGAATGGAGTGCACACAGGACTTCCCTGTGGAAAGAACTGAGAAAGAAAGGAAAAACCTCACCCCTTAGCTTATTGCCCAGAGAATAGCATCTCCCTTTGGTAGTGCCAGCCTCCAGGCAAGACCTGGACCTCTCCCGGAGTTATAGCAAATCTCCAGGCTGCAGAGTCCAGTTCCTCTGCAGAAAATGAGTGTTTGGAAGAGAGGGAAGACTATGGCTTTTGCCCCACTGGAGTCTTCATCCTTCTTCCGACCCAAGCCTAGATCTCCAGGAATCTCCTGCCTGGACCTGGCAGCCTTGCTCAGCGCTTAGCAAGACCAACAGGTCCAAAAATCTGTAACTTTTATGTAAGTAAGGAACCTTAGCTGCAGAACTCAGGCCCCAGAAAGAACCTGAATTCAGTGGACAGTGCAGCTATGTCACCAAAATTCCCAAAACATGCTTAAATGCTTGAGAGATGAAGTCCAATACAGATGTAGCATCAGAAATAGTCTTTCTATAATTACTGGCATAATTGAGAGAAATTGAGAAAATTCTGTACCTCTGGTTTTACCTTTTAAAAGATAGAATTCTAGAAATCCCATTCTCTTCCCAAATGCCTTTGGGAGAGAATTGGATCCATTTCAGTCATGTTTAAAACAGCCAAAAGAGTGGAAATTTAACACTTGCCTAATCAGGAAACTTTAGCAGCCCCCCTTCTTCACTGTGATCAGCACAGGAAGACAAAAGAAAGCCAGATGCCCCTCGAGGCGAGCCCAACTTTGTCTCCGTGACTGTCAGCGTAGGAATACAGCTTCAAGAGAGAGAGAGAGAGCATTTACTGATCAAGATTTGTCCTTCTAACTAATTACTACTAAAGGTATTAATATGTAGGGAAGGTACTAATGATTAATATGTACTAATTTTCTTCTGACTTTTCTGTCTCAAATTGAAGAGGAAAATGTAAGACTCTCACTCTCCATTTAAAATTCAAATGAACCCGCTGACTTGCCACCTTCCAGGGGAAAACCCAAAGGAGGACAAGATAAGGCTCCTAGCTAGATTAATGGCCCTTCTGGAGGGTAACAATTGCACCTCCTTCTTTTGTTAAGAGAAATCTCCCTCTGTAAAGGAACTAGGGGGGAGCACAGAAAAGAAAAAAATGTTTTCTCCTTTGGTTTTTAAAGCATAGATGGGGAATGAAAATGCATAGAGAAGACTGATCTTTTCTTCCCTTTTGAATTTGTAATTCCTTGTCTATTACAGGAAGGTCATCTTCCTTCCCCCCATTCCAAAGTTTAGTTTTTGTTTTTTTTAAAGGTCCGTTTTGTAATTGTTTTTACATGGTAATATTGTTCCCTTTTAATTTTAATGGAAATCTTTCTTTAGAAAGTTAAAAATACATTTATTTGCATCCTCTTCCTTGGAATTTCTCATGATTAGAGATCCCTTACTTTCAAAATGGTACATTTGAAAATAGATTTTAAAATAGATTTGTTTCTGTTCCATTAATTTATTACAGCATCTCGATTTTAAGCTTTGTCTTATCTTCCCATTCTTATAGAAGGGAATCTCTTTTTAAAATTTCTTGGTAAATTTGTGTGATCTAGAACTATTTCATCTCTTTAAGGTTTTATAAATACTCTTTTGGTTTTGGAATTAGCTGTTCTCTTAAAGCCCCACCTTTAGGGCTAACGTTTCTTTAGTTTTGATATCAGTTTATATATAGCTACCATAGAATATTTTAAAGGATTTAAGTCTGGCAGCACATCCCTTCTGATTTTGTTCTAGTAATCTATATGCCCAGGCCCCCTTCAGCCCAGTTTCTACTAGCAAGGAAAGAAACTCTGTACATGCTCAGAAGAACTATTTGCTGGCACAAAGCCTGTGCCAGAGACAACTTTTTTTTCTTTCTTTCCTCTTCTCTTGTGGTGTGATCTTTGGCCGACTTCTTAAATCATGCAGAATTATCAAGGGCTACTGCCTCTTCTCTTCTCTTGGATTTTCAATCCTGTCTGTAATTTAGCTACTTGATTCTTTCATCTTTATTTTGTTTAAGGGCTTCCTCTTTGAGGTACACAATCAGTACCTGATGCTCTAAGTTTATTCTCCTATTTAAGTTTTATCCCTGCATGGCTAGAGCATCTTTCTATCCATGCAAACCTGTTAATCTGTCTCTCAAGTTCTTTCATATCTGCAGGAACTGAAAATCTGAACCTGCAATTGAAGTCTTATGCCTGATAGTAAAGGCACACCTTATAAGTTATTTTAGGAATTGTTTGTTTCATATGTGTGTTAATAATTATTGCTTTCCAGCTTTTTGTTAGCTTTGTTTTTGGGGTATGACCCACCCCCATAAGCCGGCAGTTTTCCCTGGGGGACCCCAACTTTTTCTACAACAGCCATGGCAATCTAACTTCCTTTTTTTTGAAACGTTCTTTTGTTTGGCCATTTTTTTATAACTTCTTGGCGCCTCCAAACTGTGCACATCTTCACCTGGAACTCTGCTCTGGTCACCATAATAAAAACTGAACGTTCAGCTATTTCCAATTGTACCTGGAGAATACTCCTGCTATGCATATGCATCAAAGACTTTCCAAGATTCCTGTTCAGCCTACAAGACCTCGTGGTCTTGCCAAAGCCATTGCTCCCTATTTGCTACGCACCCAAGTCGCCTCCTAATTTGCCTTTGCTCCAGTTTCAGCAAAGGACCTGCCAATTTACCAGCTGCCTTCTCTGGTCCTCCAGCCACTGCTGACCTGCAAATTGCTTGCAAACCATCTCATGGACATTGGATGCCACCTCAAGGGCAGGCAACTCTCACAACCAGCTGCAAATACCTCATGGCACCCACCCAGTTATTACTTTGGGACCCAAGATTTGCTTTTTGGTCCCTGAAAGCATGAAACCTCCATACTAAGGCTCAGATTGCCTGTGCCTTCTGTCAACTTGGGTACCTAGGGGGGTGGTTTCAAAAATGTATCAATGTTCCTTACCCACATTTATCTGTAATGTTCAACTGAAGCTCAAATTGATTTGTATCACTGACTGTATTTATTCATTGGTCCATGTCATTTTCATGTTGTTGCTCACATGTTCTAAATGTTTTGTAATCATGCTTTTACACACATTCATTCTCAATTCTTCCAGCATAGCATTTGCATTGCTTTTAGTTATCTTTCTGCTTTTAAGTTTGCTTAACCCACCAATTTTTGCTTTCTGTATTTGTCTAATTGTTTAGGAATTTTGGTAACCTTTGAGTTAGATATGTTTTTAGCTTATAAGTTTTTAGAATTATTAGGATGTCTTGCATTTCCTTTTTGTTGCTTTATAATAATTAGAAGCCTTCATTAGATTTGCTATAGGTAGCATTATGTACAGTAGTCATGTCTCTCTGGAAGATGTGCAGAAGGTCCCTGCAAACACATACACAGAGGCACTCACCCTTCCTTATTTTAAAACATTTTTTTTTAATTTTTCCTTTTGGTTCCCAGAAAGATATATTTTTATAGCCGGTATGCCTGACTCCCTCACCGAGCCTTTCCCCTGTAAATTCTTTCTCTAACCTTGTTCAGCTGTCTTTTCTTTTCTGGTCATATGGAACTCCCAACGGCAGCAAAACATCATTTGAAGTGAAGCCATCTTGGCTCACGCCTAAAGACGGCTTCAAGGGGGAATTGTTACCAGAGGCACTGCCTTTTATTCTTGGGTAGCCCCAAAACAGGGGTGCCCTACTTTCTAACCTGAACCAAAGTCCCCAAAAGCCAGGCACTCTCAGCTTGACCACAGAGTTGGGCTGCAAGTGGTCTGCAAAAGGGATTTCATATTCAGGTTTCATAAGGTGACCTCAGAGCAAGTCTTCCCCCTCCACCCAGCAGAGATTATGCTCATGGAATAACAATGAGTTCCAGAGGTAAGTATTTAAAAGCCACCTGGCACTCTTCAGCACCTTACCCAGCCTTTTGTGTTTCTTTGTCTTTCTTGCCTCTGTCCCTCAAGATACCGGGAAGTCTCCATCGAAGTGTGTATGTGCAGACGATGTCATCTGACGCTGCCATGTCTGCAAGGGGGGGATATGTTAGCCCTGACGCCATTATGGGGCTTTGCTATGGACTGTTTGCTGTTGCCACATGGTCTGTCTAGACTGTAAAATGGATGCCAAGGTAGAAGCCCATAGAGAAAGGAAAAAGCTGTCTTTTTTACTCTGAGGGACTCCATTACATACCTGCTGCATGTCACATACACGGATTAAGGGCCATACAGCAGACAAAGGACTTTTCCTCTGCCAGTGCATGAAGGGATTACCCAGTCAAGCATTCAAATTGTTAACGACCCTTCCTGATGCTAATCAGGGACAATCAGGGAAGTCTCCCACCTTTTGTTTACCTGGCCAGCAAGTCCTATAATCCATTCAACTAGACACCCAACACCTGGCTTCTATTGTTAAATCCAGACCCTGCCTCTCTGGAAGCCCATTGGTCAAACCTAAGGTCTGCCTCTACTGACATCACACACCCCTGGGACCCCAGATTGGCCCAGGTAATCTTTTGTTCTCACCTGAGACCAGCCCCCAGGGCCACCCATTGGGCTGCATTGTCTTACAGTGGGTATATCCCAGCATACACATGGCCTCAGACCGTGTGTGTCTCTGCCATGAGCCAAAATGGCAGCCCACCCCTGAACCCTCTGGGTTTAGGCCACAATCCTTCTTCATGGACTTCTGCACATCTGACAGGTAGTATCACCTCTCCATAAGCCATCAATCCCCTCTGCTTTCTTAGTTCTATTTTATGTGTGTGAATGTTTGAATACTGTTTGTGTGTTTGTGAATGGATAAATAAGGATTATATTCAGTAAAATAATATTTTATTAATTATACCTGGACTCTGTGTCTTTTACTGGGAACCATTACAAAGCAGCAGCATTCTCTGTATATACAGGCGAGAATCCAATAATAATAATAATAATAAACCAATTGCTATATTTAAAATAGAGCAATTGGGCTAACAATGCATTGTTAGGTCAAGCCTCTATCTTCCTTCTAAGCAACTCAGAGGAGCTCAGACTACCACGCCCTCCGAGCATCACATCACCTTCCTGCCTCTGCTCGCAAAGCAGAGACCTCATTTGACATTAGCAAAATGTGTTACATGAAATACAAATTGACGATTATTCATCTGCATGGCATGAGTATAAGCTTCTAAGTGCCATAATAGACGGTATGAGAGAGTAAAACTGACCTTTTTTATAGGAGTGCTTGTTCCGCAGCTGCGGGTTAGTGAGATGCAAATATAAATCACCTGCCTCGATGTACTTGTATAAAAACGTTTAAGGGGCATATTAAACTCTCATAAAAGGCAGAACTTTCCAAGTAAACTTTTGCATGTTCCCTTAGCAGTTTGGTTAGGAAAGATTGATGGGTTATTTATTTTTTATAGCCTTCGACTTGGAAGACAATGTTCAGTAACCTTTGACAACAGCATTACAGGAACTTTATCAGCAGTGTCCAATACAAACAACACTTCAAACAGCTCCAGGTGGTAATTTTAGTTTTAAGTAGTCAATATACATTGATGTATAAAGATTCCTGGAAGTATTTACTTCCTGGAATCCATTCTCTTTCACCACTGTGTTTATGCATATGCAACACTCTTCCAATTAGGAGAATCCCCTATAGGGAGACGTCATGGCTGATGTATAGCTCTGAACCCCAATCCAAGGCCAAGGCAGCCTTCTGGGCTTTGCAGGGCCCATGTTAAATTCACTTTATGGGTATAAGAAATTGGATTCTTCTTTCTAGGCTGAGTATAATTCTCCCCCCACAAGGGCTGAAACAGAAATGCTCTGATCCCCTCTACTAAGAAGTGATTACCAAACTGTCATCTTGCAATCTAAACACAGCACAAGTTAACTTTTAGCCAGAGCATAAAATCCACTCTGTTTTGCTGTCACTATAGGCCAAACTACAAATGACCCTGGAGTATTTGTGAATGGACCTTCCCACCATTATGTAAAGGATAATAGCAAGCGGGAGGGCTCCTAGTTCAGATTTGGGGCATGGCAAGAGTGGAGAAGTCATTTAACTCTCTTCCTATTTAATTTCACTTACTTCAAGCAACCCAGCGCTTAAGATGTATGCTGTTTGCATGTTAGTTTGTAGGGTTGCCAACTGGCCAGCTTTCCACTGATATGACTGGCTTCCCCCCTTCTGGGAAGTGGCTACATGATGAATAGGAAAGAGTCTAGTAGTTAACTTAGGCCGCGGTCAGACCTTTAAATCCAACTCAGCTGCCGCTTGGAGTTCAGGCATGCAGCCCGTGGCTGCCCCTGACAGATCTAAAGGGCATGATCAGACAGCAACATCTGGGAAAGGTCCTGCAGCCATCAGCACCCTGTGCTGCCCTGCCACGGAAGCAGAATTAAAAGACAGGGCTTTCCCCTGTCTGATCACTCAAGCACATTCTCATGCCATCAGGATGGTCTGCTCATTCCATCCTGACTCAGTACCATTTTTTTCCCTTACTTAGCAGTATGCGCATAACCGCATACTCCATGGGGAGCCCTCAGTGCAGAGGTGCGATTCCTCATTTATGCGCATGGGAAACAAAAGGGGGGGAACCCACTCTCCTGAATGTGCCGTCTAATCTGGCAGTGACAGGCTGAGCCCACAATTACAAAGGATTTATGATCGGGCAATGCTGTGTCAATTTTCACTGGGGGAAATAGGCTCACTTCTTCTCCACACCAAATGGCATGTCTGCCCATGGCCTTAGTTCCTTTTAAGACAAAATAATTAGCTGTGCTGTACCATTTAAGAACCTGCAGTACTAGGCTTGCAGCCAATTTAACTCTCATTTTCAGCACAGGCTTTCTGTGCCTCAAAAGGAGCTTAGCTAAAAAAAACTGCAGCTGTCCTTGGACACTTTTTCTAATTCCCTTTTGCTCTTGATATCTCCTTAGTCGGCTGACTGTGCCCTTGAGCCTTTCATTCTGCCTCTTGACCCCTCAGCCCTGCCACTGGGCACACGAGCTCTGCCCCTTGATCCCACTAGTCTCAACCCTGGGGTCCCACCTAGCCAGCTCTGAGGGGCCATTGGCCACGCTGGATGGGGCACTATCCTGTTCCAGACTTAGCAATAGTAGAGTTGTCAGCCCTTGTTTCTGGGCATAATTCAAAGTGCTTTTTAATGCTATAACAGTTTGAGACTACAGTGTGTCAAAGACTAACAGAGGTAGCTCCGGTCCAGGTACCCCACCTTTGGAGATGAGCTAAGTAGTTCCTGTGGATACAGGAGGGGGTTCCCTGGAGCTTTTCCCTCAGACTGATTCAGCAGGTACCTATACTATACTAGCAGGGAGCAAGAAACTTGAGAATGTCTGCCAGCTGCATAAGATCTGAGCTGAACTTCAAATTCCCTTCCTGTTGCAAGTATTTAAACCTGGGCATGTCCAGGGGTGCCAGATGAAAGGGTCTCAGCCCTGAGCTCTCTGGCCCATTTGTTCCCAATCTCCAGAGTTAAATTTGTACTGTATAATTTTGTTGCTGGTTTGCATGTTTATCTAAATTATTTTTTTTTCTTTGCAAGCTGCTTTGTGTCCCCACTAGAAAGAAAAGTGCAATGGAACTGTTTCACTTAATAAATGTATACTGATTCATTTGGCTGTAGCAAAATTGTGTTGTTACTCAAATACTAAACCTTAGGCTTCCCTTTTGCGGTTCCTGCCACCCTCTGTGGCACACCGATGGAGGGCAGGAGGGGCAGTTTGCCTCCCTGGAAGGAGGAAGAGGCTGGATGCAGGATGTCATGACACCAAGCATTACGGCCTCAGCAAGGGGCGGAGTCAGCATTACAGAGGCCTGGTGCCACCACTACCCTTCCAGACTTGGATTGTGCTCAAAGCTCTGTTGTCTTAGGGTAGGCACTGCCGGCTCACCCACTAGGTGAGCTAGGCACTCGCCTAGGGCACTGGGGCCCACAGGGCGCCAAACAGCCCCCTGCCCCGCCCCCCATGAAGCCGGCGCTCCGAGCCCTTCCCCGGCTTTCCTGGGTGCGCTGCTACTGTGGCGTGCTCAGAAAAGCCGGCGCTGGGGCTGGGAGGGAAGGGGTGGGCGTTTGAACGGCCGCCCCTTCCCCGGCTTTCCTGGGCACGCCGCAGGTCCCGCGGGCCCAGGAAAGCCAGCGCTCCACACACACACACACACCCGTTTCCAGGCCCCACCGGGAGGTTGGCATCCTCGGTGGGGTGGAAGCCCCAGGCTGTCTTGCCTAGGGCGCCCAGACACCTGGGGCCGGCCCTGAGGGTAGGCCACGGCTGGGTGCAAGGCACGGCAGCCTGCTCTCTGGCAGCAGGGTCCTCACTGTGTTTGTGGGGCTCACACCAGTGCTTTCAGCGGTGCAGCCTCTAGGGAGGTATCGGGTGAATTTCTTGGAGCCCATAGCAGGATTCTGCCGGTGCGGCTTCTTCCATGCTTTGGGGCAGCATCCTGCAGGACAGCAGGTGGCCGTCAATTCCCTGTCTGCATGAGGGCCTGACTGTGGAGGGAGAGGCTTTGGGGCGGTTTCCTGCTTTGCGGCACCCAGCTTTCGTCTCCTCATTGACCCGAAGCATTCAATCCCCAAGGGAGCATCATCAAGGCATTCAGCCCACCGTTTGTGAGGGTGGCTTTGCCACGGCCATTTTGTGCAAGTGGTGAAGTCCTCTTCCCCCCATCAAGTTCTTCTGCCCAGCTTGGCCTGTATGGGGTGGGCGCATGGGGGGGTATATTAGGGTCCTGGCTGATCTCTAATTGGTGTGGTTATATAAGGGAGGGCTTCATCAGTGACTGTAGGCTTTGCTGTCAGTTATCAGTCAAGCTCCCCTCCACTATCCTCCTATTTAGTTCTTTGGCTTCCAGTGCCTGCCCATCTGTAGGGGGAGGTGCTTGCACACCAGAGAAGCGCAGATTCAGAATTGTCACACAGGTGCCCATTGGTGATAAATTAACATTGGCACCTGTGTGACAAAAGGGTCAGAGCAATTCCAAAGGGAAACAACCAGCTACTAAAAAGCCAGCAAAGAGACAGTACAGTACCATTCCTCGGATGAGGAACAGGATGACCCTGTAAATAAGGCCATCATTGTTCGGCTTAGTGCCATAGAAAAGCAATTGAGTGGTTTCCTTCCTGCTGCCCTGGTAGGTTCTGCGAAGCAGACTGGGCTGTCTTCCAAACAGACATTCCAGGCTCAAATGTTGACTCATTTATCTGCTATTGAAGCCAGGTTTGGTGATTCATCTGTGGGGATGAATCAGGACACTGCTTCCGGGGGTCAAGGAGCTGGACCCATAGATGAAAAGCAATGGAGCAAGCCTGAAGGAACTCAACAGCTAGTGCCATATGAGGGTCCTTCCCAGTCTGGAGGTAAGTTGGACCAAACACAATCCAGTTGGCCTGTTTGGCCATGGGGGTCTGCCTGGTGCCTCTGCTTCTTTTACTCATGCACAAGGAAGAGGCTCACATCCTGCCTGTAATATGCCATGGGGCATGGGTCAAATGCAGCCTCAGCTTGGTTGGGAGCTCACCCTGGGTCTACCTCAACAGACTCAGTTTGGGAGATGACCTGGATGAGGCCCCCATAATCAGTAGGGGATTCCTTATAAGATGGTCCCAGCAAAAGCATTGCCTTTTGGGGACCAAGCCATGCCACTAGTTGATCACCTCACCACTGCCACTAGAAATAAGATCTTGAAGGGTGAATACATTGACGTGTTCACATTATTGTTTAGGGAACTTGAAAAAAAGGACAAGGAGGACTTGGAAGAGCAAGATAAGGAGCGTCTTAAGCTGTGTAAAGCAGATAGGACAGGCCAATTGGCACCCAGGTTTCTTTGTTTACACCAGAGTAATAGTTAAGGTTCAGCCTTGGAGAGGCCTGTCCATTCTTCAGAACATGGACATAATTTACACAGATTATATGGATTTTGCTGGTCCTGCTTGGATGGAGTATGATGAAACCTTTTGCATGCGGGCTGCTATGAACCCAGCATTGTGGTTCCACCCACCCATTGTGGTTCCACCCACAATTGCAGATACAGATTATGTCCCCGGCATGGCCGAACCAGGGTGAGAGGTCGGATAGTGGACATGTTGTTGGCCAGCTACCTGGTAATGTTGGTTCCTGTGCCCAGAAGGGCCAGGGGGTTCAAAAATGCCTGCTGTACTGAGAGTTTACCTCCCAAGAGTCTTGTAGCAGAAAGCCCTGCATGTTTAGACATGAATGCCTGCTCTGAGAAGGATCTCATGCATTCCCATCATGCCCCAGGGCCAAGACTAAGCCAGGGACTAGGGAGTCAAAAGGGTAGAAAAGGCAAGGTAGGTCTGGTACCAATGGTCAAACTGAGAAAGGGCCCCAGTCCAATTAAACTGCAAGATTTGGAGTATTGGCTTTGAGATTATCCTAAACTGCAGGACTGTTTGTACCTGCTAAATGTATTTACGTTTGGGTTTCACATTCTGTATATGGGGGAGAGGTGTCCTTATTGGGTTCCTAATTTACCTTCAGTGAAAGGGCTTGAGCAAGTAGACCGGTACAAACTTGATAAAGAATGTAGGGAAGGCAGGTGTGTTAGGCCCCTTCTCTTCTCCTCCAGTTCCCAATTTGAGGGTGTCCCATTGAGAGTTGTCCCCAAGAAGGCCCCAAGGGAGTATCGTCTCATTCACCAATTTTGGGGTGAGCGGGGGGAATGATGCAATGCCAGATGAGTTATGTTCTGTTAAATACACCTCATTCGACCAAGCCATTTGGATGGTACAGTGGTGTGGCCCTGGAGAGGAATTGGCTAAATGTGACATTGTCAGCCTTCCACCCCCTCCCTGTCCATCCTTCAGATTTTGAATTATTGGGATTAGCTTTTGAAGGCCAGTTTTATATGGACAGGGCCCGCTCGATGGGGTGTTCGGTGTCTGTGCTACATTTGAACAGTTCAGTTCCTTCTTGGAATGGGTCTTATGCTTATGCACATGTTTGACCAGCACAGACCATTATTTGGACGATCTTTTTATTTGCGGGTCAGGCAGGCTCTGGGAACTGTTCCTTTTTACTGCATAGCTTTAAACTGTTGGCAGAGGGACTTGGTGTTCCCCTTGCACATGAAAAAAACAAAGGGTCCTTCTACAATTTTGACTCTTCAGGGGGTGGAAATAGACACTGTTCAGCAAGTATCCAAGTTGCCACAGGATAAGCCACTTAACCTCCAATTCATGACTGAGGAGGTGGGTTCAAAAATGAAACTGTCACTGAAGGAATTACAGCAGCTAATAGGACTCCTTAAACTTGCCTGCAAAGCGTTGGCTCCAGGTAGGGCATTTGTGAGACAGTTGTGTGAAGCCACGAAGGGACTTTGATGGCCACATCACGGGACCAGGATTACAAAAGGAATTAGGGACAATCTGCAAATTTGGAAAGAATCCCAACGGGTATTTTGCTGGAGGGAGGAACTGAAGCTTGAAGCAGAGTTGCAGGTTACATCTGATGCCGCAGGCTCCTCTGGCTTTGGAGTCTTTTTGTTGTGGGGAGGATTGGCCTGAAGTTTGGGACAAGTCCGGTTGGATTGTTGACTTGACGTTCTCGGAGTTCTTCCCAATAGTGGGAACTGTTTGGATTTGGGCAGCAGACTTTGCCAGTCACACCGTCCACTTCTAGTGTAACAATTTGGCAACAGAACAAAGCTAGAGTCCAGGGGGACCTTTAAGACCAACAAAGTTTTATTCAAGGTGTGAACTTTCGTGTGCATTTTTGTGTGCACACACACACTTCATCAGACAATGAAATGGAATTACAGATCATACTTGTAGATATGCAGGGTGGCTTGTTAAATTAAATATTATTTATTACCTATGTTGTTTTCCCCCCCTAGTTGAACCCAAGCAGATGATAACCAGAAACCAAGCTTGTCATCCTTTTTATCTGTTAAAAAAAATCTTCATTATTTTGCATACTTAATTTCACAAGCCATGTTACCTCGCCAAGGTTGGCATCCGAGATGCTTGGATTGGACTAGATGGAAAGCTAACTGCGAGCTGAGGAATGCTGTGGAGGGCACTCTTGGCATCTTTCTTTTGCATCCAGACATCCAGGTCAAGTTTTTGGACTTCTATAGGAAGAAGAAGAAGAAGAAGAAGAAGAAGAAGAAGAAGAAGAAGAAGAAGAAGAAGAAGAAGAAGAAGAAGAAGAAGAAGAAGAAGAAGAAGAGGAGGAGGAGGAGGAGGAGGAGGAGGAGGAGGAGGAGGAGGAGGAGGAGGAGGAGGAGATTGGATTTATACCCCGCCCTTCACTACCTAGAGGAGTCTCAGAGCGGCTTACAAACTCCTTTCCCTCCCCCTCCACACAACAGACACCCTGTGAGGTAGGTGGGGCTGAGAGAGCTCTGACAGGAACTCCTCTTTTTCAAGGACAGCTGTTATCAGAACTATGGCTTGCCCAAGGTCATCCAGTCAAGTGCAAGTGGAGTGAGGAATCAAACCCAGTTCTCCCAGATTAGAGTCCGCGCACTTAACCACTACACCAAACTGGAAGGATGGGGTGCATTTGTCAACAGGGGAAATGATGTTTTCTTGCAGGATTTCGGCAAGGAGTGCAGGCAGCTTTAGGCTTCCCAGTGGGGGCAAAGGCCTGAGCAGAGGCCTGCCCTCGGCTGTGGCAGTGTAGTGGGGGTTATGAAGTGGAAATGGTGAGCAGCTGGTGCACATTCCAGTTGGAAAAAAAGGGGTTAACCAGGAACGGCCTTCAGGCCTTGCGGCTCAGGGCTGGGAATGGGGATCTCACTTCCAGAGCTCCCTGGTTTGGCTTATCTCTGCAGGCCATATGGCTTCGGGGGTTGGCGTCCCGGGGTCACTGCCAGTAATGCCAGGCCACTGGTCAAGTGCCACAAGAATGGCTCATGATTGGGACAGGTGACTCACCCAATGAAGGGCAGGGAGGTTGTAAGTGGATGACACTTGCCCTACCCTTTCCGCACTTACAGTTTTTTCCTTTGCTGCACAGTTATAATGACTTAATAAGGCGGCCCTGTCTGAATCCATTACGGCATGGGGGCAATCGTATCTGATGGCTCCCTGTTTATGGCTCCTGACATGAGAACAGTAATTAAGAAGAAGAAGAATCCTGGTTCATTGGTGTTGGGCCCCCCCAATATTTGGGGGTATTTAATCTTGCTATCTGTCTGCTGACTCTTCTTAAATGGGTTTTTAAATACAAACAGTTGTGATATTGTATCAAATTATTAGTATAGTATTTTTTTTTTTTACTGCTAAGCCATCTTGGAGATCCCATAGCCAAAAGGTGGCATAGAAATATTTTAAAGAACAAAATTAAGTTCTATGAGAGAGAGAGAACGAACGAACGAACGAACGAACGAACGAACGAACGAACTATAGCTAAGACTCCTATCTCTCACCAAGAACTTACTGGTTTGTGTGTGTTTTTTGCTACACAAAAACATGTTCAAGTAAACATAACAGCAATCTGAAGGAAAATTTGTTCCAAAAAAGGGAATTCATACACTTATAAAGAAAAATAGCTAAATATTGCCTGAGGAGACTCCCTGAGAGGCCTCATTTACTGGCATTATTTATGGCCACTTCCACATTGTCACTTTCGTCACTCATTTGTCCCTATTGCTTCAGGGTTCCCCCATCCCCATATGTTTTGCTCTCTCTAGTAGTCCCAGAAGGAGCAAAACACATGTGGAAAAGGGCAGGGGACCCAAAGCAATGGGGAGAAGAGTGACAAAAAGGCCATTGCGGAAGTGGCCATTTTCAAGAAGCAGCACCCAATCAGCAATCAGATTTAGCAGTGTTTCCATGAGAGGGACATACTCTTGCTCCTTTCTTACTTTCATGGTTTTTCAGAGAGAACTTAACTGGAGTTAACTGGAAGTTCTTCTTAACGTGAACCTGGCCATCCATTCTGATCACTTCTAACAGAAAATTCTCACATTTGTCAGACTCTTCTGAGGCCAGATGGCTGCTCCCACATCTTCACCTCATAAGAACATAAGAGAAGCCAATGTTGAATCAGGCCAATGGCCCATCTAGTCCAACACTCTGTCACACAGCGGCCAAAATATACCAGGTGCTATCAGGAGGTCCAGCAGTGGGGCCAGGGCACCAGAAGCCCTCCCACTGCTGCCCCCTCCAGCACCAAGAATAGAGTGCATCACCTGCCCCAGACTGAGAATTCCCATCTATACCCTGTGGCTAATAGCCACTGACGGACTTCTGCTCCATATGTTTATCTAATTCCCCCTTGAAGCCCTCCATGCTTGTAGCTGCCACCGCCTCCAGTGGCAGTGAATTCCATGTGTTAATCACTCTTTGGGTGAAGAAGTATTTCCTTTTATCTGTTCTAACCCGACTGCTCAGCAATTTCATGGAGTGCCCACGAGTTCTTGTATTGTGAGAAAGGGAGAAAAGTACTTCTTTCTCAACCTGCTCAATCCCATTCATAATCTTATAAACCTCGATCATGTCACCCCTCAGCTGTCGTTTCTCCAAGCTGAAGAGCCCCAAGCGTTTTAACCTTTCTTCATAGGGAAGGTGTTCCAACCTCCAAATTCCACCACAGTTTCTGAAGCAGGATCTTCCACTCTGCTCCCAGTAATTCTTCTGGTGAAAACGGACAGTCATTTGCTGTCTGGTGGAGCGGCTACAAAACTTTCTCAGCTTAATTGGTGTGAAGAACCAGTCGCCATCTGATCCCACCATGCACATGAATAGAAACTTCCTCAGATTTATCTTTACTACTTGAAGTTGTTTATATTATCATTAAGTAGAGAAGTTATAAAGCTATCAGTAATTCAGCACACAGTAGATATTTAGACTTCATCCGTATTTGTTCATTTTATACTAGTTTTAACTGTTCTAGCTCCCCCTCAAAAATCCTGAGCAGTTTAATAAGAATACTGAGAACTGTCTGTTAGAGCAGAGCTCTAGTTCCACTCACAGAACATGAGTTCCCTAAGGAGATAAAATCACTGCTTAGTGATTACCGATGTCGGTTATCACTATGGAGAGGGAAAAGGTAGTGTGGAATTGCTTTCAATTGGATCCTAAAAAGTACAATAAGTTTAGAAACCATTTCCAGTTCAAAAAGACAGGGAGAAAAGCAGGCTGAACTGAACTGAGAAGAATCTGACTACAGTTCAAGAACTGCTGCATTATATGCGTGTGATGTGGATGTGCTCTTAGTAGCTTAAACAAGCAGCCAGATGGCAGCCTTCCGTTTCTGAAAGAAAGCACAATGTCATTTTTGGGTGCAAAATTCTCCCTGTATGTTTTTCATAAAGCCAATTTCAAACCAGCTGTGGTCGAATCTGCATTTGCATTTTTAAATCAGTTTCGTGCTGCCGTGACACCGTCTTTCCCTATGCTTGTTTGAAGAGTTGTTTGGAGAAGATTCATTTAAAGCAGTGTGGAAGCACAATGACAGTGGAGCCGCCACGAGAGGACGATAAACATATGCAGATATGCAAAAGTACGCTAGCACTGTTGAAGTGTGAAAACGAAAGCAGATGTAGACAGTTTTTTTGAAGACAGAGTCAGAAGGCTGGGACACCGACAGGAAAGACAAATGCAGATTCGACCTGTTGTGGGCGGCCATCAAGAGGACGGAGAGGAGGATGGTAGGCACCCACATCCCTCCAGCTCCTGTCTGGAGCTGCCTGGATCAGCCTCCATGGCTTTCCCTCTGACTCGTTCAACATAAGGACAGCAAGCCATTCACGGCACATTGGCACTTCCGACATTTGCAAGAGCTTCTTCTCCTTCATGGCTGGAAGTCATTTCAGCCTCACAGCCTCCCTGATAACCCTGAACACGTTTCGCATAGTCGACCCCCAAAGGCCCTGCTCAGCTGCTTGTGGAGGCTTGGTTGGTGACCCCAGCCTTCTGTTACCTGATCAGGCCACCATTGAGGTCTAGACCAATGGCCTCTCTAAGCTGTGGGCTCTTGTGAGCAAAAATTCTACTTTGTGAGCCACTAGCACTAAAGTTGTGAGCAAGTGACTTGGCTACTGCATAAATTAGTTTGCTCTGGAGCCCTCCTTCCTGAGCTAAGACAAAAATGTGTGAGCCAGAGGCTAAAAAACTGTGAGCTAGCTCACACCAACTCAGCTTAGAGGGAACACTGGTCTAGACCTCACTCAGCAATCCTCTGTACCCTTGGCTCATTGATCTGCTCACTCACTGACTTCCTCCTTCCCAGAAATGCGCAGCCCCTTCTCTCGCTATGCATTATGTGTTAGTCCTGTTTTCTTTTTGGCTTCTCCTTTTCCCATCTCCCTGCTTTTCAGGTCACTGCCTCTCCTCAGGCTTCCTTTACCCACCCTGTTTCTTTACCGGCTTCCTTGGCCCTCCTTTTGGCCTCCCCCTCCTGAACTGAAGTTCTGTAAGGTTTCTTCATAGTTCCTCCTTGCTTGCCTCATTTGCCTTTCCCTGCTGCCTTTCCCCACAAGCCTCACTCTCTATCTGCCCTTCCATCAGATTCCTTTTCCCCAGTTCATTCTTTATACCACACCTTGCCTTTAGCTTCCTTGTTTCTGGGCTCTCTGACCCTTCACTTCTTTATCACTCAAGCTCTTCTTCTGGGAGGAGTAAAAGCAACTTCCATTTCATACAAATCC
Organism: Gekko gecko; assembly: GCA_029375565.1. Taxonomy (NCBI): domain Eukaryota; kingdom Metazoa; phylum Chordata; class Lepidosauria; order Squamata; family Gekkonidae; genus Gekko; species Gekko gecko. The sequence continues at coordinate 72,428,730 of JAPDNY010000003.1, read as the reverse complement.
TGTCTCTTTTGCGATGTGGACAGGTCCGTAGCCATGGTGGTGTAAAAAGGGGGTGGTGCCCCATCAATTATTTGCCATGCCCCCCCATCAGCATTACAGGTTGGTGTGAAATCTGTCACACGTCTTTCAGGTGTAAATTTTCTTTGTAAGGAAAGAGTAGAAGGGAAAGAATGCATCCTGTCAGAAGTGCTTTTCTCCCTTTCTCACAATACAAGAACTCATGGGTACTCAATGAAATTGCTGAGCAGTTGGGTTAGAACAGATAAAAGGAAGTACTACTTCACTCAAAGAATGATTAATGCATGGAATTCACTGCCACAGGAGGTGGCGGCGGCTACAAGCATGAATGGCTTCAAGAGTGAATTAGATAAGCATATGGAGCAGAAGTCCATCAGTGGCTATTAGCCACATGGTATAGATGGGAACTCTCAGTCTGGGGCAAGGGATGCTCTGTATTCTTGGTGCTTGGGGGGGGGGACAACAGTGGGAGGGCTTCTAGTGTCCTGGCCCCACTGGTGGACCTCCTGATGGCACCTGGTATTTTTGGCCACTCTGTGACAGAGTGCTGGACTAGATGGGCCATTGGCCTGATCCAACATTGGCTTCTCTTATGTTCTCAAATCTTCCCAGGGTGAAGTCTCTATGCAGTTGGCTAGAACAGAATCAGCAGTTAGCAGCAGGACTGAAAAGTCCTGATTTTAAAAGCCTGCAGGGGTGCTGGTGGCACCGTCAGAAGCCCTGAGTTTACAGAAAAAAGAAAGTTGAATTTACAGTTTCAGGTTTCAGTAACTGGAAGAAGGCTCTCACACTTATTTAATTCTGCAAACTATGTAAAACGGTTGCTTCGGAGGGCATTTTTATAAAGTTTATACAGGACATTTTTTGTAATTCCATTTTCTGCATTGCTTGGCGCAGCACGTTTGATACCTTTTTTGCATTTTTGTAAATTTTGTACACCTGGTTTTATCGTATTTATATTAGATCTCCCATGCTGTTTGATTACAATGTTCTATACCATGTAATCCACTGAGTCACAAGTAGAAAACTGGAAAATAACTAATAACGTATAAATAATAAACAAATAATGATGGGCTGACCACCACTATACTCATTTGCCCCCTCCCCGGTAAAAAAAAATTCTGGCTACAGGTCTGGATGACGACCTCAAAACATAAGATGCAGTGGGGGGACTGTCTCAATGACTTTCTTCCTGCTGCTGTTTATTACCTTCCCTTACCCCTGTATCCCATACCTCAGCCATCCCTGGTATGAGGTTTTAATTCCAGCCAAATGGACACCACTGCCCTCATGGAAGCTGAACTGCAAACTAGTTCTCTCAGCTACAGAGTTTTCCATGCTACCATCGTACAAGATCAGCCAGTTAGTACTAGAGACTAACAGGAAAACAGCCAAATATGGGCCCCGGTCATATGGGCCAGAAAATGCGGGGGGGAGGTGTGGCAATTCGTCCTGGAGCAAAATAAGGTGTGGTAGCCTGGTCACATGGGCCACCGGGTTGCCACGCTCCGACGCAGAGCGCTCATTGCACCGCGCTACTGAAGCGCGGCAAAAAAGCAGCGCAACAGAGCATTCAAGCCACACTGTAGCAAAGTGCACATGCGCCATTGGGGGCGGCCACTGTTGGTGTCTTGAGTGTGTGCACATGCCATTCAGCGTTGGTGCGCATCCCATGGAAACTTACAACATCCAGAAACCCCGGGACATGGGTGGGAATTGGAAGCTGCGGGATACTGGCGCTCCCACAATCAGATGTCACCCTTTGCCCTGGGGTTTCCAGAAACTAGTGCTTCGTCCCTAGCAGTTTTTTACTCCAAGTTTTCCATGGGAAGCTGCGGGTTGGCCACAGGAGTGCTACGCCTCCCAGATGTGCCGGTGTGATCGGGCATGGAAAGTCTGCAGGATTACCATGCCTTCAGCGGGGCAAATGCTCCATGTGAACGGGGCCATGGTTAGCTTTTTCTTATGTCATATTAGTACTGATTATTAATACTGCACTTTTACCTGCCTTCCAGTGTCTCCTGAGCCTCTGGCCTTTCATTTTGCCAAAGCAACGTGGTTGATTTCCCCATAGATCCTTTACATTCTTTGTGTTTTAAATCTCTCATGTGAATCGCAAATGTGCACTCACATATCGCTAGAAATTTTGGATCGGCACAGACTGTTAAGTTATCATCCTTTCAATGGTCTTTGTTACTAGAAATCAGAGATAAATACTCTTATAATTTTGGATATCTGAAGTAGCTTGACTGGGCTTATTGTTATGTCTCTATCTAACACTGGTCCTTTTCTGACATTACAGCAGGCATGCATCGGAGGCGCCTATCAACCATGCCCATAAAGAGCACATGCTGTTTACCATGTGTATACTGCGTTAGTACGTGTGGCCACAAACTCTGAAAAATCTGGTGGTCATATCTGTATATCTATAATAAACACATGTGTTGCTCTGTTCAAACCATGCTGTGATTGCCTGTATTGGGGAAATGGCAGGTAGTGTTATACCTGTTATACAGTTAGTAGGCTCTTGGTGGGATGTCGAATGGTATAGTATAGCCCAGTCTCATCAGATCTGAGATGCAAAGCATGGTCAGTACTTGGATGGGAGAGGAAGGCAATGGCAAACCGGCTCCGCTTCTCACTTGCCTTGAAAGCCCCCTTTCAATGGGGTCACCATAAGGTGATTGCAACTTGATGGCATGTATGTACACAGCCTCCTGGTATACATAATAGCAAGGCTATTTTGGGGCAGGAATGCACAGGAACGGAGTTCTGGCTGGCTTCCGAGTTGGCCATGCCTACAGCCTTCCCCCCCCCGGTTCCTCAGGCACCTCACAAGCCACGGGGCACCTGGGGAAGCCAAGCTGATCCAGGGAGGGAAGGAAGTTTAAACTGCCTCCCCTCCTCAGGCTCCCCAGGCTGTGGGGCGCCTGGGAAAGCCGATCCAGAAACTGCCTTCCTTCCCTCGGGTTCCCCATGCACCCCGCAAGCCGTGGGGCACCTGGGGAAGCCGATCCTGGGAGAAAGCTGCGCTGTCAGGGGTGTGGCCTAATATGCTAATGAGTTTCTGCTGTTGTGTGTGGCCTGTTATGCTAATGAGTTCCTGCTGGGCTTTTTCTACAATAAAAAGCCCTGCATAACAGTAACATCCCAAAAGACTAAATTTGGTGGGCTTTCTGGAAAGCGACCCAAGGCCTCTAACAGCACCTAACAACCAGGAATTCTCTTTGCATGTTCTCTAGGAAAGAAAGACAGCTAGAGGCAACAACGGTGTGAATAATGGATGCAGACAAATTCAAAGAGGACTGAGAATTTTTAGTTGGAATTAGCTGGACGGAAAAGTCCAAGTCTACGGTGACATTTTTGGAGAAGCTGATGCAGTAACAGCGACTGCCCCGGCTGCCAGGGGAGTCTATTCATTCCAAGCACGCTGTGCTTGCATATGTATTTGTCCATTGTGGCAACTCCCCTCTCTGTCATAGAAACGGCACACAAGGTGGTTCATGGCAAGTGATGAAAAGATTAGAAAATAGACGTCCCAACCGTCTGGCAGATTTTTCCTGCCAAAACGTCAGTTCCCCTCAGTGTCTGACACTGCAATCCTGAGGGAGGGGTGGAGAAAGCACTCTGGGAGCCAACTTACCCTTGCGTCGGTGTAAGTCTCAGGTATGGTCCAGTTACGTCAGTGTAATTGGAATATATGACAGTACAGGGCTGCTGCAGCACCCCATTGCTCACGGGTGCCAGCAGCAGGGTGCAGCAGCCGTCTGTTGGTGCAACTGAGGCACGGGCCCCTGTGCCAGTGTGGTTGTGGGTGGGTTTGGGGCCTGGCCAGAATTAGTCAGATCCTTGAGGCCTCTGGCCTGGGAATGCCCCCTTCCAGGGGTGGAGAATTATGCAAACAAAAAACATGGTGCAGTCCATAAGTGCCTGTGGATTGTACAAATAAATTCTTCCCTCGCTGCTGCATCCCCGCCCATTAGCCACGGAGGAGCTCAGGATGCCAACTACAGCCTCGGCCAATCCTCTCCTTCCCCGGGGTGGCCAGGCCCCCTCCCCAGCACCCAGTTGTGGCCCCGCCCATCCTACAAAAACGTCCGCCACGACCTCCTGCAGCTCAGTAGTCAGGGCACGAGGCACAGGACTCTGTCTTGGAGCTCCCTGCTGCGGGGACTTGGAGCGAGGGGCGAGGCGCTTTGGTGGTGGGTGATGCCACAGAGAAGGCACTTTAGCACTTCAGGGCGAGCTCTTGGCACTGACACCCAAGGAGGAGAGTGAAGTCTGTTCTCTGTGTCTGACCTCTCCCATTTCAGTACCTCAACAGGTACCCCACCTTCAGAGGCTCGGCTCCCAGGGGCAGCTGCGCACTGACAGGTAAGCACAGGCAAGCATTCCAAACCTGCCCCCCCTTCCCTTGCTTGAGGGGAGGCACCATGACAGCATCTCCTGCACTCAAGCCCAGCATTAGGTTCAGGCGTTGGCCGGTGCAAGTCACTGCTGCACGGCATCATGACCACTGACATGCCATGGGGGAACTTCCCTGGGCAGTTTTCCATGAGACCTGGCAGGAGGCAGGGTGTGTCTGCGTTTGGAGGGGGGGGTCTGGCAGCTAGTCCGCTGCTTGTGGTGAACCAGCTTGGCAAGTGTCCCTCTAAACCATTCCCTTTTTGGTTCACAGCCTTCAGCTGGAGCTCCTGCAGGGGATGGGTTGCAAGCAGTCTGGGATCACTTCGACACAGGACAGGTGAGTGTGAGTTGGCAGGTTCCATCACGCATCTCAAGGAGGGGTTGTGGCGAGCCCCCCTTTGGGCTGTGTTTGCAGACCCTGTCAGGAGAAGACATCCGTGGCTGAGGCTGCCGTGGCACTCACACCTGGTTGCCGTGGCTCTGTTTTACTGTCTTGCAGGTGGAGTTGCAATGGAGAGGCCTGTAGGCGTGGCAGGTTGCCCCCCCCCCCACGTACTCTACTCAGTCACCTGTTCCAGCCCTCCCCGTGAAGCAGAGCTTCATCCCCAGCCAGTCTTTCCAAGTTCCACCTGGGATGCTGTCCCACATAGACTCATACCATGCCGGGCACCCTCCGTCCCTGGAGGGCAGGTAGACAGAGTATTCACCTGTTACCATGGATTCCAGTGTGTAATGTCTTTACTGTGAACACTGCCTATACTTTACCATGTAAAGCTTGATTCTATGTAAGGATCGTAAGATGTAACATTCTTATTAGCCATTCCTATGGAATTGTATGACACAACCAATCACTGTGTAAATATGTGTTCCAGAGGGAACAGACCTTATTGGTCTTTATTTCTGTTATTCTATTGGTTCTTAACTTATCTGTGGGTGTGGCTTTGACAGACCGGACTGTTTAGAAGACGGAGCTGTGCTCCACTTGTTGTTGTGTTGTCGTCGAGTGGTCTGATCGTTGAGTTTGCTGTTACGAAGAAAGCTGAATCACTTTTGCCGAAATCACTGCCTCTTGTTGAGTTGCCTACTTAACACAGTGCATTAATGTATGTGTCCTGGCCCACTCTGTCTCTGCTGCTTGGTTTCTGCTACAGGGCCAGATGCACACTCTTGACCTGACCAACCTCATGGGGTTGTTGTGAGCATGGAGTGGAGAAGAGGGGAATGATGCAACCTACCTGGAGGGTGGGGAGGTTGCTGATGGAGTGAGCGCATGGATGAGGCTCCGAACTGTGTGTCTGCTCCAGGGTGGGGTTCCTCTGGCATCCAAGGGGGAAGGCAAATGTACAAGTAGCATGGGGGGCACTGGGTCACAGGGGTTCCCCGTGTCAGTGGTAGAGGGAGCCCCTGCAGTGGGCGGACTCAAAGTATTCATGGGGGGGGCTTGTCCATGGAACATGCTGGCATGCAGAACTAACAAATGACGGCGACCAAGTGCCTGTCAGTGGCAGGGGTCTCTGTCAGGGGGTGGGGTGGGAGAGGATAACGGGGCTATCGCAAGCTGCCTTTTCCTACCCCCAAATGTCACGTGCAATGTCATCCGCCCTGGGACTGGCCACTCCTGTTGACGCAAAGTGCCCCTCCCCTCGTGCCGCCCCCGCCTTGACAGTGCGCCGCAAGGCCATGCTGCAGTGGAATCACCACAGACATGGCCTCACAAGCAGTCAGCTACACTCCCCCCCCCCACACGCTGCACCATAACCTGGCAGGGAGCAGACTAGTGGTGCCAAGGCTGCATGGTAGCTGCCCATCACCTTACAGTAGCGTCTATATCTTCTCTATTGATATAAACTTGAAACTGACCCACCCTTTGCTTAGATAGCGGTTTAAGCTTTAGACCCAGAGCAGGAACTTGAGGGAAAGACAGGAGCAGTCCTGTTTTACGGACCCTCGTGAAAGGGTACTTGAGGCAAATTAACTTGCAAAACAGAAATAATATTTTATTGAACAAGCAGAGAATATGTATAATGAGATAGTCAAGGTTTTGAGATTGCTGAGGTAAAAACCTTTCTAATATATGCAGACTAATATAATCTAATATATACAGACTATTATAATCAAATAGCCACCAAAAAAACCCCTCACCTGTTCTTCTTCTTCTGAGACTTCCATCCAGAGAAATTTGATTTGCTTGTCACAGGAATACATATTTATAAAGAAACATTCACTTCTCATCTTGTGTCTAACCTTGTCTATCATAATCATGTGATGTCATTTAAAGAAGTGATTGGTTCACAACTAATAAGAGATCAGCAATGTGACTGCTGATTAGCTGGCAGCCGTGTGATATTATCTAGATAACCACTTGGTTCTTAACTAAATAAGCAACATATGAGCTAATCTGCAGGTGCATATGAGATACACATGATAAAGCAAGATAAGAAGGCCAATCTCAACTTTTAATGTACCTCTTTTCTGTACCTAGTTTAACTAACAGAGCAATCCTGAGTTATGCTCATGCCGGAGTGGCCGGCTGCCACATAACATGGGTATATCATGTTCAAGCAGAAGGAAAACACTCTCCATGTCCCACTACATGCATAAGAGGTCGTAGAATGACGGGCTACACCTCAGCATAGGCTTGAGGCATAGGATTGGGGGAATGCTAAGCAGAAGGGGTGTGGACGGTCTGGCCAATGGGGCCAGTGGAGACAATGGCCAAAGGGGGAGGGGGAGTGGCAGTGGCACAGACCTGAGGGCAGAAGATGGTCCGGGGGGGGGATGGCCAGACACTCAGCATGCCCCCCCCCGATGCACACGGCACAGGCAACAGGCAACGACCTGTCATGATTGCACCAAGGGAGGGGTCAGAAGGGGGCAGTGATCCTCCCTGCCCAGCATGCCGGATAAGCTACCTAGTGCTCTGTGATGACAGAGGCAGGCAGGTCACAGAACTATGGCCTTCAGCACATGCCAGCTCTTTTCCTCCTCAACCGCAGTGTGTTCCCTCTCCCTTTTATCCTCCCCTCCCTTCCTCCACTCCCTTTTCCCACCTGCCCATTCCTCCTCCCCTGTGTCTGTCTGACCCCCTGAGCTCTCTACTGTCTCAAAGGAAGCTCCCTTGTTATCTCAGACTCACCCCCGTCAGTCCCCCAGGGTTCTCCCACCATTGGCCTTGTCCGGTCTGTGTCAGGTTGTTTCCTCGTCGCTGCAGGTAAGTCTTGTTCCGTTGTCCTTGGCGGCCTCCCTGTGGGCCAAGCCTCCCAGGGTTGAGGCCTTGCACATCCCAGTCGCCCCTCCACTCCTCCGGAGTCTGGCGCTCTCCTTGAGAGGCCTGGCTGTTGACCTTGGTCCCCATCCCAGGGCCGGCAACATTGGCCCCGAGGAGATGAGCTGCCAACCTCATTGGGGCGACTGGGAAGTCCCAACCCAGACCCATGCACACCAGGGCAAGGGAGGCCATGGGGAACCCGGGCCTGCCATTTTGCTGTGTCAGGCATCGGGCCCAGTGAGGCTCTCACTGCGGCCATGCCAGCCATCTTCAGGCCCAGTGAGGCTCTCGCCATGGCCATGCTGGCCATCTCCGGACCTGGCAGGGCACTTGCTGCAGCCCCACTGGCCATCTCGGACCTGGTGGGGTGCTTGCCGTGGCCAGCCCCAGGCTCAGCTGAGGACAGTGAGGAGCATGGACTAGCCAGGCTGCAGGACCATGTCCATTTCCCCTTCACTGCTTTTGCCGGGTTCCCCAACGTTGTCGGGGCAGTTGACTGCATGCACATCACCCTCGTTGCTCCCAGGGAGGAGCCGCAGGTCTATCGCGACAGGCATCTCTTCTAACAGGCTCAATGTCCAGGCAGCATGCAACCACTGGGGAATTTTCACGGATCTCGTTGCCAAGTTCCCAGGGAGCGTGCACGATGCACAGATATTTGTCACTTCAGGCCTGAATCGGCTTTTCACTGCCTGGCCAGACAGCAGGGGCTGGCTCTGTGGTAAGGGTGAGGGGCACAACATGGGAGTTTCTCAGCCACAGCGCACAGTGCCCCCAACAAGCAGGTCCCCTGAGCCCCCACAAAACCCCTTGAAGCCCCCCCCCAGCAGTAGCAGGCACCAGCTGCCAAGGGATGACTTTCAAAGGTATGTATGTCTCTTTAAATCCCTCCTCTGTGGGGTGCATGTTGCCGTTGCAGTGCAATCCATGGAGAGGAGGTATTTAAACTTTAAAATACCAGCACGTGCCCCATGGAAAAGGGAAGGGTTCAAAGAGACATACATCCCTTTTACAACCTTCCCTTGCTTGCTGAAGCTTGCCATGGCATGCAAGGAAAGCAAGTCTGGGGAGGTCTCCTGTCCTATCCAGAGGGGTGCGGGGCCATCCTTCTTTGTGCTCCATATCACCTCAACACCCCTTGTCATGTAGGGTCCCTCAAGGGGCCATCTTCTCTCCAGTGTTGTGCCCCCTCACCCAGCTGGTGCGGAGTTTCGGGCTGGGTTGCCATCAGTATGTGGATGGCACCCAGCTATATCTGTTGATGGATGGATGGATGGATGGATGGATGGATGGATGGATGGATGGATGGATGCCACCCCTATTTTGGCTGAAGAGCTGGAGGCCATGTTTGGATGGTTGAAACAGAGCCGGCTGAGACTGAATCTATCCAAGATGGAGGCCCTGTGACTGGGTGGAGGGGTTTCAGGGTTGATGTGCCAACTCCCAGCTCTTGATGGTGTATCTCTAATACAGTTACCAACTTCCAAGAGCCGGGATGTGTTTCTGGATGCCTCCTTATCAGTGGAGGCCCAGTTCACAAATGTTGCTAGACTGGCATTTCTTCAGCTGTGCAAGTTCAGGCAACTGGCCCCTTTCCTGTCTTGTCCTGACCTAGCCACAGTAATCCACGCAACTATCACCTCCAGGTTAGACTACTGTAACTCACTCTCCACAGGGTTACTCTTGAGGCTGACCTGGAAACTGCAGCTGGTCCAGAATGCAGCAGCTCAGGTTCTTACAGGAACCCCTTTGACAGCACAAATTCAACCAGTGCTTTGCCAGCTGCATTTGCTCCAGGTTGACTACTAGATCGAAGTTAAGGTTCTGGTACTAACCTTTAAGGTCCTAAACAATCTGGAACCAGCGTATCTATGGGACCACATAAGAACATAAGAGAAGCCAGTGTTGGATCAGGCCTATGGCCCATCTAGTACAACACTCTGTCATACCAGGTGGCCAAAAATACCAGGTGCCATCAGGAGGTCCAGCAGTGGGGCCTGGGCACTAAAAACCCTCCCACTGTTCCCCTCCCCCAAGCACCAAGAATACAGAGAGTTCCTATCTATATTATGTGGCTAATAGCCACTGATGGACTTCTGCTCCATATGCTTATCTAAGTCCCTCTTGAAGCCGTCCATGTCTGTAGCTGCCACCACCTCCTGTGGCACCACCTCTCCTGGTGTAACCCCCAGAAGAGCATTACGCTCTGGGGAGGAGAACCTCTCGGCAATCCCTGGCCCAAAAGATATCCGGCTGTCCTCGATCAGAGCCAGGGCTGTTTTGGCCCCGGCACCAGCCTGGTGGAACACTCTGCCTAGTGACATCCATGCCCTGCGAGGCCTAGTGCAGTTCCGCAGGGCCTGTAAGACAGAGATGTTCCACCAGACCTGTGGCTAAGGACGGCAATGGTTTTTCCTCCATCTCTCCTCTTCCCTCATGGGGTAAGGGCATAAGTAAAGGTAAAGGTAAAGGTTCCCTTGCTCGAAAGCCAGTCGAATCCGACTCTAGGGTTGCGGTGCTCATCTCCGTTTCAAAGCCGAAGAGCCAGCGCTGTCCGAAGACATTTCTGTGGTCATGTGGCCGGCATGACTAAACACCAAGGCTCACAGAACACTGTTACCTTCCCACCGAAGTGGTACCTATTTATCTACTTGCAATTTCTTGCTTTCGAACTAAACTGGCCCTTTAAATGCCATCTGAAAATAGTTATAGAACTTGTGTACTGTTTTTAACTGTTTTAATCTGCTTTGTAAATGCATTCATTGAATGTGTTGTTCCCCACCCTGAGCCCTATACATAGGGGAGGTCTATAAATAATATTTTTTAAAAAAATACGTTTCAGGAGGTGTGCTTTAAGGCATTATGGTTTCCCCCCTTCTTCCTGCATGTTCCATCTCAATAATAAAACTAATTGCTGAGCTCCCTCTTCCTCCAGTTTTGGTCTAAGCACCATGGCACAAATCCTGGTGCCACTACCCATATGTCTGGATCCAAAATTTGTTTTCCACCAGTAGAAAATCATTTCCATTGATGGAGGGGGGATCTCTGTTGATTCCCCCTCCCGACTACTGTTCCCCATATCAAACTCAGCAGTATCCCCCGATGCCTTTCCAGCTTTTGAATCATAGAATCACAGAATGTTAAGATTTGGAAGGGACCTTGCAGGTCATCTAGTCCAACCCCCTGCACTCTGCAGGAGCGTAGCCGAAAGACAGCCCTACAACATACCCGAAAGATGGCCGTCCAGCCTCCGCTTGAAAACGTCCAGCAAAGGAGCATCTATGACGAAGGAACATTTGGAGGGAGTGCAGTCGGCTGCAGTGAGAGGGGGGAGGTGAGAAAGTCTGTGGTACTTTGGATCCACTCCAAAGATCTTTAAACTGTACAAACAAGCTCAGTCACCAAAACTCAAACATGAACAAAATTATAACTATCCAGAGAAAAAACAGTGTAACATCTTAGCCAAGATCAAATGATGAAGTAACCAGCTGTTTTCAGAAAGAGAAAAGGCATTTAGTAAGAGGAAATGAGCTCTTCAGTGGCTAATTAAGCGTATTCTGGGTGGCACATCGGGAAAGAGGCTCAAATTGACAACTCTGTTTAGTGTGCAGGACTATTATATAACTGTGAAGCCTTCAAGGGACTCTCAAGATAAGGGTCATACAAGGGAATGAGGATGACCGAAGGCCCACTGTTGAGAGAAATAACATGCAAAGGAGTTCCTGCTCCAAAAAAAGCCCTGGATTTTGACAACAAACAAGGTAAACAGAATAAGAAGCAAAAGGTGGGTGTGGCTGGATGACCACACTTCTGGTAACATGGGGGTGTGGCCTAATATGCTAATGAGTTTCTGCTATTGGGCGTGGTCTGTTATGCTAATGAGTTTCTGCTATTGGGCGTGGTCTGTTATGCTAATGAGTTCCTGCTGGGCTTTTTCTACAAAAAAAGCCCTGATGGTAACTATTTATGTTAAGTGAAACTTATTTATCCCCACTTGCATTTCAGCTTGCACAAGATCTTTTAGAGCCAATCTCTGGCTATATATACGGAGGGAAGTGCTAGGTGTCGCACAAGATGGTGTGCAAGCAGAAGTGTGCTAAAGCTCATGCTCTACAGACACAGATAACCCAGGACATAACAGTCAGCCTCCTTCCTGTGCAAGGCATGTCCTCCTAATGCCCTCTACCTGAGGCACCTGTCTATCATTGTAGGGAACACTCTGCTAAGAGGAATATAAGTCTTGACAGTAATGATGTAATTCATCTTCACAAACTTCTGACATGAGGCATTAACAGTCCCATTCGTCTATTAAGAAACTGAGCCTGAGAGAATTAACTATTTCCCAAGGCCACTCCACGGAGTTTTTGAACCCTGAGTTCACTGATTCTCTCATAATCACCCCCAAATGAGGATGTTGCTATTTGCTGTGCTGTCTCAAACTTCCAACACAGTATGGCTGGCTCTCCAATATGGACCTACCAGAACCTTGGTATCTTTTACAAAGGCCTTGCAATCATCTACAGAGGCTCAAGGGTGACAGTGCAGGCCTCTGTGGTCGCCCTCCTCCATTAAACACAGTTGCCCGCCTCCCCACATGGCATATCTCATTCAGAGGTCTCAGTCTAGAATTTTCTCTCAGATGTGCTACTTTTCTGTGTGTATTGACAGTCTTACACAAGGAGGGGGATATTCAGTCTCTCCACTTGCAGTCTGAGCTGGTATAGCACAGCAGAAACACCATATTAGGTTGCTGCTGTTTCCCCTTTAATATCAAATTATAAACACAGGTCCAGCTATTTTTGAAGTGAATTCTTTCAGCTACACACAACTATTTCTTCTTTACCTCTATGTCCACCGTCTTCCTCTCTGCTCCCCCACCTCCAAGAGCATACCATGTTTTCAAATTGGTAATTATGTTTGTAAAGAAACTGGTGTGATCCAGCGGAGGCTGGTTAAAATACAACTTTTCAATCAGAGCCATCAGCCTTTTGCAGGTTAAGCTGAAGGGAAATGATCCTTGAAAATGTCATTCTGGGTGGCTATGAAAATGATTGTAGAGGTTTCCAGTTCTCTGAAGGGTGACAGTAAACACAAATTACTTTTCGCTAGTCATGTTCACCAATAGTAAAACTCTTCATTGTTATGGTATTAAGCTTGGACTTCAGTTGCGTTCCAATTTTAAGAGGAATGTTCCCGAACTGAAACATCTTATGACATGGCAGGGTACAATGGTTGCTAATCTTCACATATATGTGTTTCCATGAAAGGATGAAAAGTGACTCTCCGCACTCATAGCTGTGGGAAGCTGAGTCTGTAAAGCAAAACCTTACTAGACATGAAGGGCTTTTTCATGACTTTCGAAATGGTTGTGTAGGTTGCTGTGGAATGTTAAATCAGGAAAAAGAAACACAGTGTGAGCAGGGTTTCCAGCCTCCAGGTGGGACCTGAAGATGTCCTGGAATTACAACTGAACTCCAAACTCAAGAGATCAGTTCCTCTGGATAAAATGGCTCTTTTGGAAGAACATGGCTGGAGAAAATGGCTGAGGGCTCTGTTGCATCGTACCCTGCGGAGGTCCCTCTCCTCCCCAAACCCTGTTTCCTGTTCTACTACCAGACTGAAGGTCAAAGAAGAAGGGGACGGCAAAGGATGAGATGGTTAGACAGTGTCATCGATGCAACAAACGTGAAATTGAGCAAACTTCAGCGGAAGACAGGAGGGCCTGGCGCGATCTGGTCCATGGGGTCGGCGAAGGGTCGGACTCGACTGTGCGACTGAACAACAACAAAAACCAGCCTGAGGCCTGTCTAATTAATACCATTTTAGGTTTCTGTTTTTGTGCTCCTGGCTAATTTGTATGGCTTGTTTGTACTCAGAATTCTTAGACCTTTTTCTGCACCTCAGTGTTGCCGCTGTTTCCCAGCGAGTTGAATCCCCAGCTTCCGCTCCAACTTTGCAGCACCCCTTCCGCAAAAGGGTATTTATTTGGGGGGATTTTTTTCTTGAATTCGGATCTGACCGTCCCCATGTGTGTCGCACTCTTCCCTTAGTTCTTTGACGAGAAGCTGCATTTCTAGTTCTTTACTGACTAGACAATAGTGTCAGGGCAAATGGCGGCGCAACACCGAGGCAGCTGTAGTGGGAAATCAGCCATAGTCTTTGGTGCAGGTCCCTTTGTTAGTCAGGATAACCACCTATTCTAACCGTATGCTGTTGTTTATATTATATTATATTATATTATATTATATTATATTATATTATATTATATTATATTTATTATATTATAGTTTTTATGTTGTGAAGTAATACTTGTATTGCGCAGTATCTGGGCTTTCAAATATGATTGACTGACTGATTGATTGATTGATTGATTGATTGATTGATTGATTTGGGGAATTTATATTGATCCAACTGGAGCAACACAATGCAGCAAAGTTACTCCCTGGTGTGTTGTATAGGGGACACAGTTCCCTCTAAAAAGCCTAAGAGCAGAATGCCTGAAGGACTTGCCTGCTCCCATATGAACCTGCATATCAGTTAAGATCAGTTACAGAGGCCTGTCTACATGTCTTCCAGCAGTCTAAAGAAAGGCGGGCAGGCCCTTTCTCTGTTGTGACACCAAGGTAATTGAATTCCTTTCCCACAACAGTTCTTTTTTTAACCCTGGCTTTTTGCTCAGTTGGCTTTTTTCCCCCCCAGAGGTGAAATTCTGTTGAACTTTATTCCCTCTTCCCCTTTTTTTAGATTTTAGAACCTACTGCTGATTTTATTGTAATTTTATTGTGGGTTCTTGGATTTTATTGCTGATTTTGTTATTTCAGGTTTTGTTTGGTTATTGCAGTTTTATGGTTTTGTGCACCTTAACATTTGCCAGAAGTCACTCAAGGATGGTATGCTAAGCAGCAGGGTATTAATATTTTAATCAGTAAATAAATAATTGTATGAACTGTAGACGATTACCTAAAACAATAGTTTTGAAGGAAAAAGGACCAAAAAACCTTCAGTCAATCTTTTAAGATACATATGGAAGGAAAGGTCATAGTGGACAATAAACAGTGAGTTGAATTAAGGGCAACAGCAAACAGTTTTAAAAGGTTAGCCTTGAAGAGGAGAGGGAATAATAATAATAATAACAACAACAACAACAACAATAATAATAACAACCCTTTATACCCCACCCTATCCCATGAGTGGGCTCAGGGCGGTTTACAACATAAAATTTGTGAAACAATAAAACCAATAAAACAGTAGATGGCACAATAAGCAATAGCAAAAGAACCCACGCCTCATGACAGGGGGAAGTAGGTACCCCAAGAAGCTCCAGTGCCCAAGTAATGTTATCTAAAGCAGTAGGGCACTGGGAAGAGGCCATATACAGGAGAGGCCAGAATGCCTGAGCGTGCCTCAACCAAAGGCCTGGCAAAACAGCTCTGCTTTACAGGCCCTGTAGAACTGTAATAAGTCCTGTAGGGCCTTGATCTCAGGTGGCAGCATATTCCACCAGATTGGGGCTGAGAAAGCCCTTGCCCTGGTTGAGGCTAAGTGGATGTCCCCTCGGGCTGGGGATCACCAGGAGGTGCTGATCAGAACAGCGTAAAGCTCTCCAGGACTCATATGGGGAAACACAAGGGTCCCCAACCTTGCTGACCTTGTGGGCACGTTTGGTAGTGAGTACCACCACAAAATGGCCCCCTCCCCCATGGCAGCCTGTCAAGCATTCTGGTTTGAATCCCTGCTCTTTATGGAAGTTTACCAGGTGACCCTGGGCCCATAACAATTTCTCAGCCTAGTCTGCCTCACAAAGTTGATGTTGTGAGGGTAAAATGAAGGGGAGAGAATGATGTGATAAGCTACTTTAGATCTTACTGAGGGAGAATAGGATATAAATAATAAGGATAAAATAAATACACATCCTTTAATGAAATATACATCCTTTAATGTTTCCAAATGGGTATTACTTACAAACATAAAGGTAAAGCTTCCATAAGCTCTTTTGAAGTAGCACCTCCTCCAATGAGGCAGAAGAAAGCCACTATTGGCTCTTTACTTTGGGGAAGAAGGAAATGAGTCCCCTGAAACTTATTGGTGGGTACCACATTGGGCAACCCTGACTGAATGGATTGTTCAGGATATGCAGCCTCATTCTCCTTATAAAAAGCCATTAGTTTCCCTTTAAATGCCTCAGATGTTTTGCCAAAACAAGCTTTAGCTGAATTTGTGGGGGAGGGCAAACTGTTATGTATTAGCTGTAATAAGATGGCCACCACGGAGGTGGCCTGACCATGCAGTCCAACAAGCATTTATTTATTTATTTGATTTCTATACCTCTCCATCCCGGAGGCTCTGAGCGGTTTACATAGTGGTTTATATTTCCTAGCTAGGGCCACACTTGAATGGGGAGGTGAGTGCCTACCAGGCACCCTACCGGCTTGTTGTTTCTTTCTGTGGTTCCACTGCTACGGTGGTTCAGCGTGGTCCGGCTTCTGCGTGACGTTTTTCCGGCGCGATCCGGCTCGGCGTGGCTCTGCAGCGGCTCCTACTGGGCTGGTTTCACAGTCCGCAGCTGTACGACGACTGCTGCACTAGCCTCCGTCCTGATTGGCTCCGGCTGCGCTGCGTCGCCTCATCTCTGGCCAGTCCCACCAGAATGCTTGCTCGGCCGATGTTGATTCGCCACCATGTTTTTCCAGCCAGAACGTCTTGCTGCCCATTGCCGCTGCCGGCACCGTCGCTTCTTCCTCGCTTCTCCTCACTGCCGGAAGGTGAGTGCCCCCCTACACCTAGGCAGGTACCCATTTATCTACTTGCTAAGCTGTCGAGCCACTGGGTAGGTGGGAGCTAGGACAAGGGCCGGGAGCTCACCCCGGCCGCGGTGGGACTTGAACAGGCTTATGGCTGGTCATTGATGAATTACTGCAGGCGTTTCACTGCCTGCGCCACCACTCCCCTCCATCTCAGACCTTCGTTCCTAAGACAATAGCCACTTCAGATCCGAAGGCGCACCTATGGGATTGCCCAGATCCAAAAGTAGACCTATTGAAGTGCTGACTTGTAAATACGGCCAATCACGGGTGATGGGTGTGTGTGGGTGTGGTGTGGGGGCATGCATATAAGCCGGTCACTGCCCAGCCAGTTTATCTTTCGTTCCTGATGTAACCTAATAAACAAGAGAAGAGAGAAGAGAGAAGAGATTAGATTATTCCCCGCCCTTCACTACCCAAAGGTGTCTCAGAGCAGCTTACAAACTCCCTTCCCTTCCCCTCCCCACAACAGGCACCCTGTGAGGTAGGTGGGGCTGAGAGAGCTCTTGACAGAAACTGCTCTTTTTTCAAGGACAGCTCTTATCAGAACTACGGCTTGCCCAAGGTCATCCAGCCAGGTGCAAGGGGAGGAGTGGGGAATCAAACCCGGTTCTCCCAGATTAGAGTCCGCGCACTTAACCACTACACCAAACTGGCTCTACACCATAGACTGATTCACTATGCCGAATCTCCGGCCTCCATGCTTCTCACAAATGTTTCCTGAAGTGAATGGAGAAGGACTGTACAGCCAGAAAGAAGGCCAACGAAAGCAGAGATGAGCATGAACTAAGTTTTAACAATAGATATAGAGGCAAGAGCAGATCCTCACAGGATCAGTAAGACAAGACATACCATGAAAAAGTAGATCCTTCAGGGTTTTATGATTCCTAGATGGCGGGAAGGCTACCTGAACTCCTAGCACTATGTCTGAAGAAAAAGATCATCACTTCCAGCATATCCAGTGTGTTTCATGGTATATCATGCTGAAGCACCCTAAACATACTAAATCTGAACAGCTAGCCAAATGAGCTGTCACCAAGTAACAGCTTGTTCTGTTGTATAATGGTCTCTGGCTAAGAAAGTACATGCTGTCCTAGTTCATTAATTCCCACCATAAAAACCTTGGTGACTCACACCCAGAGAGCCTAGAACATCCTTTCTAAGCTAATAGTATCAGTTTTCAAACACCAGTTCACAGAACTGGAATAAATGAGGACCCAATAAGTCCGTTATCAAATCCACAATGAAGTCTTCTGTGCGTCGATCAGGGCGTTGCACAATCACTCTGCTCTAAATAAGAACATAAGAACATAAGAGAAGCCAATGTTGAATCAGGCCAATGGCCCATCTAGTCCAACACTCTGTCACACAGCGGCCAAAAATACCAGGTGCCATCAGGAGGTCCAGCAGTGGGGCCAGGACACTAGAAACCCTCCCACTGCTGCCCCCTCCAGCACCAAGAATAGAGTGCATCACCTGCCCCAGACTCAGAATTCCCATCTATACCCTGTGGCTAATAGCCACTGATGGACTTCTGCTCCATATGTTTATCTAATTCCCTCTTGAAACTGTCCATGCTTGTAGCTGCCACCACCTCCTGTGGCAGTGAATTCCATGTGTTCATCACTCTTTGGGTGAAGAAGTACTTCTTTTTATCTGTTCTAACCCGACTGCTCAGCAATTTCATGGAGTGCCCACGAGTTCTTGTATTGTGAGAAAGGGAGAAAAGTACTTCTTTCTCAACCTGCTCAATCCCATTCATAATCTTATAAACCTTGATCATGTCACCCCTCAGCCGTCGTTTCTCCAAGCTAAAGAGCCCCAAGCATTTTAACCTTTCTTCATAGGGATCAAAAGGTCTGTACAGCCCCTACAGTGCAGCCCTCTTCTTTGTGCACAACTTGGCTGCTAAATATGTAGGATTTTGTCTCTCAATAGCAGCATGCTGCATATGTGTAGGGGTAGAGTAATTAACCTTGGGAAATACTGTCTGTTAGAATGAAACAGCTTGTTCTAGGAACTGTTTAGTGAAGCTGAAAATTAAGCTATAGATGATAACAAATGGGACTCTGATTGGCTGAGTTCAGACTGGCAATTTGCCCCGCTAAAGCCACATTTCAGCGACATTTTAAAAGCAGATTAAAGGGGGCGTTCACACAGGCACATCGGCCTGGTGTTCCCCACCCATAAGCAACCCGCGCTGTTCCGCTTCGCTCCCACGTTTAAAAGATACCTGATAAAAGTGGTAGCAAATCCTGGAGAGTGCCTTTATCCTGCATTATTCTGCTTCCTGGAAGTGTGAATGCAAAGCCAAAAAGCCAGGAGCAACCTGCTTCTATAGCGTGCGCTGGGTGTTTCCGCACATAAGGCAGCAGCGATCTGACTGGCTGTGCTCCGCTCTACCACTCAATGTGGTGCTGACGCAACAGGATCCTCCCCAAATCGGCAGATGCCTATGTGTGTATGAGTGCATGAGCGCATATGCACTCATGCACTCATGTGCTCATACACACATAGGCATCCAGCCGAATTACCAGGGAAAAGCCGCTTACAGCCACGCCTCTGGGCCAGCAATCTGAACACTCCTGCTCGCCTCCTCCTGGTATGCTCCCGCATCCGTCAGCCCCATGTGACTGGGAAAACCCGGAACAGTGCTTTTTTTGCCATGACTGGCTCCCGCTGCAAATTGCCAGTCTGAACTCAGCCATTCTGTATGTAACTTTTAGGATTTGCTTCTTCTAAATTTGCTTCTTATAATTTTTTGGGGGAATTCTTAGAGATTTGGGGGGTGGAGCAGAGCTGGGAAGGGCAGAGTTTGTGGAGGAGACAGAGCTCAGAAAGGATATGGTGCCCTCTGAATTCACCTTTTTCTCCGGGCTGATCTGGAGAGCAGTCGTGATTCTGGGAGCATTCCAGCCCCCCATCGAGGGTGGCAACCTTACGAAACAGCTACTCAGGTCCTAAACCAGAAATTAGTTTTGCATTTTTAGTTTGCCTATTACTCATACAAATGTTCATTCTAAGCCTCTACCTGGTCCCCATCACATAATTTCAAACATATTGCATTTGTCAGAGGGAAAAATGGTTTTCAGAATATATGAATTATAGCAAACATGTGACAACTGAGAGACAGGAGTGGCTCAATCAGGGCCCAGCATGCCTGATTCTCAAACAATCATCTTCTCTAGTTTGGCCCTCAGCCCATCTGGTTTAAGCACGCACAAGGAAATTAGAAGTACTGAGTCCTTTTTAGAAGAAAAGCAGCATAAAAGTATTAAATCTATCAATCAGTGAACCATATAGGTAAGAAAAAAGACTTCAAGGGGGTGCTCACACACGCGAGATAAAGCGGGTGGGGGGGAAGCGAGGCTATTTCCTCCAGAGGAATTTGACCCGCAGTTGCACGATCACACGGTCCTTAGAAGCTGCAGGCACAGCCCACCATTGAGTAATCAGACGCAACCTCAGGTGAGTCGGGGTTTTTTTGTTGTTGTTGTTTTTGTTGTTTGTTTCCGATGTGCTTACACAAGGAATCGATGAATCGCATCTCCGCACTGAGGTCTCCCTAAAGAGTTTGCGATGATGCGCATACTAAGAAGGGGGGACTACGGCACAGAGTTGGGATGGCCTGATCAGACCATCCTGATGCCATGGGAGCACACTGGAGTGATCAGACACGGGAAAGTCCATCCGTGGCCCGTAGCAACCTGTTTACTACATGATTTTCCCCAGTGTCTTTTAACTCCACTTGTACGGTGGAGCAAAACAGGTTGCCGATGGGTACAGGGCGCTTCCCAGATGTTCGTGTCTAATCACACCCTTTAAATCCACCCAGCATTCGCACTTATGGCAGGCCTAATTGTGTGTGTGATCATGCCCCGACATACTGTAAGATTTGGGGTTATCCCCCATTATACTGAAACCACAAAACACAAGAACAAGATTCACACCAGGATAAAGGGTTGAAAAACTGAAGGCTAACCCTGGATGAACCCTGGCAGGGGAAAAGCTGCCTCTGTTTTGTTTTTTTTAAATCCCCCCAAAGGGGCTTTTTTATTGCATTTTCTAAATATCTACAGAAAAAGGGAGGTGTACTAACAAATGTAACTACAAGAAGGGGAAGATAGGGAAGAGAGTCCAAAACGTGATGATTATATGCAGTGCTTACAAATGTGGCATTAACAAGTAAAAGCTTTCATTTGTTAACCTCGAAGGTGACAGTTGAGTACATCACTTATGAAGCTCTAGCTCATACAGACTGTTTGGAGTATAATTCTGCAATACACTAACATTTCTTTTATACAAACATCAGGCACTCTCATCATCTCATTGCAATAATTTCTGCCAATTACTTTCTGCCCCTCTAACTCTTTAAAAATTTTATCAATCAATACATGCAATCCAATAGCATTTAAATACCGCTATTAAAAAACATCCAAGTTAGGCTTAAACATGTTTCTCTTAAAAGAAAACTCTCTATTTACCCTCTTGTTAAAAAAGAAAGAAAGACAGACAAACTGGAACCTCCATATGCATCACATAACACCCCTTTTCCCTCTTCCTTCTATGGAGTTAGCCTAAATTAATAAAATCCTTTTAAAATTGATTTAAACATTCATTATCAATTTCTGTATAAACCCTTTCCCTTAATTTTTCCCAACATACCCCCTTAGCCAAAAATCTCATCTCTAGAAAGGGTTCTTCACTGTAGAGCCTTCTCCTCAGCCTTCTTTAACTCAAAGTCCATTGTTGTTAACACATAACCACCTTTCGCCCAACATTCTATTAGCTTTGTCTCCCCATCAAAATATATAGTAATTTTATTTTTTAGGAGGAGAGTTTCCCCTCCCCCCCGCTTGTCGTAGGGGAAACATAGCTGCCTTGCTGTCCCATCCAACTTCACAACTACTCAGTTACTTTCGAGTTCCTAGTGATGATTCGGTTTCGGTTTAATTTTTACTGCGACACAGACGCCATTCCAAAGATGCACTCCAGAGCTTGAGAGTCTGCTTATCTTCTCTTTGTTATCAAATCGTTTTGCCGCCTCTAAAAGTTCTCTAAATTAGTCAGCCTTATTTCCAGCTTATTCCAAATTGTTTTCTTTTTAGGCGGAGGGAAACTCCCCCCCCCCTTCAACCTTTCACAGCCACCACTTACAGAGGTATTTAGAGTTTCTTTAAGAAAAAAGAGGGTTCTTCAATGCCTAAAAAAATTGCTTTCTGATGTTTGCACAGTCATTTTATCTTTCGAGAGGAGGGGGTTCCCACCCTCCGCCTGCTAAAGGAGGGTTCTGCGTCGTTTCCAGCCGACACTCAGAAAACACTTCAAGCTAATGTGAGTTTCCATTTCCATTCAATGCTTCTCTCTTTTCTATTATGTTTTTCCTTCACTTCCCCTGTCCCTTAAAAATTTTCATTTTTATATTGTTATATTGTTATGTGGGGGGAGGGAGTTTCCATTCCCTCGCTTCTTTTTTGAGGGGGAAGGGGAAGACTTTATTCCAACTCAATCTCTCACTATGATATTAACAGTCTTTAAAGGAAATTCTAGTTCTTCCTTCTAGCCATTTCTAGCTAGCCGTATAAAATGCTTTCAATTGCTGTTTTTTTTAAAGTCCCAAATATTTGCTTGTGTGTTACTCAGTTCATAGCTCTCAGTATTCCTCCATCACAGTCCCTTCATTTTCCATTTCTCCGATGTTAGTTTCTTTTATCTAGTCCTCCATGGGGGGGTCTACAATTGTCTCCCCCACCCATGCTTGCAAGAATATTCCCACTGATGCTTCGTTAGCTTGTACTCACACTTCTTCAGTAAGAAATCGATTCAGCCAGTCGCTTGATTACAGCTTAATCACCATCCGCTTGGTTTCCAGTACGCAAAGCCTCGGCCATTACTGGAACACAGCAGAGAGACCATCGGGGGGAAAGGATGCCCCCACCCCCAGGCTAAAAGCCGGGGGGGTGGCGAACCTCAACGCCCCCTGACTCAGGGCTCATCCTGAACCCTGGGGAAGAGCATACAATCGCCCTTCCTCTCTATCTGCTGGTCTGCAGCCCGTCCTCCCAGGAGAAGGGGAAGAGGGCTGCCATCAGCTTGCCAATCCAGACTTCATTTCTGAAAAAGCTGCCTCTATTGAAGCAGTGGGCAGCTATGCATAGTTAATGCAACAACAAAAAATGTCTGCTCGTTGGATTTTGCTTGGAAATGCTTCCTTACTTGCAATGGAATATGCTCAGTAGGAGAAACTGAAGCCACTTTGCCTTCTGTTGCCCGTGACTGGGATCAGATCTTACCACATTATAGAAAACATGTTTAGAACGGGTCTAAGTCAATCAGTATGGGCCGGTACATCCTATCAGCAAGAAAGTTCTGCACCCCCTGCAGGAGCTGGGTGGCATCTGCAGTTATAAAAACGGATGCTGCAGCAGGAATCTTCTGAGCTGGAGGAACAATCAGCTTCTGCCACAACTGGGAAGACTCCGTGTCCCGTGACAGATCTGCCATGAGAACTTTTTGGTGATTGGGCCCGTCACTCACTCTCAGCCTCACCTACCTTAAAGGGTTGTTGCCGTGAGGATAAAACGGAGGAGGGGAGAACGATTTGTAAGCTGCTTTGGGTCCTCACTGGGGAGGAAAGTGAGATGCAAATTGTTTTAATGATGTTGGCTTGTTTTTTAGTGACTTTTTTTACTGGCTTGTTTAGTGTCTTTTGTTTTTATTGGGTATATTTTAATGGTTTTGTTTTGCTGTTGTAAGCAGCTGCAGTGGCTCAAGTAGTTAAGACGCTGAACTGCAGGCTATGGAAGGTCAGTCATTCAGCAGTTCGAGACCCAAGAGTGCTGCATGATGGAGTGAGCTCCCATCTCTAGTTCCAGCTCCTGCCAACCTAGCAGTTCAAAAGCAAGAAATTGCAGGTAGATAAATAGGTACCACTTTGGTGGGAAGGTAACAGTGTTCCGTGTGCCTTGGTGTTTAGTCATGCCGGCCACATGACCACGGAAACGTCTTCGGATGAGCACCGCAACCCTAGAGCCGGATTTGACTGGCTTTCGAGCAAGGGAACCTTTACCTTTACCTTTTTTGCTGTTGCAAGCTACCTCAGGCAGGTTTCTGGACAGGCATCTGATACATTTTCTAAATGAAATGAAATGAAGTAAATAAATAAACCTGGGTCCTAAAACTCAATGGTCTCCTGGAGACTGACATGTGCCGTCAGAGCCATCTTAAGCACTGATCTTGTAGAAACCCAGTCAGATACTTCTCAGTTCAGTCTATTCCCCACCCCCCAACTTCATGGTTGCTTCTAAAAGCCAGCTTGTACTTTTGATTCCACTTCCCTATGTTGTTGTTAGGAACCAGGCTGTGAAGTCAGCAAGCTCAAGACAAATTGCTCCTTCGCACTCCATTAATTTGTTCTGAAGGGCTATTTCAAAACAGCAAGGGAACTCTGCATATTAAGATGAACCGTATTCTAGTTTCCACATTAAAGCCGTGATGCAATTCTGTACATATTGTCTTTCCCAGACAAATGTTCCTATTTAACCTATTGTTATTGATCTCGATAGAGCTGTGGGAACAGATGATTATTCCGGCATTAGAAGCTGGCAACCTCCTTGGCTGCTCTTCAACATCTGATACGCCAAGGTTTCACGTTGCCAAAAGTTGTTAACCGTTGCCAAAACTTGTTTGTCTGGCAACTAGACAAACACTTCATTTCGTAACCGGCAAAAGCTTATGTAGCTGCAGCTCCTCTTACCTGCTAGCTTTCCAAACAAAAAAGTCTGGGAGCTGAGTCTGTTTCCCAGCAACCCAAATAACAAGAATAGTGGTCATGCTCCAGGAATCAGGTATACCAACAGGATCCCCAGCCAGCCCCAGGTTTCGCATACTGAAATAAAAGACAGGGCCCCGAGGTTTCCCCCTTACCATTTCTCTCTCAGATGTATTTTTATTCTTGGAAAGATTGGACTCACAGCCGCACCACAAATACAGAACCAGGACAGCCGGGCTGAGGACTAGGGAACCGAATTGCAGGGGGAGGGGAATCATTCGGGAGACCTATGGATCTGGTCAAGTCATGTGATTTACTTTCTTACGGTATCTGACTTGAGTCTGAGTGGTGTGAGGGAGGGTTGGGGGAATCTTTGTTCGGGAGCCCATGTCGGGTTTCCGCAATCCTAGATAGAATCCCGTACAGAGAAAACAGCTTGGGGGAAGGGACAGTTTCAGCATAAGAGCAGCCCCCATTTTCTCTTGAAAGCACATTACAACGGGGCCGTCTGAGCTTTGTTTCTCATTGCAGGGTTTGCCCCGTAGTACGGTCATGTCACAGAACAGAAGAACCCCAGTTCCCATCCTTAGCTGTCCTCCATAGGGAGTAATTTGAAATTAGTCAAAGAGGTCTTTATCATCACCCTGTTTCCGGGAAGAATGAAAGGGGTAACTAAGGATACATGGAATCAAACAGTCACTCATATTTGGGCTTTTTTTTCCAGTCGAGAGAGGGCAAAAGGGACAGAGTCCAAGTCCTCACTTCTGTACAGAACAGTTGTGGAAAAGTTTGCAAGCCTTTCACGTAGTACAGGTTTTCAGGCTCCACCCTCCCGAAGAAAACCTTAGAAGTGTTTATGCTGAGGTGGAAGAAATCGTGGATGCAGAACATACACCCACATTTTGATGTGAAGGGAGCTAAAGTTCAATGAAAGACACATTAAAACCCATGAACATCATGTCCAGTTCACACACACACACACACAAATCCAAAATCACAGGATTACTATGTGGTACCAGAACAAGAAACAATGCTACCTGGCATTACCATTTATGACACACGTGGCCCAGCCCAACAAGGTCTCATTTATGTCAGATCCGGCCCTCACAACAAATGAGTTCGACACCCCTGCTCTAACGGTTACATCACATTGGCTTTCATTGGGTGGCTGCTGATCAACAGTAGCAAGCAGCTGGGCCTACTTGAGCCATGCCAATCAGGTGGTATCAAGTCACCCAGAGGATGCTGCCTAGGGATGCCAGCCTCCAGGTGGGACACGGGGGTCCCCTGGAATTACCGTTCATCCCCAGACTACAGAGAACTTCCCATGGAGAAAATGGATGCTTTGGAGGATGGAGTCTATGCCATTGTACATAACTGAGGTCCCTGTCCTCCCCAGGGTCCACCCCCAAATCTTCAGGCGTTTCCCAACCTGGATCTGGCATCCCCTGCTAGTGGCCAGGGGGGACCTGGCAACCCTAGATTGCTGCCAGGCCTAGGGTTGCCAACTTCCAAGTGGGACCCGGAAACCCCCCCAGAATTACAACTGAACTCTAGACAGCAGAGATCTGTCTCCCTGGAGAAAACGGCTGCCTTGGAGGGTGGACTCTGTGGCATTATACCCAGCCGAGGCTTCCCCAAAACCAGCCCTCCTTACAGTCCACCACAAAATCTCTAGGAATTCCCCAGCCTGGCTCTGGCATCCCTTGTCAAGCCTGGCCTCAAGGCTCCCTCTCTCAAAGGTCAAAATAGGCTTGGAAAGGGCCCTTCCCCCTCCCCCTGCCTTTTACTGACAGAGCCAGTTAGAAGCCTCCCCCCCCCCAACCCGGGGGGGGGAATTCAACCCTCCCTGAGGTGATGTGTTGTTGTTGTTTTACTTTTGGGGTGTTTCTTTAAAGACTCAGGGAACTCCCTGTAGAAAAAGCTGTTGGGGGAGAGTGTATCTGTACTGAGAACAGACTTTGGGAAATAGTATATAGATGTAGAAAAAATACATGATGATCATCATATATTTAGAAAATGTTTATGCTGCCTCTTCAAAGACCTGTTTGAAGCAGCTCACAGCTAAAACAAGACAACAAAACCATTTAGCCATTAAAAACAAGCCAGAGCTTTCAAACTGGAGCTGTTACTTTTAGGTATTTTACCTAAAGAGATAAATAGAGACGATTGTTATTTGATAGTATATTTGATGACAGCAGCCAGGATTTTATATGCAAAATATTGGAGGACTACCCTGACGCCAACTAAGCAAGAATATATTGCGAAGATACTAGAGGCAGCAGAGATGGACAAGTTGACTCTGACTTTGAAAGGTTATACAGACTCCACTTTTCAGAATACTTGGCCACGTTTCTACGAATGGTACAATTTAAATGGTTAGGAGGACAGGATTGTGCATTGGTTAATAAAAGAGAAACTAGGGAAGATATAGCGGGTTTGATATCATGTAAAAAGTTAATAGAATTTTTGAAAGATAAGATGCATGGAATACGATGTAAAAAATTAGGTGAATACCCCCCATATGTGTTGTATGTTGTGTGATTTCGTTTGTATGTAGTGTATTGTGTTTTGATGTGTTGTATTGTGTTGTTGTAGTGTTGTTGTGAAAATACATAAAAGTCTGCCCTTAGGCGCAGTTTAAAACAAAAAAAACAAGCCAGAGAATAAAAACAAACCATTAAAAACACACCAGAACCTAATAACATACTAGGAAACAAACACAGTCCTCAGTTCATGTTTTGTGAAGCTATCACCTCACTGTGAGAAGGAGTGTAGGGAAGGCTGCCCATTGTGTATGGCTCTAAATTGATTCATTGACATATATACAGTATTTAAATGTATGTGCATTCTCTTGCACTGAGGCAAGAAAATGAAGACTGACACAACAAATGGTTATTAATTAGGTGCGGGGTAAAGCTAAAGTCATTTCTCTACACACCAGGGCCATAGAAGCTGATGCCAACCTTACCCTGATTATTTCAGTGAATTCCTCAATGCCTACCTCTATACGAAAGTGCTTTGACCTGGTGCTAAATCACTTGGACATAAACGTTAGAACTACTCTTTTTCTGTATCTGAATATAGATTAAGCAATACGTGGAAAGTATTTCTGAGATGGAGATCTGTTCCCAAGCCCCTATTTTATTTTACTTTGTCCTTTGCCACACCAGCAATTACTGTACAGGCCAGGAACAGTTTCCCACCCTTTTGTCATTGTTCTTCTATAGCACAAGGACTTTCAATGATGACTTGGGAAACCAAGGAGTGCTTCAAGGTGTGGGAATAGAAAGTAAAGAATACTGGCAAGCCTGTGAGCGACAACTGTTACAACAGTCGGTGTCAAAGCTACACATGAGGCAGAATCAAAGCAGGGGCACAAAGAAATCACAGAAATATAGGCTGAATACAGACTGGCAGTTTGCTCCGGTAGCCAGTCGTAGCAAAAAAGCTAAACTATACCGGGTTTTCCTATTCACACAGCGGGGGCCGCTGCCGGAAGATATGGGACGGAGGCGCGCGGGAGCGTTCAGACTGCCACACTGGAAGCGTGCTATATTTGCCGTTTCCCCATTAATTTGGCTGTGGGTGTATGGGTGTATGTGTGCATGAGCACCCATGCGCTCATGCGCATAAGCACATTTTGCCGATTGGGGGAGGACCCCACAGCACCGGCACCTGATTGGGCAGTGGAGCAGAGCACAGCCAATCACACCGTTGCTGCCTTCTGCCCAACGTGGATTGCTCCTGGCTTTTCGGCTGCGCGTTCAGACTCCCCGGAAGCGGAGAAACGCGCGACACACACGGGCTTTCAGATTTGCTATGGGTTTTATCAGGTATCTTTTTAATCCGGCGGTGAAGCGCAACAGCACGGGTTGGCTACGGGTGGGGGACACCAGGCAGATGTGCCTGTGTGAACGCCCCATTTACTCCGGGATTGAGTCGTCGCTGGCCCGGGTCCCTACCGGGGCAAATTGCCAGTCTGAACTCAGCCATAGTACAGAGAACACAGAATTTATATAAATGTCATCTTTGAGGAACATCCATCAGAAGCCCCCAAAGAAATATATCACATTAAATTAGAATCTGGACATCTTGTTTTCCCCAGAAAAATGATCAATTTAATAGAAGTCTACTTAAAAAGATTACAATGTCCACATACAGTTTACAAGACTAACAGTTCATTTTTTCAACCCTTCTAAGATGCTTCCTGTTCATATCTTAGGAGATACTACCTGTGGTTCATTAGAAGGATGTTTTGGAGATAACATGCAGATAACATGCAGCATAAGATTATGCATGGGATAGAGCAGGTTGAGAAAGAAGTACTTGTCTCCCTTTCTCACAATATAAGAACTCGTGGGCACTCCATGAAATTGCTGAGCAGTCGGGTTAGAACAGATAAAAGGAAGTACTTCTTCACCCAAAGAGTGATGAACACATGGAATTCACTGCCACAGGAGGTGGTGGCAGCTACAAGCATGGACAGTCTCAAGAGGGGATTAGATAAGCATATGGAGCAGAAGTGGCTATTAGCCACAAGGTATGGATAGGAACTCTCAGTCTGGGGCAGGTGATGCTCTGTATTCTTGGTGCTTGGGGGGAGGTCAACAGTGGGAGGGCTTCTAGTGTCCTGGCCCCACTGCTGGACCTCCTGATGGCACCTGGTGTTTTTGGCCACTGTGTGACAGAGTGTTGGACTGGATGGGCCATTGGCCCGATCCAACATTGGCTTCTCTTATGTTCTTACTGGCAAACACAAGTTATATAGTTTTTAAGATCCAGGTGCAGATGCTTCCCAAAAGATGCAACCGTTAGAGTTAACAAGTAGTGAATACAGGGAAGGACTGGCCATTTAACTTAAAGGGAAATTTCATGGCGGGCCACTGCCTTAGAGGGTGGCCAGGGGGAAGCAGAGCTAAGCCTCTGCAACTCCAGCAAGCCTCAGGGGCTGCTTGGTTCAGACCCCTCAACAGCAATGGCAGTTGGAAAAGAGCAAAAGGACTCAAGAAACTAGAACACCAAGGCTAAGCAGCGGCTTCTGGAAAGGACTACAGGCACTGTATCAAAATGCAAGGTCAGTTCCTTCAACTGGCTACAGCTCTGTTTTTGCACCCCACCCCCATGCTCTACTGAGGTGACGGGGGGGGGATCATACTTCATATGACTGAGCATATGACTATCTCAGAATAAAAGCAAGACGAAGAAGTTTTACTGAACAGCCCTACTCGAACGAATTAGGATTTGCCATAGACAACATTTGAAACTGGGTCACTTCCTTCCTGATTTATCTGGGGCTTCTCTGCTTTATGCAATTCGACACTTTTGATTCCGCTACAAATCAGAATCCTGCCACCTTTTCCAGTGGGATTATCTGATAAAATCCAGCTGTGTTTTCCAGTTATAGCCGTCTCCCGAGTGTTACATGTGCACGTCTTGAGACTCATAACCAAGGCTCAGCCTGTAACAATGGTAAAATATTGAGAGGGGGAACTAAAGACAATTTAGATGTTCCCCATTAGATGCAACAGAACCAAAAATTACTCATGCACCTAACCAATCAGATCTGCTGAATCTATGTGACTGTTTATCTCAAGAAGTCTCTATTTCTTTCATTCTTGTATTACTGTTAGTTACGCTACAGAACAACATCAGTGACTGTGGATAAGTCCCCTAATGGACAATTCACCCTTCATGGACAGTTTCAGGCGGGGCGGCCTTGTTGGTCTGAAGCCGGAGAACAAAGTTTGAGTCCGGTGACACCTTTAAGACCTACAAAGTTTTATTCATGGTATGAGCTTCCGTGTGTCAAACATCTTCATTATGTGTAACTTCCATTTCATTAAAACAAATTTAGGGACCAGTGGCAAATTTAGAGCCCAGTGGCGCCAGTTACACCGGGAATCTAAATTTGTTCTACTACTTCAGACCAGCACAGCTGACTACATGGGTCTATTTCCATTTTGTTCTATCTGAAGAAGTGTGCAGGCACACGAAATCTTATACCCGGGGCTATTTTTGTAGAAAAATCCCAGCAGGAACTCATTAGCATATTAGGCCACACCCAACAGCAGAAACTCATTAGCATATTGGGCCACACTCCCTGACAGCACAGCTCAGCACATTAGGCCACACCCCCATGTTACCAGAAGTGTGGTCATCCAGCCACACACTCCTTTTGCTTCTTATTCTGTTTACCTTGTTTGTTGTCAAAACCCAGGACTTTTTTTGGAGCAGGAACTCCTTTGCATGTTAGGCCACACGCCCCTATGTAGCCAATCCGAATGAGTTTCTGCTTTTGGGTGTGGCCTATTATGCTAATGAGTTCCTGCTGGGCGTGGCCAACTTGGGAGCCAGCCGGAACTATGTTCCTGTGCATTCCTGCCCAAAAATAGCCCTGCTTATACCTTGAATAAAACTTTGCTGGTCTTAAAGTTCCCAGTCACATGTGCCAGATAATGTGGGGGGAAGTTAGGCTATTTGCTCTGTAGTAATTTGACCCACCACTGCATGATCAAACGCAGCAGTGGGTGAATCGGGTTTTTTCCTTCGCCGCATGTTTCCGGTGTGCTTCAACGAGGGATCACTGACGCAATGGGAGCATGCCAGAGCGATCACACAGGGAAGTCCGTCTGCAGCCCGTCACAAACCCGTTTGATACTGCCCTTTCCCTGGGACGCTTGCCAGAAGTTCCCATGTGATCGCGCCCGTAAAATCTGCCCGGCATGCATGCGTATCACGCAGCTAATTCTGTGTGTGATCAGGACCTTAAAGGTGCCACTGGAGTCCAACTTTGTTCTTCTGAGACTAATGTGAGCGAAGGAGAGAGGACTGAGAGAGAGGAGAGAAAGCACACATCATTTCTGGAATGAGCAGAGACAGTGAAAGTCAAAGGTGGGGAGTCTGCTGAAACTGGGAGTGAAACCTTGGGTTGCTCAGTTCTGTAGGGATTTGCTTCCTGTTTTAAAGAGTGTGCTTGCTTTCAAGAAACTTTATATATATATATATATATATACACACAATATTACAAAAGGATCTCATCAAAAGTATACTAACCTTTTCGTGTTACTCTGGAATGTCTCATCATTTGTAAGTGGAGAGAACACAATAGTGATGTAAGAAGTGGACCTTTATAATGGTTTGAGAGAAACTGTGAGGTAGGTGACCCAAGCCAAGTGCACGGCCCTAGTCAGAATGCTCTGATTTAAAACGAAAGAAAAAGTTATTCTTTCATTTTGATAACAAAACAAATTGAAAAACCAACATATGAACAAATATATACGCTTCGTTTATGGGGTGCTTTGCAGTCTGGTTTAAAGAGTTCAAGTAGAGATTCAGAGGGCAGTGGAGGGGCAGGAAAGATTAAACTTACAGAGAAGCTTTTATTGTCAAAGTGCTCTTGTAACAAAAGGGAACGCTGCCACTGTAGTGTAGTGGTTAGGAGTGGCAGACTGTAATCTGGAGAACGGGGTTTGATCCCCCACTCCTCCTTCATGTAAACCCTGTCACATTTTTCTCAGAACTCTTTCAGCCCCACCTACCTCATGAGGTGACTGTTGCTGCTGACAGCTCTTTCTGTTCCCACTCATTCCATACTGTTTACACTGTTCACATTGCGTGTTTAGTGGCTGCGGGTCACTCACGCAGCCGTCCTGTGGGCATGCATCCACATTTCTGCAGCACCTCAGCCACAGAGTGTGCTGACCAGTTGGTTTTTTTAAAAATGCAGGCAGATGCCGCACATGTGCGCCTATAAGCAGACACACATCAGACAAACCCGGTGGTGGGAATGGATCTGGAGCTTCAGACTGCAAATCCATACTGCATGCGCTCTCCCGCATTCAGACATCCAGCCACACATGATTAATGCCCAGGGAACCCAAAACACCACGTTACATGGTGTCTATTTACTCCATTTCCATCTCATCATACAACGAGGTGAGTACGACTGAGGAATGGCCGACAGATGTGGCTGTGTGACATAGCCAGTTTAATGCGTTAGGGGAACGCAGCCATTTTGGGCCAAACTGCTAGTCCGAACGCGGCCAAAGGCAGGTGATGGCAAACCACCTCTGAAGGTCTCTTGCTTATAAAACAATACAGAGTCACCATCAGTTGACTGCAGCTTGTCAGTATCTCCACCACCACCACCAGGGGCACCTTCTATTATATCTATGAAATTTGGCAGGGGTAATTCATTAGCTAAGAAGCAAATTCTCTTGAGAATTTTGTCCAAATTACATGGAAAGAAAAGCCATTACAATGGAAATTGGAGGGCCGCCTTTATTTTCCTGTAGAAGTAGAATTGTGTTTCCTATCCATCTGAAATTTGGTAGGACCACGAGAGTACCCTCCCTTAAAATTTCATTCAAACTGGATGGAAAATGAAGATGTGGTATTCAGAACTGTCAATGAAAGCTGATTAGTACAATTATGAATTAAGTGAAAACAAAACAAAATGGAAATGGAAACAAAAACATTTGTATACCACTATCAGAAAGTAAATGGAAAGCCACAGAAGATCAAAGTGAACAAGATGAGACAAGCAGTGACGGCTCCTCCTCCACATCAATATCTATAGATGATATTTTTGACTCTGACTCTGAATCTGAACTGGGTGCGGCTGCCCCTAGATCATATAAGGTTAAAATCCCCTTCGAGAAGAAGAAGAAATGCAAAGAAAAGAAAGCAATGAAATGAAGACCTGAGAATCTACTTTGTACTTTATGCACAACTAGGAGTAAGGCCCGTTGTGGAAATAAATACAACGGGCTCTCGAAAGAGGCTCTGGGAGAGTGCCCTGGCTTTGGGCACACAGTGTGAATTTGCTGTGGCGACCTCAGCACGGTATAATGACAGAGACCACCATTTTCTCCAGAGGAACTGATCTCTGCTACCTGAAGAGCAGTTGTAGTTTTGAGTGATCTCCAGCCCTCACCTGGAGATTGGCAACAATTGTTACCCAGGAGGAAATGGCTGGTTTGGAGTGTGGAGTCTATGGCATTCTATCTGCCTGAGGTCCAACCCTTCCTCAAACCCCACCCTCTCCAGGTTCCACCACTCAAATCCCCAGGAATTTCCCAACCTGGAGTTGGCAACCCCATCTCCTTCCCAGCTAACCATCAACCTACTGTTATCCTCTGCATCTCCAAAAGTAGACTCAGTAGTGGAGGGGGCTGAACTCTCTTGGCCCTCCTCACTGTGTGACCTCCCCTGCCTGTGCTGTATCACCCAGTCTGGCAAGCCTGGAACATGGGTGGCCTTATTCCAGTAATCAGTCTCAGGCCTCCTGTTGTCCCCTTCAGAAGAGGACTCACCGGATGAATGGTCACTGTTGGACTTCTCCCATGACCGAGAAGCCATGTCCGTCCTCCTACACCTCCCCTTCCCTTTGTCAGTAGACCCACGGCTTCCCCCATGGGACCTCCTTTGGTTGGATGCGGACGCAGACTCTGACTCAGACAACCAAGACGGATCCTGATGTCGTCTGCCTGCTCGGCCATCCACACACCACCTCTGCTGACCATGAAGGGGTGCTCCATCAGTGTCTCTGGACTTCCTCATGCAGTTCCACTACTGCTCACCAACCACTGTCTGCATGAGGAGCTCCAACACCCGGGAGATGCCTTGCAAGGTGTCAGCAGTCCCCTCTGGTCTAGGCTTCTGCATGGCCTCAGCAGGAGTAGCCACCTTCCATGCCCCATGCCGCCCAGAGGAGGCAGGCCCAGGGGCAGGAGGGGAGGAAGCTGTGGGGGCAGGAACAGTCACAGGAGCCAACGGCCCATCCAGTCCAACACTCTGTCACACAGTGGCCAAAAATACCAGGGGCCATCAGGAGGTCCACCAGGGGCCAGGCTGGGGGATTCCTAGAGGTTTTGGGGTAGAGTGCAAGGAGGGCAGGATTTGGGGAAGGGAGAGGCCTCAGCTGGGCATCATGCCACAGAATCCACCCTCCAAAGCAGCCATTTTATCCAGGAGACAGATCTCTGTTGTTCACAGATCTCTGGAGTTCACTCTCCAGCAGGCCCCACTTGGAGGTTGCCAACCCTAGGCCTGGCTGCCAGGTCCCCCCACGGGCACTGGCAGGGGATGGGGGTAGTGAGGTTGCCAGCTCCAGGTCTGGAAACTCCTGGAGATTTGGGGATGGAGCCTGGGGAGGACAGGGACCTCAGTGGGGTACAATGCCCTAGAGTCCACCCTCCAAAGCATCCATTTTCTCAAGGGGAAGTTATCTCAGTAGTCTGGAGCTGAGCAGTAATTCCAGGGGATCCCCAGATCCCACCTGGAGGCTGGCATCCCTAGGCAGCACCCTCTGGGTGACTTGATACCACCTAATTTGCATGACTCAACTTGGCCTGGCTGCTTGCTGCTGTTCAGCAGCCACCCTATGAAAGCCAGCAGTGATGCAGCAGTTAGAGCCTCAGAATAGGTCTGCAAGACCCAGGTTCAGATCCCCATATTGCGGTGGAAGCTGACTGGGTGATTTTGGACCAGTCACATACTTTCAGCCTAACCAACCTCACAGGGTTGTTGTGCAGATAAAAAGGAGGTGAGAATAATGTAAGCTGCTTTGGTCCCCACTGCGGAGAAAGACTATAATTTTCCTTGGTAGAAGCTGTGGGGGAGGGGGGACGGACGAAAAGCTGAAGATAGATAAAGGCAGATAAAGATTAAGTTGGCTGTTGGGTGGGAAGGAAATAGGGTTGCCAACTCTGGATTGGGAAACTCCTGGACATTTAAGGGGTGGATCCTGGGAATGGTGGGGTTTGAGGAGGGGAGGAACTTCAGACCAGTATAATGCCACAGACTCCACCCTCCAAACCAGCCGTTTCCTCCATGAGAACTACCATTGCCAGCCTCACCCAGAATTACAACTGTTGTCCGGGTGATAGAGATCAGTTCCCCTGGGTAAAATGGCTGCTTTGGAGGCTCCACCCCCAGAAGGGAGAAAGAGTGTGAGATAGGTAAGGGTAGAGGGGAGGAAGCAAAGGTGTGAGGAATGGGATGACCATCCCACAAGTTTCTTGCGGGTCTCCACTTGTGTTTATCTAATTCCCTCTTGAAGCTGTCCATGCTTGTAGCTGCCACCACCTCCTGTGGCAGTGAATTCCTTGTGTTAATCACTCTTTGGGTGAAGAAGTACTTCCTTTTATCCATTCTAACCCATGAGTTCTTGTATTGTGAGAAAGGGGGGAAAGTGAGTGATTTCTTTTCTTTTCTGTTTTTTACAGATGGCACTAAAATTTTGCTATATT
Source organism: Gekko gecko (assembly GCA_029375565.1). Taxonomy (NCBI): domain Eukaryota; kingdom Metazoa; phylum Chordata; class Lepidosauria; order Squamata; family Gekkonidae; genus Gekko; species Gekko gecko. The sequence continues at coordinate 72,393,210 of JAPDNY010000003.1, read as the reverse complement.
GCTGGGCTGCTGTGGCAATAGGCTTAGCAGGTTCTCTGAATTCCCAGCTTTCTTTAAAAATCTAAGTCTCTAGCAGCTTACCTTGCAGAGATATAAGGGAAAAGGCATATCTTTGCCAGGGAAGGTGACAGAGACTTTTTAAAACAAAAGAAAAGTGGGAATTCAGAGAACCTGCTATTGTTTCAATGCCCCTATGATGAGCCTGCAGTATGATGTGGCTGTGAAGAAAGTTAATGCAATTTTAGGATGCATTAACAGAAGCACTGTGTCCAGGTCATGGGAGGTGGTGGTTCTGCTCTATTCTGCTATGGTCAGGCCTCACCTGGAGTGTTGTGTCCAGTTTTGGGCACCAAATTTTAGGAAGGATGCTGACAAGCTCAAGCATGTCCAGAAGAGGGCAACCAGGATGGTGAGAGGGTTGGAATCCAAGTCTTACGAGGAAAAGCTGAAAGAGTTGAGTATGTTTAGCCTGGGAAAGAGAAGGCTTAGAGGGGACATGATTGCAGTCTTCAAATATTTGAAGGGCTGTCATGTAGAAGATGGAACAGATCTATTCTCTCTTGCTCTGGATTGCAAGACTAAATCTAATGGCTGGAAATTACAAGGGAATCATTACCGGCTGAATATCAGGAGGAACTTCCTAACTGTAAGAGTGGTTGAGTAGTGGAACAGACTGCCTCGGGAGGTGGTGGATGCCCCTTCACTGGATGTTTTTAAGCCAAGGCTGGATGACCATCTTTCGGGTATGTTCTAGGGCTATCTTTCAGCTATGCTCCTGCATTGAGCAGGAGGTTGGACTAGATGACCTGCAAGGCCCCTTCCAACTCTAACATTCTATCTATATATCTAATTCCCAAGTTGCCCCCCCTGTGCGGATATCTAAATCTGCACATCGGGGGCACCTGGGGGGCAGGGAGATTTTCCTGCGCACGTGGGGCAGTCCCCATGTGTGCAGAAAAATCTAAAAAGTAAAAAAAATTATAAGGGGATATCTAAATCCCCCAAAAGTAAAAGAGCCCTCCCTGCGCATGCGCAGGGAACGCTCTAAAACTGTCCGTTGCCGCCAAGGGATGGGAGGGCGGGAGAAGGCTTGGCGGGCCAGCCGGCCTCGCCTCTGCTGCTGGGGAGGGAGGAAGAGGGAGGCTTGGCGAGCAGCCAGCCTCGCCGCTGGGGAGGGAGGGTGAAGCTTGGCGGGCCAGCCGGCCGGCTTCCCCCCCGCCGCCACGCCGCTTGAAAGGGAGGGAGGGGAGGCCGACCGGCCTCCCCGCCGCCGCCGCCCTGCTGTTTGGGTGGGTGGGAGGGAGGCTGGGCGGCCGGCCGGCCGCCTCGCCGCCGCCGCCCTGCTGCTTGGGTGGGTGGGTGGGAGGGAGGGAGGGGGAGGCTGGGCGGGCCGGCCGGCCGGCCTCCCACCGCCGCCACTCTGCTGCTTGGGTGGGTGGGTGGGAGGGGGAGGCTGGGCGGGCCGGCCGGCCCTCCCGCCGCCACCCTGCTGCTTGGGTGGGTGGGAGGGGGAGGCTGGGCCGGCCGGCCGGCCGGCCTCCCACCGCCGCCGCTGCCCTGCTGCTTGGGTGGGTGGGAGGGGAGGCTGGGCGGGCCGGCCGGCCGGCCTCCCGCCGCCGCTGCCGCCGCCCTGCTGCTTGGGAGGGTGGGTGGGTGGGAGGGGGAGGCTGGGCGGGCCGCCCCCGCGAATATCGCGGGTCCCGCCTCTTGTGATTCCATAATATACTGATAGTTTACTGCCTTAATAGGGGGGGGATGCTGTGATGCCATCAATGATGCCAGAACCCTCCCTTAAAAATCCTCACTATCTTTTAAAAATAACTGTCATAAGAAAGTTATTATAAATAACCATTATTTTCCATCAATATTTGTGAATTATGTCAAACTGTACATAGCTGAATACTTTAAAAATATATTCCTTAAAGATTACATTTGTAGGAGAACTAGTAAGTAACAAGCAGCAATTTAATAATTACCAACGAATATTTTTAAATACATTTAAAGATAAGCCAAAATCTCATCATACCATTTGTTTCTCTTATGATATTTGAAAGAAGGATACTGTGCTGAGTAATCCATAAAGAGAAGCCATTTGTCTAATAAATAGCTGATCATATTTCAATCATTGAATCTACTTCAGGTAACTGTAGAAATCCTCATAATGTAAAGCATGTGCAGAACAAAATGAATTGACTCTACAACTGTGAAAATATACAAACAGGGCAGATGTGTGGAAGAACCATGCCCAGACCAAGTCCATCAGTGGCTATTAGCCACAAGGTATAGATAGGGACTCTGGGGCAAGTGATGCTCTGTATTCTTGGTGCTTGGGGGGGGGCAACAGTGGGAGGGCTCCTAGTGTCCTGGCCCCACTGGTGGACCTCCTGATGGCACCTGGTACTTTTGGCCACTGTGTGACACAGAGTGTTGGACTGGATGGGCCATTGACCTGATCCAACATTGGCTTCTCTTATGTTCTTAGGATGTTTATGGATTGACTGCCAAGAAAATCAAGAGTAAATTGAACATGCAGAAAAGTTTATCATGGAATCACCAGGACCAGAGTACAAGTCAAAATGGACCAGAAACCAGTACAGGCATTATCAGGATTAACAAGGTATCCTTTCCACAGTTCATAGCAGGCTCGAAAAGGTTTGCATCTAGCATATAATGATGCATACTGGGTAAGATAGAAGACACTGGCAAACGCATACTTCAACATGAGACAATTTGGACTAAAAGCTTCATTTGATCTTCAGGAAAATCTGCCTTGTGATCTTTTGCCAATTGCTACTATGAATATTACAAAACAAAGAGAGGCAAAGATCCCTAGAAATTAGTTGTCCTTGCTAGTATTTGGTGTTTTGATGCCTTCCTTGGTGTAATCTCTTGAGAAAGTATAGGGTTGACTAGAAAGTGGAAGTTTTTACAAAGGGTTTTAGCTGTTAAGATACTTGGGTAAAATTTCAATACTGTTAGCAATAGCGAAGTTGTTCATTGCTCTAAAATGGATAGACAAACAGCCACCAACCATTCAACACTGGCTGATGAAGATATGGGAATATTTTATTTTGTACAAACTGTCTTTTACATTAAACAATAGTTCACCATTACAATATCAAAATAAAGTGGTAAAAATCTGGTATCCAATAATAAGTTACTTAGTAGAGAAAGATATTCTCCCACAAAATTATTTGTATAAAAATTTGATTTATTTCTAAATGCCTTTTTTTCTCTGTGTATTTAAATTACCTATATTTTGTATCTGTATTTATATCCCTAAGTTTATTTGTTTGTTAAAATGTTAAAAATTGTTAATAAAAAAAAAGATACTTGGGTAACAAAAATGCCGGTGTGTTGGCTGAATGAGATGATATCGCACAGATCACTGAAAGAAGATGCCTTGGGTGTTTGCTGGTGGAATGCAGCCCTGATGGTATAAAATATATTCTTATGAACCACCCAGCCCTCATCAGTGACACACACCATTAATCTTAGAGATTGAGTCAAGTAATCAAGGGACTCAGGAGGGGGAGTTCAGGCCAAAGAGAACACTGAAATACCAAAAAGAGATGCCTGTAATTTTTGTTCTAAACAAGCATGCACCTGAAATTGAAACAATGACTTTGAGAAGGGGTAAAGGTTATCTTTTTGTTGTTGTTGTTCGTGTTGAGTGCTGCCTGTCAGGCCCAGAATTGGGGAAGGAGAGACAGCTATGTCTAGTGTACTGATGTGTCAAATGTCCTGGGTTCGTCACCTTAAGTCACTTTGCACTAGCATTGCCATTGAGTGCTGAAAAAAACCAACAACCAGCTCCCCCCCAAGTCCTGGACAGGTACAGTTGCCACAAGCAGGAGACAAATAATATAGCCCCCCCCTCCATATTATTTTGCCAATTCCCTCTTCTTCCAGTGCAAAACTTAATATTTGCAAAGGGTAAGGGGAGAACCAGTGGCAGGAATGCTCATTAGAAACTAGCAACCTAAATTACATAGAATCATAGAATGTTAGAGTTGGAAGGTACCTTGCAAGTCATCTAGTCCAACCCCCTGCACTCTGCAGGAGCGTAGCTGTCAGGCACTCCAGAAAGTCAGTCAAACACCAGGCTTCATAAAGAAGATAGCGTTTATTGAAAGCAGTTCTAAAGGCGCATTAACAATTCCTTGTCAGAGATAAAGAACTGCAGGCAAGCTTCTACTATTATATCCCCTGGTTCATGCCCCCCCTTAGTCTACCAATGGCCTACAAGCCCGCACGCAGGAAGAAAGGTGCAAAAGTCATAAAGCAGTAAATAACCCAACGATCTAAGCTGTCTTCCCAGAGGAAATAATAAGAAAACAAATCCTGAGAGACCAAGGCCATTTGGGCACTAGCAGATAACCCAGGCTGTGAATTTCTGTCGCCCTGGCAACCTGCACACCTCCCCACATTCCAGAGATGAAAAGTTACAGACCATCCAGCCCTCCTCCCCTCCCATCTATCTCACAGCAGGATCACCTGACAATAGCAGAAAGATAGCCCTACAACATACCTGAAAGATGGTTATCCAGCTTCCACTTGAAAACGTCCAGTGAAGGAGCATCCACCACCTCCCGAAGCAGTCTGTTCCACTGCTCAACCACTCTTACAGTTAGGAAGTTTCTCCTGATATTTAGCTGGTAATGACTCCCTAACGACTTACTACTGGATATTATTTTCCTTAAGGAATTATGGTATTTGTAGTCTTTTCTATGTTCTGAATTGGAACAGGAAACACAGAAACCTGCAAATACCATAATTCTCCGCAGTAAATTATGGCTGAGTATTATGAGATTTGTACTGCTAGAAAATTAGTGTCCTCCTGTAGGAAGTCAGCTGTTCTAAGGATGAAGTCCTAAGGGAACTTTCATGGGAGAAATGTCCTGGTCTTGACCTTCAAAGCGCTATATGGTTTGGGACCAATATACCTGAAGGACCGTCTACTCCCTTATGAACCTGCCTGACAATTAACGGTCATCTTTGAAGGCCTTGCTTTGGGCGCCCCTGCCTTCTGAGATTTAGAAGGTGGCAACCCAAAAGAAGGCCTTCTTTGGTCATGGTACCAAAGTTCTGGAAGTTTCCTCAGGCAGATTTGTTTGTCCCCTTCTGTCTCCTTTTTGCTTGTCCTTATCTACCAGGCAGGGCCAAATTCTAAGAAATCTATATATCTAATTCTCAACATGGTCTGTGTGTGCAGATACTTATTTCCACAGATAGGGGGCACATGGAGGGAAAAGATTATCCTGCACATGTGGGCCACTCCCCAGGTGTGCAGAAAAATCTAAAAACATTTTTAAAAACATAAGGGGTAGGTTAAAAACAGCCAAAAAGTAGAACAGCATTCATTGCACCTATGCAGGGAACGTACTTACTAAGCTGAGAGATTGTGCTAGAGAACCCTAGGGAGGCTGCTGCCACTGCTAAGAACTCCAGGAGAAGCAGTTGCAGCCATGAGGACAACTGCCACAGCTATAACCACCCCAGCCAATTCTCTACCTGCAGGATGCCCTGGGAGCTGCCACTTGCTTCACCCCATCTGCCAACTGATACCTGCTGGCCTTTGTCTCACCTGATGAAGGAGGGGAGGGAAAGAAGTGTTTCAGCCAAGCCGGGCTGCACCCTGTTCTCTTGGCTGGTGCCTGAGGTGACAAAGTAGTGCTCCTCCAGCTCTTCCTGCCACTGCCTCTTTCTCTGCCATGGCAAGCCAGCTCTGTTAGTCTCTTGCCGAGGAAACCCACAGGGTGGCCATAAGTTGCCTGTGACTTGACCGCACTTCCCACCACTAATGGTTGGAGAATAAAATTAGGATCTGTAAGACCCAGGTTTAAGTCCCCACTCCGCCAAGGAAAAAAACCCCTAGCATAACATACAGTGAACTTATGAAACTCACTGCAACAAGTTTGGCAATAGAGGGCAGCTTCTTAGATGGCTTCAGAAGGAAGGACTTCTTCACACTATAAGAACTTGCCTTGGTCCCCACTCTGTCTCATGACAAGGAGTATATACATTTAGTCACTATCATTGGGAAGCAGTTTTGGGGGGAGTAGCGGCAAGGCTCTTCACTGCTCCTGACAGGAATGAGGCTCTGGTCACCTTGCGCCTTTCCCGGGATGAGGGGACAGACAAACAGAGAGAAGGAATAACACTCTTTGTAGGGGAGACTGACAGTACACAAAGCCTACACTGCAATTACAAGTTAAACCAAGCCACAACACATTGCACGACGTTTTGTTGCGGGTCCCCTCTTGAGTATTTATATTTACTTAAGTTTTTTAAAGAATTCCTTCTTACCATTTTATTAATCAAACCCTTCTTTTATTAATTATTCTCTCATCCCGTTTGGTCCAGAGCCTTTCATCCTGATTTGTGCGGGCTTATTCCCAAATAAGCATGCATGGACATGAAAATGTATCTTGAAGGTTTTAGTTGCTTGCTTACTTACAAAGTTTCCATGGTGTAGAGCTAAATGGTGGGGAAATATCAGTTGCTAATTTTCTGTTATCAAGCTACTGTTAAAGACCCAAGCTCAGAGGCAGCTGAGAAGACCAGACTTGTGAGTCTTTCAGATAATTAGATACCTCATGTTTTGTCAACAAAGCAGTTTGCAAATGGACATATTTGATTTCAGGGACATAGAGGGGGACTCCCTCCTTATGTGAAGAACTAGACAAGCCTGTTTGCCTAGAAGTTCATAAAAGTTAGCACAGGCAGCGATTCTTTATGGCTTGTTAGTGGTTTACAGCTCTGAAGACCTCCGTACTCACCCTGTCTAAAAATATCCCTCTTCAAGTCTAAGCTTGTAAAACTGGTAAACAAAATATGCCAGGCACCCACCAGGTCAAGGCACCAGGCTGGCCACATTTTGAAGTAAGACAGAGACAAAGTTTACACTTGGAGGGCAACAAGAACAAAATGTACAGATTAAATAAGTTAATAAACAAAAAAATGTACCTTAGGCATTTGGCATTCAATCCTACTTCACTACCTTTCTGGTGAAACAGTGAATTAAATTAGGTCTTGCATGCCAGAAGGAAAAATGGCATGGTTTAATTCCCTACTTAAGAAAAAAGCAAGACGGAAAAGAGTAGGGAAAATCAATTACAAATAACTGAAACGGTAACCTAGAACATTTTACAGGGTTCTTTTTAGAATGGCTGAGTGGCATAGATTTTTTTAAAATTTCAAGGTAATTATTTTCATTAATTAGATAGAACTACATTTCAATACTTTGCAATCGAAAGAGCATGAACGTGTGCTAGCGTGTTCAAATTAATTTCCAGGCAGATGTTATACAGAAAGTAAACTGTTGGGATTTTTTACCTACAAAAGAACATTGGGATACATACAAGAACATTTACTGGAACATACAAAGCTGCTTTCTATGGAATTGGACCTGTGTTCTGTCTGATCGATATTGTCTCCTCTGACTGATATCAGCTCTCCAGGGTCTCAGAAAAACAAAGGTTTTCTTTCCAACACTTGATATCCTTTATTTGAACAAATAAAATGTTATATGGTAGTGGCTGGATCAGATTTGTAGTAGTCTGTTTACTCAGAATCCATTTACCCAGCCAATCAGATCTCTCCAAGACGTGCATAAGCAAGAGCCTGAAGCAATGTTCCGGCAGCCACTATTCAGAAGTCGGCTGAATATTCTGCTGTGAGGGCTACTAGCTGTTGATACCTGTCATCTCTGAATTTGTCTAAACCTTTAGTAGGCATTACATCAATAAATATTCCAGATGGTACGTTCTCAGCTACAATTGTGTGGTGACCTTACGACCCAGTTGAACAGTGCTTTGCTTATGATATAAATTTATGAACAGGTAAACTGTAATGAAACAAAAAGACTGACTGAAGGCTGTTTTTCTTCAAAAATGGCCGCATTTAAAAATTAAGCGTTTACATACATACATTTGTGTGCTATCCTCACAACAACCCCATGACGTAGGTTGGGTAGTTTAGGCTGACAGTTACTTGTCCATGGTCACCAAGTGAGTTTCATGACAAAGCGGAGACATTTATCAGATGAGCCTTCCCCTACCTCTAGTCTCCATGCAATGGGAAAAGTTCACCGTTCAAGTTCCCCATTTCAGTCTGCTGTCAGAGGCAAAGGAGCAGAGCAAATTAAAAACAGCCATGAACCCTAAGAGGTCTTTCCAGTCTAGGGTTCCCAGGTACTTACCGCATGGAAGTGGGGGACGCATGCTCCCCGGCTGGACCAGTCCTCCCTGTAATGCACCATGCCGTAGCCAGGAAGTGATGCCAGGCAACGCTCTGGCAATGGGGCTGAAAATTCAATGGTACCATCGAGTTTCCAGCCGCATTGCCAGAGCATTGCCTAGCATCACTTCCTGGCAACGGCATCATGCGGGCATCTTTCCTTCCCCTGGGGATGGTCCTGCCATGACGTATCCATCCCCCGCTGAAATACAGTAAGTTCTTGGCAAGCCTATTCCAGTCCCCAGTTTTATTTTTTTCTCTGTTCACATAACAAACTGCCCATATACAAAATGACTACATGTGCCCTCTGAGTAGCCTGCCCATCCTTTTACCCAGGGTCGCCAACTCCAGATTAGGAAATCTCTGGAGATCTGGTGGAGGAGCCTGTGGAGGCTCCTCATTGGGCGGCGATGCCGTAGAGTCCACCCTCCAAAGCAGCCCTGTTTTCCCCCCAGGGGAGCTCTCTCTGTAGTCAGGAGACAAGTTGTAATTTTGGGAGGTGTCCAGTCCCCACCTGGATGTTAGCAACCTTAATTCTACTGATATAGGATAATTAACCCTTAACAGGAGATTATTCTTACATTTCAATTTTACTACCAACCCATTTAGGAGCCAGTTTGGTGTAATGGTTAAGTGCGCGGACTCTAATCTGGGAGACCCGGGTTTGGTTCCCCACTCCCTCACTTGCACCTGCTGCTATGACCTTGGGTCAGGCACAAGCTCTGGCACAGCTGTTCTTGAAAAGGAGCCATTTCTGTCAGAGCTCTCTCAGCCCCACCTCCCTCACAGAGTGTCTGTTGTGGGGAGGGGGAGGGAAGGGAGTTTGTAAGCCGCTCTGAGATTCCCTTGGGTAGTGAAGGGCGGGGTATAAATCCAGTCTCCTCTTCTTCTTATATTGTCTAGCTTTTAAAATCCTGGATGGATCTTAACCCTGATATGATTGATTCTTGAGTAGAGTCAAGGGAGAAAGTCACGTAGAATCCACTGTTATGGAAAACCCACCGGCCTACTAACCTGTGAAGGGCAGGGAGGGACTAACTGCCCTTCTTAAATGGTACCTCTAATAGAAATGTGCTACAGAAAGGTATGACTGGGCCTCGTACCTTAATATATGTTGCTGCAGTGTACATGGTGGGTGGGTGTGTGCACAAAGTGTAGCTGGTTTGCATTTTAGGGGTTAGAAAAAGATGTGTAAATTTTAAACCTTGGAAGCATTACAAAGACTGTAAACTCTGGCTACCAGTAACTAGAGCTGTGTGTCTGTATGGCGCTTCTTAAAGGCAGATCTTCTGTCCTATAAATCAGTGGTCGTTAAATTGTCCTCAGCAGATCCTTTCCACATCTATTTCCTTATGGAGGAATCCAGAAAAATCTCTGCCATGGCAACCCTGTGTGTTTTTAGGTGTCCTTCAGGGTGACAGCAAGATCCAAGAGACCTAGTCCGTGCCCCCACATTTATCGCACACTTAAAACATCCCTTAGAATCTTCTGAAACGCAGCTCGTTCAAATGTATTATCTTCTCTCCAGTACTAATCTCAATGGAAATGGATGATACTAGAGAATTTGCTGTGGTTATACTGAAACTTTGGATTTTGCTCAGAAGTGTTTATATTCAAACCTAGAGGTCCATGTAACCAAATATTTTTCCTGTCATCAAGAACATATGGATGATTCTTCACTGAAGATGACAAATTGAAGTCTCTAGGCTGTGCAGTGACTCCTGATAGTCAAAACACTTTGGACAGTTTTTACTGGATGAAGTTGACTTCGAAGACTGAGTGGCTTTGAGACTGTTTCATTAGATTATTTTCAAAGCCTGGCTATACTTGGAATGTATTTTAATAATTCAATAGGTTTTGTTTGGCTGCAATTGTACATTTGTATGCAAATATTACAAATGCATTAAGAAGAGGTAGGTGCGTAGAATCACAGAGTCGGAAGGGACCTCCAGGGTCATCTACTCCTATCCCCTGCACAATGCAGGAAATTCACAAATACCTCTCCCACTCCACACCCCCACTGACCCCTGTTCCACCCCAAAAGATGGAATAAAACCTCCAGGATCCCTGGCCAAACTGGCCTAGAGAAAAATCGCTTCCTGACCCCAAAGTGGCGATCAGTATTTCCCTGGGCATGTAAGAAAGGGCCACAAGAACAAAGCACTGATGCAACTCTTCCTGCCCTCCCTCTCATGATCTGCCTACGTTCACATAATCAGCATTGTTGTCAGATGGCCACCTAGCCTCCATTTAAAAACCTCCAAAGAAGGAGAGCCCACCACCTGCTGAGGAAGCCTGTTCCACTGAGGAACCGCTCTGTGAGGAAGTTCTTCCTAATGTTTAGCCGAAAACTCTTTGGATTTAATTTCAACCCGTTGGTTCTGGTCCAACCTTCTGGGGCAACAGAAAACAACTCCACACTATCCTCTATATGAGAGCCCTTCAAGTACATGAAGATGGTTATCATATCACCTCTCCGTCATCTCCTCTCCAGGCAAAACATACCCAGCTCCTTCAACCTTTCCTCATTGGACTTGTTCTCCAGACCCCTCACCATCTTTGTTGCCCTCCGCTGGACACATTCCAGCTTGTCTATATCCTTCTTAAATTCTCATGCTCAAAACTATTTGATGATTTATTCTAAAACTTTTCCAGGTATAGACATCAAGCTGACAGGTCAGTAATTACCTGGATCCTCCTTTCCCCCCTTCTTGAAAATGGGGACAACATTTGCCCACCTCTAATCTTCTGGCACCTCACCTGTTCTCCAAGAATTCTCAAAAATAATGGACAGAGGCTCAAAAATTATGTCCACAAATTCTTTTAGTACCCTTGGATGCAGTTCATCTGGCCCGAAGGACTTAGTTTCATTTAAAGAAACTAGGGCTGATTTCCCACTACAGTTGCCTCGGGGTTGCGCCGCCGTTTGCCCCGATACTATTCGTCAATTTCACACCCAAAGCTGCAGGGCTGCATTTTGACCCGTGGCTTCGCCCGATTTCCCCCGCAGTTTCGTAATCCTCAAAAAACAGGATCACGAAACTGCGGGGAAATCGGACGAAGCCACGGGTCAAATGCAGCCCCGCGGCTTCGAGTGTGAAATTGACATAGGTGTTTGTGTAGTATCCCTATGCCAATCCTAGGCTGCAACTCCCTTCCTCATAATGTGTTCTGTTTTTGCCAAGTTGAGCACCGTTTCCCTCACAAGAGAAGTCTAAGGAAAAGTAGTAGGAATTGAGCAGTTCTGCCCTCTTTTCATCATCTGCTACAATTAGCAGCAGGGTTTGGGGTGAGGAGGGGTCTCAGCAGGATATAATGCCATAGAGTCCACTGCCCACAGCAGCCATTGTCTCCAGGAGAACTGATCTTGGTCATCAGGACATCAGTTGTAATAGCTGGGAAATTTTCTGTAGGGAAAATGGTGTGCTGTGGCTGGAGAACATGGTGATTTCTTGGGGTATTTATTTTACCTCAGGACACATTCAGTGACTCCCACAGCAACAGCAAACTGTTTAGAATGTTAGAGGCAAAGGCCAATCAGGTCGCATATGCAAATGACCTGACTGGCTAAGGGGGAGGAGAGGAACAGCAAACTGTTTAGAATGTTGGAGGCGAGACTCAGGCAATGCAGCCAGTGGACAGGGACAGCTGACTGACAGACTCCAGGCACAGGCTAGAAACTTGATAAGAAGTTTGAGGACACTAAGATCAACATCAGATAACAGGCAGATTATGAAGTATGTGCTTATGGTAGTTCTTATCTCATACCCACATCAGGAGATTTTCCCATGTGGCTCAGAGAGAACTAAGTTCTCCACTATGCAGAGTTTTCCGCAACTTTCCCATTGCTTCCCACAGGCAAGAGAGGACAAGGACAGATTAGAGCGGTGCACGGGGTCTTTCGAGGACCAGTTGAACAGACTAAGTGGAGATTAGCACTGGGAAAGAAAGACCACGACATCCAAAGCTGATGATAACTCTTTGCTCACGGTGTCAGACCCTCCACAGGATAGGAAAGTGGTAGGTATGCAGCTCTGCACCATCCTACCTGTAGTACTTTAAGTACTTTCTGCTTAAATAGAGGCCTACTTCTCACAACATGTTTAAATTAAGGGCAGGAAGGTACCTGCTGGATATTACAAAACCCCTTTTTTACAGTGAGACTTGTGCAACCGTGGAATCAGCTGCCCAGGGAGGTGGTGAGCTCCCCCCCACTGGCAGTCTTTAAGCAGCGGCTGGACAAACACTTGTCAGGGATGCTCTATCCTGCATTCAGCAGGGGGTTAGACTAGATGGCCTGTGTGGCCCCCTTCCAACTCTGTTATTCTATGATTCTATGAAAATCTTTGCAGAGCCTTGATTATGAGAAGAATATGCAGACTGGAGGTAGTAGAGTAAGGGTAAAGTCAAGGAAGAAGCACTTACATTTTGCCACAGTCTAATATGGATTTTATCATCCTTGTATTTCAAGAGCACAAGTGTTTCTTATAAACAAGTTTATTTGCATCTTTTCAAGAACACAGATTCTAGATACAGTATTATTATTTTTCTTTTGTACAATAGTACAATGGCCAGTGCAAAATATGCAGGATTTTTTTTTTAAAAAAATCATATATATAAAAACAAAAGTCTGGCAGTATTACTCACAATTCTTATACTTGGCCCCCCTTTCCAGCCATCTCACTCACCCTTCATTTAATCATATTAATTTAAATAGTTGCTTCAAAAGTCCCAGAGCCCTTTGGAAAGACAATACTCCCTACCCGAATCACATTCAAGAAATAAGATCTCTTTTAAAAAGTAGGGTGCAAAATTAACAGAAAAACAGAATGCACAGTAAGTTAGGCACTAGTTTAAAGCTGCTTTTCCTGAGACACAAGCAAGTATTTTTTTAATGCATGTTGAAGATTTCAGTCCTAATAAAAAGCATTTGCACCTTCTCCTAGACTTCAGCATGAGTTGGAATATTACCATGAAGACAAAATGGATCAACCTTTCTGTGTCTGGGAGGTGATTAGAGCACAAAATGCCAGCCCCCACCTCTAACTTCCTGCCTTCCTTTTGAGGACCACAAGAATTGAAGTTCAGTAGTCAGGAATAGGTGTATGTGGGGGGGAGAGATCTTTTTTTCTGATTTGGGTGTAAAAGAGCCAAATTTTATTCAGCATTCCCAAATATTCCCTAATACCAGTATTGGCATTGCATTCAGATTTGGGAAATATTTGGTAATACTGAATATATTCAGCTTCATTGTACCCTATAGGGCCATTATACCCCAATAGCAAATCTCCTAGTGTATATTCAGCGGGCTGGGGGAGGGGGCTTGAAGTAAAGGCACCAAATTTGCTGGAGCCTCTCCCCAAAAGAACCTCAAAGTTTCAAAAACATTGGACCAGGGGGTCCAATTCGATGGGCACCAAAATAGGGTGCCCCCATTCTCCATTGTTTCCAATGGGCAGAAATAGCAAGGCAATACAAGCCCAGCAGAATGTCCCAGATAATCTCTGCAGCTGAAAGTGAAGTGTGTGAGAGGACATGTTTGTATGGCCAGTGCAATGTGCCTAGCAGAACCAGTGCCACTGTGGCAGTGCAAAAACAGGACTGAGGTCAGATCTGAGAACTTCTGAAGGGGGACCATTTCTGCAAGGACAGCAGAACCAGTGCAATGCACTAGTGCCCAGCAGCAGAACCAAATGCCGCCCTACTTCAGAGATTCTCAGATTTGACCTTAGACCTTTTGCATTTTGGCACTGCCAGTGGCACTGGTTCTGCTGCTGGCCTTGCAAACATGCCCCCCCCACACTTCACTTTCTACTGCAGAGATTCTCTGAGACATCCTGCTGGTCTTGTATTGCCTTGCTATTTTTCCCCCATTGAGAACAATAGAGGCCGGGGGCATCCTATTTGGGTGCACACAGAATTGGACCTCCTGGTCCAATCTTTTTGAAACATTGGGATCCTTTTGGGGAGAGGCTCCAGTAGCTACACTGCAAATTTCATGTCTTTATCTCAAACCCTTCCCCGCAGCCCACTGAGTATACCCTGAGTGATTTTTTAAGTAGTTGGCTTAATAAATACCCGAAAAAATGCCAAAAAGGCATTATTCGGGTACTTACGAACAGTAAAAAAATATAGTTGTCAGTAAGCATCTATACTTGTGTGAAATGCAACCAATTCAAGCTATTAAACATGTGCTAAATATAATTTAAACCACGATTATATATGTTCTGGATATTCATACCCATTAGAACTAGTCAGGAGGTGCAACAATAGTTTCTTCATGTTAAGAGCCTGATAAAGCCAACAAGATATATACCACCAATCTAGTCTAATGAGTACTGCTCCATGAACACTCATGTATGCCCAGAGATAAATGACAGGCATGATCAAGTTGGACAGCACCTCGTACCTGTTGCAGAAGGCAGTAGGATATAGCAGTTTCTTCCCCAAAAAGTGATCCACACCATTAAAGCTGACCATGCCAACCATCTGTTGACTATGGTCCCAATCCACAGACTGGCACTGCAATCACAGCCCCAGCTGTGACATGTAGGCACCTGGCCATGAGAACTACACATGCAGCATCCTTCGGCATGCACATTACTGCTCCAGCAGGGAATCATTGCCCAGAGGCCAGCTTTTGTGCAGACTGAAGATCAAGCATCCTGCTCAAACATACAAGTGCTATGCAAGTGACCATTGAGCTTACACTGTTTTAAATGAACACATTTTAACCAGAAAAGAATTTACACCATTTAAAGTCAAGTCAAGCTAGCACAATGGGAAAAGAAGGTACTTGCACAAAGAACTCTCTCCCACAAAACAAAACAAAAATAAACAACCCCCCCCATACATTTTGACAATATCATTATGAGAAAAAGCAAGAGAACACACATTTAGCCAACAGTTTCATTATGAGAAGGCACTCAGAATCAAAGTATCCAAACACATTTTTCCATAGAAGACTTTTGAGTACAGAATGTGACCAAGTCTTATGAAGCTACATTCATTCATCACAAGGCTCAGACTGGGGAAAAAGCATTGCAATGTGAAACCTTCTGCAATCATAAAAAACTGCTGGGTTGGAGCACATAAAGTCATTACTAGGTAATACTTCCTTAACTAAAAATCCTGAAGTGTTTACTAGTGAACATTTCACAAATGTTTCCTTGTCCAGTCATAATTTTCCCATCTATTTTAGTGAAGGCAACAGGAGTATATTAGCTTATTGGTTATTTTTAACCTTGCCAGTATTCATAATCCTTGGAAAAAGTGAAAGCAATCTCCATTATTTTATTGTCTGCTTCAAAAAGCACATTTAATGATTCCCAAAATTATGGGACTCTTGTTTTGAAGTATTAAAAAACTTGTGTTTTGTACAGATAATTTAAGAATGTCAGCATATTTCTTTGCTATTCTGTAATATATATTTGTTAATTTCCAATAATAACATTGGTGAGACATATGGGTATAACATTTCTCAAAAATGAACATGCAATGCCCAGTATATACTAGAGAAAATGGCACATATCTCATTAGCCATGACATTTTAATATATAGTCTATACATTTACTTCCAGTGATGACTGAGTATTTCACAAAGGGATGAAAAGGAAGAGGCACTTGTCTAACTCTCCACATTTCCTTCTTTCTCCTTCCAGTACCAGGATCTTGGCAGCTACTATCACTGGAGGTAAATACCTATGGAGGAAGGGAAAAGGCTCCTCTCTGTTTACAGCCCTGGTCAAAATACTAAGCTATGGACTAAATGTCCATCACCAAACCCATAACCTTCTGCCAGAGAAGCAGACAAGCCAATTCATATATATGGCAGAAAGTAAATATCCTCTTGCCATGTTCACATATTTATTTTCAGCAATATTAGTGGGAATAACTGAGTTTGGGGAGTAAAGTAAACTAGCACACTTCCATTGAGGGTAGCGTAGAGTAGGTTGTGCAGGGAAACAAAATAGTACATTAATCTTTTCCAAAAAAAATAAAACTTTCCAGCCAGGTACTGGGGATATCAAGAGGCAGGGTAGACAAAAATTCAGAAAAAGGCCTTCCCCCCGCTTTTTTTGCCCCAGAGAAGTTTTTTTTTAAAAAAAAAAAACTGAAAATTTTGGGAAACTACTTACATAATATATTCTTTCACAATTATGAGCAAAACAATTTGTAAGTATGGTTACAGCTAGTATGAAGATTCATAGGTAGTCATGATGGTTGTACTGATATTAAACCACTTTATCTAATAGCCAAGGACTGACCTCCATAGGTCCTGCAAAACAAAGGGACCCCTTAGGTTTGCAGAAAACTCTTATTTAAAATTTGGGGTGGGGGCCAAAAAAATAGTTCACACCCAGAAAGCGACAGAGGGATCTGAGACAGTGGAAGATAACAAAGTACCAGAAGCTGAAAAAGATAAAGAGGAGGAAAGTTCCGACAACAGCTCAACAAGCTCGGCAGAATCATCTGATTTTGAAGCAGAATTAGGGGCTGCAGTGCCTAAACCTCTAAAAGTTAAATTGGGTTTTGATAAAAAGAAGCTTAGAGGAAAGAAAAAAGCAAAATAGACTAATTTTGACAGCC
Organism: Gekko gecko; assembly: GCA_029375565.1. Classification (NCBI taxonomy): domain Eukaryota; kingdom Metazoa; phylum Chordata; class Lepidosauria; order Squamata; family Gekkonidae; genus Gekko; species Gekko gecko. Next base: position 72,376,381 of record JAPDNY010000003.1, on the reverse strand, counting down.
TGTTACACATTTAAAGCTAAGATTTGGAAAGGGACTGGGATTGTTTGCTTTATACTTTATACTTTTATATAACACTCACTTTTGGTTACGTGGGCAAAGAGGGAAACATCAAAATTTTAATTGTTTGTATTATGATCCTTGCTACTCTTTATTTTAGTTTGTATCCCCTCCCCTGACCCTGTAAGATTGTAGTTTAGAAAAATTAAAAAAAAAAATAGTTCACGTCCGGGTTCCCTCTAAGCTGAGTTAGTGTGAGCTAGCTCACAGTTTTTTAGCCTCCGGCTCACACATTTTTGTCTTAGCTCAGGAAGGAGGGCTCCAGAGCAAACTAATTTATGCAGCAGCCAAATTGCTCACTCACAACTTTAATGCCAGTAGCTCACAAAGTAGAATTTTTGCTCACAAGACTCCACAGCTTAGAGGGAACATTGGTACTGATGATTTGCAAAGTAAACTGCTGGAATTTGGTCAGTATTTTGGATTGCTATGGCAACCCCAAATGGTGCCTGGAAGGGGATGTGGCAGCCAACAAAACAAAGAGAAGAGCTGGAATCAGTAGAGAGAGGAGGCGGCAGTGAGGGGAGAAGCCAGTTTTCCATGAAGACTTGTGGATCCCTGCTCCTAGTTGATCTAGTTTCTGTAACTATCAGCACTCTTTTGACTTGGTGTGGTTGAGTGCCTTTAAATGCAACAGAATGCAGAACATCTGCAGATACTTGATGCTGGAGTGCAGCCTGGGAATCTACCAAGCAAATTGCTCCTGAAATAGGACAAGGTCTTTTGAGTTACAGTATCCAACTCCTATAAGCTTTGTTCTTGCCCCACATTCTTCTGTTATCAAGCGAAAAAAAACCTGATGAATGTTTGGGGAAAAAAATACATATATACGATCAAGGAACAAACTTACATGTGAAACACTTGAAACTACTTTTAATTTCTGCAAACTTCCCATTTACTGAAGCCCTTGAAGTTTTCAAGTGAAAATTTCTGAATGAGACCCATATCCTCTGTTAAGACACCAATTAAACACACATATTTTAAAGAGTATACGATTTTCTGAAATGGATCGGAATATAGGTTTTCAAAAACTGGGTTTAGGCTAGCTAATTTTCTCTATGGTTACTGTGACACTTCTATGCAGGGCTATTTTGGGCAGGAATGCACAGGAACAGAGTTCCAGCTGGCTCCTGAGCTGGCCACGCCCAGCAGGAACTCATTAGCATAACAGGCCACACCCAACAGCAGAAACTCATTAGGACTGGCTACATTAGGGGTGTGTGGCCTAACATGCAAAGGAGTTCCTGCTACACAAAAAAGCCCTGGGTTTTGACAACAAACAAGGTAAACAGAATAAGATGCAAAAGGTGGGTGTGGCTGGATGACCACACTTCTGATAACATGGGGGTGTGGCCTAATATGTTAATGAGTTTCTGCTGTTAGGTGTTGCCTATTGTGCTAATGAGTTCCTGCTGGGCTTTTTCTACAAAAAGAGCCCTGCTTCTATGTATGTTTATCTAGACACATGTCCAATTGATGTCAATATGGGCTCTCTAAGTGGGCCTGGGATAGGACTGCAGCCTCGCTGCATACAGTGATAATATAAGTAATATTCAAATGTATTGCTTCTTAATTTCATTATAGGAATGTATATTTTTCTGAGTGCCTTGTCTAAAAATTGAGTTTTTCCCCTGCTGAGATGGCATATGCCATTTAAGACCAGATAATTAATCTTCCTTTTATTTTCTATAGTGTTGAGTCCCAAAATGCTGACTTTGACTTTATTTTTCACTCTCTGTTTTACCACGTTGCAAGAACTCAGGTATAGTTCCGTGCCTTAGGATGCAGCAGCTTGCAGCTCCATTTCTAAAAAAGGATTTATTTGCAATAAACTTCATCAGTATATTGAACCATAGTAATTGATGTGCTAAGTTATATATGATACACTTCATGTTCTCAACATAGTAAGGTAGGTTTGACAAGAAAATCAGTATTGCATATATTTGAACTGTTCTGAAATTTTCAGTTTCTTCAAGAGATAAATGCCCCCCTCCAAAGTTTGCACACTTTTTGTACACTTATACCAGGAATTTCAAGGACGGTATTTCAAGGACAATACTTGTGCTCTAAGGAAAAGAACAACATATAGTAATATAAACTAACTGCAGACATCCATGGCCAACTCCTGATTGTACACAGGAAGAGAAGGGAATATATAAGGGGCATAAATGAAACTGTATCAGTATCCATGATGATGATTTCCAGTCTTTGATTCCAGACACTGGTGGTTTGGAAGAAGTGCTTTTTGGGTTTTTATGCATTAAGATTCCCTTAACCAGGCATATGGTTCTGAATATGGAACCAAAAATGTCACGGTACCATTCAAAAGTAGAAAATTGGTCACAATCTCTGAAGCTATTTGCCCATTCCCAAATACTTTGAAATTTATGAAGCTTTATTTTTCTTGTTACGGCAGTCAGTTAACAGGTGTATTTTATCCAAATGAGTTTGCCATCTTTCAAGTCTTGGTTGCAACGGTCTGGGTTATTGGCATCATAGTGTAAAGCGGCTGAAAGTCCCAACAGATAGAGAGAAGGTGGTCATTTCAGAATGATATGGTAGCCATCATTACTTTCAGCTGTAGAAGAAGGCGAAAAAACACTTTGTCAGCGTTTACTGGCATCTACAGGATTCTTTTCCTCTGAATGAACTAATATTCTATCATTCTGTACTTTCATCAGATGCAAACTGCACAATAAAGGTTATATAAAACCGTTCTCTATTTATTGAATGAGCACCTTGCACAGCTTGCTGGAAAATACAATCAGTTTTAGAGAAAATATGGGACAAAATATAATGGTAAGAAAAAAAAAGAAAGTACAAGGCTAGATTTTCAACTAATAGAAACTGTTAAATATACATTCATACTGGCAGAGGCAAAGATCTTTCCACCATCTGCAAAAGAACTGAATACACTGGAATGAAATTTACTTGAAGAACTTAACACATTCAGATAAAAAACTTAAGTGTGGAATAATCAATTGAAATGGCAGCCTGAGAATGTTTTCTTCAAGGGGAAGAATAAAGTGCCTGCCCACTGCCATCTTTTGCCCACCCACCCCTCGAATGAAACACAAGTTATGGGTTAAGCTAGGGGTTCTATTTACACATAAGCTGATCTGCACCATTTCATACCATTTAAGCATGGGTTGCATTGTGCCTGCAAACAAAGCTTCTTAACTGGGCAAACCCACCCCGCCTTAGAGCCAGGTATGGAATCTTTCCAGACCCTACTTGTCACGGCCCACACTCCAAGTCCATAGAGGTGATGGAGGAGCACAATCCCACTCTAGACTGCTAAGCCTTAAGGCTTCTCATATGCTCCCCCAACCCTGAGGAGGCCCCCCCACCTGGAGCCTCCTGGACTGCCAAGCCACTAGGTACCCAGTTTGAGGACCCCCCCATTGCTGGTATCTCAGAGTGCTTGCCAGCCTGAATAACCCCACTCAATCTGTGCCCTCCCACTTTCCCAGAAAGGGCCTAACCAGGTTACCAGGCCTATTTATGCCGCATCCCCGAGACCATGAAAAGCAGGTGAAAAAGGGCCCCACCTCATAGCCAATTCGAGTGAGATGCAAAAATTCCTCTCAGCCCCACAACCAGTGACTGGCTAACCCCACAGGGTCTTAAACAGAAGGCGGGTGGGTGGGGAGTTCGTTCTTGGCTGGAATGGACAGGGGATGGCTGCTGCTGGCAGACCTGGCCAGCCAGCCACCCCGATAGGTCAGAGCTCCCAGGCTGAACCCTAATAGGCTCCCCCCACCCTCGTGGTTCCACCTGAGGAGGGGGGGAAGGCAAAAGCCGGTGCCTGCTCAGGGGCCAGCACCAGTCATCTCTTCCCATAAAACTGCTCTAGATTAAGCTTCGTAGGCAGGCTGGCTTTGTGCCGTTGCATTTTTTTCATGGAGCCTTTTGCACGTCCCCTCCCACTTGTGGAGACTAATGCCTTAATCTAGCAGGTTTCTGCACATACACACCTCAGTGAAAAAACATTTGCACAAAGGAGTGTTGTGCCCACTGTTTCTCTTCCCAGTTTAGCTGCTGAGCTAGCAGGCACACTGAGCTTTCTCCAAAAAAGCAGCAAGGAGACATATCAGGTATTCAGATGGAAAACAAAATTTAGTCCCTTCCTCTCCTTTTCCTTTTGCAAAACATCTGGTTGTGCATGATTGTTGCTTTTTGAAAAGGGCGCCATGGCACCACCTGGCTACTGTGAGTGCACACGTCTAGAACGAGCCTCTGATGCCGGACCCCGAACGTCAACGAGAAGCCCACTTATCCACTTTTAGAAGTTTCTACCATTCCATTTGAAACCCGTAAAGCTCATCATGTCCGTCAATATTCTACTTCTAACCTCTTGGACTAACCGGTATTCTACTCTGATGCACCCTGTTTGTATAGTAGTAATTTTATGCCTGCCAGTTTTCAGTCTCTTCATCGTAACTCTTATTCCAGGTGAAAGTAATTCTAAAACTGATGTGTGTGTGTGTGTGTGTGTACCTTTTAACGTCGAGATGACAAAACACGATTCATCTTGGAAGTTTTGTACCATCTGGATGAAAAACAAAGAGAAGATATTTTTAAAACTAGGCATTTCCCTCAAGGTATCAGTCCTGCATATGTTCTATTTAAGCTGCACAGAACAAGACACTCATGTTGGTACAGAGAGATCAGTTATAAGGAGACCTATCCAAAAGGAGGGCTCCCATTCTAGCTTGAGATAAGGATTCATTAATTTCCCAACCACAAGACGATTCCCAGAGTAAGTCTTGCAGAAACGTCCATGTACCTTTCGTGTTCTGTGTGGCAATGCTGTATCCCCAGAGACCCTAAGTCAATGGAATCACCTACAAAGGACCTATTTTGGGAAGCAGGCAAAATTTTACACATGAGCATTTATATTTACAAACATTCTTCCTGACCCAGCGAGAGATAAAATTCTTATCTTGGGTCCAGGAATACAAAGAGAGAATACAAACATTCCAAACAATGGTCTCATTTCTAACACTGTTCAAAGAGGACATTCGTGGTGGAGGCTGTATATCTCCAAGTTTGTTGAAGAAAGCTGCCAATTCCACTGAAGAAAAAGTGGAGGCTGGTATTTCACCGTCCTCCCTTGCTTCACCACATTTGGCCAACCTTAACTTGTGCTAGATGATTCACAGGAAATAATTCCTCCCATTCACTTCCCCCCCACCCAGCCAAGCTTCCTTCCACGTATCAGTGGAATATCACATATCTGGTAAAACTGAGGGCAATGGTGCCCTGCCCCCACCTGCACATCATATGTCTAACGATGCATGAAGAACATCCACTTGGTGCCTTTTGTTTGCATCACTTTTGCTGCCCTGCCACTTGAACGCAAAAACAAAGCAATCGTTGTTGTTAATAAGTAACCGAAGTATTTAATGAAGCACACCCTACCCTGCACCAAAGCTGGGCAAGGCCATTCTCTTTCCAGAGACTGCTTTAAAGCACTTCATGACTATTCAAATGTTAAAAGGTTCAGAACCACCCAAGTGAGACGGCAAGGAGACTTTCAGAATAAAAATCACAGGCTGGGAGTCCTTTTCTCTGCTTTGCCGGCTTTGACTCTGTTCCTCAGAGGTCATATGTAATGAGGCTTCTTAAGTGATTCTAGTGCATGCAGCCACGGGACAATTAGAAAAGGCTGCTTGATTTTCATGGCAAATATCCTCAGATAGGAAAATAAATCAGACGTGTATGGAAATGGATAGCAGGAAGGAAGATTCTTGTACCCATTTATCTAGTACCAGACGCTGTCACCAATAAACTACAATGGACTATGGACTACTAGATTTCCCCCCAAAATACAGTTTGCCCAGTTATTTCAGGATTTATATATGCATAAAAGGTGGTTCCTTGGCCACAATCCAGTGGACAAGTAAGCATGTTAAACACCTTGGCTTCAATGTAGTTTAAAGATTCTACAGCCAGTTTGGTGTAGTGGTTAAGTGCGCAGACTCTTATCTGGGAGAACCGGGTTTGATTCCCCCACTCCTCCACTTGCACCTGCTGATGTGACCTTGGGTCAGTCACAAGCTCTGGCACAGCTGTTCTCTCAAGGACAGTTTGTGTTAGAGTTCTCTCAGCCCCACCTGCCTCACAGGGCGTCTGTTGTGGGGAGGGGAAGGGAAAGGAGTTCGTAAGCCGCTCTGAGACGCCTTTGTGTAGTGAAGGGCGGGGTATAAATCCAATCTCTTCTTCTTCTTCTTCTTCTTGACTCCATGTTAGATTACCTCACACAGTAGCTGTGGTCCAAAACATGTTAGATATTACGTGGCTTTTGTGTTTGGCTTTTCACTAGACAGAGATGACTCCCTTGCAAGCAGCAAGAATAATGTTACCAAAGATAGCTTCTATGCCATACATACTGCCGTGACAGACCTTGGTCCCATTATACAAAAAAAGTATGAAGATATATAGGTAGATGCTTATGGTTAAGGAATCAGGGAAGCACTGGATGAAACTTTCAAGGGGGGAAGGGGGCAGCTTTTTGCCTCCCATTCATATATTGCTACTCAAGGTGCCGATGTATCCCCCCCCCCAACCCTACGACAAAACAAACATAAAATTCAGCAAATCTGCAGAGTTTGTAACTGATGTAGAAAACTTAAATGAACACAAGTTTGCATGATTTGTGAAATTTATTTCTGTAACTAATTTCAAGCTTTAATAATGCAGTAATAGCTAAAATTGAGAACATACTAAACTTCTAGGGGAATCTCAACTGATATTTCAGTGGATACTATGACACTTTCCTATGACGCATTAGGATTCCTGGTTACAGCGACTCCCAATTACTTTAATTTCCTTTCCATATTGGGAATGTTTATGCAAGAAACAAAAAATTGTAAGGCAAAATCCTGAAGGGAAGATGGGGAGGAGGGAATTAACCCAAAAAAAAAAAAGCCTAAAGACAGAGGTGGCAGGAGCTGTTCATGGTGCTGAAACCTCACCTTTTGGCCATTCAGAATTATGCTCAACTAAATCCCGTTTACTTAAACACAGCGTGAGCTGTAAGAGAACCAAAGTACAAGCTAGAGAGACCAATATATTTTACTTGATAGTCTGTAAGAATCAAATGGGGGGAAAGTCATAGTTTAAGTACTGTAGTACGAGTGGGAATATAAAGATTTTTTATATAGGTTTTTCTTCTTGATTGTTCATATTCATATTTTTCTTGGTTTTCTGGATTCCTCTTTTAAGTAATATTTTATTAGGATATAAGGAAGGCCTGTTATATTGAAGACTTTACTCTTGTAGGTAGGTCTGATATTGTCAGCAGACAACCTAATAGGTACAAAGTTCATGATTCTGTAGTTCTTAAGGGCAACACTTTGCAGTGTCTGGGTCAGATAAGATTTTGGTTTCATATCAAGAACAACAAACACTTTTGTTTAGGATATGAAGAATCCTTGCCCATTATCATTTAGGTTAGGTTAAGTAAACAGTTAGGTTTTACGTAGATTTGATGTAGATATATTTCTTTACATCTGACAAATCAGAGGCTTATTATTCAAATGACCACTGTCTTTTGTAACCAATTATGCTTTTTGAATATTGCTTTTTTGATGATGTCAGTCCATGTATAAAATATCATGTATTTCCTGAATATGCTCAGAATATGTTCAAGAAGAAGAAGAAGAAGATGAAGAAGAAGAAAAAGAAGAAAGTAGTCAATTTTTGATGAGTTATTTGGTCTAATTGTTTTCCTGATTAATTGAAGCCTATCTCCCAAATATGCTGAGAAGAAAGTAGTCAATTTTGGATGGACTATTTGGTCCAAACTGTTTTCTTGTTAATTGAAATAAAAACATAGAACTTCCTCCTCATTTGACTTCATTTTTGACATGGAATCAAATATGTACAACAGTACTGTACGGGCCTCTCAATCCAGAGGTGACATACTGCAGTAGCCGACAAACTAGGCTGCGTACGAAGGAGTCCAGCCTCATTTTAGGATTACCTAAGAACATGTAGTGAGTTTATGACCCTTTCTTTCAGCCAGCTCCCAGCAAAATGGGGATAACAATACTGACTTGTCTTACAGCGTTGCTGCTAAGATTGCTCAGATAATGTATAACACTTTGAAGTGCTATATGAATGTTCCATATTACTCTGCGGAGGGCTACATGGGAAACTCTGAACACAAGAAGGCTCCACAGTTATTCCATCCATTACAGCAGCTGAGAAGTGAACTGAGGGTCCTCTTATTGTTCTAGAAACTTTTTACATCTGGATCCATTCCTGTTAGTAAAACCAAGTAAACTAGCCCAAGTGTTCTGAATGTTTGTGTTCACGTTCATAACACATTTTTAGATGTTTTATGGAGCAGTCCTAAACCCTGGGACATGAAGTGCTTGGGATGTGCTGGAATAACTCCAAGATGCACTGGTGCCAAGGTGGTGGTAAAGAATCCTCTAAATGCAGCAGAGGGATGGTACATTGGGGATGGCTGACACGAAAGAGGTAGGCTCACCTGAAGAGGCACGAAAATGAATGCAAAATGCACTCTGTTTCATAGTCATGAATGTGCACTCTAAACGAAAGCATGAGAATTAGGGTCAGCTCACATATTAACCTCTTAGATCCTCTAAAGGGCCACAGAGGTTGCCAGTTCAGACAGCTGCCTCAGGGACACATTAAAGAGAACTACTGTTGATGCTTGCTTACTTTCGTCACAGCAGCTTTGCTTTCCTTTGCTAGACTCAAGGAACAAGGAAGTCACCACACACCTGGTTTCCTTCCTTGTTCTCTCAGATCTTGACTGCTTTTGCCAGCAATTAGCAAAAAATGGAAAGTAAATCTAGCAAGAAAAACAAAGCAGCTATGATAATTATAAGTGGGCAATGCTAGCGAAAAGGCAGGACTGTGGTGTTGCACTTGCATATATATATATATATAGGAGAAGGACAAATTACAGACGACTGTGTGTGTTTGTGGCCCCAGCGCCAAGAGGAGGGGCGAGGTGGGCATCCATGCAAGAGTTCCTCCATCATCCCTGAACTCACTACAGAACCCGTATACAGTTCACTTGGAACTAATACACACTCACATATAGATTTCAGAAAAATGGGAAAATAGGCCACAACTTTATTGATTACAGCTGTAGTATGCTTTGGCACAGCGTGGGTGCCGGATCTGATCCCTCAACTGGCCTCCTGCCAGTCAATAATCCGCTGTACACCTGGGGATGACAGCTTTCTGGAGACCACAAGGGCGGACACCCAGAGGTGGTCTCCCCTGCCACCTGCACGTGAGGGTAATCCTTGGCCATGCCCCTGGGCTGGGCACTCCGCTTGCCCCTCATGCCAGAATCCCACACACACACACACACATATATATATCTGTCCTTATATATATTTGAATTTTGGTTCCACAACATTCTATGGTCGCCATAATTGATTCGGCACAAGAACTGGCAGTCAGAAGATGCTGGCTGGGGGTGATTGGCTGCTTGGCGGAGTCCCGCCCACGTCAGCCCTGGCCAGTATCTTTGGCTCAGTCTGCTCCAGTCCTCTGACAGGAGAGGACCGTCTGCAGAGAGAGCGCAGGGACAGGCCTTCAAGGCCGAGGCAGGTGAGAGAAGCCCCTTCTGCCCCCCCCCACCATCCTCTGGGCCTTCTATGGGCCCAGTAGGCCAGAGAAGCCCCTTCTGCCCCCACACACACATCCCCTGGGCCTTCTATGGGCCCAGTAAGCCAGAGAAGCCCCTTCCGCCCCCCCCACACCATCCTCTGGGCCTTCTATGGGCCCAGTAGTCCAGAGAAGCCCCTTCCGCCCCCACACACACCATCCTCTGGGCCTTCTGTGGGCTCAGTAGACCCAGAGAAGCCCATTCCGCCCCTCTTCCCTTCCTTTCCCCCTTTTCCTTTCTTCCTCTCTCCTTTCTTTCACTCTCCTCCCTCTTCCTTCCTTCCTTCCTCCCTCCCTCCTTTCCTTTCTAGGGCCCGTTGTCTTCCTCCACAACGGGCTTTGCTCCCTAGTATGTACGTGTGTGTGTGTGTGTGTGTGTGTGTGTATATATATATATATATATATATATCCTTCCTTATATATAATTGAATTCTGGTCCCAGAACGTTCTATGCGCGCCAACAGTGTTTCGCAGCAAGAACTGTCAGTTACCAAACCTAGAAGAGGCTGCTTGGGTTGGCTGGCTGCTTTGCGTAGTCCCGCCCACATCAGCCAGGCCACAGTCTCCAGCTCACTTATCAGTGAGCCTCAGAAAAGAGAGGATGATGTGCAGCCGGAGAAGCCCTGAAGACTCCATGGTTCAGCAAAGGGACCCAGGTAGGGGAACCGATTTCGCCGACGAGGCAGGCCTTGAGGGGGGGGCCAAGGGAGAGCCGCAGCGGTTGCGGCCGCCCTAGCTAGCTCACCGCGGCCCTGATTACGATGCCACCCCAGCCCGAGAACGCAGGCCTCTGGGGGAGCCCTAGCAGGGCCCCGGCGCGGACAGGCAACAGCCGCGGCGGCTGAAGCGCTGCTCGCCCAGCTTCTGCCCCCCGCCCCCCCCACCAACACCACCCACCCACCCAGGACAAGGCCGGCGCCGGCGGCCACTGAGGGCCGCTCGCCCTCACTCTATCTCACTCCCTCACTCTCTCTCACTCCCGCTCGCCTGCCCACCCGCCCACCCAGGACAAGGCCGGTGGCGGCGGCCACTGAGGCCCGCTCCCCCGGCTTCTGTCCCTCCGCTCGCCCGCCCACCCGCCCCACCCAGGACAAGGCCGGTGGTGGCGGCCACTGAGGCCCGCTCGCCCGGCTTCTGCCTACCCACCCAGGACAAGGCCAGCAATGGCAGAAGCCCAAACACCCAGGACAAGGCCAGCGGCGGTCACTGAGCCACCGCTCGCCCGGCTTCTGCCCCCCCCCACCTGCCCACCCACCCAGGACAACGCCGGCGCCGGCCACTGAGGCCCACTCGCCCGGCTTCTGCCCCCCCCCCCAAAACACCCAGGACAAGGCTGGTGGCGGCCACTGAGCTGCTGCCCACCCAGGTTCTGCTCCCCCGCCCACCCACCCACCCAGGACGAGGCCGGCGGCGGTGGCCACTGAGCCCCGCTTGCCTGGCTTCTGCCCTCCCCCAACACCGAGGACAAGGCCGCTGGCGGTGGCCACCCTCCCCCCTTCCTTTCTCTCTCACTCCCCTCCCCACTTTCTCTCTCTCTCTCACTCACTCTGTTTCCCCCTCTTTCTTTTCTCCCCTTCTTCCCACCCTTCTTTCCTTCCTTCCTTCCACTCTCTCTCAGCCTCTCTCTTTCTACCCTACTTTCTTCCTTACTTTCAATCTTTCTCCCTTCCTTTCTTTCTTTCCAACTTACTATCATAAACCCCTACTCTGTCTCTGTCTCCCCCTTCTTTCCCTCTATATGTCCCCCCTTTTCTCTCCCCCCTCTAACTTTCTCTGTCTCTCTCTACCTCCACTTCTCACATCCTCCCTTCCTTCCTTCCACCCACCCTTCCTTCCTATCTAGAGCCCGTTGTCTACCACCACAATGGGCTTTCCTCGCTAGTGTGTATATATATATATATATATATATATATATATATATATATATATATATATGAAAGGACAAATTACAGATGACTGTGTGTGTTTACCCCTGTAAGGCAAACAGTAACTCCAGGGGATGGCTTGAACTGACCCCCACCCCCACCCCCCTTTGTGCCACAGCCCCAATCCCAATCAGACGCCTCACAGCATTTACATTTTTTAAAAAAAAGTCATAGGAGAGACATTCACAGGTGACAGGTTTTACTGGCTTCTATATACGTCATTTAAAATTAATGGGTGAAAAATTTACTTATTTAGGCGGTTTCTAGCCCTCCCTCCCCCACAAGCAGGCTCAGCGTTAGGGTTACAACAAAATATAAATAACACAATACAACCAATTAAAGCATAATAAATAGTTGAAAATCAATATCTCAATTCATACTAATAAGCTACTGCTGATGGCACCAATAATTCATCTGCCTGTGTACAGGCAGGACGTAACTAAAACTGAGGGGACAACAGGCAGACAGAAACCAATGCAAGAGGGAAACAATGCAGATGGAACAGAGCAACAGTACAGCAGAGGAGCAGAGCAGGGGGAGGCCCAGGGCTCATCTCCTGCAGGAGCGAAGCTCCAGCAGTAAGGAGCCCAGGGGGCGGGCACATGCAGCAAGCCCCACCCCCTGCTCCCAGCAGCCCTCCCTCACTTTTCCTGGCTTGCTGGCCAACCCAGTGGAGCGCTGCTGCAAGCTGGCCCTCGAGCTGCTCCGCCACTGCCGGGGCCATTGCATCCAGCCTGCCCAGACTCTGCCCATCCTCATGCCGGCAATGGCACGGCCCTTCTGCAAGGCGGGCCTTGGCATCTCCCACGAGGCTGTTTCCTGTGGCACCTTTAAGACCAGGTTTATTCTCTCCTCTGTGAGGGCAGATCTGTGCGTTTCCCACCCCATAGCTAGCAATCCAAAAGAGCCCAGTGGCACCTTTAAGACCAAGATTTATTCAGGTACAAGCTCTCTCTCCTCTGTGAGGGCAGATCTGCGCATTCCGCCCCCAGCTAGCAATCCAAAACAGTCCGGTGGAGCCTGAGCAGTGGGTATTGCCTTCTGACACACTTCCAGCATTGTCAGGGGGCGTGGTATATGCAAATGAGTTATGCTAATGAGCTCATGCACCACTTTTTCTATGAAATGACCCCTGGGGAGGCCAATACCATTTGGGTTCATGCTGCCTCAACCAATGTTCCCTCTAAGCTCCACAGTGTCGTGGGCAAAAATCCTACTTCATGAGAGAAAAAAGCTAGTAGCATTATAAAGCTGTGAGTGAGTCTACATTTGACTATTGCATTTTTTAGAAGATTATTTCCACAACCTTGTAAAAGTCTCAGAATGAATTCTTTTAAACTGTATTTGAACTCTATTTTAGGAATGATTTAAATATTACAAGAGAAGACAAAATAAACAGGTTGCTTACCTGTAACTGATGATCTTCGAGTGGTCATCTGTGCAGCCTGTGCCTGAACCCAGCCTCTGGCATTTGGTGCGTTCTCTTCCTGTGCTCTGGGGAGCAGGCACCGACTGCACATGCCTGGAAAGGGGAAGGAACGCCCTCCCACTCAGTTTCTTCCAGCTGCCACTGACAAGTCCCAGCAAGTAAGAGAAAGCAAGTGAGAGATTCCAGCAGTGGTGGGCATGCGTGACTGCACAGATGACCACTCAAAGATCATCAGTTACAGGTAAGCAACCAGTTTATCTTTTTCATGGTCTCTGTGCAGTCCCACACCTGGATGATTCAGTGAGCTCCAACACATGGAGGGTGCCGGCAGCTCAACAGTACAATACCAAAGGTAACAAGAAGAATATAACGACATTACCTGCAGGGCCTACTTGAGTGGTCAGAGGAAAGCAGGCATCAATGGAAAACGGATCAGAGCACCGATTGCCCAAAGGATGCATCTCACCTGGTTCTGACATCAAGGGCATAATGTGTCATGAAAGTCATCTGCAAGGGCCAGGTGGCAGCAACACAAATGTCCTCCAGGGGAACACCCTCGAGAAAGAACCTTGGTTTGCAGGTCTTCTACAACTGTCCCGTGCCATGTACCTGTGTCTCCCATTGGTGTCGGACCTCCTCTCCCAACATCAAGGTTGGGTCCTACCCCTCATGAATGATGGTGAGGACCCAGGCATCTGTGGTGACTTCCAGGCCTGGAGAAAAGGACAGAGGCTGGTGTCTGGAGCTGGGGCAACTGTCAAAGGAGGAAGGAAATTGAGATGTAGGAGAAAGTCAAAGAGACTGTTTCAATGGAGGTGTCACCTCCTTGGAAGAAGGTGGCCTGGGGTTTTGTTGATATGGTTGTTTACTTGGAGGACCTTTACGTTTTCAGTAGTCTGATTGATGAGGGGACCAGGAATGCCTGAAAGAGCTTTGTCTCCACGTTTTTTGTTTGGGCTTGCTCTGTTGAGATGGCTGTGAGGCACTCAGGCTCTTCACCCACCCTTTTTCAAAAGGCAGATCTTCCACCTTGGACTTTATGTCTGGTTGTAAGGTGGTGGAGCACAACCAAGCATGTCTTATGAGGGCAATGGAGGTGGCCAGAGCCTTTGACGAACAGGAGACAGCATGTCTTAGAGTGTTCATCTGTTGTTTTTACAGTCTGGACAGTTTGTTGACTAGGGTAGTGGCAGTCTTTTGAGAGGTTTCCAGCCGCTTGGTCACCAGAATGGAGAGTTGGCTAGACATGTGGATGGAGTAAGCCGAGAAATATGCCAAGTAGTATATTTTGGCTGTGGTAATTGTGACAGAATACATTTTCTACCCCAGGGTGTCCAACTACTGACCTTCCTGGTCTGGACGTGCAGGATGTCAAGCTTGCTTGGATTTGGTTGCGGAGTGCACTATGACAGAGTTCAGAGATGGATGTGAGAAAATAAATTTATAGTTCGAGTGTTGAACCTGATAAAGGGAGTCAAAGTGCTTTGAGGCCAGTGGGATAGGAGCTGGCTTGACCCATGGCTCACAAAGGGCCTCCAAGTGTATGGGGAGCAAGGATGCCAATGGGAGGTCAGATTATACCAGCTTGTGCACAAGATCTGTGACTGTCAGGGCATCACTGGTGATCTGGATGTTCAGAGCAGTAGCCATATGCGTCACCAATTCAAGGTAGGTTTTGGATCCTTGGAAAGTGAACAAGGGTGATGTCTGAGTCAGGAGAGGTGTGTAGTGTCTCATCCGCTTCTGAATCTGAGCCCTCAGTGTCAATGTGTGATGGTTCCGAGGTGGAGTCCAGGGAGTTGAGATCATCATCTGACAGGACGGTAGGTACTGGGGGTCAGAACAGCAACTGTTTACAGGAAAACAGCTCAGCTGGAGATCCAGGAGGACCGATGAGTGTGAAAGTTGGAGGAGCCATAGGCAGGTTGATGATAATGGGTGCATCTGGAGGACCCAGAATCAGAGGTCACGGGATCCAAGGGAGGTGAACTATTAAATCTTCCGATCAGTGTCGTGAACAAGACCAGGAGTATTGGTCCCAAATGTTGTAGGAGGAATGAGATGGAGACCGATAATGCTCCCGGTAGCCTCAAGAGAAACGCCACCACAAAGAAGAGAGCATCGGTCCAACAAGTATCTTGGATAGCCCTCATAAGGTACAGCATAAAAGGCCGGGACATAGTGAAAATGCTGCCTGCTGCGGGATCAAGAGTGGCTGAGGTGACAGGCCATGAGGGAGGTCTGTCCCAAAGGGCGGGGTCGGATTTGAGGAAGTCCGATGGCCAGTAGCTACACACAGATGGCAATCTGGACAGAACATGCACCACTTGCATGAGGGGAGCAGTCACGGTAGACAGAGTTGAAGCCAGAGCAGAGGTGGAGTCCTGAGGGCCAGTGGTTGAGGTCTCCACAGATAAGACAGGGACAGAAGCGCCCAGGTGTTGGGACTAATCAATCCTTCAACTTGTGTGATTTCTTCAGTTTTGGTGCATTGGGGGAGGAAACCAAGAATCCCTTAGACTGTTTGTTGGTCTTACGCTTTGCTGCCATCGAGGCCGAGGAGGCTGCTGACTTAGCCGAATCTCCCCTCTGAGATGGGGGAGGCAGCGAGGCTCTAGAGCTCGAGGATTGAGACATCACCAGATGGAGAGAAGTCTCAAGAAGGTGGCTCTTTAACCTCACAGCTCTATTTTTTCGAGCCTGTTTGGTGAAGTTGCTGCAATGGGCACGAGAGGCAGGTTTGTGGGTCTCACCCAAGCGAAAATGGCACAGGGAATACCCGTCAGTGGTTGGGATCTTTCCCTCACAGTTTCGCCACACTGAGGACCCAGGGGGAGGGGAAGGGAGACAGTCAACAACAAAAGATTCTCAGAGGTTTCCTTTTTTTTTTCAGACAGAAGGTCACAGATGAAGACAAGGAAGACAGGAGAAGAGGCCTATAAGGAGCGGGAACGCAGCGAGGTCAGTCTGGCCAGCACGGTGGTCGAGAAGAAACTGACTGGGAGGGTGTTCCTTCCCCGCTCCAGGCATGCGGAGTCAGTGCCTGCTCCCTAGAATGCAGGAAGAAAACATGGCAAATGTCAGAGGCTAGCTCTTGTAGTTCTCTGAGGTCAAGTTCAGGCACAGGTCCAGAACCCCATGTGTGGGACTCCACAGAGACCACGAAAAAGATCAAATCAAACTCCATTACAGAAAATGTTGTCCTCTATGGGGGTAGACCAGGGCTCTGGAGAACAGGTTCACCCTCCCCTTTCTACTATATTGGTAGACCTGGCCTGCAGAGAACAGGTCTACCCAACCCTTCCACTGTATTGGTCAACCTGGTCTCCAGAGAACAGGTCTACCCACCTCTTTCCACTATATTCCACACTGCCTGAACTAACAAACAGGAAGTTGCTTAAATGTTATCCGCCTACCCAAACTACTTATCTATTCAAACATTTATATCCCACTTTTCCCTATGACTCAGCTTCCCTATGACTCCCTATGACGGCAGCTTACAAATCACAATGAAAAGCATAACAGGTGTGCAAAAAAAATCTATTTTTTTCTGGGGCTCTGTGGGAGCTGTTTTTTGAGGCAGATGCACCGAATTTGCAGCATAGCTGCTGGTGCCTCTCCTCAAAAACCTCCCCAAGTTTCAAAAAGATTGGACCAGAGAAACCAATTCTATGGGCCCCCAAAAGAGGTGCCCCCATCCTCCATTGTTTCTAACGGAGGGGGAAATGCCTTAGTCTAAGCAGAAGCTAAATTCCCAAGCTGGCCTCTGAAAAGTTGGGTGCCAGTGCCTGCTAGAGCAGCTTAGAGGGAACCCTGGCCTCAGCCATAGGCCTGGAAGAACATCTCCATTTTACAGGCCCTGCAAAACTGCATTAAGTCCTGCAGGGCCCGAATCTCAATCAGGAGACTGTTCCACCAGGCTGGTGCCAGAGCTGAACAAGATCTGGCTCTGGTGGAGGCTCTGTGGATATCCTTCAGGCCAGGGATCACCAGCAGCTGTTGATCTATAGAGGGTACCGGTCTTTGGGAAAAGAAGGTATGTTGGTCCCAGACTGCATGTAGATTACTTCTATTTCCAAGGTTTCTTGTTCTCTGCTACTATAGTGAATGCAAAATTTCTTATCTCTTATACAAACGAAAAAGCAAGTGGGATCATCAGTTTCTTCATTTTAAGATGCAATCACTAACCCCCACCCCACAGAGACCTGAACAGAGGAAGATGTTTAATATTTGAGGTTTAGTAACTTCGAGTGTAGGGGAAACCCCAAATAATCCACAATGATAAGGTCACTCCAAGTTTAATATGGTTTATGTCAGACCTCAACTCAACACCTCGTATCAGATGTGAAGTATTCTAGTTAACCCTTACCTCGTTGCTCACTAATACATGGATTCCCGTCGGTCCTTGCCGATAGACACGGTTTATCTGCTGTGGGGAAATACTGTACAAGTTTGCAATCTTCTCCATTAATTCCAGAGTTGTCAGCTCTTCTAAGAAGATAGCATGGTATACTGCGATAGCAATGGGAGAAACTTTTAGATTTGCACTGTATAAATGCACCAGGATTTGCATATATTCAAGGCAAAGCCTAAACTGGTACAAAATGAAAGGGCCCTCATTTTCTTCCTGTGTTAGTTTTTAACTCATGGCACGAAACCAAGATTAAGAGCAGAAAGTCACTTGCCTGGGGATAAAATTGACCTTTTGTGTTACATTTACACAGAGGCCACCCCAAGGGGCTCTAAGGTGCCTTGATCCATCGAAATCTTGAGCAATTTGGAGGATGGTCCTTCAGGCTCCCCACTTAATAATTCACACCACCCTTCTAGTCTTCTGCATAAGACTTCCCCATTTTTTTTTTTAATGCCGATGTTCAAAATTTCAGCAATCCATTAAAAAATGTTTATATTACTCGTTCTAACCCTAACACAATATGCCACCGATATAGTCCTGCCCTCCAGTGTTTAGCAACACTTGTTTTACTTGATGGTTCTGGACCCATTCATTGATCATAAGATGAGATTTCCACCCACCCACCGACCCCTTGGCTATCCTAAACAGAGGTGTACCCTTCTAAGTTTAAATTGATTTACGAAAGTATAACCCTGTTTAGGACTGCATTGTAAACCTGCTAGAGTTTGGGCAGGAAATAAACTGGTGGCTAACTGAAAACTGAACCAGAAGCTCAGGTGTCAGCCTCAGAAACTCCTCTCCTAAATATGTTGTCGAAGGCTTTCACGGACAGAGTTCATTAGTTGCTGTGGATTTTCTGGGTTGTGTGGCCATGGACTTGGCGTTGTAGGGCCTGACGTTTCACCAGTAGCTCTGACTGGCATCCTCAGAGGTATAGCACAGACCAATGGAGTACTGTGCCAAGGATGGCACAGAGAGTACTTGGCACAGAGAGTACTCCATTTGTCTGTTATACCTCTGAGGATGCCAGTCACAGCTACTGGCGAAACGTCAGGTCCTACAATGCCAAGACCACGGCCACACAACCCGGAAAATCTACAGCAACCTCTCCTAAACGTTCAAAACATCAGGTGGCAGTCTCCTCCCACTGCCACAGGACTTTAAGGACTGGAAACAGGGGAAATGAGATTTAAGCAGGCATTTGGATCCTATAGAACTTTGTAACGACACATGGTTTCCCCTACTTTGGTGTGTTAAGAATGGCATTCTACATTAATCAAATGGGACAAGCCTATTCTTATTTGCTGACTTATCAACTGCAATTTTTATCATGGCCCTCTGCAAGCGTACCTGTTCATTTGTGATCTAAGGACTTCAAGAAAAGTGCTTTCACAATAGCTTGGATTCACACTACGGTGCTAACACAACATTCCCATACATACCTGCCTATTGTGTATGTGGTGACTAAACAGGATCAGGCATATCTGACAGATTCTACTATGCAAGTGTGGGGGGCATCTTGATGTAACTCATGGCAAACTGGGTTCTTAGCCAAAGGACAGGATGCTTACCACAAAGATTTCCATCTCCATTTTCTCGTTTTTGGTGAAGATGAGATTGGTTCTGCTCAGGTTCTTGACAGACATAAACAGTCATCTTTGGCCTTACGTTCCTACAGGCAAAACATGTTCTTTAACGTTAACACTTTCGACTGACACACCCTGCTGACCATTTTCATGTTAGGCATGCTGTTATGGGCCTCAGGTATAAGAATACAGTTAATGTGAGTTCTTAAGTGCCATTTCATTTAATCATAGCATAATTCTGATAATGTGACAGGGCACAATAACTATGGGCGCTACACAATATTCTGTTTAAATTCAGGGCTGGACTTTCATGTCACAAACTGATGCTACAACAACAGGAGAAGAGACAATGACAAACCTTCCTTTAATGGCATTAAAAAGTCGAATGCCATCAGCAGGCCCACAGATCTGAATAAAATCTTCTTTGGACATCTTCAGTAAGTCAGCACCTACACATTTCAAGAAAAGGTTGTTTTTGTCAAACGTTTAGGAGGAACACAAAACCAAATCTCACAGGCCTGTTAAAGCAAATTAGAAGGAGCACTGAAAGAAGGAGAAACACAGCAAACAGCTGCATAAAAAGAGGCTTTATACAAGTCCATAGTGTAGTCGGTTAAAAAAGGCAGATCTAGAAGGAAGACATTAAGGCCATGGGCAAGTTCATTTTGCTTCTGCTGAAACAAAAGCCGTTTTTAACAACATGAATTAGGCCGTGGTCACACACACTAAATAATCCAGTTTCAATCCACTTTCAATGCACTTTCCAACTCGATCTTGCCAGTTCACACAGTAAAATCCAGCTGGAAAGTGCATTGAAAGTGGATTATCTAGTGTGTGTGACTGCAGCCTCGAGTTAATCAGATGTGCATCTTAATGCTATCTCCCAAACACTCCTAAGAACCATCGACAAAAGAGACCTCCTGAGAGGGGCACAGCCTTCAGGAAATGGTACTAAAATGTTCTTATATGAAAATTACAGATGCACTGTTAAATCATAAACGGAAGCAACCTGGGGAAATCCACAGAATTCCCACTTCACAGCATGATGCTACATCTATTTCCAGATCTCCTATCTTTGATTTAAATACTTGACTCCCAAGTTTGAGATAACACAAATATGCAAAACCTGAGCTCATACCAACAGGAGCCATGCTCAGTACTTTTAATGGGTTTCCGCATTGAAGGGTTTTCCATCGCATAACTGCATGTTACCGTTTGCAATGTTCTCAAATGTCCCTTTCCATGACAATAGCATGCGCTCACCAGCATATAATGGGGAGAAGATATAGGTTTCCTGCAACTTTTCCCCTTTAAAAAAAACCCCTATCTAGATGGCATTCCAATGCGCAGAAAGGAGTCCATAGCCTACAAACAAAAGCTTTACAAAATGGTGGAACACTGTTGTCCTTGATCCAGTTTGCATCTCTTGTTAGATGTAGACAACATATTAACAGTGAAACTCCAAAAGTGGAGCAGATCTCTCCACTTAGTTTTCAGAAACATTGTAGAGGTAAATTTTGGCCACTTCTCCAATCAGCTTGACTTTGAAAGGTATCCTACTCCCCTCAAATAACATAACGGGCTCCCTTTAAAGCATATTTTGACTCTATATTGCTGAGCCCTTAATTTTAAATATACACACACATTCCAACAGTAACCACAATATTAACAATTTGCTTCCAGGAGAACGACGGCATTTTCACCAAGTATGGAATATTGCCATTTGAGCACTGAAAATAATACCCCTACAACAAAACAGAAACCTTGAATTAAAGTGAAAGAACTGTGTCAAACAAATGAGGAATGTGTGTATCTGGCCTGTAGCCAGGATTTTTGAATTCGGGGGGCCTTTAAATAAGTCAGGGGGCACCCTGCACACACACCCAAAGGAGTGTCACAAATAAAATAAAAAAATTGGAAGTCGGGGGCGGGGTGTCCTGGGTTGGATGGGAAGTCAGGGGGCCTCGGCAGTAATTCAGGGGGCCAGGCCCCGAAATGCCCCACTGTAGCTATAGGCCTGGTGTGCATGTATTGCACAACAAAGGATTTCATTTAGAAGACCTAAAAAAATATTCATTATACCATGTTTGCTCCGTGTAAGCAAAAAAAGGACGATAATACAGACATATAGACCCACATACCTGAAAAACTTGAAAACAGTCTACAGAATGGAGAGAACCTGTTTCGATGAAGCCACTGCTGAGCATCTTGAATAGAAGCAGAAGGAAGGAGATGCTACATTGCAAAAAGAATAAGAGGGTCTTGAAATGAACTGTTCACCAGTGTCCTAAAAAAAGAAAAGCATCCCATTAACACGATCTCAAATACTTACGTCATTGCTGGGAGGCAGGAGCTCGACCTGGGGAGTTGGAGAACTGTTTCTAAAAATTATACAAAGTCGGGAAAGAAAAAGAATAGAATTTTTTAAGTCTCTTATCAATTACATTTGCTGTCTGTCCCCCACCTTTCATCTTATTTGGTTTGTCAAAAACTTAAATACAGATTTGTAGGGTATGACTGTTGCAAGAACCAGAAGATGCCATTAAAATCATAAATATGTCTACTCTGTATCTTCCTTTTCTAGATCATGTGCATATCTTATTAACTACTCAATAATTAGTAAATAGTGTCAACTTATTCAAATTTCTACTAATTTCCTATCTACAGGAATTTACCTCAGGGGAAAAAACACACACACACAATTGAGACATTTGGATTTGTTCCATATTTGGCCCTTCTAATTTTTGTTCCTCATCCTGCACTTCTCCTGCCAAAAGGGACCAATTTTTGTATATAACTGGTTACATTTGTGTTCATTTAAGGTCCTTTTACCTAGCTTTTCTCTAGAAGAAGACACGAGGCAGGACAAGGAGCTGAATGCACTGCTCATATGCCATTGTAAGTTATTACATTTACTACTTAATAAAATGTATGACACAGAGTTTGGGCTTGAATGTTTCTCCTTTGCCAGCGATGGGTACGAGCTACTGAAAATTTCACTTTACTACCATTTGAGTAAATAGGAATTGCTCAAAAGCACAACTGGACAGAAATTAGTCATACCATCTCACTAAAACAGCTTTATGCCTATCTTAACACTAACTGCATCTTAATATGCCTAATCTAGCTAAAAAGAAGAAAAAAGCACATACACAAAAATAAGCGAAGGTTCCGCTGTCGGCTGAAGAGATAAAAATATTTTATCACATACCCGTCTCCAAGGCTGAAACTGTTTGGAGAGCTGTTGTAACTCGGAGACGGAGCATTGTTTACTTGATAAGGCACATCTGGCCAGGGGGAACACTATTAGAACAAAAACAAATTAGGAACATTGAGAAGAGCATGTTTTGTAGGGACCAGAAACTGCTGTTCCCCCATTCTTACAAACACCAGTTTTACTGCAGCATCATTAGTAGGAATGAATTTACTCCCCTGACCAAGAAAATAAGAATCTGCCCTGGCACTCCACCTGGCACTCCACAAGACATCAAGCAGGGGCTCTACTAGTTTATTTAACTGTACTCAACTTGCCTAAATGGCTGATCTATGTCACTGTTCATTTCAATAAGCTGACAATTTTGAAGTGCACCTGGTCTGCCTTGGGGACGGATCCACCCCTGCTCCAAACTGGACTGGTGTTTCTGCTGGCCTTGCTTATCACTGCCTGCACACCTGTACGTGCCCCAGCATCATCACTCTCCCCGGATGTGCCGCAAGGCTACTACCAGGTTCCAGAGATGCTGCTCAGCACCAAGGGCACTTGTTCACAGTGCACCCAGCCACAAGACCTGATGATCTGGTACGGACACGCCCTCCATGCAGATGTCTCAGGATGTTCGCTGATTAACCCTACCTATCCAAAGCAACCCAGCCTATTTCTGCCAACTTGTTGGCCTAAGGTAAAGGTAAAGGTTCCCTTGCTCGAAAGCCAGTCGAATCCGACTCTAGGGTTGCGGTGCTCATCTCCGTTCAAAGCCGAAGAGCCAGCGCTGTCCGAAGACGTTTCCGTGGTCATGTGGCCGGCATGACTAAACACCAAGCGCACGGAACGCTGTTACCTCCCCACTGAAGTGGTACCTATTTATCTACTTGCAATTTCTTACTTTTGAACTGCTAGGTTGGCAGGAGCTGGAACTAGAGACGGGAGCTCACCCCGTCATGCGGCACTCACGGGTCTTGAACTGCTGAACTACTGACCTTCCACAGCCTGCCGTTCAGCGTCTTAACCACTTGAGCCACCGCAGCTCCCGCTCGTTGGCCTACCCAGTTATTAAAACCAAGCCTATTTAATGGGAAACCCACCCCACAGAAACGGCATGGAGCAGATGAAAAAGGGGCTCCAGGCCCAGCCAAACTGCAGGAACCCCCCAAAAATTCCTGCTTGGCCCTATGTAGTGTCCAGCTAATCGTGTGCTGCCCCTAAGGTGGGTGAGTGGGTGGGTGAGTCAATTGCTACAGGAAAGCTGAGGTGAGATGGCAAAAGGCCATCTGACTTCCTCTGATTGGCTGCTCTGCCTTCTCTGTAGGCAATGAAATCTCACACTTCTTTTGACATTAACCCGGGGGCTGAGGCAAATCAGGTAACGGTAAAAGTTTCCCTTGCCCGAAAGCTAGTCGAATCTGACTCTAGGGGGTGGTGCTCATCTCCGTTTCCAAGTCGAAGAGCCAGCGCTGTCCGAAGATGTTTCCGTGGTCATGTAGCCAGCACGAGGCTCACAGAATGCTGTTACCTTCCCACTGAAGCAGTACCTATTTATCTACTTGTAATTTCTTGCTTTCGAACTGCTAGGTTGGCAGGAGCTGGGGCTAGAGACGAGAGCTCACTCTGTCATGCGGCACTCTCGGGTCTCGAACCGCCGAACTACAGACCTTCCAGTCTGCAGCTCAGTGTCTTAACCTCTGAGCCAATCAACCCACAGCCTAATTTGCTGTGAATCTCGCTTTGTGCTCTACCTAGCAGAAGGATTACGGAAGCATCAAAATCCAAGAACCTGTTCAAATTTTCATAATAAGCAGGACACCAGGCTAAAGTTAGACTTGTTACCTTCACAGATGTAGGGAACCTCTTACATAGGAAGGATTCACACACACACACACATTCCCTACTTACATTGAAAAATACTCTCAGTTGTACATGAGAGGAAGATACATGATTGGCTAAGCCTTATGCAAATGTTACAAAACCTACACTGAAACACACTGAGGGCACACTGAGTTTAGTCTTCATTTTAAAATCTTGATTTGCAGGAACGAACAAGCCACAATTTGTTAAAACTGTCCAACGGGACTGAAAATTTCCTAATTTCAGCCAGTGACTTGAAAGCACTATATCCCAAAAAAGAGTGACAAGTTAAAAGGGAGAAAAGGCATTTCAGTGATATAACATAATATAACCTGACATAATCCATCCTAAACTGAAATTACATTCAGATAGAAGTGCATTCATATTAAAGAAGCTAAATACAAACTGCTGCTAGAGAAAAGCTGATACACCACTATGTATTTTGAACCTTGTCTTATCCTACTTCAGCTGAAAGCAGTTTGAATTAGCAGTAAATCCACAGAATTTAAAGGAGTAATTCTAGGTGAATACTGCTGGCAGGAAGCTAAATAAGCTGCCAAGATCTCAAGAACATTCTGAATGGTATTTCTTCTGTTTGTTTGCTATGATAGAGCGAGATGATCTGTGGCACTTCCTAGGATTTCTCTCCTGAGCAAACAGAAGCATTAGCAAATATTTAACTCCTTAGTGGCCACAGGATTGCTTGCTTCTAGATGCTAAAGGCCATTCCTGTTGAGAGCAAATCATCTGGGTCTGGCAATCCCTTAAAACAAGGTCCTTTTCTAAATCTAATGAGCTCAGCCATGCTTACACAGCTGGCTAAACTGCAGAAAAAGTTTATAAAGGGCTTATGAATGAAATGAAGCAAGTTTATTTCTACTCTTCTTTGAAGGGATTTGATCTATTCCCTAGTGTTGTGTGAATTTTCAAGACGAAGACGTCAAAATAAAAGAAAGATTCAGGTGGCTAGCTGTGTTGGCCTGAAGCAACAGAACAATGTTTGAGTCCAGTGGCATCTTTGAGACCAACAAAGTTTAATTCTGAGTGTAAGCTTTCAGATATCTGAAAAGGGTGCCTGCACACAAAAGCTTATACCCAGAATTAAACTTTGTTGGTCTTAAAAGTGCCACTGGGCTAAAAAAATAAAGTTTCGCAAGAAAGACTGCTGCTGGTTTCCATAGGATTGTATACGACTGCTTGGCAAAAAGTGGCTTAAAATTACAGCATGGAACCAGTGTTCCCTCTAAGCTGAGTTAGTGTGAGCTAGCTCACAGTTTTTTTAGCTTCCAGCTCACACATTTTTGACTTAGCTCAGGAAAGATGGCTCCAGAGCAAACTCATTTATGCAGTAGCCAAATTGCTCGCTCACAACTTTAATGCTAGTAGCTCACGAAGTAGAATTTTTGCTCACAAGACTCAACAGCTTAGAGGGAACATTGCATGTAACTATGTGCGGTTCTTACAATACCGAGGATTTAGCCAACTAAAGCTCTTTACCCTGAACCTGCACTATTCTCATTGCCCATTATTGACAGCCTTACCCCCCAAATTCTTGAACCCTCACTTGTCATTTGGGGATCCCAGATGTAGTGCAGTATCCTCTTTTGGACTTTGGCCAGATGCTTCCTAAGGAAGCGTAAGACTTGAAGGAAAAGGCCTACTTTCAGCTCTTTGGAATACGAAGACTTCAGTAGGTTTATTACTGAGATTCTACAACTAAACTGCTTTCCAGTATAGGCCAGGCAGATAATGGTTGATGGATGCCTAACAGTGTCATTTGCAGAGCTACATCTGTCCAATCCCATTGACTTCAATGGATTTAGAAGGGTATAACTCTCTTTAGGATTGTACTGTTAACAGAATAATTTTAAACTATAGTCCAGTTCATCATAAAATCCTTTTTATCTTCCTGAAATGTCAAATATCTTTCTATACAAAGTTGCCTTTGATAATTTTGCGCAACCTATTATACATAACCATCTACGTCCACTATGTGGGGGAAGGCAGCATATAAACATTTTAACAAACACATTGGGCATTAGAGCTATTACCTCTGTGAGAATGGTTGTATCATAAGAAGGCTGGTATTTCTCCCTTTCTTGAGCAGTTTTCTTCTCCATTTTTTCTCTGTCCGTTTTCTGCTTCCGATCAGCTCCTTTGGGCTACAAAAGCACACAGAGAAGGTATTATTTAATTTAAGCCAAGACATATAGAACTGTGGAATAGCGTGTTGTCTCACAACACAAGTAAAAAAAGTGTTTACTGGATAAACTTCACTGGAACCAAGGGTATTTTTTGCATATTGGCCAAAAGAAGCAGAGTAGAATTTCTGCTATTTTGTAATTTAGCTCCATTAATACTGGTATTCTTGATGTACATTCCTGATGTATATTCAGTCATTAGAATCAGTTGCCAAGTCCTGAAACAGCCGATGTTCATAACTAAACTCCAGGGTATGGCTACTATGGCAACTGGTGACTTAGACTTCAGGTTAAATTGTACAGGTTAAATTATAAAACTCTTTGATGGTGAATCGTTACACTTGACTTCATCCACATGATCAGCTTAGCTTACTCATGGAATGGGATCACAGTGCACATGTTATTCAAAAAATCTGATGAAACTCTTTTTCACACAGCCATGTTGAAATGCAGACTTTGCATGACAGTACATGCCATCACTCAAAGCAGTGCTTTTTATACTAAATTGCCTGTCATATAAAAATTTCATTAAAATCTTTTCCCATAAAATAATCTATTTTCCCCCAAACTTATTAAAATAAGAAACTGAACAAGAGTATTACTGACTTTTGTGATTCCCACCGGGTAGAATGGCCTACTGTTTGGCAGCATGTGTAAAATGAGGGAACAGGGTTGTATCCAGACTAAGTGTTCCAACGGCGGAATGGAATTTTCCTGCCTCCCATCTTCCACTTGAATGCCCCAGTCTCCATGAAATGCTGCTCCCAAGGAAAAGGGATCCTGAGGAATAGCATGGCCTCCATGGGGTCTGCAGCAGTAAAGGGGATCTGACAAAAATTGCTGCTTTCATCTGGATTCAACCCCTTGTCTGAAATTTTAGGCAGTTTTCATTGTATTCTTATTTAGAAAAATTTTATTGCCACCTCTCCTTATGCCTGAGGTAGTTTACAAAATAAAACGTGTATATTATACTGTTTTTTTTATTACTCTTCAATTTTGTAATCCTTTTATTGTATGCATGGAATATACTATCTTTCTAGTGCATTCTCTAATTTAGTAACCCAGTTTTTATTGCGTTGTCATGTGCTTTATTTCATTTTGTTGAATACTGTTCGTATTGCATTGGTTTTTAATTGTGGAACCCATGCTTGAGTCTCAGTGGGAAAGGTGGACTGTAAATTAAAAAAACCCAGTGAGATGTCCTCTAATGTAAGCTTTGCTGGCATCTCATAAGATACACTGGAACTGGAAGTATGAGGAGCTATTATAGACTCTAAATAAATATCTGATCATTTTTACAAGTCATCTTATCCCTAAAGTAGTTCGAACAAGTATATTCATTCTGCTTTTGGTACTCCTTACAACATAATTCAGAGTTAGTGAAAATTGATTATGATGAACAATATACTGCTGGTTTAATAGTAACCTTTACTGTAAGCTTGTCTAGGCCAGACAAATGAAACACACATCGATTTTATAACGTAAATTGTTATATGGGGTTTGAACCTGGCCGTCCTCAATCTAGCAATTGCCTCACACTGTGTCCTAAACATGCTCTCTTTGTATTGTGGTTTATGGAAATCTGATTGTTGTTTGCAGTAGTGCTTGGAAACCAGACTGCACACTTTGAACATATCAGTGACAGAAGACAAAATCTTCTACCAAAAATTCAAATGTCAGCCTTTGGAGTATGTGGTTCTCTTTCTAGCCTATGATCCACAGAAATTGATATCAAATGATACTATCTAGCATCTTGTGCATTATGTGCCTTTAAGTATCAACTAGGGATGGGCACGAATTGGAAAATTGGGGGTTGTATTGGTTCATGATTTGTAGCTGAACCACAAATAGCCTAAAACAGTTGAGCAGCAGGAACCAAACTGCTCCCAACACTCAGCTGTTTTTATGGCTTTAGCAGGGAACAGAAAACAGGGGTATAAAAGGTCTCAGAGTCTCTTTAAACCCCTGCTTTCTGCTCTGTCCACAAACTACCATGAACTGCCACAAACTGCTTTAAAAGTTTGTGGAAGTTCATGACAGTAGACCCATCACAGACTTCGGTTCACAAACCACAAACAAGGCAAAATTCATCATGAATTTTGCTTCGTGGTTTGGTTTGTGCCCCTCCCTAGTATCAACTACTGGTCACAATAATTAAGGAATCCTTTGGAATACTTGGATATAAACAATTGTGTCCCTGCTACTCAGACTCAAAACACAACTATAAAGAACCATACTAACAGTGGAAATCAGTACAGAAAAAGAAACAACTCAAGAAAATTATACTTTGATGGAGTTAGAGAGTCCCAGGTTTCTTCACTGTCAGAAATGTGGCACACTGCATCAAGTAAATGGGGTATATGTAACTTCTTTATACATTGCCAAAGGACATCTTGTTTCAGCCCATGTTTGACCTACCTGCACCTGTGTTTCAGCCTCAAGAGTCAGCATTTCTCGGGCAGGTTTCCAAGCTACACTAATTCTTCTTTTTCTAGTACCCCCTCCCCTGCCAGCCTATTTTCTGCCGTTGAGCAGCTACTAGGTAAAAAAACCCACAACCCTCTGGAGTACCAGGAGAATTTCTGGAAGCCACAATAGCATCACACCTTGAACACTTTGATTTGGCAGCTTGCAGAATGCAAGTGTTCTGTATATTCGCCATTCTCATTCTGCTTGAATGTGTCAATTTGTATCCGGAAGGGTACTCCTTTCTCTCCTCCATGTTTTCTTGGAGTAAATTCTGTACTGATGCAGTGTACCTAGTCAAAAAAAGTGAGAGGGATTGTTTTAACAACAAATTGGTCCTGATCAGCATTCTATAACCACAGACATAGGAAGTAAGATTTCAAATCTGTTTAGAGAATTGCTCTAGATATCACCCTAAGTCATGAGTTTTTTAAAAACTGTTTTCTGCCATTTCTGAAACCAGGATTCACTCACAGTTGATTCCTCAGTTATGGTCTGCTTCAACAAATCCTTGTTCAGTCCCACACCTTTTCCCCAGAGCTTCCACTGTAAACCATCCTTCAGTGGAGTGCCTTACTAAAGGCAAAGCCTTGCTGTGTCACTAATTTCATTGCCGCTGGCTGGCATGGCAGGCAGTCACAGATCTGCATCCCTTCCCCCTCAGCCACTTCCAGAGGAAGCTGCCTAACTTTTCACATTCAGTCTTTTGACCCATACCGATTTTTAAGAATCGGAATATCTGCTGATGATTTAACTTTACCCCAGACACAGAAACTTGCACAAGCACTCAAAGTGCCCAACATACCCTACCAAAATTTTCACCCCACATCTGGCAACCTTATTTCACTCTCTCATACCACCTCTGCTCCCTACAGCAGCTACCGCATACCTTACACACCTATTCCTCTTCCAGGTATTCCTCATATTACATAGCTGGGAAGGGAGTTTTTCTTCTCCCTCCTCACAAACATGGACACACTAATCGCATTCTGGGAACATTCCTACAAGCCACGTCTCAATAGTGACCCACAAGGAAGCAAGAGGAAGTCTAAACAGAACGTTTGTGTGAACAACTTTCTTATAGAAGTACATATGGGTTTTTTTGGCATGGCTTTATTTTTGTGGCCCGCTGAATGTATAGTAGCATCAATCTGAAGAAGGATTTGCATGGCTATATCGGCATATACAGAGTTGGATCCAAACTAACATTTCCACACACACAAGGATTTCCAAGAACAAAGCACAATTTCCCCCAACTCCTGTGGCAGCCCAAAATACCCTCTGAAATCTTTTTCACTGGGTGAAAGGGAACCCAGCCCCCAAGAGCAGGATTCCAGGGGCACTTCAGACTGCTCTGAAAGGGGGAAGGCAGGAAAACCATACTCCATGGGCAACAAAACTTGTGCCCATGGAAATGCCTATTCCAGATCCACATCACAGTTTTTACAGCTTCCCCATTACTGGAAGCATTCAACTGAATGCTAAAGTACTTCTGAGTCACCATGCAGAGCTTTTCATCTGATGCCTGGGAATAGCTTTGGGTACTGCTTGGAAACCTGAAGAATATGGCACTTGTCTCCTACACAGAAGGATCACGAAGTGCTTGTTTACTTTCTTTTCAGCCTAGCCTGATAGAATGGCAATAACTTGCACCTTCGCCCTTGAATTCATTTGATATATTTGTATGGATATTCCTATTATCATTTCAGAATCTACAGCCAGCGTAGACTTCCATCCACATTTCGCGTTATGTGAAATCTTATTCTATTCTGTGTTGTTATTCACAGAAGTTTTCCTTGCTTTTGGTAGTACCTTGAAACAAAATCTAGCCCAGGGAAGAATGGCGAGGCTTCTGTCCTGTATTTGGAATTCTGCGTAAGTTGTTTGGATAACATTTTCAAAACAGATAAGGCATTTACTTACTTCCAGCCTTACCTGAATGAATGCTGATGCTCTTTTAGATGGATCCCACAAAAATTCAACCGTATTCAGTTGCGTTGGGCTGGCTCTGGGGTCTAAGATACCAACGGACAGTGGGATATCTGTAGAAGAAAACCCCTAAAATTTTAAAAAAATTAAAATTGAAGAACAGAAACAACATTACAATACCAGACCCATTTGAAAAGTCACCTAACCAGAAACACATATTTCCAAATTCAATACTGTAAAAAAATTGCTAGTTTTAATTTTGTTCCCATTGTAATGTTAATGACAGCTATAAAAAAACTGTTTACACTAAGAACCAAGAAGTACTTGCATAAAACATACTATGAAAAAAATAGGTATTGTTATTTTTTCCCCAGCTATTATCCAGCAAGGAGACGCAGGATTGAAAGTTTATGCTTTTATCGCATGGCAACTACATCAAAGAGACATTAGTATAGAAAAGTTTTAAGAAATGAAATTGTAAAAGGCATCTTGCAATGTCAATATCTATATGGATATCATAATGAAAGGTTCTCACCTATGTCAAGGATGCGGTCTCCAGGCCGACTCCATCTCCAGCATTCCAGTTGTTGGTGCTCTGTATACTGCAAACGTCGGTCATGAAAAACCACTCGAATGATGCTCTGTTTAGAGAGAACGGACTACGTTGAATTAAAGGACTTTCTAAAAATGCAGATGAGCTTCATTTGCTGTCATGGGAGCAAGAGAAGACAAGCCACTTGCATTTAATTCCAAGGTCAGAAGTTTTCTGTAGAGACTCCCTATCACTAAATACACCAAGCACTGCCAACAACCATGGGGAATTCCTTTATATTTCTTAAATTTCCTTACTTATTTCTCTTTTTACCAACAGAATCCTATCAGATGGATTATAAAAAAAATAGCTCGGCCAGGCCAACTAATATAGTAGTAGAATTATGTGGAATATAAAACTAATAACCTGTCACCTGAAACCAGGGAAATTATACTCTAATTATGGCCAAAAACACAGAGCAACAAAAGGTATACAATACTGTAGTAGCTCTCATGAATCATTTGGCTCATGAGATACCAATACTAGTCAGACCTCACATCCCACTTGGCAAGAGAAGAGAAGATCTTGGTCCTTGAAGATGTATATTTAAACTATTTTGAACGTATACCTGAAGACCTAAAACCAGGACAGGTTATGGATACTTTGGGGGAAATGTAAACAAAACTTAGAGCTATGTCATGAAAGTTCTTTGCTGGCTGCAGGCAAATAGACCCAAAAGCAAAGCTAAGCATCCTTTGCAATGCACAACGCAAAATGCTGCTTTGGCAAATGACTCCCCTTTGGTTAAAACCAAAGTCATTTGAGCAGAACGTTTATTGGGGGAGAATACACTCTAAGCCGGATCTGTCTAAAATGAGGAAGCATGTGAGCAAGGAAAGATCCACAGCAATCTGTTTTAAGATTTAACTGAATTTGTGGGCTTTGCTTATTAAATGCAAAATAGACTGGGATGAATATTCCTTGTGTACATGTATCTCCTGAAAGATTTGAGAAGCTCTGGCTATCCATGAAAGGAATCCACAGTGGTTTTAAGTGCTAGTTCACATGTTATATTTTGGTGTCCCAAATATTTTAGAGTATTTTAAAAAAATCTACAAGTTACTAAATCTATCAAAAACCATGAATTGACCTATTCAAAGGCTGTGCTGCATGCAACCACCAATCCACTCCAGCTACCCCATAAAAGTGGGTATGTATTAAGATTTGAAGGATAACATTGCCAGAATAATATTCATTATAATAGACAGCAGTAAAATAACAACAACAACAACAACCCAGGTTACATTCCAAATCACAAGTGAACAAGCACTAATTTCCCAAGCTCTTTTCAGTTTGAAACTGCCATGTTACCTACTAGTAGAAAGTCTACACCAGTGGTTTTCACTTTGTTCCAAGGAATGTTCTGTTCCTCCAGAAGCTTAATGGGTTGGCCAGATGGAATATCAGCAGTGGGAGACAAGCTTTGCTAGTTTGCTAGAAAATACACCTTGCCAATGATTAATCTTTTCCAGTAAAGTGTAGCCAGTGCTTGATTCTTGAAAACCTTCGGCTCACTCAGGTCAACATGGAGGCCTAACAGGTTTGGTCAGCAGCTGGCATGTACTAAGGCCACCTTCTAAAACAAATGCTGGAGCTTTCTACAACATACAGGGGAGCTACAACGGGGGCATATAAGGCCTTCTCTTCAGGTGGTAACCGGTGTGGAAGGCATTCAAGGAAGGCAGGAAATGTGGCTTCTAAAATTTCTGTGGTTTGCCAAAAGACCACATCCTGTTAGATAAAGAAGATAGACCCTCACCCCAGTTCTGCCCTGACTGTTGTCTCTCAATGGCATGACCAACTGCCTAATTATAGCATGTCTGTATGTAGCAGCAGGAAGAAAATCTCCTTACCTTTACATATTTTGTGTTTAAATCTTGGAACTCTCCCAATTTCCTATTCTCAAGGAGACGGATTTCATAAGACTGACCTAGGAGTTCAAGGAAACATTTCCAAGGTGTTTAAGCATGTTGCAGCAAGAACAGTAAGAGACAGTTGCACTGGCATCAATCATGCTTGGGAGGGCTCATTTTTGGCAACGTAGCAAGTTTCTCTCAATTAAGGGTCAAGCACTGAAGCAAATGAGACTCTTTAAGAGAAAGATCGAGCCTTTCTGTTAAGCCACTGAGTTGGAAATTGGAACCACTGGGTCCTGCAAATTCCTCAACAATTTGTAGAAGCTTGGATTTAGGGGGACTTAGAACAAAAAATGGGTATAATGGACATGTAACTTTTTTCAATAAGGGAAACTTATCAATGGTGCATCCTGACCCTAAAGCCATAGACCATTACTGGTTCACAAGCCCACAGGAAGTGTTCCCCAACTGGTTTGTTGGAATCTTCTTTTTACATTCAGAATACATGCTTTTGTTGGCTGAAGATGGACCTCTGACTCTTAACAACTAGCAAGAAGCACTGCGGATGCTAATCAGCATCCATGGGAAGCTAGGGATGCAATTGGTGACTGCACAAAACAGAGGAATCTGAAGGACTGAGACACAGGTCTAAAAGAATTTTGAACTGACAGTGACTGTACATATGTTTTTGCATATGTTCTTCATAGAATATTACAATGAAAGAGCAACTGTGATGATAGTTAATTTGGTCCTTGCATTCTGTGTTAGCTTTTGTAAGATGCTATGGACATATAAAGAAGACTGATCCTAAAATGGCTCCTAATAATAGCTTTATTATCCCAAATGTCTTAAAACCTCTCAAAATGCAGACATCATCATCTATATAGTAATAGCGAAATCGGCCAAATCTGAGGATAATTAGACCTGGTGACTGGAGCTGTGAACAGGGAAGGCAGGTCTTTCTCTAAACCTGAAAAATGCCCCAGATTTTCTGGAAAATCCGAAAACTAAAACAAAACAAAACATTGTGGGGTTTTTAAAAGCCCCCAAATGAGAAAAAGCGTGCCTGTAACTTTAAGAAACTCCATCAGTGACTGCTGCTAAGTACCCACAGCTTTCTAGGCTGGGTTTCTGTGAGTGAAAAGGCAGCAGGAGAGGGCAGGGTCCTTTCCAGGGCTGTTTTGGCCTTTGAAGGAGGGCTGATCGGCAGCAGACAATATGGCCACAGTTTTCCTAGGCAGAGGCTGCTGGGAGGATAAGGAAAGCTGAAGACAGAGGGAAAGATAAATGCAGGTTCACTGTTGGGTGGGAAGGAGAGAAGGAAGGAGTAAAAGGGGAGAGACTGTTATGGTTTTCAGGAAAGAGAAAAAAGGAAATAATGGGGTAGAAGGAGATAAAATGCTTCCCACAAGTCTTCACTTGTTTCTGTTACTATTCAAAGCATTCTTATTAAGCCTAGATATAAAGATATGAATATTCAGTTTAGCTACTGGCTGTTGTTAGAATGATAAGTTTCCTCTGGTCAGATTTTCAAAATGGGGAAAGTGGAATCAACATGAGCTTTTGATATCATAATCTCATGTATGGCAACTATTCTCTAGAGACTCTAAAGGAGACAACAGCAGTCGACTTATGTTCCCCCGTATATAAACAGTAATTAGGGAGATAAAGGTTTCGGAACAACAAAAATTCTGTAGAGTAAGCCAATGACTATAATATGAGCAACATCGTAAATATAATAAAACTAAGGAACAGATACACAAAAAACTGGTTTTTCAGGTTCGTCCTGCAACCACTTCCCCTCCTTACAAAAGAATGTTGATCAATGTATAACAAGGCATCAGAAAATGGTAATCAGTTTTAAGCTTTCTGGCCAATGGTGGGGTTGGCCCTCCAAAGAAAATGGTACAGAAGATATATTTTCCTCCCACAGAGAAAAGAAAAATGCTACATTTCTGGAATTTGATTTAGATTCTGACTTTGCATTAAGGAGTCCCAGGAATGTGATGTGACCTTGAGAACTGCAGCAGGTATGGCATTAGCTAGGGTCCAACAAAATCACAAGAGTCCACGGATACAAAAAGGAATCTCATTATAGTAATTAGCATTTTAAAATTGGTTTCAGAAAGATAACATTCAGAGACAGTGCACTCAAAAAGGACACTTATCACAACCTTTTGCATAACAAAATTTGCGTCCCAGTGACACCTCTAAGGCCAACGAAGTTTTATTCTGGGTATAAGCTTCTGTGTGCAGGCCCACTTCTTTTGCATAACAAATCATCCAGAACAACTATTTGCCCTTTCTTTCCATTACCATGATTATTAATTAGATTTAGGACTCATTCTTAAAGTCCCTTATCTTAAAATATTTAATTTGCCACAGGCAAAGCCATACCATTCTTTTCTAAACAGAAAAGTTAGCAGACAACATGCTTACTTTTCTTTCAACGATGAGCTTACTCAAATCCTTTTATAATTAAAGAGATGCGTATCTTGGTGTTATACAAGTTCAGAAGAACCTACTTCCAAAGATACGTATGGCTATAAATGCATCCTTCAACAGTTAGGGCCAGTTCAACACATTTTACTGACTTAAGTGCCTTCTTTTTGTTCCCTGCTGGGCTTCACCAGCTGGAGTGGCAGGGGTGCATCTCCTTCCATGCCCCCACCAGCTCTGAGGCAGGATGCCACTCCCATGCAGCTGGGGTTGTTAATCTGCTGCTAAGGCCAGAAATTCTCCCAGAATTACAACTGATTTTCAGATGACAGAGGTCAGTTCCCCTGGAGAAAAAGCAGGGTTACCAGGACCCCTTGTCACTCTGGTGGGGGATTTGGGGCGGGGGCATTCCAGGACATCCCTGACGTGATGACGTCACCCAAAAGTGACATCATCACACCGGGAATGTTGCACGGGGGCACTCTGGTTTAAGGACAAAACTATGGTAAAACTGGCTTAAAGACATAGAGTTTTTCCCTTAAACCAGAGCGTTCCTGCATGACACCTCTGGTGTGATGGCATCACTTACGGGTGCCATCATCACATCAGGTAAGTAACGTGGACATGGGGATGTGGTTTCCCCACCGGCCAGCTGGCTGGCAGCAAGGAGAAGCCCCCAAAACCAGGGGAACCCCTGCTCTGACCTGGAGACTGGCAAGAAAAGAAGATGGCTGCTTTGGAGGGTGGACTCTATGGTATTATACCCTGCTGGGGTCCTTTCCCTCCCCCTCCAAACTTTGCCCAAACTACACCCCTAAATCCCTAGGAATTTCCCAAACCAGAGTTAGCAAACCTGTCTGCAGCCCATTTTGCACCTGGGCAGCAGTAGCACAGCACTGTTGGAAGGTAACAGCTTGTGCAAGCCATGTCGATGGCCTCTTGCCATGCTATACCCAGTGCCCCCCAAGTGCCTGTTTTGAAGCACTCCTGTACACCATTTTATTGGGACAGGGCATTTAGTTTTCTAAAAGATTACTTCCACTGATGTTAGGCATTAGTCAAAAACACATTGGTGTTCTTTTAGACACAGGTATCCAGCAATTACTATAAAATGGCTTTTAGATCACTTACAATGTAATGTTGTGAATTCACTGATGAACTTGGTTTTTAAAAGCACAAATACTGCATTGAACGAGCAATTCAAACCACTTTTCAGGAACTCCTACTGTGAGCAGGCCCTGACATGCAGATCTCATGCACATTAGAATGTCCATTATTTTCACATGTGATTCATACGATAGTTTCCTAGAAATTCAAAATACTATGTTGGAAATGCCAGCATCTAAGCTTTGAGACATTTGTTAACGTTATGTTAGTTCATACCACTAGAATCTATCACCTCACCTGGTCCAAGGTACTATTCAAAGGCAGAAAATTGTAAAATTATTTTGTTTTTATCTCCCTGGGGTGAACGGACTAACATATGTCCAATGCACCACACTGGAACACCACTGCAATATTATTAATCAGAAGAATTTTGTTTGCTGGAATGGTGAATTATTGTTCAAAGCTGAAGACTGAAATTTGTTCCTTTGGAGAAAAAATCTTCTCAAATGTCATTAGCAGTTTCCAGTAGACAGCCCACTGGGTTTCCAGTAGACAGCTCAGTTTCCTACTGAATCCTCAAAGTGCCTGGTTAACAGAAACTGGGGCTTGGATCTTAAGACTCCCCCCCCCCCGTACACACACACCTCTCTAGCTGCTGCAGAGGTCTCCTGTACCTCAGGGGCTCACTTCCTGTGCTGCTAGCACTACTGCGTGCATAAAGGCCCCTTTAAAAAGACTAATCTTGCCCCTGAAGAAGCACGGGCAACAGAGGAAGTGAGCGCCACAGCAGAGGAAAGCCTCCACAGCAGCTGGAGATGAGCATGAGGGGCACATCAACACAGGATTTGTTCCAGGTGAATCCAGAAGCCACACCATTCAACAAATATGGTACATTACTGTTTTAATACCATGTTTACTTTAATGCTGTGTTTCTGTACAGCTAGAGGCATTCAGCAGCTAGAGGACCCAGGAAGACTTCCAAGCATTTCACTTAAACTGACAGCTACTAACCTCCCCCGCCCCCTAAAAAAACTCCACCCTGTACTGAATATGTTAACAACTAGGAATGGTATAATGACAGTGAACCCATTAAAACTGGAATCATATTTTACATAACAGTGGGGAATTTCACATTACCCTTTTTAAGCCGGTTTTAAGCCATTGTTGATCCGTCTTGGAGTAAACCAGTACAGGGCTGCCATTTCACACAAGCCTTTCCCCTACCGGTAAAGAGCCATCTCTGAAGCAGTTTGGCATTTCAGACTGCACCATTTCTTCCTGCCCTTTTTCGCCCGTGCGGGCGATCTCTGTCTTTTTTTTTTTTTTGGAATGTTGGTTTTAGAGCGCTATAGCACTATGACACAACACCAAAACAGCACCATAGCAACCCCATTGGAATGCTATGTATCCAGGCATTCCAGTGGGGTTGCAATGGTGCTGTTTTGGTGTTGTGTCATAGCGCTATAGCACTCTAAAATGAATGTTAAAAAAAAAGACGGAAATTGGCCGCACGGGCAAGGTGAAAAAGGGTGGGAAATCGCACTTCAGAAATGGTACAAGAAATTGAAGACCGCTTGGAAGCAGTTTACAGGTAAAACACTTTAGCAACGTTTCCTGAATAATGAAGTTATCCGCTATGAATTCCTCCCCTAATTACCAGCCAGTGGGCCATCACCACAAATATCAATAGTGCATACCACAAGTTAATTATGAGTTTGTAAAGTCCATTATGTCTGAACCAAAAACAACAACAACTCAGTAGCTGCTGTAGATTTTCCAGGTTGTCTGGCCATGGTCTTGCCATTGTAGGACCTGACATTTTGCCAGTAGCTGTGACTGGCATCCTCAGAGGTATAACTCAGAGATTATACCCCTGTGGATGCCAGTCACAGCTACTGGTGAAACTACAATGCCAAGACCACGGCCAAGACAACCCGGAAAATCTACAGCAGCTAATGAACTCCGGCTGTGAAAGCCTTCGATAAGTACAACTCAGCTTCACCTGATGATAGGGTTGCCATTCCCCTGATGGGGGCTTGGTTCTCCCCATTTTTGGAGCCCCAATCTGCTGCCAGCCAGCTGATCAGTGGCAAAGCCCTGGACCTGAAGAGCCCCGTTGCAGCCGACATGCCTGGCACAATATCACACGGAGGTGATGTCATCGCGCCGGGTATGTTGCACAGGGGATGCCCTAGCATTTGGCTAAAAACTGTATGGTGACCATAGAGTTTTTGGCCAAATGCTAGAGCATCTCCTGCATGATGTGCCTGGTGTGATGACATCACTTTCAGGTGACATCATTGCGGCATGTGCACTTCCAAAAAATGGAAGTTGATATTTTGATATCTTATTGAAAATAGTTTTGTATAAAAAGTGTTATTATATTATAATGGTTTGATGTTTTATATCTTGTTATTTGTCTTTATATCTGATTTATTTGTTAAAACCTCAATAAAAACATTTTAAAAAATATTACAAAGTCATGATCAAGATTTGAGTAGGGATGTAAATTTTGAAAGCAACTGTTTAAACTATTAATTTTTTTATCATTGTACATATTTAAACATTAACAAACTTACAACTTGTCTTCTGTGAAATGAATTCTAAAAATTACTCATTAGTGCACTCTGTCTTCAATACTGCATTGCGAGTGAGGGGGGTACACTTCTTGTTTAGAAACCTCATACATGACTGGCCCCACGCCTTACTTCAGGCCACTTTTTCTCCTAGGGTGATGGATATTCCCGCTGGCACAGAAGGGGCAAGGAATACCATACTCTCCACTTAGCTGGTTCTGCCCGTTTGCTTGCATCAGTGCAAGAAGGCTTGCCCCCACCCACTCCTCCCATGTAATTTTAACATCCCTAGCTTTTAAGTTTCTCAGAACTAAACATATTTTTAAAAGAAAGGAGTTTCCAGGGCTACTCCACTAAGTTTCTGGTCCTTTCTGCTATGTTGAGGAGGAACACCCTCACCCAGCTTCTTTTGTTTTCTTAAAATCCATGTTCAAGAGCTCAAAAGCTTACTTTTAATTTTTAAAATGTTATAGGTTTTTTTGGACTTTTTCTTCTGGGATCACACAGCTACCTACACATTTATCATTCTGACCTTTTAAAATTGCTGTAGATCAAAGAAATAAGAGGAAGAGAAGAGAAGTATGGTCCTTCAAGTGTGAACTTTTAAAATACCCAATAAGGAGGTGTTAACCAGTTTGGTGCAGTGGTTAGGAGCGCAGACTCTAATCTGGGAACACCAGGATTGATTCCCCACTCCTCCACATGCAGCTGCTGGTGTGACCTTGGGTCAGTCACAAGTTCTTTCAGAGCTGTTCTCTCACAAGCAGTTCTCTCAGAGCTCTTTTAGCCCCACCTACCTCACAGGGTGTCTGTTGTGGGGACGGGAAGGGAAAGGAGACTGTTAGCCGCCTTGAGACTCCTTTGGGTAGTGAAGGGTGGGGTATAAATCCAATTCCTTCTCTCTTTTGCCCCAGAATTCTCTCTCTCTCTCTCTCTCTATTAATTTTAAAGAAGGGGCTGAGATATGGGAAACTGACAACAGGAAACTGAACCACGGAGCTGCTGACATGAATTCTACCATTCCACTGAGTAACATCTGAGGGTTTCCTCCAGCCTATGGAGCCTTCCTCCAACGGAAGACCTCTTAAATTGGAAGAATGCTACTTAGGCTAGAGGAACTTCCTTCATCCTAAATTTGGATGCACACTAGTCTTTGGGAGAAATGCTCATCCACACCCACCACTTCAGCTGCTAACACTTTTAGGCTGCATTAAGACAACACCTTAACCCAACTTTAAGCAGATGTGCTCAAACCCGGCTTGTTGCCACACACATGCACAAGTCTTGTTCTTCCCCTCCTTCTCATGTCCTCTAGTGTGGAAAATCCCAGTTACCTCTGATGCCTGGATGCAGGAAATCGTACCTGGAGTTAGTTATGTGCCATAAACCAGGGAGAATCCTGGTTTGTGGGGACGAGGAACTAACGTGCGTTCCTAGGTCACAGGTAACCAGAGTTAGCTTTTGATCAGGATTCTGTGCATGGGAAGGGAAAGAGGTGAGGGCAGTGAATATGTGAATATAAGCACAGTAACTAGTTGGGCTTTTGAGCACGCCCACTTAATATAGGATCTGCATGTAACTTCAGACTGCTGGAAGTAATAAGGCAGCTAGAAAAGGAAGAGTGACCCAGGTCTCTGAAAATCTGCTCTAGATCTGCTTCCCTAGGACATTGTGACATAATCCATACAAGCTATCCTAGACTGAAAACTCAGGACCTGTCTGGCTGTTGAGAAGCGGTGCAGAGTGAAGAGGGGCTTGAACATGGACTACGTGATGGGGCTATGGTTTCACTAACATCACAGGGGAGGGATATTACCGGGTTCTAATCCTGATGGGCATCTCTTCTTCTCTAGGCTATATGAATGTATGCTGTCAGAGTTCACTATGGCATGCTATGCAGGATATGCTGGTGAGGCTGAACAGGCAAGAAAGACTATTATACTACTTCAAGCCTACCCAGTGTCCCCTACAGAGAACTCTGACCACATGTTCTCTCTTGCATTCCACATCCCCTTCAAACCCTGGCCCATCACACCGTCTAATACAAAGCCCATGATAGTAGCCATGGCCTGTCCCACAATACAGGATGGCAGGGTGGATTATATTTAAATCAAATCAATTTGAATCACATTTAAATCAGTCGTCAATAAGACTAGATCTAAATCATGGTTTTGTACATAGACTCAGTCTTGCTGGTATAATCTTAATATTTACAACCAGATAAAGGTTTCATTTTTAGAATAACATCTTTTCAGATGAGTTTTACAGTTATATCAAAAAATTACTGATTGTGGTTATACTATTAGAAACACATCATAGATAAATCATTATGATATTATTGCGAGGTGAGCTATCTCCAGTTTAATAGGTTAATCATTCATATTTGGACAACTTTTCTACTGTACTTTATTGGAAGGAAATCAATTACAATAGTTTTATTTAACTAAAACAATAACATTATAGCATATGT
Source organism: Gekko gecko (assembly GCA_029375565.1). Lineage (NCBI taxonomy): Eukaryota > Metazoa > Chordata > Lepidosauria > Squamata > Gekkonidae > Gekko > Gekko gecko. Next base: position 72,334,612 of record JAPDNY010000003.1, on the reverse strand, counting down.
ATTCTTGTGTTTGCTTAAACATCCATGTTTGTTAACTGATGTGGTTAAAAATATCTTAAAAAAAAAACAAACCAAAAGACTATCAGCCCGGTCCACACATGAAAAACTTAAAATACTGTCCTCTCTAGCTCACTTATCTTCATCTTCTGGTTTGTTCATAATCTGGAAAAGAAAAATAAGCTTTCCTGCTTTATCGGGTCCCAAATGATTTCTCAATTTAGAATGAATGAGTCCAAAGGAATAGAATATTCTCTCTACGCCAGCAGAAGCAGCTACTGCTGTTAAAAGTGAAATCATTACTTCAACAGTCTCTAAATCCAAGTGCTTAAGTGACTTCCACCTGTTCATTGGTGTGACTTCCTTTAAAACATCAGCAAACATATATTTCTTTAATGGTTCCCCCTTAGCTGTGAAGTTTATTATAGTTGGCATTACAGATGGATGATTGCCGGATACCCATGTTGTCTTTAAGTGGGTGGCTTTCCATTCTATTGTGATGTATTTAACCTGATGGGGAGGGTCACAGGACTTTCAGGTGTATGTGATGTTGTTCTTCGCTCTCCCTTCTTGGCATCTTCTTCAATTGAATAAAACTGCCCTATAAACGACTGGGTGACTGGGTAGAGAAAGATGTATTTTTCTCCCTTTCTCACAATACAATGACTCGTGGGCACTCCATGAAATTGCTGAGTGGTTGGGTTACAACAGATAAAAGGAAATACTTCTTCACCCAAAGAGTGATTTAACACATGGAATTCACTGTCACAGGAGGTGATGGCAGCTACAAGCATGGACAGCTTCAAGAGGGAATTAGATAAACATATGGCACAGAGGTCCATCAGTGGCTATTAGCCACAAGGTATAGATAGGGACTATGGGGCAAGTGATGCTCTGTATTCTTGGTGCTGGGGGGGGGGTCAACACTGGGAGGGGTTCTAGTGTCCATGCCCCACTGGTGGACCTCCTGATGGCACCTGGTATTTTTGGCCACTGTGTGACAGAGTGTTGGACTGGATGGGCCACTGGCCTGATCCAACATTGGCTTCTCTTATGTTCTTATTTACCAGATGAAGCATATCACCACAGAACACTACACATGTCATAGCTAGCTCCTCTTCCTTAGCACGTAAGGTTTAACTCTGGTACTGGATAATGACAATATCTGCGAGAAAATGAACTAGAGACAGTGCTTGTCCCATTCTTTTTTTTAATGCTTGCAATTTAATTTTGTCAGTGTGTAGTTCTGTTTAAATGCCCACTCATTTCCTTCCAAATTTCAACAGCATCAGCAACAAAACAGCTATTTTTCTGTATTTTATTTAAAGCTTCAGAAATGGGTTTCAGGATGCTCAGCATATGTTCAACATTTCTCTTAAGCCCAATGTTGGGGATTTGGGCCATGACAATACCATCTGTTTTCTCTCGATTGTGTTCACAAACTGTCATCAGAATAGGCCAGTTCTTGATATATTGCTCAAAACAGTCCACTACAGAGTTCCATCTAACATCTTGTGGGAGCGTTCGCTTGGTTTCACCCATTTTGTTCAGAAGTCTTTGGCTAGGAGGTGCAGCCAGGGAGCACTGCAACCATATGTTGTTAGCTTCGTATTCCCTTCTTGCTCTTCTAAATTTCTTCTCATCTTGGATACATTTGCAGCATTGTCTGTGACCCAACTGTGTACTAGACATTTGAATCTTTGTTCAGATGTTATTGATAGCTTTTGCTGCCACTTCTTGGAAGTACTCCGCCATGTGTGCATTTCCTGACATATCAATTGCTTCTGCAAGGAAGACACTCCCTTCTTCTGCTACAAGAACATACAACAGGAGGATCACTGTGGACGTTACTCCACCCATCAAAACTTAGGTTAACAATTTTACCCTCTAGAGCTGTTGCACATTGCTCCATTTCTCTTATCATTCACTTTATCCAGCAGTTTCCCTGCAACATCTGCTCTGCTGGGTGGACTGTATCCTGGTCTCAATAACTGTAATGAAGAGTGAGTTTTCAATCAGATGGAAAGAAGACTTTGTCACATAAACAAACTGGGCAATTTTTTCATCTATTAACTCTTTTTCTAATCTGCTGGTTTTTATCACAAACTTATCTGTGGTTGTTCCTGGATGGTCAGGTTTTTTCCTTTCTTTTAGTTGATAAACTGTGATGTATATGATGTGACTGAAACACTACCCTGGACAGGTAAATGAAACTGTAGAACAGGACAGTGATCTCAAAGGTGGATAGTTTCCTTCATGTTGATGATGGATTCCTCTAAACAAAAAAGTCAGTGCCTTTATTTTATTATTTATACCATTTCTGCTTATTTAGTATTACTCATTGTATTCATTCCCTATCAGTACTGCCCAAAAAAGGAATATTTGTTTGTTTCAACTTTATTTCTTCATAACGACTGTATCAAAATGACAGTCACTGGCAGTAACAAATAATAACAAATTTAAGTTTGCTCAAACACGACAGTTCTTCAGGGCAGTCTTTAAGAAATATGATGAAATCAAAACATTTACCAACCTGAAGATCCTGCCTATTCAAACATGTACTTTTTGTCATCTTCATCACAGCACTTCTCCTGATGTTATTTCATTCAGAGCACCAGGCCTTGCATTTCTTTGTTTGTTGCAGTGCTTGCATTTTGCACACATGTGTGCCTTACCCACAGGTAGAGGAACTTCATTAAAATATTCCCAAATTGGGTCTCTTTTATGGCCTGCTGCAATTATAGGTTTTCTCCTCCAGGGAAAAATTATATGATAAATCTCAGGCTATACAAGCAAAGATCCAAAGACTTGTGGTGTATTCTGCTCAAAAGATTTCCTTTCATTTTTACTGCGTGCCCCTCCCTCCTCGCACTTGGCTTCTTTTGGAGATCTATTCCACTCCCAATGATCTTCGTTCTATTCACTAAGAGGTATGGGGTTGATTCTGTGTACATAGATTTGCAAAGGAGGTCTTTTTTCAACTCTGTATATTTTATAACATTTTTGCTGTGAAGAAGAGGCATATCATCTCTGTAGAAACAAATTCAGAGTTTTGAGAACCGTAAAACCAAGCATCTGCGATAGTAGCTTCCAGATAGAAAAACTGCCCAATAATCTTACAGAAACCTGTAACCTGACATTGTGAATGGATTAATGGAACTCATTTACAAAAAAAAAAATTAAACATTGCATGACTATACAGCCTCATACTACATAATCAAAAACTAATCCTTATTTCATTATGAATAACCTTTGGACTATAATCTTCAGGAAGCATATTATTTAAAAAATCCAAATTAAATTTTAAAAATCTGATTTAAATTTTTTAAAAAAATCTGATTTTTTTTAGATTTTTTAGAAAAAAACACTGATTTTTATCCACTCTGCAGGATGGCACAATTATGCTTTGCCATATGGACAGGTTTCTTACTCATATTGTTTCAAACCATTAAGAGAGTAAGAAAAGCAGGATATATATATAATAAATAGTATCGAATTAAAAGGCACAATTCTGGCTCTTTCTTTTTTACTTACAGAAATACTACACATAGTGCTTTGGAGCACCAGACCTTTCTTGGTAATTCTTACAATAAGCTTTAAAGGTAGATCAGCATTCTTTTCAACATCTCATTGAAATAATGAATAAAAGGAGGCTGTCTGAGAGCTGTGTAGCTAGAAGTCCCAGGGGCAGCACTACCAGTGTTCATTTTCTTGGGATGAGAAAGGACCGAGACTGTACAGTGTCTTTGCAATGTTTACTTTATTTAAAAATATAAGACCACATGTAAAACAAAGCAGATCTGCTAAAGGATAGCAGATCCACACATCAGATACCCAGAGAGAAACGGCCTTATAAGTTTTAACTGAGCAAAACTATGCATGACCACCTCACCTCTACTGTTGTAAACAGTCACTGGACTTTTCTTGATTAATCTGATTTTTACACAATTACACTTCACTCTGTATTTCCTGCATTCCATGGCATTTTGACCCTGCTGTTTACAACTTTTCCCCCTCATAATCTCACATATTATCTGCCTGTCTGCTGAGTAGCCATTACATACATCTGACAAAATACCTTCCAGTTCATGAAAGCTAGAATAAATATGCTTAAGAATGCCACAGGATTCTTGTTAATTTTTCCTGTACCCCAAGTTATTTAAGCCAACTCTAAGTTTTATCCGCTTTTCCTACCACCTGTTCTAATCTCATACTGCTATTTCATCAGTACCCTTCAAAGCACACCTAAATACTGGAACAGAGCTGTCAGGGAACCACAATCTAACAATTAGCTACTGCTGGGGAATATTAACATTATTTTGTCATATGCCCAGGAATGTCATTTTAGGCCAGAACCATTTCACAACATCCAATGAAGCTTGGCTTGGGATGTTGCTATTCTATTAAACAAGCAGGGGACCCGCAAGCAGGACCTTGTGGGACCTATTGGGGAGCATTTATTTTTCCCTTCCCCACTATTTCCACTTTCCATTCCCTGAAAGCTTCCCATACCTTCTCACCTTTTCCTCCCTCCTCTTCTCGTTCCCATCCACCAGCCAACCTACCTTTGTCTATCTCCCCATCGTCAGATTCCTCCTTCCCTCTCCCTAGCAGCCTCTGTGGCCCACTTGCATGAACCTGTTTCCCTTCCCCCTTTCCCCACACTATTTTCTCTTTTCCTTCTCCTGGCAGCCCCCATATTCTCACCTTTTCCTCCTTCCTTATCTCCTTCCCATCCACCCACCAAGTTTTTATCTGCTCCCTATCTTCCGCTGTACCTATTATTTATGTCATTTATACCCCCCTTTCTCCCCAAAAGAGCTTACATCACTCTCCTCACCTCCATTTTATTCTCACAATAACCCTGTGAAGTAGGTTTGTCTGAGACTGTATAATTGGCACAAGGACACCCAGTGAACTTCCGTGACAGAATATGGATTTGAACCTGCTTCTCCCAGATCCCAGTCTGGTTCTTTAACTACTACACTCAGGGGTCTTTTGGGGGGGGAGCACACCGGAGCGCAGCTCCGGGAGCTCAGGAGCCAAGCCCCGCCCCCAGCTGGCGTCCGGGAGAGTCTTTCAGGCAGCCGAATGTCAATTTCAGCTCCATTATACCCTATGGGCCATTGAAGTCAATGGCGAAAACATAGGGTATATTCTGGGGGCTGGAGGGGAGTGGGTTTGAGGGAGAGGCTCCAAACTTACAGGGTAGCTGTTGGAGCCTCTCCCCAAGATACTCACCAAGTTTCAAGAACATTGGATCACGGGGTCCAACTCTGGGCCCCCAAACAGGTTGCCCCCATTCCCTCCATTGTTCTCTATGGTGGGAAAAAAGTAAATTGTTTTCCCACCATAGAGAACAATGGAGGGAATAGGGGCAACCTGTTTGGGGGCCCATAGAATTGGACCCCTTGGTCCAATGTTCTTGAAACTTGGTGGGTATCTTGGGGAGAGGCTCCATCAGCTACCCTATGAGTTTGGAGCCTCTCCCTCAAACCTCCTCCCCTCCAGCCCCTAGAATATACCCTATGTTTTCACCATTGACTTCAATGGCCCATAAGATATAATGGGGCCAATTGCCGCCCAATTTCTTTCATTCCCTCCTTTCCTTCTCTCTTTTTCCTCTTTCCCTCCTTCTCTTCTCTTCTCTTCTCTTCTCTTCTCTTCTCTTCTCTTCTCTTCTCTCTCCTTCTTCTCTTCTCTTCTTTCCTCCTTTCTCTGTTTCCCTCCTTCTTCCCTCTCTTTCTTTCCCTCCCCTTTCCTTCTCTTCCTTTCCCTCTTTCCTTCCTTCTTTCCTTCTCTCTACTCTCTCTCTTTCCTTCCCTCTTTCCTCCTTCTGTGGCCCAACTCTCATGAGAAGGAGTTTAAACTTTAAACCCCTTCTCTCTTAGCTCCCCCACCCAGACCAGCTGGGGAAGGGGAGGCTTTCGAAGATGCCTCCCCCCGTTTTGCTTCCCCTTCTGACATCACTTCCGGTGATGTCAGGGGGCGTGGCATATGCTAATAGTCTAATAGCTCATTAGCATACCATATGCTAATGAGCTCCTGCAGCTGTTCTTCTACGAAAAGACCCCTGACTACACTACATTGGCCTTTGTGGGAAATCTGCTGTTGAACAGTAGCAAGCAACCAGGCCTGGGTAATTCATGCAAGCTGTGCAGTAGCAAGTCACCTGGGGTCTTTCCTCAAGTCCCTATAGGCCCATGTCCAGTCATAGTAGATGTCCAGTCATATTTTCAAGAATGATTAACCACTGACATCTGTAATGTTCTCAAAATTTTGAAGCAATAGAAAAAAAGATTTTTCTGCAATCCCCCTCCTGAATGGAAATTTGGGGGGGAAACTGAAATATATGCAACTCTTACTTTCTTATCATCTCTAAACCTATTTTATTGCTCTAACAACAAAAAGTGCATAATAGTTTGCATATTAAATTGTACTCTGGAGCATTTTTGAAATTTTAAGTATGAATGCCTTCATTTTCTGCAAGCATAACAGCAAATCAACCCAATAGTGGAGAGAGACATTCATAAACCGTGGCACTCTACACTACCTTAGCACATGTATCTTAATTTTTGCCATTTGAGAAGTACGAAAAAATAAAAGTTGAAATTAGATAATAGATTCTGTGGAAAACTAATGTAAGTGTAGTATTAGGAGAGAAGCAGCACACCCTTGCGAGAGAAGTCACAACAGGATTCATAGCTATTTTGAATATCAATGAAAACCCTGAACGCTTTAATAATGTATTATCACCAAACACAGTAAAGCACAGCAACTGTTGCCAAAACTGTTCACATTTAAATAACAAACATATCCTGAAAAATGTGTTGCTTATGTCTACGGTATACACAGGAATTGTCAGCAGATTATATCAAATACTTTACAAAGATTCTGTGGGCTGCATAAAGGCATTTCCACTACAGCTTAAAATAATATAGTCAAACTTAATATTTCACATATGTTGCTCCAAGAAGTTCAGGGAGCATAAGCGTTATCCCATTTTATTTTCACAACAATCCTATGACATAAATTGTTTAAACATCATGACCTGCCCGAGGCCACTCAGTAAGCTTCCGGATAAGCAGAAAGTTGAAACCATATACTTCTCTGGTCTAGTTTCGGTATTCTGCTCACTGTATTGCATGATGCTTTCTAACTGAGTAACCAGGACAACCACATAGCTGAACTGAAACACAAGGCTTGCTGGGACTTCCACTATAGTGGGAAGCCTTCCTGCTGGCAAGATCCATTTAGGGTTGCCAGCCTCCAGGTGGGGCCTGGAGATCTCCCGCTTTTACACCTGATCCCCCCTGACAGAGATCAGCCCCCTTGGAGAAAATGGCTGCTTTGGAAGGTGGACTCTATGGCATTGTACCATGCTGAGGCCCCTCCCCTCCCCAAACTCCACCCTCTTCTGGATTCACCCCCAAAATCTCCAGGTATTTTTCAACTCAGACCTGGCAACCCTAGATCCATTGTCTACTGCCACTCAGAGTGGCAGCAGAAGAAAAAAACCAGCAATGTCACCGACAAAGTGTAGGCCTAGGAATCACCAGGAAATTCTGTGGTACTGTATGGTAGAAGCGACATAGCAACATCATGCCCACCCTCAATGTCCCTGCCCATAGCCCTCCCACCGGCTGCCAGCCACGGCCTGGCAAACCTATCTAGGAGAGGCCATAAATGGTTATTAATTAAACTTCTCCCATTTTCACCTCTAGCACAATATTGATTTGCAGGTACATGACAGAACTATATTTCAAAATGGCAGCAATAATGAAGGAATTGCTCATTGGGACCGTATGATTGTTTTAACTTGCTTTTAAATGTTTTATGCCGATTTGGCACATGGTGCCAATAAACGTGAACCGCCCTGAGCCCGTTCATGGGGAGGATGGGATATAAATGCAATTATCATTATCATTAATAATAATAATATGCTTTGTTAGTTCAAGTCAACTAGGAGTTCACATGAAAATTAACTGGCTTTCACAATGTGAAGATATGATCAAATAGATTTCATTTTTTCAGTAGAAGAATTATTGCATTTCTAACTTTTTCCTTTAGGAAACTTAGAATGGTATATATAAAGCTCCCCTGATATTCCCTCAGTGCTCCAATTAAGTGCATATAAACTCAGTTTCAAAAATTCCCAGACTGAGTACGGCTTTAACTTAATCAGGAAGCCAATGGACAGCATGGCTTCTTTGCTTATTCAGTTTTGTACTGGTTCTACCTTGGTTGAGATAGGTTAAAGTCTCTTCATGAAGCTTCACAGCAGGAGATGTGGCTGCACAGAGGACATATTGAAAGGGAGGGAGCTTGGCATCATTCTCCGGAGATAGTTGAGGTTCTTCTTGTTTGAAGATTGGCAGTGCAAGGACATCCCTGAAACAACACAATTAACACATAAGTAAATAGGGAAACATTCTTGTTAGAATATAAAAGCTGCAGAATAATTACAGAACTGTGGATTAGGTCCTCCCACAGACATCTGATCAGGCAATGAGGTCCTTTTCCATGCATCCCCACTAGCAAGTAACAATGTGAGAGAGGTACTTTTCAATATCAAGGTTGTGTGTGTGTTATGTGTTATGTGTTGTCAAGTCGCTTCCACTTTTTGAAAACCTTATGAATTAATGACCTCCAGAACATTCTACCATTCAGCCTTATTCAGGTCTCACAAATTGAAGGCCATGGCTTTCTTTAATGAGTCAACCCATCTCATGTTAGGTCTTCCTCTAATCTTGCTGCCTTCAGCTTTTCCTAGCATTGTTTTTTCCAGTGAGTCTTGTCTTCTTAGGATGTGACCAAACTATGATAGCCCCAAGTTTAGTCATGTTCGTTTAGTATCAAGATTGCTTCCCTGGAATGCACTCCCAAGGTAGTCAAGTTCAACCCTATCCCTACTGGTATTCCATAGTGTTTCATGCATAGGCTGTTTTGATTAAACTGTGGAACTGATGAGCTACTTATATTTTTGATGAATTTAACAGTGGTAGCATTTATTCTGTATTGGAGGCTAATTGTCTCTCTACATTGGATTTTACTGTTCTTAAATGTAATGCATAATCCATGCTGGGAACGCATTGTAGGATATTATTTTTAATAGACTGAATAGAAAAATCTGCAACTCAGTGTTACTTAAACATTATCAGTATTCTGTCCAGATTACTAGAAAGCTAACTACTTAATGCAATCATCTAGTGATTCAGACTGATGAGTAAGCCGTAACAGCTACTTCAAATACTGCATGCCAAGGAAAACAATATTTTTGCCAAAATATTCAGTCCCTGCCCAACCTGCCAACTTAATTTTGCATCTCTACATTTCAGAATTCAGTACATATTTCTAAAACAAAATGTTTGTTACCTCCAGCCCCAGTCCCACAAACAAGCAGTACAGAGACTTAGCAGTTGTACCTGAAAAGCTGGAGAAATGATATATGTGTGCAGACTGGGAAAGATTGATGTGCTTGAAGAGTATAAAGAGGAGTTTTGGAAAAATTATCAGATCTCACCCCAAAATGTCCTTGTGATAAAAACTGTGGAGAGTTCTCCTGAACAAAATGTTTCCTAGACACAAAATTAGATATATCCAATCGACTTTGTCAAGAAAATCCATAAGTTATTTCCTTAGAAAACGTATCCCAATATCTAACCCCTCCCAACTGACAATTTGACCCTCCATCTCTCAACTCATCCTCCCAGAAATTATTACCACTTAGACATTATTTTCAGTCACAAAACCTCTACATTCCAAACCACTCTCCATTTTTATTTAAAAGGGTTTCTACTTTCTTTAGATACTGAGTAAAGTTAATCTAAACTTTGCTTACAGTTGCTAAAATGGTTATTGTGGTATATTGGAAGAACATCGACCCCTTCATAAAAGACCAACTGGAATTAGATTAGCTGGTAGAAATTGCCTATTAGCCATGGACAAAAGAGGTATACAGTTAACTGAAGTCTCCAAATAAGAAAAAGAAGCATATCTATAACACCTATCACCATTACTACAACACTCATCCAAAGCAAATCCATACTTCAGGGATGAAAGAGGTAACTACAAATCACACATATATACACCCACCCACCAGTGACTTTTGTTGTGGTAAATCTGTAATGCAATAGTGTAATTGCAAATCATACACCTGCACTTAGAAGCAATAAGAACGTGATTAATATGAATAAAAGCTATTATAAACTACAATTCTGCTGGTATTGAATGCACGCAAAAGCAAATATAGTGCAGGCATTTTGGAACCGTATGATAAAAATGCCATTTCAATAATGTATCTTGAATTGTCATTAAAGAAATGACAGGCTGTGAAATATTAATACATTAGAAAGTAACAGTTAAGGTTAGTTTAACAACTGTGTTGAAACTGACGAGAAAGGTGTATACTCCTACAAAACGGAAGTCTGCCATCCATGGCTGAATGGTATTGGCAAATCTGGATTATAGCATTATTTAAAAAATTTACTTATTGTAAGAGGGACAGTAAAAATAATTAACAGATTTCTACAGAATTTGATACTGTTCACTGAATGTTAGAATAAAATATTTTTGGATGCTGTACAACCTTATACATTATTCTACCCGATATAAATTTTAAAAGTGTTTAAAGTTTCCAAACAAGTTGGGGCACATTATAAGGCCATTCCACATACTTTTCACCAGATTCAGAAAATGTAAACATGTGTCACGGGAGCTTTTTAAAAGCTGGTCACCAAGAAATGTGGGAAAAGCCACAGCTGTGAGATCTGAATCTACCTCACGGTGTCCAGAAGTAACTAACCTTATGCTATTCACAGACCTATTTTAAAAAATAATATTTATTCAAATTATATAACAAAATATACAAGCTTACCACCAACTAGAGGGAAGTATACATTATAGCAAACAAAATTATAGTTAACATGACCTACACAGTTCAAAGATTATTGTACAGTACTTTTAGAGTACAGTATTCTACTTCAAAATATACTATTATCATGATACTCCCAGAATAATTACAATATTAAATAGTCTTTATATTGTTTTGGGGAAGGATATTGTTAGAAACTAAAAATTCCATTACTGAAAAACATGTTCCTACATAGAGGTATTAATACCAGCGGTTATTTTTGCCATGATCATTTGATCCCAGATTTTTAAATACCAAAGTTCCAGACATGGGGCTTTATTATTTTTCCATTTGGTTGCTATAGCCAATTTTGCTACAGCAAGCAGTATGACAATCAATTCTCTTTTTGCTTTCCATAATGAAGGATCTGACCAATAATCAGGGCTTTTTTTGTAGAAAAAGCCCAGCAGGAATGCATTAGCATAATAGGCCACACCCAACAGAAGAAACTCATTAGCATATTAGGCCACACCCCTGACAGCACAGCTCCCTCCCAGGATTGTCTTCCCCCTTGCGAGGTGCATGGGGAACCCAAGGGAAGGAAGGCAGTTTATGGATTGGCTTCTCCAGGCACCCCGCGGTTGTGGGGCACATAGGAAACCTGAGGAGAGGAGGCAGTTTAAAGCCCCTGGATTGGATTGGCTTCCCCAGGTGCCCCCGCAGCTGTGGGTTTGCGAGGTGCCTGGGGAACCCGGGGGGGGGGGCTGTAGGCACGGCCAACTCGGGAGCCAGCCGGAACACCGTTCCTGCCCAAAAATAGCCCTGCCAATAATTCAGTAAAACAGCGTCTGGAGTGAAGGGGACATCATATCCTGTGATCAGTCTGATTTGGTTCACTACATTCTTCCAGAAATTATTAATGAAAAAACAGCTCTACCAGCAGTGGTAATATGAACCAATGAGGCCACAGTTCTTCCAACAGAGTGGGCTATTGTATTTGTTTACATAGCTAGGTTTTCTTGGTTTAAAAGATTGGTATTTTATATTTCTAATGTTTGTTGTACACATGAAAGATGTCCAGATTGATTTCCACTGTTCAATATTTACTAAAGGTTGACAATCCTTTTGCCATATAAGATAATGTTTTTATAAGATAATGCTTTTTGAGATAAGGCCTTTATAATTATGATTTCTACTTTTAATGAACTCTTCAAGCTCTGTGAACTCCCTCCAGAGTGATTTTAAGATATTTGGGTCGGTAAAAAGGCCTTTTATTTGGAAGTACTAGAACCAAAGTATTTAAAATCCCAGGGGGTTTTCCCCCCTAAAGGTCCTTTTTCCAGGAGGAGTCACTTATCTGTCAAAACTAATACGCAGGCTATTCCTACTTTTGCCCACCTTTGGAATAAACTTTGTCCTTCTGCTGGGGGAAACCAATTTTGATTGATAAGTGTGGATAATAGAGAAATGTAAGGTGCTAATTTACCTCTGCCCCTGTCTCAAATTTTCAATGTTATCTCTAAAAATTTGTTGTTTTAAACAGAAGTTTGGTCCAGATTGTTTCTTGCAGCAAAAAGGATTTTGTATACTCTCGCTCTATATCTGGCCAGTAATCCTTAGTGTCTTGAACCAACATTTTAACTATGTTAGAGCCACTGTTTCATAATATAGCCCTCAAGTCAGGAATTTGTAGTCCCCTATTATTGGATGGTCTGTGGAGAATCTCAAAGTTAATTCTTAATTTTTTAATATTCCAGATAAAATAATTTAACATTTCCTGCCAGTTTTTGAAGCTCCCATTTGAAATTTTTACAGGTATGGTTCTAAATAAAAAAAAGGAATTTGGGAAAAATAAAATGTTTTACCAAGTGCATTTTCTCAATCCGTGTTAATTGAGTTTTTGCCAGTTTTTCTTTTAAGTTTCTATTTTTGGTATTAAAGGCTGAAAGTTGCTTTTGTTTGGGGGAAGCCAGTTTGGTGTAGAGGTTAAGTGTGCAGACTCTGATCTGAGAGAACCAGGTTTGATTCCCTACTCCTCCACTTGCACCTGCTGGATGACCTTGGACAAGCCACAGCTCTGACACAGCTGTTCTTGAAAAGGAGCTGTTTCTGTCAGAGCTCGCTCAGCCCCACCTACCTCACAGGGTGTCTGTTGTGGGGAGACTCTGAGTGAAGAGTGGGGTATAAATCCAATCTCTTCTCCTTCTTCTAAATTTGTCTTATCCAACAGAATGTGAACTCCAAGGTATCCCCAACAGTTTGAAATCCAATTGAACTGCAAAGACTTTTTAAGGTAAGTAGCATTTAATACATCAGGTTTTATAGGGGAAATTTCTGATTTTGTCTGGTTGATACATAAGCCTGATATCTAGTCAAAACTTGTAAAGAGATCTTGTATTTCTTCTAAGGAGGTAGTAGGGTTAGAGATATATAATACTACAGCACAGAGGCTTTATTTGTGTTCTTTATTGCTTATTTGGATGCCTTTAATTCTTTTTTTCACTTCGAATGGCCTCAGCTAATGGCTCTATTGCTAGGACAAATAAAAGTGGTGATAAGGGGCACCCCTGTTGTGTGCCGCTTGCTGTTACAAAATATCTGGATAATAAGTCATTAACTTTCACTTGAGCCAGTGGTTATTCATATATGGCCAGAGACCTATTTTTGATATAATTAAAACTGATAGTGTTACTTCATACTATTCAAAATAACAATTTGCAGCTGAACACAAGACCTGTGGATTCATATGCCCTCTTTTTAACACAAGGAACCAAAACAGAATTGCCAGGTCTGCTAATAAATCTAACTTTATTTGCCAAACATAACCTTTCAGTCTTCCAGCCTAAATGCCCCAGCGGTGTAGCATTTGATGCAATCAATCCCTCCTACTCATTTCTATCCATCAGTAGCAGGCACCAATTTACTTTCCAGATACAGAAGGAATATTTTCATGACATTAATTTCATGCCATGCACAGACATAAGCATCAAGACCCTGGATGGACCAGAAATCAGGGCAAGGTGTTTGCCCTGCTTCTGTATGGCTTAATCATTCACTCCTTGTTCCATTTTCTAATCACCAGGTTGGGAGAGATGAGGAAGCCTTCAAAGCCCGTTAAATGAGGCATGCGTGATTGGCAATAAACACGATAAAATGTTCTCAACTGAAAGGCCACGATTTCATTTTATGGAGAAATAAAACTAAAGGGCTATGCACAGAAAGACAGTTTCCCTGGTACTATGAAAATATTTTGGCCAAATGACTTCACTGCATTAAAATGCTGTTAGCAACCCTGCACACTAACTCCATGTGACAGTCTCACAGGTAGTTTGACCTTTCTCACCGGTAGTTTTTTAACTTAAAAAAAAGTCACCTTCCCCAGGCTGCTTTTGTTCAGTGGATTATTCTTAGCAGATAAACCACCTGAAAAAGTTTCAAAGTCCCCACCAACCTTTCACTGCAGACTGCAGCTCCTGTGACTGCATTTGGAATTTTTTTAAAAAGTCAAGAAACAATCACATGCCACGAAGTGTCAACTATAGGTTGGACCTTAGACAGATTATGGTTCTTAAAGTATTGTTTTGTTGGAATTTTGGTAAAAATGTACAATAGAACTGGCAACGAACCCCCAGAAGAAGCGATGGTTCTAGGAGACTGAAACTGGTAAAGCAAAATAGCTATGGGGTGAGTCAGGAAACTTAGTCCAAGAGTAAGCCACCAAATGAGAAGGGAGCACTCACTGGAGAAGCCCCTGATGCTGGGAAAGATTGAAGGTCAAAGAAGAAGGGGACGGCAAAGGATGAGATGGTTAGACGGTGTCACCGATGCAACGAACATGAAATTGAGCAAACTTCAGAGGATGGCGGAAGACAGGAGGGTCTGACGTGATCTGGTCCATGGGGTCGCAAAGAGTCAGATTCGACTGTGTGCCTGAACAACAACAACAAGCCCCACCTCAGCCATGAATTCACTGGGAAGCTTTAGACAGCTCTTCTAGCTCAGCCGCCTTATATAATACAATCTCCTCACCTGCTTCCTATAAGATGACTGAGAATGTATGTGAAGAACACAGAGGAAAACCAAACACTGCATTTAACACAGACTTCCATGGCAGAATAGGGATTCAGACCTGGGTCTCTCAGATCCTCTCTCAGGTACTGGATATACTTGCAGTTTTTCTTACAGAAAACAAAGACATTTATGCTGTTAAATTCCATAAATATGCCAAATAACACAATTTTATATGCCAAATTATAAATGATGTCTTTTATATTGTTAAATCTGCAGAAGTAGCTTTGGTTTGATAGGAAAATAAGTACTGCATATATTAAAATTTCCCCCAAATGTTATGGGTTTTTTCCACCAACGGAAAAGAGCATCAAAACATTTGGAAGTTTCACATCTCTATGTGGGAAGAGAAATTCTGAGGGGTGCACCTAGAATTCATTGTTAATTCAGCCCTCCAATTCATCCTTTCTTAGTTTTCTCTTCCCTTCTTTTCTCACCTTCCATTCTTAACAAATACCATTTTATCTGTCTTTTCCCCTCATGACTATTAACCTGGCAACCAAGTGTTTTATAAAGGCATAGCTATCATTCCAGTCCTCACTGGTATCACCCTGTGATGGTGTGGGCCACTACTAGTAAAAGATTGCCAGCTCCTGCCTTAAAATGCTTTTTAAAAGCAATTTTGTTTTAGAACTACTTAGTTGTATAGCCTTGACCCCAACTCAAGGGCTGGGTTGATAGTTATATTACACAACACATAACTACATAACTCTCCATCTCAATGCCTTACAATCTGCATTTGGTGAATGAAAACACAGGTTTTAAAAAGCCTAGTATGCCAGCCTAGCCCTTGGCCTTCCAGACACTCTATCTGGATCCTTACAGTTTTGTTTTGATCAGATATCTGAATGAGTGTCTCAAGACAGCTGCTTAAAATTCTGGAATGTTCACTCAATACACTCCAAGCACCATTTTCATGCTTCTCTTTTTACAGTTTCCAAAGATGGCCATAATGGTTAAGGTGTTGGGACTAGGATCTGGGAGACCCACTGTGACATGAAGCTCACCAGGTGATTTTGAGGCAGTTACTCTCGCACAATCCAGCCTACCTCACAGGTGAAGATGAAATTAGGGAAGAAGAACCCCATCTGCTGCTCTCAGTCCATGGAAGAAGGGTAGGATAGATTTATTACACTCTTTCCAGTTAGCCTTTCTCCAGTAATGATAGTGGCAAAACACTAGGGTTGCCAGGTCTGACCTGGGAAATATCTGAGGACTTTGAGGGAGGAGCCAGGAGAAAGGTTGTGACATCATTATTGTGATGTCACTTCCAGCATATTGCACCAAACCCCCACCTCTTCCTGTGATGTCATTTCTGGGTACCCTCCCCAAAACCCACCTCTTTCTCTGAAGTCACTTCCTTCTTTCAAAATTCAAATTTAAATACCCACTCTGCCAGAGGAGGGCTACCCTCCGGATGGCCATACGTCCTAGTCCAACCCCCTGGCTCCATGAAGGATCAGCCTAGAGCTGACAAGTGTCTGTCCAGCTGCTTCATGTAGAAGAGTCACAATCGTCTTTTTAAAAATTGTGGTTAGGGTCCAGAAAGCTAAGTTATATTTGAATATCTGCATTGTGCTTAATCACATCTGCCCAGGGGCTGTTTCTAGATGAGGAAAGGGCAATTTAATCTTTTTTCTCTTATATGAGGGGGAAAGCATGGAGCACAGCAAAGGCGGACTCTGACTCTTGGGCTGCCTTTCCAAGTGATGCAAGTAGCCCTTCCCGCTTTACAAACCATGAAAGCAAAGACTCCGCCTGTATTCCCTACACATACCCTGCCTTCTTCAAATGGCTACAAGCTAAGCTTTGCCTGCTGTTGTGAGCAAAATAATTCCAAATAGTTGTATTGGCTTATGCAAGGAATACTGCAGTTTATGAAGGATAAGGATCCTTCCCAAGCCAATAAGTAGGCAATATGATTACAGAGAACAAGTATGCAAAATTGCCAATCAGGCTAATGTTGTGTGACACAAACATGATTTAAGTGTTAGGTGTTCTGGCTGGCTGGTCTACATATCAAAAACATATCTGTTGCCGTTCTCCTCTCTTCCTGCTCAAAACCCAGTGAAACAGAAGACCTGTTCACGTATTACAGTGAACATATGTATAACTTGCATGGGCATATAGAATCATAGAGTTGGAAGGGACCTCCAGGGTCATCTAGTCCAACCCCTTACACAATGCAAGAAATTCACAAATACCCCCCCCACACACACACTCCCGGTGACCCCTGTTCCATGCCCAGAAGACAGCAAAAACCCCTCCAGGATCCCTGGCCAAACTGGCTTGAAGAAAATTGCTTCCTGACTCCAAAGGGGTGATCAGCATTTCCCTGGGCATGTTAGAAAGGACCATGCAAACTGAGCACTGATACAACCCCTTCTGCCCTCTCTCTCATGATCTGCCTAAGTTCAGAGAATCAGCATTGCTGTTAGATGGCCATCTAGCCTCTGTTTAAAAACCAGGGACTACCAGCTGAAGAACTGGTAGAGTCCAACCCCTACCAAAATCTATTTGGCCTACAGCTAAGCCTTTGGACAGCTCCCCCAGGTCAATACCTGAATCTTCCTCAGACTGGCAGCGGCTCTCCAAAGTTTCAGGCTAAGATCTTTAACGTGACCTATTACCTGATCTTTTTTTAGCTAAAGAGACTGGGGGTTGAGCCTGGGATCTCCTGCATGTCAAGGAGGTGCTCTACCACTGAGCTGTGGCCCTACTGAATCCTTCCTCATCTCGACAGAATATGAAGCACTACGTGCTACACAAATGCTAAATATTATTTTCCTATCATAAGAACATAAAAGAAGCCATGTTGGATCAGGGCAATGGCCCATCCAGTCCAACACTCTGTGTCACACAATGGCCAAAACCCAGGTGCCACCAGGAGGTTCACCAGCAGGGCCAGAACTCCAGAAGCCCTCCCACTGTTGCCCCCCCAAGCACCAAGTATACAAAGTATCACTGCCCCAGACATAAGAACATAAGAGAAGCCATGTTGGATCCAGTCCAACACTGTGTCACAGTGTCCAAATCCCAGGTGCCATCCGGAGGTCCATCAGCAGGGCCAGAAATCCAGAAGTCCTCCCAGTCTTGCCCCCCAAGTACCAAGAATACAGAGCATCACTGCCCCAGACAGAATGTTCCATCTATATCTTGTGGCTAATAATAGCCTCTGATGGATCTCTGCTCCATCTTGTACCACAAATTTTTCATTATTTTCCCCAACTTTGGAGGGTCCAAGCAGCCTCTCTAGAGAGTTTGGAACATTAGAATTCCCTCCCTCAGGAAATTCATCCATCTCCCACTACTGGTGTCTTCTGCAAGCAGCTGAAGACATTTTTGTTGTGTTTGGCATAACCCCAATACTGGTTATTGTCCTCCTCCCCAGTTCTGGTATTCTTTATGCATTGCTATTGAATTATTTTATAATTTTAAATGTTGTTCTGATGTTCTTATGTGTGCCATCTTCAAGACCCTGGTCATGTGGGAAAGATAGCATAAAATATTTTAAGTAAAGCAAATCGAGAGCCAGAGGCAATTTGTCACCATCCCTGCCAACATATTAACCGCTCAGCTGAACATTTGGAGAAAAGGCTAAGAAATCACTGTTCTTCTGTATCTCCCATCTATACCCAGGACAGGATTTTCCTCTATATATTCATTTCATTTTTATTTTTATTTTTTTACAAAAAAGAAAACATCTAACTCGATTTTGCAAAGTTTGAAACATTCCCTTGACCAATCTCACATTCAACAACTGCCACTGGCAAGCCCTATTCCCTTGTTCCATTCCTCTTACTTCTGAAAACTTTCCGTCCCCAGAACACTTCACCCAGCACATCCTGGGAGCAGCCTATCGCTTGCAGGCGGCTTTCCAAAACACTATAATGGCTGCCGGCCACCAAGAGAAGCCTTTGATCGTGCCCCAGATGAGTTCCCCAATTCTAAAATCCTTCCCATCCTTGGTGCCTTCCCCCACCTAACCCGAAGCACACTGGCATTTGCAAAAAAAAACACCCTCGCCCGATGGCACTGCCTGCAGGACTTCTACCCATCAGCAGTGAGAGGCTCACCTGCATCCTTCCTCCCCCAGCCCTGAGTCCCTGACAGCTCCAAGGTGGTGAAGCGCGGCAGCATGGACCAAAAAAACCCTCCTAGACCAGAGATTGTGGTCTTGGACTCAGGACAGACAAGACCTCCTTCCCAGCCCCAGGCTCCCAGCTAAGCTGCCTGCAGTGGGTGGGCAAGGGGCCTGCCCACATCCACCTCCCCCCCAGCATCAACAGCTTCATCTCAATGCAGACCAGGCAGCCCACCCCCCGCCCAGAGGAGCATGGCAATGTGCAGGACCTCCCAGTTCCTGCCCAGCAGCAGTGAGGGGCCCACTCACATCCTCCCACCCTCCCCCAGCCCCAACTGCTTTGAAGAGAACAGGCCAGACAACCCCCCCCCCCACTGGCTCACTGGACCAGAGGAGAGCACATGGCCACAAGGAGGAGAGCACATGGCCACAAGGAGGGACCCCCCCCAGGCCCCATCCCCTAAGCTTCCCCATGGCACTGGCAGCAAGGGCCCAGCCTGAGTAGAGCACCAACAGCTGCCACATGGGCCCAAGGCTGCTGGGGTGGGCGGGCAATGGCTTCAGCCATTGGGACTTGGGATCCTGGCCTGCCCACCCCAAACCTTACCTTCCCAGCAAGGGGCTGGAACTTCCAACTGTGGGCTCAGCTCTGGAGTGCTGGCAGCACGGCTACTCACGCATGGCCTGAGGCTTGGGTTGGAGAGATGTGGGCAATGACAGCAAGAGCAAGCATATGCTCAGCACCACACCACCTGAGGGCTGCTGGGAGTGGGGGTTCCCTGGAGGCTGCTAACAAGGGGGGCAGGGCTGCCTGAGCCCAGCTCCCACTCCTCAGTGTGGGAGACCTGCATGCGCTGGAGCGGTGCCAGCAAGGGAAATCAATGCTGCATGCCAGCACACAACGTAGAGGGCTCTGAAGCAAGCCTCAAGCTGTGACACTCTAGCCCTCATCTCTATGGCTTCCGTAGCCATAGAGACTTGGAGGACTGAAATTCTACAGCGTCATAATCTGGGCGCCATTTTGTCCCCTGCTGCCTGATTCCTACAAAGTGGGTATGGGGATTACAAATTGGGGAATCTCCCACCTCCAGAGGGAGTTTGGCGACCATAAAAAACACATGTACATCAAGAACAGTCTCCACAATCAGTTTTACATTATCTTTATTAGCTACAATAATTTTAGCTCACTTCCTATAACAGGCCACATGCAATTTCAAATTCTACCACAATGCCAATGTATAAATGAGAATGAGCATGAGAATGGGGAAACATGTGGGGGAGTTGATCCACAGTTGATTTCAGTCCTGCATGCCAAACTGTGTTACCATTTTCTACAGAACAGTTAAGGGATGCACATCACATCTGGGAGGAGAGGGGAGATACCACAGTAATCTCACAGAATCTCACACCGACTAGCAATCTCTCCAATGCAGCATCTCTTTAACAAAGGATAATAGTAAGATAATAGAACTGATTCAGTAAAAGAGGTCATCTGTACCTATTTTGTAAGAAACTTTTTGACAACCAATTCAGAATTAGAAATATTTTGCAAAAAAATACAAATGCTTCATACCAACTGATACAAACCTCAAAAGCAGACACCAATTTAGTATACTGGTGATAAAATCTGGATGAGGATTAGAATAATAAAAATTCACCAAATATTTACATTTGCACAAGTATAAATTTTTGTTCCATTTTTTGTTGTTCAGTTGCACAGTCGAGTCCAACTCTTCGCGACCCCATGGACCAGATCACGCCAGGTCCTCCTATCTTCTGCTGTCCTTCGGAGTTTGCTCAATTTCGTGTTTGTTGCATTGATAACACTGTCTAACCATCTCATCCTTTGCCATCCCCTTCTTTTACCTTCAGTCTTTCCCAGCATCAGGATCTTCTCCAGTGAGTGCTCCCTTCCCATTTGGTGACCAAAGTATTTGAGCTTCAGCTTCAGTATCTGGCCTTCCAGGGAACAGTCAGGGTTGATTTCCTTTAGGATTGACTTGTCTGATCTTCTTGCAGTTCAAGGGACTCTCAAGAGTTTTCTCCAGCACCATAATTTGAAAGCATCTATTCTTCAGTGCTTGGTCAATTCTCACAGCCATACATTACTACTGGGAATACCATCGCTCTGACTATACAGACTTTTGTTGGCAGGGTGATGTCTCTATTTTTTATTATGCTGTCTAGGCTTGCCATAGCTTTCCACCCAAGGAGCATATGTCTTTTCATTTCATGGCTGCAGTCACCATCTGCAATGATCTTGGATCCCAGGAACCTGAATTCTGTCACTGCTTCCGTGACTTCCCCTTCTATTTGCCAAGGAGTGATGGGGCCAGATACCATGATATTATTTTTTTGGATGTTGAGTTTCAACTTTTGTGCTCTCCTTATTCATTCTGAGCAAGAGGCTCTTTAGGTCCTCTTCACTTTCTCCCATTAGAGAGGTATTGTCTGCATATCTGAGGTTGTTGATGTTTTTCCCGGCAATCTTAATCTCAGCTTGTGATTCATCGTAGCCGGCATTTCGCATGGTGCACTCTGCATAGAAATTAAATAAGCAGGGTGACAACATACATCCTTGTCATACTCCTTTTCCTATTCTAAACCAATCAAATGTTCCATATCCAATTCTGTCACTTCTTGACCCTTATACAGGTTTCTCAGGAGACATGTGAGGTGGTCTGGTACTCCCATCTCTTTAAGAATGGCCCATTGGCACTTAACATGAAGGGTCCTTTTCCTCTGAGGTCAGGAGGATATCTCCATGGATTATTCCCACTGTGCCTTCAGGGAGGCAGGAAATACTTCTTTCCACTTCCTGTTGGCACCTTCAGAATAGCCTTAGTTTTGGGAATCAGAACCAGGTAAGAAGCTAATGGCCTTGCACTGCAAAACATAGTTAACTATAACCTGAACATGAACTGCAACTTGAAAAATAAACAGAAGTCAGTAAGCTAGGACAGGAAAGAAGAGAACAGCACAAGAATGAATTGTGATGATGAAAGCAGGAGAGCCGAGATGTCCTCCTGACCTCAGAAGAGAAGGACCCTTCATGGTAAATGCCAATGGGTCGTTCTCTCTCTGAGGTGGAGGATATCTCCATGGAACCTCCCAAAGCAGTGTCCCTCATTTGGGTGGGTCTTCATCATCTGCTGCTCTCACGATGTGCTGCAGGACTCTTCTTCCAAATGCTGCATCTGCTGAGGCCATGGTGTTCAGTTTGTAGTGGCATACAAAAGTCGATGCGGAGCTCTATGTTACTGCTTTGCAAACCTCCTCCACAGACACTTGGTTGATGAATGCTGCATTAGTAGATGCACTTCGCAGAGAATGAGCTGTAATGCCCCTGGGAACTTCCAGCCCAGTGGCTTTGTAAGCTTCCACAATACAAGACTTTAGCACCGCGCTGATAGACATCTTGGACATCTTGTCTCCTTTGTGTGGAGAACAGATGTTTACAAACAGAGTCTGTCTTCCTGAGAGTCTCTGTGTGTGCAATGTAAATCTTGAATGCCCTTCTGACATCAAGGATATGCCACACAAGCTCCTTAGGATGTTTTGGATGAGGACAGAAGGTTGGCAGATATATCTCTTGTGACGGGTGGAAGGCAGATGATACCTTTGGCCAAAAAGCAGGGTCTGTGCAGAGCACAACCTTGTCCCTGTGAAACATGCAGAAATTGGACTTGACTGACAAGGTATTAAGTTCCAAGACCCTTCTTGCAGAAGTCACCGCTACCAGAAACAGTGTTTTCATGTGCAGCCACCACAGACTGACATCATCCAAAATGGAGGCAGAGGAATCCTTATCACCCCAGTGATTCCCCCTTCCCTTCTGTGGTGTGGGAGAGGGGCTTTTGCGCTGCCTTAGTGGGCAGGAGGTGGGCACTGAAGGATGAATGGCCTGTAGGCAGAAGGCCCTTGTGTGGGGTGTCCCACTCTGCTACAAAAGGAGGAGATCTCCTGCTGTATGGCTTGTCTTAGTACAGACATGAGATCAGAGGAAGCCAGTATTGTCCCCGCACCGGGTACGATACCCCTCTGCTGTGTGACTCCAAGCTCTCTCTGGGGCCCTTGGTGGTCTGAATGGGAGATCTGGTCTTCTCCCTCCGCTCCCACAGGGATTGGGCTGATATCTGGAGGCTGTTGGAGCTCCACACCCCCAAAATGGCCACCAGTGGGCCAATGGCCCCCCGACAACAGGATGGGCTCTTCTCCCAATGGTTGCTGGTGGCGCTTCTGGGCATGCAGCACTGCCACCAGCTCAACCGGGTCTATTGGGGTGGCACAAGAATGCCTTAAGGGCAAGTTGGCCCCACTGATGGCTCATGCTGCAGCCGCATTCGTGGTGTGTGCACTCTCTTCTTCATCCCCCAACGAGAAGCCACTGGGGGGGCTCTGTTGCTGCTATGCAGTCATTGGAACCCAAGCCATTAGATCTGCAAGGCTCATGGCGCCTGAATCGTCTTTGCTTCGGAGAGGGAGCAAAGAAGGAAGAGGAGAAGAAGAAAAGGAACCAGAAAGGAAGGAAGGCAAGTGAATAAAAGCCGAAAGTTAGGCTGAAAAAGAAGGAAAAAGATGGAAAAAATTGGAGAATGAAGGCTAAGCCTATTCTACTGCTGCATCTCCCTGTAGAGGGGAGAACTAAGGGGATGGGCTATTCCGAAGGAGCCAACAAGAAGTGGAAAAAAGTATTTCCTGCCTCCTTAAAGGCACAGTGGGAATAACCCATGGAGATGTCCTCCACCTCAGAAGGAGAACTTGCCACAGTTTGTTGTGATCCACACAACCAAAGGCTTTAGTGTAGTCAATGAAGCAAAAGTAGATGTTTTTCTGGTACTCCCTTGCTTTCTCCACAATCCAGTGAATGTTGGCAATTTGATCTCTAGTTCCTCTACCGCTTCAAAACCCATCTTAGTTAAATGTTGCCCTAATTGACAGAACTTTTAAGGATTTCTTGCAAGTTATTATACAGTATTTGGTATAACAGTTCTACTTCAAAAGGCCTGCTGGGGTTGGGGGGGTTGATTTTGGTTTTTAGTTTTGCTTTGAACCTTTTCTAAAAAACCTCCCCTTCACCACCACCCTTCTCCTCAAGAATGCTCAAGATAATTGGCTCAGACATTATGGATAAAGCATTTTTCCCCCTTATAGTCTCATTAGAATGAAATAGTTCTTGAATGTATTTATTTATTTGTGAGGCATTTTTTCATCCAAGGGCACGTGGGCAGCACATATTACTTTTGAACTCTGGTCTCCCTAGATGCCGTAACCATTATACCACACTGGCATTCTGCAACTCTCTTATCCACCCATGGGTAATCTGTACATAACTGCTAATTATGAACAAAGAGAAAAGGGATCCAGAGACAAATTAAAAAATTAACAGAACTACAATCAAGGTTGTGATCATTATCAGGGTAACATTTGCATCATTTGTGACAGCATAAAACAAACCACTACAACCTCTACAAAAACATATGGAGACCCCATTTAACCTAGCGTTAATGCCACTTACTAATTTTCTCTAATTCTTGCAATAGCCTGTAGATCCAAAAATGACAGAGAGGCACAGAAGCCAGAGCTTTTCAAAATGCGGCATTTCCCATCACAGAGTTGCTACCATGATACAATGCACAGTACTGGAATACTCCCTTCACAATTCACAGAAGACAGCAGAGTTTCCTCAGAGACTGGGCCTGGCAACTGTACCAGCAACATAGTTTTGGAGAGCCCAGAGGACATATCAGCCATGTTAGGGATTTAAGACTGTACTGGGTCTTAGGCATCATCATGAATGCTAAATAAATAGTGAAGTCTGATCCCTGGAAGTCAACCTTCAGCACTGCAAGGCAGAAGAACCTAGATGGGCATGGATCCAGACCAGCATCTCCTGGAGGGCGAGGGTTTCTACTTGCGGTGTGTGACTTTCTTGCCTCCCCCCTCCCACAACAGCCCAAATGTCTCCCCAAATCCTATTCCTGGGGGAAAGCAGAAGCCAGGAAACAGAGTTTCAGGTTGCTGCAGGAGTAGGACAGAAAAACTGCAACTCCCAGACAGATATTCTTACACCAGCAGTTAATACTATGCTGGAGCCAAGACCTATCTTACTACTAATGTATAACTCAAATTACTTTTAGACGGAGGACGGCATATACAAGACTGCTCTGTTAGTGGAAAATAAATCACCACTATCCCTAATGTAAGAGATCTGTATATACAAAAAAGACAACACATAGCATTTTATTATTACTTTATGACATTTATAGCCAAGCTTCCACAACAAGATATTGGGACTCAATCCCACAACAATTACTATAACTCCGGAAAACCATAAATAGAAAGCAGCAGCACAAAAAAATAAACTGGCAAGCAATCACAATCTTATTGCTTTATATAAGGTTAGGAGAAAAGCTCAACAGCCTCCACAAAGACCAAAGAGAGGGGATGTGAATATAATGGGGAAGAGAGGTCTGAGAATATTCAGATAACTATTGGGGGGGGAGCCCCTTGCTTTAGGGCAGGTAATAACCTCAGGCAGGTAATAACCTAACTGCTATCCAAGATGAAACCAGGAAGCAAAGCCTTACTGGCTGGTCTGTCAGATACTCTGAACCCAAAACATTTAGGGCTTCAGAGGTTAAAATAGACAGTAAATGGGGGGGGGGTGTCACAGAACAAATGTGCAATACACCTTCTCCACCTCAAGCCCCACAAGAGAGTGGCAGCGACATTTTGAACCCATTGACGCTTCCAGTCTTCAGATGAAGCCTCATATGGACGGCTTTATGATCTAGAAAATCTCTAAAACATGGTGGCGGTGTCCTTTTGATCCAAGAGCGGAAACAGCTAGCAGATCAGCCCAAGGTGCTAAAAGCCAAAGCTATCAGACTACAGCATTGCTCTATAAATTAGGAAGCTGAAAGTGTCTTAACCAAACCACCTTTACCCAATATTAAATTTCACAGCTTGCTTGTCATTCAAATCCTTTAGCTGTCTAAATTTGTTCATACTCTCAGTGGATTGCCTTTGGCTAGCCATTGGAATTAATGAGATTTTAATCCAGACAAGTTCTAACATGTTACTAACTTGGTAGGGAATTCACCAGAAAAATACCTTCATTCAACAGTTTCAGAGGGTATTTCTGCTGTTCTGTAATACAGCTGAGAGATTCAAGTCCAGTAGCACCTTAGAGACTAACAAGATTTTGGGGGTATAAGCTTTCAAGAGTCAAAGCTCCCTTTGTCAGTATCCGACCAAGGAAGCTTTGACACTTGAAAGCTTATATCCCCAAAATCTTGTTAGTCTCTAAGGTGCTACTGGACTTGAATCTAGCTGTTCATTCAACAGCAAGCTTTCCGCTCTACTTCCACCCAAGCAGTAAGGTTGTAAAATTTTAGAGGTCCTGCAAGAAGACTCACATAGGCTGCAGTCACATTGGAGGTTTGGCGCGATGTGGTGGTGCCTCTATTTGTGGAGGTTTAAATCATCACGGGAAGGGGTGACCAGAAAGCACACCATGAATTGGCTCTTCCACACACTGGTCCCGTGCTGAAGCATCCACATTACTGGTGCCTCGACCATGGAGTGGAGTCCTTGCTGGCACTTATGCTCATATGTGCTTATGCGCACATCACTACCAGGCAAGAAGAAAAACCCATGACTGAGATGGAAGTGACTGTTCACACTTCCCATCCAGCATCTGTTCATGACAGGGGGGTTCAGATGTCGGGAAAAGTGGAGTGGAAGCGCTGGCATATGTAAAGACCACTTTCCTCAGTGTTGGCAAACTCCGCTTCTAGGACAGGATGGACCTGGGTGCCAACGACTGGGGCACAAAAGGCAGATGTTGTTGTCTGATCGTGCTCTTTAAATCTGCAAAGGTAATGCAACTATATCAGCACAAACTGCTTGTGCGACTGCAGCGTAAGTTATTCTAAAAATACCTTAGCCAGACTGACTAAGGCTACTTGCTCTTGCTTTCTCCGCCACTAATAAGCGATTAAATGCAACCTCCGCTTAAAGAGGTCATATGGAAGTCTACAACGGTACAAGTATATCAAGATGCCGGGCTAAATTTGTGTGAAAAAATTACCTTTGCTTTTTTTTAAAAAGCACTTCATATGAACATTCATGGTTTCTAGAATATAAAATGCTACATAAACATACTGCAGAAGAATCAAGTATGAGAAGCCAAGTGGGAAATGCCAGGACAAATTATATATGCAGCACAATATTTACTCAGAAGTATTTTTTTAGGATTGCAGCCTTAGGAAAACTTTTTTAGGATTGCAGCCTTAGGCTACCTGAAAAGCTGACAGCAAATCCAGCAGCTGAGTTCCAGTTTGCCCTGCCTAACTCTCACTGAGAAAGGGGGACTATAAGTAATACTAATAGATTATCTTGTGACCTCTCTGAGGTGAAGAGGAATCTCAAAATATGGGGGGGGGAGTATTCCCAGTAGATTATGACTGAAGCATCAGATTAAAATTTGACTTCTATTAACCTAAATATATGTGGCAAGTTTAAAACTTAAAAATCCAATTATAGTACTTTCAAATATGCATTCCAAAATTTCACTTTCAAAAGAACATTTGAAAAGGTAGTATTTTGTTACAATTTAGAGAACTTCTCAAGGCTAGCCACATGGAAGGACAACGCGTTAACTACAACCACTGAACATTCAGAAGAATTTGTGACTGGGCTAACATCTTCACGCCCAGTGACTGAAGAAAGTCATCAGATCTAGCCCCACTGAAAATCGAGACATATAATCCACTCATCCCCTTTAGTCAAAGGATATTTTAAAACCAAGTATACAAATATAGAGCCTAGACAAATACAGAGCCCCAGCTTTTCATCAAGCTAGATCAGAGGTGTCAAACTAATTTGTTACAAGGGCCAGATCTGACATAAATGCCATTCTGTCAGGCCCAGGCCATGTACGCCATAAAATGTAATGCCAGATACACGAGATATAAACTTTATACAGGACACAGGAAAACCCAATTAATACTATTTTTACTCAAAAACAAACATGCTTAAAACATTAACACTCCTACAGTATTTCCTTACAGTATCTCCCTGATGCCCCCCCTCCCACTTCCACTGCCCGTTACCCATTAGCACTTGGGACAGGATACAGGGACGTAATGCACAGCCTCTGTCATCTGGCAATAAAGGTAATAACCAATGACCTGTTGCTCACAGACCGGGAAAGAGCCCTGGAAGAGAACATGAACATTCTCTATTTGTTTTCTAAGCAAGATGCCAGACAATGTTCTTTCATATTGTCTTGATTAAAGCTGTGCAGCAATACATGATTCTTAGGAAGATAATTAAAAAAGAAATTCTTGTAAATGTGCAGTTTTGCACTCTTCTGCCAGAGATCTAACATTATGATGAAAGAAAAGTACATTTCCAAAATATAAAACCAAGACTCTAAAAAATAAACAGCACAACACTGTTAAAAACCTACTATACAATTATTCCAAACACAGAAGTTATTTAGAGTGTATGCAGCACTGACTAATCAAACTGCATCACATACATTATGTCATTGTTATGAACAGGATATCAGTGCCTTTTTCAACACGTTTTGAAAGCAGGTGTGGATTTTTTAAAAAAATACTTTGCCCTGGAGGAAGAAACCCAGAGAGCGCCTTCTAGGAACAGATTCTGGAAGCCCATCCAAGGAGCCCATCTAGGATGGGGAAGGGGTTGTATCTCCCTCCAGCTGTACAGTTTCCCAGACAGAACAAGGTTTGAATCCAGTGGCACCTTTAACATCATCAAAGTTTAATTCTGTGTATAAGCTTTGCTGTACATGCATGCATACTTCTTCAGATACACTGAAACAGACTTCCTAAAACCTTACATATAGGTGGGGGGATTTAATTGCCAGGAAGGACTAGTTACAGTCAAGATGCATAAGTAACTGGGTGATAAGTAGCTAAAATTGGATTAAAGCAGTTCTGTTGCTTCAGACCAACAGGGCTACCCATGTGAATCAGTCTTCCTCCTAGTGAGAACTGGGCTTCCTTTGAGAATTATCGGTGAAGGTATAAATATGTAAGATGCAAAGAGCAGTGACATTCAACAACAGAAGGGTGCCAGTTAGCTGTTTGGAAGTTCTAGCAGCATTAATGAATGCCAACAGCATGCTAGACAACAATATAGACTGAAAAATCACACTAGAAAGCCATACATAAATATAGTTTATTACAATGAGTTGGGATAGGTTGATGCGACTGATGTGGATATAAGGCAGGGTAAAACTATACATGAAAACAAGCCAAGTCAAATGAATGAAAAATGATCTAATAATCCAAATGAACTGGGGTGCAATCACAGACATGTAACATATCCTTAGAGAACTAGGGTATTCATTGTTTGGGATACCTGTCAGTGCTTTGCAGACCCTTGCTGTGATTTCAAACCTGTTGAAAGGTGATTTAATTTAGGGGAAAATATCATCTTGCCGTAATCAGTTTCCCATTACAGCATAAGACCTTTTCAGTTTTAGGAATCTGACCAGAGTTAATACAGCCCAAAACAGAACTCTTTGTAAATCAAAGTTTTCTAGGAAGCAAAATATTCAGTTGAAAGGGGGGAAAGTGATTGGAAACAATTAGAAAAATAGAAAAAGGCTGTTTCTCCAGTTTGACAGACTCTTCAACCAACTCCAATCCATAGAATTTAGTTAAAAATTGACCACATTTTAAAAAAAATATAGCATGAGGATAAAGACAGCAGATCTTCACACTACTGCAATACTCTCTGTTCATGACTTAGTGAACATCCCCCCCTCCCTAGTCTAGACAACCTGTTACTGGATCCAAACTGGTTTAGCTAAGGGAGAATAATCACCCAGACTTGCGGTGTCATTCAGCCCTGAGGCTGTGTCTTGCATTGTTTTTATTTTTACTTTAAGGCTGTTTTGTGAGTTCGGGAAAGAGACTATGAATTTGGCTGAAGCAGTGATACAGGGGGAAAGTTCACTCAACTCAGCCCTTCCCCCATGCAGGTTCCCCCATTTAAACCCCATTCCCCAAAGTTGTTGCTGGGTGAAAATACAGGCACTGAGGAGCAGAGTTACTATTAGTCAACCCACAGAGGGTTTCTGTTGCTCTCATCTCAGCCAAGGATGCGTCTTGTTGGGGACCCTGCAATATGCCACCTACTCACATGCTCAGCATACAAACCTGAACTGGATCACCGGGGGTGGGGGGGAGTAGATGATTGGATGCCACCCCCAAATCTGTCAGCTTAATAAAAATGTTCTAAAGACGTCCATCATCCATTGCAGCAGACAAACCAGCTTATTCATAACCAACAAGAGCTGGCTTCAGGGTGGCATTGAACCTACCCAGTACCTTTACTATTTGTCTTAATCCGGAACAACTATTATCCCTAGTTATCGATTCAGTCATAAAACACGGACTTTAAACTCTCCCTTAAACATGCATTTATAAAGTCTGGAAAACGAATATTTAATTCTGATCATTAGAGAGGAGTAGCTGTGTCAGTTTGTAGCAGCAAAATACAACGGGAGTCCAGTGGCACTTTAAAGGCTAACAAAATACATTCCAGCATCATAAACTTTGGTAAATCAGAGCTCCCTCAACAGATGCCTGCACCCTAACCCCCATCGCCAGAAAAGAGGGAGCTTGGACTCTTGAAAGTTTACACCCCCAACTTGAATCTAGCTGACCAATGCAGCTACTCACCTAAAACCACCTTCATATATAGACATGCACTTGATTCAGTTAATTTTTCAGCAATGCGGACTAGAACTCCACTTCATCTACAGCCTTATACCCTTTAACCATCCTCAATAGGAAAGGACATCTAAAGGGTACATTAATCCTCGTTTAAGAGGGACCTCGGGTTGCAATACTGTTGTTGCCCGGCTCCTTATGTTTTGTAGAATTTCTCTTGTTCAGCCAGCATTACACCTCCAACAACTCAATGGACAATCCATACAGATCTACACAGAATTTAAAAAATGCTGAGCGGAAACCTGCCAAAAGCCCCTCTAAGAGGGTGTGTTCCCAGCCACCCGCACAACTCGTTACCAGAGTTCCCTCTAAGCTGAGTTAGTGTGGGCTAGCTCCCAGTTTTCTCGCTTCCGGCTCACACATTTTGGATGGCTGCAGAGCAAACTAATTTCTGCAGTAGTCAAATCGCTGGCTCACAACTTTTAACGCCAGCAGCTGGCAAAGCAAGAGTTTTTGCTCACAAGATTCCACAGTTTAGAGGGAACATTGCGTCGTTACCCCGCTGACTTGCACCCTGCGCAATTTCACAAGACGGCAGGATGCACCCAGCCCACATCCTCGGAACCCACGCGGAGATCTGAGCCGCTGCACTCATTGCTACTCAGAAATCCTCCGTGCCGGAATGCAAAAATATACCTCCCGACGTGAAAAGAGCCCAACAGTGCGCGGCCGCCGCTCGTAACAAACACGCGCAAAACGGACGCGATCCTTTGCGGCGCTGCCTCTGCAACGACAACCAAAGAGCCGGCATTCCCGCAACTTTTAGACACTGGCAGCCCAGCTCTCCGAAGCGCTCCGACACAGCGGCACGGTGCCCAGTGTTCCCTCGAAGCTGAGTTAGGGTGAGCTGGCTCACAGTGTTTTAGCCTCCAGCTCACGCATTTTTGTCTTCGCTCAGGAAGGGACGGCTCCGGAGCAACCTCATTTATGGGGTAGCCAAATCACTCGCTCACAGCTTTAAATGCCAGCAGTTCACAAAGTAGAAGTTTTGCTCACAAGGCTCCACAGCTTAGAGGGAGCAATACTCGTGCCCGGATCCGTAATGCCCACCGTGGGTCTGGATTCGCATCTCGCCCCCTTGCAGCGGCACCCCCCCCAGCAGACACGTGTCCCGGGGCTTCCGCTCTCTCCCTCTCTCGCAATCCCCGCGCGAGAAGCAGCCGCCCGCCACTAACCCTCGTCAAACCAGCGGCGGGACCTGCCTCTCTCCTCCCGTGCAAGCTCCCACGAGGACTCCGGTCTCTCCCCCGAAAGCCCGAGAGCGCGGGGGACACGTGGAGAAACCGCCCCTCTACGGCCGAGGCTTTCCCTGCGGGCACCGTCGGACCCCCGCCCTCTTCCCCCGCCCTCGTCTGCTTGCCCGGCTCTAGGACCCGCTCACCGCAAGTAGCTGCCTGTCGAATGCTGGTTGTAGTGCTCCGGCTGCGTGTGCCAAAACAGCATTTTCCCGCCGCCAAGCAGGTCTAAGTTAGCCCAACAAAATCCTTTCCCCGAGAGCGCGCGCAAAACCAGGACGAGGCTCCGCAGCCACTCGACTGCCGGGCGAGCCCCCAAGCGCGCTTTTATTGGGCCGCCCGCGTGACCCGCCGCTTGGCCGCTCCCAGGCGCTGAGGTCAGCCGCAGGACACTTCTCTCCCTCACCCCACGCCCGCCCCGGTGCTCTGCCTGCCGCGGCTAGGCTCCCGGCCCGCCTCTGGCTGCCTGCGGTGCAGGTGGAAAACGTGGAGCGCAGCTCAGGTGAGGTAGCCAGGAGCAGAGTTTGCCTGGCAGAAACCCAGTCCCTTTCTCCTGACTTGAACGCTTATTGACCCAAATCAATGGGTGGGTAGTTAAAATCACCTATTATGAGGCAGTAATTTCCCCAGCTGTTTTCCTTAATTCTTTTGCTGTGTTTAAAAATCGTCCTCTACCCCTTTGATCTGGTGGGCCATAACAAACTCCCAGAGTGAAGCTTCCTTTTGGGCCCACTATTTCCATCCATAGGGTTTCCATGAGTGAATCTGTTTCTCTTAGATTCTCAGTTTTACTGGACTGTATACCTTGTCTGACATACAGAGCCACTCCACTTCCAACCCTTCCCTCCCAATCTTTCGATATAATTTATATCCAAGAATCATTGTATTCCACTGATTATCCTCATCCCTCCAAGTTTTTTAAATGCCCACAATGTCTATGTTCTCCTCCGTCATTAAGCATTGCAGCTCTTCTGTTTTACCTTGGACACTAGTAGTATTTGCATATAAACATCTATAATTCCCCAGGCACCTTGAGACTGCAACCTTCCTTCTGTGGCCTCTAGACCTTGTCAGGCAGTCAATATTGTTCCTTGCCCTCTCAGTGGCCAGTCCTAATCCACTTTCCTCTAGAACAGTAACAGCTACCTGTTCATCTCTTAGAGATGAGCCATCCCGAATCAGAGACATTTCGGTCAAATCTGCATTTGCATTTTTAAATCAGTTTCATGCTGCATTTGCATTTTAAAATCAATTTCGCACTGCTGTGACACTGTCTTTCTGTATGCTTGACGGTGTCACAGCAGCACAAAACTGATTTAAACATGCAAATGCAGATTCGACCAGAATCTCCTCTCAGCTTTCTCCCATGATTTAGGTTAAAAACTGCTCTGCTACCTTTTGATTTTAAGCGCTAGCAGCCTGCTTCCTTCTTCGGACAAGTGGAGGCCATCTTTTTTGAACAGGTCCTGCTTGTTCCAAAAAGCATCCCAGTGCCTAACAAACTTAAACCCTTCCTTCCTACACCTTCATCTCATCTATGCATTGAGACTCATAAATTTTGCCTGTCTAGCTGGCCCTGCACGTGGAACAGGCGGCACTTCTGAGAAGGCTACTTTGTAGGTCCTTGCTTTGAGTCGCCTGTCCCAGTGTAAATTTTTCCTCCAGGATCACACAACTACATTTCCCCACATTGTTGGTGCCAACATGTACCATGACTCCTTCCCAGCATTGTCTGCTAGCCTATTTAGACTATCTTCGCACCAGGCAGGACAGTCACCATGCAGTCAGTATACGGGTTTGCAGCCCATCTGTCTACATGCTGAAGGATCAAATCACCAAGTACAAGAGCCCCCCTCCCTCCCTGCCCAGGGATGGTTCCTTGATGCAAAAAGAGTTCACCAACTGTTGAAGGGGTCCCTTTTGAAGAAACATTTCCCCTTTCTTTAGCACAATGCCCTGTTTCCCCTTGACCCTCATGCTCTCTGACAGCAGTGGGGCTGCCATTCTCAGAGTGAGACACATCTAACGAGTCCTCAAGAGTCTTATCTGGTTGCCTAACTGATTGTCTCTGCTTCTCTAGGTCAGCCACTTTCCCCTCGAGGGTTCTAGATACTCTCAATGACTGCCATGAAGCAGATGATCATGGAACCTACCAGGGGGAGGCAATCCTGGACTTGGTCCTAAGTAATGCTCAAGGCCTGGTGAGAGATGTAAATGTGATAGCACCAGTTCGGAACAGTGACCATAATGCTATTAAGTTTAACATTTATGTAAATAGGGAGTTGCCCAAAAAGACCAACACAACAAAATCTAACTTTAGAAGGGGTAACTTCTCTCAAATGAGGGGGCTTGTGAAGAAGAAACTGAACAGAAAGGTAAGGAGGGTCACATCAGAAAACTTGGAGACTATTTAAAACTACAATACTGGAAGTTCAGATACAGTGTATGCCTCCAGTTAGGAAAGGTATGAATGGGTATTAAAAAAAGGCTTGCATGGTTAACAAACAAAGTAATGGAAGCAAATGAAAGATAAGGATTCTTTTAAATTGTGGAAGTCTAGTCCGAGTGAGGTAAATAAAGGGGAGCACAGGCTTTGGCAAATAAAATGCAAGTTGGAGATCAGACAGGCAAAAGACTATTATGAGGAACATATTGCAAAAACCATAAAGACCAACAATAAAAATTTCTGCAAATACATTAGAAGCAGAAAACCAGCCAAGGAGGCAGTGGGGCCCTTGGATGACCAAGTGGTGAAAGGATTACTAAAGTATGATTGATAGGGAAATGGTAGAGAAGCCTAATGCATTTTTGCCTCTGTCTTTACTGTGGAAGATGAAAAGTGCTTGCCCGCTCCAGAACCGCCAATTTCAGGAGGGGTATCAAAAAACCTGAGTCAGATTGAGGTGACAAGAGAGGAGGTTCCTATAACTGATGGACGAATTAAAAAATGACAAATCACCAGGCCCAGATGGCATACAAACGAGAGTTTTGAAAGAACTCAAATGTGAACTTGTGGATCTCCTGACAAAAATATGCAGTCTATCAGTAAAATTTACATCCATTCCTGAGAACAGGAAGGTAGTTAATGTAACCCCCACCTTTAAAAAAGTTTTGAGAGGAGATCTGAGAAATTCCAACCTGATCAGTCTAACATCAATACTAGGTAAATTGGTGGAATTCATTATTAAAAATATAATTAGTAGGCACATTGATGAACAAAAGCTATTGAGGAAGAATGAGCATGGATTCTGTAAGGGAAGATCTTGTATCACTAATCTTTTAGAATTCTTTGAGGGGGTGGACAAACATGTGGACAAAGGTGACCCAGTAGATGTTGGTTACCTAGACTTCCAGAAAGCATTTGATAAAGTTCCTCATCAAAGGCTCCTAAGTAAACTCAGCAGTCATGGCATAAGAGGGCGAGAACTCTTGTGGATTAAAAACTGGTTAATTAACAGGGAACAGAGTGAGTATAAATGGGCAGTTTTCACATTGGATGGTGGTAACAGTAGGGTAGTGTGGGACTTGGTACTAGGAGTTGGGAGTAAGCAATGAAATGGCTATGTCTGTGGATGACATAAAGTTGTTCATAGCAGTGAGAACCAGGGAGGAATGAGGCACCCCAGAGGGATCTGTCGAGTGGGCATCAGTGTGGCAAATGAGGTTCAATGTGGGCAAATGCACAGGCACACCAAAGCAAAAAATCCTAACTATAAAGTGACAACGAAAGAGACCTTGGAGTCATGGTAGATAACTCAAGATGTCAACTCAGTGTGCGGCTGCAATAAAAAAGGCAAATGTTATGCTGGGGATTTTTAGGAAGGGAACTGAAAACAAATCAGCCAGTATGGTAATGCCCCTGTATAAGTCTATGGTACAACTTCAATTGGCATACTGTGTACAATTCTGGTCACCACACCTCAAAAAAGATGCAGAAATGTACAACTAAAATGTGTTAGGAGATGGAACACCTTCCCTGTGAAGAAAGTTTAAGGAGGTTAGGATTCTTTAGCTTGGAAAAACAATGATTGAGGGATGACATGATGGAGGTTTACAAAATTATGTCTGGGATAGAGAAAGTAGAGAAAGAAGTACTTGTCTCCCTTTCTCACAATACAAGAACTTGTGGGCACTCAATGAAATTAGTGAGCAGTAGGCTTAAAACAGATAAGAGGATGTACTTCTTCACCCAAAGAGTGATTAACACATGTGAATTCACTGCCACAGGAAGTGGTGGCAGCTATAAGCGTAGACAGCTTCAAGAGCGCACTGGATAAACATATGGAGCAGAGGTCTATCAGTGGCTATTAACCACAAGGTAGATGGAACACTGTGTCTGAGGAAATGATTCTTGGTGCTTGAGGGGGCAACAGTGGAAGGGCTTCTGGAGTTCTGGCCCCGCTGGTGGACCTTCTGGTGGCACCTGGGTTTTGGTCACTGTGTGACACAGTGTTGGACTGGATGGGCCACTGGCCTGATCCAACATGGCTTCTCTCATGTTCTTAAACGAAAGGGCAAGCCTGCCTGGTCCAGAAGACCCCATCTCCAAGGCCTCTGTATCGCATACTTATTTTAAACAAAAGTGCTCACAAACTCCCATTGGGTGATTTTGTGTATGTCTGGTCAAGAGTAAAATTAAATGGAGCTCTAGGGAAACATTACAAAGTAATACAATTTATTCTAGTAGAAACCCACTCAATCAGATGGTAGTGTTACCCATCTCCATGTACTATTTATTTATTTATTAGTTTAACTTTTACCCCGCCCTTCCGCCGAGGCGGCTCAGGGCAGCTTTACATAAAACCAGTATACATTCCAACATAAAATAATAAAAAATGCAGAAATTCATTTCAATATAAATACAATTTAAAACCAATTGTGTATTATAGGCGGTGCAGTATGCCAACGTGTCGCTGGCAGATTGGCACAGGCTCAGCCGATATAGTGCCGCTACTACTGAAATGCCCGGCAGAAAAACTTCGTTTTCACAGCCCTGCAGAACTGCTGGAGGTCCCCGCAGGGCCCTGATCTCGCCAGGAAGCTCATTCCAGTATGTCAGTGCTGCCAGGGAGAACGCCCTGGTCTCGGTCAACACCAACCTGGAGTCCTTAGGACCAGGGAAGGCCAGGCAGTTTTGTGTTCCTGATCGCAGTGCTCTCTGGGGAACATGCGGGGAACGGCGGTCCCTCAGGTAGACAGGCCCCTGACCATAAAGGGCTTTAAAGGTCAAAACCAGCACCTTGAAGCGAATCCAGAATGCTATTGGCAGCCAGTGCAGCGACTTTAGCACAGGCTGGATGTGCTCCCACATAGGGAGGCCCATCAGCAGCCTGGCTGCTGCATTTTGCACCAGCTGCATCTTCCAGAGTTGCCCCAAGGGCAGCCCCATGTAGAGAGCATTACAGTAGTCCAACCTCAAAGTGAACATTGCGTGGATCTATGAAGCCAGATCTTTGTGTTCGAGGAAGGGAACCAACTGCCTAATCAGCCGAAGATGGTAAAAGGCTGCCCTTGGCATTGGCTGCTACCTGGGCCTCCATTGTCAAGGAAGCATCCAGGAGCACTCCCAAACTCCTGACCGTCGGCACTGGCACCAACTAAGAAGTAAACCTGTATGTTCAGTGGTACTTATTCCCAGTTAAATGTAAATATGACTGCACACTTAGATCGCAGTCCTAAATAGTTCTACTCAAAGTCCTCTCCAGATCAATTCAATAAAGCTTATTCTCTCTCTTTTTATAGATGATTATATTATTTTTCAACACATAATAGCAACTTCAACAAAAACACACACAAGACAAACAAAACATTAATCAGAAGCACCTTCCATTAATCACGCTTAAAATTTTCTTTTTATACTACAATTATTTTTTTTTTGCACAGGAGGAGAGAAGCATGCATATATAATATTTACAGTTTATATTTCTTTGTGTTTTCTGGTGCTTATAGTGCATATCACTTAGGATAGTTCTCAATCCATTTATAAAATCTTGACCATGTTTTCTCAAAAGTATCTTCTCTTTTGCCTTGTAATAACAGAGTTAATTTGTCCATCGCAGCTGTTTCTAATAGTTTGTAAATTATTTCTTCTTTTGGTGGAGTTTCTTCTTTTCTCCAATATTTGGCATACAAAATTCTAGCAGTAGTTACAACTTATGTAATCATATAAGCATCCAATTTTTTATATTTTTCTGGTATTCAATAAAAACAATTCTGGTATAAAAGGTATACTGACCTCTTTTTCAGGAAGGAACTCAGTTGCCCTTTTATTTCACAACTGAGAAACTTCAAACTGTAAGGCAGGAGGAACAGGAACGGAACAACTAGGGAGCAACTAGGTTGGAGGCACACACTGAAATGGCAAATAACCAGGGTGCACTATAGATATCTCCAGGCATCCTGGGTGGCGGTCTCCCATGCACTTGCAAAATTTATTTATTTATTTATTTATTGCATTTTTATTCCTCCCTCCCCGCAAGCAGGCTCAGGGTGGCTCACAGCAAGGGCACCAAGTGCCGGATATAAAACACTAAAATCAAGGTAAAAACAACCAAATTAACATTAATAAAGTGCTCAGTGATAGTATTACTGTAGACAAGTCAAGATGGAGGCTTGTAGATGTTAACCCCGAGCCCGTTTTGGCGGCACCGATACATTGCAGTACTGTACTGGTCTTATATTGGGCCGTCCCATTACCCCCAGTGTTATCACAAGATAGTTGGTGGTGGTGGTAGGGGTAATGGTGGCTCCTAATTAAAAGCCTGGCGGAAGAACTCCATCTTGCAGGCCCTGCGGAACTGTGAAAGGTCCTGCAGAGCCCTGATCTCCTCTGGGAGCTCATTCCACTAGGTAGGAGCCGCCACTGAGAAGGCCCTAGCCCTGGTTGCCACAAGCCTGGCCTCTCTGGGGCCTGGAATCACAAGATGAAGTTGGGCCCCCAACTGTAGTGCTCTCTGGGGTATATATGGGGAAAGGCGGTCCCTCAGGTATGTCGGACCCTGGCCAGTCGTGGGGGTGCCCGGGCAAGCCAAGGGAAGGCAGTTTAAACTGCCTTCCCTTCAAGGGGGGGCTTGTCCACGCCTGGGCAAGCCAAGGGAAGGCATGGGGTGTGGCCTAATATGGTAATGAGCTGCACTGTCAGTGGTGTGGCCTAATATGCTGATGAGTTTCTGCTGTTGGGTGTGGCCTATTATGGTAATGAGTTCCTGCTGGGCTTTTTCTACAAAAAAAAAGCCCTGATCCACGAGACCTGTAAAACTCTCCTCCAACACCATATTTCAGATGAATCAACTTTCTTCCTGTCTGTTTTCTTCACTGGCCAACTTTCACATCCATACATAGTAATGGAGAATACTATAGCATGAGTTATCTTTTCCTTACACTTAAGGATCTTTTCTCGTTCTTTCATGGTTGCCCTTCTCAGTCTCAGTCTCCTTCTGACTTCTTGATTGCAGTCTCCTTTTTTTTTTTTTTTTGGCCCCCGAAAGGGGATTTTATTTTTATTTGCAATTTTAATACTACAAAACTACAATCGAAAAAAGGGAGGGAAAAACATCTAAACTAGGGATAAAGAAAAGATAACCACTACTGACTAAGAACCCAAGAGATGGAGATCCTCAATAAAGCTTGTATCTGAATCAGTCCACAAAAGCACTTTGGTAACACTGAGCGTGTTCTGAAAAAAGAAAAAAGAGGAAACCCCCTACTATATCGGCTTAATTATTTTACCATTTTAAGAGCCCTCCCCAGTCATCCCCCAATAAACAAAGATAAACAAAAATGCTTCTTAGGCTTTCAGAGTCTCAGTTCTTTTCCCCCCCCCTATCTTTGCGATCCCTCAGTTGGTAGCTCTGTTTGGGAGCCGCCGCTCCCGTCTCAGCATCCGAGTCCTCATCGGAAGAGGACCCAGAGTCCAGCTCTCCTGTAAACTTGCTATCTTCTTCTCCCTTCTCCTTCTCCGGATCTCCTAATTGCAGCCACAAAAATTCTCAAGCTTTAAAAACAGCCACCTGTATGCAATGCTGTTCGTTTGTAAAAAAAGGATTAAGTCCTTATACTTCTGTCTCTTCTTTCTTATCTCAAATGGAACGTCCTTTAAGATCCTTATGTTGTTGCCTCCGATTTTCAGGGGTGTAGTTGTAGATGCTTTTAAAATAAGATCCCTTATATGCCTCTTCGAGAATCTCACAACAATTTCCCCTGGCAGATTATTCTTTTTAATGTACATAGAGTAGGCCCTATAGGCCCCATCCATTTCACTTAAAATCTCCTCTGCTTTTAAACCTGCCATAGGGGCCAATGCTTCACTCAGTAATTGTTTGAGATTCTCATTTGGGACTTCAGACACTCCTTGGAACTGGAGCACCATATTAGCTCTTTCCATTTGTAGCTGTAATAGCTGTGTTTCGGATGTTTTGTGTTTTTTCTCAAGCAATTGCACCTTTTCCCATGTTTTAGTAGAGCTGGCGTCCAGTTCTTTCACTTTTTCAACCACCTGCTCTGTTTTCTTGGTATTTTCAGCCAGTTGCAATTGCTGTGCTGCAAAGTTCTGATTCAAAGTCACCAGTTGCTGGTTGATGTTAGACATCTGGTCCAGCAGGGGGCAAAGGGAGTCTGACAAAAGCCTTGAGAACTCTATGATCTCTGGCTGCCTGGTGGTTTCGATTTCAATCCTTTATCCAGTCCTTTGTCCGGTCGTCTCCCCGTCATCTTTTTTGGATTGTTTACTTTAACTGAGAGTTTACGAAGTCTCTAGAAGCCTTCACAATGCTCAAACTGCGGCTGGTAAGGCTCTTAAAAACAGTTCTGCACTGTTTCCCCTGCTCCCCCCTTGTAGTTTCGTTTTACAGTCTTTGCTTATGGGAGGGGCCCCTCCCCCGCTCGCTTCCCACGCTCTATCAACAAGGGGGTAGCTTCGTTTAAACCGCCGATTTAACGCTCATTCGACTCACAGCTCTTTGTCCGTCTTCTGACGTCGCTTATAGTCGCTTATTCGCTAGATCTCCGTCGCTCGTCCAGCCGACGTCTTTAAGTCCATGCAAGCGCACGA
This sequence comes from Gekko gecko, assembly GCA_029375565.1. Taxonomy (NCBI): domain Eukaryota; kingdom Metazoa; phylum Chordata; class Lepidosauria; order Squamata; family Gekkonidae; genus Gekko; species Gekko gecko. The sequence continues at coordinate 72,293,547 of JAPDNY010000003.1, read as the reverse complement.
AGCTCACAGCGGCTGGACCACTGGGGCGAAGGAGCACCTCGATTCTCCAGCATCGCGCTGGGGAAGAGGCCACCCCCTCACAAGCCCCCTGGCTGAGAGCCTTTACCTAGGCTCTCTGGGTGGCAGCGATTACTCGCACCCCCTCCCTGCCGCTGGCGAACAGATCGTGTCCCGGGAGCGTCCCGGAGACACGTCTGACTTGCAAGTCGCCATTACCGAAAGTCAGTTGCAGTCTCCATTTTGAGCATACTACGAAAGCCTATGGTCAACTCTACGGTGAATATCCAAACAGACACTCATTGCCTTCAGCACCCCAATGAGAAAGTCTTTCGTTTCCAGTTAGCATTCAGAAAAAAGAAGCCTCCGATGTCATAGTTCCATGCTTGTCTAAAGCAATAGGATAGAGATTTGAACCCAGCCACCCCATACTTTAACCACTATGCTGCGCCAGCTCTCAGTACAAAGAGCAAAGCATGTTGCACTAAAATGCTGAGTGCTAAGCCCATATTTTGTTTCCTGGCTTAATGATCATGGTGTGATAAATTGCTCAGGGAGGAGTTCAGACCTCCACACATAACTATTTAAGCTTCCATACTGAGGTAATGCCTTCCTAAGGTCATCTCACTTATGAAGAAGTAAAGCAAATATTACTCATGGGCTACTTTTTGGCTTTATGGGTACTGCTTTTAAAGTAAACTCATTAAAGGAGGGTACAGAGCAGAGCGGGAAAAATCTTCCAACCCATCTAGGGACTTTTCGTCACCCAAAAGAAAAGGCACACCTCAAATCTTAGTAGGGGTTCCCACTTTGCACATTTGATACCAAGGCAGTTATGGTCCTTGGCTAGTCAGCATGCTCAAAAAAAGGAATGGCTTCTCTGGTCCTCTCTTTTGGCTTATCGAAGGCCAGGATTCACTCCCTGGTGTATCTTCTCTTTCACTGAGGGAACATGGCATATAGTCCAATCTCATCAGATCTCAGAAGCTAAGCAGGGTTGGTACTTGGAAGGGAGACAGCCAAGGAAGACTCTGAAGGGGAAGGCACTGGCAAATCACCTCTGCTGCTCACTTGTCTTGGAAGCCCCTTGCTGGGGCCGCTGTAAGTTGGCTGCAACTTAACAGCATTTTGCACATGCGTATCTTCTCTTTCATTGTTACCTAGCTACTCCAGGGAGAGAGCAAGGCAGATTATGCATGCACAAACAGACATAAGCGCACACACCAGAAGCCCAGCATGACTCAGCTATAGAAGTGCTTTGTTTATATAGCGTTATGGTCACTGAACCAAAATGCTTTGCTTTCTGTTCAGTGTCATGATGTATAACAAAATTATATCAGTACATATTTTGTAGGATGCTATTAATGCTGCTTCAATGCTAATTATTTTCATTTCCAAAGTAAGTGCTGTATTTATATTGACAGTGCCTCAGAAGTAATCACAGAGATTGGCACCAGAGTTCCCTCTAAGCTGAGTTAGTGTGAGCTAGCACACAGCTTTTTAGCCCCTGGCTCACACATTTTTGTCTTAGCTCAGGAAGGATGGCTCCAGAGCAAACTAATTTATGCAGCAGCCGGATCACTCACTCACAACTTTAATGCCAGTAGCTCGCAAAGTAGGATTTTTGCTCACAAGGCTCCACAGCTTAGAAGGAACATTGATTGGCACATATCACAGGAAATATATATATATATATATATGAGAAAGATATATATATATATATATGAGAAAGATATATATATATATGTGAGAAAGATATATATATATATATGAGAAAGATATATATATATATATATGAGAAAGATCTCCAGCAGAGGAGCTATAAAGGGAGATGACTAGGAGACTGCTGGACTAGAATTAATTAATAAGTTCAGGACTCCCATGCTGCCTCCAGTGCTGAACAGTGACGTAAGATTCTTATATCATTACAGATGCTAATTTTTTGTATTTCCCACCTCTATGCATCTCATGGCTCTAATCAAGTTCATTACATTTTTCATTGTACATCCGCATCCTGGCTTCAACTGGCCCTTCTTGCTAACAGCCTTCCCACCTTCTGACCTGGAAATTATTTATTTTTATTTATTTGATTTAATTTGATTTATACCACACTTTCCCCACCAGAGCAGGCTCAGGGTGGCTTACATAAAAATTTAAAACACACAGAACAAATATAAATATGAATATAAAACCCAACATAAAGTTCTAGTAGCTGTTTGTATAACAAAGGACTTATAAATATAACTGATAAAACTGGGCGTCACACACGGTCTCTCAGAACACCAAAACTCAACTCTGACAGCCTTAGCGACACAGGCTAAACTCTGTTCTCTTAGCCACAACCATTTGTCTTAGCCACACTGGATAGACTCAAATTGCGTCTTCTGCCATACAAGGTAAAAAAACTAAACTCCCCCCACTCGTCTCTCCAAAACCCAGAATCACTTCAGAGATACCCCTCCCCCCACTCTCTCAGTCATCAGCCAGTCACACCACACGCATCTCCCTCCATCACTCTCCTTACATTACTGCAGTCAAACCACTGCCGGAAGTTTCCAATAAGTCTTGGCTATGTCATGAAATATGGGTATTATCCTACATATTTGGGGGTCATGCCCATAGAAAATTCTGGAGAGGTAACATTGGGGTGATAAATAAAACATTAAGTTGTAAGATACCTACGATCCCAGGATAGCTCTCCTACATAGTTTCCGTGGAGGGATGCAATAGAAAATGAAATATTGACTTATAAATCTCTCGAGAGTGGCAAGGCAATTGTTCACTCCCTCAGTTCTCTCCATGCTGGCACTAGAGACCCCAAGAAACATAGGTTCCTGAGAGTTCACAGTAGGGCAGGAGGGCGGGATATGTTTCCACACAGAAGACCACTAGATGAACAATAGTTACAGGTCAGTGCATCGTCATGTTTTCATCGTTGTGGCTTCTGTGCAGTTCCACATTGGCAAGCTCACTGAGTGAGGAGGTGGGTGTGAAGCTCTCTAAGGAAGAGACCATGGAGGACTGCCTTCCCCACAGTTGTTTAGCATCCCATGTAGATGTTCCCCCAGGACTGTGCTAGAAAGGAACTGGGAGCTCTCTACAAGTGTCTCAACTGGAATATTTGCAGAAACATGGCAAACCCCCCCCGTCCCCACATTCTGTTGGAGAGAGCCGTGATACGTGAAGTGGCATTGAGCAGCCAGGCACTCCAGACAGAGTGTGATGGCCTCTACCAACCCGACGAATGGGTTGTGAGAGGATGCTAACCAGTCCTTTTTAGAGCCTGAGAGGCCAATACACAGTAGTGTTGGGTCCCTAGCAGACACAAACCCAAGAAAAGCTGCATTCAGGGAATGTAAGGAGTGCACAGATGTTTGGCATCATAAACAACTGAAAGGACAGCATTGTGCAACATGAGGACTGACAAAGAATTCCTGGTAGGGGATCCTGGCCAGGGCATCAAACACCCTAATCTTGTGAAACTTCATGAATGGAGGGGGGCATCGGTTAGAACCCACAATATTCTCATTCCAGACTTGGAAGTGCTGCATGCTTTAAAAAAAAGTGCCCCTTTTCAAATGAGGTGAACAAAATCGAATGAGGGCTGATACCTCTGTTTGTAATATCTTTAGAAATCCAGTGAGGGTAAGGAAAATTTAGAGACCCTAAGACTCAACTGGTCTCCAAAACACAACCAAGAGCACAAGAATCAGGGCCCAAACCCTGTTACAGCCTCAGTAGGGACTCTCTTCCACTTAAAGGTGCAAGATCTGCACTATAACAATGAAAGCAGTGCAGCAGGCATGATGTGGCCAAGGAAAGGATGGATGGGGTTAAGTATGAGACTTCAAGCAGCTCTTAACAAGTGATTCAGCTTTATTTGAACATGACAGATAAAGCAACACGAAAACAGGAGAGCAACAGGCTCTCTTTTAAACTTTCCGGGCAAGTATAACCACGCCCCCTAGAATGTTAACAGCCAATCATAACGCTTACATAAGGACCAATGATTTCAGTTCCCTCCAGAACCTTTCTTGTGCTCTGATTGGTCTACTGCGCAGACTAGCCATTCAGAACGTGCATCCTGCGATACCAGCCTAGATGGCTGAAGCTCAGGCATTACATGTAGGCAGAATACATAACATCCCTCCCCCCTAAGTTAAATCTATCCCTGAGCACACAAAATCTTTTAAGTGCGACGGACAATGCCGACTGCATTGTGACTGCTGTAATGTCCCAGCTGGAGGCTGTGCCTCGGTGTCCACAGTTCTCAGATTGCTTTTGTCTATAATGGGACTAAGTGTCGATGGGTTGGTATGGCCGGTGTCTGGGATCGAGGGTTGCCCGGCCCCCAACTCTGTGTTTGGTTCTAAATCCGCGGGGTCATGGGTATCTGCAGAGTCCTGAAGCTCCAACTGCTCGGTAATTGGCATCGGTAGCCTCCGAGCAGATTTTGGTGCATGTGTCTGCCCAACACTGCCAAAGTTGGTCGATGTGGCATCTTAAATCCCTACTGTCTGTTGTCCTTACTACGTAGGAGAGCATGCCGGTGACTTCAGTGACCGATGCCGGAATGCATAGGTGTCCCTCACCATAGTTCCTGGCAAAAACAGCATCTCCAACCTGGAACGAGCGAGATGTGTCCAGAGCTTCTCTCTGTGGTGGCTTGTCAGTTGTTAGGTCTGGATTCAGCCGATCAAGGAGGGACGTCAGGCGTCAGTTCATTAGGAGCTTTGCAGGGCTCCTTCTGGTTGCAGTGTGTGGGGTGATGTGTTGGTAGAGCAGGAACGATGCCAGCTTTTGGCTCCAATCCCCATGTACCATCCTGTGGAGAACTTCCTTTGTGGTCTGCACCTTTCGTTTGGCCTGCCCATTTGTGGATTGGTGGAATGGTGCTGATATGATACACTTAATTGTTGTTTAGAAAGTCCTGAAACTCAGTGGATGTGAACTGAGTTCCGTTATCAGACACGATAGTGTCTGGCAGGCCGTGTGCAGCAAATATGTGGCGCATGGCTCTAATTACTGCGGCTGATGTCATCTTAGCCATTTGAACCACCTCCAGCCACTTGGAGTATGAGTCCACAATAATTAAAAACACTTGCCCCTGGAATGGCCCTGCAAAATCAATGTGTAATCGGGACCATGGTCGATGAGTGGTCTCCCAGTGATGTATGGGGGCATGTGGAGGGTCTGGTCTAGAGTCCTGGCAAGGCTGGCGAGTTCTTACCCATTCTTCTATTTCTTGGTCAATACACGGCCACCACACATAGCTCCTGGCCAGAGCCTTCATGTGAACTATACCTGGGTGACCAGCATGCAAAGCCTCCAGAACCCGCTTACGTAGTTTGGGGGGAACCACTACCTTATTTCCCCACAATAAACAGCCCTTGTGAACCGACAGCTCCTGCTGAAACTCAGCATCCAAACTGCCTGCCAGCCACCCCCTCCATCCCCAGTTCAGCACTCAGACGAGCATGGAGTCTCTGGACAATCTGTCCACGATGTCGGAAGCATGTACTGGAGGCTGTGGAAGCTCTTCTATCGCCATCACCTCATAGGCTGGCACAGGGTCGATTGCTAGCCTGGAAATCAGACACCTACTCAGCGTGTCTGCATGTCCAATAGCCTTGCCAGGTGATGTACAAAGTCATAGTCATAGGCTGACAGGAACATGGCCCAGTGCAGCATATGCAGGGACAGGATTTGTGGAGTCTGTCAGTGGGGTGCAAACAGTCCTAATAGGGGCTTGTGGTCAGTGACCATGAGAAACTGGTGACCGTACAAAAAGTCATGGAACTTTTTTACATCTGCAACCAAAGTGAGGGCCTCCTTATCTATCTGGGCATAGTTCCTTTCAGTGAGTGACAAAGTTCTCAAATAGTACGCCATCGGCACTTGCCGCCCATCTGGCATGACGTGACTGAGAACGGCACCAATGCCAAAGGGGGAGGGCGTCTGCCGTGGGAACCAACAGTTTGCACTCATCAAAATGAGTGAGTACATTATTAGAGACCAAGAGTTCTTTAATAGCCTCAAACGCCTGGTCGTGTTGTGATCCCCACTCCCACTTAGCCCCCTTCACCAACAGCTTGTGCAGTGGCTCTGCAATGGATGCCTTATGGGGCAAGAAGGCATGGTAGAAATTTAATATGCCTAAAAATGATTGCAGCTCTTTTTTATTTTTCAGCCACGGTGCTTGCTTGATTGCTGCAACCTTACTATCAGTTGGGTGCACACCATTTTCGTCAATTAAGAACCCCAGGAATTCGACCTTAGGAACCCTGAACTGACATTTCTTTTGTTTGACCTTGAGGCCCACCTCCTGGAACTGACCCAGCACAGCCCTGATGCGTTCTGCCAGGTCTGTTTTGTCGGCCCCTGTGATGAGAACGTCATCAAAGTACAGCACCAGCCCCGGTATGTCCTGAAACAACCCTTTCATTAAACCTTGGAAGATTCCCGGGGCCACATTTACACCAAACTGTAGTCTGTTAACTTTAAATGCCCCTTGGTGTGTGATGATGGTCTGTGCCTCTGCCGCACTCAGGTCCACTGGCAACTGCTGGTATGCCTGGGCGAGATCCAACTTCGCAAAGATCTGCCCTCCCACCAGAGACGCCAAAACGTGACTTATTACGGGCACAGGGTATACATGTTGCTGCAACGCTCTATTGATGTCAGCACAAATGCAAATAGACTCGTCTGGCTTAACTGTTGTTACAATTGGTGTCTCCCACCTGGCATGAGAGACAGGTTCAAGTACATCCTGGGCAACAAGTTTATCCAGCTCCACTTTGTTCTGGAGTCAGAGAGCAATTGGAACCTGCTGGTACTTTAGTCTGATGGGTGCCACTGAGGGATCAAAGTCAAATGTCATGGGTGGCCCAGTATATTTTCCCAGTGAGCCATCAAAAACTGCTGGGAATTCTGAATAAATTGAATCCAGTTTATTTTGGGAGACTTGATTTACCCCTGTTACAACTATGCCAAGGGCCTCGAACCAGTCCAGACCTGGTAAACTGGCCCTATGCCCTTTGGTGACAAGGAGGCTCAGCGTTTCCTTGAACCCCTTGAACTGTACCGCAAATGATGCCGCACTGGCCACAGGAATGCATCGACCCTGGAAGTCCGAAAGATGTACCTGGCTGGGCACCAAGCAGCAACAGCTCCTTTTCGGGAACAGGTGATGCAGCGTTTCAATAGAGATGATGGTCATCGTGGACCCAGAGTTGACCTCCATCTTGCACGGCTCCCTGTCCAGCAGCATGTTACTCAGATCTTTCTCTTGGTTCACATCCCCGTGTTCAGGACAGTCGTAGGACACAAACAACAGGTGGTCTTGTGGCAGCCTGCTGGCTTTGCTGGACCAGCTTCCTGCACCCTGCCGTTTCGCCACAGAGAAGACGGTGGTGATTTCTTCTTACCAGCAATGCGGCACACCCTGGCCAAATGACCCCGCTTGTCACAGTTCCTGCATTTGATGTCACGGGCCCAGCATCGATCTCAGTCGTGATTTCCACCGCACCCCATGTAGGCTCACCTCAGCGCTGCTTTTTCTGTGCTACGCTTGGACCTTGTCACTCAGGTCTTGTGGCCATCATTGTCTTCGCCCTCTGCGTCACTCGCAGACTCATGGTGCACAGACTTTTCTGGCCATTGGCTGCGTGGGCTGTTGGACTTCCGAACTTCTTTGGTTGGCCTCTCTGTGGCTTCAGCTGCAATGGCTTCCGCGTAGGCTGTGGCATATGTCAGCTCTGACTTTGCAAACAACTGCTATTGCAGTTTCTTGTTTCACAGGCCGCACACCAGCCAGTCGAGCAATGTCGCCTCTAAATTGGGAAAGTTGCAGGTCTTTGCTGCCTTCCATAGTGCCATGATGTAGTTGGCTATCGATTCACCCACACCTTCGTCACACTTATAGAAAGCACGTTGGTAGGCGATCTGTGAGGGCTTAGGGGAGAAGTAATTTCATAATTTGCTCTTTATTTCCGTCAAGGAGACAGTCAGGATATCTGCAGTTGCCACCAGGGACTGGGCCACGTCAAAGACAGTCTGTCCACATGAACTGAGGAGTGTTTCTGTCTTCGTGGCTTCCTCCTCGATCTGGTTGGCACGCAGATGGAACTCAAACCTGGTGATGTAAGAATCCCAGTCTTCCAGCTCTGGTTTGAATGCTTCAAACTTAGTGCTGGCTGCCATCCTTTGAGCCAGCATCGGCAGTGGGTTGGCAGGGTGTTGATTTTCATCTGCTGTTGCCCCAGATGGTTCAGGTTCATCTGCCGTGGTGGCATTGGTTCAGCGGGGCTGCCTACCCCCTATATCTCACCCTCATCACCAATGTTAAGTATGAGACTTCAGGCAGCTTCTTAACAAGTGATTCAGCTTTATTTGAACATGACAGATAAACCAACACAAAAACAGGAGAGCAACAGGCTCTCTTTTAAACTTTCTGGGCGAGTATAACCATGCCCCTTAGAGTGTTAACAACCAATCATAATGTTTACATAAGGACCAATGATTTTAGTTCCCTCCAGAACCTTTCTTATGCTCTGATTGGTCTACTGCACAGAGTAGCCAATCAGAATATGCATCCTACGATACCAGCCTAGATGGTTGAAGCTCAGGCATTACATGTATGCACAATACATAACAAACTCCTTGACAGAAGTGAGAGGAGCAGAGATACTGAGCCCTAAGCATAACTTAAAAGTGGGGTGTACTGTCACCTACTTGATTTAAACCCTTGAGACTCAAAAAGGAGGAGTATATAAGGGAGGTGATAAAGCAGATAATGTTGTATTACTGGGTGACTACTACCTTCACATGGAAACTGTTTAAACTGAACAAAAATTGGTTAAACCACAAGAAGGAGAAGGTGGGAATAAACAGATAATTCTCTCAGTGGAGGAAAATAAGCAGTGGAGTTCCATAAGGATTGGTATTGGGGTCAGTGCTGTTTAATTTATTCATAAATGATCTGGAACTGGGGTTGAGCAGTGTAGTGGCCAAGTTTGCAGATGACACGAAGTTATTCAGGATGGTTAAAACCAAGTCTGACTGTGAAGAGAGGGGATTGCAGTGTTCTGAAAAATCTTCTTGCCATATCTTAATTGAAGATATTTGTGATGCCTCTCATAAATGGACATGCGAAAATAAGCGTCATTCATATCTAAGACCACAAACCACACATTTATTCTAAGAAACTCAACAGCTGACAATAGAGTAAGCATACAAAACTTGATAAACTGTGGTCACGATCACACGCACAATTAGCCATGCCATAGGCATGAATGCTGGGCAGATTTAAAGGGCGTGATCAGACACAAACATCTGGGAAGTGCCCTGCACCCATCAGCAACCCGTTTTGCTCCGCCACAGAAGCGGAGCAAAAAGATACCATGGAAGGTCTGGTAGCAAACGGGTTGCTATGGGCCACGGATGGACTTTCCCCTGCCTGATCACTCCAGCATGCTCTCATGGCATCGGGATGGTCTGATCAGGCCATCCTGACTCCATGCCGTTGTTCCCCCCCCCCCTTCTCAGTATGCACATAATCGCAAACTCCATAGGGAGCCCTCAGTGCTGAGATGCAATTCATCGATTCCCCATTTAAGCAAATCGGAAACAAATGACCAAAAAACCCACACACCCGACTCACCCGCGGTTGCATCTGATCACGCAGTGGCGGCCTGCCCCCGCAGTTTCCAAGGTCGGTGTGATCGTGCAACTGCGGGTCAAATTCCTCTGGAGGGAATAGCCTTGCTCCCCCCCGGTTTATCTCGCATGTGTGACCGCACCCTGTAAAAACTTATTTGACCTATGAAGATCAAGGTTACGCCTAGTGCCTCCATCCTTTTTATCTACCAGAAAAAATCTAGAATGAAAACCCAATTGCTTGGACCACGCGGGGACAGTTTCAAACGCTCTCCTAGCCAACAACTCAGTCAACTGTAATTGTAACTCAGGAAAGGGGCTGTCCAATGCACATGAAGGTGGCTCACATGGTGGTGTGTTCTTAAATTCTAAATGATACCCCTTTTCCACAACAGAGAGGACCCAACAGCAGTGTTCCCTCTAAGCTGTAGAGTCTTGTGAGCAAAAATTCTACTTTGTGAGCTACTGGCATTAAAGTTGTGAGCGAGTGACTTGGCTACTGCATCAATTAGTTTGCTCTGGAGCCATCCTTCCTGAGCGAAGGCAAAAATGTGTGAGCCGGAGGCTAAAAAACTGTGAGCTAGCTCACACTAACTCGGCTTAGAGGGAACACTGCCCAACAGTGAACAAATTTCATGCCACTCTGCCAGGAAGGGCATGAGCCTGTCCCTAAAAGTCAGGGAAGTACACAGTAGGCTCAGGTTTTAGTAAGAACTGTTTCTGAGGAGACTCTTTAGATTAATGAGGCTGAGCCCCCCCTTCAGCTCTAGAAAGAGGAATGCTGGAACTGAATGAATAATGTCTATTTACGGTCAAAGACCGTTTATCAAAATAATACATATTTGTTAGATACAAACAGATTAACTTTCAGTCCAAAATATATATTTAGACATATAAACTTAAAACCATTGAAATGTTAAAAAGTAAAGAAATTAACAGTCCATTATATCAGAATAACTATGAAATGTCTAAAGCTAAACGAATTATAAGTCATGCAAAAGGTGATAGAGGATTTTTATTGTGGAATTTTACCAGCTGCAAGCAGGATTTAGCTATTTGTCTGGAGTTTTGCTGATTTTCCTCTGTCAGAAGTCTCTCTGGATCAGCACTATCTGCATCAGGTGCTGGCCTATCTAAGAGAGGGGAGATAAGCTTATCCCTATAAACTTGGTGAAAGGGGCAGTGAAAGAACGTATGGGGCACTGATTCCACTTCTCCCAAGGAACATGGGCAGCACCTGTCTTCATATGGTATCTTTCTATATTCTCCCTCTAGGACCTTAGAGGGAATAGCTGCACAGCGAGCCAGGGTAAAAGCTCTTCTACAGGGTGGCACATCCAGATAAGTCAGATATTGAGCCATTTTCATGGATATTGTTGGTGAGACTGGAAATATCTCTGGCCTCTCTGGCACAAATATGGGTGGGTCTGTTGGCAGGGGAAGAATCTCTGGTGATACGGGTGTGAAGAAGTGGGTATCGCACCCAAAGATTTTGAAGTCTGTCTATTCTTTTTCATCATAAACAGAACATCACCTGTCATGGCTTAGAAAAAAGACTGTCCCTCAAATGGCAAATCCTCTACCATACAACGTAGCCACAAATGTCTTTCTAATAAATAAATGTATTTTTGTATATTATAAGTTTCAACTAGGTTTTTAATATTGCCCGTTCATTAGACTTTCTTCTCACCCTTTTGGTTCTTGATTCCAGTATTTAGGTCATTTGCTTCCCCCTCCCTGTGTTCTACTGTGCAGACTCAGGGTCCACGCCCACGGCTTCCAAGCCTCCTGGCTGTGAGCGTTTGCCAGCTGTGGACCCGCTGTCCTCCTCCTGAGGGTTCCTGAGTCCTACAGGCTTGCCTGGTCTCTTCCAGGCCATGGCCTCACTAGAAAGTTCCTCCCCCGCTGCCCCTGCAGGTAAGCTGCTCCCATCCTCTGTGGCCTCCACTGGGATCTCTGCCTCCCTTGCCCGCTCCTCCTCAGCTGCTCCTCCATCCCTGCCAAGTCCCACATCGCCACTCTCATCCTTCCCAAGTTACCTGCCATCCTCAAGGCATTTCTGGGCCCTGCCTCTGGCTCCTGCCTCTCTTCTCCTTCCCCCTTGCTGGTTGCAGCTGCCCTCCTTAAAAAGCCTGACCATTCAGCCGGATCTTGCCCTCCCATTGGTGATGAATGCTAACTCCCAGCCCAGACATATTGACTTCCATCCATGCCATAAGAGAGCTCCAGTCACCCCCAATCGATCACACTGAGCTTGAGGTGGAGCTGCTTCCAGCCAGGCCCGTAGCCAGGATTTTTAAATCCAGGGGGCCTTTAAATAAGTCAGGGGGCACCCTGCACCCCCCCCCAAGGAGCGCCACAAATAAAATAAAAAATGGAAGTTGGGGGGCCTGGGGGTTGGATGGGAAGTCAGGGGGCCTTAGCAGTAAGTTGGGGGGCAGGCCCCGAGATGCCCCACTGTAGATACAGGCCTGCTTTCAGCATCTTCAAAATAGCCCCGTTCAGTTCAGCATCTGGATCCAAGTGTCCCAATGTTGTGGCCACAGCCATTCCTGCCTATTCCTTGGCATCCCTTCTACATGTCATCAGCCTACTGTAGAATATGAGGGTAAACCTGGAAGTGATGTCATCGCACTGCCGATGTTGCACAACGACACTCTAGTTGTTGGGCAGAACTCTATGGTAAACTTGGGTTCAAACCACAGAGCCCAAAGGTCCCCCCGCTGGGAAGAAGGTAGGACCTGACAACCCTATGAGAAGCAGATGCACCAATTGTTTCTCGAATAAAAGCTTTACAAGCATCTCATTCAATAGCATGAGTACTACCTGTTCCTGGATTCATATTAAAATACTCTTGACACTTCAGCCATCATCTGATTTTTAAGTCTCATTTATTAAGATGAGAAACATTACTAAAGGGGGTGAATAATATAATAGACTGCTGGGAAATTAACATTTTGTATCATTGTTCACTATAAAAACTAATAAACTGTGAATTAAAAAAGGAACATTAAAATGCCATAAACCACGTGGTCTAACCCATTCTGGAAACTGAAGGACTAATGATACGGAGGGCATGACCACAAATTACACTAATATCTATATCACAGGCAATGATGTGGGGCATCAACGAAGCTGAAACAAGAAAATATTCTACCTGGAAACAGTTATGATGCACAGAGGAAATAAAAGTATAATCTCTGTCCATTGGGTACAATATACACCAGGGATAAATCAAACCAGTCATGTGGGCTTTGAGTGTCGATTTTACCAAAGAATATTCTTTGCTTGGGGGTGTTTTTCTATCCAAAGCTGTGTCTGGGGCTTTCAAGGCAAGAGATGTTTGGAGTTGGTTTGCCATGGCATGCCTTGTGTAGTGACCCTGGTATTCCTTGGTGGTCTCCCATCCAAATACTGGCCAGCGCCAACCCTGCTTAGCTTCTGAGATCTGACAAGATCAGACCATCCTGGATTATCCGGGTTAGGGCACAGTCTAGACATCCCTGACAAAAATGCTTTCATCAACTTCCAATCCCACCCGCTGCTCTAGCAGCAATAAATTACTAACTGCGTATATGCTACTGTATACAAAACTCCAGCCACACAATAGAGAGAACACTGTGGATGTATTTAATTACAGTCAAAATGTTTTTAATCCATGTACGCATGTGCCCATGCAGAGCAACTGCCAATAATACCCCTGGCGGCTGACTTATGCATTCCTGCACCTCTTATGAGCCTGACAGGAATTTAATCTGATGCCACCTTCATTTCTCAATTGAAGAGCACTTTGTTATGTTAAACACAAATATCTGAGTTAATGTTTAGCATTTGCACAAACATGAAGCTGCAGTGTAGGCAGTAAGCCTGCCATGTTTGTGATTAACCTGGCTTTGTACAGCTTGCTTCATGTCCTACCGTGCCTTAAGGGCTAAGGCAAAGTAACAGCAATCATCCATTAAAATAGATCCATCCATATGTCCCTGAAGGACTCTCGAGAGGGAAGGATGGTGGACTCAAAATATATTTTTAAAAATTCAGTCTCCCACTGCTATATCGCTGTTTCTGATTACTCTTGCATCCTTTCACCTGTTCACAAGGGGGTTCAAGTCAGATGCTCTTTCATTTCAGTGTTTCTTAAACTGAGTAGTGGGACAGCGAGTGGAGCAAGCCAAGTGGCCCCTGTGGTGCTACAGGTCAGCACTGCAAGGGGTCACTCAGCTCAGTGGTACAAATAACGGGTATTAGCCACACCCACTGCTTCCTCCTGAAAACTGGCAGCAGTATGGGAAAAGACAATTGGAGAAGAAGAAGAGGAGGAGGAGGAGGAGGAGGAGGAGGAGGAGATTGGATTTATACCCTGCCTCTCACTACCCAAAGGTGTCTCAGAGTGGCTTACAAACTCTTTTCCCTTCCCCTCCCACAACAGACACCCTGTGAGGTAGGTGGGGCTGAGAGAGCTCTTGACAGAAACTGCTCTTTTTTCAAGGACAGCTCTTATCAGAACTACGGCTCGCCCAAGGTCATCCAGCCAAGCACAAGTGGAGGAGTGGGGAATCAAACCCAGTTCTCCCAGATTAGAGTCCGCGCACTTAACCACTACACCAAACTGGCTCTAGACCAAAGAGCTGATTCACTATGCCGAATCTCCGGCCTCCGTACTTTTCACAAACGTTTCCTGAAGTGAATGGAGAAGGACTGTACAGCAAGAAAGAAGGCCAATGAAAGCAGAGATGAGCATGAACGAAGTTTTAACAATAGGTGTAGAGGCAAGAGCAGATCCTCACAGGATCTGTAAGACAAGACACCAACTGCCGTTGCCAAGGAAAGGTGGCCCCTGAGTTTCTGAGACAGTTGGTCGAACTTTGTTATACTTGCTCCTCGCCACCACTGGCCCTCAAGGGCAGTGGCCCACTGGGAAATTTCCCAACAAGTTCAATAGCCAGTTTGCCCCTGATTAAACTTGATCTGCTGTGTCTTTCAAGACCATCCTAATCTAGAAGTACTTGAGGCCAGCAAGTGAGCGCTGAAGATCCTCGTACACAGCTATACAAGTGCGGGCTGCTGCTGAGATCTGTATATTCAGGGTGAAACGATACCTTTGGCTGAATGCTCTCCCTGTCCTCTCATCCCATTCACTTGCTCAGCTCCTATCCCACTGACATATGGCCATCTGCAGAGTCCTATTTAGGAGAGGCTGAGGAAATGAATTCGGCTGGCATGAAACAGATGCTCAGTGGAGGTGTCACGATGCCAAATAGTTAGGCCTGATGTGTGAGAGAAGGAAGGAGGCATCTTTTTTTTAAAGACCGGTTTCTGAACAGGGTCAAAAAAAGTCATGTGACAATGACTACAATAGTGATCTGCTGAGCGCGGAAAGGTTTTTGTCTTTCTCCTGATGCACCAGAGATGACCATTGGCCCTGTACAATCCCTGCCCGTGTATAAACACTTTTATTCGAGCTTTCATTCAAGATTTCTTTTCTGCCCCAAATATATTCTCCAAACCACAAACATATTCTTAATTCTTCTATAGTTTAAAGACTTAGCATATATGACAACTGCTGTTCTGCAGGATGGTCAGGTAGGTACTCCAGTGAAAGTGTCTGTGCCGCCCAGACAAGGTGCCCCATAGTTGCTTCTTCTAACCAAGCTGCTGCAAAAAAGGGGAAGATCTCCTTCCTTCCTTCCTTCCTTCCTTCCTTCCTTCCTTCCTTCCTTCCTTCCTTCCTTCCTTCCTTCCTTCCTTCCTTCCTTCCTTCCTTCCTTGTAAAATTCCTGTAATATCCCTGAACCAGTAGTATAGCTGTAAAAAATAACGGTAAAGGTTCCCTTGCTTGAAAGCCAGTCAAATCCCACTCTAGAGTTGCAGTGCTCATCTCCATTTCCAGGCCGAAGAGCCAGTGCTGTCCGAAGATGTTTCTGTGGTCATGTGGCCAGCATGACTAAACACCAAGGCGCACGGAGGCAGCTGTTACCTTCCCACCGAAGCGGTACCTATTTATCTACTTGCAATTTCTTGCTTTCGAACTGCTAGGTTGGCAGGAGCTGGAACCAGAGATGGGAGCTCACTCCGTCATGTGGCACTCTCGGGTCTCGAACTGCTGAACTACTGACCTTCCACAGCCTGCAGTTCAGCGTCTTAACCTCTTGAGCCACCGCAGCTCCTTGAGTATAGCTGTAGCATGCCATTAAAATACTTTGTATTTTTGTCTAGAAGCACTTTGTATTACTGTAGCTGTTCATGTCAAGTGTACAAGTAATCACATTTGTGTATAATTAATCACATAAAAGTAGCCGCTTAAGTGACCTTCGAATTATTTTATAATTTGCATTATTCCCTTGCAGAAAATGGCATTCTAACTTGCAGAACAGAGCTACAATAAACTTGTCACCCTGACAGGCTATTCCTAAGAGACCATTATCCCTGCTCAAAAACACGAAGATTGTTCCATGTTCTGAATACTTCACTTCTGAGCCCCTGTTCTGATTACCAACATAGCCAAAGGTTGCCATCTCCTATACTGAGATTGTGGTGTTTGTTGGGAAACTAACATGGATCACTTTGTAAAGGCTTTGTAATAACCAGTTTGGACTCCCCCAGAGTTTACCCAGGGATTTTGAAGGGAGAAATGTTCTACATCTCACCATTCCTTCAGTTGTGCAACATCTTGGCTTCACTAATGTTAAACCACAGGCAGGTAAATAATCCAACTTAAAATCCTTGCCTTTCAGATTGAACATAGATAAGGCAGCAGGAGCTGAGATAGCTTTGGTTGTCCTTTATCTCCTAATAAACTGGGAATGGTTGGCTGCACTGATTAAGCATAAAAGCCCATGTGAAAATTATTCACTTTTTACTCCTCCATAATCAATTCCCAAGGTCAGCCTCAACCAGCCCATCTCCCATGCTGATAAACTAAGAAGCTAATATCAGCTCTTTCCTTAGTAGGACACTCAGCTGCTTTGGACAGAGCAAAAGAGATGCCATCACATGCAGTCACTTGGAAACAATGGAACACTTGAGGAGCCGGCTTTACTGTTTGGCAAACAACTCAGAGGAGTATTCCGCTCAGTCTGAAGGGCACATGAGCAGCCATTCATTTCCAAGATCACAAGGCCTTTCTGTGCTAAGAAATTGAAATCACCTGAATATGTGCATGCCATTTCCATCTCTATGAATAATTTGCAGCCCCTCCCTTCCTCATCAGTATATTTACAAGTATGCCGTACATAATGGCCTGTTCTGGGTGAGGCTGGCATTAGCACCGTTAACACTTTTCCATATGAGTTTAGGATTCCTCTGTTACCAGAGTGGTATAGGAGGAGTTACATCACAGCAGTTTCCACGCCAGAAAAAGAAAATCAGAACAGACCCTGTCTGTGCTTAGGATTGCAGCATTAAACCTCTCTCCAACATTTTTTTTCAAATTTACTTCAGAAAAATCAGGTTGAGAATTTCTATAACAGATGAGTATATGAGGCAGCTGGTAATTTTGTAAAGCTTTAAGAATTTTTTTCTGATCCGAAGAGAAATATCTACAGCAAGGAATTCATGTTATGAATGTACACACTGCCTCTTCTTTGACAAAGCTTGTGTGGAATGGGATTGTCATTGAGCTAGCTTGCCCGTAAGAGCAGAGGACACGGGGACCAAATGCAGACCAGAAGGTCGGTAGTGCAGCAGTTCAAGACCCGAGAGTGCCGCATGACGGAGTGAGCTCCCGTCTCTGGCCCCAGTTCCCGCCAACCTAGCAGTTCGAAAGCAAGAAATTGCAAGTAGATAAATAGGTACCACTTTGGTGGGAAGGGAACAGCGTTCCGTGCGCCTCAGCATCTAGTCATGCCAGCCACATGACCACAGAAACGTCTTCAGACAGCGCTGGCTCTTCGGCTTTGAAACGGAGATGAGCACTGCATCCCTAGAGTTGGATTCGACTGGCTTTCAAGCAAGGGAAACCTTTACCTTTTACTGGATTACTGTGTAGATCAAGGCTGACATTGTTGGTATTTGGTATTTGGTATTGATTTGTGGCTGTAAATTTTGATTCATTGTCACATGGGAAAGTCGCAAGGGCACCTACCAAGGAGGCAGGTGCGGGCTGATTCAGCAGAATATTGATTGTAGCAGCGCTTTCCCCACAGCTGCCTCGCTCCTGGCGTCAGTGTCCATTGAATAACGCTTCACAAACGTTGAGGGCGTTGACCATGTCACCACCTTGCCCACGTCCTCAAGAGGCAGACCAGCTGAGGAGGCTGATGAAGAGGCCTGAGCCCTGGAGGGGGCACCGTGTCCCTGATTCAGTGTAAGCAATCTTAATTGCTGACTCTATCCACTGAGACAGAGTCTGTGCAGAGGCGGGTTTACCTCTATTGTGCCCTCTGAAACATATAAATAGATTCCTATCTATCCTGAAATCCTGTGTGTGTTTCAAATAAAATAGGAGAGTACGCCTAGCATGTAGTTGTGGCGCCTCCCGTGTCCCGCAGGTTCCCCGCCGCCAGTGGCCGTCTCTGCAGGGCCGGCTTCCCCTGGACGTGAGTCCTATGAGGGAAGGATCAGGAGCCCAGGGGGACTGAACTGGGTCCTGGAGGTGTTTTCTGGGTGTCCTCAGATGACAGGTTGCAGGGGAGGTTTCTTCACCCCCCCCTTCCTGCCCTGGGTCTGGCCTCTCGCTCAGCCTTTACTTCACTAGGGGTCTTTTTGTCTCTCTCTCCGACACCCCAGCCAGCCCAGTCCACATCCTCCTCGGCTCCCAGCCTCCTCCTCCATTTATTACACCCGCCAGCCCCTGGGCTCCTCCTTTGCCTTCGCCCCACCCCCATCTAAAAGCGGAGACGCCGGGCCTGCTGTCTTCTCCCCCATCCGCCTGTCTGCGGCCCTTCCTGTGGGCATCTCCCACTTCCCTCCATCGCCCCGCTCTGGGTCCGAGGACGCCGCACCAGGCGCCCGTGTACTGCGCGGGCCGGGCCGCGCTCGCCCAGCCTGTCTCCGCCGTTCCCCCGGCTCCCTGCCTTTGCCTGCCACCGGCTCCTGGCTGGGCCACTCCTCCGCCCCTCTCCCGGGCTCTCGGAGAGGGGCGCCGGTAGGTCTCTGTGGGGTGGGAGGGGGGTCTGTGCGTCCGCGCCGCCACAAGGCTCGCCATCCTGGCCCTGGCCGGGACAGTAGTGTATGCATCATGCTGCTGTAATTATCTCAACCATGAGTTATCTGGGTTCTGGGCTGATCCATCAAGACATGAGATGTAAGGATCTGAGATCTTGATGGTGAATCAGGCCACATGGTGGAGGTCTTCCTCCACCAGGAGATTCTTGAACACGCCCTTTTGACATGCTCCAGAGAACTGGAAACCAGGTCCTCTTTGGACAATGAGGGGCTATTGGTGTGCAGGTCGTCCTGTCCATATTCAGTTTGGCTACCACCTTTGGAGGAGGCCACACAGATAAGAAGCTGTCCCCTAGGGAGTCTTGACCCACTGCTGGTCTGGAGCAGAAATGCAGGTACTTCTTGTTGGTCACTGTAGCCAAGTGGTCTATGTCTGGAAACCTCCAATCCTGGAAGATTGGTAGAAAGTAATGATCTGCGATTGCCCATTCGTGGGAACCCAGCAGATCCCTCCTGAGGCTGTCTGCTACAGTGTTTTGAAGTCCAGCTATGTGAATGCCTGTGAGGTGCATTTTGTGTTTTATGGCCCATTGCCAGATGTGGCCTGCCTCTGTGCACAGTCAGACAGAGCCTGTACCCCCTTGCTTGTTTATATAAAACATGGCTGTGGTGTTGTCTGTAGCCCGGAGTACTTGCTGCAAAACAGGAAAGAGCGTATAAAGAGGGATGCTTCTAGCCCTGCTTTGTCTCCTACCCTGACCTTGCTGGTGATGGGGCAGTCTTGAAGGAAGTGGATAAGGCTGAGTTTGATACTTGGACTCTGAATACCTACATGGTCTAGAATACTGGAATTTTTGTGAGGCCCTTGGCCAATACCTCCGTTTGGCTTACTGGTCAGATACTGAGGTGATGCCCACTGAACAACTCTTTTCCCTCAAACAGGAGGTCTTCAATCTTTGCCCTGGTGTCAAGTGGCAGGGCTGAGGATTGTAAACAGGAGTGTCTCCGCATTACTAAAGCAGATGCCATGAGGCATTCAGCTGTTGTTTTCCAAGCTTTTGGCTTTCCATGATTAAAGCCTTTGCAAGGGGCTTCTTATCATCTGGTAGCATGTCTAGAAATTGAGTCATTCTATCCCAGAGCAACATCTGGAAGCGTCCCATTTTTAATTAATTTATTTATTTTATTCAATTTATATTCTGCCCTCCCTGCAAGAAGGCTCAGAGCGGGTTGCAGGTCACATAAGACATGACAATAAGACAGTAGAATGTAATAAATATTACAGAATTAGGAAATCTAAAAGTTAAAAGAACAACAATAAAACCAGCATAAGACATTGCCTTGGTAGTGATGCTATAATGTACTTCTTCTGAGCGGTGCCGGCGACATTGGCCACCGGACACAAGGCCAGGACTGCCAGTCGGGGAGGCTGAAGATGGAAAAATTTGGACGCCTGCTGCCTCAACTAAAAGCCTGGTGGAACAGCTCTGTCATACAGGACCTGCAGAATTGCAGTATAGATCCTGCAGGGCCCTGATCTCAATTGCTAGCTTGTTCCAGCAGGCTTGGGCCAGGGCTGAAAAGGCCCTGGCCCTAGTTTGAGGCTAGTCAGACTCCTTCGGTCCAGGGACAACCAGAAGGTGTTGGTCCACTGAGCACAAGGCTCTATGGGGCACATATGGGGAGAGACAGACCCTGAAATATGCAGATCCCTGGCTGTATAGGGCTTTAAAAGTCAGCACTACTACCTTGATCTGGATCCAGTACTCTATAGGCCACCAGTGCAGTTGGCAGAGCACTGGCTGAATGCAAGCCTGCACAGGCTGTAAAATTCACAACTCTGAGGCCCATTGCACCAGACAAGTAGACTTTCCATCCCATGATATCCAGTTTATGTCCCTCTGTGTCCATGGAGGAAGAACAGGAGCTGGAATGACCAGTCATGGGGAGGACCTCAGACAACAGGGAGTTAGCCTTGGAGTGCTGGAAGAGGCAGGTGCAGCCTTGTTCTTTTACCGGTATAAATTCTCGAGCTTTCTTGAGGAAGCTGCAATAGACGCTGGCTGGCACCATGCATCTATGGCTACGACTTGTATATCCTGTAGGAAGGGCCGAGGAAGGACCCAATTCAGGGTTAAAGAGAACTTTCATTATAGGATCCTTGGATTGTAGCTCCGTGGATAGATATTCAAGGTTTAGAGCCTTCGCCATACGTATGAGTTGCTCTCCATACAACCTCAGGTCCTCTGAAGGTGATGGAGCAGAGGGTTCCCCCACAGCATCATCTGGGGATGGCATCAAGGTAGTTTCCAATTCTCAGGCAGACTCTTTGTTGATACCATCTTTGGAATCAGAGTAATGCGATCTGGCACCAACAGTAGAATGGTGAGTACAATGATCTAATCTCCGAGTGCTGCATCTTGATGATTGAGATGGAGCATACCAATCTGAAGGTTGATGAGGATCCCAGAAGGCCCACTGAGGGGAAAACATCATGGGGAATGGGAACCATGGTGTGGATCTTGATTGATCTCAGGTAGGAGGTCTATCTTCTTTATGTCTTGGTGCCAGGGGGTCAGGAGTTTTGACATCGGAGGCTGTTGAAGATCAGAAGAAGAGAAGAGAAGAGATTGGATTTATACCCCACCTTTCACTGCCCAAAGGCGTCTCAGAGCGGCTTACAAACTCCTTTCCCTTCCCCTCCCCACAACAGACACCCTGTGAGGTAGGTGGGGCTGAGAGAACTGACAGAAACTGTCCTGTGCCAGAGCTTGTGACTGACCCAAGGTCACATCAGCAGGTGCAAGAGGAGGAGTGGGGAATCAAACCCGGTTCTCCCAGATAAGAGTCCGCGCACTTAACCACTACACCAAACTGGCTCTCAAAGGTGACGACTCAATGGCAAGGGTGTTTTATGTCCACTGGCCATTTCAAAGGCTCTCAGAGTCACTGATGACCAGTGTTGAGGGGAGAGAGACGTGCATTCAGTCGACATCGCCTCACGGTTCCAAGACTCCAGTCGCTGTCGATGCTGTACAGTCGGAAGCTACAGCAATCAATTTTGAGGTGACAAAGAAATATCGGCAGCTGATGGTGCTGTATGCTCCCAAGTCTCTGATCTTGGGCGATGGCATCGAAGCAACTTGTAAGGGTCTGAAACCAAAGGAGATCACTGGCGTCAGGGGGAGACTGAGAGCCGACCTCTCAGAGATTGTTGGCCAGGAGAGCAGGAGTGGTTTTGTAAGTCATGCCGGTTACGTCTAGATTTCTTTTTAGATTTTTTTAGCCGGCAGTTCAGATGCCGAACGGGCTACAGAATTTTCGTCTGTCAATGGCAAAATTGGAGTTGGCATAGAGCTTACCAACGGGATTTTGCCCAACTTGTCTGATCTCTGTCGTGCCTCAGTCGATCGGCTCGGGGCTTGTAAGGCCTTCTTCTCTCAAAGAGTTGCCTTTCAACGTGCCACTCTGCCCTCCCTTGCCTTAGGCATGAGGTGGCAGCAGGCTTGGCAAGTGGCTGTATTATGGCTTTCTCTGAGGCAAAGCGGGCAGGAATAATGTTCGTAATTTTGGGTCACTTTGGCCCCACATTCTTCACGCTTCTTAAAAAGTGCCATTCTGAAGTAATTCAATCCTTTTTTTGGACAGGATAGTGACTAAGGCACTGATCTTCCCAGAGCTGCGTCCTTCCCAGAATTTACGTCAACCATTTAGTGCTTTACGAATGTGGGTGGGGTCGACCACGTGGCCGCCTTGCAGACGTCGGCCAGGGAGACCTTGTTGATGAAAGCTGTCAAAGAAGTGAGCCTTGATCAGTAATGGACGTGGTGTGGCACTGTGCTAGAAGCAAGCTTGATTGCAGTAATTACCCAGTGGAACAGCGATTAAGAGGCTGCCACTCTATCCTTAGGTAAAGGTAAAGGTTCCCTTGCTTGAAAGCCGGTCAAATCCGACTCTAGGGTTGCGGTGCTCATCTCCGTTTCAAAGCCGAAGAGCCAGCGCTGTCCGAAGACGTTTCCGTGGTCATGTGGCCGGCATGACTAAATACCAAGGTGCATGGAATGCTGTTACCTTCCCACCGGAGTGGTACCTATTTATCTACTTGCAATTTCTTGCTTTCGAACTGCTAGGTTGGCAGGAGCTGGAACTAGAGACGGGAGCTCACTCCTTCATGCGGCACTCGGGTCTCGAACTGCTGAACTACCGACCTTCCACAGCCTGCAGTTCAGCGTCTTAACCACTTGAGCCACCACAGCTCTACCCTTATTGTGTCCCGAAACACAGACAAAGTCTTTTCCTTATCGAAGTCCTCTGTGCTGTCTACATAAAACAATAAACACCTCCTGACATCTAGTGTGTGTGGCAATTGTTCTGAATATGAGGAAGGGGCTGGACAGAACACTGGCAGCGTTATGTCTTGTAAAAGACGGGATCATACCACCCTGGGGAGAAAGGAACGGCTGGGTCCAAGGATTACCTTATCACCATAGAACTTCAAGTATGGAGAGTCACACATCGCCCTCAACTCACCGACCCGTTGTGCTGATGTAATGAC
Organism: Gekko gecko; assembly: GCA_029375565.1. Lineage (NCBI taxonomy): Eukaryota > Metazoa > Chordata > Lepidosauria > Squamata > Gekkonidae > Gekko > Gekko gecko. The sequence continues at coordinate 72,270,233 of JAPDNY010000003.1, read as the reverse complement.
CATTAAAATGTAGTTTTATAAGCCAACAAAAGTCCGCATGGTCAAAGCAATGGTATTCCCCATAGTAATGTATAGCTGCGAGAGTTGGACTATAAGGAAGGCCGAGCGCCAAAGAATAGATTCTTTTGAACTATGGTGCTGGAGAAGACTCTTGAGAGTCCCTTGGACTGCAAGGAGATCAAATAATTCAATCCTAAAAGAAATCAACCCTGACTGTTCCCTGGAAGGCCAGATCCTGAAGCTGAAGCTCAAATACTTTGGCCACCAAATGAGAAGGGAGCACTCACTGGAGAAGACCCTGATGCTGGGAAAGATTGAAGGTCAAAGAAGAAGGGGACGGCAAAGGATGAGATGGTTAGACAGTGTTATTGATGCAACGAACATGAAATTGAGCAAACTTCAGCGGGCAGCAGAAGACAGGAGGGCCTGGCGTAATCTGGTCCATGGGGTCGCGAAGAGTCGGACTCGACTGTGCGACTGAACAACAACAACAACAAACAACAACATAAGACAAAAATGAGACGTCAGTCCCTGCTAAAGGTTCAAATGGTTTATACATCAAACTGGCCAAGACCAGTGATAAACTCCATTGAGGGGAAGGTAGGCATGATGGAGGGTAGATGGTGATCAACTCTTTCAGGATCTTTTTTTTTGCATGGGGGGAGTGGAAAAAACTGTACATCCCTCAACCTCCGCATGGTAGGCCCAGCGTTTCTCTGACACCCGTTGAGCACCGTCGCTGTCAGTGGAGATCAGACCTCAGAGCCCATTGCAGTGAGCGTTTGATGAATCACAGACACCTGTCGCCAGGTGAGTACTTGCAGGGATGTGTGCCACAATGAGCAGCAGCTAACCAGCCCATGGAGAGTCAGCTATAAATCCAGGAATGCATTGTGGATGCAGCGTATACCATGGCTGCATAACCACCCACCTTGTCTCCTGAATCTCTGACTGGAAATTCTGTTGTTCTGAACCTGGACTGGACACTGGACCATCCATCTTCTGGACCCCTGAAATTTGGACTACCTGATAATTCCCTTTTCTAGATACCTGGCCCTTGGACTGCCTCTTGACCACTCTTCTGCTTGAACCTGTACTGTGAGTGCTTGCCTGGTCCCTTCTGCATGGTTGCCCTGTGAGATTTCTGCCTGCTCCCACACCAGAGCCACCAGGGCCAGTACACTGTCCTTTCATCCCCAGCTTTGGGGGTGAATTGACAGCAGAGCTCATAAGCTGCAGTGCTGTGTGACTTTTCCCAGGCAAAACAGGCATGATGTATGCTCGTCAGACTGTGTCATTTTAGTACCACAGTCTGCACACTTTTTAAAGAAAGCCGTCTTCCCTGAATAAATCTCAAAGGTGATGGTAAGAAAATAAGAGAAGTACAAAGAAAAAAACACATCTTTGTGCCCTAAACAGGGTGTTGTGTAGTGGGTTTGACGCATGAAGAACGAGGACACAGTGTGATTATTAGCTCATAGTTTACTAGCACATACAACTGAATAGAGAATACCGTCCAGATGGGCAACTAAATACAGTCCCTGTGGACCACCCCTAGGTCCCATTGGTGGGTTTAAGCTTCCTGCCAAGGTTCCTATTGGTGCCCTCTTGAGGTTTCGGGATCCTAGTCCTTATTGTCTCTGAGAGTCAAGCTCTGGTAAAGGTTGCTGGTGCCTAGTGGCAGTCAGCGGACATAACACAGGGAATGCTTGGAGAAAAGAACCTCTCCTCCAGGCCCGTAGCCGGGATTTCTTTTGTCAGGCGGCATTAAAATTTTAGGGGACAGTTAAATTTAAGTAAAGTTGACTGAATTAAGTAAAGCTGGCCCAGGTTGAAGCAGAGCTAAGTCCCAGCAACTCCACATGAGCCTCAAAGCCCTCAACAGAAATGGCAGTTGGTGTCAGCTCTACAATTGTCTTTTCCTGCACTGCTTCCAGTTGAGGAGATGATGCAGTGAGTGAGCTAAAGCCCGTGATTGGCCCCCATGGAGATGAGGGGTCCGGCAGTGCTGGCTTCTAGTACCACAGGGGCCACTTAGCCTCGTTTGCTGGATTTCCCAGGCCGTATCTGCATTTGCATTTTAAATCAGTTGCGTGCTGCTGTGACAGCGTCTTTCTCTATGCCTGTTTGAAGAGTTGTTTGGAGAAGATTCTTTTAAAGCAGTGCGGAGGCGCAATGACAGTGGAGCCGCCCGGAGAGGGCGATAAACAGATGTGGACGTGTGAAACTATGCTAGCACAGTTGAGGTGTGAAAACGACACCAAACGTGGACAGCTTTTTGGAAGATGGAGTCAAAAGGCGGGGACACTGGTGGGAAAGACTAATGCAGATATGGCCCCGGCCCCAGTCTGCTCCTGTGTGCTTTTTCCTCTTTAGAAAGCAGGTCTCAGGTTCTGATTCTGGTCTGGGTGTGTGTGTGTGTGAGTGAGTGAGTGAGTGAGTAAGTGATAAAGGCTTAAACTATGCCTTGTCGGGCTGTGATCCAGACCCAGACCAGAGCCCCTCACTCCTGCCCTTTAAAAGAAAAGAAAAATCTACAAACGCAGAACTTCTAGCATCGCATGGAGTTCAGCTCTAATCTCCAGGTCCCGAGACATCTTCATGTATGCTTTCCCATGTTCCTTGGAGGAAGAACCATCCATGTGAGAATAAATAAGATTCACTGATTTGTGAATCTTAGAAAAGCTCGGCCAGGAACGATACGTTTCAAGGAATCCCCAGGTTGAGTTACCTGATTGCATTCTCTCGCAAGGACATCTGACTGTACTTAATTTAAAAAAACAACCACCACAACCTAGCAACTGATTTTACCTTACTGAAGCTGTTACAGAACAAATTGACAGCTTAAGAATGCTAAACTGTTGGACTGAGCAAACCCTTTAAAGCCCTGGTAATCATTCTAGGAAGGTTAGGGTCATAGACAGTTCTGGGTTGCAGATGCCCCTTTGCAGGAAAAAGCAGGAAAAAACTGGCAGGGAGCGGAAATAAGTGGCAAGGAGATTAGAAAACTAGCCTCCTATTTTTAGAATAGCAACAAAATCATCAACAGCTTTAGCCCCTGGGGCATGTCAGTGATGGATTAACCCTTTGAAATCCTAGCTTCAACTGATCTCTGTTGAAAAGGCCCGGGCTCAGTTGCAGCATTTCTTTGCAAGGATGGGGATTTGTTGTTGACACATATGAGATACATAAAAGTTACAGAAAGAAATACTGTAGAAGTCTCAGTAATTGCAGTCGAATTTTACCAGTGGTTATAGAACCGGAAATATGTGCAAACAGCTGGCCTCATAATAGCTGTGTTCCCTCTAAGCTGAGTTAGTGTGAGCTAGCTCACAGTTTTTTTAGCCTCCGGCTCACACATTTTCATCTTAGCTCAGGAAGGATGGCTCCAGAGCAGACTAATTTATGCAGTAGCCAAATCGCTTGCTCACAACGTTAATGCCAGTAGCTCACAAAGTGGAATTTTTGCTCACAAGACTCCACAGCTTAGAGGGCGCATTGGCTGTGTTAGTTATTAGTTTCTGCATAGCACGTAGAGCTTAATTATTATATCCTATATATTCTGTTCCTAACCTTTATAAAGTAGTAAACTTAATTTATTTTGTTATGTGTGTGCTCTATTTCCCTGATGGCTGAAAAGTACAGGGAAAGTATTACTTGACTTTATGCTTGGGTTCAGTGGCACCTTTAAGACCAACGAAGTTTAATTCTGGGCAGGGGTCTTTTTTGGGGGGAGCGCACCGGAGCACAGCACCGGGAGCTCAGGAGCCAAGCCCCGCCCCCAGCCGGCGTTCCGGGGAGTCTTTCAGGCAGCCGAATGTCAATTTCAGCTCCATTATATCCTATGGGCCATTGAAGTCAATGGTGAAAACATAGGGTATATTCTGGGGACTGGAGGGGAGGGGGTTTAAAGGAGAGGCTCCAAACTCACAGGGTAGCTGATGGAGCCTCTCCCCAAGATACCCACCAAGTTTCAAGAACATTGGATCAGGGGGTCCAATTCTATGGGCCCCCAAACAGGTTGCCCCTATTCCCTCCATTGTTCTCTATGGTGGGAAAAAACGATATATTTTCCCCACCATAGAGAACAATGGAGGGAATAGGGGCAACCTGTTTGGGGCCTATAAAATTGGACCCCCGATCCAATGTTCTTGAAACTTGGTGGGTATCTTGGGGAGAGGCTCCATCAGCTACCCTGTGAGTTTGGAGCCTCTCCTTTAAACCCTCCCTCCAGCCCCAGAATATACCCTATATTTTCACCATTGACCTCAATGGCCCATAGGATATAATGGGGCTGAATTGCCGCCGAATTTCTTTCATTCACTCCTTTCCTTCTCTCTTTTTCCTCTTTCCCTCCTTCTTCTCTTCTCTCTTTCTTTCCCACCTTCTTCTCTTCTCTTTTTTCCTCCTTTTCCTGTTTCCCTCCTTCTTCCCTCTCTTTCTTTCCCTCCCCTTTCCTTCTCTTTCTTTCCCTCTTTCCTTCCTTCTTTCTACTCTTTCTCTTTCCTTCCCTCTTTCCTCCTTCTGTGGCCCAACTCTCATGAGAAGGAGTTTAAACTTTAAATCCCTTCTCTCTTAGCTCCCCCACCCAGACCAGCTGGGGAAGGGAAGGGGAGGCTTTTGAAGATGCCTCCCCCCCTTTTGCTTCCCCTTCTGACATCACTTCTGGTGATGTCAGGGGGTGTGGCATATGCTAATGAGCTCCTGCAGCTGTTTTTCTACGAAAAGACCCCTGATTCTGGGTATAAGCTTTCATGCACGTGCGCACGAAAGCTTATACCCAGAACTAAACTTTGTTGGTCTTAAAGGTGTCACTGAACTCAAACTTTGTTCTATTGCTTCAGACCAACCTGGCTACCCACCTGAATTGATTTTATGCGTTTGGGATAGGAGAACACAAGAAACCTTCAGTATATTTGCTGTACTTATAGAAGCAGAATTTGTTGGAAGCAACAGGCTCCCACAGCAAGAACCAAAACAGCTGTTCCTGCATTAAATTTCCCAAGACCGCAACTGATTGGGCCCTTACAATCACGTTTTCCCTTGCTGAATTCATGCTCAAAAACTTTCTCAAGCATTTTTGTTATGATTCAGACACTAGCACCAGATTAGCTTGGGGATCCTCAAGCTTGTATGGTATCATGCCTTCCGTTTCCTCTTCATGTGCGGTGACCTAATTAAAGACTTCGTCATTCATGGCAAAACATAATTTGTTATTAGATTCTCTTTCCTACAAACCAAGGCATTTTCCATACACAGACAGGGTTGTATAAGTTTCCCAACTGCTGCTGCAGCTGCTTAATCAGCACAGCAGCAAGAGGCAAATGGGCTTCCCCATGGCAGGTTTCAGTTTCCCTGCCTCAGGTCCCCAGCGGTGGCCATAGCCCCCTTGCTTGTAATACATGGATTCCCCACCCCCAATTTTTTCAAATTGATTATTGAATGTTTTAATGTTAATAACAGTCTGTGTATCAGGCTCTCCAAATTTCTCATCTTTCATTTAGCCCTTTTCATTGGGGAGGTATGAGGGGAAAGGCATGTTTCGTCAATAAAAGGGTGCAGATGCTTACTTTAAAAAAAATGAAACCTAGGAATTCAGAGAACAGATATATGGATTATTATAATGCTATAATGATATTCAGTTTCCAATTTAAACACATACCCCAGTGACAGTGAGAGCAAGTGGTTGCCATGGCGACGGGGCAGGCAAAATGGCTGCCGTGTCGGTGGGCTTTGCTGCAATCTTTCCAAAACTTCATAACAAAGCAGGTTTGGGAAAAGACAGAAAAAGCTGGGGAAAACTCAGGAGGTGAACAAATGCACCACAATGCTATGGAGAAGTAGAAGAGCAGTGCCTCAGTGGCGGAGCCTCTGCTTTACATGCAGAAGGTCCCAAGTTCAATCTTTGGCATCTCCAGCTAAAAGGGATCATGTAAGAGGTGATGTGAAAGACCTCTGCCTGAGAGTCTGGAGAGCTACTGCCAGTCTGAGTAGACAATATTGACCTTGATGGGCTGATAGCCTGATTCAGTGTAAGGCCGTTTCATCTGTGTTCAAAACAATCCCACTTCCTAACATAGAAAAGTATACCTGACCATGGCAGAAAATTATCAAGAATGAGGCCTCTGATTAATATCTTTGCCTTTGATTACAAATAAAAAAATTCATCTCAGTCAATTTATAAGAAATGATTGTTGTATTATAATGCTGGGAGTCATCTGTAATATCATTTTTTTGACCACTGAGGAAGGCCAATGGACCAAAACGCCTATGGTCAGGATCAATAATTGTTATTTTCTGTTGTCACTGTACAATTTGATTACTAATTGAGGCTATCACCAGGGTCTATAGCTGTTTTTAATTTACTTTGTAATAAAAACCTGTATTTTATGTATATTTTTCCAATATTTAATGTTTTTAACTTGACTTACAGAATTATTGGGACTATACACTTCAGTGTTCTTCACCTTCAGGTTCTTAATTTCATTCATGTAATGCTAAAGTGAGGCTGATCATTATGTCTGAATCTTTCAGGTTCAACAGCAAGCAAGTCCACACACACTTCACTCAGAAAGTTATGCTTTATTGGAATACCAGTCTGCTGCCCATTATTGCAGAGTCATTGTCAGGAATAACAGGTAGGGCATGGGAAGCTGTGTATATACTCTGATGCTTCAGCTCCAGCTAAGCAAATGAAAACCAAGCGCGCACACGGGAATTCTCCCAGCAGGATATTACATAATGGACTGGAGACAGCCCCCTCTGTAGTAGGGCCAATACATTCACACCGGCTGGGAACCCAAGCCCTCCCTTCTGTTCAAGGCCATAAGATAGTGGCTGGCAGAGGGATGTTTCCCACAGTTCCATAAGCAAAGCAAAGCTATGCGCATGTGAGAAAGCAAGCAAGCAAGGCATGAGATCATACAGAAAACATGGCAGTTATCTGACAAAATCATACCTTCTCTGTGTTTAGATTCAAATTGCTACAACCTGTTTCTCTGACTAGTGACTACCTGTTAGGCAAAGCCACAGTGAAAGGTCTAGCTGTGGCAATCAGAACACCAGAATTTGCAACAACAGGCAGGGGACCTAATGACAGGGCATAGCCCGGCAAAAGTTAATCACAACAGGCAATTCTTTGCATGTTTAGTCGGAAATAAATTCTACCGAGTTAAATGAGACTTACTCCTAGGTAATGCATAGAGCTTCTTACTGATAAGTAGATACTATGAGTTCAGTAGAACTTACTCCCAAGTAAGTATGCATAGGATTACAGCATTAACCTCATTAAACTCAGCTGGATTTACTTCTGAGTAAACAGGCCTTGGATCTAGTTCTCTCTGTGCATCACCCTCTGGGCACCTCTAGATTTTCCAAGTATATTTTCACCATCTTTTTTGTTACTACTTCTTAATTGATCCAAATCCCTTTCCCCCCTCAGTTTTTCTTGTTAAAACTGGATTTAAAAGGGAGTTCATTATCTTAGCCACTTGCAAGTCAACTCTTTCCTCGCTAATTACTCATTACTACTTTCTCTTTAGTGCTCTTTCGCCTCCAGATATATTTGTAAACAGCCTGTTTCCCAACCCTTAATCCTTTTGACCATCCTTAAATCATTCTGGTTTGAACTGCTTTTAACGTTTTCCGTTTGCATGAATTGACTCTTTCATTCTCCCCCCCCTTTTTTTTTTTACATTCCCAGTGTTTGGTTTCCCACTTTGGAATATTGAGAGTATTGAGCTCCAGGGGAACTCCTTTGTTGGGATGCTTTGTGTGGGTAAAGTGCTGTCAAGTCACATCCAACTTATGATGACTCCATAGGGTTTTCAAGGCAAAGAGAGCCAGTGGTTTGCCATTGGATGCCTCTTTATAGGGACCCAAGATTACCTTGGTGGTCTCCCACCGGAGTAGTAACCAGGGCTGACCCAGCGTGGCTTCTGAGATCTGATGAAATCAGGCTAGCCTGGATGCTTAGGAAGATATTAATGGTTTGCAGCAGGTAGTGACTTGACTGAAAAATGAAAAGGGCACTTAAAACCTTTAACAGAGAAAATATTAAGCAAAGTGTAGCACACAGAAGAATTTGTGCAAGAAGCACCAATATGTGGTGAAGAATAGAAAGGATGACAACCTTTCCTCCCCCTGTCCCAATAGTCTCTGTGCCTTTAGTACCTCCATAATATGTAGATCGGAGCTGCAGTGGCTCAGGTGGATAAGACGCTGAACTGCAGGCTGGAAGGTCAGTAGTTCAAGACCCGAGTGCCGCATGACAGAGTGAGCTCCCGTCTCTGGCCCCAGCTCCTGCCAACCTAGCAGTTCGAAAGCAAGAAATTGCAAGTAGATAAATAGGTACCACTTCGGTGGGAAGGTAACAGTGTTCTGTGCACCTCAGCATCTTGTTAAAAGTGGCCTCAATGTTTGAATTAACTCCTCATACCTTTCTGTTAACAGCGTTCCGTGCACCTTGGTGTTTAGTCATGCCGGCCACATGACCACGGAAACGTCTTCGGACAGTGCTGGCTCTTCGGCTTTGAAACGGAGATGAGCACCGCAACCCTAGAGTCGGATTCGACTGGCTTTCGAGCAAGGGAACCTTTACCTTACTTTACCTTTCTAGTACATATTCTGGATTTATGGGGGCATTGAAAGCTTGGCAGTACAACTGTAGATTTTCAGTTGTTAGAACTGCCTTCACCTCTAGATCTAATTTGGGGGACCATTTCACCCAACAACTTTGACGTTCTAGTGGAACAATATTAGTTGGGTATATTGAATGAAGTGCCTCCAAATCTAGGCGGGCCTGCAGATGAAATGGAAAGTGATCGCCTTCTCGGTATGGAAGAATTTGAAAATTTTCCAAGGAGTAAAGCAGCTTTTTATTCACCAGCATGTAATCAACAATGGTGGTTCTCGTCCCAGCCAAGAAGGTAAATTCACCCTGTCTATCACCTATGGTGGAACTATTTAATATATACATTTCTGACCTGAGCGCTAGCTTTGCTAAACAGGCCCCAGCAAAGTTTGCAATCTGGTCCTTAGAGCAGCGTGTTTGGTACTGAGATTCCATATCCTCATCTAGGCCATCTAAACAGATCTTGTATTGGACCCCATTCGGGCATTTAAGTCACTTGCTACCAAAACTTTGGCCCTTGGATAGTCCATGATGAGGAACCCTATGTATTGTTCCAACCGCTGCCAGTTGTTTTCTATCTCTACTTTTTGGCTTATGGGCAGGAGACAGGTGTTTACAATAAGGAAACTACCCTTGGGCCAAATTAGTGGAACTGCCATGGATAGGGGTTTCAGAGAGTGCAGTTCTATACAGTCCACTTTAAGAGATGTAGATACAAGAATACCCAAGCCACCTTTAAGCCTGCCTGGTCCTCTTCCCAGGACTGCCTTGACTGCATATGTATAATAACCTTCAGGTTCTAAGGCCGCTGAGGTCCAAGTTGCCTGGAGCAGTATAACCCCATAATTGTGTCGGAAAAAAGGAATATCTGGGGAGTATGATAGGCATCTAGCCCATCCTGCTACATTCCAAGAAAGGATGTTTACAATATTCTTTGCTTGTCTGTCGTCTGCCGTAATTTTCTCTAGCTCGCCCCTTGGGACAAAGATTACACATCCATTTTCTGAAGTGTGTCTAGTAGTGCCTTGGTTCACCCGTTGGGAGAGGATGAAATAGTACATCCTTTTGTGGAATAATTTTTAGTTTATCTCCTTGCTTCCCCCTGCTAATCGTGGTTGAAGCAGAAGATGAGAGAGGGAGTTTGTTGCCAGTTATGGCCTTTAGAGTCTCTTTTCTTTGGAGAGTCCATGTTGACTTGTTGCTGGCAATTCCTGCGAGCACATAGACGTTTAGATCGTAGTTGCTCTAATCTAGAGGTGATCTTTTCCTGCTCAAGGCTGGGTAAGTCTGCGAAAGAGGACAGAAGGTCCTCTTCTACTGAATTTTCAATAAAGGAATTTCCTGAGTCCTTCCTAGATCGGTGAACCAAGTTAGTCCTCCTCACTGGCTCTAGATGTGGCACACCAGCTAATCCGTCTTCCAAAGGCCTGTCTTTTGCCTTTCAAAAGGTATTGTCTTTGTTTTGATTTCCCAGCAATGAAGAACACACTAAGTTTTTAAAAACTCGAATTGGCTGAATTCCTTTAATTAGTAGATCATCCTTCCGACGGAGTAGAATAGAAGGAATCCTAGAGCTCCCAAATGACAGCACGATTCTTTGTGTTTGGTTCGAGCGCTGGAGTGGCTCTGCCTGAATCAGGTCTATAAAGGGAGCTTTCATTTTTAAGAGGGAGCTTAGATGTTGTATCACCTGATATTTGAATTTCCAAACAGGGTTTTGTCCCCTATAGCTGCTTATAGCTATACTTTGTTGGACTGTAACTTTAATTGGTATGCTGAGCCTTTATAAGAGCTAGAAGTCTGTCCATATGAAGCCGCTAGTTTGGGGCCCTTCAAAGACTTATTGCTCCTATAGGTGCCATTATTGTTGTTGTTGTTATTACAGTTGATACACTCATTTGGGTGACAGTAATTGTTCATAAGTTGTTGGAGCAATTTATCTATCTTTGAGTTCAGGGAGCTGATAGTCTCAAAAATCCTCTTGACTGTGTAAGCAGTCAGATACACTAGCTCAGGGCTTTTTTTGTAGACAAAGCCCAACAGGAGCTCATTAGCACAATAGGCCACACCCAACAACAGAAACTCATTAGCATATTAGGCCACACCCTGACAGCACAGCTCATTAGCATATTAGGCCACACCCCCATGTTCCCAGAAGTGTGGTCATCCAGCCACACCCACCTTTTGCTTCCTATTCTGTTTACCTTGTTTGTTGTCAAAACTCAGGGCTTTTTCGTAGCAGGAACTCCTTTGCATGTTAGGCCACATACCCCTAATGTAGCCAATCCTAATGAGTTTCTGCTGTTGGGTGTGGCCTGTTATGCTAATGAGTTCCTGCTGGGCGTGGCCAATTCGGGAGCCAGCCGGAACTCCGTTCCTGTGCGTTCCTGCCCCAAAATAGCCCTGCACTAGTTCCTTCATGCCACACTCAGCTCCCCCCCTCTTTACAATCATTTTCTCTGTCTGTTGCTGTTGTTGGTCTAGCCTCCCGCTCTTCATGGCTGTCTTCACTGCATTGGTCTTTGTTATAGCCCTCAATGTCTCTCTCAGCCAGCAGAGCGAATCAGTTTGCGGTTGGGAACTCTCCCAGTATAGCATCTTTATTATCTTTATTTTCTTTCAGGGGAAAGAAATCTTCCAATTTAGTTTGTTTGCAAGCTGGAAGTATTCTAGTGCCGTCCTCTGCCTCTCTCCCCCTTTTCTGTCTTCCCATGGCTACCCACGAATGCTGTTGATACTCCTTTAAGTACTGCTGGGAACTCTCTTAGTTAACTGCAGCTATGTGTTCAAGAGGAGTTAAGGGGTTTTTTTTTTACTATTTCCAGCTACTTTCACAGCTTACCAGTCCAAGATGTCCCCTCCAGGAATCCATAAAGGTAGGAGACATTTATCTTTGGCAGTTCAGGACCTTATCTGAGAAAGTGGAGTAGCCGAAGGGAGAAGGATTCCCGCAGCTCTGTCTGGCAACTTTCTCTTTCCCCTTTCCTTTTCTTTCTTTCTGGAGGAGTTCAATGAGTCGGGATAATCCAGTGAAATAACTCAAACAAGTTCTAATCTTTCTTTTTAAAAAAGAAATTTAGAAGGCGGGGAGAGTCTCTTCAAATGCTGCTACACCACCGCCATCTTGAATCCATCAAATACATTTATTGGGACTTTTGTGGATTCCCCAGTGAATTGATGGCTTTCACTTCTAGGAATCGATTGCTTTTGTTTATATTTTGAGTAAAAATAATATCATTAATTGGGTTTGCCAGTGTCATTTATAAAGTTTATATCTCTGGTATCTGGCATTACAGTTTATGGTCCACATGGCCCAGCTTGACAAAATAATATCTATGCCAGATCCAGCCCTTGTAACAAATGAATTTGATACATCTGAAAAGGAAACCTTAGTTGTCAGTTTATCTCCATGCTCAAAAAAGTCAGATCTGTTGAATTTCTGCCTGTTATGTAGCTATTGAAAGCATAAAGCTTCTGTCTGGATAAAAGGTGGCAGAGGTCGTCTAAAAACAACACATGGCCTTGTTCCAACTACAAAACTCAAAATGTTCAAAATTCTAGCGCACCTAGATTTTGTTCAACGCATATAATTCTCACACTGTTAAGAGTTGTGCAAAAGGCACATTTTTGCCAATTGTGGCTTTTCCCATGATAGTGTTGCAAGGATGAAAGCAGCTGCCTCGGGCAGTTCTCTTGGGTTCACGTTATTAGCTGAAGTGTCCGTCTGGCTCAAACTTCCCACCAGATCTAGCCAATGATTACAAGCTTTACACCCTGATTCTAAGTTCACTTATTTATTTGTTAATCGTTAGGGATGGGCTTGAAGTGGCTCATGAAGTAAAGTTCATCACAAATTTTTGCTGCTTTGTGGTTCACGAAGCAATGTTCATGGAAGGGCGCCTGGCACAAACATTTCACAAACTTTGGTGCTGTTTGAGGCAGTTCGTGAAAGATTACATTACAAGAATGACTGTCTGCGCAATTAAACTGTTTACAGAACTTCAAGGCAACCGGGTGGCAGAATTCTCTAGCCTTGGAAACACAAAGAGGAGCCCTCAAAAGTGTAAGAGGCACTGCTGGCTGCCAATAACAGAGATCCCATTCTGCTCTATGGGAACAGAATGCTATAAACACGCTCAGCTCAGCTCTGCAGCCTCTCTTCTCTCAACTGTTCACAGGACAGGCAGGAAACTTGTTAAAAGTAGCAGATCATATTCTCTCATGCTTAGGAACTCCTCTCTCCTGCTGGGATTTTGGTGTTAGGTGGACTCAGGGCTTTGAGCCACCCTGTCTCTCTGCTCACACTGAGCAGATGGGCTTAGCTGGTGGGTTCTGCGGTGGAGGACCCACATTTTGATTGTGATTCCTCTCCCCTGCTGGGGTTTGGAGGTGTTGGATGGACTCAGGGATCTGAGCCATCCATCTCTCTGCTCATGCCAAGCAGAGGGGTTTAGCTAGTGGGTTCCTCTGATGAGGACCCACATTTTGATTGTTCTTTCTCTCCCCTGCTGGAGTTTGGGGGTCTTAGGTGGACTCAGGGCTCTGAGCCATCCTGTCTCTGCTCATGCCAAGCAGAGGGGTTTAGCTAGTGGGTTCCTCCGATGAGGACCCATATTTTGATTGTGCTTCCTCTCCCCTGCTAGAGTTTGGGGGTCTTAGGTGGACTCAGGGCTCTGAGCCACCCTGTCTCTCTGCTCATGCCAAGCAGAGGGGCTTAGCTACTGGGTTCCTCCGATGAGGATCCACATTTTAGACTCCCACCTTTCCTGATTGTGAACCAACCTCTCTGTGCCAAGAGGGTCAAAGTGGGTGCAAAGGGTGCTTCTTGTGGGGGCAAGATGTCCTACACCCATCATGCACCACAGGCCCCCATCCCTGGGCACCAAACCCATCCTGCCAGCCCACTGGAGCTTGCCCCTAGCAGAGCATCACCAGAGGTCTTGGAGCCTCCTTCCCCTGATCTGTTCCTGAGGCTCTCCACAGAGGACAAAGTATTGTTAGCATTGTCCAAAGACTGGTTGTTGCTAACCCTCTTTGGAGAAGTCTCTTCCAGCAGTGGTTCAGAGGGGGAGAGCATCCTCCCCCTCCACACAACTCCCTGTTGCTGCTCCTGCCTCTAGGACACCCCTCCATGGCCCCTCCCAGTCCAGTGCCAGAAAGCAACTGTCCCTCCTCCCACTTTCTCTAGTCCTGGGGCATCATTTCCAGCCCACACTTTGGAAACATTTCCATATCCTCCCCAGTGACCTTTGTGTGGCAGAGTGCCAGGTGCACCATGCCCACATCCAGAGGGGCACAACCCCCAACACTTGTTCTCCATCTTCTGCAGGCACCTGCAAAGGGTGCACCCCAGTATGTTGCCAGTGGGGGAAAGAGTGGCAGCCAGTGGGAGGAAGAAGAGGCCCACTTCCTTTCAGCAGGGAGAAGTGGAGGGGGAGCAAGAGGCCCCTCCAAGAAAGACTCCCCACACTCTGGATGCTGTAGGTGGTGGGACATCAAGGCAGGCCACCCTCCAAAAGGATCACAGACCAACCAAAATGGGGAATGCGGTCCAGAAATAAAATGTCAAATCACGCTGGGTTGCACAGCAATGATGAGCATGAATCGAATATGGAAGAGCAAGGACATCAGCCTAGCAAATGCAGATTAGTCTGTGCTACTGTGTGCCAGATAGCAACCTATGGCTGCAAAAGTTGGACCATGAAGAAGCAAGACAGAAGGAAAATCAGCTCATTTGAGATGTGGTGCTGGAGAAGGCTCCTGCACATTCTGTGAACAGCATAGGTAACAAACAAGCAAGTACTGGAACATATAAAACCAGACATGTCATTAGAAGGAAAAATCATAAAACTGTGACTGACTCATTTTGGCCATGTCATGCGGAAGAACTCACTAGAAAAAGCAATTATGCTTGGACTGGTTAGCAACAAAAGAAAACTGGGCCGCCAAAGAACACAGTGGCTAGACACCATAAAAGTTGACACCAGCCTGAGCATGGAATGACTCAAAGAAATAGTACAAGATCAGAAAACGTGGAGAGAGCTGGCCCATAGAATCGCCAAGAGTCAGACATGACTGAATGGCTAACAACAACAACAACAACAACAACAGAATTTCCTGAGGCGTGATGGAATTTATTTATTAGTTCAATTTATACCCCTCCCTCCCCACAAGCAGGGCAGTTTACATTAGTTGGTACCCAGTACCATAAAACCATATGCAAAGATTAAAACATTTAAGCCTAAACATTACCATTAGGCAATTAAGCATTAAAACATTAAAACAATCCAATAATTAAAGTGCTAGTGATGGTATCATCTTACGTTAAATGAGATGGCATACTAACAGTTGTTTCCAGCTTAGTGAACTTCAGCCTAGCGCGATGATATAACATGATCTCTAAACCAGAGCCGACCCATAGCTACAGATGTTGTTGTTGGTGGTGTGGCAGCTCTTAATTGAAGCCTGGTGGAAGAGCTCCATCTTGCAGGCCCTGCGGAATTGCAAAAGGTCCCTCAGGGCCCTGGTCTCTTCCAGGAGCTCATTCCATCAGTATGGAGCTGCCACTGAAAAGGCCCTGGCCCTGGTGGCAGCAGGCCTGGTGTCCTTGGGGCCTGGGATGGTCAGTCGATATTGTGTTCCTGACCATAGTGCTCTCTGGGGCAGTGTTCCCTCTAAGCTGAGTTAGTGTGAGCTAGCTCACAGTTTTTTAGCTTCTGGCTCACATATTTTTGTCTTTGCTCAGGAAGAATGGCTCCAGAGCAAACTAATTTACACAGTAGACAAACTGCTTGCTCACAATGCTAATGCCAGTAGGTCACAAAGTAGAATTTTTGCTCCTAAGACTCCACAGCTTAGAGGGAACATTGCTCTGGGGTATATATGGGGAAAGGCGGTCCTGCTGGTATGTTGGACCCTGGCCATATAGGGCTTTAAAGGTCAGTATCAGCACCTTGAAGTGAATTCGGTATGCTATTGGCAGCCAGTGCAATGCCTTCAGCAGAGGCTTGATGTGCTCCCGTTTAGGGAGGCCCATCACAAGCCTGGCCCCAGCATTCTGCACTAGCTGCAGCTTCCGGATTTGCAACAAGGGCAGCCCCATGTAGAGAGCGTTACAAGATGACCATCGCATGAGTCACTGTAGCCAGGTCGTTGTGACCAAGGAAGGGAACCAACTGCCAAATCAGCCAAATATGGGAAAAGGTCGACTTAGCAGTGGCTACTACCTGGGCCTCCATTGTTAAGGAGGCATCCAGGAGCACTCCCAAACTCCTAATCTCCAGCGCTGGCACCAATGGTGCCCCACCAAAGGTCGGGAGTGGGAACCTCACCCCCGAGCCACCCCAACTCAGGCACAGGATTGCCGTCTTCGCCAGGTTCAGCTTCAGCCGACTCAGTCTGAGCTACCCAGCCATGGCTTGCAAAGCCTGGTCCAGATTTTCTGGTCTGGAGTCCGACTGGCCACCCAACATCAGATAGAGCTGGGTGTCATCAGCGTACTGATGACTGCCCAGCCCATGCCTCCAGGCAATCTGGGCAAGGGGGCACATATAGATGTTAAATAACATCGGGAATAGCACTGCCCCTTGAGGCACACCACACTCCAACGAGTGTCTCCTGGTCAGCTGTTCCCCAAGTGCCACCCTTTGTCCCTGACCCTGGAGAAAGGAAGCTGTCAAGCAGCCCTTTATGCTCCTGTGAAAGTTAGTTAAGGGACGAGTGAAAACTCAAATATTCCTGGTCTGAAATCTATGTATTAATTAAAATTTTACAAATACAAAAAGCAGTTAAAATATAAGATTACCAAACTTAAAAATAGGGCTATTCAGTAATGAAATCCCTACTCCGTTCAGAAGATGCTTAGAGGTGTTTGTAAAAGTTACCAGAAATTTTATGGTTTGTTTTTTTTAACTTTAAACTGCAAAATACCGTTTACCTCTAATTACTTTAACTGAGCTGGAGGCCTGTCTATTCTATCCCCTCCACGATAAGAGTTTAAGAGATTTGGGAGAGTCATGCCATTGTCTTTGTTTCATATACAAAGAGGTTCCTTTGCACTTTGGAAGTTTCCACATCTTCCCAAATTTTACACTCTGCTAGTAGCTTTTTATAAATCCCCTCCCTCCTTATGTAACTTCTCCAAATTTGTGATTTTATCTAATAAATTGGATCTGATTTTTGTTGTTTATTAATGAAAGCTGATTTGGAGATGAAACCCATAAGCACAGCCTTAAGTGCATCCCAGATAATAATTGGGGAAGTTACTTCATCTGTATTATGAAGAGGGAATTAGATAAGCATATGGAGCAGAAGTCCATCAGTGGCTATTAGCCACAAGGTATAGATAGGAACTCTCAGTCTGGGGCAAGTGATGCTCTGTTTTCTTGGTGCTTGGGAGGGCAGCAGTGGGAGGGCTTCTAATGTCTTGGCCCACTGCTGGACCTGATTCCCCCTGACAAACCCTGCATGGTGAAATGCGTAGGGACTTTGGATAATAAATCAGTCATCTATCACCTGGCCAGTTGGAGTAGACAACCCTGACTGTGAGGGACCAGTGGTCTAATCTAGTACAAGGCAGTTCTGTGTGTTCATGGAATGCTCTGTCTAGCTCTCCTTACGGTGTTGTGCTAGGGATAAATAAAAAACAGCAAATAATTTTATATATATTTAGCACGATATCACCAGTGGGATTCCAGTTCAGCATTAATAGCTGCTGTATTTTCTTTTGCAAGACACAAGGTGGTAGAAAGACAAGATATTTCTTTAGTAGACCCTCAATAACAACAGTAGATTAATGACCTTTCACTAAAAGGATAAGTGTGTGTGGGGGGTAAGTTTACTATACCAATCAAGCATAATTTCAGTGGGGGGAGAAGCCATGGCCAGAAGGGTAGCCATGGTAGAATATCTGTTTTGCATGTTTTGCCCATGCTTAATTCCGACTATCTCAATTTAAAAGGATCGAGTAGCAGGTGATGTGAAAGACCTCTCCTTGAGATCCTGGACAGCCACAACCAGTCAGAGAAAATAGTACTGACCACAACAGACCAGTGCTGTAACTCAGGATAAAGCAGCTTCATGTGTAAATAGCATCAGCTGAATTAAATCGGTAGAACTCCTGCCTTGCAGAAACTAGTTGTAAATTATCACATTTCACAATGTAACACAGGATAGTTTTTATGAGGAGTGCGTGTCTTTTTTCAATATATGCACACACTTAACTAGAAAGAGAAAAATGTTAGTGGTGGACTTCATGCACTTTATCCAAAGCACCGTTAACATTCAAAGCAATGTGACAGCTGTACAAGTAAGTAGCTGTAACCCTGCCTACATTTTCTGAAACAAGCAGTATTTTCTCTCCACTTAGCCTTCTGTCTGACTGGAACATAAAGGGGATTGATCGCTAAGGCTAGTTTAAGCATGTGCATTCAAGATTTGCATTTCTATCATGCTTTGCTAAACATACCATTTGCAATGCTGGAAACGTCAGAGCTTTCTGTAATGCTTCAGGGCTAAAAACCAATTTAACCCAGTATAGGCAGATTACAGTGAGACTTTTTTCCACACTCTGCCTTCACACATTTGTTGATGGCCCACCTACAGCCAAATGGGGTTCAATGTGGCCAAGTGCAAAGTGATGCACATTGGATCCAAACCCCCGAACTATAAATACACGTTGATGGGGTCCGAACTGGCAGAGACTGACCAAGAGAGAGATCTTGGAGTCGTAGTAGATAACTCACTGAAAATGTTAAGACAGTGTGCAACTGCAATAAAAAAGGCCAATGCTATGCTGGGGATTATTAGGAAGGGAATTGAAAGCAAATCAGCCAGTATCATAATGCTACTGTATAAATCTATGGTGCAACCTCATTTGGAGTACTGTGTACAGTTCTGGTCACCACACCTCAAAAAAGATATTACAGCATTGGAAAAAGTGCAGAAAAGGGCAACTAGAATGATAAAATGGTTGGAGCACTTTCCCTATGAAGAAATGTTAAAACGCTTGGAGCTCTTTAGCTTGGAGAAACAATGGCTGAAGGATGACATGATCGAGGTTTATAAGATTATGCCTGGGATAGAGCAGATAGAGAAAGAAGTACTTTTCTCCCTTTCTCACAATACAAGAACTTGTGGGCACTCCATGAAATTGCTGCACAGTAGGGTTAGCATGGATAATAGGAAGAACGTCTTCACCCCAAAGAGTGATTAACACATGGAATTCACTGCTACAGGAGGTGACGGCGGCTACAAGCATGGACAGCTTCAAGAGGGAATTAGATAAGCATATGGAGCAGAGGTCCATCAGTGGCTATTAGCCACAAGGTATAGATAAGAACTCTCAGTTTGGGGCAAGTGATGCTCTGTATTCTTGGTGCTTGGGGGGGCAACAGTGGGAGGGCTTCTAGCGTCCTGGCCCCACTGCTGGACCTCCTGATGGCACCTGGTATTTTTGGCCCCTGTGTGACAGAGTGTTGGACTAGATGGGCCATTGGCCTGATCCAACATTGGCTTCTCTTATGTTCTTAACATACCATATTTTAGAGGGGAAAAGCTACGTCTTCCCACCTATTCTTCAAGTGGACTTACTCCTATAAGAGTCTGAACCTTATACAAACAACAGAAGTATAAAAAATAATTGTTCTGTGTCCTTGAAGAGTCTAACATGAAGATGATTGCTTGAGTGAATGCCGGTACAAACTGACCAAGATGAAGCCACCTGACTACTTTGCATTGTTGACGCTGAAATGAAGCGAGGAAGAAGCAGAATGGATACAGGCGACTTCTCTGGCAACTGGAGAGACCACAGACAATACTAAGGCTAAGATAAATTAATACGGATTGCCCACAAAATACTTGCCCTGACCTGGGTAGCCCGGGCTACTCTGACGTCATCAGATCTCAGAAGCTAAGCAGGGATGGCCCTGGGTCAGTATTTGGATGGGAGACCACCGAGGAATACCAAGGTTGTGACCCAGAGACAGGCAATGGCAAACCTACTCTGAATGTCCCTTGCCTTGGAGACCCCACAGGGTGGCCGTAAGTTGGCTGTGACTTGACAGCAAAAAAAGAAGTACTTACACATTTTTAAAACACCAGTGAGAAGGGAATTGGGTCATAGACAGGACATTAAACTTTCTGCCACCTGTAACAGTAATCCCACTCAAAAGGGCTGGTGCCTCTAACAAGCAGTAATGGCAATGATGGGTCGAGGCTCAGTTGTAACTGAAATGATTTCTTCCTCAATTGTAGTTAACAAAAAGAGATTGGAGAAAAGTGTGGGTGAAAAAAAAGGGCAATTGTGCACATTCACATCATGGTTCTCCAGTGTGTAGATGATAGTTTTATCTCAGACTTTCAGTGGGTCTCGGGGAGGCTGTGAAAACCTTGAATAAGCGCCTGGAGGCAGTTTAGGGAAGGATGAAGGCTAATAAATGGAAGCTTAATCCCAAAAGGCAGAGGGTTCTACTGGTGGGTGGAAAGACTAACCTGAGTATTTAAGTGGTGGCAGCTACAAGCATGGAGAGTTTCAAGAGGGAATTAGATAAACATATGGAGCAGAAGTCCATCAGTGGCTATTAGCCACAAGGTGTAGATGGGAACTCTCAGTCTGGGGCAGGTGATGCACTCTATTCTTGGTGCTGGGGGGGACAGCAGTGGGAGGGCTTCTAGTGTCCTGGCCCCACTGCTGGACCTCCTGATGGCACCTGGTATTTTTGGCCACTGTGTGACAGAGTGTTGGACCAGATGGGCCATTGGCCTGATTCAACACAGGCTTCTCTTATGTTCTTATGTTCTCTTAAGTGTCTCCTCTCTTGGATGGGTTTGCCCTCCCCCTAAAGGAGCAGGTTCACAGCTCAGGGATGCTGCTAAACCTGGGTCTTCTGCTGGATAATCAGGTGGCAGCAGCGGCAGGAGCATCTTTCACCAGCTGCAGCCTTTTCTGATTAAAAAAGGGCCCTGCGGGACTTTTTACAGTTCTGCAGGGCCTGGAAAAAGGAGGTCTTCCACCAGGCTTTCAATTATGAATGTGCCCTAGAACATCTGGCCTGAGACCCTGCTGGATGCTATTTCTACCATTGGGTTGATCTGGAACACCATTATCATCGGACTCTGTTGGATGCTGGCTCTACTGTTGGGTTGATTTGGAATACCGCCATCATTTGATTATTTCTATCTGTAAATTGATGTTTAACTCTGTATTGTATTTTAACTGTTTTAACTCTAGATTGTTTGATGATATTTTAATCTTGTTAGCCACCTTGAGCCAGCGTGTCTGGCAAGGCGGGATACAAATAGTAACAACAATAACAGCAACAATAATGATAGAGGAGTGGGGAATCAAACCTGGTTCTCCCAGATTAGAGTCCATGCTCCTAACGACTACATCAAACTGGCTTTCTTAACTAGAAGTATTAAAGATACATTAATTCAGTCTGATTTTTATTGGAACCAGGGATAGTCCAACTCAGGCCTCATTTTGGGCTGGAGTGGGCCAGAGCAATGCTCTGGCGGTAAACAGCCCTGCCCCGCCCCCCTCCCAGGTCACCTGCGGCCCATCCAAGCTGGGAGGCAGCCAGGTCCTCGTGCAGCAAGCCCCCACCCCACCAGCCAGTTGTTCTTGGCCAGCAGCATCTGGCCAAGCAGGAGCAGCTCTGCGCTCAGTGCCACCAGCCCCATCCCGCTCACGTCCAACTCCTCCAGCCAGGCCTGGTGGCAAGCCCTGCCCCCAGCAGGCTGGTGGAGGAAGCCAGTCTCAAGTGGCCCGGGTCTGGTGGGCGATCCGGGGAAGGCGGGGCGAGGCATCTGGAGTGCTTGGCTGGAACCTTGTGGCGAGCAGAGCAGTGGCACTCGGAGTGCAATGGTGGGAGCAGCTCTGCACCCAGTGCTGCCAGCCCCATCCCGCTCACATCCAATTCCTCCAGCTAGGCCTGGCGGCAGGAAACCAGTCTCAAGCAGTCAGGTTCTGGGGGGTGATCCCGGGAAGGCAGGGTGAGGCAGCCAAAGTGCCCAGCTGGAGCCTCGTGGTGGGTACAGCAGTGGTGGTCAGGGTGCAATGGTGGGAGCAGCTCCGTGCCCAGCGCTGCCAGCCCCGTCCTGCTCACGTCCAACTCCTCCAGCCAGGCCCAGTGGCAAGTCTGGCTGGTGGAGGAAGCCAGTCTCAAGTGGCCCGGGACTGGTGGGCGATCTGGGGGAGGCAGTGGGGGAGGTGAGGGGAGGCAGCCAGAGTGCCCGGCTGGAGCCTCGTGGTGGGTAGAGCGGTGGCAGTCAGGGCGCAATGGTGGGAGCAGCTGTGCACTCAGCGCCACCAGCCCCATCTTGCTCCTGTCCAACTTCTTTAGCTATGCCCAGCAGCAAGCCCCGCCCCCAGCAGGCTGATGCAGGAAGCCAGTCTCAAGCAGCCCGGGTCTGCAGCAGGAGCCCGAGCTGGCCGAAGCAGCAGTGGTGACTCAGGCTTCAGCCAGAGTGAGTCGGGGTGCGTGCAGACCACAGAAGCTGGCTGCCCCTGCCCCCCCCAGGAGGGAGGGTACGCCGGAGAAACTTTCATTGTGGAAGAAGAATCTTTTTGTATGTGTCACTTAACACTTGATCATTCTTTTCTTCTCAAAGAAATTATCAGCCTGAGCTACTGCCCTGCATTTGTAGAATGTTAGTGAATGAAATAGGCTATCACATTTTCCTGGGGTCTCTATTCCACTTGGATCTTGCAAAAGTCTTACTGCTGGCTCTGTTTCCTTGTCCCCTAATGAGGAAAAGAGAACAATGCCTGAATTCTGTAGAGAACTCCCCACCCTACAATATATTAATATGCTTATAAAGTAGATCAATAACAAGATACATGATTTCTCTTCCATCCATATATAGTCATGGGAAGCTGAATATTATATATGCTGGAAACAGAGGAATCAAGGTAAATCAGTTCATTGCTCCACCTCAAATGGATTATGTATCTGTTTGTAAATGAAGAATATAGTCCATTTCAGTTGGTGATGGGATACTCTTTTCCACAGATTGCTTAGAATCATAGAGTTGGAAGAGACCTCAAGGGTCCAACCCCCTGCAGAAGGCAGGAAATTCACAAATATCTCCCCCTCCACACCCGCAGTGACCACTGTTCCATGCCCATAAGGTGACAAAAAACCTCCAGGATCCCTGGAGAAAAACTGCTTCTTGACCCCAAAGGTGTTGTGTAAAATTTTCCTATAAAGTAGCTTAATATTGTCCTGTTCCCCATTGCTGTTGCAGGGCTAAGGCCAAATGCCCCTAGCTTGTCAAAAGACGCATACTCAATTCATTGCAAGCCAAAACCCATCTTCTGGGTGTGGAACAGTGGTCACAGGGTGTGTGCATAACGCATGCAGGCCCAGCTGCTTGCTGCTGCTCAACAGCTGCTGCCCCATGAAGTGTTGTATAGTGGTTAGTGTTCCAGACAAGGATTTGGGAGACCCAGGTTTGAATCTGAGGTGGGAAATACCTGGAGATTTTGGGGGTGGAGCCTGAGCAGTGGGTGTTGCCTTCTGACACACTTCTGGTGATGTCAGCAAGTGTTGCCTATGCTAATGAGTTATGCTAATGAGCTCCTGCACCTCTTTTTTTACGAAATGACCCCTGGTCCAACTGGACACTACAAATGTGGTCTGTGTGACCCTTCTCTTTGGTGATGAAGAAGTTTGAACATCCACAAGGTTTTCATATAATGATTTTTTTTCATTTTACAAACTGTAATACTAAAAGGGCAATATATGTTATTATATGCCCATGCCAGCTTCTATATATTGAGATGTACAGATGAAACTGTAATACTAAAAGGGCAATATATGTTATTATATGCCCATGCCAGCTTCTATATACTGAGATGTGTGTACGCACTGTAAGACATGCATTGTAGAACACAGATCATAAATCCACAATAAAAATATGAAAGCATGTTTGGTAGCACATTTTGTAGGAAGTGGACACTCTGCTAGTGATCTGCGGTTCTTTATACTAAGTAAACATATATCACATGCATACAATCATTTGGATGTTCAAAAAAATGTTGCTCCGTCAAGAGGTGGCTTGGATTTAAAGGTTAAAAACATATGTTCTATGGATTTAATACAAATTTGGATCTGTCATGTTATATATAGGAGCTGCTTCTTTAAGACCACTTTGTAATGTATTCATGTTGCATTTTACTAGCCATAAATCACAGTGATTGCTTATTTGAGGGTTTTTGCACTGTGATCCTGGTTTGTTTTTCTGAAGTTGATCACAACCATGGTTGCAAGTCTGGTCCACTTAGCATACTCATTTGCCACTTGCTGGGGGGCACAACTGTCTAGTGGCCTATGCACATGGTCTCTAATGCATGCTAAGGAAGCTGGCCTTACAGTCGCAGTAATCACCACTCTTCTTCCTGGCATGTATTATGAACATTAAAATAATGGCTGTAATCCTGGACAATATTATGTGTGCAAGTCATACCATAATTGGTGTTTGTGGAATTCTCTCTCAGTGTAGACAGTTCACCCAAGAGACCGTAAAAATCTCCCTTTATGATGAGGCAGCAGTGCAAAGAAGCTCCCATGACGACTTAAATTTCTTTCATTTATTCTAGAGCAAACTCAAAAGGTTTTATTTTTTTAGCAAATTCTATCATGTAAATGTTAACATAAAAACATCTGTACATTTGCCATGATACACTCAAAATTGAAACAAATAAGATATAAATACAGATATGGATGTAACATGACCAAAGCGCCAAAAAAATCCAATCCCAAAATAGAAATTAAATACATGCACATGAACACTATGCCAACAAACTCCCCCCCCGCCCCCCGGATGGCTGACTATTGTGAGTGGTTTTGCAGCCTGTCCTTCCCACTTAAAACATTATTATTGTTAGCAAAGTCCTGTTGCATTCTACAAACATTTCTCTTCTCCTTTAATATGCACTATTATGCTTGATAAATAAAAGGGCTGGGAAGATGGTAGAAAGAAGAGATTTATATAACAATGTTGCAAGTTACATTACTTATACAGGTTATTGAGAAGCTAGTAGGAAGCAATAGAAAAGTTGTGTTGTATTGTAATTCAGGCAAGCACACATAGTGTACCTTTTTAAAAGAAAGCCACATGCCTCAGTTAATTCAGCACTACATGAGAGACCTAAAAGGGCTTGCATTGGTTGGTTTTTTTTCATACCTTGGGGACCTTGGTGGCCCAATGATAGCACGGACGTCACCATCTAAGGCAACCCAACAGCAGGCAGGGTCGTTCTGTGCAGATTCTCAGATATAAAAGGAGTGGGGACAAATGGGGGAGGGAGGGT
The DNA here is from genome assembly GCA_029375565.1 of Gekko gecko. Taxonomy (NCBI): domain Eukaryota; kingdom Metazoa; phylum Chordata; class Lepidosauria; order Squamata; family Gekkonidae; genus Gekko; species Gekko gecko. The sequence continues at coordinate 72,245,286 of JAPDNY010000003.1, read as the reverse complement.
CATAGGAAGAAGAAACACACGGAAAAGAAAGCTCTCTTTCAAATACTCTGAAAAAAATTAAAGCCCTGCATTAAGAGGCAGCAAGGAAAAAGGCAGCTGTAGACATATGGACAGTGCTGGGGAAAATGGAGCCCTCCCCATTCCGACATCTTACGTGCCAACAACGTGCAGATTTATGTCCACCAGCCTGTATGTACTGGTAGCCAAAACAGTCCATTTTGCCTGGGGAATTCAATATCCAACCTCCACTCCCAATTGGTGTAGACTAAGCTAGCCCTTTGAGTACCATCTGAAGAAACAGGACCAGGAATACTAAAAGACAAACAAAAGCATTTGCTATGTACATTAGACACAAAATGAGGTTATAAATAATCCAGATTGCATGGGGAGTGTGTGTGTGTGTGTGTGTGTGTGTGTGAGAGAGAGAGAGAGAGAGAGAGAGAGAGAGAGAGAGAGAGAGAGAGAGAGAGAGAGAGAGAGAGAGAGAGAGAATTGTAGCATACTCAAAGGATGGAGAGTCATTGATGAGTGGGTGGCTGTTAACAGAACTAGTGTCATACTAAGGAGCATCACCTGACAAAGAAAAACAGTATTTTATTAAGAAAGTAAGGCCTGGTTATCCACATCGCAGTTCCTGAAAACCAATCAGCTTTTGGAAAGTACAAATTGCTTACTGAGATCTGAAGCAGCAGCAGTTGCCAATCTGACATTCATTTACTAAAAGATGGGCTGTCAGTTCCTGTGGATGCTCCAGCAGTTTACATACATTACCAGTGCATATACTCTCAGTGCACACTAACAGACTTCATAAAAGGAAGAAATTCAGTCCTTGGTGAATACCATAACTGAACAGAGATCGGTTTTAAAAAAAAAAAGCTAAACAGAGCATGAAAACGTGTCATCCTCTATTGATAAAATATATTACGTTTATCTAAAAAATGTTCAATATGTGGAGGGGCAGTTCCTTACCAGTTGCAGCACAAGGCAATAAAAAACTTCAAAAAAGACATCAATTAAAATGCAATTAAAAACGTATACAACAGACATTATTTTTTTTTAAAAAAATGCATGGCAGCTGATCGCAGGCAAAAATAACATTAGTTTTCCTTCAAAGTGAAAACTTATCAACTTATACTTTAGTAAATCATGCTGTTATATAACAAAAAAACAAACAAACCCTGAAATGAAAATGCTGAAATGCATACTGAGGGGAAGCAGATAATGAATGATTTACACAGAGGCAGGTCTTAAAATAGCTATAATTACACTAGATCTGTGTCTGCCTCTTAATGGCAGCACCATTACAAATTTGCTGAAACGCCTGACCTAGGTCCATCAAGTGCTGGTATTATTATTTTTTTTAAAAAGCCTGGTTGACCCTGTGATCTGTACAGGTTTCTCTGGAGAACAGCTAGATCATTTCAATTTTTAACCCCCATTTTAAAACCATAACGTATGATAGAAACTGGGAGAACTGGAGAAACTGGTCAAAAAATGTAGGTTTAAACCAAATGCAAAAATCATGAAGACAAGTAGACAGCCAGGCATAAAACCAAATTCTATTATCAATGATTCAAGTGTCAAAGAACTGTGTGACTGCAGAAACCTACCAGGACTCAGAAATGCTAGTGGGTCAACTGCAACATTTACATATGGCTTTCTACTGCTGTTTTGTGTGAAGACTGCAACCCAGGCCTTGCTTCCTTTACATTCAATACAAAGAATATCCTACAATAAAAAGCCTTAGAGGACCGGAAACACTGATTGCAACAAATATCTGCATGGCCTCCACCAGCGGATGGAGTGTGCTGATGAGGGGGAGGGTCTCTGAGAGGCACAGCTGATTGTTTCTATGTCTACAAGTATGTCCAAAGATCTCCATTAACTGTGTGTGGAAACGTCTGAAGATGAGCTGCTGTTGCTGTTGGTAGTTTGGGCCCTCTTTATGTACAAGTTGAGGAGCTTCATCTGAAAGAGTAAAGTAATCAGGTCAACATTTTTCATTTAAGGGCTTGCTTTCCATTCCTTGCTCTGACAGAATCCTCATCGCCATAGGGATGACCACAGAAAATCACTACACTTGCGATCTGACCGAAGATCAGTGAGCCTCTGTTGCACATTTACTACTTCTGCTCTGTGTCTGAATAGCAGTAAAATATAATTTATATTCATACAGTGAATCGTCACATAATTGATAGATGTGGGGTAGTTCTTGCTCCATCATATTTTACTTTACAATAGTTAATCCTAGACATGAAAAAGTTAGTCCCCTCTTAAAAAAAAAAAAAGATTCAAAAACTGAGAGCTTTGCAAAATGATCCATGGAAATCTTTTATTTGCTCTTTAGCTGGGATAACTCTCACAACAAAATGTGTGGATGATATGGCTGAACCCCAAACGTACCCTCAAATACTAACACATCTATGCCCGCCATACCTGTTTCACAAGAACATCTGTCAAAGGAAATACTTACCTTGGAAGTAAGCATCATGGGGTCAGATTGCCATGAATTAGTGAGAGCACTAAAATTTGAAATGGGTGTGTGCACGAACAATGACAAAGATTTGGCCAAAAGTCACTATTAATCACTATTCATTTTTGCCCAGTGCCATCCCTTCCGATCGATGCAGCTGACTCCTTCCCCCAAGACTGGAGGTGGCTGTGATAAAATTTGGGGAGATTAAACAGGGAAGGAGATGAGACTTGACAGGAATTGGGTGAGGGTCTGTGATCAGGTTGGTAAGGTACTGTGATTCCAATTTCAGAATGATTTCGGAGGGACTCCCCATTCAGAATCAAGCCAAAGGTAATTCAGACCAATATTCCCTCTAAGCTGTGGTGTCTTTTGAGCAAAAATTCTACCTTGTGAGCTTCTGACAATAAAGTTGTGAGCGAGTGACTTGGCCACTGCATACATTCGTTTGCTCTGGAGCCATTCTTCCTGAGCTAAGGCAAAAATGTGTGAGCTGGAGGCTAAAACACGGTGAGCTAGCTCACTCTAACTCAGCTTAGAGGGAACACTGATTCAGACCATCACTGGCTTTGTTATTTCTTCCTGAATCACCAATTTCTGGATTTATTAAACATAAAGCACACATCTAAACTTTCATTTAAACATATTTGCCAAAAAAAACCTGCCAATTTTTTAATACTAGGGAAGAGGTGGATTTAAAACTGTTCTGATGCACTCATAACATTCCATCTCCTGATCCAAGAATCAGTTTTGAACATTTAAGGCAAGAGTAACCAAACTCATACGTTGTCAAAGGGTTTCATGGCCCGGGTTCATTAGATGCTGTAGATTTTCCGGGTCATGTGCCTAGGCCACGGCCACACAACCCGGAAGATCTACAGCAACTAAAGTAACCAAATTGTTCTAGAGCTTCGACATTTTTGGTGTCTCACATGCCTATTTACATGTCCCCAAAGGACTAAGATGAGCGATGGCAGCTGGGAGCCCTTGTTTTAACATGGCGACTCAAGGCACGCATGTAGGGGCAGGTGTCCTTCCCGTCCGGTTCCAAAATCGAGGGGCACGCACGTACCTTGCTCCCCGTGAGCTGTGCGAGGTGAGGCTTCAGTTCTTCACCGATAACGGAATAGATCGCCACAAGGCAAAATACGCTGGCTTTCCGGACGCTGCTTTCTGTATTGTCATAGCCCTTAAAAAAAAAAAAAAAGTTATGAGAATTCAGCGTTTCTTTACGAGACCTCTTCTTCCAATATTATTGGAGTTTAAAGAAATGAGCATGACAAGCACTGAAGGAGGCTCTTCCTTGATCTTCAAAGGATCAATTTTAAGCACTCTACTTGAGGAAACACTGAGGAATTTGGCTACATTTGGGTCACTTTGACAAGCACAGGGTTTCTGAGGGAGTGAACCACTTCAGATCTACCCGCTAACAAAGCTCTTAATAGGAAATGGTGTAAAAACCCCACTGCCTTAGTCACAAATACAAAGATCTCTCTCAAAAGTACAGTTTACATCCCAAAAGCGACATCCAAAAATCCCGGGATGCGGAGTTCCCACTTCAGCCAACTAAATGGATCATTTATATCTTGGGTTCACTGTAACTCCAGTATACTCAAGTGCAAGTGTGTGTGTAGGGGGTGAACAGGCTGAGGGAGTTGACTGACCTTTATGCCAGCATATCCCGGAGAGACTCCTGCGTAAGGGCCCATTACGGTGATGCAGGACCCCAGCGTCATTGCGCTGCTCTCAGACATCGGCACACCTCTGCGGCAGCTGCTCACTGGTGCAACTCAGGCCCTGGGGTCTGCTCTGGCGTTGTGGGTGGATTGTGGGGTGTGGTCAGAGTTAGTCCGCTTCCTAACGCCTTTCACCCCTGGAACATCCCGACAGAGGCACAAAGTTGTGCCAACAAAAAACATGGCTTAGCACGCAGGTGGCCACTGAACAGAAAAAACAAGTGCCCTCCCACTACTGCGGCAACAGCCACGAGGCTCTAGACGTTCAGGATATTATCTAAGGGCGTGACTAACACCTCCTTCCCCTATAGCAGCCAAGCCCACACCCCAGCACCCAATCACGGTCCCCCCAGCCCTACAAAAACCCCAGCCAAGACTCCCCACAACTCACAAGGCAAGGTGCACAGCATGGGATGCTGTCTGACAGCTCACTGCTGTGCAGACGTAGGGTGAGCACTGAGGCACCTTAGCAGCAGGAAAAACACAGAGAAGGTACTCAGCACCACTGGGCAAGCAATCTGTGGCAACACCTAACAGGGAGATCAAAGTCCACATTCTGTGGTTCACCCCTCTCAGTTCTGCATCCTAACAGGTACCCCCATCTCCAGAGGCAGGACACAAACAGGCACCTGCACACTAACAGGTAAGCAGGGGTCTGTTCCCTCAACCTCCTTCCCCCTTCTTGGCTGGTATCCACCTCAGCAAAGTCCACCAGTGTGGCAGCCCAGCTGGGGAGGCATGAGCCGCAGCCCCCTGCCACTGTGGTCCCTCCTCCAAGGGGGTTTGGTGCATGGGGTCGGGTCTGGGCTGGGAGAGTGGCTGGGGAAGGGGGCCCAAGCTCCTAGCTGTGGTCTGGACTGACAGCTCAGTTCTTTGCCAGGTCCCCCCTTTTGGGCAGGCCCAATGGTGTGGCAGAGCCCCACCCTGCTGAATGGAGTGGGAAATCACATCATTCATGCACTCATTCCCTTGCAGGAGCAGAGGTAGACAATCTTCTGCTGTGGGTTTGGATGTGCACACAAGAGGGGTAAGGGTGTTTTGAATGGCACTGGACTTTGGGGTGTTTGTGGCACAGGTCTGGCCCATGGGCCCCAGAGTGGGCTCCTTGCTGACCCATGACGAATCTCCATGCACCCAGCAAGGCACTTTTGGCCCCTTGTTGCAGATGCATGTATCTCTGTTTCATCCAAATACAAGTGAGAATCCGACAGGGCACACTTTGGCTCAGACTGCTATCTTCCTGACCCCAGGCCAAACCTGCCTTTGGAAGCCAGCAGCTGTATGCTGCCTGCTACCTCTCTTTGCCCTCCGTGCCATTGGGACTGTGCCCCAGGAGTGGAACACCCTTTTCCCATGTGGGTATGCAGAGGTGGATTCTGGTTCTCTTGGCCATGTTCCCCTCCAATAAAGTATTCTCATTTGCTATAGCTGTATTTTTGTGTGTGTCATTTGAGGGTGGGTGGGGAAGTTGACTAGCAATGCTGATGCTTCAATCTGCCTGTGGAGCAAATAGTATGCTGTAAGTAACCACCTCACAGCTGCTTGCTCAAACCACGGGATGCTATGAAATGGGCCCCTGAACAGGGTGCCCCTGGAAGATAACACACACAATGTATGGATGGGCTGCAGCGTGTGGAGATTATACAACAGAAGATCATCTGGGTTATTTGGGCTGGGGGTGCATTGCCAAGGGATGGGACAGCTCCCAATGAGGTTGTGTTAACAATTACAAGGAATGAAGCTTTAATAACTTTGATACACAAACAAGGCTTGGATGATAAAGAGATTAAAAATTATAGACCAATCTCATTATTAAATGTGGATTATAAAATGTATACTTCTTTTAGCTACAAGACTGAAGAAAATATTGATACGGAGAATTCATCAAGATCAAGTAGGTTTTTTTTACCAAAAAGATAACTTAGAAATAATGTAAGAACTGTTTTAAATGTAATTGCATATTTTGAAGTGCATCCAGGGAGGCAAATGGCTTTGACTTTCTTGGATGCTGAAAAAGCATTTGATAATGTCAGTTGGAATTTTATGCTGGAACAGTTGTTAGCTTCACAATGTGGTAAAGAATTTTTTTACAATGATCCAAGCAATTTATACTAAACAGCAAGCAAGGATTCTTATCAATGATTTATCACAAAATATTGATATACAAAAAGGAACCAGACAAGGTTGTCCACTCTCACCACTATTGTTTATCTTTGTACTTGAAATATTGAATAATATGATTAGAGAAGACACATCAGAGGAGTCAAAATAAGAGGAGAAGAATATAAATTACAAGCATTTACAGATGATTTGGTATTTGTCTTAAAAAATCCACTGGATTCAATTACACAATTATTAACAACACTGCAGAATTATGATCAGGTGGCTGGATTGAAGATTAACTTGACCAAGTCAAAAATGTTAACAAAAAATATGACTAAAGATCAACTCCAACAGCTACAAGAGAAATCAGGCTTTGAAGCACAAAAAAGAGTGGCATATTTAGGAATAAACATAACAAATAGATGTAGTTCTTTGGTGAAAGATAACTACATGGAACTCATGCTAGAAATTTAAAAAGATTTGGAAAAATGGAAAAACTTACAAATATCTTTGAAGGGCAGAATAGCTATAATAAAGATGAACATTCTTCCAAGACTGCTATTTTTATTTCAAACAATGCCAGTTCTCCAAAATCATCAATTTTTAAAGAACTTGATAAAGTGATGTCACAATATATATGACAGAATAAAAAACCAAGGATAAAAATAAAGCTTTACAGGATGCTAAAGAAAGAGCTGGATTTGCATTAGCAAATTGGCTCTTATATCATAGAGCAGCAGCACTAACATGGCTAAAAGAATGGATCACATGGGAAAATACCAGACTATTAACTTTGGAGGGACATGACCTATTACTGGGATGGCATGCATTTATTTGGTATGGAAAGTCAGATATACATAAATATTTTAAACAACATTTGGTTAGAAAATCTTTATTGATGGTATGGGAACATATTAAAAGATTATTTTATACTAAGACACCTAAATGGATCTCACCACTTGAAGCTTTTACAAATCCTAATTTGTTGGAAAAAAATGTTATTGAGATATGAGGATTTGGTGGATAATAAAAATGAACTAAAATCAATAGAAAAACTTAAAGAACAAGAGATTAATATAAGTTGTTGGGAAAGGGTACAAATAGAGTCGAGATTTGCTGAAGATAAGCCATTTGGTTTTTATTCAAAAATAATGGAAATAGATAAGATATTGTTATATGCTGATGATAAACTGATTAAGAAACTGCATATAATACTGTTAGAAGAAAAACAGGTTGCTTACCTGTAACTGATGATCTTCGAGTGGTCATCTGTGCAGTACCACACATGGGTTGGGCGCCTGCGCATGACCTCGTTCGGAGAAACTTCCAGAGCTTTTCCTCAGAAGAGCTTTTGGCGGGCTCTCCCCCCGCTCTGGGGGAGGAGACATGCACTGCGCATGCCCAGAGCGGGAGAGAGAGCCGCCTCCCACTCAGTTCCTTCGACCGCCACTGTCAAGGCCAAAGAATCCAAAACAGGACATCTGGAGATGCCAGCAGCGGGGAAGGCTGGGTGGGATTGTGGTACTGCACAGATGACCACTCGAAGATCATCAGTTACAGGTAAGCAACCTGTTTATCTTCGTCGTGGTCTCTGTGCAGTCCCACACATGGGTGATTACAAGAGCTGAACCAGTTGGAGGAGGGAGCTGGCAGCTGCAAAGGACACAAAAATACTGGTTAAGACACAGCATCACCACCAAAACAAATCACCCACGGGTCCTACCTGAGGGTGTACCAGGATCAAGCAAAGAGAGATCGCAGCACCGTCTGACCAAAGGCAGCATCCCGCCGAGCTCGGACGTCGAGTGCGTAGTGGGTCACGAAGGTCGATGCCAAGGACCACGTAGCAGCCGCACAGACGTCTTCCAACGGGACACCGGCCAGGAAAGCGGTGGACGTCGACACCGCCCGCGTGGAATGGGCAGTGAGACAGGTAGGAACGGGTTGACGCGCCAGCTCATAGCAAAGGGCTATGGTGGAAGTCACCCACTTAGAGAGACGTTGAGAAGAAATGGGTTCCCCCGGATGAGGGGGCCATAAGCTAGGAACAGCCGAGGAGATTTACGTATGGGCTGTGTCCTGTGTAGATAGAAAGAGAGCGCTCTGCGCACATCTAGACAGTGCAGGGCTCTCTGAGAGGCATCAGTCGGGTTCGGGAAGAATGTAGGCAGAACAGACGACTGAGAGAGGTGAAAGGCAGAGATGACTTTAGGGAGGAAGGAAGGATCTGTTCTAAGGACCACCTTCTCCGTATGAAAAACGGTATAGGGGGGATCGGCCCTAAAGGCCGCTAGCTCCCCTACTCTACGGGCAGTGGTAATGGCTACGAGAAAGGCCGTCTTCCAGGACACTAACCTGAGGTCAGCGGTAGCCATCGGCTCGAACGGTTTAGCCATGAGCTGAGAAAGGACTAGAGACAAGCTCCAGGAAGGCACCAACGGTTTCCTAGGCGGGCACATGCGAAGAAGACCCTTGAGGAACGTCTTGGTGAGACGGTGGGAGAACACTGATGAGCCTTGGATGAGGGGGTGGTAGGCGGAGATCGCCGCCAAATGAACCCTCAAGGACGAGTATGCCAGGCCCGCATCCTTCAAATGCACGATGTAGGCGAAGATCTCACGGAGAGATGATCGAATCGGATCGAAGGAGTGATCAGCAGCATAGGATTGGAATCTGTTCCACTTGAACTGATAGGAACGTCGAGTAGAAGGCTTCCGAGCATTCAGAAGGATTTCAGAGACCTGGTGCGGTCTGCACGAATCTTCTGCACGACCCGAGAGATGAGAGGGAACGGAGGAAACAGATAAAACAGGGTTCCGTTCCATTTGTGGAGAAAGACATCCCCGAGCGACCGAGCAGACGGGGGACCCCTGCTGAAAAACAGGCGACATCGAGCATTGTCGACGGACGCGAAGCCGTCGACAGATGGGTGACCGAACTCTTGAAACAGAGGCCGAAGGTACCGGAGGGGAATGGACCATTCGTTGTCCGATGAGGCAGAACGACTCAACCGGTCTGCATCGACATTCTGATCCCCGGGAATATGGATCACCGAGAGCGTGATGGAGTGACGGAGGCACCAGGACCAGAGGTCTATCGCCAACGTGCAGAGACGAACAGAGGCAGTGCCGCCCTGTCTGTTGACATAATAAACAGCCGTGGTGCTGTCGGAAGCCACTTGGACGACACGGCCTTGGAGGGTCGGAAGAAAGGACCGAAGGGCCAGGTAGATCGCTTGCAGCTCCAGATAATTTATGTGGCGAGCTGCATCTCGAGCAGACCAAGCCCCTTGAACAGTAAGCGTTCCGCTCCGGGCTCCCCAACCCGAGAGGGAAGCGTCCGTGGTCAACAGCAAGTCGGGAGGAGGACGACGAAATGGCATCCCGGAAAGGAGGTGGACAGGTTGAGCCCACCACTCGAGGGAGGCGAGGACGGTTTGTGGGATCGACAGAATCGTGTGCCAAGGCCTCCGGAGGGGATCGAAGGCTCGTAGGAGCCAGAGCTGAAGCGGCCGCATCTTCAACCGGGCGTTGCGGACAACGAACACCGTAGAGGCAAAGTGACCCAGAAGCCTCATGACCGAACGGGCGGATTGTTGGGGACACGTCTGAAAGGCGGACACCATCGCCCGAATGTCGGAAGCCCTGGACTCCGGAAGGAAAGCCGCTTCGAGGTTGGTGTCGAGTCGAGTCCCGAGGAATCGAAGGATTTGGAGGGGCTGAAGGGAGGACTTGGCGTGGTTGACGCAAAGGCCAAGAGCACGGAGGAGGGAGAGAGTCTCCCGAGTGTCGTGGAGCAATTGAGTTGGCGTTGGAGCCACGAGAAGCCAGTCGTCGATGTAAGGATAAAGAGTGACTCCCCGTCGGTGGAGTTCGGCTACCACCACAGCCATCAGCTTGGTGAACACCCGTGGAGCTGTAGAAAGGCCGAAGGGAAGCACCCTGTACTGGTAGTGGGCATCTCCAACGGCGAAGCGGAGAAACCGCCGATGTTGGGGACGGATCGTGACATGGAAGTATGCGTCGTGAAGATCGACTGACGCGAGCCACGCTGCCCGTGGAATGAGAGGGAGGATCGACTGCAGAGTGACCATTCTGAATTTCTGATACCGAATGTAACGGTTGAGATCCCGAAGGTCCATAATTGGTCTGAAGCCGCCGTCCCTCTTGGGGACCAGGAAATACTTCGAGTAGAAGCCGAGAGTTCGTTGCGCCTCCGGGACGACCTCGATGGCCCCCTTGGCAAGGAGAGCAGAAACCTCGAGATCGAGGAGGGGGTCTGGAGGCGTGACGACAAAGTGTGGGAGGATCGGAGGCGAAACGAACTCTATGGCGTACCCGACCCGCAGGATGGTGAGGACCCAAGAGTCGGTTGAAATTTCTTCCCAGGCTGGTAGAAAGGGGAAGAGGCGGGTATGGACGGAAGGAGTGAACGACATTGGAGAGAGACGGTGGGGACAGTCAAACAGACTGCTTAGGCTGCGGCGGCTTTTTGGTGGGTTGGGAACGGTGTTTGGAAGGAGGACGGGAGTCGTACGGTTTCCTCCTCCATTGGGAGTGAGGTGCTGGAGATAGGTATCGCCTGGAGGCGGAAGGTTTCCAGGAACGGTTTCTGGGACGGTAAGGTGCAGCCGAGACTCCAAGGTTTCGGGCCTGCTTACGACTCTCATCAACAGCCTTCAACACTTCGTTGGTGGTGGAGTGGAAGAGGCCGTTTCCGTCAAAGGGGAGGTCTTCTACACGGAACTTGACGTCCGGTTGAAGGGAGGTGCCCCGCAGCCAGGCATGACGCCGGAGAGCGACAGAAGACACCAGGAGTTTAGAGGAGCAGCTGACTGCATGACGAACGGAATTGATTTGTTGCTTTGATATGGCACAAACCTCAGACAAGGCAGCCGAGAGAGTGGGACGGTGCTCTTCCGGAACAAACTCCAGGACAGGGCGAATTGCATTGGCAACGTTGAATGCGTAAGCAGACAAATACGACAGATAAGTATCGACCCGGAGATTCATGGAGGCCAGAGAGTACATCTTCTTGGCCAGAAGATCCAGTTTACGACCCTCACGGTCAGGGGGCGTGGACTGGCGAGCAGGCTGCCTCGATTTCGAAGAAGAGTGAACCACCATGGAGTTCGGTGGTGGCTGAGAAAGGAGGAATTTGCCAGGAGCATCCTGGATCCTATACAACCCATCATAGCGCCTCGAAACTGGAGGGATCGAAGCCGGGTGTTCCCATGACTCTTTCAACATAGAAAGGTGGACAGGCAGCAAAGGCAAGACGGGAGACGGAGGAAGATCAGCCTGGACCAATCGGTGAACGACGTCGGTCACTGCTGGGGACTCCGTAAAGCCCTGAACTTGGAGGGCAGTCGCCATCCTGGTAACGAGCTCCAAAAATGCCTTAGGGCCTTCTGTAGGGGAAATCGACCCCGAGCGTCGGTGCTCGTCCTCGATCCGAGAGACCTCGGGATCGAACTCCGCCGAATCCGACCCGTCCGAGATCGACATAGGAGAGGAGGATCGGGGTTGGACAAGGTCGACGACCGGATGGTCGACGGCAGGACGGTGTCGAGGTTCCATTGGGGAACTCCTCGGAGCGTCCCGATTTCTGGGAAGGTAAGAAGGCTGTTCCCGAGAGGCAGAATGAGCCGAGGCCACAGATGCCGAGCGCCGAGGGCGGTCAGGGGCGTGGGCCTGATCTCTGCGTTCCGAATGCCGGATTCGGTCATAGCGGTGTCTCTCCGGTGTCGGAGACCTCGAATAATAGTAGGCCGCATCCGGGCGCTCCCGACGGTCTTCGCAGGACCAGCATTGGTGGTCAGAGGCGGAATCAGACGACGACGGGGATTGCCTACGGATCAGGCATCGACGACCAAGTCGAGAACGAGACTGAGCATGGCGGTGCACAACCAGACCCTCGTCCAAAGTGTGGATCGGGGTAGTGGAGCGCCTCCGTGGAGACCGGGAGCCTGTTCGCGGAGACAGGTGCGGAGGCGATCTGGTCAACTGGCCCAACGGTATCGTCCCCGTAGGTGACGAGTGGGGGTGCTGCGGAGTCTGTTGTCGAGCCGCAGACTGCTGAGATGTAGAGGCAAGGGCCGGCATCGACGTCGACAACCCAGTCACGATGATGGGGTCCACTTTCAAAACCGAAGCAGAGGGCGTGGCCTTCGACCTCGAAGGGGTCTTATCTTCAGCCCGCTTAGGTTTCTGTTTCAGTGCCTTCGAGGAGGTGTCCGATTTCTTGGCTACCGAGACCTGGGAAGCTCCCGAAGACATTGTGGGACGCAGAGCCGATTCAACAAGAAGAGCTTTGAGCCTAGCCTCTCGATTACGGCGAGCCTGACGAGTGAAACTCGCGCAATGAGGGCAAGAATCTACTCTATGGGCCTCTCCCAAACAAACTAAGCAAAGGTCGTGCCCGTCGTTGGATGGAATTTTAGCAGGGCAACGACGACAGACCTTAAAGAATTGAGTCTTTCCCATACAAAAATCCCCACCCACCCTCCAAAGAAAGGAGAGGGGGGGGGAAGAGAGATAGACAAAGATTTTTTTTTTTTAAATGTTTTTTAGAAGAGAAAGAAGCAAATGGAAAAAGAAAGCAAAAGCGAAGAAAGATATACTCAGCTGAGGTAAATGGAGGAACGACAGGAACGAGGTGTGAACACGAAGGCGGTCGAAGAAGAACTGAGTGGGAGGCGGCTCTCTCTCCCGCTCTGGGCATGCGCAGTGCATGTCTCCTCCCCCAGAGCGGGGGGAGAGCCCGCCAAAAGCTCTTCTGAGGAAAAGCTCTGGAAATTTCTCCGAACGAGGTCGTGCGCAGGCGCCCAACCCATGTGTGGGACTGCACAGAGACCACGACGAAGATCTGTATGGTCAAATGGGCACAACATATGGGTCATAATATTGATTTGGACCAATGGTCATGCATATGGAAAATGAATATAAAGATTACTAAAGTGACCTCTTATAAGGAAAATATATATAAAATGTGTTATAGATGGTATATTACTTCAGATAAATTAGTTAAATTTTATCCTGACCTACCAAATGATTGTTGGTTCATTTTTTCATATGTGATGGACATATTATAAAGTTAAAAACTATTGGTCTTGGATAGTTGAACTGTTACAAAAAGTGTTAAAAACTACTGTACCTTATACATCAGAACTGTTTTTATTGAATACAGCACCAGAGAAATACAAAAAACAAGACTTTTATCTTACCATACACATAACGACAACAGCAAGAATATTATATGCTAAATACTGGAGAAGAAATGAAGTCCCTCCAAAGGAAGAAGTTATAAATAAAACACTGGAAACAGCAGAGATGGACAATTTAACTTCAATTCTGAGAGGACATAAGAAAGAAAACTTTTGAGGACACATGGTCAAGATTTTTTAAATGGATAGAAGAGTACAACATACAAAATTTCCAGACATATAATCAAAATACAAGGAAATAAGAACTATATGTTTAATGGTAAGCAAAAGGCATATGTGAAAACTACAAGGTGGATATAGTATGAGGTCAATAACTAGGTTAAATAACGATGCAAATGAATTTCCTCTAATTTGTATTTATGTATGTTTGTTTCTGTCTGTCTTATATATGAAATAAAAGAAAATGCTTTTTTTTTTTAAAGAAAATTATACAAGGATACATATTTATTTATTTATTTATTAGATTTATATTTAAGATGAATACAGGGAACAATTTGTTGTGACCGCCCTAAGCCTGCTTGCGGGGGAGGGTGAGATACAATTTTTTAAAAAAATTACAAGGGATTGGGAGGACACGAGGAAAGGGTACAAAGGGTCCATGACACATGGTTGTCCCAGTCTGCCCTGTTCCATTTATGTGGGGGTGAAGGGGGTGGTACAGCCTGCGAGAAATGCCTTGCCGCCAGTATTTGCGTTGGATGGCTGTCTTTGGATGGCTGTCTTTTGGCACTGAAGAGCAATGTTGGTCAAGGGTCTGCCTCTGCAGAGGCCTGGAAGGGCTGCGTGGATCCTAGCAACCTCGGCCCCATTTGGCTATGCTAATGATGGGAGAGAGCGAGAGAAAGAGAGAGGCTGGGCTTTGTAGGGGGCCGTCTGCAAAAAGGATCAGTGCTGTGGCCATTGTGTGCATCAGGCTTCTGGCTGGGGTCCTTGCCAAAAATGATGACCATAACAACAAACATGGTTGCTGTGGATGGTGTCCCAGGCTCCAGCTGCCTTCAGTTTTTCCTTGGAGCCAGGGCCCTCAGAGCTAAGACACCCACCCTATGCGAGGAGGGTATCCAACTGCACTGTAAAGGGAACAGCCATCCATACGAATGCCCGGTTCCTTCTATGACTCCCGGCTCCTTTGTCGCATTGGCTGAACACTCAGAAAGAGTTCTGTTCTGCAGATGTCCTTTGCCAGCAGAAATGAACCCATAAACTGATGAAGCGGAATATTTACTGTTCACAGAATGTGGGAATTCCTAGCTCTGAAGTCATATCACCCTGCCCTCTTTTCATGGGAACAAAACAAATATAAACAGAACAGGAAACCCTGGAGAGCACCCTGGAAAGCCCCTCGCCTCCTCCCACAGGGGTGCCAATAGCCACCCTCTGGCTGCCCGTGCCGGCTGGCTCAGGGTCACATACGGCTGTTCAGGAGCTTTCGACTGCAATGGGCAGCTTGCGGCTTCTTCCCCGACACACCCTCGTTCATGAGCCTGCAGCCAGGCTGTGCGGGTGCCAGGCTGAGGGGACACAGACGAGGATGGGTGCTCAAAAGAAACCCTTCCTGCGAATAGAGATTTGCACCAATCATCTTGGGTGCAGTGTGGGGCCAGGCATGGGAGGTGTTCCTGATCTATGAACAGGGTCGAGACAATGGGGCACTGCTCATCCTGTGGTTGACAGATGATTCCTCCCCAAGGGAGCCAGAGGGTACGAAACCCCAAAAAGTGGCCTGAATGTTAGGGTCCCTCCTGTGCCAGATGAGCTCCCATACCTACCTGCTTGTGCTCAATGTGCCCCAACATCCTGCCTTGCCACTGCCTCCTCCTCCAACGCCTGTGCGTTGTCCTGCCCCCTGACCCAAGGACCCTCCAACAGGCCTCATTTGAGGGCTGGTGGCAACCATTGACAGATAGCCATGTTGTGAAGCATCACACAACAGCAAAGAGCTGGGCCACTACCAGGGGCTGCCAATCCCCCCCCCCGGTCCAATAGACCCAAACAGAAAAATACAGGTAAGAAAAAAATTGTAAACAGCTAGTAGCTATGCTGTGGGGAGTGGGGTTTGGCTGTACTTGTGTTCACTGCTTTTAAAAACAGATCATGGTAGATGTAGGCTACAGGACTAGAGAGAGGAATGCACTACTTTTAAAGAAACAAATTAAAAATACATATACTTTTAAAGTTGTTTATGAAATGCAGGGCTTTTTTGGTAGATAAAGCCCAGCAGGAACTCATTAGCATATTAGGCCACACCCTTGACAGCACAGCTCATTGGCATATTAGGCCACACCCCCATGTTACCAGAAGTGTGGTCATCCAGCCACACCCACCCTTTTGCTTCTTATTCTGTTTACCCTGTTTGTTGTCAAAACCCAGAGTTTTTTTGTAGCAGTAACTCCTTTGCATGTTAGGCCACACATCCCTAATGTAGCCAAGTCCCAGGCCCGTAGCCATGATTTTTTAATTTTGGGGGGCCTTTAAATAAGTCAGGGGGCACCCCACCCCCACCCCCCAAAGGAGCGCCTGGCCTTGGCGGTAAGTCAGGGGGCCGGGCCCCAAGATGCCCCACTGTAGCTACGGGCCTGGCCAGTCCTAATAAGTTTCTGCTGTTGGGCGTGGCCTATTATACTAATGAGTTCAGGCTGGGTGTGGCCAACTCAGGAGCCAGCCGGAACTCCGTTACTGTGTGTTCCTGCTTAAAAACAGCCCTAATGAAATGGTGGGACATTATTGGAGGCTTTTTACTGTTCACTGCTTTTTGTTCTTGTTGAGGGATGAGTCGTCCCCGAATCATACAGTGAAGAAGCGCTTCTGTGAGCATATAATATTCTAAAAAAATACTTTTAAATTAATTTGGCTACTATGGAAGGAAAACTGTTGTCTGTTGTAGACAGCGTCCAATAGGAATCCACACACGTCACAACACTAGATTTGTCACATCGTTCACAGTATCAGTGGGGAAAACAGCTGAGGGAAGCAACATTTTGCCCAGGAACAAAGCACCATGAAAACTGTCTATCTCTGTAACAAGAGTAGTTTTGAGGAGATAGGTTTGAGACACAATTACCACAGTGCAATTGCAGCAGTAAAATACCATTCAAAGTGCCCTGGTATTGGCTCAGAGTGACCTCTGCTGGGAGAGTCCTACAAATATCTTTGGCCTGTATTCCTAAAATTTCTACTGCTTCCTATCTCTAGGCCGGACCCAGCAGAAAGATACTTTTTAAGAGCAAGACTGGGTCAGGTTCCCATTAACAAATGTGATGGAAGTATATATATATATATTCATGCTTTACAAATTTTCTAGTCCAGGGTCAAGTTCCTGAGTTCCATTTTCAGGTTGCTTCTCCACTTTCTGACCTTAACAGTATGAATTCATTTGATCAGCAGCCCTATGGAAGCTTATTCAAAGGTCACCTGTAGCCTTCAATCATGTGGTTACTCAGTCTTTTAATGCCCGCTCTCAATGTGAGTTAATGTATTACTGAATCTAAAAAAAGATGAACTGGGCAAAAGAGGCCTGATCTGGCTAAAGAAGGACCAGCCGTGCAACCCTAGGCAGAGACACTTGTCTAATCCCTGGGAGTATTTCTGTATAGGGCTGCACTGTAAATTAGTTATAAATTATAACATCCAATTTCTTTTTGACAGGGTAATAACTTATTTGACTCATAAAACCCCAAGCCTTTCTTGCGTGATTTTTATTTATAGTTTTCATTCCGTAAACTGCAAACATGACAAAACCTTTTTTAAATAGTTGGGTGAAAATAGCTTGAGTCAGATTTTTAGAACTGCAACACAATTTAACCATTATTGACTCTCTCAATCCCTGACCTGACCCCACCCTCAAAACACACAACGCACAGGACGAAGAATCCTTTGAAATGCTCAGTTGCCACTCCCCCCCCCACTGAGCTGGAACGTCAGAGGAAATGTTCTTTCGTTAATTGTTTGCCTACTTCATTCTGCTTTCAAAATTGTTGTTTGGACTTTGCTGCAACAATTAATATTCTGAAGTGGTAAGGTTCAGGCCTTCCCCAAAATTATGTACAATTAACGGCAAGAAAAAAAAACATGCAATAAGCAGACATAAAATTACTTTCTCATTGGAAATGACAGCCATATTGTTTGAGGGGTTTTATAGTTACTTCTTCACATTAAGCCAACACCAAAGCAAACCTCTGAAGGCAAAAGACATCAAGAGGAAGAACCTCAATCATCGTTCAATTATAGTTAACCTACCCTATGAAAGAGGCCCTGGACGATCACCATAATACATACTCACTTCTATCCAAAACTCGCACGCATGCACACAGCCCTTCCAATTTGGGAACAATAACCCAAAGCACCAGCGCATTGAATTGTATTTTGGCAACTTTGCTGAACTCTTAAAAAATGCCTCAGAAATCAATCTGGTAGAAAAAGTTGTTTCAAGCTTCTTTACAATATTCATCAGCTGTTGGGTAGGAAGCCACAGGTTGGTTGAACCCAACCTCAGCTGGGTTACAGCAGTGGCACCACTGCTTTTTAAAAAGAAAGGCCCAGAGAGAAAAACAGAGGGAGAGAGAGAAGGAAGTAGCTGAAGACAGAGCAGTTCACTGTATGCATTACATGCAACTGCGGGTAACAAAGGGCCAAACTACAAGCGACAGTGGCCAGAGGGCCATCCCATGGTCGTTGATGCCATTTTAGAAGTGTTCGTAGTTCTTTAAAAATTGCCACGAGGCCCCAGTCTAGTTCGGGCATCCAGCGCAGCAGTCCCAGGACCTCTTGCTTTCTCTTTCTCCAAAATCTTCAGGTGCAGAAACATTCCCCACCACGGCCTCATGACAATTTTTAAAGAACTACAAATGCTTCTAAAATGGAGTTGGTGTCCATGGGATGGACCCATGGCCACTGTCACTTGTAGTCTGGCCCAAAGCCCTATAGGGTGGGATGTGTGTTTGCCTTAACGAAAAGCAGCCATGGGATACTACAACCTGAAAGAAAGAAGGGAGCTTAACCTTTTCTCTGCTCCAAACTGCCACCTAGGGTTGCTGGGTGCCTACCTGGCATCCAGTGGGGGTTGGAAGCTCTGTGTGCGGGAGCTTTGTGCACAGCATGCATGCTGCAATGACATCACCCAGAAGTGATGTCATCACGCTGGGCATGCCATCGAGAGACACTCTAGCATTCAGCTTTAAAACTCTATGGTACCATAGAGTTTTAATGCTGAATGCTAGAGCATCCCCCAATGACGTGCCTGGTGTGATGACATCACCTCCGGGTGATGTCATCATGCCGGGCACATTGGCCTGATTCTGGCACTTTGGGGGTGAGGTTCCACCCGGCAGCTGGATCCGGGCCAGCGAGTTGGGGGCCTTGGGGGACCTGGCAGCCCTACTGCCCCCCAACTACTTGTTGCATACATGATTCCAGATTTTAAAAAAACCCAAAACCTCACTGTAAGTTCAATTAGCACCAGTGTCTTGTCTTTGCAGAATCATTCTGACAAGGCTACTGTGACATCACATACTCCTTGGGATAACTAGGGATACTACACGGGTGAGTAGGTTGGAACTCTGCCAGAATTTCCTGCTATAACATGGAGCTTGTCTGTCCCAAACACAGGGCTGTGCCTCTAAGGCATAACCTAGCTTTGACCTTGTATAAGAAGATTTGTGTCTAGTAATTTTCAGTGGTAAGAGAACCAATAAATGTACCTGCCAACTTCTTCTGACCTGTGCTTCAAAATGCAAGATGAACACATTTCATTGCGGCTGCTCCATTCTGCGGAAATGAATTCTCCTAACTTTTTTTGCCCATTGATATGATAAGCAACATAAAGTATTTTATCATGTTTTTCAGTCAAACTTCCAAAAAGCCTGCAAGTGCATGGTTTGGTAAAGTATCGGTAACAATGGGGTGACAACGCAGAAGGCCTTCCTGCATCTCCTAACTGATCATCCCAGTGGGACTGTCTTTCCCTTTGACATGTGTTTTAATGTTTAATGTTTACCACTCGAGAGACCCTGAATTGGGTGCAAAGGTGACATAGAAATAAATAAATAAATAAATAAAGCTAAGGTTAAGCTCTTTAAGCGGCTGCTTTGTGTAGACTGAATTTAGACTGTTCTGTGGATGCAGTCTTTGGAACTGAAGTGTCTTTATTATGATGATCGGGTTTTTTACTAGATTGTAAGCAGCTGTGAGTTTTATATAGCAAAATGTGGTCTATAAATACACTTATTTCATTATTGAAGAACTAGCTTTCCCCCCCCCTGGGGGGGGGGAGAACAGCTCCAGGGAGAGGAATCTGCCATCCAGCCCCCATTAATCCTTCCTGAGGTAGCCCCTCCCAATCCCAAATGCCATCTCAGGGCTACAGGAAAACTAATGCACCTTATGGAAAGGAGGGGGAGAGAGCAAGAGAGAATGCTTGTCCTCAAACAGCCTGACTACACAGACAACAGAATGAAATTGTCAGGCAAGAGCATATATTTAAGCAGCAGATTAGCTTCTGAGAAGCATAAAAGGCAGCTACGACAAAGCAAAGTTTATGTATACACACACATACATACACACAAACCCTCCCAATAATGCAGGTATTTTTAACATACATCACTGTATACTGCCTTAGCTGCAAATCAGTAGCGATGCATTAATTAGATTTTTTTAAGTACTTTCCAGATTGAGGGGACCCTAAGAAGGGCTAATGCGCTTGATCTTAAAGGGCAGGGAGTATATAGGTAGATAATGGCCCTTTAAGATAGGCCTTAGACTTAATGGACGTTTATACCCCCAAATGCGACTCCTTGAATTGGACCCAGGAGGTGGATAGCGTGCTTTAAGAAATACACAGATAATACACCCCTGAGCTACATTCCCATTCTAAACGTCTACTATTATTCTACTTAACTGAATAGCTCTTATTTGCCACATGCCAGAAGTTAACACATACAAAACATTAACTTAATGGTCTACAGGATGATTAAATGGCTTAATGCAAGGTACTATTACCTGCAACAACCCAGGAATGATGTCTTGAAGGAGCTGGTGCAAAGACTCCTTGGAGATTCTCTCGATGACTTTCGTCTGCATCTTAATGGCGGCCAGATTAATTGGGTAGTCAGCCGTTTGAATGATGGGGCACAGCACTTTGATGCACTGCTCAGGGTGGATGGAGCTGGCCAGGGTGGAAGCGGCTTCCTCAGCAGCTCTGACAACCTGGAGAGGTGGGGGTGGGGAGAAAGGAGATTCGCGGTTGAGAGACAACACACATCTTTTCTGCTAAACTGATACGGTCAACAAGCCTCCAGACCTGTGCTCTTGTATTAACACTGGCGGGCATATCGGAATCAACATTCTAGTTGAAACGACAGCAGACACAAGATGCTGTTTTCTTCAGCAGTGAGCGGAAAGCACTACTTCCCCATCCCCATTCCCCCCCGCACCCATTTACAAAACTCAGAAAAAACGAAACTTAATTCCCCCCCGCCCCCCAAAAAGCAGAAGGTCTGGCCCAAGATGTCCTGGATGGGGCTGTATTTCCCTTGGAGGAACCATTCTTTAGTTTGTGGGCACTCCTGGACCCTGGCCTGCTGCTGGATTAGCAGGTGGCAACTGTGGCCAGAAGTGCCTTTAGCATGCTGGGGCCTTTCCCAGGCAGAAAAGATCTTGCCGCCCCGGTGTCAGAAATGTCTATTTGTTGATTCTCACTGAGTCCATTGTTCTGTGTTCCCTACTTCGCTTTGCGCTTGCGTAGGTATGCTGGCAGTAACGTGGGAGCTTCTTCCCTGCCGCTTCTCTTATCACGGCGGCCTTGAATGTGGGCTTTGGGCTATTCTTGAGCTTATGAGAATTTTCCAGTCCTGTGAAGGCGAAGGGAGGAGGGAGTCGTCTCCGGCCCATGAAGTAATTCTCCCGCCAGGAGTTTCCCGCGCGCGCGCTTACAGTTCATTCGCTAGTCGCAATTTTGCATCATACTATAACCCTGCTTGCATTGCTCATGCCTCCCATTCCTTACAATGACCCTCAACTGTGGGTTTTAGCACTGTATTCCAATAAAGCCTTTCTTTTGGTTAAGAATGCTTGGACCTACTTGCTTTTGACCCTGACACCCGGTTACATTTAGAGCAGATCACTGCAATGCGCTCTAGGTGAGGTTGTCCTTGAAAAGTGTGGCAACTTCAATTGATCCAGAATGTTGCTCCATCTACACATACCGAACGTGCAACTACATGTTACATTTTCCCAGATCCTCATGATCAAATCTATATTATGAATCCTGTGCTGGGAACTTAATCCTGGGCACATGTGGATGAATCAGAACTGCGGCCTTCCTTCCACACCATTTTCCTGGCCAGGAATGATCTTGTGGCTCTTTTGGCCCTGTTTTGGTCTCCCCATGGACTGATGGAGTATGCCAAGATTTACCTAGCAGGGCAAACAGCACTCTCCCGGGGCTGTTCTGGGTTGGGGAAATGGCACAGGGGGAAACTTAAGCCCCCACATCACTAGCACAGTTGGTTCTGATCCAGTGGGCTGGCATGTGCCTGGGATTAAGGTCCTAAACTGGAACTCACAATACGTTACCCTGAGCAAGAGGATCAGTGGAGAAGCGGCTTGAAGACTGTGGAGTCAGCTGGTCCTGGAGGGAGCTGTGTTCCTCCTGATGGAGCAGGTTTATAGTGTGGGGCTGCTACTGGACCCTGGCCTTCAGTTGGAGGCTCAAGTCTCCTCCATGGCACATAGTACCTTTTACAGCTTGAGCTGGTTCAACACATATGGACACTCATCAAAAAACATGCTCTGGCCACAGTGGTCCTTGCTCTGATGACATCCACGTTAGATTATTGTAATGTCACTAATGTGCTATACGTGGGGCTGCCCTTGAAAACAGTCCAGAAACTTCAACCGGTGCAAAATGTGGCAGCTAGACAACGGTTGGGTTGGTTTCAAGGACCGTATCACTCCCATGCTGAAATATCTTGGTTACCCCATTTGTTTCCGGGAACAATTCAAAGTGCTGGCACTTACCTTTAAGGCCCTAAATGGCTTGAGGCCAGGGTACCTGAAGGACCATTTCCTAACATGTTATACAGCCCACCAGTTAAGATCTGCCTGTCAAATCCTGGTCTCTGTGCCCCCACCTCCAGAAGTAAGGTGGGTGATAACTAGTGAGTGAGCATTTTCTATGGAACATCCTCCTCTCTGAGGCTTAAGAACATACCTGCGGGACTGCCTTTCCCTGGATATACCCCAGAGAGCACTATGGTCAGGAACACAACATCAACTGGCCATTCCAGGCCCTAAGAACGCCAGGCTTGCTGCCACCAGGGCCAGGGCCTTTACAGTGGCGGCTCCATACTGGTGGAATAAGGTCCCGGAAGAGATCAGGGCCCTGCGGGACCTTTTGCAGTTCTGCAAGGCCTGCAAGACAGAGCTCTTCCATCAGGCTTTCAATTAGGAGCCACCACACCACCAACAACAAAATCCATGGTTATGGGTCAGCTCTGGTCTGGAGATCATATTATATCATCGCGCTATGCCGAAGATCATTAAGCTGAAAATAATTATTAATACGTCATCTCATTTATTCAAAGATGATACCATCACTAACACTTTAATTATCAGATTGTTTTAATGTTTTAATGCTTAATGTTAATGTTTATGCATAAATGTTTTAATCTTTGTATATGGTTTTATGGTACCAGGTACCAACTAATGTAAGCTGCTCTGAGCCTGTTTGTGGGGTGGGCGGGGTATAAATTGAAACAATAAATACATTAATAAATAAGAGAGGCCAAATGTTGGATCAGGCCAATGGCCCATCTAGTCTGAACACTGTCACACAATGGCCAAAAATACCACATTGCATCAGGAGGTCCACCAGTGGGGCCAGGACACTAGAAGCCCTCCCACTGTTGCCCCCCACAAGTACTAAGAATACAGAGCATCACCTGCCCCAGCCTGAGAGTTCCTATCTATACCTCGTGGCTAATAGCTTATGTGGCGCTTATTTTCTTTCAGGCACCAGGCCAAAACATATCTTTTTACCCAGGCCTTTAATTAGGAGTTTTATTTTATCTGCTTTTTAATGGTATGTTTTTTTTAAGGATTATTTTTATGTTGCTTATGTCCAATGGCTTGTTTTCATATTGCAGTGATTTTAATTGTCAGTCACCTTGAGTTAGAATCTGAAGAGGTGGCACAGAAATATTCTAAACAAAGTTTCTGCCAGCAGGTGAAGGCTTTTGTTTCATTTGCTGTTCCCTCAGGGATCCCTCCTCTACATTTTAATAGCTGCTTTTATGATTTAAAAGTGTATTTAAGCTTTGCTTTTAATTGTTTTAATAATGTTTAATTGTTTCAATGATTGTTCTAATGGTTTTTACTGTTAGATGCCTTGGTGGCCCCTATGAGGGCAGAAAGGCAGTGTGCATAAATATTTAATAAACAGATATTTAATAAATATTTATTTATAAAAAAAGTGTTTTCAGGATACATGCAGCTGCTGGTGTGACCTTAGGTCAGTCACAAGTTCTTTCAGAGCTATTCTCTCAAGAGCAGTTCTCGAAAGAGCTCTCTCAGCCCCACCTACCTCACAGGGTGTTTGTTGTGGGGAGTGGAAGAGAAAAGAGATTGTAAGCCACTCTGAAACTCCGAGTAAAGAGTGGGGTATAGATCCAATCTCTTCTTATTATTATTAAACTATGCATTAAGAACAAGGTTAGTCATTCAGTTTTATGGAGCTACGGCCTCATCTTCGAGTTGCACGTTCTGAGCTTTGAGACATGATAGCATCTATGCTGATTTCCAGTCATTATCAGGGTTGTAGCCAGTGGTGGGGCTTTAGGGGCTCAGCCCTCTATGAAACAGGGGGAGCCCCAGTGCCAGCCAGCCCCCGGTGAGCGCCAGCCAATGAGTCGGCTCTCAGAGAGCTCTCAGAGACCCGACTCACTGGCTGGCACAGACACAGTGAGGTGCTGGGGCAGGCCATTAGAGAATAGCCCACCCCGACACCTCACTGCCTCTGCGCCTGTCTCCTCTTTGGCTCTCCTGGGAGGAGAGTCAGATGTGGTGATGTCTAGTCACTATGGACGTCACCACATCTGGAGGGCACGACGCCTCCCCCCCATCCCAAAGCCCCCTGCCAGGAAATTTCCTGGCTATGGGCCTGATAATTATCATAAACTAAAACTAGTGTTTATATCTTTTGTATTGGGCAATATCAGCATTTTGCTTGAGAATATATGCTTGAACACTCTGATCAGCTCGGCCCTTGCTCCCGGAAGGTGACATAGAGTAGGGAGCCTGGGAACGTTTGGGGTTCAAAGCTGGGGAAGGATCAGGATCCACCCTGCCAACTGCAGGGGCTGCTTCTTCCTTGGCTGAGTTCAGACTGGCAGTTTGAAGCGGGAGCCAGTCGCGGCAAAAAAGCTGTTCTGGGTTTTCCTGGTCACATTGCGCCAACTGATGTGGGAGCATACCGGGAGGAGGTGCGCGGGAGTGTTCAGACTGCTGGCCCGGAGGCGCAGCTGTAAATGGCTTTTTCTTGGTAAATCGTCTGGATGCCTATGTGTATATGAGTGCATGAGCACATGAGCCCATATGCGCTCATACACACATAGGCATCCAGCCGATTTGGGGAGGATCCCATTGCGTCGGCACCGCATTGGGCGGTAGAGCAGAGTACAGCCAATCATATCGCCGCTGCCTTATGCTCCCAGCTTTTCGGCTGAGCATTCACACTTCCAGGAAGTGGAATGCAGCGGGATAAAGGCACTCTCCGGGATTTGCTACCACTTTCAACAGGTATCTTTTCATCCCGGGAGCGAAGCGGAACAGCACAGGTTGCCTACGGGTGGGGAACGCCAGGCAGATGTGCCTGTGCCTTTAATCCGGTTGGGAAACGTGGCTGAAATGTGGCCATAGTGGGGCAAATTGCCAGTCTGAACTCAGCCCTTTAATCTTCGAAGAGTAGGAGTGGGTATCGTGGTAACCAAAGCTCTGTTAAAGCACCTGAGCTGTTTTTGTTTGTAGCTTTCACACTTTTTGTTACTTTTACTAAAGATTCTGCTCTGCTGCCTGTTGCTGAGCTGCCTCCGAAACCACTCTAGGGGAGGTATCAGCCACAAATGCACGAGGACCAATGCAGGTTTAAATGGCATTCTCCCGCCTTCTCAGCCTCCTGTTCTTCAGTGAGTTTCTCACATATGACGTCAGGCCATTCATGAGGGTAGCAGGTCCAGTAGCCTGTTATGCATTTCTCCTAAGAGGAAGAGTCTTACTTAGGTTCTTTGATGAAGTCCTCACTGTGAATTTGTTTTCCCATCAGTGCCCCTAGTTACATGAAGTGGGGATGGTACAGGAGGGGAAAGCTCCACAGTGACTGTTGTATGGACAGAGCTCTAATAATAGGTTTGCAACCTGCAAAATATCTGCTGTCGCTACTAGGCAGGACCTGTTCTAAAAACCAGTGTGGGGACGGGGGGGGGAATTGCTCCTCTACTTCCTCTTCCTGATTTAAAAAAGAAACATCTAGCCCTGCAGCTGTAGGAGAACAAATCTTTATCAAATGTGGCTGGAGAGAACAGAAATAATGTTTATGGGAAGAACAACATTCCAGTGTCAAACAGTATCTGCTTAACTTATGACAGCTTTGTGGACTGAATTCAAGAGGTCAAAAGCCAAGAGCCACTTGCAGGTTGGTTTTAGATGTGTGGTGCAAGATCATGTAAGCCATCAAACTTTAGAAGTGATAACATGGTGAGGCCTATGTAGGACACATGAGCAACCAGGTCTAACATTTTATCTCCTGAAAAAAGCAAGAAGCTGATAATGCTCACTGTTTCCTCATTTCATGTCATGGGCACAGGGTCCAGGAATGCTAGCATGCCTTAGAGATTTCTCATGTTCCAAAATATTCATGTGGTGCATGCAGGGTAAAATTTACTGGGGAAGGGATCAGAAGAACAGGCTGTTGTGACCAGATACAAGGAAACTGTTCCATGTACTACAGCACAGCAGATCAGAATGTCTGCTTGAAATATTTTGCTATAAAAAAAATATACTTAACAGACAGACACGTGACAAAAGCATGGGAAGGGGGGGGAATGGTATGTTTAACTAGAGACAGATATACAAAGGCATTCTAGGAAATGTGGGTGAGGATACTAAGAATTCTCTGAGAGAGATCTCTACCTTAGCCCCAATTTACAATTCCCAGGATCCTTTAGAAAGAAAGAAAGATTGTACCACCATTATATTTATATATCCTGGCAAAGGCAAGAGGAAGAAAATATAGAGGAGAAAGAGAGTCTGTTAAAAATTTAAAACAGAGTCCTCATGCTGCAAGTTAGAGGTACATAACAAAGTTTGAAAACATCAAAGAATGAGAGGACCCACGGGTATGGATAGGAAGCCCAGACTTTCTCCTGTGCATTTGCTGAATATTGTCTGTACTGAAAGGGTTCTACTACAGCTCCCTTCCTGACACAACTTATTCTAGGCCCACACTTCTTGAACTGGTGTTTGGGGGAGTCCTGGGGGCTTGCAAGGGTATTTCACAGGTTCCATGCATCCTTTGTAAGGGCAGAAGGTGAGACCTTTTTGTGCTCACCCAGGCTAACACGAAAATGGAGCCCTCTCCATTTGCTAGGGGACGGGGGAAGGAACTTTCCACCTCAGGGGAAAGGGAAAGAATCAGCTTTCCCCTCTTTCAAAGGGAGGGAATTCATAGCGCTGCCACTACGGTCGGTCACTCAGCTTCCAGAT
This sequence comes from Gekko gecko, assembly GCA_029375565.1. Classification (NCBI taxonomy): domain Eukaryota; kingdom Metazoa; phylum Chordata; class Lepidosauria; order Squamata; family Gekkonidae; genus Gekko; species Gekko gecko. The sequence continues at coordinate 72,217,997 of JAPDNY010000003.1, read as the reverse complement.
CACCCCACAGCACTAGCCAGAAAATATGATGATTGGTTGCTGGAAGCAATAGCTCAGCCCCTGAGAACTCTTAATTGGTTGAGTGGCACTAAGCAGGTACAGTCCTAATGCAATCACAGTAATAATTTCCACTATAACACTGAACTGTTTTAAACCCTGTTTCCCAATGCACAGATAGAGAGAGCTGCCATGCTGCGCCCACAGACAATAGCCAATGGTGGGTTTCAACTGAATACTGGAACTTCACATTTTATGTGATGCTAGTCTTTACTGTGTTTCTCCAAGTAGCTCTGAAAGTTTTTCCATGTCCTTTCCTACTCCCATTCAGCTAGGAAGCTTCTTGCTGTCTCAGATGCAGAGTCCCTTCCAATCAAGTGGTAAGACTGACTAGACTTCAGGTCAGGGCCACCTGAGCTATGGTCCACTAGAATCAGCTACTCTCTGAGGACTGGCCACATACAAACAATCAAAAGATTTTTCTCAGACTTGCTTTTAAAGTGCAGCTGATAATGATCTCACCATTGTTCTGAGGCAACTAGAGGACAGAAGCCTTCAAGGGCATTTGCAACTTGCTACAGCCACTTTGAAAAGGAGGGTGTCTGACATGTGCTTGGTGCAGGCATGTGGAAGGGGCCCCGGCTCCATGGATCTTTTTTTTTTTTTTTAAAGAAAGAAAACATGGATCCTTGGGTTGCCTAAGTTGGAGAACCCGTATTTGGCTCTACCAAAAATATCTCCTTTTTCTTGAAAACTTTCTCTGAAGGGGAGTCTGAAACCTTCAGAGGTTCTTCCATTACTGAGCTACTTATAGTTAAACAGGTCTAACTGCTCCCAAAGGCTAATCTATAATCTATAGATTATATTATCTATAATCCAGGTCCCTAACAGACAAGGGTGAGCAACTGGCATCTTTAAAAATATCTGACAATTATCTGGACGGGAAGAGGATATATTGGATATACGGTGCAGGACAACCCACTAACGGTAACTGGTATCCAAAATCAGGGCTCGTTATTTATTGTGTAACGAAACTTTTATGCCAGATAAAATGCAAATACTGCAATCAAAATAAAAACCAATACGACATATACAAACATACATATTTTTCATAGGTTTTCTCAATTGGTATTCTTGTTTCTGAACTCAGTATTTGCCATTTTTCAACATCAAAACAATATCAGAGGGGGAAAACTGGAAAATGAGGAAAATATGATAAGAGAACAAACAGCACAGTAACATTTTCATATACTAAACCCAGTGTTTCCACAATACTAAGGAAGTTTCTACATCTGACTGCTAATCGCCACATACACAGAAACACTTTCTGCTTGTTTCAGGAGGGCATCTGACAAAAAGGAGCTTTGGCTGTTGAAAGCCTGTATCCTGAAAATCAATCTTGTCGGTCTCTAAGATGCTACTGGACTCAAATCTAGATTTCTGTTTGGAATATTATATGGGGGGGGGATAAAGGTACAGAAGCGTTAATATATTACGAGAAGATCTATCTCGGAACCCATTTAATTATTTCACTGATAGAGGCAACAAGATGTTATGTCAGGTATTATTTGTAATAACCTTTTTATTAGGTAGCTATGGCTGAGTAAATTCACTGGAACAAATTAGTTTAGTATTAACCAACTGGAAACAGAATGGCAGATCTTTTTTTGCCCGGTGCGGCGCACGTGTTATCAAAATCATCAAGAAATATCACACTGGTGATTTCTTTGGTTCAAGGAATAAATTCAACCCCCCCCCCAAAAAAAAAAAAAAAAATTAAGCACCACAGAGATCATTTTAATTTCATACAAAATGGCAGCTCCACTTGTGTTAAAGTAGCAGGGTTGCAGTATCACTGGGGTGACACCCAAAACTTCCACTAGTGAAACAAGTTAGGCATAATTGATTAATCTTTCATTTTCCTGGCTCATGAAGCTTCTCTTTGACAACTAAATAACTATTTAAGCTACCTTAAATTATTACAGATGTATCCACAGTCACCGGTCTTCCCAGTCATTACTGCCAAATTACTTGCGTTCATGCACAAATGGTCCATCTATTGCCCTTCTTCCATGTCTTCTCAGTGAGAGACACTCTGGGAAGGCTCAAGTTGAGCGATATGGTCTGGAGATTGCTTCCAATGACTGATGGCATGCACACATGAGGATTTTGGAGTGTGGTAGTTACTTTGCTTTATCTGGTCCCAAATGAGCTTTCCCCCTTTGAATGTGAGTTGTCTGAGAGTCTTCTGGCCCATTCAGAATTCCTCTTGTGCTTCACAGACCTACATGGTCCCCATGTGGTAATATCCACAAGCCAGCTGTCCTAAGGGGAAAGCTTTCTGAGGTGTGGTTGGATGGACCTCCAAGATCACTGATACTGGACCAAACGGAATGCCATTCAGACACCATCTTATATCACTATTCTGAAATGAAAAACAACTTAGGAGCAATCCTTTTACTGTTCCTCATATTTCAGGCTTCTTGGAATATGTCGGTTCTACAGTATGTCTTGCTTTCCGTTGAGATATTAGAAGCTCAGCAACTCCTCATAACATAGCACTTTATACAATTGCTTATATTAAGCAACAGCTAGGATATTCCCCTGGACTGCTAAGAGATCAAATCAGTCAATCCTAAAAGAAATCAACCCTGACCGTTCCCTGGAAGGCCAGATACTGAAGCTGAAGCTCTAATACTTTGGCCACCAAATGAGAAGGGAGCACTCACTGGAGAAGACCCTGATGCTGGGAAAGACTGAAGGTCAAAGAAGAAGGGGATGGCAAAGGATGAGATGGTTAGACAGTGTTATCGAGGCAACGAATATGAAATTAATCAAACTGATGTGGTCCATGGGGTTGCGAAGAGTCGGACTCGACTATGCGACTGAACAACAACAGGGTATTCCCTGAACTAGTGACATATTTGTCCATCCTCAGTATTTATAGTAGATAGTCTTACCTTGGCCTCTGGGTTAAAAGAGAACATTTCAAAATGTTATATGCACTTATCAGTAATGCAAAACCATCAGGGTAAAGTCTAACTATTGTCTCCAGGCCCATAGCAGAAAAGAGGGGGGAGGATAAAGATTAATCCTCCAAATCCTCACTTCGTATCTTCCACGTCCTTCCCAAGCTGCTGCAGCCAGATTCTGCTTTAAAGTCTAAGTGCTGAGGAATTCTATGCTCCTACAGCCCATTAATGCACACTGAATTATTCCACTGGGGGCTGAGCTGGGATATTGTGCTCCCTTCAAAAAACAGTTTTAAAAAAGGAACTTAGAACACCTCTCCCCTAAAAGGCTAGAAACTGAGGCCCACAAAATTGCCCCATTCCTTATTATTGTGATTTATTTATTTATTTAAGTAATTTATATGCAGTTGACAAACTGAGCTCTCTACACATCCAACAACTTACTTTTACTGAGTGCATGTGTGACTTCGAAGGTAAACATTGCATTATGCTTGATTTAAGCATGATGTCAGGCATTTTTTTTTTAAAGGCGTAAGAGATTCCACACACTTGTGCCCAAAAGTGCACAAAACTGATAAGTGTTTTTACTTGCATATGCAGGTACCAGCAATATGGTTTTATATGACACAGAGTGTTGAACTCTGCATGGGCTACACAGAGAGAGAGAGAGAGAGAGAGAGAGAGAGAGAGAGAGAGAGAGAGAGAGAGAGAGAGAGAGAGAGAGAGAGAGAGAGAGAGAGCGCGAGCACACTGGAGGGGAATGCAGATTATCTGTGAGAGATGAGCCGCCTGCTTTCCAGGCCTCTTTTCACACTGTGTGTCCCAATCAATCAGCCAAACATTCTCTAACTAACTGAAATCATTAATACAAGGTCATGCAGCTGAAAAGCATGGGAGATGCTCACATTTGGTTAAGCCAGCATGGTGCAGTAGCTAGTCTTGGCCTAGGATCTGCCATGGAAGCTTTCTCAGTACCTTTGGGCCCATCACACACACTTAGCCTAACATACCTCATCTGTTTATGATGAGGATAAAATAAAAGAGAGGAGAAAGTTGTCGCTGCTTTGGGTCCCTGCTGAGGAGACATGCAGGGTATAAATGGAAGAAGTAAACTGAAGTTCATGGAAATGTAGATGAGGCATGACAGTTTCTTGCAAGACCCCCAAAACAGTGTACGGCAGACAAGGAAAGACACAGCTGGGAAGTCCATGGTGCTGGCCATGTGTCTGGATAAGAAAGGATGACTCATATCCCTCTATGTCATCAAATGGAGAAATTTTTTTAAAAAGCAAGATATCCATGCACAGCTCTGAACACACTCTGATCTCAGAAAGGGAGTGTGTGACTTTAGTCTCATCATTCACAAATGCACACAAGAGGTGGATAAGAAGATACAATTCTGACGTATTTAAGCACTACTCGTAATTTTTATGCTGCATGCCGCAACTGTTCAAAAACATGATTTGAAGAAAAACTTTGGAAGGAGAATTTGGAGATGGCAAACGTTCTCATTTCTTCATGGAGGTGATTCAGAAAGAAAACAGCAAGGGCACTGAGTCAAGGTGAGTCAAGAAGAATGCACAATTGGGAGAAGCCTGCCAATAAAGGCACTCCTTTAGAACAAGATGTTTCGTCCAACTGCTTTATCTGGAAATCAGTTTACAACTGCTGCTAAATGCTGTTACAAAAAAACCCCAGTGTCGTGTGGAGAGACCGTTTCCAAGAAAGTGTAGTACAGACATGCTGATTTATTAAACGGATTAAATATTTCCTGCCCTCCCCTTCTGAAGACAATCCTTACACATTAAGTTTCCATGATGCTTGTTTAACCGGATGGTACCACTCTCGCTTGTCATAAACTTATACTGGTTACATGGCCATATCTTGTAGCCCAGTCTGTCTGCTACTCGATTTTGTGGCTCCCCCCCCCATTTCTGTTTCGAAGGTTTCCCTGCACTTACCCTGCACCTGTCCCCTGTGGCTGCCACCCCCCTCACACACCACCCAAAGGGCTTTTTATTTAACTGGCCATTTATTTATTTATGTATACCCTGCATTTCTCCCCAATAAAGACCCAAAGCAGCTTACATCATTCTCTTCTCCTCCATATCTTCACAACAATCCTGTGGGGTAGGTTAGGCTTGAAGGAGTGTGACTGGTCCAAGTTCACCCAGCCAGCTTCCATGGCACGAGTGAGGATTTAAACCTGGGTGGTTCCAGATTACTACTCCAACACTCTTCACCAGTACTCTGCATGCACTAATGTTAAAGTGTCAGTAACTGACATCACAGGGACCTGCAGTGGCTCAAGTGGTTAAGACGCTGAACTGCAGGCCGGAAGGTCGGTAGTTTGGCAGTTCAAGACCCGAGTGCCGCATGACTGAGTGAGCTCTCATCTCTGGTCCCAGCTCCTGCCAACCTAGCAGTTCGAAAGCAAGGAATTGCAAGTAGAGAAATAGGTACTGCTTCGGTGGGAAGGTAACAGCGTTCTGTGCGTCTTGGCATCTAGTCATGCTGGCCATGTGACCACAGAGATGTCTTCGGACAGTGCAGGCTCTGCGGCTTGGAAATGGAGATGAGCAGCACAATCCTAGAGTCGGATTCGACTGGCTTTTGAGCAAGGGAAACCTTCCCCTTTACCTGACATCACTACAGTGTTGACACACACCGTAGTTTTAACTCTACAGTGATATGACAGTTACCAATTATGAGAAAAGATGCCTGACAAAGCCCTCCTTTGGTGTGGTGCAAGGAGAAATGGCCACGGGGACTGGGGCATGGTTAAGATGACACCTGTGTGTGGATTTTGCTTCAGACCTTTGGTCAGAGGAACACAATAATAAAAGGAGAGGAAAGGCACCTATGTGGTTGGGAATAGGAAAGATCTGCATTTTCCTGTCCACGCAGCACCCACACCAGCTTTGCTGCAATCTTTTAAAAAAAATTGAAGAAAATTAGGTTTAGGAATGATTGCATGCAAAGTTGGGGAAAGGTTGAGGAGTGCATGAATGCATGAAATGCTGTGTGGAAGCACATCCATCTTGCGTTCACAACCAAGCTGGACCAAGTCCCCAGTATGGAAGCAATCACTGTGGAATTTACTTCAGAGTAAAACATACATAACATTAGTTGGAAGTGTACAAAACTGCAAGACTGCTGTTAGCACCAGGATACATTTGCAGAAGAACATGGCTAGATGGTCAGAAAACACCACTAGGCGATATCCTGCAGTGCTGAGTGGTGCTGAGCGGTGCTGAGGCATAGCTGCTTGGTTCTCTAGCATTTGCACTATGGGGGTCCCATAGGCTTCCATTCTGCTTAACATCTATATGCTGATATCACCCAGCTCTACTTTTTCTTTTAAGGTGAAGCAGCAGATGTCCTGAATCAGGATCTGAAGGCAGTTAACTGACTCCGTGAGGACCAGTAATCTGAACCCCAGTTTAGACAGGGCTGAGATGCTATTTGTCAACAGTGTCGCAAATCAGGGATTGATGTTGTAAAGAGCAAGTCCATAGCTTGGAATAACACTACTTGAGTAGTGCGTACAGATAGGGGCACAGGCCTCTTCAGGAGCACGTAGTGCCTTTGTCCAGCTTTGGTTGATGTCCCTGCTGTGCCTTTCCATTGAGAATGAAACGTTGGAACTTACCTGAAAGTTCCTTCTCTTCAGTCGGGGCGAAGTCATCCAGAACTGCTTTGGTCATGCCTCTGGTCGCTTAGGGAGAGCTATGCACATTTTTGCTTGACTCCCTATTGGTAAGCTCCAGCTTGACCCTCCAGTCGTATCCAAGGCCTGCTGCAAAGGCCAATCCATGCCTCCAGTTTATACATATCAATATTACATATAGTCTCAGGACCCACATAGTCTGTAGATCCTTTCCCCTTTCTTCTTCTTCTTTTTTTTTTTTTTTTTTGGGGGGGGGCGTTGGGAAGTGGATGACTTCCCCCACTGAAGAGAAGAAACCTTCAGGGAAGGTTCAGTGTTTCATTCCCCTTCAAGTGAGGGAAGTCATCCAAAACTGGTTAGCTTCACCCAAGCTGCTGTACTGGGTGGGAGTCTCTTAAGTTTCCACTACCAGTTGCAGGACTCTCCTTCCAAATGCAGCCTCAACGGAGGCCGTCTGATCTATTCTGGTGAGAGGAGTGGGCGGGAAGGCGTACAGTAGACCCGCTGGCCAGGAGTATGATAGAGCATCTTCCCCCTCTGCTCTGGGGACATGGTATCTGGTCAGGTATCTTTCTACCTGATGATTGTTGCAGGATGCTAAAAAGTCCATCACTGGCATGCCAAAGTTCGGAGTAATCTGGAGGAACACCTCTCTGTTTATGCTCCACTCTCCTGGATCCAGGTCCTGCCTGCTCAGCCAATCTGCCTCTTGGTTTGTTTGGCCCCTTAAATGCTCCAACCTTACACTCATCTGGTGTCTTTTCACTCATGTTAGGAGTCTTTTTGCCTCCGCATATGTTTTTGACTGAGTGCCTCCTTGGCGATTGATGTACGCTTTTGTTAGCTTGTTGTCTGTGCAGACTAGTACATGCTGGGCCTGTAGCTGATGATGGAAGGCTGCTAGTGCTAGCCTGACTGTGAAGTTCCAGCCAATTGATGCTGTGTGAGATCTCTGCATTGCTCCACTTTTCCCTATGCCACCAGATCCATGCAATGGGCTCCCCCAGCCTCTCTTGATCACGTCCGTCATGATGACCATCTGATGATGTGTAAAGCTGGTTTCCTTGGCGATGTTCTGTGGAATCGTCCACTATCTGAGCTCCTTTAGGTTGGGTGACACAGGAACCCATCTGTGTCTGTGCCATGTGATGCCCCTTTGGAATGGCAGAAGGGTCCATTGTAAAGGCCTGGAGTGGAGCCATGCCCAAGGAACCATGTCTATTGTGGAGATCAATACCCTTTGCATTGCCACCAGGTGCTTAAGGTCTGCTGAATTGCATCTCCTGAGGTTGGCAACCAGTTTCCTTACTTTTTGTTGCTTTTCAACAAATAGAAGCACCCAGGCTAGGTTAGTGTGTATCCTGGCTCCTATGTGCACTATGTCCCTCAATGGAACCATGTAACTTCTTTCTGAGTTGATGTGGAACCAGTGCTCCTGAAGGAACTTTACTGTTGCCTCCATGAAGCTCGAGGCTGTCCTGCTGTCCCTTGCCCTTGTTACAATGTCCTCTAGATCCCTGTCTGGTGCAACTTGGCCACCAAAGTCACCATAACCTTGGTGAAGACTCTTGGTACTGATGACAGGGCAAAGGGCAAGGCCCTGTATTGGAAGTGATGACCTTGGTAGTAGAAGCGAAGGAAACGCCTGGAATCCATGTGCACAGGGACATGTAGGTAGGCTTCCTTGAGATCCAGTGATGTCAAGATGTCTCCTTTTTGCAGTGCCTATAGGATATGACACAGAGACTCCATTCGGAACATTCGCTTCTTGACCCATTTGTTCAACCCCCTTAGGTTCAACACAGCCCTCCAGTCCCCTGATCTTCTGGGGACCACGAATAGTACAGAGTACATCACCCCAAACCTTTGATCTGCGGGTACCTCCTCTATCACACCGATTTTTAGGAAGTGTTGAGTAGCTTGTTCCAGCAGTAATCTTCTACTGTGTATTTTTGGTACAGGTGAGGGGGTGAACTGATGAGGATATAAGTTCTATTTTGTAGCCTTCCAGTATGATTGAGCACACCCATTTGTCTGTGGTGGACTCCCTCCCAGCCTCCATGAATGCTTGGAGTCTCCCACCTATCAGATAGTCAGGTGGAGGTCTTTTTTTTTGTTTACAGGCTTTTGTCCTGCCTATAGGTGGGCTGCTGCCTCTGATTTGACCTGGGGCAGAATCTGAAGGATCCGAGGCCTTTGTAGTCTGTGGCATCCCTCCCCCTCTGCCTGCTGGTCTGAAGCCATGAAAGGACGGGTGTAATCTGCCTTTTTGGTCCCTGTCTCTGCTGGACGATGACGAAGGCATAGTCTTCTTTGTCTCCACCAGCACTTTTTCCAAGTTGCATTCCCCAAAAAAAAGTTTTCCTGAGAATTTTTCTGAAGACAAACTGCTCTTGGACAGCATGTCCACTTTCCAGTGTTTGAGCCAAATGTTACGTCTGTAGTCGGCAAGCCCCTCCCATCCCCCCCCTTGGGTTGGGGGGCCTTTTGCCCCTGGAGCTTCGTGTGGGAATAATGGATGTCTTTGTTGCCGCGATGGCAGCAAAGTCTTTTGGGTGAATCTGCTCTTCCATCAATACCTGATTAAGTTTTGGGGTCTCTTCCTGATTAGTTGCCTCTATGGCTAAAAACATAGCCTATAGAGAGGGTGGGGTTTTTTTGTTTGTTTCTTTTTGCAGTTTTAAGTTCCCTTTGCTTAGGATCCAAGGATGTAGCCAGAAAATTTTGGGTGGTGGGGCACTGGGAAATCCTGTGAGGCGGGGGAAAGAAAGAGACAGAGAGTGGTGAGCGGCATGCCTGCCCACAGCAGAGGAAGAGAACTCAGCTTGTCGCTGGTGACCTCACTGCATGTGCACCAGCCCAGCCATGTGACCCGGACTGGCTCATCTGGTGCAGGCACAGTGAGGCCATTGCTGCTAAGCCGAGCCCCTTTCCTCTACTGCTCGCCGTCATGGCTTGAGCGACATTTAAAAGAGAGAGCCGAGTCCTCTTCCGCGTTCAAAAGGGGGAGCAAAGTCCTCTTCCTCATCTACTGGCTTCCTCATCAAGATGAGTCAGGGTATGTGTATTCTCCGACTATCTCCCCTTTGAAATTTTATTTTACTTTTATTTTGCATTTTTTTAAAAAACTATTTTTTTGGCTTGGAAAAAAGAAGAAAATGAGACTGAAGCTTCCCTGACTGTGCCTGGGATCATTTGGAAATCCCACACACAATTTACATTTTAAAAACATTTTAATTTTAAAATTTTCCCCATGGGTGATGGTCGTCCATGAGGGGGGGATTGCCCCCAAATACACCCCCCCCCTATGGGCTTGTTCAGATGTAGACTTGGAGCAGAGCAGTAGGGCTATCCAAAACTGGAGGGTCAACCCGGTGCTCAGCAACAGGAAGCCAAGCAAAAATTTGCATAGCCCTATCTAAGTGAGAAGAGGCATGACCTACCCCAGTTTTGTATGACTTCCCTGCACTGAAGGAGAAACATGATTCGGAGATAGAATCATAGAATGTTAGAGTTGGAAGGGACCTTGCAGGCCATCTAGTCCAACCCCCTGCACTCTGCAGGAACACAGCCGAAACCCCTACATACCTACAACATACCCAAAAGATGGTTGTCCAGTCTCCTCTTGAAAATGTCCAGCGAAGGAGCATCTACCACCTCCCGAGGCAGTCTGTTCCACTGCTCAACCACTCTTACAGTCCGGAAGTTTCTCCTGATATTAAGCCGGTAACGACTCCCTTGTAATTTCCACCCATTAGATCTAGTCTTGCAATCCGGAGCAAGAGAGAATAGATCCACTCCATCTTCTACATGACAGCCCTTCAAATACTTGAAGACTGCAATCATGTCCCCTCTAAACCTTCTCTTTCCCAGGCTAAACATACCCAACTCCCTCAGCCTTTCCTCATAAGACTTGGACTCCAACCCTCTCACCATCCTGGTCGCCCTCCTCTGGACCCGCTCGAGTTTGTCAACATCCTTCCGAAAATGTAGTGCCCAAAACTGGACACAGTACTCCAGGTGGGGCCTGACCATAGCAGAATACAGCGGAACTACCACCTCCCATGATCTGGACACAATGCATCTGCTAATGCATCCTAAGATTGCAGATGTTTCCTTTACATCTGGACTAGAATACTGCAGTGTACTCTCTGAAGACTTTTGGGAATGGAAGGGTCAGACTGGCTTCCTCTTAACTTCTAGACCCAATCTGAAGTGCTAACTATCACTTTAAGACCAAAATGGTCTGGATACGTAAAGGACAGCTTGCAGACATTATAAAGTTTCCTGTCAGCTAAAATAATTTGGAGAGGTTGACTCTATATCCATCAACTTTTAGAATTTGACGTTGGTGGTCACTCGGAGTAGGGCCTTTTACACAGAGCCACTTTGATCCCAGAACTCTTTCCCCATGGCTCTTTGTCTGGGAACTAGCCTATATAATTTGATGTGTCCAATGAAAGGTTTTCTGTTCACTTAGGATCTTTGTTAACTCTGCAGTTTTTGTTGACTGGTGCTCGTTGAATGGAAATGGAGATTGTGGTTATATGGGCACACACATTTAGAGATGGGAGGGTAGCTCCCTCTCTCATTTGTTTATATTGTTTGTAATTATTATTGATCTTTATTAAGTACAGGATTATTAAAAGTGATTTTTGCTGCTGGCTGCTGCTTAGTTATTACTGACTAGGCATTTGCAGAATAGTGATTCCTTGAAGCCAATCCACTGTCATTCCATCACAGCCTACTCCATGAGGCACACAGAGAATGTTAGACCACTCTTTTGTAACTGTTTGCAGATATGCCAAACATATTTCTCTCACAATTGCCTTAAAGGCTGTCAGAAGTGGGACAGCACTCTTCCCTCTTCAATGAAATGCTATTACTCACTTCTAACACAAATTCACCACTGCATCATTACATCTACCTACCTACTACATTTATTTATTTATTACTGTATTTCTACCCCGCCCTCCCTGCGAACGGGCTCAGGGTGGCTTACACAGGGCACCAAGAGCCTACAATACATCTTACAAAAATCTCAGTCATATGACACTGGTACATACTTCAGACAAAAGGGAAGCAAACTGTAAGGCATGGCCTTGTGTACATTGTAATTCTGTTTTAAGGACTCTTCTTTAGAGTCAAGATGCTGACATCAAGTTTTAGCTAGGGCAATGTAAATTTTGAGTGCTGGGTTGCAGGCTCTCAGCACAGCCTGCAAGATGGATCTTTGTGTTAAATTGCTTGGTAAGCGCTCACTGTATAAACAGCACTAGGAGAACCAAAATTACTCACCTCTTTGTGAGAATCTTTATGTGCTTCCAAAGTCTTCATGATGGTCAATTCAGCATAGTTCTTAAATCTTGCAGGCTGGTTCCTCAAGATTTCTCGCAACACTCTCAATGCCAGGGCTCTTATTGAATGCTATATGAAAAGCGGCAACACATGTGGGAGAGACCGTTTAGGTTATCTGAATCACTAACATGAAGCCACTATTAGTGAGCAGAAAATGATACTGATGCACAATTCTCATTCCAGTAAAAACCAGAAAATGGAGGATGAGGGGTATTTGATATTTGCTCCCTCGAGAGGACCACAGGGGATAAGCCATCATGGGCTCATTAGCAAAGCCCAGTGACACAGTTGCATAAGAACCAGGTGTATGCTAATCAAACATGGATAACTTGTGTGCCCAAATACTATATTCTTGTGGGATTGTTAAGCTGGTCCTTTGAACAAATCACAAATATCACAATGCTTCTTTGGACTAGCCTTTTGATTTTTGAGGTTTTAGTATATATTGTCATCATGCTCTTATAATGTTTAAACTATGAAACTTAGAAACTTGTTTTAAAATAAAGTGCAGGTTTCTCTGCATTCTACCAATAGCCTATTGGCCCACTGATCTAAGCCACCCAATGGAAAGCTTCAAAAGAACCATCTTTTGCATGCAATGTTTCAGTGGTGTATGTTTCTGAAAAACAGGTCAGCAAGTAAGCAAATCCAACCCACTGATTTGTTAGGGATACTTAAAACTCAGGTAAAGTAAGTTTAGTTTTTCTGGTCTTCTGAAATCCAGGAGATAATCAACTATTACTACAAATTCTTTATTATAAAACTACATTATGTTTCTTATGGGCATCGTAGTTACCATTTTTGTTATTCAGTTTGCTGCCACCACAGCCATGACATTCACCAACCCCATTTCATTTGGGAATATTGTTATTAGAAGAGTAACAGAGCAACTGCCCAGGTTATATAACCGTTGCATTGTCTTTTTGGATGGCAGCCATGCCAAACAGTGCCTACAGTTTCAACAGAGGAGTATTTAGTCTAACTTGCTCCAAACTGAACTTTTAAAGTACATCCTGATGCTTTTGTATTCACCTGCGCAATCCATGTGCTAGCACATGACTTGCCTCCTGATTATATCTTTTTGATGCATCTATGACAACAAAAGCTGGAAACAATAACTGGCATGCAAGCAAATGCTCTTGGCTGCTTCACAGTAACATTTCAATTTTATAAGCAAGTAAAAACACAGACAGGATTTTAGGTATTTCATACCTGCTATATAAATAGACCATGTAATGATAAAGGGCTGGTTTTTTTTTTCCAGTTACCTGCCTTCGGTTGAGCGGGGGGCACAGTGAAATCAATAGACATAGCAATTAATTGGTGCAAATGCTATATCAACCAATTAAGTAATTACACTTAGGGACAGGTGTATCAAAGGGGGCTAAAAGAAGGAATCTGACCAATGGGATGTTTAGCAGCCATATTGTGGACTGAATCTTATGAAGCGCTCACGTTCAGCTGTCATGGTAAAGTCAGGATGTCTATAATCAAGCTCCATACATAAGGGCACGATTTGGTGGGCATGTGCAAGCACAGAAACAAGCTTTGTTCAAGCTCCAACACAGTTTAATTCCACTTATCCAAACCTCTGATTGGAGTCTCAAGTGTTAATGGAAAACTCAATAACACTAATTTTTAAATACTAAACTCCTCTGCTATGAGTGATCTTATGCTACTGCTACAAGCCGTTACACCATGGAAGGTGTTCATAAGATCCATGATAACATCATTAAGGCCAGAGAACACCAGTGCATGCTGTTCAAAAACCGAGCAATGTTTTCACTGGTACTGGATTCTCTTGGCATCAGGTTCACGGAACAGGAGCCAGAAATACAATGTCCTTGAAAAGGTGTTACTATGCTAACCTGCCCTGAAAGCTTCAGAGGCTAGAATGACCACTCCTCTCATAATAAAAGAATGCAGAATAAAAGATAATAAAGTGGGGTGCTCAACACATGTGTGCGTATATCTTACATCTTTGTCTCCAAGTGTTTCAAGTAGTAAAAGCAAAATGGTCTTGAAATGTTCTTCCCAGACTCCCAGGTTATCTTCCCTTGTGATCTTCAGTAACTCGAGAAGAGCTCCTTTCCGTTCTTCCACCCGCTCATTGTGATTGGATAGCTCTTTCAAAAGATCAGCCACCAAATCAGAATGATCAATGGGCACTGGCGGAACAAATGAAAAGCAAGTCACACCACAGTTAAGACAAACCAGCAACAACTGTAGTAAATAACTGAGGACTGGATATGAATTTATAGTATTTCTTGCTTCTGTACTTAAACACTTTTTCCCACGATTCCTTGGTTACACATTTTGATTTATAACAGTTCAGCAATTTGGTCTCTAGCATCTAAGATTTACTCTTAAATTCTCCTTGGTTATGGCCATTTTTTACTATGTCAATCCCATTTCTGTCCCACCCTTCTACAAAGAGCTCAGGGTTCAAAAAAGAGCCTGAGGTCAGCCGGTGAGCTTTGTGGCTGATTCACCTCTCTGGTTAAAGTCTAGCACACCAGTAACCACACCCATCTGGATCTTTATGCTCCAGTACAGCAGTCTGCAAAAAGGGAAGCCTGTGGAACGATAGCACTTATCATAATGAAAGAACAGTTTTCCATCAGCAAAAAATATATATTTTTGAAACTGCTGTCTATAAATAAAGATACCCACTTGCCAAGGAGCATACAGAAAGCCACACAGAACTCGGACTGGACAGAAAGATCTAACTCTTACATTCCACCCCAAGTTTCATTCACAAACCAAAGTTCCCTTAATACTTCTCAGACACTTGAATTCCAACCAAAACTTGCACTGAGTTGTTTTATGATTAATAAGACGTGATCAGCAAAATGTTTTGCAAAATCCTAAAAGCTGTGATCCTAAACATACTTATTTGCCAGCCGTGATATAGGACAGCCCTGGACTTATCTGGGGCCATTTTGTGGCTGCAGGGTGAGGAGCAGGGCCAGGAAAAGGCTGTTCAGGTTCTTCGGCTGCAACCGTGACCTCATCTCCACGGCTGTCAAGCCTTCCGGGGGGGCGGGGGAGGCTGACAACATTCCTGGTGGCCAGCCAATTGCTGGTGGCTGGGTCAGCAGAGTCAGGAGTGATGTCTTCCTTCCAGTCTGCTCCTCTCTCTTATTAAGCCACCCTGCCAGGCTGCATCACTCAGTCGGTTCCAGCCCTCCGTTGCAAAAGGTTTGTGCGGTCTGTGTTTGGATATGTTAATTCTTGTCACAGCTTTATGGCAGTTTCAGGCGTTGGGCTGGATCCATTTTGGGGGGAGGCGATGCCTGAGTACCTGCCTCCCTGAGGTGGGGACCCCCATTAACATGCCCAGCTTGGGGGCTGTTGCCCAACTACACCTTCAGGTGGCAAGGAACCATGGAGAGGCCCATGTGGGTCCACTGGAATTGTCATTGCAGCTTCACCCATGGCAAGCAGACTGGGGATGGGGTTTCACTGGATGGCAGGTGGGTCAACTGATGCCTGGATCCGTGCCCTATGCCACGGCAATACTCCAGCCACGGCCTGTTTTACTCCATCTGGGTCTCTACGTGCATCTGTTCCCCCCTTTCCCCTTCCCTGCCCTTAGGAACACAATGACATATTTCTATACAACAATGCCAATCCAGATCCCTCCAAGTGCTACAACATGGGGGTAGCTTTTTCAATAAAACCAACTCCTCTCCTGCCTCCCCCAAGCTGTTGCTTCCTTCAGACAGTCCTACCAGAGCCTTAATTTGCAAAAGAAAGCAAAGATCACTTAAAACAAATGTGGGGAGGGGGAAAGACCTTTTAGGATACCGCCATACTTTTCTTTCTTGTCTCTTGGAGGGCATGTGGCCTACCGAAGAAATAATTGGGGCTACAGGGAGAGGCACTGAAAGAACTGTTCCACCCTCTTGTATCCTCTTCCTGCCACTGGAAAGTAGGGGGGAAAGACAGCTGGTCCTTCTTTCCACTCAGGACTTGGAACTCCAGAGGCCACATAGCACCCTCTTTCTCATCCCTCTTGACTACACTTTTTGCCTCTGTCAGGGGAAATATGGCTCTTTCCCAGCTTTCCCCCCAAATCTGGCAAACCCAGTGTGCTGCGGAAGTGAAAAGGGCAAATCCTATGTCAGGCGTTGTTAGGAAAGGGATTGAAAATAAAACAGCCAATATCATAATGCCCCTGTATAGCTCTGTGGTGCGACCTCATTTGGAATAATGGGTACAGTTCTGGTCACCACAGCTCAAAAAGGATATCGCAGAGCTGGAAAAAATACAGAAGAGTGCGACCAAGATGATAAGGGAGTTGGATCACCTTCCCTATAAAGAAAGGTTGAAGGGCCTGGGGCTTTCCAGTTTAGAAAAGAGACAACTAAGGGGGGGGATATGATAGAGGTTTATAAAATTATGCATAGGGTGGAGGGAGTCGAAGCTTATGGACTGTAGATTCAGGACAGACAAAAGGAAATACTTTACACAGAGAGTGATTAAAATGTGGGATTTGCTGCCCGAAGATGCATAGACAGCTTCAGAAAGGGACTGAACAGATTCATAGATGATCGGTCTATCAAGCAGCTACTAGCCACGGTGACTACAGGGAACCTCTACATTCAGAGGCAGCCAAACTTTGAATCTCAGTGCCAGGAGGCAACATCGGGGGAAGAATTATACCCTACTGCTGGCCCTACAGAGGAAGTGGTTGGCCACTGTATGAGACAGGATGATGGATTAGATAAAACCACTGGTCTGATCCAGCAGAGCTCTTCCTAGGTTCTTAAGCAGCCCACTACCTTTGCTGCTGGGAGATAGTGTGCACAGGTCAGCAGACAAACAGAGGGGGCTTGGTTGCTTCCCCACTGCTGCTGTCTGGCCCCAAGCAGGGCACAGGGGATGCAGCCTCACCCACAAGACTGTGGCTGCTGATTTTAGTGTTTTCTATGCCACGTGGATTCCCACAGGCTGTTTAACATCTAGTGACAAATGAGGGAATGCTTTCGTAGAACACTGAATACGTTCCATGTACCTACATACTTCTGACATTTCAGTTCACTGAGGTAGCCCATCCCAATCCTATCCCACCAGCAATTCTGCAATACATTCAATGGAAACATTCTAGTTTATTTTTACATATACTTCCCAGACTATGGGAAAATGCTACAATGTTGACACCCAACTGAAACATACAAGATCTCCCAATTAATAGTTTTGTGAAGTATCTTATTCATTGCTATTGCATATGGCAGCTGGTAGAATAAAAAAAGGTGATATAATCAGGAAACTAGTTTCAGCATGACATTTCACTAACAATTATATATGGAAATCTATCACCACAGAGTTCAGAAAACACAATACCAACCATCCCGAAGCTGGTCAATATCATCATCGAACACAGCTTCCTTAAGAGCACTCTTGTCGTAGGCGCTGATAGTGTCGGAGTATGGGTAGGGGTTATACTCTCGGGTTCGGGGTCCTGAAAAGGCACGTGGGGGCTGGGTGTTGAGTAAAGAAGTTTTGTTGTCCAGAGCCATCCTTCCTCCTTCCACTACATCGCTGCTTCCACGGACATCAATGGCTGTTGAGGCTATCCCACCATCTCGAGAAACCTGGGGACCAAGAGTGCAATACGATTACTTTATTTGGGCAAACAGAAGATTACTATTATTGCAGAGAGATACCAAATGTGGTTTATAGCTGTTGTTTCCAGAGTTAAAGGAAAACAACGAGAATTATAAACTCCATGCGGATTTTCAGACATGCAGTGTGAAGTCAGAGCACTCTGGCCCACTCCTAGCTGACGGGTGTATTAATATTTGCTTAGAGGCCCACATATTTGAAACCCAGTGACTTATCCTTATGATCTGCACACTATAGAAACATATACAGACTGTGAGGATATGGAGAACATGCACTGGATTCTTGCATATATGAAGTCCAATGTGCAAACTTTAGGTAAGGTTGGGAATGCCATGGAAGGAAGGAGGGGTCAGAAGGATTTCAATCCTTCACTGTGGAATTTGTACATCTTCACTGAAAAATCACGATGAGCCATCAAGTCTAACAGCATTGGAGAGAAATATCAATAGAGGAGGGAAAAGTTTCCTACAAAGAATGTTCTCTTTTTTTTGCCCCTTGTAAGAAAAATCACAAATACACAACATTAAATAAAAGGTAAATGCTGGAAATATTAAAAACAGGAATTGCTCTGTTACTTAGTCCAATCTACGTTTGATATACAAACGTGGCCCAGTTAACATATGCAGCCATCTACATGGGTTGCTATGTGAAATTTAACTGTGTAGAAGGTGTTCATAATGTATATGAGAAGATCCCTTGTGGGAAAATTAGTTAAAATCCAAGATATTTAAGTGCTTTGAATGTTAAAAGACAAACAATTTTAAAATCCATTTCATAGCTCCCCTCCAGACTACTTACAATATCACAGTCCTTTTTCCCATCACGTTTGATTGGTTCATTTAGATCTTCTTGACTACGAAAACTAAACTTTTCAATTGCCTCTGTGACTCCACGGAGAGAACTGTAGATCTCATCAGAATTTAGATTCTCCGTATCATAATCCAGCACGCTGAAGACCAAATACATATGGAATATTAAAACTAAGGAGCAATTCGTTTGACCTTGAGCTATAATATAGCTCACTGGAGAACCATCACTTGGATTCCAGTTTTAACCATTTGCTATCTTGCTGCTAACAGGCAACTGAATATTGGCTACAATGATGCATTCAAACAGTGAACTTGCATTGAACTGATTTCACTGTACGTTAGGACTACTTAAAAGCAATAATAATCAAATTTGTAATAGAATTTTTCTCTCAACTATCATAAACCAAGGAATACAATTTTTTTTTAAAAAAATCATTAAAAGCTTAAGCATTCTATTATTCTTAGTCTAGGCCTAACTACAACTATTTAATAAATGATTAACAGCAATAAAAGACAGACATCAATGATTATGGAACCCTTAAAATTTATGGTATTGTGGATTCAATGCATGAAACATAAAAATGCTCGTTTCAACTTTAAATTTTACTTTCGAAATGTGAAATCTAAGTCAAAGAATTAAAATGGCTATGAGATAAGTATATCCAGAGGGAAAGCTTGCATATTGTACAGCTTAAAGAAGTACAAAATTTAGTGGTTCAGCATTAAATGTCAAGAAGTTTCCCCTTGCCACTGGACATGTGAATTCATGTCTGGATGGTTGAATGTCTCTCACAGTTGGCCCAGTCTTCAAAATGCCCCATCAAAGCTAGCATCATCGATGCCAATGAGGTTTGCATGAGTTGAAATACTTGGAGAGTGGAAGCAGATTTGTGCGTAAAGCCTGCTTCCAGTCAGCAAAAGATTCTTCCCATTGCTTTCACTCCCACTGCAAATGTAGAGGCACTCACATGGGCAACAGAGCTTCCAGACATAGGTGGTTTCTTGTGTAGTCCCTCCATAGTTTGTTTTGACTTCTACTTTCCACTCATGCTCCTCAGTGACTCTGCATTGGCTCTTGAGGCATGGTTGCCATAGCTGACATGGCAACTTGCCACCCTTTTTCATTTTTCTTCCAATGTGCACTATAACACTACAATGGCACTGATAAAAATTGATATCAGCAAGTGGCAACAGACTGTCACACAGCTATAGAAGTTACTACAGCAAGGGGGAAATGGCATCCATGATGGGCTGATGGTGGGAAAATGGCACCAATGTGGGACCATTGCTGGCAAGGAAAATGCATACCATTCCTTCCTAATGGCACACTAAACCACTTGGACTACATACTAAAGTAAGTCTGGGAAAGAACTTACTAAGGATGGGAACAACCTGGAAAGAGCGCTTCAGCTGGGACGCTAAGGCAGAGGGAAAAACCTCCACGAAAGTGTAAAGAACTAGCAGCAATTCCCACTTTTCTCTGGCCGTTTTGTTGCGGTGCCCACTGTAGATCTTTCGAAAGACTGCAAAGGGTGCTTAATAAATGCAAGCATAACACACGAATAAATCCTTAAAAGGTTTGCGAGGTGGTAGTTTGCCATTGCCTTCCTCTATATAACAACCCTGGCCTTCCTTGGTGCTTTCAAGAACTTAGAGGGATAAAAACAGCAGACCACCATTCCATGGAAAACTGGGAAGCCATGACAATGATTCACATTGAAAAGCACCAACGGTTATGGTTTGAATCTTACATTGTAAAAGCAAGACCAATGGAATTACTTTTACTGTATCAGTGAAGCCCTTCACGCCTCCATGTATCCTGTACAAAACCAAAGAAGTGCTGCCATGACAGGA
Organism: Gekko gecko; assembly: GCA_029375565.1. Classification (NCBI taxonomy): domain Eukaryota; kingdom Metazoa; phylum Chordata; class Lepidosauria; order Squamata; family Gekkonidae; genus Gekko; species Gekko gecko. Next base: position 72,197,706 of record JAPDNY010000003.1, on the reverse strand, counting down.
ACCCAGAGATCTAGAATGCTGGATCCAAACCTTGACCCCAAGCACTCTTACTGTTCTAATTGGATTAGTCACTCTCACTGCTACTTGCTGAATCCATAGCAAATGTGCAGCTTCCTACTATGATGAAATATATATGAGGTATTTTGAGAGGAGCCAAAGCAGTTTTGAGAAGACAAACAACTATTCAGGGGGAGGCCAATGAGTGGGTTCTATGGATTCCTAAATCCTAACTTCTTTGTAAGAGAATCTCTGGGAGTTGCTTTCTATATTACTTTGTTCATACTTGCACCTTAAGATCGAAAGTCTAATAATGAAGTCTAGGTTTGTACTATGTCCAGTCTTAATTTCTGAGGCAATGATACACGGAAAGATAAAGTCTAAATAATGTTGTACGAAAAAGGCAGGGTTAGCTTAAAAAGAGAAAAACTTTAGGAACAGATAAAACCCTACTGACATTGTGAATAATTTTGATGGCTGAAACAAACAGGTTGCTTACCTGCAACTGATGATCTTCGAGTGGTCATCTGTGCAGTCACACCTATGGGATCTAGTGCGCCTGTGCTGATCTGATCGGTGTGATGCACAGAGACCACAAAGAAGATAAACAGGTTGCTTACCTGTAACCGATGATCTTTGAGTGGTCATCTGTGCAGTCACACCTATGGGATCTAGTGTGCCTGTTCTGATCTGATCGGTGTGATGCACAGAGATCACAAAGAAGATAAACAGGTTGCTTACCTTTAACCGATGATCTTCGAGTGGTCATCTGTACAGTCACACCGATCAGCTCAGCGCAGGCAGACTAGATCCCATAGGTGTGATGCATAGAGACCACGAAGAAGATACAGAGGAAATAAGACAACTGAATTCCAACTTTACCCAAAAAGTAAATGATTAGGTAACTGATTTTTTGACTGCATGGATGTTCCTCAGTTAGTGAATATTTGGAAAAGGCGAGAGGGCCAAACAAGTCATGATGAGTGCAATCAAATTTGAACTTCTCAGATCCTGGAAGTTAAGCAGGATCAGCTCTAGTTAGTACATGGATAGGAGACCACCAAGGAATACCAGGGTTGCCACACAAATGCAGGCAATGGCAACTTCCCCTGTTTGTCCCCTGCCTTGAAAACTAAATGGGGTTGCCATAAGCTGACTGGTCACAACCCTGGTTGTCATCAATAAAACAAAAAGCTAATCCTAGCCAAACCTCTCCCCCACATTTTGTAATTCCAATACTGCTTTCAAGAGCTCCATTTAATTGAATATTGGAGACAGTATAGAAGGCAAGTGGTTAAGAAATTAATTTATTCACTACCACTGAATGGTGTAAAATTAAGTTTACACGTGAACAAGCAATGACAGGAACTTCATGCACACTTACTTTTATGTCATACAACAAAACATTCTAATGGAAAATGATAAACTTTGGATTGGATCCAGTCAACTTTTTCACTCAACTTTGGTCAATTCCTATCCTTATTACAGCTCCAACATAGCTCTTCTGGTGGTCAGATGGGAACCTCTCCTCCCTTTTTTACCAGTGGAAAAACTGGTTGGATCCAACCAGCCATTACAATAAAATCATTTCTGAAAATACAAGGCACTACAATGAAATTTCTAGACTCCATGACAACTTGGCTCCCGGGATTTGTTGAGCCTTGGTCTTTAATGTTACTTTTAGTGTAAGCCACCCTGAGCTTCATAAAAGGTACAGTAGATTTTTTTTTAAAGAATAAATTATGTTTTGGGAAAGGAGCCACGCTGCAACTCTTAAACTCAAAAGGAATATAGCAGAAGGCGGGCATCTGATTACAGGACAGGACCAGGAAACAACAGCTGCAATGAAGATGCAGGAGTGGCAATGCTGCAGACCCTTCAGGGCAGAAAAGGTTCCAATTATACATTTACAGCTGCTATAGTCAATACAACAAAAGAGAGGCTGCACTTTCTGTACAAATGAAAACAGATGTTACACAGGATTCCAAAATTTCTTCCTTGACAGATAACTTTGCTTTGTGCTCACTCAAGAAAAAGTTTCAACAAAACCTCTAAGTAATAGTGCAAGCCTGAATGTGCTCATGTGGTTCACAGAGCACAATGTTATTTGATACATGAGCAAAATTAGCACAGAAAGGCAAGAGTTATGTACCTCTTGCCACATTACATTCTCACTGGACTTACACATCGCAGGACTTTGAGAAGCTACCCGGCAGGTTAAAAATAAAAACAAAACAAAAAAGATACGTGAATCATGCCAGTCTCAGATGAAAAACCAAACCACTTAGTACAAATTCACTTGGCTAACACTTTCCTCACATGGAGAACTTTACAAGATATACCACAATGTAGTGGTGTGCTATTTTGGAAAACTTTAAAATGACACATTTTTCATCTACCACGTGCACTGATTCTCGGCAAAGTCAAACATTTAGCCAACAATGCTGAAGAAAAACACACTTGAAAATGTGACTGAACTATGCCTTTGATTCTTACTGATCCAAATGTGAATGAAACTGGTATATTTTTGCAGCATAATTTTGGTTTAAAATCTTGAGAATGATAAAATAATGTCCGCCTTCATCGAATCCATACTGGCACCGGAGAATGTCCTGCAAGCTGTAAATGGGTTTGACCAGCTACAGAACTTGTACTCCTCCCCCATTATCAACCTATTCTTCCCCTATGCATTCAAATGCCACCATTTCCCCCATATTCAAAAAATTCTCCCTTGACTCATCCTGCACCCTATATACCTTCCACTCTTCACCTTTAAACACCTAGAATTTAGACCTGGATTAATTTACACATGTAGAATCTATTCATTGCTTCTCACAATCAAACACTAGGATCCTTACTCTTCACCCGACTCTTTACTTTGATTCATATAAACATCCTTTTTTATTGGTTCATATGACCACCCTTTTTTCCTCAATAAACTCCTCAACTCTGTTACGTTGTCAAATAGTTTGTTCAGTTTTTTCCTGGGGAGATGGGAGAAGCCCCTCCCTCTGCTTTCCTCCGTTCTCATCAAATTTCTTCGGTTTTTCTTCTTCTTGATCCTCTATTAATCTTTTTACACACTTCCACCATTGGGTGATTTCGATAACCCTACAGCATTCCATCCCATCTATACCACAGTTACATTTTCCTTCTCAGACTACTCCTTTTCATTCTATCCTTCATCTCCAGATGTTGAATAATACTTATTTAAATGTCTCAACATCATACTAAACTTCAAATATCCAAGACTGAAACTCTCCTCTTTCTTCTCAAGCCATCCTGCCCTTGCCTTCTCTGCATCCGACAACAATCTCCCCTGATAACCAGACATAACTTTGGCTTTCATTGTACTCTCTCATTTGCTTCTCATAGTCTGTCACAAAATCACGTTGAATGACACTGTCAAAACTTAGCTCTTGCCTTCTACCCCCATCATGGAGAACTCTTGTTTCATTCCTTAGTCATCCTGCACCAACTACTGCACCTTTCTGTTCCACAACCTTCCCATGTTGCATCTGTGCTCTCTTCTCATCCAGAACTCAAAATCCAGAACTGTCAAAATTACTCATCCTCGCATGGTCTAACCATTGTGCTAGATCCCATCACATCTAGCAAAAAAGCTTTCTTCCTATCTTCAAAGATCTCTACTGTCTTGCCTCCCCTTAAATTGCCATGTGATTTTAGCTCCCCCAACTCATACCACCTTCAGCTATGATCTTCACCCATTCGCCATTGCTGTCCTTTAATGCCTACCACCACCACCTGCATTGTGCCATTTCTCTCGCATCCTTCAAATCATAGGTTCATATCTTTTTATGAAACTCTGGAATCACCACCTATCAAAACAAAGCCTAAGTACATGTAATTGCATTTGTTTACATTAGTTTCTTTCTATTTTGCCTCTACAGTTTCTTCCTTCACTTGACTGGTTTATTAGCAGTTCCTTCCTCAATGTTTCTAACTTATAATTTTCTATCCAGGGGCCTAATTTTTGTTTAAACTACTCTGTAAAAGCATCATATACACTGATGGTATAACAATAACAGTACGAATCAAGTGGAAACACTATTTGCATAAGTCCATGGGGAAGGATTATTTTCTAATTATTTTTCTAAATTGTTTTTTAAGTGTTTTAAACAAACAACTATGGAAACCACACAGCTCTTAAAGATTTAATTCTGCACATAATTTAACACATAAAACCTGCTACTCCTGTTTGTTCAAAGTAACAAATAAATGCCTGGATTATATCGTATTACTAGCATCACAAAATAGAGTTCATTTGACATTTCGTAATATCTCAATGTCCAGAATCCACAATCTATTTTCATAACTCAAGAATTCATCTTTATAAAATAGCTCAAGAAAGAACAGCAGTTTCTGGATTTTTTAAAAGAACAACAATTTATGCAAGCAAATACATTTAGTCAGAACAGGTACTGTATCATGCATAGATAATGTGAGGGGAGAAAAAAAAAAAAGAAATGCAATATGAAACAACATCCATTTACAATAACCAGTCACACAATATGGAAAACAATGATTCATGCTGAAAACTGTAAGAGTCACAAGGTGAACAAAGAGATGAAAAGAAATGCACAGTTTTTACAGATGTCACAATATTATTTTCCAGCTGCACCAGATTTCAAAAAACATGGTCTGATACAGATCTTTACTAATATCTGGAGTTTAAGGATAAAAAAGATTATCCTAAATTATTTCAAGTATCAATAATCTACCTCTTTGTTTCTTGGTTCATAGAAACCGAACCTATGTGTGGATCTCCATTTCCATCTCCTTGTTCAGGTGATGTTATCATTATTTTGCTTTGAATACCCCATAATAAAGTGCATTAAAATAAATGAAGGAATGAATAGTATGACTACATAGTGTTACTGTAATTTGTCCACTTAAGTAATTGGGGACTTTTTCACACACTGTTCTCTGGGTTCAATTATTCCTTTCTCAGATACTGATGTTTATCACTGCAAGTTTTTGACATACACATTGGTCTCTCTTCCAACACTTATGATTGAAAAGGGACATCTGTGCCTTTGAAAAGTACTGAAAAGTGACCCAAATATACTGCTAATCTTTGTTGTCTGATCCACCAAGGGGCTATACATGCGCTGAAATACATTTTGACCTGTCTATCCTTAGCTGGATAGGGAAAAGCTAATGAAGCTCTTAAATCCAATCCAGTAGCCCAAACTGCAGTGAAACCATACCCACCATCTCTTGGTGGAAAGCTGGAATCATCCCTACCCTCCCACCAGCCAGTTGGAGGGATTTCAGCTTTCTCTACTGGGATGCAAGTGTTGTTTTCACATGTGCTTTGTTTAATCAGGGCTAGTGACCGGAAATGCACCCAATTAGGATCATTTCACACAAAACAAGAAGGCTGGTCTTTTGAATAACTGCATTTAGCAGTTAAACACATCAGGATGATGTGCTCTTGTAGACACACAAAGAATACATGCTGGGGAACACTGGTCAATTATGCTCCCTGGTGCAAGGCCTTCAAAGTAACTCTGTATATGTAAAACACATATAGCTTTTCCTACACATTTTATGATATTTGCCCTTGCAGTGTATACCAGTGTATACACAGCAACCACATTTGACAAGTGAAATGTGAATCATCCCCTAAGAACCCAGGTAAATACTGATCTCCTAGATGAACTGTGTTAATTGTTTAGGAAATGGAAAAAAGAATAAGCAGATCTTTCCCAACTCCAGACAATGCTGCTTAACTGAACTGCTTTCTTCCACTGGAACTCATGGCAATATAATGCCTAGCAGCAACCGATCTGCATATTTCTTTGAGTCAGGCAGCTTGACTATGAGGTAAGACAGTTTAACTTTCCTCCTAGTCTCTGCTTTCGATCTGATCTCCTGATCCCTAGCACGAGACTCAACCCCTGAGCTTTCATTGCACACACAAATCTGAGAGGGAAGTGGGTTAAAGGGATATAACTCTGTGTGTGTAAAACAAGTCCCGACCTTGCTTTTATTGCAGAGCTTCCAGCAACTGGAACGAAGAAAACAGAATGTCTGCTATATTACCTCCACAGTGTAATCCTTGCAGACATTTTGTCTGATGGCCTATCGGGAAACGCCCAGGAACAGAGTGATCGTGTGATTTCTCCACACATTAACAATACATACAACGTATGAGCTGCTGTCCCTCACCAAAACCCCTGCGGCCTGTCTGCTCGAAAGCACTGAGCCAACGGTAAATAACATTGTGACACCTCAGACAAGTTGGATTTTAACAGGTAGCTTGTTACCTGGGAGAGTAAGTGCGCCTGAAAGTCTTGTGAGAAGGAGCAGCGGGGATGGAGTTAGGCTGAAAAAGGGGAGGGGGGTGCTTCGACAGCCCGTCTGCACTCCAGCCCCAGAAACGACTGCAGTGATCACAGGAAGGGAAAAAAAGAGAAAGGGGGGGGGGGACAGAAAAAGAAAAGGGAGGAGAAAAAAACTATAATCTAAGAGGCTGAGTGTTTCCATGCTTGCTCAGCAAGAAAGAAAACTTAATAGAAACAAATGAGACAGGAATACTCCATTGATTTGCTTCATGCAAACATGTTAACCTTTTAGATGGGTAGCCGTGTTAGCCTGTCTGTAGCGGGAGAAAAGAGTAGGAGTCCAGGGGCGCCTTAAAGACTAACCAAATTTGTGGTAGGGGAGGAGCTGTTGTGATTCACTGCTCACTTCCTGCACCTGCTGATGTGACCTTGGGTCAGTCGCAAGCTCTGGCACAGCTGTCCTTGAAAAAGAGCAGTTTCTGTCAGAGCTCTCTCAGCCCCGCCTACCTCACAGGTTGTATGTTGTGGGGAGAGGAAGGGGAAAGGAGTTTGTAAGCTGCTCTGAGACTCCTTTGGGTAGTGAAGGGTGGGGTATAAATCCAATCTCTTCTCTACACCAAACTGTGCCAGAGCCAGTTCGATGTAGTGGTTAAGTGCGCGGACTCTTATCTGGGAGAACCGGGTTTGATTCCCCACTCCTCCACTTGCACCTGCTGATGTGACCTTGGGTCAGTCACAAGCTCTGGCACAGCTGTTCTCCCAAGGACAGTTTCTGTCAGAAGTTCTCTCAGCCCCACCTACCTCACAGGGTGTCTGTTGTGGGGAGGGGAAGGGAAAGGAGTTTGTAAGCCGCTCTGAGACGCCTTTGGGCAGTGAAGGGCGGGGTATAAATCCAAACTCTTCTCTCTTCTCTTCTCCTTCTTCAGATCCTTGAAGTCACTGATATCTGAAGAAGTGAGTCACTGAAGAAGTCACTGAATATCTGAAGTGAGCAGCGACTCCTGAAAGCTCCTTCCCTGGCACAAATGTTGTTAGTCTTTAAGGTGCTGCTGGACTCTGGCTCTTTTCTAATGTTAACATTCTGTAATCGATTATATGCTTCAGAGACATTTAGGATAGTCCTTGGTCGTTTAACTTTGCCTGAATATAATATATAGCAAGGATGATCTCCTCCGGTTGAAATCAACAACAGCAAAAAAATAGGTATCTGGCGTTATCTGGAGGGAGTTTCCAATCACTTAACCCGTTTCAAAATATCAATTTGACCATTGTTGTGAATATGCGTCTGGCACCAGTTTATCATAAAACCTCGTGTAACAGAATTACAGGCTGAAAAGGACCCCACAACGGGTATCCGCACACAAAGTGTTACAGGCCAACAGATTTATGTCTAGATCTATGGATAAAAAGAGCAAGTCTCACAATCTGTACTTCCAATAACACTTGCGCAACTGGAGCAGAGGCTCTTTTCATGAACCTGGATATCTACTTTCGCTTTTCTTATAAGAAAAAACATGGGCTTGCAGTTCATTTAAGCCACTCCATCCCAGTGTTCATGCCTTAAATACACCTTCCCTTGGCAAGTTCAGTGACAGCATGAGACTGAACTGGCCGTGGAAAAAACAGAAATGCCTTCTTGCTTCCAGATGCCCAGAGGTAAAGCTATGAAAGAAGTGGACATGGGACTTCCAGGGACATGGCATCCTGAACAGGAGCTTCTGTATAGTAAAGCTAAAGGTTTCCCTTGCTCGAAAGCCAGTCAAATCCGACTCTGGGGTTGCGATGCGCTTATCTCTGTTTCCAAGCTGAAGAGCCAGTGCTGTCCGAAGATGTTTCTGTGGTCATGTGGCTGGCATGACTAAACGCCATTGCGCACGGAACACTGTTACCTTCCCACCAAAGCAGTACCTATTTATCTACTTCAATTCCTTACTTTCAAACTGCTAGGTTGGCAGGAGCTGGAACCAGAGACGGGAGCTCACTCCATCATGCGGCACTCGGGTCTCGAACTGCTGAACTACCGACCTTCCAGCCTGCAGTTCAGCGTCTTAACCACTTGAGCTACCGCAGCCAAGCTGCTGTATACAGCTCCTTGGATCTTAACTCCTAGAGGGCTTTTTATCTTCAATACTGGTGGGAAATAGGTGATAAATCTCTCTTCTGCCTCTTCAAGAGGAGGCACTTTGACCATCTCCAAGTCTGTTTAACAACCCCAGAACAGTCAGATTCCATCAAGACTGCATGAACTGAGATTGGCCCAGAGCCAAATAAGGCTGCCTATCTTTTTTTTCATTTCACCCCATTCTCTTATCTTTTAAGCATATGTTGTTGTTGTTTTTATCTTCATTCACTTTCAAGTCATTACAAAGACATTGGGAAATAATAAGAAAGACTATTTATAAAAGACAAGCTCATGACAGACTACAACCCCATCTTTATTTTTTTCATTCAGGATTCTGACAAGTTTTGTTGAAGGGGGAAAAAGAACAATGGAGTTGTGATCAGTAGTAATTATTATGTCCTTCAAATACTGGGGGTGGTGTTAGGAGAAGACTACGGCTGATTTCGCACTACAGCGCTGTTGCGCTGCTGTTTGCCCCGATACTATTGGTCAATTTCACACCCGAAGCTGTGGGGCTGCATTTGACCTGCGGTTTTGCCCAATTTCCTCCGCAGTTTCATGATCCTCAAAAAACAGGATCACAAAACTGCGGGGGAAATTGGGCGAAGCCGCGGGTCAAAATGCAGCCCTGCGGCTTCGCATGTGAAATTGACCAATAGTATTGGGGCAAACGGTGGTGCAACATCGAGGCAGCTCTAGTGCGAAATCAGCCTATAAACTGCTGCATAACACAGACTTTGGAATTTAAACTGCATTACAATCTAACTACTTTCCTTTTATTTCAATACTAAGATGCCATTTTGAGCTCACAAATACATTGGACTTAAAAGTTAACAGATTATCTGGACTGCTCAAGCTTTAAGTACTGAAGTGCAAAGTTTTTTATACACAAAATTTAAAGACTTTCTGTAACGATTTCATGTTTTGGTATGTGTGTTTCTTTAAATGTTTAGTTTGACTGCAGTAATGTAAGAAGAGTGATAGAGGGAGACAAGTGTGATGTGATTGGCTGATGACTGAGAGAATGGGAGGAGAGGTGTCTGAGAGTGATTTTGTGTGTGAAGTTTGAAGAGATAGCATAGTCTGTATGACTATGGGAGTTTCTGAGTCTATTCTGTGTGAATAAGACAAAGAATTCAGCCTGTGTGACTATATAGATGAGAGAGAGAGAGGGAGAGGGAGAGAGAGAGATTAGTCTGAGTGTCTACGCCTATCAGGGTGGAGCTTTGGGAGTTTGAGGGACTGTTTGTGATACCAAGCTTTGCCAGCTATATTTACAAGTTCCTTTCATCAGTTCAAATTAACCAGAAACCTATTTTGTTCTTTATTAAATAAATCATTTTTTGTTTAAACTTATCCCAGAATTCAGAATAGGCCCTAGGTCATTCTACCAAAAGAGAGAGATTTGGAATTTTTAATTCCTGGTGGCAGCAGAAATCTACTGAGTTTAGGTACACAGAGAGTGTTTTAAAGGTAAAACCGTCTCCCCAGTAAGCGAGGACATCACATTTACCCCTCTCCCCTCCCATTGAGAGTGGTCTGATGAAATTTTGCTCAGCTACACCTCTTCATTTCTGATTTTATGTCTACAATCGCTAATTCTCCTCTGGACGGGAAGTTGGATTATTTATTTATTTATTTGATTTATATGCCACCCTCCTCGCCATGGCAGGCTCAGGGAGGCTCACAACACAGGTATAAATATGCACTAAAGCTCCAATATAAAGGTAAAGGTAAAGGTTCCCTTGCTCGAAAGCCAGTCGAATCCGACTCTAGGGATGCGGTGCTCATCTCCGTTTCAAAGCCGAAGAGCCAGCGCTGTCCGAAGACGTTTCCGTGGTCATGTGGCCGGCATGACTAAACACCAAGGTGCACGGAACGCTGTTACCTTCCCACCGAAGTGGTACCTATTTATCTACTTGCAATTTCTTGCTTTCGAACTGCTAGATTGGCAGGAGCTGGAACTAGAGACAGGAGCTCACCCTGTCATGCGGCACCCGGGTCTCGAACTGCTGAACTACTGACCTTCCAGAGCCTGCAGTTCAGCGTCTTAACCACTTGAGCCACCGCAGCTCCCTAAGCTCCAATATAAACAACATTAAAATACGTTTAAGTATAAAACTGTAATTACACAGCACATGATGTTATTACAAGATGGTGACATTCTGTTATCACTGAATGGCCACCTCCAGGCTCCTGCCAAGCTGTTAAACTTCCAGCTGTTGGTGGTGCTGATGTTAAGGCCAGGTTGGTAATGATGCTGATGTTAGGGCCAGGGCCATAAAGTCGAGGTGGCACCCTACTTGAAAGCCTGGTGGAAGAGGTCTGTTTTGCAGGCCCTCTGAAACTGTAGAAGGTCCCGCAGGGCCCTGATGTCATCCAGGAGCTCATTCCCCCCAGTGAGGGGCTGCCACAGAGAAGGCCCTGGCCCTCGTTATAGCCAACCTGGCCTCTTTCGGGCCCAGAAGAGCCAGACGGTTTGGGGATTCAGATCTTAGTGCTCTCTGGGGAACATGTGGAGAAAGGCAGTCACTTAGGTAAATATTGGACTTGAAGTGGGTTTTGCATTGCTTGCTTTTTAACTAAAATTTGATTACAACAATTATACAAGATATATTAATTTTAAAATTATTCAAGAATTACTATGTTACGATCATTCCAAATATTCAATACCTGATAGTTAATGTTAAATAATTTCCTGATTAAGACAATTAGTTCATGTAGTTTAATAAATATTTATCAATCTAATGACAAGTTCCATCAAGATTGTGAAAATAATCCTGCATATTATGAATAGGCCGTATATTTGAAATATGTAATTTAAATGTTATATATTTATCATTTTTTGGATAGTCCTTGTAATATGCATTCTAAATTCTTTTTCTAAACTTTTGCCCCCTTTCCCTTTTTTCTTTCTCTATACCTATTTTGTTTTTTAAAAATAAATGTATATATCCCCAAAAAAGAGAAAGAGGTGGAAATGTGCATCAGAGGCCCAGGTGTAAATCTGTAAAGGGAGTGGAAATGGCCAATGTGAAGTCCAATCAGCTCTGACATTTATTTGTATTCCAAAGCTATCCTCTTTAAAACATCCTTTTGCCATTTTTGGTGTGTTTCAAACTGTGCTCTCTAGTTTTGCCTAAGCAACATTTTGATTAAACAAGGATGAACAAATGCAAACATATTAAAGTCTTTATCCTCTGCTGTCTCATGTATACATTATTATTATTATTATTACTACTACAACAACAACAACAACAAATGGGGATCTGTGATACTCATGGAATGGAATCCCTCCCCTCATCACTAGTGATTCCCCTTACAGCTCAGTGCTGATGCTGGGCCCAGCGTGGCTCCTAAGCTACCACACTGCTGGAGTTAAGTCCATTCTCTGTGCTCCTGCAGAGAACACTTTTTTATTTTGGGGGGAATTTAAATCCCTCATGTTTTTTTTTTTAATATTCAGATTTTTATGCATACCTAGGGGGACCCCCAACTCTGCAGAACAATCTCTTTAGCCTCTGTGTAGCCTTGATCCACAGATTTAGATATCTGCAAGTGGGGGCCACAGGCGGCTAATAGTATAGGTTTACTGCATTTAAATTGCACCTTTCTCCCAACATAGAACTCAAGGAAGAATAGGTAAGGCTCTCAGGAGGTCTTCCATGCAGCCACTGGTCGCACTCAAACCTACTTGGTATCAGCAAGGTTGCATAAACAAGAGTGTCCAAAACGTACCTTGGGAATTATTAGGACTTAAAACATTTCTCAGGCAGTCTGAAGTCCATATATATTTCCATCTTCCATGTGATTTAAAGTTTCCAACACAGAAGAGAGAGTCAAAAGCCCAGGACAGATATTCCCAAACTCTTTATCATAATAAGGAGACTGTGAGGGCTCCACAACCTCAACATGTATCTTTCCTCACTCCTGATGTTCCCTCATGCTAAATTATCGGCCTATCTTCCATTTTCTAAGCTCACCATAGTACAGGATAAGATCTCCATTGATATTACTGATAAACTGTAGCTAGAAGCCAGACCCAACCATCGGGGGCTGGGATGAAATACACTCTCAGAAGCCAGAGGTGCAAGAAAAGGGGACTAGCCTCATGTGTAATCCCTTTACCATAAGATGATCCATTCATATAATTTCAGATATAAAAACAGACTTTTTTTTTCTTTCATGACTAGTACGTAAAGGACAGAATTAGGCAGGGGAAAAGTTTTCAAATACATACCATGCCAGAGAAGTTATATGGTAGGATGTTAGAAGTGGCCTTGTGAATCGTGGTTTGAGTTCAAATCTGGTTAGAATTAATACCAGTCTCCAAATACACCCATTGTTAAAAGTCATAGAGGTTTATTAAGGTTATAGAAGGCCTGATACCAGCCAAAACTGCTGTCTCTCAGCATGATGTGCTGCGCCTCTTAGGACAGGGTCTATTTCTGAGGCTGCCGGAGTATTCAGTTTGTCGTTTTTGTTTCTACTGAGCTTTAAGAACATTGTATAGGCAAAGGTCACATTGGTGTACAGAAGAAATGAAAAATGCTGCAAGGCTGGAAGTTGAAGTCATAAATAATTCTACGGCACGTGACAGCAATGTCTCTGTGGAGACAGTGTTGGGAAAGTCACTTAAGAAACCAGATAGAAATAGCAGTTAGGCTGTTTGCAAGATACTGTTTCACCAAAGAGTGGGAGAAAAAAGAAAGGTAAGTGCCACACATTCAAATTTCACCTACCTGTGGGATGACATCCAAAACCATGCAACCCCAACTTTTAACGGGAACTCTCACATATAGTAGTAGTAGTAGAATTTATTGTTATTTAGCCATTGGCCGTTACAAATTTTACAAAACCATAAAATACATGAACAGGTAAAACTTTAAGATCAGAGGTTAAAATTAATTTAGTTAGTAAAACAGAATAATCTGATCCAACCAGAAATTCGTGGAGCCTACCCCATTCAATACCGCACTAGCTCTAATCTTCTTGGTTGCAAGGGCGAAACTCTCACATATAAGCATAAGATCTTCTCACCTATGTTCTCATATAAGCATAAGATCATCTCATCTATCCTGATACTTTCTGACTTGTCTATCTATATGCTTATAATCTAAAAATGCAATGCTTTGGCAGAAAAGGAAGAACATTTAAAAACTGAAGAAATAAGTTTTAGAGGGTTCTCAGTTAACCCAATAAGTGTTTCAGGCTCTCTGCAAACTCAAGACATATTATAGTTCGTTCATATAACAGTTCTAAAGGCTCTATTCCAATGTGAGCTTTCTAAGCTAGTCTTTGTAGATAGAAACAATACCATGGGAAAGCTGTAGCAGGAAGGAAGGAAGGAAGGAAGGAGAGAGAGAGAAGGAAGGAAGGAAGAAAGAAAGAAGGAAAAGAAGGAAAGAAGGAAGGAAGGAGAAAGAAAGGAGAAAAGGAAGGAGGAAGAAAGGAGAAAAAGAGGGAGGGAGGGAGGGAGGGAGGGAGGGAGGGAGGGAGGGAGGGAGGGAGGGAGGGAGGGAAAGAAAGAAAGAAAGAAAGAAAGAAAGAAAGAAAGAAAGAAAGAAAGAAAGAAAGAAAGAAAGAAAGAAAGAAAGAAAGAAAGAAAGAAAGAAAGAAAGAAAGAAAGAAAGAAAGAACAGCACAGACAGCCAGAGCTAAGCAAATAGAAATACAATTTACAAATGCAACAGGTATTTCAGTGTGCAACTGGGAAAGTTGCAAACATGCTTTAATGATGGGTTAGGGTCCCTAACCTGGAAGCAGCACCATTTGGTTGAAGACAAGAAATGCAACTGATTATCTCTTTGGTGTCCTACTATCTTCCAACAACATCGTGAATGTTGGGACTAACAAGAACCTCAGACATTTAACACACAACCTGAACAGTCTCAACAAAAAACATGCCATATTTGTGGGAAATAATTCTGGAATTACAAATGACTTCTAAATTACAGAAATCAGTGTCCCTGGAGTAAGTGGCAGCCATGGCATACCACAGAACATAGAAAAAGGGAAGTCCTAATGTTGCTACAGATGATGTATGTTCTAGGACTTCTATTTTTCCTATGATATGGTACAGAGAGAAACTGACTTGCTTGAGAAGACACTAAAGGCCAGAGACCAGGTGGTGACTGAGAGAGAGATGAGACTGCTGTTGGCTGATATCCTCCTGTAGGCCTTTAGAATGGGTTTTTCTTAACCTCGAGAAAAACCTGAAGAGGATATTGAGAGGCTTTTTGCTGTTTTTTAAGGTTGTAGACAGTAGTCAGTTATACCAACACACATATTTAGGATTAAATGGTTAGTATGACATACAGTCCACATGTATACCAAAGCATACAAGTGATGAAGTGTGAGAAAAAAGACAGGGGAACACAATATTAGGTGGAAAATTAAGTTTAAAAAATGAATTTTGCAGGAGGAAATGAGCTCATGGGACGGGGAGGAGCTGGAGGAGCTAACCTGTGACCTGGATGTGACATTGCATCCCCAAGAGCTCCCTCCCCAGATCCCAGGAATTTCCCCAAGGAGTTGGCCAATCATATTTTAAAGAAAAACAACAAAGTTTGGTAACCTCATTTAAAAAACTGCTTACTAGTCCCAGCCCTGAAATCTGGCATACTGAGCGCAGATTATCCAGATTAAAAGCAAAATGGTATAGCCATTAGCCAGCATGTATGTCCATGGCATATGTATGCATGGCCAATTTTAGGCTTGAATTTGTGAAAACCTGACCACCCAAGATATGCAACAAAATGGACTCACTTCCCCAAGAATGAGAGAAGTATCAAAAATCCAAGTGGCAGACATAATTTAATCCTGCAAAACGGAGCTGTTCCTCCAGGCTTTCAACTAGGAGTCACCCCGGGGGAAACACCCTGCCCTCTGTAATTTTCAAAGCAGCCTGAGCCAGCTGCACAATATTGGATCAGGATCGACCACTAGGAAGGCACTGAAGTTTGAGCGTCATCCCAAATGTAATGTTAAATTGTTATCTGTTTAATGGTATCTGGATTATGATTTGTTAGCACCTTTTTAATGTTGCGACTGTTATATGGTTTTATGATCATTATATTATTTATTGCTGTTTTTATTCTGCTGTAAGCCGCCCTGAGCCAGCCATGGCTGGGAGAGTGGGGTATAAATTTGATAAACAAATAAATAAATGTGGCATTTCAAATGTTCCTCCATAAAACATCATGCCAGGAATACTGGAAAGTTATAACACCACAGCTAACAAAATGACACAGCCAAATTTTTGCAAATACAAATAAATATGAGCATTTTTTACACATAAACCTAAATGCACCTTTTAAATCTCCCAGATCTGTAATGCAAATATAGTTTTAAAAAAGCCACTCTGCCCATAATAAACTTTCTATTTAAATCCTACATTAATATTCTAAATAGTTCTAAAGAAACTCTATGGGCTTTTACAGTGCAAGCTGAGTGATGAAGCTACCGATACTGATCAAGCAGGTGGCTTATTTTCCACGGGATGCCTACGAGGCAAAGTTGTTAAGGTGCTTGACAGCATTCCTAACAATTAAGGTTCAAATATTTCTGCGTCTCATCTCAAAAGACCACTTGCATGTTATTCATCTGCAAACAGAAGCCTAATTTACTAGCCAGGGAAAGACAAAATGAGATATGCACAATATTTGGCAAACCGTTATCTTGCAGATCAATGGACTAGAAACTGTCCTGGTAGGGCCATTTGAGCTTGAAACATTTCTATGAATCTTCAACAACACTTTATGTTGTATATTTAAGACCAGATCCTCATAATTTTCAATAAACCTTTTAAAAAGCTTCTACCATAGCCATGGCACAGCTAGAAATAAAACAGGCAACTTCTGCTCATTATAAAGTTAAATTTCATGTTTATATACCAGTAATTCCCAGATGATGAATTAACAACTTGAAGTCAAGCTCTTGAGGGATAATAATGGGAATCTGAAGGTCATACTGTAGATAACTTAATATAGCATGATAAACTACGGGTAGGATCAATAGATAGTGGGTGCATAAATTTTATCACACCAGGGTGGGGATCAATGCCAACAATTATCGATCAGGGTGTCCAATGGGTTCTATAGGATCGAATTTTGCTTTTGGGGTTTCCAAGAACAACCTGAAAAACTAGCAAGAATACTTGTTCAAACCAGGAAAAGAGGCCTCAAAGAATTTTTTTCACAACAGTACAAATTATTTCATACCAAACCATTTTCCAAATGGGTATGCCTTTTCTTGCAAAAGGAAAAGTGCCTTCAAGTGTCTTACATAAAACACAGAGAAACCAAAACTACTGAGGAGCTTGAAAATGATTCAACAGCAATGTAGAACATGACCCAAAGGTAAGCAGGGCAGCAAATCAAGCAAACAACAGGCTCAACAAACAGCAATGAATGATACTAAGCCGAAAAGCAAGGGGAAAGTAATGAAAGACTAGAGACATAGGCTATAGTCTACATTTTAAAACCGTACAGAGGAAGGCTTGGAAACTACAGATCACTTCCACTGATGGAAGGGATTTTCATCAGTGGAGTGGATTTTCATTACCTCACCCTCCTCCTGTAGAGCAAAATGTTCCCCAAGACAGTGTTCCCAAGTAACAGCTCCCCCCCGGCGTAAAACAGAATGAAGGTTTGCAGCAGGAGGGAAGTGCAAATTGCTCCCCCATTAGCAAAACATTTCTGTAGGATCCCATTTCTAAAGATCTTGGCATATAACTTTCTATGCTGCCGATTTATTGCCAATCTGACTCAAAGATGTCTGCCTCATGGCGTGAAATAAAATCTTCAATACACCATTTTAACTGTGTTCTACGGCTAAATGCAGTTGGTCCAGTAGGAGAACGTGGGTGGTCAATGTATCACCTTTTCTTTATAACCATTTAGTGATCAACAATGTGCACTGATGAAAATGTGCACCTGGTATATTTATGCTTTTCATAACAATGCATGTGAAAATGGAAAGTTGCAACATGTCACTGTAGTTGGATGGAATTCCTGTGGCGTGACGCAAGAACAAAGTTTAGAATCTCATCAAAAGGTAGCACCACATGACCTCAAGCCCCCGCACAACTTGTAGTCCCCACCCCACCAGTTTAAGATGCCAGCTATTGCAGAGAAAAGATATTCAACATACTGGAAATTTCTGCTGGAAAAGGTGATGGGGGGAGGGCTTGGCTATGACTGAGATTGTAGCATTGTGCATAATTCCCCACCATCTCTCATTATTTCAGTCATCTTTCATTTTCTCTGTTGTGGCGGTTGAGAAGCTGAGGGTGTGGCCTTTCAGCTCTAAAGCTCCTCCTTGTCAGAGACAGAACTGAGTCAAGCTGGGCTGGGAGAAGAAGCACGGGAGAGAGCTGCTGGCAAGGTGAGTGGGGTTTTTTGCCTTTCCTAAACTGCTGGGCAGCATTAACTGTGGTTGCTATGTGAGAGGACAGTGTTTGAGGGTGAGTGGGTGCTTGTAGCCTGCTGAAGAGTGGTTTCTGTTTGGTTGCTTTGTCTGGTTTGTTGCTGATTGAGGAGGGTCTGTTTGCCTAGGGTTGATGTAGTGGTGTAGGGTTAGGAGTACAGACTCTAATCTGGGAGAACCGGGTTTGATTCCCCATTCCTCCACATGCAGCTGCTAGTGTGACCTTGGGTCAGTCATAAGTTCTTTCAGAGCTGTTTTCTCTCAAGGGCAGTTGTCAAGGGGCTCTCTCAGCCCCACCTACCTCACAGGGTGTCTGTTGTGAGGAGGGGAAGGGAAAGGGATTATAAACCGCTTTTAGACTCCTTTCGGGTAGTGAAGGGTGGAGTATAAATCCAGTCTCTTCTTCCTTCTTCTTCTCTGCTGTTGGAAGGTGGGGGCTGTGGCCTTTGAACTCTAAGGCTCCTCCTCATCAGAGGTGTGAGCTGAAATGCTCTTGGCCTGTGGCCCTTAGCCTGTGGTCAGGCCTGTAGAAGAAGTTTTATATTCCTATATGTATTCCGCTTTGGCTTCAGTAGACGTTAGGTCAGGCCTGTAAATTCCAGGTTACATCAACATAACAAAGGAAATTCTAGGGTGAAGGAATCTACTTGGAAGGTGACCCCATTTCCAGTCACCTGCAGGGAGTGTGCCATGTTTGTTTTCCTCCCTGAGGACAAGATGGACTTCACTTGTCAAAAGTGTAACCTGATAAAGCTTTTAGAAGAGAATGCTTGGAGCTTGGAAGGAAGGATTGCTACACTTCATGAGATCAAGGAAGGAGGGGGGGATTTCATTAATAGAAGCCAGGAGGCCCTGTACAGTGATGCAGAGACTGGTCGAAGGGACAACAGAGTGGTTGAATTTCCTAATGAATGAACCTCCTCTGAATGTTACAACACCAACCAAAAAGCATTAAGCAAGATGGCAATCAGTGCCACTGGAACTCAGGAACTGATTCCAGGCCCTTGTGGTGGCGACTGAGATGGAAATACTGGCAGAGGAAGAACTACAAGGGCCTGGGGGGATATGAAGATGGGTATATGAAGATGTGGCACTGGAAGGAAAAGGAAAGTATTGGTGATCGGTGACTCTCTGCTGAAGGGCATGAAAAGTCATGTACCTTGGATGTCAGCTTTGGCCTCTCTGATGGCTGACCTAGAGTGCCTTGCAACCCTCAAATAGTCTTCTTTAGAGGTATGTCCTTGCCTCCATTTCTTGAACATTTCCTTTTCCTCCCTTAGTACATCACAGAGTTCTCTGTTCATTCACATTGGCTTCTTGGATCCCTTACAATGTTTCCTTCTTCTTGGAATAGTGACAGCTTGAGCTTGCAAAAGCTCTTGTTTTAGGAGAGTCCACCCTTCACTTGCTCCTTTCCCTTTTTATTTTATTTATTTAGGGATTTTTTGTTCTGCCCTCCCCAAATGGGCTCCGGGTGGATCGCAATAAATGAGTCAACGACTTATTACAATAAAATTGTATTAAAACCATAAAAACAATAAACAATAAAACTGGTAGCAGTAATATAAATCTGTTGGGGCCACAAGGTGGAATCAGACGGGCTTTTTCAGCAGGTTGGGAATTAAAGCAGAGAGGCCAACTGAGACAAGACACCCGCCGCCTCAGCCAAAGGCCTGGCAGAACAGTTCTGTTTTGCAGGCCCTGTGGAACGATAAAAGGTCCCGCATGGCCCTGATCTCCAGTGGGACCTGATTCCACCAGGCCAGGACCAGGGCAGAAAAAGCCCTGGCCCTGGTCGAGGCTAAGCAGATGTCCTTTGGGCCGGGGGTAACCAGTAAATGTTGGTCCTGTGAGCACGAGGCTCTTTGGGGCACATATGGGAAGAGGTGGTCCTTCAGATATGTTGGTTCCAAGCTGTGAAAGGCTCTGAAGGTTAGTACCAACACCTTGAAATGGACCTAGTACTCAACTGGTAATCAGCGCAAGCGGCATAATACTGGCTGAATGCATGCCCGCACAGGTGATGTTGTCAGCAGGCATGCCACTGCTTTCTGGACCACTTAAGAGTTTCCAGATCAGTCTCAAAGTCAAGCCCGTGTAAAGCGAGTTACAGTAATCAAGCCTGGGTCACTGTAGCCAAGTCCTGGGGTGGGGGGCAATTGCCTGATCTGCCAGAGATGGAAAAGGGCAGACCTGGCAACTGCGGTGACCTGGGCCTCCATAGAAAGTGAGGCATCCAGGATCATGCCCAGGTTCCTCACCTTCTGGGCCGGCGCAACTGGCACACCATCCACGTTGGGCAGCCCAATCCCCATCCTAACTCCCCCCACTCCGACTCAGGTACAGGACCTCTGTCTTCATTGGGCTGAGTTTCAACTGGCTCTGCTGAAACCAATCAGCAACTGCCTCAAAATGCCCCAGTCAGAATCTCTGGGGTGGAGTCTGGGCAGCCGTCCAAAACAGATAGAGTTGGGTGTCATCTGCATATTGATGACACCCCAACCCCGCCCAACCAACTGGGTGAAGGGCACATGTAGATGTTAAACAAGATTGGCAAGAGGATCATCCCCTGGCAGCACATCACATTCAAGTGGGTTGCCGCAGGGAGATCCTCTCGCCAAGTGCCACCCTCTGTCCCCAACCGTAGAGAAAGGAGGAAAACCACTGAAGGGCAGTCCTCTGAACCCCAATGTCAGCGAGGCAGTGGATCATAAGATCATAGTTGACTGTGTTGACTGCCACTGTCAAATCTAACAATGAGGAGCCAACCCACCCCAATCCAGGTGCCTCTAGAGGTCATCCGTAAGGACGACCAGTGCTGTTTGTTCCATGACCAGGGCGGAAACCGGACTGGAAGGGGTCAAGGATAGATGTGTCATCCAAGAAAGACTGGAATTGTTCAGCCACTGCTCTCTCAGCTACCTTACCCAGAAATGGTAAATTTGAAACTGGGTGGTAGTTGCTAGGACCACTGGGTCCAGAGCTGGTTTCTTTAAGAGCAGTCTTGCCCATGGAATGATTCTCATCATACCTCTGAGTTTATTAAAGTCTGCCTTACTGAAATCTAACATATGCATGTGGCTACAAACTTCCTTGGTCCCCCACAGCAAAAGGAATTATAGCAGGACATGGTCACTTCCCCCTAAGGTCCCCACCACCCTCACCTCATCTACCAGCTTTTTCCTGTTGGTCAATATTAAGTCGAGTATGACCGAGCCTTAATAGCTTCTTTCACCATTTGATGAAGGAAGCTGCCATCCAGAGAGGTCAGGAAGTTGCATGACTGCAGATGCTTTGCAGAGTTTCTCTCCCAGCACACATCAGGGAAGCTGAAGTCACCCATAACTATGAAGTCATGTTGTTTGGATACCCTGTCAAGCTGTTCAAGGAGGGCAGCATCCACCTCTTCATCCTGGTCAGGAGGTCTGTAGCAGACCCCAACCATTATACTGTTCGGCCTTACTTCCCTCATCTTCACCCAGATACTTTCCATTGGGCTGTCGCCCTCCTCCTTCAGTATTTCCTGACAAACAAACCTTCTCCTCACATGCAGCGCCACTCCACCTCCTCTTTGATCCTTTTGTTTTCTCTTGAACAACTTGTATCCATCTACTACTACATTGCTCTTGTTGGCAATAAAAAGAGAACTGAGGGAAGAGTGCTTGCCCTTCCCGTATCATGTGACTTTGAGCGGGAAACTGCGCTGAGTGGGGAGGGGGGGGACCACTCTTGGGAGTCTGGAAAATGCTTTCAAGAAGGCTACTAGCTCCTCTCCATAGTGGGACTGCCCAGAAGCCATTATTTAACTTTTTAAAGGCACTTCCGCTGTATTATTGAAACCATTTTCTATAGAACAGCAGGAACTAACAAAACTACCCCTCCGTCAACAAAGTCCTGACCATTTCACAGAACTTTTCTATGTCTATGCTTTGTCCAGGGATAGATGTATAGCTTCAGCAAGACTACTCACAGTATCTCTTCCGAAAGATT
This sequence comes from Gekko gecko, assembly GCA_029375565.1. Classification (NCBI taxonomy): domain Eukaryota; kingdom Metazoa; phylum Chordata; class Lepidosauria; order Squamata; family Gekkonidae; genus Gekko; species Gekko gecko. The sequence continues at coordinate 72,175,857 of JAPDNY010000003.1, read as the reverse complement.
TGGCATTGGAATAGGGCTAGCACCAAGGAAAAAAATGGTTATCTGAAAATTCTACCACCACCATCCTTTCAAGCAATGTTGCACACCCATAGAAATCTTTTGCCAGAACCACTATAATATTCCAATCTCCTTTTACGCATACTCCACTCTTCCCTCTTATATCATATGAACAAAGACACTGTAAGCTTTTAGGCAAGGTCTTTTAGTTTTCTTTGTAATCCTTTGAATAAAAAAAAACTAAGATAACTTACTAATCTCTTCCCAGTTTGCTGATCAGGTTCCCCAAACATCTCCTTTCCTAGACCTTCTTTGAAAGAAACCTTTTAATACATGATTATCATTTGGTTGCACAACAAAGTACAAAAAATGTATCAACAAATCCTTTATTTGACTAGCCTGTAATAAATAGTTGAGCACATCCGTCTGCAACTAAAACACTTTCCAACTTTTAGACAGATCTTAAAATACACATTTAGTGTTCTGTGGAATAAAAGGACAATTCAAGGGTTTATTATAGTACAGATAAGCTAGATCTTTGCCTGTATTGCTGTTCTTGGTGAGATACTTTCTCGACAAACATGTTTCATAGTTGAAAGCATTTCATATTTATGTAACTCTTTAAATTAAGCTACAGTATTACCTTGGAGACAGTCCTCCATGAGAACAGTTGGTAGGTGAGGTTAACGGGCTGGTTCTGCTGCTAGGATGCCGTGAAGAAGTTCGACCCACTGTATTGCTAGGAGAACCCTAACATAAAAGTAAAAAAACCACAGTGAACATAAAGAAAACAGTATGTATCACAAGATGAGGGAAAAACAAAGCATGAAATAATCTGGTGCTGATTTCACATATCTTTTGATTTAAACAACATTGATATTTATTACTAGCTTGTATGTTAAGTAGGATGTGTGCGTTCAGCTAAATCTGAGCCCAAAAATACCTTACCAGCAGGGCTCTTTTTGTAGCAGGAACTCCTTTGCATATTAGGCCACACACCCCTAATGTAGCCAATCCTCCGAGAGCTTACACTAGCCCCTGTAAGAAGTGCTCTGTAAGCTCTTGGAGGACTGGCTACATTAGGGGTGTGTGGCCTAATATGCAAAGGAGTTCCTGCTACAAAAAGAGCCCTGCTGGTAAGGTATTTTTCAGGTATGATTCAGTCTGTTATAGATTTCGGATATCATTTGTCTATCCGAAATGGCCAAGCCCTGAAAATCCCAAAAATATTTGGGATTTTCAGGACTGCTGGATAGATTAACTTAAAGGGTGTTTAAAGGGATCATGGTCCCTTTAAATGCCTTCTCCAAGCCATACATCTCCATGGCTTGGAGGAGGAGGAGGAGGAGGAGAAGAAGAAGAAGAAGAAGAAGAAGAAGAAGAAGAAGAAGAAGAAGAAGAAGAGGAGGAGGAGGAGGAGGAGGAGGAGGAGATTGGATTCATACCCCCCCTTCACTCGGAGTCTCAGAGTGGCTTACAAACTCTTTTCCCTTCCCCTCCTCACAACAGACACCCTGTGAGGTAGGTGGGGCTCAGAGAGCTCTGACAAAAACTGCTCTTTTTCAAGAACAGCTGTGCCAGAACTATGGCTTACCCAAGGTCATCCAGCAGCAGCAAGCGGAGGAGTGGGGAATCAAATCCGGTTCTCCCGGATTAGAGTCCGCACACTTAACCACTACATCAAACTGGCTCTCAGAACTGGCAAGCCCTTTAAATGCCTATGGAGTTCTCCAAGCTATGGAGTCACATGGCTTGGAGAAGGCATTTAAAGGGACCTCCACTGAAATCAATGGAGGATGAAGCACCTCCTTTGGGGGCCCATAGAATTGGACCCCCTGGTCCAATCTTTTTTAACTTGGGGAGTTCTTTTGAGGAGGCACCAGCAGCTATGCTGCAAATTTGATGCTTCTGCCTCAAAACAGGGCCCCCCAGAGCCTGAGATGCCCCCAAATTGATTTTCTATTATATCCCATGGAGACCATTGACTATAATGGTACTGAAAAAAAGCAGGTTTCCCGAATATTTCCTGAATCTGAATACCATATTAATATTGGGATTTGGGAATATTGGAAAATACCAATATTTTCGGGGATAACTGAACCCAAAAAATACCGTGGTTTTTTCATACCCCTCAATGTTAAGTGGAAGCATCCACTTGAGTAGGATTTAACCAAATACTAATAGCACCCCTTGTTTCCTAGCTTTGTAGTAGTTACACTTCAAAGTTTTCCAGGAAAAGTCAAGAGGAAAAGTCTTAGGGAGTAAGCCTAAGTAGGTCTACTCAGAAGTAAGTCCCATTTTATTCAGTGTTCTTAGCACTACAGTATTTGTTTATCAAAGGTGCTATCTGTACCTTCCTATAAGCCACATACCTTAATGGCAAGTATGCCTTTACATAAGTTAATTAATACAGCTAAGTTAATTAATACCGGCAGTTGTTTTCTATGGAACTGATACATAACAGTCTCACCACACTAGTGTTACTGGAATTCTTGAGGTGGTTGTGTAGTAGCCTGGTAGCACCATCCTGGAATGTTTTTGGCAAGGCACCAAGTAACATGGTAAACTCAGGAGTATTCAGTTCAAACAGAGAAATCAGGACTATCTGTGCTGCCTAGAGAGAGAGATAGAGAGGGAGGGAGAGAGAGATCAGTATCATTATTATTATAAGTCCAGTCACAGTCTATTTTGGAAGGTCTTATGAGAAATAACTTAGGCTGAATCATGGATTCATTAAAAGAAGATAAGTCTAATGAAACATTTGTTTCAGCTATGGAGCCATACGGTTGAAGACAACCCCCATGCCTTGCTGGGTCAGATCAAAGATCCATCTAGTCCAGTACAGAACAGTAGTATAAACCAAAAACCTAGCAATATATACAAGCATTTCAAAAGAACACGTTTGAGCAAAGCCAGAGATGGATCCAAAGATGCTCTCTTAGGGAAGGAACGCTTCTATGAGCAGAGAACAGCCCTGGATTCAAACTATGACGTGGACATATTTTTAAAGGTAATTATTTTATTATCAAGGAAGTTCAGATATAATGTGCTGTACTAGTTCAAAAAATGCACCGATGCCTGCAAAATCATGTAAGGGTTGTAGCATGCTGAACTTCAGATGTGCATCCTGTGTGGTGTACTCCCAATAGTATGCTGGTTTTGTCACTGATTTAATCAAGTATGTTATTCCTGACAACCTCATCTGAAAAAGAATCACAGTTTTTTTGCAGACCCATCCTTTATTAAGAGTGGAAATCTAAAAGTACCGTGATTCTATTGTTTCAACATTTATTTATTTTTTTAAAAAATTACAGGCATTTATTCTTTTTTCTGCAGCAGGAAGATAATTCAAAGCTTGTGGCCTGGAAACATTGTACAATACAGGTGTTCAACAGGGTTGCACTTACCAGTAACTGTTCATCAATATCTTCTATGCAGACACACATTGGGCCTGCACTTGCGCAGGCCAGCCACAGATACTCATTCTCTAGCTTTAAAATTCTACAACTGGGTGGTCTGCCTTGAATTTAAACTGGGCATATGCGAGAATTCCCACCAAAAGTATCACATGCTCCAGGGTGGACCACTCCCATTCCCTCAGTTCCCACCAAGCCACTGTAAGCTCTGAAGGAAAAAAGGAATAGGTAGCCACCCAGACAATGCAAAAGAAGAAGATACTTAAATGAGAGCTCACATTGGGGTAGGAGGGAGGAAATGTGTGTCTGCACAGAAGATGTTGATGAACAACAGTTACAGGTAAGTGCAACCCTGTTTTCATTTCATTTCAACCCTTCATGTGCACCCCACACTGGGACACTTCCGAGCTTCTCACCTGAGGAGGAGGGATGAGCCTGTCATTGGAACAAAGAATGAAGAACAGCCTTTCCCACACTTTTGCATCCCTTCTCTCTTGAAAGTCTAGGGCGTAATGTCAGATGAATGCGTGCAGTGATTGCCATATCACTGCTTGACAGAAGTCGAGGAGAGGTACTTGCCTGAGGAAGGTGGCAGAGGAACCTTGTGCTCTTCTGAAATGTGTTCTAATCCCAACAGGGCAAGGAACACCAGCCATTCTGTAACATGACTGGACAGAACTCTGGGAGGATGCTGCTTATCCCTTCCTAGGGCCCCAGTAGCAGAGTAAGATTCTGTTGGCTTTACGAAAGGACCATGCTCTATTGACATAATAAAATAATGCCCTTTTAATATCTAAGGTGTGAAGGCTTTTTTCTGCTGGAGTGCTCAGATCCAGAAAAAAAACAAGGAGGGTAATGTCCTTGGTCAAGTGAAACTTGCTGACAACCTTGTCCTCCAAGAATCTGAGATAAGGGGGATCAACCCTGAGAGCCAAGAGCTCACTCACTCTCCTTACACAGGTAACAGCCAATAGAAATACAACCTTCCAGGAAAGGGAGGCCAATGAACATGAAGCCAGTGATTCAAATGGGGCTTCCATTAGGAAGGCCAAAAACAGGGAGAGGCACCATTGTGGAACTTTATATGGGGTCAGGGGAAGCATATTTGATACACCTTTCAAAAAACACTGAGAAAGATTCACAGAAAAAAACAGATTGACCATGTATGTCGTCATGAAAAGCGGAAACTGCCGCTAAATGAACTTTCACAGATGACGCTGAAAGACCTGCTTGGGCCAATGAGAATAAATAATCAAATATTGGTGGTAGTGAACATGTAAACAGACATTCACCTTTATTCAAAATCCAATCCTGAAAACGAGTCCATTTTCTACTGTAGGAGGACCTGGTGGAAAGCTTTCAAGTGTGTAACAGTACATTAAGAACATCATCTGAAAATGTTTATTTCAAGGATCTAACCTCCAAGCTGTTAAATGAAGGCTGTCTATATTGTAGTGCCACAGGCTTCCCTGAGTTAAAAGGTCTGGCACTTTGGGAATACACTGGTAATCTGGTAATCTCCTTTAGCCAGAGACATCAACTCTGGGAACCATATCACCCTGGGCCAGCAGGGAACAATTAGAATGGCCCTCATCTGGTCCACCTTCACTTCCTCCAAAACTCTGTCCATCAGCAGAAAAGGGGGAAAAGCATAATAAAGGATTCTGAGAAACCACAGCTGTAGTTCACAGATGTGAAGGCCAGCATACAGAACCGCAGCTGTGGTGGAGGCCAACAAACCCAGGAAACGTTTAATGGAACAGAATGATTGGAACTATTTCTCCTGAAAAGATGCTACCATTGACTTGAAACTCTTAGCCCTGTCCAGGATCAAAAAGGCCATAACCAACTGGGAATCCAGGGATGTGTCTATATATTGGACCCTCTGAGAAGGTTCCAACTGAGACTTCTCCAAGTTTACCATTAATCTCAGGTTCTCACAGATAGAGGTAATGACACTGATGTGGCTATCTAAGGACTCCTGGCTATCTGAGACCACCAGCCAATCATCTAAGTAAGGAAAAACTTGTGTAAATAGGCCATATCTTTGTAAAGATATGGGGGCAATGGCAAGCTGAAATGGCAAAGCTGCATACTGAAAAAATGCGGTGACCTTGCTGAAATTGGAGATATTTCCTATTGGAATGGTGAACAAGGGATGTGAAAAATTTGTTGCTGTTGTTCAGTCGCACAGTCGAGTCCGACTCTTCGCGACCCCACTGACCACATCACACCAGGCCCTTCTGTCTTCCACCATCCTCCGTAGGCATCTCTCACATCTAAAACAGCAAACCACATTCCCTGAGAAAGTAATTCCAGAATCGACAGTATAGAGACCTTTCAACATTTTTTGACAAACAAATGCTTATTTAATAACCTCAAATCTAAAATTGACCTGCGGCCACCATCTTTTTTTTTATCAACAATGAAAAACCTTGAATAAAACCTCTGGCCTCCAGACCTTCTGGGACTTCTTCCAGTGTACCCTTTCCTAGTAGCTCCAACAACTGAATCATCAGCTTGGGAAACTGGTTGCCACAAGCTGTTGCACCAATGGATAAATGGGGAACAGAACAAAACTCTAACTTGAAACCATGAGAAACAATATATAAAACACAAGTGTCTGAACATATGGAACTCCAATTATGAATGACCTGGGACAAACGGTCAGCAAAACAGTGCATCCGTGTGCACCTGTGGATCTAGGAGCAGGTAGTCAACATTTAGGGGTCTGCTGAAGATCTGGATCTTTCTACTGCTGGGCTGGTCGCATATGCGAAGCACCTCTTCATCTAGCAAAAGAGGACACTTGGCCCTGATATTGTCAAGGAGGATACTGGTAGGGCTACTGCAGTTGTGGGCTCTATGGTTGATAGAATGGAGTGCTGGACTTGTTTTCTTGGCATGAAACGCTGTAGTTGCTGGGGCCCCGACGAATACACACGGAGGAATCAAGCTGTTTTGCTTGCTCTTTTTAACACTAGAAAGGAATTCACCAATATTTTGCACAGAGTGATGTGCACTAAAAGGGTAGGCCCTCCACCCTAGCTCTCATATCTAGTGATAGGGTGGCATTTCTTAACCATGAATGGCATTGGAGAACCACAGCTAAAGCCACAGAGCGGGTGCAGATCTCTGAAGAGTGCTTTCTAGGATTTATTTAATGCTTAGAGAGCTGAATCGCCTCAGCCTGGATGACCTTAGTGAGAGATTTTGTTTCCGCAGGGAGCATGTCCAAATACTTATCCAAACTCTCACACAGAAATAATTGATATCCCCACACTATAGTCTAATAAGTAGTGATATGAAAATTCAAGGCTGTCGAAGAATAAATCTTCCTGCCAATAAAATCCAAACACCTACTTTCATGGCCAGTTGGGGATGTATGTTGATCAGAACGGTGAAAGGATTTCATTCTGTCAATTATGACTGAGGAAGGCGAAGGATGGCATGACAGATATTCTGCCTTGTCAGTCTTAACCTTATAAAGGTTTTCCAATTTTCTAGGCATAGCTTGTGCTGATGCTGGGTTCTTCCACATCTGAACTGTCAACTCATCAGGTCCTTCAAGAATTGGGAAGGCTATAGAGGTGGAGGCATCGGCATAAAGACAACCCAAGATTTTATCCTTTGGCCTTGATTCCGAAATGGCCACATCAGTTTCCAATCTCTTGCCATCTGCACCATTTGCTCATTATACAGCTTGAACTCACTGGGAGAGACAGGGCTGGGGTCACCCACTGTAGCATCTGGGAAGGGCTCAGAAGCAGTCTCTCTGCTACCTTAAGAGATGCTAGACAGTTTCCGGGTCCTGTAACAGGGGACGGTACGGAGAACAGAACCGATACTCTGAGTGATGCTCTGAGTCAAAGTCTGGGATTGCTTAATCATTGAACCCAAAGGCTGAGTGGTGTGGCTCCCAGCAACTGAGGTACCACAGAGACATGTAGCATGTCTGGTGCTGTTGCAGAGGTGGTTCCTTGTATACTGGAACCATTGCATCTGAGGGCAAGATCAGTTCCAAGGACATCACTGGATGGTCAGATTCATGCTCAGACAGAGGCTCCAGACCTGATGTGAGATGTGGAGAAGGGGTCTGCGGTATGGGGGGAACTGAAACCATGGGTGCTGTAGGATCCTTAGAAGAGGTAGTTGCCTCAACAGTCATGGACCTGTGTTTGTCCTTTGGCTTTCTGTATGTATCTCTTTGCTGGGGGTTCCAAGTGAGCCTTGGCCTTTGTAGAGGGCCCCAGAGTTGGAGAACGATCATGAATCCTCTCCTGCCTGGAACTGACCAGGTGACAGATTTGGGTGGTACAGCCAGAACTGAGGTCAGTACCATCAGAAATGATTTCATCAGTGGAGGTTTTGAGGTAGGCATCAGTGTTGGATCCAGAGTTGGAGCCAAGGTCGAGCGGCTCTGACCTCAAGTAGGTTTGTGAGGAAGCAAGGAGGAGGAAAGCACTCTTTCCTGGAGGGCAGCCTTCAAACACGAGCCTCTATCTGCCCATGCCTTTGAAGTAACGTTTTGACAGATCTCACAATTGAACACATAGTGCCCCTCACCAAGGCGAATTAAATGACAGTCATGTTGGTTGATCTAAGTCAATTTTATCCCACATCGTGAGCACTTTTAAAACAAGGCTTTAGACACCATACTCACAAGATCCATTGATCTTCATAGCTGAGAAGGAAAATCATCACTGAAGGAAGAGAAAATGCCTCAGAATCAACGGTTGCGACAGAAGGGTGAAAAGAAGCAAAACTAGAGGTGAACCAAACACGAGGTGGCAAAAAAGAAACTGAAGGAATGGGGATGGTCCCCCCCGGAGCACGTGATACTTTTGGTGAGAATTCCCACATATGCCCAGTTTAAATTATGGGCGGGCCACCCAGTTGTAGAGTTTTAAAGCTAGAGAATTAGTATCCGCAGCCAGATTGCACGTGAAGACAGACAATGAACAATTTTTTCTCTAGGTTTCAGATTTTGAGGTTTTATTCATTCCTGGTGACAATGACAGCCCAGTTGTCTTCAGAGAGAATTAAAGTCAGTGAAGTACTGACCCATAAAACCAACCCAATTTCTCTGAGGTGTGCGGATGTGGTGAGGCTATGTTAGCCTTGTACTGAAGAATAGATAGATGCAAAGGTGCTTGTCGTTCCAAGTCAGCTTCCCAACAGACTGTGTTATGTGATCTTTTCCTTTTTGGGGTCTCTTATTTCAGCTTCATGGAGGAATGACCTGAATCCATGCTAGCATGTGCAACTTGCAGTAAAAAGCGATTGACTGGCTGTGGCATTGCTCTTTCCGGAGGTGGTATATTGGCTTCTGCAGGCTAAACAGTTAATCTTTGTTTGGGTGCAGAAGGCATCCTGCATAGCCTTCTTGTTCTCACTTTTACCAGCACATGCAGCTAGAGCCAATGCCTGCAGGTCCTGTCCACAGAAGAAAGTCATTTTCCAAGGTTTTGGCAGGGGGCACAGATTAATGGCACTGAGGCTGATGGAAGCCTCCTCTTCATTTTGGCCTCCAGAAAGGAAGCAGAACCCAGGAACAGTGTGACTGAGGGCTGTGACAGTTGCCATGGCCACCCCTTCAGGGGTATACTTCTTGGAACAAGCATGCCCTGCAGTCTCACAGTGTTGGGCTTCAGCAGAGTTCCTTCCAGGTAGACATGGTGATCATTTAGGGCCTTGTAAACAGCAGCCAATGCCTTTTCTGCCACATACTGGCAGCGCTGGAGGTCGTGGTCTTCATCAGGTAGGATTTCAGGTTCCACAAGGGGGACTAGACCATGCTGTTGGCAAATACTGGCATACCAGGCAAACGTTGGCATTTTCCTGGATGGCAAGAGGAGATGGAGTTGTATCGGTGATCTTCAACATAGCGCGCCACTTGCCAAAATCTGCTCCATCTTTCTTATACTGGCCACAGTGTTCAGCTAAGTTATCCAGACCTTAAATTGTGGTTTCTCCATTAGTTCCTGCCAATGGGGTGTGCCTTTATCCAGCTTGATTCTAACCATTATGCCCTTATCCCTGATGATGGCTAGGAAGGGCTTTCTAGTACTGTCCTTCCAATAGAAGGTCCTGTAGAAGAAAATAATTCCCTTGATTTGCTGACTGATGGAAGAATTTGAAGAAAAGAGGATCTCATAGAAGACATGGCAATTCTCTTCTGTGTTTTCCACTTTGATCCGCTGCAGTCTGTTACTCATAGTCCCCACAGATTCATCTGCAGCCGGGATTCCTTTGCCTGTGAACACCATATTCTGCACTATGTCAGAGAGGACTTTTTTCTGCCCTGAAAAGAGGGCTGGAAACAGGTGGGTCATGATGGCTTTGGGGTATATTATCTGCTCCCTGTTCCAAAAGTTCTGTTGGTTAGGTAGCTGCAGCCAAACAGGTATTATTTCAACATATTTAGTGCGAATTGCACATGATTTCTCTGTTCAAAAGTCCAGACATCGAGTTGTGTTAGTCTGTCGCAAGAAAAGCAAACAGGGATCTTATGGCATTTTAAAGATTAACAAAAAAATTATCCTAGTTTATGCTCAAATTTATGCTGGATTAAACCACATGACAACTGTTTAGTTTTTAAATACTCTCTAAAATTGGCCAATTTCCATTGGGAATCAATTTCCTGGAAGGCGCATCTCACAAGTTTTAGGGCTTTGTGTCAGCTACTGCTATACTGAAATTTGCTGCCTCTGAGGGAGACCATTTGGTGAAACCTGCCTTATTTGTTTATAAACCTAAAACTTTAGAAGGCAGAACTTTGGGTTACTTTAAAGTGGGAGGAAAGGGGACAGAATCATCCCCAAATTATTTTTTCAAAGTTTTGGGGGCTTATCAAAATATCTTTTCTGCTAGGGTTAGGCTGGATATCAATGTGCTGACAATTGAAAGCAAATTTTAAAAGAATGTTGGTTCAAGTAGCTTAAGATAAAACAAACGGCTATTAAGTCACCAAAGAAGATGCTTGACTGAATTAAATAATGGATTGCCCATTAAGAACTGGGCACACTGTATTTCCAGCTTATGATAGCTTTTCATGGATGAATATAGCTTTTAATGAACTAAACTCAACTGCCCTCAGCAGATGAGCAGAAAAATACTATGAAGGTGGCAAAGAAATTAGATGGCCTTGAAAAAAAGATGCAAACTTTTTGTTTGTATTTATGCACCATTATATTATGGACTTGGAGCTGTGGTGGCTCAAGTGGTTAAGATGCTGAACTGCAGGCTGTGGAAGGTCGGTAGTTCAGCAGTTCGAGACCCGAGAGTGCCGCATGACGGAGTGAGCTCCCGTCTCTAGTTCCAGCTTCTGCCAACCTAGCAGTTCGAAAGCAAGAAATTGCAAGTAGATAAATAGGTACCGCGGAAACGTCTTCAGACAGCGCTGGCTCTTCGGCTTTGAAACGGAGATGAGCACCGCAACCCTAGAGTCGGATTCGACTGGCTTTCAAGCAGGGGAACCTTTACCTTTACCTATATTATGGACTTAACAAGTTTAGGGACTAGGGATAGGCACGAACTGTAAAAATGTGGTTCGTGGCTGAACTATGAATTGAACCATGAACCAAACTGGTTCATTCACAAACTGAACTGGTTTGTGACCCCACAAACTCCACTGAAAGGGACCACAGTCCCTTTAAATGGGGTTTGCAGAAAGCCTGAAAAACAGCAGAGTGACCAGGAGCAGCCTGCTCCACGCCTCTCAGCTGTTTGGGGCTGTCTTGTGCTGTCCTTTTAAACTTTAACAGTCCATTTAAACTTTAAAGGAAAGCAGAAGACAGCCTGAAACAGCCAAGCGATGAGGAGGCACTCCCAGCCGCTCAGCTATTCGTCAAACTGTCTTCTGCAGTCCCTTTAAAGTTTAAAGGGATTGCAGAAGACAGCCTGGAACAGCTGAGTGGCAGGGAATGTCTCCCAACACTCAGCTGTTTTTGAGGCTTTCACGGGAAACAGTAAGCTTTCACAGGAAACAGAAAGCTATCTTAGGAAAGCTTTTACATAATTACATGTGAATACAAAGGATATTGACTACCAAGATGAGACAGACAGGGGCATTCCTGCATATCAGTGTTTCTGTGTTGGAGGATACCTTGAACTTGAGGATTTTATTATATTTTACAATGGTCTTTGTACAATGATCCACATTTATTGTACTCCTAAATCAAGAATATCTCTTATCTGAACCCACTGGATGTGAAGTTTTGATACGGATAAAATATTTCAAACGCTGAATATTTCTTTTTGGTTTTGCTACTAACAAAATTAGGAAAAGGTATTTAAAAAAGAGAACTGTCAATTTAAGGGATCACTTCAGATGATTCCAATTATGAATCTTACGGACTATCTTGCTTTGGCCAGTAATGTCAACAAACTGTATTTGTATTTGTATTTTATTTTGTAGCATTTATATATACATAGTCTTGTTTTTGCTGCACATTTAATGGAGGCCTTTCGGTAAAAGCAGTGACTATTACTCTGACAGTCATCCGGGTGACTCATCAGTGGCTGAGCTGAGGCCAACTCTGGGTGGAGATATGTGAAGAACCAACTTTAATAACTATCCTTTCTACTTAAGCCATTAGAAGGCTATACCTGAAGGACTGGAAGGAAAATATATCTATTGATAAAATCCTTTTCTGAAAACCTTAACTATCCCTTCCACCCTCTAACTAGAATTCTTCCAGATGGGTAGGGAACATGCCTTGTACTTATTCCCAAAAAGTGCAGTCTTATCCATATGACTCTACAGAAATTTAGAACATTCATCAAAATAACTTCATTTGAACTGAAAACATTATTGTAGATGAAAGGTCCGAAAAAACCGATGAATAAAAACAATGAATAAAATAAGCATGAATCATGCCAAAACTATATCAGCACTCAGAAAAATCATGCAAATCTTAGCATAGGAATTATTGGTTAGTCAGAGAAACCTACATGCAAGTCAGAAGTGCAACTAGTCAAGCAAGATCTCAGGTTCATGAACTCCTAGAAAAAAGTTCAACGCATTCAGGTTCCATCCAATTCCCCCCTCCCCCAGTTCCTTAATCCTTCAGCTCCTAAATAATGCAATTCCTGGAAAGAATTAGGGACCTGGTTCAACCACTGCTCCCTTATTCTTTTTCAACTGTGGTTGTTCTGAAAGAGCTCTTACTATTGCAGACTTATTTCCCCTCAGGAATCTTCCACTAACACCCATTTGAATCCATTTTCAAGCAAGACGGCACATGCCATTCTTCAAAAGCCTGATAAAAAGGGTGTAAACTATTTTATACATCCAGAGATGTCTTTTTTAAAAGACAGATGTCCCTTGCAACAGGGAGGAGATATCCCAAAGGGCATATATGCTGCAGACAAAAGAGGCAGCAGGCACACCCCAGCTCTGGACTGGGAGCTCTCAGTCATTTCCATCCAACCTTGATATGGGAACTCAGCAGATGTTGCAACTAATTACAGACTCTTTGAGTCTGTTTTCATAAGACATCTAATTCCAAACTCTGGCAAGTGAAAAGAAATGTGTATCAAGCCAAGTTATTGCACACACGCACACACATGAACAGTCACCACTGCATTTTTTTTCAGGCCCTCGATCCATTTCTCTCCACAGATCTAGACCAAATTAGAACTCTAGACTGCAAACAAAGAGCAATATCTTACAATTAGTGTACACTACTTTCAGTCTACCTGTTTACACTTCTCTTCCAAGTTTCCTTCACCAGGACCTGACGATGCTGCTGTTGGTCTAGCTGGCATATCCTCACCTACCCAACTATGCATGGTCTGAGTTCAACAAATAGGAAAGGGGACATGGTTTAGTAGAAGCAAGCACAAGATTTTCAGTGACCAATATCTAAAAGGCAATATATACTTTTAATGTGCATGAGCTACATCTGAAGCTGAAGCGGCAATAGTTAAATAGGCCCATAATCACCATGCCCTTTCAAAGTCTAATTTTGCAAAGGAGCTTCTCAGTTATTTTACTGCTGCTTAATTAGATTCCATATTCTTCTTTTACTCATGTAGCAGTCAACGTACTTAAAGGTAGTCTTATCATCCCCAGTAATAACCGGAGCTGAAATTTAGTTTCCCTTTTCTCTCTTTTTCTAGAGGAGAAAGATCAGGCAATTTGGACTGCAGCATTTTGCTAGTAACTCCAAAATAAGAGGACTTCAAAGGGCTTCACAGGATTAGGCAGGAGCTAGGTTAATGCAGACTGCGAGAATTTCTAAGGCAGCAAAAGCAGCAGCAAATGACTGCAAGAGTGCTGGAAGATTGGACTGCAAATCTAGAACATTTTTACCTACATGAGTTTTCCAGAGCATGACTTGAATCCCATGGAGAATTTCTACAGATGGAAGAACATCAATATCTGCCAACTCCTCTCTCCAGCTGTAGACCTCCAGCTCCCCCCTGCTGCTCCTGTGGGTCTCCTTTCTGCCCAGGAACAACATCTCAGGTGGTTTGGGGGACTGTAGCAGGAAGGACGAGGCGGGGAAGATGTGCCCCAAGGACAGAAATCCATCCTATCTATCAAAAGCCTCCATGGAATCCAAGCACATCTAGATCTTTTGGCCTCATATTTTGAAAACTGTTGTGCTAAAGATAGGAGTTGGCTACATACATTTACCATCCAATAAATCCTGCATACTTGAACAGAACACAAGATGACTTACGAATAATGATACTAAGAACTAGGGATGGGCACGAACAGCATTTCTGTGGTTTGGTTCATGGTTCAGGGCTGAAGCATGAACCGAACCACAAACCAAAATGCAAGTTTGCGAACTGAACTGGTTTGCATCAGTTTGTAAGCCATTTAAAGTTTAAACACCTGCTTTGTGCTCCCTGTAGCTTTTCACAGGGAGCAGAATGCAAGGGTTTCTGAACAGCTGAGCAGTGGGGACTGCCACTCAGCTGTTTGGTTTAAATGTTGCCTCTGAGCCTTTCAAACCCAGCTTTCTGCTCCCCACAAAAAGTCATGGGGAGCAGAAAGCAGGGGTTCCCAAAAAGCTGGTGGGGACTGCCTCTCAGCTGTTTGGTTTAAATGGCTCAGAGGCACCATTTAAACCAAACACCTGAGCTGTTTTTCATGACGAGCAGGATGCTTTCTGCTCTTCACGATCCACCATGAACAAAATTAATGGAAGTTCATGCCGATTCTTCAGTTTGTGAACATCACTTTGCGAATGATGACCTTGCCGAAATTCATGACAAACTTTAGTTCATCAGAGGGTTCGTACCCATTCCAACAAAGAACTTTTTCCCCAAGTAGTAACTATCCAGGTATTTTCAGAAAACTCATAGCAGGCTATGAAGCAAACAGCCCAACCTCTGGTACTCAGAGATTTACATCCTCTGAATATGGGAGTTCCACTGAGCTATCTCAAAATATGGAAGATGTATTCTCCATGAATTGTATTAATTCTATAAAATGAAAATCATTAGAGTGACCATCATCTCATCTTGCGGCAATGCATTTCATAATGTAATTATGCATTTCTATGGAAAATCAGTTTCTTCTTTCTGTCCTGAAGCTCCTTCCAAGACAGGTCAATTTTGTTTAATAACTTGTACCTTATAGAATTCAAAACATATGGACTGGCCAACATAATTCTTGAACTTTATATTCAAAACAAACAGAAAATGAAGGCCCCTTCATTTGTTTTGGAAACAAACCTAAGAAAAGAAAGACCTTTAGGTTCTAACAGCATTAAAGCAACCATGTTTCAAATACTAATTACTTTTTAAACCTTTTTTCCCCTCCACTTGTTTCCCAAAGGAAAGAGATACAAATTACTCGGCTTGTCTGATACTGTCTTCTCAAAGAACCCACCTTTCAATTCATATCGCCACCTAAAATATATTCACACATACAATGAAAAAGAGAATAAAGTGTCATCTATAAAAATGTCTTTATGGTTTACAATACTGAAGTACCATTAAAGAGACAGCAGATCAAAACCCATATGCCAAGAAAAAAAATGTTTTTCTTCACACTTCATTCTTGTATTTGAAAGCACACACGTCAGTGTGGTAGTGACAAAATGTTCCATGTACACGTACAAACATCCTGTCAGCTTCTGGTATTTCATCTATACAATGCTGAGTACATTCTGACCTACCCCACAGGGCTGTTTTGAGGATAAACTGGATGGGGGAGAACAATGTACGCTGCCCTGAGTTCCTTGGTAGGTGGGTGAGGTAAAATGTACTACGTGAATAAGTGCAGTGAATTATGAATCAATGAATATTGCAGTGTCCACTTTACAACTCTGCATGATTAATGTCATATAGACCAGTTCTGTTGAAGCCTCTGAGCTTCCGTTTCTAATAGGCAAACATATTTAGGAAACCGAATGATTCCCAAAACCTGGAAAGTTCTGTGAGTGAAGTTTAGCTTGGATTCCTCATGTAACTTTGTGCAGAAGTTGTTTTAGGCTCTTTCTACATGGATGTTTTTTTCCATCTACCTTAGCTTCATTGCTCCACCACTGTTTTCAGGAGCATCCATACAACATTATTCTTTTTTCATCATGTCTCTGTCCCCGTCCCACCCCCAATTTCACTATGATCATTCTCGAACTACTTTGGAACAACCTTTTAGGAAGGATGCAGTAAAAATATCATTTCATTGCAAGCTGTGTGGAGGAAGAGCGTATATTTTTGCAGCTCTCAACCATACCAGTCATTTTCCTTGCCTGAATCCCGTGACTGCCATTCCTGCAACCCTGCACCATTAAAAGCTTTTTTGGGCATTTTTTTTAAAAATAACACTGTAAAGTTAAAATGCAACAGCAATTTGTCATTTACTGATTCTTTCTTAAAAGCCCCAAAAGACCATCTGGTGATGTATAGAGGTGAAAATAGCAGTTGTGGAGTACAGAAGCAAGAAAACTGCGAAGAAAACAATTGTGTGGCTGCTCTACTGCATTTACAGAAACAACAGAAGTAAAATTCTATGGAAATAGCCACCCTACGCTACTTGTCCTGCTCTCATTTCCTCCACACAGCAGCATCTATAATTTGGTTAATAGATCTTTGTCCTTTAAAATGGCCTTCTTTATCAATTTCCAACAGCATCTTTTCAACAGCAATACCATTTTTAAAATGAACAATACAATTTTTTAATTAAAGGAATATATACATCCCCCTTCCACACATGTACATGGTCTTTGACAATAAAGTGGGTAGCAGGGGGCAGACTGTCCATTAAGGAGACGGAGAAAAGTCTGAACCTTTGCCAGACCTGCAGAGATAGATAGCTATAAGCTTATTTTTTTCCCCCTCGCCATTCCGCTTTCACCTTTTGCCTCCCTTCTCTTGAACTGAATAAATTGCACGCTGAGCATGTTTGGAATATTTGGTGCTTAATGTGGCCTTTCTAGTGCAGAATATTATTACTGTACGTTTGATATTATTTTGACTGTTCAGGTTGCCTAATTCTCCAGCACCAGTTGTTTGTACCATTCTCCTCAATAAACCTGGTTTCTGTCTGCATTCTGTCCAGGTTCTCAGCATTCCTTCCAAGCTTGTAGAAGAGCTTGGTCATTTTGTTAGCAGAGCCCCTTATAGTCACGTGTATGCCCAAACTGGGAGTGCTCCCTATTTAGGATAGAAATGAGAGACAGCAGAAGGAAGATTTCTACCCTAAACTCAGAATATTTTAGTCTGGATTTAGGCTGAAGTGCAAAGTAGAGCACATTTACATTGAGACGTTTCTACTGTACCACGTCTCCTTGAGCACATACAGTAACAGAACGGGGCAAATGGGGGTGGGTTTTTTTTTTTGTATTATGGATTTGTCTTCAGATATGCAAAAGATATTATTTTGCAGATTAAAAAGAACCCCCCCTCAAGAGCCTGATGAACACTGAGCATGATCCATGTACCATGGAATTTTAAGAGAAGTTGAATGCCTGTTAAAGTTGGGGAGAGGGTAAATTGACCAGCCTAAACAGCTTTGCTATCCTGGGGGAGGAGATCCGAACTAGGGGACAAGAACCGTGAGGCAGTCCTTTAATCCTAGTCTCCCCTCCCAAATCCAAGCTGATATGGACTTTTATGGGCTCAAAATACTTCAAACTAAAAAAAAATCCGGGGGAGCGGGATTAGGATTGGAGGGAAAGTTCTTCCTCTGATCTTAATTTACTGCACTTTGCCAAGGATTCCTTAAACTGAAGGGGAGGCAAAACCTCTGACAGCTTAGAATATGAATGAATTTATAGCTGGAGGAAAAGGACCCAGTTTTCATCATCACTGCAGGCTCTACCCAGCAGCATGAAAAAGGAAGAGGTAAAAAGTACCTCTGCCTTGCAAACAAAGCTCCGTTACAGATAGCTGACTATTAGCACCCATAGCTCTGCATCCCATCATAAAGCTCAGACTGAAGGCTGTGTGAACAGCACCTGAGTTGTAGCGGCCAGGGCGATTGCATTACAGCTCAAATTGATGAGATTTGGGAAGCTAATTCTCTGCAATGCCACATTATGTTACACTACAGGGGGAAATGTCGTGTTTATTCCCCCTCCCTGCTGACTACTCACCAGCCCCCAATTTATAAGAGGTTACCGTGGTTGGTTTTATTTTTTAAAAAGGGCTACCAAACACCCTCCTTTTATGGACTGTTGTATGTTAGCATCCAGAGTTCTGTGCTGTGAACCAGCCACAGACAAGAAGACTATGTTTTGAAAAAGTTAATTTGAGTTGCCTGATGATCTCTAAGGTAAGCAATAGATGTATCAGAAGCATGCATGTGAACTGCCTTGGGACATAGAGGGATCACATCCTGAGGCTTAACTCTACTCTGAATTAGCAGATTACATACTCACCTATGTGGTATGTTCCCTCTCATCATGCTTGAGAAGTCCTTCCCAAGGCTGAAAGATTTCTTAGGTTGGGGGCTTATGTGAAAACGAAGGAAAGATCATTTAATTCCCCTCGATTCTTTTTAAATTTACTTTCTCCATTATTTCACTGACCTCCAGTAGGGCTTCATTGGCACCTGCAATCACTGAGACTCAGCTGCACAGTCTGTTTCTAGTGCAATAGCAAGTCCTATGATATGTACAGTACTAATAGAACAAAGTGCTCACGGGCCTCTGGAAAAGCAACTTTCCCCCTGCTGAAGAGGAATCATATTTAGGTTTGAGGGACGGAGGCTGACAGGGCACATGGCATGTTCCCAGGCATGCTCAACTCTTCTTAGAAATTAAGCATCAATAACTGGAGCCTGCCTTCCGGGCTGCATTCTCAGCAGGCTGAAAGACGTCCAATTTGGTCAGCAACTTTCATTCAGGCAAATAAATCTAAGTCTCCTAATGCTAATGCTATGGGGTTTCTTGATGTGACCATTCTTTCTCTGCATTTCCCCCCACATTTTGTCTCCCCACAACAGTATTGTAAAAGCTGTCTGCCTGTTTCAGATCAACGTTTAGGTGAATCCAGAACTCTGTTTCCCACGCCAGCCACATTCTACAGGAAAGCTAACAGGCAGGCTATGATGGGGAAAGCTATCCCTTGTTGTTGATCACCACCATCTGGCAGAAAGAGGAATATTGCCTAGCTGAATATAATTGCAATGAGTAACTGCTAAGGCTCAACATATAAGTTATGTGGTACTCCACAATCCCCTCCTTCATTTCGGAAACCAAAAACTAGCTTGAGCAGGCTACGTGGAAAGATCTCTATCAGAGGAGGGGCATCTGGGGAGCCACTGCTCCATCTCTCCCACCACAACTGTTTATCAAAATAATTGCTCCCAAAGTGGTTTTTATCTGCAGCGGGTTCTAAAATAGGCAGATTCTAAAACTGCCACACTGGCCTGGAATCTTTATTGTGTATTTACGATTGTGATTGCTTCTGAGACCTCCCCTCTCCCTGACTGGTCACATCACCTACCCATGATTAGGAAACTGGGAGTATTATGTCTACACTGGGCAACTGAATTTGCTGATTTCGTTCTTGCAGCACCCTGAGAGTATATTCTCATCGATTCAAGAGTATTTCCTTAAGTGGCTTCAACCAATTTACATCTCATAGATTTTTTCCCCATAATGTGCATCATTTACTTTCTCTTATGCTAAATATTAACAACCATATTACTGCTCAGGACCCTTTCTAGCCTATTCATATGCCCTTGCTTATTAGACTCACAACCACAACTGGCTGACTTAGTATTAAAGCTACATCATTTAGTAGACCATTTATCTAGCATTAAAGAATCTTACTGAAATCTTGTATTTTCTAGAGACCCTTTAAATGCAAAAATGGACACACAGGGACCTGACAAAATTTCCCTGATGTTCACACCTGGCAGATACCAAGAATCAATGAAGCCCTGGAGGTGCTTTCCCTGTAATTCCTAAACACTGGGACCATGGAAGTGCTTGTCCGAGGGATTTTTTCCTTACTATCCATTACTTTATGGATGGTGTGGAGGGAAATGGAGAAGACGACAAAATATGTAAACCCCGCTCAGATGCTCACTGGAAGTACTAAAATTGGAATTTAATTCAAAGAGCAATTAGGGAGGAAGTAGGATTTCATAATATTTTTTTCTCGTTTACAAAGCATGTGTTTGTGTTTGGGCACTGAAAACTGATTTTTCTCACCGGCAGTCTCTCTCAACAGTTTTGGCATGCTTGTTAGCATTTTTCATCTTTTCTTCTCTGAAGCCCAGAGGCATTTTTCCCCTCCATATCTGAACACCTATTGACTTAACAGTTACCAAGACTGTTCTACCTAGTGTGCAACAACAAGGACACCTATTGGCAGAATTCTACGTCATATTACAGGCCCATGTTACATAGTGTATTACAGTTGCACTGCTCTCGTTTCACAAACAAATAACCGACGTCAAGATCACTATTTTTTTTTGTTCTGTATCAGAGAGTAAATCAGCATAAGTATTTGGGAATGGGCAGCATAGCATCGCAGGGAACAATCTGATTTTTCCAGTTCCTGTTCTATTTCATATACAGTTTCCTAGAAGAAGTGAGCAGTGACTCAAGAAAGCTCAAATCCTGCCACATATTTTGTTAGTCTAAGATGCTACTAGACTCTTGCTCTTTTCTACGGCTACAGATAGACTAACATGACAACCCATCTGGATCAATTTCCTTTGTTAACATCATTGTCTGGGGCTTTGGCTTGGATCCTGCTTATAATTTCCATGGATGGAAGGAATCATAACTCCCCCCCAAAACCCAAAATGCCACCCCAAATTGTTATTCCTGGGGGACGGGGAGTCAGCAAAACAAAACCAGAAATTTTAGGTGAGATTCCTTTATATGAAGCTGTGTTATGAACTGTACTTTTAAATCTCTCTCACACATGTGCGCGCACGCACATGCACGCTCCAGATGCCCTCCCACAAAATTAATTCAGACTGGGTGCAAAAGTATAGTAAAAAAAGTACCTAATCAGTTTCTCTAGAAGAAGCCTACTAATACTGATATATTTGGGGGCCCACAAAGTACCTTGCTTCAGGAAGTCAGTACAAACTAAAGATGGGCGCAAACTGGCTCATGAAATAAAGTCACTCATGAATTTTAGCCAGTTCATAGTTTGCAAAGCAATGTTTCATGGACTGGGGCCTGGAATGAACATTTCATGAACTTTGGTGCTGTTTGTGGAGGTACATGAATGATTACATTTCCAGACAGACTGTCTCTGCTCAACTGAATTGTTTACAGAACTCTGAGGCAAGGGTAGGGGAATTCTCCAGCCTTGGGAACCCCAATAGGAGCCCTCTGAAGTTTAACGTGCACTGCTGGCTGCCAATAACAGAGTTCCTATTCTGCTCTACAGAATCAGAACGCTATAAATATGCTCAACTCAGCACCATAGCCTCTCGTCTCTCTGCTGTTCACAGTTACATAGAGAGGCAGGGAACTTGTTAAAAGCTGAGCAGAGAAGCACATAATCAATGCAGGACCAAATAAGGAGTTTTATAGTTACAATCAATTGAATATTGGTGAGGCCTCATAAGAGTAATATTACTATCGTAAGCCTTCCTATTTTGGTCCAGAAGATACAATCAAATCAGAGCCAATGTACCAAAATGCTGTGCCAAATTCTGCCCATTATTGTTTTTAACTAATTGATAATAAATACATGTATTTTTGATAATAGTTAAGGTATAATTATAGGGTGTGTTTTTTTAGTTATTGTCCCTTTACTTTGTATGTAACTAATCTTTCAGGTACTTGAACCATTTGTTTGGGTTAAGCCTCCTGCCCTTTTCTCTTTCTCTTGGGCTATGTGGAAGGCCCAGGAAGCAGAAACTCACCTCAATGGTGAGATGAGTGCTGTGGATGGCCAACTCTTCTCCCTCATGGGAGGATGTAGCCTTTCACCAACTGCTGAGACACCTGGCTCCCTGGTACTTCATCCCCTTGCAGAGGACCATGAGCCGATGAATGTTGCCTGCCATGCACCACTCTGCTGTAGCGATTGTTAAAAGTGAGCTCTCCAGAACATGAGGCAAAACGGTGCACTTCACGGCAGACTTCTGGAGCAGCTGGCAGCATGGCCACCCCTCCCTCACAGTCCACTGGTGGCAACCAATGGACCCGTCTGTCTGGACTGTTGGGGCATGGATTCCAAACAATGCATGCAACTCCTTTAAGTAGTGCTTGCCAAACATTTCACAGCTTGCAATACAATGTAATCATGCTAAACCTGTTGGATTCCAAATGATGATTGTGGCTCTTTTAAGCAATCCTTGCCAACTTTCAAAACCTGCAATGTAATATAGTTGTATAAAGCCTCCTGTTGGACTTCAGATAATGCATGTAGCTCCTTTAAGCAGTCCTTGCTAGTTTACTAAACTAGCAAATATAATTTAGTTGTATGTAGCCTGACAGGAACGCCAGCATAAATCTTCTATTTCAAAAATCTTCTTCAGAGGCTATTGGTTCACCATCATGCTTATTAGAACAGATCAAAGAATACTGATACCAATGCGTGGCGTCTGAGGTGTCATGCGTCCTCATTTAGCATAAGAAAAGGAGTAAGACAAGGATGTATATTGTCACCCTGCTTATTTAATTTATATGCAGAGTACATCATGCAAAATGCTGGCCTGGATGAAATCACAAGCCAGAATTAAGATTGCAAGAAAAACATAAACAACCTCAGATAGGCAGACAATACCTCTCTAATGGGAGAAAGTGAAGAGGACCTAAAGAGCCTCTTGCTCAGGGGGAAAGAGGAGAGCGCAAAGGTTGGCTTGAAGCTCAACATCAAAAAAAACCTAAGATCATGGCATCCAGCCCCATCGCGCCTTGGCAAATAGAAGGAGAAGTCGTGGAAGCAGTGACAGACTTCACGTTTCTGGGATCCAAGATCACTGCAGATGGTGATTGCAGCTATGAAATTAAAAGACACCTGCTCCTTGGGTGGAAAGCGATGGCAAAACTAGACAGCATAATAAAAAGTAAAGACATCACCCTACCAACAAAAATCCATATGGTCAAAGCAATGGTATTCCTAGTTGTAATGTATGGCTGTGAGAATTGGACCATAAGGAAGGCCAAGTGCCAAAAAATAGATCATTTCGAATTATGGTGCTGGGGAAAATTCTTGAGAGTCCCTTGGACTGCAAGGAGATCAAATCGCTCAATCCTAAAGGAAATCAACCCTGACTGTTCCCTGGAAGGCCAGATACTGAAGCTGAAGCTCAAATACTTTGACCACCAAATGAGAAGGGAGCACTCACTGGAGAAAACTCTGATGCTGGGAAAGATTGGAAGGTAAAAGACGACAGAGATGGCAAAGGATGAGATGGTTAGACAGCGTTATCGATACAGCGAACATGAAATTAAGCAAACTCCGGACGACGATGGAAGAATGGAGGGCCTGGCATGATGTGGTCCATGGGGTCGCAAAGAGTTGGACTCAACTGTGCAACTGAACAACAAATAAACACGACGGTGAACCATTAGCCTCTGAAGAAGATTTCTGAAATGGAAGATTTATGCCGGTATTTCTGTAAGGCTATAATATTTGCTAGTTTTGTAAACGAGCAAGGACTGCTTAAAGGAGCCACATGCATTAACTGAAGTCCAACAGGAGGCTTTATACAACTATATTACACATTGCAAGTTTTGAAAGTTGGCAAGGGCTGCTTAAAGGAATCGCAATCATCATTTGGAATCCAACAGGTTTAGCACGATTACATTATATTGCAAGCTGTGAAGTCTGGCAAAGACTCCTTAAAGGAGCCACATGCATCGTTTGGAATCCAACACGCATGTATTATTTACAGTAACTATAGTCCTGGAAGTGAGTTTTTCATAAAACATATGGAGTACTGATTAATGCACTATGTTGGGTTATAGGTTATTTAGATATTATTATATGATCATTACATTATTAAATCTAGTCATTTATGGGTTAGTAGTTATTCACAAGGCATCATCTGCCTGGTGCGCATGGTTCACTTGGTAGTGAAGGATGCTCTGGGGTTGGGTAGCACTGTCAGGGTCACCTGGGACACCCTTGAGATGCGGGGCTTGCTGGAGACCTGCTGGTGCCTGGCCATCCACTTCTCACACCACATCAAGTCTGCCTGTCTGTTACGCAAGAGGCAGGGGGAGGGAGAGGAGCTTGAACACTGGCTCATCCTGGACTTACCCACTCACTGGAACGCCACCCATGCCATGATTGGGTGTTTGGCAGAGTAGCCATCCTGCACAGAGAAGAGGGCTCAGCATCGGCTCCAATGACTGGCTGACCCTCTCCCAAATGGTGCATGGCCTCAACCCCTTCTAGGGCACCACCGACATGCTCTGTGCCCAAACATGCAGCTTGGGGCAAGTCCATCCCCTGATTTGAGGGCTGGACTGGGTGCCTGTTCTCCCATGGATCAGGGCCTTGGCAGAGGTTGCAAGGGGGCAGCACTACCAGGTTGCATTATCTCTGCAAGAAAGGGAAGTACAGGCTGACCTGAATGTGTGACCCCCCCTGGATAAAAGGCAGCATTGCTCTCTGGAATGCAGAGTTCATGCAGTGGAAGTGTGAGATCTGCAAAGAAGTGCCGAGGCTACAGGGTAGCAGACATGGCCAGAGGGAACAGACAGTGGAAGAGGCTGGGGGGCAGGAAGAGGAGCCGTAGCCCGGCACCTCTGCTTCAAAGAGCCCAACGAGGGAGAAGCTTTGCCACAAGTTGTCAGACATGCCGTGGCAGAGGATTTGGCAGAGGTGATGGTGAGGGAGTATCTCGCTGAGTCCTCTGAGCCCTCCTCTGCTGATCCCCCAGAGTACTGATAACACAAGGCTGCCAACTGGCCCAACCTTTCCTGTATGGCCATTAGTCTCCTCTCCTACCCTCCCACCAGTTTCCAGAGTGAGCAGATGGTCTCCTATCTGGGAGACAGTTTCAGGCCCCACCACTCCTGCCTGGACCCGGCCAAGGTGGATGAGTTGGCCTTCCTCAAGGTCAACCTCCCCCTGCTGGGCTAACCCTCTCTGGACATCACAGGGTAAAATCCAGGCCTCCTGTGGTCTCCCTGTGTGTCCCTCTATTCCTCCTCCTCTCTGAGTGATCCTTTATGTGGTCTGCACTGTTGGTGTCTGGGTGGGAGGATGGCCACCTCTGCTGGGCAGGGGTGAGGTCCCTCATGCAACACCTACCTCATAAAATGACATCTGCTTCATAACACCCCCCCCCTCAACTTCATGATCATTTAAAATGGAAAACTCTGATTTCCACTGGTCTGCTGGGGCTGGGGTGCCCTGCCTAACAAGCTGTCTTGGGGTAACTTTGGGGAACCCCTGTCAGAAGTTCCTTGTCATGTCTGCCTTTCTGTCATTGCATCACTAATCGTTTTAAATGGAATACTCTGCTTTCCACTGGTCTGGTGTGGCTGGGGTGCCCACCAAGCTGTTGTGGGATAACTTTGGGGAACCTCCATGGAAACTCTGGGGATGTCTGCTTTTCTGTCCTTCAGAACCTGCCTTTGGAGACTTGGGGGGGGGCCCCTGCAAGCATAGGTGGGGATGTTTGCTTTGTTTCAAGTGTCTAGTGGGGGGGGGGGAGTCTGCCCATGTGAGGTTTCTCTGTGAGTTTGGTGTCACTGGCTTGCTCCTGAGCTGTTTCATAGATTCCTGTAACTGCAGCTGTCTTTTCCAGAGAGAGCACTTGGGGAAACCTTTTTGAGGAATCTGTAGCTGGGAACTCAGAAATGTAATCTGCCCACAGCTTGGAGAGACTATAGAAGAGCGGGTGGCAGGGTGAGGATCCCTGTGCGTTTTGTGTGTGTAGCTTGCAGAGGGTCCATTCTATATATCTTTGAACCTGTGCTTGATATTTCCCACAAAAGCAGTTGTCTGGCTTGACTTTAGTCCTGTTGGGTCTGCACTGCCACAATGGCACTGGTTCTGCTTGGCTTCAAAAATGCCACCTACCTTCAATTTCTACTGAGAGATTTTCTCCACTGGACACAATGGAGGATGGGGGCAACTTCTCTGGGGGCTGTAACTCGGACCCCGAAAATCCAATCTCTCCAAACTTGGAGAGCATGTAACGGAGAGTCAGCTGGAGAACCCCAGCAAGTTTGGTATCTCTAGCATGCACAGGATCCATTCTATACGCTCCTGAACCTGTGCCTCATTTCCCTAGAAAGCATTTCCTGGAGTCACCTTCTTTGGGGGGGGGGGAGTTGTTGCCAAAGGCACTGCCTTTTACTCTTGGGTAGCTCCAAAACAGGAGTAGGGTGCCCTACTTTCTAACCTGAACCAAAGTCCACAAAAGCCAGGCACTCTCAGCTTGAACCACAGAGTCAGGCTGCAAGTGGTCTGCAAAAAGGGATTTCATATTCAGGTTTCGTCTAAATTTTTCGCCTTTCTTGCTCTGTTCCTCTAGAATACTGGGATAAACCAATCAATCATTCAAATGTTTAGCAATCCTTCCTGATGCTAATCAGGGATGTCTCTCATCTTTTGTCCACCCTGGCCAGGACCATTAGTAAGTCAGATAATCCATTTAACTAGCTACCCAACACCTGGCTTCTATTGTAAAATCCAGAGCCTGCCTCTCTGGAAGCTCATTGATCATACCTAAGGTCTGTCCCTACTGGCATCACACACCCCTGGCATCACACACTCATCATTGGTCCAGGTAATCTCACCTGAGACCAGCCCCCAGGGCCACCCATTGGCCTGCATTCTTTGCCAATGCCTATATCCCAGCATACACATGGTATTTTCTGCCATGATCCAAAATAGCAGGCCACCCCTGAACTCTCTGAGTTTAGGCCAGAATCCATGGACCTCTGCACATCTGGACAGGCTGTATCACCCCTCTATAACCCCCCAATCACCTCTGCTTCCTTAGTGCTATACTGTGTGAATATTGTTTGTATGCTTGAGAATATTTAGTAAAGAAATCATTATTTTAGCCACCCAGTTTCTGTGTCTGTTCCTGGGCGCTTAGGAATTCTAACTCTGGTATACACAGGTCAGATCCTATGGATAAGCCAATTGCATATTAATAATTATAATTCCCCATCTTTATTAAATAATAGAGCAATTTGGCTAACAGGGTTCATAACTCAGACCCCATAAATCCAGTCCTCACCAAACTTAAAGGGCGGGTAGAGGAGAGACAACCAGAGTTTCCCTGTGAATTTGGTGTCTCTAGCATGCCGGGGGGGGGGGGGCATTTTACAGTGTCACAAACCTCATGAACTAAACTGGTACGAACCACACAAACCCCGAACCATGAATTGAACCACATTTCCCTGGTTCGTTCCTATCCTTACTAAGAACAGTACTGTAGTAATACAATGCACATGTTTACAGAAAACCATTAGGTACTTGCAAACATTTTAAAATCCTCCACTGAAATTAATTAGTATTTCTAGATTAGCTGCACAAATCAAATATTTAAGAAGCCAAAAGCCCTTCCTGAATTTTGGAAAATATGCCTGGGATCTACATATTCTTTTTCCTCGGTGGAAGCTCAGATATCAGAAATGGTACAGTTGTTTTAATTTCCACTAGGTTTATCAGTTACAGAATCATGTGGTTTTTAGCACATGCACATGAAAAAGAAAGCTGGCCTAAGCTTGACAATTTATGTGATAGTTAAAATGGTATTCAAAACAGAGGGTACATATAGTTTAAAAAGATGTACTCTCACCCCCTTTGCACAATGGCCTTTGAAACTGGTTTACAATGAACATATGGAAAGAACAGCTTATCCATCCCCTCTCATTGCTATAACTTACCTTTCTCACATCTGAGCTCTTTGGTTCTGTTGTCCAAGTGATAATCCTAGAAACAGCAAGTTTTGCCTCGCTGGAGTTCACAAAATCAGTTCGGTCCATTTGCCTGGCCAAAGATTCAATGTACTTGAGGATTGCCACTTTTACCTAAAGCAAACAGAATACCTCTGTAACTAAGGAATAACAATATAAAAACTTTCATTCTCACATGCAGTAGCTTGTGGATCATTGCTTGATCACTGTGGATCATCTGTAGATTTTCTGAAAAATGAAATAAATACTGCAACAAGACCACTTTTCCCAGTCTTCATAATCAATTATTGTACTGTGCTTTTGTGATCAGAGAAATACTTGCGCTTCAAAACAAAGATTTTCCTCACCTTAAGATTTGGCGTTTGGGTTTGATCTACAATAAACCTCATCAGGATATTAAACTGCTGATCAAATGGAAAAGAATCCCTATAGGTGAAAAGGGGGGGAAAAAGCATGACAACATATTTAATTACTAGTTACAGGATTTATACAAAACTCAATATATAAAGACTTTGTAGATAATCAACTAAAATACAGGGGACAATATCTGAGCTATTCTTCCCCTCTCCTCTTTCCTTCTTCCATTCATATACTGAAGGATCTTGTCTAGGATCAGCCGTTGCCCTTCACAAAGCACAAGATGTCGAACAAAACATGCCAACATAATCTGAAGGAAGAACTGCAGTAGCTGTAGCCGCCAAGGGAGAAGGAGAGAGGACTGGAACTAAATGCTTCAGAACTGGAATAAGGGAGGTGTCACCATCTTTTAATAATCTCTTCCCTGTTACTAATGCACCAATGAATTCCATCTCTCCAAAACAGACAAAGATTTCCCTCTCTCTAAAAGCAAAACTGCAGCACTGCCTCAAAGAGTCTTCTCCAAATTACTTTGAACTGTGTATTGTTATCGATTTTAATTGTAAACTGCTTTGGGGGCAAAATGGGCTGAAAAGCAGGGCCTAAATCTGCTGTATAAATATATACTCATTCTAACATATAGGTACATGCACAACATAGTCCACTGTGTACAGTTACAGGCAGCCCTTCACTGTTTCAGTGACACATTTACTTTCTTGAAAGAAAGAAGGTAAATGGAACTAGTATTGATGAACAGCACCTACTGAGATTTGTAATCACAGCACAGACTACCTACTGGCTGATGAAAAACTGGTATGACTCATAAAAAGAACAGAACCCTAGACTTCAATCCCACAGACCATTTCTGCTGATAGAAAGGATTTCCATCTGTGTAGCAGACCTTCTTCCACTGCCAAAATGCTGCTTCTAGGAGACCAAAGACCACCAAAGGTCCAGAGTGGGAAGGGGAAATTGCTGAACATCACCCCCCTCCTTTCATTGGAACAATATTTAACTGTTGAATCCTTTTATCTAGCTATGCACACTTACCTAGTCAGTGTGATTTTTCTGGCTGTTTTCTGTTAGCCAAGGCATTAATGTTCAAGTCAAGGTTTGTGACACGCCCTGGTATGAAACTACAGCTAGGGTGGGACGTCATTGGAGCAGCGAGAAATGTGCTTGTTAGAGTGTATAGGGATTGGTTCTGTTGACCGCTTTTTAATTGTTTTAATGATAGTTGATTATTTATGCTTTTAGTATCTATTTATGGCATTTGCCTCTATGTTTTATTGTTAATGCATGGCTTTTTGCCTTCTGTTCGCCGCCCTGAGCCCACGTTGGAAGGGTGGGGTATAAATCCAATAAATAAATAAATAAATAATAAATAAAGTGCCATGTAAATGTTTATCTTTAAGTCTTGAGCTATACATGGATTTCACAATTTTCAGCTTAAAGAAAGTTTGTTCACAGATGAATGTGGTACCAAAGACTGTGAACATGTCTGCAGTAAATTTCTTTAAGTTGATTAGATAGACCACAATAGAAATCTGACTATTTTCTTTGTACATGTCTCTGAGATTATCATTGGCTTGCAAATCAAGTATTTCTATCTGAAAAAAGTTCCTTGCATCTTCTGGTGCTACTTCAAATGGACTCTGAAACATTCTTATTTTCTTTCTGTGCTTATGGCAATCAGTGAATCTGTTCCGGAATTCCACCTGCAATAGGTTCAGTGCTTTGATGTGTCTTTCGGCACTGAATTGTAAATTCCCGTCTTTCACAAATTTTAGTTCATTGCAGCATGAGAAGTTTGAAAACTTATTTTCACTAATTTGCGTCACAAAAATGTTTAGTTTTGCTTCAGAAGCTTTCAATTCATAATACATCTAACACAAGCTTTCCTTTTCCCTGCAACTTTAGATTCAATGTGTTCGGATGTGCTGTGATATCAATTAAGAAAGCCAGATCAAATATCCATCCAGGGTCAGAAAATACTTCTTGACATTTTCCTTTGTTCTTGAGGAAAACATCAACTTCATGACGAAGAGTGAAAAAAGTTTGAGGACTTTGCCTCTGCTCAGCTACCTGACCTGCATGGTACAATACATCTCCACATTCTGCATCTACCTCTGAGAGAAAATTTTGAAACTGGCAATGAGTAAGGCCGTGATGCCTGATGTAATTAATGCTGGATACAACAATACGCATCACCCTTTCCCACTGAAGAATCTTATTACAAGGCTTGATGCAGTGAAATTGCATGGAAAGTGTACCGTTTCATTTCAATATCTCTTCATTGATTGTTGC
Organism: Gekko gecko; assembly: GCA_029375565.1. NCBI lineage: Eukaryota > Metazoa > Chordata > Lepidosauria > Squamata > Gekkonidae > Gekko > Gekko gecko. The sequence continues at coordinate 72,145,499 of JAPDNY010000003.1, read as the reverse complement.
AACTACACCAGTTTTACTTCCCACCATATTTCTTGCACCGTGAGTTGTGATGCTTTTCAATTTATCCCAACTCAGACCAAGATTTTCTACTGATTCACACACCTTCAAGAATATATTTTCTGCAGTTGTAGTGCCTTTCAAACTCTGCAGTGCACACAACTCTTCAGTAATTCTGAAGTTGGAATCTATCCGCCTGATAAATACTAGTAGTTGAACACTTTCTATAATGTCATTGCTCTCATCTAATGTCAAAGGAGAAAAAATTAAAACTCTTTGCCTTGACAATCAGTGACATATATAGCTCTTCTCCTAGTTCTTCAACACATCTGGTGATTGTAGATGCAGATAAACTGACACAATTAACACAAGATACTTATCAGGACATATTTCCTCCGTTACTTTAACCATGCACTTTTTAACAAATTCATCAGCAGTGAATGGCCTACCACTCTCAGCAATACATTTAGCAACATGATAGTTGGCCCTCAGAGTAGACAGGTTCTCCTCAACATGCTTTCTCAAATTATTTTGCTGCAAAAACATTTATTTTTTAAAGAAAATTTATCTTGTTCACTCACACCTCTTCTTGATATATTGAGTAGCTCTTGTAACGGGATTCAAAGTGTTGTACTCCTTTAATACTGAGACAGTTTCAAGATATATCAGGCAAACTGCTTTATCCTTGTTTAAAACAAAGAAGTACTCAGTAGTTCATTTGTCACTAAAGATGCTCATCTGCGGCTGAGTTCAGACTGGCAATTTGCCTAGGTAGGGACCCGGGCCAGCAATGATTCAATCCCGCAGTAAACTGGGCAGTCACACAGGCACATCTGCCTGGCGTCCCCCACCCGTAGCCAACCCGTGCTGTTGCGCTTCACCGCTGGATTAAAAAGATACCTCATGTAACCAGTAGCAAATCCCAAAAGCGCGTGTGTGTTGTGCGTTTCTCCGCTCCCAGGAAGTCTGAACACTCCGCCGATAAGCCAGGAGCAACCCGCGTTGGGCAGAAGGCAGCAGTGGTATGATTGGCTGTGCTCCGCTCTACTACCCAATGCGGTGCCAGCACTGCGGGGTCCTCCCCCAATCGGCAAAATGCGCTCATGCGCACATACACCCACAGCTGAATTAATGGGGAAACGCCGAATATGGCGAGCCTCCGGGGCAGCAGTCTGAACGCTCCCACCCGCCTCCGCCTTGTATCTTCCGGGAGCAGCCCAGGCTGTCTGAACGGGAAAACCTGGAACAGTTTGTTCCAGGGCTTTTTTGCCGCGACTGGCTACCGGAGCAAACTGCCAGTCTGTCCTCAGCCTGCAATTTTTCATTGCTTTCTTACAGTATTTTTAGCAGAGCAGCAGTTGCAGAGTTTCAATATAACCCTTGAATAAATAAAAAAGTATAGTTTTAGGGATCTAACTCTTCCCTTTCCCATCAAATCCACCCTACTCTAAGCTGCTATTAGCTGGGGATTTTCATTTGACCATGGGAACGAAGAAACCCTGCCTCTACAGTTCTCTGGAGTACTGGGCCATATGAACACGCTAGGAAGAATGTTTTAAAAATAAATTATGAATCTGACCCACCAGACGGCAGAGTAGGAATCCTAAGTACATTGAATACTATGAGATTTATTTCTTAACAAACATACTTCCTTTAGGCTTAAACCTACACATGCAAATACTTTAAAAATTGGGCCCCTCCAAAAAAAGGGGCAGGTAGAGAGAAAGAGAAGAAGAGCTGGATTTATACCCCACCCTTCCCTTCCTCTCCCCACAACAGATACCCTGTGAGGTAGGTGGGTCTGTGTGAGCTCTGAGAGAACTGCTTTTGAGAGAACAGGTCTGAGAGAACTGTGACTGACCCAAGGTCACCCAGCTAGCTGCATGTGGAGGAGTGGGGAATCAAACCCAATTCTCCCGATTAGAGTACGTTGCTGTTAACCACTACACCAAACAGGCTCTGAGAGCAAAATAAAGGGCAGCCTCCCATCTGGAGCAGAGGATATGCCATTTAGTTGGCTCCAAATTACATGCAAGGTGCACATACACGTCGCTGCCTGCCAGCCAAACCTCAATCATGCGGGACACAACTTGTGTCCCTGGCAGCGTTTTTCCCAACCCAGTTTGGGAAAACAGACGCAGCAGTTCTGTAGAGAGGAAACACTGATATTTATAAATTAATAAAGGAAGAGTACAGATATCAAGGTCTGGAACCCCTGAATACCCAACAGACTCTTCAAGCGTTACAATCATGAGAAGCAAAATGGCAGCCAGGGGGAGGGGAACTTGGCTGGAGGAAGACGTGGGAAGGGGAATCCCATAAGCTTCCTTACGAAGGGAGTACCCCTTCCCTCTCAATCCAAGGGGCCACTCACTGGCTCCTGAAGTCACAGATGCATAAGCAGACTCCTAGCTGGTGTGGGTGGAGGAGGAGAGGAAGAAGCAAGGAAGGCAAACAGTCAGAGCAACCAGCTCTTGCTGAGGAAGGAAGGATGCTTTTGCCTGCAGCAGCAACCTCACCAGGAACCTTGGAAGCCGCTTGAAGGAGCCTTGATGGGTGAAGCCTCCAGAAACGTTCAGTATGCAAAGCACTTTGCTTCCTTTTTTTGCAGAAATACCAGCCCCCCTTACTGTTCTTTCTCTGCCTGTTTTGCAAGAGCATGCCAGACATCTCCTGTATCCAGTTTCTTTAGCTTCCTAACACATATATATAGCCTTCAACATGGTAGTGCATGGAGAGGGGGAGTGAAAAAGCTGAGTGGTACAGATACGTGAACTTTGCTGGCTAGCAAAGCACACAGAATGGCCTAAATGCTAGATGGAGGATAAGACCAAGAGGAGGGCTGACAGAAGGAACCCAGGAGAACAACTGGAGAAACAATGTGGCTATTGTGTTTGGGGGGTTTGCAAGAGAGGGACAGGAAGAATAGTAGGAGAGGGTGCATCTTGAGGCAGGAAGAACAGTGTGGGTCTGAGGAAAAATGCCTTGAGGGTGATAGCAGGTTGGAGGGCCTCACAGAAAGAGCTCGGGGGCTGCATGCAGCCCACAGGCTGCAGGCTGGGGACCCCTGGTCTAGAAGAATGATTCAGGCTTCCTAAAGCCAGTTTGGTGTAGTGGTTAAGTGCGCGGACTCTAATCTGGGAGAACCGGGTTTGGTTCCCCACTCCTCCACTTGCACCTGGCTGGATGACCTTAGGCAAGCCGTAGTTCTGATAAGAGCTGTTCTTGAAAAAGAGCAGTTTCTGTCAAGAGCTCTCTCAGCCCCACCTACCTCACAGGATATCTGTTGTGGGGAAGAGAAGGGAAGGGAGTGTTAAGCCGCTCGGAGACACCTTTGGGTAATGAAGGGCGGGGTATAAATCTAATCTTTTCTTCTTCTAAAATATTAACTAAAAGTAAACAAATTCTGTTAAATAGTATTGCAGGAAGGTTTACAAGCTGTGCACTGCTGTTTACAGACAGACTACCTTGTTACATCCAGAGCTTTCTGCACTTTTGCCTGTACTGATCCCAGCAAGTCAGCTCCCATCTTCTTAAGTAACTGTGTCAGGAGGACAAAAAGCCAGTCTTGCAAATCATCCTTGTGAATAATGATGAAGTCTACCAGGGTTTCAAGAAACATGCTGAAAACCTATAAGCCGTACAGAAATCAAAGGGGGAAAAACATGGGTTAAAACTAACACACAGATGATCAAAATAAAAAGTTTGTGAAATCTGCTTAAAGAAGGACGTTCTTGGAGCTCATGTTAGCACCATAAATTTCCAGGATATGCCATATTAAATAGATAAAAGAGAGGAGGTTGAGGAGGAGGAAGGAGAATACACTTACTCTCTGTTGTGAATTCCACCGCAAAGCAGGCCATGCAACAAAACAAACCTTTCATTAGTACATAAACACAAATAATTGAAGGTACCGCTCTTTGGCAGTACCAACCACACCACCCCGGCAAACACAGATAAAGTAAGCATTCAGGGAAAGTTTGACAACTTCTGAGACAGAATATTTAACCATAGTTCTGAAGGTTCTTTAAGAAACAAAATAAAACTCTTGCCTATCTCTGCACTCATGCAGCAACATCTTTCAAAACACCATATCGTTACTTATTAAGATATCTTTTTCCATTTTAGATGATTTCCTGCTTGCATAATTCTCATTTAAAGAACTTCCCTATTTCACACTGATTACAAGCATTGAATCTGTATTTAAGAATTACTAAAATATCTTGGCCTTGCTTACACTAGTTATTGATTGGTTGATTGGTTAAATTTATAATCCCTTCAGTAAGAAAATCTGGGAAAAGTTCACCCAAAGCAAAACCTATTTCAAAACATAAGTCACCACAGACGTTTCAATAATCTGATGTATATAATTGCCCTAATGCACTGGCAGTTTCCAGCTCTCCCATTGGCTGTGCTGCGTGCTCAATCAGCCATTGGTCTGTTAACCGCTAATCAAGAGTACTTGCGTGCCATTGGCTGGGGGCTGGGTCTGCTCCTCCTCCCTGCCCACTGCCATTTCAGCCACTGTTCCCTGTCAGAATAAACTGCCAAAATGGCTGTCTCTCCTGGCGAAGACATTTCTCCTGCTTGGCTCCTGTGGGACTGACTTTTCCCTCAGTGGCTATTGCTAGGCAACCAAGCTTGGTTCTGTCAGTAAAAAGGCAAAGCTAGGAGGCCCTTTCCAGGTCTTTCTGGGGAGCTCATTGGGGCCAGTCCTGACTAGGGTTGCCAGCTCCAGACTGAGAAATTCCTGGAGATTTTGTGGTGGAGTCTAGGGAAGCCAGGGTTTGGGAAGGGGAATACAATGCCCCAGAGTCCACCCTCCAAAGCAGTTATTTTCTCCTGGGGAACCATTGCTGCCATTCTCCAGGGGAGGGCAGGAGATCACTCAGAATTACAGTTGCTCTCTAGATGGCAGAGCTCAGTTTCCCTGGAGAAAATGGCTGCTTTGCAGGGTTGACTCTGTGTCATTATACCCTGCTGAGGTTGCTTCCCTCCTGCTTGGGTCCCCACTAAAGAGAAAGACTACTTTTCCTAGGTAGAGGCTGCAGGTGGTGGTGGGGAGATGGAAAGCTGAAGTTAGAGGGGCAGATAAAGGTAGGTTGATGGTTGGCTGGGAAGGATAGGGTTACCAACTCTAGGTTGGGAAATTCCTGGAGGTTTGAGTGGTGGAGCCTGGAGAGGGTGGGGTTTGAGGAGGGGTGTCACCTCAACCAGGTACAATCCCATAGATTCCCCTCTCAAACCAGCCATTTCCTGCTGGGGAATCACTCAGAATTACAACTGATAGAGCTCAGTTTCCCTCGAGAGAACAGATGCTTCGAAGGGTGGACTCTGTGTCATTATACCTTGCTGAGGTTGCTTTCCTCCTGCTTGGGTCTCCACTGCGGTGAAAGACTGTACTTTTCCTAGGTAGAGGCTCCGGGTAGTGGGGTGTGTGTGTGGAAAGCTGAATTCAGAAGGGCAGATAAAGGTAAGTTGATGGTTGGATGGGAAAGAGATAGGGTTGCCAACTCTAGGTTGGGAAATTCCTGGAAATATGAGAGGTGGAGCCTGGAGAGGGTGGGGTTTGAGAGGGGTGACTTCAGACAGGTACAATGCCATAGACTCCACCGTCCAAACCAGCCATTTCCTCCTGGGGAGCCATTGTTGCCAATCTCCAGGGGAGGGCTGGAGATCACTCAGAATTACAACTGCTCTTCAGAAGGCAGAGATCAGTTCCCCTGGAGAAAGCAGCAAGCTCTGTGTCATTATACCCTGCTGAGGTCACCACAGCAAATTGATGCTGAGTGCCCAAGGCTAGGGCACCTGCCCAGAGCTTCTTTCTAGAGCTCATTGTATTTATTTCCACAATAAGCCTTATTCCTAGTAGTATAATAATATAGTACTAATCAAATTCACAAGAACATATGACTTCAAAAAACAGTGTATCTTAAAGATATTTTACCTTGCTGTGAGGGTCTGCAAACATACGTGTGAAGATTTCACATAGCCTCTTCAACTCAACCCGGCTGAAACGCACAAACACACGAAAGAGATTACTTAAGAATGGACATTGGATATCTGGAAAATATGACAAGGAAATCTGTTGTGACATAGTGCCAAAGACAATTCTTAAAATATGATATTTCTCTCTACTATCACAACAGTGAACACAAAACATATTGCAGTGGCATTCAGTTCCATTATCACAAATGTTTAGGGTCAGGTTACCTATCTGAACTTGCCTCTATTTACATATTGCTTTACTAAGTTTTCCTCAAAAACCCCAAAAGGCAAATCAAGAAGCATGCCAAGTCAGTCAGGAACATGTGCATGTATTGCTGAGGGAGGACGCTGAGATATGATTTGACATAAGCAACCATATTTTGGCTATGGAATTCATTAGGATGCCTGAAGGAGAGTTTGAGCAGAGTTTATCAGTTTACCATTAAGGTCTGATTCTGCAAAGATTCATCCAGAAGAAACCTAATACAGAAAGCTTTTGAAAATGATTTAGAGTGCTATTAAGATGATGCCCTGTTGGTACAGAGTTATTTTTGGCACAATCAAAAACAGCAATTAGATCAAGGTCCTGAAAAAAGCCAAATAAAAGCCTGAGAACTAGGTGCCCTTTCCCCATCTGCAAAATTTCTGTTAGAAGACAATACCATGTCTGAAAGCAACCGATGGTTCTCTACAAAATTTCCTAAGTGCATTTTGAAAGACTGCAGGCATTCCCTTGCAGTTAAGGTTTCATATCTCCGTAAAAGACCCATGACAGTCAAGCAAGTTCTCCAAGAACCAACAACAACAAAAAACAATCTTTTTCTTAGTTAAATGATCTGATTGGTTAATGTAGACAACTGTGCAACATTCTGAAGATTTACAATTAACTTACAATACATAAATCTTGTTCTCTTATATTTCAGATTTGTCTAAAGAACTTCAAATAGAATGGGAGCTTAACAATTTTATGAATATAGGACACTATTTTTCTCTACAAAACAGAGTTGCACTTACCTGTGTCCATTGTTCATCAATTGGTCTTCTGTGCAGGCACACATGGGAGACTGCACATGGGCAGGCCAGCCATGGAAATGATTTCCAAGCTTTCTAATAGACTAGGAGTGCCCCTCCTTCCCCTGGTGCTTTCCTGCTAAAATGATCACATGACTAAGAGGAGGGGTGCTACTCCTTCATGCTACCGCTGGAGACCCCAAGACAGCAAATTTTCAGAGAGTTCACAGCAGGGCAGGTGGGAAGGATGTGTGCCTGTACAGAAGACTACTGGATGAAAAATGGTTACAGTTAAGTGCAACCCTGTTTTCATCTTCATGGCTTCTGTGCGGTCCCACATGGGGAGACTAGCAAGCTCACTGAGTGAAGGAGGTGGGTTTGCATCTCTCTAAGGAAGAGACCACAGAGGACCACCTTCTTAACAGGTGCTTGGCAACACATAATGACCTTCACCCAAAACTGTCTTACAACAAAGCAGCGAACTCTGTACAAGCATTCCAACTGAAATACGTGCAGGAACGTGGCCAAGAAAAAACAGCACTCTTTTGAAGAGAACCCTGACACATAAAGTAGCATTGAACAGCCATGCACTCAAGACAGAGTGTGACCGCCTCTGCTGATCCACAAGGATGGGTTGCTTGAGGACACCGACCATGTGTGACTTAAGGACTGATAGACAATCCCTGCCAGGGAATCCTGGCCAGGGCACCACCTTGTACATCATCATGAATGGAGAGGTGATAAGTAAGAACCTTCAGCGTCTATATGCCACAGTTGGAATTGCTGCATACTAAAGAACCCTATTCTCAACGAAGCACCAGGGAAGTGCAAAAATAAAACAAAGGGTTATACCACTGATTTGTAGCATCAGAACTCCAACAAGGGAGAGGAAAGGCTAGAGAGTGTTTGTCACAACCAGCGGCCTAAACATAATCAACAGCAAAAGTAGTAGAGCTGAAACCCTGTTACAGTTTCTGTAGAGACTCTTTGCCACTTGGAGGTACAAAATCTGGTAGTGTAGGAAAGAAAAAAAGGAAAGCTACTGCTGCAATGCAGGCAGGGAGTGTATCAACAACTCAAGTCATCAGCAGGATAGAGAATAAGCAGATCTGCCCTATAATAATGAAAGCAGTGAAAACAGGTGTGATGTGGACAAAGAAAGGATGGGCTGGAGGTGCTATAAATGAATTTTATGAACCTACCAGGGGAGAGGTGATCCTGGATTTGGTCCTAAGTAACGCCCAAGACCTGATGAGAGATGTAAAAGTGATTGCACCGCTTGGGAACAGTGACCATAATGTTACTGAGTTTAACATTTGTATAAATAGGGAGTTGCCCAAAAAGACTGACACAACCACTTTTAACTTTAAAAAGGGTAACTTCTCTGATATGAGGGGACATGTGAGGAGGAAACTGAAAGGAAAAGTAGAAAGGGTCAAACCCATTGGGGAAGCTTGGAGACTATTTAAAACTACAATCCTAGGAGCTCAGAAAAAATATATACCGCAGGTTAGGAAAGGCACAAATAGGTATAGAAAAAAGCCTGCACGGTTAACAAACAAAGTAATGGAAGCTATAAAAGGTAAAAAGGATTCCTTTAAGCGATGGAAAGCTAGTCTCAGTGAGATTGATAAAAGGGAACACAGGCTGTGGCAAATAAAATGCAAGTCTGTGATCAGGCAGGCAAAAAGGGAATATGAGGAGCATATAGCAAAAAACATAAAGACCAACAATAAAACTTTCTTCAAATACATTAGAAGCAGGAAACCAGCCAGGGAGTCAGAGAGGCCCTTGGTTGACCAAGGGATAAAAGGAGTACTGAAGGATGATAGGGAAATGGCTGAGAACCTGAATGCATTTTTTGCCTCTGTCTTCACTGTGGAAGATGAGAAGTGCTTGCCCACTCCAGAACCGCTGATTTTGGGAGGGGTGTTGAAAGAGCTGAATCAGATTGAGGTGACAAGAAGGGAAGTCCTACGACTGATAGACAACAAGCCCAGATGGCATACATCCAAGAGTTCTGAAAGAACTCAATTGTGAACTTGTGGATCTCTTGACAAAAATGTGTAATCTTTCATTAAAATCTGCCTCCATTCCTGAGGACTGGAAGGTAGCTAATGTCACTCCCATCTTCAAAAAGGGTTCCAGAGGAGATCCGGGAAATTACAGGCCAGTCAGTCTGACATCGATACTGGGTAAGTTGGTAGAAACTGTTATTAAGGAAAGAATTAGTAAGCACACTGATGAACAAAAACTATTTAGGCAGACTCAGCATGGGTTCTGTAAGGGAAGATCTTGCCTCACTAACCTGTTAGCGTTTTTTGAGGGAGTGAACAAACATGTGGACAAGGGGGACCCAATAGATGTTGTTTACCTTGACTTCCAGAAAGCTTTTAATAAAGTTCCTCATCAAAGGCTCCTAAGTAAGCTCAATAGTCATGGGATAAAAGGACAAGTCCTCTTGTAGATCAAAAACTGGCTAACAGGAAATAGAGAGAGTATAAATGGGAAATTTTCTCAGTGTGGGGGGGGTAAGCAGTGGGGTACCACAGGGATCAGTACTCAGTCTGATGCTTTTTAACTTGTTTATTAATGATTTGGAGTTCGCAGTAAGCAATGAAACGGCTAAATTTGCAGATGACACAAAGTTGTTCAGGGTGGTGAGAACCAGGGAAGATTGTGAGGCACTCCAAAGGGATCTGTCGAGAATGGGCAAGTGGGTGTAAATGTGGCAAATGGGGTTCAATGTGGCCAAGTGCAAAGTGATGCACATTGGAGCCAAAAATCCTAAATATAAATACATGTGATGGGTTCTGAACTGGCAGAGACTGATAGAGCAAGATCTTGGAGTCATAGTAGATAATTCAATGAAAATGTCTAGACAGTGTGCAACTGGAATAAGAAAGACCAACACTATGCTGGGGATTATTAGGAAGGGAATTGAAAATAAATCAGCCAGTATCATCATGCCCCTGTATAAATCAATGGTGCAACCTCATTTGGAGTACTATGTACAGTTCTGGTCACCACACCTCAAAAAGGATAGTATAGCATTGGAAAAAGCGCAGAAAAAAGGCAACTTGAATGATCAAAGGATTGGAACACTTTCCCTATGAAGAAAGGTTAAAACACTTGGGGCTCTTTAGCTTGGAGAAATGACGACTGAGGGGTAACATGATAGAGGTTTATACGATTGTACATGGGATAGAGCAGGTAGAGAAAGAAGTATTTTTCTCCCTTTCTCACAATACAAGAATTCATGGACACTCCATGAAATTGCTGAGCGGTTGGGTTAGAACGGATAAAAGGAAGCACTTCTTCACCCAAAGAGTGATTAGCACATGGAATTCACTGCGACAGGAAATGGCAGTGGCTACAAGCATGGACAGCTTCAAGAGGGAATTAGATAAGCATATGGAGCAGAAGTCCATCAGTGGCTATTAGCCACAAGATATAGATAGGAACTCTCAGGCTGGGGCAAGTGATGTACTACATTCTTGGTGCTTTGGGGGAGCAACAGTGGGAGGGCTTCTAGTGTCCTGGCCCCACTGCTGGACCTCCTGATGGCACCTGGTATTTTTTGGCCACTGTGTGACAGAATGTTGGACTAGATGGGCCATTGGCTTGATCCAACATCGGCTTCTCTTATGTTCTTAATTTTGTGTAGCTTGAAGAGCAATCTGCATAGCAATATAGCCAAAGAAAGACATAAAAATAAATTGTCTTGGTGAGGGTTAGAAGGGTATCCCTAAATGACACTGGTCCCTGTCCAGAAGGAGACTCAAAGGACACTGACTGGAATGTCCCATTGTGGGGCAAGGAGAAACAGCCTAGACCTCACATCAGGGAGTAGGTCTCCCCTTGGTGATGAAAACATAATTACTGTTGAGTGTCTGTACTAAAAACAAAAGACAAAAGGAAAGTATGTCTAGTGTTCTAGAGAAAAGTAGAGGTATGGCAAAGAAATTTTGCAGAACCCGGGTGCCACTGTGAAACACATGCCTATAGCAGGCTTCCCACACCATAGGGAAGGAGACATCTGAGACAACACGGACTTCCAGAGGCTCAGAGTCCAAAAAGGTGTTTTGAGAAAATGCAGAGCTGAGATCACAAGAATGGTGTATGTTACATCTATCCCAGAAACAAGGAAAACGTGTCTGGGCATCCCCTGAAGGGTAAAATATACACCAAAAATACACATTCTCTTTGTACTACCAACAACTCTCCGTGCTATACTCTTTGCTATTATTACATAATTAACATGACTCCATGAACCGAACCAAACTGCAAAAATGCAGTTCATGCCCATCCCTACTCCTAGAAACAGAAGTCTAAGTAGTCTCATTGGCCAACATTAGAATCCTGTAGAATTCCACTTCTCCCCAGCCCAACCTTAACACACACAACTGTTTTACACAGTTTGCAGAATTAAAGAAGCGCAAGAGTCTTCTTCCAGTTACTGAAACCTGAAACTGAAAATTCAACCTTCTTTTCTCTGTAAATTACTAACTCAAGGTTTCTAACTGCCCATATACACATATTTTCTGTTGTGGCTCCCATTAGATATCTCATGTGTCAAGTCAGGTCCTGGGTATGTGGTCTCAACATCGAATTGATGTCGGTGTGCTGGAGCTATTGAATCAGAGGCTCTGACAGGCAACACCTCCAGTTTCCCCCCCTCAGTACAGACAAAATCAAGTAGGGGGATACCCCATCATTCAGGCTGATGTGCAGCTGAAGCCTTTGAAAAGAGCCAGTGAATCTGAGGCTGTGTCTCAGCATACCTCACCACTGAAGGGGGACTGTGACTTCATTCAGGCTGGCATGAAGCCGAAGCCTTTGAAAAGAGCCAGTGAGTCCAAGGCTCTGTCATCACACATCATCTCAGAAGAGGATTGTGCCTTTATTCAGGCTGGTGCATAGCCAAAGGTGTTGAAAAGAGCTCCTCTGAGTCTGTCTCAGCACACCTCACCAGAGGAGGACTGTACATTCATTCAGGCTGGCATGAAGCCAAAGCCTTTGAAAAGAACCAGTAAGTCCAAGGCTCTGTCTCACCACACCTCCACACTGAGGGGGATTGTAACTTTATTCAGGCTTGTGCATAGCCACAGTCATTGAAAAGAGCTCTGTTGTGTGAATCTGTAGGCAGTTACAGCACAGAGAATGAACATTTAATGGCACCATTTTAAATTGACAGTTGGTCCAATCCTGATCTCGTTTTGAGCCATATTGACACAGTATAAATGCAGAAACATTTCTTCTTTAAATGTCATTTATTCTTAATTAGAATGAGTATTGATAACAAAAACTTATGAGAGAAATAAATGTTCTCAGCCTCAAACTGAGGTGAGGAAAAAAACAGAGAACAGCAATGGAAATCCTCTCTCCGTGGCGGCAAAAAGAGAACTGAGGCCATAGCACCCCTCCTCTTAGTCATGTGATCGTTTTGGCGGGCCAGAGGGAGGAGAGGCAGTCCTATTGTATTATAAAATTTGGAAATCTTTTCCGTGCCTGGCCTGCACGTGCACTGCACAGAAGCCATGAAGGACTGCACAGAAGCCATGAAGATGAACTTATTTTATACTTATTTTATATGTACTTATTTTATACTGACTGCACAGAAGCCATGAAGATGAACTTATTTTATACTGCAGGCCTCTATAGCCACTGAAATTCCTCAAATAATATCTAAGCATCTCAGTGGAATAAATAATATACTGAAGGCCTCTTTGTACTACCTACAACTCCCTGTGCTATATTCTTTGCTATTATTACACAATTAACATGAACCAAAACAAACTGCAAAAATGTGGTTCATGCCCATCCCTACTCCTAGCAATACAAGTCTGACGAGTCCCATTGGCCAATATTAGATTTTTGTAGAATCCCACTTCCCCCCAGCCCAATCTTAACACACAATAGATCAACTGGATTATAAATTGGTTCATGTGATTCAAGGAATAGCTAGCAAAATAAACCAGATGGATCAGGCAAATCAGTTAAATCACAGTCTATAAATTAAAACTCACTAGCTGATCAGCTTTAAGACTACAGACATACACTAGCTTTCCCAATCTTGGATTGTCTTAACTGTATTACAACAATCACCTCAATGTCCTCTGGCTCTTCAGTAAGTTCTGTAGACCTATTAGCCCCTCTTTCCTTTCAGACCAGTTGGAACTAGCACAGTGGTTCAAGACCTCAGCCACATCCTCTGTCTGTCGCAGGTAGTGTGGGATGCCTCCATTTCTGGACCCATAGGAACGTTCTGAGCAAGCACTTGACGCATCACTGTTTGCATCATCATCAGAATACATCCCATACGGCTCATATCTTCGTCTCACTGGCTTTTTCTGAAGAAGGAAAAGAAACCTTGAACTTAATACATTTTACATGGTTTCACTGAAGCCAAAACTACATACTGATCAAGCAGCACACTGGACATTGTTAGTAATTACAACACAAAATTTTCACACTTAAGGTCGATCAGGGCCCTCACTGAATACCAAGCAGACCAGATAAATGAACAGCTATGTCAGACAAAGTCTTACAAAACAGCACATTGCTTTGACTGCAAATGGCTATTTCTTTACTGTAGAGTAAATGAGACAATTCCATTAAACAATTTCTAATGTTAAAGTGAACTCTTAAGCTGTGTTCCCTCTAAGCTGAGTTAGTGTGAGCTAGCTCTCAGTTTTTTAACCGCCAGCTCACACATTTTTGTCTTAGCTCAGGAAGGATGGCTCCAGAGCAAACTTTAATGCCAGTAGCTCACAAAGTAGAATTTTTGCTCACAAGAAGCCATAGCTTAGAGGGAGCATTGCTCTCTTAAGTGATTCCATCATAAATCAATGAAGATAATGCAGGTGTACAATGGAGAAAGATGAGCACTCCCTGGCGGAGGCGTGGCTGAAATTATTGCCAAGCTCAGACCCCAATAACAGCAGGCAGCTGTTGACCCAAGCATGAACTGAAAGCTTCCTATAAACTTCACTAGAATATTTACCATTTCCTGCATTAGCCTTTCAGATTCTAGTAAACATCTGGAGCAGAAGTCCATCAGTGGCTATTAGCCACAGGGTATAGATGGGAACTCTCAGTCTGGGGCAGGTGATGCACTCTATTCTTGGTGCTGGACGGGGCAGCCGTGGGAGGGCTTCTGGTGTCCTGGCCCCACTGCTGGACCTCCTGATGGCACCTGGTATATTTTGGCCGCTGTGTGACAGAGTGTTGGGCTAGATGGGCCATTGGCCTGATCCAACATGGGCTTCTCTGATGTTCTTATGTTCTTATGTAGTATGTCTAATACTCTGAAATTACTTTGATATTCCTAAGAACTCATACTTATTTATGTACACTGATCTTTCAATAAGTTACCTGGTGCATTATCAAGATTATCACACAAAATAGACATTGGATAGCTCTTGGTAGATTAATAATTGCTGTGTGCAGCACTAAAGAACGGCTATATATTCCCAAACTGTTCTATCTGTCTGCTAAGATCTCCCCACAAGCCCTGCTCTGTATGCCTCTGATTTCAGAGGTGAGGCAAATGTTAAGTAGAGGCAGGGCTTTTTCGGAAGTGGCACCTCAGCACCTGTGGACTGCCCTTCCCCTTATGCTCAGCTGGCATCTATACTACTTTCTTTTAGGCACCATGCCAAAAACACTTCTATTTAACCAGGCTTTTCATTAATGGGGTGATTAAAACACACACAGACATTGTTTGATCGACGATTTTAAACCTGAGATTTAATTAAGATGCTTTTGAAGCTGCTCCATTATATGTGTTTTATGCTCTGGCTGTGTTTGACTGCTAGGCTTTAATAACTTTCATGGTGTTTTACTTAAACGTTTTTTTATCGTGTTCTATATCATGGCAGGTTCCCTAGGGGGAGACACAGACGTTTCCAAATCTATAGAGAAAAATAAATTCACAGCATAATTGCTATGAGGACACATTAACTCTACAACCTGGCACTCACACTCCTTCTTTTTAAAAGTAATGCTCTAGTCCTCATCCCAGAGAAGAAAGACCTAGGAAATGGGTGGTCAGAGCTCACCTAGCCTAACTGATGAGGAGGACATAGGGCTTTAATGCCTAGAACAGCAAGGCAGCCATTTTGTCCCTATAATATAGCCCCTATAATATATATTATATACATTATAATATATAATATTATATATATCAGGGGTCCCCAACCTTTTCGAGCCCATGGGCACCTCTGAAATTCTGACACGGCGTGGTGGGCACAGCCACTAAATGGCTGACGCAGGTGGGGGAGCCAGCTACAAAATGGCTGCCATAAGTTTACCTTCAGTCACACAGTGAAGATCCTCCTGCTGTGGTGGCAGGTGCTGCCAAAAAGATTTTCAAATTTCTGTGCAGCCAATCAAATCTTGAATAACCAATCAAGAGCCTTGCTAGGCAGAAGCCCCACCCGGCCCCATCCACATTCTAAAAAGACTTAGTGGGTGCCAAAAAAGGTGTTGGTGGGTGCCCCGGTGCCCACAAGTGGAAGGAGAAACATCCGTGGGATGATCCCAATATGAGAGCAGAACTCTTCAATCTAAATACATAAACAGTAGATGGCAAACAGAGAAGAAGAAGGAGGAGGAGGAGAAGGAGGAGGAGGAGATTGGATTTATTCCCCACCCTTCACTACCCAGAGGAGTCTCAGAGTGGCTTACAAACTCCCTTCCCTCCCCATCCCCACAACAGACACCCTGTGACATAGGTGGGGCTGAGAGAGCTCTGACAGAAACTGCTCTTTTTCAAGAACAGCCGTGCCAGAACTATGGCTTGCAGCAGGTGCAAGTGAAAGAGTTGGGAATCAAACCCGGTTCTCCTAGATTAGAGTCCGTGTGCTTAACCACTGCACCAAACTGGCTCAAACAATACAGAGTCCACAATATATAAGTCCATGCAAAAGGTCCAAAAAGATCCACAAAAGTAAGACTGGACTCAGTAGTGAGAATGTAAAGTTGTGAATTTATTCAAATAAAGCCACGTTGGTGATAAAGAGGTTTCTGAATTTGTTATTTTCCTCTTTTCTTAAATATTCTTCTTCAGATCAAAGCAATAATCCAACCTCATTTGGGATTTGCAATAGGACTCAAAGCAGTAGTCAAAATAGAAGGATGTTTTCCTGAGACGCAGGGCTTACAACTTAAAATAGGCAACACTGTAAACATTTACAATAGCCCTGATGCATGCCCACAAGCAGCATATTGGAGACTCTCTGATATATATGATGGCCCTATAATATACAATATTGTAATAGCTATCAAATGTTTATTTTATTTTGTTTTCCTTTCTTCATTCCCTTCTGCCTCCTCATACTTGCCCCCACAATCTAAATAGTTTAAAAACCTACGTCTTTAAAAGTGTAAAGACACATATGCTCAAACCCACTGCAGAATTTGGGTGTTCTTGGTTCAGTACCTCAACTTTTAAAAAGCACAGAGAACATCCACTATTGTTCTTCTTAAGTGAACACTGAAAAATTAATTTATGCAGAATGACAGAATTCCAGATATGAACTCTAATAGTTTTATAACAGGGCAAATAAAAAACCTTGGAAAGTACAAAAAAGAAAAGGAAAAGAAAAAAAGAATGAAGGGGGAAAGAAGTCAAGTTGGCACTAGTACCTTGCTCCTGGAGTCTCCTAACAGCTGTATGCAGGAAAATATTGAAGGGTGGGAGAAAGCATAGAGAATTATGTCAGAAGCTTATGCAGGGATTGTTCTTGCAACAAAAAAGTACAAGCAAATGTGTCTTAGCAAATAAAAAATACAATTCAGCCACTTTTACATCAAGCAACATAAAATTAAAATGGCAAAGCATGACATCGAACTGATTACTCTTCCTCTCCTGCTACAAGCAAAGTCATTTCTGGGAGAGTTCTTGCACAGAAAATGTATGTTCAGCATTCTGTCTTCACTACTGCCAACAGTTGTCTCCTCACCTTGTGGCAAGTGACATTTCTGTAATGTTTAGGAAAAAGAACTACTTCTAAGCTTCTGTGTGTCCTCAGGGTGGCATTCAAAGACAGGCCTGCAGTCCTCACATCCTAGACTATGTTAACACTCTTTATGGACTCATGGAATTAAATTCAAAGTAACCAATACATTTCTTTTTGACTGAAGTTTGTCAAATACACAACTGCTTCCAAGATTTCAGCCCCTCTTTTACAACCAACTAGCTCACTTTTCCCTCCTCCACATCTTTAATCTCTTCATCTCAAAGTTTCCCACATTTCCCCATGACCAGCAGATCAACAAGGCTTTTTTGGGGGATGGAGAGTTTTACAGGTTTGTTGTTTGTATCCTTAGTAAGCTTCTTCAAATGAGGTTCAGATATCTTCTTTTACAGGTACAGAAATAAGCACATTTTCGGAGAGAGAATTTGACTTGCAGAGTTTGTGCTGAGATCTTGATTGATGAGATAAAGCTTTTTTGAACAATGTTTCTACTTCAGACATATAGTGTGAAAGAATGCTCCTTCTGTGAACAAGGTTGCTGGATAGCATATTTTCAGCAAGAAAGAGAAATAGACAGGAAATGGCTTCAAAAGTAACAGGGGTGTCTAAAAAGCCAAGAGCAAAAAGGAACTAAAAGCAGAGAGGGTCATGCTGAATAATTGAGGGCCCTTTCAAACTTTTAGGTGGTTTTAAATGTATACCTTAAGATAAGAGTTAGTATAATATCTAGGGATGGACACAAACCAAACCATGAAGCAAAATTTCTCACAAATTTTGCTGTTTATAGTTTGTGAACCAAAGCTTATTATGGGTCTACCTTCATGAACTTTTAAAGCAGTTCATGGCGATTCATGGATAGAGCAGAAAGCAGGGGTTTAAAGGGACTCCGAGTCCCTTTAAACTCCTGCTTTCTGTTCCCTGTGAAAGCTGCAAAAACAGCTAAGCAGCAGGGAGGTGCTCCCTGCCACTCAACTGTTTCAGGCTGTCTTGTGCACTCCCCTTAAACTTGGTGGGGTATGGATGGAAAAGTAAACTCAAGTCTGATACTTGGAACTTTGGCCAACTGAGTAAATTCTCCATTCCATAGCTAGAATGGAGATCTAAGGAAGCATTTTACTACAACCTGCAGATTTGCTAGAGCACAGGGCAATCACTTGGTTGTTTTTTATTGCTCCCTCCATCCTAGTCCACTGTAGAAACCAGACTGAACAAAAATTCAGTGTAGTCAGATTAAAAATTCTTGCTGACTTTTAGAGCAGCATCTACTACATGTAATTTAAACCAGGAATATCTAGAATCTAGCAGGAATCCTTACACCTCTAAAGCTACAAGGATGTTCTCCTTCACTAATTTTCCTGGAACAAGAACTGGGCAATTACTCTTGACAGGCATTTCTATGGGAAAAAGGGAACTCTTCAAAGAGGGAAGTATAATGCACGAAGCAAAGCACATCTGAGACCCACAAGCGAAGACACTATTAAGGAAAGCCATGACAGACACACAGATCATGAATATACCACCCTCAGGAAAACATACTAGAGGCTCCTGAGAAAAATAGCTACATGGTACCTAGTGTTAAACACAACAGATAATTTGCAGACTTTAGCTGTACTTTATGTGGAGTTTGTTAAGCCAAAGCTGAGGAGACTGACTTCTGCATGAAAGAGGTTATGTTAAAACTCTTTAGTTTTTTAACATCTTACATACATTTCAGACTACAAGCCCCCAAGTCCTTCAAGCAATCTTCTCAACACCAATGGCAGTTACCACAGCAGCTCTGTCTGTTGGACAGAGCATAGTGCAGTATTCACATATACCCAAAAAAACCATTTAGACAGGGTCATACACCAGCACATTAAAAGAACAGTTATAAACAAAGAAGAAAGAACATACATACAGGAGGCAACTTTAAGTGACTTCTTGGAGTTGGAAGCATTGTCTTTTTCATCTTACCAGTGCATCAGCTACAGCTGCCTCCAGATCCGTGCTTGTGCTGAGGACTCGCATTGCATTCACAGAGGCAGGCAACCTGCCTGGCTGTCCAAGCCCAAACCGGTCTGCACAAAAGACAACAATGAAAGGCATCATTAAACAAATTCACAGACTCTTGTAATAGTAATTAGGCTGCTTACCAGGAATTCACCAAAGACTAGCAGCTGCTTTAACTATTATTAGGCACTATTGTGCATTGGTTACTTTGAGATAGTACAACTGCAACAGAAAGTAATAAACAAAACTTGTTATAAGCTTGCATCCCAGAAAGTGTTGGGTCATAGGTCATAGTTATACATTTCTACTGAAAGAAGTGAGAAAAAGAAGACTTTTGATCTATTTCAAGGTGTCTTTTTATTGAACTGCCAATGGGATAGCACACTGATCCTTTGGGGAATGAGGTATAAGCACGATTAACAAAATCTCCTTGATGTCCAGAGATCTCTAACGTTTTATTAATTCTTTAGTGTTTTCCAGGTCCTACAGTCTTATGAAGAGCCTTTGAGTCTAGCACAAGTAGTAATTCTGTCATTTCATACATACAGTTTGCCAACTGACTTGCAAAGAATCAAGTCCCCAGTGTGGTACCTGTAGGCACCATGGCACCCACTGACATGTTTTGGTGGTCCAAATGTTTATATAAAGTGGGCAGACCCAGGTGAGGCTCTTGTCCAGGAAAGCTTCTGATTGGCTACTGAAGACCTGGCAGATACTGCCAAATGAGGGTTTTTTAGCTAGCTCAAAATATATACTTGTGTATAGGGATGGGCGCAGACCCAAATGCCAAGCTAAAGTTCAGCCCGGATTTTGGCCTATTTGAGGCTCGGTCCAAAGGTCACGTGTTCGGTCCCAGAACTCTCTGAGCTTCCGGCCCAGCTCGGAAGCTCTCAGATGCTCTTTGGCAGAGAAAACCCCACCCATGTAGTTTTGCGCTGAAAGTCTGGTGTGGGTGGGATTTTCCAGCCATTGAATGACCAATAAGGATCATCCAAAGCTGACAGGCAAGTCTGCTTTCAACTGAGGAACATCTGTCTGCCTTCATCAGGATGGGAGGATGTATATAAGTGCTGGAGGAAACCTCCTTTCCTTTATTCACGTAGGTCTTTGCGAGTTCTAGAGTCCTTGGGTTTATAAAAAATAGCTGCTGGTAGGGTTGCCAGATGAGGAAAGCCAGTGGCGAACTAACCAGGAGATTATAGAAGAGGGGAGGGAAGAAATGTGATTGAACTCCAAAGCAAGTTCTGGCTGTCACGTTTAAAGAGACCCTGTCCTTTTTCATGGAGAATGAGGCACCTTCTTTTGGGGCTCACAGAATTAAATCCCTTGGTCCAACCTTTTTGAAACTTGGGGACTTTTTTGAGGAGAGACACTAGAAGCTATACTGAAGATTTGGTGCCTCTACCTCAAAAAACAGTCCAGACCCAAGCCCCAGATACTCAAAAATCGATTCTCCGTTATACATTATGGGCCCAGACAGGGCCCAGAGTGAAATGACAGCACCTGGGAATAGAATCTGTGCTCTGGAATGACAGGTTGCAGAGTGGGATGACAGTCCCTGGGAGAAGTAGAAGTATTCTGGGACTGCCATGACAGGGTATAGAGTGGCCCACTGGCTCAAAATGATTGGGAACCTCTGTTCCAAGAGAAAAATAGAAATATCTAATAACTTTAGCAAGAGTTCATAAAACAAGGCAACAGCAAGAAGGCAGTGTTCCTAATAGACTGGGGGGGATTGTCAAGAAACAGGCTTTATCAACTCTATATACTCTACCAAACAAAAACAACCCACAGGATTTTCTACCAAAAACAACAAAACCAGGTTGCTCACCTGTAACTGATGATCTTCGAGTGGTCATCTGTGCATCACACCACTGGGATATAGTGCGCCTAAGCCAACCCCAACTGGTAGATATTGAAAGCAAAAGGATTTTCGCACCTGCTCCCCCGTCACATGCAGGGCTCCAGAGGGGCATGACAATCCCGCCAGTTCCTTCTAACCACTGCCATTAGCCACAGAACAATAACAACAGGACCAACAGCAGAGGGGAAGGAGGGTGGGTGGTGTTAATGCACAGATGACCACTTGAAGATCATCAGTTACAGGTAAGCAACCTGTTTATCTTCTTCGTGGTCTCTGTGCATCACACCTCTGGAAGAGTAGCAAACAAAAGGAAAAAACAACATGCCTACCTGGAGGAGGGAGCTGGAGATCCTCACATGCATGCTAACTGCAACAGAGATCGTTCCACTGCAGAACGCTGATGAAGACGTACCTCTAGGGCATAGTATCTCGTAAACATGTGAGGGGTGGCCCAAGTCACTGCGCTGCAGATCTCAGGTAGTGCTGTGCCCTTCAAGAAGGCCATGGATGTGGCCACTGCTCGTGTGGAATGAGCTCGGAGTAGTCCCGGGGGCGGTTTCTTGGCCAACAAGTAACAGAGCTTAATTGTCTGTACAATCCACTTGGAAAGCCACTGTGGTGATAACTTACTCCCAAATGAGGGAAGAGCACAGGGGACAAAAAGGGAAGGAGACTTTCAAAAACCCTTCATCCTCTCCAGGTAAAAGAGCAGGGCCTGCTTGACATCTAGTGTGTGGAGGTGAGGCTCCGCATCATCCTTTGGGGCAGGAAAAAACACAGAAAGAACAATGTCAGCTTGCAGATTGAATTCCGACACAATCTTAGGAAGGAAGGAGACATCTGGAGCCAGGGTGACCCCCTCATGATGAAAAACCAGGTAAGGTGAATCACAATGAAGGGCTGACAGTTTGCTCACCCTTCATGCCAACATGATGGCCACGAGAAAGGCCGTCTTCCATGAGAGAAGCTGCAAACTGTACATGGCCATAGGCTCGAAAGGACTCCGTGAAAGCCTGGCTAACACTAAATCCCAAGCTGGCACAGGGAACCGCAACGGGGGAAAAGGTGAACCAGACCTTTAAAGAAACGCTTGGTAAGTGGGTGAGTGAAAACCTAACAGCCCTCAACTGGAGGGTGATGGACAGAAATAGCTGCCAAGTACACCCGCACCGAGGTACAGCTGAGGCCTAGGTCCAAATGGGACAACAGACAACCAAAAACAGCAACGAGGTCTGAAGGTGGAGGGGGCAGACCAACCTCCTTAAGGTAGGACAGAAACTTTTTCCACTTTCCATCGTAGGAACAATGGGTGGAGGGCTTTTGACAGTTCAATAGCACATGATCGATCCTGTGTCAGAGAACTTTCACAGGATCCTCCATGCTGTAAATCTGAGATGCGGCACATCATGGTACAGTACCAACCTCTCTTGAGAAAGGGGAAGATCTGGTACTGCTGGGAAGTGAATGAAGGAGCCCTTTGACCTGTGAAGCAGAGTGGGAAACCAGTGCTGTCAAGGCCATGAGGATGCATCAGGGAGCTTCCTCCATCACCTTGTGGAACACTTTGGTGAGTAGTGGAATCAGTGGGAACAGGTACAGGAATTGATGGGACCAGGGGTATAGGAGACCGTCCCCTAGGGAGAGGGGGTCCATTCCCGCTCTGGAGCAGAACAAGAAACACTTTTTGTTCTGCTGTGTTGCAAAAACATCCACGTCTGGATGTCCCCATCTGTCAAACACCAGTTTGAGATATTTCCAGTTGAGTTCCCACTCCCACTCCCCCCGCTTAGGTAATCTGCAGTCACATTTAGGGAACCGAGAAGGTGAGCTGCCACCAAGAAACGTCCCAGATCTGGCACTCGTTTCATATCTTCAGAGCCAGCCTGCAAAGCCCTCTGGATACCGTGCTGCCCTGGCGGTTGATATAACCCATTGCTGTGGTGTTGTCCGTCAATATCGCTATTGTTTGATGGGTGATTAGGCAGCTAAAGGATCGGAGAGCATACTGAACTGCCAACAGCTCTAGCAGATTTATGTGCTTGTGGGCCACCGAAGTCTCCCATCTGGCTCCTAGACACAGGCCATCCAGGTGTGTGCCCCATCCCCAGAGAGATGCGTCTGTTGAGATCATCGTTGATGGAGAAGGGTGGTGGAAAGGCGCTCCTGCTAGTAAGTTTTGTGGGTTCTCCCACCACTGTAGGGAGGTCAATACCTGGGGAGGGAGGATAAACCACTGCGACTGAGGTTGTTGCTGGGGTTGAAATCGTTTCAGGAACCACAGTTTTAGTGGTCACATGTGCGGCTTGGCAAACATGATTCCTGACATTGTGGCGGCCATCATCCCCAGAAGGTGCTGGATCTGTCTCGTTGAGGCATCACCTTGGTGACAAAAGAGCTGAATGAGAGCAATGATATCTTCCACCCTGTTGGGGGGAAGGCCCTGCAGACACTGGAGTCTAGTATTGCCCCGATGAACTGGACCATCAGGGAAGAGCAAAGCATCGACTTTTTGTGATTCACGCAGAGACCCAATTCTTTCAGGGGCTCTAGGGTGGAATCCATATGCTGGAGGAGGACTTCTTCTGAGTTCGCTACAAGCAGCCAGTTGTTGAAATACGGAAATATATGTATCCCTCGAAGCCAAAGGTATGTGACCATGACCACCACCATCTTTGTAAATACTCGGGGGGCTGTAGACAACCCAAAGGGGGGCCTTCTACTGATAATGATGGTCCCCTAATGCAAAGCGCAGGAACCTCCTGTGGGCACAATGGATTGTAACATGAAAGTATGTGTCTTGTAAGTCCACGGACACCATCCACACCCCTGGCTCGAGGAGAGGAAGGATACATTGCAGCATTGTCATTCTGAACTTCTTGTAAGCTACAAAACAGTTGAGGCTGCTGAGGTCCATGATAGGGCAGAGGCCTCTGTCCTTGGGAACTGTAAAATAATGGGAATAGAAGCCATGGCCTCAGTGCATGAAAGGAACTGGTTCTATGGCTTCGAGTATGAGGTGCTGTATCTCCTCCAGCAATGTGGTCAGCTGTGGGGTGATCACACAGTTGGAAGCCGAAGAGACTTGGAGGAAGTCTATAAGATAACCGTCCATTGTGACAGAAAGAACCCACCTGTCCAATGTAATTCTCTTCCATGCAGGTAGGTACGGGAAGAGATGGGTGGCATGTGGGAAAACAGAGTCAAAGGCTCTGCTTTGGGGACTTGGGGGCCTTGGCCTTGGATTGAGGAGCAGAGGGAAATTCATACTGGCGGGAAGATACGCCCGGTGATCTCTGCCACTGCATCTCAGGGGACGACTTTGAAGAGGATCTACATTCCAGGATTTGGACCTGGTCTGGGGGCCGGGGAAATTTCCAAGTTGCATGGTGTTATCTAGGTCCTGCAGGACAGAGTCTGTCGTGGAGCTGAACAGGCCTTCACCTTCAAAAAGGAGGTCCTCCACAAAAACTTTGGTATCTTGCTGCAGTGACATGGAGCACAACCACACATGGTGCCGAAGGGTGACAGCAGAGGTAAGTGTCTTGGCTGCCACATCCAATGTGTGCTTAGCTGTGCTGAGTTGTCATTTAGCCAGGAGTATACCCTTCTTTCTGGACTCATCTGGCTTGACAACTGAGGTTCTCAGGAAGGGACGCTATGAATTCTGATAACTGCTCCCAAAGAGCATATTGATATCTGCCCATAAAGGCCATGTAGTTGGAGGTCTTGATGCCCAGTGCTCCTGCAGAGTAAAACTTCCTCCCAAAGGAATTTAATTTCTTCCCTTCTTTATCAGGGGGTGAGGACTGAGTGTGTCTGCCCCTTGAGGATGAGTTCACCATGACCCAGTTTGGTTTGGGGTGGGTGAACAAAAATTCAGCACCAGACTCTTGGACCTTATACATGTGGTCATTTCTGCGACTAGAGAAGGGGGTAGAAGCTGGATGAACCCATGGTACTTTAGCAGCTTGCAGTAGGCCTGATGTCATGGAAAGGGCAACGGCCGTTGAAGTGTCCATTTGAACAATGTTGAAGACTGAATCAGTGACTGTTGGCGGAAGTTGTACTGTCGACAGCACCAAAGTATGAGCCATCTGCTTAATGAACTCTCTGTAGAATTTCAGTTCCTCAGAGGGGGATATTGGCAGGTCTACCAACACATCCTGCAGCGGGGAGGGTTCGATCGGGTGCTCCTGGTCCTTATCCCCAGAGTGCTGCGAAGAAATCAAAGAGGCTGAGTGTTCCAAAGGGCCCAAAAATAGTACTGGGAGCTTCAGGATCAATTGAGTCGGTATCGATTGTGCTACTGTCTGAGTTGCCAGAGGGGTTTGCTTTTGGCGTCTGCCCATCAGTATCGATGGCTGGGATGGCAGGAACTCTGGAGTTTGTGGAGGTCCTCGGTATCGAGACAGCTGAGAGGAGGTAGACTGACAATCCCACTCCATCAGCATACGAGGTGGGAGCCAGGCCATGTTGGTGCCAGGGGGTATGCTCCATACAAGTACTGCCATTGCCACTAATCCCACGGAATCGGTGGTGGTGGAATGGCCCGGAAGGTCGGTCTCGGTCACCAGACAATGGGCGGCGTGGCGAGGAGTGCGTGAGTGCATGGGTCCCTTGACCCGAGTGGAGGCTCTCAACACTGAAGAATCGAGAGACTTGGGTCAAGTCCATGTCCTGCTCAGAGTCTGTGATCTGGATCGGGTGCAGCAAAGGTGAGGATGGTGCACCTTGTAGCTGGCCATGGCCTGATGAGTCAACCGAGGTAGCCCCAGGCATGGAGGTCAAATCCGACTGTCAACACAGAGTTGCTGGAACTTTACTGCGGGAGCCCTTCTTATGTATCTTCTACTTGACAGGCCTGGTGTCCTTGCCCTCCCAGTGTTTCTTAGCAAGAGTATGGGCTTTGGACTGAGGAGTCTGGACCGAGCGTTTGAGAGTCAATCAATCGACATTGGTGAGGGTTGGTGCCGGGGACAATGCGACTGTCGATCTCGAGATGGCCACTGACATCAAAGCATGCCCACATGTCTCCTGAGATGACGGCATCGGCGAGAGGGCTAGTTCCAATAGAGTAGTGCATAATCTAGCAGCCCTATTCTTCCTCGTTTGCCTCAAGAACTTTGCGCAATGGGTACAAGAGTCCACTCGGTGGGCTTCCCCAAGGCACAAGAGACAGAGAGAGTGTCCATTGGGGGAGGGGGGTGATCTTGCTGCCACACTGTAAACACCACTTAAAGAAACCCCACTGTTTGTCCATAGGCTGGGGGTAAGGGAAACCTGCCAGAGCAGAGTACTCCCATGAACACAACAGTCCCAATGAAAACTTCTTTTGTAGGAAATCCGTGGATACTGAGGAGAGAAGAAGAGAAGTCCAGAAAGAAAAAACAACTACCAACCGGAGCGGAGAGGTCTAAACAGCATGGTGGTCAGAAGAAAACTGGCGGGATTGTCATGACCCTCCCCTAGTCATGCGCACTGGAGCTCTGCATGTGATGGGGGGGGGGATGAAAATCCTTTTGCTTTCAATATCTACCAGTCAGGGTTGGCACAGGCGCACTATATCCCAGAGGTGTGATGCACAGAGACCATGATGAAGATCAAAAACTTCCCTCCAAATTAACAATATTCCTCTTTTACTAACAGATTTATTGGAAATTAACAATTTCATTTGTCTTCAGTTATTTCTCCTCTGGTCTACTTTACAGTGCAACCCATATATAAAGTTACTCCAGTCCAAGCCCACTGAAATTAATGGACTTTAACTGGAGTAATTCTGTACAGGAGTGCACGATCAGTCTCTTACATCTATAACATGAATTACAGTTTTGGGAAGGCATACAACTTTTGATACATATTGCTATTGTTGAAGGTGTGTCTCTTTTAGATTTTGGTTCATTCATTGCAGAACCTTGAAAAAGAGATTCCCCACAATATGCAAAGGGGTACACAGCCTTGATAAACGTATAGAATCAAGACTCCCAAATTTCTATAGATTTTAAATGATATTTAACCCTTTTCTATCCTAGCAGCAAATAACAAGATGTAAAGAAGGGTTAGATTGGCAATACTGGTGAAAATTATATTTCACTTTTCTAACAGAGACCATAACTTGGCTGTGACCAGTATTCCCCCTAAGCTGTGCTAGGGGGTGCTGGTGCACAAAATTTTAGCTCCTGCTCAAACATTGTAGCTTCCAGCTCACAAGCACTCTCCCTCCATTGGAAACAATGGAGGATGAGGACACCTCCCTCTGGGACCCATAGAATTGGACCCCTCCCTGGTTCAGTCTTTTTGAAACTTGGGGAGTTTTTTTGAGGAGAGGCACCAGCAGCTCTGCTGCAAATTTGGTGCCACTATCTCAAAAAACAGCCCCCCCAACCCCAGATTAATTTTTGCACACCCCTATTATGCTTTTCAGTATGATTTGTAAGATGCCTTGAGTCACAGGAAAAGTGGGATGTTTGAATAAATAAGTAGTTTGGGCAGGTTGAGAACATTTACGCAACTTCCTGTTTGTTAAGTTAGGCAGGGTTCTGACAGTTATAGCTCCACCTCTGTTATATTTGACCTGTAAATTTGTCACATGTAACTAAAAAAAACCCAGAGTAGACTGCAAGTGCACCCCACACACACACACACACACACACCCAGTGCTGGTATGTTTTCTAAGATTCAGCTCAGGGTGACGGTCCAAGGCCAGGTCTACCAATATATTGGACTAGGGTGGGAAGACCTGTTCTCTGGAGGCCAGGTCTACCAATATAGTGGAAAGAGGAGGGTAGATCTATTCTCCAGAGACCAGGTCTACTAATATAGTGGAAAGGGATAGGTACACCTGTTCTCCAGAGGCCTGGTCTACCCCTACAGATGACAACATTTTCTGCAATGAAATTTGATTTGATTCTGTTTTCTGTTATAATGTTTAAATTATACTTAAAATACAGTTTAAATATAGTTTAAAAGAATTCATTCTGAGATTTTTACAAGGTTATGGAAATAATCTTCTAAAAACTAATTTATGCAATAGTCAAATGTAGACTCTCTCACAACTTTAATGCCATTCGCTTTTTCCGCTCAGGAGGTAGAGTTTTTGCTCACGACACTGGACCTTAGAGGGAACACTGGCTCCCCTTGCTTCTCTCCTGCTGCTCTGGAGGCTCTCCTCTGCTGCGGTGCTCACTTTGTCTGGCATTAGCACTTCCATATGTGCAAGACCAATGTGTTTCAAGGACCTCATAGGCATGCAGAGGTGCTGCTGGCAGAGGAAGGGAGCACCACAGCAGAGAAAGCCACCATGGCCGCCAGAGAGAATTGAGGGAGACAATGTCATAAGATCTAAAACATGGGCTATAATCTCAGTGTGCACTCCTGACATGCATCACAAAGCTGCACTGAGCCAGTTATATGGGCCTGGATCAGCACTGCAAAATAGATGGGGATGTGTAAGTTACGCAGACCTCCCTAACTGGAATGTGGCAATACCCGTTTTCACAAATTTAACTGCATAACGTACTACCACGCAGCAGGTGAACTTTTTGAATCTTAATACGATAATTTGCATAAAACTATTTAATGAAAAAATAAGTAAAACAAAATTGAAGCACCTTCAGGTTTTCAAAGGCTATGGTAAAGGTATTTGCTAGAATATACATTGAGGAAAACGTTTATTTAACAACTGACACAAGACAGAAATCGAACAGGAAGGATTATTTGTGAGCTACTGAAGAGAATAAGAGAAGAGATTGGATTTATACCCCGCCCTTCACTCGAAGTCTCAGAGCGGTTTACAAACCCCTTTTCCTTCCCTTCCCCTCTCCTCCCCACAACAGACACCCTGTGAGGTAGGTGGGGCTGAGAGAGCTCTTTCCATAACTCTCTTTGAGAGCACAGTTCCGACACAACTATGGTTTGCCCAAGGTCATCCAGCAGCTGCCAGTGGAGGAGTGGGGAATCAAACCCGGATCTCCCAGATTAGAGTCTGCACACTTAACTATTACACCAAACTGGCTCTCAAGACTTGTAGTTTTTACTCAGACAAGACTTGTTCAAGACCTGTAGTTTTTTACTCGGACAAAAGTTCATATATCAGTGTATATGTTCATTCTGCATGAAGGGAGACTAAAACTAAATCAGATAAACTATGAGAAAAGAGAAGGGGAGCCACTGTTAACATAAGGAGGATCAAAATGCTCATTTTTAAGCAGGTCGTGCTGCCTAAAGTAGTTTCCACTTTTGAAAATGTATTAGCAGATCAGACATTTTAAACTTACAACAAGCACATTTTCTAAAATAAAAATACATTACATGCAAAAATAAACATGTTAAACAAAGAGCTACTTCCAAAATAACTGGTGCATGGTATTTTACAGATTGAAAAAAAAATGCACATTATTAACTATCCCCTTTTTTAATGCACTTAAGTTGCAGAAGCAGCACAAACATTTGTTTTAAAGTTTTGTCCCAAGTAGTTGATTCTCTGGTGAGAAGATAACAATGTCCTGAATGTGACAAATCAACTGTTTGCTACCTAGATTTCACTGTGACATGGAATTTCGCTTCTGCAATACATTTTGCAAAATTCCACTAAGCAATTTGTGAAGGCAATTATGGCCTGAAACAGCCGAGGCTAAGCATTTTTATGTACCGCTGATTTCAATGGGAGAAATGCTACCATGGACAAAGAAGGGATTTGGAAAAGGCTGAGCTTCAGCTGATTTATGCCTTTGATTATGGGAAATATTTCTATTCCTGGTGGTAAATCCACAGCTGAAATCACCATGTGCAATACTGTTGCGCTGAAGGGGAACACTGGGACTATGAATTTTGCTCACGAGTATGGCGAAGATGCATTGCCATACTTTCATACAGACAAAACTGGACCCAGAATGGCCCACATGAAGCTGGAAGGACCAATTTCATGTCATGTGAAATCAGCAGATGCAACAGCCCCCCCCCAAAAAAAAATAGATCAAGGAGGATTATGCCACTGAAATTTATTCTAAAAGACACATGTCAACATTGTCACCTTGCTCACAAAGGAATCACCATTTTCGTTTTAAATGGCAGAACCTTTTTTCCTAGAGTGCCCATACAAAATACTTTTTTGGACAAATGTTGATGATCGTGAATAAGTATCCCAAGCATGGTTGTGGACACTCTCCCAAAATATGCTACTAGACAACTAGCTTCAAGGCCAAAAGGTATGGGCCTGTGAAAGAAGAAACAAAATCGTTGCAAAATCCTCAGTTTTCCAAGGAACCAGAACTGGTAATCCCGGCTACTGCTTTTAAGCAATTTAAGACTGCATTAGAAAAGGGACAATAGTTTTTAAAAAGATGGGGATAATCAGAATGGCAAAGTAAATCGAGTTGCAAGTCTTTGCAGTACCCAAAAAAACAAACAGACCTAAATTAAATCACAACCAAGGATAGTCTATGGCCCAGGCTAGCCTGACCTCATCAGATCTTGGAAGCTAAGCAAGGTCAGCCCTGGTTGGTACCTGGATGGGAGACTACCGAGGAAGTCCATGGTTGTTATGCAGAGACAGGCAATGGCAAACCAGCTCCGCTTATCTCCTGCCTTGAAAACCTTACAAGGTCACCAAAGGCTGGCTGTGACCTGACGGCACTTTCCACCACCAAGGATAATCTGGTGCGCATCTGTACACCTCACTTTTAGTGTAAGCGCAGTATAATACAACTGCAGGTTCGGATTTGGTGTTTTGCAATATCTGCATCTCAAGAAAACTGTACTATTTTGAGTTGGCTAAAGATGTCAGAACAGGAATGGAACTCTCTGACAAATCTCGGAAGAGCCCTAATGCTACTACAATGATACAGAAGCAAGCCTATACCAGCTGTGCTTTAGCTCCCCCACAAGATACTGAACACAAATCTGTATTAGTAAAACTACTTAAAAGCAAAATTAGTATCATTTCAGGCTCTTTACTGATTATTCTACTACAGAGCCTGGAAAGAGTTAGTACTAAGCTTCTTGACTCAAGTGATACCCTGCACAGTCATCAAGATGAACTTTGAAGGGTATAACTCTGCTTTGTTGTTGTTGTTCAGTCGCACAGTCGAGTCCGACTCTTCGCGACCCCATGGACCAGATAACTCTGCTTAGGGCTGCACAAATTATCTATGTATTCTAAGACAACCTACCTCACGCTATGAGACCATTTCACTGAAAAGTTATGGCTGTGCATTCAAAGAAAATATTCTCCAGCGCCCTGAGCCTACCTTGGTGGGGAGGGCAGGGTATAAATTGGATATAAAATAAATAAATATTCATGTTCTTCTGATAAAAATCAGTGACACAGGAAGGATCCATATTATAAAACATGCCTGGGACAAATGTTTGATGATACAAATCATTGTTCACTGAGGCCTGGTTTAAATGTGGTGCCTGGGCACACCCATGGGGCAGGTTCTACACAGCTAGCATCAAGTGTGTGAGCATGAAGTTTGCTGCAGTCTGTGTGTGCTATACACCAGAAACCTATGTCACAAGGGATACATTTCTGGGTATTTTCAAACTAGTTAAGTTCCTGTGACATTTTCAACAGGGCCTAAGAAGGTGTTTTCACTCGCTCCTGTTATAGTTGTGATGGTGAAGCCTACTCTTAAAAAAACATGTATCAAAGAGAAGGGACAGAAAAATTTCGCCATGATTTGCCAACTGGGTAACTAGGTAGCATGTGTGTGGTGGTGGTGTGTGTTGGAATTTACCAGCCAACAAATTGGCTGGCAGGCCTCCAAGAGACATACGGGCCCCTTCTCACAAATCGATAGAACTTACCCACAAGATGGAGCTATTTATTATTTAGATTCTAAAATCTGGCAAGCACTAGACGTCCTGTAAGATGGAGGGGGTCCTTCAGTGAAAACATCATTAAGTTTTAAAAGTTTTTAAAATGGTTAGCAGTAAGTGGTTTCTCACTTACTGAGAGCTCCTTTGCAAAATAGGGGGGAGGGAGAGAGGAAAGCAAATAATCCTATAACTTAGGGGTTTTCTACCCACGTAATAGCAAGCCACGTACACTTTTGCTCTCTCTTAAGCTATTACAGAGATGGGGAAATTGTTTGTGGAACCAAATCGGGAACATATGTTCTGAGAACTGTATGAACAAATACCTGTTTCTGCTTTAACATCCACAATGATGAAATTTTTTTTTTAAATTTAGTAATGTTTTAACACAAAAATCCACTCTTCCTGATGACTTCATCAGTTGTCTGGTTTTTTTTTATTTTACAAGATTTTATAAAATAAAATTAGTTCACTTTCTAGAGCTGGCAGGCATTCCAATTCCAAGATAGACTTCCCAGTGACTAATACCTGCAAACTAATTCCTAGCTTTCCAAAGAGTAACACAAGTTCAAACAAATCATGATACTTGTCTTGGTTAAGAAACTAATGTAAATTCTTAAGACCCAGTTGAAACATGAATAGCTTGCCTCTTTGTAAATGTTATATTGTGGGCAGTTCCAAATTTGTTGACGTTCCCTTATTGTATGGTATAGTTATTTTAACACGATCCCTTAAGGAGTTTCACTTTTCACTTGTGCTGTTAGTTACTGGCTGTGGCTTTTTATGGCTTAACAGAGCCCACACCAAGCCTTCCTTATGTTCTAATAAAGTTCTGTCCTGTTTTGGTACCAGGTAAGGTTGTCAGCTCTGGGCTCGGAAATACCTGGAGATTTTGGGGGTGGAGTCTGGCGAAGGACATCAGCAGGGTATAATGCCACCCTCCAAAACAGCCATTTTCTCCAGGGAAATTGATCTTAGTCATCTGGAGATTGTCTAATAGGGGTCTGGTCGCCAACTTCCAGGTGGCAACCCTAGCACCAGGTGCTGTGGTATTATTACAATAAACAAGATGCTTGTAGTAGTTTGGATCCAGAACAGAACTTTTTCACCTCTCACCTCAAGCTACAGCCCACTGATCCCCATGAAATTCTGCTCCTGAGAGTCAAGGGACCTTCACTGAGAGCCTGGAATTTTTATGAAGCTTTGTTGCTCCTTGGAGATGGTAGATGTTTTATTGTGTATAGATAAGGTAAGCAACAATGCAATAGTAAATAAGAATATTAATTGTGTTGTTATGTATTTGGGGTGTTTTGGTAAACTAAGTTTTTATTAGTTCCAGTATAGAAACTATTAAAGAAAGATTGCGAAAAGTGTAACTCTGAAGAAGGAACAAAACATCAAGATTCCCTAGGATCTGTATTAGTTCAAGTCTGGCAAATCTCATCAAGCTTATTCTTGACTCATTAAGGATGTTCTTCCATATCAGTCAACCCTGATGGGTTATTTTTCAACAGGAATTGAAGCTGTTGTTCACAGGACTGTATTATATTCAGAGGACTTTTTGTGTCTACAATTGTTGTAATTTTGTTTGATTTGAAGAACTATATGGTAGTATTCCTGAATTGTTATCCATGGACTCGTGTTCTGTGATTGGATTGTTTGAATTCATTGGTTATATATATATATGAGATTAATATTAATACATTATGACTGCATAATATAAATTCATAGATAAAAGACCAAAAGATTTGGCATTTGAATGGTTTACTGTAAAAATATTCACATACAGCATTTAGCCTATGCTATATTATTACATTTGTGTTTGCTGTATCCCTTTTGATTATACTATGCTGGTGACCAAAGTACCTTTGGATCCATCCTAGGAAATTATAAATCTATAGTGGCTTTCTGGGCTGATCATAATGTATGTTTGATTAACTGGCTTTGAAGGCATAGTTTCATTAGGTCTTTAAGATTTATATGGTTTCATGGATCTAGTAAACGAAAGAGCAACATTATTAATTAGGATTGCCAGGTGAGTCCGACAAGCTGGCAGGGGACTTACCAGAATGCTCCAGGAGAGGGGAGGGAAGAAACACGATTGAACTCCGAAGCGAGTTCCAGATGGGCTGGCCATTGCCTTTAAAGGGACCGCCTTCCTTTTAAATGCCTTCTCTCCATTGGAAATAATGGAGGATGGGGCACCTTCTTTTGGAATTCATAGAATTGGACCCGTGGTCCTATGCTGAAAATTTGGTGACTCTACCTCAAAAAACAGCCCCCCCGAGCCCTAGGTTCTCTTCCAGTATAGAAATTATTAAAGTCTCCATAGGGAATAATGGAGAGTGCCCCCTTTCTAACAGCCCTGAAGCAGGGTGAGGGTCTCCAATCAGGGAATCCCCAACCCCCTACTGGGGATTGGCAACCCTATTGGGTAGTTTGGTGGGCCTTTGGAAAGTATTTTTAACTTCTTGCCTAGAAATTATAACCTTCCTGAGTCCTATATATTTGACTTTTACAGACCCACTGATGTACTGGAATTTTACGCTGCACTTTTGGTAGATATTTATCTTTGTAGAAACACTTCATTGCCCTACTGAATTCGATTGTCTGTTCGGAGGACTGATGTTAACATTCCTCTTTTTTGAGTATTACTACCTGGAATTTAAATTGTTCTTACCAGCTATTGAACTTAGTATTTGGAAATTTCTAGTGAAATTTTTTTAAATGTATTACTACAATTAATCTTCTTAAAGTATTCAGCTCAGAAAATTATTACTATATAAAAAACTTATTACATTGAATGTGACCATTTATAATAAAAAGATTAAAATGAGAAACCAGACTTCAAGATGCACAGCTGAATGATAAATTTCATCACTGTTGACGGTGATCAATTTTGCTTGCATTAAGATACTGAAACCCTGTGCCTTTCTGTAGATGCCAGGAGGGTCCCCCCATGAAATTACTCATGCAATGCACCTAAAGTATATGTAGAAATGGCATCACAAATTCCTGGATTCCCATTTGAACATTGTTTCCTCCACTGGAATAAAATAAGCAAACAAAAAAATGAAATGACAAAAGCATGTTTAACAACAACAGCAAAAAGAAATCCTATGGTGGCTAAAAAAGCACATGCTAAGTGCTAAGCGACGTTTGCAATGGCCGGTGTTATAATGACAATAAGAAGCAGATTCATGCAGTTAACACTTGTTCACCTGACTGCCCAACAGAATCAGCAGTGGAGAGAGCACTAGTGGACCTGGAATGACGTCGAGAGGCTGCAAGTAGAAGGAATGGCAACACCCACAGGATTAACACACAAGTACTCAAGACAAAAAAGAAAAAAAGCCACAGTCCAAAGGGGATGCACATGATTAATACCAACACCGGTGTTACATAGTGGAAGGAAATGGCACTGCATATGAATGGACATCTAAATTGAGTGCAGTTCCCACAGTAGGACCAAATTCCCCGCTCATTCTCCACTCTTCCTCCACCCTCAGCTATGGGATATGATGCATGACACACAAAAGCAATCACTTTAAAGACCTCCATGTTATGTGTGCTCCAGCTGCAACTGATAAGCATGAATCACCTGCCAGATCCACAGATCGAGGAGAACCATCAAGAGAACATGACACAATCAACTCAGCAGCAATAGGATTTATATGTGATCAATCCAAGCCCCAAAGCAGAGTCACAATAAATCATTAGAAACTGTGCTTGCAAGAATAAAACCTCAGTTTTCCAATTTTGAGATGTCAACCCATAAAAGTAACATATATACTCCCAGGGGAAAAAACTTGGTGCAGAAGAATAGGAGAAAATATAGGGAAAAACATGTTTGTTTCATGCATTGTATCCATTAATAGCACACATAAATCTTTATTAATCATCATCTCAGAGAGAGAGGTTTTTTTCAGGTGGAAATCCTTTAACTGCAGGTAATGGGAGACTAAACCTAAGACTTGTTGCATGCAAAACATGTGTCTCTCCCCTGGTCTGAATACAGTACAGTATCATATAGCCGTACAGCCTGAGTAACATCCAAACTCAACAACAATAAGAAATAGCACAACACAAAATTTCCTTGCTCCCATTTCTCCAGTGAGTTAAAATTATTTATATTAACATTTTTGAAAGTTATGATTTCATAAAAGGTTGAGGCAGGTTCTTAATTACACATCCAGCAGTTTCAGGAAATAACACCAAGTCAGTGCTACCTGTCCCAAGCATACTTACCTTTAGACCAAGGACATAGAGAGCTCATATGGTAATTTTTAAAAATTAATGTCCAAATAATGTTAGACAGCTCATTGCTAAAGAAAGATACTTCCCCAATGTTATATGTTCATGCAAACCCTGCATCATTGAAAGAGGAAGCAGACACGACTACACAAAGTGCCATTAATATTATTTTTTAGCCACAAAAGTTAGCTAATGTGCACTAAGTATGTATTTGTTCTCTGGGGGGGGGGGGAGTTGCATCCAGTTTGTGTTCTGGAAATGAGAACAATACGTGAATGTAACTTAACACCAAAGGACAAAAAGGCGTTAGTTCAAATGAGAAGCAGAACAGAAATCCACCTGAACGTTTTGTATTTTCCACCTATTCTCCCGTCCTCCCTTAAAGAAAATAAGTCAAACACTGCTTCAGATTTATTCAAACAAATTGCTACAACAGCAATATTTTATCAATTTCAAAGTCAGTAGCTTATGTTTATACACTTTAAAAAAAATTTAGATCAACAGCCTGAACTTATAATTCTGTTTATATTTTTATTCACATATTTTCCATACCTGAACACATCTGGCATAGCTGGCAGAACATGCACAAATTATCTAACCAATGATTGTAACAAGCAGTACCAGATAATTTTGCAAATTAAATTATAAAATAAAGCAACAGAAATCTAATATCTATTGTGTATTTTGACAATCACTTGCAAAATAAGACAACATATATTAACATTTTAAGACTGTCTACCAGTATATTTCTCTCACTCACACACTCGCTCTACCATGGTCTCCCCAAGTTTTTACAACATACATCTTCACTTAGTTTATGTGACTGGAAAAATAAACAGAGCAGCCTATACTTAGAGAACATCCGATTATCACATAGCATGTGAAAGGATTCTCTTTTTTTAACACAGCCAATTCATCAGGTAGAGTTTTTTCAGCCATGACTTGGATTGCCCAGGCTAGCCAGATCTCATCAGAGCTTGGAAGCTAAGCAGTGTTGGCCCTGTTTAGTATTTGGATAGGAGATCACCAAGGAATATCAGGGTTGTTACACAGAGGCAAGCAAAGGCAGATCACCTCTGGATATCTCTTGCCTTGAAACCCCTACTGGGTTGCCACTACGTCAGCCACAAAACATTTTTTTTGCTGAACAGTTGCTCTACACTGCAGGTAAGACACTGCATGTTGGAATGTTCCCCTATACAAAAAGAAAATCTTATTTCAGGTAAGATAACGAGCATGTTAGGGAGAATGCAAGACTGGAACACTTTCCCCACAAATTCTGCTGCATATGTTGCATGACTCCAGTACAGTTGCAGATCAGATGAAATCCTTGAGCTATTCTACAGTTAAATATATTCATAAAGACAGCAAACATAATTCAGATTTTGTTAGCGCTGCATGCCATGGGAAAAAGCACGTGTGTGTGTGTGTGTGTGCACACAAATCTAGGTAAACTGAGGCACATAGGATTTATTTGCATGTGAACACAACAAGTTAAAATTGCCATTTATAGCAAGAAAGTCAGTATAAACATGTTTAAATTAAAAAATGACTTGGGAATACCTTAGAATGTAAAAGCCTCCAAAACAGGACTGTAGCCAGGATTTTTAGAGGGAGGGGGGCTTTTAAAAAGTTAGGGGGGACACTGAAATTTGTTGCCTCCTCTCTCCACTTCTCCTTCAAAGGATTTAAAGGGTCCCTTTGTACCTGTAGGATCAGAAGCCTCCTACCAGATTAACAAAGTCCAGAATTCTTTGCAAGAATCTCCACAGCCATTAGATGAGCCACCCGAAGATGACCACTGGCCCACTTTATGCCCTCACCTTGCAAAGACCTTGATCTGATTCAGAAGATAAATAAGTGAACAACTAAATAAATAAAATAACCCACAGGCTCTCAGCATCTTTGACCTGATTATTCATCCCCAATGCCCATTTTGCAAAACTAATGGTCATAAATCTCTAGAATGTACCATATTTTCCACTAAGCATTATTTTATCAAATGTGAAAGTCAAGCCCTGCAGACTTCATACACAGCAAGATAAAGCATCATGTTCATAACAGCTCACTTCCTATAGTGTGAACTCCCAAGAAGTATTGGGCACATACTGACTAAATATTAAACAGAGGGTTTTTTACATATCTTTGAGATACACTTTAAATAAAGCATCTATTGCAAACTATAACTGATACTGATGTATGATCCTGCTGCTTCAGTTTAATAATGAATGCCATTCATCATACAATAAACTGGCATAATATTTTATATCCAGACTGGAGGTTTACATTAAACCAATCCATGCCTTTGAAAGCTACAGGGTGCTCATACTGGAGGAAATTTTCCTTTAGACTCTTTCATGCAATTAATTAAATCAATAACACAAAACAAACCCATTAATACAAAGAGCCAAGAGTCTGCATTACTAATTTAAAATACTGGCTCTCTGGACTGCAGTTGCCAAATTAAAACTGAGAGACAGAGGGATGATGCTTCCCTGTGGAGTTAAAACAAAGCCAATGTGATTTACGAATTAACGAATGACCCTTTAAAATAGGGGATGTGGCATCTCTAATAAGAGCCTGGAAAAGTGTTACCCTGGAATGACTACCATGATTATGATTGTGCACACAGACCCAAGGATACAGTGCAGATTAGGCAAGAAGGTATGAGCACACTTCCTAAATTATACTCCAGGGAATTTACTGCAATGGATCCAAGAGGACCACAGATCACACTTTGTCAGCCCTTCACGGAAATGATGGAGGCCAGCTGATTTCAGAGTTTCTATAGCTGTCAAAGCCAATGCTGCTTAAATGCGCTAAAGGAATCTAGAAATCATCACAAACAC
The DNA here is from genome assembly GCA_029375565.1 of Gekko gecko. Taxonomy (NCBI): domain Eukaryota; kingdom Metazoa; phylum Chordata; class Lepidosauria; order Squamata; family Gekkonidae; genus Gekko; species Gekko gecko. The sequence continues at coordinate 72,106,752 of JAPDNY010000003.1, read as the reverse complement.
TGATTTAGATGAATGGAACTTCCTATTAAAGGAAAGCAGGATTGAAGCATGCAGAAGGGAATAGAAATGACACGAGGATTAGAAAAGAGGAGGAAGTGGGGGGGGGGAGGAAAAGAGGGAAACAAGCTCATTCCACCTAGCAATGTCTTGACTGGGTAACGAGAAAAGGGGAAGGAAGGCCTGTAGAAGCTTCATTGCCTGCAGGTACTCACCGAGTGGAGGGAAGCCCCGAGCAGGGCTTGTATCTCGGCTGCTCTCACGGCTGGTATCGCGGCTGCACCCCTGACTCACGCTGGGTCGGGGGATACGGCTGCTCCGTGCTAGCGTGCAGCATGGAGAGTTTCAGAGAAGGTGAACACAAGTTTAATGAGGACACAAAGCTTAGACAGCAAAGTCACATTCACGGTCATAACGGACATTAGAAAATTTCACGGGCAGCAGCCAAGTCTGGCGTGTCACAAACCAATTGCCCTGCGTGCCAAATTGAACTTTTTGTGTTACAAATCAGCACATCTGAGTGGCCTGCCTGGCAGGCAATCCCAGCTGGCATCCTGGTAAAGGGGACAGAAGGTCTTCACTGGAAAGAGAGGGTTAGAACTATACATGCAAAAAGCATGCCAAGTGGCGGTGGCTAAAAACAACCACTGTGGAATCGCTCTCTTCTCTCAATATATAAAATATCTGTGACAAGGGTTTAGGAATGCACCACTTTAAAAAAGACCTCACTTTTGTGTAAAGGCTTCAGTTTTGTATGGACACAGTTATCACAATAATAAAATGTCAAAAGGGAGAAACCTGAGGTCTGACAATCCATAATCCATCAGATATATGTAATTAATGTTAGGTTATGTGCCTGTTTGGTCAGTATGGTTATGGGTGGCCACTGTAAGTTCTCTCTCCTGATTCTTTTTTCAACATTATATTGGTTTACTCAAGCTGCGAGAAATCTACTGCAATCTACAACTACAGCCACAACTGGGGCCTGTAGAAAGTCCTTCCACTAAGTGGTGCAAGTAAAAGTAGAAGAGAAATGGTGCCTTGAGATCATTAAGGTCACTTCTTTCAAACACGCTCTCTATCTTTGTTTAACCAACATCTTCCTGCCTAATTAATAAAAAGTCTATATGCAACTTCACTTGCTTTCATTTGTTCTTTACTGCCTCCAGGGCTTTTTTTGTAGAAAAAGCCCAGCAGAAACTCATTAGCATAATAAACCACACCCAACAACAGAAATTTATTAGCCTATTGGGCCACACCCCTGACAGCACAGCTCATTAGCTTATTAGGCCACACCCCATGCCTTCCCTGGGCTTGCCTGGGCGCCCCACAGCATTTAAATGCCTCCCCGATCCTTCCAGGACCTTCCTAGCCTGCCTGCCTTGAAGTCGCTGAGGGGGGTCACTCTCCAGGCCTTCCCTCTGTAGCCACACACGCAGAGGTTTTGGCTGCAGTGGGTGTGGCCAACTCTGAAGCCAGCCGGAATGCCGTTCCTGTGCGTTCCTGCCCAAAAATAGCCCTGACTGCCCTCATCTGTCTGTTCCCACCTTCCTTCAGTTCTCCCTCCATTGTTAAATCTGAGATTATAAAGAATTTGGGAAAGTGGGGTGATATGGTTTAAAGACGCTGTACACATATGGAAGTAGAAATAAATTAAACAACAATTGAAAACAGAGCTGCACTTACCTGTGACTGTTGTTCATTGAAATCTTCTGTGCAGACACACATTGGGACTGTGCCTGCGCAGACCAGCCACAGAATAAACTTTTCCAGCTCTAAAAGCTAATTTGAAGGTGCCCCGCCCCTCTGGAGCCAATGCAATGGCTTTTCCCACCCAAGCCATCACATGCTCCTTCCCTCTATTCTATTGACTTTACTGTTTCTGCAACCGGAGTCATAAACAGCAAACCCTCACCTCACAATAAACCTCGTTCCACAGGAAAACATGGAAGGATTTAAAGGCTGCTACTGCAAAAGTTGTGATTTGATTTGTGATTTGACAACAGCTGCTAGAAATTTTGCCACACACAAGGTTGTTTGATTGTCTGACAGGTCACAGTGGGGCAGGAGGGAGGGAATATGTGTCTGCACAGAAGACGACAATGAACAACAGTTACAGGTAAGTGCAACTCTGTTTTTATCTTCCATCTTTGATGCAGTCCCACATTGGGACCATTAGCAAGCTACTCACTGGAGGAGGTGGGGTGATGCTCTCACTAAAAGAGAGACCGGAGAACCACTTTGCCCACATCCGCATCCTTCCTCACCTCCAGGTCCAACATTTTATGCTTTACAAACATGTCCTCTGCCAAACATGCTGAAGCTTTGCAAATGTCCCCGAGCAGGACTCTCCTGTGGAAAGCAGCCGAGGAACCCTGCACCCTGGCGGAATGCGTTGTCACCGCCAACAGGTAGGGTTTTCCAGGGGTCTCATAGCAAGAATGGATGGCAGCTACCACCCACCTGGAAAGGGACTGGGAAGAGGCAGCCTTCCCCTTCTTAGGGCCCCAATAACATACAAAGAACATCTTATCAAATCGAAAAGGCCTAGTCCCATCAGCATAATACAGCAGCGCCCTTCTAACATCTAGTATATGTAGGGCCTTCTCAACTTTAGGGACTGAGTATAGCGCAATTTCTTGCACCAGGTGAAATTTAGAGACTACTTTTGGAACGAAGTCCAAGCTGAGATGCAGCACAATCCTCTCATTAAAAACCTTCAGAAATGGGGAATCTATCTTGAGGACCACTAACTTGCTCAGTCTCTTAGCTGAAGTAATTGCTACCAGGAAGGCCACTCTCCTTGAAAGTAATGCCAAGGGACACATGGTCAAGGGGTCAAAGGGGTACTTCATCAACTGTGCAGACACCAGTGATAGAGACCACTGAGGGACAATGTGAGGGGCAGAAGGAAACACGTGCAGCAGCCCTTTAAGAAGGAAGACTTGTCTTCATTTACCATGAAGCTTCCTTCTCGGTGGTCCTAGAATGGGGCAGTCCTCACTAATGGGTAAGACTCCTCCTCTCTGGAAGCAGGGTCCATTGGCAGAATTCAATCCTGGAGGGGAGGGGCTTGCCCAGGGATCCGCAGTCCATTTCCAAGCCGTGCCTCTTGCTGACAGTTCTCAAATATGAAAAAAGGAAGGAAAAACTCCACCTCCGAAACTTGTGAACTCCCAGAAAGATTTAACCAGTGAGAACAGGAACTAAGATGCCAGTCACTGATTAAATTTTAACATCAAAAACTTACAAAAAACTGGGAAGAATTCCATACCCCCTCAGGCCTGAACTACTGGGAGGAATCCCACAGTTGTTCTTCAGCAGACCTCTCTGGTTCCAGAAGCCATTCCAAGAGGAAGACTCTCAGGTGGATAGGACCACCGAGAAGGAAGCTTCATGGTAAGTGAAGACAAATCTTCCATTCTCTGGTGGTCCTTAGGAGTGGGGCAGTCCTCACTAATGGGATGTAACAGAGCAGTGTGCCCCCAGGGTGGGCTTCAGAACCTAGGGGTGTGCTGCAGAACCCTCCTGCCAAAAGCTGCTTCTGTGAAAGCCATTTTGTCAATTCTATAACGCTTGGTGAGTGAATGTACCAATGACTTGCAGGTAGCCACTTTAAATACCATCTCTAATGATGGGAAAGATCTATAGATCATCGATGTTGCTGTCCCTCTCAAGGAGTGAGCAGGGATTCCCTGGGGTAGATCCAGGTCCTTGGCCTTATACACCAGAATGATGCACCTCCTAATCCATCTAATCAAGGTGGATGTTGAAACACTCTGTCTGTTTGACACCCTAAATTACACAAAAGAGCATGAGATTTATGGAAAGGTTTGATGCTATCCAGACAGAAGAGTAAGGCTCTATGGATGTCCAGGCAATGCCATTCCCTTTCCCTCTCATGCTTAGGATTTAGGCAGAACTACATCTTCTGTCCTGTGAAAGGTGGAATTTACCTCAGGAACAAAGGCCAGGTCAGGACAAAGCACCACTCTATAGTTGTGGAACACGCAGAGCTCCTTATCTATGGACAGCGTCCTCAGTTCTGAAACCCACCTAGCTGATGTGATTCCCACCAGGAAAATGGTTTTGAACATTAACTCTTTAAGAGGGCATGGAGCCATAGGTTCAAAGGGTTCCTGTGACAACGCTCTCAGCACCAGATTGAGGTTCCGGGTAGGGAAACGATGTATCTGTGGAGAATATATCAGGGTGGCCCCCTTCAGAAACCTTTTAATATGAGGGTGCTGACTCAGCAGTTTACGTTTCCTGGCCCCTCTAATGACCACCTGTCGTCTAAGTGTGCTTGTACTAAGACCTTTCTCCAGCCCATCCTGTAGAAAGGATAAAATCCCACTAATGGGCACTGACGGGGGCTCCCAGGCCCTATCAGCACACCAGGAATGGAAGACCTCCCAGGTAGTGTTATATACTCTGGTAGTGGAGCTATTTCTAGAGGCCAGCAAGGTGTTAACAACTCCTTCAGGGTACCCTATTCCTGAAAGCTGGTTGTGCTCAATATCCAGGCTGTAAGGGTTAGTGACTCTAGTTGTGGATGTGTTATTGACTCTCTGAGAAAGAAGCTCTGTTCTCAATGGTAGACGCCATGGCTCTGTTGTTCATAGTCTCACCACCTCTTGGAACCACACCCTTCACGGCCAGAATGGTGCTATCAGAATCACCTCTGCCCATTGTTCTATCATCTTCTGAGCAACCCTGAATCAGAGGGAAGTCATACAGTTATCAATGAGGCCACTTGCAACTCAGGGCATCCACGCAATGGCTTGTTGGTCTCTTGCCCTGGACATGAATTTTGGCACTTGATGATTTTGTGCATGTGCGAATAGGTCGACATCCACCTTGCCAAACCTCTGGCATAGCTGCTGGAACACCTCCCTGTTCAGCATCCACTCTAACTGGTCTAAGGTCCTGAGACTCAGCCAGTCCGCCATGAACTGCTTCGATGAATTGGAGAAGACACTCTGTCCACTGTATCAGGAGGCAAGCTTCTTCGCGAAGGGACTTGAATCTGGTCCCCCCCCCTTGCTTGTTTACATAGGCTTTCGTCATCATATTGTCTGTCTGTACTAAGACATTGCAGCCGTCAGTAGATCTTGAAAGTCCAACAGCCCCAGCCTGATGGCCCTAAGCTCCAAGAAATTTATACTGTGTATTATGTCCATCCTCGACCAGGTGCCCTGGCTCATCCTTCCCTGTACCTGTGCTTCCCAATCCAAGAGGCTCACATCTGTGGTCATCACCGCCCTCTTTGTTTCCCGAAGTGGAACACCCTGTTGAAATCTTATTGGTTCCAGCCACCAGCTCAATTCTGCCTTGATTTTCTCTGGCAGCAAAACTAGACTGAGTCTCTTGTTCACAATGTCTTCCTGGAAAGGCAAAAGAAACCTCTGAAGAGGGTGGGTGTGGAATCTCAGCCACTGAAGGATCTCCTGACAGGACACCATCATTCCCAGCAGTTGAGCCAGAGCTATAATCTCTATCTTCATCCCCCTCCACCCCCCACCAGTACCGCTGCCATCAGAATTTGGATTTTCTGTTGTCTCTCCTGAGATAGAAAAACTCTGTCCTGCACAGTATTGCTCTGTACTACTAAGTGAACAATCATTTGAGCCAGATGAAGAATGCTCTTTCTTTTGTTGATTACAAAACCATGGGTCAGGAGACACTCTATTGTACACCTCACCACTTTCAATCCGTTGTCGAGAGAGGGTGCTTTGACCAAAATGTCATCAAGATACAAGAACAGAGACACCCCTCCCCCTCTTCACCTCAGGTGAGCCACCAAAGTCACCAAGATTTTGGTGAACACCTTGGGAAACGATTTTAGGCCAAAAGGAAGTGCTTGGTATTGCAAGTGTCTCCTGTTGTATGTGAAGCAAAGGAAGTTGCGATGTGAGTCTATGATTGAAACATGTAAGTAGGCCTCAGATAGAAAAGGGAGATCATGAAGTCTCCCTTTTGTATGGCTTAGAGAGTTGGCTTGAGTGTCTCAATTTTGAATGGTTTCATTCTGATCCATCTGTTTAGCCATTTTAGATCCAGGATTGCCCTGAAATCCCCATTCTTTTTTGGCACTATGACGAACATAAGAGTAAACCCTGAGTCTGTTGTCTGTCCAGTACTGGCCCTATGGCCCCAATTTTGAGTAGATGTTGGATGGCCATTTTCAGTAGATGGTGCTTTTGTTTGGACTGATTCTTTGAGATCTGCAGGAAATGTCCTGGGGGAAAGTGAGCGAACTCCAGGGAGTACTCATTTATCACTGTGTCTAGTACCCATTTGTGCTTGTACCTCTGGAGACATCACCCTGTTCCTGAAGTGTCCTGTAACATGAGATAGTCATGCTGAGGACCCCCTCTTGGCTCCTCTTGACGACTGGTTGGTCTTGTGGAAGGATCTTGAGGGCCTCTTGGTATCCCTTCCTTTTCCTTGGAAGGAAGAGCCTTTTTCTTATCCTTGTCCTCCACCAGGTATTTGTCCATACCTTCGCCAAAGAGACTGATACCCTTAAAGGGTACTGCCGCAACTTTGGCCTGGGCTGTGGGGTCCACATCCCAGCCTCTAAGCCATGTGTTCTGTCCTGCAGCTACACTAAAAGTTGCCCTGGCTGGCAACTGTAAGGCATCTAGAGACGCATCTGATACAAAAGCTGTCATCAAGGCTATTTTCTTGATTTCGTCTTTGAGGTCTTTTGGCAACTTACTGTCTGCTGCTGCTAGGTCCAAGGCCCATGAAAATGCTGCTCTTGCAAACAGGGATCCTGTTGTTGAGGCTTTCGGAGCATTTGCCGATGTAGGGTTTATTCTATCCTCTTGTCACATTCATCTTTGAGGAGACCATCTGCCTCCATGAGCAGCACTGACGTGGATGCTAAGCTAGTCACAGGGTCATCTACTAGTGGTAGTTTGACCCTTTTAGCTGCCTGTGGGACCAAGGAGTAAAATTTTGAGAAAACTAGCTTTAGCCCCAGATGATGTCTCTCATTCTGCCTTTATGAGGTTATAGAAGGGAGCCGGCAGGCCTGTGGGAATCCTTTCCACTGCCCCTCTCTGAAAGAGCCTCATCAAGCTGTATGTGGAGCTCTGCATATGGGTTATTGACCACAAACTCTAATATGATAAACACTATAAACGATACACAAAACCCAACCATCAGTGCATATGAACTGCCATGCCTTGTAAAACTGAGCTAACCTATTTCTAAAATGGAGGGTGGGTGGGGTGTCTATAAGAACTGGAACAGATAGTCAGAATTTTGGTAATTGTTACACTTGCTCCCTCTGTGGGGTTTGCTGGCTCGTCAACCCAGGTCTCAGGGCACTCTTCCTCTTATGAAATGTGGAAGCCTGGTATGGATGCTGAGGATACAGAGGCAGGACACCTGTACTTGTTGTTTCTTCTGGCTCTTATAAAAGGGAATAGCAAACCCATGCTGCCTTGGGATGAAGTGCTGTCATGGAGCAGGAGGAGAGGAAAAGACACCCAAGAACTCTGCGGTTTGATGATTTTTCTTAATTGGTTGATAAGAATTTGTTGGTTGTATGAGAGAAGAGGGTTGATCTCTCAAAGGGAATATCCTCAACCCGACAGCATGCCTCCAATGTGAGGACAGTAGTACATAGCTAGGAATGTCTTCTCAGTTCCACCACGGAGGCCATAGGCCAGGCTGAGACGTCAGCCACAATAATAAATAAATAAATAAATGTTTGCCCGCATTTATCTCCTTCTTGGAAAGTCTGATCACTTATGGCTGGATCACTCTGGCCAATGACCTGGGTTCTTCAGGAAGGGCATCTAAGTATTTTTACAGATTCTCCCAAAGGAAGACCTGATAGCATCCCATAACCAGGTTGGGAGCCACAGACTAATAAAATTTACGCCCTAAGGAATCTAGCCACCAGTTTTCCCTGTCTCCAGGTCTATGATGCACCTGTATATCCTCTGTGACCAACAAGAAGGGAGGTGGATGGGTAGTGAAAAAAATCACACAAATCTTGCTTCATCTTATGTAAATTCTCAATCCTGCAGGAAGTGGCCAGAATAAAGGCTAGTTTCTGCCAAAGCAGAGCTGTCGTTTTTGCAAGGACCTCCAAAATAGGAAAAGCCACAAAGCCGGGACAGTCAGGGTAAATGAGACATAGGTTCCAAACAGGAATGGCTTGAGGTTGGTGATGGGGACCAATGACATCCCAGCTCCAAGGTGAGTGTGACAGATACCACTTCTTTTGACGGATTGGGCACCTTTTTAGTGGTTGGAACTGCCGGGACAGTTGGCTGGAATGAGACTCCAGTACTGGAACCAACAGGGTTGAGATGTCCGGCACCCACCTTGGAGTTGAGACATCACTGGTCCCCATCACCAACTTCCTTGGGTCCAACCCATTCCTGTTTGGACCCTCTGTCTAAGAAATACAAAAAAATCTAAACATAAGAAGTTGGTTCCTCTCCCAAGCATGGCAAACTACCTTCACCTTCTCTGATGCAAACGTTCGAGGGGCAAGACGTCATTCCCCCCCCCCCCTTCCACATTTTGACTCTCAAGAGGTCTAGGAGGAACAATCGGATATCCCTGCAGGTCAGCTAGTGTGGCCCCATCCAACAAAGCGTCTCTCTTGGCAGGGAGGTTCCGAGACACGAAATGACTTGGAACAGGAATGAAGCCAATGAAGCCCTCTCCCATAATGCAGCCTTTAGTTGGGATGCCCTATCAGAACTCTCCTTGGGCGTAAAGCACTGACAGATGGCACAAAAGCCTACATTACGAGACTCCCCGAGACACACGAGGTAGAGCTTGTGTTTGTTACCTTGAGTCATCTTGGTCCCGTACTTTGTACATTTTTTTAAAGGCACTCTGGTCACCAAAACTGGGAATGACAAGCAGCAAACACCAGTACAAACACCGAGTATGACGATGAACTCGCCTCACGCTGCTGAATATCCCTCCCAAGGAAACAACTGCTCCAAAGAATACCAGGAAACAACAAGAAAAACTTCACTCTGCTGAGAAAGGAACAGCAAAGATGGAGCTCACTGGAACCATTCCTATTCACACAGCAGCCAAAAAGAAACTGAGGGAATGAGGTGCCTGCCTCTGGAGCACATCATGGCTTTGGTGGGAAAAGCTGCTGAGTGGGCTCCAGGATGGAGGGGCACCCTGCGATAGCTTTTAAAGCTGGAAAAGTTTATTCCATGGTCATCCTGCCACAGGAGCAGTCCCAATGTGGGGCTGCACCAAAGATGGAAGATGAAACACACTTATGTTTTGAATTCTTGAAGAATTCATCTCTGGGGAATAGGACCAATGGCTTGGATCCTATGACACCATTCCTGTTACATGTATTTCTGGGTGCTGTGGAGGCGGTCCACTGCTACAGTGCTCACTTTCTCTGCTATGAGCACTTCTGCTTGCATAAGACCAATGTTTTTAACATGGAGCCCTTGCAAAGGGGAAATGCTAGTGGCAAAGGAAGCAAACTTCACGGTGGAAGTCAGCCTCCATAGCAACCAGAAAGAAGTGCAAAAGGAGCATTGTCATAGGAGCCAAGAAAGTGGTCTCAAAGGCAGCCATTTGCTTTATATAGTTAGCTAAGTAGTCCAAGAGTCTATTCACATAGCTAGGGTCACATACTATACATTTCTTTAATAAATTTAGTTAGTCCAAGGTATGGAGTAATGAAGAAGACTAGAACAGCTGCTGACACATGATTTGCTCTTCCCATTCTTGCAAATTTTGGATTAAACAAACTATTGGATATTGAGCCTGAATGGTAAACATCAAATTAAAGTCCAGCTTTACTAAGCATCAGGATGCCCAGAATATAGCCAAAGTTTTATTTGTCATATGCAGCTGTCTGAATGTTGAGAGAGATGAGAAATGAATGTTGCAAACAGAGTGGACTTGCTATAAATTCCACTTAACATATAGGAGAAACTACAAGTATTTTTTCCTACTGTGTCAAAAGTGACAATCTGTGGACATTTGCATCAAGTAGTAGCAACAGAGAAAACTGACAGTACACACAAAGAACTTCCAAGCTTTAGTTTAGGACCACTGTTTTCTGGACAGATGTCTTAAATTTTCCAGATTTAGCTTGACTATATGAATATGTTCAGGGCTCACAATAAAGAACCATGAGTAAATTTTTCACTGTAATTACTGGACATGGCTTGCTACTGGTCCCTTGATCTTTTTCTTAAGCCTTTCTATCTATGCCTTCTCTGTCTGGATTTGTATTCTGCCATGCCTCAGAGCTCTCAGGTCACCTCCCTCAATAGTGCTATGCTTTGAACCCCATTCCTCTTCCCATTCCACACACACTTCCCGATAGCTTTTTATTTGAATCCTCTGCTCAGACCCTCCCCAGTAGGGATGGGCACAAACTGAATTATGAACCAAATTTCGTAACAGACCAGGCCAGTTCATGAGTTTGCGAACCGTGATTCATGCAATCGCTCTGTTTGCAAACCGGCCACAGACCACCATGGTTTTTGCCACCATTTGTTTGGTCTGTAAAAGGGTTCGTGGTGATGCAATACGAGTGAGCTCAGAAGGCATTTAAATACATTCTGAGCTCAGTTTCGAGAGCCACTGTGACTTCCAAGGGGGAGGGTGAAAAGGATTACTGAGCTGACTTGGATCTAATAGAGGGAGGCTTGGTCATAGTGGCAGTGAAGAGGGGGTCAGGAAAAGGATTCCTGGATGTTGGAGAGGGGGCCCTGGGGCACCTTTTGGATACTTAGTCCAGACCCCAGCACCCCAGGAAGACAGGGTATGATGGACCCCTGCTCGTTCGGTTCTGTGAGACAGATTTTCCTGCCAAAATGCTAAATAGCTGTTCTCCACTCTGTTTGAGCAGCCCTTTGGTAGCATATGGTAATAAATGGTTTATGACTTCCTGAGTGTTCTACCCCATGATAGAAAATATATTTGGCTTTTGCCCAGGCCAGAGATTTTATTGCTGATAAGCAGGATCCCACTTGTTATATCTTTTGTAAATAACCTGATATGAAATAAAGTTCAAACAGGAATAATGACTTTGTTAAACAGACACAGTTGGGTTAGGAATAGGCAGAGGATGAGAAAACTGAGGTAAATTTTGTTGCATTTAGAAAATATCATTGTTTGAACGAAGTATTGTTGAAGCTTAGTTTCTTAGAGACTCAGTTCTTAACAGTAAGAGGTTTGTTAGTCTTGGAGATTTCTTAACAGTAACAATGAGTCTTAATAAAGATTCAAATAACTATCTTAGTTTCCTGGAGTACTTTCCTTTAGTACTTTCTTCCTGTACTTATTCTCCCTCCCAGTGGGATTACAGTTTTCCCTTAGACTGTAGTTGTCTAAACCATTTTCTTTCTCATCAGTCCAGGGATCCCTTCAGTTTTGAACCCACTGAAAAACTGAGGAGGAAATATTCTCCTTTTCCTAGAAGCAATATTCCTTTTCTGTTTGGCTAGACTGGCAGCTTCAACCTACTGACCAATCCCTCCCCACCAGGACCCCAGTGGCCCAGAAAGGTGGGGTTTGATGCAGGGGAAGGAAGCTGTCAACAAGGAAAAAAGGGTACAATTCATTTGAAGGTGGTTACAGGCTGACCTTTGGAGGCGGTAGAGGAAGGCAAGGAGGTGCAAACAGTGAAAGAATGGGTCTCCAGCACCCCGAGAAGGTGCTGATCCAGGGGGCAGAAGGTGAAAGGGGGGATGGTTTGCTTGCGGCAGCAGCAAAGGAGGGTTTGAGAATCGAACCCCTGGATACTGGAGAGGGTGCCCAGGAGCATATTTCAGATATTCAGTCACAAACCTAACGAACCATGAACCGGTTCAGCAAACCACCATTTTCCCAGGTCATGCCCATCCCTACTCTCCAGTAGTTAAAGTTCTGATTGCTTGTTTTCCCTCTCTAGTCCTGCCTGCTTTTGCAATTCCACTTTTGTCTGCTGACTTCTAAAAGTCTGATGATATTAGAGGTATCTGTTCCAAGTCCCAATTTCCCCCCTAATTCTATCCAAAAAGGCCCAGTTCTACACTGATGACTTGTACACTATAATTTCTATCTTAAAGTAAGATTTGCCAAGGCAACACATTTTATATGGAAGCAGGCAACCCACAAATGAAGATTCATGCACAATTTTATTTAAAATATTTATATCCAATCTTATCTCCTTAGACATGTCTGCAATGACTGGACAGCTACTCAAGATGTTCCCTGGGATATGCCTCAAACAAAATAGCACTTAATTAGAAACACAATCCATTATATAAATTGAATCATTAACTTTGCAATAGTAGGAGCAATTTATAATTAGAGGCAACGAGAGAGTACTATTTACATATACAACGTTGATTTTAAGGCTGGGAAAAGCAGAAACATAATGTTTTTGGAGAACATTCACCAAAGACATCATGTAATTTTTAATATCCTGCAATTCCATTCTATAATTCATGCAAATATATCCAAAACCTAAACCATAGGACAGTGTTGAATAATGCAACTGGAAACAGAATTACTCTCTTAATAAAAGGACTTTTTTTAACCTGCAATTCAAATTATGATTTTTTAAAAAACCAGACAATTTAAATTAATCCACCTGAAAGTTCCATCTAAACCATCCGATCTTCTTAGTGTGGAACAGCATGGCAATTTTGTGGAAAGACTCAGTGTGAGAGACTTTCAAACACACTGCAACATATAGTCCACTTTTCATACACTGGAACCACAAACCTTCATAGAGGAGTTAATGTGACTTCATAACAACCATATTAGAGCACACCCTGGTAAACCACAGCAAGTTTTGCTGGCACACTAGAGTGTCATCTTATGTTCTTCCTTTGCCAATGAGCATCAAAAATATAATCTCTGGCTGCTGAAGTCAAGAAAATCTTACCTAGACCTATCCTGTTTGGGCTCGTCTCTCGGCTGCAGCCCTGACTTCTTGGGACCTTGCTGCGTTTGTCAGAAGGTGATGGCACGGGGGGTCCCCTGACCGTTCCGCTGCTCAGTCCACCATATGCACTTCCCAAGAGCTTGCCAGGGGAACTGGATCTACTGCCAGCTAGAAAGAAACCACAAACGTATTCTTCAGAGTAACTCATAATCATGATGAACACAATGTACTACAGCTCAAAAATCTTTAATGAAGTAGATTCAATTAAGGCCTGGAGATTTCAAAAGCTGATCGTACAATGAGAAGGCTGTTTGATCATTCTAGATTAAGAAACAGCATTTAAAAGATAATAATGGAGCAAGGAATGCCCTTCCTTAGGAAAGTAAGATGTTATGTCCATAAAAGAACTCTTACCTTGCCCTACAAAATCATACATGGAAGGGATATTAAGGTGCTTTCAATACCACGGTATACACTGAAGAAAGGGTAGAGTACCTTATTGTCAGTGCAATCCTTTGCTCTGTTCTAATACTTGACAGGCACTTCTCCAGTCTTTGCTTTGGCTCATAAGTAGCTTGTGCTAGCCCAGGGAAATGTTTGACTTTTTTCCTTTCATCATATTACTTTCATGCCTTGTCATAATATCATGTAAAAATTAGTTGGTGTGTGTTTGGAGGGGGGGGAATTACTGTTTAAGAAAAAGACTGTTTCAGTCTAAAGATTTCCTTGAACTACTTACGCAATAATTTGGACCTTGGTCTCTAATTTTAAAGACTGGGAATGAAGTTAATCCAATTATTTCTTTTGGGATTTCCGTTAGGCTTTTGCAAACATTGAAAGGGAACTGCAATTAAAAAGCAATGCCCCTTGGCCTGCTGTCCCAAGTATGGACAACATATTTCATCAGATTATTTTTTTTTTTAATTTTCGAAATCTCGATTTTTTTTAAAGTATCTCGGAGTAGTTTACAGAAGAATTGAGTTGGATTCGATGTACTACAAAAGGAATGAATTTATCAAATAGATCTCTCCATTTCCCCTGCAGCTGCCCTCCCAACCCCACTCCACCTCCTAAACTGCTCCTGAGGGTTGGGACACAGGAATAGGGTGTGATGCAGCATGGTGTGGGGATTGGGGGGGGGGGTGTTGCAGCAAGACAGAAAATCAGCAAAAATGCACTCGTGTGCATGCACTTGAGCAAGTTCTGGCAGTTTTTGTAAATTAGTTGAAACTAGTAAGATGGGGCAGGTGGGTAAAATCTGTCAATTGACCCTTGAGGTATAGATTCCTGCACTGTGTTCCATGCCATTCCTAAGTAAGTCCCTCTCCAACCTTCAGGAAAAAAACTTTGGGGGCCCAAAAGAGGCAGGGAGGAGAAGAAAAAAGGGGAAGATACTCATTGAACTCATTGCATGCATTGTTCAACCAATGCATTGTCCACCGCTATAAACATCTGAAGATTTTACTACATCCTTCTTAGCTTTTCTAAATCACATGTCAACATAGGTAAAGGTAAAGGTTCCCTTGCTCGAAAGCCAGTCGAATCCGACTCTAGGGTTGCGGTGCTCATCTCCGTTTCAAAGCCGAAGAGCCAGCGCTGTCTGAAGACGTTTCCGTGGTCATGTGGCCGGCATGACTAAACACCAAGGTGCACGGAACGCTGTTACCTTCCCACCGAAGTGATACCTATTGATCTACTTGCAATTTCTTGCTTTCGAACTGCTAGGTTGGCAGGAGCTGGAACTAGAGACAGGAGCTCACCCCATCATGCGGCACCCGGGTCTCGAACTGCTGAACTACTGACCTTCCACAGCCTGCAGTTCAGCGTCTTAACCACTTGAGCCACCGCAGCTCCATGTCAACATATTTGACAACTAAATACAGAACCACTTTCCTGTTGTGTGTATAACAACATACACTGGTCTCTGTACCATAGTCTCAGGGCCATGCTTTAGCAACTTAGAACAAACTTGTCATAGCTTGTATTCCGTAAGGTCAAACCTTCCTTTGAACTTATACTGGCCAGATTTCACACAAATGAACAGAACTATGCAGTGGTGCTGGGCATAATTATCATCATTATCGGCTCAGCAAATTAGACAGTACTAACAATTCGTAAGTATACCATTGAGAATCAATTTTAACTTTAATATTAGGAACCTCTGGAGGAAATAAAGAGGGCAAAGTTTGTCAAAACTGAAATAGATAAAAACAGTGTGAAAGACAGCACAGATACAGAAACAGAGTGAAAAAACAAGAAGGTGTTTCTTACCACCAGCAGGGTTAGCTGATCTGGATCCTGCATTATGAAAGCAGACCAAAGGACAGGCAGAAAGTGAATGAAAGACGAGACAATACAAAATTCAGTAAGCATTGCTAGTTGCACACACTGTGAGTTGCTTTTTGACAAAACACATCACTGCTGACATTATGCAGCATGTTATGGATTAAATCTACACATCAAGGCCTTTCTTGTAAGCACTTACACACACACACTTCCACGGCCTGATTTCACCAGCTGACAAAGAACTGCTTGTGAAACAACTGCAGCACCAGCATAATGCTGTCATCTCTGGTATCATGTGCTCACCCAGAACATTGTGCTTACACAGCAGGAAAGGCAGGCACTACTATCATAAAAACAGCAATTACCAGCAGGTACAATACAGCAGGACCATGCAAAGTTGTTACCATTCACAGAAAAGTGAGAGGGATTAGTGCGGTGGTGGTGGAACTGGGGGCTGGACTACTGGGCCCATAAATTAACACAAAAAAACCAGAAATCTCATCTACTGCAAAGTCAGTTTCTTTGCCACAGCCCCCACCTGCCAAATATTCACTAGCAAACACATTTCTTCCTGATTTTAAACAATGCAGAACACGGACAAAACAGAGTGTATGATCTTTGTTTTACAGCAATATTGCTCACTGACAACCTTTTAAAATGGGACGGCAATGCTGATAGGCAGGGAAGGTTGACATGCCTGCCAAGCAGCACTTGAGAGCTTATTATTTTGCGATGTTCTACAGCACCCCCTACATGTGAACAATCAGGAGGGCTGGTTTCTTCAATCTAGCTTTTGCTAAATGATGCCATATCCAACTAGGAGGCCAGTACTACCTGGACTGCCTGTTGCACTGCAAAAGTAAGCAGAATTATGGTACTGGCAAGAAGGGGTAACTGGACATCATGACTGTTTTTAACGGTTGCTGTAATATGGAGAATGGATTTGCTGACACTGCTATTGTTGGGATGTGTTTGAATACAGAAGTTTGAGTTTAAATCAGGAGTTGCAGACCAAAGTGTGACAGATTAGTCAATTCCTTGGAGATGTCAGCTAGCATGATCTCATATCCCTTTGCAAACATAGAGTCTCTCCTACATGTAACCTGAGGAAGACTGAGCCTCACTCACAGCCCATACACTGACATCCAGTTTGGAGTCAATTTGGAACATGTAAAAGATCAGTGGGCCACTACTGTGAAGCAGTCTTTACAAGTGAGACAAATGAGAAGGACTAATATGCCGGAGATTATTAGGAAGGGAACTGAAAACTAATCAGCCAGTATCATAATGCCCCTGTATAAATCAATGGTGTGACCTCATTTGGAGTACTGTGTACAGTTCTGGCCACCACACCTCAAAAAGGATATTATAGCATTGGAAAAAGTGCAGAAAAGGGCAAGTAGAATGATCAAACGGTTGGAACACTTTCCCTATGAAGAAAGGTTAAAACGCTTGGGGCTCTTTAGCTTGGAGAAACAACGGCTGAGGGGTGACATGATCGAGGTTTATAAGATTATGCATGGAATGGAGCAGGTATAGAAAGAAGCACTTTTCTCCCTTTCTCACAATACAAGAACTCGTGGGCACTCCATGAAATTGCTGAGCAGTCGGGTTAGAACGGATAAAAGGAAGTACTTCTTCACCAAAAGAGCAATTAACACATGGAATTCACTGCCACAGGAGGTGGTGGCAGCTACAAGCATGGACAGTTTCAAGATGGAGTTAGATAAACATATGGAGCAGAGGTCCATCAGTGGCTATTAGCCACAAGGTATAGATACGAACTCTCAGTCTGGAGCAAGGGATGCTCTGTATTCTTGGTGCTTGGGAGGGGTCAACAGTGGGAGGGCTTCTAGTGTCCTGGTCCCACTGGTGGACCTCCTGATGGCACCTGGTATTTTTGGCCACTGTGTGACAGAGTGTTGGACTAGATGGGCCATTGGCCTGATCGAACACTGGCTTCTCTATGTTCTTAATATACACCTATTCTGGCCTGTCCTTCTCTTCCAGGCCACATTTATAATCTGGGTATTTCTCTTATGTCCCCTAAGCTTTTACCATGATGTTCCCTGAAGCAATGACATAAAAATAGCTTAAAATTTTCAACAAGGAACAATGGAAGGATATTAAAACCACCTTAGAGACTAAGAAGCACTTTTCCTATCACATTAAGAATATTCAGCCTTGCAGGTGCCCTTTCGTCTTCAGTACTCTCAGTACTCGTGAAGAACTTCAGTAAGTAGAGATCCCTTTGTGGATATTCTGTTCCTCTCTGCACATATATGGTTGCCAACACCAAATGTCACAAATTATCACAAAAACCACTCTAGTTCCTGGCTTTACAGTCACAGGATTAATTTCATGGTACCACTTTTGATTATCCCTTTGGATTCTTCAGATTCTAAAGTCCATTAGACCCATACATATTTAGAAATTTTTTCCCTTCAGTCATAAAGTTCAAAAAGATTAATTCACTCACAAGTGGAAGGGAAGAACTGTCAGATTTAGAGATTAGGGGTACAGCAATGTAACTAAAATAGCAAAACAAAGCACTAGGAGGGCTGAAGGCCTGACAGAAGTAGTAGGTTCTCAAGGGACTTTTGATATTCCACATGGAGACAGCTATTTTCTTTCTATGTGCATTTACAGCAAGCACACAACCACTAATCTTTAAAAAACATTACAATTTTACACTGCCCTTAGCCAGAATTATACTCATATATCCAAGAATTATAATCTAAGTGATGAAAATTCACATACGCAGAAACCAGAATGAGCAGTAAGCTGTAAATACATATGTGCCTCACTGGCTACATGATGGTATTTCTAGCGCATCAGGCTCATAGCACACAGACACAGGAGCAAACAATCAAGTATTATTTGTCAATGAATCTAATCTTTTTAGACATAATAACATTTAGTACCATCAATGTCAAAATTCAAGCCATGAAAACGAAGTCACAGAAACAGTCATATTCTTCCCATACCCAGGGAGGCAGACTCCTATTCCTATGACGCTGGAGGTCACTCAGGAATGGACAGACCTCTCAGCAGAAAGTTAAAACAAGCCTTTTACCAGCATCTTCTGGCATAATTATTAGGCAGATACTAGAGAAAAGAAACAAGTCTCTATAACAGGGGAATGCTTCTTTAAAGTCTGGCTTTAAGATTATGTGCACACCGGACTCCATGCATCCATACAATGCAAATAAATTCAAACAATGTGTTCATTATTCATTCACTAAGACTGAGTAGGTTAATCCAAGTAAAATAAAAAGTGTATAGAGATGGTGGGAAAGATGCTTAGTGTTCAAGAGATGTTTCCTAGTAGAGACGGACATGGTCCAGAAAAATGACAATCCATGGAGGTCTGTGGGGTTTATGGAACCTTGGACCATGAACCTCCACATTAACCGACCGTACCATAAAATTTAAATGGCTTTTGCAAAGCCACCTAGTACACAAGAGAAGGCTGAGTGGCGAGTTCACCCATTTCGGGGGGGGGGGGGGCTCACAGCTCAGCCTTCACTCGCAATGCCACACATTCTGCAAAGCTGCCTGGCATGTGAGTGAAGGCTGAGCAGTGAGTTCACCCACCCAGAGGTGGGTAGAAGTTACCGCTCGGCCTTCATTCATGCACCGTGTGGCTTTGCAAAAGCCATTTAAAAGGAAGTGTTCTCTTTAAATGGCTTTTGCAAGCCCTGACCCCCCACAGACGTACAGACCTCCTGGCACAATTGTAGGAGGTCAGCATCAGTGGGTGCATGGACCAGGCTCATGGACCATGAACTGGGCCCTGGTCAGTGGAAAAATTAGGTCCATGGTCTGGTCCATGCCCATCCCTGTTTCCTAGAGTCAACTAATATCCTGAAGATAGGGCTAATATTTCAGGGCTTCGGGTTAGGCCTTTAGAGAAGATGGTTGACCCAAATGAAATATAATGAAGGAAACTAGCCAAATAGAAAATCCAGTTTCTCTGAAGGTAAGCCCTGAAAACAATTGGGGAAACTATGCTTCCTTCTGCACAAAACCAGACTATATGGCTTCTTACGCTGCGATTGTGAAACTACTTTAGCTCGGCTGCGGCCTCGAGTGTCAGCAGGTGTTGAGGTAATGCTTGTGGCACTTCCAGAGCTTTGCCTTCTTGTACGGATCCGACCTAGAGAAAGCAAAGACAAGAGTGGCTACACTGATTAAAATGCATATGTATAAGTCTTCCTCACTACACTTCTTATACTAATACATATCAGATTAAAAGAAAGACATGTTTGAAAAAAGAAAAAGATATGTTTGAAAAGCATACCCACAACATTTCACATACAGGCAACCCAAATGAGGAATCTGTCTTATTTCTTCGTCTACATTATTCAAACTTGGATGAGTCAATCTATTTGAATTCAAACTATATTTGAAACACGTCAAATCAAAATTTGGGAGGAATTCACTTTTTTATCAAACATTTCTTATTTTTAGCTATGTGCCATACACCAAAAGCAATGCATAGTGAATGTAAAGTGACATAGGTAAAAACCAGAATTACCTCCAATGTTTCCTATGACATTGGTGTAAGAAGTAACTGAATGGGTGAGAGAATTAGAAGAAAAGAGATTGGACATAAAGGGATACGGTACTGTAAAGTTTGAAAGGAAAAAAGTATGCTTTGGATGGAAGGATGGCTGCTCTGAGAATTGGTATTAATGGGGCAATAGTATCCCTTCTTTACAAATGAGAAGCTGATATACTAGTGAGATGAAAGGCTCTAACACCAAAACATATTAATGTATAAGTATGCATGTACTCAGCTTATCTGATATAAATGGATCTTGTTTCCAAGCCTGTGCTTTTTATGTTTTCAGTGTGATATTCCCAAGGACAAATTCAGACAAAACATGGAAACGGCATTCTAGGAATATAGTGTTTTGACCTTTGAGATCAGCACTTCAACTGCAGATTATTACAGCAGGTGTTATTGTGAATTCCTGTCCTGCAGGCCATACTACGCTGTATAGAAAGTAACTGACCGGTAATTACCTGTTAACATTTTAAAATATTTCTGCAGGCATTCTTCCATAAAGTATAAAACCAACATCAGAAACCCAGCTAAAGGTTCCTAGAACCAACTTCACGACCAATAAAAATAATGAACAATGCAACATGGTCAGTTTTCCCTGCCACAAAAACTGGGAATGATTTCAGCTCACCTGTCCCCAACCTAACCAACATCTTTGTACGCCACTAGTATGCCATTTTGTGCTAAGGGCAAGATTTAGTTCATCCATGATTAGATAACAGGAATACACGCAGAGCGACACAGTAAAGTCAGTTTTATTATTTTTGTTTGCATGAATGTCTCACTTCTTTCAGAGCAAGCCAGATAAATCACACATAACAGGCTGTCCGGTGGTTGGGAAGAGCTGCTTGCCACATGCCACAGCCAGTGTAACAAAGTGATAAGCAGGGCTCTTTTTGTAGCAGGAACTCCTTTGTATATTAGGTCACAAACCCTAATGTAGCCAATCCTCCAAGAGCTTACAGAGTTCTTCTTATAGGGGCTACTGTACGCTCTTGAAGGGTTGGCTACATCAGGGGTATGTGGCCTAATATGCAAAGCAGTTCCTGCTACAAAAAGAGCCCTAGTAATAAAGAGTATTGAATTTAGAATGCCCAGGTTCAAATCCTCACTGGGCTATGGAAGCCTTCTTGGTGACACAGGCATCCTAACCTACACTTCATGGTGTTGTTGTGAAGATAACTAAAGTAGATAGATAAATTATATTCTTCTTCTCTTGCTCTGACACTGGTCTCTTTGAAGCATACTGGGATTGGTGCCATTGTTGCTATGTTCATAAACCAAATTAGCAATGACATCTAAGGAAAGCTAGAACTGTATATTACACTGAACACTGTGAGAAGTTATTTCAGCTATAAACTGTAAGACTGTTCCAGAATCCCTGTAAATTTGCTTTGATAGCACTTACATATTTTGTCCCCTGGATCGAAGAGTTGTAATTAGAAGACATATATGAAAGATGCATGATGGAGCCTAGGTAGTTAAGCAAATTATCGTATCTAAGCTTATTGAGATGAAAGAAAACTATGAATCTAAGCTCTGCTCAGTCAGAAACTGGGATAGATAAGATTGTGGGCCTCCCAAGGAAAGAGCAAAAATGGGGAAGCAGGGAGCTTTATGCATGTTCTATCAGTTTTACTCCACAATTTGTGTGTTTGTGTGTGTGAGGATCAACTTAATTTTCACTCACTAACACTGAAAATTAGGATTGCTATGGTAGCATCTACAAGTCATTCCCTATCTGATGATGATGATGAGGATTTGATTTCTTAATCGCCCCATCCCAGCTTGCACCAGGTTCTGGGCGATATATAGCAGAGGCACAAAGCCATAAAATGAATGTACAAAACACTGAAAATTCAAATATAACAATAATAGAATGACAATTTTTTAAAAAGTTTATATTTTTTAAGGCACAAAATCTAAACAAAATATTGACTCCTTAAGAAAAGTATGTTATGAAAGAAAACAAAGTCAGGATTGGTTATTCATTAATACTGTAATAATGAAAAAACAAACCATTTCAACAATATTAATACTACATTGTAGTATAGACCTGAAAGCTGATAATCAAGTTTATAGGTCTGCCCTACCACCAGTTCACGTTATAGCTCCAAAGTAATGAAGAACAGAATTTAATATAAACCTTCTGTCCAGCCTTAACTATGCATCAAAAAGACTAACACTAAGAGCAAAATCAACAGAGTGGAACACTTATCTTAAAGACAGCTACAGATGCGTGTTGCCTTGATGTGGACAGCCCAGGCTAACCTAATGTCATCAAATCTAGGAAGCTAAGCAGGGTCAGCCTGGTTAGTATTTGGATGGGAGACCACCAAGGAAGTCTAGGGTCACCACACAGAGGCAGACCATGGCAAACCATCTCTCAACGTCTCTTGCCTTGAAAACCCGATGGGGTCGCCATGTGTTGGCTGCAACTTGATGTCACTTTCCTCCACCACCACCACCCACCACAGACGTGGGTTACTGATTTTCAGGGGAACAGGTTTAACAATTAAACAGAAATACATTGTAGCTCCTTCTGGTAATAGAGGAACCATCTCCCCAGTTATGATTTTGCAGCAGGACCCTTCTGTAAAACAACTATTGTACCTTATTGGTTTTGCCGTATTTTATGTACGTATGTGCATTCCTCTGTTTTTGGTCTCTTGTCATTTTTATCATTACAATCCTGAAACTGTACAGAAAAAAGGAAGACTTTTTTTCCTATCAAAATTTTCCCATTCCCATTCGTTCTACATTCTTCCTCGGGCCTACAGATACCATTCTCAGAAAGTATATAGAATTATTAATTTAGGCAATAACACCAAAATCACCAGTGTTTAAAAATATGTCCTGTGCTTCAGAAAAAGAGCATCTAAGATTGGGCTAGTATTTCCTTTTAGTAGGCGGCTCTTTTTGTTTGCTGTTTGGGGAACAGCTAAAACTTCTGTTTGTATTCGGACGTCACAAATCAGTCACAATCTATGCATGAGACAGGCCTGGGATCCTTGGCCTTGCATCCTTCCCTTCTCCCGTCTTGCTTTGCCCCCACACATCACACAGACATTGCACATTTCCTATTTTAGACAGCCTTCAATCTATCCACAGCTGAATCTGATATCTGTATCCAGGTGCTTTAAATTCATTAAGACTGGTTTCCTGCCAACAAGTCAGAATTCGAAACCAGAATTATACCATTATCAAGAACTCCAGTTTGTGAACACAAGCAAATAAAAATGCTGGAGTTTGCAGCACTGGGAAGGGAAGAGGGGGAAATAAGAGGGGGAAACAAGGGGATACAAGCAAGCCGTGAGTGGTGCACACTTTCTTTCCTCTTGTGCACCAGTTCTCCCCAAACCCTGCTATCCAGCAATCGCATAATCACACTTCTGTACACATTTTGAGAACTCAGATAAAGTCATGAGCTTCACAGAGAATTTAAGAGTGTAAAGAATGTTAACAAACACATATAATACTGAAATGGGGTCAACAGGATGGTGAGAATTTATGTATCAGCAGGAAGGGGGGAGGGCACACAAGGCCGACTCCTAGTGCTTAAATTCAGGTCACATCTTGGCCTGAGAAAACAGCAAAGAAGCATGAGGAAACTGAAGCAATGTGGGATTAATAACATTAGTGATAGTAAAGGTAAAGGTTCCCTTGCTCGAAAGCCAGTCGAATCCGACTCTAGGGTTGCGGTGCTCATCTCCGTTTCAAAGCCGAAGAGCCAGCGCTGTCCGAAGACGTTTCCGTGGTCATGTGGCCGGCATGACTAAACACCAAGGTGCACGGAACACTGTTACCTTCCCACCGAAGTGGTACCTATTTATCTACTTGCAATTTCTTGCTAGGTTGGCAGGAGCTGGAACTAGAGACAGGAGCTCGCTCCGCCATGCGGCACCCGGGTCTCAAACTGCTGAACTACTGACCTTCCACAGCCTGCAGTTAGTTCAGCGTCTTAACCACTTGAGCCACCGCAGCTCCTAACATTAGTGATAGTGAACTATTAATAAAATATAAGAACTGGAAGGGTGCTTGGCAAGGAACTGGAACATATTTAACTTAAAAAACCCTTTTCTTAGCAAGAGAAAATGGAGTAGTAGATTTAAGTAAAACTATGCATAACTGGTTCCAAAATTGCTATTTTTCCTATCTGATACCCAGCACTAACTTCATTGGGACTGGAGTGCAGCAGTTTCTTTGGACTGCACCTTAAACTTTTAAATATTTTCCTTCAAGATATGGCCAAGGTTCATAGACCTGCTTTTGCAGTTGCAAAACCCAGGTAGGCATCCTTTGCTTTATGCATGAATTTCAACAGAACAAATCTCATATTTATAATGTTCAGACATGCAATGGAATTCATAAATGGTCCAACACTCTTTACGGAACTAGTTTGAAACAGATGTTCTATTAAATATTGAGCCTTACAAAGGTGAGCCAAGAAACAATGTGAAGGGTACCCAACTGTATCAAAATGAATAAGAGGAAAACACCATGCAAAAGTTCATGCAAAAGGCACCAGTGAAACACAGATGAAAACCAGGGACTACTCAGTGATAACAGAGACCTGGTTAAAGCTGGAGACAGACCCCAGTGACACAGAGACTGCTTACCATCAGGTTTACTGGTAGTACCGTCTTTAAGCAAATTAAAAAAATAAGGAGAGGGATAATAGGGAACAGTTAGTAGTATCAGCAGAAGTGGGCAAGGTGAATTTAACTATCAAAACAAACAAAAAAATCAGCTGAACTGAGGAAATAAGAGTTAGTTAAAGAAAAATGCTATTTCTGAACACCCAGAGACAAATAATTATAAAACATATGTGGCGATTGTCCAAGACACCCCACCCTCACCCTGTAGATAGTTATCTCATCTTGCGGCCTTGACTCAACTTCCTTTCTTAGTATAACCACATTGCTTCTTGCAAAGATTATGGAAACAATAATAGCACCACCTGCTGACATGTCAGGAAAGAAGCACAGAAGGCAATGAATGCATTATAAATGTGTTTGATCAACTCCAACACATTTTGCATGAAGTGTCTATGGCTCTGGAGGAGATGTAAATGACTATTAAATTAGCTGCTTGTGCATCAATGCGGAGGTGAAGAAGAGGGGGCCAATGTCTTTTAATGGGAGTAAATACTGCACCCTTCTGCAGGGAATGTAGAACCCCGAGTCATCCTCATGATGCAAATGTGCAGAGGAAGTGCCTGCATGCACGCCCCCTCTCCATGTTATGGAAATGCTAGGAAGGCAGCGTCACTGATCATGGGGAGGGGACATACACACGGACACTTCCTCTGTGACTTTGCACTGTGCAGACGACTCTATGACTGTGTAGAGGTGGGGTCAGCGTGTTTGTGCCCACACTCTCTCTCTCCACTTGCTGAGAGTCAACATGCAGACAGGCCATCCACACAGGGCTATATCTTTACTGTGCCCCCACCCCCCCAAACCCAGTGATTTCTGTAATTCTCCCTCTCAAAATTGTGCAGAATTGGACAGTTGCTGCAGATATTTCACATAGCTAAAAAATGTGCTAGGAGATACCAATGCCAAGTAGCAGGGAATGACAGTGATGCACACTTGCGCCCCATGTACTGACTTCATGATCTTCACATTCCTAATCCACCAATCTTTACCAAAAAGTGACAAAAACCCTATGATAAGTCAGTCTGGTTTTACAGCTAGAATGGTACAAGTACCCACATTCCCATTTATCTGTCTTCTGAATTCTTGTGATAATCCAAAGGTATAAGTGACAGAGCAAATGGAGAGGGAAATCATTTTGCCAGAGTAACTCCCACTGATCAGTTACATATTCAGGGCTATTTTTGGGCAGGAATGTACAGGAACGGAGTTCCGGCTGACTTCAGAGTTGGCCACGCCTACTATAGCCAAAACCTCTGCATGCGTGGCTACAGAGGGAAGGCCTGGAGAACAACACACACCCCAGCAATTCCAAGCCAGGAAGGCCAGGGGGGGCCCTGGAAGGATCGGGGAGACATTTAAATGCCTCCCTGTGCCTTTCCTGGCCTGTCCAAGGGCCGGCTTGCCCGGGCTCCCTGCAGCTACGGGGTGCCTGGGCAAGCCAAGGGCAGGCAGTTTAAACTGCCTTCCCTTCCCTCCAAGGGCCAGCTTGCCCGGGCATCCTGCAGCCGCGGGGCGCCCGGGTAAGCCAAGGGAAGGCATGGGGTGTGTCCTAATATGCTAATGAGCTGTGCTGTCAGGGGTGTGGCCTGATACACTAATGAGTTTCTGCTGCTGAGTGTGGCCTATTATGCTAATGAGTTCTTGCTGGGCTTTTTCTACAAAAAAGCCCTGTACATATTTATAAAGAATCCAAACACCTATACATTAAAAGTAACAAAGTATTTCCTACTTTGTACCTACTATATCTTGTCACAGAACCTTGGTTCATCAGTTTTCACCATTTGGGAATGTTTGGAGCAAAAGCCTCACTGGGGAGAAAACCCCACCTTCCCCCGCCCCCCAAAGCCATCCACAAAAATTGCTGTGATACCTTAGAAACCTAAAAGTTTATGTAGTTAAAGCAGTTGCAGATAAGATTATTTATTCCATGGAACACATAACTTGTGAGGAAGGCATCCCCTAAACAACACATTTATAAAAATTACTCTGTAAATGCTAAATCACCATTGATATCCTTGACTGGAAGGAGATGGGATTTACCTAGTGATGCATAGGAGCCTGGAGGCAGGGCTGCAGCAGAGCTAAAGGGGGCATCTGATCCAGAAGATATTACTTTCGATTTGGCACTGGCTGCTGCATTCACGTCAATGTCACTGCGGGAACGTTGCAGAGACCCTGAGGTTGACACGGATTTTGCACTCACAGTAGAGGCTTTGAGAAAGGAAAGAAATCCAAGATGAAACGGAGAATTCTGAAAACTGTCTTTGAAAGGTCTTTAACATTCCAGTCAGAGGAATCAGGAGCAAAAGAACTACCTCTTTCTTCTGTGCCCCCCGCCCAATAATGGCTGAGCACAAGGGCTCCCAAAATCCACTGTCAAAATATGGTAAGGAGTTATATTGATAACATTTGCCAGAACAAATTCATTTAGACTAAAAATTATATCCAAAATATAATAAAACCAAACTTCAAAATGGATGAATCTTGAAATTAAATTAAAAAAACATGAACACAATTATTTATAACTTTGTTTTATTTATACTGTAAGTCACCTTAAGTGCCATAGGGTAGAAAGGCAGCTAACACATGTTTTAAATAAATATTTATTTTTACAGTAACCTTAGGATTGAGTTCTAGCATCACCAGAATCTCTGAGCAAGCTTTATACTTGTTTAATATGTTTAATATATTTAACATATTGTTTAATATACTTGTTTAATATATTCCTGTTTAATATATTTTATTAAAAACTGAAACTATATTTTTAGCTGATTCTTCATGTAAAAGCAGCATCTAATCTTAAGATTTCCTTTTAGTGGCTGCTCATACACATTCTTTCCACCCCCTTCCTACTTAGCCAAATAAAGATTTCGTTTTTCACTTCAAGAGTACATAAGAGACTGTGTGGTGCTGAGGAGCTGCTGATTTACCAGTGCCGTGACTGCCATTCTGTATATAAGCACACCAAGTGAGAACCACCCATATAACTAGGGAAGGGCACAAACCAAACCACAAAGCATAATTTGTCATGAAGTCTACCGTCACAAACTTTTAAAGAACTTCATGGCGCTCCATGGATAGAGCAGAAAGCAGGGGGGCTAAAGGGACTCTGAGTCCCTTTAAACCCCTGCTTTCTGTTCCCCACGAAAGCTGCAAAAACAGCTGAGTGGTGAGCAGCCTGTTCTCCAAAACACAGCTGAGCAGTGGGGAGCAGGTTGCTCCCCGTTGCTCAGCTATTTTTCAGGCTTTCTGCAAACATCATTGAAAGGGACTGTGGTCCGTTTCAACAGGGTTTGTGGGTCCACAAACCATGAACCAATTTGGTTTGTGAATGAACCTCCCTATTCAATCTGGCCACAAATGAACATGAACTACACTTTTCCATTTGGTGCCCATCCATACATATAACCCTGTTACATAGGCCACATGTGTGATACGAAAAACAATTAAATAATTTAGTTAGCTTGAGCTACTTTTTTAGAGACATGAGGAATCCAGTATTCTTTTCTCCTCTTCCCTGAGTCATTCTAATTCTATTTTGAACGAAATGTAGGTAGGTTCTCCTACCTCCACTCAACCCTTTATTTTGATCTAACTCACTCTGCTGCTCTGATGTAGCTTCTGTGAGAAGAAAAGTTACAGGGTATGTTAATGCTATCTACTTTTATATTGCTGCTACAGCTTATTATCACTATCAATTGCAAAGCTATTATGTCTGCCATTCATTTTTTTAATGTCTGCCATTCATCAGAACAAAACATGGTCTGAACTAAAGCACAAGTAACTGGGTTGTGCAGTAGCCCAGACTAAAATATGCTAAAAACCAATAGTCTACACATAGAAAGTCTCCAGTAATTCTATCTGGAGATTTTCCATTCACTCGTTTGCAAATCCAAATGAAACATCTGCATATTAAGATAGAAAAAAATAAACCAGAATTGCATGTTCAAATATTTTAAAACATTATTTTCTTTAATATCCATATTGCAACTAACCGAAAAGAAAAAAATGGTATTTGTTAGTTAATATTCTTATCTTTTTGTCATTTTGGTGCCTTACTGTTTGGCTTAGGATTCACAAAGGTGAGAGAGAAGAGGAAAAGGGACAGAGTGACCAACATGGAAACTTTTCTGTCTCCCCTCCCACACTTATTGTGCAGGCCAGATTGCTGCTGGTTCCAGGACTAGAACCACTGCCACTGACCCAAGCAGGGGGCCAGCACAGACTAAGAATCTCTTCGCTCGTCCCCTGACTCCCTAGGATAACATTTTCCATGTATATTGGGATGCAGCCCTCTGGATGCATCAGAGAGCGCATTCAAATCACACAGGGAAGGGATGAATAAAATTTTCAGTTACCATTAACAAGTGGCTCTTGTACAAGTATATGTACCTGTACCGGCATGACTCATGTAATAGCTGAGAGATGGACAGAACAATGAAAAATGGCACAAGAAGAAACAAATGGCTTTAATAACAGAAGTGAATGTTTTTAAAAATGAAAACCAATTTTAAAAGTGTGGGGGGAATTGTATATCCCTAGACAGAACAAAGAACACAACTTCTAGAAGTCCCTGTAGCAGCACATTATTTTTATTTGTATCAGAGATCTGCATAAAGTTATTGACTTTATTCAAAGTATTAGAGAATCTGTTGCTATCCCCCACACATCTTTGTAGAATGACATTTACAGAAACTTACAAAGATTAATAAAAGCAGGAATGGTTGTCACAACTAATCACATTTTAGTAGGGATAGGAACGAACCGGTTCACAAGCCAAAATTCGGCACAAACTTGGCCAGGTTCGGAGCCCCTGAAAGTGTTCTGGACTTTTGTCTCAATCGGTCTGGCTGTTTGGGCCATTTAAACCTAACAGCTGGATGGCGAGGGTCTGCAGCTCACTTGTTAGGTTTAAATGGGTGGCAATCATTTCAATGCTGCATTTCACTTCCTCCCACTTCGAAGTGGAGGAAGCAAAATGGACAGCTGAAATGGCTGCCAGCCATTTAAACCTAACAGGGGGTGGGGTCCGCCCATCAGCTGTTAGGTTTAAATGGCTGCGCTCCATTAAACCTGTCCATTTTGTTTCCTCCTGCTTTGAAGTGGGGGAAACGAAATGGAGCACTGAAGTGGCTGCAAGTGGGTCCACTCGTTAGCTGTTAGGTTTAAATGGCTGTTCCATTCCTACCCACAACTCTGAAATGGGGGACGCGAAACTCTTTCCGAGTGACCCCTCCCCCTTTCTCCTGGTTGCAATTTGCCATGCCTGAAAGCAAGGCAGATCTCAACTGGCTGGTTCAGGAATTTTGCTCGATTTGGGATTTGTGCCAAACCGGAATTTTCCGGTTTGTACCCATCCCCACATTTTAGTGGTTTACTCAGGTGTATGTGAGTTCACTTTAGAAAATGGATGCCTCTTACAACACAAAAGGCAACAGTGAGTGCCTAATAAACATTTTTGTTGCTAAACTAGCATAATGTTAATCAGGGCTCCTCCAAGAGCTTACAGTAGCCCCTGTAAGAAGAGCTCTGTAAGCTCTTGGAGGACTGGCTACATTAGGGGTGTGTCGCCTAATATGCAAAGGAGTTCCTGCTACAAAAAGAGCCCTGATGTTAACCATTATTTCCCTTAAGGGGAGATATTGCTATAATAGGAATCACAACAATGACATTTGGAAAAGTTAAAATCTTTTGCCAAGTTGTACTTGAGTGTTTCCCCCAAGTAGATTTCTTTAGCCCAGCTAACCCTTTCTTACCTCGTGATGTAGTACTTCCAGTTGGACTTCTTTTGGCAGACAGTGGACGGCTAGGACAGTATAGAAAGGCACAATTTAATAACAGATTTTATTTGGATCCGTAAATTACGGTAGCTGCAAAAAAATGTGTCATCGTTTAGGGGCCTCCTTTTTCTTCATTTATAATAGGTCATACAGCCTAGCTGTTCCAAAGATTTCAGAAAATTAGCAATACTTAAGGTTGATATTCCCCCACCACGACCTCAATGAGATTTGGACATATCAGTCCATTATATTAGCACAAAATGTGTTCCACAGTTTATGTCAAACCTTTGCCTTTAAGACTAGTTTCAACTTTTACAAAGCATCACAATAGAGACTGAGGTTCAGGGACACACACATACATGCTTTTCCTATGCCCCTTAAGAAAAAAAATCTTTTTGAATCAGATAATTCAATTAACTAAAAGGGTAGATTAACAATCTACTGCATAAAATCTACACATTCTACTATCCATGTGAAAGTTAAATCCTCACATTAGGATGTGAAATAGCAGTCATCAATTACATAATGTGGTATAATAGGCTTGCGTTTTAAAAACAAAAGGAGGCAAACTGATGAAATGTGAAAACTGCATGGCAACCATATAACTGGTTGAATACTATTTTTCTTGCTGAGTGTTTGATTAGACTGGTAATTGCAAAACCAAGCTAAATCCTTCATTATATGCAAGGCAAGAATGCTAATAATGCTAATAAACCCATAAAGGAAACAAAAATAACTTAGCAAGCAGGAGTAGCACCAACTTACAGACGTCAAATGTATTCAAAAACAAAGAACTAGCTCATATTTTGTTATGGAGCAAGTGTACATAAGGGCTTACTTGAGACTCTCCTGGGAGCTAGAAGAGGAACGATCTGATTGGGGCAAGGACACTATGCTATCAGAATTCTTCAAGTGAGATTGTAGAGCCTTCTGGTAAGAAGATTCCAATGAATTATACAAATGTTCTGCTTCTCGACTAAAATGGTTGTGGAAGCCCCAGTAACACCTGAAAATAAAACATCAATAAAGCATTGAACAATGCATTAGTCCAGGGGTCCCCACCCTTTTTAAGCCTACGGGCACCTTTGGAATTCTGATACAGAGTGGTGGGCACAGTCACGGAATGGTTCCTGCAGCAGGTGCAGCTAGCCGCAAAACAGCTACTGCAGCTGCCTTTCAGCCATACAGTGAAGTTCCCTGCAAAAGGACCCGATTTAAATATCCACAGAGCCAATCAAATCTGCAGTGCTCGATCAGAAGCCTTGCTGGGCAAAAGCCTCATCTGGTCCCACCCACTTTCTGAAAACACTTGGGCACCAGAAAAGGTGATGGCAGGCACCACGCCCTGGGGCACCACGTTGGGGACTCCCATATTAGTCAATGTTATCAGTCACCCTAGGCACAGAGACTAATCCGCCAATTCTGGCTAAACAACAGTGAAATTCAGGATGTGTGGACAAAATAAGAATACATTCAAATATCGACTTAATTGTGAATAAATTGGTTTTTTGCTCCCGTAATTTTTCAGCAGAAAGATGCTTGTCAGAGAAAACTGGAGGAGGTTCTAACTCAGGGGGTGTCAAACATATGGGTCCGGGGCCAGCACCGTTCCATCTAGGAGTCTTATCCAGCCTGAGAGCAACTGGTGTGGGGGAGGGAAGGCAGGAGGGTGCTTGGGGGAGTGAGCAGGTGCACCTGATGAGACATGTGTGGTCAAAGCTGTCGAGAAATAAAAACGAAATTGCTAGGAGGCAAGACTATGAGGCTAAGGTAAAATGGTGGGATGGGGGGTGGCAGCAAAGATGGAGAAAGAGATATACTGTGTTTTTTTCCCTCCTGCGTCCTCCATCTGTGGCTTAGATGGAAAGTCACTTATATTGCGGGGAAGCCACTTACATTGTGGGGTGGAGCTGAGCAGCTGGCACTGCCACCACCACACCAAATGGTGACCATAAGGGGGGGTTGGTGAAAGGAGGCACACAAAGTGACAGTTTGCCAACAAAGGGATAGAGCCAGCGGGGAGGGGGGAGACGAGGAGGAGGAGGGCAAATGCATGGATTGGGAGGCAACTGGGCTGTCTTGTCAATGCCACTGTAGGATTGCCCCCAGCAGGGGTGGGAGTTAGGGTTGCCAGTTTCAGGTTGGGGAACTCCTGGAGATTTGGGGGTGGAACTTGGGAGGGCAAGGACCTCAGTGGGATAAAATTCTATAGAGTCCACCTTCCAAAGCATCCATTTTTCTCCAGGGGAACTGATCTCTGTAGACTCGAGATGAACTGTAATTCCAGGGATCCCTAGTTCCCTGAAACTGCCACTCTGAGGGGAAAGATGTCCCAACCTCAGAAGCAAGTGAAAGAGCAAAGGGAAAATGGGGTGCCACCGATGCCACCACACATTTGAACAGCTGTGGAGCTGGGAAGCAGAGTGAGTTTCGGGGGGGGTAGTGACCTCCCTTCTTCCCCACACCTGTTCTCAGCCCATGAAGGAAAAGTGGTTGCGGGAGGACAAAAAGAACCCCTTGGAGGTTTTGGAAACCACCTCTCCCTCAAGCCTTCCCCTCAGCCCCACCGCTTCTGTGAGAGACACAGAAGAGATGAGAACTGACGGTGGGGGGATCTGGGAGAGCCAGGTTCAGACCCCCCTCTTCCTGAGCCAGGATCCTGCCATCTGGGTCACCCAGGACTGGTCACTCAGCCTGGACCACCTCACAGGTTGGGGGGGGGGCATGGGGCAGTGGCGGGGCAAGTCCCTTGTGCCTCCTGGAGATCCTCAGAGGTAGGACAGGGGGAAAGAGGAAACTCAGAGCGAGATATGGATCATTGCCATGCTTGGCTGCTGAGGCTGGGCATAAGAGGGGGGTTCTGAAAAACTACCATATTTACCTGCAAAGAAGATTTGTCTCCTGAAGGCACTATATACATAAAAAGTAACTAATTTGTATGGAAAGATTCCCCCCCCCCTTTAATGATACCTCTTGGGGGGGAAACTAATCTTGCATATGATTTGTATTTTGAGCAAATAATAATATTATAAATTGGGTTTGCCTGTGTCATTTATCAAGTTATATCTCCGGTACCTGGCATTACATTATATGGCACACATGGCACAGCCCGAAAAAGTAACATTTATGTCAGATCCAGCCCTCATAACAAATGAGTTTGACACACCTGTTCTAACTACTATTAGAAAATAAGATCTCAGTGGGGAGTACAATTCAGCCCTACATAAGTTGAGATTCTGTTGTTTAATTTTATCAATTATCATATATTGAACTCCTGGACTCCTCTTGTAGTAAGCCAAGCAACTGTTCGTAAAATTAAGGGAGAAAACTATGACAAGGAATTTTAACGACAGCCTTTAAGTTGCTGAGTAGGAATGCCATAGTTTGAAAAACAATAAGCAAAGTATTTTCTAATTAGGACACATACAGAGAACTATGCATAAATTACTGCATTAACATCAACTATGTACAGCAGCACTCTGTATTTATCTCAGTTATTGAAACACTGATGGTGCCCCTCACCAAGAAACATCATATTTTTTGGAACAGCCACAGAAAAGTCTTTGGTTTCCTTGAATTTCTCTGCACAGCTTATGGTTTTCCAGCAACGGGAAAAGAGAAGAAACCCACTTACTTTCTGGCTTTTATCCGTGCTTCAGAGTCAGCATCATGGATTCCCTTCTTTATTGTTTCTGCCAATACTGATATGTGCCTGAGATGAGAAGACATCATCATTTAGCTGATAAGGGAGAAGCGGGGAAAATACGCTACCACCGTGGCATTAGGAGTCTGTAAGAAATCTGTCTGATTCTCCTCGAAACAAACAAAAAGATTTTGCTACAGCCTTCATTTCCAAACAATGTCCTTTTTGATTGTCTCGCTGTTTGTTGTGTAAGTTCTGCAAGTCAGCTTTAATGCATTCAATTTTCTTGCATAAGAAACATCAAGAAAACATTCTTCAGAGGTCATTCCTTCAGAAGTTGGTTGCTGTGAAAGTCACAGAAGTGTAAAAAAGTACTGAGATGCTAAAACCCACTTCAGTACTGCCTTTGGAACAAAACTGTTTGGGATGTATTGTATTGTGTTTGTTTCATTAACTGCCTGAACTGCTGTAACTGGCACAGGGGGAAAAAGCTGTCAGTTATTCAGTGTTTGCTGTGCACCTTCCGCAAGGAAGCAGAAAGGAGTCTGGTTGGTTGGGATTAAAACTGTACCTGGACAGAAGTAGCAGGCAAGGTGATGAGGCGTGTGACAAGAAGCAGGGTGATGTGGTTGTAGTGATGAGAAACAGAGGCTCAATTCACTTGTTACCTTCCAAGGAAAGGTTTTAACCTAGAAATTTCCTCCCTCTGCATTTTTGTATCACGGGAAAAAGAGAGGGTGAATTAAGTTGTACATTTATTTTCAGTGCAGTAATTCACTGACTCTGCAATCCATTCTCTTTTTCATTCTGGTTGTGCAGTGTCAAATTGAGCTAAATTTACTTTCAAGTTTAGCATCCACAGAGCTAAGGAAGATATTATGTTTGTTTTTGCTACAAAGTATGGCTTTGCTGCCAGAAGGTATTGCTCACCGAGCGAACAGAGCTTCACCTAATATTCATAAAACACAACATTATGACTCTTCTATCTTTGTATGCACTCCTGCACACAGATGTGTAAAATTCAGCACTCATCACTGTACATAAACTGGCTTAAATGCTCTGAACTGACAGGCTATTACATAAGAGACATAGCTCCCTGGTTTTAAAAAACTGGCCTGTAACTTGGGTGATTTGGCACTTGCCTACAAATATTGAAACACTTAATAATAAGTTTGCTTTGAAGGAATGTGGTTCAAAGAAAATCTTCTCTGTAGCTAAACTGGCTTGAGACCTGTTTGAACGTTCCACTACCTGCAGTTTTTATCGTACAGCATTCCTGATACCTCTGACTGCAATTTTTCTTTAAACTTGAGGGTTTTTTCCTTTGTTCTATTCCCATGTTCCCCTCAAAATTTTTCTCAAGTCATCAGAGTCCATGGCAGGGTTTAAAAAATAACATTGTACAGGGAGCACTCTTTCTTACCTTTCTAGGGAGTGTGTTTGCCATTCCTGTAAAAGTAAATCTAAAAATTCAAAACAGCGTCTGAAAAAATAATAATGAAATTTAATATTAAATTATCATTCTGGGTACTAAAGATAAAACAATGCATTTTTAAAAGGCATTAATCTGAAAAGTATGAAATCTTAATCCAGAAAAATTATTTTAAAGGACAAATCAGATTAACTCATGGTAACGAACTGTCAATTCTACAAAACTATGTATGCTTCTAGAAGATGCTCAAGTCTTGGCATGTTCTGGGGAGAATACCAGTTCTGTTGCTGTGAAGCAGCCACTATATTATTCTGCGTGCCCTTGCATAGACTTTGAACTTGAATCTTACAATTAGTGGTTGTTTCTTGTGATCCTAGTGATTGCCTATAGGAGAGTAATACATGTGAACCATATAATTTAGGTATTCATTGGCCATTATGTTGAATTTATCTGGAAGGCTAGAGAAAGCAGGTAACTATGCTGACAACCTGGGGTTTATGCCCCTACAAGCAACCCACGGGAGCAGCCTCACATACTGTACATTATGCTTGTTAAGCTGTGCAATTATAATGACATGATCGAAGACTGCCAAGATGGGGTTGCAGATCTTTCAAAAACAGGTGGGAGAAATTTCTCTCCAACAGAACCATCTCAAGCTCTAAAGTTAGCAACAGCTTCACTATTACATCAAGGCTTTAAATCTGAGTAATAAAAAGGTATCCCCAATTCCCTCTTCCTAATGTAGCTTATATTTTAGTTACTTACTTACTTCATGTGTACTCCACCTTTCTGCCCAATGGGGACCCAAAACAGCTTATATCATTCTGCTTCCTTCAATTTTAAACTCACAATACCTCCCACCCAAGATGGGTAGCCACGTTAGTCTGTCTGTAGCAGTAGAAAAGAGTAAGAGCCCAGTAGCACCTTAAAGACTAACTTCTTCTGAAGTTCTGAAGAAGTGAGCAGTGACTCACGAAAGCTCACACCCTACCACAAATTTTGTTAGTCTTTAAGGTGCTCCTAGACTCTTCCTCTTTTAATACTCCCCAAGTTAGATTAGGCTGAGAGTGTGCAATCAGCTCAAAATCTCCCAGCAAGTTTCATGGGAGAATGGGGATTTAAACCAAGGTCTACCAAAACCTAGTCCTACATCCCTGTAGTAGCCAATTTTTTTGCCAACACTCCCATGCACAAGTGAACCAATGTACAATCTGCACATTTAGCTTAGAAAGCAAGACTTTGGGGCAGCCATTGTTCCGCTGTTATATCACATGCAGCATCTTAGATGAGTTTGATGAGGAAGTTCAGAATGTGCTCATCAGGTTTGCAGATGATACTAAACTGGGTGTGGGGTAGTTAATATCTTAGTAGACAGAAACAGGACACAGCTGGACTTGGATAGGATGGAGGATTAGGTCCCAGCAAATAAAATGAAGTTTAATAGGGACAAGTGTAAAGTGTTGCACCTGGGTAGTAAAAATCAAACATGTAAATGTCAGATGAGTGAAATCTGGCTGCATAGTACCACCTGTGAAAAAGATTTGGGGGATCTAGTGGCCCATGAACTTAATATGAGTGAGCAGTGTGATGTGGTGGTAAAAAAGGCTTGCAATTTTTGACTGCCTTAGCAGAAGTTCAGTGTCGAGGTCACATGAAGTATCGGAGCTGCTGTACACGGATTCTGTTAGGCCTCACCTGAAGTACTATGTTTAATTTGGGACACCACAATTCAGGAAGGATGTCAGTAAGCTAGCAAGAGTCCAGCATAGACCAACAGAAGGGTTGGAGACTGTGCCCTATGAGGAGAGGTTGAAGGCGCTGGGAATCTTCACACTGGAGGAGAGATGCTTGTGAGGTGATATGATGGCCACCTTCTGATAAACGAAAGGTTTGCCACACAGCAGATGCGGCAGATATGTTTTCAGTCACGTTGGATAACAGGACTTGGACTAATAATGGATGTAAACTACAGCAAAGAAGGTTTCATCTAAATTTGAGGAAAAACTTCCTGACAGTGGTGTGTTCAACACTGGAACTCTCTCCCTTGTGAGGTGATGAATTTTTAAGTTTTTAAGTTTTTTTAAGTATCAGTTGAATATGTATTTGTTGGGGATATTATTGCTGTAGTTCCTGCATTGGCAGGGAGTTGGACTAGGATGATCCTGGTACTTCCTTCCAACTCTGAGATTAAATAAATATATTAAATCTGACACACAGTTGGTGCTAGATACATGTTAAATAGCATCAGCTGCAAGTTAAAGCAAGGCGTCCAAGGAACTAACTTAAATTTTCTTTCCCCATCTGGAGTTGGTAACAATCTTCAAAACAGAGAAAAACCAGGAACACACACATTTTGACTAGCACCAAACCCTATATTCACTCTCTTTTTTATATCCTAAACTATACAGGGATAGAAAACTTTCTGTGTAATATCACATGATTATGTCCAGCATCTTAAAACACTAGCTGGTTCAAATAAGGGGCACCTGATCTGCGATTTCTGTTCTATGGGGTGCAGTTAGATAGTAAGATTTAGATCTACAGTGTATTAAGAAATGCACAACAGCTTGCATCAAACACACAAGTGACACCTCTAAGCATCATTTGATTTTACTAAGCCAGAGATCAAAAAAAAGAACAACTCACCTTCTAACTGCAACAGACTTGGAGGTACAGTTACTAGTGATGATGGGGATTAGTCGAGGGATGTGCGTATGCTGGAGAGTGAATTATTTAAAAAAAGAAACTCTTAGAAACATGTATAGCAAATGTCTTTAACTGACAAGTTGGTGAATTTAGGTAGGTAAACTGGACTTCCAGTGGTCAAAGACTTCAGAGCCAAATATAGCCCTTTTCACTTCTTCATGAGTAGGAGAAAGAAGTTATACATACGAGCAAATATACAACATTTTAATTTGCATAATTTATGCCGGACACATAATTCAATTTTTCTTGCCATAGATTGTTTATTTTAATACACAGCTCAGAATTACAGCTCTTTTCTTTCTAGGGTTACATCCACAGAATCTGTGATGATGCAGCTTATGGGTCTTTAAACCTGATGTTCACTTGTAATTTGATTATGTGTTGATTTGTTCCTGCTTCATGAATAGAAAACAAAAGTTAATTAAAAAATAAATAACAGGAAACATCAACAAGGGAACATATTTGCAAGAGCACACAGACTGAGCTGTTCAGCAAAATACGGTTGCATTTATCTGTGATCGTTGTTCATCAAGTGGCCTTCTGTGCAGGCACACATGGGGCTGCATGACTGCAGGCCAGCCGTGGAGAAGAGCTTCCAAGCTTTTCTGAAGAAGCTTCTAGGTTCTGGAGTGCTCCCCCTCCCCTCTGTCTAGAGAGATCCCTTTTCCTGCCCAAAGGGTCACAGGGTGAGCACTCCTTCCTTTCACTGCCATGAGGAGGCCCCTGCACATTTAGCAACCCCCAGTGGGGAAAGGAGATGCCTGAATAGATGGCCACTTGATGAACAACAGTTACAGGTAAGTGCGACCCTGTTTTCATCGTTGTAGCTTCTGTGTAGTCCCACACGGGAGAATAGCAAGCTCACCTACTCTAGGAGGAGGGCGTGGGCTGATCAACAAAAAAATCACTTGTAACACAGCCTTTCCCACTGCAGCTTCACTTCCGGAATCTACAACCATCAAGTAGTGCTTGATGAACGTAGAGGAGGTGGACCAAGTCACTGCCTTGCAGATATCTTCTAGCACAAGTATGTCATGGAATGCTGCTGAAGACGCCTGAGCTCTTGTCGAGTGAGCATTTAGGGACAGTGGGCAAGGGACCTTAGCTGTTCAGACTGCAGAGACTACCCAGCAAGGAGAGTGACTGCGCTGATGCAGCTCTTCCTTTATTTGATCCCTTGAAACATACACATTTCTACCCTTGTGTTCTTTTCCAATAAAAAAGGAGTGCTCTTCGTACATCTAGTGTGTATAGTTTTTGTTCCGACGATGACATCGGGGATGGGAAGAGCACTGGAAGGATGATTTCTTAGTTGAGGTGGAATTGTGATACCAACTTAGGGAGGAACTCTATACTAGGTATGAGTACTACCTTGTCTGGGTGGAACTTAATAAAAGGAACATCACAGTGCAGTGCCCACAGCTTGCTTACCCTGCTAGCAGAGGTAACTACTACCAAAAAGGCAGTTTTATAAGAGACAAAAGACAAGTCCACAGTGGCCAAGGGTTATACATCAGGACTAGAGACAAACTCCATTGAGAGACAGGGGCACAACTGGCGGGAACATATTAAACAAACCTTTAAGAAACTTTTTGGACTCTGGAACAGAGAAGACTGACGGTCCATTAACTGGGTTATGAAATGCAGAGATGATGGCTAGATGAACCTTTAGACACGATTGCTGGACCCCCTTCTCTCCAATCCAGTAAGTAATCAAAGATTTTACTCAGACTACATGATAGTGGATCAATGCTCTTCTCACCACTCCAGTACACAAACCTTTTCCTTTTATACCTATAGATCCTTCTCATTGTGGGTTTGTGAGAGGCAGTTGTAACCTGTTCAATTCTGCGTGAAAATCCTTCTATTGCAGGATTAGCCAAGCAGTCAGGTGCAAGGATTGAACTTTAGGATGGTAGACAGGCCCTATGTGGAGAAGATCCTCCTTTGGGGGGCAATGTCCTGTATCACCCTTTGGCCAGTTTCCAGACTGTGAGGAACCACACTCTTCTGAGCCAGAAGGGGGCTAGAAGGATGCATGATGACTGGTCTACTTTTATCTTGGTAATTACCCTGTGGAGGACACCAATAGAGGGAAACATATAGAAGAGGTGGCCATACCATTGCCACTGGAAGGCATCCCCCGTTGAACCTATGCTCATGGCTGCCATGGATGACATTTTTTGTTATGTACTGACACAAACAGGTCTATCTCAGGGACTCCCCATTCCTTGAAGGCTGGGGTGTCAGGCCCTTGAGTTAATCCACTCTCAGTCTAATAGTTTTTTTATGAAAGCTTTATTAGAAACAGAGATTTAGGTGTGCACAAGAGAGATCTGTTGTTCAGACTAAAGAACAGATCAAGGGTTAGGTATTGTATAGGCAATAGGTCAGTATCTCACAATGCAGTGGTTATGCAGTGGGCATTCTCTCTCTCCCACTCTTTCACTCCCCCCTTCGTACTACTCAGCACTACAAAAGTTTATTATCCAGCAACCGATGTTTCTCCAAGGATGAGAGGCTTTCGAGGGCCAGACATCTTGGGGCCCATTCTCATGGGAAAGTTCTTACAAGCAAAGGTAACCTAACATACACAAAGATATATGGCAATCACACCTACTCCTCCCATCCCTCAGAATTTATGGCAGAGAGGGCTAGAAAGGGTCATAATGACCTAAAAGTGAAAGTACACTACAAAGATGGAAACAAATGAAACAAATGGAAACAGTCAATATGACAGTCAGCAGAGCCCAATTCTGACATGGGGCCAGACAGCGGTCTGATATGGACCAGTCTTGTTCTGCACTTGTGTCCCTGCTTAGGCTGTCTGCTATCGTGTTGTCTTAGGCCTGCTATATGAACAGCTGACAGTTGCACCCTGTGCCCATTGCCAAATGCGTGTGGTCTCTCTACATATACAGA
Organism: Gekko gecko; assembly: GCA_029375565.1. Lineage (NCBI taxonomy): Eukaryota > Metazoa > Chordata > Lepidosauria > Squamata > Gekkonidae > Gekko > Gekko gecko. The sequence goes on along the minus strand of JAPDNY010000003.1, from coordinate 72,065,854 downwards.
GGGCTCCTGTGCCTCCCTACTTGTTCTGGTAGAATTTTGCTGTGGCATTGTCCATTGCTACTAGAACGTGTCTTCCCTGATGATCTCTGTAAAAGAAGCAAGAGCAAGTTTAACTGCTCTCAAGTTCAACTCCAATAGGTTAATGTTAAAGGTGGATTCTTTCTTAGTCCCTTTCACTTTTAGTCCCTGACAGTGAGCACCCCGACCCATGAGTGAAGCGTCAGTGAAGAGGTGGATGTCATGGGATTGGTCCCCTTAGACGGATTCACTTTCTGATAACAATGATTCTCAGGATGGACAGTGTGACAGACAGCCCTTAAAACAGGCTTCAAAATGCTGCACTATCAGAGTACCAGGAGATGAAGAGTTAAATCTCCTCTAGAATGGAGAGCTTTGATTGGCAGGCTACTCCAGGCACTCTGGCCAGCTCCAGCTAAATTGTCCTGATAACAAATATCCAATGTGTCTGGATGTGTGTCTCTTCCATCAAAGGTAGTAATCAAGCTCATTGGATATTTGCTACCAGAACAATTTGAAGAGTGTGTGCAGTTACCATGACACATCAGCCAGAAACTTCATGCCAACTGGGCAAGGGGGTGCATGTAGGTGTTAAACAACATCAGGGAGAAGACTGTCCCCTGAGGAACCACACATGTTAAGGGGAACCTAGTTGACACCCTCTCCTCTAGCGCTACCCTCTGTCCCTGACTGCGGAGGAATGAGGTAAACCACTGTAAGACTACTCCATGAACTCCAATGTTGGTGAGGAGGTGGATCACCAAGTCATGGTCAACCATGTTGAATGCTGCTGTAAGATCTAACAAAATCAGCAGCACCCACCCACCTCGATCCAGCTGCCTATGGAGATCATCTGTGAGGGTGACCAGTTCCCCGGGTGAAAACTGGACTGAAATGGGTCAAGTGCCAATGTGTCATACAGGAAATGCTGAAACTGCAGAACTATCACTCTCTCCATTACCTTGCCCGGAAACGAACAATTCAAAACTGGGCAGTAATTGGAATGATCTAAGGATCCAAAGGGGTTTTTTAAGGGGCAGTATTACCACAGCCTCTTTCAAACTCTCTGGATAGACCCCCGAATACAGGGACAGATTGATGATGGCCATCAGAGGGCTCTGTAGTCCCTCATCACTGGCTTTCACCAGTCATGAGGGACACGGGTCCAAGAGGCATGTAGTAGGGCTAACAGCACCCAGGATCCTGTCGACATCAGCCAGAGAGAGCCAGCTGAAGTTGTCAAAATACTGAATTCAAAGACTGCCAAGGGGCCTTCAGTTCATATACTGTATCAATGTTGGCCAGAAGGTCATGGCAGAGCGACAGGAGTTTATCGGCAAAAGATCTCACAAATGCCTCACAGCTAATAATCAAATTACTAATACTTTGTGTTCTCCGAGTAATAGAGGCTAAGGATTGAATCACCATAAACAACTGTGCTGGGCAAGAGCTAGTAGATATGATGGAGGCTGAGTGGAATTCTCTTTTCGCAGCCTTCATCGCCATCTCATAGGATTTCATAAACGCCTATAAGCTGCTCTTGTAGCTGCGTTGCGAGCATGCTGCCAAACTCGCTCTATGTGTAAGCTCCCACTTCATCCTCCTAAGTTTCACAGTATTCCAGGGGGATGATTTTGAGAGAGGATGTCAGGGAGTAATTTCATCAGTGACTTCAGAGAGACAGGAATTCCAGCCCTCCATCAGCACAACTAAGGATTCACTGGGGGGCGTTGGATCCTGCAATTCAACCATGTTGAATTGGATTCTGGATTCCAATTTGGTCCATTAGTCTTTGTGGGCAAGCATAAATCAGCTCACTGCCTAGATGGGGGGGGGGGAGTAGGGACTCCCAGCCGGGCCATCAGGACCATGTGATCTGACCATGGCACTTCCTCCTTCATAATCAGATCCAACTCCATCCCCATGCCAAAGATCAAGTCCAGGATGTGACCTGCTTGATGTGTGGGACCTGATAAAATTTGGGAGAACCCTAGTGCTGCCATGGAAGACACTAGGTCCAATGCCTGTAAGGAAGCGGCAGCATCAGTATGGACTACCAGTCTTGAGGACTCCAAGACCCAGCCAGCTACCGTCTCCAGGATGCTGGTGAGCTAGGCGGTCGGTACACCAGACATACAGCCAAGCTCTCCTCAGCATCCCAACAATCAATCCTGGCAATCTTAGGAATAGGAAGTGGCCTGAAGGAAAAACCCTCGAATGAATACCACCACCACCACCACCCCTATGTTCAAGACTGATTAAGGACTGAGAAACCTGGTGGGGCCTAAGAGAACAGAGACAATTCTCTACCTTAACTGTAAAAATCGGCTCTGAGGAAGAATTCAGTTGAAGAACTGAAAGAGTCTGAGTCTTAGCCTATGCTGAAAACAGTTTTACACAGACACGAGAACTTGGAATGAGATCTGGCAAGGTAGTTGGGTGGTGAGATGAGATTCCCATTCAGGCCAAAGGAAAGGGGATATGTCTTCAAGGGAAATAAGGAGAATCCCTGTGCAGTTAAACAGTGAGACTTATCTCTGGGAGGAGGTGATCCCTGGTCTCTTGTGAAAGCTCCTGAAACACCTCAAGAACTAGATATTAATTAGGGATTAAAAGGAAGGGAGTTAGGTACTGAAAGAAGGTATCAGTCTCAAGGAAATAAGAGGAGAAATAGGAAACTCTATTAAGAAGCATTGTAGTGTTTGGAAAACACGGGAAAAGCCTCTTGATATTAAGATCTCAATAACTAAGAACATAATCTTCAATAATCCTCATTTGCCTGTATAAAGAATTACGATCTGTACAACCACTGACTTTTGCCTCAAACTAAATAACTCCTGAATACACCTGACCTTCCCATGTCTTTTAAATAAAATATTTTGTTCTGTTTGACTTTTACATCGTTTCAAGTGCTATATCCCGTATCCCTTGCAACACTGGGAGCACCACAGGACCCGAGTCAGGGCTGTATAAAACCTTCATTATAGAGACGGAAGGTTGTGGTTCTGAAGCATTAAACTCTAGACCCAGGGCATTTGGCATTTGGATCAGCAGCTCCAAATACATCCTCAGGTCTTCTGTTGGGGAGGGAGCTGATGGGTGGGTGACTGAACCCTCTGGGGATGGCATCAAAGTATCCTCCAAGCCCGCTTCTGAAAGTTGGTAGGGTGCATCCTCTGAATCAGAACCACGTTGGGTGTAACCCACATCCAAGTTGTAATGGTGTTGGTGATCTGGTCTATATCTCACAGAAGATTTTACTGGTTGGGTAGGGAGCCTGTGGGAGTGCCCACTGTGTCCAATGCAGTGTCATCATGAATGGAAACAGGCCCCGTGGATTCTGTTGAGACTGATTTGGTGGCTGTGGATCTGGTTGCCCTTTGTCCTGAGATGCAGGTTGGCCTATGGGAGGCACCTTGAAAATCTTGTCTTCCAAGGAATCTGGGGACCTTGATACTCTTCTCGATGGTGAGGGCATCTTCAGACACAAAAATGAGCCAACACTGAGCCCCAATGGCAAATTGTGGTGCTGGGGGGAATTTAACTTAAAGATCGGGCAGGCATTGGAGATCATCGGTTCCGAGGGGAGCTTGAATGATACTGACATGGCAGTGATCTGGCTGGACCATGATGCGAGTGCTTGGCTCTCTTTACAGCCTTTTCCAGAGGCAGTTCCAATGCCAATCTCATGGTGGAGGCTTGAGTTTGTTGCTCCAATAATGAGGGTGTCGGTACTGAAGTCACCAAATGAGCCCTCATGTCCTTATCTGTTTGGGCCTGTTTTCCCCCACCCAGAGCTTTTTCTCAAAGTGTGGCTTTTAGTCTTGCCGCTCTCCCTTCACATGCCTTCTACAAGCTGGGCACATAGCTGTATTGTGGCCCTCTCCCAGATATAGGAGGCATGAGGAATGATTGTTATTTTGGGCCATTTTCCTTCTGCACTCCTCGCACTTCTGAACCAGAGCCATCCTACTAATTTTTGAAAGTCCTCACTGTTCTTTATGAAGAAAAAACCTCATTGTTTTATTGCCAAGGCCAAATGAAGTAGTTGCTTAGAAGCACATCCTCTCCTCATGGTGGCAAGAAGAGAACTGACAGAAGAAATGCTCGTCCTGTCTCTGTCACATGACCCTTTAGGTGGGAACAGGGATCTTTATAGACGGGGGCCCCCCAGGCCCATAGGTAATGTGGGGCCCATGGGGCCCACCCCCTGCTGTTTTTGCAGGCCCCTCCTCCAATCTTCAGTTCCCCCTCCCTCCTACCGGCCCCCTTACCCCTTGATTGATCTGAGCCAGCATCTCCCTGTTTGAGCTCATCTGTGATGAGCTGAGTCTTAGGACTCAGCAGCAACCGGTGGTTGACTGAGTCACTCACACATTGGTCATATTGTAGCAGTTAGCTCCTCCTGTTGGATTTTCTGCGCCAGGCTTTGGAAAAGATCATCGGCTCAGGGAAGGAGTGAGGGAGGAGGCTTCATTCCCACTCTCGTTTTCTTAAAAAAACACGGCAGGTTTCCTAGACCTTTTAGTGTCTATTAACACTGGGATTCTGGCTTGCCTCAGGAAGGCTCTAGTGGGGGCCATGTGGGTGCATACCAAGCAGATCCCCCCTTGCCCTGGAACCTTTGATGTAATTAGCTGGTGGGCCCCCCAAAGCCCCCTCCCCCAAAAATCCCTAGCTTCAGGACTGGGGGGGGGGGGACACTCCAGAACCTAGAAGCTTCTTCAGAAAAGTTTGGAAGCTCTCCTCCATGGCTGGCCTGAAATCATGCAGCCCCAAGTGGGACTGCACAGAAGCCACAAGAATTAAACATATTTCCCCCCGGCATGCGCTTTGTTCTTCATCTGAGTTTTAAACATTGACAAATTCAGCACAGACCGCTGTCACACTACTAAAGAGAAACTCAAGAGGGCACAACCAAATTACTTGACTTCTGAGTCTTGAAAGGTTCCAGGACCAAACAGTAACATTGGAAAAATTAGTAACAACAACAAGCCGTGAACCTTCTCTTACTCATCACCGGAGACACTGTCATTTAGGATTCTCCTGAAGAGTCGGCTCACTGGAATAATTTTCACTACTGCTCTAATCAGAATGTTCCCGAGAAACAACATTCATCTTTTGCTTTGAGAGATACTTACTCGGATAATCAGTCTGACAGCTACTACGCCAGAAGTGGCCATGACTTTGGCACTGTTGGGAATGAGATTAAAGATTGTTGGCATGATGGCTTCTGCCCCGTGGTCAAACTTGTTACCCAAGACAGACGACAGGTGCCTGAAAAAAAGAAACAAGGCTCTTATCACAATGATGCATCAGAGTGGATAAGGCACTGAGCTACAAGGCGGGAGCTCCCTTATGCAGGAGGCTTGATTATGACCTCTGCTATAAATTACCTAAGTGAAAGAAGGCCATTCTCTCGCAGCTTCTGCTGATAATAATGAGGATAATCTGAGGATCATTCTCACCTTTTTTACATGCTTGCATTAAGGCTAATGAGGGAATGTCTGTCCATTAGGTCTCCACCAAACAGAACCCATTTAAAACTAACAAAATGGAGGGGCGAATGTACATTTAAGTATTACAGTCTCTAACCCTTAACTCCCATACACATGATAGGAACTCAGCGACAGATGCAGTAATTGCAGGAGATTTGTCAGACAGCAAAAGAACTAAGTCATTATTAGACATAGATTTTACAGAAGAAAGAAGGGGATGGATCAAGGAATGACGTAGTGAAGTGTAATGAGAACGGAAAAGAATATGTTGCACAGAATCAGGTTCATTGTAAAGACAGGTACAGACGCCTTCTTTATAAGGAATACCCTTATATCCGCCTGTCAAAACAGCCGAGGGGAAGAGGTTCAACCTGGCAAGCATTTAAAGCTCTACGATGTGAGGGATCTACCAGATTAGAAAAATATTGGGCCATAGAGTCTTGAGTGGGGGAAAGCCCAAGAAAACGTGGAGAACAGACTCCAGAGCTACCAGCATTAATTACTTGAGCTTCAATATCCCAAATCCTCCTTCAGACAATTTGAAGAATATCCATTTCACCAGAATTGGCCAAAGAATCCAGATCAATACCAATGGATTTGATTTTAGACACTATGAATTGAGACCAATTCGGGATGTAGGGGTCCGCAAGAAGGAGAGCAATAAGACTATTAGGAGAGGGCTAAAATGGAGATGAAGCCAATACTTAATAACAATAGACCATGCCCTTGATTCAATAAGGTGTAAACCCAACTCAGCGCAGAGAGTAGAATAAGTAACAGAACTGGGGAGCTCAAGTATCCTGCACAGAAATAAAATGTTAATACATTCAACCCCTTTAGAAAAACCTTGGCTCCACACAGGAATCCCATATAACAGGCAAGAGATAGCTGTAGCCTGAAAAATTCGAAGGGCGGCTGGAACAAATTGACTACCTCTTTGATGGAAGTAACGTGTTACAGCTGCGATCCTATTTCTGGCCAAAATGAGGGAATGCTCCCAATGAGAGGACCATTTTAAGTTGTATTGAAGCAAAATACCAAGGTATCTAAATGTTTTAACCTGTTCAGTTTCTCTACCCTCTGTTCTCCAACAAAGGCGCTTCCAAGATTTTGAGAAGACCAATATTTTGGTCTTATCAAAATTAACAAAAAGAGAGTTCTGTCTACAATAGGTAACTATAAACCAATATCATAAGTATGTTTCTGCACAAATAGGAGGCAGATATATACAGATGGTCATGACCAATAAAACCAAAATAAAAACTGGAAATCTAGTCTCTGACAGCTCAATTGCCTCAGACTCCTTGTAGAAGATGGTACAAGACTAAAAAACCCTTGGCATCTGCCTATTAGAACACACAACAATATACATTAGAATATGTTGATTTATATTCCTTACCCCAATGTGATACAAGCCTCTCGCACTACCTGAGACCGCAAGTCTTTTGCAGATAATTTAAATGCTCCATCAAGCAAGCGCAGATGTTGGAAGAAGGTATCATATTCAGCTGCTCCAGCCAGCAACAGAGAACGGATCTTTTTCAGCTATTGAACAAAAACATTTAGAAAATAAGATCAGTAGAGAGGTATACTGTTGACCATATTTTGAGTTTTATGGGAAAAAATTCCACTCAGATTTTCAGCACAATCCTAAACAGAGCTACACCCTTCTGAGTTCATGGAAATCAATGGGCTTATAGGGGTGTAACACTCCATTGAAGATGCACTGTCAGAGACTGGCTTAAGAGCAACAGCAGATAATGTACTATGCTGCTGCATGTTCTTTCTCTTCTCTTCTTTTTTGTGTCTTTTTAAAGAATTGGTTATTTTATTAATTTATAGTATTAGCTGCCTTGATTGGTTCAGCAGAGAGACAGGATAGAAGTGTTCTTAAATAAAAATAAAATACAAAGAACAACATGAACTATCAAACTTTTCAAAACAACACTAGGAATATTTATGCTGAAAACTGAAAGCTAGAACTCTCAAGATAAAATGAATGCAGTACTTTGAGTGCTACAAGTTCCTCACCTATACATACACAACACACACATATGCACACTCCAAAATGGTAAATATATACATATTAGGCAGATTATACTCCATTAAAAATAAATATACCTAATCCTCAACATGGGCAAATCTGTGGATACTTGAATCTGAAGACTGCACCAAAACACAGACAGTAGATCTTTCTACAAACCTAGAAAACACCCCGGGTTTACAGAAAAACCTGAAATCTTAAAAAAAAAAAACCCTACTGGAAGGCTTAACCCCCCTCCCATATAACAGAAGCAGCATCAGTAGCTTTGAGAAATTAATACTCTCAATGGTCATTGATAGAGAGCCACACCATACTGCCAGCCTTGAATTCTGTCAGTAAACAGCAGGGAGAGAGGGCAGGGCCCTTTCAAGGGCTGTTTTCACTTTTAACTGAAGACTAGGGTAACCATCTACAAGATGAAAAATTTCTGAAGATTTGAAAGTTGACCCCAGGAGAGTGCAGGTTCTACAGAAGGAAGGAACCTCAGAGCGTCCATAGAATCCATCCTACAAAGTGGCCATTTTTTCCAGGAGGAACTGATCACTGTAATCTGGAAATCAGCTGTAATTCTGGGAGATCTCCAGGTCGCACATGGAGGTTAGCAACCCTAGGGAAGACTCACAAGGTCCAGGACCACCAGCAACCACCCAATGAAAAATAGTATAGTAGTTAAGAGTTTCAGACTAGGATTTGGAAGACCCAGGTCCGAAGATTTCTGTACCGTGGAAGCTCACTGCATAACTCTGCACAAGTTACACACTCTCAGCCTAACTCGCGAAGTTGTTGTGAGATAAAATAGAGAGGAGAATGATGTCAGCTGCTTTGGGTTCCCATTGTGAAGAAACAGGCAGGGTATACATGAAATAATAAATGTAGCTGAAGACGGTTGGGCAAATAAAATGTAGGTTGGTTGATAGGTCGGAAGGAGAGAAGGAATATGGAGGCTGCCAGGAGAAGGAAAAGAAGAAATAGTGGGGGTAGGGGATACAGGGAAAAGTGATGTGTTCCCCCCACAAGTCCTTGTGGATTCCCCCACTGCACAATTGGGCCTGGAATGGTGACCAGCACTCTGCTCCTGGGCCACAGTTTCCCTGGGCAGAGGGGCTGCCACAGTGAGGGAAGGAGGGAACTGTGAACACAGAGGGGGGCAGATAAAGGTACACTGGCTGGTGGTTGGGAAAGAGAGAAGGTAGCAGGAGACGGGGAGAAGCTATACGGGTTTTCAGAGAAGGGGAAAAGGAAATAGCGAGGGAGGGGAAAATGAGATGTCCCCTTCCCGCTTGTAGTTCATATAAAATCAAATACTTACTGCAGTTACTCTCTGTTCCCAATCATGTTTATCATCTGACAAGATTTCTCTGATTTTGTTGATGGATTCCTCAAGGTCTCGACTCGAATAAATCTGAGAAGAGGAAGTGTAATAATGCTTAATAAAATCCTTTCATTAAGCTGCAAAATGTTTCCACCACTGAGCCAGAGGACTCCTTAAATACTGAATTTAATCATTTCCTTTATAATAATTACACCAATTATCCACACCTTTCAAAATATGTTTGATGCTTTATATTTCAATATGTTAAATAGGATGCCTCTGGCCAATACAATTTAAAACCAGTACTCTAGAGGCATGGTTCATAGGCTTGTCTGCAGGTCTTCCATTCCTCTTTATTACTTCATTAAGGAAACAACAAACAACTTTGGGGAACAAAGGAACCTCAATGGTATGTATAAAGATTTTAAAATGCCAAATATTCTTAAAGGATACTGTGAACATCATTTTCTACTATCTTTCTTTCATATGTTCTGAATTTAACCTACTATCCATAGAGACTCTTAAGGATCATCTTTCATGTCCTTTGAAACCATTTTACAGGGACAGGAGTGCCTGGATTAAGATGTGATTGAACTTCTCTCTGATGTTTCTGCAGACAGTTCAGACATGTTCTGGTGTAAAAGAATTCAAATTGACATATAATGGTGGGTGAGAGGAACAGTGAGCTCAGTCAACAATGTTATTACCAACAGACTTATTGGGGCAAATGCAAATAAGTTGCTTTACCCATTGGCTGAACTGAGCACCGGTCAATATTTATCAGACATCGCGGCATCCTTGTGTCTGCAATGGGAACATCGCCATCATTTTGAAACCTAAAATGGGTGATTAAAAAATGGCTTAAGGGATTGGGCTCGCAGTGCGGTGGAATGAGGTGCTCTTATCCCCTCCTCTATGTCTTTTCAAATGCTGAATGGCACGCCCCCCACCATGGCTGTTTCGGCACTTGAAAAGTGTTGGCGTGTGGGGAAACAAGAGTACCTCATCTCACAGTACTGTAGGTGGGCCCTTGTGGCATTTTTAGATCACCCATTTTAAGCTTCTGAAATGTTGGTGGCAGTCCATGGGGAATACAAGGATGCCATCACATCTAGATTGGCCTACAGCTGACTGGGAAGAGAGAAGGTTTGATCATGGTAGCGGCGTAACCCCTAAATTAGCAGATCAAGACTTATAGTGCATAATGCCAATAAAGGTTGTTGTATTATATTGGCTTGTGAAACTGTAATTCTGGTTAAAAGACTAACAGGATAATCCTATACAGTTACTCCTGACTTAAACCCACAAGAATAATTGGGTTTAGACTGGAATAACTCAGCATAGGATTGCACTGTAGGTCCAGTGTGATGTAGCGATTACTGTCATACTAGGACCACGGAGACCTGGGTTCAAACTCTATATCGACCGTAAAGCTCATCAGGTGGATCTGGACCACCCATTCTTTCAGCCTAATCCCCTTCATAGTGCTGTTGTGAGGATAAAACAGAGGAGGGGGGAATCATGTATGCTGCCCTGAGCTCCTTGGAGGAAGTGTGGAACAAAAAAATCAACAAACAGAAAAACTGGTGCATATGATATCCTTATCTATAGTTCTGGCTGGGGCAAAGGGAGAAGAACAGCACGGACACAATGGAGGGTATGCACAAATGTAAATTTGCTATGGGTAAAGAACTGGAAGAATTAAGTCCTTCAAGCAGCTGCCTGTGATGGGCAGTATGCTTAATTCACAAGAGCAGCATTCAAAGTGCCCAAAGAAAGGCCCATTTTGGCTTTTAAACAAGTGTTTAAAATTTGTGGGACTATGTACCTGAACAGTAGGGACATCATCAAAAGCTTTAATGAAATCCTCTTCATCAACAGCACCAGCTCCTTCTTTAGCCACTGGGAGAGGCAGAAGTAAGACAGTCTTAATGGTTAATATACAGTGAGTTAAGGAAGTAACTGCTAAAACAAGCACTTGAAAGTGCAGCAAAGTGGTAGTTAAATTACTTAAGGTAAAATATTTCTTATTCTAATAAGAGAGGCAGAGACAATAAAAGTCAAAGAACTTGTACAGCCCATGCACAAAGAGGTCAGGTTCAATACATTATTCAACAGTATAATAAGATGTAACTACAAAGGCCTTCACTCTTAAAAGATTTAGCCTTATGTGTAATCAAATTGTAATATTCTTGACATAGATACACAATGAAGACAGACAGAGGGGAAGAAGAGGAAAAGTATTTAAAAAATTTCATTAGATGTGTTACTGTTTGACACAGAATAATGCAGTTTTCCTGCAGATACCATTTAGAATCCGGATACCTGGCCGCCGACTCTTGCAGCCATATGGCTGGGGATCCGCCTTTGCCACCCAGCAAGGAAGGGAGACGTTTGTTTTTGTGGGAAATGCCGCATCTGGGTGTTTAGTGTGGGGGCAAAGGCCAGAGTTTTAAGGCTGGCCCCGCCCCTAGGGCTCAGTCTTCGCCCTGTTCTCAGGCTGGGAGCCATGCAGCGCTGCTCCAAACATTGGGCCCGTTGGCCCAGTGGAGGAGCAAGCAGGAGCAGTGGCCTCTTCAGTGATTCGGTGCGGGATGGTGCGGTGGCAAGCAGCATTGAACAGGGGCTCTGTGGTGGATGGCGGTGAGAGGCCTCATGTGCCAGCGGCCAGGGTCACAGCTGGCAGTGGCCAGAGGTGGTGAGAATGTGGGAAAGACCAGCGGGAGGCTGTCAGGATCCTGGGGTTAGGAGTCAGGCAGTGGGGCTGGGGTTCCCATGGACCTTTCAGTGGGCAGGGCAGACTTGGGGCCTTGTGCGGAGCTTTGGGAGGGCGCCGAGAGTCAGGGGCCCTGTAGGCTTCAAGCGGTTCGTTGCAACCAGTCCACTCTCGCCAGGGGGCCAGGTCCATTAATTATGGGTATTCCCTCCCAACCCTTAGCCCTTGTGCAGTGGGGGCCTGGTGATTTGCAAGCTGCTGGGCCACACACTTTTGGGACTGCTCCCTGTGAGTGGCCAGAATTTGCCTTGGGTGGCCATTTAGGTGAGGGCCTTGGGCAGCCATTTGCTGAGGGCCTTGGGCAGCCATTTGACAGAAGCTTTGGGTGGCCATTCAGTGAGGGCCTTCGGTGGCCATTTTGCATGGGCCTTGGCATGGCACCAAAAAAGAGCACGGGATGCTCTAAAGGCAAGCAGCCTGCATCCAGGGCTCCACCCAAGAGGCCTGTTCCCATTCTGTCCTCATCTGAGGACAAGGAGGGGGATATAGCTCAGCAGGCCATATTAGACAGGCTGAATGCCCTGGAACAGGCTGCAGGGGTTCCTTCCCACGGGGGAGGGACCGGAGAGGGGATGCATAGATGTAAGAAGACACATGCTCAGCGGCAAATAAGCATTTCCAAGCCAAAGTACTGATCCATTTGTCTCTTCTTGAGAGTAGACTATGAGTTTCCACAAGGAGTGGTGGTACAGGAGCAGCCCAGCAGGACGATGACACCAATACTGCAGCAGGGACTTCCACACAGCAACACCAGGTGGCAGCTGAGCAGGGGTCATCCACAGCTGGTGGACCAGTTCTTGCGGGTAAGTCTGGGGACACCCTTACCACCAGGGGGAACTGGCCTTGGGGACACAGGTGGCAGCAGTCGACACACGGACCCATGCCCACTGGTCCTGTTTCCCCTGTATATGGTCAGGCTCCCGGTCAACCTTGGGGTGGCCACCCTGCTCAATGTAATCCTCAAGGAGCATGGGGCACTCATGCCTGGGCTGTCACCCATGGGCTCGACGACCAGTTGGGGGGGTGGTCCATCCTCATGGGGTGCCTCATATGCATCAGTGCCTGCATCGGCTTTCGGGGATATGGCACTCCCCCTGGGGGATCACCTATTACCAGCAACCAGGGAAAAGATTTGTAGGGGTATGTATGTTGATGTTTTCTCCCATCTTTACCGCGAGTTAGAGAAGAAGAATAGGGAGGACCTGGAGGATAAGGAGAAAGAAAAGTTAGAGGATGAAGGTGGATAGGAAACTGGGCTAATTAGGTGGCTGGGTTTCTAATTTACACTGGATTGCTTTCAAAGGTGCAGCCCTGGAGGGCAGCTTCTTTGATTCAGTATTTTGACGTTGTTTATAAGGGCTACACAGGTTTCACTGGCCCTGCCTGGATACAGTACGTATGAGGAGTTCAGGATGAGGGCAGCCATAAAACCTTCACTGCAGTGGGATCAGATCCATCCCCATTTATGGCTGCAGGTCATGTCACCAGCGCAACTGAAGTTGGGCAACCAGTCGCATAGTGGCCATTTGGTCCAGTGTTTATCAGTTGCTTCCACTCCCCGCAGTCAGGCCGGGCAGGCAGTTCAACCCTGCCAAATTTGTGTCCTGGGTCAGAGTGGACTCAGCGAAGACCAAGGGGATGAGACAGAATCACTAACCAGAAGCGTAAGTCAAGAGTTCAGTCCAAAAGTCATACACAAGGGAAGCCAGCCGAGGGTCCAAGAAACAGAGTTCAGGCAGGTCCAAGAGGCATTGTCAAGCAGGTCCAGGATCCTAAAGCCAAAGGTTCAGAAATGGCAGCCAGAAACAGGTCCAGGTGGTGTGGTTGCACATCTCCAGGGAGATAACAAGTTGCTCCTATGCCTTCTTCCTCTGAAACCCCATCCTTTATCAGCAGCTCACAGCTGGGTCTCGCTGCTTGCAAGAGCACTGTCCATTAACTCCAGATGTTCCTCTTAATCTGGCAGTCACCGGGCAGCAAGGCACGTGCTCCGCCTCCTCTTCAGGAGATCCAAGCGTGCCCGACTCCTCCTGGGTTCCCCTGGCTCTGAGGCAGCCTGTGAAGTTTCTCCGTGATCTTGGGTTGTTTCTTCCGTGTTCTCAGTGTTCATGGGGCTGGAGTGTCTGCTTGTCTTCATCCACTGGGGCACTAGGACCTGCCTCTGCTGTCTCAGGGTCGTTAGAAGCATCAGCTGGCTGAGTTTCAGAGGTGCTGACGGGGCTGTTATCAGCATCAGCTGAGTGCTCTTCAGTTAAAGCAGACTGGCCCATGACAATTTGCTGGGAATTTGGGTCGCAAGGGGTGTGTAACTGGAAAGCCCGTCAGTACATGCGTGAGTGCCCATTGTGTGCGGGTCCACACCCCTTTTCAGCGTGCTTCCGGGGAAAACCACAGAAAGGGCGTAGGAGACCAGAACAGGGCAGATCAGGCCAATCTGCTGGTAATGGGTCCCAGCCCGATAAAACTGAGAGTGCTTGAAGCTTGACTTCGGACCTACCCCAAGTGGGAAGATGCCTTGTATTTATTGCAGGGCTTTACTTTTGGTTTTTGTATCCCAAGTCAGGGTGCACGTGCCCCTTTTTGACACGAATTTACGTTCAGTTAGAGGCATGGAACATATAGTTAAAAAGAAAATTGAGAAAGAAACGGTGGAGGGCAGGATTTTAGGCCCATTTCCTGCTCCATCGGTGCCTAATTTGAAGGTTTCTCCTCTGGGGATTGTGCCTAAGAAAGCCCCAGGGGAGTATCACCTGATACATCACCTTTCTTATCCAAGGGGGGAGTCAGTTAACAATGCTATCCGCGACACATTATGTTCTGTGCGGTATACTTCATTTGACCAGGCCATGCGCATGGTGTGCTAATGTGGCCTGGGTGGGGAGATGGCCAAATGTGACATTAAGTTGGCTTTTCGCCTGGTCCTAGTGCATCCAGAAGATTTTGAGTTACTGGGATTTTCTTTTGAGGGCTGTTTTTACATGGATCGGAGCATTGCCATGGGCTGCTCAGTTATCTGGTGCAGCTTTTGAACATTATAGTTCATTTCTGGAGTGAGCCCTCCGTTCCCGCACTGGATCGAACACAGTAGCTCATTATCTGGCTGATCTCCTGTTTGTGGCACCCCTAGGTTCTGGTCAGTGCAGCCAAATGGTGTGCGTATTTCTTGAATTGGCGAGCAAGCTGAATGTGCCCCTTGCACACAAGAAGACCTAAGGTCTGGCCCAAGTTTTAACCTTTTTGGGTGTGGAGCTGGACATGCATGCTCAGGCCTCCTGTTTGAGGATAATGCTTACATTCCCTTGCGGCACTCTAAAATGAACCGGTGGCAGCTAGGGTCAGTGGTTACATTGGGTGGATGCTCCAAAAAAGAGCTGTGCCCAGTTTCCGCACTGACTGCCTACATGGCCTAAGTAGAGGCTTGGCCTTTGCAGTGACAGGGTGGTATTGGTTACAGATTGTGGAATGGTGAGCACCAACGGACACCCACTCTTTGGTGTCTAGGTGGCCTCGTGAGTACAGCGCTTGAGCCCTGCTGTCCGGGGCGGGAAAAGCAGACTGCCTATAGGACTGCCCTGGGTAGATCCTCCCATTGAGCCTTGCGGTTCCAGGGCGAGTACTGGAAGGCTGCTGACCAGATGTGAGCTACATTAGAGGGCTCCCACCCAGAGCAAGCTGGCTCGTCTGATTTTCATGGCAAGGGAGGGGTCTTGGTGGACCCCTGGCCTTGATCATCCCGCAATGTATTGTTCTGCCCTTGCCGTTTTCAGTTGTGATTGACAGTTAATAAAGCGGCCTGTTAGTTAACCCAACTCTGGTGTAGGTCTCTTTATTCTGTCTTGGGGGGCAAATAAATGTTATTTCCCTGTTGTGTTGGTTGCCCTTGCAGTTAAATCCACCCAAACAGGCCTACCATCTGAAAAATGTGCTTGTCTTGGAAGAATCACTATTAACTGCATACAAATGGAAGATTTAGGGTCACAACAGATGTGACAGACATCATATTCCTCTACCAGTCTGTTGGAAGGTAAACTGTATGCACGTGCAGACAGGGTTTGGATTGGGGTCATGTGGGAAGGAAAAAGGAAAGTTAAATCTTCAATCTCAGATCAGTTTATCTAGTTGAAACCTAGACACTCCCACTACTATCAGCAGTTTTTAAGTAAAAAAACAAGTGTCCTTTTAAAGGCCTGCTTTTTTAAAAAGTTGCTAGTAACAGCATTGAAAAACAAGTGTCAGTGAGTGAATTTGAGTAGCAGTTGAAGTTTAAATCCCCTCTGTCCTTCCCAGAAGACCCTGATCTGTATCACAGCTGTGTATGAATGCAATGATTTATAATTAATTTACTTCTAACAGACAAGGCATACAAGTATGGTCTCCAAAAGCATGAACATACAAACCACCTCAATTCTCTCTTAGCATTTCAAGCGACTTCAAATGAGCACTAAGACTAAAGAAGAAAATAAAAACATCATGGGGTTTGATTCCAATCTTCTGATTTGTAAAAGTCTGACCTACATGGGGTTTTTGAGACCAGAGCCACTGTTCCAGGTCTGCGAGCAGTTCCCATCCCACTTTTTCGAGAGGTTGAAGGAGCCTTTGAAGACGTAGAGGAGCTGGCTGAAGAAGGTCTGTTCCCGTCCACAGAGTCATCATCATCAAAGTTTTTATCTGCAGAAGAGCCACAATTCCAAATTCAGAGATATATTCAAATTTTAGAACAAATTTCCCTTGCAGAAATGCAGCACAAAAAGCTTCAGAGTAACAAGTTTAAATGTCCAGGTTCAGGGTTATTGCTGGATACTTGCTCAGTCATTTTGAACCACCTGTTAAAAACAGAGAGCGCTAAACTGCTTGTCACAGTCCGGCCTTTCAAAACATTTACAACTATATATAGATTATATCTTTCATATAACATGAAACAAACTTCATATTAGTCTAAAATGGGGGGATGGGATAGTCAAAAATATTTCTTGACCAGTAACACATAGGGAAGAATTATGATTAGCAATGACCACTAATCCAAGGGAAACTGAAGCAACCATCACACACTTGCCCCATGCTTACTAAAACCGCACCACACATTACCATGCACAGTTCCATAACAAGCACCAAGTACAGTCCCATGACAAGGCAAATTACTGACACTCGGATCATTAACTCAGGGTCTAAGACTTTTTCTAGATTCTCCCTCATGTGCATGAAATTCATGTATTTAGAAACTGTATACAGCAGCTCTCCACAGACCTGCTCAAGGTGGCTCATCAAATAAAACAATAACAAAAACAGCATTGAAAAATGATCAAGACATAAAAATATTTAGCAGCTTAAAAGGATATTCCTGCCTGGATGTGGGCAAAAAGGCCCTTCGGCTTGAGACAGATTGCAAAACATTAAAAAATAGACCCCCCCCCTCAGTTAAAAGCGGGGGGAGGGGGGATGTTTTGGCCTGGCACCTAGGGCAGACTAATGTAGGCAGGAGGCAGATCTCAAGCAGGAGGGTATTTGTGATGGCCAAGTACGTCCTCGGCTCACCACCCACCCTGTCATACCTTCCAGTAGCAATGACAGAGTTGATTTTAGCTATAGCATGGATTGCAGGTGGTCAGTAAGGCATTGTGAACAAGTAACTGTACTGGATTATGTGCTGCTATTATAGATGATGCCCGGGGGTGGGGGTGGGATGGGCGCAGAATAGGGTCCTGAGGTGATTTCTACTACTTTCACCCTCCCCTTCTCCAGGAGTCACTCACACAAAAACATCTCTTTCACAATTCAGAAGATAAGTTTATGGTCTCTTCTTGAGAAGGGCGCAGTGTTTAGTGGTTTGGTAGATAAGACAAGGCATGTAACAAATCATTGCTTATCACAGCAAGGGACAGAAGAACTCCACTTTAAAACTGTTACAAATTCACATACCCACAGCTTTACTGAACTGATTGGCTATTTCCGTCAGACACAGAGAATTATTTTATATGGAACTTCTCCTTAAACTCAGGAACCTCAGCCTACTGAAACAGGGTTGGCTTGTCTCTTCCGATATTTCCCTCAAACCCTTCACAAGTCCCTAACCTACTATTTCTTTAAGGTAACACAGGATACTAACTCTGTTCCTACATTAAGCCCCCTCTTAATGGGAGGACTGAACAAAATGAGATTACTACTTGGTGGCTCCAAAGTACTACTGATACTGCATGACGTGTTTCTGCATGAAGCATATTTATTTCACAAAAACAACTGGAATTCTTGGTCTCCCAATTCCATCTATTCTATCTCTTCCAACATGGAGATTAACCACACTCCATTACTTGATATACCATCTGACAAACAGCCTATTCATGCCTAGTAGTTTTCTCCTGTAATGCTCAATCTGCTGAAAGGGCACAAATGAACCAACACACACCAAAAAACTTCATCTCCAAAGTTCAACGCTAACACCTGCAGTGTGATAAGATTTGGAGCTGAAGAACACTGTGCCCACAAGAATGCTAGGCTTGCCCATATGGGTTAACACTTTCATATGACTACCGTCCTTATTTAAGTATGGCACTATTGCCCCTTCACCACATCTAATAGAAGTGAGTTCCGAACAACATTCGGTGCTGTGGGACCACAGTCAGAAAATGCTCTCTCCAAGGAGGATGGATTTTAGAAGATTTATAAAAATGTATCAGTTCTGTCAAATGTTTGCAGCTACTGACCTCACCGCTGTCATGTAGAATTTGTTCTGCTTTCAGGTGGCTTCCTTTTAATACATATTTCATTGGGATTTTAGTGTAATCGGGATACTGCGGCTTTCTGACAGAAAAGTTTTATATAAATATTGGCTGAGCTCTAAAGGGTTGTTTAGGCTCGTGCGAGGTGGCTCACTCTAGCCCAGTGAAAGCTTTTTACTCTCTGTGGGTTGTAACGGCCTCTTCCAAATCCAAAACACTTTTCTGAGAAATTCCCCTCTAATTCAAAAGATATTATCTCTGTAGCTTAAGAGTTAGTGCTGAAGGAAAACACGACTACAGCTTTCTTGAGCTCACGGAACTAGTTTCACAGCTCTTTGGAATCTGGCCAATGGAAATAAGCATATGCTTGAAAGACTCGATGAGCCCATGTTATGCATATTTACTTCCAATGGCCTATGTAGCTGTCAAAAACACATCTGTTTCTGTATTCCTGTTCAATAAAACATTCAGGCACGTGCTCCCAGTTCTGAATTGGAACAAGCCTATAGTAACACAAGTACAAGACAGGAGAGCCTATGGAAGAAGCCACTCCCTTGGGGTTTCATTGCCTTCAGATTTTTAAACATGTGAACTGCTACCCCCAGCACCACACCATACAAGTCATTCAGAATGATATCAGTGGGTCATGCTTTCAGAAAAGAGTAAAGGATCGAATACATGGAGAGAGTTATAGCACAGCAGAAGGTTCTGTTTATATTAATCTTAATCTGTTCATATGAATCTTATTATTGTGATAGTGGAAGGCTGAGTGGGAATTTTATCCTATCTATATTTTCTTTTAATAACTTATGAAATTGGAATTAAATTCTGAAAGGACTGATCTCATTCTCATAAAAAAAGATAAAAAGAAAGCACAGATACTACAAAAAATGATTTCTATTTGAAAGCAGAAAGCATACTCTCCTCTCTGAACTGCAGTTATCTCTTTCATACAGACACTAAGGGTGTGGTTTCTTATACCTTAGTATTCCAGGGAAAAGCCTCACTTCTAAATTATGCTTCTAAAAAGCAGCTCATTTTTTTAACATATCAAGAAAAAATGTCTTTTCAAAAACAGCTCTTTGAGACACAAAAAAGCCAACATTCTACAGAAAAGTTACAAAAGACATTTAGCTCCTCGTTGACAATATAAGCACTAACCAGAATAGTCACAGTATTAAACTCTTCCCCCTCAATTTTCATTAATCTGACATGTTCAGTTTAAGACATGAGGTCTCTGAGCAGCACGTGTGCCAGGCAGAAAGGGAAACAAAGAACAGGATAAAATCTGAACATGGATTTCAGGAAATAAGATGCAACTCATCCAGATATATACCACAGTAAAACTGATATTCACCACAACATTATAACTGGTGGATGTAATTATCATTTATAACAAGGATGAGATTCTTTAGTCTACCCATACATTTTGTAAAACTAAATCTCCCCCCCCACCCTTTAACTTCCACTGTTTTCAGCAGACATAAACCAAAGCAGTCGGCTGTTCCCTGAGTTTAACATTTATCCACTATTAATGACAAGCTCCGTGATCCAAAGCTCATTTATGACTGACATCTAGCAATTTCCGGGCACATGCCTTGATCAAAGGAGGCCTTTGTTTGCTCACTGCTTCACTAAAAGGAAGACAAAAATCCTTAAAAGTCCTTCTCTAAATAAAGGGGAAAATGAGTAAAGGGAAAAATGAGAAAATTGCTTACAGGTACATATCCTTTTGCAAATAAGCTTCTTCAACATTCCTTCATATTTTCCATAGCGAGCCTAGATGTAACGTTGTCTCACAGACCGCTGCAGCTTTCCAATACAGGACATAATCAATCCTTGCCCCCTGTATTCATTAAGCATGCTGCTTTCACACACAGAGTTAAACAGCCCAGGCTTCGGCGCTGCTTAGGTCGGTGCCTGTGACTTAACAGAGTCCAGTGCATTGCACGGTCAGCCTCAGAACGTTTTAGACCTTTCAAGGTAGAAACTGGCTGCTATTTGAAGGCAGCTACAGCAGACAACCTAAAGGCGGAAGGCAAGCTCGGGATGGCCGGCTTGGCCAAGCAAGAGGGAACAGCCCAAGTTCATCCCCATGGGGCACCTAATGGGAGCATCTCAACAGCTGTCATCATTCATCCATGACAAATACATTTGTCAGTATTTGTTTGTAAGAGCTGACTCTTTCACGGCTGTGTCAGGTGTAAAATTAGAACAAAGAGATGCTATGCCAGGAATACAGAGACTTTGCATGGGGAAAAGATCTACAACAGCCCCCTCCCATTTACAGTTGCCCTAAAAAAATATATCACTGTGGTGAGTTCTTTCCACCCCCCCTTTAAAAAGCCCATGGGTTGGATCCTGTCTAAATTCTTTGCATGGGGGCATAACACTGTGACTGGACCTCCAAGAACAACATCGGGTGGGGCAACCACACAGTTACTGTGGCATGTGGGAACTGGCAGAAATCACCCCTCACCCTTGCATTCAGAGCTCTTTTCTGTGGGATCCAGCCCTATGTGTTTCCAAATAGTAATGTCAGCTAGCATAACTTAAATCCTAAATATTCCCCCCACTTAAGCAAGTTAAAAAATTGTACTGTACTGGTTCCTGTGTGACAGGAAGTTCCAAGCGGCCTTTCAAAAGTTTCAGCTCCTTTTGGAGGAGAGTACTCTGGAAACTTAATTCTTAGCATCTGTGTAGCCCTTTTAAGTTTTCAAAGAATGTCACACCCGTTACCTTGGTGTAGTTCTTACAACTCTGTAATGTAGGTATCATTATACTCAGACTGCAGACAGAGGAGAAGGAGGGGCTGAGGCTGAGAAAGAGAGAGAAAGTCTTGCCTAAGGTCACTTAATGGGTTCGTGGTAAAAACAAGATTCAGACAAGGGACTTCCGCGATTCACAGCTCACTCTCTTAGCCACTATATTACACCAAACAATGGTCTTTGCAACAAACTGTGTATTCGTAGGAGTGCTATTGATTCATACCCCAAAATGCTAGTAAATGAGGTCTCCCACAAAGTAATACGCCTCATTTGGCTCCTTTGTTGATCACAATAAATTTGAAGGCTAGGGATTAAATGAAAACAAACTCCCTTCCCAAGGAACAATTAGAACTGAAAGTCATGGCTAAGCAATCATATTCATAGACTGGTACATACTGCTGATCATCAACTGGCCAACAATTTTAGCTCTTCATACCCATTCTCCAAGTAGTAGATTTTCTCTGAGTACCAGACTACATTTGGTGTTGTTCCTGCCATCTTTCTTTTTTAAAAAATACAAAAACACACAGCTATACAGTGGGAG
Source organism: Gekko gecko (assembly GCA_029375565.1). Classification (NCBI taxonomy): domain Eukaryota; kingdom Metazoa; phylum Chordata; class Lepidosauria; order Squamata; family Gekkonidae; genus Gekko; species Gekko gecko. The sequence goes on along the minus strand of JAPDNY010000003.1, from coordinate 72,044,181 downwards.
GGGTAAAGGGTCTATACTATTGCCCCTCAGAGATTTTTATACTAAAAATTGTTCATCCAGCAGTTTTCTGCCCTCACCAGATCAAGTGGGGGAAAGGCAGGTCTACATCAGAAGGAATTTTGAGCTCATGACTGTGAGTTGATGACACGTGCATTAGATTACACAGCAATTCAGCCACAATTCATGTCATTATTCAACTCTCAATGCTCTAAAAAGCCTTCAAAGTAACTGATCGATCAGATCTTACTGGCAAATCAGGTGTCCTCATGTTAGGTACGAAATAACACTATCTGGACATCCCAAATACCCCATCCATCCCAAATCACAGTCTTTTGCAATACTATTTTCATATGTTGCTGTTGCATTCTTTGGTGACCAACAGGTCTTTTCATTTCCATCACTGGATTCCCCCAAACTCTTTTCAAATGACAGACTGGAACAAACCAAAGAAAAATATAAGATGTCAACCTGATCTCACAAGCATACCAATTCTCATAATCGTTGTGATATATAAAACATGCCCATCTGCAGTGGGAGCTCAGATTATAAAGGACCAAGCTGAAACTAATGTTGACATTTTAATAATGACAGAAGTCACTTCCCAGAAGAACCTATTAAAATAATATTACATTAAAGAAAACTTAAGGTTATTATTAATCAAGTTGTGGTATTCTCAACAGCTTTTCTGTGTACTTGGTGTCTTAACCAAGTTAAATAAGATACAGATTTGCAACAACTTTATGAGGTAGGTTAGACTGAAATGGGGCTTCTCCAAGACAATCCATGAACATTATCACTGAACAAACTTTAGAGCACTAACAAGTGGGGGTCTGCAATATAAGCGGTGTGTGTGTGTGTGATTTCCCTACCCCCATAGCTGCTAATTTCCGACATGGCTCAATGGGGGGACAGACTCGTGGGGCAGAATCCCATATCGCCCCCCCCCGAGCCAAGCCTGGCATGGCTACTAATGAGCCTGGAGTCTCCCACTGCAGGCACTGGTGTGGCTGCTGGCATCCTACACTGCCGCTGCTGAGCTCAGTGTGGCTGCTGTCATCCTCCGTGGCCACTGCCGAAGAAGCTGGCGTGGCTGCTGGTGGTCCTCCGTGGCAAGACGCAGCTACTGGCATCTTCCGCCACGACAGCTGAGCCCAGCACAGCTGCCAACATCCTCTGTTGCTCGCATCATCCTCTGCCACCAAGCCTGGCTGCCAGTGTCCTCCTCCTTTGACCTTGAGGCCAGGCCCAGAATGAAAAGCGTGGTGGAAGAACTCCATCTTGCAGGCCCTGCAGAACTGTAAAGGTCCCGCAGGGCCCTGATCTCTTCCGGGAGCTCATTCCACCAGTATGGAGCCGCCACGAGAAGGCTCTGGCCCTGGTGGCTGCAAGTCTGGTGTCTTTAGTGCCTGGGATAGTCAACTGATGTTGTATTCCTGACCGGAGTGCTCTCTGGAGTATATATGGGGAAAGGCGGTCCCGCAGGTATGTTGGACCCTGGCCATACAGGGTAACAGCATGATGTACCGAGTGAATTTGCTGTTTGGAAATCACACAGATCTCATAAAGTGCAGCAGAAAGAGTTGGTCAAACATCTTCTGGCACCGTATCCCAAGATGGGTTTCCATTTTCTTGGACTTATGCGGTTTCTTCATCAGTATGGGTGGAACCACCGAGTCAGATGTTTTTTGAGCAGGCTCCAAGGAGGAATGAGAGGAAGCCGAAGATATTCGGGGATGAAGAGCCACTTCTAACAGTACCACCTTAAGGTGCACAGCTTGATTGTGTCGGGCCTGCTTACTAAACTTAGCACAGTGAGGGCAGCTCTCAACCCTTTGCTGTTTTCCCAGATAGACTAGACACAAGTCGTGCTTATCATCAGAGGGGAGTTTTGCAGGACAGTGGCAACACTCCTTAAAAAACAGAGTGCAGTCCAAACGCACACCTTCCCGACCAGGGACTGCACAGAGACCACGAAGAAGATCATAACATTACAGATTGTTTTTAGTTTGCTTCCCTTAAATTGATACCTATATGGAAACTACAATGAGGGGCATAAATTATAAGAGTTGATATGGTGCAAGGCAAAAAAAATAAAAATCCAAGACATTTTCTTAAAGATGTCTACTTGTAGGCCTCAATTCCTGTTCCCCTGTTAGTTACACCCTCCCCAATTCCAATCATTTCCACTTTTTTTTTTTTAACTTTGTTCTTCCCTACTCCGCTCCTTAAAGGATTCCTTTCCTCCCTTCTCCTTCTCCTGTTTTGCATTTTCCCTGCTTTTAACTCTACTTCCCCCTTCATCACATGGTACCTTCATCTTCCTCTCTACGTCCTCCAATTTTCTTCAACATCCTGCTGTCACTCCATCATCATCATCATCATTTTCAGGGACTGGACTTACCCCATCCCAGCGAGGTGGCCAGCAGGACGCTCCAGTGACGATGAAGGCCAAAGAATCAAGATGGCCACAGGCAAACGGCCCGATGCAGACTGCAGAGGCCTGCAGACAACGACGATACACCTGTGGATCCAGGCCACAGCAGTCCGAATGGGGCCCTACGGGGGGAGGTCTGGAAGGAGGCATGGGGCTGGCTGCCAGGCAAGAGAGAATGGCTGCCAGGGGGAGAGGAAGCGGGAAGCGGGCTGAGCCTGACCCCGACTGCAGGAGGATCACAGCAGGAGGGGAAGGAGCAGTCTGGGAAACTACCCACTCCGTGATTCAGAGACAGGGGTGGGCCCAGTCACCTGAGCATCTTGGAGCTCAGTGTCTTGCCAACCCCGCCCAACTGCAGTGGGAGAGAGGTGCTTGAAGAACAGGGGACGGGACTGGTTCACTAAGACAGACACAAGCAGAGACCAGTGGGAAGGGGGGGAGGGAAGGAGAGACACAGAAGGGAACAACTCGGAGAGAGAGGACATGAATGGGGTGGAGTACCACGGGGGGGGGGGTGTTAAATGACACAAGATGCTGGGGCCAGGGAGGAACAGACTGGAGTCTAAGAGCGAGTCCAGGAGGGGGGACGACAACTCAAGTCAACTCAACTCTGGTGGCAGGTGTCAGTGGTGGTGAAGTAACCCTGTGGGCTTCCTGAGGCCTCAGCAGTCCTTCGTCTCCCCCTTTTTTTAGCATGGCAGCAGCCAGGGGGCCCAGGGAGGTTGGCACGGAGCCCGACAATTATCATCATCAATCTGTTTAATTATCTATGTGGCCCCGTCTTTGGATAATTAAACCAGAGACTGGGGCCACACGGCAGATGTTTCTACAAACCTGGAAAAGCCCCAAGTTTGCAGACAAATGTGAAATCTAAAAACGTACAAATAACATACACAGGGGTTGGGGTGGGGTTAAATCCCCCAGTGTTCTCCAAAAGGTGCCTGCAGCTTTGAGAAACTGATACCTTCAGGAAAGTAATGTTTTTGTATACTTGTAGGGTCAGATGAAGGGTTTAGGGTGTCAGACTAGGATCTGGAAGACTCAGATTTAACTGCCCGGTCTGCCATAGAAGCTTGCTGGGTGACCTGGACCCAGTTAACACGCACATAGCTGAACCTACCTCACAGGGTTGTTTTGATGATAAAATGGGGAAAAGAGAATAATTTCAGCCACTCTGGATTCCCACTTGGGAGAAAGGTGCGGTTTAAGTAGGATATAAATCCTGGACACGTAGACCCCTGTCTAACTTTTGATCCTGCCCCCACTGCTCAAACTTCTTTACCAGCACAAAAGCCACAACTTCTCTAATCAATAATGAAATACTGTTGAGACAGTAGCACATTTATTGCAATGACATCATGGAAGAGGGAATCTTTTCCAGCATGTGCTTACTAGAATAGTGTTTACTGCAAAATTGCTCAAGCCAAGTAAGTGAAATAAAAATAGATGGCTTTGTCATTTTCATCTGATTTTGTGTAGATTTTTTTTTAAAACATATTCCTCTTGACGTAAACACTGTGGAAGCAACTACCGCACCAGTCTCTGATTCACCATCAATTATCTGCATAAGATCTGAAGTTAAAAATCTGTAAGAAACATGATTAATTGCAGCAAGACGAAACTGAACACTGTACCCCTCGCATCCAGTCTACAGAGGGGACCGTGGCAGCCAGCTGGAGATATATTAAGTATCTCGAGCCGGACGCTTGGTTGCACAGAAAATGCAATTGGCCAAAATGTCCAGCATCATCACCTAGGAAGGAAATACTGCAAACACATTGTCCTAATTGTTCCTGCAGGGCACTGGCAGAGGATTTAAAGACAAGGCCCACTAAAAGCTCCTCAGGTGGCTCTGAAGGCTGCTGAGCTGGCCAGCACTTGCCTTTTCAAAAGTACCTACATTTTATTGTACTTCCACATGCTGGGATGAGAGGTGGCAACATGAAGACCAAAAGGAAACTGTACAAAATTGTGCTTATATCCCTCCCTTATATATAAAAGCGTAGTGGTCGACTGGCATGCCCAAATAAGGTAAAAATGCGCGGCAAAATAGGTTCGCCGCGGGGGCTGCCACTCACCACTGCGCCCTGCCCATTGGCTGGTGTGCCTGGCTGCGTGAGCTCAGTCCCGCCCACACAGCCAGCTCACGGCCTCATTGGGCTGTTGGACACAGTCTCCCTCCAGCCGGCGACACAGGCGGCTGTGTCCTGCGGACCCAGGCTGGACGGCAGCCTCCCTCGCCGTGCGGCCACCCCCTCCCCCGTAAGTCACTAGGGCCAGGAACGCCTTGCACGGTGGGGGGGGCGGGGCTCGCCTCCCGTGCCAGCGCAACTGACGCAAGGGGGCGGCCGCGGTGGAGCTGGCTGCCCCCAAGAGGGAGACTGCCTCCCTCGCTCGCCGCTCCGGGAACGGCCCGGGAAGGGGAGCCGGGCCTGGCCTCGCCCAGCGGCCGCCGCCACCTCGCAAGGGGCCGGCGCATCCATCTGCGGTACGGCTAGCGTCCGTTGCATCCCCCCCGCAACAAGCCTTGCCGCTAGTCATATCATATATTGATAATGTGAAATCTTATTGCACTATGGCAAAATAAGTTGTACAGAAGAACAAAAAGTCTTTTACATAACAAGGTGATGGTGATGACGAAATTCTCCAGAGTAAATCACGTTTCGTCAACACTTCTTCCAAAAGATCAAAGATGTCTCTCCTTATTCCATAGAATGCAACTCTGTCAAATGAAGTAATTGACAAAGTCCAATCCATTATGTGTGTTCATTCTTACATCAAATGGCCAATAGTTACAATCACGCCTTGATTATGTGACTTGTTATGTAAAAGACTTCTTGTTCTTCTGTACAACTTATTATGCCATAGTGCAATAAGATTTCACATTATCAATATATGACATGATATAAGCACAATTCTGTACAGTTTCCTTTTGGTCTTCGTGTTGTCATATGGGATGAGAGGTGGTGCAGAGAGATGGAAGCAGAAGCTCCGTGTGCTTTACAGAACATCAAGGAATGACGAAAAGGAGGGAGGTTCTTTCTGCATGCACAGGCTGACCAACTCAGGACGACACTGCCAGTACCTTGATGAATATATAATAAATCATTATAAATCCTTACAGTCAGGCTGGAATATGTAACACACGCAATCTTAGCACATTATTTCAGCCATGATGGTCAACTTAGAGAAGCGGCATCAAATATCAAACTACGGAATGCTTCATCAGACCTTCACCATAGAGTAATTAAGTAGACAGAACTTCTCTCCCCTAGACAACATCCTAGCAAATGCACTGCCTGCATTAGAGATCCTTATAATTTATCAGGTACTAGGCACTAGCAAGGGCTGATGGTAAATAACTTTGTGCTGGGCCATACTAAATGCTCAAGAACAGAAAGCTTCACACTTCCGGGAATGCTCCTACGTACTCATTGCTTAGTATTGAAAATACTGCTTATTTCATTTTTATCCTTTTGATAGGACAACTTCATCCTAAAATGGAGAAGAATCCAGGGATGCCAGGACTAATGCCATCTCCTGCTCTCCATCTTGGAAAGCAATATCCTTAAAAAAATCAAGCAGATGCCAAAATGGAAACACAGATTTCTATTTTGAAAAGTATTATTTGATAGCAAGGCACTGACTATGTTCCTTTTAGGAACAGAAGACAGTTTGGTGTTATTGACCCCCTTTGCTTTTCCTCAAGCCCTGCTGTGCTAGACGTCTGTCATCCATCTGGTTCCTCCTCAGCATCACAGTACCAAGTCCAGTTCAATAAACATACTATAACTGCTCTGACCTGGATAGCCCAGGCAAGCCCGATCTCGTCAGATCTTGGAAGCTAAGCAGGGTCGACTCTGGCAAATACTTGGATGGGAGACCTCCTTGGAATGCCAGAGGTGGAAGGCAGGGGCAGGCCTTATTCAGCCACCTCTCTGAATATCCTCCAGGAGCGGTCAGTCACCAGAGGTCGCCATCCCTTCCAAGAGCACGCACACTCACACGCACGCACACATATGAAAAATAAACATACTGTTACTGTTTGGAAAATTTATTCTGTTGGCCAAACATTATTACACTTATGCACATTCCAGAATGGAATGCAAAATGGAGTTCAACCTGGGTTGGCAATCAGCTAGGGTTGCTGACTACTTTGAAGGGGGTGGGGGTGGGGAAATGCCCTGCCCCCATAACAGATGCTTAATAAGATGGTCATTCACTTCTGTGCCATGAAAAGTGTCAGCTGCCCGTTTTCACATATTAAGCCGCTGTTAAAGAGACAGGGCATTTTTATCCAGGTGCACCAATGGAGAAAACAGGGTAGGGGGAACAGTATACAGTTGTAGACTATGTCTACACCAGCCCTTTGCTTACCTTAAACTGATTAAGGGATAGAGTATTTTCTGTTGTTCTACTCTTAATCTTACTATACACTGCATACATCCCTGTACCTCTGTCATTAATATTTCCTTGTCCTCTATTTCTTCATTCCTTGCAAAAATATTCTGAATGCTGCAAAAATTTAAAAAAGCTATAACACTATTCAAATACATGATATGAACTTCGTGCATCTTCCAACTTATAATAAGAGCACAGAATAGCAGGGTGGGGGGAAGTACTCACAACGTTGAAAAATACAGTCTTTTACATCCAGAATGAAATCTGACTGACCAAAATTGTTTCACATAGAAAAGCTAACAGTTCTTTTCTAATTCCCGTCTCCCCTACAAAAAAATTAACAGTTCTTTCCTAAGTCCTCTGTCTCCCCTACAAAAAAAATTAAGTCGAAAAGGAGTAGGAGGAATACAGCATGCTTACAGGACTGACTCTTCCTTTTTCAATCAATTCACATTTATATGCAATAGTAAAGATAAAGGTTTCCCTTGCTCGAAAGCCAGTCGAATCCAACTCTAGGGATGCAGTGCTCATCTCCGTTTCCAAGCCGAAGAGCCAGCGCTGTCCAGAGACATTTCCGTGGTCATGTGACCAGCATGACTAGATGCCAAGGCGCACGGAACATTGTTACCTTCCCACCAAAGTGGTACCTATTTATCTACTTGTAATTTCTTGCTTTTGAACTGCTAGGTTGGCAGGAGCTGGGACCAGAGATGGGATCTCACTCCATCATGTGGCACTCGGGTCTTGAACTGCTGAACTACCGACCTTCTGGTCTGCAGCTCAGCATCTTAACCACTTGAGCCACTGCAGCCCTATATGCAGTAAGGGGACAGCAAAAAGCAGCATCCTCTGATAACACAATTTAATAACCATCTTAGAAAAGTAATCCCCCTTTTTTGCCCTCCCTCCTCCTCCTCTGACTTTGCAATTCAGAACTAAAGTCTGTAATAATATGAGCAGTTGGGGGTGGATGCTGGATGGATGGGATGTTGGGTAGAATCATGCATTCCCCCCCCCAAGTCCAACCTCCATCCCCCTCTTAGCAGTTTTAACAAGTTTTGAAGTTATTAGGATGGGACTTGTTCTGAACTTAATTCATGTTTTTCAAGTTTACCGCAATTCAGTACAAAATGGGAACAGGAAGAAGAGTAAGAAACAAGCTTTGGAAGTGTAGTCCCTGCTTGAGATCATCCTCCACCAAGGCTCAGGACAACGGAGGCCAGAGAGCTCAGACTACGCTTCTGCAGAGCCACTGTACATTTCCATGACTGAAAATGGCAAGCGTCTGGAAAGCCCTGTCATCACTATCAGTGAGAAGCAGTGGCAGATTAAGCATTAAGCAGACCAAGCACGTGCTTAGGGCACCAGGGCCAAAGGGGGCACCACAATGTTGGGGAAAGGGTGAAAAAATGTAGAAAAATGCCTTTCAGGTCGTGAATATTGGAACGTTGATACATTGAACTTGTGAAATATTAAAATAGATGTTGTATTTCATTTTTGTAGAACTTTAGGTAGCCAAAGCTTGGCTTAGTTTGTACAGTATGTTGTGTTATCGTATGAATAAATTTTTGTATTGCTGCAGCCTGCATTGTCTATCTGGTCAGACAGGTCAACAACTAAAATGGGCTGGGTCAGTGTGGAAAGGAGGGGGGGCACCGAGATTGGTCAGTGCTTAGGGCACCAGTGAGCCTTAAACCGCCCCTGGTTAGAAGTCATATTGCCACGCAGGAAGGAAGAGCAGCAAGACAAGAGAATACAGTTACCTATTGAACCTGAGGTACTAAAAGCAGCAAGAAGATTTCTTTCTTCCTCCAGGATTAACTTGTATAGGAGGAAGATCCCTAGCAGCTCAAGAGAACCTGAAATTGGGATAGGGGATGTACACTGGTCTGTCGGCTGAATCTTCAACCTAATGTCCACCTGACAGATGTTGCTTGCACTTGTGCTGCCAAAACTCTATGGAAGTTCTTTTCTGCATGCCCGGGTTTCCCCCTGAGTATGCAAAAATAACCTGCATGGCCACTGTGCTCATGTACCGCTTTGATTATCCTCAAAGGGCCTGTTGGAGATTACAAGACAAGCTGGAAGGCCACAAAGAACTGTGTATGGGGGGATAAATTATCTGGAAATCCTTTCCCCAAACTCTTCCACTCCCAGCTTCTCTAAGTTCTCAGGGGCCTGAACAGCTTATTTCACCTGCCCCCCCCTCTCACAGCCTTTTTCACTATTCAGTCCCTTCTGAGAATATTTAGATCTCATCAAATCATTTCGACCCTTTCCAGTTTTTGTTTGGTTAATTTACAAATTCATATTCTTCTGCATACCAGGGAACGTGGTCCTTATACACTTATTCTTTGGGGGGGGGGAGACACTCCTTTTCTGCTTTCATTACCGGCATGGTGGCCAGCCAGTTTACTATTCAATTTAGTGGTAGTGAGGATGACAATAATAACACTGAACACCAGAGAGATAAGCCAGAGCAAATTTCATGCAGTTACAGTAAACTAAGCATCAATATTCCACCATGTTAACTTGAGCCTAAAAGCAGAGGAAAGCTTTTCAATAATTAACAGTCAAGGTGTTATTTGAGCCAAGCTACTTCATTTCAAACTGGTCTACATTTTTAATTCAACCATTTGCAATAATTTTTAATCTTGCATGCAGAGCCAAAACACTTCAGCTGCTTAATTCAAGACGGCTTCTGCAGAAACATGGGAGAAAGGCCCTAATCAGTATGTTGGTGGCAGATGCAGCCTTATACAAACGGATCCCAGAAGTATTTAGGCCTCCCACTTTCAATAATTTTTCGAATCAGCAAACTAATATGAATGCAGAGCTAGGGATACTCTCCCAAAAGTGGAATTCTAATAAGCACAGTCACATTCCTCCCCAATATTTGAAATGGTGAGGGGTGGTAAGATTTCTACAGCCGTCTCCACTCACATAAAAAGTGGGGAGAAGGGACAAACTAGGGGTGGCCTCCAGAAAATAAATTCTCACCTTGTTTATATGCAGCTTTGCCTTCCTTCTATGCTATTTCAAGAAGCACAGATGGACTGGCAGCAGGTGAATGAGACAACATCCCCCAGCATGTTTGACTGAGCCTGCATTTTGAGAGCTGCTGGCCTTTAATCTGGGATTAGCTTTCTAGAAAAACCAGAAAGAAGTGCAACTATAATTGTAGCACTTCATCTGTAACATTCTCCCCAATTCAAAACCTAAAGCCTTCCAGAGTGGAAAATGCTGTACGTCATCCCAAATAAATATAAACACTACATTCCAACCCACACCTATTCTCCTCGCATACATAGAGAGGCAGAAAGCAGGCCTGAGGAATGTTCACCTGAAAATACAACAGCTAAAAGTCGCATTATAACATAAAACTCATAGATTTATGCATTATGCTGAAGCAACCACTGGAGAACCTGTTCAGTTTAGCTTTCGTCTTTCTGTCATCAGCAATTAGAAAAGGAGAAACAAAGTAGCCAAGGGACTAGTAGAAGGGCTAAATGATAATCCAAGTCCCCTGAGCTACTCAATGCCACTCCAGCCACACCCAAATAGGAAAGAGAGGGAGATTTTGACAACAAATCTCTGAAACAAAAAGGTGAGGTGGTTAAAACTAAAGACTTTAAAAGCTGAAGAGAAACCCCACACTTAGGTAAAAGTAAAAATAAAGTAAAAGGACCCACTCAACCTTCTTGCCACTCAACCAGACCTGCATGAGGGAGGGAGGGGGAAGATTTCTTATCCTAAAGCAAAAGGTAGAGGGAAAGATTAGGGAAAGGAATAAAAAACTAAGACCTGAATGTGATAGGACTAAATTAAACAAAACAACCAAAGACAAAACAAATAAAACGAAAACCTAAACAAGGAAGGAAGGAAGGAAGGAAGGAAGGAAGGAAGGAAGGAAGGAAGGGAGGGAGGGAGGGAGGAAGGAAAGAAAGGAAGGAAGGAAGGAAGGAAGGAAGGAAGGAAGGAAGGAAGGAAGGAAGGAAGGAAGGAAGGAAGGAAGGAAGGAAGGAAGGAAGGAAGGAAGGAAGGAAGGAAGAAAGAAAGAAAGAAAGAAAGAAAGAAAGAAAGAAAGAAAGAAAGAAAGAAAGAAAGAAAGAAAGAAAGAAAGAAAGAAAGAAAGACACTCCAAGGATGGAGCACAGCCTTATAATGTCCTTATCGTGCCGGAACTACCACAGAAGTCCAGAACTGTTCAGTAAGTAAACACACCATAAAAATATTAGGGGAGGGGAGGGATGAGGATTTGAATATTTGTATTTTTAAAAGTTTAATACAAGTCAAAACACCCTATGACAGCCCCAATTACCACATTACCCGCTGAATGCATCTGTACTGTAACTAGTAGGGAATCTATGCATTGTTGAATACTGCACTACTATAATAATTAACCTCCTGGATCTTCCAGTCCACAAATTACTTCTCAATGAAGCCTAGATAGTTGGATAATTTAAAAAGTTACTGGACTTAACTGCAGACAGAATCTGCACTTTACCTTTAAATGTAGCTTCCATAAATGTCAGCATAGGCACAGTGAATTCTAAACTCATTGCCATAAATTTTCTAACATCTGAATTGCTCTGAACTGAGGGAACCTCAGGGAACTCCATCGAACATGGTTTCAAGGGCCAGATGGGCTCATATCAAATGCCTAGTACTAAGTAATGAACAGAAATAATTTATTAATACCAAATAAACAGTAGGAGTGCAATTTCATTTTCTTAGTAATAAAAGTCAAATAAAGAAAGACCAGTTTTCAAAGGGAAATCATTTCTATACATATTGTTTAAACAGCAACCTACTATGTCAACTGAGACATGCTGATGTTCATGGCACTGGACAAACACGTGAATGGTGAATCCAGTCTTCCTTTACCCCAAACATTTTAAAATATAAACTCTTTAAGTCTGTGGTGTTCTTAAGATCTATATAGCTGCTTAATGACCCCATGGTCCCAAAATGTAATACTTATTCTATGAATTATAAATAGTGGTGGATGTTATTTAGGTGGAAAGAAAATAGTCCAAGCTCATGACTAAAGGAATGAAGAAAACTGCTCTGAAGCCACATTATTCATTATGAAATAAGCATAAAAAGGTTCCCTTGCTCGAAAGCCAGTCGAATCCGACTCTAAGGTTGCGGTGCTCATCTCCGTTTCAAAGCCGAAGAGCCAGCGCTGTCCGAAGACGTTTCCATGGTCATGTGGCCGGCATGACTAAACACCAAGGTGCACGGAACGCTGTTACCTTCCCACCGAAGTGGTACCTATTTATCTACTTGCAATTTCTTGCTTTCGAACTGCTAGGTTGGCAGGAGCTGGAACTACCCTTGAGTCTGGAGCCTCTTCCTCAAACCCCGTCCTCTGCAGCCCTCAGGATCTGCAGTACTGTTTTCGCCACTGACCTTCCACAGCCTAGCAGGATATCATGGGGCTGAAACTGACATTGAGCTGACCACAAGACTCCGCGCAATAAGCTTATACGGCTGACACTGGCATGCAAGAACCTTTCTGCCTTAGAAGCTGCCGGAGCTGCGCTTCAGTGCGTCCCCCTCCGAAAGACCTAACTCGGTTCTCAGTACGGAAAAAAGTATAAATGTTGACATAAATTTTCTGCATCTACATTGCATTAAGTAACGAACTATTTCCACTCAAAGTGGCAACATTGTAAGGGTGAAGAACAAAGTTATAGAATTAAAGAAGCAGATATTGTTAGTGTGTGTGTGTGTGTGTGTGTGTGTGTGTGTGTGTGTGTTATGTTGCTTCCGACTTATGGAGACCCTATGAATCAATGTGCTCCAAAACGTCCTATCGCTGACAGCCTTCCTCAGGTCTTGCAAACTGAGGGCCCTTGAGGCTTCCTTAACTGAGTTAATCCATCCCATGTTGAGTCTTCCTATTTTCCTGCTGCCTTCAATTTTTCCTAGCATCACTGTCCTTCCCAGTGAGTCTTGTCTTCTCTTGCTACTACCAAAATATGATAGACTCAGTCTGGTCTTTTCAGCTTCTAGGGAGAGTTCAGGTTTGATCTAGAAACCATTGATTTGTCTTTTTGGCAGTCAATGGTATCCATAAACTTCTCTTCCAACACCACATTTCAAACTAATCGACTTTCTTCCTGTCAGCTTTCTTCATTGTTCAACTTTCATACCCACACATAGTAACAGATAATACCATAGCATGAATTAACTTGGTCTTGGTCACCAGTGATACATCCCTACTCTTGAAAATCTTCCTAGCTCCTTTATGGCTGCCATTCCTAGTCTCAATTTCCTCCCAGTTTCTTGGGTACAGACTTCCTTTTGGTTGATAATGGAACTGTCAATAATGTGGTATCATCTGCATATCTCAAATGGTTAATGTTCCTTCCACCAGTTTTCACTCCACCTTCATGTAAACCTAATCCAGTTTTCCTTATGATATAGTCTGCATATAGAACTGAAGAGATAGGGAGATAAAATACATCCTTGTCTGACGCCTTTGTCAATTAGAAATGACAGGTTGCTTACCTGTAACCGATGATCTTTGAGTGGTCATCTGTCCATTCACATCTTTGGGTTATAGTACGCCTGCACCGATCCCAGTCGGTAAACTTAAAAGCTGAAAGCGATTTTCGCACCCATTCCTCATGACACGTATAGGGGGCTCCACTGCACATGACTACAGGGAAGGGCACAAAAATCCTGCCAGTTCCTTTTGACTGCTGCCATCAGCCCCAACAGACAAAAGAACCAACAGCAGAGGGAAGGAGGATGGGTGGTGTGAATTCACAGATGACCACTTGAAGATCATCAGTTACAGGTAAGCAACCTGTCAATCTTCTTCATGGTCTCTGTGCATCACACCTTTGGGAGAGTAACAAGCTCAGGCTTATCTGGAGGAGGGTCCTGGAAGGGCCTCAAACACATGCCGACTGCAATACAGAATCATCTCACTGAAGTTTGATGATGGAAATGCACGTCTAGGGCATAGCGCTTCACAAAGGTATAGTATGAGGTGTTGCCCAGGTAGCTGTATTGCATATGTCCTGTAGGGGCGTGCCCTCGAGGAAAGCAGTCGAAATAACCAGACCTCATATAGAATGAGCACACACAGGTCCAGGAAGTGGCCACCTGGCCAGTAAATAACAGAGCTTAATAGTCTCCACTATCCATTTGGACAATCTCTGCCTGGAGAGTCTATGTCCCTTCCTGGGCCTGGCATAGGATACAAAAAGAGCCGGGGTCTTGCGCAAGTCTCTAGTTCAGTGTAAGTAGAAAAGTAGCACTCTCTTCATGTCAAGCGTGTGAAGGTGGCATTCTGCTTCACCCCATGGAGAGGAAAAAACATGGGAAGAGTTATGTCCATCTGGAGATGGAATTCTGAAACCACTTTGGAGGGAAAAGTGACATCCGGAACTAAAGAGACACTTTCCTGATGAAAAGTAAGGTAGGGAGAATCACAACACAGTGCCATCAATTCCCCTACTCTTCTGGCAGAAGTTATCCTAACCAGAAAGACTGTCCAAGAAAGCAGCTGTAGGCTGCAGGTGGCCATGGATTCAAACGGCCACCCTGAGAGTCTTGTCAAAACCAGTGGAAAGCCCCAGGATGGTGTGGGACTATGAACTGATGGGAAGTGATGAATGAGCCCCTTAAGAAATATTTTGGAGCACAGATCAGTAAACACTGAGTGCCCATCGACAGTAGTATGGTGGGTCAAGATAGCAGCTAAGTATACATGGATGGATGAGTGACTTAGACCTTGGTCCACAAGGAACAGTAAGAAACTGATGATAATCAAAAGGCTTCTCAGGGTGGAGGTAGCTTAATGGAGTCGAGGTAGCACAGGGACTTCTTCCATTTATACTTATAGGATCTGCAAGTGGGATGTTTTCTACAGTTTAGCATTATGTGATCTATCCTTTGTTGCAGATCCATCAGAGAATCTTCCACACTGTGAGTTTCAGATGTGGAACATTGTGGTAGAGTACCAAGCCCCCTTGAGAGAGCAGAAGATCTGGCACTATTGGGAAGTGAAGAAACAAGCCCTTGGAGAGATGTAGAAGCATCAGGAAGCAGTGCTGGTGTGGTCACCATAGTGTAATCAAGATGCACTTTGGGGACTCCCTCATGATTTTGTTAATCACCCTAGTGTTCCCAGCTCTTTAGACAGATTAACTCTTTCCCAACATTGGAAACAACTAACTACTTTTCTAGAAAGACTAGAAGAACATCCCTTGGCTGAAATAATTCTGACAGGTGATTTTAATGCTAGAGTAGGCAATGATAATAAAATATTCTTTAAGGCTATAGAAATAAAGTTAAAAAATTTAGATACTTAGGTTTGCACTTCCAGTATAATGCATCTTGGTCTGTGCAGCGTAATTCAGCAATAAATATGGCACAATAGAATGTGTTCAATCTAAATTTCTTCAAAAGATCATGGGAATGCCGTGCTGTGTACCTTATACAGCCTTATGTTTAGAAACAGAGTTAAATTCTGTGGAATCTGGTGCGTGGCTTATGACAGTAAAATATTGGCTGCATTTACATTAAAATGTAGACCAAGGGAGCCTTACACAACAAATGCTCACAGAGTCAAACATGTCTAACTGGCTATCACACATTGAGAACAAAATAACTGCCATGGGCATCCCATTGGACTAAATTTTTTAACTTGTTCATTGGAATCTGTCATCCTTTCATCTCTTTTGTATAGTTCTTCAGTGCATTCTTTCCACCTTTTCTTTATTTTGTCCTGTTTAGTTAATGTATTTCTGTGTTGATCTTTCAGCATGTCTAACCGTGCTTTACATTTTTCCCTTGGATTTCTTGGATCTTGTGCACCAGTTCTCTTGTTTTTCCTTTTTTGTTGTTCTCTTCTACTTCTTTACACCAATTATTATAATTGTATCTATGTGTGAGTTGCTGGAATGCTGCATCTAGACTTTTGGTTCTGTTTCTGTCATCTTTTACTTTTGCTTCTCATTTATCTT
Organism: Gekko gecko; assembly: GCA_029375565.1. Classification (NCBI taxonomy): domain Eukaryota; kingdom Metazoa; phylum Chordata; class Lepidosauria; order Squamata; family Gekkonidae; genus Gekko; species Gekko gecko. The sequence continues at coordinate 72,028,359 of JAPDNY010000003.1, read as the reverse complement.
TAGCAATTTTAAGAGCTTTATCAGTCACCACCAAGGCTTTTCTTTTCTTTTGGCTACAGGAATAGTCTTTGTGCATTCTTCCTTGATACTATGCTTTGGTTTCAGCCCATAGTTCTTCTGGTTCATGTTCACTTGAACTTAATAATGCAAATCTGTTCTTTACATGGTTTTTAAACTCTTCAAAAATGTTGCTTAGATTGTATTTGGCACTATGAATATTTTGGTGTTTTTCTTCAGCTTTATTCTAATTTTTGACGTTAACAGTTCATTTTCTGTACCACAATCGGCTCCTGGTCTTGTTCTAGCAGAGAGAATAGAGCTTCTCTACCTTCTGCTTATGTAATCTATTTGATTTTGATATTAGCTGTCTGGTGATGTCCATGTATACAATCGTGTCTGCTGAATATAGATATCATGCAATATGTAGTCCTGTAGAAAATGTGTTTACTCAGAAGTACTTCTACTGAGTTAATTGGGACTTGCTTTCTGACAAGCATACTTAAAATTGACCTTAAAATTTTAAGTATCATACACATTTTGTAGTGAATGTGGGAAGGGATTTCACAGGTCAATTCTCTGCACTGTAATGGGGTTCATTAACTCTGCTTATAATTTCCCTCTATAGCTATGCAGTTAAATAAAAACCCGAACCACACCTGCTCCATCAGACCTGTGAGTCCATGTGTTATTTTCACAGAGTGGTGTTAAAAAGATTCTACTGCTTTTGATAAATTTAGCTACAAAATATTTCATGCTATGCTGTCTGATTCATTTGTTCCTAAGGACCAAATGGAGCAAAAATAAAAATAAAATTCTAAAGTCATATTTTTGTCAGTTCTTTACAAAAAAAAAAAACTAGACTCAACCTGCTGCTGCAGGTACAAATCTGCACAATTTATGTCCATTTAAAATAACAATCTGCGTGCAGGGAAAGAGATTTTTCCTCTTAAATCTCAAGGCAGTCATTTCATTTCAGCACCTCTTCAATTCCAGCATAAGCACACATACACACAAATAAAACTGGTTGGAGCCCATGGTTCTCTTCCATTGGTAACACCCTTTCATGCAATGAAAGAAGACTACTCTTACAGAATATTACTTCTCTAAAATAAAGGAACCATTAGATCCAACTCCAAATAACTTTTTACATTGCCTTCTCCCATGCCACGTACCATAAACACTGGAGTCTCCTTATTTTTAAAATCCCCTGAGACAAGTGCCACTATAATACTCTCAAGCAGAGCAAAAGAAGAGGGGGGGAAAGAACCTTGAGTCATATTGAAGAGCCTAACCACACATTACAAACTGCACGATTCCCACAGAGACTTGCAGCTCTATTGTAGCTGCTAGTCCACAGCAGCAGCTCATGAGTAAACACACAATATGGCCCAATTCGAATCAGGACTGCTGCACAGGAAAAAGAGGAATCCCTGCTTTCTCCCCTGTGGTGTTTTTGGAGGCTGAAACAGCCCAAAGGAGTGTTATTTGCTCCTCCAGAATGTGCACTGAATGCTTGCTTGTTCCCAATGAGAGGGAACAGGCTTGACAAAAGACATGAACATATATGTATATGACCAGGTAAGGAAGGCAAGTCTCAGCAATGCTACAAGGACAGAAATTACTAACACAGCAGATAATCCAGAAGTCCTTGCCCGAAGGTATAAAGAATAAACTTTCAGGGAGGTGGGGAAAAAAGGGACTTACTCTCCAGAAAAACAGGTTCTCGGGAGTGAAACAGGTCTTTTGACAGAAAAAATGAACAAGTGCTTATTTCATTTATTTATTTATTTGACTGATCTCCCCCAGAGATCTCTCATTATACACATTAAGTTCTCATTATGCCCATTAAGTTCTAGCCGGAAGCAAGGATAACGGACTATCAAGGGCAGAAAAACAGCAGAAATCAGAGCAGATACGAGGGACTAACATATACTGCTGACTACATAGACAGTACCTCTTTAACACATCCTATTCAGTACATACCTAACCAGGCTACAGTTTTAACCAACGTCGTCAATGCATGGGTTCCCAGCAATGAGTACCAGATCCTGTACAATACCCTTCGACTTCCAGTATATACAACGAGAGGCTTGTGTATTCTTTTAATGAAAGTTTTGAATACGACTGCGACTTAACTCACAAAGGGGCAAAGAAATAATTAAATCAAGTCCCCCAGTTTAAATATTAATATGTTTACTGAACATGCAATTATGGTAACTGGTTGCTGTAACAATTAAAAGATCTTTATTTGCAGTGTTAGCCTTGTATAACACAGGAGAATGCATACTCCAAAACATTTGGCCACACAGCCCACAAATGCTATGGAAGTATATCTGGTAGGTAGGTACAACAGACAGATGTCTCTGCTCCGGCTGGATGTTGGATCTTGTATTCAAAAAGGTAGCAATCTGAGTAGGGCCCCAGCATTAGATCTTAACACTCAAGATGATTCATATAGGTGAAAATGCTCTTTCAGCAGGTCTGCTATGGAATGATGCATGCCTCGCAAGTCCTTGATGCCTGTGCATTGCAGAGGCCACAGAGGTCGTGACCGTCACATACGTTAGACTAGCTGAAGAGTGAGGGTGAAAAAGAAAAAGAATGTGGCAGTGTTCCTCCCCAATCTTCTCCTCTACAATGAACTCACTAGAGGCTATGCATGCAAATAAAGCAAGCCACTATTATTCATGTCTGGCCTGGGCTTGGGGAAGTAAACAAGGCAAAGATTCACACTGCTTAGCACAAGGCCACCAAAAACATTCTCTGGTAATACAGAGTGGTATGATTGATGCTTTCAGTAGCGCAAAGAAGACAGCCATTAGACAGTATTATCGTTTAATTCTGGGGTGTTTGTTTTTTTAAATACACTGTACACCATTATTTATTATAGTGTGAGGACTTGCCCTAAATCACAGCATAGCATCTCATTTGTTCCTTGGCTAACAACAATCATGCACAATTAAGGAAAGCTAAATGTAGCAACTCAATGGCATACTGAAACCACAGACTTACAAAAAGAAGGGTAATTATGCATGGTCCCTCCTCGATGAAGAAGAAAAGAAGAAGGAGGAGGAGGAGGAGGAGGAGGTGAGGAGGAGGAGGAGGAGATTGGATTTATACCCTGCCCTTCACTACCCAAAGGAGTCTCAGAGCGGCTTACAAACTCCTTTCCCTTCCCCCTCCCCACAACAGATACCCTGTGAGGTAGGTTGCTGCAGTCCCAAGAAAGAAAAAACATTATCGCTGGTCAATAGAGAGAAGTACTGGCAAGCAATGCTCCCTCTAAGTTCTGGAGTCTTGTGAGCAAAAATTCTACTTTGTGAGCTACTACTGGCATTAAAGTCATGAGTGAGCAATTTGGCTACTGCAGTAAATTAGTTTGCTCTGGAGCCATCCTTCCTAAGCTGAGACAAAAAGTGTGAGCCAGAGGCTAGAAAACTGTGAGCTAGCTCACACTAACTCAGCTTAGAGGGAACACTGTCTCTCCCCCTCCCTTTCTTGGGAATGAAGCAGTCAAAAGGCCCTATAGGTAATAAATAAGATTTTTTGAACCATCTTAATTTTGTGGGTTATTGCCAGTCAATAAAGAGAAGTACTACAGAGATATTGAACCTTGTTTTAGATTGTCAAATCTTACCCCATGGATATTGTATTTATACGGTACGTATAAGTCTCATGAATTGAATGTTATAAAATAAATGTATTATTACTGAAAAAGTACTATAATTCCAAATTTTATTCAGTACTAAATGATTAAAGTTCTCAATCCATTAATGAAATTGCTTTTGTTCACACTATATGAAATAACAATTAACAGAAGAAAGCCAAAAGTATCAAATGTTCTCTGAGATGTGTCACTTGAATGAGCTATTTAACAACTGGGAATTAACTTCGGAGGGGATGCATCCCTTTGGAAATTTAGCTGGAAAAGCAGCAAGAGATAATGCATATGGCTGGACTAGCCAGGGCATCTTCATCCTGTTCTACAGAAATATGTGGAGAAACCTTGAAAAGAAAAATGACTCCACAGTCAAGGAACAGAAGTATTTTTAGACATACTTTCTTGCTTTGCTCACCTTCTTCTGGAGATCACAGCAACTTTATTATATTGCTGTCTTAGAGCTAATTCTATGTGGATCTCATTAAACAATACACCACACCACTCATGTGGCATACCAGAATATAAGACATTCTCTAGGGCATATGGAAAAGATAATCTGAACAACACCCACAATAGTGTGTATATGTATAAAAAGGTAAAGGTTCCCTTGCTCGAAAGCCAGTCGAATCCGACTCTAGGGTTGCGGTGCTCATCTCCGTTTCAAACCCGAAGAGCCAGCGCTGTCCGAAGACATTTCTGTGGTCATGTGGCCGGCATGACTAAACACCAAGGTGCACAGAACGCTGTTACCTTCCCACCAAAGTGGTACCTATTTATCTATTTGCAATTTCTTGCTTTCAAACTGCTAGGTTGGCAGGAGCTGGAACTAGAGACAGGACAGGAGCTCACTCCGTCATGCGGCCACTCGGGCCTTGAACTGCTGCACTACTGACCTTCCACAGCCTGCAGTTCAGCGTCTTAACCACTTGAGCCACCGCAGCTCCTTGTGTATGTGTATACACACATGTATATATGTTTGTGTACATATATGTGAGTGCGCATACATGACTTGTGAATCTGCTTCAGAACCATTTGCTTCAATATTTGCCAGTAGTGGCGCTGCATACTAAACTGTGTGCCCTTATATCCGTAAGTCCCATGGAACCAGACCGAACTGCCACAAATGCTAAGAAGGATCATGACAGACCACAGGTGTGCATCGTATTATTGAAATGTATGGTTTTATTGGTTTTATGTGAGCCGCCCTGAGCCCACTTCAGCGGGGAGGGCGGGGTAAAAGTGAAAATAATAAATAAATAAAGACAGCTAGACACAACTAGGCTGAAGATCAGGCAAGCTAGACTGAATGTCAGTAGACATGAAGAGAGGCATCTTTTTCTTTCTTTAAAAAGAATGATGTAATACAAAAGAAGACCATTTTAAACATACAGGAGTACTGAACACTGAAAGCGTTCTTCTACAGATTTATTGGAAAACATATATCTTATGCAAGGGGACATTAACAGACCTGGCGACATAGAGGCAGCGAGGTAAACATCCTGCCCTAAACCTCAGAACAAAGAAAAGTTTTCGTTTCTCATTCTGCTGTGTAGTACACAGAGCCTTAGCAATTATGAAGTACATGTAATAACAGTACAAGTGTGTGTGTAAACTTGTGTTAAAGAAACCAATAGGTTTCCTATAGCATTATTTCAGGGAGAACAGATTAACACCAGGTAACTTCTTTGTATGCTCCAAGGAGAAAAGTTTACAACTACCACAGTGGCATTTAAAAAAACAAACAAACCCTCAATGTGAAACAGTCCTCTCTACAGTCTGTATTCTCCAGCAAATACTCTCCTACATGAGGCAAAGGCAGGGCTATTTTTGGGCAGGAACACACGGTAATGGAGTTCCAGCTGACTCCCGAGTTGGCCACGCCCAGCAGGAACTTATTAGCATAACAGGCCACATCCAACAGCACAAACTCATTAGGATTGGCTACATTAGGGGTGTGTGGCCTAACATGCAAAGGAGTTCCTGCTACAAAAAAAAGCCCTGGGTTTTGACAACAAACAAGGTAAACAGAATAAGAAGGCTGGATGACCACACTTCTGGAAACATGGGGGTGTGGCCTAATATGCTAATGAGTTTCTGGTGTTGGGTGTGGCCTATTATGCTAACGAGTTCCTGCTGGGCTTTTTCTACAAAGAAAGCCCTGGGCAAAGGCAAGCTGTTCCACCTCTGATACGGAGACAGACAAACAAACAACTCAACTGAGCACCTGAAAATATCTGGAACTTAATCTGAGAGTCTGACTACCCTGACCAATAACTACTTACTGGCCTCTAATCTATTTTCTTTTCTTTTTTAAAAATCCTCCTGGCTCTCCTCTAGAGCTCCCCCCCTTCAGATTCCTTTATCTAGGAATATAAAATTCCAGAAACACTTGCAAGTACAACAAAATTCAACCTAGAGCATGTATTTTGGTATCAACTGTGTACAAATTCGTTCCAAGTATTGATAACAGTAAATGTATTTGACCCCTTGACACAAAAGTAACCTTTATCGTTATTTTATATATTATTTTAAAGGCTATTCTACTGTTCAAATATTTTAATGTTTGCTGACTTGAAGACCCTATTTGGGTGGAAAGACAGAATAAAAATATTTTAAATAAAGAGACAGATAATTACTGGAAACCTAGGAACACTGCAAATCAAAAACCTCTCTGTAAATGAAATCCTTGGTAAAAGATTAAGCTTGCCAGACAAACAATGGAACAATGGCTTGGACCCATTGGATGTTCCTGCACAAGGTTAAGGATTTCAGGTCCTACAGTGCCAAGACCACAGCCACACAACCCGGAAAATCTAACGCAATTAAGGATTTCTGTCTGCCATGTGCAACCTTCTCATCTTCCCCTGTCTCAGGTAAAGGTAAAAGCTTCCCTTGCTCGAAAGCCAGTTGAATCCAACTCTAGGGATGTGGTGCTCATCTCCGCTTCCAAGCCGAAGAGCCAACGCTGTCCAAAGATGATTCTGTGGTCATGTGGCTGGCAGGACCAGAAGGTGGGACCTTCCCACCAAAGTGGTACCTATTTATCTACTTGCAATTTCTTGCTTTCAAACTGCTCGGTTGGCAGGAGCTGGGGCCAGAGACAGGAGCTCACTCCATCATGCAGCACTTGGGTCTCGAACTGCTGAACTACCGACCTTACAACAGCCCAAAACGTGCATTGAAATGCTGCTGCGGGGGGACAGGGATCACCAGGAACAGCACTGGGGAGCGTCCAGCAGTTAGGGGAAATTAGGGAAATCACACACACACACGCTTGACCCACAGAAATCCTACACGGTATTCAAACCAACAGCTTCCAGTAAACCTAAACCATCCGAGAATCATTGTGTTTGAAGTATTAGTAGTTTGGGACATAGTCCAAATACACTCTTCAGCATCTTAACAGTCCAATCCTAAGCAAACTTGCACCTTTCTAAGGTGGTCAGTTAGCTGAACGAACTGAAACTGAATCCAGACAAGACAGCAGTATGGCTGGTAAGGAAGGCTGACATGCTAGACAGTTTGCATCCACTTGTCCTGGATGGAAGGGAGTTGGCTTTTGCTGAGCAACTTAACAGCATGGGGGCGCCTGAGCCTTGCTGTTTGAAAAGCAGGTTGGTGTAGCGGCCAAGAGCACCTTCTCTGTCAACTGCATCCGGTTTGCCAGCTCTCTCCTTGCTTAGACTCAGCTGATCTGGCCATGCTAATCCATGCTTTTGTAACTTCACAGTTGAATTACTCTGATGTGCTCTGTGTGGGACTGCCCCTTGAAGTCAGAATGGTCCAGAATGCGGCAGCCCAATTATTGTCAGGGGCTACCTGACGGGAACACATCTTGCCCATTTTGAAATGGCTACATTTGACTGCCAGTACGTTTTTGCGTTCAACACAGGTGCTGGTTATGACCTTTACCAGCCCTTACGGTCTGCAGCCCACATATCTTTTCTTTTCTTTTTAATATAAATAATTTTTATTTTTTTGCAACCAGCATACAGTATATCAAACAATACACAGTACAACCAAACTTTGAAACGTAATAGAGAGTTTTTATACCTGGAGACCCTTACACCTATTGCCTTAACTGAAAATTGTTGCCTCAGAGGTTTCTAGAAGAGTGTCTTCTTGCGTGTAAAACTACCATGGGGCAGTTAGAAATAGCTTATATTAAGTGTTATTTGGAGAAATGGCGCTCTCATGTCTAACTAAGAGAGTAATGATCCTAGAGGGTTAGCCATTTAAGGTACAGAGGATTCAAGGGCAGAATGTCTAGAGACTTCAAGTAGGACACAACTGGGTACCAAGTGCAGCCCACATACCTGAAGGACTGTCTCCTCCCAGACACTAATCACAGTCTCCAGGCTGCCAGCTGCAGGTTCTTCCCCCATTCGAGATGGCCTGACCAATATCAAGCAAAGCCCAAGCCCACTGACACACCACGTTATGGAATGGGATCCCTAAAGAGGGGAGGGGAGCCCCACCTTGCTAGAGTTACTCAGGAGGTACAGCAAGCCCAGTTTCTTCACCAGGCCTTTTGATGGGGCATGAATAAGCAGTCATCTTTTGGGGGAAGGGGAGATATTTGGGGATTATGTAGTCCTGTGCTTTAATAGTAAGATGCCTTGAGCCAAGAGGAAGGGGGAGACATAAATATTTAAATAAATAAATAAGACCACTGACTTCAACGGAGTTAGAAGGCCATAACTGCTTAGGGCTGCACTGTTAATCACTGTATCAGAAACACTGGTGCTCTAGCAGAGACGCCCTCGCACTTGCTTTTTGCAGCCATCTGTCCAACTCCTCTGTCTACCCATATTCATAACCCTCCCCCATGACATGTGTGATTTTTGCTCCTGTTTTACTGTACTTTCACATCTGCTTAGTACAAACTACCTTGGGTCCCACTTCGTAGAAGAAAGGCATTTAAAAATAATAAATCCTACGCATACAAGTAGAATTGATGGACTTATTAGACCACCTCAACAACATCCACCCCAACATAAGATTCACCATGGAAAAAGAAGTCGAGGGTAAACTCCCATTTCTAGATATCATGGTCATCCGCAAAGCAAACCTTCAATTAGGTCACAAGGTCTACAGAAAACCAACTCACACAGACAGTTATTTACACAAAAACTCCAATCACCACCCTCGGCAAAAAAGAGGCATAATCAAAAAATTAGTAGACCATGCAAGACGGATATGTGAATCACACTTTCTCAATGATGAACTAAATCATCTTAACCACGCACTTCAAGCAAATGCCTACTCTAAGAATTAAATCAGAAGAGCGATTAAACCAAAGGTAAAACAAACAACTGAGGAAAAACAGTCTCCCACAGGAAAAGTGTTTTTGCCATATATCAAAGGAATCACTGATCAGATGGGAAAACTTATGGAAAAACACAACCTACGAACAGTATTCAGACCCACCAGAAAAATACAACAGATGCTACAATTGGCAAAAGACAGAAGAGACCCCCTCACTTCTGCAGGCGTATACCGCATACCATGCAGTTGTGGACAAGTTTACATTGGGACCACACAGCGTAGCATTCAGACAAGAATAAAAGAACATGAAAGACACTGCAGACTTGGCCAACCTGAAAAATCAGCAGTGGCTGAACATAGCCTAACCCAAACAGGACGCAGCATTTGGTTCCAAAACACTGAAAGACTGGACAACACTTCCAATTACCATGTCAGATTACATAGGGAAGCCATTGAAATTCATAGACATAAACACAATTTCAACAGGAAAGAAGAGTTTAAAAATAAATAGGACATGGTTTCCTATCCTGAAAAACACAAGATGCTCTACAGCTGACAATAGTACTACAGATAAGATTAGAGTTTCAATAGCCATTCCACACACAAAAGAACCTCCTCAGGAAACAGGAAACTTCCTCAGGAAACAATCCATAGACAAAAGAACCTCCTCAGGAAAGCTCCTCCATGAGCATGTTCATAGCCTGGAGAACTACTACAAGATAATGACTCAACCATACCCCGCCTTCCAGGGTAGATATAAATTACCTGCCTACCATTTTTCTGCTCACCTTGACACAGAGAGTACTCCATCTTTCTTTCTGTGTTATACCTCTGAGGATGCCAGTCACAGCTACTGGCGAAACGTCAGGTCCTACAATGCCAAGACCATGGCCACACAACCCGGAAAATCTACAGCAACTAATTTTTTTTTCCTGTTCAGACAATAAATTGAAGATGATTTCCTAAATAATAAATCATTATTATTTAGGAAATAAGACAAACAATTACCATCAAACATGTTCAAAACCATCTACACTAAAATACTCTCACAATATACATTTATTGCCTACGATGGCAATTAACTAACTAAATGGATTTTAATCCTTCAGGACTCCCAGTCTGCATCTCCTAAACCTGAAAGCAGATCCCTGAAAGATCATACAGACAGCAGGTAGCAACAGCTACACACACTATTTAGCAATCAACAACAGTGTTTGGATTCTGCTGTCCAATTTAGGCCATTAAAATAAGAGAATTATATCTTTATCAATAAAACACAGTGTAAGGGGGGAAATTCAGTTTCAAAAATGGAAACAGTGCCCACTGAAAACAAGTGGGGAGATGAAGGAGAACACTGAAGACACAGCTTTCTTAGCCAAAAACGGCTAATATAAAATGTTTCACTGAAATGAAAATCAGCTCTGGGAGAAAAACAGCAGCTCCCCCCTGCAAATTACTGCTTTGTAGGCATGCAGATTCTTCAGCATCGCCACCTTATCTTGTATATTCTAGAGCAAATCCCATTTTGATAGGCACACTGGCTGCTATGGAATCCAAGCTAAAAATGTAAGCCCAGCAAAGACCCCAGCACTCCTTTGGTATAGTCTGAGACTGCCATTCATTCTCGCTTTGTGTATGCCTTTTGACCTAAACAATTTTCACAGTTTAAATTGCCTTTCATAGGCTGCTGGAAGCAACTATACCACCGATTTTCTTTCTTATTTTTTCCCCAAAACATTTAAGTATGTCATGCTAGCTTCGCATGACATACACAGCAGCAAACGTTCTCACAGACATTACAAGGTATTTTGCCCTGAGACATTTTATTTCTTTATTCCAGACCAGGAATCAGATGCAGGGTTTTTGTTGTTTTTGTTTTAGAATTTCCTTTCCTTGCAGGCTGCTAAAATGCATAAACTTTCTTTCATTATATAGATACCTTTTACAGAAAAATTTGCTTTGTAATGTCAGCTTATAATAACTTATTCAATGATGAGACAGAAAAATATATTACTGATTAGTATTGTGCTATCTAGTCTGTTTGCCTGTTAAGAAAATATGCCTACCTTTGCTGGCTGTCATGATCTGCTGTGATCCTGCGATGCCAGCTGAAGGCTAGATCTGAAGGCAGTCTTACAGTGCAGTCTCTCTCAACTTAAACACCCAGTTAACTCTCCACCCTCCCTGACCTAGTGCAGGGAGTGACTGCTACCTCAGCTCCAAAATAAAAGTCTGCTTTGCAGTTGGAGAAGACACTTGCTCTGCTCTGTTCAGCACAATATCTCCTCTCATTTATAAAGAAGTTTCAACTGAAACATGTCACTTGATCCCATCTTTCAAATCATTTTCTGAGAAGCTTGGAAGACCAAACAGATGGAATCCAAGGTTTTTGTAACAATGCCTACCAACACCAAATGGGAAAGTTTGAAGAGCATGGAACCCACAAGATGCTATATAACACCATTCCTTCTTTTCCTAAACCCATTGACTCAAAACTTTGCAAATATCAGTGCGAAATATACTGCAATTGCAGCAGTAATGAATCCACTAATTATAATCCTGACTGAGTTCTGTAACTGAATATTTTGCTTTCAAAAAATATAAATTCACTATATGCATATTTTTCAGAATTCTAGAAAAGAATTCCACTAAGTCAAGATCCTTCTTCCTGCCATTAAGCAAAGAAAAGAAATGCTTATTATTTGAAGACAATATTTTAAAAGTTCCAGTCCCATCTTTATGGTTCTGGAGTTTAGAAGTAGTTTCTTCAATAAATGTAAACAGCAATACCAATAACGCTGTATTTTAAATTGCTCTTGCTACATTAGTCAGTGTTACAAAAACTGGGAGGGACTTTGTTTGTAGTTGTAGGTGGTACTGTAGTGCCTGGCTGGGGGTACTGCAACAGCAATCAGGACAGGAAGACTTCCAACTGAAAATGAACCAATTGTTCTAAAAATGCAAGCAAGGACTTACTAGGATAAATTCCTGCTTAAACTCTCTCCAGCATTTGTTTTGAGTAGGCCAGGAGGCAGGACGTCCAGTAGAAATTCCAGGCCATAACCCGGCAACCCTAGGAGGATTTGGAGTACGGGAACAAGCCCACCAATGTCATGCCAGTGTGCGATGGCACTTCTGGAGAAAAGTGGAAGTAACATCATGTTATGGGAAGGGGGGCTCTCTAGGATTTGGCAAATCCTACAGCAATGTCTCCCCAATGTCATGACATCACAACTAGTTTTTGCCAGAAGTTACATTGCACACCGGTGTATTTCCCACACTGGCCTTTGTGGTGCTGGTTGGCAACACATGGGATTGCTGTGAAGTCTCCCACCATAGCAGGTGACCTGGCATCTCTCATACCCACTTCGACCCACACGAACAGGTCAAAACAGGGTTCCCTTGGTAATGATTGCTAAGACTAGGAGGAGGAAGAAGGAGGAGGAGGAGGAGGAGGAGATTGGATTTATACCCCGCCCTTCACTACCCAAGGGAGTCTCAGAGTGGCTTACAAACTCCTTTCCCTTCCCCTCCCCACAACAGACACCCTGTGAGGTAGGTGGGGCTGAGAGAGCTCTGACAGAAACTGCTCTTTTTCAAGGACAGCTGTGCCAGTACTATGGCTTGCCCAAGGTCATCCAGCAGGTGCAAGTGGAGGAGTGGGGATTCAAAGCTGGTTCTCCCAGATTAGAGTCTGCGCACTTAACCACTACACCAAACTGGCTTAACCACTGGACACAAGCCAAAAAAAACCCCCAACCCCCTAATTCTTAGACATATTTTGTTTACCTAGGATCACTGCCTTGGACATCCTGAAGTGTGCTGTAAGCGTCCAAGGCTGATGGGGCAGGGCGCTGGGGAAGGGGAGCGGGGAACTTAATTAGATTACTAACTAAGCTAGTTTTGAATTAATTAGTGGTAATCTAATTAGTGATCAGCTGCTTAAGAATGAGAAACAGGAGAAGGTGCAGCCAAGAGCACATTCCGGCTGGCTCTCCTTCTCCAGGCACCAGCAAGTGTCCCCAACAGTCTGTGGGGGGCAGGTAGTGAAGACCCCAGCCCCCCCCCCAGCAGCAGGGAGGCTGAGGAAGGAAAGGGGAGCCATTCTGCTGCTTCTGGTCTGTTTTACTCCCCTCCAATCAGCTTTAATCAGATCAACCCGATTAAGCCCAAACGTAGTTCATTAAGAAAAACTTTAATGACTTCTCATGCCCTGTATGGCCGGCCGGCCGGCCAGCCAAGAGAGTGGGCTCATAAATATCTTGGCTGCACAGTCATCACACAACACCATGCACAGTGAAGGGAGTCAGTGGGAGTGCAAACAAACCTCGGCCAGGTGGGCATGATGTTCTGCAGTGAGCACAGCAGACACTCATCCTTCAAGTAGTTGGGGAAAGGCTTGTTCAGAACAAGAACTGTGCAGGTTATGAGACTGGCAATATTGGGCTGGGAACACACCACAATATCCATTCAAAAGACAAGTTTTTAGGAAGATACAATGAAGGAGGCACTGTGTGTTCTGCTTTCCAAAAGGTTTGGGCTCAACACCTTAGCAGCAGAAATGCATGAAACGGAGAAACCATAAGACTACTTCCATGAAGTCGTTTAATAACCCGAGGTTTCCTTCATCTCACATCCAACTGAAGATTACCACAGCAACCAGCTACTCTGTAGTTTAGCCTTCTCATGCTAAAAACGTATTTTGATCATAAGTGCATCTCAGTAATTAGAAAAGGCAGTTCCAGAAAAATAATAAGGTTTCCTAAATGTGTTAGATGAAAAGGGAAGAACTTGCAATTTCTGCAAAGAATGACTAATCATCTGTAAAGGATGGGGCAGGGGGAGCATTAAGCATCAGAGAGAAAGCCATCATGCAGCTTAGCACCATTTTCTGGCTGTGAGGGACTGAAAAGACCTTGTAACCTAGCAACTGGCAGCATATCCACAAGATGAAATCCTCCTTCTTGTTATATAAGTCAACCCTACTTCAAGTTGCAATTCACCCCTCTTTTTTTTCTTAATACCACTGAAGCTTAAAAAACAAAGCTCTTACAGATAAGAATTTCAAAGCTGTTATTTCTTAAAATCTATTTGAGGAAAATCCTCCTGCACTACCATAGGGAGAAAAAAATCATATTTAGTTCTTGATTAATCTATTCCAAGCACTCATACAATACGGATTTACACGTGTAGCCTCTGAACCCCACAGTGATATATACAAATCCAGCATGTGCATTTTATAACGAGTAAGAACGGGAATCTATTCATTGGAAAGACTATTTCCATTCTGAAATTCTAACCTTTCTGGTTCTGGTAATCTAGCGCCGGTTACCCGATGCCCTCCTTTTAAGAGATTTTTCTCTTGAAGTACTGCTTCATTTTTGGATTTCTGAAACCAAAAATGACCTATTTGGGGACCTACACAACTTTGGAAGTAATTTTGCAAATGCAAGTCAGAAACAGCCTCAAATATCCAGGCAACCTCCTTGTTCGTATTAAGACTATTATTTAATGTTGCAGAAGGTGAAACGGCTACCTCAAGGCTAAGCTTCTGCATGAATCCAATTCAATAGTTCCCACAGCAAAGGAAGAAAGGTGATGTGTAAAAGAGCTCTCCCATAATCTGCCCTTTCTGCCAAAGTTTTCTCTCACTCTCCCATACCACCCACACACACGCAATTTATCTCATCCGCATGGATACACATATCAAACGTACTTCATGTTGTTATACAATGGATGTTACCATACCCCCACAAACATATGAACATGTGTTGGGGGGGGGTTTGCAATTTTTTTTCTTTGTATCCTTTTTGTTCGGGTCGACTGGACCCCGCAAAAAAACTGAGATTCCCCCCCAAAAAGCCAGATCCCAATAACGGTAAAGCATTCAGATCCACAAGTTTTGGGAAATCCAGTAGACCTCCCCCCAAAAAATACAGAGGGGGAAAGCAGCAGCAAAGCCCAAAAAAGAGCTGAAAAACGGCTCAGCTGGGGCTCTTTTGGGCAGACCCTTTAAAAAGCTCGCAAAGCAGCCGGTCCTGTGGGGAGACCTCTGGGTAAATCAAAAGCATTTTCTGTGATCAAAAAGCATGTCCTAGAAACTGATTACAGCAGTCTGTTCTTAAGAGCATGCAGTGTATGCTCACCTGACTTTTGGTCTTTTTTCCCCAAAATCTTTACCACCCACCATGTGTACTATCTTACTATCCGGCAATAGTGCACAGCTTTCTTATTCGCAAGACTGAATATTATATCCTCAATGGTTCCACAGCAGAGATTTCTGAATAAGCCTTATTCCAATAGAATTTGCCCTTGTAGCCTTAATAGGATTGATACATCCTTTCATTCATTTTGCTTGAATGCAGGTTGTTGGGGTTTTTTGTTTTTGTTTTTGGAGAATATAAAGGATCATTATATTAAGCCACTAACTGATCAGTTGTTCCCCTATAGTCTGGAAACTCTGGTCGAAGCTTCATTTGTCTTTCCCACCGGTGTCCCAGCCTTCTGACTTTTGTCTTCAAAAAAGCTGTCTACATTTGGTGTCGTTTTCACACCTCAACAGTGCTAGCACACTTTTGCACATCTGCATATGTTTATCACCCTCCCCTGTCATTGCGCCTCTGCATCATTTTAAATGAATCTTCTCCAAACAACTTTCAAACAAGCATAGAGAAAGACGGCATTGCAGCAGCACGAAACTGATTTAAAAATGCAAATACAGATTCGACCTCTGTCTCCTTTGCTTAGTGATAAGGCTCCTAAGATCACGCTGGCGATAGCAAAATTCGTTTCAATCCTTTTAGCCCTCGTGTCCAAAAACGAAGAATGAGAATCTTCTGCAGCTCAAGATTTGTTAATCAATGAGCTTCTAAGGGAATAAATGGGGAAAAAGGAAGTGTGGTCTAGTTGAGGGCAAGGCTGGCAACATGGAGACATGAACTGCCACAGAGAAGAGTAAAAACTCACGTTCATCTAAACTGACGGAAAAAGGAAAGTTTCTGTTTGTCAAATAAACTGTACTTTCAAAGTGACGGTCATTACTATTATCAAATTATCTTTATTTCTATGTCCACATGGATACATAATCCTCAAGACAGGTCAAATATTCTAATGAGACTGTAAAAAGCAGATAATAGATACAATACAAAGGGAACACAGGTCATTTTGCCTCTATAAGTGCAGAACCTATTAGAAGGAAAACATGGCTTTAACTCTAACACAGGCTTTGTGCATCAAGCCAGATAAGCACTGGAACCGGACTTTTGCTGGTCATGGAGATCTGACAGTCATCAATTGGTGCTCAAGAGCCATCTACGGTGTCTACCGGAAAAAAATATTTCCTCATTAAATACACACACACACCATTTATATGTTAAATCAATCAGAGCATAGAGAAATTAGAATGTCAGGTTTAAACCAAGTGCCTTCTTTTCTCAACACTACAGCAAAGCAAACGATCGTAACGCTAACGGTGGAGGAAACAGCAACAAATATGTGAAATCCAGAATATGGCAACTCAAATGGTGCCAATTATCTTCTAAGCTATTGTAATGCCAGCAAAACAGCCAAACAAAGTTAACATTGTGTTTATCAACCTTGTGGTACACAGCACTTTAAGCACATAATTATTTGGTCTCTTGCCCTGGCCATTTAGGAGTTGCTTCCGTGTAGACTCTCCCTTTTTTTGGCCACTGTCCAGTTGCAGGTTTAGCTGAGATGGGCTGGCAGTTGCCAAAAGAGCTCCATCAATCAATATATATCTCCTTACAACGTGCTACCATATCATCCCACGGATTACAGCTGACGTTTTGTCAGTTCTACATCATATCAAACGCCTACATTGTACGCAGCACAATCATTTAAATTAACACCTACCCGGCTGACCCGGATAGCCCAGCCAAGCCCGATCTCATCAGATCTCAGAAGCTAAGCAGGGCCGAGCCTGGCAAGTACTTGGATGGGAGACCTCCAAGGAATACCAGGGCCATGATACAGAGGCAGGCAATATCAAGCCACCTCTCTGAACATCCCTGCCAAAAGTCGGCCATTACTCCCAGACACACACATACACAAGATACCAAAAAAAAGGTACATCTAACCCTAGACATACCCATAGTATTACTTCTAAACAATGTCAGATGCCTCTGAAAATAAAGTAATATGTTCTCAACAAAACAGTTTCTCCCCTCTTCTATTTAGCACCTGACCACATTCCCAGGTTTCCTGTATTCCTGTTTCCAGGGTGGTTGCAAACACCACTACCGCATGAAATAACAGTCACAATGAATGAATTACTTGGCTATTGCAGGAGTCTCTTCATGCATAAAGAAGTGCATTCATCTCTAACACAAAGGTTAGCAAGTGTTATTAATTTTACTGAGAGCAGCTAATGTTAAAATGCAAATTCACCAAGGAGGGCCTGTTCTAGGGGCTCTCAGCAACATGCTGTTTCGCAGCCTCTTTCCAGAGACACCCTCGTCACAGGCAAAGAGGTCAGGAAAGTGAGGAGTGGCTGCAGTTCAGAGTCAGCTTTGCTTCTTGTTCACCTGCCACTATGAACAAGTGCGGCTCCCACTAGGTCAGTGGGAGCTGTTGCCGCCGCTGCTCCAAGTAGCCATCACTACAGAGGAATGAACAGGCACCGGGGCAAGCAGGAGCCAAGGTTGCCTTCCCAAAAGGCTTTACATCAGAGGAAGTAGGGATGAAAAGCCACTGCAGCAACTTGTCGTGCTGGCACACATGTCAAGTGAGGCAGGAGAGCTATCCAGGCCCAACCCATCAATACCACCTGTGAACAGGAGATTTGTCTCAACGTGAATCTTCCTTCTCGGTGGTCCAAGGGTGGGTCAGTCTGCACCTTTGGGGAAAGCTCCTCCCTCTGGGCTGGCAGGGTCACCAAGTCTTTGTCTGCAATTTCTGCAGGGAAGGGGCTTCTCCCTTGTGGCTCCAGTAGAGTCCTAAAACACATGAAAGGAAGAAACGCCTCTTCCCAAAGGGTTTAAACCCACATTCACACCCAATCTCCTCCAGTACCAAAAACAGCATGGCCAGGGAGGTCCTGAACACCCTCCCTAAAGGGCATCTAGCAAAGAGCAGTCCTCCGGAGCCCTTTCAGGGTGTCTGACGAGGTCTGTCACCAGATGTGATGAAGAAAGCAAAGGTAGACTGAGCTGCTCCAGGAAGTTCTGACCACACCAAGGAGACCTCATTGCTGGGCCCATGACTCCTATCTGCTTTGCACGGCCAGGGCCTGGCTCCAGTCTTTGGTGGTGCTGCATCAGATCTCAGTGGAGCCAAGCAACTGAGATCTGACCCCCCAACAAGGGGTAAGAAAAAAGGGGGAAGGCTGAACAAACAAGGGAACCTCAGTGCTCAAGCGGAGGATGGCAGGTGGCACCCTACTGCCTTGAGGCGGGGCCAAAAACTGGAGCCACGAGGGAGGAGCCCCCCCACAGGAATTGCAATGACTTGGTGACCCTGCCAGCCAAGAGGGAGGAGCTTTTCGCAAAAGGGGATATTTCCTCCTCTTCCCCCTGCATTTCTCCCCACCATGATACTTTAGTATAAGTGCCCACTTCAGAAACTAATCCAAAATGAGTAGTCGGGGGACTGAAGGCTAAACCAGGGCAACAAGCAACAAAACGTCAAGAAACAAAAACTGCCACATCTGAATACTGCACAAGATAGATCTTTGGCCACATCACTTAACCAGAACAACAAAAGGATATCCCTGATAGAATGATCAGATTATAAACAAGCTAACAAAATATTCTGTTGCAGGAGAAAAGAGCAGGAGTCCCGTAGCACCTTAAAGACTAACAAAATATTTTGCAGGATATGAGCTTTTGAGAATCACTGCACACTTCTTCAGACAGAAACCACTTCAGTGACCCACGAAAGCTCATCCCCTGCCACATATTTTGTTAGTCTTTAAGGTGCTACGGGACTCTTGGCTCTTTTCTGCAGCTACAGACAGACTAACACAATTAACAATCTTGAAAATATTGCTGTAAATTTACACTGGGAGACTCACAAATCAAAGCAGACCCCCTAATAATTGTTAAATTCAGCTCTCCTTAATAATGTAACAAGTACAGGCCCTCTGAAAGATCTGAGACACACATTCCTGAAACTAGGCTGCTGGGATGGGAAACCATTAGAAGCCCTATGAAAAAGCAACATATTAGCATTAAACAAATAGCAATGATATAATCACCATTCGAGCATCAAAGTATTTATTAGTTTCCCCATTTTTAAAAACACCAGATCACCACCTAGTTACATTAATACAAGTAGATTTTTCACATGATTTGTAAAGTGAACCAGAGCCATTACCAAACTGGAACACAATGTTGGGGGAGGGACCTTAAATGGTAAAGCATTAAGTTGAGGATCCATGATATCCTTCCTCCACTCCCCCAAAAGAAGGGGGGATCAGAACACCAAAAAGCCCCACCCTTCCTTTCTCAGACACTATTATATCAATCTCATTTGACAGCAAAGGTATACCAACATCTCTACTCACCACCTGAACCCTGGATCATGGTTCCTGATTTCTGGACCTCATCAAATTTTGTGAAAATTATGTTCAGCCTGATTTGAAAGGGAGGGAAAGACCAACAAGTTAAAATCAGTTATTGCAAAACCTTTCAATGAAAACACAGACAAGCATACAGGGCTATTTTTGGGCAGGAACGGAGTTCTGGCTGGCTTCAGAGTTGGCCATGCCCACTACATCCAAAACCTTTGCCTGTGTGGCTACAGAGGGAAGGCCTGGAGAGCGACCCCACTGGCGACTCCGAGGCAGGCGGGCCAGGGTGGCCCCTGAAAGGATCGGGGAGGCATTTAAATGCCTCCCTGTGCCTTCCCCGGCCTGTCAAGGGCCAGCTTGCCTGGGCTCTCCAAAACCGTGGGGTGCCCGAGCGAGCCAAGAGAAGGCATGGGGTGTGGCTTAATATGCTAATGAGTTTCTGCTGTTGAGTGTGGCCTATTATGCTAATGAGTTCCTGCTGGGCTTTTTTTTGTATAAATACAGTTCTCCTTTGGCTGAAGTCAGTGATATTTTGCCACTGATTCTACTGGGGGGGAGGGGGAGATGTCCTTTCAAGGTCTTTTGCTAGGGAGATACAGGTGTTAAAATCAGCAAGAAATGAAAAGGCATACTTTGCAATGTGCACTGAATATCAAATCTGCACACTCTACTGTAACTTACAACAGTTTCAGTACCTTTATTGGCCTACATAAAAATATGCAGCAAAAAATACAGACTGAAACGCTACCTCAGATTTGAAATGCAAGAGATTTAATCTTATGCTCCCTAATCATCATAGCAATTGAAAACTAGCCTCTCTTCAGGTAGTCCAGAAATATTAAACAAGAGGGGACTAATTATGGTGTCCCGCACTTTTTCATAAAAATCACAGAAGGGTAAAATATGAGCTAGCAATTCATGTTTCCTTGCTCTACATGGGCAGAGTCTTTTATAACAGGGAATGTTTGCAAATCACCCAGACAGGGAGATTAAATGGTGGACATTAAATGGAGCGAGCATGAAGTCTCGACATAGTTGAGGAGGAATAAGCTATGAGAAGTAAGCAGCAGGTGCCCCATGATCAGGGGTCATGCCAAACACCAGAGGGGAACATGTTTTATGTGCTACAGAGTGTTTGTTTTTCAGTGTCTAAAAGTCTCTGTTTCATGGTTCTGTATGCTTGGCTTTCATTTAACATAAAAAAAGAATGGAGGGGAACATCCATAGATTGTATTTTCTGCTGGATCCAGTGTGCCCAACTAGTTATAAAGGAATCAGGAAATATCAAATAGACGTAACTCATGGGTTTAGCCCTAAAAGGAAGACATGACCAAAATTTCAGAGTCGAGAGCCATGCTCTGGTCTCTAAAAGGTTCTGCCCAGTCTCCAAGTACATAGCTAATGCAATTAGAGACTCTTAGAATACAGCGAAAGAACATCGGCTACATTTGCTCAACTCGATAATCAAAGGCACTAATCCAAATGGGGATCCCATATAATATTTGCGAAACTGACTTAGCATTAAAAATGTGAATAGCAGCAGGTACAAATTGATTACCCTTCACGTGAACTTTGCAACCACAGACAAGCTACATTGGCCAAGTTAAATGCTTATTTCCGCTGGGCAATCCAATTATACTGAAAGGAAACACCCAAGTATTTAAATGTTTTTACTTGTTCACTGTTGTTTCCTTTAATACGCCAATTTAGGCATTTCCAAGAGTTTGAGAATACCATAATTTTCGATTTTGCATAATTAACGGATAGAAAGTTTGTATCACGACAGGAAACAAAAGCAGAAAGAAGATGCTTGAGGCCCTTCTGAGAACGGGTTAACACCACAGTCCTATCATTAAAAGGACCGGCAACTAGTGACCAGAATTGTTAACTGATTTTGACAAGAGAGGCATTAATTAATAAATCCCAATTCCTGATACATGATGGTCTCTCCTTTTGAGCTATTGTGTCCTTAAGATTTTTTTTTTCAGTTTAAAGAAAGTAGATGGAATGTTGGCTCCTTTACTATTACGGTGACAACGATATATGGCACGTAGCTGGGACTTTAGTCTTTGACATTCATTGTCAAACCATGAATCTGTATTACATCTAGCTAAACTATGGTTAGCTATAGATTGCTGTTTAAAAAAATGGGTGATGATGGAAGTCAAGTTGTTATAAGATCGAAATGCCTCAGAAAGATTTCCAGCATTGGTTAATTGTTGACTTAGCTCATTTAGCCTTCCTGTATGAAGCAACTGACTAATACCCACTTCTAGTTTTTTCGTCCGTCTGATTCTTTGGGATACTGGCATTTTTGCATAAATTAATGGGAACAGGGAATAGACAGACAGGCTTCACATTCCACGACTATGATCAATGGAAAATGGTCATTGTCTGCACACTCTCCCACAAAAAAATCCAAAATGTATCATTTCAGATTAGGAGAAACAATAACACAATCATTGACACTATTACCCTGGGTGGAACTAAATATATGTTCCCCAAGCAAGTCTTGAGGCAAAGACTCATTTAAAATATATTTATTAGGAGAAATACAAAAATTAGACAAAAGGACTCCCACAACGTTAACATGGGAGTCTTTGGAGTTCCTTAAAGAAAGGAGGAAATTGGGCAGGGAATTGTTAAAGTCAAGGCCCATGGCCTTGCACAGAGTATAATTATCCTTCCCGATCCTAGCATTAAAATCTCCCATGGTTATAAATACTGCAAAACAGAATTCCCGCTCAAGGTCTTCAACATATACATTTAAGCAATTCCATTGGGCTAAAAGATCAACTTTCTTTAGGTAAGGAAGGAGATATGCATTAATCACAATGAGGTTTAAAACCGGCAGTTTAAGAAGAATGGCTTCAGCCAGAGAGGAGCAGGGAGTCAAAGTGATAGCCCTAATCTGGGTTGAAACCAAGCAACATAAACCAGACAGGAATCGAACAAGACCTGTAGCCCTCTAGCTGTATTTCACATTGGGTCCAGGTTTCTTAAAGCAAAATATAATTATAGCAAAACACAATGGAAGTTCGGTGCATCCCTCAGTCTTAGTTTCCATTTACTAACAAGATAGATTTAAGGTAAAATAAAGAGACAACACTTCCAATTTTAATGAATTAAAAGACAAAATGCAATTCTGAGATTTTTTTTAATTCAACCAAATTGTACAGACTGTCATAACAGACAACATACAAATGACACTCTCAATTCAATTTTAAAAAACACAGCTTGTTTGTATTCACTTCAGGCTGTTGAAAATTAATGATCAGACCTATCTGAATACAATTGATGAAAATGTCTGACAAATGAGAAGCAATGCATGCAATTCTACCCAATTTTAGTTGCAGAAGGCATAGACGTGGACCCCCACCACACACACACACACACACACCAAAAAAAAAAATAAATCAAAGAGAAATCTTCGCTCACCGAGACTGTGGCAATCCCTTTTTGCTGAGATCGGCCCGTACACGTTCCCCTACGTGTCTGTAGATTTCTACTAGGCTATTTATTGCTGCATCACGAACCTAATAATTGAGAGAAACAATGGGAGAAATTAATTTTATACGTGTAATTAAAAGAATTCCTAAAAGATATCCAAGACCAAAGCCATCAGCTGTAATAGCTGCCATTAGTCACTGTCAAAGCCAAAAGTTTAAGCCTCATATATGGTATGACCAGTTGGTGGAGTTAGTTTGTTTCTGGTGCCATAATCTCTACTACTCTAGTTCATAACACCCTCCAAACCCCTCTATTCACAGTGACCAGTAATGTAAAATTTTGCCAACAAAATGAGTTAAACACGTTATTTATTTGTGCAATCTGAAAGATTTGCACAGTTTATTATGAGTTTAGGTAGCTCTGAAAATTTTGGCATAGGAGATATAGGAGATAAAAAATAAGGCCAAGGCCAATGGTGCAAAATCAGGTAAAAATATACTTTGTTACTGAATTAAATTTCCAAAAAAATGCCTGTGTGCTTCACCAACAGGCTTTGTCAGGGGAATCTGTTTGTCCTACAATCATTCTATTTGTCCTACAATCATTCTTCAAAAGGAGTAAAAGATTCCCCTGACGAAGCTTTTTTCCCACCATAGAGAACAATGGAGGGAATAGGGGCAACCTGTTTGGGGGCCCATAGAATTGGACCCCCTGGTCCAATGTTCTTGAAACTTGGTGGGTATCTTGGGGAGAGGATCCATCAGCCATCCTGTGAGTTTGGAGCCTCTCCCTCAAACCCTCCCCTCCAGCCCCCAGAATATACCCTATGTTTTCACCATTGACTTCAATGGCCCATAGGATATAATAGGGCCGAATTGCTGCAGAATTTCTTTCATTCCCTCCTTTCCTTCTTTCTTTTTCCTCTTTCCCTCCTTCTTCTCTTCTCTCTCTCTTTCTGTCCCACCTTCTTCTCTTCTCTTTTTTCCTCCTTTCCCTTCCTTCTTCCCTCCCCTTCTTGCCCTCCCCTTTCCTTCTCTTTCTTTCCCTCTTTCCTTCTCTCTACTCTCTCTCTTTCCTTCCCTCTTTCCTCCTCCTGTGGCCCAATTCTCATGAGAAGGAGTTTAAACTTTAAACCCCTTCTCTCTTAGCTCCCCCACCCAGACCAGCTGGGGAAGGGAAGGGGAGGCTTTTGAAGATGCTCTCCTCCTTTTGCTTCCCCTTCTGACATCACTTCCGGTGATGTCAGGGGGCATGGCATATGCTAATAGCCTAATAGCTCATTAGCATACCATATGCTAATGAGCTCCTGCAGCTGTTTTTCTATGAAAAGACCCCTGGGAATGGCCCAAGACAGACTCAGCTGGGCAAATCCAGAAGAGAAGATTTCTGTTTCCTGACTGAAAGTAAAATAAAATGCCGTAATGGAAAGGACAGAAAGGGACTATTGATTTGCAAGCAGTTAACCCCCTAAGGATACTGGTACATCCTGTTCCCTTGTAGAATCTGAGCTATAAACCCAGGTCTAACAGCAGAGGTTTGTCACATCGTGTCATCGTAAATATTCACAGCAAATACAAAATAAATATTCAGAAATACCCCAGTACTCCACAGGATTAATGTCCTGCCTCATCATGGATATAGCATTACTTGAAGACAGCATTACCTGCCTACACTCCTTAGCCTAAGCCGTTTATTCACACATCTCTCTTAAGATACCGTACTATTAAAATATTTAGTCCTGTGACCAGTACTCTCAGGACTACCTCACATATCGTAGCTGGAAGATTTTCTTCTTTGTGTGTTTGTATCCATTTACAGGGTATCCTGGAGAAACTCATAGGAAATCAGGCTATATGCTTCAGATTTTCAGGCCAAATATGACTGCTGAATTGTCTGGATGTCTATGTACAACTCAGGTGATATTAAGCTTTCTGTAGCTAGCATGAATGAACCATACTGTAGCTATTTCCTCAAGTTCTCATAATACTGTGCTCTAGGCAGGAATGTTGTCCGTTCAAAAGATCTTAGTTAATTAATCGTGAGTCTCAATCTATTACATCTGCCTAAGTTCACATATGAATTAATCAATAGTTTGGGTAGAAAAAGGCATTCTCTTTTTTGTAAATAATGTTTGCGTGCATCACAGCAGGCACTGCCTTATAACTCCTTCTACCCTAACACTTGCCATTTGCAGAGGGTTTTTGCCCAATTCAATTATTTTACACCATCAAAAAGTCTTTAACATAGTAACAGCCAATTAATCAAATAAATCACTACGTCTCTACTCAGTAATAGCAGACGCGGAAAATAAATGTGTCACATCAAAGGATAAACTATATGACGCTCTGATTCAAACTGCTGAGATTAAAAGGTATTGTAACATTAGTAACTCAATTAAGTAATTAGTAATTTAAGCAGTTTCTGGGGATCTGATCGTATCATGATTCATTTTATCTGGCACCCTGCACAGAATCCAGCACATTTATCAAAAACCTGAGGATCTCAATTTACAAATTAAATGGAACAGAATAAAACAAGCATCTAATCTTCAGGGTTACAAGAAGATGTTTTACAAACAGGACTGTGCTAAAGACTCAGATTAGAGAAATTCTCAGTGTTACAGGGTGGCCTTAAAGATCTCATCTCTCTCTGGGCAGAGCCACAAAAGCGAAAAGAAACAGCAGCATTCCTGTTTGCTCAGGCTAAGAAAGCCTCACCTGGAAACACTTATAAAGGCCAGGCATAAACCTCTATGTACCACTGTCGGCTACTTGAGTAAAGAGGCTTTCTTGCTAGTCTGCTTAGTTTTCCTACCATTTCGTGGCTTTGACAGTGGTTAAGTTGCAGCAACCAAGCTGAAACAACAGCATTTATTCTCCCTCCCTCCTCTATTTCAAAATTTGCTTAATTCGCAGTCTGAGGACAAAATAGCGACCCTAACATTTTAACAGACTGACATGGCACCTTGGTTTTGATCAGCACAGAACACACTTTCAAGAAAGACAGCTCCAACTTAAATCAGGGTACAACAGAAAATTCATCCAAAGACAACGTGCTGAAGAATTGTAAGAAGCTTTTCAAGGTGTGACCTCTGCTTTATAGCATTCCTCATAAACTTTTCTATTTCATCTTTCCTTTCCTGTCTGCTGTTCCTCCCGGAACAAACAGGGATCCAAGCTCACCCGCCTCCCTCATTACACCCTCTCCCAAACCAGTACTACCACACACTCCCTTTTTAAACTTCTAATCCCACATGGTTTAGGTCTTTATCTCCATGACAACAACAGATAGAGTGTTCCTCTAGCTTCCTGTTGCAAGACTATGAGTATCCAGACTCTTCCAAGCAGTGGCTCCAACCCCCAACTCATCTAGAGGGAATATAGGGACAATTTACATACTTTGGCGCTTTTGTGCCCCTCTCTGTCACCCAAATAACTCACCTATGCCTTTCAACTGTCATTCTGTTTAACTGTTCACTGGCAAGGTTCTGGAACTTGGACTCCTACTACTGGGCCTTAGTATTCTACCAACTTCTGATGGCCAGAGAAGGTTGCCAGCTCCAGGCTGGTAAATATCTGGAGATTTTGTGGGTGGAGCATGAGGAGGGCGGGGTTTAGAGAAGGGAGGAACTTCAATGGGGTATACTGCCATAGAGTCTACCTTCCAGAACAGTCTGTTTCTCCAGGTGAACTGAACTCTGTTGCCTGGAGTTCAGTTGTAATCCCAGGAGACCTCCACCCACCACCTGGAGGTTGGCTTGGTAGTCTGTCACACACACAAACAACCTTTACTGGCATGACAAGATAAGATACAACAAAACACCCGAGCGAGATTTGAGGGGAAAATAAAAACAGTCTACAGAAATTCTCCAAAACAAGCGGCATATCAGAAACTAAGTACAGTTGGATTTTAATTAAGAAGAGCAGGCACGTTAATCTTCCCCCATCTAGCACTTTTACCACTTTTGGTCTCCATCTCTTTTGCTGCCAGGGCCAGGAACTCTGCCACCCGTTCGGTGACCGAGGAGCATCTGTTGGCTAACAAAGGTTCTATCCGTTTATTTAACAGAAGATTAGGGGCTGGGAGAAGTGGTTTAATCAGGTGGCATCAATGTGGAGGTTGGCAACCCTATCCTATGGTCAGGGGATAGAAACCCTCAGGTTTCACAAAGCTTTTTTTCTACCTAACAAGCAGCCAAATAATTTTTCCAGCATATTCCTCTCA
The DNA here is from genome assembly GCA_029375565.1 of Gekko gecko. NCBI lineage: Eukaryota > Metazoa > Chordata > Lepidosauria > Squamata > Gekkonidae > Gekko > Gekko gecko. Next base: position 72,001,225 of record JAPDNY010000003.1, on the reverse strand, counting down.
AGCCAGAGAAACAGCTCTGAAGAGAAAAGGACTACCTGCACCAGAAACAGAGAATGTGTTATTCAAGATTCTAAAATAAGAGATAGTTTACAGGTAAATTACTGAATCCACATACACTACTATTTCGTGTGTGTGTATGTGTGCATGCCCGCATCTGCACACATGAAGTGCTATGAAGCCACAGCCTATTTACAGCATCCCTTCACTGGGTTTTCAAGGCAAGAAATGAACAGAGTTGGTTTGCCACTGCCTGCCCTCCATGTAGCAACCCTGGACTTCCTTGGTCATCTCCCACCCAAGTCCTAATCGGGGCTGACCTTGCTTAGCTTTCAGGATCTGGCCTAGCCCAGCCAGGTCAGGCCTGTTTTGTTTGTATAACTCAATATATTTTGCACTAGTAGGAAGCACATGACATAGTTGGTTCTTTCCCTCATACTGGCTTTTCTATAAAGATGATTTTGCAAGTGGGAGATTTTTCTATATGCTCAATTTGCATCAGAGAGATCTGAAAACCAATGTAAGGATTTTATCCTGCTTTTTATTAATTTTACTGTATTTCTACCTGACACTTCCTTTTTCGAAAGCTCATAGCACCTTACTTGGGCCTCACGGTAGTCTCCTATTAAGCTTAAACCACCTAGTCTTCACCAGCAAAATGATTAAGTGTTTTTAAACTGATCTCAGTACGGTCAGCAGACAGGCAATGGGCACAACCCAGCACGCATTAGTCACATATAAATCCCTCAAAAATAACAATGTGGAGCAGCTGTGACTATCTTTTCCTGGCTTCTACCCAACATGCGGTACTAAATGGCTACGTAAGGAACCACATGGAGGAAATATTTTCACAGGTAATAGTGATATCACCTAGATGTCTTTAAAGTGATGGTAATGGTAAATTATAATGCTAACCACTGATACCATTCGCAACAGCATTACTGGTAAACAATAATTATATTTTACTGAAAGATATGGAATACTCTGAATACTTAGAACCTGGTAAAATGAAGTGTTCATTAAAACAATGGGTCCACCAAAATTTTCATGGGCAGAAGAGATTTCTCTCTGAGGTACAGGACTTCCCCTCCTCCCACTCTGCAGCACACCCCAAACACTGCCTGAAATTGTGCTCCTGAGGAAGCCCCAAGAAGAGCATGAGTGGGAAGTTGGAGATTGGGGTTTTGTGGGGGTTATTTTTAACAAAAATCATCACTCATTCCATTTGTGGAAATGCTCTGTGGGACATGAAGCCATAGAACAGTATTTAAATAACCTAATATTAGGTAAAGGTAAAAGTTTCCCTTGCTCAAAAGCCAGTCAAATCTGACTCTAGGGGTGGTGTTCATCTCCATTTCCAAGCCGAAGAGCCAGCACTGTCTGAAGATGTTTCCGTGGTCATGTGGCCGGCATGACTAAACGCCAACGTGCACGGAACACTGTTACCTTCCCACTGCAGTGGTACCTATTTATCTACTTGCAATTTTTGCTTTCAAATTGCTAGGTTGGCAGAAGCTGGGGCCAGAGACGGGAGCTCACTCTGTCACACGGCACCACTAGGGTCTCGCACTGCCAATCTACCGACCTTCCAGTCTGTAGCTCAGCGTCTTAACCTCTGAGCCACGGCAGCCCTAACCTAATATTAAAGATAACCAAAACTTTAATTGAAAGAGGAACCAACTTTTCTGTCTTAATAACTTCAACCAACAGAGGGCAATACTGCTCCACAATCTACTCACTGCAGCTTTTATGTGTAACCGTGCACAAAACTAGCAGTAGTAAGCAAAGGATAATGTCTTATCAGATTGTAGAGTCCATCCCTCTGGCAAAGGCTGAGCATAATCCCTGTTAAAAGAATGTATTAAACTACTAGTGCATTGATTTAATCTCAACCAAATGGTTTATTCTGTACAAGACAGAAATTCCAAATGAGTGGGGTTTTTTATATATTGTTTTGGCAGTGTCAGCCAAGGACATTTCTAAGAAAGCTTTATTGCCTTAGGGCACAATGTAGAAAATTAGACATAGACGTTCTCTAAATGGAGGAATAATAAGCAAACTGTTTGGAAAACACCAATTGCTCTGTTACAGACAAACAACACAGGGCCATCTGTCAGTTGTTCAGCTAAGGTCCAACTTTTCAGCATTCTTCATACATAGGAGCTCTGTGAAACCTAAAAGCTTGCAAACTCTGATAAGCAAAAGTTTGGCCTGATAAAAGGGAGGAGTTTATCATTTGATCTTTTTGTAAGATGCAGAAGCCTGGCCATCATAAACAAAAAACAAGCTGTTCCTCAGTTTCACCAGACCAAGGCAATGCCAGCAAAGTATTCAACATCCTGAGAATTTCCGCTTTCATTTAAGGGAGAGGGGCTCTGAAAGTATCTGAACACTACCTCATGGAATCTCCAACAACAAAAAACAGAAACGATCTAATGATTCCATGTTTTGGTATGTGTGTTCCTTTAAATGTTTAGTTTGAATGCAGTAATATAAGAGTGATAGAGGGTGACAAGTGTGATTTGACTGGCTGCTGACTGAGAGTGCGGGAGGAGGGGTGTCTGAGAGGATTCTGTGTGTGTGCCCATGAGGAGATTCTGTGATATGAGAGAGACAAGTATGGAAGAGTTTGGAAGAGAGTCTGTGTGACTCTGAGAATTATGAAGTCTGTGAAGTTTGAAGAGTGAACATAGTCTGTGTGGTTATAGGATTTGGAGTCTATTTCTGCGTGAATAAGACCAACAGTTTAGTCTGTGTGACTAAGAGAGTTGATCCTATTCTGTGTGAATAAAACAAAGAGACTAGCCTGTGTGGTGATATATATCTATACAGACTATATCTATATAGACTGTATAGACTATATATATATCTATATAGACTATATAGTTAGAGAGAGATTATGCGGAATGTATAAGCCTGTCAGAGTGGAGTTCAGTGTTTGAGAGACTGTTTGTAGCACCAAGCTTTGCCAGTTATATTTACAAGTTCCCTTCTTCAGCAACTGTTCAAAATAACCAGAAGCCTATTTTGTTCTTTATTAAATAAATCAATTTTTGTTTAAACTTATCTCAGAAATCAGTACAGTACTACCTCAGGGCACATAGTCCTCTGACCCTAGGTCATACTACCCAGACCCTAGGTCATACTACCAAAAGAGAGAGATCTGGAATTTTTAATTCCTGGTGGCAGCATAAAACTACTAAGTTTATGTACTCAGAGAGTGTTTAAAGGTAAAACCGTTTCCCCAAATAGCAAGGACATCACAAATGGGATTTTAGGTAGGTTGGAAAAAGTTAGGAGGAAGGCAGTGTTGTCCAGTGGTTAGAGACCTAGATTTGGAAGATCTGGGTTCAAACCCTCACTCTGCCATAATGTTCACTAGGCAGCCTTCAGTCAGGCCTCAGCTTAACCTGCCTTATGGGTTTGTTGCAAGGATAAAATAGGAAGGGGAGAATTACATCGCTGCACTGATCTCCTTGCAGGAAGAGCAGGGGGAAAAAACCCTTACAAAGTAGATACAGGGCAAAGACTTCTTTGCCTTGTCTGGTTCCCTGTTGCTCCCCATCACTAGAAATGTCATATAAAGGCTTGAATCCATTGTAGTTTCTTCACAGTTGGAAACAATTCCATTTGCACATTGCAGTTTTCTCGTCATCGTCCTCCTGCTGTAGAACAAAATGCCCTGGGCATTGTGTACTGCAGCAGAATTTATGTTGCTTTGGTACAAAATTTGAGACCAAAGTGCACAAGAGATACACTGTACAGCCCTCACACAAGGAATCACTTTGAGTCCTTTCGATACTTTTTTACCCCACCAAGTGTTACCAACTTCATGCCAACATGGAAGCAGATATTGGGAATGTATTTAATTATGCCTCACTTTTGTCCCCGAGACAGTTTAGTTATCCCACATATTAAACACAGTTTGTACCATAGTCCCGCTGCTGAGATCTCTCTTAGTTCTGCCTCAGGTTGCCAAGAGGCTTGGAACCCTGGCCCTTTGACAGAGGCTTAAAGGGATGTCATTTACCTTGGTGCAATGAAAAGCTTCAGTTTCCCAGTTCTACGCAATAAGCCTCTATTGAAGCAGCGGGACTTTTTCTGCAGGTTATTGGCAACACTTGCCCTGCCCCACAAAAATATTAGTAGGCAGGCTTTAGGAGAAAGTCGTAACAGAGATGTGAAATCAAATCCTCACATAAGTCAATTGGATAACTATTCATAATATACGCATGCTTAAGACTTGGGCTTTTAACATTAGCTCCAAAGCAGACAACACCATGCTCTGAGTTCAATGAAGAAGAATTTTGAAGTTTCCAGTTCCATAAAGCCACCAGCTGAAGGTGTGAACATATATCCCTAGCCAAATTTACTGCATGCAGTATAAAGGCCAAGGTGGGGTGGAGGATGAGAGAGAGATGAAGCCTTTCATTTCACCCAGAGTCCCTTCTCTCTCTCAGAAGAATATTAACACATTAATTTCACCGAAAACTCACCTGGCTATTTGGATCTCCAAGTAAGTTACATATATGTGGCACAATCTTGCTCAGTGTTAAACTCTGAGCTCCAGATCTAGTAAGACAGAAAAAGAAGAAAAAAGCACAGACTGAGTATTTTTTTAAAAAAAACCAGATCTAAATACAGATACTGAAAAGGGCTATGCGCCCCAACTTACGCATTGAGCGTTGCAATAAGGCAGAGGCAAATCCCTTCTCTTGTCCGGAAATTCTTGTGCTTGAATCCTCCCAATATCCTGTCCCATACATACTGCCACAGAGAAAGAAGAACATAAGAAAACAACTAACTCTAGATCAGCTGTGATTTTACAGTTCTTGATTCTGGATATTTTGTGGACACAAAAGGAGACAGGCTTTCTGGAGTGTCAGTGTGTGAATATGACAGGCAGCGAACAATGTGAAAGTTGGCAGGATCCATTACCCACTAATCGAATTAAGCTGATCTTTATTGCAGTTATTTGTGACTATCTAATTATTCCCTGTTATTCTCTGTAACTTTCCTACAAAATTTTTACAAATGAGGGTAAAAAAAAGAAAAAAAAATCAAGAACTGAGCTCTTGGATATTGTTCCTTAACCTACTCATTGTTTACTACCATATTACTATACCCAATACGTCTACCTTGTGCCATAACCAGAACAGTCTCATCAACCTTAGCTCATGAATGCTGAACTTTTTTTCGCTGCCTTCCCTACATGAATGCTTGGCTGCTTCCAGATTAGCAAGGTGCAGAGTCAACTAACTGTACAGCATGGGAAAGTCACCTAGGATCACGGAGAACGTAAGGGGAAAGTAGTTGATAACTTCGTTCTTTTCTTTCTTCAGGGATCAATACGGAGAGAGATCTCTTGCAATAATGCACTTAAGCTTAAAACTTTTCATTACAAAGTGACCATGGAGGCTCTTCAAAATAGTACACAGGGTGGTTGCATTCTCTAGCTACACTCAGGTCCGGGTCACATGTGCCAGATAACCGGGGGGGGGGGCGGGCGAGGCTATTTGTCCCGCCACTGCGTAATCAGACGCAATTCTTTGCCGCGTGTTTCTGGTGCACTTCAACAAGGGATCACTGACGCAATGAGAGAGCACCGGTGTGATCACACGGAGACATCCGTCTGCAGCCCATCGTGAACCCGTTTGCTGCTGCACTTTCCCAGGTATTTTTTAACTCCACTTCTTTGGAGGAGCAAGACAGGTTGGCAACGGGTACAGGACGCTTGCCAGATGTTCCCGTGTGATCGTGCCCATAAAATCTGCCCGGCATTCGTCCCTCTCGTGCTGCTAATTCTGCATGTGATCGGAGCCTCAGTTGTCTTATTTAAGATCCCTGTTTCTAACTCATTGAGTAACTCAGTATTAAGTATTTTACTTCTGTAGCGTCCACTCAACAGTTCATTGTAAGCTACCGTGCCCCTGCTGCTACCACTTGCTCCCTGGCATCTGACAGACTAGGTGGCACCTACCTATTTGGAAAGTAGACTATACTACTAAGTGGCCACAAAACAAGATCCTCCACTTGGTTTTATGCTGAAATTAGACACTTTCCAGGAACTCACCTGAGGGTTAGCAGCCTGCTCCATGATTTTTAGCAACAGTGCCTGATCCTGTTCTCGCACTAAATCCTTCGCATCTCCCAATCTGTCAATTAAACTGGGCAGCACTGAAGGGAAAAAGCAAGGATGTTTATTTTAAAAAGAAAAGATAAGTATGAAAAAACAGAGACAGGCTAACTGGCTAACAACAAAGAAGCTGTTCTGGTATTATTCATAGTTATGTAATGCAAGAGAAAAACATGCTCTTACATTCATATGATTGTAAACACTATACATACTGATCTATAATTTACCCACTTGGAGGATACAGTCAATGTATTTCATCATGCAGTATCTGAGAATGCATAATTTTGACTCGAGGGGGCGTGGGGGAAATAAAGCTGATTTAGAGTCCTTGGGGCTTGGAAGATAAATTTGAAAGCACAAGGGATTCTGAACAGGATTTCCAGGAGGATTCCCAGACTGCCACCCAAAGAGTCCTTCTCTCTGTTCAACAGCCCACACACCTTGAAGAATGGCACCAATGCCACATCTTCTTTCCTTCTTCTCTCCTTTGATCCACCCACATCTGCTAGAGGAAGCAAAACTCTTATTTTATCCCACCAAGAGTGATGTGCAAGCAGCCATTGCTGTACCCTTCCACACAACTCACTAAAAAGGACCAATAGGCTCGTGCTGCAAAGTCCAGAAGAAACATTACAGGAAGGACGAGGAAACAGCAGGGACAGGGTCCACGTTATACTGTCTACCAAGCCGGCCCTTACACTAAGGACAGTGCTCGTGTTTACATGCAGGCAACTGTGTCCCAGGCCTTTGCCACCTTTGCTGCTACAACTGGTTATTTCTTCACAGCCGCCACAACAGGAGCTGCCAGCAGGCTCTCTGCTTCCACCTTAAATGTTACTGTCCTGAACAGCGGGGCAGTAACCAAACAGAACAACACACATCCAGTTTTCACATCACTTTTGGTTCAGCTAGTCCCCATGATCTTACCTGTGCCAATTTGGGCTTTAAATCTTTCTTGAAGTCGTGACACCAGCGCAGATAAGATGTCCAAACCCAGCAGGACAACCTAAAAAAAGAGAAATATGGGACTTATTAATATTTAACAGCAAATTCACAATAGATTTATTTATATATATATATATGTACACACACACACGCACCCTTTAAATCATGTTCACAACTTAAGGTAGGCTGAGATCAATGGAACTAATGGAAAGTCCATGGGGCTCTGTGGATCATTCAGGTACTCATGTGAATCTTATACAGAACTCATGCATGTGAACTCAAGAGGCGATTCCTACTGTGTTTAACAGTGCTTACTCCCAAGTAACTGTGCACAGGACTGTAGCCAACTGTTTGTCTCTAACACTTGCACAGTGTCTTTAACTACCGCTGTTGTCTCACTCCTAGAAAAACCCTGGCAAGCATTTTATTTATTTTAATCTTAAACATTTATACCCTGCTTCCTACCCAATGGGGACCCAAGATGACTTACACCTGAAAATGAAGGGAAGTACAATGATGTTGTAAGAGAGGCTACACCCTAGGAAGGAAGACGCTTGAGTGTGGAGCTTTTAAAAAAAAAACCTGACCACCAACATCTATGAGCCAAGATTTCAGTCCCATCTTCAAAGCATTAAGTACCACACTTGTTTTCTGCTCAGTCTTTAATATTGGGGACCCCAACGTGACACCCATAGGAGCCATGATGCCTCCTGGCACCTGCCAAGTGTTTTTGGCACAGTGGACAGGGCCAAGGTGGGGCTTTTTGAGGTTTTTATGTTTATGGTACAATGCTGACAGTGGCTTTATGTAAAGAACTTTGTCCATGCAAAAAGCAGAATGATATTCCAAAAACACAGTGGGACTCAGTTTCTGAATAAACATGATTTGGCTGCACGGCTAAAATACCTAAGGGCACCTAATTGGAACCTCTGTTGAAGTCATTAGATCTTTCCCATTTTAATGTAGTTTAATCATTAGGGGGAAGCTGATAACATCACTACATCAAATTTTGTTGATTTTTCAAAATGTGTTGTCGAAGGCTTATAACCTTGACACAGAGAGTACTCCATCTGTCTGTGTTAGACCTCTGAGGATGCCAGTCACAGCTACTGGCGAAATGTCAGATCCTCCAATGCCAAGACCATGGCCACACAGCCCGGAAAATCTACAGCAACTTTTCAAAATATGTTCCTATCAAAATCTGGCCAGAATATCTCTTATCAGACACATGCATGATGAGGTCTCACCAGCCCTTCGGCACCAACTTGCTATTACATGTAATCATGCAGCTTAAAAATAGCTAGGCTCATGAGAGAAGGCCTCGTGTACAGGCATAGCCAGGAGAAGACAAGGGTTTCCCTCCCTTTTTTCCTTCCGCACAAGTGTGTTATCATGGTGTAGTGGTCACAATGTCAGACTAGGATCCAGGAAGTACTCTCTGCCATGGAAGCTCGCTGGGTGTCCTTGGGGCAGTCACACACTCTCCGCCCAACCTACTTCACAGGGTTGCTGTGAGGATAAAATGGAGGCAAAGAGGCCAATATAAGCTACTCTGGGTTCCTTTCGTGGAGAAAGGCAGGGTATAAATGAAATAAATAAATAAATACAAATGCCAGCTTTCCAGACATCTCAGGGTCTCCAAGGTGGAAAACATTTAAAATACAAATATATATTAAAATATTTAACACAATTAAATACATAACATAGGACGTACAAAAAGTTTGTACCCTCTCGTGGAAGGCAGAAAAATGAAGACAGATAGTGCCATTTTAGGGTTTCTTAACTAGCTCAATATGTACACTTGTTTGGTGATTATGCAAGAAAATGTTTTAAAGAGCATGTTAATTTTAAAAGGCATCCTGTTAAAGAGAGATGCTACCTGAAATGTTGAAGACCTACTAACCCCACTCCCTGTTACTTTGTGGCTGGCCCCGCCCTCCCATGGCAACCATTTTGTGGGGCCAACCCACCACCAACAAATGTCAGCATTCCAAAGGTGCCCACAGGATGAAAAAGGCTGGGTTTCCAATAGAGTGTGTGTGTGTGTGTAAGAGTGGAACATAAGAACAAGAATCCCGCGTATATACCATTACACTGACATTTCTGTGTGAAGTCTTAAATTAAATTCAGGTGACTCACTTTGTTCCAAATGCAATTAAACCAAAGTAGCTGAACTAATCCTAGTTTTGTTCCCCATATATTTATGGCATATACAAGTATGCCAGCATTCCTTCAAACCCATGTCTTTTTTACTGACTGAAGGAATATCCATGCCACATCTTAGTTATAACCCTTCTAAGGCAGCTAACAATGAAATTATGGATAACACAAATCACAGTATTGATAATAAAAGCACTAAGCTGGATCTTCATTGAGTTATGATCCAAACTAAATAAACTTTAAATTGATTTAAAAAAATAAAAGTAACAACTATTTGTTATGAAGTTATATTATTGAGCACAGTTACTCTAAAGCAGGAGTTCTTATAGACACCTTTGCAGATGCTCAGTGTTAGGTAGGGCAGGAAATATCACTTTTACAGTGTAACATAAAGAAACTGATAGTAGCTGATCTGGCAGTCCAGTAGATTTTTCTGGGCGGTGAGCCATAGCTTTCACCAGATTCTCAAAGTGGTCGGTGACCCAAAAGAAGGTTAAGAGCTACCCGCCTTGCAAGAACTAAACCTTTATGCCACTCACGATCCTATGCATGACGACTCAGAAGACAATTCTACTATGTTGAATGGAATTTACTCCTTTGCAAGCGCACTTAAACCTGCACGAAACCATTAGAGAAACATAATTCCAGAGAGTTGTAACTGTGGTTAGTCCGTAGGAGCAAAAACAAACGGGAATCTTGTGACGCAATAAAGACTGGCAAGTTTTTACCCCCCGACGTAAACTTTTGGGAAGTGAAGACCATGACAATCCCGGTCGCGCAATGCAGAAGTATTGAACCTAGACTTCCTACGAGCCTGCTGCAGATTAGGCGTTTAGCGGACGTCTGCTGAAGCACCTCGCCGCTTTGCAACGAGGCATTTGCGGAACAAAGGCACCAGTCAGAAAGCAGCCGCAACCCCGAGCGACCCGCAACCCCTTTAGGTCTGCCGCGGCCCCGAGCACGCCTTGCAAAAGGGGGATGACCGAAGTGCCGCCTCAGTGACGTCAGCTTCCCCGTCCCTCCGCTTTCACTTTCACACCCCTCTATGCAGATTAGCGGGCCGGGCCCCGCGATGCATTGTGGGTGCCGTCTACAATCGCAAAGCGGGGGCCGAAAGCGGCTCGCTTCGCCAAACCCGACCGAGGGGAGCTGTCGCATCGTCGACTCCAACCTCCCGCCGAGACGGTCCGAGCGTGCAAAAACAGCAACCGCGCCAATGAGCCCTCCCTGTGACCTGACGAGCCATCGCCGCCTCCTCCCTACGTTCCCAGCGCTGTTCTTCGCTAACCATCCTTGTCTTGGGGTTGCGCTGCTGTTCAATGAACGTATAGTGAGGACAGTACTGCTAACGCCTAACACAACACGTACGCATCCCTGGGGGTTTCGCCCCAACGCGGTGCAATTTTTGGAACCTTCCTCTTAATTGTGTTTTTTAAGTAAAAATAACTTCCTTCGTTTGTCCCACTTTTTGGTTTTATTTTCGTTTCCACCCTAGAATTCCTCGTTTGTCTAACAACCTCTCCCAGTTTCTTTTTTACTTCCATTTCCCAGTAGATGGTGCTAGCGATCATGCATAAATCTTTCCTAAGTTAAATTCTTCTCTGTAATGAAGGCTTCCAAACTACATGGGCTCCTTTCCAGCAGTAGTGTCTACACTCTGCGGAGGGGAGGACAGTCCTGGCAGGGTCAGAAATGAACACGAAAAATGCTGGGTTAAAGGTGCCTCCGATTCTGCTTGTACCATTGCCTCCTGTCTTTGCAATACCTTGAATTGCCAACAGCAATTGGCAAGCAGGAAGGTTTGCAAAAGGTCAGTCTGATAATTAGATGCATCTATACAAGACTACTCCCATTGCCTTACAGGTAGGAAGATTTGCCATGTTATGATCACAGGAGAAGGAACTGTAACCATGCCAATATATTCTCCTTTGGTAAAAGATAATATGCTTGTTCAGCCTTAGAAGAGTATCCACCTATAAACCTAAACTACCCGCCTCTAAAATAATAAGGAATTTTGCGGCACCTAAAAGACTAGCATCTTTATATCTAAAATCAGAACCCACTTTACAAGGCTAAAGAAGAGAAATTAGCTATCTCAAGGTTTGTAGGCCAAGGTAGAAACGTAAAAGCTATTAATTACAAAATACTCCAGAGAAAAATTTTACATTTAACTGTTTCTGAAATATTGAGCAAGCAGATAAAGCTACTGCATGCATTCAGTTTATCCCATCACCAAAAATTATACAAGCATTTAAATTCCTTTTGGTGAAGCCATAGCTCAAGCTTACTGCAGTGAGTAGCAATGGATCATCAACAGCCAGTTTCCAATTCAATAACAAAAACAAACAAGAGTCCAGTGGCACCTTAGAGATTAACAAAATTTTATTCAGCATCAATTTTTGCAGATGAGAGCAATGTAGTGAGATTATTTAAAAAAACAGGGTCAAAGGGACATGAAATGCCGTACAGGCTGAGATTTAATTGCGTAACGTTTAAATGCACTAGAGAAAAAGACAAGGACCAGTCAATAACAGACATTTATTTCAAGAGCCTGAATGGAGAAGTAAGAAACAGCTAGTCAGCTATGCAGAAAACGTACAAATAAAATGCCATATTCAAGTCCAGTAGGATCTCACCAGACCAACAAGATGTCTTCATTCAGTTTCAGAACATTAACACTGCTAGCCTGTGGCAAAGAAACCACAAAAGAACTTCTAAAAATTCTAGAATTTTACTCAAGAATTCATAGTTGGGATTCTTCCCAGTAAGGAACATGGAAACAGGCTTTAGGAGAAAAGGAATAAACAGGCTGGAAAGAAAGTCAGTTTTGGTTTGGAAATTTGGGTAATTCCGATGGGAAATGGAAAACCCTGTAAGGGGTCAGGGAAGAAGTGAAAGAGGAAGTGCATTATCTACCATTGTACTGAACTAATAGTGCAATCTTATGCAGGGTTACTGGAGTCTGACTCCACTGCCTTCAAAGGGCTTAGACAACAGCAGGGGTGTCAAATATATGGCCCAGGGGCCAGAAGAAGCCCACCCAGGGCTCTTATCCAGTCTGCATGCAGTGATGTGTGTGTGGTCGAAGCTGTCAAGAAATAGAAAGGAAATTGCTAGAGGGCAGGACTATGAGGCTGAGGCAAAATATTGGGGGGGGGGTTGGCAGTGAAAACAGAGAAAGAGGAGGTGTGGTGTTTTCCCCCCTCCTGCTTCCTCCGACTGTAGCTTAGCGAGGATTGGCGAAGACACTACATGGAGGGGTGGAACCAGGGCCGGCCCCAGGTGTCTGGGCGCCCTAGGCAGGACAGCCTGGGGCGCCCACCCCACCGGGGATGCCAACCTCCCGGTGGGGCCTGGAAATAGTCCAGCGCCAGGAGAGCCGGGGAAGGGGTGGGCTTAGAATGCCCGCCCCTTCCCTCCCAGCGGCATGCCAGCTCTCCTGGGCGCCTCGCAGCTGTGAGGTGCCCAGGAGAGCCGGGGGAAGGGGCGGGCTTAGAAGACTGCAATCATGTCCCCTCTAAGTCTTCTCTTTCCCAGGCTAAACATACCCAACTCTTTCAGCCTTTCCTCATAAAACTTGGATTCACCATCCTGGTTGCCCTCTTCTAGACACACTCGAGCTTCTCAACATCCTTCCTAAAGTGGACACAGTACTCCAGATGAGGCCTGACCACAGCAGAATAGAGCGGAACTACCACCTCCCATGATCTGGACACAGTGCTTCTGTTAATGCAGCCTAAGATTGCATTAGCTTTCTTCACAGCCACATCGCACTGCAGGCTCATGTTGAGCTTGTGATCAACCAGAACACCTAGATCCCTTGTGCATGCTGCACTGAGGGAAAAGATGCCCCAGCCTTGGAAGTGAGTGGAGGAGCAAAGGGGAAAAAAGTCACCGCAGCATGTCTTTAACAGCCATGGGAGGCAGAGTGAGAGTTATGGGGTGGGGGACTGTGACCCCGCTTCTGCCCCCACACCTGTTCTCAGCCCCTGAAGGGAAAGGGGTCATGCGAAGACAAAAAGCACTCCTTGGAGGTTTTGGAAACAGCCTCTCCACCAGGTCTTTCCCTCAGCCCCACCACTTCTGTGGGAAATGCAGGAGAGATAAGAACTGGCAGTGGGGGTTATCTGGGAGAGCCAGGTCCAGACCCCCCCTCCCACTCTTCCTGAGCCCGGAACCTATCGTCAGGGTCACCCGGGCCACTCAGTCACTCAGCCCGGACCACCTCATAGGGCTGGTGGTGGTGGGCGTGGGGCGGTGGAGAAGGAAGTCCGGTGTGCCTCCTTAAGATCCTCAGAAGTGGGATGAGGAAAGAGAGAAAATAAAGAGAGACAGACGGTAGCCATGCTGGGCTGCTGAAGCTGGGTGCGGGGTGTGTGTGCTAAAAAAAACTACCTTATTTACTTGCAAAGAAGATGACTCCAAAAAGTGCTATATATACAAAAAGCAACTAATTTATATGGGAATGTAAAATACCCCCCCTTACGGCATCTGTTGGGGAAAAAAATCAAGGGTTGCATATGGTTAAATACATTTATTGGAGCTTTTGTGGATTTCCCAGTAAATCAATTGCTTTCACTCCTAGGATTTAATTGCTTTTGTTTGTATTTTGAATAAAAAAAAATATCATTAATTGCCCAACTAAATGTGTTCCCTTCACAAGTGCTCTCAGGTCATTTTAATAAAATTCCCCTTCATGAAAGGTTATGTTCTTGTCCTTTAAAATCCGTGGACTCAATACATCATATTATTTTTGACTGTCAATTTCACTCAGTCTTACGTAAAGAATTGTCGTCATCTTTATTTCCTCCTAATTATAGTTCTAATAGGGAAAAAGCTATTCAATATCTACTAAAGGATGCTAATCCTAATATTACAGCTACAGTGGCCAAGTTTCTTGCCGAAGCAGTCAAAGTTAGATCTATTCTAGTAAAGGATTGACTCATATTGTTTATTATGTTTTATATATCCATACCGTGTTATTGTACATCTATGTATCTTACTGCTATGCCATTAAAGGTATTTGACTTTGAATATCATTAATTGGGTTTACTTGTGTCATTTATAAAGTTTATCTCTCTAGTACCTGGCATTACATTTTACGGCACACATGGCCCGGCCCGACAAAGTGACATTTATGTCAGATCTGGCCCTCGTAACAAATGAGTTCAACACCTCTACGCTAGAATAACTGCATAGGACCACTGTTTCCACTAAGCTGAGTTAGTGTGAGCTAGCTTATAGTTTTTTAGCCTCCGACGACTCACACATTTTTGTCTTCGCTCAGGAAGGAGGGCTCCAGAGCAAACTAACTTATGGAGGAGCCCAATCGCTCGCTCACAACTTTAATGCCAGTGGCTCACAAAGTAGAATTTTTGCTCACAAGACTCCACAGCTTAGAGGGAACATTGCACAGGACCCCGTTGTTGATCTTTCCGGTAGAGCTAGAAAGTGACCCTTGGCTTCACTAGTTTTCTTCCACCCCAACTCCATCCAAGCTCTTACGCCGCACAGAGTGCAACACGATCATACTATGAACCAGTGTTCCCTCTAAGCTGAGTTAGTGTGAGCTAGCTCATAGTTCTTTAGCCTCCAGCTCACAGATTTTTGCCTTAGCCCAGGAAGGAGGGCTCCAGAGCAAACTCATTGATGCAGCAGCCAAATCGCTCCCTCACGACTTTAATGCCGGTAGCTCACAAAGTAGAATTTTTGCTCACAGGACTCCACAGCGTAGAGAGAGCATTGCTATGAACTGGAGTGACCGCGCTGTTAGAGCGCCTATGGTGGGGGTGCTCGTCTGCTCAGGTAACAGTAGTGGACATTTCAGAATGTAGCCTGTTGGAAAAGCATCCTCTCACTTTCCTGTACAATTCTCACTCACAGACAAACGCAACAGCATATCCCAATAAATGATGTTAGTGCATCTGAAGTGCCTCTAAAAACTTTTAACCTCAATATTTATTTATTTGAGAAGGGTGACAGGGCTCTTTGCCGTCTTTGCTGCCACAGACTAAACACAGCTTGCGTAAGGATATTTTTGTTTAAAAACTGGCCTTGGAATTAGTGTCAGAAAACAAAGGATGGTCTGATGTTGTGGTGCCTCCACATACAACAAAAACAAGACAACCCTGAAGGGTTCCTTTTTCTGCTTACAGGGCTGTAGCGCTTGAAAAATGCAAGCCTGTATACAAGAAAGGACAAGCACGCTCCCGGGCTGCCAAAGATGAGGGAGTGCTTGCCTCATGATCCCTGAGAGGCCTAAGGCCTCAATTACCCAACAGGCCCTCTTTCCAAACTAGAAATCCATGGCCTCCTCTCCCAGCCAGAAGAAGGAGGAGGAGGAGGAGGAGGAGATTGGATTTATACCCCACCCTTCATTACGCAAAGGAATCTCAGAGTGGCTTACAAACTCCTTTCCCTTCCCCTCCCCACAACAGACACCCTGTGAGGTAGGTGGGGCTGAGAGAGCTCTGACAAAATCTGCTCTTTTTCAAGAACAGCACTGACAGAGCTATGACTTGCCCAAGGTCATCCAGCAGGTGCAAGTGGAGGAGTGGGGAATCAAACCCGGTTCTCCCAGGTTAGAGTCCGCGCATTTAACCACTACACCGAACTGGCTCAAACATTTTTTTTTAGAACAGAAGAGGATCCATCAGATGGTAATGCCCAGACTGTCATTTCCAAGGGCAATATTATCAATACATGAATGCTGAATGTATATTTTCTCATTCAGGAGGTCATAAATTGTCTACATTATGCCAAGCATTCCTTTCTGAAATTATTAACATTTCAGATTGGAACTCTACATTCCATCACTTTGGAACTGCGCATTCAGATTCCAGTGTTACACTGGAACTATGCATTCCATCACCACCTTGCGAGTATAACACCCAATTACTACTTCTCCTCTGCAAATCACCTCCTAAATGCTGAGATTTGGCACATGCTTACAAATTATGGAGGCCCAGACCCCCAAAATTGATCTGCCTGACAGGTAAAGTGTAATAGTAGGCAGCAGTTCAGTGCCAGCAACCGGGACACTTAATCAGAAAACAGATGCCATCAGTGGGTAGATAAAATGCTGGGGAAAGTTTCAAAAGCCAACAACATACAGCCGAATAAGCCACCAGCTGCTTCTGAGCAGAATGAATATACCCCAGGTTCCACAGAGCAACAGTAAAAACTACAAGGGACTAAGTATAAAAACAATTACAGCATTTCCCTACCCACTCCCTAGCTTCTAAGACCAGACAATGGAGAAACGCTTAAGCCCTCTAAGCCTTTTTGGCTATCTGCTTGTATAATCAGAGTCTAAAATTAACCAAGTGCCCAGACCACCACAGTATTTATCCAGTTATTTCCAAAGCTGAAGCAGTGGAAGCCCAATCCTATTGCCCACCACAAGTGAGGGCCAGAAGAGACTGGCCTTCCACGCACACCAATAAAGGAGCCACTAGCAATAACCTGATGTACAGCATTCTGCTGGGAACGGACCCCCGTGACTTTTCTGTAGGTAACATGGCTGACGGCTATAACAAAGTATAGGCAAACAAGGAATGTGATTAAGATCACTTCAAGCATGACAGAATGACAATAGCAATTGTCCATCCACAAAGCAAAAAAAAAAAATCTGACAGAGAAAAAACATCAGAAAGCGTACGCAGCATAGAAAAAGAATCAACACTGTTTTAAAGCTCTGTTCTAGCGTGAAATGTCTACTAAATTCTTGGGAAAGACAAAGCGAGTTTTCACAAGTTAGGAGGAAACACAATTTCTGCATTCTGTATATACCCCATATGACACCAGTGCGTCTGTCCTATCTGTGCCCCCAACCATTTTACCACTCCAAATATGGGGCAACCCTTTTCTCCATCTACTATTTCCAGGAGCCTCATCACCACTGGACATTTCACTATATAACTGAATCATCATACTTCCTAGAGGTTCTTCCTCATAATCAAGGCTTCTTTTTTCTTTTCTTTTTTTGAAAAAGAGGTGCCAGAACTCTCAAGAGAGAAACAGCGTTCATAACCATAACTATCTCACGAGAAAGTAGTGGTAAGCGGAATCACACCCTACTTTCACTAGTTTCTAAAAATTCACAAGCGCATGGCGGCTATCTCAGGTTTGTCACTAGAGGCACTTGCTGCCAGGCACTTCTGAATTTTTAGAAACTAATGGGAGTCCCACAAGCCTTATGAAGACTAACAGCTTGATAAAGATACTGATTCGAAACAAACCAGTCGTAAATTACAAACCTTGATGTCTTCATGCGTGAAGGGACTTGTCTTCGGCTGAGAATGTTTCTTTCTGTTCTTACAGCCTAAGAGGATTGTTAACTGGCTCGGTCCCTTTAAGATTATATTTCAGCAGGGTTTACGTCCAATGTTCCCTCTAAGCTGAGTTAGTGTGAGCTAGCTCACAGTTTTTTAGTCTCCGGCTCACACATTTTTGCCTTAGCTCAGGAAGAATGGCTCCAGAGCAAACTAGTCTATGCAGCAGCCAAATTGCTCACTCGCAGCTTTAATGCCAGCAGCTCACAAAGAAGAATTTTTGCTCACGAGACTCCACAGCTTACAGGGAGCATTGTCCATCCCAGTTGTAGTTGTGTGTCTTTTAATGTAATAATGCACTTTGCATGATACTTTATATCACTAAATCACTATAAATATTGTTGTAAAAAACAGATTTTGTTTACATTCTTTTAAGATTGCTATTGTATCTTTGGTTGATCAAAAAATTTAAACAGCACACTGCTGTAGTAGATCCTTCCATAACTTATTTTTAAGTTCAGCTCTTACAAACATTGTTTACAACTACAAGGCAATTTTGAAATATTACTACTTCACTACATACAGACTAATTCATGAGGGGTATGATAGAGCTTCTCTGTTGAACAAGTCCTTTGAGTAACTGCAATATTCAGGCCACTTACTTTTTTTATTATCTGACTGCTTGCTCTTTAATTTTCACTGCTGATATAGTGCTTTTTTCTTGTCATTTTAGTTGTTATATTTCTATGTTCAATATTATTTTCATGTTGTGAGTACCCTGAGAACCTACTTAGGTCCAAGAGACAGGATATACCAAGTTAGACTCTACGGGTGGGGTTGGGGGGTTGGGTCAGCAATGGTGGTGCTTAACAAGTTGGTCTTGATGTCATACACGTCAAGTCCCACTGCTTTTGTAACTTCATTCCCACAGTACATTTAGATTGGAATTCCTGCCAACACGGCTGTTTACATCCAATGAAGCTTCTCTAATCTACTTTTCAGTCTGTAGGGCAAACAAGCCGACATTGTGGTAGCATTCAGTTCCACTGGACCTGACACGAGTGGCAAAACTACGCGAAGGTTAGAGAAGTGAGGGCCTGGGGGACCCCTGCCTTTTGTTATTCTTTCCATTTTTCCAGTGGAAAAATTGGAAATTTGAGACAGCCCAGAAAAAAAACACTCCTATGAATATTTTTATGAATATTTTCTCTTTTGGAATGAGTTTTGTTTTTGTTTTTTTAAAAACAAGGTTCTCCTCATTCAGAATGGGTGGTGGTATGAGTATTTTTGTGTAAGATAGTGTACAGCATTAGAGACTGATCATTCTTATGTCTATTCCAGAAACATACAATGACTTTTAATCACATATGTGATTAAAGGTGGCCAATTTTGCCCACAATTAATAAGATGCAAAGTGTATTATGATACACTATTAAAGAGTTCAATGTTTTTTCATGTTATAAAGTTTACCCAAACTAGCTGTTAATAAAAATAATGACTGTACAAGATTGGGTCAGTTAAGGTAGCATGCAGGACAATCCTAAAATTAGTTACCAGTTAGTTATTTCATTTTATACTCTGCCTTTCCCCCAAGGGGGACCCAAAGCACTTTCAATGGTTCTCAATATCTACCTTTATACCGCTAGGACGGGGGGGCGCACAGGAAGGAAACAAGGTCGGAAGGGGGCCACGGTTGGAAAAAGGTTGAGAAACATGGATTACATAATTCTCCTCACCTTCATTTTATCCTCACAACCACCCTTTGAGGTATGTTATGCTGAGAGTTTGCAGCCATCCAAGGGTACCCAGCAAGCTTCCATGGTGCAGTGGGGGTTCGAACCTGGGTCTCCCCGATTCTAGTCCAGTACTCTAAACACTATACCACAATGGCTCTCCCAGTTACAACCCTTCAAAGCCAAAACTTCAACAGACATAGAAGGGGGGTAACTGTGCTTACGACTGAACTGATGTAAAGGCCTGGGATGTAACACCTTATCTTTAGTACTTGCTACATTCGCCATTTTGATTGTCAGAGACTAAAGCTTTTAGATTCCACACACATGCCAAATAGCACAAGTGTATGTGCTGTATTCAAATGATGTGTTTTAAATGGTTCAAGCAGTAAAATAAGTGTTGCTTGAGAAGTATTGTACACACTTGAATTCTCCTTCTTCCCAAATTTTCATTTTATACTGCTTTGCCAAAATTGCTAAACATTTTACATGTCTGAGGCACAGCAAATTTCCCCAGCACCTCCACATGGAAAACCAGGCACTGAGAATAAGTCATTACCTTGGGGCATAGGAAAGAATTCCTCACTGAGCTGGAAACTCCATTATACTCCTTTGTCTGACCTAGAACCATCTTAAAGATTTCTGGTGCAGAACCACTGCAACCCACTTATACACACACACACACACCTCTGTCTGCTGTTCCTTCCTCCCTCTCTCAGTGGAAGGAAGGCCAGGTAAGCATGCCATGACCTCCAGTGCCACCACTGATCACAAAGTGTTGCGGCTGGTAGTGTTGCTTGGGGCTGCCACTTGCCATGGCTGATATGGCCCCGGTTGGGACCTCCTTGAGCCTCTTTGAGTTCCTCTGTCCTACCCTGATGCTCTCAGCAATCACCTAAGTCTGCCTAATAGCACTGCTCTGATCCAGTAAGGTTGTTCTCAGATTCTTCTCTATTTTCGGATATACCTAAGAACAGATACTTGACCCACAACACTGCTAATTTGCCCATTTAATGGATTAAGGTTTTGAGGGGGCACCAAAGTTTGGCTGACAACACAGGGGAAATTCACCTTTAGTCACTTGACAGATTCAGGCCTGGTGACTGATGTGTGCTAGGCAGGATCTGGGTTCCATGCCCATCAGTGCAGTAAAGGAAAACTATATATTGCCAACTTATTGAACTGCTTCTATGTGCAAAATTTTATCCTTTCAGCAATTGTAAAATTTGGGGGACCATGGAGCACAAATAGCATATTTTAAAATTTATTATTTAATATTTCCAGGTACCAGCATCAAATTTCTAAAAGCCTAGGCCACTAGGTATCTTGGTTTCCCCCCCAGTTTTGGAACACTATGAAACAGGCTTGGGACAAAAGCAGAAAATCAACTCTACTTCTACCCCACCACATGCCATCTCCACTCTGTGAGAAATAAGGAATAGTATTTGGCCAGAATCATTAATCAGTGGCACAGATATTATTGCCAATATATATCTGTGGTGTTTAACAAAGTCTGTGTTTTGCATAAAAATAAACAGCTTTTGTGGAAAAGCTTAAACATATATATATTTGTAGTAGGTGTGAGAAATAGAATAGAGTTTTGGCAAGGAACATATATTAATTGTATTGCTAATGCTAGGAACTTAAGAATTAGAACAACAGGTCAGAGAGTCAGGACCAAATGGAGGGTCACAGCCTGGTGAGGACGTTGGGTAGGCAAAGGAAAAATAATTAACTGTAGGATGAACAAGCAATAAATAATCCATATGCTTACTCCCAGGAACTCAAGATGGTTAGTTCAGGAAACGAACACCCCCTGACCTTGAACAAATTAAAGATGGCTGACAGATGTGGTCGACCATGCCAAGAAACAGGAAGAGACCTAATGAAAGATTGACCTTGAAATCCATGACATTGATGAATAACTATGTTTAATAACTTAGAAGAATGCATTAAACAGCAAAATATCTGTAACCCTATTTGGAATTAATATGTGTATGTATGGGGGGGTTATAAGAACATAAGAACATAAGAGAAGCCAATGTTGGATCAGCCCAATGGCCCATCCAGTCCAACATTGTCACACAGTGGCCAAAAATACCAGGTGCCATCAAGAGGTCCAGCAGTGGGGCCAGGACACTAGAAGCCCTCCCACTGTTGCCCCTTCCCAGGCACCAAGAATACAGAGCATCACTTGCCCCAGAGTCCCTATCTATACCTTGTGGCTAATATTTAGGATTATGATCAATACAATAAGTAATTCAACACATGTAATCAATCATAGGAAAATATATAAGTCCACTATATCCCAAAGGGAAAGAACAGAATAGAAATCTCTCAGAATGAAGCAATGAAGTCCGGAATAGCTTTTTGTTAGCTTTTGTGCGGGTTTCTGCAGTGCACAGTTGTTATTTTTTGTTTTCTCTTGATCATTGTTTACTGTGGACTGTATTATTATTGTTGTAATATTTAGGATTAGCCTATCAAATGTACTAGGCTTCAGAGATAATCAAACAATTACACACTCTGAAAAGATATTCTGCCCCCAGTAGTGCTGAAGCTCATGTATGTGAAAATGAGATTGTGGAATCTTAACACTTCTTATAACAACTTGCCACCTAAAAGGAACATTTGCATTGGAAATGCCTATTATACAGCAATTCCATACTTGTACCAACTCTAGCAGGAGGTATCATTAAGTGTACTGTAGCCTGCATGTAGTTCACAGGTCTTATGCTGCAATAATTTCTTTACCGCAGTACACCAACAGCAACTTTGGACAAAAAGCCACCACTGTGGGATGCACAAGTGACGGGGCTGGTTTCTGATAGCAGATGCCTCCCTCGATTCAGAATATTTTCACTCTCTGTGGTACAGCACATAATGCAAGATGCCGGTTATCATTAAAACACTTTAAAGAAATTTCAAATGAGACTGCACAAACATACACAAATATTGACTTAAGCAACTCAAGAACTATGTCATCAAATCACTGTCTTGTGTGCTATTCTGCTGGACCCTCCAGGAACACTCACAAACACATCCCTCTGAGATATCCACTTTTCAGAGTTTTTCCTGGAAACACATCACTATCAGGATTAAAACCTTCAAAATTCCAATATTTGCCCAAGGCTGGTTGCTGAATTGGAAATGGCATCTGTGACAGATTGCACAGGAAAACAGTTTTTTTTTTTAAAAAAAAAATGCTGCTTGTTTCAGGAAATCTAGGAGATCAGGAGTTAATGTCCCTGGAGTGGAGAACGTATTTGATTGGCTGCTCTGCATGTTCTGATTGGCCAACATCAGCTGAGAGAAAGTATAACATTAGCTGTTCTGGAGAGGAAAGGGTTTTTCGTCTTCTGACAGAGGAAAGGATAACTGGAGTCAGTGTTCTGACAGGATTAATGGGAAAGGGTCTTCCACAGAGAGAAGAGAAGAGACTCCTTTGGCCTACAGTATTAGAACTACTCTGAGGGAGAATTGTAATTCTGAGTCAAGAAAGATACACAGACCACAGATAACTGGAAGAGAGATTTGGCAAGGGTGACTAGGCTGTAAGTCCCACTCAAGCCAAACAGAAAAGGGTTATTGCTTCTTAGGGAAAAGAAGAAGAATTCCTGCCAGTAAAAAGGGGTTGTGCTCTGAAGAGAACCCGGGTCTGTGGTAAAGGGAATAAATGGAAGGAAAGTACAAGTAGCCAAGTAGCGTGGTTGGATCCAACCCACTGCTCCCTCCCCTGAAATGTTATGGTCATGACCTTAATAGCAGCCTTTTCCAAGCGAGGATGGTTTTATAATACACAAATAATTCAATCTTTTGTCAAATAATGTTCTTTAATTTTATAATTTATTTGTTTAAAATATGTTATATCCCACTTTATTTCTTTGGACTCAAGGCAGCTAATGGAGCAAAAGGATGCAAGGATACCAATGATAACTGAATAAATAATAAACTGAATAAATAAATAATAGAATAAAAGCTCATCAACAAGATAATAGCAAGATAGATGGGACTCATGGTTCAACAGTAGAGCATCTGCTTTGCATGCAGAGGGTCCCAGGTTCAATCCTCAACGTCTCCAGGTAAAAAGATCAGGAAGCATGTAGTCTCTACCAGTGTTCCCTCTAAGCTGAGTTAGTGTGAGCTAGCTCACTGTTTTTAGCCTCCAGCTCACACGTTTTTGCCTTGGCTCAGGAAGGATGGCTCCAGAGCAAACTAACTGATGCAGTAGCCAAATCGCTCACTCACAACTTTAATGCCAGCAGCTCACAAAGTAGAATTTTTGCTCACAAGGCTCCGCAGCTTAGAGGGAGCATTGGTCTCTACCCAAAAGCCTGAACAGCCTCTGCCAACCAGAGTAGACGATTTGACAATACACTAGTTTCTCATATGAGTCGTGTAAGTATAAAACAACATGCAGGCTGCATGTGGGTTTATAAATTACCAAATGCAAAAGACAGCTCTCTGCTCCAAAGTGCTGGCAGTCTAAAGCTGAACTTCGAGACATTAAAGCGAGATACAAACAACAAGATGAATGTATTGAAGACACACTTGTTTACGCCTCTTCATCTGAGTAAGAATAATACTAAGGGGTTAAGCCACAGATTACACAGAGCAGTTCAGCTGGGAACAGAGAAAGAAATGGGCCAGTAGGTGACCTGCAGCAAAGTTCCAGACATCAGGGACAACAAGGGGGAATGTTCAGAATGATTTATGTCTGTCTCAGATTCTTTGAAACAATCTGAAAAGCAAGCCAGGATTAGAGTCTCCCGTCCCGGAACACCCCCCAAATCCCCCACTGGCGCAACGAGGGGACCCGGCAACCCTAGCCAGGGCAGAGAAGACAGCAGGAACTAAACATTCAAAAACTGAAATAAAACCAGATATATATAATTAAATATTTACAGCCTGCTGTCTAAAGTACAATGGGACAGATGTTTAGGATCAGAGTGCCAGTTGAGACAATGGCTTTTGCGGTGCTGATTTCAACCCCAGTCTCGCCAGCTGTCATCAGCGATGTGGGGTGGAATATTCTCCAATGATGTATTTTGCCACTGAAGGTTTTCCACCCCACATATGTAAATATAGTCTGTTTATCTATAAAGACAGTTCCAGAGGGAAGTCGTATTGGTCGGTAGTAAAACAGTTAGATTTCAGTTCAGTAGCACCTTAGAGACCAACAAGAATTTCAGGGTGTGAGCTTTCTTTTACTCTTGAAAGGTGATACCCTGAAACGCTTGTTGGTCTCTTAAGGTGCCACTGGACCCAAATCTAATGCTTCAGCTACCATTGCCAGGGCTGTTTTGCTGAAAATCAGTCACGACAGATGAGCTAATTGTGGGATATGAAGCATGGACAAAACCCGGTGCCTGTGCATAGTCCAGGTTTGTACACAGTACATTTGCCTTCTTTATACTAACATTATTCAAATCTGAAATGGAAATTTTCCCAGAAAGCCCATATCACTGACTTGTCATTACGCCTGAACAGGGACTGTACCATGGGCCCAACTAGCCCCCGATAGTAACTGTGTAAAGGGAAGGCCAGACAGTCTTCCCACCCGTAACGTATCAACCTGTGTAAAAGACAAACATTACAACCATCAGTTTTACTTTTTTATTAGCATTGTCCTTCTAAAGATATTTTTATTTGCTTTCCCTTTGATCAGGCATCAAAGATGTACAGCACTTGAAAGAGCATTTGTGATGCAAGCTAGCTGAACAGTCTCTTATCGTGAGAATCGTAGGATATTTTTAATGCACCATAAACAAACACAGAAATGTTGCTTTTGCTGTTGGTTTTGTTTTGAAAAATAATTGCTGACATATTGAGGCCAGGAGCTTCACCACACCTGGGACGATGGAGTTCGGCTCCCTCCCTCCCTTTTCTTTTGAGACGAGAAAGCTAGAGAGGATAACCAGTTGCCGTGGCTCTCCATGGCTACAAATTCCTGTCGTGAGAACCAAACCACTTCTATGCAAGATCTGATAAGGCTGTAGTCAATCGGCCTTGCCCAGAACAAATCATGCAACATGTTTTCGTGACAATCACAGACTCTGAAACTGAAATCACTGGTTCAGCCCCTCTTGATTCCAGTCATTCTCAGGAATCAGGAGCTGGAGTCCGTTGGACATGAATCCCTAGTCTCTTCATTTGCTTTACTAAGCATACTCTTTATGTGCAGCCATCTCTGAGCCTGTACATTATTTTGTTTGCATCCCTTGAAGCACAGTTTAATTCTGACAATAAATACAGGAAAATCTGGACTGGAGATACATCTGCCTCAAGGGCGGGCGGTTGGAAGGGTCTGAAGGGTTTTCCAGGTATCTCTCAGGCTCACACAAGAAGCCAAATCAGCATGAAAAAAAAATTAGCAAGGACTGGGCTTTTTTGGTAGAAAAAGCCCAGCAGGAACTCATTAGCCTATTAGGCCACACCATCATGTTACCAGACCTGTGGTCATCCAGCCACACCCACTTTTTGCTTCTTATTCTGATTACCTTGTTTGTTGTCAAAACCCAGGGCTTTTTTTGGAACAGGAACTCCTTTGCATGTTAGGCCACACATCCCTAATGTAGCCAATCCTAATGAGTTTCTGCTGTTGGGTGTGGCCTATTATGCTGATAAATTCCTGCTGGTCGTGGCCAACTTGGGAGCCAGCCGAACTCCGTTCCTGTGCGTTCCTGCCCAAAAATAGCCCTGAGCAAGGATATGAACATTCAAATAATGCAGGCGCATGCATGAACACACACACTTCCTAAACACACTGTAAGAATTAGAAATGTCAAAGAAAAACATTTTCATTCCAGCCTTTTGATGCAAGATTGAAGTAAAAGTAAGCTACAGTCTGAAGAGTGCCAGAGCGGATGCTTATTATTTAATTGCAGTAAGAAAAGCAGGAGGCTAGACACACAGAGATAGAGCACTCGCACACACACAAAAGATTGACTTTTTTTCTCTCTAACAGTTGGAAGTATGCCATTCTCATGTAGGTTAAAAAAATAAACACAGGAGGGGTGCTTCTGAATTCTGTATTCAATTAGCTAGTCAAGTTCACAGTATACTATGCACAGTTGTGGCCAACAAGTGCTTTTAAAATATGGTTTCTCATGCTGCTCCTCATTTCAAAACTGGGACGTTTTAAAGACTGATTTTCATTGCACTTACAATGGGGGACAGTCAAGTCATCCACCCACTAGGAATATATTTGTTACCTAAACTAAGCAGACCAGTTTGCTTTGATAAATGGGGGCGGGGGGGGAGTATTCCAGACTGCATTTATAAACTCATTCTCAGTTGTAATCTAATCCACCTAACTGTAGACAGAGCAAATACAAACTGCCAAATTACTGTATTAGTTATGCAGCTGAAAAATCCAGGTGGGTTTTGAAGCAAAGAGAATTCTTATATTGGGTTTGACAAAGAGACTGAGGCTGCACCTAAACCAGTGTTCCCTCTGAGCTGAGTTAGAGTGAGCTAGCTCACAGTTTTTTAGCCTCCGGCTCACACATTTTTGTCTCAGCTCAGGAAGGGATGGCTCCAGAGCAAACTAATTTATGCAGCACCCAAATATCTCGCTCACAACTTTAATGCCAGTAGCTCGCAAAGTAGAATTTTTGCTCACAAGACTACACAGCTTAGGGGGAGCATTGATCTAAACCATAAAGTATTTGAAGGTGGACAGGATGGATGGGAGCTGGGAAGGAAAAAGACCGGGAGTGCTCTTCCTATCACTAGGTGTGCATTCGGGATGTTCAATGACCTGTGATAATGAAGCTACCACCACCTAAAGCAAAAAATGATACAAACTGAGAACAGACAGACAAAACAAATCTCTGTAAAAGTCAGCATGTGGAGAGAATATGGAGTGGGAGCTTTTACACTTCTGTTGTCTATACACTTTTTTTAGGAATGAAACAAATATACTAGCAATGCAATCCTAAACACAGTTACATCTTTCTAAACCAAACGATTTAGAAGTGCATAACTTTCTTAAGGATTGCACTGTAAGAACTTCAGAACTTTTGCAACATGCGGCACATAAAACTTTGCAACGCCAATCTTCAGCAAAGGAATCCCAGACACAGAAGCTTCTTTTTGCCCCTACTTTTATTACAATCCATACATTTTAACAGTGCTGCAATGTCTTTATTGAAAAGATTTCTAGAGTCAGTCTTAGAACCCTCTTTAAGACATTTGTTGGACTCTGGAAGTAATTGCTGTATCTTCTTGACCAAACAATAGCAACTCTTGATATGATATATGCTGCTATAGAAGTCTTGATTGCCATCGCCATGGCCTCAAGGCTTCAAGTGCATTCTGTAAAGTGAAATCCACCCTCTTGTCAAGGCTGAATCGAATGGCGCCTTACGAATCTTCTGATAAGA
Organism: Gekko gecko; assembly: GCA_029375565.1. Taxonomy (NCBI): domain Eukaryota; kingdom Metazoa; phylum Chordata; class Lepidosauria; order Squamata; family Gekkonidae; genus Gekko; species Gekko gecko. The sequence continues at coordinate 71,973,594 of JAPDNY010000003.1, read as the reverse complement.
GGCCTAAGGATTGCAGAGCCATGATGGAAGCGTTTACTACTGGTACCTGTAAGAGTTCACTAACAAAGGGGGGAAGGAGGTGAGTTTGGCTGTCTTTTTGGTGTACCATCCACCAAACACACCACTGGACAGCCTCCCAAGCCTGCTTGGGACAGTGGCTTGCTGGGCGCTGGAGTTTCCTAAGCTTATCATTCTCGGGGACTTCAATGTCCATGCCAAAGTTGCCTCCTTGCAGCAGGCAGTGGACCTGGTGTCATCCATGTCTGCACTAGGGCTCACCCAGATTGAATCAGAACCCAAGCATCAAGCAGGCCACACGCTGGATTTGATCTTCAGTATGGGGGCTGATATGGATCTGATGGCCAAAATGTTGGTGCCATGGTGTACCTTTGGTGCCACTGTGCTGGCTGATCCTCCCACCCCGTCTAGGCGATGAGGGGTTTTTTACTCGCACATGGAGACTAATGGATCCACCTAGATTCCAGAATTCTCTGTGGAAACCAATGGCCTCTAGCAATTCGTGCGAACATAGAATCATAGAATGATATAGTTGGAAGGTACCTCCAAGGTCATCTAGTCCACAAGGCAGGAAATTCACAAATACCTCCCCCCACACACACACACCAGTGATGGCTGTTCCACACCCAGAAGATGACAAAAAAACCTCTACAATCCCCAGGCAAACTGGCCTGGAGAAAAATTGCTTCCTGATCCCAAAGTGGCAATCAGTATTTCCCTGCCCATGTAAGAAAGGGCCACAAGAACTAAGCACTGATGCAACTCTTCCTGCTCTACCTTGCATGATCTGCCTAAGATCACACAATCAGCATTGCTGTCAGATGGCCATCTAGCCTCTGTCTGAAAAACTAGAAAGAAGGAGAGCCCACCACCTCCCAAGAAAGCCTGTTCCACTGAGGAACTGCTCTAACTGTCAGGAAGTTCTTCCTAATGTTTAGGCAAAAACTCTTCTGATTGAATTTTAACCCGTTGGTTCTGGCCCGACCTTCTGGAGGAACAGAAAACAATTCCATACCATCCTCTATATGACAGCCCTTCAAGTACTTGAAGAGGGTTATCATATCACCTCTCAGTTGTCTCCTCTCCAGGCTAAACATACCCAGCTCCTTCAACCTTTCCCGATAGGACTTGGTCTCCAGACCCCAAACCATCTTCGCTGCCCTCCTCTGGACACATTCCAGCTTGTCTATATCCTTCTTAAATTGTGGTGCCCAAAACTAAACACAGTACTCAAGGTGAGGTCTAACCAAAGCACAGTAAAGTGATACCATCACTTCGCATGATCTGGACACTAAACTTCTGTCGATACAGCCCAAAATCACATTTGCCTTTTTAGCTACCGCATCACACTGCTGACTCATATTCAGTGTATGGTCTACTAAGACCCCTAGACCCTTTTCGCACATACTACTGCCAAGAAAAGTCTCCCCCAGCCTAAAATTAGGCATTGATTTTTCCTACCTAAATGCAGCACTTTACATTTATCCTCATTGAAATTCATTTTGTTTAACCCAGTTTTCGAGCCTGACAAGAGCATCCTGTATCCTGATGCTGTCTTCTACCATATTTGCTACCCCTCCCAATTTAGTATCATCTGCAAATATAATAAGCAGTTCCCCTATTCCTTCATCTAAATCATTTATAAAGATGCTGAACAAAACAGGTCCCTGGATAGATCCTTGAGGCACTCCACTTGTCACTCCTCTCCAAGAGGATGAGGAAACATTAACAAGCACTCTTTGGATGTGACCTGTCAACCAGTTACAAATCCATCTAACAGTCATAGGATCCAAACCACATTTTACCAAATTGCTAACAGGAACATTATGTGGAACCTTATCAAAAGCCTTACTGAAATCAAAATAAACTATGTCCACAGCATTCCCATGATCCAGCAAGGTAGTAACTTTCTCAAAAAAAGAGATAAGGCTAGTCTGACAAGACTTGTTCTTGAGAAACCCATATTGACTCTTAGTAATCACAGCCATCCTTTCTAAATCTTCAAGGACTGAGTGTCTGTTGTAAATCTTTCCCAGATATAGACATCAAACTGATGATAATCCTTAGCCTTAAAGAACCTATTTGGTTGCTGTGGTATCTCTATGTCCTCATTTTGCTCAGCAGAGAGAAATTCTTCCTCTTCCCATCCTCTGAGTCAGAAGAGGTGTCTGAGTCCCAGCCTAATGCTGAATGCTCCCTTTGTCTTTGGATGGAGGGGGCTCCTTTTTGGTCAGCTTTAGTTGGCCAAGCGTGAAGACTCAAAGACCTGAGAACTCTGGACCTGTGTTTTTTCAGCCTTCCCCTGTCTCAAGAGGCAGGAGACGGGGAAGAAGAAAACAAGTGGGGCTCTATGGGGGGAACTGTTTCGCCTATGCTCTCTGGTAGGGTTAGGGATGAGGCTCTGGCAGATATTCCCAAGCTCCTCCCACACATCTTGCTTAATAAAAGACATAAGATCCGGGAAAAATTTATATGGCCCAGAGGGTCTTAAGTTACCAGCTCTGCTGTAACTGGGGAACCAACTGGGGTGGCATTAGGGCTTCCCACATTGGGTTGGTTGTCTTGCAGGGAGGCTGGATAGCGTTCCACTTGAACACTCAGCTGGAACTCAGTGGACACCTCCGCAGCCTCTCTGTGCATTTTCTCCAGTAGGCAGCTCTCCTGGGAAGGGGCTCCTTCAAAGTAGACTAAACTCAAAATGGCCACAGTCATAAACCATGTGGCCCAATCCAGCTACTGGCCTGAGCACCCTTGCAGATTTCTCTTGGTGCACAAAGGGGTCAGGTGCAGCCACATGCGCAGACCTCATGCAGGCCATGCCGCTCTCGGCAGTCTCTCTTGTGTCATGCACTAGGGGTGCCTTGCCTATGAGAGTGGGGCCAGTCTCCCCTGCTGACAGGAAACCATCGTCCTCTTGCAATCGCAGCATTCCTTAAGTGGCTGCTATGCACTTTTCCGCTCCCAGTAGCTGAATAGTCTGTGAGGCATCTGCAGGGCTCCCCCCCCCTTTTTTTTTTTTACTGTCTGCATTCCCGAGGTTTAGAGAGGGAGAGAGGAAAAAGGGGGGGAGAGAGGGCAAGGCAGAATCAATGGGAGGGAAGAGAAGGAAGAGAAACAGAAAGTAGGTGAGATAGGGCAGAGCCCGTTTCCCTAGCTGCACTCCTTTCCTAGGCAGGAAACAAATTGGAGAGGGTGATTCCCTCAAGGCTGCATAGGGTGACTCCCAAGAGGTTGAAGACAGGAAGCTGAAACTTCATTTCTGCCCCCCTTGATTGGACAGTGGGAAACACCCTATCAAGACCCTATCAAAAATGTCCTCCACCTAGGGTTGCCAGATCCTACCTTGCTCCCAGCAGGGGGCCCAGGTCCTCGTTGGGATCTTCTGCTCCCCACGCGATGACGTCATGTGGAAGTGGTGTCATTGTGTTGCTGATGTTGGGGGTGACACTCTAGTTTTTGGACAAAACTCTATGGGTTTTTTGCCCTTGAAACCATATAGTTTGCACAAAAGCTAGAGTGTCACACACACACACACACAATATCAGCAATGCAATGACATCACTTCTGGGTAATGTCCCTGTTTGGGGGTGGGGCTTCCCCTGCCGACCAGGGGTCTAGCAAACCTACCTCCATCTCAGAAGGAGAACCATGTTATATCTACTCTTAGTGCTTTCAATTGGATGGCAATCCATTTTTTGCTTTTTCTTCCTAAAGGACAGTGGGTGCAACCACCGGCCGCTGACTTTGCCCACTGAAGTCTGTAGAATTTTCCATTCATAAGCGTTATGATCATGGCTTAGAAGATCTTTCATTCTTATATGCAGACACCCTTTTAACATCCAGCCTGATGAAGCATTCTGGAGAGCCTAAAAGCTTGCACCCCCTATTGTGTTGTTTTCACTGGTATTCAACATGTGTTTGCATTCTGCGTGTGTGTTAAATGCCATCAAGTCACTTCCAACTTATGGCAACCCTATGAAGTAATCACCTCCAAAATGTCCCATAATTAACAGCCTTGCTCAGGTCATTCAGACAGAGGGCCGCCATGGCTTCCTTGATTGAGTCAATCCATATCATGTTGTGTCCTCCTCTTTTCCTATTGCCTTCAACTTTCCCTAGCATTAATGTCTTTTCTAGTGACTCGTCTTCCCATAATGTGATCAAAGTATGATAGCCTTGGTTTACTTATTTTAGCTTCTAGAGAGAGTTCAGGCTTGATTTGATCTAGAACCCACTAATTTGTCGGTTCAAAGTACCCATAAAACTCTCCTTCATCAGATCTGTTTGCACTTTGCTGTGAACCAATGTGGCTATCTGCATCTCTCAGTTCACTCCAGTGTCTTTATTAATCATTTCTCATTGAGGAAAAATGACTCCATTTCTGCATCTACCACTTCATCGATACAACGGTGAGAATTATAAATCCAACAAAAATATTGAGCTCATTCTAGTTTGAATGAAAGGGGTAGCAGATGTTTTTCAGAAAACATTTTATCTGCATTTTGAGACATTTGGAGGGGACATCCCCTACCCCTCGGAAGAACCATTTTCAGCAAAAACACAACAAAAATTGACAGTAACTGGACCGATACATTTAACACAGGAAAAGGTTGGTCTGTTATCAGATTGAGAGTTATTCTCTTTTATTTCAGGCATCACATGCAAAAGACCTATTACATGTTACACAATGTAAGTAGATACTCAAATGCTTCCATTAAAAAGCAATTACCAAAGGGGGAGGGGGAAGAAGAGACAGAACTCCTTTACCTTTGGATCTCTGTAACAAAGATGCTGAGCTCTATTAAATAGTTCTTAATTGTGCTAGAAAGCAGCCTTTCCCCATAAAACTGTCTTTTCTGCAAAGCAATTTAAATGTAAATTATTCCAGTTAGCATGCATGGCAGTTACTTGTTTCAAATATTATCACAAAAGCCTTTTAGACAAACAAACTTTAACTCAAAGACAACAGGCTGGCCTGCATTCATCTGGACATGCTGTTAACACTCTTGTTGACAGTCACTGTAAAGAAATATAAACACAGAGCGGGAACTGGCCCAAAGTCAAGTACAGTAGAGCACATCATTATCCCATAATTTTCCACTTCACACAGGACACATATTTCAGATCACTTAAGATGGATCAGTTATCATTTCTGTCTTTCTTGTCAATGCATGCTTTTGCAGCACTCAGGTTTTAATCAGTGTTAGAGATGCATACAAAGAACATGAGTGGGGAACTGGAGTCACATTTTTTAATTTGGATATATATCCTGCCCTCCCCTTAATGGGGTCAGGGTGGGTTCCAACAGTATAAAATAATACAATTAAAACACAAAATAAATAACATAACTCGTATGCACAAGCTCTTGTTTACTGCAAAAAGAACAAGCTGTCCCTTAACTTTGATAAATCCAAAATTATTGTCTTTGAGAAAAGTTGGAAGCCCATTAATTGGATTATACATGGGGGGGAAATTGAACAAGTCAAAAGCCTTAAATATCTGGGCAATTTCATTTCCATTATACCAATATTTGGGCTATACATATCAAAGAAGCAATCAAATCATCAACTAGCAACGCCCTTGCTATGGCCCGTTTCTTTTACACCGAAGGACATCAATATGTTCCCACCGCTCTTAAAGTCTGTAATCATAAAATACCACCCAAACTGCTTTATGGTATTCCAATTTGGGTCTCAGCTTGTAATGAAGCTGTAGATTGGGTCCAATCCAAGTTCCTGAAGAAAATCTTGGGGCTACCAGTGTGTGTACCATGTGAAGCTATGTGCCTGGAGACAACCCAAAGGTGGTCGTCTACGATGGCATGGACCGTAACCTTTAAATTTTGGCTGCGCCTTCATTTTAGATGCGGCCCAAACAGTCTTGTGGTACTCATGCTAACAGAATCACATAGCTGGCTGACATAGAGGAAAAAATCTCATCAATTGGCTTTAGGTTGGGTGACCTGGTATTTCTGTCTGAGCAGAAGGCTTTTGCCTTGCTCAAACAAAGACTTCTCGACATAGAAGGGCAAGATCTGAGAAGACTTACGCACAGACGCTGCTCTCCCGTGAGTCTGGGACTCTCTTTCAGCCACATTTCCTCAGGATATCTGGCAAGTCCCATCTTCGTAGGGCTTTTATGCTAGCCTGGTTCGATATCCTTCCCTCAGCGGTCTTATCAGGAAGGTTCAAGAAAATTCCCTATAGAGATAGACTCTGCCCGTGTGGGTTGGAGGGAACTGAATCTATTAGACATGTGCTTTTGTACTACAAATTTCACTATGATATCCGTGCTGCTTATATTGAACCTGTGATCGACCCATTATTGGGTCAATCAGATGAGTACAAAATTATTTCTCTATTGTCTACTCAGAAAATAGAAATCCTCGAACCAGTAGCAAAGTTCTTTTATGAGGTATCCAGGAGGAGAGCTTCATCTTAAGGCAATTCGGAATATGATACCCCCCTTTGGTTATTTTGAGGCTTTATCCGGCATGTTATACTGTATCTTCTATGCCAATAAAGGTATTGTATTTATATATTTAAAAAAAACCTCGTATGTGCCATATAACTCTAATAAAAACCAGATACCTTAGTGGTCAATGGTATTAAGATTTAAAGTTTTTAAAGATCTTTAAGATTGAACATCTCAGGACCCAGGCTAAAGAGGGGGGCAGACCCAAGGAAGGGGCACCCGCTACCTCAACCAAAAGCCCAGTGGAAGAGCTCCATCTTGCAGGCCCAGCGGAATTGTAATAAATCCCGCAGGGCCCTGTTCTCACAAGGGAGCTCATTCCGCCAGGCCGGGGCCAGGGTATCTCTTCCTTCCTCCAAGGAGCTCAGGTGTGATCCTACAAGTAGAATCAGCTTTCAAGAGATGCTGGATGATACAAAAGCATCCTTGTATAACGAATATTACTCAGAGTTCTGGAGAAAAAACACTGTGTGTCTCTCCCTCAGCAAGATGGAAGGACTACACTTCCATAAAGGGGTATGCACACACCATACCCACAGTATTACACAAGAGTTCAATCGCACCTTAAAGACTAAGCAACATGAGCTGCCATGAGTCAGAGCTCACTTCCTCAGATGTACAGAAGTCTACATTCCTTAGGCTTGGTTAAATATCCACCAGAAGGGGGAGGGTCCCTATCAAAAGAGAAATTGGTTCATTCAGAGTAAACTGAATAGCCTCAACAAGGTGTGTGTGGTCCCAATCTTGGATATAGCTCATGGGAGAGGTACACAAGGTACACTTCACCATGCCAGCACAAGAATAATAGTTCATTCCCATTGGTATTTCTTGGAAATGGGAGGAGGAGGGGGAGGAGGAGGAGATTGGATTTATACCCCTCCCTTCACTACCCAAAGGAGTCTCAGAGCGGCTTACAAACTCCTTTCCCTTCCCCTTCCCACAACAGACACCCTGTCAGTTAGGTGGGGCTGAGAGTGCTCTGACAGAAACTGCTCTTTTTCAAGAACAGCACGGACAGAACTATGGCTTGCCCAAGGTCATCCAGCAGGTGCAAGCGGAGGAGTGGGGATTCAGACCCGTTTCTCCCAGATTAGAGTCCGTGCACTTAACCACTACACCAAACTGACTCCTACGCCAAACTGACTCCATTGATACAGAATATAATTATAAAGTCTTGATCAAACAGACTTAACTATGCAGCAGAAAAATATGATTTTATAAGCGAAATTAATGTCCCTCAAGATGTGCAGGATCACACAGAAGCCCCCTTGCATAAGAGAACACTTACAGTTCGATATGGTCCAAATAAATCACAATTTTTACCCAGCCTGGCAGAACATCCAGAAGACAGAGCACATATTTTCCTTAGAATCCTAGTCCTCCTGACTCCTGAGGATGTCACTACAGCAGAAATGTATATTTGTGTTCATGCTACCTAAGTATTCCTTCAAAACCCCAGGAATTGGTGAGATATTAAGAACATACAGCATCCCTCCGCAGAACTACTGGTCTCTAGTTTCTTGTTCACACTAGCAGCAGCAGCATTCCCTGGCAGCTCAAAAGCAAACCGGATGATGCATTTTACGATTTAAAAGAAACCAAAAATAAAGCACACTGCCTACAAATCCATTTCTTCCTTATCACCGAACAGCTTCTTTAATTTTGCATTGAACCAGCACCAAAGCCTGACAACCTATTACAAAGTGTCACATCCACTTTCTTCTTTGAGCAGCCCTATAAAAACCATTGTTTCACTTGCTCTGCACTTCTCATTTCTTTTTTTTTTGTTATTTAATTCTTTATTTTTTCCCAAAAAGTCGAGCAAAAAAAAAAGCAGAAAAAAGAGGGGAAAAACATGCAAGCAAAATACAACAAAAACATACCATGAAAAGAGTGAGCATAAACGGTTACATCCTTTTAGTAAGTTTCAATTGTAAATATTGTTTTCCACTAGACTGTAAAACATTCTTCATTGTAGTTTACAACCGCCAAAAACAAAATAAACAATTAATGTTACTGCCTCTAATGTCATTCTTTCCTTTTATAATATATTTGCTTACTTTTCTGTACCTTGATTTCCAACCCAGCTATAAAACCTTGTCCAAGCCCTTTCGAATTGTGCATCTGTCCTATCTTTTAAGTAAAAGGTGAGCTTGTCAATTTCAGCCACTTCTCATTTCATTGGACAAAACCACTAGCTAACGTGGCCATTTGCTACAGAAATGAAAAAATGTTTTCATTCAGAGGGGTAATTTTACACTATAGAAGGAAAATGTGAGTATCACAGATACTGAGCATAAATCATATGTGACTTTGTGTCGAGCACAACACCAACACTGCAACCAGGAGGCAGAAATACATCCAGCCGAACATGGATCATCTCCAGATTTGCCAAACTAATACAAAGTTTTCTTTACTTTCATTTCATAGAGCTGGAAAAAGCCTAAACTCTGGCTTCTAAAAAAAATTATCACATTTTCTTTATGCAGGCCCATTTCCTCCAGGAAGGCCAGACTATTTGTAATGCAGTTAAAATATACTTTGCTCAGTCCTTCCTGCTCCCTGTTGACCCCTTGAACACTGGTCTCACCCAAGTTACCCACCTAAACATAAGAGAAAAATCTTATTTTGACTTTCAACACCTAATCTGATGACTAAAAGGGCAAGCATTAACAATAGTGTGGTAGGATGAATAACCATCCCTCAGCTTTAATAGAAGACTCACATAGAAACACAAATCTCAGACTTCTCTGAGACATCCCACTCAGCCAAAGAGGGGGTGGTTAATGTGAATTCAAAGCCTGAAATATATCAGAAAGATTGATACTATTGTCTAGCAATGCTGACAAAGAAAATATATCACTTAAAATATTTTGACAAGAAATTCCAATAAAAACATAAGAAATGCCAAGGACACAAGACTGAAGAATGAAAAAACTTTCAACATTAAGTGGAAAGCTAAAAAAAAAAATGGGGGAGGCAACTGGCCAGAAAAGTTGGTGAGAGAGAGAAAAAGAATGTGTGTTTGTAAAGAACAATGATTTAATATGCTACATGAGTCAAAGACTAAAGAACATCTGTTGAAATTTGCATACAGAATTAAAATAAACAGTAAGTAATGTGGTGTTTCTCTGCACACTTCCTATAAAGCTAATACTGCAATAGTAAACATCTCACTGAAGTCTATCAGGCTGACCTTCTAGTAAACTTTATTAGGATTAGGCTGCATTATTCCCAGTATAGCAGTATTTACTGTTACAGCCAGTGACCAGAGTAGTTAAACAATTAAAAATATTTCCATCATAAAATTTCATTATTCCCAGTGAAATACTCAACAAAACATTGTTACAGCTGATTAATGCTGCTTCAAATTGCTGGAACACAAGATTCAAAGGTAGTCATATTAGCAATGAGTGTACTGGTACTGCATTTGACAGGATTTCTATACTTGCTGCATTCATTCTCAAATACAAAGAGTACTTTCAGAACACAGAACAAATATTTGGTACAGGGGATCAATGTGGGAAACCTCCAAGCATGTTGCTTCTGCAATGAAAAGATCTTTTTGTAAGCACAGCTTGCAACTTTTCTGACTTTCCCAGATTCAGAATTCCTCCATTTTGTACATCAAGTGAAATGCTGGAGAAGACCCATGTGCAATCAAGGAACGTACTAACAGATAAAACATCCTTCAATCCACAAAAGCCTTCTATTGTTTGAAGTGCATGAAGCTCAACTTCAGAATTAGAAGTGACAAGAAAGGGGACCCGCAATACTCGTGGGTTGGGGGGAGAAGAGCTCCACACACAGCAGGAGGAGGAGGAAGCACCAGCAGCAGCAAGTAAGCCTTCTCCCCCCCCCATCCCCGGGCACTGGCAGCGCAGCCTGAGTGGCTGCCAGCCACTGAGCCCTCCGATTCCCCCCTGTCTCCCATCTCCTCCACGCCCCCCTCCACCACCACCCCCGGCTCCAGCGGTGAGGCCTGATCTCCTCCTCCGCCAGGCCCGCCGATCTCCTCCTCCCCCCCGGCTCCAGCAATCTCCTCCACTGCTATCGCCACCAATTTTCTCCCCCCCCCCCACCCCCGCTCCTGCGGCGAGGCCTGAGCGACTTCCAACCACTGGCCTGCTGCAGAATTCTCACTTTTGGGGGGATTTAAATATCCCTCCTGTATTTTTTCAAAGTTTTCAAATTTTTCTGCACATCTGGGAACTGCCCCACATGCGCAGGAAAATCTCCCTGCCCCCCAGGTGCCCCCAATGTGCGGATTTAGATAGGAGGGGGCAACTTGGGAATTAGATATATAGATTAATCAAAATTGTTGATGGAAAAATTTAAGAAATGCACTTGAACATAAATTAGTAATTCAGGAATAGATTAATTGAGATGGTATGGGATACAAAATACACATTTTGCTCACAGTTAACATAAAATGTGCACAGGATGTCAATCGTACCGTGTATGATCACTATAATGTACTTCTGAAGAGTTCAATCCTGTTAAATATTAACTGAATTTCCCAATGCACTGCTTCTCTTTTAACTAAGGATGGGCATGAATCTGCTCACAAACCTTTGTTCATGACAAATTCTGCCCAGTTCATTACTGCAGCCAAGCCACGAACCTCCACGAACTTTCAAGACAGTTTGTGGAAGTTCAAGGGGAGCAAAAGCCGCCAAAAGATCAGAAACAGATGAGCTGTGGGGGGCAGTCTGCTCCCGTGGCTCAGCTATTTAAGGGTGCTTTCTTGGGCAGTGCTGGCTCAGCTGTTTTCAATCTTTTGGTGGCTTTTAAGTTTGCTCCGTGTGGCTCAGCTGTTTAATGGGGCTTTCTTAGGCAGGCAGGCAGCCCCACCAGCTGGGTGCCCAAGAAAACCACTTTGAACATCCCCCCACACATGGCTCTGCTGTTTTGGGCATGAACCCCACAAACCTGGTTCAATTCATATGCAAGCCAACTGAGTTCATGGGGTTCATGGCTCTCCCACAAACTAAACCAAACCGTATTTTTGTGGTTTGTGCCCATCCTTACTTCTAACATTATAGGTATGCTTATTTTCTGATTTTTTTCCTCCAGAATGTTTCTCAGGGCTTTTAATTAAAATATTTATATTCCAACCTTCCCTTGCAACTCAAGGCAGTTGACAATTCCAAGTTCGAAAACATATGAAATACAATATATCCATTAAATCCTGTCACCAAGAAAATACCTGCATCATTAAACATACACACAAATGAAATGGCCTTCCAGTACCTCCTAAAATGGCCTTCTAGCATCTCCTAAAAAATGCTGAAGACAGTGCCCTGTCATCTCTTTGGGGAGTCCATTCCAGAAAGTGGGAGCCATAATAAAGAAGAAATGGAATCCAGTAGGTGCCAAGTGGACCACCTTCAACAAGAAGAAGAACTAGAAGGCAGAAGACCACAATTTATGCACAGGGACACAGGGAACAGTTGATCCTTCAGATATATAGTTTCTAGTCGGTGAAGGGATTTATAACCAACTCCTTGGATTGAACTCGTTGGGGAGTTTTTTGAGGGTCCCAAAACGAGGGGTTCTGAACAGTGGACTTCAGCAGAAAAAAAATAATTTAAATAGTTCAAACTACAGAGAGAGATCCTATCCAGACATTAAAAAATAAGTTCTCTAGCATTCTAAGAGAAGCACCATGCATTATATCATATCATCTTCTGTCTCCTGTTATCTATTTACTGCGTATTCACTATGTTTTCGTTAACATTTACTACATTTCCCAATTACATTTCTTTAAGGCACATTCCAGCTACCTCACCAATCAATAACAGGTAATTTACTCATGTCAGGCAACAGTTTGTAGTTTTGCGTTTTCATCTTCTAACTTCTGTATCTTATCTCTGAGGCTAGGCTCAGAACCAGGCAATTGTTTATCTTATTGAGTACAGCACTAGATCTACTCTAAGCAGGGATGTACATTCTCAGCCTAACATCTAAATGATCTAGTTGTACTTTCCGCAATCAGAAAAGACACCTTTAGACATTTATCTGCTAGTTTGACATATTTATTGCTTTACAGCTGTTGACCTTAGAACCTTAACTTGTTATTTTAGTGTCACTTTGCATATCTTCATCATCATTATGTTGCATGTAAATTTGCTGTTTATTCTCTGGCTATAAGTTTGAAACTTGACTGCCATTCTAATGTGTTTGATAACATGTGTGAGGTTCTGAGTTGTTATCAAGGGCAACCCTGTTCTACACCCACATTTTTTTAAAAAATCCTTTCATTCACTATGATCTTTCATGTTTTTACTTCTACTTTCTACTTTTACTTCCAGTGGAATCCTAAGCAGAATTATACTCTAAGATCATTGTGTTAATTTTTATTGCACATTTTTAGGGAGCAATCCTAAACAGATTTACTCAGAAGCAAGTGCCATTTTATTTAATGGGGCTTTGTCCCAGGAAAGTATTCTTAGGATTGCAGCTTTAAAGAAGAAAATAGACATCCAGGTTTTTCCCAACTGGAGGGGATGTGCAGGCGGGGGAGGGGGGACGGACGGGGGACGACTCTTTTTTCTCCATAGCTTCAATTTTTTCCCCAGAAATTTGAAGTATAGCCTCGTCTCCTCCCCAGCTTGTGTATTACAATAAACTGAGATAAAACATTGTACTTGGGCACTCTTTCTTCATATGGCTTAAGGATTCAAATTAACCACAAAAAACAGATCAGATTTGATCTAAATGTTTCCACACAAGGTCTTTTCTCTACGCCCTTCCCTCAGAAGTCTCCACATAAGAATTTCATAACATTTTGGCAAGATGTTAGGATGAGCTGAAAGGTTCTGTTGTCTGGCCTGCTCATTATTAAACTCATGTTTTTCCTGCCTTCTGAAGGCCTCATCTATTATGCATAGTTGAAAGCTACTAAAGATTAATATTTCCACCCTGACTCTCCCAATACACCCACAGTCCTCCACGAGAACCCATGAAAACACAACCCTCTTTGCTATGCGCTGTATTTACCACAAAGTCAAGAATGAAAGGCCCAGCTGCTTCAATAGAGTTAACTCTCATACAAAGGGGATTCAAACAATACTAACTCTGATGCTGTCCAGCAGCAATGGCTTCGTTTGCTTTGCTCTCCTTGTGGCACTCCTCATACTGGTATTGCCTGCCCAGCAATAAAAGATCAAGTGACTGAACAGTACAGACCTTGTAAGGCAGCAGAACTAAACCATATTTCAGAGGAAAGGTGAGGAGAAACAGAAGAAACACAGAAAAAAGTGTGGAAAGGGAATTATACAGAACCAACTTTAGACATTTCCACACATGAAGGAAAAGAAAGTCATAACTTCCCTGCCTATTTTCCAGTTTGGTGTAGTGGTTAAGTGCACGGACTCTAATCTGGGAGAACTGGATTTGATTCCCCACTCCTCCACTTGCACCTGGCTGGATGACTTTGGGCAAGCCATAGTTCTGGCACAGCTGTTCTTGAAAAAGAGTGGTTTCTGTCAGACTTCTCTCAGCCCCACCTACCTCACAGGGTGTCTGTTGTGGAGAGGGGGAGGGAAAGGAGTTTGTAAGCCGCGCTGAGTCTCCTTTGGGTAGTGAAGGGCAGGGTATAAATCCAATCTCTTCTCTTCTTCTATTTGTTTTAGAGCTGGAAGCACACTGACCTGGATGGCCTAGGCTAGTCCCATCTCATCAGATCTTGGAATCTAAGTAGGGTTGGCCCTGCTTAGTATTTAGATGGGGAACCACCAAGGAATACCAGCATTGCTACGCAGAGGCAGGCAGTGACAAACCACTTCTATGCATCTCTTGCCTTGAAAACCCTATAGGGTCTCCATAAATCAGCTGCAACTTGAGGACAAAAGAGAGAGAGAGAAAGCACGCTGGAAGCAGGAAAATGGAAGCCACCCCAAAACCTGTTACCTAAAGTTTCAGCTTAGATGCAAATATCTGCAAGCAGAAACACAAACAGACTTAGCATAGTTCTGCTTGCACAAGACCTTCTGCAACAGCTATAACTTCCCTACTGGTGCCCAAAAACTGTTTACACAATAATTTCCACAAGCAGGAAAACGGCTCAGGATCAGTGCTCCTTCTAAGCTGCAGAGTCTTGTGAGCAAAAATTTTACTTTGTGAGCTACCAGCATTAAAGTTGTGAGCGAGCAATCTGGCTACTGCATAAATTAGTTTGCTCTGGAGCCATCCTTCCTGAGCGAAGGCAAAAATGTGTGAGCCGGAGGATAAAGAACTGTGAGCTAGCTCACATTAATTCAGCTTAGAGGGAACACTGCTCAGGATATGCTGTATCTCGGAGTGCTACATTTTCCCCCCACACTTCTGCTTACATGAAATCTGGAAATCTTCTAGTGGATCTAAGCCACAGTTTCACAGTGAAACTACACCTGCAACTGTCTACTTCACTAGGTAGGATGTTGCTTCTACACCCTGCCCGACTCTGCTCCCTGTCTCTTCACATAGCTCCTATTTCCTATTCAAATATTTCCTCAACTTCAACTCCTTCCTTACCCAAACACGGAAGGACGGAGGGACAGAGGGAGAGAAAGAGGGAGGGAGGGAGGGGGAGGGGGGAGGAAGGAAGGAAGGAAGGGAAAGGAAAGGAAAGGAAAGGAAAGGAAAGGAAAGGAAAGGAAAGGAAAGGAAAGGAAAGGAAAGGAAAGGAAAGGAAAGGAAAGGAAAGGAAAGGAAAGGAAAGGAAGGAAGGAAGGAAGGAAGGAAGGAAGGAAGGAAGGAAGGAAGGAAGGAAGGAAGGAAGGAAAGAAAGAAAGAAAGAAAGAAAGAAAGAAAGAAAGAAAGAAAGAAAGAAAGAAAGAAAGAAAGAAAGAAAGAAAGAAAGAAAGAAAGAAAGAAAGAATTTGAATATGCAAAGTGCCTTTGTGCAAATAGATACAGTGTATATAATAGTCTAAAGTAAGATCTTGGGCTTTCATGTCAAAAGGTCTATGTGCCTTTATTTATGCTTCCATCTATTTCACCACCACCGTTAACAGCGGAAATATAGGTCAGGAACACCCCGCCCCCGCCGAAGACACAATTGATGCAAATCCCATCAACCTGTTTGTTCTAAATGCAGGCACAAAAACGAAAACGCTGTGTCAACATCTTCAGAAAGATGCTATTTTAGATTACACAGCCAAGCTGGAGAGTGGATGGAAACGATGAAGAATTTCTTCCCTCCCATTTCCCCACCCAGAACATTTGCCAGCTCCATTGGCAGGCAAAAGGAAACAAAGGTGCAAAAATTAACTCACTTAATTCTTTCACTCATGTCAACAACATACAGTTCTATCCCTAATATGGACTTAAGAATGCCAGGGGTGTCCAGCACTAGGTTTTTTAATCAATGAAAGGCTCGTTTACAGTACACGTGAAAGCAGCTATTCACCATTGCCAATTTGACCATACTGACATCTCACAAGAACCTACAAATCTAATTCCAACTCTATTATGACTGCTGATAAAGGTGTGCTTATACGAATGGGGTTACTAGACTCTGAAGCTGGGGTGTCTGGCATGAGGGTAACCTGGAGAACAGGACATCTGCCATATATACTGTGATGCTCTGGAATAACTGACTGTCCTTTATGGCAACATTTGACAACCCTACCGACCAGTTCGGGCGACCAAAGTTCTATTACAGCACCAGTATTGCTTCCGTAAGGGGCTTCCTCCCTTGGCAACGACCGCAAGATACAATCCAGTTTCTTTTATCAGAAGGACACGTAAATGTTCCTGTGTACTTGCAGTCATTCAAAAGCTTATTTTAATGTATCCTCCACTTTAATCAGTTCAAGCCATTTTATCCTTTCACTACCAAAGACAAAATAAACTTTCAGCAGCACACAATAATGCACAATCCTGAGGTAAGATTAATTCATGTTGGTATTTTCCCTATGGGGGTCAACAGTAACATGAGAGGGTACCAAAGGGGTGGGAGGTGGGAGGATTTTCCCTATACGATACTGTGGTCCTGTGTGGTTTTAAGTTGCCAACCTGCCTGGAGAAGAAAAACCCATCCTATCCATTTAAAAAAGCTTAGTGTGTAGAAATTGACAGTTAAAGCTTTTCATGGCATAGAGGAAAGCAACATACCATTAAGGCTCTATTAAAGGGGCAGATCATTTTTTCCCCAGACAGTTGACAACCTTATGGAGTCCCAGAATGGGACAGAATAAGAGTCGCAGGGGAACAATCACCAACCTTTAGTAATGAAAACCACATGTAAGATAGTGTGTTTGCAATGGCCAATCTGAATACTCAGTAAGTCATGAGAGCAGCAATATCTGTCCCAGATTTCACTCACTACAAGATGTATAATAATTCCATAGTGGAAGAAAATGGGATACTTTCTAAAAGTCTAAACAAAGGGGTCACAATGCAAATGCTTGTGAAAGGAACTGGTGGAATGGAACTTTCCCTATCTTCCCATCACCCCAGTACCCCACTGCTTGTCCTGAAAGGCTGATGGGGAAAGGGAGAAGTGTGAGGAAAAATCCACTCCAGTGCCTTCTGTGGAGAACCCCCCCCCACCCATTAAACGTGTTGCTGGGTTTTTTTCTCTTTTCTTTCGGTAGCAGGAAGCCTGTATCAACTACCTGTTAAATTCCAGCTATAGAAATGCTAATACCTGGCTGGGAGAGTTCACTGAGGAGTCCCTGGAGATTTCCCAGAATGCCTTCCAGGAGGGTTCCCAGGATGCTCCTGCATACCCCAGGATGCACCTGGGTGTCCCAGAGTCTACCTGTGTGACCTAGGCAGACCACGTCAAAAGGGGTGGAGAGAGTGATGTAAAGCGGGTGGAGACACAGGTTTAATAAAAGTACTTGCTCCAAGGAGGAAGGGTTTCTTGGTGCTGGTCCTTGGAAAAGAACAGACTGCTGAGCTCCAGTCTGCAAGCTGGCAGACATTTTTTACCATGCAGTCTGGAGAAGGCCTACAGGGAGCCAAAAAAGTAATGAAAGAACTTTAGATAATTTGTAAATTTCTAAGGGGGTCTACCCTATTGTTAACATCAGTTAGGCAGGGGCGTCTAACTCACCGGGGATGTGTTGTTTAAAATTTAAAAAATCTTTAATTGTGTCTGTCTGCGTCCTTTTATAAAGTTTATATCTCCACTACCTGGCATAACCTTTTATGGCACACATGGCCCCGCCCAACAAGATCTCATTCATGTCAGATCCAGCCCTCATAACAAATGAGTTTGACACCCCTGAGGTTAGGGTACGTTTAGAGGAGAGGGAAAGAGGATGCATTTATAACCAATTTTCTTTTTGTTTCCGTATCACTAATCTGGTGCGGTACCAGGCTTCCCAAGAACTTACCGTAATTCGGCGGGGGACAGATAAGTCCTGGCAGGACCATTCCCGGGGAGGAAAAGACGTGGCGCACAATGCCATGCCAGGAAGTGACGCTGGGCAACACTCTGGCAATGGGGCTGGAAACTCGACCATCGAGTTTCCAGCCCCGTTGCCAGAGCGCTGCCCAGCGTCACTTCCTGGTGACAGCATCATGCAGTGTGGGTGTTCCACGGAGGAATGTTCCGGCCAGGGACTGTGTGTCCCCTGCCGAAATACGGTAAGTACTTGGCAACCCTATGCAGTACAGAAGCAGGCTTGTAAACATTTTCTTTTTTAAAATAAATATTTTACTCTTTGATGGTACTGGTGGTTCTTTGTACCACATAGCTCTCCAACAGCTATTGGACACTCTACAGTATAAAAGGGGGCCCTAAGGGGGAGGGAAGAGGTCAGGGTGCAAGGGGCCAACCCTCTGGGGGAAACCCAAAGTTGCATTTGGTCCCTGTAGTAACCAGGTGTTGGGTAGCAGAAGACCTTGAGACCAGGCCTCAGAACTGAGAAGGGAAGTCAGGAGTCTGTCCTTCCTGGCAGGAAGACCCCATGAGGACCATGGTGGCAGTGATATCCTAGTGGAAAGAAGAGAAATAGCTCCCTCCAGGAGGTTGGACTGGCAACCAAGAGAGGGAGTGGGCAGAACAGGGTCTGTAGGTCAAGCAGGCCTGTCCCGTCACACCTTCTATGAGCTTTTCCAAGGACTTCAACCAGCAAGCCTAATGTGAAGTTCCTAGGCACAAGCATCATGCCTGGGCCACACAGCACTGAATGTTACAGTGCCATCCTAAACAGATTAACACCATTTTAATCTCACTGATTTCAATTTACTTCAGGCCAAATTACACGAGATGGGTGTCCTTGAGTTCACCCTGGAGGCACACTACCATTTTAAAAAGTTTCCACCCAGGAACTCATTAAAGTGCACTGCTGGACCGGAGTACGGTCAGAATCACTATGGTGCAGGAAAGGAAGGGGATCCTGCCTAACCTCATGCCATATTTTGACCTGGAACAGCATGGGGGGGGAGCCATTTTCCTGTAACATGCTCCCTCCTGCCCCCCACACACACACACATACCGCAGTGGTCCCAACTAGACTCAGGCCTTAACAGAGCAGTTTAAAGGAGCTCTCAGGTAGAACACACTCTAAAATAGCAATACATAACCAAGGTGAACTCAGGGATGTCCATCTCATGTAAGTCTGGCCCTCAAAAGGCTCCAACTCTGCTTACGTTGGCACTGTGAGAAACCAAATTTGGCATCAAATTCCATGCCACACACCGCAGGCCTATAGCATACTCTTAGCTATGGTGACCATAGCCAGTCATACACCAAGGAATTGAGGGTTTATCAGCAGGACTAGAAGAATCTTAATGGCCCACGGCTGGAATTATTCTATTTTTTCATGTTGCTCCCCTTTATAGAATCTCTAACACACTCTTTTCTCTAACAGAGTCTTTATTAGACAGAGATGTTTTTGTTTTAAAGTATCTGAACACATGTACATGCACACGAAAGCTTATACCTTGAATAAAACCTTATTGGTCTTAAAGGTGCCACTGGACTTAAATTTGTTCTTGTCTTTGTTTTTAATAAAGTATTGTAACCACAGAATATGAATGTGGGTCTGTCAGCGTCACTTACCCCCTTCCTCACAGAACTGAGTAAGTGTGACACAAAAAGTATCTATAGTGAGAGCTTCAACTCTCAGGTTTAATATGAGGAAAACACCTTCAAAATTAATGAGAATCAACTTTTTTATTTTTGTGTTGTAGAAACGACATCTCATAACGCTCTTGTCAGAAGTTCCCAACCATGACGCTAACACTGCTAATCAGAAAAGGAGTTGCTTCCTTCCCAGTGACTATTTATGGCTTAACACAAACTTCAACATGAACTATTTGCTAACAACTGTTGTACTCGCTGCTAAGAATTAGATAACCAAATAGTTATAAATAGTCCCCCCATATGGCAGTGACCAATACTTAAAGATCCAAGTCCGTTATTTCTCCAATGTGGTCACAACAAGCTACGGCCAGTCATAAAGCTATGTGTGTGCTTTTTCCTGCGGGCATATTCTTCTGAACTACTACTCATGCTATATGATTGCTTTCCTCCATATTGGGGGGGGGCCTTTCCTGAATCTGTCAAGTTTAAAATTTTGGCTGGGCATATGGTGTTTTCTAAGGGGCAAGCTGAAGGATACTTATAAAACACATAATGCAAATCTAGAGCAACACAAAATCTGGGAATACACCAAGGTCATCTGATACTTCCTGTTAACAAAACAAAACAAAAAGCCAGATAGCACCGCGTATCATGCAACTCAATCTCAACAACACTGAACTGCATTTTAGAAGTATTTAAGTTAAGAGTGAAAGGGGAGCAAATTCAGTGGCAGAACGTATGCTTTGAACTCACAAGCTGCAAGCTTTATCCCCTGACATCTCTAGTTGAAAGAACTTCAGGTAGCAGGATTGGTAAAGTCCTCTTCCTGAATCATTAGCGAGCCACTGCCAGGGCACACAGTACAAAGCTAGAGGGTCTGATTCAATCTATGAGAGCTTCATGAGGCCGTAACAAAGTAATGCCATCAGGCCCACTAATGCCAGGAGCCAATGCCAATGTACTCAATATGACCTGCCCCAGTACTCAATATGTCCCAGCTACCCTTCCCAGAATTTCTAACCGGGGAAAATATGACAATATGCCCAGACAACCCATTTCATGCTACTGTTGGGGGAAATTTCTCACAATTTAGCTGTCACAAGAAGGGCTCTTGAAACTACCTCTACAAGGGAACCTGCTTCCCACAGCAGACCACTCACCTATATTGGTTTCTTAAGCAGATCAGCCCCAGATTTTGCATAAGGGTGGACTGGGACATTTAAGCAACCTCGGAGCAAGCTGAGTCAAGGGGCCCCTGGGGAACTGGTAGCAGCTCTGGGATTCAGCTTAGCTTGCTCCTGGATGGTAAATTAAAGTAATTACCCCCTTTCTCACTGAACTGAGTAAGTGTGACTCTATAGCAGGGGTGACAAACATGCAACCCGCCGGCTGAATCTGACCCCCACATTGCTCCTACTTGGTCCTTGAGCAACTGGCTCTCTCCTGCTTCCTCCTCCAGTTCTGCTACTGCTGCACTACAGCTTGCTTTGCCAGACTCTGTCAATTGCACAGGACAGATAGACAGGCAAGCCTCTGCATTGGCTGAGGCTCCTCCCCCTCCTCCTTCCAGGGGGAGGGAGTGAGCCAGAGCTTGCTTCCTGGCCAGGCTCCCTCAGTTGCACAGAAGACAAAGGCAAGCCTTTCTTCCCTTCCATTGGCTGAGGCTCCTTCCTTTGCTTGGATGCCTCTATCACTCGGAAGAAATACAAAGCACCTTTAAGACCAATAAAGTTTTACTCAAGGTATGAGCTTTTGTTTGCCTTGCTACAGTGTATTGTGTGTGTTTTGTTGGGCCTGTTATGCTAGAGCTCTCCTGGATGCAACTGGGTTTGCCTCCCCCTTTTCACTGTATTCATGCCCTCATGATCCAGTCTTAACTCAGCATGAAAGCAACGTGAACTATTTAGATGAGGAATAACAACAAGCCAGTGAGGTGGATTAGGCTGAGTGTATCTGTCCAGACCAATTTCACCCAGCACATTTCCTTTGTAGACTGGGGATTTTGGACCTAGACTTCCCAGATAGCAGGCTTATACTGACCACTATACATGGCTGTCTCTCTAATCATGTACTGCCTCATAGGAATTGCAGTTATTTTTCTGGGAAGACTATAGTTTTGTAGACAAACACATAGCCTTCACTCTGTGTCATGATGCCTTTACATGTTCTTAACCAGCACATGAAGCAATTTATGTACAAAAGCTCACAATGGCCAGCCATTTCATATTTTCCCTTGAGTCCTATGCTCAATGGCCATGAGATTTCTGTAATGATTGTTAATAAATCAAAAGTAGGTTTGCAGCTTACAGATACACACTTGAACATCATACTCAAGATTGCTACAGCACAGACATTTTGATGCAATAATTCAGAGCAAGAGGTGTCACTTACCAGAGACTGTTAAATAAATAAAATATTGCAAGAGTGCTGTTTTAAGCATGCTTTTATTTTAAGTTTAAAAAAATCTTTTATTGTGTTTGTGTCCTTTATAAAGTTTATCTCTCTGCTACTTGGCGTTACATTTTATAACACACGTGGCCCGGCCGGATAAGGTCTCATTTATGTCATATCTGGCCCTCATAACAAATGAGTTGGACACTCTGATCTATACTATCTCAATAAAAATTTCCCCCAACAGAAGCATGAAATGGGTGTCTGGGCATATTTTCATATTTTCTCCAGTCAGAAATTCTGGGAAGGGTGGCTGGCCGGTAGATTTCCCATTAAATTAAAGCAGCAGAACACTCCTAGTTTTGTGATTCAACTCCACATGACCAGCAGCAGCCAACAACATTAAGTGCAACAATGGGGTGAGAAAGTACACAGAAGAATTATATCACAACAGAGCAACCCCCGCATCACATGTCACAGACAGGGAAGTGGAGAGAACTCTACTCAGGGCTGCCATTTTCGGCAACAGCCTAGTTTCTTATTACTACCCTTGTACAAATCCTTCTTTACAGAAATAGATAGTTTCCAAATCCATCTCTATACAAATAATGTTATGACTTAAGATAGGTTGGTGGAAGCTCAGAAAGCCAGGATCTAATTATTTAAATGCATGTCATATTAAGGAGCCTTCTTAATCCAAGACTGCCAGAAATCAAAAGCAATCAATATCAACAAAGTTCTCCATTTGCTCTCCAGGATGCTTTAGAGCACCCAGAAGTGTGCCCCAAAAAAAGGACAGCACGCTACACAGAACAGTGATCCAATCTAGTACTGTAAGAGTATTCTTGCTTTAAGGGCATGATGTCCAGTTCAGTCAAGGCAGATATTTTGTTTATAAAGCTCTGTCAGATCTTCTGTATGAGATAAACCACCACAAGATGAAGAACTTGTCACATCAGTCATTGATCAATAAGAAAGATGCAAGAGCAACAGGATTCATAAGAGAGGAGTGAAAGCTCTAATTCCATAACTGATGGAGAAGCCGGTGCTAACTAGTCAGAGTTGCTGACAATACTATCTCTACATAACAACCTTACCTTGTAATTGCTGGAATTGACCCACGAGGTAGCAAGACCATCAACCATTTTATCCAGCATGGTCTGATCATGTTCAAGGTCAGCAGATTTTTGTTTATCCGAGAAATAGTCTATCAGTTCCAGGCCAACCTGAAGTCTCTTCCCAACATCCTTCTGCAGAACCTGTGCCAAGCAATACTCCATTGTGGGCTCCATGATGTGCTAGAAGAACAGCACCAGCCAGTGAAGCTAGAGGGCAGCAGGTTTCAAAACGACCTGCTGCAGATGTATTCTCTAGGTCGCCTCTTTATTCGATGAAGGTTACCGAGGGCCTGGATTTCAAAGATACGATTCTGAGAATGACAACAATGCACCATGTGTGTCTGAAGAGCAGCTGGAAGGTTATTAAAAGTTCAATTTAAAATAACCAGTAATAGATAAATAAACCAGTGAGCAGGCCAGCTGGGTTGGATGACCAGGTCTGCGGTTCTTCCCTATTTCAACAGTCCATCCTGCAAGAAAATTTTAAAGAGGCAAAAGTTAGCAACAAGCTTAAAACAAAAAAAACCATCAAAAATCAAACAGCACATAGCTCCACAAGTACTTTACGGTTCCAAGTTAATTTTTAAACATTATTTATCCATTAGTCCTCTTGCAACCAGCTCCCGTGACAGAAATCCATTAAACCTCTGTCTAAACACCAAGAGCTTCGCATTTTATCCAGCACTAAATTCTGCCCTCAAAGAATTAGTCCTGTTTTTACAGAAATACCTGAAAACCTTAAAAATTACACTGGGGGGGGGTTAAATTGCCGCCCCCCCAAAAAATAAAAAGCATTGCCTGTACACATGCAAACAATGAGCCTGCCTTCTGTGCCCTGTGGCAGGGGCCTGGGGCCATAGTGGCCCAGCAGCGCTGATGAGGTGGTGGTAGCAGGGAGCAGCACCTGTGCTCAGTGACAAGTGGGGGGGATAGGATACCCCCCCCCAAATCTCTTAGGCCCCCACTTATCATATTTGAAAACTTAGTTCGGACAATATACAGGAATTTCATCATGTAACGCCCAGAACACTACTGGGCTCTACATATGATACTAACACTTGTTTATTACTCCAATAAAATTACCATTGAAATTTCAACTGTGACCAGAAATAGTGGACACCTACATTACCAAAACCGTCTATGTGAAAACAATTTGTGTCTCCATTGAGGGCTACATAACACAGCAAGATATCAATCTATTTCAAATGCGAAAACAACCAAGGTAACTGATGGGAATTTTTTAATGTACCATTTAATTATGGAGATGTGGGGGAGTAAGTATCATAGACTGCATAACTAGTGTTAACCTTCAGTACGGTACTGCACAGTTTTCTTCAGAAATCATCTATGCCACCCCTCCAGAGAACCTGCTTGAGGCTGTTACAAGAACACCCCTATGTCAGAAAACTAGCCTTCCCACAGTGTGGCAATCTGCAACCTAAGCTCATTTAGTTGAAAAGAAAGTACATGGCAAATCAATAGGACCAAATACCTACTAAATAGATGAATGCTCAGGGTACAAGACAGTTTTGCTTAGCAGCGCTCTCTCGTTTTTCCCTGCACAAAGGATAGGACAGGGTCACATGAGGCTAAGCCACATTTTAAGGTTCTGCTAGAAGTGAAAGTACAGCTAATGAGAGAAGGTTGCACCTCAGGTCTCTAGCACAGGCAAGCCAACATGGTACAATGCTCAAGAGAGCCAGTTTGGTGTAGTGGTTAAGTGTGCGGACTCTAATCTGGGAGAACCGGGTTTGATTCCCCACTCCTCCACTTGCACCTGCTGAATGACCTTGGGCAAGCCATAGTTCTGGCACAGCTGTTCTTGAAAAAGAGCAGTTTCTGTCAGAGTTCTCTCAGCCCCACCTACCTCACAGGGTGTCTGTTGTGGGGAGGGGAAGGGGAAGGAGTTTGTAAGCCGCTCTGAGACGCCTTTGGGTAGTGAAGGGCGGGGTATAAATCCAATCTCTTCTTCTTCTTTGAAGCACAAGATCCCAATAGGATAAGCCCTTCCAACCAAGAGAAACACCAGGGAAAGTTTATATTCTCCCCTAACCATCTGTACTTCCTCAGGCGGGAAGCAAAACCCTCTCAGTGCCAACATACAACTGGGCTGCAATTTGGAACAGCTTCGGGTGTTGTTTTACCTGTTCCATTTGTTGGATACACACAGTGCCTAGCAGGTTTGTCTTGTAGGAGAGGCATGTTATCCCAAGAGTGTCTATAGAAACAGGCACCTTGAACATACATGTGGTGGGCCGCACAGCATTGGCGGCAACAAGCAGTTCCCATTAAGTGCACCACCAACGCTATTTAGAATTGGTACTGATATATGTTCCTATAGATGTGGCCCATACTTCTACAGCCCACAAATAATCTTGTTACCAGTGCTAATGAACAGCATTCCTCTTATACCAAGTAACACATTTCAAATCACATTCCATATCAGCTTCTGTTGCATTTTTTTAAAAAATCTCATTAATTTCCTCAATTAAAAGCAGCTCTTCTTTTTCTTTGCCCCAATATAAACTGATGCTCAAAATAAGCATAAACAGAGCATGTGCTCTGCACTTGTAAAATTATTCCTCCTTAGTAGCAATGAACCCCTAATAAACTTTTCAGCATTGGTGATTCAACATTCTTTTTTTTTTAATACGTGATATACCCTCCTACCTACCATTGATGTGGTCTGGCTCCTTATCTACAGCTAAGCGCACCAGCGCCTTTCAAAACTGTGCTCAGCCAGAGTTTTCCCGTTTCTCAGAGATGGCAAAGGAAACGCAGGCCGGAGGTTCCCTCCATGACAGGGCTGCTGATTCTTCTGTATCATTTTACCAGCAGCTGCAGCCTCACCATTCCCTTCCCCTCCATCATGAAATCAATCTCTCTCTAACACACACACACACACACACACACACAGACACAAATATATCCTCATACAGCACTCTCTCCATTAACTGTGGCAGACAGACCCTCCCCTTCCACCAACCACACCTCACATCCCTTACTTCAACTTCAGTCTCCCAAGCGCCTATATATAAAATGATTTTTCTGCATACAGAACTCACACACACACACACCAAGGTACCCTATTTTATGTCATCCTTAACTTAAAAAAATATTTAAAAGAAACTTTCTAATAATAACTCTTAAAATTCCCAGTTATAAAGAATCTAGGGCATACTTGAACGAAAGCAGGTCAAGCTCAGTGCGAGGGGGGGGAATGATCTGTCAACTATAAAGCAAAGCTCCAGCTATGTAAACAACCAGAGCGTGCATGTCTGCATACAACACAGGCATCATCCACCACCACCACACACAGTCATCATCCAGTTTATAACAACACAGCAGCACGACCTAATTGATTTCTGCCTTATAAAGCAAGACCTTTGCAAAGTCAAGTTGCTGTATGATGTACACCAACTATACTTCCAGATCATCGACGTTCCCATTGTTTTCTTCTTCGGTTCATTTACTGGCTGTCACTGTTCTTTACACATATCCTTCAAAAGGAGTGCCTGCTGCAGGGCTCCTTACACCAGAGGAAGTGGAGTGGTAGGAGATAACTCAGACTAAGTAATACAAGCCCTGTGTACCCTCACGGAAGCCCTTTTCAGATCTTGATGCACCAGCCAATGTGTAATGAGAACACACACTACCCACGATCCTCCTGATACCCACAGTCGTGACTACGACAACTTGTGCATTTTTCTGTCATGTACAGCTTTACCATGTGCAAATACATGCCTTCATATTATTAGTGCTCTGCTTCGAAAGTATGTGCATTGCCCTTTTTATACAAAATGGTGATCACGTGTATTAAAAGGATCACAAGTAGCACACACCCCTGTTATACAAGGCTGGTGTGCTCGACCGAAACATCGACATAACTCAGACCCTTTCCAGTCAAGATGAAATCCCGAACCACTAGACGAAAAAACCAGCTCTAACCAAAAAGAGAGGGAGAAAGAAGTCAGGACCTTGTTATTGGGTTCCAAGACACTAGGAAAGTAGCTCAAAATGTAGGTGAGGAATTTCATTCCCAGAAACCAGGATTCTGTAACTGAATGAATTTCTGGGCATTAAGTCATCAGTCAGTGGTACGCCCTTAGTGAGAAGTCTGGGAAGAACTGCATTGGCTTGTTACAATCTCTAAAGAACAGAAGAATTACAGATTTGGAGTTCATGGTTATCAGATCAAAACAAGTGTCTGTACAAAGGTAGCTTGGATGGTTTAAATAAACTGTATCAAAGATACGACAATTAACCAAATACAGAAGCTATGCCTACAATCCTCCCTTGACAGGAAATTACAAAAAATATACTCATAGAATATACATCTAATCTACATAACAGAAAAGTTAGGCACATCTGACATCAATTGGACTTGAACTGTTCACCACAGACCAGCTTTCCTACATCCCTGCCTTTCTATGACTCTGGATATTCAACTACCTGCACATCTCAGATGCTTACCTGGACAAGCCAGAATACAGTCTCAAATAATGCTACTGGAAGCAAACCCTTCTTTTCTTTTAGAAAGCTCATATGCCCTCTCTGTTGATATGACAGAAGCAACACCGTTCTATACTTACTGCATCCACAGCAGCAGTTCAAGGCCTTCCCCACCCCAGCCTTTATTTCCAGTTAAATGGAAACTGCATGAGTCCATTCAGTTTTGTTGGTTAAATACAACAGATGCTCTCCAATTCCCTTTTGGAAGCATAAAATGAGGGAAACACAGCATGGCTCCAATCTATGGGATATGGTTTCACATAAACATGCATAGGATTGTACTGTAAACATGGTACTGATCTAACTATACTCTAACATGGCATAGCCTGCAGCCCTGGAACCCCTGAGACCAAATGCTGGTTTGGGCAGGTGAGGCTGACAAGTGGCTTATCCCATTTTCAAGTCAGCCTAGGCCACAGTTGGCCACAATCCTACACTCCCACATTACAGAACATGACCACAACAGTACTAATTGAAAGATTTTTCACTAGAAAGGAGTAGAGATGGGGACAAAATACAAACGAGTACCAAAAGCAGCCTTGGTCATAGGCCTAGAACTTCCAGATTAATAAGGGGTTTTTGGAGAGCACTCCAAGCCGGGCTATTCAGGGCCATTTCAGAGACGAGAGGTTCAGTAAGACTCTTGTTTTGTTTAGAAGGCCCTTAATGAAGCCCTTGTATCGAGCTCATTACATCTGTGACATTTATTTTCTTGTGCCTATTTTGTTTGCACAACAGCTTTTGAATCCTGGCATTCTTATTACGGGTATTGTCTGAATTTTTTCAAGAGTACTTCGGGGGACCACAGCAGCCTTGAAAAACCACGGGGGAAGGGAGGGGAGAAGATTGTTCTAGTCAGCCTCTTTAAACCGCATGACAAGATGCCGAGAATATAGGCCCAATAATGTCATTTCAGAGGGGGAAAATTCTATAATTTCTGTTCCCTTTATTGATTGTGTCTAGAGGTTCCCACTTCATTTTTTACACTCCATAGAGGAACCTCCTGCAACAGTGGATTTTTAAATGGCAGCAGTCTTCTCTCATAGGGCAAAAACAGAAGGACTAATTGAAATATTAGGGCTGAGCCACAAAGTGCGCGCACTCACGAAGTGCACTCTCTTTCTCTTTTTAAAGCAAGCATTTAACAAAACGGAAAAAAAATTAAAAGACGGAGCCTGCGTATGAACAAAGTCTCTGTAAAGAATCCATGCTGAAATTGGCGTTCTCTCTTCCATTCCCATAACTTCTGAAACGAAGACTTAGATGATTTCCCAAATACTGACAGGAACTTTGTCCTGTCTTGAAATTTAATAAATTATGCTGTTCAGCTGTGCCAAATGTTTCATAACCAGCCATTAAGTGGTTTTCCCCATTCTCTCAAAATCAAGCCATAACTCTTGAGGAAGAGAATATCAGATTCCAAGCCATTTGGGAACAGAATCCAAACATGTACATACAGGAATGGAAAGGAGCAACTTCAAGACATCATGAATTGTGAGTTTCGAGACCCCAGGAATGGTGGGTTGTGAAATTCTTCAGTGCATTTATTAGCTCAACTATTTCCACAATTCTCCTATTTGATTCCTCTTTTCCTCATACAGAGACGTATTTTCACTACTTTCAAATGCTTCCCCGTGTTCATACCATTTCCATTGCTGGTCCCTTCATCTAAAAAATGTCAGGCCTTTCAAACAATCGATCGATTGATCTAATTTATTACAGCAAGAGCCAGTAAAACAATACAATTCGAATATAAGAAGGATTAAAACAGTAATCTAATGGGAATAGTATAAAAACTGGCCTTTCCTCCATCGACTATTTAAAACAAAAAACAAAACTCGGAATGGCTTCTTTTGCCTTGCTGTTCTGCAATATATTGTTCTGCAATATATAATAGTTTTCCATTTCTTTTACTCTTCATTCTCTATTCCACCCTTCTTTTAGCTTTGCCCAGTGAAGTACAACTTTCCTTTGCTTCCCTTCCTTTGCATATTTTCTGTTTTAAATTAGACTGTAAGCCTAAGAACGACCTTTTTTCTGTTTTATTCTACGAAGGCAAACTATATATTATGGGTATTATATAAATATTATGGGGGGGCACAACAAGCTACAGCATGAAAGGGGAGGCAGCAAAAACCTGTTCCTCAAGTAGAGCTCTGATCCACAAGCAGAGCGCCACAAATGATTCTTTGGATCCAACTCACTGATTTCTACAATCTCCACAACTTATTCTCCTACATTCTGAAGCCACAGGAAAGTCAAGATCTAAAACCGTTGATTCAAAAATGGTTTCTTTGTTCAATTGTCACTAATGCTGCGTCAGATGGGGACCCTGCACTGCACCATGACCGTTTCAGGCACTTACCTTCACAGGTCAGTTGCTGTTATTTTAATCAGAGAAAAACGCTGAAATGCAAGGTATTACACTTTGAAGGTTCTACCACATGCCAAAGGAGCAGAAAGCTTTTCACTTTACATTCTAAATTTAAACCAAAAAGCAGCTTGCCTCTTCAGCAAAGCAAGCAGCTATAGTGAAAACTTCGGAGAACCCTCTTAGAGTGTGCAGATTGCAGAGTTCATCCTTAGGTGCATGTGTAGCTTTGCTGGACCACAGCAGGGAAGTTTAATTCAGTGGGCATTCAAGCACTGTAGTAACAGTACAGTATGAAAATGTGCAAATCCCAGAGAGTACTGACAACACTTTTTCAGCCGTATGTTTTATTTCTTTAGAAAAGGTACATACAGTCTCTCCAAAGACCTGCTTACAGCAAAGATAATTATGCAAAGCCATTATAAAACACAACCTAAAAAAAACCTAATGCCATTAAAACTAGCCAGGGCATAACAACATAAAATACAGACTGAGGAACGTAAAATGATGCAAATAAAACAATCCTCAAGCCAAAGGTAAAGGTAAAGGTTTCCCTTGCTCGAAAGCCAGTCGAATCCGACTCTAGGGTTGGGGTGCTCATCTCCGTTTCAAAGTCGAAGAGCCAGCGCAGTCCGAAGACGTTTCTGTGGTCATGTGGCCGGCATGACTAAATGCCAAGACACACAGAACGCTGTTACCTTCCCACCAAAGCGGTACCTATTTATCTACTTGCAATTCCTTGCTTTCGAACTGATAGGTTGGCAGGAGCCCTCAAGCCAAAAGCAGACTATAAAATGGTTAAAAGATAAAACCCATTTGGTTAAAAGCCCAAGTAAAAGGAATGGTTTAGCCCAGCACCTCAAAGAAAATAAGGTAGGCACAAGACAAACCTCAAGGAGAAGGGCATGCCATAAATGACGTGCCACTACTGAGAAAAGACCTGTCTCTGGTGGCACTGGCCACCCACCTCAGCTCTGAAAACAGGCCCACAGAGCACAGGACTTGAGAGGCAGGTCTCTTTCTCAGAAAAAAGGTGGGATACAGAAAGGAAAGGGGAGTGGGGGAAAATATAAATGAGAGGCAGATCTTAACTGGCAGGCTAGACTATACAGGAGGAGGCAGTCCTTCATGTACCACAGCCCCAAGCCATTTCAGGCTTTAAAGGTTCGAACCAGCACTTTAAATTGTGCCCTCAAACAGGAACCAATACAGATCTTTCAGTACAGGGGTGATGTGATCCCTGTATTCAGTTGCCAACAATAACCGGGCTGCCATATTTTGAACCACGTAACGTTTCCATACAGTTTTCAAAGGCAGCCCCACATAAAGTACCTTACAGTAGTCTAGCTTGCATGCGATCAGAGCATGGATCACTTGGTAAAATCATACTTCTCAAGGAAAGGCCCTAACTGGTATATCAGCCAAAACTGGTAAAATGTGCTGCATGCCACACATGAATCCTCAACCTTCAGGCTAACACATCAATCCTCAAGCAGCTTTTGTCACTGACGAACAGCACCTCAGTCTCATCTGGACTATTTGTTCCTCAGCTGCACAGTCAAGTCCGATTCTTCATGATCCTATGGTCCATATCATGCCAGGCCCTCCTGTCTCCTGCCATCCTCCGGAGTTTACTTAATTTCATGTTCGTTGCATCAATAACACTGTCTAACCATCTCATCCTTTGCCGTCCCCTTCTTCTTTGACCTTCAATCCTTCCCAGCATCAGGGTCTTCTCCAGTGAGTGCTCCCTTCTCATTTGGTGGCCAAAGTATTCGAGCTTCAGCTTCAGTATCTGGCCTTCCAAGGAACAGTCAGGGTTGATTTCTTTTAGGATTGACTGATTTGATCTCCTTGCAGTCCAAGGGACTCTCAAGAGTCTTCTCCAGCACCATAATTTGAAAGCATCTATTCTTCGGCGCTCGGCCTTCCTTATGGTCCAAATCTCACAGCCATACATTACTACTGGGAATACCACTGCTTTGACAATAAGGACTTTTGTTGGCAGGGTGATGTCTCTACTTTTTATTATGCTGTCTAGGACTAAGCCTCAGTTTATTGGCACTCATCCACCCCCATTACGTTCTCCAGACACCTATTCAGGACTTCCACCGATCCACCCAACTTAGCTGAGAAGGAGAAATACTGCTGTGTGTCATCCACATATTGGTGGCCCTGCACTTCAGACTTACGGGAGGATCTTTCCCAGTGGTTTTATGTAGACATTTAACAGCATGAAAAACAAGACAGATCACTGCAAAACTCCATAGCATAAAATCTCCCAACACTACCTTCTGGAATCAGTCAGCCAAGTAAGAGTGGGAAACCTGAGGCACAGTGCCTCCTCTCCAGCCTCAAACAGACTCTCCAAAGAGACACCAGGTTCAATGGTATCGAAAGCTGCCAAGAGGTTTTACACAGGCACTGTAATTTCTGAACTCCAAAAGTTATCCAAATCTTCTGAAGAAATCCACTGCAATCATAAAGGCTAGAAACTTGCTGTGCTACCCAATTTGCTACCTATTTTCCCATCAATTATTGACAAATATGAGCCTAATAAATGGCTATAATATTTTCCATATTATAATACGTATTTTGTGTAACATTTTCCCATTCATTTCCCACATCTAAACATGGAGTGTCATGATTCACGCAAAATATAAGAGATGTAATACTAAGGTAAGATGTTCTTATACACATAATTAAAGGTATTTTATTTTTTTAAATCACATTTGTGTTAAAATATTTATACCACAATGTACAGGTAACACTGATATGGCTGTAAGGATCACCTTTGTTCTCTTACCACTGTCTTTGGACAATATTCTGTTATGTATAAACCATTTCCGTTTGTTCCCATATGGGTAATTTATTTTACCTAAATTGCTTTTCATACAGCTGAGAAACAAAGCCAACTCTTTTCAAAAGGGAGTTACAACAGGAAATCCACAGAACAATACACACCAAGTAATCTGAAAGTAAGTTTCCCTCAATGAATGTTGGTTTATGCTGTTCAATGGCTACACTTAAACTGACACAAAAACTACAGGTATATATTCACCAGCAAGAACACTGAGAACCAGAGCAGAAACTGGCCAGCCAATGGATTTTATCAGATTCCTACACAGGAATCTTGGGTCCAAATATCATCATTCTTTCTGCATGCCAAGATTTAAGTTAAGCACACTATCATAATGGGCGCAAAGTGAAGTAATTGTCCATCTGTTGCATCCAGTCAGCTAAGGCTGCAATTAATTTGGCTTCAATATTACTCTATATCAATCTAAAGCTAAGGCTGCAATTAATTTGGCCTCAATATTACTCTCTATCAATCTAATGCAGAAGTGACCCTGTGGTTTTTTCTGGTGATAAAGACCCTACAAGTTCTACATTAAAGTACAACAGAAATGATTTTATTCTTCAGTCTTTGAGAATCTTTAGTCTAAGAACTCAAGTGCTTTTAACTATATCATTATTCATACTTCTACTATCACTTAAGGTACGCTCACACTGGGGCAACTATGTATTTGGTCGTTTGCTCAGTCTGTGCTGCAAAAGTCAAACTCATCCAGGCCCAGTTCACGTGCTTATGTCGCCCCAAACAAAGCCGCACCTTCCGGGTTGGCAGTTTCCACCCGCTGTCTCATCCTCACCATTCCTGGCAACCTCTCACTACCCCAATATTGATCTAATACCCTTCTTACCCTAATGTGGCAAATGGAAGGTACTGGAAGGAAGGGAAGAGAAAGGGATCTCCTCCCTACAGTAAGACATGAGGTGCACAAAATGAGCTCTGCCTCTGACGAAGACCTTTTATCCAGGTTGTTTCTTATGCTGGGAAGCAATGAGGAACTGGTACTTAACTCGGGATCAACTCCGTAACATCCCCAAATTATACAGAAATCAGAATTAAGCTTGCAAAAGCCTCAAATACAAAGGCACCTAGGCAGCTACAGCTACCACTAACATAACACCATAAAAGCTCTGTGGTTTCTGTGAATTATTTTATTACTTGGGGAGCAGCAGAGTTGAAAGCAGTGTCCCTCTGAAGGATATGCGCCCTCACCCCTCAAGGCAGTGTCTAATCAGGATAATCTGGTTTTCAAGGCAACGGTAAGCAGTTGAGGATATAAATATATCATGTATATAGTATTTATTTAACAAATCCTCTGGGGTAATTTTCATCACCACTGACAGAAGAAAGACCAGAAGTTCAAAGACAGTAGCTCACATCAAGTAGTTCAAGAGGCAGAGCTGAGGAAGGAACAATGACTTTATTACAACACAAGGTTTCCAGCAAGTTATATTTTTCGGGTTTATATTAACAAAATGAAGAACAACAGAAGAAGCATAACCATATAAAGACCTGTCTTCTCTGTTCACAGCCATAATCTCCACAGATGGAACCATGCTGAGAACTGCATATATTGAGGAGAGTATTGCTTTGACACATGAGCCAGTTTGGTGTAGTGATTAAGTACGTGGACTCTAATCTGGGAGAACTGGGTTTGATTCCCCACTCCTCTACTTGCACCTGCTGATGTGACCTTGGGCAAGCCATAGTTCTGGCACAGCTGTTCTTGGAAAAGAGCAGTTTCTCTCAGAGCTCTCTTAGCCCAGTCTACCTCACAGGGTGTCTGTTGTGGGGAGGGGAAGGGAAAGGAGTTTGTAAGCCGCTCTGAGACTCCAAGTGAAGGACAGAGTAGAAATTCCTCCTCCTCCGCCGCCACCGCCTCCCCCATCAAGGTCAGACTGGCACTGACTCTCCAGGCTCTCAAGTAGAGGTCTTTCACATCACTTACTAACTGACCCTTTTTGTTTACTTTTGATTAAAAAATATAGAAACAAAGTTCTGAAACAAAAAAACTACAAAGCTATTATAAAAACATCAGTGATATAAGCTCGAAATTAATTTCTCCTTGTAGTCAGGAGAGCATTCAATTTTCCAAATTTATCAGACATTTGGCCATGCAGTAGACAAGTTAGTGTACATAGATGAATACATTCCACTAATTTCTCTAACCAATCCTCTTTCGTCGTGATTATGTTCTTCTTCCAATTCAGAGCAAAAATTAGCCTTGCAGATGTTGTGGCAATAAGAACAAATTCACAAACAACTTTAGGAGGGAATTTGTCCGTTTTTTTAAAAAAAATGGATCAGTAAAGTCAGTATTTCTTTGATTTTTGTGAAAGCAGTTCGTGGGTTTTTTTTTATTTTCGTTACTGCATTTGGGGGGGAACATGATGACTTCCCAGTGAGAAGACAGATTGTTTTCAGTTCAGTTATGAAGTACTTTAAGGACTTTGTTCCTAAGAGTAAAAGCGATTTGGTGAAAACTTCCACAAAGTACAGAATCATAATTAACCTCTTAAAACATGAGACAATGAAAGCAGAGGTGAAGTTCTGTTGCACGAGTGCCCGTTTATTTACCAAGTTCAGTGGAGTGTTCCAGAAAGGAGAGCCTTTGGTGCGCGTGATGCACAGTGAAGTAAAAACACTCACAAGAACCATAATGAATCGTGTTTGTAAGAGTTCAGCACCATGGTCTCTTGAAGCCTTCAGTGATGAGCACTGCATACCTGTGAGACAAGTTATCAGTAAAAGTAGAATCTGTGGACGAACTGAAAAAACTTTCTGAATAGGAACAGCTACTCTTTTTAACGGGAGCAAAAATACATTTCATAGCAGCCTGCAAACACCTTTTACTCCAGTCACCTTTGGACTAGCCCATCCTCAGATATCTTCCGTGTTTAGCTCCAGCACAGAGAGTCAAGGAAGGAACCCACAAGGATATAATGAAAGCAGCAGCAGCAGCACTCCCAATGGATATTCCAGTGGACATGAATGGAAACATCTTAGACTTGAAGATGAAACTGCCAGTGAAACTTGCCACATTGATACGTACTGGAATCAGTTCTTTGGGATATCAAGTGGAACGGCTTTTTTCTGACCAGCTGTTTCTAGCTTTTCTTACCCACTTCTCAAAAACTGTGCTTTGGAGAAGGAGTAACCTTTTCTAAAAAAAAAAAGAGATAGCAGAGTAGAGCTAATCACGTCATGCCTATTAAATTAATCCAGCAAAATTTAAAATTAGCCAGACTGGTAGTGTTTTATTCCAGTGAATCTAAAAATGAAAGGGATAATTGATCCATGCACCATACGCATTCCTGAATCATTATGACCTCTTAGGACAGGCACACAATCACATCTATGAATGGGCAAGAGAATGAGCACAGTAGTGAAAGTCTATTGCACAACCTATCTTATCAAAGCACACCTCCTATCTTATCAAAAACGTATATAAGTCATTACAGCATCACTGAGTATGAGATGAGAAGCTATGTCAAACCCATTGAAGAAAAAGATCTACTGGCTTGGATATACCAGAGCAATTCTATGAGAAGTAGTATTTCACTGCCATAGGAGGTGGTGGCGGCTACAAGCATGGATGGCTTCAAGAGGGAATTGGATAAACATATGGAGCAGAGGTCCATCAGTGGCTATTAGCCACAAGGTACAGATAGGAACTCTCAGGCTGGGGCAAGTGATGCTCTGTATTCTTGGTGCTGGGGGGCAACAGTGGGAGGGCTTCTAGTGTCCTGGCCCCACTGATGGACCTCCTGATGGCACCTGGTATTTTGGCCACTGTGTGTCAGAGTGTTGGACTGGATGGGCCATTGGCCTGATCCAACATTGTGTTCTCTTATGTTCTTACGTTCAGCCATGAAGTGTAATTTTCTTGTCTCTACCCTCCTGCTACAGCCCCAAAGACCCCGCCCCCACCAAAAAAATCTGTTCTTCAGAGCTCTTTTTTGGCTGCTGCAAGAAGCAAGAAAGTCACTGTTTAGAAGAAGAAATCCTTCTGCCCACAGAATTGCTTTGGTGGCTCCAAGGTTATAAATGTATATTTATCCTATGTGAAGATTTTAAACAGGCCTAGCTTTCAAATGGCCTCTCATGACAAAGCAAAGCATCCACATTTTTTAATATATATGCTATGTGTCACACATTTTCAACAGAAGATGGCCTGGTTTAATTATGCAAAGATGCTGCAGTTATTCAGGCACTTGAAAAAGAAGAAGACCTGAATAAGACAGAACCTCAAGGGGATCCAAAAATATAATTTCAAGGGAAGTTTCATCCATAAGCTTCAATCTCTAGAAGCAGCAAATTCACCAGGACAGATTCACGGTTTTCTAAAGATTGCATCTGGATGGCACGGCATTCTACTCCAACACAGTTATTTTTATCGTTCTCTTCTATAGGCATTTTTCATTTCACCTAACCTCACCACCATCTTTGGCTATGTTAATTCTTGGAGGCTTTAATACAGTATTTCAAACTCCAGATTTTCCTATCTGAATGCGAGGAAAACTAAGTATTTGCATGGCACATAGCTTTGAGACGCTCAAAGGGCGGTTTGGTAAGAGCTACTAAGACTGTATTCAGTCTCAATGTTGGAAAATAATGTATCTGCGGGGGGCAGAAAAAGTTGTACATGGGGATGCTTAGTCACCTTGAAACCCCCCCGGGAAGGTAAGACAATCAACAATGCCACTGTCTACCTGCGAAGTGTAGAAGCCTTGAGGCCAGAGCCCAGTTCCTCCTGGAGAAAGAATAGAACTGAAGACACTGAAGGAGACAAGGAATTTAACTTCTTATGCTTGCACCACTGCACGAAGGCTTTCCAGGTTGTATTGTACATTCGGATAGTGGATTGCTTCCTGGAGGATAGAATAGTTTCTGTGACCTCAGTAGACTACCCTAGTCTAGAGAGATTGCCCCGTTCAATCTCCATAACCTCTTGGAGGATTGGCTACATCAGGGGTGTGTCACCTAATATGCAAAGGAGTTCCTGTTACAAAAAGAGCCCTGGATCCGTTTCTAGTATTTTTTTGTAACATCTCATGTATCCAAATCCAATATTTTTTGCTTTTATCGCATGTCCACCATATATGCAAAAAGGATCCGACATTCTGTTTATATTTCCAACAATCATTTGACATATTAGGATTGAATTTCGCTAATTTTATCTGGTGTCATATACCATCTATAAAACATTTTATATATCTTTTCTTTATATGAAATTGCTTTGGTATATTTTATATTTGTTTTCCATATTTTAGACCACTGATCTAATTCAATATTATGTCCTAGGTTTTGAAAGCAGGGTCCCAGAAGCGCCAGTTAAAAGGATCAGGTAATGTGGCCCTGACCTGGATAGCCCAGTTAAGCCCAATTTCATCAGATCTCAGAAGCCTGGCAACTACTTGGAAGGGCGGCCTCCAAAGAATAACAGGGCCAGGATGGAGAGGCAGGTAATAGCAAAGCCACCTCTCCGAAAACATTCCAGCCCTAGTAAGGGGTTGCCAGAAATCACCATGACTTCCAGACTCACAAGCACATACACACACACACACACACACACACAAAAAAAACAAAACCCAACAACAAAAAAGGACCAGGTGACGTGAAAGCCTCCCCCCTCATTCCTTAGAACGTTGCTAACAGCCAGAAGGGCCAACACTGACCTTGGTAGAGCAATGGTCTGACTTGGTGTATGGCACCTTCATATGTAAGTGTTCAAGGCAGCAGGCACTAAGAACTTTATATTTTGTCAAGTAGGAGAGGAGATGATGGATCAGTCGATGGCTGCCTGCAGCAGGAACTAGCTATTCCCCCCCCTTGGCAGCATCCAGGCTCTCAGATATGTGCTTTCTTGGCTGTTTCACACCACCGTGCATGGTGAGGAACTGCAGCACAGCAACATGGAATCATCATGACACGGTGAGGAGCTTGGGGGGGGGGGGAGGTGAATCAGGCAATACCTTATCAGCATATGATATCAAACGTATATGTAAAGCACCCGACAAATTTGCACTGCAGGAAGCCGCTTGACATCCTAATGGGTGAGCTAGCTCTGCTCCAAAGCCACACAATTGCTTTTTCATAATGACGGCATTTCAGATTGAACAAGACACCCCAAGAGTGATCAAAGATGCATACGTAAGACTGCAGATGAGTGACTCGAGTTAGCCACTGCTCAGCAACTGTGCAGAACTTGGCAGGTGATAAAAAGGGTTACAATATTGCAACCCTTCCAATGTATGCTTATCGACACTGGCAGAAGGGGGGGGGAGGAGAGGGGATTATAAGAACAGAACTACCAGAGGCAAAGCTAAACGATATTAATTAGCAAAGAGTATGAAGGTGCGACAGCACGCGTCACAACAAAATATCCCCAAACTTTTCAGACTGCACCGGTAGCAGAGTGAGAATGCACACTGAACTCAGGGGAACAGTTTATTCAAAACAGAAATGGGTCGGCTATCAAGTCAGATATGAAGAAAGCTGCAATCCAGCCTACGAGAAAACATCCCAAGCAATTACCCCTCTGGAGAATGTCATGTAATCTAGATTCAAACTTATTCTTGTCTCTCACGCATATGCCTCTGTCACTTCACATGCGCAAACTGCAGGACTGAGACACCGTCACAAATGCCGAATCATTAAAGCGAGAGCAGAGACACGGCTGAGGCCGGAAGGAAGACCCCAAGATCCTAGTTCTGCCTTTCAAATCCCACTTCATCCATTTCCCTAGGTCTCTGCCATAATATCTTGAGTGATGTAAACATACTTTGGCTAACTAGCAAGCCCCGATTTTGGTACGGCTCTCCATACTAACACTCTCAACATCTGCCACCTCCTTCACAGCCAATTAAGTCCTATCCCAGAAGCAGTTCTCAAACAGGGAGTACAGCTCTTCTAAGCTCAGTGGTTTTCAGCCTCGCCAGCACCAGGACCCAGGGAACTGTGACAGGAAGAGGAGACACAAAGTTATGGCCTCACTAGGTTCAAGGCCAGGACTATGACCAGAAGGCAAAGGGAGCCGGGTACAGGCCTAGGGAATGCTAACGAAGCATTAGGGTCATCTGGACCCTTTTCAGTTTCACTACAGACCATGCTATGGGACAGAGTCAACCCTAGTGGCTTTAGTTGATGAGCTCCACCATGCTACTTTGTTGCTCCTACTGGACTTATCTGCAGCCTCTTGACGCAGTGGACCAAGCCATCTTTTTGAGGCATCTGAAGACAGACGGTATCAGGAGATGTGCTTTAGACTGG
Organism: Gekko gecko; assembly: GCA_029375565.1. Taxonomy (NCBI): domain Eukaryota; kingdom Metazoa; phylum Chordata; class Lepidosauria; order Squamata; family Gekkonidae; genus Gekko; species Gekko gecko. The sequence goes on along the minus strand of JAPDNY010000003.1, from coordinate 71,933,557 downwards.
TTCTTCAAATCATTCCTCACAGACTGGCCTCAAAGGGTTGCCACCACTGGTCACCAGTGTGGGACTACCCTGGGGGATTCCTATCCCCCATTCCTATCCCCCATTCTATTCAACCTCGATGTAAATCCCTTAATGCAAAGCATGCATATTTTTGGAAGCCGGCCATCATCAGTATGTTGACAATATCCAGCTTCGTATCTCCTTGCCCAAATTTCCTGGGGATGAGAAGATAGAGGTCCTGAGCCTCTGCCTGTACACTACAGTTAAACAGCTAAGAGTGAACAAACTGAAACTAAATCCTGACAAGGCAGGTGAGGTGCCGGTTGGCATTGTGCTTCTCGCTTTCAAATGTGTCAGCTGACCCTCGCTGACTTGGTCAAGGGCTTAGGGGTTATACTGGAGGCGATACGGGATCCAACATTAATTTTAGAGAAGCCAAAAAAAATGCTTTCTATCAGCTTCAGCCGGGAAGATGCCCCCTCCCTTGACTCAGCCAATCTGGTCGTATGGATCCATCCATAACACCAAGACTAGATTACTGTAATATACTCTACATAGGTCTCCCCTCAAAGTCAGCTCAGAGACTCCAGTTGGCACAGAATGTCATAGCTCAGTTATTACCAAGAGCTAGGCAGAGCATGCATAGTAGCCCCATTCTGCAGTCACTCCACTGGCTGCCCATAAGTCACCAGGCTCAATATTTACCTGGCTCAATTCAAGGTACTAGCTATCTCATGCAATGTACTTTGTGGCCTTGAAGCTTCACACCTGTGGAACTGCCTCTCCCCCGATGCTCTGCTGCAACAGCTTCGCCGGTATGATCACAGCCTTCTACATGGGCCATCCTGAAAATGGGCAAGACCAACAACCACCTGTACATGTGCATTCTCTGTTCCACCTTATGAAATGGCCTGCCTGATGACACCAGGAAGGCTCCAGCTTTCCTGCTATTGTGCAAACTATGCAAAACTGAATCATCCGGGAGGGCTTAAGAAAAAAAAAAAGATTTATTATAACAGAATGATTCAGGACAAATGCTTTAATAAAGGGAAAGAGAATATAGGCTGTACTACTGCATATAGTACATACTACCTGTTGCTGTAAGCATTATCCTGTAATCTAATTTCTAAATCATTTAATATGCCATGTTAATACTCATGTTTTGTTTCAGCCTTGCTCAAGATATATTCCTGGTTTTAATTTCTGCATCCTACAGAGTCACCGTAAATCAGCTGCGGCATGCCACTTTCCACCACCGATCCTATTACATTATTTACTGGATGTTCTGGCCTCCAGACTGCATTGACTTACACTGCATGATCCATGTTGTGTCTTAGTGAGAAAGATAGACTATAAATAACATTAAAAGTAAGCCAAGAGTTGGACCTGTGAGGAATCCTCTCTACCAGTGCATGACCCTGCCTCACCACCCAGCTACTCCTCTGACTGGGCATGCAAACAGAAACAAAAGGTGAGGCACCCTTGCTCTCTAAACAGGCACACTAGCAGCCCAGACCTCCCAAACAACAGCAGCTTTTACAGGCCCACGACCCACCAAGTGGAGCTCTTCATGCAACCCACCTGAGGGCATCAACCAGTGGACTGAAGACCACTGCTCTAGCTGTAAGAATAGGTTGCTAGACTGCCTACTAGTGAGCACTGAAAGCAATGTAATACAAGATGCCAAAAAGCAAGTGATACTCTTCCTGGAACCAAAGGGAAAGGAAGTCTTCATGGTGGACTGCAATTGACTGAAGCCAGAACAGCAATTTTTGAATGCTTGAAGAGGAGGGGGCTTGCTGTCACTCCTCAAGTGCTAATCACAAGGCGTCAGCCACACAAACACTAAGAAATTTGTAGCCATTCGCTGCAGCAGAAGCAGAAAGGTGGAGCCATGGCACCTTGAAGGCAAATAGATTTACAGAGGCATAAGCTTTCACAGACTAGAGTACACCTCTGAGAAAGCGGTCTGTAACCACAAAAGTTGATATACCACAATAAATCTTAATACAACAAAACATGCAACCAGACTTACCAAGTACTTACCATGATTCAGCGGGGGGTGCATACTTCTTGGCAGGACCCTTCCCGGGGGGGGGGACACAGCACATGATGCCGTTGCCAGGAAGTGATGCTGGGTGACGCTCTGGCAATGGGGCTCAAAACTCGATGGTATCATCAAGTTCCCAGCCCCATTGCCAGAGCGTCGCCCAGCATCACTTCCTGGCGACGGCATCATGTGGTGTGGGTGTTACAAGGAGGAATGTTCCAGTCGGGGACTGTGTTCCTCCCCCACACTGAATCACGGTAGGTACTTGGTAACCCTACATGGAACTCACATCACACTTACCTAGAAATAAGCCTCTACTGACTATGGTGAGACTTACTTCTACACCAATGTGCACAGGATCTCACTATACAGATGCCCTTTGGTTCACATAAACCTCAATTGATTTTCCTGTATGACCATTGGCCCCAGCTCCCCCATATCGGCATTCAGCTGCAAGACCACAGCTGGCATGAAATCAGGTGGTAGCACAGGTATGCCCTAATCCTTCCCAGCCCTACACATAGCCCTGATGCCAGCACTGAAAATCCTAGCATATCTTTCAAACTTCTCACTGATGCTTGTACAAATAAAAAACTTGAGTGCCGTGATGGCTGTGTGTCCGTAAAATGGGTCTATATCACTTGGGTCTCACGTTACACACCGAGAAGGGCACTTTGCACAACAAGGTCCACTGAGTATGAACATCCAAAGGAGAGAACAAGCCTTGCTGCATACATTTAACAGTGCTCTGCTCAAAACCCTTACCCACACTCTATCTAATGACAGACACCAAAAGGGAGATCCTGCTCCCCCAAGGGGGGTTCAAAGACATGCACCCCACACAGGGAAGTGGAGGGGGGGGAATCCCAGCTCCCACCTAGAACTCCTGCAACCATCTCCCCCTGTCTTGCTGCACCCCTCTATGTATTGCCTCAACTATTCTAATCTCCAAAACAGTTGCTAACAGTAAATGTGTGTACAGTGCGTGGGCAGGGGGCTCACGCCAGCAGACATGAGGAGAAGAGATGGTTTTTATACCCCGCTTTTCTCTACCCAAAGGAGTCTCAACGCAGCTTACAACCGCCTTCCCTTCCTCTCCCCACAACAGACACCCTGTGAGATAGGTGGGGTTGAGAGAGTTCTGAGAGAGAACTGTGACTGCATGTGGAGGAGCAGGGAATCAACCCTGGTTCTCCAGATTAGAGCCCACCCCTCTTAACCACTACACCACACTGGCTCACCACTAGCACTCCCAACACAATGCTATGCTGGTGTCCCCAACTCCCCTGCAGACAGGGAACAAAAGGGAGCATAATTGCAGTCTGGGGTAACTACCAGACACCCTACCCTGATCTGTGTTACTGCTGACCAAACATTAGCTTGGTATCCATTATCTTGAAGGATCAGAAATCCATGAAGATGACCCAGCATATAAACATAGCTCCATTGCAGCTTCTTGCAAGGGATTGGCTAAGTGTTGGCCCCTTTCAAGGCAATGGAAGGAACAGCAGACCCTGTCTGAGCACCACATGCAGAACTCTGTCGGTCACTTGAGTCCACAACACTACAACTGCCCTTGTATCTCTGTGCAACCAGCCATCCAACAGGGGCTGATACCAGAAAGTACTCCAATTCCCAGTACATTACCAACCATGTGCTGAGCCTACAACATGACTAACCAGGGTCGCCAGTAAGGTTGGAGAAAACTGTCCTCTCCCTTTAAACAGAGGTTTAATGGGTGGAAACGGGCAGCTGACATTAAGTCGCTACTACAAGTATAGGGCAGTTTTCTCCAGGAAGCTGGTAACCCTACAACCAAAACGCTGCTGTCTTGCTTGACTCCTGCACCACCGCAAGCTGCTTAACAGAAAGCATGCAGTGAATGAAACAGCTCGACTTGGGACTGGAACACCAGATTTGGCACTGTAATTCTTCTGACCTGTTTGCAGTGTCCCCAAAGCCCTTCAATAAATACATGGACGGATGCTTAACAAACTCTCTCTGACTGGGGTTTGAGAACTAGGGATCGTCTCCTCCTCTAGTTCCCCCGCCAGCTTATTACTGACTTCAGCATGCCCCCTCATAGTGGGCTGGGGCAAAAGGGGCGGTGCAATGTGTCCGCAGGTATTCTCTCATAAGGGGGAGCAGAAGGGTCTCCAGGTTTCCTTCTAAGATTACTACAGGGGGGAGGGGGTAAGAGCAGTGTATGGTAACAAGTCTCTTGAGCACAGCAGAGAAGTCGTGCATGGTGGCCACAGGCCAAAATGACGGGCATGCGGGGCAACCAGTTAACACAACTGGCCCATCCCAAGTGAGTATACATCTGGCAGGGCAGAATTTCAGCCATGGCTGGGACTTCATCCAAACTGCCCCATTTGGGTTTTAACTGGGGGCCTTGGTTTTGCGATAGCACAGGAGCGGCTAGACTTGCTTAACGTTAAGAGCCACATAAGAATAAATGTCAGATGTTTGAAAGCAAGGCATGAACAAATATTGCACATGTGTTTTTATTGGAAAATATGCAAATTTGCTTCTATTAATATTAAATTGATAACTTTAGCTGGGGAGGGAGGGAGGGAGGGAGGAAGGAAGGAGAGGTGGAAAGAAAGCAACTTTAACGTTAAATGTGTCCTCCAAGCCCCACCCCCACGCCGACTATCTTGGCTTAGAGAAAGGATTTAAAGAGACAAATGCCTTCTTCAAACTGGCTGGCAGGAGGGGGGGTCTTTGAGAATGCATTCAAAGTTCAAGTTGCTTTCTGTCTCTGCACTGGCTGGGGAAGGGAAGACCATGCCTCTCCTTTGCTTCCCCAGCCACTATTGCGGCCACTATCAGAGCCGCACAATATGTGTGAAAGAGCCGCACGTGGCTCCCGAGCCACAGTTTGGCCAGCCCTGCTATAGCAGTAACCTTTGCACAGCACTGTGCCTTTCTCTGCAGCCTATCCTGCTCTGTATAGCTGGTGGGGGTTACCTAATCCTACCATGCACTCGCAAGTGTAAGTTCTAGTCCAGCCTTTTCCTTTTGTTCACCTGCTGCTCTCTCTGTTGCTGGCCAAAAGGTGAGCTTTGCCTTCTAAACCTTGGGTCGATATATGATGACTTTCCTTGGTGAGCTGTTAGGATAATTGATAGGAATGCCTTTTGCGAGGATGCTGTTGCGTGTTCCCTCGTTACTGCCCTGAATGAACTCTGACATGGAAGGGGCCTTGGCTGTTCTATCACGGTTGTCTCAGCTACGTGAGCTATAGAAGCATGTGAATGTTGTGGCTGGAATGGCAATGTATCCTCCCTGCATGTGCAAAAGGGGCCTTGGCTGCAGAAGAAGAATGGAACCCACATCTGTAGAGCTGCCTGTAGTTCACTCCACCAGGGCGACTCCTAGTCACATCACGGTGCCCTTTCCAACGGGTAATGTTGTGTTCCCTCCCTTGGTGGGTTCTGTGAATAGACAGTGACACTCTGCCATTGAGGGAACATGTGTCTGTTAGGTGCCTCTATATACCTATCATGGAGACAGCAATGGCATGCTACTCTCTGACTTGACAGCTTGCAGTAGAGTTGCTTTAGGTTCTAGCGCACTGGGTACACATTTGCGGAAAGGCGTTTGTTTCATGTGTCAACACACAGCTGCTGGCACTACACAGCTGTCACGATGTAGCAGCATCTTAGGAGTGAGCTGCAGAAGAGGGATTTGGTCTCACTAGCTTTTCAAAACGAAGGGCACAATCCTAAACACATTTCCTTGGAAGCAAGGTCACTTTAAATCAGTCAGACTTGCTTAGGATCCAGATGTGTCGGCAAGGAGAAGAACTCAGTTATATTATGTCCCCAAAATATGGTCACTCACTGGGCATGGCAAGCTGACCAATGCTGTGCATTAAGGACTGCAAGCCAACATTAAAAGCCAAACCACTTCTCATCTTTATGGCAAAGGTATGGAAGCCACTTTGGGTCCTCACTGAGGTGGGGTATGAATGAAGTAAACAGGTAACTCACTCCAAAGGTCACTCATGGTTTTTTAACCCAAGAGTTAGTTTTTGGAAGATAGACTAAGAAACATGTTAACAGAGTATGGATTAAATTTAGAAGCAAGACGCTGTGAATAACAGTATCCCCAGTTGATGCCTGCTCATCCGACTCCCCTTCCAGAAACTGCTTGCAAAACTGAGCTAATAAGTTGGCAGTCCAATTCCTTCCCTGCCACACAAGACTCCAGCTACCTCCAACGGCCCCTTTATTCCCCCGTTCACCCTCAAAGTGAGATTCAAAGGGTAGGAACGAGCAAAATGAAAAAATGAATCCAAGGCATCTCTGGATCTGGCTCACCCGTTTCTTTTCTTCTTATCCTAGGTCTCTTCGGAGACACAGCTGAGCTTTAACAGTCTTTGTTTAACTGCAAAAACTGGCTGCAATAAAGCAAAACTTTCCACACTGCACATCCATCTTTATATAGCTATCTCATTCTCTTTCGCCACTACTTCCCTCTCTCACACACACTCACTCCCTTTATCTTTCCTCCTTGCTGAGCTCAGCAACAGACCGCTCTAGCATCGAAAACTTTCACGCACCCAGTAACCTGACTGAGGGGGATCTCAGATGCAGACGAGCAGCACAGTCTTAGCTGAGTGGCTGTGATAGGAGAACTGGCACTTAACACACCTATTTAGAAGGAGGAGGAGGAGCGACACAACACAGAAGCCAAGCCTGTTGATGGCCCCTGTGTGCCACAAACAATAGGTCTTTGGACTTCCCCTGGGGGTTGCAAACAGTTTGAACTGGAAGATAGTTTTATACATCCCAACACAGGGGGCAAGTGTGTTATATAGTCTGCATGTAGAAGAGAAGGAAGGATTTGCTATGGGGAGGAGGTCAGGCTAGCAGCCAGAAAATCATGCTCCTTACTTTAAGGGGGTGGGGGGGTCGACTGCAGAGAGAAAAGCACAGCATGCTAAGAATTCATAGCACACTGCAAAAACAAAATATTACACTAAAATGGTAGGACATTATAAAAAGATAATCTTTTTTGTCCTTATGTGGCACTTCAGGGAATAACTGGGTCTCTTAGAAACTTGAAAACATTTACATAAAAAGAGAAAGTTATATCATTCATCCCCAGTTATGTCAGAGGCCCGATGTACTGATAACACCAAATTTCATTTTTACTGAGAGCTCAAGCTGATGTGCTAGACAGAAATAGAAAGGGAGCGAATTACATCTTCTGAACATTCTACAGCATTCTGCATGATTAAAACCATGCAAGAATAATGCACAGTTATGACATATCTACAGAACCCCGACATTAAGTCCACATATATACAAAATATCAAATACCGACTGCCAAATCAATGATTCCTTATCTGCAACTGACTGAAGATGTAAAATGTTGCATAGGTTGAGTGTTACAGGAGAAGGGAAGAGGATTAGTTAAGCATGTAGAATTGTGAAGTTTCTGGGTGGAGTTGGGCCATTAATGTATGTACTTAAATTTTTTATTTTTAAGAGAAACATTTGCTACAACAAAAGGGCCTGCCTCATGCGAGAGAGCAAATGCATAACAAATGGCATCTGGAAAAGCAGGTCAGTGGTATCATTTCCCATCAGTTTCCAAATGAAACAGCACAACAGGAGAGGACTCCAACCACCTTTCCACAAATCAAGAGTGTTAACAAAACATCATGCTGCATTTCAGCCCCATCAATAACCAGATCATTAAAAATGCCTTAGTTGTGAAGATAAAATTCGTAGGACTGACCGAAAGGTTGGAGATATACTTGCTTTATAAATGGATACAGTTATCCAAATCACTGCATTACCTCATTTATTCACAGGTTGCCTAGATGCATACACAGATAACTCATAAAGACATGATAAAAGATGCCAACAAATCCGAGAAGAAAACGGAATCACATCTATCTCCCAATGCCAGTTAACGACAGAAAGCCCAAAAGAAGGCTGAAATAGTCAACGTATCTACTTTTGCACCGCAACTAAACTCAGATTTAAACACAATACGGAGAGGCAGAGGTGAAACAAAAGCTGCATATATACCCGAGATGTCTTTCCCCCGTCTCAGTTTAGATTTTGAACACAGGCACCAATTCACACAGAAGCCGTGGTAAGTCACCCACCCCCTTCTCCCAGGCTGCACTAGCTCCGTGCATTCGCTTTGTGCGACTATAAATCATCTCAGTGAGCAAAGATGATGGGGGGGGGGGGTGTGGGAGGGCAGGAGCATTCCCTCGCGCAGATCACTTTCTTGAAGAGTTTTCCCCACCATGTTCGTTCATTGTGCTCGCGCCTCGAGAGCTTCTCCCTACCGGGCATGAGGGCGAAAAACCAACACGCAATCTTTGCAAAAAATAAAGGGGGGGGGGCGGGGCGGGGGAGCCCAGATCCAGAAGGGAAGCCACTTTGCCTTACCCGCCCCGGCAGATCTTTCCACCCAAAACATGATCTCCCCTTGTCCTCAGCACCGTTAGCCACTCCAAGCAAAGAGATCACTCCAAAGAATGCTCCTTCCCCCCCTCCCTGCTCATCCAGGCATCCCCTCCCCCTGCTTTCCCCTCCCCTCCCCATGCAGAAAGCCCACGGAACATGACAGTACAAGGAGGGGGTGTGCGGAATACCTGCTGGCGGCGTTAATCCTGGAGGCGGGCGCAAAGGGATCTGGCCTCCTGCACGTCCTAAAAGAGGCATTCAGACGAGCGGGAGCCACCGATGCACCTAATTCTTTCCGCTGCCGTCGTTATTGCTACCGCTGCGCCTGCTGCAATGCATGGCTGATGCTCTCCTCCGCCCCAGTGTTGCCGATCAAGCTGCGGCTTGGGCTTGGTAAGAATGGAGGCTCCAGCGCGCACGCGCCTGTAGCTCTCGCTGTACATGGGGGGGAGAGAGAGAGAGAGAGAACCGGTAGAGCGCAAGCGCAGTAGACTACCGTTCGGGCACACATAATGAGCATGCGCTTTGTGGCTTAGCCATTTCTAGCGTCTTATTACGCGTGCCTGGCTTTGCGAGGTTTTACAAGCGAACGCGCGTGCGTCCGTGCGAAACTGCCGATGCTTATTTGTTTCAAAAACAAAACCAGTAAACCTGGACAAATATGAGATTAAATCCAGCGCTCGGCCATTAGCGACGTCCTGGCAAGCGTCAAGTAGGACGAGTGTTGGTTTACACGTGATTTCGACTACTTTGAAAAGTTCCGGGAGCCATATTTCTCCCAGTCATAAAGTTCCCAGTCTAGAGCGGCCAACTATTAGGCCTCTCTGTTAACATTGGCTGCGATGACGTCTTCCTGGCACGTCACTGTCTCCTAGCAACTTTTGTGAGTTTATTACAGCCCTCGAGTTTACCGTTATTGTGATTTTTATGAGTTCGCAAGGAGTCAGGTCATGAAATAAATGGCTAAAAGTAGCTATTGATTAGTGAAGCACATAGCCAATTTAGGAAATAATTAAGGAAATCAACTGAGGAAAATATTTAGGAAGTAATCCATTCTGAAGTAATTAAAGGATAGGGAATAATTAGTTTAGGAAATTGTTTATTTATGGACATATCATTTTGGAAGTATAGAAAGTAATTTAGGAAGTAATTAAGCAAGTAATCTATTCTAAGGTAAAAAAATTAAAGGGTGGGAAGTCATAAAGGATTTGATGTAACCCGCCCTGAGCCTGCCATGCAGGGAGGGCGGGATACAAATCGAATATTTTTTTAAAAAAATAATAAGTAAGTAAGAAGCAATTAATTTAGGAAATATTCCATTGTGGGTTAATTTAAGATAGGAAATAATGTAACAAGCAGACATTCTTTTGAGGGAGAACTGTGTTGTACTCCTATTTTAATGCACAGGTCTCATTATTGGAACACGGCTGTCCCCAAGAAACTGAAGAAAATAAAAATGTTCATCCCATTCTGGGACTCCACAGGTATGCAACAAGTCCATTGATAAGTACTATCAAAATGAATGTATATTTCAGTAGCTTGCCAAACACATGAAAAAGAAGTTATGTCTATGATAATCAGTGAACCATATTTCCAGTCAGGGCTTTTTTTTGTAGCAGGAACTTATTAGCATAATAGGCTACACCCAGCAGCAGAAACTCATTAGCATATTAGGCCACACCCCTGACAGCGCAGCTCATTAGCATATTAGGCAACACACCCCATGCCTTCCCTTGGCTTGCCCGGGTGCCCTGCGGCTGCAGGAAGCCCGGACAAGCTCCCCTTGAAGGGAAGGGAAGGCAGTTTAAACTGACTTCCCTTGGTTTGTTCGGACACCCCGCGGCTGCGGGGAGCCCAGGCAAGCCAGCCCTTGGAGTCGCAGGGGGGTCGCACTCCAGGCCTTCCCTGTGTAGCCACGCACGCAGAGATTTTGGCTGTAGTGGGCATGGCCAACTCTGAAGCCAGCCAGAGCTCCGTTCCTGTGTATTTCCGCCCCAAAATAGCCCTGTTTCCAGTCAAATACTGCAAACTGGAACATGTTTCTACAAATGCAGAGCTGGATAATTTCCTCACGGCCATGCATGCCAGATCACAACCCATACAGAGATCCCAAGGCAGACCCCAGGGAGGATTGTGAGGCACTCCAAAGGGATCTGTCGAGGATGGGTGAGTGGGCATCAACGTGGCAAATGGGGTTCAATGTGGCCAAGTGCAAAGTGATGCACATTGGAGCCAAAAATCCTGAATATAAATACACATTGATGGGAACTGAACTGGCAGAGACAGACCAAGAGAGAGATCTTGGAGTCATAGTAGATAACTCAATGAAAATGTCTAGACAGTGTAGCTGCAATAAAGAAGGCCAACGCTATGCTGGGGATTATTAGGAAGGGAATTGAAAACAAATCAGCCAGTATCATAATGCCCCTGTATAAATCATTGGTGCGACCTCATTTGGAATACTGTGTACAGTTCTGGTCGCCACATCTCAAGAAGGATATCATAGCATAGGGAAAAGTGCAGAGAAGGGCAACTAGAATGATAAAAGGGTTGAAACACCTTCCCTATGAAGAAAGGTTAAAATGCTTGGGGCTCTTTAGTTTGGAGAAAGGAGAAACGACGGCTGAGGGGTGACATGATCGAGGTTTTTAAGATTATGAATGGGATTGAGCAGGTTGAGAAAGAAGTACTTTTCTCCCTTTCTCACAATACAAGAACTCGTGGTCACTCCATGAAATTGCTGAGCAGTCGGGTTAGAACAGATAAAAGGAAATACTTCTTCACGCAAAGAGTGATTAACATATGGAATTCACTGCCGCAGGAGGTGGTGGCAGCTACATGCATGGACAGTTTCAAGAGGGAATTAGATAAACATATGGAGCAGAAGTCCATCAGTGGCTATTAGCCACAGGGTATAGATGGGAACTCTCAGTCTGGGGCAGGTGATGCACTCTATTCTTGGTGCTGGAGGGGCAGCAGTGGGAGGGCTTCTAGTGTCCTGGCCCCACTGCTGGACCTCCTGATGGCATGCGGTATATTTTGGCCACTGTGTGACAGAGTGTTGGACTAGATGGGCCATTGGCCTGATTCAACATTGGCTTCTCTTATGTTCTTATGTTAGGTAGTGATTCTTTGTAGCCTGCTGACTGACTTCAGTTCTGTTGACTTGCTCTGAGTTGTTTGAAGCACACCCTGTTAAGATTTATTGTTCAATGAATATCCACAACTTGGGTTCAAATATCTTGCATTTTCAAAAAGGATGTAGGAAATTTTTTAAAAAATTATTTACTTAATTTATACCCCACCTTTCTGGCTGAAACTCAAAGACAAATTACAGAATATAAGATAGCAGATACCTCCTAACAATGCTGTAGGACTAGGTTTACAGAACTGAACAATGCAAACAAAAAAAAAGCTGTTTGTAGATGCCAAAGGTGGAAGGCAATGCAGTAAGAGTAAGGTGATGCATACAAAAAACTTCGTAATAGACTATAATACTATTCCTTATAGAAGACACCTGAGCTGTTCAATTCTACTACAGTTCTAATCAATTTTTTAAAAATGGCCTTTTTGTTTTTGACACTAGACAGAATGACAGACGTGTGGGAGCCTTCCTGACCTCTGGCGGGCCATTCCACAAGGTGCAAGCCACCACAGAGAGTGCACATAAATGGATAGTTGCTGTTCTTACCCATTTGCAGGGGTAGGACGTTTTACTCATGTGGACAAAGCTGTCACACCAGAACACAGCAGGAGAGACAGTCCTACAGATATGTGGGTCCAAGATCTATTAAGAGTTTTGTGAGTGACCACCAGAACCTTGAACTGAACCCAGTAACTGATGAATCTGCAGAACAGGGGTGACGTGTTCCACCTAGCTCCTGTCAGTAGCCAAGCTACAGCATTCTGTACCAACTTCTGATCTCAATATAGCATGCCAGTTTTTCTCTTGATGTAAGCTGCAGTGATATATTAATTTCACTATTTTGTGTTGTTTTGTTTTTTTAACTTACAGTTGCTCTCGAGCCACAAATTTCTCTGACACACTAAGGCAAAGAAAGGGATTGAATATCCATTCAGTACCGCTGTATTTACAATCAGAATGGGATTCACAAAGCTGTTTTACCTTGATCACTGAATAACTTTAAGTAATATTGAATTTTACATAATATTGATTGAACTAGAAAAAAAAAACAGAGCTCCAAAAAAAATCAAGAATGTTATTTGAAATCTTATATGGCGAAAGCTCAAGTGCAGCTAGACAGTCAAAACAAATTTTCCACAGTATTTGATGTAACGCTCTTCCCAGGCAGCACTGGGTAGCCTGATCTCATCCGGTATCGTGAGCTAAGTCAGTACTTGGAAGGGAGACAGCCAAGGAAGACTCTGCAGAGGAAGGCACTGGCCAGTCATCTCTGCTGCTCACTTGCCTTGCAAGCCCCTTGCTGGGGCCACTATAGGTCGGCTGCAACTTGACAGCACTTTACACATACGCACAAGCCTCCGTTGGTCATTTATCTGGCAAAATTATAAACGATAAGAAGTCCCTCCACGTGAAGTTTTTTCTTTCTTTGTTCAGTTACAAAAGCTAGTTCCTATATAGTTCGCTGGATTAAAAACAAAATAATGAAATACCTTTCAGAAAAATTAGTTAAACTAAATGTCAAGTGCAGGAGACCATTACGTATACACATTCCCCCCAAAAGTATTTTGCATAAAAATACAAGGAGTTCTATAATCTGAAATTTATGCATAAATGTTACTTTAAAGAGACACTTATGATGTACCCTCACTCACAAACACTTTTAGTTGGCTCCAAAAACTTAATAAATAGAAAAGTGGAATCCCAAAACACATTCCCACCCCACACACACGAACAGCTGCGGCACAGTTTGTGGAAGTTTAATAAAGTCTCACAGGAAACTCTCTTTCAGTCACATGATGAAGCAATGCCCTTCAATGGGCACATGCCATCCAAGAAATTGAAGTGAAACACATGTACGACACACAGCATGGCTCAACGCATGTTTGAAGAGAAATCACGAGTACAATCAAAGGACTGTATGCCACCATCAGTCAAAGAAATCTAATCAAAGACTAGCTGGAACCAAGAGAAAATCTCTGCGTTGCTCGGAATCAGATTCCATAGAAGATGGCAAGGACTGCACAGCAGAGTCTAGAACAACCCTTGAACACTAACCATGAGGGGTCCTTCTCCTCTGAGGAAAGGAGGACATCTTGGTGCTCCCCACCATCCTATAAGGGAGGCAGGAACTAAACTCTTCCTCTTCCTGTGATGTGGGAGCCACCCATATCCTCAGTTCAGAGGACTCCTGTCCCAGTTCCTCCTGGGCCTCCCGCCAGGAGGGGGAGGACCAGGAGCTCCCCGACCCCGGGCATGACAACCCCCGGCCTTACCAGGCACTGGGACAACATGGAGGCCACGTGCGGCGGCAACGGGCAACAAACAGAGGAAGGAGCTGGCTCACAGGAAGGAGCAGGCCAGCAGCGTGAAAGAACGTTGGGGCCACTGGGCCCACCGAGCCAGGGGCGGGCCAGAGGCAGAGAGAGGCAGAGGCCCCGGTGGTGCGCCACAGCCCCCAGGGTCGCAGGTCCAGAAAGCAGGGCGGTGGCGGGGAGGCCAGGGAGACATGCTCCGGAGCCCTGGTGGGAGTGGAGCCAGACATCCTGTAGACAGGCCAGCAGAGGCGGGGCCAACCCAGGGCACAGCCACATTTCTCTCTTTGTAGGGAGGTGGGGCCAGTGGGCAGAGGGAAGCTTGGGAGTGGGGAAGGGTTTAAAAGGAGTGGAGATGGCCGAGGAGGAGGAGCTGGTGGGAGAAAAAGACAGTCTATCAAGAGAGTGTAGTGCACAGGCACCGAGGGGAACAGGACGTGGAATAACCTCCCTGTGCTAGTGCCCCTGGTCTGAGGCCCCCGTTCTCCTCGTCTTGTGAACCCCATCACCGTCTTCCCAAGCTTCCCCCAGCCGTCCCAGAGTCCGCTGGATGAAGCATCCTTGACTACCCAGAGACTCCAGACCCAGCAGACAGCCATATAGCCACGGCCACCAGAGGGCGCCAAGGAGAGGACCACAAGGACTGCGGCACTCCGAAAAGCAGTACTGTGAAACTTCTATGCTATAGCTATAACCAATTAACCTTGCAATTTTAACTGTAAAGAACAAGCAACAGGTGAGATAAAGATATAATAGAACAGAAGGCTGTGAAACAGAGTATAGGAAAGATCCCTAGGACGATGAGTGGGGGGGCAAGATGTCCTCCTTTCCTCAGAGGAGAAAGATCCCTTACAGTAAGTGTCCAAGGATCGTTTTCCCTCTGAGGCTGGGGACATCTTGGGACCTCCAATAGCAGCGTCATTTACATGGGTGGGTCATCGTCCTCATCAGACATAACATGTTGCAGCACTCTCCTTGCAAAGGCGACGTCTGAGGAGTCATACAGATTTATCTTATAGTGTTTCATGTTGCAGACTTACAGACCTTATCTACAGAAATGCGGTTGATTAATGCTGCATTGGTAAAGGCACTTCTCACAGAGTGAGCTGCGACTTCCTTAGGAATCACCAGTTTAAGGGCTTTGTACACCTCTATGATGCAATGTGGTACTAATTGAATTCTTTGACATCTTACCGCCCTGGTTGGGAGGAGATAATATTGATGAAGAGAGAGCCTGACTTCCTGATGTTCTCTGTCCTGATCAGAAAAGCTTTAAGGTTTCACATCTTTTCCTTGGGATGCCATGGTCAGGGGCAAAAGGAGGATAGGCAGATCTCCTGCGATCTGTGAAATGTGAGAGGCACTTTTGGTTGGAACTTAGGGTCAGTCCACAGAGTTACTTTGTCCTTTTGAAAGGTGCATAGCCCTGATTTGATGGACAAGGCACTGAGCTCAGAAATGTGCTGTGCCAAGGTGACCACAACAAGGAAGATGGTTTTCATCCTTAACCAGCACAATGGTATTGAATGGATCAGTTCAAATAGATGTCTAGTTAAGGTGATCAACACCCTGTGCAGGATCCACAAGGGGAATCGGAATCTGCGAGAGACTTTTGAGAATCTCTCCCCTGAGAAATCTTTTGACATGCGGATGATTGGCAACCGATATGCTTTTGGTTGGTAACAGGACTGATGACAAGGTCATGATATGTCTACATAGAGTGAACAGTTTACGACTGGTTGCCAGGCCATCCTGGAGGAAGGTTAGGGTGGCATCTAAATGTGGATTAAGTGGTGGGATCCTTTTTCTCCTGTGCCATCTATGGAAAGCCTGTGTTGTAGATCCGGATGGTCGACTGCTTTCTGGACACCATAATGGTTCCAGTGACGCTGCATGAATATCCTAGTTGTAGGAACGTTTACTGCCCAATTTCCATGCAGTCAGACACAGCCATTCTGGGTGAGGATGCCACACTGGTCCCTGGCTTAGCATATCCAAAGACATTGGTAGGTGTAGGGGGGGAGACCACCATCTCCTGTATCATTGAGAACCACAGTTGGTCAGAAGCAGGCCACTCTGATCACCTCTGCCTTCTGTTCCCATATCTTCTTCAGCATCTTTGGGATGATGGGAATGGGAGGAAATGCAAACAATAGGCCCCTTGGCCAGGGGGACATCAGGTCATCCGTGGCTTCAGCCATGGGATTGTAGAATTGAGAGAAGTACTGTGGAAGTTGTCGGTTGTTGTATGATGCAAAGATGTCCACCACCAGTGTTCCGAACTGTGTCACAATTAATTGAAAAAGATTCTTCTTGAGGGACCATTTGCCTTCTTGGATGATTTCCCAACTGAGTCAACCCACCTGTGTGTTCAGAGTGCCTTTGATGTGCTCCGATCAAATTGAGGCAAGATGGGATTCAACCCAGTGAAGAATCTTCATAGCCTCCATGTGAAGTTTGAAGGATTTGGATCCCCTCTATCTGTTGAGGTAACTCTTTGTGGAAATGTTGTCTGTGCATATTAGGACATGGTGACCTACAATGTGTTTCCTGAAATGTATCATTGCCAAGCAGACTGCTCTTAGCTCAAGAAGTTTGACGGGGAGATGGGTCTCAGATTCTGACCATCTGCCTTGGACTGGGATGCTATCCAGCATCGCCCCCTATCTCTTCAAGCTGGAGTTGATGAAGATCTGTTTCAGGGTTGTGACATGGAACATTTTCCCTTGAAGAAGGTTCCTTTTGTCCATCCACCCCCAAAGACTGGTTTTGACTGTGAGAGGTACCTGTATTTTCTGCATTGTTTTCTCCATTATTTGCAACTGAAACGGTCTGAGTAGATTTTGAAACAGTCTGGAATGCAGTCACCCCCATTGTATAGCTTTGTTATTGGAGACCATGAGACCCAATAGCTTGGCTAGTGACATAAGTAGTGTCAACTTGGCAGTTTTCACCATCTTTGTGAACTGGATGGTCGTCAACACCTTCAACCTTGGAAGGTAGAATTATACCTTCACAGTGTCTATCACGACCCCAAGATGTTCCAGCCTTTGTATTGGAATAAGTGAGTTCTTTAGCAAGTTGATGATGAAGCCAAAGTGCTGGAGGCATTGTATGATCTCCTGTGTGTCTCTGATGGACTTCTCCTCTGATCATGACCTTATTAGGAGGTCATTGAGAAAAGGGTGGATGTGTACACCTTTCTCTCTGAGCTTAATGATCGGGTGGATTAGTATCTTTGAAAACACCATTGGAGTTGTGGCTAGGCTGAAGGGCAGAGCCATGAACTGCAGATGAGTATTTCTGATGCAGAGCCTTAAGAATCTCCTGTGGGCAGGCAAGATGGGGATGTGCAGATATGCCTCTGTCAGGTCTGTCAATGTCATGAACTCCCCTGTGTGTAAGCTCTTTGCAATGGACCAGAGTGTCTCCATCTGAAAATGGTGTAGCTTGATGTATTTCCTTAGGAACTTTAAGTCCAGTAGTGCTCACCAGTTCCCATTTTTCTTTGGTATGGTGAAGAATATTTAATACACTCCCCATCCATGTTCTTTGGTGGGTGTCATGCCCACCATGCAGCCTGATTCCGTGGACCTTTAACATCCAAGAACGAGCTCCCTGCACCCTTGGAAGTAACAAACCTAAGTCCTGCAGAGGATGAGCACCAGTTACCAGGAGAATTCACACCTGGAGCCGCTCCTGCAGAGCCAAGCATGAGCACCACACCTCCTGATTCCCCTCCAACTGTGAATCGTTTGAGAGCTCAAAGATGACGGGACCTGGCAACCAGACACAAAGAAGCATGCATGAGAGGTCGGCATTCTCTCAGTCCAGAGTACTGACCGAAGCCAGGACTCTGGGAGCAGCTGGTAATTAGTTAACAAGTGGATCGGACTTTTAAGGCTGCTCTCTTGAATCCCCAACTCGTGCTGGCAACTAGTCGCTTAGACAAATTGCTGCACCTCGGATCCTGCATTCCTGTCTCCTGATTTGTTTCTTGATTCCCCTGGCTCTTGACTTCAGATTGCGTGACGTTCCCTCTGGCTCCCTGACTTCGGCTTATGAAACCTGACTCCTGACAATGGCTTCTGAGACTCTGACTGCAAATCTCCAGTAACCTTAGATTGTGTATTGACCTGATATTGTGGGACTCTGCTCTCATTTCTCTGCCTGATCTGATGCCCTGACCTCAGCCTGCGTTTTGGGATTTTCCGTGCCCTGCGTGGCCCACCAGAGCAATCGTGACAGTAGGTACTGGTTCAACTGTCCTGATGTCCAGCAGGTATTGAATAGCTTTGCGCTTGATCATCCTTTTGTGTGCATTCCTGCATATTGGGGAAGGAACAAATCTCTCCAGGGGGATCCTTGTAGACTCTATGGAGTAACCTTGTGTTATGACCTCCATCGCCCAAGAGTCTGTGTGAGAGTCACTCAGAAATGGAGTAGTCTTTCCCCCACTGGCAAGAAGGAATAGTCATGCCTTGGGAAACTTGCTGTCCTGATTCATTTTGTCACTTCTGTTAGCAAGTTGTCTGTTGAATCTGACTGTGTTGCTTCCCCATCTGAAGGAGGCTCCAGTGGACATCCAGGGGGTTTTCTTGATGCCTTGTGTATATAGGTAGACTGTTTTGGGATCAAAAGGAATGAGAGGTGAAGGACTTGCTGTCATTGTGTCTGAGTGTTTGGGGCATGGCTTTCTTCTTGTCATGCATCTCCATGAGAATTTTATCTAGGTCATCTACAAAGAGCCTGTTGCACTGGAAAGGGTAAGCAGATACAGTATGTCTAGAATGAATGTCTGCCTGCCACGCTCTTAGCCAGAGGACTCTCCTGGCAGCAGCTGCAGATACCATGGCAGAGAAAGTTAATATATCTAGGTTGGCATCTGCTGAAAAGGCAGCAGATTTCATGACCTATTGATCCCTTCCAGCAGTTTGCAGTTGTCCCCTGGAATCAACTGTATAATTTTTCTCAGGCAAACTATAGGCGATAGAGGCAGAGGTGGATGCCTTAATGGTGATCGCAGTTGCCTTGTGTGCTTTCTTTAGAGCCATTTCCACTCTTTTGTCCAAGGTATCCTGCAGTCCCCTGAACATCCTCAGAGAGGTCATATGATTGCACGGCTCCTATAGGGGCATCCATTAATGGCAGCTGCATTATTTTGTTGGCATATGATGGAAGCACATAGAGCTTTTTAATAAAATGTGGGGACTGCCAGTTCATCATGTGTTTGGTCCACTCTGCCCTCAATTGTAATTCAGAAGACTTAGGGAGGGGAAAAACCTTTTCCACAGAATCTCTTCTAGGGAATAATTCCTGAATCTCTTTGGGTCCAGATTTTGTACCCCTATTTGGAGGGGGTTTCTCATCTGGAGTTGCCTCATTGAGCTCAAAGGCTGAGAGAGCCTTGCTAACAGGCAGTGATAGTCTTCCTGTTTGAACAACCAAGCCTACCTTAACTTCTTGTGTCTCTTCATCAGAAGAGAACTCCCCTTCCTCCCTGTCCTCCTTCTCACTATCAGATGCCTGAGCGCCCCCCCCCCCATGGGTTCACTACCCCTCTTCCTGGGAGGTGGTTGTTTTGGGGCTGCCTTGATGGGCCAACTAGAACCCCGACCTTGAGGGTGGTTGATTGGTCTGGGGGTGGTAGGGAGGGGAGGAAATCTCA
This sequence comes from Gekko gecko, assembly GCA_029375565.1. Lineage (NCBI taxonomy): Eukaryota > Metazoa > Chordata > Lepidosauria > Squamata > Gekkonidae > Gekko > Gekko gecko. The sequence goes on along the minus strand of JAPDNY010000003.1, from coordinate 71,913,942 downwards.
AAGTTGATTTTGGAGGTGGCAAGGAGCTCAGAGTGGCAGAGGTTAACGAACTTCTCCCTCATGGTTTGTTTAACAGGTGGAGGACAGCAGGAGGCAACTCCAGTTGCTCAGTGTCAGTCGCAGCAATATCCCCAGGGTCACGCCGAGAGTGTTTGGGGAGGATCTGCCGTGAGAGAAGGTGCTTCCCATCTAAATCGCTGACTGTAGACCTCCATCTTCCATGGTGGTTCCATGGTGTGAGTCGTGGGAGCTAGCGCCCTTTCCCGCCAAAATTCACATTCCAAAATGGCCACTCTCTCAGCCGGAGGACAATGCTGTGACTAGAGAATGCCTCCGGCACTTAGTCATCTGCGCTTCAGCCAGGCACCCGGAGATGGTTGCAGCAGCACAGGCAAGCTGGAGAGACATGCCAGTTCCGACTTGGTTGCCCTCCGCGGTGCTAGCCTCGAGTGAAGGGCCCATCTCTCTGTCGGAGAGGAAGCCATCCCTCGAAGTCATGAAGAGTTGCCATGAGGAGGAAACCCATCCACAGAAGAATAAGGCTCCAAAGGGGAGCAAAGGCCAAAGGAAAAAACAGGCTGATATGGGGGGGGGAGTTAAGGCTAGAGATAAAAATTAAGCAAGGAAGAATGTGGGAAGAGGAAGAAAAAAAGTCTAAATCTAATCCTAACTCTAGCTAGTGGCAGAGCCAACTTTAGGGCTGCTTCTCCCTTTGAGGGAGAGGAAGAGTTTAGTTCCTGCCTCCCTGATAGGACGGTGGGAGGCACCAAGATGTCCTCCGCCTCGGGGAGAAGCACAGCTGAGAGACAGTGAGCTCAGTGCTCGCACTGTGCATGCGTTGTTTAATAGTCATCTATAATGACGTATGTGCTCAAACAGATGCTGCATACTATTATTTATATTCATAAGTGGTTTGAACTGTGTATAGCAGGCTGGAGGAGGGAACTGCTGACAGTAACCGGGGGGGGGGCAGGAACAGAAGGTTGGGCGGGGTTGCTGTGATTTGATTGTGCCTGATGTCCGACTGTCCTTCAGGGGTTAGAAATCACACTCTTCCAAAATATTTTTGGGGAAATACCCGGAGAGGAGCTGAGGGGAGCATTTAAACTTCTGCCATAGGAAGAGTAGGTGGGGGAGGGTTCTGTCAGGAATCCTATTACCTGAGGAGTTTCAGCCTCGGTCACTGACGTTAGTGGGGGAAAGGTGTTCGCCTGCCTGAGAGCTCACAGAATGGTCACTGGTTCATGCACATATCATTGTGAAACCAACTGCCGGAGGAGGTCAGGAAAGCTCCCATACATCTGTCAATCTGCAGAATGGGCAACACAGAAATGTTCAGCAGGGCATTTTTATAAAAGGATCAGCATTGCAGTATAATTAAACACTCCGGTAAATGTTTCAGTAAAAGCATTTGATGTTCAAACAAAATCCAAGTACTGTTTTCAGAAATATGACTTGGGAGCAGTACCAAATAACAGTTATTTAAGTCTCTGTACATTCTGCAAGAAAGAACGAGGGTGTGTTAGAATTGGAGAAGGAAAGGCCAAAGAAATGCTCATCACCTAATTCTATGATCACAGAATCTGTTCTTTGGTAGACTGGAAAGGCAGTGATGATAACAAAGTTTACACCTCTGCATCTGGGAACTTCTGCCACTGTGTATGCCTTTATTTTCCCTCCAAGAAGGTTTTCACGCATCCCGGATTCTGTCAACAGTTCACTACAAAGCTCTGCTGATTTAATATTCAGAGTCTCCAAATGGTAATTGTCATTTTGCCCTACATGAAGAAAGAGCATAAATTAAAAACTCCTGTTATGGTGCAAAACACACAGGAATAACCTACATTCTTCGAGGCTTCTTTTCTCCAATGTAATGCAACATTAGCAGACAGAATCTGGAAAGTACCTAGAAATGAGAAAACAGGAACTTTCTAGTTGCCATATATGGAGAAATTATCAAGTGTCATACCAAGAAAAAAAGTTTTGGATCATCTGTGATGCAGCTCAACTGATAAGAATTTGGAGAATTTATTTATTAGTGGAAAGTATTCACTAATATAATAAACGGTTCTCTTTGGATACAAAATAGTACATTAAAGATTAAGTGTTCATTCAAAATCTTTAAGCATAAAAGTAAGTTGCCCAAACAAATAACCAGAGGATACTAGTTCACTTTTAAAAAACTGCAGCAGTGTTATGCTATTTATGGAATGAGTGTGTGTTTTCTTGATTCTTGGATATTACTGATATCTTGGTAGGGGAAAGCAAAGAACTTCATCTTTGAAAAGTATTCCCAGTAAAAAGTACATGTTTTAGATCTAACCATATTTTTTCATATCCAAGCAATAATATGTTGCTTAAAAAGTCCCCCATTTGTGATAATGAGGCTCAAATCAATCACTGCCTTAAAAATCTCATTGTAGGAATTGGGTTATTCCATACTCCTAATACCAAAACGACACAAATGATACACTCTGCGTCCCTTTAAACACATCCAAATCACAGCATGACTCAATGGTCTTAGTTGGCATTTGTCTAGCACCATTTTCATGTAATCCTTATTTTATTTATTTATGTATTTCCTTTGATTTATATCCCACCCGCCCTGCAAAACAGGCTCCGGGTTCCAACCTATAATATTATCTGCTGAATGCAGATTTATAACATGAAAACAGAATTAACAAAATACATACAATAAAATATGTACAACACTAAATACTTTAAAATAAATCATACCTTAACAGATACATAAGAGTGACTCATTGGGCCCAGGTGCAGGACCTCTGTCTTTGATGGATTCAACTTCAGTCTACTCTGCTATAATGCCCTGTCCAGATGTTCAGGGGCAAAGTCCAGGCAGCCCTCCATTAGGAGATAGAGCTGGGTGTCATCAGCATACTGGTGACAGCCCAGCCCATATCGCCAAATAATCTGGGCAAGGGGCACGTATAGATATTAAACAGCACTGGGGAGAGAATTGGGCCCTGCAGCACCCCACATTCAAGACAGCTTCCCCCCAGCACCACCCTCTTTCCCCTGGCCTTGGACAAAGGAGGCCAACTACTGTAAGACTAGTCTCTGTATCCCCACATTATCATCTTAATGTTTTCACTCTTTGTGAGTGTACTATTTATGTTTTACTGGTCTTCTTTTGAGGCTGATATCAGCCTAGGCCTAGAGGTAGATTAAGGGGTACATTTAAGGGGCAGAAAAATATTCATTATTTACAAATCTGTGCATATTTTCTTGAAAGTAAATCCCACCAAATTCAGTGGAGCTCGTACTGTCTTAGCTTTTATTTTCTTTGTCTGAGTGCTTATTTATTTTGCTGCTACAGGGGCAGTGCTTGGACTCCCTGCCTTTCACATCAAAATGTCTTGAGCCTTTTCTGGTTTGAATCCTGACACCACAGCTCCAGACTGAACACTCATGTCACTCAGAATACAAACAGGTTTGCTTCTGAAATTAGGAATCAGTAAAAAAAAATGTTATAAACTGTGAATTCACAGTGAAAATGGAAAATATGTCTAATCGCAACGGGGTAAAAATTTGTTGCCATTTTTAACTTTTTGATTTAGAAGATTATAAACTCTAAAATGTACAAACATTTATAAAACTAATTAACAATGCAAATTGTTTGAAGACTGTTGCATGTAGCATGTAAATGAGTGCTGACTTTAATTAAGCAATCAATTCTACTTGTCTGTCCTCCATTAAAATAAAATGGCTTAACTGAAATCCTTGTTTGCATTGTGTGTGTGTGTGTGTTATGTGCCTTTAGACACTCTCTTTCTTCCAAACAGAGGCCAAAACCATATTACAAGCATACGCACTTTGTCCTCTCAACAAACCTGTTGAGCTGAGAGTGTGACTGGCTCAAGGTCTGTTAAGTATGGCACTTAAGGTGATTTCAGATAGTGATTCAGCTTTATTCAGTAACAGCTCAAAGTCAACCAGAACAGCAAACAACAGATTAACAGATGACAAACAAACAGTGGAGCTTCGCTCCTTTTAAACATGCCTATTTACAGAAAAGTAACCAATGCGATTACTCGGATAAGAACCAATAAGGTTCGTTCCCCCCAAGAGTTTGTGGTTCGTCCGGATTGGACGGCAATTCCTAGACAACCAATCAGAAGTGTGGGATTTCAATCCTTGTCTAGGAATGAAGCTTAACATAGGTTCTTAATGGGTGCATTACACTTTTACAGAATACATTACAAGGTCACCCAGTGAGCCTTTGTGGGAGAGTGGGGATTCCAGCTTGGGTCTCCCAAATGGTAGTCTGACACTAGCTACTATGCTACTCTGGCTCATACTTCATTTTTTCTTGCCACGTTAAAATTATTGTTGTTTCAATAGCCAAAGGGCAGACCTGACATCCCTTTCCACATCTAAAATGACTGACTATTGAGGCTAGATTATTGGGTGTAAACCCAAAATCAGATCTTACTAGAGAATCACCCAAACTTCTAGTTCTATGGAAGCCTATTAAGGGCTTCTCTACACAGCCTGGTACGTTTGCAAATATTTGTCCATGTTTAAAAATAATATTTCTGATGGGACGAGTCAATAAGGTATATTGAAAAGCACATTCAATATGCTGTTAAGTTGCTGTGCATAAAACCTATCTGTCCATAAAACCTTTCAATCTTGGGTCTGTGCTCTCAGCTTAGCTCTAAGTAGTATATCAAACAGATACCCCCCCTTAATAAAGTGCTGCATCATTCCCTCAGCATCTCTATTATAATCTTCCTGATGGGTAGGCAGAATTCCTCTTAAGGCACAATAACTGTCCATATGGGATATTATTCCGTAACTGAAGGGGATGAAAAGACCTATAGATATGAATTCTTATCAGACATTTTGTAAAAAGTCCTAAATGTGAGTCACCTGGATTCACAGGGATCCCCTCCCCCATTCACCACAACCAATCAGAAGCTCTGCCAGACAACCACTCCACGTGGCTCCATCCACTTTCTAAAAACACTTGGTGAGCACCAGGAAATGTGTTGTTAGGCCCCACAGCACCCATGAGCACTATGCCGGGGACCCCAACTCTGTTTTGATTCCTCTCGTACTGAGCAGGTCAGTATAACAAAGTCCTTTTCCATGAAAGGAAACACGTCTGTCCTTTAAAATCGATAGATTCAATCCATCACATCATCCTGGACTGCCAATTGCACGCAACTCCACATAAAAAACTCCTTTCCTCTCCACTATACCCTAAACATTATTAACAACGAAAGAATAATACAACATTTATTCAGTGACACAAATCCGGACATCACAGCTCTGGTTGCTAAATTCTTGGCTGAAGCGGTCAAAGATACCCGCTCTCTGTATGATTAGCCTTATTGTCTCTGTAATACCTTCTTGCTCATATTTTATCACGCTATGTATTTTATTATGCCATTAAACATATGTTGATTGATTGATGGTTTTAATTCATCTTTTTTTCTTTTCTTTTTTTTTGCAAAAGTCTTCCAGGCTAATGTAAACTCTGCATCCTTAATTGAGTATGTGATATACTGATGTCAGAGAATGTGGTGAATGGGGGAAGGGATCCCTGTGATGGGCAGAAGACAACTGGATTTTCTTTCACTTTTCCAGCACGGGGTGATCTGCTGCATTTCACAGTAAGAATCAGGGCTTTGATCCTACAAGGCAGAGCAGGTGTGGGGCTCTAATTCACCCCAGTTTTCAAGGCTAAATGACTAACTGACAGCGCTTGCTCATTCTCCATGCTTATGCTCGGGGGACAGAAAAGAAGCTCTCTGCTTTCTTCAGTACAGGGGAGAGGCTTCATTCTCTTAGGATTTGATTGTTGTTTGCCTTCAGCAACATTCTATGAAGACAAAGGCAATGATAAATGTGATAGGATTGTTTCTTCTATTTAGGCTTGCCAGAAAGCCCATGGGGCGTAGAGTCACACATGGGCCGTGGAGACCTGTGTTCAAGCCACTGCTCTGCCATCAAAGTCATGGGGTGACGGGGATGCCAGCAGCCTGGGGAAAATGTAATATGTCTTTAATGATCAGTTGATGCTTTTCATGGCAAATAACATCACCCAGTAAATAACATCCCATTAAGCTTCTATTAAAGGAACAGAACATTTTTTTCTCCAGGCTGTTGACATCCCTACTGGGGAACCTTGGGCCAGCCACTCTCTGCACTTAACCTACTTCACAGGGTGGCAGCTGTGTGGATACAATGGCGGGGAGATGCAGGGGTCTTTTTTTTGGGGGGAGCACACCAGAGCACAGCTCTGGCAGCTCAGGAGCCAAGCCCCGCCCCCAGCCGGCATCCCCGGAGTCTTTCAGGCAGCCAAATGTCAATTTCAGCTCTATTATATCCTATGGGCCATTAAAGTCAATGGTGAAAACATAGGGTATATTCTGGGGGCTGGAGGGGAGGGGTTTTGAGGGAGAGGCTCCAAACTCACAGGGTAGCTGGTGGAGCCTCTCCCCAAGGTACCCACCAAGTTTCAAGAACATTGGACCAGGGGGTCCAATTCTATGGGCCCCCAAACAGGTTGCCCCTATTCCCTCCATTGTTCTCTATGGTGGGAAAAAAGTTACTTTTTCTTCAAAAAGACCCCTGGGGAGATGTATACTATCTTTGAAAGAAGGGTGGGTTCCGATCCTAACTGATTAGTTATGGGAGATCAATGCTGAGTCTTTAACTTCCCTGTGCACGGAATGAAAAGAACACAGGCAAACCTAACTTGTTCACTGCTGTGGCACTAGGTAGGGGAAGAGAAGCACATTTCTCTCTTCATCACCGTAGCCCAGTTTCATTAATTAAAATGGATAGCACGATATTCTTTGATCCCAAAGCTTTTCTAGCAAAATGCATCAAGATCCACACAATACTCTGAAGTTCTGTTTTTTGGATAGCTGAGAAGAGCTTGAAAGGTTTTCTCATCCAACCACCTGCATTTAACACTTACCAGATGTTTAACAAGTCTCTGGCAAATCTCCTTATGTACCTCCTGTACAACTTCATTATGCAAACATGCCTACTGTCTTTATAGATGTGAAGTTTTCCCTGTATTTTCCCAGGGTTGTACATTTTCCTCTGAAATGTCCATGTCCCTTTGACTGGTAGAAACTCAACAATGATGTTTTCCTTTCCTATTACATCTACATGCCAGATTTTATTATACTGGGGTTAGTATTATCAAGGAAATCTCTTTCCTTGGGTGCAATATATCCCATAATAAGATCTTCCTCTGCATCACACTTCATACCTCCTGAGCCCATCGCTCCTGCTACACAAGTGTTTGAGGAAAGACTAATGAGTGATTTAGAAAAACTGGAATGCAATTTAAAATCTTGATGGGTAAATTGGAATAATCAAGATAGGTTGGCATTAAATAAACCATCTAGGGACCCTAATATTATAATGAAAAGAGCAGATAAGGGTGGTGCTATTGTTGTTCAAAACAAGTCAGATTATGAATTGGAAGTTATGAGGCAACTTAATTATCCCGTGTATTATACCTCATGTAAAACAAACCCAGGTCCATCAATTCCATGTATGATTAGAACTATATTGGAGGAAGGTTTTATTATGGGATACATTACACCTAAAGACATTTCCTTGATAATAATAATCCCAGAACCCTAGTATTTTACATTCTACCGAAAATACATGAAAGTATTTCCCACCCATGCCAGGTAGGCCTCTTATCTCTGGCTGTAACTCTATCCTGGACCCTCTATCCAAATATTTCGGGGTTTTCCTCAGACCATTTGTGTCCTTAATGCCCTCACAGATAAGAGACACTACTGATTGTATTAACAAATTGGAGAGTATAATTAATATAAATAAGGAAATCCTTTTGGTTAAACTAGATGTGGTATCACTCTATACCAACATTCCTCAGAGAGAAGTATTATCTATTATAGGAAAAAACTTAAACAAGAGAAATAATAGGAATTCCCCAACTCATTTAGAACATAAGAATCTAAGAGAAGTCAATGTTGGATCAGATCAATGGCCCATCTACTCCAACACTCTGTGTCACACAGTGGCCAAAAATACCAGGTGCCATCAGGAGGTCCACCAGTGGGGCCAGGACACTAGGAGCCCTCCCACTGTTGCTCCCCCAAGCACCAAGAATACAGTGCATCACTTGCCCCAGCCTGAGAGTTCCTATCTGTAAAGGTAAAGGTTCCCTTGCTCGAAAGCCAGTCGAATCCGACTCTAGGGTTGCGGTGCTCATCTCCGTTTCAAAGCCAAAGAGCCAGCGCTGTCCGAAGACATTTCCGAGGTCATGTGGCCAGCATGACTAAACACCAAGGTGCACGGAACGCTGTTACCTTCCCACCAAAGTGGTACCTATTTATCTACTTGCAATTTCTTGCTTTCGAACTGCTAGGTTGGCAGGAGCTGGAACTAGAGACAGGAGCTCACCCTGTCATGCGGCACCCGGGTCTCGAACTGCTGAACTACTGACCTTCCACAGCCTGCAGTTCAGCGTCTTAACCACTTGAGCCACCGCAGCTCATGGTGTCTCCTGTCTATACTTTGTGGCTAATAGCCATTGATGGACCTCTGCTCCATATGCTTATCTAATTCCCTCTTGAAGCTGTCCATGCTTGTAGCCACCACCACCTCCTGTGGCAGTGAATTCCATGTGTTAATCACTCTTTGGATGAAGAAGTATTTCCTTTTGTTCATTCTACCCTGAGTGCTCAGCAATTTCATGGAGTGCCCATGAATTCTTGTATTGTGAGAAAGGGAGAAAAATACTTCTTTCTCAGCCCCCTCTATCCCATGCATAATCTTACAAACCTCGATCATGTCACCCCTCAGCCATCGTTTCTCCAAGCTAAAGAGCCCCAAGCGTTTTAACCTTTCTTCATAGGGAAAGTGTTATAACCCTTTCTTGTTCTCTCTAGCTGAAATAATGCTCACAAACAACTTCTTCTCATTTAATGACACATTATATTTGCAAATTAAAGCCATTGCAATGGGCTCCTCGATGGCTCCAAAAGTTGCCAATTTATATATGAACAATTTTGAAGATAAATGTATTTATTCTGTTAATAATCCTTTCCATAGTTGTATCATTGAATGGTGGTGATATCTAGATGATGTATATTAAGGAAAGGTGACCACAGAAGTCTGTTGGAATTTTACATTTGGCTAGATGTACGGGATGAAAATACTGAATTTGACCTCCATGTGGACGACAAGGAAATTAACTTTTTAGATGTCATGGCAATAAGGGAACAGGATAAAATTTATAAAAATCTTTATAAAAACCCAACAGATAATAACTCCCTTTTGAGATATGACAGTCACCACCCTAAATATATGAGGAATAGTTTACCATTAAGCCAATTCTTACAGCTTAGAAGAAATTGCTCAAACATTTATGACTTTAAAAAGGGAAACTTTTACTCTTAAGCACAATTTAGCAAATAGGGGTTATCCAACGCATATACTCCAGTCTGCTTATCAAAAAGCCTTGGCATCAGATAGGAAGAAATTATTCATGAACAAGGAGAAAATGGCTTGTGATTGGATTATATGCAGTCTTTCTTATAATAATATAATTGTGGGTCTAAAAAAGAGTATCTGTAAAACTGTTTTTAGGAGTACCAAGAATCTGAGGGAACATCTAGTCCATAGTAACACCTATAGATGCGTTAGTCAACAAACAGTTCTACCTGGCACTAATCCTCCTCAGGGACATTTTGCTTGTGGAAACTGTAATTCTTGTAAGTTAACACGTAATATGAAATACTTTGTCAATCCTTCAGATAACAAAAATACACACTAAGGGATTTAACAACATGTAACTCAATACAGGTTACATCTAGCATCCAGTGCCCCTGTAATGTTGGAAAAATAACTAGAAACTTAAAAATATGTGCAGCCAGGGGTCTTTTGTGAGTTTGGAGCCTCTCCCTCAAACCCCCTCCCCCTCCAGCCCCCAGAATATACCCTATGTTTTCACCATTGACTTCAATGGCCCATAGGATATAATGGGGCCAAATTGCCACCGAATTGCTTTCATTCCCTCCTTTCTTTCTCTCTTTTTCCTCTTTCCCTCCTTCTTCTCTTCTCTCTTTCTTTCTCTCTTTCTTTCTTTCCCACCTTCTTCTCTTCTCTTTTTCCTCCTTTCCCTGTCTCCCTCCTCCTTCCCTCTCTTTCTGTCCCTCCCCTTTCCTTCTCTTTCTTTCCCTCTTTCCTTCCTTCTTTCCTTCTCTCTACTCTCTCTCTTTCCTTCCCTCTTTCCTCTTTCTGTAGCCCAACTCTCATGAGAAGGAGTTTAAACTTTAAACCCCTTCTCTCTTAGCTCCCCCACCCAGACCAGCTAGGGAAGGGAAGGGGAGGCTTTTGAAGATGCCTCCCCCCCATTTGCTTCCCCTTCTGACATCACTTCTGGTGATGTCAGGGGGCGTGGCATATGTTAATAGCCTAATAGCTCATTAGCATACCATATGCTAATGAGCTTCTGCAGCTGTTTTTCTACGAAAAGACCCGTGTGCAGCAGAACACAAAAGTAATATAAAATTGAAAAGAACAAATGCCCCATTGACTAAACACTTTATTGAAAAAAATCATGGTCCTTCCGATTTTATTTTTTGGGCTGTGTAAAAATTAACCTCTAAAAATGAAAGGCTGATAACTGAAAAAAGAAGCAGACTAGATTGTAAGACTCCAGACACTTGACACCTAAAGGATTAACTTTGTCTTTAGAATTGCATCAGTTCCTGTAAAAAAATGAGAGGGATTACGTCAACTGGATATCAGAATATAGTAAAGTTCTTCCAGTGACAATTAGCTACTGGTCTTTTATTCTTTTTGAAGAACACAGGTTTGCAACATTCATTGAGGCACAGAAAAAAAAAATTATTTAAATCTGAACCAAAACCTGTTGGATGTTGGACAACCTTGTCTTTCTTCTTTACAAGGAGTTTCTCTTCCTCATGCAATCTCAAGGACAGAATAAGCTCTAACGGTTTTGTGTGTGAATGATATTTTAGGGCCTGGATTTTAACGTCGAATAGAATACCTTAATTTAATACAATACCTTAATTTTAACTATACTTACGTACACTCAGTGTTGTTATTATATAGTACAGATTCCCCTGACAAAAGCCTGTTGCTGAAATGTATGGGGGATTTTTGGAAATTTAACTGAGTAATAAAATATATTTTTATCTGATTTTGCACCATCAGCTTTGGACTTATTTTTTTACCTCCGCTAACTGGGGCTGTTCTTTATTTTCTTATTTACCTCCATGACATGAAAAAATAGGAATGAGCAGCATAGTGGCCAAGTTTGCAGATGACACAAAATTATTCAAGATGGTGAAAACCAAGGCTGAATTTGAAGAGCTCCAAGAGGACTTCCACAAAGTTTGAGTCCAGTGGCACCTTTAAGACCAGCAAAGTTTTATTCTGGGTATAAGCTTTCATGTGCATGCATATGTCTTCAGATATATTGAAACAGAAGTCACCAACCTTTACATACAGGTAGTGGGTGAAGAGGATATTACCAGGAAGGGCCAATTAGAGACAAGTTGCATAGCTAAGACTGGATGAAGGCAATTGTTAAGAACTGTGAATAGCAGCAAGTTAGCATACAGTGCAATAAAGGAATTTACAAACAGATTTGAGAACTGAATTATGTTAGCATGTATAGTGAGATAAGACATCAATATCTTCGTTAAGCCCAGGGGGTTACATTGTCCTGTGTGTTGTAATTCAGCAGTCTCCCATTATAGTCTGTTTCTGAAGTTCCTTTGCAATAAAACAGCTACTTTGAGGACCCCCACTGAATGACCTGAAAGGCTGAAGTGTTTTACAGGTTTTTCAGTTTTGTGATTCTTGATATCAGATTTGTGTCCATTTATACTTTGGCATAGGGTTTCACCTGTTCGCCCTATGTAGAGTACTGAAGGGCATTATTGGCATTTAATGGCATATACAATGTTAGAATATGAGCAAGTGAATGAGTCTGTGATGGTTTAGTTGATGTTGTTATATCCAGTGATTGTGTTGTCTGGGTGTATGTGGCAGCAAAGTTGGCATCTGGGTTTAGTGCAAGCTCTGGTACCAGTGTTCATGTTCAAATTAGATGTTGTATTATTGTAGGTGAGGAGTTGTTTGAGATTGGGGGGGTGTCTGTGCACAAGAAAAGGTTTGCTCCCCAGTACGACTGTGCGACTGAACAACAACTTGTGAAAGAGAAATGTCATTATCCAGTAGAGGTTGTAAGCTGTTGCTGATGTGTTGGAACTGTTTTGAGCTGAGAGCTGTATGTGTCCAACCACTAGTGGTGTTGTGGTATTGTCTCCTTTGGGCCTGTTTTACAATAGGTTTTCTCTGGGCACCATTCTGGTTTTGTTAATCTGTTTCCTGATTTCATCAGGTGGATATTTTAGTTCTAAAAAGGGTTGTTCTAGATCCCTCTGGTGAGAATCTCTGCAGGACTGGAACAGATGCAGCTATAGCATAGAGCCTGGCTGTATACAATGGATTGTTTGGTATGTTTAGGATGGTAGCTGGAGGCATGTAGATATGTCTGTCAGTCAGTAGGTTTCTGGTATAAGATGGTGTCTATGTGTCCATCATGTATTTGTACAGTAGTGTACAGAAAATGTATTTCCTGCACAGATTGGTTTATTGTCAGGTTTACGGTGGGGTGAAAGTTGTTGAAAGCCTGGAATTTGTTAATGGGGAACTCAAAGTAGTTGTTTTATTGCAAAGGAACTTCAGAAACATATGTTGGACTAGATGGACCATTAATTTGATCCAGAAGGGCTCTTCTTATGTTCAACTGCCCCTTTCCCACTAGTAACCAACCTGGGAATAAGATAGCTGTCTTATATTAGGATTTGTAAAGACACCCCCCCCCAACTCTCCAGCAAAGCTGTTGCTTTTAACAGCTGTGCAATGCACAAAAAACCAGCTGGTGAAGCTTCAGCGAACATCAAGATGCAGTACTGAGAAAAGCTTCACCTGCTGAATTTCTGCATCACGCAACACACACTCTATGGGAAGAAATTCTAGACAGATAGCTGTTTTAGACTATGGTTAGCTACAAAACTATTTATTTTTGCTGGTAAAGTTATGTTAATCGTATTGTTTTGCGTGCCCAATCTTCTGTGGCTTACCTCAATACTATGTGCAATTATCTGAAAATAAGTGAATTCTGCTGAGCCCAATGGGACTCACTTGGAAGTGATGGCCCTTAGGTTAGAGCCTTACTGAAGGGCTTTTCTGTTGCTCTGAGTCAGATCCACAAAAACCAGAATATGGAATTGCCTTCCAAAGGGCTGCAGTATAATTCATGACACAGCAACACATCTCTCCACTTGCTCTGGAAAGTATATTTGGTTAAGTATCAGATTCCAGGTTTCTGCTCCTGTGCCTAGCTCTGGAGAGCTGCATATTTATAATCCAGGCAGCCGAAAGAAAGCAGCTACCAAGTCAGTCCCTTCTGGGCTCCCGAGCTTACTCCATAGTTCGGCTTGAATTGCAGTACTGTATTAATTACCGTTGCTTTTATAATGCCAGACGAATACAGACCCCACTCTGGACAAAGATAAATTTGTGCCCAGAAAGATTAATGGCTTAAATGAGTGCAACCGAAGCAAGAGAGACAGCCATGGCAAGGCCTGAGCAATCCCAAAAACAAATCTGTAGGAGGATTTTGGAGCTGCCTGAGGTGCAATGTAGTGGGCATCAAATAAAGGGCTTTTCACACTCCTTCTCTCCCAGCCACCCAAGCCATTTCTGTTGTCAAGAAACCATACAATGCTGGGCAAACCCAAGTTTCAGCAGCAGTGTCGAAAATGGTCAAAGCCACTCTCACTGTTTCATGTACATAGACTCTTGACCCCACCCCTCCAAAGGCATGTGCAAAAGAGGATGTTGCGTACTTAAAAATATTTAAGGCAAAAAGCAGGACAAATGCAAAAGAAAATCCAGGTTAATAGTACTGTTTTATAGTAGCTGAGTTACAGGAAAGAAAAATCAGCCATGCATTTCACGACTAAGAACAGGGCTTGGAGATGCTGCAGGAGGTCGAGAGATGCACAGTTTCCAGCCAGGCATGGCTAGAGCCAGGGCAGAGCCAAAGGGAACGTTGCCCCATCTGAGGCATTAATCCCCCCCCCAACAAACAGGTTTTTAAGAATTGTGAGATGGCAACTTCCACTTAAAGAATGCACATGAGTTTTTAGACATTTGTTTTGATTTGAAAGGCTGTGGCTGAGTGGTAGAGCACAACCGTGTGTTGTCCAGGTGAAGGACTTTTTGAGAGCTAAACAACTCCTGCCGTTCAGACTACACAATACTAAGTGAGATGGATTCATCGTCTGGTTTGGTATATTGCCGTTTTGTATCTTGTAAGCTCATAAAATAAGCCACTCAGGTTAAAAAAATAAAACAAAACTGGCGGCTATTGTCTCCTAAAGGTGGTATTGGTCCAAGCTTCACCCTTCCATTAAGTCTACATCCACTACCTTGAATCAGGAGGAATTTTCCAATATTCCCATCAACCTTCTCATTGTTCAATGATCCCGGGGTGGGGGGAATCCCATTTTGGCTGGTATGGTTGAGGGCATCATTTAAGGAAGATACCTATTATAATTAGGTTAAAGCTTCTAAATTCAAAAGTAATTGTCCTTATTATTCAAATGTATACACAGTTCTGATGATGCACAGACATTAAAACATACACAGGGCCTTGGCCTTAACAGCAAGGCCTAGAGGTTTCTGTTTGTTACTGCTGGTTTTCCACACTTTCCTTTGAAACCTCACCTGGAAACATGACAGCCCCAGCTACCAAGGAAGCCGGGCTATGGCCCTGTAGTCAATGATGAAATCTGCTGCCTTCCCATATGGATAGGACTGCCAACCTCCAGGTGGTGCAAACCAAAGAGAGAGATCATGGGATGGAGGTAGAAAGGAAACAAACAACCGTGATGTATTGTGCCAAAAAAAAAAAAAGTCTTCACAGACTTGAAAGTTCTTTTTCCAGAATTCCGTTTACTTGAAGCAATTCAAACAGCATCATCACCAACGAACCATGCCTATTATATCTCGTTTTGTGTATAACTTTATCAAAGTGGGTTGCGTTGAAATACCTATATAATATTAATCCATTTGGCAACCACTCTAGTCATATTAATGGATTTGATTAGTGTTACTAGGAGATATGACTAGACTGGTTGCCAAATGGATTAATAATACCCACTTTGATAAAGTTATGCATGAAACATGATATAATATGCACGGTTTGTTGGTGTCGATGGCGTTTGAATTGTTTCAAGTATTCTGGAAAAAGAATTTTCAAGTCTGTGAAGACCTTTTTTTTGGCACAAGACATCACG
The DNA here is from genome assembly GCA_029375565.1 of Gekko gecko. Classification (NCBI taxonomy): domain Eukaryota; kingdom Metazoa; phylum Chordata; class Lepidosauria; order Squamata; family Gekkonidae; genus Gekko; species Gekko gecko. The sequence goes on along the minus strand of JAPDNY010000003.1, from coordinate 71,898,577 downwards.
GTTGTTTGTTTCCTTTCAACCTCCAGGTGGCGGCGGGAGATCTCCTGCTACTACAACGGATCTCCAGGCAACAGAAATCAGTTACCCTGGAGAAAATGGAAGATGGACTCTGGAATTATACCCCACTGAAGTCCCTCCCCTCCCCAAACCCTGCCCTCCTCAGGCTCTACCCACCAAACCTCTGTGTATTTCCCAACCCAGAGTTGGCAACCCTGCTCACGGACTGCCTATGGTGGGGGCTTACCTCAGTGGCAGAGCAGCTAAGTCAGTTTCTTTGTCAAGCTGAGTGTTGAGTACGCTTGCATTTGTAAGGCAAGTATAGAATGTAGGAGTAAAATATCTGTATACTTACATTTACAAATGTAGTTATACATCCGGAAAACCATAGGAGGGAACAGGACATGTCTGGAGAAGACAGCAGAGAGGGCTGCCGGTATCCAGGTGGGGCCCGGAGTTCTCCCAGACAACAGAGGAAGAAATGGCAGCTTTGGAGGGCAGACTCTGTGGCATCATATTCCTGCTGAGCTCCCTCACCAAACTCTGCCCTCCCCAGGCTCCACCCCTAAACCTCCAGGAATTCTCCAATGCAGATTTGACAACAGGAAATATCTGGCTTTCTCTTGCACTTTAGTAGCAGTTTGAGGTGTAAAAACCAGCTGGTAAAGCTTGTCTGATGGCATGGAGATTGTCATGGGTGCAGAGGAAGGGCCTGCCGCCAGCTCCAGCTGAACTCACAGCTGGCCCCTCTGAAGCTGCGGAAATCAGCAATTTACCCTCACAGCCTGCACTGGCACCTGGCTCAGAGACGGCTGACGAGCAACAGGCACAGATAGACAGCCCTCCTGATTCGCCCCCAAGGGCGGCTCGCTTGCGAAACAGGCTCCGGCAAGACTTAGCAGTGAGGTGACACTCAGCTTGGCTGAGAAACAGGCGAGCTGTCAGTCCTGAGTATTAACAGACGCTGAGCCGCCCGTGCCGCTGCGCTAATTGGAAACAGCAGCAGAGGGCTATTTGGCTTCAGGCTAAGCCGGCTTCATTTGTGGACACAAACTCATCATTACTCTGTGACACCTTGCTGTTCTCCACCCCCTGGTTTCGGGTCCTCATTCCTACTGTCTACTGCTGGTTTCTGACCCTGCTCCTGGTTTGTGATTTGGACTGTTGCTCTCGGCTCCTGCTAACTTCCTCTGGCTTCTGACTCTGGCTTGAACGACCTCGCTTCTGGCTTGCGCTCTGGACTTTCACTCGGCTCCTGCTTCACCCCTTTGGCTCCAGACCCCAAACTGAACTCAGACTTCCCTCTGCCTGCACTCCAGACCTTTACAAAAATCCATAATATCAGCTGCTACTATCTGAACACCAAGCAACTGCTAAAGGTCCAGTCACAGCAGGCAATTATGCATGAATCTCACTTTCTGACCTCTATAGACTACTTCATGTCCATACAGGAGTGTTCTGGGAGTGGAATGACAGCACCTGGGGGTAGCAGGAATATTCTGGGACTGGAATGACAGGCCCTGGGGGTAGCAGGAGTCTTCTGGGGCCTGTCATTCCAGTCCCTGAACACTCCTGCCACCTGCAGGGTCTGTCATTCCACTCTGGGGCCTGTTATTCCACTCCCTGAACACATCTGCTACCCCCAGGGGCTGTCATTCAACTCTGGGGCTGTTATTCCAGTCCCAGAACATTCCTGCCACCCCCAGGGGCTGTCATTTCACTGTAGGGCCTGTCATTCCACTCCCAGAACACTGCTGCTACCCCCAGGAGCTGTCATTCCACTCTGGGGCATGTTATTCCAGTCCCCAAAGACTCCTGCTCCTCCCAGGGGCCTGTCATTCGAGTCCCAGAACACTCCTGCTAGCCACAGGTTCCGTCATGCCACTCTGGGGCCTCTCCTTCCACTTCCAGAACACTGCTGCTACTCCCAGCTGCTGTCATTCCTCTGTGGGGCCTCTCATTCCAGTCTCAGAACACTCCTGCTACCCCCAAGGGGCTGTCATTCCACTGTGGGGCCTGTCATTCCACCCTTATAACACATCTGCTACCCCCAGGGGCTGTTATTCCACTCTGGGGCCTGTCATTCCAGTCCCAAATTAGTGTTATTTGAGACCAGAGACCTTAATGATAGATCCGTTCTGCATTAGCTTTGCAACTCTTCTTGAGCCGTAATGTATTCCAATGGAGTCCACACAAGTCAATTGGCATTCCTGGCTCCCATTATTTCCAAAGGGCCTTCAAGTCTCTCCCATTGTTTCCAATGGGCAATCCTGTCCTTCCTTTTAGTACATCCCCAGAGATTTTAGCATTTTCTAAGTAATGAAAAGTACTCCGACAGAGGCCTTGAGGGAAAAAGGGTATACACTCACAACACTAAAAACCTGGATCAATTCGTTCTCCTAAAGGCACAGGACAAAACAGAATGGAAAGAGGATATATCATGTGCTGATTTGTTAGGAATCCCTCGTTAGAAGCATATCCTTTAAAAAGAATCACATCCCTTCATTTTGCTGGCACTTCAAAATTTCTTACAGCTGTGGTCTGATAAGGACAACTTCCAAAAAATAGGTTGTCATGCAGCAACGCCAACAACCATCCAGTTCAAATAAAAAAGCCAGTCAAGGTGCCACAAACTACCTATTCCATGGCCCTTTGATCTGTGGAGTGAACTGTTAAGTAGGCACTCAACAAGGGGCAGTGATTTCAGCAAAAGTGATCCAGCTTTATTCGGAACAGCAAACAAGTTGACCAGACAACACAACCGCACACAACAACAAATGGAGCACAGCTCCTTCTTTTAAACAGTCCAGGCTATCAAAGCCATGCCCACATATAAGTTAAGAACCAACAGAATTACAGAGATAAAGACCAATGAGGTCTGTTCCCTCCACAAACATATATACATTTTTGATTGGTCTATTTACAGAGTTTCATTGAAACCACCAATAGGAATGTATTAGCTTAGGATCCTAGGCTAGAATCAAGCTTAACATAGGAAAGAATAGGCATGGTTTACTATAAGACAAAACATGAACAACGGCCCACTTTACACATCTGATGAAGTGAACGAAAATTAATGTTAGAATAGGCTTGCCAGGTCTGGGTTGGAAAATACCTGGACATTTTGGGGGTGGATCCAGGAGAGAGGGACCTCTGCGGTGGCTCAAGTGGTTAAGACGCTGAACTGCAGGCTGTGGAAGGTCAGTAGTTCAGCAGTTCGAGACCCGGGTGCCGCATGACAGGGTGAGCTCCTGTCTCTAGTTCCAGCTCCTGCCAACCTAGCCGTTCAAAAGCAAGAAATTGCAAGTAGATAAATAGGTACCACTTCGGTGGGAAGGTAACAGCGTTCCGTGCACCTTGGTGTTTAGTCATGCCGGCCACATGACCACGGAAACGTCTTCGGACAGCGCTGGCTCTTTGGCTTTGAAACGGAGATGAGCACCGCAACCCTAGAGTCGGATTCGACTGGCTTTCGAGCAAGGGAACCTTTACCTTTACCTTTTACCAGGAGAGAGTGGAGTCTGGGGAGGGGGAGGGGCCTCAGCAACCGTAAAGTGCCATAAGAGTCCACCCTTCCAAGCAGCCATTTTCTCCAGGGGAGCTGATCTCTGTCAGCTGGGGATCAGTTGTAACAGCGGGAGATCTCCAGGCCCCACCTGGAGGCTGGCAACCTTGTTAGAATAACAATTACCCCTGCGCGTGCCGCAACAGTCGGCTGCTTCAAAAGCGCTTTGGTCTTTTTGCAGCATCCCGGCCCCCCACTGGAGAGCGGCCCTTTCTTATCATAGAAACCGTTTTCCCTAAAAGAGGCAGGAAAAGGCCCAGAGTGGCACAGCTGCTAAACTTCCGGTAACGATGGGGGAAAAAACCGCCTTAGAGTTGTTGCTGTAATCCCCAGCAAAGCCAATGCTTTCCCGGTCTATCACAGGTCTAATTCAGTTTAACTCGTGAATGGTCTCTATTATACGTTTCCTGGTTAGATTTAAATTTTATATACAATTACGTTTCGCGCTATACTTCGGAACTTCCTGAATTCCATCGCCCCCTTTTGCCCTGGCTGCTTTGTTTCTTTTTAACACGTTCCATGATCCAGTGTTCCCTCCGAGCTGAGTGAGTGTGAGCCCGCTCACAGTTTTTTTAGCCTCCAGCTCACAGTTTTTTTAGCCTCCGGCTCACGCGTTAGGGAGGGCTCCAGAGCAATGCTCCTTCTAAGCGGTGGAGTCTTGTGAGCCAAAATTCTACTTGGTGAGCTCCTGGCATCAAAGCTGTGAGCGAGTGATTTGGCTCCTGCATAAATTAGTTTGCCCCGGAGCCACCCCTTCCTGAGCTAAGACAAAAATGTGTGAGCTGGAGGCTAAAAAAACGGTGAGCTAGCTCACACTAACTCAGCTTGGAGGGAACACCGCTCCAGAGCAGGCTGATTTTCGCAGCAGCCAAAAGGCTCGCTCGCAACTTGAATGCCAGAGTCGCTCACAAAGTGCAATTCTTGCTGCCAGGACTCCACAGCTTAGAGGGAGCACCGGACATGAATACAAAACGGACATCCGCTGAGGAAACGGGCCCCGGACTCTGATGGTGCCATAAAATCACAATTGTTGACTTAGGTAGGAAGGCGTTCACTGGCACACACGGCCGCCCCTGGGACCGCTCGCGGCTATACAATGTGGGCGCACAAGAGTGCCGCTCTAGGCGTCACCATCTCTTTCGCCTTGGAAGACTACGGAGGGAAAACCAACCGAGTCCAAACTCCGGACCGGAAATGCCTGTCAGGACTGAAAGGACGACGGAGCGGTCGTCTCTATGGTTTCCCCTTCCGGGCGGTAAAGGGAAGGGGCGGTGCCACAGCCGAAGCGCGGAAGGGTCTGTTTCTTTAGCGTGGGCGGAGGAGCTTTTCCCTGGTGCCGTCGTGGGCGTCGCGATCATGTCCGTCAGCGAGATGTTCATCACTTTGCAGGGGGTGCTGACCGCCGACCAGGATATTCGCGAGGTGAGATCAGGAAGGGTTAGTGGCAGTGTTCCCCCTAAGCCGAGTGAGCGTGAGCTAGCTCACAGTATTTTAGCCTCCAGCTCACAGTATTTTAGCCTCCGGCTCACAGGTTTTTGTCTTGGCTCAGGAAGGAGGGCTCCAGAGCAACCCCATTTATGCAGTAGCCAAATCACTCGCTCACAGTTTTAATGCCAGTAGCTCACAAAGTGGAATTTTTGCTCACAAGACTCCACAGCTTAGAGGGAACATTGGTTAGTGGGGGGGGGTTTATAGGAGCAATGCTCCCTCTAAGCTGGGGAGTCTTGTGAGCAAAAAGTCTACTTTGTGAGCTCCTGGCATGAAAGTTCTGAGCAAGCCATTTGGCTACTGCGTAAATTCGTTTGCTCTGGGGTGCCCTCCTCCCTGAGCTAAGACAGAAAAGTGTGAGCTGCAGGCCAAAAAACTGTGAGCTAGCACACCCTAGCTCAGCTTAGAGGGAGCACTGTATAGGAGGAGTCCTGCCTTCTCCCAGGGTGGGTCCTGGGAGCTGGAGCCGGCTTCTCAGACCTTTAGCTAAGTCCCCACTTCTAGTCATGGGGCATTACTGTTCTCCCGCTAGGGCTTTTGTACCTTGCACTGTATTGAAGAGGGGGAGGCGTTAGGAGAGCTTTTCCCCTGGAAATCTCTCCTTTTAAGCAGCTAAATTGTAGGTGGATAATTTTAGGTGAGCAGCTATGTTAGTTGCAACAAAATAAACAAGGAGCCCGGTGGAACCTTTAAAGACTTATCAGAACTTATTGTTGCATGAGCTTTTGTGAGTCAAAACTGCACACACTGTTAGATCTTCTGTTATCAATATGCAATAGTAATCATCCACAACTGTATTACATTTTCCCAGGGCCTTTTGGGAGAAAAAGCCCAACAGAAACTCATTAGCATAATAGACCACACCCAAGAGCAGAAACTCATTAGCATATTAGGCCACACCCCTGACAGCACAGTTCCCTCCTGGAATCGGTTTTCCCAGGTGCCCTGATTTGTGGGGCGCCTGGGGAACCCGAGGGGGGAGGAGGCTGTAGGCGTGGCCGACTTAGAAGCCAGCCGGAACTCTGTGCCTGTGTGTTCCTGCTAGGCTTCCCAAGAACTTACCGCGTGCCGGCGGGGGATGGATACGTCCTCACAGGACCATCCCCAGGGGAAGGAGAGGCGCGGAGCACCATGCCGTCGCTAGGAAGGGACGGTAGGCGACGCTCTGGCAATGGGGCTGAAAACTCGATGGTACCATCGAGTTTTCAGCCCCATTGCCAGAGCGTCGCCTACTGTCCCTTCCTGGCGACGGCATGGTGCGTTACCAGGAAGACTGGTCCAGCCGGGAAGCATTTGCCCCCCGCCCCCAGACGGTAAGTACTTGGGAACCCTAGTTCCTGCCCAAAAATAGCCCTGCATTTTCCACGCAGGGAAATCCAGTTGTGAGTGTCTGCAGTAATATCCAATGATGTGTGGATGCAGCCTTAGTCGCTAGGGTGACGCTGGGTGCCTGTATGATTAAAGGGAGAGGAAGCCCAACCTCCTTTGTTTTTTGTTATCTGCTCTTTGCCTTTTTCCTGAAAAACCAGGAGGTTGAATTAAAATGTGACAGATTTTTTCTTGATCTGTGTAGTATCTCCTTGCACTCACAGATATGAAATTTAATCTAGTTCTTTCAGGGTCAAAGGCTAGCAGAATCATCAGACGGAATGTATGCTGTTTATCCTTTAAAGGAAAGATTGTACTGTCTTTGAAGTCTAGCAAAACATTACTCACATCTCAGCTATTGTTATACTCACACTGGAATCTTCAGGAGACAGGATTTTTCAACTGCACAGGGCACTTTGGAATGGATGAGAATCGTTTTTTGAATGGATTAGAGACCTTCTGTAAAATTAAAAAGAAACATTGTAATGCACTGTATAAAGAATTTATGACGTAAATTTCTTCTTGATTGATGTTTCTTATTGATGGATGTTGCATGTTAATCAATATATGTATAGAGAATTCTTAGTAATTTCTTCACAGTTTTGTTCTGGTTTTCTTATTGATCCAAAGTAGGCTGATGAAGGGGCCCCCTCATTTCTCGTTGTAATGCAGCCTAGTGAAATGGTTGCAGATGCAAGTGAAGCCAGTTGTTGTTGTTTCATCTTGTATGTCCTGTTTTTGTTCCTCTTTACAGGAGATCAGGAAAGTTATTCAAAGTCTGGAGCAGACAGCTCGGGAAATTCTGACGGTACTACAGGGGGTCCACCAAGGTTCTGGATTCCAGGACAGTAAGTCAAGATCTGCTTGTGTCTTCTCTTCAGTATATAATCACATCGCTGAGAGTGTTATAGTCATGCATATTAATATGAGATTGATGATAAAATGTGAGGATTAATTCCCTTGAGGAATATGCACTTCATACTGTCAAGAATGTAGGCTGCTGTTCTTTGTGAACAGAAAATGTAGCATAGTGAACCATTGTCCATGGCCGAATACTCAACTGGCAAAAAGTATTTGATTAGCCGATCAGTTGAATAATCAGAACTGTAGCACAAAGTGAGCTCGTGGCCACGAAAGTTTGAGTTTGCCCTTAACCATTTTTGCTGGTTTTAATGTCTGAAGTATGTAAAGCAAATTTAATGCCTAGCGCTTTTTCCTCTTGACTGAGAAAGCTGTCATAGCTGTTTGCTTGTTTTCTGGTTTCAGTACCAAAGAAGTGCCAGAAGGCTCGTGAACATTTTGGTACAGTAAGAGCACAGTTGGCCTCTCTGAAAATGAAATTTCCTGCGGATCAGTATTACAGGTGAGTAAGCAGTCTCCTCTCCCCACTTGGGGGAACTCAACGATTTTGTTAGTGCAGTGCAGTGCAGCCACATGGAATACTATCCACTGTCCCCTCCCCTCTGCCATCTCTAATGATGTTTCAAAATGGAAAATGAAAGCCAAATCTTCTGGAGGAAAGAGTGGTTTGTTTTTGGCAGGAGCTCTGCACATGCTGAACAGGTTTGATCCACGTTCGTGTCGTCGTAATTCAGGTAGAGGGATCTGGGAGAGTTAGAAGCATTTTGTTGCTCAGTCAGGCTGCTGTGGTTTAGTGGTTCATGAGCTGGACTCCTGTGTCTGAGCAGACCTGGGTTCAAATGCCCACTCCTCCTTAAGTGTCACTGGGTAACCTTGAGCCAGTCACTGCTTCTTAATGTAGTTTGCAGTGGCACTGTGAAGATAAAATGCGGGACTGTCTTCCCAAATCTGCCAAGTTCCTTGAGGAAAGTAGGGGTGATAATGATTGATGTGCTTGGTATAGATTCAGATGTGATTTTCTTACATATTAAGCTTACCTACCTTATCCTGCTATCTGGAAGCCTTAATTATCAAAGGTTGTCACAACAAGCTTAAATATCTGAATTTTCCATGCAGATTCCATGAACATTGGAGGTTTGTACTACAGCGCTTGGTATTCTTGGCAGCATTTGTTGTCTACTTGGAGACAGAGACATTAGTGACCCGGGAAGCTGTTACAGAAATACTTGGAAGTAAGCAAGCCGTTTTCCACTAAAGTGGGATAAATGTCTTCTCTTTAGAGAATTAGCAAAACTTTTTGACGTGGCTTGGAATTAAAATGCAGAAACACTCTTGCCTTGCGTTTCGACTTGTTTCTTTTGTCTTGAAAAATAGTAAGGTTGGTATTGATGCATGCAACGTTTTGAAGCTATAAATTGGCAAAGTTATAAACGCAAAAATGTGGACTGTCCACAGTAACAACACAGATCAGTAATGACAATTTTGGGTGTAATTTGTCTAGTCAATCGTACAGAACTACCATACAAGCTCCACTTCTCTTCATCTAGCCCAACAATGTCTGGTCTGAATGGTAGCAAGACTGCCTGGTTCTCAGACAGAACATAAGAGACGCCATGTTGGATCAGACCAGTGGCCCATCCAGTCCAACACTTGGTGTCACACAGTGGCCAGAACCCAGGGGCTATCAGGAGGTCCACCAGCGGGGCCAGAATTCCAGAAGCCCTCCCACTGTGGCTCCCCCAAGCACCAAGAGTACAGAGCATCACTGCTTCAGAGATAGTGTTCCGTTCTGTACCTTGTGGCTCATAGCCACTGATGGACCTCTGCTCCAGAGGTCTTTTTACCCTCATTGCTTGAAACTCTGAACTGGATGTACTGGGGATTGAACCGGAAGCCTCTTACATGCAGAGAGTGTGCTTTGCTACTCTTGCTGTATCTCCTTTAATTTAGTGCTCAGATGAGTAATAAGGAGAAGGCCCGACCTGAAGTAGCACAGGAGATCCTGAATCCTTGAAATCTTTCTGTTGAGAAAATTGTTTTCCAGGTTTGCTGTTGGTGTTGATGTCAAAGACAAAAACAGATTAGTTCTTTCCCTTTGCAGTCGAAGCTGAAAGAGAGAAAGGCTTCCATCTGGACATTGAGGATTACCTCTCTGGAGTGCTGACTCTTGCCAGTGAGCTGGTAAGTGGAGAATACTGAAAAGCTTTATAACATAGTTATTGTTACCGATATAGCCAGACTGAAAAATAAGACGAACAGCATGTATTTTCTCACATGTTGTCATTGTGCAAAGTTAGAGGTTATGGGGCTTTATTCATTACTGATGAAGCTGCTAGTTGACCTTAAAAAGTAATGGTAAAGGTTTCACTTGCTCGAAAGCCAGTTGAATCCGACTCTAGGGTTGCGATGCTCATCTCCGTTTCCAAGCCGAAGAGCCAGCGCTGTCCGAAGATGTCTCCGTGATCATGTGGCCAGCATGACTAAACACCAAGGCGCACGAAACGCTGTTACCTTCCCACCGAAGTGGTACCTATTTATCTAATTGCAATTTCTTGCTTTCAAATTGCTAGGTTGGTAGGAGCTGAGGCCAGAGACAGGAGCTCACTCCGTCATGCGGCACGTGGGTCTCGAACTGCCGAGCTACAGACCTTCTGGTCTGCAGTTCAGCATCTTTTTTTTTTTTGTAAAACTCTCTTAAAAAAGAGAGAATTTTATTCTTTTTATAAGAAAAGGGAAGGGTAGACAGATGGAGAAAGAAAAAGATGGAGTGAAATTTTTTCTGTTAGTGAGGGTTAATTTAGGTTAATAACCAATACCAATTTTGGCATCTATCATGGTTAGAAGATCTTCTTTTTAACTATTGTAAAGTCCAAAGTCAAACTGTTAACGCAGTTAGCAAAGTCCATTGGGGTTAGTAATTAAACAGCTCCTTCCAGATGTTACACAAACAATCCTCAAATTATCTTCTTTTTAAATCTCTTCCAGTTACGGATTAAGTCCATTTTAACTTTGAGGTCTTCCATTCCATCACCACTTTCCCCTGGGCTGCTGTCTTCTTCACTTATCCCAATTTTGAGTGCTGCGTCTTCCTCCCTGCTGGCGTGTCTCTTCAGAAGTTTCTGTATTTAGAAGATGAAATCCGTCTTCTTTCTTTTCTCTTTTTCCTTAAACTTCTGGTCTTCAGGCTTCCAGGGCTCCATAAACTCTTCAGATGAAATTAGATCTCCAGTTTGTTGCCTGCTATGTTCGACATCCCCTTCTACTGGCAGAGTATTTTCTTTTATAAAAGCGGAGTAGGCTTTGGGAGCCTTATCCACCTCTTCTTTTAACTTTATCGCTCCACTACCAGTTAGGGGTGCCAAGACATTTGTCAAGGTAAATCCGAGATCTTCTTTCTCTTCTTCTTTAACGCCCTGAAAACTTAGAATCAGAATCGATTTCTGTTCGAACTCCATCATCTTTCTAGTTGTTTCCGATATCTGTTTCTGTCGACTGATGAGAACACTTTCCATTTTGAACAAAGTTTCATTGATTTTCTGCAATTGTTCCAGCAGGGGGCACAGTATCTCCTTTTCCTGTTGATTGACAGCAAGCTCTTGGGGGGGGCTGTCTGGACCGGAAGTCCATCCTCCCTTCTCTTCCGGTGTCCGCAGAACTTTTTCCATTATCGACATTTTGGGTTTTTTTAATTTACTTTTAAAAAGTTCGTGCCGCATCCCCCAGGAAGCTAAGATGATCGTAGTCTTCCATGCCACCCCAACGGTACTTTCACCAACACTCTTTTTTCTCTCTGCCCCCCTTCGCGCTCCCTTTGTAGATCTTGCTTCTCAAAGGGGGTGGGAACTCCTCCCTCCTCCCAACGCTTATACGCATGCAGGGGGCTTCGATTTACGCTTCAAAATAGATCTTCAACTCACGATTCGATGCTATTTCTTCTTTTTATGTTAAACCATAGCGCTGTCTTCACTCCTGGAAATCGGTGGCGCCGCTAAGTCCCATTGCGGGCACGCCGCAGCGGGGCCGATTGGGGCGGGGAGAAAGCCTCAATTTCCCGGCTGTCTGCCGGCAAAGAGGCTACTCCCCAAGCGCCCCCGGTTCGGAGCCTTTGCCTAAGGCTCACTAGGGTCTTTCGCACATGCGAAGACCCCCCCTAACTGCGCGTGGGCTAACCGCCTCCGGGAGCGTCCCGAGAAGCGGCCGCCATTCGCGACGCCAAAACCGAAACCGCTGCAGTTCAGCATCTTAACCACTTGAGCCACTGCAGCCTTACCCACCATAAAAAGATAGGCCTTCTGCTACTCGTTACTAAAATAGTTGACCCTCCTCACAAACTCTGCCAACCCTTTTGAGTACGAAGCGATCTGCTCCTCGTCATTGGGGAGTTGAGAAGTTTTAAGGCATTGCCTCTGACGGAGATCAGAAGCACAAATTTAACCTAGGAGACGCGTTAGTCTGTTGGAAAATTGAATGTTGCTGCTTCTGCTCAGAATATCTGATCGTAAGCAGAGCAGCTCTGTCTGGAATTCACATTAATCACAAGTCAGTGTGCAGTAGTTTAGTGTGCCGACACATGAACTGGAGAGTGGCTTTTCATATAGCTGTCTGTTTATATGACTGTTCATGGATTGGCAATTGTTATTTTGGCATGGACTCTGACCTTGTGCAAGTTTGCTTTGACGTGGCTGTTCCTTTGACGTGTCTTGTTCTTTGCATTATAATGATTTGAGGAATGCAACGTTAATCTTTCTTGACAGAGTATTTTTGAAGTATATGGGGATTAATTAAAAACAAGTTATATTAAAAATATACATTTATACAATACAGGTTTGTTAAAACAGTTCATTGATGATGAAATTATAATTGCTCATAGCATTAGTATTTAATGTGTATTAATTTTCCTTTAGTCACAGTGGTTTCAGTTATATTGCAGGTTTCATGGAGTGGTAGAAGGAAAACTCTCTAAATAAATAAACCAAATAATAAAAATAAAAAGCCCCTAGGCTTCATCAGATGTAAAGGTAAAGGCTCCCTTGCTTGAAAGCCAGTCGAATCTGACTCTAGGGTTGCGGTGCTCATCTCGTTTCCAAGCCAACGAGCCAGCGCTGTCCAAAGACATTTCTGTGGTCATGTGGCCGGCATGACTAGACGCTGAGGCACACGGAACGCTGTTACCCTCCCACTGAAGCAGTACCCATTTATCTACTTGCAATTTCTTGCTTTTGAACTACAAGGTTGGCTCATCAGAATAAAACTCATCTGTTTTATTCTGAAAGCGCTAAAAGTCCCACTCTGAAAGGGGCAAGACACTTCCTTCTTACTCAGAGGTGAATATTGTTCTGGGCTGTCTGGTTGGGTTATTTCAGTTCCGACTCGTTTCTCTACTTAGCTTGCCCGGTTCTGTGTTCTAATAGTCTAGGCTGGCCGTGAACAGTGTCACAGCCGGAGACTACTCGCGCCCCCTCCGCATCTCTGCTTTCATCAATGAGCTGGATTCTGGCTTCCGCCTCCTGAACTTGAAGAATGACTCCCTGAGGAAGCGGTATGATGGCCTCAAGTATGATGTCAAGAAGATCGAGGAGGTAGTTTACGACCTGTCAATCAGAGGACTCAACAAGGAGGCAACAGATGGTGCTGGTGGAGAGAAATAAATCAGGGCATGTTGAGCCGAATCTATCATTACCTCAGTTTTGCTGCCAATGAAGGAGGAGCTTTAATTGAGCTCTCCAGCAGTAGCCTAGAGGAACCACGAGCTGCAAAACCACTCCATCCCCCCCCCCCGAATGTTTAGTATGTCCCCATGAAAGCACTTGACTCTTCTGTGAATGCCGGCCTAGTAGCTGTGTTGGCAGCATGAGTTACCATGCTGTAAGCAAACCGTTTTGTGAACAGCGGCCGTAACAGTGTACTAGCTCTGCACAAGAAGGTGTGAGAGTTGTTTGCCGTTGGGCCACAGCTTAATTTCTCCTTCTCTGGTTGTGCTGAGCCTCATATTTTGGGACCGTCTACATCACTCAAGCTTTACACAGTTTAGCGTGAACTAAGATGGGAGCACATGGCTGCAAAGATCTTTGATGGCTAAAACATGATTGGGACACTTAGTTTCTGCTCATACTAGTAATTGTGTATTGTTGTATTGAAGCAAAAAAGGATAATCTGTTCAATAGCCATATCATTGGGAATTTGTTTTCAAAGAAACGTCGTTTTACTGTGCTCTGCTACTTTTTGTATAAAGAGCTTGATCTGCATAGCTAGGAAAGACCGAGCTTTTGAGTCTTTTCCCCCTCTTACTCTTCTGACCCTTATAGGTTGTTTATAGGCATGGCGTTAAGTATACAACAGCCATTTAAGGAAAGCAAATCCTAAAGCATCTGTTGCATGTGTTGGCTTTAAGCACAGACTTGTGGAGGCCACTAGCCAAATGCTAAAGTTGGGGGTTATTTTGTGCTCCTTTAGATTCCAGGTGACTTGTTTCATATTTCCATCATTTTGTATTGCATCTCTTTGTAAGACCTTAGGTAGCAGTAAAGAAAGTATTTGACTAGTAAGAGGTAAATTATTGCCCTTCTCTTGATCCTTAAACACATTTACTTGGATGCAAATTCTTTGATTTCACTGTGTACAGAGGATCGCAGCCTTAGTAGTATAGTGTCAAAGTTGTGGATACAAACCAAACTGACTGGTCACTTGTACGTGTAAATCTCTTGTGTGTCAGTGCTTAAATGTCCATCTTCCAAGTCAGATTTACATAAGACGTTTCTTTCTTCAGTGTACAGTGTTATTTTTCATGTTGTATGCTTTGCTGGATCCTGCCCCCCCAAGTTTTCCTTTTGATAAAGGTAACATCCAAAGAGTAACAAAACCTTTGTACTTTACAAATTAGTAGCTGTAAGTAATCTTGTTTGTAAAACTTTTGCCTTCTTCTGGTTATTTTTTTTTAATGGTCACTGGGAAGAAAATGCTTCCATTGTCAATGTGGGTAAATAAAGAGAACCCTGTTCTTCAGCAGTGTTTGTGCTTTATATAAGTCTGCCATATTTCCTACAAGAAAACAACCAGGAGTGTTGACAGATTGCCTAGAGGGAGGCAGAGTTATAAATGCAGGATCTTCTAAGAAGGGAAAGGCTATCCCTCCTCTTCCTTCTGCCGGTGCTTATGTTGGGGGGGGGCACCTAATTCTTTTTGGATTTTATGGGATCTAAAGTGGTGCAGCACATTGCAGTGCTGTTAATGTGCACGCTGTGTGTATCAGTGCACATAAAATGTGTGTTTCTGTCTTTACAGAAATCAATCTTTTATTTTTAACATGTAACCTTTAGCATTTTGTAGACTTATTGCTGAAAGAGCAGAGATGGGATCTATCGAAATACGTGTGTCAAATGTTACTATAGTTGGGGTAGTTGATGGAGACAGATCTGTAAATGAGGTCCACTTCAAAGTTAATTTCCATTAAGGGAACTGTAAGTTCCAAAATCCACACATTAAAAGAACACTAACAAAGTTTATATAAATTGATGCTGATAAAATAATTACAAATTGCCTGTGTGGGAAGGTGAAGGTCCCTTTGAGTGCCATATTACAATTCTATGGAGGACATATTACAGTTCTACAGAAATGCAATATCAAATACAGGGAAGTTGACCAAGCCCAAGAGGTGTTTCTGCTCATGCAAGAACTATTGTGTAAACAGAAATATTCTGTGAGATGCAGTCCCAAAGACCCTTTTTGCTGCAGTTATTCCCAGCTGGAAATATGTGCCCTAATATGGTATATGTATTGCCCTTCCCACCTTTCTGCTCCAACAGCTGGGATTGGACACATGGAGGTTAAAGTTCTGCTAATCAATGGATTGGAAGGACGAGCAATGGCTGTACGGGCTCTGTGTACACAGTCCCCACTTCTTCATGTGTGCTCCTTTGGCCTGGGGCACTAATCTTGAAGGAAATGCTCTCAAAAAGCAGTAAACAAGCTATACTACAAAAGCCAGTCTCTTCTTTTGTTTGAAGGTTTTTTTAACTTTCTGTAGTAAGTTCAAAGCGCTAGAAGACCAACTTAGAGGCATCTAAACTGTTTGTGGAAAAACTCAAAAGCTGGAGTTCAGAAGGGAGGGGAAAAGAACAAAACAGAAATTACTGTAGTTCCTGACCACCTGATGTTAGTAAAATGTGCAAAACTAAGTTTCACATATGAACTCGGAAGCAGAGAGTATAATACAAGTCTTCCACAGGGTATCTGTTGTGACAGACAATGTTCCCATCCCCCAAAGCCTGTTTTCTGTCAAAGTACTGTGTGGATGTACACATGAACACACATGAAGAAGAGGAGAAGAAGAGATTGGATTTATACCCTGCCCTTCACTACCCAAAGGAGTCTCAGAGCGGCTTACAAACTTCTTTCCCTTCTCCCTCCCCACAACAGACACCCTGTGAGGTAGGTGGGGCTGAGAGAGCTCTGACAGAAACTGCTCTTTTTCAAGGACAGCTGTACCGGAGCTTGTGACTGACCCAAGGTCACGTCAGCAAGTGCAAGTGGAGGAGTGGGGAATCAAACTCGGTTCTCCCAGATTAGAGTCCGCGCACTTAACCACTACACCAAACTTGGTCCATCAAAGTGAGTATTGTCTGCTCAGACTAGCAGTGGTTTAGGACTTTCACATCACCTGCTGGCAGATATTTTAACTGGAGATACCAGGGATTGAACCTGGGACCTTCTGCATGCCAAGCAGATGCTCTGCCACTGAGCCGCAGCCCCTCCCACCTTGCACTTCCAACTAGTTATGAGGGCTTTTGTAAACAAGAGGAAGGGTTGTAACAACAGCAATTAAGGATATTATCAGTGGCTATTAGCCACAGGGTATAGATGGGAACTCTCAGTCTGGGGCAGGTGATGCACTCTATTCTTGGTGCTTGAGGGGGCAGCAGTGGGAGGGCTTCTGGTGTCCTGGCCCCACTGCTGGACCTCCTGATGGCACCTGGTAGATTTTGGCCGCTGTGTGACAGAGTGTTGGAGTAGATGGGCCATTGGCCTGATTCAACATTGGCTTCCCTTATGTTCTTATGATATGGGAGCTCTGCTGGTTCTTAGAAATATGCTAATCCTTTGTGGGGTCAACAAGCTTGAATGAAGTGTCTGGGGAATGAAGCTTCACAAGGGGAGGGGGTGTCACCCAGTCTCTGTAGGCCTTTGCAGTTTGGTGTATTGATGGTACAGTCAAAATGAGCTTGTTGACCTAAAAGGTCAAAGTGGAACATAACCAGGAAATGAAGGCATAAGATGTTAAGGGCCTTAAGATTAGAAGCTGGGAGCAGCAGCCCAAGTAAATGTGCTGTTGATGGTTTTCTTGTCAGGTAGCCTTCCATAAATCTGTGATTAGCAAATTAGAAAATCTGTGATTAGCTAGCCTTAAAGAAGTGAGTTCCGATTCATGACAGCTTCTGCTGGAACACATGTGGTTAGTCTTTAAGGTGCCATTGGGCTTCAGTCAGGGCCTTCGTCTCATCTTAACTTAGGAGCCTTTTAGCAACTGAACCATTGTTGTGCAAGGGTTAGTGTATGGAAGGCCCAGTCTTGAATCCCAACCCCTTGGGCCAGCTTGGGTAATTTTGATGAAGAAATGGAAGCGAGGAGAACAATGTAAGTCACATTGAGGGGGCCACTGGGACAGGAGGTTGGGATACAGTTGGAAGGATGGGGTTAGATCTGTTTTATTCACTTCATTTATCTAATTCCACCCTTCCAACCATATTGCCTGTTCCAAAGCCCATTCATTCCCATGTTTTTGTAAACTCCATGCAACGTGTTGTGTTTTATAACTGTAGTCTTGGAAGCTACTGCTGCCTTTTATGTTGTACAGAAGTGCCTGAAAACTGAATGCCACCCACTTCCAAATTTCAGAGACCCTTTTGTGCACAGACAGCAAAGTAAAGGTAAATGGGGTGAAAGACAGAAAACCCTTGAGAGTTGCATTTATGGCCATTCTGTAGCAGTGTGGGTGTTTTCCTCCTTTACAGAATTCAAACACAGTGAGCTTTAAAATGCAAAGAAGCCACTCAGTCTGAACAGACAACATGAGCTCCTACTAGCCAGGGAGGGGACCAGGAAGAGAGTGATGATCAAAGCTATACATTAGGTGAGCAAATTTTGGGAGACCGGGTTGAGCATAAAGGCATGAATACCTTGGGACTGGCCTAGCTGTAAAACAGCATCCCCCTCCCCTACCAAAATAACAAACACCAGTGAAGCAAAACCAAATGGAATCCTGTGGCAGCTTTAAAGACTAAGAGATTTATTCTAGCAAAAGCTTCTTATGCTTTAATCTGTTTGTCTTCATGGTGCCACAGGACTAATTTTTACTGAAACCTATGTCCCTAGTACCATAGGTAGGAGTCCATCTATATTCTATGTCAGGGTCCTCAAACATTTTGAGCCTGTGGGCACATTTGGCATTCTATCACAGGGTGGTATGCATAACCACAAATGATGCTGCATGCACATGGGAAATCCCAAGCACAGGAGAGAAGTGTGGGTGATTTTTAAAATATACACTGGGGAAGAGAAGGGAAAGAGAATACAAGCAATACCGGTGGCATAGCCAATCCGATCTCTTAATTGCCAATCAGATGCCCTGCTTGGCAAAGAGCCCACCCACTTTCTAAAAACACCTGGTGGGCACTAGGAAAGGTGCTGGCGGGTGTGCCATGGTGTCCATGGGTTCCACTTTGGGGACTCCTGTTCTATGTGATAACGGCTGATCCCCCACCTGTTGCATAAATATGGCCATATTTTTCTTCTACTTTCTAGGAAATGTGCCCTTTTAATGTGGTACAGTTTGGTGTGAGAGATCCCACTGCTGACATAGTGCTTGCAGCAGGCTTCACCAGATCTGTGCTGGGCATGTGCATTAGATGTGCATTGGAAACTGAACTCCACCTGCAGAAAACACATGTTCTTATCAAAGACTAAGATCGGTAGCTATAAACTTGCTTTACATAATCCCAAAATGGGCAGATACCCTTTACCCTTCTTTCAAAACATTGCAATTCAGCAGCATTCGGCAATTTAAAAACTGGGCTGGGAACCCATGGACCAATGGTGAGGCTACCAGAAAGTGTTTACCACTAATAATGGTCCTCACTAAATCCTGTTCTCCCACTGGAATTATAGGTGTTTTCACTTGGCTGTGGAATGCCAAGAGTGCAGAACTATCCACAACAGATTTTGTTCTGTTTGGTGGGATACTGTTACATATTATACAGCAGTGTGATGTGACTGTGAAGAAAGCTAATGCAATCTTAGGATGCATTAACAGAAGCATTGTGTCCAGATTACGGGAGGTGGTAGTTCCACTCTATTCTGCTATGGTCAGGCCTCACCTGGAGTACTGTGATCAGTTTGGGGCACCACATTTTAGGAAGGATGTCGACAAGCTCGAGCGTGTCCAGAAGAGGGCAACCAGGATGGTGAGAGGGTTGGAATCCAAGCCTTATGAGGAAAGGCTGAAAGAGTTGGGTATGTTTAGCCTGGGAAAGAGAAGGCTTAGAGGGGACATGATTGCAGTCTTCAAATATCCAAAGGGCTGTCAGGTAGAAGATGGAGCAGATCTATTCTCTCTTGCTCTGGATTGCAAGACTAGATCTAATGGGTGGAAATTACAAGGGAGTCGTTACCGGCTAAATATCAGGAGAAACTTCTTAACTATAAGAGTGGTTAAGCAGTGGAACAGACTGCCTCGGGAGGTGGTGGATGCTCCTTCGCTGGACGTTTTCAAGCGGAGGCTGGACAACCATCTTTCAGGTATGTTGTAGGGCTATCTTAGCTATGCTCTTGCAAAGTGCAGGGGGTTGGACTAGATGACCTGCAAGGTCCCTTCCAACTCTTAACATTCTATGATTCTATGATCTCATTTTTAAAATGTTGATGTTCAAACAGGAAATGCACCAAACTAATCAAAGCGCAAAGAAACCATAAAATATTAAATCATTTTATGCTGTTAATCTACAGTATAATGTAATGGAATTTCTTTTAAATTAAAATTTTGAAATACACTAGATTACATCATTTAAATAATCACAAGTTAGGAGAGGTAATTGAACCTTGTTAAACAGAAGCACAGTTCAGAACTACTTCTGATGCATCACGTTCCTTGAACTTCCACAATGGATTTTTCACCATTTAAAAATAAATCCAGTGATCCGTAAAGAGAGAAGGTATTGCTTATCCAGAGGATTCTAGAAGTATTCTGGAATGTTCATGAGTGAACTCTGAAGAAATGCTGGCTTCCCTTTTAAGTTTTATATACTACATGCATTCGATAAAAGGTAAAACTCAAGCCACGAGACTCGCACTTTCTTGGCCTTGAGGATAAAAGCAGACAAAGAAGAGCCAAATTGCAAAAAAAAAAAAACCCAAAAGGACCAGCTACTAAAGGAAATACTTCCTGGGAGAGCAAGCTGACATTAGAAGATAATTATACCATCTAGACATTCTCTTTTATTGGGTTAATACTGCTCTAAATTGGACCTGGATGTTGCCTAATGCTGTTATAATATATGCACAATGAAACCTCTATCATATATTGTCAAGATTCTTTCCCCCCCCACCCTGTACAATCATGCAGAGTCAAACATTTCACACGCTTTCTCTCAGCTCCACAATACTAGCTCAACATTTCCTTTCTAGAGACCTGCTCCTTGTGATCTGTTACCAAAGACCTCCCCCAATGCCATATGGGAAGGTGTCCCTAGCGGTCCACGTGTCTGAAGGGCCTGCCTCCCTTGCACAAGTCTTCACAGGCTATGGCCTCTTTGTCTGCTAGACTGACCACACAACATTTTATCATCTTTGCCGTCTTACCTATTTACAAAGGTGCAAAAGACTCCCATTGCGTAGAAGCTACATCCGGCCACTCCCCCACCTAAGAACCTGCCCTTCCTCCCGAGTTTGAATGACTAGATCTTCTGCTTTTGCCTAGCATGTGCAGAACTGTGGCCCTTTGTTCAGCTCTTCAGGCTAACTGCACGTTCCTTATTACCAGCTGGATAAATTATGAAAAGTAGTGCATGGTCTAGCAGCTCCCTCTCAAGATGGCAGCCTCTTATGGCAGCTTGTTTTCCGTGGGGTCCCACTAATACCCCTTCAGACAGTGCTTCTCAAAAGGGGGATTTGTGAATCTTGAGGAGGAATGTGGGACACAGAGGCTCAGAACTTCTTAGAATTTTTGTTTTTAACCCAATGGTCTTAGAGAGAGGAGTGGGACTGCGAGTCCCTGACTGGTGTTAAGTTACCTCAGGGCAGAACTCCTCCTGACACAATAGGGGTCGCCCTGTAGTCAGGAACAGAAATGGTAGCCATGGGAGGAGTAGCTCTGTGCATAAGTGCAGAGAACGATAGCAGGGAGCAGAGTGGCACTGAGGTTATAGGAGCTGGGCTGTTGTGTCCATTGAGGTTTCTAGGTTGGGAGTGTGGAAGAGCTCATCCGTTCAGAAGTGGGGCAGTTTCCTAGATTTTTGACAAACACTGATTTAATGGTACTCTACTATATAGTCCTTCTTGGTAGAAAATTAAGTTGTCAAAGGTCGTTCTGGTGCCATTTAGCCCAGCGATGGTCATCCTTTGTGGAATTCGGCTGAAAGGAGTTAAGAGCTATATCAAGGATGAAACGCAGCCCCGTGCAGGTCTAGTGCTGTTTCTGAGCTGAGCCAAGTAATTTCATATCCGGGCACCTCTCAAGATCTATTGTGGGATGCGCTTATCATGATGTTGGGTAGTGCGTTACGGCGCTTCTTCCAGGATCCCAGCTCCCGCGAGTACCTCCGTATCTGTCTAAACCAGTGGTGAGTCCGGGCTTTGTCCCCATCTCGGAACACAAAGGATTCCCGCCGGATTTCAATAAGTTCAAATGTATCGTCGCAGTCAGGATCCACAGAGACCACACAGTTACTGAGTCTCAAGGGTTCCCTAAGTAAACTAAACTTCCCATTGTTTTTGTCCCTAATAACTACCAGTACTGCATCTTTTACAGGCCCTGGCTCCCCGGGCTCAAAGCTAGACTCAGATGCACGTCTGATGTTGACCATGAGGAGAACTTGCATGTTCTGGAATTTTAAGGTCTTGCTGCCCTTTTTCACCCACTGTCCATCCGGTGGCTGGGCAAGCTGCAAGGGTCCTTCCATAACAAAGCGGGTTTCTTCCCGTAACCAGCCCACAGTCTTGATGGCGGTTTCCCGCATCTCAATGTTGATTACTTCCCTGTTCTTCTTACTGTCCTGGCGGAATGAACGCAGTGTCCAGGAGTTCCCTTCCTGCTTCGTTTTCATGTTAATGTGCTCCAGGTGGGACTCAATGCGGCTCTTGGCTTCCCTTAGGCTGCTGTGATCTGGGTGGTACTCCGTGGTGGACTTGATGATGCGGCTCAACAGAAGTGGGTATTTCGTGACTCTCTGTAAGGGAGCCATGAGGAAGGACCTCAGATTCATGCGGCGAAGTGCTGTGTTGTCGTTCTGAGAAACATTGAGGAATATCCTGCAGGGATTTATAAAAAACGAATTGTTAAGCAAGCTGGCAAGGGGGAAACGTCAACTAATGGACTTGTCTGCAAGTATGAATTAGGCCGGGGTGTCTAACATGTGGCCTGGGGGCCAGATCAGGCCCCCAGA
Source organism: Gekko gecko (assembly GCA_029375565.1). Taxonomy (NCBI): domain Eukaryota; kingdom Metazoa; phylum Chordata; class Lepidosauria; order Squamata; family Gekkonidae; genus Gekko; species Gekko gecko. The sequence continues at coordinate 71,876,647 of JAPDNY010000003.1, read as the reverse complement.
GGGCTTCTATCAGGCCTGCAAAGGACTGGCTGTCTCCTGCTTCTTCCTCCAGTTCTGCTGCTGCTGTTGCTTTCCTAGACTCTCTCAATCGCTCCGTAGAGATAGATAGGCAAGCTTTTTCTCCCTGCACTGGGCTGAGGCTCCTCCCCCTCCCAGATTGCTACAGCACAGACATTTTGATGCAACAAGTCAGAGCAAGAAGTGTCAGTTATCAGAGACTGTTAAATAAACAAAAATATTGCAAGAATGCTAATGTTTCAGGCATGTTTTTATTTTAAGTAAACAAAAAATCTTTGTGTTTGTGTCCTTTATAAAGTTTATATCTCCACGACTTGTTATTACATCCCCTCCTCCGCTTAAAGTGGAGGACACACCAACCAGTCATCCCGTCTGTCAGGGTCTTGGTTCACGTAAGGGAGTGAAATGTTTGATATGTACCGGGGGGGGGGGGAGTCATGGCGGAGGTGGAAAGTGCTGTCAAGTCACAGCTGACGTATGGTGACCCCCCCCCCCAAGGGGTCTTTCAAGGCAAGAGATGTTCAGAGGTCTCTCCGTCGTGCCCCTGGCTGAAAGCTCGGACAAGAGTTCAGTTTCCAGGAGAAAATACTAAATTCTCACCGAAACTTCCATCTGCATTTCCTCCAGAGCCCCTCTTCTGGCCCTTCTGCTTGCACCAAGGGGGGGGGGGGGAAGCTGCTAACAATTCCCCCTCCACAGCAGATCCTTGTATCTTATCCTACCGACAAAGTCCATGAAGTAGCGTGAGCAGAAGTTTTAAAGCTAGATTACAGTCAGTAGTAGCAATGTCAGTCATGGGAAACGTATGTGTGGATGACACAGCCACCTCGTTCCTTTGGTAAGACCTCGGGTGCCAGTCCAGCATCCTAGTCCATTCCGTATACCCTGACTTTGGGTTGGGTCTGCAAATGGGGTGAGCGTGCCAAAGGGAGCTTTGCGGTCTCTCGTTAGTCAGCGCGGCCCCTGCATCCATTGAAAAGCTGCAGACTGAAGACTGGGGACCCTCAGGCCAGTGGGAAATGTGGCAGGGAGGTTGCATTAAGGCAGGGGAATTGACAGAAATCTGCCCCACTATCACACGCTATTGTGAATGGACCAAGATCAGAAAATGGTACAAAAATATGCACACGAGGGTGTATGTGTTACGTGGCACGTGTGTAATTTCTGCCTTCTTTCTGCAGTACCCCACCTTCCCCCCCAGTAGCTATTCTTGAGAGTCCTTCTGACCTTCAGGAGTTGCTACTTGTGGGGCTACGAAAGGGAAAGTGGCAAAGATCCATTCTGTAAACATGCTCCACTAAGAGAAGGGGTGACTGTAGCTCTGTTTCACTCTGAGGCCACCCCACTCCAAACCACATTTGCTGCTCAAACTGGTTTGTTCTGGAACCTCATGCCCATATATTACCTACCCAAGTCTCAGAACTCTTCTCACCTGAGTAGCTCCTTCTCTTTCTCCAAGGCATTGAGCATGTTCACGGAAGAGGACTGCTGGAGACAATAGGTCTGGAAAGCAGGCAGCATGTTGACAAACTCCAGGAATATTTCACCAATGCACACAGTCATTAGGTCATCATCACCCTGCCAAATACACAACAGGAGAAGTTCATCAGCCAGAGAAGAGGAGGCAGTTAAGGACATTCACCAGCCTAATACTGATGTGAATTCAGAGCGGTCCATATATTAAAAAGTGGTAATCGAGGTGCATCACGATAACTGCAGCCATAGCAAACTTCTTGGCACCACATTTTCTAAGGATCACAACTTCCTGTATGAATTCTTGAACAATCAAGTTGTTTCAGCATAGATGGTGGAGAAGGAATCTGTAACAAGCTGTTCAGATGCTTTGCGTTCTCACGTCAATTTTTCTCAAAGGAGGCAGCACAGAGTGAGAACACCAAAATGCTCAGAGGGGAGAAATAATAGAAAGAGGAAGTGACAAAATGGGGAGAAGTGGAAATCATTAAGAAAGGACTGCTGGAATGTTACTAATCAAATATAACCTGAGCCAGGTTAGAATGCTCTAATGCCCATCCAAATTACTTCCAACAATTGGAAGCAGGTGCAGACCTTCATGTCTGACAATTAGTCTGGTTCGTTAGTGTCTGGTTTCATTGTTTCAGACAGCAGAAGGAGCTGCCAACAGAAATAATAAGGCAGCAGATATGAGCCTGGCAGGGACAGAACAACTGAACTATCTTTCCATCAGATAGGATCATTCAAATTGGCATTTCCATGCGCAGCACTTTCACTTTAAGAATATAAGAGAAGCCGTGCTGGATCAGCCTAATGGCCCCTCCAATCCAGTGGCCAAAACTTAGGTGCTATCAGGAGGTCCACCAGTGGGGCCAGAACTCCAGAAGCTCTCCCACTGCTGCCCCCCAGCACCAAGCATGCAGAGCATCACTGCCCCAGACAGTGTCCCATCTATACCTTGTGGCTAATAGCCACTGATGGACCTCTGCTCCATATGTTTATCTAATCCCCTCTTGAAGCTGTCTATGTTTGTACCTGCCACCATTTCCTGCAGCAGTGAATTTCACCTGTTAATTACTCTTTGGGTGAAGAAGTCCTGCCTTTTATCTGTTCTAAACTTACTGCTCATTAATTTCATTGAGTGCCCACAACTTCTCGTATTGTGAAAAAGGGAGAAAAGTATTTATTTCTCTGTCTTCTCTAACCCTTGCATAATTTTGTAAATCTCTATCATGTCACCCCTCAGTCATCATTTCTCCAAGCTAAAGAGCCCTAACCTCTTTAACCTTTCTTCATAGGGAAAGTGTTCCATCCCCTTAATCATTTTAGTTGCCTTTTTCTGCACTTTTCCCCGTGCTACAATATCTTTTTTGAGGTGTGGTGACCAGAACTGTACATAATATTCCACATGAGGCCACACCATAGATTTATACAGGGGCCTTATGATACTAGCTGATTCGTTTTCAATTCCCTTCCTAATAATCCCCAACATAAATTTGCCCTTTTTATTGCCGTCACACACTAAGCTGCTATTTTCAGTGAATTATCTACCACAACTCCAAGATCTCTGTCCTGGTTGGTCTCCACCAGTTCGGACCCCATCAATGTGTATTTATAGTTATGATTTTAGGCCCCAACATGCATTACTTTGCACTGCCCCACATTGAACTTCATTTGCCACAATAACGGCTCATTCACTCAGCCCTGACAGATCCCTCTGGAGTGCTTCACAATCCTCCCTGGTTCTCACCACCCTGAATAACTTAGTGTCATCTGCCAACTTAGCTACTTTACTGCTTACTCCCAACACCAAATCATTAATGAACAAATTAAAAAGCACCGGACTTAGTACCAAGCCCTGCAGTACTCCACCCCTTACCACCTTCCACTGTGAAAACTTGCCCATTTATACTCTGTAGTGTATTCATCTGAAAACATGTGCTCCGGCCAGCCATGTGCTCAGACCGGTTTCAGCAGGTCCAACGTGCGGCCGGGCAAAGTGCCTGAGCTTCGCTCCAGAGGACAATGGACAGTAGGATCCTAGCTCCCTCCCAATCAGGGAGCAGGAATCATAGGGGATAACTCAATCAATGTAAATAGTCCAATCACGGGGTGTTGTGTGTGTTGGGGTGTGGGTTCTTTTGGGAATAAAAGCCGGCCTGCGAGCCGGCTTCACTTGTCTTGTTCTTAACCTAATAAAGTATGTGAGAACTGAAATCACTCGTCAGTCTCAGTACTTTTCATACTTACTCTTTGTTTCCTGTTAATTAACCAGTTTTTGATCCACAAGAGGACTTGTCCTCTTATCCCATGACTCCTGAGTTTACTTAGGAGCCTTTGATGAGGAACTTTATCAAAAGCTTTCTGGAAGTCTAGGTAAACAACATCTATGGGGTCGCCCTTGGTCCACCCTTGTCTTGCCAAAGGCTGTACCATCTCACTGGATTTAGGAGTAGTGTGTGTGGCGTACTGCTTATTTGGGGGGGGGATTGTGTTTACTTTAAAATTAATTTTTGTGCTTATAAACTTGATAGTTTCTGCTGCCCCCAGGAATTTAAAAAAATTTCAAATCTTATCTCTGTTTCTGCTGCTGGTAATGTGACCCAGGGTCTGGGCTTTTCAGAGGTCTATGTGGCCCTGAGGAAGGATTGAACTGAATTCTGGGTTAAACTTAAACAAAATATGATTTATTGTTGAAGGAACAAAAATAAGTTGCTGGTTATCTGTAACTGTTGTGGAAAACTGGAACTTGTGAATAAACTAGCAAGGTATCACACACAGTCCTTTTGATCATAAGATCCCACTCTGACAGGAATCACTCTTACATATAGGCAGCCACATTGGCTAAGCTCTTTATATTATTGACTGTCTTTCGCAACTTTAGAGTCTCACAGATCTTTCTCATAACTCTTCCACATTTAAACTTTTCAAGACATATATACTGAATACTTTAAGTTTCCACACAGCACTGTCATATCATTCACCGACAGACTCACTAACTGAATAACTGAATCTCTATAACTGACTAACTCTACAATTAACTGACTTCAAGACACACACACAGATTCACTCCATACAACTCCTCCCACACTCTCAGTCATCCTCCAATCACAGCACACTTGTCTCCCTCAATCACTCTACTCTTCTACCATTGCTCATCAACCAAACATTTAAAGAGACACACGCACGAAAACAAGGAATCATTACAGTGCCTGATTCTGTATAAACACAAGTCCTCTGTTTGCATAAGCCATTTTGTTTTCTGGAGCTGTGCCTGCTCTGCAAATAAAAATTTTAATCCCCTGTAGAACAGAGATGCCTTCTCCTATCTGTATGAAATTTGGAAGGGAGAATCCCATGTTTGAGGGGATTTAATCTCAGTTGAAGTGGGAGAGGAGTTACAACCAGAAATGTGTTTTCTATTGAAACCCCTGGAAATAACTATCACATAACTGCCTAATGTGACTAAATTCAATCCCAATATTAAATGACTCAAGTTTGTAAAATGCAAAAAAAAAAAAGAAAAACAAAGTCAAATCTGATGTCAAGTATTCAGCAACATCGGGGGGGGACGGGGGGACAGGTCTCCCAGTATAGTTCTATGGTTTAATCACAAAATTTTGGGTAAATCCTACAGCCTCGTCCCACTGAGATGACGTCGCTTCCGGTTTTGCACTAGAACAGATGTTGCAAGTTGGCATGACACTGAAGAACTTGTTCCTCCCCGCCCCCCAGTTCTCTTGCTGAAGCAGAGTTGGCCCAAGTTACTACATGGATGGGAGACCTCCAAGGAAGTCCAAAATTCCTACATGGAGGCAGACAATGGCAAACCACCTGTCAGAAAGGCTTTTGATGTTTCTCACTGCATCCATTGTTATGTATTCCCTACCCTGCTTTGCGCTTGCGTAGCTATGCAGGCAGAAACGTGGGAGCTTCTTCCTGCCGCTTCTCCTTATCACGGTGGCCTTGACTGTAGGCTTTGGGCTATTCTTGTGTTACTGAGAATTTTCCAGTCCTGGGAAGGCAAGGGGAGGGGGAGTAGTCTCCCGTTCATGAAGTATATCTCCCGCCGGGAGTTTCCGCGCGCGCGCTCATATTTCATTTGCTAGGCGCTTTTTTGCATCACACTATAAGTTAGCTTGCATTGCTTCGCCCCCATTCCTGACAATGACCTCCTACTGTGGGTTTTAGCAAGATAATCCAATAAAACCTTTCTTTGTACAAGAATGACTGGATCCACTTGTTATTGAACCTGACAGATATTGTCAGGAATCGCCATTACTTCCCCACCGTCAGTTTCTGCCATCTACCACGATGAGCGGAGCTGGGGGGGGAGCCTCAGGTGCAGTCCCAGTGACTACCACTTCGGGAACCACGGCCCCGGTCACCACCGTGGCAACTCCAGTGGTCACCACTCCGACTACCACCGTTGTTCCAGTGACTACAACTTCAGTATTGGCAGCGCCGACCCCGCAATCCGTGGCAGGATTGGTCACCCCTCCATCGATCAGCACAGTGGGAGCTTCGTACACTCTCCCAATCTATAGCCCGGCCGGGCCAACGCAGAGTCAGGGGGGAGCCGTTCCACGGACCTACGTGCCGGGGGCCCCAACACCGTGGGATAAAGGGGTGACCTACCACAGGTCGCGCGATTGGACTAAGAACTTGTTGGACACAACCCAGACGACCTGGTCCATGCCGGGGAGCCAGAGCCGGGACAGCCTGTTGGATCCCAGAAGGAGTTTTGGACTTCCCCAGGGACGGATGTCTCGAGGATCTCCCAGAACAGGATCCGGTTCCGATCCAGAGGCTCGCATAGACTCGATTCAAGAGGATACCCGACGTCTGGTACGGGACATGGGCAAACTAATGCAATCCTTACCACAGATGATGGATCAAGCAATTCAAGCCCATCCGCTGACACAACCAAGACCAGCGCCAGTGCCTGCACCACCGGTGGCACCGGTACAACCACCTCCTGCTCCACCGGCCCCGGGGCCGGGCCAGCCGGCACCGGCCCCAACTCCACCTGCCGGTCTGGCACCGGGACCCGGGCCAGGGCAACCAGGACCTGTCCAGCCACCAGCTCTGCCTCTGCCTCAACCCCCTGCTCCAGCACCCCTCCCGCAGCCAGTTCCTGCACCGATCATGGTCCCTGCTCCTCCAGTAATCCGCCCCAAGGACATGTTGGAGATCACTTTTGATGGAGATCCTGAAACTGTGTCCTTTTTCATATTGCAAGTAGGGAAATTTGTGCAGAGATGGGGCTATGTGTTCCCGGACGAGGAGCAACAGGTGGAGTTTATTGCTTCAAGGTTCCGGGGGAGTGCTACCAGTTGGTATGTAGCCCTTCATGATCTGGAGGCAGCGGAGCTGGGGAATGTCGATGACTTCATGTGGGCCTTGAGGAACCGTTTCGAGGATCCGGGGGCAGCCCAGAAGGCAGAAGCCTTCCTTCGCACGTTCAGACAAGGTAAACTCACCGTGCGGGAGTATTCAAGGGAGTTCCAAAGGCATGCGGTGAAAATTCGGGACTGGACTGATGCTGTGCTGGCTCAACAATATCGAATGGGACTAGCGGTGGATGTCCGCAACAATGTCCTCAGCTCTCAGCAGCCTCGCACTCTCCAGGGCTGGATGGAGGAGGCCGAAAAAGCTGAAAGCTGCTTGCGTGTAATGAAACTGGACCTATCTCTGGGTAACAACCGTCCGAGTCTCTCGGCAGGCCAGACCAGACCCAGACCAACCTCCACCTCGAGCGGGATGAGAGATCAGCGCATGCGACAGGGCCTTTGCCTGCGGTGTGGAGAGAAGGGGCACTTCGCTGCATCCTGCCTGAAAGGGGATCCCAACAGAGCCCTACCACAAGAGGAGCCCAGACGATGGCCAACCCCTACCCCAAGAAAGGGAACAGCGAAACCACGCAGCACACGAGCCCCTTTCGCCAGCCCCGACCAAGCGGATACCATGATGCTGGAGGAGGAGAGTGAGATGCAGGGAAACGAATTGGTCCTGTTTGTGAATGGCGCTACACAACAGGACCCGACACCTGAGGCGCCTAAACTGGTGAGCAATTACCCCTCTCTCTTCTTTGTGACTGTACTTGTGATGAATCCAGCGATGATGACCCATATCAGGGTTCGAGCCCTCATTGACTCAGGGTGCGGGAGGGATCTGATAAACCCATCTATGGTTATGGGGCTGGAGGCCACCGTTGTCAATTTAAAAGACCCGATAACTTTTACTCAAATGGATGGATCACCGATGAAAGAACCATGCCGATTTGAGACTATTCCTTTGAGAGTGGGCATTGGTGAACACTGGGAGCTACGCTCGTTTGTAATAGCCCCCAAGCCCAGTTCCCATTGGTGCTGGGTAGCCCATGGTTACATGGTCACGATCCTTATATACTTTGGGAAGAGGGGAGCGTACGATTTATCTCCCCGAAGTGTGCAGAGCATAAATGGGACCCAGGGTGGGGAAAAACCCCATGCAATGAACCTCCACGGGCTTGCCTAGCCACAGAGGACCTTAACCGCATCCCCAAAGAATACCGGTATTTAACCAGGGTGTTTGAGGAGGAGGAAGCGGATGAACTACCTCCCCACCGTAACTCTGACTGTGCGATAGAAATCCTTCCGGGCCACAAATTACCAAAGGGAAAGATTTATGCCATGAGTCCCATAGAAAAGGAGGAACTACGCCGATTTATTGATAAGAATCTGGCCCGTGGATTTATTAGACCAGCGTCGTCCCCTTTCGCAGCACCCGTGTTGTTCTGTAAAAAAAAGGATGGGGGGCTCAGACTATGCACGGATTATAGGGGTTTTAATGCGGTATCTGCAACCAATGCCTACCCGATGCCCCTCATCAAGGACTTGTTGGCAGAGGTGGCAAAGGGGAAAGTGCTTTCTAAACTGGATTTACGGGATGCTTATTTTCGGGTCCGTATCAGACAGGGTGATGAACATAAGACTGCATTTAATACCCCGCTGGGGCAATTTGAATATCGTGTTATGCCCTTCGGATTGCAGGGGGCCCCCGGGTCTTTATGAACTTAATCAATGAAGTGTTACATCCCTACTTATTCAAGGGGGTGGTTGTTTACTTGGATGATATCTTGGTCTACACCCCGGATCAAGAATCTCACACCACGCTTATGCGGGAAGTATTGGAAACGTTGTTAGAGCACAAACTGTTTGTTAAGCTATCAAAATGTGAATTCCACCAAGAGTGCATTGACTTTCTAGGGTACCGCATATCTTCAGCGGGATTAGAAATGGACCCAAAAAAGGTCAAAGATGTGTTGGGGTGGGAACCCCCCAAAACCAGGCGGCAGCTCCAAAGTTTCCTCGGTTTCGCCAACTTTTACTGTCAATTCCTGCCTCATTTTGCCCAGGTGGCCCTCCCCCTCACAGAACTTCTGAAGACTAAAGGAAGAGGGGCTAAGGCTTCAATGCCCGGGGCCCCTTTGAACTGGACTCCCCAGTGTCAGGGAGCATTTGAACAACTGAAACAGTTATTCACGCCTGAACCCATACTAGCACACCCTGATGAGACAAAAAAATTTGTGGTCCAAGTAGACGCATCGGATACTGCTATGGGGGGGGTGATTTTACAAGAGAATGCTCAGGGGCAACTACAACCCCTTGCCTATGTGTCCAAAAAGTTTAATGAGACGGAGAGATTTTGGCCCATTTGGGATAAAGAAGCAGCTTCTATACGTTTAGCGTTGATCACCTGGAGGCACTGGTTGGAGGGGTCCCGGGTACCTTTTGAAATCTGGACTGACCACAAGAATCTTGAGGTGCTGCGAAAGCCTCGGAATTTAAATGCAAAACAATTCCGGTGGGCTGAGTTTTTCTCTAAATTTCAATTCACCCTCCACCATTTTCCAGGTAAATTTAATCATCTGGCAGATGCTCTCTCCCGCCTTCCCCAACACCTTTGTAAGAGAACAGAAATAAGAGAGTCTATGTTCACCCCGGAACAACTAGTTGGGGCAGTAGTAACCCGAAAAACCCGGCAAGCACAATCATTAACCCCAAACCAGGGCACGACCTGGGAAAAGCAGTTTGCCGCTGACATTACTAAACAAGAAGCAATTGACTTACAAGCCCGGGAAGAGGTGAAATGTGGTACAAATGGCTGCTGGTATAGGGGCAATAAAATCTTTGTTCCAGAAGCTACCCGAGCCCAGGTGTTGCAATCAGCCCATGACTCAAAATCTGCGGGGCACTTCGGGTATGTAAAGTCGCTACACCTACTGCAACGCAGCTTCTGGTGGCCCCGAATGAAACGGGATTTATCCCTCTATATACAATCCTGCCCGACATGCAATCGTTGCAAAACTAGACCAGGGAAACCTCCAGGTCTTTTACAGCCTTTACCCACCCCGAGCCGACCCTGGGAAGTGATCTCCATGGACTTTATCACTGATCTTCCCCCCAGCAAACATATGACAGTCATTTGGGTGGTAGTGGACTTATTTTCTAAACAAGCTCACTTTATACCATTTGCGAGCCTACCGACGGCCAAGGTCCTGGCCAAAGCCTTCCTTCAGCACATTGCCAGGCTACATACATTGCCGCTCAAAATAATCTCCGACAGGGGGGTTCAATTTGTTTCAAAACTATGGTCGGAGTTGATGACTCTTATGGGTATTGAACGCGCTCTCAGTAGTGCCTATCACCCAGAAACCGATGGGCAAACAGAAAGAGTAAACCAAACCCTAGAGCAATACTTAAGGTGCTTCACTAACTATCAACAAGACAATTGGGTAGATTTATTACTGCTAGCAGAATTTGCGTATAACAATTCATGGCATGCTTCAACGAATATGTCTCCCTTCAAAGCTGCCATGGGTTATGACAGCCCCCCTCTTCCCTTTTTAAAGCCCGGCGAGGCTGGTGGGAAAGCCACAGCATGGTGTAAAGCTTTCCAGGAATCCTGGCCCCTAATCATTGAGACATTAAACGAGGCCAAGGCACAATACAAAAAACAGGCAGACAAAAAGAGGGCGGGTGGCTGGAATCTGCAACCGGGAGACTCTGTCTACCTTTCCACCAAGAACTTGAGACTGACGCAACAATCCCGGAAACTTGCTTGGAAATATATTGGTCCATTCAAAGTAGTACGATGTATAAATCAAGTGACTGTGCAACTAGATTTACCTAAATCTCTTAAAGCAATACATCCAATTTTCCATTACAGCCTCCTCAAACCAGCATTACTCCCGACTAAATGGCGTCCTGAGCTTCCAGCACCCCCACCACCACTGATGGTTGACGATGAGGAGCATTATGAAATTGCTGACATTTTGGACTCTAAGATTCTCCATGGACAACTGCTGTACCTTATTGAATGGATACATTTTGGGCCTCAACACAGGGAGTGGGTGAAAGTGTCTGATATTAATGCACCTGATCACCTGAAGGAGTTTCACACCCGCTACCCAAATAAACCTGGGGGCCCTTCATTCTCTCCTTCCTGAGCGGTGGGTGGGTGGTATTTTGGGAAGGGCAGAATGTCAGAAAGGCTTTTGATGTTTCTCACTGCATCCATTGTTATGTATTCCCTACCCTGCTTTGCGCTTGCGTAGCTATGCAGGCAGAAACGTGGGAGCTTCTTCCCTGCCGCTTCTCCTTATCACGATGGCCTTGACTGTAGGCTTTGGGCTATTCTTGTGTTACTGAGAATTTTCCAGTCCTGGGAAGGCAAGGGGAGGGGGAGTAGTCTCCCGTTCATGAAGTATATCTCCCGCCGGGAGTTTCCCGCGCGTGCGCTCATATTTCATTTGCTAGGCGCTTTTTTGCATCACACTATAAGTTAGCTTGCATTGCTTCGACCCCCCATTCCTGACAATGACCTCCTACTGTGGGTTTTAGCAAGATAATCCAATAAAACCTTTCTTTGTACAAGAATGACTGGATCCACTTGTTATTGAACCTGACACCACCTCTGAATATCTCTTACCTTCAAAGACTTAAGAGGCCTTAAGCCAACTGTGACTTCATGCCCCCTGTCAAAGATTAACAGAGGAATAATGTTTTTTGGGGGTTGCCCCAGGTGGAAAGAAGCATTCTTGTCTGATGTATGCAACTTTTTAAGGGCTCAGAGGAAAATGTGGATCTGGGATTTTATCCTGGGTGGGGTGGGGGACGCTATAAAGCAACTCGGTTCCTCTGGCTGTCAATTCGTTGCAAGTAAGGGGAAGGGGCTGCCTAAAACCCCAGATACCACACATATGCCCCCAAGCTCTTGAAGGTCCACCAAGATAAGTAGATCACCCTATTGGGAGCTTATATAGCTCCCCTTAAGAACTATTGACCTGACCTGAATAGCCCAAGCTAGCCTGATCTCATCAGATCTCAGAACCTAAGTAGGGTTGGTCCTGGTTCGTATTTGGAGGGGAAATTGCTAAAGAAGTCCAGGGTTGCCACACAGAGGCAGGCCATGGTAAACCACCTTTGAATGTCTCTTGCCTTGAAAACCCTACCGGGTCGCGGTAAGTCAGCTGTGACTTCATGGCAAAGAACAAACAACCTCCCCCCCAATGGTTTAGAACCATTCCCATTTTCATCAGCAGAGGGTGGTATGGCACAGAAGTCTAGTAGTTCATTATACATTAACGTGTGGGGAATACATTTTAAATTCTGTGTCTCTTAAATGACTGGTTCCAGGCTACAGGCCGATTTCATTTTTCCGTTAAAAACTGGGTTCAAGATCAAGAGTTCGCTTGCATGGATTAAGTCCACAGCCTGACCATCTAAAACTTAAACCAGTACATTCAGCGCCCCCTGCCCCCAATTTAGAACCCATTAAATGTATCAAAATATAAAACTTAAAATGGGTTGGCTTGTTGAACCTTCAAGTCTGAAATGGATTTTCTTGCATTGCGCTGTTCACATATATGATCCTGAATTCTAACCAATTATTTGATTTCATGAGACTCTGCCTCTGGGGGGGGTGTCAGGGTCCAAGATGGGTACACCCTCCAGTCTCCTTGTTTCTTTAGCACACCCCACATGCATCTTAGCACAGGGAAGGAGAGGAGTTCACAACACCCTTACCCTTCTCTCCACGGCCTTTAGTCCACCCTCTGAGTGGTTATGTGTGGCTGGGCCTCCAACACTGCTCTGCTGGGCCATATGGATGTGGGGAGGGTTCTCCCTGCCCCATCAATGTTGCTGCCGGCCACTTGTCCTTGTCCAGGTATTAATGGCGGGCAATGGAGAGGCTCCTCCAGCTGTGATGTCAATACAGCCTTCCAGCCAGCCCGCAACACTTCAGATAAGCATGGGGGGGCTTTGTCGGCCCTGGACACGGCTGCCTTTAGTTCTATCTTGGGGAGCAATGAAAATGGCTTTCAGGATACCTCTTGCTGTTAGATTTCTAACTAGGAGGGGCTATGGCTTACTGAACATAAGAACATAAGAGAAGCCAATGTTGAATCAGGCCAATGGCCCATCTAGTCCAACACTCTGTCACACAGCGGCCAAAATATACCAGGTGCCATCAGGAGGTCCATCAGTGGGGCCAGGACACTAGAAGCCCTCCCACTGCTGCCCCCCCAAGCACCAAGAATATAGTGCATCACTTGCCCCAGAGTCCCTCTCTTTACCTTGTGGTTAATAGCCACTGATAGACTTCTGCTCCATCTGTTTATCTAATTCCCTATTGAAGCTTTCCATGCTTGTAGCTACCACCACCTCCTGTGGCAGTGAATTCCATATGTTAATCACTCTTTGGGTGAAGAAGTACTTCCTTTTATCTGTTCTAACCCGACTGCTCAGCAATTTCATTAGTGGCAGAGCATCTGCTTGGCATGCAGAAGGTCCCAAGTTTAATCCCATGTCTCCCCCATTAAAAGGATCAAGCAGTAGAGAAAGTGAAAGGCCTCTGCCTGAGACCCTGGACAGCCATTGCCCATCAGAACAGGTAGCACGGATGTTGAGAGATCAATGGTCTAAATCCATGTAAGGCAGCTTCCTGGGACTACACTTCATCCTCCTGTGTTTTAGGCTAAAGACAACTGAGATCAGTGGGCTTTGCCATGTTTTTCTGTTGGATCCTGCTGCCAACAAGGCTATCTCTAGCGGAAGGAAACCGCTGGCTAAAACTATTGCTTTCATTTTGGTACTCGGTGCTCTTTATTTGACAGGACAGTCAACAATGAAGATGACGACGACGTGTTCCAAATGGTAAAGTCTGCCCCATCCAATTCTTAAAAGTTCAGTAATGGTATAAAGCTTGGTGCTGGGCACAGAGTACTCATTTGTCATAATGAATTGTCAAGAACTGCCGTTCCAGCAACTTAAACAGCCTTGCGTACATTTAAGAAAGGATGCCAGTTAGGAATGTAGCTCAAATAACACTGTGGGATTTAACAAACCTTGTTTATGTTCTTGGCCGCTGGCAATTACTGGCATGTAAAGCTGCTTTTAATTGTTCCCCTGCAGGCCAGACCGGCCGCCTTGGTTGCTGCTGTAGAAATGAATTTCATGGTGAAAGGATCCCCCCCCTTCTCCAAGCATGGAATTAAGGCAAAGCAAGGTGTGCATAACTGGTGGCGTGTAACAGCCATTTGCTTTGCTCAGGCGTTAGCCCAACCAGCTGCCTGTGCGCACTGTTCTCCTTTAATCAAGGACAAGGTTAGTAATCTTTGTTGTTGAAGATCGGCCTCCATGTCCAAGTAGGGCGCCCGATGTTTGAACAAGGAGTGAAGGCGCAAAAACAGCACCGTGCGCTTTTCATAAAGCAAGGCCCCACTCTGGCCTGTGTCAGAGTCAGTGTTCCCTCTAAGGTGAGCTACTGTGAGCTAGCTCACAGATTTTTAGCCTCTGGCTCACAGATTTTTGTCTTAGCTCAGAGAAGAATGGCTCCGGAGCAAACTAATTTCTGCAGCCGCCAAATCGCCTGCTCACAACTTTAATGCCAGTAGCTCACAAAGTAGAATTTTTGCTCACAATCCTCCACAGCTTAGAGGGAACATTGGTCAGAGAGTGTGGGCATTCAAGAGCGAAAGGGGGGAAAATGATTTTCAAGATTGTCTGCCTTGTGTTTGCTGCATTTACACATCTGGCTGACACCTATAGATGGTACTATAAGCAACATGTGGAAGATTGGATGCATCCAATCCAACCCACGTGTCTCTGAGAGGCAAAAAGGTGGCATATAAATCAATCCAGTAATTTAAACCCCAGGCTGGACTCTCTGGCTCACAGACATATGCAGAAGAACTACTTGGTTTCCTTACATGGTTGAAATGGGGGGGGGGATGCTGGCAGGGGATCCTGGGTAACGGTAGCCAGGGAGACTTTCAGAAGGACAAAGGGAATGAGTCAGAAGAACACAGTGCAAACCTTCGACTCTCAATTCCCTTCCCTAGTCACTAGACATGGTGCTTTTCCAGTAAGTGCTACAGACTGTGCCATAGCAACAATGCCACTGGGAGGGCCCGTGGCTCACGGACAGAGCACGTACTTTGCATTCAGAAGGCCCCAGGTTCAGTCCCCGGCATTTCCAGTTTAAAAGAACAGGTGAAGTGAAAATCCTTTGCCTGAGACCCTGGAGTCTGCTGTTGCCGGTCGAAGCGGACAATATTGACCATGATAAACTAGTGATCAGTATAAGGCAACTTCACATGTTCACTCATGGCAACACTGGCACACTTCCATGACGTCACCGTGCCAGAAGCACAACCATGCCTTTGGAAACTGTTTGGGAACGTTAACTGACCAGGATATGGCAGCCACAGTACTGCTGGGGGTTGTATATAGGGACTGTATCACCCTTGTGCTCTTTTGTTTCCACCCACAATCTGAATACTTGATAAGGCCAAAAGAGAAAAGGGAAAAGAAACCGGAGATCACACACACTACCTGCTCAAAGGCTTGGTCAATCTCTTCCTGCAGGTACTCCAGAAAGTTCTCATTGAGGTCAATCAACTCCTGTATGTTGCTAAAAACCACCAGCAGCTGGTCCTGCGTTAAGAGGCCAGCTGCTTGCATGGGGAGGTAGAACTCCTCTTTGATGATGCGCAGGTCCTCTCCGTAACTGGCCTCCGTATTTACAAACTCCAGCACTGACTCCTTCCGCTCTGTCCGGCATTTCAGGCACTTCTCGCAGAGGTTGGCCTGCCTCTTGTTCTGGTTCTGAACGTCTGTTTCCACTGGGAAATCTCTCCCCCCACAATCGGTGCACGGCCGGTGGGCTTCCCACGCTTGTAGGGAAGCCAGCATCTCAGACGCTTGGCTCCTCCTCCACTTCCGAGTCAGCACTTGGCTGATGCCGCTGTCCGCCCTCTCCATCTCAGCTGACTTTGTCCTTGGCGCCCCTCCGTTGCTGGCATCAGCGCTGTCCCTCTCGTCACTCCCACCCACAATGCCGCTGTCGGCACTGAGACTGCTGATGTTGCTCCAGCGGTGCTTGGAATGAAGAGTGCCGCCCGGAACACGCTGGTTCTCATCTGAGCTGCTGCCATGGTTGACACCGGCTTTTGTCATTGCTGGGCCTGAGCAGAAACAGATACGTGAACATCATTTTAAGAACATAAGAGAAGCCAATGTTGGATCAGGCCAATGGCCCATCCAGTCCAACTCTCTGTGTCCCACAGTGGCCAAAAATACCAGGTGCCCTCAGGAGGTCCACCAGTGGGGCCAACTTTCAAGCAGTTGTTTGCTCTACTGTGCTTAAAAGGGAAGCCATTAAGACCGTTAAAGACCTAGAGTGAGACTTCATTAGCGATACATTTGTATTTCACATAAATGACGGTGATTACAGATCTATAATCTCTCTAAGTTCCAAGTCTGTAGATGAGGGGATTGTGCTGCTCTTACTCTAAATGTATACAATTAACTTCATATAAAAGATTCAACAGGTTTTTAGAAAAACGTATTAAGAGTGTATTTGAAACGCTTATTAGCAGCCTTTCTGCCTTACAGAACTCAAGGTGGAGTACAATATAGATTATATACACAAAATAGGCCTAGGCCAGGATAAAAATCTAATAAATAAATAAATAAATAAGGCAAAGGTTTCCCTTGCCCGAAAGCCAGTCGAATCCGACTCTAGGGTTGTGGTGCTCATCTCCGTTTCCAAGCCGAAGAGCCGGCGCTGTCCAAGGACGTTTCCATGGTCATGTGGCCGGCATGACTAAATGCCAAGGTGCACGGAACGCTGTTACCTTCCCACCGAAGCAGTACCTATTTATCGACTTGCAATGTCTTGCTTTCGAACTGCTAGGTTGGCAGGGCCTGGGGCCAGAGATGGGAGCTCACCCCGACATGCGGCACTTGGGTCTCGTACTCCTGAACTACCAACCTTCTGGTCTGCAGTTCATCATCTTAACCACTTGAGCCACCACAACCCATACACAAAATAGAATACATAAAAACCAACAATTTAAATGACAATTTAGGGTTGCTGGTAAATTAATCAAATGCGGAACTAAGTAAAACTGTTCAACTGCCCCCCAAAGACTAGCAGCAAGAGGGCCAGGGGCATCTCTCTGGGAAGGCTGTTCCATAATTGTGGGGCCGCCCCTGAAAAGACCCTCTTTCATGTACCCCACCAGACGAGCTGCTTTGACTGATGGGACAATCAGGGGGGCCTTTCCTTGTGACCTTAATTCCTGGGCAGGAACATTTGGGAGTAGAAATGCGCTCAGCCTTACCCTCCCAGCAATGAAAGGCTAGTCCTGTTTTTTCCCTGATGGGATGGAAGTACGCTGCAAAAGACATGCATCTTTCCTGGGCAGCAGAGATTGGGAGAACCTAGCTGTCGATGGTTTGGGGCTGTGGCATTCTATCACCGTATTCCACACTTTAAGATGATGATGGCAATAATATGAGGTGAAGATTCTCCTATCACTTTATCTCCATACTAGAAAAAGCTTTATCACCATACTAGGAAAAAGAGCGACGGTCTATTTGCCCCAACAGTGTCACAGTGATACATCTCCAGGGCTGTTGTCTAGGGCTTTCCCAGCACTGTCTCTTGACCAGGCCTAGACAACGTGAACCACCAGGAGCCATTTGAGACTCGCCGGTCGTGTGTTTGACAACTCCTGTTTTGCGTGACACCCATCTTCTTAATTCCACAGCTCCCGGAAGGAAGCTCTCTCCTTTGCAGTTAGGCTCTGGTGGGATTTAAATGCCCCTTTCTCCCCCTATGCTAGGAATCTATGAAAACAACAGGCAGGAAGCATCTGTTGGCTCCATCTGCTGAGCACATTTACCAAACAATGGCTCTAGGACTTGCTCACCTCTCACTCTATTATTCAAGAAGCCATCAGCAAAGTCCTCCCTGCAACAGTCCCGAGAGCTTGGCACGTGAAGGTGTAATGGTACTGGCCCTAAGTTGCATTCCCCCATTGCTGCATTTGCCAGGAACAGTATGGCTTTGTGTGTGCATCAGAGCAGCCTCATAACTTGCCAGATTTGGGCCCAACAGAATCTTGGATGTTCTTAGCTATTAAAAGTGCAGGAGCAGTCAAGCACGTAGAGGCATGTGCTGTGTCTCCCCCCTTGCCCACACAGCCCCCGGCATAAATGTTGCTGCTGCCTGCAACACATACTCCATGAGCAGGAACATTTTGAAGCATGGTCTGGGTTTTTGTTTTGGGGGTTTTTTTGCACTCAAAAGCTCAGAACTAAGAGCCACAAGGGCACACCGACACCTGCACAATCCAAAGAGAAGGTAGTGATCATACTCTGCTCTCTCTCTTGCCAGTGCTTCTGAGCGTGCTGCCGTGCAGCGGCGGCTATCTTCAGCTCCAGCTGTTTCCTCTTCACAGCATCTGTTGGCATTGGGTCGCTGAAATGAGGCCGTAATCGACACTCCCGCTGAGTTTTAGCGAAGTCCGGAGTCTCATGGGAAATGTCAGAACTGGACCTGCGGCAGTTGGGGATGGAGTTCTGGGCAGAAAACAGAAGGGTGTGTGTGTATTTTACTAATCAGAATGCTGGGCACTCAAATATCCTCAGCCAAATCTTTCAGTGCTTTATACCACCTCCCCCCCACTCTGTCCCGGGAGTCACTTCTGTGTTTAGGGCACAATCGCTAAAGCCAAGAGGCAAAACAAGAGCTGTTACATTAAATACACACGTTTGAGAAATATGCACAGTGGTATTTGTGAGCATGTAAGCAGAGGAGGAATCTAGTGGGAACCTAGGCAGGAACATCCCAGTTTTACAGAGCTGTGCAAGTGGGATGGGGAATTAAACACAGTCACACGGAAACAGGGACTTCTCTTCCTCCCCTGGTCCATTCTGAAGGCTGACTACATTGATATACGATTCTGACATTGCAAGCCTAGGCAGAAGTCAGTAGGGAATCAATGGGCTTAGAAGGGAGTAACTCTGCCTAGGATTGCACCGTAAGTCTATCTCAAGTCGGTGTAACGGGCCTGGCTTCCAACCAAACATTAAGAGAAACCTAAATTCTGTGCAGGGCTGAGAGAGAGCTATCATACAGCTCCCAGCGTCTTGATACAAGAATGCAACTCACAAATTTGTGTATGGGGGGGAGGAGGCCACGACAATGAAACCAGTTTCAGACCAAATTACGTTTAGTGGGCCTGATCCATTTAAGATTAGTTATGACTACGGTCTTTTGAAACGAATGGAACGGATTAGTCCCAACTAAGTCCCATTGTTCTCAATGGGATTTTGTCCCAATAATCTCAATCCAGATTTTGGCCGCAGACGAGATGCGCCTCAGGTCCTTCAGAATCAGGAAGGGTGGATGTGGGGACAGGTGACCAAGATGGGGAGGGCGGAGCGAGGACTGGGGGAGGGCCACAACTGGCAGAGAACTACGGACAGGAGTGCAGAATGGTTGAGAGCTTCAGCACACCAGAAGGGCAGGTAAGGTTCCTGGATCAACTGTTGTAAAACTTTTCTCTACCCCCAAGGTATGAAACTCACTGCTGGTTGATGATGGTCCTCTAGGAAAGTGAGATCAGCCTTCTCAAATTCACTTCGTTCTTTGGATGGGGACTCTGTCGTGGTTTCTGCACTGCAACTGCACAGAAAGAGAAAAGATCCAATTAATGATTCTGAGAAGAAGAAGAGATTGGATTTATACCCCACCCTTCACTGCCTGAAGGAGACTCAGAGTGGCTTACAAACTCCCCCCCCACACACACACACACGACAGACACCCTGTGAGGTGGGTGGAGCTGAGAGAGCTCTCTCCAGAACTGCCCTTGAGAGAAGAGCTCTGAAAGAACTTATGGCTGACCCAAGGTCACACCAGCAGCTGCATGTAAAGGAGTGGGGAATCAAACCTGGTTTTCCCAGATTAGAGTTCACATTGCTAACCACTACACCAAAGTGAGGAGGGCTTGTAGGTTTGGAGGTGGACCTTATCTGCATTCAGGAGGTTCCAGGTTCAGTCCCTGGTATTTCCAGTTAAAGTGTGCTAGAAAAGAGCTTTCTCTGCCTGACATCCTGGAAAACTCCTGCCAGTCAATGTAGATGACATATGACTAGACGGATCAATGGTCTGAACTGGCACAAGGCCATTTCCTATGTTCTTATAATACGTCAACCACCATCTAGAGCCAAGTCCAAAGGCAGCAAGGAAAAGATACAATTTTAAAGGAGCCCTTGAAAATGGGGAAAAAGCGACATTTTAATACAAAAGTTCATATAAAGTTTAAACTGGGAGAATTTTTTTATTCCTTTAGTTTTTCTTGGCTATATAATTTTCACTGAGACTCAGATAACTTCCTCCATCATCACAAATGCAATAAAATACAAGGAAGTGCAAGGAAGAGATTTCCTTCTTTCTTTTTTTTTTGTAAAACTCTCTTAAAAAAGAGAGAATTTTATTCTTTTTATAAGAAACAGGAAGGGTAGACAGATGGAGAAAGAAAAAGATGGAGTGAAATTTTTCCTGTTAGTGAGTGTTAGTTTAGGTTAATAACCAATACCAGTTTTGGCATCTATCGTGGTTAGAAGATCTTCTTTTTAACTATTGCGAAGTCCAAAATCACTCTGTTAATGCAGTTAGTAAAGTCCATTGGGGTTAGTAATTAAACAGCTCCTTCCAGATGTTACACGAACAGTCCTCAAAATATCTTCTTTTTAAATCTCTTCCAGTTATGGATTGAGTCCATTTTAACTTTGAAGTCTTCCGTTCCATCACCACTTTCCCCTGGGCTGCTGTCTTCTTCACTTGTCCCAGTTTGGAATACTGCATCTTCCTCCCTGCTGGCGTGTCTCTTCAGAAGTTTCTGTATTTTAAAGATGAAATCCTTCTTCTTTCTTTTCTCTTTTTCCTTAAACTTCTGGCTTTCAGGCTTCCTGGGCTCCACAAACTCTTCGGATGAAATTAGATCTCCAGTTTGTCGCTTGCTATGCTCAACATCCCCTTCTACTGGCAGAGTATTCTCTTTTATAAAAGCGGAATAGGCTTTGGGAGCCTCATCCACCTCTTCTTTTGATTTTATCGCTTCACTGCCAGTTAGGGGTGCCAAGACATTTGTCAAGGTAAATCCGAGATCTTCTTTCTCTTCCTCTTTAACGCCCTGGAAACCTAGAATCAAATTCGATTTCTGTTCAATCTCCATCATCTTTCTAGTTGTTTCCGATATCTGTTTCTGTCGACTGATGAGAACACTATCCATTTTAGACAGAGTTTCGTTGATTTTCCGCAGTTGTTCCAGCAGGGGGCACAGCATCTCCTTTTCCTGTTGATTGACAGCAAGCTCTTGGGGGGGGCTGTCTGGACCGGAAGTCCCTCCTCTCTTCTCTTCCGGTATCTGCAGGACTTTTTCCAGTATCGACATTTTGTTTTTTTTGTTTACTTTTAAAAAGTTCATGCCGCATCCCCCAGGAAGCTAAGATGATCGGAATCTTCCATGCAACCCCAACGGTACTTTCACCAACACTTTTTCTTCTCGCCCCCCTTCGCGCTCCCTTTGTGGAACTTGCTTCTCAAAGGGGGTGGGAACTCCTCCCTCCTCCCAACGCTTATACGCATGCAGGGGGGCTCCGATTTACGCTTCAAAATAGATCTCCAACTCACGATTCGATGCTACTTCTTCTTTTTATTTTAAGCCATAGCGCTGTCTTCACTCCTGGAATTCGGTGGCGCCGCTAAGTCCCATTACGGGCACGCCGCAGCGGGGCCGATTGGGGCGGGGAGAAAGCCTCAATTTCCCGGCTGTCTGCCGGCAAAGAGGCTACTCCCCAAGCGCCCCCGGTTCGGAGCCTTTACCTAAGGCTCACTAGGGTCTTTCGCATACGCGAAGACCCCCCCTAACTGCGCGTGGGCTAACCGCCTCCGGGAGCGTCCCGAGAAGCGGCCGCCATTCGCGACGCCGAAACCGAAACACTGGAAGAGATTTCCTTCTGTTACCAGACACCATAGCATGCATCCTGCCAAAAGTTTCCACTGACAGAAGGAGTGTAATAACTCCCCTCTACCAGTAAAGCCTCAGATGCCCCCTAGAATTCTATTCCTGGGAGAGGAGGGATCCCCAGGAACAGCACCAGGTCTGCAGTAGGAATGGGGAAATTAGTGAAAATTGCCCCCCTTCCAAAGATGGAAATACTCTGAAAGATCCAGCCGCATGTATAATTTCTCCTCAATAACTGAGTAGCAGATACCTCCAGGACCAGGAAAGAAAGACGGCACCCACTCACTCTTGAGTAGCTACCACTCGCAGGATTAAAAGATGTAGAAATAATAATACTATGCTGTTACTCAGCGCATTTTAAGTGTTCACTACAACTTGCAGTCACTTGTGAATGGATGCAGGAATTCAAGAACCTTTCCGGATGTCCACAACACAAAAACGGTATACTCTTCTCACTTGTAACACGGGATTCCTACAGGAAGGTGCTTCTGATTTGGGAACATTCTTGTTAATCATACAAAGAATAAAGAATCCTGAAATTATCTCTTTTATATGACAGGTAATCACATAATGTTCCAGACAATGGATTGACATTCAGCCCCGACTTCGTAAAACAAAATATTTTCTTGTTTTACTACTCCCAGTGGGGGTCCATCATACATTACCTCATGTAATATCTCTTCCGTTACTATCAATGCTTTATGGAGTGTAGAAAAATAAAGAAATATTATGTTTTGGAGGATGAGATGAAGGGTAAATATCTATAGCATTGTACAGACGATACCACTCTGATGGCAGAAAGTGAAGAGGACCTAAAGAGCCTCTTGCTCAGGGTCAAAGAGGAGAGCGCAAAAGTGGGCTTGAAGCTCAACATCAAAAAAACTAAGATCATGGCATCTGGCCCCATCACTCCTTGGCAAATAGAAGGGGAAGTCGTAGAAGTAGTGACAGACTTCACGTTCCTAGGATCCCAGATCACTGCAGATGGTGACTGCAGCCATGAAATTAAAAGACGCCTGCTCCTTGGGAGGAAAGCGATGGCAAACCTAAACAGCATGATAAAAAGCAGAGACATCACCTTGCCAACAGAAGTCCGCATGGTCAAAGCAATGGTATTCCCCGTAGTAATGTATGGCTGCGAGAGTTGGACTATAAGGAAGGCCGAGCGCCGAAGAATAGATTCTTTTGAACTATGGTGCTGGAGAAGACTCTTGAGAGTCCCTTGGACTGCAAGGAGATCAAATCAGTCAATCCTAAAAGAAATCAACCCTGACTGTTCCCTTGAAGGCCAGATCCTGAAGCTGAAGCTCAAATACTTTGGCCACCAAATGAGAAGGGAGCATTCACTGGAGAAGACCCTGATGCTGGGAAAGATTGAAGGTCAAAGAAGAAGGGGACGGCAAAGGATGAGATGGTTAGACAGTGTCATCGATGCAACGAACATGAAATTGAGCAGACTTCAGCGGACAGCGGAAGACAGGAGGGCCTGGCGTAATCTGGTCCATGGGGTCGCGAAGAGTCGGACTCGACTGTGCGACTGAACAACAACAACTGTTTTTGTTTTAACACAGGTAGGATGCACACTTTCCTCAATACTATTCTATTTTGTTTCTTACAACAGCGTAACATCCAGCGATCACACACAGAATGAATTTTTATTAGAGAATAGTTCTTGTTACAGACCAAGATAGAAAACAGCAATACATATTCAGGTGGGTAGCTGGGTTGGTCTGAAGCAGCACAGCAGCATTTGAGTCCAATGGCACCATTAAGACCTAGAATAAAACTTTGTTAGCGATACCTTTGTATTTCACATAAATAATGGTGATTACAGAGCTATAATCTCTAAGATTCAAGTCTGTGGATCAGGGGATTGTTCTATATGTATACAATTAACTTCATATAAAAGATTCAACACATCTTTAAGAAAAATATATTAAGAATTCTAAGATTAAATCTGAGGGTGCAATATTTGCTAGAATGATGGATACATTCTGCCATACAGAAACTTTCCACAGTGTGAACAGCTGGCAGAACAAACTAGCAGTTTGTTCTATGAATACACTGTGCCTTCTGGCTGACAAAACATCAAAAAGTTTTGTAGAACGAACACTTCCAGTTAGCTAAAGAGAAACAAACAGCATGCGTGAAGAACCTCACGAGAAGTATAAACAAACATGGATACCACAGTAACTGGAATTGGAAATTATATTTCCATCCTCCCTGTGGACTTGGCTCATCTACCCAAATCATTTGATATTATGTGTTCTGCAGGCAGGACAGGTTGGATTCAGGTGTCCTGGACAAACAAAAGTTTGTTTGTGGGGGGCACAAACCTGGCTTGTTATTATGTGGTGGCAGCTACAAGCATGGACGGCTTCAAGAGGGAATTAGATAAACATATGGAGCAGAGGTCCATCAGTGGCTATCAGCCACAAGGTATAGATAGGAACTCTCTGTCTGGGGCAAGTGATGCACTGTATTCTTGGTGCTTGGGATGGTCAACAGTGGGAGGGCTTCTAGTGTCCTGGCCCCACTGCTGGACCTCCTGATGGCACCTGGTATTTTTGGCCACTGTGTGACGGAGTGTTGGACTGGATGGACCATTGGCCTGATCCAACATTGGCTTCTCTTATGTTCTTATGTTCTCTTTCAATGGATTTCTCCTGAAGACTTCCAGGCTCCGAAAACTGTCAGTCAAATTCCTCTCTGCTATGACACCCAAATGGACTGTAAACTGGAGTTCCCACACATAAATTGGGATGTTAAAACATGGTTTAATACTGGTTTTAAATCCTGGTATTGGATCTAAAGTATCGCTAGCAGACAGATGCACCCACCCGCTCCCACACAGCCAACTGAGCTCCTTAAAATGCTGCTCCTGGGCAACAGGGGATTCACAAGAACAGCACGGGTGTGTGAAGGGGCAAAACGGGGGTCTGCAGTGGAGAGGGAAATTCTGGGGTAAAAAAACCTTTCCAGTTTGGATCTAATTCCAGGTTTGCGAGAAAACAAAAAACTTTATTTGCCCCCATGCCCACATCTGAATGTTGTAGCAAACTGGAGTTTAACTGCAGGCTTCAGAAATCGGGAAGCCTTTGGTTGTACTCTCCATGTGAGGGGAGGAGGGAGGGTGTATGCATGCCTGGCAATAGGGTTGTGCCTGTCACAGCAAGCCTCTCTGTGCTTATGATGTCCAAATGGAGCCTATGTTATGTACTTTTGTTCATCCCTGTTCTCTGCCTGGGCCACAATAGGGTCTAGATTTATCCGAGCGGAGATAATGTGTGGTTAATCCTGCCTTGTGGAGATCTACAACACTGGCATTACAGAACTTCCATAATATTCTTCCGATTGCCAAGGAATGGTTATGGAGGTAGCCATTTGGTGATAGGTTGGTTACCTGAAACTGTTGGGAATTTTCATGCAAATGGATCTGTCTATACATACAAGCAAGTGATTTTTTGTTGTTTATTGTATGCCGGCCTGCTCATCACTTCTGAATATCATTTTGTGTGATATCATCCTTCCCACTTTCCCTCAGCCATTCTATGCTATCTTCTTATGCAAAGCAACAGAGTGTGGCAGCCAGGCGAGCAGGAATTGGGGGGGGGGTGTTTCAATTTTTTTGATATCGTAACTGGTTCCAGTTGGTGAAGGGGTGAATTACTGAGGCTGCATCCAGTGAAGAAAGGAGTCCCCATCATTCTACCTTATATTCAGGCCCACATCTCCACAGCTCCTTAGTGGTCCATACTCATTTTTAATTTGCGTATGGAACCTATTCCACTCACCTCTCCATCTCCGAGCAGGGTATTCTTTTTGAGGCACCCTGTACTACCAGCCTCCATCATCTCCACTGGTTGGGCTTATCTGCCATAACTAGGCTCAATATGGTCTTCATTATTCCACACCTTCCCTGTATTCCTTTAACACGGGCTGTTCTTTTGATCATGAAAAAAACAGGTTCCTGTACAACAATTTCATGTCTTTTAATACACAATATTCCAAAGAACCCTTTATTTCAGGGGCCCATCCATCCCACAATCACTTTCACCATCATTCCAAACGTTTTCCAAGTCTTCACTTATTTCCTCATTCATTCAAAGTCCAAATTTCCTCGAACATTCCCTCAGATACAGTTTAGTAATGCCTCTGGCTTCCATCCTTCTCTATTTTGTAGAATTCGGATTTTTAGATAGATTCCCATTTCAAAGGTGAAATAAGTAGCACAACAGTATCCATTTTTAGTTATGCTCATTCTGCTTGAGTCAAAAATCCTTAAGCAACTTATGAAAGACTTTGTAAATTTGCATGATGATAAAAAATGGCATATCAGAGCCTCAGAATTAAAACCTGTTTATACAGGAACCAGGCAAACAAAAAAGAATGATCAGAAGGGAAGTTAAAAATAAAGGACAGAGCTACCTCATAGTATTCTGACTGCAAAATTCCAAGAGAACCTTGGGATGGAAGTCCTCTCTTTGAGACACACTTCATATGAATAAATGGCATCTATCCATCCATCCATCCATCCATTCCTGATTCCCTTTTTTAACCCCACCCTTCCTCCAAGGAGCCAAGGGAAGAATATGCAAGTTCTCACCTCCTCTGTTTTCTGAGCACCACAAGCTGGTGTGGTAGATCAGACTGAGAGAGAGGGCCTGGCCCACGGTCACTTTTGGCAGAAGGGAAGGGTCTCCCCGCTACTAGTCTAACCATACTGGTCCTCTATATTAACCACAGGAGTAGGGTAAAATTGTGGGGTAATTTTACACTGCAACCATTTTTACCAGGTCCATTCATGCATGCATCCCTAGAGTAGGAAGGGAGGGGAGCTGAAATACAGCCTGCCCTAGTCAGTGCCCTTTATAGCCTGCTGAAGTCACTGTTCATAATCTTCTTTTAAAAAATATTATTATCGTAATGAGTCAATTATAAAAAAAAAATTGCCCCCAAAGGGGCAGTAGCTTTTACAAACTACAAAGTCCTTCCTCTTCCACAGACGAAGACCTGATTATTTTCAACATTCGAGGAGAACAGAAAATAACTAATCATGCTGGAAGTGGAAGGAGGGACTGAAAATTTAAAGGGGTCAGTAGCTCTGAGAAGCTTTGGTACTCTACAAGGCATTACAATTACAGATTTTTAAAAACAAAAACAAAACTCCAGAACTTAAGTTCTAAAAAAAGACAGGAACCCAACATAGAAAATACAGGAATGCAAACTTGACTACAACATTTGTGTATGGTCCATAAAAATGAGTAGACAAACCTTGGCAATGGTACTCTAAATGACTAATATGACTAACACTTAACCAACCAATATTTCTGCAGTTGCTGTGCACGTATTGTAATGTCCTTCAGGACAAACTGCCACATGAGGCAAATAGTTCCACGGACCTGCTTATCGGGTTTTATGTGGGATCTAAACAAAGTCTGAGCCCAGTGGCACCTTTAAGACCAACTAAGTTTAATTCTGGGTACAACCTTTTGTGTGCATGCACACTTCTTCAGACATAGACAGGATACTTCTCTTCCCCAAATCAAGCTATGGCCTATCACTGGTATTTTCTGTCTATTGAGGACTCCTCTTTCCTTAAGAACATAAGAGAAGCCAATGTTGGATCAGGCCAATGGCCCATCCAGTCCAACACTCTGTCACACAATGGCCAAAAATATTAGGTGCCATCAACAGGTCCACCAGTGGGCCCAGGACACTAGGAACCATCCCACTATTGCCCCCCCAAGCACCAAGAATACAGTGCATCACCTGCCCCAGACAGAGAGTTCCTATCTATACCTTATGGCTAATAGCCACTGATGGACCTCTGCTCCATATGCTTATCTAATTCCTTCCTGAAGTCATCCATGCTTGTAGCTGCCACCACCTCCTGTGGCCATGAATTCCATGTGTTAATCATTCTTTGGGTGAAGAAGTACTTCCTTTTATCTGTTCTAACCTGACTGCTCAGCAATTTCATTGAGTGCCTACAAGTTCTTGTATTGTGAGAAAGGGAGAAAAATACTTCTTTCTCTACCTGCTCTATCCCATGCATAATCTTATAAACCTCGGTCATGTCACCCCTCAGTCGTCATTTCTCCAAGCTAAAGAGCCCCAAGCGTTTTAACCTTTCTTCATAGGGAAAGTATTCAACCCTTTGATCATTCTAGTTGCCCTTTTCTGCCCTTTTTCCAATGCTATAATATCCTTTTCGAGGTGTGGTGACCAGAACTGTACACAGTACTCCAAATGAGGTTGTACTATCGATTTATACAGGGGCATTATGATACTGGCTGATTTGTTTTCAATTCCCTTACTAATAATCCCCACATAGCGTTGGCCTTTTTTATTGCAGTCAGACACTGTCTTGACATTTTCATTGAGTTATCTACTACAACTCCCTTGGTCAGTCTCTGCCAGTACAGACCCCATCAATGTGTATTTATTACTAGGATTTTTTGCTCCAATGTGCATCACATTGGCCACAATGAACCCCATTTGCCACGTTGCCACCCACTCGCGCATCCTCGACAGATCACAAGCCTCCCTGGTTGTTTAGCACCCTGAACAACTTTGTGTCATCTG
This sequence comes from Gekko gecko, assembly GCA_029375565.1. Taxonomy (NCBI): domain Eukaryota; kingdom Metazoa; phylum Chordata; class Lepidosauria; order Squamata; family Gekkonidae; genus Gekko; species Gekko gecko. The sequence goes on along the minus strand of JAPDNY010000003.1, from coordinate 71,848,197 downwards.
CAAATTTAGCCACTTCACTGCTTACTTCCAACTCCAAATCATTACTCCCAACTCCAAATCATTAATAAACAAGTTAAAAAGCATCGGACCGAGTACTGATCCCTGTGGTACCCCACTGCTTACCACCCTCCACTGAGAAAATTGCCCATTTATACTCACTGTTTCCTATTAATTAGCCAATTTCTGATCCACAAAAGGAATTGTCTTTTTATCCTGTGACTACTGAGCTTACTTAGGAGCCTTTGATGAGGAACTTTATCAAAAGCTTTCTGGAAGTCAAGGCAAACAACATCTATTGGGTCCCCCTTGTCCACATGTTTGTTCACTACCTCAAAGAACACTAACAGGTTAATGAGACAAGATCTTCTCTGACAGAACCCTTGCTGAGTCTTCCTCAATAGTTTTTGTTCATCAATGTGCCTACTAATTCTTTCCTTAATAACCGTTTCCCCGTATACCCAGTACCAGAAGTGTGGCCATTTAGTAGGCTTCCACGCTTCACTAATAGCTTCCAAGCCCCTGGATTTGGAATCCTTTATCCTGAGTGATTTAAAGTGAGTTCCAGATTGGTCAGAGGCTATGTTGATCTAGTGGGGCTGAAAATGACTCAAATACTCCCGTTTTGTCCCTTCCATTGAAAGGATTTCATAAATCCACATGGCTGAAGCGGCCCCAAAATCAGTTCCTTGCGTTCATTACACTAAAATGAATTCTCTTCACATCTGCCTATTTATAAACTACATAAGAGATAATGTGATAGTAGCAAAGAGTGAAAATGAACAAGGGGCACCCCACCGTAAGAGTGCCTGTAGGAACAGTTCAGTAAATCTCAGTGACTCCCGTTTGCTCAAGCATCTGAGTGAAGGTACGGAGGACTGAGGAAAGTAATGCAACCCCTCCTCTCAATTGCTAGGCAACTAACTTGGGGGAAATCCTTCCTAGCACTAGCCATCATAGCTAAAATCCACAGCCTGGTTATATCTATCAGTTTGCTTTCCAAAAAGGGAAGATAATGTATCTTGGTCCTCTGATTTAAAATCAGTTCCCCCCATCATCCACATCACTGGCTATGGCAGTTCAATGCCTCAATGGAAGAAAATTCCCACAGACCTAGATTGGGGAAAGCCGCCCAAACATCGATTTCCACACTGCATACGGGACCAAACTCATTTCTACAACATATAAATCCAGGCATAGGAAGTTCTAAAGATTCCTAATGCTAACTAAATCTATAAGGACATTTGTTAAGAACTCTCCACCTGAAATTCTTTCAGGAATCACAAGCGGGATTAATTACCTCTTCTTAATGAGGTCCAGAGCAGAACCTATAAATTCATCCTTCATCTTCTGAAGCTTTGCTCCATAGCTGGATATATCTGTTGCTTCTAACAGCAGCGGGCAACAAGAAGACGGAGTTTCAGGCACAAAGGACTGTCCGGCATGGTGAAGGACTTCACTCAGTTGTCTTGCATCTAATTCCTGCTTGTCCCCTTCGGCAAAGTTGTTCCCTCCCTCTGTAGAACCAGCAGCAGACTGTAAAGGTGATCGTGGAATTGGGCTAGAACAAATGGGGCCTGGGATCCTATCAGAACTTGGCATCTCGCTGTTGCCGTCTCTTGCCACTGGCATATTCATCAGGCAGAAGCTCCTGTCCCATGTGGACGAAGAATCTTGATAGCTATCCAAGTCAGAAGCACTTTGAGTATTTTCATGGAACACATCGTCGTAATCATCTACCGTCGAAACCATTTTTTTGGCAAGATCCTGCTGAGTATCTACACAAAGGTTCTGGTTTCTGTTTGCTAATTTTTGGGTCCCTTCCTTCAAGTCTTTTGCGGCTTCGTTACTGCCGTTTTGCAAACACGTTTCCTTGATTCTCATCCTCTTGAACTCCTCGAAAGTGGGTATGTACAGCCGCTCTTTGCAGTCTCCTTTTCTGCCCAGTTCCAGTGCCCTTCTGGTGTCCCCTCCCCCCTCACAATCTTTTAGGGATCCAGTGGTTTGGGATTTGACCATCTCCTGTCCTTCGTTGGGACAATGAAGAGCTAAGTTGGGTGAGCTGTTCTGTCTTCTGAACTGCAGCCTTCTCTGAGCTTCTTGTTTGATGTCTTCTGGATTGGTCAGCCTACGAGAGAAACAGGGGCGATGCCTCCCTAGTGCCATCCATGGCCCATGAGCAAGGGTAGCATGTTGCACAAATATGGTACAACAGTTGACTGAACAGCCATTCTTATACTGCTGGCATGCCTGGCATTCTGAACACTCCCTTGCAACCAGGTCATTCAAGGAAGTTTGAGGTCTGAGAGGCTTGCAGATCTCTGCAGTTTTAGTACTGTGGCTCCTAAGTTTCTCCTTTAAGTTTTTTTTGGCATCCCCATCCATGGACGAGGGGAAAAGCCATGGAGGCACTTTGGCACAAGGGGAAAGGGCTATGTCTTGTGCTGAAGGTGGTATTTCCTTGGATGGAAAAGGAAAGTGTCGGCAACAGTTAGGTGAGCTGGGGGCGGGGGTACCTTCCGTGGAACACTTGGACCATTGTGTTGTGCCTTTGTAATGGAAAACGAGTTCATTGTCTACGTTCCCACAGTGGGGATGGCAACCTGAATCAGCCACTGAGGCCCAATGTATATTCTCTACACTCCGATAGAGATGCGTCTCTGTATTGCTCTTTGCTTTGCCTACAGGATTAAGATCGCCAGTAAAAATCCGAGGGTCTAAATTCTTCAGCGGATGCATGCTGCTAACTGAGAAGTCCTTTAAGCCATATTGCGCATACAACTGATTATTCTGGCAGCTCAAAATCACCCGACAGTGCTCCTGTCTCTCATCAATGTTGATGTATGTCATAGCAAACTGGCATGGATGCTCTAACAGGCTGATGATCTTAGAAGGGAGAGGGCTGGAGGATGTTGCCGGACTGCTCCAATGGTGCTTGGAAATCCTGCCCACGGACTGCAGGGCTCTGCTACCTGGATATTCACATTAAAGAGTAGATATATCTCCCCAGTCATCGCTGTGGACTTGTGTGCCAAACTGAAACCTGGTAATGCAAAGAAGAAAAACAGCTTAGAAAACAGGCCTGGCAATTCGAGACATAAGCATTTATGCAGTGAGTGATCACAGAACAAGCACAAATGAAAGCGTCATTAATAAAAAGCTTAATTTGGGGGGGGGGACCAAAAAATGAGATATTGACTGAACACAACTAGCTGGATACAACAGCAGAAGACTCATTTCTTAAAATGGTATCCAATGGTGGAATACTGAGTGGGTGACTTCAGGCATAGACCATAGTGTATGGTCCAGGGTTGCTGAGCCTCTCTTACATCCACAGTTTTCCCCTTAACAACTTGTGGAACTACCATAGAATGTAGTGATGGATACTAGATTAGACGGCGTTCAAGGGGGATTAGACAAATCCATGGAGGATTAGGCCATCAGCGGCTATTAGCCATGATGGCTAAATGGGCCCCCAAGTGTAACTCTGAATGCGGGTTGCTGGTGGACAGCAACAGGGGGACACTTTGGCCTCAAATTAAAACTCCTAGGATTCATGGGAGGGAAGCCAAGTAGTATAACACCCATCACAAAGCAGATCTCTTCAACTGGTATAAAAGGGATGTTTTTGAAATGCAGAGAGGGTCTCTGTAGAAACCATGATGCTAGACTAGATGGACCATTGGTCTGCTTCAAGAGAACTCTTATGATACCTAGGATGGTTCTTCTCTGATTTGCTTATTTTCATCTCAGAGTCCACCTAAGAGAAAATCACTCTGAAGAGTTGTGAGGGGCAGCGAGCAAATGAAGGTGTGAGCACCTCCCTCTCCACCTCATGAATACACATGAAGTTACCTTATATTGAATCAGATTCCTGGTCCATCAAGACCAGTGTTGTCTACTCAAGTGGGCAGCAGCTCTCCAGGTCTCAGGTTTCACATCACACACTGCCTGGTCCTTTCAACTGGAGGTGCCAGGGATTGAACCTGGGACCTTCTACATGCCAAGCAGAGGCTCCTCCACTGAGCCACAACCCCTCCCACATATTATATAACAGTTTGGTGTAATCTTCATTTGAAGACAAGGGGCTACTGCTGTCACCTCAAGCCCTGTCCCAAGTCCTTTCAGATAATGGTACAATTTATCAGGACCATCTAACATAACTTAAGGCTCTTAAAATGAGCTTAAATATCTGTCAAGGCTCTGCAACCTTCTCCTCCTAACCAGGTTGTCACAAACCCTGTTCCAGGGTTACAGTCCTCAGGATGAGAAAAGAAACAAGACAATGATGCATTTCAAAACAGAATTGGCGGCCGCAGGACCGGATAGGGGGCGCACAGCATATCCACTCTAGAGACGTATACTTGTTTAAAAGCCATTCCCTCATCCTGGGGATCTTTAGTAAATTACAGCTCTCTGAGGTAACAGAAGCTATTGTCATACTCCCCAGATTAAAATTCCCAGAATTCTTGGGAGGGAAGCAAAGTGGTATAGCAACATCACAAAACTTACCAGTTTAGTTAGTATAAAATGGATGAGTTTGTAATGCAGACAGGGCCTCTGAAAAACTTGACTGATGCCCAGATGCTCAGTGAGATGGCTGTGGGAATACAGAAGCCTCTACCAAGGAATATAGGAAAGGAGAAGAAGCCTAAGGAGAGCCAGTTTGGTGTAGTGGTTAAGTGCGCGGACTCTAATCTGGGAGAACTGGGTTTGATTCCCCACTCCTCCACTTGCAGCTGCTGGATGACCTTGGACAAGCCATAGTTCTGTCAGAGCTGTTCTTGAAAGAGCAGTTCTCTAAGAGTTCTCTCAGCCCCACCTACCTCACAGGGTGTCTGTTGTGGGGAGGGGAAGGGAAAGGAGTTTGTAAGCCACTCTGAGACTCCGAGTAAAGGGCGGGGTATAAATCCAATCTCTTCTTCTTCTAAGGTACAGGTCAACTTCAAGTCCATCTATCAGGGGTGCTCTGCATCAGTGTTAATAGACTGGGCAAAAGTGTGCAAGAAACTCAGGAAGGGTGTGACGTGTAATGGGAACATGGAGGTCAGGAAGGCTGCAGAACTTGACACTGGAAGGGAGACAAAGGCAAGATTTATACTTGAAAACAGAGGAAGTGGCTGACATTAACCTCACAAATTTATAAGGAAACTGAGGAGCTGACAGGCAGGATAATTATTGAGGTAGAGCTGATTCGGTGATAAGTATGTACCCTTCCACAAATATTAACTAAAATGTACAGTATTTAATTCCATTCTACAGTTTGTGATTCCAGTTGCAGAGCACTGACTCCACTCCCAGGGGCTGTCATTCCATTCTGGGGGCTGTCATTCCTGACCCAGAATACCTCTGCTACTCCTAGGGCTGTCATTCCACTCCCAGATCAGTGAGCCTATTCTCAGAACACAGATTCTATTGCTAGGGACTGTCATTCCAATCCCAGAACACTTCTGCCATTCCTAGAGGCTGTCATTCCAGTCCCAGGGACTGTCATTCTAGTCTCTGATAAATGGCTACGGGAAGGGTTTTTTTTAATTCTTCCCCATCCCCACCATGTAATAAAGCCTGATGGTAAAGGATCTGAGGAAGGGTAAGCTTGCAGAAAGTCCCTATGCATCAATATGTAGGAGGCAGGATGGTTTATTGTACCTTTTGGCTAGTGCTGAAATATTCTGGAAAACATTTTAGAATCCTGAATCTTCTCCCCAATCAATCTCCGGTGTTCTCCCTTTAGAATTAAAACTGTTGGGGAGTGTGCCACCTTATCCCTACTCCGGTCTTGTGATGCTACTGGCTGTTGTTATTTGGGCACCTTTTTACATTATCCAAAGATTGTTCAGGACTCTATATTTTGCTGTGGCATCTTCAGTTAAAAGGACCAGGCAGGAGGTGATGTGAAATACTTCAACTTGAGACCCCAGAGAGCTGCTGTCGGTCTGAGTTCACAGTACACACCTTGACAGACCAAGGGTTTGATTCTGTATGTCTTCATGCTAGAAAAACCTATCCTGCAGTCATGCCATCAGCTACTGGGCTCCATTCATGCTGGAACAGGAAACCTCCTCAGGAAACAATCCATAGACAAAAGAACCTCCTCAGGAAAGCTCCTCCATTAGCATGTTTGTAGTCTGGAGAACTACTACAAAATAATGACTCAGTCCTACCCCACCTTCCAGGATAGAGATAAATTACCTGCCTACCATTTTTCTGCTCACCTTGACACAGAGAGTACTCCATATTTCTGTGTTATACCTCTGAGGATGCCAGTCACAGCTACTGGCGAAACATCAGGTCCTACAATGCCAAGACCATGGCCACACAACCCAGAAAATCTACAGCAACTAATGAACTCCAGCCGTGAAAGCCTACGACAACGTATTTTTTATTTTTATTTAATACTGTGGAGAGGAAGTATGAATAATTGTTACTTCTGGATTTTTAAAAATTGTTTTGTGGAAGTTTTTTTGTCTGTTCCACATAAACTAATAAACAGTTCAGGAGATTATTGCTCCATTTGTTACGATTACAAATAAATTTTATTTTAAAAGTAAATTCTGTTTGTAATAATTGTTTGGATACACTATATTTTTAATATGCTAGTTGTGATAATTTCATGCCAAGTAAAATTGTCCATAGTCGTATTTTATGTTCCTAAAGTTCCTAAAGTAACAGAATGACCTTCAATCTGAAAAAAGAGAAAAAGAAGTGCTAATGTAGCCTTTTTTTCAATTTTCCCAAAAATTTGTTTTCCCCCGAAAAAAATGGAAAAAAACGGGAGGCTTTTCTGAGCTTCAAAATTTCAGGAAATTTTACATCTCTAGTTTTGACATGTAAGCTTTTCACGTGGGGCTCGCCTGGTGAGAGTCCGTTTTCCAACAAGCAACCTTCAATGAACAGGTACACAGTACTGAGAGAGGCCTACACTATTTAAGTTGGGAGGGCTGGAAGGGTTGCCTCAGTGCTTATCTCTTGTGGTCCTTTCTTACACACCCAGGGAAATGCTGATTGCCACTTTAAGATCAGGAAGCAATTTTTCTCCAGGCCAGTTTGGCCAGGGATCCTGGAGGTTTTTTTAAATCATCTTCTGGATGTGGAACAGCTGTCACTGGGGTGTGTGGGGGATATTTGTGAATTTCCTGCATTGTGCAGGGGGTTAGGACTAGATGACCCTGAAGGTCCCTTCCAGTCCTATGATTCTAAGTTAACTAAAAGATTTTAATGCTCTTTTGCAAGCATTCAGAAAATGACAGGACCCTCACCACCTGATCATGAAGGTTTGATTTACCTCCCTACAGGGGTCTTTTCGTAGAAGAACAGCTGCAGGAGCTCATTAGCATATGGTATGCTAATGAGCTATTAGGCTATTAGCATATGCCATGCCCCCTGACATCACCGGAAGTGATGTCAGAAGGGGAAGCAAAAGGGGGGGAAGCATCTTCAAAAGGCTCCCCTTCCCTTCACCAGCTGGTCTGGGTGGGGGAGCTAAGAGAGAAGGGGTTTAAAGTTTAAACTTCTTCTCATGAGATTTGGGCTACAGAAGGAGGAAAGAGGGAAGGAAAGAGAGAGAGTAGAGAGAAGGAAAGAAGGAAGGAAAGAGGGAAAGAAAGAGAAGGAAAGGGGAGGGAAAGAAAGAGAGGGAAGAAGGAGGGAAACAGGGAAAGGAGGAAAAAAGAGAAGAAGGTGGGAAAGAAAGAAAAAGAAAGAAAGAAATTAAGAGAAAGAGAGAGAGAGAGAGAAGAGAGAGAAGAATGAGGGAAAGAGGAAAAAGAAAGAAGAAAAGGAGGGAATGAAAGAAATCCAGGCGGCAATTCAGCCTCATTCTATCCTATGGGCCATTGAAGTCAATGGTGAAAACTTAGGGTATATTCTGGGGGCTGGAGGAGGGGGTTTGAGGGGAGGCTCCAATCTCACAGGATAGCTGCTGGAGCCTCTCCCAAGATACCCACCAAGTTTCAAGAACATTGGACCAGGGGGTCCAATTCTATGGGCCCCCAAACAGGTTGCCCCTATTCCCTCCATTGTTCTCTATGGTGGGAAAAAGTAAGTTTTTTTCCCACCATAGAGAACAATGGAGGGAATGGGGCAACCTGTTTGGGGCCCCATAGAATTGGACCCCTGGTCCAATGTTCTTGAATCTTGGTGGGTATCTTGGGAGAGGCTCCATCAGCTATCCTGTGAGTTTGGAGCCTCTCCCTCAAACCCTCCCCTCCAGCTCCCAGAATATACCCTATGTTTTCACCATTGACTTCAATGGCCCATAGGATATAATGGAGCTGAAATTGACATTCGGCTGCCTGAAAGACTCTCCCCGACTCCGGCTGGGGGCGGGGCTTGGCTCCTGAGCTCCCGGAGCTGCGCTCCGGTGGGCTCCCCCCCCAAAAGACCCCTGCCTCCCTACCATTACCATAATCAAAGCAGGTTTAATTGACTTTCATTGCAAAGACACTTTTCGGTACATTTTCTCTACCTGGAAAGATGCAAGTAACCTTCATGTCTATTCAGAATGCCTCCCCCATTCCCTCCCTCACCAAACAATCTGATGTATTTAGAGGATTCAGTTTTACTGGAATAAATTCCTCTCCAGTCTGCCTGCCTGCCTTACCAAAAGTAGGAGAAATATCAGCAAAATGAATAAAACAAACAAGGGGGATGAAAATCTCAACACAAATGGAAAGGACTAATCAAGGACCTTCTTCCATAGATCATCAATGGCCTGAGATGCACTGAGATATCATAGCTTAGTCATAAGGAGGAAATCTCAAAGTGCTTACAAAAGATGTCGCAAATGTAGGACAGGTTGTTCACTGTGCCCACAGGGAAGTTTTGGCATAGAATTGGATGCTGGAGAGGTTTGGTTTCTAGGAATGTTAGCCAGGAAGTTGTTCTTCAAGCCCTCCAGAAACCTGCTTTGTTAGTATTTTCCCAGTTCAGATGAAACCCATGCTTACTCTCCTCTCCCTATTCACACAGGGAAGGAACACATCAGGTCCATGGCACATTACCTCTCCCCAAATTGTTGCCTCCTTCATTCACTTCCGGGAATAATAGCTCCCAATTAGCAGAAAGGAGAGAGAGAGAGAGAGAGAGAGAGAGAGAGAGAGAGAGAGAGAGAGAGATTGGATTTATACCCCGTCCTTCACTTGGAGTCTCAGAGTGAGCTTACAAACTCCTTTCCCTTCCCCTCCCCATAACAGATACCCTGTGAGGTAGGTGGGGCTGAGAGAACTCTAACACAAACTGCTCTTTCAGGAACAGCTGTGCCAGAGCTTGTAACTGACCCAAGGTCACATCAGCAGGTGCAAGTGGAGGAGTGGGGGATCAAACCCAGTTCTCCCAGGTTAGAGTCCGCGCACTTAACCACTACACCAAACAAAGCACCTTGTGATACCATGCCAACCTGGACTACAGGGAGAAGAATGCAGGGGCCAGAGGTGATAGAGAATGGTTTTGTTTTAGCCCTGTCTGGTAGTGGGTAAAAAGAAGAAGAAGGAGAGAGGGAGATTGGATTTATACCCTACCCTTCACTACCCAAAGCTTGATCTCCTACCTTTCTAATGTCCACCTTTTAGGCTTCTCACATCTCAAAAGTAAATTGGCAGTGGGACATCATTACTTAAAGCATCTGTCAAAAAGGTCTCCCTTGCCTGACCCGGGCTGAAAACCTTTTCGCCAAGAGGCTGGCTAGCTGGAAACTACAAAGGGTGTTAAAGGCACCTGTGCATCTTTGACCTGGATAGGCTGCCACCAGTCCTTCTCTGTCCCTCCAGTCAGGAGCCAAAGGACAAACTCCTGACTTTACCAGGATTAACTAGGGAGTCCCCCTTGCGAGATTGACTCACAGCAGGAAACCCACAAAGTTACTATAAAGGTAGTGAACCGCCAGTCTTGGGCACTAGATTTTCTTATTGCAACCACAGAGGCAAGGAACCAGAGTTTGGTGAATAAACTATATTTTTTATTAAGGTGCAAAGAGCATTATTAAAAGGTCCAGAATTACTTAAAAGGATACTGTGAGGCAAAACAATAAAACTAGAGATTAAGAAGCCAACTAGACACTTTAGAACCTTGGTTCTCAAAAGGCAAGATGTTACCTATTCAATGTTCTGGGTCCAAAGCATACTCCTTCTCCAGAGTCCCGAAAGCTGGGCTGTTCAAGGTGGCCCAAAGTGAGCAAGCGATGTAACATGTCAGCATAATATGCAAACACCATCAAGCCCCCTGAATAGGTTTCAAGGCAGGTAATTCATCGTTTGAATCTGGAGATTGATGCCAGGCCCCTGCGCCAATCAGGGTTCAAGCAATATCCTATAGATACAAGTAGGCCAATCAGTGGAAGGATGATTTCATTGGTCTCTGGTCATGTCAGAAGAGCAAGTGGTGTGATCTGCAGCTTCACACCACCACCGCCGCCCCCTCTCACAGGACTTAATTGCTTTGGAATGTTAATTGAGAAGCCAAGGCGGAAAAGAACACATTATCTTTGCAGGTGCAAGGGCGTTCTCCTTTCTACAGCATGTCCGTGTGAAACTTTGGAGACTTAGAGACAATGATTTTAACAAAAGCAGGCTGCAGCCAGACTGAACCAGACTGTTAAAGCAGAACTCCATTTTGAGTGAACCAGAGTTCTTGACAGCATCCAGCAGGATGTCTTGAATGTTATGGGCCTTCTTCCCTCAAGATATTTAGCTTACATATTTATCTAGCAGAGAAAGAATGCATGTGATATTCAGATGCAGACTTTACATAGAATGAAATACATATCCTGAGACAGCACTCTCCGTGTAGATGCAGACAACTGCATTTCTCCTACCAAAAGAGTGACTCGATCATTTACAGGTGAGAGACAGTGGGTGACAGCAAGGATCCAATATTCTTTTGTACAAGCTTGCCGCAGACCCACTGTACCATACGGTTCCATGAGAACCACAGCACAAGGTGACAGAAAAATATTACTTCATAGTGGGGAAAACAGACACCTGTTACATATGTATTTACTTTTAAGTGATCACTGGCAATAACAGAGTTCCCAATCCTGTATTTGCCATGGTCAACCTTAAAGAAATAAGGTGCCTGCGGGGGTGGGGGACATGTTATTTTCTTAGACTTGAGGCACGAGGAAACACTTAGCATGGAAGCCAGTAGTTCTGCACAGTACACACTATACAGCAGGGGTGTCAAAGATACAGCCCGTGGGCTGGAACCGGCCCAACAAGGTCTCTAATCCAGCCCACAAGTAGAGTGCCACCCCCCCGTCGCCACCCTGCTCTGGTAAAGATTTACTGCTGCCTGTTGGGGTTGATCGGCAGCTCCGTGAAACTGGCTTCTTCGGGGACTGAGATCAGCTGTTTCCCCCTGTTGTCGTCAGAAAAGAAGCGCACTGCAATCGGCAGCTCCAGGTGACTAGCTTTTCCGGTGCCTGCGATTAGCTGTCTCCTCTCCCTCTGTTGTTGCCGCGCAAAGTACCTTGTGCGCGTTTGTTCACAAAGACTCCAAGAGCCTCAGGGAGATCCGCAGCGTCCTGTGTTTTTGGGCTATCCTTTGCCATTGGATGCTCCCTGCTGTGTTTTGTTTACAAAAGCTGGAAGAGGCACAATTGCCTGCTGCTGCAGTCTCACACGTGGGGTGAGTAGAGGTTTTTTTTGGTCATGATTATATTGTAGTAAAGTTGCATGTTTGTTAAGGATTATTTGCCTGGTAGCAATTTGAGAAGTCAGAGTCAATTAGAAAAAACCCTCTTTGAATACAGTAGTGTTGCTGTTGTTATATTCTGGTGAATCTGTATTATAAATTTGCTGGAGTGTTATGGATGCTTTGCCTGATGGCAATTTGGATATGAGCTGCTAGCAACACCCCCCCCCAAAAAAAAGCCTCCTTGAATAAAGCTGGCTGCTATGAATTTGTATGAACATCTTCATCATGTTACATGCTAATTAGCTGTTCAGCCTCTCTATTGCTTCTTGTTATAGTATTTCAACTGTGTTTGGTTTTAGGTTTCTGAGTTTATACTGTTTTTCAGTTTGTGTGCCGGCTCAAGAATGAGATGAAGTGGCATATAAATATACACATGGGGAGTATGATTGCAGGTTTAGGGAATAAACCACTGGGGGGGGTAAAATATCTGGAAATTTCCTCCAGCTGAACCACGTCTCTCCTTGTAAAGGCATAAAACACGCCATTTTTCTTTCCTCTCTCCCTTTAAAAGAAAGACACAGAGCTGCCCTCAGTGTTCCTTACTTCCTAGAAGGCAATGAGTACAACTTTGAACTCTTATCTTACATTCCAATATATTTGAAAAAGTGTGCAGGCCCACGAAAGCTCATACTTTGAATAAATCTTTGTTGGTCTTAAAAGTGCCACTGGACTCTAAATTTGTTCTATGAACCTTTTTGTAAAACTGTCATGCTTTCCATTGTCTTTAATTGTGTTTGTCTGTGTTCTTTATAAAATGTATGTCTCCGGTACATGGCATTACAAAGTGTATGTCTCCAGTACTCGGCCCCCCAAAGTCCTATTTATGTCAGATCCGGCCCTCATAACAATTGAGTTCAACACCCCTGTTATACAGCATTTATACAACCGAGACACAAGGAAGCTGTGATACTGGGCTAGAGATGCTCCATGCAATTGGTCTGGGGAATGTGGCAAGGTGCTTACAAATGTTACTGCCCTCTTACAGAGCACCACTGTGCAGGAACAGTTTTTGAATCAGGACCATGTCAGTGTGATTTTTCAGACATTGCTCCTGGGATACTGTTGCCCATTTTGATGGGCAGAAGAAAAAAAAACTTAGGAGAGAAAAAAATAAATCTACAAAATGCAAGCATTCTTGCCAGCAAAGGCAAGTCTGGGAAGAGGTCAATTTTCCTGGGTTTTGTGCACATGCAACATTGTTCTTTGGGAAGGTATTAAATTAATTTGCTGAAATAATAGGCCACAGACTGAAGAAGCATATCTGAAAGGAAATGTGCAAAGGTCAGCAGAAGGACGGCAAAGGACAAAAAATTAAGTGAAACACATGCAGATACTTCTTTTAAAAAGAAAACAGCAGTCTTTATAACGAAGTGTTTCACCAATGCTTGTGGAATACCACTAAAGAGCAATCCATCCATCAGTGACCATTCATTACAGCTGCCAGTAATCTGAGATTTAAGAACATCTCACGAAGAATTTCATAACCAACCTAACACCATAGCCAGTGATCAATCTAAACATCATTCTTCTGCCTCTGAATCTAAGCAAAGAGTTTATTAAGAACAATAGCGAGCAACCAGGAATGCCAATAAACAGGGATACTTCGCTGGGTGAAAAGCTAGATCACCAGGAACCCAATGCCCAATCCAGTTCCCATTCACCAAGCAAGTATTAACTTTTTGCAACTTTGGTAAAAAAAACTAGATTAGATTTACAGAATTGTGATTTGCCTGTGCAGTGAAAAAAATCACGCAGGCACTTCACCACACGCTATGCAGAACCACTCCGTCTGCATTCCTGCCAAGACAATCTGCCCATGTAAAGTGGCCTATGTTTCCACTGGACCTCTCACATTTTCAAAGGGCCACACTGTCCCCTAAAATTTCTATAGTGTGCTCAGACAGACTCGAGTTGCTGAGTTGTAAGTGTGGTGCACTAGAATAAACATTTTACTGTTAATTACTGGGAACTCTCTGGTGTTTCAAGAAATACTGGAAAAACATTTTGATATATAGCCACACTCAGAGATCCTGAAACTTTTAAACTGCATATACATGTCACCTATAATTAAGATTATAAATAATATTCAGACACATGAAAATGACACCCCTCAAATTATAGCAATTATAAAAGCTGCTGCTTTTCTAAAGCCAAAAATCTCAGAGTTGGCCAAACCATCCAGGCGTGAGCTCTCTTCCTCTAGTTAGCTTGGGCATCTGTATCATCTGGACAAGAGTGAAGTGAAAAGGTGCCAATGTGTAAAATATGTCTGGTAAAATTATCATCTGCAACCACTCTTTGTGTGTCCTCAAAATGTATCTCATCCAGATGTGCATAACAGCTGCTTCTGACAAGCCAGGGTTTTTTTTTTAAATTAATGGCCCTGGTAATTTTGTAAAACCATTGTGTGACTTGGTATCTTGATCAACAAGCTACTGCTTATTTACTAAAATACAAAACTTGCCAACATTCTTGTATCCTGGCAGTTTCCTTCCTTTAAGTAGTTAATCTGAGATACATGCTGTAGATCAGAGCCATTTCCCAAAAGCATCATATTCTCCACTGTCACACAAATTAAATCTGCTTAAACTTTACATACTTGTGATCCGCAAGAAGTTTTATCATGCCGGAGGACACAGGCAAGGCCAGCTGGGCTTTCCCCTGGTTACTCCATTTATATACTTAGGCTGCTAATGCTGTGGCAGGTTACATACTGGTATCTCAGCTGATCAGCCTCCTGTTTTTGACTTTTATCTAGATGTCTTGGAACCAGGGCTTTTTTTTCTGGGGTAATGCACCAGAAACAAAATTCTGGAACCTCTTTGACAAACTTCTTTTAAAAATGTTTAAAAGTCCATGAGTTTTCAGTATACAGATTGAAAACTTCATTTCCCTTGAGAGTTCTGGCACCTCTTTTTCCACCAAAAAAAAGCGCCCTACTTAAGAAACAAATTAGACATTACACAGAGAACACAGAAATGCCAATAACGTTCCTCCCAACTGAAAAGTAGCCTTGGGAGGCTGTGGATTTGAACAGAAGACTGGTGGGAGGAAGATGATGCTTACATTTCTTTTAATCCCACCCTCCTTCTTGTGCTTTCCCCAAGCAGCTTGGAGAGGTTTTGACCAGATCAGATCTGTAGCCTCCTGTGGCTGCTTTTCAATTGGAAAAAATACTAAGTCCTTAATCATGGAGGAAACGGGCTGAACTAAAACAGCACTGAAATTCCAACACAATAATCGTGCCAGATCATTTATCTGCGACTACTGACCCCATCTCCACAACGTCTTCTAACAAAAGTCTTCTAAACACTATTATTGGTAATAGATATAAGCTTGCAAAACTTGAGTTGATACATGAAACAATAAAGAGTCAGATCAGTATCAGCTTTGCAGTCCTGGGGACAAGTCTTATTGCCAGCACAACCCCCCAAGTAAGTGACATTACGGTGATATGAAGATCCAAGCATTCAATCTTTCATCTGGCTTATCAGCCCAGCAATGCAAAATACTAATATTTCAACCCAGGTTTTACTTCTATTTATGTCCTCCTTGTTTACGCTGACCTTACTTTCTGCCCACTTAGGGCATAAGCAATTTGGTGGAAGAGAAAAGCATTGTGAAACATACTGAACTTTACTCTAGACAGGCAGCAAAGGATACTATAGGTCTCATTTTGATAAAGCCTCAGTTAATCTAATTAGAACATACAGCTGGGGGGAACTATCTCAGAAATGTATTAAGAGATACTCACGTAAAGAGTAACATTAACTTGAATGATAAAGTGCTTTAAATATGATATACAAATGGAACCAAAAAAAAACCCATATGTGTTTTATGTTTGTGGTTTAGGTTTTTTGTGTTATGTTTTTAGTATTGTGGTATTGTATTGTATTGTATTGTGTTGTATTGTATTGTTCAGTTGTAGTTGGTTATAAAAATAAATAAAAGTCTGCCTTTCGGGGCAGTTAAAAAAAAAAGATATGTATTAAGAATGTGGTGAATAATTGGTTACACTAGACAAAGTGAAAACCACCTTAGCTGAATTCGAGCCTGTGCCAAGCTTCCTGTAAATATGCTGCAGTGGCTGTAACAGTGCAGGTTTCCATGTACTGCTAACCCAGTCACATTCTCCTGAGAAGAAGCAGATTTCTTTCTTACTTAACTGACAGACCATTAGGTAGCTAGCTAGTAAAAAACGGTCACTAACCCTTTCTGTTCTCCCAGTTTTGCTTACGCTCCAATGTGCCACAAAAGCCTCTTCTTTATAGCTGAGCCACAACTGGTTCATTTAAATCTGCTTGGTCTTGGTGTCGTTTAATCAAATAAGTCTAGAAGCTCTGGTGGGGTAAAGCCTTCTCATTCCCACCCCCTTTCACTATTTTACCACAAGAGGAAGCCCCCGGGATCTAGACAGTCACACTCCAAATCTTGCTATGAACACTGCCTCCTGACCTGCTGACTGAGGAACACACAACTGGAATGCAAGGTGTCCTTTGCTGATGAGGGATTCCAACAGGCTGTGCCTACGGGCCACTATGCCTGATCCTGGAACAATCAAGTCTAAACACAACCTGCCCAAAATATAATCAGGAGAAGCAGAGTAAATTAGGTAAAGATATGTTTTAATACACACACACGCCTCTAAGCCTTGCAGTATAAAATGGAAATATTCCGAGATGGTTCTAGTATAACTACGTTACCCACATAACTTACTGCCTAACCATTTGCTATCTGGAGATCACAGGTTTTTTAGTCCACCTTAGAATGAAGTGAAAGGGGAAATGCAGCAGCCAGGCATCAGTTCTAGTGACTGATCAATATTCAGTCCCTCAATTCTTGGCCTACATTTTCAAAAAATGAAAGGCTGTGCTCAGGTCTGACTTGGAACTGAGGAGAACAAAAAGTCAGAAAATTAGTACTGCGATATAAATGAAAAGTTCCTTTTATGATAGCTCAGTGACTTTGTATTCTCCTGCAATTGCAAGAAGAACATGTTCAGCATTTATCAAAACAAGCTTGGTTGCTGGTCAGATAGGTGTCTCCAAAGGCAGTGTCCCATTTAATGACTTCTTGTTGCTATGACAGTATCGACAGACAGATTCAAGATGGTCGGGGATTCAAAGGATTCCATAATAAAAATCAGGACATGTAGCCCTTTGGGAGAGGTCAAGATCTGCCCACAGATGGGGTGAACGGCACTGTCTAAATTCCCTCTGTAACATTTCATGCCTCTTATCATGCCATTGAAAACATAGAATATAATACAGGGAGCATAAATAATAAAGATACATACGTATGTGTATGTATAAGCATGTGTGTTTACAATACATTTCAGTTTTTATCTTTTTATCCCTTATAATAGTTGTCACGTTTTCATCACGACTCATTACCTTAAAATAGCCATTATGAGATGGATGGTACACAGAGTAACATTAGTCACTGCTATATATGACAAATCCGTAACATTTATGTACATTCTGTGTTGGATTCTGTGGGAAAACTCATGGAAGGGATTCTGTGGGAAAACTCAGCAGCCTGCTGCTTCTCCCAGAAATCCTAAGGTTTATGGACCTTGGAGGGGAAAAGCACCACAGCACCATGACGGTGCAGTGAGGAGGAGGAGGGGGAATCAAGTGAAGTTGTTTCCCCTGCCCTCTTCCTCTGGCAGTTTTGTGTTTTTGGAAGGAGATAACTTCACCTGATTGCATTTTCTAAATGCTTAAATATTTGTAACTGCTGTAGCAAAAAATTCCAGAAATATTTTTTTTATTTAAGAAAAAACAATATTTTGAAACTAATTTCTATGCAAAGTATACAGGGTTGGATCCAAGATTTCCCCCACCCATTTCCCCCTTATTGCGGGCCCCCAATTCACTCCTCATGCAAGTTCCCAAGGGTCTTCCAGGAACAACATTTTGAGGAACTCAGTGGGCTCCAGCAGGTGGGCAGAGGCAGGGATTAGGGAAGTTCTGTTCTGCTAACGGAAGTGCCTTCTGGTATCAAAAACCAAACACTGACTGGCAGCTGAACGTGTGGACTCTTCACTGAAAAACACTGAGGTAATATATGGAAGTTCTATTCATGGCATTCCATCTGTGGTCTACTAATTTATGCAAATCATCATTTGGTTATACCGACTGTCAATTTGCCAAGGGGGAGGCAAAGAAAAACTTGCCTCAGACTCTTTTAGGAGACTCTCCTTCCAAATTCTGTAATACAATTATGCCACATGCTGGCTGGCACAGGGCTAGAACTGGGGCCACTTCTGTGTGATATGGGAGTGTATTTTGTTCATAAGCTTTCAACTGTGACAGCAGAGTGCCAGAATGCTCCTTTCTGAAGTCACAAACAAGATCCCATAATCAGAAACATCCTCAGAGAAAAGGAAAGAAACGGTTCAGAAAGCTATAAAATCAGCCAGCGTGGAAATTAATAAAAAGTGCAGCAACAGAAAGGGAAGCAATGTATATTGGACACGTCTTCCATTTGCTGACATCCTCATAGCAGTGGCACTCTTTCTGAATGCAAATCAGCTGGATTCAAGAGACAGTAAAACCCTGCATCTAACGACGGCGGGGAATCCAGTTCCATGCTCTGAAATGCTCGCCAGCCTTAAACTCTCTCCCCCACCCCCACCAGTTCATCTGTGGGCAGTTATTACAACAGCCTTCCACAAAGAAGCGTCACAAAAGAGACTTTGATTTGCATACACAGAAACGGGTTCTCTCAATAAGAGCAAGCAAACCCTCCCACCACTCTTTGCGGATATGTTACAAGCAGAGAATGGAAAAGAACTGATTCTATGCACATTGGGAGAGGGGGAATAAGCATGGCTACGGAAATGACAATGGAAAGGTGACAAGGTCTCTTCATTAATAAAACATTCACACCTCCAAAAAGCAAAAATATCCCACAGAAGATCTTACTTGAAAATCCAAACATGCTCCTTTATATATTGCACTAGGAATAAGCCCCATTGTGTTAATAAATACAACGAGCTCTAGAAGAGGCTCTGGGAGGGTGCCCCGGCCTTGGGCACTCATTGTTAATTTGCTGCAGCAAACTCAGCAGGGTATAATGACACAGAGTCCACCATTTTCTCCAGGGGAACTGATCTCTGCCATCTGAACAGCAGTTGTAATTCTGAGTGATCTCCAGCCCTCACCTGGAGATTGGCAACAATGTTTCCCCAGGAGGAAATGGCTTGTTTGGAGGGTAGAGTCTATGGCATTGTACCTGTCTGAGGACCCACCCCTCCTCAAACCGCACCCTCTCCAGGCTCAACCCCTCAAATCTCCAGGAATTTCCTAACCTGGAGGTGGCCTAATATGCTAATGAGTGTCTCCTGTTGGGTGTGGCCTATTATGCTAATGAGCTCCTGCTGGGCTTTTTCTACAAAAAGAGCCCTGGCAGCAGTTATATGGGGGGATGTGTTTTGGAATAGGTGGGCTAAGTTTTGGTGTGACAATCCAGCAGTTGTGAGGGTGAATAAGCAAACCTCATACTCCAAGCATGTGATGCGCCTGGTACAGCGCTTGGTTTTAGTCTGCCTATCAGCCAACATAACGATTTCTGCCCACCATGTATCTGGTGTCAATAACAACATCGCAGATGTCTTGTCTCGCCTCCGGGAGGAGAAGTTCCACAGCCTGGTGCTGGAGGCCAACTGTTACCCGTTCCTGTTCCCCAAAGATCTCTGGGAACTTGGGAACGTACAATAATGCTAGAGGTTTCCACTCCCTCACTCCATCAACCGTCTCCTCCTATTCAGCAGCAGCCTCAGCCTTCTTAGCCTACTCCATGGATGTCGGGGGTCTGGATGCTTGGCCAGTCCCATCGGATTTGGTTCTTCGTTACATTGCCCACCTGCATGGGCAAGGTCTTGTGACCAGAACCATCCAAGTGCACATAGAAGAAGAATAGAAGAAGAGATTGGATATATACTCCGCCCTTCACTCGGAGTCTCAGAGTGACTCCTTTCCCTTCCCCTCCCCACAACAGACACCCTGTGAGGTAGGTGGGGCTGAGAGAGCTCTGACAGAAACGGCTCTTTTTCGAGAACAGCTGTGCCAGAACTATGGCTTGCCCAAGGTCATCCAGCAGGTGCAAGTGGAGGAGTGGGGAATCAAACCCGGTTCTCCCAGATTAGAGTCCGCGCACTTAACCACTACACCAAACCACTACTGCCATTTCGTTTTTTAGCAAAGCTAATGGATTCCCCTTACCCACAGAATATTTTCAAGGTGTGCAAGGCAGTTGAAGGCTGGAAAAGGCTCCTCCCAGGGCACCTGAGCCGCACAGGCTCCTGACATTCAAAATCTTGACTGAACTAATATCTAAATTAACAACCTTATGCTGGTCACCTCAATCAATCAATAAACCTTTAATGGCATATAAATATTAAACATTACAAAAACAAAAAAACAAACAAGGACAGTAAATGACATAATCAGCTAGAAGACAGAGTTAATTTATAAAATCATAAAACGTAGTTTCCCAAATTTTTCACTCTCATCACATCAACTAAAAAAATAGCCACTGCCACGGTAATCTCTGCTGATATATCATTCAGCAGAAATTGGCATTTTATTTCATTGGAAAGGTGATGTTTACCATGCAACCAAGTGTTTAACCATTTTTTCCCTGGCAGATACATGCCACGAACAATCCAACAGTATGTGATCAATTGAATCAAGAGAATTAGAACCGCAGTCACATCTCCATTCGTGCTTGGGAGTGTTTTGAAACCTACCATACAATAGTTTTGAAGGAAAAGCATTTACTCGAGCAAGGGAGAAGGCTCTTCGGTGGCTAGGACTATCAAGATTATACAAATACAAGGGGATACATCCCACAACATTCTTAAGATTTAATGTAGCTGAAGAACAGACAGGGGGATGAAGAGGTTGCAGTTTTTGAAGTTCGATATCTAGCAGCCTCTGTTTGATTGTTTGGAAGATATACACTTCAGAGGAAAAAGCTAGCTCCTCCAAAGAAAGGCCCAAAGATCTTATTTTGGTTCGAATATTGTAGTCCCAAGAGGTGCTATGAATTTCTTTTAACAGAAAAGAAATAAGCGAACCGTCTTCGATATTAAAATACAATTTAAGCCAGTAACGAAACGTTGACACCCATATCTTGGTTTCAATCAAATTAAGTCCTAATTCAGAGCACACTGCATGGTAAGAGACACAGTTTGGGAAACCCATAATTTGTCTAAAAAAGGATGATTGTATTGATTCAACTTCACAGTTAAAAGCATTAAACCATAGAGGAACACCATAGAGAACTTGGGATAAAATTTTGGTACTAAAAACTTTAATGGCGGCTGGCACAAATTGGTTTCCTTTGGAAAAAAAGAAAGATTTTGATTGATTGGAAGATAACTTCCCCAAACTAATAGATCTTCTTCTGTGAGTTACCCATTGCAGATTAAAATTAAAGATAACTCCCAAATATTTATAGCTCTTAACTTGCTGTATTTTTGCCTTACCAATATACCAGCTAAGAGGGGCCCATTTTTCGAAAAAAACACATTATTTTGGATTTGGAATAATTAATTTGAAGTTGATTGCCACTACAATACTCCTCAAAAGCCCTCAGATATCGTTGAAGGCCTACTTTGGTAACCGAGATGATTGCTGTATCATCAGCATATAAGAGGAGAGGCACTGCTCTGCCCCCTAATCTAGGTGGATGGCCATTCACCAATTCTAGCGCACCAGACAAATCAGAGAGAAATAGGTTAAAGAGAAGGGGTGCCAAAACACACCCTTGTTTTGCTGGTCACCTTATGAGGCCATTTTGTTCAAAGCCGCCCTCACTGTAGCCTTTTTTTGGAGCAATGCGGGTGTGGGAGCTGATAGCTAACTTACGGATGGATGCAGGTAATTGCCCCTGGGTCAGTGATATTTCGTTGAGCAGAACAAGCTTCCGTAACTGTCAGGTAGTTGAAGACTGGCACAGGGGACTCATCTGAGCTTAGGTTGGCTCCTGAGGGGTGGCCCATGCCCGGTTTGGGCAGCACGGGCCTTCATGGTGATGCATCTGTGCAGACCACGCCCTCTATTCATCCACAGGGATGGCTCTTCCCATTCAAGGTATCAATTCGCCATGGTCTTGCGTGTGGATGTGGCTGCCTTGGGACTCCCCCTGGGGGACTTCAGGAAGCAACTACAGCATCCAGTCTGGGCATGTGGCCCGTGGGCATCCGGGCTATAGTGAGATGGCTTTCCAAGGTCTAACTAACTTATGTTCACCTGCATCTAATACCTACCATTTAACATTGACTCTTCACCACTGACTCCTTTGATTTCAGGGAACACTGCCAGTCAGTCTGGCTTTGTGGACACAGCATTGTGCACTGGATGAGCATTTATGCTTCCATGTCAGGTTGCGGCAGGGACCTCGGCCTACAGGAACAGATGGGACTCTCCTCATTGGGCAAACAAGGGATGATGTGGGATGCCCTTCTCCCCAGGTGCAGTCCCATTTAGCTTGCCATCAGCCCCAGATGTACTGGTGATACAACTCTGCGAGAAAAACCCAGGGACCTGCCCAGTATTGATTTGGTACACGGGGCTGTGGAGGACCTGTAGACATTGCAGAAGGAGCTCCCAGCTGTGACTCTTTTCTGGTCCGACTGGCTGCAGCGCCGCTTGCTGGATGGGGGCACGCTGTCCAGACAAGGTTGAGCTGGTGAGACATTAGGGGAGCAAGAGGCTGAGTTGAACCATGAAGGCTATGGGAGGTGTGTGCCTGGATTCGCCATCTGGACACTTCACTATGCCTGGATGCCCTCTTTCACCCTGATGGGAGTCCACCTACCTAACTGGGGTATGGATATCTGGCTGCATAGCATTAGGGATGCCCTGCACATTTGGCTGGAGGTGTGCTGGAGCGAGCCGGGCATCTGAGACCTGGCTCTTGTGGCGGTATCAGCATGAGGTTGAGTCCATTATCAGGAAACCAGCCTGCATGCCCGTTGACCTGATTTTGGGGATCCCCTTAAGGGATTTTGACATGAGGGTCAAATGGTACACCCAGTCCGGGACATGACTGGGGATTACCCTCACGCTCAGGTGGCTGGGGAGACCACCTCGGGACCTCCAACCTTGTGGGATCCACAAACCTGTCGTCCCAAGGTGCCTAACCGATCATCAACTACAGCTGTAATCAATATAGCTGTGGCCGATTTTTCCACTTTTCTGCAAACTGTGAGTGTGTGTTATTTCAACTGAAACTGTGTATCAGGTTTAGTAGTAGTTGCAGTAGTAGCAGTAGTAGAATTTATTACAGTGGCTAAACCAGCCACTAGGATTATTAATTAGTTAGGGAACAGATCAGATTATCTGTTTCTCTTGGGTGCCTGCCTCGACCCCTCCCCTTGGTGCTGGGGTCGCAAACAGTACGCTAAGTTTGAACACTGTTTTGCCCCAGATAAGAATTTAAACTGTGGCTGGCAGTTCTCATTCAAGGAATGGGTCATTTGGCTACTACAAATGAATACAACTTAAAGGGGTAAAGGGTAATTTAAAGCAAGTATGGGAAACCTTCTTCAGCCCCCACCCATGATGCTACCTCCAAACAACCAATTTGCTTTGGTGGGTTTGCCCTCCCTTGCAGATTGGTCACCACCTTACTTAGCAAGGCTGGCTATGGCCCTGGGTTCACAGAATCATACAATGAGCTTGGCTGGCATTTTATGGGAATTGGGAATGAATCCTAAAATGCTCCTCAGAACTTCTGCAGAAGATGCTCAAGGATTCTTCAGCAGACACATCTACATAAAAAGGGGTAAGAAGTATGGGGAAACGCTGCATTACTAAAGAACAGCTGTGCGCTGGTAACTATGTATACTGTTTTGGGGGTTCACTTACTATTTTGGGATGTGATGGCATTATAGAATGGGACCAAAACTTGTTAACGACGTTAGAACTATAAATGCAGCAATGGTAGCAGGCATAATGCAGACTAAGCTCCTAAGGCCTGCTTCTCATAAGTAAATTCTGCTTCTGGACCGTACCATTTCTTACTGCACGTGGGGTTCATACAACTGAATGCTCCTTAATATCAGAACAACAGCAAAAAAATATCCTTGCAGACAAAAAATAAGAATGTCAAGGAGGCTAACTACAACTCTTCTCTCCAAGAGCTAGTTTTCTATGCGAAAGGTGCCCTCGTGTGCTTTCTGGATTAGTGCAGCCCAGACAATAGATTACCATCTCAGAGAGACTTGTTAGTGGAATTATTACAACATTTCTGAAGATTGGCATTATGCATCCGTGTTTTGAAGTCTAGATTCTCCCAAGCAAAAGTGTACCAACTGTACACCAGATTTTATATATAAATACTAAAGCTGAATCACGCACTAAGCCATGACATCTTTAGTATCCAGACGGGGAAAGTGACACAACGGTGAAGAAGAAGAGAGAAGAAGAGATTGCATTTATACCCTGCCCTTTACTGCCCAAAGGCGTCTCAGAGCGGCTTACAAACTCCCTTCCCTTCCCCTCCCCACAACAGGCACCCTGTGAGGCAGGTGGGGCTGAGAGGACTTCTGACAGAAAGTACTCTTTTTCAAGAACAGCCGTGCCAGAGCTTGTGACTGACCCAAGGTCACATCAGCAGGTGCAAGTGGAGGAGTGGGGAATCAAACCCGGTTCTCCCAGATTAAAGTCCGCGCACTTAACCACTACACCAAACTGGCTCCCTAAAATATCCTACCAATTTAGTACAGGCAGTCTTTCAGAAAAATGCCTCCCCCCCTTTTTTTTAGCTCCAGCATCTAGAAAGAGGAGATCACTTCACTCCAACACAGTCCAGTCACCCCTCCCTAACATTCCATTTTCTCCTGTATCTGATTAAACTGTTTGGGGATGTCACTAACCCCCCCCAGGGTGCTTCAGGGAAGAAGGACCGAGGCACTCCAAAGTATGAATGGTCTGCTTGTATACAATAACTGGGCCAGCTAGCAGAACTTGTGAATGCTTTTCCCACACACACCTCTAGACCAGCCACATGCAAATTCTCCTCCTGCACCAAGCTTCCTGCTGTAATTGAACCAATCCTCCCCCCACCACACCCCCGAGCACCACTTTTCAAATAATCCATAAAAGGAGATTACTGTTTTTTGTTCTATTCCTGAACACCACCATTACTGCTATGTATTATGTTTCTGCTATGTTTTTTTTTCTGCCAAATTGTCTGCTCTTGCCTCACAGATCCCTCAGGATCATTACTTCATGGAAGCATGGAAAGTCTTAAATCTTCTGATCCAGGTTGTTGCTTTTTAGGTTTGAGTGTCCTGCTCTTCTTGCCCAGGGTGGGATCTAGGGCCACTGCACTCTCCAGGACACCACTGGATTTACTTGGGGGTGGGGGCCTGGTGGCGCTTCTGACCCCACCAGAACCAGCGGAGACAGCTGTGTACCCCCAAGCTGCTGCAGTACGTACAGGGGCAGGACTTTCATCTGTGGACATTGAGTTAACGCAGGAGTTCACAACATGATGCGCATTGGTGCCTACCAACCTCTTTCCTGGCACCTGCCAAGTATTTTTAGAAACTGAGCGGGGCCAAGGGGGGCTTCTGCCCAGAAACACTTTTGATTGGCTGTGCAGATTTTTTTTAAATGTTGCTTTGGTAGCAGCTGCCACCACAGCACAAGGATCTTCACTGCGTGACTGAAAGGAAGCTACAGCAGGCCCTTACGTGGCTGGCTCCACCTCCTGTGACTGCGCCCACCACACTGTGTCAGAATTCCAAAGGTGCCCACAGGCTGAGAAGGGTTGGGGATCCATCGCTGTCTAGGGTCCTGACCAGGGCTCTTTTTGTAGAAAAAGCCCAGCAGGAACTCATTAGCATAATAGACCACATCCATCAACAGAAACATATTAGCATATTAGGCCACACCCCACGTTACCAGACGTGTGGTCATCCAGCCACACCCAGCTTTTGCTTCTTATTCTGTTTACCCTGTTTGTTGTCAAAACTCCAGGGCTTTTTTGTAGCAGAAACTCCTGTGCATGTTAGGCCAAACACCCCTAATGTAGCCAATCCTAATGAGTTTCTGCTGCTGAGTGTGGCCTATTATGCTAATGAGTTCCTGCTGGGCGTGGCCAAATTGGGAGCCAGCCGGAACTCTGTTCCTGTGCGTTCCTACCCAAAACAGCCCTGGTCCTGACAAAAACAAAGGTGGCCTGTGACTTTCTTTTCTTTAAAAATAATTCCACAACTGGTGGCAGCAGAAACCCCTCCCCCACCCCCGGCTCTGGGGGTTCCCAGTTTCTACTTTTTAACACTCTAGGCAAACCCTCCCTTTGGTCACTATGACTACTGTAATTTCTGCTTGAACAGTGATTAACGGTGCTGTTCGGAAACAGGCAAATCAACTGAAGGATTAGTCCAAGCAACACAACAGCCCTTATAGCTCTCCTATTATTTCATTTAGCTTCATGATTTAATTAAAAACGCCATGACGCCACTGTGGGGTAGTGCAGGCTAAAAAATTTTATCAAGAGCCAAAATTCAGAAGCCCAGTGAATAATCTGATTATTTCAGAGCAGAAGCTGTACATGGAGAATTTAAATTTGCTTTCTCAGTTTATGACATAGCTAACCAAGTGTGTAACTGCCCTTCAGACACCTATTAAACTCAGCAGTAAGATAGTAGTGGTTGCTTGCTGACACGTTATTCTTCATTGTATGGATTTTCTAGATACAATTGTGGTGATTGATCTTGTCAATTTAGTCTTCTCTGTATGGATTCTCTAAATTTTAAGTAAAATTTTGGAACTATCACAGAGAAGAGTTGCAAACTGCCTAACAAAACCCCAGAAGCCACAGGGATACCCAAGATTTCTAGGGGTCAGGAGATGGGGGTAGAGTTACCAAATCAGCAATCTGGATGTATTTTTGGCTTTGAAGACTCCTGATGTAGTGGGAGATGCTGCCAATTTGGCCAGAAGCAGCAGCCAAGGTGGAAGCATGTCCTTGCCACTAGGCATCAAGAAAAGCAGCTGTCAGAGGCAGGGGTTGGCTGAGTCTGGACTAGACATTATGCAGCTGCTGACTGGTTACCAGAAGACTCACTGATGCTGAATGCAAGACCAAAAGACCCCTTGTCTCCAATGCCATCTCTTGATGCCTTCCAATAAGAACATGAGGCTCCCTTCCTCCTTGGTCTTGGTCTTCAGCCAGTTTGATGTAGTGGTTAAGTGTGCAGACTTTAATCTGGGAGAACCGGGTTTGATTCCCCACTCCTCCACTTGCACCTGCTGATGTGACCTTGGGTCAGTCACAAGCTCTGGCACAGCTGTTCCTGAAAGAGCAGTTGGTGTTAGAGTTCTCTCAGCCCCACCTACCCCACAGGGTGTCTGTTGTGGGGAGGGGAAGGGAAAGGAGTTTGTAAGCCGCTCTGAGACTCCGAGTGAAGGGCAGGGTATAAATACAATCTCTTCTTCTTCTTCTTCTTTGCTTAATTTTTTTTTTAATCAGTGGTCTATATCTGTCTGCCTGCCTGTCTATGTAATCTTAAAACAATTAAGGAAAACAATAAAAACAGATAAAAACACAGGCAGGAAGGAGGGCTGATAAGAGTTGGTGAGGGAATGCCAGCAAAAGAAAAAAGTCTCCATCTGCTGACAGAAAGAGATGACAGAGGAAGACAAACAAATCTCCCCGGGGAGGGATGTGGCAATCACCCTTCAAAGTCCTGCCTCTCCTCCAGGGCTTTGCACCAATCCTTGTGATTTAGGCCTCATGCAAATACAAATGATTGACAGCCAATCAGAGCCCACAGAACGCCACTGGATGGAAGGGGCAGAGCCAATCCCTTTTTTTCTTCAGAGAGGGGATCTGGAAAGGCGCCTCAGCTTAGCTAGGCTTTTATTTAGCTTTTTTTAGTGTGGGTTTGGGGATGGGCTGAGGGAATATGAGGATTGGTCTTCGCTTAATGGCAACAGAGAGAAATGTCCGCGAGCATCACTTCACTATCAGGAAAACTGAAGATAAAAAGGCTCCCCTGGGCTGTCCATCTTGCAGCCCTAGAATGGGGCTTTATTGATCTGTATAAAACCTTGTTCCTTCCTGCAACTGGAAAAATAAAAAAATGAAAAAAATGTACAGTTTGTCACACGATTCAACAGGGTACAGCACAGACCACAGTTTTGGGCACATTTGGGGATACCTAACCCCTCCCCTTGTGTGAAAAAGCTAATGTGCCAGAACTACTGCTCAACACAAAAAGCTTTTGACCTATTTGTGAATACTGACTGGCTGTCCCTAGTACAGATAGTTAGAACATCTCAGAGAGTTTAATGATCACTTAAAGAAAGCAAGAGGAAAATGAGCTGTGTGACCTTTGCCATCCCATGTTCTGTAGGTCAGCATTATTTAAGACAACTGGGACAATGAGCAGCTAAACATTAGGGCTGCCAGATGAACAGATGGACGGCTAAAAGCCAGCACAATCCATCTTCCTGCTTTCCCCTCCACAGAGCGAAGGAAGGTAGATGAGTACATGGGCTTTCAGTTACTCTTCAGTCAGTGTGGGCTTCATTCAACATGCTTTATGGCACCAATTTAAGGTTACAAGCAAATCTGTAAATGAGGAAGCACTGTTAAAGAGACAAGCAATGTAATAGCCACAAGGCTTTTGCAAACAACTGATACCTAAACTGGGTACTATCCATTTACTATCTTGGATTACTTCAAATGATTTGACCTTTTCATCAGAATGTGAAGGCCAACCTATGTGTTCCACACAGAAATATGTATGTTTCTTTGTTTTCCTGTTCAAAATTCCCTTCCTCAGCACCTTTACAGCAGAAGAAAAAATACAGGTTATACCTTTTCCTCATGGGATAAGAAGCTTATGCGGATGAACTCTTGAAGATAAGTGGACATACTCATGGCTCTTTTGTTAAAACATAACACTGGATGCTCCTTACACTTAAGAATAGGATAATATCAGAGAGAAATAGATTTGCATGTTACATGTAGTTTGTCTCTTAGTAAATAAACCTCTTGATATAATAATAATAATAAGATGACTTAAAGGGAGGGGCTGCAGCTGAGTGAAACAATCTCTGCTTTGTATGCAGAAGATCACAGGTTCAATCCTGGCATTTCCAGTTTAAAGGACCAGGCAGTAGATGATGTAAAAGACCTCAGCCTGTGACCGTTGAGAGCCGCTGCCAGACTGTCCAATTAGACCAGGGGTGTCAAACTCATTTGTTACAAGGGCCAGATCTTTCATAAATGAGACTTCGTTGGGCCAGGCCATGTGTGTCATAAAATGTAATGCCAGTTAGCGGAGATATAAACTTTATAAAGGACACAAACACAAAGAAGGGGGGGTTTACTTAAAAACATGCTTAAAACATTAGCTCTGTGAGCTGCAAACCTACTTTTGATTTATTGACATTCACCACAGAAATCTCATGCTCAGAGTTCTAAGTCTAGGACCCAGGTTAAAACATGAAATGGCTGAGTGATTAAGAGAGTCTGGCAATGCAAGCTATGATGCAGCAGCAGCAGAACTGGAAGCAGGAGATGGCCAGTTCCACTAGGGGCCTGACGGAAGCCCTCCGGGGGCCTGATCCGGCCCCCAGGCCACATGTTTGACACTCCTGGGTTAGACAGTATAAGGCAGCTTCATGTGTGCATAATTTCCATTAGCAAAGCTACGAGAGACTTGGAAAACAAATGTGTCCTACCTAGCTGAAGCTTAAACAGGCCAGGCAGGCTTCCGAGCTCTTGACTTTGGCCCAATCATACACAAGTGTTATTATTTATAGTGGCACAGTATAAAGCAAAAGCTGGAACCAATGTTCCCTTCTAAGCTGTGAGCAAAAATTCTACTTTGTGAGCTACTGGCATTAAAGTTGTGAGCGAGAGATTTGGCTACTGCATAAATTAGTTTGCTCTGGAGCCCTCCTTCCCGAGCTGAGACAAAAATGGGTGAGCTGGAGGCCAAAAACCTATGAGCTGGCTCACACTAACTCAGCTTAGAGGGAATACTGGCTGGGACCACTTTGAATCTCCCATCCAGCTGGCTGGAAGGCTGACTTTAGGCACTGCTTCATCTTATACTGCAAGTTGCTTATAAAGTCACTGCAGGATGGTTAACACCATATGGAGAGCCAGGTGTCTACAGCATCCAGGAATTCTATCCCACAAAAAGGTTACCCCAAAATCCATCCTCAAGTGGCTAGGCAAAAGATGGAATTTTACTGGATACCTGGAGTAAGCCTTCAGGCTAGATTTTCTGTTAGGATGGATCTTGACAAGCAGACAAAGAACTGAGCTGAAAGGGGAAAGGGGCCATGAGTTTTGGCCTGCTCTGACCAGATCATCCACTCCAGTTGTTTAGCTTTTCTTTATGGTTTATCCCACCTTCATGGATTATAACATTATTTAAAACTTGCACTAGGAAAAATTTAAAATTCCCTTGAAGTAGGAGATCCCCCGTTATCTTCAGCCTTTCCTCCTTCTGGCCATCAAACTAGATACAGAGGTTTTAAAACAGCAGTGTGGGCATCTGTCTCTTGTCCTATAAACAATGTGGGCATCTGTCTCTTGTCCCATTCAACTTGAGAGTGAACCAAAGAAGAAGAAAAATGGGGCATATCTAAATAGAAGCTTTAGCAACCCCAGGAATATGGTCAAGTGTCTCAGAAACAGCACTGTATTCTTTTTTTCACTATAGGTTATTCCCATGCCCAGTGTGGAAACCAGTTGTGAGGTCTACACCATCTGTACTGGACCCCTATCATATAGATGGGCCCTGGAGAAATCGTGGCCACCTGCAATTCTGTACGGATACACTGTACAATGCCTGGAAGTAGAGAGCAACTAGGGTACCTCTTAGACCTCTCTAGAGGCAGCGCAGAGCCAAACAAATTAAGACTCCATGTACTACAACAGCCAGGGCTCTTTTTGTAGATGGAACTCCTTTGCACATGCAGGTGACACACCCCTAATGTAGCCAATCCTCCAAGAGCTTACAGAGCTCTTCTTACAGGGGCTACTGTAAGCTCTTGGAGGATTGGCTACATTAGAGGATGTGTCGCCTAATATGCAAAGGAGTTCCTGCTACAAAAGAGCCCTGACAATAGCCATAAAACTTTTGGACTCGTGTTATACTCCAGTTAGGGAGAAACGCATCATATGTAATGAAATCAATTTTTATTGCTTGAGAACATACCAGCCACAGACTACAATACTCCCAGAACTAAGGTCACCTCAGTAATGTAGTCTGTTCCTTTCTCCCTTTATCCAGAGACCCATGGTTATTTATCAGAGGGGCGGTAACATAAAAAATAATCAAGGACGCCGCTTACTATCTTTCACACTACCTTCTATTAATTACCTCAAATCTACAATAAACCGTCTTTCACACAATATTTTGCTTTTGGTAATTTAATCTTTCATAATTAGGTTTTAGCTATATGATCAGAAATCTCCATTTCCCCCACCTCCGCCTCTATATTTCTTTATAAAGACCTATCAGTGGTGCTGATTGTTGAAGACAGGATGATATTTCATGCTGCAAGGTGGTCTTTCATGCGCTACTCCCCGAGGCCAGATCATTAAAACTCCTATAACAGCTAAGTCCCTTCAGCAAGGTCTATCTTGATCTATCAATCAAAATAGATCCTCAGAGCTGGGTCGGCAGGCGAGCTGCTTTGCTTTGACTCATTGATGGCCATTTCATTGGAACAGAAACCTGGTGAAATCAGCAAACTGAAATCGAAAGCTCAGTTTAAATGTGGTCTCTGCCCTTTATGCTGCTTATATTCTTAGACTACATCCCCCCCCCCCCTTAGTACCTTCCTTTCCAGTTTGAAGGATTCTGCTTCCTTCAGTGGTTAAACTTTGGGGCAACTTAATTAAGATAATTTTAAATATGTTATTTGAAACCAGGAAGGCCCTACACTTTTAAAATGATATTGTGAGCCCATTGTATTTGCACACAGGCAGCGCCAACCTCCAACTGGTCCAATTCAATGTCATATTAAGAATTATTTAATACCATGTTTCTTCACTAATAGCTGTGGCCACCAAGTGATCCTCCATGAAACTACCTGTTGAGGCATGAACTTTGTATTCATTGAATAGGGTTCACTCAGTTGTGTTCATTGAAGAGGGTTCCCAAACATTTTCCACAATGATTTGGTATTAGTGGAGATAACAGTAAAACATTTTCAAATCCTATTTTCCAGCATTCTGTCATTATATAGCCTGAAAATTCTATTCGTCATAAAATGAAGACAATCTGCCCCAGATGAATTAGATTTTAAGGCTACCATTTAGGTGAATTTCAGAGAAGTAGGACTCACTTGGAGCAGTTCAAAAATCTTGTTTGGATGTGCAAGATTTCCATTTCTGTAACCAGGTTTTTTTGTCCATCCAAAACATGTGTGTAATTTCTTCTTTTATCAGTTTAGCTTGGAATTCTTGTATCACATGGAATACAGCATGAGTATGCTACCGAACCCCACATTTTTGAGGTCAGGGAACTTTGAGAATGGAAAATTTATCTCCACTTACTGTGAAGCTTTCTTCTCGGTGGTCTAGAGTGGGGCAGCCCTCCAGACTCCTTAATCCTGGGATTCAGCTCCTCCTCTCCAAAGGCAGGGCCGGCAGACTCTTTAGTCCAGGAGGGGAGGGGCTTGTCCCCTGGCTTCCCAGTTGTTCTCCAAGCCTCCAATCCCCTTCACTGAAAAGACAAACCAACAACCCCTTGCTCCCCGGTGGGGAGCTAATCAACTCTCAAGCTTCGGAACATGTTCCCCAACCATTTTTAGCCATCTAACTATTTTGGCCTCAAGCTGTGTATCCCAAACTCCTCAAGGTTCAGCCAGTATATCCACTCATGTCTGTACACAGAAAAAACACTCTTGTTGACAGCTGAAGTGGGCAGGACTGCCCCACTCTGGACCACTGAGAAGGAAGCTTCAGAGTAAGTGGAGATAAATCTTCCAATTTCTGGTGGTCCAGGAGTGGGGCCATCCTTCAGACTCTTTACTCCGGGGACATAAAACAGCAGTACATTCCAGGGTGGGTGTGCCCACTTCCCCGTTTACAAGATGTGATGTAGGTCCCTTCGGCCAAACACAGCCTCAATGGAGGCCCACTTGTCTATTCTGTAGTGTCTCATGATAGAGTGTACAGACTTCCATGTGGCAGCCTTGAACACCAGCTCCAACGATGGAAAAGTCCTACAGGCTGCCAGTGTGGCCACACCCCTAAGTGAATGGGCTGTTATCCCTTGGGACAGCTCCAAACCCCTAGCTTTGTAAACCAGAAATATGCCACCTCTAATCCATCTACTTAAAAATGAAGACAAAATCCTCCTACCTAGGGATGACTTCCTGAAGGAAACAAAAAGGGAGTCGGTGGTCCATATGTGTTTTGTTCTATCCAAATAGAAGCTGAGTGCCCTCCACACATCCATTCCTTTTCCTTCCCACACCAAGGATTACGGCAGAAGGAAGGAAGAACAATGTCTGTGGACCTATGAAAGGTCGAATTCACCTTGGGTGTAAAGGCTGAGTCAGTGTGCAGAACTACCCTGTCACTGTGGGCCACTAGGATCATTTCTGCTCTCTGGTCTATTACTCTTTGGATTACTTTCTGAATGATTCGGATTGGTGGAAAGGTGTACAACAGTGCTCTGGGCCATTCGAGATGTAGTGCGTCTATGCTTATTGTTGCAGGATTTTTTTTTCTCTTGACACAAATTTCTCCATTTGATGATTTTGGTCTGTTGCAAATCGGTCCACTTCAGGTGATCCAAACCTCTGTCAGAGTTGAGTGAATACTGCCCTGTTCAGCATCCGCTCTGATCGATCTACCCATTGGTGGCTCAAGCCAATCTGCCACAGTGTTCTCCAGACCTGCCACATGAATTGTTTTAATTGATTGTATGTGATCCTCTGTCCATCTTATTAGTTGACTCGCTTCTTCGTGTAGACACTTGAAGCAAGTCCCGCCTTGCCTGTTGACGTAAGCCTTTGCTGTCATGTTGTCTGTCTGGATTAATATATGACAACCCTCAATCAAGCCTTGGAACTTCTCTAGGGCCAGTCTGATTGCCCCTAGATCCAGGAGATTCATGCTGCTGGTACTCTCTGATGGGGTCCATGTGCCCTGGACCATTCTCCCCTTCGCATGTGCCCCCCAACCAAATAGGCTTGCATCTGTCGTGATTACCACCCGGGCTGGATCTCTGAGTGGCATACCCTCCAAGAAGCGGTTTGGTTCTAGACACCTCCTCAACTGTTGTCTCACCGACTGTGATAGGCTCACTTTTCTGACCTTCTTCTGTGCTATGGTCTCCTGAAAGGAGAGGAAAAAGTGTTGCAGAGGTCATGCATGAAACCTGGACCATTGCAGAATCTCCTGGCACAACATTTGCATCCCCAGGGGTTGTGCCAGGACCATGACTTCCACTATTGTTGAGTCTCTGACTTCCTGTGTCAGTTGCTGCAGTTCTGATGTCTTTCTCCCTGTGTCTATCGGCACCCCTAGATGTAGAAGGGATTGTTTCGGTACTAGTTAGCTCTTTTCCATGTTGATCACAAACCCGTGATTCCTGAGAACCTCTGTTGTGATCTCTATTGCCTGCACGGCCAGTTGGAATGAGGTGGCTTCCATTTGTCCAGTCACAGTCATGCTGAGGTTCCCTTTTTTGGACCCTTGGAATTTTGACTGTTCTTAGTGGAGAAAGGAGATGATCTAGCTTCTTTGGACTTGGGTTGCCACTTTCCTCTGAAGGACCTGTTATAGCGAGTTTTGGACTCTCTCCTAGAGTCTCAAAAGGACTGCAGATGTCGCCTAGTTTTCCCTTCTCTCTTCTTCGAGGGAAGAACCTTCTTCTTCTCCTGATCATCAATAAGGTATCTTTCTAGGCCTTCATCAAACAGGTTGGTACCCTTGAAGGGAACTGCTTCAACTTGTGTTGGTACCCTTGAAGGGAACTGCTGTGGCCTGTGCTGAAGGGTCCACATCCCAGCTTCTCAGCCAAGTATTTCACCTTGCTGTGACACTGCAAGCTATGCCTCTGGCGGATTGTTGCACTGCATCAATGGTGGCATCTGCACCAAAGGCCGTGGCGAGGGCAATCTTCTTTAACATCCTTTAGGTCCTTGGGAATGCCACTACCTGCCTTAGCCAGATCAGATGACCATGCATATGCTGCCCTTGCAAACAGTGACCCAGTGACTAAGGCCCGTAAGACATTAGACAAGGCTTTGAAGTCTCTCCTCAGAGCCTTCTCTATGCGCTTCTGTTATCTTTTGGTAGACCATCCATCCCCATAGGCAGAACTGAAGTGGATGCCAAGCTATTAATTGGGTCATCGACTACTGGGAACTTCAGCTTTTTTGATGCTTCTGGAATGAGAGAATAGAACTTCCCAAATGCTGAGTGGGATTGCCAGGTGTTCCCACTCCACCTTCATGATGTTATAGAAGACTGTTGGCAGTGGCAACCCTGCTGACTTGGTGTTAGTTTTAGGCATAGTTTCATCTGAGCCTATAGGAAAACCAGTCATCTTCCTCGTGCTCTTTTGGAGTGTAAACTAGCTCCAACGTCCTAATGACCTTAAGGAGAAGCCTGCTGTAAAGTTCCTGAGGGGAAAATCTGGATCGTACCACAGTAACCACCTCCTCTTCCTCCTCTGACAGTTCACCCTCTTCCTTGGGAGAATCAGAGACTACTTAACAAGGGGCTATGTTCCCTGTGGTCTCTGGACTCCTTTCTTCTCCTTTTCTCAGGAACAAGGGTCCCCCATCTGGCTCGGGCTCTGTATTTTATGCCCTTGGGAAGTTTGAGGGCGTCTATCTGTCTTGAAGAGAGCCTTGAGACTCCTGCCCCATGGCCCTAATGAGAGGAGGTTAGCTTGAGCCTCCACTCTTAGAGGTGCTTCCTGTGTTTGAATGGAGGGGGATTTCGGAGGCTCAGCCAAATTAAAGTCGCAAGTAGCAGCATCCAGATCCTGACCAGTAGATGGCCCTGCTTTGGCAGCCATTTTGTGATCCTCTCTGAAAATGAAAGTACGAGGCTTCACCCAAGATGGCTTCCTTCCCCCTTTCCCTTTCTGTTTTACCGTGTGTGTGTGAGGAGGGGAGGGGGTTGCCATCTGATGTTTCTCCAGGCTGCCCAGGGGTAGATAGTTACTAATGGAGAAAGAAGCTTCCCATTGCCATCTGCCAGGACCCTGTTGTTGTAACACAACCGTCTCCAGTCTAGCCACCCCAGGGCTGGCTCGCCTAGGGCACCGGCCCTGCAGGGGCACCAAAATGCCCCCCTTCCCGCCCAGTGCCGGCAGAAAAGCCAGCGCCACCGCTGGGAGGGAAGGGGCGAGGGTTCTAACCCCGCCCCTTCCCCGGCTCTCTTGGGATCCTTGCAGCTGCGAGGCGCCCAGAAAAGCCGGCGCCACTGCTGGGAGGGAAGGGATGAGGGTTCTAACCCCGCCCCTTCCCCGGCTCTCCTGGGTTCCTTGCAGCTGCAAGGCGTCCAGAAAAGCCGGCGCTGCAGCTGGGAGGGAAGGGGCGAGGGTTCTAACTCCGCCCCTTCCCCAGCTTTCCTGGGCGCCTCGCAACTGCGAGGCACCCAGGAAAACGGAGCTGGGCCATCTCCAGTCCCCACCGGGAGGTTGGCATCCCCGGTGGGGTGGGCGCCCCAGGCTGTCCTGCCTAGGGCGCCCAGACACCTGGGGCCGGCCCTGGCCACCCCATTTTTCTCCCCTTCCCAGGGAAGCTGTAACAAGGGGTGGGGCTCAGCATTGAGAAAAGACCTTCGTCAGTTCCCCTGCCCAGTGGAGTAGTTCTTACTGTGATTCAGGAGACTGGAGCCACTGAAAACAGCTTTCCACGACATCTGGCCGACTGTGTGGGAAAACCAAGAGCCAATTGTTGTTGCTGCGTGGGCTCCATGGCATGCCGCAACTGCCCCACCGTACACTGGGGGCTCAACTGCAGCTCTTTGGAGCTCCCTACTCCAGGTAAGGAGCAGGGGACTCTCAACCAGTCCCGTCCCCCCATGGGAGACAGGGAAAGCAGTAGACCTACCTGTTCCTGCCTTCTTTACAAAACTTCTCTTCTTTCCTTCTGTCCTGTTTTGACTAATATGCTCCACTGGAGCACAGCCTGCAATATCCTGCTTGGAAGGCAGGGCTGGAGAGACTGGGAAGCCAGGGGACAAGCCCCTCCCCTCCTGGACTAAAGAGTCTGCCAGCCCTGCCTTTGGAGAGGAGGAGCTGAATCCCAGGAGTAAGGAGCCTGGAGGACTAGCCCACTCCTGGACCATCGGAGAACATACTATTATCACTGTCAAATATATTGCAATTCCTCATCGACAAATACAGGATTTATTCTTTATTTCAATTTATATATGCTGTAGAAGCAAGTTGAAATTTAAGGATAAAAAAGAGAAGATTGACTCCATCTTTAAAGCTCAAGAATTTTTGAAGAGGCACGCCAGTTCAGAGGAAGATGCAGAACTCGCCAAATGGATAATGTCAAGCAGCGAAGATGACAGTGGCCCGGAGGGAGGAGAAGAAGAATCAGAAGATGGAAGAGCAAAGAAGGGCCCATCATACAATCTGAGAGACTTGAAAGGGAGACAACCCAAAATATAAACATTTGTTTGTGAAGCGTAAAGATGGATTATATCAATAATTAACCCCAAGGTAAAAGGTAAAGGTTCCCTTGCTTGAAAGCCAGTCGAATCCGAATCTAGGGTGGTGGTGCTCATCTCCATTTCCAAGCCGAAGAGCCAGCGCTGTCTGAAGATGTTTCCGTGGTCATGTGGCCGGCATGACTAAACACCAAGGCGCACGGAACGCTGTTACCTTCCCACCAAAGTGGTACCTATTTATCTACTTGCAATTTCTTGCTTTCGAACTGCTAGGTTGGCAGGAGCTGGAACAAGAGACAGGAGCTCACCCTGTCATGCGGCACTCTCGGGTCTTGAACTGCTGAACTACTGACCTTCCACAGCCTGCAGGTCAGTGTCTTAACCACTTGAGCCACCACAGCTCCTTAATTAACCCCAAAGGACTTTACTAATCTAACTAACAGGTTTATTTTTGACCCACAGGCAATTGAAAGAAGATCGGTCAACCACGGAAGAAGCCAAGAACTTTATATATACTAACAAAAAGATTAATATACTAATAGTGACTTCACTCACCTCTTTTCTTGATCCCTCTATATACCCTTCCTTTTTCTGCATTAAAAGCAATAAAATTCTCTCCTCTTTAGGAGAGTTTTAAAACAAAAAAAAAGAAAAGTTTTTACTGGGTTTTACCATTTTGAGTTATACCGGGGGGGGGGGTTACATTTTTTTAGTGCTTCCCCACAACAACAAAAATGGGGAGACACACACAGAATGTCAAGAGTGATGGCTGGGGTGAATCCTTCTTTTGACATGACAGTTTTATAAATCCTGTAGGATCATATCATAATGAGAGTAAGATCTTTGGGGGCAGAAATCTACTCTTCTCACTTCTGAAATGCTATGAAGTGCCACATAGTCATACATTAAAGTACTCTGCCTCTATACATAGGGTTGGTTCCTATCATGTATTTTTGCCAAGGCACATATACAAGTGTGTGGGGGGGTACAATGTACAGGATCTCAGCCTTCTATTGTTTATAGTAAAGCATTTTTTAATCTAAAGATTGTTCATTACATAGCATTTCATTTTCTAGAACAGTATATCATGGCTTTCCACAGAGGTATCAAATCTCATAATTTTTCCACTGTTTCAGTGACATCCAAACATTGTTCACGGAGAGCTGAGATATTCTGCTCTTTTGTCAAATACTATTTTCCAGCAGTGAATTTGAACAAACACTACCCAAAGATAATCTGATCGTTTAATTTCTCGTGTTTTCAGTTGTCTTCAGATGGTCACTTAAGCAACCACGCAGCTTTGAAAGAATTTATCTCCATGCTGTGAAATAAATTTGCCTTCACTGTTGGGCAATCCAAACAAGATCCTACACATGGTGTGTGAGAAAGTGTGTGTGTGGAAGTGTGGCCACCCTTCCCAATGGGCACAATGTCCTGCAGGACATCTGTATTTTGGGCACAATGTTTGCACATGGCAGCACTAATTCTGCAAGGCATTTGCAAGACAAATATGTTGTTTTAACAATGGCATGGTAGCGGGTCTGCCTTTCAGCCTAGATGCAACACAGTGAGTTATGACCTTGACTCTCAATGGACTCCTGGCTGACTGCCAGCTCTTATATGCCAGTGTTTCCCGGAGGTGGGCACCGCCATGTGTGTACATGCAGATTCTGAAGAGGGGTGCAGGGCTTCCATTCCACAAACTACAGTACCTACTAGGAAAACTTGCTGATACAAAAGGAGAATCGGTAAATTCTGCAGAGGATAGGAAGCAGTTATAAAAACATTGTCTGCTTCTCTGTCCATTCCTCCACCTCTAATGTTTACTCCTGTGAGCAACAAAGGTAGATGGAGAGAGTAAGGATTGATGGAATAAATGGTGCTACCACACCCCTATGCAGAAGTGAGCTGGCTTTCCTTAGGCAGAAAATGCTGGAGTATAATTCAGTGGCTGCCAATTGTTGCCAATTGCCAGTTAATTTATCATTACATATTTATCAAAGGAGGAGCATTTAGATTTTCTGATCCAGGTACAAAAATGTCTTGGGCCATCTTTAGAGACTCAGTTGTCCTCTTCCATCATGTGTCCCTCTTTCTTCTCCTAATTTGCACCTCATTTTTAATCCGTCATCTATCCTGCCCCCATTTTTCATCACATATCCTTGCCTACATCCTCACCATGTCAGTTTGGTGTAGTGGTTAAGTGTGGAGACTCTAATCTGGGAGAACCGGGTTTGATTCCCCACTCCTCCACTTGCATCTGCTGATGTGACCTTGGGACAGTCACAAGCTCTGGCACAGCTGTTCTTGAAAAAGAGCAGTTTCTATCAGAGCTCTCTCAGCCCCACCTACCTGACAGGGTGTCTGTTGTGGGGAGGGGGACAGGGAGGGGGAGGGAAAGGAGTTTGTAAGCCACTCTGAGACTCCTTTGGGTAGTGAAGGGCGGGGTATAAATCCAATCTCTTCTTCATGTCAGAGATTTCATGTCAAGACCACGGATTCTGTACCTTGACTGTCTCAATCCTCAAACCTTCATTAACAAACAAAGAATGCCAGCCAGGCTTAAGTAAACCAATAATCTGATCCTTCAAAAGAAACAATTTGACAACAGAGTCCACACAGATGGTCAGCCAGTTTCTAACCTCCCGTTTTCACAGTAATTAGCCAAAAAAGCTGTAGCGGTACAACAGAATCAGCATCTATATTCCAACAACATCCTGAGAAAATTCCATACTGGGTTCCAGCATTCCTGCCGGGTAGAAATGGCACTTGTCAAGATAACAAATGGTCTGCTGATGATTTTACATTGGGGACAGGTGGCAACTTTGCTTATGTTAGACTTTAAAGCCCATTCAATACTATTGAACATGGGTTGCTGCTTCAGCAACTGAGAGATGTTGTATGGGGAGTGACACAGCTGCCAATGTCTTGCCTACAAGATCTGTCAATCAATGATGACAGATGGCCATTAATTATCTCCAAGAGGCTTAAAATGTGGCATCCCTTAAAATGTGGCATTCTGTGTTCCATAATGCTCAGTATATACATACAGCCCCTTGAGGAATATCATGAGGGCACCACTTGAATATCGTCAACATTGGACTGCGCATTTCTTGACCCGTGAGCACTGACAGTTCTAACTGCTTCAGGGGTATGCACAGACAGAAGGGAGACTGGTGGCAGAAGCTGATAGGAGGATTCCCTTGCTTTCCTCAGACCCCAGCCTATTACATGGATCTAGAGAAGGTGGTGGGTCATGTACAAAATTTGGGTAGCATTCTTGAACATGGTAGTCTCCACTTGGGTAAGAATGACCAAACTGCAAATAAAAACTGCACCCTGTTCTGTTAAACATTTGACTGGAGGACTTGCTTACCTGTGGGGTGTGTGTGGATGAGTATATCAAAGTAACACTAGGGAACAGGGTGGATGTGATTTAAATCACGAGTCAGTAAGACTAGATTTAAATCATGGTTTTCTACATAGAAGTAGAAGAAGAAGAGATTGGATTTATACCCCGCCCTTCACTTGGAGTCTCAGAGCGGCTTACAAACTCCTTTCCCTTCCCCTCCCCACGACAGACGCCCTGTGAGGTAGGTGGGGCTGAGAGAACTCTGACAGAAACTGCTCTTTTTCAAGAACAGCCGTGCCAGAGGTTGTGACTGACCCAAGACACATCAGCAGGTGCAAGTGGAGGAGTGGGGAATCAAACCCGGTTCTCCCAGATAAGAGTCTGCGCACTTAACCACTACACCAAACTGGCTCTACATAAAGACTCATTCTTGCTGATATAATCTTCATATTTACCAGATAAAGGTTTCATTTTTAGAATAACAACTTTTCAGATGAGTTTCAGAGTTATATCAAAAAATTACTGATTTGGTTATACTATTAGAAACACATCATACACACACACACACATATATATATATATAAAACTCCCTTATGTATTGGCCATTTCCAGCTCTCCCACAGGCTGTGCAGTGTGCTCCATCAGTCATTGGCACATTAACCGCCACTTAAGAGTGCTCGTGTGCTGGGGGCTGGGTCTGCTCCTCTCCCCCGCCCACTACTAGCCTGGACATTCTCCTCTGACAGAATAAACTGCCAACCGGTTGTCTCTCCCGATGAAGACACTTCTCCTGCTTGGCTCCTGTGAGACTAACTTTTCCCTCGGTGGCTGTTGTTGTGCAGTTCAAAAGGAGGAGAGGAGAATGATGTAAGCTGCTTTAGTCTCCACTGTGGAGAAAGACTGTACTTTTCCTCCTGGGGAACCATTGCTGGAAGAGGTCAGAGGAGATCACTCAGAATTACAACTGCTCTGCAGATGGTAGAGATCAGCTCCCCTGGAAAAAATGCAAACAATAATGAAAACAACTGTGATGTTATATTATGAAAATATTTTTAGACTACTATTCTGCAGTGAATCTAAATATATTTTCATAACAGAACATCAGAGTTGGTTTTGTTATTGTTTGCATCCTTCCCGTGATCTTTCTGGAAGAAAGTTCCCGTGAACTCCTGGAAGAAATTGGCTGCTTTGCAGGCTGGACTCTGAGTCATTATAACTTGCTGAGGTCGCTTCCCTTCTACTTGGGTCCCCACTGCAGAGAAAGACTGTACTTTTCCTAGGTAGTAGGGGGGAAGAGATGGAAAGCTGAAGTCAGAGAGGCAGATAATGGTATGTTGATGGTTGGCTGGGAAGGAAATAGGGTTACCACCTCCGAGTTGGGAAATTTCTGGAAATTTGAGGGTTGGAGCCTGGAGAAGGTGGGATTTGAGGAGGGGTGGGTCCTCAGACAGGTACAAAGCCATAGACTCCACCCTCCAAACCAGCCATTTCCTCCTGGGGAGCCATTGTTGCCAATCTCCAGGGGAGGGCTGGAGATCACTCAGAATTACAACTGCTCTTCAGAAGGCAGAGATCAGTTCCCCTGGAGAAAGCAGTAAGCTCTGTGTCATTATACCCTGCTGAGGTCACCACAGCAAATTGACACTGAGTGTCCAAGGCCAGCACACCCAGAGCCTCTTTCTAGAGCTCACTGTATTTATTTCCACAACGAGCCTTATTCCTGGTCATAGATAAATCATTATTTATTTATTTTTCACATTTGTAGCCCACCCATCTCGTAAACGGGATCAGGGCGGGTTATATCATGGTTAATAAATATAATAAAATTCAAAACAGATTAAAAACATATGAAAACAGTAGTTGCAGCTTGCCATTGGGAGATGTCACTGGATCTGGCCAGTTATCAGTGTGTGGGTGACAGCAACCTCAGGGAGGCTATGTGTGGACCCCCACTGCCTC
Source organism: Gekko gecko (assembly GCA_029375565.1). Taxonomy (NCBI): domain Eukaryota; kingdom Metazoa; phylum Chordata; class Lepidosauria; order Squamata; family Gekkonidae; genus Gekko; species Gekko gecko. Next base: position 71,805,548 of record JAPDNY010000003.1, on the reverse strand, counting down.
AGCCAAAGGCCTGGCAGAACAGCTCTGCATTGTAGGTCCTGCGGAACTGGATAAGATCCCGCAGGGCCCTGATCTCAATAGGGAGCATGTTCCACCAGGTGGGGCCAAGGCAGAGAAAGCCCTGGCCCAGGCTAGGCGGACGTCCTTTGGGCCAGGGATCACCAGGAGATGTTGACTATCAGGGCATAGCACTCTTCAGTGCAAATACGGGAAGAGGCAGGTATGTTGGTCCCAGGCCACATAAGGCTTTGAAAGTTATTACCAACACCTTGAAGCAGATCTGGTACTCAACTGGTAACCAGTGCAGCAGATGAAGCACATGCCAAACATGCACCTGCACAGACGTTGATGTCAGCAGGTGCACTGCTGCATTTTGTACCAGCTGTAATTTCCGGATCAGCTTCAGGGGTAAGCCTGCATAGAGCAAGTTGTAGTAATCAAGCCTGGAAGTGACCATTGTATGGGTCACCATAGCTAGGTTCTGGGGGGAGAGATAGGGCTTCAGTAGCTGATCTGCCTAAGATGGAAATCTGGCAACTGCAGCAAGGAGTTACTCCCAGCATCCAGTGTTACTCCCAGGCTCTTCACTGACTGGGCCAGTATCAAAGGTGCCCCTTTCAGTGTGGGAAGCCTGGTGCCCACCTCCATACCGCCCCCAACCCGGGTACAGGACCTCCGTATTCAATGGATTTAACTTCAATTGGCTCTGCAACCATCCAGCCACAGCATCCAAAACCTCAGCCAGATTTCCAGGGATGGAGAATGGATGGCCGTCCATTAACAGATAGAGCTGAGTGTCATCAACATACTGATGACGGCCCAGCCCATACCTCCGGACTAACTGGGTGAGGGGGCGCATATAGATGTTGAATGACTTTGGTGAGAGGATCACCCAGAGGCACTCCACATTCTAGTTGGTGTCATGAAGAGACCCTCTCACCTACAGCCACCCTCTGTCCCTGATCATGGAGAAAGGAGGAAAACCATTTCCAGGCAGTCCCCTACACTGGTGAGGCGGTGGGTCAAAAGATTGTAAATAATTGGGCTGGGTGCAAGCTCACAGATGCAATGGAGGCTGTGCAGAAATCCTTCTTTGCAGCTTTCACTGCCGTCTCATAGGTCTCCATAAACGTCCTATAAGATGTTCGTGATACTTTGTCACGAGTATGCCGCCACCTTCTCTATAGCCATCTTAGCTTCCGCTTCATCCTCCAGAGCTTTGTGGTATACCACAGTGCTGCTTTGGTGCGGGGGCATAGAGGGCACCAGGGGGCAATCTCGTCAATGGCTTCAGAAAGTCCTCCACCAGCTCATCTAATGAGGTGCCAGTGGGCATCGGGTCCCACAGAGCTTCCCGAAGCTGTAATAAATGCACTCGCCACCTAAACAGGGTGGGTATGGTATGCTCAGCCGGACCTTCAGTTTAATAGGTTAATCATTCATATTTGGTAAACTTTTTGGCTGTACTTTACCGGAAGGAGAAAAATAATCATTACCTTAGTATTAACAATGTAAATAGTTTTATTTAATTAAAACAATCTGTATTCTTTGTATTTGCTTGAACATCCATGTTTGTTAATTGATGTGGTTGAACAAAATATCTTTTTTTAAAAAAGCAGACTCTCAGCCTGGTCCGCACATGAAAAACTTAAAATACTGTGCTCTGTAGCTCACTCATCTTCATCTTCTTGTTTGTTCATAATCTGGAAAAGAAAAACAAGCATTCCTGCTTTATCGGGTCCCAAATGATTTCTCAGTTTAGAATGAATGAGTCCAAAGGAACAGAATATTCTACGCCCGCAGAAGCTACTGCTGTTAACAGTAAAATCATTACTTCAACAGTCCCTAAATCAGTGACTTCCACCAGTTCACTGGTGTGACTTTCTTTAAAACTTCATCAGCAAACATATATTTCTTGAATGGTTCCCCCTTAGCTCTGAACTTTATTAAAGTTGGCATTACAGATGGATGATTGCTGGATACCCATGTCATAGCTAACTCCTCTTCCTCAGCACTCAAGGTTTGACCCTGGTACCAGATATTGACAATATTTGCGACAAAATGAGCTGGAGAAAGTTGTTGTCCCATTCGGTTTTTAAATGCTTGTAATTTAATTCTTTCATCGTGCCATTCTGTTTAAGTGCTCATTCAGTTCCTTCCAAATTTCAACAGCATCAGCAATAAAACAGCTATTTTTCTGTATTTTATTTAAAGCTTCAGAAACGGGTTTCAGGATGCTCAGCATCTGTTCAGCATTTCTCTTAAACCCAATGTTGAGGATTTTGGCCATGAGAGTGCCATCTATTTTCTCTCAATTGTGTTCACAAACTGTCATCAGAATAGGCCATTTCTTGATATACTGCTCAAAACAGTCCATCACAGAGTTCCATCTAACATCTTGTGAGAGCGTTCGCTTGGTTCCACCCATTCTTTTCAGAGCTGCTGCTGCAAAATGATTGTTACAGAAGTATTTAGCAATTTATTTCTGGAAAACTTTGGCTAGGAGGTGCAGCAAATGAACACTGCAACCATATGTTATTAGCTTTGCATTCCGTTCCTGCTCTTCTAATTTTCTTCTCATCTTGGATACATTTGCAGCATTGTCTGTGACCAAACTGCATACTAGACATTTGAATGTTTGTTCACAGGGCTCTTTTTTGTAGAGCAGCAGGAACTCATTAGCATAATAGGCCACACCCAACATCAGAAACTCATTAGCCTATTAGGCCACACCCCATGTTACCAGAAGTGTGGTCATCCAGCCACACCCACCTTTTGCTTCTTATTCTGTTTACCTTGCTTGCTGTCAAAATGGTTTTGGCAAAACCAATAAAAATGTTATTTTTTAAAAGAGTTTCCAATTCCATACTTTTAATAATTAATATTATATTTATTTTAAAAGTAATGTTAACAATAACATAAGCAAACAGCTCAATAAACACTGTGGAACTTGGAAAACTATACTGAAATGGCGAGATAAGTCTTTAAATCTAAGTTGAATTCATCCCTCCAAAAGTTTCCAAAATGCTGACAGGTCACCAGTTGCCTCTGTTCTTTCTCGGGCCTTGCTTTGAGTTGATAAGGCAGAACGATGACCTTGAAGCATCCACTTTCTAACATAATATGTTGGGTCGAAGAAGGCTGTAATTGGAGGGCCAACAATTCTTATAAATAATAGATTCTCCAGTGTTTTGATCAACAAGGGTCCCGGTCACATGAGCAGGTTACTGCGCTGCTGAAGGGAGGCAAATTAGAGCCGGAGCAAAAAGATATGCGAGATGCCATGCAGACGCTAATAGCCGGCGATCACACGGTGATGTTGAAGCGCATCAAAGGGTTTTGCTTTCACATTCTTGCGCATGCGCAATCTTACATTTCTTCACATACTGTGGAGGCTTGGAAAAACCACATCCGGTGTGATGGGACGCATGCACCGGATTAACTCAGCTTCCGCGATCTGACGCTTGCCTGCAACCCGCGTTTTCCGGTTGCTTCTACCCTTTTGCTGGTACTTTTTAAATCCGCTTCTTTGGGCTGACAGTACAGGTTGGTGATGGGTGCGCTACGCTTCCCAGATGTTGCCATATGATTGTGCCCATTTGATGTGCCCTCAACCCATCCGTTTCATGGGGCAAATCCTCCCGTGTGACCGGGGCCAGTTTCTGGGGTGGCAATCAGGTTCATCTGTGAAAACCCCCTTTCACACACACTGGAGAAAATTGCTATCGTATTGGTCACAAATTTGAAAGTAAGGAGGGCAACACAGAAAAGCCTGTAGGGGAACATTTCAAAAGTTTTCCTGGACATCCATTTACAGGAGTCTTTTTTCTGCCTTATTCATAAGAGTGACTTTATACTGAAATTTACTAAATTATGGCCAATTACAAAATGGCTACTCTAAAACAAAGAGCCCAAATCAAAATTTTGGGAGGCTCCATGCCATGTCTCCTTCTACAAAGAATGCAGATCATTCTACACTGGTGTTATTGCTGACGCAAAAGTGATACTTCCTGGGCACTTCTGAAACACTTTCTGCTGCATGCAAGTGGGTGTTAGATAAGATGCCAGTGGGCACCACACTGGGGCATAACAGTGAAAGACTGTAGAGGTGATGAACAAATCTGATTGTTTTTAATGTATTAGTTGGCTGTATCTCTGTAGATTTTTTTGCATATTTCAGAAATACTTAAGGCATTATTTGCTGGCAATAAAGAAAGATTTGATATCAAGACAAACTGGATCTCCTAGAAAAACAAAGAGTTGCAGCTTTGTTCTACATATGCAAACAACATTTTCTCCAATTCTGATTCCAAATGCCAAAATTCAAACTACCTATGTTATCACTAACAACTGCAGCAACACATAGCATTTAAGTTTCAAAGTGCTTCACCGGTAATAACCCTAAGGGATATTGTGTTTACTTCCATTTTCTCTATGCTTTTTTTAAGTGCATTTTTTTCTAACAAAGGGAGAAATCAAATGCTTTCTTTCAAGTATTTCTCTCCCACCCCCTCCCTGCACACATTTGGCCTGAAATCTCCCTCCCCCTCAAGATCCAGAGAAACTCATTAACAAGAGCTCAGCTTTCCAGGATGTACTAAAAGGAAGGACAGGATAGCCCATTGGAAACAGAGAGACTTGAAGGCCCTTTGGAAATAATGGGAGCCAGGAATGCCAATTGATTCGCATGGGCTACATTGAAATACATTACAGCTCAAGAGTTGCAAAAAAAATGTGGAATGGATTTTCCATTAAGGTCTCTGGTCCCAAATACAGCACTCTGGGACTCGAATGACAGGCCCCACAGAGGAATGACAGCCCAGGAGGGTAGGAAATGTGTCCTGGGACTGGATTGACAGGTTGTAGAGTGGAATGACAGCCCCTGGGCATAGCAGGAGTGTTTTGGGACTGGAATGACAGGCCCCAGAATGGAATGACAGCCCCTGGGGGTTACAGGAGTGTTCTGGGAGTGGAATGACAGGCCCCAGAGTGGAACGGCAGCCCCTGGGGTTAGTAGGAGTATTCTGAGACTGGAATAACCAGCTCTAGAGTAGAATAACAGCCTAGGGGGGTGGGAGATGTGTCCTGAGACTGTAATGATAGGCCATCAGAACACACCTGCTACCCCCAGGGGCTGTCATTCTACCCTGGGGTTAGTAATTCCAGTCCCAGAACACTCCTGATACCCCCAGGGGCTGTCATTCCACTGTGGGGCCTGTCATTCCAGCATCAGAACACACCTGTTACCTCCAGAGGCTGTCATTCCCATCCTAGAGCAGTGTATTTGGGACCAGAGACCTTAATTAAAAATCCATTCCGCATTTTCTTTGCAACTCTTCTTGAGCTGTAATGTATTTCAGTGGAGCCCATGCAAGTCAATTGGCATTCCTGGCTCCCATTATCTCCAAAGGGCCTTCAAGTCTCTCCCATTGTTTCCAATTGGCAATCCTGTCCTTCCTTTTAGTACATCCCCTTTCCATGAGCAGCCTGGCTTTCTGGCGTGAGCAATCAGAAAGGGGAAAAATGTTTTCTTTCTTTTTAAAAATAAAAGCTAAGAAGAAACAAAGAGCAGGAAAGCTGGAGAAATCCAAAAGGGACTGGGGGGGGGGAGACAGGAGAGATGCGTTGGAATCAAACTTTGGCAAAGACGTACTGTTGGAGGGGGAAGGGAAAATGGAAGCCACCTTATTGCTTCAAATTTTTGGGCACTGCAAATAGTAAGAAGCCTGATTAGAAAATGTGTATTGTTTTAATTCACAGTTTTTTCTACTCCTCTCTCTTTCTTTCTTTCCATACACACACACTCCACCTTTCTTTCTGCTTTGGTGTTCAAAATAAAAGGGAAAGGGCCACAGGAGGAGGGAACTCACCCTGTTCCCCAAGGATTTCCACATTTACAATACAAAAGTTCACCAGAAGAAGCAGAAGTTCTGCAGCCAGGAGGAGCAAAACTTTAGAGCTGGCAAATAGCATCCTCTGCCAACTGCCATTGCAGGAAGCACGCAAGAGCAGACTACATAGCTCAAAAAAAATAAAAAAGCTCCAAGACCAAACAGCTTTTGGGTAGAGGACTCTGAAACCCCCCACACACACACTGTAGGGAAGCTATGGCTTGACTCTTTATAAAAGATAAAAGAGGGATTTCTCACCACCCAAGCAGGAAATAAGAGAGGCAGGAGAAGGAAAGAGCTGCGACGCCAGAGGCAAGGAAGAAAATTTCACCGCACGTGCTTACTCCCAGTGCTCTGCTTGGATTGATGCTACTTCTGGGTGAGAGGAGCAGGGCTTTTGGCAAGGGAGGGGTGAGCACGGAAGCCAGGCGGAACACCGTTCCTCTGCATTCCGGCCCCAAAATAGCCCTGTTTGTTAACATGTTATTAATAGCTTTTGCTGCCACTTCTTGGAAGTATTCCTATGTATCATTTCTGCAAGGAAGACATTCCCTTCTTCTGTTGTTATACAAGAACATACAACAGAAGGATCATTGGGGACATTACACTACCCACCAAGACTAGGTTAATAATTTTACCCTCTAGAGCGGTTGCACATTGCTCCGTTTCTCTGTCATGTGCTTTATCCAGCAGGTTCCCTGCAACATCTGCTCTTCTGGCTGTGCTGTATTCTTCTCTTAGTGACTGAACCATATTAATGAAGTGTGGATTTTCAATTAGACAGAAAGGAGAGTTTGTCACATAAACAAACTGGGCAATTTTTTCATCAATTAACTCTTTTTCTAATCTGCTGGTTTTTATCACAAACTTATCTATGGTGGTTCCTGGATGGTTGCCTTTTTTCTGTGATATATATGATGTGACTGAAATATTATCCTGGACAAATAACTCTGAAATTGTAGAACTGGAGGATGGTGATCCCAAAGTTGGATAGGTTCCAGAATCCTTTATGTTGATGATGGATTCCCTTAAACAAAATAGTCAATGCCGTTATTTTATTATTTATACCATTTCTGCTTATTTATTATCACTCAATATATTCACTGCCACTCAGTACTGCCCAAAAAAGGAATATATGCTTGCCTCAACTCTTTATTTCTGCATAACAACTGTATCAAAAGGGCAGTCACATGCAGTAATAATAATATAATTTTGCTCAAACACAACAGTTCCTCAAGGCAGTCTTTAAGAAATATGATGAAATCAAAACGTTTACCAACCTGAAGATCCTGCCTGTTCCAACATGTTCCTTTTGCCATCTCCATCACAGCACTTCTCATGATGTTGTTTCATTTGGGCCACCAGGCCTTGCATTTCTTTGCTGCAGTGTTTGCATTTTGCACACATGCCCGCCTTATCCACAGGTAGAGGAACTTCATTAAAATATTCCCAAACTGGGTGTCTTTTACGGCCTATTATAAGTTTTCTTCTCCAGGGAAAGAATAATATGATAAACCTCAGGCTATACACACAAAAATCCAAAGACTTGAGGGGTATTCTGCTCAAAAGGTTTCACTTTCATTTTTACTGCTGGCCCCTCCCTCCTTACACTTAGCTTCTTGTGCAGATCTATTCCACTCCCAACAATACTCTTTCAATTCCTTAAACGTTCTGAAACTTAGCACTTAGGAGGTAAGGCACTGATTCTGTGTACCTAGATTTGCAAAGGAACAATGGCATTAAAGTCTTTTCCTCAATTCTGTATGTTTATTTTATAACATTTTTGCTGTGAAGAAAAGGCATGTGATCTCTGTAGGCCAGGGTTGCCAGTCCTGGGTTGGAAAATACCTGGAGACTTTGGGGGTGGATCCAGGAGAGGGTGGGGCTTGGGGAGGGGAGGGGCCTCAGCAGGGTACAAGGCCACAGAGCCCACCCTTCAAAGCAGCCATTTTCTCCAGGGGAGCTGATCTCTGTCAGCTGGAGATCAGTTGTAAAAGCGGGAGATTCCCCACGCCCCACCTGGAGACTGGCAGCCCTACTGCAGACACAAATTCACAGTTTAGAGAACTTTAAAACCAAGCATCTGTGATAATATCTTCTGGATAGAAAAACTGCCCAGTGATCTTACAGAAACCTCTGGAAGAGCATGGCATTGTGAATGAATTAATCGAATTCATTTACCAAAAAATTGAAACATCGCATGAATATACAGCCTCCTGCTTAAAATTAAACCTTATTTCATGATGCATAGCCTTTGGACTGTAATGCATCTCAAATAGAAAACTATCTTTAGGCAGAAAGCATTTATTTAAAAAATCCAATTTAAATTTTAAAAAATCAATTTAATTTTTTAAAAATCCAATTTTTAATTTTTCTAAAAACCATTGATTTTTTATCCACCCGGCTAGGGAGACAGAATGCTATTCTGATCATAACTCTGCTCACTTACCAGGAGAGAGGCCACAGCTAAGTGGCAAAACACATGCTTTGTGCAAAGAAGGCCCAGGTTCAAACCATGGCATTACCACGTAAAATGGTAACAAGACTCAGCAAGATAATTCCAGGTGGAATTAGACAATACTGACCAGAAAGCCCAATGTTCTGTATGTGATAAGACTACTCCATGTTATGATGCAGAACGTGGCTGGGTTTTGCTGCGCCTCCGGTTACATCACAAATCGCCATTTTTCTTTTAGGTACACAAACTATTGCTGTCGAATCCTAATCTCACTGCAATAATATCACAGCATTGCCTTTCCAGGGTCTTGAAGCAAACCCCCTCTGCCCAAAAAACCCCAAAGGGACAGATCTACAACTGCATTCAGTGAGCTCCCAGCTGAAGACGTTTCCTTGAACCACATGTTCTTCACACATAAGGGGCTTCAGCCTGAATGCGCGTGAAGGGCTTACGCCACTTGAAAGCTGATAGAGAGCAAGGAGAGAGAAAAATTTCCAAGGGATACCAGATGTACTCTGCCAGCTTCAATGAAAGTTGTATCAAATTACTCTAGCTGCAGACGGGGGCCAGTGTGATGCCGTTAATCTCAGAACACTCCCCTCTGCTTTTTTCAAAAACCAAGCTAGGCTAGCCGCACGGTGATCACCACCAGTGTTCATTAGAGCTCTGTGCTAATGCAGTAGCTCCTGCTTTGTTTAGCTGTGTCCAAAATACAAGCCCCGACCATTTTCCAGATGAAAAGCCCAAAGCAGTATTTGGCAAGTGAACCTCCCGGTGACTCAGCCAGTGGCCCTGGCTTACCTAAAAGGGCATTGTGGAAAACTCTAGGCTTATTAAATTTAATGAGGAATGCGACTGGTTCTTAAATAATTCACCGCTTATCCCCAGCTGCTGCTGTGGTAACAGGAGCTCAGCAAGATGCCACTTCAAGAAACTATTCTGTGCTGCCATGTGTCCAAAACCAACTTGACACAGAAGTCAAAAATACAGCACGCAGAGATACCGAATGTAGCTTCAATGTATCAACAGGCGTCATGATCATCGACCGTGATATTCAGCAGTATTTCCACTAATATACTACTACTAGCCTGATACTAGTGCTTCGCTATGGTATTTAAGTTCCGTAAACCCAGTTATAACACTGATGATGTGAAATCTGAAATGGGACATTTGTTGTAGGAATTCTAATGGAGAAGGCTGTAGTGTAAGAAATGAAGTGAGACATACGTACTTTTTGTTTCTCTACCGAAGGACCTCTCTCTAGACCACATTGGTGGTTCTGTCCTCAGGTGCTAGGATCACCAGGTTGCTTGGTGAGCTCTCTCTGGAGCAGGCCACATAGAACTGCCCATTTAAGAAGCAGTCATCTGTTAAGTCAACTCCTGCTACCTTCCACGAAAGTGATGGCCTCTCTACTGTGTTCCTGGATTGTTTTGCTCATATGGAGACTGTGTTGTTCTGAGCACTTCAGAGTAATCTTGCTGGTACTTGGCCTGTGCAGCTCAGTGCACTGCAGGAGTATTATGTGCAAATGTCTTTGCCGCATTCCTAAGTTGCCTCCTCCTTGTAGCGTTGGTGTCTCTGGCTCAATGTTTGCCAGGAGCTTTCTTGGGGACAATAAGAGGTGAGAGGTGTGAGGGGGAGTTGGTGTGAAAGAGTGGTGATGCGGTGGACATTTCTTCAGGTTCATGAGGGAGGCATGCATCGAAACGGCTCCTAGAAATGTCCTTTACTATCTCCCCATAAACATTCATTAACTCAATTGCCATGCTGGCTTTTTTGAAAAATGTCTGTTCAGGAGTCTTGAATAGCTGATTTCTGTAACTGTCCTCAACTGTCTGCAGTCTCTTCTAACTGTGTTTTTACCTCAGAACACTGAGATCCACAGCTGAGCAATCAGAGGGAGGTGGGTGCAAGTAGGCAGGTTTTACCTCAGAACTCTGAACTATACAATTGACCAATCAGGGGAGGGGGCTGGCAAAGAGGCAGCAGCCTGCCAGGCACATGGAAAATAATTGGGGGAACACATTTTGCCCCTTTTTTACTCCCTTAGGGGTCATGTTTTTCAGAAATCTCTCTTCATGGGGGGGGGTTGACGTCATGGTAGGAATGCACTCTCCTTATTTTGGGTTTCTTGGTGCAGGGGTTTGGCCTGGGCATTGAATTTGTTTTTATAAAAATGCTTCTCATTTATGTTACATTTTAGAACTGGGACATAACTACATATTCAAAACACCATTCAAGCAATCAGATATTAAGCAAGTTCATATGAACCAGTTTTCTAGAACCCACATTATGAGAAGTTAAATAACCTAATAAAGGAAACCAGTTTTCTACAAATTTGGGGTATATTTCCATTGTGGGTGGAAATGTGGCTAAGTTGGGCCAGCAGCACCACTAAGGTGATCCTGCTGGGGCGGTGTCCCTGATGGATTAAAGTACCCTGGTCCTGCTCCTACACCTGACAGACAACTACCTGTCTGGTGTTGGAGGGGATTATGTTTAAAGGCATCAGAGAGGCTGGGCCAGCAGCAGGGCTAAGGCAATCCTGCTGAGCTAACCTCCCCGGTGGCTGTAAGCATCCCACCTCCTCTCCTACACCTGATAGGCAGCTGCCTGTCCAGTGTAGGAGGGGGAGGGGGAGGAATATAAGACGCCACTGTGGCGGCAGGGCTGACAGGATCACTAAGGTGTTACTGCTGGGGTGGGCTCCCTCGGGGCTTTAAGCACCCTGCAACCACTGCTGCACCTGACAGACAACCACCTGTTAGGTGTAGGAGGTGGGGGGAGTGTATTGGAAACCATCAGAGAGGCTGGGCCAGCAGCATTACTGCACCTCACAGGTGGTGGTTGGCCATTCCTGATTTCCTCAACTGTCATTAGCTCTGTGCAGTCTCCTGTAACTGGGTTTTTTTTAACTCAGAACACTGAGCTCTGCAGCTGATCAATCAGAGAGTGGGGGATACAAGGAGGCAGCAGCCTAGCAGCCGCATAGGAATCAATAGGGGTGCACATTTTATCCCTTTTGACCCACTTAGGGGTTGAATTTCTAAAAATCCCTTCTTAGTGAGCATCTATGTCATAGCAGGAACACTCTCCCCGAATTTCGTGTTCCTAGGTTCAGGGATTTGGCCTGGGTGTTGATTTTACAGTGAGGGGACTTTCTCTCTATATATAGATATACCAACAGAATATTTGGTCTAGTAATTCACAGTCTGTACCTACACTACAGAATGCATTTTGGTTTTAAAAGCCGATCCCTCTTCCAGGGCACTCAGGAAATTGTACTTCTCTAATGAGGAAGAAAGTAGGGATCATGAACTTCAGTACCCTTGTCAAACTACACTTTGAAGGGAAGGAGACTGTAAACCACTCTGAGACTCTGAGTGAAGAGTGGGGTATAAATCCAGTAGTAGTAATAGTAGTAATAGTAATAGTAGTCCTTCTTCCTAGGACTCTCTGAAGGAAGCCATGTATGATGAACCCCTGTATCTTCCCAACTAAGATTTAGTTTCCCCCCACTAAATCTTCTGTTTCCCTCAGAGACTGAGTTGCCCTACAGTAGTGTGTATAAATTCTTTGTCATAAAAGACTTGACTGTCCCACCCTATATCAGAGATTTAGTTTTGGCTTTTTCTCATCTCAGGAACTCTACTGAAAATACAGGAGCTGTCCAGTTTTTTTTAAACCTTGAGAAATGGCACTTGAGGCAAATTACCTTTCAAAAAGAGAATAAAGATTTTATTAAACAGGCAGGGAATATATTTATAATAGTATTAGTCAAGGTTTTGATATTGCTGAGGTAAAAAACCTTTCTAATATATACAGAGTTGAATTCTTAGAACATTCAAGAAAGTGTATTCGTAGTTTTGTTTCAAGGCTTTCTATTTCTTTCTTTGAGAGGTAATTTGTTCACTAAAATTCAGCACTAGGACAGTTCTTATTGATGTTTCTAGATTTCTTCCTTCAGTATTTCTAGGTTTCCCTTTAGATATTACAGCTTTTCACAAACTTCTGAGGTGTCTAAGCTTTTCCCCTTTATCACAGACCAGGGTTCTCTTCCCAACCCCTTTCACTAGCAGGAAGTTATTCTCCTTGTCCCTAAGAGGCAATAACCCCTTTTACTATTTGGCTTGTATGGGAGTTCTCTCTAACTTCCCAGACCTTCTGTCAAATCCTTCTCAGTATCCTTTGTCTGTATAAGGCTGATCTGTAGCTTTTCTGACTGATAATTTAAGTTCTCCCTCAGAGCAGTTTTAATATACCTAGACAATAGGGTTTCTCTTCTTCTTTCTGTAGAAGAACTTTTCTGACTATCACCTGTCAGAAAACACTGACTCCCAAATGTCTCTTCCCTCAGAAGCCAGATGCTAGTTTTCAAAAGACCAAACAGTGAAAAACCAAAAGATGAAAGATCTCTTTTCCCTCCAGATCAGCTGTTTTGTTTTCTCTCTCAGTTGATGCTGGCCAATCAGAGAGTAAGCAGAGCAGCCAAACTCATAAGCTTAACTCTTGAACTCCCTGACTCTCTGACACAATCAGCATCTTAAAAAGCCTGCTTTTCTGTGCAGTCCGTCACACTATGATAACATAACTACCAATTTGTAACTGGTTTATTTGTAACATTATTTAAGTTATAAACCATAGCAACAAGAAATCAGTGAATCCACCAGCCACAGCTTGTTGAGTAGTACGATATCTTGTGGCTGCCTAGTCACAATGAGAGCAGTATGTGAACATTGTCCATCTCGCTTGAGTGGAAGCAGAGGAGTCAGAAAGCAGACAAGGCTTGTGTACAGCCTGAGATTTGTTACTGATGTCTGCTGTAGTTTATCTTGATGTTTGAATAAGGCATGACTCTAAAGCTGTATTCAAACACATAACAGGAGATCTAATTCTACAAACAACTTCATAAAAGGCATTTCAAGATCAGCTGCAGTACTGCAGGTATCAGTACAGAATAAAACAAAATTTATACAGATGGGCATTTCTTCTCCCATCTGCATCTCCCAGCCCAGTCAGTGAACCGTGATCCAATAATTCATCATAGTTACGTTACCATAAATAGAAAGATTACAGTAAAAATGATCTATTCTGGTTGGCTTTAAGGCAAACATAACTCTTCATACTTCTTTTACATTTGCAGAGCCGTAAGAATCATATTTGAATCCAGGTTATTCAAGGCCACTGGACAGATATTCTCATATACATATCCAGGCCTTCTGGATTTCATATGCTTTACCCAGCTGATATGATGGTAAGATGGGATCATGAAGATTATGATTAAAAAAAACACTGGTTTAAAATGTTTCTACTGCACTTTTCTATATAAATATTTGTGATGCAACATCATTATGCATTACATCTGTTGTACATATTAGATTCCATGTCAAAAACGAAGTCAAATGAGGAGGAAGATCTATGTTTTATTTCAATTAACAGGAAAACAGCTGTACCAAATAGTCCATCCAAAATTTACTTTCTTCTCAGCATATTCAGGAGATATGCTTCAATTAACAGGAAAACAATTGGACCAAATAACTCATCAAAAATTGACTACTTTCTTCTTTTTATTCTTCATTTTCCTCTTCTTCTTCTTCTTGAACATATTCTGAGCATATTCAGGAAATACATGATATTTTATACATGGACTGACATCATCAAAAAAACAATATTCAAAAAGCATAATTGGTTACAAAAGACAGTGGTCATTTGAATAATAAGCCTCTGATTTGTCAGATGTAAAGAAACATATATCTACATCAAATCTACGTAAAACCTAAGTGTTTACTTAACCTAACCTAAATGATAATGGGCAAGGATTCTTCATATCCCAAACAAAAATGTTGGTTGTTCTTGATATGAGGCCAAAATCTTATCTGACCCAGACATTGCAAGGGTTTGCCCTTAAGAACTACAGAATCATAAACTTTGTACCTATTATGTTGTCTGCTAACAATATCAGATCTACAAGAGGAAAGCCTTCTATATAACAGGCCTTTCTAACATCCTAATAAAATATTACTTAAAAGAGAAATCCATAAAACCAAGAAAAAATATGAATATGAACAATCAAGAAGAAAAAACCTATATAAAAAAATCTTTATATTCCCATTCACACTACAAATCTCATGATTACATATGAGACTTTGAGGGAGAAGTCTACTTCTAACTGTGCACAAAATACTGAGTCTGGTTTTAATGTAACAACGGGTATGGTAGTAACTGATCAGCCTTTCAGTGAGAAAGAAGAAAGCACTACCTTTTTTTCTTAACAGAACTTAAAGAAAGAGGGCTCTGGTTTTTCAGATCAAGGAATACCTTGAGCAAAACAAAGAGACCCCAGGATCACCACATTAGCGGGGAAAATACCTTCACAATGCCAGTGTTATATTTAGAAAGCAGTGTATTCTCTCAGTTACAACAATCTAACCAACAGGAAGGTTAAAAACACAATCTGGAGAGTTATTACCTTACCTATAAAAACTGTGGGTGGGGGAGGTGAAGAGATAAAACTTAGGACTCATCTTTAGGACAGTAGCTGCTTGCCTCCCTGAATGCACTCCAATCTCTAGAGAAAAGCACAGTACAATCCTGATGAGGAAGGTGGTAAGACGGGGTAGACATACAGACTTTTGATTAAGAGTGTGCAAAAGAACCCCCGGTAATTTTCAGGTGAGCGTATTTTGAACCCCAAAAATATCAGCATTTCCCTATATTCCTGAATCCCAATATTAGTATAGATATTTGGGATTCAGGAAATATCCAAGATTGCTGAATTCTTTCGGCTCCATTATACCCTATGGGGACCGTGGCAGTCAATGGTCCCCATAGGCTATAAAGCAGAATTGAGCCAGGGGTATCTGGGGCTCTGGGGGGGCTGTTTTTTTTTAGGTAGACACACCAAATTTTCAGCATAGCTGCTGGTGCCTCTCCTCAAACCCCCCGCCCAAGTTTCAAAAAGATTGGACTATGATCTATAAACCCCAGAGGAAGGTGCCCCCATCTTCCATTGTTTCCAATGTAGGAGGGAAGTCATTTAAAGGGAATGTGGTCCCTGTAAATGCCTTTTGCCAGTTGCATGGCAAGTGAACTCCAAAGTGACAAGTTCACCCAGAAGGTGTTTAAAGGGAAGACAACCCTTTAAACACCCACTGTCTGGTGCCCCTGAAAAATCCCTGATATTTTTGGGATTTTTCAAGGCGGTTATTTTTGGATAGCTGAATCAGCAGCTCACTCAGTAACTGGCTGAGAGACACCCCCCTGATAAATACCAATATTTACCAGGTATTTTTTCAGCTTGGTTTATACCAAGCGGACACTCCTACTTTTGATCACTTGGCAGTACCATTTAGGGATGGGCATGAACTGGCCCACAAACTAAAGTTTTGTGACTAATTTTGGGTGGTTTGTGGTTTGCAAACTGAAGTTTGTGGCAGGTCAACCTGCACAAACTTTCTGTACTGGCCCCAGTGGGTCTGGTGCAGGAGCAGGCAGAAGTTCCACAGAACAACCAAGGAGAAAACACCGAAAACACCAAGTAGTCACTCACAGCAAGGGTTCAGGCAGGAGAGTGGTCAAGAGACAGTCCAACATTCAGGTATCTAGAAAAGGGAGTTATCAGGTAGTCCAAGTTTCAGGGGTCCAGAAGTCTGATGGTCCAGTGTCCAGTCCAGATTCAGAACAACAGAATTTCCAGTCAGAGGTTCAGGAGACAAGGTGGGTGGTTATGGAGCCGTGGTATACGTTGCATCCACAATGAGCAGCTTCCCCCTGCCTGGATTTATAGCTGACTCTCCACGGGCGGTTTAGCTGCTGCTCATTGTGGCACACATCCCTGCAAGTACTCATCTGGCAACAGGTGTCTGCGATCCATCAGACGCTCACTGCAATGGGCTCTCAGGTCTGATCTCCACTGATGGTGCCAGCGCTCAAGAGGTGTTGGAGAAACACTGGACCCGGCCTCCACCCTCTCCTCCACATCTGGACTGGATGCCGGTAAATTGCTTGCAGCTGGAGGAGAGGGCAGATTGGCTACAGCCAGCGTGTTGTCAAGACCTTGCATCTCCTGTCCTTGAAGATTCATGGGCTCTATCTCAGCTGGTGGTTCCTCCTCTTCAGAGGAGGTGTCATTATCAGAGGAGGTTTTGTTATCAGGCTGGTAGTTCATCCAGCCAGGCTGGCTACCAGGGAGACATATGACACTTTCCATGAACTTTCAAGGGGTTCGTGGTGGTTTGTGAATGGATACATTTCCAGACAGTCTCTGCTCAATTAAAATGTTTACCAAACTTCAAAGCAACATAACTTGGAGGGCATGTAGAGGAGCATCTAGGAGAGGTCGCCTGTAAGTTTGATGTCTCTAGGTTGCACAGGGTCCATTCTATACATTTCTGAAGCTCTGCCTGTCATTTCCCCAGAAAGCACTTTCCTGAGAGCACCTTCTTTGGGGGCTGTAACTTGAATCCCATAAATCCAATCCTCACCAAACTAGGAGGGCAGGTAGAGGTAAGTCAGCCAGAGATCCCCTATGATTTTCTGTCTCTAGCATGCCAGGGGCGGATTCTACCTTGTCACAAACCTCACAAATTGAACCAGTACATTTGGTGCCAAGAAGTCCATGACAGTTCATGGCTTATGAACCCGGCATGACACAAACCACGAACCAAAATAAACTGCATTTTCCCAGTTTGTGCCCATCCCTAGTGCCATTATTAATGATGTGTATGAGAGCTGTAAGCTAAATTATGAGAAAGGAAACACTGACACATCAAAATGATGCAAATCTGCATCACTTATGGGAATTTGGTTTTGATTTATGGACTGTGAGTAAATCAAGTTTCATACACTGCAAAGCCTTCCAAATACCTGTTTACTGTTCAAATATAGTTCCATAATACTGATACATCTCTCTGAATTTCCTTCTGTATGAAAACTTTAATGACTGTTATTGAATTATTCCAATTGATAAATTATGACTTGAGTCAAATGTTCAGTTTCTGTGTTAGCTAACCTTTTGTATGTTGTGGTGATCTGTGGTACTAAATTGATAATATTTGGGAAGAAAAATAACCTGAAATATAAAAACATGCTTTTGAGGTTTGTAAAGTATATACCAGAAACTGAGTGTGGAGCACAATTCTAGGCAAAGGGATTACTTGTGATCCTATAGTGTTCCCCCTCATTTTGAACTTGTACCTACATTCCTTTCAAAAAAGGTTGCAGGGTATGAACCATGCATCTGTGGAAACATTCAATACTGCCCTGGAAAAAGTGGAGTGGGGGCAGTTGATTCATAAAATGAGAGGGGCCAGAGCCCCACCCACCTGCAAGTCACACCCTCTAACTTACAAATTTCTACTATTACCAGGTAGATAAGCATTTGTGGCTACTATGTAAGAAAAGGAAAGGCACTCTGTCCCCACCCAATGCATAATTTCTCGCTATCTGCAGCCTTAGTACTGACAGAGAAGATTAACCTTGACCAGGTCCATAGCTATGGGGAGGGGCATTTCGGTGCCCTGCCCCCTTAAGTATAAGCAGGGCTCTTTTTGTAGCAGGAACTCCTTTGCATATTAGACGACACACCCGTAATGTAGCCAATCCTCCAAGAGCTTACAGTAGCCCCTGTAAGAAGAGCTCTGTAAGCTCCTGGAGGATTGGCGACATTAGGGGTGTGTCGCCTAATATGCAAAGGAGTTCCTGCTACAAAAAGAGCCCTGAGTATAAGCCATGCCCCATAACAAGCCATGCAAGAATATTCTGCAGCAGGCAGGCAGAACAACCCCCGTTTCCTCCTCGCAATTGCTGGAGGTCCATGCGGGCAGTCTCCACCCTGGGGGAAGGTAATGAACAGAGCGAGCAGCTGGTTGTCTACCAGCTCCCTACCTGCTAGGGTGGTGAGAGAGCAGGGGGTGAGGAGGCTGCTATGCTGCCTCTCTGCAGTGTTCCTGTGCCAGGCCTCTCTTTGCGCCTTCACCAGGGGAGGAGTCATGACGTGACAGCACAGCAGACTCCTTGCCCACCCGCTCGCCAGCCTAGCAAGCAGAGAACCAGCCGCTGGCTCCGTTCATTATCTTCCCAGGATGAAGACTGCCCGCATGGACCTCCAGCGATTGTGAGGAAGGAACTGGGGTGTTATTCTGCCTGCCTGCTGCCCTGGTGCCTGGCTGGCAGGTTGAGAGCCGGCCGCTCACTAGCCCACCGGCCAGTGCGACTTAATATTCTTGCATGGCTTTTTGTGGGACATAGATCACACAACAATTAAGAACAGAAAGCAAGCTTATGAGACGGAATTATACACATACACCCGATCTCGCAATACACTTTTGGGCAGTTTTCCCACTGCAAACAGAGGAGAAAAGCAAACAAAAACTGGCACAGATCCAGTTTAAATTTTCTGCCCAGTGCTCAAATTGTTCCTCCTGTCAAGCAGGAGAAGGAACAACCAAAGGCGGCACAAGTAAGATAAGGCCATGGAACAAGGCACATAAGAATGACCCTGGACAGCAAGCATTAACTGACTCAGGACTGGTGCCTTCTCGCAGCTTCCCCTCCCCTGCCCCTTGAGATGCAATCGCATGGAAAACTGCTTGCACATCTCCCCTTCTATTTCTTCTTAATGACAACAAACAGTAACTTGCTTTAAACAGAAAACGGATGCTAAAAATTCAGAGAGATAACCTGGTATATTGTATGCTTCTATATGCCATCTGCAGGTATGGTCCTGGTTGCAATTTGCCTTAGCAGTGAAATAATCTGAAATTCCTGACTTGTAAACTAGGGTTGCCAGATCTCCCAGTGGAGGCAGGGGTCCCCTGCTGACAGACCCTACCCACCCCGCTGCTGATCAGGTGGCTGGTGGGGGGAACTTACTCCAAAAAAGAGGGAGATCCAGCCGATCCAGTTTATAATCTGGAACTGGTGGTGAGCAGTGAGGTAAACCAGGCTGACGAAAGGACAAGGTCTGACTAAAGGAGCTATGACTCTCAAAAGCTTATACCCTGAAAATTTTGTTGGTCTCTAAGGTGCTACTGGACTCGAAGCTAGCTGTTCTATTGCAGATCAATATGACTACCCTCTGAAACTGCAGAGAAATTTGTAGAAGACACCCAAATTAGGGGTGTGTGTTCAGTATACTGAATAAATATCTTCATTGGTATTTCTCAGGTATTTCCTAAACCAAATCAGATTCAGATTCTCTAATTTGTAATCAGCTACCAATATAGAGAATCCCGAAAAAACCCAACATTATTCGGCTTTTATTTGGCTTGGCACAGCGATACCAAATTGCAGCTTCTCCTGGTCCGCAGTTTAGACTGAGGGCAGGAGAGGCCTCTGCATGCAGCAGGGAAAGACCTCCTACCACACACAGATCCTGTGGCCAGCTTGCAAAATGCATTTGAAGGGACCATCCCTTTAAATGCCAAGCCGAAAAATTCAGCAATCCCAATATCATACTGATATTTGGATTCGGGAATATTGGGAGATACCAATATTTTTCAGGTTCAATACACCTGAACCCAAAAGATACCAATTTGTTTTTGTGCACACCCTAACCCCAAATTATTCATAATGGTGAGAAGCAAAACAGACTAAATAGTTTCAAGATTTTTCCAAACTGGGTGAGTGGATGACATTCTGGCAAATGAGGGTTGATGTGAGTAAGAGTAAAATGATGCACACTGGGGTAAAAAAAAATTCCTAACTATAAATGATCAAGTCTGAATTGGTGGTAATTGACAGGAACATGTTCTTTGTCTCCTGGTGAATAGCTCAATGAAAACACTGACTCAGTGTGTGGAGCCAATAAACAAGGCAAGTTCTGTGAACAGAACTATTAGAAAAGTGACTGAAATAAAATGGCAAGTACTATAATGCCCCTGTACAGATATAAGGCACAACTGCATTTGGAATCCTGTGTACAGTTTTTGTTACTGCATTGCAAAATGCACATTATAGCCACTGGAAAAGATGTAGAAATGAGCAACAAAAATGATTAAGAGGTTGGACCACCTTCTCTTCCCTATGAGGAAAGGCTGATTAGTTTGGAGCTTAGAGAAAAGATGACTGTGGGCCACATCAAGACATTACAAGGTCCTCACATTGGTGGGAAACACAAGGGACACTTTTAGACATGCTAAATAATGCGCCTTCAACTGACTTTCAATGCACTTTAACAATTGTTTGCAAGTGGATTTTGCCATTTGTCACAGTAGACTCCAGTGGCAAAGTTCACTTTAACTGGAATGAAAGTGCATTACTCAGAGTGTGTGAAAGCACCCCTCACATCAGATGTTCAATGGAAGTTTCGTAACTCCCACACTCACATATTTTCCTTACAACTGTGACATACAGGGAGAAGTGGCTTCAGCCTCCTTCTCTGCCCCCCCCCATGCCTGTCACTTCCTCAGCCTGCCAGTGGAGTTATTTGCTTAGTTAGGCAGTTGACATGCAGCCACTTAAGCAATGTGATTTTGCAAATGGACCTAACAGTGGCTCTGCACGGCAGTTTGAAGAAGCGGGGGAGTGGGATGGGCTGAAGCCACTTCTACCTGTAATACTGCAGTCACAGTCTGGGAAGCCCAACACTTCTACTGAACATCTGATGCAAAATCCTTGTGTTGTTCACTGATATGTGAATTGCCCTAAGATAACAGTTGAGAAAACTATGCATGGGGTGGAGCAAGCGGAGAACTTTTCTCCATCTCATAATGCTAAAACCTGCAGGTACCAAATAAGTTGATGGGCTGTGGATTCAAGATGGACAAAAAGAAATATTTCATTCAAAGAGTAACTTGCAGAATTCACGGCCACATGAGGTAGTAACGGCCACTAGTTCAGTAGGCTAAAAGAGGGGACTGGATAAAGTCATGGAATATAAATCCATTAGTTGCTATTAGCCATGATGACCAAGTGGAACCTCTGTGTACAGAAGCAATAACCCTATAATGACCATGCCAGGGTTAATGGAGAAGGCTATGGCCTCCGTGTCCTGTTTATGGGCCTTCAGGCGGCATCTGGATGGCCATTGATGCGAGACCAGAAGGCCCACTGGTCTTACTATGGCTTAGCTATTCATGTTCTAAGTGGAGATATCAGTGATCATGACGTTCACTTTGTATTGTGGCAAAGCATCTGTGTGTAACTGCTTACTTGGGGGGCCAGTACTGGGTGTGTGTGTGTCAATCCTTCCCTTCTTAACCAGTCCACCAATCTAAATTGTCTCCCGCCTCTAGCTCAGTGAAGAAAACAAGACAGCATCCACAGGAGATCCAGGTCATGGATTTCTTACATCTTCTCGTAGGCCCTGAGCCTTCTTTATCTCCGCTGCTGTGGGTAATGGTTATGGGTTACACACAGTCTTGCTGGATCCAACTCTCAGATTACAGTGCGAGACAAATGATAAAACTGTTTTATCATCTCTTTTCAAACACATCCAACCCTGGTTAAAGGAAAAAAGGTCAGCCAGATATTTTGATGCAGGCTGTTTGCCTCAAGGGGAATTTGACCTGGAGCTTCAGAGGAATAAGCAACTTTCTTCTTTCTCTCTTTCGGCTTCAAAAATATTGTGCTATTAATCACTTGCTGCAGCGGCTTAAAACAAAGGAATCTGTGTTGCTCTTTGTCTATTTGACATTTATTAAAGAACTAATAGTATTTAAACAAAAATGTATAGTAACATCCCCACCAAACTCCTCTGTTAATATTGTTGTGAACAGCTTCTAATAGTCTCAGCCCTCCCTACAACCCCGGGAAGCTGTCAATGGTGGTACAAAACCAAACCAAATCAAAACCAAAATCAAATACAATAAAATGGGGGAATTCCTTTTTTGAAAAGATGTTTACATTTCTGAAGGTGTGAATCAACCAAGAACGGTGACAGCATATTATGATTTTTAAACCAAAGTTTAAAGCATGCCTTGAAATATTTTGACCAACTTAGGTTTATTTCATATTCCCCCACTGATGTTATTAAATGATAACCGGAACAGCATGACGTCTGTAGTACACTATCAGATCTGATACTCTCTACATTACAGACATTACAGATTCGAGGAATAATACATTCCTGACTCAGTGTCCATCATCACCAGGTTTGGAATTTATTAAATGCTTATTTTCTGACCTCTGTTTCTTCTTTTTACATTTTCTTAGCGTCTGCACTAGTGAGCAATAGTGATCTAAGCCTTTCACGCTGTACATAGTGACTGTACCATTTTATAAGGCAATGAACTCCCCATCAGTCATTTACAACCATGATGTAATGTTTCTGTTTATATTGTTTTATTTTTCCCCCTAAAATGAAGTCATCAATAATTAACAGCGTGTCCTCTGAGTAGTAAGACATCATCCCTTATACCACGGACAGCTGGGCATAATGAAATGATCAAGGGATTTATGTAAAAGGGAGATATTTGACAGTGAGAGAATACAGCATCAAAAGCTACCTATCTTTAAGTAATTAGGACCTAAGTGAAGATATTTACCACTTGCAATAAATATTACCCACTTATCCAACAACAAATTGTACACAAAGACTTTGATAGTGAGCTTTCCATTGCTGGATCTGTTTCAAGAACAAGCAACTCTTGAAAAATTACAGGGACTATTCGCTGCCATACTTTGGACACCACTTTATTAATGGAAAACAAATAACGATTTTCAGCTATAAAATGATGGACGACCATCGCACTATCAGTGTTTCAGTCTTCAGGTGGTCCTGGGGCCAATCAGAAGCTTGCAAATCCCATAGGTACCTATTTCTAGTAGATTGTAACTTCTGGAAATACTGATAATCTTTTCACCTTTTCTTGCTCCAGGTAAACAAATCAGAGAATGCAATACCCATCCCTTGAAGGGGGACTCATGGGTTATGAACTCACACTTCTAAAAACATGATCACAGCCAAGCAAATAGGGTGATGGAAACACTTTCTTCAGTTAGAATAGTGACCACATGGGCAAAATTAAGCAAAGATAGTTAGCGACACAGGAGTGAGAACTCGGCTTCGGATGCAAGTGTTCCATGCCATACATAAACAAATTCACTAAAGCTTAAATCTGTTTGCTACAGCCAATAGTGTGGTTTTAAATGTTAAACCTTTGTAATTTCTGAGATTGCTTTAACTAGCTGGAAAATCATGAACCATAGGCCTCTGGACCGAAATCTGGAGCAGAATAAACCAAGTGAATACTGAAGCAAGTGTTGCACGCCTTGATATTAACATGGGTACTTATACTTGGCTGCATTAGGACATTGTCAGCCCTCTTTATGTTGGCAACAGCAACAAAGATAGCACAGCAGTGAAAGGCTGATAACACACACATAAAATCAGTTGTAGGAAAAGTTTTGGAGTACTGCATTCACGCAGTGGTTCTCAAACTTTTTGAAGTGGGCCCTACCTCTAAATTTACTTTCCAATTGGGACTTACTAGGTATAACTCCATACTATTTTCCCCCACCCCAAACACGAAATTCAGGAATCTCACATCAATTAGCACTAAGGAAATAGAGATTATTTTGTACATTTAACATTCCTAAATATATAGCATTATTTTGGGGCAGGAATACACAGGAACGGAGTGCCGGCTGGCTCCTGAGTTGGCCACGGCCAGCAGGAACTCATTAGCATAATAGGCCACACTCAACAGCAGACACTCATTAGGATTGGCTACATTAGGGGTGTGTGGCCTAACATGCAAAGGAGTTCCTGCTACAAAAAAAAGCCCTGGATTTTGACAACAAACAAGGTAAACAGAATAAGAAGCAAAAGGTGGGTGTGGCTGGATGACCACACTTCTGGTAACATGGAGGTGTGGTCTAATATGCTAATGTGCTGTCTGGGGTGTGGCCTAATATGCTAATAAGTTTCTGCTGTTGGGTATGGCCTAATATGCTAATGAGTTCCTGCTGGAGTTTTTCTACAAAAAAAGCCCTGGGCATTATTGCACAACAAGCTGCGTCCCCTGACCATTTCATACATTGTTGTTGTTGTTGTTCAGTCGCACAGTCGAGTCCGACTCTTCGCGACCCCATGGACCAGATTACGCCAGGCCCTCCTGTCTTCCGCTGTCTGCTGAAGTCTACTCAATTTCATGTTCGTTGCATCGATGACACTGTCTAACCATCTCATCCTTTGCCGTCCCCTTCTTCTTTGACCTTCAATCTTTCCCAGCATCAGGGTCTTCTCCAGTGAGTGCTCCCTTCTCATTTGGTGGCCAAAGTATTTGAGCTTCAGCTTCAGGATCTGGCCTTCAAGGGAACAGTCAGGGTTGATTTCTTTTAGGATTGACTGATTTGATCTCCTTGCAGTCCAAGGGACTCTCAAGAGTCTTCTCCAGCACCATAGTTCAAAAGAATCTATTCTTCGGCACTCAGCCTTCCTTATAGTCCAACTCTCGCAGCCATACATTACTACGGGGAATACCATTGCTTTGACCATGCGGACTTTTGTTGGCAAGGTGATGTCTCTGCTTTTTATCATGCTGTTTAGATTTGCCATCGCTTTCCTCCCAAGGAGCAGGCGTCTTTTAATTTCATGGCTGCAGTCACCATCTGCAGTGATCTGGGATCCTAGGAACGTGAAGTCTGTCACTACTTCTACAACTTCCCCTTCTATTTGCCAAGGAGTGATGGGCCCAGATGCCATGATCTTAGTTTTTTTGATGTTGAGCTTCAAGCCCACTTTTGCACTCTCCTCTTTCACCCTGAGCAAGAGGCTCTTTAGGTCCTCTTCACTTTCTGCCATCAGAGTGGTATCGTCTGCATATCTGAGGTTATTGATCTTTTCCCCAGCAATCTTAACTCCAGCTTGTGATTCATCCAGGCCAGCATTTCGCATGATGTACTCTGCATATAAATTAAATAAGCAAGGTGACAATATACATCCTTGTCGTACTCCTTTTCCTATGCTAAACCAATCAGTTGTTCTATATCCGGTTCTAACTGTTGCTTCTTGACCCTTATACAGGTTTCTCAGGAGACAGGTGAGGTGGTCTGGTACTCCCATCTCTTTAAGAACCTGCCATAATTTATTGTGATCCACACAATCAAAGGCTTTAGCATAGTCAATGAAGCAGAAGTAGATGTTTTTCTGGTACTCTCTTGCTTTCTCCATAATCCAGCGAATGTTGGCAATTTGATCTCTAGTTCCTCTACCTCTTCGAAACCCAGCTTGTACTTCTGGCAGTTCTCTATCCACGTACTGTTGGAGCCTAGCTTGTAGGATTTTGAGCATGACCTTGCTAGCGTGTGAAATGAGTGCAATTGTGCGATAGTTTGAACATTCTTTGACGTTGCCCTTCTTTGGGATTGGAATGTAAACTGACCTTTTCCAATCCTGTGGCCACTGTTGTGTTTTCCAAATTTGTTGGCAAATTGAATGCAGCACTTTAACAGCATCTTCTTTTAAGACTTTGAATAACTCAGCTGGGATACCATCACCTCCACTAGCTTTGTTGTTAGTAATGCTTTCTAAGGCCCATTTAACTTCGCTTTCCAGGATGTCTGGCTCGAGGTCAGTGATTATACCATCGTGGTTGTCAAGGACATCGAGGTCCTTCTTGTATAGTTCTTCTGTGTATTCTTGCCATCTTTTCCTAATCTCTTCTGCTTCTGTTAGGTCCCTACCGGTTTTGTCCTTTATCATGGCCAGCTTTGCATGGAACGTTCCCTTGATTTCTCCAATTTTCTTGAAGAGATCTCTAGTCCTTCCCAATCTATTGTTTTCCTCTATTACTCTGCATTGTTCATTCAGGAAAGCCTCCTTATCTCTCCTTGCTGTTCTCTGGAAATCTGCATTAAATTGGGCAAATTTTTCCTTATCCCCATTGCCTTTAGCTTTCCTTCTTTCCTCTGCTATGTGTAAAGCCTCATCAGACAGCCACTTTGCTTTTTTGCATTTCTTTTTCTTTGGGATGGCGGTGAGTGCTGCCTCCTTTACAATGTCACGGACCTCTGTCCATAGTTCTTCAGGCACTCTGTCTATCAAATCTAGTCCCTTAAACCTATTCTTCACCTCTACTGTATATTCATCGGGGATGTGATCTAGGTCAAATCTGAATGGCCTTGTGGTCTTCCCAACTTTCTTCAATTTAAGTCTGAATTTTGCAATGAGTAGCTCATGATCTGAGCCACAGTCAGCTCCAGGTCTTGTTTTTACTGACTGGATAGAGCTTCTCCATCTTTGACTGCAAATTATATAGTCAATCTGATTTCGGTGTTGCCCATCTGGTGATGTCCATGTGTAGAGACGCCTCTTAGGTTGTTGGAAAAGGGTGTTTGCTATGACCAGCGTGTTCTCTTGACAAAACTCTGTTAGCCTTTGCCCTGCTTCATTTTGTTCTCCAAGGCCAAACTTGTCTGTTATTCCGGTTACCTTTTGATTTCCTACTTTAGCATTCCAGTCCCCTATGATGATGAGGACATCATTTTTTGGTGTTAGTTCTACGAGCTGTTGTAGGTCTTCATAGAACTGGTCCACTTCAGCCTCTTCTGCAGCAGTGGTTGGGGCATAGACTTGGATTACTGTGATATTGAATGGTTTGCCTTGGATTCGGACCGAGATCATTCTGTCATTTTTGAGATTGTATCCCAATACTGCCTTTCTCACTCTCTTGTTGACTATAAAGGCCACACCATTTTTTCTACGGGATTCCTGGCCACAGTAGTAGATATAATGGTCTTCTGAGTTAAATTCGCCCATTCCTGTCCACTTTAGTTCACTGATTCCCAAGATGTCAATGTTCATTCTTGCCATCTCATTTTTGACCACGTCAAGCTTACCTTGATTCATAGATCTTACATTCCAGGTTCCTATGCAGTATTGTTCTTTGCAGCATCGAACTTTCCTTTCACCGTCAGACACATCCACAACTGAGCGTCCTTTCGGCTTTGGCCCAGCCGCTTCACTCTTTCTGGGGTTACTCGTACTTGCCCTCTGCTCTTCCTCAGTAGCATATTGGACACCTTCCGACCTGAGGGGCTCATCTTCCGGCGTCATATCTTTTAGCCTTTTGTTACTGTCCATGGGGTTTTCTTGGCAAAGATACTGGAGTGGGTTGCCATTTCCTTCTCCAGGGGATCACGCTTGGTCTGAGTTCTCTGCTGTGGCCTGTCCGTCCTGGGTGGCCCTCCACGGCATAGCCCACAGCCTCATCGAACCACGCAAGCCCCCTCGCCACGACAAGGCAGTGATCCATGAGGGAGATTTCATACATTATGCAGCAGCAAACCCAAATCTGGCATCGATCCTCTGTACCCAGCTCGCCAGCCTCCTGGGCCTGCAACCCACCTGTGAGAAAGAAAGTCACAACCCACTCTGGAGTCCCAAAGTACAATCTGACAATGATCATATTAGTGGAGAAACTCCCCTCCACACCCCTCCCAATTCCGTATATTTTTCAATTAAAAAAAAATCAATTTTATGATGGAGTCAACAAGGCAAAGGCCAGAAGCCAATAATATATTTACACTTCACCTGGGCTGTCTCCTTTATGTGCTTGATAACATATGGGCAGCACACATACAAATTATAGAAAGATAAAAACAAAACATTGTACATTTGAAATTACTACCTTGGCCTGTTCTTTGCCAAGTGAAAATGAAGAGCAACTACTATTGAATCTACCAGGCCAATAAAACATATGCCTCAAAGGCACCAATGACCGGGAGTATCTATGGGAGGATAATTACTGAGGCTGCAGGGTATGGCATAACAGTAATAACAAAGAAGTCAGAGACACCAGAGGTCTTCTGTGTGACAGTTATATCATGCATTTATACGAGCCAGCTGGTTTCCCATCCACACGATGCAGCATGGCACAGTCTTTTAATGGTACATGGAAAAACACAGAAAGCTTATTCCTAGCAGATGATACGAAAATGAAATAGAAGGAGGTATTCAAAAATTCTGAGTTGAATAGTAGGGTAAAAAAAAACAAAAAACCCTGCACCATGGTGGCCCTGGTTCATGTGAAACATGGAGAGCAAATGGGAGTGAAAAACCTCCAGATGATGGCATGTAGTTATGCATATCAAAATGAAATACCATCTTGGCGAAATGTCGCAGCAGCAGGATACTATTGTCTGAAGACACAAACTGTCTTGTTAATGAGATGGCTGTTCTAAAGATACTGAGTAGCCCTGCTCAACAGGACTAGGGTTTAGAAGGTTGTTTGGCTGTCATTATTCACCTACATCCATTACTTTTCATCAGGCCTTTCTGGTGGTGTACATCATTTTCCCTTCTTTGGTTCCATCCTCACAGCAACCCGATAATAGGTTGTTGTTATTATTATTATTATTATTATTATTAACTTCATTTACAGGGTAGGCTATGCGAACTCTTCCAAGGTCATCTGGTGAGCATCAAGGATGAGTGAGGCGTGAACTTGGGCCTCCCTGGTTCTTGTCTGGCCATTTAACCACCAGTTCTCCAGTCATTTATAAATAGTAAAAAACAGACACAGTACTCAGGGGCAAGCAACACATGGTATGTAAATGCATGTGAGATGAGTGCTGCAGTCAGATAATTTTAGCCTTATGGCCCTGCCCTCCCTTTAGGGGAGGATCCAACAACGAAAGTAATATCGTTTGCAAGCTTATGCACGCCTAGTGTGCACACAGCAGAACTGAAATCTAAGCATTCAAATGTACTTATGGAAAACTTATGCGTAAGCATGCAAACAAATAATGCTAAGTCTGAAAACTGTGATCTTTTAGGAGATTCAAGAGGAAAATCTGAGTGTCTTGATGAGAGATACAGGTATTCATTTATTTATACTTATAAACAACAGGTGCTCTTTAGTTAATAGGCAAAGTAGGCATTTGAGGGGCACGTAATTGAGAATTCCATTTCCAAATGTTTCCCTCACCACTGTCACTGCTGTTCAGTTCTCCTTATTTTAACACAAAACACCACCAAGGGCCAAGACAGGAAGAGCACATCTATATTGGTAGATCACTGCTGATCTACGGCTTCACTTGCACTTCAGAGTCCAGCCGTTACGGCAGTCTATACCTTTAGCCCAGTATCCATAACATTGCTAGTGATGTATTCTTCTTCTTGGCCCATGCCAGTTTCTCTTACTTGCCCTCATCTGGGTAGCCCAGGATAGCCTGATCCCATCAGATCTTTGTAAGAAGCTAAGCAGGGTTGGCCCTGGCTAGTATTTGGATGGGCGACCACCAAGGAATATCATGGTCACAACACAGGGGGAGGCCGTGGCAAACCACCTCTGAATATCTCTTGCCTTGAAAAGCCTACGGGGTCGCCGTAAGTCAGCTGTGACTTGACGGCAAAAAACAACAACAAAGATAGGTGCCATCTGAGCTTCAAGCGGAATGATGCTGGGACAGTCCTGGCCCCGGTTGCCCCTTACCTCTTCTCTGCAGGCAGGGGCACAGAGACAGGGTGTGGGATATGAAATCTTAACTGATAAACTAGACGACATACAGGAGAAGAAGAAGAAGAAAGAAGAAGGGGTTGGATTTATACCCTGCCCTTCACTCGGAGTCTCAGAGCGGCTTACAAACTCCTTCCCTTCCTCTCCCCACAACAGACAGCCTGTGAGGTAGGTGGGGCTGAGGGAGCTCTGACAGAAACTGCTCTTGAGAGAACAGCTCTGAGAGAACTGTGACTGACCCAAGGTCACCCAGCTGCCTCTGCATGTGGAGCAGTGGGGAATCAAACCTGGTTCTTCAAATTAGGGTCCACCACTCTTAACCACCAAACTGGTACCACAGCCCCAAACCTTTTAGTGTAAGAACAAGCACTATGAATTATGCCTCAAAACAGATGGAGGCCAGTCCAAATCTTTCAGCACAGGACTGATACAATCCCTGTACCCATCCCCTGACAATATTATGAATGCCATATTCGGGTTAATTAAAGTTTCCAGGCAGTTTTCAAAGGTAGGTTTGTGCTTCTGGCATGGTGACATCACAGAAGTGTTACAGTACTGTCATGCATGAATACTGATCACTGGTTTACCAAGATCAGTATTGTCTACTGTGACTGCAGCAACTCTCTAGGGTCTCAAGCTGAGCTCTTCCCCATCACCTACTACTTTAACCGGAGATGCTGGGTATTGAACCTAGAACCTCCTGCATGAAAAAGATGCTCTACCACTAAATCAGGGGCTGCAGTGGCTCAAGTGGTTAAGACACTTAACTGCAGACCAGAAGGTTGGTAGTTCAGCAGTTCGAGACCCGAGTGCCACAAGACGGAGTGAGCTCCCGTCTCTGGTCCCAGCTCCTGCCAACTCGTAGCAAGAAATTGCAAGTAGATAAATAGGTACCACTTCGATGGGAAGGTAACAGCGTTCCGTGCGCCTTGGTGTTTAGTCGTGCCAGCCACATAACTATGGAAATGTCTCTGGACAGCGCTGGCTCTTTGGCTTGGAAACAGAGATGAGCACCGCATCCATAGAGTCAGATTCGACTGGCTTTCAAGCAAGGGAAACCTTTACCTTTACTACCACTAAATCACAGCCCTAAGGACTGGCTCCTCCCATGCATGTCTTCTATGGGATGATACAGGCATGCTATTCTGAGATTCATTGATTTTGGAAGTACTACCATAGGCTCCGGTGATGTTGCTATTCTTTTTACTCCTTGAAGTCATAAGTGAAGGTTAAGTGGAGGTAAGTAAGCCAATATTATGCTGGTGTAAATGGACCACCAGTGAAGTAGGACCCTTGGACAAACTCTAATTAAAAATCAGAATATCAACTGGATAAAACATAACTGTCAATATCAATGGATCACATATATATTTTAAAGAAAACATTAATCTGTACCATAAGTACATCTAATAGGCTGTGCACTCTTTTTCCAAATGCATAAGCAGCAACATTAAAGTGGACAATCAGTCTGGACTATGGTTTCCAGGTATAACCAGAATAACCAAGCCCACTGCGAACTTAATCTGGTAAATTTGTGCAATTGCACACTGCATCTGGCATCGTATCACTAGTCTTATCAGCATTAAAACCTTTGCAAGAAGATATAGTTAATCAAATATGATAAACATCCAGAATATATCAATATGCCTCAAAATGCCTTCAACCATACTGACAATACTGCAGCACTGAAGGAGTTTACCTCGATATAAATTACATCAGCACAAAAGGAAGAATCTAGACCACTTCTAACTACACCCCACAAAGTGACTGAGCCAAAGCGGCCGTGAAAGCAGTCATCCATTTATCACGCTGTACGCTTTTCCCCTTGAGAGGCAAAGCAAAGAAAAATCAATAGAAAACATGGAACAGGGACAGCTAATCTGCACCCAGAGCGTGGCTGCAAATTAAAAAGAAAATGCAATCATCACAGTCCCCTTGCTTCTTTTCATTATTCTATTGGATGATAATTAAAATCCACAGGCCAAATTCAACCCGAGCATAACTCCACAGAAACCAGCCGAGGTCGGCAGACATCCGTTTACCTCATTATGTTATTTGCGGTGCTCTGGCTGCAAAGAGCAGTAGCAGCATGAGGGGTGTATACGTGGGGGGGGGGTTGTTTAACAGCAAAGCGGTTTCCCTCTTTCCTCCTGCCTGCAAGCTGCATGGATCTGAGTTGCGGCAGCCTTGCTGCTTTTGTCTTCCATGGACAGGGTCTCAAAAGTGCAAGACACTCATATGCTGAGCTCCCACACTGGCGATTAAAGAAGGCTGCACAGCTGTTTAACCTCTCCGATCAAAGCACATGGAAACAATTCTGCAGTGAAGCGGCGACTACTAGGTACCAATCCATTCTGCTACTTGTCTTCACAACTTCTACCCTGTGTTTTATCCTCCAACAGAATCCCCGCTCTGTGTGGTTACACATATGAGCGCACATATTTCACTACCTATCTGTATTTGACATGTGTAGTGTAGTTTGGTGTAGTGGTTAAGTGCGCAGACTCTAATCTGGGAGAACTGGGTTTGATTCCCCACTCCTCCACTTGCACCTGGCTGGATGACCTTGGGCAAGCCATAGTTCTGGCACAGCTGTTCTTGAAAAAGAGCAGTTTCTGTCAGAGCTCTCTCAGCCCCACCTACCTCACAGGGTGTCTGTTGTGGGGAGGGGAAGGGAAAGGAGTTTGTAAGCTGCTCTGAGACTCCCTTGGGTAGTGAAGGGTGGGTTATAAATCCAATCTCTTCTCTTCTTCTACCTCACAGGGTGTCTGTTGTGGGGAGGGGAAGGGAAAGGAGTTTGTAAGCCGCTCTGAGACTCCCTTGGGGAGTGAAGGGCGGGGTATAAATCCAATCT
Source organism: Gekko gecko (assembly GCA_029375565.1). Classification (NCBI taxonomy): domain Eukaryota; kingdom Metazoa; phylum Chordata; class Lepidosauria; order Squamata; family Gekkonidae; genus Gekko; species Gekko gecko. The sequence continues at coordinate 71,772,938 of JAPDNY010000003.1, read as the reverse complement.
CTTCTCTTCTTCTACCTCACAGGGTGTCTGTTGTGGGGAGGGGAAGGGAAAGGAGTTTGTAAGTCGCTCTGAGACTCCCTTGGGGAGTGAAGGGCGGGGTATAAATCCAATCTTTTCTCTTCTTCTGCCTCACAGGGTGTCTGTTGTGGGGAGGGGAAGGGGAGTTTGTAAGTTGCTCTGAGACTCCCTTGGGGAGTGAAGGGCGGGGTATAAATCCAATCTCTTCTCTTCTTCTACCTCACAGGGTGTCTGTTGTGGGGAGGGGAAGGGAGTTTGTAAGCTGCTCTGAGACTCCCTTGGGGAGTGAAGGGCGGGGTATAAATCCGATCTCTTCTCTTCTTCTACCTCACAGGGTGTCTGTTGTGGGGAGGGGAAGGGAAAGGAGTTTGTAAGCCGCTCTGAGACTCCCTTGGGGAGTGAAGGGCGGGGTATAAATCCAAACTCTTCTCCTTCTACCTCACAGGGTGTCTGTTGTGGGGAGGGGAAGGGAAAGGAGATTGTAAGCCGCTCTGAGACTCCCTTGGGGAGTGAAGGGCGGGGTATAAATCCAATCTCTTCTCTCTTCTTCTACCTCACAGGGTGTCTGTTGTGGGGAGGGGAAGGGAAAGGAGTTTGTAAGCCGCTCTGAGACTCCCTTGGGGAGTGAAGGGCGGGGTATAAATCCAATCTCTCTCTCTTCTTCTACCTCACAGGGTGTCTGTTGTGGGGAGGGGAAGGGAAAGGAGTTTGTAAGCCGCTCTGAGACTCCCTTGGGGAGTGAAGGGCGGGGTATAAATCCAATCTCTTCTCTTCTTCTACCTCACAGGGTGTCTGTTGTGGGGAGGGGAAGGGAGTTTGTAAGCTGCTCTGAGACTCCCTTGGGGAGTGAAGGGCAGGGTATAAATCCAATCTCCTCCTCCTGTTCTTCTCCTCCTTCTAAAACCATTCTTACCACTCCTCAGAATGTCAAAGATGCCCAAACTTCCCCCGATGGTGAGAGAACTTGACATAGGCTCATTTGCTCTTTACAGCAGATGTTTATAACCCTTCTGGCAGCAGTGTCCCATGTCCTTACATTGGCTCGTCTAGTTAATGTCCAAAGGGAGGACCTTCTGCTTCCCCCACCTGCTTGTATAGCAAGTCAGGTGACCAGATTCAAGACAAGATATCTAGAGGAAGGCACTTCGGTGGCACGGTTTCGGTGACTCTGTGCAACTGACAAGATGCTTCTGCACAACCATTAAAGGTGCAAGACTCCTATCTAATGCTAGTGTCTGGTCATGCTGACTGTGGGATGGAAGGGCTTCCCGTGAATTTGAAAACTGTGCATCTGAACAGAAAGAAGCTACATGAATTGCCCTTTTGATGTTACACTGGACACGTGGAAGGACAGAATGTGCAAGCGCTCACTTCTTTTTAATGTGTGAAGATGCCCCGAGATGTCTGGTTTGATCTCTATGGCTACTTCCTATTAACGCACTGGGAGGGGGAACACCTAAAACTGAATGTCCCCTCGGACGTATTAATTATTGGTTTCCCATTACAATACCATGCTTTTTGCAAGACGTGATATAAAACAGAAGTCAAGTGGAATCTTAGAGACTGAAACGTTTATTCCAGCGTACGCTTTCATGAGTCAGACCTCAAATAGCACGGTGGTAAGTTTCATTAAATGTGATTTATCGAAGGTAGTATTGTTAAGTTATTTTGGGAAGGATGTTAAATGTCCACAGAAGAACAAGTTGCTTGAAACCCTCTCGGGTTTGTAAAATAGCTCACCAAGAGAAATCTGAAGCACTCTTCCAAACTTGCTAGTAAGGGATTGTTCAAAGAGAGTTTTGACCCATAGGGCTATTGTTAAAACAAGAGGGCTTTTGAAGAAAGCTCCTTAACTAGTCACAGGATAGATCCAGGTGTGTAGCTGTGTTGTTCTGAAGCAGTAGAACAAAGTTTGAGTCCAGTGGCACTTTTGAGACCAACAAAATTTTATTCAAGGTGTGAGCTTTCGTGTGCACACACATTTCCTCAAATATACTGAAATGGAATTTACCAGTACATACATATAAGGCAGGAGCTGCGGTGGCTCAAGTGGTTAAGACGCTGAACTGCAGGCTGCGGAAGGTCAGTAGTTCAGCAGTTCGAGACCTGAGAGTGCTGCAAGATGGAGTGAGCTCCTGTCTCTAGTTCCAGCTCCTGCCAACCTAGCAGTTCGAAAGCAAGAAATTGCAAGTAGATAAATAGGTACCACTTCGGTGGGAAGGCGTTCCGTGCACCTTGGTCTTTAGTCATGCCTGCCACATGACCATGGAAACGTCTTTGGACAGCGCTGGCTCTTCGGCTTAGAAATGGAGATGAGCACTGCAACCCTAGAGTTGGATTTGACTGGCTTTTGAGCAAGGGAACCTTTACCTTTACATATAAGGCAACAAAAGTCCGCATGGTCAAAGCAATGGTATTCCCCGTAGTAATGTATGGCTGCGAGAGTTGGACTATAAGGAAGGCCGAGCGCCAAAGAATAGATGCCTTCAAATTATGGTGCTGGAGAAGACTCTTGAGAGTCCCTTGGACTGCAAGGAGATCAAATCAGTCAATCCTAAAAGAAATCGACCCTGACTGTTCCCTAGAAGGCCAGATCCTGAAGTTGAAGCTCAAATACTTTGACCACCAAGTGAGAAGGGAGCACTCACTGGAGAAGACCCTGATGCTGGGAAAGATTGAAGATCAAAGGAGAAGGGGACGGCAAAGGATGAGATGGTTAGACAGTGTCATCGATGCAACGAACATGAAATTGAGCAAACTTCAGCGGACAGCAGAAGACAGGAGGGCCTGGCATGATCTGGTCCATGGGGTCGCGAAGGGTCGGACTCGACTGTGCGACTGAACAACAACAACAACAACATAAAGCAGAGGTTGAACAGCAAATTAGCACACAACATAATAAAGGTGTTTTAACAGATACAAAATCTCCAGTTTTGATATATTTATTTGCTTCACCGTTTTGCCCCAGAATTAAATCCAAACAATGATGACCTTATAAACTTAGCTTGTTATTCCTGTTTGCATCTGTTAAAACATCTTCATTATGTTGTATGCTAATCTGCTGTTCCACCTCTGCCTTATACGTATGGACTGGTAAATTTCATTTCATTGTATCTGAGGAAGTACTTGTGCACAAGAAAGCTCATACCATGAATAAAATTTTGTTGGTCTTAAAGGTGCCATTGGACTTTGCTCTAGTCACAGGATACTTCCTGCCTTTGTGCAACTATCACCTCTGAAGCTGTGATACGTGGCCGAGGGACTAGAAACAGCGCATTAAAGAGAAGTGGATCCACTGCCCATTCAGACAACCAGGAGACTAGATGCAGACAGACACTTTCCAAACAAGGCGTTTGGGATGTGGGGTGGGATTCCTATGAAAATGTTCACTCCCTTTTAAGTATCTTGGACTCCATGATCAAAATAAAAGGAAAAACAACAGTCTGTGTATCTATATACAGCACCTTTAATTTTTTATGTATGGATGCCAGAAGAAACACCAAGGTTCCCCAAAGAGAGTTCTACTGGAGTACAAAACCTCACTGCTCAATATTCAATCGCAAGTTTGAGCAACATCTGAAAAGGGAGGGGAAAAACACCCTCGCTAGGTGGCAGGAAGTAACCCCCTTACTGAGCCTAACAGGCCACAATGGAGGCTGCAGAATAAAAATCCGGAACTCAGATGGTATCTTTCAGACAAGTGATAGCACTAGATATGGGGGGGGAGGAAATCCCACTGCCACTGAATCAGTTCGGAAGGGTGGGAAAGCGCTCTCCAAACAGGCAGCTTACAAGATCTCTGCATCTGCTATAATCAGGCTGTCTGCCTGGAAGACACAGCGAGCCAACCAAGTCTCCCCACTCCAAATCTACCCCCTCCAATATGTCAGCAGGGCATCCTAAAGATGCATAAAAGAAAGGGGGGAGACTGGCGAGATGCCAGGACAACGGCCTCTGGTGAATTTATCCTCTCCTTGAAATGCAACGAGTGACATTTGCCTGTACTGCGACATACACCTTTGGGGATAAACACTGAAAGTGCTTGGCCAATTTGGAAGCCCTTGAGATCTGGCTACAGAGAGGAGCTGGGTGCCTTTTTGAACTTCTTCTGCTGGTGGTATTGATCACAGACACGCCACCCTTTGCTCCGGGCACTCCAAATGATGTGTCAGAGCAACGCATTGAAACCTCTCAGCTGGCTTCAACACCTCCTCCTGCTTAGTGAGAGGAACAGCCCTGCAGAGAGTGGGCCGGTAGACCCTTCCTTCACAGCAGGTGGCTGAATTCCCAGCAAATCAGGCTGCTTGGAATGAGGAGTCAAGTGTGTTGCCAAGGGACAGCTACACAAGCAGGGGGCGTTTAATGAGAGCACAAGAATGCGAACGGAAGGCGAGCCTGGAGACAGACATTTGGACACCTGGCGTTAAAAGACCACTTTGCCCTCTTTTGCAAAAGAACCGAACAGAGGTACGAGTGCTGAAGGGATAGGTTTCACCCTATGGTGCAAAGAGCCAATTCTGCTCTTCTAAGATTTTAGCAGACAAAAAATGGCTGCTGAAAATTAAACACTGGGAGCAATGCTCCCTCTAAACTGTGGAATCTTGTGAGCAAAAATACTACTTTGTGGGCTACTGGTATTAAAGTTGTGAGCGAGCAATTTGGCTGCCGCATAAATGAGTTTGCTCTGGAGCCATCTTTCCTGAGCTAAAACAAAAATGTGTGAACCAGAGGCTAAAAAACTGTGCGCTAGCTCACACTAACTCAGCTTAGAGGGAACACTGACTGGGAGTGAGCCCCTTGAAGTTCATGTGAGCTAAGCACCAGAGCCTTATGTTTCGTATCAGTTGTTTATAGTCTTTATTGATTTGATTTTTTTGGAAACTGTCCCCAAAACATCTTTGGTTCAGACGTGGGGGGTCAAAATGTTTAAAATAAAATACGACCCTCCAACTCCCATGACCCCAAATCCTTCCTAGGTATGCACTGAATTCCAATTACAGCTGGCTACATTGGCAAAGCAGACACCTAATTGCTCTGCCAAGTGGCCAGTTCAGTTTTCATGAGCTGAAAAGTGATCTCACTCTGAGGGAAAGAAGACAGATTTCAGTACTACTGTCCAAAGACTTTAGGTCCTGTTGTGATTGGCAGGGGTTAGCCTGGAACACGTCAAGAACCAACGGATTTGTGTAAAAGCAGGGCACTTTCTCCCACAAGAAAATGACAAAACGGCCTAACCCTATTGAGATGAGGGAAGGAATGGTCGGGGAGTGAGTCTTCCGAACAGAATTTAACCACAGCACCTTCCAAGCTTCAGAGACTGAATCCTGTAAAATGGCAAGTTCAAGAAAAGTAGGCCAGGAATTACCCGGGAGAGCCCTTTGAGTGAGAAGGGGGGGATGCTGGGAGTGTCAGAAACAGTGCAATGCAAAAGAGATGGGTAGCTTCTGGGAGCCACATCACACAAATATTTTCCGACGTGTATTATTTTTTGCACTATATATACACAAAGATCGAGCATCTGTTGCACCAAGACCCTCAGTATACTTGCAAATATGGGGGGGGGGGAATCAAACTCCATGTGCCCTCCACAGAGATTAATCAGTATGCAGAAAAACCAGTAGCAAGCCAAGTGGTGTGCAGTTATTCGAACTAATACAAAAATTGGTTGCTTGTTGGTGGTGGCTCCTCCTAGTGAAGTGTCTGGGAACTACACCTTATAAATGCACTATATTACGATGTGATAGGGTAAGATTCTGTTTTCCCATGAAGGTTGATATTTGCAGTAATCAGCTATGAAATGAAATGTATTCAGCTTCCAAGGTAAACAGCTTTGCTTTTTAAGAGTCACAGTCATCCTCTCTAATCCACTCTGTGGGTCCGTGTCTTATCACTTATCCAATATACTGTAGTCCCAAGTGCAAAGTTCCCACTGACGTCAATGCAGTTAAACACCGGTTAATAAATATTGTATGAGATAAACATCAATATACAAGCACTTCATTACTGTGATTTTTACACATTCCCTTGCATGATCCATAGCACAATACAGATTTTTTCCAGAGATAGATAATTCTAATTAACCATGCTCTATGTTATGATTTATGCAATAATTATATTAAACTTATAAACACATAAGAACATAAGAAAAGACATGCTGGATCAGGCCAATGGTCCATCCAGTCCAAGTGGCCAAAACTCAGGAAGTCCACCAGTGGGGCCAGAACTCCAGAAGCCCTCCCACTGTGACCCCCTGAACACCAAGAATACAGAGCATCACTGCCGCAGACATAGTGTTCCATCTATACCTTGTAGATAATAGCCACTGATGGACCTCTGCTCCATATGTTTATTCAATCCCTTCTTGAAGCTGTCTATGTTTATAGCTGCCACCACTTCCTGTGGCAGTGAATTTCACTTGTTAATTACTCTTTGGGTGAAGAAGTACTGCCTTTTATCTGTTCTAAACCTACTGCTCATTGATTTCATTGAGTGCCCACGAGTTCTTACACTGTGAGAAAGGGAGAAAACTACTTCTTTCTCTACCTTCTCTAACCCGTGCATAATTTTGCAAATCTCTATCATGTCAACCTTCAGTCATTTCTCCAAGCTAAAAAGCCCTAACCTCTTTAACCTTTCCTCACAAGGAAAATGTTCCATCCCCTTAATCATTTTAGTTGCCTTTTCTGGCACCTTTTCCAATGCTATAATCTCTTTTTTGAGGTGTGGTGACCAGAACTGTACACAGTATTCCAAATGAGGCCAAACCATCGCTGTATACAGGGGCATCACGGTACTGGCTGATTCGTTTTCAATTCCTTTCCTAATAATCCCCAGCATGCCATTTGCCTTTTTTTATTGCAAGTCACACACTGAGTCAACATTTTCAGTGAGTTATCCTCCTAGTCAGTTAACCACCAGTTCAGAACCCATCAATGTGCACTTATAGTTAGGATTTTTTGCTCCAGTGTGCATTATTTTGCACTTGCCCACGCTGAACCTCATTTGCCACACTGACACCCACTTGTCCAGCCTCAACAGATCACTCTGGAGCTCCAAACAGTCCTCTCTGATTCGCACTGCCCTGAACAACTGCATGTCATCTGCAAACTTAGCTGCTTCAATCCTTATTCCCAACTCCAAATCATTCATGAATAAGTTAAAAAGAACCAGACCTAGTACCGAGCCTCACAGTACCCCACTGCTTACCATCTTCTACTGTGAAAACTGCCCACGTATGCTCACTCTCCGTTTCCTGTTAATTAACCAGTTTTTAATCCACAAGAGGACTTGTCCTCTTTTGCCATGACTGCTTACTCAGGAGCTTTTGATGAGGAGCTTTATCAAAAGCTTTCTGCAGGTCTAGGTAAACAGCATCTATTGGATCACCCCCTCAAAGAACTCTAAAAGGTTAGTGAGACAAGATCTTCCCTTACAGAATCCATGCTGGTTCTTCCTTAATAGCTTTTGTTCATCAATGTACCTACTAATTCTGTCTTTAATAAAAGATTCCTCCAACTTACCTGGTATTGACATTAGACTGACCAGCTTGTAATTGTAAAATGGCACTTTCAAAATGAACAGTAATTAAAACACAAATATTTTCAACCAAGACTGGGGCTGATAACTGCCTGGAGGAAAAACAAGTTCTTGTCCCTTTAACAGAGAGCTTAACAGGATATTATTTACCAGATGATGTTATTCACCTCCATGCCAGTACAAGCTTCAACTACCCAGTCTCACAAATTAAGGTTCTATGAAAGAAACGGGACATTTTCCTCCAGCCTTGCTGGCAACCCTAACCAAGACATTCAACTTCATAAGCTGTTTCAATTCACCAAGTTTACCCTTTTGGATCTTTCACTGCTAGTATTCAGCACCACACTCTTAGGTAAAGGTAAAGGTTCCCTTGCTTGAAAGCCAGTCGAATCCAACTCTAGGGTTGCGGTGCTCATCTCTGTTCCAAAGCCGAAGAGCCAGTGCTGTCCAAAGATGTTTCCATGGTCATGTGGCCGGCATGACTAAACACCAAGGCGCACGGAACGCTGTTACCTTCCCACCAAAGTGGTACCTATTTATCTACTTGCAATTTCTTGCTTTCGAACTGCTAGGTTGTCAGGAGCTGGGGCCAGAGACGGGAGCTCACCCCATCATGCGGCATTCTCGGGTCTCGAACTGCCGAACTACTGACCTTCCACAGCCTGCAGTTCAGCGTCTTAACCACTTGAGCCACCGCAGCTCCACCACACCCTTAACAGGTTCCGATATTATCATTAAATTAAGACCACATCCTCAGTAATACAAGATTCTTCCCATCCCAACGACTCCCCTCCAGAAGTAGAAGCAAAACTAACAGTGACCCAGGGAGGCAACAAGACCCCCTTTACTTACTTGCAACTCTACCTTGACTCTTCCTACCTCCTCTCTCTTTTCTCCCTTCCCACGCCTGACCCAAACAGAAATAAATAGCTTGGCGTTTTGAAACTTGTCAAGCATTTATACAAGGATACTTAAAAGAAACCCTTCCTCTCTTGCCAGATGCTCTTCGACAATGCAGCACATACAAAAGCTTCCCCCCCACCACCCCGTGCTTCTAGCTTGTCATTATTAATGTCCTGAATATGGCCACACTGGCATTTTCCTTTACTGCTGAACTGCACAGAACACAGGCTGTACCTGTAACAAGGCAATAACTAAATGAAACATTGGACCTCACCTGAAGGTTTCTTCTCTTCAGTGGGGTGAAGTCATCCAAACTGGCTAGGCCATGCCTCCTCTCACTCCAGGCAGGACTATGCAAATTTGTGTAGACTGCACTGGCTCAGAGAAAGGCTGACTCTTCAGTCTTAGTATAGCTCAGCTCCATAACGGATTTCGCATCCAGCTAGATTTTATTCTATTTTATTTCATTTTGGGTGGGATGGAGATGACTTCGCCCCACTGAAGAGAAGAAACCTTCAGGTAGGTTCCAATGTTTTGTCCCGCTTCAGTGGGAAAGTCATCCAAACTGGTTAAATGCCCAAGCTACAACCTGGGCGGGATCCTCATCCTTATTTTTATTCTGTTCTACCCCTATGCTGCACACCTTTCTACCAGATGAGGCTTCTGGCTGATTTTAACTGGTCCCACCTACAGTGTCTCACACAAGAATAAAAGGTGGACCAGGATGCAACTGTACCGATTTCTTCCACCAGAACATCAGTGGAAATGTCGCTATGTTGCTACAGATCTGGTGTAGCGGGCCATAACATCCTTTGGAGGGCCTAGGCCTTGCACTTCATATGCCTCTCAGATACATGGCTTGAGACAGTTGTACCTAAAGGCTGTGAGCTGTGAGACACAGACAATTTTGAGCCTAATCTGTGCTGTCTGAGTAAGCAGACACACAGAGCCCTGCACACGTCTAGTTTGTGCCAGACTTTCTCTTTGGGGTAGCATGATGTAGGACAAAAAGACGGTAGTATCAACTCTTGGTTAATGTGATAAGGGAAAAAACCTTTAGCACAAAGGAAGGGTCCCTCCAGAGTAACACCGAGACCTTGTGAAATATACATAATTCCTTCCTTCCTGGCCAATAAACCCCCTAATCCATAAATCCTTCTTGCAGAAGTCATCTCAGTTTGGATGACTTCGCCCCACTGAAGAGAAGAAAAGAAACCTTCAGGTAGGTTCCAATGTTTCGTCCAGCTTCAGTGGAGGAAGTCATCCAAACTGGTTATATATCCAAGCTATAGCCTGGGTGGTATCCTCATTCTTATTTTTATTCTGAGTAACACCGAGACCTTGTAAAATATACACAATTCCTTCCTTCCTGGCCAATAAAGCCCCTAATTCATAAATCCTTCTTGCAGAAGTCATCTCTGCAAGAAAAAAGTCTTCTGAGGAGACTTTACATTCTGACGATTTGAAAGGATCAAATGGCGGTCTGCTCGAGGCCTGTAACACTTTAGAAAGGTTCCTAGTAAGCAACCTATGCCTAACGGGAGAAGCCAAGTGTATAGTTCCTTAGAGAGCCAGTTTGGTGTAGTGGTTAAGTGCGCGGACTCTACTCTGGGAGAACCGGGTTTGATTCCCCACTCCTCCACTTGCACCTGCTGATGTGACCTTGGGTCAGTCACAAGCTCTGGCACAGCTGTTCTCTCAAGGACAGTTTGTGTTAGAGTTCTCTCAGCTCCACCTACCTCACGGGGTGTCTGTTGTGGGGAGGGGAAGGGAAAGGAGTTTGTAAGGAACTCTGAGACGCCTTTGGGCAGTGAAGGGCGGGGTATAAATCCAAACTCCTCCTCTTCTTCTTCTTCTCAGAGGGAAGCTTAACATGCCAAGAGAAGAAAAATTAGCAGCCAGTGCTGCAACCTGTCTTTTAAGGCATCCAGTCTTAGAAGCTGATTCCAACCTTCATGTAAAAAGGGAAAGATGTCTTTGTAAGTAAATTTCTGTGGAACCAGCTTTTTGTTACTGGTCTGCTTCTGAATGTCGGCCATGTATGATTACAGAGACGACAGGAAGCAGGTATTCTGGACTGCAACATGGTGTCAACTACTTAACTTGGAAGGCCCAACCCTACTAAATCTGCCACTTCAATCTCTAAATTGTCAGTTATGAGTCAGATAGGGCCTGGGACGGGTAGCGAGCGCATTCTTGTACAAGGAGAACTCATCACTTGGCAAAATCCACGGTGGAGATACTGACATCTTCACTAGCTCTGAGACCCGAAAACTTCTGTGCCAGAAGGGAGATATGAAAATCACCTCCGTTGTCTCCTTTGCCACTGGTCAGGTCTCAGCTGATCAGTGTGGTCAGAGGAAAAGCATATAGCAGACCATTGGGTCAACGACAAGTGCGTGCGCCCTCACCCTCTGGCCTGTAATTGTAGAAACTGGTTAGAAACCTGGCAACTTGGTTATAGTTTGATGTTGTATAAAGATCCAAGATAGGAATCCTGAAAAAAAGTGTGATTTTGCTAGAAGATCTTTTTGTGTAGATGCCATTCTCCTGGATCTAAATCCTTCCTGCTCAGCCAGCTGGCTTGGCAGTTTGCAAGACCATAAAGGTGTTCCACTTTTAGACCTACCAAATTTTTTCCCTGCCCAGAAGAACAAGATTTTGGAATCATGGAAGAGCACTATCAAACTGGTGCCTCCTTGCAGATTGTTGTGCACCTTGGCCGTAATACTGACTGTGTGCCCTAGTGCATACTTGTTCCTCAATAGGATTTGGAAAGCACGCAGTGCTGGTGTGATTCCCCCAAGTTCCAGCCAGTCCATACTGTTCATATCTTCCAATGAGCTCCATCTGCCTTGGACAATCTGATCCTTCCATGGTGGCCATAACTGCCATCAGGTAAGGAGGCTGGAGGAAACTGACTCCCCTTGTCAGATTTGGTCACGAAATCCACTAGTTTAGTGACTTCTTGGGGGAGGGAGTATCTTGACTTATTTGTGCTCCCTTTTTGTGTGTGTGTCCTTTCATTGTAAAAGCCTGGCATAGAAGCAGGCCCAAGGAATCAGATCTATGAGTCCCAATACTGTCAACCAGTGCATGAAGTCCACCGACCTCTGATGGATTTCTTTCACCCAACAATTTTTTCCTGCTTCTTTGCAGGTGGAAACACTTTGGCCATCCTTCCCTGAATCTTGGTCCCTAAGTGGACTATGTTCCTGGAGGGTATAAGATTATTATTATTATTTTAACACATTATTCAGGCAGCTATGTGCCTGAAGAGACTGCATATTGGACTTGGGTGTCCTAGCTCACCTCCTCTGTCTCCTAGGCTCTGTGGAGGATATCACCCAAGTAAGGATAAAGGTGGATTCCTTGTTGTCATAGGTAGGCTAATAGAACTACCAGGACCTTGGAAAACACCCTAGGAGACGATGCCAGCCCAAAGGGTAAGGCCTGATATTGGAAATGCTGGCCCTGAAAATTAAAAAGGGAAGAACTGCCTGGAAGGTGGAATATGCAGGTAAACATCTTAAAGGTCTAAGGACGTCATGTGGTCATCCTGCTGAACCCTCTGCAGAATGCAGCAAAGTGATTTTAAACTGGAACTTGTGCTTCTTTGCCCACAGACCAAGATGGGCAGCTGTGTTAGTCTGTCTGTAGCCGTAGAAAAGAGCAAGAGTCCAGTAGCACCTTAAAGACTAACAAAATATATGGCAGGGTATGAGCTTTCGTGAGGCACGGCTCACTTCTTCAAATATCCATAGCTTCAACTCTTTTTAAATCTAGAATTGCTCTCCAGTCCCTGGCTCTTTTGGGGACTACAAAGGGAATGGAACAAATCCCATGGAAATGCTGTTCTAAGGGCACTGGTTCCACTGTCCCTACGAGCATTAAGGGTTCGGTCACACTGCCGTTTTGATCGGGGTTCGCTGCTGTTCCCTTGCGCTTGTCAGTTTCACGTTCACATGCGCCAATCCGCCTCCCGCCTAGAAGCAGGCTCCCTTCCGCAATGATGCCGGGTTTTCCTGACCCCTGGAAAATCAAGTGTTTTCCTGGCACTTCCACTTTGAATGCGTGATTTCGCCTATCTGGACAGCCCATCTTTCACAATGATTGCGATTAGGGCCGTCTGAACGCTCTTTGTGCTTTTTTTAAAGCTTCCAGTTTGAGTGCTTGAGCAAACATGTGCTTAATAAATCCATTTAACGTTTAATAATGGATTTATTAAGCGCAATGTTTAGCCAAGCACTCAAACCAGAAGCTTTTTAAAAAATGCACAAAGATGGCCCTGGAGGCGGGAACGAGAGGCGGGGGCTCCGGCAGCCTGGACAGGCTGGCAAGGAGGATGGCGGAGATGGCGGAGCCTGTTTTCATGGGGCAATGGCGGCGGCGGCAGCAGCAGGGGACCCCCCACACACACAGTGGCGGCAGGAGCAGCAGCCACCCGAGCCTCCCCATTGCTGGCAGGATTGCCTGGAGGGACAGCGCAGCAGCAGGCAAGCGGGTGCTGGAAAAGAGGGGCCGGCTGCATCTAGTCAGCCCAATGCGAAGAAAAATGTTCCCGATTAAATTACAATGGGAACAAAGCACAATTACCTTGCTGTGTGACCAGGGCCTAAATGTTGAATAGGTCACAACAGAAGGTGTCTCTGTTCTGTCTTGGGAAGTGGGGAAGCACAAGAGTGAGAAAACTGCTGGAATTCACCCCCAACCACATAGTCAGGTGGTTGGTCTTTGCTTTGTTGGTTCCTGTCCTGTTTCTGAGGAGGGAACTGTCTCTGTTGGAATCTGGACCTATAGCCAAAGGTGCGGGACTGCCTAAAATCCTTCAGTTCCCTTTTTTAAAAAAATGCTGACGAATCCAAAATAGACAGAGGGTCCACCGTCCAATGATTTAGCCACAGGTTCATTCTAACCACTATATTGCTGGCCTGTGCTCTGGCACTGAACTGCATGGCCTCTTGGGATCTGTCTGCTGCAAATTTTGCAGCCCTTTTAATCTTTAGGATGGACCTCTCAAGTGCCATGGGGTCAGTGTCAGGCTCTTGCAGGAAGTTAGCAGCCCAAACCATGATAGCCCTGACAAAATCTGAGAGCGTGGCAGGTGGCTCAGATTGTCAGCGAGGCTACTTCAGGGGATTCCCTAGGGCCGTCTCATTATTATCAATATTTTTAGTGTTACATACATTGGCCATCGCCTTAGGCAAAACTGCTCCTGAATGTAAGACTGCTACTGGAGCACCTAGCAGAGGGAACTGAGATCTTTCATGTAGCTTGCTGGAAAGGCAAAGATCTTTTTCTTTTAAAACGCCTGCAAGAAAGTGCCGTTGCCTGGAACTGCCCATGCTGCCTTTAGTATGTAATTAAAAAAAATCCTGGAGATGGACAATTTAAGGACTCTTTAGATCAGAGGTGTCGAACACATTTGTTATGAGGGCTGGATCTGACATAAATGTCGCTTTGTCGGGCCGGGCCATGTCATGTGTGCCATAAAGCATAATGCCAGGTACCGGAGATATAAACTGTATAAAGGACAGCAGCTGGTAAGCTCCGAATTGGTTTCTCATCACTGCTAGGCCTCATGGACTGGGAGGGAGGTGCAAAGGAAAACCCAGGCAGACTAAAGGCATGCATCCTCCAATCTGCAGAGGGAGGGCAGAAAAAGGGAACCCTGAGCAGCCGCCTGATTGGAATTTCCCTGAACTGCCAAAACCCACTGGGAAAGGCCTCATAGAGGGGGTGCTGCTCTGCTGCACTTGCTTGGATCAGCCCCTTGTTCACCTTGGGGGGGTCCTTATTCTACTGCCCCTATGTAATGGGGGGGATCTGACCTTCAGCTCCAACCCTCTGTCTACCTGTAGGCCCAGAAGCCTCTGAGTCTGGAACAATATTAAAATGAAATAAACAAAATAGATCAATTCATTGTACAGTGCACGTAAAACACAAAATAGAAACTTAGGCCCTGAATTTAGCCTCTAAACTAAAATCACCAAATGAAGTAGTCCTCAGTGTACACTATATGATACAAATGAATATCCACAAGTTGATGACATACCACAATCACAGTAAACAAGACTGAACACGTTTTGGCCCAACGGACCTTCTTCAGCGGTCACTAATACATGGACACACATACACACCAAGACTCCGCCCCAGAGACTCTGACCAGGGCACTGGAGGCCATGGCTGTTTGGTTGCAGAGGAGCCATTTGAAACTCAATTCAATGAAGACAGAGTCAGGGGGGAGTTAGGATGGGAACTGGGCTGCCCACTCTGGATGGTGTGCCACTTGTGCTGGCCCAGAAGGTGAGGACCCTGGGGGTGATCCTGGATGCCTCACTTTCTATAGAGGCCCAGGTCACTGCGGTTGCCAGGTCTGCCTTTTTCTACCTCCAGCAAATCAGGCAATTGGCCCCCTACCTCTCCCCCCAGGACTTGGCTATGGTGTCCCATGCAGTGGTCACTTCCAGGCTTGATTACTGTAACTTGCTTTACACAGGCTTGTTCCCAAGACTGATCTGGAAACTCCAAGTACCCTAGAATGCGCTGGCATGCCTGCTAACAGCATCACCTGTGTGGGCATGCATTTGGTCGGTATTGTGCCACTTGCACTGGCGACCAATTGAGTACCAGATCCGTTTCAAGTTGTTGGTACCAACCTTCAAAGCCTTACATGGCCTGCGACTGACATATCTGAAGGACCGCCTCTTTCCATATGTACCCCAAAGAGCCTTGCGCTCACAGGATCAACATCTACTAGTTACCCCTGGCTCAAAGGATGCCCACTTAGTCTCAACCAGGGCCAGGGCTTTTTCTGCCCTGGCTCCGGCCTGATGGAATCAGCTCCCATTGGAGATCAGGGCCCTGGCAGGACCTTCTACCATTCCGCAGGGCCTGCAAAATGGAGTTGTTCCCCCAGGCCTTTCGGTGAGGCTGCAGGCGTCCACCTCAGTCGGCCTTCCTGCTCTAGTTCCCAACCTGCTGAAAGGGCCCATTGATTCCACCTTGTCGCCCCAACAGATTTATATGAAATTGTCACTACCTGTGCAATTCTATTGTCTATTTTTTAATGATTTTAATGTGATTTTATTGTAAAGAGTCTTGAACTTGGGGTTTTTTCGTGATCTGCCCTGAGTCTGTTTGGGGAGGGCAGAAAAAAGACGATGCTCAAAATTAAAAATGTTGATATAGCAGGTGTAGATTGATTCACATTTTATTCTGTATGGCCAAATGGTGACCTTGTTCCGTGATTCTCATGTTCACACATAAAAATGTAAAATTGTAAATTGTATCAGATTTTGGCACCTTTCATTTCCTCATGGTGGGTATGTATACAGCAGCCAGCTACAGGCCTGTCGCTAGACACTTCTGTTAGGGGGGCAATTTTTGTTGTTGTTAAGGGGGCAGTTTAGCATGGTGGAGAACAGCCTGTTATGCGTCTTTAAGGTGCTACTAGACTCTTGCTCTAATCCCTACACACTTTCCCTGTGATGAAAATAATTCTTCATATGTTCAGAGGTACTTTTACTCACAGGTTCTGAAGCCTTACCTTAGGGAAGCCTGCCGCACAGGTCACAATGGAGCCTTGCTAGACACCCATCCAACTCCCAAAAAGTGATACTCCCCACACCAGCATTGCACGCCTAGCGATTCTGCCTCAACTGGATGGACCCACAGAGCAGGAAGGAAGGGGGAAATTTCAGCCACACTTAGCAGCACTTCCATGCAGACCTAGTTCACTTGATGAACTTGGAATGTTTCACAATAATTAAATATGCACCTAGCCCACCGGTCAAATGTAGAAGAAGAAGAGATCGGATTTATACCCCACCTTTCACTACTCAAGGGAGTCTCAGAGCGGCTTACAAACTCCTTTCCCATCCCCTCCCCACAACATACACCCTGTGAGGTAGGTGGGGCTGAGAGAGCTCTGCTCCTTTTCAAGGACAGCTCTGACAGAACTACGGCTTGCCCAAGGTCATCCAGCAGGTCCAAGTGGAGGAGTGGGGAATCAAACCCGATCCTCACAGATTAAAGTCTGCGCACTTAACCACTACACCAAACCACTACACAGAAAAATGGCAGAGACTGTTTCTCACTCACTGCTGGCTGCAAAATCTGCAGTACCCTGCACCCCATTAACTCCATGAAGCTCACTGTTGATGGTTTGGTTGGGGGTTTTCTTTCCATACTGGGGGTGAGATTGGGCCAGCAGTGCTCCACAAAAAATACTCTGAAACTTTCCCTAGATTTCAGATTCTTGAGATTTTATTCTGAAATCCACTATTCACATTGGCAATACAGAAGCGATAAACATTGCAATATGCCATTAGCAGGGCTCTAGATCAGAGAGATTTAATGGGGGGGGAATGTTTCATCATTATAGGAAGTAGCCATACTAGTCTTCTGACTTGTGCAGGGCAATCACATCAGCTTTTCTGCTACATGGCTCTACTGTTGCCACCCAGGTATGAGTGACCTGATACGCTGAAGGCATCAAGTTCCACAAACAATCTTTGCTGGATTCTCTTCTCTCCTAGGACTTTTGACCCACAGTTCTAGTGTATCTGATTGGGGGCTGCCTAGCAAGTTCTCAAATGCCTGGCTGGGGAACAGTCACTTTACTCTGTATAGACTAAGGACGCACGGTGCACAAGTCCTGCATTTAGAGTATTTCCCCCTCCCCCCCGGCACTTCCATGGTTGTTCTAAAATAGCACAGCAGGAATGCAGGATGCTCTCGATGAGATGTGCTCCGAGTGTTACTATGAGAAAGAGTCTACGTGCTCATTCAGAAAATGATACACCGCCAAAATTACTCATTGAAAATCTTTAACAAGTCAGGCAAGGTTCTGCAGTCATCATGATTCATTAGGAAAGCCGACATTATGTCTTGTGTCGGTGTCAAAAAGCACAAGTTTGAAAGGTCAGCTGTTGCTCAGCAGTGATGGGGGGATGCTTGGTCCGGGGGCTGCCAAATCGGAAGCAAACTGCACAGTACCGAATTCTCATAAAACGTTTTGGAGTAGCTTAGCATACAAAGACTCTTCAAGCAATATAGAGGTATTGAATTCTTGCTAGTGGATAAAACCCCCGAAGTTACTGAGCAGGTGGCAGAGTTCCTGGCAAATGTACTTAGGGGCCAAGAGAAGAGGAAAGAAAAGAGGGAAAGAGGTAGAGAGTGAGAGAGATAAGGTAGTTAAGCTTCTTACTGCAACTGTTTTAATTACTGTGATA
This sequence comes from Gekko gecko, assembly GCA_029375565.1. Taxonomy (NCBI): domain Eukaryota; kingdom Metazoa; phylum Chordata; class Lepidosauria; order Squamata; family Gekkonidae; genus Gekko; species Gekko gecko. The sequence continues at coordinate 71,755,245 of JAPDNY010000003.1, read as the reverse complement.
CTCGAGATTACTGTTCCAAACTTTTACCACTTTTATCCCCTTGCCCTATTATTACTATTATATACAACATATTCAGGAAAGGTCAAAACAGGTGCCTTCAAAGTTGACCTATGGGAGGCCTATTTCAACATGGCCTTAAATGTGAGAGACTCTTCCAGCATCTTCCTTGCAACAGTTCCCTGGGCTTGGAAACACGGCCAACAAATGAATGACAGCCCTACGTGGAATTCTGTTCTGTCGCAGCACAGATCTTGCAGGAAGAGCTGTTTCCATTCTTCATGTGGGTGTGAGACATACTAGAGAAGAATGCGAATTCTGGCTTCCTAAGAATTTCAGCTTTTACTGTAACAGAATTTATAGCCTGTACTATTGCAGGGAGCCTGTGTTTCCAGGTCAGCTGAAGCTAACAGACTTATGGAATCTCTGGGTAGATCTTCCAGTTACGTAGGGTTAATCTGAATATATTCAGAGAGTGAACTGTGAACAAGTTACGGTGTGATTAATACTAAGGTATAATGGCTATTTAGACAAATGTACAGTTGTGCCCAGAACTTGGGGTTCTTGGGTGCTGACAGGCCCAATTACATTACAGCAATGTGAGAAAGGAAGAAGAAGAGAAGAGATTGGATTTATACCCCACCCTTCACTACCCAAAGGAGTCTCAGAGCGGCTTACAAACTCCTTTCCTTCCCCTCCCCACAACAGACACCCTGTGAGGCAGAAGAAGAAGAAGAGATTGGATTTATACCCTGCCCTTCACTACCCAAAGGAGTCTCAGAGCGGCTTACAAACTCCTTTCCCTTCCCCACAACAGACACCCTGTGAGGTAGGCGGGGCTGAGAGAACTCTGGCAGAGACTGCTCTTTTTCAAGAACAGCTGTGCCAGAGCTTGTGACTGACCCAAGGTCACATCAGTAAGTGCAAGTGGAGGAGTGGGGAATCAAACCCAGTTCTCCCAGATTAGAGTCCACGCACTTAACTACACCAAACTGGCACCTTTTGATTTTATCAACATGGAAAAAAATGGACACTTCCAGACAAGGACAGAAAGAGAAGGGGGTGTTGCTCACATTTTGCTAACATCTCCCCTATTCAGTGCTAACAACACAATACACAATAACTGACCTGGATATAGTCCAGGCTAGCCTGATCTCATCAGACCTTGAAAGCTAAGCAGGGTCAGCCCTGGTTATTATCTGGATGGGAGACCACCAAGGAAGTCCAGGGGTAACGACACAGAGCCAGGCAATGGCAAACCACCTCTGAACATCTCTTGCCTTGAAGACTCTACGCAAGTCACCGTTAAGTCAGCTGCAACTTGACAGCACTTTTCCTCATTACCGCGCTAGCATGTCTCCTATTCCGCGCTAACTACACAATATGTTGTCGAAGGCTTTCGCTGCCGGAGTTCATTAGCTGCTGTAGATTTTCCGGGTTGGGTGGCCGTGGCACTGTAGGACCTGACCTTCCGCCAGTGGCTGTGACTGGCATCCTCAGAGGTATAACACAGAAAGAAAGACGGAGTACTCTCTGGGTCAAGGTGAGAAGAAAAAATGGTAGGCAGGTCATTTATATCTACTCAGGAAGGTGGGGTAGGGCTGAGTCATTATCTTGTAGGAGTTCTCCAGGCTATGAACATGCTCATGGAGGAGCTTTCCTGAGGAGGTTCTTTTGTCTATGGATTGTTTCCTGAGGAGGTTTCCTGTTTCCTGAGGTGATTCTTTTGTATGTGAAATGGCTGTTGAAATTCTAATCTTATCTGTAGTGCTATTGTCAGCTGTAGAGCATTTTGTGTTTTTCAGGACAGGAAACCGTGCCCTATTTATTTTTAAACTCTCCTCTTTCCTGTTGAAGTTGTGTTTATGTTTATGAATTTCAATGGCTTCCCTGTGTAATCTGACGTGGTAATTGGAAGTGTTGTCCAGCCTTTCAGTGTCCTGGAACAAAACACTGTGTCCTGTTTGAGTTTGGATAAACATCTTACTACTGCTGCATAGGGAACTTAACTTGGCTCCCCATTCCCTGTCACCAACATTGCTGAATTTTCTTTCTTTCTTTGCTGAATTCTCTTCCTTTCCTTCAAAAAGATATGTGTGTGTGCATATACAGCAGTGCTGATGTGGTGATAATGCCAACCCATTATATACCTTTGCTCCCTTTCCCCCAGTCCAAGGCCCTGCACTCTCATACCGTATTTCCAGGGCTGCAACTGCAGACGGACCGTTTTAGGAAGCGGAGGGGGGGGAACAGCCCCTGGTTTCATCATCAGAAGCTCCCCTTTCAATTATCTGAATTATGGAACTGGAAATAAAATAATCCAGTCAATAATATGGGTCCATCAGGCTGCATTTGCATCAGTGCAACACAGAGAGAAGACATGGAATTAAACAGATGTGACAGGAACCTGCTACTGCCCCGCCCTGATGAAGGCCCGAGCAACTGCACTTTCCCAGAAAACCACTAAACCCTAAAGATGCGTAAACCTGGGCAGAGAAAATCATAACCTTTGTCACCAGTGTGCCAAAATGTTTATTAAAAGGAAACTTCAATGGCTTTTTGACTTTTTTTTCAGGACTCACTTTTCTGTTCCAATCTCGCAGCTCAATGCGAACACCTCTTAATCTTTTGTGTCACATAGTATGATGATCAGCCCACAAAACTATTGCTTTACGGGAGTTTCTGTAGGCAAACATCTTCCTGGTTGCAGATTAGAGCCCAGCCTTTCACAACATGATAGACAAAAAAAAATTGTCAGTAAAGCCTTGCTAAGAGGATTTCTAACAAAGCAGGAAGGCAAGCCCTAAATAATATGTTAGAAAAATACTTATGAATGCAAAATGCTTACAAATGCTCAGCTTTGGCAAAGGTTGTCAGCTTTTGAAGGGCCACGGCCCAGTGGCAGGGCACCTGCTTGGCATGCAGAAGGTCCCAGGTTCAATCCCTGGCATCTCCAATTAAAAGAAGCAGGTAGTAGGTGATGTGAAAGGCCTCTGCTGGAGATCCTGGAGACTTGCTGCCGGTCTGAGTTGGCAGTGCTGACCTTGATGGACCAACAGTCTTGATTCAGTATAAGGCAGCTTCACGAATTCATGTATTTTATAACGACCTGGCCCTTGTGCCTTTTCCCTCTGACCTGCAGAGGTGTAACAGGTGAAGATTTCCTGACAATGCCTTTGAGATAAAATGATGGAAACACTCCGTCTGTTACATTTCTGTAGGTCAAGCTGCTGCTGTGAAAGACTCAGGAGCTATATCAGTTAAAAAGTTGGTAACCTCGAATTTGATTTCCCATTTGTAAACTTTCACACCTTCCGCTCTCTCCTTCCCTTGTTCTTTCCACCTGCCAGAAGCAGGGCATGCGGAAAGGACTGTTCCTCCCCGAGAAACCCCGAGGAAACCTGTCCTGATAGGAATTCCACGCTGTGCCTAGAAACCTTGCCTGGAACTTATGTTGGCTTCTTGGATGAGGCTGATGGTCCCTCTGGCTCCTTAGCCTTCCTTCCAGCCAGATGCCACAGCAGCTCCCCAAACAGAGAAGAGGTTAATCACTGAGAAAGGAAAATGGGGCTCATGTATCTTGAATACTCCTGGAAAAAAGAGAACGTCAGCACGGGCAGATATTCTCACTCATGCTTCATCAGCTGATCAAAATCCTCTCTCCTATGAACAGTACCAGGTATCCGCCCTCCTTCATCAAGTGTTTATTTTACTTGCCTTAAATATGCTGCCTAACGTCTCCCCCCACCCATCACTGTAATTCTTCCCCTCCATTTTGTTCTAGTTTCCCATAATGTTGAGAAATCTGAATGCGAACTCAAGGGAATCTGTAAGCCACTGAAAAACTGTTTTTTAAAGAGTATGTGGCTTCTACAGTATTATATGAGCTTCTGTTTACCTCTCCGTTGCATGGCCAAAGGTGCAGGCCTTCTGGCAACAGCCAACTGGCTCTCGGCCCATGGCTATGAAACAGCATGGCCGCACCATCCCAACCAGACTTACGCTCTTCTCCGTCCGCCGAAGTCATTGCATTTAGTGGCAAACCTGGATTTGCCTCCACCTAACGGGTGAGTTGTGCCTCACAAGGATGAGGAAGAACTTTCTTGAAACCGGGGCCTCAATAACAATAATCTCTTCTTATCTGCAGGAATTAAAGTGACTTTAACTTGTGCTGTGCTACAACTTGACTTATTCCTTAATTTAATTTGGTTAGCTCTGAGCCACAGGTTTTCCAAAGTCCTGTACATCTCATTTATATGCATTTCTCTTACCTTCAATAAACATGATGATATTTCAATGCTGATATTTTATACCTCGTTGCCTTGGGGGGGTCTACAGAGCTTATCGTATTTCTTTCTGCTACCTCAGCACAACTGCAGCCTACATGCAACACTTCCTATATCCTTGGCCTGCCAGCCATCACAATAAAAACATCGACCCTCTTAAGTCCCACATCTGATCAGTTATCATAAAGACATAGTACTGGAACAGAAGTTGATATGTAGACTGGTATTGGCAATAACCTATGCTAAAAAAAATATTCGATCTCCAGGCTTTCAGGAAACACAAAATATGAAATACCATGTCTATAGATACATGTATACCACAGTTCAGCACAAACCCAGAAATATAGGATGCAATCTTTGACAAAATGTGGTATGTGATCTCCCATGCTGCTACTCCTTCCTCTGTATAGACTTTGTTGCCCTCATATAAATTCCCATACATAAATTCTCTGCTGTGCAGAATAGAGTGAAGGTACAATAATGCAGCTGGGGAGGCACAGCTCAGGAGTAGAGCAAATGTGTCCCAGCAAGCTCCTGCCGGAACTGGGCGACAGCCCTAAGCCCCAGCTGGGACCAGATGGCAGCCATTACACACACACCCTGGTAATGCTACTGAACCTACCACACACCCCACACTCAGAGCTGCGGGCCTTACCCTGACAGGTGCTCCCCAGCCACCTGGCGCAGCACGAGGGAGCCAGAGTCAGGAGAGGCGAAACTTCACTCAATTCAGTGCCCAGGCTGGGAGGCCGAAGCAGAGGCAGTAGCGGGGTTGGGCACGGGGAGGAGACACCACCAAACCTCCTTGGGCCATCAGGGCCGTCCCACAAAGCATGGAGACCATAGTGGCCCTGACCCACTCAGGGAAGATGAGAGGGGCACAACGTGGCTCCACCCATTCACCACTCATATATGAGGGGGCACGGCCAACTAGAAGATGGGCGGGGGGAGGAGCAAGGGGGCAGGGAGACAGACAGGTTATGGTAGAAAAGAAGGCAAACCCACAGGCCAGGGAGGTGAAGGCTGGTGTCTCTGGGGCAGCCAGAGAGAAGGCAAAGAGCACCAGCTGGTCAGAGGGGAGGGACGGTGGCCCAACTGCCTCCCTGACCATATCTGAGGCCAAGGGCAGCCACACATAAAACGAGGCTCCCGGGGCTATGCAGCTATGGTGAGCAGCTCGGAGGCAGCAGGGGTGGAACCAGGGGTGGAGGTGTGACAATGTGTTTTGTATGCATCTACAGTGAAAGAGTCTCAGGACATACGACTACAAAAGACTCCTGTGTGGGAGCTTGGAACGGTGATGCCAGACACTGCAGGCAATCCTAGGCTACATGGACTAGGCTAGATGGTCCAGCTAAATATATTTATTTTGTAGTTAGCACATAAATACTGGCCCTTTTCATATTACCGTTCTAAACCGGATGTTATTCGTTATCGGCCCGATTTCAAGTAAAGCAATACAGGGACGAGGGTTTCATACAGCAAATTTCGTTCCGTTGATAAGCCACCTCTGAAGCGCTATGCTGCTTTCTTCCCCAACCCGTTTTTGCTGTGTAATCTTCCATGGTGTTTTTAAAACTTTTTTTAAGTCTGCAGAAGATCGCATGGTGAAAAGGGTGGGGAAGCAGCATTGTCGGAAACGCTATGGACATCTAAAACAGCACACCACAAAGTTTCAGAAGCACAACAAAGGGGTTGGAAGTGGAAGAAAGCAGTTTCCCTCTAAAGCACCTCAACCATGCTTTGCTAACCTGACGCAAGCGGGTTTGACCGAACAGGTAAGGAAATTCCGCTACCAGTCAGGTGCTAAAACGTGTCCGTCTGAAATTACAGAAAAAATCTATTAGCAACCAGGTACTAAAACAGAATACAAAGGCAGTTTGAAAAAGGTCTTCATGTGACTTGAAGGTTTCAGATTTTCAGCAACGATAAAACACTTCCACGTGCATGCCCTAAAGGTCATCTCAGTAATGCCCTTTGAGAAGCCTAACTGTTTAACAGACTCATATTTGTGGTGTACAGGGAGAAGAAAAACACCAAGAAGAAACTCTTTGGTGTCATCTGCCGTGTTTCTTTTAAATACAAATAGTCGAGCTCCACATAAACCAAAAGTGCAATGCATATGCCAGAAGGCCCCTTCATGTCTTGTACATGAAGTAAATGTGATACCTAAAATCAGTATTAGAAGATGGTACTGTTCGCACAACACATGATTACTATTAAAGTTATTTATTTAGATGTTTATACTCCACTCTTTGGCCCGATGGGGACCCAAAGGGGCTTACAACATTGTTAACCCCTCCTTCGTTCATGCTCACGACAGTCCTGTGAGGTAAGTTAAACTGGGAAAGAGCGATTGGCCCCAGGTCATCTGGCCAGCTTCCATGACAGAATGGGGATTCAAGCACAGGTCTCCCAGATCCTGTCCTCTACCGATTAAAACCACACTTGCTCTCAGTCATTACATGTTGGCGTCATTTAATACGCCAAACCTTTCCCGAGTTTCATTATGACTATATAAAGCAGACAAAATTCATTCTACACAGCAAATTACACACTGAAGATAGGAGATCAAGACTTGCTGCAAAACCACTCAGAGTTCAAGATATGTTGTGGCCTGATGTTTGATAATATGAAACGAACCCAATAAAAAACTGATGAAAAACAGCCAAGGGTGCCATCAGAAACACTTGTAAATCAAGTTTCTGCTGTCTAATTACAGTTAAAGAGCTATACATTTGGCTACTTATTTATAGATGCGCTTTGAAATTCTATTTATACTTGACATTTTTCAACAGTCGAATTAAAGAACTGCCCACAAGGACTCAAACAGTTGACCTTGCCAATGCCTTCTGAGGCTTCAAATCCATATGTATAAAGAAAGCACCCCGAGAGGGAATATATTACAAATCAGAATGGTGAAAAGATTTTTAAAAAATGAGTCACATCCTGCTGATTCAAAGGGTGAGATGCTATTCAGCTTTCTTCCTTTATTCTGCCCTCAGTGATTACATCCTAGCTATTACAGGTACGAAATAAAGCTATCCCACACCAGAAACAATCATCCACAAATGTACGCATTTTCTGCCCTGCTGCTCTCAGAATGCTCAGTATTTTTGTCCACTACAGATATTGAGCTACAAATACCTCAAGAATTGACTGAAAAGTGTTGGAATTTTCTTTCAATCTTTATGCAGTCATGCAGGAGAAATGGTATCTTTTAACAGAGCCAAAAGGAACATGGTGCATCCAGTGCAAATAATTATGTACTTAGGCAAACATCTGCATACGAATTCTCAAACGGAAATGAAAAATCACCCCTATGTATTCACTTTCAGCACTGGGTTTAGTGCTGCATCATCATTAATGCAAGAAAGAGACAGTAATAAGAGGACAATAGATATGTAAGAGGCATGGTGATTCCCCCTGCCCCCCCCCCAGCAGTCTGTTGAGCATCAGACACAGCAAAAAAAGGAGTTAATGCATTTGGGAAGCTACGTCTTGCCTCTGCAATGTGACACAACTGATATGGTCGCAGCCTTGGCTGGCTAGTTGTCAGGAAAGATACCCGGTAGAAATATTATTTTTTTAAATAAAAGGTCTTGATTATTAAAATATTGGGTTTAAAAACATTCTCTTCTTTGCTAATTCAAGCAGGGGGGGAAATGACCAGCAGCCAAACCGAGAAGGCAAAACACTGTTTGCTCGCTAACCTCTTGCAGCTGTGTTTCATTCTATGCAGCCATTTATTTGCCTTTGTGGCAAAGCCTATGCAATGCTGCAGTTCTATAAGCTCTGGTCATTACAGCCAGCTTAACTCAGAAAAATCTATTTCTCCCACACCGTCTTTTTTCTAAACAAAGCCATTCTTTTAAACACACCTTAAACTTGCAAACAAACAACCAAAAAACCTGACGTGTATGTCAAATCAAACTCAGTGATAAAATGTCCACAAGGTGAAGTCTATTGGAGGAGATTTTTTTTAATAGTCAAAAGTAGAAAAGGGGGAGGACACAAAGATGTGTCACAGTGGCTAAGGAGAAAAAGGCATTCATCTGTACAACAGCAAGGGAACCGATTGGAGAACTCCTGCTTAAGTAGCCTGGACACAAAATGTCTGGTCTATCCAAGGTGGAAGCTTCTCTCATCTCTTTCTCTCCTACCACACCATTCAGTCAAGAGACGGTAGAAGGGACCAGGGGATACCAGACAGATAGTGGGAATTTCCAAATGGGGGTACCGTGGGGTTACCCAGCGCCTTTTATTTGACACAGTGGCCCTCATTTTCAAGGACTGTCCCCCTTTCCAGAACACCACAGTCCCAATAAACCACCACGGATACCAAGAACTCGACCCAGCCAGCACCACCGCTTGGTGAAATCTCTTATTTCGGGCATCCAGGTATCTCTCGCTCTCCTGACGCCAAACAATCAGCATTTCTGTCATTATCGAATACTCCAAACGCTTTTCAAGCCTCAAGCCCAACCAAGGGGGAAGTTTCGGCCCCTCTCCGAGGAGCAGGAGCGACGGCAAGTTCGCCTCCCCGTTCTCCCTGCTGAACAAACTCGGCTCCAACTTCATGCGTTTTGATCCCTCCTGCTTGCACACGCACGCACGAAATACACAACGCCGCCTGCAGAAACCGCAAGAGCAGGGATGCGCGTTATCGACTGCGTTTGACGCACACGATGGAGACCCGGGAAAGACAACAACCCCCGCCAAAGAGGGAACAGGCTAGCAACCCCACACCGCCACGATCCCCCCCCTTCCAGTTTTGCAATGCAGCCCCCGCCCCTCCCCTTCGCCGCCTCCCACCAAACCCACCGCTTTTGTTCCTCGACTATCCTGCCGCGCCGCGTGTTTATTTTACCTGCAGCGCCTGGCTAGGGTGCTCCAGCCTCGTACCTTTTGTTGTGCAGCCGCCGCCGCGCCGCGCCGCAACACCTTGCGTTGCACGACGAATAAACCAGCCCTCCACCCCGCCGGAGCTGTTGCGAACTGGCCGGCAGCCCCTGGTTTAGCGCGTCGCCACAGCAACCCGCGTCCGGAGGCGCGCGCGAGAGAGACAAGGGCACGGCTGATTGGGTAGCAGGGGAGATATGTAAAGGAGCCCAGGAGGCGTGGCCTGGCACAGGCAGCTTCTTCTCAATGGGGGGGGGTAGCGATAGCGGGAAAGATGCACCTGCTGGGATCTTAACTGGCTTTGTGGCATGTTGTGGAAAAGGGCAAACCTCAGGCGGCAGCGGTCCCAAAACGAAGGGCGAACGGGGCGGGCCGAGGTTGATTGGCCTTTGCAAATCAAAGCGCTCGTCTCACTTGAAAGACGCTGCCTTCACATCAAAAGCAGGTTTGTACAGTCAGATTGGGGGGAGGGTGTTTAATGTACAATATATCTTCCTCAAATGTTAATGCTTTTGAGGCTTTGAGTGCCCAGGGACTCTGGCTTAATTGTTTCCGGCACTTCCAAAATGGTTTTGGATTGTTCGTGGATGTTTTATGTATGTTTTTAATTGTATTTATATATTTTGTGTAAGCTGCCCTGGAGCCCGCTTTTGCGGAAAGGGCGGGGTATAAATCGAACTAATAAAATAAAATAAATACTTTGGCTGGGATTTTCTCTGCGGAATTAATAAGCTCTTTCAGCAACGGAGGGAAATAGTCAGCAGACCTGGTTTAAACCAGGGTTCAGATTGGAAGTCTGTTTTCAGGGCCAAATTCCAGACTCGAAACATGTGAACTCATGAGGACAACAAAAAAAGAACTTTTTGAGCATGTCTGCAGTTCTTTTCCTTTACTGTTGAAAAATGCTTTCAAAAGTTATGCTAACCAAAACACCTCCACCTGTTTTTTAAAAAAAACACTCCCATGAAACATCCTGTCTCTTAGATTAGTGAAGAGTCATGAGGACAATTCCTAGCATTTATACAGTGCTTTATCGTTTATATTTAAGATTTATAGACTTTCAAAGTGTTTAAGTGTGTGTGTGTGTGTGCTGAGGTTAACTCATGTGGTTAGTCCAGTCACTATTATTTAGTGGAGTGCTTAAATATAGCTACAAACACAGCAGTGTCACTTTACCAGGTTACTCAGCTTACAAAGTTACACAGAGCCACATTACAAGTTTAGAAGAGAAATACTCCTCTCTTTGTTTGAGAAGTACACTTTGGATAGGAAAGATAAGAGCTTGGACGGAGTACTAACTTACTAGCTAAAGGACGAAAGCAGATGGCAAGAGGCCCATCTGCCTCATGGTACCAAGAGAGGACTGCATGTCTCTCTCTTGGTGCATTCGGGAAGAGAGCTTGTCCTCATCAGAGTGAGAGAGAGGAAGGAAGAGGAAATGGTCCCTGAGAACACAATCTGCACTTCAAAGAGGACAGGGGCAGAAGAGTAAAGACAGGAAGAGAGGTCTGTGTGCCTATCTAGCCATCTAGCCTCTCTTGCCGCTCAGTCTGGAGGTCTGAGACAGGGGGCATCACATCTGGAACTTCCAGCATAAAGTACCATCAAGTTGCTTCCTACAGATGGCAACTCTGTGAAGTAATGCCCTCCAAAAATGTCCTACCATGAACAGCCTTGCTCAGGTCTTGCAGACTGAGGGCTGTGGCTTCCTTCATTGAATACCCATATTACTATCCCCATATTTCATGCGCTGAGTCACATTATCTGATGAAGATTATCTAGCATGTCAACTCCCTATCATGCACTCTTAAAACAAATTTCTCTGTTGTTTTCACAGAATGCTGATACCGGAGCTTCAATTTAAAGCAGTAAACGGCCCCTCTTTTCCCACACCATTATCCCCCTTTTAAGTCACAGATTCAACAAAGACATTCTTTTTTTTTTTATAATTACCCAATAGGGAAAAGACTCATGGATGTGTAAAAGAAAATACACCCACAACTTGAACACTATTATAACATCAGACCATCACTGGGCCAAATCAAGTGTGATTCCAGGCCATTCCTCAGATTGCAGCGGCTATGAAAACCCAAAGCGGTTTCTGCCTCTTTCTCTCTGGGCAACGCGAAGCCCCATTGCTTCTGGATTGTGTTCAAATGAGAGTATCCTGTCTCATTTGAAGAAACATCTTTCCTTGTCTTTATAAATATGGAACAAACTGAGTTTGTTGGCACTCCTCTCTGAAACTTCCAGACTCTGAAATGAAAAATGTGAAGGGAAGTGGAATAAGGCACTTCAAAATGCAATGAGGAATGCAAAAATTTCCTAGTTAGCCTCTGGCTTTATTTTGAGCAGGTTGCAGCTTTGCTGCAGGAGGATTGCAGCTTTGCTCGCTTTCATGTCTACACCTCTCACTGCATGTACTTACATTGCACTTGGAACAAAGAAGGGGGGGATGAAGCTATCCAAACACTTCTCTTGATTATTGTTAGTAAAGTAAAGGTTTCCTCTGTTCGAAAGCCAGTCGAATCCGACTCTAGGGTTGCGGTGCTCATCTCCGTTTCCGTGCCGAAGAGCCTGCGCTGTCCGAAGACGTTTCTGTGGTCATGTGGCCGGCATGACTAAACGCCGAGGTGCACGGAACGCTGTTACCTTCCCACCGAAGCGGTACCTATTTATCTACTTGCAATTTCTTGCTTTCGAACTGCTAGGTTGGCAGGAGCTGGGACCAGAGATGGGAGCTCACATCGTCATGCAACACTCAGGTCTCAAACTGCTGAACTACCGACCTTCCAGCCTGCAGTTCAGTGTCTTAACCACTTGAGCCACCGCAGCTCCTTCCGGTTATTGTTACTGAGCATAATTTATTTTTTTAGGGGTGGGTGCAATAGGAGAAGTGGGGTGCACTTTTCACCAATCCCCCCCCCCCCATGACAGACCAACAACTCCCTCCTTCTGCTGTCCTGCGGGAGCGGCATTTCAGGGGGCATTTTGGGCTGCAGCGGAAGGGGAAGGCAAGAAAGCCAGATTTGACTGTCAGAAATCCATTATGTCAGAGTAGATTTATGGTGGATCCAAGCCATATTGTTCTCCATAGTGTGAGGTGGAGGGTCTCTGAAAGGGTATCTACCAGCAAATACCATTGGTATATGTTGTTGTTGTTCAGTCGCACAGTCGAGTCGGACTCTTCGCGACCCCATGGACCAGATCACGCCAGGCCCTCCTGCCTTCCGCTGTCTGCTGAAGTTTGCTCAATTTCATGTTCGTTGCATCGATGACACTGTCTAACCATCTCATCCTTTGCCATCCCCTTCTCCTTTGACCTTCAATCTTTCCCAGCATCAGGGTCTTCTCCAGTGAGTGCTCCCTTCTCATTTGGTGGCCAAAGTATTTGAGCTTCAGCTTCAGGATCTGGCCTTCCAGGGAACAGTCAGGGTTGATTTCTTTTAGGATTGACTGATTTGATCTCCTGGCAGTCCAAGGGACTCTCAAGAGTCTTCTCCAGCACCATAGTTCAAAAGAATCTATTCTTCGGCGCTCGGCCTTCCTTATAATCCAACTCTCGCAGCCATACATTACTACGGGGAATACCATTGCTTTGACCATGCGGACTTTTGTTGGCAAGCTGATGTCTCTGCTTTTTATCATGCTGTTTAGGTTTGCCATCGCTTTCCTCCCAAGGAGCAGGCGTCTTTTAATTTCATGGCTGCAGCCACCATCTGTAGTGATCTGGGATCCTAGGAACGTGAAGTCTGTCACTACTTCTACGACTTCCCCTTCTATTTGCCAAGGAGTGATGGGGCCAGATGCCATGATCTTCGTTTTTTTGATGTTGAGCTTCAAGCCCACTTTTGCGCTTTCCTCTTTGACCCTGAGCAAGAGGCTCTTTAGGTCCTCTTCACTTTCTGCCATCAGAGTGGTATCGTCGGCATATCTGAGGTTATTGATCTTTTCCCCAGCAATCTTAACTCCATTGGTATATAGTACTTGAGTAATCTCTCAAGTAAATCTGCTGAAAAATTATTCTGTGTAGTGGTAATCTACTTGGTGAGGCATAATTATTAGGCATATTGTATGAATCAGGCTAATCATATAGAATCTGATATATATAAAAGCCCTAGCGTATTGACTGTGCAGTGTGCTCCATCAGCCATTGGCCTGTCAACCGCCACTCAAGAGCACTTGCATGCCATTAGTCGGGTACTGGGTTTGCTCCTCTCTCCCGCCCACTGCCAGCATGGCCATTCTTCCCTGTCAGGATAAACTGCCAAAACAGCTGTCTCTCCTGATGAAGATACTTTTCCTGCTTGGCTCCTCCAGAGTTGGCTGGCTAGCTACTGAGGTGGGCCACCAGCCATGAAACCATTCTCTTCTCATCCTGCTGTGGAGCTAACTTTCCTCTCAGGGGCTGTTGCTAGGCAACCAAGCTTGGTTCTGTCAGTAGAAAGGCAAAGGCAGGAGGCCTTTTCCAGGCCTACTTTGGCCTTTGTGGGGAATTCATTGGGGTCAGTCTTGACTAGGGTTGCCAGCTCCAGGTTGGGAAATTCCTGGATATTTTGTGGTGGAGTCTACGGAAGCCAGTTTGGGGAGGAGAGAGACCTCACCTGAATAGAATGCTATAAATTCCACCCTCCAAAGCAATTATTTTCTTCTAGGGAACCATTGCTGCCAATATCCAGGTGAGGGCTGGAGATCACTTAGAATTAAAACTGTTCTCTGAATGGCAGAGATCAGTTCCCCTGGAAAAATAAAATTAAAGCAATAAATAAATATAAAAATGGCTGCTTTGCAGAGTGTACTCTGTATCATTATATCCTGCTGAGGTTGCTTCCTTCCTGCTTGGGCTTCACTGTGGAGAAAGGATGTACTTTTCCTAGGTAAAGGCTGCAGGGAGGGGGGAGATGGAAAGCTGAAGCCAGAGGGGCAGATAAAGGTAGGTTGATGATTGATTGGGAAGGAGGGTTGCCAACTCCAGGTTGGGAAATTCCTGGATATTTGAGGGTAGAGTCTGGAGGGTGGGGTTTGAGGAGGGGTGAAATCTCAGACAGGTACTGTTAGCCAAACTGCCTTATTTTATTAAGAAGCTTGTGGAATTACGATTATTAAATGGCAATAGGCATTAACTATAGGACCATAACCTGTGTATATGGGAGTCTGAATTCCCAGAGCCCAGGAATAGACGCAGAGACTATGTAGCTAAAATAATGATTTATTTACTAGAGGTTCTTCAAGCATACAAACAAAAATCAAGCATTCACACACACCATACAGAGCTATGAATATAGAGTTGAAAGGACAGAGATATTTGCATGAGCAGGATTATCGTTGGTGGGGTAATACTTTACCTGTCTGATGAAATGAGTAGACCTTGCAGCGGATAAGAAAGGGGAAGTAGAGCTAGGGAATGGATTGTGTACCGGCCAGCAATACACGTGGAGCAATTCCAAACTGATCAGGGATGAAATCTAAAGGTGGTGTAGGAGTAGGAAGCTCAGGCGCAAGAGAGGGAGCAAAGGCACAAGGCTCTCCTTAAATAGCCAGATTTGTGACCTGAGGCAAAGTGGCCATGTGGTCACTGGTTCCCAGGAAGTTTGAAACTAACACAATACTAGTACAGGGCAGTAGAAAAGAAATGACGGGCAATTTAGACATGATGGTTGACAGGGAGTGACACCTCTTGGGGAATGGAGTAGGACAAAAGAAAGGATGCAGGTATCCAATCACATTGCTGGTCTAGTGCTTCACATTAACAATTGGGTTCTAGGCAGAGGTATTATCTGGATAGGTGGCAGGAAACCTTAATCACTGTTATTGTCTTCAGCTGGGCTAGTCTTTGTTTGAGAATGATAGGGGGGGTAAGGTGCTGCGTGGTGGAGAGGAGATTCCTTCATGGCTGCTTGCAGGAACATCTCTGTCAAGGCATGTCTTCCCTCTCCGAGCTGCTACTGCTTCATGGAGTCCAGGGCTGATGGGCTGCATCACAGTCCTTGCGCTGGTGCAGGGTTGCAGGGGGAGAAGTCCTCTGTAGTCTCTGGGTCCTATCTGACTTGGCATGCTTCTCGGGCACGAGGCTTCCTTTTGCCACAGTGTACATTCCAAAGAAGGAGCTGCAGTGGCTCAAGTGGTTAAGACACTGAACTGCAGGCTGTGGAAGGTCAGTAGTTCAGCAGTCCAAGACCCGAGAGTGCCGCATGACGGGGTGAGCTCCTGTCTCTAGTTCCAGCTCCTGCCAACCTAGCAGTTCGAAAGCAAGAAATTGCAAGTAGATAAATAGGTACCACTTCGGTGGGAAGGTAACAGCGTTCCGTGCGCCTTGGTGTTTAGTCATGCCGGCCACATGACCACGGAAATGTCTTCGGACAGCGCTGGCTCTTCGGCTTTGAAACGGAGATGAGCACCGCAACCCTAGAGTCGGATTCGACTGGCTTTCGAGCAAGGGAACCTTTACCTTTACCTTTACATTCCAAAGTCCAGCATCAGGCACTTCACATGGGCCGTAGTCCTGTCCATTGGCCCTGGACACACTTATTTATAGATGCGCTTTGAGGAGGAGGAGGTTGGATTTATACCCCACCCTTCACTACCCAAAGGAGTCTCGGAGCGGCTTACAATCTCCTTCCCTTCCTCTCCCCACAACAGACACCCTGTGAGATAGGTGGGGCTGAGAGAGCTCTGACAGAAACTGCTCTTGAGAGAACAGCTCTCAGAGAACTGTGCCTGACCCCAGGTCACCCAGCTGCCTGCATGTGGAGGAGTGGGGAATCAAACCCAGTTCTCCAGATCAGAGTCCGCTGCTCTTAACCACTACACCAAATTGGCTCTCTAGAAGACAAGATGACTTGTTGCCTTCTATTAGTTAAAATAAGCATGGAAGAATTCAGGACATTTTGAAGATATTCATAGGAGTGGGCATGAACCGGCTCACGAATTAAAGTTCATCATGAATCTTGGGCAGTTTGTGGGTCACAAATTGATACTCATAGAAGGGCAACTGCCACAAACATTTCACAAACTTTGGTGCTGTTCATGCCAGTTCATGAATGGATACATTTCCAGACAGACTGTCTACACTCAGGGCCGGCTCCAGGTTTTTGCACACTAGGCGAGGCTACCTTCTGCCCCCCCCCCATGCGCCCACCAATTTTCATAGATAAATGCATTTTAGGAAGAATGAAAATGTCCTAGAGCCCACCCTCTAAAGCAGCCATTTGTTCCAGGGGAACTAAGGGTGCCGGCTTACTAGACTCCTTTGCACCCCACGCCGGAGTGTCGTGTCCACTCTGGTCTACAAGAGGTTGCAGAACTTGATTCTCAAGGGCAGATCTTCTCTCGGGGAAGGGGGAGCAGGGGCCCGTGTGAGTGACAGCTGTCAGTCTGCTGCTCCCGGGCCCCGAGATCACAGCGGCGCTTGACGGGGGACGGGACGGGAACCCGGAGACGAGCTTTGCATACCTCTGCCCAGCCCGGCGCCCTTCCAGCAGGCATGCCGCGCGGCCAACCCCCCCCCTTGGAGAAGAGTTGCCTTCTTGCAGCCAAAGCTGCATCCAGCCAGCAGAGCGGCTGACAACAAAGCATTCCTCTACTGGGCTTTTGCCATGGGCAGATCAAGCCAAGGTCAGGGGGGTTCGGGAGAACTTGCTTCAGGCCCTGGGACAGGAGACGAAGGAGTCAGCTTGCCAGCATTTTGTCACTCCTTCCACCCATCCAAAGGCAATCGGCTCAAGAAAATCTGCTGCGAATGCCTTGACTTCGCATGGTGGGGGGTGTTCTCTTGGTTGAGCCCGGCCCGTGTGACTTTTCAGCCGAGAGAGGTGGGGAGAAACTAGCAGGGACGGGGGGGACCCCTCGCCAGTTTGGTGTAGTGGTTAAGGGCGCGGACTCTAATCTGGGAGAACCGGGTTCGATTCCTCATTCCTCCACTTGCACCTGGCTGGATGACCTTGGGCAAGCCATAGTTCTGGCACAGCTGTTCTTGAAAAAAGAGCCGTTTCTGTCAAGAGCTCTCTCAGCCCCACCTACCTCACAGGGTGTCTGTTGTGGGGAGGGGAAGGGAAAGGAGTTTGTAAGCCGCTCTGAGACGCCTTTGGGTAGTGAAGGGCGGGGTATAAATCCAATCTCTTCTTCTCACCTCCCAAACTCCTGTGCTGTTCTCTTCCACAGTCTCCACCCCTTCACCCTCGGTGGGGGGCAGTGGGGAGTGTCGCCCAGATTGAGAGTTTCCCTGCTGGAGAACTTGGCGAGCTCGTCTCCATGGGGAACAGGTGGGTGGGCAGGCGCAGTGCTTCCTTGCCTGCCTTCCCCAGCCGGAGTGGAAATCTCCCCCTTGGAGCTGCTCCCAGGGCCCACCGGCTTCTCCCCTCTCCTGCCCGCCCACCCCGCGCCTCCTGGGCCGGGCCTTCTTTTGCAAAGTGGGGGAAGGAACGAAACAGACCCCCATCACAGTGTGCGAGGAACCAGGGAGAAGGGTGCGTGCATGCCCGGGTCAAGCAAACTCTTTTCTATCGTGCCGGGCGCTCCAGGCCCACATGGGGCCGCCCAGCCAGCCCAGCTTCCAAAGCCCCTCCAGGCCCAGCAGGCAAAAGGCGCTCAGAGGGCAGGGTGTGGAAAAGACGGCTTGACCCCCAACGGGAATCGCAGAGCAGCCGCAGGGCTGGGCTCTCTGCTTCTCTTTCCCACCAAGACCCTCCTTCCTCACAGATGGGGGAGAGAAAGAGGCAGTGGCTGGGGGCAGGCGGCAGGCGGCAGCAGTAATGGCCAGGGCGCCTGACACAGGGCTTTTGGTGGGGGTGGGGGCTTTTAGTGCCCACATTCAGGGCCCGCCCTAGGTGATAGTCTAGTTCACTTAGTGGGTGGGCCAGCCCTGTCTACACTCGTTAAACTATTTACAAAACTCCAAGGCTACAGGGGGGGGAGCAGAATTCTCCAGCCTTGGAAACACCAATAGGAGCCCTCCAAAGTTTAACAGGTACTGCCAGCTGCCAGTAAGAGAGTTCCCATTCTGCTCTATGGGATCAGAAAGCTGTATATCATCCCAGCTCAGCTCCATGCCCCTTTTGTGTTCTGGCAGTTTGCAGAGAGGCAGGGAACTTGTTAAAAGCTGACTAGCAGAGCGCATATCATTTATTCCCTCCTGACTGTGAATTCCTCTTCCCTGCGGAGGTTTGGGTGTTAAGTGGACTCAGAGCTCTCTGAGCCACCCCCTCTCTCTGCCCAGGCTGAGCAGAGGAGCTTAGCTACTGGGTACCTTGGCTGAGTGAGGACCGATGTTTTGATTGTGATTCCTCTGGGGTTTGAGTATTAGATGGACTCAGGGTTCTTTGCCACCCTGGCTCTCTGCTCACACCAAGCAGTGGGGCTTAGCAACCAGGTGCCTTGGCTGAGTGAGGACCCACATTTCCAGCCCTCCTGGTTGTGAACTCCTCTCCCCTGCTGGGGTTTGGGTGTTAGGTGGACTCAGGGCTCACGGCCACGCAAGAGAGGTTGGGTCAGATGACAGCCTTGGATGACCAGAACTCCAGGGGATCGGCCTTGGTGGTCTCGGGGGACTTGGTGAGGTACCCCCTCACCATCATCTCTGTCAAACCCTCCACCATTGCATGCCTGGCATCCCCACTGTTGCTGACCGCCCAGTTCACTACTGACAACCAGTACTGGGGCTTCTCCCTGGTTGGGGTCTTTGAGGCAGAGGTGCTGGGCTGGAGCTCCTCCCCCTCCCCAACCTCTTCCACCCACTGTTCCCTCTGGCCATGACCGCTGACCTGTAGCCTCCACGGTCTTTGCAGAGCTCATGCTTTCATTGGAAGAGCTCTGCATTCAGAAGAGCAATGCTGCCTTTTATCCAGCCTGTACTCCCCTTTTATTGCCAAGAGGATGCAAACCTGGTGGTGATGCCCACCTGCAAGCAGTGTTCCCTCTAAGCTGAGTTAGTGTGAGCTAGCTCACAGTTTTTTAGCCCCTAGCTCACATATTTTTGTCTTAGCTCAAGAAGGATAGCTCCAGGGCAAACTAACTTATGCAGCAGCCAAATCGCTCGCTCACAATTTTAATACCAGTAGCTCACAGAGTAGAATGTTTGCTCACAAGACTTTACAGCTTAGAGGGAGCACTGCCTGCAACCTCTTGGCCAAGGCCCTGACCAGTGAAAGAACTGTTGGAAATGTATGAGTTGCAAGGTCTGATCTAGTCATTATAGGGTTAACGCTGTTTACCTTTCTATGCTATTGTTTAGACTGACCTGGAATGAAACCTGGCAGACAGCCAATGCTAGCAAAGCCCATGAAAGAAAATGGTATCGATTGGTTAATGTATTCAGGTGATTTCCTTCTAGGGGTCAAGAAGAAGGAGGATTCTCCATTATTGCAGCTGTTGTGTGACCATGCTTTTATAGCAGCACGATGTGACAATGTAGCTCTAGATATGTTTGTTTATAGGTTTCCAGTGTACCTTTTACCGTTAGGAATAAACTTTTTAAACAGAAAATATGTCTCCTCTCCAGTGAAGCAAAGATCCATTGCAAACTTTGAGTATTTAAGTATTTTTGACTATCTTCCCCAACAAGAACAACCGGCTCCAGTGTGGAGGCCAGCACCCAGTCCAGCCCTTGAATCAGGGGATGACTTGCCCCAGGCTGTATGGGCACACAGCACATTGGTGGTGTCCTGATAGGGCTTGAGGACACGCACCACTTGGGAGAGGGTTAGCTAGTCACTGGAGCAGGTGCTGAGTTCCTCTTCCCTGTGCAGGATGGTCATGGAGGAGGTGACATCCTGCATGGCGCTCTTCTGCTCCACCAAACACGCAATCATGGCATAAGTGGAGTTCCTCAGTTCCCTCCGCCTCCCTCTCATGCAGCAGGTAGGCAGGCTTCATGCTTCATGCTGTGCGAGAAGTCTTGAACAAGGGCCGCCTCTTGAGGGGGGCAGCATCCCAACTGGCCTTGGCAGTTCTCCCCAGCCCCAGAGCATCCTTCACCGCCAGGTGAAGTGTGTGCACCAGACATACGATGCCCTTGAGGTGCGCTGCGCACACTTCACCTCTGCCAGCACGTTGGTGCCAGCATCTGTGACCAAATAGCCACGGACAGGATTGCTGCTGCCCACCCACTCCCTCGGGCGTCTCTGTATCACACAGGGGTGATGTTTTCCACTATGTGGTCTGCATCCAACCTCTGCGCATGGAGCACAACCACTTTGTAGCTAGTGGCAGGACAGTCTCCCCCCCACACCTTGCAGCCTGGGCTGTGCCCCAACAGTCTGCTGGCTGCTCCAGAGGTCTGCTGTGAAGTGCACAGTTCTGCCTTGTGCTCTGGAGACCTGAGCCTTGACCATCGCCGCTGCAGCCAGCAAAAAGCTACATCCTCCACGGGGGAGAAGGCTCCCCCCATGTAGCCTTCCTGACCTCTTGGATGGTGGCCCACCTTGATGTCCCACCTACAGCACTCCTGAGGGTGGGGATCCTTTCTGGGAGGGGCCTCCTGCTCCCCCTCCACTTCTCCCTGCTGGGAGGGAGGGAGTCGGCCTCTTCTTGCTCCCGCTGGCCGCCACTCATTCCTCCATTGGCAACATAGTTCAGTGCACCCTTTGTAGGGGCCTGCAGAGGATGGAGAGGTGTTGGGGTGGGTTTGCACCCCTCGAGACATGGCTGTGGCAGACCTAGCACTCTGGCACACAGGGAGGGGGCAGAAATGCTTCCAAACGGTGGCCCCAGGGCTGGAGGAGGAGGGAAGTTCAGCTGCTTTCCGGGCTGAGAGTTGTGGGCACTGGGCATGCTTCCCTTGCTTGTCTGGCGGGGTTGGTGTGCCTGCCAAGCTGTCGTTGTAGGGTAACCTTGGGGAGCCCCTGCTGGAAGTCTCTTGCCATTGTCTGCCTTTCTGCCCTTCCAAATCAGCCTTTGGAGAGTCGTGGGTGGCCCGGCCAGCCTGACGTTGACTGGTGTTTCTTTTCCTTCGTAGAGTAGAAGCATTCGCTGTGGGTTGTGCCAGCCCTGGCGGAGGGGGGAGGGGATGTGAGAGTTGTGGGAACTGGGCATGCTTCCCTTGCTTGTCTGGTGGGGCTGGGGTGCAAGCCAAGCTGTCCTGGGGCTACTTTGGGGAGCCCTTCTCAAAACTCTGGGGATGCCTGCCTTTCTGTCCTCCAGAACCTGCCTTTGGAGACTTGGCAGTGGGCCTGCAAGTGTAGGGGGGATGCTTGCCTTGTTTCCGGTGACTGGATGGGGGGGGGGTGGAGTCTGTCCAGGTGAAGTTTCCCTGTGAGACTGGTGTCACTGGCTTGTTCCTGAGCCAGCCCATAGACTCCTGGCTGTAAGTGCAGCTGTCTTTTCCAGGGAAAGCACTGAGGAGATTTTTTTTGGGGGGGTCTGTCAGTGGGACCCCAGAAATGTAATCCACCCCCAACTTAGAGAGATTGCAGAGGAGCAGGTGGCAGGGTAAGGTTCTCTGTGCGTTTTGGTGTGCATAGTTTGCAGGGGGGGTCTATTCTGTATACTTTTGAACCTGTGCCTGATGTTTCCCACCAAAGCACTTTCCTGCCTTGACCTTAGTCCTGTTGGGTTTGCACTGCCACAGTGGCGTTGGTTCTGCTGGGCTTGCAAAAAATGCCCCCCCCATCAATTTCTACTGCAGAGATTCTCTGGGATTTTGATTGTTCTATTCTGTTCTGTAGGGCTTCTGTTGCCCCCTTGCCTTTTTTTGCTGTTTTTTCCCCCTTCCATTGGAAACAGTGGAGGATGGGGGCAACTTCTTGGGCGAGCATAAATCATCCCCCGTAAATCCAATCCTCACCAAACTTGGAGGGCAGGTAGAGGAGAGTCAGCCAGAGATTCTCGGCAAGTTTGGTGTCTCTAGCTTGCTGGGTGTGTGTGTGTGTTCTACTGTGCCATGAACTTTATGAACTGAACCAGTTCGTCTAGCCCCTAAAAGTTCACGGCAGTCCGTGGTTCACAAACCGCACGCACCATGAAAGATGCTGTATTGCATTTTCCTGGTTCATGCCCATCCCTAGATATTCATTGGCTGGCTGCTTGATTCAAACATTCCTGTCCTATCCTGAGAACTAGAACAAATAACAAAGAGAACACACACATATACATGCATATACAACAGTACAGGTAACAGTGGCATATAGATGCTTTACTTAAGAAAACATTTGTGGTTCTTCTTAAAGATCTGGTTGGTCTTAAAAGTTATGGTAAAATCTAGGAGTGGAGGTAGTTTTTCATGTATGCAAGGCCCAGCCCATTTATAGCTTTATTCTAGGTCATCAACAGCACCTTGAATAAAGCCTGAAAGGCAACAAGAAGGCAACTGTAGACATCAGAACACTTCTAGGGTATTTATTATGACCCACCCCCTTCAGAAGATAGGGCACCATATTTTGCAGCGCCTTGAACTGTCATCAGTGCACACTGTACAATGCATTTCAAATGCAATACAACCGTTGTCTAGCATTGAACAGTATAATGACATAAAGGATTGTGTCTGTGTCGGCATGTGTGAGAAAAAATACTGCAGCTTTCTCATCAAGTGGAGTGGCATGCACCAGGGTCACCAGGAGCACCCCAAGGTGACTATTGTATCGTAGGAACAGCTCAACAATAGACATATCTGTAACTGTGAAACATTTATTAACAAAATCAATTATTCATAGGGTTCAGAATAGGGTTGCCAGGTCTGGGTTGGAAAATACCTGGAGACTTTGGGGATGGATCCAGGAGAGGGTGGGGTTTGGGGAGGGGAGGGGCTGCAGCATGGCGCCGCAGTGCCACAGAGTCCACCCTTCAAAGCAGCCATTTTCTCCAGGGGAGCTGATCTCTGTCAGCTGGACATCAGTTGTAAAAGCAGGAGATCCCCAGGCCCCACCTGGAGGCTGGCACCCCTAGTTCAGAAAAAAAACCACTTAAAAAGTGTGCAAGAAAACAAGTACTGGCCTATGTCCAACTTGATCTGGGGTCTAGCCCTCTCTAAAGGTCTTTCAGATGCTTGTAGCAGATTGGAAGAAACTGAAAGCAAACCTATCTCTGCAGATTTATAGCAAGTACTGAAATTGCAGCAAGGCACAACTGTGGCAAAACTGAGGGATCACGCCTCATCTGTGATGTTGGTCCCTCTATCCTCCACCTCAAAAATCTTCCCAGAATACTATGACTTTCAATCTTTCTTGGATTAAATTTCAATGGGCTCCTCCGCACCCAATCCAAACCCTAGCCAGGCACCAGGAAAGTACTGACAGGACTAGACTCATACCAGAGGCAATGGGGAGATAGAACTGGAGGTCATCAGTATACCAATGAAATAAAATGTTATGCCTCAATACAATCTTGCCTACAAGAGTAATAGACACGTTGAAAGGGGGAGTAGGGGTAGACCGGCACTTGGCAGAATCCCACAAAGAACCACCTAGGGTGGTGAAGAACAATTGCCCATCTTTGCTGTCTGGGACCTCCATGTTAAAACAGAACCATTCAAGAACAGATTCCCCCCAAAGCTGGTCAAGTCACACATTTATTTATCAAATTCATACCCCGCCCTCCCCGCTGGAGCAGGCTCAGAGCGGCTTACATAAAAGATTAAAACACATAAATAATCAGGGCTATTTTGGGGCAGGAATGCACCAGAACGGAGTTCCGGCTGGCTTCAGAGTTGACCACGCCCACTACAGCCAAAACCTCTGCCTGCGTGGCTACAGAGGGAAGGCCTGGAGAGCGACCCCCCTTGCAATTCTGAGGTGGGCGGGCCAGGGGGGGCCCTGGAAGGATCGGGAAGGATCCCCGGCCTGTCCAAGGGCCGGCTTGCCCAGGCAAGCCAAGGGAAGGCATAGGGGTGTGGCCTAATATGCTAATGAGTTTCTGCTGTTGGGTGTGGCCTGTTATGCTAATGAGTTCATGCTGGGCTTTTTCTAAAAAAAAAAGCCCTTTAAATAATAATTATAAACAGTCATAAAACCTTCTAAAACAATCCAGGACCATAAAGTGCTAGTAAACGTTAGGTCCAATGAAGGTTGCCGGCCTCCAGGTGGGGCCTGGGGATCTCCCGCTTTTACAACTGATCTCCACCTGACAGAGATAAGCTCCCCTGGAGACAATGGCTGCTTTGAAGGTTAGACTCTGTGGCCTTGTACCCCCTGCTGAGGCCCCTCCCCTCCCCAAGCCCCGCCCTCTCCTGGATCCTCCCCCAAAGTCTCTAGGTATTTTCCAACCCAGACCTGGCATTACTATTTCTGATAGTAATAATGTTGTTTAGTGATGGCGGCAACAAGTCGGTGCTCTGTCCTGTTGATCAGCTCCATGATCTGTTTCTTTATGCAACAGGCACAGGCTGTTGAGGGTAGCTCTGGAGAACAGGGCTCTCTACCTTTCAAATTATTGGGGGCGGCTCCCTAGTTGAAGGCCTGGTGGAAGAGCTCCATCTTGCAGGCCCTGTGGAACTGCATAAGGTCCCACAGGGCTCTGAACTCTTCTGGGAGCTCATTCCACCAGTATGGATCCACCACTGAGAAGGCCCTGGCCTTGGTTATGGCCAGCCTGGCATCCTTGGGACCCGGGAGGGCCAGAGGGTTTTGGGACCCTGATTGCAGTGCTCTCTGGGGAATATGTGGGGAAAGGCGGTCCCTCAGGTATGTAGGCCCCTGACCTTAAAGGGCTTTAAAGGTAAGAACCAGCACCTTGAGGCGAATTCAGTATGCTATTGGCAGCCAGTGCAGTGCTTTCAGCACAGGCTGGATGTGCTCCCACATAGTGAGACCCATCAAAAGCCAGGCCGTGTCATTTTGCACTAGTCATAGCTTCCAGATTTGAGACACGGGCGGCCCCATGTAGAGAGCATTATAGTAGTCTAGTCTACAGGTGACCATCACGTAGATCACCGTTGCAAAGTTGTTGTGTTCGAGGAAGGGAACCAACGGCCTGATCAGCCGAAGATGGTAAAAGGCTGACTTGGCAGTGGCTGTTACCTGAGCCTCCATTGTTAAGAAAGATTCCAGGAGCACTCCCAGACTCCTAACCTCCAGCACTGGCACCAACGGAGCCCCATCGAAGGTCGGGAGTGGGATCCCTACCCTCGGCCCACCCCGGCTCAGGCACAGGACCTCCATCTTCATTGGATTCAATTTCAGTCGGCTCAATCTAAGCCATCCAGCCACGGCTTGTAATGCCTGGTCCAGATCTTCTTCCAGTTGAGAGTCAGAGCTGCCGCCCAACAACAGATAGAGCTGGGCGTCATCCACATACTGGTGACATCCCAGCCTATGCCTCCAGGCAATCTGGGCAAGGGGGTGCATGCAGATGTTGAATAGCATCAGGAAAAGCACCACCCCTTGGGGCACGCCACAATTCAGTGGGTGCCTTTGGGATAGCTGTTCTCCTAGTGCCACCCTTTGTCCCCAACCCTGAAGGAAGGATGCGAGCCATTGCAAGGCAGGCCCCTGGATTCCAGTGTCAGCAAGGCGGTGGGTCAGTAGCTGATGATCAACCATATCGAACGCTGCCAACGGGTCCAGTCTGGGAGAACCGGGTTTGATTCCCCACTCCTCCACTTGCACCTGGCTGGATGACCTTGGGCAAGCCGTAGTTCTGATAAAAGCTGTTCTTTGAAAAGGAGCAGTTTCTGTCAGAGCTCTCTCAGCCTCACCTACCTCACAGGGTGTCTGTTGTGGGGAGGGGAAGGGAAAGGAGTTTGTAAGCCGCTCTGAGACTCCCTTGGGTAGTGAAG
The DNA here is from genome assembly GCA_029375565.1 of Gekko gecko. Taxonomy (NCBI): domain Eukaryota; kingdom Metazoa; phylum Chordata; class Lepidosauria; order Squamata; family Gekkonidae; genus Gekko; species Gekko gecko. Next base: position 71,729,358 of record JAPDNY010000003.1, on the reverse strand, counting down.
GGTGGGGTATAAATCCAATTTCTTCTTCTTCTTCTTCTTCAACAGCACTGCTGATCTGCCCTGACCCAGATGCCTCCAGAGGTCGTCCGTGACGCCTCATAACAAAACCTATTGTAAGATCAACAAAACAAAGCTTCATTTACCTGTCTCTAGATGGGAAATAAGGAGCTGCGGTGGTTCAAGTGGTTAAGATGCTGAACTGCAGGCTGTAGAAGGTCAGTAGTTCAGCAGTTCAAGACCTGAGACTGCCGCATGATGGAGTGAGCTCCCGTCTCTAGTTCCAGCTCCTGCCAATTTAGCAGTTCGAAAGCAAGAAATTGCAAGTAGATAAATAGGTACCACTTCAGTGGGAAGGTAACAGCGTTCCGTGCGCCTTGGTGTTTAGTCATGCCGGCCACATGACCACGGAAACGTCTGCGGACAGCGCTGGCTCTTCGGCTTTGAAACGGAGATGAGCACCGCAACCCTAGAGTCGGATTTGACTGGCTTTCGAGCAAGGGAACCTTTACCTTTACTTAGATGGGAAATGTCAACCCTCCTAAGGTTTATCCAGTCTATTTTTGTCCTTAAATATTGATAAATATACCTAATTGTATTTCCTAGAAAAAGCTGAAGTGTCTCAGTAAATGCAGCCTACTTGTTTCTGTGATACAAGAGGAAGGTTCTTTTGGGCCTGGGACCTGCCCCTGCTGAGCACAGTAGAGGAGCCCACAGAGATAAGTAAAACAGCCGCCTATATTAGGTACCTCTGCCCTGTCTTTCTTGTCATAACAAAGCTCCAGTTACGGCAGGTTTGGAATGAGCTGGGAAACAAGAGTGCATCAAAAGGGATCACCAGGAATTAACGACAGGATCATTTGTGAAGTCTCTTGCCGTTCTGAGGGGTCTGATACAGGAAGGCAAGAACGTGAGCAACAATTTATGCATCTTTTATGCCAGTAACATGTGAGATGCTGCTGCCTCTCACGCACAATGAGATGAATTTTCCTATTGTGTACCGTGGCTGTTTTGTCGCTTGAGGCATTGTGTGCAGACAAATGGCTGTTGTGTGTTATTATTTATCTAATTTGTATCCTTCAGAGGCGCAACACTTCCATGGTAACAATAATGTTCTAGCAATAGTTTCTTTAAGGTGAATGGGGTGGCGGGTGGGGGGGAGTATAATGTGACAAATGACTCCAATTGATCACAACAAAAACCTACAATTTATCTAAAATGCCCCCCCACAGGCACTTGGGTAAAGTAGTAAAGTAGTTTCATTCCTTCCCTTGGAGTGTATGTGCTAATTCAGAGATGGGTGGGTTTTTTCATGTACAAGGATGTGGCACAATCTAGGGCCGAATCTGCATTTGTCTTTCCCACCAGTGTCCCCGCCTTTTGACTCCGTCTTCAGAAAAGCTGTCCACGTTTGGTGTCGTTTTCACACCTCAACAGTGCTAGTATACTTTTGCATGTCCACATATGTTTATCGTCCTTTCGGGGCGCTCCACTGTCATTGCACCTCTGCACTGCTTTAAAAGAATCTTCTCCAAACAGCATTCAAACAAGCATAGAGAAAGATGGCGTCACAGCAGCACGCAACTGATTTAAAAACGCAAATGCAGATTCGACCTAAGACTGAGCCTTCTTGGCTTCCGATAGGCTACTTGGGTTAGCGATGCTCCGGCACTCCCAGTCAGATCCTTAAACAGTTGGTTTGGCATCTGTTCTGTTAGAACTGAGATAACTTGTGCTACTGAAGCAGTTCATAGCCAAGGTCGTAATTATATCAGATCTTTTCAGGTCCAATTTCATTCTCTATGTTTATTTATCATTCAAACAAGCACACGTTACAATTGTGGCAGGAGGGAGGGATTAGTATAAACATTTATTTATTTATTGGATTTATATCCCGCCCTGCCAGCATGGGCTCAGGGCGGCGAACACAGAGGCAAATGCCATATAAAACAATAAGACGTAGAGGCAGATGCCATATATAAACATTAAAACAATAAATAATCCATTACTTAAAAAATTACAGCAACAGTCTGCAGAGTGAATGAGTCCCTAACATAAGCCCATAACCCCAGTACTCCAGTGGGCACAGTTGTTGCCACTCTGATGGTGTTCCACTAGAGCCATGGTTGCACACCAGGGCCAGTACACACCGTGATGTCAAACGGTGATGAGTGATAGCGGTGATAACGGTGGCAACCCCTACTTGAAAGCTTGGCGGAAGAGCTCCGTCTTACAGGCCCTGCGGAACTGCATAAGGTCCCGCAGGGCCCTGATCGCCTCCGGGAGCTCATTCCACCAGGTAGGGGCCTAGACTTCTATAGTACGGTCTTGATCACACTTGGACAGTGGAGGGTGGTAAGCAGTGGGGTACCACAGGGATCAGTACTCGGTCCCATGCTTTTTAACTTGTTTATTAACGATTTGGAATTGGGAGTAAGCAGTGATGTGGCTAAATTTGCAGATGACACGAAGTTGTTCAGGGTGGTGAAAACCAGGGAGGATTGTGAGGCACTCCAAAGGGATCTGTTGAGGATGGGTGAGTGGGCGTCAACGTGGCAAATGGGGTTCAATGTGGCCAAGTGCAAAGTGATGCACATTGGAGCCAAAAATCCTAAATATAAATACACGTTGATGGGGTCTGATCTGGCAGAGACTGACCAAGAGAGATCTTGGAGTCGTAGTGGATAACTCGCTGAAAATGTCTACACAATGTGTAGCTGCAATAAAGAAGGCCAACGCTATGCTGGGGATTATTAGGAAGGGAATTGATAACAAATCAGCCAGTATCATCATGCCCCTGTATAAATCATTGGTGCGACCTCATTTGGAATACTGTGTACAGTTCTGGTCACCACATCTCAAAAAGGATATTATAGCATTGGAAAAAGTGCAGAGAAGGGCAACTAGAATGATAAAAGGGTTGGAACACCTTCCCTATGAAGAAAGGTTAAAATGCTTGGGGCTCTTTAGCTTGGAGAAACGACGGCTGAGGGGTGACATGATCGAGGTTTATAAGATTATGAATGGGATTGAGCAGGTTGAGAAAGAAGTACTTTTCTCCCTTTCTCACAATACAAGAACTCGTGGGCACTCTATGAAATTGCTGAGCAGTCGGGTTAGAACAGATAAAAGGAAATACTTCTTCACCCAAAGAGTGATTAACATATGGAATTCACTGCCACAGGAGGTCGTGGCAGCTGCAAGCATGGACAGTTTCAAGAGGAAATTAGATAAACATATGGAGCAGAAGTCCACCAGTGGCTATTAGCCACAGGGTATAGAATGAGAACTCTCAGTCTGGGGCAGGTGATGCACTCTATTCTTGGTGCTGGAGGGGGCAGCAGTGGGAGGGCTTCTGGTGCCCTGGCCCCACTGCTGGACCTCCTGATGGCACCTGGTATATTTTGGCCGCTGTGTGACAGAGTGTTGGACTAGATGGGCCATTGGCCTGATTCAACATTGGCTTCTCTTATGTTCTTATGTTCTTATGTCTTTTACTACCTGCCGATCACAATCTCAGAGCCTACTCAACGTATTACTTTTTTCTTACTGGGATTTGAGACAAGGGGGACCTATGCTGCCATATAGGAAGACTGCGTGTCTACCTATCTAACTAAGAAATGTAAAAAATATATTTTGGTTCATCAGGGCTGCCCGGGGCTGATAGTATTACAGAGTAATGCTTTGAACTTGGTGCCTCTGTGATAAGTTTCAGACACCTGCTGGCCTGTTTCATTTATTAATTTTTCACTGTGATGGCCAATCTCTTTCTCTGAAGAATACTCCTGTGCTTCTGTATTACCAGGCCGGCAGAGACAGCTTATTCTGTCTCTGTGGAAATAGGACAACAGAAGCCTCAAAAGTCCTTCTGGCATTTAGAATGCAGGTCACTAGTGGCTCGCCTGCGTAAGCGCCGTTTGAGACTTGCACAAGTCATATTCCACGCAGCAGTGATAATGGTGATAAAGGACTTTATCACAACTACAAACGACAGTGCTTTGACTGCTCAGAAAAAAAAATGCTATCTCCAAAACAGGCGTTCAAGACAAAGGCTTGGTCCTGTGGTCTATTTCCGCTAGCAGAAGTGGGAGGATTTTTGCCAGTTCTCCCCTCCTGCTGCAGACCTTGGATTCCCCCTGCATGCTGCTTTGTGATTTAATGATTGTACAGAAAGGGCTTGGAGCAAAAAAAATGTCATGCTAGCATTTGAGCTAGGTTTATCAATCAAGGTTTGTTCTGGACAACTAGTCACGTCTTTCTAAGTTCACTGAAATTAAGGGGCATAGGAAGGTGTAACTATGTTTAGGATTGTACTGTGAATTGATTTCTGTTTATTCTCCCCAAAACAGTTGTGGTAGCAAAGGACTTCACCAGGTATACAATAAACACATTTCTGTCATAGATGATGTGATTTCCTTCTAGTTCTACAGTTGTTGCCCTTTGGGAACAGGAACATATTTTTATCTCCCGTGTGTTGTTTTGTTTCACTTCCACCAGACAATCGGGATGCAAGCTTAGTGGATGGCATTAAGAGGTACCCTTTTATGTTTCCCTAGGAAAGGTAACAGCGTTCCGTGCGCCTTGGTGTTTAGTCATGCCGGCCACATGACCACGGAAACGTCTTTGGACAGCGCTGGCTCTTCGGCTTGGAAACTGAGATGAGCACCGCAACCCTAGAGTCGGATTCGACTGGCTTTCGAGCAAGGGAACCTTTACCTAGAGTTCCTGTGATGACTGGATTTTGCTCACACTTGGCTGACTGATTGGTGTCTTCGAAGCCAGAAGGGGATCTTCTCTAGATCACACTAGTAGGAAAGGTCGTGGACGTCGCGCAGGTAAAAATAAAACGGAACTAAAAAAACCACAGTACCTTTCTAAGAGACACATTCAGACCAGCATTCTGAAGAAGACACTAAAAGGTATCATGTCCAACTCTCTGCTAAAGGGTCTTCCCATCCCTAGCTGTAATTTAAATGGATGGATATTAACAAACATCTCATTGCAATTTCTATGAGGCAAAATGGATCCATTAAAACTGTGTATTACAAGACTTTTGAATTATATAAGTAAAGGTGCTATACCAACAATTGTATACATATAGGGTTAACATCTTATCAAGAACCACAAGGGCCACTTGAACTTTTTTAACAAGGCTTTCATTGGGCCCTTATATGTTTTTAACTGTCTAATAAATACATGGATTTTTGTATATTATAAGTTTCAACTAGGTTTTTAATATTGGCCTTTTATCAGACTTTCTTTCTTACCCTTGTGGTTCTCAGTTCCAGTTTTTGGGTCAAGTTTGTTTCCCCGCCCTGTGTCTTACTTTTTCACATCTTACCCAACACCTCTTTATTAAAACCTCCTTCCACGTGGCTTTTGCTCTTGCAGGTGCCACAACCTATGGAACGGTCTTTTTCCACCAGGAGGAAAGTCTGTTGGATCCAAACCATATTACATAACTGATACAACTGCAATTCATTGAAAAGCTACTAGGTGACACTTACTGAAATGTCACTGGGCTTGATCCTGCAGATCCATTTGGCTGGCAGAAGTGCTTTCCTCTGACCTTCCCTAGATCCAACTCCTTGAAACAGCTAGAAGATATCAGCTGCATCATTTGTGACGAGTATGAAAAAGCAGAAAGAAGTAGATGGATTTAAACTGGTAAAAATGGAGTGCTGGGGATAAATGCAGCAAGTCATGGGAGATGTGATGTAGAAGTATGGGCAGGCAATTTGGTGTAGTGGTTAAGTGCGCAGACTCTAATCTGGGAGAACTGGGTTTGATTCCCCATGCCTCCACTTGCACCTGCTGGATGACCTTGGGCAAACCATAGTTCTAGTACAGCTGTTCTTGAAAAAGAGCAGTTCCTGTCAGAGCTCTCTCAGCCCCACCTACCTCACAGGGTGTCTGTTGTGGGGAGGGGAAGGGGAAGGAGTTTGTAAGCCGCTCTGAGACTCCTTTGGGTAGTGAAGGGTGGGGTATAAATCCAATCTCTTCTTCTTCTCTTCAATGTTATGATGACTACAGATGAGACTATGTTGGTCACAACAGAGCAGACTGAGATGAGACTATGTTGGTTACAACAGAGCAGACTGAAATTGAATCCATCGAAGATGGAGGTCCTGCACTTGGGTCACGGGGGGTGAGATTGGGGATCGGGCTCCCAACCTTTGACGGGGTCCTACCAGTGCTGGTGCTGAAGGAGAAGAGCCTGGGGGTGTTCCTGGATGCCTCATTAACTATGGAGGCCCAGGTCACCGACACTGCCAGGCCTGCCTCTTTCCATCTGAGACAGATCAGGCAATTGGCTCCATATCTCACCCCCTGGGACCTGGCTACAATGACTCATGCAATGGTCACTTCCAGATTGGATTATTGTAATTCTCTCTACATGGGGCTGCCCTTTTTTAATTTATAACTTTTTATTTTATAAACAAACAACAACAAGAATATTGGCCATATATAAAAGGCCTACAACGTGACATAACTTTAAGAAAACATATCAAAACATTTCTTTTAAGACAACATTCAATATTTTACCATAAATAATATTTAAAAGTGTAACAAGTTATCATAAAAAGAATTCTTTGGTACAACGCCACTATTGGATAAATAATCCAATATCAAAAACCACATCGTCTGAAACAAGTTTTGTTTATGTACTGAATTACCATCCATGGAATTTTTTGAGATTTTACTCTGTACAAAGTATTCCCATAGTTTGTTTTGCTAGCAATATAAAGATGGACCTCCTTTCTTTTTCCAGAATTGTGCAATCGAAATTCTAGCAACCGCAATCATTATTGCAGTCGGTATCTGTATGCTTTTTCTGTCAAGCTTTATCAAACCTAATTCCAGAACTACAGATTCTAATGTCACAGGTAAGTGAACACCATTAATAGACTCAATTTGTATTAAAATCTGTTTCCAAAAACCTTGGATGCGTGGGCAGTGCCACCGGCAGTGGGCAGAATCACCCAACTGCTACATGGGGCTACCCTTGATTTTGCTCCAGAAGTTGCAGCTGGTGCAGATTGTAGCAGCACCGGTGCTGACTTTGTCATCTGTGTGTACGCAGACCACCTGGTGCTGCACAAACTGCACTGGCTCCCTATTAGTATCAGATCCATTTCAAGGTGTTGGTGCTTACCTTTAAAGCCCTATACAGCCAGGCGCCTGCATATCTACGAGACCGCCTCTCCCTCTATGAGCCCCAAAGGGCTTTATGATCTGCCAGCCAACATCCTCCGGTGGTCCCCGGCCCCAGGGACATCTGTCTCACCTCGACTAGGGCCAGGGCCTTTTCAGCCCTGGCCCCTACCTGGCGGAATGAGCTCCCCTGTGAGATCAGGGCCCCGTGGGACCTTTTACAATTCCACAGGGCCTGCAAGATGGAGCTCTTCTGCTAGGCTTTTAGTTAGGGCGGTGGACATCCCCCCCTCTACTAAAAAGTAAAAAGCCCAGTAGCACCTTTAAGAATAACAAACTTTATTATAGCATAAGCTTTTGAGAAACTCCGCTCTCTTCATCAGATGCATGGAGGGTGTAAAGAAACTGGTCAGAGAGATACAGGTGGGGGGGGGTGCAGAAAGTGCCATGTAAATGCAAAGCTGTTGCAAAAGTCATGGAGAAGGTTGAATGTGCAATCCAGGCTGGGTGTGACCCCCTCCCTCCTTTGATGAATCTGAACGGAATACCTGACAGGCAGTTACTTCTGGTAATAACTATCCAAAGTCTCCATCCAATCCAAGTCTGACTGATTCAAATTCACATACGAATTTCAATTCAGCAGCTTCCCACTGGCTTTTGGTTTTGAAATGTTTTTGTTGAACTATGGTGACCTTTAAGTCCTTGATGGAATGCCCTGGTAGACTGACGTATTCTCTCACTGGTTTCTGGATAGCACCATATTTTATTTGTGTTCATTCTTTCGTGTAGAAGTTAGCTGGTTCGTCCTACGTACAGAATAAATGGGCACAAATCTAGGGTTGCCAGGTCCTGCGGAGCTGCTGGTGGGGGATGGGGGGTGCACTTACCAGGAGCAGAGAGGAACACTGGAAATTAATGCAACATGCCTATGTGACCCGGAAGTGATGTAAACACACCAGGGGGTGACGCTCTGTCTTGTTGGCAAAAACTCTACAGAAGAATTAGCTTCTACCATAGAGTTTTGTCCCAAAACCCAGAGCATCACACCCCCCACAATGTGCCTACGTCACTTCCTGGTCATGTAAACATGTCACATTAATTTCCAGTGTTCTTTCGTTTGGCAGTGGAGAGGTGGGGCCTGAAAACAAGGGACCCTTGCCCTCACTGGGGGATCTGGTATCCTTAATATCCACTGAAGTATTTGTTTCCTTAAACTTACAGACACTATTTTTATTATTGGTGGGGTTAGCTCCCCTTTTTTAGATTTCAGGGTTTTTTTTGGGGGGGGGGTGTGTGTGTGCAAACTTGGGACCTTTCTTAGTAGAAAGATGTTTGGTTTGCTTATGGCCCCCGTCTCCAGATTTAAGTATCCACAGATGGGGCCATGTCTAGAATTAGACATATCGATCAGTAGTATCAATAATATTGTATATTTCCATATTTTAGTACACTACCTTTATGTATAAAAGGATTTACAATTTAAACAGACTACTTTAACAATTGACTTATGAGGCCCATTGAAGCAGAGATACCTTCATTTCAAGTGACTGTTTTTCATTCTTTCATTTCCAACTGCAGGTAAAGACAGCATAACCCATTTTGCGTCATGCTGGACATTGCAATATTTAAGATATTCTTTATTATGTTAACCCAAATGTGTCTCTCATAGAAATAATTTGTGTTACATTTTTCCCAAGTTACCATGTCGTTTTCACATTTATGGATGATCTTCTAAAGAATCTTCTGTCAAAATTCAAAGAAAGCCAGTATATGCATAAAGCATTTTGTTCTTTATGTTTCACTGGATGCTATTCCAGAAGGTCCTCTACTCCTTGAAAGCAGTTCTTCGGGGGGCAGGAGGTCTTGTATTAGGAAAGGAAGTAGAGTCAAAAGTGGCCTGTCAAAGAGCCACATGTAGCTCCCAAACCACGGATTATCAATCACTCCCTTACACAGATATTTGCTTGTTTCCATTATTTAACAGTTCTGTAATCCTAGTACTACCACATTCTTTATTAGATGTGTTACTCTGAGTAAATTTTTATATTTAACCGTAACTAGAATGATAAAAGGGTTGGAGAATTTTCCCAGTGAGGAAAGGTTGAGGCGCTTGGGGCTCTTTAGCTTGGAGAAACGATGGCTGAGGGGTGACATGATCAAGGTTTATAAGATTATGCATGGGATAGAGCAGGTAGACAGAGGTACTCTTCTCCCTTTCTCACAATACAAGAACTCATGGGTTAGAACAGATTAAAGGAAGTACTTCTTCACCCAAAGAGTGATTAACACTTGGAATTCACTGCCACAGGAGGCAGTGGCAGCTACAAGCATGGACAGCTTCAAGGGGGAATTAGATAAATATATGGAGCAGAGGTCCATCAGTGGCTATTAGCCACAAGGTATAGGAACTCTGGGCCAAGTGATGCTCTGTATTCTTGGTGCTTGGGGGTGGGTCAACAGTGGGAGGGCTTCTAATGTCCTGGCCCCACTGCTGGACCTCCTGATGGCACCTGGTATTTTTGGTCACTGTGTGACACAGAGCGTTGGACTGGATGGGCCGTTGGCCTGATCCAGCATTGGCTTCTCTTATGTTCTTATATTTTATTGAAATCTGCCTGGAGTCTTAATGAGAAATGTGGGCTATAAATGAAGTAAATAAATGTCATTGCTCAGGAACAAGAAAATTTAGGAGGAAGAAATAGAAAGACAGAGAAAACGGGGTGCACTTACTTGTAACTTTTGTTCATTGAGTAGTCTTCTGTGCAGGTACATAGGCCAGCCACGGAGATGAAGAATCCAGAGTTATTCGAATTTTAGGTACCCAGAGCGCTTCTGCCTCCCCTCTGTCTGGTGCTGGCGTTTCCCACCCAAACTGGCGTGTGATGGACATGGGGAGAGCACTTGTTACTCAGTTTTCCCTTCACCACCACATTGAAGACAGGCTCTTGGAGTGAGCAGCCTATAGCAGGGAAAGGTGTGTCTGCACAGAAGACCACTCAGTTAACAAGTTACAGGTAAGTAGTGAAACCCTGTTTTCATCTTTGTGGCTTCTGTGCAGTCTGAGATAACAGCAAGCTCATTGACTGAAGAGGCAAGTGTGGGCTGATCAGGAAAAAAAACCTGACTGTAACACCACCTTCCCCACAGCCACTTCATTCCTGGAATTTACGTCAATGTCGTGCTTCACAAAAGTGGATGGGGTCAAACAGGTGGCAGTTCTGCAGACGTCATCCAAAGAGCCCCTGCTAAGAAAAGCTGCTGAAGAGGTCTGTGCTTTGGTGTAGTGAGCCTTGACTAGGAAAGGACCTGGGACCTTAGACAGAAAGTATGTAAGTCTGATAGGGTATGGGAAATAGAGCAAGACAGAACCTGGGGGCTTGTCCATCTTATTTGGTACACATAAACATACAAATAAATTCTGGTCCTTTCCGAACGCCTTTGTATGTTGCAAATAACATGCACAGTTCTCCTAACATCTAATGTGTGCAATGTTTTGCTTGCCAAGCAGGGGTTGGGAAAAAAATACAGGTAGCATTATGCCCTGAGAAAGGTGGAACGGAGAAACCACTTTCAGTAGGAAATTCAGACTAGGGTGAAGGACCAGCTTGTCCTTATGAAACTTCATGAAAGGTGGGTCACATTGCAGTGCACACAGTTCCCTCACTCTATGCACTAAAGCGATGACAACTAAAAATGCAGTCCTGTGTGACAGAACACACAAATCACACATAGCTAGGAGTTCAAACGGTTCATGCATAAGTGTACTTCACACCATAGATAAGCTCCATGTAAGTGCAGGGGGGAGAAATCGGTGGGTATAAATTGCACAGTCCCTTCAAAAATCCTCTTGGCTGGGAAGCAGAGAACACAATGGAACCCTCCAACCTGTCATGGAAAGTAGAGATAGCTGCCAGGTGTACTTTTAAGGAAGATACCGATAAACCTGCATATTTCTGAGACAACAAATACTCAAAAATGTCTGAAAGGGATAGGAATCAAGGTGGACTCCATTGGAGCCTGCCCAGTTACTAAATCTCAGCCATTTAGCTGCATACAATTTACAGGTAGCTAGCTTATAAGCTAAGAACCTCAGCTATCCCAGTAGACAAAGGTACTAGTGACATATCGGGCACACTCTGCGACGTAGCGACCAGATGTCATGGTGAAAGAGGGGGCCTGTGTGAATCAGGTCCTCCTCCACTGGAAACCTTATGTGAACCTGCCTGGAAAGGTCTGGCAGGCTGGAGAAACAAACTCTCCTGGGTCATTATAGGGCTATGGCACTGCAAGTAGACAAAGGTACTAGTGACATACCGGGCACACTCTGCGACGCAGCGACCAGATGTCACGGTGAAAGAGGGGGCCTGTGTGAATCAGGTCCTCCTCCACTGGAAACCTTATGTGAACCTGCCTGGAAAGGTCTGGCAGGCTGGAGAAACAAACTCTCCTGGGTCATTATAGGGCTATGGCACTGCAAGTAGACAAAGGTACTAGTGACATACTGGGCACACTCTGCGACGTAGCGACCAGATGTCACGGTGAAAGAGGGGGCCTTGTGTGAATCAGGTCCTCCTCCACTGGAAACCTTATGTGAACCTGCCTGGAAAGGTCTGGCAGGCTGGAGAAACAAACTCTCCTGGGTCAATATAGGGCTATAGCACTGCAAGGGGAAGGGTTCCGCCTTCAATTTGGCAATTACCTTGGCCAGGCTAGAAGAATGATGAAAAGCATAAAATAGGCCCCCCCACCAGAGCTGAAACACATCCCCAGTGGAGCCCAGGTCTGATGTCGCTCATGAACAAAACAGAGGGCACTTGGCAAAGTCCTCTACACAGGAGTGGTCTCACTTGTGAAAATTGGGTGTAGATAGGAATTAGAGAGACCATTCATGGTTCACAGTGGGATCACTTATGCTACCACAGAGGCCAGTTTCCCTTAAAATTAAAATGCCACAGAAATCCAGTTAACTCTTTCAACCATTACTCAAATGTCACCAAAGGTACCTTGTCTTTTGCAGAATGGAGCTCAAGAAAAAACAAACAGCACACTGGAAACACGGTTGGAATTCCATACTGGAGAACTCAGCAGAGATTAAAAATTGCCTTGCTGGTCCTAAACATTAGTAAAATGAGGGCTGACCCTAGAGTCTGGCCAACAAGAGGAATCCATTCTCATTAAGAGATGGGCACAAACGTCCCAACATCAGATGGTAATAAAGACCACACAGCATTTGTGAAAAGCAGTAGTTTGCAGCAAAACTGTGGCTATACTAACAATCAGTAGTTCTGTAGGTCTACGTCCACTGACACTTAGGTAGCTTTAATCAGGCACCGAAAAGGGGGTTAAAAGGGAAGTTCCGTTATGTAGCAACCTGCGTATTACAATGGGGGAGTTCATAATCAAGTTCAATGGTGGTAAACGGCAAAGGCCATTAGCATGACAAAAACAGTCCTTTGGTGAGAGAGCTATATAGTTCACCAGCTATTTTAACACAGGCCAAGGAGTTCCACTTCTTGAGAGAAAATGCATTACACAGGACACCTTTGTGGACATCTCCCTGTGACAAAAGGATGCTATAGTGAGGATAATTATAAAGAGTTCAGCACAGAGAACTGCACTGCAGCAAAAACTCATGAAACAAGTCTGACAAGTGAACAAGGTATGACGAGAGAGGAGATAAGCTGAGGAGAAAAGGAGAGGGTAGAGGACTGAGCAAGGAGCTGCAGTCCTTAATCTGGGCAGCTCTCAAGTGGGCTCTCATGCAGCCTGAACGCAGGCAAACTGTAGCTGCTTCACAGCTGTTCACAAGCAGCTCTTGATGTACATCTCTGCACTGCTTCAATGAGCACCACTGAATTCAATGAGCGGTTGGGTTAGAACGGATAAAAGGAAGTCCTTCTTCACCCAAAGAGTGACTAACACATGGAATTCACTGCCACTGGAGATGGCGACGCCTACAAGCATGGACAGCTTCAAGAGGGAATTAGATAAGCATATGGAGCAGAAGTCCATCAGTGGCTGTTAGTCACAAGGTATCGATAGGAACTCTCAGTCTGGGGCAAGTGATGCACTGTATTCTTGGTGCTTGGGGGGGGGTCAACAGTGGGAGGGCTTCTAGTGTCCTGGCCCCACTGCTGGACCTCCTAATGGCACCTGGTATTTTTGGCCACTGTGTAACCAAGTGTTGGACTAGATGGCCTGATCCAACAGTGGCTTCTCTTATGTTCTTAGCACAGCTGATTGTGTCTAGCTGAGGTTGTCATTCCCCACTTGTACTGGATAATTTATACAATCTTTCAAGCTGTTATTAGAATCTACCGTACAAGATCAATGCACTCCATCTGTCTGCTGTATAGACGTCTCTTACTCACTGTTACTTTCATGATCAAGAATGGCTGCCTCTGAGTTCTAAAAGTTGGGATGTGTGGCTAGGAGTCACTGCCCTCCAGGCACTTTTGGAAGCTGTACAAGCAATGAGTCTGTAGGTCCCCCACAATTTCATAGCTAAATTAGGGTTGAAATAATCTCAAATGCAAATGGTTACTCCAGTTTAAAATGTCTCACCTACAGTCAATCAGTGGTATGCTATAATGTGGGAATATTTTTACTAGAGAAATGTGTAGTATATTTTAATTCTAGTTGTAATGAGAGAGAGCTTTATAATCCATTAGAAAAATTGTCTATATTTTTAGAGAAACTTGACTCTGACAAAATGCAAAGAGAATTTGTTATAGTAACTGATAGTAACACTGTTCTTAATCATAATGGTTGATATAAGTATGTTCACCTTTCTTTATCCTCCAATGCGACCTGGTAAATTTGCAGTTGAAGTGTTTGCCTTTATCTGAACTTTAGGATTGACCTAACGACATACATAAGATGCTATTTAATTTTCATCTGCTATAGCCGAGAATGTTGAATTCAATTATTCTGTATTACTTACCTTTGAGAATCAATAAAATTATATTTTTAAAAAAGTTTAAAATGCCTGAGTTTATACTCACAAAATCCTTATGGCCAAAATGGCAGCCAAAAATTTAAGCCTGGAATACACGATCCATCCACCTGCTACGATCCTACAAGGTTCCAAACTACAAATTGCTTTGGATTATTATGGACTTCTGCTTCTTTCTTACTTAGTGATTTGGTGGATCAAAGGCAAATATTTCATTTTTTTTTTAAAAAGGGCACTGTTAATCTGTGCCCCAAACCTGATCTTTGAACCCTAGAGAAGTTCAGTCTAATTACTCCGAAGAACCATGAAGCCTGGCTAAGATAGAACCTTTTGTCAACGGAAGCAGCCTAACTGTGTGAGATCAGGTGCTCAGCAATACAACAAAGACAAGGTGGTGATAATTCAACAGTTGGCTTAATGAGAAGACAAAGATGGCGTGTCTTGGCTGTAGAACTGATTGCTTAAAGCTGAAGAGCCCTAAAGTTGTATAGATAAGCCAACGATAGGACATACCCCCTGTGTGTGGTGATAAAAGATGGGACAGGACACTTACAAGGGTTCCTTTGATCAGAAATCACGATCCAGAAAGGGAGTTCTCTTGGAACATACCAGTCAAGTTTTCTTGGAACATACCCCAAAAACCAACTGGATAATTTGGATAACTGGATGAGCAGGAGGAGGAGAAGAATGGATTTATACCCCACCCTTCACTCGGGAGTCTCAGAGCGGCTTACAAACCTTCCCTTCCTCCCCACAACAGACACCCTGTGAGGTAGGTAGGGCTGAGAGAACTCTGACAGAAACTGCTCTTTTTCAGGAACAGCTGTGTCAGAACATGTGACTGACCCAAGATCACATCAGCAGGTGCAAGTGGAGGAGTGGGGAATCAAACCCGGTTCTTCCAGATTAGGGTCTGCGCACTTAACCACTACACCAAAGCTGGCAGGTTGCCTCTGATCCATGAAAAAGTGTGTAAAAGGCTGTATCAAGACACATTCAAATGAGACTTTCCTCTCTGAAGCTTTAAAGCTTCACTCTAATCTAAAAGTAGTCCCACTCTCTCCTCCATGCTGCTTACAGGAAATTCATGTGTTCCTTGTTTTTTCCCTTTGCTTTCTAGTCTCTCATACTGCTCTACCGCTCTGCCTCTTTCTGATTTTACTATATTTTTAAGGATTTCAAGTACACGCTTCAGAAACGCTATGAAAACTGCTTTACAAAATAGGTTAAAACTCAGCCTGTAATCTCGGAGGGCTTAGTTTTGAACTAGGTGGGCTAGAGGTGAGAGAAGTTAAGCTATTGCATATTTTATTGTTATGCAATCACTGGTGACTGCTCTTGTGTGATATTTTAACTATTCTAGTATAAGATCTTTTTACTGTCTACATCTATGGTTTTTGTTTTGTCTAAAAAGCACTACATTTTTCTACTGCCCATCTCTTATGTATTTTTGTATCCTTTCTTGATATAAAGGGTTTATTGCTTGGGTGCTACTTGATTTGCTGGGTTGTACATTGTGGCTAGGGAATCATTTCTATTTATTTTGCTCAACTAACAAATCTGTGTAAGTTAGTCACCGATCAGAATTAGTTTGCTGCGGCAAATTAGGGCTTAAACTGCCATATATTTCCAGAGCAAGGGAAAAGATGCACAGAGGATTTCTAGTACTCTCCCCGTACTGCTCAACATGCCAGGCAAGATCCTCTTCTCAAGCCTAGCTCTGTGCTCTCACATGTAGAGGTAAGGCAGGTGGCAACCAGTGAGGGCTTTAATGGCATTATCTCACCTTTAGAGTGCCCTCCTAGCACAAACCTTACTGTCTTTCAGGGTACCACGCCGAGGCTTTTGTCTAAAGAGTTGCGACTGTTCTAGCCGTTGCATGGTCTTTTCCCCAACCTAAGTTTTATAAAACGACTTGTTTGGTCTTGCTGGGAGTCGTCTTGAGCAGGTCTCTGGAGAGACAGTAGATGCATTTTCTAAATAAACTTCTTTATTTCTATTACTATTACTGCCTTTTTTAACCCCAAAATATGCACTTAAGGCAGTTCACAAAAAAAATGACATAAAAATGGTCAGCAATATAAATATACTTTAAATGCCTGAGATCAAAGCCAGAATGAATTTGGGATATTTTTGAAGTGGGGGACTGAAACTTTTCATCCCACTATTCTGTTTTTGTCTCACATCCCTCGGAGTCCGCCGCCTTGCAAACACATACAACTACCCTGCCTCCCCTTCCTTCCTACTCACCATCCAAGCCCTACTGTCAAAATCACACATTCTATAAACATTTCTTACAGCTCTACTGAACAAATTTAAAAGATGATAGTTCCCCTAACTCATTTGGATTGCAGAATTCTGACTTGCTGGTATCAGAATTTAGTGCATACACAGAATTCTAACACCAATTCAGATGGCTGAGAGTTCTTCCTGAACTGCATGGAAAAATGAAATGATATTTTGGCTTGCTGGACAAACTTGGTTTGTTCACCCCCACCCCCATCTTTGTGCTTGATCACAGAGCATTTAGCTAGTTTGTCTCCTCCTAATTATCCTATGATTTAGTCCCACCAATGAACAGAGTTCCTACTTCAGCACACAGAAGATCTTCAGAGACTCCTTCATCGTCTAAGAATTCTTCTCCAAGCTTTTTCCACCAGGGCCACGGTGTGTATTTCAACATGGTGTAGTGGCTCTGTTTGGCTCTGGCTACCACAGGAGCTGATCTACTCATATAGACATTCAGATCTTCCATTGTCGCTTCTGCTAGACTTGGAGCACCTGTGAGGAAGGGAAAAGAGGAAAAACCAAAACACAGTGACTTTCTCTGTGGAACAGGCAGCACAGTCCTATGATACGGGCTTTAACAGCCATTCCTAATGTTAATGTCATTGCGGTGTACTCTAGCTGGCGCACTATGCTTGATAGTGATGGGCTGCATGAAGACCAATAAAATGACCTAGTCTCTGTCTAACAAACTAAATTGCTATTGACTGATAATTTAAATAACTGAAGGACTGAAGAGGTAGCCCATTATGGCAAGTTCTGCATTTCCCCAAAGAGGCAGATTTAGAGTTTGGTGGTGCTTATTAGATGCTCTCTCAGAGACTGAGCCTCAAGTCTCACCTGCAGCCTGCCTTTAGCCAAGTTTGGGTGATGCACCAGTTTCAGCCTCTCTCTGAGGGATATGACTGAATTACCCTCGCCCTGATCTCATCCAAGTTAGATTATTTGCAATGTGCTTGACATGGGGATGCCTCTGATGATTTCACGGACCTGCCAGTTGGTGCAAAGTGCAGCAAACAAGACTGTTGACTGGCACAAGTTGTCTGCCCTGAGAGAGCGGTAGTAGTTGATAATTTGCTGTTGGGTACAATTTGAAAGGCTGGTTAATACATTTAAAGCTTTAAACAGTATGGGACCAGGATATTTTAAAGACTCCTTGCTACCATGAGCCTGGCCGTTTAGTTTAGTTCTACAGAGGCCCTCTCCTGTGCATCCTTCACAACCAGAGGTGAAGCAGGAAGTGTATATCCTTGCAGCTGACCCCCCCCCACCTCCCCCAGCTTCAAAAAAACATGGATACACCATATACCACGTAACACTCATGGATGAGAAGGAAAATAACCTCACTTCTCTAATTCCATTTCCATTTCAGTTTGATCCAGCAGGGAACGTGTTGAGTTTGGATGTAAAGTTAATGGCTGCAAGCGCCATGTTCTAACAGGGAAACGTTTTGAATGGTTTAGGAGAAAGTTATTTAATGGGTTTTCGGCATTAGCTCATTCGCCTGCCACCTGTCACTGAAAACAGCTAAAGAAGGGGGGTTAACCCTTCTTTCATGGATTGCTACCCTATTGCCATTCATTTTTCTTCTTTATGCACAAGTTTGCACCTTTTATTCAAACCTCTTCCTGATTAGAATAAATAAAATGTTTTACAATGTCACCAATAAGGAAATATTGGACCAGGAAAAGGAAGGTTAAGCTGTAGGATCTAAAGACACATGACAAAGATGTTTGTGAGTCCTCAAAAGGTGAAAGTCACTTATTGGTTATCTTATTGCAATATGTATTTCAGTTATGTGTATCTCAATATTGTTTGACCTCTGATATGGATGCCAAGTGTAAATTACCTTAGAGAGGGGGAGTCCCACTCTATCCTTGGAGTCCCTGCGTGTGTGCTTTGCGCGCGAGCCGCCGCCATGACGCCACCCGGAAGTGATTCGAGAAAAAACATAGAGTTTTCCCTTGAATCATAGAGTGTCCCGCCCCCCAACGTGCCCAACGTGATGATGTCACCTCCAAGTGACATCATCACGCTGGGGACGTTGCCGGAAGGGGGTGGAGTTCCCCCCGGGGCCCGATTTTCTGGGGGCAGGTAACGGGCCTCTCGGGCGGGGGTTTACCCGCCCCCCGGGGGGACTTGGCAAGCCTAACCTCTGAAGAAGGCCCCAATAGGTCAGAAACGCGTCAGGTCATGTGCGTTGGCCCTTGTGTTTAGGCTTTACTTTTTTTATGAGGTTTTCATTGGGCCCTTATATATGTTTTTAACTGTCTTTCTAATAAATACATGTATTTTTGTATACTATGAGTTTCAACTAAGTTTTTAATATTGGCCCGTCATTAGACTTTCTTCTCACCCTTTTGGTTCTTGATCCAAGGACAAGGCAAGCCAGGCAAGGACAGGAGGGACTGGCAGGGCACAGACCAGAAAAATGGACACACCCCCGAATGGGCCCAGGGGAGACGAATGGGTGGGCTGGGGAGCCTGTCAACCCCTGGACAAGATAAAGGCCCAGGTTGTGAGGGCAAGGCCAGAAAGGATGGGCAGAGGTTAATCAGCAGGGGTGGGGAGGAAACACAAAAGGAGGCTCCAGAGAGGCTGAGGAGTGGGGACACACTGACCTGAGACGGTGGTACTCAGGGGGAGAGAGGCAGCCCCGGGTGCTGCAACTCTCGTTCCTACTCCTTTCCCTAGTTCTGAGCCCTGGGGAGATCCCAGGGGAATGGGCATGAGGGCCAAAGTGAAAGAGGCACTGCCATCGCAGGAAGAGCTTTTCACAAGAACTCCAAACAGAAAAATAAAACCTGAAGAGGAGAACAAGCAAAATTGTTGCAGTAGCAACAGGGCACGTGCCTTGCAATCAGTGTTCCCTCTAAGCTGAGTTATTGTGAGCTAGCTCACAAGTTTTTAGCCTCCAGCTCACAGATTTTTGTCTCAGCTCAGGAAGGAGGGCTCCAGAGCAAGCTAGTTTATGCAGCAGCCAGATCGCTCACTCACAACTTTGACGCCGGCAGCTCACAAAGTAGGATTTTTGCTCACAAGACTCCACAGCTTAGAGGGAGCATTGCTTGTAATTCATACTGACAGTCGCGACCTCCACGGAAACTTCACCGCTTGGACGGTTGCTGGTGCCCGAGTCCCAACATTTACCTCTATCAAAATTTTCCGCAGTAAAACTAAGATGGCAGGACAACCGGAGCAGAGCTAAAGGAAGAGAGGGATACCTACTCGTCAGCTGCTCGACGTATGTGCGGACCTGGGCTAGCAAAGCCTCTCTGCGCTGCTGAGCCTGGCGGTCCAGGCTTCTCTTCATCAAGTGCTGGGCCAGCTTCGCCTGGGCCTGCTGATGAAGCTCCTTGCTCATTTCTTCTGACATCTCTGAAGCCTGGAGAAAAATGACGGCGCCGGTCACTGTTAGCGGTTATCGGCTTCAAACCTTTGCGGAATGTCTACCACACAACATTTGCATTCCTTGGGCACTCGCAAATCTAATAACCATTTCTTCCCCTGAAGCTATCAATCCATCACTGAATAAATTTAGTTTCATAATTACAACTCGGGAAGGAGCAGATTTGTTCCATTACATCAACAGTAAAAAAAACAACAACAAC
This sequence comes from Gekko gecko, assembly GCA_029375565.1. Taxonomy (NCBI): domain Eukaryota; kingdom Metazoa; phylum Chordata; class Lepidosauria; order Squamata; family Gekkonidae; genus Gekko; species Gekko gecko. The sequence goes on along the minus strand of JAPDNY010000003.1, from coordinate 71,709,354 downwards.
GCCCCAAGCAACCCTGATATCTTATATATCACAGACCAAATACAGCAGGGCCAGTATATTCATGGTTTATTCCGAGTTTATATCAACAGTAGGTGTTTACACAATATTACACACCAGTAATGTGTAAAAAGTGTACAACTCTCATAAAAGTTGTGTAGAGGTTGTAACTTTTCAAGAACTGGAGGCTCTTTATTGTAAAGCTATCATTTGTCTGCAGTACCTGTCATTTCTCTCCTGCCTCGGTTCTCATCAAACTAGTTAAAGCAGCTTCCAGAAAAAAAATCTAAAAGTAGGCTCCAACATCACAACCAGCACTGCAATAATAGCCAGGCATACAGTTCTCACAGACATCTCTTGGTCAGTGCTTGCAACATCACTATTTTTGCAGTGACATGCCAAAAGCCAAACCACGATCATGACACTTCATGTGCATAATTGGTACAGGCTATGAAATAACTGGACGTGAACACGGGCCGCTTTTTTGTGGGCCAAATTTATCTCGCTATCCGCAACTTTCATTCCTTATTACACACTTTTTTATTATATATCTTATTAAAATATAAGACTGTAGATTAACAGATAGCAAACAGCAGTTAACAGCCCCGCTCTTGCTTAACCTTCAGTCACCTCTTTTATTCTTGAGGATTAAAACATCCAGCAACATACACAAAAACACTAAGTGTCTGGAGCAGTTGTTAAAGGTTTTCTTGAAATCTTTTTGCATTAATATCCTAAAGGATGTACACATATCCAATAGAACATTCTAAAAACAATTAATGGTAGAAAAATTAGTACAAAAGCATCCAACGGTACCCTAAAGTGTTAAAAACAGTTCCTTTCTTTTTTGCTTTTAGTTGACCTTGGAAGAGAAGTTAGTTACTCTCAACATTCCAAAATTAAGGAAGATACATTTACACATCCCTCTTCAGTTTTGAGAGATTTTCTTCATCAAGTTTCCCCCCCTGAATTAAATCCAAACAAATGGCGACCGAATAAACTTAGCCTGTTATTCCTGTTTGTCCTTGCATCTGTTAAAACATCTTCATTATGTTGTATGCTAATCTGCTGCTCACCCTCTAGCTCTGTGTATGGACGGGTAACTTCCACGTCATTGTCTCTGAGGAAGTGTGCGTGCACATAAACGCTCATACCTTGAATAAAACTTTGTTGGTCTTAGAGGTGGCACTGGACTCAAACACTGTTAAACTAGACCAGAAACTGATCTGCTGACTGAAACCTACAAGGTTTCAATAATTCATTATCTTGAATAGGATTAGACACTGGTTACGATTAGGATAGGAATTAATAGATTCTCCGTTGCCTCCGCTGTGGTGGGCACAGTTATCAAACAGTTGCTCCTCAATCAGGGTCACTCTCATATTAGAGCTAAGAGCAATATTCGCTCACCTATAGCAGTAGATTTCAACTTTCCCCATTACATTTACTTAACCATTTTTGTCTCCACCAGGGACCCACAAGGGAACACAAAATACAATTTAAACCAACAAAAATGCAACACAACTCCAACATCCCGGGCTGGTCCTAAATACACCGGCCTGGCTCAGTTAGGGCCACAGGCTGTGAATCAAGGGGTAGGAACCCTTCGGCGCTTTCCCTTCCTTGCGCCAAAAGACCTGCACCTCTGGCCATAGACAGGCTTGAACTCCTGCAACAAAGGAGGGAACAGATGCTCAGCCCAGATTTCACCCCATTGGCAAAGATGCTCCTGAAGCTCACTCCTCTGAAGTTCAAGAAGAACAGCACCAATAAAGGCAGGCAAAGTCTCCTGAAAGGCAGACTAACCAATTTTTCCTCTGCAACATGAAGCTGTAAGAAAGTGTTGGCCGATTTCACCTGCGACAAATACAAAGCCTAATAGGTCCAGGAGGCACACCATGCAAGCTGACAGCTATCTCTCAGAATCTTTTGAAACGTACAGGCTTCAGTGACCCCCCCCCCCCACACACACACACCCCAATGAGAATAAAGAATGCCCTGGACGGGAGTTATGATGATGTACCGGGTGCAGTTTGATGTAGTCTTTTACTTTTTCCTGCAATGACAGCCTTTGCTCATCTGAGAGGGCCTTAGGTGGTTTCCAAAGAGAATACGCCTTTCTCTTCCTTTGCCTTTCCAAGAATTTGAGCACCTGTTGAAACAAAAGTATTACATACATCTGTTTCCCTATCAGTTCATAGAAACTGGGCTGTTACAATGGGACACCGTCTTAAAAGGCTTTTTGGCAAATGTTAAAAGATCTTTATAAAAGGAAAATGTGATAGACGCTTATTCAAGAATCAACTGGATCATTGTTTAAACCATAATATTCTTATGGCAATTTTCTCTATGACCTTCCCCTCAAAATGACGGCAACACCAAGGGGAATTTCAGACAGATGATATAATCCGGAAGAGGAACGGTTCCCAAACAGTTTCTGGTCTGGCATTTCAGACAGAACCATTTTAGAACCGGTTCCCTACCAGAATATATTTGTAATTTCACACAGAATCGCTTCTGTCCCGTTCAGGAAATGGGGCTGAAGCGTTTTACCTGTCAACCGCTTCCAAGTATTCGTCAGTTTCTTCTCCCGGATCCGATATGCTTTTTTCCCGCCTTTTTTCGCCCGCGCGGGTGATCTCCGGCTTTTTTTTAAAAAAAACGTTCGCTTTAGAGCGCTATAACGCTATAGCATCATAGCAACCCCATTGGAATGCCTGCAGTGTATATACTATAGTGCTCTCAAAGCGAACATTTTTTTAAAAAAGAGGCACGGCGGGAAAACAAAGCGGTGCAGTCTGGATTGCCAAACCGCTTCTGATTTGGCTTTTTTCCGGTCAGGGAAAGCCATGTGTGAAATGGCATCCCTGTACGGGTTTACTTCAAAATGAATCAGAAACGGCTTCAATCTGGCAGAATCTCGGTAATGTGAAATTCCCTCAACTCTCAGATCAGTGCTTTGTACATGAAAATGCCTTCGTTTTTACAAGGAAATTATCACAAAAGTGTGACACAGGCTTGTTGCAAACAGAATGCCCAAAATACCACCTTGCTGGAGCTTTTTAAGGTGGACAGTACAGGACTTCTTAGCCCAGGGCAGAGAGCACAGCCTGCCAGAAGATTAATTCCATCAATTACCTGCCTACCATTTTTCTTCTCACCTTGACACAGAGAGTACTCCATCTTTCTGTGTTATACCTCTGAGGATGCCAGTCATAGCTACTGGCGAAACGTCAGGTCCTACAGTGCCAAGACCACGGCCACACAACCCGGAAAATCTACAGCAACTAATTCCATTGATGTTTAGCTATTGCCTGTAGCACAGCTAAGTGGGTTACCTTTTGTTTTACCAGATCTGGCTCATGCACTACCAAAGACCTCCCAAGAAGGGATAGGTTACAGAGGTGACATATCACTGTATCACTTCCAGTTCCTCCTGACTTGCCGTTCACAGAATTCCGTGTGCATTTTTAAAGAATTGACACAAGTAGTTGCAGCAACACAATGCATCATGTCATGGTGCCACTCCCTGGTTGCATACTTACTGCTTTCTGAATAACAACAGCCATCTTGTACTGCTTAAGAGATTGTTTTTGCTGGAGAAAATTTCTCCGTGCCCTGAATGCTCTCCAGTGTCTTTGAATAGTTAGAGCTGATTTTTCTTCCATTTCATGCATATGCTTATCAACTTGACCTAGGAAATAAATGATATAGATCCAGTTTAAGGAAGCCTGAAATCATATAAAGCAGAATGTCTTTGGGTTTCGTAAGTGCCCAGGTAAGAAGGCACCAGGCAAGGTGCTGCATGAAACAGCTGATCTGAAACAAAAGACAGCAAAGTTCCCTCTGATCCAACACCAACCACTACCTTTACAGGCGTTGCCTCTCTCTGAAGGACGGCCATTTAACGAAAAGTCATTTACTGAACCACGGGGGCTACTTTTAAGGATACCAATGTTTTAGGTGAACAAAAGACCGTACAAAATGTATTTCTGCATGGAGATGCTTCTTCATGCGGATCCTGAATGTCTGCTCAAGTTCAACAACACTCATACCTGCGTGGACAATTTCCAGTAGGGTTAGCTGACGTTCATGGAACAGCCGCATAGCTCTCTGTCTCTGAAGCTGCAACTGCTGGCGGAGGCTCTCCTCTTCTTTCTGCTTCCTTAAATGCTGCAACTCCTGCTCTCGTTTGGCTCTACAGCAAAGTTTTAATGATTAGCTGAGCCTTCAAGTTTCTCAGACCACTTTTCAAGCTGTTTCCAGTTGGTGCTACTCTTTAGTTGAACGGCCTAATTCAACAACATGGCAGAAATCCAGGAGTCTGTTACTCCTTGATACCGGCCTGACTTCCACAGAACCATAGTGGATCCATGACCATTGCTCAACAGAAGCCTGAACCATGATTTTTAGTAAGAATATTATGACACTACTGCTGGGTCTTCTTCATCCTATTTCACGGCAAAGGATGCATTCATGAGAATCAAGGAAAACACACCGACTTTAGCCACCAAGACCCAGCAAGGGAGATGTGTGCTCAGAAGCATTTTCTGGATTTAAAGAGATCTCCCAGCTGGAATTGATCATAAAAGGAGAAAACAGCCGGGGAGATGCAGCTATATGATATGACAATGTAATAAATGCAATAAAGATACAAAATAAGTAATACAAAAATTACTAACAAGTACATACAAATACAAATCAATGTGTCAATTTCATTTTCATAGATATACTTGTCATTTGTGTCAACTGACATTTATTATATTGTCATATCATACAGCTACGCCTCCCCGGCTGTTTTCTCCTTTTATGATCAGAAGCATTTTCTGTGCATGGATTCCATGGCTAGATCAGCCTCCGAACGTGTACACCAGACACCGATGCACATTCAAAAGTGTAACCATGAAGTGCCTCCCTATTCACTGCACCCTACATAGATGGGAGGGCATATTTTGACGTATATTACGATGCAGATAGGAAGGCAGACCTCATGCATTGTTACGCACAACTAGAGTTGTCAGCTACAGCAGAGTGTTGGACTTTGGAGACCAGGATCCAAGATGCAACTTTGAACATGTTACTCAATTGGCGGGCTGTCTGCTCTCTTTTAACCTAATCAACCTCAGAGTTATTGGGAGAAAGAACTAGCTCAATGTCACCCGCATAAACTGCCCTATTTGTGGGGGAAAGTGAGATACAAATGTGAGGAGTGAACAATACAAGGATAAGGGCCAGCAAAACTCATAATGTTTAAAGAATGAAGGTGGTCATACTGGTTGGAAAACATGTGAGAAGTCTGCCCTCTACTGGATTTTTCAAACAAGTGTCTGCTGAGACATCCTCCTATTTTCAAAAGTTTTTACTATAGGCAGGAGATGCTAAAATACTGCGCCAGTAAATCTTTCCATAATTTTGCAACCCAAAATCTGATTTGGCACAAGAAAGCGTGAAAATAGAGTCGTTTAGCCTCACGGTAAATTCTTCCTTTGCAAAATTTAAGATCTGCTGGCCAATACAATTTGGTGAAAGGGAAAGAATATGTAAATTGGTAACAACGAGAGAATATTATTTATTTATTTATTTATTACTTTCGATTTATATCCTGCCTAGCCAGGACCTGGCTCAATAATCTTATAAACCATAGTGAATAAAAACTGATAAGTGGCAACAGTCCCAGTACCTGATACAGACAGAGACACTCCACAGCTTTTCATTTATTACTGGAAAAAATGCACCAACTAATTCAGCCTTAGTGAGTACTCCAGCATTTGCCACTTTTCCAAAGCTTCAGAAGGATAGGACATTAGAGAATACCATGGAGGGGCCTCTCCAGCTGAGTGGAAGGCCCTATGAACACACACCACTGTTTACAGCCCTTGTAAATAAGAAACCTATATGAGAATTCTTGCTTCACGATGCCCCCGTAACTCAGCCTCAACACTTTCCAATGCACCTTCACAAAAGAGTTTTCATGTAAATTTAACAAAGCAGAGGAGTATTGTTGTTTTTTTACCTGAAATTCTTCTGCAAGGTAGTTACAGCTTTTGGAAGCTGCTTCAACCTTTTCCGGGTTTGAAATCCTCTCCATGCAGCCTGGATTATGCAAACTGCTCGATGTAATCTCTGAAATCAACAGACCAGATGATTATACTCTTTTTTTCTTTTTTCCTTCGGCAGACTGACAATCCAGCTTTTAAGACTTCCCTCTACTCTGTTCATCTGAGTTATTCCTTGGAATTCAAGATTTATTTTTCAGAGCTCTTCTTGCATGAATCCAAATTGATCTGCTTGTTTTACGGCAATAACAAAGTTCAGCTGTACATGCTCCAAACAGGACCGATAATTGCTGCCCTAATGCTGGAGTATTTTAAAAAATGTACACTCTGTTATTCTGCACTACAGTGCACATAACTTGCTTTTTAAAGTTGATAGGCGCAATTGAAAGATTCCCCTTGTGCATTTCTATCTGCAGCTGATTAGAAGAAGAAGAGACTGGATTTATACCCCACCCTTCACTACCCAAAGGAGTCTCAGAGCAGCTTACAAACTCCTTTCCCTCCCCCTCCCCACAACAGACACCTTGTGAGGTAGGTGGGGCTGAGAGAGCTCTAACACAAACTGCTCTTTTTTCAAGAACAGCTGTGCCAGAACTATGGTTTGCCCAAGGTCATCCAGCAGGTGCAAGTGGAGGAGTGGGGAATCAAACCCAGTTCTCCCAGATTAGAGTCCGCACACTTAACCACTACCCCTCTCAGATTAGAGAAGGAAAGGAGACTCCCTCCCTCTGCATTCTGCGTCCTGTCCTCTTAACCTTCCTAGGCATGGGGAGGTATAAGGGTAGGGAGAGAAAAAAGATTAAAGGACTTGGGGGGGGGGACAGATAGGACACGTTACAACTGTTCTGTCTCCTGATTCAGCAGCCACCTTGAAAGGTACAGGACTGAGGCTAATGCCACCGTAACACTGAAGGCGGAGTCATCCCCTTCGCCCCCATAAGTGATCTATGCACGTGCTCCATCAGCCTGACATTCTACATGAACTTTTGGCAGAGATACAAAACATGAAAACTGGCAATACAAAAGAAAGATGAAACAGTGGCCGTTGCAAACATAACAGATGTCAATACTTTTGACAACTTGGAAACATCTGTTGCATTTTCATAGTGGTTATACATTTCTAATGTAACAGCGCAGGGTGAGCATTTAATGGCTAGCTGTTGCTACTAGAATTGGGCGAATGCTGGATTTTTCTCTCTGAAATGCATTTCTGCTGTTCAACTGAGTCACTGGAATCGTAAAATACAGTGGGAAAATGACGGTAGGACGTTCTGAAAGATACGGTAACACACAGAACAGACTGAGCCCAAGCTATTTCCCTCACATACGACACTCTCGGGGATACTTCTGGCATACCTGTGCTTCATCAGCCCTGCCGTTTTCCGAGCCCAGCAGATCCAAAAGTTGATCAAGGTTCCTGTCAAACCCTTTGCCAGTCCACTGCTTGCGAAGAAGAGTCTCTAGCCCTTAACAGGTGAGCGACAGCAAGATAAACGTCACTTTTTTAGCAATGTTAACTTACTTATCTGACACAACCTACAAGGTCAGGTGACAATCTTGGCATTTCCCCACAAAAAAGACGAATGCAGACAAGGAGCCGCCCGTGTCAAGGAAAAGCTGAAACACGTGACAAACCTTTGTAGCGGGTAGTCAGTGTCGTCACAAGCCGGGGATCGGATTCTGCAACTGACAGCAACAGTTTTATGGCTGCGCTCCCTACGACAGGATTGAAGGTAGACGAAAGCTTGTAAACCAGCTCATCCAGGATGCAGTGTAGGGTCTTTTCAGCCGCTTGAAGTAACACACCCCTGACGGAAGAAAAGCAATGCATGGTATTTTGGCCTACTCATAGGCATAGGCAGGACGGAGCAGGAAAAGGTAGGTAAGATTAGGGATTTGATGGCAGGCTTTCTCAAAGCACTAGCTCATTTGAAATCTGACTGTAACTTTAGCAATGTCAATACGGCAGTAGAGGTAGAGATTTCTCTTAGTAATGCTGACAAAGCAGCTGGAAAAGAGAGGGATACGTGTGCAGATTGGTTTGCGCTCACTTGATATCCCAGTAGTTGTACTGGTTTTTATGACACCAACTAATGAAGGGCTCCCTAGTGGTATAAAATATTATAGTTTCTAGGCGCACAGCTCTTAAAGAAAGGTACTTTTTGTCTTAACAAGCCACAAGACATTACACTTAAACCTAGAACCTCTTTCTATTTACAATGAGTGTAAAAGCAAGTTTTTCAAAACAGCATTCCAGTATTCTACCCACATACTATCTACAGTGCTAATAATAGAAGTACTATGCCTGGAGTGCTAAAGAAACATAAAATCCACACAAAAAGGACATATCCCCAAGGAAGAGGAGAGGACCTGGCAATTAACAATAAATAAACGCACACTAAAATAATTAGAAAGACCCCTTAACACTTATCCTCAGTGCATTTGCTGTTAACGTAAGTTCTGCTTTTTTTGGAGTACAGGACAGTGACATTATTTGTCACTTATCCAAATTTAGAACAATGATTAGGAAAGCACCTGTGACTCTATAATGGATTGCCCGCTGCCTTTAATTCGTTTCAGCTTCAGCACTCATCCTTGCTTGTACGCACACCGTACAGGAGAAATGAGTTAACTGTTACCTTGGGGAAAAAAAACTAGCTGCCTTTCAAGTTTTAAGCTAAGAAAATGTTTAAAGTTAAGAAATAATTTAACTGCAGCCTACCTGTTGATCCTTAAAATATTCTGCAACACAGACATCATTCTTGTTGAGGTCTCAACATCATCTGCCATTAGCAATTGCAGAAAGTGTCCATTCTGAAGCACTACAACGGATACGAGAAACGTAATCCAAATAGCAATAACAAAAAAGCAAATCACAAAGAAAGGGCAGTATTTGCTCAGAAACCGCTACATATTATATGACTGATATGACCCCCTAGTGCTTTCTTCTCTTACCATTCCTCGTTAGCTGAACATGTCCCCCGCACAGCCTACAGATGGCATCAGTTACTGTTCTGAAGCACTGCAAAAATTCCCTTCTGTCTTCATCCTTCCATCAAAAAGCAAAAACTACAATTACAATTACTGAAGAATATGCTTTTGGGAGCAGTTAGGTATTCTGGGCAAAGTAGTACTCCGTCTATCTGTGTTATACCTCTGAGGATGCCAGTCACAGATGCTGGCGAAACGTCAGGTCCTACAGTGCCAAGACCACGGCCACACAGCAACTAACAAAGTAGGACTGTTCAAAAGTCTTGCAAGAAAGCACACAGGTAAATTGGGCAGAACGGGGGGTGGGCATAGCTGGGGAAGTGTGGATGTCACTCGGAATCTTATGCTGAGTCAGTTCCACTCATTAAATAATGGCATAACATTACTCCCGCAAAACAGCTGGGTTTATGTTAACACCTTCCCACGGAAGTCAATGGAAAATCCCAAATGACTCGACCTCTCACCCCAGCTTCTACAACCACAATGGGGGATAGGATGCCAACTCACTTTTCTGTCAGGTTCAACAGCAAGCAAGTCCAGGCACACTTTACTCAAGAAATTGTGCTTTATTGGAATACCAGTCTGCTGCCCATTAATGCAAAGTTATTGTCAGAAGTAACGGGCAGGGCGTGGGGAACTGTGTATATACTCTGATGCTTCAACTAGCCAAGCGAATGAATGCCAAGCGCGCATTCTAAAGTGAAAGAGCCAACAGAATGAAAAAAATGGGGGAAAAGAAACTATATTGAGAGAGGGAACATTTTCTAACAAAAGCTCATCAACATGTACATGTGTGGCCAGCAGATGATGATACCCTATATGCAACCGATCAACCTCCCACCTGTTTGTGAGGACTGGAAAACTGCTTTAGGAATGGAAAGGAAGCAAAACATGACAAGTCACTGCTGAATTGATTAAGAGCAGGGCTCTTTTTTGTAGCAAGAACTCCTTTGCATATTAGGCGGCACACCCCTAATGTAGCCAATCCTCCGAGAGCTTACAGAGCTCTTCTTACAGGGGCTACTGTAAGCTCTTGGAGGATTGGCTGCATTAGGGGCGTGTCGCCTAATATGCAAAGGAGTTCCTGCTACAACAAGAGCCCTGATTAAGAGTATCCATTTTGACACTAGTGCTGCTGCTTCACACGTTTATTACGCTGTCAACATCACCCTTGCTTCAATGAGCGTAGAGTGGCTGACACTTCTCTTCTTTCCTCCATTGTGCTTTCGCAACTACCACGTGAAGTGAATTAAGCTGGGAGATAAGTGACCTACTCAAAGGCACTCACTGAGCTTCAGGGCAGAGTGCAGATTTGGAACTCCTAATCCAGCACTAACCATTACAACACAATGGCTCTCTATAAATCATTATACACGCTGAACACACAGAAGTCTGCTTCACTGCTCGATCGCTACAGCTAAAACCTCAACATTCTTCTCAGTATGCTTTTGGGAATTCTAACGGCAAATATTGTCCAAATACACAGGCACTTGGCAAGTTTCACTTGGCCAGCATTTGTATTTAATATTCAATATTTGGCATTAATTAACAGTCGGCTGCCGCAGCAGGAACTCAATAGACACTTGTATTTGACAGCTGATAAGCAACAACGCTGAACAAAGGACGGCTTTTATATAACCAGTTCAATAAGCAACTGGGAAATATTTCCTTGAGGAGAGGCCAAAAATACAAGGTCAAGCTGCAAAGGCGAATCGACATGTTATGTTGGCCCTCGCGCCACTGCATGGATATCTGCCAGCTGCAGTTATGTATACCATTTATGTATTCACCACAAACAATGGTACACCATTTCCTAGATGGAAATCATTTCCATGTAAGAATTTATTATGCACTAGACAATACACACTAATATAGAGCTACGCAGCAAGTCCCTGGTGCACTTATAATGTACATTCTTATAAGTGATGTCTTAGGGCAGGTGGACTCCTGCACAGAACTGACATCTGTACATCCAAGCATTTCCCAGAACACTTCCTTCCTGTTACACTGTCCAGTCCCAGATTTCTCACCAGTCAGAGATTCTGGATTATTTTGAGACTGAGACCTCACTAACACTGGTAGACCAATACACATTTCAAGTCCCAGTTCTATTTTTCTTCTCGGATGCTAGAAAGCTAGTTGGCTGCATGAGTCACCCATACTTTCAGTCTGGCGAATTAAGCCCATAAATCTTTCCAGGAAGCACCAAATAAAGCATCTACACCAAAATTTATGCTATGCCAGTGTTAAGAACTGCAGACTGAGGACTGGTAGAAAATCTAACAGTTGGCATAGTTCCAGGGGCTTTTTATTTTTGTTCTCAAAATTATCTGAGAACTGAGATATTAAAGTTTAATAAATAAACATATCATACACACACACACACACACAAACACGGCTTTTTTGTAGAAAAAGCCCACCAGGAACTCATTAGCATAATAGGTCACACCAAATAGCAGCAACTCATTAACATATTAGGCCATGCCCATGATGGCACAACATTAGCATATTAGGCCGCACCCCCATGTTACCAGAAGTGTGGTCATCCAGCCACACCCATCTTTTGCTTCTTATTCTGTTTACCTTGTTTGTTGTCAAAACCCAGGGCTTTTTTTGTAGCAGGAACTCCTTTGCATGTTAGGCCACAGCCTCCTAATGTAGCCAACCCTAATGAGTTTCTGCTGTTGGGTGGCCTGTTATGCCATGAGTTCCTGCTGGAGGCCACTTGGAGCTAGGCGGAACTCTCTTGTGCGTTCCTGCCCCAAAATAGCCACACACACACACATGTGTTTGTAAACCAAGTCTATATCTCCAATTGTATTACAAAGCAGTGACATAAATGGGCAGAATGTGCTGTTGTGACAGAACTGCTTTGAGCCCTGATCATATGGACAGTATGCCCTTGGCCTGCAGTATGCAAGGTGTAGGAACATCATGGCAGGATTTGGACAAAAAATACTATCCCCTGTCTGCATATATCAACAGTTAAACATAAAAACACATCAAACATCAAAAATACATTAATTCTTACAGGGATATAATACAACACCGCTCCCACTACACACCATTAAACCATCCCGTGCAATACCTTGATCGCTCGACTGCAGCGTAGTTGCAGGCGCCTCTCCAAGAAGAGGAGGTTGTCTACGGCAGAAGGAAGTAGCTTATTGTAAAACTCTTCAGGTTCCTCTTTCACCTCAAGGCCCACACAACTCAGGCTGAGAAAACAACACACAGAAATATTTTTCCCTCCTATGTCCGCACGCAGCACACCACAACCCCAAGTTAATTTACAGTCACCAAGGATTTTAAGACAGTAACATTGAAGTAAAAGCAGAATTCAAGATGTGGAAGTGTGGCAGACTTTACCTTAGTACCTCTGCTATCTGGGCAGCAGTAACCCAGCCTCCAAGCACCCTAGTGTAATCTTGCTTAAGGACCAAGTGGCAATATTGAACCAAGTCATAATAGTATAAGTCTTGTTTAATTTTCTGTGATTCTTCACTTCCAGGAGGTGCACTAGTTAAAATGTCTAGGAAAGAAAGTACGTAAATTGTTGATCCGCATGTTACCGAACAAATAAGGCTTTTTCAAGGTGCACTCAACTAACTTTTCATTCATAAAATAAGTGTAATATCAACAAACATTAAGTGATCACAATACATGAGAACATGCAACCTCAGCTAATCCCTCTGTTCATTTTACCATGACCATCATTTCTATCATTTATCTACTAGCAACAGCCTGCAAGGTGATGTACAGATTTAGAACAGCTAAGTGGAAGAATTCATGCCCAAATGCTTAGAGAGTTCATTGGATAGTTAAGATATAATGCAAAAAGCAGTTAGTGAGATTTCACATGGGAATGCTAGAGAGCAGCGAAACTGCAAGAAAGCTAAAGGTAAAGTGACTCAGGAAAACCTTTGAACAAACATGAAAAGTGCCTGTAACAAGAGACTGTATGTGGGAATCAAAGGGCAAGACATCCTTGCTTTGCACAGCTAGGATTGCTAAACCAGCCATAAAAATGTCCCTCACCAGAAGGAAGATCTCTGGTAATTCCTGTACTTGTCCAGCCATAATGCTGCTGTGGTTTACTTACCTTTAGAATGTATCAAAGATCCTAACAGACAGGAACAGCTTTTATCACAGAGCTATTAAAGTCACTGGAGCCTCATGCTAGCTGAAATTCAGCACTCCTATCAATAGCTTCCTATTTCTTCCATTTTGGCCTCCTATACAGTTCAACATACAGGTTTTTTTTAATTACCCTTTGGTCTTGCAAGTTAAACAATCTCAACCCGTGCTGCTTCTCTAGGAGTGCCAACAGACCTAGAGAAGAATGTCCTACACTTTATAATAGAGTAGGGTTTCCAGGTTCTCTCACTGCACTGGCAGGGGGATTTGGGGGGCATTCCAAGACGTCACCGACATGATGATGTCACCGACACAATGACATCACCCAGGAGTGACGTCATCATGTCGGCGACACTCTGGTTTAAGGACAAAACTCTATGGTTTTAGGCCAAATTGACCATAGAGTTTTGCCCTCAAGCCAGAGCATCGTGTGCGACATCTACAACGTGATAATGTCATTCCAGGTGACTTCATTGGGGACATCGTGCCCAGACATGGCTGTTTGGGTTTCCCCCACTGGCCAGGTGGTGGGCATAAGCCCCGAAAAGCAGGGGAACCCCCACTGGGACCTGGGGACTCTGGCACCCCTATAATAGAGGCTTAATGCACGGGATTGGGAAGTTGAAGCTTTTCATGGCATAGAGAGAAACAATATCACTTGGGAGATAACATCCCATTAAACTGTGACTATAAAGAAGAATGGCATTTTTTTTCTTCGGACAATTAGCAACCTTAAGGAAATCACACAATCTGTTTTACAAGGGAATCCAGAAATTATTGATTGGCAACTATTTGCACTACAGTCTTTTCTTAATCGTCCTTTCTTTTTTAGGGCTGGGTTGTGGTACTTAAAAACAAACAGCTCAGCCACTACTAGCGTTTTTCAGTGCTCTTTGCCCCCTTAAATTTTGCTCTTCTCCTCCTACTTCCGGCTTAAATAGCTGCTTCACTGCCAGCCTGCAGTCATGAATCGATGGTTAATTCAGAGTAACTCTTCCTTTGGGGTACAGGTTTAAATACTGCTTTTCTCTCAGGAGTGATTACACATTTTTTTAAAAAAAAATACAGATGATAGGAATAACTGGAATACATGATTAAGACTAAAAAGTTTAAAATGGCCAAACGGCTGCAAAAGGAAAAACAGCTTTAAGCATCTGCCCACCCCTTCCTGGAACAAGAACTGATTGTTAACCAGATAAAATGCATGAGTGCCAAAGCTTGGGAGACAGCAGGCTGGAAGTGACTAATCAACCTATAAAAGAAACAGAAATAAAATTATAAGGATAAATAGAACCTTACTGAATGTGACTCCTGATTAAACGAACAGCAGGATATCGCGTGTGGGACAGGCACTGTTGAATTTTGCTGGGGGATATAGCACCGCAGAGCACAAATGTTGTGTATTTTTTTTTATACCAAAGGCCAGCTGCAGAAGTCCCAGCTTTGCCGCCCATCATCTGGCCACTAAAACCTGCATCATTCTCTCCAGGCTCTCTTGGAGCACTCCTTTGCTTAATAAGTTATGTATTTTATTATAGAACACCCTGATGAAGGATGAACTTTAAAACGTTATCAAACATCCAGACACAACGTTGAATTATTTATTAGTTCTCCATTGTTTATACATAGCACACAACAGTTCTTCACTGTTTACATTTTGTCAGGGCTCTTTTTGTCGCAGGGACTCCTTTGCATATTAGGCGACACACCCCTAATATGCAATCCTCCAGGAGCTTATAGTAGCCCCTGTAAGAAAAGCTCTGTAAGCTCTTGGAGGATTGGCTACATTAGGGGTGTGTCGCCTGATATGCAAAGGATTTCCTGCTACAAAGAGAGCCCTGCATTTTGTACTTTTTCATTGTAGCTGCTTTGTGTACATCGTTCTCTATTACATGTTCTTCAGCTTTTTGGCAAGTTGTAATTGTTGAGTCGGTTAACTACACTTGTTTTTGTCTCCTATTATCATTATGAAAAGGAGGCGTGACTGTCCCACCACTTTTCAGCCATTCTCTATGCTACCTAAGCACATCTGCTAGCAATGCCCCCAGTGATGTGCTGTCAGAACCCTAAGGATGCCCGGAAAGAGACAGGAGAGTCTCAGACCATTGCTAGGCACCCCCTGAAGCTCTGACGCTTCACCCGTCCCAGCAGACACACTCTTGGTGTCCCAGGGATGCTTAGAAAGGGGAAGGGCACTCTACCACTTTCCAGCCATCCTTGGGGCACTAAGAACATACTTGTTATGTCTGGGTCCGTCCCCCCACTAAGCTTCCACTCCCCCACAGTGAACCATGCATACCTTCTGCTCCAAGCCCAGAAATCACTTGCTAATCACTCGCTAGTAGCGGTTAAAGGAAGGAGGGCTAGGAACAGAAAAGCCTGTCCTTTCTTCTCCAAGACTTCCCCCCACCACTGGTCACTGCTTCCTCTCTGTGGTGCCACCGCCCCTGCCACCTCTTCTGTGGTGCCACCGCCACTGCCACCATGACTGCTTTGCCACCACCTCCCTCCTCTTCCTTTTCATCTTCTTCTTCCCCGTGCCAGTCTGAGGCCACTGCTCAGAAACAGATACAAAGATTAAGTGCCACATGGAGTCGCAGTTTCAATTCTCTTTCCAGCTATCCGCAGAGAAGAATGACAGTGCGACCTTAAACTGAGTTAACACCATTCAGACTTCAGAGGGCTCAGAAAGGTATAATTCTGCTTATGGTCACATGAAAGAGGTCTAGTGTAAGAAGCAGCCCTATTTTACCTTTTATCTTCAGCAGCAACACAGGTACATCCAGATCAGGGCTTTCAGTAACATGAGCAGCCAGGGACAATATTCTGGAATCCACCTGCACGGGCTTCATTTCAGTCAAATGAACTGTACTTGAATAGAAAAAGACAGAAAAGGTCAGATAAAAAGCAAGACTTCTGGCTACAATTAAAATAGCTGAACAGGTGATTTTGTAGCAAATGAGCATATTAGAAAAAGTGGCTCAATAAAGGTGAGGTATATAAAAAGACTCCCAAATAACTCACATTAGGTATTCCTAAGAGGGATGCCTTTCGAAGGCAGACAGATTTTCATAGCAGACCGATTCGGAGGCAACAAACCACGAGCAGAACAAGTTCACAGATGTCTCCCCTTTCCCACTGAAACCTCCTGCAGCACCACAAATTTGCTCCCGAGGATTGTGTGACTTTTGGGAATACAGAAGGATGTAACACAGATGCCAGAGGAAGACCAGGGAACTGGCCTAGATCACACACTGGAGCATGAGGCTCTAGTTCTGTTAACAGAATAATTTGAACAAAAAAAGAAAGGGTAATTTCTCCTGACTCCCCCATTGAGTTTCAGCCTCCTGTACTGCATCCTGTTCAGTTCTCCAGGGTCTGCCAAGCTTTGGAGGGAAGGGCACAAACAGTCGGAAAGGGACGGGGGAAGAGATCCAGCCTGTGACCACATGCTGTTGATCAGCTTAAACCCTATGCTGCTTCTATTGTAAAATTCCTTCCATAATAATAGCATTGTATATCCCCCACACACATCCAAGATGAGGGTCAGAGTCCAATAACACAGGCTTTAGGTTAGCCGAGGGTTTAAGGTTCAATCCTTGGCATTTCTAGTTAAATGATCTCAAACAGCAGGTGCAATGAAAGACTCTAGAGAGCTACAGCCAGCCAAAATACAATTGATACATCAGTAGAAGGTAGCTCCGTATGCCCTTATTGATCAGCTATAATTTATGCAGCTTTCTACATCATGTGACTGCGATGCTCGTTAGAGTTGACACTGCTAAGGCAAGCAGGGCGGGGCAAACTAAATTGGGCCTAACGACGGCTTTTTAAAAGGTTTATGTCTAGAAATCGTGAAATCAAGAAGTCCAAAGAAACAAAGTGAAATGTCATTGCGTGATTTTATGACTATCATGATTAAAACAAAACAAACTACAACTTGGAACACTGTTGAGAACAAATATTTGCACTCTTAGCTTGTAACCTGTGGCTCACGCACCATCATATGCATTACAGTTTTTTACTCTTAACAGAGGTTTCTATAGCAAGCTGGGACTTTAACAGAAGACTTCCCACAGAATCTGTTAAAATTCAAATATTAACCTTTTAAAGGTTAATTGGGTGTCTCTGTTAAGCAAGCTAATAAGTTACAACCTAATAAGGAAACTGAAATTAGAAGCTAAACTGAGCAGCATCTTCAAATAACCATATACAAAAAAAAAATAGAAAAAGTAAGCTTTCATCATCCAGAAGAAGAAGAAGAGGAGGAGGAGGAGGACATTGGATTTATACCCCACCCTTCACTACCCAAAGGAGTCTCAGAGCGACTTACAAACTCCTTTCCCTTCTCCTCCCCACAACAAACACCCTGTGAGGTAGGTGGGGCTGAGAGAGCTCTGACAGAAACTGCTCTTTTTCAAGAACAGCTGTGCCAGAACTACGGCTTGCCCAAGGTCATCCAGCACGTGCAAATGGAGGAGTAGGGAATCAACCCCGGTTCTCCCAGATTAGAGTCCACACACTTAACCACTACACCAAACTGGCTCTCTCCTCTACCTCACTAATCAATGAAACCTTAATCTCCATTAGCGGTATGATTCTATTCCTGAGTTACACTGATTGGAGAGAGAGACCATAGTAACTGGTGCAACAATGATAATACATTGGAAGCACCAGCACGGCAACAGCTATAGTAGCTTATCCATCACATCAGCCTGCTCAAAGTAAAGGCAGAATGGAAAATCTATATTACAAGATCCTGTGATGATTTGGAAGAACTGAGAAATCTTCCTTGATTTCCAAACTAACACAATCATTATCAACACTCCATTGGTTCGTAACACAGGTATCCTATAAATGGATATGCTGGGAATCTAAACAGGAAGTGGGAGACAGAGAATGTGGGCTTCTCTAGCTAGACAGTTGCTGAGACATGCAAAATAATAATAATTGCCGGGGGGGATCCAATGCTTCCCCCATATCAGTAGGGACAAAAAGTGTGGATGAGGGAATCAATTTCTAGAGCTTACTCCATGGATCTATCCTAGTAACAGTCAGAGAAATTAGCATGGGTAGAAAAAAGAAGGTCTCCTCTTATTTACAAATTTGAAATATTTAAATCCTGTTTAACACAGTGCTTTTAAACTACCTGCACAGCCAATCAGAGCTCTGAGGGCCAAGTCTTGCCTTGCTGGGCAAAAGCAACATCCACATTCTAAGAACATTTGACAGGTGCCGGGAAATGGGTCAGCGGGCACCACAGTGCTCATGAGTACAAGGCTTTAAAGGTCAACAACAGGATGTTGAATTGTGCCTGGAAAGAAATTGGGAGCCAGCAAAGATGACCAAGGCTGGACTGATGGGGTCTCTATGATCCACTCTACCCAATATCCTCATTGTAGCATTCTGTACCAACTGAAGTTTCCAAACACTTTCCACTTAGTTCTGTCAGGATTCTACACTATATTTGTACTATTTATAAACTCTACGAATAGACATTTCTTGATAAGAGTAATCAAAGAGAAAAAATGATAGGATATTGCCCTGAGTTTATAAACTAAATTTCTATTACCATGTGAGCAGTGTGAAGAGACAGCAGCAGGAGAGGGCAGAGAAATCCTTACTCCTCAAGTTATAATTGGTTTGGCAAAGCATGTTTTGGGAGTTTATGGACCTTAGGCCTGCAAATTACCTCATTTGCCCATGCACTATATCTCCACTGAACATCATGAATGATATTTGTTAGACACACTGAGGACACAATACTACATTTCTAGTTTCAATTACCAGTTCAACTCCCACTAATTTCCAAAGATAAGAAGAAAACACAAAAGACAACACAATTGCACTCTCTCTCATGAAGACTGAGGCAGCAGAATGGAAGCCCATCAAATCTGGTACAACCTGCATTTTCAGTTATTAGCATCGGCTCAGCTGCCACCTGTTTTCAAAAGAGAAAAACAAAAAGTCAACAAGAGAGAACACTTCCCTTGAGACAGTGAGGCAGAACAGAACAGAAACTGGCACACCTGCTCAGCCTGGCACTCAAACACCATTTCCCAAAAGAAAAACACCACGAAGGCTGAGGTTTATTATGGTATAATCTCTCAGGGAGCTCATTCTATATAGGGGGGAAATTGATTTAGTGCATCATCATAAGCACTTTTTGATTCACAAAAGGTCTATACCATAACAAACACGTTAACTAGTATTGAAGGTGCCAGTCAGGAAACTTTTCATTGGCAAATACTCTGGTGATTTCAAATACTCTGGTAATGTAATAGTAAGGTAAAGGTTTCCCTTGCTCGAAAGCCAGTCGAATCCAACTCATCTCCGTTTGCAAGCCAAAGAGCCAGCACTGTCTGAAGACTTCTCCGTGGTCATGTGGCTGGCATGACTAGACGCCGAGGTGCATGGAATGCTGTTACCTTCCCACTGAAAGGAGTACCTATTTGTCTACTTGCAATTTCTTGCTTTGGAACTGCTAGGTTGGCAGGAGAGACGGGAGCTCACTCCATCATGCAGCACTCTCGGGTCTCAAACTGCTGAACTACCGACCTTCCGGTCTGCAGTTCAGCCTCTTAACCACTTGAGCCACCGCAACTCTAATTTAATAGTACAGACCAGGGCTCATTTCCTGCAGGAGCCTACAAGAGCAGAGCTCCAGGAGTAAGGAGCCCAAGGGGTGGGCACATGCAGCAAGCCCTGCTCCCCTGCTCCCAGTAGCCCCCCCTTGCCTTTCCCCGCTGGCTGGCCAACCCAGTGGAGTGCTGCCACCAACTGGCCCTCAAGCTACTCTGTAACTGCCTGGGCCCAGTGGCACCTTCAAGACCAAGGTTTATTCAGGTACAAGGTCTCCCTCCTCTGCAAGGGCAGATCTGTGCGCTCCCCACCCCCCAATAGCTAGCAATCCCAAACAGTCCAGTGGAGCCTGAGCAGTGAGTGTTGCCTTCTGACACACTTCCCGTGATGTCAGGGGGTGTGGCATATGCAAATAAGTTATGCTAATGAGTTTATGCATCTCTTTTTCTAGGAAATGACCCCTGGGACAGACTAAAAAACAAAAAAAAAATCACAAAAAGGGGTGGGGAAAATTGCGGAAACCACGCGAGAGGCTATGGCTGGGATTTCCTCGAGAGCCCTGAACCCCCCCCTGTGATCCCTCCCCGGGGCTGCGCTTTCAAGACTGCACACTCACCGACGTCCCCCTCACTCCTCCACCCACAACCGGAAGGGCTCATAGGCGCCCACCGCCTCTTTGGTCTGTGACGTCACACGAGAGATTATTTTCGCAACGCCCCGCCCGGCTTCTTCCCTCCAATCGCCCCTCTGCCCAAATTTGCATAAAAGCCTTCCTTCCCCTTCCTTGGTCCGACGGAAGAGAACAGACTCCGGGAAACAGCCCTGCCCTTGTCCCCTCCCCACCGCGAGCCAAGGCCAGTTTGCAGCGGGCGGTGCTCGTCAGCCAGCCCCGCCCCCCCGGCAGCCAATAAGATCACCCACCAGTCTGTTGCTCCGCTGGTCTCTTAGATACGCGCGCCCCTCCCCCCTTCCCCTCACTCCGGGTTTCCATCAGCCAGGGAAAGTTGAAGGCGTTGGGGGCGTGGCTCCGCGGCGGAGCGCGTGGCCAGCCCCGCCCCGCCCCTCCCTTCCCCGCCTCCCGACCGGGAGGGAGACGGAGGCCCAGTTGACAGCGGCGGTGCAAGCGGGGAGAGGAGCAGCCGTGGCCGGGCTGTGCTCCGGGCAGGCGTGGGCGGGCGGGGGGAGCGCGGGATGAACGGGGCGGCCCCGCCACTCTTCGACTGCAAAGTGCGCGCGCTGCTGCTGGGCGACAGTTTCGAGAGGCGGCCTCGTTGCGCCTTCCACACCGTCCGCTGTGAGTGGGGCTGGGGCTGGGGCTGGGGCTGGGGCTGGAGAGGGCGGGCTCGGCGCCGGGCTGAGAACGCTTCGAAGGCTCTGCGGGGCGGCGCTGGGGCCGCAAGCTACCAGCGTGGGCAGCTTCATCAAGAGGGGGTTAGGTAAGCACACGGAGCCGAGGTCCATCCGTGGCTGTTAGCCACAAGGGAGAGACGCGTCTTCGGACAGCGCTGGCTCTTCGGCTTGGAAACGGAGATGAGCACCGCAAATCCTAGAGTCGGATTCGACTGGCTTTCGAGCAAGGGAGCCTTTACCTTTATAGATAGGAACTCTCAGGCTGGGGCAAGGGATGCAAGTGTGTTCTTGGTGGGGGTTTTTGGGGGGCAGCAGTGGGAGGGCTTCTAGTGTCCTGGCCCCACTGCAGGACCTCCTGATGGCACCTGGTATTTTTGGCCACTGTATGACACAGAGTGTTGGACTGGATGGGCCATTGGCCTGATCCAACATGGGCTTCTCTTATGTTCTTATGTATAGATAGGAACTCTCGGTCTGGGGCAAGTGATGCTCTGTATTCTTGGTGCTTGAGGGCGGGGGGGGACAACAGTGGGAGGGCTTCTAGTGTCCTGGACCTCCTGATGGCACCTGGTATTTTTGGCCACTGTGTGACACAGGGTGTTGGACTGGATGGGCCATTGGCCTGATCCAACCTTGGCTTCTCTTATGTTCTTACGCTGCTGGGAGAATCCTTAGGCTGGGCAGGTCGCTGGAGGATGGTCGGTGATGCACTCATCCGCTTTTGCAGACAGGTGCCTCACAGGTCTGAATCTCCTCTACGTGTGGGGGAAAAACCCCGTCGAGGATGGCTTGAGTTGAGAACCAGTCCTGAAGCCTGCGAGAAGGAGAAGTCAGCATGAGTCTCCTTAGGAGCTTATAGGTCCAGGTGGTGGCGTGAGGTGGAAACGCTTTGGACAAGGGGAGGTGGTGCCCAAGTTGGAGGTTCTGGGAAGTGAGGGATGCTTTGGGGCCAATGCTCCCTCTAAGCTGTGGAGTCTTGTGAGCAAAAATTCTACTCTGTGAGCTACTGGCTTTAAAGTTGTGAGCGAGCAATTTGACTGCTGCATACATTAGCCAGAGGCTGAAAAACTATGAGCTAGCTCACACTAACTCAGCTTAGAGGGAACACTGTTCAGGATTTTATTTTTGTTTTAAAGTAGGTTATTATGTTAACTTTTAAAATATTTGGGGACACTTGAGACAATGTGATCTCGTTTTTCAGAGTAAGCTGCGTAAGACTTATTTTCAGAAGGCTTAGGAGTGAAGACACCATGGAGTGTTAATTTTTTCCCCCCAGTGCTCAAAATATCAATCAAAGCAAAGATAAAAAGTAGTTTAATGCAAATAGGCTTATTGTTGAACTACATTGTAATCATCGGACTTCTTTAACGCAGTTCAATCTGTGATTCCTCTTTTTAAAGTCACTGCATGTGTGCACTTGTTCTCATGTTCTCCACCAACTAGAGAATGCTATGCTGTGGAGCAAGGAATCTCCTGAAATACCTGGGTGCGGTTTGGGGAAAAAAGATTTAAAAGATAAGCCCAGTTACCAGACATTGTCCAACAAACAGACTGTACCCTACAGACTTCTGGGATATAAAAGCAAAGGGTAAATAATAATGGCTTATTGTGGCATGGCCTTTGTAATCAAAAACGTATTTCTGGTTGTTGGAACTAGGTGGCATAAAATGCCTCTTCCCCCCCTTACTGAATTTTAGAGATATAATACATATATATATATATATATACACACACACACACCATCCTGTTGAACCTTTCATGTTCTATTGTTTATGAATGACATATTGCCACAGCATAGGTGCGTAAAATGCAGCTTCATAATATCTAAGACTCATATAGCTTTGAAGACACCTTATTCCTAGGTAAAGGTTTCCCTTGCTCGAAAGCCAGTCGAATCTGACTAGGGGTGTGGTGCTCATCTCCGTTTCCAAGCTGAAGAGCCAGCGCTGTCCGAAGATGTTTCCGTGGTCATGTGGCCGGCATGACTAGACGCCGAGGTGCATGGAACGCTGTTACCTTCCCACTGAAGTGGTACCTTTTTATCTACTTGCAATTTCTTGCTTTGGAACTGCTAGGTTGGCAGGAGCTGGGACCAGAGACGGGAGCTCGCTCCGTCATGTGGCACTTGGGTCTCAAACTGACCTCTGCTAACTGGAGATCAGTTGTAATAGCGGGAGATCTCCAGTCGCCACCTGGAGGTTGGCAACCTTGGTCTATAGCACCTGTGCTGCAGGGGTCAGTGGAGGCAGTGTGTGGAAGCGGCGGCACTATGATGGACGAGGCCGCCGGAACAGGTCCAGGGCCCTGTGGCAAGCGGGTAGCGTTCACCCGTCCATCTCGGGCAGGGGGCGGAGAGGGGGGGACCACAGGAGTGCCACTCATTTTCAGGAGCGCCCCACCTCCTTAAAGGAGCCAACTCCTGTCAGCAGCTCTGGGAATCTGATAGTGGGGAAAGGGTTCCAGCTGTCCATTGCGAAGGGCACTCCTGCACCACCTCTGCCAGTGGCGGAGCAGGAGAGGGGGCCGCTGGGGCGGGCTCAGATATGGGGGCATGCAGCACCACCCTCAGATCCCCCGCTCCCCTCCTTGGTGGAACAGAGGCGGTCTTGGGCTGGAATGACTGTCATTCCGCTCTGGGTCCTGTCATTCCCGTCCCAGAGTGATCGGTGCCCAGAGACTGTTATTCTAGATCCATTCTGCAGGCATCATTACTTCCATGTGTAGTGATGTAGTTGTGACGTTTGGCAGTGGAGACCATGCAAGACATTTGTTGTTCCTACATGCCAGTATGTCCAATGGGCACCCCCCCCCCAAAAAAAACCCCACCCCCTCCAAATACATTGAGTCCACAAACCAGAAGAAGAGAAGAGATTGGATTGGATTTATAACCTGCCCTTTACTACCCAAAGGTGTCTCAGAGCGGCTTCCCTTCCTCTCCCCACAAGAGACACCCTGTGAGGTAGGTGGGGCTGAGAGAGCTCTGACAGAAACTGCTCTTTTTTCAAGAACAGCTCTTATCAGAACTACGGCTTGCCCAAGGTCATCCAGCAAGTGCAAGTGGAGGAGTGGGGAATCAAACCCGGTTCTCCCCGATTAGAGTCCGCGCATTTAACCACTACACTAAACGACATGGGCTCCAGGGACCCTGTGATCCCCTGCACCCTCAATGTAACCTTCTCAGATGTCTTCCGCCAGGGGTGCAGAAGCCCCCTCCCCCCCCATGCAGACACACAGTTATGAATGTCATTCGTTCACTCAATTTTTTCCTGACCTTTCTCCCCAGATGACTAACATCATTCCTCTCTCCTCTGTTGCACACTCACAACAGCCCTGTGAGGTTGGTTGGGCTGAGGGTGTGCATCTGGCCCAATTCCACCCACCTAGCTTCCATGGTGCAAGCGGGGAACGGAATCTGGGTCTCCCAGACCTAGTCTCAAGCTCGGGCTACCGTGCCAAGCCGGCTCATTCACCCAGGTCACCCTCTGCCCCCTCCCCCCTTCACACAGCAGCCTGCAAGGTGAGGGAGAGAACCTGTCGTTAGGCCAGCTTTGGGCCCCTGCCACGTTTGGCAGATGACGGTGACCAGTGGGGCCAGCACCATCATCCACAGCCACCCAGGGCACCCTTAAACATGTCTTAGGGAAGCCCTAAGGGGGAGTGACAGATGGGCGAGGGAAGGAGTACGGCAGGGAGGGTTTTTGAGCTCCTGTCACGGAGCCTAAACCGAAGAGAGACACGGTTGTGGCACGGCACAGACGTTATGGAACTGCAAACCGTGGTGAGGTGTGGAGACGCCATCCGCTTCCTTCCTGGGGGCAAGGGGCAGAGGGCTGAGGATCCCCACCACGGCATGTGCCTAAGTTGGGATGGCATTGCAGGAGGAGCTTGGAAGGGCTGGCAGGGGGCAACACTCCACCTCAAGAGGAGGGCTGGAACCGCAGACTAAGCAGGCTGGGGGGGGGGGAATGGGACTTGCCACACCCACCAAGTCTCCCTGTTGAGTCTCCACCTGCAGGAAGGTAAAACAGAGACATATCCAGCCATGGCAAGCAGGTGCGAGTGCCATGGTGGCCTTAGCTGTGGATGTGTTGTCCTGACAAATCCAGCCCCGGGGGGGGGGCTCATCACAGATCCCTTTGTGGTACATGATGGTACCATCCAAATCACACCCACTTGTTCCGTGTTGAAGTCTTTGTGGATTGCCATCCATCCATCCACAGCAGCAGCTGCTGCTCGAGGGTCTGATTCTGCGAGGTGATAAGTTATGGCATTGCACGGTAAGCTGGCTCATCATGGACTGTGGAGGAGCTGCCAGACCCCCCACCACCACAGACATGCCCTGTCCTCTGCCAAGGGTGGGAACCAGGCAAATGTCAACGAGCTGCACAGCCATGGCTTGTGCCACCCCTGAATAAACTCAATGCTGGGCTTGAGTGCAGGAGGCGCTGTTGTGGCACCCAGCTTCAAGTGAGGGGAGCGGAGGAGCAGGCGTGGGATCCTTGCCCTTGCTTACCTGTCGGTGTTTGGCTGTCCGTTTGGGTTGAGCCTTCAACGGTGGGGTACCTGTTAGGGTTCTGAAATGTGAGAGGTCAACCACGGAATCTGGACTTTGCTCTCCACCCTGGGTGTTAGCGCCCAGTGCTTGCCCTGTAGTGCTAAGTGAACTTGCTGTGCTTTCCCCACCATCAAAGTGCCTCACCGCTTGCTCTGAGTCCGCAGGGCAGGGAGCTCTGAGACAGAGTTCCAGGCCACGAGCCCTAACTACTGAGTTGTAAGATATCCTGGCTGAAGTTTATGTAGGGTGGGGGGGACTGCGGTTGGGTGCTGGGGAGAGGGGTGGTTGGTCGAGCCTGTAGTCGGCATCCTAAGCTCCTCGAAGCCTAATTGGTGAAGCCACCACAGTGGGGGAAGATTTGATTTTCACATTCAGTTGGTGCTAATGGGCTGTGCCATGTTTTTTTGCTGGCATAACTTTCTGCCTCTGGCAGGGGGCATTCCCGGGCTGAAAGGGCTCAGGGTGCCAACTGACTCTGGCCACACCCCCAAAACTGCCCACAGACATGCCAACGCAGGGGCCTACGCTTCAGCCATGCCAACAGGGGGCTGTTATGGCCTGCTGGTGGTGCCCATGAGTGATGTAGTGGCCCTGGGGGCCTGCACCGCCCCCCCCCTTAGGATTACACTGTTAGTTGGCGGGACTATCACTACAGTAAAAATAAAAACTAACAATAAACAAGCTAGATATGCTAACAATTTTCTGGCCTTTCAAAGTGCTTAGTAATAAGAAAGCAGTATTTTAAAAGACATCGTTGTTGAATGTTTAGTACTAACTCGGCTGATTGTCGTTGAATTCAATAATTTTCATTAATATTGTATATTCATTAATATTTTCAAATTCAGAAGGTAAAAACAAAATAGAGTGAAGTATACCATAAAGATGTTCAGATGTGGCTTACATTTTTGTAGCTGTAGTCTCTGAACATCCATAGCATGTATTAAATCTTTTTAACTCCATTATATTAAAAATGTGCAGAACTCTTAAAAGTAAAGCTCAGTATTTTAAATATCTCAGCTATTTCTTCTTTTGGAAAGGCATGATCTGATCTTTTCCATTGGCATATTTAGAGTTGTTGTTGTTGTCCCTGCTATAAGTATTTTGGAATAATTTAAATCTGGTTTCAGACTTCACTTACCCTTTACTTTGAAACTTAGTAATATTTTTTCTTGAATTCTAGTTTTTCCTAATTATTTTTTGAATATGAGGCATAAATAATCCTTCTTCTAAAATATTACATTTGGTCCTTTTGTGATGAGCTCTAAGACCTTCTGGTCTGTAAATGCTGTAGGTTCTTGGATAAGATCTTAACTAAGCCAGCATTAGAAAAGATATCAGTTGAATGAGCCAGCACTTTCCTGTCTTGGCTGTGAATGCCTTACTGCCTAAAGGAGTCCTAAAAAGCACACCCCTGACTTGTTTTATTATTCTTTCTTTAGATGACTTCAAACCTGCATCAATCGATACATCCTGTGAAGGAGACCTTGAAGTTGGTAAAGGTGAACAAGTGACAATAACTTTACCAAATATTGAGGTGAGAATGAATGAAAAGAGTATAGCTTACATCTTAAGCATAACACTTAATGGATTTAAAACCCAACATGGCAACCACATTTGCTGTGGTTATGCCTGTGTTTCCTGTGGTTAACCCACACAGTGAGAAGGGCAGATGTGCCTTTTCTAAATATGCATTGGGCAGCCATAGTCAATTAAAGCTCCACAAAAGGTATCCCCCAGTATGTAGGGAACTGCCTGCTGTATTTGTTTACTGTTGGAAAATCAGTGTCACTATTGCAGACATGATTGCTGTCTAAAGTGTGAAACGGAACTCATTTCCATGTAAGGATATTTAGGGCGACAGCCTTTGTGAGCCGTTCTGCCATTTGCAGCCTCAGTTATGAACCAATCCCAAATGTGTGAATAAGAGAGAACATTATGTTGTTGTTGTAACTACAATAACAAAGAAATGTGAGTAAATTATACTTGGGTAATCGAGCCTCTACTGCATTTACTCAAGTTTCTAGATACTTTGGCTCAAATTGGATGGTAAATTTTGGAGGAGGGTGTCCTCCGTTGCGACAGAAAGTTGAAATTTCTCTGCCTTCAGACACAGTGATAAGGAAACTTCCAGCAATTATGGTGCCCTCCCAAGTGAAACAGAACCCTCCTCATTTTCCATTTTACGGGGATGGCACCTTGCCCCCTCTCCATAGCCTGCCTGGTACATTTCCTGTTATTCTTCGATATCCCCTGTATCATTCCCCTTATTCACTCCAGTATCTGGCCAAACAAATGTCTACATTCTTGTTTATTGCTTGAACAGATTAGAGAGGCAAGCTAAGATAAAAGTGAATTATTCAAGGCAATGTCATGATTGTGTTGGTGAGATGATGGCATCATCATTTTAAAATATGCCAAAATATCTTTAAAACCGATAGATTGCATAGCTGAAATTATGTACCCTTGAAATCATTTGACAAGAGCGGGTACCATGCTGTCTGAAGGTTTATGTATTTATTTTATTAGATTTGTATCCCGTCCTCCCTGCACAGCAGGCTGAGGGCGGGTTCCATCAGATATAATAGACAAACAATTAAAAACAATTAAAATGTGTCAGATGGAATACAGTAACACAAAGCCTCAACAGATGGGGTCAATTTCAGATTTGGGTTCCCAGATGGTAAATTCTTTGATGACGTGTCGTTTCGGTACAATTTCAGAAATCAGTTGGCTAGTTCTGTCTGGGGTAATGGTTGATTGCAGTTGCTGATGCCAACATGGACTTGCTTTTTGACTATAACTAGCACATTGTTCTGGTTTTGAAGTTAAGGAGAGCTGAATTTTATACTGTTATGACAAGTGAAGAGAATGAGTCACCTCTCTCTGACCAGCACAGACGCCCCAGGTCTGAATTCAAACTCATCTTATAGCAAATCTTGGAAGAACATAAAAAAATTGTTTGGGTTTTGTTCTTACAAGCCAGTCTATTTTAGTCACATTTATTTATTTATAAGTTCAATTTGTATACTGCCCTTCCCTGAGTTGGTAAGGCTCAGGGCGGTTTCCAACAACAAAAAATACTATATAAAAACTCAGATTAAAACAGTCAAGTTAAAATCAAAGAAACATTAGATGGCGCCAAGATAAATAAAGTACACATTACTGTCCTGCAAACAGGAGGCAGCAAAGTGGAGGGGAGGGGAGTGCCAGGTAGGTAGTACCCATTGCTGTCCTTAACCAAAAGCCTGGTGGAACATCTCTGCCTTACATGTCCTGTGGAACTGCGTAAGGTCCTGCAGGATATGGATCTTATTTGGCAGAGAGTTCCACCAGGTAGGAGCCAGGTCTGAAAAGGCCCTGGCCCTGGTTGGGGACAGCCAGACGTCTTTAGGACCAGACTGCTCAAGGCCTTAAAGGCCAGTACCGAAACTTTGAATCTGAACCGGTATTCCACTGGGAGCCAGTGCAGCTGGCACAGCACAGGCTGAATGTCTGTGGTCTGTGACGTTCCAGTCAGGACCCACGCTGCCACATTCTGAACCAGTAGGAGTTTCCGGATCAGTCTCAAGGGCAGGCCACCATAGAGCGAGTTACAGTAGTCGAGCCTGGAGGTGACCGTTGCATGGATTACTGTGGCTAGGTCAGGGCGAAACAGGAAAGGGGCCAGCAGCCTAGCCTCGCATAGCTGGTAGAATGCCAGCTTGGCCACATTTGTGATCTGGATCTGCATTGATAAGGAGATACCCGAGACCATGCCCAAAAACTCTTGACAGTTTGCCGCCAGTATTAGAGGTGCACCATCAAGAATGGGAAGCTGGGACCCCAGTCCTGAATCTCCCCCACCCAGCCACAGAACCTCCATCTTAGTTGGATTCAGTTTCAACCAACTCTTCCTCAAACATCCCACCATGGCCTCCAATCCCTTGGCCAGATTTTGTGGGGGGAGTCCAGGTGGCCGCCCATTAACAGACCCTAGCCCAAAGCTCTGAGCCACCTGGGCGAGGGGGCTCATATAGATGTTAAACAACATTGGGGAGAGGATTGCCCCTGAGGAACCCCACATGTTAAGGGGAACCTAGTTGTTGTTGTTGTTATCGTTTATTAGATTTTTACCCCTCCCCCCTAGAGCCACCCTCTGTCCCTGATCTCGGAGGAATGAGGTAAATCATTGTAAGACCACCCCATGAACTCTTATGTCGGTGAGGTAGCGGGTCAGCAGATCATGGTC
This sequence comes from Gekko gecko, assembly GCA_029375565.1. NCBI lineage: Eukaryota > Metazoa > Chordata > Lepidosauria > Squamata > Gekkonidae > Gekko > Gekko gecko. Next base: position 71,679,458 of record JAPDNY010000003.1, on the reverse strand, counting down.
AACTGTGTCGAATGCTGCTGTAAGATCTAATAATAACAGCAGCACTGACCTGCCTCAATCTAGCTGCCTACAGAGATCGTCCTGAGGGCAACCAACACCTTCTCCATCCCATGGCCAGGGCAGAAGCCAGACTGAAATGGATCTAAGGCCAATGTGTCATCCGGGAAATGCTGGAGCTGCTCGGTTACTACCCTCTCAATTACCTTGCCCAGGAGTGATAAGTAATTGGGCGGTAATTGGAAGGATCTAAAGGATCCAAGGATCGCTATTTCAAGAGCGGTATTACCACAGCCTCCTTCAGACCCTCTGGATAGACCACCAAATCTAGGGACAGACTGATGATGTCCACCAGAGGGCCCCATATTCCCTCACCACTGGCTTTCACCAGCCATGAGGGACAGGGATCCAGGAGACATGTGGTAGGCCTAATAGCACCCAAGATCCTGTTGGCATCAGTCAGCGAGAGCTGGCTGAAGGTGTTGAATACTGAATCCAAAGACAGCCAAGGGGCCTCCAGTTCATGTACTGTATCAACATTGGCTGGCAGGTTGTGGCAGAGTGACATGACTTTATCCGCAAAAAAGCTCGCAGATGACTCATAGCTAATGGCCATATTACTAATATTTTGTGTCATCTTAGTAAGAGAGGTTAAAGAACGAAACACCCTAAACCAGAGGTGTCAAACTTAAGGCCCGTGGGCCAGAAGTGGCCTGCCCATGGCTTTAATCAGGCCTGTGACCCTTTTCTTCCCCCTCCCCTCACCCTTTGAAATTTGAGGCTGCTGAAGTTCCTAGCTCCCTCCTTGTCTTTGCCTGCTTCGGCAGGAAGCTCTTCTGGGCTTGCAAAGTTACAAAGAAAATATGGAATGGATTTTTCCATTAAGGTCTCTGCACTCAGATAGACTACTCTGGGATTGTTTCCAGCAATAGAAACAGTGCTCTGGGACTGGAATGACAGCCCTCAAATGACAGTCCCTAGCAATAGAATCTGTGTTCTAGGACTGGAATGACAGGGTGCAGAGTGGAATGACAGCCCCTGGGAGTAGCAGTAGCATTCTGGGAATGGAATTCCACTCTGGGGCTCCCCATTCCAATCCCACAACACTTCTACTACTCCCAGGGACTGTCATTTTACTCTGGGGGCTTTCATTCCACTCCCAGAGTAGTTTGTCTGGGCTCAGAGACCTTAACGGGAAATCCATTCCACATTTTCTTTGCAAGTTTGTGCTGCAATGTATTTCAGTGGAGTGGAGCTCAAGAAGTTTCACTTTCCAGTGTTTGTATAGTTGAAGCTTTTGCTTGCTGGAGTTGTCTCCTTCAAAATACAGGGTTGATGTTTTTAGCCAGCTTGTCGCTGCTGAATGGGTGTCTGAGAATGGATGCCTGAGTGAGTACTGTAACCTGGGAACCAGAGTCGAAGGGGGACATTACACTGGAGAACCACAGCCAATCTGAGTAGGTCTGGGGGTGGGGGGAGAAGCTTGCAATGCCCAGCCATTTCATGCTTTCCTAGGCTCAGAGCATTTTATATCTTTAGTTTCTGCTGTGATCCTTGTGTTTTTTCTTGATTTTTAAAAAAATATTGTGTTGCCAAACCCCACTATTCCCCCACCTTTCCATTTTAGGCAGGCAACTTTTGGGGGGGAGGTTTGGGAGGTGTCAGTTATCAGAGACTGCTAAATAAAGTATTGCAAGAGTTTTAAGCGTATTTGTATTTTAAGTAAAAAAAATAATATCTTTAATTGTGTTTGTATCTTTTATAAAGTTTATATCTCTGCTACCTGGCATTACATTTTATGACATGCATGGCCCGGCCCCGCAAAGTCGCATTTATGTCAGATCTGGCCCTTGTAACAAATGCGTTCAGTGCCCTTGCCCTAAACAATTGTGCTGGGTGAGAGCTAGCGGCTGTGATGGAGGCTCAATAAAAGTCTCTTTTTGCCGCCTTCATCGCCATCTCATAGGATTTCATAAACGTCCTATAAGATGCTCTTGTAGCTTCATTGTGAGCATGCCACCAAACTTACTCTAGTTTTCTAAGCTCCTGCTTCATCCTCCCAAGTTCCATAGTATACCAGGGGGATGATTTGCAGTGGGCAGGGCTGGCCCGTCATAGAGAATTTTCAGGTAGTGGCCTAGAATGGCCCCTTAAGAGAGGGCACCCCACGGCCACTGGCCTGCTGTCCCTTCCCTTCCTTGCCTAAACAGCATAGGCTGAGGCAATGCACGGTGGCAGCAGCAGAGACCGGCTTCCAGGAGCACTCCTCCGGGGACTCCACGCTGCTCCAGCTTCCAGCGGGCCCTCTGCCGGGCTCTGCCCTCCTTCCTGCACAGCTCTGCCCCGCCCCGCACTCTGGCACCGGCCTCAGGCAGCAGAGCCTCCCTGCTGCAGCCCTCACTCACTCGCTTGCTGTCTGCTGTGTGCCCGCCCACTGAGGCCATGCTGGGCAAGGACTACATGCTGGCCATCATCCTGGTCAATTGTGACAGCCGCCCCCAGCGTGGGAAGCGGGGTTCAAGGGGGGTGCCCTTCCCGGAAGGAAAGCAAGCAAGCAGCTGGGCTAAGGCCACTCCCAGCGGTGCCCGTTTCCTTCTTCCCTCTTCTCCTTCTTCCTTGGGGCTGTCGTGCTGGGGCGGGAGGCGTTCTGGGGGGGGGCACCAGAAAATTGAGGGGTGCACCAGAGGGGAATGCCAGAAGGTAGACTCATCTAGTGTACAAAAAACCTGGAGCCGGCCCTGGCACTGGGGGCAAAGAGGACTTCAGGAGACAACTTTGTCAATGGCTTCAGAGAGACAGGAATCCCAGTCCTGTATCAGCACATCTAAGGAGTCACCGGGGGGGGCGGGTATCAGATCCCGCAGAGCATTCTGGAAACTCAGTTGGATCCCTTAGTTTCTGTGGGCGAGCATAAATCAGCTCGCTGCCTAGATGGGGTGGGGTAGGGATCACCCATCTGGGCCTTCAGAACCATGTGATCTCACCATGGCACTTCCTCCTTAGTAATCAGATCCAATCCCGCACCCATGCCAAAGATGTGGCCTGGTGTGGGACCCGATACAATTTGGGAGAGCCCTAGTGCTGCCATGGAATACACTCGTTCCAATGCCTGTAAGGAACTGGCAGCATCAGCATCGACATTGAAGTCCCCAAGCACCACCAGACATGGGAACTCCAAGGCCCAGCCAGCTACCATCTCCAGCAGGCTCAGTAGCTGTCAGCCAGTGTACTAGGTGGCCACTACACCAGACATATGGCCAAGCTCCCTTCAGCATCCCAGACCACACCAACACAGTCAATCCCGGCAGTCCCCAGGGTGGGGGGTGGCCTGAAGGAGAAACCCTCCCTAATGAGTATTGCCACCCCTTCCCCCACCTCTTTGTTCGCAACTAATGAAGGATCGAAAAACCTGGTGGGGCAGCTCTTTCAGGGCGACTTTTGCCCTCTCACGCCCAGGTCTTGGTCACGCAAGTCAGGTCCACATTTTGCACTGCAATATAATTCTGCGGTGTTCTGGTCTTATTGTTAATGGACCTGGCATCGCACAACATCAGTATTCCTAGCCCTCACACCAACGTGTCTCAGGATGGGACAAAGGTTGAAAGGAGAGCAAGGATATCCATATCTCCTTCTCCTTCCATTCTGGTACTTTTTCCCACTGCCATAACTCCCACAGCCCCCGAGCACTGGGAACCCCAGCCCAAAACTGGCACTCCCGATTTTGACTAGGACCATTCTGTTCTTTCTCTTCCCCACTTGCAAACAACAACCCAGCAATACAAAAAGATCTTCCTTTCATTACTAATACAGCAGCACTGATATCCAAACACACCCTAACTAACCTATCAGCATAAGCCCCCCAGACCTCCCACCACCCCAATTCCAACCCCCTCCCAAAAGTAGTAAAAAATTCTCAGCCCTCCAATTATCATAGATACCACAATAAATAATTTTTTAAAGTCTCTTATTAGATACTAATGATTGTGGGGATGGTTAGCACAACTCGACCCACATTCAAGGGTGGGGGCAAAATTGTTCATCTGCATCCCCTGCTGCATTCAGTGGCCACTCTGATGACCCCATCCCTGATTTCTCTATGTCTCCCCCAGTTTTGGTGCTTGGGGTTTCCGTCCCATTGGAGAGCACCATTCAGCCCAGCCAGATCACACGCGGCAATCACCCGGCCAGTCAGTCATCTGCTCACTCTCTGCCCGAGGTGTCCCAATCCAGGCATGCCAAATTGGGCTAGGCACACCAGTCCTGGTGTTCTACTAGCCAGGGAGAGAAAAGCAAGAAGCTCACAGGATGGGCAAAAAACACCCAGGCACCATTCAGAGGCAGGCAGGGGGTGCCGGAGCCCAGTGGCACCATCCAAGGCCAATTCGGTGTTCCCAGGCCATCAGATGGCATAAGCCATCCAGCGTCATCCAAAGCCGAGGCCAATTGAGGCCTTCTAAAGTCACACAAGAAGGTGGCTTGGATTCACCTGAGGCTTGCATTCTTTAGTGGTCATCTCAAATTCCATCATCATCCATTCAGTAGAAAAGAGTTTTATAATCACGAAACAGATGCTCTTGGAGTATTGTTGTGAAATGTACAGGATCTTTCATTGCGAACAGCTGTTTGCCTTAGGAAAAACGCAGCTTTATAATTGCCTACAGTAGCAGTATTTTTTTCTTCTCGTTTTTAAAAAAGGGTTCAACTCCGCCAGTAACAGTTTTCAAGGGCTCCAAGAAGCCATATCAAAAAGAATGCATATTGGTCATTAACCATGACACTGGAGAATGTAGACTTGAGAAACTGAGTAGCAACATCACTGTGAAGAAGACCAGGTGGGTGAAAGCTGCTGTTTCTTTACTCATTATGAAAATGCTGTCGTTAAAGCAAGCATAGCTAAATTAGGAAACAGAAGAGGCGGACCGAAACTTCTTTCACAAAGCATTACTTCAGCCTTCTTACTCCAAAGGTACATTAGATGTTTCTTTTGAGGAAAAGTACATTTGTTTTTCAAGGTTAGGTTTAAGCACCAAAGCCTTGGATGGAGCCCTGTCTTTGTGTCTTGTGCTAATCTCCCACCAAGGGCAGTTCTTATGAGCTTTGTCTGATAACATGCTTGAAATCCCTGAATGCCAGCATCCAGACAAATGTGGCATTCACTCCTGCGGATAAGATAATCGAATAGAATTGGACTTTGTATGTAATTATTTTTATGAAGCATAAATCCCTTTTAATTCCAGGTAATTCCTTATTAATAAACAGATGCTTTTACTTTGAGTTTGCACACTGTGGTGTGATGTGGGGATGACGCATTAATTTACACCAGTTTGGTTTCCATGGATGGACAGGTTTCTGTCTTCTGAATGAGACTTTCTTGCCTCCCTCCACTCACTGTAGCCAGTGTTCCCTCTAAGGTGAGTTAGTGTGAGCTAGCTCACAGTTTTTTAGCCTCCAGCTCACAGATTTTTGTCTTAGCTCAGGAAGGGTGGCTCCAGAGCAAACTAATTTATGCAGTAGCCAAATCACTCGCTCACAACTTTAATGCCAGTAGCCTACAAAGTAGAATTTTTGCTCACAAGACTCCACAGCTTAGAGGGAGTATTGGCTATAGCCCAAAAGGCCTCCTGAAATGCTGCTTTCATGAGGGGCTGCAACAGGTTGGAGGCAATGCTCCCTCTAAGCCATGGAGTCTTGTGAGCAAAAATTCTACTTTGTGAGCTACTGGCATTAAAGCTATGAGTGAGTGATTTGGGTACTGCATAAATTAATTTGCTCTGGAGCCATCCTTCCTGAGCTAAGACAAAAATGTGTGAGCCGGAGGCTAGAAAACTGTAAGCTAGCTCACACTTACTCACCTTAGAGGGAACATTGGTTGGAGGAGGCAGGAAATTTGTATCTCACAGATGGAAATTCTTCTGTCTGCAGAAATGCTCCATTGGCTCCAACCTTCTTGACTTCTATTGCTAGTGAAAAATAAGGTTTAAGTTTGAAATCCATAGTCTGATTCACACTATAGTAACTAGATTTAAGCCTCGTTAAATCCAGATGGGCTTAAAACCCCCTCAACAATTAGAACAGCTGACAAAATTCTCAGAGTAGGACTTTATTCTTTGAAGACATCTGAAAATTCTAACCCTTTCATACAGAGGTGAAGGAAGCAGTAAGGTCCAGTCTCGCATTGAACAGCAGCAGCAACTAATGCGAAATGCAAGTAAGATTTCAAACAGTGTTAAATGTTCTGCACCAAAAGAAAAGATGTCTCCAACTTCTCCTATGGATGATATTGAAAGAGGTAAATTATAACTACATCTCTTGCTAGAAGCTTATGCAGAGGCTTTCAGTTTGTAATTTCAGGATTTTGAGATTGCAGGTTAACCGTAGAGTTCTGCAGATGTTACTTAGCATTCTATTCATGTGGAGGGGGAGCTTGCCAGCCACATGCTTCAGTGTGATTGCTGTATTGTGTGAAATGGGGAACGTGGATTTTCCTTGCAGGTATAGCCTCTGTTCATGTGAACCGAGTCCACATTTTGCCCAATTAATATGTTAACAGCTATCATGTTCATGAAACATGGGCTGGCGGGCTCCTGCTCTGTGTCAATACAATTTAATGTCTGCTGAAGACTTTTACCATTTCATGACGGCAGATTTGTGTCCCTGCAGACAGTTAAGGTCTCATACAGTAATGTTGTTCTATTTTTTAAAAATCCCTTGCAAACAGAAAACTGGCAGACGTTCTAATTTTCTTTGGAAAGAATTCTTTTTCTGCCTGTAGGTGCATTAATAATATGAGCCCCCACTGTAGTCTTCAGTGATGCAGCTCAATCACAGTATCACCAGTAAAAACTAGGACCATATTGCTGCTTTTTGAACACCTGTCTTGACTTGGAGTATTGCAAAGAAGGCATCAGCAGAATCAGTCCTCTGAATGATAACAGCAAATCACAAATCAGTCCATTGTAATTCTCTGGGTTGCTGTAGTTGGTTTATGACCCAGATAATAATTTGCAGGTTAAGCTTATTAGAAATAAACAGACCAAAGTCTTGTCTCCTTTATAAAAATGTAGCACAGGACAAACAAGTAGTATCTTCTCTGCAAGTTTCAGACTCAATGAGTTTTAAACAAATTTAATAACATATATTGCTTAAGGGGATATCAAAATCATCTGTAACTTGTCATTTTAAAAACTGCTAAAGCATGTTTATGTAATGTTTATATCTCCCACTAGAGATGAATGGATTCAGGTAATGACAGCAGTGCTACCCTTTTAGAATACTGGTGCGGAAATAGTGTAAAAGAGAGCCATTCAATTGTTTTAGTCTGTCACTTGTATCTCTGTCCCTGTTGGTTCTGGAAATGGTGGCAGTAGGTGTGCTCCTTTCTGCCTTTTCCCTTGACTTGCTTTGGCTATGTCCCTAATTCTGAGAATGCTTGCTGCTGGATGAAGGTTTTAGTGAAAGTATATCTACTGGATGCATATTTTACTAGTTGTGCAAGATATAAATTACACCCATGCATTAAGAATTTCCTTCACAACAGTTGGAAGAATGCATTATTGCCTTGAAAATATAACCAAGAATTCTAGTTGCCTAAATATGACTTGGTTAATCAGGTGACTAAATTTCCATGATTGCCTGGTACAGGAGAGATTTCAAGCATTACCTGGGCCATGGTAGGTAAGCTGGCTCCAAAAACCTCTAATGGTTGGGAAGTAATGCTGTATACTTCCTTCTGAGAAGATTAAATTCTTAGTTGGACTATTTCATTAATTCAAATACGCTGAATGTCCCTTTGGAGTCTGAGGAGGACGAAGATGTTAATTGGTTGGTGAATTACGGCCAGCAGGTTGTTGCAGTATTAATTGATAGCAAGAGCATCCTTGTGAGGCAGGGGTCCTTGAACACAATGCAAAGAAGTTTTTCATGCAGTTTTTCTTTGTAGTGAAATTCTGGCCGAAAGCCTTGCCATTTAATTCCCTAAATAACCACTTAAAAGCAACCAGAACTTCAGGGAAGGCAGTTCAAGGGCACATTAAAACTGACAGTTTTCTCCGGGGTTGGCTAATTCAGTTAGAATTTGTTCTGAGTGACTCATCAGTTCCCAAACCGCCCCTGTCCCGCACCCATGCAGGTGCGTCAATTACACCATTGCAATGAAGCATGTTACCTGATGGTTTCCTTCTTAGTTTTAGCTTTTAAGGACCTAGGAAAAAAATTGCATTCCGATAAGAAAATCAGTGCGTATAGATCACTGATATTTTGCTGTAGAGTTTGGTGTAGTGGTTAAGTGTGCGGACTCTTATCTGGGAGAGCCGGGTTTGATTCCCCACTCCTCCACTTGCACCTGCTGATGTGGCCTTGGGTGAGTCACAAGCTCTGGCACAGCTGTTCTCTCAAGGACAGTTTCTGTCAGAAGTTCTCTCAGTCCCACCTACCTCACAGGGTGTCTGTTGTGGGGAGGAGAAGGGAAAGGAGTTTGTAAGCCGCTCTGAGACGCCTTTGGGCAGTGAAGGGCGGGGTATAAATCCAAACTCTTCTTCTTCTTCTTCTAAAATCATTACTGCGAAGTTGGGAGAAGAAATGTATTCGGTTGGCAAAGGTTCTTGCAAGCATTATTGTATTGATTTTCTGCTAGGTCCTGTCTTTTCTCCACCCTCTACTTTGATTGTTTATTTAGTTATGCATTGAAGATTTGAAGAGCTTTTCAAAGCAAATCTTGAGACAGATATTAATAATCTGGGTACTTTCACACAGGTGCTTGAGCCTGTGGCAGTCACATTTCAGTCAAGCTATGCTAGCTTTTACCCATATGAACAGGTACTGGACTAGTGATGTAAAAATAACACTGAGTCTGGATCGGCTTTTTGCTTGCCAGTTCAACAGGTTGAAAGGCCTTGATTGTGATTGTGCGGCAGCTGATGCAATATGATTGCTGACTGAAGTCAGTTTTCCTGTGGCCGGCTCATCTTAGTTGTGCAGGTATGGCCAGAGGAATGCCACATGGTCATGTTAATTTACTTCAGTTTAGCTTCTCAAGGTATTACACAATTTATCCTTTAGTTTCATTACAAGCTTGTGCTGAATTCTACTGAAAGTTCTCTTTAATTAAGAATGTATCCAATCATTTCTTTCAATTGAATTCCATTAAAGTGCTGCTGTTCTAATCCCTCCCTCTTGACAGGCAGGTCCTCTTGGCAAATTTTAGGTATGCAACAAAGCCACCTTATTACTTTTGTTTGCTAAATAACATTTTATGAGCTCCCAGGGCACATTTTTTTAAATCACAGGTTTTGCATTGTCCTACGTAACCCAAACAGCTTTTCATAAATGATGCATTCTACATTACAGCTGCTGCTATGACTGTGTTTGATCAAGTTCTAAAGCTGCTGGGATAAGATTTGTTGCCTGATAGGGTTGTGGTAAAGTCTGGATAGCCAGGTATCTTCCGTCTGCCCACTGCCACCAAAGATTGCCTTTACACCCAAGAAGAAGTAAATGTACTGTTTATGTTTTTCTTTAATCCCACCTTGGCATCCTAGAAGCTGAGGACCGGATGCATTGCACCTCCCCTCTTGAATACCTGCCAGCCTGTGAGACAAGTTAGGCTAGCCTTCATGACAGTAGAATCTTTGAATCTGAGGTATTCCCAGTTCCAGATTGCCGTACTATCCGTTATACCACATTGGCAAAAATATACAAACAAGACAGAAAAAACCTTCTTACCTCATTGTCTGATTATTTAGTAAACTCCATTTCTGTCTTAACTTTCTATATTGGGACTATAGAACCATCGACTGCGTGTTCTTCATCTTGGGAATTCTTGTTTTCAGAGCTCAAGGCCGAAGCTAAAGTTATAGAGCAGATGGGCACCTCTGATAGTTCATCAGAATCAAAGAGTTCGTCCTCCTCTTCAAGCAGTGAAAATAGTTCCAGCGATTCAGAAGATGAAAAGCCATCCTTTCCCTTGTCGATGCCACACCTCCAAACACAGCCTCCTGTGTCTGCTGCGTCACATCAGACCTTCCACGATGCGGATACTGGATATAGCAGAAGTAAAGAGAACAGCGGACACCTGATGAACACATTGCGTAAGTACATGAGAACACCACCTTGTTAGACTTGGACTTCAGACATTTAAAAGGAAGGTACATGTTTTTTACAATGCATGAAATTTAAACCACGTCTAGATATGAGAGTTTGGCCTACTGGTATTGATTAAGAAGTTGGGGTAAAAGCTGTTTTGATCACTGATACTAAATTAGAGCTTGCGCCATTTACAGTGTCACCAGTGGGCATTGACTTCTTCAGAGCTCTATACTTTGAGATTAAAAACCAGTAATCTGTACTGGAAGTCCAAATTACAGCTTCCTCAAAAAGAACTATTTCAACATCTGGTGCAATATGGTCTAATTTCCACCGAACCACGGAATGACGGATCTACCTGTAAAGACCAGACATGCTAAGCTTCAGCATGAGAATGTTATCACATACCTTCTTTGTTACGTACATACATAACTTACTTATGCATTGTATTCTCAAGGGTAAAGCTAATAGCGAAAGTCTATCTGCAAACTCTTTTAGTCTAATTCTGTAATAATATATGTGGCACTTGAGTGAGTACTTTGATAATCTGCGCTAGTTCATATTAAAACAGCCTTTTTTATTTTGAGAAGTTACTGTGTTAATACCTTCAATTAATACTGTGTTAATACTCTCAGAAGTCACACAATAGAAGCCTTTCTGCTTCTCGGTGTAGGTTTTTTAGAAACAAAGAAGCGTGATACTTTGAGATGGTTAAAGATGGGTAGCTGTGAGTCTGAAGAAGAGAGCAGTGACTCACGAAAGCTCTTCCCCCTGCCACAAATTTTGTTAGTCTTTAAGGTGCAACTGGACTCTTGCTCTTTTCGACTTGATACTTTGAACCTCCATAGCAAACAATTCTTACAGGCTATCTATACCCGTATTTATCTGTTTGACCATTTATACCTTATCTTATTCCAAGGACTCAAGGCGGCTTATGAAAGCTGCACTTAGTTGCCAGAACAAAATATAAACACCAGAATCCAACAGCATACATAAGAAGCACCTTCCAGTGGCCAGTCTTTTACCACGTCTGCTTGCTTCTTAGCCTTCACAGAAGGCTTTCTGAAATTTCTGAAATTTTATTTAAATAATGGCATTATGCAGTTAGTGAAACCACATTCTCGCTAGGCACATAACGGACATGGAGCACCAAGGGCTTTGATCTCGAGTGCCTGCAGCCACACAGGAGCGTGAGGGGGGTTGTTCTCGACTGACCTATCTCATTTCAGAACCCATAGACCTGTACCACCGTCAGAGGTGGGACCCTCGGGGGCATCAGTGCATCAAGAGGTAAGCCAGGAGTCCATGTCCAACCCCAAAACCTCTGGCTGATGAGTCACTGAGACGGGAGCTGGGGGAAATGGCCAGCCCGACCCCCCTCAGTGGCTGGGATCACCGCCATGCCCCACCATGAGCAGCATGCGTGCTCGCTGATGGTTGCAGGGCTGCACCTCGGCATGTGTCTGATATGGGAGGGCAGAAACCTGGAAAGGTGGTAACTCTCTGCACCTGAGGGGCAAGCCGCAGCTGCCACGTCGGATGGCCTGGGAAGGGGTGTGGGAGCTGGAGTGTAAGAACGGAAGGGTCTGTGAGGGCGTTCAAGGCGAGCCACCTCAAGGGGTGCTCGCTCCATCCCCCCTGCAGCAGGTGGCCACCCTGGGCAGACCCGCAACCTTTGTCATGGCATGTGATTGCACTTCCCTCCCCTTCTCTGGGGGAGGGCATACTGCCACTGTGGCGCAACCACGGGTGGCACGCACCCAACAGAGAAGGGTTTTAAAGAGACATATGCCTCTTTCAAAGCTGTCTCTTGCATACTGGCAGCTGCTGCCACTGGGGGGCTATGGGGGGGCTCCGTGGACTCGCACTGGGGCTCACCTCTGATTGATAGGGGGTTCCCCTTGCATGGCTCCCAGCCTTCCCCACTCTTATCCCTGAGCACCATGTCCAAACAGTAGGTCCCATCAGTTGTTCATATGGAGTAGCCTCTGGTCCTAGAGGTTGCGGGCCATTGTATGCCTGAACTCCTGTATCCCGTGCCACACCATGGCCACCCATGTCATGGGCCAGGGGGGTTAAGGGGGCATCTCTGGGTTGCCGGGAGCTGCTGAAGTAGGAGCCCATAGAACACTCACCCAGGTGGAGCTCAGAAGTCACACAATAGTTGTGAGAAGGCGGCCGCTGGGTCGGATCGAAACCAGGAGATGCCGTAACACCAGGGGGTTACACTCCAGCTCCCACTCTCCTTCCCAGTGAGGAAGGAGGGGAGGAGCTATGTCGGCCTCTAGTGTGGCCACAGGGAACCGACTTGACTCCAGGTTCAAAGGGGCAGCAGCCCTTGCCACTCCACAGAAAAACATGAGTATGAGGCCAGCCTTCGGGCCCAGCTCCCTGCAGAGGCTTTTGGATATGCAAATGAGTCAGCGTTACTGGCATTCAGGCAACAGTGGAGCCCCCAGGAACTAGCAGGGGCAGTCCTAAGGGGCTAGGTCTTTGGGCAGACCCATCCACCAGCAGCTGCCCTAGTCCCCGTATATCCACACACATTACCCGTATCCGTGGCTGGAGTCTGGAACCTGTCACAAACATGGGACACATAACTGGACACCATTCACCCGCACCCCCACAACATTCCAGAAGCCATGTCCGATGTGAGCAAGGCGATCACTGTCGTGGGTGTCTGGCTTCCCCTCTAGTTCCTGAGCCCGACCACTGGACGCCATCTGGTCAGAAGCGCAGAACTAGACCCCTTGCACTCTTTGCCCACCAGATGTTGGGCATGGGCCACGGCCACAAGGGGGAAGGGAGATGGGAAGGGTCGCCTGCTTGGTGGCTTGGCGCAAGCATCAGTGGTGGCGGAGCCACAAGCTGGGTCTGCCATCTGTAGAGTAGGTATTCAGCTGAGTTAGTGTGAGGTAGCTCACAGTTCTTTAGCCTCCAGCTCACACATATTTGTCTTCGCTCAGGAAGGATGGCTTCAGAGCAAACTAACTTATGCAGTAGCCAAATAGCTCGCTCACAACTTTAATGCCAGTAGGTCACAAAGTAGAATTTTTGCTCACAAGACTCCACAGCTTAGAGGGAGAACTGATTGTGGGTGCCCTGGTGTATGGCCATTGCAAGTCAGCGGGAACTGGTGGCTGATGAGCGTGGGGGCTGGGTGGTGACACAAGGGATGGCAGGACACTGAGGGCTCTGGGCATCATCCGCAGCTCGGCGCGGGTGGGTCAGAGGATGTTGCAATGGGAGGCAATTGGGAGGGCACATACAGACTATTGTGCCAGCCCACTGCCAGCAGCTTCCTCCTGCACTATCGCTGCGCAGCTGAGGTGACGCCACGATGACTGTGCCGCGATACATGGCCATGGGCTGCCCATGCCTACCTGGAGTGACCAGAGAAACCTCCAAGTCCTGCCCGCCAGAGCGCTGCCCCCTGCTAGCCCCAGATCCGCAAGCTGCTCTCCCGCTTGCGGCATTCCTCACACCAGTGGGATGGGAGTTGGTACAGGTGTGCTGTCGCACACACTCTCTGTTGATGTTCTTTCCAAGATCCAGATGTTGGGTGGTCCTTGGGCCATCCGCGTTGCCGTCCTTGTCGGTATGGGCTGGCAACACATTGGACTGACAGAAGGTGGAGCACATTGACTGACAAGAAGACATTGCTGGATGGCAGTGTTGTGTAGCATGATGCAGACGGCCACCAGTTTGGCCACCGGCAAGGGCTGCATTGAGTAGCCCTCCCCCTGTGTGGTGTAGGCAGTGAAAGCTCACCTTGAGTTGGCCGAATGTGTGCTAAGTGATCATTTGAGAGGCACAATATGCCTGGTTGTACACTGTGTGGTCAGCTGGAGTGTCTTCCAGGTAGGGCATCAGCAAGTATGGCAGCAGTAGGTAGTTCTGGACACCTGTGGATGCTGTGGGGGTGCTGTGCGTTTCAGCTGAGATCTTTCCATGTGGCATCCCGCGCCCTTAGCAAGGAGCCAGCCCCTGCCGTCTGACCAGGCAGCCAGGAGCCGATTCAGGCCTGAAGTGGCAAATATCTGTGTGTTGTGCACGCTCCCTGGGAACTTGGCAACAACATCCATGAAAATTACCTGATGGTCGCATGCCGTCTGGATATTGAGGCTACAGAAGCAATGCCTGTTGTGGTAGACCTGCAGCTTCTCCCTGGGGGTGCGTGCAATCAGCTACGGCAAAGTGCATGCAATCAACTGCTCCAATGACATTAGGGAACCCAGCAATGGCAGAAAAGGCAGATCTAATTGCCCGTAGCTCACCTGTGGGGAAGCGGACATGTTCCTGTAAATTTTATGTCTTTCACCCATAATTTTTCCCATTACTGAAATGAAATCTCCTTCCTCAGATTTTGTGACTATTTCGCCATGTATGTCTTGACCTGTTCTGTTTCTGTGTCATATTCAGGGCCATAGCCAGTGGTGGGGCTTTAGGGGCCGAGCCCCCTATCGATTTAGGGGGAGCCCCAGCACCATACAGCGAGCCAACTCTCTGAGAGCTCTTGGAGAGCTGACTTGCTGGCTGTCCACCTGGGGCCTCACTGCCTCACCCTCCAAGTGCTCTGGCACTGGCCTTGTCACAGCTACCGTGCCTTGGTGAGGGGTGTTGGTGTTGGTGAGGAGGGCAACAATGACAGGCATCGCATTGAGCAAGGCTGCATGGAAGAGGGAAGGCTGCCCTTTTGAAAAAAAACATAATCTGGAGGGGAGGGACTTTGTGGCTTTCAGCAGGTGGCCTCAGGAAAGGGATTCCCCTGCTGGGAATGTTTTGCCTGCCTGCGAGTTTTCCTTCCAGGGAGGGGAGGGGGCGTGTTTCTCTTTTTGCAAATCTTTTAGATTCCAGCAGAGACTCAACTTTAAAAAGCTGGAGCGTGGGGAAAGGAGGGGCTTTGGGCTTGCAGTATTTTCATTACCGGAAATTGTATGTGGGGTGTTTGCCCCGTATTCTGGCTTCAAGTGCCCTGAGATGGACACATGGTGCCAGAGAAAGGGGCAAACAGCACCACTTTCGGTGGCGAAAATACTATGGGAAGGAAGCTGCAGTAAGGAGCGACTCCGTCTGTTGATTTGATTTAATTTAATTAGCCCCCCTCCCAGAGCCCTGGAGCCCCCTCCTGGAAAAAAAATCCTGCCTGAGGCGCTCTTGTGTCATAATAAAAGTTTATAAATGTGTCCTTGAAGATGGTCTTTTTTATTCAGTATTATCTTTTCAGATTCAGTCAGATGTCTTAGCCTGTCTCCTTCTCAATGGATATCTTCTTTAAGCCTCAGTGAAAGTTGTAGATATGTTAACCATTGTATTTTTTTCCTCCTTCATTAATAGCTTGCCTTATTTTTTATCATATCTTGATATATTACAAAGTCATTATTTTTCCTTTCTTGTTTGTCATGATAGGCCATCTATACCCTATTAGCCACAGGGTATAGATGGGAACTCTCAGTCTGGGGCAGGTGCTGCACTCTATTCTTGGTGCTGGAGGGGGCAGCAGTGGGAGGGCTTCTGGTGTCCTGGCCCCACTGCTGGACCTCCTGATGGCACCTGGTAGATTTTGGCCGCTGCGTGACACAGAGTGTTGGACTAGATGGGCCATTGGCCTGATTCAACATTGGCTTCTCTTATGTTCTTATGTAGGCATTTTGTGGTGACATTATAGGTGATACTGAGGGATGTATTCTTGTATTAAGTGACCACCAATTTTTCAGTAAACGGTCTCTGATAACATGACCATTATGCCTCATAGTTTTTTCTACATGCATTCCCAGTTGTTTTAATCCATAGATGTCTATGTAAGCCTTTGGACAAATCTGCTACTTCCAGTTTCGTCAGTCTTTCATTCAGGTTTTTAATCCAGTCAGAGATCCAAACCAGGCAGGCCGCTTGATAGTACAACTTGATATTAGGGACCGCTGGTCCTCCTCTCTTTTTTCATCTTGTAAGACTTTAAATCTGACCCTCGGTTTCTTGCCTCTCGATATGAATGTGTTTATCTGTCCTTGCTAGTCTTTCAGAATCTTATCATGTATCTCAATTGGAAGCATCTGAAATACAAAAATTAATTTGAAGGAGAATGTTCCATTTTTATTGCAGAGATTTCCCTAAACCATGACAAGTTTAAATTAGCCCATCTCTCCAAATCCTTTTGAATTTTCTTCCAGACTATTTCATAATTATCTTGCAAAGGTGTTTCTTTTCCACCAGACACGTTTATGCCCAAATATTTGACTGAGTTGGAAACAAGATCAGAGCTGGTAATTGATTTAATATTATCTTCTTGTTTTCATAAAAACTTTGCATTCATTTTAGTTTTTTCTGTATTAATTTTAAATCCAGAAAGAGAGTCTTGCCATCAGAGAATCGAATTCTCGATATTAAATATCACCCATCTACATCTTTCAAATCTTCTATAACATTGATTTTATGATTTGTTATATAAATCGCTATCCCTTTCCTCTTCTCATTCACAGAGGCAGCATAAACCTTTCCCAACATTTTATTCTTAAGAACATGTTCATGTTGTTTCTTTATGTTGGTCTTTTGTAAACAAACAATATCTGCCTTTTGCTTTTTTAATAGATTGAAAATTTTGGACCTTTAAGTAGAGTTTGTCGTTGATGTTTATTGTTATCACATTCAGATTATCCATTTTCTAAGAAAGAACTGCTGCTTGGTCTAGTTTCCATTCTTCCTCACCTGGTCCTTCTGATAACTCTTCTGAACGTTGTTTTGCTTGTTCATTTGTGGATATATTTCTTCTGCCTTTTGGTAGTTGCACTTTCAGTACAAATGGTATCTTCCAACAGTACTGTCCTTCTTTAGTAGAATCTGCCTTAAAAAGTTGAAATCTTTCCTCTTTTTCAAAAGAGTAGAAGGAAGGTCTTGAAAAAATTGTATTTCTGTCTCATGAATCTTGAGGACTTGGAATAAATTTCTTTGGAACGATATAAATATGCCTGGGATGGGGTGCTGATATGAATGGTGGGAATGGGAATGAAGTACTGGGAACAATTCTTGAACTACAAAAGCTTAAACTTTTGTCTTAAAACATTGTTTTGAACTTTTACCAGAGGGTCTTGTAGGAGAGCTAGTCCCTCCTCACAAACAACCCACTATACTGAAAGGGTATTTAAGATCGGTGTTCCAGCTCTGACAATACTGCTACTAACAAAAAAAGAGAATGTAACTTTAGTTTGGTGTAGTAGTTAAGTGCGCGGACTCTAATCTGAGAGAACTGGGTTTGATTCCCCACTCCTGCACTTGCAGCTGCTGGATGACCTTGGGCAAGCCATAGTTCTGGCAGAGCTGTTCTTGAAAAAGAGCAGTTTCTGTCAGAGCTCTCTCAGCCCCACCTACCTCACAAGGTGTCTGTTGTGGGGAGGGGAAGGGAAAGGAGTTTGTAGGCCGCTCTGAGACTCCGAGTGAAGGGTAGGGTATAAATCCAATCTCTTCTTTTCCTCTCCTCTTTATACAGTGGTCTGTGCATACAGACTCTGCAAACAGTGTTTCAGAAGAGGCCATGTTGGGAAACGTTCCATAATGCAATCAGAATGATCACAAAAGCTGCTGTACATTTACACTGAGGATTTGCTTTGGGATTTTAAAGATGGATAGAATAATGAGGTCTTTTTGTCTGTTATAATGTAGAACGTTTAAAATGTTCTTTAAAAAAGAAAATTGAGTCTCTTGTTCCACATGTTTGCAGCATGCACGCATAATTGTACCACTGTCTGAACGTGATCTGCAACTCCGTTTCATTGCTGCCTTCTGACATTTTTTGTTGCAGATATTTCTTACCGGCAAGAAGAGCCGCTTTCAAGGACAGTAAGGCAGGCTAGTGTCAGAGACAACGGTAGCCTAGCTGATCATATGATCACAGTTTCTGAAGGCGGCATAAGGAGCTGCTAACATACGGTGCTGTTTCAGAGGAGGCATGCCTAGATTTCCCGCTGAATGGAGATGAACAAAGTTGACGTTCTGACTTTTCTTTAATTTTAGGGAATGATCTCCAGTTAAGTGAATCTGGAAGCGACAGTGATGACTGAGAGCATCTTGGGATTATAGTCATGCCGTCCCCTCCCTTGCTGAAGATGAGAAGGGCCGTCGTTTTGCACTAAGTTTATACTGACCAAGGTAGAGGAATATCACCAACTCGGACAATAAAGTCGACTTAATTTTTCTGACACTTGTCATTTGGAATCAAGTTCAGCAACATTCTCTTATCCATAACTTATTTTAATATGGTTCTACCAAATATCTGAATTTGGTATTATTCTTTTTAGCCAGACGCGGAGTCTAGCTTTCACTACTACCTCCTTTACTTAAAATTTCAGTCAGCTAATCACTATGTATAAAATAGACACGGAGGAAGTTCTTGTTTATAGTGAACAGATTTTTGATTAAGGTTTACCTGAGAACCTTTATATGTTTAAGTAGGAGAGAACAAGCTGTTATCTATATTTTTAAAAATCCTTGGAGCCAATTATGTTAAAGAAATTGCCAAACAATAGGGCCTGCTACCTGATGATGTGGTATAATTGTTCAGCAATAGCATTATTCTTAATTTCCTTGTGTAGTACAGGTTTTAGTCTTCAGTCTGTCATATAGGACTTGATAGGCTTTGGCCTTTTGGTAATAAACTTTGATCAACTCTTAGCTGCTTCATCTTGCTAGCTAAAGTAGAGAGTTGCACAGCATAAGTGTGTTCTCTAATTCTGTTCCGATCAACACATTCCTTTGGGGAAGATTTCATAAACTAAATAAAATATTTATCACTTCAGTGGGAGTCCTTGTTTTTATTTGATCCTTCATAGATGTTGGCAGAGGGCAGAGTGCCCAGAGAAATCATGTGTTGGGTAGACAGGTGCGATTTTGTACTGCTTTCCCTACATACTTATGTAGGCTGTTACTCATATACACTTGAAGGGTACCCATATGAACAATACTTCCAGGTTACACATGACATTGTTTGTTTGGCAGCTTTTAAGTGAGGAATAACCTCCAAGTAGCTTTATGGAAGCAAGTATAAGAGCAATTGATATTCTCTTTTATGTTAGTTTTCAAGGATTTATGCAAACTGTCCTGGCATGGTGTATCATGCTACCATGGCATGAGCTCATCTGTGGTGACGTTTGTACCCTGAACTCCACTCTGCTCTATATCCTCAAGCTGAAGCACTAGTTCAGCATAATACAGCTTGTCCATCTATTTACACAAGGTGGCATTTGTTCCAGTAGTACAATGTACCTCTTTTCACTGCTGACTGAGATAGAGCAATGGAGCTGTTTGCTCTCCTGAAACAGCCAAAGACCCCATCCTGCACGGCCCCCTTGAGAGACCATGAGTAGACAAGGAGGACATGACAGCTTGTCTCCTTGTCCTCGGGCCAGGGCTCTTTTGTAGCAGGAACTCCTTTGCATATTAGGCGATACACCCCTAATGTAGCCAATCCTCCCAGAGCTTACAGTAGCCCCTGTAAGAAGAGCTCTGTAAGCTCTTGGAGGATTGGCTACATTAGGAGTGTGTCGCCTAATATGCAAAGGTGTTCCTGCTACAAAAAGAGCTCCGGTCCTCCCAAAGAAGACGCGTGTTTAAAAAGGTTATATGTCTCTTCTCCAGAAGCTGGCTCAAAGTGGCTTACAAGGTAAAAGCAATCCAACAAAATAAAAACAAACATAAAAAGTATCAGTATTAAAAACAGTGATAAAATAAGCCGAAACACAGTACTCAGAAGCATGGAAACAATTTTTATGGGGCACATAAAATAGTTGTAAACTAGAAGGTGGCTGTAAATATAAGTAAAAGATAATAAATGACTTTGGCTTTGTGCCTAAAAGACAGCAAAGGAATTTCCAGATGAGCCAGGGGTGGGGGCATTTCAAAGGCAAGGCACCACCGTTGTTCTAGTAGCTAACCTACCTAATCTCTGCAAGCAGAGGCACAGGAAGAGATTCATGGAATGAAGAACTCAAAGCTCCATATTCCTTTCCTTTCCCCATTTTTTTTCTTTTTAAAGGACAAAGTTCCCTGGCAGTTGGACACAAGAAATGCATTATTTGTGTTCTAATTGATGGGGCAAAGAAAGTAATGTTTTGTCTTTCTCTATGAAGAGCAATTGGGCTTAACAATACGCCAAACATATGCCAGGTCATGGGTGCAACTGGACTTGTAGACAGACATCCAAGGAGCTCACCAGGGCTATTTTGGGCCAGGAACGCACAGGAACGGAGTTCCAGCTGGCTTCTGAGTTGGCCACGCCTACAGCCTCCCCCCCTTTGGGTTCCCCAGACACCTTGCAAGCCATGGGGCGCCTGGGGAAGCCAAGCCGATCCAGGGAGGGAAGGCAGTTTAAACTGCCTCCCCTCCACAGGTTCCCCAGGCACCCCGCAAGTCCATCCTGGGAGGGAGCTGTGCTGTCAGGGGTGTGGCCTAATATGCCAATGAGTTTCTGCTGTTGAGTGTGACCTGTTATGCTAATGAGTTCCTGCTGAGCTTTTTCTACAAAAGAAAGCCCTGGAGCTTGCCTTAAAAAGCTCTTGGTGATGTGAGGGAGCGATGCCAGAGGGCAAGCCCCTCCCTTCCGCTGGCAAAAGTGGGGTGGGGCGGGAAACTGGAAGCTCCTTCTCTCCCCTCACAGCACCAAGCAAATGAGTGCTACGTATCCTGTAGCTTGGCCCCATGGTTAAAGTGAATGAGAAATAAAGGCCAATGCATAATGGGAGCACAACAGAAATCTAGCGTGAGGTGAGAATGGGGCAGAAGTCCTGTTAAAAGTCTGTCTTGAATGGGATATCAGGGTTACAGGTTCCTGTTAGCAAGACTTTGCTGAGGTGCTTTGTTTGCAATCCAGTCTGTGAATGAAATGGGATGTCAGTTATGAATATGTGACGAATATGGTGATAACAGATGTTGCATGAACACCAGGAAAAGGCTGTTGCTTACCTGTTGCTTGTTCTCTAGTCCATTATGTACTATCCCTGTTTTCGTTACAACGCTTACCAATTGCCTGTCTGGGCTTGTTATAGTCTACTTAAACCAAAGAAAGCTGACACAAAGTCTTGTGGTACTTCAGAGAGATGATATCTAGGTGAGTTTCTTCATGAGGCTGCCAGCCTCCAGCCCAATATATTGCACCTCTCTATCTGGATGTGTTTGTCTTATTTGTTTACTATTTAAATTTTGCATTATCAAAGGATAAAGATGACTCTGTGGAAGCTGTAAAGTTTTTATAAAGGAAGCACGGTTAAACTGCTCAGTCAGGTTTCTGAAAGCGACAAGATAATTGTTATCCAGCAGAAAAACATTAGTCTTTGCTTTGGGCGTGTGTGCTAATAACACGTTTGATATACTGGCTCACACCCTAGGCCTGTCCAAGTTAAATTACTGGCGAGTACATAATCTTGTTTAGTAACGCTATGCCTAATGCTTCTGAATAATCAAGTCGTCATAGCATATTTATATAACAAAGGACAGAAGGCTGATTTCAAAGGCCTGTTTTAGTTGACAAAGCCTAGAAAACACTTGTTTGCTTAACTCTCCGATTACCTTCTACGCTTTAGGGAATTGGCAGGCTGCTCTTTCGTTTGTTGAGAACCTTAGTGGAAACTGACCAAAGTGGGTAGGCATTGTACATTTTGCATATCTGGATAATTGTGCCTGTGTTGTGAAGGTCAGTCTTCTGGAACTACCAGGCCATTAAACATTGTCAGTCGATCGACAACTGAGATGATATTTTTTTTCTATTTTTGTTCTTTCAATTTGAACAAAAGAAACAGGCTTTGGACTGGAGGGCTAGAAACCAAAGAGATTCAGGATCTGAAACAGCCTAGAAACCTGCCGAAATTACGACATGGTTCATGGTTTCAAGACTGTGCAGCTGCGTTTCAGATTATGAATTCTTTGTTACAAGGTTTGGCACCCGAAGTACTTAAAAGCAGAGGAAAGACAGAATTATGTTCTTAGATGCCTGTCTCTACAACTAGATCATTAAATTTTCAAAGTCCAACATTACAAATTCATTTTTTTAAACACATTTGGAACAGGAATTGGCCTGGATACATAGGGGTCCTCCATAAAGGGAAGATAACATTTCATCTGTCTGGAGAGAAAACAGCAAAGATGATATACTGTGGAGATATACTGAAATTTTATCCAAAATCCAAGAGACAGATTGAAACGATAGCTGTTGCTAGTTTGTCTTGTAGTTGTTCGTCATTGTCTGAAACTTTGATTGAGAAGACCGTTCTGCTTGAAGGCTACTCACAAATACACAACAGAAAGCATCAACTTTCCAGATGAAGCTGGTGATGACTTTCAGTAATTGAGAGGTCATTTAACCTGTTTGATTAGCCTGGTTATATACAAGGAGCTGCGGTGGCTCAAGTGGTTAAGACGCTGAACTGCAGGCTGTGGAAGGTCAGCAGTTCAGCAGTTCGAGACCCGAGAGTGCCGCATGATGGGGTGAGCTCCCATCTCTAGTTCCAGCTCCTGCCAACCTAGCAGTTCGAAAGCAAGAAATTGCAAGTAGATAAATAGGTACCACTTCAGTGGGAAGGTAACAGCGTTCCGTGCGCCTTGGTGTTTAGTCATGCCGGCCACATGACCACGGAAATGTCTTCGGACAGCGCTGGCTCTTCGGCTTTGAAACGGAGATGAGCACCGCAACCCTAGAGTCGGATTCGACTGGCTTTCGAGCAAGGGAACCTTTACTTATACATGAGAGGACTTAGTCCACTAGCAGCGTTTATCCTTCAGAATAGATCTTCTTGTGCTCTCAGCGCCATCAGGGGACTGCAGTGCTTTAGTGGCTTTCCCAGCTGTTTGTTTTTCTCTGAAACTCAGAGCCTAGGACTTGCAGAGAGCGGCAGAGGCGTCCCTGAGCAGCACATTTCAGTGGCTAGTCCCTGCCTTTCCTCAAGACGTTGAACCACTGTTTTGAAGAAAATCCATCAGAAACTGTGGTGCAATGTTATGTTAGATCCTCCGTTTCTTGGTCCTCAGGCAATAATATAAAGTTATTGATGGGTGCAGGGGTTGTGGCCCTGGATCTTCATTGCTGCTTGTAATTTTGCCTCGTGGTAGTTTTATCGAATGCTCAGAGTCCTTTTTCCTTCCTGATACATGGGCGGCAGGACTGCAGATCTCTGCAGAAAGTATATATGCCACTCACTTGAAACCAGTGGAACACGGCGTACTTCAAGCTCTCTCTGGCTGAAAGAAACAGAAAATGTGGCCAAAGACAGATGCAGTGTTTAAAGAAACTGGTTCTGAGGCATGGGAAGGCCTGCGCTGAAAATAAGTTTGCTGCAAGTCTAGGGCTGCAAAAACCTTCAAGATGCAGCACAGCAAATTCCTTTATAAGAACATCAGAGTCAGGGGCGGATTAAGGCTCCCTGTTGCCCTGAGCACTGACCAATCTCGGTGCCCCCCTCCTTTCCACACTAACCCAGTCCATTTTTCCTTGTTGACCTGTCTGACCAGATAGACAATGCAGGTTGCAGCAATACAAAAATTTATGCATATGATCACACAATATACTGTACAAACTAAGCCAAGCTTTGGCTACATAAAGTTCTAGTTTTTACCAATTTTTTTTTCCTTTTCACTCTTTTCCCAACTTTGTGGTGCCCCCTTTGGCCCTGGTGCCCTAAGCACGTGCTTAGTCTGCCTAATGGTTAATCTGCCACTGCATCAGAGCAGACCTGTTGAATCAGTCCCGTGTCCATTTAGCCCGGCATTCTGTTCACACAAAAGCCAAACAGTTGCCTGCAAGGCTCAGCAAATGGGGCATGGAAACCAATACCTTCCTGTGATGTCTACTAGCACTGTTGTCCAGTTTACAGCCTCTGGATATGGAGGTTTCCTTTACTCACCATGGCTTTGCCTTACAAGGCATCAAGTAGGAAAGAAACAGCCTCTCTTCTCTCTTCTCCGTTATATGAAAAATAATGGTATTTGGTCATGGGCCAGATGGGAGAAAAACTGGTCATCCCCCAGAGAGTGATTAACACATGGAATTCACTGTCACAGGAGGTGGTGGTGGCTACAAGCATGGATGGCTTCAAGAGGGAATTAGATAAGCATATGGAGCAGAGGTCCATCAGTGGCTATCAGCCACAAGGTATAGATAGGAACTCTGTCTGGGGTAAGTGATGCTCTGTATTCTTGGTGCTTGGGGGGGGGGTCAACAGTGGGAGGCCTTCTGGTGTCCTGGCCCCACTGCTGGACCTCCTGATGGCCCCTGGTATTTTTGGCCACTGTGTGAAAGAGTGTTTGGACTGGATGGGCCATTGGCCTGATCCAACATTGGCTTCTCTTATGTTCTTATGACAAACTGGCCAGTTTGTAGCCCTATTAGAGAGCTTGTTGTTTGGCTGTGGGTGTTTTTAGCCATGGTAAATGGTAAAAATGACGAGTGATTGGGGCTGGCCAGTCACATGGTTCCTCACATTTCAGGAAATACAAATACTTTCAAGTGTCACAGACGTGGCTCAGGAAATATGCAGATTTTTATTATGCAGACTTGTTCAACTTGTGTTCTTTAAGATCAGTGCTTGAGCTTAAAATACATATAGTACTGGTTGTGTGTGTGGGTGCAAGTAGTGAGAGGTGGCAGGAAAAAAATTATGTGAAAGCAAGCTGTTTCATAGAAGTGGTGAGATATGCCCAGAAGGCATGACTTGGAGAGTTGTCCACTAACCAGGAAGGTATTTTGTGGGCACTCATTCCATGCTTTTAGATCAACTATGTTTATTAATAGTTTTCTTTGCCAACTCTGGTGCAGATAAACTGGAAATGGACTGAAGAAAAGGTTTGGCTTCATTGTCGATATGTTTTCCTAGTGAGAAGAATGCTTGCATAACAAAATAAACTTTGAGAGGGGGGGCATGGACCAACAGTGAAGTCTTCTTCAATAGCATTAAAAAAGCAGCGAAACAAGAATTTAAACTTTGCATTTGCTCAGTCTGTTGTAGTTGAATGTTCAGATTGAAAATAAAGTTGTCTGAATTCATGAAATTCTCATTTCTGATTTCCCAGAAAGCAAATATTTGACCATTAACCTTATTTTTTGGTTTATTTTGAAATTCTAACTTTAACTCAGGTAAAGTCATAGAAAGAGACTTGATTTGATTTAATGACAATACAGGAACTAGATGGTTAAGTGAAGTGAATTAGCCCTTCCTGCTGGTATTCTCCAATGGTGTTCTAGTACCTTCCATATATACTTACTTGTCTAAGCAATACACCAGTGGTGTCAAACCTGTGGTCTGCAGGCTGGAACCGGCCCGCCCAGGCCTTTAATCTGGCCTGGGAGTGGGGCTCTCTTCCCTCCCTCCTCCCCTGCCCAACCTCGCTGTTCCAGCTTGAGCGGTGTAGGATTATAAAGAGCAAGGGCACAGCTGCCTCTGAGAGCAGGAAGCAGAGGGCGGGGCTCCTAAACTTCCCAGCCACCATTCCAAGCCTCTGTAGTCCTCCTCACAGGTAGGAACTGGGAGGGGAGTCCTTCTGCTGTGATCCTTGTTCTTTTTTATTTTAAAACTGGCTTTGCAAAATCCCATAATTCCCCCACCTTTCCAGTTTAGGCAGGCACATTTTAAGGGGGGGGGGAGGATTGGGACCAGCCAGGGTTTAAATACAGAGTTCTGCAGACTCAAGGGACTCCAGTTTCGCAGACAAATATTAAACACCCCCCCTCCTAATGTGGAGCTCCAATGGAATAATAGCAGAACTAGTGCTGAAGTGTACCCCCCAAATCAGGGCTATTTGGGGGCAGGAATGCACAGGAACAGAGTTCCGGCTGGCTTCAGAGTTGGCCATGCCCACTACATCCAAAACCTCTGCCTGCGTGGCTACAGAGGGAAGGCCTGGAAAGCGACCCTCCCAGCGACTCTGAGGCAGGTGAGCCAGGGGGGGCCTGGAAGGATCGGGGAGGCATTTAAATGCCTCCCCGTGCCTGTCCAAGGAATGGCTTGCCTGGGCTCCCTGCAGCCGTGGAGCGCCTGAGCAAGCCAAGGGAAGGCATGGGGTGTGGCCTAATATGTAATGAGCTGTGCTGTTGGGGGTGTGGCCTAAAATGCTAATAGTTTTCTGTTGTTGGGTGTGGCCTATTATGCTAATGAGTTCCTGCTGGGCTTTTTCTACAAAAAAAGCCCTGCCCAAAATTATTATCTCAAACCACCCTGTAAAAAACCCTTGAGACCCTGGAGAGCCACTGCCACTCTGAGTAGACCTGGTGGTGGTGGGGAGAAGCTTGTAATGCTCAGCCACTTCATGTTCTTCCCCTGGGTCCTAACCCCAGGCCATTTATATTTGTAGTTTATATTTTTTTGGGGGGTGGAGGTTTGGGACCAGCCAGGGTTAAAATATAGAGTTCTGCAAACTCAAGCCATAGTTCTGGCACAATTGTTCTTGAACAAGAGCAGTTTCTGTCAGAGCTCTTTGAGCCACACCTACCTCACAGGGTGTCTGTTGTGGGGAGGGGAAGGGAAAGGAGTTTGTAAGCTGCTCTGAGACTCCTCTAGGTAGTGAAGGATGGTGTATACATCCAATTTCTTCCTCTTCTTCCTCCTCTTCTAATGTGGAGATCCAATGGAATAATAGCAGAACAAGTGCTGAGGAGCATGCACAAAATTATTATCTCAAACCATTCTGTACCCCCCCCCCGCGCCAAGACCCTGGAGAGCCACTGCCACTCTGAGTAGACCGGGGTGGGGGGGGAGAAGCTTGCAATGCTCAGCCATTTCATGGTCTTCCCCTGGGTCCTAGGCGCAGACCATTTATATTTGTAGTTTATATTTCTGGAGGGGAAGGGAAGGTTTGGGACCAGCCAGGGTTCGGCAAACTCAAGGGGCCCCAGTTTTGCAGATAAGTATTTGTTTTAACACACAACCCCTCCTAATGTGGAGAGACAATGGAATAATAGCAGAACAAGTGCTGAAGAGGACACCTAAAATTATTATCTCAAAAAACCACCACGTAAAAAAACCTCTGAGATTCTGGAGAGCCACTTCCACTCTGAGTAGACTGGGGGTGGTGGTGGAGAAGCTTGCAGTGCTCAGCTGTTTCATGTTCTTCCCCTGGGTCCTAGGCTCAGACTATTTATATTTGTAGTTTATATTTCGGGGGGGGGGGCCTGGGACTAACCACAGTTAAATTACAGAGTTCAACAAACTTAAGGAACTTCAGTTTTGCAGAGAAATATTGGGCCCTAATGTGGGGCTCCAATGGAATAGCTGCAATTTCTTTGTCCTTTATAAAGTTTGTATCTCTGCTTCCCAGCATTACATTTTATGACACGTGTGGCCCGGCCTGACAAAGTCCAATTTATGTCAAATCCAGCTGTCATAAGAAATGCGTTCGACACCCCTGCAATACACAGTTTAAACATTAAACGCCACGAATAGTATTCACCTTTATTGTTCCGTTTCTTTCTTCCTCTGTCCCTTCTAAGTTCTTTCTGATAGTTCTGCAGGGTTGACTCACTGCCATTTTAAAACTATTGCAGAAAAAAACTGCATTTACTCAGAGTTCATCTAGATCTTGCCTTTTTTATATTTTATGCCGGGAAGGTCTTTGCATTTTTCGATATTGTTCTGTACTTACCGTTTTAAACAGGGCTTTTTTTGTAGAAAAAGCCCAGCAGGAACTCATTAGCATAATAGGCCACACCCAACAGCAGGAACTCATTAGCATAGTAGGCCACACCCCTGACAGCACAGCTCATTAGCATATTAGGCCACACCCCCATGTTACCAGAAGTGTGGTCATCCAGCCACACCCACCTTTTGCTTCTTATTCTGTTTACCTTGTTTGTTGTCAAAACCCAGGGCTTTTTTGTAGTAGGAACTCCTTTGCATGTTAGGCCACACACCCCTAATGTAGCCAATCCTAATGAGTTTCTGCTGTTGGGTGTGGCCTATTATGCTAATAAGTTCCTGCTGGGTGTGGCCAACTTGGGAGCCAGCCGGAACTCCATTCCTGTGCGTTCCTGCCCAAAAACAGCCCTGGTTTTAAGCAATAAACAACAAACATTGTGGATTCATTCTAAGATATGATGTGCCAGATGCAAGAAATAAAGGATGAGTTGGGCTTTGCAGGGGCTGAAGCATACTAGCCACAAAATTCAGCATGCAAAATTAGCGTGACATCTGAGTACCTTAACTGTCCTACGGAACACTTCAAATTGAAGTCCTCAGCCCCAACTCCCTTTGAGATAGATCACTACTCCCATTTTATCCCTGAGGTTGTGGGGGGGGGAGTGACTCTGTTAAGCTGACAGTTTCCCCAGTACAATAATTATTCTCTCCACTGAAATAAACCGGCTCGCCTTTCCTCCAAAACATTCAGATTGGCATTTTAAGCCCTCCTACACACATGCAAGGTAGGTTCACTTGAAAGATATCCGAGGGAGCTAATAGCTGGATGGTGACTTGAACATGTTTCCTTTAAAACGTTTTTCACTCCTATTCAGTGGAGACCGAGGCGTGTTTACCTAGAGTTAGGACATTTCCCCAGATGCCTGGGACATAAGGCAACTGGAGGAGTTCTTAGGCATGTTCAGAACAGTCCATCCCAGTTCTGGATAACAAGATGTTAATTTCCCTGGGGATATTCTGACTTCATATGAGATGCCACCTGCTCACTAATGGTTCCCTGGTAGATGCTCTTGTCCAGCAATTTGTGTTAAGACCCAGCATAAACTGAAAGCAGACCATGATCCAATCTTCCCAACTGGCCAATTCCCAGCGGGCCATCCAGGCCCATAGCCAGGATTTTTTTAATTCGGGGGGGGGGACTTTAAATATGTCAGGTGGCACCCAGCACACATCCCTGCACAGACACCCAAGGTAGCACCTGGGCTGGATGGGAAGTCAGGGGGCCTTGGCGGTAAGTCAGGGGGCCGTGCCCCAAGATGCCCCACGGTAGCTACGGGCCTGGGGCCACGTGACACCTCTTAATTGCTGGGAGTCTTGGAAAGAGTGCTGGGCAAGGTGGGCCTTTGCCTGATGAAGTAAGACAAGTTTACGTTATTAAGCAGATGAAGAATAATGATATACAATTGAGTAAAATTTAAGATATTATAAAGCTATAAAACCGAAGTTATAAACAATTAATTGAATCAAAACGTACCCACTAAGATCAATATTAATTGGTTCCCGTAAGAACAGTGTTGGCCCGTATTTTCTTTGCAGCCAAGGCAAATAAAGCCATTCTATAGAATATACTGGCACTGGAATCAGCGAACAAAAATACAATCTTCTCAGAGTCTGAATAAAAGCTTAAGTCTGATAAAATACCGGAGAGAAATTTTAACCTAGGTTGGGGATACATTGAGCATTCAAGAATGTAATGGGGAAGATCCTCAATAACAGAAGAGCCAGAACTACAAAAGCACCATTCCTTAGGTGTTCTACTATAGCAGCCAGCTGCAGCTCAAGTGGTTAAGAGGCTGAACTGCAGGCTGTGGAAGGTCAGTAGTTCAGCAGTTCAAGACCCGAGTGCCGCATGACGGAGTGAGCTCCCGTCTCTAGTTCCAGCTCCTGCCAACCTAGCAGTTCGAAAGCAAGAAATTGCAAGTAGATAAATAGGTACCACTTTTGTGGGAAGGTAACAGCGTTCCGTGCGCCTTGGTGTTTAATCATGCCGGCCACATGACCACGGAAACGTCTTCAGACAGTGCTGGCTCTTTGGCTTTGAAACGGAGATGAGCACCGCAACCCTAGAGCCGGATTTGACTGGCTTTCGAGCAAGGGAACCTTTACCTTTACCTTTTAATACAGCCATTGGCATTGATTCAAAACGCAAAGGCTGCTCTGAGGTTATGATTATCTATACTAACTAGGAAGGGGGATCTAAAATGGTGATTCTTAAATGATTTGAACCATGTTATTAAGCAAGAATACGCATGTAGGATAATGGAGCTTGAATTACTTATGTCTTCTTTTTGTCTCTAGTTCTGTGCATATAAAATGTGTGCAGACTACATGAATTTTCCTTAAAATAAAAAAGTAGACCATACAAGATTGAAGTCAGCCCATACCTCATCCAAGCTAGACTGTGACTAAGCCACAACAATTGCTCTGTAAACGCTTGTTACAAGTGTTTTCAACTGATCAACACGGCAGCTGAATTTTGCAGGCTTTTCTGCTCTAATCAGCCAAGGAAAATGAGAGATCTATTGAGAGATCCTGAATAGCTGGTGTATCGACAGCTGTGCGCTTCCTCATTTCTGCAAATGAGATGTTTATATAATCTAGGATGTTTCTTACCGCAATGAGCTCAATTTAGAAAGTGCCATCTGGGCAGGATATCCTGAACATTATGGGATTTTTTTTTCAAAAAAACACCATGATTTTGAATATTTATATTTAAACAAAGGATCTGCTCTCTGCTTTGAGCCTTTCCTCCTGTCTCTTGGCTGTTTGGACTCCCTTGCTACTGGTGATGATGAAACACTAGTTCCTCACAGGTGAGTCATTGAACTCCCTGAGAGTGAAACTCATTAACTTTTTAATAAGGCTCCAAGTCTATTTATAGGGATGAGGAGCTGAGCAAAGCGAAAAAACAGTTGCCGGGCTGTATCAGTCTGTTGTCTTCATTATAATGGCTTTAAAGACTAGTGTTAACATGTTTCCACCTTAAGCTCCCATAAGAATGCTACTGGACGGAGGCAACTTTTTATTAATACAAATAGGATGTGTAAGTACACTGAATCAATGTAGTTTGGAGTCAGGGCAGCCCAGCTCCAAAGCTAAGACCGGAAGGAAATCTCTGCCTGCCCTTTGGCCAGAGGGTGCAGCTGTAAGAGAAATCTCCTCTTGGAATAGTAATAGGTTGTGGAATAAAGCCTGCCTCCCATAAAAGCTTGCAAGTTAGGATTGATCTTAAGACAAAGCAAAAGGGGTGTGGAGTATTTAAGCCTCTGAGAATGTGCAGAATGCTTTCCAGCCCATTTTTTTTTTTAAAAAAAAAACCAGTCTAGCTGTCTTTGACAGACAGGTAAGGGTCCTCCTGACCATCATTTCTGTCAGTCACCAATCTCCTGTATTCCTGTTTGGTGTGTGTGCAGATCAGATAACAGCCAATCAGGACACAGGGAGGCTGAAGGAGCCAGATGGGAGGGGAGAGTGAGAGAGAAATCTCTGTTATCCTGTCAACTACACCGTCAGCGCTGGTCAGATAGGGTTAGATCCTTTCTTAAGACACTTCTTACCAAAACTGTCATGACCCAATCTTGATCAGGACTGCAGCAAGGGGAGGGGCCCCTGTCCCACCCGTGCACCATTTTAAAGACCCCAAATGCCAGGTGCTTGGGCTCTTGAAAATGGCAGGGGAGGACAGGAGCTTCTCCCCACACACATGGCGGTCTTGATCAAGATCAGACCCCTGTGGGTTTCGTAAACAGAGGGAATTTCATCCCTAAAATGGCAAAGGCATCCCCATGATAGACCTGGAGATGCTGTCACGTCTAGTTTGCTAACAGAGTTTGATTTTTAGGGGCAGACAGCTAAGTTATTGGAATTTCCAGTTAGGAGGTCACGCTTATACTGTGAGATTCCTAAGGCTAGGGGAAAGCCAAAGATTCACCTCAGGAATCAAAGCTTGGCTGATAAGCTGCTCTCTGCACTCCTACTTTGGTAACTGAACCATTTTAACCTTGGGAGCCCAGCAAATTCTGTGTGTTATACTTGCATGTAGTTTCAAGCCTGGTTGCTGAACAGCCCTATTACATTCCAGAAAGTTAAAAGTTTCCCCACCCCCCAGTTTACCTCAAGGCTTATATGGAATTACTGCATTCAGAAGCTACTTAGGGCTTGTCAGGTAGGGACTATGCTGGTCAAACTACACTATCTCATTTTAAAATGCCGTTAAAACTCCAGCCTTCACATTCTTCGTGACCCCAGTCAAGTTTTCAAAACTGTAAGCTTGCAATCATCTAGGCTAGGGTTTGGGGTACCTGGGGCATTATCTATTTATTAGCTTGTTTTTAAGGCAACTAGGATACCTTTTTATATGGAGGGCAAAGAAGAACCCGGCATAATCTGGGATGTGAACCTTTTTAGCCCAGCTAGTACAGAATTATGATTAAAAAATAAAATGGATTTAATTGATGGTGTTTAAATGGAAAGGTGTTACACAAATATTCCAAATAAAGCACTTAAAGAAAGCAAGCCATACTTTATATGCTATTTACAGGTAGGAAATTTCTTAAAATGGCAAATGGTAACATGGGCTCTTGGTCTTTGGCTCTTAGCTCAGTCGTCCTGGTAGCTTAGAGTGCCCAAGAGGTGAAGGTCCCATTCCTCATGGAAGTACATTATCTTATTGTTGGGTGTAGGCTTGCCAAGAACTTACCGTATTTCAGCGGGGGACAGATATGTTCTGGCAGGACCATCCCCGGGGGAAGGAAAGACGCGCTGCACCATGCCATCGCCAGGAAGTGACGCTAGACAACGCTCTGGCAATGAGGCTGGAAACTCAATGGTACCATCGAGTTTTCAGCCCCATTGCCAGAGCATCACCTGGCATCACTTCCTGGCGACAGCATGGTGCGTTACAGGGAGGAATGGTCTGGCTGAGGAGCATGCTTCCCTCGCTCCAACGCAGTAAGTACTTGGGAACCCTAGTTGGGTGTGAACCCCCAGCTATGTCCAGAGTTGAGGGGTCTGGCACCTACCTTTGGCCTCATAAAAGAGACAGCTGAAAATATGTTTTTCCTCCCCAGTCAGCTAGAAGGCTCACAGTAGCAGCATCCAAAGAAAGCCAGAATATCAAGCGGCTTGGGATAAGGTACCATTTGGAGGTTCCTCAGCTGTATTACTGCCTTGGAGACAACTTCTGATGAGACAGACACCCAGCTGTGGAGACCAGATGCCCCTTCAGGGAGCCCTAAAAGCAACAGTATATTCCTTGATTGCTTTTTGCTAGAGTCTATAATATGCTGTTCTGGTGAGTGGAGGAGTAGATGCTTCTCTCTTATGAGAGAAGTGGTAGTTGGGGAAGTTCTTTTCTCTGTCTTTAGACAGGGGGCTTGCCAGTGACGGAAGTAGGAACTCAGCTGTTGATTGTTTTGTTGTGTGTGTGTTGAGGAGGCATTAAGAAGGTTGAAGAATGAAGATATAGCTGCATTTTTTCTAAGTTCAGTTACTGTTGTGATGTTGCCACATGCTGGTTTACAAATGTACATTGAGTTTTATTATGTATATATAGGGAGGCACAGAGGTATATGGAGGTAGCGTTTCTATTAGCTTTAGAGTAATAGGCTGAGGAAGATATGGCAGTGGGGTTTGGGTGAGCCAAAGAAGAAGAAAGAAACTCAAGACATCTGTGTGGTGTGCTGCTGTCTCCTGACCCTCTTCCCAGCCATGGACGCCCTGGATTTCATACCAGTGAACCTATAGGGTTAAAAGGTCCTGTTGTTGAATGCCAGGTCATTGTGTTAAAAATGGCGGATCAGTCAGTCAGGATCAAATATGCTGACCTGGCACACATCATCAAGATGATCAAAGTGTATGTGTGTGTTTCACTCATGTCTGGCAGATATGTCCTAGTGACCATGTGGGGGTTGTTGCCTTGGTTTGTCATGATCCATCATTCTGACCAGGCAAGCAGACCCTAGCAGCCAGCAGCATGCATGGGCCCATGCAGATGTTTAAAAAGTTAGGGTGCATAAATGGGCAATCTAAAGTTAGTTGAAATGTAGCTGATCAAGCACTTAAAGAATTATCAACATGATTTTACACTCCCAGTTTTTAGTCAAGTTACATCAACCTGCCCCCCTAACACCTGCTAAATTCAGCCTGGATAAATTTTTGGCACGCCACCAAAAGCACTGTGAAAGGATGGACTTTGTGACACAGTGCTAAAAGCAGGCATGGGCTAAGTTCTCTCTCTGACAGTGATGTGAACACCATTACCTCACCATGGGCTGATATGGCTAGAAATCAGCATGGCCTGACTGATGGAAAACCATAGCTTCTATTGACAGAGATGTTGGTATAAAACAATGGTGCATTAATACTTAAAGTAGAAATAGATATGTACGGGGCTGCAAGAAAGCTGTCTTGTAAAATTGTGGATTTTTTTACTGTATTTTAAAAAATTGTACTGTTGAGACCTGCACTAGTTTCAAAGAGGTATATTTTGGTGAATTGTGTTAGTTCAGTATTTGTGTGCTTGAGGTAATGACGTAGTTGACTTCCCTTACTGAAAACCTGCAACAGTTGCCTTTTAGGTGTTGCATGATATTTATTCAAGCAACAACGGCAGTGGAATATCACCTCTGTCTAATAATAGGCAGGGTAGGGTGAAAGGCACTTTGTTACTATTTGTCCCATTTCTTTTTTTAAAAAAAAAACAAACCCCTGACCTGATATTCTCCTGCAAGCGCATAAAATGGAACGTGATCTCCAATAATCTCTTTAAAAGAGATGGGGGTGGTAGCAACATTGTGGGCCATTTGTTTCTTGACTACTTCACAACATCTGAATAGCCACATGATCCCACATAGAAACCTTAAGAGTTACCTTTCCTGATTAGACCAAGGCCCATCTAGTTCAGCGTCCTGCCCACCACGGGGGCCAGCCCAACCCACCTGGATAATCACAAGCGTGTCAGTAGGGAGATGGTTGCCCCCTCTGTCCGGCACCTAAGGGATATGCCATCAACAAACATGTCAGTTCTGTTTACCTGTCATGGCCAATAGCGGTTGATAGGGTTAAATTTGTGTAATCCTTAAAAAAAAGAAATCCAAGAGTAGAACTACGGATGGAGGCAGAAATGTGTGCCTGTCATATTTGTTTTGTTACACCATTGGGAGATTAGAAGGGGAGACCTGAGAAGGGAATAATCAATGAGGGGAGGAAGAGAGTTTTTAATCTTCCTCCCCACCATTAGCACCTGCCAGACACCTCCTTCCCATCTTTTCTTTTAAGCCCCCCCCGTCAATAACAATGGATATATGCTCTCTGAATACTATAGATTGAATACTGAGAAAATGCTGCACCCTCTCCACAGATGCACTGAATAACAATAGTATGGAACAAGAAGCAGGACCTGTGAGTATCACGGGGGGGGGAGTATTCCTAAAGGCTCCCAGCCTGCAGAAGCAGCTCCGCAGGTAAGCCTTCTCCTCACCCCCCAGGCACTGAAGGCAAGGCCTGAGTGCCTCCCAGCTGTCGGGCCCATCGATCTCCCCCTGCTGATCTCTTCTCCCTCCGGGCACTGGCGGTGAGGCCTGAGCAGCTCCCAGCCGCTGGGCCCCACTGATCTCCCCCTCCTCTGATCTCCCCTCCCCCCTGGGCACCAGTGGTGAGGCCTGAGTGCCTCCCAGCTGCCGGGCCCACCACAGAGTTCCCAGAGCGTTCTCTGCGCATGCGCAGGGAACACTCTTTTACTTTTGGGGGGATTCAAATATCCCCCATACAGTTTTTAAAACTTTTCAGATTTTTCTGCACACCTGAGGACTGCCCCAAGTGTGCAGGAAAATCTTCCTGCCCCCCAAGTGCCCCCAATGTGCAGATTTAGATGTCCACATGAAGGGGGCAACTTGGCTATTAGATATATAGACGCTAAACATACACACTGAAAATGTATAGAAAACTCTTTAGTGAGGTAACAGATTAACAGTTTCATGCAATATGTATATTTTCATGATAGCTTCTACATCTCCATTTGCTTACAAAAATTTACCCCTCGTCCCAATTAGGGTGTATTTTGTACTGACGAACCCCAATAGTGCTGACTTGATCAGTGTCTCTGCTGTGTAAATTACAGAGCTTTGAACAATAAGAAAACGACGCCCTCTGCTGGATAACCCTGCATGTGCTTATACGCTTAATTTCTTCACATACTGCTGGAGAGCAGTGTTCCCTCTAAGCTGAGTTACTGTGAGCTAGTTCACAGTTTTTTAACCTCCGGCCCACACATTTTTTGCCTTAGCTCAGGAAGGGATGTCTCCAGAGCAAACTAATTGATGCAGCGGCCAAATCGCTCGCTCACAACTTTAATGCCAGTAGCTCACAAAGTAGAATTTTTGCTCACAAGACTCCACAGCATTGCTGGAGAGTAGCTGGTAGAACATAAATCTACAGTATTGTGTTGCAATTCAGATCACATACGTCCATGTGTATTTAAAGAATCCAATATGAGTGCACTTTGTACCTAAAACACCTTCATTTCGTATTCCCAGCACGCAGCAACAATAGTTTTCAGCAGACAAAATAACAAAAGAGTTCTGTGGCACCTTTAAAGAGCAACGCGTTTATTGTGGCATAAGCCTTTGTGAGCCGTGCCTCTGATGAAATAGGCTCTGGCTCACAAAAGCCGTAACAAATTTGTCAGCCTTTGAGGTGCCACAAAAATCTGTTGTTCATTTTATATGATACAAATAAACCATGATGAACAGAGCAACATGATTTAATTGTCTTCTGGTGCCAAATGCTTAAGTGATCAGTCTCCAACAATAACAAGGTCCATGCATGGAAATGCATTAATCTTCTAATACCAAATTTGTGCTGGAAAGGCTGATAGTTCTCATGAATGCTCATCCCTAATACAAACGTCGAACTGCTTTAGTGTGAATGTTAATGCTACTTCACACTAGCTTGTTAGGTTGCTTTTCCTCAGGCGCCTCTGGAGTGTTGCCTTATCCATGGTCACCTTGGGTATACCTGTATATTTATCAGTATACAGGAAACTCTCACACATAGTTTACCATTGTAACAATCTCTCCAGTTGGACCCTTTTCATTTATGAAGGCTGTATTTACGTCCTGCCTTCCTTGATCAGGATTAAGATTTTTAAAAAGGCACACTTTCCTTTGCTGCATCCTGATGTGCATGGGCTCTGTGCTTTGCAGTTTGATTCAGGCCCTAGCACACCATAGTAAATCAATGGTCCTGTGCCACCTGTGCTATACCCAGGGCTTTTTTTGTAGAAAAAGCCCAGCAGGAACTCATTAGCATATTAGGCCACACCCCCGACAGCACAGCTCATTAGCCTATTAGGCCACACCGCTATGTTACCAGAAGTGTGGTCATCCAGCCACACCCACCTTTTGCTTCTTATTCTGTTTACCTTGTTTGTTGTCAAAACCCAGGGCTTTTTTTGTAGCAGGAACTCCTTTTCATGTTAAGCCACACAGCCCTAATGTAGCCAATCCAGATGAGTTTCTGCTGTTGGGTGTGGCCTGTTATGCTAATGAGTTCCTGCTGGCGTGGCAAACTCGGGAGCCAGCCGGAACTCCGTTCCTGTGTGTTCCTGCCCAGAAATAGCCCCAGCTATACTCCCATATACCTAAAGCTTTGATTGGGTGAGGAATAGCCGGCAGAGATTATGTGTATGTTTGGAGAGACTGAACTCCAGCTCTGGAGGACAGTATTCTTGTTGCACCAAGCTGCATTTGTCCAAAGCAGAATCCAAAAATAAAAGCCATAATATTTCTTTATTCAGCCAAACAACACTAAACAATGTGCAGACATTCATGATTTGCCATTAAATAGTATTCTGAAGGATATTTTGGCCCAAAGAGTTTTGGGGTCCATCTCTATATGTGTGTTTATTCAGCAACTGCAGAAAAATAAAAAAATGGTTGTGATTAGGGTTGCCAACCTCCAGGTGGGGCCTGGGGATTGCCTGTTTTTACAACTGATCTCCAGCTGACAGAGATCAGCTAGCCTGGAGAAAATGGCTGCTTTGAGGGGTGGACTCTATGGCATTGTACCATGCTGAGGCTCCTCCCCTCTCCAAACCCTGCCCTCTCCTGGCTCCACCCCCAAAGTCTCCAGGTATTTTCCAACCCAGACTTGGCAACCCTAGTTGTGATAGATAGACTTTATGGACCTAAGACATGGTTGTAGTGGGAAAATTCTCTCTATGTTTCCATACCTGTATAGATTGATAGGGTTATATTTGCAGAAGTTTGGCCAACTTTAGTTTGTTTGGTAATGTGCACCATGCATCCCCAGCACGGTGCAGTGGTTAGATAGACTAGGATCTGGGAAATGAAACTGTTGCAAGTTCCAGATGTGATGCCCCCTGGCTCAGACCTCCAGACTGAGTGGCAAGAGAGGCTAGATAGCTAGATACGCACACTGACCTCTCTTCCTGTCTTTACTCTTCTGCCCCTGTCCTCTTTGAAGTGCAGATTGCGTTCTCAGGGACCATTTCCTCTTCCTTCCTCTCTCTCACTCAGATGAAGACAATCTCTCCCCCTGTACACACCAAGAGAGAGACATGTAGTCCTCTCTTCGCACCATGAGGAAGATGGGCCTCTTGTCATCTGCTTCCATCCTTTAGCTAGCAAGTTAGTACTCTATCATGTCCCTGCTCTTCCCTATCCAAAGTGTACTTCTCAAATAAAGAGAGGAGTATTTCTCTTCTAAACTTGCAACATGTGTAAATTTGTAAGCTGAGTACCCTGGTAAAGTGATGCTCCTGCATTTGTGTCTTTATTTAAGCACTCTACTAACTAATGGTGACTGGACTAACCACACCAGCTCTAACATGGAGCTCACTGGGTGAACTTGGGCTGGTTACTCTCTGACCAAACATACAGGGTTTTTGTTGTGTGGATAAAATGGATGATGACAGAATGACATTATAAGCTGCTTTGGGTCCCCATCGGAGAAGCAGGACACAAAACATCCAAATAAATCATTAGCTTTTCTAACTCCCACTGTGTTCAGTGGAACCTATTCCCTAATGAGGTTTAGGATAGTTGCCTTATGACAGCTCACTGAATTAAGGCAAAGGTCTGCAGTTACAGAACACAACAACTTTTGCTGGACTGATGATATAGCTGGAGATGATGTTACACAGCTAGAGGCTATTAAATAGACAGAATTTCCCACAAGCGCTGCTCCGGGTTCACTCTTCCCTTTGCCCTGATGGTACATGTTAATTTCACACTAAGTGCTGTGCAGCCATATTTTGCCCCGCAGCTTCGCACAATTTTCCCCACGTCTACTCAATCCTGATTTTTGAGGATTGAGTAGACACGGGGAAAACCGTGCGAAGCTGTGGGGCAAAATGCGGCAGCGCAGCACTTGGTGTGAAATTGATACATTCCATCGGGGCAAAAGGGAAGAGTGAGCGCAGAGCAGCGCTTGTGGGAAATCGGCCTGGATTTACTTTTCTCTGATCCTTTCCACCTTTGCCTGCCACTCCAGATTTTCAGGAACTGTGCCGCCGTCATACCTCCCTTTGCCCCATTTCCATTGGTCAATTTCCCACTCGAAGGCACGCCCGATTGACCAATGGAAATGGGGCAAAGGGAGGCGTGACAGCGGTGCAGCTCCTTGTGCAGAATCAGCCTCAGTGTTTTGAGTCAAGGCAACTTAGATCCGTGGCAAAACATAGTCCAAATAACCTGGGGGAACAACAGGCTGAAACCGGGCTGACCACTGAAGGGAGACAATGTAATGCAGAATGGGGAAAAAAAACCCAGAATAAAAAGA
Organism: Gekko gecko; assembly: GCA_029375565.1. Classification (NCBI taxonomy): domain Eukaryota; kingdom Metazoa; phylum Chordata; class Lepidosauria; order Squamata; family Gekkonidae; genus Gekko; species Gekko gecko. The sequence goes on along the minus strand of JAPDNY010000003.1, from coordinate 71,639,916 downwards.
AGGTTGAACTTGATTTTAGTGCAGAATGGGGGGGGGGACCTGGGGCCCGGTCACATGTGCCAGATAACGCGGGGGGGGAGGCTATTTGCTCCACAGCAATTTGACCTGCCACTGAGTGATCAGACACACCGGCAGGTGAATCGGGTTTTTTCCGTCGCCATGTGTTTCCAGTGTGCTCCAACGAGGGATCACTGATGCAATGGGAGCGCACCAGAGCGATCACACGAGGAGGTCTGTCTGCAGCCCTTCGCAAAGCCATTTGATACTGTACTTCCTAGTATTTTTTAACTCCACTTCTTCGGTGGAGTGAGACGGGTTGCCGATGGGTGCAGGACGCTTGCCAGATGTTCCCGTGTGATCGTGCCCTTAAAATCCACCCAGCATTCGTGCCTATCATGTGGCTACTTCTGCATGTGATCGTTCTGCTCGATTAAAACGAAGGTCAAATTCGATTTTAGTGTAGAATTGCTTGGAAGACACCATGGTGAACATGGATTAAAAGGAGAGTGCAGAAAGGGCCTCTGTGTAACATCTAGAGCAGGAATGGCTTAACCTTTTTTTAGAGAGCAGGGAGAACAAAATCATGGCAGTTTGGTGTAGTGGTTAAGTGCGCAGACTCTAATCTGGGAGAACCGGGTTTGATTCCCCACTCCTCCACTTGCACCTGCTGGATGACCTTGGGCAAGCCATAGTTCTGACAACAGCTGTTCTTGAAAAAGAGCAGTTTCTGTCAGAGCTCTCTCAGCCCCACCTACCTCACAGGGTGTCTGTTGTGGGGAGGGGGAGGGAAAGGAGTTTGTAAGCCGCCCTGAGACTCCTTTGGGTAGTGAAGGGAGGGGTATAAATCCAGTCTCTTCTTTTTCTTCTTCTCTTCTTCATCTTTGTTATATGGTTGACACCGGTTTTACCTTCTTACAAAATGTGTCAGTTTCCATAGTACAATTACATGTCTTTAGCAGTTGTTACTCATGTGCAGAACCAAATCCTTAGATACAAAAGACCCGGAAGAGCAATAATTAAAGGGTACAAACAAGCCAATTTCTTGTAACTTTAGGTACTGTTCTGGTGTCCTTAGGAGTAAAAGCTTTTTATCGTTACTCAGTTACAATTTGGTGGTCCTGATCAAATTTCTTCAGGGCTGGATCTGACTCGCAGGCTACCAGTTAGTTACCCGTGGTCTAACATGATCTTTCGTGTTTTCTGTGAAATATCTGGCACCGGTGCTGATAGTTACCACCCCAAGGTTGGCAGTGGGCCAGAAAAGCACTCGTACATCAAACGATTAGGGTTTTTATTTCTCTGTGGTGGTTTTTTTTCTGTCCTACATCTCATCTGAGGGTCACGGAAAGGAAGAGTGCTATATCATACTCGGTAGGGGCAGCAAAAGCATTCTGCATGTTGATTACCCAACAATTTAGGGAGCTGCCTTTCACCGTCATTATTCATTCAGGGACCCACTTAGGCCAACGTCCTTGGAATGTATCTGAATTTCATTCCATCTGCTTTATAATGTCTGTCAAGCAAAATGCTAATAATGGGAAAAGATGACCGTGTGTTGCTTATTTATAGTTGGGGGCAAAAAAAGAGTCGGGAGTTGGATTAGCTGAGTTCATTTGGCAAAATATAAAAGGGGGGCTTGTGATTGTTGCTAGAACCACCTTGGCGGCACTAGTTGCATGATACAGCCACTGTGATTAATGAAAGATGTCGATAGCCGGAGTGGAGTCACCGTGGACCAGCTGATAGCATTCAGCTTGGTCCTCGGTTTAAATTGCTTGTCAGGTCTGAATTTATCCATTTAATGATCCATGTGCCATCCTTCCCCCCCCCAAGCGTATTTTAATATTCCTTCTTTAAATGTTCCATTTCTTTCCTGGCTGTGTGATTTATCAGAAAAAGTCGTCCAGATCTGATGAGACTGATTATGAGTAGAAATGTCAGAGTTCAGGGTAAGTCACTAGGGGAATGCAATCAGAATATATTAAGGAAGCTGATGAAGTTATCTGTTAGCTTAGCTGTACTGTAAGTTTCTAAGGCAGGCGTCTCGACAGATCCCTGCCATTTGTGTCTAACTGTAAGACAACCCCAACTACTCTGGCTCTTTGAAGGGAAATGTGAGTCCTGGACCAATCTGCTGCTGCTTGCATTGGTTGTAGAAATGTAAGTGGAGGTGTGGCTTGCCAGGGGCTGGGAGGTGAGTGCGAGGACCAATCCTTGTTACTCCCTGTCAGGAGAAAAGAGCATAAGAATATTGGTGGTGTCTTTTCCCGGCACTCAGGATAGAGGCAATGGAGAGAGTTCTCTACGTCTGGCTTGAAATCTTGTAAGTTCACAAGGTAGCCTTGAGCAAATCACTGTTTTTTTTCCTTACCTACCTCCTAGGTATGTTGTGAGGATCAAGTCTTATAACTTCATGGCCGTTACCCGGAGGGATAAGTAGTAGGACTGATCCCATGGAGTATTTCTGTGGATTAAAGGAGAGGTGATTTCCAACAATTCCCTTCTCCCACAACAGGTCTCCAACTCCCTCCTCTTGCAGTTCCTGGTGGTCCCCTGTCCCTCTGGAGCAGCATATGGGAGTATTTTTGGATACAGCAGGACAGGGAAGCAAGAAAGTCGTGTGTCATGTCACAGTAGGAAATCCCTCCTGTCTGTGGAAGTTTCTAGTAGATCTAAGCCAGCATTCTCATAAACCTGAGGGAATGGCTATGGATTGTTGGTTTGCACTTGTTTTGCAAGAAGAAGGTCTCAAGTTGAATTCATTAAATCCTCACTTAAAGAATCTTAGTTGGCAAATGTCAGGAAAGACCATTTTTTGAGTCCCTGCCAGACAGAACTGATGACAGCAAGATGGACCAGAGTTCTGGCGCAATATAAAGAAACGTCTTAAGTTCATACATGTTCAGCTTCTGGTTATCCCATTATTCTGAGCACCCTGGACCACTTAAAGGTAAAGGTTCCCTTGCTCGAAAGTCAATCGAATCCGACTCTAGGGTTGCGGTGCTGATCTCTGTTTCAAAGCCGAAGAGCCAGCGCTGTCCGAAGACATTTCTGTGGTCATGTGGCCGGCATGACTAAACACCAAGGTGCACGGAACACTGTTACCTTCCCACCGAAGTGGTACCTATTTATCTACTTGCAATTTCTTGCTTTCGAACTTTTACTAAATTCTTACTAATAGCAAGAACTTTTATGACACCTTAGTGACTGGCACATTTATTGTGGCAAAAACTTCCATAAATCGGAGATCTCTCTGTCAGATGCTTCTGCCACAATAAATTCTTTAGTCTTTAAGGTGCCACAGAACTCTGTTGTGGCTGCAGTAGACCATCATGTCTGTCCTGGAATGAATTCGCCTCATTAGTTTTCTTTCCAGAAAACTTTCCAGAAAACTTTCCACGAACTGAACATAATTTCTGAATATCATATAAGCCGAGAAGTCCTAGAAAGAAAAAAGATTGCTGCCAGATGAAAATATTTGCAACAATCTTCTAAGGAACTGATCCTGTTAAGATGGGATGGGTGTGCTGTCAATGGTTAATCAACGGACACCGCCGTTATAGTTGCCACTGTGACTTTAGCTATGCTTTTAATGTCACTACAGAGCAGGTTTCCAAACTGCTTTGCTAGCATTTGTGCATAAGTCTTTTTAACTACTCAAAGAGTATCAAACTGCAAAACACTACCATCAACCACATCTGTGCCGATTCCATTCCCATGTGTCATTGTATAAGTTCTTATGTCATTGACAAATAAGCTTCCAAGAAAGAGGGCTGTTCTTCATTCTTCAGCCCTCATCTTAACTCCCCAATCTGTCATTTAAATGATGACCCAAATTCTTATAAGCTTAGAGGTTAGAAAGACTTGTTTATTCATTTGGAAAAGTCAGGATTTCTTGCTGTTTATTTTGGGGGTCTTGCAAAAGAATGCAGCTTAAATAGATTTTCTTTTCTCTTGTGTAGCTTTCGTGTAATCTCCTGCCCAAAGTACCAAAAGTTAATTTTACACACTGCTAGCAATCCAGTCAAAGGCTGTTGTAGTTTAGCTTTGTCAATAGTGGCTGGTTCCTTCAAAAAGTATGGAGGCTTCAAGTCCTAGTTGACCTGCCAAGCCACTCTGACCAAATCTGCCTACATCTCCACCAACCCAAAGCAACCCCTATCATCTCCATTCTATAAGACCTTCGTGTTTAAAGGAGGCACAAGGGATGTCAACCTTCAGGTGGGAAAATGGATGCTTTGAAGGGTTGACTCTATAACATTGTTACCCTACTGAGGTCTCTGTCCTCCCCAGGATCCATCCCCAAATCTCCAGGAGTTCCCTAAACTGGATCTGGCAAACCTATGCCCCCCCTCCCCTGGCCAGGGGGGACTTGGCAGCCCTGCACATCTCACAATACTGAGGACAAACAGAGAGGAATATGGATGTCCTCATGCCCTGCACGTAATCTTCCTGGAGAGTGAACCCCACGGGCCTAAGGCGGGGGCCCCCTTTAGGACAGAGTCTCTGGAGAGTCTTTTCCAAGATAATGGAGATGGAGGACCCCCATGTCCAGTTCCATCCTGCAAGGTGCCCCCTCTATAAGCGCAGTCACTTTAATCTTATCCGGGGTGTCCCAGGGCAAATTCAATATCTGATGTTGGTGAATGGCGGTGGTGTGCAGATGGGCTCTAGGCTTGCTCAAGAGGATCCCACCTTCATCGCCAGTATTAAATACTGGGTTCAAGACGCATTGCAGTGGACAGCTCTACTTTATTTAGTGATTTCAGGAACAAGACTGAAGACTGCAGGGCAACTGCCCTGTTTAAGTAGCATGCAAAAACCACACCCAAATACACCCACTCCCAACGATAGGCTATTTACATAACACTGTCTCCTCCTTGGTTCCCCCTATGTGCATAACATTGCCTTCTCATTGGTTACCTCTAGAATCCATCCTGGTGGTCTATTGTTCCAGAGCTCCAAGCTCAGCCCATCTCTTATGGACAGACCTGGGAGATTCCAGCCTGATACATAACAGACTGCTTTAAAATTAGGATTACACAGGTTTATAGATAAGAAGTCTACCAACAGCTACTACCCATGATACATTGTAGTTTATATGGTAAATACTTGTAGGTATGGTTTTATATTGCTGGCTATGTGCTGTAATAATAAATTCATTCATTCATTCATACTACCCATGATAACTAAATGGAACTTTCATATAGACCCCTGAAAGCCAAATGCTATGCATAGCTATCAGTGTTGCCTTCATACCTTGCTCATCTGCTTCCCCAAATATTGACTGATTGTTGCTGACATTAGAAAGCTAGAACTTAGTTTGATCGAGCAGAGGCTGAAGCAGAGTCAGAGGCCGGTCCAAGGAGAGATCCTATCCTGAGCCCACAACCTCCAGAGGTAGAGAGTATTGTGTGCAGGGAAAGAGGACAGAGGATTGCGTTTAACCCCTATTGATTTATGCACTGTTGGTTCATAGTGTGTGCTTACTCCTACAGTTGTGCCTTATTCATTTAGTGTGCTCCATAATTGTGTAAATAGTTAAATAAATTCTTTTATTTGGGCTAATAATCTTTGCTGTGCTCTGACCACATAGTCTCCCCCGCTCTGCACAATACCAAAGGGAGGGGGTAGCCCAGGGAAGCAAGGAAAGGCCACACCCTTGGGTTGCCAACTTTCCAATCCTTTGGGGGATCCCATCTCCAAATAGGGAGATTCAGCCAGAGGGGTCTCACTGGCCCTTTAAAAAGGCAGTGACAATTCAGTGAGTGATGGCAGCAAACTTAAGGAGTGAGATACACCCACGGGACAAGGGTGGGAGGCAAACAGCTGAGTTGTAGCAGTCAGTGCTTCAAAGCAGGGTCTGCTAGATCCAGGTTCTTGCTATAGAAGCTTAGTGAGTGACTCACAGACTTTCAGCCTAACCCACCTCACAGGGTTGTTGTGCAAGTCAAAAAGGGGAGAGGAGAATGATGTAAGCTGCTTTGCAGAGAAAGCCCCATTGCAGAGAAAGACTACTTTTCCTCCTGGGAAACCATTGTTGCCAATCTCTAGGTGAGGGCTAGAGATTACTCAGAATTACAGCTGCTCTCCAGATGGCAGAGATCAGTTCCCCTGCAGAAAATGGTGGACTCTGTGTCCTTATACCCTACTGAGATGCCCCCCCCATGACAGCCAATGTGATGTGGCAGTCAGGGCTTCAGAACATGGAAGAGGCTGCAGGTGGGGGGGAAGGTAGGTTGATGATTAGCTGGGAAGGAGATAGGGTTTCCAACCCCAGGTAGGAAATTCCTGGAGATTTGAGGGATGGAACCTGGGGAGGGTGAGGTTTGAGGAGGGGTGGGATCTCAGACAGGTACAGTGCCATAGACTCCACCCTCCCAACCAGCCATTCACTCCTGGGGAACCACTGTTGCCAATCTCTAGGTGAGGGGTAGAGATCACTCACAACTATCTCCAGGAGGGTGGGTGGAGGAGATGGAAAGCTGAAATCAGAGGGGCAGATAATGGCAGGTTGATGCTTGGCTGGGAAGGAGATAGGGTTGCCAACTCCAGGTTGGAAAATTCCTGGAGTTTTGAGGGGTGGAGCCTGGAGAGGGTGAGGTTTGATGAGGGGTGGGACCTCAGACAGATACAGTGCCATAGAATCCACCCTCCAAACCAGCCATTTCCTACTGGGGGAACCATTGTTGCCAATGTCCAGGTGAGGGGTGGAGATCACTCAGAATTACAATAGCTCTTCAGGTAGCAGAGATCAGTTCCTCTGGAAAAAATGGTGGATTCTGTGTCATTATATCCTGCTGAAGTTGCCACAGCAAATTGACGCTGAGTGCCCAAGGCCTTGGCACTCTCCCAGAGCCTCCTTCTTGAGCTCGTTGTATTTATTTCCACAACAGGCTTTACTGCTAGTATGATATATTTCACATTCGCTTCCAGTGCAGTCTAATCTTATGTCACCTCTGTTTCCTTGCTCCCACCATGAACAGGTAGGACTCTGTTTTGTAACTTTTTCAGTAGAAGCTGCAGAATAATTCATGGGAAAGACCTCTCTCCATATTCTGCACTACCGATTAGAAAAATCAAAGCTATGATACCCACCTTTCCCTAGTTTTCTGTGTTAGCAAAAAACTGCCTTTACATCACACGTATGCAAAGAAGTTCTACTCAAGTATCCAAGCCAATTTCTCAGAAGGGGAGTGGCCCTCAAAGTAATGTTAGAAACTTGCACATGCTCAGAGAGCAATATGTGCAGTCAGTGGCCGAATCTGCATTTGGCTTTCCCACCAGCGTCCCAGCCCTTTGACTCCGTCTTCAAAAAAGCTGTCCACATTTGGTGTCATTTTCACACTTCAATTATGCTAGTATCCTTTCGCACATCCACATATGTTTATCGTCCTTTCGGGGCGACTCCACTGTCATTGCATCTCTGCACTGCTTTAAAAGAACCTTCTCCAAACAGCATTCAAACAAGCATAGAGAAAGACGGCATCACAGCAGCACGCAACTGATTTAAAATGCGAATGCAGATTCGACCAGTGTTGTAAATGATGGAGCAGTGGTTCAACTGAAGGTACTGTACTTTTTAATGTACGAATTCAGGCTATTAAATTTTAGGCAAGTGTCTTGAGCAGGGTAGTCTCCAAATTAGGGCAGATGGTGATGAGGAAATCCAAGCAGAAAACTGCTTCCCGTTCCCTCACAGGGAGAGGTCCTGAGGCAGTCAGTGAGATGAAACACTTGGTAGAGCCTCTTCTCTCATCTGCCAAGTGGTAGCACCACTGTGGCGCTCTTTCAATCAACACCTTTTTGCTGTGTGAAATGGGGAGAAAAAACACTGTAGGAAGTCCAATGGCAACTTTAGGGCTAACAACACTTAATCCAGTATGATCTTTCATGAGTCAGAGCTTATTTCCAGTGATAAAATGGAGAGCTCATACTGGAATAAACATTAATCGTTAAGGTGCCACTGGACTTCTATTTTTCATTGGGGTTTTTTTTGCTATTGTACACTAGCGTGGCTTTTTTTTGCCATCAAGTCACAGCAGGAATTCAAATGGAGAAGACCGTTTGAACATTTTTGCGCTGCTGTTTGCACAATGTGAGGATCTCTCTCTCTCACACACACACACACACACACACACACACACAAACCTGCCTTATACTTAATCAGATCCTTGACCCATCAAGGTCAGTATGCCTGTTCAGACTGGCAGTGGCTCTCCAGAGTCTTGGGCAGAGATCTGTCACATCACTTAATGCTTGGTTCTCTTAACTTTGTTGTTGTTCAGTCGCACAGTCGAGTCCGACTCTTCACGACCCCATGGACCAGATTACGCCAGGCCCTCCTGTCTTCCACTGTCCGCTGAAGTTTGCTCAATTTCATGTTTGTTGCATCGATGACACTGTCTAACCATCTCATCCTTTGCCGTCCCCTTCTTCTTTGACCTTCAATCTTTCCCAGCATCAGGGTCTTTTCCAGGGAATGCTCCCTTCTCATTTGGTGGCCAAAGTATTTGAGCTTCAACTTCAGGATCTGGCCTTCCAGGGAACAGTCAGGGTTGATTTCTTTTAGGATTGACTGATTTGATCTCCTGGCAGTCCAAGGGACTCTCAAGAGTCTTCTCCAGCACCATAGTTCAAAAGAATCTATTCTTCGGCGCTCGGCCTTCCTTATAGTCCAACTCTCGCAGCCATACATTACTACGGGGAATACCATTGCTTTGACCATGCGGACTTTTGTTGGCAAGGTGATGTCTCTGCTTTTTATCATGCTGTTTAGGTTTGCCATCGCTTTCCTCCCAAGGAGCAGGCGTCTTTTAATTTCATGGCTGCAGTCACCATCTGCAGTGATCTGAGATCCTAGGAATGTGAAGTCTGTCACTACTTCTACAACTTCCCCTTCTATTTGCCAAGGAGTGATGGGGCCAGATGCCATGATCTTAGTTTTTTTGATGTTGAGCTTCAAGCCCACTTTTGCGCTCTCCTCTTTGACCCTGAGCAAGAGGCTCTTTAGGTCCTCTTCACTTTCTGCCATCAGAGTGGTATCGTCTGCATATCTGAGGTTATTGATCTTTTCCCCAGCAATCTTAACTCCAGCTTGTGATTCATCCAGGCCAGCATTTCGCATGATGTACTCGGCATATAAATTAAATAAGCAAGGTGACAATATACATCCTTGTCGTACTCCTTTTCCTATGCTAAACCAATCAGTTGTTCCATATCCGGTTCTAACTGTTGCTTCTTGACCCTTATACAGGTTTCTCAGGAGACAGGTGAGGTGGTCTGGTACTCCCATCTCTTTAAGAACCTGCCATAATTTATTGTGATCCACACAATCAAAGGCTTTAGCATAGTCAATGAAGCAGAAGTAGATGTTTTTCTGGTACTCTCTTGCTTTCTCCATAATCCAGCGAATGTTGGCAATTTGATCTCTAGTTCCTCTACCTCTTCGAAACCCAGCTTGTACTTCTGGCAGTTCTCTATCCACGTACTGTTGGAGCCTAGCTTGTAGGATTTTGAGCATGACCTTGCTAGCGTGTGAAATGAGTGCAATTGTGCGATAGTTTGAACATTCCTTGATGTTGCCCTTCTTTGGGATTGGAATGTAAACTGACCTTTTCCAATCCTGTGGCCACTGTTGTGTTTTCCAAATTTGTTGGCAAATTGAGTGCAGCACTTTAACAGCATCTTCTTTTAAGACTTTGAATAACTCAGCTGGGATACCATCACCTCCACTAGCTTTGTTGTTAGTAATGCTTTCTAAGGCCCATTTAACTTCGCTTTCCAGGATGTCTGGCTCGAGGTCAGTGATTATACCATCGTGGTTGTCAAGGACATCGAGGTCCTTCTTGTATAGTTCTTCTGTGTATTCTTGCCATCTTTTCCTAATCTCTTCTGCTTCTGTTAGGTCCCTACCGTTTTTGTCCTTTATCATGGCCAGCTTTGCATGGAACGTTCCCTTGATTTCTCCAATTTTCTTGAAGAGACCTCTAGTCCTTCCCAATCTATTGTTTTCCTCTATTACTCTGCATTGTTCATTCAGGAAAGCCTCCTTATCTCTCCTTGCTGTTCTCTGGAAATCTGCATTCAGTTGGGCAAATCTTTCCTTTTCCCCATTGCCTTTAGCTTTCCTTCTTTCCTCTGCTATGTGTAAAGCCTCATCAGACAGCCACTTTGCTTTTTTGCATTTCTTTTTCTTTGGGATGGTGGTGAGTGCTGCCTCCTTTACAATGTCACGGACCTTTGTCCATAGTTCTTCAGGCACTCTGTCTATCAAATCTAGTCCCTTAAACCTATTCTTCACCTCTACTGTATATTCATCGGGGATGCGATCTAGGTCAAATCTGAATGGCCTTGTGGTTTTCCCAACTTTCTTCAATTTAAGTCTGAATTTTGCAATGAGTAGCTCATGATCTGAGCCACAGTCAGCTCCAGGTCTTGTTTTTACTGACTGGATAGAGCTTCTCCATCTTTGACTGCAAATTATATAGTCAATCTGATTTCGGTGTTGCCCATCTGGTGATGTCCATGTGTAGAGATGCCTCTTAGGTTGTTGGAAAAGGGTGTTTGCTATGACCAGCGTGTTCTCTTGACAAAACTCTGTTAGCCTTTGCCCTGCTTCATTTTGTTCTCTAAGGCCAAACTTGTCTGTTATTCCGATTACCTTTTGATTTCCTACTTTAGCATTCCAGTCCCCTATGATGATGAGGACATCATTTTTTGGTGTTAGTTCTACGAGCTGTCGTAGGTCTTCGTAGAACTGGTCCACTTCAGCCTCTTCTGCAGCAGTGGTTGGGGCATAGACTTGGATTACTGTGATACTGAATGGTTTGCCTTGGATTCGGACCGAGATCATTCTGTCATTTTTGAGATTGTATCCCAATACTGCCTTTCTCACTCTCTTGTTGACTATAAAGGCCACACCATTTTTTCTATGGGATTCCTGGCCACAGTAGTAGATATAATGGTCTTCTGAGTTAAATTCGCCCATTCCTGTCCACTTTAGTTCACTGATTCCCAAGATGTCGATGTTCATTCTTGCCATCTCATTTTTGACCACGTCAAGCTTACCTTGATTCATAGATCTTACATTCCAGGTTCCTATGCAGTATTGTTCTTTGCAGCATGGAACTTTCCTTTCACCGTCAGACACATCCACAACTGAGCGTCCTTTCGGCTTTGGCCCAGCCGCTTCACTCTTTCTGGGGTTACTCGTACTTGCCCTCTGCTCTTCCTCAGTAGCATATTGGACACCTTCCGACCTGAGGGGCTCATCTTCCGGCGTCATATCTTTTAGCCTTTTGTTACTGTCCATGGGGTTTTCTTGGCAAAGATACTGGAGTGGGTTGCCATTTCCTTCTCCAGGGGATCACGCTTGGTCTGAGTTCTCTGCTGTGGCCTGTCCGTCCTGGATGGCCCTCCACGGCATAGCCCACAGCCTCATCGAACCACGCAAGCCCCCTCGCCACGACAAGGCAGTGATCCATGAGGGAGTCTCTTAACTAGAGATGCCAAAGATTGAACCTGGGATCTCCCTGCATGCAAAGCAGATGCTCTTCCACTAAGCCAGGGCCCCTTCCCATCTCCTGGAGGCCAAAACAGGCAGCAGTGGTGGGGGGAATCTGATTTCCTACCAGTAATGCATATAACCCCCTCTCGAACAGTAAGAGTTTAAATGGGTTAGGTAAAAATTAGGACTTAAATGATTTTATTTCCCATCATTATTTATAATAGTTTAATTATTGTCATTTACCTTGAGTATGACAGGAAGCATTCATCGTTGCTTGGTAGAAGGTGCAGCTCATTGCAGATCGGCTGCCAGTGGGGATTAATTGCAACAGACTGGAGTATTTGTTAATTGATTTTCACTTAATTGATTAATGGACAAATTAACAAAATGTAAAACTTCACTGGCACTCTTATACTTGCTCGGGATAATATGGGTTCTCCCTATCTAGACACCTTGTTGGAGAGGAGTACTTGTAGGAGGAAATAAAATATACATGAATATACTACAGGGTGATGTAACATACATTTCAAACAAGAAGATATATAGAAATATCTAGATTATTAATTATGGCCTAATTAATTCTGTTGTAGTGTTCAGACAGAAAAGTCTTACTTTATTTAGCTCATTTGACCAGAGGTCTTAAGCTTAAACAGAACTGAAATAAAAATTATAACATCAGTTGATGTTACATAGTAGAATTAGAACAGATCCAATAAACATCAGAGATCATGAAAATCTGAATCATCATAATCTAGAAGAAGAAGAGAAGAGATTGGATTTATATCCCGCCCTTCACTACCCAAAGGTGTCTCAGAGCAGCTTACAAACTCCCTTCCCTTTCCCTCCCCACAACAGACACCCTGTGAGGTCAGTGGGGCTGAGAGAGCTCTGACAGAAACTGCTCTTTTTCAAGAACAGCTGTGCCAGAACTATGACTTGCCCAAGGTCATCCAGCAGGTACAAGTGGAGGAGTGGGGAATCAAACCCGGTTCTCCCAGATTAGAGTCCACACATTTAACCACTATACCAAACTGGCTCTCAAATCTAAAACTATAGAACTAAATCTAAAAACTATAGAACTATAAAAGTTTTAGAGAAGATTAAAATTCCTTAATATAATAAATACACTTCGTAAGAATTAAAAAAGGATTCAGATGGGATAGACCCTGAATGATAAGTCAGGGTAAACCTTCTGTTAACATCTTCAGAATCATGAGTTGGTTGTAATCTAAAATCCTAGTAAATCATATAATAATATCATCATTTCCTTATGATTAACATAGGGACATTTCTCCAGCATTTCAGAGAGGTTATTATTGCCAGATATTTTTCGACAGAGCAAATTATTTCAGGATCAAAATCCACCAATAGTTGGAATGTTACCCAAGGTCCCTGTCAGGGGCCAGGTGCAGTTGCAGTAAGAGTCCAGAGTCAGAGTTATTGTCAGTCCAAAGTCAAGGTTCTAGAAGTCAGGTGAGGCAGCATCATTCAGTCCAAAGTCATACACAAGAGCAAGCAGGTCCGACATCCAAGTCCAAAGCTGGTCCAAAGGTCACCGGGGTGAAGCTGATTTAGGACCTGTGGTTACAGAGTTTACCAGGTGGCAACTTGTTGCTTCCACATCAAGCAGTCTCCCTTGACTGGCTTTTATAGGTATCTGCTGGAAGGTCTTATCTGCCGGAACTGCTTGGGAGTAACCCTGCAGCTACTCATCATCAGCAAGCAGCTGGCATCAGGCCAGGAGATGTGCGCTTTGTCTTCTCCCCTGGAGCTTTATTGTAACCGTTTGTTCCTGGCACTCAAATGGTGTGAGTGAAACTGGAGGCTGGTAATGACCACCTGGGTTTCATCTGCTGGAGGTGCTGGTGGCTCTGCATCAGCTGTGGGCTGTGAACTCTGACAAGCCTGCAGGTAGGCTTCCCAATACTTACCTCATGCCGGCGGGGGACAGATATGTCCTGACAGGACCATCCCCAGGGGAAGGAAAGACGCGCTGCACGATGCCGTCACCAGGAAGTGACGCTAGGCGATGCTCTGGCAATGTGGCTGGAAACTCAATGGTACCATCGAGTTTTGAGCCCCATTCCCAGAGCGTCGCCTGGTGTCACTTCTTGGCGATGGCATGGTGCATTACAGGGAGGAATGGTCTGACTGGGGAGCATGTTTCCCCCGCCTGCACATGGTAAGTACTTGGGAACCCTACCTGCAGGTCATCTTTTTGCTTGCTGGCTTCTGCTGATTGAGAGCTGGTTACAGGGGACTCCTCTTCCCCTGAGGAGTCTATCTCTCCTGACTGGCCCACGACAGTTCCATGGGAAGATGATGTTTGAGCAAGATCAGACTAATCCAGAGGGACCTGGGAACTGACCATTGGGAACAGAACAATAAGAGGTGTTCCAGTGACTCTAATGCACCAGATGCACAGTCACATAACCGATCCAAATATGAGATTTTTGCAAGATGTACCATTAACTCTACAGTCAGAAAGGTGTTTAATCTAGCAAACGTGAAAGCATGTCTGGGGCTAGGGATTGTGAGAAATCTCAGATATGAAGGTAGAATCATGGGGAGAGGAAGCCCTAATGCAAGAGTGGAAGATACACACCTAATTAGCCTCAATGCTTCATGGTAGCTTATGTTATTAAGCAGCATAGTGAAGAGGCCAGACAGTTGGAGCTTAAGCTTATTGTCTATGTCTTTCCCACATACTTCTATGATTGTCCTCTCCTTCAGCAAGTGTCGATAATCCCCTTGGGGATTAGATGCTGAATAAAAGGCCTTCTGTCTTAGTTTGAAGGCAGCCATCCAGGGCTTTAGTTCAAAGGAGCATGGCACTGCTTCCAGTCTAAGCGCAGTTCCTGCAGCACATCTAGAGACACCTGCCAGCTGGTGTAGAAACTGAACAAGTGTTTTATCTAGAGGTTCAGAGACTTTGTCTCTCCAGATGGCTGCCCAGTATAGAATCTGGGGAATTATTTTAGCATTAAAAGCTCTGGTAGCCATCGGTACATACTTCCCGTCTTTTGAATAGAAGAACCTTAGGAGTGTATCTGAATTTGTCATAGCAGTACCAATTGCTGAGCGAACATGTGATCTCCATGACAGATAATAACTAAAAGTCACTCCCAGGTATTTAACTTAGGTTGTCTGCTCTATTTTCCCTCCCTTGATGGTCCATGTTTTCTGGCTATGGCAAGGCTTCTTTGAAAAAAACCAATATTTTCAATTTATCATAATTTACTGATAGTCTCTCTTGAATGCAGTAATCATTGAATGCATTTAGTACCTTATGGAGGCCCACTTCTGATCTAGATATTAGGACTGTATCACCCACATAAAGCAGGACAGGAATTTCAAACCCAGCTAATATAGACATATGATAGGCTGATATTTTGATATAGGGGGTCATGTCATTTATATAGAAGTTAAAGAATGTGGGGGCTAGCAAGCAGCCTTGTTTTACTCCTTTCAAGAGATGAATCGAGCTAGTAAGCTGGCCCTCCAAGCCACAATGGATTTGCGCAATGGGATTCTCATAGTTTGAAAATAAACCAAAGTAATCTTTTGTCTATTATTGTTTTATTCAACCTGGCCCAAGGGTGGGATCTAGGGACTGAATTGAAGGCAGCCCTAAGATCTATAAAAGCTACATAGAGGCAACCACCAGAATAGGAGGAGTATTTATCAGCTAAGTGGTATAGGATAAGGCAGTGATCCAAGGCTGAGACACCTTTCCTTGATCCAGCTTACTTGGGGTATATTTCAGGGCTCTTTTTGTAGCAGGAACTCCTTTGCATAGTAGACAACACACCCCTAATGTAGCCAATCATCCAAGAGCTTACAGTAGCCCCTGTAAGCAGAGCTCTGTAAGCTCTTGGAGGACTGGCTACATTAAAGGTGTGTCGCCTAATATGCAAAGGAGTTCCTGCTACAAAAAGAGCCCTGTTATTGCTTCTGATTCCAACCAAGTCAGCAATTTAGAGCATAGGAAAGCTACATAAACCTTGCCTATTGATGAAGGGATCATTTGAGAAAAGGTTTTGGGATGGCATCAGACAGGATGCCCAGAGTATATTGGTCTAACACAGCTGCCCAGGAGACAGCTAGTGTTCTACAGTTTCATTGTTTGGAAGAGTCTTACAATCAAGAGATCTGAACCAGACATTAGAACTATTTCAGGCATATGATAAAATTGTGGCTCAACTCCCTGAGGCTATGAGGTCCCACGCTAAGCAACGACATCCAGCAAAGGAGGTGCCTACGAGAGGTTGGTTTGATAGTGAATGTTGCAACATGAAGGCCCAAGTGCCGCTTTTCCTGATTAAAAAGCTTCACCTGGAAAACACCTGTCAGGTCAGATGTTCAAAGGAGGGAGATCTAACTCCCAAAATTCCAATCAACATAGGAGTAAAACAAGGTTGCATATTAGGTCTGTTACTATTTAACCTCATCCTAAATTACTTGGCCCCCTTCTTGGAAGGAATTGATGGTCACAACCAATGCTCCCTCTAAGCTGTGGGGTCCTGTGAGCAAAAATTCTACTTTGTGAGCTGCTGGCATTAAAGTTGTGAGTGAGCAATTTGGCTGCTGCATAGATTAGTTTGCTCTGGAGCCATCCTTCCTGAGCTAAGACAAAAATGTGTGAGCCGGAGGCTAAAAAACTGTCAGCTGGCTCACACTAACTCAGCTGAGAGGGAACACTGGTCACAACCCAAAACTAGGGGCAAGGCATGTCTCGCTACTCCTGTATGCAGGTGATGCTGTTTACTCTCCCTGTCAGAAATAGGGATGAAAAGGATGTTATCTTGTTTTTTAGACTATTGTGAATTGAATTATTTGACACTATATTTCGATAAATCAAAAATAATGGCTTTTGGGAATACCTGGCAACCTGTCAAGTGGAGTATGAGAGGGAAAGGGATTGAGTAGGTCAAAAGCTTTAGATGTTTAAAGGTAAAGGTTCCCTTGCTCGAAAGCCAGTTGAATCTGACTCTAGGGTTGCGGTGCTCATCTCCATTTCAAAGCCGAAGAGGCGGCGCTGTCCGAAGACGTTTCCGTGGTCATGTGGCCGGCATGACTAAACACTAAGGCGCACGGAATGCTGTTACCTTCTCACCAAAGTGGTACCTATTTATCTACTTGCATTTTCTTGCTTTTGAACTGCTAGGTTGGCAGGAGCTGGAACTAGAGATGGGAGCTCACTCCATCATGCGGCACCTGGGTCTCGAACTGCTGAACTACTGACCTTCCACAACCTGCAGGTCAGCATCTTAACCACTTGAGCCACCGCAGCTCATTTAGATGTTTAGGATTGTATTTTCACTACAGTGCCCATAGAACAGAAGTGGTAAAATCTGAATAATAATTTTCTGGCGATCACTCAGGGTTTTTTTTTATACTAAGGGCAACCAATTCATTCCTGTAGCCCTTAGAGTGTTCAATCAGAATATTAGTGCCAAACTGCTCTATGCTGTACCAATTTGGATCACAGCCTTTAATATAATAGTAGAACAAATACAATCTAACTCGTTAAGGCAAATATTAGGGCTACCAGTGTGTGTGTCCTATGCTGCTATATGCTTGGAGAGTAATCAGAGACTCTTAGAGACAAAAGCCTGGATTATTACAATTAAAATTTTGGCTATGCTTACATTTTAGGAGTAGCCCCAATAGTCATATTGCAGATTTGTTTTCGGAATCTCAACCATCTGCATGGTTATCTGCTATAGAAAAGAAAATCACTGTAATTGTGTTTAGTTTGGATGACTTAGGTTCCCTCCGTGAGAGGACTGCCTTGATTAAACACAGACTTATAGATATTGACCTGCAAGAACTCAGAAGCCTTGGGTAGATGCTCCCCTTTGAGGTGGGGGCCCACCCCTAGTGGTTCCTTGGCAGAATATTTTTCTTGTTTGACCCCCCCTTACCTTTGTAGAGCTTTTACGTTAGCTCATTTTAAGGTTCTTCCTTCTGCCGTATTGCTTGGGAGGTTTAAAAAAAACTCTGTATTCTAATAGATTTTGTGTCTGTGGTTCGAAGGACATAGAAAGTATTGAGCATGTGTTCCTGAACTGTGTACTTTATTGTGATATTCGTGCATATTATTTAGATCCTCCTCTTCAAAAGTGTGATGGCCAATCTGATCATGGTAAGATCTCCCATCTATTCTCCGCTCATGACCCTGAGATTATTGAGACTGTGGCTAAATTGATTTGTCATGTGATTAAAAGGAGAGGGATGTTTTAAAAGCTGGGTTAATGTTCCCTTCCCTGTTGACTGTGCATGTGTACAATGTTATGTCAATGAAGGTTGTTGTTGTTGTTGAAAGCAGACTGATAGGCTCTTGACAGAAGAGTCAATGGCTTTGATTTTAGTCTTTATTCCATTACTCTTTTCTCTGTTTCCACACATGAACAAATATGCTGGACTGAATAATTTGAAATCTCTTCCCAAGTGAAAAAGTATTTTTAGGCACAAACCATGACATATTTTCTCAGATACCGCCAAGTGAGATAAAAGTGAAACTCCTTTGCTATCTGCAGCAAGATTGAAATATTTTTACCATTTTAAGATTTTATTCCTTTTGCTGATATCCTGACCTCCCATGCCCATGGATCTATTTAAATGTTGCCCATCTATCTAGGGCTAGGGAGATTGGCTGTTCAAAGGCGGGGGGGGGAGGCAAAAATAACACCTAAAATTACACAGCAGGAAGGTTAACTTTTCTGGCACCTCCACTGCCCACTCCCACCCAATATATTCCTAGAACAAAGTATCCAAACTGTTGTGGTATGTGAAAGGAGCACAACAAACAGACATTTCTGACATTTATCTATATTGACTTGAATCCTTTGAATAAGTTCCACGTGAGCAAGAGTCTCTGCCATAGAGTGCACATCTTCTTTCTCTAAAACTTCTGTTGGTGCAATAGGGTTGCCAGGTCCTATTTACAGAATAGCAGGGTCCCTGGAAGTCTCCTCTCTCTCGCACGCTGCGATGACATCACCCAGAAGTGATGTTATCGCATCGGGCACGTTGGGGGGTGGGGCCACAATCATTCGAGGGAAAACCATAGGCTTCATCAAATACAAATGAATGTGACTATGAGATATATCTAGAGCATTTGCCAAATGGATTAACTTTGTATTTCAATGCTACCCACTCTGATAAAGGTATACACGAAGCGAGATGTCATATGCATGGTTTGTTGGTGCTGATGGTGTTTGAATTGCTTCCAATAAACTGAATACTGAAAAAATAATTTATAAGTTGGTGAAGAACCTTTTTTTTTGGCACTATACATCACGGTTGTTTGTTTCCTTTCAGCTTCCGGGTGGGGTCTGGAGATCTCTTGGAATTACAGCTTATCTCCAGACTACAGAGGTCAGTTCTTCCAGAGTTCTGCTGGAGAAAATGGGTGCTTCGGAGGGTGGACTGTAAGGCATTATACATCACAGAGGCCCCCGTCCTCCCCAGGCTCCACCTCCAAATCTCCAGGACTTTACCAACCCAGAGCTGGCAACCATATGCCCCCTCGCCAGTGGCCGTTGGGGGGGGGGGACCTGGCAAACCCTAACATGGAGGGTTCAGTCTGTGTTGTTAATAGACATTGATAACCCTGTTTTCTGGGAACTTGTCTAATTCCTCTTTAAAACCAATAGTTACAGCATTGCTTGGGACACACAAGCAGTTGCTGTCAACTCAAGGGTCATGCTGATGTCTGAACTATGTACAAGGTCTTGGAAGGACAGATCAGCCTTTGACTGATATGCCCATTAATATTACTGATTATAATTCCCTATAAATCCTTCGGAATAGATTGCATTATTAAAACGAGCCTTACCTTCAACTTGATTTCTTTATTTTTAAAGAGAGGGTAATTATGTCCTTGTTGGAATATCAGTATTCATAGAGTGGTGCTGTCTAAGGGAAATAGAGCTATACGTTGTTGTAACATGCCATAATAAGGTAGCCTGACCTATGTACCAGAATCCTTGGGGTGCTTTCAAAGTATTTTCAAAGGCACCTTCTGGGTTGTTTACAATGTCTCTTCCATGTGCTTTATCTTCCAGGAAATTGCATCTCTTCATAATGTACAGGCAACATTTGTGACTTAGCAGGTCATAACTTTTGTGCTGAATACAGATCAAAGCTGGTGAATTGCGCAGGAAATTTTTTGCTGCGGTTCTGCTCTCCTGTTCCACTGCTGTTTCTAAGGTCCTAAAAACGACCTGCCAGTCCTCCTATCCAGGCCCCTATATTTGCACAGGAATCTAGATACTGAGCATTGCACAGAAATGCAAGAAATTTGTTTCAGCTTCTGCCTCTCAAGAGAGATTTCTTTACCAGCGTCAAGATCCAAGTCAGGGGAGGAGGCCTTACCAGGTTCTTATTTTTTTCAAGTGGGTAAAATGAGTGTGTATTCCTTACTCATACCCAGGGTGTTGTGGAAGAGACAGAATCTTTTATCAAGGCAGTATTTCTGTTTCTGGGATGGGATTAGATTTGAATCCCCCTCTCAGTCATGCAAGCTTTGTGGGTGACCTTGAGCCAGTCATTCTCTCTCAGCCTAGCCTACCTTGTAGGGTTGTTCTGAGCATAACATGAGGCGCTTCATTGATATTGAAGCTGCTTTGGATCTGCACTGCAGAGAAAAGAGTGGTAGAAATAAAAATTAAACATAATTTAATTGTGGGAGGGAAGGCAGCATGGTATAATCCAGTCTTGTCAGATCTTGGAAGCTAACCAGGGTTGGTACTTGGAAACAGGCTTGCCAAGAACTTACCTTAGTTCGGCGGGGGACAGATACGTCCTGGCAGGACCATCCCCGGGGGAAGGAAAGATGCGATGCACAATGCCGTCGCCAGGAAGTGACGCCAGGCGACGCTCTGGCAATGGGGCTGGAAACTTGATGGTACCATTGAGTTTCCAGCCCCAGTGCCAGAGCGTCACCCGGCGTCACTTCCTGGCGACGGCATCGTGTGGCGTGGGTGTTGCCCGGAGGAATGTTCCAGCCGGGGACTGTCTGTCCCCCGCCGAATTATGGTGGGTACTTGGCAGCCTTACTTGGAAGGGAGACCAGCAAGGAAGACTTTGCAGAGGAAGGCAATGGCAAACCACCTCTGCTTAATCACTTGCCTTGAAATCCCCTTGCTGCGGTCACAATAAGTCAATGGCAACTTGACAGCACTTTACACACAGTGCATAAGCTGTACTTCCACTGGAAGTCTAAGTGGAATAATATCACACTTTCACCTGTTGGATAGTTCCAGTGATATTATCGATGGTGTGGGTGGGTTCCCAGCAGTATGCAATGCCACACCATTTTTTCCCGATCTTTTAAAAAGACCAAATTTAGTCATGGCCAAGTCTTCTGCTGTACTGTTCAGGCACAGCAGTGCACCTTACAGGAAATCTTTAAAAGAACTTTCCCCCTCTTCCCTCTACAGCTATCACCATGTTTTGAACTTTAAAAAAACCCCGATTTCTTTGTAGAAATGAGCCTTCTCTTTCCAGTGCGGAAATACATATCACACCATCAACCTAGGGATGATCAATTTTTACCATTTGCTACCAATTTCACCTCCTGCCAAGGGAAGACTAGTTTCCAATACCCATGGTACATCTCCTCTGTCTATTGGATTGTGGCTAGTCAGCCATAACAAATTAAGATACAGATGGCTGCCCTGAGCTTGGGTGAACAGAGAAAATGGGGGGAAATCCGTTTGTTGTCTATTAAAACATGTAATAGTCAGTACTAATGGTACCCTATGTTTTTATAATTATCTTTGGCACTGTGATATTTCCTGGGGCTAGACACCGCCTCATAGGATTTTCACCTGTTAAAATTTTACACCTACCTCAGTGCACCAGCGTTCCAGCAGGAATTTTAAAAGGTTTTGGAGGATAGTATCTGAGCCTTATGAACCCACCCATGGCTACATTGATAACTGAGGGATAACACCATAAACTGACAGGAACAAGGCGAGTTGCTTCTTAAAGTGAACAAGGACAAAGTTTATTTAGAAAGAAATACACACCTGAGGTACATATTACAGTTGAAGGATGTTAGGTTTCAAACAGTACAACCCCAAGTAGTATAAGCCATTCAGAACTTTTTATCATCGAAGCACCTGCTACTGTCTCTGTATTAGGAAAAACAACCTTGTGAACATGGTAACTGTTTAATCCTATTAGAACTCACTTCCATCAGCCACAGTGTTGGGGACATTGTAGTCTTGGCTTATCGTAACAGGGTCCCATCCTCCAGGAATGATTGCACGGTGGCATGTGCCAACCATATCTATAAAATCTTTGGTGGCAGCAACCTTGTCTCCCAAATTCAGTTTATGATTCTCTAATAAACAATCACGTGATTAGTTTCAATAATAAATCAAGTAACGAGACTTTTGCTACCTCTTTCTTTTGATTTAGAAACCAGATACTTTATCTGAATTCTGTATAATGCTTTTGTTATTAAAACATACATTTTCCAGAGATTCAGATAGTTCCAAGCAGAGCCTTTTCACTTTTGCTTCCTAGATTATACATCCAAATTCATCACAGAATTGTGTGGGTTTAAACCCATTGTAATTCACAGCTTGACATTCCCAAGTCTGTTTTCAACTGTGGCTAATGGTGATTGATATTGCTGTCTAAGCAATATGTATCTCAGCCACCTGGCTGTGACCAGGGAACCAGAGACGGAGGTCACATGCACATATACTGCTAGTGCTTAGGAATGGCTTCCCCGCAGTCAGGTCCCAGACTGCTGAGGACAGCTGGCTGTGGGCATACCAAACTATGTGCATGGTGGGGCTTATTACTCATGTGCCCAGTCATGAAAGTTCCAGGACAGACTATTCTGTTCTGCTCAGCAATTATTGCCCTCGAGTATTCTTCTCAGAGACATCCAAGTCTTACAATGGGTTAGCTATTCCTAACATCTATCTAATTTATAATCCCACCCTTATACCATGGGGATCAGGAAGGCATATACTAAGTTATCCTATTTGACCCTTTGTTAAATACTGGGTTCAAGACGCATTGCAGTGAAGCAGCTGTACTTTATTAAGTGATTTCAGGAACAAGACTAAAACCCCGGGGCAACAGCCCTGTTTAAATAGCATGCAAAAACCACACCCAAACACACCCCACTTCCAATGATGGGCTATTTACATAACATTACTTCCTCACTGGTCAACTCCAGAGTCCTGGTGGGCTGTTGTTCTGGATCTCCAAGCTCAGCCAGTTTCTGGTAGACAGTCCTGGAATGTTCCAGCCCTAATTCATAACATCCTTGCAGAAACCCTCTGAGATTAGTTAGACTGAGAAAGATTGACTTGATCAAGGAAATCCAGTGTGCTTCACATCCAAGTGGGGATCTGAACTCAGTTCTTCCAGGTTCAAGCCCAACCATAACACCATATTGATTTCTCCTACATGGCATATGGGAAGAAAGATGTTAGAAATAATTGCATAAAATTAATTATGAAATGTGGTTGCAAGCATAGATTACCGACTAACAGGAATAGACTCAGATAATGTGTTGGATCTAGACTTAATTTTGTCAGCAGAATTGAACTTCCCTGCTTTCCACTGCAGCCCTATGGTAAAATGTGAAGGGGTCTTGCAGCAGAACCAGGGAATTGGTAGAAAGCACCAGTTTAGTCAGGATCCAACCCAGTTAACTTTCCAAAAAGGTATGTGTAAACAAACTCCCTAGAAAAAAATTACTACATTCTGGTAGTTACATATGGCAGTCCTATAGACTGAATGTAATCCTGCTTTAAGATCATTCATAAACAGCTAAAACAGATTTTCCCGTAATTCCCATATGATCACTTAAGCATCCTTCAGTTCTTTTGTATAATGTATTGATACCTGGCAGAAAGATTAACTGCTGACTCAACTGATGAACAGCATTGGTTTTCAGTGAAAAGACGATCTATTTCCAGTATAGAAAATTCTAAAATCAGTTACATGATGCTTCTAAATTCATTGGGGTCAATAGGCTTAGAAGGTGTTTCTCTGTTTAGGACTGTATTATTAGAATCTTTGCACAGATTACATTTATGATGAGGAATGAGGAAGAACTATCATCTTTCTTTTATTAAAAATAACAAATATAAGCAACAGGCACAAGTAAACAATTTAAAACAGACTAGAAGCACAAATTGGACAAGTATAGGGGTTCAATCTTACCATTTCATTCCATTAGTGTCTGCATATTTCTCTGGTGCAAGACAACCTTCTACTGAAACAAAATGAATTTGCATCAATGAATTTGCACTGATTTGCATCAGTGGAAGTCCCTTGTGCCAGAGGAACATATGGGAACTGATGGTAGGATCTAACCCTGTAAGTAATACAGGTAATACTTTTAACAATACAGTAAGCAAGGACTCTTGTTCCTGAAATGCAGTTGTTGGTAATTAGTTAATAATCAGTGCAATAATCTGAGGGAAGGTAAGATAGAGAAGCAAAAGGAAACCACTGAACTGATGTTTTCAGAGAGAAACATTATGCATTTTACTTTCTGAAGGTAATTCTTGCTCAGCAATTTTCTTTCCCCCTCTCTTTTTGGCTCCTAATCCATTTGAAACGATACCTGGCTGTTGGTCCTATTTCTTCAGCATTGGAATCTAAAGTGCCTCTGTTGATTATGGAACCCGGGTATAAATTATCTCTGGTGAAAGCTGGTGCTAAATAACAGGCTGTACCACTAATTAGGGTAAATGTCATAGCAAGAGCATGCTGACATTGTTACAATTAATGGCACAGCACATTACTATTTAAAATACCTTTGGAAGTTAATGGAATTGTATTAATTGTGTGGCTGAAGGGACTGAGAGAAGTGGAGTACATCATTTCTGAATTCTGGAGCGGCACCTCTGTCAGTATATTAGAACTAGGTGCCATGCAAGTTCTTTATGCCTTAAAGATTTTCTCTTGTATGGCCATTTCTCAGTTTAATATGGAGCCTGTGCCCTGAATTCTAGTTAAAAAGGAAGGAATCCAGGTGAATTCACGTGGTAGCTCAACAGTGCAGTAAACGAAGACCAAATGTTGGTATGTGCTTTGTGCTGGAGTGAGCAACTCAGCATGCCTGGATGGGTGGTGGTGGCACATCACTTGAAGTGTGTATAGGTATTATCTCCTCAAATGGAGTGCTACCCTCTGACCCCTCCTCTCTTTCTCTCTCACTTTGTCCTCTCACTTACTACACATGGCCTTCCATGGAGACACAGGTCTCTCCTGTAGATACAATGCCCTCATACTCCCTCACACATGATGCCAGACAAGCTGGCCTGTTGCGATGGGGAAAGTGCTCTTTAGATGAGTCTTCTCTCTCTTCTTTTGACTGCAACCTAAATGTGAACTGGATCTACTTGAATAAATGCAGGGCTCTTTTTGTAGCAGGAACTCCTTTGCATATTAGGCGACACACCCCTGATGTAGCCAATCCTCCAAGAGCTTACAGAGCTCTTCTTACAGGGACGACTGTAAGCTCTTGGAGGATTGGCTACATTAGGGGTGTGTCGCCTAATATGCAAGGGAGTCCCTGCTACAAAAAGAGCCCTAAATAAATGTAAGTTTACCTTATTTATTTACTGCACTCAGTATCACGCTTCTATGACTGGGCAAAACTCTGCTATATATTAACCTGAGTACTAGTATGTACTGTGTTATTCCCAGTTTCCCTGCCATTAACACCTATGCTCCAATGCTAATTTCTCTATCTGGTTTTTTTTTATTTATTTATAATGTGTCAGCAGAGCCTCTACCAGGAAATTCTAAATATCTTATGAATACAGATCATACGGGCAGATAAATTATGAAAAGGAAATGCATTTACGCAAAAGTTCTGAATTTGCTTCTAGCCCTATCCTGTCTTCAAGCTCTGCCAGCCCGATAGGATAATGACCAAATGTGTTAGTGTTGTAACTCCAAGTTATAACAAGGTATGGAAGTTAAGATGATATAATGCTGAAGCTCGAATGGCATTGTTGCTAGGAGTGCTCTTTTTCAACAAGGTATAAAGGTGATTGTCTGACGTTGGCTGATTTGGCCACACTGATCCCTGCTTCTGATAGTTTGACGCTGCTGGATAATTGCAAAACACTCTATGTGGGGCTGCCCTTTAGAGTAACTCAGAAACTTCTGCTCCTGCAGTTGGCACCTTTGGTGATGGAAATTAAAGAAAGGGCACTATGCAGAAAAGTAATGGCATGGCCGGCCCGTTATTGTTAAATTTTAGACTGTTGCTTAGGGTGACGGCTCGGCGAGGGCGCCATTCTGGCTGGCCTCGTTCCCTCCTCACCCTGCACAGGAAGCCTCCCTTGCCGGCATCTTGCTCCGTCCCCGGCAAGAGACTCCCCTCTTTGCAGCCCCCCAGACAGAAAGAGATGGAGGTGGGGGGGGAGGCACCGGACGATGGGAAAGTGCTGCTCAACCTCCGCCGCCCTCATCCCCATGGTCTCTTTGGAACTCCTTTTCCAGCCTGGCACAGGCACCCTCCCCCGGCCCTCGAGTGATCCCACGCCCCCCCCTGCATGCATTTGCAGCTTGCCCCCTCGGCCTACCCACTGCGGCTCCAGCACCCACCCCCATCCCGCACAGGGGGGCACCAGAATGTATCCTCGTCTAGTGAGCAAAAAAACCTGGGGCCGTCACTGAGTAATGGCCTGACTCACTTCAGAAGCCATGTTTGCAGCCTGGGGCCGGGAGCAGGTGAATAAGATTGTCCTTGCCAGCTCTGGGCCAGGCACATGGAGCCAGAGCTCCTGGGGGGGTCGAGCTTGGCAGCAGCCCAGGCCAACCAGTTGGTGGGTCATCAGGCTGGCCTAGGGAGGGGAGGGGTTCTGGGTGGACCTGGAACCCAGAGTTCTCCTTTGCTTCACCCATTCCCTACTTAAGCAAGCTGCTGCCAAAGCCTCACCTTCTTGGGTGCAGATTGGATGGAAAGCTCAGGAGCCCGCCACGTGGAAGCAACATGTGGCTTTTAACTGTGCTGGAGGTTTAAAGCCTTCTCTGTTCTTCAGTTGATTTGTGGTTTACAAGTCTGGGTTTCTACAGCTCTAGCTGGGTGCAGCCATTGACAGCATGAAGTCTTGGCTCACTGGTGTTGGGAGGAGAGTCCGAGGTGACAAGAAGACCTGCCCAGTGGCAGTGTGCGCAGGAAAGCAGGCTGAGTATTGAGATCTCCAGGTTCAATTGTAAGGTCAGGGAGCAGATCTTGGATGGCTGTTATATCAACATCTTCGCCATCCTTAAACCTGAAGGGGTGAGGGTGGGCTTAGGCTCATCTCAATAAAAAGGATGCTAATAAAGGTGGTTCTGCGCTCACCTTCCAAAACTGGCTGATGGAGTATGGGGTGTTCATAGGAATCATGCAATCAGCCTACCCAGACTGGGGAAGGCATTTAACCAACCATGTGTACAATGTCTTCCAGGCTCAGGCAATGGCGGGGGATAGCACCACCACTGAATATGATGAGACCTTTCATAAGCGGGCCTCACATAGCAAAGTCACCAGGTGGAATCTAATTAACAAAAAAAAATCTGGTGAAGCATTTCAGATACACATGGATGCTTCTGGTAGCTTGGGGTTTGGTATTTCCCTACTAGGTCACTCGTGAGCCCAGCATTGGCATTCGTATGAACTTCACTTTCTTAGAGTTCTGTCCTATCCTAGTGGTTGTTTGCATCTGGCAAGATCCCTTTCAGAATAAGCTCATCCTGTTTTGGTGAAGCAACCAGGCGGTAGTCAGAGTTATTAACCACCAATCCTCATGCTCTGAGTGGGTTATGCGGTTGGTTCACAGGTTTGTCTGTCTCATAGCTAACATCTCATTCCCAGCCCAGTACATTGCAGGCACCAGTAATAACATCATGGATGTCTTGTCTCAAATTCAGGTGGAGAGATTCCTGGTGCTGGCCTCCAACATGAACCTCCACCTGGACCATTTCTTGAAAGAACTACGGATGCTTGGCAGTGATTTATTATGCAGGGAGTGTTTGGGTTCATCACCCCTTCCACTCAGCAATCATACTTCAAAGCCACCTCCAGGTTTCTTACTCTCGTCAGCCTACTCTTGGATCCCCCTGCTGCTGCAGATTGCTGTGCCCAGCATGGCTTCCAAGGTGCTTTTCAAGAAGTGCACAAAATGCCTGACCAGACAGTGATGAGCATGAATTTTGTGGAGTGGGCAGTAACACAGGTAGGAATGGGTTGATGCCCCAGCTCATAGCAAAGGGCTATGGTGGAAGTCACCCATTTTGACAAGCGTTGAAATGAAATTGGCAGCCCCACATTCAGGAGACCATTGGCAATGAAAACCCTAGGAGACTTACGGACAGGTTTTGTCTGGTGTAAATAGAAACAGAGCGCTCTGCAAACATCGAGGCAGTGTAAGGCTCTCTGAGGTGCATCAGCTGGGTTTGGAAAGAAGGTAGGTAAGATAAATGACTGAGACAGATGAAAGGCAGAAACGACTTTAGGGAGGAAAGAAGGATCTAGTCGAAGGACAACCCTCTCCTTGTGGAAAATTGTATAGGGGGGATCAGCATGAAAGGCAGCAAGTTCCCCAACCCGACGAGCAGTCGTAATTGCAATCAGAAAAGTCATCTTCCAGGAGAATAAGCGGAGAGCTGCGGAAGCCATGGGTTCGAACGGCTTGGCCATAAGTTGAGTGGGGACAAGTGAGAGACTCCAAGCGGGTACCAAAAGGCTTTTGCGGGGGACACAGCTGAAGAAGACACTTGAGGAAGGACTTAGTGAGGCGGTACGAAAAAACTGTGGAGCCCTGTATCAGAGGATGGTATGTGGAGATGGCTGCTAAATGGACCCATAAGGAGGAGTAAGCAAGGCCAGATTCCTTCAAGGAGACAATATAAGAGAAGATCTCACGGAGAGACGCTTGGACTGGATCAAAGAAATGGTGAGAGGCATAAGATTGAAATCTCTTCCACTTCAAAGGGTAAGTGGTATGGGTAGAGGGCTTCCTGGCATTGAGGAGGACTTCAGACACTTCTGGCGGGAAGTCTAGTGCAGGATCTTCCAGGCAGTCAAGCGGAAGAAGGTCGGGTTGTGGTGCAGGATCCTGCCTCGATCCCAAGAGAGGAGATTGGGAACAAGAGGCAGGGGCTGGAACGTGTACCTGGAGAGGTGGAGGAGGTGCGGAAACCAGACCTGATGTGGCCACCAGGGCGTGAGGAGAATGCAGGAGGTGGCATCGACTACAGTCTTCTGAACTACACAAGAAATCAGAGGGAAGGGCAGGAAGAAATAAAATAGGGTTCCCTTCCAAGTGTGGAGGAGAAAAACGTAAAAGCAGCACAAATATAAAACTTCACAGTTAATCATAACAATTATAAACAATCCTAAAGTGCTAAGGTGCCAGAGCCAAACTTGATGGTAATAATAAAACTGTAATAGCAGTGGCACCAGGACATGTTGGATTAATCAGAAGGGAATGGTCAGTGTTGTAATTCAGCTTATCCCATCCAGTTCTGCTGGCGCACACAGAGTGCTGATGGTGAGTCCAGGAGGCGGGCCTAAGCACAGCACAGTTGTTACGTGTGGCTCCTAATTAAAGGCCTGGTGGAAGAGCTCCGTCTTGCAGGCCCTGTGGAACTGTAAAGGGTCCTGCAGGGCCCTGCTGTCTTCCGGGAGCTCGTTCCACCTGCATGGAGCCGCCATACTGGGAATTCTTACAGATACACGCCTCACTCCAGAATGAGCATTCAGCAGGAGCCTTTAATCCATTCCTCCAATTGTGGAAGGAAGCACTCCACACAATTAAGAATACAAAGGGATTTCATGTCTCAAAACGGGACTACTGCAAATGTCTCTTATGTCTCTCTTCCCGCCTCCCCTATAATATGTGGTAACTATATCGGCTAAGTAACCCATTCTCTCTCAACAGTTGTTAGCAGCCTCTCTAATACAAGAGACACAGGGTATGTATGTGCTGCACACAACAGCTGGGAAGGCTGTACACTCCAGAGTCCAACATACGGGAAAGTCCCCATCATGCATCATGGAGGACATCTTTGTTGATGAACCCAATAGCTTGGATTCAAACATTCCTTCGGCTGCCCAAACTCTTGTGACCTTCTTTGACGCATAGGATCAGAAAATCAAAAAGGTCATGACTTCTCTAGCAATAACAGCTTCATTTTCAGTGGAGTATTGCATTTTATGCTGTCAGTCTCTTCACTTACATGAGTCTGAACCTAGAGCTAAGTCACCAGCTGAAGTCAGTTAACCTTCCCCCCCCTTAATGTGACCTTGTTTATAAATGTTCTACCCCAAAACCTATTTTCTGTACCTGAGTAACCATAACAACCTACACAATCTAGGAATAGTGAGCAAGGGAATAAACTGCATGCAAAAAGCCTGACTAAGGCTATTTCCCATTAACAGAGAGAGAGAGGGAAAGGTCGAATCTGCATTGGTATCTTCTGCTGCTTTGGCAATGCTCCTGCTCTGTCTCAAAAAAAAACATCTACACCTCTTTTGGATTTGCTCTCCTACTGTAGTGTTATAATTTCTGCTGTCTACATTATTTTACTGCCCTATGGTTTTGACTCCGTTTTGACCATGGTGTCTCATCGGCTCAACTGCATCTGGTTACAAAGCTCTCTAAGCCCCCCCCAAAAGCACCATCTAGTGATGAAGGCTTGAATCGACCAGATTGGAAGAATTTCTTGAACAAGCATCACTCCAGCCTAAAGAAAGACGTCGTCGAGACTGCTTTAAAAATGAAGATGCAGACATGACTCTCATCTCTTCAAATATGCTTAAGAAATCACTGGTCACACAATTTCCAAATGACTCTGCCTCAGGAAACAATAAGAGGAAGCAAACATAGAGGAAGAGAAGTCCAGGTCTGCTAACTTGGGGAGATTACCTTGCTGACTCTGAGTTTCAATTAGGTGGGGAAAATTAGGTGGGAAAGATGATCAGCAGCTGAGGAAAGCAAGGTAAGGGATATTTATGAAACAATGTATCGTATCTATATAACTAATTCCCAAGTGTGCCCGCTAACTGGCTATCTAACTCCGCAGGTCGGGGATATGTTTACCCCAAGTAGCCTTTTCTGCAAACCTGAGTGACCCCCTATGTTTGCCAAAAAAAAATCTGAAAAGTTAAAAAAAATACATTGGGGAGGTTAAATCCCCCCTCAAAATAAAAACATTTTCTGCACACACATAGAAATGCACCTACCTTTGAAATGCACCTACCACCAGGCCCAGCCCACCAGGAGCCATGCCAGGCAAGCCACTGAAAGCTGGGGGGGTGGTTGGCAAAGGAAGGAGGGAAAGCAGTGGAGGGGGAGGCCTTAGTGAGCCCACCTGGAACAGCTGCATGTGAGCCACCAGGAGCTGGAGAGGAGAGCTCAGTTTGCTGCCGGGGGGGGCAGAAAGAGAAAGAAAGATATTGAGGGGGTAGAGGAACAGAAAGAGAGAGGAATGGGGGCAGAAAGAGAGAGATTGGGCTAGGGGGAGTGTTAGGGTAGGGGGTAGAGAGTGTGACAGGCATGGGGGAGAGAGTAAGAAAAGGGACGGGCAGGATGGAGCAAGAATGAGAGACATATAGATGTAGGAGAGGGGAGGAAACAAAGATGGGAGGAATGCCCCCTTCCCACAAGTTTCTTGGGGGTCTTCACTTCTTGCTTTGTATTTTTGAGAGCTTCCCTGTGCGTTCTTGAAATGCAGAAAGGGAAGCAGCCCCGGGGGAGGGGAATACTTGTTTCTTCTCTCCAGCTGCTCCCTTTATCCTTTGGCCAGCATCCCTCCTCCTATTGAGCCTCAGAAAGGAAGCCATACTGCAGCAGCATTCCAGAGTGTCACGGGCTGGGATGCGGGGCCAGGCAAGAGGGAGGAAGTCAAGGCACAGTTCGAAGTCAAAAGCCAGGCAAACCAACCCACCGGGAGAACCAAGTCCAAAGTGCAAGGCAAAGCGGGGTGGTCAGGGTGCAGTCCAACGTCAAGAGCCAGGCAAACCAACCAACCGGGGAAGCCAAGTCCAAAGCACAAACCGTTAGAGTCGTCAGTAAGCCAGAGCTCTCGAGGGTCCAGAGTCAGGGAGTCAAAGGTTCAAGGTGCAGGTTGAAGCGTAGTCACGCAAGCCAAGGTCAAGGAGCCAAGGGAGTCAAGACAGGAACCAGGAATCAGGAACAGGAGCAAGGAGGTGCAAAGCTTTGTCAAAGTGACTAGTTGCTGGCACGATTTGTCGGCGTGAGCACGAGGGCTAAATCGCTCACCAAGCTGCCGGCAATTAGCACGCCCCAAGCACGTCCCTGCTCCTGCTAATACTTGGGACTGAAAGAGCGTCTGTTGCGCATGCGTGCCTCTCACCGCCGGGCTGCCATGTCCCATCGGTGCTGTTCTCTCAAACAGGAAACTGGTGGAGACGAATCGGGGGGAGTGCTAATCAGGCGGGAATCTGCCTCAGTTGTTGCTGGAGCAGCCTCTGGACTCTCAGCGCTGTCAGGTATGGGATTTTCCAGCATCAGGAGCTCATCCCCAGCAGCACTTAGCTCCTCTGCTGGGGCCGTGTGCTCAGGCTCAGCAGGAGCCATGACCCAGTGCACCATTCCAGCCTTATGGTCCTATCACACCTCTCCTTGCCCTTTTTACAGACTTCAGTCTTCACAGATGTTATTAGATTTTAGGGTTCCAACTTTTTTCCCTTGAGAAGGCTACTATTTTCTAAATGGTGTGCAAAAATTCAACAGAGGCAACTTTTCCACCTGTTGCAACTAAGAAAAATGCTCCTTGTTTGATTTCTGTCAGGAAAAAGGTGGTGATCCTCTTAGGATGGGATCATACGTACCGGAAGCAATGCCAGACATGCGATTCCCCCGTGGATTAAAGGGACGCGATCAGACAGACACATCTGTCTGGCGTCCCAGAGTCATCGACGGGGCATCGCTTCGTACGGCAGTAGCGTGGAAAAAAGCTACTGTCAAAAACTCAGTATTATTGGGAACTGCGGGTGCACGGCGGGAAGTTTGATAGCGCAAACGCGCATCATTGCAGGCGGGGCAAACAGCCTCGCTTCCTGCCCGCCTTTCCCCCCTTCTGTGTGATCGCAGCCTTAGTGTAGCTTCCTTCATATGATTCTTTGATTATTCCCTTTTCATCTTTTTCAGGAATGGCTGCATTATGTTTTCATTAATTTTTGTTCGGTCTCAAAATAACGAATACTGAATTTTTCTCCAAACCATCTCCATTTCTATTTTCTTCTTATTGCTTATCTGTCCTCATTCTTGAGGATCCCATGTAAAACCTCTCCTTTCTTCAGAATCCATATCAGTTTGCCTTCCTTTTCTTCCTTATATCATCAAGTGAGAACAATAATCTCTCCCTTTGATTTTACTTGTTTATTTGTTTCTCATTCACTTTGTCTTCTAGATTATGGAACTCGTAAAACTCTACCTTTTATTGTTCATACTTCTTCCTCTTTTCCCCTTCTTTTTTTTGCCTCAGTTTGGAATTCTTTGTAATCCCAGGCTATTGAGTCTTGCATAATGGAAAAATGTGCTCCAGGCAGTAGATGTAGGGACTGTACGAGTAACACTTGCAGAGATGTCCACCAGGAATCTAGTGAAAAGGACTCAGGGTCTCTTCAAAGCCTCAGACCCTCCAGCACTATGAGATAGCCATATCTGCTGGAAAAGGCTGCTAAAAGATGGATGGAAAGATGGCTGATGGCAACAGTTTCTATTGTATAGGTAGGACATATTAAGATTTATAAAATTATGCACAGTTTGGAGAAAATGGATAGAGAGAGCATTTTCTCTCTCTTTGATAATACTAGAACTCAAGGTCCCTTGGTGAAGTTAATGGGCAGAAGATTCAGGAGAGACAAAAGGAAGTACTTCTTCATGTAGCACAGAATTAACTTATGGAATTCACTGTTATGCGGTGTAGTAGTATGCACTGTGGAGGAGTGTCATTTGCATGCCTGTTTGCTTCCCATCTGTGCAGGCCCATAGCCAGGATTTCTTAAATCGGGGGGCCTTGTAAAAAGTCAGGGGGCACTGAAATAAAAACAAAAAACTTATGTTGCCTGGCCCCTGCCCATGTGGTGACTGGAGGGGAAGGGTGTGCCAGGCTCCAGTGGGACAAAGCAGTGATTGCCCTTCTTCCCCAGTCATGACTGCTGCACACCCACCCCCAGCTGAAACAAGGAGCCAAGTCACACGCACCTCGTAAGAGTCCGGTAGCACACTTTAAAGACTAACAAAATTTGCCGAGTCAACCTGAGCACCCACTTGCAACCCCTGACCCAACAATCTGGCTGCATCAATTCCCCAGGGCGCACCACTCCTCCTTTGACAGCACTCAGCACTCCACTGAGGTGCCCCAGCCTTGTCCCAGTTGCACGCGAAGGGCGAGAGCGCCGGTTGAGGAAGGGCTCTCCCGCCTCCTTGGCCGGGTGGGCAGCCATCTGTTGGCAGCCGCTTTGGCTTGGGGGGGCAGCGGTGGGGGGAGAATTTGGCTTCCTGAAGCTTCCGCTGATTGGCTCTCTCAATCCAACTGCCTTTGGGGCGGGTCATCCGGTCTCCCCTGGCCCCTCTGCGGGTGCCACCTGCCTCCTGCCAGGCTGCTCGAGGCACCCGGGGTGGGGAGTTGGAGGCGGCCTGCTGGTTCACGGCGCTGCCTGGCCCCGAGGCAGGGGGTGGTCTCCTCGCAGGAAAGCATGCAGGTGAGCTGGCACAGCTCCCTCCTGCCCTCCCGGTGGGCTAAGCACAGCAACAAGATTACCAGCATGGTGGGACTAGAGGTGGGGTTTGCTGCTTTGCCTGCACACGCGAGAGACAGAGTAGCAGTGTGGAAATGTAGGGCAGGGCTATCTTTGCCGAGAAGTGATTCAGAGAGCTGGGGGAGAGAAGGATGGCATGAGGCTTGTTTTGCCCCCGACAGCGGCAGCAAGTGTCAGAAATAAGTTGGGGGGGGCTTGCCAGATGTTAAGTCAGGGCCGCCTGGTGAAAAGTCAGGGGCTGGGCCCCAGAATACCCCCCGGTAGCTACGGGCCTGCATCTGTGTAAATTATAACTTTGTATATAAAAAGTTTATTTATTTTTAAAACAAAATTTTTATTGGGATGCATTCAACACTGTTAAACATCATTACCAATACAATTTGAAAAGATTCTCATCCCATCCCCCACCCCCTAATAGGCTTCCAACACTGCTAATAACAAAAAAAAAAATTAAAAGGTAATCAAGTTTAGACTTATAACAATCGACAAACCAGGTAACAAAATTCAGATACATAAAAACCTGACTTTTTCCAACATAATTTCCAATAAAGGTACAGTACAATCAAATATTCATTTCATTTCACATTCAGTATCAATACAAATCCAGATTGTACATTTTCCTTTCATTTAAAAGTTTATTTTAAAAGGTGCCATTAGTCACCATTCTCTCTCCACAAGGAAACTGGTCTTGTAAACGTTTGCTCTGAAATGTCACTATTCAGAGAACTAGGGGGGCACAATACAAGATTAACAAATAGTGCTGATGCTTCCTTGTTCCGCATTCCCTTCTGGAAAGACGCAAGATCTATCCAGGAGAAGTCATTTGCTTGTACTCATTCACAACAATGTACGCCGGGTTAGAAGTGGCATGCATCTTATAAGCCTTGAGGAGTCCTACGATGAAATCACCCAGGGCTGATATCTAAGCAATGGAAGTAGAAGATGGCTCCACAATGCCTCTTCCACGGCTGTCTCTGCAGTCACTTCAAAGCAGTCTGTTCTTGAAATAGTGATAGGCTTGGTGGGGTTTCGTGTGTAAGACGTACAACTTTTACTGCAATGAATCCAGATGCTCACCTATTAGGTGTCATGCTGCTCAATGCAATTAAATCCAGCACTAGCTGAAGGGAATTCTCTGTACAGCTGGATCATTAAACAGGCTTAAAGATGAAAACCCAGCACTCCCCCTTGCTCATGTTCATGAGATAAAAGCAAACTTAGATCAGGATGTTTGAACTGTAACCCAATTTCACTCTTGTAGCTTCATTAGCCCCGGTGATAAAAGTTACAAGCCAGTCTGATTAAATTTTCTCCGAAGACTGCAGGAATGGTTTAGATGGCTGAGATACATATATAATACGGATCTGAAAAATCAGAACTGCTGGGAAATGACCCTGGCTCTGTTAATGGCAGACAGAGATGAGTCTGTAATCCACTTCCTTTATAGTACTTGAACATATTTAAAAGATGCAGATTCACCCGAAGGCCTTCTTTGAGTGGTATCAGAAAATGCTTTGTTGCTGTCCTATTAAAATCAAAGAAAAATAACTCTCTGCTATTTGAGTGGAATTCATTTATTAGGTACAGGCTTTTTAAGGTGTTAATGGCATTGTGGTCTGCCTTCATAAATAATCTTGCCTGTGCTTGAATGTCTAAATAATATCCCACAAAGAATTTGGTCAAATGACAGGAGGGGAAAAATTGAAATAACTATAGATTTTGGTGGTTCTTTGCTACTGAGATAGAAACCATTGTACAGACCACTAATAACAGAGTAAAAGGAAATATGGGAAAGGCACAGATGTTTTCTAGGAAATAATGTGATGGCTAAATTGGGAGTTCCTGTACAGAAGTCACGCTTGATGGTGTGGTCTTACTCAGAGCCGGTGCCAGGTTTTTTTGCACACTAGGCGAGGCTACCTTCTGGCGCCCCCATGCACCCACCAATATTCAAACATAAATGCATTTTAGGAAGAATGAAAAACACAAAATTTGAAATTGCTCATTTCTTTTTTTAAAAAAATTCTGAGAACAAGTAATACAATCTCTGATTTTCTCTCTCAAACAGAAAAACACAGATCACAAAGCATTTTGAAAAAATCCTGTTAATTGTGATGTTGAAATTTAAGCCTCTTTAATGTTTCCATATAGGAGCTGCAGTGGCTCAAGTGGTTAAGACGCTGAACTGCAGGCTGTGGCAGGTCAGTAGTTCAGCAGTTCGAGACCTGAGTGCCGCATGACAGAGTGAGCTCCCGTCTCTAGTTCCAGCTCCTGCCAACCTAGCAGTTCGAAAGCAAGAAATTGCAAATAGATAAATAGGAACCACTTTGGTGGGAATGTAACAGCGTTCCGTGTGCCTTGGTGTTTAGTCATGCCGGCCACATGACCACAGAAACGTCTTCAGACAGCGCTGGCTCTTTGGCTTTGAAATGGAGATGAGCACTGCAACCCTAGAGTTGGATTCGACTGGCTTTCGAGCAAGGGAATCTTTTTAAATGTTTCCATTTCATGCACATCAGAATCTCATTTTGCATGCCTTTTCCTTAGCAAAATTTGTCACCAGTTCCTTCAGTTCAAGAGCTGATGCTTCAGCATGTTCAATTGAAATAGCTGCCAAACCTAGTAGTCTCTTTTGCAGCCTTGTTGAGCGCATGTGTGTTTTTATAAGTTTTGAGTTTTGAGAAGCTGCGTTCACCGCTTGCCACTGACACTGGAAGTGTGAGAAGGATCCTTAGAGAAACAGAAACTTACAAAAACACTCAATTAAACCTCAGTTAAAAGCCTGGGTGAAAATGGAATGTTTTGGCCTTTTACACCCCAAATTAGTAAGGTGCCGGGTGGAGCTGCCAATCTCCTGGTGGGGTCTGGAAACTCCCCAGAATTACAACAGATAACAGATACCTGTTCCTCTGGAGAAAATGGCGCCTTTGGAAGGTAGGCTGTATGGCAATGTACCCCACTCAGCCCCTTCCCCTCCCCAAACCCCACCATCCCCCAGGTTCCACCACCCAAATTTCCAGGAATTTCCAAACTCAGAGCTGGCAGCCCTAGCAACCTGGTGAACCTCCACTCTGAGGGAGTGCCATAAATGGAGCACCACCGTGGGAAATATCCTTCATAGTCAGTGTCACCCACCATACTTTGGAAGGTAAGGAAATTAGGACAGGGGCTTAATTAAAGATCTTCTGCTGGGCAGGATAACATTAAAAGCTGGCTGTGGCCAAGATAAACCTCACAATAGGATTATCAGCTTTTGTGTCATTTTTTGGGGGGGACCAACAATGGGGAGGGGCTTTATACATCTTTTAAAACATCTTACAGTACATCACCTCGCCCTGTATGTCTATAATGGAAGAAGTCTCGTCAGATGAATTCCTGGCTGTCATGCAGCCACTGACAGACTGAGAACTTCACCAGGGAGGGGAAAGTGGCCATTCTAGTTCTGGAACAGATGAATGCCCTTCAGTCTACACATGCGATAAAATGAACTGCTAGAGTGGCCAGTGAGTGAGTGATTTGGCTGCTGCATAAATTAGTTTGCAGCCATCCTTCCTGAGCCGGAGCCTAAGTGTGAGCCGGAGACTAAAAAACTGTGAGCTAGCTCACACTAGCTCAGCTTAGAGGGAACACTGCTCACAGGCATTGCAGCTCGAGCAAAAACTCCCTCCCTTTACGCCCCACACTCACACCTTTGTCCAAACTGAGGCGGGACAACGTCCTCCTCAGGGCGAGGGGAGGGGAGGCACCCTGCACTGTCGCTCATGCCCACCCACCTTTTCTTTTGGATTTCCTGGAGCAATGAGCCTCGACCCCCCTGGTGGCATGTCCAGGGGTGCTGCTTTTCCCCAGCAGCCACTGACTTCTCTGTCGGGGGGGGGGGCAGCTTCCTCCCAGAGTCCCACTCAGGCCAGCTCCCTCCCCTCCCCACAGCTGGCAGGGCTGGCTGACATTTCCGGGCTGCTTGGATGCCACGACAGCACCCCCAGGCCCTGCCTGTCTCTCCTTTCTCTGGGTGGCAGGAGGTGAGTCTTCTGCCTGCCTGCCCCCATGCTGTGGAGAAAGAGAGGTCTTCTGCGTCCCCACCCAGGGCTGCCAGTGGTGGAAGGAGCCTTGTGGTGCTCTGGGGGCACATCCTCCCACAGGCTGGGCTGGGCAGCAAGGGCGGCTGCTCTCTGCTGGGATCCGCCACCACCTAAATACAGAGTGGCTCCTGCTCCCTGGTGTCGCAGGCGCTGCCGCTCTCCCTCCCTGCCACCCGAGGGGGCACCCAGGGCTCTGTGGCCGGGACGCGTCTCCTGGCAGTGAGTTGAGCAGGGCTTTTGGTGAGGGAGGGCCGGGGCGACAGGCCAGAGAGGTGTACTTCTTAAAATGGCACTCTAGGCAACTGCCTAACCTGCGTCTATGAATGAGTCAGCCCTGGTCTTACTGTTAGAAGAGAACAGAAACAAGAAAATCACATTAGACAAAACTGGTGGGTTTTTTGGTGGATTAAACTGAAACCTAGTGAATGGGCTAGACTACAGTTCCTAACAAAACTCGTGCTTTTTTCTATGTCAAATATAAGTAAAACTGCAAAATTAACACTATTATTGCAACCAAATATTTCTCTTTTCCCTGTTACTTACCATTTTTTCCCTTTTCCCTTAATTGTCAGATCCTAAAACATCAGTTTTATTTTTTGTTTCATACAAAAAGTCTATAAGAGGTTTCCATTTGGCAATAAAGTTAGATAATGGGGAATTTCACATTACCCTTTTTACGCCGTTATTGTACCGTCTTGGAGTAAACCGGTACAGAACAGCCATTTCACACAGCCTTTCCCCTACCGGTAAGGAGCCATCTCTGAAGCAGTTTGGCATTTCAGACTGCACTGCTTTGTTTTCCTGCCCTTTTTTGCCCACACGGGTGATCTCCATCTTTTTTCTGAATGTTCGTTTTAGAACACTATGGTGCTGTAGCACAACACCAAAATAGCACAATAGCAACCCCTATTGGGCGTGCATGGAACCATGTGGTTTTATTGGGGGATTTAAAAATAGGAAGTGGAAGCTCGGGAACGCAGTTTCATAGCATTTTTTTTAACACTAGCTCCTTCCCAGCTTGCAAACAGCATCTTCCTCTTGATGGCCAGCATTTAGGGATGCCATGCCTCCAGGGGAGACCTGGGGATCCCCTGTACTTTCAGCCAGTGTTCCTTCTAAGCTAAGTTTTTTAGCCTCTGGCTCACACGTCTTTGTCTTAGCTCAGGAAGGATGGCTCCAGAATGAACTAATTTATGTAGCAGCCAAATAACTTGCTCACAGTTCTAATGCCAGTAGCTCAAGAAGTGGAATTTTTGCTCACAGGACTCCACAGCTAAGAGGGAGCATTGCTTACAGCTTATCCTGCCTATAGATATCGGTTCCCAGGAATAAAGTGAATGCTGTGAAAGGAGGACTCCATGGCATTGTACTCCATTGAAATCACTGTGTAGTGATCTCTTGTATCTCAGTGGTCCAGGCAGCCCAATGAGGTCATTATTGCGCTGTTTTGGTGTTGTGTTACAGCGCCATAGCGCTCTTAAAGAACGTTTTTTAAAAAAAGACGGAGATCACCCACACGGGTGAAAAAGGGCAGGAAAACCTCGTCATCGGAGGAAGCATTTCACACAGCACCCCATAGCGCTTCAGGAATGGTATGGAAAATTGAAGACAGCTTGGAAGCAGTTTGAAGGTAAAACAGCTCAGGAACATTTCGCTAATGGGACAGAAGCATTTCTGTCTGAAAGGGTCAATGTATTCTGTTAGGGAACTTTTACTAAAACAGTTCTGTCTGAAATGTCAGACAGAAACCATTAGTGAACAGTTCCTGAAACAGAACATATTGGCTGTCTGAAATCCCCCGCGTCTTTTCGCTGATCAAAGCAGTAAGTTTAGCCATCTCTACAAGTTCCATTAACTTCATCAACCATTCCTCTTCAGTAGGTAATGTTGGACTTTTCCATTTTTGTGCATATGGTAATCTTGCCGCTGTTGTCATATATAAAAACAAAGTTCCATGATTTTTTCCCCAACTGTCTGTCCATTATTCCTGGGACTCCCAGTTCCCCTGAGTTCTTTTATTGGTTGGGAGGAGACTGACAAGGGGCTGAATCAAGCATGGAGAGAGAGACCATTGTTCTAAAACAAAACTAGTTTATTCCAGTATAAGTTTTTAAGACAGAAAGCACTTCATTAGTTACAAATCTTTAATGGGAAATACCAATGCCGTTGGACCTAAGAGTCTCAAAGATAGTAATAGTTTCCCCATTAACGGGATGTATTCAAGAGAAGGGAACTTTGAACAAAGTATTCCCTCCTCTGCAGGTAGAAGTGATGTCACACAGGCTTTTGCCTTGAGAGCCTCATCACCCCCTGTGTTTAAGGGGGCAGATCAGGGTGTCACACGGCCAGAACTAGCTGGGAAGAGGTAGCCAAGGGCTCCCCCATTCTGCAGAAGTCCAGCCGCAAGACAACAAAGCTGCTGGTTCTTTTTCTTGAGCAGGAGCAGGGCTGGCCCCAGGTGTTTTTGTACACCAGGCAAGGACACCTTCTGGCACCCCCCCCACACTCTTTCCTTGGCAAGGGCCAAGGAAGGGAAGGACATTTAAACCCCCTTCCCTTCCATCTGAGTGTCGGCTTGCTGGGTGCCCCGCAGCTGCGGAGTGCACCAGCAAGCCAGGGAAGAGGCGGGGGTCTGAGTGCCGGCAAGCCAGGGAAGGGGCGGGGGTTTAAACCCCCGTCTCTTCCGTTTGAGTGCTGGCTTGCCTGCACACCCCGCAGCTGCGGGGCATGCCAGCAAGCCAGGGAAGGGGCAGGGGTTTAAACCCTCGTCTCTTCTGTCTGAGCTCTGAAGCCAGGGAAGAGCGGGGTTTAAACCCCATCTCTTCCGTCTGAGCACTGGTAAGCCAGGGAAGAGGCAGGGGTTTAAACCCCCGTCTCTTCAATCTGAGTGCCGGCTTGCCAGGGGAGGGGCAGGGTTTTTGGCGGGGGGCCTTTGGCGCCCCTAAAGGCCAGCACGTTCTAGGCGAATGCCTAGTTCGCCTAGTGAGCGAACTAGCCCTGGACAGGAGCAAAGAGGCCGGGCTGGGATTGGGGAAGGAAAGTAAAGAGACTGGGAGTTTTCTGGGTTTGCACCTGGAGTTCTCGACCCAGGAAGTGCTCCTGGTCTGCAAACACCAGTGCAGGCCTACCGATCTGCCCACTCTCGCCCTGCCTCCCGGTGCAAACAAACTGACCTGCTTTGCCAGATCAGCCCTTCTCTCCTTCCTCCCAAAGGGAAGCCCCGCTTTCCAATCCGAGTGGAGGTTTTCTCATAGAAAGAAGGAAATGCTCCCTCTTCCCACTGCCTCTCCAACACACTTCTCAGTTCTTCGAAAAGTGAATCATGTGCTGGATGGAGCTGAATTCTGGGGAGACTGTTGAAACTGGGGGATTTCTGTGCGAATAAGCAGGCATGCTCCTGTGTGTGTAGGAGGGAGCAGGCTGTGTTCCCACAGTGGGGGTGGGGCATCAACCCTGCATGATGCTTTCAGCCCCCATGCCAAGGAGGGCGCAGCTCCTTTAACAGAGGCAGACGGGACCAGCAAACGCAACTGCACCATACACGTGCGCTTTCCCTATTTGTCTCTTTAAAGACAGCTGTGCATGTGTTAAAACCACTCTGCCGGTTCTCAAACTCAGCTTTTCTCCTCCTCACCCCTCCTTTATACCAACAGAGGAACGAAGGCATTTAGCCATGGGACCTATGTTTGACGTCCTTAGCCTATGGGCTACACTGTGTTTTTCGTTGGCATAACTTTCCACCTCTGGCAGGGGGCATTCCCAGGCTGAAGGGGCTCAGGGAGCCGACTAACTCTGGCCATGCCCCCAAAACCACCCACAGCCATGCCGGCACAGGGGCCTATGTCTCAGTTGCTCTGGCAGCCACCCCACCTGCTGCTGGCACCCACAAGTGATGGAGCAGCGCTGGGGGCCTGTGCCATCATAAGTGGCACTTGTGCAGGCATATCTTGGGCCTATGCCAGCATAGGGCTCAGTTGGCTCCCAGAGTGCTTTCAAATCCTACCCTCCAAATTGCTCTCTCCGTCTCTTGAAACCCAGATCATATCTATTCTTGGAAAGTATCTATGACTTTCTGAGAAATAAGTATATTCCCTTGAGTTACCATTTTTCTGTCTCCATATATCAACCAGGCAAAGGCTGTCCATCAAATAATAATAATAATAATAAAAACTTGGTAATTTACCTTGAGTAATTTTAATCTTTTCCCCTGAAAGTCTGTCTATTTGTGGGGAAATCACTCCATTCCAATCTCCCATCAAACACCAACTTTCATAATTCTTAAGGCAGGCACGTTTCCTTTTAAAGTTTTGTACAGCACCCAGTAATATTATGCTCTCTGTAAATAATAATTAAATATGGCTTATCTAGGAAGTATTGCCTTTATTTACCCTCCCGTACTTTGAACAAGAATAGACTTTTGGGGGCACTGATTGAATGCAAACGTTTCACAGCAATTCATTTCACAGTCTGTTATCTTAACATCATAGCACACCTAACCACTTATCAGAAAATCTATGAGATGGGTCAATATTACTCCTAGTTTACATGCTGGAGATACTCTAGAAGTTCACATGGGATACGACTCCTATGCTGCTTCCCAACCTTCTGTGTTTACACCCAGCTAGGCTAACTGTAGCCCTGACCTGGATAGCCTAGGCTAGCCCAATCTCATCAGATCTTGGAAGCTAAGCAAGGTCAGCCTTGGCTAGTATTTGAATGGGACACTACCAAGGAATACCAGGGTTGTGATGCGGAGTAGGGGTGTGTGCATTTGGAATAAACTGAGCCAAAAAATACCTGGAAAATACCTCATCTGTATTTTGGGGGTATTTTTTCAGCTGGTTAATCAGTGGGCTACTTATCTGGCTGTCCAAAAATGGCCAACCCAAAAAATCCCAAAAATATTTGGGACTTTTTGGGACCACTGGAGAGCCGCAGTTAAAGGGCATTTAAAGAGCTCTCAGTCACTTTAAATGCCTTTGGAATGAACTCTCAGCTTGGAGAAGGCATTTAAAGAAACTGCAAGCCCTTTAAATGCCTTCAGAGTTCACTTGCCATGGAGCTGCGTGGCTCGAAGAAGGCATTTAAAGGAGCCACAATCCCTTTAAATGCCTTCCCCCCTCCATTGGGAACAATGGAGGTTGGGGGCACCTTCTTTGGGGGCCCATCGAATTGGACCTCCTGATCCAATCTTTTTGAAACTTGAGATTTTTTTTAGGAGAGGCACCAGTAGCAATGCTGAAAATTTGGTGCCTCTGCATCAAAAAACAGTCCGTCCCCCTGAGTCCCATATACCCCCAGAATGATTCTCCATTGTAGCCTATGGGGACCACTGACAGTAATGGTCCCGATAGGGTATAATGAAGCAAAAAAAATTTGGTAAACCAGAATATTTCAAGAATCCAAATACCATACCGGTACTGGGATTCAGGAATATTAAAAAATACTGATATTTTTCAGGTTTAATATTCCTGAAACCGAAAAATACCGGGTTGGGTTTTTTTTTTGCACAACCCTAATGTGAAGGTAGGCAATGGTAAACCACCTATGAACATCTCTTGCCTTGAAACCCCCAAGGTTTGCCACAAGTCAGCTGCAACTTGGCGGCACTTTCCACCACTATGAGGCTAATTGTGCATTTTGAAAGTAAAGCTACTGAGTACACTGACTTTGAAAATATATAGGCAACAATATCCATGAGATAGAATGCCATTAAAGTTCACAGCACCAACCACTATCACGAAAGCAATAAATCCACGTTAATAAATAATAACACGCAAGTGCTGTGGTGTGATGTTCTCTTTATTTAATAAGGTATTACATTGATCTACAGCAGCAAATTATACTTTTTGAGTCCTTAATATGTACTTTCACTTGGATCCCAGTTTATGAGGTAATTTAAAAATTCCTCAGGTTTATTAATGCTGACTGAACAGAAGCCGTTCAGTGATAGCTGTTTTACATATCAAATGGCAGCCAGTTTTCCTTTCTGCATTTCTATTTCCTTGATTTGCCTTCTCTCTGTTTTTGTTAAAGATTGTTTGCATCTATATGCAAACGTGGTCATCAAATCCAAAGCAATTCAATTGTTTTAATTAAAACTTGGCCAATATGCATACACTTTGCTCAGTCTGATGAGGACAAAACTGAATGGTGAGATATTTTCTTTAAGCGGATTGGTCAAAATTATGGGCATTGAGACCAAGCAACTGGAACCATTTCTCGAAACTTTCTCTTCCATAGATGTAGATATGAGCTCCAGTTGGTAGTGACTTCTTTTTATCTGTCAACATCAGCTGTCATCATGAAGGAAGATAACTAATAATGGCAGTTACA
The DNA here is from genome assembly GCA_029375565.1 of Gekko gecko. NCBI lineage: Eukaryota > Metazoa > Chordata > Lepidosauria > Squamata > Gekkonidae > Gekko > Gekko gecko. The sequence goes on along the minus strand of JAPDNY010000003.1, from coordinate 71,595,209 downwards.
TATCAGAAACACAACAATAATTTCATTTGAACATTTTCAAAGTAAATGAACTTGTTGCTGTTTTTCATTGTTTCTTAAATTGCACGTTTTTCACTTATTCAACGAATGTACGTAGGAGTTTCATTTTATAACATATGGAGTGTGTGTTTATATAGTGGGATTTCTGCAATCATGAACATGGAAAGTATATTTTTATTTATATATTTTTGGTTTTATTTATTCAGATACTTTTACCCCGGTTTTCTCCACTGAATATGGACTTAAAAGGGCTTATGAGAAAACAACAGACCACCAAATACAACAAATAAGTCCATGCATCCCTCAAGGATTTTTTTTTTTACACTTGTGATTCTTATAATAATTACGCACAGAGCATGAGATAATAATCTTTATTAGCGTTGTTTTTCCACAGCTTTTCTAGTCTATTTTATGTTCCCTTAAGGATCTGCCAGAGAAGGCCTGCTTCAGATTTCCTTTGCTAAGAGCATTTAATAGGTTGAAGTATGAATCAGGATTTTCTTATTAGTGGCTCTCTGAAATACGCTGTCCAGGGAGGTTCACCACAACATAAGACTGCTTGCCTTTAGATAGGGATGTGCATGAACTGGCTCACGAACTTTCATTCCTGTTTAATTTTGGCTGGTTCATGGTTCGCAAACTGAAGTTCACGAACTGCAGCCTGGTCACAAACCTCCATTAATTTTTTAGCCATTTTGTGGAAGTTCATGGGAAACAAAAAGCAGGGGTTTAAATTTCTGCTCTCTTCTCCCTGCGAAATCCACCACACCAGCTGAGCCGTGGGGTCAGCCTGCTTCCGTGTCTCAGCTGTTTTGGGCTCGCTGCCCAAGAAAGCCCCTTTAAACAGCTGAGCAGCATGGAGTGAACTGCTCAGCATGGCTCAGCTGTTTAAAGGGGCTTTCTTGGGCAGCCAGCTCCAGCTGTTTGATTTAAATAGCTCGGAACTATTTAAGCCCCTGCTTTCTGCTCCCCGCAAAAAGTGGCAGGGAGCAGAAAACAGGGGCCACAAATCCATACGAACCAGTTTGGTTCATGAACCAACCTCCTGGTTTGTATAAGTTCATGGTTCGGTTCGTTGTTTAGTCATGAACCATGAACTGAACAGTGAAAATGAGGTTCGTGCCCATTCCTACCTTTAGCAACAAAATTTTGTATCTTTGAGGGGGGTATTTATTCACATTAGCAATTGTATAGATTCTGTATAGTATGATCTTTTGTATTATCTTGTTAACATGTTATGTGATACAATGCCATGATGATTTGTCGTTAGTCATTTTGAGCACATTTTCCATTTTAGATTAGGTGGGGTATCAATTAATCAACCATACAATCGATTATATAATCAATTAATCAATCAAATAATCAACTACCGATTTAATATGGCCTTCTGCCTTTGTAATCTATGGATATCTAAATCCACAGTTCATGGCCAGACTGGGACTAAATAGATCATGGCCACACTGACACTAAACAGACCTCCCAGGTTGGCAGAAAAATCTGCAATGTAAAAAAATACGTTGGGTCCTTAAGTTTTGTCTGCACATGCTCAGACAACACACTTACCTTCATTTTACCAGGTGAAGCTGGGAGCCACTTGGAGCCCAGCAACAGTGGCGGAAGATGCTGGTAGCTGTTCCAGATTTGGAGCCACTCCCAGAGACCAGCATCACTGTTGCCTGACTCCAGAAGTGAGTGGTGGGGCCTGGAGCTGCTCTGGGGTTGATGATGATGGTGGTGGGGAGATGGGATTCCCCCCATGAGTCTCATGTCTCCCACTAGAAGTATAAATTCTAGTCCCGATCTACAGCATTTTAAAAAAACCAAGTCAGTATCACATTTATAATTAATATGGCCTCTAGGTGGCAGCAGCATTATAAGAATTCTAAGGATTTCCAAGAGAGAAAACAGAGGTGCTTAATAAATGTCCTTTGTGAAGGTGCATCATTTTCTTCTCTGAATGCGGGGGGGGAGCTCCTTTTTGGCAAAGTTTAAGTCTCCTTAGTATGAGACAGCAAACTGTTGAGAGACAGGGAGAACACGCTAACAACTAGGGAAACCATTTCACGAGGGCCGAAAGCTTTCAGGAAGAAGATTCGCTCTTGGATGTATTCAATTAAATTTCAAAACCCTATTGTTTTGAAAAGTACGTGATGTTTATTATATATTTTATATTTGAAAATAGCAATAGAAATGTCAATGAAGAAAGTCACTTTCTATAGTGAAAGGATACGTGCATTTGATATGTATATCTAGTGCATATGCCTATTTAATGTATTTTCATAACAATGGTCACATCATGAGACATAAATTGACATTAGACTACAGGGATCAGTTCTCCTGGAAAAAATGGCTGCTTTGGAGGGTGGATTGTATAGCACTATACCGCATTGAGGTTCTTCCCATCCCACCCCCCAACTCCACCCTCAGACTTCCAGAAATTTCCCATACCAGAGTTGGCATGGTAACCTTACCTGGAAGTGTCTTGCCTCTCTAGCAATTGGCTGAAACTCTATGGTAAAACCATAGCATCTTTGGAGATTCCTAGAGAGGACCAGAAGTGACATTTATACCATTGGCCAATGCCTTCCATGTCCCCACCCCAGTCTCCTGCTGGTTTCCATGCTGTGCCTAACAACCCTTCCCAGTCTGCCCCTGCAAGAAAATATTTTTGAACAATATGTTCATTTTAAAAGGAATCCTGTTAAAAGAGTTTCTGCCTGACATGTTGAAGAGTTACTGTTAAGAGTTATACATAATCTCGCTCGCTTACATTTTGTGTTGGCTCCACCTCCTGTAGCAGCCATTTTGTGGCTGAGCCACAACCTTACATCAGAGTTCCAAAAGTGTCTGCAATTCTAATCCTTCAGGCTCCAAGCAGAGATCCAACAGCTCTAAAATATAATACCACCAAGGAACTTAGGGTAGTATGCATAGGTCCCATTTTATACTTCAGACTGAGAAACAGTTACTTGCCTAAGACCACCTAGTAAGCTTTATGGCTAGATGAGGATTGGATGCATGCAAACACAAATGTACTTCCTACAGAGTCAGGTCATTGGTCTATGTCAGCAAGTTCAGTGTTACCCAGTCTTAGTATTGTCTTGTGTTTCACCAGTAGTGAAGGGTCTGTCTTAACATGTGCTGCATAAGATGTTTTAACTCAAGATGCCAGAGACTGAAAGTAGGACAATGCATGCAAAGCAGGTGCCTGCCACTAAGCCATGACCCTTCCTTCAGGTATATGAGAATATTTTTTATTGATTAATCAGTCTTATTGGTATCTAGCACTTCCTCCAAAGAACTCAGGGCAATGTTCATGGAGTTATCTGCTTTGATTCTCACAGCACTCCTATGAGGTAGTTCAGGCAAATTTCCTCAAGGCTACCTAGTAAATTTCATGGAGGAGCAAAGATATAAAACTAAGTGTGGAGGAATGTGCTTGTAACTGATGTAGCTTCCCCAGGAGGCACAGGCTGGGGTCCAGCAGGACATGTCAAATGCAAGGTTGCAGAGAGTAACCCAAGTCCAGTCCAAAAGTCAGGGGTTCCAGAGAGCAGGTTTACCAAAGTCCAGTCTGGGATCAAGGAGTTCCAGGTAGCAGTTTGATGTAGTTGTTAAGTGCTTGGACTCTAATCTGGGAGAACTGGGTTTGATTCCCCACTCCTCCACTTGCACCTGCTGATGTGACCTTGGGTCAGTCACAAGCTCTGGCATAGCTGTTCCTGAAAAAGCAGTTTGTGTTAGAGTTCTCTCAGCCACACCTACCTCACAGGGTGTCTGTTGTGGGAAGGGGAAGGGAAAGGAGTTTGAAAGCCGCTCTGAGACTCCAAGTGAAGGGCAGGGTATAAATCCAATGTCTTCTTCAAGTCCAGTCCAAAGTGAAGGGTTCCAGAAAAGACAGTTGACAGGTCCAGTTCAAGGTTACAGAGGTCCAGGAGTAGCAAGGCTGGTGGCTCAGTAGCAAAGTGTACTTGTTGTATCTATAAACTGCTGCTTCTCCCGGCTGAATTATAACCAAGTTTTAACAAGCTAAACTCCCAGCCAATTCCTTGGCAATCATCCTGAAACTACTCATTTGTCTCTTCAGTTGACAGCTGACAATGAACCATGAGTCTCATACTTCTCCTTTCTTGCAACTCTAAGTATCTCTGACAGCACTGGCGCTGCAAGGGTGTCGGTGAGCTAGGTGGGGTAAGAGTTGCTGCTGAAGACTTGTTTACTGCTTCAGAACGGCAAGGTGTTGGCTTGGTTTCAGCTGTAGGCTGTGACTCCTGATCAGCCAGTAACCTGATCTTTTGTTGTTCTCCTTCAGGCTCAGAGCTACTTGCTGCTGGCTGTTCAATTACTGGCTGAGAGCTAGCAGGTAGCTCTTCATCTGAGAAATCTGAGCCATCACTTTGCACAGACTGACTTATGACAGTTCTCTACCAATAAACCATGGCCTCTTCCTTGAGGCCTCTCCAAGGTCAGCATTTCCACCTTTATCTAAAAAAGCAGTGGTAGTGTGGCTATAGACTCATGCTCAGTAAGTGCATGAATCCAACTTACTGGGTGCCAATTTTGTGGGCCAGGCTGGGAGAGAAGCAAGGAAGAGGTCCATCTGCTCCTGCAGCCATGTGTGCTGGCTGGCTGTGCTGGAGGCTTGTGCCCAATGGCATTTCTGGGCCAGCCTGCCATGTCATTGCTACAGGGGTGGGAGCTGTGCTGGGAGGAACAGTGACATGGGCATTTTGGCGGGCTCCTCACGGGCATTGAAACTGCCATGGCTGAGTGCCTCTTTATGTTTTGTGGAACCCCCCCACCCCCGGTCATGGAATGTTTTGTATTATTTGTGCTTAGATTTGTCACAGCTTCAGTAGTTTGGGCATCAGGATGGATCTATTGGGGGAGCTGCGTGCTCACCTCCTCTGTTTGGGGCTCCCTTAAGGGGTCCTGGGTGTGAAGTCATTAGTGGCTTGTCCAGCTCAGAGGATGTTGTCCGGCTTCACCACCGAAGTGGCAAGGGAACCTCTCAGCTGCCATTGTCCATGTGGTCCCCACACAATTGCCATTCTTTGGTCCCCACCCCCCCAAGCAGGTAGGCTGGAGGGGATGGGTTTCATCAGACAACAGTCAGGTTGTTTAATGGTGGCTCCGTCCCCATGCTGTGCCAATGTTTCTTGGTTTGTTCCCAATAAAGCTGTGGCCATTTTTCTTCCACAAAAATGTTTTGTTGTGTTTTCTTCTGCACATTCTCTCCTCAATAGGCCATGGGCCCGCAATCAGATTTACTTATTATCACTTGTACAAGATCTCCTCAGAAAGGGGCAAAGAGACCCAAACCGCTCTTCATCTTGCTGACTGTTTATCTGCTCCTTTAAAAAGCAATTAGGAGCTTAATCTCAGTTTATATGGATTTCTGGTGAAAATCAGTAATTAAAATCTGCACTAGTCCCCATGTATTATATGTTTGCCTTTTCTGCAGCAGTGCTGGTATATTTTTAATATTCTTATATTACTTGCTGTAGATTTTCTGGGTTGTGTGGCCATGGTCTTGGCATTGTAGGACCTGACGTTTCACCAGTCTCAGCTACTGGCGAAACGTCAGGTCCCACAATGCCAAGACCATGGCCGGACAACCCGCAAAATCTACAGCAACTAATGAACTCCGGCCGTGAAAGCCTTCGACAACATATTGATTCTTATATTCCTTATGTTAGTGGGTGCTAGCCCACTAAAGCTACAAATCAGTGATAATAAGTCAGGTTGGAGGTTAACCAGCTTGATGGACTCAGTCACTTTAATAATGAACGGAGATGTTCCTTTTCATCATTATTGTAGAATAGAGAGAAAAAGAAGAAAGCACGGTCACTCTCTCCTTGTGCGGGAAAAGAGGCTGGATTCCCTCTCAATAAAGCTTCTTTAAATCTGCAGCTAATTGAAAGCTTATCTTCTCTCTGAAAACAGGAACGATGTTCATATGAAAATTCAGTGTAATAATTTAATAGCGTTGCTGGAGGTGACTTGTACATGTGGGACAGATAAAGAAGGTTAAGAATTGGAGCTGCTTAATTCCTGCTGGTTTAGAAGTACCTCCAGAAACAACAACAACAAAAAGGAGAGTGTGTGGTTTTTGCTGTTGTATGATTGCTTGAATGGAAAAGGCGAACTGTCAGAATTGTTCCAGTGTTACTGAACCTGGCTTGACTTGTTACCATATCAGCAAGCAAATGATGCATGAGGCAAGTATTCTCTGTTGAGCCACGGAAGGACTGCTGGGTGTAGATACACTGCAATATGAGGCCAAGGTTTCTGTATGTCTTATGTATTAAGGAGACTGTCAATATCCTTGTTCTAGAAGCTGCTCTTAAAAATGGCATGCCATCACTAGCCGTTTACCTTTACGCCATCTTTATTTTATATTCGTTGGAGGTATTGTTTATCACCCCAGCTCCAAGAGAAGAATTCCTTCTGCCAGTGGAACTGCTCCACTAGATCCAAGCCTACCCAAAGAAATTTAGCATCAACATATTTTCTGCATCATATTTACAGTGAAGTGCACTTAAAAAAAACCCCCTTCATGTTGTTATGTCCTGAAGCTGGAATCTGTCCTATCTATTCCTGTGTTAAGCTTCAGACATAGATGGGATTGTAAGTTGTCGCATTCCCATTGGTCGGTTTCTGTGAAACCTTGTACATAGCTTTTTGGAGGGAACAGACCTTATTGGTCTTTATCCTTGTCTGCTTATTGGCTGTTAACTTATTTATGGGTGTGGCTTTGACAGCCCGGATCATTTAAAAAGGGAGCTGCGCTGCACTATTCTGTGTGTGTATTGTTGAGTTGAGTTTGCTGTTACAATAAAGCTGAAATCACTTTTGCTGAAATCAAATCGTGCTGAGTTGCATACTTAACACACGTCTTCCTTCTCAATCCAATCTAGAATCCACTCAATAAGGAAGAAAATGGTGGCCAAGGTATATCTGCAAGGTCTTATATTCCTACCTACAGGATGGAAGATTGGCTGTTTCTCTGGCATGTACTGGAAACTGACAGATTAGCCAAGGATACAATCTAGGATATCCCCCCCCCCATTTCATTACCAAGACTAGATATACGATGAAGTTCAGCATGAACCACAATCACCAGGTGAATACTTCCCGATCAGACTTCCTCACTTACATGAAAGGAAATAGTCTATTCATGGCAGTGCTGGCATTTGTCCCTCTCCCTTCCTGGCTGTAGCAAGGAGAATTCGAGGTGTGCCACACGTGAAGATGGGGCAGCTTCAAAGCGCTGAGAAGAAATGGAACCTGTCAGATAAGACAAGGCAAATGTATTGCAAATCTCTAACAAAAACTACATAAGATATGACTGGGATCCTTCATGGTACGTACAGATAAGCCAGGACTCACTGTATTTTTCTCCGGCAGCTGCAGCTTTTAAAGACATTTAGCAGATGCACTGGCTGAATTGCATGCTGCTTCAGTGGTCTGCCTTGCTTCAAAAGGGCTATCTACCTTTTTTTTTTACTTTTAAATGCCACATGTACATTTATTCCATTAAATGTACATTTGTCCACCGTGTATCTCAAAATAAGCTTTGCTAACACTGAAAGCTGCATTAGAAAGGAAAGAAGGGCAAGAGGATTTTGTGATGTCGGTGGTTTCCAACCAATCAGCACAGCACACAGTTAAAACACAACTAGGGCTCAACTTGGCTTGTGGCTGACTGCCATTGGCCCCTCAGAGTAGCAGCACACCTCAAACTTTCTGTCCAATTAAAGGCCAACCCCTCCCTACATTAACCTCTCTACCTTAAGAGCCAAAGGACAGAACCGGAGATTTGGACACACATAGGTCTGGGAACTTCTGTCATTGCTCAGAAGTGGTATTATGGAGGGCAGTGTTTGAAAGGCAGAAGCAACTAGTGTGGGTATGTGGGTTGCTTGGGCTTTTACCTACCTGACTTATATCCCCTAGTAGTATCCTAATGGTATCCCCAGGCTTGCCAAGAACTTACCTTAATTTGGCAGGGGATGGATACGTCCTGGCAGGACCATCCCCGGGGGAAGGAAAGACATGGCGCACGATGCCGTTGACAGGAACTGACGCCAGGCGATGCTCTGGCAATGGGGCTGGAAACTTGATGGTACCATCGAGTTTCCAGCCCCATTGCCAGAGCAGTGTCCAGCATCACTTCCTGGCGACGGCATCATGCGGCGTGGGCGTTGCCCGGCGTAATGTTCCAGCTGGGGACTGTGTGTCCCCCGCTGAAATACGGTAGGTTTCCCCTAGTAGTGTGTGACAGAGTGTTGGACTGGATGGGCCATTGGCTTGATCCAGCGTTGGCTTCTCTTATGTTCTTATGTTCCTCAGCAGGATTTCCTTCCTCCGCTTCACAAAAAGAAAGCACTGGATGCAAAGGAGTATGAAAGAAAGCAGCCACACTCTCCCCCTACCACTGCCTGGCAGCTGTTCAGATCTCCAGGTGCATTTCTGCTGTTGACTGTGTTATTCTGTCCAAAACCAAAAGTAAATTAGGTTGAGAACAATCTGAGAGGAGCAAGCATTTCTCCTAGCAAATACCTTCAGGACAATCTCGGCAAGCAACCAAAAACATGTTTCCTGTTAATGTTATAGTAGGGCTAGCCCTATTATGTGTCAGCCTTAAACATTCTCTAATCTACCCATGGTAATAAAAAGCGGGGAAATCCTTTAGATAGCTGGAGAGGATGAGGGTTGGAAGGTGTAATCTGAAGGAGGGCCGGGGGTGGTTGAATTAACTTCTAGCAGTGGAAATTCTGGCTAGTGAATTAACTTCTAGCAGTGGGAAGCCAAGCACAGGAAGATGATTGCAAAGAAAAGTCAAATGATACACACAATATCCCTTTAAAGATCTCCTAATTTGTCCTCTTCTGCTTTCAAGAGTATTGGTGGTGTCTGAGAAAACTTCACCTATCCAGTCTTTCCTCAGCCCACTGTCATCACTGTGGTTACTGCTGCAGGAAAGCATTCCAAGAACACATTTCCTCCTTCAAAGCAGTAATGGTGCCAAAATTAACATTCTGCGGCTTTGGCCGGGAAGGCGGGGTAAAAATCTGAAAAATAAATAAATAAATAAATAAATAGCTTTCCACTCAGTTTGTATTGCCCAGGGAAGGGAAAGGGCACCAAAGAAAGGTGGAGAAATGGAAGGGAAGTGATGAAAGTATGTCAGATCACCAACTGCTCCTCCCTACCGGATGTGGCAATAGTTATGCCCAGTTCATACCTGAATGGATAACGCTCCCATTGCATTAGAAGTCCAATAAATCATCATACGTCAGGGCTTTAAAAAAATGTTGGTGAAAACTGACATGCAGAATGTCATCATCTAAGGTTATCGATGAATGAAGAAATAATGTTAATCACGGAGAACAAGATTAGGGCTGATTGACCTGAACTCACCGCTCCAAAGAGTCAGCTTGTTTTAAGAATCATGATTTTACTGCATGTGTGTGATGTCATATCCCTGGGTCAGAACTCTTCCTCCACTCAGAATGAAGTTCAGCACCACACCGTGTTGAAGAACTATGCGCTCTGCTGCCTCTGAATTCTGTCCCCCGGTTTCTCATACCCAGCTGGCTGGTTGATCTTTTATAAACTCTGAGTTTGTTTTGTAGATAACCGTTTGGTGCCTCTGTCTCTCAGCTGAACTATTTGGCTTAATAATTAATAGATCGATCACTATTGGCAACAAAGGCAAAAAGCCAGACGCCATACATATCAGTGCCGATGCCATAAAAAGCTTTTATTTTTATGGCAGTTATCTTAACAAGAAACTTGAAACAGCTTTTCTTTAGATGAGAAGACAAGTTTTCTTTTAAATAGTGATGCAGTGCAGTTGAGCTGGTTAACGTTATAGGGGATGATTGTCTTTACTTTCTGCAATCAGCTTTTTATTCGCAATTTTACAATCAGTATAAATTTTTATCACTCCTAAGGCAAGCAGAAGAATGAGCTGAACTTCAGAAAAATCGCTTAGAACTGTCTACAGTGATATAACAGGGCAAGAACAGCTGAAAGGACCAGCCACCCGTTGGGAAGATAAAAAGTAAGTCATACAATATTCTGAAAGCACTAATGGTTTAAAGAAAGAGAAGAAAGTACAAAGGGAAGGGAAGAAACACACAAATGGGGAAATATTGTACCGTGTCAATTGAATGGCTAGGGCTCAAGCTATAAAAACAAAGGTTTATTATAAAATGGTTCAAATTGGTGGGGAAATCTTCTTTGGAGGTCCTGAGCAGCAAAATCATTACCAATGCTGATTTCTCCCAGCCTATTACCCCTCTGCATATCACACCTAATCCAATCAGGCCTGCTGTCATCATTCACCTGCTATTGCATTTGCCTACTAAAGTCCTTCAGCATCTGAAATCACTCCAGTTTCCAATATATAGGACAGATGGACTCACATTCTACCTGTATCTGAAGAAGTGAGCAGTGACTCATGAAAGCACCTCCCCTGCCACAAATTTTGTTAGTCTTTAAGGTGCTCCTGGACTCTGGCTCTTTTCTACTGCTAAAGGGTTTCCCCTTGCTCGAAAGCCAGTCAAATCCGACTCTAGAGTTGTGATGCTCATCTCCGTTTCAAAGCCGAAGAGCCAGCGCTGTCCGAAGATGTTTCCGTGGTCATGTGGCTGGCATAACTAAACACCAAGGCGCACAGAATGCTGTTACCTTCTCACCGAAGTGGTACCTATTTATCTACTTGCAATTTCTTGCTTTCGAACTGCTAGGTCGGCAGGAGCTGGAACCAGAGACGGGAGCTCACTCCGTCATGCGGCACTCTTGGGTCTCGAACTGCTGAATGACTGACCTTCCGCAGCCTGCAGTTCAGCGTCTTAACTGCTTGAGCCACCGCAGCTCTGCTACAGACAGACTAACATGGTTACCTGTCTTGATCTATCTTCCAGGAGGTAGATGATTCCCCTGCTCAGACTTCTGGCCCAAAGTCCTAGCAACCAGACACTTTTAAGTAAACACAGAAGAAGCAGCTGAGCAGACTGCAGCTGGAATCAAAGTTCACACTGTCAAGGTCTCCCGCAGAGATCTGAAACTCCAGCTCCTTCTACAAGGCTCATTTTGGCATATGTATTTCAGTCTTTGCAGGCGCAGCTCATGAAATGTAGCAAGGACGAGAAATATGTTGAATGTCTGTCTTCATTCCTTGTTTCGTTACTTAACTGCCTGGAAATAATTCAAGCTAAAATATTCTGCTTGGTTAGAATCATGTGACCAAACAGATCCGCTCTTTCCCAGAAATTTCAGTTTTCTGGCAGGTCTCAACCTTACTGGTGATATTGAAGTGTATATTTACTTCTAAGACAAATTAATTTCATTAGAAGGGTCTCTACAGCCTTTCCTAAAGATACAAGAAACCATCTTTGGGAAGAACCTCTATCTAAGAGTTTTGTTGTATTCTCACCTGGTACTTATCTTGGATTTAGAAGGAAGATGCTTTTTTAGCACCTTCACAGGAACTCATCTTTCTGATGCTACTGGTTTCAGACCCCGCAATGAACTGAAATTATATAGAGTGCTGTTGACAATTAAAGCCACTTTAAAAATACCACACACATTGTGATTGGCCAGTGAAACACCAATCACAATGCACACTTCTAGAAGGGAATGTACTGTCTGGCAGTTTGCAGAAGTATCAGATTCAAACGTTGAACAGAACACTGGTGGCTCATTGGTGCGACCATAACCAAGGAGCCCATGCTCTTGGGCAACTGCAGCTGCATATACAGCCATAGGTTTGAGTGTCAGAGATACGGCAATTAGACTTGTTAAATCTGTTACTAGAAGGTAAGGTGAATGTGAATTATGGTTGTTACTTCCTGTTAAATATTACCAGACTACAGTGAATAGAAGTGTACGTCCCTCTCAGTGCCCACATTTACTATACCCACAAGTGGGGTTTTCTGTCATAGCATCAGACGGAATGGCTGGTGCTTTAAATGTAATATGGCTAAAGAAAAGCAGGCTCCTTCTGATGTAAAAGCAACTTAGCCACAGGCTTCAAATGCTTTTTAATAGATATTCCCCCTGTGCAAGGAACTTTTCTGGTTAGATACCACCTCCCCCCTGTATAAGAGGACATGCCAATTTATGTCTGTGCAACAAGTCCTATTTATCACATTTCTATTTTGCCATTCCTCCAAGGAGGTAATACTGGGGTCCGTAGTTCTCTCTTGCCCCATTTTATATTCACGGTTATACTTTGAATTAGATTCACGGTTGAATTAGATTCACAGTGAAATCTTTGAATTTATATTCACGGTTACACTCTAACTACTTCACCACACTGTTGATGTTGTTGTTTTAGACCGTGTCCTCTCTGCATCCTTTCTTGGCCCACAGGCAGCATCCTTTATTTGCCAAGTGTGAGGGTGGGATAAAAAAAGTACTAGATTGATGGCTACAGGTATCCATAGGAAGGCATGTGCCTTCTTAGTGGTAGCCATTCAGAGTGGTTTGCCAGAGGATGTGTTAGGGTTGCCAAGTACCTACCGTAATTTGGCGGAGGACACACAATCCCCGGCCGGAACATTCCTCTGGGCAACACCCATGACGCACGATGCCGTCGCCAGGAAGTGACGCCGGGTGACGCTCTGGCAATGGGGCTGGAAACTCGATGGTACCATCAAGTTTCCAGCCCCATTGCCAGAGCATCACCCGATGTCACTTCCTGGCGACGGCATCGTGCACCACGTCTTTCCTTCCCCCAGGGATGGTCCTGCCAGGACGTATCTGTCCCCCGCCGAATTAAGATAAGTTCTTGGTAAGCCTGGGATGTGTGGAAGGTACCTTTCTAATTGATTTTTCCCCAGAGTCCACAAAACTGTCCGAGTGTTGTGTGTCTGTGACTGATTTGTTTGATACATTTATTCAGAGAAATTCTATGCCGCCTCTACAAAGAGCTGAAGGCAGCCTACAAAGTTAAAGCATGAAAAAACATAATGAACAGAAAAGTGTTAAAAATGATCGAAAGAACTAAAAATCCAGTATTAAAAACCCAGCAAGAGTCTAAAAACAGAAGAAAACATTTATTTATTTTTAGCAGCTTTAAACAAATCTTATAAACATTTTTCGGGGAGGAGTTAGAAGCAGACTCTTAAAAAGGTTTTAAAGCATTAACACCTTTATAAAAAGCTTGGGTAAAAAAATGTTTTGGCTTAGCTAGATGAGAGTAGGATAGCAGCTGAGAAGTGTTAAGGCAAAAGACATACGACCAACAGGAATTTCTGGACTGTTTTCATAGGTAGCTGTGTGTAGAGCACACTACAGTAATCTAATATCCAATCAGAGCACGGATCATCATGGCTAAATTGTGCTTTTCAAGTAATGACCACAGCTGGTTGATAAAAGGTGCCACGGAGGAGACCTGAGCCTCCTACCAAAAAGCCAGGAATCACCAGTATCCCTGAGCTAGGCACCTGCTCTTTCAGGGGAAGTACAACCCCATCCAGGATGGGCTGGCTCCTGAATCCTCAAACAGATTTTTCATTGTCTGGCAACACCTCAGTCTTGTCTAGAGACCGAGCTTCAGCTTATCAGCTCATTCATCCCACTGCCTTCTGCAGGCACCAGTTCAGAACTTCCGTAGACCCACCCAGCTCAGCTGTTAAGGAGAAACAGAGCTGTGTGTCATCTGCATTTCAGTGGCACCTTACTGCAAATCCCCTGACAATGGTCAAATCTGCATTTGTATTTTAAAATCAGTTTCGTGCTGCTGTGATGCCGTCATTCTCTATGCTTGTTTGAAGTTGTTTGGAGAAGATTTATTTAAAGCAGTGTGGAGGTGCAATGATAGTGGAGCCACCACGAAAGGGTGATAAACATATGCAAACATGCAAAAATATGATAGCAGTGTTGAAGTGTGAAAACGAAAGCAAATGTAGACAGCTTTTTTGAAGATGGCTGGGAGACTGGTGGGAAAGACAAATGCAGATTCGACCAATCTCTACCACTGGCTTCATGTAGGTGTTAAACAGCACAGGGGACAAATGGACTCCTGTAAGGCCTTATAGCATAAATGCCGTAGGGCCAAATGGCAGTCCCTCAACACGGTCTTCTGGAAACAACCAAACAGGCAAGAGTGAAACCACCCCAAACCAATCCCATGCTAGCCATAATCTCCAGAAAGATACCATGGCCAATGGAATTGAAAGCCATTAACAAATCCAGGAGAATCCACAGGGATGCACTCTCCCCATCACCCTCTCAGCAAAGATAATCATCCATGGTAACAAAGGCCATTCCCAAATCAAACCCAGGCCTGAATCGAAAACTGATCTAGGCTGCGATCACACGCACAATTAGCCGCGCCATAGGCACGAATGCCGGGCAGGTTTAACGGGCGTGATCAGACGTGAACATCTGGCCAGCGCCCCGTACCCATCAGCAACCTGTTTTGCTCCACTGCAAGAGCGGAGTTAAAAGACACTAGGGAAATTCCACTATGAAATGGGTTGCTATGGGCCACGGATGGACTTTCCCCTTGTGATCACGCCATGGCATCGGGATGGTCTGATCAGGCCATCCTGACTGTGCCATTCCCCCCCCTCCCCGTATGCGCATCATCGCATATTGCCATAGGAAGCCCTCAGTGTGGAGATACGATTCATCAATCCCCTGTTTAAGCACATCGGAAACACGTGGCAAAAAATCCCCCGATTCACCCACGGTTTGCATCTGATCACGCAGTGGCAGACTGCCCCCACAGCTTCCACGGACTGTGTGATCACACAAATGCAAGTCAAATTGTTACGGAGCAAATAGCCTCACTCCCCCCCCTTGCATTATTTGGCACATGTGACCGGGACCCTAGTTGCGTTTTTACTGAATGCTAGCTGGTTTTATTGGCCATATATATTTTTATAGTTTGTCGTTAGATTAATTGTAATTTTAAAAATCTTTGATTGTTGAAAGCCATCTTGAATTTTGGATAAGGCAGGAGCTAAATTTTTATATAAGTACTAATGGGGAAATATTTATCTGGAACAGCAGGAGGAGGTCGGTGTTTTGGCCTTTGAGCAAAAATTGGAATGGCAAATCTGTTGCTGTTAGGAAAATCCTGTCTGCCTACTTCAGGACAACTTGAGATGTGTCTTTTGCATTTTCAGAGAAAGAAAGCAATCCCCCCTTATATCTGACTGTTTAATCTCTTCTTCACCTTCCCTGGTGGCCTTTGCACTGGATGGATGGACACCATGGTGGATTACTACAAAATACTGGATGTTCCCCAAACTGCCTCTTTGGAAGAAATTAAAAAAGCGTAAGAGAAATTCTTCCTCAGGTCATCCTCTTTTCCCCCTCATAATCTCAGCCACACTATCCTGACTTTGGCTTCTTCTCCCAATTACTGTCAACATCTGCTAGCCAGCTTGATATGGGGTAGAAGGGGGTCCTCTTGGTATATTGTGCCATTTCACAGACTTTTGACTGCAGCAGTGATAAGAAAATACTGCCAGAGAAGGATTCCTCCACTGATACTTGAGGGAGGAATGGTGTGGGAATGCAAAGGAGTCTGAATAAAATGGCAATCATGGTACAGGAAAGGGTATCTTGGTTGTTAGCATAGGTGGATGCTTGACCAGTCATGTTAACTGTATCTTGTGCAACTGTACAGGTACAGGAGTAAAGTGCTCCGATGGCACCCAGATAAAAATCCAGATAACAGGAAAGAAGCTGAACAGAAGTTCAAAGAGATCGTGGAAGCCTATAAAGTGCTGTCAGACAGTAAGACACTCACTCGTCTTCTTCACCTTTCTAGTGCTGTTTTCTCTTTGTGTCTCCAGGATTAGTTCACAATCCAAAACATCCCTAAAGACAAATGATAATGCTCCATTCCATGATCCCAGACATACAAGTTGAACACATTTCAACCACCTTTTCCTTCACATAATCAGGATAGTTCAAGTACAGTAAAAGAGTTATTTCCATTCACCCTTTCAATATATGGGATATAAGAGCATTTCTGACTGTTCATTTTAGTTGTTCATTGCTTCTTGATTTGAAAACCTGAATTTTCATAATCCAGTGGTACTCACAGTGGCTCAACCTAAAGAACCAAATTTCCTTCATCCGTGGCTGGGGTTATACAAATGTGAGATCATGGGACAGGTTGTAAGTAAACAAAAAACAACTGTGATATTATTATGCAGTCTATTCAATAACAATTATTAAACATTTATATTATGGTACAAATTACAAAACACATTCCTCAAAGTGGCTGAACACAGTCCTTCTTCGACACAGATGTAAATTATTCCAAATATCTGATCAGCTGTTGTGGAGGCAGGGAATCTCTAACCCTCAGTGGGCTCTTCCATTGTCACTTAGCTGGGCAGTAGGGGGGAAGAATTGGGTTAAATTGGGAGAGAAGATGATGTTACTTCTGGAAGTGATGCCATTGTGATGCTCTAGCATTCAGTCAAAACTCCATAGTTAAACCATAGAGTTTTGGGCCAGTGGTAGAGCATTGCCAGCAATGCAGTAATTTTACTTCTGGTTGCGCAGGAAGTGACATCAGTATGTTGCCAGAGACATCACTGTGTCACTGGCAAGCCCCCCCCCATAGTGAGTCTCCCACTGGTTGCCAGCCTTGTGCTGGCAACCCTATCCCCAGCAGCTTGGCATACCTGTTCCTCCACTGGAGGCTGTTTCAAACTGCGAACCACCTGCCAGCCACCAGGCAAAGGCCTTCCTTACTTTCACGAAGGTGCCACTTTCATAGCAGATGCCACACTGTGGAACAGTGCTCAGAAGAGCGCTGGTAGTGTGTCAAAGAAAGAGCCACACGTGGTTCATGAACCACTAAGTATCATTGTCATCATCACTAAAATGATTGTCCAGCTTTCAAAATCAGTTAATCCAGTCTTTTGTCACTCTTGATGCATTGATTAAGAAAGCTACTTTGTATGTATGTTTGAATGAAAGGAGGGTTTGAGAAAACTGATTGTTAGTGGAAGTAGATCTTGAAAGAAACACAAAGATACAAGTGCTCTGTTTCTTATACCCTCTACCCGATAGTCTGTACAATAAAACTACACACTGTGTATTTTTCCACTCATACAATGGGGATACACTATTCACTTTCACTTCACACACATTATTTTAGCAATCTTTACAACAGCCCAATGATATAGGCCACTTAATAGGCTACTTAATAGCCCCCCAGACAAAGGGAAGCTGAAATTGTCTGCCTAAATGCCACCAATTTATTGGGATATTTGGTTAATATAGCAGAGTTTTGCCCAGTCATAGAAGCATAATACTGAATGCAATAAATAAATCTCCCAAGAAGTATATTGCAAAAATATTCACGTAGACCCAGTTCACATTCAGGTTGCAGCCAAAAGAAGAAAAAGAAGCCTAATCTAAAGAGTCCTTTCCCCATCACAAATGGCCAGCTTGTCCGGCATTATGTGTTTTGGAGTATGAGGTCATTGTATCTACAGAAGAGACCTGCAGAGACATGTGTCTCGATAGGAGGCCATGTAAAGAGTGAGAGGACAAAGTGAGAGAGGAGGGATCAGAGGGCAGCTCCCAGGTTAAGACAAAGAGAGGCATCCCATTCAAGGAGATAAAAATATTTTAAATAATTTTTCATTGCCTTTATCTCTACATTCTACTTTCTACATACTACCACCCTAAAATACAGAGTACGCAAGGATCCTTGAAAGTCTAAATTCAATTTCTTGATATTTCCCTGGTGTCTAAACTTGCAGTATAATAATTAATTTTGAAATATGAGAATACGGAATAGGTAAAATTAAGCTAGAATATCATAACTGTGCATTACTATGCATAAAGTACAAAATAGATTATCAGATCTTCATTTAGCTGCTTTCTTTTCTTTGAGTTTCTTCTTCTTCTTCTTGAAGGGGAGTTTAATCTTATATGATCTAGGAGTGGCCACCCCCAGTTCAGATTCAGAGTCAGAGTCAAAAATATCGCCTATAGACGTTGATGTGGCAGAGGAGCTGTTACTGGTTGTCTCTTCTTGTTCACTTTTATCTTCTATGGCATTATTGTCCTCTGCTTTTCCTTTTCTCTTCGCTGGGCTTTGGTGCTGTTCCAGAAACTTTTTGCCTTTAATAAGAGAGTCAATCTTTTCTTTTTTCCCTTTAAAGTTGAAAATAAGTCCTTCTGGGGTAATCCATTGGTAAGAAGTTGAATTTTCCTGTAGGAATGAAGTGACATTTCTGTATTGCTTCCTTTTTTTCCATATCTCAAATGGAACATCTTTCAAGATCTTTGCTTCTTCTCCTTCAATTTTTAGGGTTGTCCCACTAGGCGCCTTAAGTATCAAATCTCTTGTTGACCTTTTAGAGAATTTCACGAAATTCAGGTTATTTTTCTTGAGAAATTCTGGATAAGTTTGATAGACCATGCCCATATCTACTTGCAATGATTCAGGTTTGCCAGGGGAGCCAGTGCTTCACTTAAGATCTGTTTCAGATTTTCATCTTTCTTTTCTGGAATGCCTTGAAATCTAAGGACATATAGAGATCTTTCCACTTGAAGCTGTAGTAGTTGTTGTTTTTCCAAGGCTCTTTCTTTGTCCGCTGCTTCCATTTTTTGATCCAAGTCTTTTGTCTTATGATCAACCTTTTTCAGCTTTTTGGATGTCTTCTCCGTTTTTGTCTTAGTTTCTATAAGTTCTTTCTGTAGAGCATTAAAGTTCTTGTTGAGATTAGTCATCTGGTCCAGCAGAGGGCGTAGTGCTTCAGAGATCCTATTGGCAATGTCTATAGCTGATTCCAGTCTGGTGACTGGTGATGTTAAACTGGCAGTTCCTATGGACGCCATCTTTCCCCCTTGCTGTGACATTGTTTACATTAAAACATTAAAAGTTCTTAGAAGATCTGGGATTCTTCTCTAGAGTGTTTGACAAAGCTCTCAGCACTCAAAGTGGGTTGGGTAGTGTTCTCGCTTTTAGATTTTGGCTTAGCCTTTTGTTGTCGTTCAGTCGCACAGTCGAGTCCGACTCTTCGCCCATGGACCAGATTACGCCAGGCCCTCCTGTCTTCCGCTGTCCGCTGAAGTTTGCTCAATTTCATGTTTGTTGCATCGATGACACTGTCTAACCATCTCATCCTTTGCCATTCCCTTCTTCTTTGACCTTCAATCTTTCCCAGCATCAGGGTCTTCTCCAGTGAATGCTCCCTTCTCATTTGGTGGCCAAAGTATTTGAGCTTCAGCTTCAGGATCTGGCCTTCCAGGGAACAGTCAGGGTTGACTTCTTTTAGGATTGAATGATTTGATCTCTTTGCAGTCCAAGGGACTCTTGAGTCTTCTCCAGCACCATAGTTCAAAAGAATCTATTCTTCGGCGCTCGGCCTTCCTTATAGTCCAACTCTTGCAGCCATACATTACTACGGGGAATACCATTGCTTTGACCATGCTGACTTTTGTTGGCAGGGTGATGTCTCTGCTTTTTATCATGCTGTTTAGGTTTGCCATTGCTTTCCTCCCAAGGAGCAGGCGTCTTTTAATTTCATGGCTGCAGTCACCATCTGCAGTGATCTGGGATCCCAGGAATGTGAAGTCTGTCACTACTTCTACGACTTCCCCTTCTATTTGCCAAGGAGTGATAGGGCCAGATGCCATGATCTTAGTTTTTTTGATGTTGAGCTTCAAGCCCACTTTTGCACTCTCCTCTTTGACCCTGAGCAAGAGGCTCTTTAGGTCCTCTTCACTTTCTGCCATCAGAGTGGTATCGTCTGCATATCTGAGGTTATTGATCTTTTCCCCAGCAATCTTAACTCCAGCTTGTGATTCATCCAGGCCAGCATTTTGCATGATGTACTCGGCATATAAATTAAATAAGCAAGGTGACAATATACATCCTTGTTGTACTCCTTTTCCTATGCTAAACCAATCAGTTGTTCCCTATCCAGTTCTAACTGTTGCTTCTTGACCCTTATACAGGTTTCTCAGGAGACATGTGAGGTGGTCTGGTACTCCCATCTCTTTAAGAACCTGCCATAGTTTATTGTGATCCACACAATCAAAGGCTTTAGCATAGTCAATAAAGCAGAAGTAGATGTTTTTCTGGTACTCTCTTGCTTTCTCCATAATCCAGCGAATGTTGGCAATTTGATCTCTAGTTCCTCTGCCTCTTCGAAACCCAGCTTGTACTTCTGGCAGTTCTCTATCCATGTATTGTTGGATCCTAGCTTGTAGGATCTTGAGCATGACCTTGCTAGCGTGTGAAATGAGTACAATTGTGTGATAGTTTGAACATTCCTTGACATTGCCTTTCTTTGGGATTGGAATGTAAACTGACCTTTTCCAATCCTATGGCCACTATTGTGTTTTCCAAATTTGGATCACTGCCTTGTCGTGGTGAGGAGGCTTGCGTGGTTCGATGAGGCTGTGGGCTATGCCGTGGAGGGCCACCCAGGATGGATAGGCCACAGCAGAGAACTCAGACCAAGCGTGATCCCCTGGAGAAGGAAATGGCAACCCACTCCAGTATCTTTGCCAAGAAAACCCCATAGACAGTAACAAAAGGCTTAGCCTTTAAGTTTCACTTATTTTCCGCTGCTTTATCTGGGACAGGGTTACTCCTCCTCCTCTGAAAGCATTTCCCCCCCTCCTCCAGGTTTAGGGCTTCGCTGTCTCTTAGTCGGTTCCCACTTTAGCACTTATTATTTGCCATTTCAGCACTCATGTTTAATATCAATAAATATCAGCTGCGTAGGGAAAGTTTCTTTTGCTTAGGTCCTTTGCTCACTCTGGATCTGGTGTGCGCTTCTGGATGCCATTGCTGGCTCGGGGTGGCAGAACCTTTCGCGGCAAAATGGAGCCTCAATCCCTTAGGTGCAGCTTTGGGAGCGGCTCCTTTCGCGCCCCAGGCTAGAATCCCCCTACAGGGGCTCTAGGGGAGGCCAAAATCATCCAGTCTCCCTCCCTGCTGTTCTGCTAAGGAATGTACCCATCAGAGCTCGATGAGGTGTGACCGTCTGCAAGTCGCTGAAACCGAAACCTCCTCAAGGAGATAACATCTATACACACTTAGGGGGTGGTCACATGGCAAGCTTATCCCAATTTGTTTCCGCTACAGATTTGATTGGGAATATTTTTTTTCCAGGTTGGGATGGTCACACATCCCTCCCTGAACTGCTTGCATTGCACAACGAGGCTCTGGGCACCGTCCAGATAGCTGCGCCACCCAAGTGGCAGCGTGGCTTTTTTTGTTTTGTTTTTTTAAAAATTGGCTTTGCGCCTGACCGAATCACTGCTCCCATTGGGACTCACTGTACTCTCTTGTTGTTGCAGCCCCCCCCACAACAGCGAACAAAATTAACCGGTGACCTACAACCAAGAGCTGGAGTCTATATGTGCACTTGAACGTTTATACATTAAATTTATTCAGTACAGGATTGCTCATGCACACAACGATGGAAGCATGGGGAAAAAAAACATCACGAGGACATTCAGACGACCTAATTACAATCATTGCGAGAGATGGCTGTCCAGATCAGCGAAATCACAGATTCAAAGTGCAAATATCTGGAAAGTATTTGATTTTCCAGGTGTAGGAAAACTTGTTAGGGAACTGGGAGGATTGCGCGAGTGAGCCCACTTCAGTGCAGGAGATGGATGCAGGCGTCTGATCAGCAATTTTAAATGTGAGAGGGAACAGCAGTGAAACCTGATCAAAATGACCATGTAACCATGTCCTTAGAGTGGTGTGGCACTCCCCCCCGCCCCATGTCCAGGCATGCTGAGTCACTTACTCCAACACAACTAAGATAATAGCCACAATAAGATTTGAACCAAGGAATTCCAAGTTTACAAATCAATCAGTAGGCTATTTTTCTGAATAGCACTGATAAATCTGCAATAATTCAAAGTTAAAGAGAAGGATGCACGTAGCTCCAAATCTCCTCATATTTTGTCTTCTGTTTCAGAAAGCACACGTAACCTGTTTGATGGAAGCAGCAAAGATATTTTCAAAGGACCAAGTGAGTACTCTACAGAAAAAATGGGTCTCATCCTATCTGAACAAGCTTAATGACTTCACTAAGATTGTATTGGCTGAAACATGAATTTGTTTTAACAATTAATACCTGTTAATGGTTTTCCATCCAGACCCTGAGAATTGTGAATTATTTCAAGGTGCATAGGGGTGAACACATTTCATACAGGTTTAAAGAAATTTGAACAAGTTTCCTTCCCTAAAATTATTCTGGGTGAGTGCAAAGAGGTAATGAGATATGTTCATATGGACTATCCTTAAGAGTTCCAGGAAGAGGGGCCGCAGGTAAGTAGAACAGGATGTTTGAAGTCAGGCTGGACTTTCACTTGTCAGTATTGCTTTATTTGGCCAACAGCCAGTACAAGTCAAAAATAAAAGTTTTACAGTAAGGTCAATAGAAAGTAAAATTGGTCTGATCTATTGCCATCAATTAATTAAAATCTGTACATAAAGTTTCTCTACGAATTCTACAGGCTACTGAAAAAAAATTGGCACAACTAATAGTAACTTGTTGATTAGCACCCATTAAAAAATTTCTTTAAAATATAAAATCAGAATATTTTGAGAGATTATTAAGTAGAGGGGAAATTATATTAGAACGAGCTTCCTGATAAAAGCGACAGTGGAACATTACATGCTTGACTGATTCCACCTTTTTAGTACCACACAGACAAAGCCTCTCCTTCATGGGAGTCTTTTTATACCTCCCCTCTAGAACTGCAGAGGGGAGGACTCGCCATCTCGCCGAAGTAAAAGCTCTCCGTTGACTGGGTACCTTCAGGACAGAGAGATAAGGTGCCGGGGCAACAACATATTTAAGCTTCTCTGGTATCAGGAAGTTTGGAACATTGTTAATGGACATTCACTAGGCCACTGGTTCCCAAAGTGGGCAATACCGCCCCCTGGGGGGCACTGGAACGATCCAGGGGCAGATCCACACACTGCATCTTTTTGTCCACTTCTTGAAGGTAGATTTCCAGGGGGGCGCTGAGTACTTTTTTTCTGAGAAGGGGGCGATAGGCCAAATAAGTCTGGGAACCTCTGCACTAGGCTTTCATTCTACAGAGAACAGTTCCTGAGAGAGAGAAAATATCCTCGGGAGTCCCCCTTCTACTAGTTCTGTGCTGTACTGCAAAGGATTGTGTGGAAATGCCCCTGTGCACAATTTCAGATTAGGATGACCAACCTCCAGGTGGTGGCTGGAGATCTCCTGGGATTACAACCAAAGCTCCCTCTAAGCTGGGGAGCCTTGTGAGCAAAAATCCCACTTTGTGAGCTCCTGGCATTAAAGTTGTGAGCAAGCGACTTGGCTACTGCATAAATTAGTTTGCTCTGGAGCCCTCCTTCCTGAGCCGAGACAAAAATGTGTGAGCTGGAGGCTAAAAAACTGCGAGCGGGCTCACACTCACTCAGCTTCGAGGGAACACTGTCAACAACCGATCTCCAGGTGACAGAGAACAGCTCACCTGGAGGAAACGGCTGCTTTGGAAGCTAGACTCTGTGGCATTACACCCCACTGACGTCCCTCCCCAAACCCAACCCTCATCAGGCTCCACCCACAAAATCTCCAGTATTTCCTAACCCAGGCCTGGCAGCCCTACTTCAGACGCAGAAAAGATACCTTCATTGTGGAGCTTCACAGTGCAGTTCTAAGCACAACTGATCTCAGTGGACTTAGAAGGGTGCAACTCTGCTGAGAATTGCACTGCCAGTTCCTTTTGACAAGTGGAGAAGTATATATGGGCTACTGCCATTGTTGGTCTGGACTGTGCATTAGAGACAGAGGATTGCAGCCTTGGACGGTATGGTCATATGGAGAAACTTTTGAGGCTGAGGTATGTGTCTGTCCATAAATCTTGATAAATAGCAACAAATATCAGTGGCTGTTCTCCATTGAAGTCTGGGCAGTCTTGGGCCTGGGCAGAAAGAGGCAAGAGTTTTTGTTCTTGAAATGTAGATTGTTGGGAAGTCAGAGTGGTTAATGGGAAATGGTGCAGCCTTGCCTCGTGTGGTTGTGTGGATCTGGCACTAGACATCAATGACGGACATTAGAGCTTAAGGGACTAGAGGTTTAAACCAATATGGCTGTTCTCATTCTTTTATGGTAGTATATAGGAAGCTCCTTTTGAAGCAGCTCAAATCAAGCTGTTTTTCCCCTGCTGCTTTTCAGGCAAGCACTAACACTGAGGACTTATACTGTCATGGAGACTGTACCGCACAAAGGAAAGTAATCAGTCCTTCTGCCGTCCAGTCAGAGCTGTTTTGCTTCCCATCCTTGATCCCTGAAGAAGATGCAACAGCCTTGATGAACTTATTAGTGGGGGGTTTTTAAAAAGAAAAAAAAATCATTTCATTTGCACAGTCTGAAAAATGATGTTTGTGATTTTCTCCCTTTGCGCCTCCACAGAGGGACCTGAGGCTGAGAAACACCTGTCTGTATTTGATCAGGATGGCATCAAAATATTCTTCACAGGAAAACGGTCCTCTTCAGGTAATTTTAAAATCTTATTTTGAAGGCCAGTTAGCTGTGAATCCCTAATCTTGTGTAGCAATCTGAATGAGGAGCCAAATAACTCATTTGTGATTAAGCCTTCTGTCTGGAGCAATATATCCAGACTTTTTGGCAGATTTAAGGAATGTTTACTCACACCAAAAATGAGTACTAGCAAGAAACAAATGGCTCGATTCTATCAATTTTTCCATTCGTGCAAGAGGGAGGAGGTATGTTTTTGCCTGATTTCCCCCCACCCTGCTCTGCATACGCCCCTTTGGGGACATTACAAGGGGCTCCTCCTCCCTCTTGCATCAGTAGAAAAACTGGAAGCATTCCGACAAAGCTGCGGTGCTTGACGGAAGGCTGAAAGCTATGATTGTTTGTAGGGTTAGCAAAAAATGAAACGTTAGTAAAATATATGAAGGCTTCTCACTAGATTTGATGATTTGCACAAATTGCCTTCCAGTACAATGTGCCTTACCACTCTGAATAGAGCCTCTGTGTCAAAAGTGATATGTTATCTGTTATTGTTATCAAGGGGCAAGCAGATGGGTGAGTTCTTCCTTCCCTTGCTCACCTGCAGCATCTTTGCCTGGAAAAGCAAAACTTAGCCACAGTTCTCTCTGCTCACATTGTACCTGGATTAAATTACTGTCATATTCTCTGGGGGAGGCTGCCCTTGAACACTGTTTGGAAACTTCAGTTGGTTTATATTATGTACTGAGATCGAGGCAGCGTTTCAAACAAGTGATTTCTTTATTCGCTCAGAACACAGACAAACAACACACAGAACAACCCAACTATATACAGTTTGAACCAGGGAAGCCACACCTCCTGGAACAATAATGTCCAATCAATGATGAGTGCTTGGAACCAATGGGAATTGTTCCCACCGAAGGTCAGCGTCTTTCCAGATTGGTCTGTGTAGCAACAGCGACCAATCCAGTTGCTTATCCTAGGATGCTGGCAGTCTATGGAGTTTGTGACCAAAGCTCATGCTTTACATACTCAGATAACCCGGTATATAACAGTTTAGAAATAACAGAAGCAAGTCTGTTGGATGATAAAGATCATTGGAAGCATACCCCACTAGAATTAGAAAGACTATACTGGTTGCTAATTTCATTCCTGGAACCATTCAATGTGCTTGTTCTTCCCTAGGTGGGATATCTGAAGGACGGCCCTGCCTTCATATGAATCTGCCCAAATACTGAGGTCATCTTTGACCTCCTGCTCTGTGCATCTCTATCCTCACAGATGACTATCAGAGACCAGGATTTCTCTGTTGTGACACCTCATCTTTGGAATTCCTTTCTTGTATCTGTTTGTCTGGTCAAGTGTCAGCCAAAGATATTTTCATTTTTTATAGGCTTTTGGTGATTTGTAAATTTTTATGTTGGTTTATTTTGTTGTGATAATGTGCTTTTATGAATGCTACTTCTACTGTGTTGGTTTTTATTATCTAAAGCTTTTACTATCACGGTTCACTTTTTATGCTGAGATTTTATGCTCCTAGCTCTTGTTTTATGCCTTGTTATTGCTTTTATAGGTTTTATTATTTTTATGCTATAAACCACATTGAGGACCCTAATCGAGAGCCCAGGGTATAGACATTTTAAACAAAAAACAAATAAATGTTGGTGAAGAAGCAACTATAGAATCTTTGAATCTTGGGAAGTGAGGTCAATAACACCTACAGGTCATTTTCAGTTCCATAACTTGTATTGCTGGGATGCTTAACTAGAATAATATGAAAGAAAGGATGTAGAATAATTTGGAGCTCATCTAATGTAAGGGGGAGGGGCAGGGTGCAGAAATTTGCGGCCTGGAAGCCTTTTTGATGAACGTATGCCAACCTGTGTTTCAGATTTTTCTGTATCCTTCTTCAGCGCTCCAAAAAGGTTCCACCATTTTTCTATGATGACTGCATTCATCAATGGCAAAAAAATCACAACCAAAAGGTAAGGGAAGAGAGTGAACATCCCCCTCTTCCATAAGCTTTTGAATCACTCTGCTGTATAGCTGTTAGGGATGCCAGAACACCAGCCAGTTTGGTTCACATTCTGTTCAGCTGTCACAGACAAGAGCCAGTTTTTCACTGATCATGTTGCTGTTCACAAACCTGTCCATTGGGTTACTTGTTATGTATTCAGTACAGTGGAACTGCCAGTGTTTCATACACCAGAGTTCCAGCTTTCCCCTGTTCCCCACAGACCTGCTGTCTCTGCACACTGCTTGGCAGCCTATTGTATAAATAAACAGAAAGCAAATCAGTCAGTAAGACAGTGATTACAAACACTCTGCTTTTTTTTTTTTAAAAAAAAGGTTTACTGGCATTTGTCTATGTTATCAAGGTTATTTTACATAGCCTTAGGGGAGGTGTATTTCCCCTCCAACATCATTTAATTAACAGACCTGACAATTGATGACCCGGGGATGGGGAATTATTTTCACTTTGCTTCACAAATGTAAAAGTCCCCCCTCCAGAAGGCAGAGAAATGAAACACCACTACAACTACTTCATAGCCACAAAACTGCTGGACAGCTGTTCAACTTAGACAGCAGTGTGCTGAACAGATCGGAGACTTTTAGCCTGTGCATGAATGATCATGGCTAACGAACACGGTATGTTCACCTGCTGAATTTGTTTGCCCTGAAGCTCATGTGATCCCCAATAACGGTACATATTTATAACGACGGCTCAGAGGTGAAGACACTGAGCTGCAGACCAGAAGGTTTGTAGTTCGGCAGTACAAGACCCGAATGCCGTGTGACAGAGTGAGCTCTTGTTTATGGCCCCAGCTGCTGCCAACCTAGCAGTTCAAAGGCAAGAAACTGCAAGTAGATCAATAGGTAATGCTCTGATGGGAAGGTAACAGCGTTCTGTCACGCCGGCCACATGACCATGGAAACGTCTTCAGACAGCGCTGGCTCTTTGGCTTGGAAACAGAGATGAGCACCACCCCCTTGAGTCGGATTCGACTAGCTTTCGAGCAAGGGAAACTTGTACCTTTCCTTTAGTAGGCACAGAAGCTCTGCGTGGAACATCTTGAAACCTCCAAGCCAAGATGTATACAAACGGCCTTCCAGCGTATCCCCTCCTGCAAGAATAGAGACTAGTACATTTTCATCCCGCCCTTCCTCTGAAGAATACAGTACTGATTATTCTCCCTTCCCCATTTTATCCTCCCAGCAAGCTGGAAAATAGTTACACTGAGGGAGATTGTTTGGCCCAAGCTCACCCAGCAGGCTCAGTGGCCGGGCTTTGAAAGTGAATCTCCTCACAGTGCCCTACAGTGGCTGTCTGCTAATTAACCTGATAGCAGGAAAGAAAACTGACCGTCTGTTGATTGGGTTGTGGCTGTGTGAACCACACTCTCAGAGCTCTAATCTGGGAGACCAGGTGGTCCGTTTCAGCACTTCTGAATCCCACAATGATTGCTGCTGTCTCCCACTTCACTGTAAGAAGCAGGCACAAGGTTTGCATGGTCTGTGCAGTTCATATGGGAGTGAATGGGAGCCTGAGGGTTTCATTTGTGCCTTTCTTAAGAACACACTTTGTGACAGGCCTATTCTACCAACTGAGGGGACTCACACAGCCTCCTATGATTTTGGGGAACCAAGTTTGTTTTAAACTATACACCTTCCCCTTGGTTACCAGCAGGGGTTTTTTTGTAGAAAAAGCCCAGCAGGAACTAATTAGCATATTAGGCCACACCCCCATGTTACCAGAAGTGTGGTCATCCAGCCACACCCACCTTTTTCTTCTTATTCTGTTTACTTTGTTTGTTGTCAAAACTCAGGGCTTTTTTTGGAGCGGGAACTCCTTTGCATGTTAAGCCATAAACCCCTAATGTAGCCAATCCTAATAAGTTTCTGCTGTTGGGTGTGGCCTCTTATGCTAATGAGTTCCTGGTGGGCGTGGCCAATTTGGGAGCTAGCCAGAACTTTGTTCCTGTGCGTTCCTGCCCCCAAATAGCCCTGGTTACCAGGGTTACAAGGTCTGCTTATTACCAGAGATGGGTCTAACAATCTGGTGCTCTATTCTCTGTCAGGCGTACAGCTAAAGCATTCTGCTACAGTACCGGGCAGAGCTACCCTCCACTCTGTCTGCCCTTTTGCTGAGCCAGTCCTGAGCCATCATTCTCTCTTCCCTGAGGCAGAACTGAACTGTTCTGCTTCCCTCCAACATTGCATCCCCCTTCTGAAAAGCGATTGGATACTGGAGCAGCACTCCCATAGGCTCAGCTGAGTGCCCGTTTTCCCCTTCAGGGGACGGACAGCCTCCAGTTGGTCACATGATGCTTACACTGGTGATTGTATGCTATATCACCCAACCAGAGAAATGGGAAGCTGCCATCCATGGGGCTTTTATGTTGCATTGTATAAGTGGTACTTGGTTGATTTGATTGATTAACTTCCTTTTATATCCCACCTTCGATTTATATCCCGCCTTGCCTTGAACCTGGGAGAGTAATGGAAACGTGTGTATTAAGTAAATTAAGCGTATATAAGGACAAAGTTTATTGGATTTGAAAGAAGGAGATTTGCAATAGAGTGGATAGGTTGTATTTCTATGAAGGGGTACGTTGTCATATATAAAACGGAAGGCAGGGAACTCTGTTTGTGAGAGACGGGTGTTAAAGACGGATGACACAGAGGAATGTGTGTGTGAGGGGTAAACAGATGACTGCATTAAAGGGTATCTGTTCCTTGAAGAATGTGGGCAGGAAGTCTTCATATGAAAAGCCTTCATACATCAGCCTCACAGAATTCAAGAGGGAACTGGTTGTGTGACTGAGACAACGCACAGAAGTAGAGGTTGAAGGCCGATTCCCACATACATCTATCTGAAGTGTTAAAGTTCTCATGCATATTTTATCACCTCAGTTTTACCTGGGGGATTACTTGCCTTAAATTTACCCATATGAAAAGTAAGGTGTCAGGAGAGAAGGCTTTCAAATTAGAATCATCTATAAGGTACTAAAGCTGGGGATTTTCAGACAAATACCTCCCCAAACAAAACTCAATTAATATGACTACGTGACAACTTTACTACCTCAGCTCTGAGAAAGAAAGAGCTCTTATACACTGATGGAACAGCATTACATAAGATGGAACAACTCTGATGTATATGGGCCAAGGATATCTTCTTGTGAGTACGTGAATGAGGAGGTCACAACATGTAGGCTTTTCTTTCCCCTAAAACATCAGTCCTTTCTTTGTCGGGTAACCATGTTTCTCCCCCCCTTCTCTTTAGACATCTTGAAAATGAAAGCAAGTACTTGGAAGTAGAAGAGGACGGGAAGACGGTATCTATCCATGTTAATGGTAAAGTGGAATGGGAAAAACTACACCATATATGCCCAGTGTTAAATGTATTCCTCAATGCGCACAGGGCACAGAAGAGTTTCAGAAACACTCCTGAAAACAGACACAGAAAAATCTGGCACAGATTTTTGTTTGTTTGTTTTTTAACTAAATCCTTGTAGAGGTCATTGGGGAAAAATTACAAAGTGCTGTTGTTTCTTTAACCTTCTGATAACGGGTGGCTGAACTCTCCAAAAAAATCCCACAAACACACACCTTCAAACCATACCACATATTCTATGCCAAGGAAACATAAATGCAAAATAAACAGTGGAAAAGTGAAGACATTTGCTCACTTTAAATAAGTATTTGCAGTAAATTAGCATAAGCAGTCCTTGACTTGGATAGCCCAGGCTAGCCTGATTTCGTCAGATCTTGGAAGCTAAGCAGGGCCAGGCCTGGCAAGCAGGGCTATTTTGGGGCAGGAATACATAGGAAGGGAGTTCTAGCTGGCTCCTGAGTTGGCCACGCCCAGTAGGAACGTATTAGCATAACAGGCCACACCCAACAGCAGAAACTCACTAGGACTGGCTACATTAGGGGTGTGTGGCCTAACATGCAAAGGAGTTCCTGCTACAAAAAAAGCCCTGGTTTTTGACAACAAACAAGGTAAACAGAATAAGAAGCAAAGGTGGGTGTGGCTGGATGACCACACTTCTGGTAACATGGGGTGTGGCCAATATGCTAA
The DNA here is from genome assembly GCA_029375565.1 of Gekko gecko. Taxonomy (NCBI): domain Eukaryota; kingdom Metazoa; phylum Chordata; class Lepidosauria; order Squamata; family Gekkonidae; genus Gekko; species Gekko gecko. The sequence continues at coordinate 71,564,618 of JAPDNY010000003.1, read as the reverse complement.
TGAGCGGTGCTGTCAGGGTGTGGCCTAATGTGCTAATGGGTTTCTGCTGTTGGGTGTGGCCCATTATGCTAATGAGTTCCTGCTGGTTTTTTTCTACAAAAAAAGCCCAGCTGGCAAGTATTTAGATGGGAAACTCCCAAGGAACACCAGGGTTGTTAACAGAGGCAGGCAATGAGAAACCACCTCTGAATGTCTCTTGCCACGGGAACCTCACAGGGGTTGCCGTAAGTCAGCTTTCCAATACAAGCTTCCAAGGCTTGACGGCACTTTCCAATACAACAAAAGTATAAGCTGTCATGACAGTGGGTAAAGATTAGAGTAACTTAAAGATCAGGATTCTAACCACAGTGTGGAATGTTATGTTCCTTTTGAGGACCTTCACTCTTGCTTTTTCTTTTTCTTTTTCTTTTTGCTGTCAAGTCCCAGCTGACTTATGACGGCCCCGTAGGGTTTTCAAATCAAGAGAGGTGGTTTGCCATTACCTGCCTCTGTGTCATGACCCTGGTAGTCGCCCATCCAAATACTGGCCAGGACCAACCCTGCTTAGCTTCTGAGATCTGACTAGCCTGGGCTGTCCAGGTCAGGGTTCGCTCTTGCTAGGCAGCTATAATTTAAGGTTGTATTTTAAATTTAGCCCTGATCCGGATGGCCCGGGCTAGCCCAGTCTCATCAGGTCTCAGAAGCAAAGCAGGGTCAGCTCAGCTCAGTGCTTGGATGGGATGACCACCAAGGAAGTCCAGGGTTGCTACAGAGAGGTGGGCGATGGCAAAACACCTCTGTTCTTCTCTTGTCTGGAAAACCTTAGGGGGTCGCCATACATTGGCTGTGACTTAACATCACTTTCCTCCACCTTAAATTAAGGTTATGGTTAAAAAAATGTAGGCATTGCTCCTCATTATCTGAACTATAACTCTTAAATTAGTGCTCTGCTCATTCTCTCTCTCTCTCTGGACTGTTGGATTGCAATATATGCATAGCACATTATATAGATCTGAAAATGTAAGGGCATTTAAGTTTTCTTTAAGAGAGGGGCTGCAATTTCTGCCACTTCCCCCTGCCACTAAAGACCTCTGCTAAGCTGTTCTTGAGGGTCTACTGGCTGCCAGAACATTTTTTGGAGGCCAAATAGCCTTGAGGGAAGAATTGGTAGAAATCACCGCCCCTTCTTAAGAAAGTGTAAGAGCTCATACGTGTGGCCTGGGACCAACATGCCGTAAATACTGACTTCTCCCATATTTTATTTATTTGTTTATTTGTTACGTGAATACCCCGCCCACCCCACAAATGGGCTCAGGGCAAAACAAGGATTGGTACAATGTACCTAGTCTCCATAAAACATTTAAAACAACTTAAAACAATCATACATTTAAAGTGCCATAATAGTTAAAGTGCTCGCAGTCCTAGTCATTACTTCATTAGGTTAAGTGGCCCTCTCTGAGATGTACCCCCAAAGTTCCCAACTCAGCGATCATATGACCCTACCTGCTCACTCTGATCATCTTTGATTGCCACCACTGTCTCAGGCTGGACAGGTGGTGACCCCATAAAGGGCTTTCTCAGTCATGGCACTAAAACTTTGGAACCCCCTCCTCAGAGAAATTTGTCTGTCTCCCTCTATTGGTGGCTTCCACGAGCAGGTGAAGACTTGTTTCTTTCATCTGGCATACCACCTCTAATAACTGTTATTGGACCTCCCCCTTGCTTCTGGTGTTGTTTTTAATGTTTTTATTATCATTTTATAATTTTAATGTTTTTAATTGCTGTAATATTGAATGGACCAAAGAGGGAGCAAAACACAAGTGGAACAGATCCCCCCCCCAAGAAACAGGAACTTATAAATGAGGAAAATGAGAAAACTGAAAAGCCCAAAGTTTTTGTGACAATAAAAGGGAAGGGCGGGAGGGAGAGAGATCATGGATACCAGCTTCAGCTCCTCAGGGGAAGGAAGAAATGAAAATGAATTGATTGGGCAGTTATGCATTTAAATCTTAGTTGATTAATCATTTGAGAATTAATCATCTAGACTTCCACGAAACCAAGGTCTATGTAGGTTTTAAATCTATATGCTATCAGCCAACGGTGGCCATGATCTGTGGATATCTAAATCTGTTGATAGGGGCCATGTGGAGACTAAACAGATATTTCTGCACACTTGGGGGACTCCCCAGGTGTGTAGAGAAATCTGAAAAGCAGTAACCTTGGGGGGGGGGTGCCAGGGAGCCTTGCTGGATCCAGAGATGGTGGCAGCTGGAAATCCCAGGGCTCTGTACTGGGCCTAGCAGTGGCAGTGGCTGCAGCACAGACCAGAGCTCTGCAGTGGGTCCAGCAGCAGCTCCTTAGGCCTGGGCTTTGCTCCGGGCCTACCAGCAGTTGTGCAGCCTGGGAGCTACCTGGACAAACCACTGTCACAGCCCAGGAGATGCACCAGGCATGCTACCTCAGCCCAGGAAATGCTCTGGTCATGCTGCCACAGCAGGGTTGCCAGGTCCCATTTTGTCCCCGCGGGGGGACTTGGGGTGTGTGCCAGGAAGGGATGTGGCCATACCCAACACAATGACACCACTGAGTGACATCATTGTGCTAGGGATGCAGCACCGTGTGCATGCGCCCACCCCACTTTCCCCCAACCATTTAAAGGGAACCTTCCCTTTAAATTGTTGGGGGAAAGCAGGTGCTTTGCGCACCTGCCCTTCAAGTGGCAAGTTCGTTACTTGCAGGACAGGCTTGGGTGTTCCCTGCTTCAAACGAACAGGTGCCATGTGTGCCTTCCCTGCAAGTGGTGAATTCATCACTTGCAGGTCAGGCTCAGGTGGCCCCAGTTTCAAATGAGTGGGCACAGTGCATGCATGCCATGGAAGCAGCAAGTTCTCCATTTGCAGGGCAAGCGTGCACGTCCGTGCTCTTTTCACGTGGAAGAGGCTCCAAACTCACAGGGTAGCTGATGGAGCCTCTCCCCAAGATACCAGCCAAGTTTCAAGAACATTGGACAAGGGGGTCCAATTCTATGGGCCTCCGAACAGGTTGCCCCCATTCCCTCGATTGTTCTCTACGGTGGGAAAACAAGTTACTTTTTCCCCATGGTGCTGTTAGTAGCTCTGGGGGGGAGGGGGTTTGAGGGAGAGGCTTCAAATTTTCAGGGTGGCTTCGGGAGCCTCTTCCCACATACACCCCCATGTCTTAAAGCAATTGGACCAATGGGCCTAATTCTATGGGCACCCAAACAGGTTACCCCCATTACCTCCATTGTTTCCAATGGGGAAACCCAGCCGGCAGCACTTAAGGCAGGCAAGCAGGCAGCCACCCAGCAGTCAGACTCTCCCAGAGAATCTCAGGGAAAGTGAACTGTCTTGGGAGGTGCTTGTTTGCCATTAGAACAAGTGGCACTGTGGCAGTGCAAGCATGTCACAGTGCCACACAGAAACCCTAAAAGACCAAAAGGAACATCATTTATACATGTATAAATTGATGGTGCAACCTCATTGGACCACTCACACCACACACACCTCAAAAAGAATATTTATAGCACTGGAAAAAATGCAGAAAAGGGCTACTGCAATAATAAGAGGAGGACACTTTCCCTATGAAGAAAGGTTATCACGTTTGGGGATCTTAGCTTTGAGAAACAATGACTGAGGGGTGACATGATAAGAGGTTTACAAGACTATGCATGGGATAGAGCAGGCAGAGAAAGAAGTACTTTTCACCCTTTCTCACAAGATAAGAACTCGTGGGCACTCAATGAAATTGCTGAGCAGTCAGGTTAGAAGTTAGAACAGATGAAAGGTTTTTTGGTTCTTACAGGTTTACAACTTTAAAAAGTTCTGCTGGTTGCTGTTGCTTGGTGGTGGGGGGTTGGTTTGTTTTTTTCCTGTCTGCTCCAGCCTCCATACGTTTGTCAAATTCCATCTGGAAGCTGTTCATGCCAGCCACCACCACCACCTCCTGTAGCAGTGAATTCCATGTGTTAATCACTGTTTGGGTGAAGAAGTACTTACTTTCATCTGCAGTTGCCCTTTTCTGCATTTTTCCCAGTGCTATAAATATTCTTTTTGAGGTGTGTGTGAGGTCAAAAAGAATACCGGAGGCGAGACTCAGGCAACGCAGCCAGTGGATAGGGACAGCTTCTGAGTGACAGATCAGGGAGCCAACTGATTTGGGAGCGTGTGGAATGTTCGGGAGAGTCCACGACCAAAATACAATTATATATAAGGAGAGATTACTCATCAACAGCCAGCTAGTTGATGCAAAGGAACCAACAGGCATCCCGTCCAATCCCAATTATGGATAAACATTAATAGCAAGAAAAATACAGCAGCCTGAAAAGATAGCTATGTATTTTCTTGCACCAAATTGTTCCCTGTTATGAGTACAAAATCTGGTTCTTTTTTCTACATGTTGACATTCTCAACTTTTCTCCCAAGAGTAAGTCTCTAATCTTTATGGCTGTGAAAGAACAATGATGAAAGCAGTGTTAACTGCATAACTGGCAGGAATCACAACCACATCAGGACTAGAATTGGAGGGTCTCAATTGTTCAAACCAAGGGTTTGGGCCTAATTACCAGTTTCTTCTCCTCCACCCTGTGACTCCAGTGGAGGGTGTGGACATTTTTGTCCTGCTAGAAAAGAGGAGGTCTCTGTTATTATCTGTAGTGGTCTCCCATTTCCTGGTGGGAGGGGTGGCTGACAGCAGAGTACCATTCTCTCCTAATCTCATGCTCCTTTTAGCCACGTTGGGCCCAGCAAGACTGAAAGGAGCACAAGAAAATTATTTCTGTGCTCACTTCAGAGTTTCTCCCACCAGGAAATGCAGGGGCATCTGGAATGATCTCCTATTTCCCAAGGGAAGCAGTGTTTTAACCCTGTTAGTGCTAACACAGCAAAATATATATTGTCAGTATTGTCAGCTCAGCTCAGCCTTCTGGTCCTTCCACCAGGTCTCTCTCCTGTCAGGAGATGCAAGGAAACTGAGTAAGGTGAGGTGAGACCACAAAGGAGAGAAAAACACGAGAGCTTAAAATTGAAGGTGGATGATGTAGTGACAACGTCTGATTAATATGACCTAGTTTGTGGTCAGATGTGCCATGTGGTGCTGACAGGAAGTGCTCCTATTTCATCCGTTGGTTTTGCAACAGAGTCGCTTGATCGGATATTCCATTTTGCTGCAGGATCGACCCGTCACTGTGTGATCAGATGGCACGGGCAGGCAAGGGTTTGGTTTTCTTGCCTGCTTTTGTGCATGCACATAAATGAGGGTGCAGTTTTTTGCACATGCACTTTCCAACTTCTGGGATTCGATTCTCTGCTTTGACCACTCGCTGATCTTCCACGGAGCACTGTGATCCCCTTCATTCACAGTGAGCCACGGTTGCCTGACAAAGCTCACTCCCTTTCCTGCTTGCTTTCACAGCTGGCCTAGAGATGGGGACGATTATGCAATTATGAGCATATCACTGAGCGAACAAAAAAAATGGCACCCGGTCTGGATGGAATGAGCAAACTATCCCATTGGCCTGAGAGCATGCCTGAGTGATCAGATTAGGGAAACTCTGTCGGCAAGTGTTAGGGCCGGAGTTTCCCAGGTGTCTTTTTACTCCGTTTCAGGGGTGGACCAGGATGGGGTGCAGATGACTGCGGAACCTTTCATAGATGGTGCTGTCTGACCGTGCACTTTAGATCCATCAGGCATTGGCTTCGAAGTCAGATCTAAAGGAACATCTGACTGCAGCCCCAGTATTTTAATTGACGCCAGATATTGTATTGATTAATTTGATGGTCCTAGTAGTAAGTGTTTTTGACAAACAACCTATTTTAAGATTTCTGGTCACTTTTGCTTGAAGAAGAGGTTTGTGATACATTTTCATTAACAAGCATGGCCAATGCAAGTTATACGGTATTCTGTCTCTTCCCTATTAGGCTAAAAAAGTTAGAAATTCTGTCACCAGCATAGTTTAAGGGTAAATAGGTCATACTGATGGCAGAATCACTCTTTTTGAGTTTACAAGAACCCTGGTCATTAACACGTTTTCCCAAATCCAATTCTATGCAACTAACGTCAACAATGACTTTAAAAACTGTGTGACAGTAATGAAACCTGCACCGCAAGGCTGCCTCATAGCCTGCCAACATGATTGATTGCTATGTGGAGGTTCATTTGACTTAGAGCTTCTTCTGGCCAACAAAGGAGCAAGTGAGGGGTGGATGATGGGATTGCTACAGGTAGCGATTGTAGGCTTATTCTTAACCATTCGTATTTTACTGTTCTTCCTAGAACAGTGCTTGTTTGACTAATACATTCTAGTTCTCTTACAGGCATACCTGTTTATAATAGAGACAATAACGGAGCAACAGGAAATGAATGGAAGCACAAGTTGGACAAGGGGCACCAGTGCCCAGGGAAGTGGAGAATCTGGACATGTGAAAGGCGTCGGTGGGCCAATGAATGGCGCTGCTGGGCAGAAAAATGGCGAAACTGGGCAGAAGAGTGCCGTGACTGGGCTGAAGAGAGGCATCATCAAGAAGATAAGGATTGTTCTAGGGCTGATGCTAGGAATTGCCAGAAAGATACACAGTATTCAAAGGTCAATGAGAAACTTTCAAAGTCAGACAAGGGTTGTCCAAGGCCAGGAGGGAGGCATCTACCATTTTCCATGCCAGGGGAAGGGAAACCTGATCTAAATCTGAGGCAATGTAAGACAAATAAGGAGCAACCTTGGCCAGAGGAGAAACTCATTAGGCCAGAAAAGGGATATTTTGTGTTTCCTAAGCCTGCTGAAAAGAATTCTAGTGTGGATGAAACACATGTCAGGAAGAACAAGAAGCAACATAGGTCAGAGGCAGGACATCCTGTATCAGACAAAGGCAATCCTGGACTTTCTAAGCCAGGGGAGGGACATGCTGACCAGGATGTCAGGACACACAAGGGGCAACCTAAGCCAGATGAGGGATGTTCCCAAGTAGACAAGGAGCATCATGGATTCCAGAGGCCGGATCAGGAGACTTGTGCTCACAAGAAATCTAACCCTGTACATACCGAATCCCTTACGAAACAAAAGATGGCTTCTGGATGCACTTCACAAGCTGGAAATAAAAAAGCTCCTGTCGGGAGAAACGACAAACAGTCTGAAGAAAGCAAGCAAGAAACTTTTAAAAGTGAAGACCCTCTTGGAAAAAACGAACAGAAGAATGTAAAGCTGGAACCACAAGGTAAGAATGGAGAGTCTACACGGAGGTCTGGACAAGAGAAGAGAACAGAATGGCATGATGTGAAGAAAAAGGCTTCTGAACATGCTGAGCAGGCTCCCAAACCACAGCTGACTACCTGTGGTGCTAAAGGGCCACCAATGAAAAGGAAAGAGTCCCCAGTGCGGGTGAGAAAACCATGTGCCAAGTGGACCAAATCTCAGATTGGGAGAAGAAAGCTGTATAGCAGGAGGAATGCATCCCAGGCAGGGCAGAACAGGATGCCTGATGAACACAGGAAAGCAGGTGTCGAGTGGAATGGCCCCTGTACCAAAAGGAAGGAGGTGGCTTCAGAAAGGAAGAAGATACCTGTAGATTGCAAGCAAGGGCCAGCGAGTAGGAAGAAGTGTCCTCTCCCACCTCTCCAAGAACTTTCTCTCCTGGCCAAAAAGAGACTGCTCAGGAGAAGGATATATCACCTGCCATCTGAAACAAGGGATGAAAAGCACCCATTCATCATTGAAACTAATCTGCTCCTGCACACAAACAGCCAGCAGAGAGGGAGAATGATTAAACTGCCCAGGGACCTTTCACACCTTCCAAGTATTCAAGGCCAGAAGCTCAGCTCCCAGATCTAATTCATTGATCACGGAAGTGACTGAGGTAGCTTCCACATAAGCAAGTTCAGAGCCTTGGCCACAGATTATGGCTGCTCCGATTTCTTCCTTCACACCACGCGGTGAAGAATCTCACATGTGTTGGGGTCCAATAGGAAAGAGAGTTTTAAGGGACCATGGTCAGTGGAAGAGGTAATTTTTTTCAATAAAGCCAGGAGTGTAATTTGCATCACTTTTCTAGCATGTGTACATTATTGGGTGAGAAATGATATTCAGACGATACCAACCCTATGCTCAGCTAGGTCTAGATTTCTTCATTTAGTACTCGGCTACCAGAATATTCTTTTCACAATGTGCTGGTGTCCATTTCATTTTCCTAACACACTGTAATTACAAAATCTGTGCTTGTTAATTTTAGGTTAAGTTCCTTTATAGGACATGTAGGCCTCCGCATTGCCATTGGTTCCAGTGGAAAACACATTTCTAGATGTACAACCCATCATTGGAATGAATATTTCCTTTCTCCTTTTCTTTCTCATCGTACCTACATAGACTCACAGTGGCTAACAACACAATAGGTTGCAAGGAAACAAAAAGCATAACCGTCCAGTAAGAAAATTAAAAGTGCACAGATTTAAAAAGATAGCCATTTCCCTTCCACCAAATGCCCTAGGGTTGCCAGGTCCACCTTCGTCCCCAGTGGGGGGCATTCCCGGAGGGAATGGGGCATCCCCAACGTGATGACATCACATCAGGGACGTTCTGGCTCCAAGCCCCGCCCCCACAGGGATGGTCCCGACAGCTGTGAGCCCTTAAAGGGGTCCCTTTAAGTGCCTGCAGCTGGAGGGCCCCACCTGCCCAGAGATTGGGTGCACAGCCTGCAGCCGCCCGCTCCCTCCTCTTTCTCAAGGGAGGAGGGAGATGGGTGGCTGTGGGTGTTGGGGTTTGGGGGCAGGGCTTCCACCACTGGCTAGCTGACCAGGTGGCGGATAGAACTCCCCCAAAAGTGGGTAATCCCCACCAAACCAGGGGATCTGGCAACCCTAAAATGCCCTCTTAAATTATATTAAATTATCTTACATGTATTCCTAAAGTGTCTTCTGTAACCTCTCTGGTAGGCGATTCTAGAGGACTGGACCTACCACAGAGAAAGCCAGTGACCTAGCTGTTGCTGTATGCACAGTCTTAAAACAGGACACCAAAAGGTTGTCTGAGTCGTGTAACTGTACAGGGAAATATGATTTGGTAAGTATGACAGCCCTAAGCTGTGAAGGGCTTTAAAGGTAGTAACTAGCGCTTTGAATTGGGCCCAAAGCAAAGTGGTAACCAATGCACTTGAAGTAGCACTGGAATCTCGCAGCTGCATTTTGTACCAATTGAAACTTCCAGGACATCTTCAAAAACAGCCCACATTGATTCTGTTACAGTAGTCCAGCATTCAGGATTAATACCTCTACCCCCACACTCACCTCAAGGGATCATAAGCCCTAGCAAAGGTGCACTGTGCCAGCAAGCCCCACTGCTGGGGCAGTTGTCTGATGGGGTGCAGCAGGGTGCAGCCTTGGCAGTCTACTTGGGAGTCAGCCAGCTTGATGGAGCCAGCTGGCCTTCAGTGGCATGCTTAGCAGCAGAATTCAATCCACCCAAGTTCCTACCACAGATGACTTTGGCACTGAGACCTTGGAGAGTTCTGACAAAGGGGCAGGGAGAGCAGGCAGAACTGACCTTCTTAGAGGAGACTGGGCAGGACAGCCAGCTCTTTGAAGAAGTCCAGGGGGAAGGGTCAGCAAGCTCACCAATCCAAGACAAGGATTCATTGGCCCAGGGGCCTGTCAGTCCTAGGGTTGCCAGGTCCCCTTGTTGCTCCAGTGGGGGGATTTGGGGGGTGTTACAGGAATGGGCAGGGATCTCCCTAAGCCCCACCCCCAAGAGTGGCTAGCCACCATGCCACCCCTCCCCTCCTGCCTGATCTAAAGGGCTTCAGCTGATCAGCGGGGACCATGTGGCCCGCCAACCAGCTGTAGGGCCTCTAAATCTAACAGCAGGGAGGGAGAGGGGCAGCCACAGGCTGCACACTCATCTCACAAAAAGACCCTTTAGAGCAGAGTTGTCAAACATGCAGTCTGGGGGCCGGATCAGGCCCTCTGAGGGCTACAATCTGTCCCACAAGGCCCTGGCTGTTTCCTGCTTCCTTTTCCAGTTCTGCTGCTGCTGCTACATCAGCGCTTACTTTACCAGCCTCTCAATTGCACAGGAGGGATAGATAGGAAAGCCTCTTCTGTGCAAGGTTTACAGATACACACCTGAACAGCATACTCAAGATTGCTACAGCACAGACATTTTGATGCAAAAATTCAGAGAAAGAGGTGTCAGTTATCAGATACTGTTAAACAGACAAAATATAGCAAGAGTGGTAGTGTTTTAAGCAGGTTTTATTTAATGTTTTAAAAATCTTTCATTGTGTTTGTCTGTGTCCTTTATAAAGTTTGTCTCTCTGCTACCTGGCATTACATTTTATGACACACGTGGCCCGGCCCAACGAGGTCTCATGTATGTCAGATCCGGCCCACATTACAAATGAGCTTGACATCCCTGCTTTAGAGGGTCTTTTTGTGAGGAGGCTGGGGGCTGTGGCATGTGGCGCTGGGAGAAATCAGCCCTGTGCAATGCAGCCCCCACCCTGCTCACTAAAGGGCTCTTTTTGCAAGCTGAGCATGCAACCTGTGGCCACCCTTCTTCCAGATTTAAAGGGCCCTCCAGCTGGTTGGTGGGCCACATGGTCCCTGCTGATCAGCTGAAGCCCTTTAAATCGGGAAGGGAGGGAGGGAGAGGGGTGGCTGAGCGGGTGCAGTCTTGGGGGCAGGGCTTCCCCCACTAGCCAGCTGGCAAGGCATGGATCGAAGCCCCCAGAAGGGGCAACCATGCCTGGACCTGGGGGCTGGCAACCCCTAGTCACTCCCCAGGACTGGGTTGGGGAGGGAGGACTGGCTGAGTCCAGGGTTAGCCCTCCCTTGGGGAAGTATTTAAAAAGCCTTCTCAGGAGCAGCCAGGAAGAAAGAGCCAAATCCATTCCCGGAGAGGGAAGAACAGGTAATTGACAGAGCAAAGTGTGGAAACTGGACGAAGAGAAGAACCTTCCTCCTGCTCTGTTCTGAGGCTCTATCCTGGGACATTTGTCCAACCAACGCAACCCTGGAGGGTGAGACAGCCCTGGACTTGGACCCAACCCCAGTGGTACCTGACATCCAGTTTGAAGGTAACAGTGGTATGGAACAGCATGGCTAGGCCAGCAGAGTCTAAATAAGGGGCTAACTTATGCGCCAGTAATTAGAAGACGGTGCTTCTAGCAATAGTGCTGACCTGTATATCCATTAACAAGTCCAGGTCTAAGAGTACCCCAAGCTCTCGATCTAATAAAGGCAGCTTAAAGCACTATAGGTTGAGAGAAATTCCCATGAAAATTTCAGGCAGATGAGAAACGTTCCTGTTCTATATAGTGCATTTTTAAATGGCAAAGCAGGCCCTGGAAGCTTTTGTAGATTGGCATGGTAGGTTTCCCCTCCTTTCCTATGATCCTCAAGTGTGGGTGGGGGACATCTGCTCTTTTTTGCAAAAGTGAAATACAGGGGTGAGGAGATCCAGCCTTTGCCATTCTCATGCCTTATACCAGGCATCAAACATAAGGCCCACAGGCTGGAAGTGGCCCATCCAGGGCTCTTATCTGGCCTGGAACTAATTGCCAGATGACGGAGGTTGTGCAGTATGTCCCTGCATACCGTCCCAGTGCTAATGAGTAATGGGCGGTGGAAGTGGGAGGGCGGGCATCCGGGAGATACTGTAAGAGTATTCATATTTAAGGCACGTTTGTATTTTGAGTAAAGAAATAATATTGTTAATTGGGTTTGCCTGTATCCTTTATAAAGTGTATCTCTCTGGTACCTGGCATTACATTTTATGGCCTGGGCCGGCAAAGTGACCTTTATGTCAGATCTGGCCCTCGTAACAAATGAGTTTGACACCTCTGCCTTATACCACTGTGCTCTATTTCTTTTACCATTTTTCTTCCAACTCAGACAGCTGGCTGGGAGGAAAAAAATGCTTTAAGCAGCAGAACACAAAGAGGCAGGATAGGAAAGCATGTTAACTCCCCTCATCCAAGCATTCCATGTTAATTTCCCTAATTTACAGACAAATGGGCAGACTCATGGATATTGGGGGCCCCTACAGCTGTATTGCTGTTAAGTAAAAGAAAAAGTTTAGATTTTGAATTAGCTTATGTCTTTTGCATAGAAAGATATGATTCTTCATCCCCATGGACAATGCTCCCTCTAAGCTGTGGAGTCTTGTGAGCAAAAATTCTGCTTTGTGAGCTACTGGCATTAAAGTTGTGAGCGGGCAATTTGGTTAATGCATAAATCAGTCTGCTCTGGAGCCATCCTTCCTGAGCTAAGGCAGAAATCTGTGAGCTGGAGGCTAAAAAACTTGAGCTAGCTCACACCAACTCAGCTTAGAGGGAACATTGCCTCTCTTGTATCTCCTACATGTTCATGTGTTTGTCTTTTACTGCCAGGAAAATCAAAAACCTTGTTAAATACTGCGTTCCACGAAGGGTCTGACCCCAAGCATGGTGATCAGCTTGGCTTTATTAGTGATTCAGCATTATCATTTCGCTAGACTAAACTTACCATTTCGCTAGACTAAAAGGGCTTGTTAAAAAAAGAAAGAAATTAAAAAGATGGGAAACCCTCGCAATACTGGAGCCGAATTAGGGAAGAAGACAGAAGTTGCAGAGTGGGAGGAACAACAAACTGCAATCTTGGCGGTGATGCTGGCAAAAAAGAGGGGTGGGAGCAGGGTGGGAAAAGGGTGGGTGGTGATGCAGAATCTGCAGAATAATGCCTGCATCAGAAATACCCTCGATTTGAAGGAATTGATCAACAGAGAATTAAGAATTATTTGGAGACTATTGAGGTTCAAGAGCTGGGAAAACAAATTAAGGAATCATTAAATGGTTTAGTAACGAAAGAAGAAGTGACAATGGCGATAGAAGATGCAAAGTTGGGCAAAGCTCCAGGACCAGATGGCTTTACAGCAAAGTTTTATAAGAAATTTAAAGAGGAGCTAACCCCTATTTTAGTACTTCTGTCAAATGAGATAAGAAAGACCAAACGGATCCCAGATTCATGGAAAGAAGCAAATATTTCATTGATACCTAAAGAAGGTTTGGATTTGACTCAAGTAAAGAATTATAGGCCAATATCGCTATTAAATAACGATTACAAATTATTTGCAAAAATAATTTCGGAGAGACTGAAAAAATATTATTTGAAAGATACAGTAGCGGAAGAACAAGCTGGATTTTTACCAAACAGACAAATCAGAGACAATTTAAGAGTGGTGATAGATGCAATTGAATACTATGACAAGCATCCTGAAAAAGAAGTTGGATTCCTCTTCTTAGATGCGGAAAAAGCTTTTGACAATTTAAATTGGGAGTTCATGCTGCAAGTTATTGAAAAAATGGACATTGGACAGTCCTTTTTAAACATGATTGTGGCAATATATTCAGAACAAAAAGCGGCTTTGAATATAAATAAAGAAAAGATGGACTTCTTCCAAGTCCAAAAGGGAACACGTCAAGGCTGCCCGTTATCCCCGTTGTTGTTTATTTGGATATTGGAAATATTATTGACAGCGATAAGAAAAGATAACAGTATTGAAGGACTTACAGTGAAAGGTTTTGTCTATAAATACAGGGCATTTGCAGATGATGTAATGTTTATGATCCAAGACCCAATTGAGAAAATACCACAACTGATGGAAAAAATTGAAGAATTTGGTTCAGTTGCGGGATTTTATGTTAATAAAAGTAAAACCAAAGTGATGTGCAAAAATATGACGAAACAAAGACAAACAGAACTTCAAGAGAAAATTCAATGTGAAGTAGTTACAAAGACTAAATATCTTGGAATTGAATTAACCATGAAAAATATTGACTTGTTTAAAAACAATTATGAAAAGGTGTGGCACAAGATTCAGCAAGATATGAAGAAATGGGACACTTTGAATTTATCATTGATGGGAAGAATCGCGACTGTAAAAATGAATATCTTGCCGCGTTTGATGTTTCTATTTCAGACTATTCCGATACTAAAACAAAGGAAAGTATTGGATTTGTGGCAGAAAGAATTATCTAAATTCGTATGGGCAGGAAGAAAGCCAAGGATTAAAATGAAAATTTTATGTGACGCAAGAGAGAGAGGAGGCCTACAACTACCAAATCTAAGACTGTATTATGATGCCGTCTGTTTAACATGGTTGGAACAGTGGATTAATCTGGAGAACAAGAAGTTATTGGCCCTGGAAGGGCATGACAACAAATTCGGATGGCATGCATATTTATGGTATGGAAAAGTAAAAATGGATAAATTTTTTAAACACCACTTTGTAAGACAATCACTGTTCGAGACATGGATGAGATACAGAAAATTCTTCTCAGAAGAAAGACCACTTTGGATTGTACCAGCTGAAGTGATTAATCCATATTCAAGAAATCAAGGGCTAGATTGGCTACCTTATAAAAATCTTTTAAAATCTGAAGGGAAAAATTTTGTGTTAAAAGACAGATTTGATGTTGAATTTGAATATGATTGGTTGAAGTATAGACAGATTTATGATTTATTTAAGACCGATAAAAGAGAATATGGTTTTAGAGAAAAGAATATTGAAATTGAAACTGTATGGCTTGAGAAAGGAAAAAAATGATTTCTAAACTGTATAAGGTTCTATTGAAATGGTATACTGAGGATGAAGTTGTAAAAGAGCAAATGATAAAATGGGCTGTAAATGTTAATACAGAGATATTAATGACATCTTGGGAATACTTGTGGAAAAAGTCAATGAAAATTTCAACTTGTGTAAATGTTAAAGAGAATTGTTATAAAATGATGTACAGATGGTATATGACGCCCAAAAAAATTGCTATCATAAATGAAAGTATGTCTAACAAATGTTGGAAATGTAAGAAACATGAAGGGTCTTTTTACCATATGTGGTAGACATGTGATAAAGCAGTAAAGTATTGGACAGAGATCCACAATGAGATACAAAAAATTTTGAATTGTACTTTTAAGAAAGACCCACAGATGTTATTGTTAGGTCTTAAAATGGAAGAAATAAATGTAGCCAAGAGAACACTATTATGGTACTTGACTACAGCAGCAAGACTGACTTTTGCTCAATGTTGGAAACAAGATAAAGTACCTGAAACATGGGAATGGATTAAAAAAAACGTTGTTTTTGGCGGAAATGGACAAGTTAACAAGAAAGTTAAACAACGAAGAAGATGAAACTTTTTTTAAAGATTGGAAAGACTTTCAAAAATATTTGTTGAAAAATTGGGACATTAAAAGTGGTTTGATTTGCTTTGACAGTTATTAAGAAGAAACGGAAAGAGAATTAGACTTTTGTATTGTTACCGTTAGTAAGAGAAAATAAGTTTAGAAGTAATTGTAATGGAATAAGAGAGATATTAATGGGGTTGGAGCAGTGCTGGAAGCCTGATGTGGGGGGAGAAAGGGAAAAAAGAAAAATGGGTATGTATTGGTATGTTTAAATTGTATGAACTTGTGATATATCCAATAATAAATTGTATTTACAAAAAAAAGAAATACCCTCGATTTGAAAGTGGAGCAAGAAAAAGGTCCGTGGCAAAACAGGATCTGGAAAAGCTGGGGATTTGGCCAACTGAAAGTGGAATGGGGGTGGCCGGGGGAACGGAGAAGCAACAACAATGCCTGTGATGTGAAAGTGGGAGGAAATGCAGAGCACAACATAAAAGGTGATGGGGAAAGTGGAAGAAATGACAGCTGCAGAAACATTCTTAGAAGGATGGCACTGGGAACTAATTAACGTTATAATAGTTAAATGTGGATAGTAAATTAAATACACCCCAATATAAGACAGTATCTTTGCCCTCATGATAACTTTAAAATTGTTTGCCTCGTGCATCAGGAATTATAGGAGGGGAAATTACTGAGTAATAAAATGACGGGGTTTTTTTTAAAGGTGTTTGATTAGATATTGTACTGAATTATATTATGGCCTCTTTAATTTAGTTTATAATATAAAAGCTATATAAAATATGAAAGCTATAGCATATAAATAATATATATATAATATAAAAGCTATAGCAAAAAAAAAAGGCTAAGTAAACTCAGAGAAGAAGAAAAAATCCAACACAGGACCTAATGGGGCTTTATCCAACAAGCTGGTACATGCAGTTGGGTCCATAATTTCTTTGATTTGAATCTTGTAGAGAAATAATTTATAAAACAATCGACTAATTGGGTCTCAATGCACTGAAATAATTTGTAAATGTTAAAAAGTTCAAAAACGCAGTTAAGACACAAAAATAATGCAAAACAAGAACAGTTATTAGAGATACAATTATATACAAATTTCAGCAATAAAATACTAATTTCTCGTTTGTGAAAACAAGGGACTAACTAATGTTAGATTATTCCAACCCCAAGAAATTTTCCTAAGGATCAGGTGAACCTGAGTTCATATTCTAAGGTCCAGTGGAAGAGATCTTCTGAATAAGACTATTGTTCTCACTTGAAACAAAAGTTAAAGGATACCATGTTTTCATATTTATACAATTAAATATAAAGAACAATTAAATAAGTAAATACATATAAAAAAATCTTGGCGCAGGATCTTTTGCTTGGTTTGACCAGGGCTCAATTGCAGCAGTTTTTCTGTCATTTAATATCTTTAGAAATGGGTGTTTTATGTCCAGTGTCCACAATTCTCTATCTGCTGTTTTATTGAAATCAAGGTCTATGTAAAATAGTTGAGTTTGATTTTGAACAGCTGGAATTAGATAACTGGGATACTTCTGTTGGAGGGTGAGTGACAGCCTGCTGGTCTGTAGATTTGATGGGGGATGAGGCAAGTAAAGGACTTTCCAGACTTGAAGTTTCCATACATGTCCCACTGTTGGATTCTGAAAAGGCCCAGGAAAGTAGCCAATTCTTGTTTCATACTAGTTGCGTGGGGGGGGGGAGATGTTGGTCTCACTGTTTACCTATATATTAGTTGAGGCAAATATGTTTGATGGTTCCTTCAGACTGGGTGAATTAGTCGTGGATTGCTCTGCCCCCTTCAATAGTGGGCTTTTTTGGATTGTCCCATTGGTGTACATCAGAGGAGGTCCTTTAGGTCTCCTTTGATCTGATTTGGAAGGTTCTACAAAATGCGCTTTATTTACAGTCCCTGTCAGTAATGGTTTCTTCCATTCCTCTGCGAAGACTCTGACAGGGCTTATATGCAAGAGAGCAAGAAATCTCCTCATTCTCGGCAGCATAAGATGGACGGTAGATTGCTTGAATGTTAATAACACCCTCCAATAGGGGGAGTGGCAGGGAATCTCATTATTTGCTTGAGGTCCACAAAATATGGCTTTTATGGGGCATGAGGAGTTTTTTCATGGTCAGTTTTAAGAAGGCAAGGAATGAGAACTTGAATTGCTGAGATAAATAAGATAGTAAGCAAAGCCAATAAAGTGATAATCTAATAGTAGAATGAAAACAGAGATCTCATATCACTGTCTCTTTGGTCAACTGAACAAAATACTGAAGAAAACAAGAATCCATGCATAGGAGGCAACAAGTAGAAGGCTCTTAGTGGGCACCTGCTTTCCTCAACAATTGTACAATCTAGGATATTACCTTTCTCCTGACAGATTCTGTCCCTAACCCCTTCATAATATACAAAAATTCAACAGGTGCACAGAGGCCCAATTTGGATTGGGCCTATGGTGAAGGGACATAAGCCTTCCCTTCCATTCTGTTTTCCTGCCCTGAAATGGCCCCAGAGAATGGTGATTTGAGCCACTGGGGGAATTTACATGCAGCCCATCAATTTTCCCAATGGCTTCCCAGAGCCATTTCAGGTCAGGAAAATGGCACAAGGAAGAGGGGGACTTCTCCCTACATGCTGCAGTCCCAATCAATACAAACTGGTCCTGTATGTTCCTGAGAATTAAGTTCCCAATAGGAAACACCAGGCAGATGTCCAATAGAAGATCCTCACAACTGCCATGAGGACATCATAACAAGCCAATCAACCTTCAGGTATCAGTACTAGTGTTCCAGTCCCTCAGTTCCCTGCCTTGAAATATTCACAGGACAGTTTTCTGTTCATACAGACATACATTTGAGCTATGACCATGAAATGCTGTTCCTGTTTCACATTTTTTAGGAGCATACACTTTTATATCTCTGTAAGACATACTTTGGTCTCATTTCCAATATGCTGTTTAGTTAATTTTGCTCTTTTAAAACCTGCAGTTCTCTTTTCTTTTCTTTCCTGAAAGGCTCAGCGAATGGTGTGCTGCTGACCTTCATCTTAACTGTTAATTGTACAATTGTTTATCGATTGTGCCAAAGGTCGGCGGTTATATTTTAAATGTCTTGCACTCAGAAATGGTTTGAAATCTGTGCAGTGTTACTAAATCAAAGAGCAGATGAAAAGAAAACAAATTGAGAAGATGGTAACATGTGCTGTTTTGATACATGAATTTTCAAGCAATATTTGAAGGACAACAGTCTGAGCATTTCAAATTAATCCTGAGTTTTTAGGATCAGTAGTGGGCCTGATTTTTAAAAAAAGATATACCTTGAGTGTTAAGAACATGAAAAGGCCTGCTGGATCAGAAAAGGCCCATCTTACCCAGCATCTTGTTTCTCACAGTGGCAGGGAATGAGGGTATCAAGAACATAAGAACATAAGAGAAGCCAATGTTGGATCAGGCCAATGGTCCATCCAGTCCAACACTCTGTCACACAGTGGCCAAAAATACCAGGTGCCATCAGGAGGTCCAGCAGTGGAGCCAGGACACTAGAAGCCCCCCAAACACCATGAATACAGAGCATCACTTGCCTTAGACTGAGAGTTCCTATCTATACCTTGTGGCTAATAGCTAATTTCATACCCCAAAAATCTTATTCGTCTTTAAGATGCTACTGGACTCAAATCGAGCTGTTCTACTGCAGACCAACATGGCTACCCTCTGAAACCATAATAATAACAATATTAATAATAACCCCCTAGTCTCATCCTGAAAATGCTTTCAAGTGCTCAGTAATTTATTATAGTCCAGACTCCACTACATATATATAAAAATAAACGTTTTCATTCTTTATAACACATGAATGATCCCCCCGGTCTAGGATTTATTTTGTCGGAATCTGTATAGCTCAGTGAATCCTTTTTTGAGCTATCCACATAGTATCCATTAAGTGACTACAATGTCCCTAACGTGCCCATTGCATAACTACTCAAATTTGAATTTTTTTTTCAGATGAGTAAATGAATGGAAATATGATTTGTCAGTATATTTTTATGTGTATGCTCTAAATTAGGCAAATATAACTTTAACTTTGTAAATATGCGTTCAACAGATTTGTTTCTTTAAAAAAGATGGCAGGGCTAATATTCAGAAAGCACCTAGAAATGTGCAGATGTCATGGTGTTTATCTCATTATCTTGGCATCCAGTTGGGCATCAGCAAAACATGATCACTATTTAATTCAGTTTGGTGTAGTGGTTAAGTGCGCAGACCCTGACCTGGGAGAACCGGGTTTGATTCCCCACTCCTCCACTTGCACCTGCTGGATGACCTTGGGCAAGCCATAGTTGTGTCAGAGCTGCACACCCCATGTGCAGCATATTAGGCTGCACACCCCATGTTACCAGCAGTGAAGTCATCCAGCCACACCCACCTTTTGCTTCTTATTCTGTTTACCTTGTTTGTTGTCAAAACCCAGGGCTTTTTTTTTTTGGAGCAGGGACTCCTTTGCATGTTAGGACACACGCCCCTAATGTAGCCAATCCTAATGTGTTTCTGCTGTTGGGTGTGGCCTATTATGCTAATGAGTTCCTGCTGGGCATGGCCAACTCAGAAGCGAGCCGGAACTCCGTTCCTGTGTGTTCCTGCCCAAAAATAGCCCTGCTGACAAGGGTGCACTGACCTTTTGGGAAACAAAAATAGTTAGAAAAATACTAAGAAAGTGTGTTGAGGTGGTTGGGGAAATCCTGGAACAAGAGCCTCTCAATATAAAGTCTTAAGAAACTGCAAAAAAAAGAGAGCTTATGAAATCCTCATTAGCCTGTACATAAGAACTAAAGTCCTGTGTAAAACTAATTTTACCTCAGAAATAGCAACCCCTGCCTTCACCTGACCCTTCCCCTCTTGTGTCAAAATAAAATATCTTGTTCCTTTTGAATTTGAAGACCTCTCAGGTGCCATTTTCAGGGGTTTCAGATAAAGAGGTCTCCTAATCCTTCCCTTGGGTTCCTGGGCTGAGCCAAAAAGCCAGAAAAGGCTGAACTGCGGCAGGGTGGGACAGCCAGACCCCTCAGGTAAAGAAGAAAACACGTTACTTGGCTGGTCCGGCCACTGAGAGGGACAGAAAAACGGAGGGAAAATCTTGCCTCTGAGGGAGGGAAGTGGAAGGGGGCCATCATAACAACATTTCTAGCATTACTGGAGTAGGGTTGCCAACTCCGGGTTGGGAAATTCCTGGACATTTGGGGGTGGAGCCTGGGAGGGTAGGGTTTAGGGAGAGGGGGGGACTTCAGCCGAGGTTCATGCCATACGCTCCATCTTCCATAGCAGCCATCCCCCCCCCCCGCTTTGCAGGAATTTCACATCTGTTAACAAGTTTGTAATTTTATTTTTCATGTTTGTTATTTATAAATATAGAGGTGGGTGGCAGTGTTCCCCCTAAGCTGAGTTAGTCTGAGCTAGCTCACATTTTTTTAGCCCCCGGCTCACAGATACCTGTTGTAGCTCAGGGAGGAGGGCTCCAGAGCAAACTAATTCATGCAGCAGCCAAATCACTCGCTCACAACTTGAATGCCAGGAGCTCACCAAGTAGAACTTTTGCTCACAGGGCTCCACAGCTTAGAAGGAGCATTGGAGGGTAGCCGTGTTGGTCTGAAGCAGCAGAACAACGTTTTGAGTCCAGTGGCACCTTTAAGACCAACTAAAATCTGTCCAAGGCATAAGCTTTCGTGTGCTTGCACACAAAAGCTTATACCTTGAATAAAATTTTGTTGGTCTTAAAAGGTGCCACTGGACTCAAGCATTATATTTGCATTTCCATGATGCTTTCATGCATAGAATCGTAGAATCACAGAGTGGGAAGGGGCCATACAGGCCATCTAGTCCAACCCCCTGCTCAGTGTAGGATCAGCCTAGAGCATCTCTGACAAGTGTTTGTCCAGCCGCTGCTTAAAGACTGCCAGAAGTGACAGGGAGCTCACTACCTCCATAGGCAGCTGATTCCACTGTGGCACAACTCTTAGTGTAAAAAAGTTTCTCCTGATATCCAGTGTTCCCTCGAAGCTGTGGAGTCCTGTGAGAAAAAAATTCTACTTTGTGAGATACTGGCCAGTTTGGTGTAGTGGTTAAGTGCGTGGACTCTAATCTGGGAGAACCGAGTTTGATTCCCCACTCCTCCACTTGCACCTGCTGGATGACCTTGGGCAAGCCATAGTTGTGTCAGAGCTGTTGTTGAAAAAGAGCAGTTTCTGTCAGAAGTTCTCTCAGCCCCACCTACCTCACAGGGTGTCTGTTGTGGGGAGGGAGAAGGGAAAGAAGTTTGCAAGCTGCTCCGAGACTCCTTTGGTTAGTGAAGGGCGGAGTATAAATCCAATCTCTTCTTCTCTTCTTCTTCTTAAAGTTGTGAGCGAGTGATTTGGCTACTGCATAAATTAGTTTGCCCTGGAGCCATCCTTCCTGAGCTAAGACAAGAATCTGTGAGGCGGAGGCTAAAAACCTGTGAGCTAGCTCACAGTAACTCAGCTTAGAGGGAACACTGCTAATATCCACCCGGAACCTTCCCTTAATTTAAACCTATTATTACAAGTCCTGTCCTCTGCTGCCAACGGGAACAGCTCCCTGCCCTCCTCCAAGTGACAGCCCTTCAAATACTTAAAGAGAGCAATCGTGTCCCCCCCTCAGCCTCCTCTTCTCTAGATTAAACACCCCCAAGTCCCTCAGCCTTTCCTCACAGGGCTTGGTCTCCAGAAACCATGCAGAAACAAACCCAAACCTGCCATTGCTCTATCCAGAACCTCGTCTCCCAGCTCACCCTGTTTCTCTTCCTCCCTCCTGACCTCCCCCAACCCTCCTGTGAGAGAACCGCAGCTTGCTTTTGGATCTCATTTAGTGTTGCCAACCATTGTTTGAGGAATTCCTGGAGATCTGGGAGTGGAGGCTGGGGAGGGTGGGTTTGGGGAGGAAGCACTTCAGTGGGATTATAATGTCACATAGTCCAAAGCAGCTGTTTTCTCTAAGGGAGCTGATCTTTGTAGTCGGGAGGTCAGGTGTAATTCTGTGAGAACGCCAGTCCCCACCTGAAGTTGGCAAACCTGCAACCTACACTAAGAACTGCTACCGTCACATTGTTTTAACCATTTTAATGTTAGCGATTGTCTGTTTTGTTTGTTAAATGTGGGGCAGGGTATGATTTTTTCCCTCAGAAATACAAACTCATATTCCCACATGGTGTAGTGCTTTATATAAAACCCTTAGTGACATAATACATATCTATACTCAGATTTTCTTTTACTGAGGGAACAGTCACTGCACAGAGGTTGCAATTTTTCTCTTAAAAAAACACTTATTTACTTAGTACATATTTGTGCCCAGATTGCCCTCTACTAAGGGGAAAGTTGCTACATAGATTTGGCAATTGTTGTCTTTAAAAACAACCCCCCTATTTACTTAAAACAAATCTGTGCCTCATATTTCACTTCACTGAGGGAAAAGTCACTGCACAGACTTTGCGGTTGTCATCCGTGCTTTGGTTATCTCCTGTGTAGACTGTGGCTGCCTTTTTATTCCTAAATTGGCATAAGCCTGACTTGGTAGCTTTTATTTTTGTTGCTGTGTAGCCGTATTGTTTATTCTGTGATTTTAGTATTTTAATATGTTTACTGAGGTTTTATTGCGTTGAACTTTGGGTTATTTTATTTTCTTCATTGCTGCCAAATCTCGAAAAAGTAAAGGTAGATGATTCTGCTACAAATCTTGTAGATTCATCCCATTAGAGAGTGAAATTAGTGGAGGGTTTTGCTAGATGCTAGGTGTCAGTTTTCTATACTAAGGTGAACAAAACAGAAATGTCCTTTAATGTTCACAAGTCTGTATCTTCTTCCAGTAGATAGGGTTTTGACTTCGGTGGACTCCAGTGAGTGGGCTGTTTGAGCTTGTGCTTCCCTTGCAAGGGTGCCAAGACAGAAGACAGAAGAAAGCTGCCCTGAATTACAGTGAGGTAAGATATATTTTTTTAACAATAACAATGGTGTTTCAGTGTTGGAGAAAGGGTTCCCACCACCAATGCTTTCCCCAGATGAAAATGCCTGACTGGAGTGTAATAAATCCTCGTAGGTACCCAACCCTACAGTTGCTTTTTAGAATCAAATAACAGAGTAGGAGTTTCAGTCACAGCATTCCAGCATCTCCTGTAGTGTGTGGTCCTAAGCTCTAAATCAGGAAGTCCATGTTCACATCTTACCTCAGCGACAGCACTGCCAAGAGGTCTCAACTATGCTGCAGTCTCTCAGTCTTACCTCTCCATCTGTTTGTGATAGGGACCATAGCACCTCAGCCTTGTTCCATCCATACTGACCTCTTGAGTTGCCAACTGAGGGCTGCTACCTGGTGAGAGAGACGATGTGGAGACATCGGGGGCTGCTGGCACTGTATGTGAGGTGACGTCACCACTGGGGAAAACTAGAAGTGATGTGACATCACTGTAGGGATCATAGGAAATTCTGTGATAACACCAGAGAGTTTCCAGCAATTTATTGAGTGACATGATATCAGTTCCAGGGTTTTCTTGGAAGTGACATCACATTGCATCTGGCACTGATAATTTTTTTAATTTTCCCTGCCTCCTGAAGGAACAGTAGCAGGAAGAACAGGTTGCTGGTGGGCAGTCTCCCACCATAGCAGGAGACCTGGCAATCCTGACTGGCTCCCAGTTTTCTTATAGGTGCAATTCAAGGAGCTGGTACTGACTTTTAAAACCTATACAGCATGGGGTCTGAATAATTTAAGGAGTGCAGACTCCCAAATGACCTCTTCAGTCATCTTCAAAGGCCTTGCTTCTGCATCCCCACCATCTGAGGCTAGACAGGTGGCAAGAAAATAGGGTGGCCAGACTGTGCCTGGCAACTTGCATGGACGTGGTGGGGCATGTGATATCACTTGCGACATGACGTCACTTCTGTGGAAGCCTGGAAGTGTCATTGAGTAGCTCTAGGAATTGGCAGAAATTCTGTGGTGACACCAGAGTTGTCCCAGTGATTCCTAGAGCTACCCAATACCACTTTGGGGTTTTCTCCAGAAGTGATGTCATGGCACACATGATGCTGATGTTTTAAAATTATTTTTCTCTTGCTGCCACTTGGAGTGTTAGTGGGCAACAAGGGCTGCCAGCAGGACACCTCCCATGATAGTGGAGGCCTGGCAGCCCTACCAAGAACGGGCCTTTTTGATCATGGTGCTGAAATTTTGGAATTTCCTTCCCAGGGAGATTCATCTGACTCCCTTGACTGTTGTCTTCCACCAGCAGGTAAAGATTTTTGTTTTGTTTTGTTTTGTTTTGTTTGGCATTCTTTTACTAACTATTATCCCACCTCCCTGGTTGTATATTTATGTGTTTTGTTTAATCATTAGATAGATG
Organism: Gekko gecko; assembly: GCA_029375565.1. Lineage (NCBI taxonomy): Eukaryota > Metazoa > Chordata > Lepidosauria > Squamata > Gekkonidae > Gekko > Gekko gecko. Next base: position 71,540,054 of record JAPDNY010000003.1, on the reverse strand, counting down.
ATAGATAGACAGATAGCTAGCTAGATAGATAGATGTATTTTTTTTAAAGGCTGTTTTTAATGTTTGAAATGTTTTAATGTTATTGCCTTGGGAGCTCTGAATTGGGTTGAAAGTGTGGCATAGAAATGCTTTAAAATAAATAAAATAACATGGATGACAATAACATTTATATTATAAATATTTTACAATATGTTTTCCACACATTATGGACAACAACATGCCTGAAATAAGTGACAGCAACCAGTGTTCCCTCTAAGCTGAGTTAGCGTGAGCTAGCTCACAGTTTTTTAGCCTCCAGCTCACACATTTTTGTCTTAGCTCAGGAAGGATGGCTCCAGAGCAAACTAATTTATGCAGTAGCCAAATTGCTTGCTCACAACTTTAATGCCAGAAGCTCACAAAGTAGAATTTTTGCTCACGAGACTCCACGACTTAGAGGAAGCATTGATAGCAACCCTGATATAAGTGACAGCAACCCTGTCTCTCATTCGAGAACAGGGGGAAAAAGCTAGCCTGTTAAAACCAAAAGAAGTTGGTCTCTTCTCTCAGAATTAATGACTGTCACATGGAGAAACGAAAGATCGGAACCTCCGCTGGTGTAAAATAGCATGATTCCATCCAGCCCAAGGAGATTGTGACAATTTACGCCAAGCATCGAGTTGGGCCTAATTAATCTGGAGCAAACATCCTGTTTCCTCAATAATACACACACACACAAAAACCTTTTAAAACCACCAACTGCTGTAACTAATGGTGATTTCTGAAGAAATGAAACCCTCAAAGGCATGTCAAGTCTTTTTGTCAATAGCCTACATTTAAACGCAAATGCGGTGTGTCTGCTCAGGGTTTTTGATTTGGCCATGCTGAGAATCAGTAACCTCAGTAAATGTTGTAGATTTTTTTAAAAAATGCTAAACTTGAGCTGGGGAACAGGGATGTGAGAGAGAGAGTTTGTCTATAAATTCTATGTAGTCAAGGGGTCAATACAGTAAAGTAAAATATTAACAAGCCTAGGGGAGAGATAGTCAGAATGTCTTGAAGGAAATCTTCCTTTACTAGCACAGGGCTGGATTTGCATGGTCCAATGGAAACTGCAGAAATGACTGAGGAAGACAGCACCATCAAAGGAGGAAAAGAGAAGCAAAAAGGTCAGTGATTATTCTAGGATTTCCCACCCCTGCCCTTGCAATTTGAATGTTTATATTTCAATGTCCCTTTCCTTGTGCCTGTGGAGCTCCAATGCAAATAAGCATCCCACTTGCCTTTGATAGGTTGGGCTGTTCTGCATGGATATTTCTTTGCATATGTGCAGCTTTTCTCCCCCACAGATAGATTTCTTGTGTGTATTGTCCAAAATAAGTGCTAGGTCCAGTCATGTGGGAAAAATGAAGAAATGATCCTGCAGGGCCAGTCATTTCTGTGGGATTTCATAAATTGTAGCAAACACACACATACACAACCAAACCAAAAAGGAGACTTGTGACATCTTAAAGACAGATTGTTTATTATTATGGCATAAGCTTTTGTGCCCTGTAACCAGACACATGCTGATGTCTCCACACTCTTAAATAGACTGTGTCTGACTGAAGAAGAAAAGAGTCTGTGCACATGCAATATGCATGCTGCTTAGCACATCTAGGAAAATGGTGTTATGTGGATGGATGGCCATTATGGTTATCTTGCATTCAACTGAGCCTTGCATGTGAACGTGTCTTTGGATGTAAATGTTTTTAGTTGTTTTCTCCAAACCTGTATGCATGTATGCTGGGGAGAAAGAGAGAGAGAGAGAAAGAAATCAGTGAAGCAATTGATTCTTGAGGCTCAGTCAAGTTCATGTTTCTTGCTCATTTAATAGCTGAACAAAATAATGGATCTCAGCTGGTGAACCTACCAAAACCTCTTTTACACAATTGTTAAAGGTACAGGAATGCCATTGTTTTTGGGTTTTGCCAGTATCAGCCTAGCTGATATATAAAGTGGTGAATTAAGGTGTATATTACTCATGATCCACTATCAGCCGAGGTCATAATTGAAATGGAGAATCTGAAATGGTGAATTAAAGTTTAACACTTAAGATCCTAACTACCACAGTTATTTAATGACATGTCTTGGTATTGTTTATATTTATTAGTAAAACAATCCCACTGAAATATAAACAGCTGGTGGCACAGAGGCAGTTCCATTTGGCTTGTCCCACACCAGGACTATGTTGTGGTCAGCAATACTGAGGTACCGATGACTTTTGATAGCAGCATGACTCCTTCTTCAGGAAGAAGTTTCGCTGTTATAGAAAGTTACCACATGAGACACTAAACTCACATGCAGTTGTGGGCCAGCAATAGGCCATGGGAAACTGTTTCCAAGCCAACTTCTCCATCTTGCCTTCAGTGCCTAGATCTACATTATGCCACTGTAAGTAATTTCTTCACCCATCTATATATATAAAAGAAAGTCCCCTCACAATAAAATCAATGCCCAGGCCAAGCCACTGGACCTAGAAACACCAAATTCAGGGAAAACGCTCCTACCATGACATAGATGTTCACTAAGAAGGGATTTTTAGAAATTTGACCCCTAAAGAGGTCAAAAGGGGTAAAATGTGCCCCCCTCATTGTTTCCTATGTGGCTGCCAGGCTGCTACCTCCCTGCAACCCCCACTCTCTGATTGGTCAGCTGCAGAGCTCAGTGTTCTGAGGTAAAAAAAAGCCAACAGTTACAGGAGTCTGCAGACAGCTCATAATAGTTGAGGAAATCAGGAACGGCCAACCACCACCTGTGAGGTGCAGTAATGCTGCAGGCCCAGCCTCTATGATGGCTTCCAACACACTCCCCCCACCTCCTTCACCTAACAGTTGGTTGTCTGTCAGGTGCAGCATTGGTTCCAGGGTGCTTAAAGCCACAAGGGAGGCCACCCCAGCAGTAATGCCCTGCCTCCACAGTGGCTTCTAATACTCCTCCCCCCTCCCCCTCCTACACTGGACAGGCATCTGCCTGTCAGGTGTAGGGGAGGAGATGGGATGGGATGCTTACAGCAACCGGGGAGGTTTGCTCAGCAGGATTGGGTTAGCCCTGCTGCTGGCCCAGCCTCCACGATGCCTTTAAACATAATCCCCCCCCAACACCAGACAGGCCAGTGTCTGTCAGGTGTAGGAGCAGGACCAGGGTACTTTAATCCATCCGGGATGCCGCCCCAGCAGGATCACCTTAGCGGTGCTGCTGGCCCAGCTTAGCCACACTCACACCCACAATGGAAATATACTCCAAATTTGTAGAAAACTGGTTTCCTTTATTAGGTTATTTAACTTCTCACAATGTAGGTTGTAGAAAACTGGTTCATACGAAATTGCTTAATATCTGATTGCTCGGATGGTGTTTTGAATATGTAGTTATGTCCCAGTTCTAAAATGTAACATAAATGAGAAGGATTTTTGTTTAAAAAGGGGGGGTATGCCTTCCCCCAAAATTCAGTGCCCAGGCCAAACCCCTGCACTAAGAACCCCAAAACAAGGGGAGTGCATTCCTACCATGACATCAATCCTCCCCCCATGAAGAGATTTCTGAGAAACGTGACCCCTGCTTCTTAAATGACGACTGCTTCTTAAATGGACAGTTCTATGTGGCCTGCCCCAGAGTGAGGTCATCAAGCAGCCTGGTGATCCTAGCACCTGAGGACAGAACCATCAATGTGGTCTAGAGAGAGGTCCTTCAGTATAAGGGAAAAAAGGACGTATGTCTCACTTCATTTCTTACACTACAATCTTCTCTGTTAGAATTCCTACAACAAATGTCACATTTAAGTTTTCACATCATCGGTATTATAACTGGATTTATGGAACTTAAATACCATAGTGAAGCATGGGTATCAGTCTAGTTGTAGAATAAATAAGTATTCTCCAGGATCTGTAAAGTATAGTCCCCACAGCAGGTATTATTTATTTATTTTATATATACCCTGCCCCAAAAATTGGGTAATAATCTCTTTAGAAAAAGAAGCATCTTGAATGTACTTAAGAGGTTGGGGCCTGATAGGTGGGTGGAGATAGGTGGGTCTTGTAGTATCACCATTTTTTGGAGGGCACCAGCTGCCACTGGAGAACTCCTAAGGGATGGTAAAAAAAACCCCACCCTCTAAGGCTCCATCTGCACATTATAAAATCCTCATGTGTATTAGGGGACAACACAAGGACTTTGTTACACATGTGGGATGGGAGTTTTGTGCCTCCCAAATGTACACTGGCTCTTTTCTGTTTGTGGCCTACACATTCTACATATTACAAAGCTTTAATGTGTCCCCCCCCACTGTTTTCACCTCTGCACACCATCCCGTGGGGCCCACTATTGGCTATATTGTGACAGTTGCATATAGTCATGTAAATAATGTGATTTTTACAGCAGAATTAATAGTAACTCCATTAGGCAGAAGGGGGAGATGCTAAAGCTGCTTCTCCCTGTCTGCTTTGGTCACAAACACAACAACTTTGCAATGTGTAGAATGGAGCCTAAGCATCTTATTTTCATGGTTTGTGTGTCCACATTGTGTCTTTTTTCCATTTCTGTACATGTCTTGCTCCCTCTAGTGATCGCTTCAATATTTCATCACTGTTTCTCCATGCTTGGAAAGTGCTCGTAAATAATCCAGAGATACAGTGATGGGTACACAACTGAGGGAATGACATTTGCACAAACGCCCTAAGTGTTCCCCCAAAGGCAGCCTTGGGAAGAATCCATAAGAAAGGAAAGCAGGGAAGAAGAAAAAAGTCTGAATCAGCTTGGGCAGAAGCCCAGTTCATAGAATAAATCTGCAAGGCTTTGGTAGTATAGAAGGCTGATCAACTAATGGTAGAGGAGGGTTAGTAATGTAGGCTGATTCATTTGCTGGTAAGGTAATTTGTAAGGCAAAGATGTTCCACCAGGCTTACAGTTGAGGACAGTTTTTAAAACAGTAATGGCCTTTAATCAGTCTGGCTCCTTCTTTCCTTTCCCACTGAGATGAAAACCTAATCTGGGCCATTCTAGGTGCCACGTGGAATTAATTTTGAACTATTTAAATATTTAACTGTTTTATTTTCCATTGATTTAAATTTGATTGAGTGTATTTTAAGATGTTATACACCACCCTGAGCCCCAATACTTTGGGAGAGGGCAGTCTTGTAGTATGAATGGGAATATTTGTACAACAGTCTAGAAACTGAAATTATAAATAACTAAATAACAAAATTGTGCCTCACTTAAGGGAAAACTAGAGAAGGTGGTGGGAGGTTCTTCAACAGATTTGCTCAGTGTTTCTTGGTAATTAACAGCAGTGTGTGTTTGGAGGAGAATCATGGGGGTGAGAGACCTGCTATTTTCTCTGTTTTGGGAAACACCCAAGAAATGTACAAACAACCTGCATATATGCCCCAATGGAGCACATTTACTTTCTGTTGTGTATTTTCCCACTTCTGCCTATGGCAGCCAATGATACAGAGTGGTTGTGGGGAAATTTGCATTGTGAAATCACAGTGCAGGTGTAAATGTTACATTACAGGAGTGGGGGAGAACTGCCTTTTTAGTTTGGATGTTATTGCTATAACTGTCAGTGGCTGTGGTCACACTGGCAGCTTGGCGTGATATGGCGCCACCTCTAATTGTACCAGTTTAAAGTGTTGCAAAGCATATAATCCAGACAGCACACCCTGTTGCAGGTTACCCACACAGACATCCCATGGTCAAGTATCCACATTACTGCAGTGCCTCAACCACGGAGCATGCTGCCTGGTTGTTTTAAAAAATGCACGTGCATGCATATGTGATCATGCACATGCATAAGTGAATATGCACATATAGGCAAAAACTCCAGAAAATCCCACCCTAGCAGTGGGAACAGATCTGCAGGTTCAGACCGCCAATCTGTTCTGTTTGCGCTTCCCTGTGTTCAGACATCTGGCCACACGCGATGAATGTGCGGGGAACCAAAAGAACCACATGTTATGTGGTGGCTATTTACTCTAGTTCCAACTCATCGTACAATGGGGTGAGTATGACTGGTGAATGGCTGACAGCTGTGGCTGTGTGACTGGGCCCATTTAATCTGTTTGTGAACAGTGCCTATATTGGGTCAAACCCCCAGTCTGAATGCAGCCAATTTCTAATGGAAGGTGGAAACCTTAAAAAAGAACAAAAAACCCAGAAATGCTGCTGGGGAAGTTGTTTGCCTCCTTAGGACAGCTTGTGGCTATAGGTCTGCCCTTTAAGAAGCCACTCAAAGCTTGTATGATAGCCCCACAAGGCAAATGCAGTGTATGTTTGGCAAAGGTTTTGAAGCTTCTGATAAGGGGGAGGGGTCTCCTATAAAATTATACTGGAATGCAAAGTGACACTAAGCAGTCATATATTGGGGGGACGACCCTGATGTGAAAATTGCTATCCAGTAAGGTCTCTAGTAGTAGATATTCCTGAAGTGAACCATGTACAATGGAACTAATGTTTTTTTTCATCTGCATATTGGTACGGCTATGGAGGTAACAAGCGCTTTGATCCCAGCCCTGATAACAAATGGATGGCTATGAGCTTCATGTTGTAATTTAATTTAGGTGGGTTGATGCATGTAACTTGTCTACTTACAACAGCTGTAAACCAAAGAAGAAATTGTTCTTTTGCAACCCCTTTCCTTCTCTGCGCATGAGCGGAGACCCTGGAATTTATACACAAGGTAACAAAAACATTGATCAGAATCTAGCATCTTCACCTTCTTCAAACACTAGTCTGCTGTTTCAAAGAACATGCACAGAGGGGAGTCAAACTGCACCCACTGCCCGCATCACTGACGTTCAGTCAAACATCGATAGCAAACCCCTGTGTCCATACAAGGGTACATTCATAGGAACCTCCACATGATCAGGACTGATTTTTTGGGGGGGGAACCCTGATGTCTTAGAGCTGAAAACGTGTACCTATGTGCACAGAGGGTCATGGCAGGTATTTGGTTGAATGCACAGATGTCATGGTGAAGCCAGTGTAGGGTTGTCTGGTCCACCTTTACCACCGGCAGGAGATTCAGGGTGGGGGGACAGTAGGGTGGCCAGATCCAGATTGGGAAATTTATGGAGATTAGGCGTTGGAGCCTGGGGAGGACAGGACCTCAGTGGAGTATAATGCTACAGAGTCCACCTTCCAAAACATCCGTTTTCTCCCGGAGAACTGATCTCTGTAGTCAGGAGATGAGCTGTAATACTGGGGGGATCCACAAGTCCTGTTTGGAGGCTGGCATTCCTAAGTCAGTGGGTGCATTTCTGTTCCTCTCTATGTCTGAAGAAGTATAGCAATGAGAATTGAAGTGATCGAATGCATAGCAGTAGCAGATACCACAGCAATGGTGACAATATATATATAGTTAGCTAGAGCCCCAAACCAAAAACATACCAGCAACTCTCCTAAAAATGGTTTGCAGGCTTACCAGTAGTTCTAACAGCAGCGATCTTCATTCCTTATAGGCCTATTGGTCATGTGTACTTCACTCCTACTTTCCTCCCCCATAAAAACACAAAAGCTCTGAGTTAAGTTTCTTGAAAAATATCAGAACTATCTGTTTTTTTAAAAAAATTCTTATGTATTCTGAGAGTAGAGATGCAGTGAGACATCTTAATTTTGTTTAAAATGGAGCTAAAAGTGGAATGGATGAGGAGAATTCGACTCCAGTATGATATGGAAGTATTTATGGTAATATGGGCAAATTACTCCAAATTTTGGAGCAATGCATAGCAGGAGGCTAGACAGTTCAGATACATTTTTATTCTCTTTGTTACGATAGTAGTTTAACTCCTTCCCCCTCTCACAAATACCATAATCTTCATTTCATTCATTATTTTTCTCTGTCATTTGTTCAGATTATAAACCTCTCAGAAACAGGGGCAGCACAGTTGCTGTTCAAGCCTATGAAAATAAGGCAGGCTATAAATCCAGAAACCTAAATATATGGTCCTATTTACAGCCTCTTCCAAACACGAGTACAATGACAAAGAAGCCTTGTGCACTGACTGAATCTCTGCTGTGGCGGGTATGGGGAGAACCCATTTACACCGACACCAGCATCAGTTTCTGCATGGATGAAAGCCAAATAGGAGAGACTTAGCAGAGAATGCAGAAAGTTTTTCACATTTATTTATTATACCTATGTATTTGTTCCCCTGACATCTTCCTCTTCTTTTGGCAAACTCATTGAGAAACAGTTTAGTTGTCAGTCACCAGAACCTTTACAGGAGCAAAAATCTCAAGAGGAAATGAGCAGCAGATAGCAAAGTGTAAGCTGCATAGAGCTCCTTTGCTCCGTGCACTCGACTCAATGCGTCATTTTGCTTTAGCCAACTACTTTCAAATAGGCAGGGACGCCTGCAGAATAAGCCAACTACTTTCAAATAGACAGGGACGCCTGCAGAATAAGCCTACTATTATAGAAGAGATGGCCCAAAGCCACAAACTTTGCACCTGATTATGAGTTCCAGCATTTGGAACACAGATTATTGTTCAGTCTGCATCTTGCTTAGCTCATCAGCTGTCTGCTCAGAATACCTGAAGTGTGTCAAAGCAACTGAACAGCCCTGCCCACAGGTGCCGATGACAGCCCTGTGGCCTTAGTAATTGACGGGTAGCTCACTCCGTCTGCTTCACCTTTGCTCTTATCCCTCCTAGTATCACTGTCCTCCTCCAGCAGGGCAGAAATGTGCACAATCAGGGTTAATTTAATTCTAAACTAAACTCCAAGCCACACGGATTGGAAGTCTTCCCAGCCTGCTCACCACGACAGCAAACTGTTGTGTGTGTGAGGCAAAGTGAAAAAACAGGATGGACCTCTTACAGAAAAAAGAATCTAAGGAAAACGCATTCACTTTTATCCCTACAGGAGAGAATCCTCCAAAAAGTATTTGCCCTCCTGAGAAAAAATCCCCGGTAAGTATTACAGCTAACTTCGCTTTTGCTTCTTTTAACTGTCCAGGAAAATTCTGGAGAGTTTTCTCTCATCCCCCTCCCTGGTGTGCTCTGCCTCAGACAGACAACCGCTGCCTCTTGCCTAATTTTGGAATTAGCATTAAAAAGTTCAAATTGAAATCCTCTCTTGCTAACCTGATTAATCTGCTAAAAAGACAGCTCAGACAAATGAGGAGGGCAAAGAGCCAATGGTTTCTTTGGGAATTATCTCAGCATTTCTTGGTTTTTTTGCCAGGGAAAAGCATTGTAAACATTTCTCATTGAAGTAAAAAAGAATGGTATATGTGAATGAGGGAGGCAGTGGGCACCCGTCTTTGCTCTGTGTATTTCAAAAGTGAAGGTGGTTCCTAAATTCAGCTGGCCAGCAACATCGATTTGACTAGTGCCTACTGCTACACTGTTTAAAACACTGTTTAAATGTTTCCAGGCTATTCTAGATTATTAGAAAAACACAGATTTTATTCCTAGCACTATATTAGTACTTGTCCCAAACCAGTGTCATTAGGGTTATACCATGTTCCCATGTTATGGGCAAGAAGCTGGTTTACTAGTTGCTGAATAGCCTTGCAATTCATCACAGTGCACTCAAGCAGGGGCTAGACAAATATGTGAACTTTCTGAAAGGAGACAGCATAGATGAGAAGCACATTTTAAAAAGGCAAACATTTTACAGAGACGCTGGTGTTGATGTGGCAGGTTGTGAGAGGTAAACAAGAACAAAAAAAGAGGGGGAGGGGAAAAAAACCTAGAATCCAAAACCTGACAAAGGTTAGTCCAATGTGGGAAAGGGGGCCAATGTTAAAAACTTGATAAAGGAAATATAAAAATACATGTATTTATTAAACACAACTTTAAAAATATATAAGGGCCCAGTCACACATTATTTATAAGTATCAAGCGATAAAACACAAGGGCTTGTAAATCTGACCTGATGCGTTTTGGCCTACATAGGCCTTCCTCAGAGGTCAATAATGAGGAACATGTTGGCTATTATAAAAACATATAGTACAATCATACACAATCATATACAGAGCATAAATACAATAAGGACCAGAAGCAAGTTGTTTCAAGATAACCCACCAGGCATAGAGCAAGAAAATACAAATGAGGCCTCTCATAGTGCAATCACATGCCCAGTGATTCTCAGATATAAACTTCTGGTCCAGGAAATACCTTCCTATGATTGTAGAGCCAAATAATCCTCAAGCAAAGAGCAGGCTTAATAAATACATGTATTTTTATATTTCCTTTATCAAGTTTTTAACATTGGCCCCCTTTCCCAGGTTGTGAGAGGTAACCTTGTTGGTGCTTGCCACTTAGGGTTTTTTAAAAAGGAGAGATTGGGAGAGTGATTGTGTATAGAGCTGGCATAGTATAGAGCCCTCAGCTTCTGAATAACTAAAAAGATAATCGTTCAATTTTTAAAAACCTGAAACATTTAAAAGGCCAAAACCAAAACATTTTAAATTTAAAAAAATTAATTAATTAGGTATAGAGAGCAGTAGATATATTGCTCAGAATTAGTGATGTCCAAACAGATACCTGTGAACACATTTCACAGCATTTGTTGGAGCAAAGAATATGGTGCCCCAGTTTGTGTATTCCCTTCATAGGCAAGGTGAGAGGTTATTAGAGACAGGGCTTTCTCTGGAAGGCCCTCCCCACACATACTTAACCTGGAGATTAGGGGCTGGAGTCTGGGGAGGGTGAAGATCGGGAAGGGGTGGGGACCGCCTTCTGAAGCTGCCATTTTCTCCAGGGGAACTGATGCATTTCGTCTGGAGAACAGTTGTAATTCTGTGAAATTCCCGTTCCCACCTGAAGGTTGGCAACCCTATTACTACTTGCTGTGTTGTATTCTATTAGTGATGGTAGTTCATCGATGGTTTATCACTTTATCATTTTATTCCTTTATCTTTTATCATTTCATTCTTTATGATGTCTAACAGTATCTTGTTTTTACTGTTGCCCCCCCCCCAAATGGGGGGATGAAATGGGATGAATAAAGAAATAACTGCCTAAGTAACAAAGTCACAAAGAAAACCTTATTTCCCCCAGCCACAAAATATTTATTTACTTTAAAAACTTTCTACAGCCCCCCTCCCCCAGCATTTCGATACCAAAGAATTTTCCTGGTAGCTTACAAAAACACCCTCAAGTGACCACAAAAACAAATTCAAGTCCAACCAAAATAATGATTGAAACAGCTTTAAACAACAATAAAATAGCCACGAAAACAAAAAGTTATGAAACTATAAATCATCATCAGAAGTAGCAAAAGTATTAATCTTTGGTAAATGCTTTAACCTGGAGCCTAACATTTATTAAAAGTGGAGAAGGCCTGACTCAGTGTGGCCTGAATTTTGCAGGGCTGGGCAGCGGAGGGGGAGCCAGCCGGATGCTGGATGGGGGCGAGTGGCTGAATGGCGGGAAAGTCAGGACTTCCCACTCTGCATGGGACTTGGCTTGCTGAGCAGTGGCAGGGGCAAAAGACACTGGGTTTGGGCTTCCAGCCAAGGACGTGCACTGGTCAGTCTGGTTGACAGAGCACTCAGTGCAAGTTGAGCACCTATCACAGCCCTGCTTTGTCAAACCGGCCATAGGGGTGGCCAGGCACCTCAGCTGCAGGATGGTGGTGTTCCAGAGCCCTACCAGGCTTCTGCCAGGCTGCACATGGCTGGTGGTGGTTGTTAGCCATTAGCAAGGTTTCAAGGCACGGGCACTGGATGGTAGGTTTTTGTGGGCACAATATAGTTTGTTGAGCAGCAGAGTCTGCAGCTGCATCAGGATGGGGTCGAGGCCCTTGGTTCAGAGGATGATCTTCCAGTTAAGTGGTGCAGCCAGAGTGGACATGGTGGAGCGCTTGATTGCCTGGAGATGCTCCCTGCACCATAGCATCCTGGGGGCAGAGCTGTCTGACATGCTTATCTTTGGGCTGGCCAGCTAGAGAGCCGTACATGGCAGGGAGCTGCTCACCCAGGAAAGGTTGATGTCACAAGATGAAAGGTGTCTGGCAGCCTGGTAAGGCTGTGGAGGCCATGGAGAGCATCTGGATTTGTCACCTGGACATTTCTCATAGGTTGAAGACCCTGTCCTGGTCTGTTGAGGTGCATCTTAGCTGCAGCTGTAGGAGCATTGGCGGGAACTGGGCGGGGGGGGGGTCTCGCCCGGCTCTTGTGGTGGTAACAGCATGGGGCCAGATCCGTTTAGGGAAATTGGCCTACATGCCATTTTCCTGGATACGAGGGCCTCTCTTAAGGGGCCTTGGCATGAGGGCTGATGGGAGCAAGCCTGCTCATGGCCTACTAGTGATTGCCCTCACAACTAGATGGCAAGGGAGACCACTAAGGGGCAGTCATCCGTGTGAGCTTCAGCAACCTGCCATCCCATGGTTTAACACCCATGCCGACTGGCTGGGTGATGGTGTGACGTCCTTGCTTATTGGGGAGACAGTTTTACCTTTACATACGCTTTGTATACCTAAACTTGATAGATTTCTGCTGCCACCAGGAATTAAAAAATTCCAACTCTCTCTCTCTCTCTGGATAGAATGACCTAGGGTCTGGGCACTTCAGATAACCATGTGGCCCTGAGGAAGTACTGATTTCTGGGATAAGTTTAAACAAAAATTGATTTATTTAATAAAGAACAAAATAAGTTTCTGGTTATTTTGAACAGTTGCTGACGAACGGAACTTATAAATATAATTGGCAAAACTTGGTGTTACAAACAGTCACTCAGACTTCACTCTGACAGGCATAGACTCTCAGTATAATCTTTCTTTCTCTCAGATAGATAGATAGATAGATAGATAGATAGATAGATAGATAGATAGATAGATAGATAGATAGATAGATAGATAGATAGATAGAGAGATAGAGAGATAGAGATATAGAGATATAGAGAGATAGAGAGTATAGAGATATATAGATATATAGATATATAGATATTGCCAAACAGGCTAATCTCCTTGTCTTATTCAACCAGAACAGAATCAGCTCTTATAGTCATTCAGACTAAACTGTTTGCTTTATTCACACATAATAGAGGCAAAATTCCATAGTCACACAGACCATGCTGTCTCTTCAAACTTCACACACAGAATTCTCAAAACACACACACACATAGATTCCTCTCAAAACATCTCCTCCCACACTCTCAATCATCAGCCAATCAAAATACACTTGTCTTCCTCTATCACTCTCCTCACAATACTGCAGTCAAATGCAACATTTAAAGATGCACACATACCAAAACATGGAATCATTACAGATGGGTATATCAGCTGGCATGAAGCCAGCTGATGCACGGGATCTGGTGGACCCATGCTGGCCAATTTACTCCACTTATTTTCCGAACCTGTTGTGTGTGTGTCGTTCTTCCATAGTGGATCGTATCTAACTGGTGGAACCTCTCCCTCCCGCATAAGAGCTGGAGCCCTCAATAGAGATTAGGATTTCCACAGCTGGTGGGTGACTACAGAGATGGCTGTGTAGTTGTTTGTCTACCCTCTGAAAGCAGAAGCACTTTGAGAAGAAGGTCTTCTGAATGTGATATTAAATACACAAACCTTCAGCAACAATTCCTTGAGCAAAACTAGTCTGTGCAACAAATGAGTAGTACATGCATGCTTATTGCATTAAAAAATCATCTTGAAAAAAGACCTCCAATTTAAAACTTAGCCTATTGTTTAAACCCTTTTTGAGACAAACTTTTTCACACTATGCAGTTTTGGAATCTAAAGGAGATTCATTGGTATCTAAGGAGATTAATTGGCTGACATCCCAGGAATGACTTGTCAATATCTGTATAGTTTCTCTTAGGACAACATGTGACCTCTTGAAAAAGTCTGTGGACTAAGACCAGAGTTTTTATTCTGTTAGTTTGAAATGTTTATGTTTTAATCGTAGGCTGCCTGAAGCCAGGAGGAAAGGGGATACAAACATTTCAATAAACAAAGGGGATACAAACATTTCAATAAACAAAGCATAAATAAATTATAGAGGTAGTTTGTTTTTTTAAGTGTTTTCCTTCCATACATCTCTTATTCAGGCAGGATCGGATGATGCTTTCTACCTGAATCTTCTCCCTGTGCGTAGTACCCGGGGGAGGGGGGGAGATCACACTTTCCAGTCATCCACTATGCATGCTTGCCTTGCTGGCCATCCATTCATGGTTGCAATTACTGAATCCAACCTATTGAGTGTAAAGAGAGCTGGAAAACATCAAGTTCCTTTACACAGTGCAGAAATCACTCATGCTAACTGGACTTGCTTGCACTAGATTTTTCACACATAACATTCTGTTATAACCTTATGCTCTTGCGTAGATACTCTGTGGGACTGGCACGCCCATTAATAGCAGCGGGAAGGTGTGATCTTGATCTTGAATAAAGTACAGGGAGAAATTCAGGAAGGACTGGGCCTTGGGGAGGTAACTGTTTCAGATTTTAAAATCAATATGACAAAAGTTATAATAAAGCATTTTAAATTATTAAAAGTCCACTGGGAGTAAGCGTGTGGGGTGTGTGGTGTTTAATGGGCATATAAGCAGGACTTCAGCCCTGCTAGAGTTGTCCTTAGTTTGAGGTGATTCACTAATAAACTATGAGCTGATAACTACACACGTCTCGAACCCAGTATATTCCAAGAGTGGAAGTTAGTTTTCTCTTGTGCTATTGATCCATTGAAATCTCTCTCCCTGCTTTTTTTCCTACAAGACAAAACATATATTTTTGCCTTGCAACATAGGGGTGTTGTGTCACTTTTTAGAAGAACAAAAATGCTTGAAGGGAAAGAGTTATGAGCCACTTCCCCCGTGTGCTGGTCTTCCCCTTTATTTTTCAGCCTCGGCAGTGACATTTTGTAAAACAAAATGAAAGGGATGAATAATGTGCAACTGAGCATCACATGTTGCTTGGCCTTATAGGTGCATTTAGCAATGCTAGGCAGAAGCCTTCTATTTGGTGAGAGGATAATTGTTCACTGAAAGAAGATAATTGTTTCTTGCAGTAATGAGAAAATGAGCCCAAGCATGATACAGAATGAATTAATGCTTGAAAGATAGTTCAGTATGATTGTATTATACTTCATTCATCCAGATTTTAACAGTATGATTGCACTCACTCAATAAAGTAAGCCCTTCCATGGAAGAGAACACACGTGTTTCCCAGCGAGTATTCTCCTTCACATACCAATACAATATCATTTGAGAAAGTGCAAGTTTCAGTGAGGTGGGTGCCTGTTTTCAGTATTAAGAGTTTTAAATGTGGACATTAAATTCATCTAGAGAGCACGGTTGGTTGCTGTTGCACCCATGATAGGAGCACTGGATTTCCTTTTCACTGTCAGATGGGCTTCTGTTCCTTTGTACTCTATTCTGACCCTTTCTATCCTGGGATAACACCACAATGATGCAACAGCACTCTGGGACAACTGCCAGCAGGCATTGTTTCCTTGTTGTACAGTGAAGCTTCACAAAATTGAGAACAAGAGGGGGTTGGCTCTGAAAGAAATATTAGTGTCAGTTTGTTTTTCAGTCACGTAGTAATGTCTCAGGGTTTCATGTCTGGAAACCTGAGTCCTAGCTCTGAAAACACCATTTTGTTTTTCCTTTTCTTTTTGTATGTTAAGAGTGTTAGACTCCAAAGTCCTCATGTTTGCTGAGAGACAACACAAATCCCTTGTATCACATGTGTGATGGGAGTTTTGTGTTTCCCAGACACACGCTGTTTTCTGTTCATGACCACAGCATGTACGGAGAAGTGGCTTTAGCCTCCCACATGCACATGCACATGCACGGGCTGTAGGCCACAATTGCTGCCCAGGCCAGGAGAGAGAGAAGGAGGCAATGGTTGCTTCTGGCTGTATGTCCAGGCATTTGGAGGGTGGTTGCCGGCAGCAGGTGGGCTGGCCTGCTAAGCATGGGAGCTTGAGGTGGGCTCTGACACAGAGCCTGGCAGCAGGTGGGCTCTGACACAGAGCCTGGCAGCAGATTTCAACAGTGCCGCTGGGAGCACACAGGGTGGTTTTTTTTCCCTCGGCTCTCCCACCCTCCCTCCTTTCTTTTCAGTGCTTTGGTTTGTTTGCCATTTTAACGGTTGTATCTTGTCACAGCTTGGGCAGTTTAGGCATCGGGTTGGATCCTTTGGGGGGAAGACGGGCCTGTGTGCCCACCTTCCCAGTTTGGGGACTCCCTTGAGGGGTCCTGAGGGGTTGAGCCATTATGCAGCGTGCCCAGCTTGGGGGCGGTTTGCGGGATCACCGCTAGGTGGCAAGGGGAACCACTCAGCAATCCCTGCCCATGTGGTAACCACAGTTCTTGTCACTCCACAGTTTTGCTGTCCAGCAGGCAGGCTGGGGGAGTTTGGTCTCATTGGGTAGCAGACGGGTCGCCCAGTGCTGGGAACTGTCCCCCTGCTGTGCTGATGCTCCTTGATCTGTAATCAATAAAGCCATGGCCTGTTTTCTTCCATGAACATGTTGTTGTGTTTTTTCTCCTCTGCACACTCTCTCCCTATTAGGCCCTGGGCCTGCAAACTACCTCATGGAACCGCTACAGGCTCCATTGTAAAAATCACATTAGTTACATGGGTGTATCAAAACTTCTACATAACTTTCAAAGCTTCCACAGATACATCTCTGACAATCCCCTGCCCAGAAATTATATACAGGGAAAATATATATTCAAGCTC
Source organism: Gekko gecko (assembly GCA_029375565.1). NCBI lineage: Eukaryota > Metazoa > Chordata > Lepidosauria > Squamata > Gekkonidae > Gekko > Gekko gecko. The sequence goes on along the minus strand of JAPDNY010000003.1, from coordinate 71,523,397 downwards.
ATTCACTTCCAATGGGACATTCACACACTGTGTTTATTGGCAATCCCAGGGGCATCACTATTTATGTTAAGCTTTGTATTTCCTTGAGTCCCCTCTTCAGGGCCAGCTGTCTTGTTCTGAATTTGAAATCTAGGTGTGTGTATTCGGCTCTGGAATTCTAGGGTGTGTGCATCATTATGTCAGCTGTACCTACAATGCCAGAACAAATTTTCACGGGACACCGTCTCTTTCTGGTTTCTTCCTATAGAAAATATGTGGTACCAATTACCCTCTCAGCATCGCCTTCATTGTGGTGAACGAGTTTTGCGAGCGCTTCTCCTACTATGGCATGAAAGGTGCGTGATGTATCTTTGGTCATTTTTTCACCAGTTTTTCTGGGGGAAATTCATCTCCTTATGCAATTGTTTTGTCTTTAGTTAGGGGAAGAGTTGGAAGAGGGTAATTCATATTAGAAATTATTAAGAAAAAAACTCTTGCTGGTTCCTTGCCTTAAGATCTTGAATGGCCTCAAGTCCACACTTATCTCTCATATGCTCATATGCTAACAAGACTGATTGAAGGGCTATAAGGATACCCTTGACTGTATTCCACCTCTTGCCTTTTATGGCAACAGTAGAAGCAACACCAGTACACTGTTAGCAAAGGTTGGCAGTTGTATTCCGTGGCTGGGAGGGAGTTAGATGGTAAAAAGGGTGGGGTGGGTGGCTCAACATGTCTTCCTTCTACCAACAGAGAAAAACTTCCTTCAGCTACAACAAAGATTTTTTTTCTTCATCAGTGGAAGCTTTTTCTTTTTAAAAAGTCCTTATCCATGGGAAGACCTTTTTTCTTGAAGGAAGACTTAAGCCCTGTTTATGTGTTACAGTGAATACATATACATCCTGCCTGTAGAGCATACTTCTGTCTGTAAGAAAGGCCCAACATGTGTTCACTTTACAAATGAAACCATGGACCAGTACCTGGATAACTATACGGTTTGAATTTATTATTATCAGGGCTTTTTTGGTAGAAAAAGTCCAGCAGGAACTCATTTGCATAATAGGCCACACACAACAGCAGAAACTCATTAGCATATTAGGCCACACCCCTGACAGCGCAGCTCCCTCCCAGGATCGGGTTTCCCAGGTGCCCCGTGGCTTGCGGGGCACATAGGGGACCCGAGGGAAGGAAGGCAGTTTCTGGATTGGCTTCCCCAGGGGAACCCGAGGAGGGGAGGCAGTTTAAACTGCCTTCCATCCCTGGATCGGCTTGGATTCCCCAGGTGCCCTGCGGCTTGCGAGGCACCTGGAGAAACCAAGTAGGGGGAGGCTGTAGGCATGGTCAACTTGGAAGCCAGCCGGAACTCTATTCCTGTGCGTTCCTGCCCCAAAATAGCCCTGATTATTATCACTTTATTTATAAAACGTATATCTTGCCTTTCTGCCCCCACATGGGCCACCGATGCAGCTAGCAAATTAGAACATACACAGTAAAATCATATTTTAAAACCATTTAAAACCTACCCACACCCACCAAAAACACACATCATTAAAAGGATTTTTTTTAAAAAGAGCTTAAATACATCCAGACCTAAAAAAATAACAATTAAAACATTGGGCAGGAAGGAGGGATCAGTGGTGGAATGCCGAGCAAAACAAAAAAGTCTTCATCTGCTGGCGGAAGACAGCAACAGAAGAGGACAGACAAATCTCTCTGGGGAGAGAGAGATCCCAGGTTTTGGTGTCACAACTGAGAAGGTCCTCGCCTGGGTTGCCACTCGCCTAATTTCAGGAGCCAGGGACACCTAAAGCAGGGCCTCTGGTGATGACTGAAGTGGTTGGGCGGGTCCATAAGGGAGCAGGCAATCCTTCAGGTATGCTGGTTCTAAACTTGTATCACATGTTCAGCTGCATATGCACGAGAATTATTAAATGAACATACAAAGACCAAGTAAGTGTACATTGTACACTGTTTGTACAAATGTTCATTGTAACTTCCGAACAGGGCTTTAGTGGAAGGGAGTCTAGTTAGCAGAATGGAGTCATCGGATCCAGCTAGAATGGAGTCATCAGATCCTAGAGTTGTCAGCTAGACCTCTTAGAAACTCTCTGTTTACCACCTTGAGTTCATTAAGGGAATAAATAAATAAATAATAAAAGAACCTCTCTCAGTAGAAAAATTGGTGGTGTTATTGGTGGTCTCATAATTATTGTCATACTTTGAACCTGACACGTTATTTACCCAAGTAATTTCTCTCTCTCTCTTTTACCTTAGCTGTTTTGACTTTGTACTTCCTTTACTTTCTCCACTGGGATGAGAATACATCCACTTCAGTGTACCATGCCTTCTCCGGTTTGTGTTACTTTACACCTGTTCTTGGAGCGTTTATCGCTGACTCTTGGCTGGGAAAATACAAGTAAGGGTGAAATGCATTACTTCATGTCTATAGACTTTTTGCCATTAAGCAGAAGTTACAGCTCCTTCTACCATTTTATGAACAAGTATTGCTAGTTTTAAAACATTCGACATACATTCTCACAAGTTTGCCTTGGTTTGCAGTTGAATTATAGTGTAGCATGGATCAGCATGGTCAGATTAGCTGAGACAAGGTAACAAGAGAACTGGTAGATCAGATGAAACTAATAGAAGGCACTTCTGGCCATCATGCAGACCTGCTTTTCAATCAACAGGGCAGGGTCCTCTTAACCTGCTCTGAAAAAGCCAACATCACTCCATCAAGGACAAGTGGATCCAGTCCCTCTAGAACAGGGGTGTCAAACATGCAGCCCGGGGGGCGGATCAGGCCCCTGGAGGGCTATCAGGCCCACACTGGAACTTGCCATCTCCTGCCTCCATTTCTGTTGCTGCTGCTGCGTCGTAGCTTACTTCACCAGACTCTCTCAATCGCTCAGCCATTTCATGTTTTCCCCTGGGTCCTAGACTCAGAACTCTGAGCATGAGATTTCTGTGGTGAATGTCAATAAATCAAAAGTAGCTTTGCAGCTTACGGATACACACTTGAACAGCATACTCAAGTTTGCAACAGCATAGACATTTTGATGCAACAATTCAGAGCAAGGGGTGTCGGTTAGATACTGTTAAATAAACAAAATATTGCAAGAGTGCTAATGTTTTAAGCATGTTTTTATTTTGAGTTAAAAAAAAATCTTTGTGTTTGTGTCCTTTATAATGTTTATATCTCCGCTATCTGGCATTACATTTTACGACACACATGGCCCGGCCCAACAAGGTCTCATTTAAGTCAGATCCAGCCCTCATAACATATGAGTTCGACTCCCCTGCTCTAGAATGTCAACCTTCCCAACCAGCAATACCTCTGTCTTGTCTGGATTCAACTTCAATTTGTTCTGCCACTTGACCACAGCCTCAAAGCACCAGTTCAGAACCAAGACATATGCACCTGGAGGCTTGGATAATGACATTGTCCTGCGCTGTTGTCCCTTACTCAGCAACCAGTTTTCCGAGATATATTGCCTCTGACCTATCTGGCTGTCAGGCCCAATAGCTGACCTAAGAGTAGCAGTTCTCCTTCAGTGGGGGAAGTAATCCAAACTGGTTAGGTCATGTCTCGTCTCGCTCCAGGCAGGGCTATGCAAATTTGTGTAGACTGTGGTCGAATCTGTATTTGTCTTTCTCACTGGTGTCCCAGCCTTCTGACTCCATCTTCAAAAAAGCTGTCTAGATTTGTTTTCATTTTCACACTTCAACAGTGCTAGCATACTTTTGCATGTCTGCATATGGTTATCACCCGATCATGGCAGCTCCATTGTCATTGCGCCTCCACACCGCTTTAAATGAATCTTCTCCAAACAACTCTTCAAACAAGCATAGAGAAAGATGGCGTCACAGCAGCACGAAACTGATTTTAAAATGCAAATGCAGATTCGACCTATATTGGCTCAGAGCGAGGCTGACCCTCCAGTTTCAATAGCCCTGCTTCTCCAGCAGGACATTTGAGCCTAGCTCTGCTTTCTTGGAGACTCCTGCTTTATATGGAAGACGGAAAAGCCTTGAAGAAAGGCCCCATCGTTCGCCTTTAAAAAGAAAAAAGAGACTTTAAGGCAAGCCTCTCCCGCCTGAGGTTCCAGGCACCGGAGACTGGCCAACAACAGACACGTCTACAGGGCCACAAGCCGCCATCAGTGGGACACAGTTGTGGCAGGTCTCTCCTGCCAGAGGCTTCAGGCATGGGACTGGCACAGGCCTCTGTCAGTGCTGGCAGACCCGAGGCTTCAGGTCATTCCCCAGCCAGTCCTCAACTGCACTGAGAACACCCAGCAGAGATCTACTGGGTCCAAGCCCAGATCCACTGTCTTGGAGTCTCTTACCCTATAAGTATGGAAGACAGAAGGGCCTTGAGGAAGGGCCCCATTGCCAGTCTTAGAAAGAAAGGGGAGACCATTGCAGCAGGCCTCTCCCACATGAGGCTTCAGGCATCACAGACTGGCACGGGCCTCTGTTGGTGCTGCCAGACCCGAGGCTTCAAGTTGTTTCCACAGCCAGCCCCTGACTGCGCTGGAAAAACCCAGCAGAGCTCTACTGTGTCCAAGCAAGCATGAGGAGATCGCAGCGGCTGGCCTTCCCCATACAGACTTAGAGGCTTCCAGGTCTACAGGGAGCAAGAGGATTGGAGCTGAGGGTCAGATCCCGACCCCCCAGATACATAGGGGCAGTGGGATAAGGACCCCCAAGATGAACAAGGGGCTGATCCAAGCAAGTGCAGCAGAGCAGGGGGCCCCCCACCTCTCTGAGACCTTTCCCAGTGGGTTTGGCAGTTCAGGAAAATTCCAATAGGGTGGCTGCTCAGGGTTTTTCCTGCACTTTTCCTCCCCTCCCTCTGTAGATTGAAGGACTCAGGCCTTTAGTCTGGCCTGTGCGCATGCAGTCAGGAATCCATGTTGGCCTTTCCATGGCTAGGGCCCTTTGGCTGTGGCTGATTTTGCCAATAAGGACACTAGCACTGGCGACATCAGGAACCTTTTGAGAGCTAGTCAAAGAGACGTTCCCCTTCTCCCTCACCACCCCTGTCAGGCTTGAGTTCAGGGGTAGAGGAGCTCTTTTCAGCCATAGGATATATTGCAACAAGCTCTGATAAAGAGGGAGGGGAATAGTCAGACACTTCTCCTAGGCCTTTCCAACCGGAACATCTCCAGAATTTTTTTTTGCTAAAGGTGCCTTTGCCTTTTCTTAACTACCAGTTGGAGACAGCAAAAAAACCCCTAGACCGTCAGCTTCATCTAATTTAGATACTAGAGGATTTGAGAAACCACCCAAAGGGCCCTCAAATTGTCCGTCTCCAATTTCCTTGATTACATACTAAAGGCAGAATGGGCAGTACCAGGCAACGACAATTTCTTGCTGGCATTTGGGGGAGGGGGGGGAGTCTTCTCCTTTCCAGCAGGCAACATGGAAGACCTTCGGTCCCTCTGCTAGACACTCCAGTAGTAGTCTTACATTCAGGAGCACTTTTGCCTAAGGCTGCGGCCAATGCATGTAGCAATTCAGTGAATAAAAATATTGATAATAATGAGATCCCTAGGGGATCTTTTGAAGCAGTCTCTCTGACAATCTGAGCCACCTGCCATGCTCAGATTTTGCCAGGCTGCTAACCTCCTCCAAGAGCCCGACACTGACCTCTTGAAGCTTAAGAGATCCATCCTAAAGATTAAAGGGCTGGAAATTTTGCAGCAGATGCATCCCAAGAGGCTATGCAGTTTGGTGCCAGAGCACAGGCCACCAGTATAGTGGTTAGAAAGTACCTATGGCTAAATCATTGGAAGGTGGACCCTCTATTTTGGATTCATTGGCTGTAAAAAAAACCTGGGAACAAAAGGACTTTAGGTGCTCTCGCAACTTTGGCTAGAGGTCCAGATTCCAACAGAGACAGCTCCCTCCTAACAAATGAAACAGGAACCGACAAAACAAAGACCAACCACCTGACTATATGGTTGGGGGTCAATTCTAGCTGTTTTCTCACTCTTTTGCTTCCCCACTTCCCAAGACAGAACAGACACCTTTTCTTCTGTCGTGACCTATTCAACATTTAATGCTCATAGGGACAGTGGAGCCAGTGCCCTTAGAACAGCATTTCCATGGGATTAGTTCTATTCCATTTGTAGTCCCAAAAAGAGCCGTGGACTGGAGAGCAATTCTAAATTTAAAAAGAGTTGAAGCTATGGGTATTTGAAGAAGTGAGCAGTGTCTCACATAAACTCGTACTCTGCCATATAGTTTGTTAATCTTTAAGGTGCTACTGGACTCTTGTTCTTTTCTACGGCTACAGACAAACACGGCTGCCCATTTTGATCTATGAGTAAAGAAGCACAAGTTCCCGTTTAAAATCACTTCGCCGCATTCTGCAGAGGGTTCAGCAGGATGAACACATGATGTCCTTAGACCTTCAAGATGTTTACCTGCATATTCCACCTTCCAGGCAGTTCTTCCCTTTTTTAATTTTCAGGGTCAGCATTTCCAATACCAGGCTGACATCATCTCCAAGGGTATTCACCAAGGTCCTGGTAGTTCTATCAGGCTGCCTATGAAAACAAGGAATCCACCTTTATCCTTACCTGGATGATATCTCCTGCAGTACCTATGAGGCAGAGGAGGTGAGCTAGGACACCATCCATTAGGCAATCTCTTCAGGCACACAGATGCTTGATCAATGTGCTAAAAATAATACTAACAATCTTATACCCTCCAGGGACCAGGAGCTGCGGTGGCTCAAGTGGTTAAGATGCTGAACTGCAGGCTGTGGAAGGTCGGTAGTTCAGCAGTTCGAGACCTGAGAGTGCCGCATGATGGAGTGAGCGCCCGTCTCTAGTTTCAGCTCCTGCCAACCTAGCAGTTCGAAAGCAAGAAATTGCAAGTAGATAAATAGGTACCACTTCGGTGGGAAGGTAACAGCGTTCCAGACACCTTGGTGTTTAGTCATGCCGGCCACATGACCACGGAAACGTCTTCGGACAGCGCTGGCTCTTCGGCTTTGAAACGGAGATGAGCACCGCAACCCTAGAGTTGGATTCGACTGGCTTTCGAGCAAGGGAACTTTACCCTCCAGGGACATAGTCCACTTAGGAGCCAGAATTCAGATAAGGATGGCCAAAGAGTTTCTACCTGCCGAGAAGCAGGAAAAATTGTTAGAGGGGTGAAAGAAATCTCGGAAGAGGTCGGTGGACTTCATGCACTGGTTGACTGGACTGGGACTGAGGATGTAGTCCATAGATGGGCTTCCTTGGGCCTGCTTCCATGCCAGGCCTTTACAATAGACTCTTCTCACTTATCAGAAGGACACACACACAAAAAGGGAGCACAAAGAAGTCACTAAACTAGTGGTCTTCACAACCAAATCTGAAAAGAGAGCCAGTTCTCTCCAGCCTCCTTACCTGATGGCAGTTACGACTACTGGCAGTAGGGGCAGGGGAACACATTGCAAGGATCAGATCATTCCCTTTCTACATGAAGGTTAGAATCAGGTTCTAAGACCAGATACCTTAAAAGACAGGTTGCAGCACTGGCCTCTATGTGGGACTCCATAAGACGGCCTAATTTTTCTTCTTACAGGCATTTTAAGCTTCCCTGAAAGGAACTATACAGTTGGTACCTCCTATTAGGCATAGGTTGCTTACGGGGAACCTTTCTAAAGTGTTACAGGCCTTGAGCAAACCGCCATTTGATCCTTTCAAATCATCAGAATCTAAAGTCTCCTTTTTGGAAGACGTCTTTTTTTTCTTGCAGAGATGACTTCTGCAAGAAGGATTTCTGAACTAGGGGCTTTAATTGGCCAGGAAGTAGTTGTGTATATTTCACAAGAGCTCATTGGTACTCAGGAGGTATTTTCCCCTTGTCATTTTAACCAAAAGTTGGTGCTACCATTCTTTTGTCCTACACCATGTTATCCCAAAGAGAGAGTCTGGCACAAACTAGACATGCACAGGGCTCCGTGCATCTCCCTAATAGGACGGTACAGATTAGGCTAAAGGATTTTCTGTCTGTGTCTCACAGCTCACAGACTTTAGGTAAAAAGCCATGTATTTGAGAGTCATATGAAGTGCAATGCCTGGGATCATCAAAGGATGTTACTGCCCACTACACCAGATCTGCAGCAATATAGCAACGTTTTCCACCGGCGTTGTGGTGGAAGAAATCTACAGTAGAGTCGCAACCTGGTCCGCCTTTTATACCTCTGTGAGGCACTACGTGTGGGATCAGTTAAAATCAGCAGATGCCTCATCTGGTAGAAAAGTGTACAGCATAGGGGTAGAACAGGATAAAAATAAGAATGAGGATCCCACCCAGGTTGTAACTTGGGCATATAATCATTTTGGATCACTTCCCCCACTGAAAAGAAGAATGAAACATTGAAACTTACCTGAAGGTTTCTTTGCTTCAGTAGGGTGAAGTCATCTACATCCCACCCAAAATAAAGTAGAATAAAATCTAGTTGGACACAAAATCATTTATGGAGCTGGGCTATACCGAGGGTCAGCCTCACTCTGAGTCAATACAATCTACACAATTTTTCATAACTCTGCCTGGAGAGAGAGGAGGTGTGACCTAACCAGTTTGGATGACTTCGCCTCACTGAAGAGAAGAAAGCTTCAGGTAATTTCCAATGTTTTATTCTCTTATAAAGGAATTTCAAGGGGAGATTATAAAGAGAGATGGCTGAATTGCAACTGATATTGAAACTCAAGACAATGCATTCTCCTGGACTGAATTGAGACCTAGGTTCCTTCTCTCATTACCAATGCCTGCTGCTGTCATTTGGTGTCTGAAATCACTTCACTCTCCAAGATGTAAGGACTCACTTTATAGCTGTACCTGAAGAAGTGAGCAGTGACTCATGCAAGCTCATGCCTTGCCACAAATTTTGTTAGTTGTTAAGGTGCTACTGGACTCTTGGTCCATGTCACTAATGAAAAATGCAAGCTGTGCTGTTAGAACTGGAAAGGGGGATCTCTCCAAGTGCCATGGGTCTCTCTCTCTGTGTGGCATACTCTCTTTGGCTCTTTCCCTCCCCCCTCCGAAGTGTGCTCGTACCTGGAATAAAATGTTGTTGGTCTTCTTAAAAGTGCCATGGGACTCTGTTTCTCTCTGTCCCTCTCTGTGTGGCTCTTTCCCTCCCTCTCTTTCCCCAGAGTTGGAGGGGGAGGAGGCCTCAGCCAATGGAGGGAAGGGAGGCTTGGCTTTCTTTCTCTCCTCTGTGAAGCGGGAAATAGGAGAGACTGGGCAAAAAGAACTGCAATGCAGGAACAGGAAGCAGCAGAGAGCCAGTTGCTCGTGGGCCAGATAGCAGTCCTGCAGGGGCTGGATCTGGTCTGTGGGCCATATGTTTGACACCCCTGCTCAAAGTAGTGACTATCACCACATCTGAGTTAGAAAATCCCATATTAATAATGCATTGTATGAAGAAGTACTTCCTCTTGTCTGTCCTCAGTCTATTGGTTTCATTGGATGACTTCAAGTTCCAGTGTTATGGGAGAAAGAAATATGTATCGGTGCAATCCTCGAAGAAATATGTATGGGTGAAAGTAGATCTTACTAAAAAGAATAATACATAAGTGAGTAGGCAACTGGATCTCACTGATTTCAATCATTGGATATATCATTTGGGAATAGGGTAAATAATATACTGATTTTCTTGTAAAAAGCAATGTACATTAGATAGCATTGTTAGTACCTTGTTTTATTTCTGATTCTGATATCACTTCATTCTGCTCATAGTCATGTTTTTTTTTCCCTTTTTCATGGTGGCACCAGGCAAATCAAACAGACTAAATCAATCTCTGCATGCAAAAGCTGGTATTTTGCTCATAAACCTTGAAATTGTCTGTGTTGAATAGTAGTCAATACTGCAATGTTGGAGTATAATTCAAAGAACATTAGAGACGTTTGAACACCTAACTATAGATTACATTCACCTGGAGGCTCTGCATGAGAGATATCTACATTTCTCCAGTGAGTCAAATAGCATCCCTTTCACATTGGAAAAATGCAGGGAAGGAGGGCTTCAGCCTCCTCACCTAATATGCCATGGTCCTGATCCAAATGGGCCCACCTGTGCCGAAGATTAAATTCCCAGCACAGAACATGCAATATGCATGAACACATGAAGTTGCCTTATACTGAATCAGTCCATTGGTCCCTCAGAGTCAGTATTGTCTACTCAGACTGGCAGCAGCTTTCCAGGATCTCAGGCAGAGGTTCCCCACATCACCTACCACCTAATCCTTTTAACTGGAGATGCCAGGGATTGAACCTGGGACTTCCTGTGTGCCAAGCAGATGCTCTACCACTGAGCTGCAGCTCCTCCTATCTGATCAAGAGAGCACAGGGAAATTTAACATGTAGTAAGCTCAAGTGGTTAAAACGTTGAACTGCAGGCTGTGGAAAGTCAATAGTTCAGCAGTTCGAGACCAAGAGTGCTGCATGACAGGGTGAGCTCCCATCTCTAGTTCCAGTTCCTGCCAACCTAGCAGTTTGAAAGCAAGACATTGCAAGTAGATAAATAGGTATCACTTTGGTGGGAAGGTAACAGCGTTCCATGTGCCTTGGTGTTTAGTCATGCCAGCCACATGACCACGGAAACGTTTTCGGACAGCGCTGGCTCTTCAGATTTGAAACAGAGATGAAACGCAACCCTAGAGTCGGATTTGACTGGCTTTCGAGCAAGGGAACCTTTCCTTTTACTTTAAGGCAATTAGGTTCTGTGAAAAAATTATGCCCAACTGTTTATATATTTCGTTTTCAATGAAATTTAGGTCTCTTTAACATTCTTTGGACTGCAGCCATGGATAATAGTATAGAACACAAACCATCAAACACTCTTTGAAACCTGCTTAAAGTCAGGGCTTCTGCTTTTTATTAGAAATTATTCAGATGACCCATGAAACCACCATAATCAGGGGAGGGGTGAAGCAGCCAACCACCACCAGAGTAACCATGTGCATCAGTACTGTCTCACCATTCTGTTCAGCTATACCTTTCCCACAACATTGTGAGGAAGGAGAAAAATAAATTACACTTCTGGTGAAAACTGGGAAATAGAAAAATGCTTGTACCATTCCTATCAGAAAACCACAGGCACACATTCTGTTTTCGGATTATAAATCAAGGCACTGCATTTGACTGATAGTGTTTTCTAACTTTTTTCTCTTTTCCTCTACAGAACGATCATTTATCTCTCCATTGTGTATGTGATTGGGCATGTGATCAAGTCAGTTGGGGCTATACCAACGGCGGGAACCCAGATTGTTCATGTGTAAGTAGGGGTAAGATGGGCCTGCAGTGTTTTGATAACATGATTATTAATTGTATTAATTTATGGAGCATTTGAATGCACATTGTAATAAGCATTGTGTGAGGTCTTTTTATCTTGAAACATTATGCTTTTATCCCTATCATGTCTGGACATCAAAGCATTGAAAGCTGCCTGCTAGTGCCTTATGCTAGAAAATTCAGCCATCTTGAGTCTGAGGGTACAATGCATCCAGCTTTGTTCCAGTGGGACCCCCCCGCCCCCGCCCCGCAAAATTCATTTCAGGGAGTCTTAAGCAAGGATATTGCTGGGAAGACTGCAGTTTTTCAGAAATCAGCTCACAAACAAGCAGCAAGTGGATCTATGTTCAGCTCCAAAGGTTTAAGTAGCCATTTTTAATCCTACAAAATTTCATTTTGTTTCGTTCAAAAGTGCAAATATGGGGGGAAACACTGTTTTATTGGGTTTTTTAAAATGGATTTTCTGTGATTAGTGAGAAAATATTCTGTTCTTGGAAAATGGAAGGAACATGTAGGCAAGTAACAATAGTCCACCCAAGGAAACCCCTGCAGAATGTGAGTACCAGAATTGGTTATCATATAGTAAAGTTTTCCTGCTTATATCAATTCATTTGCCAGCTGAGACAAGGAAAGTGGCCCCAACTCACAAGGCAAATTGTACTATGGCTGGAGACAGGGATTTATCACAGGGTAGCCAATTACCATTTTGAGTGCAATAGATAAGTCAGCTCCAAGTTACTGATAGTTAGGCTGCGATCATACACACAATTAGACCCGACATAGGTGTGAATGCCAGGTGGATTTAAAGGGCGTGATCAGACAACAACATTTGGGAAGCACCCTGCAGCTGTCAGCAACCTGTTGTGTTCTGCTGCAGAAGCAGAGTTAAAAGACACCGGGGGAAATCCTGTAGTAAACGGGTTGTGACAGGCCACGGACGGACATCCCCGTGTCTGATTGCTCCAGCGCGCTCTCATGGCATTGGGATGGTCTGATCAGGCCATCCCAACTCTGTGCTGTTGTTCCCTCCCCCCCTTTGCGGAATGCGCATCATCGCAAACTCCATAGGGAGCTCTTGGTGCAGAGGTGCAATTCATCCACGTTTAAGTGCATGGGGAAAAAATGGCACCAAAACCCCCAACTCACCTGTAGTTGCATCTGATCACACACTGATGGACTGCATCTGCAGCTTCAAAGGGAGGTGTGGTTGTGCAACTGCGGGTCGAATTCCTCCAGAGGAAATAGCCTCGCTTCCCCCACCCCCGTTTTTTCTGGCAAGTGTGACCGCAACCTTAGATTGGTAAATTGATCCTCACTGTCTCCAGTGCTAAGATCATGTCTATACTGATGACTCTTGTTCAGGACAAGCCACTTCCTTCTTAGTAAGAATGGGCTACCTGTTTTAAAGCTCACCTCAAATCTTGTGGTATCCAGTTCCTCTGCCTTCTTTGGAATTTTTCCATAGTTTTTTGGCCCAGTTTCAGAGGGGGCGCAAACAATCTCACTGAGACACCGTAGGCATCTCCGCGTTCTTTTATGTTTCCTGCTGTGTATATGCTACACAATTCAAGAAATCAGTGCTGGTCTAAAATATGGTGAATCCATGCAACTTGCATTTTGTTTATGTGGGCAGCGCCACTTAAAATTTTGTTGCAAATGTATCATAGGGCTCATAATAAGTCAAAATGGGGGTTTCTGTGCCATTTGTCTTCCAAAGTAAGCTGAAAATTATCCGATGAGGCAACTGGTGACATGTACCACAATGTTTCAGAAGGTGACCCAAATTTCAGTTATGCTACATGAGTAGCCCTTTTGCTTTTAAAATGTTGCTGCTCATCTCTAGCTCTGAGTTTACTTCAGCTTCCTTTTCATTCACAGTCCATTTAAAGGTTTGGGTTTTTTTTTTTGGGGGGGGGGAAGCACTTTTCAAGACCCTCTTGGGACTATGCTGCTTTGCTTTGAATCCTCCCATACACCAAAAACACTATACAGATTGAAAGCAACCATGTCATGTTAGAGTAAAAAACTAGTGTGCAAGCTTATCACCTTTAGGGGATTTTTTACATAAGGTAAGTTTTTGAAATAACGTAAGCATCCAAGTGTGTGATCTTCCACCTACAATTTGAAGTGGTATAGTGCTAGGGAGACTTACTTATTTAAAGGTCCAGAAAGCCCTGTGCCAAATATCTCCCTAGCTTCATTCCCCTGTACCACAACACACACACTGCTCTGAAGTATCCCTGATCCACAAGAGCTGCATTTTACAGTAGTGCTGGAGAGGTTGGAAGCTACCCCCACCCCCCAAAAAAAGCCCCCGTTTGTTCTTCGCATGCTCCTTTGGATCTCAGCTTTATTTTAAAAATTCACGGCCACATTTTTAAAGAAGGGTTACAAAGCCACTATGACACACTCTTACTATAAAAAAGAGTGGTGTGTTATCTGACCACGCAGTTCCAGGAACAGCAGGGCTTATTGGACAGAAGGAAAGTCCACAGGATCCCCACACCACTGTGAATCGTCAACAATAGAATAACAACTAAAATATCAACAGCACAAATCCAAATTCTTTTAAACAGACAGGCCCAGTTAATCATGTTGAACAGTTCAGCTCTCAAAAGCCTGCCTGATTAGATCACAGTTATATGCATACCTTCCAAAATCTCATGAAGGAGGCACTGTGGCAACTCTTTGGCATCGTGTCCCAAACCTCCTTCCAGCATTCTAAATTGTCTTTGTTCTGAAGGTATCAATCAGGTGTGAGACCTCATTCAATGCTTATTGCAAGTGGCCTGGTAAGATCTCATCCTAGCGTCATAAACACAGCAGTGTTTCCAAAACTTTGGGTAGCTGAGCAGACATGCTGCTTAGCTGCAGCTGCTCACATGTCTTTCAAGCATTCTGTGCACCCTTTTGCCCAGAACTTACAGATGGCCTGTAAGTACCTGTGCAGTGGTGATGCTTTTGGGATTACTGTACCTATCTACTGTAGCATAGATTGCATCAAGGAATGGGAGTCAGTGTTTCAAAGACATGGAGCAGCAGGTGCATCCAACATGTGGGCGTAATTTTTGAAGGCACCCTCTACTCTCATCTTAGCCATGTGTTTCCAATATTCAGCTGCTTTATGCCATGGTGGGGAATGTTGTTATAAAACAGTGGTTCTCTTGCTAGCAGTAAATGTGAATGACTTAAAGGTTCCTTAGTATCCAGTATAGCCATGGGGCTCTGCTATTAACCCCAAGTTGTTCTGTGGTGCTGAGGTTTTCATCCCTGTTTGAAGGGTTCTGTCAATGACTGGCCTGTCTCTGATTGCTCTTGGAACTGGAGGTATCAAACCCTGTGTGGCAGCGTTCGGTGGAGACCAGTTTGAAGAGGAGCATGTAAGACTTTTATTTCCTCCATGTAGCTTTTTAATTCTTGTTTAAAATAAAGAATCCATTATTATTCTGTGTTAGAGTAAACATTGTATAGAGCTCCTTTCTACAATGCATGACTATGATATAGAGCAGACATGGAAGCACATTATATATAACAATGTGTAAAAGCTTCTACCACAGGATTTGGGAGCTGGGCTGTCTATCTTATTTTAATAAACAATCTACAGGGCTTTTTTTGTAGCAGGAACTCCTTTGCATATTAGGTGACACACCCCTAATGTAGCCAATCCTCCAAGTAGCCCCTGTAAGAAGAGCTCTGTAAGCTCTTGGAGGATTGGCTACATTAGGGGTGTGTCACCTAGTATGCAAAGGAGTTCCTGCTACAAAAAGAGCCCTGCAATCAACTGCAATGAAAATGTGTTGTTTGTGTCTTTGCAACTGAACCAAAGAAACAACAAAGAAACTGTCTATTAATAATCTGAGGATCAGTATTTTGATGTTGATTTTGCATATGACCATATCTTATCCACTCTGAGATTTACTTTTTCACCAGTATCTGGAAAACAATATGAATACATGAATATAAGAACAACATATTTAAAATATGAAGTGGGATTCTTATTTGGTGATGAGAGCTTGGTAATATCAGAATCACATAAATCATGTAATTCAAACCAAAAATTAAAGAGTATTACTCTATTCCAAGGCTTCTAGAAGCTCAAGCCCTGTTACAGCAAGTAGCCAACACATTAGTCTAATAGTTTCACATCATTTTATTGATCTCCATGCATCCAAGATTCAGCAACTCACGTTAGGGCTGCTGTGTGAACGAAGGAGTTCATACTTATGAAGAATCCATGTATCAGACTAATGGTAAAAAGAGACTGATCCTGTGCCTCTCATTTGACACTGGAAAAAGTTCTAAAAAAAAATGGAATAGACTTTTCTTGGGCTTGTTAAGCTGAAGGAACGGGGCTTATCTATACCAACACAGTCCTTAAACTACATTTATTAGAGTCCTTAAACTACATTTCCCATTGTGCCATGTCTTAAAGGTAGAGGGCTCATTTTCCTACTCTAAAGCAATCTGCTAGCTACATATTCTGCTGTGGGCAGTACAAATATTTTCAAACTGAGGAGTGTAATAAAGAACTTAAGAAACTTCTGTCACTTATCTAGCAGCAGCAGCAGCACTTGAAGGTTATTTCATCATTCCTATAAGCACATTTATGAAAAATAATAGTCATAGTAGATAATCATATTTTAATTAATAGTCAATTAGATTGTGATTATAATAACAAGGATACATTTGTTTTCAAAAGGCCTTACAAATTTCAGCTGATTAATCTGAGAGGTTAAGTTTTCTTTTCCTGGGTCGAGAAGTTCTCTAGAGGTTGCAACGGGCCAAAAGTTAACCAAGCTGAGTAGCCTGTGAAATTCTAAAATTAGAATTCAAAAATAGTTCCTCTCCTTGCTTTGTTGGGTTTACTATTCTGAAGATAGAACCAATGGAAAAAATATTGGTTTACCCATTTAAAGGTTTACCCAAACTCCTGTTGTGCTTCCCCCCCTGCGAACTGCAGTGCCTTGAAGTACCTCTCTTCCCTCCCCACTGCCTATCTTTTTTAAGTTTGAGTTTTCTCAGAAGGGTAAATAGGGTCATTTTGGCTCCCATTAGACTTGGCTTGAAAGTGAAAGTACCATGCATAATTATAATTGAGGATCTTCTTTGTGGTCTCTATGCACCACACCTATGGGTTAAGGTGCCTGTGCCGATTCCGATTCGGGAAACTTCTATAAAGCTCAGTGAGGATCTGGAGCACCTCCTTCCAGCATGCACAGAAACTCCAACCACACATGTCCAGAGGGCAGGGCTCTGGTATCCTGCCAGTTCTCTTCTGAGCACCATGCTGATCAGTCAATCTGCTTCAGTCTGAGAACTTTCTTCATGAGGGAAAGTACTTATTTTAGTTTTTTCTCCTCAGCTCAGCTTTCTTCTCCTTTTTCTGCACTTTCTCTTTCCTTTTCTGTAAAAAAAGAAAAAGAAAAAAAAGAGCTCTTGGAAAAATTTCTTCTCTCGACTTTTGTTGGGCCCCCTTCCACCATCTTTCTTTCTTCATACTTTACCTGTCTATGGCAAACCATTGGGGGTTCTTTAAACACGGAAACCAATGTTGGAGCAACCTTGCCTCACCCAACAGCCACTCCTTTTGTCTGCTCTGTTTGGGAGAGGCACATAGGACTGTGAGCTGTGTCCATTGTGCTAAATTTTCCAATCAAACCCGGAAGAACAGGGCAGCACAACTCCAAGCAGCTCTCCTAGAGTCAGCTCTGTGCCTGAGATTAATGGCTTCTTCTGACCCATCTGAGGTACCTCTGTGGTCTGCATTGATGGATTGACTTTGGCCTTTGGAGACACTGGTTAAAGCTACTTCGGATGCCAAACCATCAACATCGACGGCCCCAGTACTAAAGACCACATCAGTGACATCGATGCCAATTGTTAAAAAGAAGAGGGACACTAAGAGCCATACTAAGGTCAAACACAAACACCTTAAATCTGGCTCCAAGGTAAAATCGGAGAGTGCTGCAATCAGCTCTGCCACAACTGCAACTATGCCACCAATCCACCCACATTCACTGGACTTTGCTGGGCTTACTATTCTGAAGATGGTTATGGAAAAAAATTGGTTTACCCATTTAAATGTTTACCCAAAGTCCTGTGATTTTGCCCATAATGCTTCTGGATTTGCCTATCCATTGGGTGGACTCCCCAGTTACACATTCGGTGTCTCTGTGCAATGTACTGTAGGGATCAGTTGTGGAAGACATGACCATGCCTTATCACCACATCCCAACTCTAGTTTCTCCTTTGGCCTTCGATTGCTCTTGGTCTTGATTCCTGATCAATACCAGTCATCAACATCAACAAGAGGTAAAGTGCAGATTGGAGTGATCGCCTTCTCACCACAGCAGTTTGCCGTCTGGCCAATGGGATAGGTTCCTGCCTAAATGTCCTCCATTGGCCTTCTCACTACCATGCTCATCCATGCTGGTTCCTTGGGTTCACAAGCAATTGCAGTACCTGTATGGCGCGTTTCCATTACCGTCTGCTCTGCCCTGGCTGACCACTAACAGACCTGTGGCTTGGGACCATTGCTCCTTCCGTTCCCACCACTCTCATTCTCCAGTATGGGATTGAACTAAGTCAACCCCAGTGACTGCTGCTTCCATAGTGCCATTGATACTGACAGCTCCACCACCAAGGGATTTGACACCCATCCCACCAATATCAAAGGCACTGATACCGGAAATTTCACCGATGCCTTCCCCATGACCATGGGAAGAGATTTCTCCCTTGTCTCCACCGCATCTGTCAGGGGCTGATGATCTTTCACACTCAGGTAGTGACTCCGGGGAGAAGGAATCTGGGGCAACCATGATCCCATCAGACCCTTCACCCAATCAAGAAGTAGCAGCCTATTTCCCCAACAGAGGATTTACATTCCTATGGAGATCTGATTAAAAGGATGGCACATACATTGGGTCTATCTCTTGCTCAACCACAGCCCCAAGTGACTGGTGCTGTCTTTGACATTATATAATTGGACACCTCGACAACAATTTCATTGCCTATGACTCAGGTACTCCTCCAAGTGGATAGGTCACATTGGGCCAAACCCTTTTCTACAACAGTTTCTACCAGGAGGCTTGACCATATGTATAGCATTCAGGAGGCTGGAATGGAATTTCTGTTTGCTCACCCAAAGCCAAATTCTATGGTAGTTACTCTCTCCTCCAAAAGGACCCACTCAACACCGTCTGACAAGGAAAGTAAAAAGCTGGACACTTTTGGACACCGGTTTTATTCTGTGGGTGCTCTTGGTGTTAAGGCATCGAATTATGTTGCCCGCATGGGGCACTACAAATATGCTTTATGGGAACAGATGTCCGCATTCATTTCTCTTCTGCCTGCACAGCAATGAGATGCAGCTAGACAGGTCCACAAGGAGGGTATGGTGTTAGTAAAACAGATTATAAACTCTGCTAAGCATATCCTTGACACCTGTTTGAAAACAATGTCTTCTGCGGTGCCTCTGTGACGTCATTCCCAGCTGTGCACTATATTGCTACAACGTGACATGACAGCCTATATAGAAGATCTGTCATGGGTATTGGCTATGCTGAGGCTGACTACTCCTCAGATGAGGAAGAGGCAGGGAGCAACCCAGCCTCCTCTGGAGTCAGCCCAGAAGAAGAACCCCCAACAGCACCTGAGGAGGAAGAGTCCCCAGCAGCTGCACAGGAGGTGCAGCCAGAAGGAGAGACAGATCCTGTGCCTGGCCCAGCCCCCCCAGTTGAAGACACCCCAAGGCCAGACTCCCCACCTAGTTCTCCTGAGTGCCCTAGACGTAGGGCACGTCAGAGGCTGACTATGCAGTAGTGAAGAAGGAGTGCCAGACTGCAGCTCTTGCAAAAGCAACAGGAGGAGCTGTAAGTCTTGGCAGACTTGACTCCCAGGAAGGGAGAACCTGTTCATAAATACTACATGCACCTGCCTCAGTGCGACAGCAACTCTGCATACTCAGGTCTGCCCTGGTGTGTAGCAACCGCTCCTTGTTCCTGATCCCAACAACTTTAAACTGATTTCCTGGCTATTCGACCCTTGGCTTTGTTGTTCAGCCTGATTCCAGACTGCATTTCCAGCTAAGCACCACAAGATCTCCCTTTTCACTCCATGACTGACATAGTCCTGCAGGACATGGAACTTGGCCTCCTGGAACTTGGGTGTTTCCTCATCTTCTCGGTCTCAAAATCCCAGGCAATGGTCTCATTCCAATTCTAGATGCCCATATGGCAGACAATCTCCAGATGATTCTTGGAAGTCTAGGCAATCTCTGTCTACTTCTAGATCCACTTGCACATCACAACCTAAGTTCCACCATGCTGCACAATCTGGCAGCTCAAGATGGCTAAGAATGCTAAACAGGGTCTTTGACTTCTCAGCCCCCCACCCACTGGAAGCTTCCCTTTCTCCACTCCTCTTGCGTCTACACCCATGCACCTAAGCTCCTTCTTTCCAACATGGAGCCCAATAACATCAGACACTTGGGTGCTTACCATCATCACCCAAGGCTATGTGATAGAATTCTTGGAGACACCTCCTGTGTTCATCAGGACCCCTTCACTCCTGGTCCTCCAACAAGATGTTCAATGATCGTTGGAGAAAAATGCCATAGAGCTTCTCCCCCCACAAGATCGGGGTCAAGGGTTTTATTTCTGGTATTTTACGGTACTGAAGAAGGATGGAGGCCTTCATCCCATTCTGGATCTCAAGGCTCTAAATGAATGGCAAAAACAGAACACATGATGTGGGAAGGGAGTTGCAGCCTAGGATCGACATAGGGGTAGTATATAAACATCTAGTTTCTTTAAATGAAACTAAGTCCTCCAGGCCAGAAGAACGAAAAGAACTCACGGAAGTAATTTCTATTTTTTATTTATTTTTAAAATAATTTTTATTAATTTTTTAAAGAAAAAGGGAGTTAGGGAGATAGGGGATAAGGGAAGGTATACAACAAAGAAGGGAAAAGAAAATAGTGCTTACAATTACTTCTAATAATTCCGTTACATTCCATTAACAATTCTACTTGTACAGTCAGATAATTTTTTGTGTTAACTCTGATCACTTAAGTCCAAATATTTCTTAATACCTGTTGCAGAAATTATTGCCTTTACATCACCAAAACGTTCTATGATTTATTACCATGGTACTTTTTTTATAATGATGTTTCAATTATATTAGTTTCGTATCTAAGGGTTCTCATAATCATAATTTTTGTGATCTCTTCATCTTTTTCTATAAACTAATCTTTACTCCTTTAATTATGGATCTTTAATATTCTACTATTTATGAATAGCCATTCTATAACCCAAACATTCCAAAGATTACATATTAACCTTTGGCTAAAAAACACATAAACATGTCTAATATTATATTCCACCCCATCTTCTTCATAAAGGTTTTCATACAGATACTGATACAATCTTATCTCTTAATACTTTTTTAATGTGTTCCAATTATATTAATTTCATTTCGATGGATTCTCTTATTTATATTCAACCCAATCCTTACTCATATGATTATAGCTTCTTAATGTCCTACTACTAATACATAGCCACTTAAACCTAAACATTCTAAAAATTGTATATTGACCCTTAAAAATAATAATTCTAATATTAAAATTTGACTTTTCATTTCTTATAAAACTTGCCGTAAAAGTGCTGATAACATTTTTGATACTTCCATGCTAAATTCCATACACTTGTTACTGATGCTTATTTTTAAATCACCTTTTAAGTTTTTAAGTTTTCTTGAAATTACCCCAAGAAATACTATATAACACTTATTTCTTTTTAACTTTAAATTTGTTTGCAATTTGTCTTGAATTTTATATCCTTAGATCTCATTAAATCTTTAACATCCATTTGAAATATCACTATATGGCTGGTGTATTGTCCTCCCAATGCACCGGCAAGTAGCCTGCCATCCCTGCTAGAGGCCATATCAGGCTGGGCTTCGGAGCACCCTAGACTGTTAGTCCTGAGTGACTTCAGTGTCCATGCTGATGACAGGACCTCCAGGGGTTTGCCTTGCAGTGGCTCTCCTCATTCCTCCAGGGTCGGGGACAGAGGGTGTCAGTTGGGGAACAGCTATCCAGAAGGCACCCACTAGTTTGCAGAGTGCCCAAAGGAACAGTGCTTTCCCCAATGCTGTTTAACAGATGTTAACATGCGCCCCCTTGCCCAGATTGCCCAGAGACATGGACTGGCTTGTCACCAATACAGTGATGACACCCAGCTCTATCTGTTGTTGGACGGCTAGTCAGACTCTAGGTTGGGAGATCTGGACCTGCATTGAAACCTGTGGCTGGCTGGCTTAGACTGAGCCAACTGAAATTAAATCTGATGAAGACGGAGGTCCTTTGCCTGAGTCGGAGTGGCCCAGGGTTAGGGATTCCTCTCCCGACCTTCGATGGGGCACCACTGGTGCCAGCGCCGGAGGTTAGGAGCTTGGGAATGCTCCTGGATGCCTCCTTAACAATGGAGGCTCAGGTAACAGCCACTGTGAAGTCTGCCTTTTACCATCTGCACCTGATTAAGCAGTTGGTTCTCTTCCTTGAACGCAATGACCTGGCAACAGTGATCCACGCAATGGTCACCTCAAGATTGGATTATTGCAATGCTCTCTACATGGGGCTGCCCTTGTCCCAAATCTGGAAGCTGCAGCAGTGAGGCTGTTGCTGTGTCTTCCCATCCACCCCACCCTAAAAGCACTGCACTGGCTTCCCATAGCATACCGGATACTGTTCAAGGTGCTGCTTTTAACCTTTAAAGCCCTATATATGGTCAGGGACCTATCTACCTAAGGGACTACCTTTCCCCACATGTGCCCCAGAGAGCATTAAGATCTGGATCCCAAAATCGCCTGGCCCTTCCAGGCCTGAAAGAGGCCAGGTTGGCTACAACGATGGCCAGGGCCTTCTCTGTGGTGGCCCCTCACTGGTAGAATAAGCTCCCGGATGACATCAGGGCCCTGTGGGACCTTTTGCAGTAAAACGGAGCTCTTCCACCAGGCTTTCAAGTAGGGTGCTGCCTTGACATCATGGCCCTGGCCCCAATATCAATATCAATACCATCACCATAACATCAATATCACCAGCAGCTGGATGATAAACACCCGGGCAGGAGCCTGGAGGCGGCCATTCGAATGACGAGTGCATGTTGCCATCTGTATTATAGCTATATGCAATGTATTTATAGTTTATATTGTAATTTAAAGGAATGTTGGTTTTAGTATATATATTGGAGTTTTAATGCATTTACTTATATCTATGTTGTTAGCTGCCCTGATCCTGCTGAAAGCAGGGAGGGTGGGATACAAATATAGTAAATAAATAAAATAAATAGTCCTGCTACAGCCATTCTATGCCAAGCCTTCTCGTCATGCAGATGTAATTTCTGATCCTCTGTCCATTATTTTTGAGTATTCTTGGAGAACAGGTGAGGTGCCAGAAGACTGGAGGCAGGCAAATGTTGTCCCCATCTTCAAGAAAGGGGAAAAAGAGGATCTGGGTAACTACTGTCCCATCAGTTTGAAGTGTATACCTGGGAAAGTTTTAGAACAAATCATCAAACCGACAGTCCTCAAGCACTGAGAAAGGATGATTCTGATTACTAAGAGCCAGCATGAATTTCTCAAGAACAAGTCATGTCAGACTAACCTTATCTCTTTTTTTGAGAAAGTTGCTACCTTGCTGGATCAGGGGAATGCTGTGGACATAGTTTATCTTGATTTCAGTAAGGCTTCCACATAATATTCTTGTTGACAAGCTGGTAAAATGTGGTTTGGATCCTATTACTGTTAGGTGGATCTGTAACTGGTTGACAGATCGCACCCAAAGAGTGCTTGTGAATGGTTCCTCATCCTCTTAGAGAGGAGTGTCTCAGGAATCTGTCCTGGGATCTGTTTTGTTCAACATCTTTATCAATGATTTGTTCAACATCTTTATCAATGATTTGGATGAAGGGATAGAGGGAGTGCTTATTAAATTTGTGGATGATAATAAATTGGGAGGGGTAGCAAATACAGTAGAAGACAGAGATGATCTTGATAACTGGAAAACTGGGCTTAAACAAATAAAATCAATTTCAATGGAGATAAATGTAAAGTCCTGCATTTAGGCAGGAAAAATGAAATGCATAATTATAGGATGGGGGAGACTTGTCTTGCGAAAAGTATCTAGGGGTCTTAGAAGCTGGCGTTCTTTGCTTTGCAGGTACAGAAGTTCCTGAGGGAATAGGGCCACGCCTTCGCATTGGTTAAGTATTGCATGGACTACATGGGGTCTTGGCTGCAGGATCAGGCAGCAGACTGGTTTGTGGGCCTATACAATGTGGGGGGCCCTGAGCTCCAAGACGTGGATGCTTTTATACGGGCCCTCCACTGCCAATATGAAGACCCCTTGGAGCTGGAGAGAGTGAGGACCTGACTCTGGGGTCTAAAGCAGGGCAACTGATCCATCTGGGATTTCTTGGATGAGTTCAAGATGCATGTGGCTAAAATCCAGGGGTGGCCAGAAGAGGTGCTTACTGAGTTTTACTGAGCGGGCCTGTATCATTCCATCCTGGACAAGGCTCTGGCCCAAGACAATGCTTTGACCCTGAATGGCTGGATCCAGGTTGCCTGTGAGGCAGAGAATCGTTGCAAGTTGCTGAAGATGTATCACCCTAAAGCCATTGGAACCCCTGCCAGTGAGGTGAGGGGCCAGTGGAGTCAACCCCAGGGATCTGGGAGTGACTGAGAGCAGAGAATGCACTGGGGTCTGTGCCTGAGATGTGGAGACTCCGGGCATTTTGCTGTCAACTGCCCCCATTATAAGAGCCCAGTAGGGTGAAGAAAGAGGAGCTCAGGGGACCTGAGAAGAGGATCGAGCCCTTGGGGAGTTGTCCCAAGCCATCTACAAGAACACATGGACACTCAATGAAATTGCTGAGCAGTCAGGTTAGAACAGATAAACGGAAGTACTTCTTCACCCAAAGAGTGATTAACACATGGAATTCACTGCCACAGGAGGTGGTGGCGGCTACAAGCATGGACAGCTTCAAGAGGGAATTAGATAAGCATATGGAGCAGAAGTCCATCAGTGGCTATTAGCCACAAGGTATAGATAGGAACTCTCAGGCTGGGGCAAGTGATGCTCTGTATTCTTGGTGCTTGGGGGGGGCAACAGTGGGAGGGCTTCTAGTCCTGGCCCCACTGCTGGACCTCCCAATGGCACCTGGTATTTTTGGCCACTGACAGGGTGTTGGACTAGATGGGCCATTGGCCTGATCCAACATTGGCTTCTCTTATGTTCTTATGTTCTTATGCTATCTAACGGGGGCGGCAGCCATACCAGGGGAACAGAGGTTGAGGCCTCTATGATTTCAAGCCGGAATGTCAAGGACTATTCCAGTTGGAGTGGATTCTCTTCCTTAAGCCTTGGGGTGGGAAAGCCAGGTCGCAAGATTACCCCAGTGAAGGAAGCTTAGCCTCTGCCCAGTGCGAGTACAGTGTTGTTGTTGCTGTTGTTTTGCCATTGTCGTGATTTGTGAGTGGTTTCTGCCAAGCAAACACTATTATTTGAAGGATTCGAATAAATGCAGAGGTATTTTTTAATATGCTGTGTTAGGAATATCCGCTGAACCCAGAAACAAAAGCCTCAACAAAGGACTAGGACCCAGTGAGAACCCCAAGGCCCCCAGGTGGCTGTGAGTTCAGCATCTGAGGACGGGAGAAGGATTGTCCTTGGTCCAGACAGCCCTACATGAAAGTTTCTCTGGCATGGTGGGACATGTCCTGAATCTCTTAACCAGTGCAACCTTCCACCCACCAACAGCAACAGTCACCATTATCATGGATGCATTCCTGTGGGGTTGGGGAGCTCATCTGAATAGTCTTTGCGTAGAGGCACCAGGGGAAGACACCTTGAAGGGTTTCCACATTAACTATCTTGAACTTTTGGCTGTTCGGTATGTTCTTCAGTCTTTTCTCCTGATGGTTGTGGGAAGAACTCTTGTGATTCTCACAGACAACACGACTGCTCTCAGTTACATAAACAGGCATGGCAGCACAGTGTCCTGCCGACTATGTCAACAAGTCTTGACTCTGTGGGACTGGTTCCTCAACCACAACATTTGGATGTCAGCGACATATCTTCTGGGCATCCAGGATGTCCAGGTAGATGCCCTCAGCGGGGAGGAGGCAACTACACAAGTGGGAGCTGAATTGGAAATATCTTCAACCTATTTTTCAATAGTGGGGTTATCCTCTATAGATGTCTTTGCAACATGGCTGAATGTCAAATGTGCCCAATTTTGCTGCAGAGGAGGGACAGATCCATTATGTCTGGGAGATGGTCTGTTGATTCTGTGGATTCAGAAGTTGTTATTCATCTTTCCCTCACTTCCACTCATCACGTGGGTCCTGAACAAAGTCCTGAGGGAGAGCCTGGATTGCATTTTGGTGACTCCTTGGTGGCCATTGCTCCTTCACCTCTCTAACAGAGTTTTCCTTCACTTCCCAAAGCAACGGGACTTACTCCTGACATCAGGGGGTCAGGTACTCTTACCATAACATGCCTCACCTAAAGTTAATGCCTTGGAGGATACAAGGCAGGGCTTTTCTGACAAGGTAGTGGCAGTTCTGTCGAATAGTAGGAAATTGTCTACCAGGACTTTGTACTGTTACAAGTGGCCTAAGTTCCTCACTTTCCTCCACCCCTCTTCTGGAGATCCAACTATGGTGGGCCTTCCCCAGATTTTTGACTTCATCCTCTGTCTTGCTGAAGCGAGTCTGAGTTATTCTTCCCTCAGAGTTTATCTGGTTAAAGATGAAATGGGAAAAAACTTATGTCCAAGAGGCAAGTTCCAAGCATCAAGGACCCATGTGTTTTGACATCTTTCACAAATCAGTTTTTGCAGGTCCCACTTGTGGACGCTCCTGTAGTGGAACTATAGTCATCTGGACCTCGTCAGAAGGCAACAAAGGCACAGTCAGAGACAGCAGGGAGAAAAGGGCTGATCTCACCTTAAAGAAGACTTATGAAGCCACTACAACCTTCCATGTCAACCTCAATGGTTTTAAGAGCAGCCATTGTCTATTCTAGGAGACTTATTCAACTTATCCCAGGCTGCAACTGTTGCATGGTGGCAAGAGTCAATAGAGCACCCAAAGCCACCTCATTCACTGCATACATAACAGTGGACGCCTTTAAAAATTTTCATCTATGGCTATGGCATCTGGGACGACTGCCAGTAGAACTTGTGGCTCCAGACCTGGCAAGCTGACATCTGTGCCTTGTCTACAGTTGTGGCTTATCTATGTCAAGGAGACAAACTATTTGGGGATGCTCTTGACAAAAGCACCAAAAATGCATCGTGTCAAGTTTCAACAAGGACAACAGGAGGACAAATTGGGGATCCTCTAGAAATTGCTTTAATTAATTTACTACAAAAGCATTATTGCAAAAGGCAATAACTAACTGCCGGCCACTAATAAAACAGAGAGGCCTTTAGATCAAACGCACAGAAATAAGGGTAAACGTTTTGTAAACCTTAAGCACTGGAGAATGCTCCACAGCTCCCCCTGGGGTACAGGTGGACTGAACTACTCTTTCCACAATATCCACAGTAACTAGACTCCTATCGGCTGTTGTTTCCTCAACAGATAGCATGTGCACTATTCCACCACATTTCATTTTGTTAGAAGGGTCCAAGTCTTATCTTTGTGAAGTGACTGTATCTTTTTTGCTGCTGTCTCTCTTCATTTTCTGGATTCTTTTTCAGCCATTATGGAGTTATCTTCCCAAAACAAGGGCTCAGTTTTTGCTATATAGGATAGCCTGTGAGATGGTATACCTTCAGGTGCTTGGGCTGATCATCTGAGGGTTGTAACTTTGCTTGGTCCCACTTCCTGTTGAAACCCCAACAAGTCTGTTCTGAATTCCACCTCTGCTTTACTTGATCTTTGTAATGACTTTTCTTTAACTTTTGCAGTTTACACCAGTTTAGACCTGGGGCCTCAACAAAATATACCGCACCACTTGTTACAACCTTGTCTGTCTTCGGGATAGAATTCTGTACCCTTCAGAGTGATCACTGTAACCTACCAATTTCTTTTCCGTGGTTCTATTGTTCAGCCTTGAGTGTTGTTTTTCACTGGGAATGGAGGCATAGGCTTGCCATCTGGACACCCTGATGTGCTTGATGCTTGGCTTTGATCCATACCGTAATTCCTATGGAGTACTGTCTATTACCTTGATCATAATCCTTTTTGTAGACATGTTGCTGTCATATGCTTCGCACCGATATTTATTTAGCATCCCAGCATCCAGAAGCATGCATCTGTCCATTTCATCTGGTGCAGTTCTTCCTTTCTGTTGTTCTATTTGTCAGGTGTGTATAGCGTGGTTGTCTGATGCTGTGTACCCTGTTCTCTTAGGTACTGCTCCACTTCCTTACTTGTATACTTCCACCCACCCCCATTGCCTGTGCAGAGTGGTTGTGGCTTCCCTTTGGAACTTATTGTTGGCTGCAGCCACAAACTCTTGGAGTTTTCCAAGCTTTTCAGTCTTTTGTTTCAGGAGGTATGTGACGGTATACTTGGAATAGTCACTGAGGAAAGTCATCAGATATTGTTTCCTCTTGGTGTAACAATTATCATGAGTCCACAAATGTCACTATACACTATCAGTAGGGGTCATGTAGGCTTACTTTCACTGACTTTAGGAAGCGAGACATGTAGCCTTGCCCTTACGCAGCATGTATACTTCATATATGTTTCACATGACATTATCTTCTTTCTTGTCCTTGGTTAAGCCTTGGTTTTCAGGCTCTTTTATGGGTCGTGGGTGTATGTATCCTAGGTGTCAGTGTCACAGGTAGATTTAGTTGCCGTGACAAACTTGTGTAGCTGTTCTAGCCTCATTGTTAGGTTAAACATATACAAATGTTCCTTCTTAATCTCATGACGGTTTCTTGAAATGTCACTATAAGACCATTACTGGTGAGACACTCCAGTTCTGGAACATGTGGGACTCTCTTGCAAGGAGTTACGAGTTCCATTTAGATGAGCCATAGCACATTAAGAATCCATGCCCAATTCCTTCTGCGGTGATGAACTTCACATCTACAGGGAAGATCTTCTCATTTTTGCTGAAATCAAGATCTGAATAGAATTTCTAGTTGTTTTGTCATGTGCCTTGTGATGTCTGATTCACTGTACCATCCACTTGATGTGTTGCTCCTCATAGCCTTTAGACATCCATTCTATTCTTAATCTACAGATTTGCTAGCAGCCTTCTTAGCCATTCCTTTGGTCCTTCCACATTTCCAAGGTCTCAGTCTCTCCAAGCACTTGCATATTTGTTGGTTTCTCTATGGCTCTGACCTAAAAGTTCTACCACAACACATCGATTTTCATCATGGAAATTACACGCCATGCTGTCTGCCCTTACTAGGCATGCCTTCAAGCCTATTAAAGAGATTCCTCTCAAGTGGATGAGAATGATAATCTTATTGCTTATTCCACTTCACATTAACAAGGAGGGTGTCTGAATTAGGCACCTTGTTGGTCTATCTTGAGTTATGTGTGTGCATAAGAAGAAAGCAGTCTTGAGGACTGATCCCACCTTTAAACTGAAGGTGAATTCATTCTGTCACAGATCCCGGGAGATTGGCCTTCCATCTTCTTGTCTGAATCTTATTCATCCTAAGGAGACTTATTCATTCTAATTGTCTCCTAAGGAGCCCTGCTATGCAGGAGTGGGTGGGCTATAAAGCCTTAAATAAATAAATAAATGAAGGTAAGGCTATGACTTATAGATAGATGAAGATGTCTAAATCGGCCATCAGCAATACCTTCAAGGCTTGCATTACTGAAGTCTATAAAGTCCAATAAATAAATCAGGCATTCTGACTGGAATTACCATTCATTCATTTTGAGTGATGCAACCAACATGGTCTTTGACAGACACACTACAGTTGAAGAGGTATGCAAGGGGTCACCTGGTCAATGGTTTCCACCTCCGTAATACAGTACAAGATGAACATTTTTGAAGTGGCTGATGCAGTGTTTGACAGATGAGTATTACAACATATTCTAGAAGCAGATGACAATGACCTACACAGAAAATAAGGACATTGCTTTGGGAGGTCCCATCAAGATGTCCTCTGCCTCAGAAGGAGAATGAACCATTGGATAGTTACCGTGAAGGGTCCTTCTCCTCTGAGGAAAGGAGGACATCTTGTCCCTCCTGAAGTCATCGTCATTCTTCATCTTTCTGTCAGCAGATCCACTTCCTGTTGTATTGTTATCTTACTGTGCTGTTACTCATTTCTTCTCTCTGGTTTGTGCTAGAGTGTTGATCTAGTCTTAGTTTAGATCACTGATAACTGCTTTCAGAGTTGCTGAACTGAGGAGATGGGTGACTCCCACCAAGGAGACAGCAAGTGGAAAGACTTTGTTCCTACCTCCTTGAATAGAGGATGGGAATCACCCACCAAGATGTCCTCCTTTCCTCAGAGGAAAAGGACCCTTCACAGTAAGTATCCAATAGTCCATTCTAGTGACCCCAACAAATATTTAAAAATTATTTTAGCACTGTTCCCATGCTTAAGCTTGACAGTAGCTCAAACAACCTGAATCCCTCCCTCAGGCCCCAGGTTCAAGACCCACAGTAGGCTTGAGTTCCAACAGTGGGTGTATTCAGATGTCACAACAAGCTGGGACATGCATGGCTTGTTGTTTTCATGTGGAGACCTCACTCCTCACACCCCTTCCTTGCACAGAAGGTAAAAAAGGAGTCTTGGTTTGAAAAACATTCTAGTTCCAAAAGTGAAATTGGGTATCTCATACATCTACTTTTTGCTACCTTGTCTGAGCCTTAGATTTTTTTCAACAATTTTTTTGGGTCTGTGTTGGTTCATGACCAGGAGTATACTGAACAGCTCCTACCCCATGTTGGATTGGTCTCACTATGGGTATCTTTGTGAAGTATGACAGAGAGTATAGATTCTGCTAACAGTTCAAATGTCTCCTCGTTACCCTATAAGAACATAAGAACAGCCCTGCTGGATCGGAACAGCGGTCCATCTAGTCTAGCATCCTGTCTCATATAGTGGCCCACCAGTTCTGGAGGGCTAATGACAGGGCATAGAGGCTGAGACGTTGCTCTGATGTTGCCTCCTGACTCTAGGATTCAGAGGTCTAGTATCTCTAAATGTGGAGGTTCCCCTCAGTCACCATGGCTAGTTGCTACTGATAGACTATCCTCCATGAATCTATCTAATCCCCTTTTAAAGCTGCTTATTCCTGTGACCATCACTACATCCTCTGGCAGCAAAGTTCATAATTTATCTTTATCTTTTGAACTAAACTAAATTCCATCAATTATGTAGGTAGATGGCCCTGGTATGTTTTCTGGTGAAGATACATTTTTCCCAACACTCTGGCAAGCACAGCCTAGTTAGTCCTCCAGGTTAATGCATCTGCATTTGTAAGTGCCCAAGGCAAAGATCCCAGAGGATGGGCAAAGACATTTCTCATATACAGCTGACTTTTTTGGCAACAAAGACTATATGTCCAAAGAGGTTTTTGTCAGCCTTGAGTTCAGCTTTCCTAGTTTTACCATAAATGCCTTTTGTCCTTTTATCGATACTGGGAAATATTCTCAGGTTTTACTTGGCTGTCTTTTCATGAAAATTAGCAGTTGTAGAGCTTATTTCCAAATGCATATTCTTGAATTCCACATATGCCGCTTCTCCAATTTCATGAGCTGTGAGGAGGCCCTAGTCACATCAGCGGGCAACTACAACAGTGGGACAAGCTAGCCAAGCCTGCCTGATCATGGATCATTGGATTCAACCAATTGTTTGTCATCAAGTTACCTAACGCTTGAACATTTGCCTTGTTATTTTTTTTTAGTCAGATGGAAATCTGGGTGTGTCATTGTACTGCTGCATTGACCAATCACACCTCTCAGCTTCTTCAGAAATATGCTTCTACGTTCTGATGTGAGATAGTACTTATTGACAGCTCCTGGACTGAGATGAAATCTCTTTGTTCTTCCTGGTGTAGTATTCTTGTTCACTATTTCTTCTATTTTCTGATGTATAAGAATTTGTCCAAATGGGTTGTTAGATCCTAACTACGCTGAAAATCCACCTTGCATGAAATACTCATCTATTTCTGAGTGTTCATGGGGAAGAGTGATCATCTGAGCATAATAGCATGGAAGTAGAGGACATAATTCAGTCTGTCACAGGTGAAGAATCATGGAATCATTGCCCAGATGCATGTCAAGTGAATCATCCAATCACTTTCTCATGATGCTCTAATTAAGCCCAGGAGAATTTCTACCAGAGTATCCAGAGTGCTGATAGACTTCCATTTTCATATCTGAGGTAATTATGGTAGTCTTCAAAGAGCTCCATAATCCTTGAACATGATGGTTTATTAAGGATTTCTTTCAGCAAAGTTTTGCATAGAGCTTGGCAAAGATTGCTTATGTTGTTCACCATTTCATCCAAATACAGAATGTCTTCTCCGTGAATGCCCTTCAGCCATGTCTGGAAACTCTGCCATGCTAGATGCATGAGTGTTTCATAAATTCATTTATGAAGTCTGACTGCAATGATTTGTGATCATCTATTGCCCCAACTACTGATCCTTATGCAAGTGTGCCTGGCTCAGTGCACAAATCCCGCAGTCTAACATCTTGAAACTGTTCACTGGCAATGGCCAGAAAATTCCCTATAGTGTGAAATACACCCGTTCTAATTATGATAATAAGCTATTTTTTTTCTTGATGCTTCCATATGATTTCTACAGCTTTTGCATAAAGTGCCTGATCGAACACATACCTGATCGATCTTAGACAATTGCAGAGATTGCATGATGTTGATAGACTGGTTTAGGACTTCATAAACAGTTGGCATTTCAGTTGCAGGAGCATTTATTGTGGGCAAATAGCCAATATTTTCTTGCACAGCTGTGACATCATCACAGACAAGTATGTTAAAGCCTGTCCAACTGTGTGTTGATTGGTCTTCATGCTCTGACATGTGTTCTAGAAGCCATATGAGAATCTTCTGCAAAGAATGGCAGAATTATGCCTTGGTGTCTACCTCTACACTTTATGTCACTGGTGTACCTTCCCTTTTGTCAGTGTTATACGTTGCTAACATAAATGACTGGCTAGAAATGCTTTTGTTCTTGGTTTTTGCCAAATGAGGTACTAATTAATAATTATCATATGGCATTGCATGTAGAATAGCCAGCAGAGCCTAACATTGTCTGGCAGCTAGAAGTTATAGCACTTTTAGCATTATGCTCCACTAGGTGGCAAGCTAGACTTGTTTTTAAGGCATGGGACATTTCAAAGGTGGTTTGCCATTGCCTGCCTCTACATCACAACCATGGTATTCCTTGGAGGTCACCTTTCCAAATACTAGCCAAGGCCAATCCTGCTTAGCTTCTGAGGTCTGATGAGATCGGGCTGTCCTAGGCTATCCCAGTCAGGTAGTGATTTGGAAAAACTAAGCTCATTGATCTGATCTGGCTCACAAACTAATGTGGAGGTGACAGAAAACTGCTCTAAGCTCCCCAATCACTTCTACTATTCAGCTCAATCATAGTTGCCAGAGGAGAACCACTGACAAAGATCTGATAATTCCAAATATCACTGTGCCTTGAGGTTTGGTAGTCATTCCAGAGGCAGGTGTAAGATGTCAGTGGTGAACTGAAATCTGCCAGGGGCTTGCCGAAGACTTATGGTCAGCTCTCAAAGCCTCCAACACAGAGTTAGTAGATAGGTGAAGCCTCATGTGCAGGTTCGGGGGGGGGGCACCACGACTATTGTTAAGGGAATTATGGCAAAAAGGTGCAGCTGAGGGAATTACAAGCCTGTCTTCCTCTAAAGGAGAACTCCCTTTGTTAGAGAAGCATAAAAAGGAAGAGGGGCATCCCATTCCTATCAACCAACACCTGTGGGAATGTGCCTCATTTGCCTAAAAGCTTGATTTCTGGTTAAACTAACAGATAATGGGATGGACTGAGCCAGGGCTCTTTTTGTAGCAGGAACTCCTTTGCATATTAGGCGGCACACCCCTAATGTAGCCAGTCCTCCAAGAGCTTACAGAGCTCTTCTTACAGGGGCTACTGTAAGCACTTGGAGGATTGGCTACATTAGGGGTGTGTCGCCTAATATGCAAAGGAGTTCCTGCTACAAAAAGAGCCCTGGACTGAGCCTGATGTGGGATTTTGTCCAAGTAGATCCTTTGATCCCCGACACAAGCTCTTTTGGGTAGTCAAAGGAGACCTTTCCTCCTTGGTGTTAATGTGTCCTGCCCAACAATGGCAGTAGAGATAGACTGGAGAGAAGCACAGACCAAGGACTGGTTCTGTGTAATTTGAAGGGACTGGATTTGCTGAAAGAGCACCTTTCAGCCTTAGGAGATGGCTGTGCAAAAATGCTCTTAATGTATGTTGTGTTCGAGATGTGCTTCATCCACCCGTTCCACCACAACATGAGAACGTTCTTTCTCTGTACTGTCCCACAGTCTTGGTTACCAGAAGACCGTTCTGTATACAGAACCTTTATTTTTGGGACTGTGACGGACAGCGCTTTAAAAAGTTTAGAAGTGCTGTACAAACAGCTGAAGGACAGACAGCTGAAGGACTATGGATGGTTAATTCTTTACAGAAACAAAGAACCTTGAGTGGTTAGTATCAACTGAGCAGAGAAAGACTTCTGAACTGGATGCTGAGGAGAATTCAGTCTGATTTCAGTCTTAGCTGAGAAGAGTTGAGTACTGACAGTTTTGGAATTCAGCCTTAGCTGAGAGCAGTTTTACACAGGCAGGATACTGGGGGAAAGCTGGCAAGAAAATTTAGGAAGATAGTAAAAAACTCCTATTTGGGCTGAAGAAAGGGGATAGATCTTCTAGTGAGAGGAGAATTTCCCTACCCAGTCAAACAGGGAGTTAGCTCTGAAGAGTGCAGAGATCCCTGGTCTGGTGTGGTTAGAAACTGCCTCTGGAGACCTTAAGAGTCATTTAAAAACTCAAGATGAGTACTGGTGTTTCAAAAGAAGGGGTTTGGGTACTGGAAAGAGTGTACCAGCTTTCTGGAAACCAAAAGAGTCAGAGAATACTCAAAGAACTGTACTGAAGTGTTTGGGGGAAACACTGGAACAAAAGCCTCTCTACATAAAGATTTAAGTCACTGTGAAAAGCTTAAGAAACTCTCATTAGTCTGAAACATGAGAACTGAAGTCTGTGCATTTTACCTCAGAAATCTCAACCCCTGATTTCACCTGGCCTTTCTCCTCTACATTAAATAAACTATTTTGTTATTTTTGAATTTCAAAATGCCTTGAGTGCCATTTAAGTTGTTTAAGTTAAAGCGGGCTCCTGATCCTTCCCTCAGGTTCCTGGGCTGAGCCAACAGCCAAATTATTGTACTGTGACAGGGTAGGACAGCCAGAGTTCTTCAGCAAAAAAGAAAACATGTTACTAGGGCAGCTCAGTCGGTAAAGGGAAAGAAAAACAGACAGAAAATCTTGCCTCAGAGGGAGGGAATTGGACGGGGTCATCATAGGGACACTTGATTTTTTTTTCATTATTATATAAAAATTCTGTACTGTGCTACAATACAAATATCTCTTTAAGCAGAGGCGGAACTATAAGGAAGTAGGTGTCTACATACATTGTCATCCATCAAACCACCGCCTTCTTATGCAATCATTATGCAGGGTCATCCTATTCTAGATGCAATGAGAACATTTCCGCCTCCTTCAAAGTCAATATTAGAACATAGCTGAATAGTTGTGGATTTGCCAAAGCTTTAAAGCATACATTGAGCTCAATTCCTCCTTTTCCCTGGTAGTTCCTTGCTCTGCTCTGTCATTCACAATTAAATGCCTGCCTAGGAAATCTGAATCTTTGGCCTATCTGGATACCTTTTGCTTTTCCTTGACTTTAATTTCCTGAGCTGGTTGATTGGAGCACAATCACTCTCAGTTTCTGTGGATTATGTTGAGTTGTGTTTAGATTAATCTGAAGGAATCTCCAAATGGATTCTCCTGCTTCATTTTGTAATGTCCCAAAGATGAATTTGCATATCAGGCAAATACCTGTGTGCTGTGATAGCTGACCTGTGAGAGTTGATCAGCTGAGTTCCTATCTGCATGAGCAATTTGAAAGAAGGGTTGGGAGTAAAATTTCTATATTCAGGCAAATTATTTTCCTGTTTTCTCCCTGATGGGGACCCAAAGTGGTTTACAAATGTATCGAAGTATGATTTAAATATGCATTTAAATCTCAATTCAGATAGATAAACTTTTTTTAAAAAAAGATCACATCTTAGGCTGGATCTGTATACAGAGGGCTGGTTGATTCAGGGGCCAAAGGGCCAAGATCATCTGGCCTCACCCAGGCTTTGTACCTGCAGAAAAGAAGGGGGTTCGCCTCCAGCTTTAACTATGATTCTCTGCTTTGTGAGAATCAAAGTGTCATCATTAGTTTGTCTATTGATGCAAAAGCAGTTCTTCTCCTGATCTTTTTCATCTATACATTCAGAACATGCACAAATCTGGCCCGAACATGAAAAGGAATAGAACCAAAATCTGAGGACAGCTGCCAATATGTAACAGCGCTTACCTTGTTCCTGCGTGGAACGTGCAAAACATAACTGCATCTTGAATTCACCTAACAAGGGTGTTATTAACAGAAATATATTCCCTTGCAATAAATAAATTAATACTACCAAGTGAATATACTGAGGACAAACTGAAGTATAGTTACTAAAGTCTTCCCAACTAGGACTTGTAACTTGACTAACTTCTCCCACTCCATTCTATTTTACTTTTTCTAAGTATGTTTTGCCGGGAATCTTGTCTAGACATGATGAGTGATCAAGTCCTGCCAGGTTGAATTGGTTGAAGCTATACTGGGACTAAATTATGATGCTTATTCTGAATAAGTAAATAGTTCTTTCTTCGCAAACTGCACACACACACACCCCTTTTCAGTACAAGAGTAGAAGGGCAACTTTTCTTCCAATTAGGTATGCATGCATATAGACGGGAGAGGGAAAGAACTTAGATCTTCCCTTTATTTTACCCTTATATAATTCCCAGCAATGTCCTGAGGGAGGCCTTTTTGCAAATCTGGTGCCAGGTTTGTTTAAAATCTGTGATGCTTATGTGCTCTTGTTTCATTTTAGGCTCAGGAAAGGATCAAGTTCTTCTCCGTCTTCTACCTCTCAATTAATGCAGGAAGCTTGATCTCCACTTTCATTACTCCTATGCTGAGAGGTTAGTATTGATTTTGAATAACTATGGGAATTAGTTTCAGGTGCAGCTATGTTGGTCTGCTGTAGAAGAGCAAGATTCAAGATTTGAGTCCAGTGGCACCTTGAAGCTATCTAACAAAGGGAGCTTTGCCTCTAAAAAGCTTATACCCTGGAGATATTGTTGGTTTTTAAGGTGCTACACCATGATTATTTTGCCTGAGCTAAATTATCCTCATGGCTTCTGAATGAAGGAAATTGCATGCTCCTTTGGAACCTCTAGGATGTTCTGATTTGACCTTGTTGACGTTACTGTTCAGAATGCAGAGCATATGTTTAAAACCAGTAACAGATGTGCATCTAGCACTGAACAAAGTGGGCACAATTTTGTCCCATGAAGGCATGTGAACTGATCCTCATAGCATACCAGAAATTTCTTGCCCCTCCATCCTTGTCATTTGAACACAAGCAAAGGACACATGAAGATATTTTGTTTGACAAAGGGCAGTCTGACAAATGGAAGCCTGTGAAAGGGAAGTCCACACAACTTTCCCTCTCCAGTTGGTCAAGAATCTTGAGCTCAGAGTATCCATTCCTTAATGAGAGGAGGGCTGTATGGGCATATACATACACATAGGCCTCTTGTACTCAGTAATACTCTGGCATGCTGAGCCCCTATGTACTTTGGGCATGGGGTGGGTTTTTATGCTGTAAGAGACTCTCTCTACATGTGGGCACAATACCTGTGCCCCCAAAATACCATGCTTTAGTTCACTTTTCAAATGACAGTATCATAAGTGTTTCTGTCATGGAAAGGTTGTTCTCTTCTAATTTGTACTTGCATGATTGAAAGTCTGTTCATTTTGATTGATGCGGTTAGGTATGAAGACCTTCTTGCTCCTGTCTTTGCAGTAAAAGGCAGAAATCAAATTTGTTTACCAGAGTTAACAATGGCTAGCTGCTGTCACTTACTATATTTTTACACTGGGCAAAACTCCAATTTCTATAAAGCTTTGCAGTTCAGCACCAGTCATTACTTAGCCAAATAAATATAGTGGCATGGGGTGGAGTGAAACAGGGATATTTTCTCTCTTATTGTTCATTTTTATGAGAACAAGAAGTCCATTTCCTTAAACCCTTGGCATTTTTGTGTGACCTGCATGACAATTGTGTTGAGAAATCCAATATCCTGAGCAGCTTCAAGTGGTCCCCACTGAAGATCAAAAATTATATAGTCACAAACCAACATCTCACCTCCTGGACAGTGGTCACA
This sequence comes from Gekko gecko, assembly GCA_029375565.1. NCBI lineage: Eukaryota > Metazoa > Chordata > Lepidosauria > Squamata > Gekkonidae > Gekko > Gekko gecko. The sequence goes on along the minus strand of JAPDNY010000003.1, from coordinate 71,485,572 downwards.
CTGGTGACTTGGCACAGTATGGTGGTGCCTCAAATTGTACTGGTTCAAAGTGTAGTGGAGCATTCCATTCAGATGGGTTACCCACATGGCCGTCCCATGAGGGAGCATCAACATTAGTGTTGCGCTTCAACCACAGGATCAGCTGTAAGGCTGTGTTCTATTTAAATGTGGGTGGATAGATGTCCATATGCACACATGGGCAACAACTTAAAAAAACCCAGAGGTGGAGATGGATCTGCAAGTTCCAATGTCCCTTCCAGGTTTCTTTCACTGCAGGAGAGTTCAGACATCGGAAAACCTGGAGGGAATTGCGAACAATCCGTTCATACCAGACTTTCCTTGGTATTTGTTTATTCCACTCCCATTGTGGAACAGCATGGGCTGCCAATGACTGTGCCACAGGAGGCAGCTGTCCTCTTCTGGAGGGGCCTATTTGTTCGACTCAGGTAACACCACTATAGTGCCACAAACTGTATGAGTGACTACAGCCCTAATCCCACTGTAAACAAAATGACACAATAATATCATGCACACACAGAAAGGCAGAGTTGTGAAGCTGAAATAAGGATGTAACTTCTAAAATATAGAGGTCAATATTCTATCAGAATTTTTATCCTGTTGGTCATTCAGCCATGTAAGAACTGTGTTTTCATTTGTTCCTGTTTTCTGCGGGGCACTGTGGTGGTTGTTAAATCCCAGCTTTGTAAACATATCTACTCAGAATATTTGCAGCTAGATACATCCATGTTGCAGTTAGTCAAGTACACCCATAAATAGAGCAGAGATAACGTGGAGGGATAATGTGGATTTTGGAGTAAATGCACTAGTTTACACACCTAAAGGCGAGACAGGCACCAGCATACCCCAAGACAGGGCATCTGCTGGGGCCCAGAGTTTTTTTCAGGGGCCCCTGCCACAGCCCCCTGCCTGCACACTTCCCCTACCTCCTACCTGCATACCTTTCCCCTGCCCACTTGTTGCAAATGCTCCCCCTCTTGTGCTTTTGGCTGCCTGGGGCCCAGCCCCACCAGGGAAGAGCATGTAGGCGGTGCAAGCAATGCACCTGCTAGTCGCAGCAGCAGCAGTCCACTCATACACACCTCCCTGTGCTGTTAAGAAAAGGGTATGCAGTTGACCGAAAGTGTGAGTAGTGGGTGGGGTCATGAGAAGGCAGGGGAAGTTCACACAGGCAAGTGCAGGATATATGGTGCGGGCAGAAAGGGAGGTGTGACTGGGGGTCTTGATGGTACAGGAGGTGGGGAGGGGGGCTCTGTCTGCCCAGGGTCCCTCAAAACTTGGAACTGGCCCTGCCTAAAAGATTCAGCATAAAGGTTGACATATTCCAACAATTTCAGAGGGTGGCTGTATTGGTCTGCAGTAGAACGACTAGATTCAGGTCCAAGAGAGCTCTGACTCTCAAAAGCTTATACTCCCAAAATCCGATTGGACTCTAAGGTGCTACTGGGCTGGAATCTAGACATTCCGACAGTGTAACATATCACTTTCCCAGCTCCTTTGTCTGTGTACTGGCTAAATATTTTAGTCACTTAACTACACTTGGAAAGGTAATGGTTTGAAGTCCCACTTGATGCAAGGTACCAGATGATCCAAATGAGGGATTCTTAATTCTTTACTCTAAGAGCATGTTTCCTGGCTACTGTTTGATTGATAGAAGATGGAGCAGGCCCCAACCAGACCACCACTGGCTCTTTCCGGTATGGTATATTTATAAATTGGTGCATCTGTGGGATTTCTTTACTACATGCTCATCAGCTAGAACTGTATTAGTGTTATTAATGAAACCCATCCAGGTCAAACAGATAGTAACATTCTGCAGATCTTCATAGTGCATTGCTATGTGTCAGACTAGTTTTCTGAATGATTCAGTGCATCCTTGGAATGCCCCATCCTGAAAACCTTCTGAATGTATCTGAAGCCAGACATGATATTTCCAGATCTGCATTCACACTGACATTTTTGCAACTAATTGAATGCATGTGAATCCACTAGAAAATAAAATGTTATGACTTGGGGTGGAGGAAGTGATAATGTAAATCCTTTGTTTTTGCATTATGGTAAAGGATGAAAGTGATAGAAAACAGATCTGAAATTGAGTACTCTTTCTCACTGTCTTAGGAGATGTGAAGTGCTTTGGAGGAGACTGCTATGCTCTGGCTTTTGGAGTTCCTGCTGTTCTGATGGTTATAGCTCTTGGTAAGTACTAGATGCAGTAATACACCATTGACAATGTTACCATCTATCACTTGGCAGTATGGTATTACCTGAAGTATATGAGCTTTATACCAACAGCCACAGAAAGAATACAACAATTTACACAGTCTTTAATGTTTGATTCACACCCAATTGTCACTACTACTGCATTCGTAAATTTGACCTGGACAGTTAATTTTTTGACAGTTTTCTCTACAGCTTCCAGGATTATCATTAGGAGGGCTAGTGTGGGGAACTGGTACTTTAGATCACTTGTGAACATGTCTCAAGGAATAATCTGTTTATTATGAGATGTTTCAAGAGGTAAGCATAATAAATGTTCATCAACAGAGTCAGCTGAACACAGTAGGTAATAGAGATGGCCATGAACTGCATGATGAGCCAAAATCCAAGCTGAACTTTGCTTGGTTCACAGCTTGCAAGCTGAGGTTCAGTGTTTGTCAGAAAAATCTCTGAGCTTTTGGGTGCCGCTCAGAACAGCTCAGAAAATGGAACTCACCCAGAACCTTTGGCATGAAACTGATAGGTGACGTTGGGGGTGGTGATGTTTTCCAGCCTTAGAAAGACAAATACAGACCCTCCAAAGCTTGACAGGCACTCCTGCCTACCAGTAACAGAGTTCCTTTTCCATTCGTCACAATGGAAGGGGACGATCTATGTAAGTTTAGGGTGTGCAAGCATTTGCTTTGTTGGCACTGGAGTTTTGGGCAGAAAGGGTGCACGCATGCAAAAGAGCTTTGCTGCTGGGTGTGAAGGGGGGATAGATTACTTAGCTCACGGTCAAGGGGGCTTTGCTTTGCCCTGGGTTCCTCTGTGTTGTGATTTATAGAATCATAGAATTGGAAAGGACCTCCAGGATTATTTATTCCAATCCCCTGCACAATGCAGGAAATTCACAAATACTTCCCCCCAACACCCCCAGTAACCCCTGCTCCATGCCCAGAAGATGGCAAAAACCCTCCAGGATCCCTGGCCAAACTGGCCTCGAGAAGATTCCTTCCTGACCCTGAAGTGGTGATCAGCATTTCCCTGGGCTTGTAAGAAACTAAGAGAACTAAGCACTGATGCAACTTTTCCTGCACTCCCTTTCATGATCTGCCTAATTTCACAGAATCAGCATTGCTGTCAGATGGCCATCTAGCTTCTGCTTAAAAACCTCCAAAGAAGGAGAGCTCACCACCTCCTGAGAAAGCCTGTTCCACTGAGGAACCGCTCTAACTGTTAGGAAGTTCTTCCTAATGTTAAGTTGAAAACTTTTTTGATTTATTTTCAACCCATTGGTTCTTGTCCAGCCTTCTGGGGCAACAGAAAACGATTCCGCATCATCTTCTATATGACAGCCCTTCAAGTACTTGAAGATGAGTATCATATAACCTCTTAGTTGTCTCCTCTCCAGGCTAAATATACCCAGTTCCTTCAGCCTTTCCTCATAAATGCAGGACTTTACATTTATCCCCATTGGAATTCATTTTATTTGTTTTATCCCGGTTTTCCCGCCTGTCAGAATCATCCTGTATCCTGCCTCTACCATATTTGCTGCCCCTCCCAATTTAGTATCATCTGCAAATCATTTATAAAGATATTGAACAAAACAGGTCCCAGGACAGATCCCTGAGGCACTCCACTCGTCACTCCTCTCCAAGAGGATGAGGAACCATTAACAAGCACTCTTGGGGTGTGATTTGTCAACCATTTACATATGGTTACAGATCCACCTAACAGTAATAGGATCCAAACCACATTTAACCAGCTTGTCAACAAGAATATTATGTGGAACTTAACAAAAGCGTTACTGAAATCAAGATAAACTATGTCCAGATCCTGATCCAGCCCCTGATCCAGCAAGGTAGTAATATTCTCAAAAAAGAGATAAGGTTAGTCTGAAAAAGCTCCATTTGGGAGAGGGTCAGCCAGTCACTGGAGCTGGTGCTGAGCTCACGTTGCTGGATGGCCAAGGAGGAGATGACATCCTGGACCACACGCCTCTTCTCCACCAAACACACAATCAAGGCATAGGTGAAGTTCCATCAAGTACCTAGTCCTGGATGAGCTGGTGTTCATGCTCCTCCCCCTCCCCCTGCCTCTCTTGCAGCTGACACCTGGCCTTGATGCTGCAGAAGAAACCCGTCCCCCTGCCAATCTCAATGGTGGTGGCATCCCATCCCCCTTTGGCAGTGCTCCTCAGCCCCAGGGCATCCCTCAGCAGCAGGTGCAGCTTGTGTGCTATGCAAATGATATTCCTGAGGTGCTCACCTCTCACTGCCACCAGAATATTTGCACCACCATCCATGAGTGATGGGTCAATCACCCAACCACTCCCTCAGGCTATTCTGTAGCATTGTGGTGATGTTCACTGCTGTGTGGTCTGCATCCATCTCCTGAGCGTGGAGGAGAACTATCTTGTATCCAGGTGACAGAGGGCCTGTCCTCACCCTAGGCATTGCTGTGGTTCCACTCCACAGTTTCTCTGGTTGCCAACAGTGGACAGTGAGGGAGAGGTGCTGGCGGCTCAGAGCTCCACTGTCAGGTGGACAATTCGACCACATGCTTTGAGTAGCTTGGCCTTGACCAGCTGCACCATGGAGTGGTGCATGGAGGGCAGCATGCACTGGCTCATGGTCCTCCTGGAGGGGATTGTGTACCAGGCAGCCACATGGTGCATCAGCCGGTGAAAGGCCATGTCCTCCCCGAGGGAGAACAGTTGGCCATCCACAGCAATCATCTCACCAATGAGGCGAGTGATTGTTTCCTGAGTCCTTTTTGCTGGCACTGGTGGCGTCCCTATAAGCCTGACATGTAGGAGAGTGGGTTGCCTTGTAGTCTCAACCACAGAACCCGGAGTCCCTCTTGGAGTCGCCTGTTCCCCCACACACACTTTCCCCATTTTCTCCAGGCCAGTTTAGCCAGGGGTCATGGAGGGGTTTTTGCCATCTTCTGGGCATGGAGCAGGAGTCACTGGGGGTTTAGGGGGAGGTATTTGTGAATATTCCACATTGTGCAGGGGGTTGGACTAGATGACCCTGGAGGTCATTGTAAAGATACCGGGTAGCTCACCTAGTGGGTTCCCAGGGCAGGTGCAGACAAGAAGCCACAAACTTAAATTTATAAAAATATATATTTGGGAAAATACAGAAAAAGGCAAATTCAAGCCAACATAGTTCTAAAAGTCATACAAGAAAACAACAAAAACTACCTTAACCACCTAACTTATTATACTCCATGTCAGGTGGCACAGAACCTTGATTCAGAAGAGCAGGCCTCTATGTATCATGGTCTATATATCTGGCAATTGTGAAGTGGCAAGACAGGCCCTCAATCACGTAGAATCTCTGGTAGCTCTGGTACTGACACATTACAGTTATACTTTTAGGTTCAGGGAGTCAGGTGAGAATGACAACCAATCAATACCCACCACTTCAGGATGGTTCCAGAACCTTACTACACCATGCTCCTACCCCTCCCGTCTCAAGGAACAAGTCTCATATGAAACTAATTTACGACCGTGGGATGATAAGGGACGATAAGGAAGCAGGCTGGTGCAGCCAGGTAACACCACCTACAAGGAAGACTTTTAATATTAACATTACCCTTAAGTGTATGGCAAAATTCAGCTTTGCCTCAGTCCCTTCCAGCTCCAAGATTATATGATCACCAACACACTGTGTACCCACACCACCAGCCTGGGGCAAGTCATCCCCCTCTTTTGAGGGCTGGAACAGGTGCTGGACTCCACAGGGCAGCTGGACCTTGAAGGGGACACTGATTTTCCCTCAGGTCAGGGTCTTGGCCAACAGGTTGTGGGCGGGCATCACTGAGAAGTTGCATTCTCTCTGCAAGGAGCAGGTGTAAATTCTGGCATGCCTGTGCAACCCTCACATCAAGGTAACACACAGCTTGTTCAGTGGAAGCGTGACTTCTACCATGAGGCGCATAGTTTCCAGAGCCGTGGACATGGTCAGAGCACAACATCGAGCAGAGGAAGCTGAGGGGAAGAGGAGGAGGAGTGTGAGGAGGAGGAGAGGAGGGGTATACAGGATGGATGGGGAGGGTTCATGGCCCAATAAGAGCCAGAATCCCCACTTCTGGTTGTTGTTTGTGAGGTGGGAGGTCAGGAGCAGTGCTGGGTGTTCCAGGCATGCAATGGTGGAGGATTCCATGGAGGTGATGGTCAGGGAGTACCTCGTGGAGCTCTTTGAGCCTGCCAGTTCTGACCCCCTTGAGAGCTGAGGTCAGGCTTGCCCCACAGCCAAATCAAACAACATCAAACTCACCCAGAAGAACCATCAGAACCAATAGTCTCCTTCTCATAGCAGAACACCTGATTCACAAGCCAACATCTACCTCACACTACTGTGTCAGCCATGTTTCATGTCATGTTCAGGGAATTGAAGGGACTTCTAGTGATTTCAGCCACTGAAAGCAGCCTGTGTAATAAATCGCCCCATGAATCCCGCCCCCCGACAGATTCTGCCCAGGAATGGGATGCTGGGAGCTGGTTGGGGTCCCTGAGACAGCAGGTGCTGTTGTGTGGGTCGCCTTACCGGGAGGACACACTGTCAGGTTCAATAGCAAGGAGATCCAGGCATTCTTCAAACATAGAGAAGCTTTATCGGAATACAGTGCTGTTACCCACAGTAATACTGCTATTGTCAGGAATGGAGGCATGACCTGGACAAGCCTTGATATAGTGTGATGCAAAGCCAAACTAGCAAATGAACTTTTAGCGCACGCGCGGGAAACTCCTGGCAGGAGGATTACTTAATAGGCGGAGGTATCACCCCCAACCACCACCCAGTCACGTAGGACTGGAAAATTCCCTAGACTGAGGAACGCTCCAAAGCCTATACTCCAAGGCCACCTTGATAAGACTAGGTGGTAGGAAAGTATGTTCCCACGTTGCAGCTGGCATCTTCTATGCAGGCGCCAAAGCAGAAAGCAAGCAAGCAAGCAACACATAACAATGCACAATGAACACAGTGTAAATGAGAATACAGAGCCTCTGACACACACCTGGGAAGGGCCGGCCTCAGGATAGTTGCATAGTACACCTGGCCAGGAAACATGGTTGCAGGACTGTCCCCTTCTCCCACAGCACTGACAGGGTGGGTCCAGGAGAGATGGGTAGGCACAGGTCCCACTACTTCCCCTGTCCACTTGTCTTCCTTTCCATGGTGACTTCTCTTCCTTCACAGACAACGGTTATGACTCATTGGCGTCACATAACCTTTAGGTGGATTTGGGGACTTCCGTCAATCCATGACCACAGCACAGAGGTTGCATCATTTGTCACGCTACCCAGGCTTGGCAGACACTTAAGGGTTTGGTGACTTAGGGCACTTCAAAAGATCCCAGGGCACAGTATATAGCCTGTGTCTTATTTATTTATTTATTTATTTCAATTTATACCCTGCCTTGCCCGCACAGCAGGCCCCAGTACCCACACTTGGCAGCTTGGGATATCCGTCCTGGGCATGGGATGTGGGGTGGTGATCAGTTCGTTCACTGATGCCTTCCAAGTTCTAGTATTTGGGGGGGCACTGGCAAGAGCATATGGTGCATGTGAGAGACCCCTTGTGGTGGGGGAGCTGTTTCATCAACAGATGTGGGGTCTTGTCAGCGATGTCTTGGGTTTATCAAGCCAGCAAGTCCATATGCGCTGCTTCCTTCAGTGCTTGATGGCTCTCCTTCTTGTCCGAGGGGGCCTTCCCTTCATTCTTTGTGCCCAGCCAAGCCCCTTCATACTCCTCACTGGCATGGTGGCTGCAGGTGTCCCATCTCCCACATTGCTATGGAGATATTGCTTGCTGGATCTGGCAGGGGCAAGGGCCTCCTTTTGGAGCAGGCTACAAGATACCTTCTGGGTGTTGGGAGGGAATATGCGTTGGCCTTCACTCATGACACTGTCAAGGTGACTGCTTGCTGGTTGCCTGGTCTTTCCCCCATGACTTGGGCTGGTTGTTGAGTCCTCCTGCTCTTCATCAGCATTGTCATCCCTGGGTCAAGCCATCCCTTTTTGCTTGCTCTCTGCTGTCATGGTGGCAATGACTGGCTACATGGGGGGCATGTCCAGGGTACAGGTTTGGGAGGATCTTCCTTCTTTCCCTCCTTGTTTGTGGGATCTGGGTGCCTGGGGGTCTTTCCCCTTTTTCAATGGCTCCCCTCGACTCTGCCTGCCAGAAAGGTGACAAAGCTCATTCCATCCAGAGCCATCCCCTCCAGTCTAATCTGTTCACTCAAAGTTTGTATGATGGACTCCTGGCACATCCCCACTATCAGGGAGGTTTTCCTGCCAAAAAATTGTTCCCAACTGTGACCGAGCAGCCCCAAATAGTGTGGATTTAGTTATTTTTTAAAAGTCTGTCTGTCCTACTCCATCACACAGATCTAATTTGTCTTTTAGCCCAGCCCAGGAACTTGTTGGGACAAGCAGGAGCCCTCTTGTAGTATTTGAACTACTTTCAAACTACTTTCAAATAGTAGTTGAGACCGTATAAAATTCAAACAAAAATATTGGTTTTATTTAACAGGCAGGGATTAAATAGGTGTAGTCAGGGGTTGGAAATGCTGAAGTTTATACAGATCATACATCTTTTAACAGTCAAAATAGTGTTGTTGAAGCTTATCTTCATATATTCTTGGATCTTAACAGTGAAAGGTATTTGAGTATTTTAGTTAAAATGTTTCTTCATATAGTTTCCTATGACTCTTCAGGTTTCCTGGAGATGGTCTCTTTTTTTGGAAAACACAGTTTATTTCAATATCATGATGTTTCTAAATCCAATTCCCTTTACAACAGAACAGGGGTCTCCTCAGAGCAAAACCCCCTGTGTAAGTGGGCAGGAATTATTCTTCTCCTCAGAAGATATTACCCTTTTCTTTTGGCCTGAATGGGAGTTTCAGTATACTATCCAATCAACCTTGCCAAAATCTCAATCCCAGTTCTGGTGTCTTTGTAATACGGACTTCAGCTTAGGTTGACTCTTAGATGTTCAGTTCTGATACTGAATTATTCCTCAGAGTTGATTGAAAACAGTTATTTCACTTCACTCCAAAAGTGAACCTGTCTGACTGACCTGGTCAGACTGACTGACTCCAACCAGTTCTGTCAGCAGCCGACTGACTTCCAAAAGACCAACTGTCTGAATGTCACCAAACACAACACAGATGCCCAACTGTAAAAGTGACAAAGCTGGACAACCTTCCCCCTGGGCCTTACATTGATTTTCCATGTCCATTCTTCTCCTCAACCTTGCCTCCATCATCCCCTGGCTGCAGCCATCCCCTGTCACTCCACCTGCTGGCAACGTGATTACTGGGCATGGTTTGGGATGTGAGTGCAGCTAGGTTCAGGCCCCCAAGTGTGTTCAAGAGCCAGTCGCACCCCAGGAGATTTCTTCCAGCCCCACAGGTCCTCAGTCGTGAGCCACCATGGCCTTCTTTCCGCCTGCTTCCAATGTGATCGCTGCCCACAGCCGAATCCTCCCACACTGCAGTGCCAGTCATGAACTCCATATCATTCTTCCCATGGGGGTCCACCCTCTACCTCTGTCCAGTGTGGGCAGTGCCGAAGTTCTCCTGGTGTGTTTAGCCAATGTGGATTTATTCTGTGATTATAAATGCCAATCACATAGACTACAGAAGCAGAAACAGAAGAGGAAGAGGAGGAGATTCGATTTATACCCCGCCCTTCACTGCCTGAAGGAGTCTCAGAGCGGCTTACAAACTCCTTTCCCTTCCCCTCCCCACAACAGACACCCTGTGAGGTAGGTGGGGCTGAGAGAGCACTGACAGAAACTGCTCTTTTTCAAGAACAGCTGTGCCAGAACTATGGCTTGCCCAAGGTCATCCAGCCAGGTGCAAGTGGAGGAGTGGGGAATCAAACCCGGTCCTCCCAGATTAGAGTCCACAAACTTAACCACTACACCAAACTGGCTCTCAGACCCAATGTGTCCTCTCCACCTACGAACACTCCATCTGCCTACTGGCAATGTGATAACTGGGCAGTGCCAAAATCCTCTTGGCGTGCGTAGCCATTCTGGATTCACTCAGGCATTATAAATGGTGGTCACGTACTCCAGAGACTATGTACCTGATGTGTCCTCTGCCCCCGGGTTTTCCTGTCTACCTCCTGGCAACGTGATAACTGGGCAGGGTCAAAATCCTCCTGGCATTTTTACTGAGTGTGGATTCACTACGGGATTATAAATGCTGGTCACATACTTGTCTGTCATGTGAGATGCACTGGGGGGGGGGGATGCCCTGGGGCTTGGGAGCCCCTCAAATCTTCTGAAAGGTTACCTGTCCAATAACAATGGGAAGCCAATTGCTATTGTAAATTAAAAAGGTCATTTACAAGCGATTAATAACTGCATGGTAAACTTTTAAACCTCGCCTTGTCTTGTTGTCTTGCTAGTAAATTTTGAAGGAAATGCTGTGTTTCAAGCACCACGGCCAGGTCCATATAAACTGCAATGGCTTCCAGCTGCAAATAAACGGCCCTGTAAGGCCACCACTTTCCATATGACTGAGCACATTTCTTTGGGTGGCCAACATATGATCCACATCATCTTCTTCTACACGCTGAGATTTCCAAGACTTTCAGACATTCTGTGTTGGACAGAGTGTGTCTTGACTATCCAAGCCTGCCCCTTTTGGACTTTCCAGCCTCTCACCTGCTTGCACTGTAGATCCAGCACTGGAGCCCCTTATAGTAACCACAATAAAGCAGTCCAGTGGTACACTATATACAAAGGTTTTATTCACAGTATTCACAAGCAAAATGGTACGCCAGACATCCAATATACAGAAGACGGGATACATGGCAATGTACAAAGACTTATATACAAAGCTCCACCAATCAGTGTACTGCTGAGTCATTGTGACTGCACACTGTTCAGTGCTGATCAGAACAAGTTGGGACAACATTCTGTGCATCTGCACTTTTGTTGTCTTGACCTGTCTAGACTTCCAGACTGCGCTTCATGTAGTGTTTCTCCAATACAAATTTCGAGACATGACAACAGAGAACTGCAAATGTTATGATTTCCACCTCCATCTGCCTCTTTTTGCCTCTCAGAATTTCTTAGCTGTTTCAGAAGGAAAAAGTTTACAGATAACAGAATAAAAAAAGAGAACAGAATGGCAAAGAAAGAAAAAGCATGTAGATTAAAAGAAAGGAAGGTTTCCGATTTTCCCTGCTACCAAAATATATGTAGTCACTAAATTTTGTCTTACTCTATGCTAAAATTACTTCTCCTTTGCTTTTGTCTAAATTGCATATTCCTTGAATCCCACAAATAATCAAATCATTATTATCTATTTCATACAAAAAGTCCACAAGGGGTTTCCAAAGTAGTTTTCTTTTCTGTAATCAACTAAGTGAGCTCAGCTATTGCAGCAAGTGCCAGCATCTTCCCCAAGCAGTCCTGCATTATATATGTACCCTTCCATTTTTGTGTGTATAATAGTCTTGCTTTCATTGTCATATAGAGGTACAAAGTTCCATGATGTCTTTCCAGCTTTTTGTCCATTAATCCCAAAAGAAAAAAAAACAGTCTCAATTGTATTGTAGTCTTTAAAATCTTCAGAATTAATAAATGTATTTGTAACCAAAATTTATTTGTATTCTTGCAAGTCCACCACATATGGTGAAAGATTCCTCAAGTTGTTTAAACTTCCAACATACAGTAGAAGTACCTCCACACATGTGAGCCAATTTCTCCAAAGACATATACTAATGGCACACTATCTCATTAAAAAATCTCTTAATGAAATCCCTAGAACTTAATGAAAATTTCAGCTCTTGTAGCCACATATTTCCCCATTGTTCTATTTGTATATCATGCCAAAGATTTTTAATCCCTTTCTATCATGGAATCTTTGACTTGTGCTTCCTCACCCTCAAATTTCCACAAGCGTTTGTACATTTTAATAATGACAGGTTTATCATTTCTACATACATTCCACCCCTTCTCCCTCTCTGTCTCCCCAAACCATTTGTGCTGATCTTCTAAGGATGTGCTCATCAGAGGCACAGTTGAAGTGTCCTTCAAGTTTCTTCACAGTATGTTTAGGAGTCTCGTGTAATGTAGGTTGGGCAGCTTTCTGATTTTAGAGTACTTCTCTTTCCCCACTTATTAAATGTCTATTCACAACTCTCAAAATACAGCTTACAGCATCATAAAAAAGATAAACATATTCTAACGCACTGAATGATGATTTTATATTGCGGATGGCTCCCAGGCCCTGGGCAGGGCAGAAGGGTTGGCCTTACCCTGTTATCACATTACCAGTTGGTCAGTCAGTCTGGACCACAGAGGGATGGTGGGCCTGGAGACACAACCATCCACAACCATGCAGGTGGCTCCCAGGACCAGGACAGGGTGGGAGGCTTGGCCCTGCTCAGCAGTCACGTCAGTGGAAGGTGGGCCCAGGAAGAAACAGCCGCTCACAGCCATATGGGTGGGTTCCAGGCCCCAGGCTCGGTGGGAGAGTTGGTCCTGCCCAGCTATCATCTTGCCAGCGGTGAAAGGGTGAGTTTGAGGAGACACAGCCACTCACTCTGCAGGTGGGCCCCAGGCAGGGCTGGAGGGTTGGCCCTGCCTAGTTATTATGTTGCCTGTACAGTGAGCCATATGCTGAGGAAGGGTGGGCAATGCTGTGCGTGGCTCCCAGGCTGCGAGCAGAGCAGGAGGGTGGGCCCTGCCCAGCAAGCACCTTGGTTGTGGTGGGAGGATGGCCCAGGAAATGCAGCCACCCACAACTGAGTGGGTGGCTCCTAGGTAGGGCAGGAGAGTTGGCCCTGCCCTGTGATAATGTTTTCAGTAAGATGGAGGGTGGGCTCAGGGAGAAACAGCCACTTATAATGGTGTGGGAGGCTCCTGGGAGCAGGCAAGGTTGCTGTGCCCTCTGATCACGCTACTTGTAGAGCTTCTCCTCGGGGGTTGATCTTGCCTTGTTGCAGAATTCCTGCCTGGGGTGCCTGCCTTCCCTTTCCTCCTCTCCACCTCCCCTGACCGTGCAACTTTGATGCCTCCCCTCTACTTGGTCATATAGGGCCCATCCTGCCTGTTCTATGACCCAGAACCCACACTTGAGATTTTCCCAGAAAGCACTTTGGGGGGGCACATTCATTGGCAGGCTATAACTCATCTTCCCAAATCCAATTGTAGGGCATGTGGGGGGCATCCCAAAGAGATGTGCTATGAGTTCAATGCTGCTAGCTCACACATGGTCCATCCCATACACTCCTGAAACCATGCCCGACATCTCCCCTAAAAGCACTTTCCTGGGGCACTCTGTTTGGGGGCCCATAACTCAGACCCTCCCCCCAAGTCCAAACCACGTGTAACTGATACAGCATGTTAGGGGGCAGCCTGGGGAGGTACACTGCAAGTTTGATGCCTCTAGCTCACATTTTATATACTCCTGAACCTGTGACTGACATCTCTCAAAAAAGCACTTTCCTGTGAGCTCCTTGTTTGATGGTCCATAACTTGGACCCCCCCCCCAGTCCAATCTGAACATTATTTGTAGGGCATGTGGCGAGGCATCACAGGGATGTCTCTAGCTCACACAGGGTCAGATCTGTACACTCCTGAAGCCACGCCTGACATCTCTCCCAAAAGCACTTTCCAGGGTGCACCTAGTTTGGGGTTCCGTGACTCAGGACCTCTCCCCATGTCCAATCTTCATCAGATTTGGTGGGCAAGTAGAGGAGAGTCAACTGTGATTTTGGAGCCTCTACGACCCTGGACTCATCCAAGATTTGGGTTCATGAACTGGTTCAGAACACGCCCCAGTTCAGTTTGTGAACTGAGCTGCGGTTCCTGGTTCATGCCAGTCCCTAGTAGGTAGTACAAGCAACTGCTTAAAGAATTTGAACCAGGTCACTCTGAAAAATCCTTAAGGGTTACTTCCTACCTCAGAAACTTTGGACAATAGTGTCTAGGACAGGTTGCACCTGCCCCCCCCGCCACGCTTTCCCAAATTGCAGCTTATTCTCCTGTTCAGTCACTTATACAGCAGAGGAAATAGACTGAAATTGGGAAATGTCTTGCGGAGGGTATACATTCCATCCCACTTTCAAACCCATATGTAACAAGGAGCAGGAGATAGGTGCAACATTAATTTCCCCCTAGGACAGAAATATCCTTGCTTTTACAACTCCTGTTTAAGCTAACAAATAATCTGTTATAAAATACAAATATTTATTATGGTGTGCACATAAATAAAGCATGCATACGGTTAAAAGAAATAGTCCAAATATCAGACTCTTAAGGCTTATTACATTCAGAGCTGATAATTATACATGTCCAATTGATGGGTAAAACTTTTGACCAATAGACCATATACGTTTCGGCCCCTTCGGGCCTTCCTCAGTGGTCAATATTCCTATTGTACAATAACACACATCCAGAAATAAATGCATAAAATTCAGAATTCATTACCAGCATAATTTGGAAAATTTGTGCAGTTACTATCCATGGCTCATTATACAAACTTTTAGCAACTGCAAAGCATATGAGAAAGCAACACCTGGCTCTATAGAAAAAGTTTTTATGTATTTATTTCTGGATGTGTGTTATTACCCATCAATTGGACATGTATAATTATCAGCTCTGAGTGTAATAAGCCTTAAGAGTCTGATATCTGAACTATTTCTTTTAATCTTTGTTTTATTTATATGTGCACCATAATAAATATTTGTATTTTTATAACAATTTATTTGTTAGCTTGACCCTCTTAGATCACAGCGACACTTTGGGTTGAGTCCCCCCCCCTTCTCGGTTTTCGTCACACTTGCTGTTTAATCCTGAATGTTCCATGATGCTGTGAATTCACACAAACCCTTCAGTACCCCAATACCTCTTTGTCCATCCGTCCCCATGAAACTTAACAGTGGAAATTCTGAGGAAAGGATATGCTTATGGAACAATTTAACTCTATGATGCAGATATACCCTTCATTGGACTATCATGCTTTCCCTAAGCAAGGGAATATTAGCTAGGTAGTTAGGAGATCAAAGATGTGCAAGAAAAAATGTTCATATAACACACAGTGTTTCACACTGATATTCTGCTTATCATTACAACAACTATGTAAAGTAAAACTTATAGAAGATGGCAGGCTGAATCTGAGAGAGAACGGCTTGCCTAAGCTTAACTAATAAGGTTATGGAAAGTGACAGGACTAATGTCTCTCGGACTTGAGCCCAGTGTTTTAGAGCGCAATCCCAGACACGGTTACACCCTTCTAAATCCATTGATTTCACTGAATTAAGAAGGGTGTAACTCTGCATAGGATGGCACTGTTATTCTATCCACTTCAACATTTCATATTGTTCTTTTTTCCTTTTGTACCGTTTACTGTAAAAATTGCAAGACACAACATACGTATAAAACATCTAGATAAACACTTCAGTCAAGATTACATTGCTGTTTGTGAGTCAACAGAAGGTCAACTGTTTGATAAAAAGCGTTGCTGTCATACATATGTGGATGGTCTGGTAGCTTCTGTAATTTTCCAAACTCTGCTGAGATAATATTGCTTTTCAGGGCACCATAGTTTGTTAAAAGAAAGCTGTTAACCCAAGTGCTGCAGAATGTCATGCCCAATACTGAAAAGTTTTCATCGCTGGTGGAGGAAGGCAATATTTGCCAGTTCCTCCTTTCTACTCTACCCCCACTTCAAGTCTAGCACAGTTCGTGGATGTCATTTGAACCCTGGGACAGCATTTCTGGGGAGATGGAAGGCTACAGCAGGAAGCTGGAGATAAGAATGTTGTGCTCTAGAGCAGGTGGCAATTGAGTTTCCTAGCACTGAAAAACCTTATCACTGTTTCCTCCAGGACTCTTTTTGTAGAAAAAGCCCAGCAGGAACTCATTAGCATAATAGGCTATACCCAACAGCAGGAACTCATTAGCATATTAGGCCATATCCTGACAGCTCATCTCATTAGCATATTAGGCCACACGCCATGTTACCAGAAGTGTGGTCATCCAGCCACACACCCTTTTTGCTTCTTATTCGGTTTACCTTGTTTGTTGTCAAAACCCAGGGCTTTTTTTGGAGCAGGAACTCCTTTGCATGTTAGGCCACACACCCCTAGTGTAGCCAATCCAAGTGAGTTTCTGCCGTTGGGTGTGGCCTATTATGCTAACGAATTCCTGCTGGGCATGGCCAACTTGGGAGCCAGCCGGAACGCCGTTCCTGTGCATTTCTGCCCCAAAATAGCCCTGGTTTCCTCAATGTCTTTTATGTCCTGCAGGACCAGTGTCAGCATACTTTCTGGTGGGGCAGCATAGGAAAGAGCTGCACTGGACCTGGAGCAATGATGCCGGGAACAGTGTTCCCTCTAAGCTGTATGCGTGAGCAGCCACTCATTAACACAGGAAGCCCCGCTCAGCAGCAATCTGGAGTTGCATAGGGTCTTTCACTGTCCATTGCCCATTTTAAGGTTACAGCAGTTATATTCTACTCAGGATGTGAACTGTTCCTCTCAGCAGGGAACCGCCCCCCCCCCAAGTTTTTAGATTTTTCCGCAAATCCAGGAGGGGGGAAGGGGATATAAATATCTGCAAGTGGGCCCACAATTGGCTGTTAGAATATAAGCTAGCTATTGTAAGAAATGTCATCTATACATTTGTCTAATCCTGTTTGAAAGCCATATAAACTCCGTCATGAAACCTACGCTTGTTTCATAGATACCTCCCCTCACCACCAGCAATTCCACAACCCTTATGAATACTTGAAGCTGTTTTATCTTGAACACCAGGATTAAAATAATTCCAGAAAATGCCAAGAATGCTTTATCATTTGCACTGGTGTTAAATTGAGGATCTTTACAGTGAACAGAAGACCAGGAGATGCAATTGGCTAGCAGTTGATGTTACAGGAATGTCTTTGACTTGTTCTATCTTTCAAAAACAACCTGCCCACAGAATTCCAGAAACTTCTTATTTAACACGTGGTTTCTTTATATCAGTTCATTGTGGATGTCATCTGACACCAGTGTTTGAAAAGCACATCACAGAAGCAGAAAACACACAAGCAAATGCCACAGTTCCTTTTAAAGAATCTAGTCAAATACATATGTTATTGTTGCTGCTGCTGCTGCTGTTATAGATCTTTGAATTTTGTGTGGTAGGCGGAATTTGGCATCAAATCATCCACATACAAACACCAGGGTAATTTAGGACTAGCTCAAATTTTAGATTTTATTTCCCTTCTTCAAAATTTTTGCAAAAAAAAAGTTATACTTGTTTATCAAGCCACAAACGTTCATATAAAAACCATAGACAGTGGTGTGCAAGCTATATCAAAGATGACATAGACTGCATTTCTTCCTCACACAAATACCAGCCACACATCGTACAAAACCTGCTGGCTGCCTTGGATGCAGCTTCACTCCTAAACAAAAGCAATCAATATTGGGGGACACCTTGACGAAAGTATACTTCCTGATCTGTTCATGAACATGTCAATGGGCATTTCCTTCACAGAGGTCTAGAGCAGTGTGCAGACTTTCTACATTTAAACTACAATTCTTTTACAGTTGTGTTTGTTGCTGGAAATAGGCTGTACAAGAAGACTCCACCCCAAGGAAATATCTTACTTGAAGTTTGCAAGTGCATTTCGGTGAGCTCATTTCTTAGTTACGGTTCTGATACATAGTTCTAAAATAGTTTTCCTTGTACATAAGCCAAGCATATTGGGAGTGGGTGTGGGGAACAGGTACGTCTTCCTGGAGCTTGGAGTTTCAGAGGAACTTGGCCCAGGATGCAAATCCTTTGCCTTGATATAACTGGAAGAAAGGTGGGGTGCACAAATGGCTGAAATAAATAAATGAAGGTATGTAATTTGGGGGAGGGGATTTAAAAACTTTAATTGTGTATAATGGTTAGGCTGGGAGGGGAGAGTGTGAGGCTTCATATACATAAAGCATCATAAATTCTGGATTTGGGCATCATGACAAATTGCAATTAAGCACCAGTTGATCCCAAATGCAGTTTGTTGTGCTCCCACACGCTCCACATGTTGTGCACCTACCTTCTAATTTCATATTTGAAGCCTGATGCAAAACAACCTGGTAGGATCAAGCTCCAGTTCACCATAATGGCCAAATGCAGGTGCCTTGGTAAATTGGAATTTGTTTTTCTCCACATAATCTGGAATTCTAAACCTTAGCTTAACCCCAGTTTAGAATCCTGGCTCACGTGAAGTTGCAATTGATTCTAACATCTGAACGCTACCTTTGCCACGCTAACCCACACATTTCTTAATTGCTTCCTTTCCCTTGTAGTTTGCTTTTACAAACCGCATCAAGAATCGCTCCCGGGAGATTCCCAAGAGGGAACACTGGCTAGACTGGGCATCAGAAAAATATTCAGTAAGTCACGTATTTGCAGTATGTTAATATATACAGATCTCTACAGATGTAGGCAATCAGTGCAGTCAAGGTGGAAGTCTACTTTTCTTTAAATGTCTTAGCAAAGCCTGCATCCAACAATATGCATCCAACAATATACGTGGATACTCAGGGAACTGTCATATATTAGGCTGACAGACCGTATGGCAAAACTGTTTGTTCCAGTGTTCTAGATCAGAGGTGTCAAACTCATTTGTTATGAGGGCTGGATCTGACATAAATTTCACTTTGTCAGGCCGGGCCATGTGTACTGGAGATACAAATTGTATAAACGACAGCAGATGGTAAGCTCTGAGTTGGTGTATCCTCACTGCGAGGCTCCATGGGCTGAGCGGGGGGTGCAGAGGAAAACTCACATAGGCAGATTGGAGAGGCAGCAGCGCAGTGCTGGGCAGATGCCCCCAATGATGCTTGACTGCTGCAGACGAGGTTGTTTTGCTGTGCTGAAGCCAGAATGGAGTGGCTCCCCCCACTCCCCCCCGGCACTCCCTCCCTTGCATCAGTTGCTCGCGGGCCGCACAAGAGACCTGGATGGGCCGGATCCAGCCCCCGGGCCTTATGTTTGACACCTGTGATTAGATCAAAACCAATAAGACAGACATATCTCAATCCACTCGTTTTTAAAACAAGTCTGAGGACCATTTCATACATTACGTGGCTGTTAACATAAGTTTGCTATTGTGTAGATCATGGGTGTCGATCTAATTTGTTATGAGGGCCGGATCTGACATAAATGGGACTTTGTTGGGCCAGGCCATGTGTGTCATAAAATGTAATGCCAGGTAGCGGAGATATAAACTTTATAAAGGACTCCAACAAACACAATTAAAGGGGTTTTTTAACTTAAAATACAAACATGCTTAAAACACTAACAGTCTTGCCATATTTTGTTATTTAAGTCTTTAATAATTAACACCTCCCAAACCTCCCCCTGACCCTTAAAAGATGTTTACCTAAAATGGAAAGGTGGGGGAATAGTGGGATTTGGCAATGCAATTTTTAAAATAAAACATCAAGAAAAAGCATAAGGATCATAGCAGAAACTAAAAATAAAAACTAAACAAAGATAAAATGCTCTGAGCCTAGGAATGGCTGGGCATTGCATTGCACTGCAAGCTCCCCCCCCCATCTACTCAGAGTGGCAGTGGCTCTACAGTGTCAGCGGGTTCCCAGGTTAGAGTACTCACTCAGGCACCTGTTCTCAGATCCATTCAGCAGAGACAAGGTGGCTCAAAACACTAGCCTTTTATTTGCAAGAAGACAACTTCAGTTGGCATACAAACACTGGAAACTGAAACTATTTGAGCTCCCCTCCACTGAAATACATTGCAGCTCAAAAAAAGTTGCAAAAAAAAGGTGGAATGGATTTTCCATTAAGGTTTCTGGGCCCAGATAGACTACTCTGGGACTGGAATGACAGCCAACAGAGTGGAATTCTGTTCCCAGAACAAAGCTGCTACTCACAGGAACTGTCATTAAACTCTGGTGGTTGTCATTACAGTCCCAGAGTAGTGTATCTTAAGAGACCTTAAAGGAAAATCCATTCCACATTTTCTTTGCAACTTTTTTCTGCTTTAGCCCAGAGGAGCTTCCTGCTGAAGGAGAAACAGGCAAAGACAAGTCCCAGCCAGCTGGGAAGCTTGGGAACCCCGGAAGGGTGAGGACAGGCAGGGGAGGGGGTGGGGGTGGAAGAAGAGAGCCACAGGCTGGATTAAAGCCCTGGGCCGGCCAGTTCTGGCCCACAGGCCGTAGGTTCAACACCCATGGTATTGACTGTTGACAGGAAGGTACAGCCAGCCCAAGCTCTATGAAGAGTACACCTGCTTGACAGTAAGGTTTACAAACACATCTGGTTGTATTCCTATTTACATATGACATTTTACATTATAGGGGGAGTGACATGTTGAAGTTCTGACAGATGCCAAAACATGCCAGTCTCTGAGCTTGCTCTGACTTTCTCCATCCAAAGTAACTCGAGGAAGTAGCCAAAAATATGTCTGAAATCAGTGTTGTCCTGGAATAGATCTTTGTGTGTAAAAAGCTTCATCCTGCACAGTCTTTTCTATTTCTCATATTTTTCTTGGACTCCCCTTCTCAGAACCAACTGATCACTGACGTGAAAAGGGTGACACGAGTCCTGTTCCTCTTTATTCCACTGCCAATGTTCTGGGCTCTGTTTGATCAACAGGTATTTGTTAGTTCTTAATACTTCAGTGCTGACTTTACCCAGGAAATGTGTATTCAGAAATATGTACTTATGTACATAAATGAAGTAAATAAATATTTATAGTATAATACTGTCATAGTCACTTCATAGCGGAATTCTGTTTTGTTTTCAAATTTGTTATCTATCTTCAGACATTTTGAGGAAAGGCTGAATGAAAATTTAAATGAAATATAGATATATCAGAAGAAAGAAAAGGAAAAGGAAAATGACGGGGTATGGGAAAGGAAATGGCTCTTCAGCCATTGCTTGTATGATTTGTTACCTCTTATGCATTCAGTAAACTACAAGTGGAAACCTGAAAGAAACTTGATGGAGTGGTCATCTCATTCCTCCCACTTTTGCTTCCTCCCTTCTCTCTGGATTCTCTCAGTCTCTCTCTTCCTCCCTCCCTCCCCCCACCCTTTGTCTTTCTTTCTCCCACTTCTGTATGCCTACTGTCACACTTTCTGCCACCCCTGCCTCATCACTCTTTCTTCCTGCCCCAATGGCACTGCCAACTCCCCCAGCCACCTGCCCGGCAGTTTACTCCCAGCAATAGCACCACCAACTCTTCTGGGTGCCTGCAGGCAGCTTCCGGCCCCACAGGAAAAGCGCTGCCACCTGCCAGTCAGCTCCCCCCCCCAACACACACCAACAGCAGCATCCACTCTCCTGACCTCCCTCCAGTGATTTCACTCACCCCCTCATGCTTTGGAGGGGATTTGTGATACTTGCACGGGGGGTCCCAGCTGCCAGGCCTGCCAAAGCTCCCCCCTACAGCAGCAATGGCAGTGAGCCCTCCCATGCTCCCAGCCACTGGGACCATTGAGGCTTCTCCCCCACCCATTACAGCAGCAGTGAGCCCTGTGCGGCTCCCGGTCTCCAGCCTCCCTCGCAGCTGCCATTTCGTACCTCTGCCACAGTTCCCAGTGGTAAGTGTGTTCTCTGTGCATGCACAGGGAACACTCTTTTACTTTTGAGTAAATTTAAACACCCCCCGTATATTTTTTTAAAACATGTAAGATTTTTCTGCACACCTGGGGAGTGCCCCAAGTGTGGAGAAAAATCTCTCCACCCTCCATGTGCCCCCTACCTGCAGAAATAAGTATCCACACATAGGGGGCATGTTGAGAATTAGATATATAGATAGTATTAATCATTATTCCTTCCTTTTATTCTTTCCTTAGGGCTCTAGATGGACACTCCAAGCCACTAAAATGAATACTGATTTTGTAAGTGCATAAGATTATTCAAAATGATGATATTTCTCTTTTTAAGTCAAAATTTTAAATAGTGGGCTTGCAGTATAGTAACGGGTGACATT
Organism: Gekko gecko; assembly: GCA_029375565.1. Taxonomy (NCBI): domain Eukaryota; kingdom Metazoa; phylum Chordata; class Lepidosauria; order Squamata; family Gekkonidae; genus Gekko; species Gekko gecko. The sequence continues at coordinate 71,463,381 of JAPDNY010000003.1, read as the reverse complement.
TCATTTGATTTAAAACTAAGTATTCCGTTAGAGAATTGTGAACATAATGATTAGGAAGCATTAAAAATATGATGCCGCCTTGTACTGAGTTATACGTTTGGTCTGTCTATTCTGGTATTGTTCACTTGGACTGGCAGCAGTACTCCAGGGTCTTGGGCAGAGATACTTCCTAACCCTGCTACCCAGGATACTTTGAATGGGAAATGCCAGGGACTGAACGTGCAAGCGAAGCATGTGCTACACCACTGAGCCATGGCCCCTGCCAGTGCCATATGGGGGACAGAAGCGGATAATGAGGGATCCAGCCAAGCACTTCTGCTAGTAAAATAAAAGGAAGGAGGAGGTTCCTTTGGCCACCAAAAAAGACTGTGCTGTAGATCATAGGACCTGAATGGACAAAAGTAATATGTGGTGGGGGCTGTAGCAAGGAGGGGAATTGTGTGAGATTGAATGGGAAAAAACTGTCTGGATTGAACCCAACACACGTTTGGGATCAGCAGGATTCCTAGTATTCTTAAGAGTATGCAGTCTCCAGTACTGCTTAACACTGCATTTACTGTTTCTACTACTACTACCGGTAGTTCTACTGGTACTACCAGTACTATTGGTGGTGGTAACAGTGATGGTGGTGGTGATAGTAGTAGTGGGGGTGGTGTTGGATTTGTACGTTGTCCTTTTGCTATGAAGCTAAAGGATTGTCTCTTGGATTTACACATCACATCGTCCTGCAAGGAGAGAATGGCTGAAAGATACTTGCTTGCCTAAGATCATTAGGTGAGCTCCACGGCAGAATGGTGTAATCATCTACCATACTGGCTCTACTGCACAATAGAATTAGGCTTTCCTAATCCTCAAAAAATAATTCTGTGTGTAGTATTATCCCAGGGATAACCCAAACATTAGTTTGCCCATGGACTTATGGAAAAGTCTGTAGTTCTAGCATGGGAACCATAAAACTAACAGTGAGCCACAAGGAGTTAGGGAATGTGAGGCAAAGTGTAATATATCAGTAGGACAATTCAGAATTGCTCTTCACTACCCAAGGGAATCTCAGAGCGGCTTACAAACTCCTTTCCCTTCCCCTCCCCACAGCAGACACCCTGTGAGGTAGGTGGGGCTGAGAGAGCTCTGACAGAAACTGCTCTTTTCCAAGAACAGCTGTGCCAGAACTATGGCTTGCCCAAGGTCATCCAGCCAGGTGCAAGTGGAGGAGTGGGGAATCAAACCCGGTTCTCCCAGATTAGAGTCTGCGCACTTAACCACTACACCACTCATGCAGCTACATCCACATTGCACAATAAATCTATTGCAGATAAACACCACCTTTGGGGAGAAGCCATGGCTAAATGGTGGAACATCTGCTTGGAATGCAGAAGGTGCTAGCTTCAGTCCTCAGCATCTTGAGCTAAAAAGGTCAGGCCGGTGGTAGAGTATATGAAAAAATTCTCCCTGGGACCTGGGAGAGCCACTGCCATTCTGAATAGAAAATGCTGACCTTGATGGACAAAGGGTCTGACTCAGTATAAAGCAGCTTCAAGTGTTCATGTGTTTACAACTGAGAGTTAACTAGGAAACTGCAAACAAAAGGGCAGGATGGAGGGTAATGTGCCAGTGGAATTAGGGCATTGGAAAGGCAGTGGAAAGACATTAATTAAGTCCATTAAGTACATGAGGTCACAGAGAGTTGGATTCAACTGTGCGGCTGAACAATAACAAGAAGACATGCTAAGGGCTGAACAATACGAAGAAGACATGCTAAGGCCCTAAGCTATGTCAAATTTAACAGGACTAATGGCATTACCAGAAAATGGTAATTTAGTCATTTTTAGGGAGGTGATTGTACTTCGAGGCTCTTCACAATCTGAAGACTTCAACTGTAGCATACTTAGCTTGTGCATAAATCCAGCTCTGAGTAGAATATAAATGAAGAATTAGATTAATTATAATTACACAAAGACATTAAGAAATGGATACAGTTCTTTTTTTAAAAAAATGTACAAGAGTAATTCTGCTGCTGTTTAATATCTAAGAGGGTGATGTGACATTCTGTGCTCTGGGACCTCTCTTGCATCCTGCAGATGGCCTGCTTCTAAAGCATTGTTCTTTTCATGTCAAGGAGAAGGCAGAGTCAAGCATACAAATAAACACTGAGCAACTGGGAAGTCACTTCAGCTGCTAAAAACCTCACATGTGTTGGCTGTCTGCTTCATTGCTGTCAGCTCTGCCACAGTTGCCTTTTTTTGTTTGCTAACCAATTTTAATGTCATTATATTTCAGGGAGGATTTGTCCTTCAACCTGACCAGATGCAGGTAGAGCAATTAACTATTAGCTGGGATTACTATATCTGTCCTCCCATTGATTATATTAACATAGCAACAATTATTTGATTGCTTAAAGATTTACAGCTTTATATATATAATCACAGAACAGTACCTTTGTATTTTACCAGCACTGGGCTGTTGATGGTATGGCTATATGAGCAATCACATCATCTGTCAAAAAAGCAGAAGAAACTCCTGCAGTACTAAACAGTAGTTTCAAAAGGAGGCTTTGGAATGTTTTCCAGTGACCTTTCTCGATGTTCCTAAAGAATAATCCTTAGTTACCATAATTGCTAATAGCATGCATTGTTTGCTTTTGCAGTTTTTAAATCCTCTCTTGATCCTCATCCTCATCCCAGTTTTTGACTTGGGGCTTTACCCTTTGATAAACCTGTGCAAACTAAATTTCACGTAAGTACCAGTGTTATGGTGTTTCCATTGTTTCAGTACGAATTCTTGCACAGGCATAAGTATGCATAGAATCATAGATTGTTAGAGTTGGAAGGGATCTTGCAGGTCATCTAGTCCAACCCCCTGCACTCTGCAGGAGCATAGCCAAAAGATAGCCCTACATATCTACAACATACCCAAAAGATGGTCATCCAGCCTCCGCTTGAAAACATCCAGGGAAGGAGCATCCACCACCTCCCAAGGCAGACTGTTCCACTGCTCAGCCACTCTTACAGTTAGGAAGTTTCTCCTCATATCTAGCCGGTAACGACTCCCTTGTAATTTACACCCATTAGATCTAGTCCTGCAATCCGGAGCAAGAGAGAATAGATCTGCTCCATCTTCTACATGACAGCCCTTCAGATACTTGAAGACTGCAATCATGTCCCCTATAAATCTTCTCTTTCCCAGGCTAAACATACCCAACTCTTTCAGCCTTTCCTCATAAGACTTGGATTCAAACCCCTCACCATCCTGGTTGCCCTCATCTGGACATGCTCAAGCTTGTGTGGTGCCAAAAGAAAAAGAAAAAAAGAATGTACACACATACATAGGTCCAAAACAGGAAGGCACTACATATGTTCTGGGGGCCACATAAAGCCCACTAATACCAGTAGTGAGGTCTGCAGCCCCCACCAGCAATTTGGTGATTCAACAGGCATTACTGTACTCCATGCCCCTGGTCAGCTGTGGCTCTGAGAAAGAGGCCAGCTCAACAGTTTTTGGGCATTTGGGTGACAATGAAGTAATGCCATAAATCTTAGCCAAGCTAAGTCATTTTTTCAATATCAGTATCTTAAGGATAATACTTTGGCCACCAAATGAGAAGGGAGCACTCACTGGAGAAGACCTTGATGCTGGGAAAGATTGAAGGTCAAAGAAGAAGGGGACGGCAAAGGATGAGATGGTTAGACAGTGTTATCGAGGCAACCAACATGAAATTGGGCAAGCTCCGGAGCACGACGGAAGACAGGAGGGCCTGGTGTGATGTGGTCTGTGGGGTCGCGAAGAGTCGGACTCGACTGTGTGACTGAACAACAACAACAACAATATCTTAAGTGCAGTAACAGAAAAGAGAGCCTGCTGTAATTTCTGAAGCTTTTAGGTTTGAGGGAAACTGGTGTACAGCCTGCATGTTACATGCTGGTGTTTAGTTGCCCCGAGTCTTGTGGGAGAACAGCGATTGGCCGCTCACAAGGGAACTTTCTGCTCTTTCTCATGTTTGTTAGCAGTCCTTATCTTCAAAGGCCTGGGTTGTGGCTTCCACCCACTGGATGCCAGGTGCAGGTAGGCCTGGCTCATCCAAGTTTTGGGGACAGCTTAATTAATGATTATTTGACTGGTAGCCAGCATTTAGGATATAAGATGCCTAGTTTTAGTTATGCAGGTGGTGTCGGATTCTGGTAAAATTTGCTGTGTGTGTGTGCTGCTTGAGGCCCAGTTGATGGAAGCATGGCCTGCATTTTCTGTAAGTTTTGATGCTTTATTAAAAACCTCCTTGTTAGCAAACCTAGATCTCTCATATCATTTCCCTGGAATTTCTGTAAACCTTGGAGCTCCTGGCCAGAGCCCATCACAACTGGTAGTAGCTTTGCGCAGTACAAGATTAGGCAAATCATCCTACTGTTTGTCAGTGTTTCCTGGTAGCATGAGGGCAATGCACACGTGCAGCAGCCCTTGGCCCCAGCAGTTCTGGAGGTTATGTAGGCCTCAGTGTTTCCAATATACCCAGCATGCTTCTGCAAGGAATGGTGTGCAATTTATTTCTTACATTCCCTCAGTTCTTGTAGCTCAATAACCTGAGGCTGTTTTTCTGTTCCCCCTTCTCCAAAAGGGTTGAAGATGGAGCACCAGTGGTGGTTTCTTCCTCCTCACACATTAATTAAATGCCAGGCATCGTTTCCTCCTAGAAGAGCTGAGTGCAAGACCGCATGAATCCTTCAAGCATAGAAAATTATTAAATAGCATATCAATTTGAATGGCCTTAGCGCTCTCCTCCTAGTAATATAACATGCAGGCTTTAAGTTAAAGGGCTGCTGAATACAGCAGTACCTAATTGAAATGCTACCTGTTCTTGTGGCTTAATATAAGCTGATCTTGGGCTCAGAGGAATATTATGATCCATTTTAAACTGCAAGTATACTGTAATTACGTTATATTTATTTACTATCAGGCCCATTAAAAAGATGGCAACTGGCATGATCCTTGCAGGCCTGGCCTTTGCAGCTGCAGCCGTTGTAGAACTCAAGATAGAGGTAAGCACCAAGCTACTGCATGCAGGGAGGTAGCATCCTTTCTGCAGATAGGTGGCATTTTCTACCAATGGTAGTTTGTCTCTTCTTCTCTATGCTGCTGGTTACTGAATCCGTGTTTTTAAAAAAGTGCCAAGATTGTAGGCTTTAATAAGAGGTAAATTTGTTGATTGGTGTCAATCGCTGTGGGGAAATCTGGATCAATAAGTACTGGGGATGTGCACAGAAATTTTACTTGGATTTGACTCATTTTGTTCTATGTTTTGTTTGTTAGGATACTTTAATTTCACGAGGTCACGTTTTCAAGGCTGTTAGTGAGGAAGATCCGTTCTCCTTCCAAACAGCCTTCTTTTAGCCTAAGGAGTCTTCCTCCATCTTGTGGGCTATACATTCCCATAAAAGAGCCACATAGGTTGGAGGAAGGCTTCAAAAATTGCTCTGCAGAGTGGTAGGATATGGATAGGATTCACCCCATTTTTTTTTTTGAGGTGTCATTTACATTTGTTTCAATGGAAAACAGAAACAAAATGTGAAGAATTTTTCCGGGATTGTACCTTTCTCCTGAGGGAACATTTCCACTTTCAATCAAATAAGATGAAGCACCCCCATTTTACAGGATGCTAATTTCTTCCTAAGAGGGTGAACACACAAAGGAGTAGTTCACAGCTTTGTTGCGGGAATCCTTATGTAGGTGAGAGGAGTGTCTTACTTTTAAATAGAAATGGCATAGAATATTAGCTTCTTGAATTCCCCATGTTTATTCCAGTCCTGCTCTACTTAGGTCTCTTCCATATGGGTGTTTTGCTCTATTTTGGGTCTCAATTACCTCTGAAATGACCAGAAATGACCTAGTTGGTTCAGGTCTGAAAGCTGGAGGCAATTTCATTTGGATTAGTTACCTTTACACAGTCAACAAACAGCATGTGCTTGGCTCATGTTTTGGTTAGTTAGGCTGGAATCTGTAGAATCACTGTAATTGTGCTGTTGGCATAATTTCTCAGCATAATTGTGCTGTTCTGACTAAGAAAATGCTGTGCCAAAACCAGCTCTAAAAGAGGCAAAAGTTACATTTTGGTTCTAAATTTTGCAGTCATAATCTTGGAACACGTACCAGCATGGAATCATATGAGGATCAATGCCAACGGCCAGTTCTTTGTGATGCTGTTGCAGTTACATATGTTGGAGTCCGATGCGCAACTGTTGTTGTTTGGAACAAGAAGAAGTTATGGGATAGGTAGTTCTCGTGGTTCCATCCCACACTAGCCATGTCGGGCTCAGGTAGCACTGCCTTGGGAAATTAACCCTGCCATCTGCCTTATTCCATATTACTTTCCCGTAGCAAAAATGTCTACTGCATAGTGGGACGGGACCCAACCACAGAGAACTGGTTATTAGCAAATGGATAACTGAATTGATTTGTCCTGCCTCTGTCTTTCTGCTGCAACCCACTAGTGTACCCCAAAATGCTGTTCATCAGTCTTGGGGAACTCTTGGAAACATTGTGGGGGTATGTAGGTGTCTGAAATGGAGAGAGGAATTGGTAAAAATTGTGCCCCCAACTTAGTACAAATGGAAGTTGCCTTTGCACTCATTGAAGAAGCCTCTTGGTCCAAACTGTAGATATTATTATTTTATTGGCTGGAGACAACTTTTGTGCAGGCATGAAAATCACCTATTTTATGCAATGAGCTACTTCATTGCCTCTAAGTAGGAGAGGCTGTGTCCTGTAGTCATTGTATGGCAGCTGTAAAGGAGGGAATGGAGGCTCAGTGCCCTGTGTTATCACTGTACTATTTGCAGTAAAACGTTTTCTCTTTACTAGGAGAATGCTATGCCTGATCCAGTTGCGAAAGAAAGTCACATTCAAGTCCTGAATTTGGCAGACAGCAATATTGAAGTTGCAGCTCTACATCATGACCTATTTCAGCTGTCAATTGAGCCTTTTCAGGTGAGTTTACTGCTTGTTCCCATGCTGAATCAAGGCAGTGATCCTATGGGATCCACTTAAGTCAATAGGCTTTAGCTAAATTTATCAGAAAACCACCACAGGAAGCAAAGTGCATGTGGCATTTGTTATTTTACATTGCTTCCTAGTGAATGGATCCTTTCTCCACTGACAGGCATTGTGCTGTGACTTCTGTATGATAAGTTCTTTCAGATATGTGTTCCAAACAAAATTCAACCTTCCTCCTCTCACTGCCTCTCTTGCCATATGGAGCGGTGACACAGATCTACAGGGCCCTGTGCCTTTGACAGCAGAGGAACCCCAGTGCATTTCAACAGGAAAGGCACAGATGGCTGGCTACATTCACTTATAATTAGGAAAAAAGGTTAATTCTTCTGGGATGAATATGTGCCAAAAAGGGTCTCTTTATGCGATCTATGTTTCCTGCTGATTTTACTCAAGCAGCATTTCAGTGTTGTTTAGATTTGAAGAGAACATTCTTGAACAGGGGAGAGGGAATTAAAAAGAAAGAGAACACTATAAAGCAGGGGGTGATTATCTTAAAACCCAGTTTAGGAATATGAATATCTCCCGTTTTCATAAATTCTATTACAAGGAAACACAAGCATGTAGAGTATGTCCAGTTGGCAGACAGGTGCTTTTTTGGCATGGCTTGTAAGAGATATTAATTTAAACAAAGAGTACAGCTGTTAGAACATCTCCTGGACAGTCATTGTTTTCACTGTATTTTAGGTTTGTTCTGTTCAGGCAAACACTTGTATTCTGCTAAAGAGGTCTGGCTGCAATTCTTAATTCTTCTTGGCTTGTGCTTTCCTTGCCTTCTCTTTTGAGTTTCTACCCACTGCACCTGTGCTTGATATGAGTGGCTTTAGAGTGTAGCACAGTGGGTTTAGAGACTGGCCTGTCGCACCAGGAAGGCCAAAGTCCAAATTCCATCTCAGCCATGAATTCAGGGCTGGAGTCAGCATACCCAAAGGTGAGGCAGTTGCCAGGGCCCAGGACTTCTGGTGGGGCCCACTGGTGCTGACCCCTACCCAAGCACCTCCCCTGCCACCTGTCTACCTGTGTTCCCAACTGCCCAGCATCATTGAGGAAGGGCATGTGCGTGGTGATGCTGGTGGCACTCCCAGTGGCAATGGCAGCAGCACTCCCAACTGCAGACACTGGCCAGAGCTGTTGGAGAAAGGGGTGGCAGGTGGCGCAGAGAACTGAGCATGGGTGATAGGAGGGCTTGCAAGTGGGAGTTTACAGTGTTTATGATGCATGTGATGATGCATAAGAAGAAAGCTGGGGGAAATATTACACAAGATGAAACACAGCAAGGAATGCTACTTCAAATGCATCCAGAAAATCTCTGTTTATTATTACTTATGCAGATACTGGCAGAATATAGTGAAGACTAGAAACGACTACTGATAAAGGTTAGAGCAGAAAGTGCCAAATTGGGACCTCAGGGGAACTTCAAGAAGACAAAAAATAATGACTACTGGGACATTATACAACTTTAAGGCCGACAATGAGACACTGGAATTGTTCAAGGTTTTCTGTTCCTTGGCTTCATCATCAACCAAAAGGGAGACGGGGAAGGGCAACCATGAAGGTGCTAGAAAAGATTCCTAAATGTAAAGATGTATTGCTGATGACCAAGATCAGGATAATTCATGCCATAGTGTTCCCCCTTACTATGTATGGGCTTGAGAGTTAGACAATGAAGAAAGCTCACAGGAAGGAAATTGATTCATTTGAAATGTGGTGTTGGAGGATGCTGTGGACCACCCAAAAGACAAATAAGTGGGTCCTAGATCAAATCAAGCCTGAATTCTCCCAAGAAGCTACAATGACTAAACTGAGGCTGTCATACTTTGGTTACATGATGAGAAGAATGGCTGTTATAACGTTGTTATAATAATGTTAGGAAAAGTTGAAGGCAGCAGGAAAAGAGGAAGACCCAGTTTGGGATGGATTAGCTCAATCAAGGGAGCCATGGTGGCCCTCCATTTGCAAGACCCGAGCAAGGCTGTTAACAATAGCACATTTTGGAGGCCATTCATTCATAGGGTCACCATAGGTCCAAAATGACTTGATGGCACTTAACACACACAAACACACACAGATATACAGGCTCCTAAGAGGCTTTTCAAGTCCTGAGGAAAACGATATTCATTGTCCTTTTCCCTCACACAATGTTCTCCTGTATTCCATTTTAATACTTAAGCCCTAGTGCTGCTCTCCTCACATGGACTTTCTGCACCTTCCCATTTTTGTTGGTCAGGTGACTTATGCTGACAATTTTAGGGAAGATATTTCTTATGAATGTAGACCCACATGACTGATAGTAGTCACCACATCAGGCAAAAGGCTTTAGAGCAAAGTGGTTCTAGTGAGCTGGTGGTAGCAGAGTGACTAAGAAGATAATGTTGTGATTTGAGAGGTTATCAGTTCAAATGTCTCCTCAGCCACTCAGTAGCTAAGAGTCTTTCAATTTCAGAAATCTTTTCCCCATCTGCAGTGCTGGTTTGACACACACAGCTATGAATGACTGTCTTGATGTGTCTGAAGTGTTTTGAATAGTGAAAACTCTGTACCAATGGAAAATACTGTATTTGAGATTGTAAGCACTAGTTGCCAGCAGCAGCCTACGTAAAACCAACAACATAATTTTCACCACATTCCATCTAAATGAGAGTTCTGGGCCATGAAATTTTGAAAGATTTCCAAGTTGCATATAGGGTATTTTTTCTTCATCATTTATTGTAATATGTAATTTTTTGTTTGATTTCCCTCCCCTTTTTTCTTTCTGTTTGATTAGGACCCTGATGACTACTCAAAATTAATTTTAACTGGTGCCCGGCAAAGCCTTCCTTTTAGGATACAGTATGAAGGGTCATCGTTCACATTTAAACATACTGTTCAGGAAAAGTTGCTGTACAGCTTAATTGTCTACAAGGCAGAAGGAAACCTAACAAGCTACCTAGTAAGTGTGGAAATCAAATGGGACAAAATTATGTTTGATAAAGTCCAACATCTCCCTCCCTCCCTCCCTCTGATTTTATTGGGCATAGCCTTAAGCTTAACCACACTGATATGTATTTTCAATCTCCCTTTTCCCTTCTAAAGCCACCCTAATTATAAGCATTTTTAAATTTTTATTTTATGCTTGATTAGTAAAATATAAGAGGCTGAGGATTTAATAAAATTGGGATCTTTATCCTGCATAAGAAAGGAAAAACTCATCCTTCTCTAATATTAGGGTGAACATGCACATTTCTATATTCCCAGGTGAATCCAGAGAAAAGATGATACCAGTATCTGGTTTCACCAGATACTTGAGGTCATGTAAATTCTGGGCCTGATAATTTGGTTTTCTGATTATAATCTTTTAGGTTTTATGCACGAAACCAACATATTGATTGTCACTGGAATCCAATATGATTTTTGTATATAGACAATAGACCAGTTTATAGTAAAAACATCACTAATCTAGAATGAAATGTGAGTGCAATATCAATGGGATGGATGCAACCAGTAATGGGTGATAAATTCATTAGCTGATCTTCTTAACCAAGGAGGACGTATAATTCTTTCTTTACAAGCAGTACTAAATCTGCTTTCCCTTCTTCTGGGCATTTGTGCTTTTATGACACCCTAGTTGCTAGACCTAATTTAAGCCACTAACCGTGAGACCCTATGCAGAGTTACCCCAGTTTAAACCTATCTAGATTAATGGGCTTGGACTAGAGTAATTTTGCATAGGATTGCTCGGCAAGTGCTGCACTGGGAAATCAGAATATGATCTACTCAGAGGTTATAAAGACAATGGAAGAACAAACTCTGAAAAGTCTCCAGTTTACAAAAAGGCTTTAAAGTGATCACAACAGAACAAACTGTCTCAATAACAACTGATTGTTTTAGTATAATTCTATAACAATTCAGAATTACAGTCGCAACATCCATACCAAAATCCATGGAAATCGATAGACTCGCTGTTCAACATCCCCCCCGCCCCAAATAGTAAATCACTTTCAGTCAATCACTTTTCAATTGTTTACAAGTTGTCACCTTACCGATCAACCATATTTCTTTGGGTAATCAGGCCTTGACAAAATATATAGTGCTCAGGTCCGTAAGTTCCAGACCAACCATATTCTGATTTGACATTCTTTAATATCATACTGTACTCTTTCCTATCACATTTTTGTGTGTTTTGCTCACAATTTTCACAAAGTTAAAGGTTGAATCCATGTTACTATGCATATCTAAAGACGTTAGAAAGACTTCAAGAGTTCAAGGTAAAAAGGGGTTTATTCATTAATGGAGACTCTTCCCCTTGAACAGCATGACTCCTGCTTTCTTTTGAAGGGCTTCCACAGCTCTGGACACTTCTTTCTCTTTTTGTTCATTCCCCTATGTTCTTATGAACCTCGTATCTGTACTTCAGTGCTTCCAGTTCTTAGGATTCTGTGTAAACGACAATTGGTTGGCATAGTGTGAAGCAAGATGCTGTATTTCTCCCTTTTCCTCCCCTCTTCTCTTGTTCCCTAGCAGAATGCCACAGAATGCAATCCAACAACTTATTTTCAGCCCCTTGCACGACTTTGTGTGTGTGTGTGTGCATGAGATTCAAACTCTCCATATATTTGATGGCATTATAGCCTCTTATCAAAAATTTATCAGTGTAGGTCAGCACTGATAACTGGCAGTATACACTAATGTGATGCTAATCAAGTCTGAATTCATTACCAAGGGAAATGCTGCTGTTGTCTGTTTGCAAGCAATTTGTTCATTATTAATTATGTTTATCTGCTATCTGTTTTACAATTTATTTTCTGTTTACCAATATATCTGAGCCACAGCACTCAACAGCCTTTATAGGAGTAGAAGGAGAGGGATAATGTTAGGGCCAAGAAGAAACCATAATCCTAAACGACATTATAATTAAAGAAAGAAGGCATGTAAAGATATGGGGTGATTTCCCACTACAGCTGCCGCGGGGTTGCGCCGCCGTTTGCCCCGAGACTATTAGTCAATTTCACACCCGAAGCCGCGGGGCTGCATTTTGACCCGCGGCTTCGCCCGATTTCCCCACAGTTTCGTAATCCTCAAAAAACAGGATTACGAAACTGCGGGGAAATCGGGCGAGCTGCGGGTCAAAATGCAGCCCCGCGGCTTCGGGTGTGAAATTGACTAAAAATCTCGAGGCAAACGGCGGCGCAACCCCGCGGCAGCTTTAGTGGGAAATCACCGGTATCCTTTTTGGAGGAAACAACCATATTGATACATATGTGCTCACCACAAAATGTTGCAAGGGAGTAGAATGGGGAAAAATTTTTCCTCTTCACTCCCAATATTTCCTGGTTCCCTCCAGGGAAAGCCATAGTTATCAACTACCTTTTGACTGAGTCAGGAAACATGCAGCAGGAGAAAGGCTGAAAGGACAGCCATTCAGTTTCCATGTCAGCCTGAGGTGTGCATATGCCTGCGGGAAATCTTTCCTCCACACCTCGGCCCTGAACTAATCACAAGGGATTGATTGTCTTTGTCTTAAAGCTCAGATTGCTTTACTCACATTGGGGAAAGGGCCAAAGGGAAATGAGGGGATTAATTCCCTTTCCCCTTCAGTCACTGAAGCTTTTTTTGGGGGGGGGATGAGAATGCACATTCCATAAGGCCAGTTCTCCACCACCATAGTGCCCTTTAACTTGTGAAGGGGGAATTCTTCCTTTTGAACAGATTGTTGGGGGAAGGTAAAATTTGGACCCCCCACTTCCAATTGCCCAGTTTGCCTGTTCATCATCTCCCTTTCCTTCTTTGCAACTGCAGCTGTGATCTAAGCACCTTCTGTAATCATGAAATGGGTCTGAGGCAATGGAGTCCAGTTGCAGCCAAGACAACTGGGAACTTTAGGGAGATGAAAAAATTACTCCACCCGTGAACTGAGCCCTGGGACTCTTTGGCTGATTAGGACCACCTAGCAGATGTCAAGGCATCTGATATCGATATAGAGCATATTGCAGACATCTCCCTCTATTCAGTGGGCTCATGTTCAGAATTCATGTTTTTATGTGTATACCATTTGCTTGTAAGAAAGCTTCATGTAGTAGAAATTATGTATTGATTTTGTCTCTTTCTTTCTAGATTAAAGACATGGGGGGAAAACCATCAGAAGGAATGGCAGCAATAAGGTGGGGACTGATTTTGTGTGATTTGTTGCTTTGATGTTATAGTTTGATTGTACAGAAAATCAGTAAAAAAAAACCCCAAGTTTAGCTAGACTTTGACTTCATTGGTATTCTCATGTGAAGGCTGCTTTATGTACCAATGGTTTTTATTATAACTACACCCAGCAGCAGCCAATGTTGACAGGATTCTGAGTAGAGTAAAGCTTACTGCTGTCCTCTTAGACCCATGTCCATCATGGCTTGTGAAAGCCAGTGGTGATGGAATGTGGGGGCCCCTGGTGGACAGTATAAATCTGTCCCTGAGTTCAGTACCCAGGCTAAAAGAGGCTGTTGTAACACTGCTCTTAAAGAAACCAACCTTAGATCCTGTGGATCCAGCCAGTTATGGCCAGTATTTAATCTTTCATTCCTGGGTAAGGTAATTGAGAAAGTGGTGGCTGAGCGGCTCCAAACCTTCCTGGAAGATACACTGGCCCTAGACCCATTCCAGTCTGGTTTCCACCTTGGCCATGGAATGAAGATGGTGCTGGTCACCCTCACAGATTATCTTCGTGGGCAGCTGGATTGAGGCAGGTCAGCACTGCTGTTATTGCTTGATCTGACAGCAATGTTTGACATGGTTGACCATGAGTTCCTGACCCATCATCATGCCAATGTAGGAGTCTGTGGGACAGCCTTGAAGTGGTTTCCCCATTTCTCCAAAGTTGGGAACAGAAGGTGGCTCTAGGAGAAAGGGTTTCACCACAATACCCATTGGTATGTGGAGTCCCCCAAGGGGCAATCCTCTCTGCAATGTTGTTTAACATCTATATGCACCCCCTTGCCCAGCTGGTACAGAGTTTCAGGTGGGGTTGTCATCAGTACGCAGATGACTCCCAGCTTTATCTGTTGATGGGTGGCTGGCCAGATACCACCCCGGTTATTTTGGCTGAGCATCTGGAGGCTGTGGTTGGATGGTTGAAACAGAGCAGGCTGAGACTGAATCCATCTAAGATGGAGGCCCTGTGGTTGGGCAGGGGGGATTCAGGGTTAGGGTGCCAAGTCCTGGCTCTTGACAGTGTATCTTTAACACCATTTCCAACCATCTGGAGCCTGGTTGTGCTTCTGGATCCTCCTTAACAATGGAGACCCAGATTGCAAGCATTGCCAGACTGGTGTTCCTTCAGCTACACCAGGTCAGGCAACTGGCTCCTTTTCTGTCTCACCCTGACCTAGCCACAGTAATCCACTCTACACAGAGCTACCTTTGAGATTGACCTGGAAACTGCAGCTGGTCCAGAATGCAGGGGCACAAGTTCTCACGGGAACTCCATTGACAGCACATATTCAACCAGATAATGGAATGTATTTAATGATCCCAAACAGCAGGGTGTGTGTGTGTGTGTGTGTGTGTGTGTGTGTGTGTGTGTGTCCATATTCGTTCACAAAGGAGGAAATCAAGGAAATATCATTCAGGAAAAGCCACTGAAGATAATTATTCAGGTTTAGGGTGAGCTACTACTTATTTTAGGAGGAAGTTCTCATGGAGGAAGTCACTTTCAAATCATCAAATCTCAAGCTGGCACAATTTATGATCTATCAAGCTGAAAATTGCACGCCAAGCATACATAGTAGAGCATTGGGGTTCAATCATCCCTCTGGTTTTGCTCCTTACCCAAGACTGCAAAAATAGAGTGGATACCAAACATGTAGTCGACTACAGTATGTGGCTGGAAAGCCCTTTTCAGGCATTATGCTTCTGGTACTCACACTGTGCACACTGGGAGAGCTATGTGCAATCATCTCAGTATGTATAATTGCCATTTTGTCTGAAAAGGGCAACGTGCATATTTGCAGCATCAGCACACACACACACACAATCCACTTTTGCAGGTAGCATTGCAACTGCCAAATGCTGAATATGCAAAATATGTGCATTGCCCCTTTCAGACAAAGTGCCAGTTGGGCATACTTAAATGATCAGACGTATGTGTGATAGGAGCCCCAGCAACGTAATGCCTAACAAGGGCTGCAGTCTGCATTTCTTTTGCTAGGTCACATGCAAACCTGCTATATATTATAAGAACTGCTGTTCTGAACCGGACTAACAGTTCATCTAGTTTGGCATCCTTTCCACAGACAGTATTCAAAGAGATGTCTCCGTGAGGCCATATTTTTCTGCGCACTCTAGGAATCCCCCGCAAGTATGTAGATACCCCTCCCTTATCTGTGGGCAGCCTTCTTGTGCAGTTTTTGTCATTGATACAAACCATATCAGTTTATAGTTAGATAAGGTGAAATTTTCAGTAGCTTACTATTGTTATGATTATTTATTAGATTTGTTTGAAGTGGTATAATTGTTATTAATATTGGAGTTTTACTGATTTTTATTGTTTTGTTGTACTGTTTCTGCCTCAGACTTATCAATTATGAGGTGGTCTAAAATGTTAAAAGTAAGTAATCTCTGGTACTGTAGAGGCATGGTGTCTTTGAGTATTGAAATTTTGTTGCTATAAGTTTTCACGTCATTGCTGACACAACAGTGATGCATATCTTACCAGCATTTTTTGAAATATCATGTGCCTATCTATTGAAGTGGTTTATGAAAAAGTTATTTGTGAAACAGAATTATGAAGGAGAGTTATGCTTATCCTTGCCCCAGAATAATTTCCCACCAGCCACTCCATTCCACTGAATGTTTTAGATGGGATTAATGGCAACAATCATTTTCCTTCTCCTAGAAAGGAGGTTATGTCATTGCATGTATTGGGGTTACATATATGATTATGGTAAACAGTGATAAATTGGAAGCATTTTTGGCCGGTAAGCTTGCCGTAAAAATTAAGATGAACTGCCTTCAAATAGATTGCATGCCTCCGGTAAACTCTCTGATGCTTTATTTTTCTGTACTCATTTTCTGTCATGATAAAGTCAAGTTTCCTTATAGATTCATTAATACTTTGGCTGAAGATGTCAACATCACTCTTGGCAAAGAAGAGTTTGTCAAAAGTTACAGTGCTTCAGACTACAGGATAGTGGAGAGAGGAAGGTGAGATTTTTGTGAAATTTTCTTTGCTTAACTAATCTCCATTTACCCTCTTAGCCTCTCACTTCATCATTCAGCACTCGGGTCTCAAACTGCTGAACTACTGACCTTCCAGCCTGCAGTTCAGTGTCTTAACCACTTGAGCCACCACAGCTCCTCATAATATATTGTGCAGCAGTAATAACCTATAACCAGTAAGATGGTGATAGGACTGCCAGAATATCCCATTGCCTCATGGGGGGGAGGCAGGAGGAATAGGAGTGCCAGCCAGATGGAAAACCATTGCTGTCCTCAATCAAATGCCTGGCGGTACATCTCTGCCTTGCTTGCCCTGTGGAACTGCATTAAATCCTGCAGGGTATGGATGTCATTCAGCAGAGAGTTCCAGCAGGTTGGGGGCAGGGCTGAAAAATGCCCTGGCCCTGGTCGAAGACAGCTGGATGTTTCTCAGGCCAAGGACCACTTCAGTGGGAAGGTGACAGCGTTCCCTGCACCTCGGCGTCTAGTCATGCTGGGCTCATGACCATGGAAACATCTTCGGACAGCTCTGGCTCTTTAGCTTAGAAACGGAGATGAGCACCGCAACCCTAGAGTCGGATTCGACTGGCTTTCGAGCAAAGGAAACCTTTACCTTTACCTATATAAGAGTAGAGAAAACTACATACAGAACTGCATTTGAAAGGATACATTCTGCCTTTACTGAGTCAGACCAAAGGCTCTTGCAGCCTAGTACTACCTAATAGCTGATGGTGAACCTCTGTTGTCCCTACTCACAGAGCTCCTTAACCTTGAGGAGTCAGGGGCTGAACTGGGGAAATTTTGCATGCAAAACACATTCTCTGCCACTGAAGCATGGCCTTCATGCAAACTGCATGCTTCATCTCGCTAGTTAGTGTTCTAGTATGTGTGGAAAAGGTTAGTCCTAAAGATTTTTGCCCTGCCCAGTTCTTATGGTTGGTAAGTTGAAGACATTAGTGAAAACAGGCCATCCTCCTAGCAAACCAATAGTGGCACTTTACATTCACCTAAATTTATATACAGGGTTCTTTTATGGATGTGTATGTGTGCAATCAACCAATCTAAGATCCACAGATCGATTGATTGAATAAATATTGTGAGGAGGAGGAGATTGGATTTATACCCCTCCCTTCACTCAGAGTCTCAGAGCGGCTTACAAACTCCTTTCCCTTTCCCTCCCCACAACAGACACCCTGTGGGGTAGGTGGGGCTGAGAGAGCTCTTTCAAAGTGTAGTGTATCCACGGAGAAACATGGGGTGATTTCCCACTACAGCTGCCTCGGGGTTGCGCCGCCATTCGCCCCGATACTATTTGTCAATTTCACACCCGAAGCCACGGGGCTGCATTTTGACCCGCGGCTTTGTCCGATTTCCCCCGCAGTTTCGTAATCCTCAAAAAACAGGATCAGGAAACTGCAGGGGAAATCGGGCGAAGCTGCGGGTCAAAATGCAGCCCCGCGGCTTCGGGTGTGAAATTGACGAATTTTATCGGGGCAAACGGCGGCGCAACCCCGAGGCAGCTATAGTGGGAAATCGCCCATGGACTCGGGGCAACCATGTGCTCGGACCGGTTCGGACCAGTCCACCACGTGGTCAGGCAAAGCTTTGTTCCTCTAGACAATAGATTGTAGGCTCCTCGCATCCTTCCAATCAAGGAGCCCGGTGTAACTCAATTAACTGTAATAGCAAATCACGGGTGTTGTGTGTGTTTGGGCTATGGGTTCACTTGGGAATAAAAGCCGGCCTGCGAGCCGGCTTAGGTGTCTTGTTCCTGTTCTAATAAAGTATGTGAGAGCTGAAATCACTTGTCAGTCTCAGTACTTTTCACAAAGACTGCCCTTGAGAGAACTGCTCTGAAAGAACTTGTGACTGACCCAAGGTCACACCAGCAGCTGCAAGTGGAGGAGTGGGGAATCAAACCCAGTTCTCTCAGATTAGAGTCCACACACTTAACCACTACACCAAACTAAAGAGAGTTAAAGTTTCTACTAAGCTTTGTTAATGAAGCAGCTTAGAAAAATATAAGATTAAAGCTGAAAGAAAAAGACACTTATAAAATAAGAAAATTCATTCCATTAAGAAAGCAGTTACCAAGGCTGTGGGCCTTCCTGGCTTCTCCCTTCCTCTAGCAGCCATTTCTGACCCCAGGAAATTTATCCCCAAGGCTGTGGGACTCACACAGAGAAATAGCCATGGAAGTCGGAGGTAGCAGTGGGGCAGCGGAAGGTGGTGAAATCATTTCCTCCTGCCTCTTCTGTGAGGGGGGGTCTCCTGACAAAAGAGGGTCCAAGGGCGTAGACTTTCCAATTTCCCAGGGGGGCTGGGGCTGGGCCAGAGGCATTGCTAAGTCATTAAAAGAACTGGGACCCAATGAACTGGGAAAAAACCCTCCACTTTCAAAATGGGTTGGGGGTGGTGTGCGGTGGTGGTGGCAAGGCTTGTGAGCCTGGTTGCCCAGGGGGGCTCAGTCATCCCTGGAAAATTTCGGGGATAGCCTCAGCCCCCAAGCCCCCCTGAAGTTGACACCTATGGTAAGGGCATGAGATAACCCTCCTTCCCCAGTGCTGCTTCCTGATCTGCCAGGCTACTGCTCCATGTGGATCCTGCCACTGAGGGAATAAGCTTAGCCAGGGTAGGAAATGGTTGCTGATGGGAGGAAAGAGGTGGGAGGACCGTGGACCCTTAAGCAGACTTCGCAAGGTCACTGCACTGGATCCAACCCAGTACTAGCAATTTATTATTCAGCGTAAAATTAATTCTGATCTCTGTCCTTCACTTATTCCTAAAAAGGTATCTCTGAAAGTTAAAAGGCTAGTAAAGTGTGGTACTTAGCACAGGACTGGGATAATGAGTTATTTATTGCCCCAAATCAACTTAAAGAAAGTTGTGAATGTCTTCGGCTTTTTGGCCACCAGAGGATAACCAGGCTCTGTTATGTTTCCTCTTCCTATCAAGATACAACAATGTCAGATGCCAAACTGAAGCAGAAGAATACATCTTGCGCTTAGGCCTGCTTGATTTTGGAGCTTCATACACAGTTGCTATAACAAGAAATGTAAGTTGACCTTTGAATTTTAGGTACTGTTTCCATTCTAGCATTGATCTCTTGACTATTAAAAATGCTGCCTTATGTCCGGGCATCCACTGGAGCAAAACCATTGAAGGATACACTCACACATATGTATGTATATATGTGTGTGTATGCCTACAGAAATACACATAGAGATTTAGTACAAGTCAAAGCCAAAATAACAAAAAGTAATTAGCAATTTAGCTGCAAGCAAAACGAATTATGCACACTATATGTATTATGCTAATATTCATTTAAGCATTTTAGGCCATTTTTATTCCCAGAGGGACTCAAACCAGTTTACAAAAGGAACACTTTTCAGATTCCAAAAACCAGATTAGAAAGAGTTGTTTCAGCAAACACAGAGGATATTCTATCCAATGAAGCACTTTCACATTCTGCTGATGCCACTGCTAAGCACATGCTTGACACTCCCATTGAAATCAATGCGATTTTATTTTTTATTTTTAAAAAAATTAGTTTTATTTTCCAACACATATTACCAGCACCAACATCAACACACACAAATAAAGAGAACAAACAAACAATGAGCAGCAGTACGTTCTATTAGTGCTTAAGATTTCCTTTTCTATACAGCAATAATTTTTGCACCTATTCTAATACTTTATATATGCATATATAATAACTGAAATTTCTATTTATATTACTATTTCTTTGTGTACTTTTTAATGGTTATCACAAATGTCACTTAAGGTATCACTCAATCCATTTATAAAGTCTTGACCATGTTTTTTCGAAAATATCTTCTCTCTTGCCATCTCAGCCGTTTCTAGAAGCTTGTAAATTATTTCTTCTTTTGAAGGTGTTTCTTCTTTTCTCCAATATTTAGCGTACAAGATTCTAGCAGTAGGTACAGTGTTCCCTCTAAGCTGAGTTAGTGTGAACTAGCTCACAGTTTTTTAGCTTCCAGCTCACACATTTTTGTCTTAGCTTAGCATACTCCAGAGCAGTAGCCAAATTGCTCGCTCACAACTTTAATGCCAGTAGCTCACAAAGTAGAATTTTTGCTCACAAGGCTCTATAGCTTAGAGGGAGCATTGGTTACAACATGTATGATCATATAAGCATCTGTTTTTTAATAACTTTCTGGTATTATATTCAATAAAAACAATTCTGGTACAAAAGGTGTATTTGTTTCTAGTATTTTTTGTAACATCTCATGTATCCAGACCCAATATTTTTTACTTTTATCGCATGTCTACCATATATGAAAAAAGGATCCAACATTTTGTTTACATTTCCAGCAACCATTTGACATATTAGGATAGAATTTCGCTAGTTTGTCTGGTATAATTTACCATCTATAAAACCTTTGTATACGTTTTCTTTATGTGAAATAGCTTTGGTATATTTTATATTTGTTTTCCATACTTTGGACCATTGATCTAATTCAATATTATGTCCTAAGCTTTGTGCCCATCTAATCATTGAACATTTAACCACCCCATCTTGTGTTTTCATTTCTAATAATGTTACATACAGTTTTTTAATAAGTTTTTCATCAGTCTACGACAGTATTTTATCCAGTTCAATAGCCTTTTCATAAAAACAAGTTTCTTTGTCCTTAACATATCTAGATTCTAGTAGAGCTCTTTCCCACAACTCAATTCAGTATCTTGTTTTTGGAGAGTATCCTGAGTTTTTAGATGTGGTTTTAAACAGCTTACTTTGTTCAACTATCAGCAGAAGTGCAATCATTTTATTCTACACCCATGCTAGTTTTGCTATGCCATCCTAAACAGAGTTGCCCTCATTGAAGTCAGTGGGCTTGGAAGGGTGTGACTCTGTTTAGGGTGACACTGGCAGTGCATTGCTTAATGTGAAGTAATGGAATCAGTACAGAGGAAGAAGGTATGTGTCAGGCTCCAACTCCCTAGGGTCAGAGTCCAGGGCTGTCACAACCTCCAGTGTCCTTTCAAGGCGGGCTGCAGGAGGTGCCTCAGTCACCTTGACTGCACTTCTTCCCCGGAGTGGCCTGGCCCTTCCTCCTCAGCTGCCATGAGTCCTGCCTTTTAAAGGAGCCTATGGGAATGGGACAACCCCAGAATCATCCAATGCCCCAGGACATGGGGCAGGGCTCTGGGGGGTTCCCTGTGCTGACCTCTTCCCCTATGTCCTACCCTTCCCCACTGCCGCAAAAGGCCTCAGCACATGTGGGCCCAAGAAGGGAAGGGGCACTGCCAGCTTCAGCTGCAGGGTTGCTGGCAGGTGAGGCTCAGCCACAGAGTCCCACTTCCCTGCTGTGTTGTGTGTATAGCAAGTATACAGTATTGAGGCTTTCCCTGGGTTGTAAATACCCTGAACAGACAATCAAAACAGAAAAGTAGGTTTCCCACTTATCTCAGTAAATACAATATGTACATATAGTTTACAAATAGGCACCCACTGTTACTTGCATCACATATTGCAGCCCTTATCTCCCAAATAATTACTTGCTAGATCAGAATGATAGCTACAGTAGATCAAAAGTCAATATAATTCCATTAAACATGTACTGCATGAAGAATAAGGAAGTATCAAGAGTATAGTAGTCTGAATAATCAGTGGTATATTTGTATCTATCAAGATGCTAAAGCAACTGCCATTTATGGCACTTATCTTGCCCTATTTTGATTTTTTTTTTTGTGGGAAATATCTCTGCTTTTATTATATGCCTATTCTTCTTCCCATTGACTAAGTGACTGATCTTCTCCAGTTTGTCTGTTGTAATTAATCTTATGCTTTGTTTGGCATCCAGATCTATTGTGTGTTGTGACTCGAGTGATGCATATGGGCGCTGTAATGTGGCCAAATTGCAGTATGTAAATCACTGGTATCATTATTTCCTATGCTTAAGCTTTTGAAGGTGTCTGAGACATTTCTCCATAGTCCAGTGAGTAATGCACATAATTACCATTAGTTCCTTTTAGTCTTCTAAAACATGCCTTCTTGTTGTCTCTCCCTTTATGATGATTAAATGTATCTCGTAAATGCCAGCACCTTCCTGGTAAAAGCAAAGTTTGCTGATGCTTTTAATGTGACTTTATTTTAGTTTACCAACAAGAGTTCAGAGTTGTGGGACCCGGGAGGCCAATGTTGCTCCAGTCATCAGAAAAAAAAAGATCTCATTTCTTTCCTCTGTAAATTCTGCATGGACATGAATGCAATACAGATTGTGTACCCCATTAGTAATTAACTTGTCATCTTTTCCTCTTACCTTAGAATTCTGAAAATTTGCTTGAAGCACGGAAGATAGAAGACATCCCAGCCAATGATATTCATATGGCTTGGCAGATTCCACAATACCTACTAATATCAGCCGGGGAAGTGATGTTCTCCGTTACAGGACTTTCATTCTCTTATTCTCAGGTACATGGGACTTAGTTCATAGAAGAAAAGATTTGAAAACTGGAAGGAATTGGTGAATGGGAGGACAGCAAAACAAAACAAACTAAAGCCTGATTTACATGTGAAAGAGAATGAAGTGGAATGAGATGGTAAAAAGCTGAAGTAGTAGAATGGACTGCACAGTATGAGACTGTATTTTGGAATGTTCCCTATGTAAAAAACAACAACCTCTCTGAAAAGAGAGGGACAACACAGTAAACAAAGGGGAGAGAACCTTTGTTCCTGCTGTGCTAGCTTTCCATGTTCAGGGAGTTTCTTAAAACAAAGGAGCACTCAAAACTAGACTCTACCACCTGAATCTGTAGTGGTACAGTCCATGTAAGGGCCTCAACATTCTATTGCCTCATTCTTCTGCATGTGTAAACCAGACCTGAGAATGGAAGAGATGAACAGTAAATTAAATCCAATAATGTTGGATCTTGACACAAAAGGATGGTGTGAGGGGGCCGTATGCTAACAACCTGGCACATGGGAGTGATGACCCTGCCAACCTATGAATGGGAGGGGGAACAACCAGTGTGGTAGAACCAGTGTTCTATTTCTAATGCTATGACCATCACAGTAGCTAGGACTACCACAGTACAATTAGCGTTGTGTGGATCATGTGTTTAAAAAATACACAAAATTTAAATGTTAAAACCTACACTTGATGCTCATACTTTAGACTGCAAAATTTGGTTTGTTGTGGACTTTGATGCTGAAAATGTTTGATCGAATGAATATAGCTGTGATCTTGAACTTATAGACTACACCCAACCCAGGGCTACATTGGGGGGAGGAAATGTCCTGGACAGAAATGGATTCTCTACAACTAAATGTAAGCTTCAGAAAATGTATCTACCCTCATCTGCCACTCTTTTGTGCTTCTGCAGGCCAATTCATCCTTGGCCATGTTGTTCCATCCCCTGAACCTTTTAAAAATATTCCTTAGTTTTCCCATATTTCCTAGGTAGCACCATGCTTTTCTGCATGTGGGATCTTACCACATTTTCTCTTAGTCTTAAGACCCACCCAGTTTCCTTCAGTTCATCCAAGATCTCAGCAGGGAAACGTACCATTTTCTGTCTATAAAGAGAAACAGTGCCACAGAAACAGTAATCCAAAGAGCTCAAGTGAAATAATTGCTGCTTCGTGTGCTGACATTTAAAGCCCAAGCAAGATTTAAAAAAAAAAATTAAATGAAGAGAAGGAATGAGAAAGAGCATCTTTTTCACTGGCAACGACAATTCAAAGCTTTGGCTTTAGAAAATCATTCGACAAAAACAAATGTGATTTAATCCAAGTCTAAAAGTATATAATGGGAAGAAGATATGTGGCTTTACAGGAACATTCATTTATCATAGGGATGGAAGATAAAGTATAATGAAAAACAATGGTGTCAAGTATGAATTAGATCAAGGGGATAGGAAATGTGCTCTGCACAAGTACTCTGGGAGCAATTACCCTCTGGGACAATATTAAAGGTTCCATGAGTAAATGGAAAAATTAGCTTTGGCTATCTCAGTTTAATATAGCTGACCTACAATTTATTGTGTGAGAAGAAAATCTATAGTTCTGGTATACTAAGTAACTCTGAATAATCCCTTTAAACCTTAAGGTCTAGAAATATATGAGGCTTGTAGCAACGTGAATAGGAAGGTAATGGAGAGCATGTTTGCCTGGGCAAGTGTTTTTTTTAGTAACATAGCAAAGAAGTCATATTGTGCTGGCATAACCATGAGTCATCTTCCACACCATGAGGTGTAAGTGGGACACATCGTGGTGCAAAATAGGCTCCCATATCAGCAAGTCTGGGGCAGAGGGAAGGTGATGTACTTTGACCCCACAAGACGGAGGAGCTCAGAAAACCAATATGGCAAACCCGGGGTTTTGGCGGGACGAGAATGGTCACACCAGGAAGCTCTCCTGAGGGTCGACCAAATCGTCGACTTCCTTAGAGGGGTTCGGGGGCTACCGAATTCAAATGAGTTCCCCATAGAGGAACTCATTGAAAGGGGGTTGATTTGGACCCCCCTGCAAGTGACAGCAAGTGGGCTGGAGATCCGAATGTGCCTCGATGCAGGAGCCGGCTGAGAGCGCCCATGCTAGACATGGCTGCATGTAGTCATGACTGCCCCAGCGGAGGGGGGAGAAGCTGGGACCACATCCATAACACCAATGAAGTATAACACTGTGAGTACATTTTAAAGCAACAATATCAGAAAATCTACTAGCCATCGTCAAAGCCCCCCCTTCTCTTTACCGTGGCTAGGAAAAGGACTCAAAAGCATCTCTTTAAACAGCCTCCTGGGTGAAGAAAGCAAGAGAGGACTTTGCCTAAGAAGGTATTTTATGGAATATCTTCCTAGAGATAGGCCAAATGGGTGAATTTGACGATCTCTCTGTTTATGAACTCACAAAGCAGCCCCTGTGTTACTGCGCATTCCACGAGAGCAGTGTCAACATTGATGGCTTTCCTGGATGGCATCCCACTTGAGGACATCTGTGCAGCTGCCACATGGTCTTCCTCATTGACCTTTATGTCCCACTATGTTCAAGCTTGACGGGATGCTGCCTTTGGCCAAGCAGTCCTTCAATCCCTTTTTGCCTGAGTCTTCTCCTCCATCTCAGGTAGGACCTGTAAGGTGATATATCCAATTAATGCTCTTTTCTTTTCCTAGCTGCCACCACCCTCCTCCACTTGATTTAGCTCATAACTCATATGAGGGACTGCACAGAGACCATGAAGAAAATAAACAGGTTGCTTACCTGTAACTGATGATCTTCGTGGTCTTGAAGATCCCATCCTTCCCCACTGCTGGCATCTTTTGATCACTTACATGATTTTTTTATTGAGACTTACCAGTAGCGGTCAAAGGAACTGAAGAAGAAGAAGTAGAAGAAGAAGAGATTGGATTTATACACTGCCCTTCACTAGTCAAAGGAGTCTCAGAGCAGCTTACAAACTCCTTTCCCTTCCCCTCCCCACAACAGGCACCCTGTGAGGTAGGTGGGGCTGAGAGAGCTCTGATAGAAACTGCTCTTATTCAAGAATAGCTGTGCCAGAACTATGGCTTGCCCAAGGTCATCCAGCAGCTGCAAGTGGAGGAGTGGGGAATCAAACCTAGTTCTCTCAGATTAGAGCCTGCGCACTTAACCACTACACCAAACTGGCTCTCCGCTGAGTGGGAGGTGGCTCTCTCCCCCCACTCCAGGCATGTACAGTGCATGCCTGCTCCCCAGAGCAGGAAAAGAGCCCACCAAAAAAGACTCTGAGGCAACCTCAAGAAGTTTCTTCAGTGAGATCAAGGATGACATCCTGCTCTTCAGAGAAATGTCTCAGGGAGGACGATTGATGTTTACAGTGTTTGGAAAAGGAGTGAGACTTCTTATGCTTTGCTTTCTTTTGTCTTTTGGACAGTGGTTGTGACCAGGGGTCGTTTTGTAGAAAAAGAGGTGCAGGATCTCATTAGCATAACTCATTAGCATAACATATGCCACACCCCCTGACATCACTGGAAGTGTGTCAGAAGGTAACACTCACTGCTCAGGCTCCACTAGACTGTTTTGGATTGCTAGCTATGCAGGAGGGAGAAGCACACAGATCTGCCTTTAGAGAGGAGAGAGAGCTTGTACCTGAATAAACCTTGATCTTAAAGGTGCCACTGGACTCTTTTGGATGGCCGGCAAATGCAGGAAAGTGCATGGCTGCTCATGGGTCGAGGAGGGTGGCATGGAGGACGTGAGCAGGTACGGGGCCAGGGTGGTGGCAGGGCAGAGGCACAGGAAAAGGTGCAGAAGGCCAGGGCAGAGCTCCTCATAGGCCTTGTGGGACTAGCTGGGGCCTGCCTTGCAGAGGTGCTGCACCAAAGCCGGCATGAAGAGCCTGGGTGGGCTGGGTGCCATGGCCGAGGCAGTGGCAGAGCAGCTCGAGGGCCAGCTCGTGGCAGCGCTCTGCTGGGTCGGCCAGGAGGACGGGAAAGGTGAGGGAGGGCTGCTGGGAGCAGGGGGCAGAGCTTGCTGTATGTGCCTACACCCTGGGCTCCTTACTGCCGGAGCTTTGCTCCTGTGCGCTCCTGCAGGAAATGAGCCCTGGTTGTGACAAGGAACAGATTGGAGCAGAGGGAAATTGAGACAGAGAATGTTGCAGTTCTTCTGAGGCAGGCGGAACCGAAACAGCTCTCTGAGGTGGGTGTGAAGCCTGCTTGGATGTCAGAGCCATTGGAACTGATAGTATGAATGGTGGTCAGGAACAGGGCTCTGGTGCCAGAACCGACGAGGTTGACTGGCTCGAGGAAGGTGGTTTCAGAGGTTCTGATCCTGGAACCAACTTGGATGGGCCTGAGGCAGACAGAGCCTTTTCCCATAGTGTGGCCTTCAATCAGGACACCCTACCCAAACACACCTTATGGCAAATCTTGCAAGTGACCACATTATGTGATTCTCCCAAACATATAAGACAAAATTCATGTTCATCATTGTGGGTCAGTATGGTCAGGCATTTTGTGCACTTCTTGAAAAGCACCTTGGAAGCCATGCTGGGCACAGCAATCTGAACCAACAGGGGGATCCAAGAGTAGGCTGACGAGAGTCATAGGAAGTTGAAGGCAGAAGGGAAGAACCCTCAGGAAAGCAGGGGGAAAACCCTGTTCAGTAAGAATGAAGACTGAAAAAGCACAGCTAAGCTGGAACATTCTTATCCACACAGTGGCAAAGAAGGAACTGAGGGAAAGGGGGGGTGCCTCTGGAGCATGTGACAATTTGGGTGGGAAAAGCTGTTTGTGTCGGCTCTGGAGGGGGAGGGGAACCTCCTCACATAGCTTTTAACTGGAAAAATTCCGTCCATGACCGGCTTGCGCAGGTGCAGTCCCAGTGTGGGGCTGCACGGAAGATCAAGGATGAAGGAACAATATTTATATGAGTGCTGCTATAGGACAAAAGCAGAGATTTACATTCTACATACAATTATTGCTTATGTCTCAAATTGGGCTTATTCACACATGAAGTATTTGTTTATTTCTATGGAGGCCCAAGTCACCACCACTGCCAGGTCTGCCTTTTTTCATCTGAGACGGATCAAGCAGTTGGCCCTATATTTCTCCGGGACCTAGCTACAGTGACCCATGCAATGGTCACTTCCAGACTGGACTATTGTAACTCTCTCTACATGGGGCTGCCCTTGACCCTGCTCCAGAAGTTACAGCTAGTGCAGAATACAGCAGCGCGTGTGTTGACAGTGACGCCTGTGCAGGCTCACATCTACCCAGTGCTGTGTGAACTGCACTGGCTGCCTATCGAATTCCAGATCTGTTTCAAGGTGCTGGTGCTTTCCTTTAAAGCCCTATATGGCCAGGGGCCAATATACCTTCAAGACCACCTCTCCCCATATGAGCCTCTGAGGACACTGAAGCCTACAAATCAACATCTTCTAGCAGTACCCGGCCCCAGGGATGTCCAACTAGCCACGACCAGGGCCAGTGCTTTTTCGGCCCTGGCCCCCACCTAGTGGAATCAGCTTTCATATGAGATCAGGGCCCTGCAGGATCTACTACAGTTCCACAGGGCCTGCAAGATGGAGCTCTTCCACCAGGCCTTTCGCTGAGGTGGCAGAAGTCCCTCTTCCCTCCTGGCTAACCTCCCTCCAGTGGCCTGGATCCCAATATTGGGGTACTGCTGAATTTTAAATTATCTGATTGCTATCAGAACTAACTTGTTTGCATGGTATTTTATGGATCTTCTTCGTGGTCTCTGTGCATCACACCCATGGGATTCAGTGTGCCTGCGCTGACCTGGTCGGTGTCTGTACAAAGCTCACAATGGGATTTTTGCGCCCTTCACCCCCGGGCATGCGCAGGAACCCCACCGCGCATGCCCAAGGGGTGGGGGCACGGACATCCCGCCAGTTCTCTTCTGACCACCTCACTATTAGCAGCCTGCGTTGGTGTCTCCGAGAACACTTTACCTCACAGCAAGGATCCTATTTTTCTTCAAAATTTTTCTTCATCTTTTTTCTTTGATCTTCAAAACCTCCGTTTTGTTGACTCTTCTCTCAATCCACGTCTTTTTTTGTGGATTTCCTCCAATCTTTGGACCTTTTTCCTCACCCCCCCCTTCCCTTCATCCTTATTGGACTGAAGGGATCGTTTCCATTGTTTATGGAAAGTCGAAAGTGGTGGTGCTTCAAAAGGTGCTCTTCCTGCGGGAGCAAACTAGGCTTGAGGGACGAGCACTCCCTCTGTGTTTTTTGTTTGGGGGAGACTCACCGGCCTGACGCCTGTTCCATCTGTGCCCATTTCTCCAACCAAATGAGAAAGAACAGGGCCGCTAGGGAGTCGGCACTCACCCCCCCAGTCGGCACTCACCCCCCAGCGCCCGCCATGGAGTCCAATCAGTTTACATCGAGACCAGCTGTCTTGGCATCGAAGTCATCCGTGTTGACACAGAGGGATCCCCCGACACCGAAGCCTCCTAAGGTAGGAAAATCTTCCTCGGATTCCAGAGGGGCCCCTACGAAGAAGTCTAAATCGAAGACGACTTCATCTGTGTCGACGCCGGTAAAAAAGCCCAAGAAGGATAAAACGAAGACCCTGGGCTCAAGCAAAACGGGAGACACGGATAAGTCTCACGGTGTGAGCGGCATCAAATCTCCTGGGGGCTCTGCTTTCCGTGCAGACGCACCTCAGCAACCCCCACGACTATCCCATCCGACACCAGAGCTGATGAAAATCCTTGTGGAGCCTCCGATACAGATAATGGACTCTCCACCACGTCAGTCTGAACCCCCCATGTCGGAAGTTCCCCATCGTCGTAATCCTCCCCAGTCGATGTCGCCTCCTCCTACCGACCTCGATCTGGTTTCTAATATCCAGGCCGTGGGATCTCAATCCCCTTCTCCAGCTTCTTGGGCTAGTGACCGCTCGGATCGATCTCGACATCGCCCTCGGGGTCACTCCAGGTCTCTGTACCCTGCAGACCATCGTGAGCAGGAGACTTATG
This sequence comes from Gekko gecko, assembly GCA_029375565.1. Classification (NCBI taxonomy): domain Eukaryota; kingdom Metazoa; phylum Chordata; class Lepidosauria; order Squamata; family Gekkonidae; genus Gekko; species Gekko gecko. The sequence continues at coordinate 71,433,716 of JAPDNY010000003.1, read as the reverse complement.
ATCCGCGCTACGACAGGTACCACACACCCTATCCGTACCGACCTCTGAAGTTTCCCTACAACTATAGGCGTGAGATGCCATACTGGTTCTCTTCGGGGCCGTGGAATTTCCCTGGATGTCCTGATCCTTGGGAATCTCGTAGATACCGCTCCCGTTCGCCTCACCACTCGCCTTCGGCGACAGTGTCGAAACCTCCACCGTCCTTCCGCCCATTCCGCCCATGCCACTGCTCCACCAATGCTGATGGCCGAGCCACCGCTACCAAGGCCTCAAGATTTGAGTTCTGACTCCGCCTATTCGCGGGGTGACTCCGATGTCGATGATGCGGAGGATGTTCTCTCCCCTGTCGAACCTCCCCCCAAACAACTGATCTCCGGGAGCAGCCCGATTTCTCCTTCGGAGGACATGTCCTCATATGGGGACTTAGTAAAACGTATGGCACACTCTCTTGCACTACCGATCATCCAGCCCCAACCATCCGCAGCTGACGAGGTGTACGACATCATTGAGATCGACGCCTCTACGCCGATAGCCTTGCTGATGTCTAAACACCTCCTAAAAGCAGTTCAGTCCCCGTGGGCTAAACCATCGTCGGCACCGGTCTCCACCAAGCGGTTAGACCACATGCACCGAGTTCAAGAAGAGGGAGCTTCCTTCCTCTACCTCCATCCTCGCCCAAATTCATTGGTGGTTTCTACATCTTCAAAAAATAAAAGCTCTAACTCCACTCCGTTGGATAAAGAGAGCAAAAAAATCGACGCCTACAGCCGTAGGGTATATTCTTCTGCAGCCCTGGGGATAAAATCCTCCAATTATTTAGCCTGCTTCGGGAGATACCAATATGCCTTGTGGCAGAGAATGTCTGCGCTCCTCCCTTCCATGCCGGATGACAAGCCGGCTGAAGCTAGATTGATTCAGAAGGAGGGTCTCCTAGTGGCCAAACAACTTCTGAACACAACGAAACATTCGCTAGACGCCTTCTCAACGTTGATGGCTTCTGCAGTGTCAATTCGCCGTCATGCATGGCTACGTACCGCATCTCTCCCCCAGGACACTAGATCCTACATTGAAGATCTCCCCTTCGATGTGGACGGCCTATTCCACTCATCCACTGACGCTGCCTTGCAGGAGCTGGATAAAAATATCAAAGCTTCGAAATCGCTGGGAGTCTCGGCACCACAAAGGTCTTACTGGCAGAGGTCCTGGTTCAGGTACACTCCCCGTCGTCCATACCCTACGAAACCATCCCCAGACATGGCCTGGAGACCCCGTCAATCTCCAAACCACAACAAGCAACCGTACCAGTCTAAACCGAGGTCGGGTACGCAACATCCACAGGCAAGACCCAAGTCCAACCATGGACCGAAGCAGGGTCTTTGACTCCATCCTCTTGATGTTGAGAGAAACGACCCTCCTCCATCCCTTCCTTCCCGTGTGGGAAATCAAAACCACGGATGCCTGGGTCTTATCCATCGTGACTGATGGTTATCTCATCGAATTCCTCGACCTCCCACCTTTACCGACTTTCCGTTCCACCCCTCCTTCCTCTGTCCTCCTTCAGGAAGCCGACTCCTTACTGAAGAAAGGGACGATAGAACCCGTCCCGAAAACTTCCGAATGGATGGGATTCTATTCCTGGCACTTTGCTGTACCGAAACACGACAGGGGACTACGTCCCATCTTGGATCTTCGAGATCTCAATATCTACATACGATATTGAAAATTCAAGATGACGACCCTGCAAGCTATCCTCCCCTTGATCCCACAGGGCGCCTGGATGGCTACCATCGACCTCCAGGAAGCCGACTCCTTACTGAAGAAAGGGGCGATAGAACCCGTCCCGAAAACTTCCGAATGGATGGGATTCTATTCCTGGTACTTTGCTGTACCAAAACTCGACGGGGGACTACGTCCCATCTTGGATCTTCGAGATCTCAATATCTACATACGATATCGAAAATTCAAGATGACGACCCTGCAAGCTATCCTCCCCTTGATCCCACAGGGCACCTGGATGGCTACCATCAACCTCCAGGATGCCTATTTCCACCTCAACATCCACCCGTCCCACAGGAAGTACCTCCGTTTCGCGATAGGGGAAGGTCATTATCAATATCGATGTCTCCCATTCGGGATCTCTACAGCACCGAGGGTCTTCACCAAGACCATGGTAGTTGTCGCAGCCCACCTCCATCTCCAGGGGATCACCATCTTCCCCTATATCAACGACTGGCTTCTGGTGGCCGATTCCCCGACCTCTCTTCACAAGGACATTGCGTTCACACTACACCTTCTCTCCTCGCTCGGTCTTCAAGTGAACCTCCAAAAGTCCTGTCTCCAACCATCTCAGAGGGTGCAATTCATCGGGGCCCTACTCGACGCCATGGCCAGCAGAGCCTTCCTACCGTTGGACAGAGCTCAAACCTTGTCCAACCTAGCAACCTCGGTTCACGACTCTCCATCCTCAACGGCATACGATGTTCAACGCCTCCTCAGGCACATGTCCGCCACGACTTCGGTCCTCCCCCTGGCGAAACTCCATATGAGGCCCCTTCAACTTTGGTTTCTGAAGAGTTTCCGTCCACGCCGAATGCCTCAATCAAAGATCCTGACCCCTACACAACCCGTGCGGGACTCTCTCAACTGGTGGACTGTCATCCCAAATATTAACGAGGGTGCTCCATTTACCCCTCCCTCTCCTCATTACACCCTGACAACAGATGCCTCCTTATGGGGATGGGGGCCCCACCTCAATGGCATCAGCATGGGATACCGGTGGGATGCTGCTACTGCAAACAGGCACATGAACTACTGGCCATCTCACTGGCTCTCCAAGCTTTTCAGCGCCTCTTACGAGGACACTATGTTGCCATCCTCACCAACAACACCACGGCCCTCAGCTACCTGAACCGTCAGGGAGGAACCGTCTCCAGGAGCCTCTGTGGGCTCGCACTCGACCTTTGGAACTGGTGCGTTTCCAACCAAATCGTCCCCATGGCCACCCACATCCCCGGAATCCAAAACGTGGAAGCAGATCTGATCAGCAGAGGCCACGCTCACCATCACAAGTGGGAACTAAATTCGGTCTACCTTCAACCTCTCTTCGACCATTGGGGGACCCCAGCGATCGACGCGTTCGCCTCACGGGAGAACACGAAATGCGAACAATTCTGCACCCAAGGAGGCAAGGGCCCTCTCTCCTTAGGGGATGGCATTCTAATGCCTTGGACCGGTCCATTCCTATACATGTTCCCTCCACTGCCCCTACTCTTGAGAGTGGTGCACAAGGTGGCCAAATTTTGACCGAATTGCATCCTCATGACTCCGTGGTGGCCCAGGCAACCCTGGTTCCCCATCCTACTGCGTCTGGCAGGAGGCAAGTTCCATCACTTCCCCAAAGTGCAAGGTCTCCTCACCGCCGAAAGAGGCAACGTACTCCACCCACAGGTGGACAACCTAAAACTGACTGCCTGGAGGCTCCAACCATGAGCTTCTCTGCCCGGGTTTCAGAGGTCCTGTGTAACGCAAGGAAGGAATCTACCCGCTCATCCTATTGCAGGAAGTGGCGCAAGTTCCTCTCGTATCTGGACAGATCCACGAACACTCCAACCTCTGTGGGCCTGGACAAAATTCTGGACTTTCTTCTGTCCCTTAGGGACCAGGGCCTATCCCATTCCTCCGTGAAGGTCTACTTGGCGGCTATCTCCGCTTACCACCAGGGCCTGGATGGTCACACAATCTTCTCCCATCCGACCTCAAAGCGATTCATGAAGGGCCTCATTAGACTGTACCCTCCAATAGTCGCGCCTACAGACCTATGGGACTTACCGCTAGTACTACGGCAACTTACCAGATGACCGTTTGAACCGATGGCTACCTGTGACCTCCAGTATGCAGCTTGGAAAACAGCCTTCCTAGTGGCTATCACCTCAGCCAGGAGGGTTAGTGAACTCATGGCACTCCAACATGACCCACCCTACCTGGTTTTCCTTCCAAATGGTGTACGTCTGGTACTGGACCTGACCTTCATTCCAAAGGTTGTTTCAGAGTTCCATCTCAATACTGAAATATTCTTAGCAGATTTTTTCCCACACCCAGAGGATGACGGACAACGCTTGCTCCATACCCTGGATGTCAAGAGGGCACTCCTCTTCTACCTAAATCAGACTCATTCAACAAGACGTGACAACTCACTGTTTCTGTCCTACAGCTCGCCCTCCCTGGGGCTCCGCATCACATCTCAACGACTCTCTAAATGGATTGTTGAGACGATTCGATTGTGCTATGCTCTAGCGAAGAAGTTGCCTCCCTCTCGTCTGAGAGCGCACTCTACCAGGTCTATGGCGACCTCAACGGCCTTTCTGAAGGGCGCATCTCTTTTGTCCATCTGCAAAGCAGCTACGTGGTCCACGCCAACCACGTTCATCAAGCACTACACTCTGGACATCCGTGCCCAGCAGAAGGGTGACTTGGGTCGTCTGGTCCTCTCCTCTACGGCTCCCTGAGTCTGCCAGCACCCACCTCCAGGTGAGCCACTGCTTTTTAATCTCCCATGGGTGTGATGCACAGAGACCACGAAGAAGATAAACAGGTTGCTTACCTGTAACTGATGATCTTCGAGTGGTCATCTGTGCATTCACACCACCCGCCCGTCCTTCCCCACTGCTGTCATCCTCAGCTGTTCTCATACATGGCTAGGTTTGATAGCGGTCAGAAGGAACTGGCGGGATGTCCGTGCCCCTGCCCCTTGGGCATGCGCGGTGGGGTTCCTGCGCATGCCTGGGGACAAAGGGTGTGAAAATCCCATTGTGAGCTTTGTACAGACACCGACCAGGTCAGCGCAGGCGCACTGAATCCCATTGGTGTGAATGCACAGATGACCACTCGAAGATCATCAGTTACAGGTAAGCAACCTGTTTTTTTATTGTTTTAAATTGTCATTTTAATGGTTGTTTTAATGGTATTACATTAAGATTGCTGTAAACTGTCCTGAGCCCGCCTGTGGAGAGGGCGGTATATAAATCAAATAAATAATAAATAATAATAATTACAAGATTTATATCTCATCTGTTTGCCAAGGCGACTAACAATTTAAAGCATACTTGATAAAATACATTATGAAATCATTAAAAGAAACCCGTCTCCCAAACATACTGTGATAAACCCTCTTATTTTAGGGTATGAGGGGTTTGGTTCCTTTAACCTTTCTCAGGCTGGAGCAGGCTTATTTTCCACTGACACTGTCTTCCAGCCTCTTTTAACCCAGGAACCCACACAGTTCATCCTTTTGTCAAAACTCAAGCCACTTATTGTCTCGGGGCTTTTTATGAACACTGCCTTTTTATAGGATGAAGCTTACTGTTTAACTTTGTCAGATACTGTCAGACACTGAGGCACATGCAATTTGGAACAGTAAAACCAACTGAAGAATTTATTTACAAAGACAGGCAGGAAATATATTTACAAGGGAAAACTTTGATGCTTGTAGATATGTAGCTGCAGATGGTATATTTCAGCTTTAAGTTAGTTCCTTTATTATCAGCCACTTCAGATGACACAGTACAAATCACTCTCTCTCCAAACTCAACCCTTATGCTGTTCCTTAGGTACTCTCAACCTTCACAGAGAAACACCTCTGCTGTGCCTTAGTTTGATTTTTGAACATCCGCTAGTCCAATAAACATTTCTGGCACACACTAAACCCCCTAAACCAGGCTCTTTCTCCAGCAGGGTATAATTTCTAAGGGAGAGGAATGTGTATTTCTTATTTAACCACTAGGAGCTTATTTTCCTGGTTAAGACTCCTTAGATCTTTGTCATGGTCTCTGTGCAGTCCCACACATGGGTTGGGCGCCTGCACATGACCTTGGCTGGAGAAACTTCCAGAGCTTGCCTCAGTACCTTTTTGGCAGGCTCCCTTCCTGCCCTGGGGAGCAGGCACGTGTCGTCATTGCCCAGCAAAAATCCCATCTAACGATGGTCATGATCTTTGTCTCCTCTATTTGGGCGAGGTCCATCGGGTTGATTCTTGCCCTCATTATGCTGACTTTACTCATCAGGCCAGACGTAATAGAGTGGCCAGACTTCGTACTGTTCTTTTGGAAGCAGCTTTGTGTCCCACCATGTCTTCAGCTGCCTCTCAGTCTTCCCTCCCCCAGAAGTCGGAGGAAAATCCTAAAACACTGAAGCACAAGCCAAAAAAGCATGGTGATAAACTGGGGTCAAAATCAAAGGTGAAGCCCTCGACCTCGGCTTCGGTCCCAACGATTGATCCCGTGCTGATTTCTGGGCTAACGACCTCAACTCCTGTGGTGTCCTCTGTCTCCCAGAAACCCAATCTTCACCCTCCGCCACTGCCACCTATTCTATCTTTGGCTTCCGGCTGTATTCCACTAGGCCAGTCCTCAAGATCACCTCCCCAGCTTTCATCTCATCATGAGTCTCGATCTCCATCTTGTCACTTCCACACCTCTATCCACAATTTGGAGGACAGGGAAGAGTTTGTTGGGCGTCATTCCGGATCTCGGTCGCATTATGACTGCAGGCGATGTATTTGCCGCCCTTCTCCTTCAGGATCCCCGTCTGATGATCAGTTGTGGTCTCCTGACGTGCGCCACCAAGGACTATATTATCCCTGTTCTTACTCCAGGTCTTCTACGCCTCCTCGAGATTGTTATGACTAACTCCAACATTCTGAACTGGCAAGTTCCTGCATACTCTAGACATTCTCATTCAGTGGCATCAGCTCGTTCTCTGGCCCCTGATCAGCCTCCAGCGCTCTCGAGATCTATGGATGCCCCAAAGAGTTCTCTCTTAGTACCTCAGTATCATCCACCTCCTGATGACCAGACGCCTCTTACTATGTCTCAGCCATTACGATCACCATCCCCTTTGTCTGTATCAGACCATTCGGAATCTGGTGAACTCGATCCTGAAGCTCCACACATCGATGATGAGCCTTGCCGCTCGGGTTCTATATCTCCCACTGAGGGCCTGAAGGCCTATTTGGAGCTTGTGATGAGGATGGCTACTGCTCTGCAGGTCCAAGCCTTTACTGAGATGCCTGCAATGACTGACGTAGTCCATAAGCTGGTTCAGGCCAACTTGCCACCATCTACGGTCCTCCCTCTACTTCCTGTACACTTTTCCTGCTCTTAGGGAATCGTGGAATCACCCAGCTTCGGTTCCCCCAATATCGAGATGCTATGAGAGCCTATATAAGGTTTAAGAGTCTTTGGGGAAATTCCTCTTTCATCAGCCTCCACCGAATTCGTTGGTTGCGCACTTGTCTTCGAAATTGAAGCAACCGGTCTGACAATCTGCCCCTCCCAATCGTAAAGGTTGCAAAGTCGACACTATTGCCAAGAAAATGTATTCCGTTGCTACTATGAATATAAGGATCAATACCTATTTGTCATACCTTTCAGCCTATGCCTTTAATGTCGCAACTGCTGTTCGTCCAGTCCTGGACTTGGTCCTGGAGGAGCACTGTCTTACTTCGTTGGCAGCTTTGTCTGAAATCTGTACAATCTCTAAGCAGCAGATCAATTCTATCTGTCATGCTGTAACCTGTTCCTCTAAGCTCCTTGTCTCCTCCGTCGTTCTATGTCGTCACGCTTGGCTTCGGGGCACCTCTCTTCAGCCAGAAGTAAAGTTCCGAATCGAAGACCTCCCTTTCAATAGCGAGGGACTCTTCCACTCTACCACTGACAAAGCCTTGAAGGCCGTTGATGATAGCAGGAAGCAGGCTCGAAACCTTGGAGTCTCTACCTCCATGCCTCGATCCGGTATTGGTCCTGGAGACCTTACTATACTTAGCATCAGCCGTGGAGAAAGAGGCCTTATGATGCCCGCCTCTCCGTGGAGAAAGAGGCCTTATGATGCCTGCCAGTCTCACCGACCCCGTCAGCAGGTCTCTAAGAAGACCCAGCAGCAGAAGCAGTCCATTTGACCACTTTGATGGCCTGCTGTCACCTCCCTCCTATACCCCTCCTGTTCAGACCCGACTCTTCCCTTTCCTTCCAATGTGGGAAGAAATTTCCACCAATTCCTGGGACCCATCGTATGGGTCGGGTACGCCATAGAGTTCATTTCGTCTCCTGTCCTTCCTTACTTTGTCATTACATCCCCCGAACCTCTCCTCTCCTTGGAGATTTCCGCCCTTCTAGACAAGGGTGCCATCGAGATCATCCTGGAGGTGCAATGAACTCTAGGCTTCTACTCCAAGTACTTCCTAGTTCCAAAAAGGGATGGCAGCTTGCTGGCCATTATGGATCTTCAAGATCTAAATCGATATGTTCGATGCCACAAATTTCAAATGGTGACTCTGCAATCTATTCTCCCTCTTCTTCCCAAGTCCGGTTGGCTCATGTCAGTAGACCTTCAGGACGCTTATTTTCATATTTCCATACATACTCAACACTGGAAGTTCCTACATTTCGCTGTCGGAAACGCACACTATCAGTATCGAGCCCTCCCGTTCGGGCTCTGCACCACTCCAAGGGTTTTTACCAAGCTGATGGCGGCTGTCACAGCCGACCTTCATCACCCCTATATTGACAATTGGCTTCTGGTAGCCCCTACGCAAGACTAGTTAGCCCAAGACGTCCAGATGACCCTCTCCCTCCTTCGTGCCCTAGGGCTTTGTGTCCACCTACCCAAGTCTTCCCTCTGTCCTACCCAGACCCTACAATTTCTGGGTGCCCGCCTCGATACCACCATCGAGACTGCCTTTCTTCTGAACTTGAGAGCCTCGGACATAATCTCATTGGTGTCTGCCTTCTAGACCTCTCCCTGACAATCCGCTCAGTCAGTTATGAGGCTCCCGGGATACTTCGCGTCAACTGTCTTAGTTGTTCAGCACGCTAGACTCAGGATGCGTCCTCTCCACCTTTGGCTCCTCCAAGCTTTCGATCCTCTCCGGAGCCCTTGGCACAGGTCCTGTCGATCCCAATTCCAGTCATTGACTCCCTCACCTGGTGGTCCCTTCCTCAGCATCTCCTCTCTGGCATGCCCTTTCGGCAACCTCCTCCAGAGATTTTGCTGTCCACAGATGCGTCCTTCTGGGGTTGGGGAGCCCAGTGTGGAATGCACTCAGCACATGGGATCTGGTCTTCTCAGGAAGCCACTCTTCACATCAGTGCATTGGAGCTGCAAGCCGTTCATCTCGCTCTATGGTCCTTCTTCCTGATACTGCGGGGCAAAGTTGTCCAAGTTGCCTCCGACAATACCACCACTGTTTTTTACATAAACAAGCAGGGTGGGACTGTCTCTCTGCGCCTCTGCCAGGTGGCCATCGATCTTTGGAACTGGTGCCTCCACCATTCTTTTTTTTTTTTTGTAAAACTCTCTTAAAAAAGAGAGAATTTTATTCTTTTTATAAGAAACAGGAAGGGTAGACAGATGGAGAAAGAAAAAGATGGAGTGAAATTTTTCCTGTTAGTGAGTGTTAGTTTAGGTTAATAACCAATACCAGTTTTGGCATCTATCGTGGTTAGAAGATCTTCTTTTTAACTATTGCGAAGTCCAAAATCACTCTGTTAATGCAGTTAGTAAAGTCCATTGGGGTTAGTAATTAAACAGCTCCTTCCAGATGTTACACGAACAGTCCTCAAAATATCTTCTTTTTAAATCTCTTCCAGTTATGGATTGAGTCCACTTTAACTTTGAAGTCTTCCGTTCCATCACCACTTTCCCCTGGGCTGCTGTCTTCTTCGCTTGTCCCAGTTTGGAATACTGCATCTTCCTCCATGCTGGCGTGTCTCTTCAGAAGTTTTTGTACTTTAAAGATGAAATCCTTCTTCTTTCTTTTCTCTTTTTCCTTAAACTTCTGGCTTTCAGGCTTCCTGGTTTCCACAAACTCTTCTGATGAAATTAGATCTCCAGTTTGTCGCTTGCTATGCTCAACATCCCCTTCTACTGGCAGAGTATTTTCTTTTATAAAAGCGGAATAGGCTTTGGGAGCCTCATCCACCTCTTCTTTTAATTTTTTCGCTTCACTGCCAGTTAGGGGTGCCAAGACATTTGTCAAGGTAAATCCGAGATCTTCTTTCTCTTCTTCTTTAACGCCCTGGAAGTCTAGAATCAAATTCGATTTCTGTTCAATCTCCATCATCTTTCTAGTTGTTTCCGATATCTGTTTCTGTCGACTGATGAGAACACTATCCATTTTAGACAAAGTTTCGTTGATTTTCCGCAATTGTTCCAGCAGGGGGCACAGCATCTCCTTTTCCTGTTGATTGACAGCAAGCTCTTGGGGGGGGCTGTCTGGACCGGAAGTCCCTCCTCTCTTCTCTTCCAGTATCCGCAGGACTTTTTCCAGTATCGACATTTTGTTTTTTTGTTTACTTTTAAAAAGTTCGTGCCGCATCCCCCAGGAAGCTAAGATGATCAAAATCTTCCATGCAACCCCAACGGTACTTTCACCAACACTTTTTCTTCTCTCAGCCCCCCTTCGCGCTCCCTTTGTAGGTCTTGCTTCTCAAAGGGGGTGGGAACTCCTCCCTCCTCCCAACACTTATACGCATGCAGGGGGGCTCCGATTTACGCTTCAAAATAGATCTCCAACTCACGATTCGATGCTACTTCTTCTTTTTATTTTAAGCCATAGCGCTGTCTTCACTCCTGGAATTCGGTGGCGCCGCTAAGTCCCATTACGGGCACGCCGCAGCGGGGCCGATTGGGGCGGGGAGAAAGCCTCAATTTCCCGGCTGTCTGCCGGCAAAGAGGCTACTCCCCAAGCGCCCCCGGTTCGGAGCCTTTACCTAAGGCTCACTAGGGTCTTTCGCACATGCGAAGACCCCCCCTAACTGCGCGTGGGCTAACCGCCTCCGGGAGCGTCCCGAGAAGCGGCCGCCATTCGCGACGCCGAAACCGAAACCGGTGCCTCCACCATTCAATCACGCTCTCAGACATACACTTTCCGGGCGTTCAAAATGTCGATGCCGACCATTTGAGCCACTCGGGAATGCCAGGCAATGAATGGCCCATCCACCTTCAATGCCTGAGACCCATCTTTCTTGACTTCGGTTGTCCCACCATTGATGGCTTCGCCACTGCGGAGAATGCTCGATGTCGCCTTTTCTTCACCAGAGGTCCGCCATCTGCTCAGTCTCTCAGAGATGCCTTCCTCCACACGTGGAAGGGAACCCTATTTTATTTCTTCCTGCACTTCCATCTGATTTCTTGTGTAGTTCAGAAGACTGTACTCGATGCCACCTCCTGCATTCTCATCATGCCCTGGTGGCCATGTCAGGTCTGGTTTCCACACCTCCTCCATCTCTCCAGGCGCACGTTCCAGCCCCTGCCTCTTGTTCCCAATCTCCTCTCTTGGGATCGAGGCAGGATTCTGCACCACAACCCGACCTTCTTCTGCTTGACTGCCTGGAAGATCCTGCACTAGACTTCCCGCCAGAAGTGTCTGAAGTCCTCCTCAATGCCAGGAAGCCCTCTACCCATACCACTTACCATTTGAAGTGGAAGAGATTTCAATCTTATGCCTCTCACCATTTCTTTGATCCAGTCTAAGTGTCTCTCCATGAGATCTTCTCTTATGTTGTCTCCTTGAAGGAATCTGGCCTTGCTTACTCCTCCTTATGGGTCCATTTAGCAGCCATCTCTGCATACCATCCTCTGATACAGGGCTCCACAGTTTTTTCGTACCGCCTCACTAAGTCCTTCCTCAAGTGTCTTCTTCAGCTGTGTCCCCCGCAAAAGCCTTTTGGTACCTGCTTGGAGTCTCTCACTCATCCCCACTCAACTTATGGCCAAGCCGTTCGAACCCATGGCTTCCGCAGCTGTCCGCTTACTCCCCTGGAAGATGACTTTTCTGATTGCAATTATGACTGCTCGTCGGGTTGGGGAACTTGCTGCCTTTCATGCTGATCCCCCCTATACAATTTTCCACAAGGAGAGGGTTGTCCTTCGACTAGATCCTTCTTTCCTCCCTAAAGTCGTTTCTGCCTTTCATCTGTCTCAGTCATTTATCTTACCTACCTTCTTTCCAAACCCAGCTGATGCACCTCAGAGAGCCTTACACTGCCTCGATGTTTGCAGAGCGCTCTGTTTCTATTTACACCAGACAAAACCTGTCCGTAAGTCTCCTAGGGTTTTCATTGCCTATGGTCGCCTGAATGTGGGGCTGCCGATTTCATTTCAACGCTTGTCAAAATGGGTGACTTCCACCATAGCCCTTTGCTATGAGCTGGGGCATCAACCCATTCCTACCTGTGTTACTGCCCACTCCACACAGGTGGTATCGACTTCAACAGCCTTCCTGGCTGGTGTCCCATTGGAAGATGTCTGTGTCACTGCTGTGTGGTCCTTGGCGTCGACCTTTGTGACCCACTATGCACTTGACGTTTGAGCCCAACAGGATTTTGCATTCTGCCAGGCGGTGCTGCGATCTCTCTTCGCTTGATCTTTCTGCTTCTTCATTTTAATTGATGATGCCATGTCCTAACTGGTATTCTTCTTTCTTTCAGCTGCCAGCTCCCTCCTTCAACTGGTTCAGCTCTTGTAATCACCCATGTGCGGGACTGCACAGAGACCACAATGAAGATAAACAGGTTGCTTACCTGTAACTGATGATCTTCGAGTGGTCATCTGTGCAGTACCACAATCCCACCTGGCCTTCCCCACTGCTGGCATCTCTTGATCACTTACCTTGGTTTGATAGGACTTACCTGTAGTGGTCGAAGGAACTGAGTGGGAGGCGGCTCTCTCCCCCACTCCAGGCATGCACAGTACATGCCTGCTCCCCAGGGCAGGAAGAGAGCCCACCAAAAAGGTTCTGAAGCAAACTCTGGAAGTTTCTCCAGTTGAGGTCGTGAGCAGGTGCCCAACCCATGTGTGGTACTTGAAGATCATCAGTTACAGGTAAGCAACCTGTTTTTTTCATTATGGTTTTCACGTTTGGCTTTTCTTGGTTTCTCTTAATATTGGAAACTATATAGATACCTCATTTGTTCCAACAAGTCTTGGCAGTCCCCTGGCTCAGTACCAACTGACTACAAACCAACTGACAGTCTCAACTGCCAAACTCCAACTGTCAAGAGTTTGTTTGTTTTATTTAGAACTCCCCCTTGAGTTCTGCATCAGGCTTACATCACCACTGCTAGTCATGTGACTTGCAGGTGTCCTTGCTTGCAGGCTGATCTCAAGCCTGGAATCCTCATTAAACCAACATACCTCAGTAAACCAACTTTGAAAAGAGTTAAAAATCAGAGCTAAAATAAATATAAAAATGATTAAAATGCATAAAAATCACAAACCATTGGTCAGGAAAGAGGATCATTGAGGGAATGCCAAACACACACAAAAAAGTCTCACCTGCTGGTGGAAGACAGCAACAGAAGGGGACAGACAAATTTCCCTGGGGAGAGAATTCTAGAGCTTTGGTGCCAGGAACAAAAAGGCCCTCTCCTGGTTTGCTACCTGCCTAATCTCAGAATGTGGGGGCACCAAAAACAGGGCCTCCAAAGATGACCATAATGGTCAGGCAGGTTCATTAGGAATTAGGTGGTCCTTCAGGTATGTTGGTCCCAAACCATATAGGGCTTTGAAGGTCAGCTCAAACACCCTGAATTGTGCCCAGAAACAAATGGAAAGAGAGTGCAGGTGGACCAAGACTGGATTGATATGCTCCTTGCGACCGACTCCAGTCGACATCCTGGCTACAGCATTCTGTACCAACTGAAGTTTCCGAACACGTTTCAAAGGCAGCCTCACATAGAGTGCACTGCAGTAATCTACTCTAGATGTAATCAGGGCATGCACCACAATGGCCAGATCTCTTTTTTTTGTCCAGGAAAGGTCACAGTTGGCTAACCGGTCAAAGCTGGTAAAAGGCATCCTTAGCCACAGCTGCCATCTCCTTATCCAGCAGTAAGCTTGGGTCCAATGGACTATGCAAACCCATACAGACTGGGTAACACCTTGAATCCCGGGTCAGACCTTCTGCCAACCAGTACCACTTCTGACTTCCCAGGATTAAGCTTCAGTTTATTAGCCCACATCCACTCCAGAACTGTGTTCAAGCACTGGGTCAAGTTTTCTATAGCCTTCTTTGAATTAGCTGGAAGTGAGAGATAGAGCTGAAAGTCATCCACATATTGGTGACAACCCAGCCTGAATCTCTGGATGCCTTCATCCAGCAGTTTCATATAGAGAACACAGGGGACAAGATGGAACCTTGTGGGATCCCATAGCCCAGAGGTGGCCAAACTGCAGCTCAGGAGATGCATGTGGCTCTTTCACACAGTCTAATTTAATGTTAATAAAAAGCAAATTTGCATATTTTTCAATAGAAACATATGTGTAATATTTGTTCATGTCTTGCGGCTCTCAAACATCTGACATTTATTCTATGTGGCTTTTACATTAAGCAAGTTTGGCCCACACCTGCCATAGCCCAAAGACCAAAGAAATTAACAACAGTAAACCAGCACCACCTTCTGAAATCTACCCTCCAAGTAGGACCAAAACCACAGTAGACCTGTGCCTCCCAGTCCAGGTAGGCGGTCCAGAAGGATACCAGGATCAATTGTATTGAAAACTGCCGAGAGGTCCAGGAAAATCAACAGAGTCACACTCCCTCTGTCCATTGCCCGGTGCAAGTAATTCACCAGGGCAAACAAGGCTGTTCAGTCTCATAACCAGCCTGAAACCAGATTGGAATGAGGAAAACAATTTGCCTCTTCCAGGAAGGATTGGAGTTGACCGGCCACCTGCATTTGATGTCTGCAACATTCATTTGTGATGGTCACAAGTGGATGAGACATGGTAGACCAAAAACTTCAGATAGTTCCATATCAATTCACCTTAGATATAGTGCTTTTAAAAATAGAATTAATTCACACATTTTGTGGTAACTCATCCAGAGATGAATACCCACGTACTGTACACTCACGTTTGAATTTCAGTACCAGAAGGGGTTTTGCTACAGATTACTTTGCCTGTCACATTGAAAGTATATATACTCTTTATCTGAGGCATAGAATCATAGAGTTGGAAGGGACCTCCAGGGTCATCTAGTCCCACCCCTTGCACAATGCAGGAAATTCACAAGTACCACCCCCCCACACCCCCAGTGACCCCTGCTCCATGCCCAGAAGATGGCTAAAAAAACCCCCTTCAAGATCCCTGGCCAAACGGACCTGGAGAAAATTCCTTCCTGATCCCAAAGTGGCAATCGGCATTTCCCTGGGCATGTAGAAAAGGGCCACAAGAACTAAGCACTGATGCAACCCTTCCTGCCCTTCCTCTCATGATCTGCCTAGGTTCACAGAAAAACATTGCTGTCAGATGGCCATCTAGCCTCTGTTTAAAAACCTTCAAAGAAGGAGAGCCCACCACCTCTTGAGGAAGCATGTTCCACTGTCAGGAAGTTCTTCCTAATGTTTAGTTGAAAACCCTTCTGATTTAATTTCAGCCCATTGGTTCTGGTCTGACCTTCTGGGGCAACAGAAAACAACTCCACACCATCCTCTATATGACAGCACTTCATGTACTTGAAAGTGGTTATCATATCACCTCTCAGTCATATCTTCAGGCTAAACATACCCAGCTCCTTCAACCTTTCCTCATAGGACTTGGTCTCCAGACCCCTCACCATCTTCATTGCTCTCCTCTGGACACATTCCAGCTTGTCTATATCCTTCTTAAATTGTGGTGTCAAAAACTGAACACAATACTCTAGGTGAGGTCTAAGCAGAGAGGAGTAAAGCGACACCATCACTTTGTGTGATCTAGACACTATACTTCCATTGATAACAGGACAAAATGGCATTTGCCTTTTTAGCTACCATATCACACTGCTGACTCATGTTCATTGTATGGTCTACTAAGACCCCTAGATCCTTTTGCACATACTACTGCCAAGACAGGTCTCCCCCATCCTATAATTATGCATTTGATTTTTCCTACAATTAACAAGCACTCTTTGGGTGTGATCTATCAACCAGTTACAGATCCACCTAATGGTAATAGGATACAAACCACATTTTACCAACTTGTCAACAAGAACACTATGTGGAACCTTATCAAAAGCCTTACTGAAATCAAGATAAATATGGCTATAGCATTCCCCTGAGCCAGCAAGGTAGTAACTTTCTCAAAAAAAGAGATAAAGTTAGTCTGACATGACTTGTTCTTGCCAAACTCATGCTGGCTCTTAGTAATCACAGCCATCCATTCCAAGTGCTCAAGGACCGACTGTTTGATGATCTGTTCTAAACTTTTCCAGGTATAGATGTCAAGTTGATGGGTCAGTAGTTACCTGGATCCTCCTTTCCCCCTTCTTGAAGATGGGTAGAACATTTGCCCACCTCCAATCTTCTGGCACCTCACCTGTTCTCCAAGAATTCTCAAAAATAGTGGACAGAGGTTCAGAAATTATATCCGTGAGTTCTTCTAGTAACCTTGAATACAATTTATCTGGCCCTGAGGACTTAGTTTCATTTAAAGAAACTAGGTGTTTATGTACTACCCCTGTGCCGATCCTAGGTTGCAACTCCCTTCCCTCATCATGTGTTCTGTTTTTGCCATGTTGGGCACCATTTCCCTCACAAGAAAAAACTGAGGAAATATAAGACTCGAGCAATTCTGCCTTCTCATCATCACCTGTTACAATGTCACTTTCCTGTCCCTGCAATGGGCATACCATCTCCTTGCTCTTTTTCTTACTTCAAACATAAAGAAATAACCCTTTTTTGTTATTTTTAGTATCTCTTGCCAGCCTAAGCTCATACTGAGCTTTAGCTTTCGAAAATCTCTCTACAAGCACTGGTTATTTGTTTATATTCATCCTTAGTTATAAGACCCTTCTTCCATTTCCTAAATGAGTCTTTTTTATTTCTCAGTTCTTCAGAAAGCTTTTTATGGAGCCACCTTGGCTTCTTTAAGCTCTTCCCATTTTTCCTTCTCATAGGAATCATTTGTGATTGTGCCTTCAATATTTCACTTTTAAGAAACTCCCACCCCTCGAACTCCCGTCTCCTTAAGTATTTCTGACCATGGGATTCTACCCAGCATAACTTTAAGTTTGTCAAAATTTGCTTTCCTGAAGTCCAACCTATATGTCTGACGATGTACAGCTTTTCCCTTCCCCAAGACTGCACATTCTAAAATTACATGGTCACTACTACCCAGGGTGCTCACTACTTTCTCCTCATCAACCAGTTCTTCCCTGCTGGTGAGAATCAAGTCCAAGATAGCAGATCCCATTGTTTCTTTCTCCACTTTCTGGAAAATAAAGTTGTCAGCAAGACGTCAGTAATTTATTTGACCTTTCATTTTTAGCAGAGTTGGACTTCCAACAGATATCCAGGTTATTGAAATCTCCCATGACCACTGTGTCCCATTTCTTTGAGAACTTTGTAATCTGTTCTAGGAGTGTCTCCTCCAAGTCCTTTGCCAGGCTTAGTGGTCTATAGCAGACCCCCACCATAATATCACTATTATTTCTTACTTCTTTTATTTTTACCCAGAGACTCTCTACTGAACTTCCATAATCAGATGCATGTATTTCCTCACAAGTATATACCTCCTTTACATATAAAGCTACTCTTTCCCCCTTCCTTATTTCTTAATCCTTTTTAAACAAGTTGTACCATTCAGTCCTAATATTCCAATTGTGAGGGTCATTCCACCAAGTTTTAATAATGCCTTTTAGGTCATAGTCCCCTTCCTGTATTAGGACATCACGTTCCTCCTGCTTATTTCCCATACTCTGTGCATTAGTGTAAAAATGTCGGAATCCATGGTTAATGTGCCCTGAGGTTTTCATTTCTGTATTTACCTGCGAGTTAATGTTTCCTAGCATATGTGTCACTCCCACAAATCTTTAGTGCTGTTGACAGCTACTGGCATCATACTAGGCTTTGAATTTTTGTCTTGTTCCCTCATAGGATTTAGTTTCAAGCCATCCTTATTAGGTTTGCAAGGCTCTTACCAAACACATTTTTTCCTACCCTTGTGAGGTGCAAACCATCTCCTGATAGAAGAGCTTCATTTCAGAAGCGTAAGCCATGATCCAAGAAGCCAAACCTTTCCTGATGACACCATCTACATAGCCAGTCATTTATCTGCAGTATTCTTCTTTCTCTTCCAAAGCCACAGCCTTCAACAGGAAGAACTGACGAAAATACAACCTGTGCTCCCAGGTCCTCCACCTTTTTATCTAGAGCCACATAGTCCCATTTAAAACGTTCTGGGCTGTGCTGGTCAGTATCATTTGTTCCCACATGGATGAGCATGAAAGAATAATAATCTGTGAGCCTTCCTACCCTTTCCGTCACATCCTGGATGCATGCACCTGGTAGACAGCATACCTCTGGAGACACCAAGTCCAGTCAGCACACTTTAGCCTCTACTCCTCTCAGCAGGGAATCCCCAGTTACCAGCTTTTGCCTGTATTGGGGAGCAGAAGCTCTAGTCCTCTCGTCCGTGGGGGCCTGAAAAATTTTCTTCAAGCTTCAGTCTAAAACGATTCAAAAAGTATAAAACAAACAATATGTTATGAAATAAAAACAGCAAGATTGTGTACAGTAGAAGATTGAAATTATATACTCTTAATGACACATCGTGACCTTAAAAGTAAAAAATTTCATTCTGCTGTGTGCAGTCTCAGTGTTTTTATTGTTTGATATACAGTTAACTGGTTTTAGTTTGCCTCAGATGTAATATATTCAAAATAGGTTAACAAAGATAATTTGGAATGCTTTAATAAACAAATGCAATATTTTGTTGAGCACCTTTCTGACCTTATTTTTTTTAAAAAAAATCTGATGTTGAGGAAACAAAATGGGGTGTGATGTAGTGGGACTAGGATCTACGAGATCCACATTCAAATCCCCACTCCACCATGGAAACTCACTACGTGAACTTGGGCGAGATACTCCCTCTCAGCCTAACCTAGCTCACCCGGTTGTTCTAAGGATAAAATTTAGGACAGAAGAATGTTGTAAGCAGCTTCCAATCCCTATTGTGAAGAAAGGCAGAGAGTAAATGAAGGAAATAAATACATGAATGAATGAATGAATTCCCCAATATTTGGATTGTGTTTACCAGTTTCCTTTCTTTTTCTTTTTTTAGGCTCCTGTCAGCATGAAGTCAGTACTGCAAGCAGGCTGGCTATTAACTGTAGCCTTTGGAAATGTTATTGTGCTCATTGTTGCCCAGGCTGCCCTTTTGAAACAGGTATGGCAGAAAATATATTATACACAGCACCAATGCTCCTTCTAAGCTGTGGAGTCTTGTGAGCAAAAATTCTACTTTGTGAGCTACCGGCATTAAAGTTGTGAGCGAGACATTTGGTTGCTGCATAAATCAGTTTGTTCTGGAGCCATCCTTCCTGAGCTAAGACAAAAATGTGTGAGCCAGAGGCTAAAAAACCGTGAGCTAGCTCACACTAACTCAGCTTAGAGGGAATACTGCACAGCAGCACTAGGACTTGGGATACTGGGAACACTTGCAGAGAATTTCATTCGGCTTTCAGAATGTTTGGCGTCCCTTCTTATAGTGGGGGAGCTTAGGGCAATTTATTTGCCATAAATAGCCATCTGTTATGGTAGGGATGGTCTGGAGCAGATGAAAGCTACGTTTTTGGAATTATGCATGGTGACTGAAACAAAGAGTGGAATCTGGTTGTTCGATTTTTTAAAACAAGTTATTTGCAATATACGCAGAGCTGCTCAGTTGCTGAAGGGCTTGAGAGATCTTGGCTGATTTAGAACTAGGGATGGGCACAAACCAGGAAAATGGAGGGTTATGGAGGTTTGTGGTTTGTGGAGTCTGATGAACCACGAACCCCCAGACAAACCTCACCTGCTTCACAAACCATTTCGAGGTTGATGGTTCGTGATGCAGCCCATTTGCAAAAGCAATTTAAAGGGTTACTTTTCGATGGCATTTGCTAGGCATGCCACTGCCACAGTGTGACTTGCAAGTGAACTGAGGAGGGATTTAAAGGCCTTCCCAGTTCACTTGCTGACTCATGCCACGGTGGTGGCACAACTCAGCAAGTGAACTGAGAAGGGATTTAAATCCCTTCTCAGTTCACTTGCAAGCTTTGGAAGTGGGAGGACCGAAACAGATGGGTTAAATGGTTGGCAGCCATTTAAACCGAGAAAACAAAATTCAGTGTGAAAAAGCAATTTCTATTATATATAAATAAAGACTTATGCAAGCTTATTTGTCTAATAATTATTTAAATACAATATCAATAGAAGGAAAATTTATGAAGTGAAACTTCAAACATATGTGTACATGTCTTCCAAAATAAATCTTAAACATATATGTGTACCATGTCAAAGGAGAAAAGACAAGCAACAATGAAATGCAAAACAGAATACAAGTCAAACAAGGTGCTTTAACATCATACAAAACAATTCAAAGAAAAATTCCGACACCAAGATGACTTGTGCTTTCGGTGCTTTTGGCAAGCAATGATTTTCACAGCAGATATATCAATATCTTTCTGTGGATGATATGAATGTGCAGCAAACTAACAGGAGGGAGCAAAATAGATGGGTTTACTGGCTGCCAGCCATTGATACCTAACAGCTGACTGGCAGACCCACTGGGCTGTCAGGTTTAAATGGCTGGCAGCCATTTCAAGGGTGGTTTCTCTCCCCCTGCTCTCTCTCCACAGGCTCAGCTGGGGCTCTGCTGGGCTGCCCAATTGAAATTTGACTGCCCTACAGCGCCTGCAATGGAGCCAATCCCTTCTCAGTTCACTTGTGAGTCCCGCCACCACGGCAGTGATGCCGCTTGAAAAAAAAAATTAAAGGGATAATTTTAAAAGGGTTTTGTAAACTGTGCTGCCACGGCTTGGAGAAGGCATTTAAAGAGACTGAAGTCTTTTAAAATGCCTTCTCTAAGCCGTGCCACTGACGCCAGTGTGTCTGCCCCCATGAACCACATGGACCCCCCTGAGAGATTTGTGGGGCTCATGAGGGCAGGATGGGCATAAACTGAGGTTCCCAAACTACAAACCAAGCTTGTCTGTCCTGAATCTACTGCCCATCAGCTTCATTGTATGCCCTTAAGTTCTAGTATTTGGGGAGAAAGAGAAAAAGTGTTCTGTGTCCACTCTCTCTCTAACCTATCACAGTTTCTAAATGTCTATCATGTCCCCTGGCCTTAGTCGTTTCTTTTCTAAACTGAAAAGTCCCAGACTCTTGAGACTTTCCTCATAGGGAAGGTGCTCCAACCCCCTAATCATCTTGGTTGCCCATTGGTTAGTTAATTCCACTATTGTGTGGCATACTACTTAGCCTCTATGGTCCAGCACCTGGTTTGTTTCCTTTCCTAACCTAGCTCTGCTTTCTCAAACATTGCCTGATATTTTGTGCTGCTGAGCAAGCTACTCTTCTATTGTGGCAGTGTAAACACTAGGGAGAATGGGGGGGGGGGGAGAGAGAGAGAGAGACCTTCATTGTAGCAGCATAAAGGGGAGAGGAGATCTATGAATAAGAGGGATAATTCAGTTCACAGTATTGTGCCTTATGAGTACCCCAGATTTGTATTTCAAACCAGGTAAGTGTTAAATTTTGCAGCGCTACTAGTTTCAGTGAGTTGGGAGTTAAATTAAAATTTCCAGAGAGAGGTTTAAAATCTATAGGGTTGCCTATGATTTAATGGATGCTTAGGATGTTATTGAGATCTAATGGATATTATAGATATCCCAATAGTAATGAATGCATAAATAATAATGTAAATAACTTGCAGAAAATGGAAGAGATGTACCACAGAAGTATTCGATTAACCTGCATAATGGAGAAAGAGGCCATCGAGCAAATGAGCAATTAACTAATTAAGCTATGGAGATGACATGACAAGCAGAGTAGAATGCAATTAGTGCCCCATTCAATTCAGTGTCTTCCCTCACAAATTAATGACTCAAAAAAAATACCAAGGCACTTAGCTGAGCAAATTTCTAGTTACAATCTGTACCAGTAATAATAAATGTGTGTTACTGAAAAGAACTAAATAAACTAAATTTAATTTAAAGCCAAGGACCACTTTATAAGTGCAGCAGTGACTCCTAATTTCTTCTGTGTGAGGACATCAAGTTTGTAAACACTTATTCTCTGTCATTCTTGTGCACTTTATGATTGCACCAAGGAAGTTCTTGCTTGCCCTGCCACATGCAATTGCAACAGCTGGTAAAATCTCACCGCACTCTCAAATGTTCTACTATGAGAATCAGAACTGCTGTACACAGATACCAAAATGTGTATGCAGTTTTAGTTCATGCAGTATTTCCAGTTCTTGATCACGCATTCAGGAAATCTGCTGATCTTCATCGTGGTCTCTGTGCATCATACCTGTGGGATAAGGCGTCTGCACCAGCTCCAATTGGTAAACTTACAAACTCAGTAGAAGGATTTTTGCACCTTTCCCCTGTGTCATCCGTGGGAACTCCCACTGTGCATGCTCACAGGGGCAGGGAGTGGACATCCCACCAGTTCTCTTCTGATCGCCGTGCTGATTGGATTATCTTCTTGCTTCGGTCGGTGAACTTATTTCTAACCTCCTTACTATTCCTCTTCTGGACCTCAGGTTTTGCTCAGTGTTTTCTTGATCTTCTTCGTGGTCTCTGTGCAGTCCCACACATGGGTTGGGCACCTGTGCACAACCTCATCCAGAGAAAATTCTAGCGCTTGCCTCAGACCTTTTTGGTAGTCTCTTTCCCACTCTGAGGAGCAGGCACACACTGTGCATGCCTGGAGCAGGTTAGAGAGCCACCTCCCACTCAGTTCTTCTTGTTGAACACCTCTCCTTCGTTGCTCCTCACTTCACCTCAGCTAAGCCCTTCATTCTTCTTTATTCATCCTTGTCTTCTTCTTCTTTTTATTCTTCGACTTCTCCTCACTACTCTACAAAAACAAAAACTTTTGTTTTGCTCCCTGTCCTTTATTTTCTCCCCTTTTCCCTGGTTGGGAAGGTGTGTGTATGGGACACACTCTCTTTTTTAAATAGTGCCCACGTTGCCCCTTGACGCTTCTGTTGAATGATGGGCACGATTCTCTGTTTAGGAAAGCAACATCGTGTGGATGATTGCCCTCACTGTGCTAAGTTTACTTGTCAGGCCTGTAGGAATCGGGCGGTGCAGTTGAGGGGCCATTTTGTTGGAAACTGCACATCATCCCAAGATGTCTTTGGTGGCCTCTAGATTTTCATTGGTTCCTGCCCAAAAGGTGCCAGACTCTGGAGGGTCTCTGCTACCTCCACCAAATCCTCAGCTAAGAAGCATAGTTCGCCTGGCCAGAGGGTGCTGAAGTGTCGACTTGGAAGTCAAAAAAGTTGAGATTGATTGTGGCTCCACTGACCCTGATGGTTGACCCTGTGATAATATTGGGTCTCTCAACCTCCACTCTGATGCAGACCCAGGAAGTACTGCCTACTTGTGTTAGCTCTAGTTCTCTCTTCACAGATTGACCAGATTCCACATGGCCAACAGGTGCTCTGGATGCCATCAAGGTTGCCATCCACTCACCATGCTCCAGTCATTATTCGAAAGCATTGGTTGTGTCCAGAGACGCTTGTCCCCATTACCAACTACTGGAAGACAGGGCTTGTCATTTTTGAGGTCATTCTCACTCCCCTACTCTTCCCGTTCTCATTGACTCATTGATCCCAATTGCCTTCTAGGTGTCCACATCACTCTCAATATCTGTGGACTTACTCCAGATCCCCCTCACCTCAATATGATCGACTTGGTCATTGGTCCTCCTGTGAGGATGCCCAGAGTTGCCGTTCTGGGTCCTACACTATAGTGCCCTCTGCACCATTGGGAACCCCAATCCCTGATTTATCTGCAGCTGATGGTCAGATTTCTCATTCTGTGACTGGTCTGCAGGATTCTTCTTCCCGCACTTTACCACCACCTGATCCTGCTACTGTTCCAGGTTAGCTGTCTCTACTGTCTTTCATGGGTCCCTCAGCTACAGATTCAGAATATTCAGATTCTGGGGATGATGATGTGGAGGTGACCCTTAAGGATGACAATGTAGTCCACTCAGGATCTCTTTCTCCAGTGAAGGGTTCAAATGCTTACCTTGAACTGATTACCAGACTTGCCACAGTGCTTCAGGTACGGTGTGTGACAGATACCCCCACCATCACTGACATGGTGAACAAGTTGGTGCAAGTGGATTTGCCCCCCTCCACAATTCTTCCACTTCTCCCAATGCATTTGGCTGCCCTTAAAGAACCTTGGAATCAGCCAACTTCAGTTCCTCTTGTATCTAAAAGATACAACACCCTGTAAAAGATCCAGGAGTTCTTTGGCTAAATTTTTATTCAACCACCCTCTGCCAAATTCTATGATCATCCACCCTTCTACCAAGACGAAACAGCCTCACCAGCTTGTCTCTCCAGACTGGGAAGACCAGAAGATTGATGCTTTGGCAAAGAAGACGTATGCTGTCTTCTCCATGAATGCCAACTTTCATTCTTACCTTTCATATTTGGCAGCATATGTTTACAATGTGGCTTTTGTGGTTTGATCTCTTTTGAATGCTGTGCCAAATGATGTTCGTCTTACCTAGTCTCTGAGATTTGCGCTATCTCCAGACAGCAAATAATTTCTGTGTGTTATGCAGTTGCATGCTCTAAGATTCTGGTTTTGTCCATAGCTCTCTGCCAACATGTCTATTTATGATTTACCTCCCTTCAGCTGGACATCAAGTCCAAAACTGAGGACCTTCCCTTTGATGGGGATGGCCTTTTCCATGCCTCCACTGATAACACACTGAAAGCTGTGGATTGCAAAGTTGCAAGAAAGCAAGGAACCTGGGGGTCTCTCTGCTTTCCACAAGCACCAGCATCCTCCGGCGACCTCTGCCCCTTGGAAGCATAGATCTTTCGATACCAAGCTGCCATTTTCTTCAAAGCCCAAGCCTCCTGCTCCTAAGTGGTCTCATCAGGCCAAACAGTCCATTTGACTGCCTTCCTCAGTCTCTGCTGCTTTCTCCTCTTTCCACGACTTCATCTGTGGACACCAGATTTCTTCCCTATCTGTCAAAGTGGGAAGACATTGCCAATGAACACTGGGCCATTACCATCATCCAGGTGGGGTATGCCATAGAATTCATTTCACTACCAACTTTCCATCATTTCATCATCACACCACTGTCTCCTCCACTCAAGAAAGAAATAGACACTCTCCTCAGCAAGGAGGCCATTGAGATGGTTCCAGTGGCACAACGGACTCTTGGCTTCTACTCCAAATTCTTCACAGTTCCCAAAAGAGATGGTGGCATCCAAGCAATTATTTCCATGATCTGAACATCTTCATCAAATACAAAAGATTTCATATGATTACTCTTCAGTTTATTCTGCCCCTTCTGCCAAAGGACGGGTGGCTGATGTCCATCGACCTCCATGACTCCACATTTGTCCTCAGCATCATAAGTTTCTTCAGTTAGCGATCGGAGCAAACACCTACCAGTACCGGGTCCTCCTTTTTGGGCTCTCCCCTGCTCCCCAGTTTGGTGTAGTGGTTAAGTGTATGGACTCTAATCTGGGAGAACCAGGTTTGATTCCCCACTCCTCCACTTGCAGCTGCTGGATGACCTTGGGCAAGTCATAGTTCTGTCAGAGCAGTTCTTGAAAGAGCTTTCTGAGCCTCACCTACCTCACAGGGTGTTTGTTGTGGGGAGGGAAAGGGAAAGGAGATTGTAAGCCACTTTGAGACTGCAAGTGAAGGGTGGGGTATAAATCCAATCTCCTCTTCCTCCTCCTGCTGTGTCTTCACCAAGACAATGGTGGTGGTCACTGTGGCCCTTCATTGGAACAGTATCATTCTCTACCCATATGTTGATGACTAGCTGGTGGTCACTCCGTCAATATCTCAACTGCAGGCAGATGTACAGGTGACCCTTGACCTTCTGGCCCATTTGGGCCTATGTGTGAATTTGAAGAAGTGATCAATTAAAACCTTACAGTTTATCGGGGCACTCCTTGATAATCAATGTCAGAGAGCATTCCTCCCCAGGTCTCAAATGCTCTCCATCATTGCACTTACCTCTGACTTCCTCCATCATTCATGCCAGTCAGCTTGGGTGATCATGAAGCTCTTGGGATTCTTTGCGTCAACAATGTTTGTCGTTCCACTTGCTCACCTCTGCATGCATGATCTACATCTGTGGTTTCTCTGCTCCTTTGTTCTTCAGGTTCACTCCCTGGAGTTGGCCCTCTCAATCCTGTTAGATGTTCTTCACAATCTCCATTGGTGGTCCCTAGAAGATAATCTTCTTTGCGGCATGCCTTTTCAGCATTCTGATGCCGAGATCCTTCACTCCACAAACATGTTGCTCTGGTGTTGGGGAGCCCAGTGCAGTGTTCTTTCCATGCAAGGCATTTTGTATCATTGGGAAGCTCACCTCCACATCAGTTTTTTAGAACACATAACTGTTCAGACAGCCCTCAAGTCTTTTTGCCTCATGCTGGCAGGCAGGGTTGTCCTAGTAGCATCCAAAAACATTGCTACTGTATTTTATATCAACATGCAAGGGAGAACAAGTTCCACAAGACTGTCAGATGGCCATAGATTTATGGGATTGGTGCCTGCTTCACAAGGTTACCCTCTTTGTGGCCATGTTCTGACCATTTGCAATGTTGAAGTGGACTTCCGGAGCTGCACTGCCACTCCAGAAACCAATTGGTCTCTCAATCCCTGATGTCTTCAGCCGGTGTTCTGAGAGTTTGGCCATCTGATGATCGATGGGTTTGCCACTGCAGACAATGCCAAGTGTTTTTGTTTCTTCAGATGGGACAGCCATCCCAGGGATCTGCGAGCAATGCCTTTCTCCATCGATAGACGAGTTGCCTGTTCTATTTCCCCTCTCATTCCCATTGTTTCCCAGAGTGTTTCACAAGATTGTGGCCGATGGGACGTTGTGCATTCTGATTGCCCCATGGTGGGCCCGGCAAACATGGTTTCCTCACTTAATCCACCTTTCCAAGGGAACCTTCCTCTGCCTCCTTCCAGCACCAGATCTGCTCTCTCAAGTTTAGGTGCTCCATTGAGATGTGGGTTTTTACAAATTTTTGATTTGGAGGATACTTCAGTAACCTTTCACCAGCTGTTTCCGAAGTCCTTTTGAATGCTCGGAAACCGACTGCTTGAAGAATGTACAGAGCAAAGTGGACACCGTTTTCTGCCTGTGCTTCAGCAAACTCTTTTGACCCTTCTTCTATGTCCCTTTTGAACATTTTTCATACCTGATTTCTTTGAAGGATGGTCTACTTGGTGGCTATTTCTGCACATCATTCTCTAATCGACGGTGCTGTTTTCTCACAATGACTGACTAAATCTTTTTTACGAAGTTTTCTTCGTATGTACCCTCCAAAGAAGCCTGTGATTCCTGCTTGGAATCTTCCTCAAGTTCTCTCACAGCTTATGTGTCAGCCTTGGCTTTGACTGATCTCTGAATGCTCTCCTGGGAGACTGCTTTTCTAATTGTGATCACGACTGACAGGCGTGTAAGTGAACTTGCTGCCTTTCAAGCCAATCCGTGTTACACTGTCTTTCACAGGGACAAGGCAATCATGTGACCTGATACAGCCTTCTTGCCTAAAACTGTTTTCACGTTTCATCTTTCCAGATAATCTGTTCGCCCTACCTTTTTTGCAGAGCCTAAAGATGATGCTCAGAAGACTCTCGATTCTTTGGATGTCTGCAGAGCTCTTTCTCTTTACCTGCATAGGACTTAACCCTTCCACAAGTCCTTGCATCTCTTTGTTGCCTATGGAATGCCCCAGCAGGGTGAAAACATTTCTTCCCAAAGGCTGGCCACGTAGGTGATTTCTTCACAGCTGCCAGCACCCTCCTCCTGTTGGTTTAGCTTGACAGTCACCCATGTGTGGGACTGCACAGAGACCACAAAGAAGATAAACAGGTTGCTTACCTGTACCTGATGATCTTCGAGTGGTCATCTGTACAGTACCAGAATCCCACCCAGCCTTCCCCACTGCTGGCATCTCTTGGTCACTTACCTGGTTTTTTTCAGGGCTTACCAGTAGTGATCGAAGGAACTGAGTGGAAGGCGGCTCTCTAACTGCTCCAGGCATGTGCAGTGTGTACCTGATCCCCAGAGCGGAAAAGAGAGGCTGCCAAAAAACTCTGAGGCAAGCTCTAGAATTTTCTCTGGATGAGGTCATGTGCAGATGCCCAACCAGTGTGTGGTAGTGCACAGATAACCACTCAAAGATCATCAGTTACAGGTAAGAAACCTGTTTTTCTTCATCTTTTTCAACTGAAAAAAAGAGAAACTTTATTTTTGGACTTCCTCTTCGACCCCCCCCCTCAACTCGGTTTATGGAAAAGCTGGGGGGGTTGTGCCTACTTTGCCATCGGTTGGACTCTTGCACCCACTGTGCAAAGTCTTCTAAACAAACTCAAAAGAACTGAGCGGATTCAACAAAGGCCCTATGTGATATCGGCCTTTTGGCATCAAAAAGGTCTGGATCAACATCGAAGTTGGCATCATCTTTCCCTACCAAGAAATGTAGGGCAGACAAGAGCCATAAGATAGGCCGACTTAAAGCCCACAAGACAGGCTCTCACCGTAAGTTCCAAGAGTCCACTACATAGCTCTGTGACTCATAAACATGCCATCCCGTAAGACCTCCAACATTGGACCCAACACAGATCTTGGCAATTCTGCCACTACAACTACTGAACTCTCTGATCCATCAGCTGATCTCCCCAGTGCCAAAATCACATCCAACAACTCCAACTATCGAAGTTGGAAACTAAGGAAATTGACCTGACTCAATGAAGTGCATTTTGATCTTCCTTCTCTAGATCCTTGAGCCAGGATACCTTTCCATCACAATCGATGGTCAGCAACAAACTTCAGCATCACACAACCAATACTCAATTGGACACACACTGGGCAAGACCCTGCCTTTGGCAATTGTTCCCCTGACACTGAGGCTGCTCACCTTGTGACAGGGTGCACTTTCCTTTCCAACCACCAACTGCACCTCCCCTGATTCCCTAGGACCAGCAGCAACTCCAGTGCCCCTATGGAGCTTTTCCTCTCCCATCCACCTTCCCATGGCTCAATATGAGGGGAATATCCAATTGGGATCAATGCTCAACATGCTCACATTGACCTCAATTGCCCTACAGGCCTGCAGCACCGCCAGTGACTTCAATTGCCAAATCTTCAGTACTGATGATCCATCCCCTCAAATAACACAAATCCTCATGCAATGGGACACCAGCAGAAACCACCTCAGTGTTGATACTTGTAAAGTACTGGGTTTCGGGCCTCATGACTCGGACGACGACATAAGAGAAGACGCGTTTATTCGTACTTCACATAAGACAAGAACACACAGTAACGGCCGGAGGCCAACTATATACAGTTAGGGGGGACGGCCCTATATTCCTATTGGCGGGTTTGAATCGCCCGCCAATGCTGCCATTGGTTCACTACTGGCGAGCTCAGGAACCTAGTCCCTATTGTTCTCAGAGAGCGAAGCTTGGCTGTATTTCGCCAGCTCTGCCTTCTGATCCCAGGACACAACACCCCTCCCCCCATAGTTCGTCTCCTATCAGGTGACGTAGTCTTTTAAGTATGTTGGTGCCCTCCGTTCTCTTAGCGAACGTCGGGGGGCCGGTACCGGACTGGCGGGGCCCCTATCGGGTGGTCCGCCAGCACAAGGAGCTTGGACCTCTGGTAGTAGCCGAGGCGGTGATGGTGGCGGCTGTAACGGCGGCGGCGGCGGCGGTTCAGCTGTCACCGGGGCCCCCTCCGGATTCCGTGGACTTTCTGGCGCTGGCTCCGCTGTCGGTGCTTGCGGTCGATCGGATGATGGGGCGGCGGCAGCATTTCCCGGTAACTGGATCTCTGTGTCGGGGTCTTGCCGCCTCCGGAGCTGGTCGACGTGTTTACGGAGGACCCGGTCCCCATCTGTTAGGACTTCGTATGACACTGGCCCGGTGGGTTTTAGGATGCGCCCGGCCACCCACTGCGGCCCCGCCCCGTAGTTCCAGAAGTAGACCGGGTCTCCCGGTAGGAAGCTTCGGGGCGCCTCCCTGTTCTCGACCAGCTTTCTCTCTGGGGCTCGGTCCGGGTGGAGTCTGTCTAATAAGGTGGTAGGGCGGCGGCCCATTAATAGTTCTGCGGGGCAATGCCCGGAGATGGGGTTTGGGGTGGTGCGGTATGTGAGAAGGAAGCGGGCCAGCCGGAACTCCCAGTCCCCCTCCGTTATGCGGCTCAGGGCCTCTTTGGCGGTGCGGACCGTCCTCTCCGCCTGTCCATTGGTTGCCGGGTGGAAGGGCGCTGATCGTATGTGCCTGATGAGGTTCCTTTCGAGGAACGCTTGAAACTCAGCAGATGTGAACGCTGCCCCGTTGTCCGACACGATTGTGTCGGGTAACCCGTGCGTCGCGAATATTTTCCGCAGGGCCCTTATTGCCGCTTTGGCAGAGGTGGTAGACACTGGGCTTATTTCCACCCATTTCGAGTAGGAGTCTACCGTCACCATGAACTGGAGCCCCTGAAACGGCCCCGCAAAGTCTATGTGTAGGCGTGACCACGGCTTGTGGGTAGACTCCCAGCTTTGGGTTGGCGCTCTCGGGGGATTGGGGCGGACTTCCTGACACCGTGTGCACCCTCGGACCCAGGTTTCAATTTCGGCGTCCATCCCGGGCCACCACACGTAGCTCCTTGCCAGAGCTTTCATTCGTACAATGCCGGGGTGGGCCTCATGTAGCGTTTCTAGAACCCCTTGTCTCATGGGCCCCGGGATGACCACCCTGTCCCCCCATAACAAGCACCCTTTTAAGGCGGATAGCTCTTCCCGCCTGGCTTTGTATGCCGTGAACTCTGGCACTGTCTGTTCCGCTGGCCATCCCCTCACCACCCAGTTTAGGACCCGGGAGAGAATGGGATCTCGGGACGTGCGGGCAGCCACGTCTGCAGCCTGAAGGGGGGGTTGGCAGCTCCTCCATTAACAACACTGCGGGAGCCGGGGCCGGATCTTCCCCTGTATGCGGCAGCGGCAGGCAGCTCAAGGCATTGGCATGACCCAGCGCCTTGCCTGGCCGATGCTCCAACTGGTACTGGTAGCCCGCCAAAAACAAGGACCAGCGCAACACCCGGGGCGACAGTACCTGTGGCGTTTGTTTGTCCGCCGCAAACAGTCCCAAGAGCGGCTTATGATCGGTTACGAGCGTGAAGGGCCGCCCGTACACAAAGTTGTGAAACTTTTTTACCCCCGCCACCAGTGCCAAGCCCTCCCGGTCGATTTGAGCATAGTTCCGCTCCGCGGGGGACAGCGTGCGGGAGTAGTAAGCCACCGGGACTTCCCTCCCATCCGGTAGCTTGTGGGCCAAGACTGCCCCGACCCCATACGGTGATGCGTCGCACGCAAGGATTACCGGGAGCTTTTCATCAAAGTGGGCGAGCACCGCGTTAGAAATCAAGAGTACTTTAACCCCCGAAACGCCGTCGCCTCCCTCGCTCCCCATGCCCAAGGTGTCGCCTTATCCAGCAGCCTGTGCAGGGGTTCGGCCACGGCGGCCTTGTGGGGAAGAAAGGCGTGGTAAAAGTTCAGGAGGCCTAAGAACGCCTGGAGCTCGGCCTTGGACTTCGGGGCGGGGGCCTCCACGATGGCCTTCACCTTGTCCCTCGCCGGATGCAGGCCTGTTGCGTCTACCCGGTATCCCAAGAACTCCACCTCCGGCACCCCGAGGAGGCACTTTTCCCGCTTCACTTTCAGCCCCGTGGCTTGGAAACGTTCCAGTACAGTTCGGAGGCGGGCGGCGAAGCTTTCCGGGGTGGTCGCGGCGATGAGGACGTCGTCGAAGAACAGCGTCATCCCAGGGATCCCTTTCAACAAATCGTCCATTAGATTTTGGAATATCCCTGGGGCCACACTGACCCCGAACTGCAGCCGCTTCACCCGGAAGGCCCCCCGGTGTGTCACTATTGTTTGTGCCTCGGCCGTGGCCTCATCTACCGGGAGTTGCTGGTATGCCTGCGCGAGATCCAGCTTCCCAAATATGCGCGCCCCCGCCAGTGTGGCTAAGACATGGCTGACCACGGGTACGGGGTATGCGTGCGCCTGAAGTGCCTGGTTAATGGTGCACTTATAATCCGCGCAGATGCGGATTTCCCCGTTTGGCTTGACGGGTGTCACAATCGGGGTCTCCCATCGAGCGTTTGGGACGGGCTCTAGGACTCCCTGGGCCACTAACCGGTCCAGTTCGGCCTCGGAGGGCCAGGGGCATGGTGCAGAAGCGCCGTCGGACGGGCGTCACGGTGGGGTCTAAGTGAAGCGACACCGGGGGCCCTTTGTAACATCCCAGTTTCCCGTCAAAGACCTCCGGGAATTCCTTGCACACCGCCCCCAGTCCCGCACCCCGCACTTATTCACTCCCCCAATCGTTATGCCTAGGGCTTCGAACCACGCCCGCCCCAGGAGACTCACGAGATTTCCCTCTACCACCACCAAGTCCAAGTTCCCCTCAAAGTCTCTGTACTGCACTCGGAAAGTGCCGACTCCCCGGATGGGGACAGGGTTCTTTTGAAAGTCCACCAAGCTTAGTGGCGATGGACGAAGAGGGGGTCCCCTAATGGGCAAAGTCTTTTTAAAGTGTCAAGGGAAATGATGGACGCCGCCGATCCCGAGTCCACTTCCATGCAACAGGGGGACCCCTCGATCCTCACGGTTACTTGGATCTTCGGGGCCGAGGAGAGGTTGGGGTTGGGGAGGCGAAGTACCTGCAGCGGCTGGTCGGTGAGGTGGTACAACTCGGCGACCTCTTCCGTCGTCTCGTAGGCGGTGGACGATGCGCGGTGCGGTGGAACCGATGCTCTCGAATTCCTGTGGCCCTTGGACCGGCAGACCCGTGCGAGGTGTCCCTGCTTTCCGCACCCGTGACAAACGGCATCCCGGAACTTGCAGGATTTCCTTCCGTGGCCTTCCCCGCAGCTGGCACAGACGATCCGGTTGCCGGAAGGCTTGGTTGGCTCTCTGTTGGCCTGCAGGAACGGCGTCGGCCGGCGTTGTTGAGGTCTGAGGGCGAAGACCTCTTCCGTATCTGCATACCCAGGGCTGGGACTCCTCCCGACCACATGGGCGGTCGCGACCGGCCGTTCCCCTTCCGCGGCCTCGTGGGCTGTTGCGACGTCTAGGGCCTCGTCTAAGGAGAGCCTCCGGTGTCCCACCAACTTGCGCCGCAGCTTGGAGTCCGCCAGGCCCCACACGAACTGCGTCAGCAGGTTGTCCTCCACCTTCGGGAATCCGCAGTCCACCGCGAGCGCCCTTAGCGCGGCCAGGAAGTTGGCAATGGATTCCCCTTGGGCCTGGACTCGCCTCTGGAAATCCATCCTCTTGGCCAGGAAGGTCGGTCGGGGGCTGAAGTAGGCATTGAGGACATCCAGGATCTCCCCAAACGAGCTCTCCAAGGCCGTGCGGGGCACCAAGAGGCTCTTGGCGAGGCGGACGGTTTGGGTGCCGCAGGCGTTCAGGAGGATCGCTCGTTTCTGGTCGGGGTGGCGGATTTCGTTGAGCTCCAAGTAGCTGATGAGCTGGTCGACCCATGCGTCCCAGGTTTCTGGCTGCGACGGGTCGAAGTGCTCCAGTGTTACATGGGAAGCGGCCATGGTTCTGTCTGGAACGACGTGCGCCGGGGCGAGCGGTGCGGTGCTGCTCTCGGGGTCAGCGATGCGATGCTCGGCGAGCGGTGCGGTGCTGCTCTCGGGGTCAGCGATGCGGCGCTCAGCGGTGTCCTTTTCGTCGCTCATGGAGTCACGGAAGGCGTTGAAATCCCACCTTCGTCGCCACTGTAAAGTACTGGGTTTCGGGCCTCATGACTTGGACGACGACATAAGAGAAGACGCGTTTATTCGTACTTCACATAAGACAAGAACACACAGTAACGGCCGGAGGCCAACTATATACAGTTAGGGGGGACGGCCCTATATTCCTATTGGCGGGTTTGAATCGCCCGCCAATGCTGCCATTGGTTCACTACTGGCGAGCTCAGGAACCTAGTCCCTATTGTTCTCAGAGAGCGAAGCTTGGCTGTATTTCGCCAGCTCTGCCTTCTGATCCCAGGACACAACAATACTGATCACACCCCAACCATTGCCATCCCCGACCCATAGCAATGGGAGACTGCACATCTCACAAACCCCAGAGACTTCCGATGCCGAGTTAGAAAATACATTGGATAGCATGTCAGATAAGGATGATTCTAAACACCATACTTCAGTTTTTACCTGAGGCTTTGGTACAGTCTCTGCCCAACCTCCTCTCATCTTTCCTCTCCCTTCTTCAAGGCAGAGCAGTAAACTACTTTTTGTCCGGTCTGTGAGTAAATGTGTCACAGTGGTTTGAGGGAGAGGTGAAAACGTCAATGGCAGGCAAAAGGACAACAGAAGGCATACTCCTGTTGAAAAGCGATGAAAGCCCTGCACGCTCCCCTCATGAAGATTCATTATCCTTCTAGGTGCAGAAATGCATCTTGGATTTAAGAGCGGTATATGCCTATAGCATGCCTTTAAAAGCATTTAACTCATTCTAAAAGAGAAAACATTTCATCATCATTTTTTCAGTGTTTCCCACTATTTCCATTGGGGGAAAAAAAATGAAAAAAGGCCTTTAAAAAAAAAACTGGGGGAAAGGGGTTTTTCCCATTTATTCCTTGGGCCTTTACGTCTCTGAGTTGTAATCACATAAGGGGCTGGCCACAGACGGGGAGCTGGTTAGTATTCAGTGGAAACTGACACAAGCAGAATTTTCAAGCAGCTACCATGTGCTGAAAAGTCATGTGGCTCAGCCCAGATATGTGATAGAGAATATTGATGATCAATCAGTGGCAAACCATAAGGTAACTATGTGTTTATCAGTTCAGCTACCAAGTAAAAATGATCTACTCCCATTAACATTTGGATTTAAAAACATAAGAAGAGTCCTGATGAAGCAGACCAGTGGTCCATGTCAGCCAGCAACCTATTTCACATAGCAGCCAGCCAGTTACTCTGGAAGGCGAAAAACGAGGCCGTAGAGACTGAGGCCCTTCCCTGATGTTTGCCATAAAATACAGCGAGATATTATGACTGTGCGGGACCATCATTCCAAGGACGTTTGTTAGAATGTATTTTTTATATGTGCATGTGTGTGAGTGTGTGTGTGTGTGCACCTGGAAGTCATGGTGGGTAAAGCCTGCCCCCACCTCCCGACTGCTGGTATTTCAAGGAGGTCTCCCATCCAGGTACTTGCCAGAGTCAACCCTGCTTACTTCCGAGATCTGATAAGATCGGAATTGCCTGGGCTATCCAGGGCAGGGCAGGACTTTCTGCTTGGCTTAAAGTTCTAATAGTAGAGAAATTCCAGCACATTTACTGTACAGTCCTAAACAGATTTGCACTTTTCTAAGTCCACTGAAGCCAGTTGACTTAGAAGGTTGTTAACTCTGCTTGGGATTGCTCTGTAAGGCTGTGATCCTAAACACACTCGCTAGAGTCACAGTAAGCCCCACTGAACTGAATGGAGCCTGCTCCTGAATAAATGTGCATCGGATTGCACTGTTAATCCTGTAAAACCTGGTAGTTATAATTTCTTGGCTCAGAAGTCTCCATTTAAAGCAAAATCTAAGCAGGTCTGACCTATTCAGCTGCTTGGGAACTCCGTGTATGGCTATTAGAGTGTCTCAAATTTACCCTGGTAAGTGAAATAAGTAATTATCAAGTCAAGTTTATTAGTATGGTCAAGCGACCAGTCAATATAAAACATTTCCAAAAGGAAGATTGAGGCAAAATACACAGTAAATACATTACAATTAAATAAATATATAAGACGGCAGTAATTATCTTTTTTTCTCTCTCTCTCTTTCCAGTGGGCTGAGTTTGTCTTATTTGCTGCACTCCTCTTTATTGTGTGTGTCATCTTCTCCATCATGGGATATTTTTACCAAAGTATCAACCCAGAAGAGCTAATTGATGACGACAGCAAGCAAGATACACCAAGCAATAAAAACTTGATTGGCCTCGTTGAAAAAAACACAAAGCAGTAAGGTAGCTATGGACACTGAAGAGGTGTTTTAATTGCCTTAAAAAAAACCCCACAAAACTATAATTAGGAAATGGACTTCTTGCTGTTTCCCCCGGAAATTGACCTGAATATAACTGAAACAGCAGTATTCAGAATAAATGCAATGTAGTTTTAAATTTGCCTGTCTCTTCTGCCCCCATCAATTATTAGGAATAGTTCTTTCACATTTATATTTAGTTGAAACCACAGAAGGAGCAAAAAAACAAAAAATGCTGAAGGTCAAATGAGTAAAGTATCAGCTAAATCAGTTTCCAGTCCTACAAGTTAGGTGAAAATATGAAATGGTTAAAATACTTTTTTTCTTAATTTACTTTTTCCTCCTCTTGTTCCTTTTCCACGTCTCATAGGCTGGTCTACTACTGGCACCCCAAAGCCATAGGAGACATATACTGATTCCCAGTTGTTGTTCTTTCAGGATTCCTCAGTTCTCCTAACCAGAAGTCTCCAATTCATTTTTAAAACTCACACAGTGTCCTAAAAACTAATCAAGGCTGACTTATCCATCAGGCACAGTAGGCTCAGTGCTTAGGGCCCACGATATTTTTAGGGGCCCATGAAAATGTTTTGATTTCTTTTAAAATCCGAAGGGAAAAAATGAACTTTTAGGGTTAAAGAAAATGTTTTAATTTTTATCTCACATCAGAAAAAAATGAAATATTTGGGGCCCACAAAAATCTATTAATTTTTGCCTAAAACAGAAAAAAATAAATGTTGTTTTTTTTTAGTTATATCAAAAATAATTTTAATATAGATATTGTTGTGGTGGGAGGGGCCCATGAAGGCAGAAGTGCCTAGGGCGGAGGAAAGTCATAACGTGGCCCTGAAACCAATGCACAGGTGTTGGTGGAAAACTGGAACGTCTCCCTCTGAGGTGGAGGACATCTCTATGGGTTATTCCCATATTTTTAAATTACTAGTTCATCTCTTAAAATGGAATTTTGTGTTTTCCCTGGGATTACCAAGTGACCTTTCCTTTGGTTATCTTTCCTGTTGCAATCATTGTGGTATTGGAACAATTCTGGGAGGCGCACCACTCATAGTAACCAATGGGAAACCATTGTATGGTCCATGGGTGCTTGGGAAGGAAATAAAGAACCCTAATTTACCATATGTCTCCTCAGTTATTTTTACAGGATAGTGGGATGAGAAGTAAATCCACAGCACAGAGAAACAGGCCTGGCTAAGTGACTGTAAACAAAAGAGCTCTTAAAAAAAAGACAGCATGCAAATCACAGGCTGAAAGAACTGCTGAAGATTACACACTTACTCATGTTTCAAAGATAATTATATTATTGCACTGTGCTTTGCAAGAGAGCAATCTGGGAGAAAGCAGCAAACTTTTTCTAGTGAGGTCAAGTAACCCCCCTGTCATAAAGAGCAATGTTTTCTCATTCTACCTAAACAAGATAATATATTCACTTGTTTTCTTCCTTCTTTTCTCGTGCTCACTGTATTTAGGGATCATTCTGCATATTCTTTGTGCTTCAGGAAATGTGCTGTTTTCCTAATTTTGTTTTACGATATAATGCAAATTAACTCAGCAAGAGGTGAATCACTCTACTACAATGATTTCTGAGCGGCTTCCAAATTAATAGAAAATAGGCCTCTTTCCCCTTCATTCCAAATCCCAGGCCTGAAAGAACAGATGAATTCCAGAAGTGGTAAGCGGACATGGTTTTAAATTCCTGGAACATTTGCATTTTTATATGCCTTTGTACTGGACATTTGGTATTGGAATACGCACACAGTGCATCAAATGACTGAGAGTTATGGGCGGCATTTTCTTTTGTTATGAGATTATCAGAATATAAAGGGCTTAATGTTACTATCAGCCGAACGTGATTCTGCTGCCCTTTAAAAAGATGTCATTTCCAAAAGGTCTTTTTTTAGAGGAAGAAAAAAAATCAGTAAGATTAGCACAAATTGTAATACCCTTAGAGCTTAAATTAACAGAATCCTTCCAAGATCATAAAAGAGTCCTTTTATATGCAATGTGAATTTTTCCCCAACTGCATCACCAAATGCCCATTCGTTGCTGTATTTACAGCAGTATTAGATAGAAAGGGTTTGAGCTGTCCTTCATATAGGTTAGAGATACTGCAAATCCACTTGTAGCTGTTTTGACCCATTTGGGGAAAAAATCCAAATACAACAGTACAGTCATATATTTATTAGGCAGGCACACACACACATCCACACAGATCCCACTGGACTCAGAATTGTAAGCTGTGTAATAAGGGGAAACACAGATAATCAATAATGGACATATCACATAAAAGGAATCATAAGGGTCTCTGCAAAGACAATAGATTATCAAATATGCCCAGTAACAATTCCATATCCTGTCCCCATCCAAGGAACAAACAAAATGCATAATCAGACATATTACAGTATTTTAGAAAATCTGGATATTGTCTCATTTCAACAATGAACTTAATCCAAACCATTTTCAAATTGTTTCTTTTAAACAATCATTATTTCTTTAAGGATTATTGTAGCATCCCTAGAGGCATCAGAACCCTTTATTTTGCCTATGAAGCTTGCATCATGACTGACATGTAGATGATACAACAACAAACAGTACAGCACACAGTAGGAAATAGCAAAGAAAAACAGAAAACAACTGTGAGCTGAATACCCCGCCAAAAATATACAAAAGGAGACTTCAATAAAGTGAAATGCATATAGAGGCCCAGGACAGACTGGCAATTTGCCCCGGTATCGAGTCGCGGCAAAAAAAACCCGGAGTAAACGATACCGGGTTTTCCCGTCCACACAGCGGGGGCCTCTGCCGGAAGATACTGGACGGAGGCGCGCGGGAGCGTTCAGACTGCCGCCCCGGAGGCGCGCTATATTAGCTGTTTCCCCATTATTTCGGCTGTGGGTGTATGTGCGCATGAGCGCTTGAGCGCTCATGCGCATAAGCGCATTTTGGCGATTTTTTTTTTTTTTTGCCCTGCAACGCCGGCACCGCATTGGGCAGTGGAGCGGAGCGCAGCCAATCACACCGCTGCTGCCTCATGCCCAACGCAGGTTGCTCCCGGCTTTTCGGCTGCACGTTCAGACTCCCCGGAAGCGGAGAAACGCGCGACAAACGCAGGCTTTCAAGATTTGCGTCGGCTTTTATCAGGTGTTTTTTAAATCTGGCAGTGAAGCGCGAGAGCACCGGTAGGCTACGCGTGGGGGACGCCAGGCAGATGTGCCTGTGTGAACATTCCATTTAATCCGATATTGAGTCGTTGTCAGCCCGGGTCCCATCCCGCGGCAAATTGCCAGTCTGTCCTCGGCCAGAGTCTGAAATGAATCTATTCATATAATCCCTCATAGGAAAATGCAGAAGCCAACAAGATCCATAATAGGAAAATACAGAGTCCAAAATATTTATACTTATATACACTTTTCCCAGGAAATTTTCAGTGTTTCAGACTTCTGGTCCTTCCTCAGGAACAAAGAACTGTGGAAGTGCTCAACACCAGTGCTCCAGTATTCACTGGCTGGGGCTTGCCCTGTCACACCTATGGCCCTACTCTCCCCCCCCTTCTCATTATACCTATTTCTGCATTCCCGCCTTCACTCCTTTCCCCTCCCTTCCAGCTGATACTTTCCTTATCCTTTTCTCCCGCCCGTTCCTCTCTCCATTTCCACTTCTTTCCCTCTCTTCCCCCTTGGTTTAACCCAGTCTTCATAGCTCCCCTTCCTTTCCTCCTTCCCTACTTGCCCCATTCCTGTGCTTCCTCCCTTCTTGCTTCCTTCCTTAAGGTCAAACTGGTTGAGACACTAGAGATCCTTGTTCCTGAGCACTGCAACCCCTGGAGGAGTTTAAACTCCCTCTTTTCCTTGATGTTAATTAGTTCTCCTGCAGGTACAATTTGCTGTGGTAAGGAAACATTATGTTTCCAACTAGTTTTCCCTCTTGAATTAAATAGCAGTTCTACAAAATTGGTATACATGAGGAAAAATGATTAGGCAATAAGAACTAGTGTTGACACACACACTCCTGAGATGACACCAGAAGTCAACATGGTTGGGCATCTGCTGGATCCCTTCATCCAGGAAAGGGTCAGCTGCTGACTGGGAGATGCTGAGACAATTTCACCTTTTCTGGGAGATTTGCAGAACTTTAAAGAGAGAAGATTGAGGGTCTCAGTGTCTCACCTAACTCATCCTTTAGCTGCCTCCAGATGCCTTCCTTTCTTATTTTTCTCTGCCTTTCTTTCCCTCACCTCCTGTGTCTTGTCTTTTCCAAGAAGTTTTCCATCAGGTTCTTCATGAAGAAGTGGAGGAAGGACATGGGGGAGATCACAGCAAGAAACTGAATTTATGCCCCAATCATAGTTTAATTACTTCTTGTTGTGATGTATGAATGCAGCCAATGTCACATTTGCAGTGGCACGTTAACCTGAGCAAAAATTAGATTGTCGAACTGGCAACGTCATATAATTAAACAGCTGAAGACTTTCTAACTCTCCAAAGAGAACTCTGTATAATACTGGCCGTAAAAGGCTCTGCCTCCCAGGGAATTCAAAGCTCTTTGACAAGAGACTGTTTAGAACAGTAGAAGAGAGACATAAAAGGTGTTCCTGCTTGTTCTGCAGATCCATCTTTATCCGAATTTTCACTTGTTATGCTGCTCCAGAGCTCCATCGCACCCTCTTCAGGATCTGTTCAATGTTACTATTGCAATGCGAAATGTTCAAGCAGTAATTTGGGGAAAGCAGTACTGAGACTGAGGATAAGACCCCAGTCATAATCTGAGAAAGTCTCATGCAATTCATGTTTCCCCTACTCTCTTTGTTTTGAAATCTGGCAATGAAATGGGTAGTTCATGGTCCCAAGATTATTTTTAGGTAAAGGTAAAGGTTTCCCTTGCTCAAAAGCCAGTCGAATCTGACTCTAGGGTTGCAGTGCCCATCTCCATTTCCAAGCCGAAGAGCCAGCGCTGTCCAAAGACATTTCCGTGGTCATGTGGCCGGTGTGACTTGACACCGAGGCACACGGAATGCTGTTACCTTCCCACTGAAGCAGTACCTATTTATCTACTTGCAGTTTCTTGCTTTCGAACTGCTAGGCTGGCAGGAGTTGGGGCCAGAGACAGGAGCTCACTGCATCATGCAGCATTCAGGTCTCGAACTACTGAACTACCGACCTTCCAGCCTGCAATTCAGCATCTTAGCCACTTGAGCCACCAAAGCTCCCTATTTCTAGGACTGTTTATTAATTTAGATAGTTGGCTGCCATGACATTTTCTGGCACAGTTCAACAGCCACAGGAGACAACACATTCATAGAATTCTGGGAACCCGGCCTGTGACTTCTTTCTACTTTCTTTACTCGCATCTGTATATATAGCAAGTAAGGATAATATTTTATACACCTGATGAAAGTTCATGGAGCTACAAATGTGATACTTTTTATGGAGCTAGAAGACTGTTGTGTCATCTGCCATCAGTGTGTAGAACCATGCAGTAAGACACCTGTGGACTGTATCCCAACCAACTTTTCCACAGGTGGAAAAAGGAGGAGGGAATCTCTCTTGATTATGAAAAAGGCTATGTTGGGGATCATGAGACCTGCGTGGACTAAAGCCGTGTGAGCTGGGGGCTTTAATAAAGAGGGGAATTGGGTGAGACTGAGAAGAAGAAAAAAGCTGGTCAGGTACAACTCTTTTGTCCTTCCATTTCAATTGCATGATTAAAAAAAAAAGTTCCTTAGCAATATGCAATTTACAACCCACATTATATTTAGTCTTTGTTGCTATGATGTTAAACATCCTATCTGGTAAGTTCCAATGAATTTGGCACAATGTAATTACCACATATATGTGTTTGGGATCGTGCCCTTGACTGGTTAATGATTCATATGGTACATAAGTTTTGTAGTCGGAGTTGCTTGGACTTGACTGTAACTGATGATGACATCTGCCCTCATGTTTATTTCATCTGCTCAGTCTCCCCTATTGTTCTTAACTC
Source organism: Gekko gecko (assembly GCA_029375565.1). Classification (NCBI taxonomy): domain Eukaryota; kingdom Metazoa; phylum Chordata; class Lepidosauria; order Squamata; family Gekkonidae; genus Gekko; species Gekko gecko. Next base: position 71,391,661 of record JAPDNY010000003.1, on the reverse strand, counting down.
CTCCTGCAGCTTTCTCCTAGATAAAGCTGTCAACGAGCTGACACTTCCATCTTCTCCATCATGACTTTCCATTATGGCTCCCCTGAGTTCTCTTGAACTAAATTCTTGGCTCTTTAAGCAAGATAAAGCTGAGTAAATCAGTATGGCCATGCTTGTCTGCATAGACACCCTTTTCATCAAACAGCAAGATTAAATTATGCTCCCCTGATAAATTGATTTGATGAGGCAATTTGTACAGTGAATGTGATATTTATAAAGTTCCAAAGGAATTGGGGTCAAAAAACCATTGCGATAATAAAGACTTCTCAAGACTCTCCTGTTATTTGTGCATTTGCCTTTATCCCTTCTTCCCTGGCCATAGAAATAAGATTTCCAGAGTTTCCAGAAATAAGATTTCCACATCAGTTCAGTTTCTTATTCTAGATTTTCTACATTGATTGAAGAATTCTACTCCTACTGCATTTAAAATTATTAAACGTGGGAATAAAATAAGGGAACAATTCTGCCTACTAGTACTAAGCACTTCATACATCTGCTATTTGACTTCAAATCCCTTAATCTATGATTTTATAACAGGGTGCATCAATTATAAAAACAAGAACAAATTTTTTATTAGGACCAACCAAATTGACATAATTAATTGAAAACAAAATGATTAAGATTAAATTGGACCTGCATCTTAAAGGGTATTTCGCTGTTCAAAACAAGGGTAGCCACGGAAAAGCTAGACGAGGAATGTTCATTCAAGCATTGATATTTGGGCGATACTTTGAGAAGGGTGGAAATTGGACGGATCTTCACAGCCTACACTGGTCCCTGCTGGTCCATATCATATTGATGACAAGGCCCAGTATAGATGTCAAATGATAGGCACTCATCCTGAGTTGGTTGGCAGCTCCTGTGGAGACTGGGCATCCATGGAAGCCTGGCAACCTGACAGAGATGGGGGCACCGGGGGGCACCTATGGCAACGCCTCCCTAGGAAGTGCAGGCAAAGACTCTATTGGATGGCACAATAAAGAGAAGGGCAGGGCTTGAATCGGCGTGAGCCAAGGGACATGGGTCAATTCCAACAGGTCAGGGAGCCTCAGCAGAGGCTGGCCTAATGGGACAGCTGCCAACACTACACCCCCATGGATGGCAGCTGTAGTGGCCTCACACGAAAGGGAGGGTGAAAACAAGGCTTGTGTGGGGTGCTGGAAGGGAAGCCTGGCCAAGGAGGAAGTGCATGGACTGTTCCCTAGTGCAAGGGACATGAGGCGGAGGAGGGTGCTGTATTCCCTATTCCCCATCCCCTGAGGCCTTGGGGTGGAGGGTGTCGTTGCAGCAGACTTGAGCAGCAGGTGGTGTGGCATGACAGCTTGACCTCCCTGATTTTCACTACAGAGAAACTTGGAGCACTGACTGGATGCAATTTGGGTAACGCACCCTGCAAAATTAGAATCAAGGTAAGCTGCACCATCCATATGGTGAGTATCATACAGTTGTGGAAACTCTTTTTTGTGAAATACTTTCTTGTTTCTGATTGTGGCTCTAGCTTACAAATAACAAAGGCAGTTGCCATTCCAAACCATAAAAATAATGGTGTAGGGATTATGCAGATGCAGGACTTCGGCTGCCGTCAGACACGCTAAACAATCCACTTTCAATCCATTTTCAGTGCACTTTCCAACTGGATTCTACTGTGTGAACTGGCAAAATCTAGTTGGAAAGTGCGTTGAAAGTGGATCGAAAGTGGATTGTTTAGTGTGTGTGACCGCAGCCTTTCGTTTACATCAGTATGTTTCCTCCCAAAAGCTCATGGTTCAAGGAACTTTTAGCATTGTTTGTAGCTAAAGATGTTAAGGGTCCCTTGCCTCACATCACAACAGCTCTGAGAATTAAAAAGCCAACGACCATCAACTCCAGAAATTGGTCTAATTTTGTTGCCTTGTCTTTGAGGCCAGCAGTAAAAGAGCGCTCCAAACAACATTGGATTAAATAGTAATTGGGACTATATCCAGCCATACAGTCAGGTCTGAAAAGTGCATCTTCATTATGAGAAAGCTACATTTTGCTACTGTTTCCAAGAAACATCTACTCTTAACTTTAATTACAGCAAATAAAATAAAGTATAGTAGTGAAGCGGGGAGAGGAGAGCTTTCATCCAGTCAGTGAAACCACACCAGGTCAGTCAGAGGAGGATGTTTATTATTAGCGCTAGGTCAACCAGCTTCAAGAGCAAAAAGGGCTGACCCCTTACAGATGCATTTAGTTCTCTAATATACCTTACAGTGTGCGCGTCAGAAGCTGGACAATGGAAACTTTCCTTTACACAGTCTCTCTCTCTTCCTGTTGAAGAGGGCGTTTCATTCCGGAAGCACCATCTCTTATTTTGCATTACAAGCTAGCTCTAAGATCTAAGCATCTTTTGCACCTGGGCATCTTTGAAGCTCAACCACAGCCTTGCTTCCAACCACATTTAATAACCGTTTTTGATAAACAGAAATGTCATGCCCTTTTCTATGAAACTTGTGGGTGGGGAAATTCAGGGTAGTGATGAAAGGTTTGAGGCCAATTTTTTCCTTTTAATTTCTTTAATTCAATTTTATTGCTATAGTAGCTTGGACTCATTTCAGCCTTCTCCCCCCACCCGACTTTATGATAATAAATGGACACATAACATGTAGTGACTTATTAGAGTATATGTCAAGCACACAACTTCAGGCTCTTCTGATGATGTACTATAGGTGAGTCACTTTTCAAACGTTTACCAAACAAGTTAACATGCTTGCCTTTACTTCATCCTACATTTGCATTTTTATCTTCTTGATAGCCACAGTTGCATTGAGCAAGCATCTCATTGAAAACATAATCTTAGTATGCCATAGACAAATAAATGAGCACCAAGGATAGGCTGAATTAAACCTAAGAGCCTGAAAGATCTTCAGTTTATCACTGCAAAAATTCCAGAAGGATAGCCACATTTGTTGCAGCCAAAATTACAGAGTCCTTTGTCACCTATAGAATAACAAAGCCCTCTTCAACCAGTTTTGCTATATTTAGGGATGGGCGTGAACCAGAAAAATGTGGTTCATATCAGTTTGTGATTCAAACCATAATATGAATCAAACTGGAAGGTTCATTCACAAACTGGTTTGTAGTTCGTGGCCCCGCAAATCCGCTGAAAAGTGTGAAAAACAGCTGAGTGGCAGAGAATTCCCCACTGCTCAGCCACTTTTTGTGCTTTCTTGTGCCGTCCCTTTAAAGTTTAAATGGACGGCACAAGAAAGCGCAAAACAGTTGAGTGGCAGGCTGCTCCCTGCCACTCAGTTGTTTTTAAAGCTCTTGCAGGGTGCAGAAAGCAGGAGTTTAAAGGGACTCAGAGTCCTTTTAAACCCCTACTTTCTGCTCTATTCATGAACCATCATGAACTGCCATGAACTGCTTTAAAAGTTCGTGGAAGTTTGTGACAGTAGACCTGTCACAAATTTTGGTTCGTGAACTACAAACAGGACAAAATTCATGACGAATTTTGCTTTGTAGTTCATAAGAACATAAGAGAGGCCAATGTTGGATCAGGCCAATGGTCCATCCAGTCCAACACTCTGTTACACAGTGGCCAAAAATACCAGGTGCCATCTGGAGGTCCACCAGTGGGGCCACGACACTAGAAGTCCTCCCAGAGTTCCCCCCCCCAGCACCAAGACTACAGAGCATCACTTGCCCCAGACTGAGAGTTCCTATTTATACCTTGTTGCTAATAGCCACTGATGGACTTCTGCTCCATATGTTTATCCAGTTCAGTTCATGCCCATCCTTACATATATTTACATACAATAGAAAGGTGAAGGGGAGCTATTACTAAAACAGGCCAAAAAGTTCTGAGTCATAGACATTGCAGAACACTGATTAAAAACAAAATCTAATCAAAAGAGTAAAAGAGCCAATCAGAGTGAGTGTAGGCCACTCTCATCTGCTGATGACATAAGATAAATTGTAGACATGTAAGAACATACAATACCTTTTTACACATTACAGCCAGTTACATTTTTCTTTCTATAAATAAAACTCCCCTCCTTACAAAACAACCCAAGAAATATACTTTAATGAGTCCACATAATACATTGGGATACAACAATACCACATGGCCCTTTTTATAGAAAAATTGAGGGAGGGAGCATTTTTCAGTTCTCTGGGTTGATAACAGTCCCTCCTGACACCCTCATGACCCTTCCTGATAACCTGGAGAACATCCTCCTCACCCCAGAAAGATATGTTCTTGGCACAGAAAAATACCTCAGGTTAGAAATTCTTAATTTTAGATGTTCTTAAAATTCATGAAAGTTTGTTAGTTTTCTAATATTTTTGGTATACAATATAATTTTTCTATTTTCACACTTAAAAAAAACTCTCCTATATAATAAAAACATTTTCATCTGGCAACGTTCGATGCAGTCCAAAATCAGATGGGAGCCTCATCTGCCAATCAGAAGGCACTGCCTGCGTTGGCTGGCTCCATGGCGTAAGTCCCATCCACAGAACTGCCCACCAGCGTCTCAGGCTCGGTGAGAAAAGAAAGGGGGGAGCACAGCAAACAGCCAGAAAAGCTAGGAAAACTGGCCACGGAGAAACACGCGCCCCTACAGGCTCACTGCAGGCCTCATTTGCCCCACCGAAAGGGAGTCCCCCAAAAAATGCCCCTCTGCCACCGCAGTCTGAAGGCAGGCCTCCACTGCCTCCTTGGCTTCTGCGTGTCTGGCCCGACAGAGAGAAGCCCCACACATGTGACATGGCTGCCTGTGTGGCAGCCAGGCGGAGGGCCAGTGTGCGGTGTCCTCAAAAGCTGAGGCCTGGCTGGCTGAGTTGGCAACTTACCAAGAAGCACACTGGGCGAGCGCCATCTGGCCAGCCCTGGGCCCTCCAAGCCATGTCGCTGCACAACCTCTGAGATTGCTGGAAGGCCTCGGGGAGGCCGGCCCAGGTGGAGTGGAAGCCCCAGCAGAGGCCTACTGATGGGCATGCATCATCATCTGTGAGGGAGCCAGAGACAGTGGCGGCACTCTTTCACTCCTCTGTCTCCCTCATGCAGAGCACTGCGGAGAAGAAGGCCAAGCCACAGAGCCGGCCCCCAGTCCACTTCAACAACTGCACCATGAGGCAAAAGCACAGAGGTGCCAGCGGACTCACAAGCAACTGAGGAGGAAGCGGCGGGACGGCAGCAGCTGTGCCAGGAGTGCGCCACTCCACCACCTGCCCTGTTGTGCTTCAGTGAGGTAATTCTGCTGCCACTCCGCGATGGGCCCTGTCACCAGCACCATCACCACCAGGCCTCTCCGCTGCAGAGGCACCGCCGTGCCAACCGCCTCCTGCTGCCCAGCCCTGGCAGCAGCAACCAGGACACTGGCAGCGGCACTGGAGGGGCGCCCAAGAACAAGGATGATGATGGCCCTTCTTCTGGTGAGGGAAGGGCAGGGACGGCCCAGGCCACCTAACGCCTATCCCCGCCCTACTAAATAACCGGCCCTACATCTGCTGGTGGTCTGGCCACGGCGCTTGGCCAGAATTGCCGGGGGGGGGGTTCGCCCAACTCCTGCAGCCTACTGTGCTCTCCCAGGCCGTCTTCCTAGAGTTCATTGCATTTCTTACCACAACGGGTCTTATCACTAGTAGTTTTATAAAGGAATTGTTCTGGCATGAGTTATTTGATATACAAATGGAAAGGGGTGAATCTTCTCAGAAGAAACATTCTGCCTCATGTGAAAGTATGTTTTCAGGCTCTTAGACTTTTGGTACTGTGAAACATATCTGCCACCACAAGTTACATTAGGAATTTGGATTGGGGTATGACTACATCCCAGAATACAATGGAATGTAAGCTTTTTCACACATTTGTTAGAGATGATTTCAGCCCTTGGCAAGATATGATTTCTCAAACAAACTTGCGTCACAGGATTGTTGTGAGGGCAAACAGGAAACAAACTTTCAATAACAATTTACATAGTACTGTGCATTTCAGAAAATTACAAGTGCAGGGCCTGCAAGACTCAATGAGTCTGCCCCCGCATCACTGAGTTTGGTGCATCTCCAGGCCCCACTATCCACCTCTGAGCTCAGCTACAGCGACAGTGGTGTCTGGGAGCCACTCTGATACTGTAGTGGCTCCCAGCATCTGCCACCACTGGGCCTGGAGCAGCTCCCAGTTCTGCCACCACAGCCAGACCTGGAGCAGTTCCTTTCATCTGCCACTGCAGCAACAGGGCCTGGACTTGCTCCTGGCATCTGCTACCTCTACAGACAGGCCTGGAGTAGCTCCCAGTGTCTGCTGCCATGGCCACAGCCAGGTGTGGCTCCTGGTGTCCCAGAGTGGCTTCCAGTGGCTGCCACTGCAGAATCATAATAACTGCATTGTGTTTGGGGGGGGATTTAACTCCCCCCAATCTATTTTTTAAAGATTTCAGATTTTTCTGCAAACCTGCAGTGTCCCCCAAGTTTTCAGGAAATTCTGTTTAGTGTCGATGTGGCCTTGATCCATGGATTTAGGTATCAACAGATGGGGGGGGGGGCACACATTGTGTTTAGATATATAGATAAAAGATACAAGGCATAATCTATGGCATAAACAGATGGCCCATAAGTTTATGTCACTCAAAAATTTTTAGGAAGATCAAATAAGGAAAAACTATGGTTTTCAAGTTGAATAGCATACCTTGTGAATTTCCACAGGAATTTTACTGCAAAGAAAAAGGTTAACAAGAAGAAAGTCTCCGTATACCAAGAACCCAAATTAATATTTCCCAGGTGACATTCAAAATCACAGCATCTGATCTTTCCTTCATCTGGTGAAAATAATTGTTATCCCACTTCTATGTAACAGAAAAAGCAGTGGTGAAAATCAGCAGTGATAGATAACTATGACAGGTAGAATACCAGGGAAAAAAACCCGGTGCAGCTCATTCACAATAATTTCTAAGCACAGGCCCACCCAGTTCAGACATTTTGGCCTGTAGTACTACCCTCCCTTCACACAGTGAGGACTGGGTCTTAACCTTGGAAGCACATGTGCTGAAAGGGATGTGCATACTATAATTCAGGTGTGCAGTTCCCCTGAGCATTGTGGTTGTTCTGCTCCTTCATAGATCATATGTGTGAGTTGCTCAGATTCCTCACCCATTACCCAGATCACATAAGAACAATGTATTTTGCCCAGAGGCAGGTAGGCATACTTCTATGGCCCAATCCCATCCCTCAACACACATGGCAATAATGAATGTCTCTCCTGTGCCTTAGAGCTCCAGAGTAAAATTATGGGAATTCAGGCAGCAAAAGACATAACCCATTCTCTTCCCTTTGGGAAGATCTCCATTTCCTTTCAGCCCTGTTTGTCATATCAGTATTGCTGTATATGAGTTTAAGATCCTTACTGGGAAGACAAGTATTTTTTTTTAAAGTACTCTTTGGTGGTTTCAAAAGGCAATTGCCAGTTAGGTATACCAAAGGTAACACACCCCAGCTACCAGTCTTGTGCTCCCCAGCAGTAATCGTTGTAGATTAGGAAGCAAACAAACCCTAAGGAAGAAAACTATTATACCAGCCCTCTCATAATAATTAATTATGAAGATATCATCATTCATGTTTGTAATCTATGAAATGTCACAGAGTAATTGATTTTTGTAGCTCAATGAATATTAATGGCAAGGCTGCAAACAATGGTTGCAAAATAACTCATTGGGGGGGGTCATCTCCTATAACTTTGATCATCCCGAACTACTTCCAGCCTCAGAAAAGAGCGCAACTTCATCCCTCTCAGTCCACGGTGGTCAGTGTTCCGTCAGATATTGATTGACAGTGTCTCAGTTTGCTTCAATGATATATGCAACTGAGGGCAGCCAGACCATACCTACTGGCCAAAGGAGTGCGGTGAACTTCACAGACACAGGAAATCCTTGGGATCAGATTAGTTTCATTAAAAACAGTTTTGAAACAAATGGAGATGCAGATTTATGCTTCTGTGAAGCTTTTATGGATGCCAGCCAGGCCAAATGTTTCAACATCCCAAACCATGGAGGAATATTACATGTAATAACTGAAAGCAGCTCGAAACCATTCCGGTTTCTGGCAATTTAAGGACTGCTGCAAAAAATGGAATCAGGGTCACCAGGGCTGTCACAACCCCACTACCACCAGCTCTCAGGGCTGCCACAGAGACACCAGGGTATAACTCTTTAAACCAGGGTCGTTCTAACCAGTACAGTAGTAGCAACAAAGGATGAAGGTTTGTGGTTCCTAAGCTCTAATTGGTAGCATAGGCGTGGCCAGGCCCGTAGCTACAGTGGGGCATTCTGGGGCCCAGCCTCCCCAACTTTTCACTGGGACCCCCTGACTTAACACCTGGCAAGCCCCCCAATTTATTTCTGATACTTGCCACCCCTGCCAGGGTGGCAAAACAAGCCTCACGCCATCCTTCTCTCCCTCCAGCTCTCTGAATTGATCCTCAGCAAAGAGAGCCCCGCCCTATACTTCCATGCTGCTACTCTCACGTGTGCAGGCAAAGCAGCAAACCCCACCTCTAGTCCCACCATGCTGGTAATCTTGTTCCCGTGCTTAGCCCACCGGGAGGAAAGTGCGCCAGCTTGCCTGCATGCTTTCCTGCGAGGAGACCACCCCATGCCTCGGGGCCAGGCAGTGCCGCGAGCCGACCGGCTGCCTTCAACTCCCCCCGCACCTTGAGCAGGCTGGCAGGTGGTGTGTGGGGCACACAGAAGGGTGGGGGGGACCAGATTACCTGCCCCGGAGGCAGCTGGACCGAGAGAACCAATCAGTGGAAGCCTTGGGAAGCTCCCCCCAGCTGAAGCAGCTGCTGACAGATGGCTGCCCACCTGACCAGGGGGGCGGGAGACCCCTTCCCCAACTGGCACTCTTGCCCTTTGCGTGCAACTGGGACAAGGCTGGGGCACCTCAATGGAGTGCTGAGTGCTGGCAAAGGAGGAACTGTGCGTCCTGGGGAATTGATTCAGCCAAGTTGTTGGGTTCGGGGTTGCAAGCGGGTGCTCAGGTCAACTTGACAAATTTTGTTAGTCTTTAAAGTGTGCAGTCGGACTCTTACAGGGTGTGAGTGACTTGGCTCCTGGCTTCAGCGGGGGTGGGGGTGGGGTTTGCAGCAGTCAATTTAACCAACTAACTGACTCATGCAAGTACTTAGGTCTCTTAAAGGCCTATCTCTTGACAAGGGCAGACTTGTAATTTTTAGCAAGAACAACTGCAAGGAATTTATGCTCAGAACCACTAAATAACCAGGAAAAGCAAGAGCCAAGGCAAAATTTTAACTTTGCATCCTAAGTAAACTAATTTATCTGGAAAATTGTTACCCCACTTTTCTGTTCCCGAGGGTATCCAAAGTGGCATAAAAAACAACAATAATATCTTGACCACGATAAAATCAATATGTATAAAACATAAAACACACTAAGTTAAAAGCTACAGAAAAAGAAAAAAAAACATAAGCAGCAGTCTGTATAAGACATCACTGCAAACAACATATAATTAACTACAGAACCAAGTTTGAGCCCGCTGCTGCTGTGGAGGGCTGGGAAAGGGAAGGGAGGCTTCCCAGCTGCTTTTGGTCAATTTCACTCCCCAGGATCAGCTGCAGGGCTCTTTCTGTAGCAGGAACTCCTTTGCATATTAGGCAACACACCCCTAATGTAGCCAATCCTCCAAGAGCTTATAGAGCTCTTCTTACAGGAGCTACTGTAAGCTCTTGGAGGATTGGCTACATTAGGGGTGTGTTGCCTAACATGCAAAGGAGTTCCTGCTACAAAAAGAGCCCTGAGCTGTTATGTTTAACAGTTGAGCTGAGAGGAGTGAAACTGACCAGAAGCAGCAGGGCAGCTTTCCTTTCCCACCCCCCTCTAAGAAGCACTCCTCTAAATCTGTCTCTTCTGCCTCCACGCTGGCAAAGAACAAGAAAAGGGATAAGTCAGAGAAGCCTGGCTCTCATAAGTCTTCCAGTAGGGACCCTCAGAAGTCTCACACATTGAGCAGCCTGGTAATCCCTAAGGGCTCTGCACTGCCTACAATCCCACAGTCGCATCCCCTGTCGATGCATCCATCCATACCAGAGCTGCCTAAGGTGCAACCGGCATCCCCGATTGAGATACTCGACTCTCCAGTCAGGCAGCTGAACCCTCCGGTATTGGAGATGAACCTTGAACAGCATCCTCCGTTGGTATTGGCCTCCAAAGCTGATGATGATGTCATGGCTGATTATGCTGCAGGCCACCGCTCTCCATCGGTGTCCTCTTGGGCCAGTGACTGCTCCAGCCTTGACCGTCGTTACCAACCTGATGACTGATCCCGCTCTCCCATCCATGCGGACAACCGCGGTCAATGGGATGAATATCCGGTACATCCTAGACAACACCAATCATCCCGTTCACCCAGGAGAGAATATTCACCCAAACCGCATACAGGTCCGGGCTCTCCTTCTTGATACCAATATCACCCATCCACGTTTCCTCCGTGGGATCACCATTATCATATGCTGTACTGGTTCTCCTCGTACCCTCTATTGGCATCAATGCCCTGGCTGATACCTAAGAGGCCAGATGACTGGGACCGTCATTTCCACCTCTCCCGCTCCCCACGTCAACAACCTTCTTCTGCATCCATCTCCAAGCCACCACCATCTCCTCCACCAAAGCATGTTTCACCTCCCCATCCAACATCTACTCCACCACCATTATCAATCCCTCTGAAGGAACCTCACCTACCTATACCAACCCAGGGACCTGGATCACATTCTGAAACCTCCCCAGTCGCTTCTGATGCCAATCAGTCTGAGGATGAGATGTCACCCAGAGATCTCTCCCCAAAACATAATGTCACTGAGGATCTCCCAATTTCTCCTTCTGAGGACCTGTCATCGTATGGAGATCTCATCAAAAGAATGGCACATTCGTTGGGCCTATCCATCATCCAACCTCAACCATTGGACGCAGTCTTTGACGTGATCCAATTGGACACATCGACAGCAATCTCCATTCCCGTGTCAACCGTCCTGCAGGCAGCAAAAGCTCCCTGGGAGAAGCCTTCCTTGGCACCGGTGTCGACCAGAAGGCTGGATCACATGTACTGAGTGCAAGAGACAGGAGCAGAGTTTCTGCATGTCCATCCCAAGCTGAATTCCATGGTCGTCTCTTCTTCTTCCAAGAACAAACGTACTCACACTACTCCCTCTGACAAGGAAAGCAAGAAACTTGATTCCTTTGGGAGACGTTTTTACTCAGCAGGGGCCTTGGGAATCAAGACATCTAATTACATTGCTTGCATGAGTAGGTGCCAGTATGCTTTATGGGAACAACTGACTGATATTTTGCCACCTCTTCCAGAGGACAAATGTCAGACAGCCCAGACTTTGCAAAAAGAGGGCATGGTTTTGGCCAAGCAGCTTCTGAATTTGTCTAAACATTCTCTGGACACCTTCTCCAAAACCATGTCTTCTGAGGTCGCTCTTCGGAGGCACTCCAGGCTGCGCATGACCTCCCTACCACCTGACACCAGGGCTTACATCGAGGACTTGCCCTTCGATGGAGACGGGCTCTTCCACTCCTCTACCGACTCTGCTCTTAAAGAGATGGACAAGAGCATTAAATTGTCCAGATCCTTGGGTGTCTTTGGTCCAGCCAAGCCATACTGCCAATGGTCCTGGTCCTGCTATGTCTCCAAACATCCGTATAACAAACTGTCCCCTGAGGGTAACTGGAGGCCTCGTCAGTCACCCACGGGCCAATGCCAGCAGTACCAGTACCTGGCAAAGTCCAGGTACGGCTTGCAGCAACAACACTCCAGGGTGAAACCTCAAAAGACTCTCAAGCAGGGCCTTTGACTTGCCCCTGCTCACCTCCAAGGACTCCACCTGTCTTTCCCCATTCCTGTCTGCCTGATGGGACATCACTATGGACCAGTGGGTACTGTCCATACTGACCCAAGGATATTCAATAGAGTTTTTGGACTTTCCAATATTGCCTGTTTTCCTGGCCACCCCTCCCATTCCCCTCCTTCTCCAGGAGGTCATGTCCCTACTGGCAAAAGATGCAATAGAACGAGTACCAATGGCATATGAGGGGACGGGCTTTTACACCCGTTGCTTTGCTGTTCCCAAATGGGATGGGGGCCAACATCCAATCTTAGACCTGCATGGCCTCAACGTCTTTGTGGAATACCGCAAATTCAAAATGACATTGTTACAAGTTATTGCACAACTCCTGTTAATTTCAATGGTTCCTGCAAAGGAGAACTAGATGGACTGTGGCTTTGCTAAACGAATAATCAGGGGCTAGACAAATGCCCACTCACCGTTCGATTATCTATCATCTCTACCATGTGTACATCAGCACATGTTTGGCATGCATTTCAGTAGCATGTTTTATCTGTGTGGAAGTGTCCCTAGATGACATTAAGGGCTCTCTTTTGGAACATCTTCATAAAGGTTTCATTTATTTCATAATTGCCTTGCAAATTGATGAATGGGATTTAATATGCAACATATTTAATTCTGGGTTGACCTGATTTATAATGTAAAGCAAACCACAGGTGAAGGTTTTAATTAAGTAGGTGGCGACTCTGATTCAGTATGTGAATGGAAACTGAAGTGGTGATAAATTTGGTTCCAAAGGCGATGCATCATTTTGAATACAAAATGTATTACAGTTATTGTGCAATGGATTTGTTACACTGCATGATATATAGCTTATACAAATGCGCTGTCTTTTTTTGTAGCACTTCTGCAGAATTTTAAATGTTCACTAAGTCACTGTCCCATGGGAGAGTGAATTGTGGCTATTTGTTTTTAAACTTCACAAGACTGAAAGGAATCTCAGAAACTAGTCTTGATTAGATCTGATTCTGATGTGAGACCAGTGAGGCAAAAGAACTTACCTGTAATGATTTTGCCCAGACAATGTGGCCTTTTTAAAAAAAACCTGGGTTGCTACACAGGCATAACATGCCAAGAGAATACTATCCCGGGTACCGGTCTCTGGTGTTAAATTAGCTACTTTGCATAGCTAGCAGCCTAGTTCAAACAAGATGCTTGGTCTGTGCAAGGTCACTACAGGTAGACTATTTTGCTTACATCCTACTCTGGGTGTTCTGACACCCCGGAGAAAGCACAGTTCATCAGCACGTCTTCTGTGCAATCCCACATGGGACTGCCTGAGGGCAGGCCTGCCATGGGAGAAGGCGCCAAGAGTTTCCAGAAATTATCAAATTGAGTGCTCCTCCTCCCTTCGTAGAGGAGAGCTGAAGCTTGTTTCCCCAGCCCATTTGGTCATGTGACGAGGGGAGGGGGAGGCACTATTCCCTCAGTCCTTTTTCTGCCACCATAGGGAAAGGACGTCCCAGAGTGTTTTCTCTTTACCTACCTCAGACTGTAGTGAACAATTCTCTTCAGTTGAAAAAAATAACCCTGAAAAGACTCTTTCCTCTCCAGCAATTTTCCCTGTCACAGGACATAGCTCTTTTTAAAAAATGCCAGTCCTGTGACACTAAAATGGCTTTCAACGATGAGCATCACAAATGTCTCCTATGTCTGGTTAAGGGCCATAAGACGTCTTCATGTAGGGCCTGTGCCCTGTTACCCCTAAAACAAGATAAGAGAGAGCCCTTTGACTGAAGGCAGCTCTGTGGGACCAGTCCTTGGGAGATAAGACTCCCTCGGGAGCACTTGATAAGTCCCATCATCCAAAACAATGCTTGCCAGGGACTTCTCAGAACCCATCCACTTCTTCACAGCCTCCAGTAAAAAAGTTGAAGAATAATGCTGGCAAGGCTTCGACGTCAGCGGCCTCTATTGTAACACATGATGAACTACAGCCTGTAATACCACCTCTGCCTCTACTGTATCACCAACTGAGGACTTAAGGGTATATCCTGAGAACTGAGGATTTAAGGGTATATTCTAAGCAACACCTACCCCCTCCCTCTTATTAAAGATTTGCTGACGGAGGCATCTCAGGGAAAGATATTTACTAAGCTTGATCTGTGAGATGCCTATTTCAGAGGGGGATGAATATAAGATGTGGTGGGGTGGGAACCCCCATGCACAAGGAGACAATTACAGTCCTTCTTCGGGTTCACAAAGTGCTACCTCCCTTTCATTCAGAATTTTGCCCAGGTTACTCTCCCAATGACAGACTTGTTGAAAATGAAAGGGAAAGTAAGAAGGGTGGCTGTAAATTAGAATGGTCCCCAGAGTGCTGACAAGCATTTGAAAAACTGAAAGCCTTGCTTACCTCAGAACCCATACTCCACTACCCAGATGAAACTAAGCCGTTTATTGTCCAGGTGGATGCCTCGGATGTGGCAATGGGGGGCCCCTACCTACACTGAATTTGGACGAACCAGTAACAGAAGATGCTCAAGTATGGTGGTCCACCATAACCCGGGGTTGGGAAACCCTTCAAAAGACTCTATATAAAGCTAAGGAGGACTATAAACACTATGCTGACAAGAAATGGAGCCCAGAGTGGGATTTGGCCCCGGGTGATGCCGTTTACATCTCCACCAAGGACCTCTGAGGGGTGCAACTAGGGAAAAAACTAGGGTAGAAATATATTGGTCCTTTTAAAGTGACTCGTGCGATTAGTAAAGTGACTGTGAAGGTTGAATTGCCCCCAAATCTGTGTCATGTACATCCTGTGTTTCATTGTAGTCTGCTGAAGAAATATCCTGGACCCTTGCCCTGGACTCATTGTCGTCCTGCTCCTCCCTCATGGTCGACAGGCAACCCCACCAGGAGGAGGAGGCTATTTTGGACTCTAAGTTGAAGTGGGGTCGTATGTTCTACCTAATTAAATGGAGGGACTTTGGGCCAGAACATAATGAATGGGTTGAACATCAAGGCCTCTTCCCTTATTCGTGCTTTTCATAAGCGCAACCCTCACAAGCTGGGTGGTTGAGGAGGCTTGAGGGGGCAGAATGTCAAGCCTTAGTTTCGTTTCACCTTGTTCCACTTCACTGCTTGCCATGGTTATGGGGGAGGGAATTCCTGAGGGGTGGGCATGGATGTTTAGAGTGGATGCTTGAAGAAGCCATAACTTTCCTTAAGCTGTGCCCCAACACTGGTTCCCAAGGGAGCTGGTCTTGGAGTCGTCTTTGCCAGGCTAGGATATAAATAAGGCACCGTATATCTGTCAGGGTTGCCAACTTTGGTCTGTAATTTGTTCTGTCAATTGGGTGTTAGATATAATAAACTTTGGCCCCGATCACATGTGCCAGATAACGCCGGGGGGAGGTGAGGCTATTTGACCCACCACTACGCGATCAGATGCGATGGGGGTGAACTGCTGTTTTCAGGCTACAGGGTTGTGCTCTGTATGCATTTTTAGATGACTGGCTTCTTCTAGCTGACTCTACGGAGTTTCTGGTCCCTCATGTGGCTTTGACTGTCTGTACCTTATGCTGGTTGGATGTGATTATTAATTTTAAGAAGTCTGTCCTTACTCCATCTCAGATGATTGACTTCATAGGAGCCCGGCTAGATTCCACAGTTCACAGGGCTTTTCTCCCAGTTTGAATGGGCCAGAGCTGTTCAGGCCATGATAACACAGTTTTCCAATGGAAGGTTTCAGAGAGGCATCAAAAATTCAAAAACTCCTGATAAAGCGAGCCCTCCAGATTGGGCTATATACCAGATTGGGCTATATACTACAGGTCATATGCTATGTCATGGCTAAGGGATTGGGTGACTCTGGAGGATGTAAGAATGTTAAAACTTGAAGGACACGAACTAGCAATGGGATGGCACGCCTACATGTGGTATAATAAGGCCTCTGTACATAATTATTTTAAGCAGCATACCATTAGAGGTACATTATATAAAGTTTGGGAAGAGATTAAAAAGAAGTACTATATAAAATAGCCCAGGTGGATTTCACCCATAGAGGCTTTTGTAAAACCCTCTCTTTATATTAAATATAAAAAATGGAGGTACCAAGATTTTTTAGATATAGGTGGAAACATGAGAATTGAGGATATCTCAAACAAGGAGGGGACAGATATGACTTGGTGGGAAAAAGTCAGTTAATATCAAGATGGACAATAGATAAAAGAACAGGGTTCTACAAAAAGCAGACTGAATTGGATAAAATATGGCTGGGGGTTGAAGAGAAATTTATTAAAAGGGCATATAGTTTCTGGCTTGAATGGAATATGCAAGAGGAATGGATAAAACCTCCAATGATTGTGTGGGCTAGAGACATAGGACACAACTTAGAGTTAGAAAAATGGGAAAAGGTCTGGAAAATAAACATTAAATACATGAGGTCAACCGCGTTTAAAGAGAATATTGTTAAAATGTTCTACGGGTGGCATATTTCTCCAAGAAGGCTAAATAAATATGATAATAAAATAGGGGGAAACTGCTGGAAATGTAAATTTATTGAGGGATCGTATTTTCATTTATGGTGGTCATGTAAGAAGGCAAGAAAGTATTGGGTAATGATAAAGGACATTATGGAGGAGGTACTGGATAAAACAATTACATTAATACCAGAATGCTTTCTGTTGAATTTTATTCCGGAAAACTTTAAGAAAAATTAAATGTTTCTAGCAATGCAGATTCTTACTGCGGCCAGAATTCCTTTTGCCAGAAGATGGAAGGATGAGGAAATACCCACTAAGGAAGAGGTGATTTTTAAGATATTAGATGTAGCGGAATTAGAGAAATTAACTTTTATACGACAAGAAAAAGACCCTGAATTTTTTGAAAATTATTGGTTGAGTTTTTATAGGTAGTTAGAAAGGAGAACTTAGTATTTCATGTTGGAATTTTGGTGAAGCATGTAGATATAAAGGTATTAAAGGAGTTAGGCAAATAGTGAAAATAGTGTCAGTGAAAAAGAAATACTAAATGAAAATGGAAATTTTCTGCAAATCTAAGATAACAAAGTAACAAAAAGGTGATAATTTATGTTTTTGTTTGTTTGTTTTGTTTCAGTTGTTAATGTCAATGTTGTCCCCCCTTTGTATCTGTGTTTAGTATGTTATAAAAACTATAATAAAAATAATAATAATAAAAAAATCAAAAACTCCTGGGTCTCAGGGCTGCCACAACTTCCACAGTTCATTATGTGCAGCTCCACATGAGACCTTTGCAAAACTGGTTTCTTGGAGTTTTTGCTGTGGGTGTAGACCCTCAATGGAGGTGTCTGTCCATTCCCAGAGGTGTGCTAAATTCCCTGGTATGGTGGACAATGTTCCCTCTAAGCTATGGAGTCTTGTGAGCAAAAATTCTACTTTGTGAGCCACTGACATTAAAGTTGTGAGCAAACGATTCGGCTACTGCATAAGTTAGTTTGCTCTGGAGCCCTCCTTCCTGAGCTAAGATAAAAATGTGTGAGCCAGAGGCTAAAAAAATTGTGAGCTAGCTCACACTAACTCAGCTTAGAGGGAACACTGATGGTGGACGCAGGATGCTAATTGACGAGAGGGTTTCCCTTCGGCTCCAGCCCTGCTCAGTTGCATATTTACACCAATGCTTCCATGAATTCCTGGGGTGCTCACTGTGACTTCATACAACTGAACAGTTACTGGATTATGTATGCATCTGCACTACATATTAATGTGCTCAAAGTTAGGTGGTAAGATACCCTCTTTTTTTCTCTTACAGGCCTGGCAACCAACAAGACCATATTATTGTCTATGGACAATGTAGCAATGAAATTTTATGTCAACAAGCAGGGGAGCACAGGGTCACTAGCAGTGTGCAGGGAGGCCTCCTTTCTTTGGGCACTGGCGATTCAACAGAGGGTTCATTTGGTGGCCATCCACATCCCGGGTTGGACCAATACTCTGGAAGGTGCTTTGAGCAGACAGCTCAATCATGAATCGTCCATTTCCCTAAAATATCTGAATCCCACCTTTCACAGGTGAGGCACTCCAGTGCTTCACAGACAAATGCCAGGTGCCAGGTATTTTGCACCAGAGCACCGAACGCTGGGAACTGCCTAGGAGATGTGTTCCTTCTCAAGTGGACAGGCATCCTATTTTCCACTTTTCCACTCTTCCCACTATTACTGAGGGTGTTGGCAAACCTACAACATGACAGAACTCACTGCATCCTCATTGCTCCTGGCTTTGTCGTCCTTGGTTTCCTCTCCTGCAGAACCTGTCCAGGAATTGGACCGTTCCTCTGCCACTTGTTCAGGACATCCTCATGATCCATCAGATGTGGCATCACAATTATCGCGTGCTCCACCTGCACACATGGTTCATTTCTCCATAGATAGATGTTCTGAGCGAGTGGCAGAAGTTCTGATGGTGTCCCATAAACCATCCACTTGGTGTTTCCACGTGGCTAAGTGGAGAAGATTTACTACCTGGGCACAAGAATGTAAAGTTCAGCCTGAATCTTTACCTTTAATGGAAGTTTTCGATTATCTTTTGGGGTTGTTGGATGTGGGGCTTTCTGCTTCCTCTGTGAAAGTGCACTTTGCTATGATTTCAGCATTTCCTTTTGGTGTTGGCACCAAACCTATTTTCTCGAATGTCTTGTCCAAACGATTCTAAAGAGTTTACTCAACAAATTCCCTCCTGTTGCTCCTCCCTTGCCACAGTGGAGCCTCTCTGTTGTGTTGTCTCGGTTAATATAAGCCCCATTTGAACCTACGTGCTTTGTCTTTCTTGTCATATAAAGTTGCATTTGGTTGCTATTACATCTGCCTGCCGAGAGCACGGCAAGGGAAGGATCAAAAGACATCTAGCCTCCTCCACCATAAGGTGGCATGAGCAGGAACATTCCTGGCATAAACACATCATGGAGTTCCACAGATGTAGGCTTCAGTTCCCTCCTGCAACCATGTTCCCTGTTGCCAGGTACCCATACAGGGAAGGACACACATCCCATCCTGCAATGCCACCCACACTCAAGCAGTTCAGGTCTTGGGGTGACTAGGGTGGTGGAGGTGGTACATGGGGATAAGAGCCACAGAGCCGGCTTGGGATGTTGACTAAGCACTGCCCCACACACTTCACCCCCTTAACACTGCCCAGTTCTATGCCAGCACCAGAGTTAACTGCGGCCCGGCATTAGCACTGGGGCGTTTCCAAGAGATTTTGGCATCTCTCAAAGTTACCCAAGTATTAAGCTTAGGGTGGTGCCCATTAAGTACCATATCTGCTGTGGCACCAATTCCTTTTAAAAAAATAAAACAAGGATTTAGGCTGCAAAGCAAAATTGAAACCCAAAAACACATGGCCCTAAAATTAATAAGCGGCAATTCCATCACTTCGGGATCAATGGAGCAGAATAATATCTACCCACTAATAACAGCTTAATAAAACGAATGGCTTCAGCCTTGTCATGAATTACTTCAAAGCAGGGGATTGTGGAATGGTAATATAAACAGCCATTGATTTTTTCCCCCCCTGTTTGAGAAAGTACAGTATCACAAGTAAAATATGACTCCACTCTGCCTTATAACTGATATCAGGCAAAGCTGCGCATCATTGGCAGTGACGGGTGCAAAGGGAAAACAAAACAGGCCCCTTGCAAGCTCTCGAGTTGAGACTGGATGAATGAAAGGAGAGTGATGCGAAAAGACGAAAGCTCGTTCCTGATGCCTGGGATCATCCAAATCTAGCACGATCTCATTAATAACACATTAGCCCAGACTAGCCAGTTCAGCTCCATTAACTGAAATTATATGATTAATGACATTAAAGGAGCCTGGGCAGACTGAGGGAAACAGACGACATCCGTACTTTACTCTGCAGCCGGCAATGAAATTCTTAGCTGAAGCTTAACCAGCCATGCATCTTGATTCAATGCGTGTTTACTCATGAGCAAGTTTTACTGCGTTCAATGATGCTAACTTCCCAGTAAGTGTACATAGGATGGCAGCTTAATTGAACAGAAGTTTTAATGGGTTTTTAAAAAATATTTTATTCTTTAGGGTTAAGAAACAGTTTCCTCCTAGTCAGACTGGCTACTAGTGATTAGAGGGCGGGATCACTGCCTGTTCATAACTTTTATGGATTATTCATACTTTGGGAATGCCATCCATAAATAGAAACTCTGCTCTTAAATGGTTTCCATTCATTTGGAAGAGTCCTGCTCTTATCATGGTAGACGTGGATTCATGTGAGTACCTATGAAAATTTTGGAGAACTTGGCTAAGAAACTGCCCTAGCCTGGAAAGCCCAGGCCAGCTCAATCCCATCAGATTTTAGAAGCTAAGCAGGGTCGGCTTTGCCTAGTATTTGGATGGGAGACCTCCAAGGAATACCAGGGTCTTGGTATGGCAAAGTCAAACCACGACGGCTGAGGGGTGACATGATTGAGGTTTATAAGATTATGCATGGGATAGAGCAGGTAGAGAAAGAAGCACTTTTCTCCCTTTCTCACAGTACAAGAACTCGCGGGCTGAGCGGTTGGGTTAGAACGGGTAAAAAGAAGAACTTCTTCACCCAAACAGTGATTAACGCATGGAATTCACTGCCACAGGAGTGACGATGTTTGAACGTTGGAATAAGCAGAGCCCACTGCTGTGGTGCAGAGTATTTACAGTTTATTTACAGATACTTACACAACTCCCAAAAGCTCAGCATAGGTTGTTAGACCATCCAACTGCTTCGTCAGACACCAGCAACCACATAGGCAGCAGGTGTGAACATAACTGCACAGAATATATACAAGTATATGACCAATCACAGTGCAGTACTGTACAAATGCCGAGTCATAGTGACTCCTTAGAAATATGATGCAATCAGCTATCACATGACTCCAGAGCTGTCAGAGTAGATCATTCTGATCTGAACTGACTTGCTGTCATCTTGCCTGGCATTACTTTGCATATGCCAACAAGGAGGTGGTGGCAGCTACAAGCATGGACAGCTTCAAGAGGGAATTAGATCAACGTATGGAGCAGAAGTCCATCAGTGGCTATTAGCCACAAGGTATGGATAGGAACTCTCAGTCTGGAGCAGGTGATGCTCTATATTCTTGGTGCTTGTGGGGGGCAACAGTGGGAGGACTTCTAGTGTCCTGGCCCCACTGCTGGACCTCCTGATGGCACCTGGTATTTTTGGCCACTGTGTGACACTGAGTGTTGGACTGGATTGGCCTGATCCAACATTGGCTTCCCATATATTCTTATGTTCACCTCTGAACATCTCTTGCCTTGAAAACCCTGTGAGGTGGCCATAAGTTGGCTGTAACTTGATGGCAAAAAAGAAAAAAGAAGCTAAGAAATAGACGCTATGATTCAAGTGGCAAGGATTATACAAAAAGCCTAAAACGTTGTAATGATGATCCTCAGTGGTCTGGGGGTACAAGCTTCAAACCTGTAGATGTTTAGCATTGCAATATCCGCAAGCTTCCCATCGTTGCCTAAACTACAGCCAATATTTTGAGATATGCTAATGAAAATTTGACATCCTTATGGTAGCAGTTCAGCATGTAAATGGATCTGCTTAAGTTATGCTGCTTTCTAAGGTCTAAATAGTTTGAATCCGTGGACTCAGAAATATTGTAGTTCATTTTCTTTTCCAATTATTTATTCTGTAACTAAGACAAGACAGGACCTTCAGTTTCATTTATTACTGGTTCAAATAATTGTGTATATTTCCATTCTACCTTCCCTTCTCTCTTCATCAGGGCTATTTTGGGGCAGGAACACTCAGGAACAGAATACTGGCTGGCTCCTGAGTTGGCCATGCCCAGCAGGAACTCATTAGCATAACAGGCCACACCCAACAGCAGAAACTCATTAGGATTGGCTACATCAGGGCGGTGTGGCCTAACAGGCAAAGGAGTTCCTGCCACAAAAAAAGCCCTGGGTTTTGATAGCAAACAAGGTAAACAGAATAAGAAACAAAAGGTGGGTGTGGCTGGATGGCCACACTTCTGGTAACATGGGGTGTGGCCTAATATGCTAATGAGCTGTGTTGTCAGGGATGTGGCCTAATATGCGAATGAGTTTCTGCTGTTGGGTGTGGCCTGTTATGCTAATGAGTTCCTGCTGGGCTTTTTCTACAAAAAAAGCCCTGCTCTTCATAGTCCTACAGAACTGGGAATCCTTTAAGCTTATTCCCAGCAGCTCAGATCCCACCAATCTGTTCACTTGTTTGCAATCAATACAAAGAACTTTTGGAGGGAAGAATGGCTAACGAATGTAATTTTTGTCATGTTTTGTCATAATGACTGGAATAAATTTCAGGAGGCTTGCAGCATGGGAGGTCACCCTTTATGGACTATTTGCTTTCCATCTTTTTGGCTCACTCTCAGTCCACTCACTCCTAATCAAAATGCAAACTGTGGCCACAGAGTTTCCTTGTTAACATAGCACAGCTCTCTGTAGTTAGACCAATAGGCAAACATTTGTTGTTTGTCTCTATTTTCTCCTTTGTTTAGAAGTTAATTGGTTCTTCTATACATGTGTTTTCATTGTGACTTTCATGTCTGCAAAAATGAAGTTGGTGGCAACATTATTTCCATCCTTTTCCCCTCGTTATTTTTTTCTTTCCTTTTCTTACCATGCTCTCCTTTTATAAGGTATCATTTTCGCCAAGGACAGCCACTGGCTGTAGATGGATTTGGTCAGCTCATGCCAAGAGTCACAGAATCCTGTAAAAAAATTAATATCTGGGATTGTGTGAAGTGGTTTATCTTGTATATGGATCTGGATTGTTTGAGGTCCTGTTCAAGAGATTTTCTTTATGCTTGTTACATTTATAATTCTTCCTCCTTCAAGAGAACACTTCCGGAATGACTCTGCGTCTTCGTGGAGGGAAGTCTCGAGTGGAGTGCCACAGGGCTTGGTCCTGGGCCCGGTGTTGTTCAATGTTTTTTATAAATGACCTGGAGGAAGACATAGAGGGGATGCTTATCAAATTTGTAGATGACACAAAGCTGGGTGGGATTGCTAATTCTGAAGAAGATAGGGTCAGGATTCAAAATGATCTAGATAGGCTGAAACAGTGGGCTGAGGCAAATAAAATGAAATTCAATAGAGATAAGTGCAAAGTCCTACACCTGGGCACAAAAGATCAAAGGCATGGATATAAAATGGGAGGGACTTGGCTTGATAGCAGCTCATGTGAAAGGGATCTGGTTGATCACAAGCTCAACATGAGCCTGCAGAGTGATGTGGCTGTGAACAAAGCTAATGCAATCTTAGGATGCATTAACAGAAGCATTGTGTCCAGATCACGGGAGGTGGTAGTTCCGCTCTATTCTGCTATGGTCAGGCCTCACCTGGAGTACTGTGTCCAGTTTTGGGCACCACACTTTAGGAAGGATGTTGACAAGCTTGAGCGTGTCCAGAAGAGGGCAACCAGGATGGTGAGAGGGTTGGAATCCAAGTCTTATGAGGAAAGGCTGAAAGAGTTGGGTATGTTTAGCCTGGGAAAGAGAAGACTTAGAGGGGACATGATTGCAGTCTTCAAGTATTTGAAGGTCTGTCATGTAAAAAATGGAGCAAATCTATTCTCTCTCACTCCGGATTGCAAGATTAGATCTAATGGGTGGAAATTACAAGGGAGTCGTTACTGGCTAAATATCAGGAGAAACTTCCTAAATGTAAGAGTGGTTGAGCAGTGGAACAGTCTGCCTTGGGAGGTGGTGGATGCTCCTTCCCTGGACGTTTTCAAGCAAAGGCTGAACGACCATATTTCGGGTATGTTGTAGGGCTGTCTTTTGGCTATGCTCCTGCAGAGTGCAGGGGGTTGGACTAGATGACCTGCAAGGTCCCTTCCAACTCTAACATTCTATGATTCTATGAATGTTTTTCAGGAACTCCAGATTGATGAGCACTGAAGGCTTCAGCACTCAGCAACTTTGAATGATCCAGGATGCCTGTAATCCTAAAGACACTTTCCTTGGAGTAAACCAGTAAGCTTATCTGATGCTTACTTATGAGCAGACCTGATTAGATGGCTGCCTGGCAGTTCTTATCACTGGATTTCAACTCCCAGGGAGGAGGGTGCTCATGTCAAACATTCTGATGTGGAAATTATCTTCCAGATCATCCACGGTTAGGAGATCAAATGCATCTCGCCCTGAACCATTTCGTGAGGTCGTTAATATTAATTACCTTGGGCAAGAATCATGGCTGTATATGCAGACACGCAAATAAGGCTATGGCTACAGTCCAACACAGAATTAGGCATGCTGTGTGGCCTGCTATCAAGGCCTGTAAGACGGAGCTCTTCCACCAGGCCTTCAATTAGGAGCCGCCCACCACTACCATCAGTGCCCACAACCAGTACCTGCAGTCTAAAGCCAGCCTAACCAAGATTGAGTTATACCATCTTGTGGAGCCCAGAGGCTGTTAAGCTGAGAACCTTGGGTGCTGTATTATATGGCATGCCACCGCGAGTTAATATTGTGAGCACTTTAGCTGTAAATCGTTTAACTGTTTTAAATGGTTTTAAATGTTTTATATGGATTTGGTGCACTATGCCAAATATTGTTAGCTGCCCTGAGCCTGGTCGTGGGGAGGGCGGGATATAAATCTAATAAATGAATGAATAAATGAATAAATAAATAAATAAATCTGTTTTGCTATTTTGAAACCCTGTTGAATTCAGTGGCACCATGACATCAATGGGTTGTGACTGTGCCAGACTGAGATGACCGTAGCTAACTGGATCTGAGTTCCTGTTTATAATATTGTCCAGGTTTTTTTATACTCAGCAAAATGAGTTCAGCTGCCAGATAAAAATAAAATGTCATTCATGATATCAACGTATTAACCCTAATTTCACAATCCTGGAAATGTTCTACTTCCCCGGATCATCTTAACTCTCTTCCCACCCCCATCATTAAGTGTTTGTGTAGGCTCTTAGGGCCCATAAATGAAATTGTGAAAATTTAAATTAAATACTCAAGTAAAGGTTCCCTTGCTCGAAAGCCAGTCGAATCCGACTCTAGGGTTGCGGTGCTCATCTCCGTTTCAAAGCCGAAGAGCCAGCGCTGTCTGAAGACGTTTCCGTGGTCATGTGGCCGGCATGACTAAACACCGAGATGCACGGAACACTGTTACCTTCCCACCGAAGTGGTACCTATTTATCTACTTGCAATTTCTTGCTTTCGAACGGCTAGGTCGGCAGGAGCTGGAACTAGAGACGGGCGCTCACTCCGTCATGCGGCACTCTCGGGTCTCGAACTGCTGAACTACCGACCTTCCACAGCCTGCAGTTCAGCGTCTTAACCACTTGAGCCACCGCAGCTCCAAATACTCAAGTATACATCCCCAAAAAGAATTATATATACAAAGAATGTATACATGTTAGTGCCAGGTTCTGCAAGGGCAAACCTGGGCATGGAATGCAATAGGACCACCGCACTGAGAAAACCTTAGAGCCCCTTCTCAAAGTTCTACTAGCAGTAAGAAACACATTATGAAAACAGACAAAAAATAAAATACAGATGAAATACACCATCTGTCGTATTGATCACGTTAGTGCCTGAACAAGCTACAAGTTCTCCCGAAGGGATACGTTGAAAAGTGAGAGGCCAGCATCTGAATCCCCCATTCACCAACACAGGCGCCATTTTTTCTCCTAGAATCGTTACTGAAGGGCCAAGTGGTACTTCCGGGGAAGCTAGATTTGGCCTGGCAGCCTCTAGCCGCTGATCTCCACTTCAGAGACATGTTCTCAGGCACAAGGTTTAGAACTCTGATTATTATTTTTTTCAGGGCTATTTTGGGGCAGGAAGGCACAGGAACGGAGTTCTGGCTGGCTCCTGAGTTGGCCACGCCCAACAGGAACTCATTAGCATAACAGGCCACACCCAACAGCAGAAACTCATTAGGATTGGCTACATTAGGGGTGTGTGGCTTAACAGGCAAAGGAGTTCCCGCTACAAAAAAAGCCCTGGGTTTTGACAACAAACAACGTAAACAGAACAAGAAGCAAAAGGTGGGTGTGGCTGGATGACCACACTTCTGGTAACATGGGGGGTGTGGCCTAATATGCCAATGAGCTATGCTGTCAGGGTTGTGGCCCAATATGCTAACGAGTTTCTGCTGGGCTTTTTCTACAAAAAAAAGCCCTGATTTTTTTTTGAAAAAGAAGAAGCTATGACTTCATCATATTGATAGATGCAACTTTACTGCAAATTTTCAGAAAATGATAAAATCATGACGGTTAGCACGACTGATCAAAAGTTAGGGGTGGCCATTCCATGAGACTGCAGTCCAAATAAAGAAAAACAAAATTCTGGTATGTCCTAGTTGTGATGTTCCAGTCTCCAATTCTGGCTAGAGCTGCCCCATTTGACAACTTCCATGGCTGTCACAAGTCTGAATGCCCTGGGAAGCTCTTAAAAGGAAAAAAATGAAAAGAAAAAGAAAGAAAACAGAAGGGATTTTAGCCAGTGTTTTACTGAGCAGCCATAGGGATTCAACTTCGGTGTCTTTGCCTTCTCAGTAATATCTGTGTATTTGAATATTTTGGTTTGAAAAATGAGACTTTGACTCTTATTTCTCAGCCAGCTGACCTCTGACCTTTCCATTGCTTTTCTCAGTTCCCTTCTCCATAAGGGTCCAGCAAAACTTATAACAGCTAATTCCATTGACCTATGTCAAAGGCATCGATTTCAACTCTGGAATTATTTTCATATTGAAATCAGACAGGAGACATAAAATCAGTATTTAAAGTTGTATACCTAGCACCTTCTGGTGTCATCAGATTTATCTCCTGCAACATTTACAAATGTCAGATCCCCAGTTGAAACTCTCCACAACATTTTTGGCAGTGATGCTTTATTAGAAATATGCTTACTTATAGGAACTGGATCTTTGTCAGGACTGAAGAAAGCTCATGAAATTCAGAGGTTATAGGTAAAACCCAATGCACCCACACACTCCATGCAAACGTCATCATTCAGCCATTAGTGTTTCTATGACAACCCTGACAGATATACCGTGTCTTATCTACTCTAGCCTAGCAAAAGAGTCTCCAAGGCCGAATCCCATGAGAACTGGCCGAAGGGTACAACTTGAGGAATAATTATGGCTGCTACAGACAGGCACTCAATCCACACGCACTCCCCGCAGGAATTCCCTCCCCCCTAAAGCATGGCAAGGTGAACAGTAAAGTAAAACAAAGAGAAATGAAACTGAAACCTTGACAACAAAGTATATTCATGCTGAAATTAGTCCAGATTTGAGTATGCTCATCAAGGGGAACAGGAAGGGGAAGAGGATGCAAGCAACATTTGATTACTACCACTGCATGTTGACTAAAGAAGGGGCAAGTGTTACCTGAGAAAGTTGCTTGGCAGTGGCAGCAGTAGGCATGGTGCCACGTTTGCCTCCAGAAAGAGGCTGGCAGCATCAAACTGGACCACAAGCCGAATGGCACCATTATCCTGGACCTGGCACTCTTAGCGCTCTCCAGACTTTGTTGTATCTCTGCCCTTTTTTGCAGGATTACAGAACTATCTAAATGTGAAAAAACGCAACTAGTTCCTCACTGATTTGAACATTATTATTACATCCCCACTTTGGAGATGATCTGGCTGTGAGGTAAAGTTGCCCAAAAATGGTAAAACTTGGATATTTCACTATTTGGAAAGCAGTTTCAAACAGGCACTCTACAAAAAGAGAGTTCCCGTTTCATATCAAAGACAGTAATGGGTTGTGTTATCATTTAATTACCCAGACTGTAAATGTAAATGAACTCCAATTTTTAGTTCTAGTCAATTTAAATTACCTACTTACATGGCTTAATCCTCTGCCTTAAGATGATATTGTATCTGTCTGAAGCATATTTAGGAGCTTCAATACAGTTGGCATTTTGATCATATTTTAAATTGCATAATAATCTGATAACCATGTTGCCTTGCATAGCACCAGGAAATAATTAAGTAACAGAATGCAACATTTTGACCCTTATTCTCCACTCAGGTATATCTGCACAGTGTTGTTAAACTGGTAAGCTCATCTGGTATTAAGTATCACCACTCATGTCCTTTAAAAAAAGCCCACTAAAAACCAGCATAAAGAACTTCAAACACATAATATTGGTTCAGGCCAATGATCCATTTAGTCTCCCTCTCAGCTTTCAAAAGGGGGGGGGAAATAGATACTCCCTAAGCATGAGACTGTATCCTCTTCTCTTCCACCAAGTACTTTGACTAGTTCATCAGCTGATTGCTATAAACCCTGAATTTGCTCTATGGATCCTGTTAGCAGAACCCACTGTTCAGCATGTGGTGCAAACAGCGCTGTTTTACTCCCTTCCTCAGTGCACTGGACCACAAGAGAATCTCAATATGGATCATCTTTTCTCATTTTAAAAAATACATTGTGCCCCATGGCAGCAATAGGACAGTCAGAGGTGTCTTCCCATCTGCTACAATGTCTTGCCATAGGCAACAAGCACCGCAGCTACTGAGAAAAGCAAAGCTGATTGATGGCTGCAAACTTCCCATTGGTTCCTGAGCTCTGTTGACAAATCACAGAGGACCTACATGGATAATCCTTCTTTTCTGGCAAGTAGCAGGTTCCTAAAGTGGTTTTTCTCATCACTGTCTTTTTACTCAGCCTCTCATCTCCCCTAAAGCAAATAGCCATGAAGTGCTTGCCCGAGTAATAAGTCAGGAGGACATGAATTATTGCTTCCCAGAGCAGAGAGATCAGCAGATAAATGGTTCCAGTGACATACCTGTCTGCCTTCTTGATTAATTCACACATAATGCTCCTAATTTTCTTCAAACTTAAGCAGGATTCCTGACTATTAATATTACCAGTGATACGATTAGGTATAATTCTCGGCTTTGACTGGAATCTGTCAGAGGCCTCACGAAGGGGCGGAAGGTACATGGAGGAAGATGGAAAGTGAAGACATAAAATGCCAACAGAAGGTCTAGCTGCTCACCCTAATGCCTGTGCCAACTTGGCAAAAGTATCACCTCAACTATAAAATAAGAGAAAAAAAGAATATAAATCTTCCTTTGAGGCAGGGGGATCACTACAACTGAAGACGAAATGTTAAATATGAGGAGGAGGGGTCACTGTGGTCCTAAGCCTGGGTTTCTACTGTTCGGAACAGTAAAAACAAAAGCAAACTGTGTGGCACCTTAAAGACAAGCAAATTTATTACAGTATAAACTTTCACGAGCTCTGACCTACTTCATCAGACGAAGTGAAACCTCGGGCAGCAGAGAGATACACAACTGGAGACCCAACTGCCCCCCAAAACAGCAGCTCTACTTCTCCTCCTCCTGTCTGCCCCATAACCTATACTCTGTTCGTCTTCACTGGTAATGCGCACTGGTAATGCGCATTATTGCACTCAAAGTCTCTCCCACTGTACTTCATTGGCTGCTGCTTGCAGGGAAACTCAGAAGTACAATGCCTTTATATTGATTAGGATGATAAGTGGAGTTGTCGGCTTTCATCCTGCTATTTGGTTAAGCCAAGTCTTGAAGCGTTCCTCCAGCTCAAGGAGCCTTTCTGATGGAAGAAAGTTCTGCCAGAAGAAAGTTCCTTGAGCAAGAGGAAGGCTTCAGACTTGGCTGAGCAGTGACGGGATACAAGCTGCTGTTGTCATTTTAGTGGCGGCCAAGCATCTCCGGCAATGCCTAAAATTAGCTTTTTTAGACTCTCTTGTGTTTCGTGATTTCAGTGGTCAGGGGAATGGGAAATTGTGGACTGACTTTTGTGTTTATATGCGGCTTAACCCAAACTTTAGCAACTGAGAAGAGTACAAATAAAAACAAATGCTACAATAAAAACGTAAAGGATGCCTTTGAATGTGGAGAATAATGAGGGGATTCAATTGTTACTCCTGCTTGTGTCTATAACAAGATTCCAGGAACTGTGCACCTCATAGAGGCAAAATGTTTACCGTGGGAAATCTTCAAGGATTATGCCGTTCACATTCACACTGACCCGCTCTGGAATTAACAGGTGAATTGCCCAGTGGTCCAGAAACACAATGAGATTTTGGAACTACAGCAGAACTTGTAGTCCTCCATAGACCAGGCAGTCTTACATCAGGAGACTATCTCTTGCTTTTCCAAGAACTTCTAACCATTACAGGTTAACTATATAACAAAGCAAGGGTCTGCTCTCTGGTGCTTCAGGCTGGTAACTGAAATTGTTAAACTCAGTGGCCAGGAAAATAAAAAGTGTATAGTATTGCTCTGCGAAAGTGTTACTCAAGATTTTGCTATCTGGCTGTTTTACGTTTTTAAAGTATTTTTTATTTTAACAGAGTAACACAAAAGGAAAAACACAGAAAGGGGAAATTGTCTCAATTTTTAACATACTTCTTGTGCAGTATTTCATTACCTATACGATCATCTCGTCACCTTATCATCTTGAAGTTATAACTTGTAGATAAATCCAAATTTACAGTTTTTATAGCC
Source organism: Gekko gecko (assembly GCA_029375565.1). Taxonomy (NCBI): domain Eukaryota; kingdom Metazoa; phylum Chordata; class Lepidosauria; order Squamata; family Gekkonidae; genus Gekko; species Gekko gecko. The sequence goes on along the minus strand of JAPDNY010000003.1, from coordinate 71,361,297 downwards.
TTATAAAATTAGGACTGTCGATATTGTTTTGTCTGTGTAGACTTCTAGCCATTTGTAGAATCCTGACCATGTATTCTCAAATGTTGCTTCTTTTTGTCCTTTCAAAATCAAAGTTAGTTTGTCCATTTCCGCGGTTTCCAAAATCTCGTGGGTATCTCCTGCTTTCTCCAATATCTTGCATAACATATTCTGGCAGCTGTCGTCATGTACAATATAAAATAAGAGTCTATTTTTTTACAATTGTCAGGTAGAATATTCCATTAAATTATTTCTGGCAGAGCCAGTTTGGTGTTAGTGGTTAAGTGCGTGAACTCTAATCTGGGAGAACCGGGTTTGATTCCCCACTCCTCCCCTTGCACCTGGCTGGATGACCTTGGGCAAGCCATAGCCCTGGCACAGCTGTTCTTGAAAAAAGAGCAGTTTCTGTCAAGAGCTCTCTCAGCCCCACCTACCTCACAGGGTGTCTGTTGTGGGGAGGGGAAGGGAGAGAAGTTTGTAAGCCGCTCTGAGACACCTTTGGGTAGTGAAGGGCGGGGTATAAATCCAATCTCTTCTCTTCTTCTTCTAAAAGGTATAGAACAATTTAATTTTTTTTTGTAAAATTTCATGGATAAAAGTCCAATGTATTTTAACTTTATTACATAACCACCACATATGATAAAAGGATCCAACCTTATTATGAGATTTCCAGCATAAGTTAGAACATTTAGGATCAAATTTAGCCAGCTTATCCAGAGTAATATACCATCTGTAAAACATTTTATATACATTCTCTTTATACAAAATTGCTTTAGTGATTTTTAATTCCTCCCCCCTCCCTACAATTGTGACCATTTTTCAGGTTCAACACTGTGACCCAGATTCTGTGCCCACTTTACCATAGCTTCTTTAACAACTTCATCTTGGGTCTTATTTTCTAATAACAATAAATATATTTTCTTTATAAGTTTCTCATCAGTATCTATTAATATCTTATCTATATCCGATATTTTGTCATGAAAGCCCAACAGTTTATCTTTACAATATCTAGATGAAATTTGATTCTTTTGCCACCATGTTAGTGTTTCTATTGGTTTAATTCATTTCTGGTATCCAAAAATCATAATACCTTAGAATATCCCCTCCTGAGATAAATTAGGATTTGTAAAAGCTTCTAAGGGAGCAAGCCATTTTGGAATTTTAGTATAAAAGTTTTTTTTATTTCTTCCCATATCTTGAATAAGGAGGCCCTAGCGGTGTGTTGTCTGAAATATTTATGAATATCTGCCTTCCCATACCATAGAAAAGAATGCCATCCTAACAACAGATCTTGACCTTCTAATTTCAAAAGTCTTGTATTGTCTAACATAATCCAATCTTTTATCCATGTTAATGCTGTTACTCTGTACCGCAGTAGCCAAGGTGATAATGCAAAACCCTCTCTCTCTTTGGCATCTTGAAGAACTTTAAGCTTAATTATTGGTTGCCATATAAATTGTAGCATCATTTTGTCAAATTCTTTAAAATATTTTTGGTTTTGAAGGACTGGGATTGTTTGGAATAAGAAGATCAGTCTTGGTAGTATATTCATTTTGATAGTGGCTATTCTGCCCATTAAAGGAATATGAAGGTTTTCCCATTTTCCCAGGTCTTTTTTGATTTCTTTCAATAGATTTAAATAATTATTTTCAATCAATGAGCTACATCTGTTTGTTATGGTTATTCCTAAATATTTAATTCTTTTATGAATTTCTATTCCTGCAAGTTCTTGAAGTCATTGAATTTGAGAGGGTTTCATCTTTTTGATAGCATTTTTGTTTTTGAATAATTTATTTTAAGGCCTGCCACTTCTCCATAACCTTGCAGTACATTTGTGAGTTGTTTAATAGAGTTCAATGGATTCTCCAAAATAAATACTAGATCATCTGCAAATGCTTGTAGCTTGTATTCTCCTTTTATTTTAAGGCCTTTTATTTGGGCATCTGTTCTAATCACATCATTTAAAACTTCAAGTGCCAGAATAAATAATAAAGGTGCAAGTGGGCATCCTTGTCTAATTCCTTTATGTATTGGAATATTTCTAGATAAATCACCATTTATAAGCATCTTGGCTCTTTGTTGAGTATATATTATTTTAATCATTTTGCAAAATTCCATTCCAAATTTAGCTTTTGAGAGTGTTTCAAAAATAAAGTCCCAACTGACATTATCAAAAGCTTTTTCAGCATCCAAGAAGATCAAGGCCATTTGTTTTTCTGGATGGGCTTCATAATATTCTAGAACGTTCAATATAGTTCTCACACTATTTCTAAGTTACCTTTGGGGGAGAAAGCCTGCTTGATCTTTATGAATCAATTGAATGAGAACTCTTTTCATTCAAGAAGCAAGGATGGAAGTGTAAATTTTATAGTCCACATTTAAAAGAGAAATTGGTCTATAATTTTTAATAATTTTATCATCCTAATTTTGTTTATGTATAAGTGTTATCAATGCTTTGTTCCAAGAATCTAGGACTCTCTCTTTGGTTATGATATTCTGTATAATCGCTTTTAATGGAAATATCAGTTGGTCCTCAAAGGTATGGTAAAATTCTGCAGGAAGCCCATCTGGGCCTGGGTTGTTGTTGTTTTTTGTCTCTTCATAGCTTCTGTTAGTTCAGCAACTGTTACCGGGTCATTTATTCTTTGATCCTCTGTTAAGACTTTAACTTTATTGTTATAAAAATATTGTTTTAATTTGAATATATGGTATTTCTTCTTTCTTATATAGATTTTCATAATATGTTTCCACAATTATTTTTAAGACTTCCAATTTGTTTTTTTCTTTTCCTCTGTCATTTTTAAGTGTTTTGATAAATCTCTTGTTTTTTCTTCTCTTAGTCTGTAAGCCAACAATCTGGTTGGCTTATCTGCATTTTCAAAAAAAAATTGTTTAGCATAATGTTATTTTTTTGCTATTTCCTGTGATAATAAACAATTCATTTGATGTTGCAAGAGTTTGATTTTTTTTTCTATTGAATAGAGGGGTCTTGTTTCAGCTTTTCTTCTTGTTCTTTCATCTAACTTTGAATCTGAAGATATTTTTCAGACTTTTGTTTTCTTAAGTGTGTTGTTTCTCTAATCATCCATCCTCTTGCAAAGGCTTTAAATGTGTCCCAAACAGTATTTATGGAGGTTTCTGATTGAATGTTTTGTTAAAGAAAAATTGAAATTCTTTTTTTTTGAGTCTCTTACAAAATTTTTATTTTTGAGGATGGCAGTATTCAAAGTCCATCTAATTCTTTTAGGTGTATCCTGTAGTTCAAGTATAATTGGATTGTGATCAGGAAAGGTTGCTGGTAATATTTCAGCTTCCAGTATATCATTTGTCATTGTAGATGAAATCCAGCAAATGTTTATTCTTGATCAGAATTTGTGTCACATTGAATAGAAAGTGAAGTCTTTTTTTTTGGTGGATTTCTGATTTTCCAAGCATCCACACAGTTATTTTCTTCTGCCAGTTGAATAAATGCAAAAGGAAGTTCATTTCCTTGTTTCTGTTTCCCAGTTGCAGTTTTTCTATCTATGTCGGTCAAAGACAACATTGTAGTCTCCTATCATACACATTTCATCAAAATCTTGTTGAGCAATTAGTTCCTGTAAGGTTTTATAGAACTGTTCTTTGTTGATTGGGCACATAAATATTAATGATAAGAGGTTTTTTCCCCTTGTCTTTGTATTTGTACCATTAAGATCCTTCTGTCTTCAGATGCAAAAATAAATTCTAGGTGAAGATGTTATTTTACATAGGTGACTCATGACATCTCTCTTCTTCTGTTTATCTGAAGATTAATTTCCCCCCAAATTTCTTAACTTGTAGATATTTTTGATCTGTGGCTTTTATATGTCTCTTGCAGGCAAATGATGTCAACTTGCATTTTTTTTAATTGTTGGAACACTTGCCTTCTTTTCTGAGGAGCATTAAGTCCATTGACATTAATTGAAATAATCTTAATCTTTCTTCTATCCATCTTGAATTTGAGTCTGTGATTCCATGTCCTGTTTCATTTGTCTCCTTGTATGTATTTTGAAAACTGAGGCCTTTGCAGCTTTCTTGGATCCTGTTATTTTCTTAGTTGTTGTTGTGGTTGATGCTGTTGTTCCTGAGGCACCTTGAGTATCCTGCTCCTCTTCTTCCTCTTTGCGTTCTGAGCTTTCTCCTCCCATTTGAAGATCTGGTCCACGTTGTACAGGTTTTGTTCCCCTCAGAGCCCCAGTCCAGGAGATAAGAGAGGCACAATTCCTGATACTCTGCTACCATGTGCAAGATCTCCCTTCACTCCCATGCCCCTCCAGGAATGAGAGATACCAAAGACCCACATGCTTCAGGAATGCTTAAATCAGTAGATTGCCACCAGGACCTCAGAACTAGGTTTCCCACCAGGCTCAGGAGAGAGGTCCCATCTCCTGTTTGGTTTCTGGGAATTAATAACTTAGCAGCTCTGGGCCAGAGCTGCAGATAATTAATTAACACACAGTGGTAGCTACATCAGCTGAGTCAGCCCCAGGCCACGGAATTTAGTCTTAGAGATCCAGTTGCAACACAGGACTCAAATTCAGATATTATTAATCTATATAAATTATTTATTTAGCAAAGCATGCATATAATCAGACTTGCAAAGATTATAAAACAATGAACCAGGCCTATAGCTTATTTAGCTCTAACTACACATAGGTATTCATATTTACCAGTCATTCAATGTGCGTTATGGCACCAGGGAATCTTCAGGATGAAAACCACGTTTGCTATGAGCAATTAAGTCCAGCTTCACTGCCCACTAGTAAAATTCCATGTTGCAGGTTTGTAATCCAAACAGAAACTAATTCTTAGAAAGGGGCCCTCCTTCCAAGAAAGTTCTGTCTCTATTTCCATAGGGTGACCACTATCCCCTCCTACTCTTGTCATAACTGAGTACAGCCATTTACGCAATCACGACAGGATGGAAAGGCGTGTCTAACTATGTAGGAGCAGCCATTGCTGACACCCCTAAAAGCATGTCTGCTTGAGCTTTGAAGTGTAACTCAGTTTGGGAAGACGTCTCAATGTCTGATCTTCCCCTCAGAGGTGCCTTTTGAAATGGATATCCAGGCTTGGCATCTGACATGCCATCTGTGCAGGTGACAAAAGTCACAGGGATATGTCAGCAGCTAGGCCATTTGGGGCCTAGTATGAATGAAACAGGAAAGTCTTTTCCTATACACATGTGTTTTGAGAAAATCTTCTGCCTTAAAGACTGAATTAATTCTATATCTTTTACCTTTATAGGTAAAAAAATACCTTCTGGGAAAATCCATCTGTATAGGATTTCATTGCGTCTCAGTATTTCTGTCTATTATCACAGGAAATAGCAAAAAAATACTTTAATCTGTTGCAAGCCGCTAAAGTGGAAGGGGGGGGAGAAAAGGAGCACTCCCACCTCCGATCTCTAGCAGAAGTCTTTAAAATTTAAAGGGGCTTCAGATGAGGGATAGTGATCAGTGTTTACTTCACATTACTCATAGTGATCCATGTAGATTTAGCACAGTTTTCACGTGTCCCTTTAAACAGGAAGCGACAGCGTCCTGCCTATGGCTGCCATGAACATGCCTGTGAATCTTCTTGCTGGGGATGATCCAGGGCTTCAACCCCTGAGCTGCCACTGAACGAGGAGCCCAGATCTAGTCCCTTGTGCTGCACCCCTCTCCAGGGAGTGCAGTGGAGCTTGGGGGACCCTGATGCTCCTCTAAAGAAGGTTTGTGGCTGGTGACTTTCATGGAGTGAGCCCTGGTGCCAGCCGTTGTGCCATGCTGCAACCTGGAAGCACCTGTTTTACTTTTGTGGTTTGTGTGGCTGCTCTAGAGAGCCAGTTTGGTGTAGTGGTTAAGTGTGCAGACTCTAATCTGGGAGAACTGGGTTTGATTCCTCACTCCACCACTGTCAACTTCTCCAGATAGTCAGTCAAACACCAGGCGTCATAAGAAGATAGCGTTTATTGAAACTAATCGTAGAGTTACATGAACAAGGCTTTTGTCAGTGATAACTGGTATTACAGCCCAGCTTCAATTATAGCCTGTTTGAATTGCCCCCCACTACAAGCCAATGGTTACATTCCCTGCACGCAGCAAAAGAAAGAAAAACAACACGTTCACCCGAAAAATCCTCTGATGCCAGAAGGGCCTGGGATGCAAGGTCAAGCGTGCTGATAAGAAGTTATACATACACAGTAATTCAGAGCGCCTGGAGCCTTAGTTATACTCCTACATTCCAGACAGTGAAAGATGTCTTTCCCCTCCCATCCCATGCAATGGCAGGGTTACCTGACAACCACTTGCAGCTGCTGGATGAACTTGGGCAAGCCATAGTTCTGTCAGAGCTGTTCCATCAAGGACCGTTCTCTCAGAGGTCTCTCAGCCCTGCCTACTTCACAAGGTGTCTGTTGTGGGGAGGGGAAGGGAAAAGGAGTTTGTAAGCTGCTCTGAGACTCCAAGTGAAAGGTGGGGTATAAATCCAATCTCCTCTTCCTCCTCCTCTTCTTTTTCTAGGACTCTTTCCCTTGCTTCTTCCCACAGTGTTGGTCATGGCATGTTCAACAGTCTGCCTTTGACTATCTCTTCCTATCAGGTCTCCTGGGAGGCACTTGCTATCACAGTTATCTACCACATCCAGATCAGCTCTGGGAAGAGATGAAGTGGAACAGGCAAGGTCTATGTGTTTGTTATAAAAGAACAAGAAGTAGGGACCTGTGATACTCATGGGGGGTAATTCCTTTCCTCATTTTAATTACCTCTCCCATCACCAGCTTCCCTACCAGCTAGCCATCTCTGGAACCTTCTGCTCCACTCCCCCTTGCACCTTCAAAGCAGGAAGGAGGTCCAAGGAGGAAGGGACCCAGGAGAAGCCATTTGCCCTGGGAAGCGTCGGAGGGATACTCACTGCAGAAGCTGGCTCTCGAGGGGCTGTCAGCCACACGGGTGAGTCTTGGCCCAGGAGGGACAGAGGGGAGAGAAGGGCAGCTCACAAGTGCCTGCTGGCCCTCCCATCCAGAGGTCATCAGCTGCCTTCCTTACCTAGGGCACACACATCCTTTGTCTTCCCCTGCATGCTGCACCCACCCTAGGTGTGTAGTCTTGGGGCTTTTTGAGCCGGCCTCCTGTGCTGCTTCTGTGGTCTCATCGGCTTTCAGTGCCACACCATCTGCCTGCCCAACTGTTTCCCACACTGGCTGGCTGGAGAAGGCAGCACTGGAATGGCACACTGGAAAAGGCAGTGCAGGCAGGACTTGGCAGGGCATCACACACTGTGGCTAAATTTAGACTTTAAAAAGTCCCGTCCCCCCCCCGACTGGCGAGCCTATCAAGACTCCCCCTGCTATTGATGGCCCTGGTGGTAGCAAGCCAAGGCTTCTCCCCAGCCCCCCACAACAGCAATGGCAGTGAGCCCTGCATGGCTCCCAGCTGCTGGGCCCACCAAGGTTTCTCTCCCCTGACAGTGGCAATGAGCCCTGTGTGGCTCACCCTAGCCAAGCTCCCTCGCAACTGCAATTGCCAAGCTCCACCACAGTTTCCAATGGTAAGTCCATTTTCTGTGCATGCATAGAGAATGCTGTTTTGCTTTTGGGGGGATTTAAGTATCTCCCATATAATTTTTTAAACATGTCGGATTTTTCTGCACACCTGGGGAGTGCCCCAAGTGTGCAGGAATTTCTGTTGACCCTCCACATGCTCCAGATCTGCAGAAATAAGTATCCACACATAGGGGGAATGTTGGGAATTAGATATATAGACAAGTGGAGATCTGCAAGAAACTTCGGATGGTATCCATTCGTCACACCTTTGCTTCCTCTGCTCACTCCCTACCTCTCTCACACTATTTCTCCCCTCTGCCCCCTTTTCTTACTCTATTTCTGCTCCATGCATGTGACTTCCTCTCTCTTTCTGATCTGTCATCTTTCTCTTTGTTTTTCTGCCTCCCTATTTCATCACTCTTTCTCTTTCTGCCCCCCACCCCATCATTCTTTCTTTCTGCCCCCATCACTCTCCCAGCCTCCTGCCTGCTTCCTCCCCCACTCCGCAGAGCAGCAGTAGCAGTGGTGGCAGTGCTCACAGCCACCCACCTGCTTCCTCTCCCCCAACAGCAGCAGTGGCAGCACTCTGGGAATCACAATGGATCTCTCAGCTACAGAGATCAATTCACCTTAGGGCTGCCAGCTCCAGGTTGGGAAATTCCTGGAGATTTGGGGGTGGAGCCTTAGGACAGTGAGGCTTGGGGAGGCAAGCAGCCTCAGCAGGGTATGATGTCATAGACTCAACCCTCCAAAACAGCCATTTTATCCAGGGGAACTGATTTCTGTCTCCTGGACAACAGTTGTAATTCTGGGTGATCTCCAGTCCTCACCCAGAGGCTGGCAATGGTGGTTCTCGTGGAGGAAATGGCTGAAGGGTGGAGTCTATGGCATTACACCAGTCCAAAGTTCCTCCCCTCCTCAAATCCAACCCTCTCCAGGCTTCACCCCTCAAATGTCCAGGGATTTCACAACCTGGAGTTGGCAACCCTATTTCCTTCCCAACCAACAGCCAACCTACCTTTATCTGCCTCTCTGTCTCCTGTTTTCCATCTCCACCCCCCAGCCTCTACCTAGGAAAATTACAGTCTTTCTCCACAGTGAGGGCCAAAGCAGCTTTCATGATTCCCTCCTCCTTTTTATCTGCACAACAACCCTGTGAGGTTGGTTAGGCTGAAATATGTGACTGGTCCAAAATCACACAGTCAGCTTCCACTGCAAGATGGGGATCTGAACCTGGGTCTTGAAGACCCTACTTCGAAGCTCTAACTGCTGCACCTCACTGGCTTTCATAGGGTGGCTGCTGATGAACGTTGGCAAGCAGCAGAGGCTAGGTGAGTCATGCAAATCAGGGGGGACCTGGCAATCCTAGACTACTGCCAGGCCTAGAGTGGCCAACCTCCAAATGGGCCCTGGAGACCCCCTAGAATGACAACTGGACTCTAGACAGCAGACGTATGTCTCCCTGCAGAAAATGGCTGCTTTGGAGGGTGGACTCTGTGGCATTATACCCAGCTGAGGCCTCTCCCTTCCCAAACCCAGCCCTCCTCCTTAGAGTCCACCACAAAATCTCTAGAAATCCCCCAGTCTGGCCCTGGCAACTCTTGTGAGGCCTGGCCCCAAGGCTTCCTCCCTCCCTCCTCCAAGGCCAAAAGAGGCCTGGAAAGGGCCCTTCCCCCACCCCTTTCACGGACAGAGCCAGTTAGAAGCCTCCCCCCCAATGTTCTAATCTCTCACTGTTGCTGCCTGGAGTTAGGTCCCTGCAGAGGCCATTTCAAACGGCTTTTTGGGGAATTCAAGAGTTCCTGAAGGGATTTCTTCACTTCTTGGATCTTTCTACAAACCCAGGAAGTCTACTGACTATGCAGGAAAAGCTGTTGGGGGACAGTGAGTCCCCTGTTGGTGGGAATAGGTATCCGCACATTTTGGCTATTAGAATAAGGATAGTTCTCCAGGCATTCTGCAGTAAACACAGTGGCACAAAATTTCACAAGACACCAGCCAAGTTGACCAGTGTACGATGTGGGAGTAGATTATTTCCTGTCGGGTACCAAACGGCAGGAATATATATCTTGATTCATGAAATTCAGAGCCTCCTCTTCTTTTTTCAAGCCCAGGGCTGGCTCCAGGTATTTCTGCGCCCTAGGCAGCTGCAGATCCCAACCTCCCGGTTGGGCCTGGAGACCCAGCCATGTCGCCCCTGCCTCCTCCCCCCCCGAGGGAGGAGGGGGAGGGCGAGTTGCGCTGGGCCAGCAGTGGCAGCAGTGGCAGTAGCAGCGGCGGCAGCAGCAGCAGCGGCAGCAGGGAGATCCCACTGGCTGCCCCCACCTCCTCCCCCCAAGGGAGGAAGGGGAGGGTGAGTTGCGCCCTGGCTGGATGCTCTGCAGCCGGGAGATCCAGTCCAGGGAGGGTGAGTTGTGCCCGGCCAGCAGCGGCAGCAGGGAGATCCTGCTGGCTGCCCCAGCCTCCTCCCCCCAATGGAGGAGGGGAGGGGGGCGCCTGGCCGGGCACTCTGCAGTGGTGGCAGCAGTGAGGAGTCCCCGCTGGCTGCCCCTGCCTCCTCCCCCCGAGAAGGGGGAGGGCGAGTTGTGCCCAGCCAGCGGTGGCAGCAGCAGGGAGATCCCACTGGCTGCCCCCAACTCCTCCCCCTGAGGGAGGAGGGGAAGGGCGAGTTGCGCCCTGGCCGGGCAGTCTGCAGCAGTGGCAGCGGCAGGGTCCCCGCTGGCCACCCCTGCCTCCTCCTCTCCCCCGAGGGAGGAGGGGGAGGGTGAGTTGTGCCCGGCCAGTGGTTGCAGCAGCGGGGAGATCCCGCTGGCCACCCCGCCTTCTCCCCTCCGAGGGAGGAGGGGGAGGGCGAGTTGCACCCTGGCCGGACGCTCTCTGAAGCAGTGGCGGCAGTGGCAGTGGCAGCAGGGAGATCCTGCTGGCTGCCATGGCACCGCCATGCCGCCCCTGCCTCCTCCCCCCCAAGCGGGGAGGGCAGGTGAGCTGCCGGGCGCTCTGAAGGCGGTGGTGGTGAGTGCCTGGTTAGGGCAGTGGGGGGGCTTTGGGGGGGCACCCTTTGGCGCCCCTGAGGGCTGGCGCACTCTAGGCGAGCACCTAGTTCACCTAGTGGGCGAGCCGGCCCTGTCTGTAGCCAATTAGCAGATGTTCACTGTATTCAGTATTCCAGTTCCACTTGTGATCCCCAGATCATAAGTATGTTTGAACAAAATGAATGGGTGACATAATTGGAAAACAGCCCAGGGTAGATTTACAATTGCACTGAAACAAGACAAGTACAGAGTTGGAAAGGAACCAACAAAGAAATGGATGGAGAATTTTGGAACTGAAATAGGTAGAACAGAATTTAAAGGTCAGGCCACATCTGTATATCACCTTTGCTATTGTTCTGTTTTGTCCTAGCATCTATTTCCCCTTGAACAAACTATACAGGGAAAACAAGCACTCTCCCACTTTATCATGGGAGTTAACATTCTGCAGGTATCTTTATGGCCACTGTCTAAATCTAAAATGGGTTTTAGGTGGCAAGCTTGCAAAGTATTCCATACAGAGAACAAAAACTGAGCAATAATGGGAGGGTTTTATGTGCGGAAGTGCCTTTTTCATACAGCGTCATAAAATAAGTTTTATTTTCAACAACTCCCTGAGGACTTAAAGAATAAATACCCAGGGATTCACATAGTGGTGAAAGACAATAACGTTCTTTGAGGCCAATGGGCTATGGAGAAGTTAAATATGGCAAGGAACAGATGGAGACTTCTACATATCTCTCTGCTGAGGCATACTAACAAAATGAAGATACAGCATATGTAGTACAGATGACGCTCTTCAGTAATGGCTGTGAGACCCAGTGGGTTTCATAAAGTGAATGCTTTTTTACCAGATTGGGGGGGAGTCTTCCCAAAGATGCTATTTAAACAACCAGATATTCAGGATAGTCACTTTTTTTTTATTAATTCTGACACATTCAAAGCAATATAAATTATAGCAAATTAGAATTAAATATGATGCAGAGAGTCAAAAGCTCAGCAGTGATAAATGATCATGTAAATAATAGTAAGAATTCAGGGCTCTTTTTGTAGCAGGAACTCCTTTGCATATTAGGTGACACACCCCTAATGTAGCCAATCCTCCAAGAGTTTACAGAGCTCTTCTTACAGGGGCTACTGTAAGTTGTTCCGGAGAAGTTAAGTTGTTCCGGAAAGCCTCGAAATTTGATATTATTATTTCGTTGTTCCATATCCACATTGAGTATTTTGTTATTTAAAAAGTCATTTTCCCTTTGCAGGTTTTGTGTTTCTTCATGTACTGTCTCTGCTAAAGTAAAAGCATTTTCAGCTTTTTTTGTGTGTCTCTTTTATATATATATATTCGTATGTCTATTAGTTGTTCCTGAACTGGTTTCAGTAATTCACCCATTTTAGTCAAGAATCTGTCTTCCATTTCCCTCAAATCAATTTTTAATAGGGGTGTGAGAAGTTCTGTGTCCTCAATATTGTCCTCGATTGTGCCATCTGCCATTTTGTAGCTGCTGTGACTCCTGACCCGGTATAAACTTCTATTGAAGATTTTAAAAGAAGGGATGATCTTACTGGCCAGATGTCTACAGCACGATGATCTGTGGCTTTTTACTGTTGATATTTATACATTTTATCACTTCAAAAGATATTCGAGTTGCCGATATTCTGGCTGCTGATGGTAGGGTAGGGGAGAGCTTCAGGATCAAGCATCCATTTCCCCTCGCTTGACGCCACGCCCCCCTTGAAGAGTTATTATGTATAACCTCACTCCCTGCCATTTTGGGATTGTCATCTGTATCCTGTGGCAGCCATTTTTTCCATGTGACCTATGACAGACCCCATCCTCTTCCCTCCATTTCAGGCAAGATTTTCCTTCCATTTTACTTTTTGTTTCCCTTCACTGACTAAGCAGCCCTGGTAATGTGTATTCTTCCCTTTAACGTAGCTGTAGCAGTCCTACCCTCTGTCAGTAATATGAAATGGCTATTTTCTCGGTCCAGGACTTGAGGGAAGGGTTAGGGTCTCCCTTTAACTTAAATGACAGAAAATGGCACTTGAGATGCTTTTAAAATTCAAAAATAACAGACGGTTTTATCAAGAGGAAAGGCTAGGTAAAGTCAGGAGTTGAAAATACTGAGGTACAATAATATAAGCACAAACTCTTATTCTTATATATCAGGCTAGTGAGAGTTTCTTGAATTATTCACAGTTACTAAAGTTCTTTATTTTAAGAGGCTTTTGTTCCTGAGTTTTCCCAAACCTTCTAGTTCACTTTATTTGAATAATAGCAGACTCTTTTGGTGCCCAGAAGGCTGGTACCCTCTTCCCAGTACCCCAACCCCTTCTCTTGGAACACCAGAAATCTTCTTAAGTTGTTAACTGACTTTTCAAGTCTCTACAAGCAGTTTCCAATCACACTAGACCATGGAATCTCTACTCCTCAGAGATAACTTTCCCTGTTTGACTGGGGAGAGATTCTTCTCTCCTAGGCAATTTATCCCCTTTTCCTTTCACCTGAATGGGAGACTCTTTATGCTACCCAAACCTCCTCACCAAACTTTCCCCCGGTTTGCTATCTGTGTTCAAAACTGCCCTCAGGTAATGCTGAATTATGACTATATTAAGTCACCCGTGAATTCTGACTTTGTCAGCACTAAACCCTTTTTCTGTCAGGGCTAATTTAAGACAATCTCCATAACATCTTGTTACAGTTAAAGCAGGAATCTGATTCTCTTCTCAGTATCCAGCTCTCACAAGACTTTTCGTGTGTGTATGTGTGTGCTCAGTTGATGCTAACCAATCAAATTGCCTGGAGCAGCCTCTCAGTCAAGGCTCTCCGGCTCTGTGAAGTATTAACCCTTCATGGTCCTGTAGTTTTATGTACAGCACGTTTAAGCCTCTTAAAAAGTGCAGTCTGTCACAGCCCTCCACCCTTTGACAGAATTCTGAAGGTGCCTGCAGGCTCAAAGGCTGACAGCATTCTTTCATTCATAGGTCCCCACTCTATTTGAAAGAACTGAGCGCCAATGATCCAGCCCATACTCTTGTGTAGATCTATATGTGCGAATGACCACAGATACAACTTTAGCATCATTTCTCTCATGCAGCATGAACAAGTGACTCTTTCCCAAGGGTAAGAGAACATTCCTCCCAAATCTCACTACTTGCTTACAACTTCGCCTACTGAATGGCAGCAATTCACTTAGCAAAAGAACTGTAGTTCTGGAATTGCATTTCCTCAACAGGTGAAGAAGGGACATTCTTGCAGGATCAAGTAACAGAGGTTGGGAATGAGTTTTGTATGTCTCCACCCTGTTCAAACAAGGATAAGAATGTTGTTTTGAAGCTGCTTCATGATATTTGGTACCATCCCCATGAAGAAGCTTTACTAAACAAGCAGGAATTGCATTAACATTCTCCTGAGCAGCTGCACAAGGTCAGCAGGGATGATTTGCCAACAATCCAATTTCCACCATGGCATGGTTCAATTAGAGTCTATTACTGTATATTATATATTATAACTTCATGCATATAGATTCGAAAAAGTCAATGGTTCTGGATAAACTAATGCAGAGTACTGACTTAAGATCTATCCGCTAGGATTTTAGAGTAAAATAAATTTGTCATCTCTAGATGACTTGTCTAATAAGTCACCAAAGTGCCAGCTTTGAAGTGTTACTGTTGTAAATTGAAGGCTTTTAATGTTCTAGTCTCCACTTACAGAGCCCTAAAAGTCTGGACAAAACAGACCCATGGGAGACACAGGTTAATATGTGTCACTTGACAGCCTTGTTTCTTGAGGTGGGATAATAAAGAATTAAATGGGCGGTCCTGCGAAGTTAAAAACTTAATTCACACTTTTTTTTTCAGATAAGGGAGAAATATTCAGTTTATGCAATAGTATTGCTGCATTGAATATGAGGTTTATGTGCGATAGGGTTGCCAACTCCAGTTTGGGAAATTTCTGGCAATCTGGGGGGGTGTCTAGGCAGGATAGAGTTTTTGGAGGGGAAGGAACTCAGTGAGGATGTGATGCCACACAGTCTGAAACTGCCATTTCCTCTGGAGGAATTGGTCACTGTAGTCTAGAAGACTAGATGTCATTCTGGGAGAACTCAGACACCACATGGGGGTATGTTAACCCCATGCGTAGATCTGAACAGGCTTTGGCATGAGCCAAATAACATAGCCTTGACATATAACTAGTAATTAATGAGTTCCTGTCAGTTGCATTCAGACTGGGCCTAATTCAAATAAAGTAGCATGGCCCAATTTGAATCAAGCCCAAATTAATTTGTACATGAGAACATAAGAGAAGCCAATAGTTGGATCAGGCCAATGGCCCATCCAGTCCAACACTCTGTGTCACACAGTGGTCAAAAATACCAGGTGCCATCAGGAGGTCCAGCAGTGGGGCCAGGACACTAGGAGCCCTCCCACTGTTGACCCCCCCCCAAGCACCAAGAATCCAGAGCATCACTTGCCCCAGACCTTGTGGCTAACAGCCACTGATGGACCTCTGCTCCATATGTTTATCTAATTCCCTCTTGAAGCTGTCCAGGCTTGTAGCCGCCGCCACCTCCTGTGGCAGTGAATTCCAGGTGTTATTAGTAAATTACTTCATTACTGTACAAAAGTGGCCTGTATGAAGAGGGCTTTAATGCTCTTGAGTGTAAAGGCTTGGAAGGGAAAATGTAGGACCTCAGACAGGTACGATGCCATAGATTCCACCCTCCAAACTAGCCATCAGCAGTACATGGGGCTTTCCGGTGTTTCAGGCTGGGGTTCAAGGTAAGGTATTCTTGAATAACGGGATAATGCATGTTAACAGTCGGGTGGGGGGCGGTCTTTTACCCATTACATGTGAAACCCAGTCCTCTGCAATCTGGTTCTCATGGCATCTCAGCAACTACTGGGCTTAGCTTAGTCAGGAAAGCCCTGAGCCTGCTTCGGTGGGGAGGGCGGGGTATAAATCGAATGAATGAATGAATGAATGAATGAATGAATGAATGAATGAATGAATGAATGAATGATATTCCAGGTCCTCTCATGGGAGGAGTCTTCTGTTGTAAAAATCCATTCAAACAAGCTTGGACAAATTTTAGGCAAGTTTCAGATAAGTTTGGGCAAACTGCCCCCCTTAACAAAAGCTTTCTCTCAGTACTAAGAGGTGCTTTCCCAGTGTTTACAGTTACTCGCAGAGATGTTCCTCATGGAATGCACAACACTCAGTGCTGTTTTGTTACAGTCTCAGCAACAGTCACAATTCCTGATGGCAAACTACACAGAGTCAGGGTCTGAAATCCATTTCGTTCAGAGATGGAGGCTCTAACTAAGCCAATTCAAGTCCAAAAAGGAACCAGGTTAACAAAACCCAACCCCTTTTTTTTACTTAAGAAAGCAAATCTCTGTTTGGCTGATACTATTTCAGCATGAGCATGGGGCAATCACGTGACTGAATGCGAGTGCAGGTAAACATATGTCATATCTATTGAAAGGTGGCATGCCAGGATCAAGCCAGAAGAATTCTTATCCCTGATATGCTAGTATTCAATGCATTTCTTTAAAATGGAGCAGAAATCAAACATGGCCACCATTCTTACTTGCTGTCTGAAGTAGCAGCGCCCAGATCTAACCACCTCAGAAAGAAGAAGCCTCCAGTATAGTTTCCTTTCCATTTCAATAGGTACAAACTAGACTGAGAAAAAATACCCTTCATCAGAATTCTTCGGTTTTGTAAGTATTCATTCTGAAAAAGAAATCATACAATTCAAGAACAGTGCTGCCAAGGTTCATTGTGACATAACGAATATTTTTATGAGCAAGTAATAAACCTTTGGACAATGAAATTTGCAAGTGCATTGCTGACACCAGAATAACAACCAGCGAAAACGTGATGTACAGACAAATATAACACAGTAAATCAGAAATGTCTATAAATCAAAAGCTCGGCTCGCTACCTCAGGGGTGGAGGGGGAGTGATTTGATAGTCAGATTTAATGCATATATTCTTCCACCCACTTTGTTATGGGCGAACTTATTTCAGTGACCTTTTACCAGAATTTAAATGGGAGCCTTGACAGCATGCTCAGTGCAGGGAACAGCCATGGAAGGCTCAGATAAGTGAGGGAAAGGGGGGGGGAGTACTAACATCTATTAAATGTAGGTTTGTCAGGTATAAGTTTCAAAAGGAAGGACCATTTGGGAACTATATTATAGATAAGGACCTCTGCTAATGTGGATAAGTGATATAAAACAAAGGTCGAATCTGCATTTGCATTGTTAAATCAGTTGCGTGCTGCTGTGGCGCCGTCTTTCTCTATGGTTGTTTGAATGTTGTTTGGAGAAGATTCTTTTAAAGCAGTGCGGAGGTGCAATGACAGTGGAGCCACCCCAAAGGACGATAAATGTATGTGGATGTGCAAAAGGATGCTAGCACTGTTGAGGTGTGAAAATGACACCAAATGTGGACAGCTGTTTTGAAGACGGAGTCAAAGAGCGAGGAAACTGGTGGGAAAGACAAATGCAGATTCAGCCAAAGTGTCCTAAACAGCTTACTCTGGCATGAATAGTTATAAACCATAGCCCCCTTTATGAAATGCCTGTGGTGAAGTAGGTGGTTTCCTTTGACAACATTTTCCAATACACTACCTTGCTGTTTAGCCTAGCCACTGCACCTTGTGTTTTCACGAAATGTGTGGCTATGGTAGTGGCACATTTGTGAACTAATGGTTGCATAGGTTTTTTTGTATTTAGATGACTGGTTCGTGGTTTCAGATACTCAGAACTCCTTACGTAGCCATGTCCACCTCATCACCTCTCAAATAGTTTACAGTGTATGTAATGCATATAATGCAAGCAATATTTCCAAACAGTGTACAATATATAGTGTACAATATGATAGGAAATGATATTTTTACGAAGATTCAGGATAAAATTTTGTTTCGGATGTCTTCTTCAGAGACGAATAGAATTCATATCATAAATTTGCATTTGCTCATTTACACCACCAAAATCAGTTTTACATCAGTTTTACATAATCAAGATTCAATCAATGTTGATTAAAGATTGAAAAGCTGGGCTACCAGTCACCATATTCAGGAAGAGATCACTCTAAAATGTTACAAAGCTGGTTTTGATATTCTGGTCTGTAAAAGACATTCTTCATTAATATGTTTGGATATGAATCTATAATATAATATTTTGAGAGGTTCCTAATGTCTTTTTTCACAGTTCTTATTGCAGTTTGTATTATTTTTGAACTGTGAATCTTCCTTTTGCTCCATCTCCATCACCTCAACATGTGAGAATCTGGGTGTGGTGGTGAATTTTGATAAGTCTCATTTGGAGCCCTCTCAACAGGTGCAATTTATAGCTGCATGCTTGGATTCCCACTTGGACAAGGCCTTCTTACCAGGCAACAGGGCACAAGTTATAAAAGAACATAAGAACATAAGAGAAGCCAATGTTGAATCAGGCCAATGGCCCATCTAGTCCAACACTCTGTCACACAGCGGCCAAAATATACCAGGTGCCATCAGGAGGTCCAGCAGTGGGGCCAGGACACTGGAAGCCCTCCCACTGCTGCCCCCTCCAGCACCAAAAATAGAGTGCATCACCTGCCCCAGACTGAGAGTTCTCATCTATACCCTGTGGCTAATAGCCACTGATGGACTTCTGCTCCATATGCTTATCTAATTCCCTCTTGAAACTGTCCATGCTTGTAGCTGCCACCATCTCCTGTGGCAGTGAATTCCATATGTTAATCACTCTTTGGGTGAAGAAGTACTTCCTTTTATCTGTTCTAACCCAACTGCTCAGCAATTTCATTGAGTGTCCACGAGTTCTTGTATTGTGAGAAAGGGAGAAAAGTACTTCTTTCTCTACCTGCTCTATCCCATGCATAATCTTACAAACCTCAATCATGTCACCCCTCAGCCATCGTTTCTCCAAGCTAAAGAGCCCCAAGGGCTTTAACCTTTCTTCATAGGGAAAGTGTTCCAACCCTTTTACCATTCTAGTTGCCCTTTTCTGCACATGGCATGATCCATTTTAGCCAAAGTTGGAGTACATAAGGACATTGCAAGAGGATGTGTGTGAGAGAATCTACTGACTGGAGGGGGCAGGGACATAACCAATCAGTGAAGGTATAGTTAACGAACGGCCCAACAATACCACTGAAAAGGAGCAGTTAAATTGTGAGTGCCTCAAAGCCCTACATTACTTTGGGCTAACCAAGGATTCTAAAGGGGAGGGAGTTTCCCCTTAGACCAGGGGTGGCCAAACTGCGGCTCGGGAGCCACATGCGGCTCTGTCACACATATTGTGTGGCTCCCGACCAGTGTTCCCTCTAAGCTGAGTTAGTGTGAGCTAGCTCACAGTTTTTTAGCCTCTGGCTCACATATTTTTGTCTTGACTCAGGAAGGGATGGCTCCAGAGCAAACTATTTTATGCAGTAGCCGGATCACTCGCTCACCACTTTAAAGCCAGTAGCTCACAAAGTGGAATTTTTGCTCACATGACTCCATAGCTTAGAGGGAACATTGCTCCCGACAGGGCAGCTGGGGAAGCAAAGGGGAGCCACGCTTCCCTTTCCTTTCCCTCCCTCCCTCCCATTTGCTTTCATTTCTCTCTCTTTCTCTTTCCACCTCTTTCCTGCTTTCTTTTCACCTCTCTCTCTTAGACAAATAAATATCATTAGCAAACAAATAAATATAATTGGACTAAATAAATATCATTATCAATATCTGTTTTTAACCCCTTTTGTTTTTATGTTTGGCTGTCTCATTTAATGTTAATGAAAGCAAATGGGCACATTTTTAAATAAAAACGTGTGTAATATTTGTTCATGTCTTTGCAGCTCTCAGACATCTGATGTTTATTCTATGTGACTCTTACGGTGAGCAAGTTTGGCCTTCCCTGCCTTAGACAGAAGTCCCAAGGCTAGTGGAGAACACGTTCTCCTAGCATCCAAGTAAGTATGGCTCCTATCCCTAACATAAATCATTTTAGCCACATATTTTTTACGTTGATGTTTATAACTTCTGTTCGAAAAGCTGGATCCAGGGAGCTTTGAAAGAGTCCCTGAGGATTAGACTTGCCAAGCAACTCTCGGGGGCCTCAAAAAAAAAGTGAAACCGATAATTAAAGGCATGTACCCAGGCACCAGCCTTTATAGATCTAAGACCAAATTCATAGCGAAGGGCCGAGGCTGAAATATACCTAGGAAGCCCTTCCATTGCTTGAAGAAACAAGGACTGTACTCTGTTCATGGAGTCATCTACGGCAGGGATCCATATGGGAACACACCCACACAAAAGTTGTGAGATCAGCACTGAGAGAAAAACTCTAATAGCAGCTGGAAAATACTGTACCTCATTTGAAAAAAAAGAAGGGCAAAATGGCCTTCATAGTGACTGGGGCTTCCCGAGTGGCCAATTGCTTGTGGCACCTCCAGCGCCAGGTTGACTGGAACGGAACACCCAGGTACCTGAAAGAGGAAGCCTGAGCTATCTTCCACCCATTAACGATCCACGTTTCTTTTTTTGAACCTGGAATCAGACACAAACAATGATTTTTGTTTTGGTAGAGTTGATAGATGGGTCTTCCTGCATACAATAGCTATGGGACCTTTTCAAAGCCCGAAGAAGGCTGATCCAAGTTCGAGTGAGTAAGACTGAGTTGTCTGCATAAAGCAGGAGAGGCACTGGGGTATCCAACAATTTAGGCAAATGTAGTGGAGGATTCAGTGAAGAAGCCTGGTGAATCAGACAAGAACAGGCTAAATAAAGAAGGTGCTAAACAACAGGGAAAGGAGCAGTTAATCACTCTCCTCTTACATCAGCACTTGGAGAAATGTAGCTAATGTACGCCCATCGCTCGGAATTCTCACTGGTCGTGCCACAATTTATCATACATTGTCAATTTGTTCATCCTTTTTCATCTTCTCTTAGATGTCTGTATCCTAAGGGTTTTTTTTATAGATAAAATCTGGATGAGTGCAGATTAGATAAGGTTTGATACTTAATGATTCTTCATCTCCATCCAGATGCCAAATTTCCATCTCTATGAATAGTCTGCCTATAAAAGTCAGACAACATAAATGAAACAGCACTTTGCTAGGACATAATGTTTAAATTAGTTGTTATTTAGATTACGTTGAGATATTTAATAATCTTCATGTCATATTTCTTCCCCCCTCAGTATTCAGACTCTTTATTCTAGTAGCGTACCTTTTAAAATGTCACTTAACACAGCAGGGTTTTCGCTTAAAAAGCTCATCTTTCATTTCCAAGCAGCACAAACAATATCCTATAAAGGAAATTGTTCCAGAAACCACCATGGCCATCTTTAAGGCTCGACGGGATTGATCCTGTTCTTGTCGTAGAATAGATTTTTCTCTCTCTCTAAAGTCTGCAAAACTGAGCTTCAAGGGTTTAAAGGCATATTTCTAAGGCTAATTCACAAGACAGGGCCAATTTTGACAGAGCAAAGTCAACCACTGTTGACTTCATTGTGCAGTGAACAGGCTGTACAATTGTTTTACCGTTTCTCCAGATTCTGACCACTACATTCCAGTTCAGTCTTTGAGGACATACTGATAAGAGCCATCATAGTGATTTGGAATCCTGATCTGAAGTCCAGTATGGGGCCCTAGAATCACTGCCATTGTACCGGGCACACGTGAGCCACCACTGCCACCGGAAGCCAGTTGTTCGAGTCCCAGATAGGGCAGGCACAAGCAAGAGAAAGATTCTGCTCTTCTTCCTCCCCCCCCCTCCTTTAGGGGCTGAGGCCAGGAGTGGCTGGGTTCCTCCCAAGTGTGGGGCCTGTGGTAGCTGCCCCTGTTGCCCATTGGCTAAGATCATCACTGCGTGCGGAGTGGCCCAAGTCCCCATGCCTGAAGAGAGAATTTTGGAAATGACCAAGTGAACTACATTCCCCCCCTTTCTCTTTAAACCTCCTATCCATTTTTGTGACCTTCAATTCATGGCTCCCTTTCTCAATTTTCCTAATGTATCGTGTTATCCTCTTGTTATCCACTGCTCAGTGCCAAATAAATATATCTTTGTAAAAGTGCTACATTTCTCATTTAAAATGAATTAGCCGGATGTGCACAAGTTAAAGTAAATTAGGCAGCTTGATGTGAAGCCTGTTCTTATTTCAGCCTCAATAGGAGTTTTAAATGGCATGCTTAGAGGCTGCACACTGTGTATTCTGGAATAGTTCCAGTAAAATGAATGGCGCCATTCTAATGTAAATGGTTTTGAACCTGCACATCTTCAAAGTATCCAGGGGGGGGTTCTGGATAAAAATAAAACGCATGCAGTGGATTTCTGAATAAACATTTATAGTACATAATACATCGTAGTAGACTGGGAGGAATTGGCAGTGGTGAAAGAAATTAAAACTCAGAACCATAAAGTTGGATGTGTTGATAAATAGCGATCTGCCAAGGGACTGCTTGACCCAAGGGCACTTCTAATGATGATGGATTTCAGCAGCTGCTAGAACAAATGTCCAGTGTATTGAAATAATTTGTGATCATTTGTAGCAACTGATTACATTAAACTGCTATTTATTTGGGTTGCTTAATTCTTCTAATAATGGTACATGTGATTGTTTCAAGTGGTGCATTCAGGAGCATTTCAGCTCACAATACATCGTAACTTACTAGAAGAAAAATTTACTGAAGAACCGGCCAGGTGTCAAGACATCCTGGACGGAGAACAATTTGGTTCATTTGAAAAGAAAACCGCAATCCATGGTTACTCCAGAATCACGACACTACAATAAATGGGACAGATCCAAAATAACGAAGTGACATATGGATTGTGGCCCATGAGAGACTAGGAAATTCCCTTATAGTATTCGGCTTGATTCATAATAGTATTTACCATTTATATAGCACTTTCTGAATGTCCCAAGTGCTTCCCATATGTTAGATAAGGTAGATTGATATTTGTGAAGAAACTAGCTTTGCTTGAAATAAAATTATGCCTGTCTGGTAGGCCTGACAAAGACAGTTGTGGGAAGCTGGGTCTTATAAGAAAGACAGAGACATCCTGGTACAGAGTCCCCGGTGTAATGGATTATGCTTGCACCAAGGCTGTGTCAGGAAGGAAGAACAGGGCATGTTATCAATCACCTCATTAAAACTAACCATGACGACTACTTGCTAGCAAGATTTGATTCAGCTGCAGAGAATCAAATAATCTGTGAGGCAGGATCTTGACTGGCTACTGAAGTCTGTCTTGTTGCTGCTGGACAATGGGGCATGCAAACATGCAGTCTTCAGTGTGATTTAGGAAGGATGCAGAGGGCTGGTCTTGGGGCTAGGCTCTGGCTATGAGGTAGTCTTGGCTATTCGTTCTTGAGACACGACATCATGGAATGCTGAGGTAATAACTGGTCTTGAGGCACCGAAGTCTGCCATGCATGTTTAGAAACTTTAGTTAGCTAAGCTTTTTTGTTTTCTTGTTTGATTCCCCACTCCTCCACATGCAGCTGCTGGTGTGATTTTGGGTCAGTCACACAGTTCAGTTTACTGGGTTTAAGAGCCTATAGGCCATACACCATGGGTTAGTCACATGTTCTCTCAGAGCTGTTCTCTCAAGGGCAGTTCTCAAGAGAGCGAGTTTTCAGCCCAGTTGCCAGAGCGTCACCTGGCAACGTGCCCAGCATGCTGACGTCACATCCAGGTGACATCATTGTGGCATGCATGTGTGCTATGCGCGGGACTGTTCCAGCCAGGAACCATCTCTCCCCCACTGAAATCTGGTAAGTACTTGGCAGCCCTAGGTTTAGGAAAGCCTGACACCCCCAAGTGTGTTTTGATTACCATCCCAAGGGGCCTTTGGATAGGGATCCTTTGACAATATTATTATCTCCATACCCTAGCAGGGTCAGGGTGAGGCCCAGCTACCTAATAAATTAATGACAGAACCAATATTTGAGCCATAGATTTCACGGGTTATAGCTCAGCTCTTCAGCCATTACACTGGGGTACCGTTCTGTAGGTATTTTGGTATGCTTGTCCTCTATCTGTGGTACACACTGTGTTGGATCCTGCAGAAAGATCTGCACAGCAGGGACTTCAGTGCACAGAAGTATGACTTCCCCCCCTTTCCCCTCCTGCGGCAGCCCAAATATCCCCCCGCCATTCTGCTCCTGTAGGGTGGGGGACCTTCAGGAGCAGCATGAAGTGAGGAGCTGAAGGGCTGCCACCAGAGGAGGGATCAACAAAAAAATCACATACACCCCTTTGTGTGAGCAGATCTTTTGGGCAGGAACCAGTCCTTTACTTTGGACTGTGCAGGCTGAATTCTGTGAAGCAGGTGGCATAGAAATTCCTGCTTTCCTGCAGAGACCTGGGATAGAAGGTCTTCGGTTCTGTGATTAAATGACTGTGTGAGATTTGGGGCCGACTTCGCTAGCATGGTTTTTACCACACAAATTATTTATCAGCATGATGTATCATTGTGATCTAGGGATGCCAGCCTCCGGGTGGGACCTGGGGACCCCCAAAAATTATACCTCATCTCCAGACTACAGAGATCAGTTTTCTAGGAGAAAATGGATGCTTTGGAGGGTGGACTATGGCGCTGTACCCCACGGAGGTCCCTGTCCTCCCCAAGCTCCACCCCCAAATCTCCAGGAGTTTCCCAATCTGGATCTGGCAGCCCTATCCCCCCCCATCCCCTGCCGGTGGCCGGGGGGAACCTGCCCACCCTATTGTGACCCCCTTGTTTGGATATCATATCACCCCTGTAACATATGAGTTTATAGCCCATCAGCACTCACCAAAACAGCATCCCCTCCATTGGGGTGGCTAATGCTCATATGGGAAATACCCACATGGTCTGGCCTACTCACGTTAACCAGTGAATGCAGCATGAGATCAGCTTTTTTAAGGCTATTTCTATGTAATAAAGTCAACTCAAGTTGACTTTTTTTTTAGAGCGCTGAACTAATTGATCTGATATATTTTCAGATGGTGGACAACTTGCACCCTGTAAAATCAAGTGTCACCAGCGAACTAAGAGATACAAAAGATATATTTTTTTTACTCATGAAATTAAGAAAAATAGCCATTTTCCCAGTAAAAAGCTACAAGTGTCTTTTCTTCTATTGCTTTCCTCGGCTAAAAGCATTTCTTCACTCTTGACAACTCTGCATTTATCAGGGCTGGGTTTTTTTATATATATATATATATATATATATATATATATATATATATATATAGAAAGACCAATCTTTGTAATTACACCATTTGCAATATAAACAAAAAGTACAAGATGAAAAGGCTGTAGGTCCCGTAGCTTTTTCATTGTTTGCCCTTCAGTCTTCTTTGATAAATGGAGGCTTAGGGAGACTATTTTTCTTGCATTCATGCTAAACGAGAGACAAGACTATTTTTGCTCCTTTACGACAGGAGACAAAGGAGCTGTTGCACGTTTCCAGTTTCTGAATGCTGTTCTTTATTTCTTCGGAGCAATGCAAAGAACAATAGGCACATCAGCCCAGAAGTGTAAAGAGTGAACAACAACAACAACAACAAAAAGATGTAGTCTACGTTCATATGTTGTCACCTGGAGCCTTTTTGTGACAGAGGAGTAGCGTGCCCCTTTCCCTCTATTATGCAGGTGATATAATGCATGAACTTTAATGGAAGTACTTTCCGGGTGCCTTTCCCCCTTTGCCCTACCCTAACAGGGAGGAAGAATATGCGTGTATCAAATTGCTGAACCTGGCGTTCCCTATGGCCATAGCTGACGTGTTAAAGCTGCTCCAGACCTATAGTTAGAAAATAGATGGTCTATCTATTCCGTACTGCAATGGAAGAGACTATCCTACGTGATTCACCAAGCTGACTGGAGCACACCATATTGTTGCTTACCAGGAACCTAGCAGCATTCCTGTTTGTGCAGTTTCAAGAAGTCAGAAAAACCAGGAGGTCCATGGAATTGCTGGTGGCCGTCATCACAAGTCATACAAGCCTGGACTATCCCTTTTTATTTATTTATTTTTTAAAAAACCCAACAGGAAAAAAACAACAGTGGGGAAAACTCAAAATCCAAACAGAATTTTTTAAAAAGAAAAAGAAAGGTATACACAGAGACAAAAATTTAAGACTTGAACCATCCCTAAGGTATGATGCTTAGCAGCAACCAGTCAAGAAGAATAACGTAGCACAAGGGAATTCTGCAAGGAGATATGCTTTCATTCTCTTCTCCCAGCTTTCTGATTCCCTTGCTTCAAATATATCTTACCTTACTTCCAATTCTCACTTCCTACCCTAATACTTACCAAAGATTTGATTATCTGGCTCTGATAAGCTGAGAGAAGGAAAGTACAGCTTCATGCAGAAAACGAATAGACTTGCCAGCTTGAAATGTATGGGGCTTTGTTTGATGGTGATCGTAGTTCCTTGGCAACCATCATGTTCATATGCTGTCGCTTTGCACTGTCATTGGTTCTCATTCATGTTTATATAGTGCCATCAATGCAACTTATGGAGCAAAAGGAGACTGGCCCCTGCTGCAAGGAGCATACAGAACACATTTTGAACAAGGGATGATAGAAGGAAGGGAAGGGGGGGGGAATGGGATGAATATTGTATTTATTTTGTACAAATGGCTACCTTGCCTTTCCAGAAGCTCTTGGCCTGCAATAAGAACAAACGAAAATCATGTTTGTACAGCAACCAGTAAAACAACAAATCTAGAAAAAACAGCACATATAACTAAATCAGCCCCTGATTTAAACATGCAAGGTTTCTGTAGTCACAGCCAGCTCCATGTATCTGGGATTTTGTGAGCAATGCTCCCGTGTCTGAAGTGATGGCTCCAGGCAAGAGAGCTCCACATCCCCTTTTTAAAAAGAGATCACTCGTGGTTCCTCTTTTGGATGATAATACTGAAAAGGATGGGCATGAACTGGTTCATGAACTGAAATTCATCCGGAACTTGGGCTGGTTCAGAGTTTGGAAACTGATGTTTGGGGAAGGCACCTTCCCTGAACATTTCCTTGACTTGTGTCCAGTTTGGTTTGGCAGTTTGGGACCAGCCATTTAAACTTGATACCTGAGCAGCAGACCCAGTCAATTGTTAGGTTTAAATGGCTGTGAACCATTAACTCTCTTGGTTTTGCTCCCCCTTCGAAGTGGGGGGAAGAGAAACAAACTGGTTAAATGGCTGGCAGCCATTTAAACCTAACAGCTGGCCAGTGTACCTGGTCAACTGTTAGGTTTAAATGGCTGTGAGCCATTAGACTTCTTGGTTTTGCTCCATGTCTTCAAAGGGAGGGAAGCAAAACTGACCAGTTAAATGGTTGCCAGCCATTTAAACTTAACAGCTGGCTCGCAGACCTGGTCAACTGTTAGGTTTCAATGGCTGCCAGCCATTAAACCTCTTGGTTTCTCTCCCCCTCTTTGAAGTGGGGGGAAGTGAAACCGATGGGTTAAATGGCTGCCAGCCCTTTAACCCTTCCCAGGCATTCCCCCTCTTTCTCTTGACCCAGTGAACTGGGAGAAAGATGGAAGGCTGGGAGAAAGATGGAAGGGATGTCCCTTCCAGGGTGGTCCCTGCCCCCTTTCTCCTGGTGGTGGCTTGCTGCTGCTGGGAGAAAGGGGGAACCAAACTCACCAGACTGGCTCAGTTCAGATGGGGCTCTTCGGGGTTGGTTCAGTTCCAGGTTCAGATTGGGATCCATCCCGAAGCCTAAACTGAATTGCTGTTTTGGATTTGTGCCCATCCCTAAATACTGATTCTGGTGCACAATTATTTATTTGAATTATAGTCCACTTTCCTCACTGAAACTCAAGGTGGATTACATAGTGTAAGTCAAATACAGTCAACAGGATAGGACATCCAATGAACAGTGCAATAGGGTTTGGACTACAAAAATCTGGAAAAAAGCAGAAGTCTAAAACAGAACTGAAACAAAGCATAAGCATTTAAACATGACATGTTAAATGGTGTAGAAATGATACTGTTGGAGCATACTTAAAATGACAGGCAACAGTACAGTAGTGTTGGCCATAGTCCCTATCCCTTTACGATTGCAGCTTTCCAAACCATTACATTAGAGTACAGTCGTATTACCTGCACAAAAAAACCCCTCTCAAATAATTCCAGTTTGCATAAAGCCTGGAGCAGGCCCGTAGCTACAGTGGGGCATTTCGGGGCCTGCCCCCCCAACTTCCTGCCAAGGTCCCCTGACTTCCATTCAGCCCCTGATGTCAGTGCCCCCCGACTTATTTAAGGGCCCCCCAGATTACAACATCCTGGCTATGGACCTGGCCTGGAGAGTTGGAGCCTTCTTAACCTTGTCAGGCAGGCCATTCAATAAGGTGGAGGCTACAACAGACAATGTACAAGTATGGGTGGTTACTGATTGTGGACTTCCCAGCCATGGAAACTATGCGTTTAAAAATAGAGGGCTCGGTTCAGGCAAATGAAGCACTTTGAACTGCCATTGGTTTTAGTGATCTGCAGTGCAATCCTATACCCTTTGAACCCCATGGAGTTCTTTGAACTTAGAAAGGCGCAACTCTGTCTAGGATTGCACTCTTAAGCATGTCACTGTATAGGATTTCAAAATACTTGCCTGGATCATGCAGTAGGGTCTCTGGCTCTCGTCAAGTGCGTGATCTAGGCCGGAAAAAACAAGGAAGAAAAGTCAGAAGAGAAGAGGAGGAGATCCTCTGAAGGACAGTTGGCCTTACTTTTAGAAGGTTTGTACCTTTTCTTTGTAAATCCAGAATTTGCTATTGATTTCAGGAATTAAAACCTTTGAATTGGCTGAGCATTTCAGACAGCATTCCATCCATATATTACATGTCCAGTTGTAGATCCTTAATGCAGCAGTCCTTTTTTTAAAAGACTAAGGGGAAATAGGCCTTATTTACTGCCTTAATTTTTCAGAGGCATGTTCTGCTTTAGGAATCATGCAGTGTGCGGCTTACATTGGTAAAGGGTTTTTCTTTTCCTCTCAAACATGAGGAGCTGATTTAAGAGACTGCGAGGGACAAGCCAGGGGTTTTAACTGAAAAAACATATTGATTTGCTGTGGGATGTGGAGCAAAAGAATTACCACTCTTCTGGGGGGGGGGGACACACAACTTAGTTCTAAAAGTCGCATCAGTTTTCCCCATGTGTTTATGAAGATCTCCTGCACACTGAAGATTCTATAAGCTTGAATAATTGCTGTAGTCAGATGCGGCTATTGTAGGTGCTTTTCTGTGCTTGCTTTGTTTTATCGAATTTTTTCCTGTATACATAAAAGAATACTGAGCTTCAAATACTCTTTGAATTATGCCAAAGGAACACACACACACAGAGAGCGCAATACTCAAAAGAAAAATGAGAAAAGAGAATCCACTTACCCATAATCAATGGACACATTCTCAAATCAATAGTGGCAAGCTTCTATACTTCTGCATCAACTATTAAAGCTCACAAATGTGGGTCGTTTTGCTTAAAGATCCCTCAGACTTCAGAAAGCTTGATATTAAACAGAGGGGGTTCAATATGTTGTCGAAGGCTTTCACGGCTGGAGTTCATTAGTTGCTGTAGATTTTCCGGGGAAACAGGAAACAGGAAACCTCCTTGGGAAACAATCCATAGACAAAAGAACCTCCTCAGGAAAGCTCCTCCATTAGCATGCTCATAGCCTGGAGAACTACTACAAGATAATGACTCAGCCCTACCTCACCTTCCATGGTAGAAATAAATTACTTGCCTACCATTTTCTGCTCACCTTGACACACAGAGTACTCCATCTGTTGATGTTATACCTCTGAGGATGCCAGTCACAGCTACTGGCGAAACGTCAGGTCCTACAATGCCAAGACCATGGCCACACAACCTGGAAAATCTACAGCAACTAAAGAGGGGGTTCATTCTAAAGTAAGTTTCTTTCTATTGTTATTTTAACAACATAAGAGTTCTTCTGAATCAGACCAGCGGTCTATCTAGTCAAGCATCCTGTCTCATACAGTGACCAATCAGTTCCTCTAGAGGTTCAAGAACAGGGAATAGAGGCTGAGGTCTTCCCCTCATGTTGCCTCCTGGCCCTGAGATTCAGAGATTTATGGCCTCTGAACATGGAGGTTCCCTTTAGTGAACATGGCTAGTAGCCATTGATAGCCGTATCCTCCATGTGTCCGTCTAATCCCCTTTTAAAGCCATTTATGGCTGTGGCTATCACTGCATCCTCTGGCAGCAAATGCCACATTGTAATCATTTGCTGTGTAAAGTGTTGGAGTTGGAGTGCCTGGGCATTGTGGGCCACTACATCACTCTAAGTGTTATCTCCTTAAATGGGATGCCTCTCTTTGTCTTAACCTGGGAGCTGCTCTCTCCTTTCTCTCTTTTCCCTCTCACTCTCTTAACATGGCCTTCCATGAAGGCACATCTCTCTGTAGGCCTGTCCTGAAGATACAGTGCCCTCATACTGGCCATTTGTGATCAGGGAAGTGCTCTTTAGATGAGTCTTCTCGCTCTTCTTTTGACTGCAAACTGAATGTGAACTGGATCTACTTGAATAATTGTAAGTATGTCTTTTTTGCAATATACTTCTTGGGAGATTTCTTTACTGCACTCAGTATCACGTTTCTATGGCTGAGCAAAACTCTGCTATATTAACCACTGCATCATCTGACACTGAATTCCACATTGTAATCACTTGCTGTGTAAATAAGTATTTCATTTTGTCTGTCCTAAATCTACTGTGCATCAGCTTCATTGGATGCCCTCCAGTTCTAGTACTTGGGGAGAGGGAGAAGAATTCTTTTCATCGATTCTCCTTACTCCATGCATCTAGATATATATAAAAGGCTAGCCATATTTCCGACAACTCACCTTCGAGCTGATTGGGCAGCTTTTCAAGGTCATTTGCATATGCTGAGTGGGCCTCGCTCCATTCTGCACACAATCCCCACCATAGCCATTTGGAACACAGAGGTTGTTTGCATATACAGCCTGATTGGCCCTCACCTCCAACATTCTAAACAGTTCGCAGTTGCTGTTGAGAGTCATTGAATGTGTCCTGTGGTAAAATACATCTCCCAATCTTCCCCTAAACATCCACTGGGGTTACCAGTCTCTCTGTGGGCCATATATAACTTAACATCAAATAAAGCTCCAAAGTATTCCAATTCTTAAACTATTATTATTTAAACTATTCTTATTATTTAAATATACTGTTCAAAGCAATTAGTATACAGACAGGTTAAGAATTTGAAGGAAACTTCACAATCCCAGAATAGACTTCACAATTCCAAAGTGGAGAAAAGACTTCACAATTCCAAACTGGAAAAGCACAAATGTCCATAGAACAAGTAAATCCAATCCTTAAGACTTGAGGCAAACAATAAATAATGAGCTGCAGTCAACCCACTCTCTGGCTCTTTACATGCACTTAGATGAGAAAATGTCTACAGAGTAAGGCTACACATGTTCATCTCTCCTTATATATAATTCTATTTTGGTCATGGACTCTCCTGAACATTCCACACAGTGCCCACAGCCTTTGGCTCCGTGATCTGTCACTCAGAAGCTGTCCCTATCCACTGGCTGCATTGCCTGAGTCTCGCCTCCAACATTCTAAACAGTTTGCTGTTCCTCTCCCCCCCATAGCCAGTCAGGACACAGCGGTTATTTGCATATGCGGCCTGATTGGCCTTTGCCTCTAACATTCTAAACAGTTTGCTGTTGCTGTGGGAGTCACTGAATGTGTCCTGAAGTAAAATAAATACCCCAATCTCCCTGTGGATATCTGGATATCTCCCAGAAATCACCGTGTTCCCCAGCCACAGCACATCATTTCCCCTACAGAAAATTTCCCAGCTATTACAACCAGGGTTCCCTCTAAGCTGAGTTAGTGTGAGCTGGCTCACAGTTTTTTAGCCTCCAGCTCACACATTTTTGTCTGAGCTCAGGAAGGATGGCTCCAGAGCAAACTGATTTATGCAGTAGCCAAATCACTAGCTCACAACTTCAATGCCAGTAGCTCACAAAGTCGAATATTTGCTCACAAGACTTCAGAGCTTAGAGGGAGCATTGATTACAACTGATGTCCAGATGACCAAGATCAGTTCTCCTGGAGAAAATGGCTGCTTTGGCCAGTAGACTCTATGGCATTATACCCTGCTGAGGTCCCTCCCCACCCCAAACCCTGCCCTCCCCAGGCTCCACCCCTCAAACCTGCAAGTATTTCCCAACCCAGAGTTGGCAACCGAGTAATTGGTATGGAACCACTTTCCAGACCCTTGGAACCCAGAAAACATGGCATAGGAGGAGATGTTTTTCTACCTTAGCTGCCACTGCATAAGCCCCAATCAACATAAGCCAACCTCCAGGCAGCACCTGGAGATCTCCAGCTATTACAATTGATGTCCAGATGACCAAGATCAGTTCTCCTGGAGAGAATGGCTGCTTTGGGCAGTGGACTCTGTGGCATTATACCCTGCTGAGGTCCCTCCCCACCCCAAACCCTGCCCTCCCCAGGCTCCACCCCTCAAACCTACAAGTATTTCCCAACCCGGAGTTGGCAACCCTGTAACTGGCTATGGAACTGTTTTCCAGACCTCTGAAACTGGGAAAACATGGCATAGGAGGAGGTGCTTTTCTACCTTGGCTGCCACTGCACAGTCCCAAATCAGCATAAGTCAGGGGTGGAGGGAACCATGCCTGTTACTATGAGGCTCTCCTCCCATACTACCCTCTTGGGGCAGCAAAATGACTTGAGACAGCTCTGCCTTATAGCTAAGCAGAAGGAAATAAACATGGCTTGTCTCCCTCTATTTCCCCCTTTCCTCTGCTGCCCCACCAGCCACAGGGCAGACACTCACCTGGAGCTTCTTTCTAGAGCCCGTTGTATTTCTCCCCACAATAGGCCTTACTCCTAATAATTTTATTAAACTCTATCAAGTCCCCTCTTAGTCATCTCTTTTCTAAACTGTAATGTCCCAGGCTCTTCAGCTTTTCCTCCTAGGGAAGGTGCTCCGACCCCCTAGTCATCTTGGTTGCCCTCTTTGGTTTTTTCCTCTGCTCTGTGATATCCCTTTTGAGATATGATGACTAGAACAGCACAGAGCAGTGTTCCCTCTGAGCTGAGTTACTGTGAGTTAGCGCACAGTTTTTTAGCCTCCAGCTCACGCATTTTTGCCTTCGCTCAGGAAGGGACGGCTCCAGAGCAAACTAATTTATGCAGCAACCAAATCACTCGCTCACAACTTTAATGCCAGTAACTCACAAAGTAGAATTTTTGCTCACAAGACTCCACCGCTTCGAGGGAACATTGGCACAGAGTATTCAACTGAGGCCACACCATAGATCTATATAGGGTCTTCATAATATCCCTGCAAAACATTGGATAGCCCCTGCTCCCCTGGCTTTCTACCTTCATAACTGGTTTAGTTATTTAAAGGTATTTTAGAGTGAAATAGGGTGCTCAGCTAAACTTGTGCAGATTTCTGTAGCAGGAAGAATACAGCAACACATTACCTTTAATGCTGATATGGAGCTTGTATGTTCGTTCTCAGGAAACTTGGACTAGAGGGGTTCTCTCCTGCATCCCCTTGCCTTCCCTGGCTAGACTCCAAAGGTCAACTCCTCTGTTAGAAACCCTGTTTGAAGCACTGGTCACAAGCCCCAGAAGGGATCCTAAGGTCCCGGTCACATGTGCCAGATAACGCGGGTGGGTGAGGCTATTTGCCCCATAGTAATTTGACATGCCACTGCGCGATCAGACGCAATGCTTTGTCGCATGTTTCTGGTGCGCTTCAATGAGGGATCACTGATGCAATGACAGCGTTCCAGTGTGATCACACGGAGACGTCCTTCTACAGCCCGTCGCAAACCCATTTGCTCCTGCACATTCCCAGGTATTTTTTAACTCCGCTTCTCTGGAGGGGCGAGACGGGTTGGCGACGGGTGGGGGACACTTGCCAGACGTTCCCATGTGATCGCACCCGTAAAATCTGCCTAGCATTCATCCCTCTCGCACTGCTAATTCTGCATGTGATCGGAGCCTAAGTGCATCTCACAGTTGGGAGCTGTGGCTCCCCCCCCCACCCCCGGGCGTCCGACAATCGTAGGCAGCTGACTCACTCGTTCAAAGAGAAGCCCCTCCTAGCAGGGCCATGTGCTTCTAGTGTACTCACCAAAATGAGAAGGATATTTCCAGACAGACGCACCCCAAACAGCTCAAAACCCACACAACCTCAGGCAAACACTGATGCACACACCCCTTCGCCTCTTGCGCCAATCTCAAGCCCAACTCCCCTTTTAGAAACCCTGTGAAGCACTGATCGTAGGTCCCAGGAGCAAGTCCCGCAGGGATCCTGGGTGCCTCTTACAGAGTCAGCCCTCTAATGAGCTTTCTGTTTTGGCTTTTGTTAGTAAATAAAATCCAAGCCTCTTTCAAAAGCAAAGGAAACCATACGCACAGCTTTGTTTGGTGTAGCGGTTAAGAGTGGTGGACTCTAATCTGGAGAACCAGTTTTGATTCCCCACTACTTCACATGCAGCCAGCTGGGTGACCTTCGGTCAGTCACAGTTCTCTCAGAGCTATTCTCTCAAGAGCAGTTCTCTCAGAGCTCTCTCAACCCCATCTACCTTACAGGGTGTCTGTTGTGGGGAGGGGAAGGGAAAGGAGTTTGTAAGCTGCTCTGAGACTCTGAGTGAAGGGCGGGGTAGAAATCCAACTCTACCTCTTCCTCTTTTTCTTCCTCTTCCTCCTCTTCTTTAACAGTCTCCATAACATTTTCAAAAACATTTACATGACCACTTTTTAACATTATTAGAAATCCAACATCTTACAACTGCATTCCTATATATTTATTTAAAATTCTCCAAAGAGTTATTCCATTCTATAATCCATGATATAATTGATTATCTAGTAGGCATACACAATTTGCACATTGAAGTTCCACAAATGAATTGAAACGTTCTTTCCCATGTGTCTTTCTAAATTTAATTTATCCATGATTTATACATTTGTGAAGTAGCTTATAAATTGGACTGGTTAAAGGCTCTTGTGCAATTACTTAGGAATTCCAACATGTAGGGTGCAGCTCTCTTTGTATCTCTGCTGGATCTCATGTTTCTTAGAACACATTCCTCATCACATGTCTAAGAAGAAGGAACTGCATTCACAACTTCAAAACTATTTGAAATACAAACAGCATTTTCAGCTTTGGTGTAGTGGTTAACTGCGCATACTCTAATCTGGGAGAACCAGGTTTGATTCCCCACTCCTCCACTTGCACCTGCTGGTTGACCTTGGGCAAGCTATAGTTCTGGTGCATTTGTTCTTGAAAAATAGCAGTTTCTATCAGAGCTCTCTCAGCCCCGCCTTGGTTTTTTAACTGGATGTCTGTTGTGGGGAGGGGAAGGGAAAGGAGTTTGTAAGCCGCTCTGAGACACCTTTGGATGGTGAATGGCGGGGTATAAATCCAATCTCTTCTTCTTCTTCTTTACAAGAAAAAGAATGACTTTGTTCACCATACTGTTTGATGTCAAATGTGCAAGAAGAAAGGGAGTATCTTGGACTGTGGGTGTGTAAGTGTGCATATCTGAGCATGCATGCGTGCACATTCACTCACAGCGCTGTCCTCCTGACCAAAGTTCTGTCCTTCTAATTTATCTATTTCCATAGATCTAGAAGAATAACTTAGCTCAGGATGGCTTTGTCATTTATCATCATCCATCAGTGACTTGCCTAATTCTTTCCACAGACAGACGATTTTCACAGAATCATTTTGTGAAAAGAATCATTTAGTAATTTGAGTATCCAATTTCAGGCCCACAGGTGCAAGCATAGGTGTACATACCCCAAAAACATACTGTTTTATGACATACATGTTGATGACTGGATGGCTGAGTCAAAAGAGAAATGTCTGCATAGTTTAAAACGGTACTTAAAGGTGGCTTGCTATACAATTGCGAAACAAGGGGTGGAATTGATAAAACATGTCATTGCCTCTAGCACCTATTTTCTCAAAATCAGCTGGCATTCTCTCAAGTGCTATATTCATTGATGCCTCTAAAAATGCAAATAATCAACAACAAGGCCAAGGGCCCTTTTGGTTCCACCTATAGACTGAATAGAACTGCAGACAGATGCCTCAGTTTCAGTGAGCGAGTGAAATGGGACATTAGCCATGCTTGCTGCAATGAATGCGCACAATTCTTACTGATAAACACACCACATGCTATGCTTACCATATAATGGAATTTGAGCAATATCAATTGGTGCTGAATAGACTGGCCTTTCCCGATGGTTCTTTGTTTCCCCCCCTCTAGTTTCATCGTTCCTTTCACGGCCACGGTGTTAATCTAGCTGTGGAAATCAAGTTATTTTCTGCTTCGCTAAACCTGTGCTAGCGAGCAGATCGCCGGGCATATGCTGCCATTCCTTAACAGTTGTTTGCTAGCCAGGGCATTACAAACAAAAACACAAAAGCCTGTAGGTCTGCCATCATTTAATGGGAGCAAAATTGTTAATTTCCCACAATGGACATGGTAGGAAGAAAGGTTTTTAAGCCGCTAAGGCGATGGCTTGTCAATTTTATGCTATTCTGATCTCTGTGATTCCTGTTAGGGGTATTGCTCCTCTGTCCTTTGCCAATTTCACACTGTATAGTCTTTCATACTTGATTAGAAATCATCCTGGCCAACAGAAACACTTTTTTTTTTTGGCTATTATTCCTATGTCTACACAAAAAATTAAGAGTTTAGCTGATCTGGAAACACTAGAGAACGCAATCAGCAATAGACTTCTGAAATCTGATCCTCCCCGAAATGGACAGGTTTGTGTTTGTAATAATCTGCATTCAGATCTTGAATGAGAGAGCTTTTGAAAATTTTGAGATCCAGTGTGATGTAATTAGAATAGACAAGAAGCAATGGTTTTTTAATTGCTAGAGGACCTTTGGTCTGACTAAACAGGGGCCTTCTTGTATTCTTAAATCATCACGAAGTAGATTACAAGGACTTGTTTGAAAGTACATTGCCATATATAACTAGAAGATATGTGTTAACTAGGCTTGTCGGTATGAATGTGGCCCACTTTCCAGTTTTGACCAAATATACATGGATGGTTGGATCTTGACTAACTTGGCAATTCCCCCAATTTCCCCTTCCTGCTGCAGGACACCCCCCCCCATTATTTCTTGGGGTTCTCTACCTCCAGCAGTATCATGTGAAGGTCAGTAGGATGCAATGGGAGGAGGAGAGCAGGAGAAATCCATTCCACTGATAGAAAATTTAGTTTGACTCTAACCCTATATTAGCCTGGGTGTAAGGGAGAAAACCTTCCTTCTAAAACCTCTTATTTCTTTGCTAAAGGAGCCGCTAACTTGAGTCAACAGGTGGTCCTAACTTCATGTTTCAAAATCCTTGCACTGAGTCTGGATAAGCCACACGGACTTTTGATTATAAGTGTACTTTGAGCTTCCTGCTGGGAACTCAATACCCAATTGCGCAGGAATTGCATCAAGACCACAGCTTATGAGGAGATGGTGCTTGAATCTTTTCCCCCATGCTGTTTTCTCAGCCTGAAATGGCTCTGGGGCACTATCTGTCCCTTCAGGGAAACCTGTTTGTATTTCAACCATACATGTAGAGCAGTGTTCCCTCTAAGCTGAGTTTGTGTGAGCTAGCTCACAGGTTTTTAGCCTCCAGATCACACATTTATGTCTTAGCTCAGGAAGGATGGCTCTAGAGCAAACTAATGTACGCAGCGGCCAAACTGCTCGCTCACAACTTGAATGCCAGTAACTCACAAAGTAGAATTTTTGCTCACAAGACTCTACAGCTTAAGAGGGAGCATTGATGTGGAGTCACCATTGGGCCAAATAACACCCTTCAGTAATGTTTCAGGAAAACAGCCCAGGGGAAAAGGCTTAAGCCTGGCTCACCATGACTCCATTCCAAATTGCCTGCCTCCCATGCCTGGGAAATAAGTTCCTAATGAGGAACATGCAGGACACATGGGCATGATATGAGCTGGCCTGTAGCCACAAGGGGGACATTCATGGGCAACGCCCCCTCCCCAATTAGCCACACCCCCAGCAATCTCCTGGACAGCAGAGGGCTCAGGAGGAGGCCTTCCTGTGGCAGCACACCCAGATTAGATTGCATTGCAGTTTCTGAAGTTTGGCGGGAGCTTCAGGCCACTGCACTGGATCAGCCTGGCTGGGGTCCCTCAGGAAAGGCAGGAGGACCTGTGCTTGCAGGAGGGGGGGGAGACATAAGGGAGACGGTGCCAGAAGGAGACAGCGTGCTTACAATGAAATTGCTGAGCAGTCGGGTTAGAACAGATAAAAGGAAGTCCTTCTTCACCCAAAGAGTGATTAACACATGGAATTCACGGCCACAGGAGGTGGTGGTGGCTACAAGCATGGATGGCTTCAAGAGGGAATTAGATAAGCATATGGAGCAGAAGTCCATCAGTGGCTATTAGCCACAAGGTATAGATAGGGACTCTCAATCTGGGGCAAGGGATGCTCTGTATTCTTGGTGCTTGGGGGAGGGCAACAGTGGGAGGGCTCCTAGTGTCCTGGCCCCACTGCTGGACCTCCTGATGGCACCTGGTATTTTTGACCACTGTGTGACAGAGTGTTGGACTGGATGGGCCATTGGCCTGATCCAACATTGGCTTCTCTTATGTTCTTAATCTGCAGCATCCAACACTGCTGTGCCCCATCCCACTTCCTGTCTGGCGGTATTGTCCCAACCAATCACCTTTGAGGTGGCACCAACCAAGCCTGGCCCTTCCTAGGTAGGCCTGAGGCTGGGCGGTGAGCCTGGAGCTCCTCTGAGGACCGGCAAATGAGCAGCAGTCAGTGGCCGGGGGGGGGGCAAGGGAAGGAAGGGACTGAAGAAGCTCTTGGCTTCCCACCTCATTGCATAGGCTGGGGACGGGGGGGGTGCTCAGCAACCTTGACTTGATGGCACAAATGACTTGATGGCACATAACACACAACCGCTGCTTGGGATGGCAGTGTGAGTGGCTCTTCACATAATAATTATCTCTTGGGATTCACTCTTAAAAGACATGATGATGGCACTTAGCCGACCATTCGATGAAGGACAGATGGCAGTGGAGGCTGGCTCTGTTTCCTTCACGTCCTGCTTTTAGTCTTTTAGAAGCACCTAGCTGTTAAGAAACTCCTGGCTTCCTGCCCCGTTGTGTAGGCTGGGGGGGGGCACTGCACCCTACGTCACCCTGGGGCCGGCCTGAGGAAGCCCGGGAAGTTTGGGCGAGCTCCGGTCAACTATATTTAAAACATGCAGCTGTTTACTTCCTGTTCCTCATCCCCACTCAGTGCGGCTGCTTCCTCCTCCTGATCTGGTGGCGTGTGTCATCCTCATCACCCCGATTCCTGCGCTACATGCTTGGTCGGGCGGCGCAGCTTGGCCTCAGGATTCCCCCCCCCCAGCCAGTTGTGAACTGAAGAAGTCTTTCCTATTGGGTTGAGTAGTTTCGTGTTTAGCTTTAAACAGAACATCTCCTTCCCTCCCAGGTTCAGTCCCTGGCATCTCCAGTTAGAGAGACCAGGCAAAAGATGGGGAAGACCTCTGCTTGAGAAAGGTAGGGCCAAGCAGGTGCCTCTGGGCTCTTTATGGGGTAAGAGGGACAAATACCTAAGGCAGCTAGTGTCCAAAGGCTTTTTGCACACAAACACAGGAGAGTTGATTCTTTCCCATAGCAGCAGGGGAACAGGGCTGCCCCTTAGGAATGGTGCTGGAAATAGCAGGAGGTCTCACATTAAGTCAAAAGCCTCCATGAGGGCCGGAGACAAAAAAAAGCGAGAGAATGCCCCTTTGGTCCCAGAGTTGGGTGTAGTGGTTAAGTGCGCGGACTCTAATCTGGGAGAAGCGGGTTTGATTCCCCACTCCTCCACTTGCACCTGCTGGATGACCTTGGGCAAGCCGTAGTTCTGTCAGAGCTGTCCTTGAAAAAGAGCAGTTTCTATCAGAGCAGTTTCTGTCAGGGTGTCTGTTGTGGGGAGGGGAAGGGAAAGGAGTTTGTAAGCCCCTCTGAGACTCCAAGTGAAGGGCGGGGTATAAATCCAGTCTCTTCTTCTTCTTCTTCTTCTCTTGCACCAAAGACAAAAGAAGACTCCAGTGGCACCTTGAAGATTAATGCGTTGCTCGGTCTTAGTAGCCAATACTGTTCTTTCTCCTATCGTTGGGTGAGTAGTTTCTAGTTTGTATTTAATTTTAAGCAGAGCATCTCCTTGGCATGCAAAAGGTCCTTCCCAGTTCAGTCCCTGGCATTTCCAGTTAAAAAAACAAGTCAGGCAGCAGGTGATGGAAAAGACCTCTGTTTGAGAGATCATCTGTTAGTCTTATATTGACTTAGACGGACCAGTGGTCTGAGTATAAGGCCAGCTTTATGTGTTTTCATGTGTCCAATATCACTCTGTTTATCTTTGTTTAAGGTAATGGGGGGGGTTGTTGTTGAGTAGTTAGTAAGATCAATATCTACTATTGCCCATGGATGATGCTTCCAGCGTGAGTAGGCAATTCTGACCTATTCCACTGTCTTTGGTTAAGATAATTTCTTTCCGGTTTGTTTGGTAGTTAGATCTCTGCTGGAGACCCTAAAGAGCCACTGCCGGCCTGATCAGGCAATTCTGACTCACTCAGTGGTTTCTACTCCCCTACTCAGAGGTTAAGATGCTGAGCTGCAGACCGGAAAGTCCGTAGTTCGGCAGTTCGAAACCCGAGTGCCGCATGACAGAGTGAGCTTCCATCTCTGGCCCCAGCTCCTGCCAACCTAGCAGTTCGAAAGCAAGAAACTGCAAGTAGATAAATAGGTACCACTTTGGTGGGAAGATAACAGCATTCCGTGCATGTTATACCAAGATCGAGGCAGCGTTTCAAACAAGTGGTTTCTTTATTAGCTCAGAACACAGACAAACAACACACAGAACGACCCAACTATATACAGTTTGAACCAGGGAAACCACACCTCCTGGAACAATAACGTCCAATCAACGATGAGTGCTTAGGACGCATGGGAATTGTTCCCGCCGAAAGTCAGAGTCTTTCCGGACTGGTCTGTGTAGCAACAGCAACCAATCCGGTTGCTTAGTTTAGGATGCTGACAGTCCATGGAGTGTGTGACCGAAGCTCATGCTTTATGTACACAGATAACCCAATACATAACAGTGCACTTCAGTGTTTAGTCATGCCAGCCACATGACCACGGAGAAGCTTTTGGACAGCGCTGGCTGGAAACAGAGATG
Organism: Gekko gecko; assembly: GCA_029375565.1. NCBI lineage: Eukaryota > Metazoa > Chordata > Lepidosauria > Squamata > Gekkonidae > Gekko > Gekko gecko. Next base: position 71,320,448 of record JAPDNY010000003.1, on the reverse strand, counting down.
AGCACTGCCCCCTAGAGTTGGATTCGACTGGCTTTCAAGCAAGAGAAACCTTAACCTTTACCTTACTTCCCTACCACTGTCATACTGAAAGCCGTAATGTGACCTGGATTCATGTTGATGTCCAGTCACTGCAGTGGAGCAATAGGTTAAAAATCAGAATGCTAAAGAGGCTTTTAAAAAGTTGGGGACCACAGCATCAAAGGAAAGTCATGTCTGTTTCTATAAGAATGGGAAGGGGGTAATTTCCACTGATACTCCCTTCGTTCTGTATTCGATCAGTGAAACATTTCTTAAAAATGTATAACTCTGTCTTGAATGTAGGGTTCTCATTTGCCAGCAGTTCAACGACCTCTGTAATTTCTCATCAGGAAATGGACAGGTTCGTAACTAGAAGTGGACACCAACAATCGCTAGATTCCAAGTGCAGAACAGCAGTAGAGAGCCAACCTGCCCTCCAGATCTAGGTGCAGAAATTCCTTTGCAGCCTCAGCTTTCAAATTATCGTAAAACAAAATTTGGGCTCATTGAGTGGAGTTTTTGTAGCTGGTAGTACGAAGGCTGCTCTTGGTTGGAATATTCTGTCTCAACTGATGAAGCTTTCTGCTTCCCTTGCAGAAAATTTGTGGAGAACTGCAAAAGGGAGGATGCATTCACAGTTTCCGGTTTCAATAATTCGAAGACAGCTTTAAAGGGCAAAAAGGGATTTTGTAGTCACTGCTCATCTAAAACCTACTTAATGTCAATGTATCTATGGGACGAACAAAAGACTCAATCAGAACTAGGAAAAGTGATTCACACAAGGTTGGGGCCAGAGCAGATAATGAAAAATAGGTATTACATCAAAAGCATTGCAGAAAATATCCAGTTCCTTGCTGTTAATAGTTTATGTGGCAGTGAAGGGCATGGGTCAGTAAGTAAGAAAGCAGAAAAGGAGGACGCATGGCCCTCTTTCTTCATACCATAAAGGAAGATGCAAAACTCACAAGCAATTGTTCAGAGTATATCTGCTAATGTTTCTTATACCTCCCCAGATATTCAAAATCAAATAATCTCTATCCTGGGGTCAATGGTTACAGAAGATACTGCTTCCCTTTGCCAAACCAATGAGGTGAATTTCTTCTGTGTAAAAGCTAATGAGACTCATGATGCAAGTGGTGTGGAATATTTACCTGTTGTAGTCAGATTTGTAAAAGAGGGCAGACCAGCTGGACATCTTTTGGGTTTTGGCAGGAACTCTCACATTTAACAGCAAACTATATATCTGATCTTCTGCTTCAAATTCTGACTGACTGTGGTTTTAATCTTGAGCAGCTCATAGTAAAGTGCTATGATGGGGCTAGTGTTATGTCTGGCAGGCCAGGTGAAGTTCAAAAATAAATACAGGAGAAACTGGGTAAAACTATACCATATATATCTGCTGTTACAATCACCAGTTGCTTGTTAATGCCTACTCAAAAGAAGTACCTGTGAAGCAAGGTTTTTTTGACACTTGTAATAGTTTATAGAACTTCACCAGAAAGCATTGTGTGAACCAACTGTATTCAGGTTCTCAGCACAAAAGGCTCCTGGATCAGAGGTGGACTGGACATTTGGCCACTGCAAGAGCCATCAGTGATAACTTTGCAGATCCTGAAGGGGAAGCCACAGCTGTGAGGCAAAGCTGAATTTCAACATACACTTAAGGGTTAACGCTACTGCTACTGGTCTCCTTTTGTGTTAATTGGATGCGCTGACCTGCCCTCTTATCATCTCTCAAGGACATAGCATTGAGGCCATAAATTAGTTTCACATGAGAACAGTTCCTTGATATGGGAGGGGTACAAGCAGGGTGTATGACATGAGGTTCTGGAACCATCTTGAAGCCGTGGGTATTGAGTGGTTGTTGCTTTCACCTGACTCCCTGACCCTGAAAATATAACTGTAATGTTTCAGCAGTACCAGCTAGCTGCCTGAGATTCTATGTGCTCGTGTGCCTGTCTTACTGCTTCACGATTGCCAGAGATATAGACCACGCTACATAGAAGCTTGCACTTCTGAACCAAAGTTTTGTGCTGCCTGATCCAAAGTATTGTTAGTCAAGCAGTTAAGGTAGCATTTTTGTGTGTGTGTATATGACTTTTAGGATAATGTTGGCTTGAATTTGCCTTTCTTTGTATTTCCATTTTATATATATATATATATATATATATATATATATATATATATATATATATATATATATATCCTTCCACATACTTGCCTGCCTATCTAAGTAGGGATGGGCACTTTCTGGAATTTGCCCCGGACCAAACCAAACCAAACTGGCCCCATTCCCGGACCAGTTCCCCCTGTGCTCACAGCCCCCCTCCCAAGTCTCCAAAGGGAAGTTCAGAAGGACAGAAAGCAGACATCCCCAGAATTTCAACAGGGGCTCCCCAAAGTAACTCCACAGCAGCTTGGCAGGCACCCTAGCTACACAACACAAGCAAGGGAAGCATGCCCACAACACTCATAGCTCACCCCACCAGCTGAGACACATAAGTCCAGAGAGCACCCATCAACCGAGTAGTATTCTTCTGTGCATCAAATGAGCACCATGTTGAGCTGGCAGGGCCATCCCCAAGTCTCCAAAGGTAGGTTCTGAAGAACAGAAAGGCAGACATCCCTAGAGTTTCAACACTGGAAACAATAGGAGAGGCTTGAAGGCCCGTTAGAAATAATGGGAGCAGCAGGAGATCTCAAGGCCCCACTTGGAAATTGGCTACTTTGACCAGGGACCTAGCCAGCTGAGAAACAGAGATGGGAAGAACTGGAGGAGACAGGAGAGGCTCCCTGCATTTATCAGGAGGGGAAAGAACTGGAAAAGGGAGTATTTAGCAATGGGAGATTCTCTCTGGCCGAAGAGTTGGGTGGGGGGAGAGGACAGGAAACTCCTAAGGCAGGGGCTGAACTGTGCCCCAGGACTGGAGACTGTGCAAGGCAATCTGTGGCCAGCGCTCTTCTGGAGAATTACACCTTCTGACCTATGTGCTGAGCCCAGCTATTTTCTGTGGACTTATTATGGGTGACTGGAAGAGTGAAAAATAAATCAAGAAACCAGCCGGTGTGGAACAACCTCCAACCCTTATTTCAGAGATCCCTCATCTGTGTGCCAAGATCTTGTCCTGGCAGCCCCCCTCTCCCTCTCATGCTCACTCCAAGCAGCTTTTCCCGTTCATGCACAATTCTTCTCTGCCTCCCCTCTACCTCCTTGCCCCACATCTCTTTAAGAAATCATAAACACACCTTTCCTGAAGTTGCACAAAAGCCAAATTCTTCCTCCAAGTTCGACCTGGGAAAAAGTGCTTGAGGAGAAGCATCTCCAACTTCCTTCCTAGGAAAGGGGGGGGAAGGGGCGGCTTCAATCCACATGTCTCAATTTCCTGTCCTGTCTAGGAACCACCCAAACAAACACAAAGGGGCACACCGAATCATGCCTATTTGTTCAGTCATCTCTTTGACTTGCATGGGCTTTTGGGAATTGTGGTTTACAGCAATGAGAAGAAAAGAGTACAATTAAAAAAAAAGTATTTTGGAAACAGAACCCCCTCCCCCAGCTTCCTCTCTTTTTAGGATCTTTCCTAACCCTCCTTTCTTACTTCTCTCCTTCCAGGAATTCTCACATGCAGCTGCACTTCTTTTCTAATGTAGGGAATGTTCTACCCTTAAACTTGTCTCTCTTCCATAAGAGTAGAAGGTACGAATGATAGAGCATCCCTTTTTGGCAGTCAATTCCTGCCTCCTGCTTCCTGATAGCCCTGAAGCAGGGGAAGGGGTTCCAAACTGAGGGATCCCCCCACTCCCACCTGGAGACTGGCAACCTTACAACAGAGAAGAGAGTGCAGAGCTAAGCTGAGTATATAGCATTCTGAGCCCATAGAGCAGGAGGGGGACTCTGTTATTAGCAGCCAGCAGTGCCTGTTAAGCTTTGGAGGGTGCCTGTTGGAGAATTCTGGCCCTCCCATTACTTTGAAGTTTGGTAAACATTTTGACTGAGTGGAGACATTCTGTATGGAAATGTATCCATTCACAAACTACTATGAACCACCACGAACTGCTTGAAGGTTCGTGGAAAGTTCGTGCCGGTTGACCTGCCACGAATTTCAGTTTGTGAACCACGAACCAGCCAAAATTCATCATGAACTTTCATTTGTGAGCCGGTTTGTGCCCATCCCTAGATGTGACCATTTCTCTACTGCACCAAGCTTCCCTTATCAAGAAATCATACCTGCAGTCATTTCCCCCTGTGTTTAAGGGAGAAAAAGTACAACAGAGTAACGTGAATCACTTATATGCTGGATCATGTATGCTTCCCCATTCCTGCAAGTCATAAGGGATGGTTAACAAAAAGAGGGCCTCTTAAATGTCTTTCTGCTCTATATAAATAATTAACAATGATAGTAATGAATTATGAACTGTGTGTACTGAAACCTATTGGCTTGTGGGAGTAGGCTGAACAGAACAATGAAAAAATAGTTAACCAGGTTAATCATATGCATAGAATTAGGAACGTTCTGAATTATGCTAATAGCAGCATCTGGGGAAATTACATCTTTATTAATTGGTCTTGACTGCATTGCATGGGTTGGCTTGTATCCCTGACTTTAGCCCACAGGACAGCAATGGAATGCAGCTGATGTGCAAACACTCAGTGATCAGCCTAATTAATTCTCCCAGGAACTAATGATAGGGTAGGACCGCTAGGTCTAGATCCCCTTCCTCCCTCTTGCTGACACAGTGTCGTTTCCTGGAGGATCAAGATGGGTAGCCGTGCTGGTCTGTCTGTACCAGCAGAAAAGAGCAAGAGTCCAGGAGCACCTTAAAGACTAACCAAATATGTGGCAGGGTAGGAGCTTTTGTGAGTCACTGCTCACTTCTTCAGATACCTATCGTCAGAGCCAATTTGGTGTAGTGGTTAAGTGCGCGGACTCTAATCTGGGAGAACCGGGTTTGATCCCCCACTCCTCCACTTGCACCTGCTGATGTGACCTTGGGTCAGTCACAAGCTCTGGCACAGCTGTTCCTGAAAGAGCAGTTTATGTCAGAAGTTCTCTCAGCCCCACCCACCTCACAGGGTGTCTGTTGTGGGGAGGGGAAGGGAAAGGAGTTTGTAAGCCGCTCTGAGACTCCAAGTGAAGGGCGGGGTAGAAATCCAATCTCTTCTTCTCTCTTCTTCTCTTCCTGGAGGAGTCATTCTTCCTCCTTAAATGTTCATTTATCAGTAATATTTCATTTTAAGAATGATGCAATTTGAACAGGAAGATGGGACAAAAAGGGTAGATTATCCTCAGCTTGTAATAAATGAGAAATTCATATTACCAGGGTTCAAAAATGTTTGTGTATTCTTCTAATTTAGTTCCTGTCTACTGTTAACAGTATTTTAACTGTTAACAGGTTAATTTGTTGAACTCAAGGGGTTTTTTGTCCCTATCATCCAAACAATTCAAAGTTCCAGGGACTCGTACAGGGTTAGTTTTCTTGTGAGAAGAGAGTACTGGAGAATTGAGCGCTCTCTCTCTCTCTCCCTCCCTCCCTCCCTCTTTCTTTTCTTTTCTTCTTTTCTTTTCTTTCCTTTTCAAAACACTGTATTCTTAAGAATACCACTGTCATTGAAGCTCCAAGATTATTGACATATTGCTGGCTGTCCTTTTGCTCTTGCGTGAGAGCAAAATGAGACACGTGGACCGCCTGGTCTTTTGGGCCATCAGAGCAATCTGGTTTGACCTGGAATGGATGGGGTGATACTCCCCTTGATGGAAAAGGTTCATAGCTTGGGGATGCTCCTTAACTAGGTTTGCCACAGGTATGGCTGACAGGAGAAATTACTATTGATGACAGCGTGGGGTCACTTTGGAGAAATCCTAGAAGTGACGTCATGCCTCTCTCTAGTAAAACTAGCGTTTCCAGCTATTTCTAAAGAGATGTGACATCACTTTCAGGCTTTCCTACATGTGAAATCACACATCACTGATGGCTACCTTTCTCCCACTGGTTGCTAGGCCAGGCCTAGTAACCCTATCCAAGGCCAGGGCCTACAGTTGGACAGGCACGTGACAACTGTATCTAGGAGTGCTTTTTACTAGCTTAAACTAGCTAGTCATCTGCTGACTTTCTTGGGTAAAAAAATATATGGCCACCATACTGCATGCCCCGGTAACTTCTAGATTAGATTACTGCAATGTACTCTGCTTGGGGCTGCCCTTGAAAAGTGCTAAGTAACTTCAATTGATACAGAACACTGCACCACTACATTGACTGGAGGGGGTCATAGGGAACATATAACTCCAGTCTTGGCCACCTACATTGGCTCCCAGTTTGTTTCTGGGCCCAATTCAAGATGCTGATGTTGACCTCTCAACCCCTATACAGCTTAGGACCAGCATATCTGATGACTGCCTACTCCCATATGAGCCTACCCAAATGCTAAGGCAATATTCTGAGGCCTTCTGAGATTAGTTGGGTAACAACCCAAGGGAGAGAAAGCCTTCTTAGCCACCTCTGTCTCCCACCAGCAGGTGACAACTCTTTTTGTTTCATCTGGCAATCTTTCAGTGCCCCTTCTTGCCTTAAGTTTTCATTACTATTTTATGTGCTTGTAATATGTATTTTAGCTTTCGTTTTGTCTTTATAAATTGTTTTTATGTTCTGTTTCAACTGTTAGCCATTTTAGTGGCCCTGGCCCCTAAGGAGGCATGCCAATTTTGTAAATGAAATAAATACACCTGAGCCTGGGAAATATTGTCTCACTAGCTTTCCCCTGTATATATACCAGCAACAACCTTATACGGACACAGGGTCACCATTTATAGAGAAGAATAGGGTTGCCAGGTCTTACCTGGCTGCTAGTGGTGGGGTGCCCGATCTTCTCCCAGGAGTATTCTTGCATGTGCATAAAGCGTGCACACCATGATAACGTCACCCAGAGATGATGTCATTGCACCAGGCACTTCAGGTGGGACGCTCTAGCATTTGGGCAATATACTCTATGGCCACCACAGAGTTTTTGTCCAAATGCTAGAGCATCCCCAGCGTGATGACGTCACCTCTGGATGACGTCATCACACCAGGTATGTTGGGCGGAACAGGGCTTTTGGGGGCTGGGGCTCCTGCACTGGCCAGCTGGCCGGCAGTGGATTGGGACCCCTGAAATCAGTGGGGGGAAACCCACCCCTATCAGGGGGATGGGCAACCCTAGAGAAGAAGCATTTTGTTCTCCTTACATTTGTATAAATCTCTTTCTCCTTTCCTCACTAAAACCAATACGGCAGCCTAATTCTCAGTATGAGCCAATTGGGGAAGGGGAAATACTAAACTATTTGGTCTTTTGGTGAGTCCTTTGACTGCAGCTAGATCCATACAAATTATTTTTTTTCCACAGCATGCAGATAATCATTATCACCTGCGAGGGTCCATGGCACAAACTGTTATTGAACAGGGGCAATTAAGAAGTCGGCAATTCTCTAAGCATAAGAAGGATTGAAGCATATTCCTTACTTGATCTAAGACAGGCAAAATCAGAGGGGGAAAAGAAGGGTAGCTGTTAGCAGTGAAAAGGGAACAATAAACGATGAAGAATAATTCTTAAAAGACAGGCTACTCTGCACTCCTCCTGACACACATTTGGACAAAGGCTGTCAGGGGAGTACCCCCAGAGGCCCCCTGCGTCAGGGCCATCACTGAATGCCGACAAGGCCAACTTTGTGGCGGTAGCGGAAACCCTGGCGGGTGCTTCAGTTTCAGTCAATGCAGCCATGGCTGAGGAATGCCAGGATGCTTCAGCGAACTATGGCGACACAGAAGAAAGTGCCAATTTTAACTAAGGCAGGAGTCCTCATGTTTTTTGGCAAAGCTCTGAAGGAAAATTCAAAACACAAGGATGAGATAACTCAGTACCACTCCACAGGAAAAAATGATAAAACTCACTTAACATGCAGCAGTTCTTAGAAACTAGTTTATTGGTGTTTTCTTGTTTCAGGCGGCCACACAGCTCCTTGCTGCTGAGCTCTACACTAATACAGCGCCATTTTTCATTTGTGTGACAGTTTTTTTAGGCCGTTCAGCAGAGCCTTTATACTAATTGGATTGGATTCCTTTGCCAGAAAGAAAACAAGTTGAGCTGTTTAGCTTCAGTTGGGGGATGGGGGAGCCACATTCCGTTGTCTAATGTTCCTAAATGTATTTGAATAGATATCCCAGGAGAAGGGGGGCGGTGAAGGTCACTGCAGTAAGGATATGAGAGATTTTACTCCACAAGTTTAACTTAGCCGTTACTAAGGAAACACAAATGTGTTCTGCCAATGCAGATGGACTCAAGAAGGCAGCAGGGGAGAAACCATAGTTAAGAGAGTGTTTCCTATTAAGTCAGGCTTGCTGGCAATTCTGGGATATATATATACATATATACATATATGTGTGTGTGTGTGTGTATATATATGTATGTATGTATGTATATTTACCAGGCGACCGGGATGCTCCATGTGTAGATCCGATTTGATGATGTGGCAGAAAAAAATATTTCAAATACTTTGGAATTGAAGTTAAGGTTCAAACTATGTCAACAACTGTTGACCTTATAACCTTTAGTTTATGTTTAGTTTTGTCTTTGCGTATCTTAGATTATCTTCATTATGTTACATGTTAGTTTGCTGTTCAGCCCCCATCTAGACGTTTAAGAACACAGGAGAAGCCAATGTTGGATCAGGCCAATGGCCCATCTAGTCCAACACTTTGTCACACAGTGGCCAAAAATACCAGGAGCCATCAGGAGGTCCAGCAGTGGGGCCAGGACAGTAGAAGCCCTCCCACTGCTGCCCCCTCCCCAAGCACCAAGCATACAGAGCATCACTTGCCCCAGACTGAGAGTTCAGAACTGGTTCATAGTAAAAGTTAACATGTGCTGAGGATTTAGATCAATTGCTTGTGGGTAAATGAAACAAATACAAATGATACTGTAGACAAATACCATTGGAGCAAGATTTATTTGGGAGACAACTAATTTATTGTATGAAATAGGTGTTAATTAGTAAAGTGTGGTGAAAAGAGTCAATGCTAATAGCTGTGATTCTTATTAAAATAGTCACAACGAGCCTACAGAGAGACTGAATTCAAGCACTCATGGGCTACCTTCCCCAAAACTCTTTCTTAGGAGTAAGTCCCATTGAATAAAACAACTTACTTCTCAGAAGAGTTGGTTGGAATTGTTCTCCTAGTGAATAACTGTGATGGACAGGAGTCTGTCCTGCCCTGAAAAGAAAAACAGCTCTTTCATCCCTGAGCCTATGGGAGTGCAGCTCCAGCATCCAATCATTTTTCAGAGGGGGAATGGAATGTCGCAGGGAGAGACCAGTTTGAAGGGTAGCTCTGACTGGTAGCATGGCTTAGCTCTACTGCTGGGAGAGTATAGAGTCCCTGGTTGTTAGGCCTGTCTCTAGTGATCAGCAGACCTTGTGCCATTTAGACTGGCTCTTGGGAAAGGACGGGCTGGTCTGGCTGGATCCTGTCTGTGTGAAAGGGTCCAACCTAGTGGCTAGTCAGTAAAAGCCTGTTTGTGCCTGAAAGCGTTAAAACAAAATTCAAAGCACTCCCTCAAGCCACAACTAGCTTAAATTTATGTGCCTCAGCCAAGCTTCTCCTCTGACTGTCTGGAGATCTGTGCTGCTGATCTGTTCTCTAAAAACAACCTGTAAAGAAATGAATCTTCTTTGTTATTTACATACAGCTCCTGCCTCAGTAATCCCTGTGCCCTTGGCTCACCACAAAGCTTACCTCATGGCAGTGAACACATAGCCTTTGCACTTGCTACCCTGAGAACATCTTGGAACTGAGGGGAAGGTTAACTGTTCAAAATAAACCTGGTTACCCCAAAATAATAAGAGGCTGGGTGAGTCCCCTTAGTTGGTAGACTAGCCAGTAGCATACCGAATTCGCTTCAAGGTGCTGGTATTGACCTTTAAAGCCCTATATGGCCAGGGTCCGACAAACCTGAGGGATCACCTTTCTCCATATATGCCCCGGAGAGCACTACGGTCAGGATCTTAACATCACTTGACCATCCCAGGCCATAAGGATGCCAGGGCCTTTTCAGTAGCGGCTCCACACTGGTGGAATGAGCTCCTGGAAGATTTCAGGGCCCTGCGGGATCTTTTACAGCTCCACAGGGCCTGCAAGATGGAGCTCTTCCACCAGGCTTTCAATTAGGGGCTGCCACATCACGATTTTGGGCTGGCCCTGGCCTGGAGATTGTGCCAGACCATCGCGCAATGCCGAAGACCACTGAATCTACACTGAATTGGAAATAGTTATATAGTACGTCATTTTAAGTACTGGTTACCCCTAGCACTTTAATGGTTGGATTGTGTAATGTTTAACGTTCAATGTTTTAATGTTTTAGTTTTTGTATGATTTTATGGGACTGGTACTGATTAATGTAAGCCGCCCTGAGCCAGCTCGCAGGGAGGGCGGGGTATAAATTGAAGTAATAATAATTTTTAAAAAGGCCTGTCACAACAATCCATATACTGTTAATACTGCCAAAGATATTTTTGGGGGCTGAAATCAGCATATGGGAGGGGCTGCATGTGCTTAGGCTAATTAGCTGAGGAGAAGAATGGGCAGGTGGGTAAAGGTCCATGGTGGGAAAAGGAACAATAAACAAGCAAAAGGCCTGGCGGGAGGATGCAGCTCTTGCAAATCTTTCTGCTAGCTACAGACAAACACACCTTGAAGTTAAGTAAGCGATCTGTATCAGCTACACATGGTAAACATGGCCAATTCTGGACATCAATGTCAGGTAGCCCTGTCATAAGTATGGTATGTAGAGGGAGTACTTTCGGTCTCTCATCCTCTGAACTTTTATTCACTGTCCGTTATCAGGGTTCTTGACCCTGCATCTCCAGCTGCTGGAGACTTCGGCTGGGAATCAACGGGTTCTAGATCGTTATGCTTGCTTTGCCCGCTTGCTTTGCCCGCGCACGCGAATAGTATTCATTGGCTTCAGCTACATGGTGTCAGGTAGTCCTGCCATGATGGATGGAGGGGAGGGGAGGATGGCTATGGGCGCCATGGTGGCATGACGGGCGGGAGGTTGGGATCGTAGGGGTGTAGATTTATGCCTGGTGTGTGAGAATGGAATGTGACTCTGGCAACCCCTATCTTTGGTAGACTGAACATTCTGACCTTGGAGGAGTCAAGCTGCGAGCTTTCCTATCGCTTTCAAAGCTGCAGCTTTGCTGAGATTAATGGGGGCGGTGGGAACTTCACTAGCGTAGTGACTTTCGATTCCCATTCGCATGTTATTCCTGATTGGTAGAAGGGGGGTCCCCATTCACCCCCTTCCCAGTATAACTGCCTGCTTTGTGTAACCAAGTTATTCTGAACAATGTATCTGCTCCAGTAACCTTTCTATTGCAGCTTACCAATAAACCCTATTCTTGCTTGAACAACAAGACATGGTGTTTGGCTGACTGAATTAGGGCTCCTGACACATGGGGGGGGTGCTTGAATCTAGTATATCATAGCAGGCCCTATTGTATGTGGCCATTACTGACACAAGCTGTACATGTGTCTTTAATTCTGATTCACCATTAAACATTGTCTTCTGAAGAAGCCCTGTGTGACCTGACTAAGGAGCCTGACAATCTGGAAAATTTATTTCGGGCTGCAACTGGAAGGCACAATGGCATCCCTTGCTTTACAATAGAGGTATGTACACCCTGTTAAGACTCCTCTTTACTGAGAATTCCATTTAAAAAAGAATAGACCCAATGGCCACCATAACCCAGTGCAATGCACTATGATGCCCATTGAAACGCCAGGGAAAACAACAGGCTTAAATAAGCATGCCTGACTTGGATTGTGGCCAGTATCCTTTTGTATCGTTGCTGCGGGTAAAGCAAGAAATTTAAAACACCGTGCAGAGGACCATAACAGTTTCTCAGTGCCTTGTACGGTAAAACTTTTGCAAAGATCATTCAGCAATATATCCCCGAAAAGAACAGCTAGTAGGTCACAGGGCATTAATCCCTTTACTCTTTACATTCTAGGTCAATTAATCCAACTTCTAAAAAAAAAATCTAGGAACAAACTCTTGCTGTAAGCCAGAAACGAACAAAAAATGGTACCTATTTCTTCTGCGCATTGATTTCTTTCTTCTTTCTTTGGCAATCTGCCAGAGGCATACATCAGTGAGGCCTGAACTAACCAGTAGAGCTGTAAAAGCTTTTCAGACCTACTGTGTTCAACACAGCATTAGATCCTACCAGGTGTGTACAGTAAGCCTTTGCATATGGTCGAATTTTAGGTAGCTGCTCTGCAAAGACCTTTATCAAGCAAATGCTACTGGAAGGAGAGAGATGTGATAAGGTGTAAGGTTTTTTTGTGTGTATTGGTAAACACATTGTGCAGTGCTTTTGAGAACAGGTGTTTTTTTGTGAATAGATGCACATATGAAACTCTGGGGGTAGTCCACTAGATAAACAATATAGTGCCTAAAGGAAAAAAACCATATTTCTTTACAGTTAATAAGCATGGTAAAAACCTCTGTGTTGCCTTTTATCATTGTGGATGGAAAAAATGAGCATGTGCATCTGAATCTCTGTGACAGTAAGGGAGAGTAGATTGGAGTGCTTTACCGTAGATGAAAATCAAAGTTAGGCTTTTAGGAAGTGAGCATCAAACTAGAAGCTTAGAAGAAATCTTCTCCCTCCAAAACAAACAAACAAACAAACTGCTAAGAACACAGTAAGCAGGATTCCTGTATTAATACACCATTCCCTTGTGAAGATATTGCGGCACATGCTAGTTCAACGGGTTGCCCTCTGCTGTACAGAAGCAGTGCAAGGCATGCAAGCCTTGGGAAATTCAGAAGTGCTCAAGAACACCTGCTCCCAGATTAAAAAACAAAACAAAACTCAGTGCAGCTGTGCCCCAGATTTCCCTAAACCATCTATATTTGACACATCAATAGGTTAAGCGAGGGATGTGACAGTATCAGAGCAGCATAATGGTTCAGAACATGAGCTATTAGCCCTGGCTTAACCATGAACTTCAGGGATGGTCTGTTCTCTCTCTCCATCAGCAACACAGGGATAACATTAATAATTACCACCACTGTAATAAACATTATTGAGATAACGTGTGTGAAGTGGGACATACACTAAGTGTTGTTCCTGCCACATAATTTTTATATGCCCTCGAAGTGTGGATGCTATTGAAAGTATTGACATACTTTGCTGCTATGCTGTTTGAGAGCTGAGCTTTTAGAAAACGCTACAAGACAATGCTTAGTATAGTGCTATATTCAAACAGAACATGTAGATGCTCACGGGATAAAACTGAAACAACTGAACATAGGATTATGGAATGTCCTATATTTAGCGAGTCGAGGGCTAGATTAATTACTCCTTGACTTAGAAATAAGGAAATGCCCACTGCGGCATTGGACAGTATGAGGACACAGGTGACGTGGTTACTATCGGATATAAATGATTTTGTTACTCTCTCTGTGGCAAAATTTATGGGGGCAATAGTTAAACAACAGAAGAATAGCACTAAGTAAGGCATTACCTTATTTTATAATTTTATTTTCTGCTCAAGGCTATTGCTATATGAGCAGTACTAAGACAGACAGACAGACAGACAGACAGGTGATAGATAGACAAACAGACAGATAGGTGATAGATAGATGATAGATAGCTAGATAGCTAGATAGATGATAGATAGACAGACAGACAGATAGGTGAGACAGATAGATAGACAGACAGATAGATGATGGATGGATGGATGGATGGATGGATGGATGGATGGATGGACGGACAGATGGACAGACAGATAAAAAAACCCTCTCCAACTATGCTTCTCATTAGATCTTTATTTTCAGAATGACAAGTAGGCTGATTCTAAACGTGCCTTGCTCTCTCCAACAAAAGCCGAGCCGCTAAACAAATGACTTGTGGATTTAGTACACAGTCTAGCAAATCATTTGTACAAATGCCCGTTTGTGTGGCGCTCGCTCTGCTGCCTGGCTCGTTCTGATCAACAAATGCTCCAGCGTCGTTATTCATTACGGAGGTTCTCCCCACCTGCTGCAGCTTCCCCAAGTGTCCTTCATTTTCACTGAGAAAGTCTTTGAAGTAATTTTCAGTGGTTCCTGTTGGGTTTGTTTGCGAAGACTGACGCAAAACCTTAAAAAGATTCTGTCCAAAAGGGATTTCTTCCAGCTTTTTTGTTTTGATGGTTGGAAGATTAGATTCACAGGGCATCGGTTTGAAGCTACTGTCTGCATTCACTTGGACTTTCCTTCTTTTATGTGAGTCTTCAAAAGTCCCTTCAGTATTATGAGTTCCAGGAACTGTGTGTTCGGTTTTATTTCTCTTCTGATGTTCTAGATATCCAGATACAGCTGCATTTAAGTATTGAAGACTGGTTTTGTGGGATGTTACTTCAGTCTGAAATATAAAAAATTAACATGTTCAGACACCCAACTAACACGTTCTCTGTTACTCTTAGTACTTACTTGTACACAGACTCTCTGCTTTTGTGCTTACTGAATATGAGGAGATTCTTTGCTTTTACTTTATTTTGACACCCTCTCCTTTTGGGCTTTTCCTTTGCTGTCCAAACCATAATGTCTACTCTTGTTCTCAGTTTGGGAGGCTTTACATTCAGGAATGTTTTGCCAATTGAGATCTAGTCCACTCAACCTTTCCACATTTTCAGGAAGTATCACCAGACTTTCTTCAAATAACATGACTGTATCCAGGGGTCTTTTCGTAGAAGAACAGCTGCAGGAGCTCATTAGCATATGGTATGCTAATGAGCTATTAGGCTATTAGCATATGCCACGCCCCCTGACATCACCGGAAGTGATGTCAGAAGGGGAAGCAAAAGGGGGGAAGCATCTTCAAAAGCCTCCCCTTCCCTTCCCTAGCTGGTCTGGGTGGGGGAGCTAAAAGAGAAGGGGCTTAAAGTTTAAACTCCTTCTCATGAGAGTTGGGCCACAGAAGGAGGAAAGAGGGAAGGAAAGAGAGAGAGTAGAGAGAAGGAAAGAAGGAAGGAAAGAGGGAAAGAAAGAGAGGGAAGAAGGAGGGAAACAGGGAAAGGAGGAAAAAGAGAAGAGAAGAAGGTGGGAAAGAAAAAAAGAAAGAAAGAGAGAAGAGAAGAATGAGGGAAAGAGGAAAAAGAAAGAAGGAAAGGAGGGAATGAAAGAAATTCAGTGGCAATTCAGCCCCATTATACCCTATGGGCCATTGAAGTCAATGGTGAAAACATAGGGTATATTCTAGGGGCTGGAGGAGAGGGTTTGAGGGAGAGGCTCCAAGCTCACAGGATAGCTTATGGAGCCTCTCCCCAAGATACCCACCAAGTTTCAAGAACATTGGATCAGGGGGTCCAATTCTATGGGCCCCCAAACAGGTTGCCCCGTTTCCTCCATTGTTCTCTATGGTGGGAAAAAAAGTTATTTTTTTCCCACCATAGAGAACAATGGAGGGAATAGGGGCAACCTGTTTAGGGGCCCATAGAATTGGACCCCTGATCCAATATTCTTGAAACTTGGTGGGTATCTTGGGGAGAGGCTCCATAAGCTATCTTGTGAGTTTGGGGCCTCTCCTCAAACCTCTCCCTCCAGCCCCTAGAATATACCCTATGTTTTCACCATTGACTTCAATGGCCCATAGGATATAATGGAGCTGAAATTGACATTCGGCTGCCTGAAAGACTCTCCGGGACGCCGGCTGGGGGCGGGGCTTGGCTCCTGAGCTCCCGGAGCTGCGCTCCGGTGGGCTCCCCCCAAAAGACCCCTGACTGTATCAATCAGTCACCCTTATTTCCAATTACTTCTCTTCTGTCTTCTATTTTATTTAGATTATGAGCTAATAGGCACTGAGTCGTGCAATTTTTAAAACTTCTGCATAGTGCCTATTTAGCTGTATCCAAAGAACTGAGGACAAAGGGGAAATGGTTGCAACTCTGCACATGTGCTTGGGCTATACTACATAGGTTCTACAGCCCCTTTCCTGCTTTTGGAGACTCTCAAGAAAACAGAACATCACCTTTGGTTTTATTTTCACTTTTTTACCCCACTGTTCTAGCAAAACATATTCAACAAGGCTTCTGTGAGCAAAAGACACTTTCAACATGCAGAAAGGAAGTACTCGTATGGCTGTCACCCACAATGCCATCCTATGCATATAGTTTAAGAGAGTAGCCGTGCTGTCTGCAGTAGACCAACTAGATACGAGTCCACTAGCACCAACAAGATTGTCAGCCTTTCTATCTGACAACTGATACTCTCTCCCCATATTCAGTAAGAACATAAGAACACAAGAGAAGCCAAAGTTGGATCAGGCCAATGGCCCATCCAGTCCCACACTCTGTGTCACACAGTGGCCAAAAATACCAGGTGCCATCAGGAGGTCCACCAGTGGGGCCAGGACACTAGAAGCCCTCCCACTGTTGCCCCCCCCAAGCACCAAGAATCCAGAGCATCAATTGCCCCAGACTGAGAGTTCCTGTCTATACCTTGTGCCAATAGCCACGGATGGACCTCTGCTCCATCTGTTTATCTAATTTCTTCTTGAAGTTGTCCATGCTTGTAGCTGCCACATCCTGTGGCAGTGAATTCCACCACTGCAGAACATGACTATCACACTGTGTCAGGTCAAAAGATTGTTTGAAACAGTATCCTCTCTTCTGCCAGATCAAAAGTAGAACAGAGACACGGCCATCCTCTGAAATCTGGTCTCCATACCCAGTAGCTAGCAGCGGCTAGTTTCTAAATACAGAGGTTTCACTGCTGTGCTGGATAGCTGAGTGCCTCCCCCCATAAAATAAATGTACTGAAGAGGCCATTGCCGGAAGCCAGAGCTGAGGTTTAGACCCCTCACTGCGTGCCAGCTAACCCAGCCTCCTCCATCCTCCTCTAACAACACGATCGCTGGACCTAATAGCACCAGCCATACCATCCCAGGTTCATACACTTGTTCATTTTCCAACATTATATTTGCCATCAAATGTTATCAATGTGCTTCCACACTCTATATTGGACAAACAGGTCAGTCCCCATGTAAAAGAATAAACAGATGTAAATCTGTCACAAAACCCAACATCACTCAGAAAACAGTGGGGGAACGTTTTAATCTGCCAGGCCATTCTACTTCTGCCCTAACAGTAGCAGTCCTCAGACAGAGAAGTTTCAAGTGGAGATTACAACGTGAGATTGCTGAACCTGAGTTCATTCACAACATCCAGAACAATGGACCGCCCAGTGCTGAGCAGGGACATGGAATTCTTATCTCATTACAGAGGCTAATTTCCTGCCCCCAAGCATTTCCCTCTGCTGTAATCAAGCTAATTACAATGCACATTGTACCTCTGCATCCTGAGTTCCTTTTCTGCGACACCCTTCCCATCTTTTCACTGAGGCACAAGGAAAAAGAAATTTGCATTCCAGCTCGTATCTGACAAAAGGAGCTTTGACTCTTGAAGCTCATACCTTGAAAATTATGTTGGTCTCTAAGGTGCCATTGGATTCAAGCCTAGCTATCCTATGCCCCATGAAGCCAATGGGCTTAGAAAAGTACAACTCTGCTTAGGGTGGCACTGCAAATGAAACAAATCTTAAATCAATTGACTGTTTGAATTTTACGGTGCAATCCTGAACTGAGTTTCACCCTTCTAAATCCATAGTGTAGAAGAGAATAGCTTTGTTTAGGACAATGAATCACATCTACGACAATAAACAACACCAACGGGGAGTGTCATCTTGGGAGAGGCATTCCTTGCTCCATTCACAGTATTTTGCTTTACAAAGATCTACTGCTGAATTAATCAAGGATACCTTTTTAGTTCATCGAAAGTTTTCAGATCTAACTGATTAAATGTTTCAGCTCTAATTGCTACTACGAGAGGCACAGCATAGAAATCGCTACGGATTTGAACTCAGCTTCTCTGACAGTGCAAAGCTCAGAAATATGCAATTAGCTACATACATTGATTTATTTATATTCATTTCCCCTCATTGGCATATAACTTCCTTTGTCCAGCAGTTATTTGCAGGTGCAGAATCTCCAGTGTGTGCATAGAGCTTCCATTGTCAAGCGCTTCCCTATTAGGGATGAGCAGGGCTATTTTTGGGCAGGAACATACAGGAACAGAGTTCTGGCTGGCTTCAGAGTTGGCCACGCCCACTACAGCCAAAACCTCTGTGTGCATGGCTACAGAGGGAAGGCCTGGAGAGTGATCCCCCCCGGCGACTCCGAGGTGAGCGGGCCAGGGGCCCCCCTGGAAGGATCGAGGAGGCATTTAAATGCCTCCCTGTGCCTTCCCTGGCCTGTCCAAGGGCCGGCTTGCCCGGGCTCCCCACAGCCGCAGGGTGCCTGGGCAAGCCAAGAGAAGGCAGTTTAAACTACCTTCCCTTCCCTCCAAGGGCCGGCTTGCCTGGGCTTTCCACAGCCGCGGGGCATCCGGGCAAGCCAAGGGAAGGGATAGGGGTGTGGCCTAATATGCTAATGAGCTGTGTTGTCATGCGGTGTGGCCTAATGTGCTAATGAGTTTCTGCTGTTGGGTGTGGCCTATTATGCTAATGAGTTCCTGATGGGCTTTTTCTACAAAAAAAAAGCCCTGGGGATGAGCACAAGCTGGGAAAATGCAGTCTGGTTTGTGGTGTGCCCAGTTTACAAACCAGGAACCATCATGAACTTTTAAGGGCCTAATGAACCGGTTTGGGCTGTGGCACAGTAGAACACACACCCCCACCCCCGCATGCTAGAGACACCACACTTGCATGGGATCTCCGGCTGACTCTCTTCTACATGACCTCCAAGTTTGGGTAGGGTTTAAACACTCCTTTGACTCTGCACATGCTCTGAGGAACCTGCTACAGCCTAGGTAATGTGTGTTTAGTTAAGTTAGTTCAATTGTACAGCTTGGCATTTGAACATCATTGGGCAAAGAAAGTTGTACAAGTCACGGCAAGCAGCAAAAAAAGAAATGTAACCTCTGTGGGGTTCAGCCAGGAATCTGAAGTGCTGAGGTCGTCTGCAGATTTGATTGCGCATATCAGTGTCCGAGTTATTGCCTCTTCTACACGAGCCTCATGATCCGTATCCTGTAATGAATGAAAAGTAATGAAAGTGTGGCAATCGGCATGCATACTTGCAGAAGCAAGGAGGACTTAGGAGAACTTCAATAACAGGTGCATCGAAGAAGGAAAAGACGTTCCGCATCAAAGGGGACTTTTGGCCAGGGTGTGTGCGCATTTTTATTGCCCTACGCACGGCTATGTAGCCTGTTCCCCGCAAGTTACATGGTACCACTGCTAGACTACAGAAAGCCTCCACAGCCAGGCAGTATTGTAGAGTCAACATGAGTGCTGAAGGTGACCATATAAAAAAAGCACATGGTATATTTCATTTTCCGGGACAGCTCCCTGGGCTTCCAAATGTGAAAAAAAATTCCCTTGTGAGATTTCCTAACACAGGGGCGGGGACAGGATTCAGTAGTTCTAATTCTTCTTCAACAGCCCTCTGCTTAATCCTTGCAAGAAGAGATCTCACAAATTCATATTGTAAGGCAGAATGGCTATATACAATGAGTTCTGATTTGATCTCATCAATTCACTGAGCAACTTATTTCTCTTCTTCTCAAGCACACAATGTTTTTCGTAAGAGGGAAGGGGAAACAATAAACCATTTTTAGAGACCCTGCATTCACCTGGGACGCTCTCCCTTCCAGATTCCTTTCCCACCTAGAAACTGTAAAGGGGAACTGTCACTATCATGTCAAGGTCTCTGTGACACTGGTGGCCATTATATCAATCCTCACATTCATTTCAGATCTACCTGCATGCTTAGTGACCAACATGTATGTCATCCTAAGAGTCGAATTTTCTATGTTTAGAGGACATGGAAGAAAGTGGTCAAGAATCCACAGAAGGCGTATAGAGGTGAGCAACAACTTGTTCAAGTATTCCATACACATTCTACCACTTGGCTGAATTTTTTATGAGATATAATACCCAATAGTTCTGAAGAAACACGAACTAGTTCCAGAGGTTTCATAAGGACTACATCATATGAACATCAAACCATCTAGAGGTGGGGGGAAATTAACGTTCCTTAGTATCACAGCCGAGTTTTTATAATATAATATACCCATAAAACCCTCATGATCAAGCAATTACATTTTCTCTAATTGGTCGACAATACATTTTATTAGCTCCTTGTTAATTCAGGCTTGCGAACATTAATTTATACCACAGGGACACTATCTAATATATAGGATCTTTAATTTAGGGAGATCAAAAAGGCATGTCCGAAATTGTTTCTTCAAATGATTTAAGCTCTTAAAACAGAAAGGATATTACTGCGAGGCAGAAAATGCCCTGGGAACTATTACAGACACAAGACTGGATTATTTTAAATTCTAGGGAGCACGCTGTCATTTGACAGTAACGCCAGCCCACTGATGTATTATTACAGCCTTAAACAGCAACAGAAGAAAAAAGCAAAGGTTGTCTTTAACGAAGGATACCAGCACACAGCTTTTTAAAGATGAAACAAGAAGCCTGTAATTGATTCTTACACGTTACAAGCCGTCATGACTTCCTTGGTGCCTTTAGGCAGTGAAAAACAAAGACTAATTTAGAATTTCATCAGGATGAAACACAAAGGCAGAGCCTTCCTTTTGGAATGAATGGCTCTGGATCCGGGGGCTGTTTCGGAAGCAAGGAAAAACTAATCCGCAGCGTGACATGGCGTTCAGGCACCAGAGTCCACAGTAAATGGGAGACGGATAAAGAAATAGGGCTTCCTTGCTTGATTTTGCAACAGGAAGTTCGAGATTGGAGGGCAGGAAGATGCTAACTTAGGTGGCGGTCACACGTGCGAGATAATGTGTGTGGGGGGAAGCGAGGCTATTTCCTTCTTCCCTAATTTGACCCGTAGTTCTGCGATCACACAGTCCTTTGAAGCTGTGGGGGCAGCCGCCACTACGTGATCAGACGCAACCGCGGTTGAGTCTGGGTGTTCTTTTGCCATTTGTTCCAGATGCGCATCTCAGCACTGAGGGCTCCCTATGGAGTGTGCAATGATGCGCATACTGAGAAGGGGGGGACAACGACACGGAGTCGGTATGGCCTGATCAGACCATCCCGAGGCCATGAGAGCACACTGGAGCGATCACACAAGGGAAAGTCCGTCCGTGGCCCGTAGCAACCCGTTTGCTACTGGACTTTCCCTGGTGTCTTTTTACTCCACTTCTGCAGCGGAGCAAAACGGGTCGCCGACGGGTGCGGGGTGCTTCCCAGATGTTCGCGTCTGATCGCACCCTTTAAATCTGCCCAGCACTTGTGCCTATGGCGTGGCTAACTGTGCATATGATCGCGCCCTTGGATTCAGTTCCTTAAAGAAAAAGGATGCAGTACTAAGAATAAGCTGCCCGAATCGCTGTTGATACCATGTATTTTTTTTATTGATGTAAAACATTTGTTTGTCACCTTTCTGCCCGATTAGGGCCCTCAAGAGGCCAAACAGTTTAAAAAACAGCTTTCAAAATGAACTGGATGAAACAGAAATTCTTCATCTTGGGCAGAAGATTGGGGGCGGGGCAGAATAATCCCCCAGGGCAGGAAAATCCATGCCAAATAAATCACACCCAATTGATTTAATTCAGCATTATCACTCAACGTAATCGTCATGCTTCACCTTTCAAGATGCAGCATTTTGGGTGTGAGGTTTAGCCAGACCTTGAGTTCCTACATTCCTGACTCGACTAGGCATCCTGGGGAAGAAGAATTCCTTCCCTTCCTAGGAAAATCCCACAGTGACCATAGAAAACCAGCCATACAGACTGCATAGCTTGCACCAGTCCTGTTTCAGTAATTGTCAGCCACATAGGTCAGCTCAAGCTAAATCACCAAAACAATGGCTTGGACCCGCAGGAACATTTCTGTAAATTGAAGGATTTCTGCTCACAAAGCCACCCCCCTGTCAGATGCAGTCCAAAATGTCCCTTCCAAAATGCTACTCCTGGGGGACAGTTTGGACTGCAGCAGGAACGGAGAGGGTAAGAAATTTCTGTTCCATGGGCAGAAAACTCCTCTGTCCATGGAAAAGCTCTGGAGGATCAAAGCCAGGACACTGAATCCTCAGCATTAAATATGGATAAGCTCTTAGGTGTGTTTTATTATTTTATTAACAAACACTGAAGCTGCTAGTCTGATGTACTCAGAAGCCCTAGCAACATGGCGCAAAATCAAAATCTTGGTCTCATATCAGAATTCATAGGATTGCCACTGGACTTCACCCAACGTGGAACTCAAAATTTAGAACCAAATTCTCATAATGAGAAAATGGAGTTTCGGACTGCAAACAGGGTCCACCAAAATCCAGATTTATTTATTTGAAGTCCCGACAGTGGCACCAGTTGACATCAGCCTGAGCATGGAACAACTCAAAGAAACAGTACAAGATCAGAAAACATGCAGAGAGCTGGCCCACAGAATCGCCAAGAGTCAAACATGACTGAATGGCTAACAACAACAACACAGTGGAACAAACAGCTAGTGTTATTCTTATTGTTGCTTATTTTGTTGCCAATTGCAATATATCATGGGGTTTGTAGTCTTAGGACAGCAGAGAGTTGGTGTCTATAATCCTTCAGTTTAAAAACTCCATTATGCAGTATGATTGTAATTGAAGTATACCTGCAGGAAAATATCTGGGGTCTGCACCAGAAGCAAGCAGAAAGATAGGCATTCCACAGAAATTGGTACTGATCTGGGACAAAGGACTTTCAGATGGAATTCCTCCTGAGGGGTTCACATATCCCTAAACTCCTTGACTTCGGACATTATTATAATGCAGCTTTACAAGTCTGCCAAAGTTTTAGTTTGTGTATTGCTTCCATTTTAAAACAGGCACATTTAGGCCCGCTTACCTTGACGTATGATAATTGTTAAAATCTCAAGGTGCTGCAACCCTGGGAAGTTCATTTAGCCTCACAGAATCCATGAGCAACATCCATCAAAAATTAGGAAGCAAGCCTGGGAGCATGCTGAAAACAAATTAAAAACTTTCTCCTCTTATTGTAAAGTCTCCAGAAAATAATTAATTATGTTGGTAGGGCTACTGAGGCTGGCATGACACGCACTTCTCACATCAACATGGATGGCAGCTGGTTATTGCTGGAAGCTAGAGCGCTCCAATGAATAATGAAAATGTTCTTGATATCATATTTTAACATCCGTGCCACACACTATTTTCCCAAGATGGATAGCCCCACATCTCAAAAGTAATGTTGCTGTCACCTCCAGGGATAATAGGGAATAATCAACTGTCACCTGCACTATAGAGATTACACACAGGCAATCCTGAGGTTAAACACTACCACACATTAAGCTTAAGAAGTCTGATCTTCCTTGCTATTTATGAGGCTTCCATTGCTTCATAACCTATGTCCAGCATACTGCACTCCATCAAGAAATGGAAGTGTGCAGAACTGTACCAATATGTTCTGAGGAAAAAAGATGGATCAACAAGAAGACATTCCGTGAAGAAAACAATGACGGTTTCAGTTCTTAAACATAACAAGAGTCTCAGCTCCAACTCATACCTAAGACATCACACAAGATAAAATAGGTGTTTTCCTCCATATTTTGTTAAGCTTAAAAGGATACACTACTTCACTTTCTCTCTCTTTCCTTCTGCACAACAAGGATCTATCTATAGTACCTTTTTATCCTATCCTTTCTCCAAGAAGCTCAAGGTGATGTTCATGGCTCTCCTCTCTCACATTTTATTCTTAGAACGACTTGGTGAGGTTAGTTAAATTGAGAAACTGTCACTGCGAAACCCAAAACATTTTTGTGAACAGACCTGAGCAGGATTTTGAGTAGATGTGCTTAGATGGCACTGTGTGATTTCCCCAAGCTTAACGGCTAAGTGGAGATTTGAACCCATCTCTCTCAAGTCCTTGTCTGAAACTTTAAATGTGACCCACAGTATTGGCAGCCACATATTCCATCTCTTAATCTGAAAGCATTTTCAGCCTATTAGGCTGCTCTGGTCTTAAGCAGTCACTGTGGGTAATGTCATAATGTCACACCCTCTACGCCAGGGGTGTCGAACTCATCTGTTATGAGGGCCAGATCTGACATAAATGAGACCTTGCTGGGCTGGGCCACGTGTGTCATAAAATGTAAAGCCAGGTAGTGGAGATATAAACTTTATAAAGGACACAAACACAATTAAAGATTTTTTTAACTTAAAATATGCTTAAAACATTAGCACTCTTGCAATAGTTTGTTTAGAAGAAGAAAAAGAGAAGAGATTAGATTTATACTCCGCCCTTCACTACCCAAAAGAGTCTCAGAGCGGCTTCCAATCTCCTTTCCCTTCCCCTCCCCACAACAGACACCCTGTGAGGTAGGTGGGGCTGAGAGAACTCTGGCAGAAACTGCTCTTATCAGAACTATGGCTTGCCCGAGGTCATCCAGCAGGTGCAAGTGGAGGAGTGGGGAATCAAACCCGGTGCTCCCAGATTAGAGTCCGCGCACTTAACCACTACACCAAACTGGCTCTGTTAATGGATATTTAACAGTCTCTGATAACTGACACCTCTTGCTCTGAATTATTGCATCAAAATGTCTGTGCTGTGGCAATCTTGAGTATGCTGTTCAGGTGTGTATCTGTAAGCTGCAAACTTATTTTTGATTTATTGAAATTCATTACAGAAATATGCTCCGTGCTCTGAGTCTAGGACCCAGGGGAAAAGATGAAATGGCTGGGCATTGTGAGCTTTTGTACCTAAATTGCTTCATGTACTGGTTAAAAATATGGGAAGGCATCCTGACGCAGACCGAGGGCAATGTGTTTGACTATAAAACTATAGTCTTTCCCAGAGAAATAACTACAACTCCTATGAGGCAGTGCAAGAACAGAGAGATGGCAATATATAGTGGTCAGTATCAGCAAACTATCTGGGAAGTCTAGATTCAAAATCCCCAGTCTACAAAGGAAATGTGCTGGATGAACTTGGTCTGGACACACACTCTCAGCCTAATCCACCTCATTGGCTTGTTGTTATTCCTCATCTAAATAGTTCACATTGCTTTCCTGCTGAGAAAGACTGGATCATGAAGGCATGAATACAATGAGAAAGAGGGAGGGAACCCAGTTGTACCCAGGAGAGCCCTAGCATAATGAACCCAACAAAGCACACACTGTAGCAAGGCACACAAAAGCTCATACTTTAAATAAAACTTGGTTCATCTTAAAGGTGCTTTGTATTTTCCCTGTGACTGAGGCAGCTGAGCAAAGCAAGGCAGGAGGAAGGGGAGGAGCTTCAGCCAATGGAGGGGAAGAAAGGCTTGCCTTTGTCTCCTGTGCGATTGAGGCAGCCTGGCCAGGAAGCAAGCTCTAACTTGTTCCATTCCTCCCCTGGGGAGGAGGAGGGGGAGGAGCCTCAGACAGTGCAGGGAACAGATACTTGCCTATCCATCTCTCCTGTGCAATTGAGAGAGTCTGGCAAAGCAAGCTGTGATGCAGCAGCAGCAGCCACAGAACTGGAGAAAGAAGCAGGAGACAGCCAGTTCCTTGCAGTCCAAATAGGAGTCCTCCAAGGGCCTGATTCAGATGCATGTTTGACACGAGTTGGTGTGAGC
Source organism: Gekko gecko (assembly GCA_029375565.1). NCBI lineage: Eukaryota > Metazoa > Chordata > Lepidosauria > Squamata > Gekkonidae > Gekko > Gekko gecko. The sequence continues at coordinate 71,294,770 of JAPDNY010000003.1, read as the reverse complement.
TAGCTCACAGTTCTTTAGCTTCCAGCTCACTCATTTTTTGCCTTAGCTCAGGAAGGATGGCTCCAGAGCAAACTAATTTATGCAGTAGCCAAATCACTCGCTCATAACTTTAATGCCAGTAGCTCACAAAGTACAATTTTTGCTCACAAGACTCCACAGCTTAGAGGGAGCACTGGTCATAAGATGGCTGAAAATACACACAAAGCTTTTTAACCATACAGGGAACCAAATCCTAGAGTAATTCTTAACTCTATTAAGTTTGAATAAGTGTACACCTGCTTCAGACAAAGTAAATATCAACATCAATCTTTTTATCAATAAGCTTAAATGTATTTTGAGCCTAGCAAATGGCTAGTTAGGTTTCCACATGTCTAGTCTTTCAAAGATGATCACAGTCCCACCCAGCAGCCAGGCAACCCACTGGCAGCTTTACTGAACTTGATGTGAGAGTCCTGGTTCAGTACCACAGAAATCAAGGAACATAAGTCAAGCACTGGACAAAGGGGAAGCCCAGTGGAAAAAGTTTCAGTTTTGCCATTTATCTGATCTTGAGTACAGACCATCATTGTGAATGGGCAGAGCCATGCTACTCTATGATGAGACATGTGACTTTCAGTTTTAACAGATGAGCAGCAATAATTTCATGGGTGGTGGTGGTGAGGAGAGTTACCAGTTCAATCCAAGAGTTTATGCTCACGGTGATGGGGTCAATGGATTCTACATAATGCCACCAGTGCCTGGGAACGAACAGGATCTGAAATTAAAACAGAGAAAATACCATTCATAGAATCATAGAGTTGGAAGGGACCTCCAGGGTCATCTAGTCCAAACCTCTGCACAATGCAGGAAATTCACAAATACCTCCCCCTCCACACCCGCAGTGACCGCTGTTCCACGGCCAGATTAGCTAATACCAATCTGTGGAAGAAGGACAGGATAATATTATGGGTAGTAATTGTACAGATTGCAAAGAAGAGAAGGGAAAATGACTACATATGAGGCCCAGTGTCACAGCAGTTTTTCCACTGCAAAAATATTTTATGTTACTAAAACATTTCCACTACATTTTTAAATGCTACAAGTTAATACAGTGGTTCTACACTTCTACAATAGACTTCTTTCTGTATTTTGCTGCCTGTCATACAACATGTTTAATCTGTCTGACCGTGATCAATTTAGATCATCCTGCCTTTCATTCCTAGGTTCAAAATGCAACCTTTCCATTCCCGTATAGCTTTAAATGGTTTGCCAGCAAAGTCCACTGTAAAAGAGACCATGTGGAAGATGTCAGAAGACAGTGGTAAGGAGATTCCCTCTCACAACAAACATTTATTTTATCTTGAAAAGATTAAGAGTAGTGAAACACAAATAGATCAATCTCTTGCTGCAAAGCTAAATTAATTATTTGCATAAATCTTCAGTAAGTTGTTAGAAAGTATTAAGTGTACAGAAGAACAAGTCTCACTGAGGAAGAATAAGCATAGCTTCTGAAAAGAGATGCCCAGACAGCTTCTATTCAATCATACACACACCCATGCTTGAAACCAATGTTGCTTCTGGGAACACCGGACCTCATATGTACTCATTTCCCCTTCCCTTCCTTGCAATCTGTACAATTACTGTCCATCAGGGCTTTTTTTGTAGAAAAAGCCCAGCAGGAACTCATTAGCATAATAGGCCACACCAAACAGCAGAAACTCATTAGCATATTAGGTCACACCCTGACAGTGCAGCTTATTAGCATATTAGGCCACATCCCCATACCATCCTCTGGCTTGCCCGGACGACCCACAGCTGCGGGGAGCCCAGGCAAGCCCCCCCTTGAAGGGAAGGCAGTTTAAACTGCCTTCTCTTGGCTTGCTCGGGCACCCTGCAGCTGCAGGGAAGCCGGGCAAGCCGTCCCCTGGACAGTCTGGGGAAGGCACGGGAGGCATTTAAATGCCTCCCCGATCCTTCCTGGCCCACCTGCCTTGGAGTTGCTGGGGGTGTGTGTGTGTCAGTCTCCAGGCGTTCCCTCTGTAGCAACACACACAGAGGTTTTGGCTGCAGTGGGTGTGGCCAACTCTGAAGCCAGCTGGAACTCCATCCCTGTGCGTTCCTGCCCAAAAATAGCCCTACCGTCCACAATATTATCCTGTCCTTCTTCCACAGATTGGTTATAACTAATCCCATTCCCTTATATCGCCTGCTGTTCTAGGCCTGATTCCTTGGTTTCCTAATCTCTCACTCCAAAACCTGCCCTAGTATTGTTCATTCGGATTAGCAATAATGGCTGAAACTTGTTTTTCAGCACAGTTAGCTTTTTCTAATTGACCACACCTCTTTGGCTTGCTATTTTAAGACAAACCAAAGGTTTACTGAACACTATAATCTCCTTCGTAAAATCTTGCTCCTGTAAGGATTTGTATTAATCTCTCCTCTTCCTTGATAACCTTATCCTGAATGGAAATTAGGCTTGCCAAGTCCCCCAGGGGGCGGGTAAACCCCTGCCCAAGAGGCCCATTATCCGACACCAGCAAATTGGGCCCCGGGGGAACTCCACCCCCTTCCGGCACACGTCCCCAGCGTGATGATGTCACCCGGAGGTGACATCATCACACTGGCCACGTTGGGGGTGGGACACCCTATGATTTGAGGGAAAACACTACGGTTTTCCCTTGAATCCTAGTGGACCCGCCCCCAATGTGCCGACGCGATGACTTCACTTCCGGGTGGTGTTATCATGGCAGCAAATGCGCTTTGTGCGCGTGCACAGACTCCCGGGACAGCACGGGACTCCCCTGCGGTAAGTAAATTCAGACTTGGCAACCCTAATGGAAATGCTGGTGTAAATCCAACATGTGAGAAAGATAGAGTTATGCGAAGGCCAAATGCTCATAACGTATCATTATCCTCTACCCTGTCTTCAAGCATTAGCCTGCCCCTCTTTTGATATCACAGTAATTTAGAAACCTTGATATTATTTCATGAAAAAAACTATTGCCGGTATTGCTTTCACCTAGGTACTAGGAAGTAATTTACAAGTACTCAAACATTTGCAGAATTTATATTAAGTGGTGTCACCATTAGTCACAGCAGCAAAATTAGGGCATGATTTGATCTATCAGGTTATGAATGCTTAGAGCAGCACTACAATGTCGAAGAGTAGAAGCAGGAATTTTCAATAAATGTCTGAGCGTTATTTGGCCTTTGAAAACCAACATTTACAAAAAGAAAATTACAAGATGATATTCAACCTTCGTTTGGACTAGAATTTTGGATGCTTGACTTTCACTTGGTTTACCTATTTCTTTAGCAGAATTATTTCAAGCCTAAAAAATGCCCATAGCCTTTTTTGGCCAATATTTATTAGAGAAAATGAACAATTATTGATAGCTTTGCAGCCAAAATCTTGTTATCTGAAAAAGGATGACTGAACATAAGAGAACTATTTCACACAGAAGTAAGGATTAGAAATCATTTAACAAAACCCACATAGCCTGGAGAGGCAAGGTAAATATTTAGCAAAATAAAGCCAATAAAACAAATCTAGCCTGCTGTGTTCATCACTTGTGTTCACTAGTTCTTCTAATGCGGGAATACCTTCCCATCCATTAATAAAGAGATGTTTTCAACTTAAAATTTTCCTTGGCAAAGTTTGTTTGGTATTATTCCCATGGAAATAAACACACAGAAGTGATTACACATTGATGCTAAAATTCAACAGGGATTTTTCAGGAAATATCCATGAGCAATATATGGGATTCCTGACAGATCTAGATAACATAAAAATATTAATGGTGTTTTCTATGAAGTTTGATATTCTGCTTTCTATATCTTTTTCTACATGGATATAAATGAAAATTCAGTCAAGCCGAACAATACATTAAAGCCACAATTCACTCTAAGTTAAGGACTTTTATGTGTGCATGTTAAGTGCCGCCAAAGTTGCTTCTGACTTATGGAGACCCCTTAAATTAATGTCCTCCAGAACATCCTGTCATTAACAGCCTTGTTCAGGTCCTGCAAACTGAGGGCCCTTGTGGCTTCCTTGATTGAGTCAACCCATCTCAAGTTGGGTCTTCCTCTTTTGCTGCTGCCTTCAGCTTTTCCTAGCATTATTGTCTTTTCCAGTCACTTTTGTCTTCTCATAATGTGACCAAAGTATGACAGCCTCACTTTAGTAATTTTAGCTTCTAGGGAGAGGTCAGGCTTGATTTGATCTAGAACCCACTCACTTGTTTTTTTGGCAGTCCGTGGTATCCATAAAACTCTCCTCCAACAAATTTCAAACGAACCAACTTTCTTCCTTTCAGCTTTCTTCCTTGTCCAGGTTTCACACCCATACATAGTAACAGGGAATACCTTGGCATGAATTAACATGATCTTGGTCACCAGTGACACATCCTTATACTTAAGAATCTTTTCTAGCTCCTTCAAGGCTGCCCTTCTCAGTCTCAGTCTCCCTTTTCGTTGATGATGCCAAGGAATGGAAAATCTTGAACAATTCTAATTGTCTTCTTGATGTTCAGCTGTAATCCTGCTTTGGCACTTTCTGCTTTAACCTTCATCAGTAGTTGTTTCAAGTAGGGGTGTGGAATTCACCGCCCCCCGGTATTTTTTGGTTCAGGTGTGTTGGGACTTGAAAAAAATTCGGGATTCCTAAAAAATCCCGGATCCCAATACAGTACAGTATTCGGATCTGGGATTTATTGGGAAACCTGATTTTTTGGGGTCCAACAGACCCGAGAAGAAAAACAACAGGTGGGGGGAATGCACACCCAAAGCTGAGCTGGTGAGGAGCACTCTGCTCCCCGCTGGCACAGCTGATCCTAGGGCTGGCTTCTCCTGCAGCCCCGTTTAAACAGGGCTGTTTTCCAGATCTACCCAGTAATTTCTGCATGTATATGGGATTTTTTCAGGATTTTTTTGTCTGTTTTCCCACGAAATCCCAGATACCTTTGGGATGCCAAAGTATACCTGAAAAATACTGTTAAGGTATTTTCCAGGTATATTCTTTGGTGAAGTAGATCTGACCACACATCCCTAGTTTCTAGTCTTTACTATTTTCTCCCAGTAATGTGATGTCACCTTCATATTTCAATTGAAGATTGAAGAGACCAGGAGATAAAATACATACCTGTCTGACACCCTTGCCAATTGGAAACCATTTTGTTTCTCCATATTCTGTCCTAATAGTAGCCTCTTGTCCACAGTACAGGTAGTGCATCAAAACAATCAGATGCTGTGGCAAACCCATTTGTTTTAAAACCAACAACAGCTCCATACAGTCAATCCATACAGTCAAAAACGTTGCTGTAGTCTATGAAACACAAGCTGATTTTCTGTTGAGATTATCTCATATGTTGCAGTAACCAATGTAAATTTGCAATATGATCTCTAGTGCCTTTTCCTTTTCTGAATCCAGCTTGAACATCTGGTAATTTTTGTTCCATATATGGTAACGGTAAGATTTTGAGCAGCGTTTTACTTGTGTGAGAAATTAATGCGATAGTCCAATAGTTGCTGCAGTCTTTGAAATCTCCTTTTTTTCAGAATTTGAATGTAAATTGAGTATCTCCGGTCTGTGGGCCATTGTTTTGTTTCCCATATTTGTTGGCCTATTCTTGTTAAGATTTTGATGGCCTCCATTTCTGTGGCTTGGAATAGCTTTGTTGATATCCCATGTACTCCTGGTGACTTGTTTTCCCCAGTTGCTCTCAGTGCTGCTTTCACTGCACTTTCTAAAATTGTTGCTTCTTGTTCAAAAGTTTCTTCTTTGAAAGAATATCTCTGTACAGGATTCTGGTACCCTGTCCACGTGTTCCAGACCCCGACGCTGGCACCATGTACAGGATCTAGACTCTCCACCCATAGGTCCAGAGGGTCCAGATGCTGCCAACAAGCACTGGGTCCCTGTTCCTTGCACCCCCCTTCAGGAGTGAGAGAACGAGCCAACGCCTCATGCTTTGTAAGAGCACTGAAAAACCAGTGTTCTGCCACCAGGACCTATTTTTAAGAACGTTCCCAACCAGCCAGGAGGATAGGTCCCCCCCTCCTTTCTGGTTCTTGGAATTTAACAGCTTATCAGCTCTGAGGTAGAGCAGCAAGTGATTTAACACACACCAGTAGCTTTTAGACGAGCAGGTAAGGCTCTGGAATTTAGCCTTAGAGTTCAGGTACAATAGTGATCCAAACCAGATCAGATTAATCTATATAAGATCTTTATTCAATACAGCACTATAAGACATAAGACTACTTAGGATACAAAATAAGAAACAGTCCTAGAGCTTTATAGCGCTCTAACTAAGACATAAGGGAATTTCACATTACTGAGACTCTGCCGGATTGAAGCCGTTTCTGATTCGTCTTGAAGTAAACCGGTACAGGGCTGCCATTTCACACATGGCTTTCCCTGACCGGAAAAGAGCCGAATCAGAAGCGGTTTGGCAATTCAGATTGCACCGCTTTGTTTTCCCGCCGGTTCCCGCCACGCCTTTTTTTAAAAAAAAAATATGTTCGCTTTAGAGCGCTATAGCGCTATAGTGCTATAAAAACAACACTGCAGGCATTTCAATGGGGTTGCTATGATGCTATTGCGCTATTGCGCTATAGCGCTATAGCGTTATAACGCTATAAAGCGAATGTTAAAAAAAAAAAAGCCGGAGATCGCCCGCGCGGGCGAAAAAGGCGGGAAAAAGCGTATCCGATCCGGGAGAAGAAACTGACGACTACTTGGAAGCGGTTGACAGGTAAAACGCTTCAGCCCCGTTTCCTGAACGGGACAGAAGCGATTCTGTGTGAAATTACAAATATATTCCGGTAGGGAACCGGTTCTAAAACGGTTCTGTCTGAAATGCCAGACCAGAAACCGTTTGGGAACCGTTCCTCTTCCGGATTATATCATCTGTCTGAAATTCCCCATAAAGAAGCATCATAGTTACCAATCCTTGGTGCAGATAACAGTTCAAGCGAAGTCCCTTCTCCAAGGGATTTTAAAGATGAAATCCATGCTTGCAATGGGCAATCACAGTCAGTGTGCTGCCCCCTTGCAAAAGTCAGTGTTGCCAGATTGTAATCCACACAGAGACTCACTCTTAGAAAGGGGCCCTCTTTCCAAGAGAGTTCTGGGTGCCTTCCGATAGGCCAAAGATAACTCTCCACCTACCTCTGTCATAATTAAGTATGGCCAGTACCCAATTATGCCAGAGCAGACAGGCATGTCTACTTTGCAACTGCCCACCCTAGCTTACATGCGGTGGGTCACGTAGGTTAGGCTTTGAAGTGTGGGAGAGAGACTGAATGTCTACGCTGTCCCCTTAAGGTGTCAAAGTGTCCTTTGAAATGTAGAACCAGGCTTGCCATTTGTGCTTGCCATCTGGTCAGGTGTGAAAGTTATATGGGGTCTGTTCCCAGCTCAACCATTTGAGTTTAATCAATGAATCAGAGAAATATTTTTTCTATACAATCTCATCCTTTCATCTCTTCTGTATAGTTCAGCATATTGTTCCCATCTTTTCCTTATTTTGTCCTATTTAGTTAATGTATTTCTGTGTCGTGTACCTCATGATGTTGTACAGACTATTCCTCCTGAAAGGTTTTATCACTAAGGACCTGAAGCCGGGTCTCCCCAGTCTTAGTCCAATACTCTGACCATCACAACACATGGAGCGTATATGAATATGAACAGTATAAGTTAGTGAAAATAAGCAGACTTGGGTAGATGAGAAACAAGCTGGCATATCTGCCTATGCTGGTTGTTTTGTATTCTTTTTTTAAGTCAGTCAGGTGACTATCAGAAGCCAATTTGCTAAAAACAGAGAGAAAGAAATGAATCTCTCAATTTGCTCCTGTCATTTTGAACACACAGTTATACACCCAAAACCACAGGCTCAGATTATTGCTTGCAAGTGCAAGTAAGTGCTAGACAGAATTAAATTTGCAGTAACTGATAGCAAGACATTTTAAACGTTTAATGGCAGATTGAGGGCGCCACATTAAACCTTCTCTAAAATGTTGCCTACAACAAACTAGTTAAATTTCTAACAATGAACTATATGCAACGCAATGTCTACTGCCATGTATCCAGGGTTAAGAGCTAAAGACCAAGGTCACAGTAAAAACTAATTACAATATATATTGAAACAGTGATCCCAAATGTCTTTACTGTAATAGAAAGTGGTGGAATGAGACACACTGGCCAGAAGATGGCATTAGGCACATTACGTTTCTTTTAATATTCAAAGCCAGCATCCAGCCAGCACGCAGCTGCTTTCTTGAATACCAAAACACACCTTTATCTTTATTTTTCAATTCTCCATTATTACAATGTCTTAATCCAAGGCATGTGGGTTTTGGCTGAGCAAGAAATGGAGATTACTATAAATTACCTCAGAGTAAAGCTGACTGCAAATCCTCAAGTAATTGTATTTGCAATACATGCTCAATCTTTGCTTTCAGTTAGAACAATGTCTATTAAAGAGGTGCCTTCCTTTGCTATCTGAAGGATTCTCTTCAAATTGCTTCGCTGCATCCTTCCCAATACTAAACAGGCTCCAGTACAGCCAGCAGGCATTACTTCTGCATAAAGCAGAGACAAATGGGACCTGTCCTAAAGGGGCTTAGCATTTACAGGAGCACTTCCTTAGCATTCTGCAGTCAGAAGAACTGCTCAATATAGCCCTCCTGGGAACAGAGCCCTTCTGAAGATGGGTAGGAGGAGTTCGGTTACATGACTGAATGCTCTTCCCAAATTAAATATGCAGAAAATTAGCATGTCAGATGGAAGGCTAGGTTAAGGCCCTTTTCACATTCCAGCAACCTCTCTGTGGGCAGTGATTTTTCATGCGGAAATTCCCTCCACAAGTATTCCCTCCACCTGTGTTCTGAAAAGTTACAATCTTAAAATGAATTCTGAACATGTAGTTTGGCTTTAAGTCCCTCCACAAGTGTTTTGAAAGGTCAAAATCCAGGGCTCTTGTTGTAGCAGGAACTCCTTTGCATATTAGGCGACACACCCCTAATGTAGCCAATCCTCCACGAACTTACAGTAGCCCCTGTAAGAAGAGCTCTGCAAGCTCTTGGAGGATTGGCTACATTAGGGGTGTGTCGCCTAATATGCAAAGGAGCTCCCGCTACAAAAAGAGCCCTGTCAAAATCTATATCATCATCGGTTTTGTGCAGTAGTACCTTGGGGCCAATGTTCCCTCTAAGTTGAATTAGTGTAAGCTAGGTCACAATTTTTTATTTATTCTTATTTTTATGTATTTATTAATTCGATCTACACCCCGCCCTCCCTACGAGGCAGGCTCAGGGCAGCTAACATAAAAACGCATATATAAATACAGTTAAACTCATACATCAAACAACCGCAAATCATATATAAAACAATAAACATTTTCCTAAAGTGCCGGAGCAATACTTAAAGTGCAGGAGCAGCAATTAAAGCAATACTTAAAGTGCCGGAGCAATACTTAAAGTGCAGGAGCAGCAATTTCTAAATGAAGCCACCCCACTACTTAGGTGATAGTCCTGATGATATACACATTTTGGCTTGGATAGATCAACTACTTTGTGCGGTGAGCCAAGCTGAAGGTGGTAGAACCAGGGCACAGGGCCGCTCCTCAGTATTTAAGGCGGCTCCTAATTGAAAGCCTGGTGGAAGAGCTCCATCTTACAGGCCCTGCGGCTCACGCATTTTTGTCTCAGCTCAGGAAGGAGGGTTCCAGAGAAAACGAATTTATGCAGTAGCCAAATTGCTCACTCACAACTTTAATGGCAGTAGCTCACAAAGTAGGATTTTTGCCCACAAGACTCCACAGCTTAGAGGGAACACTGCTTGGGGTACCGCTAAAAGTGGTTGTTAGCCATTTCTATTCTTAAGATTAGACTTCTATTGGTTTAAGTTTAATTCAGACCAGTGATTGTGTTACTTCATTATCATTCCTAATTACTGAAACTAGGTACCTTTACTGAGTTCTCAAACTCAGCGGAAAGCTGAACACAAGAGGCTATACATCATCATCATCATCACTACTACTATTACTGTATCAAATATCATCATCATCATCATCATCATCATCATTACTATTATTAGCCACATCCTGCTAAGGGGGAGAAAATTATGAAGTCAGTTCATTCAATTTTTGGCATCTGTAAGGCATTCACCATGTAGTATAGAATATTAATATGCTATATAATGCAGCATAATTGCAACAGCTTTAAAAGTCCCTTAAATCTGAGAAAAAAACAGTCCATTTTGTAATACTGGCTATATTTAAAACAAAAAAGTAATTAGTTGTAGTAAGGACAAAATTAATTTGAATTCATTTGGGAGGAAGTATGTTGGTGGAATGAACGTCCATGCATTATGTCGTCTAAGCACAATGTGAGACCTTTGACAAAGCTGCTAGCTGATTACCCTTGCCCCCTCCCCAGTAAAATATGATTAAATCAAGTTCTGCACGCTCTTGTTACAAGACTTTGATATCCTCTATTGAAATAGTAATGCGCATTGTAAATACTAGCAATGTAGCTAGCTGTGCAAATGTTTCCATTATGGAAGGAAATTCATCACCATGAAAGCATAAACAAGATCTATTTGCTGGCTCTGCACACGTATTCATCAAGTGCACATTGTATAACTTACTACGCTCAGATGGCTAGTACCACTATTCCAGCATGTTCTGGAGATACTTGTATATTAATGGGTAAGAAGTAAGGCAGGTTGTTAAGATGGCTCTCTCATCATTTACATTTCTCTACTGTAAGTGAAACAACATGAATTAGAAGGATTTCAGATCCAGAGAACTGGATTAAACATAACAAGGTTAGGTCAATACAGCTTCTCCCCGCCCCTGTCCCCACCTATTTATTTGATACTTCCCTACATCATTTTTCATGAAAGTTCCAAGCTGAAGGAACGGGCTACTTCTGAAATTACCTGGCCAGGATGAACTGTAACCGTATGAGTTTGTGCTTTCTTAAACTGCGGAAAGCGTTTCAGATCAGGATTGACTACATTGACTTTGCTGAACACGCTGGATTCTTCATATGGAATTCTGGTAGGATAAAGAAAATCGGAATCTTCAGGTGGGTACAGATGCCACCTTTTCCTAGTGGAAGAAATTAAGTCCATTTACTTCCTGACATTTATGTTGAGCAATTGAAAATAACAAGTTGTGAAGAGTAGGAAAACAGGTAGTTATTATGCACCCTGAGTCACAAACGGTTATACAACATTGAAAACAAAAAACATTCAGATTTAAAAAAAAACCTTCCATGAGTCATAACTAGATTTGCCAGGTTATAGCTGGGGAAAGACAGAACATGTAAAACTAACTACAGGAGCTTAGTCACTATCTCTGCTTTTTGAAGAACCATCTCTGTCAGATACAATTTATGTAATTTTTATACACGTACACCCACAGACACACACATAAACACATTTTAAACAATAGGGTCAGCATTAGATATAGGATATTCCTATGTATACTGTAGATGTATACAACATATTTTCAAAAACATGTTTATTGTTTAAATGTGAATAGTTTTAGAACCTATTAGTATGGAACAATGTGCTTAATGATAACACAGTGTTAAATAATAAAGCATTTTTAATGCTGTAATGTTTAACTGTATATTCAAACTAGGGAGCAAAGCCCGTTGTGGAGGAAGACAACAGGCCCTAGGAAGGAAGGAAGGAAGGAAGGAAGGAAGGAAGGAAGGAAGGAAGGAAGGAAGGAAGGAAGGAAGGAAGGAAGAGAGAGTGAAAGAAAGAAGGAGAAAGAAGAAAGGAAAGGGGGAAAGGAAGGGAAGAGGGGCGGAACGGGCTTCTCTGGGCCTACTGGGCCCATAAAAGGCCCAGAGGATGGTGTGTGTGTGAGGGGAAGGGGCTTCTCTGGTCTACTGGGCCCATAGAAGCCCCAGAGGATGGTGTGTGAGGTGGGCCATAGAAGGCCCAGGGGATTGTGGGGGGGACGGAAGGGGCTTCTCTGGCCGACTGGGCCCATAGAAGGCCCAGGGGATGGTGTGGGGGGCGGAAGGGGCTTCTCTGGCCGACTGGGCCCATAGAAGGCCCAGGGGATGGTGAAGGGGGCGGAAGGGGCTTCTCTGGCCGACTGGGCCCATAGAAGGCCCAGGGGATGGTGCGGGGGGGCGGAAGGGGCTTCTCTGGCTGACTGGGCCCATAGAAGGCCCAGGGGATGGTGTGGGGGGGCGGAAGGGGCTTCTCTGGCCGACTGGGCCCATAGAAGGCCCTGGGGATGGTGTGTGAGGGGAGCGGAAGGGGCTTCTCTGGCCGACTAGGCTCATAGAAGGCCCAGGGGATGGTGTGTGTAGGGGGGCGGAAGGGGCTTCTCTCACCTGCCTCGGCCTTGAAGGCCTGTCCCTGTGCTCTCTCTGCAGACGGTCCTCTCCTGTCAGAGGACCGGAGCAGACTGAGCCAAAGATACTGGCCAGGGCTGACGTGGGCGGGACTCTACCAAGCAGCCAGTCAGCCCAGGCCAGCATCTTTTGACTGCCAGTTCTTGTGCCGAATCAATTGTGGCAAGCATAGAATGTTGTGGAACCAAAATTCAAATATATATAAGGACAGATATGCTGGTAGTCCTACCTATTGTGACTATATGAGAGTGTTTCTGTCCAACCAAAACAGTTTGTTCAATCAATACTGTTTCTTTTATTTACTACAGAATTTGTTCTCTACCTCCAAGTTTTAATTTTCCTACCTCTCAGATGGCAAACATTAAGATACATGTGCAGGTAGCTTAGGGTCTGTGAGTCTTTCTAAAGTATTAGGTACATTTGCAATTTTCGTTATAGAACATGAAGACATTGACCGAGCAATCCTAAGGGGGGGTTGGTCAGAATAGGGACCCAGGTAACCCCTACGCTAACCTAACTTGGAGTTACTCCAGCAAAAAGGCAGGGCACTAGTGGCACTGTGCTGATTACCACCACTGCAGGAGCGCTGCAGCCACACGCTGGTAGAGCAACGGCACAAACCCCACTGCCAGTGTACATGTGGACATTCCAGGGGGTGTGGCAGCAGTTAGGTGGCTTCCAAAGTGTTTTCAGCATGGGAACACCCCCCCCCAAAGCAGGTGCAAAGTTGCTCTGGCAAAAATGGTGTCATAGCCTATCGACAGACATTCCTTCCCCCTCCCCCAGCTATGGCCACAGCAATGGGATCCCAAACAGCTCAGGATACTAAGTGTGCACCCAATCAGCATACTCCCCTGCTCCAGCCATGCCCCTCCTTGGGAACCAATCATGGTCCCCCCATCCTACAAATGGTTCCAGGAGATCACCCCAGAATTCCAGAGGTAGGGTGCATGGTACTGAATGCTGTCTGACAGCTCCCTGCTGTGCAGATTTAGAGCGAGCGCACATGTACCCTGGTGATCGGCACAACTCAGACAGGGAACCTAACACGATTGGGTGAGCCCCTGGGGGGAATACATTGTAGGGAGAGCAAAGTCCACACTTTGTGGCTGACCTCTCCCAGATTTCAGCCCACACAGGTACATCAGGCCCTCTGCCAGGATCCTAAGGGATAGTGTGTGTGAACAGGTAAGCAAGGCTCCCAGTTCCCTACCTCCATACCTTCACCGGGCCTACCACGGTGGCACTGAGCCACATTGAACACAGTGTCTCCCCTCCTCAACCCGCCAGCTGTAGAGGTGAGCAGTGGGACCCAGATGCACAGGGAGGCCACACGTCAGGTGGTTAGGTGTGTGAGGGCCTGCCTGAGGCAGCTGCTGGGGGAGCACTGTGATGGCCATGGACCAGGCTGCTTGCCTAACCTAACCAAGTGGCAACACCCCCCCCCAACCAAACCCCTGTGGGGGCCGTCAAGTACCACTGACTTATACACTGGCCACACCCTTTCCCATCCAGTAGAAGTATGCCCTGAAGGTGCTAATGCCATTCCTTATAGGGGGCTGCCAATGGGACGCTGACTCAGGTGAGGCAGGTGCAGGAACCGCTATCCAGGAGGCCCCCATGTAGCATTAGAATGACAGATCAGTTGCTCCTTTCGCCACATGAGGGCCCTGTGTCACCTCCTCCTCAGGGGCTGGGGACCCCATGATGCCAAGGACCATGGAGGCTGCCGATGCTGTGTGAGCCTCCTCAGGGTCAAGATGTGAAGATAGGGTGTGAAGGGCGTGAAGTTGTATGTCTTCAGATTTTGGTCCAGAAAATACAGATACCAACAACTGATCATTTATGGCACATGGGCTCTGATCAGTTTTTGGTATTTGTATTTTCTGGACCAAGATCAGAATGCATACAATAGCAACGTATTTCCAACACGTATGCATCTGATTATGGCACAAGGCTAGACTCTAGGAGGCCTCGTAAACATTCTCATGCCTTGTGTAAATTTTCAAGATAGGGGGATTGGTCCTTACTCTGAAACTTGAAATGTATCTCTTCTATTGTGCTGATATGGGATACTGATCCCAGAAAGGTACTACTACATGTTCTGACCTCTGTGAGAATGGTATTTGCATGTTATTGGAAACAACTAATGTCGCTTGGCAAATTACAGTGGTTTTTAAAGATGTGGGAATGATCAACGATCAAACTAACAGCAATTCAAAATTCTAAGAATATTTTAGATGGCAAAAAAATATTCTAAGAATAATTTAGATGGTTAGGAGCATGGACTCTAATCTGGGAGAACTGGGTTTGATTTCCCACTCCTCCACTTGCAGCTGCTGGATGACCTTGGGCAAGCCATAGTTCTGTCAGAGCTGTTCTCTCAAGGACAGTTCTGGAAAGAGCTCTCTCAGCCCCGCCTGTCTCACAGGGTGTCTGTTTTGGGGAGGGGAAGGGAAAGGGGTTTGTAAGCCACTCTGAGACTCCGAGTGAAGGGTGGGGTATAAATCCAATCTCTTCTTCTGCTTCTTCTTCAAAAATTGGCAACAATTTGTTTCCTTAAAAAAAATCCTTCTGCTGTTACAAATGAATGTGTAAGAAAGGAATAACTAACTGTAAGTGTGCACATTCTCTTCCTTCATTTGTTTTTAATTTGTGAACTGCACATATAGTTTGCTCTGTATACCGGTTTTGATTATGTACTGTTACATTCTAATAAAATTTTTAAAAAGAAGTCCTGCTTAACAGAACAAAGGGAATGATGTCCTAAGCTTTCAGAGAGCAAAAAAGAAAACACAGCTTTGCAGAGCAAGTTGAAAGCTATTTGTGCTGCTGGGCTCTCATGCAATAGCTGTATATATATTTTTTCTTCACAGTTCTCTGCTTTTATTTAATTTTCTTTTCTAATGACTCTCTACGAGATACTGCTTCATGTGGCCAGTGAGGTAAGGAATAAGCGCGTTGCATTTGGCCTCCCCCCAGATGAGGTGTGGTATCTAGAGAAGAAGTAAGAAGAGAGGTGGAGGAGAGACCATTCAGAAGAAGGCGGGGAGGAGAGCCTTCTTGCTCAGCTGGTTACATAGTTTTAGGAGGGGAGTTGTTTTCAGCTGTAATAGAAGGACCCCAATACCATTAAGTTCAAATTTTACACCGTATCTAGCCAACTCTTTCAACTATAATGATTTTACATTTTACAGGCTTGACAAAATAGAAACGAATTTCACTTGCAACAGCAGCATGTCAATGGTAAGGCCAAGCAGAACCCCACATCTGCTTTTACTAAAACAGCTACCGCTGTTCCTCAAATACTTCAAGCTAAATTCCTGTCTCCATGCCAACCCCAAACAACACAGTTTCCCTTGGATTGGTTATATTATATAAGAACACTAGCCTGATACCCGTGCTTCGCTATGGTATTTAAGTTCCGTAAATCCAGTTATACTACTGATGATGTGATGGTTGAAATGTAACGTTTGTTGTAGGAATTCTAATGGAGAAGATTGTAGTGTAAAAAATGAAGTGAGACATACGCACTTTTTTTTTCTCTGCTGAAGGACCTCGGGTGCTAGGATCACCAGGCTGCTTGGTAAGCTCACTCTGGGGCAGGCCACACGGAACTGTCCATGTGAGAAGCAGTCGTATGTTAAGTCAATTCTTATTGATGGTCATAGCAAAGCAGACCTTGAGGGGGAACTGCAGCCTCTTGAACTCAAAGGGGTTTTCTTCATAGTGGAGGTTGATGTCATGATAGGAATACACTCCCCTGATTTTGGGTTCCTTGGTGCAGGGGTTTGGCCTGGGCATTGATGGGGGGGGGGTGCAGGGCATACCTCCTCCTCTTCCTCCTTCTTTTTAACAAAAATGCTTCTCATTTATGTTCCATTTAAGAAGAAGGACGTAGCTACATATTCAAAACAACATTTGAGCAATTAGATATTAAGCAAGTTCATATGAACCAATTTCCTACAACCCACACTATGAGAAGTTAAATAACCTGATACAGGAAACCACTTTTCTACAAATGTGGGGTATATTTCCATAGTGGGTGGGAGTGTGGGTACAGCCACTGGGGAGGCTGGGCCAGCAGCATTGCTAAGGTGTTTCTGCTCAGGCAGCCTCCCTAATGGATTAAAGTACCTGGCCCTGCTCCTATATCTGACAGACACCCGCCTGTCTGGTGTTGGGGAGGGGAGGGTGTTTAAAGGCATTGGGGAGGCTGGGACAGCAGCAGCGCTAAGGCAATCCTGCTGAGCAAGCCTCCCCAACAGCTGTAAGCATCCCACCCCCTCTCCTATACCTGACAGGCAGCTGCCTGTCCAGTGTGGGAGGGGTAAGGGTATTGCAAGCTGTTTTGGAGGCTGGGCCAGCAGGATCGCTAAGGTGTTACTGCTGGGGTGGGCTCTCTGATGGCTTTAAGGACCCTGCACCTACTGCTGCACCTGACAGACAGCTGCCTGTCAGGTGTAGGGGGAGTGCATTTGAAGCCATCAGGGAGGTTGGGCCAGCAGCACTGCTGCAACTCACAGGTGGTTGGCCATTCCAGATTTCCTCACCTGTCATTAGCTCTCTGCAGTCTCCTGTAACTGTTTTTTTTTTTTTTACCTCAGAACACTGAGCTCTGCAGCTGACCAATCAGAGAGTGGGGGGGGATGCAAGGAGGCAGCAGCCTGGCAGCCACATAGGAAGCAATGGGGTAAGCTGATACAATAGTGGGATTTTTAGATCACGCTCAATGTTTTTTAAAGCTTTTGTGGGACTCATATGGATACAAGCATTATTGAAGATCTCCATCTCTTGGGGTTTTAGTCAGTAGTGGTTTTCTTTCTTTATCCATAGTATAGATGTTCCTTTCCCCCCTTTCTGTTATAGTTTTGTTGTGTTTAAAAAATGCAAATAAAAAATTCCCCTTTGAGGGGCCAAAAAAAAAAGGAAGCAATGGGGATAGCACATTTTACCCCTTTTGACCCCCTTAGGAGTTGAATTTCTAAAAATCCCTTCTTAGTGAGCATCTACGCCATGGTAGGAGTGCTTTCCCTGAATTTTGTGTTTCTAAGTCCGGGGGTTTGGCCTGGGCATTGATTTTATGGTGAGGGGACTTTCTTTTATACATATAGAAGGCAATGATCTACACAAGTACAATCCTTTTTGAATGCTTCCTTACACAACTGAGGCCGGAAAACCAATTTACTTTTGACAAAATGATGTAACTGAAGGCTAGCTGACATTGCCACAATTCAATATATATCTCCACTCTCATTTGAAAACACTGTTGTTTTTTAAGAACCCAACTCTCCTAGATCTATAAAAGGATGATCAAACTAAAGCATTTTTTAAATGCTCAGGAAATCGGTCAAGTTTGATTGCAGAAATGGCAACTGCAAATTACCTTCCTTGCACTTGCAGCACTAAGTTGCACCCATAGGAATCCAAATGACAAGGAGTGTTTGCTCCCGATGTGCCAACCCACAGAGTACTCTCCTTTCCATCTCTTCCAGAAAATCCAAAGTCAGACCATTTCACATCCTGTTGGAAAGGAAATTCAGGTGAAACTATCACATTTTGAGTATCCTATTAACTAGGCCAAAGCCAACCTCCCCAATTCTCCCCCTTTTCTATTTCTTATTTCATTTATTTATTTCATTAAGTAAATATTTCTTCTCATCCTTTCTAAGTACATTAATCCCACAAAGCACTATCTTTTCTTTTGCTGTTATACTATGTCCTACGTTGATATCTGCCATCGCAGAGAAAAATCTGTAACCAACAAAGTAAATGGGAACTTCAAAATTAAGGTAGGTAACTATTGATGTAGGAAACAGCTTTGAAATTCTACAAGATATGACTCAGCCCTACCCCACCTTCTGGGGTAGATATAAATTACCTGCCTACCATTTTTCTTCTCACCTTGACACAGAGAGTACTCCATCTTTCTGTGGTATACCTCTGAGGTTGCCAGTCACAGCTACTGGCGAAACGTCTGGCCCTATAATGCCAAGACCACAGCCACCCAACCTGGAAAATCTACAGCAACTAATAAGCTTTGAAATTCTTTCCTCACTCAGCTAATTGCCAGATCACTCTTTGTGAACTGTCACTGACTTGACATAGACAGCCATTTCCCAAGTTTCCATAATGGGCATTTAACCACTTGGTTAAACTGGTCGCCTAGGTAGTTATAAGCCAGTGCCCCGCCTGCTCCCTATCTTGTAGTTACAGCTCTCTATCTAGAAGACTATTGTTTTTTAAGGATGTGGTGGGGGTGGGTAGAGACTGAGACCCAGTAGTTAGCATAGTAGTTAAACTGAGAATAGAGAAACAAAGGTTCAAATCCCCATACTGCCATGAAACTCACTGGATGATCTTTGACCACTTGAGCACTCTCTCCCCCTAAACTACTGCCAGGGTTGTTGGGTGGAGAAGGGCAAAACCACAACACTCTCCTGAGCTTTTCGGAGGAATGCCACGACAAAACATGACTGATACATAAGATTTCCTTGGTTTCAGCCAATATGCAGTACAATCATCCAGTTTAGCAAGATCCTTTAGGATTTCTTTACTGTTTGCTTGAGATATTATCAGGCCCAGCTACAGTATATAGATGGCTTCAGTTATGTTGGTGGGCTATCTACCTTTGTTGCTTGAATTATCAGCAGTGTTTGATACAGCTGACCCCTTGATTTTATCAGAGCACTTGGAAAATTGTGTTGGTGTCCATGCCAAGCACTAGGATGGGTGCATTATTATCTGATCGTGTTCATCAGGTAACAGTTGGGGTTTCTCATCAGCACTTTGGGATCAATGTTGTGGAGTTCCAGAAGGCTCTGTGTGGTCACCTATGTAGTTTAACGATTACCTGACACTTCTTGCTGAGATTGTACATAGCTTTGGAATTGGGTGTTATCAGTAAGCTGAGGACACCTGGCTATACAAAAGGTACCCAAACCTTTTGAAACACCAGTACTCATCTTGAGTTTTTAACTGATCCTTAAGGTCTTCAAAGGCAGTTTCTAACCACCACCACCCCACCAGGTATCTCTGTACTCTTCAGAGCTAACTCCCTATTTGATGGGGTAGGGAATTTCCTTCTCTCTTTATCCCCTTTTCTTGGCCCGAATGGGAGTCTTTGCCTACTTCTCAAACTTCCTTGCCAATTTTCTCCCAGTTCTCCTGTCTGTGTTAAACTGCTCTCAGTCAGGGCTGAATGCCGAAACTGTCAGTACTTAACTCCTCTCAGCTAGGGCTGAAATCAGACTGTCAGTACTCAGCTCAGTCAAGGCAGAAATCTGACTGCCTCTCTCCTCAGTATGCAACTCTCAAGTCTTTCTCTGCTCAGCTGACGCTAACCAATCAGATCTCTTAGAACAGCCTGTCACTCAAGGCTCTCTGGCTCTGTGAAGAATTAACCCTTCACAGTCCTTTACCTGTTTACCCAGCACTTCTAAGCTTTCGTTTATTTATACTGTTTCTTTGCTTTGAATGCCGAATTTAATATGATTTGCATAAATAATTAAATGTGATATTGTCGACAAACTCCCTTTCTATATCTGTATTCATCCTGAGATAATTCCCAGGACTGAAATGTAATAGTGGATGGATATGAGTTGTTCAAAAAAACCCAAAAGGGTCAAAAAGGAGGTGAAGTTGTGCTGTATGTGAGGAGGGGGTTGGTTTGTGAAGAAATACTGGAGAGGGAGGGCAAGAGCCCAGTGGAAAGTATCTGGGTGAGGATAAGGGAAGGAAGGACAAACAATATTGTGGCTGGAATCTGCTACAGACCTCCTGACCAGGATGAAGAGGTGGATGCTGCCCTCCTTGAACAGCTTGACAGGGTAACCAAACAAAATGGCCTGGTAGTTACGGGTGACTTCAGCTTCCCTGATGTGTGCTGGGAGACAAAACTGCAAAGGGTCCACAGTCATGCACATTCCTGACCAGTCTGACTGACAACTTCCTTCATCAAATGGTGGAGGAAGCTACAAGGGGCTTGGCCATACTCAAATTAATACCGACCAACAGGTAAGAGATAGTAGATGGGATAAAGGTGGTGGGGATCTTAGGGGGAGGTGACCACGACCACGTCCTGCTAGAATTCCTTTTGCTGTGGGGGATCAAGGAAGTTCGTAGCCACACGTATATGTTAGATTTCAGTAGGGCAGATTTTAATAAACTCAGGGGCATGATGGTAATCATTTCATGGGCCAGAATGTTGGAAGGGAGGGGAGCAAGTGAAGGGTGGGCTCTCCTAAAACAAGAGCTCTTGCTAGCTCAAGCCATCACTATTCCAACAAGAAAGAAACATGGTAGGGGATCTAAGAAACCAATGTGGATGAACAGAGAACTGCATGATGTGCTAAGGGAGAAAAAGGAAATGTTCAAGAAATAGAGGTAAGGACATACCTCTAAAGGAGACTATCTGTGGGTTGTTAGGCACTGTAGGCCAGCCATCAGAGAGGCCAAAGCTCACAGTGAGCTAAAGCTGGCCAGGGAGGCTCACTACAAGAAAATCTCTTCAGACACGTGAGGAGCAAGTGCAAGTTAAAAGAGGCAATGGGCCCACTGTTGGGTGAAAATGGAGAAACTTTGACAGAGGACAGAGAGAAAGCAGAAAGGCTCAATGCCTATTTTGTTTCAGTTTTCCCCCTGAAGAATAGGCTCATCTAGAGATGGTAGTAGGCAGGGGTCATTTTGTAAAAAAAGAGGTGCAGGAGCTCATTTGCATAACTCATTTGCATATGCCACACACCCTGAGAAAGGGCAGGCATGCAAGCATGCCTGGGTTCCCTGCCTGATCTTCTCCAGGTGCTCCATGATTGGGCAGGGAACCCAGGCAGGGAACCCATCTGGGGAAGGGAAAGAAAGGCATTTACATCCCCCCCCAACTCCCCCGAGTTCTCCTAGAGAACATCGAGCAGGGAGCCCAGGCATGTTTAGAATGGCTTTCTTCCCCTTCCCTATTTAAATCCCCCCCTCCCCCGACAATCTGATTTAACTCCCCCGAGTTTCTCTGCAAAAGAGGAGAGGCTCGGGGGGGGGGGGCATGACTGAAGGTCAAAGAAGAAGGGGACGGCACAGGATGAGATGGTCAGACAGTGTTATCAATGCAACAAACATGAAATTGAGCAAACTCTGGAGGACAGCAGAAGACAGAAGGGCCTGGTGTGATGTGGTCCATGGAGTCATGAGGAGTTGGACTCGACTGTGCGACACAACAACAGCAGCAGCAGCAACAACAACAACACTTAGAGGAGCGCAGGGAGCTGTTCCTGTTGGCAGCAGAGGATAGGACTCACAATAATTGGTTTAAATTAAGAGCGGGAAGGTGCCGGCTGGATATTAGGGAAAACTTTGTTACAGTAAGAGTTGTGCAACAGTGGAATCAGCTGCCTGGGGAAGTGGTGAACTCCCCCTCACTGGCAGTCTTCAAGCAGCAACTGGACAAACACCTGTCAGGGATACCCTAGACTAATCCTGAATTGAGCAGGGGATTGGACTAGATGGCCTGTATGGCCCTTTCCAACTCCGTGATTCTACGATTCTATATTAGATCAGATAAAATTAATTTAAACAACTCTTTCCCTAAGTAAAGTTCTTGATGAAACTCCCCTCCGTTACTTCCCCCCATTGCGAACATTATCCTTTTAAATCCTAATGTTCTACTTCCTGTCATCTTAAGCAGTAACTAATTTACAATAAATCTCACACAAGCAGCTGTGGCATCCCGTGGTGAGAATTTTTACCATGCCCCTACTTCTTATCAGAAATCCAGATATGCTAGTATATAGCAGTATTTTTCTTACCCTGGGAGCAGCAGCCTCATATGGTTGTATATTCACCACTGCAATTTACAACCTGAATTTCTTTTTCATTGCCTTCCATATAAAAATGGACTATTTTCATTAAAAGACTACATAGGACGTTGGTTGCAATTGGATTCTAGAGGCATGTAATAAATTAGACAATCTAGTAGTTCTTGCAGAAGATGGTTCAATAGTTGGTTTCAGCCATCGACGATATGCCTAGGCAATACATTCTTCGTTCACAGTATTGTGTTATGAAAGTCTAAAGGTAGTTCCTAGTTTTTTGGTTTGCCCAAAGATTTTGGAAAAACACTCATTCAAATATTTAAACAGCCACCCACTGTAGTTACTGGGGTCCATTTCGATCTAATTTATTATAGCAAGAGCCAGGAAAACAGTACAATTCTGATATAAGAAGGATTAAAACAGTAATAACATGGGAATAGTATAAAAAACATTAACAAGGGGAAATTAATAAAATTAGTAAAATAAAATAATATTAGTAAGAGAATCATACTGTTTTTTCAGCTAAAATAAGTTTACGTTTCCTAATAGCTAAGCAACAAAATTTTACCACAGGATAAGTCACTGAGCTCTGAACATCTTCTAAGAGGAATTTACGAAGGACTCCTGGCCTAAAGTCAAGATAAGACTGCAGAGGGCTAAATCTAGACAGAAGGAGTAGTATAAGATGTTGACAAGTTCAAGCGTGTCCAGAAGAAGGCAACCAGGATGGTGAGGGGGTTGGAATCCAAGTCTTATGAGGAAAGGCTGAAAGAGTTGGCTATGTTTAGCCTGGGAAAGAGAAGGCTTAGAGGGGATATGATTGCAGTCTTCAAGTATTTGAAGGGCTGTCATGTAGAAGATGGAACAGATCTATTCTCTCTTGCTCCGATTGCAAGACTAGATCTAATGGGTGGAAATTACAAGGGAGTCATTACCGGCTAAATATCAGGAGAAACTTCCTAACTGTAAGAGTGGTTGAGCAGTGGAACAGACTGCCTCAGGAGGTGGTGGATGCTCCTTTGCTGGACGTTTTTAAGCGGAGGCTGGACGACCATCTTTTGGATATGTTGTAGAGCTATCTTTTGGCTTCGCTCCTGCAGAGTGCAGGGGGTTGGACTAGATGACCTGCAAGGTCCCTTCCAACTCTAACATTCTATGATTCTATGGTCTCATTCTTCCTGATAGAATCTGCAGAACAGGAGGACATGAATAGCTGATTCCACCATATTAGCCATGCATGGGCATATACGTTCATGCATTGGAACTCGAGTGAATTTACCTTGCAGTACAGTGGAGGGGAGTGCCTCAAAACGGGCTCTGGAAAAGGCCCAGCTATAGGGCTCATAGGTAATGGTAACTAAATAAGGGGCAGCAATAAAATTAGGCCAAGATTTTATATTTCTTAAGTTCTTGGGTAGCGAAGCTTCTTCATTTTGTAATTCAATATCACAAAGCCTCTGTGCGACAGCTGTTCTTGCCTTGTATAGGCTTCCATAGAAGAGATCTTCTGGGAATAGGACAATCTGATTGAACTTATTAAGAATTTGTGTGGACCAGACATGGTAAGGGTCCGAGGCTAAAAGGTATTAAACCCTTCAGGTTATAATGAATTTTTAGCCAGAGTGTTATAGCCTGCTCCTAGACCTTTGCTTCAACTCTGAGTAGCCTCTTGCCTAAGTATTACATTAAAAGTGCTTCTAGGAACGCCAAATAGAGATCTAAGAAATTTAGACTGAACTCTTTTATGGGTCTTTAGATTGGCAGAAAGTCCAATTTGTGAGCCATACAGGAGTTGAGCCAATGATTTTGCCTGAAAGGTTTTTAAGGCCATGGGGAGAAAACCTGCACCTTTCCTTCTAAATAATCTAAGAATGGCATTTGCACTTCTCTCTGCCAAGTTAGCTGATGAGGACAGATGTGCTGAGAATTTGGAATTATAAGAAAAGGTAATGCCTAAGTATTGAAAGTTCTTAACTTGGTCTATGGCATTTCCTTTAATATTCCAGCTAAACTTTCTGAATGAGTTACCAAAATGGACAACTTTAGGACCACATCACGCCAACCCCTCTCCCGATATGGAGTTGCATCGATTTCCTCTGGGGTCCATTTGCATTTAGTAGGCCAACCAGAAGGGGGGCATATATTCTTTTTCTAAGGAAGGTTTAATTGTATGCACAAAATGCACAGCATTTAATGCATAAATCTTCTTCACATTGTAGGAAGCCATAATTCTAAGTTATTGGAACCAACCTGGTGCTTGTTTAAAAGAGAACTGCTTGAACTGTCAGCTTTTGCTGTGCCTCAGATTTATAGAAGCACTTCCAATTTGTTTAGGTTGAGTTTATGTGTTTAATTTACATATCTATTAGTTCTTGCATACCTGACACTTTTCATTTCTTTCTGTGCTATCCTGGCTAATACAATTAATCTAATGGATGGCTGATTCAGTGCCAAATCACCTAAAACAATGGTCACGATTTGTCCAAATGGACAGCAAATCAATTACCAATGTATTCAACAGGACAGTTAGGCTGATGATAAATATTTTTGAAAAGAATTAAAAAGGTACACCTACCAATACATGTGGACATTATCCTATCCTCCCTGCCACAAGCAGATCCTGGGGTCAGCTTTTCTTGAGGTGTGGTTTAAACCAGGAGAAGCCAAGCCAACCCAAGACTTTTTTAAAAAATTGGTATTTTTCTCCTCAGGTCTATTGGATCTGAAAAAATGGGGATTTCCAAACAATTCCAAATTTGAATACCATACTGATATTGGGATCTCGGAGTTTTCAGAAATACTTCCCCCCCCCTAGATTCAGTAGACCTGAACTGGAAAATACTGGGTGTGGTTTTCTGCATACCTCTTGTATCAATCAATCAATCAATCAATCAATCAATTTCTTGTGTATATCCATAGGCCATCACAAAGTTACAGAAACCACAACAGGATTAGATAGACAGTGCAAATTAACACATATACAAAGAGAATTCCACTAAAACAAAAGTTAGTTAGTACCAAAGTTCAATATATAGCCAATAGGTTCAAATAGCATCCTCTTTCTTTGCAGCATTAGACCTTATCTTCATAGCAGGGAAGGGGAAGCTTCTGAAGATACTTCCCCCACTTTTTGCTTCCCCAGCTGGCCTGCCAAGATGAGCTGGGAGGGGAGCAAAGAGATAAGGGAGTTAAAATTTAAATCCCTTCTCAAGAGTTGCACCGCAGGGGTGGCACAATCTTTCCATTGTATTCTATGGGGCCATAGAATACAAAGGAAAGATTGTGCCGCCCCTGTCAGGCATTCAATCCCCCCCCCGAGCCTCTTTGCAAGAGGGGAGAGGCTTGGGGGGAAAGGAGGGCATGTCTGCCCGGCTGGCTTCCCTGCCCAATCTTTGCCAGGTTTCCCATGGCTATGAGGCACCTGGAGAAGATTGGGCTAGGAAGCCAGGCATTAAACTCCGCCCGGGGGGGGCTGGGCTCCTTATTGCCAGAGCGCTGCTCTGGGGTGCTCCGGCAGGAACTGACCCCTGCTTACTGGGGAATAAGCCTCATTAAATACAGTGGAACATACTTCAGACTAGATATGCATAAGATTGATAAGAGATATTTAAGTCGGAGGAAGACGTTTGGCATGAGACTGTGCTTTTTGCCATTCCTTGTCTCCCCTACTAGACAACATTATCCAGCCTGGCTTCTAGTGACTCTTTAACTAGTGCACCATCTAAACAAATCTCCAGTTTTGTTAATATAAGGCCTATAATATTTTCCCTCCACTTTTGGCTTTTTAAGGTACCCACACATTCCATTTGGTGCTACAGAGACATTTGATCAACTACTGACATTTATATTTTCATTTGGAAGTTGCCATTTTTTCTTTCTTCTTCCCTGAAGGCGAAAGGTACAACCTGACAACAGCTTCAAAGAACATCTATTCAAGTTTGCAGGGCATTGCACATTGGATACAGACAACAGTTTAAGATCAGGACCTGAAAGCCCCTTCCCAACCCCCGCAATTTTTATACATCTTGCTGATGAAGGCTTCTGGTGAGCTCAAAAGCCTGTACACTATTCTATATTATTTTGGTGAAAGGCATTATGTAGTTTTTTGGGGGGTCATTTTGTAGAAAAAGAGGAGCAGGAGCTCATTAGCATAACTCATTAACATAACTCATTTGCATATGCCACACCCCCTGACATCACTGGAAGTGTGTCAGAAGGCAACACCCACCACTCAGGCGCCACTGGACTGTTTTGGATTGCTAGCTATGGCGGGGGGGAGCATGCAGATCTGCCCTCACAGAGGAGGGAGAGCTTGTACCTGAATAAGCCTTGGTCTTAAAGGTGCCACTGGACTCTTTTGGATGGATGGCAAGCGCAGGAAAGTGTGTAGCTGCTTGTTGGTCGAGGACGATGGCGTGGAGGATGCGCATGGCCCCGAGCAGGTAGGGGGCCAGGGTGGTGGCAGGGCAGAGGCACAGAAGGAGGCCGAGAAGGTATAGGAAGCCAGGGCAGAGCTCCTCGCAGGCCTCGTGGGAGTTGCCGGGGCCTGCCTTGCAGAGATGCTATGCCAGGGCCAGCATGAGGATGGGCAGAGTCTGGGCAAGCCAGGAGAGGCAGGGGGGATGCTGGGATAAGGGGGCGGGGCTTGCTGCATGTGCCCACCGCCTGGGCTCCTTCCTGCCGGAGCTTCGCTCTTGTGCGTTCCTGCAGGAAATGAGCCCTGCCTGCAAGTGTTCTACAGGGAGCATATATTTTTCTAAGATTCAACATCATCAAGGAGAATGTATTACCTTTCAAGTAAGGTAATACTAGAAGATGACTTGATTTATAGAAAGGAATACAATACCCTAGTGGAAATATTTGTCAGAGGGCTTCAAGAACCCACAAAGGAAAAGTTGTTCTAGCTTTCCATAAGACATAAAATTTAAAATCCAATATAACTATTTCAGTGATAAAGTTAAGGGTAATAACCATCCCTGCACTTTAATCTCACACCTAAGTAATTTCTGTATTCTGTCAACTTAAGTAGAAAGGGAGAGAACATAATATTAGATTTAAAAAGAGCTTTGTGAAAATGCTGCTATCTCAATAAATACCAGAGATGATTATGGGCAAAACAGTTTTTAACCAATGAACTGAAAAGAAATTGGCAAGTACTGAAATCTTGGCACAATGGGTGCTTTTTTACATAAAAAACACAAAGCTGAAAGAGAAGCAGTTTAAAAGTATCCCATCCATAGCAGATGGCACATTACTTGTGAATTACATTTATTTTGCTTGCTGCTTACAATAGAGCTAATATAACCATATGTCAATTTAAGAGGTCTCATTTCTATTTAAACTTCATGCATATATCATGCCTCTGATTTATATCTCAGAATTCTATAATGCAATATCAAATGAACAAAAAATGTGTAAGAAGTGAGATACTGCTCATATGTTAAAATAATGGAATCATTACCTTAAGCCACACAACTGTAAATGATAAACAGTGCAATCTAAATTTCAAACAACTTCTAAATGGCTCTATTAATCACTATAAATAAAAAAACCCCATAACTGGTGTTCTTTTACCCTTCAAATCACCTTAGAAAAAAAAAAATCTAAATAAAAACAGCAGAGATTCATGGGAATTTATAAGAAAAGAAATCAATAAATGCATGTCTCTTTGGCATGCACGGCAAGATTAAGAAATCTTGTGGGGTCCTGTTCTGACACTTGAATGCTTCTCCACAGCACAGAGAAGCCAGCTTCCTGCCTCAGAATATCTGTGAATTACGTGTTCTTTGGTAATAGTTTGGGCATGCTGTGAAGTTAGCGGCAGTATTATCACAGTCTACTATGGAGGACTATTATCCGAAATATGAAATTACCAGTGTTATTGATGCTCTCGAATAAAGGAATGCAGAATTAAGAGCCAGGTCTTGGCCAGGATACACGCATCACATCAGCGATAGTGAAGGAATATTAATACCCTACGGATGCCCACAGAAGGGGGAAAATTCTTTCAGATGACAGCAGTAGTTCTTTGTTAATGCGTAATGTCTACAGCCTGAAGATTCTCCATTGGTCTTTGAGGCTAAATGGATATTTATTTGTTGTATCTATATTCCATCAAAGATTCCTCATCTAAGTACAACCCAGGCCCAGGTCATGTGCCTTGAGAAATGGAATATTAAAAGGTGCTTTTAGAGCATTAAGGCAGTGAAATGGGACTATTCATAGAAAATGTATGGTTTATGTTAATTTGTTAATTAAATATAGAAGATCCTATCCCATCCCACACCCTTCCCAACTTGTTCTCTCTAACATAAAGTTTGCTGTTAGAGAGAACGAGTTGGGAGTTTGAGAAGAATCATGTGTTTGTGGGGAAAATAGGGGCTTGCAATATGAACACAATTCCCTCTAATGTCACTGCCCATTCTGGAATAATAAGCTGTTATAGGTCCTGCTTAGAGATGTGAAGGCCTGGAAAAAAATTGGAAAAATTTCGGAAAAAAATGTTTTTTCCCTGAAGCCTTTTTTGTTTTCTTTCCAAAAATTGAAAAAAGAAAAAGAAAAAAATTGATTATGGAACGTTTTATTTTAACATGATGAATAAAATATTTTTTAAGACAAGGTGTTCAAATATTTTCCAAATCATTTCAAAAAAATATGTATGGTATCAGATTAATTTAATTTCTGTGCATTGAGGACAAGCAAGTCCTAGGTTACAAACTGAACTCTCCAATACAAGAACAAGATGCATTTAGGAAGTGCTATTGTCACAAGAAAAGAAAAAGTTTTCAGTTTTGTTTTTGCATGTGGGTGGGTATACTGGCACTCAGACTTCACTAGGCCTTAGAACACTGGAAGAAAATACAGAGCAACAAAAAGGACCTGAAAGTATACACTTAATTTAAAAAGGTAAGGGTTTTCATTTATCTGATTCATTTATCATTTATCTGATTGTGGAGGTTTTTTCAGTTCAGGAGATTGTTGTTCCATTTGTTACAATTACAAATAAATATTATTAAAAAAGTAAATTCTGCTTGTAATAATTGTTTGGATACACTATATTTTTAATATATTAGTTGTGATAATTTCAAGCCAAGTAAAATCGTCCACAGTCATATTTTATGTTCCTAAAGTAACACAATAACTTTCAATCTGGAAAAGAAAAAAGAAGTGCTAATGCAGCATTTTTTCAATTCTTCTGAAAATTTCCGTTTTTTTCCGGGGGAAAATGGAAAAAACCTGGGGTTTTTTTCCAAGTTTCAAAATTTCCAGAAATTTTACATCTCTAGTCCTGCTGCCCTGATCTGGATAACCCAGGCTAGCTGATCTCATCAGATATTGGAAGCTAAGCAGGGTTAGCCCTGGCTAGTATTTGGTTGGAAGACGTTTAAGGAATACCAGGGTTGTGATATGGAGGTATCTCTTACCTTGAAAACTTTACAGGGTTGTCATAAGTCAGCTGTGACTTGACAGCACTTTCCATCACCACAGGCTCTGCTGCAGGATGATGTTATAAGGGCTCCTCTGCAAAGTCTCTTGAGTGGTGCAATTCATTCAGAGGATGTGCTTTTCCTGGGTCCATGTATGGCTTTGTCTCACTACCTTACTGATAGGTATGTGAGCCTCAAGTTTACTATTAGAAACAGTGGTTCAGAACTTACTGTTTTACTATTTTATTGCTTGCTGTTTTTATTGGTTTACATACTGCTGTTGCATGAATTGTTTTGTATCATCTTAGCTGCTTTCTACTTTTCAATTGTCATTTGATTCATCTAATGTTTACTTTTATTTGCTTTTATTTTGTTGTAAGCTGTTCTCTATGTTCATTTAAAAATGGAAAGGCTGTTTATACATTTCCAACAACAACAATAAATTAATAAAAAACATAGCGGCTAGAGGATTAAGCACAAGAGCAATAGGTTCTGCAGGACTGGAAGGATGAGGGATGGGCACGAACCTTGTCATGAAACTGATTTCATGACGAACATAGCAAGTTTGTGGTTCGCGAACCAAGGATCATGCCCATCCCTATTCATGACCTTCTCACAACCCTCCACGTGGTTTTCAGAGGTTCATGGTGTTTATGGTGTAAAGCAGGAGAGGAGTGAGATGCAAGCCATTTCAGCGATCCTTTTGCTTGCTCCCACTTCCAAGCATTCCTTTTAAATGACCTTTGCAAACGGGCATCACATACAAGTGAAATCCAAGCAGCAAGTTCACCTGGAAGTGGTGAACTTGCCACTTGGGACTTCACTCATGTGCGGTGCCACTTGCAAAAGCCATTTAAAGGGAATGCATTCAAAAGCCCTTTAAAGAGAATGCATAACAAATCTCATGAAACAAAGCGGTTTGTTAAATGGGAAGGTTCATCAAGGTTCATGGTTCGTGTGACTTCATGAACCATGAACTGGGACAAGCCTCCTTTTTCCTGTTTCGTGCCCATCCCTACTTTCCATTACTCACTGTTAGCTGCTATGACTGTGAAGAGTTTCAGGACGATTTCCACAAATTGGGTGAGTGGCCAGCCTCTAGCTAGCAACTTTTTGCTCAGGGAGCCAATGTTTTCCTCAAAGGGCCTACCATTATATGCCTGGGCAGAGCTGCCACATCATGCTCATACTTCTAAATAATAACTAATAAATAAATAATAAATCCATTCCACCTCTATCCTTTCAGAAACCAAAGTGCTTAATGCCATTAGCTTTCCAATTGCAGCTGGAGATGCTCAGGACTGAAATGAGAACCAGGCCAGGCCCCACACTAGGCCACAATTCCACCCCTATTCTTTCAGAAACCAAAGGACTTTGTGCCATCTCTTTCCAACTGGAGATGCCCAGAACCGAAACAAGAACCAGGCCAGAAACAAGAACCAGGCCAGAAACAAGAACCAGGCCAGGAGAAGGCCTGGAGAGGGATACCTAGCCTAGGATACGCAGCAGCCACTAGGACTCACATGCAGCAAACCACCAGCCCACCGCAGGGCCACAGACACCCACCACAACAGTAAAATAAAACAGTGAAACCAGAAAACATGCCAACTTGGTGCGAGCAGCCAGAAACAAAAATCAGGCCAAAGAGCAGCTCCCCTGCAAGTTCAAAGAGCTATAGTAACTTCCACCCTCACAACAAAAACAGCTTCTATCTCATCAGTATACCCCCCCCCAACAAGCTACTCTCACTCTCTAACCTGGAATCCTGGCCTGGACCTACTGCACTGATGCTGCGCCGAAGAGGAGGAGTGCTGGAAATGTGCAATAGGCACTGCGAGGCAGGCCCAGTCCCACTGGAGGATGATGACTGGATGGAGAGGCAGGTGGTACAACAACACTGACCAAGTAAATCCAGAAGGGGGGAGCTGGGCTGCCAGAGATGACATTGGATCAAGGCCGGCCTGTTATTTTTAAATTTTAGGCTGTCGCCTAGGGTGACGGCTCGATGAGGGCGCCATTCTGGCTGGCCTCATCCCCTCCTCTCCCTGCACAGGAAGCCTCCCTTGCTGGCTTCTTGCTCCATCCCCAGCAAGAGACTCCCCTCTTTGCAGCCCCCCAGACAGAAAGAGAAGAAGGTGGGGGGGACCGGCATGGGGAACAGCCCAGGATGACAGGAAAGTGTCACTCGTCCTCTGCCGCCCCTGCCCCCGTGGTCTCTTTGGAGCTCCTTTGGCAGCCTGGCACAAGACCCTCCCCTTGAGCGATCCCACCCCCCGCATGCATTTGCAGCTCACCCCCTCGGCCTGCCCGCTGCACCTTCAGAACCTGCCCCTGCCTAGCCTGGGGGGGGCGGTGCCAGCATGTATCCTCGCCTAGTGGGTGAAAAAAACTGGGGCCGTCACTGCATTGGATTGGTGGAGGAGGAGTCCTTGCAGGAAGGAGGTGCTGACCAGGCAAGGCTCAGCGACTCAGGCTGCAGTCAGTGCTCTCTGCTGTGCTGCTGCAGCTGCTTGGAGGAAAACCAAGCAGCCCAGCTTAACTTAACCTGTATTTGGTGGGCTCTACCTCAGTGTCGTGTAGAGCCCCCCCACTATTCAAACTGCCCAATCAAGGTGAGGGTGAGGCAGCATGGCTTGCTTCAAATACCAGAGGTTTCAGGTCAAGTGAATTCTGGATCTGTCTTCATCCTTCCCTGACCCAAATTTGATCAGCAGTCTGTGCTAAATGCCAAGACTGACAGGCAATTGGGGTGATGAGGCCCGGGGGGAGGGGGAGCCAAGGCTTGGGGAGGGGCCCCATAAAATCCTCTAGGAGGCCAGGCCCCGTGGGCCCTCCGGTAGCTACGGGCCTGTGAGTGAGTAACAATGTGGCAGATGAAGTTCGTTGTTGGTAAGTGTAAGGTGATGCACACTGGAACCAAAAATCCCAACTTGAAGTATAGGCTAAGGGGGGCTGAACTTCCTGACACTGAGGGAAGGAAAGTTCAGTGAAAATGTCAGCCCAGTGTGCTGCAGTGGTGAAAAAGGCAAATTCTGTGTTGGGGATTATTAGGAAACGAATTTAAAATAAAATGGCCAATATTATAATGCCCCAGTATAGATCTATGGTGCAGCCTCATTTGGTGTAGTTCTGGTCAATGTAGCTGCAAAAAAAGCTGGGAAAAGTACAGAGGAGGGCAACCAAGATATTTAAGGGGTTGGAACACCTCTAGGAGGAAAGGCTGAAGAGTCTGAGACTTTTCAGATTAAGAAAGATATGATTAAGGGGGGAAATTTATAGAGGTTTTTAAAATTATGCATGGAGAGGAGAGAGTTGGAAAAGGGAGTTTTTTCTTCCTCTCCCAAAATACTAGAACTTGAGAGTATCCAATGAAGCTGATGGGCAGCAGATTCAGGACAGACAATATTTCTTGACACAGCAAGTGATTAAAATGTGGAATTTGCTACCAGAGGATGCAGAGATGGCCCCAGGCACAGACAGCTTTAGAAGGGGATTAGACAGATTCATGGAGGACAGGTCGATCAGTCACTGCTAGCCATACGGACTAAAGGAAGCCTCATGTTCAGAGGCGAGAAACCTCTGAACACCAGTGTCAGGAGGCAACGTGAGGAGAAGGCCTCAGCCTCCATGCCCTGTTGTTGAACCTTCAGAGGAACTGGCTGGCAACTGTGCGAGACAGATGGACTAGATGGACCACTAATCTTATCCAGCAGGGCACTTCTTATGTTCTTACCTTGAATTGTTCTGGATTGTCTTCAAACAGGATAGCAATATACTTATAGTCAGCATAAGCCCAGTATTTACATGGCTCATAACAACTGAACGGTCCAGAAGAGCAAGAAGGCTCTCTTAAACTCCAGGCCAGGAACTCTTCAAGCGTACCTTCCACATAACTGCACTCAGTTTCAAACAGAGGAGCTAAAACAATGTAAAAAGAGACAACATTACATGCACACTGAACACAACACCAATAATAACAAATAGAGCTTGGCAGTTTTGCAGATAAAAACAATAACTTTCTGTCGGCTCAGACCACTGGTTAAATGCAATATAAACCTGCAAATGAAATTACAGCAGCTTTGCTGTCTTGGCTGAAAAACCTTCTACCAATTGATAGCGATTTACAGAAAACCTGTACCTCAGACGGTTAATGTTTCATTTCTGGAGTAGCAGGATAGAACATCATATGAAGCAGCAAGGGAAAAGTTTCTGTTTGGGAAACATTCAGATACTAGAAATGATAGCAGTCTTCTCTTGTACTAGATTTCACTACTGTGAAGTGTGTTTAACAGGCACAAAAGAAACAAGAAATTTTTAATATATCTTGATAAAAAGACTCTGCTGGTGGATTGCTCCGGGCTGGTCACTATTTCTCAGCCTACTTTACCTCACAGTGTAGCTGTGAAGATAAAACTTGGTGTGGGGAAATGTATGGTACCTCAAGCTCCTTGGGCAAATGAACAAACAAAAAACACTTTAGGTGTACCCAATAGCCTAGCATGTTCAGTCAGACCTGGCTTTCTTCCATTTGTGAACAACATATGCCTCACAAATGGCTGTTGACTATTCTCTGAGCATCAAAAGGGGTTTGCTATGTAGCATATAGAACTGCTGTTTGAGAAATATGTTCAGAACCCTCTTGAGCACATGGAACTGGCCGCATCTCTGTATACAGAATCCTGAAAATGCTCCTTTTTCTCAGCCAAGCAGTCCCATTTTATATGATTAAACATCCAGGGATCAGCAAAGAACTCGTCAGTGGGATTTCCAGAGGGTCAGGCATCAGAACATAAATCCCAGCTCATTTATGCTTAGGACTGCCAACAGGCCTAGAGAAAATGTCCGGTTCCCTTAACAGAAGCACTGTCGGACATTATTTATCAGATGATGTAATTTATCTCCACGTTATGAGAAGAAGAAGAAGAAGAAGAAGAAGAAGAAGAAGAAGAAGAAGAAGAAGAAGAAGAAGAAGAAGAAGAAGAAGAAGAAGAAGTAGAAGTAGTAGTAGTAGTAGTAGTAGTAGTAGTAGTAGTAGTGGAGGAGGAGGAGGAGGAGATTGGATTTATACCCTGCCCTTTGATACCCAAAGGAGTCTCAGAGCGGCTTATAAACTCCTTTCCCTTCCCCTCCACAACAGACATCCTGTGAGCAGTGTTCCTTCTAAGTTGAGTTAGTGTGAGCTAGCTCACAATTTTTTAGCCCCTCAGCTCACACATTTTTGTCTTGGCTCAGGAAGGAGGGCTCCAGAGCGAACTAATTTATGCAGTAGCCAAATCGCTCACTCATAACTTTAATGCCAGTAGCTCACCAAGTAGAATTTTTGCTCACAAGAGTCCACAGCTTAGAGGGAGCACTGCCTGTGAGGTAGGTGGGGCTGAGAGAGCTCTGACAGAAACTGCTCTTTTTCAAGAACAGCTGTGCCAAATTCTTCTCAGAAGAAAGACCACTTTGGATTGTACCAGCTGAAGTGATTAATCCATATTCAAGAAACCAAGGACTAGACTGGCTACCTTACAAAAATCTTTTAAAATCTGAAGGGAAAAATTTTGTGTTAAAAGATAGATTTGATGTTGAATTTGAATATGATTGGTTGAAGTATAGACAGATTTATGACTTATTTAAGACCGATAAAAGAGAACATGGTTTTAGAGAAAAGAATATTGAAATTGAAACTGTATGGCTTGAGAAAGATAAAAAAATGATTTCTAAACTCTACAAGGTGTTATTGAAATGGTATACTGAGGATGAAGTTGTAAAGGAGCAAATGATAAAATGGGCAGTAAATGTTAATAATGAGATATTAATGACATCTTGGGAATACTTGTGGAAAAAATCAATGAAAATTTCAACGTGTGTAAATGTTAAAGAGAATTGTTATAAAATGATGTATAGATGGTATATGACGCCTAAAAAAATTGCTATTATAAATGAAAGTATGTCCAACAAATGTTGGAAATGTAAAAAACATGAGGGGTCTTTTTACCATATGTGGTGGACATGTGATAAAGCAGTAAAGTATTGGACAGAGATCCACAATGAGATACAAAAAATTTTGAATTGTACTTTTAAGAAAGACCCACAGATGTTATTGTTAGGTCTTAAAATGGAAGAAATAAATGTAGCCAAGAGAACATTATTATGGTACTTGACTACAGCAGCAAGACTGACTTTTTGCTCAATGTTGGAAACAAGATAAAGTACCTGAAACATGGGAATGGATTAAAAAGACGTTGTTCTTAGCAGAAATGGATAAATTAACAAGAAAATTAAACAACGAAGAAGATGAAACTTTTTTGAAGACTGGAAAGACTTTCAAAAATACTTGTTGAAAAATTGGGACATTAAGCGTGGTTTGGTTTGTTTTGATAGTTATTAAGTGGAAAATGAAATAGAATTAGATTTTTGAATTGTTACCGTTTGATAGAGAAAATAAGTTTAGAAATAATTGTAATAGAATAAGAGAGATATTAATGGGGTTGGAGCGGTGCGGGAAGTCTTGTTTGGGGGGGGGGAGGAAAATTAGAGAAATGGGTATGTAGGTGGATTGAAAATGTTTGAACGTGTGATATATCCAATAATAAAATTGTATTTACAAAAAAAAAAAAAAAAAGAACAGCTGTGCCAGAACTATGCCTTGCCCAAGGTCATCCAGCAGGTGCAAGTGGAGGAGTGGGGAATCAAACCCGGTTCTCCCAGATTAGAGTCCATGCACTTAACCACTACACCAAACTGGCTCAGCTGCCCACATTTCTGCCCAAAAGCTTCAGCTGCCCACATTGCAAGCCTCTACTAAAGGGACAGGACACTTTTCTCCAGGCCTGCTGGCAACCCTATTTATACGGGGGATTTTAAAAAACCCACATACAAACTGGGCCTCAGCTAAGATGAGTGGAGGCAGGCTCATATTTCTAAGAAACAAATCCCTTTCCTCCACTGTAGTGATCAGCAACATGTATTGTTGAACTTGCACTGTGAGATGTTTAAGATGCCAGAATTTTAAGTGCTGGGCTTGCATACTGTCTTAACTGCCAAATTTCGACATTTGGGGATTTGAATACCAAATGCATGTAGTACAATAATAGATAGAAGGGCAGATTCAGGTGGGTAGCCATGTTGGGCAGATAGTAGTTTGCCCTGGTGGGGGTGGGTTCAAAATTTCTGGCAGGTCATACCTATCTGAAGACAACCTATGTCTGATAGTCCTTTAAGAGAATTATCTTCCAGTATTCAGTGCCAGATATACAAGGCTTTTTTGTAGAAAAAGCCCAGCAGGAACTCATTAGCATAATAGGCCACACCCAACAGCAGAAACTCATTAGCATATTGGGCCACACCCCCATGTGACCAGAAGTGTGGTCATCCAGCCACACCCACCTTTTGCTTCTTATCCTGTTTACCTTGTTTGTTGTCAAAACCCAGGGCTTTTTTTGTAGCAGGAATTCCTTTGCACATTAGGCCACACACCCCTAATGTAGCCAGTCCTAATGAGTGTCTGCTGTTGGGTGTGGCCTATTATGCTAATAAGTTCCTGCTGGGCGTGGCCAACATAGGAGCCAGTCGAACTCCATTCCTGTGCATTCCTGCCCCAAAATAGCCCTGCAGATATATACAAATTCAACTGACAAATGCTTTGTCTGAAGCACGCACTTTCCCACCAGAGATCATACAGTGAGAACCTTTCAGTTGTATGCCATCAAAAGAGAAATTTGAATGTTTCTGAAAGCAATTTAACCTCAGAGTTGCACCTTTAAAAACTAACCAAATAGACATACAGAACACCATGGAACATACTCTGCAACAGACACAGATGTTAGGAGCTAGTTTTTAAATATGTAATTTGACCATACTGATTGATATAAATAATGGAAAGACTTTATAACATGATCTATGTCAAAAACAAGAACAGGAACTATTGACTGGGACTTCAGTAACTTAATTCAGCTGAGGTTCAAAGTGCAGAATATGTTCTAGAACCTAGTAAGGTATTTTTCAACCTCGACGTAATGTACTGAAGAATTTTAAAAATGGTCTGCTCTATCACTTATCTTGCATTAAAGTTCAGCCTCTTTCCCAACTACTTTGCCTCTATATACATAACAGAGTTCACAAAAACAAAGGCTAGAATTTCCTTGGGGAAATGTTATTAATGACCTAGTTTCAGTGGGTTAGCAGAACATTATACCTGCTGATCTTGAAGTGGCCAGTTTTCTTGCGCGTACTGAAGCCAGACACAACCATGAAAAAGATTTTTATGTACCTGGGGAAAGTTCTGGGCAGGCAGAAAAAATATGGTTTACACTGCATAATTTGCCTTTGGCTCTCAGTGAGAAGGACGCAGGGATGCAAATAAAATAAATATATATTTTTTCAAATTAAGGCAACAAAAGGAGGAAGTCCCGGGGGATAGAAAAAGGACTGCTTCTGCTCAGTAGCGTAAATTTCTGCTGACATGAGATCAGAGAGTGGGTGCAAGTCTAGACTCTGACTGGTGGTCCTTAAATTGAGGAAAGTGAACCTCTTTTTCCCCTGGAATTCCTTGCTGGTCACGCACCTCTCCCTGTGTCAGATAGTAAAGTGGCTGGCTCTTATGTCAATCATGAAAACAGCCAAACCGAGAATGTGGGCTTAGAAGCTGCCATACTCCAGTTTCTATATCGGCTGGACTGACCTGCTGTATGACTACCATAAGCTACTCTGAAGACTCCAATGAGAAAATTGGGATATAAATAGAAAAATCAGGACAATGCTGCATGTGATGTGTGGCTGGATTCCTTGCTGGGACTGAACAAGAGCCAGCGTGGTATAATGGTTAAGACCGGCGGACTCTAAACTGGAGAACCGGCTTTGATTCCTCATTCCTTCATATGGAGCCAGCTGGGTGACTTTGGGCCAGTCACAGTTCTCTCAGAACTCTCTCAGCCCCAAATACCTCACAAGGTGACTGTTGTGAGGAGAGGAAGGGAAGGCAATTGTAAGCCACTTTGAGACTCCTTAAGGTAGAGAAAAGCCATATTTATTTATTTATTTATTTATTTATTTATTTATTGAACTTTTATCCCGCCCTCCTGCTGAGGCGGCTCAGGGCGGCTTACAAACAGTTAAAACCAATATACACTTTAAAGCACAATGTTACTACATCTAAAAACAATACAGTACAAAGCAATACAATAGATACAAAATCGCATAAAAACCTACTCTTCTTCTTGTTGTTGATCCTTAGTTTGGTTCTAGCAGTAAGACACTGAAAAGTTTTGCATTATTTAAAAACTTTTAAAAAGTTAGGCAGCAAATTAACAAACTGAGGCCCCGTCACACGGGCCAGAAAACGCGCGGGGGAGGCATGGCAGTTTGCCCCGGAGCTAAATAAGGCGCGGTAGCCTGATCTCACAGGCCACCGAGTTGGCACGCGCCAGCTCTGCGCCGCAATCACACTGTGCTGCTGCAGCGCGGCAAAACAGCAGCACAGCAGACCACGCAAGTGCGAAGTGCGCATGCGCCGTTGGGGGGGGCGGGCCGCTGTCGGTGACTTGTATGTGCGCATGCTCTGTCCAGCGTTGGTGCGCATCCCAGGGAAACTTACAACATCCGGAAACCCCGAGGACATGGGCGGGCGTCGGAAGCCGCGGGATACCGGCGCTCCCGCGATCAGACGCCAGCCTTTGCCCCGGGGTTTCCAGAAACCAGTACCTCGGACCTACTAGTTTTTTACCCCGCGTTTTCGGAGGAAGCCGCGGGTTGGCCACGGGAGCCCTACGCCTCCCAGATGTGCTCGTATGAACGCGCACGGAAAGTCCGCAGGGCTCCCGTGACTTCAGCGGGGCAAATGCTCCGTGTGGACAGGGCCTGAGATTAGTATGAACTCAATTGCCACCATTTATTCCTGGGAGATTCAGTTCCTATGTTTCATTATACTGCAGGGGGAGACTGCAGGGCTTTTGCCTGTGTTGTGGTACATGTTTCCTATGATTAATCAGAGACCTTCATTTGTCAGAGCTAGTCCTTCCTCCAAAATAAAAAAACATACAAAATTATATATTGGACCAAAACCATTGTTATTGGGGAAAGAAAATTGCAAGGGACTGCATGAATGGTAATGACAGAACAATCATTTACCGTTCATTCTGCGACTCATGTTCGTCTGCTTAAATATGGACGCCTTTGTTTCTTGTGTGCCAAGCAGCGCTCTGAGGGCATTCATTCCTCATTGCTCTGACTCTGCATGGGAATTGCCATCACGATCTCATACATTTGGCCTAATTTCCTTCCGGCAAAAGAACAAACCCTTACCACTATCATTTTCTATTTCATCAGTATGGATATCAGTTCTTCCATCGAGTTCACTATCAGGTTTACTGCTAAAATATTAGATGTATCGGCTACTCGGCAGTGCAAGATTTAGGCTGAGGCTGTTTTAAGATGAGCTCCATCCCGAAGAAGAAGAAGAAGAAGAGGAGGAGGAGGAGAACATAAGAACATAAGAGAACATAAGAGAAGCCAATGTTGAATCAGGCCAATGGCCCATCCAGTCCAACACTCTGTCACACAGCGGCCAAAATATACCAGGTGCCATCAGGAGGTCCAGCAGTGGGGCCAGGGCACCAGAAGCCCTCCCACTGCTGCCCCCTCCAGCACCAAGAATAGAGTGCATCACCTGCCCCAGACTGAGAGTTCTCATTCTATACCCTGTGGCTAATAGCCACTGGTGGACTTCTGCTCCATATGTTTATCTAATTTCCTCTTGAAACTGTCCATGCTTGCAGCTGCCACGACCTCCTGTGGCAGTGAATTCCATATGTTAATCACTCTTTGGGTGAAGAAGTATTTCCTTTTATCTGTTCTAACCCGACTGCTCAGCAATTTCATAGAGTGCCCACGAGTTCTTGTATTGTGAGAAAGGGAGAAAAGT
Organism: Gekko gecko; assembly: GCA_029375565.1. Classification (NCBI taxonomy): domain Eukaryota; kingdom Metazoa; phylum Chordata; class Lepidosauria; order Squamata; family Gekkonidae; genus Gekko; species Gekko gecko. Next base: position 71,254,271 of record JAPDNY010000003.1, on the reverse strand, counting down.
ACTTCTTTCTCAACCTGCTCAATCCCATTCATAATCTTATAAACCTCGATCATGTCACCCCTCAGCCGTCGTTTCTCCAAGCTAAAGAGCCCCAAGCATTTTAACCTTTCTTCATAGGGAAGGTGTTCCAACCCTTTTATCATTCTAGTTGCCCTTCTCTGCACTTTTTCCAATGCTATAATATCCTTTTTGAGATGTGGTGACCAGAACTGTACACAGTATTCCAAATGAGGTCGCACCAATGATTTATACAGGGGCATGATGATACTGGCTGATTTGTTATCAATTCCCTTCCTAATAATCCCCAGCATAGCGTTGGCCTTCTTTATTGCAGCTACACATTGTGTAGACATTTTCAGCGAGTTATCCACTACGACTCCAAGATCTCTCTCTTGGTCAGTCTCTGCCAGATCAGACCCCATCAACGTGTATTTATATTTAGGATTTTTGGCTCCAATGTGCATCACTTTGCACTTGGCCACATTGAACCCCATTTGCCACGTTGACGCCCACTCACCCATCCTCAACAGATCCCTTTGGAGTGCCTCACAATCCTCCTGGTTTTCACCACCCTGAACAACTTCGTGTCATCTGCAAATTTAGCCACATCACTGCTTACTCCCAATTCCAAATCGTTAATAAACAAGTTAAAAAGCATGGGACCGAGTACTGATCCCTGTGGTACCCCACTGCTTACCACCCTCCACTGAGAGAGTTTCCCATTTATACTCACTCTCTGTTTCCTATTTATAAGCCAGTTTTTGATCCACAAGAGGACTTGTCCTTTTATCCCATGACTATTGAGCTTACTTAGGAGCCTTTGATGAGGAACTGTATCAAAAGCTTTCCGGAAGTCAAGGTAAATAATATCTATTGGGTCCCCCTTGTCCACATGTTTGTTCACTCCCTCAAAAAACACTAACAGGTTAGTGAGACAAGATCTTCCCTTACAGAACCCATGCTGAGTCTGCCTCAATAGTTTTTGTTCATCAATGTGCCTACTAATTCTTTCCTTAATAACAGTTTCCACCAACTTACCCGGTATCGATGTCAGACTGACTGGCCTGTAATTTCCTGGATCTCCCCTGGAGCCCTTTTTAAAGATGGGAGTGACATTAGCTACCTTCCAGTCATCAGGAATGGAGGCAGATTTTAAAGAAAGATTACATATTTTTGTCAGGAGATCCACAAGTTCACATTTGAGTTCTTTCAGAACTCTCGGATGAATGCCATCCGGGCCTGGTGATTTATTAGTTTTTAAATTGTCCATCAGTCGGAGGACTTCCTCTCTTGTCACCGCAATCTGATTCAGGTCTTTCAAACCCCCTCCCGAAATCAGTGCTTCTGGAGTGGGCAAACACTTCTCCTCTTCCACAGTGAAGACAGAGGCAAAAAATGCATTCAGCTTCTCAGCCATTTCCTATCATCCTTCACTACTCCTTTTACCCCTTGGTCATCCAAGGGCCCCACTGCCTCCCTGGCTGGCTTCCTACTTCTAATGTATTTGAAGAAAGTTTTATTGTTGGTCTTTATGTTTTTTGCGATATGCTCCTCATATTCCCTTTTTGCTTGCCTGATCACAGACTTGCATTTTATTTGCCATAGTCTGTGTTCCCTTTTATCAACCTCACTAAGACTAGCTTTCCACCGCTTAAAGGAATCCTTCTTACCTTTTACAGCTTCCATTACTTTATTTGTTAACCATGCAGGCTTTTTTCTATACCTATTTGTACCTTTCCTAACCTGCGGTATATATTTTTTCTGAGCTTCTAGGATTGTCTTTTTAAATAGTCTCCAAGCTTCCCCAATGGTTTTGACCTTCTCCACTCTTCCTTTCAATTTCTTCCTCACATGTCCCCTCATACCAGAGAAGTTACCCCTTTTAAAGTTAAAAGTGGTTGCGTCAGTCTTTTTGGGCAACTCCCTATCTGTACAAATGTTAAACTCAATGACATTATGGTCACTGTTTCCAAGTGGTGCAGTCACTTTTACATCTCTCACCAGGTCTTGGGTGTTACTTAGGACCAAATCCAGGATCGCCTCTCCCCTGGTAGGATCTGTGACCATCTGTTCCACAGCACAGTCATTGAGAGTGTCTAAGAACGCAATCTCTTTTTCCCGACTAGAACTCATATTGACCCAATCAATGTGTGGGTAGTTAAAGTCGCCTATTACAACACAGTTATTTCGTCTAGCCGCTATCTTTAATTCATTCATCATTTTATAATCCTCCTCTATCTTTTGATCTGGTGGGCGATAACAAACTCCCACTGTTAAGCCTCCTTTTGGACCCACTATTTCAACCCATAGCATTTCCAGAAGGGAATCCAATTCTCTTACCCTCTCAATCTTACTGGATGGTATACCCTCTCTGACATACAGAGCCACCCCACCTCCAACCCTTTCCCCCTATCCTTCCGATATAATTTATAACCAGGAATCACCGTATCCCACTGATTTTCCTCATCCCACCAAGTTTCTGAAATACCCACAATGTCTATTTCCCCCCAACACCAAGCATTCCAACTCCCCGATTTTACCTCGGAGACTTCTAGCATTTGTGTATAAACACTTATAGTTTCCCACGTTTGTTAAGCCCACAGCCTTCCTCTTGCTGCCTCGAGACCTTGCCAGGCAGTTCCTATCATTAGCCACAGTCTCAGTGGACAATTGTAATCCATTTCCTTGTACAAAAGTAATAGCTACCCCTTCATCTCTTTGAGATGAGCCATCCTGAACCAGAGACTTTTCATCTCCTGTCGGCTTTCCCCCATTATTCAGTTTAAAAACTGCTCTGCCACCTTTTTGATTTTGAGCGCCAGCAGCCTGGTTCCTTCTCGGGACAAGTGGAGACCGTCCCTTTTGTACAGCTCCCTCTTGTCCCAAAAAGCATCCCAGTGCCTAACAAACTTGAACCCTTCCCCCCTACGAGGAGGAGGAGGAGATTAGATTTATACCCCGCCCTTCACTCAGGAGTCTCAGAGCGGCTTACAAACTCCTTTCCCTTCCCCTCCCCACAACAGACACCCTGTGAGGTAGGTAGGGCTAAGAGAGCTCTTTCCAGAACTGTCCTTGAGAGAACAGCTCTGACAGAACCATGGTTTGCCCGAGGTCATCTAGTAGCTGTAAGTGGAGGACTGGGGAATCAAACCCGGTTCTCCCAGATTAGATATGTACAGAGATAAGATATGTACATAGAAATTCAACTTACTTTGGGACTGGTTAATACATGCCTTAGGTATATAGGCAATACATGTGGTGGACCTGTTCATGTATCTAATGTATTTTTATCTTTGAATATGTGTGCATAAAGTGCTGTCAAGTCACAGGCAATTTAGGGCAGCCCTGGCAAGGGGCTTTGAAGGCAAGCAAGAAGCAGAGGTGGTAAGCCATGGCACTCCTCTGCAGAGACTTTCTGATGGTCCCCCTTCCAAGTACTGACCCTACTTAGCTTCTGAGATCTGATGAGATCGGGCTATACCAAGCTGCCTTCCTCCCTAACTTTTAATATAGGAAATTGCTCGTTAGCAGACCCCTATTCACATGATCTGTCTGCTCCAAAAAAGGCTAAGCAGATTCTTCAACAAGCAGGTCTGAAGCTTGCTCTCACATGTATTAACTACAAATCTAGGCTATGTGGAAACTGGCTGTTAAATTCTGGTACCCACTTTCACATCCTGCAGCCCAGGGCTGCCCCTTGATATCCAAAACTAAAGATGCATTATCTTAGTGAAACATGGCACCGATTAAACAAAAAGTGTGCAATTGAAGGAAGTTCAAATACCTGAATTCTTTTGAGAAGAACAAAAAAGTTCTGTTAGCATTGCCTGTTTCTGAGATAAGGCAAATATTTGTCAGTCAGGAAATATGAAGTCTCTTATGTGAATATTTTATTTGCAAAATTATAACTATTAGTAGAGTAGGCAAAAGGTTGTACAGCTGGTTCCTTGATCCTCAAGAGCACGCACTTTGATTTAATTTATCTACAAGTCAGCAAGAAATACAAAATTATTCATTGGGCTGCTTAGTGAATAATTAAAAGCTATCTCCAGCACAGGCAGACAATGATAATGGAATAAGTAAATCAGAAAAATGTGGGCTATCTTGGAAGCATCAGCTCATTTTTTAAAAAAAATGGAATGAAAGAAACCAACTGAGCAGTGCATCTTTTTGTAAGAGCGGCACAAGTATATTGTGCCAATTTAGCCTTCTTGGAGTGGGTCGTACATTCTTCTAGTACAGGAGTGGCCGAATTTGCTTAACGTAAGAACCACATAGAATAAACGTCAGATGTTTGTGAGTTGCAAGAAATGAACAAATATTGCAAACACGCTTTTATTGGGAAATATGCAAATTTGCTTTTTAGTAACATTAAATGACAGCAAAAGTAAAGACAAAAGGTGTAAAAACAGATAATGATATTTGTCCAATTATTTTTATTTGTTTGCCAATGATATTTGTTTGTCTAAGAGAGAGGGAAAGGGAGAGGTGGAAAGAAAGAGAGAAAGAGAGAGAGAAACAAAGAAAGCAAACTGGGCAGGGAGGGGGAAGGAAGGAAGAACGAATGAGAGAGAGAAAAGAAGGAAGGAAGAGAAAAAGAGAAAGAAATGTGGAAGGAAAGCAAATAGATGGGGGAGAGAGGAAAAAGGGAGAAAGTGAGAAAGAGAGAGAGAAACAAAGAAAGCAAATAGATGGGGGAGGGGGACGAAGAAAGGAAGGGAGAGAGAGAGAGAAACAAAGAAAGCAAACAGATGAGGGAGAGAGAGGGAAGGAAGGGAGAGAGAGAGAGAGAGAAAGTGAGGAAGGATGGAAGAGAGAAAGGGAGAGAGAGAGAGAGAAAGGTGAAAAGAAAGAAAAAGATAGAAAGAAAGCAAATAGATAGGGAGGGAGGGAAAAAGAAAGAGAGAGAGAAAAAATGTGGAGGGAGAAGTGCAAAAAAACAACTTTAAATGTACTCTCCAACCCCTCCCACACCAGCTGGTTTGGCTTGGAGAAGGGATTTAAAGAGACAAATGCCTTCTCCAAACCGGCAGGCAGGATTGCGAGGTAGGGGCTTGGAGGACATCTTTAACTTTAAATGTGTTCTCCCAGCCCCCCACAGCCACACTGGCTTGGCTTGGAGAAGGGATTTAAAGAGACAAATGCCTACTGTGAAACAAGCCAGCCAGCTGGTGTGGCAGTGGGGCAGGGCTTGGAGAACACATTTAACTTTAGACGAGGAGGGAGAGGAGAAAGAGAGAGAAAGAAAGAAAAGGTGGAAAGAAAGCAAATAGATGGGAGAGGGAGGGAGAGGTGGAAAGAAAGTATCTTTAACTTTAAATGCATCCTTTAAGTCCTCCCATGCTGACTGGCAGAAAGGGACATCTAATGACTTCTTAACCTCAGAAAGGTTTTCCCCTACGATGTCTTTGACCTATTTTAGCATAGTTTGGTGTATGTTTCAAGAAAAAAAAGAAGACTGCGCCTGAGACTGGATTTCTCAAATAATAGATAGGAGGACAGAAATACACTTTGACCTCAAGACATAAACCCTTTTAATGAGTAGAACCCACCGTTGTGGACTGAAGGCCACTTTTATCAGATTGGTTGTTATTATCAAACTCACTGGATGTCACCAGTCATCTTTTTGTTGTTTACCCAAACCTTATTTGCAGTTCATAGCAAAGGTGCCTATAGGACGCTCAGTGCTGGGTACTGGAAGAATTCGTCTCCTACCCCCTTTCAGACCTCAAAAGTATCAATAAACTCCGGAATTACTAATCAGAATTATGCACGTGCAATCAATTGCGGGGGGGGGGGAGGAAAACTGAGAGCCTGGATCAAAGTTTGCTCTCTCCATCTGCTACAAAAAGCATGAGTGTACCCTGACCAGGATTGCCCAGGCAAGCTTGATCTCATCAGATCTTGGAAGCTAAGCAGGGTCACCTCTGGCAAGTACTTGGACGGGAGAGCTCCTTGGAATACCGGAGGCAGGAGGCGGGGGCAGGCTTTATCCAGCCACCTCTCTGAATATCCTCCCGGCCCCCAGTAGGGGTCAGTCACCAGAGGTCACCATGATTTCCAGGTGCATACACACATATGCACATAAAAATACCCAAAAAAAGAAAAAACCCAAAAGCATGGGTGCACGTGTCGAAGCCATAAACAGCAAGGGCCTATATTTTAAGAACTGAGTGCTCCACATTTAATCTACATAACTGCCAGTATGGCAATATGCAGTGCATAGCTCTGGGATTTGTTACAATATTTAGGAGCCGAGAGATTAATCTCTGTTTCCTTATCAGAGCCCTGATATTCTAAAATGAATCTAGAGGGTAAAGGATGATATTTATATTGCCGATGTCAAGCGTTTCCATAAATGCTTCGTGCAGTATCTTCCATCAAAATATTTCAAAGCTACATAAATTCTCTAAAATACTGATGAGGAATATGTATTTTTAGAAACAGAGCAGCCACTGGTTAGTTAATGGCCACTGTGCTGCTTTATGTTAACATTCCCTTGTCCCCCAGTGACCAAAACATACTTGGGGCTCAGAGACTGCCTGGTTCGACTGCCATGTAACAACCAACATTAATGTAATTACCACAGACTACTCCTGTGAGTTCTAGCCACTCACTCCTGTTTTGACTTGTTCTGACTGCTCTGGCTGGTCACAGCAGCAGAACTGATTTCTTTCACAAAAGTTTGAATCATACAGTTGGCCAAATCCAGCTGTGCATGAACCTTGCCAATTTTCAGCTGCTCTGTGCACTGGTCAACTTTTGTGAGAATGTGGACTCAATCATTAACAAATATCCCACCTGTTAAAAACAGAACTCCCCAAAATATGAACAATCCAGGACCTTTTTGAAATGAGAAGGAGGAGGAGGAGAAGGAGATTGGATTTATACCCCACCCTTCACTACCCAGAGGAGTCTCAGGGCGGCTTACAAACTCCTTTCCCTTCCCCTCCTCACAACAGACACCCTGTGAGGTAGGTAGGGCTGAGAGAGCTCTGACAGAAACTGCTCTTTTCTCAAGAACAGCTCTGACAGAACTATGGCTTGCCCATCCATCAACTGCAAGCGGAGGAGTGGGGAATCAAACCCGGTTCTCCCAGATTAGAATCTGCACACTTAACCACTACACCAAAATGAGATAATCCCACTATAGGAGCATCATGATGATCTTTCTTTCCAAATGCTTCCTGCATTCATGAGTGCAAAGGAAGCTGCTTTGTGGATGTACCCTAAACCTATAGTACAAGAATGATGCATGACAGCTGGCCTAGAATGCACACTAGTTAGTAACTCTCACTGGGCAACGAAAGCACATTTACAATTGAGTCAAAAGATCTCTCAAAATTTCCACTTAGTTCTGGGGTGCAAGAGCAAGTGCTGATTTTAACCTCTAAAGCCTTAAATGTCCTGAGTTTGGATATTTTCAGGAATATCACATGTCACCACGTAAGATCCTGCTATGAATGCCATGATGATCTAAAATTAGATTTCTGGCCACAGTGAGCAGGATTTGTGTGTGTCCAGGCATGCATTTTGTGAAATACTTCCCAGGGAAGCTCATTTGGTCTTCTATCCCTTCCAGGGACCATGGCTTAGTGGTACATACAGGGGGTACCAGGTCCAATCCCTTTCATCTACAGTGAAATGATCCAAGCTTCCACTGCCATGCTTACTGGTCAATACAGAGTTCACGGCTTAGACTTTTTCAGTGTTTTGTAAGATCTGAAAACCTCTTCACTACTGGTTTATATAGGTTTTATGCAGGGCTTTTTTGGTAGAAAAAGCCCAGCAGGAACTCATTAGCATAATACACCACACCCAACAGCAGAAACTCATTAGCATAATACACCACACCCAACAGCAGAAACTCATTAGCATATTAGGCCACACACCCCATGTTACCAGAAGTGAGGTCATCCATCCACACCCACCTTTTGCTTCTTATTCTGTTTACCTTGTTTGTTGTCAAAAACCAGGGCTTTTTTGTAGCAGGAACTCCTTTGCATGTTAAACCACACACCCCTAATGTAGCCAATCCTAATGAGTTTCTGCTGTTGGGTATGACCTTTTATGCTAATAAATTCCTGCTGGGCGTGGCCAACTCGAGAGCCAGCTGGAACTCTGTTCCTGTGCGTTCCTGCCCAAAATAGCTCTGGTTTTATGGTTGTTCAATGTCTTTTCAATTAGTTTAAGAGATATATTTTTATCTCAGTATTTTTATCTTGGTATTGTTCCAATCATGCAGAGTTTTGCATGTCTTGTCACAAGACAAACAACAGAATACTGATAAAGATGAATTAAAACAAAATTTACAAATGTAGACAGAACTTGGTAACAAGATTATACATTCAATCTTCTACCTGTGCCCACGTCCTTCATCCCTACCCTAAAACGGATTCTTTTTCCAGCCAACAGCTTGGCAAGGTAAGTAGCATTCCAGTGAAGTGCTGGCCAATCAAAAGCCATGTTGTGGAATACTGCAGGTTCCTTCAGAGACATCACAATTTCTTTGGCTTCTGCTGGAGTAAAAGGCTTGACTTCACCTATATTCAAAAAAACAAACAAACCAGATTGTGAAGAGGATTAATCATTTGAGAACAATTATCTGTCATCTCCTGCTGCACCAAAAACGTGAATTACTAAACTTATCTTGATTAAGGCTGATTTTTTTCTCACATATTCACTTCAAACATTTTGTTTCATCCCATTTTTGCTACAGTACTGACAGGGTCATTTTTTATGCTAAATGAGAATTTAAAGCGGCCCATTAGCATCCAGAATACAAATAACTTGGTAAATATTTATAATTTTCATCTCTCAATGTGCAGCGTAGCCCTAGCAGTTTAGCATTAGTTTGACATTAATCACAAGTTTCCTAATTGATAAACGTTTAAAGGACACATTTTGTGGTCAACATGCATTTGATGGAAGAGAGAATTTATTCCGCACCCCCAATACAAGGAAAGGCTTCTTGCAAAAAGAGGATATTAGCAGAACAAGGCAGAGTATGACTAATGCTGTCAATTTTAGTTAATTGAATAAATATTCTGTGTAATGCAAACTGAATATACAATTTTTAATAAAAATTCTTAACTACTTTTTTATTACAAAAAGAGACAAGAAGAATGGCAAGCAAGATAGATGCTAATCTCACCTTTCAATTTATCCTTGACATTATATGCCCCACTGAAATTGTAAAGGTAGTACATTGTATCTATCAATTGGAAAAGAAACCCAGAGCATTCATTCATAATCCTAATCAGTATGTAATAAAAAGAGATATCTGAGGAAATAGCTATTGGCTTCAACCATAGACCGCTTTCAGCGAGGGGTTGTGGCTCAACAGTAGTCATCCCCTTTGCATTCTGAAGGTTCCAAGCTCAATCCTGGCATCTCCAGTTAAATAGATCAAATACTATATGATGTGAAAGACTTCCCGACTGAGACCCTGGAAAGCTGCTGCCAGAGTAGACAATATTAACCTTGATAAACCAATAGTCTGTGTTCCAGTTTGGTGTAGTGTTTAAGTGCGTGGACTCTAATCTGGGAGAACCGGGTTTGATTCCCCACTCCCCCACTTGCACCTGGCTGGATGACCTTGGGCAAGCCGTAGTTCTGATAAGAGCTGTTCTTGAAAAAGAGCAGTTTCTGTCAAGAGCTCTCTCATCCCCACCTACCTCACAGGGTGTCTGTTGTGGGGAGGGAAGGAAAAGGAGTTTGTAAACCGCTCTGAGACTCCTTTGGGTAGTGAAGGGTGGGGTATAAATCCAATCTCCTCCTCCTCCTCCTCCTCCTCCTCCTCCTCCTCCTTCTTCTTCTTCCTGTGTACTCTTGATAGCCTAATTTAAAGAATAAAGGTACTGGAAAGTAGCTCTGTCCCCCTTTCTATAAACTTCCCAGATACTTACAAGAAATAGATAACAATAAGGTCTTATCAATATCTGCAAACTGTATTCACCAGCACAGTTGTATCAAATGCTCAGATTTACTTCCCAAACCCTGCATTGTAAGCATCAGGAAGATTCTCTCAAAAGGCGGCAAAAATATACCGCGATTGTGGCTATATCACTATACTATGCTGTTTAATAATCATGCATGGTAACCCACTTCTCTACTTGAAATCGATTAAGCTCAACAGCATACAAGGCTACAGAAGAATTCCATGCAAGCATAAAAGAAATCACTAAGAAGATTTTCATAAAATACCCATGGCAGAGTTACACTTAGACATTCCCACTGAATCCAAGAGTCATTTTAAAAGGTTGTAACTAGGGATCCTCAGTCTTGTTCACCTGTGGGTACTTTTGGAATTTTGAGAACATGGAGTGGGTGCCACCACAAAATGGCTGTCACGAGAACAAGGGCCAATCACTAAATGTTGGAGGATTTCAAGCTAAGTATCCTGATACGTCCTTGGTTTTTCTGAGGCACCTCCAAGTCCAATACGGTGGAGGAAAGCCAGGAAGCTTTGGAGAGAAGTAAATGGGTACCAGGAAAACCACTGATGGGTACAATGTTCTAAACCCTCTGAATACTTTTCAAAGAACTTAAAATTCTAGTTTGAAATCCTCTGTTTCAGCAGAACAGGGACAGAATAACCAGAGCCAGACATCTGCATCCTTCAGTGACCACATTTCACAATCTTCACCTGAGATCTCAAGCTAACTCATTGCAAATGGGTACAAGCTACAGATATACTTTTAAGTAGCAGCCTTTTACTCAGTCCTTTTATAGGTCAACTTTTATTTTTATAATCTCTTATAAGCAGTCGACCAGTTGACAGCATGACATTTCTAAAACGAAGAAGAAGAAAAAAGTCAGGACTTAGCCTTTCGCTTTACCCTCCGCTATCTTACATAGGAGCTTACATAGGAGCTGCGGTGGCTCAAGTGGTTAAGACGCTGAACTGCAGGCTGTGGAAGGTCAGTAGTTCAGCAGTTCGAGACCCGGGTGCCGCATGATGGGGTGAGCTCCTGTCTCTAGTTCCAGCTCCTGCCAACCTAGCAGTTCGAAAGCAATAAATTGCAAGTAGATAAATAGGTACCACTTCGGTGGGAAGGTAACAGCGTTCCGTGCACCTTGGTGTTTAGTCAGTGCCGGCCACATGACCACGGGAACGTCTTCGGACAGCGCTGGCTCTTCAGGCTTTGAAACGGAGATGAGCACCGCAACCCTAGAGTCGGATTCGACTGGCTTTCGAGCAAGGGAACCTTTACCTTTACTATCTTACATGTCCAAGGCATACGGAGGTCTCATATGCCTTGCCATACGTTGTTTCTTATCTTAGCAAAGGGGGACCTATGGGTTATCAACCAACAGGCTGAGCACACAGAAAGCAAGATCTGAAAGTGTGTCCAGCTGTGCACATTGATTGCAGAAACAGCTGCCAGCTGAGGGAACCCGACTTTGAGGACGGATTAGCAGGTAGCTCCTGATCACACCTTTGCAATGGCCGTCAGTCAAAGATCAAGGACAATATTTCTTCTGCTGCTAATGGCACAGTGGTGATAGATCAAAAGTTGCATAGACTGAAAGAAGCATTCCAGGTCTTCAGTCCTTCCCTCTACATATATGAACTCCTAGTACCATTTCCATTTATTCCATTACCCTGCTGCTTTTCAGCACTCATTTATTTTAGTATAGTAAGCACAGAGTTAGCCTTCCCTGACCTGGCAGCTATGCTGGCTTGATTCCCCCCCGCCATATTTTCAAAACACTGAGTAAAACAGAATTATTTCCAGTTAAACTATGGTGGCAGTCACACCTGCGAGATAACGGGGGGAAGCGAGGCTATTTGCTCCGGAGGAATTTGACCCACAGTTGTGCGATCATACAGTCCCTAGAAGCTGCAGGAGTAGCCCGCCACTGTGTGATCAGACGCAACCTGCAGGGTTTCTTTGCTGCATGTTTCTGGTGCGCTTCGACGGGGGATCGACAATCCGCATCTCCACACTGAGTGTTCCCTATGCAGTGTGCAACAATGTGCATACTGAAATGGGGAAAAAACAACGGCATGGAGTCGGGATGGCCCAATCAGACCATCCCAACACCATGAGAGCGCGCTGGTGTGATCACATGGGAAAGTCCGTTCCTGAGCCATAGCAAACCCATTTGCTACTGAACTTTCCCTAGGGCCCAATGCAAAGCCCGAGCCTTTTACATGAAGACTCTCTTGACTCTTCCTTTCTATCTACAGTTCAGGATAAGGGGACAATTCACATTAGATGCTGCCACTATACTTATCTTTTGCCATTTATTTAGCATCAGCATTCCATGGGATGCTACGGAAAACACAGAAAGAATAGAGTACAAGCCATGACAGTAATCTATATTAGATAAGTAAGACAGGCTGAGCACAGAGAATAAGGAGATGGAACACAAGAGATGTCTAAGCAAGGAAAACCACTGTGGATCAAATGCTTTGGGGCCATTTGCCATAAGTTCTACTTAACTGGCCCTCTAAGGCCCAATCTGCATCTAGCATTTGCTCTGTTGTTGTACCAAACCCACACTGGAACTGAAAAAGATGCAGCTCAAAACCACACTCAAATACCCCAGTCCAACGCCGTACTGACTGCAGTGTCACCCATGAATAGCCATAAAACAGCCATAAATCTATGCAGACAGCCACCATAAAACCAGAGATCAAACTAAGTGAAAGCGGCATGCAGTCTGGACACTGCCATAAAATCCAGCAATCACTCAAAGTGAAAGTGGCATGCAATGTAGACGGGAATTTCTGTTCCAGTGTGGGTTTGGTAAGACAGCGGAGCAAATGCTAGATGCAGATTCGGCCTAAGAATGGAACAGAGGGTAACAGCAGATATAAAAAGGAATGTGGTAATAATCTATCAGTCTAACATTTATTGCAGTCCTCCAATAAACCCATCGACCACACACAGGCTGTAGCGACAGGCTTCTCTCACACACTTCTATTGGAGAACCATTAGCCAAATGCCAAAGAATATAACTAATATATTACTGCAAAGAAATATTTCCAAATCAAAACATTTATCTCCAAATCAAAGAATCATCATAATGTATGATAGCATTAGAAGAGGACTATGGTGCCTCAGTTCAAGGAGTCCCGGGACACGCAGCTTCTGGTATGTCTGATGTCCACAAGTAAGGATTCCAGTGTACTGGAGAACTACATTGCCAAGGGTAGGTAGTGCCTGACCCCTGTTCAAGATGCCAGGGAGAGAGAGAGGAAGAAAGACTTACAGAAAACAAACCCACTCTACTATTTCTCCCACTGTTAGATAAATTTGAGGGGAAAGAAGGGAGTGATGGGGTAGGTCCAAGAGACTGTGGGGTGCTAAGGAAAGATATTTGGACCCTGTCATTTACCCAATTATGTCATTGCAAGTGTGACAGGATCCAACTGGTCCTGGGGGAAAAATGAGCTACTGTTTGATTGCCTCCTCCCCTGGAAATAGGTCCATTTGCCAAGCCCAATTCCATACTGAGATTTTGTTCGTCATCTACTGAAATACCAGTTATGCTTACCAGATGCCTTGATAGTGGAAGATTGTCACACTGTGAGCAAGTTCAAATGGGTTCTAATGACTGCTTTGCAGCAGAGAATATGTCTGATTGGCCTCAATGAAAGAAATGATCACAATTTGCACAAGGAAATAAAGGCATTGTACAGGTACATGAATGGCCACTTAATTTACTACAACTGTGAGGTACTGTACCACATGGAAAGCTATGTGAAGGAATCACAGTTTGGCCAGTATCTACTATGCACTTCCAAAGATGAAGATTAATGATGATCCGAGACCCTCTTCTGATCTGCAAAGATTGGAATGTAGGACATCAGCCCTTCCACTCTTTCTCCAGAAAATTTACCTTGCACTAAGAACCTGTTCTTACTAGGCTGCTCAGAATAGGAAAGAAGAGGAGGGGAGAAATAAATAGATCGTAAAACACAGAATATTGTTCAACCTTCTCAATTAATTGCTGAGGATTGTGCAGAACTGGGGAAAATAAAGAATGCAGCACAGCGGGACTTCTGTAGAAAAGTAGGGTTGACGTTCTTAAGAAGTTAAATTTACTGTCAATTATTTGGAATAATTTGGCCAATTAGAAGAATTCATTAGATGTCAGCAGTTGTCTGCTGATTAAATACGGGGTTTGAGAGGTTTTTGAATTATTTCCCAAAGGAAGAACCAGTCTTACTAAAATAATATACTATTTTAGTGTATGTCTCATCCAGCTGTTTTTCTAACAAGACCATAATAATCTATCAGTCTAACATCTTGGGGCAAGGAACAAGACACAGACTGACCCACCCCCATCAACCGGCAGGGGATGGGGGGGGGGTAAGGCTGCCAGATCCAGGCTGGGAAACTCCTGGAGAGTTGGGGGTGGACCCTAGGGAGGACAGGGGCCTCAGTGAGGTACAATGCCATAGACTCCATCCTCCAAAGCATCCATTTTCTCCATGGGAAGTTATCTCTGTAGTCTGGAGATCAGCAGTAATTCCAGAGGTTCCCCAGGTTCCACCTGGAGGCTGGCATCTCTAGGCAGCAGTGTCTGGGTGTCTTGATACCACTTGATTTGCATGACTCAATTAGGCCATGCTGCTTGCTACTGTTCATCAGCGGCTACCCTGTGAAATCCAGTGTGGTGCAGCAGTTAGAGCTTTAAAGTAGGGTCTACAAGACCCAGGTTCAGATCCCCATCTTGTAGTGGAAGCTGACTAGATGATTTTGGACCAGTCACATACTTTCAGCCTGACCAACCTCACAGGGTTGTTGTATAGATAAAAAGGAGGAGATAATAATGTAAGCTGCTTAGGTCCCCACTGTGGAGAAAGACTGTAATTTTTCTAGGTAGAGGCTGTGGAGGAGGGGGTGGAGACGGAAAAGTTGAAGACAGAAAGGCAGATAAAGGTAGGTTGGCTGTTGGGTGGGAAGGAAATAGAGGTTGCCAGCTCCAGGTTGGGAAATTCCTGGACATTTGAGGAATGGAACCTGGGGAGGGTGGGATTTGAGGAAGGGAGGAACTTCAAACCAGTATAATGCCATAGACTCCACCCTCCAAACCAGCCATTTCCTCCATGAGAACTACTATTGCCAGCCTCAAGGAGAGGGCTGGAGATCACCCAGAATTATGACTGTTGTCCAGGTGACATAGATCAGTTACCCTGGACAAAATGGCTGCTTTGGAGGGTTGAGTCTTATGGTATTATACCCTGCTGAGGCTGCTTCCCTCCCCAAGCCTCACTGTCCCAAGGCTCCACCCCCAAATCTCCAGGAATCTCCCAACCTGGAGCTGGCAGCCTTAAGGTGAACTGATCTCTGTAGCTGGGAGATCCCTTATGGTTCCCAGAGTGCTGCCACTGCTGCTGTGAGGGAGGGGAAGCAGGTGGGTGGCTGGGAGCACTGCCACCACTGCTGCTGCTGTGCAGGGTGGGGAGGGAAGCAGGCAGGGGGCTGGGAGAGTGATGGGGGCAGAAAGAGAGAAAGACTGATGAGGTGGGGAGGTGAGAAAACAAAGAGAATGATGACGGGTCAGAAAAAGAGAGAGAGAAGTAATATTCATGGAGGAGAGACAGAGAGTAAGAAAAGGGAGGGCAGAAAGGAGAAAGAGTGTGAGAGAGGTAGGGGGAAAGGAAGGAAGCCAAGGTGTGAGGAATGGGATAACCATCCCGCAAGTTTCTTAGCGGGTCTCCACTTGTAGTTAATATAATTTATACTCACATTGTGTATGTTATTTGACCATATTAAACTCTTCTTGTCTTGCCTTGTCTATAATTTGCATGTTCCTGCACCCATCTAAGCTTGCTACCAGAAGTTAATCCACATAAAAACATTTCAAAACATTTCTGGAAGAAGGTGAAAGAACCTAGAATGTGGCTTGTCGAAGCAGGAACTACCCCCATTCTAATTCAATAAAAAGAATGTAAATTTATTTGTCCTACAGAATGAGCTCTGCAACATTAACGCATGAAATCACACACTGTAAAGTAAATAAGGAAGACTGTCATATGTGCAAGATAGGAATGAGACTGGTCTTCAATTGGTTTAGAAATGTAATCCAGGCATATTTAAAGCTGTTTTTCTGTTTTGCAGTAGAGAAGAGGGTCAAAAGCATTTCAGGCGGCTTGCATGAATTCAGTCTTAGTGGGAAGTTGATTCTCAGCAATGGTCCCTGCAGCAGCCTGGTAGGAATTGAACAGATATGCAAATGCTTCTCTAGCTTGCACAAGCATCCTGTACATCTCATTCCACCTATTCCTGTCTTTCTCCAGTAGCCCCACTGTGAACCGTGAAAACCTTGAGGGGTTGGGGTTCTCTCTTGGATGAAATGTCAAGAGGCAGGGGGGCGGACTGTAATAAAGAGGGGAAATTGCAGCCTGCCTCTCCCACTAGCAGAGACCTTTCTCCACCAACTTCCTCTAATGGTGGACAGGGAGCAAATATGCCCAATTTCCCTTCCTTGCTACTACCCCTTGTGCCATTTTGTACATGATGGTCCCACACATTACCTGGGAGAAGGCAGGAACATCCAGGTCTCCAGCCCCTACGCACCTACACTTTTACATTTGGAAGACCCAGGCTCACCTAACAATGCATGTTTGTAGGCTAGGGGTGGAGCTTGGTTGTGCCATGTTCATTATCCATGCGGTGTCATGTGAAAAGTCCTTGGGTATTTTATTTCCCCTCCCCAACCATGCTTATCTCTGGGGCTACATTGTAAGGAAGGCTAAAGCAAGATAAGATCTCCTTCCATTAATATTATAATGTCAATGAAGACAACAGTAAAAATGTCACCCAACTAAAGTAAGTGTGAAATTAGGATATTCAGGAGATGTATTAATCCCACGAGTGAAACAATGCTATCAGGTTGCTGCAAGATAAAACTAATTTGGCTTCCAACATTTTATCAACAATGCACATTTCTCTACATTAACTAATTTAGATGGCTCTGTATCTTGTAATTTACATAGAATGCTACACCATTTTCAATTAACTGTGGAGGAAAGGTCACATCACTAAAGAAATCTGTGTAAGCAGGCACTGATGCTACGAACAAAAGCAATCTAAAATACTGTAATTAAAATTAGTTATTTCAATTATGATTTTAATGAATAGGAAGTAAATGCAAATAACTTAATATCTGTCCTAAAATATTATGAGTGAAGAGATTTAATGTCAAATCATATTAAAAAGTAAAGATGGCTCCGTGTAAATGACAGAACATATACTGATTTACTTCAACCTAATATTTACATTGCTTTCTTCTTTAACAATAGAATGTTTATGTATGGCAAAGGAAGGGCTTAAAAGTAAAGGTTTCCCTTGCTCGAAAGCTAGTCAAATCCAACTCCAAGGGGCGGTGCTCACCTCCATTTCCAAGCTGAAGAGCCAACACTGTCCGAAGACATTTCCGTGGTCATGTGGTCAGCATCACTAAATGCCAAGACACACAGAGTGCTGTTACCTTCCCACCAAAGCGCTATCTATTTATCTACTTGCCATTTCTTGCTTTTGAACTGCTAGGTTGGCAGGAGCTGGGGCCAGAAGATGGGAGCTCACCCCATCGTGCAACACTAGGGTCTCAAACGGCCAAGCTACAGAACTTCTGGCCTGCAGCTCAGTGTCTTAACGTCTGAGCCACCGCGGCCCAAGGAAGGGCTTACTAGACTTCCGATTCTCTTTGCTGCAAATGAAACAGATCGAGCAGGTACAAACGAGAACGTGCTTGAGACGTCAAAAGGTACACATAAAAATCTACATGAAAATCTCCCTTAAACTGTTGGACTAAGTAGGCCGTGCATTGTACTGTGTGAATGTTATAAACGCCTTGAAGTCATCGGTGAATTTGAAGCGTGGATCCAAAGACAATCTCCGGGTGTTACCTCATACAGAACTCTGCAGTTCATCTGAACATATATTGATGGGATCAATACACTGCCAATTTTCGGACAGCCAATCGATCTCAAATGAAAAAAGAATTTCAAAAAGATTAAAATACACCTTGGCATGTACAAACTATTCTTTATTCATGACGATGTTTGTAATAATACACTACTAGTGGCACAACACAATTAAATGAATCAATTATGCCATTTACTTCATGAACCGTTTGGTTTAAACCCCTTCAAAAAAAGAAATGTAAAGGCCCCTATAAAATCATCCTTGGATATGCAGAGGGGAAAACTGAGTCATATGCCAAGGGTTGTTTGTTGGTGGGTTATACATCTAAGTCTATCTACACTGTGGTTCATCCAATCCTATGCAGAATCAGGCATCCCCAGGGCTATTTTGGGGCAGGAACGCACAGGAACGGCGTTCCGGCTGCCTTCCAAGTTGGCCACACCCAGCAGGAACTCATTAGCATAACAGGCCACACCCAACAGTAGAAACTCATTAGGATTGACTACATGAGGGGTGTGTGGCCTAACATGCAAAGGCATTCCTGCTACAAGAAAAGCCCTGGGTTTTGACAACAAACAAGGTAAACAGAATAAGAAGCAAAAGGTGGGTGTGGCTGGATGACCACACTTTTGGTAACATGGGGGTGTGGCCTAATAGGCTAATGAGTTTCTGCTGGCGGGTGTGGCCTATTATGCTAATGAGTTCCTGCTGGGCTTTTTCCTCAAAAAGAGCCCTGGGCATCCCTAATTGTTGTTAGTTTGCAAACATCAATTAGTTTGCACAGGATCAAGCCGTTAGTTAGGCTTTGGACTCAATGGAAATTACTTCCAAATCAATCTGTCTAAAATTGGGTTGCATATGTGCCAGAGGAAGGCAGGCCTATGGCTGATTAGTCAGAGAAATTCTTCCTAATTTTAAATAATTTCAAAATTTTAAAATTATTTCAAAAAACCTTAAGTACTTGAAAGCATTTTTAGTTGGGGGGGAAGCCTGAAATGAATAGAAGAGAGCTTCTCTCACATGGCACAGCTTGGGGTTACCCAATGAGTTCCACCACCCCCATTTGGTGTCAATGGGCCTACAGTTAGACTTCGAAAAATGTTTGAATTCTCTAGAACTGTCTGTTACAGAATTTCAATCACATATTTAATCTCTTACCCTACAAAATGGGAGGTAAGAAACAGTATCTCACAATGGAGAGAAGTAAATAGTGGGGTGCCCACAAGGATCGGTATTGGGGCCGGTACTATTTCATTGATCTGGAGCTGGGGGTGAGTAGTGGAGCGGCCAAGTCTGCAGATGACACCAAATTATTCAAGATGGTGAAAACCAAGGCTGACCGTGAAGCGCTCCAACAGGACCACCACATACTGGGTGAGTGGGCAACAATGTGGAAAATGAAGTTCAGTGTTTGTAAGTGTAAAGCGATGCATATTGGGCCAAAAAGCCCAACTTCAAGTATAGGTGAACGGGGTCTAGTGTTCCCTCTAAGCTGTTTTGGTGTCAGCTAGCTCACAGTTTTTTAGCCTCCAGTTCACACATTTTTGTCTTAGCTCAGGAAGGAGGGCTCCAGAACAGACTAATTTATGCAGTAGCCAAAACACTCGCTCACAGCTTTAATGCCAGTGGCTCACAAAGTTGAATTTTTGCTCACAAGACTCCACAGCTTAGAGGGAGCATTAGTCTGAACCAGTGCTCCCTCTAAGCTGTGAGCAAAAACTCTACTTTGTGAGTTACCGGCATTAAAGTTGTGAGCAAGAGATTTTGGCTACTACTGCACAAATTAGTTTACTCTCGAGCCATCCTTCCTGAGCTAAGACGAAAATGTGTGAGCTGGAGGTTAAAAAACTGCGCTAGCTCACACTAACTCAGCTTAGAGGGAACATTGGTCCGAACTTGCTGAGACTGAGAGGGAAAGAGATCTTGGGGTCATAGTGGATAAACCAGTGAAAGTGTCAACCCAGCGTGCTGCAGCAGTGAAAAAAAGGCAAACTCTAGGTTAGGGATTATTAGGGAAAGGATTGAGAACAAAACGGCTGATGTTGTATAGATCCAGGGTGCGGCCTCATTTGGAATACTGTGTACAATTCTGGTCCCCGTATCTCAAAGAGGACACTGCAGAGCTGGAAAATGTACAGAGAAGGGCAACCAAAATGATTAGGGGATTGGAGCACCTTCCATATCAGGAAAGGCCAAAGAGTCTGGGACTTTTCAGTTTAGAAAAGAAATGACTATGGGGGGATACAGAGGTTTATAAAATTATGCATGGGGTGGAGTAGAGAATTGACAAAGAGAATTTTTTCTCCCCCTCCCAAAATACTAGAACTCGAAGGATACCAATGAAACTGATGGGCAGTAGGTTCAGGACAGACAAAAGGAAATACTTCTTTACACAGAGAGTGATTAAAATGTAGAATTTGCTGCCAGGGGATAGAGTGATGGCCACAGGAATAAATAGTTTTAAAGGGGGATTAGATAGATTCACAAAGGATAAGACTATCGACGGCTACTAGCCATGGTGGCTGAGGGGAACCTCCACACTCAGAGTCACTATGAATCCCAGAGCCAAAAGGCAACCTCAGGGGAAGGCCTCGGCCTCTATGCCTTGTTGTTGGCCATTCAGAGGAACTAGTTGGCCACTGTATGAGACAGGATGCTAGACTAGATGAACCATTGGTCTGACTAAGCAGGGTTCTTCTTATGTTCTTATGTTAGTATGATAGTTGGATGTTTTCTTCCTGAAATTATCCATTGAAGAATTGTTTGAAAGTACTGGTTCCTTGAGAGGATATGGTAGTTCACTCTCTTTCAAGCATGCTCAGGTCAACATTGCTGGCTGGCCTTCTCTAAATTACACCGAAAACAGACCACCGAACATTATGTAGCTCTCTATTAAACACCTACCAACATGAATTATACAATACAATAACTTTCATCACATTCAATGTATTCATATGAATTTATACATACTTGAACAACATCCGTGGTCAAGGAATATGCATTAAGCTAAAAGTTTTCCCCGCTCAATGCAACATTGCCCTGAGCCTGTTTGCGGGGAGGGCGGGGTATAAATTGAAACAATAAATAAATAAACAAGATAGCGCTAGAAATACAGTGTTCATTACAAGATTCTTAAAGGAATCACTTCCCTTTTTTCTGAATGGGAGAAGATCTCTTGTAAATTGCTTGCATCCATTAAACAAGTATGTATAGATGAAACACGGAATACTTCCAAAAACTGATATATAAAACAGTATTTCCACCGGCTGATTCACAAAGCAGCAGGACACGCCCCTAGGTCTGCGTTATTGAAGTTTTGCCCATTCAGGTTGGGCTCCAAGCAAGAATGGTTGAAAGTATACTCACTGTTGGAAGCAAGTTGAAGAAGTCATTAAACGAAACCACCTTCAATCATGTTGGAAAGTGTTTAATAGAGAGCTATATAACATCTGATGGTCTGTTTCCAGTATAATTTGGTTTATAGGTAAAGGTTTCCCTTGCTCGAAAGCCAGTCGAATCTGACTCTAGGGATGCGGTGCTCATCTCCGTTTCCAAGCCGAAGAGCCAGCACTGTCCGAAGATGTTTCCGTGGTCATGTGGCCAGCATGACTAGATGCCGAGGTACTGAAATGGTACCTATTTATCTACCTGCAATTTCTTGCTTTCGAATCTATTCACACTGAACCTCCCTTTTGTGTTCGTATGGCTGGCCTTCTCCAGCCAAGCATCATAAAGTTGGACATATGAAGCTGCCTGATAACAGCCCTCAACACATGGCCCCATCTGCACACTGACTGAATATGCAGACAAGAGGCTCATGTGTGCTGGCCCTGCCCCTACAATCACAAGAGTGTGAGCATGGCACCTATGCGTGGCAGGGAGGGAGCGTATATGTAGACACTTCTTCCATATATATGCGCTGTGTTCAGGAGCACAAGCCTGCACAGAGATGAGGGGCAGGGCCAGTACATTTGTGCCCACAACTACTCTCTAATCCACAGCAGTAATCAGAGAAAACGTCATGTGTAAACCCCATATCTGTGGCATTGGGGGGGGAGTAATTTTGAGTCCTACTATCCCCATTTTTATATAGACACTTAGCTAAGAATCGCCTGCTGTTTGGTTTAACTAGTCTGTGGCAATCCATGCCAAATGCAATACCAACAATAATAGCGGGATGATTTAGAGGGATTCATGTGTTCACCATACTATTATATGTACCATGTTTGAATAGCAACTGTGCAAATTTTCCAAGTGCAAAGTACACCACAAATACAATATCACACTTTTTAAACAGAAAACGTGATGATCCCATATCTATCACCAGGCTGGCAAAACTGGAACTGCCACAAACAAAGCCGGGATTTCTGTCTATTTGGAGCCCTTGCCCAGGTATGCATAAAAATATTTGTCTGAAAATCCACCCCGCCCATAACCCCCAGCCATGGCCAATATCTCCCAGGAACCATGGACTTTTGAGGGCAGTTGAGCATCACTTAATTGGGGTGGGGAAAACAGTTGGAGAGAAATTGTCCTCATAAAAACACATCCTTCTGGGGAGATTAATTAGAATTGGAGGAACAGTGATCCAAATTCACTGTGCATGTGCAACGTCCGCCCATGGACTCCCTTAATTCCCCCATAAACACTGGTACTCATGCTTAAGATGACATTCCACGTCTCAAATGCGAACCACAGCTTAACAAACACACTTGTTTCAAGGCAGTCCAGAGAAATGCAACATAAAAGACACAATATATGCCCGGCAGATAGTGAAGCCAGAATTAAAGCTGCTGTTATGTTGGAACCCCCACTGTCTATTTCAAAGACCAGCTCTCAAAGGGGAGAGGAGAATGCAAAATGAATTGTAAAACAGTTTTACTATTAGTTGCTGTAGATTTTCTGGGTTGTGTGGACGTGGTCTTGGCATTGTAGGACCTGACGTTTCGCCAGTAGCTGGCGAAACGTCAGGTCCTACAATGCCAAGACCATTGCCACACAACCCAGAAAATCTACAGAAACTAATGAACTCCGGCCGTGAAAGCCTTCAACAACATAGTTTTACTATTAATTGAAGAATGAGTCAGTGGCG
Source organism: Gekko gecko (assembly GCA_029375565.1). NCBI lineage: Eukaryota > Metazoa > Chordata > Lepidosauria > Squamata > Gekkonidae > Gekko > Gekko gecko. The sequence continues at coordinate 71,231,288 of JAPDNY010000003.1, read as the reverse complement.
AATAGAAGAATGGATGAATTGATGATACTGATGTCACATACTGTGTAAGTTGATTATAGAATATGCCTTAAAGCAGCTACTTGTCAGACATATTGCAGCATGTGCACAATGAACAGGGGACGGCAGATGATTTTGCACGTTTCCCAGTGAATGTGATAAGCCTCCAAATGCTATCAGGTAGCACCCAACCGTCAACGGTTTATTGCTTACAATGCCTTTAGCGCATATCTATGCCCCACTTGGAGACTTTGCATGTTCACTGGTAAATGTATGTAATATTCATTTGTAATATACATATTGGTCAGAAATATACAGGATTGCTTGTTCAGCCACACAATATGTGCATGTTCTCTATGATCTCATGCGAATGTGCACTTTGTTGACATTAACCTCAGCACACATGTCCCATATAGTGACCTGGCTCAGGTGCGTAGCCGTGTTGGTCTTCGGTAGCAGGACATTTCAGTCCGGTGGCACCTTTATGGCCAATAAAATTTTGTTCAGGATATAAGCTTTCGTGTAAGAAAAATTGACTAACAAGGAGAATTGGCATGTGGTTTCGGTTTCGGCGTCGCGAATGGCGGCCGCTTCTCGGGACGCTCCCGGAGGCGGTTAGCCCACGCGCAGTTAGGGGGGTCTTCGCATGTGCGAAAGACCCTAGTGAGCCTTAGGCAAAGGCTCCGAACCGGGGCGCTTGGGGAGTAGCCTCTTTGCCGGCAGACAGCCGGGGAATTGAGGCTTTCTCCCCGCCCCAATCGGCCCCGCTGCGGCGTGCCCGTAATGGGACTTAGCGGCGCCACCGAATTCCAGAAGTGAAGACAGCGCTATGGTTTAAAATAAAAAGAAGAAGTAGCATCGAATCGTGAGTTGAAGATCTATTTTGAAGCGTAAATCGGAGCCCCCCTGCATGCGTATAAGCGTTGGGAGGAGGGAGGAGTTCCCACCCCCTTTGAGAAGCAAGATCTACAAAGGGAGCGCGAAGGGGGGCTGAGAGGAAAAAAAGTGTTGGTGAAAGTACCGTTGGGGTTGCATGGAAGACTGTGATCATCTTAGCTTCCTGGGGGATGTGGCACGAACTTTTTAAAAGTAAACAAAAAAACAAAATGTCGATACTGGAAAAAGTCCTGCAGACACCGGAAGAGAAGAGAGGAGGGACTTCCGGTCCAGACAGCCCCCCCAAGAGCTTGCTGTCAATCAACAGGAAAAGGAGATGCTGTGCCCCCTGCTGGAACAATTGCAGAAAATCAACGAAACTCTGTCTAAAATGGATAGTGTTCTCATCAGTCGACAGAAACAGATATCGGAAACAACTAGAAAGATGATGGAGATCGAACAGAAATCGAATCTGATTCTAGGTTTCCAGGGCGTTAAAGAAGAAGAGAAAGAAGATCTCGGATTTACCTTGACAAATGTCTTGGCACCCCTAACTGGCAGTGAAGCGATAAAATTAAAAGAAGAGGTGGATGAGGCTCCCAAAGCCTATTCCGCTTTTATAAAAGAGAATACTCTGCCAGTAGAAGGGGATGTTGAGCATAGCAAGCGACAAACTGGAGATCTAATTTCATCCGAAGAGTTTATGGAGCCCAGGAAGCTTGAAGGCCAGAAGTTTAAGGAAAAAGAGAAAAGAAAGAAGAAGGATTTCATCTTTAAAATACAGAAACTTCTGAAGAGACACGCCAGCAGGGAGGAAGATGCAGTATTCAAAACTGGGACAAGCGAAGAAGACAGCAGCCCAGGGGAAAGTGGTGATGGAACGGAAGACTTCAAAGTCAAAATGGACTCAATCCATAACTGGAAGAGATTTAAAAAGAAGATACTTTGAGGACTGTTCGTGTTACATCTGGAAGGAGCTGTTTAATTACTAACCCCAATGGACTTTACTAACTGCATTAACAGAGTGACTTTGGACTTCGCAATAGTTAAAAAGAAGATCTTCTAACCATGATAGATGCCAAAATTGGTATTGGTTATTAACCTAAACTAACCCTCACTAACAGGAAAAATTTCACTCCATCTTTTTCTTTCTCCATCTGTCTACCCTTCCCGTTTCTTATAAAAAGAATAAAATTCTCTCTTTTTAAGAGAGTTTTACAAAAAAAAAAAAAAAAAGGAGAATTGGCATGTAACACCCAATGTTCCTTCTAAGCTGTGGAGTCTTGTGAGCAAAAAGTCTACTTTGTGAGCTGCTGGCCTTAAAGTTGTGAGCGAGCGATTTGGTTCCTGCCTGAATTAGTTTGCTCTGGAGCCCTCCTTCCTGAGCTAAGGCAAAAATGTGTGAGCCAGAGGCTAAAAAACTGTGAGCTAGCTCACACTAACTCAGCTTAGAGGGAACCCTGGTAAACCCCCCACCCCCCACCCCTTTTGCCCTAGTTATGTGGCTGCCTTAGGATTGCCAACTCCAGCTTTGGAAATTCTTGGGAGACTTGGGGCCACTGCCTGGAAGGATGGAGTTTGGAAAGGGAACTCCGTGGGGACGAAAAGCCATAGAACCCACAGGCCAAAGCTGCCATTCATTCCAGGGGATTTGATCTCTAGTATGGAGATCAACTGTAATTCTTTAAGAACTCCAGCCCTCTCCCGAGCCCTCCTGCTCATTGACCAGGTAGGGCTCCATACTAATATCTGCACAATTTTGCCAGTCTCCAGCAATGTTCCCTCTAAGCTGTGAAGTCTTGTGAGCAAAAATTCTATTTTGTGAGCTACTGGCATTAAAGTTGTGAGCGAACGATTTGGCTACTGCATGAATTAGTTTGCTCTGGAGCCATCCTTCCCGAGCTAAGAGAAAAATGTGTGAGCCGGAGGCTAAAAAACTGTGAGCTAGCTCACACTAACTCTGCTTAGAGGGGGCATTGGACTCTCCAGCGCTGTTCATTAATACACTTGTCCTGCCTTCTATTTTCCCGTCTCACCCAACAGAGGAGCCCTTTTAGACTAACAGCATACTCCTAGTCCTAAACGTGCTTGTTTTGCAATAAATTGCACAGACTTCAGAGGAATATTTTCTTGTAAAGTGGTTTAGGCCCGCAGCCTAACAGACCTGAGTTTTATTTCATACAGTGAAAAGTGGCTCAAGCGACAAAAACTGTAAATATCTAATTGGTCACTTGCATGCCGATCACGTCGATCCAGGGATCAAGAGACACACGCCTTTGCAAGGACGCACACGATACACAAGAAGCCACAAAAGCTTCATCCTTTGGGGAGACTGCAAGACACACCTACCAGGCTGCGAAAGATCCAGAGTTCCCGTGGAGTTTCCTGCCATTTCTCTCTCTTAATCCTCCCGATTCCGAAAGAGAAACCGGTCCAAGCCACACAACCCCATCCACGCGGCTCATGCTTTCGCCGTCACACCCCTCCACCCTCCCCTTTGCCAGGATCATGTGAGACACCAGCTGAGCACAGTCACATGGCTCTTGTTGTGTGGGAGTTTAGGAAGCGCGTCTGGAGATCAGCTGCTTTTCCTCCGTTCGGGTTATGTGGGGACTTGCCGTGCAAAGTAACCGCTGAGCCGCATATTTACTGTTCAGGTTGGGGAGAGCAGCTGCGCTTCCGGCACGATCGCAGCTTCATTCCCAGAAAAGGAGCAGCCGGCCTCTTACCGTATCCAAACTAGCAGAACTGCCTTTAATTTAATGGATCCCAATTGTAGTTCGGATTTTATTAATACAGAGGAATTGGTAAGACTATGAGAAAAGATATCCTCCCCCTTAGCAGAGGAAGACAGTGGAGTACATACATTACACTAAGGTAGACTAAAATATTTCTGGTGCTCCTCATTCCTCACCACTATTCCAAATAAAAAATCCGAGGGTACCAAAGAGCAGATCTAACGTGAGTGAACAATGTCTCTGCACCATGTTTCTGGAAAGGTGGTATATCAATTGACTAAATTACCTGTAGAAATTGTTCAGATGAATAGATCTTTTTTTGGGGGGGGAGTTTAAACTCTATATGTAACATGGAACAAAGAATATATTTATTGCACACGTTTTGTCTAAAATTGTGGGAGAGGCTATTGATCCAATAGTGACAAAGCTATTTCGTAGGTCTGTATAACCAAAGGTAAAATCAATGTTTCACGTCTACTGCAAATGTTAACCAGTAGAGTGTTAATTAAAAACAAATGAGGCTTCAACCCTGGTGGTGTTAAATATGTTCTTACAACTTCCTGGTCATGCTGGTCAGGTGCAGACAACACATGGAAGCAAGATTTTAAAAACAGCTGGGCAACAAGAGAGACACCTAGTTTCACAATAATAAACTGAGGTCTTGTGACACCTAAAAGACTTAACAAGTTGTCACTCTAGTGTAAACTGTAATAGACTAGAACCCACTTTGTCATATGCATATAGTGTCCTTTTGTAGCCAGACACATTGCCCTGGGTATGTAAATAAAATAATGAAAAATAGTTGTAAATAGCGAGTTCAGAGTACAAGATGAAATGTAATTATGTAAAATTCAAATGCAAACAAGGAAAGTCTGTTGTTGTTCAGTCGCACAGTCGAGTCCGACTCTTCGCGACCCCATGGACCAGATCACGCCAGGCCCTCCTGTCTTCCGCTGTCCGCTGAAGTTTGCTCAATTTCATGTTCGTTGCATCGATGACACTGTCTAACCATCTCATTCTTTGCCGTCCCCTTCTTCTTTGACCTTCAATCTTCAAGCTGGGAAAGATTGAAGGAAAGTCTAGAAACCATTAATAATGGCAGTAATTTGTAATGGTGCTATCTCCCTGTTTTGTTAAACTGGTTAAAAACCTGTAATGACGGTTTCTTCTATTTCTATCTTGATCGAGAATAATGTAAATCTGATTACTGTGATGAAATCCCAAAAAGTTTTTGAGTCCAATAGACCTGAACCAAAAAATAATAGTTTAAAAAGATTGCACACCCCTAGTTAGGGTTGCCAGCCCCCAGTGGGGAGTGGGGGATCCCCTGATTTCATGGGCTCCTGCCCACCACCAGCTTGGTGACCGGCAGGGTTAGGCCCACCCCAACTGCCATGACCTGACCTGACGTCCTGACATCCTGCAGAAGTGATGTCATGATGCCAGGGTTGTTGTGTGGCAATGCTGTGGTATTTTGGGCAAAACTCTATGGTAACCATAGAGTTTTGCCCCAAATATCCTGGCGTCGCTGTGCAACGTCTTTGGCATGATGACCTCACTTGACGTCATCACATTGGGGATGTCGCACACAGAGATGTCGGGGCCCCCCAGAGAGTTCCCTCCCACCCATCCCCCTCAGCAAGAGCTTAGGACCTTCCCACAGTCTCAGAAAAGCTGGAGACCCTTGGTATAATGCCATAGAGTTCACCCTCCAAAGCAGTCATTTTTTTCCAGGATAACTGATCTCTGAAGTCTGAAATCTGTTGTAATTCCAGGACACTATTTAGCACTGATGGAAACCTCATTTCACCTCACGCACCACCATGCTACCACTTTTTAAATGTAGTCCGATTACACACACACCCGTGCATAACACACACAGCCCTATCAAGGAGCCCAAAATGTTCTATAACTAGGGGATAAGAAATTAAGGCTAGGCTCACACAGGCAAAATGAAGTGGCAAAGCTCAGACTCTGAGGTGGGGCAGAATGGCCTGAATTGTTCCAGACCCCAGTGGTTGGGATTCTATCTTTGAATGTTCCTCGGCATTAAAAAGAAAAAAGAAAACAAGTGCAGAAAGGAGAAAAGGTAGATGCTCTTTTTTTGCTTGCTGCGCTATTTTTTTTAAAAAAACTTTTAATTGCTTTTTAAAAAACTTGTTATTGAAAGCTCCTCGACATGGAAAAGAAAACAAGCGCAGAAACGAGAAAAGGTAGAAGCTCTTTTTTTTTGCTTGGTGTGCTGATTTTTTTTAAAAAAACTTTTAATTGCCTTTTTAAAAACTTGTTATTGAATGTTCCTCAGCATGAAAAAGAAAACAAGCATAGGAAGGAGAAAAAGGCAGATGCTCTTTTTTTTGCTTGCTGCGCTGATTCTTTAAAAAAAATCTTTTAATTGCCTTTTTAAAAACTTGTTGTTGAATGTTCCTCGGCATGAAAAAAGAAAACAAGTGCAGAAAGACGAAAAGGTAGATGCTCTTTTTTGCTTGCTGCGCTGATTTTTTTTTTAAAAAAAAACTTTTTATTGCATTTTTTAAAAACTTGTTATTGAATGTTCCTCGGCACAAAAAAGAAAACAAGCATAGGAAGGAGAAAAAGGCAGATGCTCTTTTTTTGCTTGCTGCGCTGATTCTTTTTAAAAAAATCTTTTAATTGCCTTTTTAAAAACTTGTTATTGAATGTTCCTCGGCATGAAAAAAAGAAAACAAGCGCAGAAAGGAGAAAAGGTAGATGCTCTTATTTTTTTTTTTTGCTTGCTGCGCTGATTTTCGATTTTGCCGGTGTTTGCTTTTTACTACTAATTAAACCCATCGGGGAGCGTTGCGAAACGTCCATTCCGCCGGGGGCTGCGTGCCTAGCCTCGTTCTGCTGATGCTGACATTCGCAGGGCTTCAGAAACACGGGAGCGACTCCTGCGGAAATAGACGCCGCTGTCCCGTCCTTGACCCTGTTTCGAAGGTGCCGTTTGTGAAGGCTCGTCCAGCCGGTTGGGAGGGCCTCCCCAGGAAGGCCTCCGGCCATTCCTGCTGCCCCGGGGACTCCGCCTCGCCGGCCCCTTGGGCACTCTGGGGCGCGCGAGCCGAGGCGCACCGAGGAGAGCCGCCGAGATTCCGGCTGAGGCCCCGCTGCATCGCGCATGCGGCTGGGCAGGTCTTCCCCCAGCTGCCGACTTGGCTGACGCCGCGGCGGTCGTCGCGGGTTCAACGAGGGGAGGGCGCCGGGCGGCTGGGACTCCTCTCTCGCGCGCCGTGTCTGGCCGGCGATGGGCTTAGACTGGAGCAGCCCCGAAGAGCGGGAGCCCCTCTTGCAGCCGCCGCCGCCGCCGCCGCCGCCCGCTTTCCCTTCGCATCCCCAGTATCACCAGCATGCCCAGCTCCGGAGGCCGGCAGCGGCAGCAGCAGCAGCGGCGGCGGGTGCATCACGAGTTGCGTCCCGCGGACGGGAGCTGCCGCCGGCCGGGCCCCCGGCGCGCCTGGTGCCGGTGCTGGGTCGCGTCTACGGGCGGCGCTGGCTGGTCCTGCTGCTCTTCTCGCTGCTCAGCTTCTTCCAGGGCCTGGTGTGGAATACTTGGGGCCCCATCCAGAGCTCGGCCCGCCAGGCCTTCGCCTTCTCCAGCATGGACATCGCGCTGCTCGTCTTCTGGGGGCCCATCGGCTTCGTGCCCTGCTTCGCCTTCATGTGGCTCATGGACAAGAAGGGTAAGGAGTGGGGACGCGCGGCGATGCCCCCTTCTGAGCTATGGGGGGTCTTGTGAGCAAAAATTGCACTTGGTGAGCTACTCTGGCATTGAAGTTGCGAGCGAGCCATTGGGCTGCTGCATAGGTCAGTCTGCTCTGGAGCCCTCCTTCTTGAGCGGAGACAAAAATGTGTGAGCCGGAGGCTAAAAAACTGTGAGCTAGCTCACACTGACTCAGCTTAGAGGGAACACTGGTGGGGAGGTCCTAAGCGAGAGCCTGTTGCTGCACTGGTCAGCACTTTGCCATCGAGCTCTTGGAATAGAAAGAAGCCCTTAGCCCTGTTTTCCTTTTATTTTTGGCCACTGTGTGACACAGAGTGTTGGGCTAGATGGGCCATTGGCCCGATCCAACCTTGGCTTCTCTTATGTTCACAACGAACCTGTGAGGTAAGAACATAACATAAGAAAAGCCAATGTTGAATCAGGCCAACGGCCCATCTAGTCCAACACTCTGTCACACAGCAGCCAAAATATACCAGGTGCCATCAGGAGGTCCAGCAGTGGGGCCAGGACACCAGAAGCCCTCCCACTGCTGCCCCCTCCAGCACCAGTTCCAGGCAGGCCAGGAACTGAGGCCTGTCAATCCCTCTTGTTGACAACTGTAGCCTCTGTCATGTGTTACACATTTCTTACCTGAAAAGCTTTTTTTAAGTGAACCAGTTTCCATATCTAGCTTGTATTTGTGAAGAGTTTTATATTCTTGGGAGGCTGTAAACGTTGATGCTGCCTGGAGTTTGTTATTGTTCTGTTTTTGCTGTATTTCTGGCATTGTAGTTTTAAATGTAGAAAGAATACTCCTTAACAGTGACAGGTTTATTGGTAAGAAATTCACCTTGATTGCTTTCAGGGCCAGCTTGCTCACTAGGCAAACTAGGCATTCGCCTAGAGCGTGCCGGCCCTTAGGGGCGCCAAAAGCCCCCTGCCAAAAACCCACCCCTTCCCTGGCTTTCCAGCGCACCCCGCAGCTGCGGGACGCCGGCAAGCCAGCGCTCAGACAGAAGGGACGGGGGTTTAAACCCCCGCCCCTTCCCTGGCTTGCTGGCACTCAGACGGGGAGAGGCAGGCAGGCGGAGCCGGAAGCGCCGGTGGGAGTGGAGGGGGCGCACGTCAGAGGGGGGGAGGGAGAGTTAGCCGGCCGGCCAGTGCCTCGGAACAGTGCTGCATCTCTCTTAGTCAGGCCGGAGAGGGAGGGCGCGCAAGTGGCGGAGAGAAGGGCTCTCTGGGGCGTGCTCCAGGAGGTTGGCAACCCCATAACTGGGCACATGCCCGGGGGGCGCCAGAAGGTAGCCCACCTGGGGCACAAAAAAACCTCGGGCTGGCCCTGATTGCTTTCATCATTCTTAGCGATGCTAACTTTAAGTTGTCACCCAAAGTTCTTGTGTTTAACCCTTGTTGCTCAAGTTATTATGGCATGATAGTGAACGAAATCAAACTTTACGTAATACTTCCCTACCCAATATCGAATATTTTGTCTATATGTGGAAGTCTGTGTTGATCTTCTCTAACGTCTGTCTTTTATAGTAACTGTCTTCCTTGGCTATGTTAAGGGCTGTAATATCTTGATATGAAAGTGATTTAGGAAGTATCCACAGGTTGTTAGATCTTGTACTGTTATAGGATGTGAATGATTATAATAGTACAGTATCCAATAAAGTGTACATCACATCTTAGTTAGGGCTGGTAGCTTAATAATCAATAACCAATATCACTTCAGGAATGTATTTTTAATTTTCATTTATTTATTTTGAGGGTTACTTATCCTGTCTTTTTATTCCTAAGCTGATGAGGTTATATCAATCTGGTAAAACAGTAGACACCATAAAACCGGCACAAAACAAAAAAGGGCAGCAGACCCCCCCCATAGAAACAGCACCAAGTAATAGTAAAACTTTAAGAATCAAATCAAAGCAAGCAAAACAGTAATGTGACTCAATGAAACAGTTCCAGGAGGGTATCCGTGTTGGTCTGAAGCAGCAGAGCAAAGTTTTCGTCCGGTGGTAACTTTAAGACCCAGCTTTCATGTGCACGCACATTTCTTCAGACGCACTGAAACAGAAGTCCCCAACCATTAGAGGAGTTCCGGTGGGTAGCCAGAACAAAATTTGAGTCCAGTAGCACCTTTAAGACTAACAAAATGTATTCAGAGTGTAAGCTTTCGTATGGAAAGCAGACTTCTTCATATAGGTAGAGGGTAAAATAAAAGAGTCAATAAAATAGTAGCAGTCAAAGTCTAAAATTGGAAAGAGTGTGGCAGATAAGTTATTTAGAGCCCCTATGAAACGGAGTTCAATTTTTTTCTCTCCACAAAGTCACCCAAAATAATGCTGACCCAAAACAGAGCGGTCTAAAGTGGGGGGGTGGTAATGAAAAAGGCTCTTTCTTGGGTGCCTGCTAACATCCCACAGACAGTGAGGGTTTTCCTGCTGATCCCGAATCCCTGGCAGGTTTAGATTGGTGGAAGCAGTTTTGCACGTACTTTGGAGCTGAATTGTTCCAGACTTCGAAGGTCAACAGTGTTATTTTGAATTAGGTTAGTGTACAAATTGGGAATCAGTTCACTAAACACTAGACTTATTTGCACATTTTGCTGATGTTGGGCCTTAATCTTTGTTTCAAAAAGCCAAGAACACAGTCAGTGTAACACAATCAATGTAGCAGATTGGGCCAACCCAACGAGACATAGAAATGTGCAGGCTTTTGAGTTCTCTTCATCATGCTGTATGTTACAAAATAAAAAACGAAAGAGAAAACAAGTGAGTTACATGGTTTGTTTTTCCGCTGTTTTAATGGTTTTATTGCTAGTGATTTTTATGCTTTTAAGTATTTTATATGTCATTGCCCCTATGTGTTATCGGCAATGTATGGCTTGCTGCCTCTTGTTTGCCGCCCTGAGCCCATGTGGAAGGGCGGGGTATAAATCTAATAAATAAATAAATAAATAATTTTCAGGCCATGGTTTTAAGATCTTTGCCTGCCGGAACATCCACCATATGTTGACCGTGGCTTTTTAGCTTTTACTTTTGGACCAACATGGGTATAAACAACTTACGTTCATTTGTCATCGTGGTTCTTGGTTACTTAAAAGTTTTGGTAGCCAGTGGAAATCTTGTATGTCTAGTTGCTGCAGTGAAAATCATATCAGTTGCACTAATTTTGAAACCACAGTTGTTATGTTTAAATGCAATGAGACAGTCAATGGATTATGTACATGTTTTTTCCTGTGAAAAAAATACTTTTTATGCAGGAAGTGTGAAGAAGCCCACCAATGAATAGTAAACCAATGTGGACATCAGATGGTTTATAAATGAGTTCCCCTCATTCCGTAACACAGCAGATAGGACCTAAATTCTCATCTGGGGCTAATGTGGTTATAAATGCCTTCCAAAGATAGACACATACAGTATGTCCCACCTCTCTGGAATGTGATCCTGTCTCCTCATAGTCATATTTTAAAGCTCTATTAAAGAAGATCAAATCAATTACAATCATGTTTTTATGAGCCACTGTATCATATGTGGCTCAAAAGAGCAGGCATACAAGGTCCAGCACTGGATTAAGGGCCCTACTTGCCAGAATAAGCTACATGCCTTTTTCTTCCCCTTGGTGTGGTTAATAATTTTCAAGCTAAATGCATTTGTGCTGTCCAGGCAGCGGTGGCAGGGTCTAAATCATTAGCACAGAGCTAAGACATGTGGCAAGCAATTCAGCTGTCCTGCTTGCCAAGTAAAGGATGCTTCTGTGCATCACGACATTTAAAGTAGGTAAAAGGTTTTAGATGATTATGTAATAGCAGAAGGATACCTTTAAAATTAAAAGCATTATTGATATTGCAACAAGTGTCATTCCCAGGTTGTATATCCTTGGGATGTGATAAGTGAGTGAACCTGGTATGGTGGCTCAGAGGTATTTAGAATCCGGGACGTCTAGCTTTTCCCACTTATACCAACTAGACGTTACTGCCTCTGCCCTCTTCCACTTTCTTCTAGCTGGGAGCAATGTTCCCTCTAAGCTGCGGAGTTTTGTGAGCAAAAATTCTACTTTGTGAGCTACTGGCATTAAAGTTGTGAGCAAGCCATTTGGGAACTGCATAAATCAGTTTGCTTTGGAGCCATCCTTCCTGAGCCAAGACAAAACTGTGTGAGCCGGAGGCTAAAAAACTGTGAGCTGGCTCACACTAACTCAGCTTAGAGGGAACACTGGCTGGGAGTGCTCTCACTCCTACATTTTCCAACCTCTACAGTCTGTTCCATCCACCCCAGATTCAGTACGAATCACTTGTATAAGAACAGGCCATAGAAACGAGCAAGGTGGCGTGAATGATTAAAGACGGAATAAGCAATACTCAAGTATTTTATCCTTAGAGTGTCTAGTGGATCTTTTGCAGCAGATGTTCGCCTGGCCTTGGAGAGTTTGAACAAGTTCTCTTGTAAATGAGTACTAGAATCATTCTGACTAAACCTTGCAAGATAGACCAGATAAAACAACCCTCCACAGAGTACTTTGCCATATTGGCTGTTTCTGCATCCACATTCTATATTCATTGACAGATTTATCTGTATCAGAAGAAAGCAGATAACTAAGTCATCCTGGGCTGTGTGTTGGTAGTTAATTTTTGTCTGTCTTTTCTTGACCATAATTCTAGAGGTGTAAATAGAACAGAAGCTGAGTGGCACCTTGAAAGACTAACAGAAATTATTGCAGCATCAGAGATCGCTTAATCTGGTGCATGGGGTGTATATCCACAGGAGATAAATATTTAGGCTTAAAGTCCAAACTATCAGAAAGGTGGTAGTGGAGAGAGATTACAAAGAGAGGCCAGTTAGAAACAATGGTGACAGTTTTCTTTCAGTAATCTTGGATGGCAGCCCTTTCCATGCTTACAGACTGACCCTGCCCCCCCAGCACATCTTCTTACTAACACCAGTGGTCCATGCAACACAGAGACAAACCCAGGAACCAAACTTTGCAGCAAACCTAAATACCAGCTGTGTGCCCATATGTACAGGACCTAATAACAGTGACTACATCATCCAGGGCTCATCCTTCTGTGTAATATATCCTATCAAGTGTTAACAGTGCCATCCATCTCTCTATATTAGACAACCCTATGCAAAAGAATAAATGGACATAGAATCATAGAATGTTAGAGTTGGAAGGGATCTTGCAGGTCATCTAGTCCACCCCCCTGAACTCTGCAGGAGTATAGCTGAAAGATAGCCCTACATACCTACAACATACCCGAAAGATGGCTGTTCAGTCTCTGCTTGAAAATGTCCAGCAAAGGAGCATCCACTGCTTCCCGAGGCAGTCTGTTCCACTGCTCAACCACTCTTACAGTTAGGAAGTTTCTCCTGATATTAGCCAGTAACAACTCCCTTGTAATTTCCACCTATTAGATCTAGTCTTGCAATTCGGAGCAAGAGAGAACAGATCTACTCCATCTTTTACATGACAGCCCTTCAAATACTTGAAGACTGCAATCATGTTCCCTCTAAGCCTTCTTTTTTCCAGGCTAATAAGCATACCCAACTCTTCCAGCCTTTCCTCGTAAAACTTGGATTCCAACCCTCTCACCATCCTGGTCGCCCTCTTCTGCACATGCTCGAGCTTGTCAACATCCTTCCAACATGTTTCTGACATTAATAAATGTAAGACCTAGAAACCTGTGCGGAAATACTTTAATGTTCCAGAACATACTGTTCCTGGTCTAAAGTTATTGTTTTATAGAACAACTTCAAATGGAGAATCCGTCATCAAGAGATTCATCACGCTGTCTCTAGTAGGGTTGGGTACAGACTAGGAAATTCCAGTTTGGTTTGGGGCTCGCAAACTGGTTCCATACCAAATACCTGAGCCAAAAACCCTGCTTGAATTGAACCAGTTCAGGTCCCCCTGGAGACACGTTCATACCACTTCCGTGCAGGCCCATAGCCAGAAAATTTTCAGTGGAGGGGCACTGGGGGAACCAGTGGGGTGTGATGTCACAAAATAAGAAATACAATAAATATGGGCCTGGGTGTATACCAGCTCTAAGGGAATAATGGTCATTTTTTTCCTCATTTAATACTTCAGCGTTGATCAGGAAATCTCTCATGATCACGAAGGGTCCTCCTGTGGCTCTTGCAGCCTGATCCCATGAAGTTTGGTGCACCTTTCTGGCCACAAGATCCAGCAGAAAACTGCCTTGAAACATGCACTGCCCATCTGGTGTAGTGGTTAAGTGTGTGGACTCTAATCTGGGAGAACTGGGTTTGATTCCCCACTCTTGCACTTCCAGCTGCTAGATGACCTTGGGCAAGCCATAGTTCTGTCAGAGCTGTTCTCTCAAGGACAGTTCTCTCAGAGCGCTCTCATCCCTGCTTACCTCACAGGGTGTCTGTTGTTGGGGGGGAAGGAGTTTGTAAGCCGCTCTGAGACTCCAAGTGAAGGGTGGGGCATAATTCCAATCTCCTCTCTTCCCTTCTCTTCTTCATCTGCTTCCCTTCAGTGGTCCATGCCGGTCTTGTTGTTTTGTTTGCAGCAACGCCAAGGAAGGCGAGAGACTCTGGGTGGCTCTTGCCAGCCTGTCAGGCGCCACTGGCTAGCTCCCATTGGGCAGTGCCAACCTTGGGCTCCACAGCCAGTTCTTAATCCCAGCCCATTGGCCAGGGGAGAAAGAGGCAGGCGGGAGAGAGCATGTGCTGGGTGTGAGATGTGAGGCAAGGGTAAGGAGGCTGTTGGCTGAGTTGGTGCCGACTCCTGAGAGAGCCACTGGGCAGTGGTGGCCACACTGCGCCAGCCCTGGCACCAGCTGGCTAATCAGAAGAAGGGCGCAGTGAGGACTGGAGAAGGTGCAGGGCCGGCTAGCTAATCATGAAGCAGGGCGGGGTGCAGCTTGGCGCAAGTAATACAACTAATTATTCTAAAAACCTGTTTTTGAGTAAAGTATGGCTGTTAAATGAGGGGGCATGGCCACGAACTGCCTCACTGCAGCTAGGGCCTGCTTCCGGGTGGCGTTGGACACTGCCCCAGCGTGTCTGCATCATCCAAAAGTAAAACAAGCACATTGCCCCCAAAGTGTTCATGTCACTTCTGGGTGGTGTTGGGCGCCACCCCAGCATGTCCATGTTTCCTGAAATTGACATGGACATGCCAGAGGCAGCACCCAACACCACTCTGTAATTGGCATGGGTGCATCAGGGTCTGGACATCCAAATCGAGCAGAAGCTCGGTGAGTGTTTGGGGACGGCTCCTTTTTCGAACCATGGTTTGGGGTTCGTGAACTGGGCAAAGTCTGGTCCAGACTATGGCTTGGGTTTGGGTCTGTGCCCATGCCGAGTCTCTAGTACCATTCTTGAATATGGACTTGAATTTCCTCACTTACTTCAGGTGAGATCCAGTAATGCAGCATGATCAACCCTTGATAGTAATTAGTTATGCTTATGTTTACCCTACTCTGCCTGTCTGCCTACAGTTGTGAATGACCCTCACCAACTTTGATTGGTTATTTCTAACTGGTCTCTTTGTAACCTTGCCCCACTTCCACCTTTCTGTTGCTAGCAGTTTTTGGGGGGCCGTGTACAGTAAAGTTTAGCTTGTGGAGAAGAGGGACTCTCTGAAGTGTAGAGTAGAAAAATAACAGGGCAAATGTATGAAAAATTGGAAAGAGTTTTCCAGCCTGAGAGCAAAATACACCTTTTATTAGGTTCTGTGTATGGGCAGTCAGGTGAAATGGACAGGTCCTGATCATGTTCTTTTGGAAATCGGGTGTGAAAAAAACTGAAGGATATAATAAAAACTAAATGTGAAATTCATTGTTAGAAATAGGGAAATACTTGCCTTGTCTTGCCCAGTGCAATAGATGTATAACCTTTATTATGAAATATTGGGGAGAATGTTGACAGTTCAGTTGAAAGTGCAGGAAAAAACACAGTTACGTTAGAAACAGGGCATTCTTGTTCCTCCTGTAGAAACAGACAACTATGTTTCATGTGTTTTAATTTATACATTTATCTTCTTGTGTCTGAAAGGCTTCAGGTGGATTACGGCATTTTAAAACTAAATGCTTGATAAAATAAAATTAAATAACTAAACGTATGGGAAGATGATTTGAAATGGGATTGCATCAAATTTTGTGGAAGGAATTAACTTTGCTAAATTAGGACATCTTAAAGGAAATGAGATGGAAGTTTTCTTACAGGTTGTTAAAGAAATGGTTGTATTGCTAAATTCTTCTTCTGGGTTGAAGATAGATTAGTTTTGCAGTTTTGTGATGCATTTATGGTATAAAAATCTTTATTTTTACATGACTATGGGAAAATTTGTAAATGGCTTGGTGCTGAAACTTGCACATGTAGAAAGGCAAGTTGGCAAATCTACCTTTTAGTGAAAACAGCCATAAAGCTTCAGTGGATCTTAATTGAACTGTGTGGTGCCTGTTTGTCTATTGGTTGTCAATACTGTGATAACTGGCGCTCTCAGACAAGCTCTGTGTTGTGTGAACTTTATATAAATTGGACTTCTCTGTGATCCTGGCCCTAGAAGGCTTGCATTTTTATGGCTGTGATAATGAATCATTGAAGTCACTGGAATGAGACTAAAGTTTGTTGTCAAAGGCTTTCACGGCCAGATTTCTTTAGTTGCTGTAGATTTTCCAGGTTGTATGGCATTGGTCTTGGCATTGTAGTCTCTCTGGGTGTGTGTCTGGCTATCAACCAGTCTCTCTCTCACTGTCAGTGAAGTGGGGCCTGAAGTAGAACACTGTGGAGGCCATTTCAAAAGGTATTGGGGGGGATTCAATCCTCCCTGAGTTTTTTTACTTTTTGGATTTTTCTGGAGACCCAGGAAGTCCCCCGAGACTGTAGAAAAACCTGTTGGGGGAGAGTGTGCCCCTATCTGCAGAAATAAGTATCTGCATATAGAGGAGACTGTTGAGAATTAGATATATAAATACCTTATGAAAAATGTTTATGCCCATATAGAGATGGGAGCATATTTTCTTTGATTGTAAAATATATGAACATATTAGGGAAATATTTATTAAACCCATAATTGCTAGCCTGCCTGGGAAAGATAGAAAGGATTATCTTTTAATAACGTTAGCTGCTGGGAATAGGGAAATTACTTTTAAAGTGGCCAAATATGGCTGAATGGTCCTCAATAACAGGAAAACCTGGTTAAATATGGCTAATCTTAGATAAGTATTGATACAATCCAATATATACAGTTACTTGAATTTATGTATACCATATTAAGTATATTACAGTGGGATAGAATTTTATTGAATGTTTGGATATATTTTAAGGTACATATCAATGGCTGTTGATTGATCTGTAGAAATCTGGAAATTGGCAACAATGGTTCCCCAGGAGGAAACAGCTGGTTTGGAGGATGGAGTCTATGGCATTGTACCTGTCTGAGGACCCACCCCTTAAACCCCACCCTTTCCAGGCTCCACCCCTCAAATCTCCAGGCTTCACCCCTCAAATCTCCAGGAATTTCCCAACCTGGAGGTGGCAACACTATCTCCTTCCCAGCCACCCATCAGTGTACCTTTATCTGCCCTCTGACTTCAGCTTTCCATCCCCCACCCCACCTGGAACCTCCACCTAGGAAAAGTACAGACTTTCTCCACAGTGGGGACCAAAGCAGCTCATATCATTCTCCTCTTCCCCTTTTGATCTGCACTTCTGCTGAAAGTCTGCAAGTGGTCTGAATCATCCAATCAGCTTCCACAAGAAGAACCTGGGTCTGGCAGACCCTGCTCTTAAGCACTAACTGCTACGTCACACTGGCTGTCATGGGAGGCCCACCTCAGCAGGGTATAATGACACCATTTTCTCCGGAGGAACTGATCTCTGCCATCTGGAGAGCAGTTGTAATTCTGAGTGATCTCCAGCCCTCACCTGAAGATTGGCAACAATGGTTTCCCAGGAGGAAATGGCTGGTTGGGAGGATGGAGTCTATGGCATTGCACCTGACAGAGGTCCCACCCCTCCTCAAACCCCACCCTCTCCAGGTTCCATCCATCAAATCTCCAGGAATTTCCCAACCTAGAGTTGGCAATCCTATCTCCTTCCAATCCAACCATCAAGCTACTTTTATCTGTCCCTCTGACTTCAGCTTTCCATCTCCCCCCCACTACCTGGAGCCTCTACCTCATCTTTCTCTGCAGTGGGGACCCAAACAGGAGGGAAGCGACCTCAGAAGGGTATAATGACCATTCTGCAAAGCAACTGTTTTTTCCAGGGAAACTGAGGTCCGCCGTATAGAGAGCAGTTGTAATTCTGAGTGATCTCTGACCCTCACCTGGAGAATGGCAGCAACAGTTCCCCAGGAGAGAATAACTGCTTTGAAGGGTGGACTCTATGGCATTCTATTCAGCTGAGGCCTCTCCGCTCCCCAAATCTTGGCTTCCGTAGACTCCAGCACAAAATCTCCAGGAATTTCCCAACCTGGAGCTGGCAACCCTAGTCAGGATTGGCCCCAATGAGTTCCCACAAAGGCCAGGAAATGGCCTCCTGGCTTTGCCTTTTTACTGACAGAACCAAGCTTGGTTGCCTAGCAACAGCCACTGAGGGAAAAGGAGCCAAGCAGGAGAAGTGTCTTCATCAGGAGAGACAGCTGTTTTGGCAGTTTCTGATAGGGAACAGTGGCTGAGGCAGCAGTGGGCAGGGAAGAGGGAGCAAACCCAGCACCCAGCCAATGACACACGAGTACTCTTGATTGGCAGTTGATGGGCCAATGGCTGATGGAATGCATAGCACAGCCAATGCGAGAGCTAGAAATGGTCAGCGTGTCTGTCCCTTAGGTCTATACCTTCAGAACCTTGGGCTAATTTGTTACGTAGCTGTTCTGTCCAGCGACGTCTCCTAAAGCCAGGAGAGAGATCTTTGGTGGGTTCAGATGTTCAGATTAAAAAAATTATGTTCCTAAAATGTATTACTAGTCTTAAGGGGCAGTGTTCACTAGTACTACTGCTATCTACTTTGAATTGATTCACCTGACCTAACAAATTGGGAGAAGCTGCCAAATAGTCAATTGCGGTTGCATGAAAAGAGGATAAAAATGTATAAGAGTCCTCTGAGATATCAAACTTTGTCCCATTTAAGATATACAAGTTATGTGTTACGTAAGGAGAACAACTCAAGAAGTTTTAGGCTGGTGAGAATGACAAGGGTGTGAGGGACCTGGTCATCCGTCTCCATGAGACAGTTCTCCTGTTTTCTGGCTTCATTCTAGAGAATCCCCAGACACATGCTAGCCGTATCTATAAAATAATCAGATATGGTCTTGGCATTGAGGAACCATCACAAGCATCTAGTCCTGCAGCATCTGAGAAGACAACATCACTTGAAGAGGCTGCAAAAATGGGAGAAACTGACTAAAAATTACTCTTCTTGACCAGCTCCTACTGTCCTTAAAGTTTGCAATACAACATACCTGTGCTGTAAACATGTTTTATCTCTGCCAATCCTGGTCTTGCCAATCCGATTCTTGTCAGTTGGCACTAACTAAAGCTGCTACTAATCTTTGCCTTATGCTGTTGGACTGTTATCAATGGAGCTGGAAGCAAAGCAGCTAAACGTGTTCCCCTTCTGAGCTTATTTTAATAAGCGATAAACAGGCTCAATATGGCTTTTAACCTAATCGTAAAACAGCACTTGCAGTCCCAACTCAACACAAGGAACGTATCTGGTGTCCAGTGCAAAAATATGGTAATGTTTTGTATGGTTTCAGGTTAAGCAATATAACTTAAAAGCATCTGCCTAGTGAAATCCTAAATAAAATGTTTGCATATTAAAAAAGAGAAAAAGGCTTTAGGCTGGCCTTATTGACTGCTAAACCTGAGGAGCAACGGTCTAGTAAGGAAGCTCGCTTGGTGAGCTGAGCATCTTGGGCCAATCCTTGCATTAAAGTCTCCACATAAAATCATTTTAAAATTAGGGTATTGAACCAGTAAAGATTCAAGAGTGGTAGAAAGCTGGTCCCATGTTTTTCCTTTGCCCTGAACTTTAAGGAATTTTGGAGGTAGGTACAAATTAACGCACACAGGATAACCATTTGCTGCCCCTTAACTAGTAATATCTGAATATAATGTGGGCAAATACTATCTACCTCTTGGATTTCTGCATTTAAATCAACATTGAAAAACGCTGCTAGACCGCCATTCCCTTGACCTTTAGAGTGAATCTTAATTGCAGGAGTAGCAAATGTCCTGGAAACTTGGAGGCTTATTGAGGCAGGATCTTGTACTCAGGTTTCCTGTATAAATAAAATACCAGATTGTCTTAAAAATTTAGGGAATTCTGGGTCATAAAATTTGTTGTGCCACCTTTCCATGTTCCATGACAGGATTTTTAATTGTCAGTCTCCTGAGATTTTTCCCAGGTCCCCTCCCGCATCATTAAAAATACAGCCATTTCTTGGAGGGGCTCCATTGTCATGAATACTTAGTTCATGTGGGGGATAGTGGTAGCCTTCAGATTCGCATTCCATCACATGGAGATATCCTCATTATAAGTGGTGTTATCTGTGTTTACATTGGTAGGTGGGACAGTAGGTGGAACTGGGACTTAAGTTGATGGAGGATCGTGCTCTGAGCTGTGGTGGAGATCCTTTAATTTACAAAGTTTTCTGCTTAGCCAATCTACAAAGTTTTCTGCTTGTTGTTATTGCTAGTTGCTCAGCTTCCGGGAGAGCCAAAAACAAATTTATTAGATCTTCTTCAATGAGTGTAAATTCTCAGCTCCTCCTTGATTGACTATAGTATTTTTAGGATAGATTTATTTTCTAAATTTTAAATGTGGGTAATTGCTATGCAATATGTTCAGACTGCTGAAGAGTAAATTGGGTTGTGTTCGGACCTAAGATGGTTTAATGTTTTAATGTTTCTTTTTATACTGTTAGTCCATCTGCTTTATGGTTGATCTCATTTAGCTCTGATTTGCTGCTGAGAATGTGATGGCCTTTGGCTAATAAACTCTGACTGACTGTTATGTAACAATTCACCCTTTTTTTAAAATGTGATGTTATAGAAGGTTTTGCTGCCTGGTAAAAGTTCAGTGACATAACACAAACAAGCAATGTTGATATGAGATAAGGGCTGATCAGTGTGAAAACTTTCCACTGACAGAAGGATCTCTGTACCCTGCAGTCCTGAGGACCAGCCAACAGGCAATTCAGTGATATCAAGACATTCACCATCATCCCAAACTGCTATCTTTTGATCTGGGATGGAAAAAAGCAGGAGACAGATTTAAGCCTGTTTTATTGCCATATGCTCTTGCCAGGGCTTTTTTTTTTTTTGTAGAAACAGCCCAGTAGGAACTTATTAGCATAATAGGACACACCCAACAGCAGAAACTCATTAGCATTTTAGGCCACACCCCTGACAGCGCAGAAAGAGAGAGAGAGAGAGAGAGAGAGAGAGAGAGAGAGAGAGAGAAGGAAGGAGAAAAAGGAGGAAAGAAGGAAAGAAAGAGGGAAAGAAAGAGAAGGAAAGAAGGAAGGAAGAAAGGAAAGAGAGAGAGAAGGAAAGAAGGATGGAAAAAGAAAGAGAGAAGGAAAGAAGGGAAAGAGGGAAAAAAGGAAAGAAGGAGGGAAGGAGGGAGGGGGAGAGAGAGAGAAAGAGAGAGAGAGAGAGAGCCTGAGCCTGGAAGGGAGTTTAAACTGCCTTCCCGTGGCTACCCTGGATCCCCGTGGCTGCGGGAGCCCGAGCAAGTTTAAACTGCCTTCCCTTGGGGCTCCCTGGCCCACCCCCCAATCAAGCTGCCGCCACCCGGCACCAGCCAGGCAGCCCACCCCTCCCCCTCATCAAGCCCCCATCACCCCAACTTACCCTGGCTGGTGGCGGCAGCCAGCACATGCTGCTTCCCGCTCCCCAGCCAGACTGAGGGCTGCTGGGAGTTGGGGGTGGGGCCAAGTTGGAAGGCAGCCAGAACGCTGTTCTGGTGCATCTGGCTCAAAAATAGCCCTGGCTCCTGCTATTGTTTTAGACCCTTGCAGAGGATCCTAATTTAGGTGTGGTTCACAGTGTTTCTGCAACATTGACATACTGAAAACGTATATTCCTAGGATGAAAACTAGCATAGGTTGTTTTAAAAAGGAATTAGATGGATTCATAAAAGATGACTATTAACCATGATGTGTAAAGGGAACCTCCACATTCAGAGACAGTAAACCTTGGAATAGTAGTGTTCCATGTCCATCTAGGGTCAGACATGGAAAGGAATGGATGCAGCTAAATGCTCGTTAGGGTCCCATCTATATATGGAGTGAAGGTATTGTGCCATGTATTTTTAGAAGAAGATGGTGCGAAGAAAGGTGGAATGGTACTATTAGTTACAAATATGGGCTCTGATAATGTTTGACTGAATTAGGAAGGACCAGTGCTAAATAACAGAGTCCTACTGTAATAAGATTTGCTTTACCTAAATCAACCAGGAAATGAAATTATGTTTGAGTTATGATAGTTGGCAGAGATGTATCATTTCCTATATAAATATTCCTGTACCTCTTAGAACCTTTCATCTTAAAATGCATGGGATTTCCAGATTTTAACATGAGCAGAAGTAAGTGAGAACAAAGACATAATTTTGTCACTTAGTCCTACTAAATCAGAGACCATTAATCTTTCTTGGTCCTATCTGCAATTTAAATTAGACTATTTGGCAAAGCAGTGCCAGAAATTAAAATTAGGTAGTTACAGAAGCTGGGTATGTGGTAATGAAGAATGTTCGTTTTGGTTGCAGTCTGTAATCTAACACTAGAGAAATCGTATTAAAATAAATAGCTATACTCTGGACAATGAAAAATTAGGAGTGCAGCTGTGCTGAGCACACTTTAAAGCCAGTTTTTCATTATTAGAAGAACACAGTATGTTACACTTAAATATCATAAACTTCAACGTACAAAAAACCTCAGCATACAAAAATAGGTGTAAACAAGAGAAGAAACAGTTTGGGAGAAAAATAAGAATTAAACCTGATGGTTAAAGAACAGTGGCTGGAGTGTGTAAGAACTGTAGAAATTTATTTAAAAATTTAAATTGATGTTGTCTTGGCTTATTTTTGAGACTCTTTTTTTGTGTGTGGATTAAATTTCTTGCTACAAACAAACTGAATGTTTTTGAGCTGTGCACGAAAGCAATTTGAAATTAAATTTAGTGGATGTTCCAACTTAATATATGTACTTCTTAGCTTTTTAAATGAACATGATAAATATGCTTTTTGCAAGCTAGAACTGAAAGCTGCCAGTTCTTGTTTGTGTACCTAAGCTGTGATACTGAAACTGCCCTTAATATCTAGGTTTAGTTTTTTATCACTGTCTTTCAAAAAAGCAAAAATGGAAGGGGGGACACACAGTCAAAATCCAGCAACTAAATAGAGCAAAAAAAAACAAAAATAAAAGGATGCTTATGTACTTTTAAAGTATCTGCCTGTTTCTTTAGAAGAGGACCATGCGAAGAAAGGTGGAATGGGACTATTATTTCTTTGGAGGTTTCAAACAGAGGCTAGATGGCCATCTGATGGCAATGCTGATTCTATGAACATGAGAGGGATGGCAGGAAGGGTTGCATCAGTGTGTCATTCTTGTGGCCCTTTATTATATGCCTAGGGAAATGCTGATCGCCATTTAGGAAGCAATTTTTCGCCAGGCCAGTTTGGCTAGAGATCCTGGAGTTTTTTGTCATCTTCTGAGCGTGGAACAGTGGTCACAGGGTGTGTGTGTTGGGGGTATTTGTGAATTTCCTGCATTGTGCAGGGGTTGGACTAGATGACCTTGGAGGTCCCTTCCAACTCTTTGATTCTATGATTCTTGGAAGCTGACTGATGGTCAATGAAAATGGACCCTCTGCCCCTTATTACAGGTAAAGGACTCATATTACAACATTGGAAAGTTAAATGCCCAGTGCCAGTAAATCACTGGAGTGAGGACCTTAAACTCTGTCAATATTTGAACGCATGGCATATAGATGACAATTGCATACAGAGTTATTTTTAGATATTTGGAAACCTTTTGTAGAACTTTATTTGTAGATCTACCACCACTGTTGTTATATTTTTAACTGTCCTTTATGTATACCTTTCCCCCCCTTTGCACAGAATATCCAGGATACAGGAGATCCTGCAGTTCAGTGTTGGCCTCTTATATATTCCCGCCTGTTAACTGACCACTGACAATGGGCCTTTAACTCACCGCACCATCGGGCCTGAACTTTATAGCCAACTGACGCTGTTTCAAGCTGTGCCCATTGTTTTAATTGTTAGAATGTTTTATCGTGTTCTAAACTGAAATTGTATTTGTTATAATGATGTTAGCCTCCCTGAGCCTGCTTGCGGGACGGGTGGGATATAAATGCAAATAATAAATAAATAAGAAAATAAAATAAATATTCTCTTTAGGTGGTCTAGGCAAGCTGTTCTCTTTCTCAGTATGGGGAATCTCAATATTTCCATTTGCAATATGGGAAATAATAATAATAATGCAGAGCTATCTGATGGGTTTGCTTTAAGGATCGCAGAGACAATTGCTGCTTGGGAGTGAAACTCAGAGTGGGGGGTATAAATGCTTTAAATGATTATGGGAAGTGCTTTGCTGGGAGTAAACCCCACAGCTTCAGGATTTAATGCTGCAGCATCTGCAAACGTCTTGTAGCTCGTGTATATACTTGGATCATAAAATGTTTGAGGTTAATCTGACTCAGTCCCCAAAGTGAATGTGTTTTGCAAGTGAAAAATGTGGTTTTTGAAAACTGTACTTCTTCAAAAAAAATGCATTGATGCAAACCTTCCTGGTATTTCATATAAAAACTCATATCAGTTCTGGTCATCTTGTGGGGTAAACCTGAGGTTACAAGTCCATGTGAGTTGCTCTATAGGAGTTTTAAACCCTTTGAAATCATCACACCACCATTTTGCATGCGTGGTGTTGGATGACTGATTTTGTACTTGCTGACTTTGTAGAAATTTTGTTTTCCCAGTCACTGGTTTTTCAAATCACAACTCCCAAATAGTGGAAAATGGCAGTGAATTAAATTGCTTCAACTCCCTAGACTACCTGCAGAGTAAAGGGCAAAGGGCAAAGTCAACACAGGGCATGGAAGCTATAAAGGGGAATAGGTTTCCATTGCTAGAATGCTTGCTGTTGTACTCTTTGAAGACTTGTAGTTTGGGAGCAATAGAGTAGTTTACAGCAAATAACAGATATGCCTATTATCAAACATTTATTTATTTAAACTAATATCTTGCTCCTTTCACAAACAGTATTTAAAACAGATTTAAGATCAAATAAAAATAAATGTAGCAGTAATATTAGCAGTTCAGCAACATGCACCAAAACAGCAATAAAAGCTTTAATGAGATAATTAAAAGGCCTGAGGCATTAAGTCGTTTGTACTTGGCACTTGAATACCAACAATGTGAAAGGTGTAATCTTTTTGAACTAGCGTTTTTTTTAAAAAAAGATTGAATTCCTGATGAGATCTCCAGGGTTACATTAAAGAAAGCATAATCAGATCACTTAGTTTAAGTTGTTTGTGATTTTGGGGAATAACTACTTGAGAACTATGATTTCTCCCTCTGTGGTGGAGGACAGTTTTATGGGTTCTTCCCATCCTTCCTTTAGGGAGGTGGGAAACACTTTTTTCTCCTTCCTTTTAGCACCTTCAGAATAGCCCACCCAGGCCTGTCGCTACAGTGGGGCATCTCGGGGCCCAGCCCCCTGACTTACCACCAAGGCCCCCCCATTTCCCATCCAGCCCAGGCGCTTCCTTGGGGTGTGTGTGCAGGGCATGTATGGGGGTGCCCCCTGAATTAAAAAATCCTGGCTACGGGCCTGAGCCCGCGGCCTCCAGTTCTGTTCCTGCCTCTGAAGGGAGTAGCAGTATTCGAGCAAGCTTAGCCTTCTTGCTTTATTTCTACTTTACATTTTTTCTAAATTTTGTTCTTTTAGCATTCTTCTTTTGATTACTATTTCTCATTGATCGAGGTGTTTTCTCTTGTACCTGGTCTCTCTCTTTCGATTGTGACTCCCCCGCCCCCATTTTTCTTCCCCATACTGAAAGGGAAAACAAACGTGGCTTGCCGCTTTTCCAGCCGCTCCCTCCTACAGCAACAGATGGCTTCAGGGGAGCACTCCGATGGCTCCTTTTTTGGGGAAGAGACCGAGGCACTCTCCATGGAAGAGGTTGCAGCGCGGATTGTTGGTGGGGTTGACATGCCTTCGCGGCTTGCTCAAGCTACCCCAACTGATACGGAGGAAGTAGCGGTGGTGTAGTGCACGAAGAAATGCTGCCTGCTGCAGCAGGAGGAACAGCACACCAATCCTTCAGGATTGCTGTTGGCTGGCGGTGGCCATTCTGGAAGTGTGGAGGTTGACTCCAACACCCTCCAGCCTCATCTACAGACCACCATGGGGGCAGAGGAATTGATTCATGATGCCAATCCAGCAAACATCAGAAAAGGGCACCCTCCTTGCCTCCACCGGTCTCCTGCAAGTCTTCAGGCAAGCCATGCAGGAGAAAATCTCCCCTTTCTGGGCCAGGGTGGGTGTTAGCACTCAAGGGGGACCCCAGAGTCAGCGTATTCCTCCACAACCCAGTAATGTATGGCCCTCCAAGGCATCCCAAAAGGCACTCCCTTGCAAAAAGAGGGGAAGGAGGGAGCATTGGGAGGGGAAAGACTGCTCAGAGTCAGACTCTGATGAACTAGAGGCAGCAGAATTCTTCTCAGATGAAGAGGAGGAGGAGGGTTAGGGTTATTGAAAAGTTCAGCCAGCTCTTCAAGGCTAAGGACTACCGATACCTCCTCACTAAGGCCGTTGTGGCCCTGGACTTACAAGATCCTCCACCCTCTGATGAGCCTAAGTCCAAGTCCAGAGGGAAAACTTGAGTTTTTTCCTGTGGAAGAAACATTAGAGAAAGTATTTTATTTTCCTGCATACTTTGAATGCCAACTCAGGGCTGAATGGGACAAACCAACAGCAAACAAACAATTGTTAAAAAAAACACCTCTACAACTGCCTAACTATGCTAATGAATTATTACAGGTTCCTCCTGTGGATGGCCCCATAGCAGCCCTGCAGTTGTCTGGTCCCCTCTCTGAAGATGGCCAGGGCTCTATATATGACCCCCAGACAAAAAAGTGGAAGCAGCACTTAAGGAGCTACACAAAGCAATTGCTATGATGGTAAGGTCATCCACTACAGCCTCTATTGCCTCATGGGTAACCATAGTGTGGATCGGCAAATTGATCCAACTGCTTCCTGATAATTGTCACCGGGTACTGGAGAGGGCCACTTGCAAACTTAAGTTCACATCATTCACGGCAGACGCCATGCTGGACACCCTGACATTTGCATCCAGGGTGATGACCTCTGCCACAGCCCAGAGACTGCTGTGGTTAAGAGCCTGGCAAGGCGGACTTGCATTCTAAATCCACAGTCACATTTTACCCATTCCAAGGAGAACCATCTATTCGGGGAAGCCCTAGACACGATTCTTGTGGAAACACGAGACAAGAAAAAAGCCATGCCTAGAACCATTCAGCGAGATGACAGATGAGCAGGCCATTCCTTTCACACCCAGCATTCCCTGGCTAGATTTCGCCAAGATTCCAAGAAGCCCACCGGGAGACATCTAAACCCTCCTTCAGAAGAGGTCCCAGATTTAACAAGTTAGACTTCAACAGAAATGACAGAGGAGATTGGGACACTAAACCTAAAGCAGGCGTGACTACCTAGATTTTCTGGTGGGTGCCCGGCTACTATACTTAAGTCCAGCCTGGGAGGCGTCCCAGGCTCATAGGTGCTAAAAGTTACATTACAGGGCTATGCTATTGAACTTATCAGAACCCCACTGGAAAGGTTTCTGTCATCCCCGACGAGCAAAAAAAACAGCAAGAAACTGATAATCAACAAGGCCCTCCAATAGCTACTTGATGTCCGGGCAATCGAACCAGTATCCTTCTCCAAACAAGGCCCGGGTGTATATTCCCACTTTTTTGTGGTTCCCAAGAAAAATGGCGACTGGAGAGCCATCTTGATCCTCAAGTTTCCGAACAAGTATATCAAACTGTGCCATTTTTGTATGGAAACCTTGAGGTCCATAACAGAAAAATCGCAATCAAGTGATATCTTGACATCAATAGACTTGACAGAGGCCTAACTACATATTCCAATCTTCTCCAATCACAGACATTTTCTTCATTTTTTGGTGAATGGACAACATTTTCAGTACAGGGCTGTGCTCTTTGGCCTCTCCATGGCACTGAGGGTCTTTTCCAAGATGCTAATCAACCCATTAGTTCATCTCAGGAGACTAGGAATTCACGTCCATCAATAACTCGACAATTTGCTAATAAGATCCAGCAGTCGGTCCAAGCCACTTCAGGACACCAAGGAGACCCTCTGGTGCTTGCAGAATCATAGGTTCCTCATCAACCTCTCAAAGAGCTCTCTCCATCCATACTAGTGGATCGAGCATCTGGGAGCCATGATCAACATGACCTCCAATTCACTTTTTGTTCCACAGTTTAAAACCAGAAAAATACAGGACATGGTGTCCATAGTAGTATGGAGCAAATCCTCCTCTCTGATGTCTTTAGCCAAACTTATGGGCCTACTGGTATTCAGCACAGACATGATTCAGTGGGCATGCCTTCTCAGACCCTACCAACTGCTGATCATAGAAAAGACAGAAATGAACCTCTCGGTCCCTGCAGTGATCAAGAACAGTCTGTTGTGGTGGGTGGAGCCGAACAGTTTTCAACAGGGCAAAGTGTTCTTTGCCCATCTGTCCAAGGAACTTTTCACTGATGCCAGTCTACATGGCTGGGGGGATGTGATGGACAAAGTTCCTGTGCAGGGTCTGTGGTCCAGTGATGAACAGCATCTTCCTATCAATCTGCTAAAACTCAGATTGATTCGTCACGTCCTGAACCCTTTCATCCACTTGATTTGGAACCAAGATGTCCTGATCAGAATGGACATCTCTGCCAAGGCATACCTTAAACAAATAGGGAGGTTCCAGACCATCCCAGCTCCACAGGGAAATGATGAAAATCCTATACTGGGCCAAGTGGAATGTCATCTCCATCCGGGCAGAGCACATCAAGGGAGCAACCAACTCCCAAGCCAAATGGCTCAGCCGGGAGACCATCTACAAGGGGGAGTGGTCCCTTCACCCGGACCTGTTCAGAATCAGCCTGATTGTCTCTAGTCTGGGTAACCCTTTGGTGGATCTCTTCGCATCGCCATCAAATCACCATTTCCTTCAATTCCTCACGAGGTACTACCACCACAAGGCAGAAGCAATGGATGCTTTAACATCTCCCTGGCCCAGGGGGCTGCTCTTCGCCTTTCTGCCAATTCCTCTTATCACCAGAACCATCCGGAGGATCAGAGAGCAGAAGCCTGAAGTGATTCTGATCACCCCATTTTGGTCCTGACGCCCCTGGTTCTCAACCCTGAGGGAACTAGCAGTCAGCCCTCCATTTACATTACCAATGACTCCAGCCATGCCCCTCCAAGGTAAGAGAACAACATACCATCTGCATTTATAATACAACTTGGAAAGCCTTTGTCAAATGGTGCAGGATAAAAATTTGATCCTCTAAATCTATCTGTAGCCTCAGTTCTCTCGTTTCTCCAGGATGGTCTGCACTCTGACTTAAAGGCAGCGACTCTACGCAGACAGATGGCAGCTCTCTCAACACTACTACCCCAGACTGGAGGATATGTTAAGCATCCCCACATTCAGCTGTTTTTACAGAGAGCGACAATCAAGGCACCACCTCAGATCCGCCATTTTACTACGTGGAAGCTACATGAGCTGACGTCCCTCACAAAACTGCCATTCAAACCTCTTAGAGAAGTTGACTTGAAGTGGTTGTGCGTGAAAACCCTGCTCCTGGTGGCAGTAACATCGGCAAGGAAAATTTCAGAGATTATCGTGCTTTCAATAAAGGCTAATCTTTGCGTCTTTCATAAGGATGCGGTGGTGTTAAAACTGACCCCATTTTCCAACCCAAGGTTTCATCTGCATTCCTTCGAATGCAAGAAATCTACTTACCGACCTCCTGTCCGCATCCCAAGCATCCTAAAGAATTTGTGTGGCACACCTTGGATGTCAGACAGAATCTAAAGATCTACATCACGTGGACAGAGAAGTTGAGAAAGACGGACTGAATGTTCGTAAACATTTCCACTCTGAAGCAGGGTGATAAGATGTCCAGGGCTTCCATCGGTATTGCTTTCAGGTGATGCATAGCAGAAGCTTATAAAGCCATGGGTTTGGAAGTTCCCAAGGGGTTTACAGCTCATTCCCTAAGGAGTGCAGCCACCGGTGCTTTCACCAACCATGCTTCCATGGAGAAGGTCTTCAAGGCTGCAACATGGTCCTCCATTTTGACTTTTGCTCACCATTACAAGATGAACATGTTTGCATCTGCTGATGCGGCCTTTGGAAGAAGAGTTCTGCAGGATATTGTTACATCAGCTGATTATGATGATCCACCCATTTAGGGGACACTGCTCTGGGAGGCTCTATAATGATGTCCTCCACCTCAGAGGGAGAATGGCCCATTGTCACTTACCGTGAAGGGTCTTTCTCCTCTGAGGTTTGGAGGAGAGCTTGTTCCTCTCATTCTCATTATCGTCTCTCTTTCTGCGCTGTTCTTGTCTTCTGTTTAAGGTTACTCTTGATGTTAGTATGTTTCTTCAGAATTTAGGGCTCTAGTCCTTTTCGAGTTCACTGCTTTCAGAGTCCCAGAACTGAAGGGCAGGCTATTCTGAAGATGCCAAAAGGAAGGAGAAAAAAGTGTTTCCTGCCTCCCTAAAGGAATGATGGGAATAACCCATAAAGATATCCTCCAAACCTCAGAGGACAGAGACCCTTCATGGTAAGTACCAATGGGCTGGTTTGTGCTTTTCTGCTGACCCGAGATGGGAATGCTAAAAAGGGATAAAATACTGTTCCAAATGAAAATGCAGACTGATGTTAATGTATTATTGCTGCTGTTTTTTGTCTTTTATTTATTTAATTGCATTTTTGAATTCCCTAGCCCCATGAATGTGGGGCTCTAGGCAATGTACAAAATTCAAAACAATAACACCATCATCAGAATATATAATTCATTAGTTGAATTCAAGTCTTGAAATGTGTGGTTCCTTCCCATTTCTGGCCTGTGGGTGCTTTATGGGTGGTGGGGGGTAGGCCCTTCAAGGAATAAGGATCCAGGAAGGGTGTCAGCAATGATGTAAGCCATTGATGCCCTCAACCAAACACCTGGTGGGACATCTCCATCTTACAGGCCCTGTGGAATTCCATAAGATCCCTCAGGACCCTGGTGTTGTTTGGCAGAGAGTTCCACCAGGTCGGGACCAGGGCCAAAAAGGCCCTTACTCATTTCCTTGCCTTATTTGTTATCACCTTCAAAGAAGAACTAGTGGAAAGAATACTCATACTATACAGAGGAATGGAAGGATGGATTGACTTAAAGGATACTTTTCCCCTGGGTATTTGAAATCAGAGGTTTAAACTATGTTTGGTTTAAATAGAAAGTTTCCAATTATTCATTGGCCTGTGTTGGATCTCTTATGACCTGCAGCCAGTTTGTTTTTTTGGGGAGAGGGGGGAGATGACAACATGTGCTGGTTTAAATTTACCAGCACTTGGACCTTCTTTTTTCCAGTGTTCTTTCTCCTTTAGTTTACATTTTATCCTTTGTTGCATATGTGCCCTGATCCACACACACACACACACACACACTTACACATGCACAAAAATCTCAGTCATATGCAAGGGCTGGTGGTCATTATTGGTCATATTATTATCATCCATGAAATGGAAGGTAAATGTTCATGGTGTTTGATTGGTAGGTAGAATCATTAACATTTTGTAGAGTACTGAGCCAATTGCAGAGGTCAGGTAGCTTCCGGACATAAAATAGTAATATAATGTCACCTAGTTAGATCAGCGGATGATACTAATTGCAAATCAGTCCTTAAAATGGTTACATAAACTATTGTGCTGTGTGGTGACTTCCTGGAAACTGCTTTCCCCACAGGTCTTCCTTACAAAGGAGAATAAGAGAATATATTAATAGGAGAATAATATATTCGGTTTTAAACTGTCATATGTTTGTGTTAAATTTAAATTGCATTTTCAACCAGATTTTTAAAAAGAGAAGCCTACTACAGCTGAAGTGGGAAAAAATTAAACCGTTTCAAAATTTTATTTGAAAGAATGATTTTCATTCACTTTGTGGAGTGGCAAAACCATTCTGGAATTCATTGTTGATATACACTTCGGCATCTTAATTGTGTCTAAGTCTAAACTATGAGTTTGTGCTGAAGAGGGCAACTTTAGAAGGGGTTGCAAGTTGACACTGTAAGGCTATTTTAAGGGGGGAGATTGGTTAACAGTTTGAGGAAAGCTTCAAGGAACTCTTCCTTTCTACCCAATGGCCACTCAGTGTGAGTTGTTTGCACTATATAAAGGGAAACAAAAACAAAGTTTTAAAGTAACTTGGCCAGATTAGCCAGATAAAAATAGCTGTCTTACATCACTTTGTTGTCTAAATTCATTGCATTGCCCAGAGAGCAAGCCTAAACTGGTCTACTCAGACTCTTACTCAATTCTGTTCAGTGAAGCTTACTCCCAGGAAAGTGGTGTTAGTTACTTTCCAGCAACTTCTGAAAAGAGATCTCATATTTTTATTAGAGCCATTAGATGTATTTATAGTATGTCAGATTGAATAAGCAATGTAAAGTGTATTGGTATTCTCTGCAGCTGAGAAACAGGATATTAAAACTTGAAGATTTTGGAAGATACAGATTTTATTGAAAACAATAAAAGTTGTGAGTTAAGCATTTTGGTTGGTTGATTCCTACTGCTTAGCTCTGTATCCGTTATCCATGCAAAGAAATTAGGTTTCTGGAGTAATGAAAAAAAATTACAACACTTGCAGAAATTTGCAATTTAGGAATGAATCTTTTTAATGGGCTTAACTGACTGCATGTTTTATAAGCTGAAGGTTTGTACTATGATTAGTATACCATACGGTTGCTATACCTGGAATACAGAATAACACCAGTGCTTGTAAATGTATGCTTGTAAAACCGTATGTTTCTAGAATCTTCTAATGCATTAATAATGTACCTCAAACATTTAATAGAGTGTTATTTAAATACTAAATGTTCTTCTTTTACAATGTAGGCAAAATGCAATATATAAATTGTATTTAGTAATGGAAGATAATTTTTTTCAGCATTGCCCATGGGGGAAAAATCAATAGAATGGAGTTAGCTCTGTGTATCAGCTGAAGCTGACGTTTATCTCCATAGTAAAGATTATGCAATCAACTGAGAGTTGAACGGTAGTGGCTACTTAAAAGCGTGTCTGTAACCAGGGGTTTGCAAATTGTGGCTGAGCTTGGTAACCGCCTAATCAAACCTTACAATAAATTTATGTTAGTAATTTATGTTAGTATTTTTTTACAACAAAATGTATAGGTTGATTTTTGAACATGTTATACAATATGTACTTGTTAAAAGGACCAGTGAAGAAGAAGAGTAGTTTGGATTTATACCCCGCCCTTCACTTGGAGTCTCAGAGCGGTTTACAAACTCCTTTCCCTTCCCCTCCCTACAACAGATACCCTGTGAGGTAGGTGGGGCTGAGAGAGCTCTGACAGAAACTGCTCTTTTTCAAGAACTGCTCTTATCAGAACTACGGCTTGCCCAAGGTCATCCAGCAGCTGTGAGTGGAGGAGTGGGGAATCAAACCCGGTTCTTCCAGATTAGAACCTGTGCACTTAACTGCTACACCAAACTGGCTTATTGCCCAAAAGACTTTACTATGAAACAGCAAGGTTTCCAAGAACAAGATTTCCAAGAACAAGATGTTCTGAAGCACCTTAAAAATAGACACATTTTTGTTGGCTAGAGTTCATAGGCTAGAGTCCAATTTTTCAGGTACATGTTTTCCAGCTAAGGAGAGCCATCACAGCTTTGTATACAGAAGGTTTTTTTGGTTTAGACACTGCCATCGCCTGCTAAAAGCATCTCAAGCAGCAGGACTGGGGATTATCTCTGGTTAATGACCCTGAAATCCACTGCTATTCCAGGGAGACAGTGCTGGACTAGATAGACAAATAGTCTGACTCTGTATAGGGAAGCTTCTTATAATTGTGCATAGCCTTGAAGTGCAATCTTGTGCACAGTTACTTGGGAGTACGTGCCATTAAACCCAGTGTAACTTGCTTCTGAGAAAACTGCACATCACAAACCCTCTTGCTACTGAGTTTGGGAAATCATTTTAATAGGAAATCTAAGTGTATTTTTTAAGGAACAGCTCTACACCCTTACATGCTAGATACTACAAAAGCAGGTACCAGAATGAGGTCCTTTTAATATTGGTGCTGGATGAGAGGCACAAGGGTAATTGGGAGCTGTCCATGACCCAAGGAAATAAACAGCGCAACAAATAAGTGCGACTGTCTGGGTCAGTCTTGTTGCTGCTGTACTCATAGCCATCTTGCCCCCCAGCATTTCATAAATGAAAACAGGAATCCTCTATTGTAGTTGCAAGCTTCCTCTTTTTGGCACAAAAATCGCTTTCTGTGGTGTACTTCTGGATGATGTTGGAAGTATTTGAATTACTTGTACAGTACAGATTAAATTCACTCCGGGCTGTACCTGTAAAAAAAACCCCTAACACTTAGATTTTACTGCTGGCAATTACCTCTACTTAAAAAAAAAAATCAGTTACTCGTTTCATGATTTGAAGCTTAATGCATATAGCGGCAAAGTGGCTGTAGCAAAAGGAGAATAATTGGTTGAACTCTGTTTAAAATTTAATTCATTCAGGGTAGGGTCAGGAATTGAGTGCTAATGTCAAACTTCACGTCTGCTGCACATCAAATAAAATCTGTCTTAATAAAAACCACAAACACAGATTTTGAGTAACTTAAGCCTGGGCTTTGTTTGCTTTCAATATGAAACGTAACATCCAAAAGTCATGTATAAATCGGGGGGGGACGGGGATGGGGGGACATAAGATCAGTTTTCCAGCTCAGGACACATAACTGAAGTAGGTAAATGAAAAAAAGAAAGTGAAGTAGGTGAGAGTGAGAGGATGTGTCTTCAAAATCACTACCCTATACTTGCTGCTCACTGTTCCATATTTATAACCACTGACAGAATAGTGGTTTAATACTATGTTGGGATGTATTAACACACACACACACCACCATTCATAATAATTAGAGATGTAGTGCTGTCTGATCCCTGACCTGGATGGCCTAGGCTGACCTGATCTTGTCAGATCTCAGAAGTTAAGCAGGGTCAGCCTTGGTTAGTAGTTGGATGGGACATTCCCCCCCCCAAAGGAATTCCAAGGTTGCTACACAGAGGCCTCTGCCAGTCTCTACAGGTTTGCCATAAGTTAGCTGTAACTTGACGACCCAGAAACCAAACCTGATATAGGCGCTGGCAGCAGGCACTATATATATATTTAAAGGAAAATGAGGCACCGAATATGTTCATTCCCCAGACAAGGTACTTACTGATGAATGAGACAAAGATTGGAGAACAAAGGAAGGTGGAGTGGACAGAATAATTAGGCGGAGGGACTATTGAAGGCCCTTTAGGAAAGGGGAGAGAGAAGAAAGGACAGATACGGGGGGGAACAAATGGGGGAGGTGGAAAAATAGGGGGACAGAATTCTTAACAAGAGGTGTGATCTTAACAAGAAAAGGTGAGGTGTGTGTAGGCATACAAAGATAAGGAACCGGGTGGAACAAAAGGAAGAGGGAAGCCTTAGCGTGTGTCCAACTATGATCAGTATTTGCTTGAGTTTTACTTTTCAAAATGAAAATTCTGGTGGTAGCAAAGGGACTGGGGGGGGGAGTTAGGAGTTAGACAAGACGAAGGAAAGAACTCAAGGGCACACTCATGAGTGTCAGAAATCCTAACTCAGTCAGCCAAACACCATGTCTTGTGGTTCAAACAAGAATAGCATTTATTTGGTAAGCTGCAATAGAAAGGTTACTGGAGCAGATACATTGTTCAGAATAACTTGGTTACACAAAGCAGGCAGTTATACAGGGAAGGGGGTGAATGGGGACCTCCCCTTCTACCAATCAGGGAATAACATGCGAATGGGAATCGAAAGTTACTACGCTAATGAAGTTCCCACCGCCCCCATTAATCTCAGCAAAGCTGCAGCTTTGAAAGCGATAGGGAAGCTCGCAGCTTGACTCTCCAAGGTCAAAATGTTCAGTCTACCAAAGATAGGGGTTGCCAGAGCCACATTCCATTCTCATACACCAGGCATAAATCAACACCCCTACGATCCCAACCTCCCGCCCGTCACGCCACCATGGCGCCCATAGCCATCCTCCCTCCCCTCCATCCATCATGGCAGGACTACCTGACAATGAGCTTGGATGGCTCTGTTGGCAATAGCTCCAAAAGGCACTGCTACTGGAAGCAGCTGGTTTTGCTCCAAGCTGCAGTGTGGCCATTACTGCTATAGCAACTCTCAACTATGCTTGATGGCTTACATTCCTCCAATGATGAAGGGCAATTCTGGCTTGGTTTTAGCAGCATCTTATGGAAGACAAGTGTTTGCCTCGAACTCATAATAAAGCTTGCATCCATGGCTACTGCTGCTTTTTGTGTCCTACATGCCATGCACATTGCCGCTGACCCCTAGTACCTTTAGTGAAAAAAATTAAAATAAATATTAATTCATATGCTACCTTTTGAGGACCTTAATTCAGAAGATGTGTCAGTTCTAAATCCTGGAATGTATTGGTACAATCAGACAGCCGGAAAAAATGGGTGTTTGTGAAGCACTTTTTCTGGGACAGATAAGCAGCGTCAGCCTGGGTTAGTATTTGGTTTTTCACAGGGTAAAAAACAGCTTCACTGCTGGTGAGCAGGCGAGTTGCTTTTGTGGAAGGCTGCCTGTAGCCTGAGAAGGTTGTTGGCTGCAGCCTTTGACCATTTCATCGAGACCAAGGTATGTCTGTCCTATGTCCCATTTTTCAGGCAAAAGTTACCTCTCAAAGATATTCACATCAGTTAAATTTTGATATCCAAAGCTGGTGACAAGCACAGTATATAAAGTAAAACAAGGCACAGAACTTTTACCTGGTTTTCTAGAGTAGCAATATAGAGCCAGTTTGGTGTAGTGGTTAAGTGTGCAGACTCTAATCTGGGAGAATCGGGTTTGATTCCCCACTCCTCCACTTGTAGCTGCTGGATGACCTTGGGCAAGCCATAGTTCTGGCACAGCTGTTCTTGAAAAAGAGCAGTTTCTGTCAGAGCTCTCTCAGCCCCACCTACCTCACAGGGTGTCTGTTGTGGTGAGGGGAAGGGAAAGGAGTTTGTAAGCCACTCTGAGACTCCATGTGAAGGGCGGGGTATAAATCCAATCTCCTCCTCCTCCTCCTCCTCTCTTCCTCCATTTTATCCTAACAACAATCTTGTGAGATAGATTAGGCTGAGAGAGAGTGACTGACCCAAAGTCATCCAGCAAGCTTCCATGACTGAGTGGGGATTATTTGAACCCAGGTCTTCCATTAGGACAAGAAGGGGAAAGGGAGGAAAAGGAAAAAGATGGAGATCAGTTTGTTAATACAATGTAAAAGTAATTGGGTCCAGACAGCTGTCAGCAGAAGATGCATAGTTTTCAGCTGTGTTTACCTGTTCTTCCTGTCAGCAGAGCAATGCTAGTGGAAGAGAGGAGAGCCCTTCTTTTGCTAGTAGGTCACTGGATGAGTGTCATTTCACTGGGATCCATTCCTCTTTCCTGGACTTTCAGGCAATTATAGCAGGGGGTGATGCCGATACTTATATGATGCTCACTTACATGGGCAGAGGTTGCAAACATCTCCCATAAGGTAATAGACATTATGTAGTACGCTTTCAAACTGTAATATGTTGAGGTTGTGTTGATAATTCATAGCTGTGCTACTGTCTGCTTGATGATTCCTTATCCTTCAGACTTGACAGGCTAGACTTTGATCATAAACCTATGTCAGTGGAAATGTATGATAGAAAAGGCTGGGAATAGAACGTTTTGGAGGTCTCTCTTCCTAATCAGCTGAATAGTGGGTGTCTTGGTGAAGTATTTGTGATTTATAATCTCTGAAGTGTGGTGCATTGTGGGAGGCAGCAACTACACTTAAAAATACTGAGCCCATTGGTAATTAAGCCTTAAATTTAAAAGTCTTCAGTCTGATGAAAAATTCTGGAGAACTTGACAGTTTGCCCACTTGTGTTATGTTGGTTAGTCCGAATCAAAAGATATTACATGGTGTGTTTTTTTGTTTTTGAAGTCTTCGTGTTATTGGGCATTATTTGGCAGAGAGACAACTTATAAATACAGTAAATTTGCCTTCAATTATTACTTAGCATCACTAGCCTCTTTCAGAACCGTTACACACTTGCGTGCGTGGTTTTATACAAAATACTATGAACACTTTTAACCTTTTAAAAGATTATGGCACATAATTATGATTAATCTCTTTTATAGCATAAATAAACCTCCATTTTAATCACTGTGCTTTCTCTGATAAATGATACTATTTCTTATGCCATTTATACACTAAATTCTAAACATTATGATTAACCTGTGCTTGCGCTGTCATAATGTTCTTGAAGAAATCATACTTTTCATTTCATAGTCCTCATCTCTATTCAAAAGGACCTTTCCAAGTTTTTATATGTCATTTTACAATAAACCAAAACAATGATTTTTGACTGCATGGTGCTCCTGTATGCAGAAAGCAATGGGAAAAACTTTCAGTGTGCACAAATTTTGTTTGGGCGTTCTGAGTTATCCCTCTACAGTGCAACTGAACTCGAATCTAGCTCCTCTACTACAGATGTTTTTCCATGTCTGTATAATTAGTTATTTGCTTCATCTTCAAAGAAACACGGTGAACTAGTTTCCCATTTACAGCCTGCATGGCCATTGGGTAGCTCTGTGAGCCAGACAGGATGTTAACCTGCCTAGGAATAAATCCGTATTCTGTTTTGTATGCTGTTCAATGAAGTAGGCAGGTGTCAATTGTAGTGGTAGTACGTAAGAGGAGAAGTTGGCTGTTGCTGTGGTCAGATTGCTCCATGTGAATTTAAATTGAGTTTTGAGTAAGAACCTGGCAGCTGCAGGCTTCTTCCTTGTGTCTTTTATTCCTGCATCCTTCCGTAGCATAACAAGTACAGTGTGTCAAAATGCAGAGGTGGTGCAGAGATGTTTCAAGCTGTAGATCGTGTGAAAGGGTCAGGGTTTTTTTGTATGTGCGTGTGTGTGTGTGTTTGTGTGTGCACCTGGAAGTTATGGCAACCTCTGGTGACTGACTCTGTGTGCACTTGGAAGTCATGGCGACCGCTGACGACTGACCCTTACTGGGGGCCTGGAGGATATTCAGAGAGGTGGCTGAATAAAGCCTGCCCCCGCCTCCCAACTGCTGGTATTCCAAGGAGGTCTCCCATCCAAGTATTTGCCGGAGTCGACCCTGCTTATCTTCTGAGATCTGAGAGGATCGGGCTTGCCTGGGCTAGCCAGGGCAGGGCAGTCAAATGCTCTTTTGATGATTTAGTCATATGCCTCTGTGTAATTCTGCTGGGCTGTGCATAACCCTGTTTGGATTTTGGTGGCCCGTTTATTAATAATAAGCTGAAATCACACCATGCCAGTCTCAGGGAGAGGAGGAGTGTCTCTTGTTTTTGTTACCTAAAATAACAGAATGAGTAATACCGGGTGTAATCTGGAGTTTATGCAGCTCTCATTGTGTTTTGTCATTAAAAAGAATGATTGCATTTCAGTCTCTTTTTTAAAACTTGTTAAAATAGTAAGGAGGAAGGAAGATCAGAATTCCTAAGGTGTGTTATGCTGTTAGTATTTATCAGGTCAGCCAACAAACACATTACATGCTTGTGTACATTACGTGTGTGTTCATGCCCTGTGGAGCAGCAGTAGTTTAAACGTTTTGTTTTTCCGCTCACCATTAGAATTGTAATTAGAAGTTCTGTAGAAAGGGCTCTTTTTGATTAAAATGCTCTAGATCCCTATAAAGAAGTAGTATCTTTTTTTTAACTACACCGGTGCAATGGTCTGTAGATAGAACATTACATATAATCATGGTAATTGATAGGTCAGGTATTTCTAGTGCCTTGATTTTATTAGATTAACGAAAGGTACTGTAAATAGATAGGCTACTTATGCTAATTACACAAACAGATTAGTTAACCGTTGTGAAACTATGGATTGGATCCTGAGACAGCAGCAGTGCATCCTATGAAGTTCTCGAAGGTCCTCCACCCACTTTGGGTTTTTTTTGTTTGGTGGCTTGAGATGCTGCGGAAGACAGCAAAACTGGGGGAAATATTGCAAGAGGGAGAGCTCCATAGTGTAAAATGTGAATTATCACACAACTGTTCTGGAGCACCTGGATCAGTCTTCAGTTTCAACATTTTAAAAAACGAAATAAAGATAAAGCAGAGTTAACAGCAGCTATTTAAAAAAGGAAGTAGCTGTTAAAGGAAGTTTTGCCAAGTAGGCAGCAGTCCAACCACCACAGCAGATGGCTAGGAGAAACTGCTACGGCTGACCTGGCTATTGCAGGGCTTAGGAGCAAGCCCTTTCCCTCCTGTCCTCAATAACAAATTACACTCAAATGAAGTTTTTTGCTTTTTTTTGTTTAAGGGAAGTTGCTACCTATACAATGGCATACTTAGTTTTACTTGCCCGTGATCAACTAATGACAGACAATTAACAATATTTGACCAATCAATTGACAGCAGCACCAGACTTCAAGTCCGTTTATGCCTATAATACAAGCGTATATTCTTAAAATCTCACATAGTTGTCTTAAAGATGTTTAAATCATAAGTATCGTTCCAGAGGCTATGCAAAAAGTTGGGTAGGTAGAAATAAAAAATTTAAAGAAGTGCAATACCTTAAGGGAAAGCAGTGATGCTAATAATTTATGGTAGTCCTGGATTTCTGTAAAACAGACTCTACCTAAAGAAGCCAGTCCCAAAATATAGAAGCCAGACTCAGTTCTCAGCCTTCAGGGTTTTGTATTGTTAAGCCTGTATTTTCTAATAATTGCTATAATAAAACCTAATCCTAAACTCTTCAGTTTCGTGTATTTTTTTAAAGCTGTGACAAAAATGTTGTAGTAGTATGAAATAAACATAAGTACATAAAATAGATAAAAGATAACCCTGGTGTTTCACCACCACCACCACCACAAAACCTGTAAGCCTAACTTCTTACAATTTCATTATTGGTTTAAAAGGCTCCATTTAATTCAGCGGTTCTCAACCTGTGGGTCGTGACCCCCTTGGGGATCGAATGACCCTTTCACAGGGGTCGCCTAAGACCACCGGAAAACAGTAGCAAAATTACAGTTATGAAGTAGCAACAAAAATAATTTTATGGTTGGGGGTCACCACAACAAGAGGAACTGTATTAAAGGGTCGCGGCATTAGGAAGGTTGAGAACCACTGATTTAATTGAATGTTGGAGTTAGTACAGAAGTAACTGGTTAAATAATGAAATCTGTATTTTTATTTAAAATTTTTCTATAACTGTGTTCCACCCAAATAGGATCCTCAAGATGGTGAATAACAAGACACTAAACCAGTATTTAAAATAAATATTTAAACAAAGCAATAAAACATGAATACACACAACATGGGGGGGGCAATAACATTTAGTAGGGAAACACCAAAATGAAACAGAAAAGTCTTCACCCACTGGCAGAAGACAATGACAGAGGGAAACAGACGAATCTCCCTAGTGAGGGAGTTCCAAAGTTTGGGTGCCATGACTGAGAAGGCCCTTTTTCAGGCTGCTGCCCATCTAACCCTGAGATGTGGGAGGCACCCAAAGCAGGGCCTCCAAAGATGACCAGGGTGGACAGGTAGATTCATATGGGAGTAAGGGTTGTGACCTGCCCCTGAAGGAGAAAATGGCCACTCACTTGAGCCCGTGAGCGTACTGCTCCAGCATCCATTCACCTTTCAGAAGGGGATGGAATGTTTGATGGAATGTTTGATGGAACCACAGCAGGAGTTCAGTTCAGGTCTGCCTCAAGGAGAGTCTAGAAGGAGTTCAGTTCTGCCTCAGAGAGAGAGCAGTGACCGCTCAGGTCTGGCTCCAAAAAAGAGCAAACAGCTGTAAGGTAAGTAAGCTATGCTTGGTAGTGTGGCTGAATAGTTTAGCTCTACCTCTGAGAGAGAACAGAGTACCTGATCGTTAGGCCTGCCTCTGGTAGTGGGCACACTTTGCAGCATTTCATCTGACTTTTGGGAAAGGGCAGGCTGGTGTGGATGGACTCCTGTGTGTGTGAGAGAGAGGATCCAACCTAAATGGCTAGTCAGTAAAAATCTGTTTATGCCTGAAAGTATTAAAGAAAATTGCAGCTATGCTCGGAAGCCATAATTAGTTTAAATTAAAAGCACAGGTCTCCAAGCAGACAAAGAAGAAACCTGGCTCCGGCGCATTAATTTAACAAGATAGAAAAGGTTGCAGAAAATTGTTAGCACCCCTCAAAGCACTCTTATAATCTGTAGTTTAGAAACCTTACAGGGAAAGAGCTGTACTGGAAAGAGCGGTCAAATGCGTGATGATCTAGGAGGCTCTTTGTTTATCCTCCATTCTTTGGAAGAAGTCCTTAGCACTATTTACACAGGGGCCTGTGGGTGTATAGGGCTTTTGGACGCTCTGCATGTAGCCAGTGAATATGCTGTGAATGGGATGATACCCAGCATTGAAGCCATAACACTGGGGTGTTTTCATGTTCAGGTCTTAAACTTTTTAAAAATATATACGTTTACAAATTCTCCTGATTTTGAATTTCCCTTATATGTATCCTGATACAGCCACTTTTTACGGAGTACAACTTAGGTAGAGCACCTCCATTTGGCCTTGGGACCCAACTGTGACCTTTCTGTATTATGGCCTTAATCAAGCTACCTGCTTGACATTTTAAAAGCCGACTTTTTTCTTCATGGCAGTTCTTGACTTGCATGGCATTATTCTTTAACTAAATGTAATTTTCTAGGTATATGTGCATATTAACAAGATACAAAAGGTCGTAAAAATTGTCAGCACCCCTCAGAGCACTTATATAATCTGTATCTTAGAAACCTTACAGTGAAAGAGCTGTACCTGAAAGAATGGTCAAATACGTGCTCAGCTAGGAGGCTCTTTGAGGGCTCAATATGTTCCGACTGACCGACTGACTGACCTTAACGGAGAGCGAGAGAGCTATTATGTGGTCTTTGGACATCATACATCCCAGTGTGACTGTGGAGGCAAGCCCTCACACTCTTAACCAGATAATAGCTGGGCAGGAATTGGAAGGGGCAGCTTCTCTTTATAGCAGTCTTGCTGCTTTCAGAGGCTCAGCATGAATCTGAAAAGTCTCCCACGTACAGAAGAGGACAGCAATGTCTTGGACCTTATACTGGCTTTGACGGCATCAGAAAACAGTTAAGCTCATCCTCAGATCTCCCAGTTTTCTATCTAGTTTGAGCTGTGATGAAGAAACAGGACCTCAGGTGGGACTACAGAAATAGGAGGAGTCTTGATGAATGAGAGGTTTACCAGGAACAGATTGAGCCTCCACCAAACGGATATCTCCAATTGACTGGTTTCCATTTGTTTCTGTGAGAAAAAGTAAAGCGTTGCAGTTGACATCTTGAGGTCAATTCTGCTCTCCCCTCACCAGCAGGGGCGCTGTTGAGGCAGAAGCATGTTCAGTGTTTGTTCACACAGCTTTCTCGTTTACTCATAGATACCTTGTTAGTGTCAGAATAACAGAATAATTTGGTATTTCTTGTCATCAGATCAAGGTGAATTGGATTTGTTATCTACATG
This sequence comes from Gekko gecko, assembly GCA_029375565.1. Lineage (NCBI taxonomy): Eukaryota > Metazoa > Chordata > Lepidosauria > Squamata > Gekkonidae > Gekko > Gekko gecko. Next base: position 71,188,054 of record JAPDNY010000003.1, on the reverse strand, counting down.
CTCTGGTTTTTGAGAAATCACAGGGTCCTATGAATGGGGGAGCGGTGGCACAGTGATATATCCCACTGCTTAATAAGTAACATCTGAACTACTGTCAGTTCTAGCCCCACACTGGTGTGAGCTGCCAGCCTGTGTCCCTAGCTCGTCATCTACCCAGAGATTCGAAAGCTTTGGCAAGTAGATAAAATGGGTACCACTCCTTAGAGAGGGTGGGCACATCAACCCCCCCGTGGGGGAGGTGTTATCCGATGGTGGAACGTCCTGCTGCGAAGACCGGAATCCATGAAAAATCTCTCTCGGCATCAAGAAGCCCTGCAGTGGGCTGATCCGGCCAGGCGGTGGCAGTATGGCGCTGCAACACGAAGAGTCCTGAAAGCCTGACCTCACCAAGCCAGCTGACTGAAACGCTGACCGGAACACGACAAGTCCGAAGGCAGAGACGAACCCTCCGTCAGCTGCAAGTGTGTGTGGATGTAGAATTAAGAATTATATGTTGTCCTCCCTACCCCATATATATAACATTGTTAGTCCCATGTTTCAAAGTGTAACTGTAAATTGCTCAGAGCCTGCAGGCCCATGGGGTGAGCGATCAATAAATCGAAAGATGATGATGATGATGATGATTAATTCCTTGTAGCAAAAACAATCTGTATTATCTATTTCCCAAGCATGGCCCCCATCTGCAAAAAGCTAAACCCATGGTTCGGGTCCTCACTTACCCCAAACAGATTTTTCTGCAAACTTGGGGGATCCTGAAGAGTTAAAAAGATTTATTGGGGGTTTGACTTCTCCCAAATTAAGTACTTAGTGTTGAACAGCTGGAGAGGGCCCAGCGGTTGCCGCAGTGGTGGCTGTGGTGGTGACAGAGTCTAAGAGCTGCCAGCAGGTCTGGCCATGGCATTGGAGTCTGGGAGCTGCTGGCAGGTCTGGCCATGGCTGTGGTGGAGCTGGGGAGCCACTCTGAGCCCAGCTGTGGAGACTGGGAGCTGCTCTGGGTCTGGCCATAGAGGTGGCAGAGTCCAGAAGCTGCTGGCAGGCCTTGCTGTGGTGGAGCCTGAAAGTTGCTCCAAGCCTGGCATTGCTGGATCCTGGAAGCCGCTCTGGGCTTGGAGCAGCTCCCAGACACCACTTCTGCTGGGCTCCAAGGAAGTCACGCTGGACAGCAATGGGTGGGATGGGATTTCCCCCACAAGCTTCTATGGCATGAGTAGGGATTCAAACCTGTGTCTCCCAGGTACCAGTCCAACACTATTAACCACTATGCTAGGTGAAGGGGTTTAAATCCTGCCCCCAACAGACAGGGCCGGCTTGCCCACTAGGCGAGCTAGGCGCTTGCCTAGGGTGCGCCGGCCCCAGGGGCGCAAAACTGTGCCCCCCCAGGAAAAGCCCCTCTCCACCGCCTCCCTGCCACTGCTGCCTCCAGAGCTTGCCCACCCTCCCCCGGCGCTGGGATGGAAGGGGCGGGTTAAACCCCCGCCTCTTCCCTGGCTTTCCTGAGCGCCCCGCAGCTTTCTGGGCCTCCCTAAAGACCTCCATTTCAGAGCTTATCCCTCAGGCGCTGGGCTGGGGAGCGAGCGGGCGAGTGGGCAGGCGCCTCGTGCTGTGTCCGTCCGGTTGGCACGCCGCCGCCTCCAGGGAGTGAGGGAAGGAGGGAGGGGGCAACAGTTGCGAGGGGCCGCCTGCCTGGCCACCCCCACCGCCTGCAGCCTGGGAAGCTCCTGAGCCCGGGGCGGGGGGAGGCAGCAGAGCCCCTGCAATGCAGCTCCGCTGGGGGGGAGCAGTGTGATCGCCCTCTCTCCTGGCCCCGTGCAGTTGCGCCCCGGAGATAGACTGCCCCTGACCAGGGAGTAGCGTTCAGCCAGCGGGGCCCATGGGAGGGGGGGTTCCCTTCCAAGTACACATGCCCCTCCCAGGCAACACTCGTTTTTATTCATTCATGCCCCGCTTTTGCCTCCAATGGGGAACCAACGCGGCTTGTAACATTCTCTCCTTCTCTATTGTTATCCTCACAACCACCCTGCGAGGTAGGCTAGGCGAAGAGATTGTGAGCGGCCCCGAGGTCACCCAATGAGCTTCCGTGGCAGAGTAAGGATTCGAACCTGAATCTCCTTGGCTAACACTGATCTACACGGGATCTGTAGGCACGGCCTTCGGGCACCTGTGTCAAATAGGAAACGTCCCTCTCCCCCATGTCTTACTTGAGAGTAAACCTTCCCAGGATCCGGCTGGACACCTTTTCCCCGGTGTTAAATCCCTCAAGCCCCTCCCATCCTCCTTGGCGATTCAGAAGCAAAGCCCCCCCCCAACACACCCAGAGGAAAAGAGCCTTTCCACTTTCCCGCTCCCCTTCGTGCTTGGCCTCTCTAGCAAGCAGCTCTGTTGGTTTAACTCTTTCAGTGCTGCAGAGGAAGGAGAGAGGCTTTTCGTCCTTTCCCTGAGGAGCAGCGCCCAGACCCGAACAGAGCGGACTTCAGCCAGACTGCCATCCCTGATTCCCTGGGCAGCTGGACTTCCTTTTCTCCAGGCCCCGCCTGGAGGTTGGGCTCGTGGGGGAGTCACCAGAAGGTAGCCCCACCTAGGGCACAGAAAACCCTAGGGCCGGCCCTGCCAACAGAGGCATATTTTTTTCCTCAGACAACATGTGTGAAGGAGGGAGGGGGGAGGGAGCTGTTGGAGAGATCACCATTGAAGCCAACCTTGCCACTGCTGCCTCTCCGCAGGCAGGTAAGGTGGGCAAGCTGGAGATGAGCAGAACCAGTGACAAGCCCCAACACTATTGCCTCTCCTTTGTGAGTGGGGGAAAGAGGAGCAGGAACTGCCACTGCTCATCACTACCACCTATCCCCTGTGGACGGGCAGGAGACGCAGAGCTGGAGCCACCCACTACTCCACTGTGTGAGCCACATGTGGGGGGGGCAGCAGATTGGCTGGCCGGCCGGCCAACAAGTGACTGGTCTAGTGGGTGAAGGGGTTCCAAAGATGCAATATCCAAAGTTAATGTTTCCTTTAAAGTTCTTGGACTCTTAAGTTTTACCAGACTGTGCTATCATTACAATATTTGGAGACAATGAAATGTCATAAAAACGTGAGCTTTTTCTGTCTTAGGCACTAGCTGAAGCTTCTGAACATTTTCCAAGGGTTCGATGCATAGATTATAAATAGTGGGGATATGGCCCGCCAAGACCCAATGCTAGGAAAAGGATGCTGCCACCTTAACAGGAAGTCGTCTTCATTAGTAGTTATCAGTGCAACAATAATGGAGGTTGCAAAAGATTCCCTCTTCTCAGCTAAAGGCTAGGAGAGTTTCATTAAATTGGGGTCTTTTTCTTCTCTTGCCTGGAGCCCCGTTCCATCATTTATTTATTCTCGATCGTTGGGCCCAGAACTCTGAAAGATGTTTGAGTTCTCCAGAACTGACTGATACAGAATTTCAAAAATATACAATATTTTCCCTTTGAAAGGAGAGATGAGAGACAATATTGCTAGTTGAAAAATTTCTTCATGATGTTTTCTATTGAAGTGCTTAAGGGGAGGTTGTCAGTTCACTTTCTCAAGGATGACTGTACAGTTTCTTTACCTGTAAGATCAGTTTTGCTGGCTGGCCTTCTTCAGCCAGCAGTCCTAAGTTTGATTATATGAAGCTATTGAGTTAGACCATTGGCCTATCAGGGTTGGAATGGTCTGTTCTGACTGGCAATGGCTGTTCAGGAACTTGGGTAGAGGTCTTTCATCGCCGTCACCAACTACCTGATCCTTTTAACTGGAGATACCTGGAGTTAATTCTCGGCTGCATGCAGAAGACTGCATGAAATGCAGGTGTACTGGTACTCCATAGGTAAAGGTAAAGGTTCCCTTGCTCGAAAGCCATTCGAATCCGACTCTAGGGTTGCGGTGCTCATCTCAGTTTCAAAGCCGAAGAGCCAGCGCTGTCCGAAGACATTTCTGTGGTCATGTGACCGGCATGACTAAACACCAAGGTGCACAGAACGCTGTTACCTTCCCACCGAAGCGGTACCTATTTATCTACTTGCAATTTCTTGCTTTCGAACTGCTAGGTTGGCAGGAGCTGGAACTAGAGATGGGCGCTCACTCTGTCATGCGGCACCCGGGTCTCGAACTGCTGAACTACCGACCTTCCACAGCCTGCAGTTCAGCGTCTTAACCACTTGAGCCACCGCAGCTCATAGCTATCTCCAAAAAGTCTCTTGTGGTTGAAGCAGAAGTGGAGCTGTGTATATTTGTAAAAGTCACATATTAATATATAGAAGTCACATATTAAGAGTCCATAAGTATATCGAAATGGAATTATAGACGCTTTAATGACATTCTCTGTCCTCCTACACCTCCTTCCTCAGTAGCAGTTATGCAGGGATACATAAGAATACATCAAACTGTAGTGTGATATTTCAAAAATGCTATGCACAGCACCTGGCAGTTGGACCTGTACAAAGCAATTGTTTCTGTTCTTTTGCAGTATTGGAAAGTAAGCAAATCCTTCCATTGAAGAAATCATTTTTCTATTATTACATTTAGTACATCATTTTAAAACACAAATTTTCAGAAAAGGAAGCAAAGTACATCCATTTCTCTCCCTTAGAGGTTAATAGATTCTAAGTATCTAGATTTAACACAAATATAACTCAATCGTGGATATTTATTTCATTTGTTGCATTCATGTGCTGCCTTTCTCCCTGCACAGACCCCAAACAGCTCACAAAATGAAAACAAAAACCAATCTTTTTCACACGTCTCCTGAACTGCTCTTGGTCGATGGCCCTGGCTTACTCAGAGGCGCTTGTTGATGAGCCGTGAGCCCAGACCTTTTTGGCTCACAATTAGGGGTGTGCACAAAAAGAAAGAAAATCAGTATTTTTCAGGTTTGGGAATACCAAACCCAAAAAATATCAGTATATATCGATATTCCCAAATATTGGGATTCGGAAAAATTGGTATTGCTGAAATTATTCGGCTCCATACCTCCCTTTTCTTCCTGAGTTGTGCTATGGCAGCGGCTCTGCTGTGGAGCAACTCAGGGAGGGAAAGTATTTAAACTTTAAATACCTTCTTTCCCCAGTTGTAGCATGCCTCAGGGAGGGAAGGGAAGGCTTCTAAAGCCATTAAACCTCTCCGTTTGGCTTCCCCCTCCTTTAAGGGCGGGGAAGCCAAACAAAGTGGTTTAATGGCTTCCTCCCATTTATTAACCAAATAACTGGGAGAGCCAGTTTGGTGTAATCTGGGAGAACTGGGTTTGATTCCCCACTCCTCCACTTGCACCTGGCTGGATGACCTTGGGCAAGCTGTAGTTCTGATAAGAGCTGTCCTTGAGAAAAGAGCAGTTTCTGTCAAGAGCTCTCTCAGCCCCACCTACCTCACAGGGTGTCTGTTGTGGGGAGGGGAAGGGAAAGGAGATTATAAACCACTCTGAGAGTCCTTCAGGTAGTGAAGGGTGGGGTATAAACCCAATCTCTTCTCTTCTTCTTCTAAAAGGATCAGTGCAGTGGGTCGCCTGTCAGCTGATCCTTTTAAATCGGAGGGAGGCATTCAGCCCCTCCATTTCACTCCCTCTGCTCCAGAGCTGGGGAGAGCGAAACCAAGGGTGAAGTCTTCCTCTCATTTTAAAAGGATCAGTGCACAGGTGGACTTGCCGTGCTGATCATTTTAAATGGGAGAGAGGCATTCAACCCTTTCGTTTTGCTCTCCCTGGCTACAGAGAGGGGGAGAGTAAAACCGAGGGGTTTTGACCCACTCTCCCTTCTCTTCCTCAGCTGGCCCACTGTGGCAGGGCAGCTAGGAAAGGGAAGACTGATCAGGGAGGCATGTTTAAGTGCCCCCCCTTCCCCAGCCGGCCCACCGTAGCAGGACAGCTGGGGAAGGGAAGACAGATTGGGGAGGTATGCCTTCCCTCCCTCCCCTCCCCAAGCTAGGGCAGCTTGGGGAGGGAAGGTAATGGTCAGTCTTAGGGTGATTTCCCACTAAAGCTTGCCGCGGGGTTGTGCCGCCGTTTGCCCGGAGATTTTTAGTCAATTTCACACCGAAGCCGCGGGGCTGCATTTTGACCCGCGGCTTCGCCCGATTTCCCCGCAGTTTCGTAATCCTGTTTTTTGAGGATTACGAAACTGCGGAAAATCGGGCGAAGCCGCGGGTCAAAATGCAGCCCCGCGGCTCGGTGTGAAATTGACTAAAATCTCCGGGCAAACGGCGGCATAACCCCGCGGCAAGCTTTAGTGGGAAATCACCCTTAGTCTGCTCCACTTGGAAGCAGAGGGAACTGAAACTGACCGACTCTCCCTTCCCTTCCTCAGCTGCCCTCCGTGCTGGGGCAACTGGGGAAGGAAAGACTTATCGGGGTCTCTGAATAAAAGCTGAATAAGATTGGCTTTTATTCGGGATCACCTTATTGGGAGCTGAATTAGATTAGAGAATAAATACCAGAAAAATACAGATAAGTTATTTTTCAGTTATTTATTGGTTTGGTTCATTCCCAGTGCACACCCTACTCGCAACCAAGGACTTGTGCCTCTGCCATCACGTGCTCTGTTAGTACGGCAGGAAAATAAGAACTAATTGAGTGCCTGGGTCGGGGCAGTTTGGGGGCGGGGATCCCACTCCCAACCTTCGGCGGGGCCTCATTGGTCCCAGCACCGGAGGTTCGGAGTTTGGGAGTGCTCCTGGATCCCTCCCTTACCATGGAGGCCCAGGTAGCGGCCACTGCCAAGTCGGCCTTTTACCATATCAGGCTCATTAGGCAGTTGGTTCCCTTCCTCGACCGTGCTGACCTGGTTACAGTGATCCACGTGATGGTCACTTCGAGACTAGACTACTGTAACACTCTCTACATGGGGCCGCCTTTGTTGCAGATTCGGAGGCTTCAGCTAGTGCAGAACACTGCGGCCAGGCTGTTGATGGGTCTCTCTAGATGGGGGCACATCCAGCCTGTGCTAAGGCCGCTGCACTGGCTGCCAGTAGCATACTGAATCCACTTCAAGGTGCTGGTTCTTACCTTTAAAGCCCTACATGGCTGGGGTCCAACGTACCTACGGGACCGCCTTTCCCCGTATATACCCCAGGGAGCACTATGGTCTGGGTCAAAACCGTCTGACCCTCCCTGGCCCGAGGGAGGCCAGGCTAGCTGCTACTAGGGCTGGAGCCTTTTCTGTGGTGGCCCCTACCTGGTGGAACGAGCTCCCAGAGGAGATCAGGGCCCTGCAGGACCTTTCTCAGTTCCTCAGGGCCTGCAAGACTGAGCTCTTTCGCCAGGCATTTAATTAGGGGCCGCCGCCACTATAGTGCCGGCCTGTAACTTTACCATCGAGCAACTGTTATGAGAGCCGACGAATAGAAGAACATCTAGAACATCTAGTGCTTACCATCGAGCAGTTGTCATATGAGTCAACGAGCAGAAGAACATCCAGCACTAGTGGAAACCATCTGAAGCACCCTATTTAATTGAATTTCATTGCTGCCAGCAGTTTGTGTTGTATTATTTTAACTGCTGTGTTTTAACTACGTTTGTTTTACTTTGTATTTTATGCTATCTGGAAGCCGCCCTGAGCCTGCCTTGCGGGGAGGGCGGGGTATAAATTGGACAATAAATAAATAAATAAATAGTTCAGCCCAGCTATAATTCAGCTACTGCTAGCTTGCTGCCAGCAAAGTCTTCGTGTCTTCTTCCCTGTGTATCCACAGCACACACAGGCTTTCCCAGGGCTTTCCCATTCTCAGGGATTTCTTTTATTTTCACTGCATTAAAACATCTCTCTGAAGTGTGTCTGGTATACAGGGATGGCTACATGAAGCTAACCTCTCCATCATAGTGACTGGGGTTAGGGTTAGCAGAATCCGGTCTTTTCAGGTGCAATGAAGTGTAGTTCAGTGTATAGCTTTTATTTTTCCTTAAGTACATATAGACGAGTGTTGAAACTGAAAAGAGAGAAATTTATTTGGTTAATATCTCTCTTGCTAGGTAATCCTTTATCAAAAGGAATTACTTGTGTTTGGCAATAATTAAGTTTTATGTTCTGTGTTTTTGCTACCACAGTGTCTACTTTTCATTGTAATGAAATTGCCTTTCTGTTTCATTTAGGCTTGAGAGTAACTGTGTTGTTAACGTCATCCCTCATGGTGTTAGGAGCTGGTCTGAGATGTGTACCTGTGACAGACCAAACAACAAGGAAATGGTAAGAGAGATTCATTTGTTTGTTCTCTGGAGGGGAAAAAATTACAAATTATTTTAAGAAGAGGATTAAACAGTTGTTAACATGTTGTGCACTCACAGCTGTAGTTTTTTGACCATTGTTGCTAACTTAAAAAGTCAAATCTAATAATAACGGCAGGTCACTTTTTCACTTTAAATTAGTTGCCAACTGAAAAAGACTCCTTTTTATGTTTTCAGTTTGTGATTTTAAGATATGAAGCTGTGTTTTTTAATCAACATTTTCATCTGCTCTGTAATGCTTAGGGTTGCTCCTGTCATGTTCACACACATCTGACTATGCTGGCTTATCCTGCTCAGTCAGCCCAATCTGGGCAGACAGTCAGAAGGAGCGAGGGTAGCTAGGGTCCTTTTGAGTACAGTGGCCAACCACTACTTATCATTGGAGACTTCAGTAAGGAGTATTTTTCAAATCTTAGAGCAAGCGATCTACTGTTGTACAGTCTGTTTCAAAGAGGGTAGGCCTTCAGTGACCAGCAGTATCACTCTGAATTGTGTCTGGTATACAGGAAAGTGGGAAGGAATGGTCGCATGGTATAGCGTGATCTCATCAGATCAGGGTCAGTACTTGGGAGAGAGACCACCAAAGAAGACTCTGCAGAGGAAGGCAGTGGAAAACCCTCTCTGCTTCTCAGTCGCTTTGAAAGCCCCTTGCAGTAGGCCCGTAGCCAGGATTTCTTTAATTCAGGGGGCCTTTAAACAAGACAGGGGCACCCCCCCACCAATGTTCTCTTTAAGCTGTGGAATCTTGTGAGCAAAAATTCTATTTTGTAAGCTACTGGCATTAAAGTTGTGAGCGAGCGATTTGGCTACTGCATCAATTAGTTTGCTCTGGAGCCATCCTTCCAGAGCTGAGACAAAAATGTGTGAGCTGGAAGCTAAAAAACTGTGAGCTAGCTCACACTAACTCAGCTTAGAGGGAACACTGCCCCCCACACACATCCCGAGTGAGCAGCCCTGCTCCCACCATTCCTTGCAACCACTTGGCTTTAGGGTAGGACTTGGTAGTGGAGGAGAAGGCGAGATTCCTGTGCCAGCTGCCGATTTCTTGGCACAGGGGGAGACAGAGGCCTGGACCGACTCAGGCGCGAAGTGGGGAAGGAATTGGGCCAGTCAGACTTTGCTGTCCCGAGAACCTCAGTGAGTCAAGATGGAGAGCGGAGTCTCTGAGCCAGAGGCCGAGCTGAGAGGCTGCTCAGGGCTGCACCTCAGCAGATAGCAGGATTTCTCCCAGAGGGCACTTCCTCAGATGCTGGGGTGTAGGCAGGGTCTGCAGTGCTAGCCTCCTCCCCCCCAAAAAACCCAGTTTGCTCTGCAGTCAGGCCCATGGAAACAAAATGTGCCTTCCAACTTCCTTTCTTGCAAACTGCAGTCCAAACCAGCGAGCAGGGGTTGGGGTGAAACCTGAAAGACAACGTTGTGCCAGCATCAGGCTTGGCATCACTTTCAAGAAGTGATAACAGACTGAAGGTGAAATGAAAAGCAGATTCTGCTGGACAAGAAGGGTAGGTGGCCTTTGGTCACTCAGAGAGCCTGACTATTCCTGCTGACCTGGGCTTTGCTTGGGAGCCAAGGTTGCCAGGGCAGGACAGTGGCGAACCTGCCCAAGGAGGGTTCTGTGGTTCCTCCCCTCCATTCCTGCCCCTGGGGGCTGCTCCTCCTCCAACTGTGGCTGAATGCGAGAGAGGTGAGAGAGCGGTGTGGGATTGGAGGGTGGTCTGGGGCTTGACTTCTTGTTGGCTTGCTGGCAACAAAATAGAGTGGCCACGGACAGCAAGAGAAAGGGGCAGTGGCTGTTGACGAGTGCCAAAAATAAATAAAAATTTGGAATTCAGGGGACCTGGGCCGGATGGGAAGTCAGGGGGCCTTGGAGGTAAGTCGGGGGGCAGGCCCCGAGAGGCCCCACTGTAGCTACGATCCTTTGCAGGGATCACTTTGAGTTTCTTGCAACTTAATGGCACTTTGCAGCCATGTACATGCATGTAGACATTGAACTGCAGACTGGAAGGTCGGTAGTTCAGCAGTTCGAGACCCGAGTGCCGCATGACAGAGCGCCCATCTCTGGTCCCAGCTCCTGCCAACCTAGCAAGAAATTGCAAGTAGATAAATAGGTACCACTGCAGTGGGAAGGTAACAGCATTCCATGTGTCTTGGCATTTAGTCATGCCGGCCACATGACCACGGAAACATCTTTGGACAGCGCTGGCTCTTCAGCTTGGAAATGGAGATGAGCACCACCCCCTAAAGTCAGATTCGACTGGCTTTCGAGCAAGGGAATATTGCTATTAAAGCTTTGGTGTCCCATGTTTTTTTTAGAAAGATGGGTAACCTAACCCTACTTGTGCTGAAACTTCTCATGTTTTTCACAGAAAATTCTGCATATTTTTACGGCACTTGTCAGTTCACACAAGCATGACTGGCTGAGCACTGTTTCAGCTGAAACAAAACTGTTACCTGAGAATTCCGAGTTAACGTTGAATCAGATTCATTTGACTGAACAGAGTGTGTTCATGGAAAGAGATCATTGCCCCTTCCTACTGCCATTCCCTAGCCACTTCTGATGGTTCGGAGCTCCTTGGAAAGGGGGGAGAGTTGAATTAAGAATGGGGAACTGGCAGAAATTCACCTCCACTCCAGCAAGACCGCTTGCTCTGTCTGTGAGGAGTGCTTTTGCAAGAGAGGAGAGGAGAGATTTCTACCAGTTTTTCTCAGTGCCGCAGCACCACTTGTTAAGTCACCCTCAGGAATGGCTCTTCAGGGAGCATTGGAGGCCGCAGTGAGGAGTGGAAGTCGGAATAAGTTTAGGTAGAAGAATTTTTCTGTTTCTGGATGATTGATTCATCCAGGGAACTTAAGAATAAATTAAGACTGCACCTGTAACGAAAGGTATTTCAGCCCCTTCACTAAGTGGAAGTGCTAAATTTATCAGAGCTGCCTACTACCATTAACTCCATTATGCTTGGATTTTATTTGAATTATCCTGACTACAAATAAGGCTAGGCATCAGTTCAAAACCGTGATGCATAGTTTGGCCCTGAAAAAAGCCAGGAATAAGGAGTGTCATCTGCTTACTAATAGTATTGTACCACAGACTTCAGACAGAGCTGGCAAGCAGCTGTCCACATATTTTGAAGGGCAGGGTTCTCCCTGTCATTTATGTGGAACCACTCCTAGATGGCCCCCTACACATTACTAACAAGAGTCCATTATGATCAGGGTTTCCAAGCTCTCATCAGACTCTGGTTAAGCAAATTAAACCAGTCATGTGGTGCGATGATACTTACCGGAAGCCGCGGCAGGCATGCGATTCCCCCGTGGATTAAAGGGACGCGATCAGACAGATACATCTGTCTGGCGTCCCGGAGTTGTTGGCGGAGCATCATTTCGTGCCGCAGTAGCGTGGTAAAAAACTACTGCCGAAAACTTACTATTATTGGGAACTGCAGGCACGCGGCGGGAAGTATGATCACGCAAACGCACATCATTGCAGGTGGGGCAAATAGCATCGCTTCCTGCCCGCATTTTCTCCCTTCCTTCACTTCAAAGAAAAATTGACTCCGTCCAAAGTGGATGCTTGGACCATTGAAGTAGTCTCCAAGAGAATATACAGTCGAATTCTTAAATCTCCCACCGGAACGTTCCATGCTTTTGCCAGTCTCCAAGAAACCAGAGAAATACTAAAGAGATTACCAAGATATTCAACACCTTCTTCCCCATACAGGCCATTGAGCCAGTGTCATCCTCAGACAGGAATTAGGGGTTTACTCTCTATTCTTTATGGTTCCAAAGAGAAATGGAGATTTGAGGGCCATTCTGGGTTTAAACTTCCTAAACAGGTTCAACAAGATGAGGCATTTCGGGACACAGAAAGTATCTCCATTTTTGACTTGGGGAAGATTTCTTTTAGTTCAGAGTGCTTGCATTTGGTCTTGCCATGTCTCCAAAGAGTCTTCTCCAAAATGCTAAGAACTTCTGTCGTCCATCTGAGACAACAAGGGATTTGTATTCATCCTTACCTGGATGATCTGCTGATCAGATCCAGCAGCAGAAGCAAGGTGCAACTCAATATGCAAAAAACCATTCAGTGCCTCCAACATCACAGATTTCTTGTTAGCCTTCAAAAGACTTTCCTCTCTCCTACCCAGCGTCTAAAACAGGGGTGTCAAACTCATTTGTTACAATGTCACTTTTTCGGGCTGGGCCATGTGTGCCATAAAATGTAATGCCAGGTACTGGAGATATAAACTTTATAAAGGACACAGACAAATCCAATTAACAATGCTGTTTTTTACTCAAAATACAAACACATTAATACATTATACATTAACACTCTTAAGGTATTTCCTTGCAGTATCTCCTTGATGCCTACCCTCCCACTTCCACTGCCCGTTATGCATTAGCACTGGGACAGTATTCAGGGACATAATGCACGGCCTCTGTCATCTGGCAGTAAAGCTAATCAGTTGTACATGAGCCAGATAAGAGCCAAAGATGGGCTGGTTGTGGCCCACGGCTCATATGTTTGACACTCCTGCTCTAGACCATTGACATCTCCTCCAGCCATCTGTTCTTATCCCAGAGGAAAGTTTAAAAAAATAAGGGAACTGGCAGAAATTGTAATCAAAGTCAGGTCCACACCTCTCATGACCTTGGCCAGACTACTAGGACTGATAATTTCCTTTATGGATACCATGCAATGGGCATGTCTGCACACAAGACAACTACAACTTTTACGGTCCTGTCAGCTTCAGATACTGAGAAAAGAAAATCTACTAATCTAGATGTCACTCCAGGTGAAAACCAGCCTCCTGTGGTGGACCAAGCACTCCAACCTACTACAAGGCAAGGTGTACTAGAAGTAAAAAATACTACAGATATTTGCAGATACCAGCCTTTCAGGATGGGGAACAACTCTGGACAACAGGCTGATTCCTGGCACCAAACCAGCTCAGAATATAAGATTAACATTAATATCCTGGAATTGAAAGGCTATTTCTTATCCAAAAGTTTTATTTCTTATCCAAAGGTTGACTTGACATTCCACAGGTCTCAGGAATTACGCCTTCCAACCTTCTGTCCAAACACACAGCACCAGAAGGAAAGATCCTGGCAGACTTTGGATGTCAGAAGGGCCCTGAAGGTTTACATTCGGAGAACCAACATCTTTAAAAGCACTGTTGCCTTATTTGTCCAAACAAGAGGCAAAGAATGTCTAGATCGGCTGTAAGCAGTACCATTAGAGCGTGTATAGTTGAGGCTTACATGGCACACAAAATCCCTGTTCCTCTGGGCATTACAGCTCACTCCATTCGGAGGGCCACTATCAGTTCAGCCCTAGATAGACATGCATCTGTTGAAGAGATCTGCATAGCAGCAACATAATCTTCTCTGTCTTCATCAACTATTACAAGATTAATTCTCACATCCTAGCAGATGCCACCTTTGGTAGAAGGGTGCTACAAAATATCTTGAGTCCATCCCACCCAGTAACTGAGGGCACTGCTCTGGGAGGCTCCAATCAAGACATCATCTGCCTAGAGGCAGAATGGACCATTGAGTACTCACCATGAAGGGTCCTTCTCTTCTGATGAAAGGAGGACATTTTGTCCCTCCTGGAGTCATCACTAGTAAGATGTCACGCAGTGTTGCCTTCTTCTCTCGGCTTTCCTTTGCTTTTCCTTTCCCTTTTTTCTCCTTGTCTAGAGAGTTTATATGTCATGATAGACTGCTGCTGGAGTCGCCAAACTGGAGAGGGTGACTCCCACAATGCCAGCGACAGCAAGCTAGAAAATCAGTCCTGCCTCCCTTAACCTCCCTTAATCACCCAATTAAGATGTCCTCCTTTCCTCAGAGGAGAAGGACCCTTCACGGTGCGTATCCAATGGTCTGTTTTAAAGGACCTAAAGCAAGGTCATAAGTAAAAAAGCCATTCTTTATGTGCTTTGTGATTTAATGTTCAGTTGATGATTTTGGGGGCAATCAAATGTTTGATTTAACAGTTCTGTTTTAAGGATGTCATAGCATAAATTCAACATGCCTACCTCTGCGGCTTGGCTTTGATCGTTTTATAATATCTGAATTGTGAAACTAAAACTCTGAAAATTAGCTGTCACTCTACTGCTTTCATCACTAAATTGCCTTTTGTGATGAAATGAGTTATTTGTTGTTGTATTTATAGCATGGATCGCCAATAATTTTTGTTGTTTCCTTCCTATGAAATGTCTTCTTTGAAGTGTATATGAATTCAGAAACTTAAAATATTGGGCTGAGTTGGGGTTTAAATCAGTCTCGTGTTCTTAATTTTTTTAAAGCACTTTGATTTTTTGGGATAGAAGGCTCCAGTGAGGTTCAGATTATTAATAATTTTATTATTTGTGAGCAGGATACAGTTCATTGGGTTACTCTCTCTCTCATATTAAATATCAATAAAGCATTTGGCAAAAACTGCTCACTTGCCAAATTCCTGCGTAGAAAAAGAAACCATTGGGCTGCCAGTATATGTACTTATCAATGAGTAATAAACCTTCAAGGAGAGAACTGTTTTGTAATGGAATTTGTAAATGGGACCATTAGGCGAAAGTGCTTAGTAGCCAAGCCAAAATTTAAGGCAGGCCATTTGACCCAATTTGTGAAGTCCTTATGAATTTGAGTCTTTTATAGAAGTTAAAAAGTCTTATGTGGTGCATTGCTGGTATTTTCTTAAGAGCAGCAGCTCAGAACTGAGACACCAAAGACGTGTCCTTGAGCTGACTGCTTGTAGCTTTGTCTGTGACCCACGGTGTGCAGCACATGGAAAAATAGTTTCTATGAACCACTTTTACTTTGATTCTGTTGGCGGTACTCAGTACAGTTCAATCATATAACCTATTAGGTTATGTTTCTTTCAGCTGGATGTGGTTTCCATTTTAATTACCTTCACTAATCCAAAAACAAGGACAGGAGAAGAGGGTCTGACTCTGTTAAAAAAAAATCTCTGAACTGCCGTTGCATCCGCTTGTGTCTGAACAAGCTAGGTAGTGCTTGTGGAGGGTGACATGTGAGTTGGTTTTATTTTGAAAATTTGTTGTCATCATTCTGATTAGCCCAGTTTGGCCTGAGTCTGTCAGGGCTTCAGAGCTAAGCAGGGACTATCATGGTCAGTACTTGGATGGGAGACTGCCAAGGAAGACTGAGGCTGATCTGTGGAGAAAAGCAATGGCAAACCACCTCTGCTCATCTCATGCCTGGAACACCCTGGTGGAAAGGGTGGCCATAAGTTGGTTGCAACTAGATGGCGCACTCTTCTCCAGCAACCTTATCAAAGTAGCTTATGTCTGTGGATGCATCAGGTCCCTAGCACGGTGTTGAGGGGGGGTATGGGAGACTCAGTGGATCTGAGCAGGGCAACACATACAAGAACAACACTCCAGCTCTTCCATAGCCGCTTTCTTCCACGTGAAGCTGCCTTCTGCTTAATCAGACCTGTCAAGGTCAGTATTGGGATTGGCTCTCTAGTTAATTTGCGGACTTTCGCTTTACCTACTGTCTGATCCTTTTCACAGGAGATGCCAGGGACTGAATCTGGGGCCTGCTGCATGCAGGGCAGCCGCTGTACCAATAAGCCATGACCCTTCCCCAAATCTGTTTGGGTGATTGGGGATCTGCATGTGCCATCAACCCCACAAATCCAGCATGGATAAATGAATGCCTTTTGGCAGATGGTATTTAACCCATTCAGGTCTTGGGTCGTGGACGAGCACAGATCTTACTGCTTCAGTATATTGATTGTTCTGGAATGTCACACACCTTCTTCAGGTGTCCTGTACCCCCTCCTGTAAGGTGCCCAACCCACAGTTTTTAGACTGTCGGGCAGGACTGTAGCATGAATGAGTTTTGGTTTCCGTAAGACTCAACTTCAGTATTAGTCAGTGGGTACTATACGTTTGCATGAATTAGTATAAGTAAATGAGCAACTGTTCCCACTTCTGGAGGATGGCCAGCTTTTTTTGAATTTTTTTTTGATGCAGAAAAGTCACCATATGGTAGATTTTTAATAAGAAACTGAAATAAGAGCCAGCCCATGCAGGTGCGTACTGTAGTTTTAGGGGTTGCTGTTTCATCAACCACCGCTTCCTTTCAAAGCGTTAATTCTTACTCTTCCATTCCCCCCCAGTCTTTAAAATTCCTTTAGAGAAATGACTGGCTCAGAAAAATATTATACTGGCCCATCAGTCAAAGCACACTGAAGCTAGTTGCAAACTAAGACTGGAGATTAAAAAGAACACCAACAAGCCAGCCTTTCTGTCTTCCTGTTTACAAATGCTCACTCCTTCCTGCCTGCTCACCTGGCATAATTATTACTCAGCACAGGCCACTAGGCAAGAGGCTATTTGCACCCCTGTCCTTTACACCTGATGGCTCTTTCATCTGTCTGATCTTGTGTTCTTATCGATCATTGGCTGCCATTAATAAGCAAAGGTTCGCTGGTAGATAAATGTGCATCTTACCCTAAGAAATGTCCTTATTGTGTGGTGTTCTGTAAGCGTGGCATCATTAAAAGAAATCGACAATGTAAAGAGAGGCTTGATTTTGTTTTTCTTGCCTCAGTGGTTCCTTAATAACGCATGTGGCCTGCAAGCTTTGATTCTGTTTGCCCCTGTCTTTCATACTTAGATGAATCTTTGACCGAAGAAGCATTCTCAAGTGGGTGACAGCTGTGATGGCTTTGCAATAACACGGCATTAAGATGTGAGGATCTGAAAGAATTTGTCACTGTACTGTCCAGGGTCTCTCTGTGTTGTTGCCTTTTAACTGTCAGGATATCTGACAAAGATGCCACCGTGTTGGCCGGGTATTGTGCTGTTTGTTTAATAGCAAATCTTGGTCTCCTGCTTGGCAGGCTTGTCAATTAAAAACATTTTAAAAATAACGACTCTTCTCCCCCCACCCGTTTCAGAAAGTACAGTCCATTGGGTTCTAAAATACTGACTTTAAAAAAACAAAACAGCCACAACAACAAAAGTTTACAAATGTAAGTGAGAGCGTGACCTTACTTAGTTCAGCATTTAAAAAGTACCCACTCAGGATTGAATTTGGCCATTTTTATATTTGCTTCTTTTTGTAGCTAGTTGCAAGTTATGAGATGTGAAGCGAGTTCCTAAATTAACCCTATGGCCAGCATCTTCATAAAGATCCTGTTTTCCCTTTTTGTTCAGAAACAAGGCGTATGCGGTGGTTTTATTCATTTCCTTGTTTTCTATCAGCAGTGTTTCTTTTTATGGAACCAGATTGCTTATAAATTACCCATCGTGTATTGGTGACTGTATATAGAGAGAAAATGAAACTAGATACGCTAGTAACCCAAGTCCATAAATATTTAGCAAGCATAAAACTTTTCAGTAAAAATAAGTCATTTTGCAGCAATAATTCAAAATAAATTACCACTTCCATACAAATAGATTTTTTTTTGGTACCGTTATATTAGGTAGAGATAGTAGGTTCTTCAGAAGAAAGTTATTTTCCAAGACTTTTATTTAGGTGTAAACATTAGTTTTACAACCATAACTATAGAAGGGTCACTGTTTTAATATTTGGTACCACTTTCCATTTGTCTATATGCCATTGTATCTACAGTTCTTTAAAATCATTCAGGGGCAAGCTTTAATGATCAGCTATCAGGGCGGTAAGATTTTTTTCCTCCTTTTTTGTGTGTTTGAAGGAAATTAATCCAGGTCTACAATATTATAATATAAAATTGCTCAGTAGTATTCTGGTTTTTGAAAGAGAGGTTAATATTCATCTTCATATGTGTTAACATTTACTAAAATTTTGAATGGTATATTTCTATTCATTTCTTATTCATTAGTTTGAACTGCAGTTAAGAATAGCAATGAATGAACTTTGTGATTCAAAATAGAATGGCCTGTAAAGGCTACTCCCAGGGGTATACCCAGTGATGTAACTCTGTTTAGGATTGTGCTGTAAATCTACCAGATGCGAACTGATATCTCTGAGAATGCAGCCATTGTCATTCAGGAAGCAAGCGCTTTAAATATCCTGAGTGTTTACTTGTAAATACTATCAACAGCAGAATCAGTGCATCAGTCTTACTATTTTACATGAACTGTACTGCCAAGTAGAATGAATAATATGCAGTGCATATTTATGTAGAAACAGGGTACAGCACTGTCCAAGAAAAGGATGCAGTTATACACTGCCTCAGTTGGCCAGCTGTTCTGAAGGTGAACTTGCAAGGCTGTTTACTAACTCAGAGCAGTTAATCCAGGGTTAATGCTGATGCAGGACTCAGATATGGCTTCCATACTGGTTTTTTTAATCTGTTGGGTTGTTTTGGCATTTATTGATCTCAGTCTTGAAGCAGAGACTTGGTAATTGATTATTTCATAACTCCCTCTGTTGAAGGTTTCCTTCTGTATTTTCCCTTCTTATAGTTTTTTTGTTGCGACCTTGTTGTGAAAAGCCTTGTGCTCTGGGATTGAGCTCTCAGTTCTCCCTACATTGTTTGGTACCTGAAAATAATTAGCTAAATATTGGAAAAATAATGTATAATCCTGAGAGCAGAGCACAGGATATAAAAATCAATGAAAATGCAACTCTTAGTTTAGGCCAGTCTTGAAAATGCTTTCCAACAAGGTAAAGTGCTGAACGAAATTGTCTTGCCATGCTCATCTTTCATACAAAAGATATCTTGCATTACAGAATCAAACTTAAATTACAGTATGAGAAATTGGGGGGAAATGCAGTTGCTCTTTGCTCCTTCTGGATAACTGAAACAAGAAGAAAATGGGGAAATAACTGGAACAAATGCTTCTAATCTCAGAGCAATTTTTAGAACAGATGATGGTCTGGCAAGGAAGAATTTTGATAGTCTTTTCAGGTTGAAATCTGGTACAGTGATAACAAGACACAATAACAAACAGCAAAATGCACTGCAGCTGTTGTGTTCATATTTCTTTGTCATCTATATTAGCTGCTGCAAATTTGTCTCCTAGAATAGCAGTAGATTACTACACGGATTGAACCACATCATGAGTATCTCCTTTTGGTCTGTCTCTAAAAAGATAAGGGAGTGACAGAAAACCAGCTGAATGTAACTTAAAGAGTTCATGAATCAGTGAATGAATATGAACATATAGCGAGAGATTTCAGCAAGGAAATAGTTTGAAAGCATCTGTTCCAATGGGGGGGCTGCTGTGCCTGGTATTTGTCACATAAAATACAAAACAAAGGAAAATGAAGAAAACTGGTTGTAGGTAGCTCAGTGGTAAATATCTTTCAGCATGAATCTGATCACAAACTTACTATTCAGTATTTCTATGACTACTGGTTTCACAAAATGTGAAGCAAAATAGAACAATGTTACAAATTTGCTTTAAAAAAAGTAAAATGCTCCAAAATATTTTGTCTGTCTATGTGAATTTCCCTATCACAGAGTTTATGTCCTTGTTCTAGCAAATTACTCACACAGAAAGAATTAACTGCTTCCATCATGGTATGTGAGAACTTCACATACCTATGTCTTGCAGAATAATACTAAAGAGAAAATTTTATTGAAGGCATGATACCACCACAAGTACCCCCTCTCCCCCAAATGTGTATCAGCTAAGAAAAAGAAATCGCATATAGGCAAAGGAAGGTGGTAGTGATAAAGTCTTCTTTTTGTTGTTGTTCATTCGCCGACTCTTTGTGACCTCATGGACCACATCACGCCAGGCCCTCCTGTTTTCCATGGTCCTCCAGAGTTTGCTTAATTTCATGTTAATTTCTTCTTATGAGGTGTAAATGATTTTGAGGGTGTGTTTTGTGATCTGAAGAATGTACTGGGGTTCTCCTGTAGTAGGTTTTAGGTTCTCCTATTCGAAAGCAAGAAATTGCAAGTAGATAAATAGGTACCACTTGAGTGGGAAGGTAACAGCATTCCATGCGCCTTGGTGTTTAGTCATGCCGGCCACATGACCACGGAAACGTCTTCGGACAGCGCTGGCTCTTCGGCTTTGAAACGGAGATGAGCACCGCAACCCTAGAGTCGGATTCGACTGGCTTTCGAGCAAGGGAACCTTTACCTATTTTAAGTTTAAAGGGTTTTAAAATTATTTCTCAAGGGGGTGGGGAGGACACTCTGATACACTTGGGTTCCTCTTCTCACAATCCCTGAGGCAGGAAATTGATCGTACTTTCTGTCTGGGGAGGAAGGAGCCCACCTCTCAGTCTTTCCTGCCTCCACCTGAGAGAGCAGTGGATTTAGAGAGCTCCTGAGATTTTTCTTTAAGGAGCTCCTTTGGTTGTACTTTGTTCTTTCCTTTGCGGGTGAGTGCCTTTATGCAAGCCTTTCCCTTTGTTTAAAAACAAACAGACAAAAACCTTTGTTCTTCCGGCCTCCTCTTCCTGAGGCTGTTTGCTTTTGCCCGCTGCTTTGCTGCTTCAGTCACCGCAGAGTTTGCAGCTAAGGTCTCCAACCATGGGACTTCCTTCAAGGGAGAGTAGGGGGAGGTGATCCCGAGGCAGCAGAATAGGAAATCCCTGCAGAACTGCTTGCCAAGCTGTCCTAGCACAGCAGAGCTCCTGGGGAGAGCTATTAACCGCAAAGTGCCTGGCTTTGGATAAAGAAGAAGCAGGCTCGTTTTTGGCACCAAAACTGCACCTTCTTCTGACCAGCCAGGACTGACCGAAATTGAGGTGGTCATATATGATCGCACGTAACGCACTGCCAACAGCCCAGATGAAGGGCTGTTCCCTTAAGATGCCTCTAGGCCAGCACTTTTGTGACTGTCCTTTGGCAGCGGTTGACTCACTGTCCAATACCTTTTCCTACTGCCCAAAATATGGAACAGCCAGAGAGAGATTTCTTAGAAAATGGCTACTGAAGTACTTGGCCATTTCTGATACTTCAGGATTAAGATTACTTCTGAGTAGCCTCTGCAACATGCTGTACTGTGGATGTGGCAAACTTTTGTTTTACTGTGATTTTTAATTCTTAAATTTTTTTTTAGAAAAAAAATTGTGCTAGCAGGAAGAAGACTCGGTAGCCAGCAACAAAGCCAAGCTGCCGCCCCCTCTCTTCCCCCACCAGCCAGCTGAGCAGAGAGGGGCTTTAAACTTTAAATCCCATCTCTGGATTCATGCTGCAATGGCAACATGATTTCTTCATTGGATTTCTCCATTGGATTTCTCCATTGGATGAGGGGTTCTTTTCACCTTGTAAAAACAATGTACTCATTTGTATAGAGACTGAGGCTGATTTTGCACTAGAGCTGCCTCGATGTTGTGCCGCCGTTTGCCCCGATACTATTGATCAATTTCACACCTGAAGCCGTGGGGCTGCATTTTGACCCGCGGCTTTGCCCGATTTCCCCCACAGTTTCGTGATCCTGTTTTTTGAGGATCACGAAACCACAGAGGAAATCGGGCGAAGCCGTGGGTCAAATGCAGCCCCGCAGCTTCGGGTGTGAAATTGACCAGTAGTATTGGGGCAAATGGCAGCGCAACATCGAGGCAGCTCTAGTGCAAAATCAGCCTGACTGACTTTTTATCCAGCATGAATTAATGGGTTGTATCTAGAGTACTGTCATAAGAGCTGCTCTTTGTCAGAAGCCCTAACTTAGTCAGCCAAACACCATGCCTTGTGGTTCAAACAAGAATAGCGTTTATTAGGAAGCTGCAATAGAAAGGTTACTGGATCAGATACATTGTTCAGAATGACTTGGTTACACAAAGCAAGCGGTTATACAGGGAAGGGGGTGAATGGGGACCCCCCCTTCTACCATTCAGGGAATAACATGCGAATGGGAATCGAAAGTTACTACGCTAATGAAGTTCCCACCGCCCCCATTAATCTCAGCAAAGCTGCAGCTTTGAAAGCGATAGGAAAGCTTGCAGCTTGACTCTCCAAGGTCAGAATGTGTCTACCCAAGATAGGGGTTGCCAGAGCCACATTCCATTCTCACACACCAGGCATAAATCAACACCCCTACGATCCCAACCTCCCGCCCGTCACACCACCATGGCGCCCATAGCCATCCTCCCCTCCCCTCCATCCATCATGGCAGGACTACCTGACACTCTTATGGAAACAGCTTCCTGTTTCTGAGTTCTTGCTGCAACCAAAGTGCTACCTTTGGGATTCAGTGTTGTCGTGGTGGGGACATGCAGTCCTCTCCCTGCCACCAGTGGATGTTCCCTTACTCTGGCAGAAAACGAGTGTTGGATCCACCACATGTGATATTGTATGCTGAAGAATAGGCAGGTCCATTGGCCCTGGATAGCCTAGCTTTTTTTAGGTCTTTCTTCTAATAGCGTTGCCTCAGTGAATATAGAGACAGTGTGTTACAGCAAATATGGTCCCTGGGCCCATGTGTCTGTTATGTGCCATATTTAGATGTAATTATTAGCCGTCATTCATGTATGTCACGAAAGAGAAGAAATGTTCAGGCATTCAGAAAGTGCTGACAACCCCAGGTTATTCACGCATAAATTTCACAGGAAAATATTACTTCTGAAATTTAAAAGGAAGGCAGTCTTGCTCACGGCCTGATAAATGGCATGTTTATTATTCTGTAGGAGCCAAAGAAATGCAAAAAAGTAATGAAAAAGCCCACTCAGAAAAGGGGGCTCCCTCAGGTATACAGAAAAATAGGAACTTAAAAAATTGGGGGGAAAGGCTTTCCTCAGTGTTCTGACGAAGATTGAGCATAATTGTGGTGGTTTCCGTTGTGTGTGTGTGTGTGTATAAAAATGTCACACACATACTGAAGTGCGTATGTTATACTTCATACCAGATGAACAACTTAAAAGGTATGAGAAGACATAAAACCTGATCTGAAGCAGCAATGTTCTGCTGCTGCTACTGAGTCCTTAGAAATATCTGCCAAATATTTACTGGCTGGCCTCAGCAGCATCCTTTGTATGCTTAACCTTTTACTGCCTGTACTTACATCCCATACAGGAGTTAATTGACTGTAGTTTGTGGCTTAGGCTTCCCTCCTTGAGTTACCAGCTTGCATAAATCCTGTTGGTTCCTGATCATACCATTATTTTTAATCTTAACTCTGTGTTGATTGTCCTTGGTTCAAACTTGTCAGTGGGAGGGCTTCTAGTGGGAGGGCTTGTAGTGTCCTGGCCCCACTGCTGGACCTCCTGATGGCACCTGGTATATTTTGGCCGCTGTGTGACAGAGTGTTGGACTAGATGGGCCATTGGCCTGATTCAACATTGGCTTCTCTTATGTTCTTGTCAGGATGTGCTGGAGCTGGGTCTTGAGTCCAGCGCCATCTCACCCTCCAGGGTTGCTTTGTGTTGGGCAAGTTTCCCAGGATAGATCCTCAGAATAGGACAAGAGGTGAGGGGTTCTTTTCACCTAATTTCCTCACACTGTTCTGCCAGTTACCTGTTCCCACCTCTTCCTCCCTGGCTGCTCCTGGGCGTGCCTCTTAAATGCTTTCCCCAAGGGAAAGCCAGCCCTGGGATCAGTCAGTCTTCTTTCCCCACCCAGTCCTGAGGGAGTGACAGGGCCCTGCGCCAATAGATACTTGCCTTAGATTAGTGAGCCTACTGGCCCTTCCCCCTGAACTTCTTCAAAGAGCTGGCTGCCCTGCCTGACCTCCTCTAAGAAGGTCAGTGCTGCCTGTTGTCCGTACCCCCCTGTCAGAGCTCTCCTGGGCAATATTCCCTCTAAGCCGTGGAGTCTTGTGAACAAAAATTATACTTGGTGACCTACTGGCATTAAAGTTGTCAGCGAGTGACTTGGCTACTGCATAAATTAGTTTGCTTTGGAGCCATCCTTCCTGAGCTAAGAGAAAAATGTGTGAGCTGGAGGCTAAAAAACTGTAAGCTAGCTTACAGCAACTCAACTTAGAGGGAACAGAGCTCCTGGGTCTCAGTGCCAGGTTCCCTTCTGGTAGAAACTTAGCCGAGTTGGCTTTTGAAGAAGAAGAAGAAGAAGAGATTGGATTTATACCCCGCCCTTCACTTGGAGTCTCAGAGCGGCTTACAAACTCCTTTCCCTTCCCCTCCCCACAACAGACACCCTGTGAGGTAGGTGGGGCTGTGAGAGGTCTGGTGAGACTCATTGTATCCATCAGTGTCACCAGGAGACACTAGCTGTAAGATTGTTAAATGGATTAATCTTGAGATTTTGATATTTCAACGCTATTCTGCTTGACAAAGGTGCACACGAAACGAGATAATATGCATAATCCGTTGTGTGGTGAATTTTGGAACAAGAGACTTTCAGCCCGTGGAGACTTTTGTGACGTGACACATCACTGTTGTTGTTTTCCTCTCTACTTCCTTCCTGTGATCTCTCTCCTTGGTTTGCCAACCTTCAGGTGGTGGCTGGAGGCCTCCTGGGACTACAACTGATCTCCAGGCATCAGAGATTAGTTCACTTTGAGAAAATGGCCACTTTGGAAGGTGGACTGTATGGCACTACACTCCACTGATGTCCCTCTCCTCCCCAAACCCTGCCCTCCTCAGGCTCCGCTCCCCAAAAACTCCAGGCCAAGCTGCACTCAGAAACTTCAGCATCAACACACAAGAGTAAGGCTGTTTAATATGCCAAACAACAATGCCCAGAGCTGAGAAATTCCTTAATTCTGCACTGTAACGCAAGGGAAAAGCAACCACAAACAGCAGCTCGAAGCCAGCCGAATGTTATTACAAAGGAGTTATCAGCTGCTTGAAATAAAACTTTGCTGGTCTTAAAGTTGCCATGGAATACAAAGGAGGAGGAAGGGGAGGAGACAGCCAGTGGAGGGAAGGAAGGTTGGGGTTTTGTCTCCCACGCGATTGAGACAGCCAGGCTGCAATGCAGCAGCTGCCCTAGAGAAGAAGTGTGCATGCCCATGAACGCTTATATCTAAAGTGAACCTTTGTTGGTCTCTTAAAGGTGCCATTGGACTTGGATGTTGCTCTCTCTCAAGCGCACGTACTCTCCCTCTCTTTTTCCCAAAGGAGGAGGAGGGAGGAGACAGCCAATGGAGGGAAAGGATGTTGGGTTTTTATCTCTTTTGTGCAATTGAAGCAAGCCGGCAGCAGGCACCTTCTGGAGTCTCTCTCTCTCTCAACTGTCGTCACGTTTTTTACTCCCCTGTTCTCCTCCTCCTCGACCTCAGTCTCTTTGCCTCCTTTTATGCCTCCCAGCCTAGCTTCACCACCAGTGATCCTTCTACTTGTCCTTCAACCCAAGTCCCTCTCTCATTGGACAAGGGTGTCTGTTCCCTTAAGCCCCTTGTCTCGCCTCCCATCTGTTCAGCCCTGGGCGGGGTCGGCATTCTCCACTGGCCCTTGCTTCCTGTGTCCTTGCCCAAACCGTTGTCTTTCCCACTATCCTGCCGGTGAATGTCGCGGTCCCATGGCCTGGCTCAGCCTGTTCCTGGGAGCCTGCAGCACCCACCGGCCTCTCCTCTCTCCCGGGACCTGGCTCCTTATCCTGCGGTCCACCGTGTGAGCAGCTCAGTGGATCCCTAGGCAACCAGGCACCATCTGTTATGTATTGAAGTGTGAATCCATCCTATGTATTCTTATGTTAAGCTTCAGTCTGAATGTGGCTCTTCATCTGTCGCATTACCATTGTAAATATCCAATCATTGTGTGAAAATGTATCTAAGAGGGAACGGTCCTGATTGGCCTTTATCTCTGTGTTATGATTGATCTTTAACTTGTTGTGGGTGTGGCTTTGACAGCCCAGGACAGTTTAAAAAGGGAGCCGTGCCCCGCTCTTGTGTGGTGTGTTCCTGAGTTGGAGTTTGCTGTTAAATAAAGTTGAAATCACTTCTTTTGCTGAAATCCTGTTGTTGAGTGGCATACTTAACACCATCCCTGTTGGTGCACTACCCCGATGCAGAGCCAGCAGCAGTGGGGAAACCTGACCCCGCAGTGCTGTGAGGTGGCACCCCCCCCCGGCTCCCATTGCCATTCAGCCTCCTGGCTCACTGGCAGGTAAATCCGGGCCCAGACACAGCTTAATGTATTTTTGTGGCCAGTGAGTGTTTTTGCTAAGAAGGTATATGTTAGCCCTTTGGGTGATAGCAGGAAGGCTTCTTTTTTCTCTTCTCCTAAACTTTCCCCCCATTCCTGTCAACCAAAAGGGGAAGTGACTTAGTTGTGCCACTGTAATTTTTCTTTTTCATGGTATCTGTTCCTTTTCTATTTCCCAAGATATTAAGTAACCGCATACCTCCTTATGATACTGCAAAAACAGTGACAGTTGCAGATCTTCAGTATACTCATTCTTTGCTGATTATGATATTTTGATGGAAGACTTAGAAACTTTATAACTCACAGTTTTACCCATACACAGTCCTCTTCCTTTTTCATCCCTTATGCAGTAATCTTTTCAGTATGTGTGATCTGATAACACGGCCTTGAACATCCATCATGCAAGGAATCCGGTTTGTACATATAATGCAATTTGAGTTGTAGTTGCAGCTTCCTGATGTATCTGGCAGTATTTGAGGCTGTTACTAGGAAACAGATTTCTCCACTAGACAATAGCAGAGCAATTGCACCTCTCAGTCCAGAGTGATTTTGCTTATTCAGGTTGTGCTTCTCCAAATATCTCTGAAATGCAGTCATTCCTAGTGCAATAGAATGTGGTCACGTCCGAAGAGAGACATGCCATTCATTATAGGTCCAACAATGAATTATACTGTACTTTGTTAAGCTTCCTAGGGAATTACTCTAGAAGCAAGATAATTTACTACAGTTGGAAGCAGACCATTGCTCCTCTGTCCGGAAAAGTTCTGTAAACGTTTAATAATTGTCAAGCATTTAGGAGTTTAATTTTGAATTGTGATCCAGGAGAAGCATATGGCTCCTTAACACCACACAGATGCAGTGTTTCACCAATATTAGTGCTTGCAGGGATTATATGACCTCTTGAATTTGTCAGCATTCTGGGCTTTCTCTTGGGCTTTCCCATCTGTTAAACAAAAAACTTTGGACTGCATCACTGTTCAAAATGCTTTATTATCAAGTTAGTGGTTTTATTGTTGGCTGACAACAGAGATCTCAACATGCAGTGCATAATGATCTCCTCCAAGTGTTATTTCTTGATGATAGAAAATTTTTTCCTGTAATTTAAATTTTTTTAGTCCTTGACTGTATTGTGTTTTGTCTAATATAATATAATATAATATAATATAATATAATATAATATAATATAATATAATATAATATAATATAATATAATATAATATAATATAATATAATATAATATAATATCCTAATATAAAAAACAGTGTATGAGTTTTTAAAATGTAAAAATACAAGCACCACCTCAAGCAGTGACTTCAGTTAATCAGCTTATTCAGTTTGCTTTAATATTCTGTGTTAGTTGTATTCTCTGTGGGAAAATTCTCAACATCTGTTTTTTTCCTCTTTGCCTGTAGTTTCAATTTTTGTTTCTTATAACGTCAACATTCTGTTCCTCTCCTCCCCTCCAACTGGTATATTCATAAATAATGGTTAGCCTTGGCTGTAGCTTCCATGCCTCAAGAGCAGCTGCCTATTTTGCAAGGATTTGCAAGGATTTGACACCTAAAAAAGAAGGGAGGGGAAAAAAGAACCTTCAAGCTATGAAAAAAGGGGGGCAAAGAACCTTCAAGCCTCTGGTCTTCAAGTTCCGTAGTGCAGTCCTGTGCAAAATTACTCCAGTCCAAGCCCATGGAAATCACTGGGCAGACTACAGTAACTCAGGAATACCCTGTTAGAGTTTCAACATTAAACAAGGATGTGTTGCACAGTCAAATGGATTAGATGGTGCTTGATGCATGATTTTGGCAGGTTCAAAGTTGCCTCAAGGTCTTCTGGAATAAAGAAGGGAAGAAGTGGGAAGCTTCCATTTGAAAATGCCAGGAGGCCTCAGCTGTCTCTCTAGCACCAAATAGAATGCACAGATCTCCTAAAAACTGAGAGGAGAGGAGAAAATGGTTGTTGTCCAAATTGATCTTCTGTTTATTCCCATGAGGTACTAGAGGCAATAAAAACTATAAAGTAATACTGCCGACTAGTTGGAGGGAAAGAATCCCCAATAAGCAAAGCACCATCCCAGTTGATCTTCCTCCACTTGAAAAATCTCTCTCTGACTATTAAGCTTTGCATTTCCTAAAACAGCAGTTGTAGGTATCTAGCTACTTTAAGGCTCCATAAGCAGCAGGCCATAGACATTTCCACCACGGCCTTGGGATATCTCCCCTCCCCTCCCCATGCTTTTTGTGGGTTTTTTTTATACGGAGCATCAAGGATATGAGAAAAAGTTCTGAAAATACTATTTTGCAGTATTTTGGTTGGCATTAATATTACTTTTGATTTGATGATGTTTGCTTTCCTTCTCCAAGTAAATGCTATTGATTTCACCTGAGATAAATTTGATAGTACAGTGGAGGAAGCCAGTGCAGGGAGTGGTACACAAGGATGAGATGAGCAAGCAGCATAAAAGAGAATATGATGGGCAGCAGAGTTGTGTCTTGAGAGAAGAAAACGGATGTTAAGTAGATGAAAGAAGCAGCCGTTACAGATAGTAAAAGTGCCATTAAAATAACGCAAATTAAAAGTATGAGGAAAAAGTAAATAATATTATCAAGAAAGATGAAGAATTTGCGAGGAATAGTTAAGGGAGAGGCTGTATGCTCAGTTCTGGAGTGGTTCCGTTTAAGGAAATGGGGTGAAATTGAACCAGTAACTGCAGAAACACAAGTTAAGAGAGGAACAGAAAATAAAAGGGATGGTTGAAAATTACTTTTGTAGAAGTGGCAGTTGGAGCTGAATGTGTGTGTGGGGGGGAGTTTCCGCCATGTTTTTAACATGCCATTTAAAACTTTGGATCTGGTGTAGTCAAGAAGCTGGATGTAAAAGTATCTGTGTTGTGTTTTCCCTTTTCAGGCTGATTCATGGAGGGCAGCTGCTGAACGGCTTGGCAGGCCCGACTGTAACGAGTGCTGCTCCCTTCCTCTCCACGACGTGGTTCTCACCAGACGAGCGTGCCACGGCTACAGCTATAGCCTCACTGATTAGTTACCTCGGTGGAGCCTGTGCATTTTTAGTAGGGCCCCTGGTGGTTCCAGGGCCAAATGGGTCATCAACACTTCCTCTCGCTTCCGAGAGCAGCCCTGAGTATATCAAGGACCGCATTGAGGCTGTGCTGTATGCAGGTATTAAAAGTCCTTTAATTTTTGCCAAGTATGGAACGTGCATCTATTATGAGTTAGTTGCTGCCCTCTAGTGACTTGCATAGAAATAAATCTTGGTCACAATGAGCTTCGGAATTATTTGCCCTTTCTCTTGAA
This sequence comes from Gekko gecko, assembly GCA_029375565.1. Lineage (NCBI taxonomy): Eukaryota > Metazoa > Chordata > Lepidosauria > Squamata > Gekkonidae > Gekko > Gekko gecko. Next base: position 71,158,561 of record JAPDNY010000003.1, on the reverse strand, counting down.
GTGCCGGACACCGATGTGTGTGTGTGCATTTGCTGTTACGGCTGTTCATTTTGCTCTTTTCTTGAATACCTTAAAGAGTCTTTCCACAAGTACCTTTCTTAGATTTCTGTGTAAGTTCTGTGTTGTTGTATTTACTCCGGCCACTTTAGCCCTGGTCACTTTCACCAGCCTAACCAAGAAACCTTATGCTGATTTGGGCAACATTGCTTGGTTTTTCAGGTGATAATGACCTCAGAATAGATTGGTGTGACCATTTTTTTCAGGAGTGATATCACAAGGAGCCATATAGGATCATTCTTGGAAAATAAAAATTGCTTTGATATCTTATTCCATATTTAAGAAACAAGCCGAGAGAAAAGCTTTAATAAGTACATGGATGCCAGTTCCAACATAGCTTGTGCAGGTGTGCTTAAGTGTGCCTTCTGGTAGCTAATATTTAAGCATTAAAGAGTTCTTTCTTCCACCACTTTGGAGAAAGGCACTGCACTCTAATATGTAGAGCCACTAAAATACATCTGAATATAGTTTGTTATGCATTTGTGCTGCTGTTGTTATGTGGGAAGTAGGAATTGATTAGATTGCGACTTTTCAAGTTCCATTATATTGACTCAGCCCATTATTCAGTTTAGCTTAGCATTGACTCCTTTAACTAGCAGCACTCTCAGGCAGAGAAAGGTATAACACATCTCGTAACACCTGCAAGTTGAGATTCTTTAACTGGAGCTGTCGGGCATTGAACCTGAAGCATCCTGGATGCAAACCTTATGCTCATCACCGAGCCGCAGTCCCTCCCATTAATTTATGTGTGGCACTGTAAAACGAGCTGCGGTGGCTCAAGTGGTTAAGACGCTGAACTGCAGGCTGTGGAAGGTCAGTAGTTCAGCAGTTTGAGACCCGGGTGCCGCATGACGGGGTGAGCTCCTGTCTCTAGTTCCAGCTCCTGCCAACCTAGCAGTTTGAAAGCAAGAAATTGCAAGTAGATAAATAGGTACCACTTCGGTGGGAAGGTAACAGCGTTCTGTGCACCTTGGTGTTTAGTCATGCTGGCCACATGACCACAGAAACGTCTTCGGACAGCGCTGGCTCTTCGGCTTTGAAACGGAGATGAGCACCGCAACCCTAGAGTCGGATTCGCCTGGCTTTCGAGCAAGGGAACCTTTACCTTTACTTTTTTTACTGTAAAACAGCAAGTTAACTGATTTCCAGTGATCCTGAATTAGTTAAAATGTTTTTCTCCCTATTACTTGGTATATCTTTTAAAAATGTGGCTGAGCTCTCAGTTCTGGCCTTAAATATATGTGTGTGTGTATTGTAATTTGTGCTCCAGAAAAGTTCTGCTTTGATCATGTGATGATTGTGTTGTGACCACTGGATTTCTGCAGTGTGTGTTCTTCATTGCCACCACTTTGCATACTGATAACACTGAGGTGCACAATTGCACCTAGGAAAATACCTGGATTATTGTCTTGTAATCCTTGGTGTCCAACAATGATATATTATGTTCTCATTATTTCCACATGGCTCAGTTTAGATGTTCTACAAAACCATGCTTTAAGCTAGTGTGCACCTCACAATGGATCACTCTGACCTCTAGAGTATGTTAAGCCAGTTACCATCTAATAGTAATGTATGCCCCTCATCTGTGGAGATCTAAATCCATGGATCGGGCCACATGGACACTGAACAGATTTTCCTACACACTTGGGGGCACCCCCCCCACCGGTTGATTCTGGAGAGCTGACAGTGGCAGACACCAGGAGCTCCTCTGGACTCAGCAGCGGTGGCAGTGGATACTGGGAGCCACTCCAGGCCACACTCGTATCTTCTAATACTGAAGTCAGCCAGATCTGAGAATCCTTAAATCTGGTGATTGGAGCTGTGAATGGACAAGAAAGGTCTTCCTACAAACCTAAAATGCACCCTAAGTTTGCAGAAAAGTCTTTTAACCCCCCCCCAAAAAAAAACAACATTGGGGGAGTTAAGGAAGGAGCGCCTGTAGCTTTAAGAAATAGATTCCTTCAATGACTTTTGCTATGCAACCACAGCATTCTAGTTTTGATTTCTGTGAGTAAAAGGCAAGGGGAGGGGGCAGGGTCTTTTCCAGGCCTTTGAGGGAGGACTCATCAGAGCCAGACCTGACAGCAACTATTGGCTGACTTGATACTACCTGACTTGCATGACTCATCTAAGCCTGGATGCTTGCTACTGTTCAACCATGTATGTGTCAGGTAGCCCTGCCATGGTTCTGGAATGTGGAAGGGTACTCTTAACATCAAAATAAACAACATTTAGATGTATTTTTGTGGCTCTACATATTTGAGTGCAGTGCCTTTCTCCAAAGTGGTGGAAGAAACAATAGGCTGCAGTTTGTCTCAAGTCTTAAGGAATGGATCTGCTTGCTGATTGCAATATACTTTATATTGTTTATCTTAAGTCTTTGAAAACAGAAACCTTTATTGGCATAACCTGGCAAAGCCGAAGCAAAGGAGAAGTTTAAGGAGTCTTAAGTCTTAAGAAGTGGATGTATTTGCTTTATGGACATTTGAAGACCATGTTTTTCGGTCCACTGAAATTGTGAACTTATAATCTGTGAAGTGTGAGGCAGTCAGAGAAAGAAATAGTGATGGGATGGGGGAGAGAAAAAGAGAGAGTGATGGGGTCGGGATGAAGAGAGGGTGGTGGGGGTGTGTCAGAAAGAGAGAAGGGAATAGTGATGGATTGGGGGGCACAAAGATGGTTATAAGGTGGGGGTAAGAAAGAGAGTGCTGTGGTGAGGAGGTAGAGTGAGGGAGTGGGGTGGGGGACATAAAAGGTGAGGAGGAGAGAGAAGAAAAGAAGGAGTGGAGGGAGGGAGAGCGGATGAGAGACAGAAGTAGAGGAGAGGGGAGGAAATAAAGGTGGGGGTAATGGGATGGCTGCTTCTGCAAGTTTCTCGTGGGTCCCCACTTGTATCTCTCTAAATTTACATCTCGCTTTCAGTCTTCATTTTTTGTCCATATCGTCCTATCACAGTGAGTTAGTAGCTCTGAAATTCCAAGAATTTTCTATTGGAACTTTTTTTTAAGTGCTGAGGGAAAAGAAAGAAATCTTTTATTTTCATTTTTTCTCCCCGGTTTTTCCTCCCAAGCTTTCACATCTCTGCACATAGACTGTCTTGCTGTAGTATGATGTATACCCACTGAGACCTGACTCCACTGAGAGGTGCCACTCTGATCTGACCCAGTGGACTGGTCATCCGTTTTGTGGATTTTCTTTCATGTTGCTTCATGACGCGTCGGTGATCCTCTCAAATGTTGCTATCTGCTGATACATCCTTTCTCACTCCATCCTTTTATTTCATCCCTTGTTGATTTTGATATCCAAGTTTGAAACTTCCTTGCATCTAAAACCTTGGTTTGCTTCAATCTGTGGATAGTCTTTTTTCCTGATCCCCAATATACTATATCCCCTGTGCTCCTCATGAGGGGGAATGTGCATCTTGCAGTTCCTGCTCCCTCAAATGTTTTTCCTGTATTTCAAGGACTCATCTGATCTCTTTTTATTTCAAAGTACTTCTGTAATTAGCCTCCTTGTGCTTCTAATAATAGTTATGAAAATAATCCTTAGAATTATACAGGGCTTTAGATTGTTCAAAGCTCTTCACATGGATTACTTTAGCCAAGCTTATAGATTTAAGTCAGACATTCAGTTAGTTACATGTCTCCCTGGCCCAGAACGAATAGCGACTGCAATTGCTCCCAGGCCAGTTGCTTAATGGAAGGAATATCACGGGGCTGTTCAGATGCTTCTGCCTTTTTAAGCTGGGCCATGCTGCACCTGTTAGCCAGGGCACAGGGAAAGAACTGAACCTTGCTGGGGTATTCGTCCTTTAAAATCAGAAGAAAAAGCACATGCAGCTGTCATAGTGCTGCTGACTGTCCCATCTGCTTGGTTTTAAAATGCACTGTCAGGGACTCTGTGAGCCAGCAGTGTTGTATGCCAGCAGTGTTGTATGCAGGGAGAAGGGACCCTGTGAGCCAGCAGTGTTGTATGCGCTTGTATTTCCAGAAGTCAGCTATTAGATGTTTCTAGGTTGCATTCATTGCTGTTCACACAGCATCTGATTTCACTTTTACGGAAGTTAGACTAGCGTTTTCCTGTGTTTCAAACAGTATGTTTATGAATAATGTATATCCTCTACAATAATTAATTTCTTACTCGGTTCTTTCTTAATTGTTTCCCCTTAGAATTTGGCATTGTGGCTTTGATATTCTCTGCAACACTAGCCTACTTCCCGTCACGTCCTCCGTTTCCTCCTAGTGTAGCTGCAGCTAGCCAAAGGCTCAGCTACAGAAGAAGTTTTTGCAGGTTACTAAGGTACGTATATATGCCGTGGTCTGAGAGATCGTAGCAGCATCCAGCCTCTCTAATTAATGCTGAGCAATAAAACAAGTCATTGATGCACCCTAAGGAGGATTAGTATATATACTATGGAGAGGGGAATCATCAAGGCTTGGGGGCTTTTTAACGTGAAACCCAAATGGTGCAAGCAGAATAAATTATAAATAAAATTTATACTGCATCAAAAAATTAAGGATTAAGATTTTCTAGTGAGGATTCAGCACTGGTGAATATCGAAGACAAACTTCATTGGAGTACACCATTTGGATACAGCAGGCCCCAGGTTAATTACGCAGCACCTCCGGTTAAAAGACCTCGAAAAGAAAGACTTAGAAAAACCTTTCTGTCCCTAAGGCTTGCTGTTAGTAAGAATAGACTGTACCAGTTGTTTGACTCGTTATGGTAGATTCATATGTTCTGTATAAGCATGCTCAAGTATAACAATATATGAAAACTCTGATTTCCCAAATCTTTAACTGAAGTAACTCAGAGTTCTGATAAGGTCAGGGCTGTGTGCTTTCCACTTAAAAGCCTTGCACAGATTGTGTTGGGTTTTTTTGGCACTAGAAGTATTTCTAACCTAGTCTTCGAAGAGAACTGACATTCTTTGCTAAGGAAGGGTGATTTCTGTGACCTGTTTAAGTGTTGCAAATTAATCTGCATGTTATGTCACAAAATGTATTCTGGTTTGCTAGTAATGGGGAAGGATCCAGAAGCTACTCAGGGTTCTGACGCACCGCCTGACCACTGGAAAATTTGTTCGGCCACTCCTCCGGCTTCTGATGTTTCAGATAGCGTTGCCTACACACTTCCAGGCATATTTCTGCAGCACTGTGAACTAGACGCTTGTTCTCCCTCTGAGGACGAGGGCATCTTGATATGGTGATTCCCACCAATTGCTCAGAGAGGCAGGACTAAACTCTTCAACTTCCTGTCTCCCGGGTGGGTGTTGCCCCAGCTCAGTTTGTTTCCTGCCTTGTTCTTGCTTGCTCTTTGCTCTTTTTTTACCTGCCTTTCTGCTATAGCGATTTCAGACCTGAGGGAGAATTTCCTAACCTCTCCAGCTTGTCCCTCTTTCTCTTCACACCTTCTTTTCACACCTCCTCTTGACTCTGCTGCTTCCTTTGTCTTTCAGATTTTTTTCTCTGCTGCCCCCTCCTCCACCTTCCTTCCTTCTATTGATCCTGTAAAAGGCCTCAGAGACTTTGGAGGAAGGCAGAAGGGACGGTTCCCTCTTCTTCTGCCATCAGTTTCTCAGGGAGCAAGCTCGCCTGGCCAGACTAGCCCAGAGCCAACTAGGAAGGCCCAGAGTCAAAAGCAAGAGTACTTAAAAACACACCACAAAAAAAGGCAGGGAAACAACTCCGCAGGTGCAAATGGATCTCTCAGCACCCAGTTTGGCCCCTGAGGGCTACAGTGGCATGCCAGGTGCCTCCGTTGGAACCCCCATGATCCAGAGGGACTCCTTGACCACCAAAACGGAACTTCAAGGGGGTAACGTGCAGTCCGCCCGTCCCCCCACTTCTGAGGTGGTGGGCAGGTGGAAACATTGCTTGGCTGAGCTTGTGGAATTTCTAAGGAGAGCCTTGAGGGAAGAGATGCAAGAACAGTCATCCACCGCCCCATCTCAGGGGTCCAAATGCTCCAATCTAAGATCACCCTCTCCTGCCCCCAAGGGATCCTGGCACTCAGTGGCCCACCAAGGCAGTTTGCCAAAGCCTCCTCTTCCACTTCCACCGGGATTCAGGGCAGCCCCCCAGGGACAGAAAGCCTGTCATCACAGTGAGAATCTGAGAGGGAGGAGGGAGCGTTCCCCTCAGCCCATAGTTGCTGAACAGCCCACACTCTCTTCAATGCGGATGGCTACTGGCATTAGACCTTGCAAAATCCCCTCGCAAAACCCCCTAACCCCAGGGAGGAACCCTCAAAGAATAAATCCAGGCCACGGAGGAACAAGGAATTTCCCCCTAGGTCTCCCTTCTCAGAAAGGTCAGTTCCCTTCCTGAAATTTCTTTGAAAGGCTGATGAAGGAGAATGGGCTAAGCCTGTATCTAACAGGCAGTTCCCAAACATTACTGAAAAGCTTTATTGCTTGGCTGCTCATGCTATGGAATTTTTGCAGGTTCCTGTTGCAGCATTATGGTCCTCGGATCTGCTCTCAGAGGATGGTGTTAGGTTCATAAAGAACGAATTGGGCAGAAAAGCAGACTATGCATTGCAGAAGTCCCATAAGGCCATGGCAATGTCTGTCAGGGCAGCGCCTACCTTGGCCTTAATCTCTAGAACAGCCATTGTGTGGTTCTGGTAGCTGGTCCCAACTCATTCCCAGTGACAACAGAAGGACAATAGAGTGCCAGCTTCATTCTTAAGGCAGTCACCTTCCTGGCAGATGACTCCTTTGACACCAGTTTCGACATTTGTTAGACACTACAAACTTAACTCCTTCTTGGCTGATGTGGAGTGCTGGATGATAGTTAATTCCCACCCGTCACTGGGACACTGCTATTGGAAGTCCCATATCAAAATGCCCTCCTCCTCAGAGAACAGAAGCTTGGATACTCAGAGTTCCTTCTGCTCTGAGGTTAGGAGGGCATCTTGCCCCCCCCCCCTCAATCCTGTGTGCTCAAGCAATGGGTGGAAGATGCTTCCTTGCACTAATCCTTCCTTAATTCCTCTTTTTTGTTCCTCTGGTTATCAGTTGTTTTGTTTCCATCAGTGGCTTACCTGTTCTGGTTGTTGTTTTATCTCTGTTCCGTTCCTTCCTGTTCCTGAGTTCATTAGCTTAGTCAAACTGAGCTGGGGTGATGCCCACCCGGGAGACAGGAAATTGAAGAATTCAGTCCTGCCTCCTTGAGCAATTGGTGGGAATCACCCGTATCAAGATGCTCTCTCACCCATATCACCCGTATCAAGATGCTCTCTCACCCATATCAAGATGCTTTCCTAACCTCAGAGCAGAAGGAGCCCTCACGGTGAGTATCTAGGGTTCCATTCTCTTTAAAATAAAAGCTGAGACAAAGCTGAAATTTGCACCGAGTACCAAACTCTGTGCTTCCTGTTACATTTTTGTAAATGATCCCTCACATAGATCTCACACAATCTCCTGGAAAATTCAGAGCAAGATTATCTCCAAAATGGGTTCTTTTCAGGACACCAAGGAAAGATAATGTAATTCTTCTACTAAGAGGAACCTGTTTTGTATCTTATTTTCTGTGATCATTGCAGCCATAGTCTATATCAAAAAGTATACGCATCAGGGTTAGCTTGTTTAGGATGCTTGGTGCTCGCAGAAGTGCCATCGTTTGAGAATCTGCCTGTGGGCTGTGGTATTAAAATGTTACTGTCAAATAAAAACCTGAATAACAACTGGATCTGCAGGTGAAATATAAAATGTCAATTGATGGGGCACCATCTGGGACCTATGTTTATAAATGGAATGCTTGCTCAAAGTACTCTAAACACCATATCTGAGAACCCTGTAAAGCTGAACTGTAAGCTACAAAAATTTGAATTTACTATCCTCTAAAAAAGCTTGCAAAAAAACCTTGACAAATAAATAATGACTGGTGTCTTTAAAGTTCTGCTTTCAAAGCTTGAATTGATCAATATTTTAAAAGCAACCCAATTTTATGGTACCTGTTTTGCAGCTGTTGTGTCCTGATATTTCTTTTCTTTGCTTCACCTTGTACAACTATCAACATCATATCTTTCAAATACTTCCTTAAGATTTTCCAACGGTGTAGCATTTCAGGATAATCCATCCAAGAAGAGATGTTTTAAGATGGTTCTGGTTGAAATCCAGGTAGTTCATCAGAGAAACAAACAGCACTGCTTATGTAGTGTAAATTTCATTATCTTTAGAGCAGGCACCTTTTTTAGAAATCATACTCATTTGTTGTGGAAATGCACCCTTGTGTGTGCAATACGACAATGATTCATACTACTATCTAGATTTTTCCCAAAGTCTCAAGAGATATTGCGAGTTCCTGCACAGTGAACTATTGTAAGTCCTGAAAAAAGAAAGAACAGTTAATGAAGGTTCAAAATAGATTATAGATGTTTAGTGGAGAATAAAAAAATAACCAACTGGTCGCAAACAGTTTATCATCTAAAAACAGGAATTGTAATAAGCCATTTACAATAATCAGTACATCTACTTCTCAACATGGCCCCATCTGCAGATGTTTACATCTAGAGATTGAGTAACTAGACAGAGAGGACAGCTGTTTCTGCAAAGATGAGAAAAACCCAGGTTTTCACGAAAAACTAAGAAAAAAAAGATTGGATAGGGTGGTGGTTAAACACCCCCAAATGATAGAAGCAGGGCCTGTAGATTTAAGGAATGAATGCCCTCCGTGGCCATTGCCTTGGTTTCTGTTAGTAAAGAGCAAGGAGCAGGGCAGGGCTCTTTTCCCGGGCTGTTTTGGCCTGAAAGGGAAGACTCCAAGTGACTTGCATGACTCACCCAGGCCGAGCTACTTGCTGCTGTTAAACATCAGCCCCCCCCCCCCATAAAAGCCACTGTGGTGCGGTTGTTAGAGTAAATAAACAAGCACTGCACAAATAAGGCAGACCACAAGTGCTCAAAAAGTAATGCACACAAATCAATTTATATGAGAGGACCACCTATATCAGTGAAACCAAAATTGCATCATATGGTGTGCAGGTCCAAAAATAGTACAAGTCCATAAATGGTATACAAACAAAATGGACGAAGACTCCGGATTTTGATCTTCATTTCGATAATTCTTCTTCAGTAAGTTCGCACTACTACAATTGCAAATAAAACCGAATAATTATTATCATATATTACAGCCAAACCCAGGCTGGGTTCTGTGTGATTTAGGTTCAAATCCCTGCTCTGGTGTGGACCTTGGGCCACTGGGTGACGTTGGGCCAGTCATACACCCTTAGCCTGACCTGCATCACAAAGTTTGGGTGAGGATAAAATGGTGGAGAAGAGAATAATATAAGCTGCTTTGGGTCCTCATTGAGGAGAGACGTGGGTGTAAATGAACTTAAATGCGTATAAGCTGAAGATGCGGAACAGATAAAAGGTTGGTTGTTTGGTTGGGGGAGAAGGAAACAGAGGGAAAGCAGAGGATATGGGAACTGACAGGAGGAGAGAAATAGCGTAGGGAGGGGTATATGTAGGAAAGTACGGCGTTCCCCACAAGTCCTTGCAGGTTCCCCACTGTGCAACTGAGACTAGCCTAGCCAGCAGAGTGCAAGTCTGCTCAGTTTGGCTGGCACTACACAGCTGGACCAGGCTGTTCCTGGGCATGTGCTGCCAGGGGAGGGAAGGAGGGAAAACTGAAAGGCGGGAGATAAAGGTATGGTGGCTGGCATGTGGTAAGGAGAGAAGGAAGCAGGAAAAGGGGAGAGGCTATTGATCCTTTCAAGGAAGGGAAAGAGGAAGTAATGAAGGAGAGGAAAATGAGATGTCCCCAGCAGCTCCTTGCAGGTCCTTCTCTTGTATAAAGTAAAGCTAAAGGTTCCCTTGCTCGAAAGCCAGTCAGATCTGACTCAAGGGGGTGGTGCTCATCTCCATTTCCAAGCCAAAGAGCCAGTGCTGTCCGAAGACTTTCTCCATGGCTAAATGCCGAGGCACATGGAATGCTGTTACCTTCCCACTGAAGTGGTACCTATTTATCTACTTGCAATTTCTTGCTTTCGAACTGCTAGGTTGGCAGGCGCTGGGGCCAGAGACGGGAGCTCACTCCGTCCCATGGGACTAGGGTCTCAAACTGCCGAGCATCTTAACCTCTGAGCCACCACGGCCCTTGTATAAACCATAATTAACGTCAGCTTTTTAAAACAAAACATTTAAAGGTAGATCGTGTTGACTTAAATATGTGATATGTTTATATCTATGATATCTTTCTGATAGGTTTGGGGTGAATGTTTGGATCTTAATTTCAGTTCTATTATAAATATTTGTTAAATTTTTAACTGGTTTGTTTTGTAAGTCATTTTTTGTCTTTCACAAAATGTTGGATGTTGATGTTTCTAAACTCAGTTTACATTTATGTAATATACTGCCATCACTTATAAAGACCGTCTGGTTTTAGCATGTTTTTATGTCAATGTATTTTATTTTTATTAAATGTTTTGTTTGAAAAGTTGGTAGTTATGGTTATACCGTAAACTGCATGCTATGCTTATTTTGGGATGATTTACAGTCTGCAGTCAGTTGCTTATTTTCTTGTATTCAGTTGGTTGTTATAACTGCTTGGACACTTCCTGAGCTTTTTGCTTGTTCTGTGTTCTGTGTTGGTTGTGAGCACTTTTTTGTGCAATACTGTAGATAATGTTAAACTGGCCAGTGAATGAGCCCATTGCCCATGAAGTGTGTTTTCTAAGCAATCAGCAGAAATGTCTGCAAATTTATGGTATAATGATAATTTCTAATCAGAATAATGTCTTACTGCAGCTATATAAGCAATTTCAGAATACTTTAGAAAGCCTACAGCCCACCTTTCCAAAGACCTGCTATAGAATGTATTGTGCTATTATGTGTCTAAAAGAGGAAAAGAACACTCGGCTGTGTTAGATGTGTAGTCACATGTGGGAGATGTGTGATTGGTTCTGCCAGTGTATTTTTTAGTTTGGAGTAGTTTTGATCATAGCCACTGTGGTACACAGTATCATTCCTATAAGTTACAGCAGGTGTAATATAGAGGGGTTGGTCCAGAAAGAAAGAAACACCGGTAGATCAAAGAACTCTGCCAACTTTGCAGACATATTAGTAATTTTGAAAAGGAAGTTTTAAAAAATATGTTGTCGAAGGCTTTCATGACCAGAGTTAATTAGTTGCTGTAGATTTTCCGGGTTGTATGGCCGTGGTCTTGGTATTGTAGGGCCTGACGTTTTGCTGGCCCCAGGATCTGTGCACACTGGGAGGGCTCTCCCTCCCTGCCACACAGACCCGCCTGGGAGAGGATCAGCTGGGGCAGTGGGTGCTCTGAGCTGCCACCACTCTGGCCAATTCTGAGTTGGTTCCTCTTACATTTCAGTTTAAACAAAGCTGTAAGAGGAGCCAGCCAGCCCTTCCATGCTCTCTGGAGTTGGGCCACAGCTGTGGCGCTACTCCAGGGAGGGGATGGAAGGGGTTTAAACTTTAAACCCCTTCACTTCTCTCTGGAGTCTTGGCACAGCTGTGGCCCACCTCTGGGAGGGGTGGAAGGGGTAATATCAGCTTTTATTTGGGCAAGGCTAGTTTACAGATAAGGTGTGTTTTGAGTATTTATTTGGCTTGTATATACCAAGTGCACACCCCTAGCTGCAATATGCCAACATTTTCATGGCTGACATGGAGCAGTGCTTCCTCAGATCACATCCATTAATACCCCTTATATACCTGACGTTTCTGGATGACATTGTCATCATTTGGACACATGGGAAGGAACCAGCTTTCACCCCATGATTATCCTAATCATGAACCAATCCACATAAGAAATACATTTTCTAGACACCACTGTACAAACACATAATGGAAGCATAAAAACCACCCTATGGTGGAAACCTACCTATCACCAACATATCTACCCACCTCCAGTCACCATCCTAAGCACACCAAATGATCCATCATCGACTACAGCCAGGCTCTGTGTTGTGACCACATCAGTTCTGATCCCTCAACAGGTATTTTTGGAATTACAGTACCCAGCTGATGTAGTAGGGAAACCGATCAACAAAGCCAGAATTATACCAAGGGATAACGTGCTACAAGGTAGGCCCAAACAATAACAGAAGAGTACTGGTGGTCACATACAGCTTTCAGCTCAAACCAGTTCAATGCATCATTAACAAGCTACAGCCTGTACTGGACTCCTGTTTCATAGGCATTGAGAGGCAAAACTTTCCTTGCCCACAGACAGCCTCCTAACCTTAAACAACTTCTCACCGACAACTGTGCCCTTTCAAACATGAATGCACACTCTGGGACCAAGGCCTGCAGCAATTCAAGATGCCAACTCTGTCTCCATATTCACTCTGACATCACTGGACCTAACAACACCAACATCTCAGGCTCATTCGCTCCAGCATTATATATGCCATCAAATGTATATATGTAAATCAAACATAAAAAAACGCAACTCAAGAACAAGTGGGGGAACTTTTTAATCTTCCAAACAGAGAAGCTTCAAGGGGAGATTACAATGTGAGATTGTAATGCACTTGAGTTCATTCACAAATTCAGAACAATGGACCCCCTCAGGGCTGGATAAGGGCATAAAATTCTATCTCACTACAGATGCTTGATCTGACTCCAAACATTTCCCCTTTGCTCTAATCAAGTTAATTGCAATGTGCATTGTACCTTTGCATCTTGATATCTTCTTCGTGGTCGCTGTGTATCACACCTGTGGGAAGAGGATGCTGGCGCCTGACCCCATTGGTAACTTAACCAAGGTCTAAATTCTTCTTTTCCCATGCTCTGCCCCCAAAGCACACAGGCTCCATTGTGCATGCCTATAGGGGTGAAGCCCATCTATCCTGCCAGTTCTCTTCTGATCTCCGTACCAGGCAGTCGCTCTTTGTCCCGATCGGTGAACTTCGGTGAACTTCTCTTCAGAACATGAGATCAGCTCTTCCTTCAACTCTTTTAACTTCTCTATTGGATTTTCTAAAAAAAAGACAAACCAACACCTTGGAAGGTACTCTTTCGCCCACTGTCTTCCTCTCCCCCCTCCTTTCTCTATGCCCCTCTATTGAGTGGCCTATGGAAAAACTCTGGGGGTTTTCAAATGGAGCAAAAAGTGTGGGAGTAGACTTGCCCCCACCGATGGATACCCTTTGTACCTCCTTTGCCTGGGAGAAGGCCACCACACAGACTTGCGTGCCCACTGCACTAAGTTTTCTTGCCGAACCTATAAAAATCAGGGTGCGAGACTTCGAGTGGCACTTGCTGAGTCTGCCCTTTCTCCCACACCAATGGCCACTTCATCACCCCAATACTGAACCGAGTTGATCCTGAGACCTTCAACGTCAACTGAGTTGACCGACATCCCCGCCTCAGGACGACCTGGCACCAACCACTCAATGCCAAACCCCTTGACTCCTGCAAAGAAATGCAGGGAGGGTAAAAGTGACAAGGTGGGCAAGACTCCTAAGTCAGAGTCCCCAACATGACTCTTCTACTATGTGGCTCCATGCCCCGGCAGGGCACTGAGCCTCCGGGGAGGGTGGGATATAAATCTAAATAATAAATAAATAAATAAATAAATAAATAAAATATTGTCAACAGCACTGATGCTTGTTCCAGATACACCACCTCTTCACCTGCTGGACTCCCCCATGTGTCAGTTCAGATCCCCAGTGTACACTCCTGCCCAGATGCAACCACCTCCTCTCTTCTGCACATTGGAGGTGGAGATTGACAACACAAATATCCTCACGCCCCTCCTCATCCGGAGGCTCCTCTAGTGTGAGTAGCACCTGTGCAAGACCTGTCAATACTGAGGACCATCAGGGCTGGGATTCAGTTGGCTGCAAACACCATCAGCACTCTTGCTCTCGAGACTGGTTGCCGTTTCACCACCGACCCTCCTCACCACCCTGCCAGGTACCTCAGATACCCACAATGGTCCCCTGGGACCATCATCAACTACAGTACCTATATGGCGCCTACCCCTTGCACACAGCAAGGCCATGGCTGCCTCTCCGACCCACAGAGTGGGATCAACGGTCTCTATTCTTATCAGTCCCAATCCCCCTCAAAGCCTGTGCCTCCCTCTTTGACCTTGAAGCACTCAGTGTTGAAAGATTGCGCGCTTACATCTACAGGTCACAAGACACTACACACTGAGTTGGTATCGCCCCCATCATCAAAGCTAGATGTACCCCCATCCTTGACTCTACCAAACCAGCGAGATAGGACCTCGGTACACGTTTTCTCGAGATCTGACCCTGAAGCATCCAAGATCTACACAGGCAAAGACTCAGATGGAGAGGTCTCTGATGTTCCCTTCTCACCAACAGGATCTCCTGCTATCCAAGTGTAGAAGAATCTCCCTATTTCCCCTTCTGAGGACCTCAGGTCTTATGGGGAACTCATCACATGCATGGCTCACACTCTGGGGCTCCCCATTGTACAGCCCAAACAGACTGTTACAGACTCTCTCTTGACATAGTACAGCTTGACACTTCCACAGCCATCTCCCTCCCAGGGACTAACATCCTGCAGGCAGCTAAGTCACCATGGGACAAACCTTCTTCCATACCAGTTTCCACCAGACGCCTTCAATCATATGTATAGAATCTAGGATACTGGAGCTGACTTCCTCTTCTCCCATCCTAAGCCTAATTCTGTGGTGGTGACCTCTGCCTCCAAGAGCAAGCGTACCCATTCAACCCCTGTTGAAAAAGAAGGCATGAAGCTTGATGCTTTTGGAAGAAAGCTTTATTCTGCTGGAGCCTTAGGAGTCAAGAACACAAATTGCATTGCCTGCATGGGCAGGTATCAATATTCTCTTTGGGAGCAGCTCTCCAAAGTTCTGGCTGCTCTCCCAGCTGACAAACGTCTCTTGGCCAGATGTCTGCAAAAGGAAGGCATGCTTCTTGCTAAGCAGCAACTGAATTCATCCATGCACACAGTTGACATCTTCTCCAAAACCATTACATCTGCCATAGCTCTTTGCAGGAATTCATGGCTTCCCTTCACTTCGCTCCAACAGGACACACGCTCCTGTATAGAAGATTTGCCTTTCGACGGCCAAGGCCTTTTCCATTCCACCACTGATATTGTCCTGGACAGAAGCATTCAAACCTCTTGCAGTCTTGGAGTTACAGGTCTCACTCGCTCGTCCAAAAGCATAAGAACATAAGAGAAGCCAGTGTTGGATCAGGCCAATGGCCCATCCAGTCCAACACTCTGTCACACAGTGGCCAAAAATACCAGGTGCCATCAGGAGGTCCACCAGTAGGGCCAGGACACTAGAAGCCCTCCCACTGCTGCCCCCCCCCGCTCTCAAGCACCAAGAATACAGAGCATCACTTGCCCCAGAGTCCCTATCTATACCTTGTGGCTAATAGCCCATGATGGACCTCTGCTCCATATGTTTATCTAATTCCCTCTTGAAGCTGTCCATGCTTGTAGCTGCCGCCACCTCCTGTGGCCATGAATTCCGTGTGTTAATCACTCTTTGGGTGAAGAAGTACTTCCTTTTATCTGTTCTCACCTGACTGCTCAGCAACCACGAGTTCTTGTATTGTGAGAAAGCAGGGAAAGTACCTCTTTCTCTACCTGTTCTATCCCATGCATAATCTTATAAACCTTGATCATGTCACCCCTCAGACCATGGTCACGTCCCTGGTCTAAACGACAGCACACAAACACTTCTTCCGCTCACTCCTGGAGAACCAAATACTCTCATTCTGGTAACACATCCTTGAACACAAAACCCAAGTTTCAGCCCAACCAGCAAACACCCAGACCCAAGGCTCCCAGGACTCCCAAACAGGACCTTTGGCTCCCATACTACCTTCCAGCTACTGGTGCCCATGCCTGCTATAGAAACACACTTGTCTTCTTTTCTCCAGGCCTGGAGACAAATTTTATCCCAATAAATGGATGCTCTCCATTATTGCCAACTGCTACGCAATAGAATTTCTGCAGAACCCCTCAACTCCGGTTTTCATCACCACCCCTCCTTCTGTAGTTCTACAAGAAGAGGTCCAAAGCCTCCTACCGAAGAATGCTATAGAGACTATTCCTCTGGCCTGCATAGGCCATGGGTTCTACTCCCGATATTTCACAGTCCCCAAGAAGAGTGGTGGCCTCTGTCCCATCATGGAACTGAGATCTCTGAATGACTTTATTGCCTAACACAAATTCAGAATGATTTCCCTACAGAATATCCTCCCACTTTTTAAAGCAAGGGCTTGGATGGATACAATAGACCTCCAGGACACTTACTTTCGTCTAAACATCTTCAGTATCACTTACACACTCTGTGAGTTCCTCTCTTACTGAGTGCTTTGAGCTCCCATTGCTGGGTGATCCACATTTAAAGAAAAATGTTTCTGTTGCTTACATTAAGTTGGTCCATCTTGCTGCAACCGGCTTTTCTGCACATGCTCCAGGTGTATCTGTCCAAGGCATCCTTATTTTCATGTGTCCATGTGAAGAGAGGGCTTAAACTGGATTTGCAATCCTACCTTTTTAGTATATCGTCTCTTACATCTTCTGTTCCTGTCTTATGTAGGTTGCTTAGGAAGCAGTTACACATTGATTTGATCAGTACAGTTAAAAGTCCCCCAACCTTCCAGATATTAATAGAGCATAGGCCACTCTTTCGCACAGATTACCTTACCTGTCTTATCTGTTGCTTATAGGTAGTTATCTGGAGGGTCTTTGGGTAATTGTCTCTTTCTAGTTAACCACAGCTAAGCAGATCTTTTTCTTTACAGCTGGAAATTGCAATCTCAGATGTGTCCTGAGGTTCACAAGGAGAAAGGTGGAATAAAGTAATTATCTGTGGGCCTTTAATTACTCAACCAAGTTCTGACTTGGTTATCATCTGGGGGTGCTTAGACCCTTAAATCTTGCAGTCCCTGGTAGCGTTGTCTACAAAACAAGAGTCTAATATGCTGGATGTAATGCTAAATATTTGGAAGCACCTTCAAATAACCTTCTATAGAAACTGCAACGTAAAATGTGCATTAAGTAAAGTTATGTGTATGTCTAGAATTCAGAAATTGGAGCTGTTTAGAAAGAGCGGCACGCGTCTTAGCCAAGGACTGCCTTTTGTTTTCTTCATTTATACTAAAACTGTTTCTTTCGGGCTTTTCTGTCAACTCCTGTTTATTTGACAGAATGAGGATGATGACGCAGCGTGCGGAGCTTCACCTTCAGTGAGCAGTGAAGGTGAACAGTCTTTTAAAAGAAGAAAATCCTGAATCCCTTAGCGCAGTTCCTTGGACCTGTCTCAGTCTTAGTTGAACACAGCAGTGACCATCTCAGAGTCCTTTCTTCTTTCTCCTCCCATTTCCAAAGGCTTTCACACTGAATAATTTGTGTAGATGTATTTCTTCGCAGGGCAAGAGTCGGAATTTGGACTAGTGCATTTATATAGGAGCCCTATTTGCTGTCTCAGCATTTCCCCCCCTCCCAGCTATTATCTGCTTTAATACTTAAATGGCATTGCCTTGCTTCAAGACACATAGCCATTCTCCTTGGGAGAGGCCATGAATGCTTAAAGTGACCCCTTTTGTAAAAGGTTGGGTGAAAGTCCCCGGCTCAAGTGAAGCTATGATTCTTTCTTCCTCACATAGTTTCTGTAGGTCAGAGGCATTATTTATATGAGAAAGGTTAAAGAGTTTTCTGCATAGGGCATTTTCACAGATAATTTGCTGCTTAACTGGGCAGTCCCGAGCAGAGTTACATCTTTCTAAGCCCACTGACTTCAGTGAATTTAGAAGGGTGGAACTCTGTTTAGGATTGCACTGTAAGCACATACATAGGTAACTGGTGCTCAGCTTAAAAAGAGGGCATCTTGGGGCTGATTTTGATTGTGTATGCACCAGTAATAGCACAGATGTTGGCAGGTGGGTGAATGACGAAGTTTATTTCACAAAAATTCCCTTTCTCTACATCCATTTTTTTCCTTTGCTACTGTTGTATATCTGAAGAAGAACAGAAGAATACTACTGAATGTGATATTAACAAATAGTTTCTTGGCTGCCTTCAATGATAGCACCTCAAGTTACCATTCATCAAAAAAGTAGATTCATTCAGTAGAGATAAGCAAAAATTGGAGGAGGCAAACTTGCAGATTACTCCTAGCAAAATGTTTGAATAGCCCTTGTGGGGGTTGAGATTAAGACTTGTTGTCCCATTTGTGTGCTGCAAAAGCAGAATTCCCATAATTTACAGCTTTGTGGTATATGAGAGTTTCACACACTCATCATATGCAACCCTTTCCCATTCTTTTGTATGAATAATCAAAGCCTGCTTAAGCCCGTCAAAATTAGGAGTGGGGATGGAGTTGATAAAACATTAGCTGTTGTAGATTTTCCGGGTTGTCTGGCCGTGGTCTTGGCATTGTAGGACCTGACGTTTCGCCAGCAGCTGTGACTGGCATCCTCAGAGGTATAACACAGAAAGATGGAGTACTCTCTGTGTCAAGGTGAGAAGAAAAGTGGTAGGCAGGTAATTTATATCTACTCAGGAAGGTGGGGTAGGGCTGAGTCATTATCTTGTAGGAGATCTCCAGGCTATGGACATGCTAATGGAGGAGCTTTCCTGAGGAGGTTCTTTTGTGTATGGCTTGTTCCCTGAGAAGGTTTCCTGTTTCTTGAGGTGGTTCTTTTGGCTGTTGGAATTCTAATCTTATCTGTAGTGCTATTGTCAGACCTAATTGAAGGTTATAGCAAACTTCTACATGGAACATTTTGAAAAAGTAGCTTTAGAATCTGCACCCCACAAACCTACAGTCTGGTTCTGGTACGTAGATGATACCTTTATCATTTGGAGCCATGGAGAAGTAGAATTGAAGGAGTTTTTAGACCACCTCAACAACATCCACCCAAACATACAATTTACCACGGAAAAAGAAAGCGAGGGTAAACTCCCATTTCTAGATATCATGGTCATCCGTAAACCTAACCTTCAATTAGGTCACAAAGTCTACAGAAAATCAACTCACATGGACCATTATTTACTCAAAAACTCCAATCACCACCCTCATCAAAAATGAAACATAAAACATTAGTAGACTTGGCAAGACGGATATGTGAACCGCACTTTCTCAACAACGAACTAGGTCATCTAAACCATGCACTTGTTCAAGTAAATGTAATGGTTCCTCCCAACTTGGTGAGGAGGAGGAGTAGAGAGAAGGGGTAGGGGCAGAAACTTGCAAGGGAGAAAAGCTACTAAAGGGTGAAAAAGAGAACAGATAAGTAGAAAGCCCTGTGATGATGCAGAGAAAAAAGCAGTTATATAGTGTACAGGCACACTTGTGGGGTGAGGGAAGAGAGTGGTCAGGAAGAAGGAGGAAATTGGATTTATACCCTGCCCTTCACTACCCAAAGGAGCCTCATAGCAGTTTATAATCCCTTTCCCTTTCCCTTCCCCTTCCCCTCCCCACAGCAGACACCCTGTGAGGTAGGTGGGGGCGAGAGAGCTCTTCGAAGAACTCCTCTTGAGAGAACAGCTCTGAAAGAACTTATAACTGACCCAAGGTCACCCCAGCAGCTGCATGTGGAGGAGTGGGGAATCAAACCTGGTTCTCCCAGAGTAGAATCTGCACTCTTAACCACTACACCAAACTGGCTCTCAATGAGAGTGCCTTGGTGCAAGGAGAGGAGCACTATAGTTTGTGGAAACAAAAAGTATCAGGTAAGTATGTAGAGAAAGCTGTATAGAGAGAAATGGGAAAGGCAGGGAAGTTCCTATGAACAGTACGGAGGAACATGGAGAAAATCGGAAACACTTGTGGCTACTTCAGTATTATCTCCATTTGAATTAGTGAATTGGGACTCTTCAGAGAAAATTCCCACTCCCTTCTCCCACACATACATTGGAGCCCCTACATCTGGTGTGGGCAGGTCTTCTGACCATTTATGTGGCAAACAGCCAAATTCTGAGTGTAACTGGACTCTATCAGCTGCAATTCAGTGAAACGCAATGTAGTAGCTGTAGTACTGTCTGTTCCTGTTGATCAATAACAACAAGGGGGAAGTTTGCGTTTGACAGAATTTAGATTCTCTAGATTTTGCTTTGGCCCGGCTATTCATAGTGGTTCTTTTATTTTACAGCAATCCCAGGTTCCTTATGATTGCTCTGGCTTATGCTATACCATTGGGTGTTTTCTCTGGTTGGTCTGGAGTTCTTGATTGGATATTAACCCCGGCTCATGTGAGCCAGGTACGTATGGATGTGTGCCTTGCTTATGTGTAGGCGTTAAGTTATTGTTTTTGTTACAGTTAACTAAAAGTACCTTACTGAAGCAGAACACACAAGTGATGCCCTTGTAGAAAAAGGTAGGGCGAACAACTGTGGTACCATTTGAGGTTCAGCAGATACTGAACAATTCCTGGGATGAGAAAAGGAAGTAAAGGCAGAGGACAAAATTGGTGTCTTATTTTACTGGAAGAGCATACCTCATTGGTAAAGAGGTGCATATTTTTAAGTATTGCAAAGTATTTTAAGTGGGGAAAAATATTGTAGAACAATTTCTTCTAGTATTAAAAGTCATAATTGAATTAAATTGATTCAGGAAAGTAAAAACAATATAATTCTTCACACAAAACAACACAACTGTTGGAATTCAGGTGATGATGGCTAACTGGCTTCAAAGGTTTAAAAGAAGATGAACAGAATTTGTGGTTTACCAGCTGCTGTTAGCTGTGATGATGGATAAACAGGTCAGCAGCGTTGCCAGGAGCACCTACAATTTCAGTTACATCTACCTCACAAGCTTGTCCCCTTCTTTAAACTCTGAGGACCTAGTCATCCTGATCCATGCCACTATAACCTCCAGTTCAGGCTATTGTAATGCGCTGTATGTGGGTCTGCTTTTGAAGTCTTCTTGGATGCTTCAGTGGGTACAAAATGCAGTGATAAGATTCTTGTCTGGGGTCAGCCACTTGAAGAGTATCTCTCCAGTGCTACCTCAATTGCACTAGCTACCTACTTGCTTATTACTTTATAGCCCTTTGTGGCCTAGGGCCCCCATACTTACCAACCCATATGTTCACTCCCGTGCACCAGTTAACTGTCCTCAGATAACCTTCTCCTTGTGGTGCTCTCACTTAGGTAGGACAGCCTGTATAGCAACAGTAAGGTTTCCTCTGTGTTAGATCTGGTCCCGTGTAGCTAGCGGAGTGGGTGAACTTCCACATTTAGGCACAGTGTACCATTTGAAAGGCTGTTACAGATGAGAGCTGTTGCATTGCCAAAGTATCAGTTGTATACTGAACAATTGGTGTTGGATAAAGAGTATTAGATGTGCATCTTAGACCCAATCCAGTGAGGCGGCAGTCAAGTTCCCACAATGTTTCCTTGCATTGTTTTTTGTCAATTTTTGTCTTGTTTTTATGTTGTTGACAAATGGCATATATTCAATTTGCTTTCCACTTTGCTTGAAGTAACGTCTTATTTCTCACTATTTAATCTTCCCCAGGTGGATGCAGGTTGGATTGGATTCTGGTCCATTGTAGGAGGCTGTGTCTTTGGCATAGCACTGGCAAGGTGAGAACTGCAATGTTCCCATGTAGCTTTATTTTTCCACAGTGGAATAGTTCTTTAGTTATAGTGAAACAAGAGCCCTTGAGATCATTTTTTGTTATCAGTGACAGTTGTAGGAGAACTAATATGCTTGTCGACCATATGTTTATTTTCTAGAGTAGTAATTTTGGATTTTGTGGGTTTTTCAGCCTGTAAGTTTGTCAGCTTACTCCCCATCCACATGATTCTAAGGTGGGAAGCGCCACTTATGTAAAATAATCAAGGATCATCAGTCCTTATCATCAGTCCCTTTTCCTGTTCAGTCACGTCCAGCCCGAGGCAGTGCCAGCCTGGTGTTGCAGCTTTGCTGGGTGTCGCAGCTTTGCTGCCGGTGCCTCTGCAGGAGCAGAAGGTGCTGGAGTGGTTTCCGAGGCTAGAGTGCATCTTGCTGGGTGCCAGCGCTGTGAGCAAGACCAGCCTGGTGCTCAGCTATGGTTCCATTGGCTTCCTGGTGCACTACCCATCCACCGCCCTGGATTGCTCCTTTGGTACACAGCTCAGACATTGAGGTCCCCACTCCTGGCTTGGGATTACCTGTGGAAATGCCCTTTCCCCAACCACGTCCCTCTCTCTCTTTCTCTCTCATTTCCAGCTATGGTGGAAGTGGCCGGAGTGGGCTGGCTGGGTGGCGTTCTTTCTCTTGGAGTGATCCCACCTTGGGTGTGTGGGGGGGGTGAGCCATCCCAGTTGCCAAGAAGTTGGTGCAACTATTTTAAAAGAGAGAGGAGGCACGCCTGGCTGGCTGCAGGGAAGGGTGGGAGCGGGGCTGCTTGCTGGGGTGTGTGTGGCGGTGCCCCTGACTTATTTAAAGCCCCCTCCCCCCGAATTAAAAAAATCCTGGCTCACATCTCTTTCTTTATAGGCTTTCTCAACTGAATTGTAGAGAAATTTACTGTCCTGAATTCTGAACCACTTTGAATGTTACACTGATTTCCACTCTCTTAAACTAAATGATGAAAAATGTTTGCTAAAAGTGCTCTATACCCCAAGCCAGTGTAGTGGTTAGAGTGTCAGACTAGGATCTGGGAGACCCAAGTCAATTCCCTGTTCGATCATGGAAACTTGCTGTTTGACCCTGGGCCAGTCACTCAGCATAACCTCTACCCAGGGCCGGCCTCAGGTGTCTGGAAGCCCTAGGCAGGACAGCCTGGGGCGTCCCCCCACCAGGGATGCCAACCTCCCGGTGGGGCCTGGAGACCGGAGGGCGGTGGAGCGCTGGCTTTCCTGGGTGCTCCACAGCTGCAGGGCCCCCAGGAAAGCCAGGGAAGCGGCGGGAGTTCTAACCCCCGCCCCTTCCCTCCCAGCGCCAGCTTTCCTGGAGGCTTCGCAACTGCAGGGCCCCCTGGAAAGCCAGGGAAGGAGCGGGGGTTCAAACCCCCGACCCTTCCCTCCCAGCACCGGCTTGGAGGAGAGGGGAGGGGGAACGCTGGCAGGGGGAGAGCGGGCAAGCTCTGCTGCTGCTGCCTCCTGAGCCCCATCAGGGCGCTTTGCTGACGGCGGTGGCAGGGAGGCGGCGGTGGCGGCAGGGGGGCGTTTGGCACCCCTGTGGGCCTGGCGCCTTAGGCGAGCGCCTAGCTCGCCTATTGGGCGAGCTGGCAGTGCCTCTACCTAAGGAAAACACTCTTTTAAAGAAAGTAAGCTTCTTGTCATTGTAGTTGCAAGTGTGTGGACAATGCCTAGTGAAATAACAAAAATCAAAAGACTGTGGAATAAGTTTTGTAGCCGTAGACAGCAGGCTTTATAATGCCAGTCAGTTCTGCTGACTGTAGCGGGATTAAGGAAATAGAATTGCAACTGTAAAGATTCCTAGCCCCAGTCCTCTAAAAAAAAAACCCCTCTGATCCTAAGCCTCTATGGTCTAAAATCATTCCCTGGTTCTTACAGGACATTTTATATACTGCACAGCAGCATGTGCCCAAATTTTTCTTCTGCTCTTAAATTATATTGCGCTATTAAATTGGAGTCTTCTGAAACTGGAGGGCCATCCTTTTCTAACCTTAAGGCAGCTCTAGCACAGAGTTGCTGACTCAGACCAATCATGTAAATCTTGACCTTTGTGGTAATATTAATTTGTTTAATATGTGGCCCAGTTTCAGTCTCAGAATATCCCTTTTAATGTCTCCTAGAACTCCTACAAAATTGGCTTCAAATTCTGTAGCAAGGTGAAGTCTCTTGTAGAGCCTGGTTCTTAGCTTTGTAGTGTATTTGTGTGTTTTTTTTATGAAAAACGAATGCTCTGTCTCCAAATACCACTCTCTGGCTGAGGTATTATAATGTTTCAAACACGGAGTTTTGTGCACAAAAGGAGTGGCAATTTGTCAATTTTTGATGGATGATTCCCACTTTTAAGGCTTATTCAGCAGTTATCTGTGTGGAGTTGAATCAATGCCTATGTGCTAACTATAATCTCCTGAAAGCTGTAATTAGGAAAATTAGGTAATGATTCTTGTCAAGTGTGACAGACCCATGTATTTCATTGTCAGCCCATGACTTACCAGGCGGGCAGTCTAGTACCTATTGTAATAGACTTGGGGTGTGTGGGGGGGGCGGCACTGTTTGTACTTCTAGCTGCTAATTTTGTGAGAGTCTGAAGCATTTCCATTTAAGAACTGTAGTGTAGCTTTACTTGCCCCCCTTTCCACATACCTGGTCACTGCAGCAAAATCACAATATAATTGCATACGGCTTGCAGACATTATTTATGTCCTGAATTAGGAGCCCTGCACCTCAGTGTTGTTCCCCTTTTCAGTGAGGCAAAAAAAGCTATCCCTCTATTCAGTAGAAATATGTTTGTGCCCACGGTACAATATTAGGCCTGACAAAGGAAGGCACAGTTGGAAAATGTGCTCTTAGGTTTCATTATTTTGTTACCTGTAGTATACCGTGTCTTCCTCCACATGAGATTTATGTGCTCAGTCCTAGCTCAGACCAAGCATGTTGAGATAATTTATATGAAGTGTGTTTATGACTGAAGAGCCTTGGATATTTTGGGCAGCCAGCGGGTGTTGTACCGTTTTGTTGGCAGCTGTGGAAGGAGACTGGTTTGAGGAAAGGAGGGGGAAGCAACTTCAAACAGTGACATTCTTTTCTTTATTACCCAGCTACACATATCAGTCTTCCCCCTCCCCCCAATGGCATTTTTGTATTTACTAATGATCACAGATATTTTTCAGACTTTGTCCTTCACAGATCAGAATTCCTTTCATATTTTAAACTGCAGCAAAGTCAAAACGAACTTTGTGTGCCGGTATAATTTTTGTAGCAATCAGCAGTGGCATCAAGAGCAACAAATTATGGCTTTCCACTGTTGCAGGCACGTATTGTGAATTTTCTGGATGTAAAATACTGGGCCAGGCCTGGGGGGTGTGTGTTGAGTTTCTTGGACTGCAAGGAGATCAAATCAGTCAATCCTAAAATAAATCAATCCTGACTGTTCCGTGGAGTCTGGAGGAGCTTGAGGTTTTTATGATCAGTCCAGACCTCGAAAGGAACTCGCGCCCCCTCCAACCAATGACGCCAGGTTGATAGTTCCAACTTAATTGCCCCTGCTTCCTTATCCCAAACCGACCAGTTCCGTTCCGTCTCATTAAGGCCAGATACTGAAGCTGAAGCTCAAATACTTTGGCCACCAAATGAGAAGGGAGCAGTCACTGGAGAAGACCCTGATGCTGGGAAAGATTGAAGGTCAAAGAAGAAGGGGACGGCAAAGGATGAGATGGTTAGACAGTGTCATCGATGCAACGAACATGAAATTGAGCAAATTTTAGAGGACAGCAGAAGACAGAAGGGCCTGGTGTGATCTGGTCCATGGGGTCGTGAACGGTCAGACTCGACTGTGCGACTGAACAACAACAAAGAGTTTCTTGGGCATCTGTGGTAGGAAGGAATTGATCTCGTCTTCTTCCATGTTTCTTATGTTTTCACTGTTTGACAGAGAGCGAAGTACTATACAGCAAGGGAGGACTGGGTTTATGTTTCTGGAAGCTCCTTAATTGTTTTGGGGAGCTACCGTTCACAAAGCAGTGGATTAGTGGGTGGAGCTGGTCACAAAATGGCAACCTATACAAAATTTACAGTAGTTTTAGAGCAGGTCTGTAGTTCCTGGGTAAGGAGACCTTTCCTCTGCAAACCACCACCATGCTCTACAGGACAGAAATATATTGTTACCTTCCTTTTTCTGGAAGAAGCAAGCAGCAGCTCTGATGCAGGGTGAAAGAGTCAAGAGCATGCACCTTTCTTCTCTAAAGCAAGGATGGGTCTGTGCACATGCATGAAGAAGGAGGAAGAGAGGTGAATGAGAAAGGACGCTGGTGCTGTCATCTTCCCACCCAGAGTAAAGGTGGCTCTTTATCCTTTGTATGGAAGAGAGGAGAGAAGCAGAAAGTGATTGCAGCCAGACTGGAGGTAGAGAGCTACTTCAAGTTGCTCGGAGTGTGACTCGTCACTCCCAAGTGACCTTCCAACCACTTCTGCTGTACGGGATAAAGTTATGAACTTTAGATTAAGGGTTGTGTCACAAACACAAATCTCAGTTGCTCTGTTTTTGCTAATTATGAACAGTGCTACTTGCCCACCTAGGATTGCCAAGTTGATCTTTGCTCCCAGCGGGGGACTTTGGGAGGCATTTCCGGAGGGGGTGGGGCATCCCCAACATGATGACATCACATTGGGAAGGCAGCTGGAGGGACCCACACACATGATCTCTGGGCTGCCTCAAGAGAGGCAGGGAGAGAGGTGGCTGGGGGTGTTGGGGCTTGGGGGTGGGGCTTCCCTGGCGGCCAGCTGGCTGGTGGCGGGTAGAACCCCCCAAAAAGCGGTGGGGGCCTGCCAAACCGGGGGGTCTGGCAACTCTATGCCCACCACCTTCCTGCTTCCTTATCCAAAGGTCCTGGTGCATCACATAGAGCTTTCAGGAAGCTGAAATACAACCAGGTGAAACACAAGGTGTATGTGGGCAGTTAGTTTTACATTTCTGTAATTGGATGAATGGGTTGGGTATTGAGGATGCCAAGCTGTTTTTAGAAGCATTGTCTTGAATTCTGGATAAAACCATGAGTTTTGTTGGATCCACGCAGTGGTCTAGTCCAGCATCCTGTTTCATGCAATGGCCATCCAGTTAACATAAGAACGTAAGAACATAAGAGAAGCCAACTTTGGATGAGGCCAATGGCCCATCCAGTCCAACACTCTGTGTCACACAGTGGCCAAAAATACCAGGTGCCCTCAGGAGGTCCAGCAGTGGGGCCAGGAGGGCCAACAAATGGCACAGAAGCCAACACCTTCCTCTGATGATGCCTCCTAGAAGTGCTTTTCCAGAGGTTTACTGTCTCTGGATGTGGAAGTTCCCATTAGTCACCGTGGCTGTTAGCCTTCAATAAACCTATCCTCCATGAAGTTGTCTGCTTCCCTTTTAAAGCCCGCTGAGCTTGTGGCGGTCACTACATCCACCGGCAGTGAATTCCAGTTTAATTACTAATTGGGTAAGGAAGTGCTTCATTTGCAGGGCTCATGAGAAAAGTTCCAGATCAGTGAGGATGGTTTAGATACTGCTTTCCTCTATTAAAACATCGTCACGTTCAGAAAGGGAAAGATAATGTTTGGTAATGTCGATGTCTGCTGCTTGGCTTAAATTTCAAAATACCATTTCAAAAATCACCATGATAAATAACTCTTTCCCAGCATTTCAGGCTAAAGTATAATGCTCTTGTTATTCGGATGTGTGAAATGCTTGTAATGTGTTGTGTGTCTTTTTTTCTAGGTTTGCAGATTTCATCAGAGGAATGCTGAAACTTATACTTATCCTGTTGTTGTCAGGGGCAACTCTAGCAGCCATTTGGTTTACTCTGACATGCGTGACCACTGTCATTCACCTGCCTTTAACTACAGGTATTTATGTTCACCTCTAGCATTCATTAACAGGCGTGGTATTAATGATTCATTAATATGGAACGTTGTGAAAGTAATTTCACGTTGCAGATTAAATACTGTAAAACTATTTAAACTCTGAATTGAAAATCGTGGCTGTGCTGGAGTTTTATTTTAAATTTTTTTTTTGCAGTCAGTTCTGAACCACAGCTTCCCCTCCGCCAACTGCTGCACTGCATCTAAAACCAACTTACAAATCCCCCTTCTTCAACCAGATTTTTGCAGATCTATTTGCAGTACAGCTAAAGGAACTGAATTTCCGGATTGATAGTACAAGGTTGTGCTACATGTGTCTTTTTAAAAACTGGCTTTGAGCAAAGTTTGCTAACTTAAAGCTT
The DNA here is from genome assembly GCA_029375565.1 of Gekko gecko. Lineage (NCBI taxonomy): Eukaryota > Metazoa > Chordata > Lepidosauria > Squamata > Gekkonidae > Gekko > Gekko gecko. Next base: position 71,130,682 of record JAPDNY010000003.1, on the reverse strand, counting down.
TTTAAAACTACTGCTGTAGGGTTACAAATATTGGTTAAAGAGATGGATTAAGCCTTTTGGGGTAATGGAGGAAACCATGAAATAAATATTTTAAATAAAATACAACTTTTAGCCTGGTTTTACTACAATTTCAGTGAATAATTATATATGCATGTGCTACTGTGGTCTACTGTGGTATAATGCACAGCATGTATCTGAAATCTGGGAAAGCAAGCAAATCCAGAAATACAAGTCTGTAATGATTTGCTTGCAGTAAGTTGGATGAATGAATTTTGCAAATTACACTTTACTGATTCAGCTACATCAGTTATTTTTACATTCATGTAATATACTTGGAATAGAATAGGTCCATTGTACCGTTACGTCATGCAGAATTAATCTGTTTGAGCTGGGTTGAGTAACATATCTTGGATTCCTTCAGTTTTCTGACTTAGCATAATAAATTCCTTTCACTGTCCTGTATTTTTTCCTGCACATTGTGTTTTAGGTTTGCCTGCCGTCTCCTGTCTGTACTCTCTGGTCTGTTGCTGCTGATAGGATGCTGGAACTGAGAGCCAGGCTAGAGTTTTGACCTTTGAGTGTTTCTGTGTGACCGGACTTTAAACCACAGATTGTTTGTTTGTTTGTTTGTTTGTTTGTTTGTTTATTTATTTATTTATTTATTTATTTATTTATTTATGTTCTTGCTCAGCAAGCTAGTACCACATTTTTAATGGTTTAAGACAATTTGCTGCTGTGTTGAGTTCTGTACTATTTTGCCCCTTCATTCCCATTTCATAGTACTTTGGGGGAGGTGTTCTCTTCCTTTTCTTTCGTCTTCTTGCTGTTCTCCCTCCCTTTTTTTTAGTTTCGTTTTCGTGAATCTCAATTTCCTGCTGTTCCTGATTCACATTTTACTCGTTTCCATTCAGCCGGCTTAAAAGAGGACCAGCCGTAAAATAGCATACGAAGGCATTTGCTGGACTTGAGAGTTAATACTCCGGGAGACAAGGCAGCAGTAGAGTTCACACCTTGGTGACCATTGTCTGAAGCTTTGTGCAAATGCAGTGACCCATTAACACACCAAATTCAGTTCTCCTCCCATTTGAAAGGTTTTCTTTTGAAGTGGGAAGTTTAGAAGACTTTAATTTAACCTGAGATGTGTCACAGCTGGAACGTTTCTTGTAGGCTGAATATGTATTAAAATCAGGTTTGAGGGAACTGGAGAGCTTGAAGCTCCTTGTTGGTCTATTGCCAAACTTAGGTAGATGAGTCCTTGGCTTGATACTATGCTCTGTTTCAACAAAGTACATGGTTGGTACAGTGAAGCAGATGTGCTACTTCCTGGATTTCAGGAATGACTGTCCTTCATCCTGGGGAAATCCATTAATGAACTTGGAGACCTTATGCCCTTTTTTGCTGCTGATCTACAGCCACGGAGTATCTCTTCCCTAGCTATACCATCTGACTCTGTTTAATTAACAGAACTTTGCTGAGCGCTCTTTCTGTATATCTATCTATATCTATATATAGTCTGTCTTATTCAAATTAACTTTGAGACTCCAAAATTGTCCTTGGTGTACAGCTATAAAACAGAGCTGAGTACAGCATATTGAAATAGATGTCTAGTTGAGAGGAAATACCACCTGGGTTACCAATACTATAAATTTCCCTTAGTCTTTTCTGTGATCTGTTTTTCATATTTAAAATAATCAGCTCTGGATTCTTTTTTTTAAGCAAAGTATTTTTAATGGCTGAACAAATCAAACTTTGCAGCACTTGCTGTCTTTTGGGGATGGCAAATCATTGTAGCACTGTTGTAGTGGAAGGGATGTGCTAAGAGTTTTTCCCATTGTGGAGAAAGATGTGGTATTGTCATGATCCTGGGCCTATAGTGGTGCAGCCTACAGGTTCTAGGGTGGCCTAGTGGCTCCAGGAAAGCCTCTCTACAAGGCCTACATTTCCCAGGTACCCTCTGGACCCTGTGATTGGCTAACAGGGGATTTGGAAGGAAAACTTACACCAGCAGAGGGAAGAAGGAATAAAATAGAGTAAGGGTGATCATATCCACATGTAGCAAAAGAACATGATGTCCTTCTAGCTTTGCAGCTTTTGATGAACATAAACCATGTAACTGAACAAATTTCCTCCCATTTCTTATTCTCTTTACGTTAGAACAGTGAACAATGTAGAACAGTATACTGCTCTCTCCTCAGTGCTAAGAAACTTAACAGCCCTCCCAACCATTTCAGACTAGTGCATCATTTGCATGTTCGACGCCTTGAGATTATTCAGAATGAAGGAGTGTCATCTGCTGAGACAGGCAGTTCTCTTTCCAAGATGGAGGACATCTTGGATGGGTGGTTCCCACCATCCTATCAGGGAGGCAGGAACTACTTTTTTCCTCTTCCTGTTAGAGTTGTGGGAGTCACCACCCTCTCCGTCCTGTTCCTGCCTCAACAGGGAGAGCAACATTAGAATAGGCTTCGTCCTTTCTGCTCCATTGCAGACCTTTCTAACCTCTTCCTGTTCATTTAAATCTCATTCTAATCCTATTCTACCGTCTATCTTCAAATTCTATTCTGCATTCTACATTTTGTCTCCTTTTCTATCTTAAATCTTGCCTCCACCCGCTTTTGGCAGGAGAGTAAAAAACCATGGCAGGTGTTAGATCTACTGTCGCCTCCAAACAGCTCATGGCAACCATAAAGCAATCGGATGAGTTTCTCTCCAGCAGAGACACGGAGGCGCCACACACAGCAGGAGCTGTAGAGCATTTCGTCAGTGGAGCCGGCATGCCTCAGACTTGGCTTGCTCATACTGCCCCAACAGTTTCTGCTTCAGCAGCAGATCAAAAGCATACAAAAAAGTGCCCCTCCTTGTAGCTTGGCCTAGACCTCGCTGCTGCCTCAAGCCCAGCAACTTCCAGCGGCAGCCATCTTGAGGGAGCCAAGTCAAGCTACAGAGGTTCTCATCCGACCCCCCCAGTGAGCGTTTCCAACCTACAGAGCTGGATTTCAAGCCTTTTTTTAGGTGAAGGGATTCTAGGCTCCCCAGTCTCTCCGATGCAGACACCTGACCTACAGAAGCATAATGTACCTGAATCTGAGACTCTGCCCTTCCCAGCTGGGTTTATGCCAATGATCAGGCAGACCATGAGGGAGGGGATTTTTAATTTTTGCAACAATGAGGGTATGAGATCCAGCAGAATTTAGTCTGAATCATCCTCCTCTTCCCCTAAGGGATCTTGTTGGCCTACCAGGGCAGCACAGAAAGCTCCTTACAGTGCTAAGAGGGGTAGGCATAGCCATTGGAAGGGGGAATCTCCTTTGGCTAGTGAGAGGGAGGAAAAGGAAGGTGAATTCCTGTCAGATGATGAGGAGGAGGAGAGTAATGTTCCAGAGCCATCTATCAGATTTTTAAAGATGGAAGATTATCAATTCGTGTTGGCCAAAACCCTGTCAGCGCTAGAGCTGCAAAAATCCCAGACTGGAGGGGAAATCTCAGCTTCAGACCAAGCCTCACAAAAGGTGAGCTAAGGGAAACAAGGAATTTTCCCCTAGTTTCAATACTTCTGAAAAAGTTTTCCCTTTTCCTGAATTTTTTGAGTGACAACTCAGGGCAGAATGGGCTAAGCCCATGGCAAATAGACAATTCCTAAGTTTTGTAAAGAAGCTATATGCCTTACCAAATTTTACTAACAAGCTCTTACAGGTTCCTCTGGTGGACGCTCCAATATCAGCACTACAGTCCTTTGACTCACTTTCTGAGGATGGACAAGGTTCTATCCATGATTCTTAGGATAAAAAAAGCTGAAACTGCCCCGAAAAAGGCTCATGAGGCCACAGCCATGGCTTCAATTGTGCCCAGAAACACTATTGTCTGGACCAGGAAATTGATTCAGTTACTACCAGAAAATAATCACCGCCTAATGGAAGGGGCTAATAGAATCCTTAAAGTGAGTGCATTTACAACAGATGCCACAGTAGATGCCCTAACCTTCTCTTCCAGAGCCATGGCATCAGCAGCAGTGGTTAGGAGGATGCTACGGTTACACTCCTGGCAGGCAGATCTTCAATACAAATCTGTAGTGGTGGCTTATCCCTTCCAGGGTGATAGACTGTTTGGAGTGACTATCTGTGACTCTTGGGATAAAATAAAAGCATACCTTCACATACCAATCTGTCCAGCACACAGAAGATTCCTTCGGTTTTGTATATGATGCCTCCACTTCTAATACCAAGCTCTCCCATTTGGCCTTTTCACAGCTCTAAGGATTTTCCAAGATGTTGATAAACCCTGTTGTCCATCTGCAAAGACAAGACATTAACATTCATCCTTACCTAGATGATTTACTCATCAGAGCAAACTCCAGAGACAAATCGATTCAAGATACAGAGTTGACTGTACAGTGCCTGTGAGAGCATGGGTTTGTGGTCAACAGACAGAAGAGTTCTTTGCAGCCTTCCCAGGGGATAGAATGTCTGAGCTTGATAATCAATACCAGATTCAACCACCTCCTTACAGAGAGCAAAGCAAGGAAGACAGGAGACTTATCAAGAGCAAGGCATCCTCTCTAATGACATTGGTCAAATTAATGGGTCTGCTTATCCAACATTGATGCAGTACGCACAAGACCTCTGCAAGCCTTTCTCAGACCCTTTCAGTTTCAAATTTTGCTAAAGGAGGATCCATCCGTAAGGGTCCCTCTTCCAGTGAAAGTTAACTTAGTGTGATGGACAAGGATACCCAGCCTTCTTCAAGGGAAACAATATTACATCCCGCATATGAAACAGATTTTCATAGGTGCCAGTCTCTGGGGATATGGAACAACCTTAGACAACTCTCCAATACAGGGTTGCTGGTCCAATGATGAAAAAGATCTTCCCATTAACCTTTTGGAACTCAGAGCAATCCACCTCACTCTATCACACTTCAGTCTTCAGGTTCTGCGTCAACATGTGCTCATAAGGACAGACAATATCTCTGCCAAGGCGTTTCTCAACAAACAAGGGGTTTCCAAGTAATTGCAACTCCACAAGGAAGCAACGAAGATACTGATGTGATCAGAGAAGAATGTAGCATCCATCCGAGCAGAACACATCAAGGGTTCCATAAATTTACAGGCAGACTGGCTCAGCAGAGAAATGATACGCCAGGGGAAATGGTCTCTCAAGAAAGACATCTGATCACAACTAAGTTTGGGGTCCCACTAGTGGACCTCTTTGCATAGGTGTCCAATCACCAAACCCCTCTATTCTTCTCCAGGTATTTCCATTGCAAGGCTGAAACAACAGATGTGCCAACATCAGTGTGGCCAGTGGGTCTCCTCTATGAGCTTCTTCTTCTTCTTCTATGCCTTCCCACCGATTTCAGTTTTTCCCAAGGTGCTAAGGAAAACCAGGGAACTGAAAATGGAGGTGATAGTGGTGGTATCGTCTTGGCCTCACCGTCCATGGTTTTCTACCCTTCAGGAGACAGGGACAGTTCCTCCTCTAACTCTTCCAATGTCGCCAGACATGCTTCAGCAGGACCTAGCCTGGCACCCACACCCAGAATGGCTGTTTTTGACCGCCTGGAGCAAATTCATACAGTTAGGGTACTCTCCTGTGGTGATAGAAACCTTATTGGCCTCTAGAAGGCACTTAACAATCAGGATTTACAGCACTTCCTGAAAAGCCTTCACTAGATGGTGTAGGAGGTAAGGAGTGGATCCTCTCAACCCCCCTCTGGAATCTGTTCTGTCCTTCCTACAAGAGGGCCTGTTTTCTGGGTTAAAAGCTTCCATGCTAAGGGGGCAGTCTTGCCGCAGTTTGAGGGATGCAACCTGGCAAATCATCCACACATCCACCTCTTTCTTCAGGGCACAAAAGTCAAGTCTCCTCTGCAGATCCATAGGTTTCCAACCTGGAGATTACATATAGTATTATCTGCACTCACCAAGGATCCATTCGAACCATTGAGGGACGTACCTCTGAAATGGATGACGATAAAGACACTTTTCCTCACAGCAGTGACATCATCAAGGAGAGTCTTGGAACTGGGGACATCGTCTGTCAAACCAGAATTATGTGTTTTCCGAAAGGACAAAGTAGTATTGAGGAAGGGATCCATCTGTCCAACCCAAGGTTTCTTCATTCTTCCACAGGTCTCAGGAAATGTACCTACCTTCCTTCTGCCTAAATCCCAAGCATCCTAAAGAAAAATTATGGCACATGCTGCAGCACAATGTAGACACCTAGATGATGGCCCACTCATATTCTGAAGACACTGCTTTGGGAGGTCCCATCCAAGATGTTCTCCACCTCAGAAGAAGAAAGGGCCATTGGTCACTTACCGTGAAAGGTCCTTCTTTTCTGAGGAAAGGAGGACATCTCTCCCCCCCCACAGGTCATCTTCTAATCTAGCTGCTTTTCCTTTTCTCTCTGTTTTTATTGTTCTGCTTACCTTTGTTCTTGTTACTTACCTGTTAGTGTTATTGTTAAACATAGAACGAGATACAGTTTTGACTGCTTTTCAGAGTTACCAGAACTGAGAGGGCAGTGACTCCCACGATTCTAACAGGAAGAGGGGAAAAGTAATTCTTGTCTCCCTGATAGGATGGTGGGAATCACCCATCCAAGATATTCTCCTTTCCTCAGAAGTAAAGGACCCTTCACAATAAGTGACTAGTGGCCCCGTTCATTCATAGGGGCAAAAGAAGTCACCTGTGTATGTGTTCATAGAACACTTTAGGACTGCCGGGTATGCAGTTCAAGCTCTGCTGCTTTCCCTTATCTTTAGCTAAGAGTGGGAGTAGCCTTATTCCTTGGACTAGGAAATGGTATGTTTAATGAACTTTCATTGACCAGTTGCTGGAAAAGCAGATTAGTGAAGCAGGCCCATATTTGCAAAGTGGTGATCTCCTTTTTTAACACAGAAAGCAGCCTTCACTCTTTCTGCAGCCTTCAGTGTCTGTGTCTTGAGTTTACTGCTAACATCAATATGGCAAGCCAGTGCAATAAATCTTCAAATTTAAAAGCCTTTTCTTACCTCATTCTCTTATGCCAGTACATATTTTAGCACTTAGTATGAAGTCTTCCAAAAGTGAAATCCATTAGTCTTGATAAGCTGCTAAAGGTCAGATTCTTCGTTTAGGTCCAATGTCTTTTCCTGAAGTGCTTTCACTAATAGAATGCTGTTGTTATCTTCAGGTGGTGTGTTATAAAATGCCTGGGTAAAACTGCAGAATTTGGCTGTGATGCCCCTTTGGAATAACTGAGTTGGATCTAGGAGGCTTTTTCATTCAATCTCACCCAATTTCTTTCCTTACTCTGCTTCCTATCACACATGCTTTTTTTCCTGTGCAGGTGCCATGATCCTCAGCATAATCTTTTTAGTGGTCAAAGGGGACACTCCCTTCTGTTTACCACCAGTGGAAAAGCTGGCTGGATCCAGTCCTCTGGTCTTTGTAGAATTGTTGCCTTTGACTGGCTGGTCTGTTTATGTGCATCTGAGAATCTCTGTGCTATCTGTATTCAGATTTAGAATATCTTATGTTAATGTATGTCTTCTTAAGTCAGTTTATTTGTCTGTGCTTTAGCTTTTACATCAGCAGTGGCCACGCTGTGGTTTGGGAGCTACATGTGCCTCTTTCACACATACTGTGCAGTTCCTGGCAGGGCGGCTGGGGAAGCAAAGGGGAGGCATGCCTCCCTGATCGGTCTTCCTCTCCCCTGGGTAGGGTTGAGCTGTGGGGGAGCAGAGAAAGAAAGCAACTTTAACTTTAAATGCATTCTCAAAGCGCCCCCCCCCCCAGCCAGCTTGGAGAAGGCATTTGTCTCTTTGAATCCCTTTGCCAAGCCAGCCAGCATGGGGAAGAGGGCTTGGAGGATGCATTTAAAGATGCTTTCCGCTTATAAGAACATAAGAGAAGCCAATGCTGGATCAGGCCAATGGCCCATCTAGTCCAACACTCTGTCACACAGTAGCCAAAAATACCAGGTGCCATCAGGAGGTCCAACAGTGGGGCCAGGACACTAGAAGCTCTCCCACTGTTGTCCCCCCAGGCACCAAGAATACAGTGCATCACTTGCCCCAGATTGAGAGTTCCTATCTATACCTTGTGGCTAATAGCCACTGATGGACTTCTGCTCAATATACTTATCTAATTCCCTCTTGAAGCTGTCCAGGCTTGTAGCCACCGCCACCTCTTGTGGCAGTGAATTCCATGTGTTAATCACTCTTTGGGTGAAGAAGTACTTCCTTTTATCTGTTCTAACACAACTGCTCAGCAATTTCATGGAGTGCCCACGAGTTCTTGTATTGTGAGAAAGGGAGAAAAGTGCTTCTTTCTCTACCTGCTCTATCCCATTCATAATCTTGTAAACCTCGATCATGTTACCCCTCAGCCGTTGTTTATCCAAGCTAAAGAGCCCCAAGCATTTTAACCTTTCTTCATAGGGAAAGTGTTCCAACCCTTTTATCATTCTAGTTGCCGTTTTCTGCACTTTTTCTATCCCTCTCCCCCATCTATCTGCTTTCCTTCCACCTTTCTTTGTTTCTCATTCTCTCTCTTCTCCCTCCTCATTTAAAGTTAAATGTGTTCTCCAAGCCCCTCCCCACTGCCCGGCCTGGCCGGCTTGGCCTGGAGAAGGCATTTGTCTCATTAAATCCCTTCTCCAAGATAAGCCAACACGGCAGCTGGGGCAGGGTCTTGGAGAACACAACTAAAGTTAAAGGTGTTCTCCAAGCCCCCACCCCCTGGCATGGTGAAGGCATTTGTCTCTTTAAATCCCTTCTCCAAGCCAAGCCAGTTGGTGTGGGCGTGGGGTGGGGGTTGGAGAAGACATTTAAAGTTGAAGTTGCTTTTTTCCCACCTCTCCCCCCTCCATTTATTTGCTTTCTTTCCACCTCTCTCTCTTTCTCTTTTCCCCTTCCTTCCTCCCCCATCTATTTGCTTTCTTTCCCCCTTTTTCTTTTCACCTTTCTTTATCTCTCTCTTTCTCCTTTCCTGCTTTTCTTTCTCTAACTCTCCCTTCCTTCCTCCCCTTCCCTCATCTATTTGCTTTCTTTGTTTCTTTCTCTCTGTCTCTCTTCCTTCCTCACCCTCTCTCCCTCATCAATATGTTTCCTTTCTTTCTGTTCCTCTCTCTTTCTCCCTCCCTCCTTTCTTTCCACTTCTTTCATTCTTTCCACCTTTCTCTTTCTCTCTTCTTTCCATCCTTCCTCCCCATCTATTTTCTTTCTGTCTGTCCATCTGTCTCTCTGTCTATCTCTCTCTTGTCCTTCCTCCCTCCCCATGTATGTGCTTGCTTTGTTTCTCTCTCTCTCTTTCCCCCTCCCTCCCTCCACCATCTATTCGCTTTTTTCCCCACCTTTCTTTCTATTTTCTCCTTCCCCCCTCATCTATTTGCTTTCTTTGTTTCTCTCTCTATTTCTCTTTCTTTCTACCTCTTTCATTCTTTCTTTTCACCTCTCACTTAGACAAATACATAGCATTAGCAAATAAATATCATTATCAATATCTGTTTTTACCCCTTTTGCTTTTATTGTTGGCAGTTGCATTTAATGTTAATAAAAAGCAGGTTTGCATATTTTGTAATAAAATGTGTAATATTTGTTCATGCCTTGGCGGCTCTCGAACATCTGATGTTTATTCTATGTGGATCTTACGTTAAGCAAGTTTGGCCACCCCTGTTCTACATGCTATTTGGAAGCATATTTTTAAAAAATTCTTGGACAAATTAATACTGCATTGTCTTAGTTGATGCCTTTGTGCCTTGAAACCAGGCTCACATTCACATGAAATAATTTCTTGAGGATGGAAACGCACCAGTTATTTAACTGCTAATTTATAGGGCTTCATGCCGCCTTATTCCTGAATGTAATGATGCAATATAACGACGACCTCTGCACTCCAGGGTAATTGGGAGAAATGGCACGTTTAAATTGATTTGGTTGAACTTATCCTTTTTTGTGATAATTAAAAGTTTCAGGATATAGTGTGTAACAGAGACAGAGTATTGGAGTTCAAATGCAGGGCAGTGCTCAGTGACACCCAGGCTATAGGGAGGGAATGCGAGATGGCTGCTGAAGCTGCCAGAACAACTTCAGCATTAATGCTGAAGCAGAGCTGCATTGACATCAGGGGTTACAGGGCCACTGGCAGTTCCTTGAATCAAGAAGAAGGAATGCACGGTGTGTAACAAAAACGGTTTATCACTGTGCACAAGTATCTTTCTTAGCAATTGCAGTAGAATTCTTTACATTTTCAAGGCAATTTTTGAGTTCATTACATGATCATAAGTACTCCCAGTAAATGGGTACCTAACCTGTTAAGCATTATCATGCTTGCTGTTCTACCAGAAGGCCAAATCAAAAACATTAAGGTCCAAACTGTTTTCTGGGCTATACTTCCAAAGGCCTGACTGCACCTGGAAACAAAACAAAGCTGCCTGTTAGAAGGCCTATAAATTAATGTAATTTTGCAGTACTGATCCCTCTGACCCTTTTACATACCTCTGAGTAATTTCTTCTTCTTTTTTTACAGTACATTCATTCTTCACTGCTTATAGTGTGCAGATACTTAAATAAATATTGCACTGGTGAAAACACTACTACAACTGCTGCTCTGCAGCACTGCATACACTATCATGCACTACAGGAGTAAAATATTTTGCTAAATTGATCTCAGTATCAGAGTGGAATTGTTTGATTTTGATTTTAAACAGTCATAAGGAAAATAAATTTTTAGAAGGGATCATGGAAAGATCTTGACCTCCTTTCCCAATCAAGCACCCCAGTAAAGGATTCCCTGCATGTTCTCTACTTTCAGTTTTCATATTGGAAGGGAGGATTCTTGGAATTATGTCCCAGAAGGAATTGTTTAAAAAGTGCACAAAATGTAGTGCAAAAATGACTCCAACTGCTGAACATGATCTATGTCCATTCTGCCCTGGATGAGGCTCATAATGTCTCTACTTGTAGAGCCTACCAGAGGTTCACACAGAAGGCCAGACCCAATCAGGCTTCTAAATTGAAAGCAGCCTTGTGGGAGAAGGCTCTCCTCTCTTCCTGATGTTCTGAAAATGCAGTCAGCTCCCAAATGTGCTAAAACATCCTCAGTTTCAATCAGGTGTTCCGAGCCTCACTGGTGCCAGTCTCATTCACCCTCTCCATCGGTTCCGAAAAGCTCCTCGGAAACGCCATTGAAATTGTCAGAATCTGAGTCTAAGTATAAAGAGAAGCTTTCAGAACCGAAACGGCACCATCCAGCCCTGGAACCATCACTGTTGATCATTGTCAAGGAAGTCTTGCCTCCACCAAAAACGCCCTCCCCACATGCAGAGTCATCTCTCTTGTCCTTTTCTGAAGGTGAATTGGAACCGGAGTGGGAGACATAGTCAGTTCCACCCTAGCCAGTTCTGAGGTGGGACTGTTGGTTCCATGGCTTCTGGCAATGTCAGCGGTTCTGTGGCCTCCCTACCCCTTCTTTTTGTCTCTAGCTTACTTAGCTGAGTGAGGAGGTTTTTATGGTTTGTAATCAAAATCGGTTGCGGGGCATACCCACCAGTTTCCTGTTCATAAGTCTGCTCCATTGGTTATGATGTCAAGAAAGACCTCCATCTCCGGTTCTGGAGTCCAAAGTAGAGGAAGTAGAAGAGGTGGTCCAAAGCCAGATCTGACATTACATTGGAACCAAGTCTTGATGCAAGAGTGGGAGAACTGATGTCTGTGTCCCCCAGTGAGGATTTAAATATGTATGGTGAGCAGATGCTTAGGATGGCTCAGTCCTTGGACACAGAGGTGGCCACATCAGATCATCGTCGAAAGGACAAGATTTTAGGCTGACTGTATTCTGACTCCCCAAGAGTAGTAGGGTTCCCGATGTTGGAAGGTCTTCTTGAAAGTATCTAGGAATTTTGGCAAAAACCAGCTTCCATCCCAGCCACATCCTGACACATGGAAGGTTTTTATAGAATTAGGCAGGACACTACTCCTTTCCTGTCCACACATCCTCCACCATCCTCACTTACCATTGAGGAGATGCAGCCTAGGAGTCACCAGGCTTATCATGCAGCTCCAACAAATAAAGAAGGCAGGAAAATCGATGCACTGGGAAGGAAGATCTGCTCCTCTGTGATCTTGGGTTTGTGCGTGTCAAATTATCAGGTGATAATGGCAAGCTGTCAGCTCTTCTTTGGGAGAAACTTACACCGGACTTAGAGCTGATTCTCGAAGACAAGAGAGCGTTGACCAGACTCCCATTGAAGCAACAGATGGATGCAGGTAGCATAAAGCAGATGCTGCAGCTAGATCTATGGCCATGTCAGTGGTTGTCAGGAGGCATGCCTGGTTGATGTCGACAGCTTTGCCATTGGAGACCAGACAGAGGGTTGAGGATTTACCTTTCAAAGGCTCCACTCCCTTTTCAAAGAAGATGGATGAGACTTTTGCCCAAATAAAAAACAATAGACAAACAGCAAAGTCCTTTGACATTACACCTTCAGGACCCACACAATTTATGCACAGGTCATATATCAGTGACAATACTGGCATCCCTATAGTAGGGAACAGAGAGCAGCCTCTTTGGGACATCAGCAGTATCCTACATCTAGATTGTTCCCAGCCCCTCAACCACCAACCAGCTTTCAAGGCCAGTTTCTGAGTATATGATACCTCATTGCTGGTCATGTTCGGGGATCGGTTGGCCCAATTTCTAGAAGCTTGGACTCTTATCACTTCAGATACCTGGGTTCTGGCTGTTATTGCACAGGGCTATAGGATGTTCACTTCCTTGCCCTGCTACCAGGTGGCTAATACTGCCATAGATAATGCTTTACCAGAATTAGAAGAGGAATTAAGTGCCCTTTTAGAAGTGATCGAACTGGTTCAGAACCCAGACACCCCAGAGAGCTTTTATTCCCATTTTTTCCTAGTGGATAAAAGGACGGGAGGAGAAGCCCAAATTAGATCTACGAGGTTTGAACCCTTATTTATCAATTATAAAGTTTTGGATGGTATTGTTAGTCTCTGTTCTCCAGTTATTAAAACAAAGTTATGGTTCATAGTTCTTGATCTCAAGAACGCTTTCTTTCATGTGTCTATTAATGAACAGTATCATAGATTTTTATGTTTTTGCTACAGAGGTCAAGTCTACAAATACTGAGCACTGCCCTTTAAGTTGGCTACAGCCCTTAGGGTTTTTATCAAATGCATAGCACCTGTGGTTGTATACTTGCGCCTTAAGGGGTGTACCATTTCCCCCTACCTGACAATTAGTCACTGGTAGCTGCATTGAGGGATGAATTGCTTACCCATCTCAGTCTTACCCTTCAAACCCATGAGAAACTCAATTTAGTTGTTAAGTGGAAAAAGTCCAAATTGATCCCTACCAAATCTGTCCACTTTACTGGAGCAGTACTGGACTCAGTGGCTGCAAAAGTGTTCCTCCCCACAGAGAGAATTTTGGGCAATATGAGGGATGATTACATCTTTCAACCAGTATAGGTTTCAGAAAGCTACCTCTATACAAAGGCTGTTGGGGCTTATAGCTTCAGCTTCGGCCATTCTGCCCATGGCTAGACTGCACATGCGCCTGCTTCAGTTGTGGTTCTTGTCCCAGTTGAGACCCAACACTGTTTGCAACATAAAAGGTTTTCTGTTCCCAGATGGGTCCTTAGATCCCTTGATTGGTGGGCACTAGTGTTTCCTCTAAGGTGAGTTAGTGTGAGCTAGATCACAGTTTTTAAGCCTGCAGCTCACACATTTTTGTCTTAGCTCCAGAGCAAACTAATTTATGCAGTAGCCAAATCGCTCGTTCACAACTTTAATGCCAGTAGCTCACAAAGTAGCATTTTTTGCTCACAAGACTCCACAACTTAGAGGGAACATTGGTGGGCACATGATGATAATTTGAGGCAAGGCCTATCATTCGGCCTCTTGGAGCACGCAGTTACCTTGACAATGGATGCTTCACTTGATGGATGGGTAGCACATGGCCCAGGGCCTTAATGTCCGTGGGTTATGGTCAAAGCCTGAGTGGTTATTATATATCAATGTGTTGGAATTACATGCAGTTAGAAATGCCCTGACTGTCTTTGCAGATATTGTGCAAGGTCATTCCATTTTCACTCAAACACAACACAACATCAGTCTATGACATAAACAAGTAGAGTGGCACAGGTTCCAGATGACTGTTGTGAAGCTGAACTAACATGGAGGTGGGCATTAGTTCATCATGCCAATTTACAGGTAATTCATATAGCAAGAACTCAGAACATCGAGGCAGACTTTCTGGGCTGTACCGGATCTGCAAGCCATGAGTGGTCCCTCAAGGATACCTACTTGGACCCTATCGTTGCCCTGTGGGGTTCACCCACTGTCACCCTCCTCACTACCCAATACAACACTGCAGCCCCAAATTTCTGTTCCCTGTGGCAGTGTACAGTTCCTGGGAGATGCGTTCCGGATTTACTGGAGAGGAACGCTATACGATGCCTTTCTCCCCATCTCGCTGATCTCCAGGGTCTTAAGGAAAATTGTACTGAAGGGCACGGATTGCATACCAATAGTCCCATTCTGGCCCTGGCAGATTTGGTTTTCCATTCTGGTAGAGCTCGCACAAGGCGATTGGATCAGGTTCCCGAACAACCCAGACTTGATCAGTATGGACTGAATACTGCATCCAAGTGTGGTCTGGTTACATCTCACAGCATGGTGGATACAGGGAAAGTCCTAAGTCTCTCCTCGGCAGGGCAGGGTATTCTGTTACAGGCACACAGGCCTGCCACTAGGTGATTTTATAGTATTAAGTGGGAGTTTTTTTCCTGCATGGAGGAAGGACAGAGGGATCCCACCAGAAATAGCGAGGTTGCCTAATACATTTAGTTTTCTGCTGAGTCTTATCTGTAGGGCCTTAGCTTTTGTCTCCATTAAGATATACCTTACTGCCATGTCTTATTTTCACTACAAGGTGAAGGGCTCCTAGGTGTTTTGCACACAAGTTCTGTAAGCATTTCCTTAAAGACATGTTTAACTTCCTAAGTCTGTTAGTGCCCCAACAGTTATTTGTCAGTGGTCCTCACCAGTCTCATGAGCCACTAGCCACCTGTCTGTCATTTCAGTGAGAAGAATGAGTTGGCTGCTCTAAGGATCAACCCCCCTTATTAAAGATTTTCGAGGAGAAGGGTGCTCTTGTGGCCTAGCCTGGAATTCTTACCTAAGGTAGCTGCTGTGCTACACTTGGCCTAGGAACTTGTACTGCCAGTTATTTCCCCCCCATCCCAACTTCAGATAATGAAAGGGCACTGCACTCTCCGGACAAAGTGATCTTTATTGTTTCATTTGGAAAGTGTTTGGAAGGGATCCTGCTCTTTTCATTGGCTATGCGGGTCTGGATAAAGGTAAGAGGGCTTCTCCCCAGATGATCTGTAGGTGGACTGTCTCAGCGATAAAGTTCTGCCATGCACAAGCCAGTCTCCTCTGTCAGATTGAGGTCCACACACATTCCACTAGGGCCCAGGCTGCTTCTGTAACGTTTATCAGCCAGGTTCTCCTCCTGGAGATATGCAGAGCAGTGACCTGGTCTTCCGCTGAAATGTTTGTGGAGCTGGATCTGCAAGCCAGAAGGGAGGCATGAGTGGGAAAAGCAGTCTTGCATAGATGCAGAACCACGTGTGCTGCACAGAAGACACTTGGTGAACATCAGTTACAGATAAGTGCAACTCTACTTTCTTGCTGATGTCAGGGATAAAGGGTCAAGTCATAAACTTGATGACATCACCACATTATATAGCCAGTGAAATCTTTAGATTTTCTGATGCCACTGAGGACCAATGAGGGGAGAGCATGCCAAACAGGAATAGGTTAGTACAGAAAAAATTGTAATGAGGCTGAGGAAAGATAGTTATGGCTATGAGCCAGCCAAAGTTAAGCATTTTTAAATATAATTGATTTTAGTGGGAGGCATTTAAATACTTTTAAGGCTGCAATTATATGTGCACTTACCTGAGAGTAAGCCCCAGTGACCAAAGCATGGGTTACTTCTGGGTAAACATACATACAATTGCAGTGTAAAACTGTTATTGAAATCAGAAGGGTTGGCTTGTTTGAGGGAGAATTGTGCTCGATAAAAATAAATTTTCATTCTTAACCAGTGGCATTTAACTTTCTGTTGTCTTCCCATAGCTTTTTTTGGGGTGTTTAGAGTGTACTGTGGTGGCTCAAGTGGTTAAGACACTGAACTGCAGGTTGTGGAAGGTCAGTAGTTCAGCAGTTCGAGACCCAAGAGTGCCGCATGACAGAATGAGCTCCCGTCTCTAGTTCCAGCTCCTGCCAACCTAGCAGTTCGAAAGCAAGAAATTGCTAGTAGATAAATAGGTACCACTTCAGTGGGAAGGTAACAGCATTCTGTGCGCCTTGGTGTTTAGTCATGCCGGCCACATGACCATGGAAACGTCTTCGGACAGCGCTGGCTCTTTGGCTTTGAAACGGAGATGAGCACCGCAACCCTAGAGTCGGGTTCGACTGGCTTTCGAGCAAGGGAACCTTTACCTTTACCTAGAGTGTATCCTGGTCACCATGCAATGGATCTCATTGGCTCAAATCTGAAAGAAACATGTCTTCTTGAGTGTATTCTATGTTTACTTTTCTTGGTCCATAGGAAATAGAATAATAGGTCCTGCACCTGGTGGAGCTGCAGTCAGCTGATGATAGGCAGGAATTGACACACACACAGCAGTTTCAAGCAGCAGCCGTGCTCCCAGAGGCCATGCGAATTGGCCCGTAGTTGTAACCTGGTATCAGTAACAGCCAAGCTGAAATTGTGCTAATTTCTATAGACGTGTTTTCCAGTACATTTGCTGAAACTCTCAACTGGTTTGCTTGCCCCAAAAGAACCTCCTATCCCCACATGCTAGTTAGAGTGTCCCCACTAAGGAGATCATCTCAGACAATTCCGACATGTTTAGTGCATCTGGTTATAGCATCCTAATTAAATGTAGTTATTCTTAAACACTTCAGGTTTTTGCTCTTGGAGCTCTTAATTTAACTGAATTAATTTAATTTAACAAAACCCATAACTATTACACTGCTGTTAGAATAAACTGTGATATAAGTAACAGTTCTAATGGAACTAGCAGATGAGTGGACTTTTAGCTCTGAAAATTCTTCTCTCTCCTGTACATTTTTACCTGGGTGTATGGAAACTTGCATGCTTTTGTTTTAGACTTGCTACCCCAAACTATTAATTTTCAAATGAGCAGTCCTTGTAGCTAGAGAAGAAGCAAATTATGGTGTGTTCTCCAGTGTTTATTTCATCTACATAGGAATATCTTGATTTAACAGTCTCATCTGTAAGTAACACCATCAGCATAAATTGAAGTCAGTAATAACTGAAGGTGATCCCTGTTACCTGTGAGTACCTTAGGAATGGTTTGGCTTAGACTGTGTTTCTTTCCACATCCTTAGTCATATTGGTGCATGCATGTGCAAATTCCCATGAGCCTTCCATGCTTCCTTCATGAAGCAAGTAAACTTAAATTCCCTCTAATTGACTTCTGGTCACCACATCTCAAAAAGGATATTATAGCATTGGAAAAAGTGCAGAGAAGGGCAACTAGAATGATAAAAGGGTTGGAACACCTTCCCTATGAAGAAAGGTTAAAATGCTTGGGGCTCTTTAGCTTGGAGAAACGACGGCTGAGGGGTGACATGATCGAGGTTTATAAGATTATGAATGGGATTGAGCAGGTTGAGAAAGAAGTACTTTTCTCCCTTTCTCACAATACAAGAACTCGTGGGCACTCTATGAAATTGCTGAGCAGTCGGGTTAGAACAGATAAAAGGAAATACTTCTTCACCCAAAGAGTGATTAACATATGGAATTCACTGCCACAGGAGGTCGTGGCAGCTGCAAGCATGGACAGTTTCAAGAGGAAATTAGATAAACATATGGAGCAGAAGTCCACCAGTGGCTATTAGCCACAGGGTATAGAATGAGAACTCTCAGTCTGGGGCAGGTGATGCACTGGAGGGGGCAGCAGTGGGAGGGCTTCTGGTGCCCTGGCCCCACTGCTGGACCTCCTGATGGCACCTGGTATATTTTGGCCGCTGTGTGACAGAGTGTTGGACTAGATGGGCCATTGGCCTGATTCAACATTGGCTTCTCTTATGTTCTTATGTTCTTATGACTTCATGGTGGTTTGAATGAATATTTATGCCTGTCAAGCAAGAGCCTCTGTGTTTGTAATATCCATTGATCATGCCCCTTAGAACTATCCATGTTTTTCCACTAAGTAAGTTTGGGCTTGTAATTGCCGCTAAGATGCAATTAGTAAAGACTCCATGTCAGGCTTTGCCCTGAAATTATCCAGGAAAGGAGTACATCATCTCCGTAGTGACAAAACATTTTGATCTGAATGTAACATCTACCAATGGTTAGCATTTTTATTGATACTGGGCTGGATCCAATGCAGAAGGACCATGGAAGATTCACGCAAGGATCCCTGATCATCCTAGTTTCCCCCTTCCTCCTGGCATCCATTTCCAATTCTGGGAAATTTATTCCTGGGATTGTGGACCTGCGAGGTGCAGGGCTATTTTTGGGCAGGAACGCACAGGAACGGAGTTCCGTCTGGCTCTGGAGTTGGCCACACCCAGCAGGAACTCATTAGCATAATAGGCCACACCCAACAGCAGAAGCTCATTAGGATTGGCTACATTTGGGGTGTGTGGCCTGACATGCAAAGGAGTTCCTGCTACCAAAAAAGCCCTGGGTTTTGACAACAAACAAGGTAAACAGAATAAGAAGCAAAAGGTAGGTGTGGCTGGATGACTACAGTACTGGTGACATGGGGTGTGTGGCCTAATATGCTAATGAGTTTCTGCTGTTGGGTGTGGCCTATTATGCTAATGAGTTCCTGCTGGGCTTTTTCTACAAAAAAAAAAGCCCTGGCGAGGTGTAATAGCCCCGTGGGTCAAGAGGCTGCGGCAGTAGAGAAAAGGAGGCAAAATCGCTCTTTTCCACCTCTTTCGTCAGTGAAGTTCTACTCACAGAAGAGGCAGGAAGGGATGGCTTTGCCTTTCACCGCTACAGCATCCAACCCACAGTACTGTTGCTGTACAACGGTCAGAGGTAATTGCTGGGAGGACTGAAAAGCTGAGATCAGCAAGCATCAGCTCCTGATGGGTGGTGGGATCCAAGCCATTAGTCGGAGCGTGTGAATACAAAGAAAATGAGAAGGAAAGCTGCACAGTTTGTTTCTGTTGTTTCCCATAAGTCTATTTAAAGTGACAGCACTCTAAGTTTTCTTGCCTCTAGGTCATAAACGTGGAGTGACTTTGGCTGCTATGTTAAATATAGCCCAGAGCAGCATGTGTCTTTTTTTCTACTACTGAAAAGATGCATACTTCCTTTTAAACAAACATGGTATCTTATTAATTAGATTATGTCGGAAATCACTTCACTTAAAAGAAACAAGACCTTTTTATGCTGCTATTCAGATCATACCTTGTATGTTTTTAATCTGTTGTAAATGGCCCAGGGCACCTGTGTACTCAGGGACGGGCAAAGAAGAAGAATAAGAGTCGTCATGTTTTCTGTCGTCTGACATATTTTGCTCTGTGTTTGGCATAGGGTCCCAAATAATGAATTGGATTAATTTCTCTTTTGTAAACAGTATCAAACAAATCAAGTTTGTTCTTTAGCTGCGAGCAGCATTCATGACTTTTTCATGTGGATGGGAATTTGATCAATGTCTACCAGACTCAGAATTTTTTGAGTGAACTGCACTAAACAGATAAATACGCAGTAGGGAAATGCATTTCATTTTTATTTCCCCCCCTGTAAATTAATTATGGGAAAACTTATTTGCCATTACACTAGTCTAGGTTTCTTAAGTAATTGTTAAAACTTTATTATTTCACTGCCAGTTTTTATGGTAGTGTACCTTTGCACAATCTAAAATAGTGGGATTCAATATAGTAAATATTGCTGATCTGACATTACATCCTGTAGGATCAGTTGAGGGGAAAAACAGATTGCTAGTGCTGGACCTTTTGGACTTTGGAAATTACTGTGGTATGAACATTTGTCATCCTGTGCTTGGTTTCCCAATTATAATTTGCCATCCTACAGAGTACTCTAAATTGAAGTGATGTAGTCTTCAGTCCAAGCAGTTCGAAAGCAAGACATTGCAAGTAGATAAATAGGGACCACTTCGGTGGGAAGGTAACAGCGTTCCGTGCGCCTTGGTGTTTAGTCATGCCGGCCACATGACCACGGAAACGTCTTCGGACAGCGCTGGCTCTTCGGCTTTGAAACAGAGATGAGCACCGCAACCCTAGAGTAGGATTCGACTGGCTTTCGAGCAAGGGAACCTTTACCTTTACTAGTCTTCAGTCCAGGAAGGTTTTTAACACTCTGAAGCCACTCCCAATAGCCCACCTTTGTAAATACTTCAAATTAGATGCACATCAAATTGACGTCACTACATGGTAAAATGGAATTGAAAGAAACCAGTCCTGGAACGTACAGGGCCTGTGGGTATATGTTCTTGTGGAAAACAAGATGATCTTTTGCCAACATTGAGAAAATTTCTGAGTGACATTCTATGCTCTGAGTATCTGTTTGTAGTTTCTTGGTCTACCATAACCATTGCCCAATAATTGTTGTGATATTCCTTTTTAACATAAGAACATAAGAGAAGCCAATGTTGGATCAGGCCAACGGCCCATCCAGTCCAACACTCTGTCACACAGTGGCCAAAATATACCAGGTGCCATCAGGAGGTCCAGCAGTGGGGCCAGGACACTAGAAGCCCTCCCACTGTTGACCCCCCCCAAGCACCAAGTAAATGGAGTGTCCCTTGCCCCAGAATCCCTATCTATACCTTGTGGCTAATAGCCACTGATGGACTTCTGCTCCATATGCTTATCTGATTCCCTCTTGAAGCTGTCCATGCTTGTAACTGCCACCACCTCCTGTGGCAGTGAATTCCATGTGTTAATCACTCTTTGGGTGAAGAAGTACTTCCTTTTATCCATTCTAACCCGACCGCTCAGCAATTTCATTGAGTGCCCACGAGTTCTTGTATTGTGAGAAAGGGAGAAATGTACCTTGTTCTATTCCATGCATAATCTTTTTCAGGATATGGCAGTGAATGTTAAGTTACTTCTGCCTGTTGTTGCTTCTCTTCCTTATATTACAAAAGACGAAGCATTTGTTTTGTTCGGTTCTTGGAGTTGTGACAATCTCTACAGGTACGTAGAATAGAATGCTTCTGGGGAGAGGCTGGCTTTGAGGGCAATCTTAGCAGTGTAGTCCGATGCGCAGGTCAACATGATTACCTCCAAATTATGGTTTATATATTGAAATCCGGCCTTGTGAAAGAGTGCTCCCTTTCCCCTCTTCTTTCTTCTCTTGTTTGCCCATAGCCATGCTTTAGTGTTACATCTGCACCAGTGCTAAGCAGTTCCTAGTTTGGAATCAGGGTTTGAACTGGGTTTGCAAATTCCAGTTAAGAGGGAATCTGTTTTTGGCAGATTATTATTGAAAATATTTATATCCCCCATACAAATATCCAAAGCAACTAAGAAAAAACATTTCAGAACAAAAATGTAAATTAAAACCAAATCGAAAGCCAAAGCAACAAAACTGACAAAATAATAAAAGACACATGACATCACATACAGTTTGCAGGAGCAGCACTTAATTCCAATTTACAAATAGGGCAGCCTAGACAACAGGTCGGGGGGGGGGGGAGAAGGGAGATCACCATCCCCTACCCGCCCCAACACCCACTCTGCCTTCCGGCTCTGTGACTGTTCAGACGTTTGGCAGTGACATCAGTGCTCCTTTTTACCTTTGCTCCTCCACTTACTTCCAAGGCCAAGGTCTTTTCCCCTCAGAGAGGCATGCACAGGACAGCCCAGTTACCTCCTAGTCCACATGCCAGCCCTCCTCCTCCTCTTCTCTTCCCCATGGTCCCTGTTCTTTCCTCACCCCATTCCTGCTCTGTGTGCCCACCCTCGCCAACTCCTTCATGGTTACCATTTTGGGGGAAAAAGCTAAGCTGGTTGGTGCAGCAGTGGCAGCGCCAGCCACTCCCCCCCCAATATAGTGGCGCCCAGGGCTTTTTTTTTTGTAGAAAAAGCCCAGCAGGAACTCATTAGCATAATAGACCACACCCAACAGCAGAAATGTATTAGCATATTAGGCCACACCCCCATGTTACCAGACGTGTGGTCATCCAGCCACATCCACCTTTTGCTTCTTATTCTGTTTACCTTGTTTGTCGTCAAAATCCAGGGCTTTTTTGGTAGCAGAAACTCCTTTGCATGTTTCTGCTGTTGGGTGTGGCCTATTATGCTAATGAGTTCCTGCTGGGCATGGCCAACTCGGGAGCCAGGCGGAACTCCGTTCCTGTGCATCCCTGCCCAAAAATAGCCCTGGTGGCTTCTCCAGTCCTTGCTGAGCTGCAGTCAGAGGAGGCAAGAGGGGAAAAACACCACACGTCTTCTTCCTCTGCCTACACTTCCATTCCCCCCGCACTATTTTAACTTAGCCTCTTAGCACCACCCCCTAGCCATTTCCTTTCTATTTCTTGACAGCTTTGACCATACACACATACCTCACAATGTATGCCTGCTCACTGCCCCCCCCCCCCCGCAGCCTCCTGACTTCCCTCCCTCACACCAGTTGCTCGTGGGCTGGGTAAGAGCTCTGGATGGGCCATGTTTGGCCCCTGGGCCTTACATTTGACACCCCTGTAATGAATACCAATAAAATTACTGTTGTGTTGATGCCAGAAAAGGGAATCTAGAATCTATTGTATCCCTTTTTCTTTTCTTTGAAACTGTATACTAAACAAATAGCTCCTCTCATGGGTATTTTTTTCTGATTCCTTTGCTGGTTATCATCTCCTGAATCTCTTCCTGGGAATGAAAGGACTACAGCAATAAAACTTGGTACTCAAAATTCCATGACAAAGTTCTCAAGACATTCTGATAGAATGGATTATTCCGGAGTTGGGTTTTAACTTAATGGAAGATTTATACTAGTTTTATTATTTTATTATTAGGTGAATCTGTTAAGGGCCTTGATTTGTACTTGTGTATGGGTAAACTGCAGTACAATCAGGATAAGTCTAACAAACTGTGGTTTATGAACTATCTCTTTATTGAGAATAAACTGAGAATAAATGAAATGCAAATTAGAAGGTTTTGGTAACTTTTGAAACTGCTGTTAGTGAAAGATTATTTTGGTTTTTTAGTTTCACACAAATCCTGGTTTTTGTTCTGCTGTTGTATGGTTCTATGCAAGTCAAAATTCCTCCTCAAAGAATGAAAATCAGTCTTACACAAAGTATTGTATGGTTTTTGTTTAAAAAATTATGGATGCTGTCATTGCAGTTGCTGGTATTCAAATCTACTCAAGCTGTTCTCTTAGAAAAATGCATTGTTCCTTTCTTTTAGGGGTAGCTTTATTTGTTCTAACCAAGCGCCCCCCCCCAATTTGATACTGAAATTTCATAAGACACCAAGCTTTGAAACAGAAAAATGAAACCATGATTGCTTTTTTAAAAATGAAGGATTAAGGGACTCTTGTCATGCAGAGTTCTGTTTCTGGCAACAGAAGAGGTCTGTGCAACAGATTTACTGAGTTACAAATCTCAGTAAGAACCTTCTGTTGAATCCACGGGTTTTACGGCAGCAAGGGACTGGCGCATTTCACTTCAGCTACAAGAGCTTGCTGGCTCCACGACACTGAATTCCTTCCAGTTCTCCCTGAACTGTACTGAACTTAACTTGGAACAGTTCTTCTGCTTTTTATTTGGAAACTGTAATCAAAAGACACAGTGAGAATAAAGGGAGTTTACAAGTACCCTAATTTTTTCCTCACAAAAACCCAGTTACGTTTTTTTTAAAAAACTTGCATAAAGACCAACCTAACCTGTCCTGTTCTAAACCCATGGCATTTGTCATCTTTCTAGCAGGCTGTTCTGGGTTTTGTCTCTAGGCACATCTTTTTCTGCAAAGAGGTATGGCTCTGTGCCTTTGGAAAGACATATCGCACAAATAATCTGATGAATAGCTGTCGGTGCTTTATCTCCTAAGCCTCTGCTATCTGTTTTTCATAGCTTCTCATATATTAGCAAATGGGAGGGTTTTTTTCTTCCCTTCCAAAGATAGAGACGGAAGAGAAAACACTCCAGCATACTTAAAACTTCAGGAAAAGCCTTTAGATAGACCAGAGGGGTAAAGATGTCATCAATCTTTGGGGCTGTCTTCCCAGTCCTGTTTTACTCCAATCCATCTACTCCATCCACCAGGTTTTAACATTTATGTCAACATAGTTCTGAAATATGATAACTGTTAACTAAAGCAAGGAATCATGGTAAGGGGGGATAATTTGGAAATCGTAAGAATCCCATAAAACATCTCCCCTCTCCCCCGATCCTCTAAGCTCTGAGGTGCTTGAGCAGGCTGATTTCCTTTCCTCCCCCTCTTTTCTTTTAAATGACACATGGCTGTTCTCAGCATTTCATCTCTTCTGGAGTACATTTTCTCTTCATCAGCCTTTTTCTTAGCTTTTCTTTTGGTTAATTTCCCCCTAGGAAGTTCTTCAAGAATGTAGATGCCTCCTGCCTTGTCTGTAGTTGGTCCTGTTTTGATGTTTTCATGATCCACACAAGGCCTTTTCATCAGCCTTTTTCTTAGCTTTTCTTTTGGTTAATTTCCGCCTAGGAAGTTCTTCAAAAATGTCGATACCTCCTGCCTTGTCTGTAGTTGGTCCTGTTTTGATGTTTTCATGATCTACACAAAGCTCAGTCAATTAACCATTAGATATGGTGACTGGAAAAATGGGGGAGGAAGGCTAGAAGAAGGGGCAAACATGTTCCTGCAGTCCTATATCTTAACTGTGATTCTAAAGTCAGTCTTAAGTTTGCACTGACCATTGGCTACTTCAGTGTTTCACCTTTACAACAGACATTCTTGGTATGAAATCATCAGATTTTTTTCTGCACAGCTAATCTGTCCTGGGTTCTGTGCTATTGGGAAGCAGGGCTTTCCCCCCTGTTTCACCACAGCATGTGGTTCCTTTGTGTACCTTCTGGGGTTTCCCTGGCTTTTTTCTGATCCTTCTCAAAGGTGCTTTGCTTTGATGTTTTTGGAAGGACCACAGTAAAAGCTGGATTTGGATTTTCCTACCCATATGGCAGATATTTCCCTTGACTCCATCCCAGCAGTGGCCATTTCCTCCCCCCGCCACTGGGGAGGGGGTATCTTTTTTGTAAATCAGCAGTAGCATATTGTTATAGTGATATTCCATCTTAACAATATTTGTAACAGGTTGCCTGATTTCTCAGCTTTCATTTTTTTAAAAAGTAAAGTCTCTAGCACCTTTTCCTTTGGAGATAGAAGAGCAAAGGTATATCTCCACAAGAGAAGAGACTAAAGTCTTTTAATGGAAGCCAAAAATGCACAGAACTCTGTTATACTGATGTATATCAATATAATGATATTCAACAGCTGATTTTTTTTAAAAAAAATACAAAAGTCCCAGTGGCTTTAGGGGAAAGGAAGGTGGTCACTGGGCCATGGAAGCTGCAGGAAAATGTGTCATGTGGAAGCCACATCGCTGCTATGCTTTAACAGTAATGCTTCCAACAGGAGAACTATACAAGCCCCTCCTCTTGTGGAAGCCACCGTAGTGTGACATGTTGATTAGTTTTGAAGTGTGTGTTGTGGCATACAGTGTCATCTTCAGAACAGCTTCTTGGGAGTAAACCACCTCTGAATAAAGTAGAATTCTGAGCAGACGTGCTTAAGATTGGTTCCATAATTACTTTGAGGTGGTTTTAAACAAAATCATGATACTGAGGTCGATAGAACTGCCATGTGCTGAGTTTTTTCTATTTTAGAAATACCTTTGTGGCTTCCCCAACCCTTTGTGGCTTTTCTAAACTAACTCATGGTTCTATTTTGTCTGGAAAAATCTTCCTTTTTAGTAATTCTTTGGACCTCTTTAGAGTCCTTCAGAACTGGTTGTGACAAGATGACCTTCAAAACCAGGATGCTTAGTGTATCAGAAGAAAAGAGCTGAAAGATTATGGGTTTAGGCCTCACTGTAAAGCACAGTTTGATTGACAGGCTGCTGCCTGCATGCCCCCCCTTCTGTCTGTTTGTTCAGCGCCAGCTGAGGAGAGCATTCAGAAGTCTTGTCAGAAGGAGTCATTTGTTGTTTGGACTTTGGCTTGGCAGTTGCCAGTCAGGAGGAGTGTGTGTCAGCCTGAGGGAAACAAACAAGTCACTTGAGAAGTGAAGGGACACAACTCCTTGCCCTTACTGTGTACCAACACATTTGAGGAAAAGTTCAAAAATCAGAAATTAAAGTATAACTGTCAGCCGTAGCTGAATTCCATTTATTCACAGCCTCCAGAACTGGGGTTTAGGTTTGACAGAAGAGACTGGACAGGAGGCTGGAAACTGCCAGTCTAGCCAAACAGAAAAGGATTATCGCTTCTAGAGCGGAGGATAATTCTTACCCAGTTGTTCAGGGGGTTCAACTCAGAAGGGTCCCTTGGTTTGTGCAAAAAGGGAAATTGTCTTAGACTCCTCAAGAGTATAAAAGTGAAAGTTATAATCCCACAAGAGAAGTATTTAAATACAGGAAGACAGTACTAACTTCCGGGAAACTAAAATAGTATTATGAACTTTATTAAGACACATTGTTGCTGAAAGAAATCTCCAAGACAAACAAACCTCTCACAATCATGAACTGAGTCTCTAAGAATATGCACTTCAACTATACTCTGTTGCCTGTTCAAAATATTATTTGTATAAACAACCAAATTTACCTTAACTTCTCATCCCCTGCCCTATTCCTAACTCAACTGTGCCTGTTCAACAAAATTAACTTTTCTGTTTGAACTTTTCTTCAGGAAGTGCCATTTTGAAAAGGGATTTATAAAAGGGCTCCTGCTGAGTTACAAATAAATCACTGGCATGGGCAAAAGCCAAATAATTTCTTTACCATAGGGTGGGACAACACAGAGAAAGTTATAATTCTATAATTCAAATACGCTACTAAGAAGCTGCTCAATCAGAGTGGGGGACAGTTTTGGCGGGAAGATCTTCCTCATGAAGAAGAAGAAGCAGGAGTCTGTCATAGTAGGCTTCTAAACCATTTTGTAGATTACCCCCCACCCCCGGGTATAAATGTAGTAGGATGTATCATTTTCTCTACATATTTAAAAATGTAACAGTACAGATAACAGAAATAATTCTGACCATTGCCTATAGCCCCTTCCCCCAGTTTAGGAAAGATTAAGTCCAACTTTGAAACATACACTTATGTCCTAAAGTTTATATGTCTATATACATAATTAAAACATATGGTCATGGGTGGTGCTCTGTTTGCGCTTCTGTAAAACCCCTGGAATGTGCCGTTTTTACAGATAGGGAGGGACTATGGCAGAAGTACAGCAAGAGTCCTTGAGAAATGGTATTTCTCCTCCAGCACATTTGGCGTTTCAGCTTAAGAGTGATCTGGGCACACCTCCCTTTCCTGTTGAGCCTGAAGCAAACTTGCATTTTACAGGATCCACATGGATTGGATACCAAGGCTTTTGAAACTTGGTAAATCATCAGATCCCAGTTTTCTTTAATGCAGAAGCCAGAATAAATTCTGACCTTTCTGGAGTCAAGCAAAAAAGGTTAATTTATAGTTCATTCCTTATTTAGCACAGTAATTGACCATGGAACAATAGTGTTTGTTTGTTTTAGAGGTAAATCAGCAATAGATATTCATTTAGTTTTCCAAGATATTGTTTGGCTTATATTCATTTTGGTGTAACTTAAGGTCTTAAAATTGTAATTTTTAACCCACCAGATCACTAAAAATATACCACAGCCTGTTTTATTAGCTTGGCTTAAAGCAAATAGAAGCTTTTAAGGGGATGAAATAACTAAATTGCCATTTAACAAGATCAGTTATTTGGCTCCTTTTTTATCCAATTAAATAGCAGGTCAGTGATTGGGAGAGTCTCTTTTGCTGGTACAAAGAGAAGAGGGACAGCCAAAGTACAAAGCAGTTGCTGGAAAATTGCTCTGAGTCCATTCAGAGATTTTCCTACTCCAGTGTAGACTGAGCCTTTGGTTTGAAGGATGCTTTTAGCCTCACTTTTCAGCAAGCCCCTATCTCTCATAATCACTGCTAGATCTTATTACTGTAGTTGCAGCAGATCACAGTATTTCCAGCAGTATGTTGTATCACAGTTGCAATGCATGTATCGGTGATAAACAGGACTTGAAGGAAAATATTAAATAATACTTTTTCCAATTAAATGTTACTAAAATATTCAGTCAGTGGTGTGAAAACACCAGGGTAGTCCTCAAGAGGTTTTTGGGTTGTCATTATAATCCATGAAAATAGTTGAAAACTATTTCATCCTGTTTTCATGAAATCGTTCATTAGAAGCAGCCTTCTTTCACGTTTGGCGAGGAGCTTTGTGTCCTGCTCCACAGCATTTTGAAGGTAAGCTTCTGCTTGTACTTGAAGGTTACGCCTGCACACTAAACTTTTTGTGGGCCCCATCGCTCAAGAGTGGGTTTCTGAAATACATGGACAGGGCCAATGTCGAATGGTAGCCTTGTCACTGAGATAGCTGGGTCGCAGAATGTGTATGCATTCTCAAACAAACTAATCCGTAGTAAAGCAAGGAACTGCTATGAATGCTAGAGAGACAGGATTCCTCCCTGGGATTTGTAATGTGTTTTTGTCTGTATGGGTAAGAACAGGGATTTCTTATACTCTGCTTAATGAAGTAGTATTGCAACATCTATACATAAAGGAATACTTCTGTATGTGCACTATGTATATAATATTGCATTTGGGTATGTTAGAGTAATTTTATTTTATATGATCCATATGCTGGTTTTGTAGACTTTTCAGGATTTATGTCCCTTTGTAGATTTTTATATGTGATTAGATGCTATTCTTCTGTTTATGCCGCTCATGTTGCTTGCTGTTTAGTGCCTTGGTGTGCCATATTTGGGGGAAAAAATTATGCTGGATCTTGCTGTTGTTGGCTTTATTGTTATATTGTGATGGAAACTACCTCAGTGGCTCAGGGAATAAGATGTAGACATCTTTAACATAAATCCACAAAACTAAACTTCTGCAATCCTACTACAGGTGGGCTGTGGTTTACTGGTGAGTGATATGCTTTGCATGTGGAAGGGTCAAAATTCAATCCTTGGCGTCTTCAGCTAAAGGGGATTAGGACGCAGATACTGAGAAAAGCCTTCTTTCCTGGAGACCTTGGAGAACCACTGCCAATCAGACTAGGCCAGTCAATGAACTAGGTAGGCAAGTGGCCTGATTTAGTATAAGGTGCACAAATGGGATATAATTGTTGTTGGGCTAAGATCAAATTCCCACTCAGTCAGGAAATTCATTGGTTGACCTTATGCCAGTCTATACATTCAGAGTAATCTTCTTTACCAAGTTGTGAGGATAAGAGGGGAGGGGAAGAACTGTGAATGTGATCCTGAGTTTGTTTGAGGAACGGCAGCATAAAAATGTTAATAAATAGAATAGGTAGCTGTTAGTGAGAAGATAAAACATTTTATTGAAATAAATATTTATGAACAATTTGACAATGGCAGTTGGTTAAGATGGGTCGGTGTATCTCATTGTTATTCTAATTATGCAAGAAGTTCAGGGCAACTGGATATCCATTTTTGTTATTCTATTTGAGTATACTTGTTATGCCAATAAAGGTTTCTGATCTGTCTGAGTATACTTTTTATCTTTTCTTTCTTCCAAGGGCTTTAAGGGCCAGTTTATACATGAACTTCCACATTTGTTGCACCTAGACATTTGAATTTTTTAGAAATTTTGAAACTATGAAGAAACCCAGCTTCCCCTTCCTCGTGTTTTTCTGCCTAATGGGAAATGGAAATATTTGCAGAGAAAATATTTCACAGGAATTTTTCAGTGTTCCTTCATATTTTTTTTAAACAAATCTGAAGAAGAATTTGGGTATATGTGTGGGGAAATATGATTTGTGCCCATGATATTACCAAAAGCATGTTTGTGAGCTGCACTGTGGCTGTATGTGAGAGTCTGGAGCTAAGTGCAGTGTATAAATTTTAAAATTAATTATCTGTAGAGAACCAAAATCCGATATTGTGTTCTCCTCATAAACATATCCATAGGTGCCATTCAGGTGCATCAGTTGAATAAGATTTTAAACATCTGAATTGGTTATTTATAGGTGTCCTGGTATGCCCATGCCTGGACTCCCCCCAGTAGACACCACCTCCTCTGATCCCCCAACACCTCGGCTTGCCGCACCCCCAACCCTCCAAGATACCAACTTGCTGTTCCCCCTCTGCTCCAAGCCCCCAACTCACTTGCTTCAGTATGACAGAAGCAGCAGGAATAGAAGGAAGTAGTAGCAATTAGCTTGCCTCTCCCTGCCCTGCTAAGTTGGATGGTGGAGGAAGTCCCTGTGCTGAGTCTGGCCATGTGAGACCCCAACCCTGCAGAGGCAGAGCATCAGGTGGAGTCCAGAAGCAGACATGTCTCCCCACCCAGACGGGCTGATAGAGCACGTGGAGAGCTGCAGACTGCTCGGGGGAACGATGGGCCATACTGCCAAGCCAGCCCTGCCCCACTGCAGAGCGGCGCAGTCTGGCCTAATGGCCTCACATGGAAACAGTGAGCCAACCCCACTCTAACCCAAAGCAGGCTGTTGGGGCTTAAGTCTGGGGGTGGCCCAACTGGGGGGGGGTACTAGCAAGCTGGAGCGGGAGAGGGGTAAAGTAACCTCCCCCTGGCCATTCTGAGACCTCTGGCAGCCTCCAGAAGAAGGGAGGTCCCCGGGTGCAGAGGCAGGGCATGACAATAGTATTATTCTATAAACTTACTGTGCTTTTGTTTTGTTTGCAGCCACATTGTATACATCCTGCATTTTGTTGGGAGTCTTCTTGAACAGCAGTGTACCGATATTCTTTGAACTTTTTGTGGAAACAGTCTACCCTGTTCCAGAAGGAATCACCTGTGGTGTAGTCACTTTTCTAAGCAATATCTTCATGGGAGTCCTTTTGTTTTTTCTTACTTTTTACCATGAAGGTAAGGAGAGTTTCTCTGCTTGCTGACTGTAAATTTGCCAGAGCTGTGTGTTTAATCTGAGGTCTTAGTGTTTGCTTCACTAAGAAGAGCCGCATGCAGATCTTGCATTAATGCTAATGATGTGTATAAATCCCCACGGCATTTGTAGTGAAGAATAGCCCTCCTAATTGTCTGTCTTTATATGTGTGTCAGTCAAAGAACAAAATCCTCACATAGAAGGATTTAAAGCCAGTGCAGCAGGATGTCTTTGAGATAAACACTGTGGCAGGATTTTTACAAAGAACAGCATAGTATTGTGACCATTAATAACGCTTGTAGCTAGGCAGGCTAAAACAATGATAAAACTAATCCAATCTCATGCTTCAGGGTCTAATCCAATTGCCTGCTGGGGGTCAGTAAAGGTGTGAGGATTTTTTCCCCCTCCTTTTCAATCATGTCTTTGAGTTATTTTTTATGCTCTGGCCAGACTCATGATCACAGAACAGTAAGATAGTAGGTATTTCACTCTGACCCTTGTGAGCATTCTTCTTAACCTGTGTAGCATGATGGGTAGATTCAGAGTTGCTTTGGTAATTTGGAGAATGAAGCCAGATGTTGGTAGCTGTAAGATTTGTTTTAGATGCAAACAAATGTAGAGTAAAGTTATTAGAACAACTTTAGTCCAAAGAAATATGCAGAGGGCCTAGTAGAATGTTTCATGGCTTTCAGGCAGGATTTAGTTTGTGGGCAGAGGAAAGAAACAGGCATACTTGGGGGAGTACTCCAGTTCATGTGGTCCCTCATTTCCTCTTCTCATTTTACCTGCCTCTTTGATCCTCAGTTAACAATCATTTTTTTACATTTAAACGACAAACTACAATTTGCCGTATCCTTTCCAAACTAGGTTTCTAAGCCATGGCTTCGTTCTGGTTTGGAGGAAAGAGAACAAATCATAGTTTATGGTTTGGACACAATGATAAAGTGTTTTGTCATTATGTTGTCGAAGGCTTTCACGGACGGAGTTCATTAGTTGCTGTAGATTTTCCGGGTTGTGTGGCCGGGGTCTTGGCATTGTAGGACCTGACGTTTCACCAGAATGCCGGTCACAGCTACTGGCGAAACGTCGGGTCCTACAATGCCAAGACCACGGCCGCACAACCCGGAAAATCTACAGCAACTAATGTTTTGCCATTAATTCTGAAACCTTTGGTTATTGAGGTGTGTACAGGGGTTCTCGTGATCTTCCTCCTAACCGATAATTTCCCTGGATTGTTTCCTTAGTGGCCAGTCCGTGCCAGAAAGAGAGAGAGAGCAGGCCCTAAGAAAAGCCTGGGTTAGAACTATTTCAGATTCTGGTATACTAGAGCTATTGGAATCCATGAAGTGGCATAGTTCATGTAACGTTTAGATCATTTCAACATATATTATTAAATTAAAATTGTTTTCACTTCAGTACATTCACGGGATTCATGATCCCTGTATCCAGCTCCTGACAGTAGCACGACTGCCACTCTTGCAGTTTTGAGGTAGTTTTCAAAGGCAGCCCCACAGATAAGTTCATTACTGTAATCTGTCCTCAGTATAATCCATATCTGTGTCACTGTGGCCCAAATCATGCTTTTCTAGGAACGGCTGTAATTGGTGCACCCAGTGAAGCTGAAAAAAGAAATGTGGACTACAGAGAACATTCAAGTGTCTAGTTGCAGCCCAGGATCCCACAAGCACCCTAAACTATGGACTTAAGAGGGGAGTTCAGCCCCCTCCAGGACAGGCTGACTCCTTAGTCCTCAAGCAGTGTCATTACTGACCAACAACACCTCACTTTTGTCTGACCTGAGCTTCAGGTTTATTAGCTCTCATCTATCACATTATCTTCTACAGCCATTTGTTCAAGACTTCCACAGAGTAGTCTGCTCAGCTGTTAGGGAGCAGAAGAGTTGAGTGTTATCC
Organism: Gekko gecko; assembly: GCA_029375565.1. Taxonomy (NCBI): domain Eukaryota; kingdom Metazoa; phylum Chordata; class Lepidosauria; order Squamata; family Gekkonidae; genus Gekko; species Gekko gecko. The sequence goes on along the minus strand of JAPDNY010000003.1, from coordinate 71,097,648 downwards.
ACATATTGATAGCATTTATTTATTATTGGATTTATTGGATTTATACCCCGCCCTCCCTGCAAAGCATGTCAGTTCCAACCATTAAAAAAATCTCTCCCAAGCAGTTACATGTAATGTTAAGTAGCACAGGTGCCACGTTATCCACATATTGATAGCATGTCAGTTCCAACCACTAAAAAAATCTCTCCAAGCAGTTACATGTAATGTTAAGTAGCACAGGTGCCATGTTATCCACATATTGATAGCATGTCAGTTCCAACCACTAAAAAAATCTCTCCCAAGCAGTTACATGTAATGTTAAGTAGCACAGTGTGCCACATTATCCACATGTTGATAGCATGTCAGTTCCAACCACTAAAAAAATCTCTCCAAGCAGTTACATGTAATGTTAAGTAGCACAGGGGCCATGAGGGAAGCCCACAGCATATGCTATATGGGATGAACATCACCCCCTCCCTTCTGGTACTGTCTAGCCAGGTAAGAACAGAACTACTGAAACACTTGCAAACCTCCTCCCCACTCTACTTCCATCACAGCAGTCCTCAGTGGCCAGTCATATAGAAAGCTGCCAAGAGGAGCAGGGGAATCAGTGGGGATGCCCTCCCCATTGTGCTCCCAGCAAAGATTTTTGATCAGGGCGACTAAAGCAGTTTCTACCCCAAAACTAGGTCTGGATTCAAATGTAAATGGATCTAGATGAATCATCACCTCCAAGATCCCAGAAGCTGCCCAGCCTACATCTGCTTAAGCATTTTGTCCAACAGTGGAATAGTGGCCACTGAGTGATAATTATTTAGGTCACTCAAGTCCAAGGATGCCTTCTTCTGGAGAGGTCTTGTGGATTCATCTGCCAGATTGTACCAACTGGAAGTCATCCATAGAACCAGGACCAGACTGCACTCATAATTGTAGCCTGAGAGTTAACAACCAACTGTGGCATCAGGATCTAAGAAAAGTGTAAGCAGTGATGTGGCTAAATTTGCAGATGACACGAAGTTGTTCAGGGTGGTGAAAACCAGGGAGGATTGTGAGGCACTCCAAAGGGATCTGTTGAGGATGGGTGAGTGGGCGTCAACGTGGCAAATGGGGTTCAATGTGGCCAAGTGCAAAGTGATGCACATTGGAGCCAAAAATCCTAAATATAAATACACGTTGATGGGGTCTGATCTGGCAGAGACGGACCAAGAGAGAGATCTTGGAGTCGTAGTGGATAACTCGCTGAAAATGTCTACACAATGTGTAGCTGCAATAAAGAAGGCCAACGCTATGCTGGGGATTATTAGGAAGGGAATTGATAACAAATCAGCCAGTATCATCATGCCCCTGTATAAATCATTGGTGCGACCTCATTTGGAATACTGTGTACAGTTCTGGTCACCACATCTCAAAAAGGATATTATAGCATTGGAAAAAGTGCAGAGAAGGGCAACTAGAATGATAAAAGGGTTGGAACACCTTCCCTATGAAGAAAGGTTAAAATGCTTGGGGCTCTTTAGCTTGGAGAAACGACGGCTGAGGGGTGACATGATCGAGGTTTATAAGATTATGAATGGGATTGAGCAGGTTGAGAAAGAAGTACTTTTCTCCCTTTCTCACAATACAAGAACTCGTGGGCACTCTATGAAATTGCTGAGCAGTCGGGTTAGAACAGATAAAAGGAAATACTTCTTCACCCAAAGAGTGATTAACATATGGAATTCACTGCCACAGGAGGTCGTGGCAGCTGCAAGCATGGACAGTTTCAAGAGGAAATTAGATAAACATATGGAGCAGAAGTCCACCAGTGGCTATTAGCCACAGGGTATAGATGGGAACTCTCAGTCTGGGGCAGGTGATGCACTCTATTCTTGGTGCTGGAGGGGGCAGCAGTGGGAGGGCTTCTGGTGCCCTGGCCCCACTGCTGGACCTCCTGATGGCACCTGGTATATTTTGGCCGCTGTGTGACAGAGTGTTGGACTAGATGGGCCATTGGCCTGATTCAACATTGGCTTCTCTTATGTTCTTATGTTCTTATGTTCTTAAGTTATGGCAGACCCTAGTTATTTTAATGGAAAAATACATCACAAAAGAGTTACAGTGAGCATTTCCTGGGTTTGCATCCACCTAAAATAAGGGTAGGATGAAAACTGGGATTTGAACCCCACCAGAACTTGGAATACCATCTCTGGGGGGGATGCAGTAGTAGCAGAGAAATAAGCCCATTTCATTGTCATCACTTCCACAGGGCATTATGTTGGCCTCTCAGCTATATTGGGCTGCATTCCAGTTTTGAATGTTTCTCCATTTGAGGTGTGGTTGTATATCCACGTATTTCACTGCCCAAAAATGAGTCCATTTATTTACTGACATCAGGCTCCATTGCAGTACTTTTACTGCTTCCTGGGATTAAAATGGAGAGAAAGAAAGAGAACTGTGTGTGTCATCTGATATTGGTGATGCTGTTCCAAATCTTCAGATGATCTCCCAGCTTTTTGAAAAGCATAGCTTAAAAAATCTAGCCTCTGTAATGACATAGCCAATGGTATGCACCACGGTCACTAGATTTTAAGTGCGCTCTACCCTCGCTTTGGTTATCCTCTATGAGTCTTAATACTCTGTTATCCTGGTCGTCATCCAAACCATTTTAAGTCTGGAGCATTCACCCCTATTGTACGTGATCTCACAAGTGATATGATTGTAGCATATCACTCGTTTTATTGTGATTAATTCATAATAAAATGAACCCATTAAAATATAATTTAAGAAGCAGATCTCAAAAAGAATAGGCATCTATATAGACTTATCTTTGTAAGGAGGTGGGAGGGGGAAATACCACAGAGTTTTGAAAAAGCTTTCACTTGTGCCACCCCTTGTACTAAGCACCACTTAGTGCCTTGATGCCCAGTGACCCCTCTCTACAAGCCACCTGCAAGCTCCACCCTCTTTCTTGTGTGGTGGATTAGAGCAGTTACTGCCCCCTTCTTAATACTGTTCCTGTAATAGCAGCATAAAGGTGGATGTCTCGTGCATTCTAACTATGTGATTTGTGAGTGCAGTCGAGCAAAAACAAGGTGTAAATCTTTCCTTTGTAGCTCCAGTGCTACAAGCAGTTAGCTTTGCAAATAGTACTCCTCGTCACAGGAGTCAAAATTGACATGACGTTTCATTAGACAGTCTTCTACCATGGTAGTGATTCTTCAGTTTGTTTTGAGGCTCCTCAATAATGTCTTGCCTGTGAGACCTTATGTTTACAAATGAGATGACAAAACCCATGCAAAACAAATTGAAAAACGAGTGAGTGAGAGACTATCGTGTACCGAGACAGGTTTTCTTCAGACCCTGAGAATTGCTTTTTTTTTCTTCCATAGCTGCAGAAATTGCTTTGAAATAAAGTCTTCCCACTTGCACTTCCTTTGGAATAAACCTTACTTAATTCTTGGGATTTATTTCTGTTAAGCATTCATAGTTGAGTTGAACATTTATGAGTTATGAATAGGGGTGTACACTCAGTAAAGCCAAACCAGAAAAAAACCTGAAAAATTCCTTTTCCAGCATTTTTTGGGTATTCAGCAAGCTGAATCACAATCTCTGATCTGATTTGGCTGCCGAATACAGAATGCTTAATAAAAACTAAAATTATTTGGCTTTTATTTGGCGTTGCTGAAGATACAAGCTCAGGTGGGGGGTTAAACTTTAAAGGGCTGCATTTGCCTTCTCTTTCCCACCATTTCTCTCTTTCCTGCCATTTGATCTGCTTTCCAGAAGGGAGGAGGAAACCAGACCTTACATACAGCCAGTCATTACAATGCATTTGCAATTGACATTGCAGCTTGCAAGGCTGTTGCTGCTGGCTTCAAACTTGAAGCCCAACTACTATCTTGCTTTCCCAGGGACGGGGGGGGGAGCACTGGTCTATAGGATTACAGGTAAGGGTGGGCACACCATTCTTTGGCCAATCACAGAAGTTTGTTCTTTTTTAAAATTCTTCTATGTATTGTTGTTGCAATGATTCTGTACTTAAGTTGACATCAGTCCCCCTGTTGAGCTGGCATTTGCCACAATGGCAAATTTGATCTTGGTCCTTTTGGGTTTTGGCACTGCCACAGTGGCTCTGGTTCTGGTGGGCACATTGCACTGGTTCTGCTGCTGGCCTTGCAAACATGTCCCCTCACACCACACTTCACTTAGTTTCTCCTGCAGAGATTCTCTGGGAGAAACTGCTGGGCTGTTGTTTTATCTTCCTGCCTTAGGAAATAATGGAAGATGGGGGTTCTTTTGGGGAGAGGCTCCGGAAACCACAGTACAGATTTTATGCCTCTACCTCAACCCTCTCCCCAGCCCACTGAATGCTCCTTAGAAGGTTTTGCCATTGACTACAGTGGTCCCATAGGATGTAATAGAGCCAGATTTTTTCTGTATTCTCAAATATTTCCGGATATCAATACATTACCGGTATTGGTATTCGGGTATATTTGGAAATACCAATTTTTTTCCCCGCTTCATTATACCCAAATCTGAAAATAGCTGATTTCCCCCCCCTGCACACCAGTGTTCCCTCTAAGCTGAGTTAGTGTGAGCTAGGTCACAGTTTTTTAGCCTCCAGCTCACACATTTATGTCTTAGCTTAAGAAGGATGGCCCCAGAGCAAACTAATTTATGCAGCAGCCAAATCACCTGCTCCCAACTTTAATGTTAGTAGCTCACAAAGTAGGATTTTTGCTCACAGGACTCCATAGCTTAGCGAGAGCATTGCTGCACACCCCTAGTTATGAATGTGTTTTCTATGTAATGTGAGAATGCAGTGCTGAATACCCATTTCTGCAGTTTTCATTTTCTTGGTAAGTTTAATATGCAGCCTTTTTTAAAACATTACTGCAAAGTACTGGTTTCCTTTTTTCATAAGGACTATGGACTAATATAACTGTTTTTCAAGCTGTGAACCTAAGAGGCCCTGGGAATGCCTTGGAAGCTTTTAGGAGTTTTCTCAATGGGGCAATCTGTAGCAGTGGACAAGTTCTCTTGAAAAGCAGTTTGTCTAACACAGCTGAGCTTCCCCTGGGTGTTGAGTGTGTTCTAGGCTATGCTCTCAACTCACAGTGGGTCAGTAGCAAGGCCCACAGACTTCCACGTGCTCTGCATGAAACTGATGTGGCATCTTGGGACATTTTCATGTAACCTCTGCAACAGTCCCCTACTGATGAGTCGATATGTAAAGCATTCCCTGAAGGCAGATTTTTTTAAAAAACCACAAAACCACTATTCTAATGCACATAAGAACAGGCAGCTGAACAGCAATAAGGTATAACCTTTTTGGTTTTCCTTCAAGAAAAATATAATCTTAGCCAGCATTGGTTTCAGGATAAACGTGCACACTTAACTTGGAATTCTTCCTGGGTGGATCATCACATCCAGATCGCAAGATGTCATAGTCCCACCGTACACTGCATTGGTCAAGCCGCACCTGGAGTATTGTGTGCTGTTCTGGAGGCCTCACGTCAAAAAGGATGTGGACAGAATGGAGCGTGTGCAGAGGAGAGCAAGGAGGATGATCAGGGGCCTGGAGACCAAGCCCCATGAGGAAAAGCTGAAGGACTTGGGGATGTTTAGTGTGAAGAAGAGGAGGTTGAGGAGGGACATGATTGCTCTCTTTAAGTATTTGAAGGGCTGTCGCTTAGAGGAGGGCAGGGAGCTGTTCCTGTTGGCAGCAGAAGATAGGACTCACAATAATGGGTTTAAATTAATGGTGGGAAGGGTTTGGCTGGATGTTAGGGGAAAGTTTTTTACAGTCGGAGTTGTGCAACAGTGGAATCAACTGCCTAGGGAGGCGGTGAGCTCTCCCTCACTGGCAGTCTTTAACCAGCGGATGGATGAATACTTGTCAGGGATACTCTAGGTTGAACCTGCATTGAGCAGGGGGTTAGACTAGATGGCCTGTAGGGCCCCTTCCAACTCTGTGATTCTATGATTCTCTCTCTCAACTTTTGTTCACTTCAGTGTAGTCTATGTGTTCTGAGTAGTATATGTCTGGTCTGCTCTTAATGACACATTGCAGGTGTTTCATGTATTACACAGCAGCAGACATGGCATTTGTGACTGTTTATACAGTGCGTGGATTTGTAGGCTTCATATTGTGCATGTTGTGAAGAGAAAAGGGGATTGCCTTGAGTTTCTGAAGGATGAATAAAAATAGATTCTGCCATTAGTGCCACCCACTTCTTATACCAAAAGGAGATCCACATGTCTTTAGATATTACACGATTATAATCATGAGATTATAATCTGAGATGGTACAATATGCGAGTACGTGTGGATTTTCCTGATACAGGGAATGCTGAGAAAACTGACTTTACTGAAACACTTATTATCAGCACATTCTGATATCATGCATCTTACTTCTTCTAATACCTCCAAGTGCTTGTCTTAACAGGAGTGTCGTTTAGCCGGCAAAATAACTTTGGCATTTGGAAGCCTCATAAAGTCATTTGCCACCTTTTTAAAGGTAGTTTCTATACTCTTTTATCCTGCCATTCTGGGGGAGGGTGACGTAAGGAGATGAGGGGCAAATGAAACTCCCAGTGATTGCAAATAGTTGGGGTAGTTTATATAGAACCCAGTTTAACACAAAGTAAAGCGTTCGATTGAAAAGATTTCTGGGAAATATTAGAATGTAGAGAATGTAGGTTTCTGCAGCATTGATTTTTTTTTAAGCTTTTCTCTTTTTAATTTTGCAGGCTTTGATAAAATTAATTGCAGTTTATCTTTAGCTCCTCAGAATTTATGGGATTAAACTAAGCCAAGGTTGTTTGATAGTTTAAAGTTCTGTGAGAAGAGTGATCATTCAAAACAAGTGTGTTCTGCTTCAATAAACTTGAGTCAGAGAAAAAAAAATACAAATATAAAGAAGTGAAGTTGGCTGCTCTTACTTTTGGATCAAAACAGGACATTAGATGCATTTAACTTCTGGTATCAATAAGGTGACTACTTGAGATTTTGTATTCAACTATTTAAACATGAACTGGCTCACTTGTCTTCTAGAAAAACGAATTGGCAAAAGCCATCACTGTTCCTGTCTGTTCCCAGATTCTTGGGGGAGTGATTGACATGCCAGCCTTGGAGGTGGCTGTTGTACTCCTTACCTTGGAGACCCTTATGGGGTCCCCTTCCCTTTTTGGGCCCTGCATAAACCTGTATGGTATTCCCAGCACACTGTCCAAATTCTTACTGAGCCAGTTGTTATAACAGTTACAATGTTTTATCTGTACAATCAGATACTTTGCTGTGAGGAATGCAAACCCCCCACCCCCCAGATGCCGTTGGCCAATCTGAACCTCTGCAGGTCTTCTACCTGGTCCTCTCAGCCAGCCTGTGCCATGCAGCCACAACAGAGATTAGCAATACAAGATGTGAGATATGGGGGAAACGCTGCCTGAGTAGGCGTGTTTACTGGACGAAGTTGCTGAATGTCCTGCCCAGCTTGCTCTCAGTTGCCAGGACAGACCAAAAGGATAAAGCCTGCCTTCCAGTCCTTGCTTCCCTACTGCTGACTGTCTGGATGCCAAATGGCCAGTCAGGAGGGCCAAGGTCACAGATGGCAGCGTGGACTTCTGTGGGTAAAGTCTACACAGACTGCTACCAATGCTCCCTCTAAGCTGTAGACTCTTGCGAGGAAAAAAATCTACTTTTGTGAGCTACTGGTATTAAAGTTGTGAGCAAGCCATTTGGCTGCTGCATAAATTAGTTTGCTCTGGAGCCAGAGGCTAAAAACTTGTGAGCTAGCTCACACGAACTCAGCTTAGAGGGAACACTGACTGCTACCAGCCTTCATCCTCTCACCTGCCTCCCGCTTAGAGCAGGTGGCTGAATTTTTGTTTATTTGACTAAAATAATTTTCTTTATCCCTGCAAATGACAGTGATTGAAGTTAATGCCACCATTTGATTTCCATGTCCATAATGGTCCTAGCATAACTGGAAGTGCTAAAATTACTCCTCTGCTTGCACTAAGTGAAAGCAATTGTACCCCCCACTATATTTTCCACATCTGCAAGATGTATCGCAAGATATTCAGATAGTTTCAAAACGAAATTGAATGAAACCATGTGAATCAGTTATACTTCCCGTTGCTGTCTATGGACATGTCTTTTGTGCAAGATTATGGTGAAGTGCTATGTGTTATTGCACCCATTTGCGCTGCTGCTTGTACAAGCGGAACTATGCTAAATACGTTTTACTTTCCACTTGGACTTCGCTGTATCCAACCCAATGCATTTCTGTTGGTGTGGTTATTCTCAAGTGAAAGCCATGGGTGTTTACTGAAATTAGTTGATATAAATAATGTCTGCTCTTTAGTTCTCAAGCCTGAAAAGCAAAGCAGGAGAGGCAATGAGTTTTTAATGACTGTTGATTAAGAGAGCATCATCGCCGGCACCTCAGTGGTTTGCCCAGTTTGCTTGGGTGGAGAATTAGCCCTGTATGCCAACCAAACTGGTCTGGCATGCTGCAGTTTAGTACATGGAATCGTGTTTTTATTATGGTGGGTAGGACACATTGTACAGTTATCTAAGTCAAAATTCTTTTTTCCCCTCCCGACACAGAATTCTCTTGGTTCAACTGGTGTCTCCCAGCATCCTGTCTGCTAAGTCTTCTTCTCATCTCATGCTTCAGGGAATCCTATGATAGACTTTATCTTGATGTTGTTGTCTCAGTTTGATAGCACAAAACAGAGGAGCTCAAGACAAGGTTGGAATTCAGGATGGTGCTCAGCACATCTTCTTGGAAATTGCACAGCCGAAAGAATGTGGCAAGCAAATTACGGAATTTTAACATGGACATTTTAACTGGGTTATGAAAGAAGGGTTTTTTTAAAAAAAAAACTATACTCCATGATTTGGTATTTTATTATCTAGATAACTATGAGTGTTGTACTTGAATGGGAATTAGATTATTTTTTAAATAAACACACAACAGAATGTGTGTTAGGGAAAAGCTCTAATTTAAGAAATGATATTTTATTTAATAAGCTATTTAACGGTGTATATTTTTTGTGCCACTCCAAACCACTATGTACCAAGAATAAAATTTCTCATTCAAGGATGGAGTAAAGAATCTCTAAATGCCAAAAAACAACACACACTTTTATTGGTAGCCCAAAATACTGAATGCAAATTCTGATCCTTATGTATTTCTTTTCCTTTTTGTCTAACATTCTATCCTTCATGGTGGCAGACAATTATTTGTGGCAAAGGGATGGCAAAGACTTACTGGCCAGTTTTTTTCCCTTCTGTTTATAAATAATCCATCTATGTCACTTCTAAAGAGGAATGCTGAATAGATACAAATAACCCTTGTAAAAAACATAGGATTTTAAAATAAGTAATTGTGTTTAAATGTTGAATTCCAGACATGTCCTAGTATATCCCTTGTACACTACATATATTATCTGATGAAGAGATTTCTGATGTGGTATGTTTGGTTTTTAACCATAGTAAATATCCTTTGGATAAACATGCTTTCATTTTGTTTCACTACTTGACACTGAAGGAAGTAGTAATTTTAGCCATATGGTATTGGTGCTATAAGACTTATGTCACTTTCCTGCCATGGTATAGAAAGCAAAGATGGCATCTCAGTTCTCAGCATATGGTAAGTCCTGATGGGTACCGATGTTGTTATAGGTTAGTCCTGTACTTTTGCTTGTATATTCCATCTACAAGGAATTCCTTGGTTTACCTCTCCCATCAAGCTGTAGTGTCCACAACTCTGCTTAACCTCTTTTCAGATTAGTTTACAATTAACGAGTGCCTCTCCATTTTTATTTAATAGGTATTTCACTAACAGTGGCACTTTTCAGGTATTTTTGTGGCAATGACAAATCAAGGGGCAAGTTTTAAGGGACACTGCCAATGCCATTGCATCTCTCCTGTACTGAGCAAGTTTTATCATTCAGATCTTGCATTTGTTTGTAATGTGCTTATTGTTAACAAACCTAAAACAAGTAGTACCCTTGCCGAATGCAGAATATGTTTATCATTGTGGCATGCTCTAGAGGGGTGATTGTCATCTCAACTGTGGCAAGAATCATTCTCTTTGAATTATTTGTCAACTGAATTAGCTTTCTTATAACTCTAATATTGTTTATGCCTCTTTACCAAGTAGGTTTGTTCAATTGACTATGCATGTTTGGAAAAAAAAGTGCATACATATATTTTTGTTAACCTTTCTCTCTGCATGGCATATCTGCGGTAAAATGTAAAAAGAGAAACTTCTAATGATGCATTGGTACCATTGTCCGTTAGCAAAGCAGTCTCTTCAGGAAATGAAACTGCTCAATTGAGTTGTATAAGCGATAGAATTCATAGAGTGATTTTGTTGTTGTTGTTCTGCTGCGGGTGACATAGCCATTTTACCCAGGGGCATTCGAGGATGCTGGCATGTAATATTCTGCTTCAGTGAGAACTCTGAATTGCATGTATTTCACTCCTGCAAGAGGTTCTAGTCTGCCACTTTTGATTCATTTGGCTACTTGTAACTCGGAAATTAACAATTTTGCATTGTCACATGGCTCTTTTTAATTTTTTTTCTTGCCCAATTGTTGTTATTCTGTAGATCGGGGAGAATATGACTTTAATGTTAACTCAGATTTACAATTTTGAATTCAAAGGGAATAATTGCTGTAATTTTACAGAGTCTACTCTTAGTGGTCATTACTGCTGCCTTTTTTGTATACCGTAGTGGGCAATGGTCTGGGATGTGACAGTTTATTAAAGATTAAATCTTTTCCCTTAGGGATACCATCCCAGCAAAGCAAATGCTTTTATTTTATGTTGCAGTATAAAGTAATTCTGGTTTTTGTTTCTTTTTTGTTGAAACCCTTAAGAGTCTGGTCCCATGACCTGTACAGCATGCTGCAGAATGCCTCAACTAGGGCAAAGACATGTACCATCTGAAAATTATAAGCAGGATGATTTCCCTTCATTTTGCAGACAAGGTCTTTTTTAAAAAAAAAGTTCATCTCAAGAAGGGGGCTTGGTTGCTCTTGCCACACAACTCACTGCTTGCCACAGCAACAAGGGCAGGCACAGATTGCTCACAAAACTTCAGAACTTTGCAGTGCCCTGCAGCTGTTTCTGTATGTAAACTTAAAGCTACTGTGAAACAGAGGAGGCTCAATTGTTGGGAATTCATGAACTTGGTTTGGAGACATGAAAGACGAGATAAATGATCTAATTTCTAAGTAGCAAAATGAAATTCTCTGTCATTTCTTAAATACTGTATGGGTACCCTGTTAGTTGTTTTCCTGCTGGATACATCCTCTTGAAAATCCTTGATGAGAAGCAGATAATATTTTATAATGCAAGGACTCCCCAGACAGCTGTCATATTACTTATGCTGCACTGGCTTAAGTTGGTCCATATGATCCGGTTTGAAGCTTAACTTTATAGAATGCTTCCCTATTAGCATTCGTTGTCTTTGTCAAGGCGTTTTAGGGAAAGAAGCTCTTCCTCTACTACAACAGGGATCTTTATGTACTTTTAATAGGTTAATAATCAATACTTCCAGAGCTTTGAGAAGTTCAGGTTATTAATCAGCAGCTGTGACTTCATGGCGGTTTTATTCTTGCGTCCCTAATGTTTGACTGGCTTCCCTGTAATTAGTATTGAATAACAATGACCACATATCCTGTCTGATTGCTGCTACAGGGTGCAGTCAGTTATGGACAGTGACCAAGTGAAAATCACGTATGAGCAAGTAAACAGCACAGGTGGGTCTTGGAAAAGGGAAGCATACTTTTTTTAAAAAAAAGTCTCTGGTCATCTTGGTGTTAAATAAACACTTCAGGTCATGTGAAAATGCTATCACTTGAGGCTTTTGTAAGCTGGCCAAATGCCTTACATGATTGCTATTTTTTCAGTAAAGACGATACTCTTGCATGGGATGGTGCCACGCTGAGTGAACATCCATCCATAGCTTATGGATGGCGAATACAAAGGATTGATGTTGAACATCATCATCTATGGGGCATATTCAGATGAGGAAACACTGTAAAATTTATCAATTACTGTTGTCAGGATTCTCTTAGTTTATTGTTGTAAATTAGGCATTCATGCCATAATCCAGCCATCATTCAGCATTTTGTGCTCCCTTAATTTCAGTTAAAGGATATGCTTAAGTCCTTGCTATTAATATCATTGGGGCTAAAAAAAAGTACTGTTTAGATGGTCCAAAAGTTATAGGGAAATATAATGCTCGAATTGGCCATTAATATGTTTGATTACTTCATCCCACTTCTATATAAAAAAAGGAACTGCCATGGAGGTCCATATAATTCATCTTGATTTTTTTTTCTTTAAAAAGTGCTAGAGACGCAATTCAGAATGGAAAAGGGCTAGGTGAGATGGAATGCTTAATCCTTTCCCACCTTCCACATGGAAGTACTTTGAGAGCTAGCATGGTGCAGTGGTTAGTGTGTTGGACTGAGATCTGGGAGACCCAGGTTCAGATCCCCATTCTGCCATGGAAACTTGCTGGGTAAACTTGGGCCAGTCATGCCCTCCGCCTAATCTACCTCCCAGGATTGTTGTGAGTATAAAACAGAGAAGGGAGAAATATAAGCCCATTGGGTCTGCATTAGAGAGAAAAGTTGGGTATAAATGAAATAAATAAATAGCTGCCCTATCACCTCTAAATTATAAATATAGTGAGGCATAACAGGTTTAACTTTATTTTATTTTAGTACTCCAGGATTACACCAATCATCTTTTACATAGTGCAAGAATGCTTATATTAAGAATATTTAGCAAGCTTGCCTTTATCACAAAATATCTATTGTGACCAGGGCTCTTTTTGTAGCAGGAACTCCTTTGCACACCTAATGTAGCCAATCCTCCAAGAGCTCACAGTAGCCCCTGTAAGAAGAGCTCTGTAAGCTCTTGGAGGATTGGCTACATTAGGGGTGTGTCACCTAATATGCAAAGGAGTTCCTGCTACAAAAAGAGCCCTGATTGTGACTAGCATAACCAAGAGACCTTATGTTGTCCTTGTTTTCCTGCACATTCAGACTTCATTAAGATGTAATCAGTCTTCCCTGTGCATGTATGTACTGTCCCCCGAGGTCCCTGACCTTCAGGAATAGCTGGGGCAATGGAAAAAGGGACTGCAGTGTAAAGGGAGAGAGAACAAAGATCCCTTTGGATCCAATCTACCAGACTCTTTGCATGTACAAAAGGGAGCATTCACTTCTGCATATTTATGCCATTTTAAATATTTGCCCAGTTTATTCTGTTTTTTTAGGAGGTTAAGGAGCTATAAAGGGCATAAAAGACCTGTGCCCTGATCACTGGATACCAGTCATGCTGTGGGTTTTCATAGCTTTCTGCAGGTGTTTCTCACACACTTCAGAGCATATCTTCACCCCCACAAGGCCTAGAAAGTTTATGGAGTTTTTTGGTGTTTTTTTTAAAGAAAACCAAAATAATATTTAGGAACTACTCTGGCCAGTGCCCCATTGTGTGGCTTTTAAGGAATTCTGCAGCAAACACAAGATCAGACCCTACATTCTGAACCTTCAGCCGAAGAATCCTTTCGCCCTTGCATACTGTTCTTTAGCATCGCGAGAACGACTTTCAAAGAGGCCAATCACATGGCAGGTTGCAGAGACAAATGCAGACAACCCTGAAATGGTAGGAGATGTGATGAAAGTAATCTATCAAATATGCAATAGTCTGCATATACAAATGTCAAGGTTTCCAGATGCAAAGCAGAGTGTTTCATTTCAACTCCCCTTCAAGCTTGATTTTGCTCTTCTTCAGAGAGCCTATAGCTCCTTGCTCTGAAATATGAGACTTCATTAATCTGCCTATCCCGTCTCTTTTTAAATGATGCAAAAGCATTTAGTTAGCTGTTGGTGCTTGCACTTGTTCTGCCTTGAACCATGATGGATGGTTAAAAACTTTCCCATCCATATTATTCTATAAAATACCAGCAAAACTTTTGTCTCTTTCTTGGGTTGATTCTGCTTCGGTTAATATTGATAAGAAAGCTTCCTTCAGTGCCACGGCATTGACCGCTTTTAAATTTTTCCAACTAGAATTGTACCGATTCTGCCGTTTCCTTGGAACCGTTATGGGGGTAGTTGCTGCTCTGTAGGTTCTATCTGCTGTGTGCAGTTTCCCTAACTGTTCTGAAGAAAGATGCTTTATGTAATAGAAAACTTCAATTTTTTAACCACATTACAGGATTTGTTTTACCTTGGTCTGCTGGTGTGAACATACAAGTTTAAAAAAATGTTGGGTTTTGTTTTTGGGTATGAGGGTTTGTTTGTTTTTTTGTAAATTAGTCCTGAAATTGTTGTTTTTTTTTAAAAAAAAACCCACCCAGTTCAATTTCATTAGAATTTGTAAGTATTTTACTTTTGTAATTTTGTAAAAAAATAATGGATAGATTTTTATTTTAGGGTAAGTTCTACTTTTGTATATAATATGTTGGCATGGGGCACAATCTGTTAGAGGCATCTCCTGCAAATCCCTCATGAAGCAAATTACTTGTGGATATTTTTCTTCCAAGACAAGTGGGACCGGTTTCTTTCGGATTGTGCCTAAAATGTATTTTTTATTTTTTAATAAAACTTATTTAAAACTTTGGCTAATATACCTGAAAATGTAAACATCACTTTGGAGTTCTGTGAAAACTGGAATTTTGCTGTGTAAGTTGTATGTTAACTTGTATAATATTTGGTACACATTAAACAGGTTAATCACCTCTCGAGTGTGTTTTCTTTTGTGCGCCTATTCAAATAATATTCTAGAACACATTTTTACTACTGGATTGATTTGACAATCTGTAAGAAAGGGCAGTTCACCCGGGCAGTTTAGGCAGGGAAGGCCAAAGTCTTCAGGCATCTTCTGCCTCAACCAAAGGCCTGGTGGAACAGCTCCGTTTACTTGGCAAAGCACAAAGCTCTTCGTGACACACAGGGGAAGAACCATGATTAACCATGTTGAACACTGCTGTTAAATCCAAAAACAGCCACAGCGCTACCCCACCCCAATTCAGATGTCTCCAGAGGTCATCTGTGTGGGTGACCAGTGCAGTCTGTGTCCCACAGCCAGAGCAGAAGTTGAACTGGAATGGATCCAGGACGGAGGCATTATCCAAGAAGACCTAAAGCTGCTTGGCCACTGCCCTCTCAACTACCTTACCAGGAATGGTAAGTTCTACACTAGCCAGTAATTTTTTAGGATTGTCGGCTCCATAAGAGCATAAGAACATAAGAGAAGCCAAGGTTGGATCAGGCCAATGGCCCATTCAGTCCAACACTCTGTCACACAGTGGCCAAACATACCAGGTGTCATCAGGAGGTCCACCGGTGGGGCCAGGACACTAGAAGCCCTCCCACTGATACTCCTCCCAAGAATACAGAGCATCACTTGTCCCAGGTTGAGAGTTCCTATCTATACCTTGTGGCTAATAGCCACTGATGGACCTCTGCTCCATATGTTTATCCAGTTCCCTCTTGAAGCCATACATGCTTTGCATCTTGAAGCCATACATGCTTGTAGCCGCTGCCACCTCCCATGGTGGTGAATTCCATGCATTAATCACTCTTTGGGTGAAGAAGTACTTCCTTTTATCTGTTCTAACCCGGCTTCTGAGCTATTTCATTGAGTGCACACAAGTTCTTCCAGCGATGGAATCAAACACACATCATAGTTTTTGTCTGCTAACATAAGTGGCAGTCACGAATCTTAAATGGAAGCAATTTTTAGATTAACCGGTAAGCTCTTCAGTTTACTTCTTAATGGCACACTCATAGCTGGGAACCTTTCCAGTGAGGAAAACTAGGGGTGTTCAAGGGTGAAAAAAAAATCAGTTTTTTCAGATTTGGGTATAAAAGAGCTGAATTCATTCATCATTCCCAAATACCAGTATCAGCATTGTATTCAGTTTTGGGAACTATTAGGCTCCATTATACCCTATGGGGCCACTATGCTCAGTGGCACATCTCCTAAGGTATATTCAGTGGGCTGGGGGAGAGGCAGCTTGTGGTAGAGGCAATCAACTTCCAGTGCAGCTGCTGGAGCCTCTCCCCAAAAGAACTGCCAAGTTTCAAAAAGATTGGACTGGAGGGTCTAATTCTGTGGGCACCCAGAGAGGGTGCTCCCATTCTCCATTGTTTCCAATGGCAATACAAGCCCAGCAGAATTTCCCAGAGAATCTCTGCAGTAGAAAGTGAAGTGTGTATGTGTGGGGGTCATGTTTGCAAGGGATGCAACAGAACCAGTGCCACTGTTGCAGTTCCAAAACCCAACAGGACTAAGGTCATATCTGAGAATCCAAAAACCTCTGGAGTAGGGGGAGCATTTCTGCAAGGACAGCAGAATCAGTGCAATGTACTAGTGCCCAGCAGCAAAACCCAATGCCAACCTACTGATGTCCAGTAGCAGAACCTGGTGGCAACATACTAGAGCCCCAGTTCAGATCTATCCACACTGCTGTAGCCTTAAGATGAGACTATAGCATTGCACCCTACATTGGAATTGTTGATTGGGGCAAGTCAGTCCAGTCACCTTACAGAAATTTTAGAATATCTAGTTTGTCAGTGGGGTACCACAGGGATCAGTACTCGGTCCGATGCTTTTTAACTTGCTTATTAATGATTTGGAATTGGGAGTAAGCAGTGAAGTGGCTAAATTTGCAGATGACATGAAGTTGTTCAGGGTGGTGAAAACCAGGGAGGAGTGTGAGGCACTCCAAGGGGATCTGTTGAGGATGGGTGAGTGGGCGTCAACGTGGCAAATGGGGTTCAATGTGGCCAAGTGCAAAGTGAAGCACATTGGAGCCAAAAATCCTAAATATAAATACACATTGATGGGGTCAGAACTGGCAGAGACAGACCAAGAGTGGGATCTTGGAGTCGTAGTGGATAATTCGATGAAAATGTCTAGACAGTGTGTAGCTGCAATAAAGAAGGCCAATGCTATGCTGGGGATTATTAGGAAGGAAATTGAAAACAAATCAGCCAGTATCATCATGCCCCTGTATAAATCATTGGTGCGACCTCATTTGGAATACTGTGTACAGTTCTGGTCACCACATCTCAAAAAGGATATTATAGCATTGGAAAAAGTGCAGAGAAGGGCAACTAGAATGATAAAAGGGTTGGAACACCTTCCCTATGAAGAAAGGTTAAAATGCTTGGGGCTCTTTAGCTTGGAGAAACCACGGCTGAGGGGTGACATGATCGAGGTTTATAAGATTATGAATGGGATTGAGCAGGTTGAGAAAGAAGTACTTTTCTCCCTTTCTCACAATACAAGAACTCGTGGGCACTCCATGAAATTGCTGAGCAGTCGGGTTAGAACAGATAAAAGGAAATACTTCTTCACCCAAAGAGTGATTAACATATGGAATTCACTGCCACAGGAGGTCTTGGCAGCTGCAAGCATGGACAGTTTCAAGAGGGAATTAGATAAACATATGGAGCAGAAGTCCATCAGTGGCTATTAGCCACAGGGTATAGATGGGAACTCTCAGTCTGGGGCAGGTGATGCACTCTATCCTTGGTGCTGGAGGGGGCAGCAGTGGGAGGGCTTCTGGTGCCCTGGCCCCACTGCTGGACCTCCTGATGGCACCTGGTATATTTTGGCTGCTGTGTGACAGAGTGTTGGACTAGATGGGCCATTGGCCTGATTCAACATTGGCTTCTCTTATGTTCTTATGTCAAGTTTCATTTCAGTCCCCTTTTGACCTTTAAAGCCATTTACAGCCCTAGGACCCACAGACCTACTGGTCTACCACTGCTGGTATGAGCCCATGAGAGCATTCTGCTTCTTCCAA
The DNA here is from genome assembly GCA_029375565.1 of Gekko gecko. Taxonomy (NCBI): domain Eukaryota; kingdom Metazoa; phylum Chordata; class Lepidosauria; order Squamata; family Gekkonidae; genus Gekko; species Gekko gecko. Next base: position 71,079,836 of record JAPDNY010000003.1, on the reverse strand, counting down.
CAGATCTTACTTCTTATACTCTCAATTAAAGAAGCCGTGGCAGCGCAAATGAGAGCTTTTTTCTGTTATAGCTCTATAATGGTGGGATGGGTTGCCTGGTTAAATATGTGTTTTAACATCCTTATTGGTTTTTTTGAAAAATGCTTTATTATGGTATGATGATGTGATGTTTTAATCTTATTGATTTCTATCTCGGACTGGGCTATATTTGTATTTATTATCTTTTAGCGGTTGTCTCTGGGTTTTTTTTTAATTGCTTGCAAAATAGTTGTCTGATGTAACAAACAAATAAATCCTGCCTAGAAATATGCATGAAAGAATAGTAAGAAAAAACTGTGTTCATCCCCATGAAGAATGAAAGAGATAATAAAAACTGGGGGAAATACAGGCATGAAAAAAATAAAGCTCAGCAGCAGAACCCAGTGCCATTGTAGCAAATGCCAGGCCACTTCAACAGGACTCATTTCAAGCACAGAATCCAAGCCAGGGGGGGAGGGGGGTTGCAGGACAGTAGCACAAGTGCAGTAGTGGCTGCCCAGCAGCAGAACCCAGTGCCAACTTACTAGTGCCCAGCAGCAGAAGCCAGTGCTATAGTGGCAAATGGCAGCTCAACATTACTGGGCCTCTGTATTGGGCTGGCCTTGGTTCAGGTGGGCTAGCAAAAGTGCCTGCCCGCCCTGCACTTTTGAGTGTTCTGCTGGGCTTCCACTGCCTTGCTTCTGCCAAAAAAAAAAATTAAACCCCTGCTGGGATTCTTTGGTGTGACATTGGTTAGTTCTGTGGCTGCCACATCGGCACTGGGTTCCGCTGCTGGGCACTAGTACATTGCACTGGTTCTGCTGTCCTTGCAGAAATCCTCCCCTCCGTCTCTACTTCAGAGATTCTCAGATTTGACTTTAGCCCTTTTGGGCTTTGGCATTGCCACAGTGGCACTGGTTCCACTGGTCACGTGGCAGGCACCTTCCCTCCACCGGGGACTGACTCTCAAGGAAGCCAGCTCAGGCCCCCTTCCCTGCTCACCTCAGCAAAGGAGGGCTCCATCACAGCGTTGGCAGCATCCTCTCCAGGGGCATTCATGCCCTCGCTCCGGCTGTAAACAAAATAGGTCACAGCTATATAACCGCTTGGACAAAGAACACATAAGCTGTTGTAAATGCACTAAGGTTTATAATCTCTAGAAACATAGAAACAGTTCTCAATACAGTTCCTCAGTATCGTAGTATTGTAGTAAAGTGGAAATTGACATATTTTCAAAGATGTTAGACGAGGTTTTGAAGAGGGATGAAACTCCCTGGAGTACATTTTCATTTCGTAATACAACTTCTTCTGAACAACATCAGTAGAAACCTTATAAAAAATTATCATACAAAAATATTTTCATATGTAGTCAAGAACAACATACCATCATTGTTACAATAAAAATGTCTCATACATACAATGTGTTGTCTTCTATTTTTACATCATGATTGCAATCATTCAAGAAAACTCTTTCAAATTTATTGAACTTATTCTATGAAGTTGAGTCGGTGGTAAATACTACTGAGTCATAATTTTTATTTGAAATTTTACATTAAAAATTGGAGACTTAAAGGGTTGGGATTACCAATTTCCCCCCCAATCTTCTGGTTTAAGACTATTCGAAAGGTCTTGTTGCCAATTCTTTGGAAAAGGTAGAATTTCAGAACTAATATTTGTCAATAGAATTTCATAAAGCTTAGAAATGAGACCTTTTGAATTTTATTTAATATCCATCAGAAGACATACAAATTCTGAAAGAGGTTGTGACATGGCAATTTTTACTTGAGGTGAAGATAAGGCATGTTTTAATTGTGAGTAACAAAACGACATATCCGTAGAATCTAGTCTCCTTTCTAGCTGAGTTTTCTGATATTATTTTTGTTGAATAAGCCTCTTAAGACTCTAATGCCTGTCTTTTTCCATTGTTGATACATATAACCATGATATAGTGAGAGTTCTGGGGAAAACAATATATGATTCGTCAATGGCAAAATGGGAGAAATATTTGGTATAAGAGTTTGTCTATGTTTTTCCTATATGTTCCATGAGTTTACCAAATATGGATTAGAATTGACTAAGGTCGAAATTTTTCATTCTTAATCCCCCCCCCCAAAAAAAAAAATAACTTTTGCATAGGGATTGGGAAATTATAATTATTTTCAATTTGTAACCAGGACTGTTTTAAATTGTCTGTTAAAATCCTAATTATTGTGGTAAGAGCAGAGGCTTCTAGGTATAATTTAAGGTTTGGGCAGTCTAGTCCACCTCTCTCTCTGGGTTTATAAAGTATGTTATGTTGAAACCTTGTTTTATTGTATGCCCAAATGAATTTATTAATTTTGGATTGCCATTTGTTAATCTCAAAATAAAAACAGAAATTTTGGTAAAATAAATGACTTAATTAACTGAATTCTATCAGACCAGGAAAAACTCATTGTGTGACAATTTTTTAGTTGAACGTGAACCTTTTTAAAAAGAACATCAAAATTATTTGTGTATAATTTAGAAAAGCCCAAAAGAATATACACTCCTAAATGATGCCAATTTTTTGTAATCCAGTTGAAGGTATAATTCTGTTTGAGATTAGTTTCAGCGGCCCTGCTAAGGTTAATTGCATAGAGGTCTGATTTGGCTTGGATGATGTGTAAACCCAAGAGACAGCCAAGTTCTTCTAAAAAGGATTGGAGTGCACACAGAGATGAAATTAGATTTTTAAGAAAAAAGCAGCTTTTGTAAGCACACTGAAAACTCCTAGCGGAAAAAATTACACCTCTCCCAGAGCTGTAGCGGAGGGCTTTGCTGACTACTTTGCCAAATTGTATTCCTCTTGAGGGCCAGTGAAGGAGGATATTGTGACTTACCTGGACACTCTACCTTCCCTAAAAAGACTCTCACCTGCTCACGCCAGCTTTATGGACAAATCTATAGAATTGAAAGAAATCATGGACATCATCAAGGAGTTAAATAAAGCTCCTGGTATGGATGGAATTCCCACAGAGTTTTACCGAACCTTCCGCTCGACTCTGGCACCGCACCTCCTAAAAATTTGCAATGACACTTTATGTCTAGGAACTATACCACCCTCTTGGTATGATTCATCTAAGGGCAAGAAAGAAACATTGGATCCAGTGTCTTACCACCCAATCACTCTGTTAAACAGTGATGCTAAGATCTTCCCGTCAATATTGGCTAATAGACTCAAGAAACTTGTTGCAGACTACATTAACCTGGATCAAACCAGCTTCATCCCGGACAGGCAAATAACGGATAATATCAGACGGATGCTCAACATTATATCCTACGGGAAAACTTCTTCTTCTGATTCTGTAATCCAGGCTCTAGACTTTAAAAAAGCCTTTGACTCTTTAGAAATTACATATCTTCTCATGCTTCTGGAAAAAATGGGCTTTGGTCAGAACTTTATCAACATCTTAAGAACACATTATGCCACCCTAAGTCTAGGGTATAAGTGAATGGCTGCAATTCTAAGTTCTTCTTCCCATCCAGAAGCACCAGGCAGGGATGCCCTCTCTCACTGTTACTCTTTGCACTTGCAGTGAAATCATTAGCGAATGAATTTTGCCATAATCAAGATTTTGCCAGCATCTGCGTCAATGGGCAGGAACATAAATTAACAATGTATGCCAATGAGGGCTTCCGGTCGGAGTAAAATGGCGAATTGACACACTTTGCGAGTTGTGCAGAGTGTACTGCGGCATCTGACGACAGTCTGGGCTCTATTTGGCCCAGCGCAGCACTCTCCAGGCGGGGGAGTGGCAAGCAAGCAGCGAAGCCTGAGGGGGGTTGAGATCGGTGTGGATAAGCTTCGGAGGAAGCTTGTTTACACTTTGATCTCCTTCCGTGAAGAGGGCAGTTGCAAATCAACTCTACAGATGCCAGCCGGGCTGAGAATTCAGCATAAATTCGCCATCTACCGATCTCTTTATCATCTGGATTAACATCGTTTACAGAAGAAGCACCGCGAAACCCCGAGACTACAAGCAAGGTAACAAACAAATGATTAAGCGCTTACCGGTTTAAAGGAGACTGTGATATTGAAACGTACGGATAAGCGTTGAAACCTTTAAGGAACTATTTCGCTTGAATTAAAAGTAAAAAGAAAGCTTTCCGTTAGAGAAAAAGGCTGAAAAGAGACTTTGTTTTGCATTCCTGTGGTCAGCCAAGTCTAAACGTTACGTAGTAGAAACGAAACTAACTGTGACTCTGTGATACAGGAAGTGGGCTAGAGTGGAGGTTTTAGAGGCTGCTGTGTTTGAAGCGGATGGACATTTTATTGTGTGACACCACCTTTACCGGAAGTTGGATTACAGAGACGGACAGGTGAACAGGAAGTTTGAAAGGAGCCTACTCTAGCCGGAAAACCATAGAGAAATTGCGCCCGACATTTTGGGGAGGACTAAAACTTAAAATGTTATTTTCAAGCCGAAAAAGTGTTTAAACAAGTTCTAAAGGTGGCGATTTGGCTTGAAGACTGCTAATATAAAGACTGACTAACATTGAAGTGGCCTCCAAGACGGATTTGAGAACAAGACCTAGAGCTGCTTCATCACCCAGCCCAAGAATGACTGCAAAGGAAAAAAAGAGTGGCAAGCAGCTATGGAAGCGATGGAAAAACGGATGACTGAGAATCTTGGAAAACAAATAGAATCACAGTTGCAACAACAATTGGAGCAAATAGAGCAAGTGCAAATCCAAGTACAGAAAAAAATATGGAAGAATTGAAAGAACTGGTACTTACAGAAGTGTCAGGGATTAAAAAAGATACAGAAGAACTTAAAAAGGAAGTCAAAAGTCTGGTGACAAAATCTGAAGATATGGAACAAAAGGTTAAAAAACCCTGTCAGAAAATGCAAGGCTGGAGACCATGATGGATTACAGGGCTACTCAGAATCACCTGAGATTGAGAGGGATAGAAGAGGAGGAAGATCAAGATCTACGGGCCCTAGTAATTAAGACATTGACAACTTATATAGGGGAAGATGAAGGAGATTTGGATGCAGACTTTGACTTGATTTACAGAGTAAATTCAGCTTATGCCAAAAGAAAGCAATTACCTAGAGATGTAATTGTTCAATTTGTGACAACAAAGATGAAGGAAGACGTTTTCAAGAAACAATTTACACAACCGTTGGAAATTAATGGAAAGAAAATAATAATTTTGAGAGAAATTCCAAGATCGATTCTACAAGATAGAAAGAAATTCAAGAAATTGACAGACAGGCTAAAAGAAATGAATATTAGGTTCAGATGGGAGATTCCATATGGACTTACATTTATGTACAACTCGGTGAGATCAACTCTTAAATCTGAAGGAGACTTATATAGATTTAAAGCGAGCAATCTGGACGATTTTAAAGATATTTAATTTAACACCATTATGGATTACAAATTTTTATCTTGGAACGTAAATGGATTAAATTCACCAGGTAAAAGAAGACTGGTGAATCATTGGCTGGAAAAACAAAAATGTAACATAATTTGTTTACAAGAAACACACATAAGAAAACAAGACGATAAATATCTGACTAATAAAAAATTGGGAGAAGAATTTCATTCTTCAGCAGTTAATAAGAAAAAAGGAACAGTGATTTATATTTCAAAAGATTTGGATCCTAAACAAATTTTTTCCGACAAAGAAGGAAGGTATGTTGGCGTGGAAATCTGTATGGATAGAAAAAAGACATTGCTTGTTAATATATATGCACCCAATGGTGCAAAAGAGACCTTTTTTAATGATCTGACTAAAGAGTTGGAATGTTTAAACTATGACCAAATTGTTCTTGCGGGAGACTTTAATGGTACAGTGAACAACACATTGGATAGAAAGTCCAAAGCAAGTGGAGAGACAGTTGGAAAGTTACCAAAAAATTTCTTTCAATTGATGAAGCAAGAGAAATTAGAAGATGTTTGGAGGAAGTGGAATCCTAAGACTAAGGACTACACGTTTTATTCGAATAGACATAATTCCTTTTCTCGAATTGACATGATTTGGATGTCAGAGGAGATGGCGCAAAAAACTTATAAAATACAAATTTTACCGAAAACTAACTCTGATCATAATCCCCTACTTTGGATATCTAAAGCAAAACCTAAACAGTTATTTTGGAGAATTAATGAAGATTTACTGGATCAAAAACAAATTAATGAAATCTTAAAAAAGGAAACGAAAAGTTTTTTTGAACTGAATTTGAATAAAGGCACGGATATACAAGTTGTATGGGATACATACAAAGCAGTAATGAGAGGTATGCTTATCTCTCTGAACTCCAAAGATAAAAAGCAAAAGATCCAGCAACAGAAAGACCTTCATGAAAAAATTCGACAAAAAGAAAAGGAATTAAAAAAAGACCAGGGAAGAAGAAAATTATTAAAGAGATCCACTTCCTGCAAGATCAGCTGAATGTTCTTTTAAACAGAGAATTATATTGGAATTTAAAAAAATTACAGCAAAAAGCATTTGAGGGTGCAAACAAACCAGGAAAGTTTTTGGCATGGCAATTGAAAAATAGAAAAGAAAGGAACTTTATATCTAAGATTGTTGAAGATGGAAAGGAGGTGATGAGCCTGAATGGTATAAAAAGAGTTTTTTTTAAATACTACGCCAAACTATTCCAAAAGAAAGGAATTGACCAACAGAGAATCAAGAAATATTTGGAGACGATTGAAGTTCCAGAGCTGGGAAAACAAATTAAGGAACTATTAAATGGTTTAGTAACGAAAGAAGAAGTGACAATGGCGATAGAAGACGCAAAGTTGGGCAAAGCTCCAGGACCAGATGGCTTTACAGCAAAATTCTATAAGAAATTTAAAGAGGAGCTAACCCCTATTTTAGTACTTCTGTCAAATGAGATAAGACAGACCAAACGGATCCCAGATTCATGGAAAGAAGCAAACATTTCATTGATACCTAAAGAAGGTTTGGATTTGACTCAAGTAAAGAATTATAGACCAATATCGCTATTAAATAATGATTACAAATTATTTGCAAAAATAATTTCAGAGAGACTGAAAAAATATTTGAAAGATACAATAGCGGAAGAACAAGCGGGATTTTTACCAAATAGACAAATTAGAGACAATCTAAGAGTGGTGATAGATGCAATTGAATATTATGACAAGCATCCTGAAAAAGAAGTTGGATTCCTCTTCTTAGATGCGGAAAAAGCTTTTGATAATTTAAATTGGGAGTTTATGCTGCAAGTTATTGAAAAAATGAATATTGGACAGTCCTTTTTAAACATGATTGTGGCAATATATTCAGAACAAAAAGCGGCTTTGAATATAAACAAAGAAAAGACGGACTTCTTCCGAGTCCAAAAGGGAACACGTCAAGGCTGCCCGTTATCCCCGTTGTTGTTTATTTGGATATTGGAAATATTATTGACAGCGATAAGAAAAGATAACAGTATTGAAGGACTTACAGTGAAAGGTTTCGCCTATAAATATAGGGCATTTGCAGATGATGTAATGTTTATGATTCAAGACCCAATTGAGAAAATACCACAACTGATGGAAAAAATTGAAGAATTTGGTTCAATTGCGGGATTTTATGTTAATAAAAGTAAAACCAAAGTGATGTGCAAAAATATGACGAAACAAAGACAAACAGAACTTCAAGAGAAAATTCAATGTGAAGTAGTTACAAAGACTAAATATCTTGGAATTGAATTAACTATGAAAAATATTGACTTGTTTAAAAACAATTATGAAAAGGTGTGGTACAAGATTCAGCAAGATATGAAGAAATGGGACACTTTGAATTTATCATTGATGGGAAGAATCGCGACTGTAAAAATGAATATTTTACCGCGTTTGATGTTTTTATTTCAGGCTATTCCAATATTAAAACAAAGGAAAGTACTGGATTCGTGGCAGAAAGAATTATCCAAATTTGTATGGGCAGGAAGAAAGCCAAGGATTAAAATGAAAATTTTATGTGATGCAAGAGAGAGAGGAGGCTTACAACTACCAAATTTAAGACTGTATTATGATGCCGTCTGTTTAACATGGTTGCAACAGTGGATTAATTTGGAGAATAAGAAGTTATTGGCCCTTGAAGGACATGATAATAAATTCGGATGGCATGCATATTTATGGTATGGAAAAGTAAAAATGGATAAATTTTTTAAACACCACTTTGTAAGACAATCACTGTTCGAGACATGGACGAGATATAGAAAATTCTTCTCAGAAGAAAGACCACTTTGGATTGTACCAGCTGAAGTGATTAATCCATATTCAAGAAATCAAGGGTTAGATTGGCTACCTTATAAAAATCTTTTAAAATTTGAAGGGAAAAATTTTGTGTTAAAAGATAGATTTGATGTTGAATTTGAATATGATTGGTTGAAGTATAGACAGATTTATGATCTATTTAAGACCGATAAAAGAGAACATGGTTTTAGAGAAAAGAATATTGAAATTGAAACTGTATGGCTTGAGAAAGATAAAAAAATGATCTCTAAACTGTACAAGGTGTTATTGAAATGGTATACTGAGGATGAAGTTGTAAAGGAGCAAATGATAAAATGGGCAGTAAATGTTAATAATGAGATATTAATGACATCTTGGGAATATTTGTGGAAAAAATCAATGAAAATTTCAACGTGTGTAAATGTTAAAGAGAATTGCTATAAAATGATGTATAGATGGTATATGACGCCTAAAAAAATTGCTATTATAAATGAAAGTATGTCCAACAAATGTTGGAAATGTAAAAAACATGAGGGGTCTTTTTACCATATGTGGTGGACATGTGATAAAGCAGTAAAGTATTGGACAGAGATCCACAATGAGATACAAAAAATTTTGAATTGTACTTTTAAGAAAGACCCACAGATGTTATTGCTAGGTCTTAAAATGGAAGAAATAAATGTAGCCAAGAGAACACTACTATGGTACTTGACTACAGCAGCAAGACTGACTTTTGCTCAATGTTGGAAACAAGATAAAGTACCTGAAACATGGGAATGGATTAAAAAGACGTTGTTTTTAGCAGAAATGGACAAATTAACAAGAAAATTAAACAACGAAGAAGATGAAACTTTTTTTGAAGACTGGAAAGACTTTCAAAAATACTTGTTGAAAAATTGGGACATTAAACGTGGTTTGATCTGCTTTGATAGTTATTAAGTGGAAAATGAAATAGAATTAGATTTCTGAATTGTTACCGTTTGTTAGAGAAAATAAGTTTAGAAATAACTGTAACAGAATAAGAGAGATATTAATGGGGTTGGAGCAGTGCGGGAAGCCTTGTTTGGGGGGGGAGAAGGGAAATTAGAAAAATGGATATGTAGGTTGGTTGAAAATGTATGAACATGTGATATATCCAATAATAAATTGTATTTACTAAAAAAAAAAAAAACAACAATGTATGCCAATGACATCACCCTCTATATTTCTAATCCTGAACGGTCCATACCTGCTATTCAAGCTACTCTTTCACGATTTGGAGCATTGTCCGGTCTATGCCTGAACACCACAAAATTGGAAATTTACCGTATCATTCTCTCTAGTAAAACCCGGTCTAAATTACTTGAGTCTATGCCATTTCAATGAGTTGAACCTACCTGGCTACACCTAGGGGTCCAAATTCTTCTTGATCTACATAACTTATTATCATGCAACTTTTATAAAACTTTTGCTCAATCTCAAGAAAAGATGTGAAAATAGAACACACTTAAACTCTCTTTGGCGGATTGCATTCAATTAAATTCTTTGAGCTTTTTATTCCTTTTCAGAATACTACTGATATTCATACCAGAGAAAGATCTGAACACTTGGGAAAGGGAGATTCACCAATTTGTCTGGAATTATAAAAAATCTTGTACAGACAGCCGTTCTCTTTCCAAACCTGTGACACTGGGGGGACTCAATCTGCCTCGTTTCTGAACTTTGCAGCCCTCCTCTCCAACATCTCTAAAATGTCACAATTACAACTGGAAGCACAATGGGTGCATATTGAGAAATCTTATGCCTTGCCATTCACACTACAAGAAATTTTTTGGATTCCGGCAGCACACCAACCCTCCAGCCGTCTTGACAATCCTTTCTTATATACAACACTGGAAATTTGGGACCACAGACAGAAATGTATAGATTCTCAATTTCTCTGCTATTAACATTCACATGCCAACAATGGTTTTTACCGAGGATGGAACCGAACTCTTTCAAAATATGGACAGACGCAGGCATCACTACACTTCAACATCTAACAAAACATAGACAGGTTCACAGCAAATCTCATTTTAAGACTGTAATGGTCACATCATTTCATGGCTTCAATACTATCAGATTAAGAGCCTCACAGAAACCCTAGAGGCAACAGGTATATTTAGAAGACTTGACAGCATTTGAACTGATCCTGGAGAATTTTCCAGATTTTACCAAAGGGACTCTTTCTAAGTTATACAAGCTCCTGATAGAACACGACAGCTTCTACACCTCCACTTACCAGAAAGCTTGGGAACAGGATCTTCAAATGCCACTGTCGGATGAGCAGTGGTGCTCTTGTTGGAACTCTTCAAGGACAGTCTTTAAGATCGTCAACATCCACTTGCAAACATACAAATTGATTACTCACTGGTACTACACACCTGACTGTCTACACCATCTTAATCCCAACTACAATCAGCTCTGCTGGAAACAGTGTGGGCTCAAAGGAAGCTACTTCTACTGCTGGTGGGAGTGCCCACACATCAACAACTTTTGGAAGAGTGTCATAGCTGAAATAAATAAGATCTCCTCTCAAACAATCCTTCTTAAACCAGAAGTCATCTTACTTCAACTGCAAGAAACACCTCACCCACAATACAGTTTTGATGAACTTACCTTATTCCTATTAGCATCAGCCCGCTTGGCCATTGCTATGACCTGGAAGTCTGCTTCTCCTCTGACACTGATCATCTGAAGGAACAAAATTTGGTATCAATTTATTATGTGCAAAATTTCTGACTCACTTCAAAGACAACAATCTGGCACCACCACGACTTACTTCAAATTTGTACGCACATTGTTTCCATGGTTGCAATATATGACAGACACAGATCTTCTCCCTACTAATCCTGCTTACTCGTCTTGGCTTTTCTTCTAGTTCATTACTGAAACAAACACAGAGCTCTTCTATGCCTAAGTTCCGGTTCTATTCTAGCACTCACAATTACTTTACAACGGGGATAGCACAATAATCAGCGTTTCTTACCTTTTTATTGGTTGATATTCAAATGTTGGAATAATTTTTCTCTGATGTATGATGTGTTTTGACGTGATTTGATCCTTATCTCTTGGTGTTGCTTACTTTCTGTTTCAAATGTTTATTGTTATAAGTGTTCGTTAAAATAAAGCATTTAAAAACAAAAAAAAAGTTGGATTTTTTAGGTATATTACCATATCATCTGCGTACATCCCAATTTTATGGGTAATGCTATTGATGTCAATTCTTTCAATTTTTGGATTCTCACAAATTAATTGGGCTCAATCCCCACTGCAAAAAGCAGTGGGGAGAGCAGGCAGCCTTAGACATTTAGACACAATGAGATGAATTGTGTCTAAATATTGATTAATTTTCAATTTAGCCTTGGGGGATTTATAAATTGCATTTATAGCATTCTTAAACTTGAGACCAAAGTCCATTTCTAAAAGAATATGTTTCAAGAAATCAATTTGGATACCGTCAAATGCTTTTCTAATGTCAAGAGACAATATTGTTTATTTATTTATATATTTACATATTAAATTTGTTAATCACCCAATCCCTGCAGTGCAGGGCTCTGGGCAATGTACATTATTCATAAAAACATCAAGATAAAACAATTAAAACATTAATAAGATATTTCAAACAAAAGATGGTGAATATTAATTTATCCCATTACAGTCTGCTGGCCACTTCACAGGCAGGGGGAAGAGGGTAAAATAGATATGGAAAGCAGCTGGGGCAGGAAGGGTGCCAGCTATAATGGAAACCATTCCTGTCCTCAACCAAAAGCCTTGTGGAACATCTCCACCTTACAGGCCCTGCGGAATTACATCAGGTCCCACAAGGCCCTGATGGTATTTGGTAGAGAGTTCCACCAGGTTGGGGCCAGGACTGAAAAGGCTGGCCAAGGACAGCTGGACAGCTTTAGGGCTGGGGACCAGCAGCAAGTTGTTATCTGAAGAGTGTAATGCACTTCCAGGGACATAATGGAGGAGACGGCCTCATAGATATGTCGGTCCCTGACCACTCAAGGCCTTGTAGGTCAATACAGGGCAGGCCAGCGTAAAGTGAGTTACAGTAGTCTAGCCTGGAGGGGACCATTGCTTGGATTACCATGGCTAGGTCAGGGCGTGACAGGATGGGGCCAATTGCCAAGCCTGGTGAACGTGAAAAAATGCCAGTCTGGCAACGTGCATATTCAAGGAGGAATTCAACATCACTCCCAGACTCTTGATGGACTGAGCTGGTATCAGTGGCACTCTGTCAAGAGTGGGCAGCCTATATCCCAGATCTGAACTTCCCCTCTCCAGCCACAGAATCTCTGTCTTTGCTGGATTCAGTTTCAACCCACTCTGCTTCAACCACCCAACCACGGCCTCCAAGCCCATGGCCAGATTTTTTTGGGAGGTATTTGGGTGGCCATCCAATAACAGATACAGCTGGGTGTCATCAATATTGGGGAGAGAACTGCCCCCTGAGGGACCCCGCATGTTAAGGGGTATCTGGAGGACACACTCTCCCCCAGCACAACCCTCTGTCCCCAGTCTTGGAGGAATGAGGTAAGCCATTGTAAGGCCAGCCTCCACACTCCTATGTCAGCAAGGCAGTGGGTCAAAAGGTCATAACTGACTGTGTCAAATGCTACTGTAAGAACTAGTAATAATAGCAGCACCAACCCACTTTGATCCAGCTGCTTGCAGAGATCATCTGTCAAGGCCACCAACACTGTCTCCATCCCATGGCCAGGGCAGAAGCCGGGCTGGAATGGATCAAATGCTGATATGTCCTCCAGGAAACCCTGGAGCTGTTCAGCTACTGCTCTCTCAATTATCTTGCCTAGATTGAATGTTATACTATAGTAGTAGTAGTAAAAATTGTGTAGCCATTGGCCATTACAATGTTATACTATAGAGCACCATCACTGACGTGGTTAAAGGAATGAATTACATTAGAAAATACTAGACTATTAACGTTAGAAGGATATGAATTATTATTAGGATGGCATGCATTTATTTGCTATGGAAAAGCTGATACTCATATTATTAGGATACTTATTAGGATGGCATGCATTTATTTACTATGGAAAAACTGATACTCATAAATATTTTAAATAACATTTCATCAGAAGATCCTTATTGAAGGTATGGAAAGAAGTTAAAAGACTGTTTTATACCAGTATACCAAAAGGGGTTTCACCTTTAGAAGCATTTACAAACCCAAATTTATTTTTTATAAATGTATTGTTAAGATATGGAGATCTGTTGGACAGCAAAAATGAACTAAAACCAATAGAAAATCTTAAAATACAAGAATCCAACTCAAGCTGGTGGGAAAGAGTTCAAACAGAATCAAGATATGTCAAAGATAAACAAATAGGCTTTTATTAAAAATAACAGAAATAGACAAGATATTGTTAGAAACTGATTAAAAATTTTATGTAATAATGCTAGAAAACAAAACACAAGATGGAATAGTTAAAATCCAATGGGTCCAATGGGTGCAAAATTTGGGTTATAATATTGATTTAGACCAATGGTTACAGGCAGGGCTCTTTTTGTAGCAGGAACTCCTTTGCATATGAGGTGACAGACCCCTAATGTAGCCAATCCTCCAAGAGCTTACAGAGCTCTTCTTACAGAGGCTATTGTAAGCGCTTGGAGGATTGGCTACATTAGGGGTGTGTCACCTCATACGCAAAGAAGTTCCTGCTACAAAAAGAGCCCTGGTTACAGGTATGGAAAACAAATGTATAGATTACTAAAGCAATTTCATTTAAAGAAAATATCTATAAAATGTTTTATAAATGGTATATCACTCCAGACAAATTAGCAAAGTTTTATCCTGTGCTACCAAATAATTGTTGGAAGTGTCAAAAATGTTGGTTGTTTTATTCATATGTGGTGGAGATGTGATAGAGTAAAAAAATATTGGTCTTAGATTCATGAATTGTTACAAAAAATGCTAAAATGTAATATACCTTATGTGCCAGAGTTGTTTTTATTGAATATATTGCCAGAAAATTGACAGCTGCAAGAATATTATATGCCAAATATTGGAGGAAAAGTGAGGTACCTTCAAAAGAAGAAATCATGAATAAAATACTTGAAATGGCAGAGATGGAAGAACTAGAATTAATTTTGAAAGGGCAAAATGAAGAAAACTTTGAGAATACATGGTTAAGATTTTACAAATGGATGGAAGAAACCAACAAATAAATTATGTGGACATACAATCAAAATACAAGGAAATATGAACTATAACTCCTTTTTTTTAGTTATAAGCAATGATATATTTCAAAATACAAGGTGGGGAAAAAATTAAAAAATACAATTTGGTAATGTATGAGGTAATTTAACAGATAAACGGAAGCTCCCCTTTTGTTGTATGTATGTTTGTCTAAATCTTGTGTTTGTCTTGTATGAAAAATACATTTTTTTTTTAAAAAAAGACCCTCCAGATAGGTTCCTGTTTCTAGAGACAGATTGATAATATCCATCAATGGGCCCCTGTATCCTCTCATCACCAGCCTTTACCAGCCACAAGGGCATGGATCAAGGAGGTATGTGGCTGTTCTGACAGCACCCAGGATCTTGTTGACATCAGTGAAAGGGAGCAGGTCGAAGGTGTTGAAAACGGAATCCAAAGGCGGCCAAGGAGCCTCCAGTTCACTTACTATATCAATATTGGCAGGCAGGTCACGGTGGAGGGCCAAGACTTTATCCGCAAAAAAAGCTTGCAAATGCTTCACAGCTAATGGTCAGATTCCTACTCTTTTGATTCCCCTTCATAAGGGATGTCAAAGACTGAATCACCCTAAACAACTGTGCTGAGAGACAGCTAGCAGACGCAATGGAGGCAGAGAAGAATTCCTTCTTCACCACCTTCACTGCCATCTCATAAGATTTCATAAACATCCTATAACATGCTCTTGTAGCTTCGTCACGAACCCTTCATCAAATTTGCTCAAGTTATCTGAGTTCTTGTTTCATCCCCCTAAATTCTGTAGTATACCAAGGGGACGATCTACCACGAGAGTGCAGAGGGTGCTGGGGAGCTACCTCATTGATGGCTTTAGAGAAACGGGAATTCCGGTCCTCTACCAGCTCATCTAATGAGGTGCCAGAAGGCATTCGATCCCGCAGAACATTCTGGAATCCAATAGGATCCATTAGTCTCCGCAGGCAAGTATAAGTTAGCTTGCTGCCTAATTTCCTGTTTTCAAAGTTGACAATGTGTAATCACATTTAGTGTGTGTCTGATCTTATCCATCAAATTTCTTTCAGGAATAAAGCCCATCTGGTCAGGATTTATATAAGTCGGTATGATTTTATTTAATCTGTTTGTGATAATTTTTTGTAAATAATTTAGCATCCGAACTAAGAAGTGAGATAGGCCCACAAGCTTCTGGTGATGTAGAATCTTTTGGTATAAATACAATGTGGGCTTCAATCCAAGACTGTGGAAATTGACCAGTTTTTATTATATTTGTCATTAGTATTAATAGTGAAGATATTAAAGTTCCTTTGAAGGATTTATACTATTCTTTAGGCAGACCATGAAGGCCAGTGTTGAGTTAATTTTAGGTTGCTGTATAGCTTCTTCTAGTTCTATGGCTGTAATAGGTTGATCTAAAAGATTTTTGTCCTGTGTTTGTAGTTTTGTAATTATTTTATGCTTTTTAAAAAATTGCTGAATTGCACTGTTTGAAGCTGGATTATCTGTATACAAAGATATGTAGAAGTCAAACATAATCTGAAGTATATGTTTAGTTTCATAAAGCTAGTTGCCGGAGATATCTTTTAGAGCAGAAATGTGTTTATCCAAGTTTCTCTGCTTCACTCTCCAAGCTAGTAACTTTAAGTTTTTAGCCAATTTCTGTCCAAAAAATGTTGTTTTAAAAATAATATTTTTTTGTATTTTGGTAGTGTTTAATGTTTCTAATATTTTCCGGCCTTAACACATTGGTACTTTCCAGCTCTCTCATTTGCTGTGCTGTGCACTGCACCAGTTATTGGCCCATTAACCACCACTCAAGAGTACTCATATGCCATTGGCTGGGGGCTAGGTCTGTTCCTCTTCCCTGCCCACTGCCCTCTCAGCTACTGTTCCCTGTCAGAATAAACTGCCAAAATGGCTGTCTCTCCTATCGAAGAAGTTTCTGTGTCTGGCTGGCTACTGAAATTACTGTTCCCAGGTCAGGAAGAGGCTTCTACTGCTGCTGCTTCTCCTGTTTGGCTCCACCAATGCTGGCTGGCTTTTGAGGTGAACCAGCGGCCATCAAATTATTCCCTTCTCCTTCTGCTGTTGGGCTAATTTTCCCCTCAGTGGCTATTGCTAGGCAACCAAGCTTGGTTCTGTCAGTAAAAAGGTAGGGGGAGACCCTTTCCAGGCCTACTTTGGCCTCTGTGGGGAACTCATTGGGGCCAGTCCTGACTGGGGTTGACAGCTCCAGGTTGGGAAATTCCTGGAGATTTTGTGGTGGAGTCAATGGAAGCCAGAGTTTGGGGAGGGGAGAGGCCTCAGGTGAATAGAATCCCATAGTGTCCATCCTCCAAAGCAGTTATTTTCTCCAGGGAGAGAGAGAAATATGTTGTCTGGATTTCAGTTATGATACCAGTTATGATCTTCAGGCTCCACCTTGAGGTTGGCACCCTAAGCCTGGCAGCACCCTCTGGATGACTTGATGACACTTGACTGGCATGACTTTACGAGGTCTGGCTATTTGCTCCTGTTCACCAGCAGCAGCCTCCCTAGGACAGTCAGTGTGGCATAGCAGTTAGTGCATCAGAGCAAGGTCTGCCAGACCCAGGTTATTGCTGTGGAAGCTGAGTGGGTGATTTTGGACCAGTCAGACTTTCAGCTAACCTACCTCATGGGGTTGTTGTGCAGACCAAAAGGGGGAGAGGAGAATGATGTAAGCTGCTTTGGTCCCCAGTGTAGAGTAAGACTGTACTTTTCCTTCTGGGGAATCATTGTTGCCAATCGCCCGGTGAGGACTGGAGATCACTGAGAATTACAATTGCTCTCCAGATGGCAGGGATCAGTTCCTCCAGAGAAAATGGTGGACTCTGTGTCATTATACCCTGCTGAGGTGATGCAGGATCTGCCAGACCCAGGTTCTTCCTGTGGAAGCTGATTTCGGACCACTCACAGACTTTCAGCCTAACCTACCTCACAGGGTTATTGTGCAGATCATAAGAGGGAAAGGAGAATGATGTGAGCTGCTTTGGTCCCCATTGTGGAAAAAGACTACCCTTCAAATCTACAGGTATTTCCCAACCCAGAGTTGGCAAACCTGTACCTGGCTACAGAACCACTTTCCAGACCCTTGGAACCCAGAAGACATGGTATAGGAGGAGATGCTTTTCTACCTTAGCTGCCACTGCATAGCCCCAAATCAACATAAGTTGGGGTGGAGGGAACCATACCTGTTAACATGCAGGCTGTCCTCCCATACTACCCACTTGGGGCAGCAAAATGACTTCAGACAGCCCTGCCTTATAGCTAAGCAGAAGGAAATAAACATGGCTTGCCTCTCTCTATTTTCCCCTTCCTTCCACCGCCCCACCAGCCACAGCTGGGACACTCACCTGGAGCTTCCTTCTAGAGCTTGTTGTATTTCTTCCCACAACGGGCCTTACTCCTAGTATATACATAATTACCTTTTTTTACGCTGTAGTTCAAGTTTGAGGATATCTTCTGTCAACTGACTTTTTTGTCTCTTTCTTTTTTCAGATGGGCTGACAAATTAGGTGACACCCTAATTACCACTTTGAGGGATTCCCATAAGGTTTCTGGGGAAACCTCCCCTGTGTTATTAATGTCTAAAAAGGCTTTCAGTAAAATAGTTTTGTCCATGGACCAAATAAAGTTACCCTGAGATTAACAGTTCCCCCCAATCAATTTCAGTAAAATAGTTTTGTCCATGGACCAAATAAAGTTACCCTGAGATTAACAGTTTTTCTACACTCCAAAAATACAGGATTGCCAACCCCTCCACAGAAGAAAGGAAAATTTGTTCACTTACTATGAATTTCCATTCTTAGTGGTATAGGAGTGGGGCAGATTATCCACTCAAGTATCTTTGGCAAAGGTGGGTTTTGGGTGGGTACAATAACCTTGGGGTAGCTTCTGCAGAGATGCCCTGCACAGATAGATAGTTCTTCTGGGTACGGGCTTTTATAGGGAGATGGTCTGGGGATTATTGAGGGAAGCCAAAAGTCTAATAATTCTGCCTGTGACCAGAGGAGGCTTTCCCAGAAGTACAGAATGTTCCACTCCCCTATACCAAGGAAAATGGAACTTTGTAGGAAATGAATGTATTCACTCTAGACATAATGGGGACTTGCTTGTGCTTCCTGCTTTCCTTCTAGCCTCAATGATGGCAGTTGGAAGTTATTAGCCCAGTGATGCCCCCCCAGATTGTGAACTTTTGCCCAATATTATTTTTGTGGTGATAGTGGAGGGCAGCAAAAGAAAGGAAAAGGCCTGCAAAGTTACTTCCTAAGGAGAGGTAGTGATTTTAATGGGGTAAAGTGCCAATTAGCAATGCATACATTGTTAAAACCAATTAGCAACAGCTTCAAGATTGGTGCTCTTCTCTAAGTAGTGCAGAGATATGTCTAGATTCCAAACAAATGCATTCAGAAACTCCTTGTGCATGCAAAATATAAAGGAGCCTATGCGAAGCCTCTGCCTTGTTCACACCAAGTTTGTTTTTACTGATCTGGTGCCTCTCAATTACTTTCTAATGGGCTGTCTTTAAAATATAAATTCCCATAGGCACACTTGTGAATATGAAAACTCTCAAAATTATAGCTTATGATTGACTAGGAATGAGGCATTATGCATGCAGGTGTAGCTGGTTTCAGGTTATTAGAAATCCAATCTATTTTTTATGATATTATGGTGTAATTTTCAGTGCAAGACCATGATATAAATTTCCAGTTGCATTGGAACATAAACTAAAGTGTTCCTGACTCTTGTCACTTTTCATGGTTTTTAGTTTGATTAATAAATGGGACAAGAGCTATAATATTTTCCAGTAAGAAGCTATGATCATCCTTCAGTCAAAATGGGTCCATTTTATAGTGAAATGTATTTGTTTCCAATTTTAGCATAGTAGGCTTTAGGGTGTGTGTTTAAGTCAAGTGCTCAAAAGGCCACAATGCAATATACGGGGTTTAATAGTCCTCTCCCAGCCTTGCTCCAAAGCCTTTGGGAAGGGCAGGATGTAAAGTAAGAGATTTGCTTCCCTAGTTTACATGAGTTGCTAGACCTTTTAGTCTTTAGTTAGATTATTACTTTAACTTACCTAAAATGCAAATACGTTAATTTAGCTATCATTTGTGTCACGTTCTTCTTTGTTAATTGTACAGTTTTTTAATTATGTAAAGGTAAAGGTAAAGGTTCCCTTGCTCGAAAGCCAGGCGAATCTGACTCTAGGGTTGCGGTGCTCATCTCCGTTTCAAAGCTGAAGAGCCAGCGCTGTCTGAAGATGTTTCCGTGGTCATGTGACCGGCATGACTAAACACCAAGGCGCACGGAACACTGTTACCTTCCCACTGAAGTGGTACCTATTTATCTACTTGCAATTTCTTGCTTTCGAACTGCTAGGTTGGCAGGAGCTGGAACTAGAGACAGGAGCTCACTCTGTCATGCAGCAATCTCGGGTCTCGAACTGCTGAACTACTGACTTTCCACAGCCTGCAGTTCAGCGTCTTAACCACTTGAGCCACCGCAGCTCCTTAATTATGTACTCACAACCAAATATTAATTTATGAAAACAGTGACCTAAACTTGAGCTAAAAGTTTTGATCACATAGAACTAAAGAATAATCAAATGTGGAAACTCTGTTAAAAATATTGTTCTGAAACAGGAATATTTTTGCCTTAGTTTCCAATATCCTATTTTATGGGAATAGGAGGTACAAACAGAGCTGCTAAAATATAAAATGGAGTTATTTTAGTTTCATTTCATGTTCTTGTGTTGTGGCTGTAATATTCAAGGCTGGTAGAGGGGAGAGATGAAATCTGATATTGTAATTGACAGCTGTCCTAATCATATGAATAAGCTTTTTTGTATTTGCTGCAGTTGTGTCCTTGTTTTCTGTAGAGGGAGCAGATCTCAGTGTGCAAAAAATATGCATATAAATCTGCTTCCACTGAAATGGGTGGACAAGTCTTGAAGTCAGGGTATCTGATGTGCACATTAGAACTCCACTGATTTTAAAACCACTGGATTTAGGGGTTTAGCATAGGAAAAGGAGTACAACAAGGATGTATATTGTCACCCTGCTTATTTAATTTATATGCAGAGTACATCATGCGAAATGCTGGCCTGGATGAATCACAAGCCGGAATTAAGATTGCCGGGGAAAACATCAACAACCTCAGATATGCAGACGATACCACCCTAACGGTAGAAAGTGAAGAGGATCTAAAGAGCCTCATGCAGAAGATGAAAGAACAGAGCGCAAAAGTTGGCTTGAAACTCAGCATCAAAAAGACTAAGATCATGGCATCCGGACCCATTGCTCCTTGGCAAATAGAAGGGGAAGTCGTGGAAGCAGTGACAGACTTCATGTTCCTGGGATCCAAGATCACCACAGATGGAGACTGCTGCCATGAAATTAAAAGATTCCTGCTCCCTGGGAGGAAAGCTATGGCAAACCTAGACAGCATAATAAAAAGTAGAGACATCAGCCTGCCAACAAAAGGCTGTATGGTCAAAGCAATGGTATTCCCAGTAGTAATGCATGGCTGCGAGAGTTGGACCATAAGGAAGCCTGAGCGCCGAAGGATAGATGCTTTCGAATTATGGTGTTGGAGAAGACTCTCCAGAGTCCCTTGGACTGCAAGGAGATCAAATCAGCCAATCTTAAAAGAAATCAACCCTGACTGTTCCCTGGAAGGCCAGATATTGAAGCTGAAGCTCAAATACTTTGGCCACCAAATGAGAAGGGAGCACTCACTGGAGAAGACCCTGATGCTGGGAAAGACTGAAGGTCAAAGAAGAAGGGGACGGCAAAGGATGAGGTGGTTAGACAGTGTCATCGATGCAATGAACATTAAATTAAGCAAACTCCAGAGGGCAGTGGAGGACAGGAGGGCCTGGTGTAATCTGGTCCATGGGGTCGCAAAGAGTCAGGCTTGACTGTGCAACTGAAAAACAACATTTCCATTCAAGGTATCTAGACGAATGTAACTGCCTCCCCTTTGCTTCCCCAGCTGCCCTTCTAGGAGCTGCACAATATGTGTGAAAGAGCCACATGTGGTTTCCGAGCCGCAGTTTGGCCACCCCTGGTATAAACTAACTACCCATCCTTTCCACACCCCTGAGAGGCACTACTCAGTCACATAATACACATTCTAGCTTAATCTCAGTAACAATTGGATTCTACAGACAATAGAATCTGTCATATGTGTCAAGGGCAGGAACCAACATGAAGGTGATGAACAAAGACAAACAGATACTGATGAATTCCTGTAGCAATATGTTTAAAAGAACAATTCACATGGTTAGCAGGTTGTTGGGTTTTATTTCTGAATTACTCTTTACATAGTACAATATATAAAAATACAGAGAAGCCCAGCCCCAAAATTCACAGTGTCTAAAGGCAGTGGTTACAATCTAAATCACCTTTATTCTAACAGTACCATTGTGTTCAATTGCATAGGAAAAGTGATATGCCTTCACCACAGGGTCCAGTCATACGTCCCACTTTCTGCTTCATGAGGCATACGCTTTCTATGTAGAGTGATAATTCTTTTTATATACCAAACAGATCAGATCAGTCTCTCTTTTTCCCCCTGCTTCTACTGCAAAACTGAGCTGTAGTATTTCCCATCATCTCCTATTTGGCTTCCCCCATTTCTTCTTTCGAAAATGAATTGGATTACATGTCAAATATGCATGCAATTGGACACCAAGCGACCGTGGTAGCAAGGCCGACTGGCTTCAGTGTTGTTTTTACTTGCTTTCTTTTTACCCCTTATTTGCGGCATATTCTCTGTGACTTCCCAAGTGATACCTCTCAAGCTAGCTGCTTACCCCTCTCAGGCTCTTGGGTTGCCCTTCAACAAACACAGTCATTTTGTTATTTAGTGTTGTCTTTATAACAGCTTAAAGTGCACTGCACAAAGGTTCAGAGCGGGGTGGGTTTTTATGTTCACAATGGCAGATTCATCATCGCGCCATAGTGAAGGAGGGAAACTTCCCTTACGTTTGGCTTATGGGTGAGAATCTCTGAGCCGCTGCTAGAAGTCAAATTCATTGTCAGGTTTTAAGATTTAAAAAAGGAGAGGTGTAACCCTCTCCAGCCATCTCTTCTGTGCTCCAAGCTCTCCACCATAAGTGTAAATCCTGGGTGGCGGGGGTATATGTGAAACACATTCTGCTCAAAAATACATATTTCTTCAGCTATTCCTGGCAGAGGCCAAATATCAAAGACAGTCTGAGACAAAACCTAGTCAACCTTGTTTCAAATCAAATTTTGGGAATATTCTCAGGGCTCTCTCCTGCTTCCCCCCTGCAACAGCCATGAATACAGAGTGATGGCGAATCATAGCAAAATACAAATGCTTGTGCTTTTCCAAGGTCAATTTACAGTTGACTCTTTTTGCTGCAGCGGGGAAGCCTCTGCTACTGTCCCGTACGGCATGTATGGACGCTATGTTGGTACAACTGCAAGTATTTAGAAGCTGTATTAAAAGATCTGTATTGAGACGATTTTTGTTTTCATGCCCTCTATGAACCATCCCCTTTCTGCATGGTGCAATGAAAATGAGTGGGTACAGTTCCACAACTTGGTAGCTTCTGCCACATCCAACGTACCATGTAGAAAGCAAAGCTGAAGTGTTGCAGTAAGTAGGCAATGACATGTAAATTAGGGGTTCCAACTATCGGTGTGTTTATTATTCTTAGCTGCAATTTCATTTTGCTTTCACACATGCTATGCTGATAATTAAAAACAATAGGACAAATCTACTAAGTCAACTTGGGCTGTTTATTCATAAAATATGAGCAAATACAAACATTGTTTACCTTGCCATTCTTAACAGGAATGGATTTTTGTGGGCTGGGGAAGATGAACGGATCTAGCTACAAAAGTCAAACTTTCTTCTCCGTTTTGATTTAAACAACAACAACAATAAAATCATTTATCTAGGAAAAAGCAAGGATACTATTAAAATCTTCAGCGTTCTCCTTTGACATCTGTCCCCAAGACCCAGGGCTGCTTATATTATTCTAAATTCTTAGACATTCTGCTGTGCATGTGTGGTGTGTGTGTATTACAAATACTCACACACACCCATATACTAGCTGATTATAAGGATTTTGTACGGATTACATTTCTACCTTGCATGTGTAAGAAAATTCCCCATTTGGTATGGCTAATGACCTGGTCTATTAGCAATTTAATCTCAAGATTTTTAAAATTGCAATGCTAGTGCTCCAATCATTCCATTTCTTCCTACACCAGTCTTCATCTATTTTTTCATTTCATTCTCTAAAGAAAATAATAAGGCAGTAGGTATACTTGTATAACTTATAAATTGACAGCGATGCACGTTCCTCTTTACAGTGGCACGATCCCCTTACCCAATGCACACCGTTGGAGAACAAGATGGTTTTAAACTAGTTTACCAGTAATGAATTCTCCGGATACATCTGACATATACACTAAACCGGTCTTGCTTGGTTTGCTGCCCTGGCAGCTCAGTAACAGGAGCAAAACACAGTTGAACCTAGTTACACCATCACACAACTAGTCTTGCCTTTTGTGTTCCAGTGGACCTACACCGAACGAAATGGTCACGCTACAAATAGCCTCCAATCTTGGCAGGAAGGTGGAATGTTGTGTGGCTCATTTGTCTACAGAAGGAAAGTGAGACAGGTCAATGCAACAGGATCAGTCTCTCAAGCATTCCAGACACTGGATCTTCTTCTCCTAAGACCCCAACACACACACACACACACACACCCCTACGTCCTGCCTACATGGGTTGCTCCATTGATTTAGATGTACTTGAACAGAGCTGTTTTGACTGGCACTAGAATGCACCAGGGCTGTTTTTATGAGTGGTAAAGATCATGCCTGCCTGTAAGAAATCACTAGCTCACAGGGTGAAGACAGCAAGTGCAATAGCCGTACCAGCTCCTTCTCATCCGTGCTGCTTAATCCTCATGTAACAAGAGAATGATGCAAAAGCAAAAGATACACATACAGAAAATGGTAGTTTTGCATAGTCACATGAACATGTGACAATTATGATTATAAACTGAAAGGTAAAAACATGCTGTCCGACCCCAATATGGAAATCTACTGTTTCTAAAGAAACCAGAAAGCTATCCATTCAGACAGAAAGCTGCATAATGGCTTTAAAAGCTGGAAAGATTTCAAGCCTATTGGGAATACAGGTCACTGACTTTTAATAGAAGGAATTGGTGGCTCTCTTGTTTCTGGGAGTTCTGGTACCTTCTGGTATCTTCTGCCTTTGCCACACAATTGCTGCTTCTGGATATGCCCCCTCCAAGTTTCAATAGCAGCCTTATAATGCATTGCAGAAGACTTCTCTTTTTTAAAAAAGCAACCACCCAAAGCCTCTCTGAGTGGGAGAAGCTTCTCAAGCGGGTCTCCTTTGTTCATGATGTCACCCACTGTAGCGACGGCACACAGATGTCCCACCAGCAGCAATGCCGCCTCTCTATCGAGCACTGGCACATCGGTTGGTTTCCTTTCTGAAAAGTCTGGCACAGCATTGATGCCACAACCAAATGCATTTTGATGACCTAGAGAGTAGGTGATTTGAGCCACTGAGGCGCTCTAGCAAGAGAAATCCCAGTCCGCCATATTCATTAGAAACATGCTGACCAAAGCACTGAGTTACCTACCAGACCAGGGATACACAAGCTTGACATTAACCTGCCATACGTTTGAGCACTCAAACGTAAGTCAAGCTCTTGGCTCCGCTTCAAAGAACTGCACTCTCATGCAGACTGGTTTAGTGGTCAACCTTCCTGCATCCCCTCACACCTCTCTTGGCTTTGCTGCCTCTTGACAAAGTGACTGCAGGCAAAGGCTTTCGTTTTTGAAACAGAGCAAGTCCTCCCATTCGGTGCCTGGTAAGAATGAATTGGGCAGGCCCAACTAAAACATCCCTCCTAAACTGATTGGTGCCCCTGGAAGAATTTCTTTTTTTTTTAACTACATAATAAGAAAGGAAAATAAAGTCAAAACAACCTGCCTCATTGCGTGGCAAAAACAAAATACGCATAAAGGAACTGAAAAAATAATGAATAGAACAGTCAGTTCATTTATTTATGCTTCTGAGAACTGTCGCACAATTAATTAGTTCTGCAACCCATTGAAACCCTCAACAATGCCTCACAGTTTCTCTGATCCAGTGATTTCTTATGGAAGCGGGAACTCTGATTTGTAACTGCAGCAAGAATTAGACAACAAATACGCATGTGTATTCTCTTTTTCCTCCAGCAAGATAAAAGTTCTAGCACACACAACAATGCCCCTATGTGTGTGTGTGGGGGGGGTGGATTTGGATGTCTGTTTGTAGCAGTACAAGTTCTCAATCACTGTCAGCTTAAAAAATAAAGGAGAAGATGGCATAGCTAATTCCAAAACAACCTGGCCCATGCTTCCACCCAGGCTACTTTAGTCACTGAAATGGGCCACAATTTAGGCACCAATGTGTACTAGTATGTTTTATGACTCCTGTTTGTTGACATCATCGCTGGGTCTTCCTCCCATTCGGTTCGGCTCATGAACAGAACAGCTGGCCAGTTCCCGTTCCCTGCTGTACAAAGGAACTTGGATGTGCCACATCTCTGCCACATCTCAGACTATTCTCCCAAAAGGTGCTTTCAAAACAGCAGAAGCAATGAGCCTGTTACTGGCTGCTACACAGTAAGCTCAAATTTAAACAAAATGGCTTAGAGAACTATCAAGCTAGCAACTGCAGAGATGATCACTGCTGAAAGAAGATGCAAAGGAGGAACCCCAAGCTCTGGCAGTGCTCTTCGTTCATGCACGGATTGGCTCACACTCTTTGTCACATGCTCTGTAAAGTGGCATTCTCTTAGCACCATGAGTTCATTGAAAATACATATATACATACACACCAAGGAATGCTGAATGACAGTGGCAAACTTGCTTATATTGCCAAACACACTGGATGAAATTGTCTATTAAAGCACGGGTGAGAGATAAGACTTCTTGCTATGTCAGACAATCACCTGGCTGTAGACATGGCTTTCTGCACTGGTCTAACACAGTCACACACACATAC
Organism: Gekko gecko; assembly: GCA_029375565.1. Classification (NCBI taxonomy): domain Eukaryota; kingdom Metazoa; phylum Chordata; class Lepidosauria; order Squamata; family Gekkonidae; genus Gekko; species Gekko gecko. The sequence continues at coordinate 71,053,294 of JAPDNY010000003.1, read as the reverse complement.
AAAGAATTACATTTCAAGGCTGGACTGACTTTTTAACAATGCTACAGACCCCAGGTTAACAACTGTAGCAGAATCACTTGTGTGTTTTGCTTTGTTTTTTGCTCAGATACTGTAGAATATTGGCCATTGATGATGGTGCACATTTTATTTTCATGGAGCGCTGTCTGGAAGACACTAGGAGAATCTGCAGCAGGCTTTCTGGGTTAGGCTATATTATGGAGACATTCTTTAGAGACATACCGTGAACTTTTTTCTTGTTTTGTTCAAGTGAATTAAAAATATATAAAAAATAAAATTGGCATTAGCACAAAAGCCTGGTGATGTCAACAGACAACGGGGCCACCAATATCGCAGTTCCTTAAGAGGCTACTAGAATCAACGTTAGAAGGAGGGGGGTCTCTTGCTCCGTAACAGGATATTCCATGGCTCTTTTTTCACTCTGCCCCCCCTTCCCCGGTGGAATAAAGCCATATCTCATTTTACTGAAAAGCCATATTAATATCTTGTTACTTTTTACTCCAAATTATGACTGGAAATACTTCAAGTGCTTCTTTTGCAAATGTCACTAGACTTTTTTCCACCATAGGTTGCATATATTACTCCACGTCACTGGAAAGTTTGACGATGCGATGATCAACCCCAAAGCTGGAAAACCAAAATCTTTTAGCATGATGTTCCATAAGGCTTGTCTTGTGGGTAAAGACCATGGTCCCATTAATCTGTAGGCAGAGGAAGGGTGTGTGTATCAAAGCATTGGTGGTATTTTCTGTCCGTAGATGTCCACTGAACTTCTGAGGAAGTGGTGGGTAGCCATGTACCGTTTCACACAAACTTAGCACATTGAGGTTGGTTCCTGGACAATGTTGGCGCCCTCCCAAAAAGGATAACTGCCAGCCATAAATATCCATAGCAGTAAGTGCTACCTCTAGCTGTGGACCTCTCAAAATTCCTAGGCAGAATTGTCCATCAACAGTGGGTCAACTCAAAGAGATGTGCTGCTCAAAAGTAAGCCCACTGATAAATGATAAAATAAAAGGCCCACTGTATAATATTTACATCTAGAGACTGGGCCAAGATTTGGTCCATAAACTCAATTTTAAAAAATAAAAATCATATAGGAAGCCATCCAGTTCTTGGGAGATTCTGTCCGTCATCAGCTGTTAGTAAAGGTCCTTCCCGGGGAGGCCTCAGGCCTGTAGTCATATTTATTCAGTGTACTGGGGTAATAGGTTGTTGTGTACACATTCGTCTGCTGCAAAGGGTAGAAGTTGGTCCTGTCATCTGGTATCAAATTGTTCTTGTTAAGTGTCTGTGAAAGAAAAACAAAGACATTTATACAGAAACTGTCCCTTTTTGTCCCTTTTACTGATTTCATTTTCTAGCACCACTTTCTATTAGTACCTTCTCCACATCTGAGAGAAGAAAATGTGTTTGATGGCTCTGTATGGAGTCATTCCATGGATGGGACCACAGCTTCTGTTGGCTCTGCCATTGCTTTGGGCGATCTGAGCCAAGCCACAATGACACAGAGATGTCTCCAGAGGCCTACAGTCTCTTACCAAGACGGCATGGTGTTTGTTAGCCATCACCAACTTTGTTAGTCATTATCGTGTAGCCATGCTGGGCCTAATGAGAAGTCATCAAACATACTGGTTCCCTTCTACTTGTTTAACTACTGCTCCCTCCCAGTAGCAACGTACCCAAGGGCATTTTCTTTTCATTCTGGAAGAGCAGGTGCACATTTACCTGATCTCCATCTCCACTGGTAGATATCCAGGTTTGGACCCCCCGATATTAAGTGTGTCACTTCTGTAAGCTACAGTATAAGTAACAAGGCATGGTCACATTTGAGGGCAAAAACGTTTCTGAAGAAAGTTAGCAACAAGTTACAAGTAGTTGTGAATAGTATGGATTAAAAATGAAAGTGAAATGCAGGTATGCTTTTAGCTGTCAGAACTTCAATATGGGATTTCCTCTTTTCTCCCTTGGTTTTCATTGCTCCACACTGAACTATACCACTGAACTGAGATGTTTCCACTCCCTCTCCTCCAAGTGTAAATGTCCATTGTCCACAACAGATATTCCACAGAAAGAGATGAAGACCTGGTTCAGGAAGTGCAGGCCACTGTAAAAAGGTTTAGCTGTTGTCTAATAAAAGAAAGGATGGAAAAAGACTTTCTAAAATAAGGTGGAATATATTTGAACCAACATTCACCAAATAACAAAAGTATTTGTTTTCAGGGCAGAGAATGTGGATTCAAGCTACTATTGCCATATTCAGAATGTCTTCACCTTCAATCAGACCTAGTCTCATTGAAAACACAGGCATTGGATTTAGTCTCAGCTAATTAAAGTTCCATATATTTCAGGAAAATTTAGTTGAGATCAATGTTGCCTCTAAGCTGTGGAGTCTTGTGAGCAAAAATTCTCCTCTGTGAGCTGCTGGCATTAAAGTTGTGAGCGAGGGACTCGGCTACTGCATCAATTAGTTTGCTTTGGAGCCATCCTTCCTGAGCCAGGAGAAAAATGTGTGAGCTGGAGACTAAAGAACTGTGAGCTAGCTCACACTAACATAGCTTAGAAAAAACACTGGTTGAGATTAACCATTGTCCCATTGTTATCAAGTTCATGGAGAAGACAGGCGATACTATGCATTACATTTTTAGTCCTCTTTTTTCACAGGAGCATAGGGTGGTGTACACAGTTCTCCCATCTTCATAATAAACGTAGATTAGGCTATGAGACAGTGGCTACCCGGGAAGTGGTTACCCAGTGAGTTTCACAGCAGAGTGGAAATTAGAGTTTGCTCCTGCCTCACTCTCTAGACTGGCTGTAGTATGCCATTCAAATCACTGGATTCAAAATATTACCTCCAATGTGTCAAGTGCATAAAGACATTTCGGCAGCCTCCGTATGGTCCTGGTTTCCTCGAAGCATTCATGGGTCTTTGCTTTCCTACCACCTCCCTGTTTCTTCATGCATTACACAAAACAGAAATGTACTCTTCTATGCTACAGGGAAATTGTACACATTGATTTTTATGTTCAAACAGTCTGGAGGCCAAATTAGGCAAGTCACTGATGATGGCTTCTCTCCTTACATTTCCATGAACAAGAACTGGGGTGGGGGTGGAGAAAGAGTTTTTAACCCATCTTTCACCACTGTGGAGCTGCTGTTCGTACTGACGGCGCAGATTCCCTATTGGGGCAAGTCGCTCTGGAGGTAGGGGGGTAATTATATTGCAAAGCTTTGAATGGTGACTCCTCTAGCTCTGCAGTCCCAATCCTCTCCACAAGGAGTGAGTAACAGAAATGCAATGAGATGGGATATCCTGTCGTTGGTCTCCATTGTTTCAATTGGCTACATACCCTCTTCGAATGTGATTCCCCCCCCAAAAAAAAAAAATTACACTTATTTTTCATCGGTGCTATTTTATGCAAGGCCAAAATCAAATGACTACATGAAAGTACGTCAAATCAGAGGCTGCTGGAGGGATGCATTTAGCATCGCAATTTAAAACAGTGCCCGCAGCAGAAATAAAGAAGCGTAGTTTTTTTAAAAATCCAGCCATCAACTAAAAATCAAAAAGCTGGACCCCGCAGAAATAATAAGCCAACTCCAACAGGGAAGCACATGCTCGGGACCCAAGTATGAAAGTTTTTCCAAAGGGAAAATGATTGAAGCCCACAGCATGCAAATGACTGCAGAGATAGACTGCAGAGGTGCCTCACACTGTAAAGGAAAGAAGGCTGGGAGTGAGACGCTTAACAAAAAAAAATTAACCATTTATCACAAAGAATAGCAAATAATCGATATATCACCATCCGCCACCTAAATATTGCATACAACAGGTCAATATAATACAGGATACATTCTCTGATTTTGACAAGGTGCCTCACACCACTATGAGAAAAAGGAAGAGGGGGAGGAGAAAGAGTAAACAGAAGTCAGGGAAGTATTAGCCTGACACACAGAAGAAAATGGAAGGCAAGCCCACTGAATTCTTTACAAGCGTCTGAATATGTCAGACATGGGGTTCTGCCTGGGCAAAATGGATTTTTCCCACCACGACACTGTCTGAGTAAAAGTTTAGGTATAACTGCACTACCTTCAGGCCCAAACTTTTCAGAACTGTTCCTAATTAGCAGTTTTACAAACCCGTAGTTCTCATCCTCCTCAGACTTCAATACAAGCAAATTGCAGGATATCCTATAAAACCTTCATTTGCAACTCCCCTCTCTCCTTTACTGCACAGTGATAACTCTTAATTAAAAGAGAATTCAACAACTGTTCCTGTGCTTCCTTGCATTCTGAAAGGGCCCGATGTCTTTGCCGAATCCTGTATAAACACATTTTTCAAAATCTCATGCAGCCAGGCAAAAGACGAACTTTCTTAGCTAGAGGCAAAGTCACAGAGAAAGCAGGATCAGTATGCAAACACCTTTATGTTCTCTGACAAATATATGATTTGGCTTGTTGTTATCAAACGTATCTTAGGCATCCAGGCATAGGACACTGGTATGATTATTTTGTAGCAGGGCAGTTTGAATCTGAAGAAATGTCTCTGGCAATATTTAAAACTGTTTTACATCCTGTTTCTAGAAATATTATTTGGAAGTAGGTTGTAATCTCTAGGGAACATACTGAGACAAGATTATGATTCATGCTCCAGTCCGGAGGCCCGTGCACGTTCCGGTGTACTTATGAGGCTCTTGTGTATCTAGGCTACCCCTTTAATGTCAATGAAGGGATAAGATCAACATATAAACCTTGGCTTTAGAAATTAAAATAGATAGGGAACCCATTGTGAACAGAGATATGCCATACCCTCGACACTGGAATTAAGATGCTGCATACAAATATGTCGACTGAGCTATTACACTGGCTTCCTTAAATGTTTGAGTCTTATTCACAGGGTTCTTTGGTTTTTTCCAGGAGGTTTGCCTGCATGGCCACTTGACATTTTAAATTACACCCTCCTCTCTATCCATGCACATTTTGGACACTATCAGGGTAGACTATCATTTGAAGAATGATGTCTTTTTCACATGTAGTTTGGGTTTCAATTTGTAAACATGCAAGGAAGAAGATCTGCTGCTGAAGATACAAGAACAGGGGTCCGGGGAAAAAATGTTTTTCTTGTTATTAGTAAAGCTCTGTCATGCTTATTCCCCATATCTATCCATCTCCAGCTCTCCAATGCGAGCTCAGCAAATGGCTTTCTGCCCCAAACCCCGTTACTTAATAGAAGGGCTATGCACACGTACACAGTTTTCTCTCTCCTTTAGATGATTTCCTTTACTACAGGATAGTTGCATATGAGTATCAAGTATCTGCAGCACAAACTCATATGAGCTAAAAATCAGTGTGGCACATTTGGACGCATCCGGAAGAATGAAGGAAATCTCTCTCTCTCTGTATTTATTATGGGTTGGATCCAACTATCCTCAAGCAGAGTTCCATTCAAAGAATGCAACCTTCTCTCCTGCTATAGCTTACCATGTCCCTTGACAAAGGACTTCCTTTACGGTTTGTGGGCCTAGGGTAAATGCTGGATGAATTGTGGAGGTCTCTTTTGCTGGTAGAAAACAACCACAGAATCCAAGACTATATTCTTCATGGAGTTCTTGTCAGACTTAATAACTGGCTCCACGGTTGTAAACTCCCAGACCATTCAGTGGGTCCTTACAATGTAGTATTTCTTCATATCAGGTGTTCTGAGGAATTTGTTTATAAAATGCTCAGTGCTGCACAAGGGACTGTTAAATATGTAAGACTAGGAATAAGGCCCGCTGTGGAAATAAATACAACGGGCTCTAGAAAGAGGCTCTGGGAGAGTGCCCCGGCTTTGGGCACTCAGTGACAATTTGCTGTGGCAATCTCAGCAGGGTATAATGACAGAGTCCACCATTTTCTCCAGAGGAACTGATCTTTGCTACCTGAAGAGCAGTAGTGATCTCCAGCCCACCCCAAGATTGGTAACAGTGGTTCCCCAGAAGGGAGTGGCTGGTTTGGAGGGTGGAGTCTATGGCATTGTACCTGTCTGAGGTCCCACCCCTACTCAACACTCACCCTCTCCAGGTTCGACTCCTCAAATCTCCAGGAATTTCAATTTCCCAACCCGGAGTTGATAACCCTATCTCCCTCCCAGCCAACCATCAACCTACCTTTAGTTTTCCATCTCCTCCTCCCTCCCTCCTAGAGGCAGTTGTAATTTTGAGTGCTCTCCAGCCCCCACCTGGAGATTGGCAACAGTGGTTCCTCATCAGGGAATAGCTGGATTGGAGCTCAATGAGTTTTCTCCCAAAGGCCAACATAGGTGTGGAAAGGGCCTTTTACTGACAGAGGAGAAAGTACAGGTGCCAACTCTGATTAGGGAAATACCTGGAGATTTGGGGGGTGGATCCTGTGGAGGGCAGCATTTGGGGTGTGTGTGGAAGGACTCAGCAGGATATAATGACATAGAGTCTACCCTCCAAAGCAACCATTTTCTCCCAGGGAACTGATCTCTGTCATCTGGAGGTCAATTGTAACAGTGGGAGATCTCCAGGTCCAACCTGGAGATTGGCAACCCTAGGGGAAAGTCAGCTGCACAGAGGGGAGTTGAAGAAAATGGTTTGATGGTTGCTGGCCCACCTCTTTAGCCAGCCAGCCATGCTGAAGCTAAGCAGGAGAAAGAGCCTTTTTCTTTTTGTTTATTCTGAAAGGAAAGTGGCCATTGGGGAGGGGGTTAGGGGATGGGGAGGGGGTTATGCTGAAAGTCCTTTGTTTTTTTACTCACAGAACCAAACTTGGCTGCCTACCAACAGCCACTGAGGGGACAGTCCCTCACAGGAGTCCAGAGAACTGTCTTCCTCAGGAGAGAGAGCTATCTGCCAGGGGGAGTGGCTAGGGAAGAGGAGCAGACCCAGCACCCAGCCAATGGCACGCGAGTGGCGGCTGATGGGCCAATGGCTGAGGGAGGGCATTTTACAGCCAATGGGAACTCATGGAATCTTATGAAACCAAAAGATAATTATTATAAAGAGAGATCAGAGACAGACAACCGCTTCACAGCAATCGTTGTTTATGCTGAAATGCCCCAGTTCTGCTAGTGTCAACTCGGGTCAAATAAATTTTACAGATTTCCGAAGCACTACAGGAGCGTGCAGAGCGTGTTTTAAGGCAGTCGATGGATGGAGGAAAAATGAGTGCACGTATCAGTATGAAACATGAACATGTAGAACTGTGTTATATTAAGTCGGACGCTTGATCCATCTAGGTTAGTATTGGGTGCGTTCAGACAGCGTGCTGGAGTGGCTTAAACCGCTCCGGCCCGATGCGTTTTTTTTTTTAACCTGGAGAATTGTGATCACGCTAACCTCTTCGTTCCAGGCTCCCCACCGTCCTCATGCAAGTGGGTTTTTCCCCCCTCTCGTTTGAGCATGCGCACAGGCAGCCCTCTCCCGAACTAAAAGTTTGGCGCATGCGCAGAACAGTGATTTCGACCTGTCCCTTTACAGTTTAAATGAAGCCTTCTGTTTAAATTTTCACCCCGAAACTGGCCTCCCCGAGATCCCAGACTCGTCTAAATGCCTAAACTAGGCACCATTTAAGCTTTTCTTTACTTAACTTAGGCGCGGAGCTCCGCTCAAGCGCATACCGCTTAGGCAAAAATAAAAATAAAAATGGTGGACTAAAAGCAGAAGCTGGAGGCAGCTTCCCAGAGGGGAGGGGGGCTGAAGCACCCGGAAGTGGCTCGATGGAGCGATTAGACGTCAGGAAAGTGCGGCTTGAAATGGAGAATCAGGAAAACACCACTTGGTAAGTGGTGTCAAAATACTCCAGTTTAAAGGGGGTTTGCTCCAGAAAGTGATGGCTGGGGACGGTGCGCAGATGTTGAGCGTGTGAACGCGTACATAAAAGCCGTTTCTGAGGCGTGCCGAAAGCGGCTCAAACGGAGCGTCTGAACGCACCGATTGTCTATCAACCATAGTCAGATGCTCTCCAGAATCTTCAGCAGGGAAGGGGCTTCCCCAGCAATGGCGGCCTGATATCCTTCAAGTGGGGATGCTAGAGGTCAGACTTGGGGCCTCACACATGCAAACAGCAAACTGTACCAGTAAGCCAATACTCAGTACCAATGTTCCCACTAAGTCCTGTGAGCAAAAATTCTACTTTGTGAGCTACTGGCATTAAAGCTGTGAGCAGGTGATTTGGCTACTGCATAAATTCGTTTGCTCTGGAGCCATCCTTCCTGAGCTAAGACAGAAATCTGTGAGCTGGAGGCTAAAAAACTGTGAGCTAGCTCACACTAACTCAGCTTACAGGGAACACTGCTCAGTACTAGTATCACCGGCACTCTGAAAAACTACGATCTACATCCAGCCAGAAGGTCTAATAATAAAAAGGCTAACGCCGAAGCCATGTGCTGTGCTCTGCGCTTGCCGACAGTCGCCACAAGTTCTCTTCTGCCTTCTGCAACACAGCAGCCGGCAAAGATGCTGAGCTGGTGAATAGCTGTTAATGTTCCACATAAACTTGACAGAGACAAACATTCAGAGCCTTAAGTGGCAGCGTCCGCTGCTCTTAAATAAGAAGCATGTGACTAGCCTGACTGGGTCGCTGCTGCCATAAGGTAATGACACCTCTGTGAGACGCGCCAGTGCTCCTGCCAGTGTAATCTTCACTGCATGAGAGCCACACCCCCTAGCATGGCTGACTGCTCAATTTGACTCGGCCCAATGAATTAAAGAGGGTCAGGGGAAGATACTAACAGCTCTCAACTAAGCTGTGCTGCCAAATCCTTTTTGTTCCTCCCCAGTAGGCTTTCCTGCTTTCCCTTCCTAGCCGGCTTCATGTAAATTCAGCATCCCTTGAAGTGATATTTAGAGCTGTGGGAATAATACAGTGGAAAGAATGCTGCTCCCCCCGCCTCATCCTTACCCACGTATTTCCTTTTCATACCACCACCCCCCTCCAAAACAGGCATTGCGACTCAAGTGGCAAACATTCTTAAATGTCGTTTTGAATAAAGTTAAAAAAAAATATCATTCTTATACATGACATTCACCAGTGTTTCAATCTGACCATTTTAAAGGTGTGGGGGGTGATCTATGAAGCGGTGGATTGCTACTCTAAGGTCCTTTCTGCACTTGGATCTCATCCCTCGTTTTATCAGAGTTCAACTCACGACACAATACCTTGCATTAATCCCTGGTTATAATAAAATCATCTTATCCTGGGACAAGTGTGGAGTGAAACTGGGGTGACCTCAATGTAATGTGGAAACAAAAAACACCCCGAGATAATTACAGGGGTGAACTCGCGTGGAGTGTAGAATGTAAGTTCGGAGACAGGGTTGAACCAGGATTTGAGGTCTAGTGCAGAAAGGAACTGACTGATTTTCTCAACTAAGGCTGCAATCCTCAACACACAAGGAAGTGAGCCCCACTGAACTCAACAGGATTTACTCCTGAGCAATGTTCCCGCTAAGCTGTGGAGTCCTGTGAGCAAAAATTCTACTTTGTAAGCTAGTGGCTCAAGTGGAGCTGCGGTGGCTCAAGTGGTTAAGACGCTGAACTGCAGGCTATGGAAGGTCAGTAGTTCAGCAGTTCAAGACCCGAGAGTGTCGCACGACGGGGTGAGCTCCTGTCTCTAGTTCCAGCTCCTGCCAACCTAGCAGTTCGAAAGCAAGAAATTGCAAGTAGATAAATAGGTACCACTTCGGTGGGAAGGTAACAGCGTTCTGTGCACCTCGGTGTTTAGTCATGCCGGCCACATGACCACAGAAATGTCTTCGGACAGCGCTGGCTCTTCGGCTTGGAAACGGAGATGAGCACCGCAACCCTAGAGTCGGATTCGACTGGCTTTCAAGCAAGGGAACCTTTACCTTTACCTTTAAGCTAGTGGCATTAAAGTTGTGAGTGAGCGAGTTGGCTACGGCATAAAGTAGTTTGCTCTGGAGCCCTCCTTCCTGAGCGAAGATAAGAATGTGTGAGCCGGAGGTTAAAAAACTGTGAGCTAGCTCGCACTAACTCAGCTTAGAGGGAACACTGCTCCTGAGCAGACATGCTTATGATCACATCGCAACTCTGTTTTCTGGCCGTCCCTTTCTTTCAAAACCACATAATACAGCAAAAAAGAAAAAAACGTTTCTGCATTTTGAGGACTCGGCTGAAGTTGATCAACTTATGACTCAGCTGGATACAATTATTGGCTTGAATGAATACTGGAGGGTCACCAACACAGAAGAGAAGGTCGTGCTTGCAGACCTGTCACTGCTTTTGCCAGGCCACACGTGGGGATAAAAGAGCAGGAAAGGGAGAAAGCCAGAGAAATTGAACAAGCAGCATAGCAAATTAAAAGATAGAGGATTGCCATCTTCGCCTCTCCGAGAGACAGCACGACAATTATCTACAAGGCACATTTCTGGCCTGGCCACACACTCCCTCCCGAGGGCGGAAAGTATGTTTTGCTATCTCTGCCTTGGCAAAAATGGAATTTTAAAAGTAGGTGTTATTTTCAGTAGCGGTAAAAATGAGCGTCCACAAGGGAACAAGACGTTAATGCTTTGGAACATCACATCTCCTTTCTACTTTTATTTCTCATTTCACAGTTGGAAAGTGCACAGATTTTTCCTGAGATTACCATTTATTAGGGAGGGGGAGAGAAGAGGCCCCGTGTCCCCATCTCCAACACTGATATTTTGCTACAGCAAAGTATCTCGGATGACTCATGGACCACACATCATATTATCCAGCAATGTCCCTTTTGCCAACAGTGCTGCACTCAGCTGATGGAGAAGAGAAGGAGACTGGATTTATACCCTGCCCTTCACTACCCAACGGAGTCTCAGAGCAGTTCACAATCTCCTTTCCCTTCCCCACAACAGGCACCCTGTGAGGTAGGTGGGGCTGAGAGAGGGCTCTTTTGAGGACTGCTCGTGAGAGAACAGCTCTGAAAGAACTTGTAACTGACCCAAGGTCACACCAGCAGCTGCATGTGGAGGAGTGGGGAATCAAACCCAGTATTCCCAGATCAGAGTCCGCACTCCCAACCACGACACCAGACAGGGTCTCTAACTAAGATTCACGCTGTTGATAGAATAACAGTTATACTGTGGAGATGTCAGTGCCCTTCCTAAACCTGATAGCCACGGGCTAACATTTTCGCATGGCTGAAAGCCACAAGCCCAGACCATCCACAAAGCTCCCCTTGGCAACCTCCTCTCCAGTTCAGTCCCTCCTCTCCAATTCACTGTTGCCTTCCCAAGCACTAGGTAAAGGTAAAGGTTTCCCTTCCTCGAAAGCCAGTCGAATCCAACTCTAGGGTTGCGGTGCTCATCTCCGTTTCCAAGCTGAAGAGCCAGCGCTGTCCGAAGATGTTTCCGTGGTCATGTGGCTGGCATGGCTAGATGCTGAGGTGCATGGAACGCTGTTACCTTCCCACCGAAGCAGTACCTATTTATTTACTTGCAATTTCTTGCTTTCGAACTGCTAGGTTGGCAGGAGCTGGAACCAGGGACGGGAGCTCACTCCGTCATGCCGCACTCGGGTCTCGAACTGCCAAACTACCGACCTTCCAGTCTGCAGTTCAGCATCTTAACCACTAGGGACTAGCAAAACGGGGCCAGTCTGTTATAGCAAGTTGCGTGTTGACTTTGACGTGGGCGACTTCAGTTCAAACCTGAGCTCAGCTATCAGTCTCACTGGGTGGCCTTGGGCCAATCACTTCCCTCTTTTCCTAGTCCAGCTCACAGCTCATCGTAAGGATAAAAGTGAGGGAAGACACCACACATGGTAATACATGCTCTGACGATAACTCTTCCCATTTCCAGCACCCTCCGGTTTCTCCTTTCTTCTTCCTCTTCTAATCCTGCCTGCCTAGGATCCTGATATCCCCCTTTACTTGCAGACTGCACTCCTCTGGCTTCAGAGTTCTCCACCTCTCCCTCAGCTCCCCTTCTTTCTTCTGCCAAGCAAGCAAGGAAGGACAAGCTCCCATCCAGAAACACCTCCTTCTGAAACTACCCTGGGACCCATACACAGGATTCAAATCACTTTGTCCAGCCTTGCTATTCTCCTAGAGAGAAAGTCATCTTTTGGTTTTGTCTCCTATGAGATTCAACAAACAGAAAAAGGAATTGCAGTTTCATTCACAGGTATTCAATATTTTGAGGGACAGGTGTGGCTTTACAGAGATGTATAAAAACATACAAATACTCATACAGAAGATGGGTCAACACTAAATAACTGAAGACCAAATGCGTTTCGGCCCCAAAGGGCCTTCCTCAGTGGTCACTAATACAGATATATCATTGACACACATTCATAGACATATATACATATATCAACCCAGGTGTTGTAGCCTTATATGATTATACAGCTATTACAGAGATTAGTACTGGGCCATAGGTATATCTGTTGCAGTCTCACCAGTACTTCTACACTGGTAATCAGAATTTTGTAGTTATCTTTACTCTGATGGAGTGGCACACATTCATAACTACAAAATTCTGATTACCAGCGTAGAAGTACTGGTGAGACTGCAACAGATATACCTATGGCCCAGTACTAATCTCTGCTGTATAATCATATAAGGCTACAACACCTGAGCTGATATATGTATATATGTCTATGAATGTGTGTCAATGATATATCTGTATTAGTGACCACTGAGGAAGGCTCTTTGGGGCCAAGCACATTTGGTCTTCAGTTGTTTAGTGTTGACCCATCTTCTGTATGAGTATTTGTATGTTTTTATATGCCTGACACTGATGTATAAAAACAGAAGTTATTTTAACAAGTGTACACCTTAATAAATTTGTATGTATATATTATATTAGTCAGCTTGGCCCCCTTGGTTCGCAGTGTTATTTTGGGTTGAGTTTCCCCTTCCCTTTCCCCCCTTTTTTCAGCTTTTTACAGAGATGTGTCTGTAAAGCCTGCCATTTAATTGTCCATTCAAATAATATATCACCTACAACTGGCTAAAAGGCAGGAAGCCAAAGACAGGTAAATGGAATGTTTTTAAAACTGAGAGAACTAAGCAGCAGCATCCACTAAAGATCCAGTGCTACTTCATTTATCCAGGGCTCTTTTTGTAGCAGGAACTCCTTTGCATATTAGGCCACACACCCCTAATGTAGCCAGTCCTCCAAGAGCTTACAGTCGTCCCTGTAAGAAGAGCTCTGTAAGCTCTTGGAGGATTGGCTACATTAGGGGTGGGTCGCCTAATATGCAAAGGAGTTCCTGCTACACAAAAGAGCCCTGCATTTATTCTTAAATGATCTGCCATGTATGGCTGTCTGGTAAGACCGCAAAATTTGTGGATGAACCACTATTATTCACCGCAGCGACAATACTGAAAAGGAAACTCTAGCGCTCCAAACTGAGTGATATCGCAATAATTCCAGAACAGTCCTAACCTGTTGCAACCAAACCCAGCCTGCTGCCTGGTGGGTGGCACCTTAAAGACAAGAGCACACACTCATCAGCGAAAGCAGGCTCTCAGTCCTTCTAGAGTTTATGCCATAACAAATCTGTCAGTCTTCGGCAGGGTAAACAAGAATCAATGTAAGCAACACACACTGGAACAAAAAAAAAATCTAACTTTCCTTGCACTTATGATGGCAACTAAAACTGGTTGCAATTAGTAGAAGAGACTGGATTTATACCCCGCCTTCACTACTCAAGGGAGTGGCTTACAAACTCCTTTCCCTTCCCCTCCCCACAACAGACACCCTTGCGAGGTAGGTGGGGCTGAGAGAGCTCTGACAGAAACTGCTCTTTTTCGAGGGCAGCTCTTATCAGAACTATGGCTTGCCCAAGGTCATCCAGCAGGTGCAAGTGGAGGAGTGGGGAATCAAACCCGGTTCTCCCAGATTAGAGTCCGTGGACTTAACTACTACACCAAACTAACCATGAAAGAGATCTTAGGGTCCTCATGAACACATAAAAACAGAAAGGTCAACTAGCGTGCAGTAGCAGAGGAAATGCACATTCCATGGTGGGGGATCATTTAAACAAGGGACTGAGAAGTGGCAGGATAGTGATGCCTTTATGCAAATCAGTGGTGCAGTTCCATCTGAAATACCGTGCATTGTTCTGCTCATCACTCGCTCAGTTATAACACTGTTATTGGGAATATGTTTAGGTGAAATATCAGGGAAGCAAAATGCTGGAGCACCTGAGGAAAGCTCTTTCGCTTAGGAAAAGAATGGCAAGGTGGGGAGGGGAGTGAGAGCTTTAAATGGGACTAAGCAAATCCTTTACTAACAACAAAGCTAGCTAGCGGCAGTGATGGTATCCCAGCTGAGCTATTCAAAGCCTTAAAAATGGTGCTGTTAAAGTGCTGCACTCAACACAACAGTGGCCATGAGATTGGAAAAGGTCAGTTTACATTCCAATCCCAAAGAAAGGCAATGCCAAGGAATGTCCAGACTTGACACAACACCTTGACACAGAGAGTACTCCATCTTTCTGTGTTATACCTCTGAGGATGCCAATCACAGCTACTGGCGAAACGTCAGGTCCTACAATGCCAAGACCCTGGCCACACAACCTGGAAAATCTACAGCAACTAATGAACTCCGGCCGTGAAAGCCTTTGACAACATAATGTTCAAACTACTGCACAACTGCACTCATTTCACACGCTAGCAAGGTCATGCTGAAGATCCTACAATTTAGGCTTCAACAGTACATGGATAGAGAACAGTACAAGCTGGGTTTTGAAGAGGTAGAGGAATTGCCAGTATTTGCTGGATTATGGAGAAAGCAAGGGAGTACCAGAAAAACCTCTTCAGCTTCATTGACTACGCTAAAGCCTTTGATTGTGTGGATCACAACAAACTGTGGGAAGTCCTTAAAGAGATGGGAGTATCAGACCACTTCACGTGTCTCTTGGGAAACCTGTATAAGGGTCAAGAAACAACAGCTAGAACCAGATATGGAACAACTGATTGATTTAGCACAGGAAAAGGATGTGTATTGTCACCCTGCTTATTTAATTTATATGCAGAGTACATCATGCGAAATGCCGGCCTGAATAAATCACAAGCCGGAATTAAGATTGCCGGGAAAAACATCAACAACCTCAGATATGCAGACGATACCACTCTAATGGTAGAAAGTGAAGAGGATCTAAAGAGCCTCTTGTAGAGGATGAAAGAACAGAGCGCAAAAGTTGGCTTGAAACTCAACATCAAAAAGACTAAGATCATGGCATCTGGACCCATTGCTCCTTGGCAAATTGAAGGAGAAGTCGTGGAAGCAGTGACAGATTTCATGTTCCTGGGATCCAAGATCACTGCAGATGGTGACTGCAGCCATGAAATTAAAAGGCAGCTGCTCCTTGGGAGGAAAGCAATGGCAAACCTAGACAGCATAATAAAAAGTAGAGACATCAGCCTGCCAACAAAAGGCTGTATGGTCAAAACAATGGTATTCCCAGTAGTAATGTATGGTTGCGAGAGTTGGACTATAAGGAAGGCCAAATGCCAAAGAATAGATTCTTTTGAATTATGGTGCTGGAGAAGACTCTTGAGAGTCCCCTGGACTGCAAGGGGATCACATCATTCAGTCCTAAAGGAAATCAACCCTGACTGTTCCCTGGAAGGCCAGAGACTGAAGCTGAAGCTCAAATACTTTGGCCACCAAATGAGAAGGGAGCAGGGCCCATAGCCAGGATTTTTTAAATTGGGGGGCCTTGAAATAAAAATTTAAAAACTTACATACACTGGCTGGCCCCTGCCCCAGCTGGTCTTCTGATGTGGTGGCAGGATGCAGGAGGTCCCAAGTTCAATTTCAAGCATCCTCACTTAAAAGGATCAGGTCCTGGGGAAAGGGGAAAGGCCCACCCCAGAAAGCCCTGAGGGGTCCGGCTCAGCATCAGGCAATCTGAGAAGTCAGGCAGACCCTCGGGTGCCAAAGCAGCAACAGAGGCACTTGCAAGCCATGAGTAGCAGGCGAGTCAGAACGGTGCACAGAAGCAGCAGGACGAGGAGCAGGGTGGGCACACTGCACACAGGGCGCTGGGCTGGGATCTGCGGGGAGGGGGCCCTGGCTGAGCAAAGTGCCTCTCCCCGTGCAAAATGCATGCAAGCCCCCACCCCCCTTGGCCCTGTTGGGAGGAAGAAAGAGCCAGCCAGCATGGATCCCTCGCTGTTTTTTTCCCCCAAGGGGTGTGGGAGAAAGTTCAGCCTGTGCAAACGGGGGAAGGAAAGGAAGCTGGGGGGGGCGCCTCGGTCGTCGCCTGCCTGCCTGCCGACTCTGTTGTGTGACAGGACAGGCCTGGGAAGCAACAGCTGCTGCCGCCACCACCATGGCCCACACAGAGAGGGCCTTCTCCTCTCTGCCACCGCTGGCCTCCTTGCTGTCCCAACTCCCAAAGTGGTCGAGGAGGAGGACGAAGAGGAGGATGCCCTAGCTCGTGCCCCTGTGCCCTGACCCCAGCACCTGCCCACCGCGGGCGGCCGCAGCAGCCACGGGGGAAGGTAAGGAGAGGCCTGCTGGGCTGCTGGCAGGCAGGGTAAGGGAAGGGGTGGAGTTGGTGGCCCAGAGAGTCAGGGGGCTGGGCTGCATATCAAGTCAGGGGGCCTTGGCAGGAAGTTGGAGGGCCGGGCCCCGGGAGGCCCCACTATAGCTACGGGCCTGGAAGGGAGCACTCACTGGAGAAGACCCTGATGCTGGGAAGGATTGAAGGTAAAAGAAGAAGGGGATGGCAAAGGATGGTTAGACAGTGTTATCAATGCAACGAACATGAAATTAAGCAAAATCTGGAGAACGATGGAAGACAGGAAGGCCTGACGTGATGTGGTCCATGGGGTCGCAAAGAGTCGGACTCGACTTTGGGACTGAACAGCAACAACAACAAGCAAATTCCTGGGGGTGCAATCCTAGCTTGCCTCCTTTGTGGCACACCCTGGTTAACACTAAAGGGCTAGAACTCTTGGCAGCCAGACAATCATCGGATCTCCTGGCTACACCACATACCTGGAAACAACCAACCTGACCTATTGACCTTAGAGTATATAGCCACTCTACATTCAGAGGCTTCACTCACAGATGCTGGAGGATAAACAATAGCTGGAGACTCTTGCCTTTGTGTCTGCAGGCGTTAGGGGAGCACCTGGCCAGCTACCGTTGTAAGTAGGATACTAGATATAACAGCTTCTTTAAGAATCTGGTATATCAGTGCACATCTTATGATCTTACACTGCTGGTCCATCCTTACACTGTGCAGCCCTTGTTGACTGGTGGTAACAGTCCAAGGTCTCAGGCAGAGATTTCCTCCTGATCTGCGGCATGAGATCCATTTAACAGGAGATGCTGACTGAACCATTTCCCCCCACACACACACAAATGTTCTAACCTAGTGCTGTGACCTTTTCTTCCACACTGTGAAGAGACCTTGCTGGTGTTCTTTACAATCTGTATGGGATTTTGCGATCCTGAATGCCTCGGTGCAGAATTCCCAGACATCTGGATGCAAAGCCCAACCACGGACTCATGAAACTGGACATGGGATTTCTTTGCATTTATATTTTCCCTCAGTCACGAAATCCTGGGAAGATGTGCTTGGTTGCCAGGTTTATTGGCCAGAGTGTGGGGCCTAGGGGCCTCCTGGAATTCTCCCCTGCTAAACTCATGAGCTAAAACGCCAGGTGCTGATGCTTTATACTGTTAAAATGCAAACAACCTAGCAGAGCTGAGGATGATGCAAGAACCTCTGCACTAACGCACAGTGTAAACAACTTGTAATACAATATGCATTTGTGTCGAACAGAATACAACGCTGTCAAAGCAACCAAGAAACTGTAGCTAATTAATGAAACATGAATCACTTATTAGAGGACCTGAAAAATTCCCTCTCACTCTTGGCTAAAAGATCTGACAACAGAACCCGGAACATAATTGACAAAAGGGAAGGGCAGGAGGGAGAAAGAGGGACAAAAATCAGAAAAATTTCCCTCTCTTAACCATCAGCACCCTGCCACGTTATTGTCAGTGAAATAATCAATGGGCCTGTGCCATCAATAATATTTACATCTCATCTGCATTAATATTCAGATGTACTTGACTGTCCGAGTCACCCTCACACACATACCATCTCACTGTCATTAAATCATCCTTAATTTGAAATATGCTACGGTTAAAAAGCACAGGCAAGCTATTCAATTAACTACGGGCTTCTGAGCAGAGAAGCTGCAGAAGCAAAAATTAGAAATAAAGATAACTGTAGAAATCTCCCTGGCATCACAGATCCAGAGAACACTTTTAGGCACATGTGGGGACTTGTGCATGCCCTCCAGCGGGGTGCAGTGGTTATAGAGTGTCAGCCAAAGATTTAGGAGACTCACGTTCAAATCCCTGCTTATCGTGAAGCTTACTGGGTGACCTTGAGCCAGTTACACACTTCCAGCTTAACCTACCTCACAGAATTGTTGGGAGGATAAAGCAGAGGAATATGTATACTACGCTGAGCAACCTGAAGGAATGGAAGGCTAATACCACACACACACACATATATATATACACACAAACACACACACACAATAGGAGCAAATCCCATTGTAGAAACAATACAATGAGCTCTATAAAGATGTGACACATTGCCCCCCCCGGCCCCCGCCTTCTACCCACTCCCCAGACCCTACTGGCAGTAGGCCTGTGCCAACGATGACCACTACGGTGGCAGCAGGATTGGCCTCGGCCTGATAACCCTCCGCCCGCTGGAGCGTCTGGGCTGTCTGCCGCCTCTGAGCACACTGAGGCCCAGTCAACGCTTTCTCCCCCCTCACCAGACCCCGGGGTAGAGGGGCGACAGAATGCCCTGCCACTGGCTCCCTGCCCAGCCGTGTCTGGTGGCCTGTGGGCTGCCTCCACTGCCCTCCACCCTGGCAGCACACTGGCCCCCATCCGGTCACAGGCCAGCCACCTGCAGTCAACCTCAGCCAACAACGACCACTGTGGCACCGGCGGGATGGGTCTCGGCCTCCTAAGCTTCCAGCTGCTGGAGCGTCCATCCCATCCAGCAGCTCCCTGCAGACTGAGGGCGAGATGCTGGCCGCAGGCTCTGTGTGCAGGACACATCAGGGAGCTAATTGATTTGGGAGTGCATGCCAATCCAAAATAGAATTATATATAAGGAGATATATATATAATATATATAAGCATGTCAGTGGGGTCATAAAAGGCAATTGTGAATTCAAGCTGAGTACGTTTGCAGATGACATGCTTCTATATATTACGAATCCAGGCGAGTCTCTCAACCATCTTCAAGAAGTACTAACAACCTTTGGTATGATCTCCGGCCTAAAAATCAACCAAAACAAGAAATCGATTCTGCCTATCAACACTGAGCCTGTAATCTTATCTCAGCAAGACCTTTGACTGACACCAGTCGGAAACATTACTGCCATATCTTGGCATTCACATGACACCAAACTTGAAGGACATGATGAAACTAAATCGCCAAAAGAAATTTCAAGAAATATGAGCAGATCTACAGAAATGGAATGAATTGCCTTTCTCCTGGAACAGCAGGTTCCATCTAGTCAAATCCTTC
The DNA here is from genome assembly GCA_029375565.1 of Gekko gecko. Lineage (NCBI taxonomy): Eukaryota > Metazoa > Chordata > Lepidosauria > Squamata > Gekkonidae > Gekko > Gekko gecko. The sequence continues at coordinate 71,033,744 of JAPDNY010000003.1, read as the reverse complement.
AGCCTTCCTAAATTGATATTCCTCTTTCGGGCCATCCCAATAAGATTGCCTCTGGGGGCCCTATACCAATGGCAAACCACACTTAGTAAGTTCCTGTGGCAACACAAATACCCTAGGATCAACTTTGCCACTCTGCATCAGCGCTATAAACAAGGTGGACTGAGCTATTCCAGATATCACAGCATTTCACAATGCCTCCCCTTTTGGCAATAGTGGTTAAAATGCTGAGAGAAGAAAGCCGAGTTGACTGGATTAAAGCCTACCTTCCAAACCTCCATCCCATGACCATCCAAGGGGTAATATGGAGCAAGCCATTAGCCTGCCCATCTGCAATCAATCAAGCAATCTTTCTCTCAGACATCCTTAAAATATGAGACTCCTTATGACACAAAGTGATTCCACCACTCTCCCGCTTTACCACATTCTTACATCAAGATTGGTTCCTTCCAGGAAAATACCCAGGTGTGACATCCATCTAGATCAGGTATCAAACATGTGGCCTAGGGTCCAGATTAGGCCCCCAAAGGACTTCTATCAAGCCCGCAAAGGACTAGCTGTCTCCTGCTTCTTCCTCCAGTTCCATTGCTGCTGCTGCATTGTAGCTTGCTTTCCCAGATACTCTCAATCACTCAGGAGAGATAGATAGACAAGCTTCTAGTCCCTGCAGTGGCTGAGGCTCCTTCCCCTCCCTGTCCCAGGGGGAGGGAGGGAAGGAGCCAGAGCTTGCTTCCTGGCCAGGCTGCCTCAATCGCATAGGAGACAAACCTTTCTTCCCCTCCATTGGCTGAGGCTCCTCTCGGGAGGGAGGTAATGAGGGAGAGCTTGCTTTGCTTGACTGCCTCAATCGCAGGGGAGAAATACAAAGCACCTTTAAGACCAACAAAGTGTTATCCAGTGTATGAGCTTTTGTGTGCCTTGCTATGATGTGTGTGTGTGTTGTTGGGCTCATTATGCCAGGGCTCTCCTGGGTGCAACTGGGTTCCCTCCCCTTTTTCACTGTATTCATGCCCTTGTGATCCAGTCTTTCTCAGTAGGAAAGCAACGTGAACTATTCTAGATGAGGAATAACAGCAAGCCAGTGAGGTGGATTAGGCTAAAAGTGTGAGTCCAGACCAAGTTCACCAAGCACATTTCCTTTGGGGATTTTGAACTTACGTAGGCTGATATTGACCACTGAGGAAGACTATAGTTTTGTAGACACATAGCCCTCAGTCTGTGTCAAGGTGCCTTCTCATGTTCTTGACCAGCACACGAAGCAATTTATGTACAAAAGCTCGCATTTCATGTTGTCCCCTGGGTCCTAGGCGCAGAATTCTGAGCATGAGATTTCTGTAATGAATCCTGTATAAGTTTGCAGCTTATAGATACACACTTGAACAGCATACTCAAGATTGCTACAGCACAGACATTTTGATGCAATAATTCAGAGCAAGAGGTGTCAGTTATCAGAGACTATTAAATAAACAAAATATTGCAAGAGTGTTAATGTTTCGAGCATGTTTTTATTTTGAGTTTAAAAAAAATGTATTTGTACCCTTTATAAAGTTTATATCTCCATTACCTGGCATTACATTTTATGGCACACATGGCCCAGCCCGACAAAGTCCAATTTATGTCAAATCCAGCCCTCATAACAAATGAGTTCAACACCCTTGATCTAGATGCAAGCAGATGTCACTCGTCTAATTGGTATCTCCTCCAAGACAGGCATATTACCGAAGGCAACTTTATACCATTTGTTTGTTTGTTTGTTTTATACCCTGCCCTCCCTGCCAAAGCAGGCTCAGGGAGGCTTACAAGGCCATTACCAGAAGATAAACCATAAGATACTATGGTACTTCTATTTCAGCTGAACCATATGGCATCACAACAAAGCCTCCCTGCAATTCTAGCTACCCCCAAAACTAATTTTGAAAGTCTCCTGGATGACTCATCTGCGGGATATAAAAGACTGATCACTAAGATATACAGTATACTTTTACAACAGGACAAAACCAAATTGTTAACCTACCAACCATCCTGGCAGTGAGATTGCAATACTGATTTCATGGAAAACCACGGGTCCAACATATGGTCTGCCACCATAACCAACATATCAGCCATGACTACTAAGTTACAAAATTTTAAGATCCTGACAAGATGGTATCTCACGCCCCACAAACTAGCCTTAATCACGTCTTCTCACTCCCCGCTTTGCTAGAAAAGATGTGGACAGGTGTGCACCTATGCCCACTGCTGGTGGAAATGTGATAGCATAAAGGGCTTCTGGAGAGATGTCCTGTCTCAGATATGTCTCGTAACAGGATATGTAGTACCACTACAACCAGAAATCATATTCCTAAATCAATGGTGAGATAAACCAATTCTCTCGATTAGATGTGAAAGCATCAGTAATTTGTTAATGGCTGCCAAGACAGCAATTGCATCACAATGGAAATCACACCTGCCTCCTTCGAAATCACTCTGGTACACGAAGGTGTGGGAACACTTCCTGATGGAGAAAATAACAGAGACCACATCCATCAATCGGAAATCTGCCCTAGATGGACTAATTTTGCAGAGAAATGGTATCCATTCTATGAATATTTTGTTATGAATGACATTCCACCTCATAACCAATATTACAGAGACTTGGTACTACTTTGATCACTTCTCCCATCCTACACACCATATTAATTACTGCCTATCCAAACACTGATGCAGAGCTGAATAATGGAAGCTACTCTTATCACACTTTCACACTAATATATGATGTAATGTACCAATCTACTGCTTGTACAGTCAATTGGCTGTTATATCTCTGTTTGTATGAACTTTGTTTACTGTCAACGAGCACCTTTTCCATTTTGTTATTTACTCAAACATTAATAAAAATAATTTAAAATAAAAAAATAAATAAGATCTATCACCTTTCTTTGGCCTGAAAGGGAGTCTTCACCTAACTTCCTAAACTTTCTTACCAACTTTCCTCGAGCTCTCCATCTGTGTTAAACTGCTCTTAGCTAAGGCTGAAATCAGACTCAACTCAGTCAAGGCAGAAATCTGACTGACTCTTTCCTCAACATGCAGCTCTCAAGTCTTTCTCTGCTCTGCTCAGCTGATGCTAACCAATCAGATTGCTTTCAGCAGGCTGTTACTCAAGGCTCTCTGTTTCCATGAATTAACCCCTCACAGTCTTTCAGCTGTTTGTACAGCACTTCTAAGCTTTTAAAAAGTGCAATCCGTCACAACAGCCCTACAAAGGACAGAGCAAATACAGGTCAGGAAGAGTTCTACTTTCCATCTTCAGTGGAGTTCTCCTCCCAAGCAAGAGATCAAGGGGCCACAGGTGTACCTGAGAGGACCACTGATCCAGTCCACAGGAGTTCAATACACAATCCTCAGATGAAGGCACAGATTTTTTTCTCGATCTTTTTTTCCCCCTCGATCTTCAGGATTTTTTCCCCAACCACCCTACACTTCTTCACATAGACTAACATTTCAGTACATCTTTACAAACAGCACAATAAAAATAAGGATAGCTGCAGGATGAAAGTGGAAGTTTAATGGTGTAAGGTGACAGAGGTAACGAGGAGGAAGGAAGAATACTTATTTTCAAAGCACTGCTGGCAAGATGTAATGGACTTTAAATTAGTGAACTGTGGTACAGTTGACATTTCTTTTTCACTTCATGCTGCCAACAGTCCGATGACTAGGGGTTCATCTACACAGGAGAGCTGTAATTAAGATGTCCCACATGATTAAAAAAAGAAAAACAAAAACAAACGAGAAGGCCTATATGGTTACTCTGAAGAACAGAGAAATGGTGCAGGAGAGTAGGTAGTCATCCTTTTCTTCTCGTGCAGCTTCCCTGATGTAAATCAAACACACACACACTCCTAGCCACAACTTAGCTCCAAAGGGGTTTTAAAAAACACCCCCTCCCCATGCCCACTTGGAGCTAACTGCAATTTTGGGGGCAGAATGATTTACATCAGGGAAACTGCATGAAAAGAAAGAGTTAACTACCACGGTGTGACTTCTCTGGATGTCAAAACAACTGTGTGGGCGGCAACAGTTTGTTAAACAGAAGTGGTCATAGATCTTCAGCATATTATCTGGTCCGCATCAGAGCAAAATCCCAACGGTGTTTGCTCTGATCTGCTCATTTTTTTTATTCGCACTTCTCCTTTCTCTCTGCATCATTATTTTCTCTTCTGAAATTTACACTTCCTATAATCATGGGAAAGTTGTAGATTACAGTAAGTGCTGATTGAATGTTATTTTATTGCCACTATAGATTGCGCAGATATATTTTAAAAACTTTACACAGAGATAATTTACTCCCATTTTTCTGCAATGGCCTTTTAATAGTGACTAAACTGACTACCTTGCCTACAGTTTACTCACCGTTCATTTTGGAGAGATGGCAATTTCCTACTGCCGTTCTCAGAGGTGCCCACAGCACCAAGCCTGTGACCCTATTCATGAGTAAACCATACTTATTTCAGGAGCACCTTCTTATTTCGCTGCTCTGATGTTTACAGGGAGAGAGCACCAGTCAAGGTAAGGATAATACGTCTGGATGGATTTCTTCCTTGCCATATTTTTTTTCCTATTCAGCCAGCTTAGAAGGCCTCGTCTAATATTGTTTTCCTCTCACTCTGATGCTGTTTTATCTGCCCTTGCCTTAGATCTCTGCACTGATTCCAGCTTTGGGTTTCTACCCCCACACTTACAGATCTCTGCTCTCAACTCCTGTGGGCTTGTCTTTACCATACACTTAGAGACTAATAGGCCCTCATCCTGTGAAACCATGGGCATTGTCAGGGCTCTTTTAGTAGCAGGAACTCCTTTGCATATTAGGCGACACACCCCTAATGTAGCCAATCCTCCCAGAGCTTACAGTAGCCCCTGTAAGAAAAGCTCTGTAAGCTCTTGGAGGATTGGCTACATTAGGGGTGTGTCGCCTAATATGCAAAGGGATTCCTGCTACAAAAAGAGCCCTGGGTATTGTACTTCAGTGAGGACACCGAAGGGCCTACAATTCCCAGGGTTCTCTGGGAGAAGCCAAAGATGCATGCAACCGGAAGCATGGATATGGACTCTGAAACCTCTCAATCCTCTTCACTCTCCTGTGGCCTATACAACCTTATTTTCTATTGACCCTACATATCAATTTCTCCTTTCCAGGCTGCCATGGCTTTGACCATGCTGCTTCCTCCTGAGGAGAATAAAACCTGACCCACCAACTGTAGCTCATATGCATTTCAATTGTAACCCCAGTCTCCCTTTCCCCAGAGCTACTATGGCTCGTTTTCATTGGCTTTTTAAATATTGTGGTGGTTTTAATTGTAAGCTGCCTCATGCAGGACTCTGAATCACAGAAATATCATAAATAAATAAATACTAATCATCTGTCAATCCCAGTTCTCTTGAGTCCCACCTTATCTTTCTAAAGTAGATGTGCACGGTAAGACTTTAGGGGCAGAGACTCTGTGTGTCACTTCAACTCGTCAGCATAACATCAAACACAACACTGTCACTAAATAAATGATAACCTAAAGATGGAGTCTTCCATCTTCTTACTCGCAAGGTAGGGGGGGAAGGGCCCAATGACTTCAGGACAGTGAAACCCTCTCAAATTAATGAAACAATATCAGAAACTTAGATTGTGTTTTCCTTTCTATATAGATCAATATTTATTTAATTAGCAGAAAGAATGAAAACCTCGGAGATAAGAGAAGGGGAGGGAACAATCTAATTTGCTTGACATGATTTACCTTTCATAAATTCCTGCTGACTTGCACTTAACAAAAGTGCTTCTTTGTCAAACCTCCTTTGCAGTTGCACTCTTCAAAAGCTTTTCTTTTCTTTCTGTCTGTCATGCAGAAGAATTCCTGAGCTGAACTTATGTAAGCAAGACTCTCACAGTGCAATCCTATGCAGAGTTCCACCTTTCAAAGCCCATTGACTTCAATGGCCTTAAAAGAGTCAAAACTTTGCTTAGGATTGCACCGCCAGCATCCTTGGTACCTCCTCATTTATATGGCGACTGCATCCATGAAACCCAATGGGAATGTGAGCCCCACTGCTAGACTACCAAGTCAGTGGATGTATACAGAGGCAGGTCATCAGGTCAGGGACAACATTTCTGAGAGAGAAACAACATTACGGAGACATGTGATATGAGCTAGCAGGCCATACGCAAGGTACAGAACCATTTCTGAATTCAAAGTCAGCTCTGACCTAACCAGTACAAACTCCTCTGTCCCAAGCCTTTCTCTGCAGGAAAAATTTCTGCCTGCCAAAACCAAACCTTAGACATGAGTTGCCAAGCAGAGCTTGAAAGAGTCTCCTCATTGTGTATATCCAAATATAGTGCCCATGACTAGTTCAGAATACTCACGTGGATCCTGCAGGTGCACTGATTCTGCTTCAAAGGCCAACCCACAGGCAGCTCTGTCTCTGCTTCTCCTTGAGCAGACCACTTCAAACTCCATATGGGAGACTGCGGCTTTGAACGCTCCTCCACCTAGAGAGCTTTCTCTACACATAACGCTAGCATCTTAAGGAGATGGTAGCAACTATCCTAGCCTCCTTCCTTGACCCGCTACAGTTTTTTGTCGCCACAGTCAGCATTCAGATATGCAGGGCTATTTTTGGGCAGGAACACACAGGAACGGAGTTCCGGCTGGCTTCTGAGTTGGCCATGCCTACAGCCTTCCCCCCCTCGGGTTCCCCAGGCGCCTCACAAGCTGCGGGGTGCCTGGGGAAGCCAAGCCAATCCAGGGAGGGAAGGCAGTTTAATCTGCCTTCCCTACTCAGGTTCCCCAGGTGGCCCACAGCTGCGGGGCACCTGGGGAAGCTGATCCAGAAACTGCCTTCCTTCCCTCGGGTTCCCCATGCACCCCGCAAGCCACGGGGCACCTGGGGAAGTCGATCCTGGGAGGGAGCTGCACTGTCAGGGGTGTGGCCTAATATGCTAATGAGTTTCTGGTGTTGGGTGTGGCCTATTATGCTAATGAGTTCCGGCTGGGCTTTTAAAAAAATATGCATCTTTCCCCTACTTGCAACCTAAAGTGATGCAATCCAAAAAAGTTGCTATTCGACTCTGCTGATTATTATGACAAGCCCTGAGATGGTAGATGATAGTTTGACTTCTAAATAGAGAAGAGCCAATCCTGCCCAGTTCCAGTTGGAAAATAATTATGACCTATTAGATTATTTTTCTGGACATCTGCTTTGTTCATCTAGATTCTGAAATTCTGACCAATGTGCCAGTATATAGCGCGTGCGCGCACACACACACTCTAATATAGCTGCCTTCTCCGTAGGAGCAAAAAGTGCATCCCTGCAGCTCAGAGACTTCCATGAAATGGACTAGACCCGTGCAGGGCTCTGGATCCATGTGCGGAACTTTTGCCTTTGAGGAAAGATACATATAACTGGCATTGTTATAAGCCTCGCAAACTGACAGGCATGCCTTCCAGGGAGAGTTGGGTAGATTTATTCCCCATTTCTTTGTTGGCAGTTAGCAGAATTTTCATTTGGAATTTGGCAACTGTAAGTCAGGTAAGCTGCTTCTTACGAATTTCGCTAACAGGCTTCAAAATAAAACTTACAGGCCTGATAAGTTGAAGGGTCGCTGCTGGATGCCAAAGACTATTCTTCAGCTCTGAAAGGTATTTTTAAATTGCTTCACCAGTACTCAAATGCCCAAACACTTGTTGGCTTTTTTCCTCTTCAGCAATGTTATTTTGAAGCCTTTTTCTGAGGAAGGACGGAATTCAGAGTGGCCCTAATTGCTTTCTGTACCTTTACCTGCTTACAGTTTTTTTTAAAAAATCTATAACTAGTAATCTGTGTGCTTTTGCTCCTGAAAGTTAATTAATTGCTTTTAAGAGGTATGATTCCCCTGCTTGCAAGTTACTTTGCTGATTGCAGATGTAGATGCTTTATTATGTGTTAATCACTTCTGAGATACTTGTTAGCTTGTCAGGTTTGTTTCTCGATAACATAAATGCTGGACTTCTCCTGAAAAGGAGGTTGCCAAGACAACTAGAACTCTTTGGATATGGCTTTTTGGGTAGGCTCGCTAAATAAGAATTTGATCAAGAAAAGATGGTGTTTTTCATTGGTCAAAAGGTCACATAGCCATCAAATTTACAATATCCAGTATGTCAAGCATCTGGAGGAAATCCACATAGGGAACAGGAAAGCAGAATAAGAAATAATTAAAGGAATAACTTATGTAATGAAGAAAAACATATTATGTATGTTAAAAAAAATATGCAAATACAACTGAGCACGTCCAATGGTTCCAAACCTGCATATTGAGCTTGAACAGGCTGCTGGGCCTATCTTCAAAATTTAGGTTATTTACATATCCAAGTTTCTTCAGAGTCATGGATCAATTATGTGTCAGCACCAAGGGTAATAGGCAAAATAATCTCATGTACTATGGAAAAACCAAGCCTCCCATCCAAGCAATCACAGTAGCAAAGCATTCTGTACTTAAACTGGCAGCAGTGGACAGGTAGATAACAGCTGAATTACACAAGCAGCAGAATTGCATGGTGCAGGTTTTGCTAGACAGTGGTCCTGGTCACACGGAGAATTTGCCGCGCGGAAGGCATGAATGTCAGGCGGATTTTCAGGGTGCAATCACACCACAACATCTGGGAAGCATAGCGCTCCCGTGGCCAACCTGTGGCATCCCGCCAAAGATGCGGAGTTAAAAAGTACTGTGGAAAGTGCACTAGTATCTGGAAAATGCGGGGCAAAGGTGGGCATCTGATTGCGGGAGCACTAGTATCCCGTGGCATCCAGCGCCCATCCATGTCATGTCGTAAACCAGATGTTTTACTGCGCATGCGCACAAACACGAAACTGAAAGCAGTGCCGCGCCGCAGAATGGCGCATGCGTACAAATGCCCGTCTGATCCGGAAGCAGTGGTTTGCGATCGCCACTTGTATGATTGCACTGTGCCGCTTCTTTGCCATGCTTCAGCATCGCCATGTGATCGGCAGCTAACAGCCTAAGCGCGGAGACTTGGGGGACTGTGTGATCGGGCTACCGCACTTTATTTTGCTCTGAGGTGAACAGCCACGCCTCCCCCCCCGTGTTATTTGGCCCATGTGACCACAGCCAGTATTGGCCAGACTGCAGAAGAAAGCATTCATGATTGAATGATCTCTCATATAAAAATTTTCCCTGCACATATAATGCAAGCATGTCAGGAAGATGGCTAGGTTAGATAATGCCACATGCTTCTGCTGACCATCTAGCTCAGGACTTACTGTCAAAGCCTTGCTGAAACAGACTGCACTGTCATGCGTGGTGAAGCCTCCTACCTTGAATTCCATAGGCGTGTATTTCTCATTCTTGGGTGTTGTGTTGCCTTTGTAATGGAGATGGTTGGGAGTGGTGGGGTGAATAACGGTAGACTCCTGGGATTGCCTCTGGCAGCGCTGGCAGTAAACGTAGATCACAAAAGTTAAAAGGCTCGAGCCAAAGAAACAAGAGACCCCCGTGGCAATTAGATGGATAAGGCTGAAACCTGGAAAAGGCAGTGAGAAAAAGATGCTGTGGTTAGAAACATAAACCACCCTGAGACACAAGGAAAGGTCAGCTATAAATTTTAAATAAATAAATAACAAGACCAACTGAGAGCTACCTTTTCGGATGTAATTTTTTTAAAAAAGAGATGTTGCCTCCCGGCTCTGGGATTCAGAGGCTTAGTGCCTTAGTGCCTCTGAATGTGGAGGTTCCTCTCAGCCACCATGGATAGTAGCCACTGATAAGATTTATCCTCCATGAAGCTATCTAGTCCCCTTTTAAAGCTGTTTATTCCTGTGGCCATCACTACATCCTCTGGCAGCAAATTCCACATTTTAATCACTTTCTGTGCAGGGAGAGAGGAAGGCCTTTCTTCTCTTTTTAGAAAAAGTTGTTTATCAACTGATATAAAAACACAACTTAAGTGATATCTCTTCAAACAATTTTCATCCAACGATGAATCACCTAGATGCAATCTAGTGAACAGAGGAAACCTCCAAACAGTAAGATGCTTGACACAAATTCCATAACTGTATCCTCCTCAATCTATGTGGGAAAACAATGTGTTCAAACAAAACAGACAATTCTGATATGCTACTAGGCCTTCATATATTTCTACCTTCTTCTATATATTTCTACTTTCTTAATCCTTTTCATGAGCATATGTTGTGTTATTATCATTACACTGATGACATCTTTTGTCTTTTTGACGGAGCTGACGTCATTTCTGCTTTTGTGGACTGGTGCAATTCTTTGCACCCATCTAAATATTAAGTTTAATTTTGAAAGTAGTCCCTCCTATATTAACTTTTTGGACACCACTGTTTTTGTTTTGAACCAAATGAAGTTAGGGGTCAAGCTCTATCATAAGCCCACAGATTGTAACTCTCTCCTACATCATAAGCCCTTCCATCCTGTACATATTAAAGACTAGGAGGGAAGCCCGTTGTAGGGACAATACAATGGGCGCTAGAAAGACAGGTCCTCCCGTCTCGCGATTTCTCCCCCCTCCCCAGACTCCATGGTCTCTGGGCAGTGACTGGCTTCCTGGCCGGCTGCCACTGGGAGCCGCTGGGGCGCTTCGACGGCTTGTGCCCCGATGGTGCCGCAGCCCTTGGCCATGTGCCGGCTGGGTGCTGGTGTGGCTCGGTGGGCCACCACAGCTGTGGGGTCAGCAGCAAGAATAAATATAAATAAATATATATATATATAAATAAATATAAATAAGAATGGGCCCAGTCCAACAACTCCACAGCTGGCGAAGGGGCTGGGGCAGTGGTTGCATAGGACCAAACCGAGGCATGTCCCACCACTTCCCCCCCTCCCTAGACCCCAGGGCGCCACTGCATCCATCAGCCTATGGGCCATCTTGATGGCTCTTAACTCGGGCAGCGCGTCAGTCCCCGTCTGTGCGCAGGCTGGGCTGTCCCACGACGGCCGCGGTGGCAGGACTGGCCTTGGCTGGAAGAGCCTGCAGGCAGTGAAGAGGCCGGGGTGTCCATCACATCAGAGGGAAGTGAGGGCTGCTGCTCCTTCCCAGACCCTGGGGGCCTGCTGTGTCCGGCGGCCTCCAGGCGGTCTCCGTGGCTCTTTGCTCCAGTGGTGTGCCAGGCCCCGTCTGCTCACAGGCTGGTGACTGACGTGCATGGGGCCTTGGCGGTGGTGGCAGAAGCAGTCTCAGGCCAATGCCCCCACTGAACAGGCTGGGGCGTCCATTGTCTCAGAGCACAGTGAGGGCCGGTCGCCCACTTTCTCCCCCCTTACCAGACCTCGGGGTTGAGGGAACGGCCCATTACTGGCTCCCTGCCCAGATGGGTCTGGTCACAGGGCAGATGGCCCCTGCAGTCGCCCAGGGTGAGGACGATCGCTGCAGGGGTGGCAGGAATGGGCTTGGTCTCCAAAGCATCCAGCTGCCAGAGTGTGCATCCTGTCCGGTGGCTCCCCGCATACTGAGGGTGAGAGGCTGGCCTGTGGCTCTGCGGGTGGGACTGAGCCAACACAGCAAGGCAAGTTAGCCAGCTGCCAGGGACCCGTTTGTGAGTGGCAGTTCAGGCAGCCAACTGATTTTGGTGTGAATCAAACCTTGCCACCCCAGATCAGCTTTATAATATAGGAGAGATAATCTCCCATACAGTCAGTTTCTTCGAGCTAAGAGAAAGTCTACCAGTTTGATGAATTATACAGCTGAATCTAACAATCTTGTTAGAGCCTTTGCACAGAGGGGGTACCCCAAAGAGTTGAACTTTAGAGCCAAGAGGAGGGCAGATGCATTAACTAGGGACGAAATTTTTACACAACAAAAACATTCACATAGATCTCCCTTCTCCTTGTGCTTTGCAATTCTGTCCAAGATCAAACAGGATTGTTAGCATACTCTGCAGGCATTGGCATATCATACAGCATTTACAGGGGTGTTCTAATTCCCCCAAAATAGGCTATAAAAGGAGTTCCAACATTCAGGATATGGTTGTTCATTCTGATACAAGTAGTTTTCAGTCCAAGTCTAATTTGCCAGCAGGACATTTCAAATGTGGTAAAAACTGTTTAGTATGTCAACATACCACCCAGACTAATGAGATCACAATAAACAATTTCATATGGAGACTGAAACAATTCACTAATTGTGGGTCTGCAAAAGTGATCTATGTTTTATGGTGTTCTTGCCCCAGATATTATGTGGGGTCTACCATGAGGAGTTTAAAAACTCGTATATTGGAGAATATGTCCCTGGTAAGACTTAAGAATCAAGATGCTCCCATTGTGAGCCACTATTTGGATCAAAAACATGAATTTAATGATCTACAATGTTTGGCAATCCATAGGGTGGTTAGTAACAAGACATATGATATTCATGGTGTTCATGGACTATTGCTTCAAAAGGAAGCTTTTTTAATACACAAATGTAACACAGTATCTCCTCATGGCTTAAATGTATCCTTAGACCTCAGTTCATTTTTATAAATGGTATATTTGTGGGTATTATAGCCTGGATTCTGGTTCATTTTATCATTCATGGTGTTTGTTTTCCACAAGTAGCATCTATATTATTGGGCTTTTGGTCATGTATGTAATGTTGGGATTTTCCCTTGAATTCTGTAATGTTATTCAATGTGCTGGAACTGTTAAGATTGTAATACTGTATTCTTCTGGAAATTGTGTAGTTTTACAATCTGGTTCAGAATTCAAGCAGTTAGCTTAGTTATAGTCATAGTTGTTAACTCTGTGAGATGTTGTGAGTACTGTTCCTTTAATTCTCTTTGGAATCATCAGTGCAGCTGTGTTTTATTAGTGTGGTCTTTCTGGGTTGTTCCTATGGAGCCTTCTACAGAGTTGTTTGACTTGTGCATTGTAGCGTTGTGAGCTTTGGGTGAGTACAGCAAGCTAGCTCTCTTTTTTCCCTCATTTCTATGTAAAGTATATTGTGTTATATTGTATTTGTAATTCAGTTCCAGGAAAAATAATTTGCCTGAAGAAGAATTTCTCGAAACACACAACTTTTGCCTGGGAGGTGTGTTGCATTGATGCTTGCTGCATCTCTTTTCAGAAAGCAAAACAGCCTACAGTACTGGCATTAACGACTGCTGCATCTCTCATCAGAAAACAAGATAGTCTATAGCATTGAATCCTGTCTGCATATTCGTCTCTGTAGCTGTGGACTTTTCTACAAGATATATATTGTTCCTTAGGTTTTTGTTATCAAGGTGCTGTCATTAATAAGATACACCAGGGTCTTTATTGTATACTTAAGTATATGATTTAAACAAATATATGAAGGCATAGTAGCATAGAATTGTGGGTTTTTTGAACACTGTGTTTTTCCATGTTTACTCCCTTTCAATCTATACCTGGCATGATGCATTAATAAGTGAAATTCCCGAATGTCAACTAATTCATGCTGCTCTGTCCATAAACGTCAGCTTTAATTAGAGAACTCATCACCAAGTACTTATCCTGATTGCCTTAAAATACTACAGGAAGGCACCACTATTATTATTATTTTCTTACTATCATGGAACTCAAAGACAGCGTATACAGGGTTCCCAGGAGGTGTCCCCTCTCTTAACTCTTGCAAGTTTATCATGTTGGTTTTTACCAAGCATACAACAAAGGAACAGCAGTGGCTAGTGACACAGGACAAAAGTTTAAGCCTTAGCTGCTGTTGACCAAGAAAGAGAGGTGCCCTACATCTTCCAAGGCTATAGGATGCAGTTGAAGCTGTTTGGCTGTCACCGTTTACTACTTTCTACCACACCTCACCAGCTAACACAGTGAAGGATTATGTGCTTTCTTTGTGTAAAGCACATGTGTACTCTTGCTTATAGATTAAGACATTTCGATGAGTGGACTCTCCCCATGTGGCAAATCAAGGCAGCCCCCAGGAGCAACAGAGACAGCAAGAACAGCAGAACTGACTATTGTTTGCCTTGATTCCTGATGAACAATGAAGGCAGAACCCCAGCTGGAAGCTGCTGCCATTAAGGCAGGGATCTACTGCATAAAGAGTTCAAAGAGAATGGCTCCTGGAGTATAACCTTCCCCAACATACATACATAGACATGTAGATTTCAAACAGTTCCATTTCAGTGGGTGACCAAGGAAATGTACATATACTGCAAAGAAATGTAGCAGGCAGTGAAAAGTAGCTGAGGAAGATGAATATACAGGGAGAAAAGGAGGAAGTTTAAAAGAGGGGAAGGGAGGAATGGAAAAGTTTTCAGAGTCACAAAGTTGGAAAGAAACTTGAGAGTTTATTTAGCTTAAGGCAAGATTTCTTAGACCCCATCTATACTATCCACATAGATTTTTTAAAATCAACTTAATGTCCCTGTTTCACCAAAGAATACTAGGAATTGTAGTTGAGAGAGATGCTGAGGATTCTGCCAGGTATCTGAGCCGCCATCCCCTCCCCACTACAATCCCCCTCTCTGGGGAACTGGTTTATTTGGAATTCTTGCCTAGAAATTTAAATTTGTTCATCCTGAATAGGAGGATTTGAATTCTGTGCCCCTGGATACTAATGGTGTTCCTCTGCCTTTAAAAGGGACATTTCAGGGCAGGCCCGTAGCTACAGTGGGGCATTTTGGGGCCTGGCCCCCCAACTTCCATCCAGCCCCCAGCTCTCTGGGCCATCTGGAGAACTCTCCACCACCGCCCCTTCCCCAAGCACAACTTGCCTCCCCACTTAGGCAGGCAGAGTGCGAATGCTGCAAAAGTGAATTTTTAAAATTTTTATTTTTATTTTGTGACATCAGTGCCCCCTGACTTATTTAAAGGCCCCCCGAATTACAAAATCCTGGCTACAGGCCTGTTTCAGGGGAAATTTCAGCTTGTACACCTTATCTGTGAACTATGAGACCTCTACTTTATTCACTTAAACAGTGCTGAATATTCTATCTAGCTTAGCTGATTTCTGATAACTTCCCCAATCCTCAGTCCTGCATTTTACAAAGTTTCCACGGCCATTCAGGTGTCCCTCCATAAGAACATAAGAGAAACCAATGCTGAATCAGGCCAATGGCCCATCTAGTCCAACACTCTGTCACACAGTGGCCAAAAATACCAGGTGCCATCAGGAGGTCCACCAGTAGGGCCAGGACACTAGAAGCCCTACCACTGTGCCCCCCCCCAGCACCAAGAATAGAGTGCTGTGATTCCATGTGATTGTGCAAAACATCTTGATAACCAAGACAGTCTTTAAGTCCATGTGATTGTGCAAAAGATCTTGATAACCAAGACAGTCTTTTAAGTTACAAATAGTCCATTTTCATAGAAAGTGTGTGTGGGGGGGCTCTGTATGGTGTGTTTTTCCATACCCCATTTGTGAGAGGCAACAACAGAATTTTCTAGTAATTATATTTTTGCCAGATATTGTATCAAACTCAGGGATTGAATATTACAATGGATATAGATTATAACAACAAATAAAACTGTAATGACAAGACAGGCGGTGAAAACATCAATACCAATGCATAATGCTGAACATAAGGTTAATAAGAGACTCTAGAGTTGAGGCACACACAGGGTGGAAAAAAAATGAGACATGCTGATGTTAATGGGGCTGAATTCCTAATTCTACTGGCTTCTCTGAAGTTACATGCACTAAAAAAAATTAGACTGGAAGTTTTGCTAATGGAGTCTTTGTTTCTTCTGTAATTGTCCTATAGTTTTCTGTGCTGAGAGTGACTGATGAACACACCATTGTGACTCACCAGGAATCTGCTTATTTGTGTGACAAAAACTCAAGAGCACATTTTTATGACACAAAACCACCCCTTGCTAGTAACTCTCATAATAGACATGGTGCTCCCTGGGAACAATTTTGTGTGGGCAACCCTCCCCCCCAAGAGTCTTTTGATCTAGCTGGACTGGGCAGTTGGTTGGGAGAAAAGTCGGAAGACTACCTGGAAAATCTAGCAGTCCACAGCGGATTTTGAGGATGCGAGTTTGGTGAGAACTCTAAGAATTATCTGCTACAGAACTGCGTCACTGCTACCCCCCCAGAGCAAAAATATAGTTCCCAGGACTCCCTAGTGAGAGGAAATGACTGTTAAACCCATTTAAATCTGTAATGTACATATAACCTCCAAGGGAGAAGAAAGACATTTTCTTATGGAAATCTTAGTACTAGGGAAGCGTTTTGCATCACAATTAGGTTTTGCTCTACAATGCATCACCGATTCAACCTTAGGGCCAACAGCATGTTTCTGAGAAATTCTTTACATTGGTTTATGGACACGAATTCCCTCAAAGAATCCAAATTGCACTTTGGCGAGGATGCAGTACATTCTCTGTTAGCAATACCCCGTGCTGTCCTTCCTTGCTGAACCAGAGTTCCCAGGGTAAGGGAATCTTCAATTAACTCAAGTCTGTTGTGTAAATATGTATTAACTGGTAGGACATTTCAAATGACCAAAACAAGTTCTTTGTTAACTAGCTTGGGCAAAATTTCTACTGTCCAAAAGTAACCTGTATGTCAAAAAATCAACTTCCATAGAGACAGAATATTTAAAGAGAAAAGTTACAGTCCATATTTCCAGGTGGTTTTGCTACAGGAACCAAGAAGGGCAAATTTCCAGTCTGCCCCATCAAAAGACTCCAGGGTGTGATTCAGGAGGAAATGCTAGGATTGTTTCCTCCATGTTCTGTAATATGGATGCTGTAATTCCCTGAACTGGAAACAAATAACTGACATGATGGAAACTATATCCTGCACAGCCTCATTCTGCTTCTACTGATATCAGTGGCCAAGTGTTTAGTCCACTGAAAGAGAGGGCTTAAGATTCAGCATATTCTGACTGTGCCAAATACGCTCGTGCCAAGTTATATTGCTTAAAATATGTAAATTATGCAAGTTGGCCTTTTATTATTGCCATCCAGTTTAGATACCAACCTCTGCTTGTGGAACACTGTAGAAAATGGATGTGAAGAATACTAAAATCATCAGGTTCCCAAGTGCTAAAAAAGTGACAACCTTTGCAAAATTAATTAGTGTTCTCAAAAATGTTGCTAGCCTTACCAAAACATCTTTTGAAGAAAACAGGAATTTAATGGCACCTTAAAGGATAACAAAATCTATTCCAGCATGAACTTTTGTGAGTCAAAGCTTGCTTGATCAGATGCAATTTCTTTGTTTCCCATTTTTTGCTTCCTCAAGTTCCTTGGAAGACTTGCCTGAACAAATTTGTCTCAAATATTCCCATTAGATAGAATGTGGTAGCAATGCAAGAGTTAACTGAGCCCTCAAAATTAGGACGATGAGGAATGTATCTCTGATTTTTCAGGTCCGTTTAAAAGGAGGTACAATGCAAAGCACTGTGATTTCTCTACTATTTAATTATCCTGACAACCTCCCTCCCCAAAATTAAATTCTTAAACCAGAAACCTGAGCAGCAAATATCCCCCTACCCCTGACTCAGACAATGAGACTCTAGTGGAATCCAGGCTATCAACGGGATGTGCACTGCATAGATTAATGGTGGGGTTGAAGCTGCCCGGAAAAGAGAAGTCACATTAAGATAAAAATAAGATCTATAGTTAGTTGTACTCTACCTCCACAGTTCGTGCTCTCATCAATGCTTGAGGCTGGCAGGATCACTAGACAAAGAGCAAAACAGTGGGGGGAAATGTCATTTTGTCATTGACGACATGGTACAGGCAATTAAAACCCCTTCGCTTGACACATGGTGCGTTAATCTCTGAAGCAACCGGAGGCCCTCCCAGAGCTTTGGCAAAAAGCACGGAATGATATTTATAAAAAATCTCATTAAATATACTCTCTATCGCATCAGAAACATAGATTGCATTACAAATTACTGAAATGCAACACATAATAAGCATATTTAGCAATGCTTGATTTGGGCAAATCTAAAGCAGGGGTGTCAAACTCGTTTGTTATGAGGGCCAGATCTGACGTAAATGAGACCTTGTTGGGCTGGGCCGTGTGTGTCATAAAATGTAATGCCAGGTAGCAGAGATATAAACTTTATAAAGGTCACAAACACAAAGGGTTTTTTTAACTTAAAATAAAAACATGCTTAAAACATTTGCACTCTTGCAATATTTTGTTTATTTAACGGTGTCTGATAACTGACACCCCTTGCTCTGAATTATTACATCAAAATGTCTGTGCTGTTGCAATCTTTGAGTCTGCTGTTCAGGTGTGCATCTGTAAGCTGCAAACCTACAATGACGCAGCAGCAGCAGGACTGGAAGAAGAAGCAGAAGACAGCCGGTTCCACTGCGGGCCTGATAGAAGAAGCCCTCCGGGGGCCTGATCCAGCCCCCGGGCCACATGTTTGACACCCCTGGTCTAAAGACTCAAAGGACGTGTTTGTGTTTTTCATGTTGCATTCACAAATCACTCAAATGCCAACTAAACTTTTGCTTTCACAAAACATTTGAATACTGCATAATCCATCATCTGCTTTAGAAACATCAAGCAGTCAGTTATGCAAACCATAACCATAACTCACCATCACGACCACCACCACCACCACGCAGGGAGTGGGTGTAGCACAGTTTATTCAAAACTATGGGGAATTTCAGACAGATGATATAATCCGGAAGAGGAACGGTTCCCAAACGGTTTCTGGTCTGGCATTTCAGACAGAACCGTTTTAGAACCGGTTCCCTACCGGAATATATTTGTAATTTCACACAGAATCGCTTCTGTCCCGTTCAGGAAACGGGGCTGAAGCGTTTTACCTGTCAACCGCTTCCAAGTAGTCGTCAGTTTCTTCTCCCGGATCGGATACGCTTTTTCCCGCCTTTTTCGCCCGCGCGGGCGATCTCCGGCTTTTTTTTTTTTTTGAACATTCGCTTTAGAGCAATAGCATCATAGCAACCCCATTGGAATGCCTGCAGTGTTGTTTTTATAGCACTATAGCGCTATAGCGCTCTAAAGCGAACATTTTTTAAAAAAAAAGGCGTGGCGGGAGCCGGCGGGAAAACAAAGCGGTGCAATCTGAATTGCCAAACCGCTTCTGATTCGGCTCTTTCGTCGGTCAGGGAAAGCCATGTGTGAAATGGCAGCCCTGTACCGGTTTACTTCAAGACGAATCAGAAACGGCTTCAATCCGGCAGAGTCTCAGTAATGTGAAATTCCCTTATATTCCAACTGTAGCGATTTGATTCCTTTGAAAGTAACATGGAAACAATATATAGGCTACACAACTATAAAGCAAAAGGTAGATTTGTGGACCACGGGTCTATAAACTGTTATGAACTGCTGAACCTCTGTGTTCATATACACTACACCTTTATATTCCATATCTGTGACAGGTCACTGCTCTCTTGCCCTACCTATGAGTTTCCTTGGAGGCATCTGCCCGGTTTCTGTCAGGGTCAAGATGTTAGACTAAATTGTCTAACTCTGCAGTTTCAGCTTACATTGCTATGTCCTTAACGCCTAAGCTAATGGTGCAGAAAATGAAGTCTCTGCTTAGTTCACAAATCACAAAACCTCCATGTAGAAATTCCCCACTGTTTTTTATGAATCTCGTCCTCAAAGATCTATCATCTAATCCGTCCGTAGCTAAGAAATGTGACGGCAAAGCTTGCCAGTGTTTCCCCATTACCAATAATTTATTTTTATTTATTTGATTTTTTTCAATCATCCTCCCCCCAGCAGCCAGACTCAGAGCAGTGTACAACATGGTCATAAAACATCAATTAAAAACAAATTTAAACCAGTAACAGAGAAATGTAGCTAGAGATGGCGCAAGAAAAGCCAGTAACGCCGCCATCTCACCGGGGGGGAGTGTCAGAATGGAACTGCTGCTGTCCTCAACTGAACACCTGGCGGAACATCTCTGCCTTACGGAACATGTGAAATGGTAACAAGTCCCACAGGGCCCGGATGTTATTTGGCAGAGAGTTCCAAAAGGTTGGAGCCAGGATCCTAAACAACTCCTTAAGCTGGGTAGTTTTCCTACTCTGTGACGTCTTTTCTTTTTATATCTGAACTATGGAAAACCAGACATCCCAATAAACCCACTACTTCCTGCAACATTACAAGTGGTAATCAACTCCTTTTACAAGGGCTTTGGAAAGCCCATCCTATATTCTTATAAATCACCAGGTCTCTGACCTGAGATCCTTCCTTGCCTCTACAAAATGCGTGAAGTTGTACCTACCAGGGATTTCATTGTACAGACAGTCTTGGTATTGTGTGCTGTTCCCGACACATTGAGAGGATCCTGGATTGTGGATTTCACAGTAACGACTACGGTACTGGATCCCATCTTCATTACATAAACTCCATTCAGACCATTCAGACCATCCTCCTTAAAAAAAATATCAAAGGAATATGACACCAGAAAGAAATTAAACACATGATAATCACAATGTCAAAGCAAAGCAAAATATAGTTCAGAAAGTTACATAAGTTAGCCGAACATTTAGAGACACTCTTAACAACCCAATAGCAGAGAAAGTCTTCAGTGATAAGCACAAAACAGATTTCAGAGCAGCACAGCTGGTCATATGAGGCTTGTGTCAAGCCCAACAAGGCTTCCTTCTGTCCATCAGAACTTGTATAAATGTTCCAATGGCCAACCACTTCATTTAGCTATTGTTTGGGAGTAAGCAGCATATTAAAAAAATAACATTATGATTCATTCTCTTTTGATAGGAAGATATTTAAGGGCCATCAGTGGAATTACACCCAGCCTGGAGTCACACACACACTACTGAAACATGGGCTTAAAAAATACACCGTCAAATAGCACCTCAAGAACATTTACACTGCGCAACTGTGATTATTACTGTTATTTATTTATATGAAAATGGTACATTTTATCTGTCTTGTGAGACTGAGTACTATTTATGTAGTAGAAATAAGGCATATAAACACTTCAACTAAATAAAATATAGTAATAGTAGTATTTGTATTGTGCTTTCCAATATTCAAAAAATATTTATTTTTGAAGTGGTTAAGACACTGGACTGCAGGCTGGAAGGTCAGTAGTTCAGCAGTTTGAGAACCTAGTGCCGCGTGAGGGAGTGAGC
Organism: Gekko gecko; assembly: GCA_029375565.1. Taxonomy (NCBI): domain Eukaryota; kingdom Metazoa; phylum Chordata; class Lepidosauria; order Squamata; family Gekkonidae; genus Gekko; species Gekko gecko. The sequence goes on along the minus strand of JAPDNY010000003.1, from coordinate 71,012,695 downwards.
TCCTGTCTCTGGTTCCAGCTCCTGCCAACCTAGCAGTTAGAAAGCAAGAAACTGCAAGTAGATAAATAGGTACCACTTTGGTGGGAAGGTAACAATGTTCTGTGCGCCTTGGCATTTAGTCATGCTGGCCACATGACCATGGAAATGTCTTCAGACAGCGCCAGCTCTTCGGCTTGGAAATGGAGATGAGCACTGCAGTCCTAGAGTTGGATTCGACTGGCTTTCGAGCAAGGGAAAACTTTACCTTTCTGTCCTCCTCCCTACATTTTATCCTCACAACAAAAACCTTGTGATGATTCAGACCTGAGTCTCCCAGTCCAACACCCTTAACCACTGAACCACGCTGGCTAGAACATAAGAACATAAGAGAAGCCCATGTTGGATCAGGCCAAAGGCCCATCCAGTCCAACACTCTGTGTCACACAGTGGCCAAAAATACCCGGTGCCATCAGGAGGTCCAGCAGTGGGGCTAGGACACTAGAAGCCCTCTCCCTGTTGCCCCCACCCCAAGCACCAAGAATACAGAGCATCACTTGCTCCAGAGTCCCTATCTATAACTTGTGGCTAATAGCCAATGATGGACCTCTGCTCCATATGTTTATCGAATTCCCTTTTGAAGCCGTCCATGCTTGTAGCTGCCACCACCTCCTGTGGCAGGGAATTCCATGTGTTAATCACTCTTTGGGTGATTATTATCTTGAACACATGAAGCTGCATTATACTGAATCAGACCTTCAGTGCATCAGAGTTAGTATTGTCTACTTGGACTGGCAGAGACTCTCCAGGATCTCAGGTAGAAGTCTTTCACATCCATTTAACTAGAGATGGCAGAGATCGAACCTGAGTCCTTCTGCATGCCAAGCACCTGCTCTACCACTGAGCCCCTCCTTGTAATCCTTTTTAAACCCCAGTAAGATGTTTAAGTATTAGTTTCTCCATATTATAGTTTGGAAGCTGCAACTGTGGTTTGCCTAAGGCATCCTAAGAAATGGCAGAAACCAGATTCACACCATGCACTTTATGATTTACAGCTCAATGATACATTGTCAGTGGGATTCTATATAGTTAGTTTATGATACCTCAGAGTCTTACTCAGTAAAACAAAAAAGAAACAAAACAGGGCAGCATTTTGGTCTCCATGATATCCACCTTGATCTTTAAGCAGTTAACAAAATTCACCAGAAGAGATTTAAAGTACCAAGTCATGGGGTACCCAAAAGAGCTAAAAGAGACCTTTAATTTTGACAGGATGATATGTTTATTTGCCTAGTTAACACAAATTCAATGATTCGCTGAAAATGGTCTTAGCATTTGCAGTTGGGCTAAGGTTTTATGAACTTAAAAATGCAAACCCATTCTGAATAAGAAATTTATCTTCTGGCTTTAATTACTTTTCTCCATCATTCAAAGTGAACTAGAGAAATTCAGACTGCAGTACCTTCACACAAATGGGTATTGCACAGTGCTTCCTCTGTGTGCAGCCCAATGCAGATGTCCTCGCCATTAGAAGGTGCTGGGTTGGTACAGGTTCGGGTGCGCTGGTAGTGTCCACCACCACAAGTTGCTGAGCACTGGGACCAAGGAGTCCAGCAGGACCATGATCCTTTCACTATGGATTATTAAAAAAAATGGAGAGAGGAACATATTATCATTTTGGTATTTAATCAGCATAAGGATATGGGATTCTCAGCCAAAAATTATGGAATTGTTGCAAGAATGAAGGGGCAGGAAGTTAGGGCAGAAACCTTGGGCGTTTTAGAAAGCATCATATTCAGTATGGAAAACAACTAATACACTTTGCTCACACCACTGCCTGTAACTCTATGGCTCCTTCCCCCAACCCAGAACCACATCACTGGTCCTTTTTGTGCTGCATTCCCCAGATGGCCAACTACGAAACCCGAAAAGAGAAACCGTAAAGGTTCATAGGTTCTACTTTCAATTTCCCTTCCCTAGTGCACACACCTCTCACAAGAGAAGCAAGGAAGATGATCACGAGGTCGTTTTTAAAAGTATTAGTGGGACCTCATCTAAAATGCCAGTTCTGTGTATGAACTGTAGAAGTCAGCTGGCTACGAAGTCACAGAGCCATTCTTCCCTATTCCCTAAAACAGTTTTCCAGTTATAAAATTGAGGATAAAAAAGGCAACCAACGAAAGTTTAAATTATTTAAAATATTTAACGAAATTAAGGAAGGCAGCTCACTTGAAGCATGGGGTGGGGAGAAGGGAGCAAAAATGATGGTTAAACCAGCCTTTAACTTAGACAGAATGCAGTCCAACTCAAATAGCTGCTGTGGGACCCCTCTGCACCTCCTCCGTAACTACTGTGTCTTTTCACTCTCCAGTTGCATCCTACACCACTGCCGTTCTGACACATTACAAGATGAAATCAGCAACAGTATGACACGGAATCACTTTTAAAAAGTAACGTTCACAAACTGGTTCAGATTCCTCTTTCTCTCTCTCTCTCTGTATCTCAGAGCCACAGTTGGGCAAGGTTTTATAAGGGACGGAGATGGAGATATGGCCGTGCTCGGTCTCCTTCCAAACTTCGTCCCATCCTGAGACATGTTGGTAGTAGGGCTATGCAATTGTACCCTTCTCCGACAGTGATGTTGTGCAATGCCAGGTCCATTAATAACAAGACCTTGACTCTGCAAGCTTACTTTGCAGCTCCAAAAGTGGACCTGGCATGCCTGACCAAGACCTAGGTGCGTGAGGGCGGGATAGTCGCCCTGAAACAACTGATCCCCCGAGGTTTCTCAGTCCTCCATTAGTCCCAGTCTAAAGGGTGGGGGGAATGGCGGTACTTATCCAAGAGTCTTTCTCCTTCAGGCCACTCCCTACACCAAAAATTGCCAGCATTGACTGTGTAGGCCTGGTGTGGGATGCAGAGGAGAGTTTGGCCATCTGGCTGGTGCATTGACTGCCTAACACACCGGTAGATACCCTGTTGAGCCTGCTGGAGGCAGTATTGGGCTGGGCCTTGGAGCACCCCAGACTTATTCCTGGGGGACTTTAATAGCCATGCTGATGATATTGCCTCCTCACAGGCTATGTACCTAGTATCATCTATGGCAGCACTGGGACACTCTCAGTTTGTATCAGCTCCCACACACCAAGCAGGCCACAAGCTGGATTTGATTTTTGGGATTGGGATAAATGTGGATCTGGAAGCCATTGATGCAGTGTCATGGTCAGACCACTTAGTCCTAAAAGCTTGTATGAGCACCTCAACTCCTCATTTAGGCAGTGAGCTGAATTATACTCACCCATGGAGACTAATGGATCCAACTGGTTTCCAGAATACTCTGCAGGATTTGATGCCCCTGGCCAGTCATTAGATGAGCTGGTGGAGGATTGGCACAACCGACTCTCTGAAGCCATCAACAAAATCACTCCCTGGCATCCCCTTCACTTCCATTCCAAATTATCCCCTTGGTATACCTCAGAGCTATGGAGGATGATGAAATGGGAGCTAACACAGCTAGAGTGAGTGTGGTGGTGTACTGGCGACAAAGCTGCAAGAACATCTTATGGGACATTTATGAAAGCTACCAAGATGGAATTCTATGTGTCTTCCATTGCATCCGCAAGCTCTCACCCAGCTCAATTATTTAGAATAATTAGATTGTTAACTTCCCTTTCACAGGGAAATCAAAAGGATAGTAAATTGGCAATTAGCTGTGAGGCTTTTGCAAGCTATTTTACAGATAAAATCTTGTCAATCCACCAAGACTTGCTGGCCACGGTTGACACAGTATGTGAACTGGAGGCCCCTTGGCCATCTTCTGGCTCAATATTGGATCAGTTCAGTTGACTCTCCCAGGATGAGGTTGACAGGATCCTGGCTGCTGTGGAGCCCACCAACTGCCTCCGGCACCCATGGCTGGTGAAGGCTGGTGGTGGTAGAATATAGGTACCCTTGGGAGATATTATCAACTTGTCCCCGGATTCAGGGACCTTCCCAGGGCTCTTAAAGGAGGCAGTGGTGAGATAATTCTTGAAAAAACCATTTTTGGATCCTATGGATCCAGCCAACTACCGCCCAGTGCTGAATCTTCTGTTCCTGGGCAAGGTATTTGAGAAAGCGGTAGCAGAATAACTCCAGGCCTTCTGGGATGATTCCTCTATCCTGGACCCATTCCACTCTGGCTTCCACTCTGGCTATGGGATGGAGACAGTGGTGGTTGCCCTCATGGATGACCTCCAGAGACACCTGGACTGAGGCGGGTCAGTGCTGCTGTTGTTGCTTGATCTAACAGCGGTGTTTGACACAGTTGATTACAATCTTATGATCCACTGCCTTGCTGACATGGAGATATGGGGGACTGTCTTGCAGTGGCTGGTCTCCTTTCTCCATAGTTGGGAACAGAGAGTGGCACTTGGGGAGAGGGTTTCTCCACGTTACCCTCTGGTATGTGGTGTTCCTCAAAGGGCAACTCTCACTCAGATGTTATTTAACATCTATATATGCCCTCTTGCCCAGTTGGTTCATGGGTTTGAGATGGGTTGTCACCAATACATTGATGGCACACAGCTGTATCTGCTGATGAATGGCCGTCTGGACTCTGCCCCAGATGTTTCGGCCAGGTCTCTGGAGACTGTAGCTGGTTGGCTACAGCAGAGTTGACTGAAATTAAATCCATCAAAGATGGAGGTCCTGTGCCTGAGCCATGGACTCAGGAATCCAACTTGCAACCCTTGGTGGGGTGCCATTAATGCCAGCACCAGTGGTGAGGAGTTTAGATGTGATCTTGGATGCCTTTCAATGGAAGCCCAGGTCACAAATGTTGCCAGATCAGCTTTTTATAACCTTTGGCTGGTCAGGCAACTCATTCCCTATCTCTCCTCCCATGACCTAGCCATGGTGATCCATGTAATGGTCACCTCCAGGTTGGACTACTGCAACTTGCTCTATGCAGAGCTACCCTTGAATCTGACCTGGAAACTTCAGCTGGTCCAAAATGCAGCATTGCATCTCCTGACTCGAACATCTTCGCGAGTTCATATATAGCCAGTGCTCCGCCAGCTGCACTGGCTTCCAGTTGAGTACCACATCAGGTTCAAGGTTATGGTATTAAACTTTAAAGCTCTGTGCGGACCATCTGCAGGACCATCTCTCCCAATATGTCCCCTGCAGAGCTTTATGCTCATCAGAACATCTTCCGGTGATCCAGTACACTTCAGTGCTTAGTACGCTGCTGACACCAATATTACAGAAGGAAGAAGATATACTCACCTGGACATGGATGTGGGTTGCAATCCTGATATTCCATTGCTGATCCTATGCAAGGCAGGCCACCGTTTTTAGGTTCTGGGTTAGTGCATGTCCTCTTCCGGGTTCTGAAACCCAGCTCACAGTCTCGGGAACATGAAGACCAACCTCCCCAAAAGGACCAGCCACCATTGATAATCCGGATAGAGGTCTTGCCACTTTTCAGAAGGTCGTCAACTAGAGCTTGGGGGTGGAAGAGCAGAGGAAGTAAACACAGGAAGACACGTAGACACACATTTCAGTAGCATCAGACAAGGTATCAATTTACAGACCACCTGAATCAGACTTTGTTTCTTTCTCAGTACCTTGGCTTCTGGTAGACCAAACTCTGCTCTCCCTTGGATGTTCCTGCCCTACTTCCATAGCTTGTAGCCTCCCTGGTTCACACTCAAATAGTTTCATTCCATGTTGTGCATAATAGGACTCTACTCGTTCTTAATGAAAACACCATTTGTGTTGCTATTATTGTACTTCCTAGACTAATGTCCTCAAAGTAACTTCAAAGCATAATGCAAAATATATAATCTTCTATAAATATAATTTGAAACATTTAAAAACGTAAATCCAAATATGTAAGAAAAATCATAAAGCCACATTCATGTCTCAGACTGGCTCTGTAGCAACTGTTATAAAAAGTGGAGGATAATGTTTAATGCTGTGTTTCATGAAATCCTTTACATGCTTTATCTCCCTTCCAAAATACACTTAGGCTGAGTTCAGACTGGCAGTTTGCCCCGAGAGAGGCGCGTTTCAGCAACGTTTCACAAGCGGATTAAAGGGGGCATTCACACAGGCACATCTGTCTGGTGTTTCCCAGCCATACTCAACCCGTCTTGTAACGCTTCGTTCCCGAGTTAAAAAGATACCTGTTAAAAGTGGTATCAAACCCCGGAAAGCGTGTCTATCCTGCGTATGTCCCACATCAACACAGTGTTAACACTAAAATCTGCGGTTTTTGCTTGCGTGCATGTGCGCATATGCGCTCATGCGCATATCTCCAGATTAGCGAAACAGAAAGCTGCACCTACAGCCGCACCTTCGGGCCAACAGTGTGAACACTCCCTCGTGCCTCCTCCCGGTATGCTCCCGCATCAGTCAGCGCAGTGTGACCTCAAAAACCCAGAACAGTTTGTTTCGGGGCTTTTTTGCCACGTCTCGCTCCCGCTACAAACTGCCAGTCTGAACTCGGCCTTAATGTACCCAACACTGTATGCATCACAACACCCTTCCATATCCAGCTTCTTTGGAACTACCCCTGTAACCTATTTCCTCCAGATGAAAAAACAACAACAGCTAGTAAAGTAGAACCAGTAGCTGCTCCGACAGGTACTGCGGTTGGATCCTAACACAAGGATATTAGTCCTACATTAGATACCCTGCAAACAATCAACAGATCATAGCATCAAACCACATGTTAGACAGACATTCCAGGTTCTTAGGGAGAAAAAAAAATCTGTCTTTGCTGGAAAATAAAGACAGATCCTGATGCTTGGGGTTTATTCTCACAATTCATGGTGTATGTCATTGTTTCAGAGATTTTAGAAGTATATGAAATTCTAATACACTTCTCATGATTGTGAACATAGAACCCAGGAATGGTGGTTAATCTAGGTTAAGCAATGCATAGTTATAGGATATGCTCACCTATGGCATCAGACTTCACTCTCTAAAATACCAGAATACATAATGGAACTCATACAATGTCCATACAGATACTTTCCTTTAGTCCTGAAGTAAAATATCACACTTAGAAAGGACCACAGTAACACCCTCATTCCCATCACTCTCCCTCAGTTGCCAAGACCCTCTACATGCTTTCTGCTCCTCTTACCCCTTCCCACTGCTTTTAGGTACAGCTGAAGAGGAAGTAAAGCATTCAGTCCAAGCTTACTAGCAAAGATTAACATCTGGAACTCCCTAATAAACACAAGCTGTGAGGAAGAACCGCTTTGAATCTACTTGTTTGCCCCAGCCAAAATTCTAAGTTTCCAGTTTTAATTTGAGCATGAAGCCTTATTCAGGAAATCAGGTCGCCAAATGATCTAGGCAAAAAATTCTTATTAACATCTTTAAAAAGTTATTTATTACAGAAAGGAAGCAAAATAAAGTAGATCTAGAATAGCAATAATTTGAGTTCACTTTGTTAGGTTTTAGGTTAACATAAGAACCTAAGAGAAGCCAATGGCCCATCCAGTCCAACACTCTGTCACACAGTGGCCAAAAATACCAGGTGCCATCAGGAGGTCCAGCAGTGGGGCCAGGACACTAGAAGGCCTCCCACTGTTGCCCCCCCACCAAGCACCAAGAATCCAGAGCATCACTTGCCCCAGACGGAGAGTTCCTATCTATACCTTGTGGCATGCCTCCCCTTCGCTTTCCCAGCTGCCCTGCTGAGAACCGCACAATATGTGTGAAAGAGCCACATGTGGCTGCCAAGCCACAGTTTGGCCACCCCTGATTTATCCAATTCCCTCTTGCTTGTCATAGTTTGAGCAATACAGGGATTTCTTTAATGTAATTGCAGATATATGACTTTCTGCTATTTCCTTCCCTGGTGTTTTCTTTGTCTTCTGCTTTCCCCAATTTACATATGTTCTCTTTCATGTGTATTGAATTTTTAAGTTCAATACTTAACTTTAAGTAAGTTGCCTTTTGTTTCAAAATATGCTATTCTGAAATCGTATCCATACTTTGCAATTGATTTGGCATTTGCTAATATAATTAAAACATTAATAAAGTTCTCTTGGTTCCTCCTAGCTATACCACACACAATGCCATTACAATAATTTAGTTTGCTTTTAAAAAACATGGGTGTGGGTTGCAATCCTGATTTTCCATTGCTGATCCTGTGCAAGGTAGGTCACTAGAGCAGGGTTCTTCTTACAATGATAAAGGGTGACAAAGCAGGACTTCAAACATTTACAGGTTCCATCAAACGTTTTGTCTCAAACCACTGATTCGCTTATTCACTTCACGTATACCCCATCTTCCTCCCCAATGAGGACCCAAAGCAGCTTACGCAGTTCTCCTATCCTCCATTTTATACGCATAACAATCCTATGAGGTAGGTTAGGAGTGAGTGACTGGCCCAAGGTCACTCAGTGAGCTTCTACTGCAGAGCGGAGAGTCAAACTGGGATCTTACTGATCCCTGTTCGACACTCTAACCACTACGCCACACTGGCTCTCGTGTATCAAAGATGGCATAGGCAATATGGTTCCCCGGGCTCTTTTTGTAGCAGGAACTCCTTTGCATATTAGGTGACACACCCCTAATGTAGCCAATCCTCCAAGAGCTTACAGAGCTCTTCTTACAGGGGCTACTGTAAGCTCTTGGAGGATTGGCTACGTTAGGGGTGTGTCGCCTAATATGCAAAGGAGTTCCTGATACAAAAAGAGCCCTGAGTGGTTCCTTGGGATCTGAAGCAGCTCCAGTCCAGGAGTGTCATCTAAACACAAGTGTGAGCTCACCTACTGATAGGCTCACATCCTTTTGAAAACTGACTGGGCAATGGAGATGCACCCACTGCTAGTGATGTAAGCCAATCATTACCATACAAGTCAGAAAGGAGTGGCTAGAGAATTTGCTTTTTGTGGGAGGGACACAGGAATCATATGCTAATAAGAGGTCTCTATCCAAATGAAGAGAGTGGAAAGACTGATTTATCACTGCTGTGTCAGTGCTTGGTAATTTCTGCCTAGTAACAGACTGATTAGGGTGCCTAGCATAACACAATGGTGGTATAAAGTATGGGATCTATTCATGCTAGACAATTTTTCAATTTACCACTCCAGTACTCAAAACGAGAGTGATTTCTCCAACCTTCTAAGTATCTGGTACCCCATCCTAGATAGAATAGACATTGACACCTTTGATTGGGAAACTATTTCTAAGGCCAAATACTAAAGTTACTGTTATTTAGTTAGGCTATATTTGATATGCGAGGTTTATTTTATAAACTTTTTACGCTTTTACACTTTATGTAATCGATGATAGAAAGTCACCATTTTGTATTTTTTTTTAAAAAAAACCCATTTCAATCAGAGTTCCTAGGAAAGAATTTCTAACCAGGACTTCTCTGGGAAAGAGTGTCCAGGAATTTTGGGAACTCCCCAAAGTATTTTAGAAAGCATACAGAAAGGTAAGGAGAGCATAGGGGCTTTTGCTGGTGAAGCAACGCAAAAATAAATCCAGATAGAGACAGAACAGACAAGCATTGCTGACTCTCACGAAGTAGAACCTTGCCCTACCTGAAAGATGTGCTCGTTTATTAAGCTGGCCATGCCAAAAATGGACCATGTTCATAACGCAATGTACAGTGGAAATCAAGATATGGCAAAAAAGAAGAAAATGAACAGCCTCATCAAACTGAGCAAGCTAGATCATGTGGGTCTTCTATATGGAATCTAGAAGTTGCTCTAACTTCTTACATTTACTGAGGCACAGAAATCAGTTCTGTAATCAGAACTCTTGTGATCAGACTAAATACTTTATGTTCTTTATGTTTTATGTTGAAATTGCTCCCATACTGTTGTGGGTGCATTTCAAGGGCATCTTAGTAAATAATGACATTAAAACCATGCATCCCCAATAATTGATGCAATGCTTGCGAAGTGGGAGGGGGGAGCGCATAAGGTTCCATGATGCTTTTCTATCACAGCCTCACTCAACACAGGGCCAAACGACATGTTCGAGTTTTTAAACAGTTGGGTCTGAACACGGCAACCGAAGGGAATGGTTCAAACAGGCTCAGAAAGCCATTGGGGTGAGGCAGGAAGGGTTCCTATTCCCCACCCAGCTATTTCCTTGCAACAAAATAGCATTGGAGTGATTTCCCCATTTTTGCTGTTCTTATGTAGAGTACTATGTCCATGCGGAGCAGAAAAAAGGGGGAATATTTCTCTCTCAGTACCGTTTTCACACAGGAAAATGGCTGAGGGTAGGCAGGAGCCCTTCCTCCCCTATGGTGATGTTCTGAGCCTGTTTAGACTCTCCTTTCTTTTTAAAAAGCCATTCCTTGTACCTGCTGTGGCTGCCGGGAACCCCAGTTGGGTCTGGGGAACCCAGCTCTTTAAAAACTCAAACATGTAGTTTAGCCCACAGTCGTATTGTGTTGATTTCGAAATCTTCTGTTGCTGTCAACAGAACGTTATTAATTCAGCCCTACACTTCATCTCCCCATGTCTCCGATATTAAGAAGCTTATTTCGGTGATCAGATTATCTCTAAGCAAGGCAGGACGTACAATCAGTGTCGCAAACTGCTGAGCCATCGTTCGGGCAGAACCGACTTTCTGTCTTCTTTCTACCAAACTGGAGATCATGGGGGTCAGAAAGGTGAGCACGGCAGGTGTAGCGGAAGCGTTGCTCCTGGCGGGCACCACTCTGAGTAATATTGGTGGGCATCCACGGTGTCCAGGGTGTATTTCTCCGTACCTCTGGGCAGGCCTCTGGACTGCAGGTTTTATATTCCTATGGGAGGGGGGGGAGAAAAAAGAACCCTTATAAATTTGGTTGAGGAGATACAGTCATCCCATTGTACTGTGGTGCTGCATACTAATACAGGGAATGATAAAATAAATCACAGAATATTTGATTAAAAAAGGAAAACAATTTTGGCAGGAAACAAAGCTCAGAAGGCAAATAAAGCACAGCTGCTTATTGCTCCCAACATTTTAATTACTAGAAGACAACACTTAGATGGCAAGCTCATACAGATGTTTTGCACATTGCGTGTGCACACACACACATCTGACAGGCAAAGGCCTAATTCTCAGTGAAGTGAGATACTATGGATCAGGGCTTTAAGGGAAAAAGGGACAGACGCCTTCGACATCCATTTGTTTTTGCTAGTCAGCACAGGGCTTCCCAAGCAGTTATTAGAAAGTAAAAGGCTATCCTTTAAAAAAACCTGTTTCCTTTAAAATTGCTAACAGTATTGTGGGGATTCCAGTTTCAGACAGTGCAACCACGCAGAGGTTGAAGCCAGTGTGCTACAGTGGTTAGAGGGTTAGACTAGGATTTGGGACATTCAGGTTCGAAGTGCCACTCTGTCATGGAAGATCTCTGGGTGACCCTGGGCCTTTCACACGCTATCCTTCCCTAACCTGACAGTGATGCTGCAAACTGTTCCAGAGCCCCAAATAACTAAATAAAAAGTATATAAACAAATAAGCAAACAAACAAATCTATTCTTTCCCCACACAATACTTATCTAAATAAGACTGCACATATACACAATGTACTTCTAATAGATTGACGGAGATCTGTGATCTCTGTGACATATGTTTTGGCCCTTCTTCGTCATAAATCTGGAATGGAATGGTGTATTTTATTGTCCAACTAGTCGTTTAAATACAAGGCATGCAGTGGAGTTAGACAGAGCTGACACCAAGGAACATTTTTATGGCTGGCAATCCTACAGCTGTAGGATGATGTTCACCCACATGCCCTTGTTATACAGTTTCCTAAGTTTATAGCCAACTTCCTATTATCCTTTAAGCTCTTTCTGTCTCCCTTGCTTGACCATCAGCAACCTGAAGAATGTAAACAAACCAACCAACAAACACATACCACAGGACAGCCAGGACAGGTGTTTCCATTTTCACATGACCTCAGCCTTGAGTGCACCCCTCCACCACAATTGGCACTACATTTAGTCCAAGGGCCCCATGAAGACCAGAAAATCGGCAATGGGCAAGGACTATTCTCATTGCAGAACCTAAAGGGGGAAATTGCAAGGAGGGGGAAAAAACAATAATCCAAGTCAATTTCATGGGGAATCCATAGGGCAGAGGACTGCTGATTGTAAATGATTTCTCAGTGAACTGTTCATACATGGAAGAAGTCACCTTTCGAGAAAGCTAACACCAGGCCGACTAGGAATTAAATTTCAGCACCACAAGGAAAGCACAGTGGTGGTATCCAATCTGGGAGAGGGCAAGGGTCTGGTATATTTAGAAATGGCGGGCTGTTAGAGCAGTGAAGAAACAGCACATGGAACATTACTTATGCTTACTAACTGCTTGCTAAGCGTAGGAGACCAAGGTAAGACCTGTAGACTACCTATTGCCAAACTGGGTGTGCATATAAGCTCTACTGGGAAGGGTCACTAATCAATGCTGCTTATGCATTTTTCAAAAGAAAACACAGAGCTCCGAGTCAAAAAGCCTGATAGACGGTTAGGGATGGGGAACGACTCTCACCGCTCCTCTCTGCTTTGTCCGACACAGACCCTGCCTCCGTATCGCGGAGCAGGGTTGCTGCACGACCTCTGACGGACCTGAAAGCCAATCCCACAGGAAGTGCTGCAGGGGGCCCAGGACGACCATGGTGTCCAAGCTCCATTCCTGACAGAGGGGAGGGGGAAGGAAGAGAGATAAAACATGGCATCTGGGTTAATTTATTTTTTCAACTTTACGCTAAATCCAGTACCGCTGGCTGTGGAGCACCAGCAGGTAGAACAAACTGGCCAGCTCTACCAAACACATTTTACTGCAGTTAGATCCAAGAAACCGGTGGAGTGTTAGTGCTAGAATTTTGCAATTGTGTCTGTTTCTTTTTCTGAAAAACAAAATCCATGGCAATTTCACTCCAAGTGAATTTTAAGCTTCCACTAAACACAATATGGACTGAAGAGGTCCAAATCCACCTTCCAAATTCCCCATTATTCATAAATTTGCATTCTTTGTGTAATTCCTTGTGACATTACAGAAAAACTAGAGGGAGCAAATACAACAGATATTAGAAGGGCAATAATTACATTGGGAAGGGCATGGAAGATTAAAGCCATCCTGGTCTTCCTAAAACGTTGACAAGATGTCTCTGATTCCAGAATGATCGCTTGCTTGGGACACCAGCGTGTTATCAAGATTAATAAGCATGTAAATATCTATTTTTGCACCTGCTATCTCACCCTTACTGAAGTCTAAGAATGGGTTGAAATTTTTAAAATATAAAAGTAAAAACTAGAGATCACAGTACAACAGCAAAACACGAGCACACCACCAGTATAAAATATCAGCTAGCCTTACTTAAGCATGAATACTGGATTGACACCTCCTTTTTTTTTACTGCCATTTTCATGATTCTGGATTAACACCAGATTCTGTATTGTGTAGCATGAATACGGTCAAGTAGATTACTAAAGCCCCTACTCGCATGTTCTTTTCATTGTGGCATTCCTCAGCCTTTTTAGCAGTTTCAGTTTCTCCTCTCATCTGAACCTTGTTAATTTTTTTGTTAATTTTGGTCCTTTCCTTTGCCACTCTTTTTGGTTCATTTTGGTCCTTTCCTTTCCCACTTGACCGACCACTGAATCCCCAAACCATGCATTTACTATGAGGGCCATCCAACAAATTGGAGACAGCAACAACCAACTCCGTTACTAGTGATCAACTCTTTTGAGAACTGTTGTGAAGGTATCTTTTATTCCTTGATATGTATTTTCATTATAATAAGAATAATACGTCAGCTGAAAAGAACTCTCATGTACAAAGTTACAGCCCCTTCCAAGACCCATTGTTTGTAGTTCTTCCTTATCTCCATATCTCATTGGTTCAAATCAAGTGATGTCAACCGTTTTCTAAAGTTCATTCCCGAAAAGTCCACACCAGAAATTTTCCGTTTACATGAAAGTTGAGCTAGTGAACAGATGTGTTGATGTTCAAAGAACTGACTGAACTAATCAAAGTGCCTGGCAGCTGGCAGATTTCCGGCAGGGCACCAGTTGTGGCAAAAGATTAAAATTAAACCCTGAGTAGCCTTCACACATTTCAAGTTTGTTATCTACTCTCTCATTCTCTTGGCAGCTGACTTCAGAACAGTGGTGGCTGTTTTATTCTCCCTTTACAGGGAGAAGAGAAAATAACAAGTACTCTGACACCAGCTGTGACTTAACCCATGTTTTGCCTCCATTTTATTACACAGTTGGAAAGTTATGGTATCGAAATTTTTATCACCAAGATCTTACATAAAGTTATGTATGCAGGGAGAAAAAACAGAGAAAAATAACAGCAGGATCCAAACTTTGGCTACATAAAATATTTGTAAAATTACAATCTAGTTGTTGTGTTAACTGTAGACCTACATAAACCACACATCTTTTTGTCCAAACATCTGATTAGCCAAATGTTTTGGATAGCAGTCAGGGCACTTGGATAAATGATGCTCTACTATATTTATACACCAATCTTGTTCAGAAGATTAAGGCTTCAAAAAGAGGAAGAGTTGATTTGTATTCAACGTGCAGATAGTTCTCAATAAGGTTTTTATTAGCATTGTGGCATTTCCAATCTTAATCTTTCTTGTTACTAACACTCTTTATTTAAACATCCTAATGAAAACATCACAATGCCAAATTAAGTCAGTTAAAATGGAAATTCTAGGCTTATGATGACTGTAAGATGATCTTATGTCTGAATAACACTGAATGCCTTTCTTATCTACTTTCTACAGGCTACTCTTGTGTTGTCCTATACTTCTGTGATCATACCATTGGCAATGAATAAATGATTACATCAACTATTTTGTCTATTGCAGACAAGAAGATTCCATATCATAAGAATTCTACCAGCTGTAGAAATGTCGATCTGAAACATGAAGCATCTAAAGTATCCTGTATGATGTGAGAAGTAGACAGTACAACCAGGGCCATTTTTGGGCAGGAACGCACAGGAACGGAGTTCTGGTTGGCTCCCAAGTTGGCCACGCCCAGCAGGAACTCATTAGCATAAAAGACCACACCCAACAGCAGAAACTCATCAGGATTGGCTACATTAGGGGTGTGTGGGCTAACATGCAAAGGAGTTCCTGCTCCAAAAAAGCCCTGGGTTCTGACAACAAACAAGGTAAACAGACTAAGAAGCAAAAGGTGGGTGTGGCTGGATGACCACACTTCTGGTAACATGGGTGTGTGGCCTAATATGCTAATGAATTGTGTTGTCAGGGGTGTGACCTAATATGCTAATGAGTTTCTGCTGGGCTTTTTCTACAAAAATAGCCCTGAGTACAACTATTCATATCCCTCCTCATCTGAACATGAAATAGCAGGTGTGTAGCTTGAGGATGCTTCTGGATCCTGTCCTGCTGCTTCAGAACAGGTAGCTAAAGTAGCTTTTTGCAGCTGTGACTGTTCCTGGCAGCCCTGACCTCTGTCACACAAGGTAACATTATGAATGGACTACTATAACATGCATTATATGAGACTTCCTTTGAAAATGCTCTCGAAACTTCAACTGATTCCAGATGTGGCTGGAAAGGTGCTGACTGAGACATATTGTTGGGACCACATCTTCCTCATGTCACAACAACTTCACTGCCACCCAGTCTGTTTCTCGATCCAATTCAAGGTAGTGATCCTGACCTTTAAAAGTAAAATGGCGTTGGACCTGAGTAGCTGTAGGATCGTATCCCATCCCGGACCTGCCTGTATCATAAGTTCTTCCAGAACTGGCCTTCTTTGTGTCAAGTTCACAGGAGGTAAGATTAGTGACTCTGTGGAAGAGGAACTTTACAGTTGTTCCTGTTGTCAATTGCCCTCCAGAGACTGGTTAAAACAATTCTTTTACAAGAGAGTCTTTGAGAGGGGGTTAAGTGAAACATCTCCCAAAATTCCTTGTTCTTGAGAATTTAAAGTTTTGGTTTTTATCAATGCTGCTCTTTTATGATTGTTATCATTTTGCCTCTGGCTGCTTTTAATAGTACCAGTCTTAAAGACAGATTGGATGGACTATGAGAGAACTTTCAACTGTAAGCTGTTCACTATTGCTTGTTTTACTTATTTTATCCTATATAAGTTTAATTAATTATTTTTATTTATTTGCTATGATTTGTTCTTTTTTAGAAGCTGTCTTGAGTGTTTTTAAATAGAAGGGTTGGAAATAAATCCTGTACAGAAACAGCTTTAAATTCTACTTAAATATTATTAATAACTTACTATGTTTAAATAAATAAAAACCTTTGTCTTTTTATTGTTGAATCTGTAAGCTGCTTTGAAAGAATGAAGAGGGGTAAACAGTTCTGAATAATGGATGTTAAAATATACATAATTAATAATCCCAACTGCCTTGTAATTAGCTTTTATGTGATGAGCTGCTTCTTCCAAAGGCTAGTATTCCACTCAGAAAGATGGAAAACAGCCTCTTCCCCAAACGGAAGATCAAAGAATGGCTGGGCTACATGTTACATTAGTGACTGTCACATGGTGATGGTTGAAAATGCTTCTACTCAATAACAGCTCAATGCAGCAGTCGAAAGGTGTAGGGTATTCTTTATGTGCATGCGGGGGGAGGGGAGAAGCTTCCATGTCATCGCCAGTGGGAATGTTATGGCAGACAAGTACAGCAGTCACCTCAAAAGACCCAAACAAACGGAAGCAAAATTTCTTATGGTCCACCAATAAAACAGCTACTCCACAGAGGTGAGCAGAGCAGCCGAAAGAGGAAGATCAAGTAAAACTGCTGAGCTGGCACAGAGCATGCTTTCTCTGCTGCTCTTCACTGCTCAGTCTCTGTGGTTAACAATGTGGCTGTGAGGACATTTGATGGAGGCCAAGACAATGGGAGAAAAGCTTGCATGAACCGTGGTCATGACACTGATTAAGGGAACACACACATATGAAAACGGGCTTTTCAGTGACTCAGACAAACAAAAAGCCTCCCTCTGCATTCTGAGCTCAGCCACCATCATACGACCAGTGTTTTAACCAGAAACGCCTGATTCTGTTTCCTTTTTCATAAACACATCATGACATTCAGAGGTTTAATTTCTAATTGTTAAGGCACACATATATGTAATAACCGCGCCTTATCCTACATATGGGGAGTACCAGATTTTTCAAAAAAGCTGCGATCCAAGTCCCAGGTCAGAAGTCATCCAGTGTTTGTTGTATAAGTTGATGTATTTTCAGTGTACCTGCTTCTCTGCACTAATTTCAACATTTCCCAAACCTTTAGGAGAAGCTAAGACTCAAAAGATTCCAGTAAACTGGGACTCCATATATCTGTGAGACTTTCAGATGTGCAGGAGGGTAACACCGAGACACACAAGGATCAGCGTTTCGCAGTTATGTTTCTATAATTTAATTGTAAGGCATGCCATGAGAAGCAATGTATTATTTTAATGGAGCTTAATACAATATTTTCAGTCGAGCATGTTGAAATATTGCTTTAACTGAAATCAGGAAGCTATAAGAAATGGTCAGGTCGGGAGGAGGCAGAGAAATCCACCTTTTTAATAAGCTTTAAATCCCAATCTCCTGATTTTTTTTTAAAAAATAAGGTGGCTAAAGCATGAGTTAACTAATCTGAATTTAATGATTTTGAGAATGCCATGTAGGCTGCTTCCAGATAGAGCAGAAGCAGCAATAGCTCAGCAGCAGATTTGGAAGGGCTCAGTGGCAGAGTGCATGCTTTGCATGCAGAAAGACCCACTTCCCCAGCATTTGCACTGAAAGGACAGAAACAGAACTGAGAAATGCCTGAAAGGAAGGAGACAGTACTAAGCGTACTAATAGCATGGTGGTCGACAAGGCAGTTTCATATGCTTCTGTGTATCAGTCTGTAAGTGTCAGACATGTTAACCTGTAAACCACAGAGAGGAGGAGAAGGAGTGAGAGGGGAGAGGGGAGAGAGAGGGAGAGAGGGAGAGCGGGACGGAGAGGGAGAGGGGGAGGGGGAGGGGGAGAGGCTGTGCCAATCCCCACTCTGATCTTGCTTTCCAACCAACTGAAAGTATCGACAGTTGATCGGAACAACAGTGCCCAGGGAGATATTTATTTCAGATGAATCACTCTGGATTAAACCTATGAACTAGGAAAGGGATTCATTTGCCTGCAGTTGCATAAAGTCAGGTCATCTGATAAATCCTTAGCTTTGTTTGAGAAATCTTCCCAACGATCACATGTTAAAGAAGTTTAGTTCCCCACCCCATCACACCCATTTAAAAATTAATTTTTTTTGTGCTGTGTGCCATGGGTAATATTTGGCCAAGGGGTCACCCAATGAGAGTAGACAGCTGAAGGGAAAGGGACAGCCTCAGGTGTATACATGGCACTAACATGCTAAAAGTACCTTGAGCAATTTGCAATCTCTATTCTGCCTTCTTCGCAGTCACGTCCACCGCAGCGAGGCCGAGGGTTGTCACATGACCGTGATCGGCACATGCAGGAGCCTGTGCTATCTCCATCTGAGTGCTCACATGGTTGCCATGGGGACCAGGCCCCCAAACGCCCATCCATCATCAGATTTTTCACCTAATTTAAAATGAAGAAAAAGTCATCGTGGTGACAGTAGTTATCAGGGTCACACAAGGCAGTAAAGACAGAAAATGTCATCATGGTGACACAAGACAGTATTCCAGAGCTACCGTGAAGGGAGAAAGGTGCAAGCAGGTGAAAGGAAGCTGTCTGAAAACCCCTTGTTTTTTCCCAGGCAATATCATGTCAATATTTGCCTCAGGACTCCATGACACATAGTTAAGTCATACAGACAAGGAGATGTAGTGGGAAAAACAGTCACCAAGAACATCCACTGCTTTTCGCTACTCAGCCATTGCAACTTAAACGTACCGTAGGTGGGGCTGGAACGTATATTCAATGTGAATAGCAGATTGAACAGACTGTACAGAGTCTTCAGAGCAATGTTCCCTCTAAGCTGTCGAGTCTTGTGAGCAGAAATTCTACTTTGTGAGTTACTGGCATTAAAGTTGTGAGCCAGCGCTTTGGCTACTGCATAAATTAGTGTGCTCTGGAGCCATCCTTCCTGAGCGAAGACAAAAATGTGTGAGCTGGAGGCTAAAAAACTGTGAGCCAGCTCGCACTAACTCAGCTTAGAGGGAACACTGCTTCAGAGGTATATTATGCATTATGAAACGAGACCAGAGTGGCCATGCATAATGCAGATTATCCACTAGCTCATCAGGCTTGGAGGTGGGAGACCAGGTAAAATCCCCACGCATGTATGAAACTTGGTGGGGTGACGTCAGGAGTCACTTTCCTCAACCTACCCTACGTCATGGGGTTGATGTGAGGATAAGAGTTGGTTTTTGAGACAACTGAATTTGGTAATAATTAGTGATTCAGCAAATGCTTCAGCCCGCCCAAACTTTCAAACTCACCACCATTAGGCACTTCTCAAAAGCAAACACTCAAGACAACTAGCAGATTTAGGAAATAGGTAAAACTCTTCTCTTCACATTAGGGGTTTGGATTTGGAATTTGACTGAAACGTCCTGAGCACCTCAGTTCTAGCCCTGCTGTTATCAAATGGACTGGTGCTCCGACAGGGGAGTGAACAGCCGAGCAAGAGAAGCATTTGTTTATTGTTGAGTACACCAGGCACCCCAGCTTCTGCTTGGAAGGGATGGCACTTCCTCTGCTTCATGAAAAAATCAAATCTTAACCTGAGGCAAATCTGCAAACACAACAACTTAGTAATGTAATTAGGATCACAAATCATAAGTTCCGAACTTCTACTTCCCTGTCTCTCTGGCTCTGTTAAGCGCTCCCCTGGCACTTCCTATGAGCCACCAGCTCCCATCTCAAGACTATGAGAAATGACATGGAGATAATTTAAGTCTGTCATTATGCTCATCACACTGTAGTTAGAGGGCTTTAAACATCTGGTACAAAGCTCTGTTTTCAGTACACTGTAACTCAGCCACACACAAATGCCTGGAAGCAGTGTGCTAATAGTCCCACACTCAGCTTTGGATGAACCTCAGCTGGACAACTTGGTTTAGGAAGGAACGTGACATTTTGAAGGAAGATGAGACAAACTAGGGAGGATTAATTGCTGAAAGATGGCAGAAGGTTTTAAGAAGCAATGTCGATGAAACTAGGCATAACTGAGCTTCCAAAAGGGAAAGGTCTGAAGGAGATAAGAAGGGTTATGTGAAAACGGCATGCAACAGAGAAGACCCAGACTACTTTTCTCCCAAACACATGAGTTTTCTATATGAAGGGTTTTTTTGTACAGTTGCTTCTAAATGTCACATTCCTGGAATTCTCATCCAGCCAGATTTCCCCCCAATCCCTCCCTGGATTTAACGGTTCCAGTCAGGGCTTTTTTTGTAGAAAAAGCCCAGCAGGAACTTATTAGCATAACAGGCCACACCCAACAGCAGAAACTCATTAGCATATTAGGCCACACACCCGACAGCATAGCTTATTAGCATATTAGGCCACACCCCATGCCTTCCCTTGGCTTGCCCAGGCGCCCCGCAACTGCGGGGCCCCCGGCCAAGCTGGCCCTTGGACAGGCCAGGGAAGGCATGGGGAGGCATTTAAATGCCTCCCCGATCCTTCCAGGGTCCACCTGCCTCAGAGTCGCGGGGGGGGTCACTCTCCAGGCCTTCCCTCTGTAGCCACGCACGCAGAGGTTTTGGCTGTAGTGGCCAACTCTGAAGCCAGCCGGAACTCCGTTCCTGTGCGTTCCTGCCCCAAAATAGCCCTGGTTCCAGTTTATCACATCCTGTTTGTGCAGTGACACCCTGCAGATTGGATCCTACAAAGAAGCAGACTGTTCCCTGCTTTCGCCTTCTCACAGGGACCCAGAAAAAGGCAGCGATGGTGATTGGGGGACCCTCGTGGACAAAAAGCTGCAAATCACGGGAAGCTGTAGTGAAGAAACCGAGGGGGAAATCACCTTTCTTCTTAAGCCAGCTGAATTGCTGCTGTTGGGAGAAAGCAGAGGGGCCACTTCAGCCAGTGCCCCCTCCTCCATGATCCACCCCTCCATTGCTTGGCTTTTGTTCACAATGGTCCTCTGCACAGGTCACAGGGGCTACTGTAGGCTGGGGAAGACCCACCCCCATCAGCGCAAGGAGTATCCAACTCCAGGTGTTTGCCTTATGCCATTCTTCCAGCTTGCACGTTCATAATTTTTAACAGGGCTGCACTGGCCATTACAAGGGCACGGTTTCAGGGTGTGTTTTTAAAAGCTCACTTGTGCGTACCAGAAATGCTTTTGTTGAAAACTCGCTGCTCTCCTGTGAAAGGTAGGGGGAGGAAGCCACGCTCATTTCGTTGCTGGCATTTTATTTTCTTTAATCAAGGTGGCACTCTGCGTGCCACCAATGCACACAGAAGCACTTTTAAAAAGAGATTTTTGTCTCATCTGGCTGTCCAGGGGAGGAAGCTAATTAGCTGCTGCCTGGCTGCTTTAAGACAATCACTGGCTCCCTTGGGGTGCACAGGATGCATCCACTGAGAGTCACCCAAATTAAGCGAAAGAGATCCAGACACGTAAGCAGGCTTCCACATGCATATTATCTGCATGATCAAGAACCTCATGGGTAACCCGTAAGCACAAGCACTGAAGCAACGCCCCTTACTCCCTCCACACACACATGTACTTAGAGCAGTCATCCATATGTGTTTCCATATGTTAGAAAACCATGCTACAAAGCAAACCATGGGCACTGGACAATACTATTTACTGCGTATGCTAATCCTGCTATTGGGTTGTGGAGGTAAAATTAAGTATCCCGGATACATGACCTCTCGGCAGTAGTAGCAAGTGACACGGAAGGCTGGAAGATATGAGATGCAAATGGACTGTGGACGAGGAGGGAAGTGACTAAGAATCAAGAAATGGAAAAAGGAGTGGTAGATCATCCTAGCCTTCCATCTTGATGGGCGGAAACTCTTCCAAGGCTGTATTTTATTGCCGCAGGCACCACCCACACAATTTCCAGCACTCCCATCTTCAGAAATCCTGGATTAAGTTACAAACTTTCTGATGCGGTTCACATGCATATCCGGAGCCCTTCAGTTCTTTTCATGTGTACGTAATATTCTAGGCTTGAAGCTGACAGATAACGAAATTGAAATCATTGAACAGAGAATTTTTTTGTTCAAATACAGCCATGTGCTTTAGTACAGCTTTAATAATGACTACAGTCCAGTCATTCCTGCAATGTTCGGGGTCTTTCCAATCATCTCACCATTTTCCTCTCACCAACAAGGGATTCACTCGGGCTGAGACAGAAGCTCTGCTGACACATCCTTTTCACTCCCCATTGAAGTGAACAGGCAAGCCTGCTCATGCCAGAAAGTTGACCCCACGCCGGTAAACACAGAGGGATCTGGCTCAGGGAAAGCGAAGCTTAGACAAATTAATTCCCCCCTTCCCCAGCAACTCTGAAAGATTTTGAATTGTTCTGAACTTTAGGATAGGCAAGGTAACATAACCCCAAAGCTGAGTCCAGATTTACTGATTTTTCATCAAAGCAGTTGATCTTTTCACCCGTAGCTTTTCCCAAACTGGTTGCTGGTTTTGAGGAGGGGACATGGCTCTGGCTGGCTGCTTTTGGAGACAGAATGCTGGACCACATGGACCCAGCAGGGCTGTTCTTCTGAACTCGCTCAGAGATCAAGGATGTCATTTGGCTTGCCTTAATTAACAAACCAACTCCAAAAAAACAGAGAATCTTAGAAACAGTTATTGGCTCACAATTGGCATTGGAAAAGCAACTAAATTTTAATTAAATAAACATGGAAGGCTCTGAAACAAATCAATCATTAAGTGTGGGAAGCATTTTTTTTCTTTAATAACATATGGATTATAACCCCCCCTCCCAATGCCCCCAGTTTGTAGCAGCAGAAATTGTTTAGACTTCTGATTTAGCAAATATACAACCGTCTCTTCAGGAAAGGGCTCTCCATATTTGCTCCTTAGTCACTAAGGGCCAAACTAAACATGATGGTGAAGTCCAGACTGCCACAAGTACACCATTACCATTTTAAAGTGAATTTAAAATGCCACAGGCCCTCACAGCAATTTAGTATCACTTTAAAAGGTCAACAGCATCCTCATGGCAGCCATGGGATTACTGTCATGTTTCGTTTGGCCCTAATACAGTGTGATCCAGAAAAAAAGGCTATCTTAATGAAATTAGTCTCTGAACCTTTCAGCTATACTACAGAATCAGTGCCAATTTCAGGTTTTGGGGGGCCCTGGACTGACAGTACCCAGGAGCCCCCGTTCTGTTCAACAGCAGCCCCCCCTCATGCCTCCTTCTATATACACACATCTGTGTGTCCCTCTCCTGACTGTGCATCCTCCCCCTGATCACAAGCCCTCCCATTCCCTGTGCTTATATCTGCCTGCACTGTATTCATGAACCTTCACCAATGGCCATGGCTGATTCATGCTGCTGGCAGTACTGCTGCTGCGGTTGCCCATACTGTGGCTGCTATTCACCACCTGCATCAATGCTGGGGAGATGCAAGAGAGGTGGTAGAGCTCTTCCAAGTGAATGGGTAGGGAAAGACAGGGGAGGTGCACAGTTGGGGGATCTGCAACAGTGGGCCCTGCCAGGAACCATTAACCATGGCCTTATATATTTTGCACGGCAAATAAGGCCAAATGTTGCATTCATTTCACAGCGTAAATTCAAAACCGATCTCAGCGGCTGAAACGCAGAAGAAAGGATCAGAAACCAAGATGAAAATCCTGGCTTAGGCCTTTCTAAAAAAATTGCAATGAAGTATAATATAAAGATGTGCTAATTTTATCTGTAACGGCCAAACTACAGGTTAGGTCTGCCACATAATTACCATGGAGACTTGCAGCAGGGTGGTAGTTGCAATTTTTACACTGGAACTCAATCTAGAAGGGCTACAGGGCCCAATTGTGGCCAGGACTGTGGTGTGGGTGTGAAGTCAGGAACCCCTTCCCCCACATGTTACGGCCCTGGCCAGAGTCAGGTTCCTGTGGTACTTCTAAACTGAGTTCTGACAAAAAACTTGGTCTAGTCCCCATGGCAACAGCATGATAGACACAATATGTGCTTTGGCCATAAGTACTCGGAAGTTTAATTGTCCCCATCCCAGACAGTAGCCTTGTCAGTCCTGTGGCCACAATACCCCCATCTTGTAGTCAACCACTACTCCCACTAGCCTTTGGTATATTTCTGCATTCCTGGCCTATGATAATTTCCTTCATCTAATGCTTAGCAGCAGAAGGTCACTATAAGAAGAATGTATGAAGCTCCGTTAAGTCACGCTTTCCCCCTCACGTACTGCCATCTTATTTCTCTTCACAGAGAGAGGTAAGGTAAAGTGATGAAAAATTACCGTATTCCTCTTTTCAGAAGAAAAATCCTCATTTCTCACATTTGTGATGGAACAAGGACCATGCATACATTATTTTAAAAGGGTTTAATTTCACAGGGCCAAAGGACCATCACTGATCTCTTTCCAGGGAGAATTCAGAGTGGGCAGAGTATCAAAACATGGCCATGGATTCCTAAATGTGTATAAAAGAACTGTTATTTCCTTCAGAAAAGGGAGAAGGCGGGGGGAACCCTAATGTACTATAACTGTGTTTGTATGAAAGCAATTTCAGAGTCACTTTATGCGGCCATTGCAGCCTGTGGCAGTCACAGGAGAGAAAACAACAGCCATTTTTAACTTTAAACACTGAGGCAGTCATACACATATGTAGTCACTACCTGGCCTTAATCAGAAGCTTTATCTCACAACAAATGTGAATACAGAAATGGAGGACAAGGGACAGGCTGAAGGAAGATGATGCAATTTCCATATCAGTGTTTTTTTCCCAATACACGCTGAAAGTCTTCAGGGTAAAACATGTCAACAGAGAAAAAAATAAGTTAAATAGCATTACACTGGAGCATTATTGTGTGCTAGAAACTGGAAATATCTGTTCCTTTGGTTTGGACACATTATTCGGCCAACATTTATCCTTAGGTAGCTGCCATTTGTGCCCACACTAAGAGCAGCAAGGCACGGCTCCACCCATATACCAATCTTATTATATGCAGATGCTGCGGTCCTGCTTTCTTGCACTTGTGTGGGTCTAGTACGACTTCTAAATAGATGCCGGGACTACTGTAAGATCAGCCAATTAGAACTAAATTATGAGAAATCAAAAATCGTACTTTTTGCAAAATCCAGGAAGCAATTCACATGGAGGATTGGCGACCTTAAGCCAGAACAAGTAAAATACTTTAAGTATCGAGGGCTTCATTTACATGCCAACGCAATTTGGACTATTCAGCGCAGGATAGCAAGGATAGCTTTGCCACAGTGAACCTTTCTTGGTCAAGAAAAGAAACCCAAAAGTGTAATGCCTACGCATAAAGTTCAGGAATATATGCTGCCTAGTTGGAGAACAAGGCGATTCCATACAGAAATAATTTGCTGTGTAGTTCTCATTGCTGCTGCAAATGCAGAAGCATTTATAGTGGCAATGAAGCACTCACTAAGCAGTCTTCCACAAACTTCCCTTGCCTCAGCTCCTCATGGCCGCCATTTCCTTGCTACCATCACAGGAAGGCTTTTTAAAAATTAGAACTGCTATAGCTCAGCAACAGTATAATGATCTATTGCAACACTGTACTAATTCCCGGCTTCCATTTTAAAAAGTAAACCGCTTGCCTCTTTTTTCTTGTAAAGTTACCAGGGTAAATGTGCAGCCTGCATGCCTTTCCTTATAACTTCACAAAGAAAAGGGCTAAGAGACTTCTCATTTTTAAAAAATAAAAGCTTGGAATTAGAATGTTTGTAAAATAGATCATTGTAATGTTATTGCACTACAGTGCAATAGGAAATCTGTAAATTACTTGTTTTTTTAATGTTTTCTGTTGGTTTTAGGTCATTTTTATTGTCCAACAAGTCTTCATATCTTATCAGTGCATTTTTTTGAAATAAATTTGGATTTGTAAATGCTTCAAATGATGAAACCCATTTTGGTATCTTGGTATAAAAAAGACTTTTAACTTCTTCCTATGCTTTCAATAAGGAATTCCTAATAGTGTTGCTTTATTATGATAGCCATGGTTGGCCATACATATCTCTTTCTCTGATGCCATGCCTCCTCTCACTGTCTAGTACAAATAGCAGCTACACAGCAAACCTGTTTCATTATTCTGCCTAGCCGAGTTCCCTTTCCTTCAGCCATAGTCTTCCTTCACCACATGCTGATGATTAAAGGGAAAGCTACAAAAGGTACACTTCTGTGCTGTTCATTTATGTCCTAATGCACTTTGAAGCAATCCATGAAGACTGCCAGCAGATGTGCAAATACTGCTATAGGTGCCTTTACAAGTTGCAGCACAGATAGGTAATGCACCGAGGAAGCAATAGTAGGTACATTAGGATACCTGTAACTGGAATGAACATTCCAGCCTTTAGTGCTGAATATTCCAAGCTTTGCCCTTGAGTTATTACTGCAGCAGATTCTTTTTCCTTCTAACAAACATAAGAATAACATTCCTGCTCAAGTTTTCCAGGAAGAAGGCAGTACTTTCTATCTTGTTTTGTGCTCAGAGCTCATTATTAATGTGGTCTGCTGGTTACATTCATGAAACATACACTTGAGGGTTCTCCAAGTTTAAGGAGGCCTCTCATAATCACAGCCACACACTTCATTCATATCTTCAATTAGCAGCATAAGAATTGCTTCAGCCACGTAGATTAGCTTACTGCAAAGCCCTGTACGTGGGGCTGTCCTTGAAGAGCGTTCAGAATCTGCAGCTGGTACGGAATTCTGCGGTCAGAATGCTGACTGTTACGGGTGACATCATGCCAGTCTTGTTCCACCTTCCATGGCTCCCAGCTGGCATCTGAGCCCAATTCAAGGTGCTGATATTGACCTTTAATGGCCCATATGGCTCAAAAGCAACCTACCCCAAGGACTGCCTACTCCCATATGAACCTACTAGACCACTATGGCAATTCCGGTGTCCTTTCTTTGGGTGCCCTTGCTGTCTGAGGCTAGACAGGTGGGAACCAGAGAAAGGGTCATGGCATCAAAATTATGAAATTATGTAATTCCCTCCCCAGGGAAATCCGTCTGTCCCGTATTTTACTGTCTTCTACCAGCAAGTGAAGACTTATCTGTTTCATGAGTAAGATGCCATCACACTGTTGCCTCTCTCTGTCTGGCAACAATAGTGGGAGAAACTACCACATTACCATACACACCACCTCCTGGTTGCTGGTTTTCATATTACTAGGGGAGCTTGGGCCAATTCCCATGGACAGAACTCTCAGGCCAGACACTCCACTTACGAATTCAGCCATAATTATTCATGGGGTGATCTGTCGGTAGCATAATTTCTTCAGTCAGTAAGGTTCTTGGTGGAGTTTCCCTCTCTGGGATTATTATCTCCCAGGCGATGGTGCACAATAAAAAAGCAAACTGCAACTGCCTGCACAGTAAAATCCCAAGTAAACAATAAACCTTCTCATCATTTCTAAAATCCAAATGGAACATAATGAGCTATTTTTCAGCAGTTTTCAAAGACCTTGAAGCACTGACTGGGGGGGGGAGGCTCCCAGCATGGCCGAGGCAGACATATTTCAAGCAGAAGATTAACACCTCACACACCTATCAACAGACAGAGGCGTTAAGTTGAACGAGATAACAGCATGTGCAGTCAAGAAGTGCTATATCCCATGAACAGCACAGGAAGGTTATAAACAGACAATCCTTTAAAGCCAGCTTTAAAAGAAAGGAAAATGGAAGCTTGCCAAGCAGAGGATGGATTGAAGGAATGACTAACACTCCCTAGGGGGAAAAAAAAAACGAGTTTCGGTACTAAGGATGATAAGAGGAACAAACATTCCAGCACTGCACCTTCAGAGCCTGACTGGCACGAGGCAGACACAGCCTTCTGCAACATCAGCTATTGATCACAGTGAGAAGCCTCAGCAGGCTAAATTGCATGATGGCAGATGGTAACACTATTGAAAACATGCATGGTGTTTGGGTAAGCCCAGGCCTACTCTTTTCTACCTCGGAGGTCGGATTCAAGCAACAGAATTGCATTTGCAGAATACAGCTATCAACCCACGCTGAATACGGCAGATCTGAGAATAGCGGCAAAGATAGCCTGGTGGACAAGTCGGACAGCCACTTAAATGAAATATGCCATTTTGAAGAGAGAGAAAAGTTGATGTTTAATACTTGCTAGTGAGAAAGAGACTTACAGTTCAGTCCTAAACAGAGTTACACTTAGGCTTGCCAGCCTCCAGGTGGGGCCTGGGGATCGCCTGCTTTTACAACTGATCTCCAGCTGACAGAGACCAGCTCCCCTGGAGAAAATGGCTGCTTTGAAGGGTGGACTTTATGGCACTGCGCCATGCTGCAGCCCCTCCTCTCCCCAAACCCCGTCCTCTCCTGGATCCACCCTCAAAGTCTCCAGGTATTTTCCAACCCAGACCTGGCAACCCTGGTTACACTGCTTGAGGCCCACAAATCAATGGATTTAGAAGGGAGTCACTCTTTTTAGGATTGCACTGTTAATCTCTCTTGTGGATTTCATCCCACTTCCATCCGCTCACAAAACCATACCCCCTCCCAAATGCATATTCTTCACTCCTTCAAATATAGTGAGCGGCTGAAACATTTTTGCCCCTAACTTCCCCAAGTTGGAGTCACAATTCACATGCACCATGACCAAAAAATATCACCTCACTCCACCTACGCTGTTTCTCTGCAGTTTGAATCCATTCAGAGCTCCTAAGGATTGGGCTGTCATACACCAATTGCAATTACCACCTGAATACCATCCTTCTTGATTTAGTACAGCAACTATCACAGCTCGGTAGAACGAGGCGGAATAATTAGGTTGAGCGGCTGTTGGTTGGTCTCTGAAGGAAAATTCATAAAACAGTGGTGGTCCGATCACTCCTCCCGGACAAATAGGGCTTGATGCCATTTGCAACTGGGAATCGTGCAGATGGCATCATCTGCTTCCCTCACCACTGCAACCAAATCTAGGGAAAGATATGGAAATAGAGCGGAAGGCACCGTATCATTGATCGAAACACCACGGTAACAGCTGTTGCCACCACAGAGGAGGGAGCTGACTACACAGAAGTGCTGCAACAGTTCATATGCGTTTGCTTCACTACTTGTCTCAATTTAAACTTACTGGACACTCAGTAATATTCTGAGTCCACAGGCTCATGTTGGAGCTGTCCTCAATGGTTGTACATCGCTTCTGCTTCTTATCCCAGCCACAATATGGGTCCCTTGCGCCCAGGCACGCACTGTATATAGAAGAGAGGAAAGGTTAGTGCTCTTTCACAGACTGGGAAGCTATCAAACCAGTTATTCAAGTACAGTGCTTCTGTGTGACAGCTGTCAACGGTGCTGAGCTTCAGCAGCAGAAACAAATTTCTTCTGGAGAAAAGTCTCACCTGCAAGAAAGGTCCAAGATGGCCAAAATAACAAGGTGATGACAGCACAAAATAGTAAATATCACTCACACAAATGACAGGCTAGGAACACATTCACTCTATTCCGAGGCCCGGAGGATGGCAAAAAGATTGTTTTGCAAATGCAGTCAAAGAATGTTTGTCCTTATGATAGCCTTGTGTTCCTGAATAACGGTGTATTAGCTCATTCCCCTGCAAAGTGCTTTTTGTGTGAATGTTTTCTGAAATAATTCAGAGAGGTTAGACAAGCAGAAAGAGCTCGTGGACCAATATTAAAGGTTATTAGCCTTGGTTTTTCTTTTAAACAACGGCAGCATTCATAATCATGACTTCATGCAGCCAGCCTGGAATAGATACCAAGTAAACATTATTTGGGAGCGCGGGTTGTACTCTCGTCAGCTCTTCCTGTCAAAGGCCGTGGCTTCGGAAGGGAAAGAAGAAGAATGCTTCTTTTTCTTTTTTTTTTGGTGATGTTCAATAATGGGTGGATGCATATTTATGTCCATGTTTATAATCTGTACATGCACACGTATTTTTCTGAACTACTGAAGAGATGTTTATACCCTGACTTGGATAGTCTAGGCTAGCTTGATCTTATCAGATCTCGAAAGCTAAGCAGGGCCAGCCCTAATCAGTATTTGGATGGGAGACCACCAAGGAAATCGAGGGTCCCTACGCAGGAGCAGTCAAATGGCAAACCGCCTCCGAACGTCGCTTGCCTTGAAAACCCTACAGGTGACACAGAAACACAGAGCCGGAAGAAAGCTCAAGGTACAGCTAGAGCTCAAGGGTCATCTAGTCCAACCCCTGCACAATGCAGGGAATTCACAAGTACCACAGCCTAGTCCCACAGTGATCCCACTCCCCTGGTGACACTGACAATACTTTTCCATCCGGATTTCTGACTGTGGTTGATGTGGAATAGAAATATTCAGACTGAATGCACACGATGCTAAATGCAGTTTTCCATCTGACAGTTGAAGGAAACTCAATTTTCACGTCGCTCATCACTGGTGAATTGCGCTTGATATAGGGGTTATTTTATTTATTTATTTTCTTTAGAACCTTTCTAAACCGCCTTCCCACATGATCAGGGCCCATAAGGGAGCAAACATATAAAAAAAAACTTAGCACATTGGCGCAATTAAAAATACATTTAAAATTATAAAATAATTCAATTAAAACACATCAACAGCACCAGAAGGAGGGCCAGTAATCGTTACTGGGGATAAGCCAGACAAAACAAGTCTTCACCTGCTGGTGAACGGCACTGTTGTGGTGCCACACCCGAGAAGGCTCTTTCGTGGCTTGTCACCTGTCTAACTTCAGATGGTGGGGGCAACCAAAGCAAGGCCCTCTGAAACTGACCAGAGTGTACAGGTAAATTTGTATGGCAGAAGGTAGTCCTTAAGATACCTTGATCCCAGGCCATACAGAGCTTTAAAGGTCAATACCAGCACTTTAAATTGAGTCCAGAAGTGAACTGGGCATCAGAGTAGATGGAACAAGACTGGAGTGATACGGTCCCTATGACCCACTCCAGTCAACAGTTAACAATATATTGGTTGATATCGGTGGCAACGGAGAAAAGGCTTTCTTGGTTGCGGCACCAAAATTAAGTAATTCCTTTCCCTGGGAGATTTGCTTGTCTCCCTTGCTCATTGTATTTCACCTGCAAGTGAAGGCTTTTTTCTTTCATCTGGCGTACCTTTACTGACCCTTATTGTTTGTTTTTAATTTGTCTTTAATTCTCAGACCCCTGTGGATGAGAAGACTTGAGCTTCTGCTCCCCAGTGTAGGAGAAGGCATGTGTTGGTAACTGGCAATTCCCTACTGAGAGGGGTAGAAACCAGTGTTCCCTCTAAGCTGAGTTAGTGTGAGCTAGCTCACAGTTTTTTAGCCCCTGGCTCACACATTTCTGTCTTAGTTCAGGAAGGATGGCTCCAGAGCAAACTATTTTATGTAGTAGCCGGATGCTACGTTATCAAGGCTGAAATTAAGTTGGAACGTGCTGGTACAAACAAAGGACCAATAAGTAGCTGAAGTGGTACTTCCTGTCGCTGAGCCTCTCCCCTGCCCACCTGCGAGAGACAGTACACACAGGTAAGAAATGTAAGTTACTTTCACCCCTGTGGGCTACACATTAAATTACCACATGAAAAGTTCTGCTACAGAATATTTCAGAAGCTTCCCTTGGCAAAGAGAAATGGAAGAGATAAAGTTATACACACACGGGAGGAGGGGCTACAGGCCAGCTTTCTCCTTCAGTTGTTTATCTCTCTTTTCCTCCCTGGCATCTAATCTCCCCTGTTCCCATCACTTCTCTTCTGCTAGGGAAAGAAAAAAACCCAGTCCTAGGAGGGAGAACGAGAGATAATCAGGGGAAACAACAAAAGGAGATTTCCCCCTCACATATGGCTTCCGTCTGCTGCAGCTCTCTTGCCTACTAGCAGACGAGATGAACTTATGCTCTGTTTTCCTTTTGTATTCATTTGTATGTTTGTTCGTAACTTTGATTCTACACATTTTGCTATGGGTTGTACGGTTTTTAATTTAAAAAATTATAAATTTATAATGTCAAACATTTATTTATATACATGCACACTGAGTCATCGAAACAGAAATTCAGTCCTAAGCAGAGTTGCACCGTTCTAAGTCTACTGCAGTCAATGGACGTAGGAATGTGTTACTCTGCTTAGGACTGCACTGCCCGTGCTGGAAAGCAGAAAATGTTGAAAAAGGTAACGAAATGGGGATCAATTTGCACAAGGGAGAAATGAAATTGAAATGGTTGCTTTTTGGTGTTGCTGTTTTCAATGTTGCATCCAATGCCATCCAACTGCATGGATGAAAAAAATGAAACCATCCGTAACTGGCAGGGAACCTCAAAGTTCTGAATGTCTTGGCTGCTGTTCATACAGCAGCCACAACATATAGCCCAGTACCAGATAACAGCAAAATGCAAATAAGAACCATAGTTGAAAAGATGTGTAAACTGTGTTTCCCTTAGATGATCCTTTATTGTCAGGCAGTCAGCTGCTTTCAGCCTTCTCTGCAAACTTGGAGAGGATACAGACGTGTCAATTGAGGGAAAATGAGATTTATTCCAAAGCCAAGTTATCAGTATGATAAGTGAAACATCCACCAAAAAAAAAAGAAAAAAAGAGAAAGAAAAAACACGAGCGAAATGAGATGTGAAGTATTCACATCCAAAAATCTTTGAAATCCCATTAGTTGGTAATCAGCTACAAATGAAAAAGCTTGTCCCTCAAGCCCAGCTGAACAACTCTAGGATGCCGTTCCAGGCTGCACTGATTCCAAAGCAATTTGCCCCAAAGCAAACATTAGATTCTTCTTTTTCCCTACTGCCAGGTGTAGTGGTGGCTTCTGTTATTATTTATAAGTCTACGATTTATCCTTATTTCAAGGAAGGATGCCTGCCTTGTGAAAAACTGAGGTTTGGGAAACAGCGTGGGATGCCAGGGTCTCACGGCACCTTTAAATACATGAAAGGCTCCAGGGTGAAATGCAGTGGTGCTCTATTATGTTTCCCTACAAAGGACTGTGTTTAAAAAGGAGAGATAAGGGAAAGGAGCAATTCCATTGCAAGCGAAGAGCTAAGTAATGGTGGAGGAAACAGGCTTGGGTTTGCTTCTACAAGAATCCTGAAGGGGATTTGTGCAGTGTTAATCTGGTTGGAGAGAATGGCTGCGAGATACGGCCAGCCCATCCTGCTCTAATCCACTGAGTGGAGTGGCCCTCCATTTGCAGTGGATGTAAAATGACAGCAACTCTTCAGAGCAGGGAAAAGAGTCAAGGGGGACTTTGCCGAGAGCGGTGGAGAAATATGGAAGAAGTACAGACTTGAAACTTGAGGTAGCCCAAGCATCCTGGCACAGAACTACAGGGCTCCTGCCAACGAGAAGAAACAAGGAGAAACAAAAGAACGCCACACGCAAGTTCCAACTTCCCAGGGCTATCTTTGAGCAGGAACGTACAGGAACAGAGTTCTGGCTGGCCTCAGAGTTGGCCATGCCCACTGCAGCCAAAACCTCTGTGTACACGGCTACAGAGGGAAGCCCTGGAGAGCAACCTCCCCCCCCGGTGACTCTGAGGTGGGCGGGCCGAGGGGCTCCTGGAAGGACCAGGGAAGCATTTTAATGCCTCCCCGTGCCTTTCCTGGCCTGTCCAAAGGCCGGCTTGCCTAGACCGCCCCCCCCGCAGCCACGGGGCACCCAGGCAAGCCAAGGGAAGGCATGGGGGTGTGGCCTAATAGGCTAATGAGCTGCACTGTCAGGGGTGTGGCCTATTATGTTAATGAGTTTCTGCTGGGCTTTTTCTGCAAAAAAAGCCCTGCAACTTCCCATTTGGATCTTGAAGTCAAACCTGTCCGTAGTGAGTGGTACCACAGGGCCAGAACAAGCAGCACTGAATGTCCTGTGGGTTGTCTCACGCAGATCAACATTTCTGCAAGATCCAGAGAGCTAAACATCTACTTTCGTACTTCTTTTAATAGCAAACGTAGATCTGAAAAGGGACATCTGCGTATCTGAGAAGATATGAGACCCAAAGCAGAAAAACCCAACACAAAACAGACCTCCCAATGGAAACTGTTTTATAAGTCCCCCAGTTCTCCAGGTGAAAGCTTCACTTGAACCAAAAGGGAACCAGGCTGCTGGTGATTAATATAAAAAAGATGGCAGAACAGCTTTTAAACTAATCCCGGGGCGTGGGGGGGGAGCCGACAGGTGCTGGGGAGCCTCCAGTTCGGGACAAGTCAGTCCAAAAGGATGATTCCATAAACACTCAGGGTAATGGTAGGAAGCGTAATAGCACTTGGGAGAGAGGGTAGAATGGTAACTGAGGGTCATGTGTGGCAACTAATTGGCTGAGGGAAGTGAGGGTTACTGGAGAGGGAAACACGTTATAAGTTTCTATATGCCAATGCTATAAGTCGCCGAGCAGCAGTGCTTGGTGTTCAATGACAATTTAGATATAGTAGGTATTTCAGAAACATGGTGGAATGGGGAAATCTTTTCTTTTTTGACCGACAGACAACCTTTATTGGCATGTAAGAGGTAAGATTACATTAAAATTTAGGAATACATCAAAAGTATGGCTGTCAAACAGCCAACAAAAAAAGAACTGATCAATTAATAGTTTCCCTGGTTCAAATTACAGATTGAAGAAAACAAACAACATTAAAAGTTATAGAAGCGTTTTGTCCAGAGAGTAGCAACTGGACCTTGACATTCTCAGGAAGACCTCACCATGTAAAAAGAAGGGTGTCCAGAAATTTTTCTCTAATCTTACTATAAAATGGACAATTTAAAAGAACATGGGAAATGGATTCAATAGCACCCTGACTGCAGGGGCATTGTCTAAGTTCATAGGGGATTTGGGGGCATCTTCCAGAGAAGATAGCCAATGGCAATACGTTAAATCCGGCTAATGTAAATGCCTTTCTTTTATTGCGATCAGTTACAGAACAAAAATAAGTAGCTGTTTGGCCCAGTGTCTGGGATAATCCCAGATGAACTGGGGAACAGGTTTTCCTGGCTGCCTCAGTCAGGCACTGAAATTGAATATCTAGAATGGGGAAATCAATGGGATATAGTCATTCCTGGATATAAGCTCTGTAGGAAGGACAGGGAGGGATGTGTTGGGGTATGTCTTCTGTTGTACATCAAAGAAGGCATAGAATCAAATAAGTTAGAAAACATTAGGGGAATTAACTCCCCAACAGAAGCTATATGGGTGGAAATAGTGGGCCCTAAGGGTTACATAAAAGTGGGGATGTACTATCGCCCACCTGAGCAAACTCTTGAGGCTGAACTTCACATGAAGAAGGAAACAAGGGAGGTGACTAAAGCAGATAATGGTATTATACTGTGAGACTTCAACTACCCTCACATTAACTGGGTAAACATGAGCTCGAGTCATGCTGTAGAAATGAGATTCCTAGACATCATAAATGACTGTGCATAGGAACAGTTGGTCACAGAGCCAACCAGAGGTGTAGTGATCTTGAACCTCGTTCTAAGAAGTTCTCAAGACTTGGTGAGAGATGTAGAGATCGTTACACTAATTGGAAACCATGACCAGAATGCTATTAAGTACAGTATTCAGGTCAATGGAAAGTTACCCTAAAGTCCAAAACTGTAATGTTTGATTTCAAAAGAGGGAACTTTACAAAAAATGAGTGGAATAGTAAAAAGAACGCTGAAGGGAAGACGTAAGAGAATCGAATCCCTAGAGGATGCTTGGAAGCTATTTAAAATCCAGCTAATTGAAGCCCAAATACAATACATTCCACAGGTTAGGAAAGGCACTACCGAGTCTAAAAGAAAGCCTGTGTGGTTAACAACGCAACTCAAGGAAGCTATAAAAAGTAAAGAGGCTTCTTTTAAAAAGTGGAAGGTCTGCCCCAATGGACCGAACAGGAGGAACCACAGGCTCTGGCAAACGAAGTCAATAATCAGGCATGCAAAAAGAGATTTTGAGGAACGAGTTGCTAAAAGCATCAAGACAAACGATAAACATTTTTAAAAGTGTATCAGGGGCAGGAAATTAGCCAGAGAAGCAGTGGGGCCTTTGGATGACAAAGGAATAAAGGGATTGCTAAAGGAAGATGGCAGAGAAGCTCAAATACTTTTTTGCTTTTGTGTCCACTGTGGAAAGTGTGGGGCACGTACCCGTATGCCACATACCCCATTTTCAGGAAGAGAGTCTGAAGAAATAAGCTAAATTAAGGTGATCAGAGATGAAGTTCTAGAACTATTGGGGACATTAAAAACTGTTAAGTCTCCAGGTCCTGATAGTATAAATGTGAGCGTTCTTAAAGAACTCAGATGTGAGACAGTTGATCTACTAACCCATATATGTCACCTATCACTAAAATCAGCCTCTGTACCAGAAGACTGGAGAGTGGCAAATGTGACATCAGTTTTTAAAAATTGATACAGAGGGGAACCAGGAAATTACAGGCCAGTCAGCCTAGAATCCACCCCAGACAAATTAATAGAAAATGTGATCAAATGTAGAATTGTTAGGTACAAAGAAGGCTAGCCTCACCAGCCTTTTGGAGTTCTTTGAGAAAATGAACAAGCATGTAGACAATGGTGACCCAGTAGACATTATATACTTGACTTTCAAAAGGTTTTTGACAAGGTACCTCTCCAAAGACTCCCAAGTAAACTTAGTAGTCATGGGATAAGAGGATGGGTTCTCTCATGGATTAAAAACCAGTTAAATGACAGGAAGCAAAGAGTAGGAATAAATGGACAGTTTTCACAATGCAAGGAAGTAAAGGGGGGAGTCTCACAAGGATCAGTATTGGGGCCAGTACTATTTAATTCATTCATCAATGATCTGAAACTACAGGTGAGTAATGTAGTGGCCAAGTTTGCAGATAACACAAAGTTCTTTAGGATGGTGAAAACTAGGAAAGGAACTGAGAATAAAACAGCTGATACTGCAATGCCCCTGTACAGATCTATGGTGCAGCCTTATTTGGAATACAGTTCTGGTCACTGTTATCTCAAAAAAGACCCTGCAGAGCTGGAAAAAGTACAGAGGATGATTGGGGGGTTGGTGCATCTTCCCTAGGAGGAAGGGTGAAGAGTGTCAGCAAACTTCCTGCTTTAGAAAAGAGACAACTAAGGAGGGAAATGATAGAGGTTTATAAAATTATGCACGGAGTAGACAGAGTTGACAAAAGAGAATTTTTTTATCCCTCTCCCAAAATACTAGAACTGAAGGGCCTCCAATGAAGCTGATGCGCAGTAAATTCTGGATGGACAAAAAGAAGCACTACTTTACACAGAGAGCAATTAAAATGTGGAATTTGCTGCCAGAGGATGTAGTGATGGCTACAGGAATTAACAGCTTTAAAGGGGGATTAGATAGATTCACGGAGGATAAGTCTTTCAGTGGCTACTAGCCATGGTGACTGAGGGGAACCTCCACATTCAGAGGCACTAAGCCTCTGAATTCCAGAGCACAGAGGCAAGGTCAGGGGAAGGCCTCGGCCTCTGTGCCCCGTTGTTCGCCCTCCTACGAACGAGACAAGATGGTGGACTAGATGGACCACTGGTCTGATCCAGCTGGGCTCTTCTCATGTTCTTAAGCCTTGTGGTTGGGGCAGCCTTTTTACAGAATCAGCTTCATTGTTAAGGAAGCGTTGGGATCTTATATTTATTTATTTACTTTATTTATTTTCTCCCAGATCCTAGTCCTGCACCCTAACTGCTACACCACACAGGCTCATAAAAACATATGGTGTTTTTTTTAGATTTTAAATTTACGAATACGCAGTCTAAGCTTGAGAAAGCAGGTTGGTATCCAGATAGATGCTTGAGGTAAACACTTCCGAATAAATAAACAAAGCAGCATTCATTTCCCCCTAAGTAGCCAGCATTTCCCAGCCAACTTCGGGGGGAAAAACCACCTGTTGACTCTTTTTTCCTACCTAAATAACAATTCCTAAACGTAAACACAGCTCCTAAACGCACACACGGCACACACATATATGCACTAACCCAGCAGCAGAACACTGATCAAGCTTTCCTCCATCATCCATTAAAGCCACTGAGCAAGCATCTTCTAGACATCCATGCCCAGCTCCTCATTTGACAGACGCATTATGCCTCGATTTCATGACGTTATGATTCCCAATAACTTTCTCATGGTTTGGCCATCTGGGAATAAACCATCAGGGTTCTGAGGCACCCTCAATTAGTTGCAAGCTCTGCCTGCACTCATTATTTATTTCATTACTTTTATTTTTTAAAAAATGTAGGCAGCTTACAATGGTGGGAAAGTCACATTTTTTAAAAGAAAAAAAAAAGAACAACCCTTCCAGCAATCTATAAAAATAGACTCAAGTAAATCAAAACCTTATCTAAAATGAGATCATCGGAACTCCATATTCAAAGCCCAGGCTGACATATCAATCCATGGCTCTTGAGGCATCTCAATAACTTGGCAACAGTTGCATTCATGGAGGCAGTATGCTAATTATCTTAATTCTGTAAAACATTCAGATTAGGTTTCAGCCTTCCAGCTTGATGACATATTTCCTTTCCAAAGTGGCCCTCAATGCTGATCTGATTGCATACCTCCTTAAAATTATACTCTCCTAAGAAATTAATTCAAGCTGGGATGCTTATAACTCTTCTATTGTTAAATAATGCTGTTTTAGAGATTAATTTATTTTATAACAAAATGGCAATTGTACACATTCAAGGAAATCATTTTCACTTGTTGTCTTGCCAGCATTCCATGGGCTGCTATACATCCTGCTCAGGGGCTGTGATCGCTTTGCTGACACTTTAAAAAATAAATACCATGTGGCTGTTCATGGATGGAGTAGACAAATTACAGAACTTCAAAAATGGGAACGATGGTGGCCAGAATAACCTCAGTTCTGACGATGAACCCCCTTGGCATTAGGAGCCATTCCAGAGAAAAATCGGGTGGGCAAGACTGCCCCATTCCTGGATCACTAAGAAGGAAGATTCACAATAAATGAAACAAACCTTCCATTCTCCAGTGGTCCTAGGGATGGGACAGTCTTTACTTCTGGGACATATAAAAGCAGTGTGCCCCAGAACGGGGAGAACTCAGTTCCTAAGCCTGATGGGTGAGCTGTAGGACCTTCCTTCGAAGACTGTTACAGCTGAGGCCGCTCAAGCTATTTTGTAGAACCTGGAAAAATGCTCGCACAGAGCTCCGGGTAGCAGCCCTACATCCACCTTCAAAGAAGGAAAGACCTATAGGATACTGAAGCTGCCACCCCTCATAAGGAATGGGACAAAATGCCCTGTGACAAGTCCAACATGTAGACTTGTAGGACCTGATGATGCATCCTCTAACTCACCTGCAAA
This sequence comes from Gekko gecko, assembly GCA_029375565.1. Taxonomy (NCBI): domain Eukaryota; kingdom Metazoa; phylum Chordata; class Lepidosauria; order Squamata; family Gekkonidae; genus Gekko; species Gekko gecko. The sequence continues at coordinate 70,973,337 of JAPDNY010000003.1, read as the reverse complement.
TCACACGCCACAGGATGCTCCAGGTGAGCAGCTCAACTGATGCTAACAAATCAGATCACCTGGAACAGCCTGTCACTCAAGGCTCTCTGTTTCTGTGAAGATTTAACCCTTCACAATCCTTCAGCTGTTTGTACAGTACTTCGAAGCTTCTCAAAAGTATAGTCCGTCACATCTACCTCAGGAGGAAACTGTCTGCTTTCCAGAGTAATTAATGACCACCAACAATGATACAGTGATTCATGATCTGTGCTCGCTGTCCCCACTGCGTCAACGTGGTAGATCAGAGGAACTTAGTCTTCTAGCAGCTCAGACACATCTAATGACAGAAATGCTATGAAAAAATTATTTTAAAACCTTTATATTATAACAGCTTATTCTTCTGGAAGTGAAAGGAGTGGCCTACTACCAAAAATAAATAAATAAAACCATCCAGTAATGGGGCTCAGATGTTTCAGAGAGTTATTATCGTCTGCCTCTGCATCCCAGCCTTGGTATTCTTTGGAGGTCTCCCTTCCAAGTACTTGCCAGGGTGTCATGGGTCAATCAGAAGAGATGGACTCCTCTGGAGGAGAGGAGTCCTGTGTAGCCAGCTCTGAATCAGCAGTAGCTGGCAAGCAAGAAGATGAACTGCAGGCTTGTCAGAGTTCACAGCCAATAGGTGATACAGAGCCACCAGCCCCTTCCAATAGATGAAACCCTAGTGGTCATTACCAACCCTCCAGTTTCATCCACACTCTTGGCGTGCCAGAGATGAAGGCTTAGAATGGAGCTCCAGGGCAGAAGCTAAAGTGCATATCTCCTGGCCTGATGCCAGCTGCTTGTTGATGATGAGGAGCTGTGGGATTACTCCCAAGTGGTTGGCTGCAAGTAAGACCTTCCAGCAGATACCTATAAAAGCCAGTCAAGGGAGACTGCTCGATGTGGAAGCAACAAGTCACCATTTGGTGAACTTTGTGGCCACAGTTCTTCTAAAGGCCGTCCAAAGTTAGGACTAGGATGCTTAGTTTCGACAGCATGCGATTGCTCCTGTATAACTCTAATTGCCTCGTGGTGCAGTTGCAGTTTCCATCATTTCCTTAGTTGTTACAATCTATCTTTCCGCATTAATATCCCACAGTGAAATCTTGGCACTCTGGAATAAGTTGGGGGCCTTTTTGGACACGGTTATTTAACAGTACCCCAGAGCCTTGCTACTTCTAGAGAATGATTTTAATGCCCATATTGGGCAGAATGATGAAGCTCTCTTAGCATCAGGGCCAATGGGTTTTTTGAATGAGCTGTTATACCCATACTTAAACGAAAGGACATCTAAAGACTCTAAGGTTACTTTTGCAGGCAAGTAGCTATTTAATTGTGTATTAAACCATGGCCTAGTGATTTTAAATGGATACAGAGAATGAGATCCTGTAGGTGATTGTACATGTGTGACATATAAAGGTGCTAGCATAATTGACTTTGTGCTGGTCTCACCGGATTTGCTCCCTCAGATGTGTGACTTTAGGGTGGGTGATTATTATGGAGGTGATCATTTTCCTTTGAAATTTGTTATTTCACTTTCACCAGATTGCTTGTTGTTATCTGGTCCCTTGTTTGAGCTGCTGCATGGAGAAAAACCCCCAAGGCCACTGGCTAGGACCAATACATCAGAGTTAATCCCTACAGCAACTAATATTATGTATTCCAGGGACTTTAGGCTCCGGCTTATGGAACATGTGAGACAGAGGGATAGCGTAGGAATGACAGAAGTATTATCTAGTATTCTGAATCTTTCCAAGTCAGTCTGTACAAAATTGTCAGTGACTTCTAGGAGTGTGCGAAGAAATACTTGGTTTGATGATGAGTGAAGAGAACATAAGAATTAGAGCTAAACTTTGTCTTTTTAAGTGCGCTAACCTACATGTTCATTTATCAGATCTCATATCATTGAAGCATGCTTTTAGAACCTAGATAAAGCACAAAAAGAGGCTTGCTTTATGTAAACAATGGAAGATTCTTATCTCTGCTATCAATAATAATGAGTCACAGACCTCCTGAAACATGGTTAATAATAGCTTTTCTGCAGAGTCCAGTATGCCATCATGTATTGCTCCCAGGACTTGGGAACGTCATTTTACCTCTGTCTTTGCAAAGGCCCCTGAATCTGACTCTGCGTGGGTTCTGGCTGAGCCCCTCAGACTGACTTATAGCACCCAGTTCTCCTGGAGACACAGCAGGCTCTCTAATTAAGCAAATGCTTGGAAGTACTTGGGAGAGGTGTGGAGCTAATAGGCCCGAGTCTCTTGGCCTTTAAGAACATAAGAGAAGCCAATGTTGAATCAGGCCAAAGGCCCATCTAGTCCAACACTCTGTCACACAGTGTCCAAAATATACCAGGTGCCATCAGGAGGTCCAGCAGTGGGGCCAGGACACCGGAAGCCCTCCCACTGCTGACCCCCCCCCAAGCACCAAGAATCCACTTGCATCACTTTCCCCCATAATGCTCAGGAATATGGATTACCAGGAAGCATTCGAAGTTGATCACAATGAGGTGACTGACCTTGACTGTGTCAGCACACTAATCTGGACAATGTGTGCATGTTCCACTTTTGCACTAGGGATCCCTCCCTCTATGACCCCTCCCTCATATATGAAACACATTGCAATCCCTAGCGACAGGCGTGTTTTTATGCTTGCCAGATTAAATGTTCTGATGGCAGCAGAATTTAGAGGATGGTTTACTAAAATACCATTTTCAGGCTGCTTCTGTGGCTGCGTATCTGGCGCAACAGAGACTGTATATCACCTTTTGTTATTCTGTGATCAATGGACTGTCTCCAGGGCTCTTTGGATTACCCTTATTCTGTCCAGATATCAGCTTCCTGTTGAGTCCTGGATGGTATCTTTACTGCTGGCAGATTTTGATCCAGAAATAACTCAATCTGTTGCAAAGTATTTGAAAACAGTGGTCTTTTCAAAGTGCTGCTAAAATGAGTTTTATCCTGCTGACCATATGAGAAATTGTATAGGTCCACTCATTTATTTTATCCAATTTGTTTTAGACTTTTATGAGATACGTGTATTTTATTGTTCTGTATTTTGCTCTTCGCCTGTTCTGTCATGTTCTGTAACATTTCTTTTTTACCCTGTTGTGATGTATTGGTTTTATGCTCAAGACCTTTAGTCATAAGAGCTTAATAATAATAGAACGGACTAAAATAAAGACTAGAATCATAGACTGCTAGAGTTGGAAGGGACCTTGCAGGTCATCTAGTCCAACCCCCTGCACTCTGCAGGAGCATAGCCAAAAGATAGCCCTACAACATACCTGAAAGATGGTCGTCCAGCGAAGGAGCATCTACCCCCTTCCGAGGCAATCTGTTCCACTGCTCAATCACTCTTAAAGTTAGGAAGTTTCTCCTAATATTTAGCCAGTAATGACTCCCTTGTAATTTCCACCCATTAGATCTAGTCTTGCAATCCAGAGCAAGAGAAAATAGATCTGCTCCATCTTCTACATGAAGCCCTTCAAATATTTGAAGACTGCAATCATGTCCCCTCTAAGCCTTCTCTTTCCCAGACTAAACATACCCAACTCTTTCAGCCTTTCCTCATAAGACTTGCATTCCAACCCTCTCACCATTCTGGTTGCCCTCCTCTGGACACGCTCCAGCTTGTCAACATCCTTCCTAAAATGTGGTGCCCAAAACTGGACACAGTACTTCAGGTGAGGCCTGACCATAGCAGAATAAAGCAGAACTACCACCTCCTGTGATCTGGACACAATGCTTCTGTTAATGCATCCTAAGATTGCATTAGCTTTCTTTGCAGTCACATCACACTGCTGGCTCATGATCAACCAGAACACCTGGATCTCTTCCACATGTGCTGCTGTCATGCCAAGTCCCTCCCATTCTATATCTGTGCCTTTGATTTTTTTGTACCTAAGTGTAGGACTTTGCACTTATCTCTATTGAAATTCATTTTTATTTGTCTCAGCCCACTGTTCCAGCCTATCTAGATCATTTTGAATAAAAACATTGAACAACACCAGGCCCAGGACCCTGCGGCACTCCACTCAAGACTTCTCTCCACGTAGACGCAGAGCCATTTATGAGCACTCATTGGGTACGATTTTTCAACCAACCGTGAATCCATCCAACAGTTGCACTATCCAGCCCACACTTAACCAGCTTATCCTCAAGGATATCATGAGAAACTTTGTGAATGCTTTACTGAAATCTAGATACGCTATGTCCACAGCATTGCCAGATTTCTGTAGGCCAAGGTAAGACCGCTGCTAGGAAGGAGCACCTAGAATTCCAGGACACTCCTTTGTTATTGCAGGATGTTACATGTATGTGTGCCTGAAAATGCATGCATGTGCTGTTATGGAGACAGCAGCCCTTTCTAGAGGCACATCGTGGCAGTTTGCATGCTGTGTCCATCCCACACAGATTACAATTTAAAGTACTCTGTTGCTGATATTCTGTGTATAAGCCACTGTCAAAATGCTGCAGTCACATGCACACTTCACTGGGACTGAGTTTTACAGAACCAACATAACTAGGAAGGAACAGTCACCACCACCACTGAATTTGTCAGTTTGTGACCTTAACATATTTCCAAAAATGAACAGCATGAACTGCCTTCCAATGCACTCACCTGTGGTGAAATCTTTGTACTCTAGAATCTGTGCTCTAGTTGGAATCTAGTCCTAACATTACAACTTCACTAAACACACTAAATAATGCACTTTTAATCCAGGTTGCAACTGGATTTTACTGTGTGAAATGGCAAAATCCACTTGCAAACCGTCATACTGAAGTGGATTGAGTCGGCATTATTTAGCATGTATGAAAGCGCACTATGTAAACAGAACTCTGCTTCACAGAAATGTCTTGCTATCTTATCTTTGACTATTTACATGAGAGACATCATGCAGTATATAGCTGTAACCACCATTTTTAATGTTTACTATTGTGTTTTAAATTTTCAATTGTATTAATTGTGCTGTTTGATATGACGTTACCTGCCCTGAGCCTGCTTGCAGGATGGGCGGGCTATAAATACGATAAATAAATAAATATGTGCGACTGCTTTAATGGGAAAGTTATTACAGTGATGGTGGTAAAGCATCCCACAGTGTATTAATTAAAAAAAAATGTATCTCCTGCCCTTCTTTCATCCAGAGCTGCTACAAACCATCACAATTCCAGCCCAAAGTCTTCCAAGGTGAAGCCTCAGATCCAGTAGACATAAAACAACACTAGGTCCTCACTCATAAAAACATAGAGAAGCCAATGTTGGATCAGGCCAATGGCCCATCTAGTACAACACTCTGTCACACAGTGGCCAAAAATACCAGGTGCCATCAGGAGGTCCACCAGTGGGGCCAGTACACTAGAAGCCCTCCCACTGTTGCCCCCCCCCACAAGGACCAAGAATACTGAGCATCACTTGCCCCAACCTGAGAGTTCCTATCTTTAAGTTAGTTATTAACAGCATTATACATGTGGGGGATTCAGGAAAACACCTTCCCAAACATCTCTAACAGATGAGAGTGATTCTGACAGGGTATTAGCCTCAATGGGAGCACGCTTCTAAGTCTCTTGCTTTATAAATACATGTCTCATCTGATGCCTAATAGAATAAATCAAATCCTTCAGTTCATAAACAATTCAATTTATCTTTCTAATATAAGAGGTATTTTGCATCTTGTCCTTATTTTTAGCCACCAAAGGCATTTGCATTAAAAACAGGATCAGCTCCTTAGGAATTTCCTTGCCATCTGTCAGTTGACACTCTATTCTCAGTAAATACTTTAATTTCAGAAGTCATAACTATGAAAATAAACAAAAGGTGATGTTTCAGATGATTGTGAGGAATCAGCACACAGGGCATAAGCGACCACTTAGTAAAGTTAATGTAGCAGAAGAATCCTTAAATGTAGTGCTACGCACAACATCAAAGGATATATCCAGACAGCTATCATTTTTGGATATCAGAATCATGGTTTCAGAAATCTTAATCCAGCCACACAAAATATACACTTGCTCACGTTGTTCCACCTCTGTCTGCACAGTTTAGTGACCTGATGGAACTGATGTGAGACATGCACTTTGCAAAGCCAACTTTCCATACCCAGGCAGAATCTGTGTTTCCTACACTTGTGTGGTCATTTTTTTATTGCAGGGAATCAGGGCGATAGAAAACTTGCACCTACATGAGACACGAGCATGGAATCTTGTATCTGGCAGAGCATCTGGGAATCATGAAAACTAAGCTGTTATTAAAAAAGGAATATATTATGGTTTGTTATGAGAGTTTGGGAATATATTATGTTTCTGGTGAAGCCTTAGAAATCAGACAGGATCTGGGCAAAGCTTCATAGTGCCAGTGGGTAATATCAACACCCCGGATACATCTTCATCTTCTGTATTAAAGGCTATTACACCCTGCACCTACTCCCCAAACCCTTAAGTCAATGAAAATCTACCCAAATGCAAAATAAACAAATACTTATAAATGTATATTATCTGTATCTTTTTCATGACTATAATATTTAGGTTTTTCTTAGTGTAGAATTGGACACTTGAGTCCAACACATGACACTGACATTTATGAGAGTCTGCTGGCCTTCTTATAGAAGTGGCAAAATGTTGCAGAGTTCATTTATAAAGCACTGCTTTGACTACTGCTATGGGTGTGCGTATGTGTGGTGGTGGTGGGGACATTGTACAAGTAAAAGAGAATTGCTAGATCCCTGCCCAGTATCTCTGAGCTGGAGTTTGTACTTGGCAGGCTGGCACCACTCGAAAAGATTAGCTTTTTGTGCCATTAACATCCCTCTGCAAAGGGGGATAAGCGAAACAAATAATCATATTAGCTGCCGGCCAGCAAAATCCTAATTACTGACAGCCTCAATAACAAACATGCAGGATACAGAGCTCCCACCATGCCCCAAACCAGATGGTGCAAAACGAGCAGGAGATGAATCCAAGAATGTTCAAGAGTTATGAAAATAAAGATTTTTAAAAGCCAAATCTTGCAATTTCAACTTTCTAAGCACACACACATGCACACACACACAAAACCCCACAGCGACAACTGGTGATCTGTAAAAATCCATTATCATGCCCACTGAAAAGACAAGCGAAGCAGAACTGAGCTGCTTTATCCAGATACCAGTCAAGTGGAAACAAATTCATTTTCCTGCTAAAGGATACAACACATTCATTGCTGCGCTCTAGCATCAACATTTGCTTCCACTTTGGGGCAACTGGTCCTGTTCAAACACTGGAACCAGTACTACATAAATGTATCGTCCCCCATGTAAAGGTATAAGAACATGAGAACCTTACTGTGTCATAACAACAGCTTATCTACCCACGTAGCCTGTCTTCCTTGACATCAGGCATCTCTCATGTACTGATGTGATCTGTAATCACGGCAGAAGTCCACCAGTAGAAACTATATCATTGACATGGACCAGATCTGGATTAATGAGAACAGTGCTACACACTAATCTGAAGTTCAAAGATGCTCTTTGCAAGACAACTTTGGTTTCTTAGTACCATCCTAGTTAACAACTACTGACATTAAATGGATCTGTCTGGTAAATTCCACCCATGTAACTGCCTGGTGCAAAAGAGAACTCCAAGTATTTCAAAGCAAGCTTTCAGTTTTTTAAACACTGAAATGCTACACAGTTCCATGAAAGTATATACAATCACATATCATTCAGTTACAGTAAATAAAGAACAGCTGTTTACCATTCCACATAATAAAATAATTAGGTCGGCTCCTGATAAAATACCTACCCACGTACAGAAACAAACATAAACTCCTGCTGGAGATTCCTGTGCCAGGGTGGGGAGAAATGGGCAACTTGCTCAGCAATAAACAAGTCAAGAATATATAACGAGCTGGAACTACATCAAATTTATCTCAGCCTGCTGGCAATTTTATTAATGGGTGTTTGTGTGTCGTTTCAAACACTTGGGATATAATTTCCATATCATTCTTGTGAATGTAGGAAGCAACAGACTGCATTTGCTCTGTAAGCTGTGTTTATCTATATGCGTATTTGCACAACTGAAATCAGCTTTGAATAATCTTTTAGAGTAGTGACAATGATAGTAGAGGGGGAAATGAGGTATCTGTCTAGAGCACAGAATAGATTAATTTGCAAGAAAATAACGGTGCTGACAAATCATAAAAAATGATAAATGAACACAAAACTGAGATAACCTAAGTCACAGGCTCAGTTCAGAAGTCTCGCAAAACCACAAATTAACAGTGCAATTCTAAAAGCACTTTCCGAAGAGTAAGCCCCAGTGAGCAGACCTGAGCAGGGTTAGACCTGTTTAGTATTGTTATTCAAATAAACTAACAATTAGTTGATTGTTGTTGAGGGCAGGGGTTGTATTGCCCCAGTTCCACAAGAATACAGACCTGGAAGCTGCTGTTGTAAGGTCACATGATTTTATAGCAGAGAGTTTGGTTACAGGTGGGGGGATGTCTATGGTTACTCCTCCCAGCCCTCCTCCCCAACCTCTATCAGCCTTGTCCCTTCTAGGCCACCTCTGGATTTGAGGAGTGGCGCTTCTTCAGGGTTTTCTTCTACACCAGGGCCTAAACCTGGGAATACAACCCTAGCAATCTCCCTTGGTTCTTTTATGCAGGAACTCTTTTATACCTCCACATTTCTCCCAGGAAGATTTTTCCTACCCCCATAACCATGACCTCACGAACAAGGCCAGGCTGCATAGGACCCTCGCTGGTTCTTTACCGGCTAGGACCAGCCACCCTCCCAACCCCGCCCCGCAGCCAGGCTGAGTGGCTGGTGTTCTCTCCCTTGGCCTGCCAAGCCAGCTGATCAGGACCCTGCAGTATCATGGTGCATGGCTCTTCCTGCTGCTATCCTGCCAGGCCCGGCCCTACAGCCACTGGCCATGCAGAATTCCCCCTCTGGGCCCACCAGCCAGCTCACTGGTGGCCCACAGAGGTGCAGGGTTCAGTTTCTTCTGCCACCCCTCCAAAGGGCCCAGCACTGGGCCACCGGCCTCACCCTCCATTCCCTTGGCCTGTTCCACTGCGCCCTGCCCTGGGGCTGTTCTGCCAGCCATTTCAGTCCTCCCCAGCCCCAGGTAAGTGGCTCCAGTGGCAGGGGGACCCAGTGGGAGGAGCTGGGTCTCAAATATAAGCACAGGTCAACCCACCACCTATGGTTAGTTAAGGTACTTTAAACAAAGATCTGAAGTTACTTTACTAACCACAGTGAGTGACTCAGCATGCCTGGACATGGGGGGTGGGGGGTGCTGTATCATTCTAAGTGTGTCTCCTTGAATGGGGTGCCTCTCTGTCTTAACCTGGGAGCTGCCCTCTGACCACTCGTCTCTCTTTTTCCTCTCCCTCTCTGCACATGGCCTTCCATGGAGACAGATGTCTTTGCAGGTCTCTCCTGTAGAGACAATGCCCTCCTACTCCCACACACATGATGCCGGACAAGCTGGCCATTCTTGACAGGGAAAGTACTCTTTAGATGAAGCTTCTTTTCTTTTGACTGCAACCTGAATGTAAACTGGATCTACTTGAATAAATGTAAGTTTACCTTTTTTTGCAATATACTTCTTGGGAGATTCGATCACTGCACTCAGTAGCACGCTTCTATGACTGGGCAAAGCTCTGCTATATTAACCAAGCATCCCAATAGTCTTAACTATGATTTCATATTACATGTGAATGGAGACATCCTGGCTTACTCCTAAGCTTGTTTCTCAGTGCCACTTCTCACATCTCCAGACTACAAGGATGACTGGCAAGAACTTCTTAAAATCGTAACTTCTCTCAGCTTTTCCTGCCTCTCACTTGCAGTCTCCTTGCTTTGGGCCCTCAGCTGCCAACCACCGCCTCATTTCTCTCCATCGCTACCCTGTTAAACATTCAAGAACTCTAGCATGTTTTCTTCTTTAGGAAAGACACAGTAGTAATAAAGGAAGCTTTGCTTATGCTCCTGTAAAACAGTGTTGCACTTACCTGTAACTGTCATTCATTGAGATGTCTTCTGTGCAGGTGCACACACTGGGACTGCATCTGTGCAGGCCGGACACCGGAGGTCTCTACCAGCATTTTCTTAGGAAAGAAAGAGTCTTGAGGGAGTTCTTCCTCTCTGGAGCACGTTAGCAGTGGTTTCCCCAGCCCAAATGGCCACGTGCTCCACACTCCCCTTTTCCTCAGTCCTCCTGTGCTGCTGCAAGCAGAAGCTTGAAAAGGAGAGCTTGCAGCAGGACAGGAGGGAGGGAATGTTTGCCTGCACAGAAGACATCTCAGTGAATGACAGTTACAGGTAAGTGCAACACGGTTTTCATCTTTGGTCTTCTGTGCAGTCCCACAATTGGGAGACTAGCAAGCTACTCACCATGGAGGTGGGGGTGATGCTCTCACTGGAACGACGACTGCAACCCCCCCCCCGCCACCTAATGTTATCTCTTCCTGCATTCACATCAACAGAATAGTGCTTAACGAATGTGTGAGTGGACAAACACATGGCTGCCCTACAATGTCCGTGAGTGGTGTTCCATGGTGAAAGGCTGCAGATGTCACCTGTGACCATCCAGAATGAGCATGAATGCCAAGAGGGCAGAGTAGCTTGGCATGTTGATAGCAGATCTCAATGGCAGAGACTATCCATCTAGATATGGTTTGAGAAGTGGCTCCTTTCCCGTTAGAGGGGCCCAAATAACAGATAAACAGTTGTGGCATTTCCCAGAAAGGCTGTGTTCTGTTTAATTAACACAATAATGTTCTTTTAACATCCAATGAATGGAGAGTTCTTTCTGCCTTTGACAAGAGGAATGGGGGGAAACCAAGTAGAATACTGTTCTGCACTAAGTGGAAAGATGATACCACTTCGGTAGGTTAGGGCGAAGCACTACCTTTCCCCCATGAAATCTGATAAAGCCCCTAATGCCACTAGTTCTCCCACTCTCCTAGCAGATGTGATTGCTACTAGGAACACTATTTGGATGGAAAGGAGGTTTAGGTCACATGAAATGAGTGCTTTGAAAGGAGGGAGCATGAGCTGTGTGAGAACCACAGGAATAGACCATTGAGGCACAATGTGTGCTCTGGGAGGAAATGTTAAATAACCCCTTCGAGAACCTTTTAGAGTCCTTATGGGAAAATACAGTTCTGTCATCAACCAGGAAATGAGAAGCAGATATGTCTGCAAGGTGAACACTTATAGAAGTCACTGTTAAACCAGAATCCCTTAAATCAGGGGATATTCAAATATGAGCAGAAGGGGGCAGCTAGGTGTAGGAACCCCTTTAGCTAACATCCACTTGGAAAAACAAGACCACTTTGCAGTGTTAAGAGTGTCTTGTAAAAGATCTATGAGCATTCAGTAGGACTATCTGAAAAATTTAACTGTGTTGATTCAGCAACTATGCTGTTAAACATAACCTGCGGACTTTGTGGTGAACAAGGGAGTCCTTGCATAAAAGGTCTGGTTCGAGGAGTAGATGAATGAAAATTCCTCTGGACACCAACAGAAAGGGTGTGGAACCATGTCTGCCTTAGCCAAAAGAGGGCAATGAGGATGCATGTAGTACTCTCTTGCTGAATCTTGGATAAAAAGGTAAAGGTTTCCCTTGCTCGAAAGCCAGTCGAATCCAACTCTAGGGGGTGGTGCTCATCTCCATTTCCAAGCTGAAGAGCCAGCACTGCCCAAAGGCTTATCCATGGTTATGTGGCCAGCATGACTAGGACCTTGCTAATTAAAGATATAGGAGGGGAAGTGTAAAAAAGAGCTCCTGTCAACTGAAACTGAAAGGCATCCCCTGCAGAATGGCAGTTGCTCCCTGCCCTGGAGCAGAAAACTTGGGCCTTGGTGTTTTCCACAGTGGCAAACAGGTTCACCACAGGAGTGCCCCAATGGGCAAGAACAGAAAGGAGGTAATCTATTCTCATAGACCATTCACAGTCTGAGAGCCCTAATCTGCTCAAAACACCTACCCCTGGAGTTGATGGTGCCAGCAAAGTGTATAGCTTGTAGTGTGGTCTCCTGAGCAACAGCTGCATTCCAAATGTCCATTACTTCCTTGCAGAGAGCCAATGAAGCCATGTCCCTGTCTGTTTATAGACGCCAAGGCTGTTGTATTGTTCGTTTGTACTTGAAACAGTTTTCCGCTCATGGGAGCTGAAAAGGAGGTGAGGGCATATCATATCGCACATAACTCTAAAAGGTTGATGTCTAAGGTTGTCTCTTTGGGTGACCAGATAAGTATAGGGACCACAGTGGGCACCCCAGCCTTCTAAAGAGGCCTCAGCGGTGATGATGACTTGTGGGGAAATGAAGCCAAAGGTAACTCCCACCAATAGATTGGTGTTGTTCAGCCAGCAAGGGAGCTGACAAATAATCTACCTGGGGTAGAGAGCCTCGTGTTTTGTGAATGAGCTGATGGTGAAGACCTTCTGATGAATCAGTTCTGAAGGAGGCACATTCTTAGCTGCGCTAAGGGAGCTGTGGCTGTAGTTGAGGCCATCATTCCCATTCATTTCTGGGGGGAAAGCACTGACTGGGATCTATTTCTTGTCAGTTGACGAATTAGGGCTTTAATCCATGCAGCTCTATCTGAGGGAAGAAATACTTGTGCCCTAGTGGAGTCTAAAAGGGCACCTATAAAGGTGGCTTGCATAGTTGGCACAAGCATTGACTTTCTGTAGTTAACAACCAATCCTAGCTTCTCACAAATCTTCAAGATGAACTGTACGTGTGCTTGCAACATCTCATATGATGGGGCTGTGACCAGCCAATCATCTAACAAGGGATATACCAAGTACTCCTTGGAAGTAAGGTAAGCTATCATCACTGCCAAACATTTCATACTCAGTGCTGTAAAAAGCCCGAAAGGAAGCACTGTGTACTGATAGGAGACCCCACTGCATTTGAAGCATAGATATTTGAGGTAGTCAGGGTGGACAGCTATGTGAAAATAAGCATCCTGCAAATCCAAAACAACAAACCAGCAATTTAAGGTGAGAGACTGCAAAACTGTAGAGAGTGGTAACATTCAGAACTTTTTAACCTGAAGGAAAATATTTAAATTCCTAAGGCCCAAGACTGCCATCTTTCTTAGGGACCAGACAAAATCTAGAAAAGAACCCAAGAACAACCCTCCTCAGGTACTGTCTGCACTGCTCCCTTATACAAGAGGACAGACAATTCACTCTCAGGTTCAGGCATGGTGTTATTGGAAGTCCCTTCAGGGGACTGCAAAGGGGGTCTTTCCCAAAACTCTAGCTCGTATCCCAGCTGTACAATGGATAATACCCAGGAGTTGGAGGTAACTGTAATTTATCAAAAAATAGGGATAGCCTGTCCAAAAAAAACTGATGGGACAGCTTCCTGCACATCTGCTAGTCAGAAGGTACCCTTCTGGGACTGGTGTGAGTCCATGGTGTGTTGGAGCTGGTACTGTCTCAAGGACCTTGACCTGTGAGAGGGTCTATACCTCAACTGAGGTTAGGAACTCATGAAGAACCTCTGTGGAGGATACTGAGTTTTACATGACTGGGAGTGTTCAACATGCTGTGGTCTCAGACAGGTTAGCTGCTATTAGCACCTATAAGGATACTTAGATTTGGAGGAAGGAGCAGGCCCTTGAGTGATACCAAAGGAGTGGGTGGTTTACTTGCTCCTCTTGATTTGTGAAAGGACTTTGGCTGCAGTCACACACACTAAATAATCCACTTTCAATACACTTTCCAACTGGATTTTTCAAGTTCACACAGTAAAATCCAGCTGGAAAGTGCACTGGAAAGTGGATTATTTAGTGTGTGTGACCGCAGCCTATGTCTGTTTTAGATGAGAACAAGGCAGAACCCTCAAATGGTAGATCTTCAACCTTTTGCCTTGTTTCAACAGGTAGAGCAGTTGATCTTAGCCATGTGTATCTGATCAATACAATGGCTGATGCCATACCATCAGCTGCATGCCTCCCAGCATTAATTTGTTGTTTTGAGAGGTGCAGGGCTTCCATCTAGAGTAACTTGGCCAGTTTTTTCTCATCATGGAGGAGATCGATATAGGGCGATCTCCCATAAGAAAAGTTGGTAACCTCCCATTATGGCATCATTAATTTGCAGTGCATACATTTAGGACTGCTGAAGAGTAGCTCTTCCTGCTGACTGCATTGACCTTGCATCCTTCTCTGTCAGCTGGGATGAAATGTGCACCAGGTCATTGTCTGGCCTGCATCTCCTCAGCAATTAAAGACGAGGGGGGAGGATAGGTGAATAATACACCCTTCTTGCTGGACTCAGTAGAGATTTCCCACTCTCTTCAAGGTGGTGAGGATGCTAAAAGGTTTCTTGCAGATGACGTTGATAATGTCTAGCACTGCTTCAAGCATTGGGAAGGCAATGGTGCTGTGAGTGCTGGAATAAAGCCTTCCCAGTATCTTGTCTTGAAGTTTGCATACCGATGTTGTGACCTGAATGCACAAAGACCCAGCCATGTGGATCCTCTGTTCCACATACAGAGATCCTCGTTAGGAGACATGGGATCAAGATCACCTACTGTATCATCAGGAGAGGGGTCAGATTGAAATCCTGAACTCTGACCCGATGGAGAATCTTCCTCTTCCCCTGCCGCTTCCATTTCCAAATCCAGTGGGACTGAGATTGCTTGAGGTGAAAGATGGGATAAGAACCATGCCAGAGCTGAAGCAGATGTCTTCTTTCTAGAGAAGGAGGGTTTGGGCCCAGGATGGTCTGACTGCATGGGGTTGCATGGGGTAGTCACCCCATTCCTGGGGCTAAGGAGAAGAAAAATGAAAGGGGTACTGCTGTCATGGTGGAGAAGGCATTGAAAATTGCCATGGGACCAATGTTCCCTCTAAGCTGAGTTAGTGTGAGCTAGCTCATAGGTTTTTAGCCTCTGGTTCACACATTTTTGTCTTAGCTCAGGAAGGATGGCTCCAGCAAGCTAATTATGCAGCAGCCAAATCTCCTGTCACAACTTTATGCCAGTAGCTCACAAATAGGCTCACAGGGTCCTAGCTTAGAGGGAACATTGCATGGGACCATGGTATCATATGGACCAGATCTGGCAGACTTGATGAAAGTGGAACTGACATGGTTTCATGGTCTTGTACCAACTCACCCTCAGATAAAGATTGCACTGGAGAAAGTGTGTGAATAGACGGTGTCCATGGAGGCACCAACTCCTCCCGTTCAACATGGACAATGTCTTTGGAACTGGTGCAGTTGTTTGGAGGCAAAACATGAAGGAGGTTGATTGAGGGAATGGGATTGGTGCTGCATTGATTCTGTGTGTAGAACTGAGAGCGCTGTGGTTTTTCTGTTGTTGCTAGCGACTTCGTTGGAATGCTGTGGCTTTGCTCTACCGAGGCAGATAGATTTGCTGCCAGGACTTCAGAGCTTGAAAACGCTTTTCCCCATAGGTTGGCCTTTAAATGCACAGCATAATCGGATCAGTTCTCTTTGGTAAATTTTAGGCAAAATTTACATGAAGCCATGTTGTGTCCCTCACCCAAATGTAAGAGGCAGAGTGAGTGTTCATCCAACCTCATAATTTTTGAAGCACACCAAATACACTTCTTAAAAAGCGCTTTCTGAGACATGATCTCAAGAAGGCCCTGACGAAAAAAGATCTCTCCTTGTTGTTGTTGTTGTTATTATTATTAGGCTCAAACTTCTAGGAATCCTGTAGAGTTGCTGGAAGAACAGCCTTCTGCTGTGGCAGCAAAAGACAAACTGAGGGAAAGGGGAGCATCCCCTCTGGAACACATGGCTGTCTGGGCGGGAAAATGGCTGGTAATGTGTTCCGGATGGGAGGGGCTCCCCAAGACACTCTCTTCCCTAAGAAAATGCTGGTAGAGACCCGATGGCTGGCCTGTACAAGTGCGTTCCCAATGTGGGACTGTACAGAAGACCAAAGATAAACAAAGTTATCAGACAACCACTACATTTACTCTTGGACTTATTTATTGTTTATCACCATTTGTTATTGTTATTGTTTATTATGGTTCAATCAGACTTAAAATACAATAATTACAAAAAATTGAATTTAAGAGCTCTTGGACTTGGTGCTCTGTGGGTCACTTCTGGGGCTTTGCTTGTAAGACAGCTCCCAGTATGTGGCTGGCTGGTCGTGAATGAAGGGAGGGAGAAAAATCAGCTGCAGAATATGACAAAATCCAGGAAGGGTGGGTGGATCAGCTATGCAACAGTTGCTGCAATAGTCTATTCTGATAAGGAACAGAGGTGGCATGTTTGAGTGGGTGTTTGGGGTTGACTAAGTGTACCAACTGTGGAATAAAACTCCAGATGTCTGTGTGAGAGAGGGGTCTACTGGACCCCTGGTTTTGCTAAGTTGTGGAGGGGGGTCAGTTGAATCAGCTGTGTAAAGCTGGATTCCTCAGGTTTGGTGTGAGAAAAGTATTAACGTGAAAAGCCACACAACATTCTGAGACAGAGGGAACAAATCTGTGGTCTTCACAATAACATCAGATGATAGTAAAGGAATGGTCAGGCAACAAGTGTAAGATGGGATGGCAGTCAGTTCTCTGTAAATCATACAGAAGAAAGGGCTGATACCAGCATTTATCAGTGTAAACCAGGAATACATGACCATCGACGATCAAAAATCTTGGTTTCACAGGCCACCGTTAACAAAAACCGTGGTTTCTCTTTACATGTGAACCTAGCCCCGGTCTTTGAAACAACATTAGTCATTCGGTGTAAGAGCTGTGGCTTCATTTGATTTAAATGACAGCACAGAAGGCAGAGTAACATACATATGGGTGAACTGTAAACAGGGAACGGTCCAGAGATGCAGTGTTATTAAAATACTGGCCAACAGACTGCATGTATGAATATTGTGTCTATGAGAAGAGAGTTTGCATAGGAATATTAAGTATGAATGGTGTCTCTGTGTGCGTGTTCATGGGACATATATACAAAAGTGAAACTGAAGGCATAAAAATTATTGCTGTCCTTCCAAAAACCAAACCTGCAAACTGACATGCATCTTTGCTTGTTCTAGCATATTTTCATTCTAGGATTGCTGCCTGAAAGCACAAGAAAATCTTGATATATGACCTCCAATCATGATAGTTAACTATGCATAAATAATTTGCACTTCTTTTCCTTTTCCCAAAACTTCAGTATAAGAATTCATCAAATAAAATGAAAGAATTTCACTCAGACGTCTTCTTCTGGTCAACTTTAATACTGAGCACTGAGTTGCTGTTGTCTCCTTCATACCATGTGTACAACCCACTTTGAATGTATAAATTAAACACAGACACCTCAACACAAGGTCTTGAATTAAGCATAACTTTCCATGCCACTGTAGATCTAAGTTATTGGAAATCCATCTAAGTTATTGGAAAACGAGAGGAAAAAAAACCCACACGGTTTCCACAAGCAATCCCTTTCCACACCAATGATACTAGTGTTTTCAAGATTGCAGCTGCCTTCCAGGTTTTTTTGGTGGTTCCAACGATTATGCTATCATTGCGATCATTACATATTTACATGTTTTCTTCATTTTTTCCCAGTCAGTGTTCCATTTGTTCACATTCACATTGTGGACTGATTCCCGCCCCCATTTTTTGCACATGCTCTGAAGTTTTGCAGCACTTCAGCAGCCTCAAGAGGGCTGAGAAATCCCCTTATGAATACATTCCCCTCCCACCACACCAAACCTGAGAGTCGCACCTGGTTTGCGTGTCTTACCCCTTATTAGTTGCCTCTTTTCCAATATTTGAGAGTTATCTCTCATTGGCTCCTCCCAAAACTTTGAACTCCTTTACCTGACTTGCATCAGGTACACAGATCACGCAACAGCTTGTTTCCATCGAGTGCATGTTTTTATGCTAGCTGCATGCACTGCAAAATGTATTTGAAAATGGGATGTGCTAGAATTTGAGTGTGAATGAAGGAATGGTAAGGAAGGCAGTGATTGGCTGCTGGTGCTGGGCCTCCCAGTGGAAATGACCATTTATTTCAGTGCAAACACCCTTCAGCGCTGAAACCCCGGCATGCAATTTTTTAAAAAAAATGCTCACCACGCAAACCACACCTTTCTGGGTGGGTTTGGGCAGCAATCCATGAGGGAGAAAAATATGTCCAGATTCTGAGCAAGAGACTATTTTGTGAATTCATTCCACAATGGGAAAAGCAGGGCTCTTTTTGTAGCAGGAATTCCTTTGCATATTAGGCAACACACCCCTAATGCAGCCAATCCTCCAAGAGCTTACAGTAGCTCCTGTAAGAAGAGCTCTGTAAGCTCTTGGAGGATTGGCTACCTTAGGGGTGTGTTGCCTAATATGCAAAGGAGTTCCTGCTACAAAAAGAGCCCTGGAAAAAAGTATAGGAAAAACTAGTTTAGGGAAGAACAGGGGGGGAAATGAAGAAAAACTGGAACAGCATGGGGACATTAACAAAGTTGTCTGGACACAAGAAAACCCCCCAGTAACATAGGGAATGGAAATGGAACATTAGGGCAATCTGGAAAACACCACTGTCTTCTTTAAAAGGTTTGGGCCCTTCTTCCTATAGCCCTAACATCTTCTATGCTTTCATGACTGATGGCAGCATCTCAGATTATGGCCTCAAACAATATACACAGAAAATTATTCCACTGCTTATTCCCTGACACCACTTTCCATCATTTAGTGGTGACAATGAGTTCTTTACGGGGTAATTCATTTTCTAAAATGAACAAAATAAAACAAACACTACTTGTGCTTGAATATGAAGATAAATGCTACCCTGAGGAAATTCTGATTAAATCTGGATTTATGTTTACATCAGTAAAAAGAGAGTTATTAAAAATATATGAATAAGCACTGCTCTATGAACACTATAAAAATCCTCCCATTGCCATGCCAAGCAAAAACAACCTCTAATAAAAACAGAAATACAGAGGATCTCTGACAACCAGCGACAAGGGCAGTCATCCAAACAAAAACCGAGCTGTCGTAAAAGCCCTAATGAAAGAGACAGAAAGGAATTCTCGAGCTGGGCATGGGTCATGGCAGGCGTAAACCTTAATATAACATTTCATGTAAGCAGGAATCTTAGAGAGCAGAACAGACAACAGAAGTGTTGACCACAGGTGAGGGGGAAAAGGGAAGATATCTCTCATCCTATATTATCTAAGAGAAGAAGCACTTGTTCAAATCCACCATATAATGCAGGTTAAGCAGACCAAAATGGTTGTTGGGAAAACTTCTGCCCAAACAATGGATTGGAATGGGAAACATTCTGCTATACCCCTGGAAGAAAGTGTGGACAAGAAGCTTCCAAATTCAAAAATCTCTCTCCCACCACAGAGGCATCTGGTTTTCATTTAGGCTTAGGAACTTTTTTCTTATCTTTTCTCCGTGACTGAAAAAATGGGGGAGAACCTGAGAGGGGAAACTGCCAGAGAATAAAGGGTTAACTAGAAACACAAATCGTGAGTGAGGCAGTCATCTGCATCTGCTGTTTTTTAAAAAATCACAGGGAGACTGTTCACCTATCTCATCTATAGCATACATTTGGGGGCTAACGCAACCAATTGCAAATAACTCAATAAACAGGAGAATCTAACATTTTATTTCTATTAATCAAAGAAGAAAAGTGATTTTGGAATCACACATGAATAGCATTTATAGGAACAGCTTTATATGGAGAAGCCTGACTAAGAGAGATACTCTCATTCCATGGTTGGTTTTTTCTCTGGAGCATTACCGGCTTCAGAATAAATCGGAATAAATCGGATGATGAATAAATCAGATGTTGATAACCAAATGCTTTATCATGGAATATATTCATGTTTTTATATTTAATCATTTGTAAGTGAATTTGACTCCCGTAGGACAAGAAGGTAACCTATAAATTCCATAAAGTAATAATAAAAGTAATAAATAAAAGGCAAAGGAACACATGGGGGAGAAGAGGCAAAGGAGCCAGTTTCGTAAGTACATAATTTTTAAAGAATTTTAAGTTTGAAAATCTGGGCAAAATCTAATCTGAATGATTAGGGGTTGCATCCCATACTCTTATGTCATATTATGCTGATGTGCCAGCAGTATCATTCTTGGTTTGTAAGCATATTGCTCTGTAACAGGCGTGTCTCACAGCTTTAGTATTTATTTTATGGTAGAAGTTTCAGGGCTGGGATGGTCAAAGGCAAATGCAAGATAGATCTAAGAATGCTTAAAAAGCTGTGTCCAGACAAGGTGTTCTTTAGCATTTCAAGCTGTCCTTCAAAGGCACAAAAATTGCGAAGCAGATAGATAGAAGTGGACAGAACCGTCTTCTGTCCTGAGATGCTTTGGAAAAAGATGAGCTCAAAATATTCTAAAATCCATTTTTTTTTACACAGTAAGGTACACCAACCCTCATCCTCCTTACATCAGTATGTCAATTTGATCATTCTCAGCTCTGGAGACAAACTGGGCAGCGGGGGAGGGGGGGTCAGATATGCTAGCCACGGGTTTGCAGGTTAGCTGAAGGAATGCTAAGAACAGGTTACAATTATTTTCTTCAAAAAATGGATGACTCCATTGAGCTATTCCTCTTACTGCAGCATCTGCAGGCACCTAATGTCCTGTCAAGAATACTGCTTTGTCAGTGTCAATCTGCAGTAATTTCACCTTGCATACTAGGCACAAAATTGTACTAACGACTTATACTCTCTGGTGATTGTTATTTGGACTTCAGCCAGTTAATTAGAGGTGAAGACATCAGTGTACCCAACCTGAGCTTACATCACAACTGCAGCAAACTTTAAAACAAACAATGATCCTAAAACAGCCTCAAGAGAATTAACAATCCTGACACTGCAAATCAAAAATAAAAACCAAAATTCCCTGAAACTACTCTGTTATAACAGGTTCAGTCTTCAGTAGTTTATGGGGTTCACTTCCTTTTTCTGTTTCCAATGTCTTAATAGTAAACTAGTCAGGTTCTCTATAGATGCATTGTTAGATAATTTACTGGGATTTTATAAACCTGGTTCCAAAGCTCAAACTTTTCTTAATGATAAATTATAGTTGGTTAAACGTCATTTTTAAAAAAACATTTCTGATTTGAACACTGATTTCTATCCCATTTCTATGAGTTGCCAGTTTGGTGTAGTGGTTAAGTGCACAGACTGTAATAGGCTTGCCAAGAATTTGCCGTATTTCGGCGGGGGACAGATACATCCTGGCAGGACCATCCCCAGGGGAAGGAAAGATGCGGGCACAATGCTGTCGCCAGGAAGTAACACTAGGCGACGCTCTGGCAATGTGGCTAGAAACTCGATGGTACCATTGAGTTTTCAGCCCCATTGCCAGAGCATCGCCTGGCGTCACTTCCTGGCGATGGTATGGTGCGTTACAGGGAGGACTGGTCCGGCCAGGGAGCATGCGTTCCCCCGCTCCCACGCGGTAAGTACTTGGGAACCCAATTACTTGAAAGTAGGGTTGTATACCGCTGGCTGTATGCTGTGACAATAAAATTCATTCATTCATTCATACTTGGGAACCCTAGACTGTAATCTGGGAGAACTGGGTTTGATTCCCCACCCCTCCACTTGCAGCTGCTAGATGACCTTAGACAAGCCATAGTTCTGTCAGAGCTGTTCCCTCAAGGATAGTTCTCTCAGAGCTTTCTCAGCCCCGCCTATCTTACAGGATGGCTGTTGTGAGGAGGGGAAGGGAAAGGAGTTTGTAAGTGGCTCTGAGTGAAGGGTGGGGTATAAATCCAATCTCCTCCTCCTTTGGAGACAGAGGAGGCGAGGTGGGTGGTGGGACGCTGTCTGGTCCTGAATCATGGGCCTTACTGGAGGGAAGCTCCTTATTTGGCAGAGCAGCAGTAACTTCTGGTGGCAGGCTGTCTGTAGCTGACTGTGGGCTGAGACCTGCTTCAGCTGCTCCTTCCCCTCCACTGAGCCCTCTACCTCATCAGGGCTGATCCACAACACTATAGTATCAGTTAGCTCACAACCATCCTGATTGATCAAGGAAGCTCAGTGACTGCTGATGCCAAAATCTGAGCCTTTATTGTCTCAGGAAGAGACAATTAGCTGTGATACTTTAGCCAAGATTTTTGCCTATAAAATATCGAGAATATGCCTTGATCTGGTATCAGTTATAACACAGGCACACCAGAAGAAAGGCAAAGAAAAGCCTAATACGCCGCCTGGTCTATTTAGAGATAATTTTGACCCAGTTTCTGTGACAGATGTTGATAAGATCCTGGGACTGGTGAAGGCCACTACTTTCATTTTGGATCTTTGCTCATCCTGGCTGCTAAAATCATGTACACGCCACATCAACAAACCCACAGTGTCTATTCTAAATCAGCCACAAACTCAGAACACTTCCCTCAGCCACTCAAAGGGTGCGTTCAGACGCGCCGTTTGAGCCGTTTTCGGCACGGCTCAGAAACGGCTTTTACCTGCGCGTTCACACACCCAACATCTGCCTACCGTCCCCAGCCGTCGCTTTCTGGAGCAAACCCCTTTGAAACGGAGTATTTTGACACCACTTACCCAAGTGGTGTTTTCCATGATTCTCCGTTTCAAGCCGCACTTTTCCCTGTCTGATCGCTCCATCCAGCCACTTCCGGGTGCTTCAACCCCCCTCCCCTCTGGGAAGCTGCCTCCAGCTTCCGGTTTTAGTCCTCCATTTTTTTTTCCCCTTACCGGTGTGCGCTTGAGCGGAGCTCCGCACTTAGGTTAAAAAAGAAAAGGTTCACTGGTGCCTAGTTTAGGCATTTAGAGGAGTCCCGGGATCTCGGGGAGGCCATTTTTAAAAGGACTCTTCATTTAAACTTTAAAGGGACCTGTTGAGCTCGCTCTTCTTTGCACCGGCCAAACTTCCTGTTCGGGAGAGGGCTGCCTGTGCGCATGCTCAAAGGAGAGGGGGAAACCCCCCCCACCTGCAGGAGGACGGCGGGGAGCTCGGAAGGAGGAGGTGAGTCTGAGCGCGATTCTCCAGTTTAAAAAAAAAACGCATCGTGCCGGAGCAGTTTAAACCGCTCCAGCACGCTGTCTAAACGCACCCAAAGAGGAGGTTATCTGTCTGCTATTTTTTTTAAAAAGCCCTACCAAAAATGATGTTGCTGATTATCGCCTGGTCTCTAATCTGCCCTTTCTGGGCAAAGCGATGAAGAGCAGTGGCAGACAAACTCCAGGTCTTCTTGGATAATTCATCTTCTTGGATTTTCAGTCTGTCTGCAGGCTGGGCCATGAGACAGAGATGATTCTACAAGCCTGTCAGAGTGTAGATAAAGGCCATGCCTCTATGTTACTCTTATTGGACTTATCTGCAGCCTTCAATAGAGTACATCATGCCTTGTTGAGATGCATGGAGGCAGAAGTAGGTATCAGGAGACGCCTGATGAACTGTTTCAAATCATTACTCATGGATCGGACTTCAAAGGGTTGATACTGGAAACCAGTCTTCATGAGTGTGGGACCTAACCTGTAGCAGGGCGCAGTTCTAACCCCCACACTTTTCAATAAATGTGTAACGGCCTTAGGACAAACCATTTCATAGCTCTGGGGTTTGGCTGTCATCACGATGTGAATGATACCCAGCTCTATATATCCTTACCCAAGTCTCCTGGTATTGCAGTAGAGGTCCTAAATTGCTGCCTGGCTGCTCTGGTTAAATTGGCTAAGAGCGAACAAACCGAAACGAAATTCTGAAAACAGAACAAAGTTTGAATCTGGTGGCCACATTTAACCAACCAGGTTTAATGAAAGTTTATACCCAGAATTAAACTTTGTTGGACTTAAAGGTCCTACTTTGTTCTATTGCTTCAGACCAACACGGTTATCCTCCTGAATCTAAACTCTGAAAAGACAGAGGCGATGCTGGTTGGGAAGGCAGAGATCTTGAGTGACACTGTGCCCTCCGCTTTTGATGGAATTCACCCGACCTTTGCTGATGCCGTAAAGAGCGTTGGGGTTGTACAGGATCCAGTCTTATTGCTGGAGAAAGCAAGTTAATTCAGCTGCAAAAAACAGGCTTTCTCCCAACTCAGCCTCGTATCAGAACATAAGAATATAACAGCCTTGTTGGATCTAGTCCAGCATCCTGTCTCACACAGTGGCAAAGCAGTTCCTTCCTGGCACTGAGAGTCAGAGGCTGACTGCCTCTGAACACGGAGGTTCCCTTTAATCACCATGGCTAATAGCTACTGATAGACCTATCCTCCATGAATCTATCTAATCCTCTTTTAAAGCTGTCTGTGCCTGTGGCCATCACTACATCCTCTGGCAGCAAATTCCACATTTTAATCACTCTCTGTGTAGAGAAGTATTTCCTTTTATCTGTCTTGAATCTACTGCCTATCAGCTTTATTGGATGCTCTGGGGCAAGTGAGGCTCTGTATTCTTTCTGGATGCCCTTGAGTTCTAGTATTTTGGAGAGGAAGAAAAAAAAATTATTTGTCAACTCACCAACCCATGCATAATTTTAGAAACGACAGCTGAGGGGTGACATGATCGAGGTTTATAAGATCATGCATGGGATAGAACAGGTTGAAAAATTTGTGGGCACTCAATGAAATTGCTGAGCGGTCGGGTTAGAACAGATAAAAGGAAGTACTTCTTCACCCAAAGAGTGATTAACACATGGAATTCACTGCCACAGGAGGTGGTGGCAGCTACAAGCATGGGCAGCTTCAAGAAGGAATTAGATAAACATATGGAGCAGAGGTCCATCAGTGGCTATTGACCACAAGGTATAGATAGGGACTCTGGGGCAAATGAGGCTCTGTATTCTTGATGCTTGGGGGGGGGGTCAACAGTGGGAGGGCTTCTGGTGTTCTGGCTCCACTGCTGGACCTCCTTATGGCACCTGGTATTTTTAGCCCCTGTGTGACAGAGTGTTGGACTAGATGGGCTGTTGGCCTGATCCAACACTGGCTTCTCTTATGTTCTTATCATGTCCCCCCTTAGTTGTCTCTTTTCAAAACTGAAAAGTCCCAGACTCTTTAGCCTTTCCTCAATAGGGAAGATGCTCCAATCCCCTAATCATCTTGCTTGCCCTCCCTCTGTACTTTTTCCAGCTCTGCAATGTCCTTTTGGAGACACAGTGACCAGAACTGCACACCAGAACTACCTATAAGATGGCCCCTTACCTTGATATGGCTGGCCAACTGGATCCATACCACAGTGACATCCAGACTAGACTACTGTAATGCATTGTACATTGGTTTCCCCTCAAAAATCAATTCAGAAACTCCAATTGACGCGGAACACTGCAGCTCGGCTGTTATCAGGAGCTAGAAAGAGCGTGCATATTAGTCCTATCCTACAGGAACTCCATTGGCTGCCCACCAGTTTCTGGGCTCTGTATGAGACAGGGACCAATTAAGGTAATGACAGTACAGAAACTACAGCAAGAATCCATTTCCCATTTGACCAACATGACTCAGTTAATTTTCTGGTATTAATCACTCATGTCCAAATCTGAGAACAAAGAACTCAACCGTAATACATTAACTGATCCTCTTCTGTCCCATGTAATTATGTCATTTTTCTTTAAAGGGCATAATAATACTTAACGAGGCTGGGGTAGGAAAAAAGAAAAAGAGAGAAAGTGGAGTCTTAGAGGTGGGATACCTAATGCCGGAGCTAACTCACTGAATAACAATCCTTTTTAGAAATCAAATGGCCATGAAATCTACCAGTTTCTGAGAGATGGGAGAAGGATGATATTGGTAAATGGCCACACAAAGCTTACTCTCCCCCCCCAAAAAAAAAAGAATCAGACTGTAGAGCCCTATCTAAGCTAATTTTCTTATGAACTATGGTTGAGAAAGTTCACCATTCAAAGAGTAGAATGCAAACATTTCACTGAGGAAAGTCCAAAAGTAACAGCAGCTACCAGATTTAGTTCTGGGCCGATTTCTCACAAGCGCTGCTCCACACTTGCTCTTCCCTTTTGCCCCAATAGTACATGTCAATTTCACACTAAGTGCTGCGCAGCCACATTTTGCCCCGCAGCTTTGCACGATTTCCCCCGTGTCTACTCAATCCTCAAAAAACAGGACTGAGTGGATGCAGGGAAAATCACGCGAAGCTGCAGGGCAAAATGCGGCTGTGCAGCACTTAGTGTGAAATTGACACATACCATCGGGGCAAAGGGAAGAGTGAGCACGGAGAAGCGTTTGTGGGAAACTGGCCCTGGACTGAAGACACTGCATAACATTTTTTATTTTTTAATTATTACATTTCCATTTCCACTTCATAACATCATGGAGCTAAAGGAAGCAAACACAGGGTTCCCAGGAGGTTTCTTACCCAAGCACTGACCAGACCCAGAAATGCTGAGGTTCGGCAAGGATACTGATTCATTTTCAGGCTGTACTGGGCCCATATTTGGCAGTGTATCCTTGGGTCATATAATAATCCTGCATATATCCACAATTCCATGAAGCATTTTAATATTGTTAAATAGCATAAAAGAAAAAGCTGCCATAAAATGGCCAGGGTATTTCTAGCACACTTATAGCCTGATAACGTGTTTAGAAGGTCAAGGAAATCTTGTCTTTCAACAAAATAGGAGATATATATACTCTCCCCCCAACACACACCCTCTGAGAAATCAGGAGGCATTTGAGACTAGGGAGATGAATGTGCATGAAGTTCAAACATGTTTACCTACTTCTGAAAAATAAAAAGAGAAACGAAGAAACTCATCTCTGCAGGATGACATATGCAAGGTTTAAATGCCCAGACACACTGTAAAGCCGTAATGCATCCTGCCCACTTTGCCTTGCTAGAAAAACATAACACTGTACGTCTCCAGAAGCTTGGTGAAAATCCAAAGCCTGTCAGTGTTTTGCAGGTTCTCCAAGGCAAGGTCACCTAAGACGTACAAACCTTTTGTCCTCAAGACTCTTGGATGGCAGGGACTGCAGTCGAGAATGAAAATTGGAAACAAAACATTGTTTTTTCCCCTTCCATCTTAGAACTGACAATATAAACGTGGCACTTTTCCAGGCATCACCTCTGCCGGGAATGAGCAATCGGCTTCAAAAGGCAATTTTAAAAAATCCTAGACGCCCAGACTAGTGTGGCTGTTCTGACCAGAGGGACTCTGGCAGCCAGGGCAGGGAGGGCCCCGTCAGACAGGTCACACTCAGTGTTCCCTCTAAGCTGAGTTAGTGTGAGCTAGCTCACAGTTTTTTAGCATCCAGCTCACACATTCTCGTCTTAGCTCAGGAGGGATGGCTCCAGAGCAGACTAATTTAGGCAGTAGCCAAATCACCTGCTCACAACTTTAACGGCAGGAGCTCACAAAGTAGAATTTTTGCTCACAAGACTCCACTGGGAGCATTGGTCACACTGCGCTGTCATGGTTATGTGCACACTATCTGCCCTTATAAGAACAAACTTGCTGTTGTATAGTGGGTTAGATGCATAATGAAACCACGGACAACGGGGTAGTGATCAGCATGGTTCGCTATTATACAACCAAGACAAAGTTACCTGGCCAGGAGGCCAACTATATACAAGCGAAGGGGACGCTCCCTGGTGACATTGGCGGGTTTGAATTCCCGCCGCCATTCCCATTGGTTCCCCTGTGCGGGAGCCAGGAGCCCCAGTCCCATTGTTCACGGGTACTCAAACTCAGGCTCCTTCGTAGTGGTCTGCGGACACAACACTTGCAAAGGATACGTAAGTAGCTAGAAAATGGAAATCCACTTACAGCACAGCCGGACAGTTGTAAGATCCTGATGGAACCCCAGAACACAACTGCTCCTCTGTCCTTACAGAAATGCAAACAACCTAAGAGACTGCTTTTCATTCAGTGCTGCACATGCACACACACGTATTCTGTATCCTCAACATAAGCTGGTGCATCATATCACACACAAACCCTTATGCATGTGCATTTATCTCAATGTATCATTGTGGTCCTAACTAGAAACCACAACACAGTCACCAATGTGAAGAGAACTATGTGATAGTCTCTGAACAGAAGCAACAATCAATTGCCTTTCACTGGGTATTCATGCCATCCTTTGTAGAAGCCTTTAAAAAAAAAAAAAGGAGCTGAGAGTACAAAGGAACAAATAATTCCTGCCTCCCAGGGCCACTTCCAACAATATAAAACCCACTCTGTACAGCATTAATGAAGCAATGATGGGCTCTGGTTGAGCATGTCCAATAGAAGAAGAAGAAGAAGATGAAGACAAAGATGAAGACAAAGAAGAAGAAAACAAAGATGAAGACGAAGAAGAAGAAGTTGGATTTATACTCTGCCCTTCACTTGGAGTCTCAGAGCAGCTTACAATCTCCTTCCCTTCTCCTCCCAGCAACAGACACCCTGTGAGGTAGGTGGGACTGAGAGAGCTCTGACAGAATCTGATCTTAAAAGAGCAGGTCTGAGAGAACTGTGACTGCCCCAAGGTCACCCAGCTGGCTGCATGTGGAGGAGTATGGAATCAAACCCAGTTCTCCAGATTAGAGTCTGCCACTCTTAATCACTACACCTATTATGGTGGTTCTCCACTTAATACATATAACCACACACACACTTCAGGCACTGTTTTTTAATTTTCTTGGTATCTCATGATGCATTGTACTGAATATGGACAGTAATGCCAAGAAGCAAATGCAAGTGTTCAGATGTGTGTAGAATTTAGCTCAGTGAGTAATATGAGTAGTCTTCATTGAGTAAACTTCTAAGCACTCAAGAATCAGGCCTTGTTCATATATTTTGAGATCATTACACACAAAGAGCCCGGTGATCTACCACAAGGGGGACCAGAGTATTATAGTAGTTACAGGCTCTTTCAATTCACATTCAGTGCTGGATTTTCACTGTGGCCCTTTCCGCAGTCTCCTTTTAATCCATGTTCACCGCCGTGTCGAACAGCCACACCTTTGCTCCATCTTTTTTTCTCTATTCTACATATATCATGTTAAACTGGATTAGAACCTCTTTTCAAATTCCACATTATTGTTTTGAATGCGTCTTAGAGCTATTTCATTTGCCCTTGCTGTCATTGCTATGTCTTAACTGATGCTTTGGATGGTGGTGGAATTTATTGCCCCTCCCCAGACTCCACCACTAAATATGCAGGGAATTCCCTACACAGAGCCTAGGGGCACATATATTTAACATCACAATAACAGCTACATCCTGCTGTAAACTTTTGACCCAGCTACAGAGCTGATCACGTGGTTGTTTTACTTGGGCGGAAGAAAACCTTTCTCTTCAAAATATACGACACTTCTATCTTAGTGTCTGAAGTACCTAAGTATCATGTGCATGCACATGAAAGCAGAACACTCTGAATAAAACTCTGTCGGTCTTAAAGGTGCCACTGGACTCTCCCCATCCCTTCTACACCACCCAACCTTAGATGCTGCATGGAACACAAAACTAGGCAGCCGTAGCAACAACAACAGTAGTAGTAATTAATAATAGAAAAAGGTGAATACGGTAGGTAATGATCCCTCTACTACGCCACCTTCACAAGAACAAAGAGCTGCCTTCTTGGACCAGCATCCTGTTTCCTTCCAAGGCCAGTTGCCTCTGTGAAGCTTACAAGCACAGCATGGTGGAGACGTCTCTCTCCTCCCTCATTCCCCCCCCCCCCCAAAAAAAGCTGCACATATGGGGAAGTGGTACTTGAAAAAAATGAGACCCGGGCATAGCTGTGTAGTTTGCCAGAGAAGGTGCAGGAGGAGAGAGTATCAGAAAAATGAACGGAAGAAAGCAAAAAGACAGAAGAGGCCACCTTAAGCCCCGCCTGGCAAAAGTTGATTGGCTGAAGCATGAGCTGGTAACGGGCTCCTACTTGAAAAATTGTCCACATGCGCACTGGCTCCTGCTTGAAAAAGAAAGGGGGGGGGACAGTGGGGAGGAACAATGGGTGATGATTCTACATATGCTGTGCTCAAACTTGTTTAGACGAAAAAATCCATCACAAAAGTAGTCTCAAAAAACGCAGCACAATTGTGTAATGGAAATGCTTTGGGGACGGAATCATGAAAAACACATGTAGGATAAAAATTTAACTGCAGGGCAAAAGTGGAGTGAAGGTGAAGACTAACGTGGAATGCAAATCCTCGAAGAGCTCTGAATGCAGAGCAAAATGCCAAAGCAGAAAAAAAGGCAGGTGTGAACTGGCAAAATCCAGTTGGAAAGTGGACTGAAAGTGGATTATTTAGTATGTGTGACTGCAGCCATAGTGTCAAACTCTGACTGAAGAGGCGCAGGTTCAAATTCCCTTTCTCCCATGGAAGCTTCCTGCTGAACTTGGGATGGTCATGTTCTCAGCCTAACCTACTTCGAAGGTTTTTGTTGTGAGAATAAAATGGAGGAGGAAAGGAGAATGATATTGTAAGCCACTTTGGGTCTCCAATGGGGAGAAAAGTGCACCATATAATAAATAAACAAAGGTAATCTAGAAATAAATTTCTTCTAAACAAATCCACAGCAAATCTTGCCACTTCCCACATTCTGACTCCTGTTTTGGTTCCTCCTTATTTATTTACACACAATATGGTACATGTCATGGCAGAGGCTGTTTCTGTGAAGCCAAATCAGTTTCATGGGCAATGGTGGGGGGGGAAGCATCAAATACAAGCTCATTCAACTCTGTATGGGGTGGCACGCTCATTAAAGACAGCCAGACCTCAACTCTAATTAGCAAAGAGATTGTAAAGATTTTAAGACCATCGGAACGAAATATTTTGGGTCAGAACCAGGTGCAAAATGTAAAAAAGGACAATAAAATTAATTCAGATATGGCACTAGCAAGAAACAGGAAAAATAAAATAAATATCATAAAATATTCCTTGTTTAACATGGGATTAATCTTCACATACAATGAGTATGTACGGTAAACCACTGCCTTCAAATTGCTCCCTTCGTTTTCATAGGCTATTTGTGCACATCAATGTCTTCTGGCTCTCTTAGAATGATGAAGAAAGGTATTCTAAAATGAATCAGACTACAATATGTTTCCCCGGTGCTTTTTCTTTTGAGCTGGCACGGAATATATCAGAGCCATAAATTTGCTTACCCTTCTGTTCTGTACATTGAACACCTCTCCAGAGGAATTTTTAGCACTCCATTATTCAAACCCACAAACAGCGATCTGTCACTGTGTAGAATCTGGAGGCTCTGGATTGGCTCCTTTTGGCTGGCGGGAAGAATCTGCATTTCCTCCAAGTAACAGCTCCGCAGGCTCTTATTAGTGGTGGAAAGTGCCTTCAAAATGGTGCCATGCTCTAGCGAGACAAGAGGCAAGTAAATCTCCAAGATGGTGGTTCAGTTTATCATCCAGCAGAGAGAGTGAAAATTAACTACATTCTATATACCCCCCCCATCTTTTATCTACACACTTACAAAAATATATGCAAAAAAAAAGACAGCAAATCTTCTGGTGTAAGCATGACTTCTTTTGCAAATCTGACTGTTTAAATCATATTGTAAATACAGAATGCAATAGGAGGTGGTGTGAGAAGTGAACCTTCTAACAAGCAGCATGTCCTTTTTGCAAGGCTTGGATGATGTGGACTGTGGCTATTTAGCCACAACTACAATTCTCAGAGGTCTTTTGAACAGGTACAGGTATGGTTAGGATTACTGCCTGAATAAACGAAACAAGTAACACGTCTGATGTGAAATCCGTTCACTTGGGAGTTGCTGCACTGTAGTTCTGTCATTAATCTCTGCAATTTGGGACTCCTGCGGTTGTTTCAAAAATTAATTCTGATTTTGGTATCTGTGATTTTATGTTACTGGAAATATTAACAGAACTAATCATATTCAAAGTGGTAAAAGGTAGATGAATTAAGGCTCAATTTGGTCGATGATAACTTCTGAGTGAGTAGGCCACTCCACATTCATGGGATCAATTATACTAACACTTAGGAAGGTCTTATGTCTTATTGTAAAATCAACTTGTTCTCAAGATATAATGAAATTATTATTTCAAAAAACTGCAGGGGTTCAGACATTAATGAAATGCTTAGCTTCTATCATGTATGTAAAAGCTACAGTTTGTAGTACTTAAGAGAGACTGCCCGGGAGACTCCTGCAATATCTCAGGCAATCCCATCAGCCAATCCCATTTCCTGTTGGAAGGAATGCTACATGGAGCATGAGGAAAGTCACATTGTGTCTCCTGCAGTGCTCCTCCCAGTGGGTAATGAACATGGGACAATGGGAAGGATTTTCAATGGGAAGGGCTTTGGAGGCAGTGGATCATGGTCCTGTTTCCTCAACTTCTACCCATTAGTTCTCCCTTCAGGAGATGGGGCAACTGTTGCTAATAGGTTCTCTTCAGGTTGCAGACTTTGGCAGATGCCCAACCGTGTCAACCCTCAATGAGAGCTGCGACTACACAGAATGACCATAAAGACTCGTGAGCTCAGAGAACATGGAAACAGTGCTGAAGTTTCAGTGAGTGACCTGAAGCTAATTTGGGGTATGAGCAATCCCAAAAGGACAGTTGTATATAAAAAAGTAGCATAGAAAGTGCATCTAAATCTGGTAAGGCAGAGCGTCTTTAATGTTTGCCCTCACCTGAAACACTGAGATCATAACTCACATCTCAGTGTTAAAATCCGTTTAGCTCTCTTGATGAAAGTCTATATGTGTTTATGAATACTGTTGCAAACAGATGCTTACCCTGGCAGGAAATATTCCCACCTCACCAATAAGGCACAGTGAAAGAAGCTAAATGACCTACCAGAAGGTTAGACAGCCATCCAGTCATCATTTACCTACCCATCCCTACCATTCTTCCTTAAGCTGAATTCTCACAGGAAGAATTGGTCCTTCACAGTAGTTGCCTCTTGCAAGTGTTCCCATAAGAATTCTAATTTGGGTGGTATCTCTATCAATCTTGGGCTACCTATGTTCACTATCTGATGCCTATTCCTAAGCCGCTGCAGAAATGGGTCTCATTTGTTGAGAAGTTTAATAAATGAAAAAAGGAAGAGCCTAGAAATGTAAAAACCCCAAAAGCTATCCTGAACCACGTGAACAGAGAACTAGCTACCTGACAGTTGTTAATTCAGACTTGTAATATGTCATATGTATCCAATCACCTGGGTACGGTCTGCAAGAAAGCCTCTTAACACTGTTTTATTTGCAAATTTTACTCCCTTCTGTTTATGTAGCAAAAACACCCACAATCAAGTGAGTTAGTGGAAAGGGTATTACCTCAGCCAAAGTGCCTTACAGTGCAAACCTAAACCAAGTTGCAGGCATCTAAATTCATTGAAGTCAACTCTGCTAAGGATTGCATGGTCAGAGTACAAGGACTTTCTTGTGATTGGGTTACATGTATTAAAACAAAAAGTCTCTTTTGCTTCTTTACACAATTTCAACAGTAGCCTACCCCTTTCAAAATGATCATTCACTTTCACCCTGCTGTTAGTAAAGGATAAGCTCTGACTCTGTGGGACACTTAGCAAGTACCGTATTTTTTGCTCCATAAGACGCACTTCCCCCCCAAAAAAAAGTGGGGGGGGGGGAAGTGTGTGCGTCTTATGGAGCGAATAGTGTGTGTGTGGGGGGTGGAGTGCAGGCTTTCCTGAGCAAGCTGGCACCGGAGCGCGGGAGCTCAGGAGCCAAGCCCCGCCCCCAGCCGGTGTCCTGGGGAGTCTTTCAGGCAGCCGCATGTCAATTTCAGCTCCATTATATCCTATGGGCCATTGAAGTCAATGGTGAAAACATAGGGTATATTCTGGGGGCTGGAGGGGAGGGGGTTTGAGGGAGAGGCTTCAAACTCACAGGGTAGCTTATGGAGCCTCTCTCCAAGATCCCACCAGGTTTCAAGAACATTGGACCAGGGGGTCCAAATCTATGGGCCCCCAAACAGGTTGCCCATATTCCTTTTCCCACCATAGAGAACAATGGAGGGAACAGGGGCAACCTGTTTGGGGGCCCATAGAATTGGACCCCCTGGTCCAATGTTCTTGAAACCTGGTGGATATCTTGGGGAGAGGCTCCATAAGCTACCCTGTGAGTTTGGAGCCTCTCCCTCAAACCCCCTCCTCCAGCCCCCAGAATATACCCTATGTTTTCACCATTGACTTCAATGGCCCATAGGATATAATGGGGCCAAATTTGACTGCTGTTCACTTTACATGGTTCAAATGTTATACTGTTATAGTTTATTAAATATTTTATTACACTATTTGGTTCAGAATATTTTTTTCCTGTTTTCCTCCTCTAAAAACTAGGTGCGTCTTATGGTCAGGTGCGTCTTATGGAGCGAAAAATACGGTACTTCAAGCACTGTTCAATAAACTCACAAACGAGATGACAGAAGGTTCCCGGGTATAAAAGGCACGCACCTGTCCCAATGTACATCACATGGTAAAGGACATCCTTGCCCTGAACAATGTCAACCACGAGCTTAGAAAAACGGATGTTGTCCTGAGTGACATATGGATCCACAGAGACAGGCTGCACCACATCGTTCATCAGGAACAAGCGCTGGGCATCCTGGAGTACCCTTTCTGTCAAGTTTTCATTGGGGCTGTCGTCATTCATTGTTCCACACTAAAGATTGAAGACACAATATCAAAATGGCTTTTGTTTTTATTTTATATACTGAAGCCCTCTTGGATTAAAATCTCAGCTGTTAATGAGTAATTAGTAAGAGCATGTCTGGAATACTAGTTGGAGTGCTGGGGTAGGATTGGGGAAGCGTGGGTTCAAATCCATACTTAGCCATAACTCACTGGATAACTTTGGGCTTCTCTCTCTCTCTCTCTCTCTCTCTCTCTCTCTCTCTCTCTCTCTCTCTCTCTCTCTCTCTCTCTCTCCCTCTCTGGTTAACTTCATAGGTTGGGACAATGAAATTCAGGAGGGGACAACCGTTTATTCTACCCTGAAATATTCCCAGGTGGGACAGAAATGTAATAGAAAGAAAGAGAGAGAGGGAGAGGGAGAGAGAATTACAGGTTTGTGGACAGCAGGTAAACAAAGAAGCTGCTGAGTCACATGACTGAGAAGAGAGGGGGCCTTTTGGCCCAGAATTCTCAGTGAGTGACAGATAACGGTAGACAACTGACAGTTGGGAGCTGACAGTTGGGAGAAGGACTTGGAAGAAAAAGCAGAAAGTGGTCAGCTAACTGGAGGTGGAACAAAATCTCGGTGGCTCTGTGGAAACAGCCTGATATCAGTTTGAGTAGAAAACTGGGACTGAAATAAACTCTGCACTGGTACCCTCTAAAGGAAAGAAGAGAGCGAACAGAGAGTGAACAGTATAAGACCTCAGTGGTCACAAACACCAGATTCATTGCTCCAAAAGTACTTGTAGAGGTGGCTAGAGAAAGGGCTAAGGGTCTGGAAGAGTCTGGAAAGCTGGAAAGGTGCCCAGTTAGACTCAAAGGGTCCAGACAGATAAAGTCCAAAGGGCAGCCACAAAACAGTTACTGGGGAGTGGGATCATAAGTGTATTTAGTGTACTGAAGAACATCTGTGTAAAACTGAGAGTGATAAGCCTACAGTATATGTGAAGGCAAAGTAAAAAGTTATATTCTAGAAGGAAACAAAATATCCTATGTAAATACATTCCATCCCTCTGTTGGGCTTGCTGAAAAATAAAGACATGTACCGTTTGACCTTTACAAATACAGGTGCCTGACTTTATGGTGAAGGAATTATACTGGGCAGAAACTCATCAGGATTGGCTACATTAGGGGTGTGTGGCCTAACATTCAAAGGAGTTCCTGCTACAAAAAAGCCCTGGGTTTTGACAACAAACAAGGTAAACAGAATAAGAAGCAAAAGGTGGGTGTGGCTGGATGATCACTCTTCTGGTAACATGGGGCTGTGGCCTAATATGCTAATGAGCTATGCTGTCAGGAGTGTGACCTAATATGCTAATGAGTTTCTGCTGCTGAGTGTGGCCTATTATGCTAATGAGTTCCTGCTGGGCTTTTTCTACAAAAAAGCCCTGACTAGCAGCATGGAATGTGTGGGTATGGTACAGGAGGAAAGCTGCAGGAACACCACCTGCCCCCCTCTATTGAGGGTCTAACATTTTACATTTCCCCTATTTCCATACTCAGGTTGAGTCAACAGACATGTTCTGTGAGTTTTGTGCCTCCCAGTTGGTCAGGGGCATAATTTGGACCAGGACCCACAGCATGCCAGGAAAGGGGGCTGTTATTCATCCTTTTGGGGGAAACTTAATGTGTACTAGAGAAAGAAGGAAGAGGACAATCAGCCTTTTATTACAAAGCCCCTACTCAAAATCTGCCACTCTACCACCTTTTTGGTGTAGTGGTTAAGTGCATGGACTCTAATCTGGGAGAACCAGGTTTGATTCCCCGCTCCTCCATGTGCACCTGCTGAAAAAGAGCAGTTTCTGTCAGAGCTCTCTAAACCCCACCTACCTCACAGGGTGTCTGCTGTGGGGAGGGGGAGGGAAAGGAGTTTGTAAGCCGCTCTGAGACTCCCTTGGGGAGTGAAGGGCGAGGGTATAAATCCAATCTCCTTCTTGCTGTGAACTTGCGTTATCTGCTCAGCTCTGTGGGGCTGGCCCAAGTACTAGAAAAGGATCAGGAAGCTGAGGGGAACTTTTTAAAAAGTGATCTGCCTTGCTTTTAGTGGGAAATGGCTGTTTCCAACTGACTTTTGTGTAATTCCAAATAGTCAGAAATTGTGAACTCTTTAAAAAAGAAGAATCACGATTCCAAATCCATATTTTGGTATTGGTACCTATCCCTAGTATCCCACCTACAACAACCAACAATTCGCAGACAATTACCTCTGCATTCCCTTTCCAAGAAGAAAAAGTTTCTGGTATTATTCTTTCATCAAAACAGCAAACAGAGAATCCCTCCCCACGATAGTTTCTTCTCAGATATTAAATTACCTTTGTCATCACTGAAAGCCCTTCATTGACCTGCGGTTGTTTTGTACTTGAAAAATGTTGTAATC
Source organism: Gekko gecko (assembly GCA_029375565.1). Taxonomy (NCBI): domain Eukaryota; kingdom Metazoa; phylum Chordata; class Lepidosauria; order Squamata; family Gekkonidae; genus Gekko; species Gekko gecko. Next base: position 70,936,402 of record JAPDNY010000003.1, on the reverse strand, counting down.
TTTTTTTGCAATCTTCCTGTCACTCTCCACATATGTTCCCCTTTTCTTTTAAAGAACTTTCATCTTGGTTTTGTAATCTTTCCACACCACCTCTGCAGTAAAGACTTTGCACTTCTATGTAGGTCTTTTTGAAACCTGGGTGTTTTGTTCTTCTAATTCCCTCCAGGAATCAATCTTGGCTGTTCCAAATATCCCTGTCTGCTACATGAGTTGAGAACACTCAAAATAAAAAGCCTCCAGATGGTTTCACGAAACAGAGTCTGGAGGGTAGCTAATGTGTAGACATGGATCCTGGAGAATTTTACTGAACAGCATACATCTGTTTTCCTGAGGATCAGGAAAAATTCATCCCAATGGGTTCATAATCATGCTGAGCCATAAACATTCCTTTTGAGGTAAACAAGAGCATTCACTCTAGAGAAAATGGCAATTCACCCCTCATTAGCCCTTTGAGCATAAAGAAATGAATTATAAACTTAATAGGATGCTGGCAAATGCTCCTCCCTAGATCTTCCAAGATACCCAATCCGTTTTTCTGGGTAGAAATATATTACAATTTACTCACATCTGAGATGAACTGAGATGCTACATCTGTTGTGTTCCTAAAAATCAAGCCAGATGGTACAAATAATAGGGATGAACACAAACATTCTCTCTGCTAAAACAGACGATTAAGCAGTAGAAAGAAGACAGTTCCTATGCTGAGGACCATCAAAGAGTTATTGTATGGATTTGATAGTTTCCCCCTTCCCATTCTGTCCCCTTTCTCTTTTGTGTCATGTATATCATATTGTGTTATTCTGAATTTGTAAACCACCTTAAATGGCAGAAAGGCAGTATATAAACATATCCAATAATTAATAAATAATTAATTGGGCAGGAAGGCAGCAGAAGAAAAGGAGATGCAGAACCCGCACCTCTAGTTCCCTTCAATTCTTACTTTAGTGGAACAGCCATTGCTTCCTTGTAGCTGCTCCCAGCACTACTCTGGTAAATGGCAGAACCGCATGCCAGGGATGCCTGCTGTGGTCCCTGCCAAAACCCTGGGACCCTGGAGAGGGTTGGTGCTAATACAGGATCAATTTATATAATAATCCCCTATGTTCAAAAGCAAAATGGGTGAGTGACAGGAGAGGCTTTTCTTGTTGTGGTGTTAAGACTTGAACTCCCTCTGCATAGAGGTTCTTCCAGCATTGTATCTGCTACATTTTTTTTGTTTTTCAAAGGCTTTTACTAATTTGTTTCTCCCCACTGGCTCTTGCTGTTTTATTATTCATGGTTTGAACTTGCTTTTATGCTTTTAAATCTGCGTTTTGCTGTGGCTTCTAATTGTATCTATTGTTACTTCCGTCAACTTTTTAAACAACAGTTTTACTGCTTTTGTTTTGTTGTTTTAATAAACAGTGTAAGCTGTTTATTAGAGCTGGAAATATTTTATTGAGAATGTAGGGTAGCAACATTCTTCTTTAAGTAAATAACATCTCCTATCCCCATGTGTTGTCCCTACTACATACATTACCCGAAGAAAATTGGAAACATCCATTCGACTAAGTTAACACAGTACTGGGGCCTCAGAAACAACCATAAAATGGTCACTGGATGGGAAAAGGAAGAAAGGGGTGTGTGCAATGAGAGATGGACAAGCCAAACTTTTATTCAGCAAGGAAGCTACTCTGTAAGGTTAAATTAAGCTGAGAGATAGCAGTGAGGTCCTCAAGGCCACTCAATGTGCTTCTTAAGTGAGTGCGGACTGGAGCCTGGATTCCCTAAATCTAACAATGCAGCCATGGCACCAGACTGGCTATCTTCAAAAGTTCCATCAAACAGGAAACAAAGTGGCATGGGACCAATCCAAGCTACTGCATTAATAAAATACCTGAAAATTGGAGATGGGGTTGATTGTTGGCAGCCACGCAGATCTTGGATTTTCTTGGTATCGGAAAGGCCCATTAAAAGCCTGTGTAATAGCACTGAGATTGAAGGCACATACTGCTGAAGCAGCAATACTGTTTCTGGAAACAAGGAGAAAGAGAAAGAAAGGAAATCAATTTAATCTTTAGAACATTGACACTTCCATCATAACAGACATCAAATCTCACTAAAATAAATTGAATGTAAATTACAGGGAATAAGTGCATAGGGCTACAGGCTTCAAAAAGGACGGGGGTGGGGAATCCACATGGATTAGATGACTGTTAGGAGATGCTGAAAAATCTATTCTTGAATAATGTACATGATTTAGGACTCAAGGAAGCACTTTTTGACATGAAAAGTCACACACAGTTTAGTTCGCATGGAACATTAACACTGATATCCCATCAATCCTGATTGATTAGAAGTGGCCTAGTTTTTCAAACTCCAGTCTATTTCTCAAGGTGAGATTTAATTTTAAGCTTCACAGGCACCATTGCAAGATACTAAGAATACATCTGAAAAACATAGCTTTGATAGCGGTAGTTGTACTTGTTTCTAACCAAACGGGCTGGTGTGAGAACTCTCAAAACCTCTAACTATTCCCAAATGCGTATCCATGCTAAAGTTAGTAAGGCCCCAACAGATGGATAAAGGCATAGAGTACTAGAAGAACAGAATTGTAGCCTCATCTTAGACGTCAGTACTTTCTGTGCTTAACTGTGGGTTCAGAACTGAAAGCCTGGGAAAACAGGGTTGCACTTACTTGTAACTGTTGTTCATTGAGTGGTCTTCTGTGCAGGCACACATGGGAACTGCACCTTTGCAGGCCTGCCTCTGAGAAGAACTAGCAAGCTTTTTAAAGAAGTTTCTAGAGCCCTTGAGTGCTCCTCATCCCTTCAATCCTCCTCATAGAGTTTCCCACCCAAAAGGTCATGTGATACAGGAGGGGGAGCACTCTCCCCTCAGTTGTCCCTTCGCTGTTGCAAGGTAGATATTAGACACAGAAGCCCGCAGTGGGTAAAGAAGGGAGGGATGTTACAGGGAAGTTACAACCCCGTTTTCATCTTTGTGGCTTCTGTGCAGTCTCACATGGGAAAATACCAAGTTCACTCACCAAGGAGGAGGGTGTGGGCTGCATTATTGAAAGATTGACTGTAACATCACTCTCCTCACAGGTGCCTCGCTCTTGGCATTAACGTCCATTGCACAATGTCTGATAAAATTTGACAACGTTGACCAGGTGGCCATCTTGCAGACATCTTGGAGAGGTAGTCTTGCTGAAAAAGCTGCAGAAGAGGCTTGAGCCCTCGTGGAGTGCATGCACACACTGACTGGACAGTTCCTACCTGCCTCAGTGTACACAGTTCTTATAGTGGACACTACCTATCTAGACAAAGTCTGTGCAGTGGCAGCCTTTCCCTTATTGCGGCCTCTGAAGCAGATGGATAAATTCCTGTCCTTCCTAAATTCCTCTGTCCTCTTTAAATAAAAGAGGTCTTCTAACATCTAATGAGTATAGAGTTCTTTCCGCCATATCAGTTGGGGAAGGGAAGAAAACCAGAAGGGTAATGTCCTGGGCCATACGGAATCTGGAAACAACCTTAGGGAGGAATTTTAGTCTTTGCCATAGAACAACTTTTTCAGTGTGAAATTTCATACAGAGAGGATCACAAAACAGTGTGCTGAGTTCCCCCACCATGCAGGTCGAGGTAATAGCTACCAAAAATGCTGTCTTTTTTGTATTTTTGCACATGTGTGTGTGTGTGTGCACGTGCATGCCCATGCCTGGAAGTCATGGCAAATTGTGGCGACTCCTACTGGGGCATGGAGGACATTCAAAGAAGGGGCTTGATGGCCTGCCTCTGGCCTCTTGGCCCTGGTATTCTCTGGAGGTTTCCCATCCAAATACTTGCAAGGGTTGGCCCCGCTTAACTTCCAAGATCTGACAATATCGGGCTTGCCTGGGTTATCCAGGTCAGGGCCCCAAAAGGCTGTCTTATATGAGAGGAAAGACAGCACAGAGTTTGCCATTGGTTCAAACGGTTTATAAAGTAACCTAGACAGAACTGAGACAAGCTCCATTGAGAAACAGGGTGAACAACAGGTGGAAATAAATTCCATAAACCTTTTAGGAAACATGAAGAGCCAACCATCGAGGATATGGGTATATAATACAGCCTTTGAGCCTGAGGTAGGAGATGATTACTGAAGTACACTTGGTAAAGACCCATGGTGCTGATGCCAAACCAAAGGGTAAAACATCATACTCATATACTGTGTCACTGTAGCGAAATCACAAATATTTCCTACAGGATTTATGTATGGTTATGTGGAAGAAAGCATCCTTTAAATCAATTATCACAAACCAAAGTCCCTTAGACAATAAAGGTATACTTTCCTGTAAGGATAACATCCTAAACTTTGGAATATGCAGGAACTTATTCAGGTCCCTGAGGTCTAAAATCAGCCCTTTCCCATCCCCTTTCTTGCCTATTGTGAAAAATCTGGAGAAGAAACCCCTTGAGCATAATTCTTGGGGAACTCCATTGACTGCACCCTTGCATAACAACTCATGTACCCCCTGAGCAAGAAAAATTGAATAAAGCATAAATGTTCTCGGTGGAAAATAGCAAGGAGGCAAAGAATGGAATTCTAAGAAATAACCATTTTTTTATTATTGACAATACCCAATTACCTGCTGTGATGATTAACCAGAACTCGTAAAACATGGACATCCTGTCCAGAAAAATAAATACATAAAATCCCTGTCTAGTCAGAGTACACCAGAATGTCTCTGCTGTTGTTCCATGGGGAACTGAGATACTTGTCTACTCCTCCCTCTATTTTGTCTTCTACTCTGGGGCTGTTGGATGTATTGAGGTCTTAAAGACTACTGTGAGTAAGGAGGATTTTGATACCTGTAATCAAGAGATCTGAAAGGCTTTGCATAGTGAGGTCTATGTGAGTTTCTATGCCTATACTTTTGTTTGTACTGTTGATTCATACTGGGTGTAATATTTATTTATTTGGTTCAAATTCTATCCTGCCCTTTCCACAAGTGGACTCAGGGAGGGTTACAACATTAATGTAAAACAATAAAATCAAGATTAAATCTATGAACTTAACCCTTGAACTACATCACAGCTATTACAATGGTGGCCTGGCGTTAGACAAATAAAGGCAGAAAGGGCTAGATCCCATAAGGGATTCCAGATTATAAGTACCCTACCATGGGTAAACCAAGGCGGTTATCATTCTCTGTCCTTGAAAATTGAAGACCATGGCACAGATGGTAACAGAGAGGTAACAGGATGTAACAGGAGGGGCCAGATTATATTTGATGTCCGTGGCTCACCCAAAAGTCTGGCAGAAGAGCTCCATCTTATAGGTCCTATGGAACTGTGAAAGACACCACAGGGCCCTGATCTCTAGTGGGAGCTCCTTCCACCAGGTTGGTGCCAGGACTGAAAAGGCCCTGGCCCTGGTTAAGGCCAGACAGATGTCTTTTGGGCTGAGGATCACTAGTAAGTGTTGATCTAATGAGTGTAAGGCTTGATGGGGAACATATGGGGAGAGAAGGTCCCATACGTATGTTGGTCCCTAGCTAGTTAAGGCCTTAAAGGTAAGTACCAACACCTTGAAACAGACCCAGAATTCTATCAGCAGCCAGTGCAGTTCGCGGAGCAATGGCTGAATGTGCACCCACAAAGACATCACTGTCAGCACACGTGCTGCCACATTCTGCACCAACTGAAATTTCCAGATCAGATACAAGGGTAGGCCTGCATAGAGTGAGTTACAATAGTCCAATCTGGAAGTGACCATTGCATGGATCACTGTAGCCAAGCCACGGGTAGAAAGGTATGGAACCAGCTGCCACATTAGCCATAGATGGAAAAAAATCTGATTTGGCAACCACAGAGACTTGAGCCTCCATAGATAATGAGGCACTGAGTATCACCACAAGGCTCCTCACTCTCGGCGCTAGCATCAATAATGCCCTGCTTGGAGCTGTGAGCCATATTTCACAAACCAGTCCTTTGCAGCTCAGATACAGGATCTCCGTCTTTGTTGGATTCAACTTCAGCCGGCTCTGCTGCAACCAACCAGCCACAGCCTCCAAAGCCCTTTCCAAAATATCTGCCAAGGACTTTGCTGTAATTTTATATTTCCTTATGCAATCCATTATGTCATCTGTGTGGTCGCTAAATAGCTCTCTGCTGTCAAAGGGGAAGTCTTCAACTTTGGGTTTGGTATCTGGAGGAAAGGCCAATTATCTCAGCCTAGAATAACGTCTTGAGACAATTCCTGACCGTGGCAATCCGCAACAAGAATAACGTCTTAAGACAATTCCATACTATGGCAATCCCCAACATGGCGTGTTGGATTAAGCTGCTGTTTACCCAGCTTTTGGCCTCCTATTATGAAAAGTGGGTACTTAGTATAACAAACTTAAAAATATAATGAAGTATTTATTACACAGTGTGACAATTAAAAACTAGAAACATAGGAGTGCTAAAATCGAACCTATAGAAACTGCATGTCAACTGACCATGAATCACATAACAGAATATCTCATACAAAAAACACTAGACCAAACACATTTCGGCCCTGAGAGCCTTCTTCAGTGGCCTAAAACCAAGTAGCATACATTTGAAACAAACTGTGAAAATTAAAGGTCAGGCAGGTTTGTAGTATTTCCTGAAAATAATAAAAAATAAAACATCATTAAAGTAAAGGTTTCCCTTGCTTGAAAGCCAGTCGAATCTGACTCTAGGGGGTGGTGCTCATCTCCGTTTCCAAGCCGAAGAGCCAGCAGTGTCCAAACACATTTCCATGGTCAGCATGAGTAACCGAGGCGCACAGAACGTTGTTACCTTCCCACCGAAGCAGTACCTATTAATCTACTTGCAATTTCTTGCTTTTGAACTGCTAGGTTGGCAGGAGCTGGGGGCAGAGACGGGAGCTCACTCCGTCACATGGCACCACTAGGGTCTCGGACTGCTGAACTACAGACCTTCTGGTCTGCAGCTCTGCATCTTAACCTCTGAGCCACCGCGGCTCAAAACATACACTAAAGGTAAAGGTAAAGGTTCCCTTGCTGAAAGCCAGTCGAATCCGACTCTAGGTTGCGGGTCATCTCCGTTTCAAAGCCGAAGAGCAGCGCTGTCCGAAGACATTCCGTGGTCATGTGGCCGGCATGACTAAACACCAAGGTGCAGAACACTGTTACCTTCCACCGAGTGGTACCTATCTACTTGCAATTTCTTGCTTTCGAACTGCTAGGTTGGCAGGAGCTGGAACTAGAGACAGAGCTCACCCCGTCATGCGGCACCGGGTCTCGAACTGCTGAACTACTGACCTTCCACAGCCTGCAGTTCAGCGTCTAACCACTGAGCCACCGCGGCTCCTAAAACATTACTACATTACCATTAATCAAAAAATGGAAAAGGCTTAAAGGCTTAAATAATATCCTACAATACGACAGTAGGCTACACCTGAAAATCTGGCCTGTATATAATTCTGAGTTAACCCACAAAGAGGGCAGTGTCTCCCTCCAGTTATTCTGTGGAAAAGAAGGCATGTCACCTGAAATACCTTACATGCCCCCTTAAAAAATCTTTTTATTCTCATCCTTTTTTTATGAAAAATAATTTTAGAATTTTTAGAAAGAAAATTATAGTTATGAATACCACACCTGTCTCTGGCCAAGAATCCATCATCTCCCTGTGTGCTAATGTAAATCAAGAGTGAGGAACTGCTGGCTAAGATAAAGAGGTAGTGGGGAAGGAGGGGTGATGTAATGCCTATGGAATGCCTGCAACCTGGTTAAGTCCTCTGAGTTAGAAAGGCAATGCTAACGAAATGCAGGCATGACAAAGCAAACCAAACACAATGAGTTGGCTCTGGAAAGTTGGAACAGGTATTTGCAGGTTTCTTCTTTTATTTTATATAAGCTCTCGACTTTTCTGGATGAAGCTGCAGTGGATGCAGGCTTGGACCATGCACTCATGGTGACTTCTTGCATTCCCTGGAGGAACGGTAAGGCAGCTCGAACAGACTCTGGATTATACAGCACGTTCATTATTAGGCCTGCTGAGTGGGGTTCCATTGAAAGGTAATCCAGATTTCGTGCTTTCTCCATGCAAATTGATCTGTTCTGCATACAATTTCAGGTCTTCAGTCTTTGGGCATGAGGCTGTATTGTGCCCTCCACCCGAGCATAATAAGCAGGCTTTATGCTCATTTTTGTTCCATTTTGACACCGCACTCTTCACACTTTTTTAACAGTGCCATTTTACCTTAATTCTGAGATAAAGTCAATGGCAGATTAACCATTAAGCAGACTAAGCACGTGCTTAGGGCACCAGGACCAAAGGGGGCACCACAAAGCTGGGAAAAGGATGAAAAGAAAAAAAAAAAGAATGAAGATTTGTAAAAAAAAAAAAAAAATTGATAAAATTAGTGCAAATTGATCCTGGTGCACCCTAGGGTTATCTTCTATTTCTTGTTGGCGAGGTGCAGTGTGATAGGCTATGTTTAAAAGTAAAATGCATGTGTTTAAAAGTAAAATGATGGAGCCAAATTCAGTTGTTATGACAGTCATTTCAATGAGGGGGGCACCAAGATTGGTCAGTACTTAGGGCACCAGTGAGCCTTAATCCGCCCCTGGGTAAAGTACTTGTTTTTGGAAGTTTGAGGACGTTGGTTTAGATCAGCTTGCTCGCTGCGTGTCTTTTCCTTACAGGAGCAAGAAGAGAGCTGAAGGAAGACTGCTCCCCCTCCTGTATCATATGACCCCCTTGGGCAGAAAATTCTATGAGGAAGACTGAAGGGAGGCTCTAGGAACTTCTTTCAAAAGCTTGCTAGTTCCTCTCTGAGGCAGGCCTGCGAAGGCGCAGCGCCCACGTGTGCCTCCACGGAAGCCACGAAGATGAAACAGAAGTTGCAGTGTGCCCATAATTCCCAAGTACTCATGACTATCAATATTTTCGCCTTCTTCCTGCCTGGTCTGTGCCTCACTTCCTCTCGTATCTTTCTATCTGTCCATCCTCTCGGGTTTACGAGCAAGTTCTAATATCCAAATGACAGGTCGAGGAACATCTCTTCAGTGCTTCCCTCCCTTCCTTATAGCTCTGACAACAGCAGCTCCCCCTTAAAGTGAACAAGCAAAGGCCTGTCTGTGTGTTTGAATCCACAGTCAAGACCACTTTACAAGGTCTGCTTACCAGTAAAAACCAGGTCGGCAAATGCTCATCATTTAACCAGTGTGAGGATTGCAAAAAATGCTCTAGTCATTTTCTCTTCTCACGGCTTGCTCCATAATCACTGGTTTGGCTGAACAGGGAACCATTCAGCAATTTAAACTCGTTAAGAAGCTATAATCTGTACTTGAGAAACAGAATAGCAGGAGCCTCCCAAGTCAATGAGCCCCTGAACACAGCAAAGCATCTGAAGCATGTTATCCTCTTGCATGTTCCTTTTTTTCAAAAGCATGTATTCTAGAACACAGCTACTCACTGTTTAGCACATTGCCTCTAATAAGCCACCCACGGTTATCCATGCTTACAGAGGGGGAAGTGAGGCTGAGATGTCATAATTTTCCCGGAGACTCCCCGCCAATTTCTGACTATCTGTCTAAGAGACCACGCTTGTAAAAGCCCAAACTAGGATTCTATACTATACAATCATTTAAAAATAGGGGTGAGGGGAAATGCAAAGAAGAGAAAATTAAGAGATTTCAATTTTTAAAAAACAGAGAATAAAAATAGGGTGAGGGGAAATGCAAAGAAGAGAAAATTAGGGATTTCAGTTTTTAAAAAATACAGAATAAAAATATAGGAGGGCCAGTTAGGAACAGCACATAAGGCTTGTCATAGTGCTGTGTTAATGTCTGAATGGACTGCTTTATAGATCATGTTGCTAATGGTAACAACTTGAACGGCTACAAAAAGAACATTTCTTTTCTTTTTTTTTTTACTAAACCAGCAATTACTTAAGAACACATACTCTTAAGTGATATGAGTTTAGGCAGGCAGCAAGCATACAAGGTCATTTTTAAAAAAAAACAATCCGACAACATGGAGAAGCCATTTAGGAGTGCTTCCATATCGCTCTTCCTTTGTGATTCTAGAAGCCGTCATGAATGTGGTACATGTCATGCTCAGACAGCACACATTCCATTCCATCTTGCAGTACGCACCTCAGAAAACACATGTGGGCCCCCAGAGCTTTTTTCTTTTCTTTTTTTTGCTCAAAGGCTTTTACGCTTCTCCCTTGTCATATGAATAAACAGGATTCCATTATACTTCCACCACATTAAAAAGTCGGATTAAAGAGTTTCTTTAACTCCAAGATGAAAATAGGGCTCTTTTTTGCCACTGGACAGGCAGGACATCTCTTTTAATTTGCTGTTATGAGACTGCATGCTCCCTCCCACCTACGGCCACCCTTCCATTTCACTGAGCAATGGAGCAGTTTGCTTTGAACATGTCAAAGCCCCACACGCTAAACCTTTCTTCACTGGAGCCTGAGTATTATTGACACGTTGCGTGTTCACAGAAGGCAGTTCTTTAGACAAAGCTAATAACGAGTGACAAGTTAATGCCTTCAGGCACAAGAAGGAAAAAAAGACAAATAATGGCCTAAATAAAATGTGTATTGTTTCTGAGTGGAATGTGGTTTCCAATGCTTCTGAATGTTCCCAAGCAAAACCTTCCCCTCAGAGGGAATTGCACTATATTATATGCATAGGAATGTGCAGTGTAACTCTTATTGTCTTCTAGATTTCTCTTATCTGACTGCTAAGCCTGTCACATGCATAACTTTGGCCAGGTTCCCCATAAAATATCTGATGTGGAAACAGTTATGAGTATCTAGCCCAAACAGCCCAACATTTCTAACAGGTACTGTAAAATACAATACATAAAAGCTCTCAGAGCTTCCTTATGTTGTTCAACTATAACTACAATTAAATATATATATTAAACCTGCATCACTGCAACAGTTCCCTTCCCAAATCAAGACAATACTGCTGGGACACATCTGGAGGGGCTGCGGCTCAGTGGTACAGCTTATGCTTGGCATGCAAAAGGTCTCAGTTTCAATCCCAGCATCTCTAGTTGAAAAGGACCAGCCAGTAGGTGATGTGAAAGACTTCTGCTTGAGAACTTGGAGAGCTACTGCCAGTTTGAGTAGACAATACTGACCTTGATGGACCAAGGATCTGATCATAAGAGGGAGGGAAGGATGAGCCAGTGTTTGGCTCTCATGGCCCTTTCTTACACACCTAGGGGAATACTGATTGCCACTTTGGGGTCAGAAAGGAATTTTCCTCTAAGCCCAGATTGACCCAGGGATCCTGGAGGTTTTTGTCCTCCTCTGGGCATGGAGCAGGGGTCAATGGAGGAGTGGGGTGGGAAGGTAGTTGTAAATTTCCTGCATTGTGCAGGAGGTTGAACTATATGACCCTTGAGGTCCCTTCCAACTCTATGTCTCTGTGATTCAGTATAAGTCATGTGTCACGTCATGTGTGTCAGTCTTCTCACTGGGTCCTTTGGCCTGTCCTATCTACTGGGTTGGACTCCTTGGCATCCACAATCCCCTGCAAAAACCATAACTGAGGAACTAACTCCCCATTATAATTCCAGTGAGCAAGGGGTAATGAAGGCTTTCCCCAAAACAGCTCCTCCAAAACTACACAGTTGTCTATAATAAGGAGCTCAATTACTATTGACAGTGGTAACTGGATTAAGGCCTGTGGGCCCTAGTTAGGACCTAATGTGAACCTGAACCTGCTGAACCATGACTTCCAGAAGCCTATTCAATGGCACAGAATTTTTTCTTCAAGGGTTGGTTCTCCAGGATAGGTGACCAACAAAACCAACACAGACAAATAAGAATAAAGTCCCAAGAATCTTAGGAACAGTAGTATGGCGTAACAGGGATCTGTTCTGTGTAGCTGCTGCCCCACTTATTGGAGGGTTGGAGGAGGAAGGACAATAAGCAAGTATACAGAGAGAGAGAGAGAGAGAGAGGGAGAGGGAGAGAGAGAGAGAGGCTGGAAAGAGAGCTGAAGGCATCACCTATGATTTGACAGGCTGCCCTCTACAAGAGAGAGAACTAAGGGACAAACCACATTTTTGACCAGTTTTCTTAACTCACTTTCTAAAAGTCTCCAGGAGCCCAACTGGGTTCAAGATGACAGAGTCAAATGGAGGAGGAGCTCCTGCTTCTGCCATGCCATTTCCCCCAAGCTGAAAGGATGGGGGAGGTGCTAAAGATGGGCAAATTACCTAGACCTAACTAATCAAAAACATAATGGCTGATTTCCCACTACAGCTGCCTCAGGGTTGCGCCGCCGTTTGCCCCGATACAGGATTACGAAACTGCGGGGGAAATCGGGCGAAGCCGCGGGTCAAAATGCAGCCCCGCGGCTTCGGGTGTGAAATTGACGAATAGTATCGGGGCAAACGGCGGCGCAACCCCGAGGCAGCTTTAGTGGGAAATCAGCCAATGTGTAGTTTGGTCCTAATGGTGCTACCAGAACTAAGCTTTGAATGGCTGAGCAACAACATGCTAATTCAGCGTACTGAGGAAAACAGTGATTGCTAATGACAAAATTCTGACATGCTTCTTAATCTGTGTGAGGGGATATCATGGCACAATTATGAAATTTTTTTTCTTTCTTTCTGTGCTTGTTCTGTACTACCCTGCAATGGCCATATACCCTACTACTGTGCTTGGCAAAGTGTGAAGACTTCTTCCAGACTAAAGAAAGGAAATGAACTGTTCTGCTGGTGGAAGAGCCTTTGAATAGAGGAAGGTTTCAAACATCAGTAAGTGGAATGGTGGGATGCAAACGGCAGTGTTAAGCAGAATTCAACAGAAGTCAATGAATGCCTTTGTCTAGTCAAATATTCAGTGCTATAATATAGGATAATATATAAGGTAATAATGGAGTCCGTTTCTATTTTTTAATCTTTTCTTTTTAAAAAACTTCCAAAAGCCCGGCAAGAGTAAAACTTATTTCTCAGTGTGCATGTTTTTGACACTGTACAAAATGTGTCTAGCTGTACATTATGACAAACCATATTGACACTTGATCTTCAGCAAAAAGTCAAGAAGTGAGTGAGAATCTTAGCCTTAAAACTATTTTATTCCAGTGTAAAGTTCACAAAAATAGAGTGCACAGTAAGCTGTCAGGAGAGAGGTAGAACTAGGGAAGAATTCTTGTAGTGTTATCTTCATGGGCACTTTTTACACTCTGGGTCCAGGATTTTCAGACAGGACCAGCAATGCAGAAAGTAGTACCAGAAATCAAATATACTTTCTGGACATGATTTGCTGAGCTTTCTTTCATGTGCCTCACGTGCCAACATGCTTGACTCTGAGTCCCCAAATGTTGCTGTTCAGATCATCACGATCGTGGTGCAGCTTTCAGGGATGAGATGTGGTGAAGGAGCGTAGCCGGGAACAAGGAAGAAACTGTGGACAAGTCCATAATTAGCACCACTCGCCTCCTTCTGACATTTTAACTGCACCTTTGAACACGGCCTTATCCTGAGATATGAGCCCACTTTTAAATTCAAGTCTACGGATTAAGCCTGAGAGCTGCAAAAGTGGGCTAAGTCCAAAAGCTTTAAAATGGGATTCCAGTGACCCTTTTGAAAAACTTTCATAACAACTTCTTAAATATTTCATAGGCTCTTCTCCAAATAGCCATCTTTCCTGCTGACTTAGCTCTGTATTACACAACAATGAGCAATAAATCAGACTATAATGTGTTTTTTTTCATAATGAAGTGCACCATGCTGGCGGGTGCCCATTTTTTTGGAAATTGTTCCTGACCCCATTAAATGAGAAGCCCTGAGATGCAAGGATTCTTCCCTCCTCCCCTGGAAGCGTAAATATATTTTAAAATAAAAACAAAGCATCTTTTATGCATCAGTCATACTGCTGGAGAAAAACATCAGAGTTATTTCGTATGCAGAAAGCATACAGGATGACATAACTCCTGAAAGAAGTTAAAAGAATAATTACCATTATTTATCTAGTTGTGTGACAAATTGGGACATTTCCCCTGCTTTGAGTACTTGAAAGAACAGTATGTCATAGCACGCAGCCACTATTTGATCTGACGTTAGCTATTATCACAATAATAATTTCTCTGTTTGGTTCTGCAGAAGTTATAGAATAATTATTTTTTTCTCCTAGCAAGGGAAGAAAAGGAGAATAAATTATTATGTATTTGCTTCTTCTTTTGCAACTGACTAACTATTAAAAAGACAGCAGTCTAAACAGTGATGGAGTGAGAGCGGCAAAATACATTCGCTTTTGTATGTATTCTGAATAATGGAAGGAACACTTTCTTAGCCTGAGGTGGATTTAACATGACTTTCAGAAAGTTACAGAGTAGATCTAAGGCTGCATACTCATTCATGATATAACTTCCTGCTTTCTGCTCTGTGGCTTAGCAAACAATTGCCAGTGTATCACAAGTTAACATATGGTAGTCCCTAATTAATATGGTACAAAGAAGTGTATAGAGTATGGGACTGTTTCATTAAGCAGTCTAGTAGGCTGAGAACAGACTGGCAATTTGCTCCAGGAGCTAGTCGCGGCAAAAAAGCCCCAGAACAAACTGTTCCGGGGTTTCCCGTTCACACAGCCTGGGCTGCTGCCAGAGCATACTGGGTGGAGCCACGCGGGAGCGTTCAGACTGCTGCCCTGGAGACGTGCTGTATTTGGCACTTCCCCATTAATTCAGCTGTGGGTATATGGGTGTATGTGCGCATGAGCGCTCATGCGCATGAGCGCATTTCGCCGATTGGGGGAGGACCCTGCATCGTCAGCACCGCATCGGGCAGTAGAGCGGAGCATGGGTAATCATACTGCTGCTGCCTTCTGCCCAACGCAGGTTGCTCCCGGCTTATCGGCAGAGCGTTCAGACTTCCTGGAAGCGGGGAAATGCAGGACACACGTGTGCTTTCGGGATTTGCTACTGGTTACATGAGGTATCTTTTTAACGCGGCAGTGAAGCGGAACAGCACCGGTTGGCTATGGGTGGGGGATGCCAGGCAGATGTGCCTGTGTGAACGCCCTGTTTACTGCGGGTTTGAAGCTTCGCTGAAACGGATCCCTACCGGGGCAAATTGCCAGTCTGAACTCAGCCGTAGATTCAGCAAAGGGGAGAACATCCTTAGGTTGTACTAACTCAACAATGAGTGTGCCCAATTTCCCAAGTTATCTGTGAGCAAGTGTTTAAATTTAACAAGATAGGGGAAATATGGCCAAAAGACGTGAGATAAGAATATGATTTCCTACATTCTTTCAACTGGCCTGTTAACTCATGGCATTATATACTGTCATGAACATTCAGGGAGTTTAAAAATAAGATGAAAACTAAGGCTGAATGGCATTTGTGACAACACTATATTGGCTACCTTCAAAAAATGTTGTTGTTGTTTTTTCCAACAGGCTTGGAAAAGGGCAGATTGCCAAACGATGAAAAGCACTGATTTACGGTCATGAATGTCCCTTTTAAGATCAGCCATAACTGCTCTCAATGGCCCTTAAAATACCTTTGCAGCTGTACCAGACATTCTTCAGTTTCAAAAACTTTAGGACTCTTCTTTTTGTTGTCTTATATAAGCTTTTAGATAGCTTATATCTAGCTCTAGTTGCTTTTAAATAGCTCTAGTTGCTATGCAGATACACTCCACGGATCGATTTTGAAAGTTTCAAGCCCCCTTTGCCTTAGATGATTATTGAATAGCTTTATTGATGAAAATTTAATATCATTGTAGAAAAAAAATGCAAAGTAGTCTGCCTGTTAAACACTGATGTTAGACCTTATGGAGCATGATTAACTCTCATAACCTCTGCATGCGGGGATCAGAAAGGACAACATAAGGAATGTTGTTTTGGGCAGTAGGGCACGGCAACCAGGCATGCCAAAACCTTGAAATACACAGAAGAATTTGCTTGGTTAGCAAAAACATACAAGAGATTCACAAACTGAGATCTGCTTCAGACAGTTCTAGAAAGTTATGCGGATGTAGTGAGTGGCATCTTTGACAGATCCAGGTGGGTAGCCGTGTTGGTCTGAAGCAACAAGGTTTGGGACCAGTGGGGGCACCTTTAAGACCAACAAAGTTTTATTCAAGGTATGAGCTTTCATGTGCAAAGCACACTTCCTCAGATACACTGAAACGGAAGTTTTCAGCCCGTACATATAGGTAGAGGGTGAACAGCAAATTAGCATACAACCTAATGAAGATTTTTAATAGATGCAAGAACCAAACATGAGTAACAAGCTAAGTTTATATGGTCACGGTTTGTTTGGGTTTAATTCCAGGGGGAAACACAGTGAAGCAAATAAATCTATCAAAATTGGAGACTGATATGTAAATGTATCCTTCTTAATTGTGGGATGCTAAGAGTAATTAATGGAGACCCTGTTATGCTCTATCCGTCTCCTCTCAAGCATGAAGGTGGCTAACAGCATGCTATTCTTTGAGGTGCAGTGTCATGTCTCCCCTGTCACCAGACCAGAGAAATACACATGTTCTTTATCTTTGATAGTAAAGGCCAAATTACATGTAACAATAGACTAGCCGATATCTTTAAATACTAGAGAATGTACAGCACTTTCCTACCAAGGCTCTTTAGATTCCCTAGACTTACTCGGTTTCCTGAATTCTGGAACACAGTTGAGACTGGAACACACTTTATTTATTATTATTTATTACCAAGATTTTTACACCCCACCTTTCTGCCCCTACAAAGCCACCTAGGTAGCACATATGACATGGCTTTATACTGAATCAGAGGTCCATCAAAATTAGTATTGTCTACTCAGATGGGCTGAGGTCTTTCACAACTAGCTTATTATTCTAATAAGAGATGCCAGGATTGAACCCTCTGTATGGCAAGTAGTTGCTCTATCACTGAGCCATAGTCCTTTCAACTAAATGGGCTGAATTTTGTTCTGCATTCTACTCAACGTAAGACTCTCTCCAAAACAATCATTTTTAAAAACCATTCTCTAATGATGCTTGTAATTGCTCCCCAAATCCAAATCAAGCAGAGGAAAGTTCATCCATCTTTAATTTTAGCATTATAAGAACCAACTGTCTGTTGCCAGTTTCTGTGTTCTACCATAGGTTAAGTCATGAGCGGTTACACTGTGAGCATTTTTTAAGATAATTACTAATTTTAAGAAATCCACTTCTCCACAAGGGTCTAATTCAGATGATTAAAGTAGAAAGATTACATAATCTGGTGTCTAGACAGCACTGGCCTGTGTGGTAACTAATCAGATTCAGCAGAAGCCCAAAAGTTAATTTTCTTTCTCTGCTAATATACGGATTTTGAGACCAATCCTCTCTGATTGATATCCCAACCCTACACACGTTTGTTCAGGAGTCAAGGAGCAAATTACATGTTACACATATAATAAAGTCTAAACAGTTGTCTTCATTTAATGAAAGATGAATTGCAATTTTGAGAGGTGAAGGAAGAGGAAGTGCTTTTCTGGCTAGTTTTTACTCAGAATCACACACAGCAGCTTTTGTTCCAACAGGGATATAGAGGCATACTTTGTAAATATGAACCTGGTGTAAAGCAATTTAGTGAAACAAGACTGAGTGGATAAACTCTTGATAGGAAAAGGATTAAACGCTCTGCTTTTCCACCCACAAGTATATTATTCTTCTGCTCAACTTCCTAACACTGCTATTCATTTGTAGGAAACTGGCTTGAGTTTTAATTAACTGAATTTTTGGTTTACATTGAGAATGAGATCAATGGAACTCTCTTCAAAACAAGTGTGCACAGGACATGCTGAATTTCAGATATTAAAGCCAACATAGACCCACCCACCACTGGGCAAAATTCCCTCTGGACTTCCCATCATAACTCATCTGGGCCCCAGGCACACTACTTCCTCCTGTGAAAGCTTGTCCAGCAACCCAAGCCCAAGGGGGATCCAGCCCCTAGAATTCTGTACCCCTAGTTTTATCCTCTTAGCAGCCTTGGACAAAAATACTGTGATAAGCTAATATGGGATATAGTTTGAGGATAATCATTAGCCCTTTGCTCCAACCGCTTAGGCTCAATGAAATGCCTTGCCTTGGATCACTTAACAATTCTGCCTATATAAAGAAGGAAGAATGTGCTAATGTTAATATTGTGAACTGTGTGGGTTGACATTCCAGCTCAAAAGCAAAGGCAGAGTGAGCCAAGAGCCAGAGAACTGTTTTGCTTTCTAATTATTAGGCTTCCCTTAACTGATTTTAGGTTTATAATTCACCAGCTTATAGCTTTGTTTATTTCACATACTGCAAGTTAAACAATGGTTGGAGTCATTCTTGAAGGTGTGGGGGACGATTACAAGCATTTAAGAGTAAAAATCATTATCCCTTTACAGCCCTGCCTTCTGGATTGTTAGTGTGTATGTTTAGGTGTGTTATATGGAGGGTCATTTTTTATGAACGTATATCAGATGTCAGTGCTATTGTACTGTATTGAAATTGTTAAAACTTAATAAAAATTATAAATTCAGAGGGGGGGAGAGAGAGATGGTTTCTGTGCAAAAGGCAGTTGAGAGAGCTCAGGGGGCAGCAATACTGTCTGTTTGGAGGAATCCCTCTTCCCCAATCCCCTGCAAGTCCTATAACTAGTATCTGGTGGTTTGCTTTCAGGTCACCAGCCTTTCTGGTCCTTAGCAAAGTGCTGGCTGCTGAAGGAAGGTACCAGCTAGGTGCATGGTAGAAGGAGCAGGGAACAAAAGAATCTCCTTCCACAAAGCCCTTGGAGTCCACTTGGAGGCAGCAACTGACAGCGCTCAGGCATTTGATCTGCCCCTCAAACCAAACACGAGCACTTGGAAAATATTGGTATTTGACTGGGAAGGAACTTGCTGCCTGCAACACGACCCCTATAAAAATGTGGTTCATCATCACAAGTTTAAAACTTTCCCATGTTGAATGTTCTTGCAACACATGGCAGGCCCTATGAAAACTGCATACACAGCTTGCAAAGAAACCTGATAGAGGCATATGCTAGTGGAGAAAGGGCGTGAAGGATAAATTCTCCCTCTGCTCAGTAATTTAGCAAAGGTTTTCCATTTGCCTTGAGCAAAAGTCATCAAGACAGGGATCTCTGTGCTTGACTAGGATCGTGGCTGCAGCTGATGTCACCAGGGCCCTTTCTGCACTCTCTTTTTAACCCATGTTCACCACAATGTCCTCCAAGCAATTCTGCACTAAAATCGAATTCAACCTTCTTTTTAATCTAGGGTTCTTCCCTCCCATCTATATATCTAATTCCCAAGTGGCCCCCTGTGTGCGGATATCTAAATCCGCACATCGGGGGCACCTGGGGGGCAGGGAGATTTTCCTGCGCACCTGGGGCAGTCCCCACGTGTGCAGAAAAATCTAAAAAGTTTTTAAAATGTACGGGGAATATTTAAATCCCAAAAAAAGTAAAAGAGCCCTCCCTGCGCATGCGCAGGGAACGCTCTACAAACTGCCTCGCCCTTGCCGCCCCGCCGTCATCACAACAAGGGATGGGAGGGCGGGAGAAGGCTTGGCGGGCCAGTCGGCCTCGCCTCTGCCGCTGGGGAGGGAGGAAGGGGGAGGCTTGGCGGGCAGCCGGCCTCGCCACTGGGGAGGGAGGGTGAAGCTTGGCAGGCCGGCCGGCCGGCCTCCCCACCGCCGCCGCCGCCCTGCTGCTTGGAAGGGAGGGAGGGGGAGGCTTGGCGGGCCAGCTGGGCCGCTGAGCCTCCCTGCCAGCCGCCGCCGCCGCACTGCTGCTTGGGAGGGAGGGGGAGGCTTGGCAGGCTGGCCGGCCTCGCTGCCGCCACCACCCCCGCTGCTGCTGGGAAGGGGAAACTTGGTGGCCGGCCTCGCCACCACCACCCCCGCTGCTGCTGCTTGGGAAGGAGGGAGGGGAAGCTTGGCAGGCCGGCCAGCCTCGCCACCCCCCGCTGCTGCTGGGGAGGGGGAATCTCGGCTGGCCTCACTGCTGCCGCCGCTGCTGCTAGGGGGGGAGGGAGGGGGAAGCTTGGCGTCTGGAATATTCCCTCCCATGCGAGTATTGCGGGTCCCGCCTCTTGTTCTGCACTAAAATTGAGTTCATCCTTCTTTTTATTCTGGTTCCCCCCCCCCCAATTTCTTCGTTACATTACCTCCCTTCAGTGGTCAGCCCGGTTTCAGCCTGCTGTTGCCCCGGGTTATTTGGATGCTGGTTTGCCACGGACTTAAATTGCCTCAACTCAAACACTGAGAAAATCTGGAGTGGCAGGCAAATGCAGAAAGGCTCTAGATCTCTCAAGGAGACAATGGAATGGGGGGTGTGGGATGTGAAAGCAAAGAGAACTTTCTGTCTTTCTTCACTCTGCCTTTACATCTACCATGAAGCATCACACATCCAAACCTGTAATACAGAATTCTAAATGCCCACCATTACTAGCGATGAAGAGCATGGATAAAAGAAGCAGAAATCCTTCTAGTCCTCTGTCTCAGAGTTCATGTTTTCCCACCGAACAGTGAAATGGTATTCTGCCTCTCTGAAATGTAGGGCCAGGCATACCTTCTCCAGTATGAATGTATTTTGTAATATTATTAGAAAAAGCAAGTATGAATTGGAAGGAAAGAAATACGGAACAACAAACCCGCAAACTCACACATTAGTAGTGAACACTCCATAGATCAGGTCTTGCTCAGGAAGATAAAAAGTGCTCTGCAGTTCGTTGTAGTAAAAAGGAATTTCCCCAGAGCGCGAGCAATTCAGGCGAGCCTTCATGAACGTCGTCCATGTGTCCTCCAACAAAAATCTTCCCCCAATGTCATTTTTGCAAACCCTTGCCACACGAGAATAGACCGTTTTCCCACAGTCGTGCTCAACAGCATTCTCACGGAAAAAGAAGTAAGTGAACAAGCCAATGTCATAGGCAGCGATGAAATTGGGCTCTGGAGAGAAATTAAGCCATAAAACATAGTGAGATTTACATAGCAGGAAAAAAAGTGAGATTTACAGAGGATGTGGGGCCAGAAGTTCATGAGTCGTTGGAAGATGGGAAAGAGGAATACACGTCTCTTTCACAGCATCTAAGAAAGACTGGCACACTATGGGCTAGTTCACTTATGCATATTCATCACTTCATAGATTTGGCATCGAGGGGGTGTCTGGTATACACCATCGCAAGTCACACACAAAAGAATTTAGTGGAGTCCAGTGCAATCCTATGCAAAAATCCAATTTCATCTTATGGGCTTATACAAGAGTAATGTTGCACAGGACTGCACGGTAAAGTGGTTTACATGCATGTGAGAACTGGCCCTATGAAACAAAAAGACAGGAGGGAGTTTTAATGGTAAGGGGGAGTTCCTCACATATTGGGTAACGGAAGCCTTATCTACAAATGAAGAATCACAGGATGGAATGTTCCCCATATTAAAAGAAAAACAAGTCCCTAGACATGGAGACTGTCTTAGAGACTAAGCTTCTCCTTGACATCTGTTTGTCTTTGGGTGGAGAGACCTTTTTAACATAGGGAGCATAGAGTAATGGGATTCCCTGTCTGCAGTCTGAAATGGAGTGCAGCCCAGAAACAGTTTCACCCACTTCTCCACTGCTCATGCAGACTGGGCAACAGTCAGATCCATAACAACTTTCAAAAAACAGCTGTGGAGATGGGGGAGGGAAATAGCACCTTAAGGCATCCTTCCTGTTTCTTAGGGTGTCCTTCCACAAACTTGCTGGGAATGGCCGAACAGAGATAAACCCCTGGCATCGAGTAATAATGATAATGGACTGTAGGTCTGGTTCAAGTTAACAGATGTTGGGGTTTTTTTGGTTAGTTTGTGTTACTCAGGAAAAGCAAACTGTAGGTTTAGTGCTTTCCCTATGCTGGAAAAACAGAAGCAGAAATATGTAATTAGCACATGGTAGTTTGCTACCCATAATTTGTAATAAAGTGCTTTCAAATGCTGCTGCTTCTGGGCTCAGGCTGACTCCTTCACTGCCTATTTCTTTCATCGTGCTCTGCTGCTGGGGCTATGTGGGTGTGCTCGCATGTGTGTGCATACACATCCACTGGAGAGAGAACTTACAGACCACACACAGACAGCTGCTCTAGGGCAGGTGTACAGACCAAGGCAGGCAGAGAAAGGGGAACGTGCAGGTAGAATTCTTTTCTTGCCAGTTGGGGTTGTACTGAATGATGATACAGGGATGATACAGTAAATCCCCTGGAGCTATGCAGGGATCTGTTACCAGCAGGAGCCTTCAGGGTTTAAGAGGAATTTCTTGCAGAGAAGCCAACATTAAGTGGCTCAATATTGTTTTTTAGTCAACAAACTGATTAATTCTCCAGGCAATGAGCTAAAACATCACAGTTAATCAAAACAAGAACCAACCAATGCCTCTCTCTTCTGCTAAGTAATTATGTAAAATTCCTTGACTTAATGCAATAATACCTATCACACACAAACACACACACATATACACTCATACTGTGGCATGCATTAACGGCACTGCAGCAATGTACATTATAAGGCATATCTGCACCAAAGCAGTTTTTTAATCTTAAAATTATTCAGTCTGCTAGAATAATGCACTGACATCTGACTATACCTATAAGACCTCTTAGTTATACTGGTGTGTGAACCATTTTGCTATGCATGAAATACACAAATATTTGTCTGTAACTCCATGCATTTTAAGTTGACTGTCCCTATGCACACATCCCATGTGCTAAATAGGGAAGAGGGAGAGCCAAAAAGGGAGGCGTCTCTGCCAATGATAGAGTCCCCTCAGACTCCTAAACTGGTCCCAGATGAGGGCGGCACATGAATGCTTCTGCTGTTGCATACCTACCACTGAACGATGCTGGCAGCAGCAAACAGAACATAGGGTGGGCCAACAGTGGCAGGAGGATTTCATCGGCTGAGCGGGAAGGGAGTCAAAGTGTACACTTTTACTGAGCCCAGTTCACATCCCGCATGGTTGCTCTGGAGGCCAAAGGAGCCTCAGCCAAGACCCAATTGCCTCTCCCCCACCTGTGGCATGAAACAGAGGCTTCCCCTTTCCTCACTGAGACAGCCAAAGAAGTGGGGAGGGGGAACTGAGCACAGAGAAAGCACGACCTCTGGAGCTTGGTCTGGGGCCCAGGTCTGAGCCCCTCCTCACAGTGGTTGCCTTAGTGATGCAAAACCGACAGGACAGGACAGAGCCCATTTTCCTCTATGTGTGGGAGCGAACAGGTTACAGTTAAGCTTCTTCTGATCCCAGTCCTTCATCAGAATCGATTGGGGGGAGGGAGAGAGCAAGGCATCGAAAGTGTCCTTTCCCCCTCCTTCTTTCCATTGGCATTTCCTTGCAGAATTCTACTTACAGTTAGAAGTCTGTGCATAGGTCTGTACAGACCTGGCCCATAGCTATGGCGGGGCTATTGGGGACTCTGTCCCCTCCCTTAAAGGGACAGCCCCATAATGGTTTCTCTCTTCCCTCCACCCAAAGTGAAGTCTGGCATGCTGCCCCCAATGGGGGAGCTCAAGAAGCTGGCAGGCGGGGGGAAGAGAGGGGAGGTGCAGCCTCTTGCCGGCAAAGTCTTTCTCCCTGCTTGCTAGCAAGAAGAAGACTCGGCCACCTCTCTTACCTTGCCAGCCAGCTGAGCAGAGAGGGTGTTTAAACTTTAAATCCTTTCTCTGGAGTCGTATCTCAGAGGCAGCACAATTTATCTATTAGACACAATGGACAAATCGTGCCACAGCTGCAGTGTGACTTCAGAGAGGAGGTTTAAAGTTTGAAACCCCCCTCTCTGCTCAGCTGGCTGGTCGGGGAAGGGGGGGCAGCTGTGTGGTCTCTGTTGCCGGCCGCTGAGTCTTCTTCCTGCTAGCAAGCAGGGAGGACTCGCCCAGCTGGCAATGAGGCTGACCCACCATCTTACTTCACTCGCTGGGTTTAAAATTTTAATTTAAATTAACCCCCCAAGCACCAGCAGCCCCCCCAAAAAGCCCCGGAGCCCCCCAGGATAAATATTCCTGGCTATGGACCTGATACAGACTGATAAACAGAAGTCAGACACTCCTAGGATAACTAACATACAGAAATGGATGGAATATGAAGACACTGTGCAGACTGAAGGAGCTTCATTGGCTGGGGTACCAGGCTCAGGAAAGACATTTAGCCCTCATCCTACATCCTATAATAAATCTCAGGGCTTGCTTTTATCTTCTGTGATATAAACAATAGGTTGCCATTCACTTTGACGCTGAGCATCCTGGTTCTCCCTGTCTGGGAGGAAGGAGGGGCTTCTACTACTTTGCTCCATCTGTCATTTTGCTAAGGACAGTGTCATACAGACAGTATCAAACCTAGTGTTTTGTTTGGGGGTGGGGGTTGTTCTCCTTTGGAATTTCTTTTTATAATTCTGGAAACGACTTTTATTTATCAACAACAGAGATAAGTCTAGAGAGATCTGGAGGTGGCACCAGGGCTTCAGTTTTCACAGCACAGGCTGCAGACAAATCCTGCTGAATTTAATTGGACTATTTTGGGGAAAGTGCTGTAAGAACTATAGCTTTCAGGTGTCCAATCTGACATTCTGAATGGCTCTATACAAAACAGAAAAGACAAGCCTACAGAAGGGAGAAAACAACAGGACATTAATTGGTACTTTATGGACCCCATTTAGAATGACTATTCAAGACTAAAGGAAGAGCTAGCTGCCTTTTGTAGCTCAAAAGTAAGGAATGACAGATAACACACTAAAACTCTTTCAGCTGAATCCAGATTAAAGTTTCCAGTAGCAGAACAGAACTTTCCTACTTCCCCACTCCCAACACAGGCTGCGCATGCAGTAACCAGTATGCACGCAACCCTTCCCCGAGGCCATCTTGGGTTAGGAGAATGGCACAGGGGGCAGAAGCCCCTCCTCCCCCACACACTACAGTTAATATCTGAATCATGCTCTGCAGCACTTGGAAAACAGGTTTCCTGGAATTGCCATTTGGCAGCAGAGAATCTAAGGCAAATTAGGAAATCCCAGCCCCATCGTGGTCAAATGTCTCATGAAATTTGGCCCTGACAGCACATTATATTTACACTGCAACACTTGAACTGCTTTCTGTTGCTTTGGGACTGAATTCAAGGGGCTGGTTTGGTCTACAAAACCCATGAATTCTATGTGGCTTAGATTTGCATATACAAAGTTATCACGCAGCGGACTGAAACAGAAGTGATAACTTGATTACGTAAAATGGTCAGCACAGATCAAACAGACAAAGCCTCTACATTACATCACACATAGTTTGAGTGTGAGTAATTTAAATGTGTGACTGCTATTCATTAAGTAATAGCATATGTTTATGCACCTATGAATCAGTCATTGGCACTTACCGCATGGCCTTTAGGATCAAAAAAGGGTGCTAAGATTTAATAACAAAGACACCTAGATACCTATGATATTTACATTTCTATACTGTCTGTGCATGTTAAGACGGTTGTTTCCCCATCCTGACTGTATGAATTCTTGATTCTGAACTCTTTATGTAAAATTTCTGGACTACATGTCACACGGACCACAGCAGTGGAAACCATGCATCCACTTCTGATCATTGTCAAAGATGCTGAATTAAGTTAATGTCAAGATTCTCAGAAACAAGACATCTAAACTCAAAATACAATATTCACCAAAATAAAGAGAAGTATAATCTAATTAATCTGAAGAACCCAAAGAAAAGCTAAAAAGTGGCTAATTATTAATTCAAATAAAAAGAGGGTCACAATGGCACTGTGCTGAATGCTTAGTCTGATCTGTCCCACAAAGACTGGGTACATTGCAGCCATCTAGAAAATTCAAATAACTGAGAATTCTAGGTAAATGCTAGGTGCATAATGGGAGGTGGGGGGAGTATTCTGGCTGCTTCTGCTTCAAGGGAAAAACTTTATTGCAGTAGGTGTGCCACTTTTTCCCAGGGAAGAGACTTTAATTTCTTGAAGGAGTCCATGACAAGCGGAATTTTCGCAGGACTGAATTCCCACATGACCATACTATGGTAGCCCAAAAGGTCAAAAGTGGCAACAGGTCAACTGTTCTCTGTTCTTGCCTGCCTACTGAAGACTGTGATTATTTGGCTCCCTATTGTGGGAGACAAGACTAAGAGGGAGACAGGGAGATGAAGAACTGCTAGATCACTATGGTACTATGGTGGGAGGAATAAAGGCCTAATGTACCATAAAACTTTATTTCATATACTGGTCATGCAATTCATCATTATATCTAAAGCATAAAAATTAACTTCCATGCTACAATAAAAATCTTAATATTATATTAATTGTTAACCCAAATAATCATAGCATAACATAAAGAGCATATGGCTAACAGGGCCTTGAAATGTAATGTCACTATAGCCCATATAGCTTTTAAAGGAACAGGAGCTCTTTCTCAGAGGAAAATCCTACCACAGATAAAATGGAATAGAATTGTTTCCAATAAACATCCCTGAAAATGGACTAAATACATTATGTGTCTTTATTGTGAGAACTGGCAGACAGGAGAGATTTAACCAATGATCACAGCTGTATCACTTTTTCCCAGAAATGGATAAAATCACCCATTTTATTGCTTACATCTCCTTAATGTCCCACTCACTTCTGCAACAAACCCCTCTCCCATATCCTGTCAGATCTTCATTATGAAGCAAGAGCAGTTGCCTAAAGCTGTTTGGCCAGTGTCAGTGGTCTTATTTCTTAGAGCATTCTTACCATTGAGCCACTTGGAGTTGTATTGTGCTGTTCTAAGAGGTGGGACGTTTCCAAGACTCCGGTAAATAGCAGGATCCCGTCCAGAGAAATCAATGACAGTTGCAGCATATAGCTCTCCCTGTGATGTGATCACGGCTGTTGAATTGTGCCGAGGGTCATAGGGGGAGCGAGCTACCCCATTTATTTTCTCAATTATTTTGCTAAGATTTCCTACCTGTATTTAAAAAGGTAGTGGATGAACAGAAAGGGAAAGAGTAAAGACAATTGTTTGACAAAACATACTTGGCCAAGAAATACATTTGTGCATAATGTACATGCCTGTAGATTAAACTAATACCCATGAAACTAAGCACACCAAGAGCTAGGTCCATGGCACCACGGACCCAGGGAACGCCGTTCCCTACACAACTATCTATTGTTTTCTTAAAACTTAGGTAAAGGTAGGTAAAGGTTTCCCTTGCTCGAAAGCCAGCCGAATCCGACTCTAGGGATGCGGTGCTCATCTCCGTTTCCAAGCCGAAGAGCCAGCG
This sequence comes from Gekko gecko, assembly GCA_029375565.1. Taxonomy (NCBI): domain Eukaryota; kingdom Metazoa; phylum Chordata; class Lepidosauria; order Squamata; family Gekkonidae; genus Gekko; species Gekko gecko. The sequence continues at coordinate 70,909,181 of JAPDNY010000003.1, read as the reverse complement.
CTGTCCAGAGATGTTTCCATGGTCATGTGGCCGGCATGACTAGATGCCAAGGTGCACGGAACACTGTTACTTTCCCATCAAAATAGTTCCTATTTATCTACTTGTAATTTCTTGCTTTCGAACTGCTAGGTTGGCAGGAGCTGGGACCAGAGACGGGAGCTCACTCCATCTTGCGGCACTCGGGTCTCGAACTGCTGAATTACTGCCCTTACATTCACTTAAATCTAGTCTGCAGGGAGACTAGACGCTGCTTAGCACCAGAGCTCTACAGCAGCAACACCAGAGCACACCTACTTCCTAGCTGACTCTGGCTCTCAACCCAGTAATGGGAAAAAAATCACCTTCCCTTATTTCTTATGCACCAATTTGTTTCTCATGGCTAAGGGGAGAAATGTCCAGCAGAACTATCAAACCTCCAGGATGAGCTGTATCTTCATCTTAGTAATCTTCCTGGCACTCTGTATCTTAGCCTGCTTCTCTGATTTACAGAAGTCAATGGATAATGACTATGGCTTGCATCACACAGAACATTTCTAACAAAAAGGATTTCCATCTGCAAAGCAGGCTTTCTTGCCACCCTCCCCCACTTACTGCCGCCTCAAATGCCCCTTGACAGAGGACCCCAGGGAGAGCACGAAGGGTTGGTTGTTGCAGGAGGGGGAAAGGGGGGGGATCACCCTATTCTATTCGAGGAAGTCCTCAGTGGGATCCTTTGTCTCATCCGTTTCTGCCTCCCTCCAAATGACCTGACATGAAGCTAATGCTTCATTCAGGAATAATATCACACCAACTTAGCCATAATGGCTACAAGAATGGGCTTGAGATTTTATAGCTTAAGGGACACTTTCTTCATCTGCATTGACTGCTAAGTAACAAGCTTCTTAATGTCATATTGTCATGCTTGACCCATCCCAGTCCAGCTTTCAGCCAGTCCATGGGAGCCTCTCCATACGAGATCACATCCAGCCCGTGCTGAAGGCATTGCACTAGCTGCCAATAGCATACTGGATATGGTTCAAGGTGCTGTTTTTGACCTTTAAAGCCCTATATGGTTGGGGGCCTGCCTACCTGAGAGACCGCCCTTCCCCATATGTGCCCCCAGAGAGCACTGAGGTCAGGGACCCAACATCACCTGACTGTCCCTGGCCCGAAAGACGCCAGATTGGCCATTACAAGGGCTAGGACGTTTTCAGTGGTGGCTCCACACTGGTGGAATGAGCTCCCGGAGGACATCAGGGCCCTGCAGGATCTTCTACAGTTCCGCAGGGCCTGTAAAACGGAGCTCTTCCACCAGGCCTTTGATCAGGAGCTGCCACTGACGAATGAACCATCGTAAATTGAGCGAACAAACCATCGTAAACTGAGCAGGCCATGGCTCTATATTACTACAATGGATATGGCTTTTCCTCATCGGACCATGTACAGATATCCACACAACGCCGCCATCTGTATATATTAGCACCTTATGTAATTGTTTTTAATTGTGAATTTTTACTGTATTTATTTGGTTCTATTGCATTTTAACTGTGTAAGCTGCCTTGAGCCAGTGCTGCACCGGCAAGGCAGGATATAAACTGAAAGTAATATTTATTTATTTATTTATTTATTTATTTATTTATTTATTTGGATTTGTGAATCACCCAATCCCTGCACACAACGCTCTGGGTGATGTACAACAGTTAAAACAATGTTAAAATTAATAAAAATCTGTAAGTCAATTACATAATCTCAGATGGCATCAATAGTTTTCTTCATAGCCACTCCAGACAGTGTTGCCTTCTCGTGGGCTGGGCGAGGAGGGGGCCAAAGCGCAAAGACAGAGAAAAAAGAAGGAAAGGGTGCCAGCCATGATGGAACCATTGCTGTCCTCAATCAAAAGCCTGGTAGAACATCTCTGCCTTACAGACACTGTGGAATTGCATTAAATCCTGCAGGGCCCTGGTGGTATTTGGGAGAGAGTTCCACCAGATTGGAGTCAGGGCTGAAAAAGCCCTGGTTCTGGTCGTGGACAGCCGGATATCTTTGGGGCCAGGGATCACCAGTAGATTGTCCTCAGCAAAGCATAACACTCTACCAGGGACATACCAGAGGAGGTGGCCCCAAAGATACCCAGGTCCAAGACCGCTCAAAGCCTTGAAGGTCAACACCAAAACCTTGAACTTGACTCGGTATTCCATTGGAAGACAGCGTAGCTGGCAAGCACTGGTTGTATATGTACTGTCCATGGCGCTCCCGTCGGGACTCATCCTGCCACATTCTGGACCAGCTGGAGCTTCCAGGTGAGTCTCAAGGGCAGGTCAGCATACCGTGAGTTACAGTAATCCAGCCTGGAAGTGACCATTGCACGGAGTACAGTGGCTAGGTCAGAGCGGGACAGGAAAGGGGCTAATTGCCAAGGTTGGCATAGATTAAAAAATGCCAGTCTGGCAATATTCATGACCTGGGCCTCCATAGTTAAGGAGGTATCCAGGATCCTGCCCAAACTCCTGACAGATTGCACCAGCACTAGTGGCATCCCATCAGGCGTGGGAAGTCTTTGCCTTCTGAAGCTCTCCCCCCCCGGCCCAATTACAGAACCTCTGTCTTTATCAGATTCAGTTTCGGTCTACTCTTTTTTAACCATCCCAATGTGGCCTCCAAACTCTCAGCCAGATTATGGGGGCAGCATCCAGGCATCCATACAGCAATGTTCCCTCTAAGCTGTGGAGCCTTGTGCACAAAAATTCTACTTTGTGAGCTACTGGCATTAAAGATGTGAGCGAGCAATTTGGTTGCTGCATACGTTAGTTTGCTCTGGAGCGGTCCTTCCTGAGCTAAGACAAAGAGGCTAAAAAACTGTGAGCTAGCTCACACTAACTCAACTTAGAGGGAACACTGCCGTACAGTAGCATATATAGCTGGATGCCATCGACATACTGGTGATACCCCAGCCCAAAACTCCGCACCTTTGGTTGACCATCTCTACTCTGATTATTCTGAATAAACCTCAAATGCTTTTAATGGAAGATGGAGGATATTTTTTTAAAAATTAAATATGATCTTCATAATTTTTTCTTCTGTGACCCCATTTCATTCAACTCTGATTCATCCTGAAATCTGAGCAAAACAACCTACCTGTCTACTGGAACACACTGGTGAAAAGGCATTGGTACCACAGGTGAAAACCTTCTTGCCATAAACAATCAGGACACGGACATAGTTCTGGCATTCCTCCTGAATCAAAGAAGACACATTTCAATAAAGGAGACCAACATACACTTAATATGAACTGGTACTCATTACCACAGTTTTGGAGCCTTTTTTCAATACTGCGCTTCAGCCCTAGACAGTGTGATCAAGACAACAATGTTTCCAAACATATGCAGAGTACCTTTCACTAAGTAATCACTAAGCCAGACACCTTTGATTTTACTAATTAATAAATAAAACACCAGACCATACATTTTAAAAAATCTACCCTTAAGACCAATGTGGTTAACATACTTTGTTTTCACAAATCATAGATCTATGTCATGCATCTGACCTCCCACAACTGAAGGCGCAAGGGTACCCCTTGTACCCCTCAGACCTTTGCTTATCTTTGGATGGCAAACTAATTGAAAAGTCTATGCCCGCTTCCAGTGACTACAAAGTAACACTACAGGCACCGAGAACACGTTCATCTGCTTTTACAAAAACATAATCCTAGAAAAGTCTCCTAAATCCAAACCTATATAAAACAAAGAAAAAATATGACTTTACCTACTATTTAAGGTTTATTTATGGCCAACACAGTTGAAGCTGGACAGAGTTCAGATGAGATATAGAAAAATATGTGGGTTAAGATGTGTAAGACATAGGGGTCTCCAATAGACAACTCTGGGAACCAGGCCCCAGCTTCTTACTCCCTGCACCACCACAGCCACAAACATGTAAGTGGAACAATCTAGAGCTAATGTGAGTGGCCATACTTGGAACTAGCAAGGCCTTAGAACTGGGGCTATATAAAGAACTGCATCTGCTTGGTTCAATAACCCTAGTAATTTGCTAATGGTAGAAAGACCTAGCTCTGCATCATCCGCTTCTTACCTATTTAGACCTGTAGCTGCCGTTCTGTACAAATCACAAGCATGCATCCTGCCTCTACCTGCCTGGAACTGTTATTTGCTATGTTGTACACTTGACCTCTTGCAATCTTGCCCTGTAAGGCTGATTTGGTTTCACCCAGCCCCAGTTGAAGCTGACAAGACTTTGCAATAGTCATTCAGTTCAAAAACCCATTTGTGATATAGTTCCTAAAACGTCATCAAATTACATGGATGAGCAAATCATTCTGTTAATACTCTGTGGTTCTCTTCAGGGATGTGCATCGGGGGTGGGGGGCTTGCAGGGGTATGGTCTGGGAGGAAAAAACAGCCCCAAAATTGGGGGGCACAAACAAGGGAGGGAGAAGGAACCAACCAGACCTGCATCTCTACTTGGCCCTAAGCCTGGCTTGGCTAGGCCAGGAGCTGCTTTCCCCAGTCCAGGAAAGACTCAACTGACCAGGAGCCACCTTCCTTGGACTGGGGCAAGTTGCCTCCCTTCCTCCTACCTCCTGCTGGCAAGGAAACCTGTTGTGGGAGGGCAGGCCTGAGATCCTTGAAATGCTGACTCCAGTTATTCCCAACTATTTGCAGAAATATGTGGGACCCAGAGATGATATTCTCAAGCACCCTGAATACCGCTCCAGAAGAGGGCAACCAGGATGGTGAGAGGGTTGGAATCCAAGTCTCACAAAGAAAGGCTGAAGGAGTTGGGTATGTTTAGCCTGGGAAAGAGAAGGCTTAGAGGGGACATGATTGCAGTCTTCAAATATCTGAAGGGCTGTCATGTAGAAGATGGAGCAGATCTATTTTCTCTTGCTCCAGATTGCAGGACTAGATCTAATGGGTGGAAATTACAAGGGAATCATTACCGGCCAAATATCAGGAGAAACTTCCTAACTGTAAGAGTGGTTGAGCGGTGGAACAGACTGCCTCAGGAGGTGGTGGATGCTCCTTCACTGGACGTTTTCAAGCAGAAGCTGGACGACCATCTTTCAGGTATGTTGTAGGGCTATCTTTCGGCTACACTCCTGCAGAGTGCAGGGGGTTGGACTAGATGACCTGCAAGATCCCTTCCAACTCTAACATTCTATGATTCTATGATTCTACCCCCAAAATACCAGTAAGGGATTTTGGGGGGGTATATATTCAGACTGGCTACATCCAAGTGCACATCCCTCGTTCTATTTGATGGTGTCTGCTCTGGTTGTCTTCCAGAAACAAAGTAAAATTTTAGGAAGAAGATAACAGATTTCAGGTAAGAAAAAAGTTTTATCCCTTTATAATATTTATAAATGCTATTAAAATTACATAAATGTCTTTTCAAAAATGAAAAAAAAATCTTTTGCTTTACATAGCAGCCTAAACACACAAGTTACAAAAAAACAACAACAAAAAGCCCCAAATATCTGTATCCTGTAAAACCAGCGTTTTTGAATGTCTATTAAAATATGTTTGGTACTCAGAGGGCTACTTTACTGAAGGGTTTTTGTCTGTCTGTTTTTATATTTGCAGAAGGATGTGATCATGCTGTCTCAGAAACCATAACTCTTTGTGCAGTGCTGAAAATATTTTTGGCACACAAAGGGTTAATTTTGCAGGGGCTCGTTATATTGAGGCTTATTTTTGTACACGTATTCCAAAAACATAGGTATACTATGCTACCACAATACAGCTGTATCTCTGATAGCACATGTTTTACTCTAAAATGTATTTGTGACAATGGAGGAATCCAAAACTTTGGGAGAAATCAAAGGTGAACAAAATTCGTGGCAGGGTATGAGCTTTCGTGGGTCACTGCTCACTTCTCCAGACGCTCACTTTGGTGACTCACGAAAGTCTTTCAGGTGCTACGGGCCTCTTTTTCTTTTCTACTGCTACAGACTAACATGGCTAACCATCTTGATCTACCAACAAAGGTGTATTTTGTAAACATTCCTCTTAAATTCTTGACAAATTGTGACAAACCATCTGAAATAAAATCTGAAAACAAAATCAGTATATTTGATTCATTATGATCCTTATTTGGGTGCCCATTTCACAATCTGGCAACATTTAACTGTGTGCGAGTCTTACTGCAAAAGCTTGGTGAGGCTTGGGCTGCCACAGAGTGCTCGCTGCATGCTACGAAGTATTCTCATTGGTTGCACTGTTTCCCTTTAGCCTATTAATAATAGCAGAGCCACATGGCAGCTTCTTATACTTATTACTTTCCACAAGGTACAATCTGTAGCAAACTTAAATGGCTTGGAAAACAATGCGCTCTCTCACTGCTTTGCCTCATCCCCCATTGCTTGGGGCTCTTCCAGAGAGAAATGTCACTAATCTGACTGTGGTCATGGTTTATGGTTTTGTGTAAAAACTGATACTTGGACATGCTGCAGCTCTGAACACTTACTGACTATGCAGTGCAATTTATGGGGCTGCATCAGAACGGAATAAGTAAGTTTCAACCGTGCTCAGAAGGGAATGATAACTTGCTCAATACATCTAAACAAAAATACACAAAATCATCTTTCACTTGCCTTCCCACCCATCCTCTGGAAAGTATAACTGGCCTCTAAAACAAACCGTCCACGAAAGACCCAGCTCCTCCTTCCAAGTAAAAACTGTTCTCATGATGCTGAACACTTCCCCAAAGATATCATTTCCACATTTCAGCAGTGCAAAACTAGTCAAAAACCGCCTGGGAAGGAAGGGAAAATACTTTCTCAGCCACAGAGAGCGATGTTTCCTTTCATTTGTGATATGGAAATCAACTCATAGAAAGGCAAGCCATAGCAAATGCTACAGGTGCCACCTATAAACAAGGTACTGAATGCACTTGCAGTTTCTGGATAAATCTTATCGAGGATGCTAAGGGCCTCTATTGAGCAGATAGTGGGATCTGAACTGCCAGAGCTAGCCTGGGGAGCGCTCAGAATGAACGCGTCAAGACTGCAACGTTCTCTGAAGACGCTTCACATGCCGTACTTCTCAGTTCCATTATGTCTTGATCAGATACAACAGGGATCAGATTTGAACTCTCTCTCAGCCTGGAAGCAACGCTTCTTCAGCTGCAGCAGTTCAGAGCATAATCTTTCATAAACAGATAAACTGTGGGTTACTGAACACGTCTATCAGATGGGACCCTGAAAGACAAAAGCCGATGTACTCTGGCCTAACTCTTACGATCCCTTCTTTCTCACTCTTCCCAGTTCCCCTCTAAGTGAGGGAAATCATCAGATATTAACCTGTCTCGAAGTCCTTGCATACTACATATGGACAACTAAGGAACCTTCAGAAATACTATTCCCTCCTTACACATTGCAGTCTACAATTTTACCACTGCAGTCCGATACCATATTCTGCATAACTTGGACCTGAGTGAAGTGTCACTAGCAGGGCTTTTTTTGTAGAAAAAGCCCAGCAGGAACTCTTTAGCATAATAGGCCACACCCAACAGCAGAAACACATTAGCATATTAGGTCACACCCCTGACAGCACAGTCATTAGCATATTAGGCCACACATCCCATGTTACCAGAAGTGTGGTCATCCAGCCACACCCACCTTTTGGTTCTTATTCTGTTTACCTTGTTTGTTGTCAAAACCCAGGGCTTTTTTTGTAGCAGGAATTCCTTTGCATGTTAGGCCACACACCCCTAATGTAGCCAATCCTAATGAGTTTCTGCTCTTGGATGTGTCCTATTATGCTAATGAGTTCCTGCTGGGCGTGGCCAACTTGGGAGCCAGCTGGAACTCCATTCCTGTGCGTTCCTGCCCAAAAATAGCCCTGGTCACTAGGCATGTAAAACTTATACATGTAGAGCAACATGTAATAGCTGTCATGTTTAAATCAGCCTGACACCTCCATGAATGCAGTACTGGCATGGCAGAAATGCTTGATCTGACTATATGATACACTGGCATGCTAACAGTGCATGCATACTGTCATTCTATTTAAACCTGACTCCAGCGGAGTACTGGTAAGCAGAGGTAAGTTTCTGAAGCGTAACTTTTAAATGGCTCCGTTTATTTTTATTTGGCTTCTTAACTGCATTGTACACGTACACACACCCCATATTGTTTTCTGGTTCTTGCTCTCTTGGATCCCCCACCCCAAGTTTTTCGAGTATATTTTCAGGCCACCACAAAAATAGTTGAAGGAGAACCTACCGTTATACAAAGTGAAGTGGAAGCTGCACTTAGAGTAACTGGGACAAACAAATCATCAGGAGTAGATGGGTTATCAATAGAGCTACTCCAAGCTACAGAAACTGAGTCCATCAAAATCTTAACAAGATTGTGCCACCAAATATGAAAAACAAAACAACGGTCCACAGACTGGAAACACTCAATTTACACTCCAATTCCGAAAAAAGGAAACATCAAAGTCTGTAGCAATTATCAGACCATTGCATTAATTTCTCATGAGAGTAAAGTGATGTTTAAAATCTAACAACAAAGACTACCATATATGTAATGAGAAATGCCAGATGTTCAAACTGGATTGAGAAAAGAAAGAGGCACTAGAAATCATATTGCAAATTTACATTGATAACTGGAGCATACTAGAGAATTTCAAAAGAAAATCAGTTTGTGTTTCATAGATTACAGCAAAGCTTTATTAGAAGAAGTGAGCAGTGACCCATGAAAGCTCACACCCTGCCACAGATTTTGTTAGTCTTTAAGGTGTTACTGGACTCTTGCTGTTTTCTACTGCTACAGACAGAGTAAAACGGCTACCCATCTTGATCTAGCAAAGCTTTTGACTCTGTGGATCATGAAAAGCTATGGCTGGTTTTAAAAGAAATGGGTGAGCCACAGCATCTGATTGTTTTGATTTACAACCTATACTCCAGACAAGAGACTACTGTTAAAACAGAATATGGAGAAGCAGAATGGTTTCCAATTGGCAAAGGTGTCAGACAAGGATGCATTTTATCTCCCTGACTGTTCAGTCTTTATGCACAATACATTATAAGGAAAGCTGGAACAGATTTAGATGAAGGTGGAGTGAAAATTGGTTGGAGGAACATTAACGATTTGAGATATGCAGATGACATCACATTATTGGCAGAAATTAGTGACGACTTGAAACAACTACTGCTGAAGGTAAAAGCAAAAAGTGCCAAAGCAGGATTACAGTTGAACATTGTCAGGTTCCTGCCCAATGCCCACAGAGACGCCCCCCTCAGCCATGGCGACCAGCCCAAAAGGGAGCTGCTGGGTTCTCAGAACGCAGATGAGAGGCCTTGGCCGGCCAGCCAGCCTTTGGCACTCTCCAGAGTTTTCCTTTCAGTGTGCTCCCTCTCTCTTCTATGTTCTAGTTCCAAATCTCCTGCTCTCCTCTTCCTTGATCCCAGTTTCTAACATAACATAAGAACATAAGAGAAGCCAATGTTGGGTCAAGCCAATGGCCCACCCAGTCCAACACTCTGTCACACAGTGGCCAAAAATACCAGATGCCAATAGGAGGCCCACCAGTGGGGCCAGGACACTAGAAGCCCTCCCATTGCTGCTCCCCCCAAGTACCAAGAATATAGAGCATCACTTGCCCCAGCCTGAGAGTTCCTATCTATACCTTGTAGCTAATAGCCACTGATGGACCCCTGCTCCAGATGTTTATCCAATTCCCTCTAGAAGGTGTCCGTGCTTGTAATCACCACCATCTCTTGTGGCAGGGAATTCCATGCGTTAATCACTCTTTGGGTGAAGAAATCCTTTATTTTATCCATTCTAACCCGACTGCTCAGCTGCTGTGTAGCCCGCTTCCCTCATCACCTGTTCCTTCTTGGATTGGCTCTCTGTCCCATCTCTCCCATCCAGCTCCACTCCCATTGGGCATGACCATTTGGCATGGTAAGCCCTTGGCACCACCTTCTGCTTGCTCAGCCCTGGACGGGGTCAGCATCTGCCATTTGGTCAGGAAGACCAAAGTAATGACTATTGGCAAATTACACAACTTTAAGTCCAATGATGAAGAAATTGAAATTGTTCAATATTTTCTATTCTTGGGCTCCATCATCAGCCAAAAGGGAGAACCAAGAAATCAGAAGGAGATTGAGACTGGGAAGGGCAGCCATGAAGGAGCTAGAAAAAAAATCTTAATTGTAAGGATGTGTTGCTGCTGACCAAGATCATGCCATGGTACTCTCCATTACTATGTGTGGGTATGAAAGTTGGTCAATGAAGAAAGCTGACAGGAAGAAGATTGATTCATTTGAAGTGTGGTGTTGGATGAGAGTTGTTATGGATACTGTGAACCACCAAAAAGTCAAATCAGTGGGTTCTGGATCAAACCAAGCCTTAACTCTCCTAAAATGACTAAACTGAGGCTATTGTACTTTGATCACATTATGGGAAGACAAGGGTGACTAGAAAAGGCAATAATGCTAGGAACAGTTGACAGCAGCAGGAAAAGAGGAAGACCCAACATGACTCTATAAAGGAAGCCACAGACCTCAGCTTGCAAGACCTGAGCGAGGCTGTTAATCACAGGGTATTCTGGATAACATCACTTCATAGGGTTGGCATAAATTGGAAGCAACTTAATCAGAATGTACAGAAATTGGACGCTGCTCTGTTTGGGAGAGAAACGAGACTCTACTCTTGGTCTTGCCATCTATCAATCCAGTGCTGCTGTTGCTATCTTGCTTTAACCTAGAACAGGGCAATGCAGGGATCATTAAAGAATCTAACTACCTTGTTCATTTCATTTGCACATTTACGGAGCTTCAGGTAAGAAAAAAGTGCATAAGGAGCGACTCTGCAGACTTCCAGCACAATCCTAAGCAAAGTTATACCCTTCTAAGTTCCATGCACTATTTGTCCACACAAACACTATTTATTTTTATCCTACCTTTTCCCTCATAAGAGGGCTGATGGGAGACAGAAACAACCAGGGGCTCGTTTTCCGTCTTTTAAGGGTTATTAAACCCTTTGCTGCCTTAAAAATAACCCAGACAGACTGGGACATTTTCGTTGCCCCGTTCAGTGCTTCCAAATAATAATACTTACTTAGTATTTACATAGCATTTTCCATGTTCACAGTTATTTCATTATTACCATAATCCATACAACAGTCCTGCAAGCTGGGCTAGTATGATCATACAATACTAACATACTACTAAATGTATAACCAGGGCTCTTTTTGTAGCAGGAACTCCTTTGCATATTAGGCGACACACCCCTAAAGTGGCCAATCCTCAAAGAGGTTACAGAGTTCTTCTTACAGGGCTACTGTAAGCTCTTGGAGGATTGGCTACATTGGGGGTATGTTGCCTAATATGCCAAGGAGTTCCTGCTACAAAAAGAGCCCTGTGTATAACTGAGGTTGTAAGGTAGTGGTTTGTTTAAACTGACCTAGTGCGTTTGTGGCAAAGGTGACATTTGAACTAGTAACCTTCCCAATCACATTTCAATTTCTTAGCTACCCCAGTAACTTCCAGTTTCTACTCTCCTATACCCTTCAAGAGAAGTAGGGGGACAATTTTCTTCTTTATGATTATGGTGGTGGGAAGTGCCATCAAGTTGCACCCACCTTGTGGCAACCCCACAGAGTTTTCAAGGCAAGAGAAGAACAGAGATAGTGTGCCACTGCCTGCCTCTGTGGCTTCCTTAGCGGTCTCCTAGCCAAGTACTAACCAGGTTGACTCTGCTTAGCTTCTGTGGGCTGACAAAATCAGGCTAGCCTGGGCCATCCTGGTCAGGGCTCTTAATGATGATAAACAGTTAAAATACCCAAGCTCTCACTATCATTTGGCGAAATGTATTCTAAAATAAAATAAATCCTGTCTCCTGCAGCAGAAGCAGGTGTGTGAGAGGCAACATGGCAAGTGACAGAGCAAGGCCAGATTTAGACACAATGGTAGAGGGTAAGAAGAATTTTGACCCGCATTTTGACCCGCGGCTTCGCCCGATTTTCCCCGCTGTTTCATGATCCCAAAAAAATATGGCCATGCGGCTTCGAGTGGGAAACTGACCAATAGACATGGGGCAAAGGGAGGTGTGACACCGGCACAGCTCTTGTGTGAAATCGGTCTGTGTGTGCAGGTCCAGAGACACAGACACACAACTGTCCTCTTCCATTTTATGAACACCACCTTGAAGAACAGAAACCTTTGCCAACAGTCCTCCCTTAGCAGGTCACATGATTATTTTCAATTGGCTCCCTGTCACCCACAGGATATTATAGGTCAGGTATAGTCGCACTCAGGGGTTTCCCAGTAGGACCCTAAGAAAATCTGCTTCTCTCCCATAGCTGGGAAAACAGACTAGAGTCTGCTCTACCTCTTCAAAGAAATTTCATTCAGCAGTGTACGGAGACAATTGGAATGCATTTGCTGCCGTCTGTCCTAATTTCCTTTGAACACCTTGCAGGCTGCAAAGCAGCGTTATTAACACGCTCTTGGATATTTATATTTATTTCTTTAGACAAACAATTTCATTAATCAGTTTTGCCCAGCATCCCAGCCAAGTTTTTTTTTTCTTTTGGCGTGCAGAAGATACCAAACAGGATTTACTAATGATTTTCTGTCTCTTGTTTGCTTTTAATGTCTTCAAGATTTTTTTTTAATTCTAAGCAATTGTGGGAGGGGAGAAAACAGAGTTAACTTGTAATATATTTCTTTATGAAAGAACAATGAAAAGAGGCTCAAAGTGTATGGGGGGCAAGTGTAGACCCCTTGTCTTTTTGAGCTATGGCTGATTTCTCAAGCTCTGTCCAAGAGAATCTTACCAAACAGAAAGCAAATCACAGCTTTAAACACAACAAACACAAAACATCCGCATACTGGCTTATACTCGCTTTCCTGCAGCTGGCACCAGCCAGGTCAGTGGAAAAGGGATGAAGTAGTAGAGTCACATTGAACCATGGCATTTATGCTGTAGGCGTTAGTGCTAAGCCATAAACAGCTGATGAAATGGAGGACGGAAGGTACAAGGCATAATAGGATTAGGATGGATGATGGAGGACTGGGATGGAACACGGCTCTGGAAGTCCTCAGCAAAGCATAGGATACTTTTCTACATCAAGGCAGCAAAGAGGGTTAACACAGACGCAGAGCTGATGCCAGGCATGCAACAAAACTGATGAAGGGACAAGGGACTAGAATAAGGAAATGGCAGAAGCAGATGGCAGGGCATGCTGGCTAACTGAGAGGGCAACAAGCAAGCAAAGATGTTCAAAGGTAAGTTGAAGGAAACCTAGGAAACCACATGGCCAAGACTAGTGTGTGGCTGTTGCCTGTAACACACTCTGGTCTAACGTGGAGTATTTATAACCACCGGATCAGATTAGAAGGAACCAATGGTCTGCTTCAGGTATATGAAGCTGCCTTAAACAGAACCAGACCCTTGGTCTATCGAAGTCAATACTGTCTGCTCTGACTAGCAGCTGCTTTCCAGGGTCCCAGGGAGAGGTCTTTCACATCACCTACTGGCTCGTCCTCTTAACTGGAGATGCTGGGGATTAAACCTGAGACCTTCGGCATGCCAAGCAAATGCTTTACCACTGAACTATGGACCCTAAGGCAGTCAGATCGCCGGGTCCAACTTGGGAAATATCTGAAGACTTTGTGGGGTGGAGCCAGGAGACTTTTGTGGTGCATGTCCTGTGATGTCACTTCCAGGTCCAAGGTCAAGTGATGTCACTTCCAAAGCTTCACCCCCTTCAGATGAGCAAGCTCTTTGTTCAGGATGAAGAAATCTTTAGAACTGATTTGCAAGTCAATTTTCCAATCATCCACTCTGGCAATGTGATTTAGAAATGTTTTTCTTAATTGCTTGCTACTAGATGCCAGGGTGCAGCCTGGTCTTAGTGTCAGCGAGCAATGTGTGTGTGAATAATATCCTCAGAGAAGAAACTGAACAAGACAAGGTATTGGATGCTGTTTGCCACTGTGTCACTTGCAAAGGCGGCTCATTTTCCCTATGAGAATACAGCCAGCATTGCAATTAGACTCTCCAGCATTGCAATTAGACTCTCCAGGTATTTCCCAACCCAGCTTCTGAGATCTGATAAAACTGGGCTAGCTTGGGGTATCCAGGTGTCAGGACATATAAGAAGGAAAATGCACAGAGAGATAACACAACCAACTTTCCTCAGACTTAGCACTCAAATAGAAACACAGCACAGACTCCTCTGCAATGATTCATAGGCCTCTAGAGCATCTCTAAATTCCAGGGTTCAGAAGGCTGTGGGTTGGCTGGCTGACCAGTTTGGAAGCTATCCAGGTCAGCGGAATCACGCCAGTAGCCCTTCTGAGCAGAAGTTGGGAAGTCTCAGTGAAACCAGCCTGGCTGTGGGGGAGACAGCCAATGGCTGACCATTCAACCCAAAGTACAATCCTCTAGAGTAACAGACACAGTCCAGAAGTAAGCCCCGTGTGACTAAGATCTAAAAACCTTGGTGCTAAATAATATAAATAAATCTGACTTCAACACACTTTGCAATAACATAAAACATCTCCTTGGTTAGCAAGGAATTATATCTTCTACAAGTATAAACAATCTTTAATACTCATGCAAAAGCCGCAAAGTGCACATATGATGGGCCTTGGAAAAGTACAAGTGTTCGATCTCTTTCCTGCATTTGTCACAGTAGCACTTGCACATTTTGAACTGTGAACTAATGTCAGGTATTTCTCCGGGCCAATTCAAAGTAATACAAAAATCAGAAATTTACCGATGGGGTTTTTTTTGGTTGCCAAAATGAAGTTGGCGGGACTCTTACCTCAGTTTTTCCTTTACTCTGACAAGATCTCCTTGTGTCTTCATCTGACCCCCATTCTGTTGCCTGGAGAACCAAAACATACACATCATATAACAATAACACAAATGATTCCTTTTTTGGCCAAGAGCCGTTTGGAGAATGAAAAGGAAACTTGTGCTAACCGATTTGCAGCAGTGGGGAGACAAAGGCAATTGATAAAGAAATCAGTTCTCTGGGGGATGAGGCAGCTGCCATATTAATATAGTAAAATTTGTTTTAAAACATTTATGTACATGTAATATAGCATTTTAATTCAAATTTAATAGCTTTAACGCAAGTGCTTTATATTGTGAAAATCTCTGGAATGAAGAACATTTTGAAATTTCGGGCTTTCCCAAGCAGGGCTTTCAATAGCCATTACAGTAGTCCAGACGAAGACGTCTTTCTGCCTCCCCTCACATCATCCAGACCCAACCCAAACAGTGTATCATATGACAAATCACATGACTTGCCAAGCTCCAGGGCCCCCAGAGTGAACAAGTGTCCTGGAATGTTATCTCCTTCGTTCTCCCCCTTGACATCTTTTTGGTGAGTTCTTTCGCAACCAATTCTATATTTTTCTTCTAATATTTGTTGCTTTAAAAAAAAAAAAACCTTTGCTTATTTTTTCCCACTTATTTCCTTTAAGATCACCCATATGTGTTAGATTGTAAATATCCTAGTAACATGTGAGCCCTACTTTTGGCTTCAGTGATTTCATGGACTCAATTATATTTTCCAGTTCAGTTTTAACATGTTCAGCAGTGATCAAAGTGGCTGTAATTAAATCGTAATTCAGGTTTAGTTATAAGTGGGTACTTGGTTCTAACCCCTAAAGCAATTTGAACCAACTCATGTAAGAAAACACAGCTCGTAAAGATCGCAAAACAGATAAAACACATTAAAAAATCTAAATTTGTTACTGTGAATCATGACACACTGAAACCATTACTGAGAGCCACCATATCTATTGCTACACTGCATGCATTCCTGGTAAGATCACATTCTGAACCACCACTAGGCCTTTGCCTTCTCAAATCTCTTCCCTACGGAAGCAGTTTTTACACACTTTTCACTTTGTTTGATTATGAACTTAAACATACATTTGTATCCAGGTGGGCATCTGTGTTGGTCTGAAGCAGTGGAACGATTTTTGAGTCCAGTGGCACCTTTAAGACCAACAAAAGTTTATTTTTCTTGGTCTTAATTTGTTCACCACTTAATTTGTTCACCACTTGGCCACATTGAACCCCATTTGCCACGTTGATGCCCACTCAGATCCCTTTGGAGTGCTTCACAATCCTCCCTGGTTTTCACCACCCTGAACAACTTTGTGTCATCTGCAAATTTAGCCACTTCACTGCTTACTCCCAATTCCAAATTGTTAATAAACAAGTTAAAAAGCATCGGATCGAGTACTAATCCCTGTGGTACCCCACTGCTTACCACCCTCCACTGAGAAAGTTTCCCATTTATACTCACTCTCTGTTTCCTATTTATAAGCCAGTTTTTGATTCACAAAAGGACTTGTCCTTTTATCCCATGATAATTGTGCTTACTTAGGAGCCTTTGATGAGGAACTGTATCAAAAGCTTTCCGGAAGTCAAGGTAAATAATATCTATTGGGTCCCCCTTGTCCACATGTTTGTTCACTCCCTCAAAAAACACTAACAGGTTAGTGAGACAAGATCTTCCCTTACAGAACCCATGCTGAGTCTGCCACAATAGTTTCTGTTCATCAATGTGCCTACTAATTCTTTCCTTAATAACAGTTTCCACCAACTTACCCGGTATCGATGTCAGACTGACTGGCCTGTAATTTCCTGGATCTCCCCTGGAGCCCTTTTTAAAAATGGGAGTGACATTAGCTACCTTCCAGTCCTCAGGAATGGAGGCAGATTTTAAAGAAAGATTACATATTTTTGTCAGGAGATCCACAAGTTCACATTTGAGTTCTTTCAGAACTCTTGGATGAATGCCATCCGGGCCTGGTGATTTATTAGTTTTTAAATTGTCCATCAGTCGGAGGACTTCCTCTCTTGTCACCACAATCTGATTCAGGTCTTTCAAACCCCCTCCCGAAATTGGTGCTTCTGGAGTGGGCAAGCACTTCTCCTCTTCCACAGTGAAGACAGAGGCAAAAAATGCATTCAGCTTCTCAGCCATTTCCCTATCATCCTTCACTACTCCTTTTACCCCTTGGTCATCCAAGGCCCCACTGCCTCCCTGGCTGGCTTCCTACTTCTAATGTATTTTAAGAAAGTTTTATTGTTGATGCATAGATGCACATTGGAGCCAAAAATCCTAAATATAAATACACGTTGATGGGGTCTGAACTGGCAGAGACGGACCAAGAGAGAGATCCTGAAGTCGTAGTAGATAACTCAATGAAAATGTCTAGACAGTGTGTAACTGCAATAAAGAAGGCCAACGCTATGCTGGGGATTATTAGGAAGGGAACTGAAAACAAATCAGCCAGTATCATCATGCCCCTGTATAAATCATTGGTGCGACCTCATTTGGAATACTGTGTACAGTTCTGGTCGCCACATCTCAAAAAGGATATTATAGCATTGGAAAAAGTGCAGAGAAGGGCAACTAGAATGATAAAAGTGTTGGAACACTTTCCCTATGAAGAAAGGTTAAAACGCTTGGGGCTCTTTAGCTTGGAGAAATGACGGCTGAGGGGTGACATGATCGAGGTTTATAAGATTATGAATGGGATTGAGCAGGTTGAGAAAGAAGTACTTCTCTCCCTTTCTCACAATACAAGAACTCGTGGGCACTCCATGAAATTGCTGAGCAGTCGGGTTAGAACAGATAAAAGGAAGTACTTCTTCACCCAAAGAGTGATTAACATATGGAATTCACTGTCACAGGAGGTGGTGGTAGCTATAAGCATGGACAGTTTCAAGAGGGAATTAGATAAATATATGGAGCAGAAGTCCATCAGTGGCTATTAGCCACAGGGTATAGATGGGAACTCTCAGTGATGCACTCTATTCTTGGTGCTGGAGGGGGCAGCAGTGGGAGGGCTTCTAGTGTCCTGGCCCCACTGCTGGACCTCCTGATGGCAACTGGTATATTTTGGCTTCTGTGTGACAGAGTGTTGGACCAAATGGGCCATTGGCCTGATTCAACATTGGCTTCTCTTATGTTCTTATGTTCTCTTATTCTTGATTAAAGGCACCACCAGACTCAAAATATGTTATACATTTGTATCCCACCCTTTTGCCAAGGGGTTCAGGGTGATATACTTGGGGTGTACCCCATTTTATTTTCAAAACAACAGTGCAAGGTAGTAAATGTGGTGGAATGGTCCTGCTCTGGCCTGCAGGCCCTGTTCTACCCTGCCCTCCTAGGTTTTCCCCTAGATTTGGAAGGGCTTCTCTCTCTCTCGCTGTTCAATCGCCACCGTCTGACCTTTGTAGGAATTGCCCACTGGGAGAGTCAGAACTCCCACCTTCCCTTCCAAGTTCTGAGGCCTTGCCTCTGTGTCTCCCGTTATCCAGAGTCTGATTACTATGGGCATCACTAGAGGAGTAGCCACGTGCCAACTGACTGCCCTCCCCTTCCTCTAGGTCTATGTGCAGGCAGTTGGCCAGCATATGGCAATGGTCGCCTCCTCCAGACCTCGGTTAAGAGTTCTGTCTGCCTCAATGGAATCAGCACAAAAGAGGATTTATTCCTTGCTCCCAGGAGTTTTATCACCCCTCTTTCCCCTCCCACTGGCCAGGTCAGGCCAGGTCAAAAAAACTTTTCCAGGAGTTTCTTCCTGAAGTTTTCCCAGTCTTAATTCCTTCAAATCTCTGTTCCCTGTGCGCGTGGGGGGGGCGCCCTGGACCATCCCATTGTCTTTAGATAGACCTATTAGAATTTCTTACGAGGTAGCTGAGGTGAGGTGGGGAACCATTGAACTGACGTCCCCCTTCCTGCCTGTTCTCTTTCTAGAGGGAAAAAATGTTAAAAACTCCCGGTGAAAGTTTTACTCAGTTCAGACCTCCACCCCAAAGTTCATTTCTTCACAGGTAGTTATACTGAAAGAAAGAGACAGGCTCAAGGTCACTCAGTGAGGTTTACACCAAAGTGGGGATTCTAACCTAGATTTTTCCTGGCCCAAGCCTTACATTTTATCTACTACATTATATTGGTATTACCAGATGAGCATTGCTACAGGCACATATCTTCTTCTTGCTGGTATTTATATATCTGTATATGTTGAAGAGGGATAAAGTTCAACATGTATAAAAATCCATCCACATATTGTTCTTAAGAGAGCCAGTTTGGTATAGTGGTTAGGAACACAGACTCTAACCTGGGTGAACAGAGTTTGATTCCCCACCCCTCCACATGCAGATGCTGGTGTGACCTTGAATCAGCCATAAATTCTTTCAAAACTGTTCTCTCAAGGGCAGTTCTCAAAAGAGCTCTCTCAGCCCCATCTACCTCACAAGGGTGTCTGCTGTGGGGAGGGGAAGGGATTGTAAGCTGCTCTAAGACTCCTTTGGGCAGTGAAGGGTGGGTTATAAACCCAATCTCTTCTTCTTCTTTGTAATGAGAGTGAGCACTGGTCTCAGCCCAGGCTCTTTGGAAAGAGGGAAAGAGGAGTTTGCAAACATATTGCCTGAATGCCCAACATTCAGTTTACACTGACAAATACTGCACTGATATATAATAATCTTAAGGGAATCTAGCAGAATAACAAGAAAAATAATTTTTTGTTCTGGGTGATGATATATAAGCCTCGTAGACTTGAACCTAGCATCTCTACATTTTGAAACAGCAAGAAATGAATGTATGTTTAAGCTTCCCTTGTGTACCTTCTTTCACAGAAATATGGGAAATATATTTGCTAACTTCTTGGCTACAAGGAATAGATTGATGTATGACATAAACATATGGCAGATGAGATGGAGATGGACAGATAAAAGGAGTGAAGTGTGTGTGCCTGTGAGAGTAGCCCAATTTACATGTGATGTTTGATGGGAAGATAAACTTACCTGTGCAACATGAAACAAACCTGGTGTCTCATTTAAACTAGAAACTCAGCCACTATGGATACAATGCTGGCAATGCTTTGTTCACCTGCCAGTGGGAAAGGCACTGCAGCTATGGCTCTTTGCGCAGCATGCTGGAAGAGCCACCGGGGAGGCAGGAACAGAAGAGCTGGCACCGGGAAGGCCTGAGTCATGGGTAGCTGGGAGCAGGCATTTGAGCTTAGTGCCCCTGGGAAGAAGGGCAGGAAGGCCCAGAAATTCCCTGTGGGTGGGGCCTTCTGGCCCAGATGTCCCCACCAGCAGGGGAGGTGGCCAGGGCACATTTGGGAGGGGGCGTCACCCCAAGGGGCTTACGTCGCTATGGGCCTCCCCACATCAGACACCCTGTGAGGTAGTTGGGGCTGAGAGAGCTCCGAGAGAACTGCTCTTGAGAGAACAGCTCTGAGAGAACTGAAACTGACCCAAGGTCACCCAGCTGGGTGCATGTAGGGGAGTGGGGAATCAAACCCAGTTCTCCAGATTAAAATCCGCTGCTCTTAACCACTACACCAATACCAGTATTTGGAATTCAGGAATATCAAGAACACCAATATTTGGGGGGGTTTAATGTACCTAAAAGCAAAAAAACCCTGATTCCCCCCACCTTTTGGCACACTCCTAGCTAGCATCACTAAATTAAAGGAACTACTGGATGCAAATAGGGAGAAGGCACTGAGATCAATCTCCAATACAAGAGAGTACTTGGAAGACAAGATTCCTGTTTTTTGTTTTATCAGTGCTTGAGATTGCTGCCTTGATCATGCAGCACCTGCTCGCTTCCTTGCACTGAACTTTCAGATATGAGAGCTGTATTGATTTTTCCTTTCCTTAAGTAGTATTTTATCTCTCTAGAACAGGGGTGTCAAACTCATTTGTTATGAGGGCCAAATCTGACATAAATGAGACCTTGCTCGGCCAGGCCATGTGTGTCATAAAATGTAATGCCAGGTAGTAGAGATATAAACTTTATAAAGGACACACACACAATTAAAGATTTTTTTAACTTTAAATAAAACATGCTTAAAACATTAACACTCTTGCAGTATTTTGTTTACTTAACAATCTCTGATAACTGACACCTCTTGCTCTGAATTATTGCATCAAAATGTCTGTGGTGTAGCAATCTTGAGTATGCTGTTCAGGTGTGTATCTGTAAGCTGCAAACCTATTTTTGATTTACTGAAATTCATTACAGAAATTTCATGCTCAGTGCTCTGAGTCTAGGACCCAGGAGAAAACATGAAATGGCTGGGCATTGTGAGCTTTTGTACCTAAATTGCTTCATGTGCTGGTTAAGAACATGAGAAGGCATCCTGACACAGACCGAGGACTATGTGTTTGTCTATAAAGCTATAGTCTTCCCCAGAGAAATAATGACAACTCCTATGAGGCAGTGCAAGAACAGAGAGATGGCAATATATAGTGGTCAGAATCAGCAAACTATCCGGGAAGTCTAGATTCAAAATCCCCAGTCTACAAAGGAAATGTGCTGGGTGAGCTTGGTCTGGACACAAATTCTCAGCCTAATCCACTTCATTGGCTTGTTGTTATTCCTTATCTAAATAGTTCAGGTTGCTTTCCTACTGAGAAAGACTGGATATTGAAGGCATGAATACAATGAGAAAGGGGAAGGGATTCCAGTTGTACACAGGAGAGCCCTGGCATAACAAGCCCAACAAAACACACACTGTAGCAAGACACACAAGAGCTTGTACTTTAAATAAAACTTTGTTCATCTTAAACGTGCTTTGTATTTCTCCTGTGTGAGTGAGGCAGCTGAGCAAAGCAAGGCAGGAAGAAGGGGAGGACCTTCAGCTAACAGAGGGGAAGAAAGGCTTGCCTTTATTTCCTGTGCAACTGAGGCAGCCTGGCCAGGAAGCAAGTTCTGGCTCATTCCCTCCCTCCCCCTGTGCAGGGAACAGAAGCTTGCCTACCTATCTCTCCTGTGCGATTGGGTCTGGCAAAGCAAGCAGCAGCAGCAGCAGAACTGAAGAAAGAAGCAGGAGATAGCCAGTTCCTCACAGGCCAAATAGGAGCCCTCCTAGGGCCTAATCTGGCCCATGGGCTGCATGTTTGACACCCCTGTTCTAGAAGCTAAGACTTCTTGATTATTAAGAGATGAAGTAAGTTTCTATGTGGCTAATTTTTTGGTGGCTGTAGTAAAATCAGGTTGTAACTCAGTTAGTAAATCTTAGGCTTTCCTTTTGGTGTGCACTGGCTTGCTGTTTATGCCTTTTGTTGAGAAAAGAGCAATTAAGAAGTATGAAAGAAGAGTTGTCCTCTGCAAGCACAGAAAAATTATTGTATCATGATCCTACAAGGCTCTGGGTGTGATCACACGCACAATTAGCTGCACCATGGGCACAAATGCTGGGCTGATTTAAAGGGTGTGATCAGACATGAACATCTGGGAAACACCCCGCACCCGTCGGCTGCCTGTTTTGCTCTGCCGCAGAAGCGGAGCAAAAGGCACCACGGAAAGTCCGGTAGCAAACGGGTTGCTACAGGCCACGGACAGACTTTTCCCTGTCTGATCACTCCAACCTGCTCTCATAGCATCGGGATGGTCTGATCAGCCATTGTTCCCCCCCCCACCCCCTTTCTCAGGATGTGCATCATTGCACACTCCATAGGGAGCCCTCAGTGCTGAGATGTGATTCATCCATTTCCCATTTAAGCAAATCGGAAACAAATGGCCCACCCACCCACCCAACCTGACTCACCCACGGTTGCGTCTGATCATGCAGTGGCGTGCTGCCCCCACAGCTTCAAAGGACTGTGTGGTTGCGCAACTGCGGGTCAAATTCCTCCGGAGGGAACAGCCTCACTTCCCCCTCACAGCACAAATCTGATGACTGTAGGAACCAACCATGAGCTTATGAGAGAGGAAATTTAGCATGAAGAAGGTCCACATAGACCAGAAATGGTGTTTACTCAAATTCACGTTAGGACCTTCTTGGCCACACTGAGATTCCAAATGTTCCACCTCACCCCATACTAAAACAAAAAAAGAAGATAAAACAGGATTAGACTGTTTCACGTGCCCGTCTCTGTTGCTAGCAACCTACAAGGTTTTTCTAACCTCAGATCAATTTTTGACAAGCTAAAAGGAAAATCAAAATCCATAGTAACAACCAAATGTGATGGTTTCTCTTCCCACTTCAGAAATAACCAGAAGCTACATTCTTCATTACTGTCCTAGATCCTAGTTTAACTTGACAAGTATTGATGGGACAAAATAAAAGAAACAAAAACATTTGGTTACTTTTAGCAATCAATACAGCTCAGAAGGTAAATATTTTATTTGCTCTGGGACTGACACCAATGAAAGTGAGAAAATTTCTGTAGAAAAGAATCTTTTCCCCACACACCTTATCACAGAAGAAACAGTATGTGAGAAGCACAATCCTTAAGTTCATGTAACCTAACCAGTAACCTAATAAGTCTGGTGAGATCAGAAACCCTTTACAATAGAGAAAGTTATGGGAACGTATTGTTAGTGACTGGTCCATTTGTCAATTCAACTTTAATTACAGTCAAGGGAACAATTAAGTAGAAAGGAAGAGCAAGCTATGTTTTACTAGACTTCAGAGCATGGCTTTGGTAAACCTGTGAGGGGAAAAGTCAAAGACTGAGAAACCTGGGTACTCAAGAGAAATATTAATATTGTTGGTAAAACAGAACCTGGTGAACACTGCAGCTAATAAAAATCTAACAAACAATGGCACAGTTCCCTAAACCCTCTCCTGCATACATTCATACACATTACCAGAATAAAAGTAAATCTTCTTCAAATGTTTGGGGAAGATGAGGATTTTAGGTCTGAGTGGATGTAAATCATGAATAAATGTGTGTTAGATCTTATGCTTTTGTTAATAGAAAGACCTAATAGGGAAATTGAGAGTTTAACAACGCAGACTGGTGAACTGGAGAATAATATAAGATCCAGTATAGTGGCTAGAGAATTTGAAGATATGATGATAGAGGTACAAACATCAGTAAAACAACTAGGAGATAAGATCAGGGAAATTAAAAGAAAATTTGACAGAGACACAAAGGATTAGTCATTGGTCAGGTTATATTTTTTGGCTTTAAACCAGAAATTTAAAAAACTGGTGTGATGGGCGGACACTACATATTCATCCTCTGAGTGTGATACAGATGAGACAGAATACAGGGGAAGTAAGAACATAAGAACATAAGAGAAGCCAATGTTGAATCAGGCCAATGGCCCATTTGGTCCAACACTCTGTCACACAGCAGCCAAAATATACCAGTTGCCATCAGGAGGTCCAGCAGTGGGGCCAGGGCACTAGAAGCCCTCCCACTGCTGCCCCCTCCAGCACCAAGAATAGAGTGCATCACCTGCCCCAGACTGAGAGTTCCCATCTATACCCTGTGGCTAATAGCCACTGATGGACTTCTGCTCCATATGTTTATCTAATTTCCTCTTGAAACTGTCCATGCTTGTAGCTGCCACGACCTCCTGTGGCAGTGAATTCCATATGTTAATCACTGTTTGGGTGAAGAAGTATTTCCTTTTATCTGTTCTAACCCGGCTGCTCAGCAATTTCATGGAGTGCCCACGAGTTCTTGTATTGTGAGAAAGGGAGAAAAGTACTTCTTTCTCAACCTGCTCAATCCCATTCATAATCTTATAAACCTCAATCATGAATCAGGTAATGAGGACACTTCCTCCAGATCTTTAGACAGATCCGCAAAAAGGAAGGTCTCTGAACAATTTTTTTTATACCGTCCAGGAAGGAGGTCTTTAATCTTTCAGATAGGTTACTCAGTCCTTTGGAACATAAGGTCCTTAATTTGGGACTTAGTTATGTTCCAGTACCAAAGTATGACTCCTTCCAGATGAGAGTGATATTTTTAAACTTATCAGATTGAATCTGAGACTTCTTTTATAATATTAAGCCAGACTCATTCATCGTTTCAGAACACTGGAACCACATGGCGATCTCTAAGAAGGAGGTAATAGCGGCATTAAATTTGCTAGAGGCTGGTATAATGGATAAACTCTCTTTGCTTCTGAAACCTCTTATAGACCAAATTGGTGATATGAAAATAACTGTAAAAGAAACGTCCCAAATGGCTGAAATGGCCATTGAAATGGGATACACAGCACAGGAAGAAATTCGTCACCTTCAAGCCTGTGAGACATGGCTCTCTGACAAAGTGATGCTTTTAGAAAATACTCTTTGAAATAACCATTTAAAGTTCCAGGGGATAACTGAGAAAGAGGAAGGGAGCATAGACCTCCCAGCTTTTTTAGCATCCTGGCTCTCTTTGATATTACATCTGGAGGACCGCATAGCCCCACTGATTAACTGTGCTTACAGAACTGGATCTCTGAACAACACTTGTTTAAAGGGGCCAAGAGACATAATTGTAGGTTTTGGGTTTTTTTAAAAAATGCCTGAACCAGAGCCAAGATCTTTCAGCTAGCCAGGTCTCAAGGCTTCCTTCCCCTCAAAGATCAAAAAATTTGCGTATTTCCAGCGGAGGCTATAAACAGGGCTCTTTTTGTAGCAGGAACTCCTTTGCCTATTAGGCGACACACCACTAATGCAGCCAATCCTCCAAGAGCTTACAGTAGCCCCTGTAAGAAGAGCTCTGTAAGCTCTTGGAGGATTGGCTACATTAGGGGTGTGTCGCCTAATATGCAAAGGAGTTCCTGCTACAAAAAGAGCCCTGGCTATAAACAAGCGAGAGATCTCAAAGCTCATCACAACTAAACTCCTTGCAATGAATGTATGCTATAGATGGTCGGCAACTAGCAATATCGTTGTTTTGAGCCATGGGAAAAACTTGGTAGCCTCAGACTTTGACAGTGATCACAGTCTTTTGCAAGTTTTAAACATTGATACACCTGAGGGAACTCTTAAGAAGAGCCAAAAACGAAAATTAGATCCTGCTATATCGCCTTTCAAAGGAAGCAAGATTCCCATCCAACATTCTTCTTAGGGCTATGTGACTTACATCAGCTATATTCAATGCAGTGGGAGGTTCCCCCTCTGTTTTTTATTTTAAAAATAACCTGTGTATATTTGTATCATCATTAACAGAGCTAATGACTCTCCTCATTTTTTAATTTGTTAAATCTAGGCTGAGTTTCAGGGTTGGAGGAGGGGAGATATGATTTTTTCTTTTCTTTTCTGAAACTTCCATGAAGTCCCAGAAGGGGAGCAGAGTCTGGGTCTCTGGTGACATGGCCCGATTTGGAGTGCCTTTTTTTTGGCTTTCTTTTTGTTTTGATTTCTCTATGGTTCCCATTCTGATTATTACCCTCCTTGTATGCAGGCAGTGATGGGGAACAGGACTTGGAACGGGGGGGTGGGGTGGTTATGTTCACTAGCCATGCCATTATTATATTCCCAAATTTCTCAATATAGAAATACATGCCTTTCAGAAATTGCACCTCTTCAATTATACTTAATAGCTGATTTTAGAATGTTTTCTTGGTGGTTGGGTGTCAGGTAGCCCTGTTATGTGTATGGTACGCAGTGGGAGTACTCTGGTCTCCCATCTTCTGAACTTTTATTCACTGTCTCTTATCAGGTCTACGACCTTGTCTCTCCAGCTGCTGGAGTTTCGGCTGGAACCCAAACGGTTTCTAGATTGTTTTGCTTGCTTGCCCACTGCTTTAGCCCACGCACACGGAAATTATTAATTGGCTTCTGCTATAGGGGTGGATGCTTGAATGGTGTATATCTTAGCAGGCCCTATTGTATGTGGTCATTACAGACACAAGCTATACACATGTTTTTCGTTCTGTTTCATCATTAAACATTGTCTTCTGAAGAAGCCCTGTGTTGCATGAGCTAACTGAGGAACCTGACATTGGGAGGGGGAGAAGAAAAAGCTATATGCTACAAGCCATGACTCTTTATTACTTACAAGTTTATCAGTTTAGAAGTATCAGCTTTTTAGAAATCACACTTCTTCAAAAAATGTAGTAGCTTATGTTCAATTGCTCACTTTATTGTTAGGTTGGGGGGACATTAGATTATATTCAATTTTTCAAGCTAAGTCACTCTTATACTCTCAAGTTTATCAATTTAGATATATAAGATTTTTAGAAATGGCATTTCTTCAAAGACTATTTATGGTTGATCTTGAAATATTTTCTATGTTACTGGGAAGGGATGAGAGTGGATTTTGCTATGCTCTGCTTATAAATTGCTTTTATGCTTATACCATTATCAACTAAGATGCATAAGTTTTTTAACAATCATATTTTTTCAAAGTTTTTAATTGTTGATCTTATAATATTTTCCTTGTTGATATCAACAGAGTTTATGGTTGTTAACAACAGAGTTTATGGTAGTAATAATGCCAGCCATTTTTAAAGGGAGAAAAACATGTGTTAGAATACAATTCCTGACTGTACATGCATTGCTCATATTTCAAATTAATATTATGACGGCTAAACTAGCTGCTTTTTGCTATTTATGTTATAATATCGGTACTTCTGTAGGTGATAGTATGAAATTAATTGATGATCCATTATTTTTTCCCTGTTAAGATTAACTTGCACTAATTGGTTGTTTCACACTATGATTGTCTCCTGTAAGTTATTGTTGCAGAGATATAAAGTGCTTAACATTCCCTTACAATTTATTGTTGCAGAGATACAAAGTGCTTAACTTTCCCTTACAATTTATGGCCACAGTCAATACTGTTTATATAGTCTCACATCCTATGAAGGTTCTTTCATCCCAATGCAAGTCACATTTTCTCACTTTAGGCAATAGGTGGTTAGTGCCTAATAATAATTGTTTATATTTTGGTCTGAGTTATATCAGTGAAGGAGTAAAGTTTCTTCTATCTTTATCACTCAATATTATACAATGTATGGTCACATAAAATATATACTTTGAATTGTAGGGGGCTCAATGATAAGATTAAGCTTAAATGAATTCAATCCACTATAACTAAGCTAAGATCAGACATTCTTTTTTCCAAGAAACCCATTTAAAATCTGCTGTACACTTGCCTTTTCCTTCTAACCATTTTCCCTATCAATATTAAGCCCCAAGCTCTTAGGATGGAGAGTAAAGAAAAAAATACCTTCCAAGTTAATCAGCTCCATTAAGGACACTAATGGTGAAATGTGCACCACATCCTCTCAAATTTTGTCTTCTTTTGTTTCATATTACCAATATATATATACTTCTGACAATCCTGACTCTAACTCCATTATTTATTTTTTATGTTCTAAGTTTAAGCAGCACAAAATTGCAGAAAATCACAACGAAATCACGGAGGCCCCAATTACTCCTCAGGAAGTTCTTAACATAATTCAATCATTAACAAATGGTAAGTTCCCTAGTCAAGATGGCCTCCCGGCTGAATTTTATAAGAAGTTTTCTGACATATTAATTCAACTTCTTACAGATACATTTAATAATATTCTTCAGTTCAACTCAGTACCTCCATCTTGGGCTAGGTCTAAAATCACAGTGCTACCAAAGTCAAATGAAGATCCAATTAGTTTCAGTTCTTATAGACCTATCACACTCCTCAACCAAGATATGAAGATTTTCATGGCCATCTTGGCATCCCGATTAAATAGATTTATCATTGTTACATTCATATTGATCAAACAGGTTTTATGCCTGGGCATAATATTGCAGATAATACTTGTAAAACATTAGACATAATAAATCATTGCAAAATCTATTCTATTCAAGCTTTGATTAGGATGGTCAATGTTGAAAAAGCTTTTGATAAATTAGAGCATAATTATTTATTGGTCCTTCTAAGTCACATGGGCTTTGGTCCCAAATTCATTAATACATTACAAGCATTATGTTCCAACCTTAGAGCACAAATCCAAATGAATGGTCTTTGTTCTGAAGATTTTTTTCTATTTGGGGGAACATGTCAAGGCTACCCTCTCCTCTTTTGTTTGCGCTTGCCATGGAACCTGTAGCTGAGGCCATTTGATAGGATTCCCAGATTACTGGCATTTCAATTGGATGCAAAACTTTTAAACTTAGCTTATTTGCTGACAATGTAGTTGTATGTATGTCAAACCCACTATCTTCTCTCCAAGCACTGGAGTTCAAACTTCAAGTTTTCACCCATATCTGGCCTACATATTAACCCAACAAAGTCAGAAATTTACCCTATAAGACTACCTAAAGAGATAATTTCCTGTATTAAATCCTTATACTCTTTCACTTGGATTTCAAAGAATTGGCATTATCTGGGAGTAAACATTCCTTTAGATATGGACTATCTTTTCCAAAACAATCATTTAGCACTCCATAAATCAATAACAACTCTTTGTAAACAATGGGATTCTCTTGTTTTGTCTTGGTTGGAAAAAATCATGTTAGTCAAATCTTTTATTCTTCCTCAATTTACCTTTTTTTTGTTTTGTACCTTGCCTATTCCAATTTCTAATTTACATTACAAACTCTGGCAGCAAACTCTTCTTGACTTTCTCTGGAACTCTAAAGAAAAACAGGTTGCTTACCTGTAACTGATGATCTTCGAGTGGTCATCTGTGCATTCACACCCATGGGATTCAGTGCGCCTGCGCTGACCTGGTCGGTGTCTATACAAAGCTCACAACGGGATTTTCGCGCCCTTCGCCCCCAGGCATGCGCAGGAACCCCACTGCGCATGCCCAAGGGGCGGGGGCACGGACATCCCGCCAGTTCCTTCTGACCGCTATCAAGCCTAGCCATGTGTGAGAACAGCTGAGGATGACAGCAGTGGGGAAGGACGGGCTGGTGGTGTGAATGCACAGATGACCACTCGAAGATCATCAGTTACAGGTAAGCAACCTGTTTATCTTCTTCGTGGTCTCTGTGCATCACACCCATGGGAGATTAAAAAGCAGTGGCTCACCTGGAGGTGGGTGTTGTCAGACTCAGGGAGCCGTCGAAGAAAGGACCAGATGACCCAAGTCACCCTTCTGCTGGGCACGGACGTCCAGAGCGTAGTGTTTGATGAACGTGGTTGGCGTGGACCACGTAGCCGCTCTACAGATGGACCAGAGAGATGCGCCCTTCAGGAAGGCCGTCGAGGTCGCCATGGACCTGGTTGAGTGAGCCCTCAGACGAGAGGGAGGTAACTTTTTTGCCAGCGAGTAGCACAGCCGAATCGTCTCGACAATCCATTTGGAGAGTCGTTGAGACGTGATACGTAGCCCCAAGGAGGGCGAGCCGTAAGACAAGAACAGTGAGACGTCACG
Source organism: Gekko gecko (assembly GCA_029375565.1). Classification (NCBI taxonomy): domain Eukaryota; kingdom Metazoa; phylum Chordata; class Lepidosauria; order Squamata; family Gekkonidae; genus Gekko; species Gekko gecko. Next base: position 70,879,128 of record JAPDNY010000003.1, on the reverse strand, counting down.
TCTGGTTGGCTGAGTCCGATTCAGGTAGAAAAGGAGTGCCCTCTTCACATCCAGGGTATGGAGCAAGCGTTGCCCGTCATCTTCTGGATGCGGAAAAAAATCCGGCAAGAATATTTCAGCCTTGAGATGGAACTCTGAAACAATCTTTGGGATGAAAGTCAAGTCCGGTACCAGACGCACGCCGTTCGGCAGGAAAACCAAGAAGGGTGGGTCATGTCGGAGTGCCATGAGTTCACTAACCCTTCTGGCTGAGGTGATTGCCAGTAGGAAGGCTGTCTTCCACGCTGCATACTTTAGGTCACAAGTGGCCATTGGTTCAAACGGCCGTCTGGTAAGTTGTCTCAATACCAGTGGTAGGTCCCACAGTTCTGTAGGTGCAGCTACAGGAGGGTACAATCTGATGAGGCCCTTCATGAACCGCTTAGCGGTCGGATGGGAGAAAATTGTGTGTCCCTCCATGCCCTGGTGGTAAGCGGAGATAGCCGCCAAATAGACTTTGACCGATGAGTGGGATAGGCCCTGATCCCTAAGAAGCAGGAGGAAGTCCAGAATTTTGTCCAGGCCCACTGTGGTTGGATTGACTGTAGACTTGTCCAAGTACGAGAGGAACTTTTGCCACTTTCTGCAGTAAGACGAGCGGGTCGATTCCTTCCTCGCATTACAGAGGACCTCTACAACTCGGGTGGAGAAGTTCAAGGTTGGATCCTCCAGGCCGTCAACTTTAGGCTGTTCACCTCCGGATGGAGTACCTTGCCCCCTTCGGTGATGAGGAGATCTCACACTCTGGGGAAGTGGTGGAATCTGCTCCCCGCCAGACGCAGTAGGATGGGGAACCAGGGTTGCCTGGGCCACCACGGAGCCACCAAAATGCAGTTTGGTTGAGATTTGGCCACCTTGTGCACTACTCTCAGGAGCAGGGGCAGTGGAGGGAACATGTACAGAAACGGGCCTGTCCAAGGTACCAGCAGACCGTCTCCCAAAGAAAGGGGGTCCTTGCCTCCTTGGGTGCAAAAATATTTGCATTTTGTGTTCTCCCGCGAGGCGAACACGTCTATCGTTGGGGTCCCCCAACGGTCGAAGAGTGGTTGGAGGTAGATCTGATTCAGTTCCCACTCGTGATGGTGAGTGTGGCCTCTACTGATCAGATCCGCTTCGATGTTTAGAACTCCGGGGATGTGTGTGGCCACGGGAACAATGTCGTTGGCAATGCACCAGTTCCAGAGGTCGATTGCGAGCCCACAGAGGCTCCTGGAGACGGTTCCTCCCTGACGGTTCAGGTAGCTGAGTGCTGTGGTGTTGTCGGTGAGGATGGCAACACAGTGGCCTCGTAAGATGCGCTGAAAAGCTCGAAGAGCTAGAAAAATGGCCAGTAGTTCCAGGTAGTTGATATGCCTGTTTCTGGTGGCAGCATCCCACCGGTATCCTATACTGATGCCGTCGAGGTGGGCCCCCCATCCCCATAAGGAGGCATCTGTTGTCAGGGTGTAATGATGAGTGAGGGGAGAAAAAGGGGCACCCCTGGTAATGTTGGGGACAACAGTCCACCAGGTGAGAGAGTCCCGCACGGTTTGTGTTGGGATCAGGATCTTTGACTGAGGCATGCGGTGTGGACGGAAACTCTTCAGAAACCAAAGTTGGAGAGGTCTCATGTGGAGTTTCGCCAGGGGGAGGACCGAAGTTGTGGCGGACATGTGCCCGAGGAGGCGTTGAATGGTGTACGCCGTCGAGGATGGAGCGTCTCGAATCGATGTTGCTAAGTTGGACAGGGTTTGGGCTCTGTCCATCGGTAGGAAGGCCTTGCCGGCCACAGTGTCAAGTAATGCCCCGATGAATTGCACCCTTTGAGATGGGTGGAGACAGGACTTTTGCAGGTTCACCTGAAGACCAAGTGATGAGAGAAGGTGCAGAGTGAATGCAGTGTCCTTGCGTAGAGAGATCGGGGAGTCGGCCACCAGAAGCCAGTCGTCGATATAGGGGAAGATGGTGATCCCCTGAAGACGAAGGTGGGCCGCGACAACTACCATGGTCTTGGTGAAGACCCTCGGTGCCATAGATATTCCGAAGGGGAGACATCAATATTGATAATGATGGTCTCCTATTGTGAAGCGGAGATACTGCCTGTGGGAGGGGTGGATATTTAGGTGGAAGTAGGCATCCTGGAGGTCGATGGTAGCCATCCAGGCGCCCAGCGGAATCAAGGGCAGTAGGGCTTGCAGGGTCGTCATCTTGAATTTTCGGTACCTTATATAGATGTTGAGATCCCGAAGATCCAAGATGGGACGTAGTCCTCCGTCTCGCTTCGGTACGGCGAAGTACCGTGAGTAGAATCCCATCCGATCGGAAATTTTTGGAACAGGTTCTATTGCCCTCTTCTTCAAGAGGGAGTTGGTCTCCTGGAGAAGAATAGTGGAAGGAGGGGTGGGTCGGAAGGTCGGTAATGGTGGGAGGTCGATGAACTCGATGAAATAGCCATTGGCTATGATAGAAAGAACCCAGATGTCTGAGGTTATGGCTCTCCATACCGGAAGGAAGGGGTGGAGGCGGGTCCATTCTCTCGACGTCGAGACGGTGGAGTCAAAGACCCTGCTTCGGCCCGCGGTTGGACTTGGGCCTTGCCTGTGGGTGTTGGGCACCCGATCTCGGTTTTGGCTGATATGGTTGCTTATTGTAGTTTGGAGACTGGCGGGGTCTCCAAACCGCGTCAGGGGATGGCTTCGTCGGATATGGACGACGGGGAGTATAACGGGACCACGATCTCTGTCTGAAGGACCTTTGCGGTGCTGAAACCCCCAATGATTTCGAGGCTTTGATGTTTTTATCCATCTCCTGTAAGGCGGCATCGGTGGAGGAGTGGAATAAGCCGTCTCCATCAAAGGGGAGTTCCTCAATATAGGACCTAGTGTCCTGAGGTAGAGAGGTGGTCCGGAGCCACGCATGACGTCTTATCAACACTGCCGAAGTCATCGCTGTCGAGAAGGCATCTAAGGAGTGTTTTGCAGTGCTCAGGAGCTGTTTGGCTACAAGGAGGCCCTCCTTCTGGATGGATCTTGCCTCAGCACGCTTGTCCTCCGGCAGAGATGGGAGGAGCGCTGACATCCTCTGCCATAAAGCATACTCGTATCTCCCAAAACAGGCCAAATAATTAGAGGATTTGATCCCCAAGGCTGCAGAAGAGTAAACCCTACGGCCGTAGGCATCGATCTTTTTACTCTCCCTGTCAGACGGAGTGGAGTTAGAGCTTTTGGTCTTGGAAGATGTGGAAACGACCAAGGAATTCGGGCGAGGATGGAGATGGAGGAACGAGGTTCCCTCTTATTGGACCCGGTACATGTGGTCTAAATGCTTGGTGAAGACCGGTGCTGACGATGGTTTAGCCCACGGGGACTGAACCGCTTTTAAAAGGTGTTTGGACATCGGCAAGGCTATCGGCGTAGAGGCGTCGATCTCGATGATATCATACACCTCCTCAGCTGCGGATGGTTGGGTTTGGACGATAGGTAGGGCAAGAGAGTGTGCCATACGCTTTACTAAGTCCCCGTATGAGGACATGTCCTCCGAAGGAGAGATCGGGCTGCTCCCGGAGATGGATTGCTTGGGGGGGGGTTCGATATTGGAAAGAACGTCCTCCGGGTCATCAACATCGGAGTCACCCCGAGAGGAGGTGGAGTTGGAAGTCGACTCTTGAGGTCTCGGTAGCGGTGGCTCGGCCATCGGCATTGGTGGAGCAGTGGCACGGTCGGAATGAGAAGGAGGAGACGGTGGAGGTTTCAACACTGTCGCCGAGGGCTGGTGGCGAGGCGAGCGCGAGCGGTATCGACAAGGTTCCCAAGGATCTGGGTACCCAGGGAAGTTCCACGGGCCCGAAGAAAACCAGTACGGCATCTCGTGCTTGTTTTCGAAGGGAAACTTCGGAGGTCGATACGGATAGGTTGCATGATACCTATCGTAGCGTGGACCATAGGATTCCTGCTCACGCTGGTCAGGACGATATGGAGATCTGGAACGGTCCCGAGGGCGATGTCGGGATCGACCGGATTGATCACTTGCCCACGATGTTGGCGAGGGGGATCGAGACCCCATTGCCTGGACATTCGGACCCAGATCGAGGTTGGTAGGAGGTGGCGACATCGACTGGGGAGGATCACGACGCCGAGGTGCTGTCGACACAGGGGGTCCAGACTGACATGGTGGAGAGTCCAGAATTTGTATCGGAGGCTCCACGATGATTTTCGTCAGTTCCGGTGTCGAATAGGACAGTCGCGGGGGTTGCTGAGATGCTTCCGCACTAGCAGAGCCCCTAGGAGATCCAACGCCACTCACACCGTGAGATTTATGCGCGTCTCCCGTCTTGCTCGAGCCCCGAGCCTTCGCCTTATCCCTCTTATGCTTCTTCACTGGTGTTGACATGGATGAAGTCGCCTTCGATTTCGATTTCTTCGGAGGGGCCCCTCCGGTATCTGAAGAAGATCTCACTACCTTGGGAGGCTTCGGTGTTGGGAGATCCCTCTGTGTCGATACGGACGACTTCGATGTCGAGACGGCTGTTCTCGCAGTAGGAGGATCAGACTCCATTTCGGGAGCTGGAGGTGCGAGTGCCAACTCCCACAACGCGACCTTCAGCCTAGCGGCCCTGTTCTTTCTCGTTTGGTTGGAGAAACGGGCACAGATGGAACAGGCGTCAGGCCGGTGAGTCTCCCCCAAACAAAAAACACAAAGTGAGTGCTCGTCTCTCAAGGCTAGCTTGCTTCCGCAGGAAGAGCACCTTTTAAAGCAGCCCCACTTACGACTTTCCATAAACAATGGAAAGGAGCCCTTCCACCCGGCAGGATGAAGGGCGGTGAGGTGTGGGGGGGGGAGATTGGTCCGGAGACCTTGAAAAATCCACCAAAAAAGTGTGGATTGAGAGGAAAAATAGTTGAGTTACGATCGAAAGATCGGAGAAGAAAAAATAAAATAAAAATGTGAAGAGAAAGTTGTGAGTTTCGCTGAGGTAAATCGCTCTCAGAGACACCAACGCAAGCTGCTAACAGCGAGGCGGTCAGAAGAGAACTGGCGGGATGTCCGTGCCCCCGCCCCTTGGGCATGCACGGTGGGGTTCCTGCGCATGCCTGGGGGCGAAGGGCGCGAAAATCCCATTGTGAGCTTTGTATAGACACCGACCAGGTCAGCGCAGGCGCACTGAATCCCATGGGTGTGATGCACAGAGACCACGAAGAAGATACCAGAGTTAGCTTTCAAACTCTTGAAAGGCCATTCAAACATGGTGGTGTAGGTTTTCCAGATCTTAAGCTATATTATGATGCAGCCCAACTAACCAATTTGACCTTAACAGCTGCAGGGTTTTCTGGATGACGCTTCTGTGTTAGATCCCTTCCAGTCTGGCTTTCATCCAGGTCATGGGACGGAGACATTGCTGGTCGCTTTGACTGACAACCTCCAGAGGCATCTGGATCGAGGCGGATTGGCAGTTTTGCTGCTGTTAGATCTGTCGGCCGCATTTGACACGGTCGACCACCAGCTTCTAGTCCACCGCCTCACCGACTTGAGAATTCAGGGGCTCACCTTGCAGTGGCTTGCCTCCTTTCTCCAAGGTCAAGGACAAAGGGTGGTGCTAGGGGATCAGCAGTCCAGGAGGCACCTACTTGAGTGTGGCATGCCTCAGGGGGCTGTTTTGTCCCCGATATTATTTAACATCTATATGCGCCCCCTTGCCCAGATCGCCCAGAGGTATGGGCTGGGGTGGTTTGGGGATGGGGATCCCGCTCCCGTCCTTCAGTGGGACCTTATTGGTACCGGCGCCAGAGGTTCGGAGCCTGGGAGTCCTCCTGGATTCCTCCCTTACCATGGAAGCCCAGGTAGCGGCCACTGCCAAGTTGTCCTTCTATCACCTTAGGCTGATTAGGCAGCTGGTTCCCTTCCTCGACTGTGCTGACCTGGCTACAGTGATCCATGCGATGGTCACGAGACTAGACTACTGTAACGCTCTCTACATGGGACTGCCTCTGTCGCAGATCTGGAAGCTGCAGCTGGTGCAGAATGCTGCGGCCAGGCTGCTGATGGGCCTCCCTAGATGGGAGCACATCTGGCCTGCATTGGCTGCCAAGAGCATACCAAGTCCGCTTCAAAGTGCTGGTTCTCACCTTTAAAGCCCTATATGGCCGGGGTCCAACATATCTATAGGACCGCCTTTCCCCATATATACCCCAGAGAGCACTACGGTCTGGGTCGCAAAATCGTTTGACCCTCCCTGGCTCAAGGGAGGCCAGGCTAGCTGCCACTAGAGCTAGGGCATTTTCAGTGGCGGCCCCTACCTGGTGGAATGAGCTCCCGGAGAAGATCAGTGCCCTGCGGGACCTCTCTCAGTTCTGCAGGGCCTGTAAGACAGAGCTCTTCCGCTAGGCATTCAATTAGGGTCCACTGCCATTGGAGTGCCCAGTAATGCTACGATCGAGCAGCTGCCTGAATGCCGTTGAGCAGCCATAGACCGGGAACATCTAGTGTTCATTATCAAGCAGTGGCCATCGGAGTTGACAAGCAAGGAACACTAGCTTCTCCAGATATTGTTGAAACAGCGGTTTAATGGTTTTAACTGCCACCAGTATTTTGTATTCTGTATTTTGTAATTTGTATTTTACATTTTGTATTTGTAATGTATTGCTTAATTGTTGTATTTTAACTATGTTTTATTTATGTATTTTATGTTGACTGGAAGCCACCCTGAGCCTGCCTCGCGGGGAGGGTGGGGTATAAATCTCATAATAAATAAATAAATAAATAAAATTAATGCTTAACCTGAATGCTGAACTGGATTGGAAATACACAGAACAGTGCTATATTTTCCCTAAAACCCTTGATGAGGTAATCTGGAATAGACCTAAGGAAAGACCTTTATCTATGACAGAAAATGGATTTTTAGTTACTGCACTGAATCTTTGGGACTTTTGGAGATCTAAACTTGCTTCACCAATTTCACTACTCTCTCCCTTCTTGGGGCAAACTTGGTTTGAATCTGGGTGACAGCCAGCCTTTTTGCAAGTCTGGAGATCTTCACATCTTATCCGTTTTCTGGATATAACATCAGAAGACACTATTTGTGATAAGATATATTTAGACTCGAAGCTAGGGAAACCTATTCCACGCTTTCATTATCTACAGCTCAAATACCTTATTGACAATTCAGGGATTAGAGACAGTTTATTGAGAAACTTAACAGGTTTTGAAAAGTTACTCAAATTTAATACTGCAGCTAGTAAAGGACTGCTTTCAAATTTAAATAAACTCTTACTAGAACTGAGTGGATGATCTCTACCCTCTTATGTTATATTTATATAAATAAAAAATAAATGAATTCATGGAATAATGATCTAATCTATCTACTATATGTTGGTCTAAAATTTGGAACTCAACTCTTCTTAGGTCAAAATTGATAAATATACAAACTCAGACTTTTAAGTTGATTTCTCAATGGTATCTTACTCCCCTTCAATTACATCACATTGTCGACATATCAATCTCTATATTGGAAAGGCTGTGGGGAGGATGGCTCTTTTACATATAATTGGTGGACTTGCAAACATATTAAGATCTTTTGGTGATTGGTCCATCACAATATTCCTAGGATAACAGGTTATTTGATTCCTTTAACCCCAGAGATTATGCTTTTAAATTTATGGCAACATTCATCTGTTCTGCTTGTTAGACTCAATCTGATTGCTATGTTATGTGCAGCTGCAAAATGGTCTATAGCTGTGGCATGGAAAAACTCTAAAACTCTCTATATATCTACTTGGTACCATCATGTTTGGAATATGTACATAGCGGAAAAGATTCTAGATCGTTTGTCCACAAGCAATGATAGCTCTGAAATGTCTGTCTGTATTCAAACTTGGTTCCCAGTAATTGCGTAGGTGGATGGATGGATTGGATGGATGGATGGATGGATGGATGGATGGATGGATGGATGAGATAGATAGATAGATAGATAGATAGATAGATAGATAGATAGATAGACAGACAGACAGACAGACAGACAGACAGACAGACAGACAGACAGTCAGTCAGTCAGTCAGTCAGTACTGACATTGCCCAGTGTCTAGGCAAATGTCAGCTGCAAAGTTCTAGATCAATCCCAAAAAATTATCCATCACTTATGAATAATTAAAGTGGCTCTGCCCTAGCCTTTGTCACAAGGCTTTAGGATCCCACTTCAGTCATAATGCCAACAGAGTATCTGATAACTTTGCCTTATCTTGCAATTCCAAGAACCTGTTGTTCACAACTGTCTTTATGTGGTTATTTCAGTAGAGAGCTTACTTTAAATGTCATGAATTTAAATGTCACACCCTCCCATGCTGTTACGAGATATATTATGGGGAAGGCTTTAACAAGAAACTATTAGCAAACATTTACAAAAGTTTATAAATGGATTTTGTTTAGTAATGCCTACAACAGTCATTTCTCCTTTATACAAACATATGCATATTAAACTCCCACTCCTCCAGTTCACAACCACACTTTCCATCCCCCCATCGCTAAATATTGCTCTAAACAACAATTCATATTTTTTGTTTCAAGAAGACAATCCAGGAGATGAATGTATACTATAGTGCAACAACAGCACAATATCCAGCAATGTGTGAATTCATACAGCTTATTTTTATATTCACACAGTCCATTCACAGACAAAGAGATTTTAGGATAGGTAACAGAAGCAAAGGCGAGGACAGCCAAGCTTCTCAAACCTCACTATGTTCAAGCTCCGTTGTGTGAACCTTCCTAATTCTTGCTTTTTTCCCATTGATGGAATACTGGATATAATCTAGTGCTGCCAAAGAAGCCATATATGATGGATAATTTCAACTTGTCAAGGGGGGAGGTAATAGGAGTTCCTTTGCAAAACCATTTTTTCTTAAAAATTACAAGTCTTAAAAAGACTTCAGGATTACATCAGATATAACAGAACTACCTTTTCCCAGAAGAAATTGATTAAGTAAGGTGATTTTGAAAGCTGATCTTATAGAGACTCCACAGCATACCTGGAGAAGAAAACAGCTCAAAAAGGAAGGCTTCTGCCCACTTGCCCCACAGAAAAGGCTTGTGTGAGTCTGGGAGGCACAGAACTTCCATTCAAGTCTGATTCAAAGCCTTGTGCCACAAACCAACAAACAAGAGGGTGATGTAAAGAGGCCTGCATAGCTTTTGATGAATGATAAAAGGATGTTCCACCACTAGATGCACTATATACTGAAGTTATTTACTTGCTTTATGCCAAAACAAAGGGCCCATTTCTACTTTCACTATAATAAATTTAAATGACCATCTAAATAAGTTCATTAACAACATGTTAACCAATTATTTGTTTACCATATTAGCCTATGATTTCATTTATGCTTAAGTATTATGTTGTAAGCTACCTTGAGCAATTAGATAAAAGCAAAATATAAATGCTTTAAATAAGTAAGTAAATAAATAAATGAAAATAAATGCAGGAGAACTGAGAAAACAAGGTTCAAGGGATCCTCTGCATGTCCATAATGCATTGCATCCAGACTTTATGAAGTTTTATGCCCTCCTCCAACTTTGATCAAAACGTGTATTTTTTTAGACATAAAATTTCTATTTAAGTAAACAAGGAATAGTGCAAAAGAACAGGAATTCTAGATATAGATTAAGTGGCTACCTCTAGAAGGAGATACCTGGTTTTAAAAAATGAAAGGCAAATGCAAGGACCAATAAAGAATATGCAAGAGCTGAGCATCATAGAAGAGGTGGGAGGGCCTGATTGGAAAACAATGCCTCTGTTGATAGCATCGTCCAAAACGAACTAGCACATTCTATTTAGTACTATTATTGTCATCTGCACACACACCTAGATTTACAGAATCCAAAGGACTAACGTTTCATTCAGATTAAGGATTCACATATTGGCACTCAAGAACAGTCCACTTGTACTAAAACATCTGTATTTGACCCTCTGGCACAAATCATAGCTTAAGTTCTCTTTGCTCAACTGCAATTCACAATTCAACTCTGTTGAACAGAGCAGCACCTGTAGCTTTGAGAAAAAAATACCCTCAGTGGCTGTTGCTAGGCAAACCATATAGCCTTCAAGCCTTGGTTTCTGTTAGTAAAAAGTAGGGGACATCCTTTCCAGGGCTGTTTTGGCCTTCGAAGGAAGATTCCTAGTATTCAAACAGGACAAACAGTATTCAAGCCCACCAGAAAAATACAACAGATGCTACGATCAGCAAAAGACAGAAGAGACCCCCTCACTTCTGCAGGAGTATACCGCATACCATGCAGTTGTGGACAGGTTTTCATTGGGACCACACAGTATAGCATTCAGACAAGAATAAAAAAAACATGAACGACACTGCAGACTGGGCCAGCCTGAAAAATCAGCAGTGGCTGAACATAGTCTAACTCAAATAGGACACAGTATCTTATTCCAAGATGCTAAAAGGCTGGATAACACATCCAATTACCATGTTAGATTACACAGAGAAGCCATTGAAATTCATAAACATAAACACAATTTCAACAGGAAAGATGAGAGTTTAAAAATAAATAGGGCATGGTTTCCTGTCCTGAAAAACACAAAATGCTCTACATCTTACAATAGCACTACAGATAAGATTAGAATTTCAACAGTCAATTCATATGCAAAAGAACCTCCTCAGGAAAGCTCCTCTATTAGCATGTCACAGCCTGGGGATCTCCTACAAGATAATGGCTCAGCCCTACCCCAGCTTCCTGAGTAGATATAAATTACCTGCCTAACATTTTTCTTCTCACCTTGACACAGAGAGTACTCCATCTTTCTGTGTTATACCTCTGAGGATGCTGGCGAAATGTCAGGTCCTACAATGTCAAGACCACGGCCATACAGCCTGGAAAATCTACAACTAATTCCTAGATCTGGCTGCTTGCTACTGTTGAACAGCAGCCACCCCCATGAAAACCAGGTTGATGTAGTTAGAGTTTCAGATCAGAATCTAAGAGACCTAGGTTTGAATCACTACTCTCGCAAGAAAGTTCACTGGGTGACCTTGGGCCAGTTACACTTTTTCAGCCAAAGTAACTTCACAGAATGGAGAGGAGAACTATGTAATTTTTCTGTGTCCTCACTTTGAAGAAAAGGGGGTTACAAATGAAATAAGAAATATAGATGGGGGGAGACAAAAGGTAGGTTGGTTGGTAGGTGGGAAGGATAAAAGGAAGCAGGGAAATATGAGGATGTGGGGGCTGCCAAGAAGAGGGAAAGAGGAAATTGTGGGCGAGAAGAAAATCAGATGCCTTCCACAAGTCCTTGAGGGTCCCCTGCCTGTAAATAATTAAATTTGATCTATCATTGATTTTTTTTTAAAGGAAGAAATTTACTATTTAAAAAACAAAACAAATTATGTTTTGGAGTTGATTCAGAAAAATAAAAACCCAGATTTAATTCCTGAATTCTTTAATTACAAACTCACCCATCTGCTATTATTCTTGCCTACATTAAATATGCATTTCCACACAAGCTGCTCATAGTCTACAGCCAGGCTCAGAAGCAAACTGTTCTCTTCAGTTTTCCATTAAGAAATTGGATGAATGGAAATTTCTGCTTTGACTTTCTTGGTTTCTAGAAGATGCTGAGCCAAATCCAAGGTCAAGTAACATGCGTAGGAATTAAAAATATTATGTGCATTTTAAGACCAAACCTATATTATGGTGCTACTTATAGGCCATGAACTCTGCTTTCCCATTAGTCACAGCAAATATACTGAAAAAATGTCATTGCACCTGCATAGCAGGACATCTTAATTCCATACTTGTTCTGTTCAGGAAATTCTGAATAGGGCTTGCCAGCTAAATCAGGCTGTACTATATTATGCATGTGTGAGGGAGAGCAGGGGGTGGAGTAATATGACAGTTATTGTACACTGGAGACCTGGCCTGGCAGAGTCTTTTCTTCCTTACATCTTCCTTTCTAATAAATTGCACAGATCTCTAGTAAAACATAACTCAAATGGGGGGGGGGATAGGGGACCTTGCCATTACCACACAGCAACATCAAAACACAGTTTCTAAGATTTACTTGATCCTAAACACAATTCTTCAAGTGAATCAGCATTTGCAGTTGCTGCATTGGAGTACTGCAGAAACAGGATTTGCTATTTCTAACCAATCGTTAGCAGAAGCCTCTATTGTGCATTGGAATGGACTGAAGGACGAACAGGATTGCAGTTACCTGTAAGTGTTGTTCATGGAGTGGTCACCTGTGCCATCACATATGGATTAAAGCACACGCGCAAGCCTGCCACTGAGAGATTTTGAACCTCAGAAACTCCGGAGGGTTGTGAATAGGTCTATATTGAAAAAAGCCCATCGCTGGACTATTGGGAGGAGGAAGTGAGGTGCTAAAGGGGAACAACTAAGGAAGAAGAAGAACAGAAGAGATTGGATTTCAGTTTACATTCCAGTCCCGAAGAAGGGCAATGCCAAGGAATGTTCAAACTATCGCACAATTGCACTCATTTCACATGATAGCAAGGTCATGGTCAAGATCCTACAAGCTAGGCTTCAGCACTACATGGATAGAGAACTGCCAGAAGTACAAGCTGGGTTTCAAAGAGGTAGAGGAACTAGAGATCAAATTGCCAACATTCACTGGATTATGGAGAGAGCAAGGGAGTACCAAAAAGTCTAGAAGAAGAGGAGAAGAGATTGCATTTATACCTCACCCTTCATTGCCCAAAGGCATCTCAGAGCGGCTTACAAACACCTTCCCCTTCCCCTCCCCACAACAGACACCCTGTGAGGTAGGCGGGGCTGAGAGAGCTCTGACAGAAACTGCCCTTTTTCAAGAACAGCTGTGCCAGAACTATGGCTTGCCCAAGGTCAATCCAGCAGGTGCAAGTGGAGGAGTGGGGAATCAAACCCGGTTCTCCCAGATTAGAGTCCACGCCACTTAACCACTATACCAAACTGGCTCCCTATCTGGTCTGCTATCTGGTTGCTGGTGCACTGTTTGGATTGTGGACTAGTGAAGGATGCACCATTCCCATATTTGGGGTGCTATGTGACATAGGACTGATGAGATTGTGCTTCTTTTTTGTCTTTTTCTTTTTACAGAACGTTGTTGTTATCTTATCTATTGCTACCTGGATGCTAACAGTCTTGACAAATATCCTTCCAAGTAAAGTGGGTAAGATTTGTGTACTGGGCTTTGTCTGTAACTGTCAAACACCCTGTTTGGGACAGTGGGGCAGTTTGGGGGATTGGGATTTGGACATTCCCCATCTTTTAGGAGAGGGAAATCTTCTCTTAGAGTGAACTATAGGAGGAGTACATGGATGCTAAGAAGGTCTACACTTGGCTTGTAGGTGGTGCTGCTCTCTATCCCTATGAGAGTTATGGTAAGCATAAAGTATGATGTAGGCCTTTGCAGATTTGGAGCAGTAGGAATGAGGCCTAAGGTATGGGTTGTAAATTTATCTTTCCTCATGAGGACCTTGTCAGTTTTATTACTAAACAGATTTATCAAAAGGGATGTCTTCAACTCCAGCTCAAGTTTCAGTCGGTAAGGCAGTGGAATGAAGCCACGAATGGTGTTGGAGTGATATCACTGTGGCCAGGCTGCAAGCTTGGGAAATCCGGTGCTTGGAGAACTCTGATGCCTCTAATTCCAAGAGCTTGGCAAGTCTGCAAATGAGAGGTATATCGGGGTCATAAAACAGTTCTAGTGCTGAGGTACTCATGTGATTTTGGCTGCCATTTATTCTACTATGAAACTGACCAAGGAATAGTGCAAAAGAATAGGAATTCTAGATATAGATTAAGTGGCTACCTCTAGAAGGAGATACCTGTTTTTAAAAAATGAGTACCTCAGCACTAGAACTATTTTATGACCCTGATATACCTTGAGTTATTTTTTTCCCTGCAAACTTGGGAGTTCCTTTAAGTTTGCAGAAATATTTCCTAGTCTGTACCTTGTGCTATTGTGCAGATTTTTTTGATCTTCATGCTAGGTCCAGGTGCAGAAATAAGACCTACAATTAGTAGAAAAACCAATAAAAACTTTTTCAAAGTTTTTAAATATTTGCACAGTACTGATTTAAATCTTAAATTTTTTTATCCAGGAAGCTTCAGGACTCTTTCCAAGCATAAGTAAGGCTGAAATGAAAGATCCAATGTTGCTTCTGTTTGACTTAGGATATATTAAAGAAATCACAGCTCCCTGAAAATAATAACAATAATTTATTAATACCCAATAATCAGACAGCTATGGCTGAAAAACAGCTTGCAGAATGTAAACAGTAAAACTGAATAATGGACAAATTATAGATCACTATTATTCACTGACATCTATGAGAGATGGCAATGGAATTGTTTAGCAAATTTGTTTTCAATGGAAACAGGAGAGGAATTATAATTCAGTACAATATTTAACAGTCCTTAAATCCTTAAAGAGAAGCAGAATGTTAGTTAATAGCTAAGCAACCAGTATCAGACCATTTTGCTTGCCATGGCAACTTCCTTATTCCACCCCAAAGCAGGGGAGGTAACTTAGTCTGGTTCAACCAGAGCACAGCTCTGGAACAGTGATGTCATCCAACCAGAGCTGTTCCTGCCCCGCCCCCAGGAAATGTCAACATCCCTCCATGGGTGGTTGCCAGCTGCACATGAGGTGCTGTCATCTCTCTAAAGGGCAGAAGCCATCACAGCTGTCATCCCCTTCAGGTAGAGCCACTTCTGTGACCAACATAACCCTCATCTCCCCCCCGCCCCCGCCCCCGGTCTGCTAGCACAACAACATCTTCACAGGTAGGCACTGCATTTCATTTGATACCCAGGTCAGAAAGATTGTCTCAGTCTAATCAGCAATGCTGATTCTAATTACATTGTTAAGTCCCTCTAACCCTCACCCAAGACCGGAAGCAGACATTTCAGGACAGCAGCCTTTTCATAAATAGGAGCAGTAGAGAGAAAAGGGAGTAGAAAATGAACACTCAAGAGTCTTGAGTGGCATTTTCCCTTAGAAATAAAAAAATAATAATCAAAGGGTGCTTGGTTAAATTTAGTTCCACATATTATAGTTTCACACAATTATGTGCCAGTTCTTCTGGATGCAAATTCCAGAGCGGTAGCCATGTTGGGCTGTTGTAACAAACACAAAAAGGAGTTCTTTTAACAGATTTATTGTGCTATAAGCTTTCATGGACAAAAGCCCATTTCATCATGATACAATGGGCTTTATTCCACAGACACTTATGCCAAGATAAATCTGTTAAAAGACTCCCTTTTGGCTTTTGTTCTCGTGAGTAGAGGTTTTTCCATTGTATCCACGAGTACCTGTTGGGGGAAGAGAATGCTCACTTCGGGGGTGCTAGAATGGGTGTTGTTTTGTTTTTTAAAAAAACATGTCATGAGCACTGTCATTTTATCCATTTAATTTTTGCAGGTGTTCTTGATTCATTTGTTTATTTTATAGGAAGTCTGCACTGTTTTTACACCACTTTTATGTTATGTATCACTGGAAACCTAAATTGCCACTGAAAGTTCTTCTTCTTCTTCTCCCCCCCCCCCAATGTTTGTTGCATATACAAATGTCACTCCTACTGTACTGAGGCTTTTATCCCAACCCTCCCAAAATTCCCAGGTTTTCAGAAAAATCTGGGGGTTACTACCCTGGGTTTGCAGTAACCTATATCCTAGTCCTGGCTGGCTTCCAATGCCACAAGATTATGTACCAGCTTACATGTAACAAGAAAAGAAGTAAAAACAATAAAACACTTTCTGCACCTGGACTGATTGCTTGTGGGGATGCAATAAGCAATATTTGAAGTCAGTGAAAAATTATTGCAGAGATTTGGGTGTTCTTTCAAGCGATTTCAAGTTTTCAGTGCTCCAATGGATTGTTAATGTAGTTCTAAATGAGCCACTTCAGGATCTGTTGCGTAAAAAACATCTGGCTGCTGCCCTCCAATCAACAGCAGATGCACATTTCTGATACTCCCCTTCCCTCTAAACCAGCATTATTCATTAGCCAAATGTGCATTACTTTGTTGGGCTACACAGAGTCTATGAAAAGCCGTAGTTGCATCTCTCTGCTTAGTCTGCTCCTTTTTTGACCGAGTTGGAATCTGGCCTTTCCTCTATTTCCTAGAAACTGATTAATCAGAAAACTGAAAACACTACTTAATTTAACCTTCGATATCATTTACCAATAATTAAGATGACCTTTGATATCAGTTTTGCACCCATGTCTAGGTTGTGTGGGGAGTGAATGCCCCTAACAATATCCACTAGATATGGTACCACCTGGTATCTTTGGAATTCCAATTTCGATTCAAAGGATTGTACCTGGAAACTCCTCATTGTCTGGAACCCAAGTGGTGAAACAGATAAAAAAACAAGACAAGGGATACCAAGTGATTTACACGGAACAGAAGAGTTTCTGGGCTTTCCAGAATTCCAATAATGAATATTGGAAACTTTTTTGTCAAGGCTATATGGGCATTTCCATTCCAGCACAAGAATGCCTTTTCACAAGGCATGAAATAAAAAGACACATGAGAATAAGCATCTCTGCACTTTGAAAAGGCAAATGGAGACGTCAGGCAATGTATCCATTGTTCTGACACTTGTATTTTCGCACTGGGGAAGTCAAATCTACTGTACCCATGAGGGATGGTATGCCTCCAAGATGACACATACAGCAATATGTTCTAATCAAAATGACATCTAAAGCTCAACGTGGCCTGTTTACACTTTGTCAAACTCAGGGACAGGGAAAGTACAATTGCAAACAAAGGAATTAATGACCAATATTATTTTTCCAGTTCTGTGTTTAAACTGAAGCTCAGTGCAGTATAAACAGCCAAAGGAAAAGAGAACTACTTTTGGCCTCATATCATCATGACTCGGAACCAAATTTTATCTTACCTGTTATGTTGGGTTAAAGCAATACAGGGACCTGGATTACTAGACCCAGGTGTTTCCCGTACTGACGCCTGTTCCCATGCTTTGCTCAAAATTTATTAGAGGTCACGGGGAGAATCCAGAGCAGGATTCACAAAGGACAATTTACAGTTATGTGAACTCAGACTATGCAAGGCTTCTGTAATAAAAGCAGATGCTAATTTTAAGGTAAGCTCACCATTATTCTCCTCAATTACATAATCTCTCTTTAAATCCAAGATCCATTTTGTGGTTCCCGGATAAAAGAATGACGTGCTTTCTGTCAACACCCAATTCCCTCCCCAAGCTTCCTTCTGCATTTGCTCTAAACTTTTCCCTAGAAAGGCTTGGGGAAAATATCTTCTGATTGACTGCCTTCTCTGTCCCTACAGCTTGCCTCATTTTGCTGTCTTCCTCTTCACTGCCAGACGTTAACACCTGATGCTCCAACCATCTGTACCATCCTCCTTCTTCAGTTAAAAAAAATAAATAAATAACTTGTCGCTTCTCCCAAAAAGACAGCTCTAATGTCGGGGGGGGGGAATCTTCCTTTGCCAGCCCCTCTGGTTTTCTCTCCCTCCCCTTCTATCACACTACAATCTCTCTCTCTCTCTCTCTCTCTCTCTCTCTCTCTCTCTCTCTCTCTCTCTCTCTCTCTCTCTCTCAATTTGCTTCATTTCGAGCACTGCCCTTCATTTCCTAGTGCCACCTGTCTCACCCCTCAAAAGCATATCATTAAAATCCTACTGAAGGTCAAAGACTGTATACAAACAAATGCAAGGGGGGGGATGACTTTTCACAAGCAAGGACAAAGAATCATTCACCATTGGTCTTGCTGTCATGATTTTCCCATCTGTCCCTTGGCACTCTACACCATTTCCCCCCCTCCCATATTTTAACTGTTCTTGTATATTTTTCCTGACTGATTCCTTGCTTACAAAAACGTTTGTAAAATTTCAAGAGGAAAAAATTCTTCATTCTTAAAAAATGCATGTATCAAAAGCTGTACAGTAAGTTCACTTAAGTTGAAGTTCATTGCAAGTAAGTGTAAGATGATGTACAGCAGAACAAAAATATCCCCAAAATCCAATATATGATAAGGAGGTCAGAATGGGAACATACCAAGAGGAAAAGAAGTCTTGGGGTTGTAATGGACAGCTCAATGAAAACTTTGTCTCAGTGTGCAGTTGTGGTAAAAAAGTCAAATCCTGTGCTGGGGACTGATAGGAGAGAGACTGAAAACAAAATGCCTAGTGTTGTAATACTAGTGTATAGCTCTATGGTACAGCCTCATCATGCTAGAAGTCAGGGGCACCCAATAAAGTTGATTGGCAATACATTCAGGGTGAACCAAAAGGAAGTACTGCTTTACTCAATGAGCATTTCAATTGTGGAATGCACAGCTAGTGAACATAGTAACAGTCACAGGCACAGATGGCTTAAAAAAGAGAAAAGGTTAATTAATGGGGGATAGTCCCATCAATGGCTACTAGCCAGTATGACCAATGAAACCTACACAGCCAGAGGCAGTAAACCTCTCAAAATGAGTGCCAGGAAGGAAAGAGCATGGGCTCTATGCCCTGTTTGTTAGCCCTCTAGGGAATATGAGTGACCACTGGACTTAATGAAACACATTTCTTGATTAGATGGGAGCACCGGTCTGATCCAACCAGGTTCTTCATATGTTCTTATCAACTGAGCCCATGAAGCCTCTCACAAGTTTTCAGAGCAAGAATTGTCCCTACACAGCATTTAGGGAAGGAAAAGTTCAAAGAAAAATGAACAGGGAGAGAGGCAGATCAGAAAACAGCTGAGATCCCATCCGGATCTCCATAAAGGTCTGTGAGCTGTTTAACATAAATATTATCATATGCTTTGATTCTTTTACAGTGTATTTAGCTATCGGTTCATATGGAAATGAGTATTACCCCATACTCTGCTTCCCCTCAGTATTTTTGGTTGTAGGAACATGGCAATATCCTGCACACCATGTGGTATCACCAAGCACAGCCTCTATTATCTCAATCCACATTTTCTGTATTGCTTGGATTTGCCTTTGAGGTCAGATTTCATATTTCTTCTCCACACCTCCATTCACTGTAATCACCGGCTCTAAGGCGATATGCTTATTGGTTTGTGAAGGGGCATTTGAGATCTCCAAAATCACCTCAGTTGTTTCAGAGGAAGCGATATTAATATCACGTGATGGAATGTCTGGGATTATTGAGATCACTTTGTCTACTTTAGGAAGAACAACATTAGAATTTCGTGGTGGAACATTTGGAATTACCAGAATCTCTTCATTTATTACAGAAGGAACATCACCGCAGTGGGAAGGGATTTGCCTTTTAGAAATTAAGACACAGACCTCAGTTGAGCCAAGGGTTCATGTAGCTTTAAAAAGTTCCTAGTCAAGTGGTTCTCAGATGTTTTGACGAAGATCCTTTTACAAACTTGCTGTTTTTCAGGAACGACTTGCATAGTTACTCCACAGTTCTTCCCCCTCCCCATAATAAAACATAGATTTTTTTAGTTCAACATTTATATAAAAAGGGAGTTGCCCCAAAACACCGACACAACCACTTTTAACTTTAAAAGGGGTAACTTCTCTGAAATGAGGGGACATGTGAAGAAGAAACTGAAAGGAAAAGGAAAATGGGTCAAAACCATTGGGGAAGCTTGGAGACTATTAAAACGACAATCCTAGAAGCTCAGATAAAATATATATCGCAGGTTAGGGAAGGCACAAATATGTATATAAAAAGCCCTGCACGGTTAACAAACAAAGTAATGGAAGCTCTGAAAGGTAAGAAGGATTCCTTTAAGCAGTGGAAAGCTAGTCCCAGTGAGGCTGATAAAAGGGAACACAGGCTGTGGCAAATAAAATGCAAGTATGTGATCAGGAAGGCAAAAAGGGAATGTTATTGTTGTTGTTGCTGTTCAGTTGCACAGTTGAGTCCGACTCTTTGCGAGCCCATGGACCACCATGCCGGGCCCTCCTGTCTTCCACCATCCTATGGAGTTTGCTCAATTTCATGTTCATTGCATTGTCTAACTATCTCATTCTTTGCCGTTCCCTTCTTCTTTTACCTTCAATCTTTCCCAGCATCAGGGTCTTCTACAGTGAGTGCTCCCTTCTCATTTGGTGGCCAAAGTATTTGAGCTTCAGCTTCAGTCTCTGGCCTTCCAGGGAACAGGACTGAGTGATTTGATCTCCTTGCAGTCCAAGGGACTCTGGAGAGTCTTCTCCAGCACCACAATTCAAAAGCATCTATTCTTTGGCGCACAGCCTTCCTTATGGTCCAACTCTCACAGCCATACATTACTACTGGGAATACCACTGCTTTGACCATGCGGACTTTTGTTGGCAAGCTGATGTCTCTACTTTTTATTATGCTATCTAGGTTTGCCATAGCTTTCCTCCCAAGGAGCAGGTGTCCCTTAATTTCATGGCTGCAGTCAGCATCTGCAATAATTTTGGATCTGAGGAACATGAAGTCTGTCACTGCTTCCATGACTTCCCCTTCTATTTGCCAAGGAGTGATGTGATGGGGTTGGACGTCCTGATCTTCATTTTTTTGATGTTGCGTTTCAAGCCCACTTTTTTGTTCTCCTCTTTCATTCTTAACAAGAGGCTCTTTAGGTCCTCTTCACTTTCTGCCATTAGAGTGGTATCGTCTGCATATCAGAGGTTGTTGATGTTTTCCCTGGCAATCTTAATTCCGGCTTGTGATTAATTCAGGCCGGCATTCCGCATGGACTCTTCTGAAGCACCTTCTGATCTCGAGAGGTGGAGAAGAGGCAGAACTGGTTCTTTACTTTGGGAAAGAAGCAAACAGGCATCAGAAAAAGCACTGGTGGGTTGGCTTTATGGCACCCTTGGGCACCATGTCAAGGATTACTGGAACAGGGTATAAGTGCCCTGAATAAGTAATAGAAAAGAAGTGAGCAGTGACTCACAAAAGCTCATACCCTGCCACAGACAAACACAGCTACTCATCTTGATCGAAATAAGTAAGAAGAGCAAAAGAGAGGCTGTTTTCACAGCAAAGGAAAATAAGTGCACAGTTATTAAATGGTGCCTGTATTCACAAGTCTGTTTTCTTGCATTTACTCAAAAATTTCTCGTATTCTTAACCCTCAGAATCAAAGGTCATCTCTTTGCAGCCCTCTGTGTTGTATTCATAAAGCAAATTTCCATTAGGCTATCACACAGTTTTAACATATTTTCAAGAGGTTTCTAGTTGTTCCAACCTGCCTGTACATAAATGTCCAAAGATATTATCATCTCTTTACAGTTCTGCCAGCTCCCAGTTCAAACCAATCTGGCACCTCATAAATCAGTTGCCTCTCACCCAACAAGTACAAATCCAAGAGAGGCATTTTACTTTCTTCTCTTTAATTCACTCCAACCACTATCAAACATTCGGCGAGTCTAGTTTTCTCATCCCTCTTATATTTCAAATATTGTCTCCATTATATTATTCTTTAGTCTCCCAGCATTCCTCAAAGTTATACATTACTAAGATAGCAGCTGTGCACACCTATCTTTTAAAGCAGCAGTTTACTCCAGCAGTAAAATATTTAATTTCTGTACCCTCCATACCAACAACTCAATGGGCAGGCAGACTGCAGATGGGAAGTACTTCATCGCTGACGTTACCTTCAGGAGTAAAACACTGTGTTTGCGAGTTTAAGTGCGATTGCACCTACTATTTCATTTCACATTCAAGCTGTAAGTTTCCCACAAGCCAAAAGTTTCCCACTAAGTCAAAGCAGTGCAGCAGACACATATCACTGAATGCAATACCTGAAGTTTCTCTATTTATTTCTTGCTTCTGTTAGTTCATTCTATGGTGTGAGTAGCCGTCAGTGTGAAACAAGAAGTTATTTAGGAAAGCAGCCCTGCATATGCCATCCAGCCCATCAGAACAAGGCATCAGCTGAAGTGTCTTGTCCATGTAAAAATTATGTTTCTTGTTGTTCAGTTGCACAGTCGAGTCCGACTCTTCGCAACCCCATGGACCACATCATGCCAGGCCCTCCTGCCTTCTGTCGTGCTCCGGAGTTTGCTTAACTTCATGTTCGTTGCCTCGATAACACTGTCTAACCATCTCATCCTTTGCCGTCCCCTTCTTTTGTTACCTTCAGTCTTTCTCAGCATCAGGGTCTTCTACAGTGAGTGCTCCCTTCTCATTTGGTGGCCAAAGTTTTTGAGCTTCAGCTTCAGTACCTGGCCTTCCAGGGAACAGTCAGGGTTGATTTCTTTTAGGACTGACTGATTTGATCTACTTGCAGTCCAGGGGACTCTCAAGAGTCTTCTCCAGGACCACAGTTCAAAAGAATCTATTCTTTAGTGCTTCCTTGTAGTCCAACTCTCGCAGTCATACAGTACTACTGGGAATACCATTGCTTTGACCATATGGACTTTTGTTGGCAGAGTGATATCTCTACTTTTTATTATGCTGTCTAGGTTTGCCATCACTTTCCTCCCAAGGAGCAGGCATCTTTTAATTTCATGGCTGCAGTCACTGTCTGTAGTGATCTTGGATCCCAGAAACGTCAAGCCTGTCACTGCTTCCACGACTTCTCCTTCTATTTGCTAAGGAGAGATGGGGCCGGATGCCAGGATCTTAGTTTTTTTGATGTTGCGTTTCAAGCCAACCTTTGCACTCTCCTCTTTTACCCTCAGCAAAAGGCTCTTTAGGTCCTCTTCACTTTCTGCCATTAGACCAAGTGTAATCCACTGGAGAAGGAAATGGCAACCCACTCCAGTATCTTTGCCAAGAAAACCCCATGGACAGTAACCAAAAATGATGTCTACAGTCTACAAAACTGTCACACAAAGCTGTCTACAAAACTGTCACATTTTCCTTACAATTTCATACCTAATCCAGCAATTATAAGGGAAATATTAGGACTGCTCATCAGAATCCTCAGCTGTTAACAGTCCATGAAAAGCTCAAAAACTATTTCCCACCCTGAATACAGTGGTTTTTTCCCCCTTCACTCAACAGCATCTCTGGCATTTCCCTCCATTTTGTTCAAGGAAGTGACTGCCACTTTTACAAAAAGCCTGTTTTGTGAATGTCCTTCTGTCTTACCACCTGATAATACATTATGCAGAAATATCCACAGTCCCCACAAAAATACATTTAGAGTCTTGACCCTCAATTACATCCGACTTTTACTTGAAAGTACTTATAGCACTTGAAAAATAAGACCGTAGAAACACTTTTAAAGGCTTCGAGGTGCAACATTTCCATCTTTCCAAAATATGAGGTAACGTTAGTATTTCCAAACTGCTTCTCTATGATCCTTCAAGGCATTTTAATAAAAGCTTCAGGCCAAAATTTAGGACAGAGAACTTAATGAGCGCTCTTCACCTAGACACTGATGGGGGAGCATGACAGGATTGCGTTAGCAAGACCATTACTCTCGACCCCTTTACTTACCCTCTAGGGACGTGAAGGAGTGTGAATAGTTTGTATTTGTAGATGAATATGTGACTGGGATGAAGGCTACATTGTATTGTTCTCATTGTACAACTGGTGGAACCTGTGTGGTTGTTTGTGAGTAAGGTGAAGGCTGTTGTGTGTGTGTTTGGTGAAAATCCCACTCTGCCTTGCATCTGCCTTCCAAGTATCACAGATTTTCACTCATTTGCTCCTGGTTAAAGAGCTGCCTTCTGGACTTGTGCATTTCTAGACATCAAACCAACTAGCTGCCCAACTGGTATCCCTATCCAGAGCTCCAAAGGATCAAGATTTTACAATCAGGATAAAAAGAAAGAACTCCAGATTTCAAAACGCACCTGCTCTGGAGACTGTGATCTGTCAGGGAATTTCAGTGCTGGTGAGATTTCCGAGGCACTGAAGGATATCAAGAGCAGAAAGGCACCAGGCTTTAAATGCATCCATAATGAGGTCCTGATCAACAGCAGTACATTCACTAAGAACTGGCTTGCAAAGTTTCTCACTGACATCATGAGAACACAAAGACTCCCAGGAGAATTCAAGAAAACAAAGATAGTTTCTATTCTGAAACCTGGAAAAGCAAAACATCTGGCGGAAAGTTACACACCTATTCCCCTTCTGAGCTCTTGTTATAAACTCCTCAGGAACAGAATCAGTGACAGAATTAACAAATATGTCCTTATAGAGCAAGCAGGATTTAGATTGCGTTGTAGTTGTGAAAACCAAGTTCTCCTAACAACTTTCACTGAGGCAGGGTATCAGAAATGTCTTAAGACATCAGCAGTTTTCATCAATCTGGCTGCCACTTATGAGGGATGGTCTGCTATACAAGTTTTTACAAGTTTTCTCCTGCAGAACATTATTTTGACTCCTAAATAACATACTGAGCAATAGAACTTTCCAAATAATTATGGGTCAGTTAATCAGCATGCAGATGAAACTGAATAACGACCTACCCAAGTGCTCGGTGCTTGCTCCAGTTCTTTTCTATCTATAAATTTCTGATGTTCCCGAAACGATATCCAGGAAGTTTGCTTATGCCAATGACATGGTAATTGCAATAAGGCATGAATCAATTGAAAGGCCTGATGAAATACTGACTAGGGACCTTGAAATTTTGGCTGACTACTACAGTAAATGGTAGCTTATCCCAAGTCCAGGATAAACAGAATGCTCCTGTTTCCATCTCAATAACAATCTTGCCAACCATGAACTGTCTACCTTAATGCCACCGGACTTACACACAACCGTATACCTAAGTACCTTGGCAGTGGCCCGTAGCTACGGTTGGGCTTTTAGAGGCTCCACCCCCTTTCTTAAAGCCCCTCAAGATGTTGGCAGTACATACTTTTATTTAGCTGTGGGCTGCAGGTGCCCTTTAGCACCAAGCCCTTCCTGATCCTTTCCCTTTCCCCAACAGTAGGGGCTGGGTTAGTGCCATGTTCCCCAGTTCTGGGGAGGGAGCCAGGAGTGGGCATGGCTAAAGTGCTGGAGTTGCTTTCCAGGCACTTCCATTGATCTGCCCAGCCACACCAAACCCATTATTAGCCAGCCGGCCACTCCTTAGCCATGGCTGGGCTCAGGGCTTCTAGTGAGGAAGATCCTCACCAGGAGCCCCAAACCCGGGCACGACTTCTTCCTCCACGCCATTATCCAATGCAGCCTTGCAGAATCCAGCCCCACAGGAGACCCAGCAATCCCGTGCCTCTCCGACTGTCAGAGAGGCATGGCAGCTCATGTGGAAGCCTTGTCTGACTCTCTTCCTCAGGCTTCAGCCAGCGCCTCTCGAATTCCCCTCAGGGGCTGCCCGCGCTCCTCTTTTCCCACCCCACAGATGCTTTCCCTCCTTCAGAATCTCTGGTTGAGGAGAAAAGATAAAGAAAAGAAACATCATAAATTTCTCCTCTTGGCCTCCAATGGAGATTCTCCCCTACTCCCACAACAACCTCAACCCTGGAGGGGGGCATGGGGGGAGCTCTTCTCCCTGCTTCTATAGTCGACTTCAGCTGCAGATGGGGATATCTCTCTCTCATCCCCCGCCCCTCTCTCTCTGATGCTCCCCCTCCCCCAGATTTCCCAAAGCCCCAGTACTCAAAATTTTTTGGCTACAGGGCTACCTGGGCATTATCCTGGACAGGACCTTGAGTTATAAATACCATGTCCACAAACTTGATGTCTAACTCAATACAACAATGAGAACCATCAGCAGATGTAGTAAACCCACTCTGACCCATTGGCTGCCCACGTTGCGCCACATCACTCCCCTGCATCTCTGAAGACAAGATGCTCTTCTTCATGAATACAGAAAGAGAACTGAAAACAGAGAGTAGGTCATCCACAAACACATGGCCTATCCAGACTAAGATCTCAACACCCATTAATAAAATCTGCACAAATCCTGCAATCACAAAATTTCAATCTAGGAAATGAATCATTGCGAACATGGATGCAATCAGTTCCACTCAGTATCCATAATCTCATAAACACCAATGAGAGGGCCTGCAGGATTTGACTTGCCACATAAAGTATGTAAGATGACCAACAGAATACCCATAGGCTTCAGCAGTTGTGCAGACCTGTTGTTTAAACCGAGCAAAATACCAGGACCCAAATGTGATTGTGGTGCAGCCCACCAAACTATTTTCCATCTGTCACAGGAATGTGAGCGTCGTGCTTTCCAAGGTGATGTGATGGAGCACTTTGAACTCTCCCCAGCTGCAACTAAGTGGATTGAAAATTTAGATACAATGGGTATCAGCTTGGTTACGTATTTTAGATTATTATATGCTTCCTGTGTGTAACTCTGCCATATGATAGATAGATAGATAGATGATAGATAGATAGATAGATAGATAGATAGATAGATAGATAGATAGATAGATAGATAGATAGATAAATACTGTGAACAAGGGACAGATGTGAAGTGTCAGGCCTTCAAGATTTTTATTCTCCCCTGTACGTTGTTTTACCTACAGCCCCTCCCCTCTAAACGTTATCTTCACAACAATCCTCTCAAGGACGTTAATCTGTTAACTGCCACAAGATCACCTGAGAAAGCTTTATGATGAGCAAGAATTTGAACCTAGGTTTGCCCAGGTGTAGACCGACATTCTAACTACTATCCCCCACACTGACTTTCTGTAATGTTACAAAAAAAATGCAATGCCTCCTTGGTTGTTTAAACTGGGGATCTGTCTTCCCACTACATTTTTAAGAGAATGCTTGCTAAGCAAGATGGCTATTTCAAAGTAAGTGTAGGGAGGGGGATAGTTACACTTCTACAAGTTGGAACCTGAATTGTTCCTTTTGTTCTTTTAATACCTAGCTTTTTAATGTTCTTTCTAGCTTGGAGGGATGGGCTACCCTTTGAACCAAAAGCTTTGCCAAGGTATAAAAGGACTGAAAGGAATTTGTGTCCTAGCTTGCAGGGTCACAATCAATGTCCTAGGCAAGTGATTAATGGCCTAGGCTTCTACCAACTTTAGGTTGGTTCCAACAGCAGCTGAGCCATTCAGCCTGTGTCAGTGACTTTGTCACATAGCTTCAGGCTGCTATAATCCTTCCTGTTTTAGCTGTTCATCTGAAAGAAGCTGTAAAACACATGTCATCTTAAACGGTCACCAGCAGAAAAAGCATGATTACATTGTCCAGGGAAAACTGCATGGAAAGAAATGAAACTGAAATGAAATGCATTTACCATGGTAGGGGAGAAAGTAGGAGAGATAAATGAAAGCTGGGGAGTTGGAGAAACTAACTGTACCATCCTAAATAGAGTTACACCCTTCTAAGCCCACTGGGCTTAGTCCAAGGGTTTAGAAGGGTGTAAGTCTGTTTAAGATTGTACTGTAAAAGCCGTGTCTGAAAATACGCTACATGTATTAATAAATCCTTAGTTCTGGTGTGCCAACAGCTATACTAGCAAAAGGTCACCAAAATTATACCAAGCAGAACTGCAGCAGTATTATCCCACTATGCTGCAGCAGATAAGAACTAATGCACACAGAAAAGATTTGGGTGTTAAATAAATGACAAGTGTATTTTTATGTTCCTGCAGTAAACCACAAAATGATTTGGGGGTTAATTAAAATCCTTTACAAAATCAATGCATCACTTTCCAAACAACAATTATGCATTATTTACAGTGCATGACTTGTAAATGTGCCTTGTTATTAACTTTATTTAAACGTTAGACCTTCTTGCACATAGACTGTCTGAGGATGTGAATATGCCAGAAGGCAATGCTTTAAAAAAGGCAGGCTCTGCATGACCAAATAAATGGCTGCATATAGTAATGGCAACTTTCTTTTATTGATTTTTAAAAGAATAACTCTGTTTAAATATAAAACAGTGATTCTGGTTCATACTTTTCTTTGATTTTTTTTCCTTGAAATTAGCTAGTTTTAATTATCTGAGAAACAAAAAACACCCTGTAAGCCCTACCAGTCTTTAACCAAAACATAAAATAGAAACTTGGCACTAGATGTTAGATACTCAGAACTGCATCTTTTTAATTATGCACAAATGATATGTAATGTTAGATGTTTAGCCATTCCAGGATGTTTAGCCAGTCCAATCTGATGACTGTGAACAAGTAATGCACACTATATAAATATACGTTGTATCGTAAAATTGGTGTACTGAGGCATTTCTTTCTTGTCTGATGCATCGTGCATACACATACACACTGGATAAGCATGGACTCTGAGTATGAAAGGTCATGTTAAAACTCACAATTGTGCTGATGTAATGTAGTAAGTATGGAACTGTAGTTCTGTGGCATTGAATCAAGGGACTACAGCTCATTTCTGGTCTGATTATAGAAATAAATATTTCATCTATTTGCAGAGAACTGCTCATTACTGCACATTCACAAAAAGGCCTTACATAAATCATAAGGTCAGTTTCACCTCTAGTATATTCAGGTGAGGATCTAAAGGTTGATTCTCCTTTTATGCTGGGTTAATAAATGAATTGAATCTACTTTGAACCTTTCACTGACTGAAAAGAGGGGAAATGCAGAATGATACCCGCTTTGGCACCCACATTTAAAAGTATTTCTGCTGTTCTCAATTACTGTAAATTGAGTATCGTCTTTTTGATTACTTGGGCTTCACATTCATGGCTCCATCCACTTGATATACCAACAAATTTCCCATCTATGCACTGTAAAATTCTGTCAACTTCTGTTGCTAGTTCTTGGTACCAGATGCCCGTCTCCTCTCATGGTACAAAGAACAGAACATAGCATGAAACAAACATTTATGATTGTTCATTTTCTCGGTGAATAAGTGGATGTCTTACCTTGAAATCCTGAGCAGAGTTATACCCTTCTAAGTCCACTGAAGGGGGGCATAGAAGGGTGAAACTCTGCTTCAGTTTGCACTGTTGAGACACTGTTAGTGCTACATAAATGCAAGAAATAATAATATTTGCTTTTTGGAATCAGAGAATAGGGAAGCATCAGGCAGAGGAAAATATATAACCAGAATATGTGGGTTACAAGAAGCAGGAAACCAGCCATGGAGGCAGTGGGGCCCTTGGATGACCCTAGGGGTAAAAGGACTACTGAAGGATGATAGGGAAATGGCTGAGAACCTGAATGCATTTTTTGCCTTTATCTTCACTGTGGAAGATGAGAAGTGCTTGCCCACTCCAGAACTGCTGACTTCTGGAGGGGTGTTGAAAGACCTGAGTTAGATTGAGGTGACGAGAGAGGAGGTCCTACTACTGATAGACAACTTAAAAACTGATAAATTACCAGGCCCAGATGGCCTACATCCGAAAGTTCTGAAAGAACTCAGATGTGAACTTGTGGATCTCCTGACAAAAATATGTAATCTTTCTTTAAAATCTGCCTCCATTCCTGAGGACTGGAAGGTAGCTAATGTCACTCCCATTCAGGGTGGTGAGAACCAGGTTATGATTGTGAGGCACTCCAAAGGGATCCATCGAGGATGGGTGAGTGGGCATCAATGTGGCAAATGGGGATAAATGTGGCCAAGTGCAGTGATGCACATTGGAGCCAAAAATCCTAACTATAAATACATGTTGATGGGGTCCGAACTGGCAGAGACTGACCAAGAGACAGATCTTGGAGTCATAGTAGATAACTCACTGAAAATTTCGAGACAGTGTGCAACTGCAATAAAAAAGGCCAATGCTATCCTGGGGATTATTAGGAAGGGAATCGAAAACAAATTAGCCAGTATCATCATGCCCCTGTATAAATCAATGGTGCGACCTCATTTGGAGTACTGTGTACAGTTCTGGCCACCACACCTCAAAAAGGAAATTTTAGCATTGGACACAGTGCAGAAAAGGGCAACTAGAATGATAAAAGGGTTGGAACACTTTCCCTATGAAGAAAGGTTAAAACGCTTGGGGCTCTTTAGCTTGGAGAAAAGAAGGCTGAGGGGTGACATGATCAAGGTTTATAAGATTATGCATGGGATAGAGCAGGTAGGAAAAGAAGTACTCTTCTCCCTTTCTCACAATACAAAAACTCGTGGGCACTCAATGAAATTGCTGAGCAGTCGGGTTAGAACGGATAAAAGGAAGTACTTCTTCACCCAAAGAGTGATTAACACATGGAATTCACTGCCACAGGAGGTGGTGGCAGCTACAAGCATGGACAGCTTCAAGAGGGAATTAGATAAACATCTGGAGCAGAGGTCCATCAGTGGCTATTAGCCACAAGGTATAGATAGGAACTCCCAGGCTGGGGCAAGAGATGCACTGTATTGTTGGTGTTTTGGGGGGGACAGTGGGAGGGCTTCTAGTGTCCTGGCCCCACTGCTGGACCTCCTGATGGCACCTGGTATTTTTGGCTGCTGTGTGACAGAGTGTTGGACTAGATGGGCCATTGGGCTGATCCAACATTGGCTTCTCTTATGTTCTTATGTTGTTAACACCATGCTTCTAGAATTTGAAAGTTACTCCAGAAACAAATTCACATCCTAAAGAAATTACCTGAATGGTGCTTCTTGACAATGTAACAACCTGGAAGTCCAAGAGTCTTGAATTCCCATAGTGGCTTCTTAACTGACTCAAAAATAACACTGTCAATAACAACCGTAGAACTGAGCAGAGGATCTAAGGTCAACATTAGTCAAAATCTCGTTCCTGCCAATTCCAGGAAGCAACCATAGAGACAAAAGAGCAAGCTCAGACTAGCAGCACTAAACTGACCCTGAGAAGTGAAAACAGAATGCAACTGGAGCCAGTGCCCCTTCTGGTTATGATTCCCTACTCAAAAGGGTCTGAACTCAGTAGCAAGTATTATACTCAAAAGCAGGGGTCTTTTGGGGGGGGAGCGCACCGGAGCTCAGCTCTGGGAGCTCAGGAGCCAAGCCCCGCCCCCAGCCTGCGTCCCGGGGAGTCTTTCAGGCAGCCGAATGTCAATTTCAGCTCCATTATATCCTATGGGCCATTGAAGTCAATGGTGAAAACATAGGGTATATTCTGGGGGCTGGAGGGAGGGTTTGAGGGAGAGGCTCCAAACTCACAGGGTAGCTGATGGAGCCTCTCCCCAAGATACCCACCAAGTTTCAAGAACATTGGACCAGGGGTCCAATTTTATAGGCCCCCAAACAGATTGCCCCTATTCCCTCCATTATTCTCTATGGTGGGAAAAAAGTAAGTTTTTTTCCCACTATAGAGAACAATGGAGGGAATAGGGGCAACCTGTTTGGGGGCCTATAAAATTGGACCTCCTGATCCAATGTTCTTGAAACTTGGTGGGTATCTTGGGGAGAGGCTCCATCAGCTACCCTGTGAGTTTGGAGCCTCTCCTTCTAACCCCTTCCCCTCCAGCCCCCAGAATATACCCTATATTTTCACCATTGACCTCAATGGCCCATAGGATATAATGGGGCTGAATTGCCGCCAAATTTCTTTCATTCCCTCCTTTCCTTCTCTCTTTTTCCTCTTTCCTCCTTCTTCTCTTCTCTCTTTCTTTCCCACCTTCTTCTCTTCTCTTTTTTCCTTCTTTCCCTGTTTCCCTCCTTCTTCCCTCTCTTTCTTTCCCTCCCCTCCCCTTTCCTTCTCTTTCTTTCCCTCTTTCCTTCCTTCTTTCCTTCTCTCTACTCTCTCTTTCCTTCCCTCTTTCCTCCTTCTGTGGCCCAACTCTCATGAGGAGTTTAAACTTTAAACCCCTTCTCTCTTAGCTCCCCCACCCAGACCAGCTGGGGAAGGGAAGGGGAGGCTTTTGAAGATGCCTCCCCCTTTTGCTTCCCTTCTGACATCACTTCCGGTGATGTCAGGGGGTGTGGCATATGCTAATAGCCTAATGGCTCATTAGCATACCATATGCTAATGAGCTCCTGCAGCTGTTTTTCTACGAAAAGACCCCTGCTCAAAAGGGTCTGAACTCAGTAGCAAGTACTAAGACTTGTCTGCTCAGGCCACCCATTAATTAAAGGCAATCTAGCACATATCCAGAACAATTTTTCATTAGCGTCAGTAAAACCAGCTATATTTCAGGAAAAGGAAAGCACGCTGATAACAATGAGATCTGGGCTCTTTTTCTTGTTAGTTAGGGGATTGAGAAAAGTAGATTTAATGTTCCCAGCTGTGATTTGAAAAGAATAGGAACATTAGTCTTCTTTCCCTACACATGAAATGCTGGACAGGGCTCTATCAAATTTTAGGTTCTTTCTTATATGTGCAAGTGACTCACAAGGAACCCGGGAGAGGATGCAGGATTTGGGGGGTGGGGTGGGGACACACACCCTTAAGTTGTGGGTTTTTTTTAATTAAAAAGTGATATTTCTCTGCATAGCCTGATAGAATTGCCAATCTGGAGATCACCCGGAATTACAAATGATCTCTAGATTACAGAAATCAGTTGCCTTGGAGAAAATGGCTGCTTTGGAGGGTGGCATGATATCTGGCTGAAGCCCCTTTCCTCACCAACCTCCACCCTCCCCAGCCTCCACTCCCAAATCTCCAGGGACTTCTCAACTTGGTGCTGGCCACCTTACCCCACACATCCTTAAACTCCAATCTAGAACCTGCAATCTCCCCACCACCACCTTTTCATTGCCCCTCTCCTATGTATTCCCCACCTTGGAACTGCTGGGTCTTCTTGTGCTTACACACATTCAGAGTGGCTGAGGTGGAGAAAATAACAAAGGAAGATTGTGCATGACCCTTTCTCCATATTCCACCATACGCTGCATCAATGCCTTTATTTCTGTCAAGAAAACACTGCAGTATGTTGCTCCCTCCTGTTGTACTGAATTTTACTGTTGTATTGAATTTTTTACTGTATGTAATATTGTTTATTGTTTTAGTTCTGAAACTTGGCTTGCCGCTTGTTAGCCGCCCTGAGCTACCAGATAGGGCAGGGTATAAATCTCAAAATAAATAAATAAATAAACATTACACAGTCATTACACGTTAGAAGGGGTATATCCACATGCAAAAAGGTTACAAAATAAAATATGAAAAATACAGGGCAGGATTAAAACTTGCTGCACAGAGCAAAAGGGCAGTTCAGAATGACAGGGGTTAATGCTGAGCTGCACTTCAATGCCAAAATTTTCACTGTCCTTTATACAGAATGCAGAGCTCAAGCATTACAAAGTCCAGAGCACCCTGAATCCTGACTGGTGTTTAAGAGAAAAACAGAAACATTCTGTGCCCAGCAACACTGAGCCTTCACACCGCTCAGTACCACTCCACATGACTCTGTGCGACCAGCTGAACTCCAAATGGCCCAGTTTTATGCACACTAATAATGTGCTTTGCTTAGTCAGTTCAAACATAATTTACTGTTTAAAACATGCCATGGGGATTTTGGTTTTAGAAGCAACATTTCCCATCTAATCTCTTAATTGTGAAGTCTACTGTAAAAAGCCCTTTTATTGGCCTCTGTGTAAATGCTAGGGATTAGGGTTTAACCCGTTTTGAAGCGCCTAGGAAACACCAAACAAAGTGTTTTGGAGCTGTGTATTACTGCTTAGCTGTCCGCCCCCCTCTTTTTTAAGGAAGACAATTGGTGCACCTACATGCATCAGCCCTACATGCAAAAAGATAATTTGGAGACAAGAGCTAAGCTCAGATCCACTAGTTCCCTTTTATTGACTGGATGAAGGTGTGAATGAAAATGATAGAAAGAACTATAGCATTTAACAGCTTTACAGAAAAAGAAAGACCAAGGTATTTTGCAAAAAAGCCACTTTGCACAAAGAATATCATCTTAATCATGAATGTTGAACTAGAGAATTGGGAAGTCCAGAACACCCTTGATCCTGCCTGGAGTTCCAAGGGAAATAAGAACATTTTGAGTCAAACAACAGTCTTTTATTCAAGGATACAAGAATCTACTCCTAATATGGAATAAATAATAATATAGTTGAATGTGATAAGCAAGTGGCAGGTTTATCCATTTGCCATGTTGTTGCAAGAAACAGCAGGAAATGCTCATTTTCTGATTAAAAGGGGGGGGGGGAGTACAACAGAAAAAAAACCTGAATTGTTCAGGTCTAGCTTTAAGTTCATTTCAAATACATTCAACTTAATATATAGTTATATTTAAAGAAAATGGTGGCAGCTATGT
This sequence comes from Gekko gecko, assembly GCA_029375565.1. NCBI lineage: Eukaryota > Metazoa > Chordata > Lepidosauria > Squamata > Gekkonidae > Gekko > Gekko gecko. The sequence continues at coordinate 70,845,150 of JAPDNY010000003.1, read as the reverse complement.
ATTCTTTGAAAATATATATATAATCAGTGTCCTGGCCCCTCCCGTGCCTCCCGTGCCTGGGGACTCCTGAACAGCTAACCCCAATCCCAGATGAAGCACCCCGACACTCACCAATGTGGGGACGCTGTGGGCGGGCAGTCAGTGGCAGAGATCGGCCAGCGAGGGAGGAGCCAGTGGAGGAAAAGGTGTGGTGTGGCAAAAGGCACAACCCAGCAGCAGCATGGAGGAGAGTCGGGGCCACTGCAGCCAACTGTCCAAGGGTGGGCCCGAGCCGTGGAGAGGCTGTGGCCCTGATTGCTGGGCACAGCCCCAGAGGCGGCGGGCCAAGGCAGCAGAGGGGCACGATAGCTGGGAGGGGGCTGGATGGATGAGCTCCTGGACCCTGGCACAGACCTGGCCAGGCAGCCTGCCAGCATTCAGGTGGGGGTGGGACTGGCTCAGGACGGGGCTGCATTTCTCCCTTTGTAGGGAGGCGGGGCTGGTGGCTGAGGAAGCTTGGGAGTGAAGGGGGGTTATAAAAGGGAAATGGAGATGGCCAAGGAGGAAGAGGAGGAGCCCATGAGAGAGAGCACGGGCAGGAGGGGGGAGAGAGAGTGTCTCATGGAATCCAAGGGAGCTGGGATGTGAAACAACCTTCCTTTGTGTGCCCCTGGTCTGAGGCCCTCATTCTCTTAGCCTGGGGAACCCTGCCTTCGCCCTCTCATGCTTCCTCAGGTGACCCAGAAGCTCTATAAATGTCCCACCCTCAGCGTTCCAGAGAGCCCAGGAGAGGAAAGTCACCACATAGCCATGGCCACTGGGGGTGCCAAGCATGAGGGCCATGACAAAAGTAACAATCAGACAAAATGCGATCCACTGGAGAAAGAAATGGCAAATCACTCCAGTATCTTTGCCAAGAAAATCCCAAGGACAGTGATAAAAAGGCTAAAAATATGACGCCAGAAGATGAGCCCCTCAGGTTGGAAGGTGTCCTGTACGCTACTGGGGAAGAACAGAGGGCAAGTACAAGTAACTCCAGAAAGAATGAAGCAGCTGGGCCAAAGCTGAAAGGACATTCAGCTGTGGATGTGTCTGACGGTGAAAGGAAAGTCCGATGCTGCAAAGAACAATACTGCATAAGGAACCTGGAATGTAAGGTCTATGAATCAAGGTAAGCTGGATGTGGTCAAAAATGAGATGGCAAGACTGAACATCGACATCTTTATATCAGTGAACTAAGGTGGACGGGAATGGGCAAATTTAACTCAGAGGACCATTATATCTACTACTGTGACCAAGAATCCTGTAAATAAAATGGTGTGGCCTTTGTAGTCAATAAGCGAGTCAAAAAGGCAGTAAAAAAGCATATTATTCCTGCCTCTCCTCTGTTCTTGGATCTACCGGTAATTCCCAAATATATCTGGGGGGGGTTCGGGATTTTTTAAAAAGGTTTTCCCAAGAAAACCTGGATACATTTGGGAAGCCAAAAATATATTGATAATGGTGTTTTTCTGGTATATTTTCACTCCAGGTAGACTCAAATGCACACCCCTACCCAAATCTCTGAGCAGAAGATCTACAGATAGAGAGCATCGATTACTCAGTGAACAAGATGCGCCTGTAATATGACAGTCTCCTTTCTTGAGAACATTCCTGACAGTCACTCTGGTGTTGACCACCGTATCATGGAAAGCAATAATATCTATGTCTAATCACTACATAAACACAGATATTACACACTTTCATGTGTTAGAAACTTGAGGGATTCCTTTGCGTAAATTAAAATTTTAATATGAGAGACGGCCTCAAAGGTTCTTTCAAGCTGGGATCCTTCCCAACCACTAAATCATTCATTATGACCTAGCCTGGGTTTTGCCACTTTCATGACAATCTCTAACACATTTGTATTTGTTAGCATGCGGCAAGTCACTCCTTAAACAGACTCACATTTTTGAGTGTCAGTAGCTATTACTTAGCACCACAAATGAGCTAAAGCTCACAGAGAACTGCAGAGGACACAAAAACCCAGCAAGAAAAATACTTTCAAGCTTCACAATAGTAATCCATGAGGAAGAGAAGCAGAACACAAGCGTGGATTTCAGAAAAACAGGTAGGAAAAGTTCAACCATATGTTATTAGGGATGTGTAAATGAGCTTCTGTGAAATAAATGTCAACTACTTGGGGAGAGTCATTCTTCAGTCGAAAAACCTCAGTTTAAAACAAGCCACCGGAAGCGTGAGCCCTGCATCCACCACATCCAAGTTCTGCACTACAGTGGGCTGACTTTAATTGGCCATGTATTAATTCTTGATTTTTCTCAAGCCTTGTCAGAGGAATGGATACACACCATAGTTTAGAAGAAGAAGAGAAGAGATTGGATTTATACCCCGCCCTTCACTGCCCAAAGGCGTCTCAGAGTGGCTTACAAACTCCTTTCCCTTCCCCTCCCGACAACAGACACCCTGTGAGGTAGGCGTGGCTGAGAGAACTTCTGACAGAAACTGTCCTTGAGAGAACAGCTGTGCCAGAGCTTGTGACTGACCCAAGGTCACATCAGCAGGTGCAAGTGGAGGAGTGGGGAATCAAACCCGGTTCTCCCAGATTAGAGTCCGTGCACTTAACCACTACACCAAACTGTGTAGTTTAGTCATTTGCTTTTCAGTGGTCCAGTCATGGATTGGTTTCTGGATATTACAAGCTCTGGTTTATTCAGATCAGCAGCCCAACAGTTTCTTTGAAGTAAAAAGAAAGCACCTCAGGAGAGCGGATCATGGATCTGCTCCAGTAGGTGGTCTGCGTTGACCCTTTAACTACAGGTTTGAAGATCATGTTTTGAACTGTTAGGAAATGAAATGTGTACATACGATAATGAAGAGTTTGAACAACTATTAAGTTTGCTTGCCTGCGATACAGAGGGGGTTAAAGTCATATTAAAATACTGTAACATGACAAGGAGAAAAACACTTCCTTACTGAGTTTAAAACTAGTTTAATAAAGGGTTAACTTTCCCTGTTTCTAAGCAAGGGATGCTGCCACCAGGCTAAAGAAGACACATATTTGCAAACAGAACTTTCTCCCGAAAGGGTTGTATGTCCTATCCTGTTGTTACCAAGGAATTCAACAAAATTCAGCTCCTCAGCATTTTATGCTCACAAGAAGCCAACAAAAGCTCAGGCATTGTGATGGACAAGAATAGTAAAAGGCTCCCCTCCAAGCTGCTGACCTCTGCATTAATGAAAGCTCAGGATTTCTTTGCATTGTTTTCATGACGCTTGCGCTGGCTATCTGTCACAAGGCCCAGTTTGCTGCTAATACCATTGGATGCCCTTTCTTGGCATCCATCCATCCCTCCTTCACTCAAACATACAATGGATGAAGAACTAAACTAGAAAAACACTATCCAAGCGTCCATATACAGGAGCACAAACACACCTCCCAGTATTCTAGCTTCTCAGTGAGAAAAAACAGTCAGAAAAATGTATGACTGAATGTGTCCAACACCAAGGTTCACACTGAGAAGCAAAATATCATGAAGCAAAGTGCAGTGGCAAGTTTTTATTTGTTGGGTTTCCTATTATTAGGTGGAATACTACTTAGGAGATCATGGAATATTACTTAGGAGATCAAGGTATCAAGCCAGAAACTATGGCATCTATTCTGTCTTAATCTGGAGCAGTTAACCCCAAAACTGTTTGAGCCAGGTCTTCAAAATTTTACAAAATGTTATGAGGACAGAAAAAGACAAGGTTCTGGATTTTTAAAACATTGTTTTCCAATAGAAGAATCTTTAGAATACTCCTATTGGCCCAATCCAGCTAATGTTAATTGATACAAACTTTCAATGAAAGCAACGGTATTTAAGTAATCTGCAACAAAACACAGGTGCTACTGGTGGGGTAGGGGAGTTTGACCCAGAAATTAAGATATCTCCTTTTCTGCATAGGGTTGCAGGTCCCGGGTTTGTAGCTATAAGATCAAGCTGGACCCAGGCCTCCTGCTCGATAAACAGGCAGCAGTAGTGGCTAGGGGTGCCCTTCATCAGCTTTCACCTGGCTCTTCCGGGGCAGGAAAGTTCTTGTCACTGGTGTGCATGCCCAGGTAACATCTAAATTAGATTACTGCAATATATTCTACATGGAGTTGACCTTGAAGACTGTCTGGAAGCTACAATTAGTACAAAATGCTGTGGTCAGAATGTTGACTGGAGTGAATTTTAGGGACCTTATCATTCCAGTCTTCTTCCATCGACACTGGCTCCCAATCTGCTTCCAAATCAAGGTGCTGGTATTGATGTTTAAAGCCCTATATGGCTTGGGGCCAGCGTACCTGAAAGAACACCTACCCATCCACTCTGGTCATCTTTGGAGGCTCTGTTTCAGGTGCCTGTGTCATCTGAGGATTGACAGGTGGTAACCCAAGACAGGGCCTTCTCGATGCCAAAACTTTGGAACTCTCTCCTCAGTGAAATTTCTTCCTCCATTATTGTCTTCTTTTTTAAAAAACACAACCCAAATTTATTTAAAAATTCAACATTTACATGTCATAAAAACTGGAAACTCGAAAAGAACATGAAGTAACTCAACTGTTTGTCTTCTGCTAGCAGATGAAGTTTTTTGTTTTGTTTTGTTTCGCATTCTTCTGCTGTCATCAATCCTTTTCCATGGTTGTGTTGTTATATGTGATTGTGTGTGTTTATATGTTTTACTGCATTGTTTAAATATTTTATTTACGCTTATATTTTAAATGCCATTTTTATGTCTTGATGTGTTTTAATCTTGAAAGGTTTTAATGTTTTGATGTTTGCCTTTTTGGGTGGAAAGGTGGCATAATAAACAAACAATAAATACTCCACTGGTTAAATAAATATTCCAGTGGCTTCTATGGGACTAGTTACAACTAAATTTAGCTAACCTTCTTTGCTATTAAGATAAATACCTTTTCTAATTTACTGACTTAAAAAAAAAGAGATTATTTAAGTAGCTTGTTATCTATGAATAAGTATTTGGTTTATGGTATGGACATACCTGAATAAGAGAAACGTTGTGTAGACTAAGTCTGAAGAGGTAGTTCCTGTATGAACAAGCAAAAGAAATGAAGTGTTAGGTTATACAGAATTTTTAAAACAAATAAAGAAAACATTGCATGTTTATGACTAAGTAACAGGACTCTTGATTTTTGTGGGGAGCACACCAGCTCCCGAGGATCAACAGTGGAACTTTCCAAGCTTATGTACTATTGCTATACAAAGAAGCCTTAATGCCTGGCCAAATGCAAAGGCTGCCATTGCTTTTGATAAGCACTGGATCTAGCAGAGGCTACAAGCAGAGGAATCCAGAGCTTTGATCATTAAAAGAATCTCCTCCAACATGACCTTATTCACTTAATCGGGGATTTGTGATAACAGGACACTTGGCACACAACTCTGGTTATACTTATCTGATGTTCTGGAGCAGAGCAGAACAAGAAAAACAGAAATCCTAGTATTCTTCTGTTCACACCCATGTGATCTTGACAGATCACCATTATGAGGAAGGAACAGAAATATTACAGGGCAAAAGAAAAGGGGTTGGACACAAAATCGCCATCTGAAGGAAGTTTCTTCTAATCACACTCTGAGTTGGCTACAAGGTAGACAGACAACTTGCCATGTGGAGGCAGCAGCCTGCAGAAACAATTTAAGAGGCCTCCAGATGATGACTGTATTCTGCATCATCCTTGAGCCTGAGATGGTGAACAGTCTCTCTCTCTTTTTTTTATCCCCTGCAGCTCACTGTCTTTGAGCCAAGAAAATTGTTTATGCAGGAAAGTGCCTGATATTGTTTTACAAGGAAGACTGGCTTTGATTTATGAATCCAAATTTCCCTCCCTCCCTTGAATTTCAAGCTCTAAACACATCTCTTGCCTGTAAATCTTATCTAGATACACTAATGAAAAGCTTGCTTGCAGCTACAAGATCATATGATCAACACACCTGTTTCTCATGGTGCTCATCAAAAAGCTTTGTCTTTGCCTGTGTTTGATTCTGAAGAGTCAGGATTTAATTATTGAATTACTCACGTGCACCATGTTTTGCCTGCCCACTTCTCTCCTGCTAAGTTCCTGACCTGGACACTAATGCTGCCGCACTGCTCATTCCCACCCCATTCAGGTCCCATAACAAGCTCTAGTGGGCAGGGTCCCACAGAGTGGCTCCTCACCATGCCAGCACTGTCCAGTTTCTGCGAAAAGAAGGATTTAGTCCCCATTCTAGAAATCTTCAGGACACTAACTGACCACTAATTTGCTAGAACTGTCCTCCAGTCAGTTACCACAGCTAAAAAGACACTGGACAAAGTTTACTTTTAGTTGCTTTACAAATCATTTTCACATGATTTATAACGCCTGCAGATCCGCCATGACCCAAAGGCTTGAGGCCAGCCAAGACTCGCAGCTATATGATGAATTTGCTTTATCGGGCTACTCTGTATAGGTGAAACGGCATTTAATCAAACATTTGCATGCTTTCAGCATCTCCAAGGCACCTCTAATCATCTAGCCATACATTTAACATTTCTATGCTTATTCTGTGGATTTTCTTGTTTCTTATGAGACCGAAAATTCAGATGGAGTTTTATTGTCTTTGGCTTTGAGTAAAAACTTCAATTCCTCCATGAGTTTTTTTCTTCCATCCTTTAGGGAAATCACATCTTGCCATTACAAAACTAATACAGAAGATCCAGGGCATGGCACATCATGAAATCTCTGCTGTATTCCTCAGGGAGTCTGACCACTCTACAAGCCTCAGGCCCCCATTCACCCCAAGGAGAACTGCCTGCGATTTAATGATTCTATATTACTGCAGTGTTGTTAAGAATGCTATTTAAATGCATTGGTTTTGAGATGCTTATAATAATTTTGTCGAAATCTGGGCTTGTAGAAACACTGTATATTTCGAATAAATAAACAGCTTTAATATTACAGATATTTCCTTTGCAGCTATTGGATGGAAAAGGGATGACCAATCTATCATAAAGACACTATGAAGAAAGCATATGAATAATAGTAGCTCGATATGGCAACTTTCCTAGTAGAAGCAGAAAGTCTACTGATAAAAAAAATATAATAGATTGTTAAGGCGGGTCATTAATTTGAGATAAATCACTTCCAAGATTACTGTGTATATAGAGTGCCCCTTCCTATTATACAGTGCAGCTATTTAAAATTCCAAATTTAGCATAAGGGAAACAACTTGTATAATTTTTCAGAATATGGAGAATGGATAAACCTGTAAAGGTGTTAGTGGAATTTTAAAATTTTGTGTTGACTACAAAAATTCTTATGGGAGGGGTGTTTCACCTGCCAGCCTTACCACAATGCACACAATGTATGTTCTCATTAGAAATATCTGGCAAATCCATTGTGCATTCTCAGTCTCCCTGGAATCCAAAACACTTTTCTCAAACCCAGGTGATAATGGTAGAGATGAGGCTAAACTCCACCACCATCAATCTATTAGTCAGTGCCAAAGAGTCTTTGTTCAAACGCAAAACTGAGGCCTCTGGGATCCAAAAAGGATTCCGGATAGGGAGACTCTGGCAGGCACCCACATTAAAAATCCAAGGCAGTCAAAAGTTAGGTTGTTTCATCTACCTCTAGATCACAGCTGAGGGTTCATTGTGTTTTCATACTGCTGTTAGCACTAATTCTGCATTCTCCTAATACTTTCTTCAAAATCCTGCTTCACCCAAGTCTGCATAAAAGCTGCTTATGGACATGCCAAGTACAAGTTGCCTGAACATAGAACATACTATCACTCTCTACACCTACCCTGTTATAATCTTGGTTGCTTTTATGGGAAGGGAGAAAGGAGGGAAATGAGAACATTCAGTAAGCAAGGGATGGAAGACAACCTGAAGACATCTAAGAAGCTACAACCTACCCTGATTTATGATAAAAGCAGAGAATGCCTTTCGGAGGTTTGTACGTATTTCACAGTACACTCAGAGCCATGTTGCCCTTTCTGCAAAGCTCAGCTATTCAGGCACTGTGCCCATTAGCCATGGGGAAGTTATTTAACAGAAATCTCCCTTCTAATTAAAAATAAATTATAATCTACCACCCTGCTAGGGTGCACGGGAAGTATTTCTACCCAAGTCACTTACAAACATAGCACTTGAACTGGGTGGATGTGCATTCTAATTTGATCACTTAGAGAGAATGCTACAAACATAACACCACCACTGAATCGTCATTATTCACATTGTTTCTGAACACACGTGGCATGTGAATATAAATCACCATTCTGATTCAGTTTCAGGCATTATCCTTTTCTGCTCCTTTTTCTTCATGACCTCAAAATCTGAAGAAACAAGCAACCACAAGCTTTCCCAAGGGATAAGAGTACCTCAGCAAGCAATCTATCAAATGTTTAATTATTTGTTTTTTCCCTTTAATTTTTTAAAATCCCAACTTTCTTCGTGCTCAAGGCAGCAGACTTCTGATTCAATTTAAATTCAGAATTTTTTAAATCACAGAATTAAAATCAGAAAGCAGATGCAGCCACAGAATACCTCAAATCCCAAATGAAAAGGCATAACCTCAAACATACTCCAAAAGACACAGAGAAGAAGCCCCATTCCAAAAAACAGGGAATATTGTGGCAAAATTCTGAATTAGAACAAGGAGATCTGTATCTGACAGGCATAGTGAATGGATTCATAGAATCTGCAAAACGAAACAGGCCATGTGGGTTTGTGCAAGGAGAGATGATCCTTCAAATATGTGAGTCCCAGGACTTTACAGGGAAGCATGAGGGCTATTTTTGGGCAGGAACGCACAGGAACAAAGTTCCAGCTGGATCCCGAGTTGGCCACGCCCAGCAGGAACTCATTAGCATAAAAGGTCACACCCAACAGCAGAAACTCATTAGGACTGGCTACATTAGGGGTTGGGGTGTGGCCTAGCATGCAAAGGAGTTCCTGCTACAAAAAAAAGCTGTGGGTTTTGACAACAAACAAGGTAAGCAGAATAAGAAGCAAAAGGTGGGTGCGGCCAGATGACCACACTTCTGGTAACATGGGGTGTGTGGCCTAATATGCTAATGAGCTGTACTGTCAGGGGTGTGGCCTAATATGCTAATGAGTTCCTGTTGGGCTTTTTCTACAAAAAAAGCCCTGGGAAGCATTAAGAACTTGATTTGAACTTGATTTGAACTTGAAATAAATAGGCAGCCAGTGCAGCAGAATACACTCAAAGTGGCCCATATTAGTAAGCGAGCAGGTGGGAACTTTTTGCACTAATTGTAGTTTCTAAGTGGCTTTCAAGAGTACCTCCACATGGAGAGTGTTGCAACAGTCCAACCAAAGAGATTACAAAAACACAGATCAGTAATGACAATCATCAATTCTATCAGCTAAGATACACTCTCTTGATATGCAACCTGGAAAACGATACAGCTGGTTCATCTCCATTACCTGCACCCATTCTACAGAAGAAAGCTCTTCTAGGCAATTTTCACTGTGTTGGAAACTATTCCTCTTTGACAAATACAAATAAGTTAACTTTAACAATCCTGGAGCATCCACTGCAGAAATATCAATGCAGAGTACCTCAATGCTTCGTAAGAGGTAGCTAAAGAGCAGGCACTGGAGAACAAAACTAGCTCTGCAGCTATTTTGGGCATGGTAACAAAATGTTGGGCATGGTAACTTAGGATATGCATAAGACAATTTCACATTCAAACTGAGGGCCCAGCAAAATGGTCTTGCAATAAAATTCTGGTAACGCCCTCCCCCACATTTCTCCATTGCAAAGCAGTTGGTGGGTAGGGGGGGCGCTGAGGACAAGGGACACAAAGTGTTTTAACATTTCCCCACCTACTGACTTTGTGGAACTGGTTCGTATGGTACATGATGCTTTTTGATTAAATTTCCACCCACATGCAGGGTACAGCTGAAATCCTGTTCTCTGAAGCATAATCTGAGCCAGGGCATTTTTTGTAGAAAAAACCCAGCAGGAACTCATTAGCATAATAGGCCACACCCAACAGCAGAAACTCATTAGCATATTAGGCCACACCACATGTCTTCCCTTAGCGTGCCTGGGTGCCCCGCAGCTGCAGGGAACCCGGGCAAGCCCCCCTTGAAGGGAAGGAAAAACAGTTTAAACTGCCTTCCCTTGGTTTGCCCGGGCACCCTGCGGCTGAAGGGAGCCTGGGCAAGCCGGCCCTTGGACAGGCCGGGGAAGGCACAGGGAGGCATTTAAATGCCCCTGATCCTTCCAGGGGGCTCCCCTGGCCCACCCACCTTGGAGTTGCCTTCTCTCTGTAGCCAGGCCTTCTCTCTGTAGCCACGCACGCAGACGTTTTGGCTGTAGTAGGTGTGGCCAACTCTGAAGCCAGCCGGAACTCCATTCCTGTGCGTTCCTGCCCCAAAATAGCTCTGATCTGAGCACTGGTTTCCTTTTGCTATATTCCCAGCAAGTTTGTTCTCTTGAACTCAAGATAGCTCGTTTGGAAAAACTCTGCACAGAAATAGAACAAATTTAGAATCCAGCAGCACCTTTAAGACCAACAAAGGTTTATTCAGGGTATGAGCTTTCATGTGCGTGTTGGTCTTAAAAGGTGTCATTGGGCTCTAAATTTGTTCTACTTCTTCAGACCAACATGGCTGACCATCTGGATCTATCTGCATAGAAAGGTGGATGAAACATTCAAGGCTACTGAAGACAAGCCCCACTCTTGAGACAAGACCTTTCAGCTTGAGCTGAGTGCTTATGTGAACTTCTCTACCTGGCTGCAGTGGTAGCACAAGAAGGGAAGTCACCCTTAAGCAGAGCCCTGAACTCCAGGGATCATGGGGAATTTAGATTACAGTTCTAAGCAAGTCTACTCAATAAGGCTTACTCCCAGCAAAGATTGCAGCACAGGGTCTTCGGAGCAGTCAATGGGCTCGGAATCCTAGAAACTACAGATTCCCAAGCAGGAGGCTCCTCCTTCCTTCAGCTGTTGCTGGTAAATGGGGCTGAAGGCGGTCCAGTATTGAAAAATAACTGTTAGGTGATTGGTGCCCAATTCAGAATATGAGCATATATTATAAGCATGCCAACTATGTATACCAGAAAGTGTAACAAGACTTTCAGCAACACCACTACTTATTTTTTTAAAAGCAATAAAAAAAAGGTTCACACAGGAAGGATAGTGTGATCTATAAGGAAACGCCTTCCCGTATTAAGACACACATGGCTGTGTCATCTGAGATAAACCTGAGTCACTTGGGATAACTTGAGGGATGGTACCAGTCTGGATTTGGAGCATTTGCACATTTGCTCAGCCCAAATAACTTGTACCACAGCAATGAGTCGGCTTTAACACACCTCACTGAGTACCAGATTAGACTGGATTTAAAACTTCCAGTCCATTAAAGGCTCTAAGATATATAGTCTGACTGTAGGTTCAAAACCTGGACTGAAATTACCCTTTCTGTTCCCTTTTTTGCTTCAGAAAACCCCCAAACCTTTTGATTAAGGTTTTAAACAGCTACAAATAAATATAACCATATGATTTACCTGCACCTGTTTCTTTTACTCTGTCTTTCACAGAAGCAGTTTCCTAACCAATTTCAAGGGTCCTTTGAATTTTTCTGTAGATTTCAAAAGAAGGGCCTTCCTTTCCCACAAGGTCACATTACCAGACATTAGTAGCCCCGTGATGTGACTTTTAAATCAGACCATTCCCTTTGTCTCCCAGGAAACACAGAATGAGCATGGTTAGCAGGAATGAGATTGTTCGCTCCTCATGCCTTGCCTTGACAATTCTACAAGACTTCAGATGCCCTCTTTATAATGTAGATAAAAATCAGACATTCTCATGTTTTTGGCCTCTCCATTAACATGTCAAACAGGCAAGATAATTTCTCAGTGAAACATGACTTAGTAGGGTAAACACAGCAGATTACAAGATAGTACTAATGCAACCCACTTGGACATCAATATCCTAGCTCATTCTGTTTTATGTGGGCATTAGATTGAAAGATGCTGTACATCACGGTTTGTCGTTGTTGTTGTTAATTTCCTTTTCACCATACCCTTCTTCCAAGTGCTTGGGGTGGCTTACACAGTTGCCCTCTCAACAACCTTGCAGTGTTGGTTAGGCTCTGAGAAAGTGAATGACCTCAGGCCAGCCTCTCTCTCAGCCTAACATCTTGCAAGGCTCTTGTGAGGATAAAAGCAGAGGGGAGTACGCACACCCATCTGAGTTCACTGAAGAACAATGACATAGAGTCAGCATATATTGGTTACAATCAAACTCAGATTCGGCCAGGAAGAATTTCAAATCTTAAATTCTATGCAATAAAAGGGTAAAAGACATGGACTGAGATTATAGGACCTATGGGAATGGCCATAAAGCCAGTTTGGTGTAGTGGTTAAGTGCACAGACTCTAATCTGGGAGAACCAGGTTTGATTCCCCACTCCTCCACTTGCACCTGCTGGATGACCTTGGGCAAGCCATAGTTCTGATAAGAACTGTCCTTGAAAAAGAGCAATTTCTGTCGAGAGCTCTCTCAGCCCCACCTACCTCACAGGGTGTCTGTTGTGGGGAGGGGAAGGGAAAAGGAGTTTGTAAGCTGCTCTGAGACTCCTTTGGGTAGTGAAGGGCGGGGTACAAAACCAATCTCTTCTTCTTCTTCTTCTTCTTCTTCTTCTATACAGGGAACAGAACCTTCATATAAGTACATGAAGCTGCCTTATATAAGTACATGAGGCGCCATCACAGAGTGCCGTGCTCACAGTGAATATTTAGTATTCCAGCCTTCCATGTCTTGACAGAAGCACCAGGTTTACACTAGTGGGCTTCTCTCTGTAATGATTGGTGTTTTCTAGGACAAACAACAGAACATTAATTGTTGAGTCCATCCAAAGGCTTTCCTGTTCATTTATTTTCATACCTATATTTCAGTCCTCTATGAAGAGCTTACAGGGCCTTCCATAGAGTTCCCAGGCACAAGTGAACACACAGTTTCAATAATGCTACAGCATCTGCTGTGACACGACGCTTCCTGTCTCCAACGTCAAGGAAGGAAGCACTTTTCATCTCAAGGCTGGAGAATACTGTGACCTACCTGACCGTCTAAATTGATATCCTGGTATCTAACCAGACACTTTAAACTGTGGATCATTCTTCCATTCCCCCCAAAAGCCTAATGTGGCTTCTGCCTGCCTGGGTATATCCTGCCACCAGAATGCTTCCAACCCATTTCCATCAATGACAGCCTACCAGAATATATCAGAGAGAAAACATTTTATAACTCCTTAGCATGCTGGCATTGATCTTGGCAGGTAGAACAGAAGATTCTTTATTTCTGCTGTGATATATCCTGGCTGCTCTTGCAACTGCTGTGAAAGGAAGATTGTCTTCAAAAAATGCTTCTCACACCCATATTTCCAGCCGCCTCTAGCAGCAGAGTCCACGCCTCCTGCTGCGCCTTTTGAGGAGATGATAAATGCCTGTACTTAGGTCTTGAAGCCATCTTTTGTTTCCAGCCACTTGTCACTGTCCCATACTGCGCTACCAAAATGTGTTGAAGCGCTCGCCTATCTCACTGGGTCTCATAACTGTCCCTCTTATTAAGCATGTGGAGTTCTTATACAACATCCATTCCGAACAAAACTCTCTGACACGAGTCTAACTTGCTGAAGACACAGAGGATGTACCTATGAATCACAAGCACCTTGGATGGATTTGCAGGAAACTGCCTCCATAAAGCTTGAGCACCTCAGTCATAAATTCATCTAAGGCATTTTCCCAGGGGATCTTTGTATGAATAAAATCTCACACACTCGGCACACTTCAGAAGCATTGCAAGCAAAAGGAGGGAAATATTTGGAATCCAAACTTTTTAATATATTATACCCATACTTCATGTTCTTAATCACTAGGCACCTATATGTCTCTTCCCCTCTGACCTTGGTAAGTCCTGCACCAAGCACATCCCATGCCTTTGGATGTGTCTGTATAAAGATGGAGCATTTTGCAGTTGCTGTGCAGATACTGTGTATTTGCCTCTTAAAAAGGTTGTCCTTTCAGGAACAAAAGGAGTTAAATCTTGCTTCCTAGGCTCTCACACCTGTCATAAAAGTCTGTTCAGTATTCCTAAACAGTGATGGAAGACTCAGAAGAAGCCTGGAATGATGAAGTACAGCAGAACAGGTATGGGGTGGAGCGTTCATAAATAACCTCAAGCTGCCTTGACTGGAGAACAGCAGCCTCTGGAGCTTTCCAAATTCACAAATCAAATCTGAATGAAGAAATAGTGAATGGTAAAACTAGGCATCTGACCTTTTGTGGGGGCCACGTTTTTATAGGAAGCGGCCATCGGGGCATAACAGCTAAGAGTGTAACTTACAATCCGAGAAGCACCATGTTTAAATCTCAGTTACCAGCTCAGTGGATAGCCTCTGGCTAGGCACTCTCCCATTCTAACAACATGATGCTAATACTACAGAGCAAATTATTGGAGTCATATAGGAGGTACTTTGAGCACCTTGGGAAACTATGTTATAGAAAGCATCGTGATAGCAATAAAAGCACATTTATGAAGGAATACAAATGTCGTGATGGGCTTTTGTGATGTTGTGATGGGCAAACATGCAAGTCATATATATGACTTGCATATCTGCAAGAAGTAATGTTCAGAATAATTCTGTTTGAGAAATTTTACTTCATTTTAATTAAACATCATAACAAGCAAAAAGGCTGTAGTGGGATGCACCATTTCCTATCAAGAACACAAGCGATCCTTTCCTTTTTATTCAAGCAAGGTTTCATAAGGCTAAATGGCTGACACTTTAGGAATGAAAAGGCACGCCCTGACCGTCTGGACATATCTCTTCACCAACACGTCTAGTATTTCTTTTAATTTAGGCAGCACTATGCTAGTTCTGAATTTTGAACATGTGGACAATTCCTAGCTGAGAAAAGATTTTACAGCAGCCTGCGATCCTTGGGAGATGACAGCTTTCTGCTTCATTAAGTAGCCGTTTTTATCACTCCCCAACCTCCAAAAAGGAATGGCAATTTTCTCATCTTTAGCATTATTACCATGTTTCTAAAATCCTTCGACATAAATTACAGCTTTTCTTTAAAACTAACAGTGAGTGTGCTTACAAGCTGGAAAAGCAATCTCTTTGCCACACAGTAACCTGCAGGGAATGAGCTGGAGAAGCAATCCTACTCCAATTAGAAGATTCTCATTTACCTGGCTCCTACAATGAGCTGGTTCCTGTTGGCATCCAGAGCAAGCTGAGAAAAGT
Organism: Gekko gecko; assembly: GCA_029375565.1. Classification (NCBI taxonomy): domain Eukaryota; kingdom Metazoa; phylum Chordata; class Lepidosauria; order Squamata; family Gekkonidae; genus Gekko; species Gekko gecko. The sequence goes on along the minus strand of JAPDNY010000003.1, from coordinate 70,829,881 downwards.
CCCGCACACCTGGATAAGTGAAATTTGACACCCAGGGCTTCAGTTCTGCAAAGAAAATGAAAACAACAAAAAAGAATAGGGAATGCTGGCATAAATATGAGAAGCAACAGGTTGTCCAGGACATGTCATTAATGCATTTCCTATGGAGCATCTGGCGAAAGGTGGATAACTAACCATTTATTTAAAGGGTCTTTCTATATTCGGTGAGCCCCCTCGAGGGGCAAAGGAAGTGTCTATAAGCATCGACTATAAGAAGTCATTTTCCTATAAATGGAGGATGGCTCTCAAAGAGAACACCGGTTTCAAGCCTGACATAATGACCTCTGGGCAAGAGCTACTGTTTACAAATTCCATGGCATTGGTATTGGAAATCATTTCAGTGCATGTCTTTCCCTCCCTCTTCCCGCCCCCACCCAAGAAGAGCAGAAACTATGCTTTTGTTTATTAAAACAATTTTCCGTCCTGTAAAGTTCTGTAAAATGGCTTACAAGCCATTATTTTAAAAAATGCACTGCAATATTAATGAAAAGAAATGACATAGATCAGCAGCTAAAAAAGCAGTTATCAAATCAAATGACAGTTAGCAACCTGAAACATAAGAACCAGAAATTCAGACTCCTCACAGAACAGTTTTTATCTGTTGGCAGATCTGCCCATAGAAGAAATGAACTTCCAAGCAGCTCCAGATGCATCTGACTCTAACAACTGTCTCTAGTAACGGTCTCTTACCAGGCCAGATAGAAATGTGGCTCCCAATTGTTCTCCTGGTGGTAAAGACAGATGCTAGAGACATGTAATCTTACAGTGTTTAACAGTTAAAGTAAGCATACTGAATTGAGTCTGGGGAAAAAAACTGGTGGCCAGAGAAGATGGTATAAAATGGAGAAAATGTGTTCATGGCTGCTTGCCCCTACTAACCATCTGGTAACTGCATGATGCACCATTTCCCAACGGTCTTCAAAAGCAGTCTCTCATATAGCATAACAAACAGTCGAGTCTGAACATGGGTAACTATGGCCCTTCTTTCTAGAGAAGTATGTAGCTGGTGCAACATTCATACATCACTCGGACGTGACATAGGCACACCAGTAACATTGCGGGTGACACCCTGGTTTTTGGGCAAAACTCTATGGTAAAATCGCCCTCAAACCATAGAGATTTGCCCAAAAAAACAGTGTCCCCCCACATCACCAACACACCTACATCATTTCTAGGTAATGTCAGTGTGTGAAACATGATATCACAGTTTGGGAGTGGGGGAATTTCCTCTCACCAGCCAGCTGGCCACTGGTGGGCAGAAGTCCGTGAAAGCTGGGGATTCTCCACCCCCACCTGGGGTATGGTAACCCTACTGATAATGAAGATGAGTTGCAGGATTGCTTCTGAGCAACTGGTTGCAAGCATGACCCTTAGGCATGGGACTATAAAACCAGACAAGAGAGACTGTTAGGTGTGGACACAACACGTACAATAGATGCTAAGCCACCGACTGCCTTGCCTGACTTCTGGACCCCTGACCTTGGATTGAATGATTCTGCTTTGCCTGACTTCTGGACCCTTGACTTTGGACTGAATGACTCTGCTTTGCTTGACTTCTGGACCCCGCCCTGTACCAAATGGCCCTGCCTTACCTGACTTCTGGCACCCGATATTCAGAGCCTGCAAGCCGATACAACAAGTTCAAAAGTCCCTCACCCTAATTTTATATCTCAATAACAACAAATTCTTGAACTGAAATATTAGATTGGGGGAGGAACAAATCAAACGTTTCATTCAAACAAACGTAAAGCTTAACCCAGAAAATATTTTAGTTGGAAAAATACTTTTAAAATTTGAGAGACAATATAGCATGCAGTTCCCCACCATTATTTAAATTTAAGGGGGGAAATCAAAGACACTGAAAATTCTCGACACACCCAAAGAACTGTCCATCGTATGTCATCTATTTCAACTATTGTGGCTGATCCAGCAGCAATATAGCACTCTTATATGCACTTTGAGGTAGGCAGATATTGGCAATATTTCCAAAATCAGATAAGGTCAAAATACTAATGGAAGCTTTTGCACTATCAATTGGTGCTCCTCTTGAAGTCTGCCTTGCGTGGTACTTATTAGCCTCTTCACAGGAGCAGATAAAAAGGCAAGAGTTTTTCTAGAGCAGGAGTCCCCAACCTTTTTGAACCTGCAGGCACCTTTTAAATTCTTACACAGGGTGGTGGGTGCAAGCACAAAACGGCTGCCAGAGAAGGTGGAGTCAACCACATCCAACAGCAGAAACTTATTAGCATATTAGGCCACACCCCCATGTTACCAGAAGTATGGTCATCCGGCCACACCCACCTTTTGCTTCTTATTCTGTTTACCTTGTTTGTTGTCAAAACCCAGGGCTTTTTTTGTAGCAGAAACTCCTTTGCATGTTAGGCCACACAGCCCTAATGAGTTTCTGCTGTTGGGTATGGCCTATTATGCTAATGAATTCCTGACGTGCGTGGCCAAGTCAGGAGCCAGAACTCCTTTCCTGTGTATTCCTGCCCAAAAATAGCCCTGAGCAGTTCTAAAAGAGACCTCTAGGACTCCTTCCTCCTGAGAGAAGGGCTAGTGAGATCCCAGGCAGCTTGACCACTCCGTTTGCTGAAGAACTGAGCAGCTACCACCCCCTTCACTGACCTACACTCCCTGGCAAACAGGAAAAGAAGAGGAGAACATTATGAGTAGTTGAGTCCTAGAGTGGCAGCTTCTTATATATAAGAAATCACTGAAAAACTACTGGGAGGGCAACAACACACCCAAGATGGCGTCACATACACCCCATTCAACAGGTTATTCACATATTGGACAGTGGCTTCCTGCTTCTCACACTGCTTCCAGCTTCCTGCTTCTCACACTATGATCTAAAATACCACTGCTAAAGGGGGCAGCATTGGTTAAGTAGGGCCATCCTTACAGGGGTCCAGAGGATGCTTTGAAGGCAAGGGGCCGTGGTTCAGTAATAGAGCATCTGCTTGGCATGCAGAAGGTCCCAAGTTCAGTCCCCAGCAACTAGAGTTAAAGGATCTGGCAGTAGGTGATGTGAAAGTCCTCTAGCCTGTGACCCTGGAGAGCTGCTGCTAGTCTGACTTGACAGTACTGACCTTGATGGACTGATGGTTTGGTTCAGTATAAGGCAGCTTCATGTGTGCCTCTTGGGGATGGATATCAAAGGTTTTAGCGAGAGAACAAAAAGCACATGGCCATCCCTTTTATCCCCAGCATGGAATGTTAAGGAAAACGGTAGAGCTAAACTCCCTTTGTTTAACATTGATTGGTGAGCTGTGCAGAAAGGGTGGGCATTCTTCCTATTTGGCTCCAGAAAGACTACTGGGCAGACCTTACCATAATTTACAATTTGTGGGGAGGGGGCACTCTCTCCACCATTCTTTCCTCCCCTTTTCCTCTACTTTTATTTGTTGTTGTTCAGTTGCACAGTTGAGTCTGACTCTTCGTGACCCCATGGACCACATCATGCCAGGCCCTCCTGTCTTCCATCGTGCTCCAGAGTTTGCTTAATTTCATGTTCGTTGCATTGATAACACTGTCTAACCATCTCATCCTTTGCCGTCCCCTTCTTCTTTTACTTTCAGTCTTTCCCAGCATCAGGGTCTTCTCCAGTGAGTGCTCCCTTCTCATTTGGTGGCCAAAGTATTTGAGCTACTTTTATACCTCTCACTTTCTCCATATTGCCACCCCTTCTCTTACTCTCTTCCCCATGTCTGTCACCCCCTCTGCCCCCTACCTCATCATTCTCTTTCTTGTGCTTTCTGCCTCCTGCCTCCTGCCCCAGTCCCTCTTTCCCTCTTTCTGCCCCCCAACCTCATCATTCTCTTTCTGTTTCTGATTCTCTACCCCATCAATCTCTTTCTGTCTCCATACCCCAGCACTCTCTCTTTCTCTCTGACTGCCCCCACACCCTTGCCGAGCTCCCCCTCCCCCGCTGCTCTCGGTAGCTCACCCAGAGTTGCTCTGTGTGGACTAGCTAACCTCCCCTCCCCTTCCTCACAGGGTTGCCCAGAGCAGCTCCAGGCAAGCCAGCCCAGCTTCCCTCCTCCCCTTGCTGCTCTTAGAGGCTCACCCTGGAGCTCCTCCAGCTGGCCTACTGAGGCTTCCCCCTGCCCCACTCTCAGTGGCTCACCCGGAACTACTCCGGGCAAGCCATCTTACCTTCCCTCCCCTCCCTTGCTGGCTTGCCCAGAGCTGCTTCAGGCAGGCCTACCGAGGCTTTCAGTGGCTAGTCTGGCCCAGCTCCAGGCCTGCCAAGGAGCCTCCCGCATTGGGACTTTCAGAGGTAAGTGCACTGTATGTGTCTGCACAGACACTTTTAACTGGGGGAGGCTTAAATCCTCCAAATGTATTTTTTAAAACTTTTCAGATTTTTTTTTTTGCGCAAACCTAGATGCCCCCAAGTGTGCAGAAAGATCTCTTTACCCTCCATGTGCCCCCTATCTGCAGAAATAAGTATCTGCACACAGGGGGCACAGTTGGGAATTAGATATGTAGATTATTCTTACCCATTTCCCATTCTTAAACTGCCCATATTTGGAATTCTCCGTACTCATGACTAACCAGGTGGTCTAGTCAACACAAGTATTAAGCAAAATGTTCAGACAAGGCATTATTCAAAAACTTGTAATGAAGGGATGCACAGGGGTCTTAATTCCCACAAGCTCTAGCTAGGAAACCAGCAGTAGGCAAGGCAGGGCAGCTAGGAAGTAAAGAGAGCACAGATAAATAGCATCAGATGCAAAATGACAAGAGGGAGCCCCAAAGATGTTCAGATTGCACGGGGCATAAGCATCAGTCCCAACAGCAGTTGCCATCAGCAAAACAGAAACAGTTTAAAAAATCTGCATACAGCACTCATACGGGTAATACCATAAGGCTGACCAGAAAACCTCTTCTGGTGCCACAAAATCCACTGGAAGAGTTAATCTATGTTCAAACACTGGTGAGGCACAAACATTTCACCTGTGGTATTCACCTCACTAAGGAGCCCCCACCTTCTTTAACATGAGTCCTTGGCTACAAGGAATTTGCCCAAGCTTAAGGTATGGAGTTGAGCAAACTCCGGAGGACGATGGAGAACAGGAGGGCCCGGCATGATGTGGTCCATGGGGTCGCGAAGAGTTGGATTTGACCACGTGACTGAACAAAAACAACAACTTTTGGAATAATGCATTTCAAGTAGATGAGCTGGAAAATGCATGTGCTCCCCAGATTCCTGGGCATAGGTGTTCTTTTGGTGGCAAGGTCAGTCTGTAACAAACCTTTTTCACAATAGCAGATCTTAAGCTCCAAATTCCTCTTGTAATTTTCTGCTTGAGTTTCCATCCCCCCCAACCTTTTATTATACAGAAGACAGAAAGATGGGGGGGTGTCCCCCTTCCACATGTGACCCCAGAGGTTCAAGCATTATCTTGCTTTTTAAACAGCAAACACAGATAAAATTACAGGTGAAGAATTGAGAGGTGAAAAATATATTCACCGTTGGTAGCTCAATCCTTCTCATTATCGTTTTAAATGTCAATCAAGCCTGGGAAATAACAGGCAACTGTCCTGATTTCTATTTACAACCACGGGTGGCAGAGCATATAAAGAAAGCCTTTCCAATTATTAAATTAAAGGCTGCAAGACATGCATCTTCACAGCAAAATTCAAGCCTTTATAGTCATATAGTTGGAGATGATTGAACACAGCAGGGCTCTCTCCGCTAAGAGGGATCTAACTACAAGTCCTCAGAATTAATATGGAACATCACCATCAAACCTGTGCCCACTTTCCTATAAGAGGAAAGTGAATAAAATGGAAGGGGGGGGGAACACACCAGACGAAGGACACAGGTCTTTTTCCTGTTCAGCATATTAAATCTCATTACCCAGGTCATGAGCATCCCTAAGGGCACTCCACAGCTTTTATCTCAGAGTTCCAGAACCATATGAAGGTAAGGGCTCTTTTGTGTGCTCTACATTAGATTGAGTTTATACATATGGACCCAATGAATTATAGAATTTGCTTACATTTGGCCTTTCTTGGAGAGGTGCCCTTCCCGTCTTCAGAACAGTCTCTTTTAATTCTGGTTAAAAGCCTTAGAAATCAGTGCAAGTTTACATTTGCAAACGTATTCCTATATAAACACTGTGAAAAATGAGATCTAAAAAGGCCCTAGTTTGAATCTTTGGAAATGAGGGCGGAAACCTCAACACGAATGGCTTCAGAAGTATCATCAAGGTACCCCTTGTGCACTGACTTCTCAACCCAGAGGGAAAAGAAACACATATTTTTGGCTTTAAAACAAAAAAGTGTGATCATTTCAAGCAACCACAAAACCAGTGGTGTGATCCAGGCTTAAAAAAATCTTCTACAGTGCAAAAAAACCTGTCTTAAAAGAAAATCCGAAGTTTCAAACACTTTCACGAGACTCACTTGAGCACCCAAGCTGTGATCATGCATTTGCACGCATTCAGAATAGCATTAGCCTTCCATGCCTCCACCAATTGTTTGAAGTAAGAATTATTAAAATCACATTGAAATAAAAAATTAATGGGGAATTTTTTTTCCTTATTGAATTAATGTCCTTCTCAGCCTTTCTGACAGATTGCATACAAGTGGCTGCACACAGAAATCTCCACAAGCTCATCTACCAAATAGTGAGGGTGGGGGGGAAAAATGTAGGGAGCAGAAAGATGCACACAAAATCTCCCCAAAATGCATGGGAATGGAACACTCATTAACTAAGCCTCGGGGACTGAATGGGAGGATCCGGGGGGGGGGGGCCTCCTGTCTTCAGGGCATGAGCTATATAATGAAGAATGTAAAAGAGGTTTAGCCATTTGCAACACCGAGTAGAGAGTATCATTTCTGCAAGAAGGATGTCAGAATGAGTATCTGAAGAAAGTTTGAGTCCGGCGGCACCTTTAAGACCAACAAAGTTTTATTCAAGGTGTGAGCTTTTGTGTGCACACACACTTTTACAGATACCTTCTGAAATATATATTAATGATGAGTATTTATTACTGAAGTAGTGCCATCTATCCATAGTGTTCAATGAAAAGACATAACATTCTAGCCCAAGGAGCTTACCATTTAAAAAATGGCATGGGGGGGTTTCGGTTTCGGCGTCGCGAATGGCGGCCGCTTCTCGGGACGCTCCCGGAGGCGGTTAGCCCACGCGCAGTTAGGGGGGTCTTCGCGTGTGCAAAAGACCCTAGTGAGCCTTAGGTAAAGGCTCCAAACCGGGGCGCTTGGGGAGTAGCCTCTTTGCCGGCAGACAGCCGGGAAATTGAGGCTTTCTCCCCGCCCCAATCGGCCCCGCTGCGGCGTGCCCGTAATGGGACTTAGCGGCGCCACCGAATTCCAGGAGTGAAGACAGCGCTATGGCTTAAAATAAAAAGAAGTAGCATCGAATCGTGAGTTGGAGATCTATTTTGAAGCGTAAATCGGAGCCCCCTGCATGCGTATAAGCGTTGGGAGGAGGGAGGAGTTCCCACCCCTTTGAGAAGCAAGATCCACAAAGGGAGCGCGAAGGGGGCGAGAAGAAAAAGTGTTGGTGAAAGTACCGTTGGGGTTGCATGGAAGATTTCGATCATCTTAGCTTCCTGGGGGATGCGGCACGAACTTTTTAAAAGTAAACAAAAAAACAAAATGTCGATACTGGAAAAAGTCCTGCAGATACCGGAAGAGAAGAGAGGAGGGACTTCCGGTCCAGACAGCCCCCACAAGAGCTTGCTGTCAATCAACAGGAAAAGGAGATGCTGTGCCCCCTGCTGGAACAATTGCGGAAAATCAACGAAACTCTGTCTAAAATGGATAGTGTTCTCATCAGTCGACAGAAACAGATATCGGAAACAACTAGAAAGATGATGGAGATTGAACAGAAATCGAATTTGATTCTAGGTTTCCAGGGCGTTAAAGAGGAAGAGAAAGAAGATCTCGGATTTACCTTGACAAATGTCTTGGCACCCCTAACTGGCAGTGAAGCGATAAAATTAAAAGAAGAGGTGGATGAGGCTCCCAAAGCCTATTCCGCTTTTATAAAAGAGAATACTCTGCCAGTAGAAGGGGATGTTGAGCATAGCAAGCGACAAACTGGAGATCTAATTTCATCCGAAGAGTTTGTGGAGCCCAGGAAGCCTGAAAGCCAGAAGTTTAAGGAAAAAGAGAAAAGAAAGAAGAAGGATTTCATCTTTAAAATACAGAAACTTCTGAAGAGACACGCCAGCAGGGAGGAAGATGCAGTATTCCAAACTGGGACAAGCGAAGAAGACAGCAGCCCAGGGGAAAGTGGTGATGGAACGGAAGACTTCAAAGTTAAAATGGACTCAATCCATAACTGGAAGAGATTTAAAAAGAAGATATTTTGAGGACTGTTCGTGTAACATCTGGAAGGAGCTGTTTAATTACTAACCCCAATGGACTTTACTAACTGCATTAACAGAGTGATTTTGGACTTCGCAATAGTTAAAAGAAGATCTTCTAACCACGATAGATGTCAAAACTGGTATTGGTTATTAACCTAAACTAACACTCACTAACAGGAAAAATTTCACTCCATCTTTTTCTTTCTCCATCTGTCTACCCTTCCTGTTTCTTATAAAAAGAATAAAATTCTCTCTTTTTTAAGAGAGTTTTACAAAAAAAAAAAAAAAATGGCATGGGGGGGGGACGACGACAAACAAAATGCAAGTTGCACTTACACATACTTGGGCATGAGAAACCAGGGTTGCTTACCTGTAAATGTTGTTCATTGAGTATCTTCTGTGCAGGCACACATGGAGGCTGCACATGTGCAGGTCTGCCAATCGGTAGGTATACAGCTCTAAGCCTCCATAGGGCGCTGTGTGCAGGAGCCAAAAGCTTGACTCCACCCACAGCCATGTGCTCCCGTGCACCACCGTCACTCACCCTCAGTTCCTCCATGCTGCCAAGAGCATGTTGTGGGGTGGGGGACGGGGACAGGGACGTGTGCCTGCACAGAAGATACTTGATGAACAACAGTTACAGGAAAGCAACCCTGTTTTCATCGTCAGTCTTCTGTGTAGTCCCACATGGGGATTCTAACAAGCCATATAAGGAGGTGGGAACATGCTCACCTATTTAAACAGGGAGAGGAGAACAGCCTTTCCAAATGCCGCTTCCCCTCTGGCTGTGACCTCTAAACCATAGTGTCACATGAAGGCGGCAGAAGGAGTCTAGGTGGCAGCTCTGCAGATCTCTTCCATTGGGACACCACCCTAAAATGCCACCAAGGACGCCACAGCTCTCATGGAGTGAGCCTGAAGCTCAAGAAGGGAAGGAGAATCAGCCAAGTCATAATAATACTTGATAGTCTGCACCAACCACCGGCAGAGAGTCTGTGGGGTAGCCCATTTCCCTACCCTTGGACCTGCAAACATATAAACAGAGAGCCCTCTCTACGGTACTCAGCCATGTGCTTCAAATAAAAATTAGTAAAGGTAAAGGTTCCCTTGCTCGAAAGCCAGTCGAATCCGACTCTAGGGTTGCGGTGCTCATCTCCGTTTCAAAGCCGAAGAGCCAGCGCTGTCCGAAGACGTTTCCGTGGTCATGTGGCCAGTATGACTAAACACCAAGGCGCACGGAACGCTGTTAAAAATTAAGGCCCTTCTAATGTCCAATGAATGGAGCTCTCACTCAGCTTCAGAAGTAGGATCTGGGAAGAAAACGACCATTGGACTTACCGTGAGGGGTCCTTCTCCTCTGAGGTCAGGAGGACATCTCCAATAGGGTTATTCCCACCGTGCCTGTAGGGAGGCAGGAAATAGTTTTTTCCCCTTCCCGTTGGCGCCTCCGGAATAGCCCATCTCAGTTCTGGGACTCTGAAAGCAGTGCTTGCAGCCTAAATGAAGTTGCCTTGCCCTAGAAAAACGTAACTGCAAAACAGTAATATCAAACTGAGTAAACAAGAAAGCTCTGCAACTATGAACAAAGGCAGAGTACAACCAGAGATACAAGAGAAGAAATCAGCACAGAAGGAGTAGAAGAGGAAGATGAGAATGGGAGGGCCGAGATGTCCTCCTGACCTCAGAGGAGAAGGACCCCTCACGGTAAGTCCAATGGTCGTTCTCCCTCTGAGGTGGAGGACATCTCCAATGGGACCTCCCGAGCAGTGTCCCTCATGCGGGTGGGTCGTCATCTTCCTCCATGTTAACGACGTGCTGAAGAATTCTTCTCCCAAAAGCCGCGTCTGCAGATGCAAGCGTGTTGATATGGTAGTGCCTTATGAAGGTGGAAATGGATGACCACGTAGCCGCCCTACAGACCTCTTCTACAGAAGCTCTATTGGTAAAGGCGGCATTGGTTGCTGCGCTCCGCAGAGAATGAGCTGTGATGCCACTGGGTACTTCCTGACCCGAGGCCCGGTAAGCCTCTGTGATACAGGCCTTCAGAACCGAACTTATTGCCGATCTAAACATCTTCTCCCCTGACCTAGGTGGAGATATATTGACGAATAAGGACTCTGTCTTCCTGCAATCCTCTGTCCTAGCTATGTAAATCTTGAGAGCCCGTTTTACATCCAAGGTGTGTCAAATCCGTTCCTTGGGGTGCTTGGGAGCAGGACAGAACGTGGGTAAACAGATCTCTTGAGAGCAGTGGAATCTAGAGCCTACCTTTGGCTGAAAGGTAGGATCTGTGCGAAGCACAACCTTGTCTTTATGAAAGACGCAGAGTGACGATTTCACTGACAGTGCCCCGAGTTCTGACACTCTTCTCGCAGACATGATGGAGACCAGGAACAGCGTCTTCATCCTCAACCATTTCAACCCCACCTCCCTGAGAGGCTCGAAAGGTGATCTGGTAAGAGCATTGAGGACCGTATTCAGCCTCCAAGTTGGGAAGCGATGGACCTGAGGCGGAGATTTTGCCACCGCTCCCTGCAGAAAGAGTTGGATGTGAGGATGTTTAGAAATCTTGCATCCTCCCAGAGAAGGGAGAACAGTGGAGAGAGCCGCTAACTGTCTCCGAAGAGTAGCAGATTTCAGTCCCAAGTCCAATCCATCCTGTAGGAAAGCCAGAATCGAAGCAACCGAAGGGGACAGTGGCTGCACCTTCTTGCGTCTACACCAGCGCACTAACGCCTTCCAAGTGGTGTTATATATACGGACCGTGGACTGTCGTCTGGATGCCAAAATGGTATCTAGAACCTGGGAAGAATAACCTAATTTCGATAGGTTGCTCCGCTCAATCTCCACGCGGTCAAACACAGCCAGGCCGGATCTGGGTGCCATACCGGACCCTGCAACAGCATGTCGGGAGCTATCGGAAGGACCAGAGGTGGAAGTATGGACAGCTCCTGTATCGCCGAAAACCATGGGCGCCGGGCCCAGTTCGGAGCCACTAGGATGACCTCTGCTCTGAGTTCTCGGATTCTGCGGATGGTTCTGGAAATCAGGACGAATGGCGGAAATGCGTATAGGAGACCTTGGGGCCAGGGCGTCGTGAGCGCATCTGTCGCCTCTGCCTCTGGATGAAAGAACCTGGAGAAGTATCTCGGAAGTGTGTGGTTCGTAGGGGAGGCGAACAGATCCACCATGGGACGTCCGAATCGAGCCACTATCATGTGGAAAAGACGTGGATGGAGGGCCCATTCTCCTTCCTGTATCTCCACTCGGCTGAGCCAATCGGCTTGCACGTTTTCGGTCCCTTTTATGTGTTCTGCCCTCAACGAGGTGACGTGTCTTTCCGCCCAAAGGAGAATCTTCATCGCCTCCCTGTGGAGCTGAGATGACCGAGACCCGCCTTGCTTGTTGAGGTGTGCCTTGGCCGATATGTTGTCTGTCCTTATCAGCACTTGTTGAGCACACAATTGAGGGGCAAAATGAACTAGAGACAAGCGGATCGCTCTGAGTTCCAAGAGATTGATTGGTAGTTTCTTCTCCGCAGGCTGCCACGTCCCCTGGACTGGAGTGTCGTTCAAGGTTGCTCCCCAGCCCAAGAGACTGGCATCAGTGAACAGCTCCCTGGTGTGGCTGACATAGTAACTTTTGCCTGCCAACAAATTGTCCATGTTTGTCCACCACCTTAGGCTCTTTTTGACTCCAATCGGTACCTGTAGGTTGAGGACCTTCTTCTCCATGATGGAGAATTGATGGGGACGGAGAAACATCTGCAACGGTCTGGTGTGTAGACGTGCCCATTGTATCATGTCGATGCTGGCGATCATCAAACCCAGAAGTCTGGCTAGCTCCATGAGGAGTGAGGACCTGTCGTTGTAAATTCTCATGGCGGTTTCCTTGATCTTCTGAGCCTTGGCCAGTGGAAGAAAGAGAGCATTCCGATTGGTGTCGATTACTGCTCCCAAATGTTCTATACGCTGCGTCGGCAGCAGGGAACTCTTTTCGAAGTTGATCAGGAACCCATGTTCCTGTAAACACTGTAGTGTTCGCTCCGTGTTGTTGATGGAGTCTGCCCGCGTGCTGGCCCTGATCAAGAGGTCGTCCAGATAAGGATGCACATGGATGCCCTGAGATCTGAGATGAACCACGGGATTGATGATCAGCTTGGAAAAGAGGCGTGGAGCCGTGGATAGACCAAAGGGAAGTGCTCTGTACTGGAAGTGTTGGTTGTAAATGCAGAAGCGGAGAAATCGCTTGTGTGCTGGGTGAATGGGCACATGGAGGTATGCTTCCGTCAAATCTATGGAAGTGAGGTACTCGTTGGGAGATAGAGAGTCCGCTACAGCCTTCAGAGTTTCCATGCGAAAATGTCGTAGTTTTATGAATCTGTTCAGAAACTTGAGATCCAGAATCACCCTCCAGTCTCCGTTCTTCTTGGGGACCATGAACAATATGGAGTAAACACCCCGTTTCCTCTCGTTGTCGGGAACAGGTTCGATGGCCTGGATCTCCAGTAGATGCTGTATAGCCCTGCTGATGATGGCTCTCTTGTTCTCTGATTTGCTGGCTGGTGATTTGAGGAACCGCTCTGGAGGCTGGTGCAGAAATTCTATCGGATAGCCCTGTGACACTACTTCTACTGCCCAGGCATCTGCCTGTGCGTCTGTCCAAGCTTTTGTAAAATGTAAAAGGCGGGCACCCACTGGAATGGGAGGATAGTCATGCCTGTTTGGGTTTGGCATCTCTGTCTCCCCGATCACCTCTGTTGAAAGGCCTGTGGAATCTGGGCGAGAAGGAGCCACGTTTGCCAGACTGCTTGGAAGCTTCCCACGAGGGCTTCCTGGTGTCCTGTCGAAATCTAGGGAGAGAGTGTTGGGTACGAAAGGACTGCGGGTTTCGCCGATTGAAGCAGCGCAGGGATCTGGGCATGGCTTTTTTCTTATCCCTGGTTTCCACCAGGATGTTATCTAGGGCCTCTCCAAAAAGACGATCTCCTTGGAAGGGATACGCTGTTACAATAGATTTGGAGAGAGAGTCAGCTTGCCAGGCGCGTAGCCAAAGTAGCCGTCTGGCCACTGCCGTGGACGCCATGGCCCTGGAAGCAAAGGAGATAATGTCCAGAGTGGCATCTGCTGAAAAGGAACTGGACTTAAGAACACGAGAAATTCCCTCCAGTATAGCTCGATTGTTCTCAGGAACAATTTGCATCAAGTTACGTAACCAAACGATTGCCGCTCTGGAAGCGATGGAGGTTGTAGAAGCCGCTCTTACCATCATGGCGATTGCCTCGTGGATCCTTCTGAGCGTTGCCTCTACCTTCTTATCAGTTTGGTCTTTGATGGTACCCAGGCCATCCTCAGAAACCAGACCTGTTGACTGGATAGCTGCGACAGGAGCGTCCACAGGAAAAACCTGCAATAACTCATTGGCATAATTAGGTAAAGCATATAACTTTTTAGCAAAAGCAGGGAATTGCTTATTGACTATGGGTTTATCCCACTCTGCTCTGAGCTGACGCTCAAAATATTCAGGAAAGGGAAATACCTTCTCAGTAATTTCCTCAGGGGGAAAAAATTCCCGGTTGCCCCCGGACCTGGATTTAAACTTGTTTTTGGCCGCCTTCTGATATTCTGAAGGTGGTAGATCATGTAACTCTAGGGCCTTAATAGCCTTAGCCAGAAAGTACTGATAGTCCTCAGGTTTGAAAAACCGACTGGATTGCTCAGGAAGTTTTAATTCTTCCTCCTCCTCATCAGACAGAAATTCACCCTCTTCCCTTTCCTCGATGGAAGAGGTATTGGATTCTACTTCCTCCCTCCATGGTTCCTCTGTGGGTCTCCCAGGAGGAGGGGGGGGAGCCTTTTTTGCCGCCTTAGTTGGCCACCCAAGGGGGGGGAGCAGGGGGTTTGGAGGAGAAATTCCCTGTGGCAAGGGAACCTCGGGTCTAGCGTGGAGCTGTGCCATTTCCTCTTGAATGGTCTTTTTAATAATAGCCATGAGTTCTGATGAATGAATCAGAACTCCTTGATCTGAAAGCTTACCCCGTTTGGAGCCTGTCTCAGGATCTTGGTCTTCGCCAGAATGAATAGGGGGGATGAGAGGCTGGCCTCCTTCTGCCCCCAAGGCTCCAGAAACGGTGGTAAGAGAGGTACCGAGGCTCGAAGCCGGACCCTCAAAATGGCCGCCGCCGCCCGATCGCGGAAGCGCGGGAAAGCCGGCGGGTCCTCCTTCATCGGGCTGTCTGCGCCGTTTGGGTGCTCGGGGCACCGCCGCAGAATCGGCCGCGATCATCGGGGAGCTGCGATCATGCCACGAAGGCAGATCGGCCCCGGAAAGGTCCCACATCGCCGCGGCTGCAGCGCACGCGTCTCCCTCGTCGCCCGAGGAAAAAACCTCGGGAAGTTCCTTGGCCGCCATGGCGGCCGTCGGTGATCTTTTTTCTTCGGGTTCTAAAAACCCCTTTGAACTTCACTCCAAGAAAGGAGCAAAAGCACAGAAGAAAGGTATGAAGAGAGAGAGAAAGAAAGAGAGAGGGCAAGGCAAAAGGCTGAATTGGAATACAATAGAAATAACAGAGGAAAACAGCTAAGCCTAATAGATTTGCTGCTTCTCCCTACTGAGGCAGGAATAGAACTGGGATGGGCTATTCCGGAGGCGCCAACAGGAAGGGGAAAAAACTATTTCCTGCCTCCCTATAGGCACGGTGGGAATAACCCTATTGGAGATGTCCTCCACCTCAGAGGGAGAACAGGTAATACAGTGCCTTGGGACAAATGAAATTTTGACAAAACCTTAGGCCAAAGAACTACCCATCCTAGGAAAAACTTCAAAAAGGGGCATTCCACTTGAACAGCAGCTAACTCATTAACATGTCTGGCTGAAGTGATGGCCACCAAAAAGCAAGCCTTCATGGATAAGTGGGCTCTACGACATGTGGTGAGAGGCTTGAAGGGCTTCCACATCAAACCAGTTAGAACTAAAGAGACAGACTACTGCGGAATAATAGGATCATTTGGAGGGGACAAGTTCACCAACCCTTTAAGGAGGCGTTCTGTCAAAAAATGGAGGGAAAGGAGAGAACCCTCCCATCCTTCGTGGAGGGAGGAAATGGCAGCAAGATGCGCTTTGAGGGAATGAAACCTAAACCTGTGTTCTTTAAAGCTATTATGTAATCAAAAACCTCATTGAGAGGTGCTTTATGGGGAATGATCCACTGGTCCCTATACCACAGGGGAAAACAGTTCCACTTAAAAGCATACAAGTGCCTACTGGATAGCTTGCAAGTATTCAGAAGGACTTCAGACACTCCTTGGGAAAACTTCATCTGCGCTCCCCAATTAGCCAGGCCGTCAAACAGAGTCTGTAGAGGCTGTGGTGGAAACCTCCTTTGAAGGTTATCAAGACCTGCACTTCAGGAAAGTGAAGGACATGACCCCAGGCCAAGTCAATAAGGGGATGGAACCACACCTGTTGGGGCCAGAAGCGTGCTGCCAAAATTAAGTTCACTCGTTCTCGCCTGGCCTTCTCTAGCACTCTGACAATGAGGGAAAGAGGTGGGAAAACATAGTGGAGCCCTTTCATCCAGATCAGGAAGACATCGCCCAGGGATCCCCTCTTGCAGCCCACCCAAGAACAAAACTTTTTCATTTTGGAGTTGTACTGGGTGATGAACAAATTGAATTCTGGTGTCTCCCAGGTCTTGAAGATGGGAAGACGGTACCTCAAGGTCAGGGACCATTCATGGGACAAGGTTTTCATCCTGCTGAGTCTGTCCACCTGTATGTTTAGGATAGGTAGCATTCACATCCATAACTAAACTCCAGACTGCAGTGGCCTCTAGGCAAAGGTCACATGAACCAGCGCCACCCTCCTTGTTGACATAGAACATGACTAACATATAGTTTGTCTGAAACACAATAGACTAATTCATAAACTGATCTGAGAAATAGATAAGAGCATTTCTAACAGCTCTCAATTCTAACTAGTTTATGTGATGTTCTTTTTCTGCAGGTGACCAAGTGCCTGAAGCTGAAAACTCCCGACAATGAGCCCCCCAGCCCTGTAAGGAAGCGTCTATGTTAAGTAATAACATCCACCGGGGAAAACCCAAGTGGGGTATCTCAACATAAATGACCCAGGAGGGACCCCCAAGTGAGTTCTCAAACAATCAAGTGAGGTACTGAAAAACTATGGGATAGGGGGTTCAGGTATCACCTATAACCCCCCCAAAAAAACCCAAAGTTGTAAAGGCCTCATATAAGGCATGCATTTGGCAGGACCACAGTCATCGCTGCCAAATAACTCAACAAACGCAGGATCTGACGGGTGGACTGAAAACATTTATGTTGGAATTCCTGAACCAGGTTACAATATTGTAAATCTGTTCTGGGCGAAGAAAACCCTTACCTAGGATGGAGTCCAAGACAGCTCCAATGAACTGCGCTTTCTGGGAGGGCTCTAACTTGGACTGACATGTCTCCAAGACCAAGTCCCTCTGCCGGATAGTGTCCTCTCTAGAGTCAGTTACCAGGAGCCAGTCATCCAGACATGGAAAAATGCTATAACCTTGAAGGTGGAGAGCTGCCACCACCATGGCCATACACTTGGAAAACAACCTGGGCGCTGTAGCAAGGCCAAAGGGGAGGACAGCATACTGAAAGAGCTGTCCTTCACAGTAGAAGCAAAGGAACTTGCAATGCTCAGGAAATATAGAAATATGAAAATAGGCATCCTTGAGATCCAGGACTATAAACCAAGAATTCAACTTTAATAACTGTAATAAAGTTACAATAAAAATCATACAAAACTTCTGAACATTCAAAAACTTTTTTAGGGTTCTTAAGTCCAGGATGGACTACAAACAGCTTTGATAGGAAACCCTGCAAGGAATGTTCTCCTGTAACCAACTCAATAGCTTCTTTCCCTAGGAATGCGTGTAAGGCTTGGCTTAAGCCCACAGCGGATGGACCTGTTTCACCAATGGGGGCAGAACAAGGGGGAGGAGAAGAAAACTCCAACCTATAACCCAACTGAATGATGCTGAGAAACCACACATCAAAGGTCACCTAGCCCAGGCCTCCACGAAAAGAGGCAATAGATCACCAAAGGTAACCGTATACAGTCATTGCACCTTGTGCATTTGGGTGGGATCCTCTGTAGGCACTAGTTGTGTCAGAGGCCAGGACCGGGTTGATCCCTTACACTTGTGATACCCCTGTTGAGAATTTTGGGACTTGTAGTGAGGACACTGGGGTCCCAAGGAAGGAGCATATCTAATGTCTGCCATAAGGTCGCTGCTTGTAGGAGGAAGGGTTTTGTTAAGGACCCCCCCCCAATGACCTAGCGCTCTGTTTGTTCTTTTTTATAGTGGTCAATGTCTCATTGGTCTTGGCTAAGAACAGCATGGGTCTATCAAACAGGAAGGCCTCTATCTTGAGCCTCATATCATTGGGGAGAGTTGTCAAATGTAGCCAAGCATGGTCACAGTGCCCATGGCTCTTGCAGCTGCATCTGCAGAGTGCCAACCAGTGTTATCTGCTGTTTTGAGAGATGCACAGCATCTGTCTGCAAGGCTTTGACTAAGGGTCATTTTTTCTCAGGTAGGAATTCAGTGAAGAGTAACATAAACTCCCATAAGAAGAGTTGGTACCCAGCCATGATGACCTTGTAGTTAGCCATCTTAAAGCCCAGCAAAGCAGAGGCATAGACCTTTTGACCCACTGCGTACAACTTATGGTCCTCCGTGGAATGACTCCCTGCCCTTGGGCTGCATCTCTTCCACGACTAGTGAGGATGGTGGATGATGCATGAAGTAATTGAAGGGTTCCTTCTTGATCTGATAAAGTTAATGTCATCTAAACCCTCTAAAACAGGGAAGACAATGGTCCCAGGTGAATTAGAATACATTTTGCTCAGGATCTTGTCTCTCAATTTATGTCTGGTGGTTGAGATCTCTATCTTAAGGGATTGTACCATCCATGACATTTGTTAACCATACATTTTGAAGTCTTTGATTGGAGATGGAGCCGAGGTATCACCCACTTGCTCATCAAAGCTCAGCTTCAAGTGTCAGAGTCAGCAGCCCTCTCTACTTGCATGTCGGTTCCAGGGGACAGAGGCTGGACCGAAAGGGTTGTCAAAGATGGATGATAAGGCCGGCCATATTTCAACTTGGCTGGACCAGTGTGGCCATGGTAGCCTCAGTCCCATTCAGCCAGATAACATCGGGACATCAGGTATGGCTCTGTAAGTCATTGTGCCCGAGTAGGGAGAGGAGGCCAGGGTGCAAATTGTTCAGTGCCAACAGATGCTAAAAGTTGGCCAGGCGGTAGTTCATTTTTTTTAAATGAAAATATTTTTATAACGAAAGGACAAAGACAAACAAACAATAGTACATACACACATTCAATGGGAGAATCTCCAGCTCTTTGCGTTAGCTGTTAAGTTGTCCATATATCTCTCGTTAAAAATGTTTCTGCACCCTATATTGTTAAATATACCTTTTGCATATTTTATTACAGATATTCTCATTGTCCTCTATTTCAGTTGTGTTCATATTTCATTCTTCAATCCAACTGTAAAGTCTTGACCATAAATTTTTGAAATTTTCCTCTTTATGTCCTTTCAAAATTAAAGTTAATTTGTCCATTTCATCAGTTTCGAGTAGTTTGTTTATTATTTCTTCTTTGGAAGGTATCTCCTTTCTTCTCCAATATTTAGCATATAATATTCTAGCAGTTGTACTTATATATACAATAAGATAGGAGTCTTGCTTTTTACAATTTTCTGAAAGTATATTCAATAAAAACAATTCTGGTACGAAAGATATGTAACTTTTTAAAAAATTTTTGCAATATTTCATGTATCCAAGCCCCAAACCTTTTACTTTTCTCACAAGTCCACTACATATGAAAGAAAGAACCCACATTTTTTGACATTTCCAACAGTCATTTGACATATTAGGATAAAATTTAGATAACTTATCTGGTGTAATATACCATCTATAGAACATTTTAGGAATATTTTCTTTGTAAGAAATTGCTTTGGTAGTTTTTATATTTGTTTTCCATATCTTAGACCATTGATCTAAATCAATATTATGGCCCAAATTTTGAGCCCATTGAACCATAGGGCATTTAACCACTTTATCCCGGGTTTTAATTTCTAACAATGTAACATATAATTTCTTAATAAGCTTATCATCAGTATAGATCAGTATTTTATCTATTTCAGTTGGCTTTTCATAAAGCTCGTGATCGAGCTTGCCTTCAGACAACGATACAGGAGAAGTCAGAGTTGGATGTCGAGTCAGATCCAATTTGGAAGGAACTGGTCCAGGGGTACGAGCCCTCAGAGCACCGGTCTGTTTGGTCTTGTCCTTTCCCGTCTTGGTCTTTTTGGCTGGGGGGTTGGATGCAACCCTTTTACGAGATGGTGAAGTCAAGCTAGCCCAAGCCTGCTGGTTTGTGGGGGCCAAGCGGCGGAGCCAAATGGGATGAACCCGGTTGTTCAGAAGGGTTGTCCTTGGTCTTTGCCGCAGGAGGATTGGAGGCCTTGAGAGCCTTTCCCCAGAGAACAACCTTCAGCTTAACTGTTCTCTTCCCACAAGCCTTGGAGGTAAACTTTAAACAGGCCTTGCAATGACGACGTCGAATGGCCCTCCCCAAGGAAGAAAAGACACATATCATGACCATCAGTTTGTGTCATTTTTGCACTGGAGCAGGTCTACTTTTTGAATAAAGCCTTCTGAGCCATGAGGATCAGAAGGCAAGTCATAGTTCCAGAACTAGCTGTAAGAATGCAGGAGGCAGTGAAGACATGGCCCACTTCATTGGCGGCAGAAAAGGAACTGAGGGTGAGCAGCGCTGGCGTGCAGGACAGAGTCAAGCTTTCAACTCCTGTGCATGGCACCCTCTGGAGGCTTAGCACTGTTTATCTGTCGATCGGCAGGCCTGCACATGCGCAGTCCCCATGTGGGACTGCACAGAAGATACTCAATGAACTAAGGGATTAAGCTAAAAGTTATACAGAAAAGTTGGGTCATGAAGAGGGATTTGAAGGAAGAGTCTTATGCAAAGTCACCTCTACAATGATTTTAAATGCTTGTTTTTTGGGTAAAAGCAAGGCCAGTAAACATTCAGAGGACATGTTAGCATTTAAGGCATGCAATCTATGATCAACCGTTGCTTGACATTTCAATCCCCTACAGGAGATGGAGGCGTAGCACTGAAAGGCATAATGAAAAGGGGGGGGGACACACACCTTGAAAGATGCATCGCAAGAAGTGAAAATGAAAGCATCCCTGAGGATAGAAATCCAAAAAACCGCCTGCACCTCCAGCAACCCCTTTAATTAGCCTTCAAGCTAAAGATTTATATCAGAGAACATTGTCATAAAATAAAGCTGATTCAACAATAAACACTTGGGCAATAAAGCAAAACATATTATACTTCTGGGTGCTTACCAGACTCAGCGGACATAAATAAATCCATGTCGTGCAAATACCCCAGCCACTACTGGAGTCCTATGAGTCACATGCCTTTTCTCCATTTTGGGGAGAGAATTTAGCCGTCATAATAATGTGTCTGTTTTCCATTCCTGAAGACTCAAGCCCTCTGTTTATTCATAAAATTATGAAAACGTTTTCCATCCCTGCTGTTTAAATAGCTGCCTTTAGAACTGAAACACATACTAGTTTGCCTAGTGACTTCTAGGCTGAGGATGCTGGTTCTACTACCTTTTCTACTACCACACTGGTTCTAATACCTTTTCTATTCCCTCCCACCAAGATTTCCTCGCACTCAATCTGCAGCTGCTTTCAAGATTTCCATAGGCTAGTGGTTACATAATTCCCCTGCTTTCTGCTCCCCCCAAAATTGCCATGACTTGAATCAAATCGCCATGACCTGGATCAACATTCATGAAAGTTCATGGCAGTTCTTCAGTTTGTGAACACCGCTTCACGAACCACAAATCGGCCAAAATTCATGACAAACTTGAGTTCATCAGCCCATCCCTACAGTTCATGCCCATCCCTACTTATGCCTGAAGTGTCTGAGGCTGCCTCTTGGTGGCACAGGTATTCAAAACACTTCACGGTCATTATCCTGTTTTATGTCAACCTTATAAGGATAGTGACTATTCACATCTCCTTTTTGCAGATGGGAGGTTGTGGCTGACCGAGGATGGACTGCCCTGGAGAACCACTGCCGTCTGAGTAGACAGTAATGACCTTGGTGGACCGAGGTCTGATTCACTATAAGGCAGGTTCTTGTGTGCCTAAGGCCACCTAGTGTGTTCATGGCAGAGGTGAATCTCAAACCAGAGACTACCTGATTCACAGCTTAGTATGCTGCTCCAGCTCTTAGAACTACTGTTCTCTGCTGATATAGATATGGGCAAACTGCACACAAGTACCCTTGGGCGACATTTAATGTAGAGTTCTCCATTTTGGCCACTTCTGCCTCTCCATGTGTTCCCACTTTTCCCTTGACTCACAGCCTGCTTCCTCATGCAACCCCTTCTTTAACTTTGGCACTCTTTCTTCACTACTGGAAGCTTCTCTGTTAGACGTCTTGTGATTTTTCCTCTGTCGGAGGTCGCCCTTATCCTGCTGCAGCTTTTTGAAATGATCTCTTTCACCCCTCTATGAGAAACACTGAATCACTTCCCTTCTTTAATTCTCACCGTAAAATCTTCCTTTTCTTTCCAGCTCATGACTGACTCTCTGCATGTAAAGGGTTTTGTGAATGAAGGGCAACTTTCCCAGATCCCCTTTTTATTTCAGAGGTCTTTTTGGCTCAGTATGCTGAATAATTTTTATCAGTTCTCATCACAGTTAATGCTAAGTGTTTAAACACTTCAAAGGAATGCTGTAATTACAATAAAATTTTCTCTGCTGACAAAAAAGGGTTCCAGAATCTTGCCCTAGAACAAAATTACTTTCACAAAATGACGTATTTATGGTTTTATTAGTGGTAATTTCCAAATAAATGTTAAATAAACCCTAAGGAAGAAGAAAATATCAGTACCATTTTCTCCTGTTTCATTTTCACATTAAAAATATTCCATGGGGTTTTGTTAGTGGGTAAGAAATTAATAATGAAATCCCTTTGGGTTTCCAACAGTCTGCTACATTGTCAAGCTTGTGCCCACTGCGGCTGCTGATAGTTTATTTATAGACAAAATCCAACTCTCCTTATGGAGTTTTCGTGCCCGCAAAAAGATGAGGTTAACTGGTAAGGCAGTCCTTCAGTTTTACAGACACTAAAAAGTTTTCGTCACATAGCCATCTCTCTTGTCTATTACTACAGAATCTAAAAAGGAGGGTCTATGGGCATCTCCTTAGGAGAGGGATCCTCAACCATTTTGACAGCGTGGGCACCTTTGGAATTCTGACACAGGTTGGTGGGCACAACCACAAAATGGCTGCTCCAACAGGCAGAGCCAACCACAAAACACCGAAGAGCGAAGTGATATACAATAGTGAATTGTTATCATTTCAGGTAGAAACTCTTTTTAACAAGACCCCCTTTTAATCTGCACAGCCAATCAGAAGCCTTACTTACCTAGCCATGCCCACTTTCTAAAAGTACTTGGTGGGTGCCAGGAAAGGGACCCCCACCTTAGGAAATAGTCTTCAAGTAACAGGGTTGCCAGCCTACAGGAGGAGCCTGGAGATCCCCGGGGATTACAACTGATCTCCAGACTACAGTGATCCGTTCCCCTGGTGAAAATGGCAGCTTTTATGGCAGGGTTCTGTGGCATTATACCCCACTGAAGTCCCTCCCCTCCCCAAACTTCAGCCTACTCAGACTCCACCCCCAAATCCCCAGGAATGTTAAGGGTGTAACACTACTTAGGATGGCACTGTTAAAGATTAAACCCCTTACTAAGATTAAAAAATCATCAATCCTTTCTTACGAGTTTATAATCCAGAGAGAAAAGTCAAGACACAGGAAGAATAGACTAAGTAAATCACATACCCAAGGGACCGCCTTTACCCATATATACCCCAGAGAGCCCTACGGTTGGGGTCACAACATTGACTGACCATCTCAGGCCCTAAAGACGCCAGGCTTGCTGCCACCAGGGCCAGGGCCTTTTCAGTGGCAGCTTCATACTGGTGGAATGAGCTCCCAGAAGAGATCAGGGCCCTGCGGGATCTTTTACAATTCCATAGGCCTGCAAGACGGAGCTCTTCCACGAGGCTTTCAATTAGGAGACGCCACACCACTACCACCAACATCTGTGGTTATGGATTGGCCCCAGCCTACAGATTGAGCCATTATATTGCATGATGCCAATTAGCTATCTAGCATTTAACATAATACATGCAAAACTTGCATGAACAAATATATTTATTTATATTTATATCCCACTCTTATCCCCAACAGAACCCAAGATAGCTTCCAACATTGTTCACTCCTCCTAATTTTTATCTTCACAACAACCCTGTGAGATGCCTTAGTCTGACACAGAGTGGCAAGGCAATGGCTGCCTCCAGTTGTAAGCATAAAAAATGATGGTTAGTCAAACATCTCTCTAACTAAAACTTAAAGACGTTTTTTGGCCTAGTGTTGTCCAGGCCACACTGACCCATACTTTAGGTAACTTTGCAATACGGCACTGAAGTTTGTGCTTCCATCACATTTCAGAAACCACAAACCTATAACAACTTCTATGTCCTTTAAAAAACATTTAGTTATCCATCAGTCTTCAGAAACAGATCCAGGGCATGCCATTCTGCAGTCACCCCACAATGTTAGGTCCATACAGTGCACATTAGATGTCTCCAACCGTAGAAAGGTTTGACAAGCAGTCAAAAAAGTGAACATACCTTATAGTTTAGTGAATAGTACAACCATGATTTGTATGTCAAATTAGGATCTGAAAATGGTTTTTTAAGTCAAAAGCTAGTCTTCACTTTGGTTTTCCATGACATATCAACACAGACATTCTAGACACACTGGAGACGCCTCCATGTCTCCACCTTTAGCAAGTACTGATAAGTATGGATACCAAGCAGGACACCTTCCATTCTGCAATTCTTATAAAATGTATTTTTGAAATACTGGATTAGATATAGGAAGAACTGTATGCCAACCATCCCCTGAAATATAACTGCCCATGCTACCAGAAATGCAATAATCGTGGGAGAATTTTCAGTCAATGAGCACATAGAAGATATCTGCAAAGTCGTGAGTTGATTATCGTGAGTTGATTATCCTTGCACACTTCACAATATTGAACAGAGTGCATGTGATTTGCTTTAGGGGCACCTTTTCAAGGTGAGTGCATCAGTACAGTTCAGTAAATATATACTACTGATCATTTAGTTTCTGAAGACCAGAGCAGCATACAAACGCAGGCTTCCTTGGATCATCTCATCTACCTAAGTTAGAAATGGCTATACTTTTCGGCATACGAACTAGTAGAATGCAAAAGTTCAAGACAGTGTACTCTAGCATGTACGGCATCACATCTGCAGCCACAATAGCTCTCACACCAGTTCTCCCGGTATGAATTTGCCACTAGTTTACTAAGCTATGAAACAGGCAATCACATGGCACAGAAGAAGCATGTACGAGTACAGGCCTGATTCTATTCCTGTGCCATAGTCAAGCCCACACAGTTCCTTCTGCCACCACTCCAGGTGTGCCAACAACTCCCTTGACATGTGTCCCATATTTGTCATTCGAAGAAGAGGGTGAGCTATCAGTAGACTTCTGTGTATTTTCTCTGTATGCTTACAGCCTGCCCAGTACTGGGCAGATTTCCTATATGTAAAAAGGGTGATATAGTATGCAAAGTCCAGGATTTCACAGGTATTCTGTATTTCCTCTCAATGCCAGTCTGTCCCTGACTCTGAAAGGAATCTCTTGAAGTCCATATTTACTTGTATATTTATACACTGATTTTCTCCCCAGTGGGGACCTACGGCAGCTCGCAAAGTCATTCTTTTCTCCTCCATTGTATCCTCAAAATGACCTTGTAAGGTAGCTTAGGCTGACAAAGGGAGTGACTGGCCCTGCGAGTGGGGATCTGAACTTAGGTTTCCCAGGTCCTAGTTTTGCTCCTGTCTTAGTTATGCTTGTAGAGTTAAATGGCATTTTATACAAATCCCAGGCTTCCTAATCTAAACTGGAGACTGAAGCAAGGACTCTCCTCTCCTTTCAGTTTACGCTGGTTGGAAAAGAAAGTTTTAATCTTGTCTTAGGGTTGCCAGGTCGCCCGAGAGGGTGGAGGTTCCCCCGCTAAAAGGGTCCCCAATCCGCCGGTCCAGAAAAGGCCGGTGGGGGGAACCCCACCCCCAAAGTGCCCGGTTCAGGCCAACGTGCCCGGCACAATTACGTCACTTCCAAGGTAACACTTGGCAAACCTATCTTGTCTTGTCTTGCACTGTCTCTTTGGAAAGCTCAACTGAGACATCATAGAAAACCACACTTTAATTAAAACACGGTAAACTAAACATGGACTCCTCAATGGTAAGACCAGGGTACTGTGAAGCCAGTCAACTTAACCCTGGCTTGTTTTCTGGCACAATCTTCACTTCTGCAAAGGTCAGAGGAGTTGTAGGGAAGAAAAAAACATAATGAAATCTGTCCCACATGTCTGTTAACTAAATGCTGCTCTAGAGGGTGGCAACATGAACCTTTTCTTAGCACCAATGTAAAATTGGTTCTTTTTCCTTCTGGCCCCTTGCAACAGACATTTGCTGCAAAAGAGCAAGTAAAAAGTTGCCACAAGCCTCACCTGCTTCTGAAGGCAAAGAAACGGGGGGGAGAATATGCTTAACAATATAGCACCATAAATATATTGGGATATATTTGTTTAAAGGTGTTAAGGCTGAACACAGCCAGAATCAGTTTCTATTATTTGTAAGGCCAAACTAGGCAAGAATGCAGGAGTTTTGTGATCAGATCTTCCACTTAATTTTTTTTTTTTTTTTTTAAAGCAGCGGGGGGGGGGATCAGATTGCTGATGCAAATACCTTGTACTGAGGAGCTACTATTTGTCCCATGGGGGGAAACATACTGGCATCATGGGATATCTTTATGTTTTCTGCCCCTGAGTAATGGTGTTATAGCTCAATGGCAGAGCACATACCATGCACGCAGAAGATCCCAGGTTTAATCCTAAGCATTTACAGTTAGAAGATCTCACACAGAAACTGTTGAGAAGGTTCTTTCTCTGACTTGGGAGCCTGCAGAGCTGCTGCTCGTCACACTACTCAGACGGTCTGTCCCTGCATTTTATTTATTTATGCCTCAATTTTCTCCCCAGTGGGGAGCAACATGGCTTAAATCATCATCCCTCCTCCTCCATTTCCTCTGCACAACAACCCTGTGATACTGAGAGCGAGTGAATGGTGCAAGGTCGCCAAACAAGCTTCCATGGCAGAGTGAGGCTATGAACCTTGGTCTTCCAGATAAGGCAACATTGCACAGGCAATTTTACACTGCAGGGGCAGGGGAGGTGGATAACGAATCCAGCTCTGATCAGTTCCCTTCTTCTTCTTCTTCCCCTACTGTTATTAGCTTTATTTTTTTTTAAATGCAGGAGATATGATCACAGATCTCCCATCTAGTTGCACCCGCACAGCAGAAGATTTCCTGTCAAGTTGTCAAAAAACAATGGGGACTGAAAGGCAAATTCCAGGAGAAAATTCAATTAGCAAATCCTAAATAAAATTAACATGCTCTCCAAGAAGCTGACAATCTAGCAAGTTAATTATTGCTGGATGTAATAATCGACACATAGGAATGCCCGCAGCACTTCTAAGTAGTTAAGTAGTTTGTGGAGATTGAAAAAGATACACATTAAAAAACAAGTGATTAAACCTGCAGAGAGGGGGGGGGAAACCCTAGTTTGATTCGTTCTACACACAGTGCTGAAAACAGACTGTACTCATACCAACTCTTTTCAATTAATTTAACATGGGAATACCATGTGCTAATATCCTTAAGCATGTTAGGGCTCATACCTGCCAGTGGTATAAACCTGGTCCACAGTAATCTATATTAAATATAATTCCCCAGCATACTATATAAGCTTAGCATATCTGTCTTTCTGCTGATGTTACACTGGCTATGATAAGGTGATTGTACTTTTAAACTGAGGACTTAAACTGGAAGGTACATATTGGCAATATTACTTTCTCCAGTATACGTAACTGCCATTGACCCAAGGCCAAATACTTTTGTGGCCTCACATATCTTTTGTGCCATTCAATTCCAGATTGGAAAATTCCTGCTTGGGTCCTCTATCAATTGTTTATTGCCTTACAAGTATAACAGGGGCGTTGTTGTATGTTGTATTCTGTACTATTTGACCTCTGAAGAAGGCTCTTTGGGGCCGAAACGCATCTGGTCATATATAGTTTCTTTTGTGCATTTGTCATTTTGATTACATTATGAGGCTTTACTTGGGCCCCTACAAGATATTTAATTGTACGTCTTTGTCTATAATTATTGATGTTTTTAACTTTTGGCCCCTTACAAGTTTTCTAAACTTCCTTTGGAGGTTTTGGCTCTTGTTTGGTTGGTTTAGTTTCCCTTCTCCTTTTCTCGTGGGTGAGTGTGTAACTGCCCCAAAGTCACAAAATGAGGAGAGGCAAGGAGCAGAGTTGGGGGGCACTAGGCATAATGGAATGAGACAGCTTCCTTTATCCAGTTAAGGACATAATAAGAGCCCTGTTGTATCAAACCAGTGATCCATTATCCCATTTCACACAGTGGCCAACTAATTGAACTGGATGGCTAAGAAACAGGGCACAGAACCATAGCCTTCCTCTGATGTT
Source organism: Gekko gecko (assembly GCA_029375565.1). Taxonomy (NCBI): domain Eukaryota; kingdom Metazoa; phylum Chordata; class Lepidosauria; order Squamata; family Gekkonidae; genus Gekko; species Gekko gecko. The sequence continues at coordinate 70,801,696 of JAPDNY010000003.1, read as the reverse complement.
GCTTTCCAGTACGGTGGTTCCCTTTAGTCATAGTGTAAATGTACAAAATATAATATATAATTTAATAATACAGTCAGAAGTGCTAAAATATCATTTAAAAGAACAATCTAATAGCCAAGGCGCCCCCTGCGTGCAGATATTTAAATCCGCACATCGGGGGCACCTAGGGGGCAAAGAGATCTTTCAGCACACTTGGGGCACTCCCCAGGGCTGCAGAAAAATCTAAAAACTTAAAAATATATAGGGGGGAGTTAAAAAACAGCCAAAAAGTAAAACAATGTTCACTGCGGCTGCGCACAGAAAGGACTTACCAAGGCAGAGGAGGAGGAGCCTTTTCTCCCCGTCCCTCTCTCTTGTGTAGTTCTGAGTGCAATGAGTCCTTCTCATGGCCACACCCCCTCCACCAAATGTTCAAGCCTCCAACAGACAATGTTGCAATTTAAGGCACCTTCTTTGGGAGGCTGTAACTTGGACCCTGTAAATCTAATCCTCACCAAACTTGGAGACCAGATAGAGAGTCAACCAGGGATCCCCTGAGAGTTTGGTGTCTCTAGCATGCACAGGATCTGTTCTACATATTCCTGAACCTCCTGAACCTGTGCCTGTCATTTCTCCAGAAAGCACTTTCCTGATGGCACCTTCTGGGGGGGGGGGACATAACTCAGACCCCATAAGCCCATCCTCCCCAACCTTGGAGAACAGGTAGAGGGGAGTCAGCTGGAGATCCCAAGAGTTTAGTGTCTCTAGCATGCCAGGGAGCTGTTCTACCATGTCACAGGCCTCACAAACCAAACTGGTTTGTTTAGCCCCTAAAAGGTCATGACAGTTCATGGTTTGTGAATTGGGCATGGCACAATCCATGAACCAAACCACATTTTCCTGGTTCATGCCCATACCTATCCATGGCATTCCTATACCCGGGGCCTTAGGGTCATCAGGTGGGGATTCCGCTTGCACACTCTCCAAGAGATCTAGCCAAATGATTCCATTGTAAAAACCAAAGGTAGGTTTCTATGAACCATCCAAAACATAGCTAGCCCGCAATCAGTCAAACCTTGGCCTCTGTAAGAATTTCCAGATAGTCCAGACACAAAGAGATATTAGGAATCAGTGACCAGATCTCCTGTCTCTTTAAATATCCACAAATAACATTGACCAGGTGGGAAGTGACCAGTTGTATGTATGTGATGGGGAGATTTAACCTTTCCCTCTATGTCAGTTCCTGATGTAGATTGCCATTGGGGAAAACAGTCACTCTTGGGTGGGGCAACGTACAACTGGAAAAAAGCATGGGGGAAGGATTAAAATATACCACATCCCAGTACTACAGTCTCAGAAGATTTGGTTATTGACATCCCACCCATGTCTACCTGCCCAGCCATGGCTTGGACCCTACTTAGAATTCCCATGGGTGTGGGGCAGGGGACGATTTGTGCTGCCTCCCCCATCCCACAGCAGTCCAAAACACCCCTCCCCAAATGCTGCTCTTGGGGGCAGGGGACCCCCAGGTATAATTTCCCACAGAAAGGGGAAATTGGTGAAACTCACCCCTTCTACTGTTGCAAATTCTGTGCAGGATCCAAGCCCTTGTCATGATTGTACAAAGATTTCTAATTGGGGACAGCATGCCTTATTTTCTGTCTAGAGCTCCAAGGTTCAGCATCCTATGCACAACAGGCCTTGGTCACCCTGACTGCTTATAGTCTACTGTGGTCAGTCATTCACTGCAGGATTCCATCTTTTGCCATTTAGGATTTCACCATACCAGCAAAAAGAGCAAAAATATAATTTGCAGTCATGAGATGAAATACACAGATGCACATAACAAACAACTGCACAGCACACAAACAACTTGCCAGGTTGTACCAGCTTCTGCTGGGTAGGGCTTTAAGTGATGTCTGGATTGCAGCCTCTTCTTCAAAGACATTCTATAAAGGAAACGTTTATACAGTAGTTTGCTTTTGTAAAATATACTTATATTTTACAAAAAGTATTTTTTTTACAAAAGCAAACTGTATAAATGTTTCTTTTCTAGAATGTCTTTGAAGAAGAGGCTGCAATCCAGACATCACTTGATGTTATATTAGTAAAGAAACGTTGTATGTATAGAGAAAGTTTTTATTGATGATGATAGTTTAACTCATGATTGTATACTGGTTGACTACTCATGTTTTGTGAACACTGAATATATTTTGTATCATTTGGACATTTAGCACTTTTTTGCAGTTTCCTTTGGGTCTTTTCCTATTAGCTGATAGAGACTGTTTTCCATACTTTACGTGGGTATGGGTTTAAAGCAGCCATTGCCTTGGACAATCTTGCACACCAGTGAAGTTTCCACCACAGGCTACCAGCAGAGTACTAAAAAGAAAACCTACAGCCCACCTTCCCATGGCTAATAATTTGTTCTGGAATTAGAGCATGAAACCAAAGCAAGCGAAAGATCTCCACCTGGCTCGCAGAGGCACATAAGCTGCAATTGTCCAGTTCGCAATATAAATGGTTCTTTGAACAACAGCCTCGGGGCTGTACAAACAGCTTCTATGTTTTATTTGTGTATAGTAAACATCTTACTGTGCTTGTGCTTGAGGCAGCTTATAAACAATTTTTTTAAAAATAAAAAAATCTGTACAATCTGGAAAAATAACCATAAAACAGAGCAACTGATAAAAATAATATCCACTTGAGACAAAGGATTACTACAAATCTAAGTAATTATCTTTAACCTGGTCCATTAAAGGCAAACATTGTCAGTGACTTCAGGAGAATTCTGAAGAGAAGCTGCTTAGCTTTGCCTCGAGCTTGCTGCCATATTAACAGCCAGTCAGGTTCTAACACAGTTCTGAATCCCACGGGGTTCGCCTTTCAACTCTCCCCAAATAAAGCACATGATCTGACTTATCAAGCAATTAGAAAAAAAAATCAAGGTTTATTTCCTGGTTCCATAGGAGGAAGGTTACAGCCAGCATTTTATTATGCAGGCTTAAAGGTTTTGCTAATTTGCTTTAATCCGTTTAAACACGGGTAATAGAATACCAAATAAGGAGAAGGAGGCGGTGGCTGACATTTGTGAAAATGCAGCGGCAACAGTTCACTTCCCTCTAGGTAGAACAAAGAAGCGTCCGGAAAGGTCAGCGAGGTCTGCAAGCCTTCAATGTCTCCTTCTCAAAAGGTCATAGGTAGCTTCGCTCGTTTGTCCTCGCTGGAGAACCGGATTGCAGACACATTCCCACATCCCAAAGGGAAAGCAAAATCAACACTATTTCAGAAACAGTTATAACTGGAAAGTGGGACTGCTACAACGGTAGCATACTGAACAGGCAAAAACACCACAAAATCACAGGTAATACAATGGGCCCACTGAAAGTGTGACTGCATTGGAACAACAAGGTCAAAAGAGACAACCTCCAAAAACTGACTCTCTGCCACTCCTTGCCACTGAAAAGTGACAACCAATAATGAGGCTGTTATGCTGTCATTCTAGGCATCCATCTCCCTGCTTTGCAGGTACAGCATCCAGCAGATGACACTAGGGTTGCAGTCAGAAGGGAACCTTAACCCTAGGTAAGTCACAATGTGTAAATATTTAATTTCTCCCTGGGATTCATGCATAGAATGAGAAGTGCTGTTCACACATAAGAGGCGTTTGTGTACATTTCAACTTAAGTGTGGTTAAGCTTTCCACCTGAATGCAGCCTAAAGGACATCCAGAGAGTTTTGGCTCTCTTCTTCATTCGAATAGGAACCAAGAAATAGCTGGAGTGTGCTTATATATAATCACCATCATGATATATTCTAACAGTTTAACAGGGAACTCAGCCAACTCAGCTAATGTTCTAATACGGAACTCAGCCAAATCTGAGGATACTTAGATATGGGGATTGGACCTGTGAACAGACAGGACCGATTTTTCTACAACCCTGAAAACTACCCAAGGTTTGCAGAAAAATCTGAAACCTTTTTTTTAAAAAAAAAAAATCAAAACAAACCAACAAACCTTGGGGTTTAAAAAATCCAAACGATAAAAGGAGCACCTGTAGTGTTAAGAAATGGATACCCTGGGTAGGCGTTGCTAGGCAACCACAACAGGCTTGGTTTCCGTCAGTAAAGAGTAGGGGCAGAGGGCAGGCCCTTTCCAGGGCTGTTCTGGTCTTTGAGGGAAGACTCATTGCCAGGCCCAGTGGCAATCACCAGTTGATCTTATTCCACATGACTTGCAGGCAGGGCTTTTTTGTAGAAAAAGCCCAGCAGAAACTCATTAGCATATTAGGCCACACCCCCTGACAGCGCAGCTCCCTCCCAGGAATGGCTTTCCCAGGTGCCCTGCGGCTTGCGGGGCACATGGGGAACCCGAGGGAAGGAAGGCAGTTTCTGGATTGCAAGCTGCGGGGCACTGCGGGGCGCCTGGGGAACCTGAGGAGGGGAGGCAGTTTAAACTGCCTTCCCTCCCTGGATCAGCTTGGGTTCCCCAGGCACCCTGCGGCTTGCGAGGTGCCTGGGGAACCCGAGGGGGGGCTATAGGCGTGGCCAACTTGGAAGCTAGCCAGAACTCCGTTCCTGTGCGTTCCTGCCCAAAATAGCCCTGGTTGGAGGACTCAACTAGGTCTGGCTGCTTGTCGATGTTCAGTAACAGTCACCACACTGGCTTTTGTGGGTTAGAGCATCAAAACCCTATTTTGCCCAAGAAACTCAACAGATGTCCTTGGGCCAGTTACACATTCTAAGCGTCATTTACTTCACAGGCAGACTAGCCATTAAGATGCCTTCCAGTGAGCCGATGGCCACCACCTCAGCTGGGCTGCACCAGCCCTGTGACAGAAGAGATAAGCCTGTCCTGTCCTAGCCCCATGGGAGGTGGCACCTGGCCTGCCTGAGGTGGCGCCCAGCCTCACTGCAGTGAGATGAAGGGAATGCAGTGCCCTACCCAGCCCACAGTAAGTTGAGGGGGAGGCAATGCCTGGCCTGCCCAAGGGGAGACATAGAAGAGGCAGCACACAGCCCACTCAAGGCAAGGAGTGAGGCAGCACCTGGCCAGGTGAGAGTTGTGGAAGAGGCAAGGAAAGTGGCTGCCAGCCTCCTGGTTAAGTCGTGTGCCTCTTCCTCTCCTTTGGGGGAAAGGGGCTAGGGTGGAATGAAGGAGGAGTCCTTTTTCCAGGGTTTTTCACTCCAAGACCACCCCTGTTCACAGGTTTATTCTGAGGATAAAGTAGAGCAGAGGAGAATGAAATAAACTGCTTTAGATCCCCACTGTGAAAAAAAAGTGAAGTTTAAATGAAGTAATAATAAATATAGATGAGGATGGGGGGAGAATAAAAGTCCGGCTGGTATGTGGGTGGGAAGGAGAGAAGAAAGCAGAGGTGAGGAATGGTGGTTGCCAGGAGGAATGAGGAAACACTGTGGGGAAGATGATTCAGGGGAAAATGAGGTGCCCTGCACGGGTGCTTGCAGGTCCCCCTCTGTGGAACTGGGCCTGGCCCAATACCATGGAACTGGCAACAGTTTCCAGGGTATAGCCTGCCAGGTCTAGTGAAGCCAAGGAACAATGAAGACAGGTGGGCAAAGAAAGGTAGATTGTCTGGAGGGCGAGAAGGAGAGAAGGAAGCAGGAAAAGGGGAGAGAGTATGAGGGTTTTCAGGAAAGAGAAAGAGGAAATAGTGCAAGAGATCCCCCCCCACCCCCGGAAGTCCTTGACGGTTCCCACTTTTTACACCTATCTTGCAGCCATTACATTGATGATTAATAAGTTTCCAGATACACTTTTTACACCTATCTTGCAGCCATTACATTGATGATTAATAAGTTTCCAGATACAATTCAAGGTACTGGTTATCACCCACAAAACCCTTCATGGCATAGGACCTGTATATTTACAGGACTGCCTCTCCAAATATGCCCTTCTGAGGCAGCTCTGTTTATCAGAGCAGAACCTTCTGAATGTGCCACCCCACAAATGGATAAACTGCCCACACCTGAGCATTCTGTTGTGAATTCCACCTAGTGGAATCGTGTGCCTGATAAGGTCATGAAGGCCGCCACACCTCTGCCATTCCACAGAATACATAGAATGGAACTGTTCCAGAGGGCATTTTTATAAAGTAAGCAAACCTGTAGTTAATCTGTGTGGTATTTAAGGTAGTCTTCATTATTAGTCTTGGGTTTTTTAAATTGTCCTTTAATTCTGTAATCCTGCTTTAACCCAGCTTTATTACTGCTTTAAGTAATGTAATGTTGCACTGCATATCTGTAGAAGGGCATTCTCTAGTTTTGTTGGATCACCATACTGTACTGTTCTTGCTGCATTTTTACTTGTAATCCAGCAAGAAAGATGGACTATAAATGATGTAAATAAATAATGTGTATTTATATTTCATTATTCATTCTAGTCACAGTATTTTTTCCAAAAAAATAGCATAGCTAGATTCAATTACAGTTAAAACAAATTCATCAACAATAGCAGTATCAGTAGGTATTGACCAAGAGCTGATCGACACACACTTGCTTCCGGTGTAATGTGGCGAAGTGGAATCAAGGTGAGGCACTGTGGCAGAAAACCTAAAACCTTATTAGGGCAAGAGTGTCACCTAGAGTGTCTAAGACTTTGGACATCTGGGGGTTTAAATTAGAATGACCTATTCATCTCCACTCCTCATTGGACCAACCTGACAGTGTAGTTTGGTATAGTGGTTAAGTGCACGGACTCTAATCTGGGAGAACCGGGTTCAATTCCCCACTCCTCCACTTGTACCTGCTGGATGACCTTGGGCAAGCCATAGTTCTGGCACAGCTGTTTTTGAAAAACAGCAGTTTCTGTCAGAGCTCTCTCAGCCCCACCTACCTCACAGGGTGTCTGTTGTGGGGAGGGGAAGGGAAAGGAATTTGTAAGCCGCTCTGAGACTCCCTTGGGTAGTGAAGGGTGGGGTATAAATCCAATCTCTTCTTCTTCAACCCTTTTGGACAAAGGACAATCCAGTTTGGGCCAGACCACTGATTTGTCATGAAAGTTCAGAGCCATTATCAGATTTTTGATGGAGGTGACACTATAGTTTATAAGTCTCTGACTGGTAACGGTAGCCTCTGATGGAGCTCTGTGTTGCATTGACTATATCAGCTCATTACTCTTAGAAAAGAGGCTGGTTTAGGACCATTTCCATTGACCATAATTGTCTGGACATTTGAGATTTCCCCGAGTCTTCAGTTTTTTCCAGCAAAAACTGTGTTCACAGGAGTTTGGGTAGAGTTAAGGATTCCTCTTGTTACTTCAAGGAACTCTGCACATCCTCTGAGGAACCTGCTATAGCCTAGGTAATGTATCTTCAGCTGAGTTAGTTCAACTGTATTACTTTTTATTTGAACATCTTCGTACTGTGTTGCTGTGTGCCTTCCCTATATTTTTCTCTGCCCTTTTCCTACTACCCTTTTAAATCCAACCACCCCTTTTCTTTTATCTTTTATAATAAACTTTTTTATAAAGACATTTTTGGCTTCATTTAGTACAATTAACTTCTCTGGGACATTTCTCTGAATCACTTCCTTAAGTGCTAGACTGCACAGCCACTACAAAATTGATTATAAGGTATTTTCTGGGGTTTCTATCCTGCCACTGCATTAGAAGGATACCTTCTCAGCAGATCTATCTAGATGTTCTCAGGAGATTCTAAGTGGTGGCATCTGGTTACCAGGGTCTTTTCCAGTGAATCCTTCCTCTAAGGGAGTTTTCCAGCAAGGAAAGCCACCCTCCCCTTCCTAGTATAACAGGCAACATTCAATTTTCAGGCCTGCTGGATACCCATATCCCCCCAAAATACCAAATGTGCAAACCTGAACTTCACATTTGATTCTCAGATTTTAGGAGGGATATTGACTGTGTGGACTGAACCAATGTATGTTGGGTTATTCAAATGCAGGCCCTGTGCAAATGAGATGCCATCCGTGAGTGTGGAACTGGAATATGTGGAACAGGCATTAGTTACACGTGGGTATGATCTCGTTTCCCACCATGTATAAATTATTCCAAATTGACCCAGATATCTATCTAACTGAATACCTTCTTTCTGCCGATAGTTTGTACTACATAAACACAACAAGGCAATCTACATTAATAACCACCATTCTGCTTCCTCCCAAAGAAGAAAGCCAATTAAGAATGTTGATAATTTACATTTAGGTCTTGTGTCCCCAAGGAAGGAGTAGAGAATACGTCATACAAGCAGCATGTCATTAGAAAATTAAGCTGAGAGAAGAATAACAGAAGAGACTATGTGGCACTCCCAAGAGACCTAAACTGCTTGTTGTCAACCTAGATTAGAAGCATTAAAAGGAAAGGTCTCTCACCTTCGTAAGAGATCACAGGGTGCTCTTTTCTTGAACACTGCTGTTCATCTTCAGGGTACTCAAAAACATTATGTGATGCAGACAGTTGAAAAGTGAGAAGGAAGAGGCTCGGCAATGACAATGAAACAGCCTTCAATGTTGAACCAACCATGACTGAAAGCGTGCTGCAGAATTAGCATCCAAGGTTGTCCCCCGGAAGACACCTGAAACACAATAAAGAAAGTTAGGAAACGAGACGTTCCAAGTGTCTGGCAGGTAGCTAACAGACTGAACCAATGTGATTAACAACCGCCTTACATGATCATTAAAAGCATGACATAAGATTGAAAACTCAGGCACTTGAGACCATTGGACATTCTGCAACAGGGTTTTCAGCTTCACCATTTAAAAAAACACACACCAAGAAGTGGCTGTATGTTTCACATTTGTAAGGTTTCGTCTGCATGTATCCATACAGTTGCGAGGTTACTGCATGTGCCAGCATTCAATACACAGTATTTTCTACCTAGGCGTAAGACACCGGCTGGGCCTTACAGGGAGATCCCCTCCACTACGAGGGCTCACCAAGATAGCATTTTAAAATGGAAGAGAACAGCAAGGCCAAAAACATCCTAGTAATTTTGCAAGCATGTTACATGCAGGAAAAATATGGAGCTACTGTCAATGAAATGGGAGTTTTTGGGTTGTCCAGCAGACAGTTTGATTCATGGCCTGTAATGTTGTATTCCTGTCCCTATTATAACGGATGACTTGCTGTTGGGAGACAGCCTTAGTGCTGTTGGCATTTGTTGCTGTCCTTACAGGAGACTGACTGGAGGGTCTCCCTGGAGATGGATTTGCACAGCAGGGAGGTGCACAGTCAGCAAGGAAAATGTAATAATATTACAGATTTCCTGAAATTGCCAAACAGTTCGGGAGACAAAGGTTTGTAGCCTTTGGAAGGTTTTTTTTTTTTTTTTTTTAAACCAAGACAGTACTAGACAATCTCTACAAAAATGTCATTCACATAACGACATTTCATTATATTGTGACATTCACGTTACTTGGCCCTCACCACAGCAATAGGTGTGTTAACAGGGGAGGCAGGCTCCATACAATACCTCTAAGTGAAAAATATGGTCAATTGTATTGGGAAACTGCAATATCACCATAACAAAGAGGCATATCTCTACTTAGCCAGCACATTCCCAAACAATTTTTTAAAAAAACCCTCTTCATGTTTATTTCACAGACAGCTATAGCGGGAGTCCTACTGCTGACAAACCTCTTTTCCTGTTGTCACTTGAAATAGCAGCAGGAGAAACATACACAACAAAATCACAATCAGGCTGACAGCATGACATTAGTTAAAGGGAAAACCCGAAAGTGACACAAGTCCTCTCTAGGATTCACTGAAAACTCTATGGTTTTACCAATGCCTCCCCCTCCCAAGTATCTGCCCCCCAGACTCCTGCTGGTTACCATGCCATGCTTGGCCGCCGTATTAACACACAAGCTTGGAAAGCCTTCTGACTTATTTAGGATACATACTGACTAATTAGAAAGGTCCTTAAGTGAGCTGGGGCCCAAAACACTAACTGCTGACACACCAAATGTATCTGAACAGGCTAAAAAAACTGTTAAAAATAATTATTATTAAAGCAGTGCAAGTACCACCAACAAAAAGGCAATTTATATTCTTTTAAAAGAGGCAATAAGAAGAAATGCTTAATAGCAACAGTACAGCACAGTCCTGACCCAGTGTCAAACCTTCCGTTCCTGAAGTTAAATCCTTTGAAGACGTAGGTCCTGTACCTGAGCCACGGGGGATTGGATATGGGAATTCGGCTTCCAGCTCTGGATGGGGCACCACTGACACCAGCGCTGAGAGTAAGGAGCCTAGGAGTGATACTGGATGCTTCGTTATTAATGGACACCCAGGTCACCCCAGTTGCCAAATCAGCCTTTTGCCATCTTCGACAGGTTCGGCAACTAGCCTCCCTACTTCTTCTCTCGTGACCTGGCTACGGTGATCCACTCAATGGTCACTCCAAGTTGGACGACTGTAACTCACTATACTCAGGGCTACCCTTGTACCTGACCCAGGAGCTGCAGTTAGTGGAAATGTGGCAGCGCGCTTGCTGACCATGACATCTGCACGGGTGCACATTCAGCCAGTGCTGTGCCAATTGCACTGACTGCCGACAGTTCTGGATCCATTTCAAAGTGCGGGTGTTACCCTTAAGGTCCTATGCAGCCAGGGACCATACCTGTGGGACCGCCTGTCCCCATATGTCCCCCAAAGAGCCTTGTGCTCAGTAGATCAATATCTACTGACAACCCCCAGCCCAAAAGATGTTCATCTTGCCTTGACCAGGGCCAGGGTGTTTTCAGCCCTGGCCCCCACCTAGTGGAACAAGCTACCAATAGAGGTCAGGGCCCTGAGGGATCTGTTGCAATTCCACAGGGCCTGTAAAATGGAGCTGTCCCACTAGTCTTTTGGTTGAGGCAGCAGATGTCCTTAATTTTGATAGCCATGAATTTACCACTCTGAGAACCCATGCCAAATCAGGCTCCATATCCTCTCTGATGGAAACAGGCCTAGGACACCAGAAGTTTTTGAAATGCCATTTTGTTTATTAGGGAATTTGAAATGGTTTTTGTAGAGTTTTAAAAATGACCGACATTATGTTAGTATTTTGTGTGTTGTGACCTGTCCTGAGCCCACCTGCAGGGAGGCCGAGATAGAAATGAAAGAGATTTTAAAACGTGTCATAAAACTGAGTTTCTTCACACGCTGCCATTAAAATTATCATCATCAATTTACTTTAAAAAGAATACAGCTTTACAACTTCAGCTATCTACTCACTGAAACCAAGGGGAAATGTTACTCAAATTAAATTTTTCTCCACACACCTTGATAAATGAGAGGGAAAACTCAGTGTGACTTCAGTGAGGGCTGCATCTGAGCAAAAACCTATATCCAGGCACCACAGGAACTCATCCTGACATCGAGGCTTACTAAAACTAAGGGAAAGAACTGCTTTGACTGTAGTGGGTTTTGAATTGTGGTAAAGTGTAATATTCTGTAAAAACTATATGAGGGATTATAGGATGCCATCCACTAGCCTCCAAAAGTTTTATTCAATGAGTAGGTCTAAAGGCAATACAGACTGCCTTGGTGAGGCAGTCATAAATGAAAGGAAATACTTTCAGTTTTGTTTTGGATTTTGCCTTTCACTTACAGGAAAAAAATACTGGGGAAGGAATATCTGAGTATATCCTAACAGTCTTCCTAGTCACATCAACTACAGTGGCTGAACTTGAGGAATTGTGTCCCTCACTCTGTTGTGACCAAGAGAGGAGCAGTTAAAAGCAATAAATGTATAGGGCTGAACATTATTATTTTACACAGCCAAGCCCAGAGTCTTCCTCTGGTAGAAGAAAAATTCAGCTCGCGCAAGAGGCCGTTCCTCCAGTGGAAGGGTCTTTGTACTAGAAGTCTATGTCAAAGAAGTGGAGGTGGTTTTTATACCCTGCTTTTCTCTACCCTAAGAAGTCTCAAAGCAGCTTACAATCACCTTCTCTTCCTCTCCCCGCAACAGTCACCTTGTGAGGTAGGTGGGGCTGAGAGAGTTCTGAGAGAACTGTGATAGGCCCAAGGTTGCCTAGCAGGCTTCATGTGGAGGAGTTGGGAATCTAACCTGGTTCTCCAGATTAGAGTCTGCCACTCTTAACCACTACACCACGCTGGCTTTCATATGCACTTAGATGGTAGGATTAGGGTTGCCAGGTCTGGGGTGGAAAATACCTGGAGACTTTGGGGGTGGATCTGAGAGAGGGTGGGGCTTGGGGAGGGGAAGGGCCACAGCATGGTACAATGCCATAGAGTCCACCCTTCAAAGCAGCCATTTTCTCTAGGGGAGATGATCTCTGACAGCTGGAGATCAGTTGTAAAAGAGGGTGATCCCCAGGCCCCACCTGGAAGCTGGCAACCCTAGGTAGGATCCAATTCAAAGTCACCATTCATGGCAATTATGATGGCAACTATTAATCTGGCTACTACAATTGTTCTTGAATAACATAGCCTTAACACCAACAATGCCTTTTGTTTTACATGTTCTCCTACCAAGCACATGGGAGCAAAACAGTCCAGAGCTGGTAAAATCAGAGGATTTTTCTACACTGCTAGCTAAAGAGAGTCCTGGCAGCTGAAGAGGCAAGGGCATTCTTATGCTGTCCCACACAACACATGACAACCCTACAATCTAGTGCTTGCCAAATGACCCGCTATGGTGGGAAATCTCCCCCTGCTGCCTCCTGTCCCCCACTACCATTTGAAAGAACAGCAGAGGGGAAATGGGGGAAGATGTGTACATATCAACATTACTTCCAGCTAAAAACCAGAAGCGACATCAATGGCACTCTAGAGATTTTGCTGGAAGTGATGTCAACACATACATGGTATCTTTTTTCCCCATGCCCCAGCACTGCAAAGTCTCCCAGGGCTTGCAGACATGAACCTGACAATCCTACCAGAGCCAGTTTATTGCAGTGAGTAGGAGCGTGGTCTCTAATCTGGGAGAACCACGTTTGATTCCTCACTCCTCCACATGCAGTTGCTGGTGTGACCTTGGACCAGCAAGTTATTTCAAAGCCACTCTCTCACAAGCAGTTCTCGAAAGAGTTCTCTCAGCCCCACCTACTTCACAGGGTATCTGTTGTTGGGAGGGGAAGGGGAAGGTATAAGCTGCTCTGGGACTCCTTCGGGTAGCGAAGAGCAGGGTATAAATCCAATCACTTCCTCCTCCTCCTCCTCCTCCTCCTTCTATAACCACACTATCTCTTTAGTTAGAATGGGACACAGTTCCCCATTTTCTGCAACTCATTTTTCTTGTTGGACTCATACTTCTCTTTTTTCTATGCAACACTGGCTTCTATTTCTCCACAGGATTCAATTTAAACTACTTTTTAGTTTTCAAATGTCTTCATGCCATGGATCCTTATCATCTTTCTATGCTCTTATCTCTTTATGCTCTTGCTAATTCTGGTGGTATTTTATTTCCTATCAGACCTAAATCTCATCTGTTAGTTATCACTCCTTTGCACCTTCTTGTTGCTCCCTATCTCTGCAATGCTCTCCCACCTGATATTAGGGCATCGCCACAAGTTGTTTTCAAACAGCTCTGAAAACGCATTTTTCATCTGTGGCTTTTACAGATTGGTTTATTTGCCTTCATTTTCTTCTGTGTTGTGTCCCGGTTCTCTGCGTTTTTGTCTGTTAGAATACAAGCTTGCATGAAAGGCCTGTCTTTAATCATATTTATTTTACACTGCTTAGTTCTGAAGTTGCATTAAAAAGTATGGGTTGGCTCCAAAGGTGCCCTTTGGTATACGGAAGGCAGCTTCTACTCATGAAAGGGTAGTTCTACGTTTTGTATCATATCACTGGATAACAAAAGGGGAACAAAATTCAGATGTGGTCTTCTGCTTGTACAAGAACTTAGACATAAGTTTACATGCTTACCTAAGTATGACAGCTGCTACAAAGGCCACCTATTATACCACTGCAGCTGCTTACATTTCTCCCGGATGGAATGCAGGAATCTTCCACACCACGTCAAGCTCACTGAGAGTTCGGCTGATCAAGCTCAAGGTAGAGCTTGGAGCCCTCCTGGAATGACAGCTGATTGCCGTACTACGGAGGTCATGCCCCCTGGATGAAATGGCAGCCTCAGAAGGCGGGCTCAGTGGCATCACATCCCTGCTGAGCTCCCTTTCCTGCCCCAAAGTCCACTCTTCACAGCAATGACCCAAGCCGGAATTGGCAACCATGGCACTGAGTACAACTCACGGGTCTCCAAAGGAAACCTCCTCTGGTCCCGCACAAAGGAAGAACTGCAGGGCGGCTGCGGGTGAAGGACAGTCTGTCCACAGCCAGTATGGGGAGGGGGGCAGGGCGAAGTTCCATATTTTCTTTCCTTCTTTTTGAACTTTTAAAGGGTTCCCCCCCCACACACACACAAGCTGAGTTGTTTGACACAGTTCAGCAGCAAATGGGAAACAGGGGGGAAGAAAGGGTTGCCAAGCCACAGGGGTCAGCACAATCTCTGGCAGGTCTGTGCATGTGCGCACATGCTGCAGAGGAAAGCGGGAGGGGCAAGTTGATGCCAGCAGCAGCAGCAGCAGCAGCAAGTGGTGCGAGGATAAGGTAGTTGCCATTTCTACCCACTTGCATGCTGCTGGCTCCTGCAGCCATGGCAGAGGCACATTTTTGCATCCGTATGTGGAAGTCGACCGTGTGCCCTTTAGTGAAGATGTTTGAGGAACTCTGCTCCTTCTGCTCGTTGTTCTTTAGACCAACCCATAAACATCATCATAACTATAATCACATTATGCAGGGCTTTTTTTGTAGAAAAAGCCCAGCAGGAACTCATTAGCATAATAGGCCACACCCAACAGTGGAAACTCATTAGTATATTAGGCCACACCCCCGACAGAATAGCTCTTTAGCATATTAGGCCACACCCCCATGTTGCCAGAAGTGTGGTCATCTAGCCACACCCACCTTTTGCTTCTTATTCTGTTTACCTTGTTTGTTGTCAAAACCTAGGGCTTCTTTTGGAGCAGGAACTCCTTTGCATGTTAGGCCACACAGCCCTAATGTAGCCAGCCCTAATGAGTTTCTGCTGTTGGGTGTGGCCTATTATGCTAATGAGTTCCTGTTGGGCATGGCCAACTCGGGAGCCAGCCAGAACTCCATTCCTGTGCGTTCCTGCCCAAAAATAGCCCTAACATTATTGTGAATTGTCACAGTCTGATATTTGACTGGTAGGTGGTGGTCTGCAATTTGAGATCTATCCATGTTCTTGGGAATTGCAGATGTATCTTCACAGGATTCTTGCTGTTTCAGGTAAGACTGTCTTCTGGTGCTGAGCTGGTGTTATTTGTTCAATGCCCAGAACGTCCAGGTGTTTCTTGAGATTTCTAAGCACTGCTCCAAGGGCTCCAATGACAACTGGGATGATGATAACCTTCTTTTCCTAGAGGCGCTCTAACTCTATTCATATTCATTACTATTTATTTATTTGCCAGGATCAGCATGGCATAAAAAACAGACACACTGTTTCAGATACAATGTCACAGGCATCTGATGTACCTGGCCATACTTGTCATTCTACGAAAACAAGAGGACAGGCCTGTGCAAGCCCACGACTTACTCCTACTATGCCTTACCAAATCTATACTCCAGCGGACACAAAGAACCAGCCCTTAGCTTTCTGTACTACCACGACACCATGAAATCTGCAGAAACAAACATTTTAATTGCTTTTTTATCAGTACAACAATCCCTATTACATTTGCCAGTGTTCAACCCGTGTTTTGTTAGAGCTCAACTGCCATTAGTTTTAATTGTACTGGAGGGGAGGGGTTGGAAGAATGTGTCAGTTAAAAATATTACTAAGTACAGTGGGTGATAGTCAGTGCTTTCTAGAGTCAAGGGCAGCAAAAAACATACCCTGAGAATATCTACATCAGAAGAACTGGAGACAGTTATATGAACAATAAGACACTGCTGTTCTGCAGTGCCACCTGCCAAGCTTCCACGGCCCATGTGCTCATTAATAATACAAGAAAGCTAAATAAGTAATATGTTACTGCCAACCACAATTTTCTCTTCTGGAAACACTCTTTTAATGAGAAAGGATTCCACATACAGGAATAGTTTGTGCTGCCACAATCAAAAAGTAGATACGAAAATGTCCAATCAACTGGTGAGACACACTAGTTTTTGCATAGAGTGGTAATTATTTTGGAAGACCAACTAGGCCCAAACTCCATAAATAAACTCCTCTATACTTCACAAGAATGGGGAAAGGCATGCATAGCTTACTTATGATTTACAGTTGTACGTCAGATGGAATCAGGCAACCAATTACGGCATGATGACAGCTTCGACATGTGCTGTGTAGCTTACTGCATGCCATAGGTCTGCAAACATCTATAGATTCCACCCATGTTGTTTTTAAGCAGAATCACAAAGTGATTATCAGATTCCACTCAGGGTTGCATTAATGCACACGATCTTAAAGAAATATGGACATGGTAACTTGCAAACACCTAGAAGTCCAAGGAAACAAATGGTATTAGCATTTCCCTATATCATGCCTAGAGGCTATGAATTACCACCTTTCTATGTAATTAGATGATCCACCGTAAAGGAAGCTTTTAAGTGGGGTTTAAGACCAGGACTTCCAAAACTGCTGTTAATTGTAGATCAAGGTTGTTGGTCTTAAAGGTGCCACTGGATTCTAACTTTGCTCTGCTGTTAACTGTCTAATTTGTTTTGTTTGTTTTTTGGTTGATGACAGAGTTCAGGTTTCTTGTAAGTTGTGTTTCACTCTTCTTAAGGAACACTTAAATACAAACAGTGATGTCCTGGAATCACTTCAATCCAAGATTTGTAGCCATTATTAACAATCTGATTATCTATTTTAACACTTATATGGTGATGCAGTTGAACAACAGAATGGACATTAATTTATGAGTGGAATTGACTGGGGAATCACTTGGTACAACCTTAGTTGTTGAAAGAGCTTGCTTTCAACAGGAGAAGACAGAGGAGGAGGAGAAGAGTGGATTTATACCCTCCAGCCTTCACTACCCAAAGGAGTCTCATAGGAGCTCTTACTATCTCCTTCCCTTTCCCCTTCCCACAACAGACACCCTGTGAGGTACATGAGGCTGAGAGAGCTTTTTTGAGAACTGCTCGTGAGAGATCAGCTCTGAAAGAACTTGTGACTGACCCAAAGTCATGCCAGCAGCTGCATGTGGAGGTGTGGGGGAATCAAACCCAGTTCTCCCAGATTAGAGTCCACGCTCCTAGCCACTACACCAAACCACTACACCAGGGGTGGGCAAACTGCGCTCGGGAGCCACATGCGGCTCTTTCACACATATTGTGTGGCTCCCAGCAGGGCAGCTGGGGAAGTGAAGGGAGGCATGCATTTGATCCCTTCCTCCCTCCTCGCCCGTCCCTCCTATCTATTTGCTTTCTTTGTTTCTCTCTCTCTTTCTTTCCACCTCTTTCATTCTTTCTTTCCACCTCCCCTCTTTCTCTCTCTCTTAGACAAATAAATATCATTGGACAAATAAATATTATTATCAATATCTGTTTTTACCCTTTTGTTTTTATTTTTGGCAGTCTCATTTAATAGTAATAAAAAGCAAATCTGCGTATTTTCTAAATAAAAATGTGCGCGTAATATTTGTTCATGTCTTGCGGCTCTCAACCGTCTGAAATTTATTCTATGTGGCTCTTACGTTGAGCAAGTTTGCCCACCCCTGCACTACACCAAGAAGCGAGACTGCCTGTTACATCCAGCCAGGCGAGTGAATTTTAGGCAGTGTTTGCAGGCTTCTGTGTTGCGAGCCCTGCCAAGGCACGGAAGACAGCGTAACAGTAAAAACATGACAAGGGAACTCACTTAACACTGCAGATCAATCCCTGCGAGCACAGACTCTTACACACACTTCAGTGAGCAGGATGCGTTCCCAAAATGGAAATCCTGCTTACAAAATTGACCTGCTGTACTAAATCCCTTCCCACATATATTGTAATGCTTGGTTTACTCAGATTATATGTTAAAATGTACACACCAGAAAACCCAAAGCATCGTTAGTCCCTCAGGGACAGGTCTAGTTATGCTCCTTCTTATACAAAGGATGTTTATCACCTGAGGTAAGCAACAGACTCTTTAAAAACTCTAGGCAGGGGGGAAACATGTCACCACGCCGCAGGTTCAACAGCTGATCATGTGGCATTTTCATCCCCCTCTATCCTGTACGGAGTCTGTATACCATTTCATGGCCCCGGTCACACAGCGAATTTGCCACAGGAGAGCTAAGGATGTTGGGCAGATTATCCGTGTACGATCACACCGCCACATCTGGCAAGTGTAGCGCACCCATGGCTTCCCGCCGAAAACCCGCAGTTAAAAAGTACCTGCAAACAAGTACTAGCAACCGGTTTGCTACAAGCTGCTGACGGGTGCGGTTGGTGTGATCGTGCTAGTGCGCGGCTTTTCCTTCCGACCATTGACTTTGCTGCTGGCGCCGACTGACCACACCCTGCTGCATCGCCGTCGCATCTGATCGCATAATCGCGGATCAAACTGCGACGGCACAAATAGCCACGCCTCCCCGCCACGTTATCCCGCCCGTGTGACTGGGGCCCATACAAAATTACAATCTTGCCAGAATGGTTCATTGCCATATCACAGGCGTACACCTTCTTCTGCTCAAGAAATGCTAATATGCACTTAGTATATACACCAGTAAGATCTCAGTGGTACGTAGCTCTGACTCCATCCCCAGCCTTGACTCAGTCCTTTGAATGAATCTAATTCATTCATATTTCAGTGTACCAACTTACCAAAGCTGAAGTAATGTGACCTGAAACTCGTATTAGCCTAATTTAATATAAAATGTCTTCTCTGATGTAATAAGCTTTGCAAATGAAGCTATAATGGACCGTTCGTACCTGTTTTAGTAAGTAGATACGCTCCAGAAATGGCTGTAAGAAATTCGTAAACTGAAGAACACTCTGCAGGTGAGGTAAGAAGAAGTACTAATGCAGGATTTTCTTTTCAGGGTGCAGTAAATGTTCTTGCTTTCTGGAAGGACCTACGTATCTACTGATACAGAGGCCCTGACAAACATTTGTGCACGTCATCTAACTGAAAGACATGTGGCTTTCGTTTATCTCTTGTTGCTTTTAGGTGGTTGTATTTTGGATTTAGAGGGTTTCATTTTTAAAAACCTGTTTACAAAGGATTAATTTTTTTGTGTGTTTTATTCTGAAGTTATCTGGGTTACTACTGATTTTGTTTTTGTTATGGAGCACCTCAAGCACTTCGCAAGACAGGCAGCCTGCAAATCATCTATCTCATCTATTTCTCATGTGGGTAATAGATCTGCAGAGATCTAAATTCACAGATCGGGCCCACACTGAAAGAAAGGTGACTCTTCTCCAAACTTGGTTGACCTCCCCTCAGGTTTGGAGAAAAATCTTAAAATGTTATAAAAACATATACTACAGGGTTCATCCCCCCCCCCACACACACACCCCAGTAGTATTGCTTGTGCTTGTGCAACTCTTACATTCTTCCTGAGATGGTGAAGCTGCAGGTGGTGGTGGGGGGAGTAGTTGCCGCTGCCACTGAGGCGGCGAAGAGGCGAGTTGCTGAAGCAACAAACAAAATGGGAAGTCGATGAGGGGCTTCATCCGTCGCTGGCATTGTGGGGGCTGGCATGGCTTCCTCTGTCACAGGCGCAGCTTCTCCATCGCAGCTGGGGCCAGTGTGGCAGATGCTGGGGGTGGGGAGGCAGGCCTGCAATGAGCCGACCCAGCCAAGGCTGGTGGTGGGTGGAGAGCCAGGTGCTCAGGAAGCTGACCTGGCCAGGGCTACAGGCAGATGGGGAGGCAGCCGCACAGTGCTCCTACCTGCGCGGCCTCAGAACTTCCCCAAGTAAAACAGGGCTGTCCAGGTAGACCCTTCATTGGAAAGTCAAGGGTGCCCAAGAGGATGGTCCCAAGAGCACTCTGGCTCAGCCAATACATGTGGGGGGGGGCATCTGGAAGAAAAGGACGGCCAGACACATGAGGGGGATACTGGCGGGTTGTCAGCAGGCAAGATCCAAGTGATGGGGGGAGAAAGAAAGAGACTAATGGGGGGGGGAGAAAGACAAAAAGAGAGGAGTGACAATAGGCATAATGGAGAAAGAAAGAAGAAAGACTTAAGTAAGAGAGAGACATAAAGTAAGGGAAGGAGGGGGGGAAGAGAGACTGAGACATGGTGGGAGAAAAGAATAAGCAATGGTATAATCTAATAAATGGACGGATGGACAGATGGAAAATACATTTTTATTTATTTGAAAACTAAGTCTGCCTCAAGGCAATAAACCGAGCTAACGGAAAAGATGACCTCTTTCCACAGTGGCAGAAAGAGAACTAATGGAGAGGTGCTCGCTCCCTCCCTCCCAGTTTTCCAGCTGAAAAGGGTAGGAAGCTAGCATGGAGGGAGGGGGTGCCACACGTGCCACGGGGCTTTTGCATTCTCCATGCCACACCTGCACACACACAGTACCTATGAGTACCTGCACAGTGACCATAATGATGAGATACTATTTCTACCTTAATAAAGTCTGTCTAATTATCTTGGTGTGAAGAATGTGATACTAGGAGGGGGGGAAATGCTTGACTGCAATTCCTCAGACAGAGACTTTTCCTTTTGATTAAAAAAAACACATGAAATGGGGAAAGAAGGGGTGGAAAAAACCTATCCCGGCGTTTTTTATGGTTGGCTAACTTTATGGTTTTATTAAAATGAGACATTAAAGCTGAAAACAGTAGGAGCAGCAGGTAGAAGCAAATGAACAGCAGAATATTCAAAAACCTCATTGGATCAAAAATCACAAAGAAATATAAATGTTATAAAACCTGACAGCCATACCACACTGCAGTGACAGACTGGGCCAGGGAATAGTACATTGTAAAACCTTCCTTTAAAAAAAACCACAAAAAAAAACCCACCTCTAACAGAAATGAATCTCTACTGTATTTGCCTTCATCCATCCATCACCCATCCAGACAGTTTCTGCTGTCAGGCCTTTTCAAAACTCTGTACGGCAAATCGAGGGCAAAAGCAGAGGGAACATTCTCCCTTCCAGCACGGGCAATGGCAGTACATTTACCCACAGCTATGTTTATGTAGTGTGGATTGTCTTACAACACTGAACAATACAGTACAATTACATCGCGCCATGTGCCAGACCTATCCATCATGTTTATAATATCAGCTCCTTTACTTCAGCATGGCAGCGCAGCACTTCCCTCCCCCCCAAGCAGATCCATTGCCACCTTATAAGCTGTAATGTGGAAAAGAGCTGAAACATGGGTTTGTGTATGCAACTATTTATTTTATTTAAAACATCTGAATGCTGCTTTTCCACCTGATCAGGGTCTCCCAAGGTGGTACACATAAAAACAGTAAAACATTTTGAAGAATTAAAAACAGCACTTACAATCATAAAATAATTCAATAAAATCATGAACCAACAAGACCCTAATATCCTCTCTAAGCTGATCACTAACACTGGTAACAAAGCATCAGTACGTAGCACCAACCATTGTTGTGATTTAGCAGCACTGCCATCTATAATAGATTCTGAGTCTAAACTAGGGATGTGCAAAAACAACCAGTATTTTTCGGGTTTGGTATTTCCCGATATTCCTGAACCCCAATACCGGCATGGTATTTGGATTCAGTAAATATTCAGGAAACCTGAATTTTTTTTGACTTCATTATACCCTATGGGGACCATTATAGTCAATGGTCCCCATAGGGTATAATGGAGAATCGATCCGGGGGTATCTCGGGCTCTGTGGGGGCTGTTTTTTGAGGAAGAGGCACCAAATTTGCAGCAAAGCTGCCTTGCTTTGCTCTCTGCTTCACAGGAACAGGATCTGACAGTAAGAGTAAAAGATCTTCTTTCCTGGGGTACAGTGCCAGTTATGAGCTCAGTCTCAGCCGTTAGCAACTACACATGAAACAAGGCACTAATAACACAACTCAATCTCTTTTATTATTTTGCCCAGAATCCAAGAAGAGCATTTGTCAAAAACAAGGATGTAATTCTTCGGAGTTCCCTCTGAAACAACTTTTAGCTTTCATCCCAATTCTGTTTATTGCTAACGAGAGCCCTACAAATAAACAAAGTGTACAGAAAATGTAATGCAGGAGTTCTCCAAAAGGGGCAATAATTCTATTACTATTAAATTCAATTCAATATTAGCCTTCAGTTATAAGGGTAACGCTATTATGAAAATCATTCATCATGTTACACCACTAAAATGCAGCATCCATTATGACTAAGGATAGATTTATTTCCCACCATAGATTTCTATAAATATCCACTTCATGCAAAAGAAGTTATTTTTTTCAAATATAATAAAGACCAATGGGTTTGGGGTTTTTTACTATTGTATTGTGGAATATGCAACTGTTTATTTAGAATTAAACAGCTACTTGCTGAGAGAGAGAGAGAAAAGATACTTAGCTTGCTTTGAGCACTGGTACTGCAATACTATGCAGAATGAAAATCACACCCTGTAATATGCATCACCAGGCATCAGCCATCGCTCACCAGGAAGGAAGGGGGGAATCACTCAACTTTATAGCTAATAGGCACAGGAAGCCTCTCTTCTGTAGCGCAGACAACAACAGGAAGATTGCCTATATCACACCATATTGTGGAACCCCAGATCTCATTGCTTAGTGCTGGAGACAGAGATTTCTATCACTCACAGTCCTATCTGAACCCTTCACATCATCCAAGGAATCTCTGGTGCATCATCTAGAGGAGGGTGAACTCAAGAAGCTCAAATCAGAGAAGGCTTGGCAAGTTTTGAACAAAAGGCATGTCTGCCTCCCTGCTCTTCCCTTCTCCAGCCAGGAGAGACGGGCAGACATGGCCCCTTTTCCCCTGAGCCTCTCCGCTTTTGCGGAGAGACTCAGGGAAGAGGGGGATTTAGACTCATTTGCACATGCCTTAACTCATTTTAAACATGCCTGCTGTTTGTCAGGGGGTGTGGCATATGCAAATGAGTTATGCAAATGAGCTCATGCACCTCTTTTTCTAGGAAATGACCCCTGCTTCCCTGTAAGCTCCTAAATCTAAGATCCCAAAAATCCTTCTGTTATCTTACTTGGTGCTGTTTTTCCAGGGATGGCAACATCTCTTGCTCCTCTCCTCCTTATGCTGCTTGGTGGTAGATTGTAGCTCCAGTGACACAGAGAGAGGGAGGATGTGATGGGGCTCCATCTTTTCCTCCCCGGCACCCTCCTTCTCCCACCACAGCACCATCCCCCCTTGGTGCGCTGGACATGGATACAGCAGTCCTCAAAGCACCAGGTACTACCCAAGGTACCTGATTCCTCATATTGTCATATGGAAAAATACACTGCCACCCTCCGTCCTTGGTGGGGAAGGCACCCCCACGTACCACCAAGGCAACCCAAGACACAGGGAGCAGAGAGGAAAGAGACATGTTAGCTCCACCATAAAAGTTGCCAAAAAGTCGTGAGTGGTGGAAGAGAGGATTTCTTCTTTGGCTCTGACTGAAACCTTGCTTGTATACTTGAACATAAGAACATAAGAGAAGTCAATGTTGGATCAGGCCAATGGCCCATCTAGTCCAACACTCTGTCACACAGCGGCCAAAATATACCAGGTGCCATCAGGAGGTCCAGCAGTGGGGCCAGGACACTACAAGCCCTCCAACTTTCGACCCCCCCCACAAGCACCAAGAATACAGAGCATCACTTGCCCCAGAGCCCCTATCTATACCTTATGGCTAATAGCCACTGATGGACCTCTGCTCCACATGCTTATCTAATTCCCTCTTGAAGCCGTCCATGCTTGTAGCTGCCACCACCTCCTGTGGCACTTGCAAATGAACAAAAACCAGCAAATGAACAAAAACACTCTAAATCTTCAGTACTGGAAGGAAACTAAACTGTGTAGCATTCCTCTAGTTTTCTCACTGCTTGGGGAAGTGGGAACATGTAACAATACAAATCAGTTCTATGGCCTTTACTGTCCGTTTTAAAGAAGTAAAATGATCTGCTAGCAGTGAAACATAAGTCTCCCAACAACGTAAGTGTGGTACACACAGATCAAACCGTCCAGCCTTCTTTCAGGCTTTGCCATTTTCAGGACATCCATGACTGCCCTCTAGGTTGACCAAAGGCAAGAGTCCTAAGAACACTTTCTTGGTTAAAATGTACTGCGGACAGCGGGGGGGGGGGGATCTAGGAAGCATACAGCATATACAAGCAGATTACCAACCCTGCAGTATTGCACTAATGAACAGAACAAAACACTTTTAGTACTTTTATTGTAATCCCAGACAATTGCTGCCCAAGGTTTCCGCTCCACCATTACAGACAGCTGAAGTTTATACTCCATCTGTTCAGTGATTGGGGGGGGGGGAGTGGAGGAATCCGGCACTCTGTTTTTCTGTAGAAAATCTTCCATTCCACATAAGTAAATCTAGTCTGTCTATAGTTGTCAGGGTTGTTGGGCTACAAATCAATCACGTTTGACGGGCTAAATGTGGGATATGAAATATGGACAAACCTCAGTGCCTTCACATGGTCCAGCTTTGTACATAGTTTTTTTGCCTCCTTTTGCCAACATCATTGAAATTCTGCTAACATTATTTAAACATTTAATTATTTATTTAAATCTGATTTAAAACTGATTAAAATTTCCTGGAAAATCCACATCAGTGCATGCACTGCAACCTTTCTTTCACTTCTCTGTTCCATAGATTTTTTTAATTGTCTTAATTTAGTACATTTCCTATCCCACCCTTCCTCCAAGGAGCTCAGGGTCTCATGCATGGTTTCTCCTCCCTCCTTCATTTTATGGTCACAGTGACCCCTGTGAGGTAAGTTATGCAGAGAGAGTTCAATGAGTCAGTTTCATAGCAAGTGGAGAGACCA
Organism: Gekko gecko; assembly: GCA_029375565.1. Classification (NCBI taxonomy): domain Eukaryota; kingdom Metazoa; phylum Chordata; class Lepidosauria; order Squamata; family Gekkonidae; genus Gekko; species Gekko gecko. The sequence continues at coordinate 70,776,815 of JAPDNY010000003.1, read as the reverse complement.
GAACTCGGTTCTCCTTGGCCCTAGTCACACTCTCACACAGGAGCTACTGGTGGTAGGGCTGCCAACTGCAGACTGGGAAGTGCCTGGGGATTTGGGGGCAGTTGCTGAGGAGGGCAGAACTTGGGGGCGGGAGGGGGCTCAGTGGAGATGTGATGCCGTAGAGTCCACCCTCCTCAAATTTCTTCCAAGGGAAGTGATCTCTGCTGTGCGGAGAGCAGCCTTAATTCCAGGGGAAATCCAGGCCCCACTTGTGTCTAAACCCGAGGGAGGTGAGGGGCAGAGTCTGGCAGGCCAGTGGCATGGTCCTGTCAACAGTGGTGGGACCAACATGATCCATACCCAAACATGCCTCAAGCAGGAATGAAAGCTGCATGCAAACAGGTGGCAGAAGCGGTGAGATGAAACTACAGACAACAGCAAACCAGCTCCATAATGCCCATGTGCACTATATGGCATTTCAGAATTTAGAAGAAGAGAGAAGAGATTGGATTTATACCCCGCCCTTCACTACCCAAGGGAGTCTCAGAGCGGCTTACAAACTCCTTCCCCTTCCCCTCCCCACAACAGACACCCTGTGAGGTAGGTGGGGCTGAGAGAGCTCTGACAGAAACTGTTCTTTTTCAAGGACAGCTCTTATCAGAACTATGGCTTGCCCAAGGTCATCCAGCAGATGCAAGTGGAGGAGTGGGGAATCAAACCCGGTTCTCCCAGATTAGAGTCTGCGCACTTAACCACTATACCAAACTGGCTCTCTAGATTTAGAATACAAAGATCTCACTTTACGTCTGAGAAACACTGACCTGTCAATGAATCCATGGTCGGGAATTCTTTCAGTGAAATTACAACAAACAATTAAGAGATCCTCTGGAAAAGATGTACTGTTAAAGAATTTCAGACCTGTATCTGGAAGACCGGTGTTTGAATCCCCACTTGTGCCATGGAGGCTCACTGGGTGACCCTGGGCCAGTCACTCACTCTCAGCCTAACCTACCTCACAGGGTTGTTGCGAAGATAAAACAGAGGAGAGGAGACTGATCTAAGCCACTTTGGGTCTCCATTGTGGAGGAAAGTGGGGTCTACACTGATTAAATAAATAAATAATTCTGGCCATCCAGGTCAGAAAATAAGGATTTTTCTTTTTCTTCTTCTTTTGTTCTCTTAAAAGAACAATTTTCCAGCGTGGTGGAAGATCACCCATGCAAACAGCAGTTATAGTGCTAGCTGGCTTTTCTTTCTTTTTTTACAACTGGGTGGGGGCAGGGAGAAGCAGAAAAAACTAGCCGTTAGTGAATGCATCTAATGTGCACTTAACAATAAGCATTTGGGGAAGGACAGGAGTGGTGGTCACTGAAAATCATCAACTGCATTCGAAAAAATAATACCAGTCTCTTTGCTTGGTTTGTTGAAAATGTATAAGTTGGTGGCATCACCGTGATATTCGATGTAAAACAAAAGTGGAAGATGATACATAACTGTGGTAGGCAACTCCAATGTGATGCTTACCTTCGGCGTCAGTTTTAGCTGCCACAGGCATTTCTATAGCACAGAAACCCAAAGAAATATAGCTGCCATCTGATAACTGGGACAATTAATAAGCTGTGGAGTCCTGTGAGCAAAAATTCTACTTTGCGAGCTACTGGCATTAAAGTTGTGAGCGAGCGATTTGGCATAAATTAGTTGGCTCTGGAGCCATTCTTCCTGAGCGAAGACAAAAATGTGCGAGCCAGAGGCTAAAAAACTGTGAGCTAGCTCACACTAACTCTGCTTAGAGGGAACACTGGATGGGGTTCCCTAGCAACAGGGCTCTGAGAAATGGAATTGTCCTGGTTGAACTGGCACAGCTGGAGGGTGAGAGATTACGAAGCCTGAACTTTTCCAAACACGCACAAAACAGCATCGTCTTTCTCCAATGTAATTTGTAAATCATAACTTGCCCCTCTGGTGCAGTGAAACAGCTTACCATGTGCCATCTCTGACATTGTTTCAATGCTGAACGATAAATCAACAGGGATGGAGAAGCATTAGGGGGTGACTGACATCAAACTTTTGAGAAGGTACCGGATACAGCGAAAAGGAACAGAAGCATAACTAACCCGATGGGGGCAGCCTGCAAGTTTCCCAGAACAATCTGACTCTGAACTAAAAGCTTCTTTCTTATTCTAGGCCAACTTCCATGCAAGACTTTACAAATATGGAGTGGAGTAGCTGCATACTTGCAAGGGATTAAAGTTGTCATCAACTATCATATTTGCTGTCCAGATGGTATTTTAATATTGCCACCTATTTTTACATATAGTGACAGTTCCATCTATTTTTAAAAAAAATCTGATAAAACCATCTAAGAATTTCTTATCCATATTCCTGACATATTCTATGACTGTCAAGTGCCAGGTGGGGAGAAAAGCATGCACGGCTGGCAGTATTTCGTGTATTTTTACTGCAGCTTGATGTCGCAGTGGAACAGGCAAGTTACTTCTCCATTCAAACCGGCTAACTTGCCCTAATATGCGAGCAGCAGCTGTATTATAAAACTTCCAGAACAAAAAGTGGTATGCACTCTCCAGCAGCACCAGTTCTCAAGCTGCCTTGAGTGGCCATTGAAGCTTTAACAGGGATTTATATACAGGGAATTCATTCCTGTATAATTTCCTTTTTAAACTTGCATAGGTATCTTGATGGAGTTCTCTCAGTAGGTACAGCAACCTCTTATCTACGTTGGTCTTCGACATCTAATCGAAGGTCGATACCAGATCGACAAACACTGCACGCAGAGCTTTAGTAAGGCCTCACATTGCTGATCTGGCCAGTTGGTAAAGGGTATAGCAGTGGTTTATAGTCCCTAGACCTTTCCTAAAACCTGCTTGATGAGAATGTATTGTCGAGGATCCAGTCCTCCAATTTCCTCAGCAGGTACTGCCCATATAGTTTGGACACCCTGTCTAAGAGGCTTATAGGATAGTTTGGGGGGTTTGACCTGTCCCCCTTTTTATGAACAGGGACCACAATACTAAGTTTCCACCCTAAAGAGAATGTGCCTGAATTGTTGACTTGGGTAAACAGCTTGGTCAATACCGGGATCCACCATCCAGGGAAGGACCTGATGAGGTCAGTTGGAATCAAGTCCTCCCCTGGGGATTTCCCAGGGACTAGGGTAGAAATGAGACTTTCAGTTTCAGAAACTGTTACTGGGTGCCATTCAGGTAAAGGTTCCCAGTGAAGAGCTCTTGTGTTAGCTCCAGCAGGTATTAGGTTCAGAGGGGATTCATAGACTTTAGAGAAGTACTCCAGACAGACAGACCCATTTATCTGGGCCTCCAAGTTTGATGCATGAAAGTGTAGTCTGGACCTCTTAACACCTATGGCGTAACTAATCTGAGCTAGGTGACTCTGAGGATGCACATTTGCTAAGGAACGTAAGAAGTGTCATGTGACATCAGCTGAAGGTCTACTATCCATGCTCCTTTGCAATAATCTCAGAATTAGGCGCTGGAGGACACTAGCCAGTGATTTAACTGATTTATTGCCTTCCTCCTGCTCACTCTCAGTACATATCACTTCACAGCATCATGCAGCAATTTTTTTCTAGGTACCCCCTCCTCCACCCCACCGATATGCTCTGCTGAATCCCAAGCTATGCCAGACCCAGATCCTAAAAACATCTGCAGGTGGTTAATAGTAAAGCGACTTTCTTCAGCAAACTAAATGGCTCGGCATCCCAAAGCTCCACAACATACATTTCCCTGATGTGTTAAGAATACAGTGTGTTTAACACAACGAACATGAAATTGAGCAAACTTCAGCGGACAGCGGAAGACAGGAGGGCCTGGCGTAATCTGGTCCTTGGGGTCGCGAAGAGTCGGACTCGACTGTGTGACTGAACAACAACAACAACAATGTTTAACACAAACGTGAGCACACCAAAAATGGTTGAGACATGCTTTCAAACGACAAACATGCACCAGAATAATCACAGGGTTCAAAAGTTTAATACAATTGAAGTTTAATTATAAGATCTGAACAATGTCGAATCAACTCTCCCCAAGCAGTCCAGGCTCGTACACGTGAATCTGAACATGTCACTATAGAGTCTCGAGACTGCGCAGCAGCATCTTTTATAAAACAGAAGAGTCCATAAATGTCTCCGCTTTGGAACAAAACAAACAGATTTGCTTCCCCTCCCACTGTTGTGCCCAGCACTCCAGCTTTATTGTATATATCCTTCACCAGCAGGCAGCTGCTGTGCTACATTAACTTCCCTCATCCACAAGCCAATGGGGCTACTTTCCACAGAGCCAGCTATCAGGCTCTGGACGGATGTTATTTTAGCAGGAAGCACGCTCCTTGGAAAGACACGCAGTTGCACAATGTCACTACAGAGAAATAAACAGCTAGTAAATATGCAAATCAAAATTGCCTCCACGATGCTGCTGCCACATTGTAACAGAACTTCTCTGTTTGCTATTGCCATTAAGAGTTGGAATTAAAAAAACCAAGAACAAAACCTAAATTAACAGTACTGAAAGCAATGGAACAAACTTTCAACTGGTGTGTACATATATTTGTTTTATTTATTGGAGTACTCTTTAGATTCTCATACGACTGCAAGAGTTGTGTATACATCAGTAAATATGCACAATGGGCATCCCAGCTAGAAATCTGAGATACAACGTTTTGCAGTCCCTGCTTGCTGTTCGCAGTTCTGTCACAAACTCCTCACAAATATTAAAAATTCACACTAGAACTTTGCACACACATGCAAACACGGGGATTACCAGAAAAAGTTACCCTGTGCCTTAAAGGATGTGTAAATTGACCTAGGTAGGACAAAGCCCTCTTTTGGAAAGCAGGAGGCAGTCACTCAGCCAAAGGGTTTCACCATAAGAGCTACATCTGATCTCACTTACAATTAAATTGGGGGACTTTGGTCTCAGTTTCTGGCTCCCAACAGAAAAACTGGAGATTTCTTTTCCATTGCACAATGGTACAGCTGGACTGGCTATGACCTGAAGGTATTGTTGGATGGTTCACAAATCTGACTCACAGTCCAGATAATCTTGGCTTTCACTTGAAAATAAAGTTTATAGCCTTCATGGCCAAACAGATAAATTTTAACATGCAATAGTAAACATGTGGTGAAGGTTCGGAAACCAGAAGGCAAATAAAAAGCTGTGAAATTTCATAGATTTTGAAATATTACAGTATGTTTTAAGGGGTTTAAGTTAAAAGCTTTTTGAACCTGTAGTTAATCCCAGTATAAAATCACGGAAGACACTTCACAACATGTACCCTATATGTGTTTCAGCATACACCACACTGCTGGAAACTGGGATTAAATGAGTCCATTTTTTATATTCATTCTTTCTCTACTGGAAAAAAATAACTTCTGAAACATAATACATTTCCAGCATACAATTTTGTTGCTTGCGAAATTACTCATCAAACCCCTTGTGGACACTGACTTCCCATGGCAACATTGGTACAAGGTATAAATTCATAAAGAAGGAGGAGGAGGAGGAGGTTGGATTTATAGCGCACCCTTCACTACCCAAAGGAGTCTCAGAACGGCTTAAAATCCCTTTTCCTTCCCCATCCCACAACAGACACCCTGTGAAGAGGTGGGGCTGAGAGAGCTCTTTTGAAAACTGCTTGTGAGAGAACAGCTCTGAAAGAACTTGTAACTGACCCAAGGCCACACCAGCGGCTGCATGTGGAGGAGTGGGGAATCAAACTGGTTCTCCCAGATTACAGTCTGCACTCTTAACCACTACACCAAACTGGGTCAGACAATGGTTTATTTCACAAATAGAGGCATGTCACCTAGAATTCCTAGGAGGAAAGGTGGGATTAATACAAGAGAGAGCTACTTTTGCCTCTTACTGGCAAACAGTAATTCAGTACAGCCAACTGCGCTCCATGATTAGCATAGATAGTCTGAAGATAGTTTGAGTCCAGTGGCAAGTATCTGAGGAAGTATTGCTTGCACGCGAAAGCTTATACCTTGAATAAAAACTTTGTTGGTCTTGAAGATGCCATTCTGGACTCAAACTTTGTTCTGCTACTTCAGACCAACATGGATGGCTACCCCACCTGAATCTGGTCTGAAAATAGAAGTTATTCAAGGGGCTTAGCTATTCAGTTGGGCCTCAGAGGAGTTGCTCTCATTATGGCTCTTATGCAAATTCTGTCCTCCAAATCTCTTTGGAATCTATTATTACTAGATTAATTTACACACGTCCACCTGGGGTGCCTGTATATCATGAGCCTCACGTTAAAAAGTTTTTAAAAATGATCGCAGATTCAGGAAATGGTTAGAACAGATTCCAGCTGTTCGGAAATGTGACCTTTATGCATAATGTCACAAGAAAAAGACACTCCCTCAAGAAACACAGCATAGGGTCATCACGCCGATCATCAGGGCTCTCAATCACGCTCCAAAAATTAACACTGTATAATAAAATATTAACTTTTTTTTTTAAGCACTTCCATTCTTCAGAGCAATTTCTGTCATCTCAAAGGCTATTTGATCTATACGGTGTTCCGGGGACCAGGAAAGGTCACCACCATAATAAAAAGGAACCATCCAGGAGAAGGAGTTTCATATTTATGGAGTGCACATGATCAAGCATAGTATTACATATTCAGGGCTCTTTTTGTAGCAGGAACTCCTTTGCATATTAGGTGACACACCCCTAATGTAGCCAATCCTGCAAGAGCTTACAAAGCTCTTCTTACAGGGGCTACTGTAAGCTCTGGGAGGATTGGCTACATTAGGGGTGTGTTGCCTAATATGCAAAGGAGTTCCTGCTACAAAAAAGAGCCCTGTTACATACATGCACCTATCACACCCAAAATGCAAAAGGGAGCTGTAACAAAGTATGGTATCTATTTCTTACTATCTGAAAGCATTTTGGGCAGGGGGCCAGAAAAAAATGGCTGCCTCCTGCTTGCAGGCTGCAAGTTGGCTATCCCCGGTCTAGAATATTAAAGTCATTGGTCAGCAGTTAATTGAAATATAATGCTTAATTTGAATCAGGAGAAATCTTATTAATGATTAAAATGAATTAATACCATTAACCAATGTGGATATTACAAAGACCCTAAGGGGTACCGGGTTATTAATGGTACCTCAGAGCTAATTCTGTGCAAGGCAAAGGAATCCAAATACTCTCTACTTTGTCAAGGATGGCTTCACACATCATGGTAGGCAGAGGTGGTGATGCGTATCCTTAGGACTGACAGAATCTATGCCTAGTACCCAGGCACATTTCCCAGTATGATCTGGTGGCACAGTTCTTGGTTGAAAATTTCTTCCCTCTAATTTCTTTTTTGAACTTTGTTTTAATTTAAACTATTATAATAAGTTTCTAACAAAATGTATCTTAAGGCCCCGAGCAATAACTTTTCATTCCCACTCACTTCTATTAATTTACACTTCCCTTTCCCCAGGGAAGGAGACCCCCCCCCCTTTTGCCATTCGCTCAGGATAACCTATTGGGTCAATATGCTGATTTTAAATATTAGCTGCATAACTGTATTAGCTGTATAACTGACATACCCACACTCTCTTCCCACCCACCAGGAGAGGCCTGGAGATCTTCTGAATTTACCATTGATCTCCAGACAGCAAAAATCAGTTCCCACGGAGAAAATGGCTGCTCTGAAGGGCAGACTCAATGATATGATACCCCATTGAGGTCCCTCCTCTCCCTAAACCCTATTCCCCCCAAGCACCACCCCCATATATCCAGGAACTCCCCAACCCAGAGTTGGCAACCATACATACTAAGTATGTGCCCTCCAGAAATAACAATACAATTATGTGGGGGGGAGACCCTTGTGCCAAAGGAATACCATCTCATCTTAAAGGCTAACATTTGTTGTGGCATTAACTTTTCTGGACTAGACTCCATTTCAGCAGAGGAAAGAAGTATAAAGAGGGGTATGAAAAGGGGAGGGGGAAAGGAGAGAGAGATTGTAGACAGTAGAATCAAAAGGCCATGAAATGAATTAGTTACCATCTGTGACATTTTGATGTAAAACTCAAAAGTACATAAGAAAACCGAGCAAAGCCTTGTCCTGATTTAAGGCTTGATGAATACTATTAATACATATATTAAATTAGCTTATCAAAGTGAAAGAGATAGTGAAAACCAGTAAGAATTGTGAAGGGTTACTGCTCTTTAACTCATACATTTCTGAGTTTTACATGTAACAGTTTTCTCTTGCATTTCATGGTCTTTTGCCCCACTGCTACCATTCTAGTTCTACACATGTGAGCGTGAATGAGTGTTTGTGTGATTAAAAAAAACAAAATCTGCAGAATATATGCTTCAAGTATCTCATGACCCAGACCCTGGTCCATGAACAAAAGCTTATGACACAAGAAATCTGTTTCTTTCTAAGGTGCCACAGAACTCAATTTCATTTTCATTGCAACAGACCAAGACAGCTGTACCGCTGGAACCAGCCAGATCATGCATGTGGCAATGAAAGTTTTAAAATCCTAAGCCACGGTGTTCTGTTCACAAAAGATTAGACAAGACACCAAAATTATTGCAAAACACTGCTCCCAATTAAGACTGCTATTTGCCTTCTTAGCTCAAATATGTAAGACATTGACCAAAAAAAAATCAGGTAGGGCAAATAAAGCCTTCCATAAGGTGGGCCAGAAGGTACTCGCCCTCAAATCTCACTCTAGCAATCCTATAAATTCCTCAAACCTTTATTCTTCCTTAAATGAAGAATTAAAGTCCCAGGCACTATAAGGACCAAGTCTGCACTTGCATTCTGGTCAAAAAGTACCATTTGAGGCAAGTCAACCACTGTATGTTTCATAAAAACACCTGGAAATATTGATGTGTATCCTACCTCTTGGGTCCAAAGATGTTAGGGTATTTCGGTTTTCACAAAGGGTGGAAAGATTTCTGCTTGTTTCCCTCATTCACTGCAGACCTTCTTGTTGCCCCCTGTGCTGTTCCTGGAGGTCCCCTCCACTGACTTCCAGAACAAAATTTCAGGGGAGGGGCCTCAGTGGTCTGCAGCAGGGAGGGGGGAGCAAGACAATCCCACTCTGTGAGATAAGCTCTGCAAGGAGATCTCACTGGACAGAGGGCCCATTCCTCAGCAGTAGATCAACGACAATTAATCTTCCCAAAAGAGCTGCTGCATTAATCAGTTGATCAATACACTGAGATTTTCTATGGCATCCAATATGTATCAAGTCTGAACTCAGTAACCAATTTATGATTAAGGGAAAGGGACACATAGAATCATGGAATCATAGAATGTTAGCGTTGGAAGGGACCTTGCAGGCCATCTAGTCTAACCCCCTGCACTCTGCAGGAGCGTAGCCGAAAGATAGCCCTACAACATACCCAAAAGATGGTCGTCCAGCCTCTGCTTGAAAACGTCCAGTGAAGGAGCATATGCCACCACCCGAGGCAGTCTGTTCCACTGCTCAACCACTCTTACAGTTAGGAAGTTTCTCCTGATATTTAGCCGTTAACGACTCCCTTGTAATTTCCACCCATTAGATCTAGTCCTGCAATCCGGGGCAAGAGAGAATAGATCTGCTCCATCTTCTACGTGACAGCCCTTCAAATATTTGAAGACTGCAATCATGTCCCCTCTAAGCCTTCTCTTTCCCAGGCTAGACACACCCAACTCTTTCAGCCATTCCTCGTAAGGCTTGGATTCCAACCCATAATGACTCTTCAAACTAGAAGTGTAGCAATACATCCAATTAAACTCTTGTGACCAAGAATACAGCAGCAGTGGACAGCTATTCATCAGAATAAATAAAGCCAATGTTGCCCAATCACTTAAAAATGTCCTAGTAGGGAGCCTTAATGGCATGCGGATTCAAGTCCTCATTATTAGTGATTTTCCAGTAATGCTTTCCTGCTCTTTCCTGCTCATTTGGGAAGTCACAATATGATGCACAGCACACACACACACACACACAGAGATGTCTTCCAAAAGTAAGTCGTTGCTCTCCACATTTCACAACAGGGCAAAAAAATCCTTGATTACAGCAAGGTCAATGTTCAGTAATTCAAAGTTAAATTCGTAAGATTGCTTAAAAACCTCATACTGCCAGGGCTATTACAGAGATGGGAGACATTATGTATTGTAGCACAACAGATCACAGCAGTAGCTGATAAGTGTGTGTGGGGGGGGAGGGTAGAATTTACTCATTAAAGTGCCTGAATAGCCAGGAGTCAGAGAAGGCACTCGTGTTCATAAAGCCAAGTCTCCTTCGACTGTTAATGGATGTGCCATTGTCACCAGATGAAATGTTTTTTGTTGTTGTATGATTAATTGAAAGTCATACACAGTGACATATTACTGGCAGGATAAAGCTGTCACAGGAAAGTCATTATTCACAGCAATTCCTGCCAGTCTGTACTATCTGTGGTGGTGTAAGCACCGTTACAGACAAGCTCTCAAGTACAAAACACATTACGTATCTTTATATAAATAACAGTGACTAGTAGCAGCTGTCTAAGGTACTCTCAGTGGGCCAAGGAAGGGGACTGCAGAGAGAAAGCGTCCACAAAACTTAGTAAAACTGGTGCATGTTAATCTCAATTGAAGTGGCCATTTTTCTTTCCCACATTTGACCCCAAATGCAGATTGTATAAATAACCGGACACAAGGGGCCATAAACAACGGAGCACAATTCTTCTTAAGAGGGCCTTTGTTATAAATCTCAAAACAGAATGCAGATCAATACTAATTATGCTTCCATACAGCAGACCTATCAGCAACTGGTCAAGTTTACTTTCAGAAGGCCTTTAGATTTAAAAAAAAACACCTTTTATTCCATTCTTCCCAGCAGCTTTGAGGAGATATCAGGTCACCACTGATTTTGTGGTTTTCCCCCCCTGCTTTCCATCCAGCTTTTTTGGATGGTCCTTTGACTGAGACTCACCCTGGCCAACCCTTAAACAAGGCCTGTATTGTTCCAAGAGGAGGTTTTAGAAATAACGATACAAGAAACTAAGGAGGCTGTGCCCATCTCATACGTGCTGCATGCAACAAACGTGCAAGCAAGTTTCCGCTTCTGAGCATAGCTATCTATATTCCATGCAAAAAATGTAGGGAAAAGACAAGGAGGATCATCATTAGGGAAACCTGTTAAAACTTTCTTTAACTACTTTCGTGTTACTTCAGAATGCAAATCCAAGGCGGGGGGGGGAATAAGAGTACTTAAACTCTCCTGTCCAACGTGAACTTTTCCAATTCCTCTCCAGTCGCATTAGGTTAGTTATTGAAAATAAACCATTTCAAAAAGGATTATTAAAAGTCCCATCCATATGCAACTTTCTAGATAACTTGCACTGGTTGTGAAACTACCGTAACAGATTTGGTATTTTTGAACAATCTTACAGATACCAGCATTCAAGTTAGTCACCGTCCCCTGTGCAGACTAAAGAGTCTAAAGTCAAATTTGGTGCTCCAAAAACTTAAATTTCAAGGTCCATGAAATAAATATGCATTTTAGATTTTTTTAAAAGGAATTTAAAAGATTCTGCTTTTCAGTTTCTTAACTAATTTTTCCTATGGTTACTACAGAGGGGGAAGGGGGAGGAAGAGATAAGGAAGATTTTTACCTGGATTGGAGGAAATCTTTTTGTGTCTCAGAGTCTTGTAAATCTGCCAGCAACAGAAAGGAGCCAACAGAAGCTGGCGAGTACAAAAGTAATGTGAGTGGATCATCCTGTGGCCTATAGGCAGACAACCTCCATCACTACCTAATCCAACCAGAACCCTGGAAGCAAGAGAATTCGTGTCCACCGGCTCTTTTTAATAGTCACTTAATGACCGTTAACTTTTTTCAGCCAGCCATTGACTCTTATGGCATGTGCATTCACAGACAAATAATACCTCAGACGGCCTTCATTAATTTACCATGCATAATTTCTCTGAAAGCTTTTGCCAACAGAATCCCACCCCCCCAAAACTGACTCACTAACTAGTGAAGATAAAGCACTTTCTGTGTGAAGACTCTTTATGCAGATGCAAGCCTCTCTCTTAAAATAAGTTAAGAAGTAGGCATTGTTCAGAGCCTGCCATGACCACAAAAACAGCAAAAGCTCGCAAGTTTTCATACTGTTGCCTGAATATCTGGTAATACAATGAATATGTAACATGTTCTCCCTTGGAGATGGGAGGGGGGTAGAACTTTTTTTTTTTAATGAAGCTAACATATGAATGGGCTTTTTTCCTCCTTCAGGGTTCCTTAACCTCCTTATAAGTGTTAACAATTTGAAGTCTAAAACACAGGGTTCCAAGGAGAAGTCTTCAGAAATAAAGACACCCTGCCTCCCAACTCAGAAATTCCATTCTATTCACGTGAAAAGGCCGGGTTTCTATTCACATGAAAAGGCAGGGTTGCTAAGAACACTCATGGGTCCCAGATGAAGATTACCACTGGGCTTCCCAATACCACCACCCCCAAGACAATCCAAACAACATATGGAAATAAATTGCATGACCAGGGCCTTAGAAGTTTTATCCACCATCTCCTGCCCCTTGGTGGTCCTATAGGAAGCAGTGTGGTGGAGCCACACAACTAAATAGGAAGCACCATTTAGTATTTGTGGCAGACAATAAGTAGCGCCTCAGTATACTAAGCTAGTGAACCACTCAGGGGCAACCCCACCAATAGGCATAGCTAGGCCATCACTCAGGGCACTAGCACAGCCCAAATATGGAGAAGAGACATGCTAGCCCTCCGAGCAAACAGCAGCCCTTCATTCACTGCAGCCAGGACTCCCACTGCAGCCAGCAGCCTCTTGGACGGAGGGCGGGACTCTAAAGGAGAAATTTCATAGCATGGTGGCTCCAGGCATAACGGGAAAGTGCTAAAAGGCACTCGGAAAATCAGAGCCTCTCTCTTCTACCACACCCACTGCCCTGCCTCCAGCCCTACAAGGTGGCTCCAACTCATCGCTAGCGCCAGGTAGAACCCCTCAGGGGGAACCACCTCTGCTACAGCAGCCTGTGGAAGAGATTTTCCCTTCCTGTTTCCCAGCACCATCCTGGCCAGCCAAGGGATAAGGCTTGGAGATGTGTGCATGTGTGCACACGTGTGTGTGCATGCACACATGTGTGTTTGAGCTGGGACCCATGGTTATTATCAGTGTTCTGAAGTGGTTGGCACATCTTGATACCGAATTGGGACTTTGCATCAGGAAACACACAAAACAGAATGGAGTGATGGAGGCACTCACAATTGCTTTGGCAGCAGCTTCTGCATGTCTTAGGAACTAAACCGTCTTAGTGGGTTTGAAAGGGCAAAAAGAGGCTGGTAGTCATTTTCAGGTTTATTCACTAATTGGCCATTACGTGGATAAAAATGTCATTCCGGATGGAATAATAATGGAAAGAAAAAAATCCCCAGGCTCCACTTTAACAGAAGCTTCACAGAACAAAGTCCTATCAGCATTTCCGACACTCAAGCAATTCCCAATCAGATGTGGTAAAGGGTGTGATGATTAATGCTGACTGCATTTCAGCTAAGACAAAACTCCAAATAATAAACTGTAGCTCTCTCTGACTAACGTGGAAACTTCCCAATAGTTCCTTATAAAACTGAAACCAATTTTGGAGAATTGTCTATAATAAATCAAGTTTGGGACAGCACTTGACTGATTAAATTTCAAGCATTATCTCTCTATTCTTCAGCCTTCTTAAATGGCAAGTCAACTGGGAGACAGAATAGAGCCCAGAGGATAAAAGGGTATCAAATATTTCCATTTGGGGGGCATTACTGATTCTCCAATCTCTTTATCTTAAGTCTAATTTAGCATAATTTTGCCCTGATTAATAAAAACTGGATTAATAATCCTCCAATAATGCACCCTCCTGGGTTTGAATACCAGCCAGGACATAACATTTTCTAAACAAATCATTTCCGCCTCAGGCATATTCAGAATATTTGGAAAACCTTGTTTTTGGAATAAGTGGAATAAACCTGCTATCTGTTTGCATCGATGGAGAAACACATAATGAAGATTTTAACTCAACTTCTTGAAGTCACTGAAAAAACCAGACAAACCCACAATTTCTTCCCTTATACCTCTCCACAAGCTGTCTGCCCCCAAACTGGGACACAATATCACCTGTTAGTGACCCTGTCTAACCAGTTCATTATTTCTTTCAGATGTTAATTGCAGACCCCAGACTGTCTGCTCTTAAACCATTAATCCTGACCTGCCCCCAAAGTTAATATGTTTAGCTCTGTGGGTATTCTTATAGGGCAGCAAAATGTATACCATCTGTCTTCCTTCTTTTAATTTAAAACTGTTAAATAAAAATATACAACCTCATCTACCAAGAGGAAAAAAAACCCCACCTTTGCTAGGACTCTGCAGATGAGTTCTGTATTACGTCTAATTAAGAGCAGACCTGCTTGTTGGTTTCCAATAAGGTCACTCCTTCAACTAATCAGAAGTGCTCCCACGAGACTGAGTATAAATATTCTGCACTGAAGCCCAAATTACACCAAGTTAGAACTTCCTGCATCCTATGGTGAGTAGTGAACACATTTATAGACACACTCCATCACAGATTCCTTTTTCTGAAATCATAAACTACAAGAGATCACTTTGCAGATGGGAAATACCAGGAAAAAAGCAACTCTCCAGCAATATTTTTTTTAAACTACTGGTATAACACAACAGATGACCGAGGTGTCAAACTCATTTGTTACGAGGGCCGGATCTGACATAAATGTCACTTTGTTGGGCAGGGCCATGAGCGCCATAAAATGTAACACGAGGTCCTGGAGATATAAACTTTATAAAGACGATTTGATGTGCCGAATGGCTGTAGCAGGCATTATTGGATTAGGTGTGTTATGCACGGGGTAGTAGGCACGGAGACATCGGCATTGGCAATAAGACAGGAAACCTAGGTCTCAGTTTGGTACAAGAGGATTCAGTCCAGGAAGATGCAAAGAATAAGTGGACATAACTTTGAAGAAGTGAGCAGTGACTCATGAAAGCACAAACCCTACTACAAATTTTGTTAGTCTTTAAGGTGCTACTGGACTCTCAGTCTTTCTACTGCTATTAGAAACCACGACACTCAAAAACCAGTGGGGGAACATTTTAACCTTCCAGGACATTCAGTTGCTGACCTAAGAGTAGCATTTCTCCTACAAAGGAATTTCAAAGGGAGATTAGAAAGAGGGACTGCTGAATTGCAACCGATAATGAAGTTCAAGACAATGCATCCTCCTGCACTGTACTGAGACCTAGGCTTCTTGACTCATTACTAATCCCTGCTATTGTCATTTGGCATCTGAAATCACCCTCCAAGATATAAGGACAGATGGACTCACATTCTAGCAGTGACTCATGAAAGCTCCTACCCTGCCAATAATGTTGTTAGTTATTAAGGTCCTACTGGACTCTTGCTCCCTTTCACTAATAAAGAGTGCAAGCAGTGCTGTTAGGTTTCCTTCCTCTGCCATCTGTTAGAACTGGAATGGGGGATCTCTCCAAGTGCCATGGGACTCACTCTCTCGCTCCCCTTCTCCCTCTCTCTCTTTGAAGAAGTGTGCCTGCACACAAAAACGTATACCTGGAATAAAACATTGTTGGTCTTAAAAGAGCCATGGGACTCTCTCTCTCTCTCACTCGCTCCCCCTCCCTCCCTCTGTCCCTTTCTCTCTCTGAGGAAGTGTGCTTGCATACAAAAGCTTATACCTGGATTAAAAGGTTGTTGGTAATAAAAGTGCCATGGGACTCTCTCTCTCTCTCCCTCCCGCTCCCTCTCTAGAGGAGGGGGAGGATCCCTCAGCCAATCGAGAGAAGGGAGGCTTGGCTTTCTTTCTCTCCTCTGCTGCAAAGAGACTGGGCAAAAGGAGCTGTGATGCAAGAAACAGGAAGCAGGAACAGAAAGTAGGAAGCAGCAGAGAGCCAGTTGCTCATGGGCCAGATAGGAACCCTGCAGGAGCCTAATCCAGCCAGTGGGCCATATGTTTGACACACCTGGACTGTACCATAATTCTCAGATTTTGTGTGTGGGAATAAATCAATAAAACAGAAGGAAATATCCAAAAAGCACATACAATGATATCCAGGAAAATCCAATCATGCTTATTTCATAATGTGTGAACAGTGAGCCCCATGTTGGCTTTGCTATGATTCCCATCCACTGTGCAGTTACCTAAAAGTCTTGCTGAGTTTGGCTCAGTGAACCTGTCATGGGTTAAAATTGCATTTATCCAACAAACCTCTCACTATTGTTCTGCATTCCTTGGACCCTCTAATGGGCCATTCCATGACCCCTTGCCTCTATGGCAGGAATCCAGACCAGAATATATAAACAATTATCAACCAGTGGCAATTTCTCATTCAAGTGCATGACAGCTAGACGAAGCAAGGCTTTTCTGCATAAAAATGATTATTTAGATCCATTTAAATCTGGTTTCAAACTAGAAGTTGTCTACGCTGCACTGACTGATGACCTTTGCCGGGAAAGAGGCAAGGGTAATGCAGTCCTATTGTACTGGTCAGCTAAGGTGGGTATTGGTAGTGTCGGGGGACTGCTGCTCAATCCCATGAAGTATGTTTGGAAGCTTCAACTAGTGCAAACTGCAGCAGCTAAGTTGCTAGGAGATATGAGGTGTGCATGTTTAGTGCGGTCAAGTAGCTTCCCACTTACAGCAGCCCTATGAATTAATGACCTCCCAAATATCCTGTCATTAACAGCCTTGCTTAGGTCTTACAACTGAGGACTATGACTTCCTTGACTCAGTCAATCCCTCTCATGTGACGTCTTCCTCTTTTCCTGATGCCGTCAAACTTTTCCTAGCATTATTTTTTTCCCCAATGACTCTTGTCTTCTCATCATGTGACAAAAGTATGATAGCCTCAGTTTGGTCATTTCAGCTTCTGAGTAGAGTTTACACTTGATTTAATGTAGAACCCACTGATTTTGTATTTTTGGCCACGGTGTGACAGTGTTGGACTAGATGGGCCATTGGCCTGATCCAACATTGGCTTCTCTTATGTTCTTATGTCTTTTTTGGTGGTCCATGGTATCCATAAAACTCTCCTCCAACACCACATTTCAAATGAATCAACTTTCCTGTCAGCTTTCTCTGTTGTCCAACTTTTACACCCAAACACTGTAATGGGGATAATATGAATTATCTTGATCTTGGTTGCTGGTGACACATCCTTAAGCTTTAGGATCTTTTCTAGCTTCTTCTTGGCTGCCCTTACCAGTCTCAATCCCTTTCTTTTCATTGATGACTAAGCCAAGGAACAGAAAATGTTTAACAATTTTGGTTTCTTCACTGACAGCCTTAAAGCTGTGTAATTTCTCAGTAGTCATTACTTTGGTCTTCTTGATGTTCAGCTGTAATCCCACTTTGACACTTTTGGCTTTAACCTTCACCAGGAGCCATTTCAGGTCTTCACTGTTTTCTGCCAGTATTGTGGTACCATCTGAACATCTCAAATGGTTAATATTCCTTTCAACAATTTTCACTCCGCCTTCATCTAAATCTGAGCCAGAGTTCCTTATGATGTGTTCTACATACAAACTGAAGAGACAGAGAGATAAAATACATCCTTGTCTGACACCTTTTCCAATTGGAAACCATTCTGTTTCTCCATATTCTAACAATAGCTTCTTGTTCTGAATATAGATTGCACATCAAAACAATCAGATGCTGTGCCATACCCATTTCTTTTAAAACCAATCATAGCTTTTCATGATTCACATAGTCAAAAGCTTTGCTGCAATCTCAGTAATAAAAGTTGATTTTCTTCTGAAATTTTAGTCCAGTAACCAACATCAATTTTCAAAATAATCTCTAGTGCCTCTTCCTTTTCTGAACCCAGCTTGAATATCTGGCACTTCTCATTCCATATATAGTGACAGTCTTTGTTGTAAGATTTTTAGCATCACTTGACTCGCATGAGAAATTAATGCAATGGTCCAATAGATGCTGACATCTTTGACATCTCCCTTTTTTTGCATACAAGTACAGGGGCCATATTGTGACAGTTTTTTAAAACTGACTATGAGTTTGCTCCCAGGCACAATTCAAAATGCTTAACATTACCACTAAATTGTATGCGCCTGCCTACCAGTTAAAGTCTTCATTAAAGGTTCTGCTCTGTGTGATCCTACTCTCACCAGTTCGCAAGTGAGTACAGGTATAAAAATGGTTTTATGTGACATCCAAGTGCTTGTAAAATTAGCATCAGTTGCTCTTCTGTGTTCCAGAGTTTGGGTGTCACTTAAGAGAACTGTACAAGCACTTGGATGTCACGGGAAAACATTTTATTATCTCAAACCTTATAGATCCTTTGTGCCTGTACAGATTTAATATTTTTATCATAATTTCCTGCTTTTTATCTCATTTTTAGTATTCCTTTCTTGGTTTTAACTGATAGTATTGCATGGGCTTATATTTTGAGACTGCTTTTATGCTTTTGTATTGTTTTATTGATTTTCAGTTTCTTATTCTTGCAGGCTTCCTCACAGATATTAAGCAGACTGTAAACATTTTTTAAAAATATATATACATGAGAAAACAAGTACACTCAGTCCATCCACAGCAGAGAACAGGGCTCTCCAAATTTCTGAGACTGTGGACACCTTTGGAATTCTGAAACAGGGTTGTGGGCACAACCACAAAATGGCTGTGACAGGAAGCAGAGCCACACACACCTCCAGTGGAAGTCCAAGTGAAGGGGATAAGAAGGGTCATTTAAAAAAAACACACTGGGAAAGAGGAATGAGATTCAGAATGAAACCAACACTGTGGTGGCAGCTCCCACTGAAGAAATATTATTTTAATCTACACAACCAGTTGGATCTCAAATGGCTGATCAGAAGTGGGCCTACTCACTTTCTGAAAATACTTGGTGCCATGGGCACCATGTTAGGAACCCCTGGCATAGAATAATAGCATTGCTTTCTTGAATTAAAAATACCACTAAATCTCATAGTCCAAGGAGGTCAAATATGAACTGTAAAACGAATAATGTAAATCTCACCTCAGCCACAAATTCATGAGGTAAGCACACAACTTGCTGCTGCTGCTGCTGCTGCTGTTGTTGTTAGTCATGTCTGACTCTTGGCAATTCTGTGGGCTAGCTCTCTCCACGTTTTCTGATCTTGTAATGCTTCCTTGAGTTGTTCCATGTTCAGGCTGGTGTCAACTTCTATGGTATCTAGCCACTGTGTTCTTTAACAGCCCGGTTTCCTTTTACAGCTAACCAATCTAAGCATAATTGCTTTTTCTAGTGAGTTATTCCGAATGACATGGCCGAAATAAGTCAGTTGCAGTTTTGTGACTTTTCCTTCCAATGGCATGTCTGGTTTTATGCGTTCCAATACTTGCTTGTTTGTCACCTTTGCTGTCCAAGGAATGCGCAGGAGCCTTCTCCAGCACCACAGCTCAAATTAGTCGAATTTCCTCCTGTCTTGCTTCTTCATAGTTCAACTTTTGCAGCCATAGGTTGCTATGGGAAAAACAATAGCACAGACTAATCTGCATTTGGTTGCTAGGCTGATGTCCTTGCTCTTCCATATTCGATTAATGCTCATCATTGCTGTGCGACCCAGCATGATTTTACGTTTTATTTCTGGACTGCACTTGCCATTTTGGTTGAACTGTGATCCTAAGAAAGCGAATTCTTCCACACATTCAATCTCTTCATCATCAACTGTTATTTTGACATTTCTAGTCTTCTCAGTGGTTGTGAACTTGGTCTTTTTGATGTTTAGGAAGAGGCCAAACTTCTTACTTTCTTCTTTGATTTTCTTGATTAGGTATTCCAGGCCTCCTTGAGTTTCTGAGAGGAGGGTTGTGTTGTCAGCAAATCAAAGCACACAACATAAAAATTAGATACTATTTTGTACTGTTGTTGTTTTCAATAAACGTAGAATAACGTGCATGTAAGGTCTGATACTACGCTCATGGGGCAAGGCCTTTTAGTAAGTCATCCAGGAAACAGGGATTCAGTGGCTTCTTCCACTGCTATATATCTCTTTCTGATAATCTTTGATCCATAAATCCACCCTATGACCTTAACAGTGGAATCATAAGCACAGCTCCATTGAAAGCTCTACTTAGCACGGTACTCTATTTAGAATGGTGCTATAAGGTCCTATCTCACTACTTTCCAGCATCTCAGATTCAATGAACCCCAAATATCTGAATCAGAATAAATGTGATTAAATTCTGTAGAACTGATTCTGAAAGTTATACTCAACATTTCTTGATGACGAATCTGGATTTTTTAAAAACAAAACAAAACAAAAACAAACCTGCACCTGGCCCCAAATGTATTTTCATGAATAATCTTGTATACCATATAAAAGTAGAAACTGAAACACAGCAAAGTATTTAAAAAGCAGACTCTTTTTGTTTTTTACTGATCTCACCTATGAATATGAAAAGGGGGAAAGGCTCAATTCTACTTTATTTTTAATTCATCTACTCACATTGAGAACATTTTAAAAAGCAATCAAAAGGTCATTAGCTCATCTTCTCTGGAGAAATCTAACTTTCACTGGGTGTTGCAGGATACATCCCACATGAAGAGGAGTGGGGGAGAATAACTGCAAGATTTCTAGACTCCTCTATGGCCTCCAGTTCAATGTTTGTTGAACATTCAGCCATTTCCCTGGTCCCCACTTGCAAATATTGGCATAAACATCTTTTCCCTGCTGAAAGTAAGACCAAGATGAACCAAGAAGGCATTTTTGCATAGCTAGGACAAAGGGATTCAGTAGAAGAACTGTTTATATCAAGTATCTTTCTTTGCCACCTAAAGCTGGAACCATTCCACTGAAATGAGCAGAAAGCATCCCGATTTACACAGATGAAATAGAGATCATAATCCATTTCATAGCCTCTGTGTGAACAATGGCCAAGCAACAAATGCTCTTATTTCACAAGCATTACAAACACCTAAAATATTATGAAAAGAGTGCGTGTTGGGGGGGAAGAACACCAACATCTCTCTCATAAAGGATTTAGCAAAGCTTGTGTTTCATTATTTTGGGTCATTCATTTAACTCTCTCATTTTCTGTACTTCTTTTTGGCATGCTGCCAGGGAGAACAGAAAAGGAAAAGGAAATGAGCAGCATTACAAAATGTGAGGCCATTTTCCAGACCAGTATCAAAGAGGGAAGAGAAATCATGAGGGAATCTCCCAAGTGAGTACTGTGTAGTTGTATATACAGAGCAGAGCAAAACAGCACAGCTGTTTATATTCTCTCTAGGCCCAGAGAGGCAATTTTTCCCCCGTCTCTTTCATGCATTATTCACAATCTGCCGCAATCATCCGGCAAAGTCAGTACAACTCCTTTAAACACAAAGGTAAGACTCAGATGCAGATCTTCATCCTTAGTTTCATCTGAGTTTTGAGCTGGATATTAGGGGTGTGCATTCAGCAATTGAGCTGAAAAAATACCTGAAAAATACCTTACTGGTATTTTCCAGGTTTTTAAAGCCAGTTTTAAATTGGGGCTGCATTTGGGCTATCCAATATTTTGGGGATTTTTGAGACCGCTGGATAGCCAAACTTAAAGGGTATTTAAAGGGATTGTGGTCCCTTTAAATGCCTTCTCCAAGCCATGTGACTCCTCAAGGAGTGAACTTTGAATGTGTTTAAAGGACTCACAGTTCCTTTAAATGCATTATGGGTGAATTCACCACTTGGAGATGTTTAAAATGACTGTGAGCCCTTTAAAATGCATTTGAAGTTCACTCACCATGGAGTTGCATGGCTTGGAGAAGGCATTTAAAGGGACCGCAATCCCTTTAAATGACTTTTCCCCCTCCACTGGAAACCATGGAGAATGGGGGCACCTTATTCTGGGGCCCATACAATTGGACCCCCTGGTCCAGTCTTTTTGAAACTTGGGCTTTTATTTGAGAAGAGGCACCAGCAGCTATGCTGCAAATTTTATGCCTCTACCTTAAAAAACATCCCCCCAGACCCCAGATACCCCCAGACTGATTCTCCATTATAACCTATGGGGATCATTGACTATAATGGACCCCATAGGGTATAATGGAGCTTTAAAAATTCAGGTTTCCTGAACATTTACCGAATCCGAATACCATACCAGTCTTGGGATTCAGGAATATTGAGAAATACCAATATTTTCCAGGTTCAATATACTGAAACCCGAAAAACACTTTGTTTTTTGGAGGGGGCACAACCCTACTGGATGTGGATTTTTTCATTCTTTCTATGGAAATCCCATGCTCTTTTCACAGCTTGGCAATGGCTTCAGGTGGCAGAACAACAGCAAGTGTATCACATGAGGATCTTCCAATACAAGTCATCCTCTCTTTTGCCTTCAATCAATCAGGGAACACATCAGCCTATATGGGTATAAAATGCAACCTTACAGGTCGGATTTTTCATAGCCATGTGCATGCTCTGAAATCACAGAAGAAAATTAGCTACT
This sequence comes from Gekko gecko, assembly GCA_029375565.1. NCBI lineage: Eukaryota > Metazoa > Chordata > Lepidosauria > Squamata > Gekkonidae > Gekko > Gekko gecko. The sequence goes on along the minus strand of JAPDNY010000003.1, from coordinate 70,754,350 downwards.
CCTTATGCATCATTATAATATGGATAGCCAGACTGAAACCCAGAAACTGGTGGTATACTTTTAGATTCCCCAATGAATTGGGCAATTACGCAAGTGTAACATCTCCCACATCCCTACTTACCTGCTTATTTCAGCAGGGAAAATGTAGACAAAAGGACTAGGTGGGAAACAGGCAGGAGGACAAACTGTCCCTTCCAAGTCTCCTACTTCTACTGGGAATTTAAAAGCAGATTTTCAATTTCCAGATTGTTACCTGGCTATTCTACCTTAAACTGGCCAGATGTGCTTATAACAGGGTTGGGTATAGTGTCATTTTATCTACTTCTTCAACACATGCTTAAGAAGGAGAATTAATAATAACAGGAGACTTAAATACTGACATTACAAAAATAAAACATTAAGTTAGGAGTGGGATTGAAGGAAGTGCATGAGTTTATAGGTAAACAACCAAGGCCTACACACATATCTAGCAGACATAAAACGTCATCATGTATAGACTATATAATAGTAGAAAATAATAATATGATTATAAAACATATTAAAACCCATCCAATTTGGATATCTGACCATGCACCCATAAGTATTGAGTTTGAAATAAAGCAATTCAATATAAAAAGACCATGGAGATATAATAATTTAATAATGATGAAAGAAGAAGATAGAAAATACATGGAGAAACAGATAAGCTTATATTTTAAAGAGAATAGAGGGACAGTAGCCACTAACATATTATGGGATGCCGCCAAGGCAGTAATAAGGGGGCATTGTATAAAGAAAGAAAAGAATATAAAAAGGGAATGGTATAGTAAAAGACAATCCAAACTTCTGGAATTAGAAAAGCTGCAAAAGAAACAAATGGAAAAATATAACCCTAAGGTACAGAGTAAAATTAAAGAGATCCAGAAACAGTTAGAAGAATTAGATATAGCAACACTATGGAAGAAGGAACTAATGGTTAAAAACGAATTTCAGAGGAATAGTATTAATACAGCAAAAAGACTGGCGAACTATCTGAAGACTAAAAGGGCAAAGCAAAGCATAAAATGCATAAACCACAATAAGAAATTAACGCAAAATCCTAAGGAAATTACAGAGGCTTTTGAGAAATTTTACAAAGGCCTGTACAAAAAGAATACAGCAGACTTCCAGGAGGAAATTAGCCAAACAATAGAAGAAGCAGAGAGAGGAAAATTAAAGGATGAGATTACAGCCCAAGAAATAAGGGAAGTAATAAGAGAACTTAAAAGGGGCAAATCTCCAGGGTTAGATGGCTTTATGGGGGAATTTTATAAAGTAATGATGGATACTTTAGTACTGGAACTCCAGGTACTGTTCAATGAAGTTCTGAATGGTAGAAGCGCTCCAGACTCATGGAGGAAGACCGAAATAATATTGATCCTTAAACCTCAGAAAGATCCTAAAGAAGTAGGATCATATAGACCCAGAAGCCTCTTAAACCAAGATTATAAGATCTTTGCAAAAATAACGGCAAATAGACTAAAGAAGGTAATCCCATCTATAATAAAAGACGATCAATATGGATTTGTAAAAGGTAGAAGCATAGCTCATCCTATTAGAAATATCCTAAATGTGCTATATCATGGACAGCAGAGGAAGATAGGACTATTAAAACTAGACGTCTATAAGGCCTTTGATACCCTATCCCATGAATATTTATGGCAAATAATGAATAAAGTGGGAATCGAAAAGGAATTTCTAGAGGCAATTCAGGAACTATATAAAGATGGGAAGGCAGTAGTGAGAGTAAATAATGAGCACTCACAAGTATTCCCTATACAAAGAGGGGTACGGCAAGGGTGCCCACTGTCACCATTACTATTTGTAATGGCGGTAGAACAGTTAGCGGAGCGGATTAGAAATTCGGGAAGAATAGAAGATTATAAAACAGGTAAGACAGAAATGAAAATTAATTTATTAGCAGATGGCATCATAATTATTATGACAAATCCAAAAGAAGGAGTAAAGGAAGTAAAGATTATTTTGGAGGATTTTGAAAAATGCTCAGGGTTTAGTGTTAACATGACAAAATCAGAAATTATATACTTAAATGTAAATAGAGAACAAAAGAACGAAATAAACAAAAGTACAAATATAGGGTTAGGAGTAAAGAAATTTAAATATCTAGGTATAGTAATACAGAAAAATTTGGATAAGATGATAAAGGATAATTATGATAAAATCTGGAAGAAAATAGAGAAGGATATGAGAAGATGGAAAAACAAAACATTAGGGATATCCTCCAAAATTAGAAGTGTTAAAATGTTTTGGGTACCTAAAATAATGTACCTATTTCAAACACTACCAATGGGAGTAAAGGAAAATAAAATTACCCTATGGAACAGAACACTAAAAGAATGGATATTCGGCAATAAAAAATGTAGGTTTCATAAAAGGATAGTGTACAGCCACAAGTCAGAACTTGGATGGGGAGTTCCAGACTTAAATAAGTATTACAAGGCATTCCAACTCAAATCATTACTAGAGATTGGAGAGGAAAAAGAACTGAAATGGGTTAGATTTGAGGATGAGATTAATAACAATATAGGAAGACTAGGTATTTTTTACAAAACTAAGGCTAAAGATCTAGAATTAACAATAGGGCCGAGAAGATCAACATTAGAAGTATGGAAAAAAATGGCAACCACCACACTGGCTAGGAAGACCCTCTAGATGGGCACCACTAGAAACCATTATAGAAGAGGAGCAAGGGAAAAAATGGTGGGAAATTTTAAGGTCTAAAGGATATCATAGAGTAGAGGATTTGTTTAGAGGGAAAATTCTTAAACCACTACAAGAAGTAATAGAAGAGACAGGCAAGCAACACTGGCTAAAAATAGCAGGTCTTCATAAAGCAATAAAGGAGATTAATGAAAAAGAAGAATTGTGGATAGATGAACCAATGGAAGAAATATATAAAGAAAGGGCTGGGAGGAAACAAGGTCTAGTAGGGGAAATTTATAAAAAGATGATATTAGATAAAGATAAAATGATAGAATATTTACAAAAAGTTTGGAGTAGAGAAGGACAGATATCAGAGAGGATGGCAGAAAAAATTATGAAAGGAATGGACAAAATCAAGGTTTTCAAATTTAAAGAACTGGAGCACAAATTTCTTACAAAATGGTATAAGACGCCAGCCCAATTGGCGAACATGATTCCAGGATTAAGTTCTCTTTGTTGGCACTGTAGGAAATCTAAAGGCTGGTTCGCACACATGTGGTGGGAGTGTAGTGAAGTAAGGGTATTCTGGCTAGAAATTATCAAAGTTATAAGGAAGGCAGCTAAAATTAACTTAAATATAGATTTCAACTTAATGCTGGTAAGTACAATGGGGAACCCGAGGCTGGATAAGGAAGACCAAACTTTAGTGAAGGCTATGATATTGCCTTCACTAAAGCAGCTATAGCTTGGGGTTGGAAGGATAAAAGTAAGTGGACAGCTGAAATCTGGCACAGCTATCTGCTTGATTTTATACAGTCAGACATCGCGGCAACTCTGCATAAGGAGACAACTTGGGAAGGGAAATCCGCTGAAATCCAGAAAAGATGGAAGACCTATTTCGACTGGGTATCCAAGGAATGAAGAGAGGACATTCGGTGGAAGATTCAGACTTTGTGCCCGTGGCTGGAGATAAAGGAATAAGGACAACAGGAATATAGGGAGGGGAGGAGGGAGGGAGGAGGAGGGGGAAGAAAATTGTAAGAAGCTAAACAATATGTGGTGTAAAGAAACTGATAAAATCAATAAAAAATATAATAAAAAAAAGACAGGAAGAAGGAGTGGAGGGCATGATGAACTGCCATGAGCTCTAGGCAAACGATGTGCAGTGTTTGGTCTAGCATCGACCACTGACCCTGTGCCATAAGCACCTTGCAGTAGGCTCCCCAGCCCCATAGAGAGGTGTCAGTGGTGAGGTCAATGTCCAGAGGTGATGAGTGGAAAGGCATCCCACAGAGCAGATTGTCCTCCTGGGTTCACCACTGGAGAGTGGAAAGGACTTTTGGAGGGACTATTTGATGGTGGAGAAGAGGCTGAAAGATGTGGACAAACTAAAGTTGGAGGGGTCACATATGGAGCTTGGCAAAAGGCACCACAAAGGTGATGCTGGCCATAAGGCCCAGGAGGTGCTGAATTTTCAGGGCAGGCCACACAGGCAATGAAATTATGCTCATTGTTAGGGAGCAGAGTTGCAAAATTCTGTCCACCAGAAGACAGGCACAATGTTGAGTAGTGTAAAGTCTGGATCCTGTGAATTGCAAGTCCTGGAGAGGGAGCAGATGAGATTTTGCAAGGTTCATGCAAAGGCCTAGGCAGGTCAAGAGTCAGACAGTGCTGGAAATTTCCTGACAAAGTTGTTGCGGGGACTGGGAGATGAGAAACCAGTCACTGATATAGGGGAAAACAGTGATTCCCTGTTATCTGAAAGCCACAGCAACTACCACCATGCACTTTGTAAATACTCTTGGTGCTGTGGAGATATCAAAGGGGAACATCCAACACTGGTAATGATCAGAGCCCACTGTGAACCTCAGGAAGTGTCAGTGCTGCGGTCGAATGGTGATATGGAAATAGGCATCTCTGGATCTCCAGGATCCTCAGGCATCCACAGGAATCAGAGGGAGACTGGCTTGCAGGGCGATCACCTGGAATTTCTTGCAAGGGATGCAGTGGTTGAATTATCACAAGTCCATGATGGAGCATCTGCTCTCATCTCGCTTCGGCACCATGAAATAACAGGAGTAGAACCCCAGGTGATGTTGGGCCTGAGGCAAGAAGGGCTTAAATCTTGTTTGTGTAGGAAGCAGGATGGGGGTGCCACAAATTGAGGGGCCTGTGGGATTGAAAAAACTTGATAGTGTACCTCACCCAGATGATGGTGAGGACCCAGGCATTCGTGGTGACAGATTCCCAAGTTGGAAGAAAAGGACAGAGTCTGGTGCCCAGAGGTGGGGTGATGGTCAGAGGAGGGTTGGGAAGAGTGACAGAGTCAAAGAGACTGCTTGGTTTGAGGAGTAGACTTCTTAAAACATTGTGGCTTAGGTCATTGTTGGTAAGGTTGTTTAGTGGCAGGAGCTTTACGCTTCCAAAATTCAGTTTGGGGTGAAGAGTGGGAGTGCTTCTAGGAACCAGGGTTTAGGCTTGAAGTAGCATTGTTGTGGGGGTTGTGATACACCCAAACTCTTTGCACATTTGCGAATCTTGTCCACAGTGGTAAGAATCTCATCTGTGAAGGAATGGAATAATCACTCCCTGTCAAATGGTGTCTTGTATTTTAGAGTTTATGTCTATCTGTAAGGATGTTGAGCGGAGCCAGGCATGTTGCCTGAGGGTGATGGAAGTGGCTAAAGCCTTTAAGGAGCAAGAGACAGCATGCCTTAAGGTGTTTATGTGTGTTTTGCCCACCTGGACATCTCGGCAACCAAGACAGCAGCAGTCTTCTGGGAGGCATCTAGTAAGTCAGGCATTAAAGCAAAGAACTGGTTAGCCAGGTAAAAGGAACAGGCCAAAAAGTAGGCCGTGTAGTTGTGCATTTTGGCAGTCAGGGTTGTGAGAGAATAAATCTTGCATCCCAATGTGTTAAGCTTCCTGCCCTCCCTGTCCAGTGGGACTGCATGTCAGGCCTATCTCAACTCGGTCACCAAGTGAACAATGACTGAATTAGGAGCAGGGTGAGAAAACAGGAACTTTGAATCTGAAGGTTGGAATCGGTTCAGGGACTCCAAGTGTTTCGATGCCAGTAGGATGGATGCTTCCTGGAGGCTCTCCAAATGTATGGGCAGTGTGGGTAGCAAGAACGCTGAGGGAAGATCCAATGGCACAAGCTTGTGCACTATGTCAGTGTCTTTGGAGACATCGCTAGTCAGTTGTATGTTGAGAGCAGCAGCCATGCATCTCAGAAGCTTCAGGTATGCTTTGGATCCCTCCAACAGGGACAGTGAGCATGAGTGAATGATGTTGGATTCTAGCAAGATGAGAAAGGTATCCTCTGCTTTTAAGCCTGAGACAGTGGTTCCAATCTTGGACTGTTTCGAGGTGGATGGTTGGGAACTGAGGAGCTCATCCCGATCAGTAGTGAACCATGTTGGAGGTGGCCATGGAGCAGTGGAAAAAGCCACAGCAGCCATCAAAAGAATGGTCAACATCCTAGCAGTGGGAGTGGCAGGCAAGCCAGGATGCAAAACAACAGGCATGGTCGCAGAAAATGTGGTGAGGTTGTTGAAGCTGTGGAAGTCAGCCAGAAGGATCTCCATGACGGGCTGGTGAGTGTCTTTGATAGCTATCATGGGGTTGATAGGAAGAGCGTGACAGCGAATGAGAATGGTAGCTATCCAGATAGTGCTGGGAGTAGTATCAGTGAGGCGACACCGACCTTGAATCCGAGGAGTATCAACCTTTCCAGTAGGCACTCAGCCTCAAACAACAATTCCAAACTACTTATCTGAGATAATTCTTCCAAAGTATAGAAAGGCATTCATGTTAGCGCGCCTGAATGCCCTACCTTCAGCTGTGATGTCAGGAAGATTTAATGGGATTTCATACTCAGATCAACTGTCTAATTGTAATTGTGGCAGTGGTAAAACTGACTCTGTGGGTCATATTTTGCTTGCTTGTCCCAAATTTTCAGCTCTAAGAGATGAACTGATCTCCCCTTTATTTAATCAGGATTTCTTCTTTCCAGAAGCAAAATCGTCCCGGTTACTTAGAGACGAAGACAAGTAAACTACTTTGCATGTGGCAATATTTCTAGCAGCTGTTGTCAAATCACATGACAACTTTTGCAGTGGCAACCTTTACATTCTTCCATGTTTTCCTGTAGAACAAGGTTTATTGTGGGATGAGGTTTGCTGTTTATGACTCCAGTTGCAAAAACAGTAAAGACAATAAATGTATCTACGACATTCTCGATAACGATGTTGGGTCACTTTGACAGAGACAAACTGTAGAACCAGGAAGAGAGGTTTGGAGCATCACCAGCCCTTGAAGAGAGTTGATCTTGAGGCACAGGATCTGATTTGAGGAAGTCAGAGGAGAGGTAGCTGCGCACTGAAGGCGACCATGATGGGATATGCACCATTGAGTGACTGGTATTTGAGTTAAAGTGAAGAATGGTGCCCTCACCGACATCAAGGCCAAGGTTTGAAGAGCGAGTTCCAATACTTTAGGGGCTGATGTCTCCATGATCACAGACAAAGAAGAAGTTGGCAGTACCGGGCCTGGAGCTAAGGTCAGCTGTTTCTGTGACTTCTTCTGTTTTGGGGCATCGGTGAACGAGCCCAATGGCTGCTTCGATGATTTGTCGGACTTGAGCTTTTTTGTGGATGAGGCCGAAGAAGTTGTCAAGCAAGCTAAATCTCCCCTCTGAGATGGGGGAGGAGGCAAAATTCTGGAGCTCAAGGACTGAGACATCACCGGGAGAAGAGAGGCCCCTATGAGGTGAATCTTAAAATCTAGCGGCACTATTCTTTCTGGCCTGTTTTGTAAAGTGGCTGCAGTGGGCACAGCAGTTGACTTTGTGACTTTTGCCCAGGCAAAAAAGGTAGAGAGAGTACGTGTTGGTGGATGGGATTTTCACCTCACAATTTCGACATCTCTTGAAGAGGGTCTTCCCTTTCATGCGCCATACCAGGGATGGGGGAGAGGGAAACAGGGAAAAGGAGACTGATGAAAAGAAACTCATGGAGGGTCCTTTATTATTTTTTTAAGTAACACAGAAGTGAAGGAACCAAAAGCAATGGTGGAAACCAGGAAGGACTGAAGGATGGCTGAGGTAGCTCAGAAGGGGAATGTAGCGATGTAGGTCTACACAACATGGCAGTCAGGAAGAAACTGACTGAGAGAACGCTTTCTCCTTGCTCCAGGCATGCGTAGTTTATGCCTGCTCCCCAGAGCACGGGAGAAAAGTGCGCCAAATCCCAGAGGCTAGCTCTTGTAGTTCTCTGAGGTTGGGTTTGTGTGCAGGCACAGTACCATGTGTGGGACTGCACAGAGACCAGGAAGAAGATCCTCAGTTCTCCAGACAAACTTGGAAAGACTAAATTTTAGTGGTAAAAGCACAGTACACAAGGTTGTTTGTACATCATTCATCCAAAATATTTTTATCAATTGACAGTCCCCAAACTAAGAAGAACTTTTACTTTGGCAAGACTGAACATTCTTCCCTTGGCGGTTTGGTGGTTTTGGAGGGCAAATATATCATACTCTAATAGAACATGCAGATGCTCATACAATTGAAACCATTGCATATATGATTATGTAGTGCCCAATATTCAATTAGTTGATGGCTAATTTAGTCACCCCTTTACTTAAAGGTATGGAATTACTAAATGTGCAAGCCCAGATACCATGGCTAATATCAGATACAAATGATCATGTCACCCTCTCAGTGGCAAAATTCATAGACACAATAAGAAAAGATAAGAGAAATAATACTGAGTAAGGTCTTTTAAAAAAAATTGGTTCTAATTTCTGCTTAAGGTGATAGACATATGAGCAGAGAGAGACAGACAGACAGATAAGATAGTACGTACATAAAAATAGTTTCAAAACAACTGAGCAAGGTCACCCACCTCTTTTGTCAATGGTACAGCAGCAGGATACAACCCAGAGTAATAATTTTCAAATATTCTTTTTCTTAACTTCACATATGGATAACACCTGTGATGTTAAAAGCTTTGAGTCTGAAATAAAATATATTGGACTTAAAGAACAACCTTAAGCACCGTTATACCTTTCTAAATTCATTGAAGTAAATGGGCTTAGAAGAATGTAACTGCTTAAGATTGCACTGAAAAGTTCACCACCTTCAGCGTATACCTCAAATGGACATCAGTAACTTACAATTTTTGCCACAAAGATAGATTCCACATCTAAAGTGTATGCTTTGTGCAATTTATAGCAGTTGGCAGAACAACAGGAAGAACAAACTTAGCAGCCTACATTACATGGGTCAGAGCCAATGAATCCAATGTGTACAGTATAATGTGGCTAAATTTGTATAATGTAGGTTGCTGTTTTTGTACCTTCTGGCCTCACATCTAGAGCAACCTACCACACATTTTTATTGCTAATACTAACTTGCCCGAGTATGACTTTGAAAATACCTTTCCTAAGTTGGCACTGTGAAATGCATTTCATCAGCTATTTAAAGATCTGATTTTTTGTGTGTAAGAAAACCATTTTAATGGTTTATGGCCTCCTTTGGAAATTCATTTTAGAAATGCATGTATCATTAATTAAAATACTTTATCAAAAATTCATCAACAAAACGGAAGCGGACTTTTGCCTTCATTGAGAAAGAAGAGACCAACAGACAGATACGGAATCATTGGACCCCACAGAGCACTGTGTACTACACACAAGGAATAGAAAGTAGACAACGACTACCACATAGCCTTTTTCAAAGGATCTTGTCAAGCACTGTAAGTGTGGATTTCTTGTATGTAAGTCAGACTGGCAGATGAGGTGCATTCTGCTGTTAGACAAAAGCAGTGAATATTTTGGTTGTTCTTTTAAACATTTCTTTATAAAACATATGTCAGAAACTAAGCGAGCAGCTAGTTCTTCTAGCTAACATCTACACCAAGTTCTCCACAGTCAGCTGCTACCTGCCCAATACAGCAACCAAAAGCTAACCCCACAATCCAAAATCGCAAGTTCAGATGTTCTTTCACTGCAATTGCAGACTAAATGAGGGGACTTGCATTTCATGTGTTTTGCAAAACAAATTCTCCCCTTTAAAATCGGTGTAGAGCCAATAACTTATATTGGTAACAAATGTTAGCCTTCACACTTAACTATTACCATAAGGAGTAATCAAAAACATTTGTGTGGGTCTGAGGGTACCTGAAGGCCAAGTCAGACATGTAGATGCCTGTTATTTCCCCCAAAAAACAAAAAATAGCAACAAATTCCCTCCCGCCACACCAGGGGTGTGTGGGGGGGAGGGGAAAAAGGAGACTGACGAAAAGAAACTCATGGAGGGTTCTTTAATTTTTTTTTAAGTAACACAGCAGTGAAGGAACCAAAAGCAATGGTGGAAACCAGGAAGGACTGAAGAACGGCTGAGGTAGTTCAGAAGGGGAATGTAGCGATGTAGGTCTACACAACATGGCAGTCAGGAAGAAACTGACTGGGAGAATGCTTTCTCCTTGCTCCAGGCATGCGTAGTCTATGCCTGCTCCCCAGAGCACAGGAGAAAAGTGTGCCAAATCCCTGAGGCTAGCTCTTGTAGTTCTCTGAGGTTGGATTCATGCACAGGCACAGTACCATGTGTGGGACTGCACAGAGACCAGGAAGAAGATCCTCAGTTCTCCAGACAAACTTGGAAAGATTAAATTTTAGTGGTAAAAGCACAGTACCCAAGGTTGTTTGTACGTCATTCATCCAAAATATTTTTTATCAATTGACAGTCCCCAAACTAAGAAGAACTTTTACTTTGGCAAGACTGAACATTCTTCCGTTGGTGGTTTGGTGGTTTTGGAGGACAGATATAATAGAGTATCATACTCTAATAGAACGTGCAGATGCTCATGTGGTACAATCGAAACCATTGAACATATGATTATGGAGTGCCCTATGTTCAATGAGTTGAGGGCTAATTTAGTCACTCCTTTACTTAAAGATACAGAATTGCTAAATGTGCAAGCCTATGGGTGTGGATAATTTCAAATGTAGAGCATGAAAATGCAGTGGGAAAGGGTCCAGTCATCAACCACCACCACCCCCAACACACACACATGAACCACGGTTCCCAGTCAAATCAGGGCCCCACAGGGCTAAACAACTGGGGGAAAGGTGTTCATGGATCTTCTGTTGTCATCTTTAGTTTGGCCTTGAGATGGCTTGGGGTCAAAGGCTAACTAATGTGTTATTTCTTTATCTCATGCCCAGTCTGCTGCTCATTTACCTTGCTATCAGTCTTGAGATAGTGCTCAGTGACAAACAGAAAGTATGTAGAAAGAGCCAAAATTCATGCAAAAGGCACTAGCTTTAGGGCATGACCTAGAAAAGCTCCCCATCAATTTCAGTTTGGCAGCAATGTCTGGTGAAGTAGATTTGTACACTTTGCGACCTCTCAAACCAAAGACAGATCACTAGTCATATATGACAGCCCAACTAGGGGACTGATAACCTTCTGTTTTTGTGCAGGCCTGGGACTAAAGGAACAGGACAGTTGTCAAAAATCCACTAGGTTGCAGCTGACCACATTCTGCTTACTGGATCACAACTCGTGAACTGAAGACTCATGGTAGATCACTGAGACTTCTCCATTCTTTCCCTCAAAGCCGTCAGCTTCAGTTCTTACATTCTGCATCCTACCACTGCACAATAAACAATTGTGTTAGAATCACACAAGCTCAGAGAAGTTAGCATTCACCAGTGACTGCTGTAAACACTACCCAATAGTCATGCACAGTATGCTTAGACCAATATTCCAAGTAGCATTGCAATGGTCTTCTTACCTTACTGAAACCTTCCCAACAACAATATAAATATGAAATCCTAAAGACAAGAATGATATCCTCCACAACAAACAAACAAGAAATACAGCTTTCCTGCAGTATAAAATGATTGTCTGGAAAAGCTCTAAGCCACTACTTTTAGCAGGAGCCAACATTCATCAAACTGTCTGTGTTTATTGGCACTACATGTATTTGGAGCAACTGTGCAGTGAAACAGCCAAGTCTGGTACCTATCTTTTACACACACGCGCACACATGTTAAAACTGGGTACCATCTCCAAGCAAAAACTTCAGAAACATCAACTGAACGGCGGTCTTGTCCTTCTATCTCCTCCTCCTCACTACATTCTGAACAAACCGTGAAAAGAACAGTCTTGCAGGTCTAACAACCTAAAGCCTGGAACAGCTGCTAAGCACCTATGATTGCTAAACTCCAGCCCAAACAATCTGCTTCTCGCTTGTGTAGGAGAAATCTGAAACAGAACCACCAGTAACACCAATTCAGGGAAGAGCTGACAATAAGCCTCTGGCAGCTAATTATCATTATAATTAGTAACAGTGGATGTGGCCAAGTCTTCCTGCAACAACTGGAGAATTTTCACCTTCGACCCTATGAAACAAAAACCATCTGTCTATCCGGAGAGTCAAAATGAAACACCCACATGCCAAATACTTCCATTAAGTGTGTTATTTGCCACTAACCCAGCTGTAAAACACGTCATGCAGGTTTCAAAGGAAGTGTTACATATACACACCAAAGGTAAAGTTGTGTTATCTCATTAATCCTATAGTAAAACATTAAATTATAGGAAAAGCTAGCCTTCCAAACTCACTCTTCTTCTATTTCATGCATTTCTGTTGGCCCCATTTTAGATGTACTTCTTTATGCTGGACCAGAATTATTTGAAAACAGTTTTGAAGAACAATACAAATGGTACATGTTTCACAAAGGATGGCTGCTGCCAACTACTTCCCCCCATCAAACTGACATGAACACCTTGAGTCAGTAGAACTAACAGCATGCAAGTGTTTTCCTGGAACAGCAATCATGGTGGTAAAAAAATCCTTTCAGTCTTTTGGTCTAGAAATAGTCTTTTTCTTAATGACTCTTAAAGAAATGCTTACCCAGGTACTGCCCAATCAAATTACTTGAGAAACTGATTTTTAAAGAGGAAAGACATTACTCAAAGAATGTTTAAACCAAAGACACAAGCCATCACTCTTCTTTGTTTCCCCAGTACAACTGAGAGATAAACACATGCTGCTATCTTCTCACCACCCCACGCATTTCTCTTGAAGCTCCCGCTACCTGCAGCATTCCTCCTGCACTCTTTGAAGACAAATTCATTGTCGTTCCCTTGCCATGGCTTCCCATGATACTATCTCAGGTCACAAGCTTACAGATTAGCACCTTATAGAAGATGATACCCAGACAGTGAAATATATTTTCACAACATTGACATACATGGATGCCTGAGATTCTTGTATGGAATATCAACTGATATCCTTCCAAGTATTAACATAGTCAAGTCAATTTACAGACACTGGGTTCTTCCTTATATGACAATACTCCTGAAGTTCTCTTGAAAATGTTTTGGAGAAATGAGTACAGAACATTTACACCTGAAGTCAGACAGTGTCTCCATTGCCATAAGATATATTTCTGGTTCAGAATTATTTTCATTACCTTGGAGATAATGCTTTTCTTAATATATTCTACAAGTTACCATTGCGGTTCTGAAACATGACTGGAGCAGTTTGTTCAAGCAATGAGTTCTGCTATGCAAAGTCCCCACTGTATGAGTTTACTTAAAAATATTTATAGCCCTGCCTTTCTCCTAAACAACTGGGACCCAAGGAAGATAACAATGATAAAATCAGCACATGAAAAAGTAATTCTAAAAAGAACAGAATAAAAACAAACATCAAAAAACAGAATCCGCTGTCTTTCAAAACACTTGCAGAACAATCATCTTGAGAAGTTAAAGGCTCTTCTAAAGAGTTCTACTGTACAAAAAGAGTATCTAACTTCCATAAGGAGGGTATTCCATAGTTTGAGCAGCTATGGGGGGGGGGAAATATAAGTGGACAACAGCAAAATATATCCCTGCACGAGTCATACAAACCGAAAGCTTGCATGTGCTCCATTACACACTCAGAGCTCTTGTGTGAATCCCTTGAAATAATCCCCAGCACACCACACCTAAATTCAGAAAACTAAAGGCAGAATGAAACCGACACATTTCTGATGAAGCCCAAGAACTATAACCTACAAGCATTCTCAGGCACTGATTTGCTTTCTTCTCTTTAGCATCCTAAATCATTCTTATGATTGTTTGGAAAAAAATAAGTTTTCATATAACGGTGAGTAACCAACCTCTGGAGTAAAGTGCTCCCTATTGAGCTGATTACTACAACAGCTTTGATAATGTCAGTAATGGTTTTATTTTTAACGCAGATTTCTGGGAAAGCAGAAAATAAAAAAGGCTACCTTTGTGAACAACAGGGATCTCTCTGTGATTATTTTAATGCACTTGAGAGGTGACATGGGTGAGTAAAACAGAGGGTGCTAAAAAAGCTGTCATTTTTTTCTGTAAGCAAGCAAGCATGTCTGTTATTAATCCTACCTTTCTTGTCAGATAACCTCATTATGAATTCATCAGCGCAATGTCACTGCTGTGTCCCTCTGGGATATATGTGTAATTGAAACTTCAAAGTCACTTAAAAGAATGACTGTTTTACCCTGCTAAAAAGGCACTTAAGATTAAAATTCTAAAACCCGATAACAGCCATGATACTGTTCAAGTAAAAGGTTGTCTAATAACATAACATCAGACAGAATCTTGAAAAAAGAGGTTTTATATGGGAGGAAGAGCAAGTTATTAGCCCTCATAGTTTCCAATATATTTTTTTAAAAAATACAGATCCTATATTAAAGTATAGTCATAGTTTTAAAAATTATCATTGGTTTAAATTAGATAGTTCATGCTGAAACTTATTGGTCAAATATCCCAAGGCCAATGAAGAATTCTCCGGTTTCATGACAGTCTTGGGTCAGTCAGAGATCATGTCCGATTGAATAATCAGGTGTGCATCTTTTTAAAAAAAATGATAGATGGTGCACGTACCTCTGGGGTCGCCTCTCCCAGTATACCCCCAGAAGAGCATCGCGCTCAGTAGATCAGAACTTACTGGTCCCTGGCCTGGTTCCAACCTGGTGGAACTCTCTGTCGAATAACATCCGTGCCCTGTGGGATCTGATGCAGTTCCGCAGGGTCTGTAAGGCAGAGATGTTCCGCCAGACGTTTCGTTGAGGACAACAAAGGTCTCATCCTTCTGGCACGCCCACTCCCCAGTCCCCATGAGACAGTGGCACTACTGGAATTTTTTAGCACTATCTTTTAGGCTAATTATGTTTTTATTGTTTTAAATTGCTTTTATTATACATATTATGAATTCACCATGTTGTTATAACACCCTGAGCCCTGCCTTGGCAGGGGGAGGGCAGTCTAAAATCTAATGAAACAAAATAAATAAAGGAATAAATAAGGATAATCTAATAAGTAAGAACTAAGAACAATCAAGACTGCTTTAATCAGTGGAATCTTACTTTTCCAGGGGATGTGTGCTCATCAAGCTGAATGCAAGTGATCAGTTCAATTAACTGAAGGCTCATGGGATTCCCAAAAACTGACCCATAATCACTGTCCATATTGTTAATGACCCATGCCTTTTCACACAGCAGCTTTCTGGAATCTTTTTTCCCCTACTTTCACAGCACAAGCCTCTCCAGGGCTGCAGCCAGTAGTGGGACACTGGGGGCTGCACGCCCTTTCGAATCCACAGTGCCCCAACCCTTCTTCCTTCAGCTCACTTACCCCTGATTTGGGCCAGTATGGCAGCGCGGCTTAAGCTCTCCTGTGCGGACATGGAAGAGACTAGAACCACACAGATGTTTCTATGTAAGCTCTGGCTGGCGCTAGATCCTTCGACTGGAGTTGGGTCATTATGTGACAAGCCCACCATCTGTCCCGACCTCCCTCCTCCTGGGCAATTGTGGCAAGGCGCGCTTATCAGCTCCACGATGGTCATCATGACTATTGTGGATGTTGGCGACACACTTTTGAAAGGAAAGGACTAGAAACTTCTGGTGGGCTCTTCCCCCCACCTTTATTTTCCACCAGAGGAGGTTATCTGGCTACAGTGGCGAGGCTGTGAATTTAAGTACAGGTTGGTTGGTTGGTTAATCCACCACCAGATGGCCATCTTTCCCTTGGCTTTGTATAGTGCAGTCATATGCAGAGTGATTCCAGTCAGCGCTCTTGGGTTTAGACTGGAATCCCAGACTGGAGGGGAGGGGGAGGGAGAGCTTAAGCCAGGGTATGTGAGCAGCAGGAGGGAGGGTTAGCTAATTAAATGAAGCACCCCCCAATGCCTGCCTCCCCAAATCCTGGCTCCGTGGCTGAGCCTAAACTTTACTTGAGGTGAACAGTGCCAAAAGAGTATGAGACTACAGCTATTGTGGAACATCATCGGAGCAGGGATAAATATGCTTCCTGGAGTGTTGAGTGATTGGTCTTAACTGTGAATATACATTTTGTTTACCGCTGTTTTAAATGTTTTACTGGTAGTCGATTATTTGTGCTTTTAAGTATTCATATACGGCATTTGCCCCATGTTTTATTAGCAATGTATGGCCTTTTGCCTTTTGTTCACTGCCCTGAGCCCACGCTGGAAGGGCAGGATATAAATCCAATAAATAAATAAATAAAAGCCTCTTTAGTTGTACTTAAGGTGAACAATGCCAAAGTTGTTGAAGACGAAGCTGATTGCAGCAAAGATCCTCTTGAAAATATAGAAATCCTTGTCCTCTGCTATGCTGTGTATAAAATACCTCCCAGCAATATTGTTCTCCATGGCAAATGATACAGTGATTCCTGCAAGTTAGCCACATACTACCTAAATTTCTTCCTCTTTTTTTTAGCCACTCTCATTTTTCTTGCATGGGTAGCAGTTAATTTAAGAGGGCACCTAAGGCTCTTATTTGGACTAATGGAAAATGTGATTAAGAGGTCGCAGGTCATCAGTTGTTAGTTGGGTGTTTATCTGAAATGCTAGCTGGACGGTAAGATTCAGTGAGATTATTCCATTTTAGAAACTAGGACCTAATTCTAATGGTGTGGTCATTTGATCTTGATACAGAGTCTCCCTTCTGCTAAGTGGAAGTCCTTCTCCACTGAAGGAAAGCTGCCTCAATGCTAGTAGCACCTCAATGCCGAAGAGTATTTTAATTCAACTCAAAACGTTGCTACTGATTCCTCAGACGTTACCCTAAAACCTCTATTTGGGGGGCATCCTGAATCAGGGCCACTCTTTCTGGCACACTTCACATAAAGTATTCACTAGGTTACTAAGACAGGAAAGCACCACAAAAAAAATCAAATAAATTGCTGTGGTCACCGTAGGGAAAATGGAATCTAGCAGGTGTGTGTGGATCTGAGCTTCAGCTGAGGTAAAATTTTTGCTGGAGAGGTTCCAAATGGCAGCAAAGAGCAACTGCTTGCCGTTTCCCCAGAACTCCCCCTGAGAAGTCCTGCAGGCTTATGTTTTGTTTTCCATCCTGTGAATGGCTGAATCTGCAGAGAAATGTAGCAGAAATTTACAGATTCAATCTCCTTTTCATCCAGATTATGCTCTGCAATTGTGGAGTTGACTTAATGTTTTTGCTCATACAAGAACCAGATTCAGTGAACTGATTGAACCTTGAGCTTCTTAAAGACTAAGACATGAGATTCAACAGGTTCTGCAAGCTGTATTCTGGAACCATACAACGAAGGATTCCACAAACACTCAGTGTCACAGCCTTCTGGGTGCTTCTACATGCAAAGTTGTTTGAATTTGGTTGAATTTTGTCCATTCATATCTTTCTTTTGTATTTTCGTCACCAATTTATTATATACAAGTGGGGACCTGCAAGAAACTTGTGGGAAGCGGGCATTCCCTCACCTGTGCTTCCTTCCCTCTCTCCCCTTTTTCCTTTTTCTTTCTCTCCCCAAGCCAATCTCCCCTTCTTTTATCTCCAGCCCTCTACCAAGCCAATCCCTCCTTCTTTGTCTTTATCTCTCTCCCAAGCCAATCCCCCTTTTCTTTCCCCCAAGCCAACACCCCCATCTCTCCATTTCTCTCTCCCCCCCAAGCCAATCTCCCCTTCTTTCTCCCCTCCTTTCCCTAACTTTGAGCACAGCAGTGGCTCTACTCCTCTACTGCCTTGGTGAGTGCTGTGTCTTCCTCCTTCTCCCCCTCCATCGTGCTTATTACACGCTCCCGTCTTGGGGTCTCAGAAGCCTTGTCCTATATCCTTTGTGGTAGCCAGGGAAAGCCAGTGAGCGGAGGAACCCAGCGTTGAGGTGGCAAGACTGAGCCCGGCCCTTCATTGCTGGCTGTCAGCGGCCTCCCCAGCAGTGGGTGGCATATCAGCAGCCCAGACAGGCCCAGCACCCTTTCGGGAGTCAGCAGCCCCATTGGTGGCTCCTTCACCGTTGGTAGGCTCAGCGGTGGCAGCGGCAGCTCTGGTGGTGGCAACAGGCTAGGCGGTGGCTTTCCCAGAGGCAGCAGGTTCGATGGCAGCAATAGCCAGCCTGGCAGTGACAGCAGGCTCGGCGGTGATGTTTGGGCCAGGCTCCCAGTCCAGGTGTCAGGTCTAGGTGGAATGAGGGAGGAGGGAGATTGCCTCTTCCCCCCCCACCTGAAGCTTCGTCTCGTTCTCATCCTCTTATCACGGCTTGACCTTGATACTCCAGCTGCTGGAGTGCACTGCTGGGAATCTTAACTGTCCTAGCATGTTTTCATTAGCTTGCCCGCCTAGCCTGCCACGCATGCAAAATGTAACCGCTGGCTTCTGCTGGGGGGGGGGGTTGCTTGAATGTAGTATAACCAACTCTGCTTTGCAGTATCTGGCTATTTCTGACACAGGACTTGTACATGTGTCTTTGGAATAGTTTCATTAAACAATGTCTTCTGTAAGAAGCCCTGTGTTTGATGACTAACTGAAGAACCTGACAACAGGGCAACGGCGGCTCTGCGGATGAGTCTGGCCCAGACAGCTGCATTGTCTGCACATGTGCAGATACTTTTTTTTTGGGGGGGGGTTAAAAACCTCCAATGTATTTTTTTTCAGTTTTCAGATTTTTCTGCAAACCTAGGGGGTTACTCAAGTTTGCAGGAAAACTGGTTTGGAGTATGTGTGCCCCCTATCTGCGGATTTAGATATCTGCACATAGAGGGCATGTTGAGAATGAGATATATAGATAAAAAATATTAGATCATGCTGTTGGGGGAGATGTTTCTGTACCCACCTACTTCCTCCCTGTGATGTCCTTGGGGAGGGTGTTTGCCCTCAAGTCAAGGAGAAGGGTAAAAACTAGAGCTTCAACTAACAACCAAGTGGAATGCTATTACCACCAGCCAAGATGTTGTTTTTAGTCAGTCTGGGTGTTTTCTCCATCAGAGCCCTGGATACAGTGTGAGTGAGTCTCTGACTTATGGGGGAAAAAATCAACCTAGTATGGATGGTTACGTTTCCTTGCTTTCTTAATAGTAACTGGGCTAAGAAATCTCTAGGTACATGTTAATAAAAATGGCCTATGTAAGAACTATCAAAATGGAAACTAGATGTCTGTCCATACTTAGAAGATTGGGAAAACAAACTTGCTGAATATTCAGTAATGGCAAAATTAGCAACCTATTTGAGAATCCTATCAATTACGAAATCTGTATGTACTATGCAAGCAGGAGATAAATTTAGAATGAGAAGTAGTTTAAAACATTATATACAAATATATGTTAATGAGATAGAAGTAGAATAAGAATCTGTTTTAAATGTATTACCCAGAATATAACTGTGTATTAGGAAACAGACTTTGGGAAGAACATCTTTTCCTAATTTCCTTACTATGAGATATATTCTATACCCGCAAAAAATCATAACAGATATGAAGTTCATTGTAATAATGAAGAAATCAATGATGTAATTGCAAAACAGACATCATTATGAAGTTTGAAACTTAAAATGTTGAATATAAATGTACCCCAACAGAAGAAAGGACTGTTGTATTTTACAGATAATACTACAATAATTATAACGAAGGGGATGTTGGAGAGGAATTTCATACATTCTGTTAAACATTATTGTCCTTGACATGCTTAATTATGTTGTATAATCCCCTCTTTTTCTTTCTGTATCCTCTCTGTACTATTATTCTGTTTTCTAAAAAATAAAAATATACCTTTTTTTTTAAAATGGCAAATGTAGCAACACATTCCGAATAGAAGCAAAGGCATAGGTACAAATGAAAGAGAATGGATTGGGGGGCAGGGAGATGGATAAAGCAATACGAACCAAGGTAGAAATTCACAATGGTAACAGACAGAAATGAAAACTGAAGTGTCCCTAGATGTTCTCAGCTAGTTTATGCCTCGAGTGACAAGCCCCCTGGGACAGCCCTTCACAATCCACCAGTATGGTCAGGAACAAAACAAAGAACAAAGCTGGTTTCCCCCTTACCACTGTTTTTGAATGTTAGTCCTCTGTTATCCCAGTACCTTAACTCCAGCAGGAAAGCTGGGGTACACTCCTCACCTAAAACCAACCTGGAAGTGTTTGGGTACAAATTTAAATTTTTTTCTGATATATGTGCTTGTCTGCAGCAGCTGCCAGACTATGGGATGATGAAAAGTGAGGATTTAAAAAAAAACAACAGGGACTGGTCTGGCACCGCATACCCGTCTCTCATTGATCTATGCAATTCACCAGTCTTTAGACTCCATCATTCCATCCCCAACAAAAAAATAATGAAACTGGGGGGGAAAGCTAGAAAAGTGCTAGTTGCCTCTGAATAATTTATTGCCTCTGAATAATTTATTCGCGTTTCAGATTTGGGGTCACTTCTTATGACTACAATAGGCAAATGAAATGACTCACAAAAGAATTTCTCGTAAGGATTTTTTCCCTTACTTCTCATTCTAAACATAGACTTTGCTTGTCCAGGTTACACTGATCAAGGGAGAAGCTGCATCTCTAGTTAGAAAACAATAAGAAAATTGGTTAAGTATGTTTAGCAGCTGGTTCTGAATTACATGATGGCTTTACTTTTGATTTCATTCCAAACCGGTGCAGGTCTTTCTCCCTCTCTCTTCTTCCCCAGTGATCTACCTTCCTTTTCGTTATTACCATGTAGCCAAGTAAGGAGGTTGAAAACAATTACGGCCTATAAACTGCAGAGGGAAGGAGCATTTAGCAAGAACATTAACAATCTGGCAGGAACAACAAGCGGAAAGTGTGCACAAACTTCAGTTTTTCAAAACAAAATTCTGTCCCAGAGAAGGAATGGGAAGAGGAAGGCAGAATAACTTATTTACATTTAATCTTCCAGCTCTCTCAGACTCATTTTCTCCCCTTTCTTGGAACTGATTTAAGAAAGCCTTTCCCCCCCACACTGTCTTTTTCACAGTTGGTGGACATAATGCCTCTTATCCTCAATAAGCTGTCAGTTCAAATATAAAGATGGAAGCACTGTGTCTCTACCTACATCCTTTGGCAATGGTCCAGTTAAAAGGGGCTGCAGATGTTTCATTTATCTGGTAATAAATATACTAGTAGGTATGCAACCAAGACTTCACCGTACACATTAACATTCGTGTTTCTTCCAGACTGCAGCCCAGATCAGGATTCTTCCCATCTCCAGGTTGCCTACCAATGCACTCTTATCTACAATCCATCCACAATGCCTGTTTTTACATGGAACTTGCCCATGTGTATGTCATACCTTCATTTACAGACAAAAGTTTGGGCTTTTGTTCTTCTTTTTTTGCACTTGCACTGTTCCGCTGGAGCAATCAGACAATTTATTGCCCCCACTGGTCCTCACTGGGCAAACCGCACCTTGCCTACATGTCTGTCCTTTTGATTGATTAGACTGTTCGATTGTGTGTGGGAGGGAACCGTATACCATAGAGGAACCTCTTCTAGCCAGCAGAGACTGGCGCCACAGTCTCAGCTTGCCCCCTCTGCTCACTTGTCTGCCCACCTGCGCCACATACAAAATTTGAAAATGGCACCCAGGTGTGACGCTCAAATGTACTCTAGGGAATGTACCATGAGGTAGCAAGGCAATGGTTGCGGTCACACACGTGAGTTAACACGGGCGGGAAGCGAAGGTATTTCCTCCAGAGGAATTTGACCCGCAGTTGCGCAATCACACAGTCCTTTGAAGCTGCAGAGACAGCCCGCCACTGTGTGATCAGACCCACCGTGGGTGAGTCGGGTTGTTGTGGTTTTTTTGCCATTTGTTCCCGATGCACTTAAATGGGGAATTGATTAATCTCATCTCAGCACTGAGGGCTACCTATGGAGTCTGTGATGATGTGCATACTGTGAAGGGGGGGGGTGACGGCACAGAGTCAGGATGGCCCAGACCATCCCTACGCCATGAGAGTGCGCTGGAGCGATCAGACAGAGGAAAGTCCGTCCATGGCCCACAGCAACCCATTTGCTACTGGACTTTCCCCAGTGTCTTTTTACTCCACTTCTGTGGCGGAGCAAAACGGGTTGTCAACAGGTGCGGAGCACTTCCCAGATGTTTGTGTCCAATAGCACCCTTTAAATCCACATGGCATATGCGCCTATGGCATGACTAATTGTGTTTGTAATTGCAACCAACGATTGGCTGCTTGTTTCAGGCTTTCTCATTGGGTATGACAGTTCATTCAGCGCGTGGACAGTCTAATGCTGGATTGCTGAAATGCAATTTTTAAAAAGGAATCACTGCCCACCCCATCCACAATGACAAGTTGGGCGGAGAACTGGGAAACAACACAAGCATTTCAGACCGCCAAAAAACCAACATCAAACCATTTCGGGGGTGGGGGGAATTGGGGAAAAACAGGTTTCAGAAACAGCATAGAAAAACAGGGACAGCAAGGGATCCCTAATGAAGCTGCGTGAAAATGAGGGGGGGAAATGGTAACAAAAAGAAATTAAACTGGAATGTTAAGGCTGTCTGGAAGATGTTTTAGTGATATTCCAAGAATGCACTTTTATTCCTGCAAATTCACTAATTCTGCATTGTGTCAGCTCCAGCAACATTAACAGAGTGATCAAAAATAGAATACCATGGCAAAACATGTAAAGACATCCATGCTACCTGTGGCTGTCATGATGAAAAGGTAAATATTATAAAGAATTAGTTATTTTATAAGGTGTAAGTAACAATGCGCCCTGACCTACGCTATGCTGATCTCATAAAATCTCGGAAACTAAAAAGGGTTAACTGCAGTTAGTACTTGGATGGGAGATCACCAAGGAAGTTTGGGTTCCAATGCGGAGGCAGGCAATGACAAATCACCTCTGAATGCCTCTTGCCTTGAAAACCCTGTGGTGTCACCATAAATGTGCTGTGATATGATGGCAAGAAAAGTAACAATGCAACATACTGATAAACCACTGAAATGCTAGAAAGACATTATCTTTGTCCTATGCTAGTAGCCAAAGGATAAATCTGATATCTGAAAGGGCTAACAAAATATTATTCCTCCACTGCAGACTGAAAGAGCCAGCTGAATGATGTACGAGTCTCATGTTAACGTTGCAGGCAGCCATGTTAGATATTCTCAAAACTGTGACTTAACCATTTAGAGAGACATTGTTATTCAACAATAATCTAGTACTGCCCCCTTCAGTAGCAAGATTAACTAAACTTAAAATAATAGATGTTTTCTTATCCAACAAATGTCTAGGAAATGAGATAGCACTAATTTTGGAGATCACTGGACAACTTTATTCCATTACCAGACCATTAACCATTCTTACAGTGACAAAATTATTTCCTGGTATCCCCACTTAATCATGTTCTCCTTCTGCTTCAACTCCACGCGGTTTAACATTTTCCTTCACTGAGCTTGTTAACAGTTCAAAATTTATGTTCCTTCCCTATAGATATCCGTTAGCCCCTGGACTCTTCAGTTGCATGAGTCAGATTAAAATATTCTTATTAACCCAGAAATTTGGTTGATTTGTCTTTCCCAGGGCTCATTTCCTGCAGGAGCACACAGGAACAAAGCTCCGGCAGTAAGGAGCCCAGGGGGCGGGCACATCCAGCAAACCCCGCCCCTGCTTCCAGCAGCCCCCCTTGCCTTTCCCGGCACGCTGGCCAACCCAGTGGACGCTGCTGCGAGCTGCATGGGCCATGGCATCCAACCTGTCCAGGCTCTGCCTGTCCTCATGCCGGCCCTGGCATGGCGCCTCTGCAAGGTGGGGCCTGGCAACTCCCGCAAGGCCTGCAAGGAGCTCCACCCCGGCCTCCTGCGCCTACTTGGCCTCCTCCTGCGCCTCTGCCCTGCCACCGCCCTGGACCCCCACCTGCTCGAGGCAGTACGCATCCTCCTTGACCCACGAGCAGCCACATACTTCCCTGCATTTGCTGGTCATCCAAAAGAGTCCAGTGGCATCTGTAAAACCAAGGTTTATTCAGGTACAAGCTCTCCCTCCTCTGTGAGGGCAGATCTGTGTGTTCCCCCCCCATAGCTAGCAATCCAAAACAGTTCAGTGGAGCCTGAGCAGTGGATGTTGCCTTCTGACACACTTCTGGTGATGTCAGGGGGTGTGGCATACACAAATGAGTTATGCTAATGAGTTATGCTAATGAGCTCCTGCACCTCTTTTTCTACAAAATGACCCCTGGTTTCCAATGTATGATTGTGTTTGATTTGAACACACAGGCCCTTCTTACCCTGCTCATAGGGTTATTTTTATTTTGCAGGATTGCAGATCCTATTAGTATTTGCAGTTAACCATTTTAATTGGTATCAGTAGTTAACTGTTGTTTGTTATACTGATTGTCTAAACATTTTATTGTTGCCATGTTTTAATTGTATTTCTTCTCCTCTAGCTTTTCCAAGAAGGCTTTGGTTGAGAGGCTAGAGGGAAAAAATTCAAATAATGAAATAAATTGCGAGTTCCCTGTTTTTTCCACCAAACCTCCAATACTTGCAGTGCACTTCTATAAAACTAAAAGCATGTACCAACCAGGATGATGGTTGGGCCATTAAAGTGACCTACTTATGAAGCACAGAATCAATTACATTCCCTCTTTGTGCCTGCGTAGGTAGATGTACTGAATACACTAACTACATTCTGCATCTTTGCATTGGCAGTATGTATTATGATGCAATGGGAGAGTCACACAGTTGCTTAAAGAATTACAGGTCTTCCCCATAAAAATAACTACAAAGCAAGTCCTGAGAGACATCTTTTTATAAGTCTAGATGCAAAACAGGTTACCTTTTGTGGATGCATGGGGAAGGACTTTAGTTCCCATGAGGCAGAGTGAGAATACACATGCACAAATTTATCCAGATCTAAACAATCTGGCAACCATTAATGGGCACACAGTGTCACTGCCATATTAGAAACAGAGAGTTCATCATTAAGTCTCATCCTGTGTGGGGGTTTTCTAATGCTTTAAGCAATCTGCCTTTTAACACACAGAGCCAGTTTGGTGTAGTGTTTAAGTGTGCGGACTCCAATCTGGGAGAACCGGGTTTGATTCCCCACTCCTCCACTTGCAGCTGCTGGATGACCTTGGGCAAGCCATAGTTCTGTCAAAGCTGTTCTCTCAAGGACAGCTCTGGAAAGAGCTCTCTCAGCCCCACCTACCTCACAGGGTGTGTGTTGTGGGGCGGGGAAGGGAAAGGAGTTTGTAAACCGCTCTGAGACTCCGAGTGAAGGGTGGGGTATAAATCCAATCTTTCCTCCTCCACCACCACCTCCTCCTCTTCTTCTTCTGGCAGTGGATGCAGTGGCAAAGCAGTATGTAATCACACGTGCATAATCATCTTTTTCATAATCAAACATATGCAATCTGTTTGGCACAAACAACATGTCAAACATTCTATTCCAGTGATCACAATTTATGAGCAGGCCACAAGCCAAACAAGCTACTGATCAAGCATCTTTGCCTCAAATCTTAGAATAGATTACTCAGATTTTTAAAACAACTGGGATTCTGCCCACTGTAGCTCTTCAGAACTCAAGAATTCATCTGCACCTAAAATACCTCCAAACATCTCCCAGAGATTTCACTCTCATCTTTCATCAGTTCCCAACTGCCTATGTTTCCTTCCCCAATCCACACAATCTCACAAAGATCTAGGTTGACTAGTTTCACAGTGGAAATCTCTTCGACTTCAAGTCCCAAGGTAGGTGTAAGCAAAAGGGTTATATAAGACTAAGATCTACCTGAAGCAATCAGAAAGAAATACTACCTGAACTGCATCTTGAAGCAGCTAACTTTATAGAGATGTTAACTAAGGATCCTTTTATTGGTGGCCCAAGCAGAACAGGATGAATCTGGAGCAAATGATATGGCTTACTTACTAAGCTTAATGGATTTTCAGCTGAAGCAATCAACAAGTCCGTACTTGTAGCTAATTAGCAGAAAAGAACCAGTATGGCAAGCTATCACTGTTTTTCAACAGTTCTCTGTTGACAATACTGTCATCCTATTTTTCCTTTCCAACACAAAGCAGATAACTCTTTACCCTTTTTAAAAAATGCAAGAGCATAATTCCACCAATCTGGTTCCATTTGATAGGACAACTCCAGGTTAGAAAATTCCTAGAGATTTGAGGGGTAGAGCAGGGGAGGAACATCAGATGGGTATAATGCCATTGGGTTCCCAAGTAGCCATTTTCTTCAGGGGAACTGATCTCTGTAGTGTGGAGATCAGTTGTGTAATTGTTCCACCTGGGGGCTGGCAACCCTAATTGGCAAGTTTCCTCTGGGAAGCCCACCAACAGAGCCCACTTGTCCGGTTTATTGCCAGCATCCAGTATTACAGAAGTATAACTGTTATGTCCAGAAGCTAGAATCTGTCCTATCTTTTCCTATGTTAAGCTTCAGACATAAGAAGGGATTGTTATCTGTCACATTCCCATTGGTCGGTTTCTATGAAACTCGTAAATAACCAAACACAACTGTATATATGTATTTTGGAGGGAACAGACCTCATTGGTCTTTATCCTTGTTTTCTTATTGGTTGTTAACTTATTTATGGGGTGTGGCTTTGACAGCCCGGATCATTTAAAAAGGGAGCTGTGCTCCACTGTTCTGTGTGTGTGTTGTTGAGCTGAGTTTGCTGTTACAATAAAGCTGAAATCACTTTTGCTGAAATCAACCTTGTTGAGTTGCATACTTAACAATAATGCCCCTGAATACAGATATTCCATTTAGCTACTATGGTTAAAACTTATATATAAGCCTACCCTCCATGAATAATTCTCTGTCTAGACACTAGTACATCTTTTTATGAATAAATATTACAAGTTTTGATGCTAGGATAGATAGGAGCGGCACAATCTTTGTAATCCAAATCATATGTGCATTTACTAACACATTTTCAGTGTTGATGTGTCGTCAAACTAATGTAACTCTGAAAGAACAGACTGCGTTTGATTGAGCATTACAGCCATCTATTACAAGGAGAATTGTCAGCTCATTTTTGCTTCCAGAATCTTTCAACAGATCAGGTGGAATCTAAAATAACGGAAGGGAAACACAAGGGAAAAGGGAGATAAATACTTTTGAGAACTTGAACATCAATAGCATTAAGGATATAAATTTTGAGGTTTGGTCAGTAGATTCACTTTGATCACTCCTTCAATATCATTACAGTCAAAACTAATTAATGACAAATAATAATCCTTTAGGCTAGGACACTGCAAAATTTAGACAAAACATGATTTTTTGGTAAGAAGAAATGTCATGAACCATTAGAAAGATGTATGAGGAAAATCCCCAAAGACCAAAACACGGAAGACAAATCTCTATCCAACACAACCTAGTTAGTGCTAGCATTTGAAGATTAAATCGTAGCACACGATATAGGTAACAGCTTATGGCTGTTGAAGCTGCAGTCAATGCCCAGAGAGGAGCTGAAAGCCATTTAGAAGAGACAGCATGGGAATAGTAAACCAGTTAAACGAGCAACCAGAACATCAAACAAATAGACAAGTGCCATGATCTTAAAAATCACTCTGGAAATCAATTCATCCTTCCTAGGACAGGAATTGTATAAACAGAAAAATGTTTCCCAGAAAAGAACCAAGCTGCTGAATTCAATGAAAGAGGTGGATATTACAGGGCAGTTGCCAGTAAATAAATAAAAGCCATAAAAAAGCCCTGGTCTAAACTGAGTTTCTGATGTTAGCCTTGAAAAACCATTCCAGAGGCACAAATCTTCATTCTATGAATAGTTCAGGTATTTCCCAACTGCTTGTTTTGCTACAGCAGAATAAAAACAGGGCTGCCCTTAGCAGTTTGAAGCAAACAGGGTCTATAAGTTAAGTAAACAAGTTAAGGTGTGCAGCTTTCTCAGTCTTCCCAGGACATGTATTCAGGGTGATTATAATCAGCACCATTATTTGAATGTAATTGATGGTGAAACTGATGACAGGGACCTGTCCCGACAGAAAAAGAGCAAAAGGAGAATTTCCCTTAAGATAACCAAGCCCTTCCCTCCCAATTTTCTATCAACAAGAGTTTCATACTCCATCCCCCAAACTCTGGACATGATTCTTCTCCAAGCCATAAGAAAATTATGAGGCAAGTATGACAAGGACACCATCACCACTTTTAAAGTCATTTGAAAATGATGCCACAGGGGCCCAGTCTTGACCAGGCCTGCAGCACAGTAGGCTGAAGTACTGTTCCTCTTCCCATGCCTTAATGATGTACCAAATGGCTGTACTCCCCTCCCTCACAGCAGTTGTTTTGGCACCTGAAGAAGCAAGGAGTGGGGTAGACATAAAACAGCCATGCTGCAGGCCTGACCAGGCCTGGGCACTCGAAGCATTTTTAAATGACTTTAAAATGGTGGTGAGAAGAGAAGAGATTGGATTGGATCTATACCCCGCCCTTCACTACCCGAGGGAGTCTCAGAGCGGCTCACAAACTCCTTTCCCTTCCCCTCCCCACAACAGACACCCTGTGAGTAGGCTTGCCAAGTCCCCCCGGGGGGCAGGTGAACCCCCACCCGAGAGGCCCGTTACCCACCGTCAGCAAATCAGGACCCAGGGGGGACTCCATCCCCTTCCGACAAACGTCCCCAGCATGATGATGTCACCTAGAGGCCACGCTGGCCACGTTGGGGGAGGGACGCTCTATGATTTGAGGGAAAACTCTATGGTTTTCCCTCAAATCCCAGTGGCCCCACCCCCAACGTCCCGACGCGATGACGTCACTTCCAGGGACAGCGTGGGACTCTCCCGCCGTAAGTTTATTTCAACTTGGCAACCCTACCTGTGAGGTGGGTGGGGCTGAGAGAGCTCTTTCCAGAACTGTCCTTGAGAGAACAGCTCTGTCAGAACTATGGCTTGCCCAAGGTCATCCAGCAGCTGCAAGTGGAGGAGTGGGGAATCAATCCCGGTTCTTCCAGATTAGAGTCCATGCACTTAACCACTGCACCAAACTACACCAAATAATCATGGCAGCCACAAGGACACCATTGCATCTGGTTTGGCCCTAAAGCACTATATTCAAGATACTAGGGTTGCCAGCCTCCAGGTAGGCTAGGAAATCTTCTGGAATTACAAATGATCTCCAGGTGATAGACAACTGTTCAACTGGGAGAAAATGGCTATTTTGGAGGGTAGACTCTATGGCATTATACCCCATTGAGGCCTCTCGCTTCCCTGAACCCTGTCCTCTACACGCTCCACCCCACCCACCCCAGATCTCCAGGAATTTCCAAACCCAGACTGGGCAATCCTGAGGAAACACCAAAGTTCCTCCTCAAAACGAATTTGTCTATTCCTTCAGGTAGATTAGTTGTGACTGTCAAGGTGTTTCTGCAGACATTAAAGCTTTTCTGAAACCTCCAAGGGCCATATGTGGAAGGACAGAGAAGCAAATTTACAGTATAATCAATGCAGGCTTTGTACTCACATTACAGATTAGCTTAAACACCTGGTATAGCAAGCAGTACATATAATAAACTCAGAAAAATCAGATACAAATGTCATTGAGCCAGAAATGCATTACGTTTCATCTGAAAGCTGCCACTCTTCAATGTGGGATTAATAATAGCTAAAACATTTGAAAGGGGGGATGTGGGGGGAGTTTTTCTTTTGAAGATGAAATGGGAGACAAATTTTTAAGAACTATTTTCTTTTTCACAATCAGCAAATTCCTTGTTAAAGCATTAGCACTTCTAGAATACCTAGGGCTGAGAGGTACTAATATATTTTTAAAGTATTTTGGCACCTTAAAGACAAACAGATTTATTACAGCTTAAGCTTTTGTGTACTACAGTTAAGGTTGCCAGCCCCCAGGTCCAGGTGGGGGTTCCCCCACTTCTGGGGATTTCAGTCTGCCCCCAGCCAGCTGGCCCATGGGGTAAACCTCACCCCCCAAGCCCCGCCCCCAAGAGTAACTCCCCATCTGGCCACCCCTCTCCCTCCCCTCCTGCCAGATTTAAAGGACTTCAGCTGATTGGTGAGGATGACGTGGCCCGCTGACCAGCTGGAAGGCCCTTTAAAACTAGCAGGATGGGAGGGTGGGGGTGACCGGGTAGGTGGACACTATTGGAGACAGGGCTTAGAGTGCGGCTCGGGGGTCATAGACTCAAAGAGTTGGATGGTATCCCCAGGGTCATCTAGTCCAACCCCCTGCACAGTGCAGGCAATTCACAAATACCTCCCCCTCCACCCCACTGGTGACTGCTGTTCCATGCCCAGAAGATGACAAAAAACTTCCAGGATCCCTGGCCAAACTGGCCTGGAGAAAAATTGCTTCCTGTCCCCAAAGTGGCAATCAGCATTTCCCTGGGCATGCAAGAAAGGGCCACAAGAACAAGGCACTGAGGCAACCCTTCCTGCCCTCCCTCACATGATCTGCCTAAGCTCACAGAATCCGCATTGTTGTCAGATGGCCATCTAGTCTCTGTTTGAAAAACTCCAAAGAAGGAGAGCCCACCACCTCCCAAGGAAGCCTGTTCCACTGAGGAACCACTCTAACTCTCCTAATGTTTAGCCAAAAATTCTTCTGATTTAGTTTCAACCCGTTGGTTCTGGTCCGACCTTCTGGAGCAACAGAAAACAACTCTGTACCATCCTCTATATGACAGCCCTTCAAGTACTTGAAGATGGTTATCGTATCACCTGTCAGTCATCTCCTCTCCAGGCTAAACATACCCAGCTCCCCCAACCTTTCCTCATAGGACTTGGTCTCCAGACTCCTCACCATCTTCATTGCTCTCCTCTAGACACATTCCAGCTTGTCTATAGCCTTCTTAAATTGTGGTGCCCAACACTGAACACAATACTCTAGGTGAGGTCTAACCAGAGCAGAGTAAAGTGGTACCATAACTTTGTGTGATCTGGACACTATACTTCTGTTGATACAGCCCAAACTCATATTTGCCTTTATAGCAACCGCATCACATTGCTGACCCATGTTCAGTGTATGGTCTACTAAGACCATACACTAAGTCCCTGGCCACCCCCAGAGTGTACCCCAAATTTCCCCACCGGAGCGACGAGGGGACCTGACCTGCCAACCCTAGCCAGAGTCCATCTTCACCTGGTTCATCTAATCCAGTGTTTCTCAACCTTTTTCCAACCGTGGCCCGCTTCTGACCTTGTTTCCTTCCTGTGGCCCCCCTGTCCTACCGGTATAAAGGTAGCTATTTTATATGCCAATAAAGGTGTTGTACTTGAAGGTAACTATTTCAGTGTTTTGTTTATAGATAGCCCTGGGGTGGCATACAGAGGTTTATGACTTAATAAATCTGTTCTTAAGGTCACAACATTCCTTGTTGTTTTGCTGTAACAGACTGACATGGTTCTTCCCCTGGAAAAGATAACAATCTTGGAGATTATAACATTTACATGGATAACTAAATAAGCAATTGTCCTCTAACTTGATGCTGAAAAAGAGCTTTCAAATACAGAAGACAGAATACCTTTGGATATTCTGCCCAGACAGCGCAATCCGGAAGCATGCCACGTCTTGCATCATGGTGGCAGGGCAGGACCTTCCCATGACACAGCCTCTCACTCAAGCTTCTCACTGTCCTCAGATTCTGTCGCCTTCTTCAACAAGTGAAATAAATCCATGAGTGCTTGGAAGCAGTCAGCCATGAAGAAGAAGAAGAAGAAGAAGAAGAAGAAGAAGAAGAAGAAGAAGAAGAAGAAGAAGAAGAAGAAGAAGAAGAAGAAGAAGAAGAAGAAGAAGAAGAAGAAGAAGAAGAAGAAGAAGAAGAAGAAGAAGAAGAAGAAGAAGAAGAAGAAGAAGAAGGAGGAGGAGGAGGAGGAGGAGGAGGAGGAGGAGGAGGAGGAGGAGGAGGAGGAGGAGGAGGAGGAGGAGGAGGAGGAGGAGGAGGAGGAGGAGGAGGAGGAGGAGGAGGAGGAGGAGGAGGAGGAGGAGGAGGAGGAGGAGGAGGAGGAGGAGGAGGAGGAGGAGATTGGATTTATAGCCCACCCTTCACTACCCAAAGGTGTCTTAGAGCGGCTTACAAAATCCTTTCCCTTCCCCTCCCCACAACAGACACTCTGTGAGGTAGGTGGGGCTGAGAGAGCTCTGACAGGAACTGCTCTTTTTCAAGAATAACTGTGCCAGAACTATGGCTTGCCCAAGGTCATCCAGCAGATGCAAGTGGAGAAGTGGGGAATCGAACTCGGTTCTCCCAGATTAGAGTCTACGCACTTAACCACTACACCAAAGAAAACCTATTCTCGGTAACACTCACTGAAAAGGTTATAGCTGCTCATAGCAAAATCATTATAAGGCAGAGCAAAAGCTCAGCAAAAATAAGGGATGGTGCTTTATCACCCATTATGACTATTTTGAGTGATCTACATATTTTTCTTGACCACATTTACATTTTGAATACTTACGTCTCCCCCTGTACCTTCATGGCCCATTGAACTTGTGTTTTTTTACTGCATATTATATACAGAAAGAAGACCCACAACACACATCCGATGAAGGCAGATGTGCAGGGACTGACTTGTTTGTCCTATGTAGTCAGCAAAAGCCATCGTTGATATATGGTGGCACTCATGACACTAGAAGACAAGCAAGTGGATGAGCTCAAAATAGTGTAGCTGATATTGTTAGGTCTCGGAACAGTATTACCTGAGCATTCTTCATATCTGAACAGAATTGGTATCTGAAGAAAGAACTGGTATCTGGGTATTTAGATGCCTAGTGAGGATCCACTGTGTGCATCCAGCAAAATAGGTTCTAGTTTGGGATGTTAAACATATGGCCCATGGGCCGAATCCAGCCCCTGCAGGGCTCATATCTGCCCACGAGCAACTGGCATCCTCCTGCTTCCTTCTCCAGGGCTGCTCCTGCATCACAGCTCACTTTTGCCCAGCTCCCTCTGCTGCTTCCTTCCAAGCCAAGCCTTCCTTCCCTCCATTGGCTGTCAGGTCCTCCTTTGGGCGGAAGGGAGGAGGAGAGAGCAAAGTCTGAGTCCCATGGCTCCTTTAAGATCAGAAATGTTTTATTTCAGGTATAAGCTTTTGTATACTTCTTCAGAGGGAGGGAGGGAGGAAGGGAGGGTAGATGGATTCTGACAAGCACAATTTACATTGAGATCACTGTGCTCTGCTGTTGTTTTTTGACACTTGATATCTCTCTGTCTCTCTCACATACACACATGCACAGGTGTATGTGTGTTAAAAGGAAGGGCAAGTTGGAATAAGGGGAAAGGAGAATTAAAAGGAAGTTGTTTTTGTCTTATTCTGAAAAGTGTTTTGTTTTTTTTAAAGATTAGATTTCTCTGTGGCTATCTGGGATTTCATTTTCTTTCCAAAAGACCCTGATTAAAAAATAGAACACTTGTACTGGCTTCCGTTGTTTAATAATCCAATTCCATTGGATTCAGTGGTTTAATAATGCAAGTAGATGGCTAAGTATTTAAAATGCATTTATTGTACCATATGTTCAACACATCTCTCTTTCCCCCCTCCCACCTCGTTGCCTGCCTTTCTTCACTCCCCTTTTGCTTTTTCAACTGTTTCATTATCATCACCAACGCTTGAGTGGATTTTGCCCAGTCTGAAATCAACACTTGGAGAGATTTCACTTAGAGAGATTCCCCTCTCCAGTTTAAGCAGATGAAGGGGGGGGGAGGGGCGCAACAGTACACCTTGCAAGCTTTATTAGTGGAAAGAAGCAAGAGTCCAGCAGCACCTAACAAAATTTGTGGTAGGGCATGAGGTTTCATGAGTCACTGCGCACTTCTTCAGATACAACTAGAATGTGAGTCCATTGGTCTTTATACCTTGGAGACTGGAGTGATTTCAGATGCCAAATGACAATCGCAGGTGTTGGTAATGGGACAGGAAACCTAGGTCTCAATTCAGCCCTGGAGGCTTTTATTACTTGCAGTTCAGCAGTCTCTCTTTCTAATCTCACTTTGAAATTCCTTTGTAAGAGAACTGCTACTTTTAGGTCAACAACGTCCTGGAAGGTTAAATGTTCCTCCTCCAGTTTTTGAATGTTGTGGTGTCAGACTTATGTCCATTTATTCTTTGCAGCCTCCTGGACTGAACTGAGACCTAGATTTCCTGTCTCGTTACCAATGCTGGTATCTCCAAGCCTGCTACCCCTCTGCATACCACACCTAATCCAATCAAGCCTGCTGTTGTCATTCACCTGCTATTGCCATTCAGCATCAGAAATCATCTTTATAAAGTTTCTATCTCTGGTACTTCATGTTACATTTTACACAGGGGTCTTTTTTGGGGGGAGCGCACTGGAGCGCAGCTCCGGCAACTCAGGAGCCAAGCCCCGCCCCCAGCCGGCGTCCCGGGAGTCTTTCAGGCAGCCGAATGTCAATTTCAGCTCCATTATATCCTATGGGCCATTGAAGTCAATGGTAATTTTTTTTCCCACTATAGAGAACAATGGAGGGAATGGGGGCAACCTGTTTGGGGGCCCATAGAATTGGACCCCCTGGTCCAATGTTCTTGAAACTTGGTGGGTATCTTGGGGAGAGGCTCCATCAGCTACCCTGTGAGTTTGGAGCCTCTCCCTCAAACCCCCTTCCCTCCAGCCCCCAGAATACATCCTATGTTTTCACCATTGACTTCAATGGCCCATAAGATATAATGGGGTCGAATTGCCACCAAATTTCTTTCATTCCCTCCTTTCCTTCTCTCCTTTTCCTCTTTCCCTCCTTCTTCCCTTCTCTCTTTCTTTCTTTCCCACCTTCTTCTCTTCTTTTTTCCTCCTTTCCCTGTTTCCCTCCTTCTTCCCTCTCTTTCTTTCCCTCCTCCTTTCCTTCTCTTTCCTTCCCTCTTTCCTTCCTTCTTTCCTTCTCTCTCTCTTTCCTCCTTCTGTGGCCCAACTCCAGTGAGAAGGGGTTTAAAGTTTAAACCCCTTCTCTCTTAGCTCCCCCACCCAGGCCAGCTGGGGAAGGGAAGGGGAGGCTTTTGAAGATGCCTCCCCCCCTTTTGCTTCCTCTTCTGACATCACTTCCGGTGATATCAGGGGGCATGGCATATGCTAATAGCCTAATAGCTCATTAGCATACCATATGCTAATGAGCTCTTGCAGCTCTTTTTCTACGAAAAGACCCCTAGTTTTATGGTATGCATGGACTGGCCTGACAAAGTGAAATTTATGTTGGATCCAGCCCTCGAAACAAATGAGTTTGACACCTATGCTCTAGTTCATGAAAGCATATGCTAGAATAAAATCTTGTTAGTCTTTAAGTGACACAAGATACTGATTTCTTTCTACATTTCTAGGCTTTTTGTCACAGGCCTGCTGTTACAGACCGCATGAAACAAATGCTAATTATTACTGTTCAGCAGAAACCTGATCCTCACAAATGAAAATATTTTAGTGAATGAAATTAGCACAGAGTTAACACAATGTTATCATTCCCATTCTTTCTGTGTCAGCTTCAAGACAAAATGGTAATTCTAAGCCATGTTAGTGATTGCAAGTATAGGGCAGGGGTGGTAGTTATGCTGAACCCAAATGAGAGAGTGGCATCTTGCACAAGCGGCTTTCAAAATCATTTGCAGCTAGGGAGGTTATTGCTCCACAGGCCAACTCCTCCTAAAAAGCCAGATAGAATTTCAATTAAATGTTCCTGCTGGACTCTTTCAACTTAGCAACACGTGCCGTCTTGGGCAGCAACAGACTCTAGATAGTATTTCTATTTAATAACAGAAATTCCTCCGAGACACATGAGCAGAGAATGTGCTAAAGCAGATTAATAATACTTTAAAAAAAAATTCCACACAGAACTGTTGGAATAATAGTTGACTTCTGCAATGCCTAAAGTCTTCCTAAAGTTCTCTGCTCTCTTCAACTAAATCTTTTTGGCTGTTCTTCCAGACTAGGCCATATGCCTGGCTTATTTTGCCAACATTCGGGATAGGACACCATTTCTCTAAATGTTATGCTTGAAAGAAATATCACTGCTAGTCTGGTTTAAGATGCTTTTGGAATTCTCATTTTTAATATTATTTTATTGATAACAAAAATGGCTATTTTTAATTTCACCCACTGCCAGTGTTTAATAAAAAAAAGAATGCCAGACACGTGTGCTTACCTACATATCTCACACTCTTGTTGGGACAGTCTTTTTACCCTAATCCCAGAAGTATGGGCACGATTGCTATTCAGTAGGAAGGAAACCTCCTGCACATGCACATAGCCACGAAAACTCCACGTGGTCAGAAAGACTGGGTCTGGGAGTGTTGCTGATCACAGGGAAGGAGAGTTCACGTGGCTACATCCCCTGTGCGGCAGCCCTGGGCGTACAACCAGGTGATCACAGAGGCAGATGGGCAGGGCCACATGCTTGCTCCCACTATCCCTCCCAATGCATTCACTAAATGGATGGAACTGCCATGTGCACCAGGGCTCAGTAATGTAAGGGATGCAGCCTAAACTGCAAAATTATAATACTGCAGACTGTTGGGTCTGATTGCACCAGACACAGCATAACTGAGGAAATGTCTGTTTTCCTACCCAGACTTTATCACTACTGGCACATGCTGTGTGAGCTCATTTATATTTGTTTACTTATTTATACCCCCACCTTTCTCCCCATTGGGGACCCCCAAAGTGGCTTACATCATTCACCTCTCTTCCATCTCATCCTCACAACAGTACTGTGCGGTAGCTTAGGCCACAGGTTTCGAACTCATTTGTTACAAGGGCCGGATCTGAAATAAATGTCACTTTGTCGGGCCAGGCCATGTGTGCCATAAAACATAATGCCAGGTACT
Source organism: Gekko gecko (assembly GCA_029375565.1). Classification (NCBI taxonomy): domain Eukaryota; kingdom Metazoa; phylum Chordata; class Lepidosauria; order Squamata; family Gekkonidae; genus Gekko; species Gekko gecko. The sequence continues at coordinate 70,717,553 of JAPDNY010000003.1, read as the reverse complement.
GGAAACATAAACTGTATAAAGGACTGCAACTGATAAGCTTTGGGTTGGTGTATCCTCACTGCAAGGCCCCAAGGGCTGGGAGTGGGGTACAAAGGAAAACCCACATGGGCAGACTGGAGTGCCAGCAGTGCAGCACTGGGCAGACACCCCACCCCACACCGCTTGACTGCTACAGTGAGGTTTGTTCTGCCATGCTGAAGACACAATCAGAGTGGCTCTGCCCACTCCCCCTGCCCCCAAGCAGTCTCTTGTTCCCTCCCAGGCACTAGTTGTTCGCGGGCCCCGGGCCTTATGTTTGACACCCCTGGCTCAGGCTGTGTATGTGTGACTGGCTCAAGGTCCTGCAGCAAGCTTGTATGGCAGAGTGGGAATTCGAACCTTGATCTTTCAGGTCCCAATCTGACATGCCAACCAATACACTACACATTCATTGTCTTAAAACAGTTTCCCTCACCTATTCCAAAATACAAGAGGTGAAATTATACAAGAAGTGAAATGTAGTGGTTAAGTGCACGGACTCTAATCTGGGAGAACCAGGTTCGATTCCCCACTCCTCCACATGCAGCTGCTGGATGACCTTGGGCAAGCTGTAGTTCTGGCACAGCTGTTCTTGAAAAAGAGCAGTTTCTGTCAGAGCTCTCTCAGTCCCACCTACCTCACAGGGTGTCTGTTGTGGGGAGGGGAAGGGAAAGGAGTTTGTAAGCCGCTCTGAGACTCCCTTGGGTAGACCCAATTTCTTCTTCTTCTTCTATACACAGTAGCCCTATATCAATGTGTTGATGCCTTTTTTTGGTTTGTATGGATATCTAACAGTTAAATATCTGCATAAATCACAGAGCAGGAACACTGGTCAAGGCATTACTGCAACACAGAACTCCATGGAGCTGCATTAAACTTACCCAAACTGAGCTCTTCAGTAAACCCCAACCTTAAATTACGGTTTACATAATCTTTCAAATTTTCACTTCTTGAACTCTTTTAGTTAACAGAAACACAGTACGCATCTCCCTGGCCTTTCTTAGCTTGAGCACTGTCACATACGCCTACTCTTCTTCCCTCTCTGCCCTTTTTCACAGATGATGCCTGAAATGCTCTCCTGAAAATGGCGAATCATATCCTCAGTAGGGTTTTTCTGATAAAATCCTGTAACAGATTTGATACAAACGCAGAGAGAGCACACGGAGAAGTATCCAGAGAAATCCCTAATAAAGTTTCACATTAAAACTCATGTTGGGAATGTGCCCCGAATGGAGAGAGAATGGCTCAGGTCATGGGCAGTCTTTTGGGAACTGGCCCAAAATATTCTGCAAAGGACATAACAGCAGGCTAGGCAGGATTAGGAGTGGGCAGGCGGGGTCAGATAGAAGAAAGATCAAGGCAAGCGTAGGGTAAATAAATTTGACGGCCAGATAGATTGGCAGGAATGCAAGCTTAGAAGCCAGGCAATAGCTTCTATAAACTGCTGTAGGCCGATGAGGAAATCCACCTATGAGATGTTGCAATCTGATATACCACCACCTGTCTGCATTTAAAAACAGAGAGCTACCAGCGCATACTGTACTATAAGGGCAGAGGCAGTTAAGACAGGCTACACTGTATTTTCTTCATAGCCATAAAACCTAGCAATAAGACTTCCATTCACATTACTAGAAGGCATTCCTCTCTGGATCAACCGGAGTTTGTCCCAGAGAAAGATAATTTATCTAAAAGCAGCCAAAAATAGAGGTCTAGGAAGGAAGAGTCGTTTCAATTTTCATTATGGCTTTGCTATACTGCTACACGATAGTAATTACAGATAAGATTAAAGAAAAGCAGTTATATTAAGGTGTAATGAGTCCCATCAATTACTAGAGTCCTGGGGAAAAAATAGTCTCCATTTTATTAACATTTTAAGGGGGCTGACTGATTCGGATGATTCACATGAAGTTCTTCCAGGTCATTTGGCCAAATATTGCAAAAAGTCACTTCTGTTGTGATGGGGATTCTGTAGTTGGGTTGAAAAGATCAGAAGTCTTGGAATTGAGAATCTGCAAATGCCAGTGGGCAAGACTGGTATTTGAAATTGTGGATTACAGCCCTTGTAAGGAAGCACCTTTTCTGAAGAGTTAAAAAAGGGCAGCAAGTGCTCAGAGACTGCTGACCAGGCAGTAGAACAAAGGGAGAAAGAACAGCAAGATCCTCCATTTCTTGCTTGACGGCAACATAACAGGAACATTTCTCTTCTCCCACCTAGAAGTGGCTGATAAAGCAACAAGGTATCTACTGCACCCTCAGGTCATTCATGTCTCATTTCATGCTGTTTAAGTACAGTGGGTGCCTGCTGAACCTGAAGGTCATGCAGATTTCTTTATGCAGACAGATAAGCCACCATTCTAAAATTCTGTCTGAATCAATAGTCAGGACGAAACTACAGTTTGGAACCCTTCTGCAATTCTACAGTAAAGCCTGAATTCAGAGAAATTACCAGTGGATCACCAGAGAATCACCAATGGTCATAGAGCTCACATTTGCAAATCTCCCTTCCCACTGCAGCCACCAGACCCCTCTAGTCTAGGGGGCTGGAGGATCCTCAGAAGCGACATGGGATACAGCGTGGGAAGCTGCAGTGGAATGGGAGGACTGCAGGGCGGTAACCAGTGGTGGGGCTTTAGGGGTGGAGCTGGGCTGAAGGCACCGTAGCAGGAGGAGTGCCACTCTGTGCTGCTACCCCCCCCACACACCATTTCCTCTGCCCGGCTGCTGGTGGCCAAGAGCCAGGCAGCACAGAGAAGAAGCCTGGCTGTGGCCTTGCCCTGCACCATGCTCCCCTTGCCTCCCTCAGTGCAGCAGCAGACCACTGGACCTGCTCTCCTCTGCCTCCACCCCAGGCCTTTCTGGCTTGCCCGAAGCTCACCCTCCTGCAGCGCCCGGCTTCTCACCTCAGGGCCAGAGCCCTTGGAGGCTGCCCTGTGTGGCACCAATACAGGCTATCCGTTCCCAAGTCGGGACCCCTTTCCTGGCAGCATCCGTGAGGGGAAGAGGAGGGCAAGAGCGTCATCTGGCACGGGTCAGCCAGCTGCCGGATGGGGCGGCATCTGGGCAGGCTGTTGCAGGGCTGTGCACCTGTGTGCCCAGCTTTTCTCTGCCCCTCATGCTACCTTTCCCTAACACGCACCCCCCCAGCTCCCTGGACCCCCCTCCAAAAAATCCTGTGTACGGAGCTGGAGAACAGGCCGAAACAACCATCCATCTTGCACAAGCCATTTGTGCCAGGGGAAGAGAATGTCTTTACCTGACACATGCAAGGGTAAGTGTAGAGGTGATTTCCTCTCTTTCTCCTTTCTCACAGCAGCCCCTGCACACCCCATGCTGTAGCTGAAAGATCCACCGGTCTTCTGGAAGGTGCACAGGACTTTGCATTGGTTAAAGGAAAAAAATTAAGTTCTTCTCCATAAACTCTGTTCCACTCACAATTCTGGGGATCTAAATCAAATGTTTCAATAGAATGCATGGCCAAAAGAGTGCATATATACACAGGCCCAGGAGATGAAGTTAATACAGAAATCACAAGTCACATATGGCTATGGAATCCAGGGTAGAGTAATAATTTTTGTGCAAAATCCAAATACTTTTTAGGGCTGGATGCCCTGCATCTGTACATCAATATCAGTGTTTTGTATAGGAAATTAAATATCTCATACACATACACATAACTTCCAAACTGTGTGTAGTAGATTGCAATGAGAAGAGGGAATACTGAAAGCCAAAGCACTAGTCTGCTGTATCTGTCTTCTACAAATCCATAACTCAGGTGTTCTCTAACATCTGGCTGAGTAAATCCTCCAAACAGAAAGCCCATAGTGCCAATAAGTCAGAGAAATGAGGTAGGGCTAGAATGCTAGTTTAAAGCACGTACATAAAAGCAGCAAAGTGCATCATATTTTCCTCAGTCCACTCTCTAATGAACACCAGCAGTCAAGCAATCAGGTATAATAAAGAGCAGCAGAATAAATTACCTTGCTATGCTATAGGTTTATTAAATCAAGAGGGAGATAGCAAGGCAGCTGCCCCACACCCAAAGGAAGGTATCCACTCTTCCCCAGTGTTCTAGGTGTACAAGGTATAAGATGTACCACTTGTGAAAAAGGTGTTGATGTTATTCCATTGCCTTTGCTTTCTTCCTGGTCATTGAGAATGACCAAAAACTACTGACAGTGAGTTAACAATAATTTGACTTAATGTTATCCTTGTCTAATTCACTTTTAAATGTTTTCCCCCAACAATGCAGCTCAGTCTAAGAGTCTTACGAGTTCTCTCTCTAGGTGGTCGGTGGTCGATAATGCCTCCTCCTGCCCCTACCTACCCAGGTGGGTGCATTTGTGCTCAGGTTGCTTAAAATGGGCTCCTGAAGCTAAACTGTTCTTCACATGCACCATGCAAGTTGTGGAATAAAGGGTCATTTCTGGAATAAAGGGTTATAACCTTGGCTGTATACAAACAACAGCTGTTCAGAAACAGGTGACTGAGCCAGTACTGCCTGTTGTACACCTGTTCATTTGTTCTATTCTTGTATTGTCTCCAGTCAAACATGTATTGTTGGTTTTTGAAGAATTTGAAAAAAAATGTTTGACCATAGATCGTACCAAGATAAAAGAAATGCATTTCTGTATTGAACTTCTCTCTCCCCTGTTACCCTTGCTTGCCTCTTCTCTGTCCTCCTATTCCGATTTACATTTTAAGTTCTTTGGGGGAAGGAACTGTCAGCTCTGCTCATATTGCTCTCTAACACACCATAGACAAAGATAGGGTTGCCAAGTACTTACCGTAACTCAGCAGGGGGGACACAGTCCCCAGCCAGAACATTCCTCTGCGGAACACCCACGCCACACGATGCCATCGCCAGGAAGTGACGCCGGGCAACGCTCTGGCAATGGGGCTGGAAACTCGAAGGTACCATCGAGTACCTGGCATCACTTCCTGGCAACGGCATCATGCACTGCGTCTCTGCCCCCCCCCGGAATGGTCCTGCCAATAAGTATGCATCCCCCGCCGAATTATGGTAAGTTCTTGGGAAGCCTGGACAAAGATGGTGTAAAACACACACACAAATACTGCTGTTAATATTACCTTCATCATAATCTCTGAGTATGCCACCACTCTTGGAGAACATGACCTAGTAAATGCATAAGAGGTGGCTATACTCCTACGAGAATCTTGAGGGAAAGGGCTGCACTTCTACATGTAGCTATGCTCCTATCAGTACCTTGAAGGAAGAGGCTACCCTCGTGCAAGTAGCTTAAAGGACTATGTATGGCTTTGATTTTCTACAGGGAGCTTGAGTGACTGCCTGTCTACAGGAGCAAGGAATGAGCATCAGGAGGTCATTTCAGATGGACTGCAGTTTGGGCACTGGTGTGGAACACAGCCTCTTTCTAGTTGTCCATTTTTTTGCCATCTTCCCTCCCCGTCCCTCCCACACACACTTGAAGGTAATATTAATTAAACTCTGGACCATATTGAGCATGCCTGTGGGTTGCCCCAGCCTAAAGTTTATCCCATCAGCACGTTTTCATGCTATTATTTCATATTCCAGCTACAGAAGCAGCATGAAAACAGGTGGGTGGATGCCGAATATGTCAAATTTAATAAAGATTCTTTCTATTTCCCATCATATTATAATATACATTCATCATTTATTAAAAAACCTCTCATTTATTAACATCCTCTAAAGCCTAGTTTAATAATCTGGAATCTTTATTTGAATCACAAATTCTTCTTTTATTACTGTACTTAAAAAAAAAAAATCACAGGGCTTTAAATTTATGATTTAAAGCTCTTTTCTAGCCTAGCATTGAAGCACTGAGATCAGGCACCATTTCCAACCTGGTCTCCAAATACAGAACTTACATTTCATTTGAGGGTTACACTTGCATGCAAACAAGGAACACTAATTGTATAGCACGTGACTCAACACAGGATCTCCCAGGGTCAATTCCACATTAAAGCAATAAATGTTGAGCAACCAAGTGCAACCAAGTGTTACGATTATGGCAACAGCCCCTGTAAAAAATTAAGTTCTGAACTGCCAACTACTGATCTGGCACTGTGAACAATTTAAAAAAAAAAAATTACTGCCGCAAACAGCTCCCAGTCTAAATGTATGCATATACATATAAACAGTGGGGTGGAGGAAAGTGAAGGGCAATGTTTTTTAAAATTCAAACATGGGATGTTTCTGTTTAGATTCTGCAACAGAAGTCACAGAGGATGCAGCTGGAAGAGAAGGCTACGAACATATTAAAATGAGAGGGCAAAAAAATTACAGGGGGGAAAGGAATAAACTAAAAGGTGAGACATCTTCAATCAGATCTCTCAGGTTTTCTTCTGTCTCTGGATTCCCAGTGGTGACACAAGAAATCATCTAAGAAGCACAAAAACATTTTGCCTATCTTCTACCAACCAACTTCTGTGCATTTTTTTTCTTACAAACCTCAAATAACATTTTTGCACAGTCATGACTTTGAATATATATATAAATATTTTTTTAAAAAACAGAAAAAGGCATATACTTGTTAAAACCTAGCCCTCTCTGTTCCTGGAATGCATAAACACAACGCCCTAACAAAGTTATGACAAGAAAGAACATGTACTAGCAGCACAGCTTTACAAAGATCAAAATGAAATTAGAAGGGCCAGAACATAACTATTTGAAGCTAGGAACTGTTTGTATACATGATTAATTTAGCTTGGGTCTCTTTCATTAAAATTACATTGGGTTGGATCCTGTGGAAGTTCCATTTCCCAGAGGAAATTACAGCTGTGAACAAAATGGATCTGTGAGATCCAGCCCACAGAGTCTGTCCTGTCAGTCTCAGACCTCAGGAGCTGGTCAGATGTCTTTTGATAACAGAATTATCACACTGAATACATCATTATAATTACCTGTTCTCAACTCCTCATGCTAAAAGGCAGCCAAAATTACAACAGATGTATCAGCACTGTCTTCATAGGTCTCTTTGGTACAGGTGATGCCCATGAATGAAACTGTTCTTTCTATAACCGGTTGCTGCAGATTGTAAGAACAACAAAATGCCCAATTAGTGCCTAAGCAGCTTCTAAGAACTGCATACAATTTAATTTTACTATTAATCAGGTGAAATATTTAGAGCTGTTGCATGTGACTTCGACTTCTATGGCCTAGGTTAGAGGTACACACATTTCACAAATGTTCTGTCAAGTACTGCAGATTTTAAGAGTTAATGGCACTTGATAATTAAGAGATCTAGTCTGCTAATTACAGCTGTGACCTGAGGCAAAGTAGTTCTGTGATACTTTTCAGCTGACCTTTGTCATCTGAGTCTGCAAGTTTAAGGGGGAGACAGGCAAAGCAAACCCCCTCCCCTGGCCATTTTCCACACACACACCAAATAGATTCAAGGCACCTGGCAGTCTTGGAGCTCAATCAGATCCTAGGTGAACATTCCAATCTGCCAGAGCTCTCCTACAGTGCAATTTTAAATTTGCAGTAGCGTTCTGAGCACACCTGTTTATGACAGCACTATTAGTTACCTCAGCAGCTAATTGCCCCTCCACAATTTATTCAGTTACTTTATTTATACCCCATCTTTCTCCCTAATGGGAACCCAACACAGCTTAAACAGGTAACCCAAGGCAAGCTGTCATGGCAGAGTGAGAATTCAAACCTGGCTCTTCCAGTCAAGTACAACAATCTAACCACTATACCACTATGCAGAGGACTTAATCCTTCTATGGATGAATGTGCCACATTACATTTGTGATTTCCCCACTATTTTTCTCTGTACTACAGGATGGAAAGGATGCCATTTTAAAAACAGTTCAGATGGAGTCTGACATACTCTTACTGCTCATCTTAAACAGAAGAGTTAACTTTGCCTCTGTCAGCATCATGAAAGGCTAAGTCAGTGGGAAGAACCAATGTTCTTGACCTTTCAGTCTTTGCTCAATTAAAAATATGGACCTTGTTAAATATTAGTTGCAGAGAAGGGATCTACACTGAACAAATTAAGAACACCACCTTAAAATGTCAGTCACTCAGAAATCAATCTTTTAGCGAGAACTCTCATCCCAAGAGTGAGCTTGTGAGGAGGATGTTAACTGATCAGTTCATACTTTAGAAGCTCAGTGTTTACTCTTTTGAAGGTCTGAGGTAAAATTCTCTCAAGTGTACGACTTTGTTATATTTTTATTACACTGTTTATGCTAAAAGTTTCCTGAGATGTGACTATAATATTTATAAGACTTTTCTCATTGGGACCCTGGTGTATCCTATAATCTACTGGCTTTAGCAATAACTCTGAAAGACAGATTATTAATACCTACATTCTGATGGACTTTATTTGGCAACTATATTTGGGGTCCAGAAGTGAACGCTCTGTTTTCCACACCCTCACTGGGCCGTATGGTCTAACCACTTAGGAGGCAGGAAAAGGCCTGATTCACTAGCCATCTGGTCATCCCTCCTCACACTTTAGGTGGATCTAGCACACAGGCAGAAGCAGAATGCTTTTGGTCTCCAAGGTGGCTAACCCAGATGGTCTCTCAGCACTGAAACAAACAATGTTCCCTCCAGCCCAAACCTGAGAATTGCTTAAAACTAATAAATACTTGGAATGGGACATACCACCTGCCATATCATCAGTGTCACAAACCATAATGTTCCCCAGAGTTGTACGGCCATGCCAGAGCAAATGTTTGGGACTAGAGCTCACTTGATGAAAGGAGAATCAAAAAATGGAAGTAATCCAGATTTAAGACACACTGAATAGATTGTAGTTCACATAATAACTGCTATTAATAAAAATACAAATTATGGGATATTGTATACAATGTCTAAAAGCAGCATTAGAAATTACAGGGTCAAGCCAAGAAATGGTGAGCACCATTTATTACGGCCTATGGTAGGCCAGATATCAGGATAAAACTGATAACTGTACTTCTACCAAAGATGTCCGTCTGACTCTTGCCTTGACTAGGGCCAGGGCTTTTTTGGACCTTGCCCCTACCTGGTGGAATAAGCTCCCATATGAGATCAGGGCCCTGTGGGACCTTTTACAGTTCTGCAGGGCCTATAAGAGGGAGCTCTTCCACCAGGCTTTTAGTTGAGGTGGTGGGCATCCCCCCTCTACTGGGCCTCTCCTTCAGTGGGTCAGATCTAAGTTTACCATCTAGGAACCCCAATCTGGAAAACCTCATCTGTTGAGGCACTGATTAGCACATAGGAATATTGCTGTACTTTTATCTGATGTTTTTTAAATTGTTTCTAAGCTTTTGTATATGGTAATTGATGGGACCCACCCTGAGCCTGCTATGCAGGGAGGGCAGGTATAAATCTAAATAAATAAATAGGAAGGGCTAGAACTTTAGGGCCAGATCCACAACTTTACCATGTAGCACATTAGGGCACCAAGATGCCCGTAGCCATAGTGGAGGCCCAGAGACCTCCAAGAGCTTCCTGCCACAGTCCTTTTGTAACCGGAAGTGGAAGTTTCAGTTGCCCTGAGCATTAGTCACAATGAGTACTCTTTGATTCAAAGTTTTAGCATCTTGTCCATTGCAACTACATTCTCCCTAAAACTGGTGAACAGGCACATCTCAGTACTGTGACAAGGAATACTGCCATCTACCGGGAGGGTCTTTGGTAAGAATGAAGGCTGTTAACACTTTCAATGCATTTTTAAATGCTTGAACAAAGGCTGGAACTACATGTAACATACCTCGGCATAGAACAAAACTCCCCTCTGACTTTGTTTTCTAAATCAAAAGCTGTCCTGGAAGGTTGCCAGTTTTAAGCAGAGGAATGTAGAAAAGGCTACTTTGCCCTTTTTAAAAAATCCAAATCCTTCCAGCTGATTCTTTTGTCAATATTAAAAATATATTGGGATTTCTATGTGTTCCCCTCTGAGATGGAAATGCAGTTGGGGCAGGCATCAACAAATTTTATTTTATGCTAGGAGCCAGTATCATTTTTCAGCCTTCAGGGGTTTGTATTTTAATAACTATTTTGTTAGTTATTGCCAGAGATGTAAAATTTGTGGAAATCTTGAAGCTACTAAAATAAACTTTTTCCTCATTTTTTTTTCCTGGAAAAGAATGGAAATGTGGGACAAACTGTATGCAGTATTTACCTTTCCTATGTAACCTAAACTTACTTTACTGCTTTACAACTTATATGTATAACTCAGAATACAAAATTTCACTATCTGGTATAGAGTTCCCAGGTCCTCCCTCCGATCTGGCGGGGGGCTCCCAGATCTTTGTTGGGATCTTCTGCTCCATGAGCAATGATATCATCACGTTGCTGACATCAAGGGGTGACGCTCTAGTTTTGGGGCAAACTTCAATTTTTTGGCCTCAAAACCACAGAGTTTGCAAAAACCTAGAGTGTCATCACCTGACCTCAGCAATGCAATGACATCACTACTAAGTGACATCATCACACAATGCTGACATGGGAGGGGGCTGTTTGGGAGTTGGGCTTCCCCCACCAGCCAGCTGGCCGGCATCAGACCGGAGCCCTCAAAATTAGGGGAAACTCCACCATGACTGAGAGGATGGCAACCCTAATTTGGCATATTTATGGAATTTAAATTTATAGGTGCCTCAGTTTCCTACAGGTTTTGTACTTTTACCTATCAAGGACTGCAAAGAGAAATGAAAAAAAATATTAATTAAACTACTAGGAGATGGAATGAAATTGCTAGGCACCGTGGCCACCTGGCAACTGGGATCTGACCAGCCCTGAGTTAGGGAGCAGTTCTGAGCCCAACTACCACCAGATGGGAAAGAGTTCAGAAATACCTTGTCTCACTTCCCTCACAAACTATACCTCTACTTTTGGTTTTTAAAAAAGATTGAAAGAATACTTCATACAACAGTGAGTAGCACCAAGTTTGGCCCACAGTTTCAGGAGGTGGAACAACTTGGATAAAGCTTCAGTTAGATATTTCAGGAATGAGGCAGGTGCACTCTAGTGCCATTTTACTCCCTCCAAAGGGTAACAGAATAATAGATAAGAGAGGGAGAATTGTTTGGATGAAGAATTGCAAGGGGAAAAACACTCTCAGCACACAGCCAAAATTTTCTAAAAAACTATTTCATTTAACTGAGCCACCCTGAGCTACCGGATAGGGTGGGGTATAAATCTCAAAATAAATAAATAAATAAATAAATAAATAAATAAATAAATAAATAACATTTAAACTCACAGGATGTATGCCCTGCTGAAAATCATCCAGCAGCTGAGCAATTGGCAATAAAACATTCAAGGCCAACAATTTTTATAAGGGAGGTTGCAGCTCCTTACAGATTAAATCCTCATAACAAGCTCTGTGGCAAATTCACAATCGAACCAGAGTCAATTCGGAGGCAGCTCACCACTTCAATGCCAGACATACTCTGGTCCGTCCTGCAAAATTAACAGCAGGGCTAGCCCAAACCAAAGGAAAAGACACAGGAAAAGGAGCTCCCTGGACTGTTGCCACGCCCTTCAGATAACAGAACCTTGCAGCTGCTGGTAATCACCACAACCCAGCTATATGCCTCTCCCTGCCAGGTAAGGTCCTGCCAAACTTATGACTCTCTGCCAATCCTCAGGGTTTATCAAATTATAGGCTTACCCCTTACACCAATCCACATCAAAGATTAGAATAAAATGGCAGGGGGGAATTAACCATTCCCTGGCAGTTTGTTTTCCAGAGCCACAGATTTTAAAGCAAGTGATCATTAAGAAATTAGCTGCTGTAGATTTTTCGGGTTGTGTGGCCATGGTCTTGGCATTATAGGACCTGATGTTCCGCCAGTAGCTGTGACTGGCATCTTCAGAGGTATATCACAGAAAGATAGAGTGCTCTCTGTGTCAAGGTGAGAAGAAAAATGGTAGGCAGGTAATTTATATCTACCCCAGAAGGTGGGGGTAGGGCTGAGTCATATCTTGTAGGAGTTCCCCAAGCTATGAACACGCTAATGGAGGAGCTTTCCTGAGGAGGTTCTTTTGTACGTGGGATGTCTGAGGTAGGGAAGGCACTTGTAAGCTACTCCAAGACTCCTTCAGGTAGTGAAGGATATGTTTTCATGTTTTTTTTAAAAAAAGACTTTCCTTCTAGCAACTATGTAATGAATTATTGGAGGGATACAATTCCGCAGGGCCTGCAAGGCAGAGCTGTTCCACCAGGCCTTTGTCTGAGGCAGCAGGCACCCATATATGGCCTCCCTGAGGTGGCTCTCACCCACCCACTGATAACTGACCACTACTTCAGAGAGCCAGTTTGGTGTAGTGGTTAAGTGCGTGGACTCTAATCTGGGAGAACCAGGTTTGATTCCCCACTCCTCCACTTGCACCTGCTGATGTGACCTTGGGTCAGTCACAAGCTCTGGCACAGCTGTTCTTAAAAAAGAGCAGTTTCTGTCAGAGTTCTCTCAGCCCCACCTACCTCACAGGGTGTCTGTTGTGAGGAGGGGAAGAGAAAGGAGTTTAGAAGCCGCTCTGAGACTCTCTTGGGTAGTGAAGGGTGGGGTATAAATCCAGTCTCTTCTCTTCTTCATCTATATCAACAGGCCAGAATCTGTTATAGTCAGCTGAATTTTCGCTTTTAAGTTGTACTACCAGTTTTAATACTTATATTGTATTTTAGATTTTAATTGTACTATTGCATTTATTATAATGTTACCCGCCCTAAGCCCATCTGTGGGATGGGTGAGATATAAATACATATAGATAAATAATAGAGTTAGGTTTGTGATTTAGAGTGCATTGCCCTGCATCAGCCCAACCATAAGCAGAATAGAAGCTCTGCAATTGGATGGCTCCGCAGTGTGACCCAGGCATGTCTGGGGAAACAGCTCAGGAATGATGGCTGTGAGTGAAGAGTCAGCCAACAAGTCTCATTCTGTGATGGATCTGTAGATCCCACACCACATAATGTTTCTTTCTGGTGCCAGGGCAGAACAGAAACACATTATATGTGCACTATGTTTTTTTTGGCAAGAAATTTAGTTACTATAAAAAGATACTTAAATGACATTAAAATAAACTATGGCTGCTGTGTCTCCTATTTACAGCGGTTTTCAAAATGATTAAAAATAAACCAAGGATTTGCTGATGAATCGGTGTTTATACCCCACCCCTTTCTAAGATTCATTTCTGAAACTCTGCTATAACAATGCTAACTGAGAGTAGTGGATGAAGGCAACTAAAGGCTACATAGACCAACCCAGTGCTGAACAGAAGCATGGCTCTGTCATATGCTCATACTCCTAAAACATTGGCACGCCATTGCAGAGGCAAGCAAAAAGAACAAATGGTCATTACAGAGAACAATGGCAAACAAAACCCACTGGGCAAAAAGAAGTAATCTTTTGCTGAAAAACGAACAGACACATTCAGTGAAGAGAAAGGATACCCCTGGCCCTTATCAGATGGCCTGGGGCATACAGCCTTTTGCCATGTTGTTATACATGTACAGTTTGAAGAAATTCAGAGAAACTCATCTGTTCTATTTGTGCAGAAAACCATGATCGCTTTCTTTAAATACTCATGTGGTTAGCCTCTACTACTAAAAACAGGCAAACCATTTCATGACATCCTCCAGGAGAGCATGAAAACATCTCACCAGCATATATACGTGCATGCAGGCATTCACATGCAAACACAAAAGCAGTCAGAGATGAGGGACAGTCCCCCCCCCCGGGGAAATCTTGCTGCATTCATCATATGCACATATTGCATCAAACCATTGGTCGGTCAAGATCATATTTTCAAATTTACCTGTCTATGATTCTCAAGCAGAGGTCTTTCATCTCACCTACTACCTTCTCGTAGCTGGAGGTGCCAGATATTGAACCTGGAACTTTCTTCATATAAGGCAGATGCTCTACCCCTAATCCACAGCCCCACCCAAAGTATTCTGTATCTATTTAACTGCAATCATTTTCAAAAACTCACAGACACGGCACAACAACAACGACTATTCAATTTACCACCCAGTATCTGACGCTCATAGCTGCCTCTGTACATGGAAGGTTCCAATCAGCTGTCGCAGATAACAGCTGTGGATAGATCTACCATCCATGAATTTGTTTAATTTTTTTAAAGCCCTTTATGCCAGTAGCCATCTAGAGTATGTGCACTAAACCTTTTCAGCGATTCAGCCCTTCCTTGCACCTTGAAAAACTTCTAAGTACTTTTACCACTAAAATCATCCTTCCTTGCTTCCCATTTCAATGCCTCAAAGAAATGAGAAGGAACCAGTTAGCTCTCACATCCTCGTAACACATCTCCACCTTTGACTAAAGAGGGATGGGCACAATTGCAATAAGAGGAGTTGGTAAAATCATAGTGTTCTTGAGGGGGGACACGCACTGTAGCTCTGCTCTGAAATATTTTCACTTTCCTCAAAAACAAATAAAACAAGCAAAAAAATCCCACTCGTTCAAGGTTAATCAGCCTGGCATTTTAAGGAAATGACACTTATCGAGCATAAAGCTTCCAACTTACATTACAGTATTCTTTATGATATACTATTTCTAGACAGCCAAAACAATCTAATGACTTCAAATCATTTCTCAGAATGTACAGTTCAATGTCACCTGTTTGTTTGTACTTGTAGATGAAAAATTCCTTCATTACAACATAGGACAAGAGTTGGTTTGCAGAGATCATTAAAAATTTTCTCAGAATTCTGTATTGAGGAAGGCCTGAAAATAAACTACCAGAAAACTAAAGCATAAAAGGAATCCTTCAGTGTTTCAATGGACTATGAATGGGGAAGAAATCCAGCAAGGAACTTTCATATTTGGGTATCCTTTTAACATCTAATCTAAAATGGGGGCCACATCAGTCACCGATAAGGGGAAAAGAAGAGAAAGAAGAAGAGAAGAGTTTGGATTTATACCCCGCCCTTCACTACCCAAAGTTAGAACGGCTTACAAACTCCTTTCCCTTCCCCTCCCCACAATAGACACCCAAGGAGGTAGCTGGGGCTGAGAGAGCTCTTGACAGAAACTGCTCTTTTTTCAAGAACAGCTCTTATCAGAACTATGGCTTGCCCATCCAGCCAGGTGCAAGTGGAGGAGTGGGGAATCAAACCCGGTTCTCCCAGATTAGAGTCCACGCACTTAACCACTACACAAACTGGCAAAAACCTGTGCTAACAGTATATCAAACTTTTTCTGAAATGCAGATGGGAACTATGTTCCAGGTGCTGTTCAAGTCTTTAACCTAAATGCAATTCCTATTAACTTTTATGGAGTAGCCATAAGGATTGTCTTGGTAAATGAAAACATTGACTGTCTTCTATATTTTCTGTGAAAATTACTAAACATTCCTCACTGTGTTGCTGGTGTGGCTCTCCGTTCAGAAATGGGCCTTGAGGCAAGAGCTTGGTTACAAGCATTTAGACTGTTTAACAAGTGATATTTGAGTAGTAAGGGCTACCTGGCACTTCTGAAAGAAGACTCTTATAGGTCAGTGTGGTTTATCTTTGAGAAATTGCTAGCTCTCAATGATAACCTGGGGACTATCCAGGCCCAGGGCTTTCATGTAGCATTTGCTTTGGTGAGAAATCATGTAAAATCAATCAATCACCAAAGCTCTGCCGTTAGAGCACACCGCACCTGTTCATCCCAATTTTTTCGTATTCCACTTCCAAAATCTCTTTCCTCCTAAATCTATCTGTCGTCTTCCCAAAGCGTAATAAGGGTGTTCATTCTGGCCAGACTACATGCTCACTCCTCGGCAGTTACGAAGAGTAGGTTCTTATGTTTACCTTATTCAGAACAAATCTGCCCCTGTCCCTTAGGAAAGATCAACACAATAGCACATACCCTTCTGGATTGTCCTTTGTATGCTTATTTTGGGATGAGTTATATTTCACCGAATTTGCAAACTCATTCTGACTTATATTCCGATGACCAAGTTACCTTTTTAAGTGCTGACAAGGATCCAAGAAGAAGAAGGTGCAACAATTTTTTACTCCTTTTGTCTATTGGGTGATAAGTGATTAACAAAAACAGGTTGATCACCTGTATCTGATGATCTTTGAGGGGTCATCTGTGCATTCACATTGATGGGATAAGGCACTCGCACCAACCCCAACTGGTAACTTACAACCTCCACAGAAAAGGGATTTTTGTGCCCTTTCCCCGGGGCATGCACAGGAACTCCACCGCACATGCCCACAGGGGTGGGGTGCGGACATCCTACCAGTTCCTTCTGACTGCTGTGTAACCCCCGAATTCACAACTGGAGGCTGACCATGGTGGGGAAGGTCAGGCAGGTAGTGTGAATGTACATATTACCACTCAAAGATCATTAGTTACAGATAAGCAACCTGTTTATCTTCTTTGTAGTCTCTATGAATCACACCAATGGGAAATCAGCAAGCTCTGGCCTACCTGGTGGAAGGTGCTGGCAGCTACTCAGTCACACCATGCTTGGAGAATGGATTGTCCCACTGTTGTCCATTGTCTTGCATGAATGTCCAGGGCACAGTGTTTGCCAAACGTGTTACGTGTTGCCCATATGGCTACCTTGCAAATGTCATGAAGAGGGATTCCTCTGAGGAAGGCAGTAGACGTGGCTAACGCTCTCATTGGGCGTGCCCTGATGGGTCCTGATAGAGAGTATTTGGCTAAGAAATACCATAACTTGACCATCTCGACTATCCACTTTGCCAGTCTCCAGGCCCATATCTTATGGGCTTTCTTTTGTCCAGCATAGGAAACAAAGAATTGTGGGTCTATGAAAAACTCTTGTCCTATCTAGATAGAACAAACAAGAGAGGCCTCCAGATATCCAAAGGGTCGAAACATCTCTCAGTATCATCTTTGGGGTCTGAAAAGAAGGTCGGCAGTGTGATGTCAGCATGTAGATGGAATTCTGATACTACTTTAGGCAAGAAATTTATGTCAGGTGCTAATGTAACTCCTTTCTCATGGAAACGGAGATAAGGTGGATCACATTACAGTGTCAGGAGTTCACGAAGTCACTTGGCTGAAGTTATGGTGACTAGGAAAGACATCTTCCAAGCCAAGAGCTGAAGGCTGCATCTCACCAAAGGCTCAAAAGGTCTCCTGGTCACACTCTGGAGGACTAGAGGCAAGTCCCAAGATGACGTCGGATGCTTAACTGGTGAGTACATGTGAAGGAGGCCTTTAAGGAACCTTTGGTATAATGGTGGGCAAACATGCAGTAACCACTGATGTTTTGGTGGTGCACCATTATGGCCACAAGGTAAACCCTCAGAGAGGAGTGTCTCATGCCCACCTAGATAAGGGTGAGCAAGTAGTCAAAAATCAAGAGGACACCAGTCCTACCAGGAGGTGTTCCCACACCTTTGATATAGGTTATGAATTTTCTCCATTTGTAGGCATAAGACTTCCCAACGGAGGGCTTTCAACTGTTCACCATCACTTCCCTCAACCTCTTGGGAAAGAGTCCCAGGTGATCCACCAGACTGTGAGCTTCAGATGAGGAATATGGTGGTAGTTTGGTATAGAGATTAAGTGCACATACTCTAATCTAGGAGAACTGGGCTTGATTCCCCACTCCCCCACTTGCAGGTGCTGGATGACCTTGGGCAAGCCATAGTTCTGTCAGAACTATCCTTGAAAGGGCAGTTCGCGAAAGAGCTCTCTCAGCCCCACATACCTCACAGGGTGTCTGTTGTGAGGAGGAGAAGGGAAAGGAGTTTGTAAGCTGCTCTGAGACTCTGAGCGAAGAGTGGGGTATAAATCCAATCTCCTCTTCCTCCTCCTCCTCCTCCTCCTCCTCCTCCTCCTCCTCCTCCTCCTCCTCTTCTTCTTCTACTTTTTCTTGTATCTTGCCATCCTGGGCAAAGAGGAGGTTTGTGGTTGGTGGGAAGTGGTGAGTACCTCCCTGGGATAGCTGGAGTAGTAGGGGAAACCTGCCTGGCACAGCCACCATGGGGTGATCAGGATACAGTCCAGTTTCTCTCTTAGAATCTTGGTGACTTTGATGATGAATGGGATGGGGGGAAAGAGGAAAGGGAATTTCTGGTTCCAAGGATAGAGGAGACCATCCCCCAGGGACAATGGGTCCATGCCCCTCTGCAGCAGAAGTCTGGGCATTTCTTGTTTGCCATTGTGGCAACTTGTGTCATGAATTTCCTGGACACTGTCCCCCCCTTGGTGATTTATATAGCTCAGGGTGGTGGTATTGTCCATCAGTATTGACACAACCTTTTTCACAGTGCAGGAAGGAAGGAGTGGAGTACACATTTGATGGTTAGAAGCAATATGGTGATGGCACTGATGGGAGTCCAATTCTGCTCCCATGCACATACCCCTTAGATGTACTTAGATGTAGAGAGAAGCATTTGTGGTTAGGGTCTCCATGGGGGATGGGGGTTGAAATGTGGCACCCTCTACCAGGTTGTATTCACATTCGCACCAAGATAGGAAGTGCAGCATATACTGTGGTAGGCAGTTTCTTGTTCTGACGGTATCTGGAGGGTTTGAAGTGTATGAGGAACCAAAGTTGGAAAGTCCTCATCTGCAGTTTGGCAAAAATGAGGACGGCCATCATGGCTGCCATGAGGCCCAATAGACACTGGATGGAGATAGCTCATCTGAACTGTTGTGATTTCTTCTTTCAAAGCAGGATTACTATTGCAGACACCCTCTTAGGGGGTAAGAATGCTCTGCCAGATGTGGAGTTGAGGTGGGCTCTGATAAACTGGACTCATCTGGATGGAACGAGATTGGACTTTTTGAGATTGACGTTCAGTAGTATACCAGGGTGCTGTTGATATTTTCCAGGAGACATTCCTCAGAATCAGCCACCAGGAGCCAGTTTTCTACGTAGGGGAAGACAATGATGCTTTGGAGGTGGAGGTAAGCTGCGACCACTGCTATCATTTATGTGAGCACCCATGGAGCAGTAGAGATCCCGAAGGGGAGGACCAGTACTGGTAGTGGTCATGCCCCACTGTAAATCACGGGTATCATCGATAGTACAGTCTGATGTTGAAGTGAAAGTATGCATTCTTCAGGTCTATTGCGGCCATCCAGGTCCCTTCCACGAGTAATGGTGGATGTGGTGGAGGGTCATCGTGCAGAACTTGTGGTAGGTGATGAACCTGTTCAGTTGCCCAAAAGTCCATGATAGGTTAGATGCCACCATTTTTCTTGGAGACAGTGAAGTAATGGGAATAGACGCCATTTCTCATTGATTTCAGGGGTACTGGTTCTATGGCCTGCTTCTCTAGAAGAGACTACCTCCTCCCAGATGGTGTTCAATGGAGGGCTGGAGACAAACCATGGAGTGGGGGGCAACTGAGCAAATAGTCCCACATAGTCCCACGCTATGATGGAGAGGACCCAACTGTCCGATGTAATCCATTTCCAAGATGACAGGAAAGGGTGTAGGTGGGTGGGTAAGACACAGGGTTGGTATGTCGTCGGTGGCAGCTCTGGTGGACTGAGGGTGGGACCTGAGATGCAAACTGGTAACCTAAACCACAGGCTTTGAAACACGTTGTTATTGTTTTGAAGGGTGGTTGGCTTTCTCCATCAGAGGCTAATAATTTAGAAAAGGCAATAGATAAAAAAGCATATGGCTGAGGAAAGTTGTGAAAGCACCTTATTTGGAAGTTTGTTTGTTTTTAAGAAAGCCAAATATAAGAAACTGACATACGTTATAACAGTGTTCTTCATAACTGCAGCTGTCATGAGTGTACAGGAGAAGAGACATTCCTCCCACATACTGAAGGCCTTGTGGGCAGCGCCAGCCAAAAGACAGTATGGCTTCCAAGGTCCCAGTGGTCTACTTCCTCATCATTCCCACTGAACTTTTGGCCTAAGGGACACCACCTTTTGCTTCCAATCATTTTTTTTCTCTGTAAAGTGAAGAGAAGCAGTCCAGGGGGTGGGCAGTTAGAAAGAAAAGGACTGGGAGCAAAATATGGTGTCTGTAGGCAAAGCACCAGTAAGAAAGGTGAGGAAGCAGACCATCGGAGACCTTAGAAACTCTAGACTTCTTCCTTTTGGCTGCTCTGCCCGCAAGGTTTTCAGTGTCAAGGGAGGAGTATCCCTTCTGCTGTACACACGACAACTGCAGTTTTGGAAAACAGTATCATAATTAATGTTGGCCAGATATGTTTATACCAGGCCTCTTAAAAACTTTTAAACAAGGTGATTTTACAACTGTCCTTCGTGATATGTGTCACTGGCCAACTGCTATTAGAATATAACAAAGTTAAGAGTCCAGGGGCATCTTTAAGACCAACAAAGTTTTATTCAAGGTATGAGCTTTCGTGTGCATGCACACTTCCTCAGATACATCATGTGCATGCACCACTAGACTCTTACTTTGTTCTATTGCTTCAGACCAACACGGCTGCCCACCTGGTGCTATTAGATTAATTTTGTTCAAATCGGTACCTAGCCCTATGTTTCTGCAATCGTAATGCATCAATGCAAGCCTCATGTAAATAAAAGAAAACACACTGAACTATATATATATCCTCATCTGTAAATATCATTTACCACAATCCAGAGTTTAAATATTCCACTGCAATCCAAAAACAATTGTTAATGCTAGACTTATTGCTGATGGTCCTGTTTTACAGATATATTAACATCAACAACAGAATACTCGTCAAATGTATGTGATGTAAATGGGTTTTGAACTAAAAAGTCCTCCAAATCAGTATTCAGTTGATCTGCTCAGGACTTTGCCATTGAAGCAAGATTAAGACACCATGTGTGTGTATTTATGCAGGTGTGCAAAATATGATGTCTGTAGGCAAAACACCAGTAAGAAAGGTGAGGAAGCAGACCATCTGAGACCTTAGAAATTCTAGACTTCTTCTTTTTGGCTGCTCTGCCCGCAAGGTTTTCAATGTCAAGGGGACTCGACTGTGCGACTGAACGACAACAATTATTAAAAAGAGCTGTGGAATTGATGACTCTATCTGTATCCAAGATGGCAGTCACAAACAACTAGAAGAAACCAAGTCCCCCAATGTTAGAAAGTGAGTTCTTCCTAACTTGGGACCTTGCAACTGTGATTAAACTGTACCTTATGTTCGGATACTTAAAAAAGACTTGCAGTAGAATAATAAGTTTATAAAACTAAAATTCATATTAGATTTGTTCAAATTCCAAGATAACCCAGATCGGTATGTTTTATTTATTTTGCAAGTTAAGAAAATGTAATAGTAAGCTGAGAGTTGGCTTGTTAATGACAACATATATAAAAGTATAATCTAACTAATTTTGATCACATACATTTCTAGGCTAAACAAAAACTGCAGAAGAGAAGCCAAAAGTATATCCCAGAGACAGACACAATAATATTTCCAGATAGGCTTTTTATTGCAGAAGAGTACTGTTACATACAGACGATCGCTCTGAAGATACAATTTCAGCTTGCAGTCTTTTCCGTGTACATAAGCCATAAAACAACAATCCAGTAACCAGAAGGCGAAAAATGGTAAGTGTGGTCTAAGAAATAAGGTAAAACATTTCAGCAACTGAAGCCAATTACCTGGGGGATTTGATACGATTTCCAACACTGGGAAGCTCAACATCTTCTTTCTAAAAATTTCTTGGCAGCCAAAGCAGAAATTATGGACTTGATGTCATGAAAACAAATCTCTCACTAGAATTCCATGATCTGTGCAGTCCAATTTATAACACTAAACAAGTTGATAGCACTCAGGGATGGGAGTTACTGCAGCTCACCCAAACTATGTGTAATGGGAAAGTTCAGGTCATTCTGACCAAAAATAAAAGAGCCTTTTAGTTTGCTAAATACAGCCAATAGGGGAGATAATCACAGCACAAACGTTAGCAACCTAAGAGCAGGCTTAATAATTTGGATCGAGGTCATCATCTAGGATAGTATTCTGCCTTTGGCAGATGCTACACAGGAAGCTAGTCTCTGGTAATCACTTCAAAGCTTCTAAAATGTTTCTGAAGGCCTTACAGTTTTATTGCAAAGGAAGTTCGGGAACAGACTAGAAAGGTAAATTGCTGAGCTGCAAGTTATTACAAGCCTCAGAACAATGGAATCCCCAGGAGTTAACACGGATATTGGTTTCTTATCTCACTACATATGCTAACCTCATTCAGCACTTACCTCTGTATTCTCACAAATCCCCCAGAAGGGCAATATGTCCTCTTAATTTTATTTTATTTTGTTTCTTATTTGGAATAGTAGATTAGAATAGTAGATTGTAATGTAACATAATGAATAGTAGGATGTAACATAATTTGGAATGATAGATTGGAAAGTATTTCTCTGGTCTGGGGACAAGGGAGAGAACTCTACACAGCGAATTGCCCCACTTCAAAGAAGAAGATGCTGTAAGGCAGGGGTGTCCAAACTACGGCCCGCGGGCCAACTGCGGCCCGCGGGTCAGTTTTTATTGGCCCGCAGCAAATTGGCCCGACGATCCCCCGCCGCCGAGTTTCCCTCCCCCGGTGGGCACTGGCGGCGAGACCTGAGTGCCTCCCAGCCGCCGGGCCCGACGATCCCCCCGCCGAGTTTCCCTCCCCCGTGGGCACCGGCGGCGAGGCATGAGTGCCTCCCAGCCGCCGGGCCCGACGATCCCCCCGCCGAGTTTCCCTCCCCCGCGGGCACCAGCGGCGAGGCCTGAGTGCCTCCCAGCCGCCGGGCCCGACTATCCCCCCCCGCCGAGTTTCCCTCCCCCGCGGGAAATATGTCACCTCTTGTGTGTGGCCCGGGCCTTTGCTTATTTTTCTGTATTTGGCCCTCACCAAAAAAACTTTGGACACCCCTGCTGTAAGGTCACCTCCATGGTTGAGAAGAGACGGGTGGAGCATAATGGTCGGGTCTCAGTTAATTAGTCTCAGCATTCCATAACTAAGGATACATCTGCCCATTGATCTGCAATTCTGACATATTTATTTCCTTTACTATGTCCCCTCGAATGAAACCCAAACAAATGGTAACCATATAAACTAAGCTTGTTATTCCTGTTTCGTCCTTGATTCTGTTAAACATCTTCATTATACTGAATGCTAATTTGCTGCCCAGCCTCTACCTATATGTATGGACTGGTAATTTCCATTTCATTGGATCTGAAAAAGTGTGCATGCACATGAAAGTTTATACCTTAAATAAAAATAAATGTTTGTCTTAAAGGTGCCACTGGACTCAAATTGTGTTCATATGAAAACCTGGTACATCTCACTACTTCAGATTTTCAAGCTTCCAAAGATGCTCAATTAGTTTGTTTGTAAAAAGGACACAAGAATCCAATAATAGTTAGAGAACACCCTTTATAACTTGAAGCCCACAGTGACATAGAGGGGCAAGTAAATTAAAAAAAACCTCCAAGACACAGCACATGTTTAATTTGCTTAAAGAAACAGCATTAACACAGCATTTTGAAGTAAAAGGATAACTAAATATGGCTAAAGATATGGCAAAAGAAAAACATTTTTTAAAAATATTTTCATTAAAATATATACATAAAACTTATCATTGTCCAAGAATATAAAACATTTTGTATAGAGAAGACTAATACAAATAACACACTTTACAATAATAAGGATTAATTAGAGGGGAATAGCTTTGTTGTAGACAAATATTCAACAATAGGAGACCACAGTGTAATAAATTTCTGTTGTCTACAGAACTCAACAGAAGTTGATGAATTAGTAATTTTTCCCATTATAAAAAGATCCCATAATTTAACGGCCCATTGTTCAATCATGGGTGTTGAAGAATCTCTCCACTTTGCTGCAAGTAAAAGTTTAGCAGCTGTTAACATCAACATCTTGGGAATCAGTGAACTAAAGTGGATGGGAATGGGCGAATTTAACTCAGAAGACCATTATATCTACTACTGTGGCCAAGAATCCTGTAGAAAAAATGGTGTAGCCTTTATAGTCAACAAAAGAGTGCGAAAGGCAGTATTGGGATACAATCTCAAAAATGACAGAACGATCTCGGTCCGAATCCAAGGCAAGCCATTCAGCATCACAGTAATCCAAGTCTATCTCCCAACCACTGGCGCAGAAGAGGCTGAAGTGGACCGGTTCTATGAAGACTTACAACACCTCATAGAACTAACACCAAAAAACGATGTCCTCATCATCATAGGGGACTGGAATGCTAACACAGGAAGTCAAAAAGTAACCCTAAGAGGCGACTCTACACATGGGCATCACCAGGTGGGCAACACCGAAATCAGATTGACTATATAACTTGCAGTCAAAGATGGAGAAGCCCTATCCAGTCAGTAAAAACAAGATCTGGAGTTGACTGTGGCTCAGATCATGAGCTACTCATTGCAAAACCACTAGACCATTCAGGTTTGACCTACACCGCATCCCTGATGAATATACAGTAGAGGTACAATGCAAAGTGATAGAGGAAAACAATAGAATGGGAAGGACTAGAAATTGGAGAAATCAAGGGAACGTTCCATGCGAAGCTGGCCATGATAAAGGACAAAAATGGTAGGAACCTAACAGAAGCAGAAGAGATTAGAAAAAGATGGCAAGAATACACAGAAGAACTATACAAGAAGGACCTCAATGTCCTTGACAACCATGATGGTATAATCACTGACCTCGAGCCAGATATCCAGGAAAGCAAAGTTAAATGGGCCTTAGAAAGCATTACTAACAACAAAGCTAGTGGAGATGATGGCATACCAGCTGAGCTATTCAAAGTCCTAAAAGATGATGCTGTTAAAGTGCTGCACTCCATATGCCAGCAAATTTGGAAAATGCAACAGTAGCCACAGAATTGGAAAAGGTCAGTATACATTCCAATCCCAAAGAAGGGCAATGCCAAGGAATGTTCAAACTATCGCACAATTGCACTCATTTCACACGCTAGCATGTTCATGCTCAAGATCCTACAAGCTAGGCTTCAATAGTATGTGCATAGAGAACTGCCAGAAGTACAAGCTGGGTTTCGAAGAGGTAGAAGAACTAGAGATCAAATTGCCAATATTCACTGGATTATGAAGAAAGCAAGAGAGTACCAGAAAAACATCTACTTCTGCTTCATTGACTATGCTAAAGCCTTTGATTGTGTGGATCACAACAAACTATGGCAGGTCCTTAAAGAGATGGGAGTACCAGACCACCACACATGTCTCTTGAGAAACCTGTATAAGGGTCAAGAAGTGACAGTTAGAACCGGATGTCAGAAAAAAGTCTATTTGATGATTCTCACTGAGTCCATTGTTATGTGTTCCCTATTCCACTTTGCGCTTGCGTAGGTATGCAGGCAGTAACGTGGGAGCTTCTTCCCTGCTGCTTTTCCTTATCACGGTGGCCTTGAACGTAGGCTTTGGGCTATTCTTGTGTTGATGAGAATTTTCCAGTCCTGTGAAGGTGAAGGGAGGGGGAGTGTCGTCTCCCGCTCATGAAGTAATTCTCCCACCGGGAGTTTCCCGCACGTGCGCTTACAGTTCATTCGCTAGTCGCAATTATGCATCATACTATAACTCTGCTTGCATTGCTCTTGCCCCCCATTCCTGACAATGACCTTCTACTGTGGGTTTTAGCACTGTAATCCAATAAAGCCTTTCTTTTGATCAAGAATGCTTGGACCTACTTGCTTTTGAACCTGACAGAAATTGTCAGGAATCTTCATCACTTCAGCACCTGCCTTCCACAACGATGAGCGGGGCTGGGGCAGGAACACCGGTGACGGTCCCAGTGACTACCACACTGGTCACCACGGTTCCAGTAACCACTGTGGCAATTCCAGTGACCACCACTCCGGTTACGACCGTTCCGGCTACCGTTGTTCCAGTGACTACGACTCCGGTAACCACAGCTTTGGTCCTGTACTCTACGGCTGGACCAGCCACCCCTCCTTTGACCAGTACAGTGGGAGCATCGTACCCTCTCCCGATCTACAGCCCTGCTGGGCCAACCCAGAGTCATGGAGGAGCGATACCTTGAACCTACTTTCTTGGTGCCCCAACTCCTTGGGACAAGGGGGTTACCTATCGGAGGTCGCGTGATTGGACTAAGAATCTTTTGGACACTACCAAGACTACCTGGTCCTTACCGGGGAGCCAGAGCCAGGATAGTTTACTGGATCCATGGGGAAGTTTCAGGCTTCCCCAGGGGTGGATGTCCTGCGGATCTCCCAGATCGGGGTCCAGCCCGGATGCTGATGCCCGCATGGACTCTATCCAAAATGATACCCGACGTTTAATGCGGGACATGGGCAAGCTGATGCAGTCCCTACCGCAGATGATGGACCAAGCAATTCGAGCCCACCCGCTGACTCAACCGAGACCGGCTCCAGCCCCCGCACCACCAGCATTGCCCGCGCTGCCCCTCCCTGGCCAGCCTGTCCCGGGACAGCCAGCACCAGCAGCACCTGTGCCAGGCCAGCCGGCTCCTGGCCAACCTCCTCCGGCTGGTCCATTGCCGGGAGGGCCCGGACCCGGGCAACCGGGACCTGTCCAGCCTCCACCTGTTCTACCACCACCTCCAATTCCTGCTCCAGCGCCCCTTCTGCTGCCCGCTCCGGTACCTGGCATGGGTCCCATCCCCCCAATAATTCGCCCCAAAGACACGTTGGAGATTACTTTTGACGGGGACCCTGAGACTGTGTCTTTCTTTATATTACAAGTCGGGAAATTCGTACAGCGATGGGGCTATGTGTTCCCAGACGAGGAGCAACAGGTGGAATTTATCGCTTCAAGGTTCCGGGGAATTGCTACCAGTTGGTACGTAGCCCTCCACAATCTGGAGGCGGTGGAGCTGGAGAATGTCGATGACTTCATGTGGGCTTTGAGGAATCGTTTTGAAGACCCGGGGGCGGCCCAAAAGGCGGAAGCTTTTCTCCGCACCTTCAAACAAGGCATACTGACCGTGCGGGAGTACTCACGGGAATTTCAACGACATGCAGTTAAGATTCGAGACTGGACTGACCCTGTGCTGGCTCAACAATACCGGATGGGACTAGCAGTGGATGTCCGCCACAATGTTCTCAGCTCCAAAGAGCCACGCACCCTCCAAGGTTGGATGGAGGAAGCTGAAAAAGCTGAAAGCCGACTGCGCCTCATGAAGCTGGACTTATCGCTTGGAAACAACCGTCCGAGCACCTCGGCCACCCCGATCAGAAGCAAGCCAACCTCCACCCAGGGTGGGGTGAGAGACCAACGCATGCGACAGGGCCTGTGTCTACGATCTGGGGAGAAAGGGCACTTCGCAGCATCCTGCCCCAAGGGGGACCCTGGCCGAGCCCTGACCCAAGAGGAACCCCGACGATGGCCAACTCCCACCCCGAGGAAGGGTACAGCGAAACCACGCAACCCGCGGGCCCTTTTTGCCAACCCTGACCCTGCGGACGCCTTGATGTGGAAGAAGATGAGAGCGAGCCGCAGGGAAACGAATTGGTCCTGTTTGTGAGTGGCGCTACACAACAGGACCCTGCCCCTGAAGCGCCCAAAATGGTGAGCAATTACCCCTCTCTCTTCTTTGTGACTGTTCTTATAATGAACCCAGCAATGATGACCCACATCAGGGTCCGAGCCCTCATTGACTTGGGGTGCGGGAGGGATTTGATGAACCCATCACTGGTAACGGGTCTAGAGGCGGCGGTTACCAGTTTGAAAGACCCTATTACCTTTACCCAAATGGATGGGTCACCGATGAAGGAACCGTGTCGATTTGAGACTATTCCCTTAAGGGTGGGCACAGGAGAACACTGGGAGCTGCGTTCTTTTGTAATAGCCCCACAAGCCCAGTTCCCATTAGTGTTGGGCAGCCCGTGGTTGCATGGGCATGATCCATATATACTTTGGGACGAAGGGACAGTGCGATTTATCTCCCCGAAATGTGCGGAACGTAAGTGGGTCCCGGGGTGGGGAAAACCCCCAAACAATGATCCTCCACGGGCCTGCTTAGCCACAGAGGACCTTAACCGCATTCCCAAAGAATACCGGCATTTGGCCCGTGTGTTTCAGGAGGAGGAAGCTGACGAACTACCTCCCCACCGTAACTCAGACTGTGCGATTGAGATCCTTCCAGGCCACAAATTGCCTAAAGGGAAAATTTATGCCATGAGCCCTATGGAAAAGGAGGAGCTACGCAGATTCATTGACAAGAATCTGGCCCGTGGATTTATCCGACCGGCTTCGTCCCCCTTTGCGGCCCCCATGTTGTTTTGTAAAAAGAAAGATGGGGGGCTGAGACTGTGCACTGATTACTGGGGCCTTAACGCAGTTTCAGCCACCAATGCTTACCCCATGCCCCTCATCAAGGATTTGCTGGCGGAGGTGGCGAAGGGGAAGGTGTTTTCCAAATTGGATTTACGTGATGCCTATTTTAGAGTCCGCATTAGGCAAGGTGATGAACTCAAGCCTGCCTTTAATACCCCGTTGGGACAATTTGAATATCGAGTTATGCCCTTCGGGTTGCAAGGGGCGCCTGGGGTCTTCATGAACTTAATAAATGAGGTGTTGCACCCCTACTTGTTCAAGGGGGTGGTTGTTTACTTGGATGATATCTTGGTGTACAGCCCAGACCAAGAAACTCACACTAGACTGCTTCAAGAGGTATTGGAGAAGTTATTAGAACACAAACTGTTTGTTAAGCTGTCAAAGTGTGAATTTCATCAGAGCCGCATTGAGTTCCTAGGATATCGCATATCCTCAAACGGGTTGGAGATGGACCCAAAAAAGGTCCAGGATGTGTTGGCTTGGGAACCTCCCAAAACCAGGCGGCAGCTCCAGAGTTTTCTCAGTTTCACCAATTTTTACCGTCAATTCTTGCCTCACTTCGCCCAGGTAGCCCTCCCTCTCACAGATCTCCTAAAGACTAAAGGGAGAGGGGTCAAAGCTTCCATGCCGGGGGCCCTTTTAGATTGGACACCTCAGTGTCAGGAGGCATTTGAACAACTGAAGCAGTTATTTACTTCCGAACCAGTACTGGCACACCCAAATGAAACCAAAAAAATTATTGTCTAAGTAGACGCCTCAGATACCGCAATGGGGGGGGTGATCTTACAAGAGGACGCCCAAGGGCACCTGCACCATCTCGCCTATGTTTCCCGAAAGTTTAATGACACAGAGAGGTTCTGGCCCATTTGGGACAAAGAAGCAGCTTCCATTCGCTTAGCCCTAATTACCTGGAGGCACTGGTTAGAGGGAGCCCGGGTACCCTTTGAAATTTGAACTGAACATAAGAATCTTGAGGTACTTCGGAAGCCTCGGAATTTAAATGCCAAACAGTTCCGATGGGCTGAGTTTTTCTCCAAATTCCAATTCACCCTCCACCATTTCCCGGGCAAGTCCAATCACCTGGCAGATGCCCTCTCACGCCTTCCCCAGCACCTTAGCAAGAGAACGGAGGTGAGAGAGTCCTTTTTTACCCCAGATCAACTGGTTGGGGCTGTATTAACCCGCAAACAAAGACAATCACAGCCCGTAACCCCGAATCAAGGGCTGCCATGGGAAAGCCGATTTGCCACCGACATCACTGACCAGGAGAGAGTTGAGCTAAAAGCTCGAGATGATGTAGAATGTAAACCCAATGGTTGCTGGTACAAAGGCAATAAACTGTTTGTCCCAGAAAGTACGCGACTCCAAGTACTGCAATCTGCCCATGATTCAAAATCTGCTGGGCACTTCGGGTATGTGAAGTCGCTACACCTACTGCAGCGCAATTTCTGGTGGCCCCAAATGAAATGAGATTTATCACTCTACATACAATCTTGCCCTACATGTAGCCGTTGCAAGACCAGAGCAGGAAAAACCCCTGGTCTATTACAGCCGTTACCCACCCGAAGTCGACCCTGGGAAGTGATTTCCATGGATTTTATCACTGATCTTCCCCCCAGCAAACACATGACTGTCATTTGGGTGGTGGTGGATTTATTTTCTAAACAGGCTCACTTTATACCGTTTCCTAGCTTGCCAACGGCCAAAATCCTTGCAAGAGCCTTTTTGCAACATATTGCCCGACTCCACACTTTACCTCTCAAAATAATCTCCGACCGTGGGGTTCAGTTTGTTTCCAAACTATGGACAGAGTTAATGGCCCTCATGGGCATTGAGCGTGCTCTAAGCAGTGCATACCACCCGGAGACCGATGGGCAAACAGAAAGGGTGAATCACACATTAGAGCAATATTTGCGTTGTTTCACTAACTATCAACAAGACAATTGGGTAGATTTATTGCCACTGGCAGAGTTTGCATACAACAACTCCTGGCACGCTTCTACCGGAATGTCTCCCTTCAAAGCCGCCATGGGCTATGATAGCCCCCCTCTTCCGTTTTTGAAACCCGGGGGGACCGGTGGGAGAGCCACAGAATGGTGTAAGTCTTTTCGAGAATCTTGGCCAATGATTGTAGAGACTTTAAACGAGGCCAAGGCTCAATATAAGAAACATGCGGACAAAAAAAGTGCGGCGGGATGGAACCTTCAACCAGGGGATTCCGTATACCTTTCCACTAAGAACTTACGGCTATTGCAGAAGTCACGGAAGCTCGCTTGGAAATATATTGGTCCATTCAAAGTTGTTCGCTGTATTAATAAAGTGACTGTTCAACTGGATTTACCTAAATCACTTAAAGCAATTAATCCAATTTTCCATTACAGCCTCCTCAAACCGGCATCTCCCCCGACTAAGTGGCATCCGGAGCTTCCGGCACCCCCGCCCCCGCTGATCATCGATACCGAGGAGCATTATGAACTAGCTGACATCCTGGACTCTAAATTTATCCATGGACAATTGTATTATCTGGTTGAATGGGTACATTTTGGGCCCCAACACAGGGAATGGGTGAAAGTCTCTGATATTAATGCACCTGATCTCCTGAGGGATTTTCACACCCGCTTCCCAGCCAAACCAGGGGGCCCCGTGTTCTCCCATTCCTGAGTGGTGGGTGGGAGGTATTTTGGGAAGGGCAGAGTGTCAGAAAAAAGTCTATTTGATGATTCTCACTGAGTCCATTGTTATGTGTTCCCTATTCCGCTTTGCGCTTGCGTAGGTATGCAGGCAGTAACGTGGGAGCTTCTTCCCTGCCGCTTTTCCTTATCACGGTGGCCTTGAATGTAGGCTTTGGGCTATTCTTGTGTTGATGAGAATTTTCCAGTCCTGTGAAGGTGAAGGGAGGGGGAGAGTCGTCTCCCGCTCATGAAGTAATTCTCCCGCCGGGAGTTTCCCCCGCGCGCGCTTACAGTTCATTCGCTAGTCGCACTTATGCATCATACTATAACTCTGCTTGCATTGCTCTTGCCCCCATTCCTGACAATGACCTTCTACTGTGGGTTTTAGCACTGTAATCCAATAAAGCCTTTCTTTTGATCAAGAATGCTTGGACCTACTTGCTTTTGAACCTGACACCGGATATGGAACAACTGATTGGTTTAACATCAGAAAAGGAGTACGACAAGGATGTATATTGTCACCTTGCTTATTTAATTTATATGCAGGGTACATCATGCCAAATGCTGGCCTGGATGAATCACAAACCGGAATTAAGATTGCTGGGGAAAAGATCAACAACCTCAGATATGATACCACTCTAATGGCAGAAAGTGAAGAGGACCTCAAGAGCCTCTTGCTCAGAATGAAAAAGGAGAGCGCAAAGGTTGGCTTGAAGCTCAACATCAAAAAAAATAAGATCATGGCATCCAGCCCCATCACTCCTTGGCAAATAAAAGGGGAAGTTGTGGAAGTAGTGACAGACTTCATGTTCCTGGGATCCAAGATCACTGCAGACGGTGACTGCAGCCATGAAATTAAAAGACGCCTGCTCCTTGGGAGGAAAGTGATGGCAAACCTAGACAGCATAATAAAAAGTAGAGACATCAGCCTGCCAACAAAAGTCCACATGGTCAAAGCAATGGTATTCCCAGTAGTAATGTATGGCTGTGAGAGTTGGACTATAAGGAAGGCTGAGCACCAAATAATAGATTCTTTTGAACTATGGTGCTGGCGAAGACTCTTGAGAGTCCCATGGACTGCAAGGAGATCAAATCAGTCAGTCCTAAAAGAGATCAATCCTGACTGTTCCCTGGAAGGCTAGATACTGAAGTTGAAGCTCAAATACTTTGGCCACCAAATGAGAAGGGAGCACTCACTGGAGAAGACCTTGATGCTGGGAAAGATTGAAGATCAAAGAAGAAGGGAACGGCAAAGGATGAGATGGTTAGACAGTGTCACTGATGCAACAAACATGAAACTGAGCAAATCAGAGGATGGCAGAAGAGTCAGACTCGACTGTGCGACTGAACAACAACAAAAAACAATATGGTCAGCCTTTGAAAACTTGGTGTGTTCTTAAGACTTTTTGATTTCAAGCCATCTCCATTGGTTTAAGTATTTAATGAAGCAGATGGCTACCTACTACAGCTCCAAAGCACAAGAAGTTTCAGAACAAAAGATGGAAAACCCAAAATTTGCACCATGGTCAGAACCACTTCCAGGTGGAATCTTCACAGACAAATGGCTCATAGAAACTAGATCTCTAAGGTTTTCTGTACTTAATACAAGCTTCACATTTCTAAAACAACCAAAAAAACAAACCTCGATTTACTAGAGACTGGCTACTGCTGTAGCTGGACCTGGACTTGCAAAGATATTCTTATTTTGTGTCTCCTGAAGGACTGAACATGATTCCAAATACGATTGACAGGAAAGTTTTTGGGCTAGTGAGAAATAAGACTGCAAATGAAGTCAATGAAGAAGTGTACAGAAAACTGGCCCAATCAAGACAGAGGCATCATGCAATGAGATGAAAGGCTGACAAACCGGCCACTTGGCGACAAGAAACGAGACCAGTTTTCATGTACAGACGTAGACAGAGATGACCTCACTTGGCCATGTGACATATAATATACATCTGGCTGGCTGTGAGAGATAGCAGATAGAAGGCCAACAATTTTAGGGGTGCAACCTTAGAGGAGAATGAGTTCTCAAAGGGGCTGTAAAAGAGACCAATAATATTTGGAATGCACAACAGTAATATGAAGCCCACCATGGTTTATCATGGTTGATGAGAAGCCAGTCAGGAAAGTGTTGAGGCATGAATGAGATCATGTCTTCAGTAACAGAGCTTCTGCCAAGTCACACGATTAACATTACAAATGGCCAAAATAGGTGGGGTATGAAACAATAAGGCACAGTCACATTGCTCCCTTCATGTGACAGAACACCTAAAATAAAATAAAATGTAGAGCTATAGCAGTAGCCAGGTTCTAGTGAACTGAGGTTTGTTTGGAGGGGGGGGGGTTGGTTGCTTTAGAAAGTGAAGCTTGTATTAAGTACAGAAAACCTTAGAGATCTCGTTTCTATGCGTCATTTTTGGCACAGTTCTTCAATCTTTTTTTCTTGAGACCAGCTCAGAAGCGATGTTCAAAGGCTGGTTTCAGGTTGCCTTTGGTTAATAGCCAACAGCATTCCTATTCTCTGTTAATCTGATCTGACCTTTATGAAGACCCTTGGTCCAAATCCGTGTATTAAAAGGTGATGACTTGTGAAATCACAGTGTCTACTTACCGGGAATGTCAGACTCCACAAGGCATAATGTTCTGCCTGTACCTAAGTAATAAACTGAACCCTGGGGGTGACCAATACTAAGCCTTCCCATCAAAATCCTTCCTTGAGAATGTCACATTTTCTTCCATTAACAATGTAACAAGAACTCTCCTGAGAATCTCAGATGACAATTACTTCAATAACATAACCAGAACATCTCACCAGCCTGCTGAGAATTGCCTAACAATTTAACAAAACACTGGGCAGTAGGGAGGTAACAGAATAATTGCATGCACAGAAAGCAGCAGAAATGTGCCGTGGCACAGGATCATTGCAACCTTCCACATTTTTAATTGGCATCTCGGAGGAACTGGGAAACAGTTTCTGGGACTGGAATGGATCTGGCAGATGGGACAGTGAAAGTCCTAATGAGCACTCATTGCTTTTCCCACAAAGCACAGCCATTTAATATTTAAACACAGAATCTTCACGTACACCGGCAACAACTAATACATTAGCTCCCTTGAAATGAGTTCGTGGTACATGACACTGCAATGGCAATAACAGCTTTGATTCCTATGTTACTGGCATAGTGTGGTCACCACTTCCCTCACGGCTGGATCCTATGCAGCACTGCTAAAACAGCATACAGATTTTATCAGTGTGTAACTTGGCTCCATTGTAGTGTTGAAGCCAAAAATGAGAGATCACGGGAGGAAGCGGAATTCCAAAAACAACGTCCGTGACAAAAATAACGAAGAGTCAATAAAGATAAGTTGCAAAAATATTAACTGTAGTAATCTCTGTAGAAAATTTTCTTCTATTATCACTCACACGCTAGTGAATACTGTGCAATGAACAATTCGTTTCACAATATTTGCTTTATCTGAGCGTGTAC
Organism: Gekko gecko; assembly: GCA_029375565.1. Classification (NCBI taxonomy): domain Eukaryota; kingdom Metazoa; phylum Chordata; class Lepidosauria; order Squamata; family Gekkonidae; genus Gekko; species Gekko gecko. The sequence goes on along the minus strand of JAPDNY010000003.1, from coordinate 70,683,179 downwards.
CAATCCCCATTCTTATCAATCTCTACTTATCAGCTCCTGAAGGAAACATTCCATGTTGACTCTCTAATTGTGAAGACCTTGGGTTCTGTTATTAGAGAGATAAAGCAAATATTGTGAAACGAATTGTTCGTTGTGCAGTATTCGTTAGTGTGTGAGTGATAATAGAAGAAAATTTTCTACAGAAATTAAATATTTTTGCAACTTATCTTTATTTTCGTTATTTTTGTCACGGTTGTTGTTTTTGGAATTCCATTATAATGTCGACAGTTTTAATTTCCTTCTCAATATTTCCATGGTAAGAATTCTTAAGAAAAAGAATTTAGAATATTGTGTACTGCTCTAGTGGCCTGATATCAAAAAGGGCATCTAGGAGTTGGAAAACGGCAACCAAAATGGAGTTGCCCTCCTTACGAGAAACGGCTTCAGTGCTTTTTAAACTTATGAAACAAGAATGGGGGACATGACAAGATTTAGATAATTACACAATGTGCAGAAAACAATTATGAAAAGAACTTTTTGTCCCTCTCCTGTACTACATGATCTTGGGAAGTAGGTGTCTGTAATAGGCTCAGGACGGGGGGCAGGGGGAGTTCTTCACACAACACATAATTAATTTATGGGATTTGTTGTTAGAAGATATTGGTTTAGCACTGGCTATAAGCCATGATGACCAAATGAAACCTCTATGTTCAAAGGCAATATGGCAACAAATACAGTGAGGGACAACAGTAGGGGCAGGGAATGTTGCCTTCATGCTTTAACCTTGGGCTTCCCAGAACATTGGCCACTAAGGAAAACAGGATGCTCAACTAGATGGACCTTTGGCCTAATCCAGCACGGTTTGTCTTGTGTTCTTATGTGTTTAATGTTTTTGAAAATACACAATAAACAATGGGCACTGTCCTGCCATCCATGTGTGGAAGACACATGGAGTTTTCCCACATAACCCTCCATCATTGCAACTCCCTCCAACTACCAGAAAGATCACCCCAAGGGTTACAGGATCTGCAAAGAAGAACAGCTGTGAGGATCAGCAGACAGGAGCAAAATGGGACAGAGGGATGAAATTGCCCATCCTTTTCATGGGAGCTGTATGTATAAAACAGGGAGGAGCAATTTCAATTCCTTGTCCCTCCTCACTTCAGCCCCTACTACCTGAGTGGATGCTTCTCTACTGAGGTCCCACAATCCTTGGACTGATCCCTCCAGGGCTCAAAAAGTCTGGCAGCAATGGAGAATAACACAGCAGTGGCAGGATACCAGCCAATACTCAAGTCTGAATGACCATTTCCCAATGGGTTGCCATGACTCTGCGGGTACTACTTTAATCAATATTCTATTGCTGATGGACACCAATATAGTTAGTAACCATATAATCCTGAAGACCACATATGATTCCCTCAATTCTATCATTACAAGTTTAACAAGTAATCCAGTGGTACAATTCATTGCTGTTAATGAAACCTATCCTATCCTGCACCTCCTCTTTCCAGTTATAACTTTATACTGCACCTCCTCTTTCCAGTTATAACTTTATAGATATCTCTTCAAGAAAAACCTTTGTACCTTTCAAAGACCCAGTCTAGCTTTCCCAGGAGCATGCTCATAGCAATCTTCCTGGTGTTAATTAACCTAAGAAGACTAATGAAAGTAATACAATCAATGTTCCCTCTAAGCTGTGGAGTCTTGTGAGCAAAAATTCTACTTTGTGAGCTATTGGCATTCAAGTTGTGAGCAAGCAATTTGGCTACTGCATAAATTAGTTTGCTCTGGAGCCATCCTTCCTGAGCTAAGATCAAAGTGTGTGAGCCGAAGGCTAAAAAACTATGAGCTAGCTCACACTAATTCAGTTTACAGGGAACACTGAATACAATTGGTGCTGAGGTTTACTGTCTCACAAGGCGATTTTTCAGGTCCTCCAAAGTACATGATACACCCCCCCTCAATGTGGCTCCAAAACTGATGACATCCCTGTTTGTTATTATGTCTAAACCACCAAAGTTGGTTTGTTTCTTGCACACAAACCATGATTCCAGAGCACAGCTTAATCCTGGTTTGCAATCCTAATTTGTAGGCAAAAAGGAGAGGGAAAAAAAGATTGCAGTTTGAATGAAATAAACTACGGTTTGTTGTGCACCTGAATGCCTTCGCCTGCAAGCTTGCACATCAGGGAAGGAGAAAGGGGGACAGGGGAGTACAAGCACGAGATGTAACCACTTATTGTTTGTAGTTATATCTGAATACAACCCACCTGTGCTTTTACAGGAGGGAAAAAACCTTGCCCTGATAATAGGCTTTGGAGGAAGAAATTAATGAAAAGATCAGTGACATTTATTGCTGCAAAACTGTACTAAAACTTACACCCACTATAAATGAGAGAATTACAAGCAATATTAAAGGAAAAATACACTTTTAAAATTATTGTGCTTTCAAATATTTCATCAACTTTGTTAATAACATCCCCATTGGCAAAAATGATGACCTGTTAGCATTTCGATTTATTGTTACTGTTCTGCTAATGAGAACACAAAGGAAATATAAATGGAAACTCATAAATATGCCAGACTAACATTTGGCTACCAGAAATGGTGCTCAGTATAAAGCTGAAAGGATCCTTTAAAGCTGAGAAGTATCTCTGTCATCGCTCAGCCAGATAAAATGCCTGGTACAACCTAGCGGGTTATGGTTGACACCTGGCAGAAACCAGTGGCTATTTAGCCCCTAATATTGATTACCTCAAAGAACAAGATGTTGATGAAACCTTAATCAGAGACCAGTAAGCCAATTTCACATGCAAACACAAAAATGCGCACATACCTGACAAAACCTATGTGACATAAACTGATGCTGTAGATTTGGAAAATAATTAGAACCACTTACTTTGACAGCTACATGTAGGTTTTTCCTTTAATGCTGACTGAATAAAAACACAGACTAGCTAGCTCAAAGAGAGCTAATCTTTATGGGGGTAATATCTCAGCAGCAGAACATATGCTTTACATTTATAAGATCCCAGCTTGAATCTCTGGCATCTTGTGTTTCTTCAAGCCAGTGGTACAAACATAAAAATACAAGCAGGGGACTCACGAGACTCATGGGTAAGGGAACCCTCTCGTTTCTCCCTCTCCTTGCTCACTCACTCGCTGGGCTGACCACTTGCCAGCCAGCATGTTCCCCATCCACCTGCAGTGGAGCTGCTGACACCTGCCTGGTTCTCAGAAGGGAAGGGGTAGAGGAGGCCAGTCCACCTATGTTGCAATGGCCTTTATGGGAGGAGGAGAACAAGCTGTTTCCTCCACCACCACAATTCTTTTTTTAAAAAAAAACATTAAAATGGCAGTGCAGTTTGAAAACCTGGCAGTTGAGCCTGGTTTGTGCAAACATCCCTCTATCTGACCCCAATGTGTGGATTTAGTGATCCCCATGCCAAGGTCCTGGTTCAGAATTAGATATAGGATGACATAATTGTCTCTCTGCTATTGCTAGCTCTTTGTTAAGTCATTCATCTCTTCCCACTCCTCCTGAAACCACTAGTCTGATGTGTGATGGAACAGAATGAACCTATCCTATGGGCATCCCTGTGTGTTTTCCACTGCAGTGGGCATTCTGTCGAAGCCCAGCATTCTTGGATCCCTCAGAAATAGCCCCAGTAGCTTCCTCTAGAGTTGATCAGTCTGTTCTGCCCTGGATCAGTCAGTGCTTTACCCCTTGAACATGCATCTGTTCACTTGTATGAGAAAATGGCAGGATCTCCCAACTCCCTCTTCTCACATTGATATGGCAGACCCTTACCTAAAGCATCAGCAATGTGGGGAAGGTAATCCAGAGAGAATCTCAAAGCCCAAAGTACAAATTGTGCAGGTGTATTCCTATGCGCGCACACATACAGATGAATATTGGGACAAATCTACATATGTGGAGGAAGAATACAGAAAACAAGGAAAATGCAGTTTCTAAAGCCCACTGAGGACTTGCACAATCTGCAGAGCTCTCTCGCCCTGAGAAATAGGGCTTTTCTGCATGGGCTTTTCCTGTAAGTTCTGGCCCCATACTGCTTCAGTTTATCCCAGTTTCCACATGCATTTTTGCAGCTTTAGTTTTCACTTTGTGTTTTTTGGGGGTTGGAAACACTTTTACCTGGATCTTTTTCTGGAAGCCAATTTTGTGCAAGCTTTTTTCTTGTGTGTAATTTTTTTGTCAGTTATCTTTATCCCACTCCACTGTACCTCCAGCCCACTTTTCACAGATTGGACTGTCATCATCATCAAACCACTCCCCCCCCCCGATAGTGTTTTCAGTTTTGAATTTATTTTTGTTTAAAAAGACCCTCAATATTGATATATCAATGTAGTTTTCTAATGATAGAGGTACTATGACACCACTGATGATAACACCAGTGATGATAGCACCCTCCCTTGAAAATCCTGTTTATCGAAGGCACATGTGAATAAATAAATTGACTCCACAGCTGTGAAAATGCAGAGGGCGGGCAGTCCTGTGGAAGAACTGCACCCAAACTGATTCCAGTGCTTGTGGATCCCCTGTCAAGAAAGCCAGGAATAAGCTGAGCATGCGGGAAAGCACGGGATTGGGTTCAATTCACCCCCAACGGTAATTTGGGCTTTGCAAAACATGTCAAAGCCTTGCTTCTTGGAAGCCCACGTCTTAGGGGTTCCTCAAGAGTGAGGTCATTTTTTCAGCCAATGAGAAAGCAGGGTGCCCATTCAAACTTCCTGCCAAAGAAGAATTTGACCAATAAATGATTACCCTCAGGATCCCAGTTGCTTTATTTGCAGCCTTCAGCATGTGGTGCAAAGAGTGGGTAGAGTGCAAAAAAAGAGGAAGTTCTGGAGTGGAAGACCAGGAAAATTATTCATTGGAGTCACAGGTCACTGTGACAGATGACCAAGTTGTGACATCTGCATGCTGTCCCCCTCCCCATGTTGAAATCTTGGTTTTAATACAAATGCAAAAGGAGGACAGGGCTGTTTCTTTTATAAAACGTAGGAATCCATCAATAACATGGTGTTACTGTTCCTCTAGCACACAGATTTCATCATAGCAAAACGTCTGGACAATATTTTTTCACTTGAGCAAGAGCTGAAGGAGACTTATTACCGTTCTGTACTCAAGTAGCTGACACTTGCCTGTCCTTCTGCCTCACATGAGCACCGGGGAAACCACCCTGTGCCATAAAATGCTCAATCCGGGGATCAACTTTACTACAATCCTACCAAGTCTCAATACTGCTGCTGTGAATGTTGCACTTCTTGTGCTCCTTGACAGAGGAAGAGAATTTTAATGTTTTCTTTCCCCTCAGAGAAGGCATCAAGTCACCTTGCAACACAGGGAGGATCCGATTCATGAAAAAAATATCCATTAATCAGAAGGATGTCATATAATTCAGAATGTTTTCCTCTCTAGTGATTTGTTATAATAAATCCTGCTAGGACTGTGGACATGAGACCTGCAGTCAGGCTTCCATAGGGGCTGCTGTCTTGTGAGGAAGAGGCTCGTTATTAAGCTGATTTGTGATTTATTTCCCAGGAAAGCTCATTCGATGAGCTGCAGCATCCATTGCTTCACAGAGATGTTGCTGCTCCAGAAATGAAGGGAACTGCCAGTCTCAGCCTTCCTCCTTTCAGATGTTTAACACTGAAAATAATCTAAATTAGAACTTTGGATGGAAGTACACGAGAGGATTTTTAAGAGGAGAAGGAAGGTTATTTTCAGAGAGATGAAACACAGCAAGACATACAAGGCTGACTATGAAGGCACATGATATTCTAATAAACCTATTTATTTGATAAGCAGATGGACACCCTTGGCCCTTTTATCCTCTGTTTTGTTTTTGTTTGGCTTTTTAAAGACGGGCTGGGTTTTCCTCTTGACTCCAAACCTTCTGCCATTTTCAGTTCATGCAAACATTTTAACTCCTGCTTCACCATCCACACAAACCAACAGCAATGAATTAAAACTCCCAATCAAGGTCAGCTTGGCTTTCAACCTAGCCAATAAACTCATACATAAACAGAGGATGGATGAGGGAGCATCAAGTTTACACTCAGCCTGAATGCACATAAAGCAAAGAGGCAGCTAATATGCATCTTTTCCCCCTTCTGTTCATATTAATGCGTGAAACTGTATTACACCAAATCAAATCACTCATCCATCTACCTCGGTATGGTTTATTCTGACTAACAGTAGCTTTCTGGGGTCTCAAGCAGAAAAACTCCTTCCCAGTATCTGCAATTGGAGATTCTCCAGAGGTTCCCAAACTTATTTGAACTACTGCCCTCTTTTCGGAAAAAAAAAATGTTGGAATTGCAAGTTGCTTACATTCCAGCCATTATAGAATTAAACGTTGTTTGTTAGCAAACAGGATGTTACGTTGTGTAATGTATTCAACGGCGGGAAAGTTTGTGGGAGTTGTTTATCCTAATGAAGTGACCTGCAACCTTTGTATTGTTCAACTAACACCTTGTCTGTAGAAATGCTTTGTTTTTGATTCATGTAGCCATTAGCATGTATAGAGTAGCTGCAAGTATGTAAACTTTTATTTCTTTTATCCAAAGTACCTTTCCCATGTTTTATTCTGATTTTCCTAGTAAAGATTTTTTTTCTCTTTCACTAAGTGTGGCTCTTGTGTTTGGAATGCACCCATCGACTCTGAATTTAGAATACCAACAAAAAATTCCTCAGCACCCCCTGGACATCCACCTTCAAGAAGTGGACAAAAAGATGCAGTTTGTGGATTTGCACTTGGATCATTCCAGCCCATCTGGATCGTTCCAGCGCCCCGAGGGGGGTGGTATTGCCCACTTTGGGAACCAGTGCATCTAGTTGGAGATTGTTGTTGTTGTTCAGTCATACAGTCGAGTCCGACTCTTCGCAACCCCATGGACCACATCACGCCAGGCCCTCCTGTCTTCGTCGTGCTCTGGAGTTCGCTCATTTTCATGTTCGTTACATCGATAACACGGTCTAACCAATCTCATTCTTTGCCGTCCCCTTCTTCTTTGACCTTCAGTCTTTCCCAGCATCAGGGTTCTCCAGTGAGGGCTCCCTTCTCATTTGGTGGCCAAAGTATTTGAGCTTCAGCTTCAGTATCTGGCCTTCCAGGGAACAGTCAGGGTTGATTTCTTTTAGGACTGACTGATTTGATCTCCTTGCAGTCCAAGGGACTCAGATACCAAGGATTAAACCTGATACACTTTTTGCATGTAAAGCATATACTTTACACCACTGAGGCACAAAACCCTCCCTAAGGTCTCCAGCTCTTCAAGCAGAACTCTTTTTTTTCCAGAATGTAATTGTCATCAAATTGATATGTGACAGTATTTTTTTCTATATCCATCTGCCTAGTGTTCCATGTCTGACAGATTGACCGTGTCTGTTTTCTCATCTTGAACTATTTCACCAGATTGGGCCAGGAACGGTACCATCTTCCTGCAGACTTCCTCTTGTGAAGAACGTCCTCAAATGCCTCTTCCCCATAGATATTTAGAGAAAGGCATTCAGGCACCGATACTGGGATATTAGCTGCTACCAACATAATGGCCGAGTTCAGATTGGCAGTTTGGCCCAGGATAGGCACGTTTCAGAAACGTTTTGCAAAGGGATTAAAGGGGCCAGTTCACACAGGCACAGATGTCAGGCATTCCCCAGCCGTACTCAACCTGTCTTGTAACACTTCCCTCCCAATTTTAAAAAGTACCAGGTGAAAGTGGTAGCAAACCCTGGCGAAAGCGTTGATCCTGCTTCCCAGTAGTGTGGACGCTAAGCGAACAAGCCACCCCAATTGCTGATACACATAAGCTAATGTAGCCAGATTTTTTTTAAAAAGCCGCTTACAGCCGTGCCTCCACCAGGGGAGGGCCAACAGTGTGAACCCTCCCTTGCACCTCCTCCCCGGTATCCTTACGCATCAGTTGGTGCAGTGTGACCGGGAATACCCAGAACCAGGGGTCTTTTCGTAGAAAACCAGCTGCAGGAGCTCATTAGCATATGGTATGCTAATGAGCTATTAGGCTATTAGCATATGCCATGCCCCCTGACATCACTGGAAGTCATGTCAGAAGGGGAAGCAAAAGGGAGGGGGGAGGCATCTTCAAAAGCCTCCCCTACCCTTCCCCAGGTGGTCTGGGTGGGGGAGCTAAGAGAGAAGAGGTTTAAAGTTTAAACTCCTTATCATGAGAGTTGGGCCACAGAAGGAGGAAAGAGGGAAGAAAAGAGAGAGAGTAGAGAGAAAGAAAGAAGGAGGGGAAAAAGAGGGAAGATGGAGGGAAACAGGGAAAGGAGGAAAAAAGAGAAGAGAAGAAGGTGGGAAAGAAAGAAAGAGAGAAGGAGGAAAAGAGGAAAAGAGGAAAAGGAAAGAAGGAAAGGAAGGAATGAAAGAAATTCAGTGGCAATTTGGCCCCATTGTATCCTATGGGCCATTGAAGTCAATGGTGAAAACATAGGGTATATTCTGGGGGCTGGAGGGCAGGGGGTTTGAGGAAGAGGCTCCAAACTCACAGGGTAGCTGATGGAGACTCTCCCCAAGATACCCACCACGTTTCAAGAACAATGGACCAGGGGGTCCAATTCTATGGGCCCCCAAACAGGTTGCCCCCGTTCCCTCCATAGTTCTCTATGGTGGGAAAAAAAGTTACTTCCCTCCCTTCCAGCCCCCAGAATATACCCTATGTTTTCACCATTGACTTCAATGGCCCATAGGATATAATGGAGCTGAAATTGACATTCGGCTGCCTGAAAGACTCCCCTGGACACCAGCTGGGGGCGGGGCTTGGCTCATGAGCTCCCGGAGTTGTGCTCTGGTGCGCTCCCCCCCAAAAAAGACCCCTGCCTGGAACACATTGTTCCAGGTCTTTTTGCCACAACTCCCTCGTGCTTCATACTGCCAGTCTGAACTCAGCCAATGTGTGCCTTCTTCTCACACTTTCAGTAACAAACCTTACATTTTGCTCTTTAAATAATCATTCAAAAGGACTAGTAAAAAATTGTGTTGCACTATACACAGGGCCTTTGGGCCAACATCACGACCCTTGACATAGCAGCAGACCATAAATATGTGCTCTATTGATAAGTACTTTGAAGAATATCCTTTTAGTGATATAAAAGCTGTGGTCACACACACTAAATAATCCACTTCCAATCCACTTTCAATGCACTTTCCAAATGGATTTTGCCAGTTCAAACAGTAAAAATCCAAGTTGGAAAGTGGATCATTCAGCGTGTGGTATGACTCCAGCCAAAATGAGTTTGCTTGTAATGCATATAGTTGGGATTACAACTCAGATGGTCTTTTCTGCCCTTAAAGCAAGAGACTTTTCCTGTCAATATGCCACATCCTTGAAAGCTTTTGAGTAATCAACAATGCACAATTTTCACAAAATCTGGAGACTTTGTGAAAGTTAATGGAAACTAGGCGTTTCATGCTGCCTTACTTTGGCTATTAGAGGAAAACAGTTTCGGAGAGATATCAGTTCTCTTACTAAAGAAATCCTTCTGTTCACTGATCTCCCAGGATTCAGACTGCATTTCACCTCTGCCTTTCCCACCACTCCTTCTTCCATTATAAACACATACAGTCACTAGTTGGCCAGAAATTGGGGTCCCAACCTAACACATACTTGCAGCCTTTTACAAAGCTTTATGACTCAATATCTATTTTTTCCCACCAATGTCGCTGTGTAAACAAATTGTGTTCCAAAAGACCGAAGTAAGTTCCTGATAAAGTGCTGAACTGGCTCCTTGACAGCTTGTGCTGAACCAGTTGCCACCAAAAAGAAGAGAAGCTTGTATACATGATTTGGAAACAGCTAGGAAAGTATCTCAGCTCCGATCCCAATCTGACTAGGGAGGATTACTCCTCTACTAAAAGGCTACAGGAAGCAACCCTGCCAAAAATCATTAAAAGCCCTTTGTGCAAAACCACAGATCATCTCAACACAACTGTATGAACCTTAAAACATATCCTCCAGTTTACAAGCTTCCTAGCAGTTTGATAAAATTCGTATTTCATGCCAAGGAGGTGAATTGACTACTAATACCGATATTCTGCAAAGAAACCTAAAACAAATAGTTTTCCCTGTTCTCAGATGTCATAAACCATATGCAACTCCACTGTCTTTTGGACACATCAGGTTAGAATCTGCTAATTACTTAAGTCTAAAGGAATATATTTAGAAGAGAAGGGAGAAGCCCACTACAAATCCCAGAACCTCCTGAGGCTGGGAGGGCTCTGAAGTCCTTAATGGAGACTCTGAAATTATTGCCATGCAAAACATGCTACCCTCGGACCTTGCTGAACCCAGGAATGATGTGTCATTTGTACCATGCAAAAGCTCCTGCCGTGCTACAGGACAGTCCACTATCTCTTCCTTGGCCCCCAGGAACAACACCTAACAGCAAACCTGGATGAAAGCCACTCTTAGACTTGCCCAGCACCATGATACCTCATTCTTGCAGCTTCTAGAGGACAAAATTATGACATAAGCATTTCAATTTTCCACTGATGCATGGAAGGGCAGGGTTATTCAGGTCTGCTCTGAAATCTCTTTCTGGTATGGGCTGAATAACACACAATGAGGATGATCTCTGATTGGATCACCACCTACATGTAATCTAGCCACTAAAAGAACAGTTGGTTTTATACCCCGCCCTTCACTCCCCGAAGGAGTTTCGAAGGGGCTTACAATCACCTTCCTTTCCTCTCCCCACAACAGACACCCTGTGAGGTAGGTGGGGCTGAGAGAGCTCTGAGAGAGCTGTGACTGACCCAGCTGCAAGGGGCGCAATATTTATTCATTCATTTAATTTATATTCTGCCCTTCCTGTGAACAGGCTCACAACAACTGTTGGGCCATTCGGCTACATAACACAATAATAAATTAATAAGTTAAAATTAGCTGCTATAGATTTTCTGGGTTGTCTGGCTGTGGTCTTGGCATTGTAGGACCTGACGTTTCACCAGTAGCTGTGACTGGCATCCTCAGAGGTATAACACAGAAAGAAAGATGGAGTATTCTCTGTGTCAAGGTGAGAAGAAAAATGGTAGGCAGGTAATTTATATCTACTCAGGAAGGCGGATTGGGCTGAGTCATTATCTTCTAGGAGTTCCCCCAGGCTGTGAACATGCTAAAGGAGGAGCTTTCCTAAGGAGGTTCTTTTGTATGTGGATTGGCTGTTGAAATTCTAATCTTATCTGTAGTGCTATTGTTTTTCAGGACAGGAAACCATGCCCTGTGTTTTTAAACTCTCTTCTTTCTTGTTGAAATTGTGTTTATGTTTATGAATTGCAATGGCTTCCCTGTGTAATCTGACATGGTAATTGGAAGTGTTGTCCAACCTTTCAGTGTCTTGAAACAAAAATACTGTGTCCAGAAAGGCAGCAAGACCAGCACCCCATACCTCACATTGATCTGTCACAGACAGGCAACATAGAGCCAGAAAAGACTCCATTTTGAACTAGCCTGACGGACTCAGGAGGAACCGAGCCAAATAGTACTGTGTAGCAAGCACGTACACAGGACTGAGACAATCAACAGAGATAGCCAGCCTCACCATACTAATCCCTAATCCTATCTTCTCTGACCCTGGCATCACCTCAGTAAACTGCACTGTCTCCTTCGAAGTGATTTCAAGGGTCTAGCACCCTTCCCCACTCCACATTGAGCCACAGACACATAGAAACGCAAACACTGGTGACTTCCCCAACCTCAGAAGTCAAAACCAAACACTCTGCACATACCCAACTTAATCCAGACCAGCCCACCGCTAGCTCCACCCCAAAATATTTAAACTGGCATTCTGCACCTCAACTTTTGTACAACTTTTGGGGCTCATAAGAGTGTACCCTCAGGCTCTGTCTGAGCCTTTGACAAACTGCTGGCCAGCCATGTCCTCTTTCCGCCATGTGGATTCCAGACTTCAGGATTAGGTGAATATTGCCCTTCTTGTCACTATCTATCACCTCTTTGCTTCTTAGCTCTGTGTGTGTTGATTAATTATTTATTATTGTTGTTATTAATTTTGTGTGAGTAGTGTGAACTTTGCATTTATTTACAATGAAACTCCATTTGTTCAATCAAAAGTTCTATTCCTTCCACTGGTATCTCTCCCAATTTGACCCTTGTATACATAGAGTATAAAGAACCCTTGAATACGTGTACTGCCCTGCATATCTGTAATCAGACCCAGGCCACCTGTGTAACAGAAGAAGCTAAACAAATGTCCCTCAGGCCAAGGACAGCCAGCAGATCTTGCTCAGCAGAGCGCAAGGTCCTCCAGGGCACATATGGGGAGAGGTGGTCCATAACTTATGCCGGTTCCAAGCGATGTAAGGCGTCAGTCAATACCAAAACCTTGAAGCAGATCTGGTACTCAATCGGTAGCTAGTGCAATTGGCTTAGCGCCAGCTGAATATGCACCTGCACAGGCAGTGCAGTCAGCAAGCACGCCACCACATTTTGCACCAACTGGAGTTTCTGGATCAACCACAAGGGCAAGCCCGTATAAAGCGAGTTACAGTAATCAAGTCTGGAAATGACCTTTGCATGGGTCACTGTAGCCAAGTCTTGAGAGGAGAGGTAAGGAGCCAGCTGCCTGATCTGTCAAAGATGATAAAAGGCAGACCTAGTGACTCCACAGAAAGTGAAGGATCCAGGACCACCATCACCTTCTGGGCTGGCACAAGTAATGCGCCATCCAAGGTGAGCAACCTGATTCCCAACCAAGCTCCTCCTGACTTAGGTTCAGCTGGACTGAGTCTCAGTTGGCTCTGTTGTAACCATCTAGCCATGTCCTCCAATGCTGTGGACAGATTTTCTGGGACGCAGATAAGAGCTGAGTGTCATATGCTTACTGATGACATCCCAGCCCAAACTCCCAGACTAGCAGGGCGAGGGGGTGCATATCGATGTTAAATAAAATTGATGAGAGAATCGCTCCCTGCAATACTCCACATTCAAGAGAGTATCGCAGGGATACTCTCTCATCGAGTGCCACCCTCTGTCCCTGGTCCCAGAGAAAGGAGGAAAACCATTGTAAGGCAGATCCCTGATTCCTATCTCAGCATCAGGGTCAAAAGATCATAGTTGACCATGCTGAATGCTGCTGTCAGATCTAACAATAACAGCAGCACCAACCTGCCCTGATCCAGGTGTCTCCAGAGGTCATCTGTGAGGGCAGCTAGTGGCATCTCCATCCCATGGCCAGGGTGAAAGCCGGACTGGAATGGGTCAAGGGTGGATGTGTCCTCCAAGAAAGCCTGGAGTTGTTCAGCTGCCACTCTCTCAACTACCTTACCCAGAAATGATAGATTTGAGACTAGGCAGTAGTTGGTATGTCCATAGGGTCCAATGATGATTTTTTAAAGAGCTGGCAGATTACTGCCTCCTTTAACTCCACTGGGAAGGTCCCAGAAGAAAGGGACAAGTTGATGATTTCCTCCCAGGGGGACCCAAATATCCTCCCCCCACACTTTAACCATCCAGGAAGGACATCGGTCAAGAATGCAAGTCACAGCTGCCAGGATCCTGTCGACATCCTCCTGGGAGAGTCAGCTGAAATGGTCCATCACTGGACCTGAAAATGGACAAGGGGCTTACAGTTTCTTTACTGTATCAACTGTGGCCAAGAGGTCTTGGTGTTGCAATAAGGCTATCAGTGGTTGCAGATGCCCCACAGCCAATATCCAATTCCCTAGCATTTCGTTTGCCTTGTGGCAATGAAGTAAGTGATCAAATAGTTCTAAACAACTGGGTTGGGTGTGACTTCACAAATGCAATGGAGGCCACATAGAATATAAAACAGGGTCAAAGTTCTAGAGAGGGAGTGGCTGACTCCAAGGCATTTCCTCAAATAAAAACCCCTTTGGTAGATTTTAACTCCGATGGGGAAACAAAAAAAGTACCTTATCATGCCTATCTTCTGTATTGTATCTGGGAGGACCACTTTCTATTGGAGCACTCATCCATATTGCTCCTTCATAACTGTCGCTGCTTTTAAACTACCCGTTAGTCGACATATTGGGGAGAATTCAATCACTTACCTCCATCCTATGTACTTTCATTCCTTGTTACGTAGCGGACAGCTCCCCTGCTGCTTCAGCAATCTTACCCTCAGACCTGACACTAGCCTTAGGTTGCATTATACTGTTGGACAGCTCCCTCGGCTCCTGATGTTGGGAGGAAATGGGGCACATATATATATATATATGACTTGGGGGAACGACTAGACAGCATCTGGAAAGAATCACTTTCATACTACATACTAATTCAGCTATGTAGATTAAGGTGCTTGTTCGTATTTTGTACCTTGAACCCAGATATCTAAGCAGAGAAAAGTAAGCACACATAATTGGCCATCACTTATTCTTATTATACCAAAACCTACAGTAACTATGATACAAAAGCGGGATAAATAATTTTTTTTGACAAATGGGTAGTGTTCTGATCTTGAACTTGAAGATAGCTTCAAGTTTTGTTACTGCCATACCATGATCGCTGTCCATCACTTTCTGTTCCCAACTTGCAAATAATTTCCTAAAGTGATTAATGAAAAACTGGATAAAATAGATACCGTAAAGCACTCTCTCTATATTACATTTCCAGTGGCATCCCAAGTAGAATTATACCTTTCAGACTTCAGCGGTGTCACCTTTTTATACAGATAAATGTTTTTCAGACATGATTCAACCTACATTTAATAAGCAAAAATAACTTTTACTTCTTCTCTAGCAGTATATCCAGTTCGGTCCCTTGGGCAAACAGCTGAAACTCATTTTTTAAGGTAAGGGGAAGAGAAAACAGCATGGGAATTCAACTTAAGCATTTATATAGATAACCGAATGTACAGTGATTGAATGAAAGAAGCAACCCCTGGGTTTTTCTTTTTAATGTATTAAGCATTGCCCCTAAAGCACTCCATATATCATTGAACTTATTTATAGCATTTTCTTAGATAATTCGTTCTTTATATTCTAGTCTAGAAGTCCTATAATCCAATATCTGAATGGGTGAGAGCTTTTAAGATTATTAGTTTAGCCAGATTGCCCTTCTAATTCAGACCATCTGTGGTGCATGTTTTTAAAGGCTCAGACAACTCGTGTATATCAATTATTAAAAGAACTAAATTAAAAGAACTGAAGTAACTCAAGCACAGTTTGAACAGTTATGTCGATCTGCTATTTGACTTCTACCCAGAGGTTATAAACAGCTTTACAATTCATCTATCAGAGCAGTGTGAAATTCCCCACACTTTAAAGAGCCCCCAGAAACAATGGCCAGAGCTTCTAGCTAGGAAGACCTAAATTCAGATCTCCACTCAGCCGTGAACTTTATCAGGTTCTCCTGAGACCCTACTGATCAGCCTACTTCACAGTGTTCTTGTAAGTGTAAAACAGGGGAGAGGACAATTATATAGACTGCTCTGAGCTCAGTGTGGAAAAGGTGAGACAAAAATGCACAGATAGCTAAATTGGACTAGTAATATACATTCTCAATAATACTTTTTGTTGTATGTGAACCTAAGCTTTACGTCAAATATTGAAGGCTTACTTTTCCTGGAGAGCTTAGCTGTGATCCTATAGTCCATACCAAACATATTCTGGCTCATCCTCAGGTGTCACACCAAACCATAGTTTGTGCATAACGGTTAGCAACCCAAACTATAGTTCAGCTTCCAAACATAAAGGTGAACCAGAGTGCAGAGATCTTTGCCTAGTTCCACTGTCTGCTCAGCACTCCATTCTCTAGGAACATGGCTTCCTGCAGAGAAACCATAATTATGTTTTGCCAGTTAGGACATCACATCAAACAAGTCAGCAAAAAACACGGCTCACAAGCCCATGGCATCTTATACCGGTAAAGGGGGGAAAAACAATTTCACCCAGTTCCTCTTCCACATTGCAACTCCTCATACTGTGGTCCTTGTATTCACACACTTCCCCTGATCCACAGAGGATCTTCCAAGACAAACAGCAAGTGTTAGGGGAAACAGCAAAAGAATTCCCCTGCCAATTCTTTCTATGAACTTTTCCACAGGATCCCAACTGTTATGTTTCAGGAAACAACTATATCATCTCCACAACCCTGATTAACCTTTAGATCAAATACAGGCCATTTTCAAACTGCCTTTGTATTCCATTTTAGTAACTGGTTGCTAATGGATTTCTTCTGTCATTTCAGACAGACCGGTTTTATTTACTGGCTGCTAGTGGATTTTATTTAGACAGCTGGTTCATACAAACCTGGTTTAGAATGGTAATGTGAAAAGGGCCACAGGGTACCACTCTATAGATGAGGTACAGAATCTTCCTTGTCCTTCTCTGTGCCTGCAGCCCATCCTGACCCCCAGAATGATCATTCCCAGTGTTGTGGAACTTGTGTGAAATAGCAGCATGGGGTTGATGGGGCTAGAAGAAGGCTAAGAGGATACAATCACTTCCTCTTCCACAAGCACAGGCCCATGAAGGAAAAGGAGTTAATTTCATCCCCCATCCCTCTTACACCAGCCCACTGACCCTCAAGGCTGTTCCTTTGCCTGGACCCCAGGAATGATCGTTCCAGGATTGGAAGGGTCTACAGGAATGGAAGGAGATGCAGGAACATTCTGTGGGCCTTCCATGCACAGATGGTTGGATACCCAACAGTGTTCTAAGATGTTTCAACTGATTGTACCTCCATTTTAAAAAAAACAAACAAACTTTTATTCAGACTGTATTTTGTTTATAGTTCCAGTATAAAAAGTAATAGGCCTTGAAGATTTATTACATAGGAGAGCTTAAGAATGCCCTTATCTGTCACAGGTGAAATGCAAAAGAAAAACTCTGTTTTCGGGGAATTTCAGACAGCCGAGATGTTCCATTTCAGGAACAGTTCACTAACAGTTTCTGTCTGTCATTTCAGACAGGACCATTTTAGTAACGGTTGCGTGATGGAATATATTTCCCATTTCAGACACAAACGCTTCTATCCCATTCGGGAAGTGTTCCTGAGCCATTTTAACTGCAAACTGCTTCTTTTACTGTTCTTGAAGCGCTACTGGGGGCTGTGTAAAATGCCCCGTAGCGCTTCCTCCAGTGACAAGGTTTTCACGCCCTTTTTCACCCACGCGGGCGAGCTCCATCTCTTTTTTTAATGTTCTTCTGAGAGCGCTATGGTGCTGTAACACAACCCCAAAGCAGCACAATAGCAACCCCATTGGGATGCCTGGACCACTGAGATACATGAGATCACCACATCTGGGGAGAACAGTGATTTTAATGGAGGACAATGCCATGGAGTCCTCCTTCCACAGCATTCACTTTATGCCTGGGAACGGATACCTGTAGGCAGGAGAGAAGCTCTGCAATGCTCCCTTCTAAGCTGTGGAGTCTTGTGAGCAAAAATCCTGCTCTGTGACCTACTGGCATTAAAGTTGTGAGCGAGCAATTTGGCTACTGCATCAATTAGTCTGCTCTGGAACCATCCTTCCTGAGCTAAGACAAAAACATGTGAGCCAGAGCCTATAAAAACTGTGAGCTAGCTCACACTAACTCAGCTTAGAGGGAACACTGGCTGTAAGTGCAGGGGATCCCCAGGTCCCACCTGGAGGGATGGCATCCCTACATGCTGGCCCTCAAGAGGAGGATGCTGTTTGCAAGGCTGGAAGGAGCGAGTATGGCTTGGAAAAGCAGGAAGGGGGGATCTTAAAATCCTGCCACAGGTTTTGAGTTCCTTTCAGTTCTCCTTGGGCAAGACAGCCCCTTGTAAAACAGAGGCTGAGAAGGAGGGGAACGAAAAGGCAGCCTGTTGTCCTGTCCCTAAATACTGTGTGGGGTTGGGGGAAGCAGTTTGATTTAAGGTGTCTGAAGGAGAAAAGTTAAAGGAAGAGATTTTTAAATTCCAGGCAGCCTGAAAGAGAGGGCAGTCACGGCAAGGGGAGGGGAGGGGAACAGGACAGTTTACAAACCCAGTCGGCATCCTTTCCTCCCTTCCTAACGTCCCTGAGCTCCCACTTGTTTCCAGGTAGCAGAGGTAGTGGTCTCATGTATCTCAGTGGTCCAGGCATCCCAATGGGGTCACTATTGCGCTGCTTTGGGGCTGTGTTACAGCTCCACAGCTCTCTTCAAAGAATGTGTTTTTTTAAAAAAAAGATGGCAGGCAAAAAAGGGCAGGAAAACAAAGCAGCGCAGTCTGAAATGACAAACGGCTTCAGAGACGGCTCCTTACCGGTAGGGGAAAGGCTGTGTGAAATGGCCGTCCCTGTACCAGTTTATTCCAAGACGGTACAATAACAGTTTTTAAAGGGTAATGTGAAATAATTCCCCTTTGTTTTAAAGCCAGCAAACAATCTCACAACTGGAAAGAAGGCAATGTCAGAAAGAAGTAGTTGTTAAATTGTTCTCAAGAGGGGTTTCAATAAGAAGTTTCATAGGAAATAATGAATGGAGGATGGATTCTCTTCCTATCTCACTAGCATGTAGTAACCTTGACACCTGTCCTCCTTGAGTAAAATGAGATCAGAAGAATCATTTTTATGGAACCCTAGTGATATGATGGAAGATATACTGAGCTGAACATATGAAATGTTCTTATTAATTGGATCAATAAACATTAATATTTATTCATGCCCTTAAACCCTATATCTTCTTTTCTGGATGTACCTTTTAAAATTTCTATTCTTTGTGATTACAGAATGTACTGGTACAGCTTTTCCAGGAGGCATAGGCTGGGATCCAGCAGGGCAGGTCACAGGCAACGTTGCAGAGACTAATCCAAGTCCAATCCAAATGTCAGGGGTTCCAGACGGCAGGTTTACCAAAGTCCAGTCTAGGGTCAAAGAGTTCCAGGCAGCAAGTCCAAGTCCAGTCTAAGGTTGTCAGGTCCAGTCCGAGGTTCAAGGTTGTAGAGGTCCAGTAGCAGCAATGTTGGTGGCTCACTAGCAAAGTCTACTCATTGCATCCACAAACTGCTGCTTCCCCCAGCTGAATTTATAGCCATGTCTTCATGAGCTAAACTTCCAGCCAATTCCTTGGCAGTCATCCTGAAACTATTCATTCTTCTATTCAATTGACAGCTTACAACGGGCCATGAGTCTCGCAGTTCTTCTCCTTTCTTGCAACTCTAAGCATCTCTGACAGTGTTGGCGTTGCAAGGATGTGAGTGAACTAGGTGGGCTGGGAGTGGATGCTGAAGAGTTGTTTAATGCTTTAGAGCTACAAGGTGTTGGTTCGGTTTCAGGTGTAGGCTGTGACTACTGATCAGCCAGTAACCTGATCTCTTGTTATTTTCCTTCTGGTTCAGAGCCAGCTGCAGCTGGCTGTTCAGTTACCAGTTAAGGGCTAGCAGGTAGCTCTTCATCTGAGAAATCTGAGCCATTACTCAGCACAGACTGGCTTATGACACAGAAGCATTTTTGAAAATATCCTGTAAGTTCATCTTGCCATGTTCCTCAATTACATTAACCAATATGAGCATTTTGAACCATGAACTGCCAAAGACATGGCATGATGCAACATTGCCTACATGGGTCTTACATGGTTTCTTTGTCTTGTCCGCAAACTCTTTTATAGGTACTGAAAATCTAAGCGTTACTCACAAAGGGAACAGTTGATCAAAGAAAGAAGAGAGATTACTTAAAGCAAAGAAGGATGAGTGATAATGAAGAGAATAATTCTCTGTCTTTCTGAGGTTGAAGAATATGTCTGCTGTACAATTGCCAGGCTTGTTTTGGGAATGAAAAAGTGTGTCCATGTGTTTCATTCTTCCTTCACAGACACAAATACATCTCGGTCAAAAGACACCCAAACCTTGCCTTTGTTTACAGAAACATTCCCCACACTCCAAAAAGTTCTTTCATCATTTCAGCCAATTGTCATGGGGAAAACATTGTCTCCAGCGGGCAATACAGTTTCGCTCTAGGCTTGGAAGTAACCCCCGCTTCTACTTATCTCTTCCTAACATTATCTGGGGAATTAGCTGCTGGTAGAAAAGAATGAAAAGCAAAAAGGAAGAGGGAAAAGTTGGCTTGTGATGACCAAAATAAAAGTAATCCTACAAGCCGCACCCCACTGCTGCCCCAGCCACCCAGTGGATCCAAGAGTTAAAACGCCACTGACAGCTGGGAAAAATAGAATAAGCTCTTTGTTAGGTTAAAAAAAAATAACTTACTCTTCAATCTTCCCCATCAGGGGACGCTTCTAAGAAGAAATAAACCTCTGCAGGGAGTTTATTATGTGTACCTGAGAAGTGTGCCTCCTACCAAATAGCAGTAGGGAACTACTTTTCGCTGCCACACCATTTCCCGCCCTTCCACTACCTATTTATTCCCCCAGACTGCACCTTGCCCCCCATACAAAGCTTAACAACAAAAAGGAACATTCAGGTAATTCTACTCAGAGTCGCACAAAGTGACACACCGTCCCGTTTCTCTATAAATTATCAGTGTGTGGCCTGTGTTTCATTTGCAACTGTAAATGAAACAGACCTACAACTGTGTTTATAATCCCCCTTAATTAAATTTCTGTGACAAAACCCAGACGGAGTTATTACCTTCAAGTTAGTGCTAGCTATAGGCTCCTGGGCAGATTTTTTTTTTAAAACTCTGGAGCAGACTTGGCTACAATGAAGTATTATTTTGTTGTTACAAACAGGGGCCTTTTCTTATATGCACAGATGTGTGCTCGGAAAAGAAACCTTAACATATCTCTGCCACCACTTTAAAGGATACAGGCAAGTGGTTATTGTACTTGGGTTGGATCCAGACTAAATTTTCCACTAACAGAAGGGGTGGGATAATTGTCGGTAATGCCTTCCTCCTCCTTCAGGCACTCAATTTGAGGCCCCCGTATCCCCCGGGAGTAGCATTGTCAAGAGATCAATGGGCTGCTGCGTGAAGATAGAAATATTCTATTCCAGTGACAGAACTCACTTGTGTGAGTGGAACAGTTAGTCTGGATTCAACCCTTTGGGTGCGTTCAGACAGCGTGCTGGAGTGGTTTAAACTGCTCCGGCCCGATGCGTGTGTTTTTTTAACCTGGAGAATCGCGATCACACTGACCTCCTCCTTCGGGGCTCCCCGCCGTCCTCATGCAGGTGGTTTTTTTCCCCCTCTCGTTTGAGCATGAGCACAGGCAGCTCTCTCCAGAACTAAAAGTTTGGCGCATGCGCAGAAGAGCGATTTCAACCCATCCCTTTAAAGTTTAAATGAAGACTTCTGTTTAAATTTTCTCTCTGAAACTGGCCTCCCCGAGATCCCGGACTCGTCTAAATGCCTAAACTAGGCACCATTGAAGCTTTTCTTTACTTAACTTAAGTGCGGAGCTCCGCTCAAGCGTACACCGCTAACGCAAAAAAAAAAAATGGCAGACTAAAAGTGGAAGCCGGAGGCAGCTTCCCAGAGGGGGGAGGGGGTTGAAGCACCCGGAAGTGGCTCAATGAGCGATCAGACAGCAGAAAGTGCGGCTCGAAATAGAGAATCAGGAAAACACCGCTTGGGTAAGTGGTGTCAAAATACTCCAGTTTAAAGGGGGGTTGCTCCGGAAAGCGACGGCTGGGGACGGTGTGCAGATGTTGGGCGTGTGAACGCGCATGTAAAAGCCGTTTCTGAGGCATGCCGATAACGGCTCAAATGGCGTGTCTGAACGCACTCTTTGTCTATGTTCTTGATAGTTTATAGTTTACCACTACTCTTGGGCCTACTTGTATCATACATGTACTACTAATTTTATTTTTAAAGGTAAAAAGCCTTACTGGTGAGAGGAGGAGAAGATAGTGCCAGATGTGGACAGAAAGGTACAAAAAACCACATCTTCCCATTAACATTAGAACCAAACCCACTTTGAGTATGACTATACCAAACTAGATTTGGAAACCTGTAGAGCAGAACAGGAAAAACCCAGAAAGCAGATAACAGCACAACAATATTCTGTGTAGCTCCCCCCCACCCCCCCAAAAAAACCCCACTGCAGCAGGAGAACATAGATAAACAAATTTATATGGAGGCAACCTTAGTTTCATAATGAACATTCATTGCCATAACTACTTAACAGTAAATGGGTACATGATTTGGTAGATGAAGGAAAACTGTGCTGGGGTATTCCTGTAATAAGATATCAGGCATGCTTTAATGATCATCCACAATGGGTTCAATTGCTTTAGCCACGCCAATCTGAAAATTAGTAGCAGCAAAGGATCCAGAGTTTCCACTGGGATTGCAGAGACCCTCACAAGTGTCCAAAAGAAACTGCAAGAATACCGGTGGGGGAGGGTGAGTAAAATATCCTGAAACTTCCTTAAGAGGACCTCAAACAAAGGTGCGTGTTCCTGCACTTTCCACTCTGCAGCTGCAGAAAACTTAGGAGGCTCTCCTTAAAAATCTAATTCCCATGTGTGGGAGAGAAACTGTGAAATATTCATAAACCACTTCAAGCTGACTCATGATGCAGCAAAGTTTAAATGTTAATAGCCTGCCCCCGCACAAATAGCCCTGCTTTACTTATACTTGTGAGAATTATTTAGAGCATTATTCTAACAAAAGGTTATACTATTTGAAACAGCTTCAGAAAACTGGAGCATTATAATCAAGCCCTCTTTATTATAGAAAAATAAACATGCTTTTGTTAGCTGACAAAAGTAATTCCACAGAATTGTTGAGGAGCAGTATCCGGGGTAATGGGACGTATATGAAGTGGTGTGTCATACGTACCAATCAAGTTGGTGGCGGAGTTGAGGCCAGAACCCCAGCACCAGCCTGTTATTGTTAAATTTTAGAATGTTGCCTAAGGCGACGGCTCGACAAGGGCGCCATTCTGGCCGGCCTCATCCCCTCCTCGCCCCACACAGGAAGCCCCCCCTTGCCAGCTTCTTACTCCATTCCCAGCAAGAGACTCCCCTCTTTGCAGCCCCCCAGACAGAAAGAGAAGGAGGCGGGGGGGACAGGCACGGGGAACAACCCGGGACGACAGGAAAGGGCCACTCGCCCTCTGCCACACCCCCGCGGTCTCTTTGAAGTTCGTTCCGCAGCCTAGCACAGGCCCCCTCCCCCTCCCCACAAGTGATCCTGTCCCCCGCATGCATTTGCAGCTCGCCCCCTCAGCCCACCCGCTGCAGCTCCGAAGCCCACTCCCACCCCGCCCTGCACAGGGGGGCGCCAAAATGTATCTTTGCCTAGTGGGCAAAAAACCCGGGGCTGTCACTGCCCAGCACCACAAAGCCCAAGCAGCAGGCTCATCTAACAATCCAATTGGAAGTAGCCATGGTCGGGCTGGCGGTAGTGTTCCAGTGCTGCTGGGAGGGTAGGGCTGGAGTGACGAACCAGGAGATTTAAAGGGTCTGGAGTTGTGGGGGAGCTGTGAGGTAGATGCTACAACAGGGAAGGCAGCCAGGAGTCCCTGTGCAAGGGCCAGTAAAAATCTGAGGGAGTAGCCGGCAGACAAGAGGTTGAGAGTGAACAGAGAGCAGCTGGGGACAAGTCAAAGCAGCCAGGAGCATATGCACAATGTTGAGCAGCAGCTCGAGAGAAAACGAGGCAGCCAAGAGCCCAGCAGCAAGAGCAGTGAATGGTGGCATGCGGGAGACCATGGCAGCAAGAGGCTGGGAAGAGGTCATACTGGGTGATCCTCAGCGGCAAGAAAGAGTGGCAAATGGAACAGCAGTCTGGAAGGGAGATAGATCACAACACTGAATGCAGAGGCCTGAAGCGTGCAGATGGGTAAGAATCAGGTACAGCTGCGAGATGAGAGACACAACTAGCAAGTTATGGGGACTGCCGTGCTTTGACCCTGTGGGGGACTCTTGCACCCTGAAAGATGCTGGAACAGACATACTGCATGAGGGACTGGACAGGCGATCGGGTTGTTGGAGAGGAATGGTAGGAGGTGGATTGTATGGAACCAACACTTGTACCAAAATATTGGAGGCTGAAAGTAGAATGGCTGAGGAGGAAATCAGGGAAGGTGGCCCCTGCTGGATCAAGTGGGGAATCCCCTAGTCTGAGGCCTAAACCTCACAGGAGTTATGAGCTGAAGTTTTTGAGCTGTAGATTTTGACAATGGAGCCCATGACGACAGTCCCTCTATTAAGATGATATGCATTAGGCCTGACCAGAAACCGATCTGCATCTTATTGTGAACAATCATAAAAACTGAGCCTATCTCTGGGGAGGGAGATCACGTATTTTTCATCTCCCATTTTGAAATCGGCACCCGTACCTCAGCAATGAAACCACCTGCTTATTCGCCAGTTTTCTGTCTAGGCCAACGTGACTCTGTTCACCTATCATGGATGCCATGTCTCTGCACAGAAACTGGAACAAGCCAAAAAAAAAAAAGTGCTGAAGCAACAGAAGACGGGAGAACAATAGCAGTAAGCAGATCCCTAAAAAGGCAAACATTCTCACAAGAGGGAAAATTAGGAGAAATATTAAGCTCATTCCCACCCCACCCCAGAGGAAACAAAAATCAGAACAGAAGAACATTTGGCATGCACCAATGCAGACACAAGCTGGAATTCCACTGATCCACTTGCTTTGGCAAGGAAAGAGAAGCAGAGAGGGATGAGGGGTGGAGAGAATCCAGTTCCTTATCCTGGATTCCAGGTTTTGAAGGAAGACGTACACATGTGCAAATGCTGCTAGGGAGTCACACGTGCAGCATGCAATTTCCCAGCCAGCTAAGGCAAGAGGTACACAGAAGCTTGCTTTCACATGCATATGGTCCCTAGTCAGCTCTCCTTTTCATCCAACAAGCTCTGGGAAACATTCACTTCTCTCTGAACTCCCCCATCTCTCTCCCACCTAAGATCTTTCTGCAGTGATTGCTTGCTAACACCTGTATGTGTGACATCGTTGATTAACTCTGAAAGCTTTCTCCTGCCAATTTCTCTAGGAAATCACTTGGGGTTCACAGCTGATGGGCTGAGTTTTCACTTTTTGCCCACCAGCTCTCAAAACATCTGCATTTAAGTGTGAGGGGAAAGGGGATGGGAGGAGAATACATTTATTTTAGCTCAGGGGGAGAGACCAAATAGCCTCGGAAGGAGAGTCTCTGAGGATTAATCAGTTACTTGAGTAGTTCAGTATCGGTGTGGCAGCAGAGAAAAGGAAAAGGGAGAACTTAAGAAGAGCAACAACATAGTGCAAGCAGAAACGCAATACATTTTTATCTGCTTGTAAAATCCCTTTGGCAGCCACCTTCCTGGTTAATTAGTTCCACCTTATTAAATTGGAAAACCTATTGGGGGGGGGGAAGAGAGACCATTTTCCCCCCAGCACTGGACCAGACAGTAAGTCCAAAGATAGGGATAAGTTACACTATTTTGTAAACGAAAAGTTTACTGTACGAAAAGGAAAAGAAGGAGCACTTGATTTTTCTAAGGCATTTGTCCGTTCTTGTTTCTGCATTCATTTGTCCCAGTCTAAGTGGTTCCCATCCGCAAAATGCATGCTCATTTTCATTGCAATTATTGGAGGGTTTAGTCATCAGTCCTCTGGTATCTTCCGTTGCACTTGTCACATTTAATTTCTTCTCCCTATCAAGTCACTTTCCCTTCCATTAAACAGTCTCTCTGTCTAGCCTGCCAAAGAACTTGCCAATGGGCCCCCTCAATTTTACAGAAGAATAGGCCAATTTTACCAATGGGGAAGAACTTTTAATGTTCCATGGACAGAGTACAATGAAGTGTGGTAATTTGTCCCTGTTAATGATGCAACTATGCACAGATCATGGAAAACAAAATTTTCAGTGGTTTAATGATACACAGGCTTTCTGCAGCCCGTTGCATTTGACAAACAGAAGCTGTCCCCCCCCCAATAAAAAAACACCGAAGGGGGTAGAATGTAAGAAAAGAGTAATAATAATAACAATAACAACAACAACAACAACAACAATAACAACAACAACAACAGTAATAATAATAAATTAGATTGACCACAGTAAGTTTCAAACAAGGCTCCTAAAAGCCAATTCACACATGCACGTACATCAGAGTGTGCTCTTCCAGTGATGAAAAGAACTGTACTTTCTGAATTGATGTCAGGTGAAAAGCTCAGTCTATAGTGTTTGATTCCTGATGGCTGTTTCATACAAGCAAAGCATTAGTCAGAGTAGCAGTCATCAAAGGTTGACCCTGCATGTCAGAATTCACCTTATCTCAAAATAAACACATACATGTGGAATGCCCCACCACCATCAAAATTTACCATGAAAAGAAAAACATATTTTTTCAGTTTGTATCTTTATACACAATCTCACCCATTCTAAAGTCTTCTGTACATCTACCATGAGGGATAGAGACTTAGCATTTTCTTATGAGCCTCTTTGTTATCATAATGAAACATTGTAGTACAAAACAATGTACTACTCCCCTAAACCCCTCAAAAAACAAACAGAAAGCAAAATACCTTGCACTTTAGAAATGGAAATTGTTATGTACTGAATGTGAATCGCTCCTATCTATTCACATGTTAAGCTTGAGTCTGAACGTGGCTCTTCAGATGTCGCATTGCTATTGGTCGGTTTCTGCGAAACCTGTGTAATTACCCAATCACTGAGTGATATTGTTGCAAAGAGGGAACGGTCCTGATTGGCCTTTATCCCTGTATCCTGATTGGCTTTTATCCCAGCGTTACTATTGGTTCTTATCTGACTATGGGTGTGGCTTTGACAGCCCGGGAGAGTTTAAAAGAAGGAGCTGTGCTTCCCTTGTTGTGTGTGTTCAGTCGTGTGTTCCTGACTTACAGTCGCTGTTTAATAAAGCTGAAATCACTTGAAGCTGAATCCTTTGTTGAGTCTCATACTTAACAGAAATTAATACCATAGATTAGAAAAAGTTACACCTAACATATATTATTTGTACATTGTATCATTTATCTCTGTATCATTTGCACAATTTTATACTCTCAAGAGTTGTTGACATATGTATGAAACAGACATAAAGCATGTGTACCTAGGACAACTTAATTACTCGGCACATCTGAAATTGAGGGCATTTACACAGGAGAAGAACTTCTGCTTCACGTGTATTAACATTTCACAGATTATTGTGGGGGGAGTCAGGAATGTCTCAGTGCAGTCTGTATTTACATAATTTTCTATTACATTCCTCATTACTTTGCAACACAGTGGAACATTTGGCTAAAAATCAGACAATAACCTGTACAGCTAGGATTGTTTGGTGAGGCAAGCAGAAAATGAGCTGAGTTAAATAAAATATAGGCTGCGCAGAATTTCCCATGGTCTGTTTTTTACTGAGAAATGTGTCATTTCAGGAAGTATAATGATTCCACAAAAGGAGCAGTGTTCCCCTGGGAAAAATAAACTTTTCCTGAAAAATTGATCTCTGCCCCTTTTCTCAGCTAAGTGCTGGTCAAGAACTGCAGATCACGTTTGCCAAAACAGAGGAAGGTTCCACACTGTTAATAACTGTGCTGCAAATGGCCCCTTTCAGACAGAGAGTTAAAGGATATAATCAATGGCAAGCATGGTTCTTTACCTGTCTCGACATGCACTCTAGCATACGGTTGCGCAGTGACCCCTTCAAAGTATCTTACTGGCTACTACAACTGCCATTTTAAAAATAGGTGAAAATTTTTGGCACCTTTTGAATGACCCCTCAAAGATCACCATGCAGGACTCTTTTCAAGCAGCAAAATGTTTTGTGAAAAAGAGTCTTCGCTTTCCGCTCAGACAACAAAATATTATGTACCGTTCGATATAATTATGCTTCTTTTTAAAAGAAAAAGGGGTTTACCTTTACTTGCAGGATTGGCAAAAATAATCTGTTATTGGCTTGGTTCTTTTTCTGCCCTGCTTTCTACGTCATTCTGTCTGCTTCCACTTAATCCTCACAACAGCCACCTTGTAAAGGTAGGTTAAGCTGACAGATTGTGACAGGTCCAAATTCTCCCAGTTAGCTTCCATGGCAGAGAGGGGAATTAAACCCAGATGTCCCAGATCCTAGTTTGATACTTTAACCAGGATGCTATGCCAGTCCAACAATGATTCTAAAGAGCACTTCTGCTGTGTGCGCATTGCACATTGTTTTATTTCTCTGTAATTCTGATGGCAGACAAATTCAGACTAGTGGTCTGATACATCCACTGCTTTTGTAGAAGAAAATAGTAGAGGTATTGTGAGATAATGCTAAAGGGCCTAAGCATGCATAGATGCAATGCTGTCACCAGTCCTCTTGTTTTTAACATAAATTTCTATAGAAATTGTGCATTTGCAAATTGCAGCCATAACTTCATTCAAATAAGCTGTTTTGCACTGTTTCTGAACGTTATCCGGGTTTCTAATCTATTCCCCTTCAGAAAATGAACTGATTCAAGTAGGTGTTCAGTGAACGTTGAAATGAACATGACATCAGTCAAACTTATTTTGCTCAACTCCCATGATAAGATGTGAGGCAAGCTTCTGACTTGATTGTTTGAAGGCTGTTGCCAAACTTTGAGTCAAGCGGCTTTGAGCCTGCACAGTAGACATTTACTCTACAGGGCCTCGTTGTCACATCTACGGTTCTTGCAGTTCTGTATGTTAAATGTCTGAACTGCCAAAATTGACAGTGGCACGATTTTACCATTAGGTGATACTCCTGATGTCATGGTGGAACAGCACTAATCCACTCAAACTGTGGGAAAAAATGTACATCCAGTAAACATATAGAAAAGCAGTTTAATCATCATAAGGAGCAACCATGGAAGGCACACAGAGACACCTAGAGAGAAACTCTACATTCCAAAGGAATGTTTTTGTTTTAATAATATGCATTTTTCCAGTAGTGGGGCAGGGCTGCTGTTGCAAAACAAAAAAAAAAACCCAACCCAAAACACAAAATCAGTAACCTAATAGTGATTCTCCCTCTGTTTGTATACCTTGGAGAAGTATACCTATGTATTGAGTTTGAGCCCATTAACAATACTACACCATGAAACCAGAAATATTGCCTAATGATAAAAACAGTACCAATTCCAATCTTTTTTAAAAAACAAACAAACAGCAAGTGACCATGGCAATTTGAACAGAGACTGACAACAAGAATATGTCTGAAGACCTAGTGTAATCACAGGAAATAAAGGTATCTGAATTTAGTTGCTGTAGATTTTCTGGGTTGTGTGGCCGTGGTCTTGGCATTGTAGGACCTGATGTTTCACCAATAGCTGTGACTGGCATCCTCAGAGGTACAGAAAGAAAGATGGAGTACTCTCTGTGTCAAGGTGAGCAGAAAAATGGTAGGCAGGTAATTTATATCTACCCTGGAGGGTGGGGTAGGGTAGTAGTTCTCCAGGCTATGAACACGCTAATGGGGGAGCTTTCTTGAGGAGGTTCTTTTGTCTATGGATTGTTTCCTGAGGAGGTTTCCTGTTTCTTGAGGAGGTTCTTTTGTGTGTGGAATGGCTGTTGAAACTCTAATCTTATCTGTAGTGCTATCATCAGCTGTAGAGCATTTTGTTTTTTTCAGGACAGGAAACCATGCCCTATTTATTTTTAACGTCTCTTCTCTCCTGTTGAAATTGTGTTTATGTTTATGAATTTCAATGGCTTCCCTTGTGTAATTTAACATGGTAATTGGAAGTGTTGTCCAGTCTTTCAGTATCTTGGAACAAAATGTTGTGTCCTGTTTAGATTAGGCTATGTTCAGCCACTGCTGATCAGGTTGGCCAAGTCTGCAGTGTCTTTCATGGTCTTTTATCTTTGTATGAATGCTATGCTGTGTGGTCCCGATGTAAACTTGTCCACAACTGCAGGGTATGTGGTACACTCCTGCAGAAGTGAGGGGGTCTCTTCTGTCTTTTGCCGATCGTAGCATCTGTTGTATTTTTCTGGTGGGTCTGAATACTGTTTGTAGGTTGTGTTTTTTCATAAGTTTTCCTATCTGATCAGTGATTCCTTTGATATATGGCAAAAACACTTTTCCTGTGGGAGACTGTTTTTCCTCAGTTGTTTGTTTTACCTTTGGTTTAATTGCTCTTCTGATTTCATTCTTAGAGTAGCTATTTGCCTGAAGTGCGTGGTTAAGATGATTTAGTTTGTCATTGAGAAAGTGTGGTATCTGAATTTGTTCAGACACATCCAAACAGCTTGCAGAACAATCGGATACCCACCTGCGACTGGTAAGCAGGACATGGTGCTCAAGCATCTTTAGATTCAAGTGTGCGAACTTCTAGCAATTCCAAGCTGGACTGAGTAGAGATTTAAAAAATCAGATGCCTGTATTACATTTTTCAAAACACTGAAACACAGTAAAGTCTTAGTGCATAGAAAACCGAAGGGCAGTTCTATCTACAGGTATATGCCTCTATAACTGCTTAAAGTACGTTTTGGAAAACAAGGAATACCTGTAATTCCTCTTAATCTTCAGCACCTCATAAAACCAGTCCCACATACCACTCTGCTAATAAATGTCATAAACATAAGGATGATCTTCCAATTAAAGAGATTACCAGAGAGATAAAAATCACACAGTCGGGTCACAGTAAATTAGCACCAGATGGAATAAGAACCTAATTCACATATGGAGTTAGGAATTTCACCCTGCACCCACTAAACACAGATTCATGTGCCATTATTTCTGGTCCAACCAGTGCTCTTAAATGGTTGTATTTTGGGGTGCACAAAAAAAATCAGATTTTTTCCAATTCAGGTCTATTGGAGCATAAAAATATCGGTATTCCCAAATATTCCTGAATCCCAGTATTATATTGTACTGGGATTTGGGTAAATATTCAGGAAACCCAAATTTATTTGGCTCCATTATACCCTATGAGGACTGTCCCAATAGGGTATAATGGAGTTCAAAAGACATTTAAACTTATTCTGACCTTCACCTAACAGTGTTAGGCTGACATGGCTGGAAGCCGATTCATTGATCCCTTTCACTCCCTGAGGAGGAGAGAAAGGAATTGATGAATTCACTTTTAGCCATTTAACCCTAACAGCAGGGTAAGTGAGCCCACCCCACTTGTGAGGCTGGCATGGCTGGAAGCCAATAGATCCTTTCATTGCTCTCTTTTGTACATGCTTATCTTGAATGAAGTTAATTCATTTACACATAATTTATTTTATATTATTTATTTATTATTTACTTATTAAATTGGATTTGCTAGGCTGCCCTTCCCTGTGAGCAGGACTCAGGGTGACTTACAACAGAGCAGAATACAATAAGTAATTTGATTTAAAAATAGCATTAAAATTACCTAAAAACATATCAATAAATAAAAAATATACAATCACCGCCTCCTTCAGCCCCTCTGGAAAAATCCTCGAACTCAGAGACAGATTGCCAATATCTTCCAGTGGGCCTCATAACCTCTCACCGCTGGCTTTCACCAGCCCTGAGGGGCACGGATCTCAGAAGCAGGTGGTTGGCCTAAAGGCACCCAGAATCCTGTCGACATAAATGTCCTTTAAAATGCTGTTGTAGCTTCATCGTGGACTCACTGCCAAATTCACTCCAGTTGGCTTGGGAGTGTCGGCTGAAGGTGTTGAAGACAAAATCCAGAGACGGCCAAGGAGCCTCCAGTTCACAAACTGTATCAACATTGGCTGGAAGGTCGCGGCAGAGTGACAAGACTTTATCTGCAAAAAACCTTGAATTCCTATTATTTTGGGTCCTCTCAGAGAGGGACATAAGAGACCTAAGTATTCTAAATAATTGGGCCGGGTGAGAGCTAGCAGATGTGATGGAGGCTGCATAAAACTCTTTTTTAGCAGCCTTCACTGCCATTTGATAGGATTTCATAAGCGTCCTTTAAGATGCTGTTGTAGCTTCATTGTGGACTCACCGCCAAATTCTCTCCAGTTGTCTAAGTTCCCAATTCATCCCCCTAAGTTCCATAGTATACCAGGGGGATTTCTGTCGGGGACAAAGAGGATGTCAGGGGGCTATTTCATCGATCACTTCAGAGAGCCAAGCATTCCAGTCCTCTATCAACTCATCTAAGGAATCACCAGAGGGCATCAGTTCCCGCAGAGCATTCTGGAATCCAATTGGATCAGTAACTTTCTGTGGGCGAGCATAAATCCACTCACCACTTAGACGGAGGGTAAGGGCACCCAGCTGGGCCTTCAGGGCACAATGATCTGACCATGACACTAACATTTTGGCCTTCAGATCCATGTCAACTCCCACACCAAAGATCAAATCCAGCATGTGGCCTGCTTGATGTGTGGGCCCTGACACAATCTGGGTGAGCCCCAGTGCTGCCATGAAATGACGCTAGGTCCACCGCCTGTTGTGGATGTTGAAGTCCCCGTGAACATTTGTTTAAAAGAACATTTATTTAAAAGCTTTGTATTTTGTTTAAACCATCACATGTATCACGTTAAACATAATGGTGGTACTAATCTAGCAACTGATTTCGCTGTCAACAAATATATATATGAGATGGTAGACACACAGTAATTTTGGATGACCGAGGCTTTGAACCAGGGCTTCTACTGTGCAGTTCAGCAATACACCAAACATTTTTTTGAGCTCTACATTCAGAACAGAAACAATATTGTCGGGTCCCATAATAATAACTTTTGAAGTATCAAATTAAGCATAAATTAGCAATTATTTTAATATACAAAATCTCACCATCACAGCACCTAAATGGAGTCTATAAGTAAAAGTCAAGGGAAATGTCCACTGATGGAAGGAGGGAGTGAAATCTTTGCTGATTTCCCTCTCCCCATGGCAGACTTTCCTCTCCCCTGCTCACACCATTTCTGGGGTGGCCCTGTACCCCAGGAACAGCATTTTACAGTGGAAGGGGGGCAACTGGGGAAGTCCCACTCTGTTGATGGTTATCCCTTACAACAGTGGAGATTTTGCACAAGATTCAACTAAACGTCCTCAATGTTACTTCTGGCTGCTCAGCTCATACATTCTATGTGACTGTATTCCCCCCTTAAGATACTTTTGCGAAAGCTGCTGCAATTAACAACTCATATGAATAATAGCAGCCTTCTTTTAACTTATCCCATCCTGTTGCCAAGAGTGGATGCTTGGTATATGGAGGTGCATGACATTCACTTATAGCTGCCAAATGACTATGTGCCAAAAGTGACTATACAACGAGATCTGCTTTCCCTAGCATATGCCTACTGAGGCCAACAGCCACTAAAAAATAAAAATAGACACATAGGATATGACAAACCCTCATTTCACACTGAGCAACCAGCATTCTATAAATGGGGCAGCTGCAGGATCATGTTTTCAGTTCCTCTTTAACAATGGTTCTAGGTTGTCTCATTGGTGCAAAGCAAAATCCAAAAACAAAAGCCACGTAATAACTTTTACTAGGACTAAGCAAAACAGTACAGAGGCTTTT
Source organism: Gekko gecko (assembly GCA_029375565.1). Lineage (NCBI taxonomy): Eukaryota > Metazoa > Chordata > Lepidosauria > Squamata > Gekkonidae > Gekko > Gekko gecko. The sequence continues at coordinate 70,649,876 of JAPDNY010000003.1, read as the reverse complement.
GAGGTCTCCAGGACTTTTCAATGGGGTGGAATGTTTGTGTTTAGTGCATTTAACTTCCAGTATATTGAAGAGTCCTGGAGCACTGAAAAACTTGCATGCTTGTTTTGTGTCATTTTGGTTAGTCATAATGAACAATATTTAACAATAGCAGCAGTTAATGGCTGAACAATTGGTATTACTTTTGGGGAAATGGGAATACTGCAACACTAAAAGCTAATACAGGTCCAGACTTACAAATGTTGACAAAAAGATCCAATTACATTATTCTTTGTGTTTCTTATTCCCTTCATCCCAAATGCTCTTCCCATAAGCAAAACAGTCTCCCCAAATGATTAAATCACAATTTTCAATGGTCAGTGATTGAATTATCTGATAGTACTTGATGAAAGCTATCACCTGCAGCTGAAATAAAAGGTGGAATCGATGGGTTTTTCATTACAAGATATTGATTGTACTAAACTAAATGGAGATCCAATGAGTACATTAAGTAAGAAGTGCAATAAAAAGCACTAGGGAATAACAGACCAAAATATAAGTCAGCCACTTAATTCATGCATACAAATTAGGAAGTTGTTTATTTATTCATTCCTTATCTAAACGTATAGCTCCCCAGTTCCTAAAGCTTCAGACTGGTAAGAACAGATTATGTGCATACCATTCAATTACTTCCCAAACTAAGTGAAAAATCCGAACTTCTACAGGTTTAACTTTTTCCTCTAAAAAGTATCCTCACAAAGATTCAGAAAGACATTAATTTAGACTTAGCAAAGACTCAAAAATCCACAAGCAACGCTCAAGATGACTTCTATGCTTGTCCTTGCTCCACTAATAAGTCACTTAATGCCAAATAGAGCATTAAGAAACAGAGGTCATTTAAACTATAATGTTTAACTATAGCGGTGGGGGGGGCAGCTGGGGAACAAAAGGGAAGGCATTTAAGCATGCCTTCTCTCTCTCTTTCTCTTTTCTTCCCCAGCCACCCCCCCCCCACCGCAGCTGGGAGGCTGGGGAAGGAAGCGGAAAGCACTGAAACATGCCTTCTTCTCTTTCCTTCCACAGCCGTCCTTCCTTGGGGGGGGTGGCTGGGGAAGGAAAGGGAAGGCATTGAAACATGCCTTCTCTCTCTGTCCTTCCTTCCCCAGATGCTCTGCTATGGGGGGGGGGGGTTTGTATGTGTGTATGTTTCAATGCCTTCCCTTTCCTTCCAATCATTAAACTGGTCAGTTTCACTTCCCTCCGCTTGGCGAGTGAAACCAAACAGTTTAATGCCTGAAAGGCATTTCAGCCTGACAGTGGGTGGCTGGGGAAGCTAAGGGAAGGCATATTTAAATGCCTTCTCACTGTTTCTTTCCTTCTCCAGCCCCCCCTCCACTGCGGTGGGGATGCTGGATAAGGAAAGGGAAGGCATTTAAACATGTCCTGTCTTCCTTCCTTCCCTTCCTTCCTTCCCCAGCCACCCAACCACTTCCACTGGTCAGTTTCACTCCCCTCCACTAGTCAACTGTTAGGTTTAAATGGCATAAACATAACAGCTGACTGGCAGGAAGTGAAACTGACCGGTAGAAGTGGCTGGGCATTTCAGGGAGGGAAGGGAAGGCATTTAAACATGTCTTCTTGCTCTCCCTTTTCTCCCTGTGGGTATAACAGACCTGAATACATTCAGAAATAGCAAATATTTCCCAAGTCTGAATACTATCCCGGTATCAGTACTCAGGAAATTCAGAATTTACTGATATTTTTTGGGTCTAATATACCTGAATTCAAAGAATACTGATTTTTTTTCTCTTCCACACCCCTAGTCACAAATACATCACTACACATAGAAGGAATGATGCATGCAAAATGGATTTGGAATGACAGTCTCTGGGCACTGATTGATCTGGAACAGGAATGACAGTGCCCAGAGTGGAATGACAGTCATTCCAGTTCAAGACCACCTCTTCTCCACTGAGGAGGGAATTGAGGAAAATGAGGATGATGTTTGAGCCCACTCCAGTGGCCCCCTCTCCTGATACACCACTGGCAGAGGTAGTGCAGGAGTACCGTCAGCAATAGACAGCTCAAACCACTTCCCCATTATCAGGTGCCCAGATCTGCTGACAGGAGTTGGTCCCTTTAAGGAGGTGGGGGTGTGCTCCTGAAAATGAGCAGAACTCCTGTGGTCCACCCCCTGCCTGAGATGGAAATTGGACTCCACCCCCTTGCCGCATAGCCCCTCATTGGTTTTGGCAGTCCTATCCATCATAGTGCCACCACCACTATACAACACCTCCACTGACCGCCGTGGCATGGTTGCTATAGACGCTAGCCCAGTTACAAACAGAAAACACTGAAAACCCACCAACTTTGCTGCCCCCTGTGAAACTTATGCCCTTAGGAAATAGACTAGCGTGGCATAGTCACATGGCGGCCAGATGTCACGCACAGGCATGGCATAGGATTGCTCTGTTGGTCTATCGAAGTCAGTACTGTCTACTCTGGCAGTGCTATCTCGAGTAAAGGTCTTTCACATCATCTATTACCTTTTGCCTGGAGATGTTAGGGATTGAATCTAGTACTTTCTGCATGCAAAGCAGATACTTTAACTGGCACCAAAACAGATACTTTAACTTTAACCTTCCTATAATTCATGCGCAGATCAAAGTCAAGAAGGATCAGTGAACGACACTGTCCAGGCCACCAAATGAAGCTCAAAGGCTCTGTGCAGCTTGCAAATGTGAGGCACTTTCTCCCAGTTCCCAGTTTTTGTTGTAGCACTAACAAGTACAATCCCATGTAGAGGTACTCCAGTCCAGGATAAATCTATTGATTTCAAAGGGCTTAGACTGCACTTGACAAATGACTGCTGTGTAAATCACCTAAGCAAGAAGCTGCCAGAGCAGAAGAAATCAGAAACAAGACAAGATCTAGAAAAAGTGGTGTTATCACAGCTTTTTAAATAAAGCATTGGAGACTTCTGGTTCTGGTGGCTTGCCCTTTGGTGTGTCCCATCGACGCTCTGATGGAGACGCGCCAAGCTGAGGTGATCAGGAGGGGTCTTGGCTGGTTCCAGACCCCTAAAGACTCTCTGTGAGAAACTCTCAGCCTGGGGAGCTGGGATAAGCCTCTCCTGAGGCGATGGCTGAGGGATCGAGGCTCGCCTGTCCCCAACAGGTCCTGGCAGCTCTGAGCCAACATGGCGACCAGAGCTGGCCTCCAGATGAGAGGATAGGAAAATAAGCGGAAGTAACCCTGGCAACAACCGAAATCATCTAAACAGTGAGTCAATCAAACCCCTGTAAAAACAAAGAAGTCTCAATCTGCTAGATCAATCCGAGAAGGAGCGATGGGCGGGGAAGTGTTGGAGATCCACCCCCCTCGAAATGGAGTGGTTCTTAAGTGTTTTCAAAAAGAGAGAAAAAATGGAACTGACCTACGAGACTCCTTCTGAGCTTGAAAGCTACATTTTAAGTCAAGAAACATTGAATTCAGATAAACTTTACTTTAAAAATAAAACTTTTCTTCTTTGTAAACAAGATATCTGAGAGAGGGAAGAGAACAGCGCCAGAAAAGAAACCGACTCCAGGATGCTCTGTGCCAATAACACCCCCCCAGACACGAAGCAGCCGCAGATTTTTTCAATGTGCTTGCTGCAGCATTGCGACCTCTGCTGGAGTAGATGTCAACCATCAACAACAAGCTGGATTCCGTGCAAAATCAACTCGCCCACATGGAAAAAAAGGCCAAAAAAACAGACAAAAGGATTGAAAAAGTTGAAACAAAGACTACAAATATTAAGCAAGAACTGGAAGAAGTCAAAAAAGAAAGAAATATGGATAAAAATCAACTACTACAACTGCAAGTGGAAAGATCTATGCATGTTCTACACTTCCAAGGATTGTTAGAACAGAAGGGAGAAGATTTAAAAACAATGTTAAGTGGAGCGATAGCTTCAATTTCGGTTCTAAAACAAGAAGATCTCCAAAATGACATGGACTTGGGCATATCATACATACCCTGATTTTATAAGAAAAAACAAACTACCTGGCGAAATTTACATTAAATTTTCTAAGAGAACAATGAGAGACAATGTTTTAAAAGCTACAACAGGAAAAACATTAAAAGTCAACAAGGAAGAAATTAAAGTCTTAAAAGACATTCCATTTGAGATCCGGAAACGAAGACGTCAATATAAAGACTTAATTCTTTTCCTGAGAAATCAACAAATAGTCTACAAATGGAGCTTTCTGGAAAGACTTGTATTCAAATATAACGATAAGAAAATTAAAATTGACTCTATCCAACAGGCCAAAAATTTCTTGAAGCATAACTGGGCATGGATAAAGACAAAGACCCAAATTTGGAGGAAGGAGAGGAACCCAGCGAGGAAGAGTCAGATAATACTTCAAGTGACTCCAGCAGCTCTGCCTCAGAGTCTGAGAAAGGAGCAACAGCACCCAAATTAGCAAAAGTGAAGATAAAGAAGTGGAAGAAATAAACAATCTACTCTGGATTACAAAATATTTGACTTTAGCGTAATTAAATACTATTTTGCAGGGGCTTGGACTCTTTTTTTTTTAATAATCTTCAGCATATCATTATATTCTTCAGTATATTATTATTATTGTGGGAGCGATTTACTTATCTATAATCTAATGTAAATTTCTTGTCTTAAGTTAGTGGTAGTATTCCCCTGTACCCTTTCCTTTAGGTTCAGGATGCAGAGTATAAATCAATAATAACAATAATAATAATAATAATAATAATAATAATAATAATAATAATAATAATAATAATAATAAAGCATTGGAAAGTGAGTCTTAAAATACTCACAGCCTTTGCATCACTGGCATATCATTTTGAGATCCATGCTGCGTCGTAATCCTGTCGCAACCTATAAGAAAACAAAGTAGCATGAAGAGTATGTTGAAAATAATGATTAAACTACCCCAAAAAAGCAATACAGAAAAGAGAATGTAACAGATATTTAAACCCAATCTCAGTCTCTCTTGCGGCAGAATTTACAGAAAATCATTTCTAGAACACAACTGTCCACCCAGTATAATATTTTGAAAAATATTCATTTTCAAACTTGCATTAAAATTTGCTTTGATTTCATCCATGCCCAAACCCAGAAACGACTTCACTTGCAAAGTTTCCCAGGCTAAGACAATCTCTACAGCACCATTGCTTCAACATTCCTTTCCCTCCACACTAAAGGCTTATTTATCTTGAACAACAAGCCATCGATCCCACTCTTGCTGATCACCCTGGGCCAGCTGCTGGCAACTGCGTTTCTCCACTGAATTGTGGACACAACCCATAAAAGATTATTAACATCATTAATCATTCATCCTACGGTGGAAAAGACCTTACCAGGAGTTGGTGCCGCTCACCTTATTCACTGTCAGCTCCTGATTTACTGTATGAACATATAAACCTATGAAGTGTGTTCAGCATGCTATCTAGGGTAGGGGATATTGTGCAGAAGAAGCCCTAAGAAACAAGCTCCACCCACCGGGAAAGTCACTAGGCTTCCAGCCACTGTTATTAGCTGTAAAGTTTCCAGCTGAACTACAGTTACATGCTGGGGTGGTTGTTGTGTTAAAAAAAACAAAACCCTCTACAAATTAGCTTACATGCACATTCTTTCTTAACGTACAATTCTTAGAGAGTTATCTTCCTCCACTAAGGAAATCGAAACAGATATGACCTTTCTATTTGCAAAACACAGCTCGTTTACAATTTCATCGCATTCTCAATGATGATTCAAAGCAGTTGGCAAACATCCTTAAGGAACAAACAAAGCAAACTCCCTGATGACCATTCAAGAGGCAAATTGAGCCTGCCCTGCAGTCCAAGTTGACCAGAACCAACCTCCCTAATTCTTCCAAGTTAGATTTTGCTCAGCTAACAGTGCTACAATATAGGTGCAAGACTGCAAAACTGATTGCTCTTCCGAGTCAAAACCAATGTCTGAATGAAATGGCCTCTCCTCCTACATGGGAGGAGAAAATAGGCAACCAATGCCCGCTGCCATCGCTGCCACTCTCTGAACCCTAGAAGCAAAACCACAGGAGCCAATCCACTAAGATCTGTCCTGATCCTGCAACTCCTTGGCCCTCCCCAGATTCCAGGCTGTGAGTGAGCAAGAGGTTGGGGAGTCAATTGAACCCACTGGTGGGGGGATCCCTAGCACACCTTTTTAATATCCTTACCACAGACTGCCATTGACCAATCAAAATGTTCTAAGTGCACCCCGCAAGATCCCCCATTGGTCTGATTCACTGAAAGTGGGGAATGGGGTTGTGTGCAAGTGCATGGAACAACTAATCTCTCTCCTCCCAGCCCCAGCTACTCCCTCTAGCCCAGCTTGGTACTGCTGTGTGGTTGAGCAAACTGGATCTTGAATGAGGTTGAACAGCAGTAATCGTATGGCAGAGTTACACACAGGAGGCATACAATAATATAATAATATAAAATATGGAACTCCCTACAGACGAATACCATTAGCACAGAATGCTGCAGCCAGAGTGCTCACTGTAATGGGTTGTAGGGGCAGTATCCCCCTCCAGTCTTGTTCTGCCTAACCTGGCTTCCAGTTTGCTTCTGGACACAATTCAAGGTGCTGGTATAGACCTTTAAAGGGCCAAGATGTTATAAGGACCACCTTCTCCCATACGGGCCTACCCACTCCGGTCATCTTCAGAGGCCCTGCTTTGATTGCCCTGGCCACCTGAGGCTAGATGGGTGGCAGCCCAAGAAAGGGTTGTGACACCAAAACTTTGGATCTCCCTCTCCAGGAAGAATCATTAGTCTCCCTCTGTCAGTGTCTTTTGCCAGCAGCTGGAAACTTTCTTGTTTTGTCTGGCACAGTGTCACAGGCTGGGGTGCCAGTCAAAAGGAGTCTAGAACAAGCCAAGGTCAGGAGCCAAGAAGACAGTGCAAAGTCCAAAAAGCCAAGCCAGGTTCAGGAGCCAGAAACACAGAGCCAAGTCCAAATCACTAACCAGAAACATAATCCAAAGCCAAGCCAGGTTCAGGAGCCAGGAACACAGAGCCAAGTCCAAAGCCAGGAGGTCCAAAGGTCTAGGTGCAAGAGCCAAGCTGGAGTGGATACTAGCAGCATAAAGCTGACTTGTTGCTTCCACAAAGAGTACTGCCCAGAGTGTGGAGTTAAATGCTGCTACCAGTTAGCCAGCTGCATGATTGGCCATGCTCCTGTTAGAACTCTGGGCTGGCTGAGCATCCCCCTTGCAGCCTGGCCTCTCTTCGCCTGGTTGCTAAGTTTTGCCGCAGTCGCTCCCGTAAACGAGTCGCACGTGGGGGTGAGTCAGGAGGACTTTCAGCTTGCAGTTCTTCCTTCTTATCTGGGCCAGGTGTGAAGACTGCTGTTGCAGGCACTTGCCAGCTCTCCTCCTCTGCTGCTTCAGAGGGGCCAGCTGTGGTTTCTGCAGGCTCTGTCAGCTCATCCTCATCCATGCCCATGACACATAGTCCCAATGACAGTTATTAGCCCTCCTTCTAGTGTTGTTTATGTGTTTTTAACTGAAATGTACAATGTTAACTGTATTTAAGTTTTTATATTCACTGCTTTGTGGACCCTGATTGGGTGGAAATTCAGCATAAAAATGTTATGGATAAATAAATAACAGCACAGAGGTTGGGAATCTGCATATACACAGCAGAATGGAGTACAGGTGATACAGAGAACTAGGAAAAGAAAAGGTTAAAAAGCATCCTGTCTAAGTTACACCGACTTACTGGGTTACCTTGGCATTCCTCTCAGAGAAACTGACACAAGCTAGAAAGAACAATAAACAAAAGGATGGTCTTGACATTTGGGCAGACTTTTCTCTATTCCTCCTCATGCCTCTGAACTTAGCTGCTTTACCTTGAACATTTAACTTTTCCCTCCCTAAGGGAGGTACACTTGGGGGGGGAGGTACACTTGGGGGGGCGGCTGAGATACCTCCTTCCTACCACAGAAGCCTTTAAGTAATCAGACCCTGCCATGCACTTCTGGGTTATCAGCCTCCAGGCCAGGATACTGCCTTTACTTGACAGTGTGGCAAATCATCCCCTGTTCTTCCCTTTATCACCATAAACGGTGGTGCCTCTTTTCAGAAGGACTTTATTGCCTGGTTCCCATGTGAAGGTGTGATCCCAGTGGTTCATCTGTAAACAGGCTTCTGTCTTATTTAGAGCATCCCATGTTCCCTGGCGCAACAAGACCCATCTAGTGGCAGCAGTGGAGAAGACAACAGTTGTCATTACTACAGTTTGTCATTATTATAGTTGTCATTATCATTACCGATTAGTATGACCCTCTGCTCAGAGACTGTCAAACTCAGACCAGGCTGGGGCAAAGACAACACACATTGGATCCAGTACACAATTTCTGCTTGCACTAGATCCCTAGTGAAATGAATAGACTGACTGCAGTAGCTGCTTCCACTAAGGCAAACTTAATGTCTCCCCACTTCCATTTCTGCTCACACAAGACATCGTGCAACCAACTTCCAGGCACTATAATATACAGCTTAAAAAATCCTAGCTGCCACACAAGATTTTGCACAAACAGAATTCCATTTATGTTTCCACTTGCACACTGCTGAATCCAAGCCAATGGGATTCAGTTGTCATCACTACAATGTAGGTTCCAAACCAAGTGGCTCCCCTCGCCCATCATCTAAGTTCTACTGCTGCTAATACCAGGGCATCAAAGTAAAAGACATGTCCCTGGCTTAAAACTACACAAGCCACACCAGGCGAGAAAAACAAATGGAGGATAAAAAAGAAAGACGAATTAACTAAAATTCTCTGGTGGGATTTGCATCAATTGGTTTTAGGCAAAGTAGTCAGCTATTTTCAAAGTAACAAGTTGCCATACTCCTACTAAAGTGAAATAAAATCTCACATCATTCAGTATAAGTAGCTTCATCTGGCTCTGCAACTTGTTTCTCCCTGGTGATCTTCCCCATAGAGAAAACCACATCTGAAACCACATAGAGATACCACATCTGAAAAACAATATGGCTCTGGAAGAGTTTGCAGTGAGGCTCGCAGTCATGCATGGAACATTAAGAACAACACAGTAACAGGAACGTCAAAGATGGGATAGAACGTCAAAAAGCGACAGAAATCACTGTGTCTGGAGGTTGGCCGGGAACCGGCAATCCCATCCTTACCACTAGAGGGTATCCAAGGGGCCACAGGCCTGACAGAGAGACACCCACTCACCAAGCGAGTGGGAACAGCAAGACAGAGCGACAGTAAGGACCCAAGCACCACAAGCAAGCGGGGGTGAGCATGAGAAAGGGAGAGACAACCCCCGAAGTCCGGAGAGGCTACAGCAACACAGCTACAGGAACAGGGCCCTTAAACCCCTACCTTGCATGCCATCCAGGCCTGTAACTACAGTGGGGCATCTTGGGGCTAGGCCCCCTGACTTACTCGCAAGGCCCCACTTCCCATCCAGCCCAGGGCCCCCGAGCAGTGGCAGGTGTGGGAATTCCTTTAATTTGATTAGCCAGTGCCCCCTAAGAAATTTAAATACCCTCTGACTTTAAAAATCCTGGCTACGGGCTTGATGCCATCCCAGGGAGTTGGGGTAGGAAAGGAAGGTCACAGAGACTGGGCTACCCACCCTGCCCAACGCTGTGGAGATAGAGAGAAAAAGGGATGGGATGCAGGCGTGGGGATTAAAGAGCAAGAGAGCCCTTTTGCCTCATTCCTTTAACAAGAAGGAAGCTTCAAACCAGGAGGGAGGGGTGGGGCTGGGGCCTAGTGATTTAAGTATAAGACAAAGTTGCACTTCCCTGTAACTACTGTTCATCAAGTAACTTCTGTTCAGGCACACATGGGGACTGTGCATGAGCAGGCCTGCCATCAAATAGGTCTTTACAGCTAAAAAGCCCCTAGGGTATGCTGCGTGCCAGAGTCAAAAACTTGTTCCCATCCTGGGAATACATGCTCCTACACAGCAGTGCCCCCTACCATTAGTACCTTTAGCGCTACTGAAAGCGCAGTGGGGCAGGAGGGAAGGGGATGTGTGTTACAGGTAAGTGCAACTTTGTTTTCATCATCAATCTTCCATGCAGTCCCACATGGGGATTCTAGCAAGCTACTTACCAGGTGGTGGGGCATGCTCTCCTCACTTGAACAGCGAATAAAGAACTGCTTTGCCCACCTGAGCCTCATGTCTCACCTGCAGATCCAAAACTAGTGACGTACAAATGCATCTGCCAGTAACCAGGTGGCAGCTCTGTAGATCTCTGTCAAAGACATTCCATCCAGGAAACCACTCACAATTCTAAAATGTTAATGTGCAGCAGTTTCTCATCTTCTAACTAGTTTAGCATAGCAATTAAGAGAGGTGGACTCTAATCTGGAGAACCGGGTTCTAATCTGGAGAACTTGAAGCCATCTGGGTGATCTTGAGTCAGTCACAGTTCTCTCAGACCCCAAAATAAACCTAGGTCATCACAAAAAAAAGAAACTAGGGCTTCAGGCTGCCAGAAAATCTTCAGATCTCTTGGCTATACTACACCAACTGCCATACAATAATCAATCAATCAATTAACCCCAGCTGAAAATCCCTCACAGTGGGCACCCCCACCCAAGAGTGAAACGCCCATAAAAGGACTACATCAGATTCAGAAAATCCAAAAAAAATCCCCCGGGGATAAATTACCCATAAAAGACCACCACAATAAAGAACAGGTTGGTGAATAGATAATCTATGCCATAAGGCATGAACCCCAGCTCTATAACAAGATGGAAATCAGAGTTGCAGAAGTTGCATATGTAACCTAGCCATAAGCAGGACTGCAGTGGTAGAAGACATATATCCCAAAAGGATTTGTGGAAAGAAGAGCATCTTATTTTTCCTTCCCTGAAAGTCCGCATGACCTCACCTTTCCCTGCTTCCTGTTCTGCTTCCCATAAATACCATTTATATGCCCTCCATATTCAGCTGTAATTATTTACTTCATTCGTATCCCATCTTCCTCCTCAATGGGGACCAAAGCAAATTACACCATTCTCCTCTCCTACATTTTATCCTCACAACACTCTGAGGTAGGTTAAGGTGACCACCAGCCCAAAGTCATCTGTGAGCTTCCACATGAGGATTCAAACCTGAGTCTCCCAGATCCTAATCTGAAACTCTAACCACTGCAACACACTGGCTTTCATGGCTGCCACTGAACAGTAACAACCAGCTGGGCCTGGGTATGTCATGCAAGTCATGTGGTGGCAAGTTCGACAGTGGTTGCTACCAGAGCTGGCCTTGATGAGTTCCCCCACAAATGTCAAAACAGTCCTGGAAAGTGTCCTGCACCCTCCCACTGCCTTTTACTGATAGAAACCCAAAGCTTGAAAGTTGGCAATACTTTTGTAGTTGCCTAGCAACAGCCACCGTGGCCACTGCAGAGGGCATTTATTTTCTAAAGCTACAGACACTACTTCTATTATTTCAGGGTTGGGTGTTTTTTTATGGTTTCAGAATTTTCTGCAAATCTAGGATCTGTCTTTTCTATTCATGGCCCCAATCTCCAGATTTAAATATCCTCAGATGGGGTCATTTAAAAAAATATATTGATTATGGGGGGAGGTGGGGGGAGAGACAAACTGACTGACTACAGGAGCAAAGGGAGGATTCATAGCTCACAGGTAGACCATCTGCTTGGTATGCAGAAGGCCTCAGGCTGATCCTCCAGCATCTCCAGTTGAAAGGATTAGGTAGTAAGTGATGTGCAGGAACTCTTTGTGATACCCTGGAGAGATCTTGCTAGTCTGAGTAAGTAGACAATACTGACCAAGGGCCTGATTCATTATAAGGCAGTTTTATTACTACTTTTATTACTTAGTAGTAGAGGTGGTGGTGTTTATTGTTATTGCACTGTATTTCTGAATAGCTGTATTAATTTTACTGAATTCCTTTTATGGCATTTTTGTGTATTAGCCACCTTTGAAGCCATGGGGTGAGCTCAAATTCTAAAAAAATAATTAAATATGCAAATGAGCCATATAGTACAATTTAAACCATCTTGACAACCCTTCCCCCACCCCAAAAAAAGCATTAATATCCCATTGTAAACAGGAAGCCATGTCACCTTCCTTATGAACTCCGCAGAACTTTTCATGAATTGGGTAGACGGTTTTGCATAAAACATAAGTTGACACAAGGCCTTGCTTTTTAGCCTGCGTATCTGAGACGGTTCCTTAGATACCGATGAAAGCCCGAAGACAGGTCTTGGCTCCCCAAACCCCTTTCTTTGTAACACTTTTCTACAAAAGTAAGAAAGATGCTTTTGCTACAAAAGTGATGAGAATTGGAAAGATATTGTCGTCATGCTGGGGAACAGGCCAAACCATCTGGAAACAAAGTCATGTAAGGGGGATGGGGGGGGGACCCACAGCAACCTTCTTGCCTGCTACTGATTAGGCAGCCCGATTAAAACTGACGATGTGATTGAATAAGATCCAAGATTGTTTTCTTCACATAAATCACACTTGTGTTATACTTGGCCAGAACGGATGTGGTAAATTTGAGGAGAACCCTTTTCTTCAGCGAACTTGATTACAGGAACAATTAAAATACCATTGACACAATTTTTTGTTGTTGTTAGAAAAAAATCCACCAAGAAGCCCCAAACATATAAGTTTCACAAAACCAGGAATGCAAACACGTTTCCACAGTTATACAAAATGCACTTTTTTCTTTTGTTCTGAAAGCCTCCTTGGTGGAGCGTTAATTTGTTTCTCCTTGTTGGGCTTTGATGTTGAAAGAATTGAACCTCAAAAGATTATTATGCGCAAATTAACTAGTGGAACAAACCAAAGATGATCAGACAAGATGGTTGACATATATTTAATACGTGTGTGTTGCAAGTAGTAATAATAACAGAAAAATTGTCCTGTCTAGTAAGGCATAGTGTTAATAATGAGCCAATGTATATGACAGTAAAAGCTGTCATTTCCACAGCTATTAATATAAATTGAAAATTGGAAGCAGACATGGGCAAAGGAAGATAAATCACACTTAGTTATATTTCAAAATATAAGTGTCAAATAATTCCCTTACCCCAACTTCTTCTCGTTAGGAACCTGCCCCCTGTCAAACAACTCTGCTTGGAATATGTCATTTTGCAGTAGAGAACTCCTTGACGAACTGATAAGTGACAATTTCATACTATTAAACGCAGCTAATCTGCTTATTATAAGCAAGGAGAAGAAAAATCGCACAACCTCAAATCATTTTTTCTATTTATCGGAAACACCACTGAGATTTTGTGTGTGTGTGTGTGTGGGCCATGTAGATTTCAAAAAATTACATTTCACACAGGAAAATGTGGGGCATGTGGCCAAGTTCTGCATCACTGCTGCATGATGAAACCTCCAATCCTTCTCATCAAATTTATAGCTAAAAAGCAAACAAGAATTGCAGCACAATTTAAAAAGAAAAAAGGCACCATAAAGACAATAAATGTCAGAAATGATTAGAAAACTTACAGCATTTGACTGGGCTCTTTTTGTAGCCGGAACTCCTTTTCATATTAGGCGACACACCCCTAACATAGCCAGTCCCTCAAGAGCTTACAGTGGCCCCTGTTGGAATAGTTCTGTAAACTCTTGGAGGATTGGTTACATTAGGGGTGCATCGCCTAATATGCAAAGGAGTTCCTGCTACAAAAGAGCCCTGCTAGTAGTGAATGTTCTTTATTACTATTTTATCTCAGCATGCAAACAGCTTATCTATTTGCAATAGTGGAAACAGCGCCAAGCCAAAATGGTCCACGGGATTATTGCACAAATGTTCTCTGCGTTGTACTCTATGGACTTACAAATATCACCATAAGTTCCCCCTCCTGTCAAAAAGTGTAGTCTTAATGCTACTATCATTATCTCGTATGAAACAGTCTGCATAATTCTGATAACTTTGTTGCCATGTTCCTCCTTGTAGAGATTAATAACTAGCAAATTAAAAGCCCAATCTGTTGAAGCAGAACAATTAAGGTGATAGAACCAGCAACAGCTCTACTGAATGTGCTTTGGGTGTTCACAACACAAGCGATAGTTGATACCACAAAGAGATAGAAAATGCAACCCACGAAGATGCTGAGGATGGCATCTTGCAATAGATCGACATTGAAACCATCTTTGGCAGAATGTTCAGGGTTCAGGCAAAGTACAAGCTTACTGTGTAAAAAACCACTGGTGGCTAGGTGACGTCTGAGTAAGAACAGTTTGCTTGCACACCTGGCAGATGTCATCCACGCCAAGACATACCAGGCCCATTATAGCCAGGATTTTGTGGCTTGTTGGGCAGTTTTTTCTTCTGGCGGGCTGAAATTCTCAGTGCCGAAAGAAAACCCAGAATTCAGAGGATTATGACTCAGCTACTGTGGAATCAAGCCTTTTAAAATCAAAGCCTAGAGGGCTTCTGCAAATCTTAGACCCAGCATGTGACAATAGAAAGTTCTCAGCTGCTGCAAGTTAATCACTTCTTCCAGCCTAAGCAACAATTCTGATAACAAGCCAGCAGCCCATTCTGCTTAAAATACATGCCTTAAAAATAAAAGTTTTAAAATGGTTGAAAAAGGCATTTACAGGAGAAATTCTTGTGGCGATATGTCTTTTAAGAAAGGGGGTGGAGCCCCCCAAAAGCCCTACTGTAGCTACAGGCCTGGGTGAGGTGGTTTAGGACTCTGAAAGGCCTGAAATGGATAAAAAACTCTGGCTGAGCAGCAGGCTCTTGGGTGACCATTCCAAATCCAAATCAGCTGTACGCTAGGGTGAGTGAGCTGACTCAGAGTCTTGGGGTGGACTCCTGGAGGTGTCTCAATTGCCTCCTTCTACATTGGTGTAAGCTGCCCAGCAGCCTCCTCCTCTGCGTCTTCAGCCTCTTTGCCCGATGAGGAGGAGCCCAAACTCTGGTCAATGACAATTAACCACATGTACAAGGTCTTGGTATTATGGGCCTTTCCCAAAAACTGAAAGCAAAAGTTATTTCAGTCAGTAATCAGAAGTTTGCTGCTGTATGATAGGAAAAAGTCACTGTAGCAGATCTCAGGAGACCAAAATGGGTTTGCTTAACAATGCATCAATCAGAAGAGAACTGAAAAAGATGGTATTTGGTCTTCTCCTCAAAGCATGTACAAAGAGGCAAAGTTCTTCTTTATGGAAGGGGGCTGAGCAGTTCTTTGGCCAGAGCTCCATGTGAGCTTTTCTGTGCCTGCACTGAACCCATATCGGAGCTGCAAAGACCACAAAGTTGAACCTAAATGCCCAAACAAACAAAAAAAGGTCACCATGTCAAAATGTAGCAGGCCTCTGCATTAATTAGTGCTGCCCAACCTTCAAATATAAAGCAGCACAACATTCAAAAGCAGCGGTTCAACTGATTTTTTAAAAACAAGCTGTCCATCAGGATTCAAGCAGTAAGTAAACGTTTGCGAAGTTCCTTGGAGAGCAAAAGCTTTTAGATTTGAGTCACAGGACTCAGCGAAAAGAAAAATTGCTTCTGTGCTTTGGGACAGTGCTTTCCCTTCTGAGAACTTTTTAAACAGGATGAAGATAATCGCTTTAGAAGGTGAATCCATATGGAAATTCATTATTGGAGGTGTGTCTTTGTTTTCCTAATACTTCCAAAGTAGTTTTGAAAGGGAGAACAGGGGTTAATAGAAGAGAATGACTGAAGGAAATAAATGATTTCCCTCATGGCTAAGCTAGCTTACTTTAAGATCCAGAAGATCACTTTGCACATTAGGTGTACCTCTAATAATGTAAGTTGTAGGAGCAAAGAAAAAAAGACTTGCAAATATTAGGGTTGCCAGCCCCCGCATCCAGTCAGCGGTTCCCCTGCTTTGGGGGTTCCAAATCACCCCCGGACAGTTGGCTGATGGGGGAAGCCCCACCCCCAACCCCCAAGTATGAACACTCACCTGGCCACCTCTCTCCCATTGGTGAGCCGAGTATGCGGCCCATGACCACCCCTCTCCCTCCTCCTAAATTTAAAGGACACTCCAGCTGATCAGCAGGCCACGTGGCCCCCACCCGATCAGCTGAAGCCCTTTAAATGTAGCAGAAGGGGAAGGAGAGGGGTTGCCAGGCAGGTGGTTGCGCTTGGGGGTTGGGCTTGGGGGCCACCTCCAGAACGCCCCCAAATCCCCCCTGCTTGAGTGAGGAGGGGACCTAGCAACCATAGCAAATATCCATGGCATACATGCGTGTACACTGATCAAGAAATCAGGCTGCCTACAACTCTCTGTTGAGTATAAACTTGATGATAAACTCAGATTTGCTGCTAATTAAAGTTTAAAGTAGCCATTGGAAATGCCAGATACTATCAGATCTATGATCAATACTATCTAGTACTGGGCAGTTATCAGTTCTGGATATTCCTGCCTTCTCTCCTGTGATGTTTTTGGTAGTTCAAAAAGCCCAGGGGCTGCAGGGGGGAGCATTATTTGCTCCATTGGGAGCCAGTAAATGCACTGAATGCTTGCACATGCTGGGTTCCTCACAAAGCAAATACCCTCCCTGGGGGAATCCCATGTTGTCTCAGCCGCCAAAACAATAAAGGGGAGAAGGCAGGAATTCCTCTTCTCCCATGCAATGCTCTTGATCCAAGTTGGGCATGTTGTTGTTGTTCAGTCGCACAGTCGAGTCCAACTCTTCGCGGCCCCATGGACCACATCACACCAGGCCCTCCTGTCTTCCGTCATGCTCCGGAGTTTGCTTAATTTCATGTTCGTTGCCTCGATAACACTGTCTAACCATCTCATCCTTTGCCATCCCCTTCTTCTTCGACCTTCAATCTTTCCCAGTATCAACCTTTCACAGCATCCAGTGAGTGCTCCCTTCTCATTTGGTGGCCAAAGTATTTGAGCTTCAGCTTCAGTATCTGTCCTTCCAGGGAACAGCCAGGGTTGATTTCTTTTAGGATTGACTGATTTGATCTCCTTGCAGTCCAAGGGACTCTCAAGAGTCTTCTCCAGCACCATAATTTGAAAGCATCTGTTCTTCGGCGCTCAGCCTTTCTTATGGTCCTTACGGCTCTGAGAGTTGGACCATAAGGAAATTGGGCCCTACTGCATGTTTACTCACAAATTGCCACCATGAACTAGCAGTTACAGTATAGCTGCAGGTTCCCATGGCAAGCTCATGCAGTTAGTAAAGTCTGGTTTACTCACAGAGACAAAATTCATACACTTAAGAGGCCACAGAGGAGGCACTGTGTACCCCTCCACTCACATAACATTATATGTGAAGTAGATATTGGACACAGACGCCAGCTTGAATTTCGGGAAAGAAACACTCTCCGCTATCAGAAGTTGGGGAAATACCACTCCAAGCACTTTCTC
The DNA here is from genome assembly GCA_029375565.1 of Gekko gecko. Lineage (NCBI taxonomy): Eukaryota > Metazoa > Chordata > Lepidosauria > Squamata > Gekkonidae > Gekko > Gekko gecko. Next base: position 70,632,525 of record JAPDNY010000003.1, on the reverse strand, counting down.
CCCAGGATCTCAACCCCATATCTCAGAAGTAATTAAAAGAACAGATCTGACAGAAAAGAATCTCTCTCAATAAAACATGGCTGGATATAGATAAACACTGAGAGAAGTCCAAATGCAAATCGAATCAAAACTATATTATTCCAAAGGAAACAGAAAGAAATATGGGTTATCTGCTGACCAAACTGCAGGGAGAATAAAAATGAAAACCAAATGGATTCAAAGGGCTGGGAATTCTTTGACAATACCAGTGAGACTATTTGCACGACAAAGAGTTTACAGCACTGCGGCCACATTTTGTGCTTTTAATACATTCACTTTTTAGGGGCTGCAAGCCTGAATCCTACAGGGATATTAGTATGGTTTTGGATTATTCAGACTAGACTAATTTGTGATAGAGCTGCAATGTCCTGCTGCACTAAATCAAGAGTGTCAGAAGCCCCTGGAGCCCAAAGATCTTCATTTCATTTCCTAAAATGATCCAATCTGTTCCAAGTTGCCCAATAAAGATGAATCCATTAGATTTGAGAACAGTTTTAGAAAGGCAGGCAAATCTGACGTCTATTAAACTGATACCACAGAGTTCGGTTTTGTGCCCATCATTAATAGCAATTTACTTTGATACTGCCTTTGCAATACCAGAACTTTTGCAAAATGTGGAATTTTTGGCCAAGAATAGAGTGGCAAGAAGAAGGGGGAAAAAGTATGCGCAAGTGCCGCAAGGACAAGGCACCCTGCTGTGGCCGACGTTCCACATCATAACCACTAGTTCCAAGAGGATGGAAATGAGATCAGCCTTTTTGTTCAAGGTATATTATCAGCCACTGGGAGCACCTGAGGTTCCCCCTCTACTGTTGCGAGAAAATAGCGGCAGTGAGTCAGTTACTATGAGAGGGACTTCTATAAACATGAGCTAAACAATCCACAAATAGCTGCCTTTATCCCAGCAAATTTCACTTCCCTTGAGCTCAGTTATTTGGAATTCCACTCTTTTGTAAAACAGCCTGAAGCATACAGAGAACTCTATTGTGGAACAAAGTGCGTTTTCTATTGCTGAAAGGCATTTTCCTTTTGGCACATGGAAGACTAACATTTTTAACGCTAATGAGAGTGTGGATGTGCCCTGGGAGATGAACATACTGTACAGATATCCAAAGGGGTCTCTCACTTAGTCGTAGCCTGAAAATCCCTGCATTACAGCTCTCTGAGATGCGAAAACGAAGAGAAATTGCTCTATTTTTGACAAGATGCCCCTGTGCCTATCAGTCTACCAATGCACATTGTTTTGTCTAGGTAAGCAGTAAGATTATGCAGTATTCTCAGGTGCCTGAATAGAACGTAATTGAGATGAGTACAGGAGTGAATGACAGCTAGAATGGAAAACAAATTTCCAAACAGCTGCTGGAGTCATTTTAGAAGTACAGGATGAAGATTTTATGCTCCCTGGAGTAAATATTAGGAAGTCTGAGTTACTTTTGTTTGACATCAATAGAACTCAAAAGTGAGAACGACTCTTTCATGTTTCTTTCAGGTCAAAGCCTTCTTTCTCTTTCTCTTATTGACATCTCTACAATCTGGATTTCAGATCCATAGTCACAACTTTAGAGGATATCCACGACCTTTCTTTAGAGTATAAGCATCTTTGAAAGACTAATCTCTTTCCTGATGATAAGCAGCTGAAACTTTTTGAGGCTTGTTCCTGGTCTTGCCACTAAATATCTCATCATTTCTAATATGCTTTCAAGTTAGATAGGTCCTGCAGATTTGCCCTTCCGCATCCCCAAAACAGATCTCCTTCTAGAGTTTTGGAGCAGACAGAAGGATTGGTTACGATTTGCCCCGATTTTGCTCATTGTTTTACTACAGCTACATCTCAGGTGACTGTCCCAAGAGGTCCTGATTTCTGACAATAAGGATCCACCTTCCCAGTATTTAAAGCTATTCTTTGAAGTAGACGGAAATAGAAGTTTTCTTCCAATGCACTTTACAACCTGCATAACTCAGTTTCATATCCAATACTGCAAATATGTCGATCATGTTATAGCCCAGACACCTGAGGCTGTATCAGATTATACATATTGCAATAAATTCAGGTTTTTCTACAACCTAACCTTTTTGAATACACAGTGACGGAATTCATACTTTTTAAACATGTCCAATAACTTGAAGTGCTGACCAACCTGTGACTTATCACGTTGGTTCCTGAGTTGTACAAAATTTCACCTCAGGGAAAAGCTACAGCCTTCCAGCATCAGTTCCCCATCTGTCACTTATGAATAACAGCAATCTACATTCAAGGTGACTTGTACGACTTGACAAATCTATACTATATCATAAAACCCATAAAGCAACACATACGGCAAACAAATCCACAAATCTTCATTAATACATTTCCTTCATCATCAGCCACTAAATGCTTTTCCCGTTGTTTTTTTTCCAAAGGTGACTTTTATACTATCTTCTTAAATAATGATTTTGGCAAACCTCTTTTAGGCAACCACAGTTTTAAGGCTACTGGTATAAATGCCCTGCTTCTCTCCAAGATCATACTGACTTCACATAATAGTGGTTCACAAGCAGCAAACAAGAGGAAGATTTTTGTTGGTGAGGGAGCACATGAAAGAGGTGAAGGGTTTTCAAGGTTATAAGCAGGACCTTGAATTGTACAGAGAGCGAATACAATTGTCAGAAACCGTCTGGACATGCAACGGCATTTTTCACTAGCTGAAGTCTTCTTCTAGGTTAGTCTCATGCCAAGCATATTGCAATGTTTAATCCAAGAGGCTACACGCAGTCAGGCATGAGGGGGGCAGGAAGAACCATTGCATGTGTATCAGATGGAACCGACAGTCCTGGCAACTGCTATTACTTGTCCTTCCAAGTGAGATAACCATAACTGTACAAAGGGGTTGTTGTTTTTTTGCCTGCATCACCAGTATATAAAATGAGTAATAAATGCAAGTAACAAAAGTAAACTTCCTGACTGGGTTGTCAGCTCCCTTTTTCTTACACATTCTTAGCTCTTTTAACTTTAAGCTTCTGCCATCAGTTGATCAGAAAAGCTTTTAAAATCCTATAAACATTGAGAAATCTTTATTGCATTCCACTTCCTGCTAACTGTTTAAGGATCAGCTTGAAGTTAGACGAGATTTTAAGAACACCGGGGCATCACATCTACAACACTGCCCTATATCAAATCCACACTGCTTTTTTAGTTTTCTATATTGTCTCATCCCAAGCATCAAACTACAACAAACCCTTCAATAACAAAGAACTATATTTATTAGCCATGGCAGTCTAATTTGCATTCTCATCAAACTACATTAATTAGGTATTTGGGGAGAATCCCAGGGGGGTGGGGGGAAAACCTGGATAATTAGACCACAAAGAAATAAAAACATTTAGTTTCACATACCACATTTTTGTTACCTTCGGTTAAATTATCACCTATGCTTGGCCTAAATCCCAAGAACACGTTTCACTTGGTAAAGTTGTCTAAAGTTATTCCATTTACCCTTACTCAGGAGAAAGTGTGATTGGGATCGGGACCAGTTTTTTGGGAAAAGTAGCTAGGCAGTCTACCCAAATCTACACAGAAGTCAGTGGATCCACTTTGATTTTTAGATTCTAAATACAGAGCAGTTAAAAGTCTAATCCTTGGTCTTTTTCACAAAATGTTCACAGGTCAAGAGCTGTACACTTTACAGTGTTCAGTACTGAAAAGGAGCATATTGAGAAAAAAAGTATTGTGTTGCAGCCCAATCCCAAGCACATTCATTCGTAACTAAGTTGTACTGATTTCAATTAAACTTACTTTCTAGAAAAGGTACTTACTAGCGGTGCAACTTTATTCAAATTAACTGCTCCACACTTCATCAGGTCCAGTCAAATGATCCAAAAATGCAAGCATATGCACACACACTTACTTGAGAAAATGGAAAAGTACTAAATCTTTAAAAAACTGACTACAGTGACTATATGCTTCACAGTGTAAGCAGGCTTTTTAGACAGACAAGATGCCATGGCTTTCAGACTTCAACCTGAAAAAGCCACTGAAAACTTAACTTTGAAACCACAGCTGCAATTCAAGGGGTCTGTCAATGGTTCTTCCTCTTCTGTTTTCAACTACTAGAGAGTGACAGACATGTTTGACCTTTCACAGTGTCCTTAACAAAATATAGACTATTACTCCACTAATATGCAGAATCCCATGAGCATTTAACTTTTGAATACTCTATATACAAAAAAAAAGATTCTATGTTATCTTACAGAGCCACAACGTACTCATTAGGCAAAATCACCTAGTGCTGCCTGAGGGTTTATTAGGGGATAGTCTGTCTCAACTTCAATCTGCCCTCTGTTATTGCACTGAGGTTTTATATATATATATATATATATATATATATATATAATATATATATAAGGAGCTGCGGTGGCTCAAGTGGTTAAGACACTGAACTGCAGGCTGTGGAAGGTCAGTAGTTCAGCAGTTCGAGACCAGGGTGCCGCATGATGGGGTGAGCTCCTCTCTCTAGTTCCAGCTCCTGCCAACCTAGCAGTTCGAAAGCAAGAAATTGCAAGTAGATAAATAGGTACCACTTTGGTGGGAAGGTAACAGCGTTCCGTGCACCTTGGTGTTTAGTCATGCTGGCCACATGACCACGGAAATGTCTTTGGATAGCGCTGGCTCTTCGGCTTGGAAACGGAGATGAGCACTGCAACCCTAGAGTCGGATTCGACTGGCTTTCGAGCAAGGGAACCTTTACCTATATATATATATATATATAGCCAAGTTGCCCCCTGTGCGGATATCTAAATCCGCACATCAGGGACACTTGGGTGGGGGGGTAAAGAGATTTTCTTGCACACTTGGGGCAATCCCTAGGTGTGCAGAAAAATCTGAAAAGTTAAAAAAAACTATATTGGGGATACTTAACTCCCCCTCAAAGTAAAAAAGCATTCCCTGCGCATGCACAGAGAACACTCTGGGAACGGTGCCTTACTGCTGGTTCCGGGGAGGGAAGCTTGGTGGGCCCGACAGCTGGGAGCCACTTGGGCCTCACTGCCAGTGCTGGGGGTGGGGGAAGCTTACCTGTGGCTGCTTCCTCCTCAGCCCTGAGGTCCTCCTGCTTCCGAGGCCGGGAGTCGTGGGGAATACTCCCCCCTGCGAGTATCACAGGTCTCTCTTCTTGTATATATCTAATAGCCAAGTTTCCCCCAATGTATGGATATCTATATCTGCACATTGGGGGCACATGGGGGGCAGAGAGATTTTCCTGCACACTTTGAGCAGTCCCTAAGTGTGCAGAAAAATCTAAAAAGTTGAAAAAATATACAGGGGATATTTAAATTCCCCCAAAAGTAAAAGCATTTCCTGCACATGTGTAGAGAACACTCTGGCTTTTGGGGGGGAAACTCGGCAGGCCCAGCAGCTGGAAGCCACTTGGGCCTCACCACCAGTGCCCAGGGGAGCAGGAGAGGGCTCAGCAGACCCACGCGGCTCACCACCAATGCGAGGGGGCAGGGGAGTATTGACAGGCCTGGTGGCTGGAAGCCCCACAGGCCTCATCATCGGTGCTGTGGGCATTGGGGGGGAGAAGGATTGGCGGGCCTGGGCCTCACCGTCAGTGTGGGCATGGGGGAGAAGGCTCACCTGCAGCTGCTTCCTCCTCCACGTGGAGGTCCTTCTCCCCCCCCACGAGTGGGCAGGGGAGAATTGACAGGCCTGGCAACTGGGAGCTGCATGGGCCTTGCCCTCAGTGCTGGGGGGTTGGGGGGAGAAGGAATGGCGGGCCCGGGTCTTGCCGTCAGTGTGGGGGGGAGAAGGCTCAGCTATGGCTGCTTCCTCTTCATCCTCCACGTGGCGCTCCTTTGCCCTCCCCCCGTATCACGGGTCCCCCTTCTTGTGTATGTGTGTGTGTGTGTATTGCATTTGAGTGAAATATTCTGTAAACCACCAGGGCAGAGGAACTTGAATAAGGACCCTTCCTAGTTAAGCCCAGTGTATTACAACCTACACCGCAGAGCCTGTTGCTGCAGCCTGCATATAACAGGCCTTCCTGGGATGCAGTTTCTTCTGGTCTGGGATCACCTGACCGTCTCTCAAAGAGCCAATCACAAAGGCTTGTATGCTGAGGTTGCAAGCCAACTCCTCGGTCTTTATCAATTTGCTGACCCTTGAGGATAAACCACTGCAGGCCAAGATTGGCTCTTCTGGTTGTCTAACCAGCCTGCCTTGAATCACACTTCTCTAACCCCAGGGCTCGACAAATCCCAGGTGCCAGGTTGCCATGACACCTAAAACTTTAAGGCTGCGGTCATACGTGCCAGTTAGAGCAGAGGGAAAGTGAGGCTATCACCTCCAAAAGAATTTGACACACAGTTGTGAGATCACACCTGCTTTTGTAGCTGCGGGCGCAGCCCATCGCTGTGTGATCAGATGCAACCATGGGTGAGTTGTGGGATTTTTTTCCATTTGTTTCCCATGTGCATAAATGAGGAATCGCACCTCCACACTGAGGGCCCCCTATGGAGTATGTGATGATGCGTATACTGCAGAAGGTTAAGGTTAGGGAACAGCACCAAGCCAGGATGGCCTGATCAGACCATCCCAATGACATGAGAGTGTGCTTGCACGATCGGACAGGGGAATGTCCATCCATGGCCCGTCGGAACCCATTTACTACTGGACTTTCCCCGGTGTCTTTTAACGCCGCTTCTATAACAAAGCAGCACAGGTTGCCGATGACTGTGGGACGCTTCCCAGGTGTTGCTGTCTAATCGTTCCATTTAGATCCATCAGGCATTCGCACCTATGCCAGATCTAAAGGCACATGTGATCACAGCCTAATAGAGGCAGCTAGTATTTTAAGCTATTGTTTTACTGTAGCCTCTCTCACCAGTTACAGAGGAAGTATAAAGGGCGCAATCCACTCTGTTTTTCCACTGGTGAAAAGGGAGGAATGGTCCCCTCTGGCCACCAAATAGGTTACGGGATAATGGGACCTGTATGGACAAAAGCTATGTGGAAAGGGGGGTTGTTGTAGGGAGGAAAATTGGCTAAATGGGAAAAGGCCAGCTGACTCCAGCCCAATTTTTAGAAACTATTTCACATCAGTTTTGTTCTATGACATAAATATAAATGTTCATTGAGTTCTTGTCATTGGCAGATGAATTCATTTCTTAACCAGTTGCCTTCTACACTGGATCCAATATTCAATACATACAGCTTTGAAAGGCAACAATGGAATTATGAGAAACTGGAGAGGTTAGGCTACTTAGCAATTTTTGCTGTGGTATTGACAACTGAGGTTACCACTGTATTTATTTATATATTGCAGCACTTTCATGATAGTTTTAGTAAAATTATGAGACACTGTAAAGAAATCAGTTTTTGTGGTGGTAATAATTAGAAAAAAGTGGTTATTAAAATCTGAAACCCTGAGGCTAAACAATGCATCTGGATCCTACATCTTTGGGATGTGGTCTAAAGCTAAAGAAACTTGATCAAGGCCTGCTCTAGTCTCTGAAGTTGGAGCTGTTCATTCAGAATGTCGACCTACAATTTAATCTTAACCCTACTTTGTGCTTCTGCGCCCTGACTCCTGACATACTCCTTCCCTGTTATCCTTTGTGACTACTGTAGTTCATTAATTTGATTTAGTTATTACATTTTTATCTTGTCCTTCTTCTAAATGAGATCAAGATAGCATAAATAGTTCTTCCAGTCTGTCCCACCAATCTGCCAATTTATCCTCACAAATCTGTCAAACAGGTTAGGTTCTGTCTCCTAATCCATTCACAGCTGTGGAGATTTGATGCCCAATACGCCATCCAGAGCTCCGCGATATTCTATCTATTACTCCACAAGGTCTAATTTCTAAAAAAATTATATCAATGGAACTCTCCAAAGGTAACAGTTATATCAAAAACTTCATCACTGACAAAAAAAATTAAGTGTTACCCTATAACTCATAATAAAATATCTTTATCTAATGTATGATCTATTTAATGTTTACGATAAAAACAAGTATTAGGATATCACAAGAAGGGGGACCCACGATACTCACGGGGGAGGGAGCTCCACGTGGATGAGGAGAAAGCACTTGCCAGGGCGTTCTCTGTGCATGTGCAGGGAACACTCTTTTACTTTGGGGGATATTTAAATATCCCCCGTATATTTTTTTCAACTTTTTAGATACTGCTCCAAGTGTGCAGGAAAATCTCTCTGCCCCCCAAGTGCCCCCAATGTGCAGATTTACATATCCACATGGAGGGGGCAACTTGGCTATTAGATATATAAAGACTGTAAAGTGGCACGATTTTTCAAGCCCCAGAGACCAGTTCATCAATCCTGCAGTGACAAAGTGAACCTGGACACACAAAAAAGTAAAGGTGAGAACTAAAAGCTTGAATTCAACAAGGAATGTGAGATTAACATGGAATATAACTTGAGGAGACATGTGATACATACTCATAGCAAAGGGGAAGAAAAAGTAGCTCAGCAGAAATAGACAAACTATCTGGCGAGGGATCATGGTCCAGTGGTATAGCATTTGTTTTGCATGCAGGAGGGGTCCTAAGTTCAATCACCAACATTGGTACTTAAAAGCTCAAGTAGTAGGCAATTTGAAAGTACTCTCTCTGAGATCCTGGAGAGCCCACTGTCTATCTCAGTACTACCCTTGATTTTTTTAAAAAAAGGTTTTATTCTGAATAAAGTAGCTTCATGAGTTTAGTGGAGTCCAAAGAAAAAGGAGATGAATTCAGGTGAGAGATGACTAGATCATGGATTAGAAGTTTTAGTAGTAGGAATACAGAGGAAAGGACAGATCTTGGAATTTGGTAGCTATGAAGTTCCCAGGGGCAAAGGTTTCCAGAGATAGAAGTACAGAGACTGAAGAAAAAGAGAAACAGGCAGGGGTGGTATTAATGATTCTGGGGCCTGGGCAAAAGTCCACGATGGGACCCCAGAATCACTGCCCTGCCTGCTGCCAACAAGCAAGGGGTGGCCCTCACCTTGTACAAACTGAGTTGGAGCCGCTGCTGCCACCAGAAGTCACCTGCCTGAGCCCCAGACAGGGCAGGTACAAAGCAACAACTGGAGGCTGGTCTTCTTCTCCCCCACCCCTTTGGGACGACTGGACTGTGGGATGTTGTTGTTAGCCCCAAAACAACTGCCCCTATTGCCCACTGGCTAAGGCCACCCTTGGAAACAAGAAAATCCTGGATTAGATTCAGAGCCAAAATATACTTTTCAAGATCTCTGCCTGCTCTCCACCTCCTTCATAGAACATTCTCCTGCCATCTATAATATGTTATTTTCTGCAACATGAAGGTAGGCTGGTCTAGTGAAGCACCCAGATTGCCGAAACACCTTGTTAGCCTAGGCCCACCTACTTTTTATGTGTATGCTAAACAAAATAGTAGCTATTTTAACCTGGCTTTCTATATGTTTTTCTATATGTCTCAAAAGTCTCAATTATGTGTTGGCATCCAAAGGACTGGCTATATTTCTAAACAATCCTTGTCCCCATCAACATATATCTAGGCTGTGATCCTGCGCACAGGAGAATGTCTTGATTCCCATTTATTTCAGTAGGAGTTAAGCTGCTTAACTGTATACAGGTTACAGCCCTTGTCTTTTAAGCCTGTTGTTTTTTCATGTTCTTCCTTTTGCAGACAACACATCTTTAAAGTCATTACTTAAGGTGGATTTTCTAATGAGGGGAACCCTCTTATCAACCGCATTCAATTCTTTCTCAAGCCAAAGTCTAATTAAGAAAATCATTAGAAGATCTGAACTTCAGAAGGCGTTTTGCTGAAACAACAGAGATGTAGGTTTTTGATCTTTGCAAGAAAGAACATTTCTACTACCTGAGAGTTTAAGGAAAATGACTCAAAGGAATTTGCATTCCCTTGCGAGCCCCTCTGAGAGTCACTCTGGCAGCTTATCATGGAGGGCATCAGTCTGGTTTTCAGAGAAGCCTTCAGTGAGTACACTTCCAAGTCATTGATTTTCAGTTCATTCTGAGGCAGGCAGCACCAACCTACTGCATCTTCTGTAAAAATGCACATTTTGAAATACTGGAACCAGCACGAGATGAATGCACGTTACAAAGCTGCAATACTGTTATCATAATAACAACCCAAATTGTTGGAAGATTTATATGGACCACTGCAGCCCAATGGCAACCTTGGGACCCAGGGTGGTGTAGTGGTGAGAATGTCGGACTAGGAGACCCGGCTTTGAATCCCTACTCTGCCATGGAAGATTGCTGGGTGACCTTGAGCCAGTCACAAATTCTAAGTCTAACCTACCTCACTGGATAAAATAGGGGAGAGGGAAACAATGTCAGCCACTTTGTAAGCCATTGTGGAGGAAGGCGGGGTACAGATAAAAGAAATAAATATATAAATAAACCTGGTGCTCAAGGGAGAAGACAAAGGGTTATGAAGCAGTACATAACATAACAACATAAGAGAAGCCAATGTTGGATCAGGCCAGTGGCCCATCCAGTCCAACACTCTGTCACACAGTGGCCAAAAATACCAGGTACCATCAGGAGGTCAACCAGTGCGGCCAGGACACTAGAAGCCCTCCCACTGTTGACCCCCCCCAGCACCAAGAGTACAGTGCATCCCTTGCCCCAGAGTTCCTATCTATACCTTGTGGCTGATAGCCACTGATGGACCTCAGCTTGTAGTTGCAAACCATTATTTTTAAAGCATCTTTATCCCACCTATCCTCCAACAAGCTCATGGCAGTGTACACTGGGGTTTATTTTTTTTCCTTTCTCTGTTTTAGTTTCACAACAACCCTGTGAGTTTCATCAGACTGAGAAAACATGAATGGCCCAAGGCTCTAAATGCTCATATGAAAGAACAGGGTTTTCCCCCACAAGAACATTTTTGCTGATGATCAATCAAATCACCTTGTCCAAAATATTTAAAGCAGCAATATTCCAATGATGTAAAACTAAAGCAGCGCTGGTTCTTCAAGGAAAAGTGCAAGGCAAATTACATAAGCCTGACGAATTCATGCACCTCCTCCTACGTAGTTACATAGCAGCATTATGTTTATTTACACAGGTGTTACCCCAAATGGTCTGTGTTGCCCCCAAAAATGGCTTGTCTTCTATATTTGCTGGGGAATTAGTGAAGGAGATAATGGCCTTCAAGAGGAGGACAATCTAGCGAGCTCTCTCCACCAAAATTTATTGGGATCTTTCTCTTAGAGAAATCTCAAATAACCAATCCAAGGCAAAACAGAGATGGATTTTATTAATAGGAAATAAGAAGGCTAACATGCACGAAGCATACAAGGAAATAACACACATACAAAACCAATTTAGAAATAAAGGGAGTAGCGGGAATAAAAGGGAGTTGTTAGGGAAGAAGTATAGCTACCTGTCCTAGAGAGCAGAATTCCATGGAGCAGAGGCTGTGAAGATGGAAAGTGACCCAAACAAAGGTTGGGGGTGTTAGTCTGTGGGCACTCAAGACAAGACACACAGCAATGAAGCTGTGGCTGCCTAGTTATATAAAAAAATGGAACCTGGGGGCACACTAATGTGACTGCCCCATGGAACAAAGAACTGATGAGATTAACTAAAAGGTAAAACAATGAGTTTGGGAACGCTGAATAGGGTGCTCAGGCATGGACGAAGAAGGACAGGAGATGTTCTTGGGAGGAGTTTTGGATGTAAAAGAGTTTGGGCTGGAACTCTGGCTGCTGATTCAGAGGGCTAATGGATTGCTAATTAAACTAATCCAAATTGCTTGGTGACCCTGTTTTTGTGTCAGGTGGGAAAGAGGGGAGCTGCTATTATGAAGGAAATGTGGGCAGGGAAAAGGTGAGGGGAGGTTGATAGGATTAGCGATCCAGGTTGAATGGAGTTAGCTCTGGGGTGAGGCAGGTCCATTGTTCAGCATATGAAGATGTCAGGGCGGAGGAAGAGGCTGCAGCTGGGTCAGACCAAGATCTCACACCTTCCAGGGTTGCTGCCTAGGCATAATTCTGAGGCCTGCCTGTCTGAGATCCACCTTTTTTATACTTAGGTCAAGTCTACCTGGCGTATGAACTCCTGGGGTGCTATAAAATGGGGGTGTTCTCTTCCATATTGTCTCCCAATAAAGAGAGTGAGTCTGCCTGCTTACCAAGGGCTGGATATAAACCCATAAGTAGAAAGGAGTCCTGCTCAAGAACACACATTTGCTTTGAAGGGGATGCAACTGTTTCTGTTGTTAAGTACCGCAGCACTACCGAGTGAGGCGTACTGGCTCCCCACTTCTGAACTCCAGGTTAGGGCTCTTTATCTTCCTTCCAGTCCTGACTTTTAAAACACTAAAAACTTAAATCTAATTCATATGGATCTGCATAATGTAACAAAATTAATTGCAAGTTTATAACTAAAGTTCCTTTGGTAAAGATTACTGGAGTGGGCGGTAGATATTGCAGTTAACACATAATTCTGATTAAGTCGCTTGCCTGGATTCACTCATTAACTCTGTCTGAGGGCCACCTGCAATGTTAAGTCGTACATATGTAAATTACCTTTTGCACGGATGCATCTTAGCTGCATCCAAATGTTCTGTTCTATTTGTGTGTGTGCATGCTCAAGCGCAGGTTTTAGGGAAAACCTCTCTGTAAAAAAAATGTTTTCCCCAACATATCTATTTTGTACCATATGGAGGATGTTAATAAGAGACCCAGCTTGGCAGCAACTCTCTACAAAATAAAATGTGGCATTGCGTCCTCAGTTCTGCCAACAACCACATCTTGTTGACTGCCAATCTGACTATATATTTCCATTATCATGCATCTGAGAGGTAGTTCCTATTATGTTGTACCCTGTACCAAACTTCTTATCTGAAGAAACACGAATGTGACTTAAACGCCACTCTCAACAACATTTCATGTGGGAATACACTGATAAGTTATCTACAAACTATAATTATAATCCTAATTGTGGGTGCCCTGAGTTTTCAGGGAAGGAACATAAAATTAGAAGAGGCTTTGAAATGTAGGATCCAAATATCCTTAGCGCTAGTTCTCAACCAAGTGGTCAACCTATGCCTGAGGAGTACCACTTCAGACGGGACCGCACATGATTGCAAGCTCTTTGATATAACCTTCCTCCAAAAAAACACTGTTGTACATAGTGAAAAAGTGTATCCAATAAGTATCGGTCAGAATTAGTCCCATATTTAGTATTCTAACTATGTATAACCACCTTAACATCTGTATTAAAACATATCAAGACTTATGTAAATTTGACTCCAAATGTTTTGTCAGGCCTCTAGTTAACTCCAAGTTGGACAATGGGTGCAAACCAAATGAACCATGCATCTCAATTAGAGACACTTCCTCAGCATCCAGTACTTTTTCATGCTGGCTTTTACTACATCTGTTGCTGTAGGGAACAAAAATTCATTCAGCCAACACACCTTAATAACTCTGAAGATGATATTACCGCTTTTCAGATCAATGATCTGCATTTTAATACTTCCCAAAACACATATTTACCACAGAGCCTTTTAAAATCTATTGTCACAAACAGTCCTGTTACTTCCAGAGGAAAATATTTTTCAAAACTGAGTTGGTAAACAGTATTCTGACAAGACTTCAAGCAGCTCTTGCTTCAACTGGGTTCGTACTGAGAGTATAAAACCAACTTTGGCCAGAATACTCATTGCTATTACAAATACTACTCCTCTGTTAATCTTTTTCATAAACAGGATCAGATAATATCAACTATAGTATAAAAGGAGATCAAATGTACAGTGGACAAAAAGTTATTAGCAACCCACCACTTAAACTTCACAGGAGACAAATCCCAAAAATGGAGTTAATTGTTTTTTTTCTTTCTGCTTTGAGCTCACTATAATGAATCGGGGCATATTCAAGGTTACCACATGTCTCTCTAAAGCAATTTTCAAAGCTGCCACTTTCAAATAGAAGATACTGACAGTGAAGCCTTAGCAGCATATCTCATTGATTAACTGTTTGCATTTCTCAGTCAGGATCATTCTGGGATGCCAGAGCACAGATGTCCACAGGCACATAGGAACCTGTAAACAAAAAAGACAGCAAATACCGCCCCATTTGACATTTTTTTTAGGAAAAACAAACCAATGATGTCACGAGGCCACAGTCACATCTAGCTTGGTCCTTAGAAGGGCATAACTTTGCTTAGTATGGCATTGCTACAGTATCAGAAGTGAGAAGTTCCTGAGAGAATCTCTTGCCAGATCCCTCATTTTACAAAGAGTAACAAGAAGAAGAAGAGGAGATTGGATTTATACCCCGTCCTTCACTATTCAAGGGAATCTCAGAGCGGCTCACAAACTCCTTTCCCTTCCCCTCCCCACAACAGACACCCTATGAGGTAGGTGGGGCTGAGGGAGCTCTGACAGAAACTGCTGTTTTTCAAGGACAGCTGTGGCAGAACTATGGCTTGCCCAAGGTCACCCAGCAGCTGCAAGTGGGGGAGTGGGAAATCAAACCCGGTTCTCCAAGATTAGAGTCTGCGCACTTAACCACTACACCAAACAAGACTCCGAACATCAGAAACACATAAAAAGGAAGGGTGCTAACCTCCATTTTATTTATTCTAAAATCTCTCACAATTTTAATTTAAAAATAATAATAGAATAACGTCAGTTCCTGAATGAAAACGGGGTCCTGCCTCTCTCATGGCAAGCTGTGTCTTCCTAGAGAACAATTTTATGAAACTGCATACAGACGGTTAGTGTTTGTCCTGTACCGAAGAATGAAAGCCGCCACAGAGTGCCTGTGACAGTTCTAACACCTTTAGGGGTGGTCATCCGTAGCCTCCTCCCCATTTATGCTATGAGCAGAGCTTTACCGCATTCCTTTCAGCAGTACGTGAGCTATGAAGATTTGAACCTGTAATTCTGGGATTAGGATTAAAGCTGCCCAATGTGAGGAGCGATGGAGGCTGCAGGGTGAGCCAATTTTGGGGGCTACTGAAAATTCCAGAGCTTGGGGAAGCCCCCAGTGAAAGCCTCGGTGCCCTCGCCTGGTCAACCATTCTCTCGGTTGGTTTTACCAGTCCGATCATTCTTGCTTCACCTGCATTTACTGACTCTTGCTTTTCTTGAGACCACTTTCCCTGGCAGACAAGTTCCGAGACCCTCACCAAGACCAGCAGGGAGGCGGGGAGCACACCCACAGGCAGACAGTGGGGCAACAAGGCAAAGCCCAACACAAGCCGTGGCACAGCTGGGCCTGATGCGCCAGCAACAGGGAGGCCCCAGGCTCACCACCCGTCAGCAGGTGGTGAAACACCTTGTGGGGGCCAACAGCACCAGCCCTATGGTTGGGGAAGGGCCTGGATGCTAGGCCTCTCAAAATGACCACCAAATCAGCAGGGCGCAGGACAGCAGCGAGGACGCACCAGGCCACAGCTCCCAACAAGCAGCCGACAGCCA
Source organism: Gekko gecko (assembly GCA_029375565.1). Lineage (NCBI taxonomy): Eukaryota > Metazoa > Chordata > Lepidosauria > Squamata > Gekkonidae > Gekko > Gekko gecko. The sequence continues at coordinate 70,617,072 of JAPDNY010000003.1, read as the reverse complement.
CAGACTTAACCAGTGGGCTGCAGAGGTTCCCTGCAGAGACCAGGGCTTGATGGGGGTTGCCTGATCAGCTACTGGGCTTGGGAGGGTCTGGAAGCGAGGCAAGCAGGGTTGGGGGAGGCAGGACCTGGCCAGAAATGGGGATCCCCAGTAGCCTATGGGGAAGCAGGAACGAAAGGGTCACGGGAAATGTTCCCTCTAAGCTGAGTTAGTTTGAGCTAGCTCACTGTTTTTAAGCCTCCGGTTCACACATTTTTGTCTTAGCTCAGGAAGGATGGCTCCAGAGCAAGCTAACTTATGCTGTAGTCAAATCGCTCACTCACAACTTTTAATACCAGTAGCTCACAAAGTAGAATTTTTGCTCACAAGCCTCCGCAGCTTAAAGGGAGCATTGGTCACGGGTGAGGGGGGCCAGGGGAAGGAGGAGTAGGAGGGAGGGTCCAGAAAGGGATAAAAGGGGGAGAAAACACCAAGGCCGGGGAGGAAGACGGAGCTGGAGGCTGCAGAGGGCTGACGAATGAGAATCGAGATGCAGCACTGGCTAGGGAGAGCAGTGGAGGTGAATTAACACTGTATCTCCTCATTCTGAGGGTTCTGCCACTCCCCTCAACCCTCCCCCAGGACGGCAGAGGGTGGGACTCCCCGTAAAGGACCAAAGCCGGCCCAACAGTGTGGCTTGTGACCTCCCAACATCTGACCTCTGGCCATCTCAGCCACCTCAGCATTCAGTGCACATTTAGTGCTCTCTTTTTGCTTCTGACTTGGGCTCTACCTCTAGACTGCCCCGCTACCCTATTATAGGTTCCCAGTTTCCTGTCCTGGGCTATTCCTTATTGCCACGCATGATCCTAACACTGACAGAAATGTAGTAGGGCTAGATTAATCATGCTCTACAGAAAGCAAAATATTCTTGTCAGACTCCGGTGTCAGGCTGGATTCCGGGGCTGTCTCCTCCTACAGGATTTGTTTAGTAGGGCTTGCCCTGGGGGAAGACTCTCAGAAGAGAGTAAGGGCATTTACAGCACCGTCTTCCCTGTCCTGCTCCTGCCAGTAAACTCTCCCTGGTCTGGCCATTCTTCCCTGGCTCTTCCAGGATGCACCATATAAAGCCCACCTCAGGGTGGGACAACTCCAGCCTCACCCATTCCCTCTATCCTCAGGAAGAGGCCTAGGGGAGTGGCAGGCTTTAAGCCCAACTGCCTGCCTGAGATCCCATTTCTCCTGCCTCTCCCCCTAAAAGCGTTGAAGTAATGATTTCACTTTTAACAGCAGTAGCTTCTTCTGCTGGCGTAGAAAGAATATTCTCTTCCTTTGGGCTCATTTATTCTAAATTGAAAAATCATTTGGGACCTGATAAAGCAGGAAAGCTTGTTTTTTTTCTTTTCTTTTCCAGATTATGAACAAACAAGAAAGATGAAGATGAGTGAGCTACAGAGGACGGTATTTTAAGTTTTTCATGTGTGGGCCGAGCTGATAAGTCTAAGGCCATGTCACAGTGTCAAACATGCAGCCCACAGGCTGGACCAGGTCCTTGGAGGGCCCCAATCTGGCCCACAAGGACCTGGCTGTTTCCTGTTTCGTTTTCTAGTTCTTCTGCTGCTGCCATGTCACACCTTGCTTTACCCCTCAACCCTCCCCCAGGACAGCAAACCTCTCCTGTGCGATTGAGAGAGTCTGGTAAAGCACTGGCTGAGGCTCCTCCCACTCCTCCTCCCAGATGGAGGGAGGGAACAGCCAGAGCTGGCTTCTTGGACAAGCTGCCTCAATCATATACAGGAGACAAAGGGAAGCCTTTCTTTTCTTCCCCTGGCTGAGGCTGCTCCCTGAAGGGAGGGAACGAGGGAGAGCTTGCTTTGCTGGGCTGCCTCAATTGCACGAGAGAAATACCAAGCACCTTTATGACCAAAAAAGTTTTATTCATGGTATGAACTATTGTGTGCCTTGCTATGATGTGTGAGTGTTTTGTTGGGCTCTTTATGCCAGGGCTCTCCTGGGTGTAACTGGGTTCCCTCCCCCTTTTCACTGTATTTATGCCTTCATGATCCAGTCTTTCTCACAAAGAAAGCAATGTGAAGTATTTTAGAGGAGGAATAACAACAAGTCAGTGAGGTGGGTTAGGCTGAGAGTGTGTGTCCAGACCAAATTCACCCAGAATTTCCTTTGTAGGAAGTTGTAATTATTTTTCTGAGGAAGACTATAGTTTTGTAGACAACATATGACCTTCAGTCTGTGTCAGAATGCCTTTTCATGTTCTTGACCAGCACATGATGCAACTTATGTACAAAGGCTTGTAATGCCCAGCCATTTCATGTTTTCCCTTGGGTCCTAGGCTTAGAACACCGAGCATGAGATTTCTGTAATTAATGTCAATCAAAAGTAGGTTTGCAGCTTACAGATGCACCCCTGAACAGCATACTCAAGATTGCTACAGCACAGACATTTTGATGCAATAATTAAGAGCAAGAGGTATCAGACAAAATATTGCAAGAGTGCTAGTATTTTAAGCATGTTTTATTTAAAGTTTTAAAAATCTTTAATTGTGTTTGTCTGTGTCCTTTATAAAGTTTATATCTCCCCTACCTGGCATTACATTTTATGACACACATGGCCCGGCCCAACATGGTCTCATTTATGTCAGATCCGGCCCTCGTAACAAATGAGTTCGACACCCCTGGTCTACGTTTTTTTGGGTTCTTTTTAAAAGATATTTTGTTTAACCACATCAGTTAACAAACATGGATGTTTAAGCAAATACAAGAATACAGGTGCTGTAATGTTATTGCTTTAGTAAAATAAAATGGTAGTGATTATTTTTTCCCTCTCAATAAAATACAGCAGAAAAGCTGTCCAAATATGGATGATTACGCTATTAACCTGGAGATAGTTCACCTAGCAATAGTTTCATAATTATCTATCTATGATGTGTTTCTAAGAGTATAACCAAATCAGTAATTTTTTGATATAACTGTAAAACTAACCTGAAAAGCTGTTGTTCTAAAAATGAAACTTTCATCTGCTTTCAAATATTAAAATTATACCAGCAAGAATTAGTCTTTATGTAGGATAAGAAGAAAGTGGATTTATACTCCGCCCTTCACCCAGATTCTCAGAGCAGCTTACAAACTCCTTTCCCTTCCCTTCCCCACAACAGACATCCTGTGAGGTAGGTGGGGCTGAGAGAGCTCTTTCCAGAACTGTCCTTGAGAGAACAGCTCTGACAGAACTATGGCTTGCCCAAGGTCATCCAGCAGCTGCAAGTGGGGGAGTGGGGAATCAAACCCAGTTCTCCCAGATTAGAGTCCACACACTTAACCATTACAGCAAAACGTGTTCTTGCAGAGTGCAGGGGGTTGGACTAGATGGCCTGCAAGGTCCCTTCCAACTCTAACATTCTATGATTCTATGATTCTAAACTGGCTTTCCATGATTTAAAACCATGATTTAAATCTAGTCTTACTGACTTATGATTTAAATCATGATTTAAAGCCATCTGATTTAAATCAAATCCACCCTGGTTCTGACCCAGGCCTACCTAAAAGCTACCCAGGACTTTCAAGCCACGATTTGGCTGATGCAATACTGAGCTTACCAAACCTAGCTAGACTGTGCAATCTCTGGGCCAAATTAAACTTTACTGGTTTTAAAAAAAAGAGTTAGGTCCTGGTTCCCTGTGCATAGATACTCCATGTAGAGCAGCAAAACCAGGGAAATAACTGCCACCACCCCAGTAGTGGTATTTTCGCAGGAAAACTGCTTGGGTGGAAGCAAGAGCTCCCCCCCCCCCAGCACTGTTCTGAGTCTATCTGGGCTTTCCTCTTTTTTATTTTCAAGAAGCCATTCCCAACAGCTGCTGTTTGGCTGCGGGAAATACGGGTCGGATCTGGGAAACCCAGACCCGACTCTTTAAAAACAGTAATGTTTAATTTGGCTCTCTGTGTTGTTAAATTAAAGCCCAGAATGCCCACTAATAGATATAGTTTGTTAATGCCTTTAATTTTAACTAGAAGAAATCCAGTTTGATGTGTCTATGCATACATACAATATGCCTTTGCATATGTCAAGTTGTCTGTCATGCGGTTTTGTTTGGCATGGCACAGAGATAAAAATTCAATGCATCTGTTTAGGATAGATGTAAGATGAACAAAGTCCAGAATAGTTGGGAGCCAACCTTTTCAAATATGTTCCCTGCTTAGATCAAACCAGACTCTGAAACGCTTGAGCTGGACCATTTTTAGCAAATTCAAAGTGATGTAGACAGATTTCACTTTTCATGATATTCAAATGCATCAATTTTGTCCCACTGCCTCTTATGCCGAATCGGGTTTGTGGGTTTTTGAAAAACATGAACACTTCCAGCCCATTTACCAGAACTAAAGTAGGGCATACCATGAGGTGTGTCTGATCCCTAATGCAATCCTCCTTCGAATCTCTAAAAAAAACTATTTCTGTTTCCAGCCTCAGGCAGCAACTTGGTGCAGTTCGAATGGCTAACGGTACAGGCACATTTACAGCTGAAGCCTAATTTAGTCTTCCAAAGCATCTGGAGGCAAGAAAAATATCATCAGTTTTGCTATTCAAATAAATTCAGCTCTAGCACAGCAAAGCAAGATATTTAACACAAAGGGCAAAGTAACACAGGATGTCAGCCTATCCTGTCACTCCGGCTTTTGTGCTGCTGAAATATACAAGACACAGAATGAGAACCAATGAATATAACCATCATTGGTTATATTCCCTTTAAAAAAATAAAAAAAAACATTGTATCCGTGGGGCACACAAAGGGTAACCATCTCAAACAACCAGTAATTACACCATCCGCTCCTATAAGCTAAAAGCAACAAAATACATTCTTCTACAAATTGGAGAAATAACCTATAGTGCACAACATGCAATCCATTTTTGAACATGTGCCCCCCACAAGAGAAAACAGGAATTGCCTGCCTGCTGTGTTCCCTCATTTGGGCTGAAATCCCCCCCCCCAAGGTGTGGAACTTGCACAAAAGACCAAGGAAGCCTTTCTCTGAGCAGGATGGTGACAGGTACCCTATAAATAACAGCAGAGCCAGACAGAAAACAGCACACCCTGCAAGCAGGAAGCCTAAGTGGCAAAGACACTCACACCGGGCATGCCAGCTTAATGAGAGTTGTCACCCAAACTCTTCTGCTGTGTCACTAACAGGATGCAACAGCTAATGTTCGCAGCTGCTTATGACGGTGTGGGCAGAGGGAGATAGCTTTTCAGTCCTATCTGATGAGACCCTATAAAGGTTTTTTTTAAAGCTACCGCCAATGCCAACGCCTGAACATCTTCTGCACTTAACAGCATCCTCTCACAGGAGTGGGACCAGATGATAATAATAGGTCTGAAAAGGACACCTGGCCCGTCCTCAGAAGCGACACTTGATATTCCTAATAGATTGGCCAACGATCATCCAGATTACACTATGCCAGAAAATATAAAACTAAGCAAGGCCCTAGCAATTCATCTAGGGCACAGAATATATTTTATAAAGCAAATCTGTGTTTTGATCAAGTTGAATGGCACCCTCTCTAAGCAGACAGATAATATTTAAATACGCATTGATCATCCCACTCTTTTTCAAGGCAGTATGCATGGCTCTCCCCTTCTCCTTGCAACGTCACCGTGATAGCGTCAGGTAAGGCTGAGTTATGGTCACAGGACGGCAAGTGCTGAACTAAGAACCACTGGCAACATGATTCTCCAAGAACTCCACCAACTCCATCTACGGTAAGTTCGATTCAATAGACAAAAATGAATTTTGATTAAAAAAAAGAAAAACAACAACCCAGGACTGTGGAAGCCTTAAAAATCTAGAATGTCAGTGCTGATTTATGACCTCATATATTAAAAGTGATGGTTTTGTGATTATCCTCAATGAATTTTCTCTGGGGTCAGATGCAGGCTATCTTGGGTCACCATCACGATGTGACAAAAGTCACAGTCTCAATTACAGCCGGCAGACAAGCACTGGAAGCGAGCGAGTTAGAAGCATGGTGTGAGATGCCAGAGGAAATGAGCTATGCTGAGAACCAAGAGGCAGAAACCAGTGAAGATCCAAGCACTGAAGACAAATCAGGGGATAGGGATCAATGTAAATGTAGAACATGCCAGTGTAAACTTAGGCAGATTATCAGTCAGAATCAGGACCAGCACATATTGCTGGCTTCCTGTCAAACTGCTTCCTGCTCCTTGCTGCTACCTGATGAAATCTTTGTACCACATGCTACCTGAACAACTAGTACCAGAGATTAATGGTGCAAAGGTATTCTGTTCTTCATGAGATGGTGGGGGGGGGGGCATACAGTTAACTCTTCTCTAGTAAGAGTAGGAAAATCTCACTTTAAAATACAACTGAAACGCAACCTCTGCTCTATGAAACCCAAGATGTGGGTGTATTCCTGATTCTCAGGTATGACAGTACCAATTCGGGATTCAAATTCATGATCAGTGCGCCCTCTAGGCTATGGAGTCTTGTGAGCAAAAATTCTACTTTGTGAGCTACTGGCATTAAAGCTGTGAGCGAGGGATTCGGCTGTTGCATAAATTAAGTTTTCTCTGGAGCCATCCTTCCTGAGTTAAGACAAAAATGCATGAGCCGGAGGCTAAAAAAACTGTGAGCTGGCTCACACTAACTCAACTTAGAGGGAACACTGTCCATGGTGTGTGTGTTTTCAGGTTCCAGAATCTTACGACCATCATTTCAACGAGAGAACCAATTCAAGGCTCTGGGTCAGCTGTTTTTAAAGATAATGGTAAGCAAATTTGCACAGGAGAAATTCCTCAGTCGGCTGCTGGCATTTATCCCACCCAAAAAAGAAATCCTGGTTATTTACTTTAATTTCTATTTCACCCTCCCCACAATCAGGTTCAGGGCGGATCACATCATAACTTCTAAAACACATTGAATGCAACATTGATAAATAATTACTTTAAAATCATGTGATTTAAAAACAGGTTGCACTATCTATTTATATGCATAGTTTCCAAGCTGGTGCCACTGGGGCTCTGAGGTCGTCTTAATCTCAGCCACGTAGAGATGGTGAGCTTCAGCAGGGGAGGCTGGGTTATTATTGGATGCCCGCCGCTTCAGCCAAAGACCTGGCGGAACAGCTCCATTTTACAAGCCCTGCAGAATGGTAATAAGTCCCTCAGGGCCCTGATCTATGCCAGGAGGATGGTTCCACAAGCATGGGGCCAGGGTGGAAAAAGCCCTGGCCCTGGTCAAGGTTAAGCAGAAGTCCTTTGGGCCAGGGAAAACCAGCAGATCTTGACCAACAGAGTGCAAGGCTCTCTGGGGCACATATGTGGAGAGGCGGTCCCTCAGGTATGTTGGTCCCAGGCCGTGCAAGGCTTTAAAGATCAATTCCAAAACCTTGAAACAGATCCGGCATTCAATTGGTAGCCAGTGCAATTGGTGTAGCACTGGCCAAATGTGCGCCCACACAGGCAACGCAGTCAGCTGGCATGCCACCGCATTTTGCACTGGCTGGAGTTTCCGGATCAGTTGCAAATGCAAGCCTGCTTAAAGCAAGTTACAGTAATCAAGCCTGGAAGTGACCATTGTATGGGTCACTGTAACCAAGTCCTGGTGGGGAGAGGTAGGGAGCCAGCTGCCTGATCTGCCAAAGATGATAAAAAGGAGACCTGGCAACTGTGGCGAACTGAGCCTCCATAGCAAGGTATCCAGGACCACCCCCGGGCTCCTCACCTTCTGGGGTGGCACAAGTAATGCATCATCCAAGGAGGGTAGCCTGATTCCCGACTCAACACCCCCCCCAGCTCAGATATAGGACCTCTGTCTTCATTGGATTAAGTTTCAACCAGCTCTGCTGCAACCACCCAGCCATGGCCTCCAATGTCCTGGTCAAATCCTCCAGGGCGGAGACCAGGCAGTCATCCATCAACAGCTATAGAGCTGGGTGTTATCTGCATATTGCTGACAACCTAGCTCAAACCCATGGACCAGCTGAGCAAGGGGACCCATGTAGATGTTAAACCACATTTGCGAGAGAATTGCCCTCTGGAGAACCCAACATTCAAGTGAGTGTTGTGGCGAGACTCTCTTGTCAAGTGCCACCCTCTGTTCCCGATGGTGGAGAAAGGAGGAAAACCATTTTAAGGCAGACACCCGAACTCCTATATTGGTGAGGCAGTATGTCAGAAGATCGTAATCAATTGTTTCAAACACTGCTGTCAGATTGAAGAGTAACAGCAACACTGACCCGCCCCAATCCAGGTGCCTCCAGAGGTCTTCTGTGAGGGCGACTAGCACCATCTCTGTCCCATGGCCAGGGAGGCAACAGGACAGGAATGGGCCTAGGATGGATGTGTCATCCAAAAAGGTTTGGAGTTGCTCATCTACCTCTCTGTCAACTACCTTGCCCAGAAACAGAAGATTTGAAACTGGGTTGTAGTTGGCCAGGACCTCAGGATCCAATGTTGATTTCTTCAAGAGCGGACAAACCACTGCCTCCTTCAGCCCTGCTGGTAAGCTCCTAGAAGAGAGGGACAAGTTGATAATGTCCCCCAGGGGGACCCAAATGCCATCCCTGGATGATTTAGCCAGCTGGGAAGGGCACAAGTCAAGGAAGCAAGTGGATGGCCTTACAGCTGCCGACATTCTCCTGAGAGGCCACTGGCAAGGCAAAGTATCTGCTGGAGCGTAAGCAGACAGTACACCAGCCAGCTAGCCAAACTCTCCTCGACATCCCATGCCGGGCCGACTCATTCAATACCAGCAATTTTTAGTGGGGGAGCACCCTAAAGGAAAAAGAATCTCGGATGAGCAATGCCACACACATCCCGCCCCATTGTCCAGGACTGGTGGAGGACCGAGAACCCAGAGGGAGCAAGCTGATTAAGGGTGACAGTTTCGTCCTCCCACACCCAGTTCTCGGTCACACAAGCCAGGTCTATGTTAAGCTCTGCAAAATACTCTCAAAGAACAGAAATCTTATTATTAATAGACCTGGCATTGAGCAAGACCAGTGTCGGAGAGAGGTAAGCAATCCTAGCCCAATAACCAACATTCCTCGGGATGGGATGTAGGAGGGAAGCAGTCTGAGCATTTCCATATCTCCGGCCTCTTCCATTCCATTTAACAGGATACTTCCTAGTCCCACCGCCATATCTTCCCATACCCCTGCATGCCCCCCCTGCTCAACGTTATCAGCCCAGATGAACCAACTAGCCCCCAGCAGAGAAGACCAATCCAACAGTGCATTACCTGAGCTCTAATAGTTACCCTCTAAGATCCAACCTTTACACCAACCCTCCCCTCCCTCAACCTATCAACTCACCCAGCAAACCCACCAATTTAAATAATAGATATATACTACTCAAATCAAATTGATTAATTAATTATAAATTCTGGACCTAATCAGTAGGGGAAAAAATTCATCAACACAGGCTAGGGGATAAATAAATTTATAACCCACTAATTCCCTCCCACTAACCACCTAACCCAGCCTACTAAAAATCACCCAATAAAATTAATCACTAACAATACAATAACACACTTAAATATAATAATCTAATTAATTAACCTCCTAAATCAATTAGTGGGGAATCTCACATTATACGTTAAGGGCAGTAATAGTACAATTCCATGGAGGCATCAATTTATAATGATACCAATTTCATAAGGGCATCAGTTCTCAATGGTGTCAGTTTTTCAATGGTCACACTGGTTCCTTCAATCACTGAGGTTTCTCTACACTGCAAGCAATGGTCAGCTTTCATTTGGCAACAGGCTGGTTGAACAACACAGATCCGCATTCTTCCAACATCTCAAGGGCTACACAGTCCCAAGTAGATCACGAGGTAAGGTGGTAGGTTCACGGGAGAACCACGGCTGGTCTGTGTGTATTGGCATTGCCCTTCACAGTTCACAACTACTCAACTTCTCATCACAACCGCTTGAGTAAGGCTAGCTCAAGGGTGCATCGGACTGGGGTTCAGAGTTCCAGGACTGCAAGGCAAAGCCAGCTTGACATAGCAACAGGTCAGTCCACAGGGCTTTAAAGGCAAAGGTCTAAAACGCTGAGCTCAAGAATCACACAGGTCTAGCCAGCAATGTCTCCCAACTGCAAGGAAGTCCCTTCACCTCTGGTGGTCTGGTAGTCTCTCTGGGGGAAATGCTCTTATCAGTTACTTATCAAGAGCAGGAGAGTTGCTTAGAGACACCCACAAGGCCTGCGAAGTGGCGGTGGTCTCATCGGCAACCAATTGGCCACAAGCTGCTGAAGTCCAGCAAGAGGTCTGGGAAAGTCTGTGGCTGCACAAGCACCATTCAGCAGAAGCCCAGCAGTAGAAAATACCAGTCCATTCTCTCTGAGTTTCCAGGAAGGGGACATCAGCAGCAACAGTCACCTCAGGTTATCAGCAAGCCATGATGTCTCTGGTCAATTTTACACCTGTTTCAGTCAAAAACAGGTAGCTAATGGCTACAAAACCTTGGTGCTCCCACTCAGAGCCCCTTACCAGTTGCCATCTTTCAACTGAAAACTTTGAGTTTGCTATCCTTCCTTGTTGTAGTCTGCTGTCTCCTTTCACAAAGTAAAGACGGCTTCCTTTGCAATCTTTGAAAATAGTTTGAATATTTCAAAAAGAAACAGAGCATATATGTGCGTAATTGCGTGTGATGTATCAGTCATCCAATTGCTATAAAGCACATGTCTTCACACTGGAATTCCACCATGGGGGTTCTTTAATTACTATTGTTTAAGGAGTTCCTGCTGGAGAATGAAAAGAAGATGGTGGCAGAAGTGGGGGCTGGAGCAGGGGAGTCTCAGTCCAACATAGACTCCTCCACAGGTTCAAAGTACTTTTCCCCAGATCTAGGCCAGGAAGAAGTGTTCCAACCTATGAGGGGCTTCTTGGACTTAAATCCCTTCTTGGGGTATTGTCTCCAGTGGTGATTGGCTGGCAGTACTCTTCTCAAGGATCTGATTGGAAGGGAGAAATGCCAATGCCCAGGAAATCAGGATAAACAAAGAAAAACAAGATGCCAGCTGATGCTGACACGAAAATGAGTATGGATTTATTTATTTATTTTGTGGGGGTGGGTAGTTTCATAATGACTAAGAATCCTGGATTTATGTTTATGGTACTGATCCAAAACAGCAATTTTTTAAGCTTGAGATTTTTGGGATGCATACCCCTAAATCCCATTCCAGCAAACGCGTCTCACCAACCATTTGTATCAATATCCCAGGCATGGAATAAACCTTTCAGTTTTAGCTAGCTGACGGGATTAAAAAAACAAGGGGTTAGCATGGCGGGCTGAATTCAGTCTATGGAGTGGGATGAGGGATGACAAATTGTGCAGAATTTAGCAAGTACTCCCTTGACAAGCAAGAGGAAATGCTCAGACACCAGTGCCTCCTCCTTGATGGCTGTATCATAAGTTAGCCATAGAGCACCAAGGCAGAAATAGTCAATGGTCTTTGAACTTTTGTGGTACCTTTATTTTTATAACAAATAAGAGATGATGCTCAACAGCCATTTGATGAACTAACAGCTGTCAGGGACTGTGAGCTGCTGCTGCACAGCTGGAAGGATACACCACTGTATTGTTAACTGGGTAATATTTCTAAGCTCACCATACAGTGGAGATTGCCAACTCTTTTTTTGATGAGTTATTTGTGGCCCTGATCAGCTGTGAAAGCTTTTAGGAAAGATGCACTCTTTGTTGAGGGGGATTTATCTTAGCAGGAACGGTACAGTTATTAAAAATCAGTTAGGCAATAAAACCCTGACATGCAAAGGCAGAAGTTTATGTCACACCCATAAATCATTAAAAAATAAAACACCACCACCACCATCTCTGGTTTTAAAATGAGACTGAAGGTGCCCGGTAGCAAATAAATGAACGGTGATCATCCATATTGCCTGGAGGATGTCAGTCTAAAATCAGGGATCTCTAATATCCTTCAGGATGGTTATCTAAGGAGGAGCATCTTATATTATTATAGGCATGGTAGCATTTGGCCAAGGACAAAAGCAAAACAATATTTGTAGTATGCGATTGCTAATGCTATCTGCAGTCTGACCTGGTTAATGCCTAGTAGTAAAAGAAATTAAATGAGTAGGCCAAGAAGTGAGCAGGAAAAAAGGATGGAATATCATAATGCCAAATGGTCAAAATTTGCCATTAAGCCTTACAAAAGCAACGTTTTATTCAGGCCATAAAAGGTCATTCATTTCATGCTGCAGTCCCCGCCAGTCTCTCGCACAATTTATCAAAAGTACACTGGCCGTTCTTATTTACAGGCCAACAGCAATGAAGAAGAAGAAAAGTACACACAGTAAAAGAAAAATGGATTCAGCGGCATTCATGGCAATTTAATAAACACCAATTAAAAATCAGTAAATCTGGGCAGACCTCTGTAACGCTCATAAGTGTTCATTTAATCCTGTTTTTAAATAACTGCACGCAGAAACAGGGTTTTTACAAGCACGAGGGGCCTGCTGGAAGCTTTAAAGCAAAAAGGAAGTTAGAGCAAGGCCTTCAGATTTTATTCTGCAACACTGTCCCTGTAAATCACCCCAAGACCCTCCAAAGCCCCCCCCCCACCCAAAAAGAAAAGCATTTTGCCAAGATTTTTGCTTCACTCGGAGTGGTGTTGTGAAATACTAACATACTATATTGCAACTCTGTTCCTGCTGTGCATTGATGCCACCTCTGAATACCTGTGAGACTTTTTCCTCAGTGCTGGGTTCCACACTTCAGGATAGCCTCTTGCCTTATTGTATTGCTCTTGGAAATCCACCGTCGAGCACAACACACTCATAAACATCAAGTAGCATTTTTTTTACAAAGAGTGGGTATGGTATAAACAGTCTGCAGCACATATATGGAAAAGTGATTCAAGGGGCAATGGCTGCAGTTCTGTGTATGCTTACCAGGGAATAAGCACCACGGAATTTGTGAACTTGTGCCGGAATAAGCATGGACAGACGCAAGTGGCATATCCTTGTTTCTGTGCATTATCAACCGTGGACGTCCAAATGCGTCCCAGTTTTGCATGCCTCTCCAACGAAAAGCAGATTCAGCAGTGGGAGTTGAAAAATAAAACCATTCCCTTAACTTGGTATGACCTGTGTAAATAGTACCCCCCACACCAGGCCATTCCTTTCAACTTTAACTCCTCAGTAAGATGTTGTTCTTTCCCCACCTTATCCATGCAATACTCTTCTGAGTGATTTAACAGCAGAACCATGGAGCAGTTGCAATGCTATGAATAGCCACTGTCGGAGGTGCCAAGTTAATTCACTGAAGGTACATGTGACACATCCCCTTCTGCAACAGCAGAAAATGTACAAGAGCCTGGCGGTAACGTTCCTTCAACTCTGTTTTGACATGATCTCTAATTTTACCCTTGAACACTTTAGAACAGGTTCATCACACACTACTCTTGAGCTCTAAACTGACGAATAGCTGATGGAGTGTGTGCCAATGGATGGATTTGCAGTGTACACACCTGATAAGCAGGTGTCCTTTTTTGTAATCCTAAGTGACTACAGCCAAAACAACCCCACTGGGCTGCTCACTGAAGCATACAGCAAACATTAGGATGCCACAGAGAAACTGCACGACCCTATGGGGATAATGATGATGATCTCTAGCATAAAGAAGATAATTCATGAACTCGAAACGATAACAACTATTACGCTACAGTCATTATACAGTAATACAAGTTGTTTGCTGTAGAACTACCTTCCAAATGAAGGCACTCCACTGAAAAGCTCCACTTTCAGCATCGGCTCCAAAATTTTACAGATTTACAGGGGCTAACAAATGCCGTGATGCCATGGACCTCTGCAGGTGTATTAAAAGGGCTTGAACATAACAGCGGGGATTTAGACTCCCCACCACTCCACAGCACGCTGCTTGGCAAACTGCTTTTGAAATGTCTGCATTTTAAAAAGCAATGCATCCACGCAGGAGATGGGAGAAGAGGGATCCAAAGTTCCACTTCACAGCCCTTTGCATCACTGCCAAAATTTAAAAATAGGTAACCTCTGTAAGAACGGAAAACAGAATAAAGGATAAACACAAAAAAATATCCCACGGCAGAGACTGAAGTCCAACTTATGGAATGCTAAAGAACTGAAAGAGGCAATATGCCATTTGGCCCTCTGCTCCAATGGCTTATAAGAACATAAACATTGTCAAAGACCCATGCTCCCTCTCCAACAGTGATCGTCAAATGCTCCTGGGAAGCTCACAAGCGGACCATGATATTTATATCCACCCCACACAAAACAAGCCAGAGCCAATTTGCAGTTATAGATTCTCAACCACAAAGGCTCACAGCAAGTAAAACTGCAGTCCACGTGTGACCTGGTGGAGTGGTCAACACTTGCCTTCATAATGTGCTGACAGAAGAGGCTACACAGCATGCACCATATTCTGCAACTCCCCACCATTTCCACGGTCATATTTTTTGATGATCAGACACCTCACCATGACCTCATCTGGCAGTCAGCACTGAAGCCAGGAACCAAGGATTTCAAAGTAAAGCAAAAAAACCAAACTGAAAAGGTCCTGGTTACATTTGTTGTGGTAACTTCATTTGATCCATTGCATTTGATCCATTGCATAAGTCTCTCCAGCAATGTGGTTTAGCAAATTCAAGGAGAGTTCAGAGAGAAGGGCAGAGTAAAACTAGCACCAATGCTTTCTAAGGGAAGGGAAGGCAAGCAGGAGCTACGAAACCTGCATTAAGCTTTCCATTCACCCAAGTCAACCAGATAGTGCAAAAGAAGAAAACTGAAAAGGATAAGCCTTTCATTTTGCAGGGTTTCCACCATCCCTACACAAGAAGTATTTCTTGACCCCAATCCAAGAACCGTGGTAGCTGCACCCCCTGCCACCATTGCTCACTCAGTGGCTTGCGGCAGACTTCTTGATTCTAGTGTTAGCCACAACACCGGGTCTCTGTTTAAGTTATGATGGGGGAATTTAGCTAAGAGACTGTTTGCTTAACAGGTGTGCAAGCTACGGATCGTACTCCAATTATGCCAGAGTCAGAACCCTCTCGGAGCCACACAGATGACAGACAGGAAATATATTTTTATGGAATGTATTAAGTAAAACTAACCCTAATACATTTAGCTAATCAATGAATTACCAACCACACACACACACACCAGAGAGCTAGGGAATAAAGAGAAAAAGCAATCTTAAGAGATCAGTGATAAAAGAGGGCGAAGTATTGAGGAGGGGGTTACAGCTGCCTTCCAAAGAGAAGAGTCTGCAGTGAAGAGAAGCAGACTGCTTGGCCAGCAAGCATGTCTGTGAAGTCCCAAAACAGATGGGGGGATTCAGCCGGTACGCGTTCCAGGAGCCGGTACGTGTCCCAAAGATGGCTGGGTTTGGAGTCCTGATACAGGAAAATTTGCCTTCGGACAGTGGGCACAATGGAGAAATGGTCCAGGATGGGCCAGGTTGGCTGGTAATGGCTCAAAAGGGGTTTTGGACAAAAGTCAGGGTTGGAGAAAGAAAGCTTTTGTTATCAAAGCATTGGGCAATTGCAGAGTCTTGGCTCCATTAATGTCTGGACTATCAAGAGAACAATTATAATAGACTGTGGCCAGGGTGGTCCCAGTATTGAACGGCAAAGTCCTGAGGCTTGAGCTGGAATGCAGGTCCATTGACACCCTTGGAGTGATAGATACGTGTAACATACACAAAAGAGCACAGAGAGAATCTTCCCCTGTGTTTATAGCCTGTAAAAGCATTTGTCAAGGCCAGTAAAGAAAATCTGCTGTTTTTATTCAAAACAGATATGTGTTCCTATAGTGAGAAATATGAACTATTGTGGTCTTTAATTACATTATTGTTGGCTATTTGTTGTTGACGTTTGTAATCTGCTCTGGGGTTTTTTACCTTTCCAAAAGCAAACACAGATTACTCAAATAAAATTCTTTTTACAAATGCAAAAAACACAAAATAATAACCACTACATCCTGTCTCTGTGAAAGTTTAGCAAGCTGTTGTACAAATGCATCATCCAGTTCCTCCGGTTGGTTCGGAGGGCTGTAGTATACCCCCACAACAAAATCCCCTTCTTTTTTCCCTCGCTCTATCCTTACCCACACACTTTCAACAGGACAACTCTCGAAAACCTGGATTTCAGTGCAAGTGTAATCATTCTTGACATACAGTGCCACCCTGCCTCCTTTTTTGTTTATTCTGTTGCATTTGAACAAGGTATATCCTTCAACTGCTGTGCTCCATATATGAGACTCATCCCACCAAGTCGCAGTGATACCTATCAGATCATACCCACTTTCCAATATTTGAAGTTCAAGTTCATCCTGTTTATTTCCCATACTCTGTGCATTAGTATAAAGACATCTCAGATTACAGACATCCTTTAAAAAAAAAGATGACAGATACGTGTCAGCAGTACCTGAAACTGCAAAGAAAAATGGTTCCTTGCTCCATTCTGTAAAATAAAATCTTTGGTTCAGGCTGCACAGAGGCCTACAAGAATCTTCTCAGAGATAGAAACAGCTCAGAAGTAGAATGAGCACAGTGACCTTGCCAGCTAAATTGTTTTCAGCTGAAGTGCTGGGGAGTACCAATTGCCCTTGAACCTTCCAATGAGCACATTCCAAGCAACTGAAGTTATAGATACCTGTGTGGGAATGGGGCGGACCTATCTGCAGTCCAGTTTCATTTCTCTCCCTCCCTCTTGTCCATCCTTTGATGTCAGGTGCCTAGCAACCAAAGAGAGTTACATCACCTCTCGGGTAGCTGATTGGTCTAACCGGGCCTGGGTCAATCAGAGACCATACATCTATTTAGTCCTCACACTATGGCTAGGAGCTTGGTGACTACTTGACACAGCAACATTTCAGTGGTGTTAAAGGTAAAGGTTCCCTTGCTCGAAAGCCAGTCAAATCCGACTCTAGGGTTGCGGTGCTTATCTCTGTTTCAAAGTCGAAGAGCCAGCGCTGTCCGAAGACGTTTCCGTGGTCATGTGGCTGGCATGACTAAACACCAAGGCGCACGGAACGCTGTTACCTTCCCACCAAAGTGGTACCTATTTATCTACTTGCAATTTCTTGCTTTCGAACTGCTAGGTTGGCAGGAGCTGGAACTAGAGACAGGAGCTCACTCAGTCATGCGGCACCCGGGTCTTGAACTGCTGAACTACTGACCTTCCACAGCCTGCAGTTCAGCGTCTTAACCACTTGAGCCACCGCAGCTCCACTCAGTGGTGTTACAGTTCCCAAAATGGCATCCTACTTGATTCCTGCCTGGACTGGCTAAGTTGTGAGCATCTTGTCTTGCTGGAACTGACTGCCTCCGATGAACCTTGAATAGTAACTGGAACCTTGTTTCTATATACTTAGCTATGCTGGAAAAGCTTGGGTTTATTGTTTTATATCCTTCACTGTATTTTTGCACCTTCAATAAATAATTATAGTTTTACTCTGTCGTGGGTTTTGCCTTCAATAACCTCAAAGTCTTTATCCAGAGCCTTGGCTCTTGATCACATACCAGCTAACTGCTTTGTCTTTGGAAACTCAGACTGTAGTCCTGCTCTGCAGGGATGACTTTTCTTGTTAATTCCCTGAGAAGCCAGGAGACTTGACCATTCTCTCCAGGGCTGTTGGGATAGACTGAAAGGCCTGGTGGCAACTACCAAGACTAAGGTGAGTTTTAGACTCTCTCTGGTATTTTGTAACTTTGTTTTGTGTCACAGTCCCCATGTACCAAAAGTCCTTACCCAGGGTTGGGACTGGGACTTTTGACAGAAACAATAGCAGAAGGGAACAGTCCTGGGCACATGGCTGGGCTAGATGGCACTGCACAAAGAGAGGGCTATGTTTGCCCTATGCCAGCTTTGGCCCTAACCTGGCCTGGGTACCCTCTTTTATGTGGCAAGAAGGGGCTTGGGGTAACACTAGAGTAGAAATATCTTTGTGCTGTCACAAAGATAATCTACTGTGGTTTTCATAGAAAATTGTGCTGATAAGTCATTCTTTCTACCATGTTCCCACTACTCCTAATTCTGTGGTTTAAGGATGCCAAAAGCTGCTCACACTGTTGTTATGAGCATTGCCTTAAGAATATAAATGTTTCCCCGCATGCAAGCATAACTGGTTTTCTCAAGGCTACAATGGTCAACTTTTTAAAAGATCCATGGGCATTGATGGCTATAAAACTGGGACTCTGTCTACTGTCTCCATTCGAGGATTGACAGGGGCAGCCCCTTGAACAAGGGGCATAATCCCTGAAAGTTTCATCCAGATAGAAGCCAGAAGTATGCTTCCCACTGGAAACAAAAACACAAACAGAAATGAGGACTATCAACAAATATAATAGAAATCAGTGGTGGTTTTGAAACAAAAAAACTTTTTAAAAATTTACATCCCTACCAAGAAGTGAAGCAGAACCTGTTTTCCTAAACATTTTGTTCTTCTCCTATGCACCACAGTATTTTTGTGTACAAAGACTCTCCATTCTTCCCAATACTCTTTATTTTGGACAATCTGTCCAACTTCCTCTCAAAGAATCCCTTTTCCTCTCAAAGAATCCCACTTTCATAGAGGAGAGACGAAGGTTGGAGCTCAGACATATTTGTGTACATGCATAGGATCTTATTTTTATAGAAGAACCCTCCTTAAACAAATAATGAATAAAAAATGCTGGAGGTTTCCTTTAGCTAATATATCTGTCAGGAACTTCAGAAAGTCAGTCAAACACCAGGCTTCATAAAGAAGACAGCGTTTATTGAAAGCAGTTCTAAAGGCACGTTGACATTCTTTTGTCAGGAATAAAGCACACAAAGAAGCATCTACAGATATACCCCATTGGGCTAGACCCCCCCCCTTCAGGCATCTACCAATGGCTACCTAGCCCACGAGTGGGAAAAGGTACGAAAGTTGTTTAAGCAGTAAATACTTCAATAGAGGCCCAGCTATCTACACAGCGGAAAGCGAAACTGTGAGACAAGGCCATTTGGTCAGATAGGAGATTTCCCAGGCTGGGAATCTATCTGCTATCTGTCTTCTAGGCAACCTACCCATCTCCCACATTCCAAGCATGAAAAGTTACAGACCATCTCTCCCTCCTACCCTCCTATCCATCTTATGGCAGGATCACCTAACAATATCACGAAGAACTCACAGAGAATCCTGTGAGGTTACTCAACGCTGCTTCCTTTGGTCACAGCCACAGGTCATCAGTATTTCAATGGGAGACTGCACTGGAAATGCTGTATAAACTGCCCTAAGCTTCCCAAGGGAACAAGTGGTACATATGGATGGTACTGAACACCCAACTGTAGCATAACAGATCAGGCCAGGAACTGTGCCCCATTCTAAACATTTGGAATGTTGGGAAATATCCTCCCAGGAAAAAAGCCAGGTGTCCCTTCCTATTTTAACTCCGCAAGGAAGGACACAGGGGACTCAAAATTGTACAACTTAGAATTACCACCTCCCGTGATAAAAACTATTGCTGTACCTTAAGTACTTCCTAGGAAGCTGAAATTATGAAATACCATGACAAAATCCATTGGTATTTCTGATTTTGAGTTTGAAAGTCAATATAGGGCCAGAAGCTATGAATACTGTAAGCCTCATGCTAGTAAATAGAATTTTTTAGATAAATGAAGCAAACAAGAACATATTTTTAAGCCTAACTAACAATTTTGGTGTACTATAGCATCCACCAAGAGTTATGGGTGATACTGCCTGTCTCGGATTATTGTAATTCACAGATAACAGTTTTAAGGATATAAGCCTTAATGTTAAACCTACTATAACCATTTGTTCAGGCAGTTTCAGGAGGTCATAAATACATTTGGCTTAATTGGCTCGTGATTTTTTTTTACCATGACAGTATGCCTGTTAAGACTATAAAAACCATCTGAACTAATTTTTACCCTAAGATATAGGGACAATCTGAAGAGTTTTTAATGACATTTATAGAACCAGAGACTATCTCTAGGACACAGCTGCTGAGAAAAATTCTCTGGTACCGCCAACACTGTATACATCAGGGAGTTTTAAAACAATTATTTCCCAGCTTACAATTAATACAATTAATACAAAACCTTCTTACTTAAAAAAAAATCCCATAATGCTAGAGAAAGGACAGATATATCCCTGAATCTAAAAGCCAAGGGTTGGCTCCCATGTGGATAGGCAAATCCACATGATGCTGTTACCCCAAACCCTAATTTTAGGGTTAGAAAGTTAATAGGACAGTCAATGCAGGCATGGATGTTGCCAAAAAAAAAAATCAATCAGAGGTCAGGTGACATTTTGGGTTGCTGTAGCAACTCCAAATGGCATATAAACACCAGCAAAGGTGAGCAGGAGGCAGTGACAGTGGGAGGTAAAAGCACACAAGCAGTGGGGGTCACCTTGACACAGAGAGCACTCCATCTTTCTGTGTTATACCTCTGAGGATGCCAGTCACAGCTACTGGTGAAATGTCAGGTCCTACAATGCCAAGACCACGGCCACACAACCCGGAAAATCTACAGCAACTAGTGGGGATAAGTGTTTGCTGTAGCAATGTGTGGGGAGGTCAAAAACAGGATTTCCTTTTCCCTTCAAGTTATTGCATGCCCCTCATTATACAGAATTCTGGGGGGGGGAGGACATTCTCACTAAAGCCAATTTATGTACAACCGCCATACTTGTCACAGCCCCAAGAAGAGTAGTTCCTAAGTTAATTTATTAATTATTGTATGACATTGTGTGTGGAATAGCCAGGAGATCCTGGAAGGGACTGTTTGGCTACTGAAACTGTAGCTCTATTTTGGCACCACTAGGTGGAGAGCTATGCTTATTTTTAGGCTGAGAGTGCTGTGACTTGCCTAAGGTCACCCAGCTAGCTTGAAGTGGGGAATCAAACCCGGTTCTCCAGATTAAAGTCCGCTGCTCTTAATCACTACACCAAACTGGCTCCCAAGTATATGGACCAAACAAATGGATGGGCTTCTACCACTGTATAACATCTCTAGTGGCTCTGGACTGGAAGCAGATCTTTCATGAGCCCACAGAGGACAACTGCAAGCAAGGAATGCTTGTATTCTGGTGCAGGCTTGCAAACTGAGCAGGAATAATCTGACCTGAGCACTTTTGTGGCTGAGCCAGTTGCCAGAAGTTGTGTAAACTTAAAACCTAGCATATTTGGGGATGGTTATCAGCATGTTCTGAAGAAATTGATTTTTTTTTTAAGTCAGCACTATCACTTTCCTGTAATGTCCATGCCTGAATTGTGATCTATAAAAGTGAGATAAAGAGTCACTGTTCAGGTCAACCGTCAATCATTATTCCACATATTGCTCATGTGCATGCAGAATGCATGTGTGTGCTTCCCATGGACTCCGCTGATCTACAGCAGTCAGGGTGTATAAGAACAGAGAAACTGCCTAGTGGCACTGTAAGAATCCTAAGTGGTATTTCTCTTACTTGCCTGTTTGCGAAGTCTCCTCACCCTATGCAATAAGGGAACTTTGACTCTCTGGAAATCTTGCTGGTCTTTAAGGCACTACTGAACTTGAATCTTGACCTGCAATAGAAGACAATGTTCAGGCCCTGCACACTATCTTCCAGCACTAGTCCACAGGACCAAATAGAAAGCTTTTACTTCCAGTTCGATTCTTGTTCAGAGCCCATCAAGTAGATTTTGCTCACTGAACACTTTCAACCAACAGCTGGCAATCCTATTAAAGAATGAACAGAACCAACTCAAGACATTTTGGAGCCTGGGATGGAAAATCCAAAATCCACACACACACACACACACACACACACATACAGAGCAACCCAACTTTACATGGAACGCTATCAATGAGGAAGCTATCACATTCAAGAAGAATTTGTGGAAGGTTATCACCCATGAATAAGGTCTACCTGTAACCCATTCTGCCATCTTGGCACTCCAAATCAATTAGCTAGAGCAACCTCATGTCAGGGCTGCCTGTTAGCACAAAAGCCCAATACAAAATATATCATACTTGAAGTGCTGACTGCATTGGGCTTGCAGTTTTACAAGTTGCACAGACATGCCTAATCTGAACAACATTGACCCCCTAAACACTGGCTCATGTAGAACTCCCACCACTAATAAAAGGGCTGAAGTGACAGTGTTATTCCTCAGGGAGTATGAATAAGCTAAACTACCCTAGCACAGCCAACTTAGCAGGGACTCATTCCCAGGCATGTACTTTGCTTGCTGACCTCCGGCATCCCATCTGAATGGCTTGACTGAGAACCTAAATATAGTTGGATAGTGAGAGGGGGCTAAAGGTCACAATGTTTATTTGTTGCTCTTCCCTCTACATTTTCCCATGAACTTTTAGACTCCTTAACTGTCTTGAAATTCGCAGCCTCCTTTCCCAAAAGACCAAGGGTGATTAACATAAATCATGTGTCCATTTTAAAACATACTTTGGGTGTGTGTGTGTGTGTGTGTGTGTGAAAAGATAGTAATTTCCTTTTAATGACACTTAGGTCCATAACTAGCCTTAGAAATGAATTATTAATTTGACAGCTAAAAAATGGGCTGTTTCCCCCTTTAAAACATTATGAGACTACTCTTCTACAAGCCACCCAACCAAAAAAGGTGTGAGGTGGCTGTTTCTTATTATTTCATCATGTGACTTCGTATGATTTGGTTATTTTAGCATCTGCCAGTTCTGAATAATCAATTGTAATATACAAGATACACAAACATAGTAAAGTATTTGTACGCTAAAACAGTGGTGTAAACAGTCAGTATATGGAACCTATTGAAATAGACTGTTAATTACTACCGAAACGTAATAGTCTTGCATTTGGCATTGACCAGGAATGCTTGATGACCTACTGGTTCGGCTTGTATGATGCTCACCCGTAGCAATCACGGGAACAGTGTTGAATATTCAGTTCATTGGCTTCTGGACATCTCAAACTTATCTAATTGTGGGAGGAAAGGCCAACATCTACATATAGCTCCTCCCCACCACCACTACAGTTACCACTGCTCCCTCCAGATTAAAGATCCATTGTTAAAAGTCAAAAGAAGTTGACATTTTTGAGTTGAGACTTAGTCCTTTGGTGTGCCTGTGCATTTTATGACAACAACATCTGCCTTCAGTCTCTGTGAGGAAAGAGGGTTCTAACAAGTAAATAAAACATTCTTTGGTGTCCACCAATGGCTGGCAAACTACATGGATCTAGATCAGTTTTCATATGTGTCTTCTTGCTCAGCTTTATGGGACCTATAGCCTCCTGCCCCACATCCACAAAAATTGTTTTGAACTTTTATGCAACTAAAAGAAAAAAAGATGATTCTTGGGGGCTTATTGCATTTACAGTGTATTACTACTATTCCCACAATGGCTGCAGTCAGACATGCCCTTTGGTGCAGAAGGGAAGCGATCCTATTTCCGCTAGTGGAAATTGAAATGGAGTCACACGATCACACATCCCTTGGTGCTGCGGGCTCATCCCATCACTGCCCAATCAGACGGCACATTCGGGTGAGGGGGGGGGGATTTGCTTTTTCCCTGCATGCACATAAACTAGGGATAGAATCCCCATGGTAGTCTGTGACTATGGATCGCTTATGCGGTTATGCACATACTGCTAAGCAAGCAAAAAATTGGTGCCCAGTCGGGATGGACTTGGGCAGCCCATCTCGACGGCTTGAGTGTGCTTGCATGATCAGACAGCAGAAAATCCATCTGTGGCCCATCGGAACCAGTTAAAACCGGACTTTCCCCAGTGTCTTTTAACTCCAAATCTGTGGCAGAACAGCATGGGTTGCCAACAACTGTGGGACCTTTCCCAGATGTGGCTGTCTGATTGTGCCCTTTAGATCCATCAGGCATTTGCAGCTGAGTCAGATCTAAAGGCATGTCTGACGGCAGCCAATGTTAGCTAACAGGAAAGCCACATGAACTGTCCCAGTTGGGAATAAATTCATGACAATTTACCCAATGTCAGTCATTTAAAAGACACATTCAACTGTGCAGAATCAAAGAGGGGGCAAGCTGTGAATGACTGTGTGCTCACTAAGGAGGTCACTAATGACCCCATCACAACACTGGGGGATACATGACTTCTCTGTTGATCAAGAAGATTTAATTTGCCAACTGCAGAGATGCAAAAAGTAGCTGCAAGCTATGGTGTATGAAATTTACGAAGGCATTTCCCCCCCCCCATGAGAAGGGGATACTGCACAAACACAAAACTGCTCAGCATGGCACTCAAGGCAAAGAGCAAATGGCAAGCATTGATATGATCTGGTGAGGGGGCCCAATCTGCATGTCCCTGGGCTTGTTTTAATGGCTAGTTTTTATACTGAGAACTCATCATTTTAATTGTAAATTGCCTCAAGAAAGACTCTGAGGAGAAATCGAAATCTCTTTAAACAAACAAATAAATGAGTTTTAATCAAGGTAAGTTCAGCTGGTCATTGCATCAAAGTTCTCAGCAGTTTTGGTGCTGAGATGTCAGACAACTGCGCTATAACATTAGATGTACCAAAACAGTACACGGCAGTGATATCTCCTAACCCATTTCTTCACTTGTTGTTTTATGTTCCCTTCTCCTCTGTTTTCTGCAGGGTGTGAGTGGTTCTGAATGCTACTGTAGACAGAAGGATCACAGAATCATAGAATGTTAGAGTTGGAAGGGACCTTGCAAGTTATCTAGTCCAACCCCCTGCACTCTACAGGAGCATAGCCGAAAGACAGCCCTACAACATACCCGAAAGATGGTCGTCCAGCTTCTGCTTGAAAACATCCAGCGAAGGAACATCCACCACCTCCCGAGGCAGTCTGTTCCACTGCTCAACCACTCTTACAAGTTAGGAAGTTTCTCCTGATATTTAGCCAGTATCGACTCCCTTTTAATTTCCACCCATTAGATCTAGTCTTGCAATCCGGAGCAAGAGAGAATAGATCTGCTCCATCTTCTACATGACAGCCCTTCAAATATTTGAAGACTGCAATCATGCCCCCTCTAAGGCTTCTCTTTCCCAGGCTAAACATACCCAACTCTTTCAGCCTTTCTTCATAAGACTTGGATTCCAGCCCTCTCATCATCCTGGTTGCCCTCCTTCCTAAAATGTGGTGCCCAAAACTGAACACGGTACTCCAGGTGAGGCCTGACCATAGCAAAATAGAGTGGAACAACCACTTCCTGTGATCTGGACACAATGCTTCTGTTAATGCATCCTAAGATTGCATTAGCTTTCTTCACAGTCACATCGCACTGCAGGCTCATGTTTAGCTTGTGATCAACGATAACACCTAGATCCCTTTCACATGAGCTGCTGTCAAGCCAAGTCCTCCTATTCTATATCTGTGCCTTTGATTTTTTATACCTAAGTGTAGGACTTTGCACTTATCTCTATTGAAATTCATTTTATTTGTCTCAGCCCACTGTTTCACCATATCTAGATCATTTTTCTTCAGAATCAGCAATCCCACCCAGCTTTGTGTCATCTGCAAATTTGATAAGCATCCCCTCTATGTCTTCCTCCAGGTCATTTATAAAAACACTGAACAACACCGGGCCCAAGACCAAGCCCTGCGGCACTCCACTCGAGACTTCCCTCCACGTAGACGCAGAGCCATTTATGAGTACTCGTTGGGTATGATTTTTCAATCAACCATGAATCCATCGAACGGTTGCACCATCCAGCCCACATTTCACCAGCTTATCCTCAAGGATATCATGAGAAACTTTGTCAAAGAGGTTACCATTGCAAACTCTTCCACTGCACTGCCCTCAAATTCTTAAAGGCAATCTCTGAGTGGTGTCCCAGCAACTAGACTTCCTTTGCCCCCAGAAGGTCCTCTGGTTTCAGCTTTGGGAATTCTCAAATGTAATGGAATTTCAAAATTGGGAGTAAACACTAAGAACATACCTTTAGTGACTGATGCGAATTTTTTAAAAAAATTGAGACATCACAGATAAATCACAGAAAGTCCAGTACAATAAATAAAAGAAAAAGTCAAAAGTATCTTGTGGTTCAAAAAAAAAATATCCCAAATTAATTATCCATAACAGAATCAGCCTCAATTTTCAGAATCACATAATTCCAGGTTCTTGTAACATTTTAATGTCTTATGATCTTTGCAACAAAGTCAGTAGTTGATGAGAATTTTTAATGGTGTTCTTATTAATGTCAGAGTTCATAAAAGAATACAAAGGAACAGACTGTGTTGACTAGCAACAGTTCTGTATTTCATGGATTGGCTTGGAGGGGTGCTAATGAACATGTACTGTATTTTACATTTTGATGTTTTAGATTTTCGACCTGTTTTTAAAAACACGTTGCCTGCCTCAAGCCTTATGGATAGCAAGTAAAACATGCAAAGCAAATATCACTAATTTTCACAGCACATCCAGTGCTTCCAGACAGATGTGGAAACCAGATGTTCCTTATATTCAGAATAAAGACTTTATCTTACAAGACTATGTCTTCTGACACAGATACCTGAGTACCTGAATCAATAGCGTACTCTTCAGTATACGACAGTTGCAAATAGTTTGCTTTGCATTAGCTGAACAAATAGTTCCACTCCCAATAAATGAATAACCCACAGATAATTTCCAAATCCAAAATACTTAGGCTGAGTTCAGATGGGCAGTTTGGCCCAATATAGGTACATTTCACAAACGGATTAAAGGGGCCGGCTCACACGAGCACAGCTGTCAGGCGTTCCCCAGCCGTACTCAACCCGTCTTGTAATGCTTCCCTCCCGAATTTTAAAAGCACCAGGTGAAAGTGGTAGGAAACCCTGGAGAGCGCGTTGATCCCGCTTCCCAGAAGTGTGAATGCTGTAAGCCGCGGGATCCTGCCACAATTACTGATGCGCGTAAGCGCATCTCGCCAAATTACAAAAAGAAAGCCACGCCTTACAGCCATGCCTCTGCCAGGAGCGGGCCAACAGTCGAACACTCCCTGGCGCCACCTCCCCAGTATGTTCCCGCATCAGTCGGTGCAGTGTGACTGGGAATACCCAGAACACGTTGTCCCGGGTCTTCTTGCCACAACTCCCCTGCATTTCATACTGCCAGTCTGAACTCAGTCTCAGTTTCATATTTTAAAAATTCAGTACAAGTTGTCAGATCCAATTTTTGAAGCCAGGCATACAATATCGTGCTGTTCCAACTAGATACCAGTCAGAGTTAAATTCCGGAATGAAGTACAAACACAGCACAGAGCAGGAATACAATGATAAAAGCATGCGTCAAAGAGGAACGGTTGGACAGTCCGTAAGAGGAGTACTTTTATTGTTTATAATGATGCTACATACAGCAAAAGCCTCTTCACAAGAGACAGCCTGGACTAAAACCCAATTAAAAATCCACCTGGGGGAATAGATGTCGCCATTTAACCGGGAAAAATGTATCAAGATCTGGATCGTTTTTTCTTTTAATTTTCTAATTTCATATTGTTTCTTTATCATATATTATAGATTCTTTGTTTGGAGTGTTTCCGTAAGATGAAGGAAAAACTGATGTTAAAAAAGTCCACATGAGATCAGTCAGGTGATCATACCAATTAACCAAGTTACATTGGGAGCAGTCCAAAGCGAGTCTACCCCAGAAGCAGGTGCCATTTTATTCAAGGGGGCTTATTCCCAGGGAAGTGTTCATAGGATTACAGCTGTCTTCTGTTCAAGTACAGTCCTGCAACCATCATAACACTGAAAGCCATCTTGGGTAATTCACAAGCTTCTTCTCATGCGGGCTCGCCAGAACAAAGGCTTGATTGTGGAAACTGAAAAGATCTGATACAAGCTCTCCTCATTCTCCTATCAACTTCATTCAGACCAAACAACACAACTGAATGGTAAGATAACATTCTTAATGGCTATAAGCCAGGACGGAGTGGCCATGAATCCTCGCATCTGAGGAGGATACAGCCAAGATTGTTAAAAGGTGAAAGAACCAGGAGGAATGAAGTAGTCCCAGTGAGTGATCTTGTCCTCACATACACTACGAACCATTGATGCGAACAGTATACTAGATGTTCTGATCCTGAAAGGCTTTTTTTTATTAACCCGTTTTGAGGAAATCAACCCGAAATGTAAACAGAGACATTGGTAAAATGTCAAACCCCAGCCAATCTATGCCTCCTTCACTGAGGCGTCCAGCTGAGACAGCTGCAGGCTCTGAAAATAAATGGAAACATTTCCAGTGGGGAAATAAAGACTGTTCTAGCATTCTGGAGGCTGGCAGGAAAAGTCAGCTTAGAAAAAGATTGGCGCAACATCGGGAAAGCCAAGTGATGCTATTCAGCAGCTATGTTTCCCACGGAAGCAGAGCAAAGTCCATGATAAAAAAAAGTCAACACCAACGAAATTGGAAAAACTAAAAATATTGCAAGCGAGCCACAAAATACATAAGGTCTCATTTACCACACTGCTGAGAAATCAATGCTCTGAAAAGGTATAGGAAAATAATACACTTGATTGTTCATTTAGCAAGGGGAATAGAAAAGATACAAGAGTGGATGCAAACGGCCTCGTGCTGTAGCCCATGGAGCTTGGAAGCCTTCTCAGTGAGCAAAAATAGATACCAGCAGGGCTATTTTGGGGCAGGAACACACAGGAACGGAGTTCTGGCTGGCTTCAGAGTTGGCCATGCCCACTACAGCCCAAACCTCTGTGTGCGTGGCTACAGAGGGAAGGCCTGGAGAGCGACCCCCCTCCTGCAGCTCCGAGGCGGGTGGGCCAGGGGGGACCCTGGAAGGACCGGGGAGGCATTTAAATGCCTCTCCATGCCTTCCCTGGCCTGTCCAAGGGCCGGCTTGCCCGGGCTCCCCACCACTGGGCACCCAGGCAAGCCAAGGAAAGGCATGGGGTGTGGCATAATATGCTAATAAGCTTTGCTGTCAGGGGTGTGGCCTAACATGCTAATGAGTTTCTGCTGTTGGGTGTGGCCTCTTATGCTAGTGAGTTCCTGCTGGGCTTTTTCTACCAAAAAAAGCCCTGGATACCAGTATTATTTGTAACGCGGTTACAATAAAGAAGACAGATCCCAATGCACGCTATACCAAATTCCACAAGAAGGAAACTGCAGTTATACTACTGTAACGAGGCTATAGTCCAGCCAGAGTTGACATTTTAGGTCCCAGTTATCTCCATAGAAGACTCTTGAGCATCTGCTTATGTTGTTCACGGACACCAGTGGGCTTAACGGTGTTTAGTTTGGGCTGGCATGTATCCTATACCTATATGTGTGACTGTCATTTAGACAGAAATGAGGACTAACAGAATAGTGCAATCAAAAGAAAAGGTGGGAGCTTGGCTGGATTGCTGGGCGTGATTATGGAAGATAACAGTCTGGGCCCTCGGTGGGTAGAAAGCTCAGCTGCAACTTCTATAATCAACACACACACTCACATTACACACACACACACAAATGCACACTGCATCTGCCCCAAAATAAAGGTGATTCCAGTGTACAAAGGAGAACCAAAATTCCCATGGTCCAAACATTCCTTCCTCAGAGTCGCTTTAGCCTGCTCTCTCATCTGTACTATCAGTCCTTAAAAATGACTTCCACAGCCTTGTGCAACCGACAAGGCAGTTTCTCATGCTACTGGTACACAGCTTTAGCACTGGGATCTGCTTTTCAACCAAGGACTGAGTGCAGCAACTGACAAATTCGACAACTGTGCAGCTTTGCCGTAGGACATCTACCCCCTTTTCTGTAGCTATACAAGTTACTAGTTGTGACGGACAATTTCAAGTTCCACCCTCCAGAAGCCTCAGCCAATCACTTTCAAAAGGTGGGTTGGAATATTGAATTGAAAAAAAAGAGGAGTGTGGACAGTTTAACTGCTGGCCAACTGACAGTCAGGGTTAATGGATTTTGCTGAGAAAAGGGTTGGGGGGTCTGCTGGTTGGACAGGAAGTCCATCAGGAACTGTAGGTATTCTGAAGACAGGTAGAGTTTGGGTGCTGTTCTTGCCAAACAGTTAAAAGTTAAAAGCCTTTCTATTCTATGAGTCTGAATCAGTCAAACAAGAAACATGCTTTGTGCCTGCTACTCAGGCCCCAACTCTCCAATAAATTTGTTACTGTAATATTGAGAGAACTGGAGAAAAGGAAAACAAAGAAACAATCCAGCCACTCATGCCACTGAAATAAACTTGTTTTCATCAAGCTGACTGTGTGGTTCCTTCAAGCCTCCAAATCCACTCATAATGGGCCAAGTGAATGCCAAGTGGCACCCTGAGTCCAAGCAGGGCTCTTTTTTGTAGCAGGAACTCCTTTGCATATTAGGCCACACACCCCTAATGTAGCCAATCCTCCAAGAGCTTACAGAGCTCTTCTGACAGGGGCTACTGTAAGCTCTTGGAGGATTGGCTACATCAGGAGCGTGTGGCCTAATATGCAAAGGAGTTCCTGCTACAAAAAGAGCCCTGACTTCAAGCATTGCCCTCATTCAGGACTAGAAGATTAAATAGTCCCCAAAGCCTCAATTATAAAAATAAAAATATAGAGGAGGGGGGAAGAAGTTTGTAGGGTGTAAAAATTAGTTCCTAGTTTCTAGGCCTGGAGATCTTCAGCACTTACACAGATTGCAATATTTAACTGTCAGTCTTATATCTATGGTAGATGAGGAGCCTGCCCACCCTCCTGCCAGGATATTGTAATGAACGACCTTTCCTGCAAACTTTCCGCCCTGTCGGGTATAAGGTTCATGGAGACAGACATCACCAACACAGTGACAAGAAACCATCTGGGGAGAATTGCTACTCCACCAATGCAAGAATCTGCCTGGGGAAAAAAAAGATTATAACCCAGGAAGAGATACTGCATTGATATGACCATGAAATCTACTCATTCTAGGTTAAAACGAGTTTACTCCCCAGTTGTGTATTTTTTCTTTCAGAAGATGATGGCATCTGACTCTAAAGCAATAGAACAAGAGAAAATCCAGCACAAAGAGGCTGCAGGGTTTGACATTTTTCCTGCAGCAGCAAGTCAGTATGACACTTGCAAGCACTGTGTAACTAAGCAAAGATTTGAAGCTCACTGATAACAGGCAATATGTGGCAATTATACTCAGAGATCCAGAAGGACAGAATCCAGAAGCCAGCACTGAACAACATAGCCCTCATTCTGGTCCTTCAATTTGCCCTGTATACCATTCATGTAACCCCTGATGACTGATTAATGAAACTTTGCAAAGTCCATCCCCGCCACAAAGTAGCATAAAATCCAGCATTTCCACAAACCCGGAAAAGTGACATTTGTGTCTTCACTTACTTGCAGCCTTTTAGCACGTCGGTCTACCTTTCATCTTTACAAGTGATCAGTATTCAGAAAAATCAGACCTCTCTCTCGAGTACAATTACTGCCGTCTTTACAGTCTCACCTTATTCAGCTTCCTGTTATACCCCATGGCTTTCAAAACACCTCCTAGAATTCATGTTACTTAAGGTCAGCACGAAATGAAGGCATGAAAGTACTCAAATAAGGGTCTCTTCCCAAATACTTTAAGCCATATGGAATTATTAACATTCCCAAACCACAGTAAATGTTATGGGCAAAATAATTTCCTGTATGTTTCCTAACAGCTAATACAGGAGAAACCTGACAATATGTTAGATCAGGGGTGTCCAAACTACGGCCCGTGGGCCAACTGCGGCCCGCGGGTCAGTTTTTATTGGCCCGCAGCAAATTCTGAAAATATAATTGAATATGGCCCGCACATGGGCACCAAGGTCTAGCGAGGGCCGGCAGCGTGCTTGGAGGGACATACGCTCCCGCGCCTCCCCACCCCTCCCTCCCCGGACTCCCCAAGGCGCAGGCTCGGCTCCACGAACTGGCGGGAGACGCGCGCGGCGGGGCAGGTGACTTTGGGCTGGGCGCCCCTCCCTCCCTCCCTGGCCGCGCGCCTTCGGGTTCCCCCTCCTGCAGCACTTGGACTTGTGGGGCTTCCCGACTGAGCCGCCGAGGGCTCCGCGCTGCGTTTCCCCCGCGCCGCCGCCGGACTCTGGCTTTCCTTCTGGTGCTAGCCTCCCCGGGTACTTCGGCCGCCTCCCCGGTTTCCCTCCGCGACCCGCACTTTCAGGCAGGTCCCTGTGGCGGGCGATTCCCTTCCTTTTGTAATCAATAAACGGTGTTTGTTTGGCTGCTTCCTCAGGAAAAGAAAAAAAAAACCTCCAGCAGGCTCATGACTTCTGTTTTATTTTCCTCGAAGGCGGGGAAGCGAGGCTCCAGGCCAGGTGGCCCCCCTCAGGTGTGTGTGGGGGGGAGATACTGCAAGGCTGCAATCGTAAAAACACTTACTAGGGAGTAAGCTCCATTGACCTTATTTACGAATTACCTCGGGGGTATGTTATGTGGTTAAGACACTGAATGCCGATCGTTAAGTCGGCGGTTCCAGACCTTAGTGCTGCATGAGGGAGTCCTGCCAACCTAGCAGTTCGAAAGCAAGAAATTGCAAATACATAAATAGGTACCACTTCAGTGGGAAGGTAACAGCTTTCCGTGTGCCTCGGCCTCCAGTCATGCCGGCCACGAGATGGGCACTGCATCCCTAGAGTCGGATTTGACTGGCTTTCCAGCAAGGGAAACGTTTACCTTTACTATGTTATGTTTAGGATTGTGCCCTTCAAGGTGGGGAAAGGGGTGATGAGATGAGGAGGGGTCCCTGCAGACCCACAGGATTAGATTCAAAGGGGGGGGGAAATCTTCCAGAGTCTGACTTCTGCGCAAGGTTGAAACCCTGTATCCTTTAACCCCCCACACACCTTTTTCCAACTTTCACCTGCAGATTCAATATGTCACCTTTTGTGTGTGGCCCGGGCCTTTGCTTATTTTTCTGTATTTGGCCCTCACCAAAAAAACTTTGGACACCCCTGTGTTAGATTCTCAGTTTTGATTTTAAAAATGATTTGAAAACATTTCAAATTCCTAACAGATACGTTCAATTTTAGGAGCACTGGAATCGGGTGCCTAGGATTTTTTAAGTCCTGCTTTTAAATAAAGTCCTTGAAGACTGAGAAACAGACCAGCTTGCACAAGATTCTCATGCAGAGCAGAATTTACAGAACAAGACTCTGCCACTCCCTTCCTACTTTAGCTCACTAAACCTTCTGGAATTATGTTCAGGAACATCTTGGGGACAGAGTGTGGATCGGTAGCAGGAAGGTGAAATCTGCAGAAACCGCTGCTGCACCTTCTTCAGAAGTCAGAAGCGCCCAGAAGTCTTCAAAAACTGCATGGCTGATTGTCTTCAAGACACTGTCTTTTGGTCTGGGAAATGCTCATAAGAAATTGCAAGAATCTTCATACAAAAGTAGATGAAAGCATCACCATAGGAAGCTTGCTTGCATGTGAACCACGGAGTGGCAGCTTCCACCCTTTGCTATGATACAGCCAGTGCATTCTGGAAACCGCACAAACCTGAACTGCCTGGAACTAACCCTGACATCTCATGTTCAACCCTTGAATTTTAAGAGAATATTGTTTAAAAAAACAAAAAGCTAAGGGGTTTCAGATCAGTATTACGATTATGGGATGGTGGCTCAAGATTTTAATGCCTATGAATAACAGTACCAGTGCCTTCCAAGACCACAGCTGTGTCCTCCTGGCTGAAAGACTCTGGTAAAAAAGAGGAATATGTTACAGCTCTAAACACACTGCCACAGCTCTTAATGCACATCATGGTAACTTTCCAGCTGAGGTCTTGGCAACTAATAAAATTCCTATTCCTGATTTAAAGGCTCAGGAATCACAAAACAGCAACTGAGTGCCCAGATCTGGTGGGGAGGGGTCCCTCAATATTTTAAAACTGATTTTCTTTGGGGGGGGCGTTCCCCAAGATAATCCACAAAAGCCTCTTCAATGCTTGAAAGATTAACGTGTGACTTCACACAGGGAAAAGATGGGTGGTTTCAAAACCCACCAGGAGTAACTACAGAAGGTGTACACCAAAGAAAAATGTAAAATTTGCTTGTCCTACCGCATTCAATAGGAGCTGCGGTGGCTGAAGTGGTTAAGACGCTGAACTGCAGGCTGTGGAAGGTCGGTAGTTCAGCAGTTCAAGACCCGGGTGCCGCATGATGGAGTGAGCGGCCGTCTCTAGTTCCAGCTCCTGCCAACCTAGCAGTTCGAAAGCAAGAAATTGCAAGTAGATAAATAGGTACCACTTCGGTGGGAAGGTAACAGCGTTCCGTGCACCTTGGTGTTTAGTCATGCCGGCCACATGACCACGGAAACGTCTTTGGACAGCGCTAGCTCTTCGGCTTTGAAACGGAGATGAGCACCGCAACCCTAGAGTCGGATTCGACTGGCTTTCGAGCAAGGGAACCTTTACCTTTACCTTACCGCATTCAATATAAAACCACTGGGTTCAGACATCGGCGTTCTTTGGTTACAGTCAGGAAATGTTTCATTTGCCTTTAGGTATGTAGCTGAAAAGCGTGGCAAAGCACACCCCCAGCTTCTCCACCTACTCCCCTCACTTCAGTAATCCCACATTTTATTCTTATAACAAGCTGTAGCTGAGAGAGAACAACACACCCAAAGTTACTAAGCTTCATTGCAAATTTGAACCCTTTTCTCCCAGTCTTAGTCCACCATTCTAACCACTATGAAACAATTCATGTTCTACCAAGATCCAAAGTCAGGGAGCTTCAGTAAGAATGGAAACAGTTAGAACCTGGAAGCTAACTATTGGAGGAAAACTGACTTCACAATGGCACTTTGAATTGCATGCTTGCTTATAAGACTGACTGCCAGATCAACAGTTCAGCGAAAAACTTCCATGCTTCCTTCTACAGAATCTGGTGCAATATAGTTCGCTTTCCTTCTAGTTTCATTTCTCCCAGGGGATTCTGAGAGATCCGTAATTTTTAAAATTATTTTTTTTAAAAATACATTTCAGGTCTGCAAGACCCTGGTTCTGAATGAGGCCAATGCAGGAAGGGGAGAGAGGGCTTACTCCTGGCACAGTTTCACCAAACAAAATTGCCCCTCTGTCCCGGAACAAAAAAGATGTCTGTCTTTTTTCCCCCTTGTGGGAGGGGCTGCAACTCCGTGGCAGAGCTTCTGCTTGGCATACAGAAGGTCCCACGTCCAGTCCCTGGCATCTCCAGTTAAAATGTTCAGACAATCAGTGATGTGAAAGACCTTTGCCTAGGACCCTGGAGAGATGCTGCCAGTCTGAGTAGATAATATTTACTATGGTGGACGAAGAGTCTGATTCAGTGTAAGGTATCAATATGTACAATATATGAAAAAAAAACCTATATTTAAAAATACACAAAATATTTTTGTGACTTTTTTTTGCTTTAGTGGTTTTGTCAGCCATTCTTGCAGTATATTTTTTTAGAGCTTTGTTGGTGTATGCTGATGCAAATTAAAGCTGCATATTGCTTTTGGGGGAGGGAAGGCAGCATGGGACAGCCCAAACTCGTCAGATCTCAGAAGCTATGCAGGATCAGCCCTGGTTAGTACTTGGAGGGGAGACGACCAAGCAGGGGCGGATTAAGGCTCACTGGTGCCCTAAGCACTGACCAGTCTTGGTGCCCCCCCTCCTTTCCACACTGATCCAGTCCATTTTAGTTGTTGACCTGTCTGGCCAGATAGACAATGCAGGTTGCAGCAATACAAAAATTTATCCATATGAGAACACCACATACTGTACAAACGAAGACAAGCTTTGGCTACATAAAGTTCTACAAAAATGCAATACAACATCTATTTTAACATTTCACAAGTTAAATGTATCAAAGTTCCAATATTCATGACCTGAAAGAAATTTTTCTACATTTTTTCACCCTTTCCCCAACATTGTGGTGCCCCCTTCGGCCCTGGTGCCCTAAGCACACGCTTAGTCTGCTTAATGGTTAATCTGCCACTGCTTCCAAGGAAGACGGCAGAGGAAGGCCATGGCAAACCACTTCTGCTTTCCAGTTGCCTTGAAATCCCCTTGCTGGGGTCACCATAAGTCGGCTGTGACTCAATGGCATTGCTTTTGAATTAATCTTTAAGAGATGCTGGAGATCATTTAGTTTGATCTCATTCCCACTTTTCTATTAGCTCATCTCATGTTGAAAACTGAACAAACCTCTTGTTGATCTGAGCTGTCTGAGGTAACCTTTTGCCATTTTCAAGACGTAGGCAGAGCCACAACCAATGCTCCCTCCAAGCGGTGGAGTTTTGTGAGCAAAAATTCTACTTTGTGAGCTACTGGCATGAAAGTTGTGAGGGAGCGATTTGGCTGCTGCATAAATTAGTCTGCTCTGGAGCCATCCTTCCTGAGCTGAGACAAGAATGTGTGAGTTGGAGGCTAAAAAAACCTGTGAGCGAGCTCACATTAATTCAGCTAGCTCACACTAACTGGCCACAAGCAATAGTTGCACCCAGTGAAATGAAAAGTTATTTAGGGTGCCACAAAACTCCTTTTAGTTTTAAAAGGTTTTTTAAAAACTATTGCTCAATATCGTCATATAAATTAATAAAGGTTTAAAAGATCCTAATAATATATATTCCTAGGTTACTGCTTATTTATATTTACCCCCAAAATAATCACAAGGTTCTGGCACCTTAATACCCACTTCATCAGATGCAGCTAGCCCGTGGAAGTTTCTGTTTCAATAAAAACACATTCTTCTTGAAGGTGTAACAAGATTCTTCCTTTTTTTGCTGCAAAAGGCTAACACAACTATTGTTCTGGAATTATCTCGGACACTAGAAACATACCAAGGGAAAAAGAGCACCCAAGATGCTGGAAGGATCATGACAATATGAAGTAACCCCTTCCAGTGTTTTCCAGAGTTACTGAATTAACAGAATTGTTTCTGTGCCAGGAATATTTTGCTAATGTCTATTGTTAAAATAAATTGGGTAAAAGGCTTTAATTCCATCCAGTAGAGGGCAGTAATGCAAATGCATTAAAAAGCTACCAGACAAATGCCTAAGTAAAATTCTGCACAAGTGGAGGAGGTGAATTTGTTTCTAGAAGTGTAGCCACAATATGCACATTACAAACCAATGCATGAACAACAAGTATATCTAACCATCACAAACCAAAAGTTGACAGCCTGAAAGAACATTCAGGTAATGCAGCAGAAAACGTCCAATTTACAACGCATTCTATGTAATTCATAACCAAGCTGCCCTCATCTTAGGATGCATTAACAGAAGTATTATGTCCAGATCACGGGAGGTAGTAGTCCCGCTCTATTCTGCTATGGTCAGGCTTTACCTGGAGTACTGTGTCCAGCTTTGGGCACCATATTTTAGGAAGGATGTCAACAAGCTCGAGAGCGTGTCCAGAAGATGGCGACCGGGATGGTGAGAGGGTTGGAATCCAAGTCTTACAAGAAAAGGCTGAAAGAGTTGGGTATGTTTAGCCTGGGAAAGAGAAGGCTTAGAGGGGACATGATTGCAGTCTTCAAATATTTGAAGGGCTGTCATGTAGAGGATGGAACAGATCTATTCTCTCTTGCTCCGGATTGCAAGGCTAAATCTAATGGGTGGAAATTACAAGGGAGTCATTACCAGCTAAATATTAGGAGAAACTTCGTAACTGAAAGAGTGGTTGAGCAGTGGAACAGACTGTCTCGGGAGACGGTGGGTGCTCCTTTGCTGGAAGTTTTCAAGCGGAGGCTGGATGACCATCTTTCAGGTATATTGTAACCAGGGCTCATTTCCTGCAGGAGCGCACAGGAGTGAAGCTCCGGCAGTAAGGAGCCCAGAGGGCAGGCACATCCAGCAAGCCCCACCCCCTGCTCCCAGCAGCTGCACTTTGCCTTTCCCGGCCCGCTGGCCGACCCAGTGAAGCGCTGCTGCAAGCTGGCCCTTGAGCTGCTCCACCACTGCCTTGGCCATGGCATCCAGCCTGCCCAGGCTCTGCCCGTCCTCATGCTGGCCCTGGCATGGCGCCTCTGCAAGGTGGGCCCCGGCTACTCCCGTGAGGCCTTCAAGGAGCTCCGCCCCGCCCCCTGGGCCTATTTGGCCTCCTCCTGTGCCTCTGCCCCGCCACCGCCCTGGCCCCCTACCTGCTCAAGGCCATGTGCATCCTCTGCGACCCAC
This sequence comes from Gekko gecko, assembly GCA_029375565.1. Taxonomy (NCBI): domain Eukaryota; kingdom Metazoa; phylum Chordata; class Lepidosauria; order Squamata; family Gekkonidae; genus Gekko; species Gekko gecko. Next base: position 70,579,005 of record JAPDNY010000003.1, on the reverse strand, counting down.
TTGCTGGCCATCCAAAAGAGTCCAGTGGCACCTTTAAGATCAAGGTTTATTCAGATATAAGCTCTCCCTCCTCTGTGAGGGCAGATCAGCGCGCTCCCCCCCCCCATAGATAGCAATCCAAAACAGTTCAGTGGAGCCTGAGCGGTGGGTATTGCCTTCTGACACATTTCCGGTGATGTCAGAAGTGTGGCATACAGAAATAAGTTATACCAATTAGTTATGCTAATGAGCTCCTGCACCTCTTTTTCTACGAAATGACCCTTGATTGTAAGGGTATCTTTTGGCTATGCTCAGGCAGAGTGCAGGGGGTTGGACTAGATGACCTGCAAGGTCCCTTCCAACTCTAACATTCTATGATTCTATGATTAAAATCACAACAGTTCTTAAAATGTCCTTATTTTCAAAAGATAAGAGCAATTCTATTCTATTTTGATCTGATGAGCACTCAAGACTTTTTCCTAAATGACAGACTCCTATTCTGTACATTACTGGGACAAACAGAACAACATATAATGAGGGAGTTTGGCCCACTGGCAGTTACCGTGAAGGGTCTTTCTCCTCTGAGTTCAGGAAGATATCTCCATGGGTTATTCCCATTGTTCCTTTAGGGAGGCAAGAAATACTCTTTTCCAACTTCCTGTTGGTGCCTTCAGAATAACCTGTCCCCTCAGTTCTGGGACTCCAAAAGCAGTGAATTCAAGATAAAAGCTATTGCCCTTGCACTGAAGGAACACAACATTGTTAACTATAACCTTAACCAAGATTGGCTTGAGGAGACTCCTGAACAAATTGGGTGAGTATGCTGAAGGCTTGTGAATAAATTATGCCAAGTCAAAAGATCTGGTTTTTAGGAAACGGCCAAAGAAATCTACCCGGAGCATTCTTGGCACTCAGATCGAACAATGCAGCATGTATAAATATCTGGGATTAACCTTCTCTGAAACCCTCTCCTGGCGCCCTCACCTTACATCTTTAAAAGCTGCTGCCATGAAGAATTTAGGGGCCTTACTGAAGTTCCATTTTTTGAAGGGAGGAGGCATGGTAGACCCAGTTCTTAAACTGAACAGGAATAAGATAATTCCTGCCATGCTCTATGAATCAGAGATCTGGGGCTGGGGAGACCAGATATTGTCCTCATTAGAAATAATACAGAATTATTTTATGAGGAAGAAGAAGAAGAGATTGGATTTATACCCCGCCCTTCACTTGGGAGTCTCAGAGCGGCTTACAAACTCCTTTCCCTTCCCCTCCCCACAACAGACACCTTGTGAGGTAGACTGGGCTAAGAGAGCTCTGACAGAAACTGCTCTTTTTCAAGAACAGCTGTGCCAGAGTTTGTGACTGACCCAAGGTCACATCAGCAGGTACAGGGGGAGGAGTGGGGAATCAAACCCAGTTCTCCCAGATTAGAGTCTGCGCACTTAACCACTACACCAAACTGGAGGATTCTTGTTTTGCCAAGAGGTGCGCCAGTGGCATTAATGAGGACCGAACTGGAAATTACTTCACTGAATGCCAGAGTCAATGTTAGAATTCTATCCTATTGGAAAAAATGTTTAGAACGACCCCAGGATTCTCCTGAAAGCCTCCAAGAGTCTAGGTGACTCCTTGGCTTCAGTTCAATTGAAATTTTCAATTCCTGATGATTTATTAAGGAATAAAACCCAAGCATGGGAATTGAAATAATGGGTATTCAAAAAGGATGGGCTTGTGGATCAGGACATGTTGGCACACTGCCTTACAGTACCCTTATTTAAGTTTTTTAAAGGACATAATTGCAGCTCCCTCTGTTTAGAGAAGTTAACCATCCTGGAATTAAGACCAGCTTTTACGGCTTTAAGATTTCAGTCCGTACCCTCAGTGATCAGGACTGGTATCCCTGCCCCCCTTACACTTCGCCTTTGTGACACAGGGGAAGTAAATCATATAGTACATTATATTTTGAGATGCCCATGGCATGAAGCTCCTAGGTTAAGGTACATCATACCTATTATTCCACCGAGTAATGGACTCTCCAATCTGGATTTGGTCAAATTTTTACTCTTGGACCTTGACCACTATGTTTCTAGTTATTTTCACTTCTTGGTCTCAAGACCTCTCATCCCTAGCCTGCTTGGTGGCCATTATAATTATAATAATTATAATTATTATAATAATTATTATTATTTGTTTTATTTCATGATTCTTACTGAAAATAATTTTGTTGTATTGAGGAGGTATGCTGATCTGGGTAGCCACAGCCTAACCTGATCTCATCAGGTCTCAGATGCTAAGCAGGGCCGACACGGAGGCAGGCAACGGCAAACCCCCTCTGAACGTCTCGTGCCTTGAAAACCCTTCCGGGTCGCCATAAGTCAGCTGTGACTCAATGCTAAAAAAATAATAATAGAGGGGAATGTTAAAAATTATCCACCTCCGGGCACCAAAAAGGCTAGTTATGTCACTGTTTGGTGTAGTGGTGAAGTGCGCAGACTCTAATCTGGGAGAACCGGGTTTGATTCCCCACTCCTCCACTTGCACCTGTTGATGTGACCTTGGGTCAGTCACAAGCTCTGGCACAGCTGTTCTTGAAAAAGAGCAGTTTCTGTCAGAGCTCTCTCAGCCCCGTCTACCTCACAGGGTGTCTGTTGTGGGGAGGGGAAGGGAAAGGAGTTTGTAAGCCGCTCTTCCTTTGGGTAGTGAAGGGTGGGGTATAAATCCAATCTCTTCTTCTCTTCTTCTGTTGCCAACTACTTTGGTTGATTTGAACAATCATTACACCTAAGTTTCCCACTCGAGCAAACAGTAGTTCCCTTGGAGTGCTTCAGGACATAAAAACGGCATGGAAGGGCAAGGCAAAGCTGAAACTGCTTCTACTTGAGCAGTATGGTTACAATGAGAATCTGGTCCAAGTGCATCTGGGAGGCCCAGCACTCCAGTCACACATCTGATACAAATCCCTTCTGATGGTCACAATGAGTTTATATTATATGAATCAGCCCTAGGTAGACATACTGCACAAAACTATTCCTTTAAAAACTTCTCAAAACTTTTATAACAGGTTTAGCAAAAAGAAAAAAGAAGAAGATAATCCTCCATATGCTAAAAATTCCAAGGCCACTGTTTACTCAAGCCTTCCACTAGACAGAAACTGGAATCTGAGTGTACTTTGCAAAAGATTCACTTTCAATGACCTTGTTGAAGTCACTTCTAGTTCCCACGCGTGAAGTAGGAAGGGGAAAGCCCACTCATTCCCCAGTAGTGTTAGAAGGACTCTAATACTTGCAAAGCCTTACAAAGGTGAAAATAAATGTCACTGTGTTTCTTGTTTCTGCAGTAAGTTGGGCGGGGGGAGTCACTTACAAGAGAAGAAACAAACAGAAGCCTATCAATGGCAATAGGTTTTCTGAATAAATGACCCCTAAAACCCACAAAGCAAGTTCTGCAAATCAGTTAATGTGGATAATTCTTCATTAAATTTGCTAATAAGATGTTTCAGGGGTACAGGTTATAATGGCAACCAGACAGGGTTTCCCCCCCCCCAAGCCTTCCCCCCCAGCCTTTAATTTATTAGGAGGTGATGGAGCAGGATGGGGAAAAGAATAAACAAGCAGAGAGATGACAAAATGAACGTTGGTAGGAGATGTGCCTTTAAAGACGGAGAATATAAATGAAATGCAAAGTGCATGTCTCCAGAGAGGAATGGGGGGGGGGGGGACATTTTTCCAACAGAAACTCAGAGAAGGCAGAAAAACGATAATTTTTTCATACATCAGTATATGCAGCAACTCCTCAGGGGAGAGGCTTGGGAAAGAACAATCCAGCCAAAATCAGTAGACATTATGAGGAGGTTGGAAAGCAGAGTTGCGGTAAAAGAGCTAATGAAATGCGTCTTGTGAGATGTTGACAGAAACACTTGCAGGGAAAGGTAGACTTGCGTATTATTTCAATCGCATGGCAATGGGTACCTGGGCTCGGGCGAAGACAACTGTCGGAAATTGCACCTTGGGCATATCACAGGCACTTTGCAAACCAATAACTATAAAGCTTTCCAGCTATAATTATTCAAAAGGTACAGTTACCGCGCATGTTAGAATAACTTACTTTTGGGGTCATACTCAGTTCCAGCCTAAAGAAACCTCAAAGCAGAATAGAAATTCATCCAGGGACTAGATGTTGGTGTTCTTATTGCACTATTATTTTACAATTTGAGTTTGTAACCTAATATTTATTTACATCGTGGTATCCAACCAGGCTTACAAAAATCTGCTTCCTGCGCACTGCCTTGAGCCATTCCATTTGCAATATATACAAGAGAAGCCATGGGGAAAGGGACAATTTTGAACCCCACCACCACCACTACCATAAACCACCCTTCATGGGATTCTATAAATTCTCAGTGGCTTAAGCAGGCCAGTTTCATCAATGCCCTGTTTAAGTCTCGGCCTTGTGCATACAGCCTAACTATGTACAGGGCAATGCATGTAGAGAGAGACAGCAGTGACTATGCCTGCACTCAAAATTTAGCACACTGATCCCAACTCTCCTATGCCTGTTCACCTGACCACAGGCACAGCAGCCAAGTACATACAAACTATATATGCACAGGCTTTCCCCCGGAAATTGGAAGCATTCTCCACTGATCATGTGGCCAGATCATACATACATATGCGTTGTGCTCACATGCAGCAAATGCACACAGGAAGGGGTGGGTGCCACCATTCACATGTAGATCATGGGGCTCCAGCATCCCCACTGCTTCTATAGACCACATAATAACACCTGTGCTGGGCTTGTCTCATTACAGTCTTAAATATTCTGGACCTCCTGGAATATATTTAATCCAAAATCAATTGTTGAGGGCTTTTCTCTTTCGGTTAATTAATGAAGTCGTATCTTCATGTTAATCTGGGAACTTACAGGTATATAGAGACCTCTGCTTTCAGCTAGCCCAAATTTTCTTCAGTCATCAGGGTCACCCAGCTTATTATTAGATGTCCTGATAAAATACAACTGATAATATGCCTACCAGACTACGATGTTTTTCCTATACAAGTATAAGGGGCAAGGAGTGCATGCTGACATGCATAAAGCCCATTTTTGTGCTATTTTACTGAGTGCACACGCACTAGAAACCTGACACATATATATGCAAAGGTATTCCTTGGTAGTCAAAAGTGCCACTGAGACACAGAGTTACAGAGCCATCAAATCGCTGCTGACGTACAGTGACTCTGTAGGGTTTTCAAGGCAAGAGATGAACAGAGATGGTTTGCTATTTAATATGTTGTCGAAGGCTTTCACAGCCAGGGTTCATTAGTTGCTGTAGATTTTCCAGGTTGTCCGGCCGTGGTCTTGGCATTGTAGGACCTGACGTTTCGCCAGTAGCCGTGACTGGCATCCTCAAAGGTATAACATGGAAAGATGGAGTACTCTCTCCATCTTGACACAGAGAGCACTCCATCTTTCTGTGTTATACCTCTGAGGATGCCAGTCACGGCTACTAGTGAAATGTCAGTTCCTACAATGCCAAGACCATGGCTGGACAACCCAGAAAACCTACAGCAACTCGTGGTTTGCTATTGCTTGCGTCTGCCTAGAAACCCCGGACTTACTTGGCGGCCTCCCATCCAAAGACTAACCAGGGCCAACCCTGCATAGCTTCTGAGATCTAAATGAGATCAGGCCAGTCTGGGTCATCCAGGGCAGGGCAAAAACTTCCCTAGATCTGCGAATGCTTGTTTTAAAAAACCATACTCTGTCTGCGGGCTTCCCAGAATCATCTGGTTAACCACTGACAGGAAAAGAGCTGAACTAGCTGAATCTCTAGTCTGATCCAGCCAGGATCTTATAAGCAAAAGGCACTTTTCATTCACCTGCCTCTGACTAAGTTGAGCCTCCTAGCTTGAGGGGCATGCAGTTCCCAGTTGTCCTAGTAGCACAGGTGAGGAGCCGTTTGTGACAACAGAAAAAAAGATCAAGAGCAAGCAGTAAAATAGAAAGGATTCCTGATAGGAACTAGGTGGGAACCGAAAGCACAACACAAAAGAAAACATGGACAAGGATATAGCAGCCATCATGGACACAACATAACACACAACACAACACAAAAGAAAACATGGAAAAGGATATAACAGCCACCACGGACAAACAAAACTGCCACTGAGAACTCACTTTAGTCTTCCTAATACACCCTCTGTTCCTGAAAATAACTTGGGAGTGACTCAAATAATGATATGATAGATTTACATTGATAGATTGATATTTCTTTTTTTTTCTTCTTCAAAAGAAGAAATTATTATAACCAAAATGCTTGAAACTGCTGAGATGGATAAACTGACTTTATTTTTGAAAGGACAAGAAGAAAAATTTAAAAATACATGGTCAAGATTCTATACATGGCTGGAAGAATACAGTAAATGAACTATAAACTTTTATTAAAATTAGAGAAATTATAGAAATTGCCTATATATATATGCAGTTCTTATAAGCAAATGATACTGGTTTTTTAATGTAACTAATAAGCAAATGGATACTGTAAGAAGTAGTATAACAGATGTTTGAATGATGTAAAAGTTCCCTCCCAACATCTATGTTTCATGTGTATGTTCTGTTTTTTGTACGTTTTTTATGTTTGTCAAAATAAACTAAAATCTTCATGGATACATTTAGGGGGGGAAAGAGATACATTACTCATAAGCTAAATGAAAGTTGGGAACTGGCTAATTACCTGAAGTGATCTATGAAGAGCAAACAAGACAATTTACAACTCCTTACCCTTACAATTTCTACAATAAACTGTGGAATACTACTCCATGTCCAACTATTGTTTAAAAATATTTGTAATTAAAAAAAATCTACTACACAGGATCAAATTCAGGAAAGGTCTTGGGACTGAAACAGATTCTGCCACAAACAACTGAATGTCCCACTGATGATCTTTGAAATCATAAGCAAATCATTCTGTTCCAGACAGTGCTAAAATGGCACTAAAAGTTGGATACAGTGTGAAAAATGCCTGAAAATTAAAACCTGTCTGGCTGAAATTCAGCAAGTTCTCTCCTTCTCACCACAAGCAGCCAGATAGATCTTTTCAAGTTCTTCCAAATTAGAGTTTGTCGTTATTCTAGACCAACATGCACACTTTCCTAAACACTGTTTCATCGTTTCCACTTTGGAATCCTGGATGCAACAACACAATTTACCACAAAAGCAGGAATGTCTAATAACTGGCCACATACAAGAGGAAGATGGAATGCACAAGCCCAAGGATCCCCCTAGGCTCACTCATGGTAAACCATGGTTTGTTATGTTTTTGTCACATCTGAATTATCAGAGAAAGAAACATTACGAACCTGTTTTGGGTAGAAAAGGTTAACCTAGCCAAAAGCTAATGCCTAGGGAGGCTGACAACTTTGCAGCAAACATGTTTGGCAAGCAGACAGACCACTTTCAACACTTGTGAGCCAACCCACAGATCTTTTCACCTCACTGCTGTCCAACTTAAGCTGCATGCTGAACAGCTTTGTGGCTGCAGAGCAGCTGCAGAATTTCATTCCAAGCTACTTTGCAGCCACTTTTACACCTGCACAGTACATGAAATAGATTCTCCCTGCCAAGGCCATGGATTGTTCCGTCATCAAGTAATTAAATGATGCCAGGCTCCCATAATACTGCCATAATGCGAAAATGCACGTGCATGAAATAATCACAGTAAAACACCATTTGGTATTTGTCTGAGCATAAGACTTTTGAAAAACTGCAGTGTTTGTTTATATCTGTCTGTATTCTTCACTCTTTATTTAAACAACTGGCTCAGGAGCTATGCCTAGTGACAACAGATTTGTGGGAGGTACTAGTACCCCCTCAGGATGTATGAAATGTGCATGTGTGAAATGCAATCAGCTGCACAGTACTGTATTGTCTGAATATGTGCAAAGTGATCTACACAATGGGCTCCAGCTATTTCTGAGCAGCCCAAATGCCCAATGAAAAATGGCCTCTCTGCTTGTGACTGCCAAACGGAACATGACTGGCAAACCGGCAGATACTCAAGGTAAAGGTAAAGGTTCCCTTGCTCGAAAGCCAGTCGAATCCGACTCTAGGGTTGCGGTGCTTATCTCCGTTTCAAAGCCGAAGAGCCAGCGCTGTCCGAAGACATTTCCGTGGTCATGTGGCCGGCATGACTAAACACCAAGGTGCACGGAATGCTGTTACCTTCCCACCGAAGTGGTACCTATTTATCTACTTGCAATTTCTTGCTTTCGAACTGCTAGGTTGGCAGGAGCTGGAGCTAGAGACAGGAGCTCACCCCATCATGCGGCACCCGGGTCTCGAACTGCTGAACTACTGACCTTCCACAGCCTGCAGTTCAGCATCTTAACCACTTGAGCCACTGCAGCTCCTCAGATACTCAAACATCCCTACTAATAACTTCTTAATGAGATGAACTCCAACTATTTCCCAGTGGGCAAGATTAAATCTAATAACACGTTCTCCCTGGCCCCAGAATGTATCTGAGAACACTGTCAAAGTGGGATTGCTTTGACACCCCCTCATAAGGAACTTGAAAATAATGCATTTTATTATTTCTTCTGCACAAGAAGTTCCTGACATATTCACTCTGAAGAACAGGAAAAGAGCAAGCTTTGCATTCTGAATCATGCACAGAAACATCATTTCCTTATTCTGCCATAGAAGCCTCCCACACATCTATTGCCAGAGGGTTCTCTAGTATCTTATTAGGGGCTTTTCTCTACAGGACGCATAAACGGACCTGCACACCTATGCACTAAAATCTTTCACCCAGACAAGCCTGAACCAGACTCCCTTCAGAGTCCATCAGAAGGTTACTGAAATATTCAGTCAGTCATAAAAGGGGCCCTGATGAGGAATGCAAATCATTTAACAGCTGCCTGATACAGCCTCAGTTCATGCTGGCCCAGTGTCTATCAGGAAAGAAATGCCTCTCAGGTCGCAATGATGGGCCTTGCATAGCAAGACCTTGAAATGGGCCGAAAGCTAAGCAACTCACCGGAAGAAGCCTTTAGTATATCGGTATGCTCCTTGTATACCACATGCTCCAACGTTTCCATCGAGTATAAAAATAATACAATACAGTACATGTGCCTCCGTAATTGCCATTGTTCTCACTACCTGGTATATTCACTCATCCATAACAAGTGTTATGGGTAGCAGCACCCAAGATGAACAGTATCACAATACCAGGTCTAGAATTTTCTGATAGCAAAAAAATGCTAAATACACCAAAACACTAGTTTTTCTTTTCAAGAACTTCTAGAAGAAGAAGAGAAGAAGAAGAGAAGAAGAGGAGATTGGATTTATATCCCGCCCTTCACTACCCAAAGGAGTCTCAGAGCGGCTTACAAAATCCTTTCCCTTCCCCTCCCCACAACAGACACCCTGTGAGGTAGGCGGGGCTGAGAGAGCTCTGACAGAAACTGCTCTTTTTCAAGAACAGCTGTGCCAGAGCTTGTGACTGACCCAAGGTCACATCAGCAGGTGCAAGTGGAGGAGTGGGGAATCAAACCCGGTTCTCCCAGATTAGCGTCCGCGCATTTAAGCACTACACCAAACTGGTTCTCCACACCAAACTGGCTCTAACTTGGTTTAGACCAACCTTTTCAAGCCAGAGGGCACCTCTGGAATTTTGACACACAGCATGGCAGGCACAGCCACAAAATGGCTGCCTCAGCTTACCTTCAGCCACACGGTGATGATCCTTGTGCTGCGATGGCAGCTGCTGCCGAAGCAACTTTTTAAAAATCTGCACAGTCGATCAAATCTCCAAGGGCCAGTCAGAAGCCTTAAAGGACAAAAGTCCCACCGGGCCACGTCCACCTTCTAAAAACACTTGGTGATTGCCAGGAAAGGTGTTGGTGGGCACCACTGCGCCCATGGGCACCATGCTGGGGACCACTAGTTCAGACTAGTCCACAGTGTGGACTGAGAACTAATAAATGGAAGCTTGGGAAGGCATTTGAGAACTGTTCCATTTGCATTCTTAATGTGGGGTCCCACACCAAAGCATAGGGGAAGAAGAGGAATAAGGCAAGGTTTACACTCCCGTTCCCCCTTTCCATTTATACTTCCTGGTTGCATAGAGTCAGGGTCTGCTACATTCTCAGCCAATCATTAGTCTGAGGAAGGAAGCGCCTAGAGCAAACAGAAAACAGAAAGGCTGCAGCTACAGCCTTCGTTCCCCCACAGTGGTCTCAAAGCCACACGTGTGGGCTTGCCCTGCCCTTCTGCGGGCTTCCTTTTAGTTCATGACATGAACACAGCAAGACACCTATTGACCTCTGCGTTCACCTCAGGAACCCCCAGCCCCACAGCACTGAGGCTGAAGGGAGTGCTGGTAACAACTTGTTCCCTCCAGCCACCCAAGCCATCAGTGGCTGCTGAGAAACTAGCCAATCGTTTTCTATGCAGAAACGCCCTCCAAGCTTCAGGGTGACTCCAGTCTACCCAAACATCTGTTAATTAAGCTTCTTAGGGTTGCCAGCTCTGGGTTAGGAAATTCCTGGAGATTCTGCGGTGGAGCCTGGGGAGGGATCTCAGTGGGATGTACTGCCATGGAGTCCACCTCCCAAAGCAGCCATTTTCTCCAGGGGAATTGACCTCTGTAACCTGGGGACCAGAGGGGAGATCTCCAGGCGCCACCTGGAGGTCACTGCACACCAAAGAGAGAGATCGCGGGATGGAAGTTGAGAAGAAGCAAACAACCGTGATGTATTATGACAAAAAAATGTCTCCAAGGACTAGACATTTCTTTTTCCAATATTCAGTTTACTGGAAGCAATTCAAACGCCATCAACACCAACGAACCATGCATATAATATCTCGTTTCATATAACTTTGTCAAAGTGGGTGGCGTTGAAATATCTATATCCATCAGTGTATGTTATTATATGCGTGGTTCATTGGTGTTGATGGCGTTTGAATTGTTTCCAGTGAACTGAATATTGGAAAAGGAAATTTCTAGTCCTTGGAGACTTTTTTTTTGGCTTAATACATCACGGTTGTTTGCTTCTTCTCAATCACTTGGAGACTGGCAATCCTATTGCTCAGGCTTGGCCTTTGCTTGAGCAACTATTAGCCCCACTCTTGACAGTGTCTGTTTGATCGTCAGCCCTGCCTCTTGTGCATGTGAAGACGGGCTCCGCTGTCTCCCTGTGGGATTTCTCCCCACCCCCCCAAAGTCCACTCCCAGGGACTCTTGCTTCTAAGCCTGCTGCCTCTCTGGGCTCCCTGTGGCTCACAGCAACAAAGCAACAACGAATGCATCATTCTCCCTCAGACTAAAGCTCTTTTCACTTTCAATTAGATTTCTGAAGCCCAAGACTAATAGATATCAGCAAAAATATGCTGTGCAACCACCTTCCCTTCCCGCACGGCTTCGACCTCACCACTGACCATTTACATTTTTACTTCTTCAAAAGGCTTTGAATTAATAATAGCTCATCACTGGCTTTTAACTGAAAATCTGCACGCTGAGCCTGTTTCACAAACCTAGCATTATCTAATTATAGCTTCTTTCCCCCTCCACTTAATTACAGAGTACCCCTGCCCTATCCCCCCCCCTCCACGTGGGTGAAACGCATCATCCTTCATTTGAAGAGGCCCTCATTTAAATTCAACAGCTACGCTTGCACGGATTTAACTGTTAAACTGATTTATGTTGCATAAAAGATCAAACTGGATCACACCTTGTGGCCAAATAACCATTAAATGGTTTCTGGAAAGATCATTAATTTGCCACCCTGGGCAGTTAGTTTAGCAGTAAATATGACAGAGATGACTTTATCGAATTAACCTTAATCAATCTGTTATGATGATTGGTCACTTTACCCTAAATGACATGAGTGTGAAAAAGAACAGGGTACAGAGGGGAAAGAGAGGAGAACATAGTTTCAAACACTTTTAATGAACGAAACTGCAATATGACCTTATCCGACACAAACACCCACCAAAGTCAGTGAAGAGCTTAAATTGACTGGGCCCCTTGGACTGTGCACCCAGTTAACAAGCCTGTAAAGTCTTCATACTCTCACCCCAGAACGGAACCACAACAGATCAACTGACTCATGATACAAAGCCTGGTTCTGCCAGGACAGGATATCATTTGTATTAAAAAGACACATAAAATACTAATTGTATAGCATGCAAAAGCTTTATTTTTCAGTCTTGTAAGAAAACAACTGTGATTTTCATTTATCCAAGATTAAGGAAAGGCAGAGTTGGCCCTTCAGTCAAACAAGCCGTCTGTAGCTTCTGACTAACCCTGCACAACGTTCAGCACAGAAGATGACGGGTAACAATCAAGTCAACACAATCAAGCCTACCGGATAAAATGGAGGTGATGGAGAGAAAAGCAGAATCTCCAGAAGGGATTGCTCTGCCAACCCTGGGTGGAGTTAGGTCTACCTTTAGTGGATTCAGTGAAAGCCTGGGACTTTAAAAGCCTGCCCTACTGATGGAGAAACAGACTGCTGTGATATCAAACAGGGTCACTTGCCATGGAGATTATTCCCCCCTCCTGGATGCAGTCTAGATGGTTAGACAGTGTAATCGATGCAACGAACATAAAATTAGGCAAACTCTGAGGCATGACAGAAGATAGGAGGGCCTAGCGTGATGTGGTCCATAGGGTCACGAAGAGTCAGACTCAACAGTGCGACTGAACAACAACAGATGCAGTGTGCTGCTCCAGCTACACTAATCCAGGCCACTATAACCTCAAAACTCACCTTCTTTAACACATTTTGAGGCGCTGCCCATGAATACAATTCAGAAACATAAAATTGGTGCAAAACATGAAAGCCTGTCTTCGGACTAGAGCTCTCTCACTTTACCATATTATCCCAGTTTTGAAACATCAGCACTGGTTACCCATCAGTTTCAAGGCTCAGTTCAAGATGCTAATTCTTACCTTTATGGTCTTGCGTGACCTAGAACCCTGATCCCTTAAGTGGCTATCCCTAATTACTTGACCAATTGCACTCCTTACCCATACATTCCCTTCTCTCGGGGCACAGAGAATGGTTTCAACCCATTCACAAGCCTTTTCAGTGGCGATGTGGCGTGCTCTTCTGCTGGAGGTCTCAAAATTATCTGCTTTGCCAGACTGTAGTAAAGCACACAAAATAATTTTATTTAAAGGACTTTGGCCAGTATACTTCTGGTTGCTGGTTTTTCTTTTGACAATGTGTACAAATTTTTGTAGTTTTGAATTACTTTTGCTAAACTGTTCTTTTTTTAATTGGATTATTATGCGAAATGCCTTGCAAATTACAAATATTTTAATAAATATTTCCTCCCTTTGTGACCTGACATGCCTAACATCTCCAGCAATCAGGCTATCATCATAGTGACACAAGGGCTGTAAAGCACTCTGAAGTTCCACCAACATCACTGTGTATTATAGCTGCAGAATGCACTCTTACAGGTAGTATAACCCAGGCATGAGTTAAAGGATCTTGAGCAGTAGGTGTTGGCAAAGACCTTCTCTGCCTGAAATTTTGTAAAGTCACTGCTAGTCCAAACAGGTCACGATGAGAAGGAAGGATCAGTTTTCTGCTTCTGCATAAGGTAGCTTTGTATAATCACGTATGTGCCGGCTTTAGTTATCTTACTACTGTATAGTCCTTCATACCTTGGGTAACTTTTCCCCAAATAAGTGAAAAATATATATGTACACATGTGTAAGGTATATGCATGAGAGAGGGTTATGGCCTCTACAATAGGACTGATAAATTTCACATGGTGAAGTTTTAACTTTCTCTTCTGTCTTCCAGGATCTGAAGCCTGGGAATGCCAGGGAAGCTTCTATAGGGTAAATGATATGAGACCTAATCTCCCAAAGTCTAGATTAATGCATCCTTCCCCTATCAGCTTCACTGTCACTCCCACTGGAACAAAACCTCCCCGCTATCCCACCCTTGCATCTGGTATTCAAGTCAGTGAATCAGTAAACCACAAATCTGTTCATTCTATCTCAATGCAATTCCCTGTCTGTGTGTTTATTGTATCCTCCTTTTCTGTGCTCAACCACAAGTTTCTCCAGTCTTCCCCATATTCTACATGCAACTGTAAGGATCAGGAATAAACTATCTTCCACACATACAAATACTTTTTTAAAAAAAAGTTATTAATAGGATACAGTAACATATTCCATATTTCAAAATATCATTAAATACATCCTTTTCTAATATCCCCTCCATCCCCCCCTCATGGCTTCCAGCAATGCTCCCGCCCCTTCATTAACCCCTTGTTACTTCACATTTCATTTACATTAAAACTTCTCACTTTTTCAATTCTTCATTTCTAACATTTTCAGTTTCTCTGTCTAGATCTTAGGTAACCTTTTAGCTACTATTCAATCATTATTTCCTATACTTTACTCTCAATAGTTATAAAAGCAAAGTAAATTATTTTTAACATCCCAGTTCGTTTCAACACAGTCTTTAAAATCCTTCCATTCTGCAAGAAATTCTTCATCTTCTTTATCATTAAGTTTCTTTGTCAGTTTGTCCATTTCTGCCATAAAAAGCATCTTCTTTATCCAGTCCCATTTTCACACATACAAATACTGACTGCTTCACTTGCTCTTGAAAACAAAAACACACACTTCCAGGATGAGACACACACTGTGGCTGAGTACAGACTGGCAGTTTGCTCCGGTAGCCAGTCGTAGCAAAAAAGCCCCGGAATAAACTATATCGGGTTTTCCCGTTCACACAGCGGGAGCTGCTGCCAGAAGATACGAGAAGAAGGCGCACGGGAGCGTTCAGACTGCCGCGCCGGAGGCGTGCTATATTCGCCGTTTCCCCATTAATTTGGCTGTGGGTGTATGGGTGTATGTGCGCATGAGCACCCATGCGCTCATGCGCTCATGTGCATACGCGCATTTTGCCAATTGGGGGAGGACCCTGCAGCGCCAGCACCGCATTGGGCAGTGGAGCAGAGCACAGCCAATCACATCGTTGCTGCCTTCTGCCCAACACGGGTTGCTCCCGGCTTTTTGGCTATGCGTTCAGACTTCCCGGAAGCGGAGAAACGCGCACACACACGGGCTTTCGGATTTGCTATGGGTTTTATCAGGTATCTTTTTAATCCGGCGGTGAAGCACAACAGCATGGATTGGCTACGGGTGGGGGACGCCAGGCAGATGTGCCTGTGTGAACGCCCCATTTACTCCAGGATTGAGTCGTCGCTGGCCCGGGTCCCTACCAGGGCAAATTGCCAGTCTGAACTCAGCCTGTATCTTTCTTTTCTATGCTCAGCCACAAGTTTCTCCAGTCTTCCCCATATTCTGCATGCAACTGTAAGGATCAGGAATAAAACATCTTCCACACATACAAATACTGACTGCCTCACTTACTCTTGAGAACAAAAACACACACTTTGACTAACATGCATAATATATTTACTGAAGCAGTCCCATTAAACCAACTGTTCTACAGAACATTTTTGTGTGTGTGGACAACACATGCTTAACAGCCCGATGTTATTGTCAATAACAGCACTCAGTCATAATTCTCACAGATTGTCAAATTCTGAAAAGTAAAAAAATCAACATGTGCCAACAACAAGAACAAAAAGAATGAATTTATTCTTGAAAATGTGTTATGTCATCTCCATACAGGCCAGGAGTGTGATCTCAGATTTTCCAACCATTTCCTGATCTAGTCCCATTTCTTTTTGAGAAAGTGGCCATGTTATGCCTCCCCCCGACCCCCGGGGTTGTTTTGTTCTTTGTTTTTTGGCTCTGAAGTCGTAGCCAACTTATAGTGACCCCCATAGGGATTTCAAAGCAAGAGATGTTCAGATGTTCAGGCAGAGTTGACATTGTCTGCCTCTGCATAGCAACCCCAGACTTCTTTGGTGGTCTCCCATGAAGCCTGAACCGAGGCTCACCCTGTTTAGCTTCCAAGATCTAACAAGACGGGGGCTATCCTGGGCTATCCAGGTCACCGGCTACCTGGAACCCTCCCTTCGAATCTTCGCCTCCTTGCTTTCCTCTTGCCACTGTTTCTAATGGCTGTTTTAGGTGTTCCAAGTTGTTCCTCCTTTACTCTTTTTCCTATCACTCCCCTACAGCAAAACAAAGAGGCAGACTAACAATTAAACTAGGAAGCATCTGGATGCTTTAGAAAAACATAACTTAAGACTATTTTTTTCATTATCTGACTCTGCCGCTGACATTTTATTCAAGCACACTTAACAAAACCTTTTAAAAAAAATTAAGGCAGCTTGGTATTTATGCACTGATAAGGCATTCTTTATTGAACCAAGCCTGAAACGCATCAACATTGGAAAGCAAGTTCCTTAAAGTCGATTAATTTTAATAGCCTATTGTGTTACTTGTCACACAAATAATTAAAATTTGCAAAATGTATAGGATATTAAGTCCAAACCCCATTGGACTTGGACAGAATCAAAGCAGATTGTTGGTTGTTTTTTCATCAGGCCTCTAGGATATTCAATACATTTTTGCTTTGTGGCAAAACACATCCCTCAAGGACATGCCAATTAACAAACAAGAAATCATCTGAAATCAATCACTACAAATTCAAACTGACATTATGCTTTTTCCCCAAAAGATTACAGTCTTTTTTCCCAGTCTATACAAAAACATTGATGTAGCAAACAGGGCTGCCTCTTGCGGAGCAGGGGGAGCCCTAGGCCCCTCCTGGGATCCTCTGCCACATGCAATGATGTCACCTGGAAGTGATGTAATCACACTGCTGACATTGGGGGCGACGCTCTAGTTTTGGGGCAAAACTCTATGGGGTTTTTTTTACTTCAAAACCACAGAGTTTGCCCAAAAACTACAGTGTCACCCCCAATGTTAGCAACGTGATGATGTCACTTCCGGGTGATGTCATAGTGACAGGGACATCGTACAGTGATGTTTGGGGGTGGGGCTGGTGGTGAGCTGGAGCCCCAGAAATCAGGGGAAACCCTGCCCTGACCGGGGATCCGTGCAACCCTAGTAGCAAAACTTGCTCTAAAAACCCCTCGCAAGAAATGGCAATTTTTCTACCATCCTATTAACACATATACCAACATAACAGGATAAGAGGCACAGCTACCTAGAAAAAATATTATGTCCTGTAATGGTCTACTTGATACAGTCCCCATCCTTAAGAAAAATTAAGACTGTAGGGTTTTGTTTTAAATAGCCTTATTGCCACTTTTCAAGCAACTAAACTAACTTGGTCAATGTTCTACTTTGAATTTATATGTATACATAAAAAAAACCCCAGCAGCAGAGTCCAGTCAGGGACTGGTTCTTCTAACATCTAGTCAAAGAGGAGATTAGGAGGTATGTGGCACTTTTGCACCTGTGCAATCCACGGCATTCATCCCACTGGCACATGCTCAGAACCAAGTAGGAACTACCATATGAGAATGAGAACCCAATTAACACAAGCCAAACAGTCTTGAGAGAAGGCAAAAAGCCAAATGTGAGAAAGGATGGAAAACTAGGAAACCAAACCAGGCAGCTTTTTCACCCCACAACTGAGAAAATCAAGGAAATGAGCTACAGTTTTGCTCCTATAGACTCCCTGTTCCTACTAGCCTTGCTATATGATGGCTATCCTACTTCCAGCTGCTTCCCGATATCTGTTTTGAGAGCCAAGCCTGGCTGGTCAGATGTCTCAACGGAAACCTTATCCTGCAGTGGAATCTGCTTCTAAATCGACTCTCCTGAAGTCTGCTCCAGTAGTTCACCCTGACAGCCGCTCTAGACCTTCACCTTCAAAACAGTGCAAATTTCTAGGGGAAAAACAGGCCAGAGCTCAGTCTATCTAGAAACACCATCCCTAGAATTTCCGTTCCTCCTCCCAATCCCAAACACATAAATACTGTCTGTAGCTTGGAAACATTTTGATCTGGTTTTTACTGCACATTTGTGTATGTGCCACAAATACCATTTCTGTGGAAGCTTGCTGTTTTTCCATGAGGGCCCTTAAATATTTACGCCACAGTTTAGGCAATTGCCATGCGGCAATCCAGTATTACCATCATTTACATTTCTGCTGTGATAGGGACTTTGTTTTGTCATGAACTATTCATGCCCAAAACAAATTTCTCTGCTACCAGTGTTTGGTCCTTTTCTATAGTACTTTGGGATTGCAGAAGACACTGTAAACAAAGTCATCATCACTGGAAAACCACATACTAAAACCATGACTATGTCATCAAAAAGTACCTAAGCAAAAGGTAGGTATCAACACCACAGTCAAAAGAGGTAACATGGCACTTCAAGGTCAACTAATCTCATCACTTGACTAGCACAAAGGGGGACAACTTGTTGATTAAAAGACTCCTAAAGACCTCTGAGGTGGCTCAAGTAGTTAAGACGCTGAACTGCAGGCTGTGGAAGGTCAGAAGTTCAGCAGTTCGAGACCCCAATGTGCCGCATGACGGAGTGAGCTCCCATCTCTAGTTCCAGCTCCTGCCAACCTAGCAGTTCGAAAGCAAGAAATTGCAAGTAGATAAATAGGTACCACTTCGGTGGGAAGGTAACAGCGTTCCGTGCGCCTTGGTGTTTAGTCATGCTGGCCACATGACCACGGAAACGTCTTCGGACAGCGCTGGCTCTTCGGCTTGGAAACGGAGATGAGCACTGCAACCCTAGAGTCGGATTTGACTGGCTTTCGAGCAAGGGAACCTTTACCTTTACCTAAAGACCTCTGCCTTTAATTCTTAAGGTAGGTTTCTAGTTCTCATAGATTCAGACACATTTAAGTTATGTTGATGTATTTTTCATACTGTCATCAACACCCACATCTTCAACCTATCCAGCCACCTTTAAAGGAAAAAACAAAACACCAATAAGTTCACATGTTACGATTAACTCCCAGGTATTATCAAACAATTTTTGGAAATGAATTACAATTACAATACAATATACCCCTCCACATTCTTGTCATTTATTCAGTGATCCTGGCAAGCTGTGTTCACACTGTTCCTTTAAAGCAGACTTCTATATATTTGCCAGCTGCCTTCATGTCCCTGTACATTCCCCACTTCAGCTATTTTAACCACTGCCAGTTAAATGTGCCTGATTTTATCTAACTCTTCCTCATACTCCGTTCCAAAAAAAGTCATATATTCTGAATTCTTTTTATTATCAGCTGTACTTCGTGAACCCCTTCCTACACAACACCCGGCCCCACAATATGAAGCTTATTTCCTGTAGTTGTATCACTGTTCTCAAGGCACTGCATGAAGCTCCTAGAAACTGATTAAAGAAGCAGATAGTAAGACAAGGCAAGAATTTATTCATATACTGCAACATCAGTTCAGTGGGGGGGGAAAAGCCTCTCCAAGTTAACGCTGTGGTACATGGGACCTTATGGTATGGAAGCCACACTACAAAGAGGAAAACTTACGTCACAAAGCAGCCCAAGAAGCCCACGTTATTTACTCGTTACCCAGATATCCTGCTCTTAGTCCAGAGCATCCAGAACAGACTAATGATCTTGCAATAAAGGCTGAGAAGTATCGGCAGGACAAAGGCACCCTCCACTGCTATCGAAAAGGTGCCTCGGATTTCCCACACCAAGTTACTACACCACGTGAACTCTGTGCTGATGACAGGAAAATGGGGGTCAGGATGTAGGACAGAAAGGTTAGAAAAGAGAACACTCCAGGGGAACAAAAGCCAAGAGGGAGAAGCCTGAACAGGAAGGCAAACTGGCAGGCATGCCCAAGAGAAAGGCAGGTATATAAATATTTTCAATAAATAAGCGGTATAAGCAACAGTCTCAGACTTAACCGGGGCTGCATTTGTGGCCCAGGGCTGGGAACAGGCAGAGGAAGGCCATCTCACTGGCCCTGAGCCAGCTGCATGGGGCTTGAGTGGTCCCTGAGGCAGCTTTCTGGCTGGCCAGGGAGGGGAAGAGCTCCAAAGCAGACCTGGTGCTCAGGGGGTGCATTCAGACGGGCCATTTAGTCCGCTTTCGGCACACTTCAGTAACTGATTTTATATCCGCATTTACACACCCAACATCTGTACACCATCCCTAGCTGTCGCTTTCTGGATCACACCCCCTTTAAAACGGAGTATTTTGATACCATGTCCCCAAGTGGTGTTTTCCGGATTCCCCAGTTCTAGCCACACTTTTCGGTCGTCTGATCGCTCCTGCAGTGTTGAGCCACTTCCGGGTGCTTCAACCCCCTCCCCTCTGGAAAACTGCCGCGGAAGCCTCAGGCTTCCGCTTTTCATCCGCCATATTTTTTATGCCTTAGCGGTGTGCGCATGGGCGGAGCTCCGCCCCTAAGTTAATAAAAGCAAAGTTTAAATGGGGCCTAGTTTAAGCATTTAGACAACTTCGGGATCTCACGGAGGCCAGTTTCGGGGGTAAAAGTTTCATTTAAAGTGTTCATTTAAAGTTTAAAGGGAAGTGTGGAAATCGCTGTTCTGCACACACGTGAAAATTTTAGTTTTACAGATGGCTGCCTGTGCGCATGCTCAAACTGAGAGGGGAAAAACCACCGACGCACACTCCTGCGTGTGGACGGAAGGGCGCACAGCGATCTGGAACAAGGAGGTGAGTGTGATCGCGATTCTCCGGGTTAAAAAAACTGCATTGGGACCGGAGCAATTTACACCACTTCCAGCACGCGGTCTGAATGCACCCAGAGTTTCCACTCTGATCCAACCCTTCCCCCAGTTTACCTGGGCGGCTGCTGGGACTCCTGTGCTCTGTAGTCC
Organism: Gekko gecko; assembly: GCA_029375565.1. Lineage (NCBI taxonomy): Eukaryota > Metazoa > Chordata > Lepidosauria > Squamata > Gekkonidae > Gekko > Gekko gecko. The sequence continues at coordinate 70,558,274 of JAPDNY010000003.1, read as the reverse complement.
CAACTCTATAAAGGAGAGATCAAAATGAGCAGGAGCTACAGAGTTAAGGCTGGGATACTTTGAAGTAGCCATGCAAACTCTAGGTTTCCTATCTCCATTGTCACTTTTAACACAACCCATGATGGAAAGTTACAGAATGCCTATGACCAGAAGTATAAAGAAAGAGAAAGACAGAAGCTTTCCAGAACTCAAAGGTCTCTCTCTACAGTAAGAAAAACTCATGAGCGTTTTTGTGAACTGCTTTAAAACTGAAGCTGCATACAGTCAACAAGCCTGTTGTATAAGTTCTGACTACGGGAGGAAATATACAACTTTCTTCCCAGGACTGGGTCTGAGAAACCTCCTTTCTTTCCCTGTTTGAAGAGAAACTGGATTTTCACAGTGAATATTGACAGCCTCGGGGTAAAAAAAATAACTCAAATCCCCACCCCTTTCTCAGAGCCAGATAATGAATAGCAGGGATTGGGTAGCCCTTGTGTCAGCAAAGAAACATACAAACAACTTTCCTAACCAATTTCAAATGTTAAAAAAAATAGGGAAACCTTTCTTAAAAAGAGAAAAATAACACCCTGGTTAAAGAGGTGGGGGAAGCCATAAACCAGATACGTATCAGTCTTTCCTCTCTCACTCATCTTAAGACATTTTAATTGAGAAATCTTTTTTTTTTTTAACAAAATGTGAGGGCAAGAGGTGGAGTATACAAGGGCCACCAAGGCCCCCAACAAGTTAAAACATACATAATAAAATCATATCCTAAAAAACATTAAAATAAACAAAAATCACATCATTACAACAACGCCAGAACTAAAACACACACAAAGACCTAAAGGCAACAATTAAACTACAGCACAGGAAGGAAGGGATCACTGAAGGATGCCAAACAAAACAAAACAAAAAGTCTTCACCTGCTGATAACAGAAGGGGGCAGACAAGTCTCCCCAGGTGAGAGTTCCACAGTTTTTGGTGCCATGACTGGGAACAGAAGATTTGCCTCCCTTACTGTGAATCTTCCTTCTCGGTGGCCCCGGAGCAAAGCTCCCTCTAAGCTGTGGAGTCTTGTGAGCAAAAATTCTACTTTGTGAGCTACTGGCATTAAAGTCGTGGGCGAGCAAATTTGGCTACTGCAACAACCAGGGTTGGGGCTCCCACTCCTGGCCTTTGATGGGGCACCATTGGTGCCTGCGCTAAAAGTTAGGAGTCTAGGAGTGCTCCTGTCAGTTGAGGCCCAGGTAGCAGCCACTGCTAAATCAGCCTTCTACCATCTGCGGCTGGTTCCTGGTTACAGTGGTCCATGCGATGGCCACCTCGAGGCTAGACTATTGTAACGCTCTCTACATGGGGCTGCCCTTGGCGCAAATTCGGAGGCTGCAGCTAGTGCAGAATGCTGCGACCAGGCTAGTGATATGCCTCCCTAGATGGGAGCACATCCGGCCGGTGCTGAAGGGGCTGCACTGCTGCCAATAGCATACCGAATTCACTTTAAGGCGCTGGTACTTACCTTTAAAGCCCTATATGACCAGGGTCCAACATACCTGAGGGACCGCCTTTCCCCATATATACCCCAGAGAGCACTATGGTCAGGGACGCAACATCAACTGGTTGTTCCAGGCCCCAGGGAGGCCAGGTTCGTGGCTACTAGAGCTAGGGCCTTCTCAGTGGTGGCTCCATACTGGTGGAACGAGCTCCCAGAGGAGATAAGGGCCCTGCGGGATCTTCTGCAGTTCCACAGGGCCTGCAAGATGCAGCTCTTCCACCAGGCCTTTAACTAGGAGCCCCCCACACTACCACTAATGACCACTATTAAAATGTGTGGCGGAGGTGCCCTGTAATGAGATCGAGCCAATCCACCTAGGAGCCTGTACTTGCTTGAGCCTGCATGATAGGTTATGGCATCTTGGCTATTTATTGACTGCACTTTAATCGAAACTGCTAAATGTTTAAGTGTTTGAATGTTTTAAATGTTTTAACTGTATATGAACCTTGGCACTTTGTGCCAGGCAACATGAGCCGCCCTGAGCCTGCTTGCAGGGAGGGCGGGTTATAAATATAATAAATAAATAAAATTAGTCTGCTCTAGAGCCATCCTTCCTGAGCTAAGACAAAAATCTGTGAGCTAGCTCACACTAGCTTAGAGGGAACACTGCCCTGGAGTGGGGCAGTCTGATCCTTCTGGGCAGGGTCACTGATCTTTGGGATTCCTGAAGGGAGGGGCTTCTATCCCAGGCCCCAGGCTGGTTCCAAATCTGTTCCACTCCCACTCCAAAGTACATCAACAGTTACAAAGTCCTCTAACCAATGGTCCACAGCACTCCATAACAACAACAGCACACATAACAGGGTGAAGAACCACTAAGAGGGACCCACCGGGAACAGAGGAAAGCCCTCCTGGAAGAGAAGAAACCCTGGCGTCAGAACAGCACACCTGCTCCAGCTCAAGAGCCATCCATGGAGAGCAAACTCTCCCCTTGGGTGGGAAGAGACTGCCTCAACCCCAGGACAACCGAGAAGGAAGATTCACAGTAAGTGAAGACAAATCTTCTCCTCTCCGGTGGTCAAGGGTGGGGCAGTCTGATACTCCTGAGACATAAAAAAGCAGTATGCCTCAGGGAGGAAAATAAACTTTTGGCTCCTTATCTTGAAGAAGTATGCTGCAGAACCCTTCCCCCAAAGGTGGTCTCAGCTGAAGAAATGCACTGACCTCCAGGTGGCAACCCTGCAGACCACCTCTAAAGAAGGGAAAGACGTTTAAGCTGCCAAGGCAGCCGGCCCCCCTGAGCAAATGGGCCATAACACCCAAAGGAGAATCAAGTTCCCTGGACTTGTATGCCAGAAGGATACAACCTGTGACCCATCGACTAATGGTAGAGGTTGAAACCCTGTTGCCTAAGGAGGCTTTTCAGAAAGAGACAAACATGGTGCCCGTTTTGTGGAAGACCTTAGTCCTGTCAAGGTAGAAACTCAGCACCCTCTTAACATCTAGGCACTGCCATTCCTTTTCCTGAGGATGTTTAGGATTGGGGCAGAATGAAGGAAGAATCAGCTGCTCTGACCTATGGAAGGAAGAATTAACGTTTGGGACGAAGGCTGGATCAGGGTGGAGCACCACCCTGGCATCACGGAAAACACAGAGCTCTTTATCTACAGAGAGAGCTCTGACACCCTCCTGACCAAGGTGATACCAACCAGAAAGGTGGTCTTGAAAGTGAGCTCTTTGAAGGACAGGGAGCCATAGGCCCGAATGGAGCCTGCAAGATGGCTTTAAGCACTATATGTAAGTTCCAAGAGGGGAACTGGTGAGCCTGAGGAGGATTTATCAGAGACGTGCCCCTCGGAAATCTCCTGCCTTTTCTTGGCACCCTTAATCACAGAAATGGTCACCACAGCCAGTTTGGTGTAGTGGTTAAGTGTGTGGACTCTAATCTGGGAGAACCGGGTTTGATTTCCCACTCCTCCACTTGCAGCTGCTGATGTGACCTTGGGTCAGTCACAAGCTCTGGCACAGCTGTTCTCTCAAGGACAGTTTCTGTCAGAAGTTCTCTCAGCCACGCCTACCTCACAGGGTGTCTGTTGTGGGGAGGGGAAGGGAAAAGAGTTTGTAAGCTGCTCTGAGACTCCAAGTGAAGGGCGGGGTATAAATCCAATCTCTTCTTCTTCTTCTTCTTCTTTTCAGGGTTTTAGTACTCAGGCCTTTATCCAAACCCTCCTGGAGGAAGGAAAGGAGATTCCGCCACTCTGGTTGAGAATAATTCTAACCCTTTATTTCACCTGGTGGACCTCCTGATGGTACCTGGTATTTTTGGCACCTAGTATTTTTGGCCACTGTGTGACAGAGTGTTGGACTAGATGGGCCATTGGCCTGATGTTCTGATCGGATGATTGGTCTTAGTTCTCACCAGAGTCTCCCACTCAGCTTTGATCACCTTGTCAAAGATAGAAGGAAAAGGAATCCCGGGGTGGGGAGAGCCCCCTTGTTGAAAGGCTCTGGCTGTCTGGATCAGGCTTTTCCACCTCCTCCTTGATTTCAAGGATACCTAGAACCTTAGGAAGAAGCCTAGGAGAAACCTCCTGTGGGAAAAAGACAGGTCTGCACCATGGTTATTAAAGGCTCTTCTTCATCAGATAATTCTCCCTCTTCTTTTAGAGAGAAAGAGCCAGATCAATCAGATTCTTCAGAACCATGTTCCATCAAAGGACTTCAAGCTCTGCTGGTAGGCCTATTTGAGGGGCTTCTTTGCATCTCTATGGATGATGAAGTGAGGGGGAATCTTTACTCTTCCCCCCTTTTCCCAGCTCCAGGGTGGGAGGGTGAACAACACCCAGATCTACTGGAAGGCATAGAAAGGTCTCTTAAGCTAGGAATAACTTCTGACAGGGCCTCTCTGCTTTCACCCTTAATCTAAGCTAAGAAATTGGCCTAGGCATTGTCCCCTGAAAGTTACAGGGTAGGAGCATCCGCCAGTTCCGATCCATGACAGGAACCTTGTGCGGAAGCAAGGGATGGCAATGAAGGAAGCTCAAGGCCTTCCTAAGGCGCAAGCTCAGAAAGACCCGCTCGCACCGCCAGTAGTGAGACTTCCCAATTTTTTTTCCTAGGGGAAAAACTAATAATAAAAACCCCACCCCGTAGCCTTAGGGAAGGGCCCCTCACCATACCAGGATTCAGAAGCACAGCTGAAGGACTACCTGGCAAGCAAAGTCTCCTTAATAGCTGCAGTGGGAAGCAATGGAGTTCCCAAAGCAGCAGCTGCCGACACTCCGGATGCCACAGGAGTGACTGGGGAAGTTCCTAACCCAAAGGCCAAAGACCGCAAGGCTGAATTCTTCTCCAGCGGTGAGTGGGGGGGTGTTCTAGACACAGTGATACCCCCTCTAAGGTCCTAACTGCCCCGCAGGCAGAGCAAAGACTGGGGCCTGGGAGAGAAGCCCCTCCCGTCAAGAATCACAAAGATCAGTGACCCTGCCGGTTTCCAGGGAGAAGCTTCTTCCCAGAAGTATCAGACTGCCCCTCCATAGACCAATGGCCTTTTCCTGAGTTGCCACCTGCTGAATCTCAGAAGGCAAGGGCACCTAAAGCAGGACCTCTGAAAATGACTGTAGTGGTAGCGTAGGTTTATAAGTGAAGTCAGTGGTCCTTCAGCTGTGTTGCTCCCAAACCAACCCCATCACTGGAGAAAGCACTGGCATAAGCACTATGATCGTGCTAAGGCTCAAGACAGAACACCAAGTCTTTAAATTTATTTCAATGTCTCCAGAGAGACACAAATCCAGCAGTCATCAGGACCTATCTGGAGATACAAAGACTTGATTGCAATTTAGCCTTTTAAAGATAAATTCCAGCTCCCCCTTGAGTTACCTGAAGCCTTTCAGGTTCTGAACCCTGTTTCTTGAACCCATATCCCGCTGTCGATCTTCTCTTTCACAGGCTGGCTCCCTGCTCAGACTTTGAGCAAAGCCCCACCAATCCTCAGCTAGCTGAAAAGGATATATTGCACAGAGGCATTCCCCATGATCTACAACTCCTGACTTTCTGTTTTTATAAACGTATGGTCCCTCTTTCCCAAGGCCTGCCTTTTCCAGTCAATGATAGCAAGATGAAATGAAAGATTCATATTCTGCCAGAGAATCACACACAAAAAATTTGCACTGTCAGTATGCATTGACTTGATGTCTGTTCAAACCACCTGAGTGAAGGAGGAGGCGCTTCATTATCTGCACTTCTATCAGAAAAACCTGGAAAACACCTGGACAAAGAAGATCAAAGTCCAGTTCTAGACAGCAAGTGGGGCAGAACAGGAAATGAAAAATTGCCCTGGAGTAAACTAAGCTGTGTGGAACCTGTGGGCACAGCCAGGCCACTCATCTGAGCAGCACCAGAATGGGCTCATGCATTGCCTCTTCCTGCATACTGGCAGCAGTGCAAGCAAGACAACCAGTGAGCTGACCCCGAATACCACTGCCACTGAAGCGTCTGACTGAGGGGGCCCTGAGGCACTGGCCGAGTTGCTGTGCCTTGGCTCTGCTTGTTCCCGGCCACCAGCACCTGTTCATGGTAGTATCCAACAGGAAATTTCTCTTTAAGTTAAATGGGCAGTCCTCCCCTGGACAGCAATCCAAATTCCTAGGCTGGTTCGTTGAATGAAAGGGGAGAGGGGCTGGAAAATTTCCAGTGGTCTGGGCACTTGACACAAGAATTATGGCTCAACTGAGCCCTCTTAGTGGTATAAAACATTTCAAAGCATTACAAAAATCAGAAGTATCCCCAAATGTCTAGGAAATGATAATGGATCATTGTATACCAGTGAGACAAGAGAAAATTGCACAAGCTAAACAAGAGAAATCACTACAGCTGGAAAATATATATTCAGTCCTTCTTGGATTACTTTTTGCATTACATCCATTCTTTTTCCCCTTGTTGGATTCCCTCCTAATTCATATACATACATATATATACATATACATATATACATATACATAATATATATATATATATATATATATATATATATATATATATATACACACACACACACACACACATATATATCCTTTCCTTATATATAAAAGAGTAGTGGTCAGCTGGCATGCCCAAATAATGGAAAAATGTGCGGCAAAATAGGTTGGCCGCAGGGGCTGCCAATCACGATTGGGCCCTGGCCATTGGTTGACGAGCCTGGCTGTGTGGGCTCGGTCCCACCCACACAGCCAGCAGACAGCCTATAGGGCTCAGTCTGCCTCCAGCCACCGGAACGGATGGATGCTTTGGCGGCTCTCCCCGGTAAACAGCTCGGACCAACTGGGGCCTGGGGCCGGGGACGCCTTGCACGGCGGGGAGGAGACAGCAGAGGGACGGGGCCTCCAGCGGCTGGCCCAAACAACGACACGACCTCCCTCGCTTGCCACTCCGCTACTGCAGAGCCGCACCAGGAGGAGGAGGCCAACCTGGCCTGGCCCTGCAGGTGCTGCCAGCGCAGAAGGGGGATGGGGCCTCCACAGGGAGTCCGGCTAGTGCCCGTTGCATTAGAGCACGCAACAGGCTTTGCCGCTAGTGTGTGTGTGTGTGTGTGTGTGTGTGTATACGAGAAAACCTTTTTTTTAGCGAAGAATAACTGTATACACAACAAAACCAGAAAATTAATAAAAACTTTTTAAAATTGTATGTAATGCCCTAAACATGACCATCTGCCATCTACAGTGTACCAAAAAAAGTCAATTTAAAAATGGATCCATACTTTTAACACCACAGGGAAGAAACAAAAATCATTAAGATGCCTTGTGCTCTTCCAGCCCTCGATTCCATCCACAGTACCTCATTGCACATGCAATGAGCAATTTCCAATATACATGCTGATTGTGCTCCAGTGGAGCATACCATGATAAAGCAAAAAAAAGGTGCGCAACACACATTCAGCCTGACTGCATAGGAACTGCCATTGGCAAGAAAACTTATTCTCAGCTTATAGACCTTCCACGAAAATTCACATCAGATACCAGATCTTGCTGAATGGATAATGTAAATACATCATACCCAACAATCCAAGTGTTATCTGCTCTCCAGCTACCAAATCATGCAATATAGCAATACACTCAGTGTATTTTTTAATAACCTGAGACCACAGAGAGCAAAACAAAACACAATGACTAAAAAGCAGACAAGAGAACACTGGTGTTTTCTCCCCCAACTCTTAGATTACATCTAACTGCAGGTAGTTTATCTGAAAAGTAAGTCGACCTGAGTGGAGCAAAAGAAGTTAATAAGAAATTGCTTTCAGAGGTTTCGGTTTCGGTGTCGCGAATGGCGGCCGCTTCTCGGGACGCTCCCGGAGGCGGTTAGCCCACACGCAGTTAGGGGGGGTCTTCGCATGTGCGAAAGACCCTAGTGAGCCTTAGGTAAAGGCTCCGAACCGGGGGCGCATGGGGAGTAGCCTCTTTGCCGGCAGACAGCCGGGAAATTGAGGCTTTCTCCCCGCCCCAATCGGCCCCGCTGCGGTGTGCCCGTAATGGGACTTAGCGGCACCACCGAATTCCAGGAGTGAAGACAGCGTTATGGCTTAAAATAAAAAGAAGAAGTGGCATCGAATCGTGAGTTGGAGATCTATTTTGAAGCGTAAATCGGAGCCCCCTGCATGCGTTTAAGCGTTGGGAGGAGGGAGGAGTTCCCACCCCCTTTGAGAAGAAAGATCCAAAAAGGGAGCGCGAAGGGGGCTGAGAGAAGAAAAGGCGTTGGTGAAAGTACCGTTGGGGTTGCATGGAAGATTTTGATCATTTCAGCTTTCTGGGGGATGCGGCACGAACTTTTGAAAAGTAAACAAAAAAACAAAATGTCGATGTTGGAAAAAGTCCTGCAAATACCGGAAGAGGAGAGAGGAGGGACTTCCGGTCCAGATAGCCCCCCCAAGAGCTTGCTGTTAATCAACAGGAAAAGGAGATGCTGTGCCCTCTGCTGGAACAACTGCGGAAAATCAACGAAAATCTGTCTAAAATGGATAGTATCCTCATCAGTCGACAGAAACTGATAACGGAAACAACTAGAAAGATGCTGGAGATTGAACAGAAATCGAATTTGACCTTAGGTTTCCAGGACGTTAAAGAAGAAGAGAAAGAAGATCTCGGATTTACCTTGACAAATGTTTTGGCACCCCTAACTGGCAGTGAAGCGACAAAATTAAAAGAAGAGGTGGATAAGGCCCCCAAAGCCTATTCCGCTTTTTTAAAAGAGAATACTCTGCCAGTAGAAGGGGATGTTGAGCATACTAAGCGACAAACTAGAGATCTAATTTCATTTGAAGAGTTTGTGGAGCCCAGGAAGCCTGAAAGCCAGAAGTTCAAGGAAAAAGAGAAAAGAAAGAAGGATTTCATCTTTAAAATACAGAAACTTCTGAAAAGGCGTGCCAGCAGAGAGGAAGATGCAGTATTCCAAGCTGGGACAAGCAAAGAAGACAGCAGCCCAGGGGAAAGTGGTGATGGAACGGAAGACTTCAAAGTAAAAATGGACTCAATCCGTAACTGGAAGAGATTTAAAAAGAAGATACTTTGAGGACTGTTCGTGTAGCATCTGAAAGGAGCTGTTTAATTACTAACCCCAATGGACTTTACTAACTGTGTTAACAGAGTGACTTTGGACTTAGTAAAAGTTAAAAAGAAGATCTACTAACCACGATAGATGCCAAAACTGGCATTGGTTATTAACCTAAACTAACACTCACTAACAGAAAAAAATTCACTCCATCTTTCTCTTTCCCCACCTGTCTACCCTCCCTGTTTCCTATAAAAAGAATAAAATTCTCTCTTCTTTAAGAGAGTTTTTACAAAAAAAAAAAGAAATTGCTTTCAGTGCAACCTTGCCCAACATATTTTCTTCCTTGGTCACTTTAAATAAAGCCTGCACCCTTATAAATAAAGCCTAAGTCCTTATACGAAGTGCTCCTTTTTTAAAAGATCTATCTTTCAAGAATCTATACTCCTTTTCACTAAAAATGTCAGTAAGTTTTACCAACAAGTCAACCTGTTAGTAAATCACATCCATCACAATTAATATGCACAGTTCAGTTATGATTAGATCTCATTATCAGCATAGTCTTTTGATTATGTATATGGATGCCAAGCTGCAACCAACTGATAAACTGCTGGCTCTGTGTAACATTATATTACTGGAACATCTCTGAAATTAAAAAAAAAAACCCTTCTCAAAATGGGCTGAAAAACAATAATAAACGAAACCTGAAACACTCATATCACAGCAAGCCTTTTTTTAGCATAAATGTTCACCATGCATGGCTCTGCATAGTCATACAAGCTAGCAAACAAGCATTACTTTTTAAGAGAAAGATCAGCAGGTACCTCACATTATATACCATATGTCCCAGAGAAAAATGAAGGCAATACTGCATTTATATAGGGTTGCCAAGTACCTACCGTATTTCGGCAGGGGACACATAGTCCCCGTCCAGAACATTCCTCCAGGCAACACCCACGCCGCACGATGCCGTCACCAGGAAGTGATGCCGGGTGACGCTCTGGCAATGGGGCTGGAAACTCGATGGTACCATTGAGTTTCCAGCCCTATTGCCAGAGTGTCGCTCAGCGTCACTTCCTGGCGACGGCATTGTGCACCACATCTTTTCTTCCCCCGGGGATGGTCCTGCCAGGACGTATCTATCCCCCACCAAATTAAGGTAAGTTCTTGGCAAGCCTGCATTTATATGTGACAAAACACAACACCTGTATCCATTCACACATTATGGGGTTTGGCATCAGCATGTGAAACAGCTGTTCAGTATAGGGTCCCTCTTCCTGAATATCATAATGATGCTCCTTTAGCCAGTGTACTAGAATAGCTAGTTCACATGACTTAAGGTGCCACCCTAAGCAGATGTACTCAGAATCCTACTCAGGTCTATCTAAGGGGGATAACTCTCAGGAAAGTGTTCTTAGAACTGCACTGTTAATCCTACCTTGTAGAACAAAGTTTGAGTTCGGTGGCAACCAAATTTTATCCAACAAAAGTTTATCCAAGGTATACGTTTTCATGTGCAAGCACACTTCTTCAAATACCTGAATCATACCTTGTGTTACCCTGAGGTGAAGAATGACAATAGAAAGTTACAAGTGGGGACTCGCTCTTGTTGCAGATTATTAATGTCTTTTTCGTAGTATAGTTGGCTACTGTTTAAATGACTTTCTTGCAGTAACTGATTTGTTAGCTTTTTGGATTTTCTCATTTTGGCAGGGCGTCCTCTCTTGTGAGGTACTTTTGGCATTGTATAGTTCTGTATGGTACTGATGAGGGGTTGTTATTTCTGAAAAAAGGCAGAGATCCGTTCAATTCTTAGTAACAGTGCCCTCTTAAAGGAGGAGGCAGCTCTGTGACAGCTTTCTGTGAAGGAAAGGGAGTGACAGATGGAGCCCACTTTCCCCTTTTTCCCTTTGTTTTCCCCTTTTGCTTTTTCTTAATTAAACACTGGAAAGAGAGCCATATAGCCTTGCTCAGTTCCCTTGTGCATAATCAGCCAGCTGACTGAAGCTGGATTCAAAGAGGAGTTTGCCTGGGAATTACAATCACTTTGTTTATGTGAGGTGAGATTTCGAAGTTTGTCTTACTGGGTACTGCAGGTCTTGAGGGGCTACAGGTGTCCTTTACCGCTCTCCTTCTGAATGCCCTTGACAAAAGCAGCTGTTCAAATGGCCAGTGGTTACCAATGGATCAGCCTGAGGCACCTTTGCTCGTTCAGTCTCTCTCCTTGCCATGGAGAATTGTGTGGTTGCAAAGGCTCCAGTCTTCTTCAGCTTGAGATAAGTCCACTTTTGCCCACAGTACCACAGCTGTCTTTGGCAGTTTATTTGTCTGTCAGGGTTGCTAAGAAATGTTTTAAAAGGTGGTGTGTACAAACTGACACTGGTTGGAGGAAATCCCACCTCCTTTCCACCTACCCCCTACCTCTCAGTCACTGTGCCCACCCATTCATTAATGATGCCTCAGCTATCCTTCTATAACTTCCCTCTGACTTCTAGTAAGTCAGAAGACAGAAGCAGTGGGAAGAAGCAGTTCCCAAGCTGGGGGGGGGGGAAGCAGTTAATAGTCAGAGAGAATGTTTTTAAAGGACAGCGGAGCCTGCAGCTACAGAGACTGGGGTGAGAACAATCCTTCTCTCCCAGTTGCAAGGCTTCCACAGCAAAAGAGGTAGGGGTAAGAAGCTCAGATGTCCTTTTAAAATGTCCCCTTGCTACTTAGCCATTCATACTACAGGAGGAATCCTCCCCAATCCCAGCTCCAGTTCTGCTTTTGCTTCCTCCTGTCTTCCCCACTCATTATCTCTCTCTGTGTCTCTGGCTATCAGCCGGTCTATCTCTCACTGTCAATGCAACAGGGCCTGGAGTGGATCCCTGGGGCAGCCATTTCAAAAGGTATTGGGAGGGATTCAGCCCTCTCTGAGTTGGTTTTTTAAAAACTTTTGGGGGGTTTCTGCAGCCCCACTGAGTCCCCTGAATCTGCAGAAAAACCTGTTTGGGGGGAATGTGCCCCCTATCTGCAGAAATAAGTATCCACAGGCAGAGGGGACTGTTGAGAATTAGATATACAGATTTCAGTCTAAAAATTAAGTAAACCATGGTTGAATTCTGGAACAGCATTCCTGTCACTTATTGCAGTCATTTTCAAAACTTCCCCATTCTCAGGGAACCCTTTCTATACTGACATCTCCCAAGAAACTTGTTCAAAGAAGTCTAGAAAGGTTTTTAAAATTTATGCAGTTCTGAAGTGTTCATGCATGGACCTATGCAGACCTCCTGGATCTTCATGAATTAAGAGTACATCTAAGAACATTCTCAACACTCCTCTGCGGATACATACTGCAGGGAGAAGATTGGGAACAGGCATGCTGTTGTTCAGGGGACCTGGTCCTCCATTATTGATCTTCTCATTGAAAAATCACCTGCTAAGCTTGTAAGAAGAAATACCTAGAACAGATAATCATGACTGCCAAGCTAAAGAGTAACTGTGCTCCACAAAGGCTAGTGCAATCAAGAGATGAAAGGCAACATGGCTTCTTTTTGCTTCCCACTACTATCAAACTCATGCCAATGACAGAAAATTCTGTGGTGTGCGGACTTTAGGATATTTGGGCAGATCAATGCATAAGAGCTTGATACGCTTGAAGCTTGATACACTTGAAGTTTAATAGCTTGATACACTTGAAGTTTAATACTATTACACATGAACAGCCAGTAAACAGAACAACAATATTTAATGAAATTAATAGAACTTAAAAATAAGTGCCCACTGCTTGTCAGTCATCCCTTGCCTTTGAACTCATTGCCCAGGACACAGGAAGTCGGGAGCAGGTTTGCTGTGGGAAGAATACTGTTTCGTATACCTTTCCTTGGAGCTCAATAATTAAAAAAAACAAAAACTAGAAATTTATTTTCAATAAAGCTGACAATTCCAGGACAGGGCCGGAAATACCACCAAGAGGTCCGGGTTCCTCTGTGGACAAAACCCCTGAGATTCCCTGATTGGTATTTCCAGTGTGGGCAGCAGCCTGGCATGCCAAAAGCTTCCACATCACTATTCCACACATACCAGGGCAGCATATATAAGTGACAGGTCCCATGGCTGCACCAACACATTGTTAGATACTGTGCTATTTTTGTACTACAGCAATAATTCAGAAAGAACACCACATTCTAGTTGGGAATTGTTGCTACTGAGCGCCAATCGCAGAATATCCGATGACATGTGGGTACAGCCTGTGAGGTCAAAGTTGAACACGAGATGCATCAAGATTCTAAATCTCAAAGGTAGAAAAGAAAAATATTTTTAAACAATATGTTCATTTAGAAAAGAATCCTAGTGAGCCGAGCTTCTGTCTGAAATGATAAAGTGTGAGTATTAGGGCTATGCATAACCTCACTTCCTGGCACACGGGGGGCTGGCTCCGCTTCTGTTGCCCAGCACCCTGTGTCAGAATTCTGAAGGTGCTCACAGGCTCAAAAAGGCTGGGGACCCTTAAACTAGACAAACAGGACACTTTAAACCAGACTAACAATTTCCTCCCGGGTTTTCAAATAGGGCTCATTCTTCAGTACGTGAAGTCAACTGAAGCAGTCATTTTAACCTCAGGGCTTGCTTACATTATCACTTGTGTCGGAACAAGAATAGCTTAATTGATTTCAACCCTGTATTCTTTATACAACTGAAGAGTAAATCCAAACAAAATTATAATTAAGGAAAAGAGCCGCAGGCGCCTTTGACTATCCTCTGCCATCATTTTAAGGTAACCGTTCTCAAAATAGTATCACAGACAGTAACTATGGTGGACAGGAAGCTTGGGGGGGGTGTATCAGCTCTCTAGTGGGGAAAATTCAGTGCATCTTTTCCGCTTGCTTGATATTACCTCAGGGGTTGAGACAACCATTTCAATTACATGCAAACAAGCCTGAAGGGATATAGCAGATTCCGAATACCAACCCCAAAATTTAAAACCTCAGGTCGTTTCACTGTGTGTGCAAACCTCCAGTAAGTTTTCAGCCGCAAAAATCCTTATGTACAGATACTGTACTAAATCTGTTCATTTTAGAGGGTTGGCCACATTTGAAAGTATTTGGGACGAACTTACGAACACTGAACAGGAGGGGGTACAAAGCCTTTCAGAATATTTTACTCAGAAAGGACTCTAATTGGAATGGTCGATAGAATTGAGCTCGTGTACATTGCTCTATCAATGCCCAGAATATATAGGGTTTTGTTTTACTTTTGATCATTCTGAAAGTTCTTACTAAACCTAAAGCCTTAAATTTAAATTAAACATCTGTGACTTCAGTGGATCCTCTGTCTTTTCAACAACAGGGCATAGCTTTATGTTCCCAGACTATTCACAATGGACTTAACATTGTTCATTCCCAGTCTCCCCCCCCCCCGCCCCCATGTATATGTATACACACACACGAAGTTATTCTATAGAATGCTTCCTATACTAACTCTAGTGTTGGCTAGTCAGTTTCATTCTCTGGGCCATCAATGGGGATATTGTTTAATCCCACAAAAGACAAATCATTTGTGGGCGAGTGAATTTTGATGTTGCTACATTCCTCTGGATTAAAAAGAAATATGCAGTTCACCAAAAGCAGAAAAGCAAAGGGAGAACACAGACGCAAAAGAGTGGGAAACATTCCTAACAATACCATAGCTCAAACAAATGTGCTCCGCTGTCATATTGAATTCCTCAGGCTCCTGAATATTAGGTTGGCGAGAAAGTTTCAAATCAGCCACTCAAGTTTGCTTACAACATGCTATTTGTCTCCAATCAAGTGGCAAGAGACTGTAGACATCTTTTCCCCCGCGTTCTTGGAGTACAACACAAAACGTTAAACCTCTCCAAGAGCAGTTGGGAAAGGGATGAGTGCACAAGGAAGTCTGTTTTTTGTCAAAAATCTCTCTTGATTTGTGGGTACATCTGTGCAAATCAATTTTTGCCCAGGAGACTGTTCCTTTTTCTGCAAGATCAACCTATTATAGTATCTTCATCTTGGATAAACAGTTTGAAAAGCAAGTGGAAAAAGTGTGCATTTCTCAGCATAAAATCACAGAACCTGTTTTTGCAAAAGCAACAGTTTTTTTAAAAAACAACAAAACTAAAAATTGGCAAAGTTTCAAAGGACACTTGAAAGGTAGACAGACATTTGTATACAAACACAAGCTGGAAATAGGCATATTTATGGCACAGAATATTGCCATTTGCTGAATAAAACTCCAATTTAGAAACTGTCGAGCTAGAGAAATGGGAGTTTAACTTGAGTTAAGCCGCATATTTGCATTCATACTTCACGGGTAACTACAGCTGACTGCAAGTCTCTGTGCAAAAAGAGAAAGGGTCGGTGCAAGTATCAACAACCCATCAACAAGCCTGATTGATGCACATTTTTACTCAATCACACATAAGTGCGGTGTTCAAATACAACCTTACTTTGTTCCAGGTATATTACAAGGGAACGCTAGTAACAACACATCATGTGAAAGAGACCAAAATAGATGCTTCCAAAAATTCTGGATCTTTGCAGAACTAACTGGGAGTTTCGTATAGTGTGGCAGAAGTGGCACCTGAACATTCAGAATCCCCAGGCACGGGCAAAGGGGCAGTTGTTGATGCAAGATACAAGCGCTACAGACCTCCTGACCTGAACTTTCAGGCTGGGGCAAGGGATGCTCTGTATTCTTGATGCTTGGGGGGGGGGTCAACAGTGGGAGAGCTCCTAGTGTCCTGGCCCCACTGCTGGACCTCCCGATGGCCCCTGGTATTTTTGACCACTGTGTGACAGAGTGTTGGACTAGATGGGCCATTGGCCTGATCCAACGTTGGCTTCTCTTATGTTCTTATGTTCTCTTATGATGAAGAGGTGCATGCTGCCCTCCTTGAACAGCTTGAGAGGGTATCCAAACAACATGACCTGGTAGTCCACCAAAATACCAGTGAAGAAGGGTTAAAATGCTTGGGGTTCTTTAGCTTGGAGAAACGACGGCTGAGGGGTGACATGATCGAGGTTTATAAGATTATGAATGGGATTGAGCAGGTTGAGAAATAAGTACTTTTCTCCCTTTCTCACAATACGAGAACTCGTGGGCACTCCATGAAATTGCTGAGCAGTCGGGTTAGAACAGATAAAAGGAAGTACTTCTTCACCCAAAGAGTGATTAACATATGGAATTCACTGCCACAGGAGGTGGTGGCAGCTACAAGCATGGACAGTTTCAAGAGGGAATTAGATAAACATATGGAGCAGAAGTCCATCAGTGGCTATTAGTCACAAGGTCTACATAAGAACTCTCAGTCTGGGGCAGGTGATGCACTCTATTCTTGGTGCTGGAGGGGGCAGCAGTGGGAGGGCTTCTAGTGTTCTGGCCTCACTGCTGGACCTCCTGATGGCACCTGGTATATTTTGGCCGCTGTGTGACAGAGTGTTGGACTAGATGAGCCATTGGCCTGATTCAACATTGGCTTCTCTTATGTTCTTATGTAGTTACAGGTGACTTCAGCTTCCCTGATGTGTGCTGGGAGACAAACTGCAAAGCATCCACAGTCACACACATTCCTGACCTGTCTGACTGACAACTTCCTTCATCAAATGGTGGAGGAAGCTCCAAGGGGCTTGGCCATACTTGACTTAATATTGACCAACAGGTAAGAGATGGTAGATGGTATAAAGGTGGAGGGGACCTTAGGGGGATGTGACCATGTCTTGCTAGAATTCCTTTTGCTGTGGGGGACCAAGGAATTTCATAGCCACACGAGTATGTCAGATTTCAGTAGGGCATGTTTTAGTAAACTCAGGGGCACGATGGGAATCATTCCATGGGCCAGACTGCGGGAAGGGAAGGGAGCAAGTGAAAGATGGGCTCTCCTAAAACAAGAGCTCTTGCAAGCTCAAGCCATCACTATTCCAACAAGAAAGAAACATGGTAGGGGATCCAAAAAGCCAGTGTGGATGACCAGAGAACTGTGTGGTGTGCTAAGGGAGAAAAGGAAATTTTCAAGAAATGGAGGCAAGGAGCTACCTTTAAAGAAGAGTATCTGCGGGTTGCTAGGCACTGTAGGTCAGCCATCAGAGAGGCCAAAGCTCACAGTGAGCTAAAGCTGGCCAGGGAGGCTCACTACAACAAGAATCTCTTCTTCAGATATGTGAGGATTGAGGAACAAACACAAGATAAAAGAGGCAATGGGCCCACTGTTGGGCAAAAATGGAGAAACTTGGACAGAGGACAGAGAGAAAGCAGAAAGGCTCGATGCCTATTTTATCTCAGTTTTTCCCCTGAAGAGAACAGGCTCATCTAGAGATGGTTGTAGGCAAGGCACAATGTCCAGGCTGCTGGTTGACATGGCCAGAAAGGTAGTTGAGAAGCACCTGGCTGCATTGAATGAGTACAAATCCCCCAGGCCAGATGGTCTGCACTCAGGAGTGCTCAAAGAACTTTCTAGAGAGCTTGCAGAGCCTTTGTCCACCATCTTCGAAACCTCTTGGAGGACGGGCATATGTTACCCTAATTTTCAAAAAAGGGAGGAGGGATGACCCAGGAAACTACAGGCCAGTCAGTCTGATCTGTGTCCCAGGGAAGATACTGGAGCAGATTTTAAAGGGATCGATCTGTGAGCATCTAAAGGACAACTTGGTGATCAGGGGAAGTCAGCACGGATTTGTCCCCAACAGGTCCTGCCAGACCAATTTCATTTCCTTCTTTGATCGAGTGACGAGCTTTCTGGATCAAGGGAATGTTGTTGATGTTGTTTACCCTGGATTTCAGTAAAGCTTTTGACACAGTTCCCCATGATGTTCTGATGGGTAAACTAGAGGACTGTGGACTGGACTCTAGGATAGTTAGGTGGATAGGGAACTGGTTGGAGAACCGCATTTCATCTGAATGGAAGGGGATGTCCAGTGGGGTGCTATAGGGCTCGGTTCTGGGCCCGGTATTTTTCAATATTTTTATGAATGACCTGGATGAGGGTGTGGAGGGGCTACTCATTACATTTGCAAATAACAAATTGGGAGGAGCAGTGAACATACCAGCAGATAGAGATAGAATTCAACGAGATCTGAACACGCTAGAAAAGTGGGTGGATGTGAACAAGATGCAATACAAGGATAAGTGCCGAGTTCTACATCTGGGTAACAAAAATGAAGAACATGCATACTGGATGGGGGATATGCTTCTGGACAGCAGTGTGGGTGAACAAGATCTTGGGGTACAGGTGGACCACAAGTTAAATATGAGCAGCCAGTGTGATGCGGCGACAAAAAAGGCTAATGTGATCTTGGGATGTATCAACATAACATCCAAATCACGAGATGTCATAGTACACTGCATTGGCCAGGCCTCACCTGGAGTATTCTGTGCAGTTCTGGAGGCCTCACTTCAAAAAGAATGTGGACAGAATGGAGCATGTGCAGAGGAGAGCGACGAGGATGATCAGGGGCCTGGAGACCAAGCCCTATGAGGAAAGGTTGGAAATGTTCAGTCTAGAGAAAAGGAGGTTGGGGAGGACATGAATGCACTCTTTAAGTATTTGAGGGGCTGTCGTTTAGAGGAGGGCAAGGAGCTGTTCCTGTTGGCAGCAGAGAATAGGACTCACAATAATGGGTTTAAATTAAGGGCAGGCAGGTACTGGTTGGATATTAGCAAAAACTTTTTTACAATAAGAGTTGTGCAACAGTGGAATCAGATGCCTAGGAAGGTGGTGAGCTCCCCCTCACTGGCAATCTTTAAGCAGCGGCTGGACAAACACTAGGCTAATCCTGCATTGAGCAAGGGGTTGGATTAGATGGCCCATACGGCCTCTTCCAACTCTGTGATTCTATGATTCTATAATTCTAACTCTTTTATGTGTAACTCATACAAATTTGCTACCACAAACAAACTGATGAAAGAATGGAAGATACAGGGTTTTTACACAAGGAAAAAGAGCATACAATGTGTAGATAAGAACTCGCTTCAAGGACCACAGAAAAGAATACATGAAGCTTTTGTCAAAGAAAGTACAGTTACTTTCACACTTGCATGATCAAGGTCTCAACAAAGACATACAATTTGTGCATATTCCTTTTTTCTTTGTGGAACAAAAACTGGAGTGGAAAAACTATATCCGGCCTCTACATTTGGCATCAATCAACACTTGCAGCACTTCTGGAAGCCAGCCACCTTCTAATAAAATTCAGTTACGGAAACACAAGTTTCCCTCGAGGCAAAATATCTTATTGTCTTGGATCAATGTACAGTTGTGGTAGAGCAGCCAGAATATACGCAACAGGTGGAAACAAAATTCATGGCCTGGAACCCACATACTTGCCAAGCAGCCTCTTCTCTATGTCTATCCACCTAGCAACTCAGGTCTTCACAAAAACTGCTCCCAGGAATTCTGTTCACCAGGTTTGGTCCTCATGGAGGCCTTGCACCTTTACTGTCATGGGTAGCTATTACTGTGGAATGGCCCACTTGGCCAACTCCTCCAATTGGAAAGGAAATAAATGCCAGTCCGATCAAGACCATGATGGTGGGTGGTTCTAAAATGATGGGCAGTTCCCAAAACAAGACATCAGATCCAGGCTGCTACCTCCTGTTCTCAAGAAGCGCTTGATAAATATATAAGCAAAGAGATTAGCATGGGCAGTATCTTATGAGAGTTTTGATATAAGAGATCTTGTTCCAGTTCTCACTTGGACTAGACCAGTGGTACTCACTCAGTGGCTCACAGAACTTACAGGCCGGGGGTGGTGCGTTGGTGGGGACCCCACTCCTGACCTTTGGTGGGGCACCACTGGTGTCAGCGCTGGCGGTTAGGAGCTTGGATGTGCTCCTGGACCCCTCCTTAACAATGGAGGCCAAGGTAGCAGCCACTGCCAAGTCGGCCTTTTACCACCTTCAGCTGGTCAGGCAGTTGGTTCCCTTCCTCAACCGCAACAACCTGGCCATAGTGATCCATGCAACGATCACCTCGAGATTAGACTACTGCAACACTCTCTACATGGGGTTGCCCTTGTTGAAAATCCGGAGGCTGCAGCTAGTACAGAACGCCGCAGCTGGGCTGTTGAAGGTCATACCTAGATGGGAACGCATCCAGCCTGTGTTGAAGGCCCTGCACTGGCTGCCAATAGCATACCGAATCCGTTTCAAGGTGCTGGTGCTTACCTTTAAAGCCCTATATGGCCAGGGTACGACATACCTGAGGGACCGTCTTTCCCCACATATACCCCAGAGAGCACTGAGGTTGGGGTCGCAGAATCATTTGACCCTGCCTGGCCCCAAAGAGGCCAGGCTCGCTGTGACAAGGGCCAGGGCTTTTTCAGTGGTGGCTCCTTACTGGTGGGAATGAGCTCCCGGAGGAGATCAGGGCCCTGCGAGATCTTTTGCAGTTCTGCAGGGCCTGCAAGATGGAGCTCTTCCACCAGGCCTTCAATTAGGAGCTGACCCCACCATCACCATCAATGAGCCCGGCCCCCGGTGCCAACATCTGGCCCATTACATCAAGTGACTCGGAACAACACTGAACCGGAATCTCATTGTTGAAGACATCTTAATACGCCATCATAAGCAACAAACTGTAGAACTGAATAGTACCTTATGATTTTATGTTTTAACTTATTATGAAATGATACACATTGTTTTATCAGTTTTATTGGCAATTGGGCCACTGTTGTAAGCCGCCCTGAGCCCGTTCGCAGGGAGGGCATGGTATAAATTGAATTAATAAAATAAAATAAAAAACACCATCAACCTAAAAAGCCACATTTACTTCCATCTCTTGCACAAGGCCTACACCACAGAGATCCTCACAGCTTACCCATTCCTCCACTGGCAGCTGCTTCAAAGTGGGAACCACTTGCCAACCAGAAGCTCCATCATGCAATGGCTTTGCCCACTTTCCTGGAATATGAGGCAGTTGCCACATTGGGGAACAGTGCTCAGAAGAGCCATACGTGGCATGTCAGAGAGCCACATGTGACTCATGAGGTACTGAGTCTCATGATTAGACAAGACAATCTTCAGAGCCTTCTGTCTATACGGTTCTCTGTTGCATGGTGTGTTGCATGGCCGTACTCATTACAGAGTTCATAGGATGAGAGACTACAGCATGACTCGCAACTGCAACAGCACAAGGCAGTTTATCGAGTCCACTGTTTAGTCCCTAAATCTCAGTTTCTTAGGAATTGTTTTTATCCGCTAGGAAACAGGATATAATCTCCAGAATTTCTGACAATCGCTTGTTCTAGTATACTTGTCTTAACAGAAAAACAACCCTCCCTCAAGGACTAGATGGACAGTGAGTCGAAACAGGTAACCCTTATCTAGAGTGGACAAATGCTTTGCACATTTATAATGCCTGTATTTCCAAAAAGGATATTAAAAGGAAGAGGGCAAGCAGAGCTCTGGGTAGAATTCTATCTGCCTTGGCCATACTGCTAAAATGGCAAAGGATAAATAAATTTGTCATGGAGCAAAGACATAATTCTCAACATCATCTGTCCCAGTTTTCATTGTATTTACAGTCCTGTTTGCAGCAGTTCTTTATCCCTGATAGATTCATCCAACCCTACCTCTAAAACAAATAATGATCAGAGACACCTCAGTAGCCTCCTGAATTCATTTAAACTCCGAAGGTACTATCAGCAGAAATGTTCTACACCAAATTAAAAGCCAAAGGATCATTTCTTGGAAGATGTAGACTACACTGTAGACGTTTCAGATTAGCTCATCTGGTTTGGCTCCTTACAGAGAAACCAGTTCCAAGCTCATTTTGTTTGTTGCACTCCCATTGTTGCTAGAAGCTCATTTACCAAAGTTAAACATACAGAGAATGAGATTTCTATCCCCCAATACTTCTGCCCAAACATACAGTAATTTTCTTAATGAATAACATTGGAAAGCACAGATCAAACAAGAGCAAATTATTATCTACACATTTCACGTTCCTATTCATTTCTACATCAACTATATAAAGTAGTTTGCTTTTATTCCTAACTAGGAATAAGGCCCATTGTGGAAATAAATACAACGGGCTCTGGAAAGAAGCTCTGGGAGAGTGCCCCGGCTTTGGGCGCTCAGTGACAATTTGCTGTGGCAATCTCAGCAGGGTATAATGACAGAGTCCACCATTTTCTCCAGAGGAGCTGATCTTTGCTACCTGAAGAGCAGTAGTAATTTTGAGTGATCTCCAGCCAAGATTGGTAACAGTGGTGCCCCAGGAGGGAGTGACTGGTTTGGAGGGTGGAGTCTATGGCATTGCACCTGTCTGAGGTCCCACCCCTCCTCAACACTCACCCTCTCCAGGTTCGACCCCTCAAATCTCCAGGAATTTCCCAACCTGGAGTTGACAACCCTATCTCTCTCCCAGCCAACCATCAACCTACCTTTAGTTTTCCATCTCCTCCCCCTCCCTCCTAGAGAGCAGTTGTAATTTTGAGTGATCTCCAGCCCCCACCTGGAGATTGGCAACAATGGTTCCACATCAGGGAATGGCTGGATTGGAGGGTGGAGTCTATGGCATCGTACCTGTCTGAGGTTCCGCCCTCCTCAATCCTCACCCTCTCCAGGCTCCATCCCTCAAATCTCCAGGAATTGCCCACCTGGAGTTGGCAACCTGATCAGGACTGGGCCCTATGAGTTTTCTCCCAAAGGCCAACAAAGGTGTGGAAAGGGCCTTTTACTGACAGAGAAGAAAGTACAGGTGCCAACTCTGATTAGGGAAATACCTGGAGATTTGGGGGGAGGGGTGTATCCTGTGGAGGGCAGCATTTGGGGTGTGTGTGTAAGGACTCAGCAGGGTATAATACCATAGAGTCTACCCTCCAAAGCAACCATTTTCTCCCGGGGAATTGATCTCTGTCATCTGGAGGTCAATTGTAACAGTGGGAGATCTCCAGGTCCCATCTGGAGATTGGCAGCCCTAGGGGAAAGTCAGTTGCACAGCGGGGAGTTGAAGAAAATGGTCTGATGGTCGCTGGCCCACCTCGTTAGCCAGCCAGCCAGCCATGCTGAAGCTAAGCAGGAGAAAGAGCCTTTTTCCATTTATTCTGACAGGAAAGTGGCCGTTGGGGAGGGGGTTATGGGCGGGGGAGGGGGTTATGCTGAAAGTCCTTTGTTTTTTTACTCACAGAACCAAGCTTGGCTGCCTACCAACAGCCACTGAGGGGACAGTCCCTCACAGGAGTCAAGAGAACTGTCTTCCTCAGGAGAGAGAGCTGTCTGCCAGGGGGAGTGGGTAGGGAAGAGGAGCAGACCCAGCACCCAGCCAATGGCACGCGAGTACTCTTGAGTGGCGGCTGATGGGCCAATGGCTGAGGGAGGGCATTTTACAGCCAATGGGAGCACATGGAATCTTGCGAAACCAAAAGATAAATATTTATAAGGAGAGATGCTTGTTACATAGTTCCAGGATCTGCTCTGGGAACTGTCAAGCAGAAAAATGCTGGGAATTCCTGGGTGAAGCTTGATTCCCAGATGTGTCCCTCTCCTCATGTCATTTTCCTAAGCTGATATCCCCTGGGGGAGCTGCTATTTACCCAAGAGGGCAAAGCACTGACTCTCCAGGGCCAGTTCTGGTCAGGAGGGGAAGGAGGCTTAAATCCCCTCTCTTTGTGCATCCCAATACCAATCTGCCCTCATGCACTTAAGAAGTTAAGTTTGGTGTAGTGGTTAAGTGCACAGACTCTAATCTGGGAGAGCCGGGTTTGATTCCCCACTCTTCCACTTGCAGCTGCTGGATGACCTTGGGCAAGCTATAGTTCTGTCAGAACTGTGTGACAGAGTGTTGGACTAGATGGGCCATTGGCCTGATTCAACATTGGCTTCTCTTATGTTCTTATGTTCTTATGCTAACTGCCCTTGAAAGAGGAGTTTCTGTCAGAGCTCTCTCAGCCCCACCTACCTCACAGGGTGTCTGTTGTGGGGAGGGGAGGGGAAAGGAGTTTGTAAGCTGCTCTGAGGCTCCGAGTGAAGGGCAGGGTATAAATCCTCCTCCTCTTCTTAAGAGAACATAAGAACAAGAGAAGCCAATGTTGAATCAGGCCAATGGCCCATCTAGTCCAACACTCTGTCACACAGTGGCCAAAAATACCAGGTGCCATCAGGAGTTCCACCAGTGGGGCCAGGACACTAGAAACCCTCCCACTGCTGCCCTCCCCCTAGCACCAAGAATAGAGTGCATCACCTGCCCCAGACTGAGAGTTTCTATCTATACCTTGTGGCTAATAGCCACTGATGGACTTCTGCTCCATATGTTGATCTAATTCCCTCTTGAAACTGTCCATGCTTGTAGCTGCCACCACCACCTAATTCTTCCTCCTCTTCTTCTATTTACCCAGGAACTCTAAGTACCTGTCTTTTGAACATCTCCAGGAACAATGTATTGTGCAGTTAGGCCCCAAGAGACAGACACCTAGCTAGTCTGACCAATGTCTTAACAATGGAACTGGATCTAAACATAGATCTTCAAAAACTACACCCAATGCTTTATTGCCCAAACATGCACAAACTTTCTATTCTTTGGCAACCATCAATAAAAGACAGAGCTATCGGCTGTTACAACTAAAGCTTCAAAGAACTCAAAAGGAAGACTGATTAATGTAATAGAAAAAGGTATATCCCATTTCTTATTTACAGATTGGGAATGTGGATGTGAATTTTTATTGATGATTGTACTACAGCTACTTGCAGAATTATATACAGCTCCCAAGAAGAATACAAATATCTATGTTGCTCTGAAGAAAACTTCCTAACATAAAATTATTTTAGAGCTGTTCAGGTTTGTCAGCTTCAGAAATAAAAATTCTGCTATCTGGACACAGTCAGGGGCTAGAGCACAAAGTAAATCTAATGGAAGAGACAGGCAGAGTCCAGAAGAGAGAGGGTCTGAGCCCAGTGATTTTAGGCAGGTCTGGAACTGAGGCCAATACAAAAGGGGTATATTCACCTAACGTACATCCCTTTTAAAACAGACCATGTTTTCCCCATCTAAAGTGCTAATTTGCCAAATCACTTCCTTTTCCCTACTGCATCATACACTGAAGACACTCCACCCTTCTTATTTCAGGAACATATCTCTCCTTATTATAAAGTGCTGTTCGTGTCCATGTGCCCCCACAGCCTTTGGCCTGGAGACCTGTCGATCACACGGTCTCGCCATCCATTGGTGGCTGCATTGCCATGTGTGGTCTAAGTCCCACCCAGTACGTTGCGAGGCAATGGACGGGGCGCACGCTCTGGCAGCTGAAAGGGGTTGCTCACCCAGCGCACTGCCTTCTCACCACCTTCTTCCCCGCCCTGCTGGCTCTCCCTGCCTCTGCGCCACACCGCCTGCTGTCCTGCTGGCGGGCTCTGTGGTGCTTTGGCCTCCACACCTCTGTCACTCCACATCGGTTGGGGCCGCGACCCACCTCTTGCGAAGGGGGGGCCTGTGGGTCGCCTTCTCTCCCACCGCCAACTATCTGCGGCTCACGGTGGGGGGCAGCACACGTCTGGCCCCGTGCTCCTCCGCGGCTCCAGGAGGGTCAGGGGCCGCGGTCTGCCTCGTGCTCAGCCGGGCATGTGGGACGACGGGGCACGTGACTCCTCCAGGACGCCGCACTCACCCAGGACCTCTTCTAGGGCCCGTTGCATTTATTGCCGCAACGGGCCTTGCTCCTAGTTAGAAGAATAAGTGACGTTCATTCATTTGGTTCATTTGTACACCCCTTTTCTTGCAAATGAGGGCCCAAACTGACTAACAATATTCTTCCCTCCTCCATTTTGTCCTCACTTCAGCCTTGTAGGGCAGGTTAGGCTAAGTATGTTTGACTGGCTCAAGGTCCCCCAGCAAGCTTCCATGTTACAGTGGGAACTCAAACTACCTGAATCTCCCAGATCTTAGTCCAAAACTCAAACCACTACAAACACTGTTACAAGAATTTTCCCTTGACCACTCTCTCTCTCTCTCTCCACCCACCACCGCGATCCCCTATTAACAAACACATGGCAAGGCCTTAGAACATTTGTCTTCCTAATTCTACCAATTTGAGAATATTAACAACAGTGGAATAAGGCAAAATCTTATATACACCTATAGCTGTATTTATGACCTAGCCAGGGAGCCTCGCTCCACAGTTCGAGAATACAGACATCAACCTATATTTTATAGTTTCCCAGAGCCAACAACAGGAAATTGTTGCTTGCTGAACAGAAACACTGGGATTTCACAAAAGCTTCGTCTGGATTTTTCTTTGTGGTAAGACACAGAACTATACACAAGACAAACATGAAATGCTAAGAAGGGAGAGGACCAAGTAAGCTTTCAATGCAGATTGTGAATCTCAGGCAGATACTGTTCAGCACTGCCATATCCAACAAAGAGAAAGAAAAATGACACACACAGGAGGGTCAAAATATCAATTATTGTAGTCCATGGACAGCTGCGCCATGTTCTGAAATAACATTCCACTGCACTAAATAGCAATTGAGATTATGGGGTTAGCTTCCCTGTCCTTTCTGTGTATACCTGCAGTTTCCATTTATGTTGAAAGCAGCAAGAAAAATATGAACCATCTTTTTAAAGTGGAAACAGCTTGGCAACTCCTAGAAACTGGAAATATTCTTTCCAGACAAATTTTAAACAGGTACAGGAGCAGAACAACAACCACAGGAGAAGCCATCCCCTGTGAAATGCATAGCATAATGCCCTTGACTGCTACAGAAACCAAGGAACATACCAGCGGCAGCAACAAAGAAACAGGTTCTACAACCAGATGGGAAGAAGAGAAAGAGGAATTCCCAAGGCCTGTGGCGTTTTATCTGTTTCTCTGAGGGCCAAACTACACATTTTTAAATGATTTGAGTCTGGGTTTCTGAACAAATTTGCTTTCCCTGTAGCTACACAGAAGCTGAAAGGTGCTGTTTTTGAAAGCACTGCAGGAGCCCAATTTGGCTATGGAGAAGAAGAAAAAGGAGGAGGAGGAGGAGGAGGAGGAGGAGAGATTGGATTTATACCCCGCCCTTCGCTACCCAAGGGAGTCTCAGAGTGGTGGTAGCAAACTTAAGGAGTGAGATACGCCCATGGGTCGAGGGTGGGAGGCAAACAGCTGAGTTGCAAACTGAGTTGTTACTATGGGATATGAATAGAGAAGAAGAAGAAGAAGAAGAAGAAGAAGAAGAAGAAGAAGAAGAAGAAGAAGAAGAAGAAGAAGAAGAAGAAGAAGAAGAAGAAGAAGAAGAAGAAGAAGAAGAAGAAGAAGAAGAAGAAGAAGAAGAAGAAGAAGAAGAAGAAGAAGAAGAAGAGGAAGAGGAGGAAGAGGAAGAGGAGAGAAGAAGAAGAAGAAGAAGAAGAAGAAGAAGAAGAAGAAGAAGAAGAAGAAGAAGAGGAGGAGATTGAGTTTATACCCCGCCCTTCACTACCCAAGGGAGTCTCAGAGCGGCTTACAAACTCCTTTCCCTTCCCCTCCCCACAACAGACACCCTGTGAGGTAGGCGGGGCTGAGAGAGCTCTGACAGAAACTGCTCTTTTTCAAGGACAGCTCTTATCAGAACTATGGCTTGCCCAAGGTCATCCAGCAGGTGCAAGTGGAGGAGTGGGGAATCAAACCCCATTCTCCCAGATTAGAGTCCGCACACTTAACCACTACACCAAACTGGCTCCACCAAAGGGGTTTCTGCCTTTCCTCCTCAACAGTTTTCCTGAGATGAAATAGCCCTGGACTCATTGAAAGAGTAGTAGTAGTTTTGCCCTCAGTAGAAACTGTGAAAAGTGAGTGAATGAAGCCCTTTGCTCTGGGTTATCAGGCTAATACATAGCACCCAATACATAGTCATAGAAGATTCAGAATCTGGCCAAGGAAAGTATTCAATGATTTAACTCCTGTCAAATTCAGAACAGCATCAAAGCGGCCAGGTCGGTGTAGTGTCAGACTCTCTGGACACCAGAAACCTGAGTTCATGTTTGCTCAACTGGTTGGCAAAGTCATCACATTCCAGTCTCTCGTTCCCTCAACGCTTCTCATGAAACAGGCCACTGTCTATGAAGCTCTGCAAGAAAGCCAACCAACCCACCTCTCCTTGATCACAAGACATCATCAAGCCGACCGCAAACTGAGAGGCGTTAAATTAAACCCATACCGACACGGATCACCTGAAATACAGGTTTTTGAGGAAGCTGTCCCAAACTCTGCAACACTAAACACAGAACAAGCAGGTGAGATGACTGGTATTCTTGCCCATGCCTTCCCCACCCCTCAAACAATGATAACACCATAAGTTGTGAGTTCCACTCCTAAAAGTAGTTCTTCCAAATCCCGTAAACGCTTGGTGGGATGGGTGAAAACAGGAGCCATTCCACTTGCCCTATGTATATCTCCAACTTTCAAAACAAATTCCGCACTTTCAGTGCAATCCTAAATAGAGTTGCACCATTTTAAGCCCACTGATTTCAAAGGACTTAGAAAGGAATACCACTGTTTAAGGTGGCACTATAAGAATTCTCTTGAAGGACATGAATATAGAAGTGCTGTTGCATTTCAACTTTAAACCACTGTTCAGGGTGTATTTATTTATTTATAGTTTGGATTTATAAATTGTCCAATCCCAGTATACACAGGGCTCTGGGTGATGCACAACAATGTTAAGAACAATGTTAAAATCAATAAAAATAACGATCAATTAACAATATCAGATGGTGCCTGTAATTTTCTTCATAAGCCACTCCAGACTGTGTTGCCATCTCACGGGCAGGGCGAGGAGGGGGCCAAAGCAAAGCAATGGAGAGAAAGAGGAAGATACCAGCCATGATGGAAACCAGTGCTGTCCTCAACCAAAGGCCAGGCGGAACATCTCTGCCTTACAGACCCTGCAAAACTGCATTAAGTCCTGCAGGGCCCTGGTGGTATTTGGCAGAGAGTTCCACCAGGTTAACATAAGAACATAAGAGAAGCCAATGTTGGATCAGGCCAACGGCCCATCCAGTCCAACACTCTGTGTCACACAGTGGTCAAAAATACCAGGTGCCATCAGGAGGTCCACCAGTGGAGCTATGACAGAAGAAGCCCTCCCACTGTTGACCCCCCCAATCACCAAGAATACAGAGCCTCACTTGCCCCAGAGTCCCTATCTATACCTTGTGGCTAATAGCCACTGATGGACTTCTGCTCCATATGCTTATCTAATTCCCTCTTGAAGCCCTCCATGCTTGTAGCCGCCACCACCTCCTGTGGCAGTGAATTCCATATTTTAATCACTCTTTGGGTGAAGAAGTACTTCCTTTTGTCCATTCTAACCCAACTGCTCAGCAATTTCATTGAGTGCCCACAAGTTCTTGTATTGTGAGAAAGGGAGAAAAATACTTCTTTCTCTACCTGCTCTATCCCATGCATAATCTTATAAACCTCAATCATGTCACCCCTCAGCCGTCATTCTTCACATAGCCTTGTGGCTTAGTGGTTAATGTATTGCTTTAAAACAACACAGCCAAAGAGATTTTTGGTTTCCATGTGCCTGTTTTAGGTAAACCTCCCACCACAAGTATAACTCCTTAACACTACACTCTGTCAAAGCAGATGAGACACAGAGATAGTTCTCTTGACTACTATTGGGAGTGCTGGCTGCTGGGGAAAAATGCCCACCCCATGCTGCCAAATATTCCTGCAGAAAGGATTGTGGGAACACCAGATACATCCCCGAGGCAAAGATTCCCTCTGGGTGCCCCTCATCCCACACAGATCAGAGCCAAATATCACCTCAAAGTAAATCACATGACATGGCCAGCTCCATGGGTTGCAGGAATTACCACAACCCCAGAATTTGTTCTCCTTCGCTCCCCCTCAATGGCTCCATTTCCACAATACACAGCAACTGCACACATGCCACTACCACATCCTGAATTCTGTCCAAATTAGCTTTTAGCTCACCACAACAAATTATGCTTTTCGAAACCTTTCTCATGGCACATATCTGTGATAACCATCCTACCAGCTAAAACTGGTAAGTCTTGGGCTTTGTTTCCATGTTGCCTGACTTGTCCCAAGAATAAGCCCTTACTTTCAGAAAAAAATATGTTCTAGACCAGGGTGCTAATAGGAGTTCTCCACCACTAATAATGTACAGTATGCTGTGGTGACTCTTAATGCGAAATTTAATTATAAAACACAACTTTGATATATTGCCTTTGTCTTTCTTCAGATCTGACATTCAATGTAAATGTGCCTACAAGACAGATAGAAGAGCAATGTTTCATTTACAAAGCGTTATTTATGGTGCATGGATTTTGTTTTCGATAAATTCACACTGTGTAGGAGTGTCATTTCCCCCCTGTCAGTTTCATTAGATTTCTGTTTCTGTGCCTTCCTATCTCGAGTCAAGATAGGACAAAAATCAATTGCTAAAAATTATTTTTTAACAAAGAAACTCTCCCCAAAGTGTCACTTAATGGATAGTGGGCAAAACTCATTTTATTAGGTTGTTTTAGCACAAGGCTATGCCGGACTTCTACGAAAAACTGTCCTTACAAATGCACTATGTATTTAAGGGACAAGTACAAGTTGGAAATGTGGCAGAAGCATCAGCACACTAACAGCACAATCCTGAACAGTTGTACCCAACAAAGTCTATTGAAGTCAATGGACTTAAGAAGGGTGTCAACTCTCCCCAGGGCTACTCTGCAGGTCTCTTTCCATAGAATTCTCTTCAGCACCTGAGCAGCCTCATTCAGCACACTGTCGCTGACATCTTCCTCCTATTTTTCCCAAGGAGAGATGGGCGCAAAAAAGGGCACCAATGAGGGCTGCATACTCTGCACAAGTCAAAACTCTGAATGTTTTACACATTTGCATCCTTATGCTTTGATTCTTCAGATTTGGTTCTACAATATTTTCTTTTTCTTAACGAAGCTAAATTAGTTAGGTAAGTATTCAGTTAGCTTCATGGGCATGCGGTTTTGTGCTTTTTATTATTGTATTTATAATTATGGTAATTCTAATTGTGTGTCTTATTAGATATAATACCTTAGATCCAGTGACACACAGGAGGAAGCATAACCACAGCTGCTTGCGTAAGATTTTGCACTACTCCTAGGACTTTCCTCCTTATATATTACTAGGAATAAGGCCCGTTGTGGAAATAAATACAATAAGCTCTAAAAAGAGGCTCTGGGCAGGTGCCCTGGCCTTGGGCACTCAGCGTCAATTTGCTGTGGTGATCTCAGCAGCATATACTGACACAGAGTCCACCTTTTCCTCCAAGGGAACTGATCTCTGCCATCTGAAGAGCAGATGTAATTCTGAGTGATCTCCAGCCCTTACCTGGAGATTGGCAACACTGGTTCCCCAGGAGGAAATGGCTGGTTTGGAGGGTGAAATGCATGGCATCTTAGCTGTCTGAGGTCCCACCCCTCCTCAAGCCTCACCCGCATCCTCTCCAGGTTCCATCCCTCAAATCTCCAGGAATACCCCACCTAGAGTTGGCAACCCTATCTCCTTCCCAGCCAATCATCAACCTATCTTTATTTTCCCCTCACTCTTCAGCTTTCCATCTCCCCCTCAGCTGCAGCCTCTACCCAAGAGGAAAAGTAGTCTTTCTCTGCAATGGGGACCAAAGTAGCTTACATCATTCTCCTCTCCCCCTTTTGACTTGCACAACAACCCTGTGAGGTAGGTTAGGCTGAAAGTCTGTGACTGGTCCAAAATCACCCACTCAGCTTCTACAGCAAGAACCTGGATCTAGCAGACCCTGCTCTGAAGCACTGACTGCTATGCCTAGGGTAGCCAACCTCCAGGTGGATGCAAACCAAATAGAGAGATCAAGGGATAGAAGTTGAGAAAAAGCAAACAACCATGATGTGTTATGCCAAAAAGTCTCCAAGGACTAGAAATTTCTTTTTCCTATATTCACTTTACTGGAAGCAATTCAAACGCCATCAACACCAATGAGCCATGAATATTATATCTCGTCTCGTATAACTTTATCAAAATGGGTAGCATTGAAATACTTATATAATATTAATCCATTTGACAAGCACTCTAATTGATGTAGTGGTTAAGTGCGCAGAATCTAATCTGGGAGAACCGGGTTTGATTCCCCATTCCTCCACTTGCACCTTGGGTCAGTCACAAGCTCTGGCGCAGCTGTTCTTGGAAAAAGAACAGTTGCTGTTAGAGCTCTCTCAGCCCCACCTACCTCACAGGGTGCCTGTTGTAGGGAGGGGAAGGGAAAGGAGTTTGTAAGCCGCTCTGAGACTCCCTTGGGTAGTGAAGGGCGGGGTATAAATTCAATCTCTTCTTCTTCTTCTTCTCTATTCATATCCCATAGTAACAACTCAGTTTGCAACTCAGCTGTTTGCCTCCCACCCTCGACCCATGGGCGTATCTCACTCCTTAAATCTGCTACCACCACTCACTGAATTGTCACTGCCTTTTCAGAGGGGCAGTGAGACCCAGCAGGCCAAATCTCCCTATTTGGAGATGGAACCACAATATTTGAGGGATCCCTGGAAAGTTGGCAGCCCAAGGGTCTGGCCTTTCCTTGCTTCCCTGGGCTACCCCCTTCCTTTGGTATTGTGCAGAGCAGGGGAAACTATGTGGTCAGAGCACAACACAGATTATTAGCCCAAATAAAAGAATCCAACTATTTACACAATTATGGAGCACACACACACTAAATGAATAAGGCACAACTGTAGGAGTAAGTACACACTATGATCCAACAGGGCATAAATCAGCAGGGGTTAAATGCAATCCTCTTTCCCTGCACACAATACTCTCTACCTCTGGAGGTTGTGGGCTCAGGATAGGATCTCTCTTTGGACTGGCTCTGCTTTAGCCTCTCTCTTTTGCCCAAGAGAGCAGGGAGACTTCCATTCATTTCCCAGTCCAGCCGACTGCAGAGTGGCTGAATTTCTGCTGCCTCCCAGAGTTCCTCCATGTCTCTGACATGTGGCCTGGACAGGCTGGTCAGCACAGGCTGCAGGAGCCTTTCCTAACCTCCTGTAGGATGAAGACTGCCTCCTCACTGGATGGGCTGGAGTCTGTATCGATGCCGCCCCGCTCCTTGGGACAGTCCCTGTTTTCCTGCACTTTTTGGCCTTGGGGCAGCTGGGAACTGTAGGCTAGCAGATGAGGAAGCCCCATTCAACCCAGCGAGTGTTACCCCTGCAGGCCCCTCTCTGGAACTACAGCTCAATTAAACCTTGTGGGGAAACATTTTAAACAACCACAGACGGCAGCCATCTTACAAACACCAGTAACTGCCAGTCTGTGAGTGGTCCAAAATCACAGCTTCCACAGCAAGAACCTGGGTCTGGCAGACCCTGCTCTGAAGTGCTGCTATGCCTAGGGCAGCCAACCTCCAGGTGGAGCCTGAAGATCACTGGGTATCACAACTGAACTCCAGACAACAGATCTCTTCCCCCCCCCCAGAGAAAATAACTGCTTTGGAAAGTGGCCTCTATGGCATTCTGTTCAGCTGAGGCCTCTCCTCTTCCTCCCCAAACTCTGGCTTCCTTACACTGGCTTCCTTAGACATAGAATAGCCAGGAATTTCCCAACCTGGAGCTGGCAACCCTAGTCAGGAGTGGCCCCAATGAGTTTCTCACAACAGCCACTGAGGGGAAAGTTAGTCCTACAGAGGAGGCAAGCAGGAGAAGCGTCTTCGTCAAGAGAGAAAGCCATTTTCCAGTAATTCTGACAGGGCACAGTGGCTGAAGGGGGAGTGAAGAGGAGCAGACCCAGCACCCAGCCAATGGCACGTGAGTACTCTTGAGTGGTGGCTGACAGGCCAATGGCTGAGGGAGCACATTTCACAGTCAATGGGAGAGCTGGAAAGTGCCACCCCACTTCACAATTATATATAAGGAGAGCTAGTGCTCGGAAATTAGACACACGAGGCCTTGTACAAGTGGAAATACAAGTGAGGGAACAGAAAGTATGAACTTAGCACCAGTGGCTACTATGATTTTTCCACCTGTAGTTTTCTCCACCTGTTCAGACAGGCAGAATCAAAGGGTCTTTTACAATGCAGCCTAATCCATCACAAAGATGAAGAAAATTAGTTGAGTGGGATAGCAAACACAGGCAAGACAAGGTGAACTTTCAGCTCTCTCCCCCACCGGTCCTTTTGAGACATAAGCACTCAGTGTGCAAACTGTGTATCTACCTCACTACAGGAAAAGATGTACAAGTTCATCCTAAAAAGAGTGTCTTTAAGTTCCTTAAGGAAGGCAGAAACCCAAGGGGCCCCCCACCTCCCTTGGGGGGGCATTCCATAACACTATAGCTGCCACCGAAAAGCAGCACTCTTATTAGTCAACTAACTAATTTAAAACATTCTAATAAAATACCACTATCAAATATAAATAATGGAAAGGCTCAACAAGGAAGACGCCAACAAAGTGGATTGGAGGCCTCATAAGCAAGTTAAAAAAAATCAGGATATAAAAAGAACACTTCAAGGAAACAGCTTTATTTATATATGTATATATGATCTTCAGATCTCTCAGGTACGCATTCATTAAAGTTCTTGTGCATGATGGCCATCAGCCAACTCCTTAATGTTAGGTCTGATTCTTATTTCCTGTGCTTGCCACATTTTTAAGGACCTGAGGGAGAAATCCGAATTCTAGGATTTTATCCTCGGAAGATGGCAAGCAGTATTTTTAAATTTATTTAGTACGCTTCCAGACCACCTTTTGACCATATCTTGTCCCCAAGGCAGTTCACAATATTAACTTAAAATCAAATGATATAAATCCATAAAAACCACAGCAACCCCTCCATCACAATCAAAGGTCCTTGGGACCAGGGAGGTCTTTAAAGCTATCTATAACTCCGTCGGGGATATGGTCACTTTCAGTTTCTGAGGAAGGCATCCCATAGGTGAAGAGTAGCAGCAGAAAAAGCCCTCCCTTCTCTGACAGTATGGACAGAGGACAGTCCTTTTGGGACCTAAGCCATTTAGAGTTTTAAAGATCAAAACCAGAGCTTCAAATTGAGAACAGAGACAAACCGGGAGCCAGTACAGAAGGCCAACACTGGCTTCATATGGTCACAGCAGCACACCCTGGTGAGGACCCCATGCACAGTATATTATAACAGTCACATCTGAATGGTACTAAGGTGTATAACTGCAGCAAGACTGGCTTTTTCCAGACATCTGGCCTGTGCCGATGAGTGACTTAGGAAGTCCATCGAGCTGAAAAACTGTTGTTAGTATGCACTCTTCAGTATGCCATCTTAAGTACTTAATTAATGAAACATTGCCAGCACTTTTTTATGATTTTATGATTGTTTGATCTTACTTGAATGGAACTGTGTAATTGGTTTTAGGGGATTTTAATGTTATGTATGTACCAACCAATCAACGTAAGCCGCTCTGAGCCTGTTCGCAGGGAGGGCAGGGTACAAATGGAATAAATAAATAAATATAAACAAACAGCTGGTAAAGGTGTTCTGGGCCGCATCCAACACTCATCAGTTTCAAGGACAACCTAAAACCCGTAAGTACATATCTGATGTTTCAGGACAAGCATAACCTCATCCA
Source organism: Gekko gecko (assembly GCA_029375565.1). Taxonomy (NCBI): domain Eukaryota; kingdom Metazoa; phylum Chordata; class Lepidosauria; order Squamata; family Gekkonidae; genus Gekko; species Gekko gecko. The sequence continues at coordinate 70,522,750 of JAPDNY010000003.1, read as the reverse complement.
GAATTGTTCAAAAGGCGCTTTCCAGATAAGCTTTTGTCCCCACCCACATTACTTCCATCATGTCTGGATTAAGTTTTAATTTGTTAACAATACCCAGTACCTCACCAAATATAGGAAATGGTTCGCACTTCTACCACCACCCTGATGGTAACAGACAGGACAGACAGACTTGTACGTCATTAGCATACTGATGACAACAACCAGAGCTCCAGATTTTTCCTGGTGAATTCATGTGCATGTTAAAAAGCACTGGAGACATGATCAGCACCCCATAAGATGAGGCCCACAAGGCCAAAAAGCCCCCAAAACAACACTTTCTGTTACTTGCCTTCCAGGAAGAAACAAAGCCTCTCAGGCCATTCTTGCCAAGCAAGCCAGAAAGATGTCATGGTTGCTAGTATTGAAGGCCACTGAACTCTCTTCCGCTGGCTGCCAGAGGCCATTGCAAATGGGGAGAAGGGGCTGCCCTAAATCCCACATACTCACAATGTCCCCCCAGCAAAGTTCTGAATGCCTCAAGAGATGCATGGATCAACGTCTGGCGAGGCTGCGTGGCTCCCATTAAGAATCAGTGGCACAGACTAAGCTGTAGAATCTTGGCACCAGGGTGAATGGGAATTATGCCATTCCCTCCTGAAAAATTCTCTATTCTAAGCACTGTTCAAATTTAGGGGACATCTTACCCACCCAGCTCCGCTATTCATATTGATTGTGTCAATGACAACTCCAAATTCAGCAAATGACGGCATTCGCTGCAAGCAAATCCTCTCTTCTGAGCATAGTTAATGCACAAAAATTTGATGTGGGGTAGATGTCAAGAGATTCTTATATTCTACGTGGAGGTGGATATGAAAACTATCGAAATGAAAGTCCTCTTCGCACATTTAATCCAGTTTTTTTAAAAAAAAATGTATTCCCAAACATACTTTTCCATCTACAAAAAGGGGAGGAGGGAGGAATCTGTGCTCTCAGCAAGAGGCTGATGTGTGCCAAATGCAGCATGGAGAGCACTTACCCAATCCAGCTTCTAAACCCCTAAACAAAAAAAGTGGGAGTTAGTAGATATTCAGACAGCAGCTTAGCTACGATGGACCAAAGCTGACACTGCAGCAAAGACAGGCGAGGCTGCTGATACTGCCGGCTTACAACACAGCTCCAATTGGACCAGAGCCTGACCTGGCTGAAATACACAGTCCTAACACAGACACACCGGAGGCAGCCAGGAGGGGGATGGTTCTTTGCTCTGGCATCAGTTGAGATTCCTGCTTCAGGAAGACAGATTGCACCCTGCAACTCATGAGTTAGCACCTGCTATCTTGCCTGTGAATCAGTTCCCAAGGAATTTTGTGTCGGTTTACCATGAGACAGTGGCTATGCATTGTACACTTTCACTAGCAACTTGCAAGACTACAGAGATTTTTTTTAAAAAGTATCCTTTTGTTGGCAGAAATTTCTGTCAGCAGCCTTTCATTCGGGATGGAGCACTGTTGCTCTGTTGTTGGGCTTTTAAAAGAGAGAGACCACACAGGATTTTTTTTTTTAACATTCCGTAAATAGATCATTCCAGCTGGTTACTAAGAAAGCAAGACTTTGAGATGAAGCTTGTTTCGGCGGGAGGATGAATAAACTGGCCTCGGTGAAAATTATACATTGTGAGTGCAAGTCCAAGGTCACTAAAAATAATAATAAATCAACATGAAGGGCTTTTCCCCACCAGCAACTGATTTAAAATAGGATGTGGATTCCGACTTGAGTTCTCCAATCAGTTTCACACAAACAACCATAGTTATTCTCATCCTTAAAGACACCCTTACGTCGTGAGCCAGTTTGGTGTAGTGGTTAAGTGCACGGACTCTAATCTGGGAGAACCGGGTTTGATTCCCCCACTCCTCCACTTGCACCTGGCTGGATGACCTTGGGCCAGCCGTAGTTCTGATAAGAGCTGTCCTTGAAAAAGAGCAGTTTCTGTCAGAGCTCTCTCAGCCCCACCTACCTCACAGGGTGTCTGTTGTGGGAAGGGGAAGAGAAAGGAGTTTATAAGCCGCTCTGAGATTCCCTTGGGTAGTGAAGGGCGGGATATAAAGCCAATCTCTTCTTCTTCTTCTTCTTCTTCTTCTTCTTCTCTCTCTCCGCACAAAGATGTTTGGTTTGAAATATCTTCAGTGATCACATACGAGTGTCACCTCCACTTTGGTGAAACACACGTGAGGCACACATACTTAACTCTAGTCCCGTCCCGCCCCAGCTTCTATCACTTATGGGGCCAGCAGGAGGAAGCAGGCAGGTAGCTTCTCCACTTCCCTGGATCCAACTTCAGCAGAGTTCTCCTTCCACCAATGGAGCTATCAGACAGAGGCCAAAGAACAGCCAAGCTTCCTGACTCCCTTCCAGCTTCCAGCTGCAATCAATGTGGTCATCAGCAGGAAAGCAAGAAAAAGCCAGACACTCTTGCACACCCTGCTGGGATTTGGCGCAGCTAGGGTTGCCGGTCCCCAATTGGGGGGGGGGTCCCCCAGTTTTGGGTGCTCCTGCCCACCACTGGCCAGCAGGCTGGCAGGAGGAAATCCCCCCCCAACAGCAGTGTGAAGCAAAGCGACATAGGCATGCTGGTGATGTCGGGGGTGGTGCTCTGGTTTTGGGGAAGAACTCTTCGTGTGCCAATGCAGTGCCTCCCTTTGCCGCCATACAAGTCACTGAAGTGCAGAAACTCTCAAATCCTTATGGTTTGAGGGTGATTATACCACAGAGTTTTGCTCAAAAACCAGAGTGTCACTTCCGATGTGCCTACATCACTTCTGGGTGATGTGTCATGGGTGTGGAGGAAGGGCTGTTGCCAGCTCCAGCTGAACTCACAGCTGGCCCCTCCGAAGCTGCAGAAATCAGCAGTTTACCCTCACAGCCTGCACTGGCACCTGGCTCAGAGACGGCTGACGAGCAGCAGACACAAATAAGACAGTCCTCCCGATTCGCCCCCAAGGGCGGCTCGCTTGCGAAACAGGCTCCGGCAAGACTTAGCAGCAAGACGACACACACCTCGGCTGAGAAACAGGCAAGATGTCAGTCCTGAGTAGTGACAGAAGATGAGCCACCAGTGCCGCAGCACTAATTGGAAACAGCAGCAGAGGGCTATTTAGTTTCAGGCTAAGCCAGCTTCGTTTGTGGACGCAAACTCATCATTACTCCATGACGCCTTGCTGCTCTCCACCCCCTGGTTCCGAGACCTCGTTCCTGCTATCTACGTCTGGCTTCTGACACAGTCTTGAGCAACCCTGCTCCTGGTTTGTGATTTGGACTGTTGCTCTTGACTCCTGCTTCACCCTTTTGGCTCCAGACCCCGGACTGAACTCAGACTTCCCTCTGCCTGAGCTCCAGACCTTGACATGATGTAGGCATGGCATGCAATGTCACTTCTGGTGATGTCAGCACATTGGGGGTGACATTTCCAGCTCCCAGAGCATCCCCCCATTCCCCCACCGGTGTCCCAAAGGGACCTGGCTGCCCTAGGTGCAGCTAAGAATATTTTTTCACAAGGAACATTATAAGAAATCCCCATGCTCTTTGTTTCATTAATAAAAATCCCTGTAAGACTCACTGGGATCCAATTTTGGTTGAAAAGTAACATGGTAATTTTAAAAAGCGTATGCAAACCCATACAGTAGGACACACTCATCACTACAAATGGGTTGCCAATTTGAGACCCCCCCCCAAAATTAAGATCTGGGCCTCTACAATCCTGAAATTATCTTAAAGAAAGTTAAAAGATACAGAATTTCTTTGGAACAACGGAAGAGAATCTCTCCTCACCACTATAATGATAGTATTAACTCTGATCCAGCATCAGTAGTTTGATAATTGACTGAATGTAATGAAGAGAGAAAGTACCTCACTGTGGGGGGGAAATCCCAATTGCACCATTTTCCCAATTGCAAGTGCCTCCCTTTGCGCCCATACAAGTCAGTGAAGTGCAAAAGCTAACTAGACCGGATAACCGCTTGCGTTTCAACCAATCTCACTCCTTAAGCGAAGGCCTTTCTCAAGGACTACCTGTGCGCTTTCTTCATCAGGTATATGTGAATAGGCTCACATCCACTCACCTGCTAAGGAAGTACACAACCGTGACTGCAGCGCTGTACTTTGGGAGCACACAGAGTTATGACATTTACTATGAGCATCAGAAAGGTGAACCAGGACTTCTCCGGGGAACGCGTAGTACCTGCTGCAGTGCTGGTAGCTTCTCAGCGATGGTCAGAAGATGGGTAATGGCAGGAAAGCCCTTGAAAAACAGCTTTGCCTGCTGTTGCCAATTTTTTCCTCAGCAAAACAACAGCACAGGAAAGCACTTAATTCTGCTTGGGATTCTCAGATCAGCACAATACTGAGGTCTAAACAGCCTGGAAACTGCCCTGCGTAAACCAAGTACGCTCCACAGAACATGCCCCAGGATCATGTACAACACACTGGGTTTCTATGGGAGACAAATGGGGATCCTCAGCAGGTAAGTCAATATTGAAAGGCTTCTTTCAAGACAGGGGATTTGAAAACTACCAGTGTAAGCATATGACGAAGTCATAATCAAGCCTGAAAAGAGAGCTAGAAAAACTGCAGCATATGTTACAACCAAGGTAACACCAGATGTGTCTGACTCAGTGTGAGCCCTAGATGTACTATTCAGGAAGAAAGAGCTCGATAATAAGCCACACAGTGATTGAAGCAGTGTGAAAATACAAGGCAAAGAGATCACTAAGTAATCTGGGGCTGGACGGATAAGGGGAGAAGCGTGCAAACAGCCATATGATCAGAACATGGTAGAGTCAGATGGATTGCCCTTTTTATTTTTTAAAGCATGCATATACATCTAGTCTTTTATTGCATTTTCTTCATTTATGCCCTGTGGTGGCTCAGTGGTTAAGATGCTGAACTGCAGGCTGGAAGGTCGGTAGTTCAGCAGTTCGAAACCCAAGGGCCGCATGACAGAGTGAGCTCCCATCTCTGGCCCCAGCTCCTGCCAACCTAGCAGTTCAAAAGCAAGAAATTGCAAGTAGATAAATAGGTACTGCTTCAGTGGGAAGGTAATAGTGTTCTGTGCGCCTCGGCATCTAGTCATGCCGGCCACGTGACCACGGAAATGTCTTTGGACAGCACCGGCTCTTCGGCTTGGAAACGGAGATGAGCACCGCAACCCTAGAGTCGGATTCGACCGGCTTTCAAGCAAGGGCCACCTTTACCTTTTTTACCTTTTCCCCTAACAGGGACCCAAAGCAGCTTACATTATTCCCCTCTCTTCCATTTTATCCTCACAACAGCCCTGGGAGCCTGGTTAGACTGAGTGTGTGTAACTGACCCAAAATCACCCAGCGAGCTTCCAGGGCAGAGTGGGGATTTGAAACTGCTTCTCCCAGATCTTAGTCTGACACCCTAACCACTACATCATACTAGCTTTATTCATTCATTATGCTTTTTAAGAAGGCAAGTTAAAGAGAGTTACAAGAGCCTTTCCCTGAATGAAGGAGCGTGTAGGTCTATTGGGCTTCTAAAGCACAAGCACTAGCCAATCACTCCTGCACATAACCAGGTTGTGTTGCCAACTCACAGAATCCTTTTTTCCTGAACTTGATTGGGGGGTGGGGGGACTGTTCATTTGAGCAGAATGGAGCTGTGTATGCAGCCTCACCACTCAAATAATGTTACATCTGTACCTATTCTAATCGTGCTTCTTAACACCATTCAGTATCTGTGTATTTTCGCAGGCTGTCAAACGGCTTGACATACTTTTGAAAGCCTCTAATTAGTTTAATGATCTATACTTTCAAACTACGAACTGGCATTTAAAATTCTAGAGGGGAGGGAAATTAAACTACCTTCGTGAATTAAAAAACAGGCAAGGCTGAGTAATTGAAGTTTTATATCTGTGTAGATTTCATTCAGTTTCATTTGGTTATATTCTGACAGAGAGAAAATAGACGTTTTGTAAAGAGCTCTGTGAGAAAGTTGTGTTGCAGTACGTACAAATTAAGAATAGAAAACAGAAAGCTAACATTTAAAGAAAGGTATGACTTGACTTGACATTTAAAGAAAGTAGTCCTATATATTTTATATAACAAGAATAATTTTTATTACTATTATCTTAACATCAGTGTATCTCAGTATTACTTCTTCCGGCCAAGGGCCACTGCTTCTTCCCATCGAGCCAATGAAGCCTCTAGAATGAAAAACAACAATGCCTTTCAATCCCATCCTCACATCACACCCTCAGGGAAAGGATAAGATCACTATTACATCCCTTATGCCAAAGAATGGAGCAGAAGTCCATCAGTGGCTATTAGCCACAGGGTATAGATGGGAACTCTCAGTCTGGGGCAGGTGATGCACTCTATTCTTGGTGCTGGAGGGGGCAGCAGTGGGAGGGCTTCTAGTGTCCTGGCCCCACTGCTGGACCTCCTGATGGCACCTGGTATATTTTGTCCGCTGTGTGACAGAGTGTTGGACTAGATGGGCCATTGGCCTGATTCAACATTGGCTTCTCTTATGTTCTTACGTTCTTATGTAGAAACAAACCATTATGCTAGTGTACTGAATATATGTTGGCCTAGCACTTCTGTGGCACAGGTAGAAGGAAAGCCCTACTGAATCACACAAAAAAGTCTATTCAGGTCCAGCATCTTATTTGCTCAGCATGGCACTTCTTGAAAGCAATGCGTGAGAGCAACTGCCTCCCTCTATTTGTGTCTGCAGTAACTGGTTACAAAGGTAGACTGCCTCTGAACATGGAAGTTTGATTTAGTAATCATAAGGACGTAAGAGAAGCCCGTGTTGGATCAGGTCAATGGCCCATCCAGTCCAACACTCTTGTCACATAGTGGCCAAAAATATAAGGTGCCATCAGGAGGTCCACCAGTGGGGCCTAGGGCACCAGAAGTCCTCCCACTGTTGACCCCCACCCAAGCTAATAGTTACAGATAGACCTCCTCCTTGATGCCTTGTCTGGTTCCCATTTTAAAGATACCTAAACCAGGGCCCTTTACCAGATCTTGCAGCAGTAAATTCCTTAAGTCAATTACTGAGTTATTTTGAAGGAGTACTTCGTTTTTTCTGTCCATCTATTTCATTGGGTGACCCTGAATTCTAGTATCATGAATGAGGAAGCAATTCTGTTTTCCCACATAGTCCACACTTTTCCCATATCATGCACAACTCTCTCAGCCCCACCTACCTCACAAGGTGAGTGCTATGGGGAGAGGAAGGGAATGCGATCATAAGTCGCTTTGAGACTTCTTAGCATAGAGAAATACAGGGTATGAAATTATTTCTTTTAATGGCACACATTAACACTACACAAGAAAAAGGAAATAACATTCTATCCTACTGGAGAAGTACGTACAAGCAGCAAAGAACCTCAGTAAGGTTACGTGAAATATTAAGTAAAAGAGAACAATTTCACGTAAGATATCTGCTAGAACCTAGAGACCAACAAAAGAACAGAGAAACGGTACAGGTCTGGGTTCAACATACTTAAAAGCTGCTTGAATTCTCTGTAGTATTAACAATGCAAATATCCTCCTAGCCTTTTTGGACGGCCTGCAGTTACAGATCTTCTGGGGAGAAGTAGCATGAATGCTCATACAAGCATTGGATTAGTGGCTAAATACTAAACGATCCCTTGCCAAAGCCAGTATATAAGCAAACTCAAGAGAAACTTCAGAACAAGATACCATAAAATCACTGAACTTCAGTCTTTTTTCACCACAGAAAAAAGATAGGCAGTACCCCTATGTTGCCAAGCAGCCACTTCAGATGGCATTACTAAAGACTCTTAAATATGACTGCCTTGCTGAACTGTGAAAAGAGTGTGTCAGGGCAATGGACAGGACTGTCGCCCCAAAAGCAGTGCCCTTACGCTGGACTAAAGGGATGTGCTTTGGCCAAGGGGAGCCTTGTGCCTAAGCAGCACGCCAAGCCAGACGTGGACTCCGGGACTACAAGAGGTCTCCTGCTCCTGCATCTCCGCAGCCATGCCAGCACCAGAATGCAGATCACAGAGGGAAGCCATACTTTGCAAAAAGACAACATGTTCCTGCAGAGACGCCATGAAAAATCCCCTTCTCCATGATGCAGCCTTTCCCACACACACACAGCCCCTCACATATTAACATCACCAGAAGAAACACGCATTCCTCTCCAGCCTAAAACAAAAGGATGTGCCTGATGATGACAATAGCGAGCCATCAAGTCTTCCTGCCGCCCATCAAGATAATGCAGCTGTCAAACATCTGGTCATTAATCCAAAGTTCTAGCCCTGCAACCTGATCGGTTCTCTTCCTTCTTTCCTTTGCCCACCCTCTTCTCCTAAGAGGTGTCACTCCTAGCCAAACCATTGCCTACAATTGCCCAGCCATTAATCCCTTTTCTGCCCCATTCATACTTTTAAGTTTTCTTAATGTCTCCTGGGGACCAGGTGACCAAAGCAGCCCTGCCTCAGGTCACATTTTTGGGTATAAAAGAAGAGGTTTGTGCCACTGCTCTCTCTCTCTTGCTTCTGCCGCTCCTAACCCCACCCTATCTTGTTGGTTCCAAATCTAGGCCTGTTTGGAATCAGTCCACGTGTGTTGCTGGTCAACTCATGATGATCCCTTTTCCCTTATTGTGTTATTTTTCGCTGCATGATCCAAGCATCTCACCGGACAGGTAAAGTATCACCCAACCAACGATATTCCTGCTCATGCAAATGTCTCTATACTTTACTATACTATACTACCAGGCTTTCAACTAGGAGCCACCCCTACTATCACCATCAACGAGCCCGACCCTCAGCTTACCATCTGGCTCATTCCTTCGACTGACTCAGGACAACACTGAGCCGGAACTCAGCAGTTGTAGACGTCTCTAGTACACCATCACAGGTAATGAACTGCATAACCTTACGATCTATGGTTTTATCTGTATTTATACCGTTATACATTGTTTTATATGGTTTTATCGGCAATTGATGCCAATGTTGTAAGCCGCCTTGAGTCCGTTCGTGGGGAAGGCAGGGTATAAATTGAATAAATAAATAAATAATCTGTATTCTTAGCCCTGTATCATGTGTGTGAATGCTTGGTTTTTTTATATATGCTTGAAAAACCTTTAGTAAAGAAATTATTACTTTAGCAATCTAGCCTCAGTGTCTATTCCTGGGTCCTGGGAACTCTAACTCCCATAAACACAGGTTATGATCCTATAATTAATGCCTTTTTGCCATTTAATACTCCTAATTCCCCACATTTATTAATAAATAAGGCAATTTGTCTAACACCTATTATCTCAGCCTACAAATCTCCACATACCCATGGTTTTAGATAATTTCACTCTCAGGTTACGCACAGTCAACAACAAAACTAAAGAATGAATCTAAAACTAGATTTCACAAATTAGATTTTACACTTCGGGGCAGCCCTTGGAGACAACTTAGAACCTCCAGCTATTATGGAATGCAACTGCCCACCTTCTTGTCTGCTACTAGACAATAAATTGATAGCCAGGCCACATGCCAGCTATATGGGTTACTAATTCGCTTCCAGGCTCAGTTCAAGGTTCTGGTGGTCAAGGTGCTTTAAGGCCATTTACAGCTTGAGTCCCATGTATCTGTAGGAACACCTTTCTGCATATGAGTCCACAATGCCAATTAAGATCTGATCAAGAGACTTTATTGGCGACGCTTTCCATTGGCCAAAGGAGAACTCTGGCATGGTTCAAATGTTATGTGCTTGTGTAGTTGGAGTCAGTTAAAGACATATGCCTTGGTGGCATACTCCTTGCAGGGAGTATGTCAGATTAAGGATCCATAAATTTAAGCAGGACTCTTTGGAATTAAGGCAAGTCTGGCACCTAATGACCAATTTGCACCTCATATTTTAGCTACATTTACTACCAAAAAGTTTATTGCCGAGTTTGTGAACACAAAAGGTAAAAGGGTAGATAAGCCACCTCCCTTCACTCAGAGAGCAGCAACTGCACATGGCTCTTTGGTGTATGCCCACTGCACTGTTTTTCTGTTATGCTTGCTGTTGTTCAGCAGAAGGAACACATTTGCATAAAACACATGACTGCCACATAGCGTGTGAATCAGTTCTACATTAGAAATGAATCCTTCATTTTAACTGCTTTGAGAACTGCACGCTCCTCTTCAATTCAGGGAGAAGCATTGCCAGAAGTAAACAGAGATATTTACACCAGAAATATTCAGGAGGGTCTGCAAAATGCTAAGACCGCAAGTTCTGAGCCAGCTTTCTAAATTTTTCTTTCCAAATACGTTTGGTTTTTAACAATAGTAATTTAGATTAAAAACGGAGTAGTGGAATGTAAAAAGGAAAATCATATGGCCCACAGAGTTTGTGTTCTAATTATTGGAAAGGTTCCTGCAAACCACAAAATATCTATCTGCATAAAGCAAAAAGCAGACAGGACCTCATTAGAAAGCCATGAAATGCGGTACCCCAAAACTAATTAAAAGAACACATTCCTTATCTGCTTCTTCAGTTTCATCTTGTCCTTCAGAACAGGCAGATAAATGTCACTGATTCTGACAGAGAAAACGTGATCTACATTAGTCCTGCTGGTATGGTAATCAGAAATTAAAAGGGTGCGGCAAAAGGCAAGCCACACTGTAAAATAGGGCTGGTTCAAAAACAGCTTAGGTTCAGTTTGCACATGCAGCAGAATGAGAAGATACTCCTGAGATGGTAGAAAGGAATGGATCATTTCAGAGTTCATATTTTTAATCCTTTCGCCTACTTAAAATGTCCTACAAATCATAAGCTAATCATGAACTAGACTTCTTTTCTCCTTGCTATTTTTTTCCCTTGGGAGTTTTTCTTTCTTCATCAGGGAACATTCACTTGCACTCAGAATTGGGGCAGTCCATTCTATTGTCTCATTTTGCTGCATCCATAAACCAGATACTACCCTATCTCTGTAGAGAACTGGTTCCCAGTACAGCCACCAGAAGTTGTAAGCATTTGATATGGACAAGTCAGGAGCTGTCCTCTCTTCCAGATCCCCTGCCCAATTATGAAGGTCTATGGGCAGGCCTGTAGCTACAGAAGAAGAGTTTGGATTTATACCCCGCCCTTCACTGCCCAAAGGCGTCTCAGAGCAGGTTACAAACTCCTTTCCCTTCCCCTTCCCACAACAGACACCCTGTGAGGTAGGTGGGGGCTGAGAGAACTTCTGACAGGAACTGTCCTTGAGAGAACAGCTGTGCCAGAGCTTGTGACTGACCCAAGGTCACATCAGCAGGTGCAAGTGGAGGAGTGGGGAATCAAACCCGGTTCTCTCAGATAAGAGTCCGCGCACTTAACCACTACTGGCTCTCAGCTACAGTGGGGCATCTCAGGGCCTAGCCCCCCGACTCACTGCAGGGCCCCCTGACTTCCCATCCAGCCCAAGCCCCCCACCTTCCAATTTTTATCTGTGGTGCTCCCTTGGGGATGGTGTGTGCGGGGTGCCCCCCAACTTATTTAAAGGCCCCCGAATTAAAGAATTCTGGCTATAGGCCTGTCTATGGGCCTTCCATGAGGAAAGGCTGAGCGCCGAAGAACAGATGCTTTCGAATTATGCTGCTGGAGAAAACTCTTGAGAGTGCCTTGGACTGCAAGGAGATCAAATCAGTCAATCCTATCGGAAATCAACTCTGATTGTTCCCTGGAAGGCCAGATACTGAAGCTGAAGCTCAAATACTTTAGCCACCATATGAGAAGGGAGCACTCACTGGAGAAGACCCTGATGCTTGGAAAGACTGAAGGTCAAAGAAGAAGGGGACGGCAAAGGATGAGATTGCTGGACAGTGTTATCGATGCAACGAACATGAAATTGAGCAAACTCTGGAGGACGACAGAAGACAGGAGGGCCTGGCGTGATGTGGTCCATGGGGTCACGAAGAGTCGGACTCAACTGTGTGACTGAACAACATCAACATGGGCCTCATCATCCAATTGGGTATAATGTTACCTAGTAAGGCTGTCCAGAAGAAGAAAGCTCAATGAAAGGCAAGAAGAGGGCAAGGTTAACTTTCTTCTAGGACAACATAGGGATGGGAAATTTAGAGCTGACCTATATTCACCTCTCAAGTGTTATTAGATACACGCAATACAACCTTCATTTTTGTCATGGGAGCAGCAGTTCCAAGAGATTATTTATTTATAGCCTGTCTTTCTCAAGGTGGATTACAGAATATAAAATAATAAAATTGGAGACCATAAACAATCAATGTCATAATACTGTAATTCTAGCTATTTGAAAAGAAGTGCAAGACCCTCAAGGACTCATTAGAGTCACTTCATTTCCCCCTGTATCCCTTTCTCTGCACTGTTTCCTTTTTCTCTCCTTTGGGCAGCCCTAATATCCATTCTCTTCTTCCTTCTCTCCTTCCCACTCTCCATCCAACTTTTCTTTTATTTGCCTCCTCAGTCTTCAAATTTATTTTTTTTATTGACTTCATTTATACATCATCTTTCTCCCCACTGGGGAGACTAGATCTATATCAATTCTCCTCTACTTTTTATCCTCACAACAGCCTTGTGAAGTAGATTAGGCTGAGAGTGCGTGACTGGCCAAAGGTCATCTAGTAAGCTTCCACAAGGCAGTAGGGATTTGCACCTGGGTCTCCCAGCTCCTAATCTGCAACTCAAACCACTACACCACCACCCTGGCTATCATGTGGTGGTTACTGATGAATAATAGCAGTGGTTGCTGCCAGGCCTAGTCCTGATGAGTCCTCCCTCAAAGTCCAAAACAGCCCTAGAAAGGGATCTACCCGCTCCCCCTGCCTTTTACTGGCTTGAAGGGCTGCCAGTACTGTTGTGGTTGACTGGGGACCGTATCTCTCCAGTGCTGGCCCACCTACACTGGCTTCCAATTTGTTTCCAGGCACAATTCAAAGTGTTGGTCTTTACCTTCAAAGTTCTATATGGTTTGGGAACAACATACCTGAAGGGCTGACTAATCCCTTATGAACTCAGCGAACCATTACGGTCATCTTTGAACGCCCTGTTTCAGGTGTCCCCACCTTTTGAGATTGGGGGGTGGCAAGCCGGTCCTTGTCCATTATGACATTAAAGCTCTGGAACTCTTTCCCCAGGAAGATTCGTTCTGCCAGCAAGTAATTTGGCATTCCCTCAAGGATCCCTCCTTCCCAACCAATGTTTTTATGTTTTGTATGTATTTTAACTCATTTTTAACTTTTAAAAATTATTTTAATGATTTATGTTTTGGATTTTAGCAGTTTTATAATGTAATTTTATCATGTACGTTTTAAATTGTTAACCGCCTTGGAAGGGCAGAAAGGTGGGATACAAATTTTGGGAATAAATAAATAAATAAACAACCCCACAACGGCCAAAGGTACAGGTGCTGCTTTTTTTATTTAGGGAGGTTAGATTTCAGATTTTTCTTCAAACCCAAGGCTTTTTTTAGCCTTGATCTGTCCTGTCTGTTCACGGTTCCAGTCTCCAGATTTAAACATCTACAGATGGGTCATGTTGAGAAACTGCCTAATGCAATGTATATAAAAACAATGCAGAAAGTGGAATTACAAAGGTAGAAGACAAAACAGCAAAAGCAAGATGATATCTACAAAAATCATTGCAGTACAAAACTATTCCATTATCAATTTCCCCTTCTAAACTGTTCCATTCTACTACAGTTCTAACTCCTTCATAGAAAAGCCATTCTGAACATTTCTGTTCAGCACATTCTGTGGAATGAATCCAGCCCTATCCAGCCATCAGGCTGTTCAGCAGGGGGGCTGTCTTTACCTCCCTGGAAGGGAAGAGGCAGATGGGACCATCCAGGTCCTTTGACAAGGGGGCGGGGCTAGCCGTGTGCAATGGCTGGCTCCTTCCCTGTCCTTGTCAGTCCTCGTCTTGCCATCGGCCCTCTGTCCCACCCTAATTACTGTGCAGGCTTTTGCTGGTTGCACCTTTTAAGGGGGGGGCGGGTAGGAATTTTTTGACCACAGCTTTATTGATTATAAGACAGGGGTGTTTTTCACCTACCCTGCATGGTATTTCAGAAGATTGCGGAATTGGAAAGGGGGTGCCAGTAACTAGGTTGGTCACTTTGATTTGGCAGGATTGTCTTAGGCTTGACAATATGCAGCTAGCGGAGCACCCTTGAGCACCCCCATTTTGGGGGCTAGGGGTGTGGCATGAGCTGCCTTTAGGTTGTGCGACCCAGAGTGGAGGAATGTGGACTGCCTTTTGGGACTACCTGGAGGGTCTGACCATTAAGTTGTATGGCTTTTGGATGGACCTTCAGGGCTTTGCCCATCTGCTGTGCCAGCCTGGCTAGGGGCTGGGTGGCTCGCCCATAGTATGGTGAGGGAGGGGTCTGTTGAGACCCCTGGCCTTGACTATGCCGCAATTTGGTTTAGTCCTTGCCATTTAATGATTCTGAATGTTAATAAAGTGGCCCTTAGGTTCATCTAACTTCTTGTGTCTGACTCTTTATTCCGACTGGGGGGCAATGACAGAAGAATGGGAGCCGTCCTAAACCCCTTAGGCAGACCACTCCACTCCACAAAGTGGAAGCCACCACTGAGAATGCATCTGAATGGGCAGTGGCCAATCTTACCCATTTGAAAAGTGATAAATAAATAACAGAGAACCACACCTAACCTCATTTAGTTTGACCAAAATGACAGTCCACTAGATGTGACTAGACAGAGTCTTGGGAAACGGCCACTGCTTTCACAATAACAGCTGCACTGGGTTCTGTTCTGTGTAAACGACCTTTGTTCATTTTCCAAGAACCACAGTAAAGGCTGATGCCTTAGCTCAGAGGACAGCTTCTGCAATAGTATCACAACATGTGATATAGTCTGATTCATGCATCTGTTCATGAGTTAGTACCTGTTCTGATCTAACCTGGCAAACAAACACCTCTCAAATGCTATGTCTTAAGTCATAAAAACATCCCGAGAAGTGTGATAATAGTCATCTGTCTCACTGCTGTATCCTTGACAAATTGACTTCTGGAACTTTTCCAGATGTACATTTTGGCAGTTAAACCGGGAGACATCCATCCAACCCATCCTTCAGCGACATTTTCACACCTCTCAAGGCACAAGTGTCAGGAAGCACATCTGCAAAAAAAAATAATGTCACTAAACACAAGTAGAGACTTAGTGACACAGTGAGGTGAAAGAATCATGAAAGTGGCCAAGCGGCTTGCACCACTTCAGAGTGCAGCAAAGGCCATACCTTTCGAATGCTTTCCCACCGAAAAATAAAAATAAAATCTTGTCAAGTTAAAAACAAGTACAGAGGAACAAAAGGTTGTAAGCTAACCCTCTCACTACTAGGTATTTTTCCATCTACAGGAAGTCTGTCCTTACGTACAAGACCATTCAAAAGACTGAGCTCCCTACCTGCCACTGAAGTCTGAAATGATTGCACGTTCCACCACATTCTCCTGCATGGGTAAATGAGGTCTATTATATCAGGCCACCTGTCTGCTCACAGATATGAGAAAGCTAGTGTAGTGGAGAGGCTAAGGAAACCAAGAAGCCCACCATTCAAAACTCAACTCAGCCATTAATTCATTAGACTAGCTCAGCCTCAGTCTCTAAATCGTAGTATGGGGATATTAGATGCATACCCCACAGGGCCAATGCTTCTCAAACTTTCTCCATGCTATTTTCCCCCAACATAACACACAAGAATCTCACATCTGTTAGAACTGAACAAGGCTGCATATTACTTTCCATGTTCAGCTTATATAGAAATATACAGCATTACCAAGCAACAGGCTGAGTTTCTCAGCCATTTTGCTGTGACAAAACTATGTTGGACACTGAACCTCCCAGAGCCTTCTCTCCTAGTTCATCCTGTTCTTCCTCGTCTCTTCTGGCCTAGCAATCCATATGCAAGGAAACTGCAATATATTTCTGGGTCCCAGTTCACAGTTAAAGAACCAATGCAGTTGGGCAAGTTAAGGACAGATGAGCTAATACATGAGTAATGATTTAAGCATTTAGATAAAGTAGGTCTATCCAACAATCAGAGAATCTGCCACTCACACGTACTAAGTAGTCAGAAGCAACTGCCCCATCATACGCTGCAAATAGCACCTGTACCAAGAATGCTTCTTTTAAAACTCTATATGGTAAGTCGTATGTGGAAGCTCCATAGTGCTGCTCATTTTTAATGCTGCGCTATATCAGCTGCATGCATTGTACTGTCTACCTTCTAGCCTTATACATGGCAAAAGACAGAATGGGAAGGCATGAGAACAATCCGACTAAGGATACTCCTGAACTCATAATGAACAACAAAGAAAGGAACCTATCAACTAACACTACCCCCAAAATACACTATATTTAGATCAATCTAATTATAATTTGGATCGAAATTCAACAGCAATTAGTCTGAAATTTTGCTAGAAGTACTGCTCGCCGACCAATTTCTTCAATATCTGAACTGGCCTGAGTAGAGCAGTTTAAGTACTGCATATGCTAAACTGATTAATATCTGGGCATCATAATATGTTTGGAGGGGTTCCAGCTGAAAAGCTTACAAAAGAAGATGGCAGAAAGGACCAGTCCCTGCTTTCCCCTTCCTCAGTATCCTGCTGTTGGACCCACCAGCAAAAAGGGAGGGCAGGGAGGGAATTTCAGCTGTTTTCACTGCAGTCCTTCATAGTACAATGCATTTTGTTCACAATCCTCCAAGTGGAATTCTGGGTCAAACATCAGACCACAGAAAAAAAAATCCACTCTACCAATTCCTCCTGCAAGTTCTTCTGCTAGATCCAGTTCTCCATGTTTTCTAAAAACTCTATAATCTATCTATCTATTAGCTTTTTTTTACCTTGCCCTTTCTCCGAGAAGCTCTGTGGTGCACATAATTTCCTCAAGTTTACCCTCACAACACCCTGTGAAGTCGGTCAAGTTGAGAGAGTGACTACCCAAAGGTCACTCAGTAAATTCTATGGCAGAGATTGGATCTGAATTCAGATGGCCCAGCTTCTACACTACACTATACCGACTATGATTGGATTAAGAACATAAGAACATAAGAGAAGCCAATGCTGGATCAGGCCAATGGCCCATCTAGTCCAACACTCTGTCACACAGTGGCCAAAAATACCAGGTGCCATCAGGAGGTCCAGCAGTGTGGCCAGGACACTAGAGGCCCACCCACTGTTGACTCCCCCAAGCACCAAGAATACAGAGCATCCCTTGCCCCAGCCTGAAAGTTCCTGTCTATACCTTGTAGCTAATAGCCACTGATGGAGTTCTACTCCATATTTTTATCTAATCCCCACTTGAAGCTGTTCATGCTTGTAGCCTCCGCCACCTCCTGTGGCAGTGAATTCCATGTGTTAATCATTATTATGTATCATTATCATGCATTATTATGTATCATTATTATGCATCATTATTATGTATTACCCACTGAAGGATTTCCTTTTTGCTGTTTCTTACAGAGTTAGCAGTGTTATAAGAAAGGATGAAAGAAGAGAGAAAGAGACCAAGGGCATGCAGCTTCCACAGCATATAGGGGGACAGAGGGCAGAGACAGAAGCGCCGCACATGTTCTTTCTTGAAGCCCTAAAAAGCTCTTTGCGTGTAGACGAGAAAATGAGAGGTGTGTCTATCACTCCCATTTCCGTCCTTTGTGTAACTTATATAGCTGTGGAGGCTGCCCATGCAAACCTCTCTCTTCTTGCGTGACAACCAGTAACACTTTAGATGAGAGGGCGAGAGAAGCAGGGTAAAAAAAACAAAGCTGAGACCACGAAAAACAAAGCAAGTGGACCATGAAATGAACAACTCTGCCCGCCATGCTGATCTGCAAGGTCACTACCCAGCATGCAATTCATAGGCAGCTCAAAACAGGGTGCCGTTTGTGAAACATGGCAGAGTCTCAAAAGCATAAATGTAACCTGGACGTTGGAAATAAAGCCAAGTTCAAGGCTTAGGGACTCCTTCCTTAAAGTCCCCCTCCCACTCACACACCCTGGCTTAAGCAAAGTAATTATTTATTGCAACAGGAAAAATATATTTTTGCACACAGGGTATGGTACTCCCCACCTTCAAACTCCTTTCCCTTCCCAAACCAATGGTCCAGCGGTCAGTGTCCCAGAAGTACTGCTTTCTAGTTGAAGCTGGTCCAGCCACAGTCCCTCAGAAGCAGACTTCTAGTGTGAAGGAAAGTTTTCAGGGCCTCCTTGCTCACTATCCAAGAGAAGAAATCAACTTCATTTCAAAGACAGATACAATGGGGCTAACTAGGGCTGACAGGTCCCTCCGAGCAGCCAGCAGGGGATGGGGGGGATGCACCTACCATGAGGAGAGAGGAACACCCGGCCTTTCAGTGATGTGCCTATGTGACCTAGCAGTGACGTAGGCACATTGGGGGCAATGCTCTGTTTTTTGGGCAGAAGTCTATGATAGAATTAGCTTCTACCATAGAATTTTTGACCCAAAAAACAGAGCGTCACCCCCAACGTGCCTACTTCTGGATCATGTAGGCATGTCGCTAAAATCTTGGGTGTTCCTCCCTTTTGGGAGGGTAATTTCCCCCCATTGGCCAGCTGGCCTGTGGTGAAGAGGTGGGGTCTGGCAGTAGGACCCCCAATAGGTGTCTGGCAGCCCTAGGGCTAACTCCTCAACAAAAAGCAATTTATTCAATTCATACCTTAATGACGTAACTACTTATATATCTAGAAATAAATGTCATCCACCTTGCCTGGACCATATTAAATTACCCTCTCTCTTATATGCGGATGATTCTGCCCTTTTGCCAAGATCTGTGATTGGCCTATGCAAGTTCATAGGTTCCTTCTTGGAATATTATTCCAAAGACGGCTTAGTTATTAGGTTACTAAGTCTAAGGTTCTTCTTTTTAGTAAAAAAGCCCGGAAGATAAAGAAGTATAAGTGGTCGGTGGCAGGTCAACCTATGGACTAAGTAGAGCATTTAAGCTGAGATCACACATACTAAATAATCCACTTTCAATGCACTTTTGAATTTGATTTTGCCAGGTCACACAGTAAAATCCACTTTGAAAGTGCATTAAAAGTGGGTCGAAAGTGGATTGTTTAGTGCGTGTGATCACAGCCTTAAAATATTTAGGAATCATCTTTCAAATAAATCTTTTCTGGAAGGTGCACTTGAACTCTGCTGTTAGAGCTGCTATGAGTACTGGGAAGGCCATCTCAAGATTTTATTATTCCACGGGTGGCCAGTATGTTCCTGCGGTAGTCAAAAGTATTTGACACTAAAGTTGCTGAGCAGATGCTATATGCCACTGGGGTCTGTTTCAGTGCAGTAATGGACAATATCAACAGACCTCTATTACGATTCCTACACAAAGTTGGGGAGATGTCTTATGAAGCAAAGGCCTGGGGAAGAGCATTCAATTTGAAAATTAGGACTCTAAAATCAAACCCAGATCTGAACCTCCTCGAACTACTCAAGCTGGACCACCACACAAGTGATTGGGACAGATTACTGGACCATAAACTATTATGTCTGGGTATCACCCATGATGTGATAAAAGTCATGAGTAGACAAGAACTGCCACAGCTCACTAGAAGACATCTGAGAGACTTTGACTACGAGAGCATGTCGATTAGAGCCCACAGAGTGTGCTCAAGCTTTTCAGTAGGCACTCAGCCTCCACCAACAATACCAAACTACTTATCTGAGATAAATCTTCCAAAGTATAGAAGGGCATTCATGCTAGCACGCCTGAATGCCCTACCTTCAGCTGTGATGTCAGGAAGATTTAATGGGATTTCATACTCAGATCAACTCTGTAATTGCGGCAGCAGTAAAACTGGCTCTGTGGGTCATATTTTGCTCGATTGTTCTAAATTTTCAGCCCTAAGAGATGAACTGATCTCGTCCTGATTAAATCAGGACTTCTCTCTCCAGATGCAAAATCATCCTGGTTACTGAGAGATGAAGACAAACAACCAACCCTGTGTGTGACAAAATTTCTAGCAGCTGTTGTCAAATCACATGACAACTTTTGCAGTAGCAACGTTTAAATTCTTCCATGTTTTCCTGTGGAAAGGGGTCCATTGTGGGATGAGGGTTTGCTATTTATCACGCCAGTTGCAAAACAAGTAAAGACAATAGATTTTTTTAAGTGATGGAAGGGCCACCCCAGACAAAAACTTCTTCAGCTGAGGCCTTTCAGCAAACCAGTCCTTGGAGAGAAAAACAACTAGGCCTAGGGTTGCCAAGTCTTACCAAAGTAATAGCGGGGGGGGGTGTCCAGGACTCCCTCTGGGAGTCCTCTCTCTCACGCGCACCGTGATAACGTAGCCCGGAAATGACATCATCACGCTGGGCATGTCGCCAGGCAACGCTCTGGTAATCATCCTAAAAACTCTACAGTACCATAGAGTTTTCAGGGCAGTTGCTAGAGTGTCACCCGGCAACGTGCCCAGCATGATGATGTCACTTCCAGGCTACGGCATTGCGCCAGGAACATTGGCCTGATCTGGCCACTTCGGGGGTGGGGTTCCCCTGCAAGCCAGATCCAGACCAGCGGATTGGGTGCCCTTTTAGTGGGGGAATCCCCACCCGCCGGGGGGACTTGGCAGCCCTAACTAGGCCTCATGCTCCACACCCTACCCAGGTTTCTTTTTTTCTTCCAGATATTTCTACACACACTCCTCCCCATATGCAAATTGAGTACTTTCACTGCTCCATCCAACAGCCTATATTCCAAAAGCTCTATATAAACATCTGACATAGTTTTATAAAGGGCCCTCAAGATCTCTAATAAAGTCCCCAAAATTCTCTAGTGAAAGCAACTAACATTAAACCAGTATAAAACCAACAGGTTTGTAAGGCAGACATGCCCCAGTTCTTGTCATTCTTCTCCACACTCCTCCCTATGTCTCCACCCTTCTCATGGCAGCCTTCAGTAATCGTCTATTCAAAAGTTTCTCTTGCTATTTAACCATTTGGCTATACTTTAGAAGCAACAATTCAAGGTTGCATCAAAGCAACAAGTAAACTTAACTGGTTGGGAGGGAGAACCAATCAACATTTCAGAAAATGAGAACAGGTCGAAGAAAGAGTCGAAATCTCATTGCCAAACTAAGGAAAATTAATGAGCCTTTCAAAACCCGAACTGACAGCGTGAGCACATTGGAGGAATGCAAAAGTAAACCATCTAACCCTGCTTGCCAAATCAGAAATAGTTCTTGAGCCAGTGCTAACATACCAGTGGGCTGATGGGCTGAAGGTGTGGCAATCCACATTTTTGTGGGATACTTTCAGGACTTGCACAACATGTATGCTCATTACATCCGAACACCTCTGTAGTTTCCGTCACATTCATCTTATCAACTAGAAAAGGCAGATTTAGAAAGGGGAAACAAAAATGTCTTACTTATGCTAGTTGTGGTTCTTGCATACTACTGTAACATCTTTAAATCCCCATTCTACACTGAGTTCTTGACATTTTAAAGAGGTGTGCATTGCAGTTTCTTCCTGTTCTCAATTTCATTTAAATAAATGTATCTAGCAACTGTCTGGGGGTGCATTGGTAGCTGCTTAAAAGGCAAACATTGCATTACTTCGTGGTATTAACTAAACAGCAAAAGCATGGCCCTGGCTCTATTCTATTGAATTCTATGGATCATACAGAGTGTACAACACAAGGACAAGACTACACATCACAGCAGACTTAGCAACCTAGTGTTTTAAAAATTAATCAAGACAAAAATATCTATGGAAGCATTGGGTTTACAACAAAGCCTTATGAATCCTAATTCTGCATTCAGGGTTTTGCCCATAAACATAAATTAAAACCTACTAATTGCAGTTTGCTTCACTAGTTTAAATTAAAATTACTACCTTGTTATACTACAAGGGGGCAAAGAGAACAGCAGAAACTACATTGTACTGGCCAGAATATAGAGCCAAATGATGTAATCCAAGTATATATTTTGCCAAGTGTATCTACGGCTCCATTTATGGAGGACTAGAAATGGTAACTGTAGTTATAAAAACATTCAGATAATAATCCAGCACATTACTCAGCTAATCACTGTGACAGAATACGTGTTTTCTGAACGGATTCTCAATCAAAACTTTCCACTTTGTTAGCCTGCCCAGCGCTCTCCATTGTGTAAACTATCAATGTACACCTCTGCATTTAAAATGGTTTTTCAAAATAATAACGTGAATTGACTGATGTCTCAAAAACAACTTGTACTCTGTAGCAATGATCACTTAATTGACTCATAAAATAACTGATTAGAAATCTTTCATTTGTTGACAGTTATAGATCAGACCACAAATCAAGCCCCTGGCAAATTCAATGAAAGCATGCAAGAACCTGTAAATATTTAAAAAAACAAATACTAAGATATCAAACCATGGCAAACACATAGTAATGCTGCAAACATTTGACACCAGGGACATTTCAATCAAACAAATAATATGACATATCTGCATTTAGTACAAAACAGTCCCAACTAAGTCAATGGTACTTTAAGGGTTTGCCTTGATTCTAACCTCATGATGCTCCAACTCAGTAGATAAGTCTGAGCAGATAGCAGTTCAGCCATCACTGGGTAACAGACCGTCATACAGCAAAATGCTCAACCCTAACAAAACACTGCAGATTTCATAAATGGTCTGGGTTTTTTTCCTCCATAAAACATACTTAATAAAATGCTTACAATACATTTGGTTTTCTTTGCTTCTATGCTGCCCCATTTTATCATGCATGTAGGTCATTTTATTCTGGAAAAGAGTCCAAATCTGGGTGGATAAAAATCAATGTGTTTTTTTTAATTAAAAGATTTTTAAAAATTTAAATTGGATTTTTAAAATTTAAATCAGATTTTTTAAATTTAAATTGAATTTTTTAAATAAAATGCTTTTTGAGGAAAAATCTACCTAAAGATAGTTTTCTATTTAAGATGCATTACAGTCCAAAAGTTATTCATCATGAAATAAGGATTACTTTTTAATTATGCAGCATGATATTCCTGAAACGTTTAAATTTTTTGGTAAATGAATTCCATTAACCCATTCATAATTTCATGCTCTTCCAGAGGTTTTTGTAAAATTATTGGGCAATTTTTATAACTAGAAGATATTATCACAGATGCTTGGTTTTACAGTCCTCAAAACCATGAATTTGTGCCTGCAGAGATCACATGCCTCTTCTTCACAGCAAAAATGTTATAAAGAGTTGAGAAAAAGCCATTAATCCCATTGTTCCTTTGCAAATCTATGTACACAGAATCAACCCTTTACCTCTTAAGTGATAAGTTTCAAAATATTCAATTAATAGAAAGAAGATTGTCGGGAGCGGAACAGATCTGCACAAGAAGCTAAGTGTGAGGACGGAGAGGCAAGCAGTAAGAATGGAAGTGAAACCTTTTGAGTAGAATACTCCACAAGTTATGGATCTCTGTATGTATAGCCTGAGATTTATCATATTATTCTTTTGCTGGAGGAGAAAACCTCTAATGGCAGCAGGCCATAAAAGAGACCCGGTTTGGGAATATTTTAATGAAGTTCCTCTACATATGGGTAAGGCATGAGTGCAGAATCCAAACACTGCAACAAAGAAATAAAGGTCTGGTGGCCCTAGTGAAACAACATCAGGAGAAGTACTATGATGAAGACGACAAAAGGAACATGTTTGAACAGGCAGGATCTTCAGAATGGTAAACGTTTTGATTTCATCATATTTCTTAAAGACTGCCTTGAGGAACTGTCATGTTTGAGCAAAATTATATTTGTTATTATTATTACTGCATGTGACTGTCATTTTGACACAGTTGCTAAGTAGAAATAAAGAACTGAAACAGGCAAATATTCCTTTTGGGGGCAGTACTGAGTGGCAGTGAATACAATGAGTAATACTAAATAAGCAGAAATGGTATCTCTCTATATAATAATTCTGTTTTGGAGTGGCAAGATTCCACAAACTCCCTCAGCCATTGACCCGTCAGCCACCACTCAAGAGTACTCGTGTGCCATTGGCCAGGTGCTGGGTTTACTCCTCTTCCCCGCACACTCCTCCTTCAGCCACTCTTCCCTGTCAGAATTACTGGCAAACAGCTTACTGTCTTGACGAAGATGTTTGTCCTGCTTGCCTCCAGTGTGGGACCAACTTTCCCCTCAGTGGCTGTTGGTAGGTGCCACGAAATGACATTTACTTGTGTTTATAAGATGGCTGTGGTTCTTTGTTTAAAAATGTTCCCCCATATGGTTTAATTGAGCTGTAGTTCCAGAGAGGGGCCTGCAGGGGAATCACTCACTGGTTGAGGGATGCAACCTGGAGAGGGTGAGGTTTGAGGAGGGGTGAGACCTCAGATAGATACAATGCCATAGACTCCACCCTCCCAACCAGCCATTCCCTTCTGGGAAACCATTGTTGCTAATCTAAAGAGAGGGGTGGAAATCACTCAGAATTACAACTGATCTCCAGGAGGGAGGGGGGAGGAGCTGCAAAGCTGAAATCAGAGGGGCAGATAATGGCAGGTTGATGTTTGGCTGGGAAGGAGAATGGGTTGCCAACTCCAGGTTGGGAAATTCATGGAGATTTGAGGGGTGGAGCCTGAAGAGGGTGAGGTTTGAGGAGGGGTGGGACCTCAGACAGGTGCAATGCCATAGACTCCACCCTCCAAATCAGCCATTTCTTCCTGGGTAACAATTGTTGCCAATCTCCAGGTGAGGGCTGGAGATCACTGAAAATTACAACTGCTCTTCAGGTAGCAGAGATAGTTCCTCTGGAGAAAATGGTGGGCTCTGTATCATTATACCCTGCTGAGATCGTCACAGCACATTGACGCTGAGTGCCCAAGGCCTTGGCACTCTCCCAGAGCCTCTTTCTCAATCTCGTATTTATTTCCACAACGGGCCTTATTCCTAGTAAATAATAAAACAACAGCATTGACATTTTTGTTTAGGGGAATCCATCATCGACATAAAGGATTCTGGAAACTATCCATCTTCGGGATCACCATCCTCCAGTTCTACAGTTTCAGAGTTATCTGTCCAGGATAGCGTTTCAGTCATGTCACATATATCACACATCCACAGTATATCACCTAAAAGGAAGAAAAAAGCCGACCATCCAGGAACCAGCACAGGTAAGTTTGTGATAAAAACCAGCAGATTAGAAAAAGAGTTAATTAATGAAAACCTGCCCAGTTTGTTTACGCGACAAACTATTCTTTCCGCCTGACTGAACACCCACACTTCATTAATATGGTTCAGTCACTGAGACCAGGATACAGTCTACCCAGCAGAACAGATGTTGTGGGGAAACTACTGGATAAAGTGGATGACAGAGAAATGGAGCAATGTGCAACCACTGTAGAGGGTAAAATTGTTAACCTAAGTCTTGATGGGTGGAGTAATGTCCTCAGTGATCCTCCTGTTGTATGTGCCTATATAACAACAGAAGACGGGAATGTCTTCCTTGCAGAACCCATTGATACGTCAGGAAATGTACACACAGCAGAATACTTTCAAGAAGTGGCAGTAAAAGGTATACAAATTCAAATGTCTAGTATACAGTTTGGTCACAGACAATGCTACAAATGTATCCAAGGTGAGAAGAAATTCAGAAGAGTAGGAAGGAAATACAAAGCTAACAACATATGGTTGCAGTGCTCCCTGGCTGCACCTCCTAGCCATAGACTTCAGTGTTCCAGAAATCGAGACTAATGTCGTTGAAATTGCTAAATACTTCCGTAACAATCATTTTGCAGCAGCAGCTCTGGAAAGAATGGGTGGAACCAAGCGAACGCTCCCACAAGATGTTAGATGGGAACTCTGTAGTGGACTGTTTCGAGCAGTGTATCAAGAACTGGCCTATTCTGATGACAGTTTGTAAACAAAATCGAGAGAAAGTAGATGGCACTGCCACGGCCAAAATCCTCAACACTGAGCTTAAGAAAAATGTTGAACAGATGCTGAGCATCCCAAAACCCTTTTCTGAAGCTTTAAACAAAATACAGAAAAGTGGCTGTTTTACTGCTGACGCTATTGAAATTTGGAAGGAACTCAGTGGACACTTGAAAATACAACTACACACTGACAGAATTAAATTACAAGCATTAAAAAAAGAAGAATGGGACAAGCCAATATTGTCAATATCCAGTACTAGGGTCAAACCTTAAGTGCTAAGGAACAGGAGTTAGCTATGACATCCATCTGTAATGCCAACTATAATAAACTTCAGAGTTAAGGTGGATTCATTCAAGAAATATTTGTTTGCTGATGATGTTTTAAAGAAAGTCACACCAGTGAACTGGTGGAAGTCACTTAAGCACTTGGTTTTAGAGACTGTTGAAGTAATGATTTCAACTTTTCACAGCAGTAGCATCTTCTGCTGGCATAGAAAGAATATTCCCTCCCTTTGATCTCATTCATTCTAAATTGAGAAATCGTTTGGGACCCAATAAAGCAGGGAAGCTTGGTTTTCTTTTCCAGATTATGAACGAACAAGAAGATGAAGATGAGTGAGCTATAGAGGACTGTATTTTAAGTTTTTCATGTGTGGACTGGGCTGATAATCTATGGTTATTTAAAAAAGATATTTTGTTTAACCACATCAGTTAACAAACATGGAAGTTTAAGCAAATACAAGAATATAGATGCTATAATGCAATTGTTTTAGTTAAATTTAACTATTTAAATTGTTATTATTAAGGTAATGATTATTTTTCTCCTTCCAATAAAGTACAGCAGAAAAGTAGTCCAAATACTTTTGAATCATTAACCTATTAACCTGATTTATTTTTAACCTATTATTTATTTTAACTTATTAAACTGATTAATAGACTATCCGTCTATGATGTGCTTCTAATAGTATAACCAAATCAGTAATTTTTTATATAACTGTAAAACTAATCTGAAAAGTTGTTTTTCTAAAAATGAAACCTTCATCTGGTTTCATATATTAAGGTTATACCAGCAAGAATGAGTCTTTATGTAGAAAACCATGATTTAACTCTAGTCTTACTGACTACTGATTTAAATAGTGATTTAAATCAAGGTGTAAATCCATTTGATTTAAATCAAATCCACCCTGATCCAAATAACACAGAAATGTCGTACAGGTTATAGACATGCAATAAAGCTCCTGACTAGAATTCAAAAGCCCTTTATATTTATTTCTATAGCTGCAAGGTTAACTAAAGACAAGCAATAACTACCTCTGATTATTAGCTCCACATTCAAGAATCTAAACCATAGAGTTCCAAGAGGACTACTTTCAACCAGACTTCCTGTAATGCACATTGTATTATCTCCTCATCTAGAACACTACACAAAACCTTGGAAGCTGCTGCCCAGTTGAATACTGGATACCAGCTATATAACAGCCTCTGAGATTCAGCATACATCACAGCAAGGAAATAATCCTGAAAAAGCACATCCAGTCCCTTGATCTGTGAACTGTCATATGATCTATTTCCTAATCCCGCACTGGCAGTTTTGGAGTTATAACAGCCACCTGCAGCTCCATAAACTTTTGCAAAGTGCCCAATCGATTAGCTGCTATATGTTGACCACCACAAACCTCCTCTAATCCAAGTATGATTACCAGTGAGTACCTCCACACCTGTGACTTTTCCTTGACCAACACATTAATTCTATCACCATGGGTCTAATGCAAAGGGCCATACAGAACTACCCTTCAGCACGGATTTGGTAACACAATGGGCTCAGAGTTCAACCTAATCTCATGAAAATGCAAACTCTGGCTTGGCTGCTCATCGTGGGCTACTCAGCACTTAGGCACAGACTAAGCTGCCCTTGAAGAGCTCACCCTTGCTTCCAGATCATGATGAGTCCTTTCAGTGCTTTTATTGCAGGATCAAAATCGGAGAGAAGGGAAAGCTATTTTATTAACATTCTAATCCTCTTATTAAAAGTGCTTGCCTTTTGGTGACTTGGGAGCACTACAGAGATGCCCTTGCTCTAAATTGGCTTTGTGATGTCATCACATTGCCAGGAAGAAAATGATGATGCTTCTCAAAAATGACTTTGAAACAGGTACAAAAGGGAGAAGCAAAGAGGTGCAAAAAAAGAGGAACTATTAGGTAGGTACATTTCAAAGCCACTCAAAATCCCCCGTTAGTGCTTAATATTGAGCACAGTTTATTGTAAGGACTTCATTACCAGATAACACACTATGTTCTTCTGACACTTCTCTACTTATCCAAGATTGGTTCAGGGTCTCTAATTTTATTCAGTAGTAGAACAGTTGGATCCTGAAGACTGTTTCAGATACCCTATCACCTCACTGAATATATTCATCATAGTGCATCACATTCAAAGAAGCCAACTGTCTGTGCACTGTAGACTGGAAGGACTGCTTCATATTGCATAAAGAGCTGAAATACAGTGAAAATTAACGGGAGAACAAGAGAATTATGATCAAATATTTAAAGAAGGGTATATATACCCAAGGAGAGAGAAGAATTAATTGTAGTAGTAGGAAGGAAGTAACCAAAAGTAATGGGAAAAGATTAAGAAATGTCAAAGTTTAGGCTGAATAACTGTAGAGAAATTTTTGCTAATAGTGAGATTTTCCAGACTATGGAACAGTTCCCCCTGGGAAGAGCTAGAAACTCCATTAATATAAGTGCTGGCAGTCACACTGCAGAAAGCAATCCTGCCATTAGCAGGGGCTGAACTGGATGCTCCGGAGTCTCTCTCAGAATCCTACTCAAATGTCTCAGGCTCATCCTTTTGGGGACTGAAAAACTAAATATTCAACACATGGTTCTGAGAGATGGCAGTAACGAGAAACATGCATCACAACGCAGGAACTCTATGCACTCTTTCCACCACAACTACATGCAGAACACAAAGACATAAAACACATCACCAAACCCAGAGGTGGAAAAGTCTTTGAAGATGCTACATATACAAGTTCATGCATACACACACACACACACCTGTAAACAGTAAGGGGGAACTGTCTGCCACATCGTTCAAGAGCGCCCTGTGTGGTCTTAAGGGTAGGTAGGTTTATCTCGTTCAGAGTACTCTGTGGAAAAAACCTTGCTGTTGTGTTCTTGAGGCCCCACAAAGCAGCACACAGAAACAAATCCTCTCCTCATGGCTGCTTTACTAATGATCAACTCAGACTATAAATTAAGTGTGAAAAGGGAGACAGGAAATTGACTCAAGACTCCCTGGGAGGGACAGAAGAATACTTCACAAACTTGTATTTGCTTTCTTTCCTATTTAAAAAAAGGGGGAAACAGTCTAATGTCAGTCTGCATTCAACCGAAAATAGTGTGTTGGCCACTAGAAATGCCACAGATGTTTTGAATATACAAAAGTACAGCTTAGCCATGCAACAAACCTACAAACAAGTTTTAATTTAGCTGATAAATCTTCAGGACTCATGATCATCTGTGGTCTTACATTCCAAGGACAGGAATCTACTTTTCCTGTTGTTGTTGTTGTTGTTGTTCAGTCGCACAGTCGAGTCCGACTGTTCGCGACCCCATGGACCAGATTACGCCAGGCCCTCCTGTCTTCCGCTGTCCGCTGAAGTTTGCTCAATAAAAAATTCACCCACTAATAAAGAAGAAGAAGAAGAAGAGTTCACTGCCCAAAAGCGTCTCAGAGCGGCTTACAAACTCCTTTCCCTTCCTCTCCCCACAACAGACACCCTGTGAGGTAGGTGGGGCTGAGAGAACTTCTGACAGAAACTGTCCTTGAGAGAACAGCCGTGCCAGAGCTTGTGACTGACCCAAGGTTCACATCAGCAGGTGCAAGTGGAGGAGTGGGGAATCAAACCCGGTTCTCCCAGATAAGAGTCCGTGCACTTAACCACTACACCAAACAGGTTAAGACCTGTGTTCTTCTCCTCATCCTTTAAGTCTGTATTGTAGTGACACATTTCTTACCCATTGAGGATACTATCATATTATCCTGAGCGACCAGAACTTTCCTCGCCAATGTCCTCCCTTCCAAGTGAATCCTAATCATTTAACTCCGTTATTGTATCCCAGGATTCCTCAGAAAGATGGCCAGTAATCATGGATAAGCAGTAAGAGTCAATAGGCCTAGTCAGAATCCCACCTCCCAGTATACGCACTAGAAGATGTCCCAAAATTCTCAAAAATACTCCAAGGTTCCATGGCAGATCTGTAGGAACTCCTTGGCAAGCGAGGCAATATGGAAATTATTCCCTGAAAATTTAAGATTTGAAAGCCACTAACTGAAACAGGAAAACAAGTGCCCGCAAAAACGAACAATGAGCAAGTATCTTGTGAATGCTGCATTCAATAGGAGGAGGTACATAATACAAAATGCACAATGACAGCACATTTGGCAATGTATTCTCCATTGAGAACTATGACAGAACTCTTGATGTAGCAGGGATGATGGAAGAAAATAACTAAAACTTGCAAGCTAAAAAGGTTGGTTTATCCCAGACTGTGGCTGAGTACAGACTGGCAGTTTGCTCCGGTAGCCAGTCATGGCAAAAAAGACCTGGAATAAACTATACTGGGTTTTCCCATTCACACAGCGGGGGCCGCTGCCGGAAGATACGGGACAGAGGTGCGCGGGAGCGTTCAGACTGCCGCACCGGAGGCGTGCTATATTCGCCGTTTCCCCATTAATTCGGCTGTGGGTGTATGGGTGTATGTGTGCATGAGTACCCATGCGCTCATGCACTCATGCGCATAAGCGCATTTTGCCGATTGGGGGAGGACCCCACAGCGCCGGCACCGCATTGGGCAGTGGAGCGGAGCACTGCCAATCACACCGCTGCTGCCTTCTGCCCAACGCGGGTTGCTCCCGGCTTTTTGGCTGCGCATTCAGACTCCCTGGAAGTGGAGAAATGCGCGACACACACGGGCTTTCGGATTTGCTACGGGTTTTATCAGGTATCTTTTTAATCCGACGGTGAAGCGCAACAGCACGGGTTGGCTACAGGTGGGGGACGCCAGGCAGATGTGCCTGTGTGAACGCCCCATTTACTCCGGGATTGAGTCGTCACTGGCCCGGGTCCCTACCAGGGCAAATTGCCAGTCTGAACTCAGCCTATATCATACCAGCAAATACTGCACTACCCAGTCACCAGAGTCCACAAGCTGTAGCTAGCCATTTTGGCCATAATAGAATCATAGAACCACAGAGTTGGAAGGGGCCATACAGGTCATCTAGCCCAACCCCCTGCTCAATGCAGGATCACTAATCATGCCCCCTGCTAAGTCTACTAGCTTGCATGGTCAAGGTCCCAGATTTCTTCCTGTGGTCCATGGAGAGGATGCACAAACCCCTGATGTCACACTATACTTTGGAGTTTCTGAGAACCTCTGAAGTGCAGTGTGACATCAGAGAGAAAAAAGCAATGCTTGCTAGTGGGGAGGAAGAAGTTGCCATGGTAACCATAATGACTGAATGTGTGGTTCCTCAACAATGACCGATATGCATCCATCCAGTTGTACATGAAGTTCAGTGCAATCAGCCAAAATGCTCATTTGCAGATGGAGAACACCAAAAACAATACACCCACCCCCAAGAGAGAGAGAGATCCTGCCCTAAACAGAGTGTGGCCCAGCTGTATCGCAGCAGATGTATGGATCCCAGTCAGTTTAAAACAGAACCACATTGTTGAAATTGCTTGTTTAGTGCTATATTGTATGATCAACTCCAGATTTAAATTTTATATTCTTTATAATACAAACCACCTGTTGTTGCAAAACAGTCTTAATGGCTAAAGATCTTACGTATCAAATACTGAGATGCTGTTTGCATGCCTCAAACCATCTTACAAATGAGCCAAAATGTGTGCCGGTCATACCACAAGCAGGCAGCCAGTAATTACCATGAAACATAAGGGGAAGCAGCAAACCCAGGAAGAGTGGTTTTAAAATATCAATGAACTTAAACAGCCAAAGTCGTGCCATTAATCCAACTGTATCACTTTGAAGGAATGAATCCCCAAATCACACATATACCCTTGCTCCCTTCCTCAATTTGTTCTTTTGCTCATATTACATAGGTTAACATGAATTTGGGTTGGGGCCATAGCTGATCAGAAGACTGTGGTTTGTATGGGAACAGGGCTGCAGATGTTGAAGCTGGAATTTCAAAAAGAACATCTAGATCACTCAGGAAAACCAGGACCAGTGAGCCAGAACAACCTAGTTCAGGATAGGGCAGCTTCTTGTAGCCTTTTCTAAGCCACAAGAACATTACAGCCCTGCACAAGAGTTGCTAAGGCATAAATTACTGATAAATAATAATGAATAATCCTTTGCAAACTTTGCAAACCGCAGTGGCTCAGAGGTTAAGATGCTGAGCTGCAGACCAGAAGGTCTGTAGACTGGCAGTTCGAGACCCTAGCGCTGTGTGACCGAGTGAGCTCCCGTCTCTGGCCCCAGCTCCTGCCAACCTAGCAGTTTGAAAGCAAGAAACTGCAAGTAGATAAATACCACTTCGGTGGGAAGGTAACAGCATTCCATGCGCCTCAGTGTTTAGTGATGCCGGCCACATAACCACGGAGAAGTCTTTGGACAGCACTGGCTCTTCAGCTTGGAAACAGAGATGAGCACCACCCCCTAGAGTCGGATTCGACTGGCTTCTGAGCAAGGGAAACCTTTACCTCTACTAAATTTTGTTTGCAGCTATTTTTACACTCCTAAAATGTAATTTCTGTAAAATTATTTGCAGGACTGATATATGAAGTTAAAAGAATAGGTAATGAAAGGATTGATTCCAAAGTACCATTTAATTCAGGAAGGTATATGTCAACTTTCCAGGGACTGGCTTATTTTCCCACATATGGATTTGGGGGGGGGCGCGGCACCCACCAAAATTAAACATGTAGCTCTCCCAAGGTGAGGTGTAGTCTAATGAGTATGGACAAATCCCAGAGAGTATTCATCACATGATGTGATGTGAGCTTTTTCTTTGGTGCCATGGCATTACAGTGCTCTAAGATGTGACAAGAATTACAACCCAACTCTATGAATACTTCTCAGAGGCAACTCCACTTAGTTGTGATGCTAGTAAGTGTGCCCAGCATCGTGGCCTCACTCTGTGAGGTTGGTTAGACTGAGAGAATGTGACTGAACCAAGGTCACATAGTGATCTTCATGCTGAGTGGGGATTTGCTCCTGGATCTCCCCAAGCCTAGCCCAACACTCTTACTGCTACACCATACTGGCTTTCAAGACATCCAGTGCACCAAGGACCATAATTTCTCGCTCTGAGGTGACTGGGTGATTCCCACCATCCAATAAAGGGAGGCAGGAATTAACTTTCAGCTTCCTGTCTCTGGCCTTGTGGAAGTCACCCTCTCCAGTTTGTTTCCTGGCTCAGAAGGGAGAACCAGGTCGGAGATGGGCTCCTGCTTTAGCTCCAACCTTCACCTCCAACTTTTGCTTTTGTTTTAGTTCATTTCTTCCTAGCATTTCTGATTCTTAGCTTCTTTGGCTGCCTTATTGTCAGCTTTCCCCCCTCCTTCAGCCTTAAATTCCTCTCTAGAACACTAAGTTCTTTCTCAGATCGGACCCTCCAGAAAAAGTAGTGCCCTTCCCAGAGAGACAGTTAAAATCTGAATGGACAAATCCTCTAGCAAACAGTGTCTAACTCTTCTTAAGAAACTATATGCCATTCCCTCAATTGCTAATGAATTTTTGCAGGTTCTGCAGATAGACACCCTCATTGCAGCTCTTCAATCTTCAGGCCTTTTGACCGAAGACGGGCAAGGTAACATCTGGGGCCTCCTCAACAAGAAGGCAGATTTCATCCTCATGAGGCCATGATGATTAAAGCCTCAGCAGCAGATCCATTATTTCTAGAGCTGCCATAGTCTGGACCAGGAAGATACTACAGCTTGTTCTGGAATCCAATAAGCATCTTGAAGAAGGCTTGTCCAGAGTCCTTAAAGCAGATGCTACCCTGGACTCCCTCACATTCACTTCCAGAGCGATCTCAGCAACAGCAGCAGAAAGATGAACCCTATAGCTTCAAGCATGGCCAGCCGACCTTCACTCCAAGGCCATATTTATTGCCTACCCATTTCAAGGAGATAGGCTCTTTGGCAATCACCTGGACAAGATCCTAGCAGAGACGAGAGATCAGAGGAAAGCCATGCCCAGAACCTTGAGGCATATGGACAGGCGGCAGTACAGCAGCCCTTACGTCTTGCCGAGATATAAACAGGATCAAAGAAGACCCAACTGGAACCAGCCAAGATCCTTTTATAGAAGAGGAGGTGAACACTTAAAGTTCTTGGCCTTAGAGCAGACAGACCTGACAAGGGCATGGAAGCAATCTAAGACATGATCCCTTTGACTTTCCAGTGGGTGGATAACTACTTCCCTTCAAAGAGAAATTGACCCAGTCCCAAGCAGATGCTTGGACCATCGAAGTAGTCTCCAAGAGTGACAGCTCTTCAAATTCTTAAAGAGAGCAATTATGTCCCCCCTCAACCTTCTTTTCTCCCAACTGAACATTCCCAAGTACCTCAGCCTTTCCTCACAGGGCTATGTCTCCAGGACCACAATCATCCTCATCACTCTCCTCTGCACCTGCTCCATTCTGTTTACATCCTTTTTGAAGTGAGGCCTCCAGAACTGCATACAATACTCCAAGTGCAGCCTGACCAATGCAGTGTACAATGGAACTATGACATCTTGCGATCTGGATGTTATGCCTCTGCTGATACACCCCAAGATTACATTAGCCTTTTTTACCACTGCATCACACTGCCTGCTCATATTTAAATTACGGTCCACCCATATCCCAAGACCTTGTTCACACACACCGCTACCCAGAAGTATGTCCCCCATTCAGTAAGCCAACAATATCTAATCTGTCAACAACACAGCAGATTGGCTCAGTAGACAGACAGTACAGAAGGAGTCTCTGAAGAGGGAGTTATTTCTTCAAATTGCCAATTAGTTTGGAAGACCACAAGTTATCTATTTGCATCTCCAGAGAACCATCAACTGAGGCACTTCTTCACAAGGTTTTACCACCCTGAGAGAGAAGCAATCGATGCACTAACATCTCCGTGGCCCAGGGACCTACTTTTTGCCTTTCTCCCTCTCCCTGTTCTCCCAAGAGAAATACAGAAAATCAAGGGCCAGCAAATGGAAGTTCTTCTGGTGGCCTCACACTGGCCATGCAGACCTTGGTTTTTGATACTTCAGGAAATGGCAGTAGAATGCCCCTGGAAGTTGCCAGTGTCCCCAAACATGCCACAACAGGGCCCCATCTGGCTTTGGCTGGCCTCACTTGACCACTTGGAAGTTGAGAGAAGATGCTTCCTACGTCTTGGATACAACTCAGTTGTGATAGAAACCTTATTGGTCTCTCGAAGGGAAACTAACAGGGTATATAACACTTCTTGGAAAGACTTCATTCAACTGATGCAGGAGGAAGAATACTGACCTACTGAACCCTTCGCTTACCTCTGTTTTATCCTTTTTGCAAGATGGCATCAAGAGAAGAAGAGAGAGAGAGAAGAGTTTGGACTTATACGCCACCCTTCACTACCCAAAGGCGTCTCAGAGCGGCTTACAAACTCCTTTCCCTTCCCCTCCCCACAACAGACACCCTGTGAGGTAGGTGGGGCTGAGAGAACTTCTGACAGAAACTGTCCTTGAGAGAACAGCTGTGCCAGAGCTTGTGACTGACCCAAGGTCACATCAGCAGGTGCAAGTGGAGGAGTGGGGAATCAAACCCAGTTCTCCCAGATTAGAGTCCACGCACTGAACCACTACACCAAACTGGCTCTCCTACACCAAACTGGCTCTCCTACACCAAACTGGCTCAAGAAGAAACTTAAGGCATCAATGTTAAAAGCGGCAAGTGGCAGCCTTGACCACTCTCTTTTCACAAAATAAGGGCATGAACATCTCTAGACATCCACACATTATTCACTTCCTGTGAGGGGTAGCCTTAACAAGTCTACCTCAAGTTCACAGATTCTCTACGTGGAAGCTCCACACAGTCCTCTCTGCCCTTACCCAGCCTCCATTCGAACTACTAAGAGAAATTCCCTTGAAATGGTTGAGAACAAAGACTCTTTTCCTTGTGGCCATCACCTCAGTATCAGAACGGTGTGCTTTGTCAGTAAGGAAGATGCTTTATATATCTTCCATAAAGACAAGGTGGTTCTTGGACCAGACCCTACGTTCATGCCAGAAGTTAATTCGATGCTCCACAGGTCTCAGGAATTACATCTTCCATCTTTTTGTCCAAACCCATGGCATCAGAAGGAGACATAATGGCACACTTTGGATGTCAGAAAGGCCCTGAAGGCTTACATTCAGAGAACAGATGCTTTGAGAGGCATTGATGCCTTATTTGCCTCCAAATAAGCAGCAAAGAAAGTCTAGGTTGGCCGTAAGCAGCACCATTACAGCTTGTACTTCTGAGGTCTACAAGGTGCATAAAATTCCTGTTTCTCCGGGCGTCATAGCTCACTCCATCAGGAGTGCCACCACCAATACAGTCCTAGTCAAGCATGCTTTTGCTGAAGAGATATGCAAAGCAGCAACCTTGTCTTCTCTCTCTACCTTTGTCAAGCATTACAAGATTAATGACCTCAGCTCAGTGAATGCCACCTTTGGTAGACAGGTGCTGCAAAACATCTCAAGTGACAATGACTCCATCCCACCTGGTAACTAAGGGCACTACTCTGGGAGGCCCCAATCAAGATGTCCTCTGCCTCAGTGGGAGAGAGGATCACTGAATACTCACCATGAAGGGTCCTTCTCCTCTGAGGAAAGGAGGACATCTTGTCCCTTCCAGAATCATTGCTAGGAAGACGTCACGCAAGATTCTCTTCTTTTCTTGGACCTTCCTCTCTCTCCTGTTCCTTTCTTTTTTTCTTCTTGTTTAGAGAGATTGTACTTCACAATAGACTGCTGCTGGAGTCCGTCAAACTGGGTGACTCCCACAAGGCCAGAGACAGTAAGCTGAAAATTAGCTCCTGCCAAGCAAATGGTGAGAACCACCCAAACAAGATGTTCTCCTTTCCTCAGAGAAGAAGGTCTCCTTCACAGTGAGTACCCAATGGTCCTTTTTCCATATAGGTTCCCCTATGTATAATCTGCATTGCTCAGCCATTACAAGTCTCGCAACGGTTTGACCGTGCCCTTATTCCAACAGTGCAAAAATGTCAAAATTATGTATAACCCCTCAAATTTTTGCAAGTAATTTCAGGCAACCACGGTACACACATTATGCTGATTACATCACCAGGATGGTAGATGCACCGCAGGGGATTCTGAAGTGCTGGGAAATAGCTTCTTTTGCTGTCCTATGATGACAACAGTGTTGGACTGTCCACATCAAAGCAAACACAAACCCAGCCAAGTTAATTGAGTAATTCCAGCGAGACTTTTGCAGGAAGCACTTACAGAGCAGTAAATGAAAGGCATCATTATGGCAACCGACTTCAAAGGCAAGTAAGACTGAGTATCATGGTAACACAAAGCTACAGAAAAGGGAAAGCTTGGCAACGTGTTTATAATCTCTTGGGTCTGGAAAATGCTGCAGCAAGGGAAAGGGGGCTTACTGCACTGAAGAGCACACACGTGTCCGTTCCAATAGCACACAGGCTGAGGACAGTGGCCAACAGGCTACAGAAGTCAGCAGCTTATTTCCAGTTTTCAAAATACACATGCAAGTCAGATCTCCATTTTTAAGAAAGAGGGACTGCAAATTTGGTGTAGTGGTTAAGTGCACAAACTGTAATCTGGGAGAACCGGGTTTGATTCCCCACTCCTCCACTTGCACCTGCTGGATGACCTGGGGCAAGCCATAGTTCTGGCACAGCTGTTCTTGAAAAAGAGCGGTTTCTGTCAGAGCTCTCTCAGCTCCACCTACCTCACAGGGTGTCTGTTGTGGGGAGGGGAAGGGAAAGGAGTTTGTAAGCCACTCTGAGACTCCTTTGGGTAGTGAAAGGTGGGGTATAAACCCAATCTCTTCTTCTTCAAATTATCATGCCTTTGGATCCTCCCCACCCCCACCCCCATTTTTAATGCCTGGTTGTGGATGGGCCCTTGCCAGACATGGGAGGTGCCAAGGCCACCAATTTCAAAAAGCTGGGCAGGGACTTCTGTTCCATGCCATCATTTGTAAATGGGATCCACATAAATGGGATCTACAAAGATGGCCTCTAAGGCCGCTAAGTCCCCTCCTCTTTATTTCACTTCTAACAGTTACACTGTTCCCCAAGGCAAGCAAAAGGTAGTTTTCCCACACTCCCTCGTGGGTCCCTATCCCACTTGCTCCAACTTCATCACCCTTTTAGCTACACTTTTAAGGCTGTGCTACAATGTGCACAGCGACACAGATCTCAGAGCTCTCGCATGTCTCAACAACCAAGTGTTCCTACATCCCTAGCAGCATGCCCCAAGCTAGCCAGCCTCACCCTAACCTCCTTGTACATGGCCCCAATGCAGCCACCAGCCTTTCTTTTCGCAGGACCCTGGAGCCCCAATGTGCAGTGTGTCATCCATGACAGCCTCTATATGTCTCTGCTCAGAGAGAGCATGTGGTGTCCATACCCAGCAACAGGTTCCTCTCATCATGCCAGCATATATGATTAGATCCAAGGCCACTATGGAAAGTACAGCACAGAGACCCATTTAGTACAGAAAGCAGAGAGACACAGAGACTGATTTGCCAGTTTTATCTGTGATTTCAGTAATGCCAGAAGCTTAGTAACTAAGATGACGTAAGGCAATTCATCTTTAGATGGAAGACATCCTTCAGTGTTCAATAGCTGAAATGAATGCCAGAGAGTACCATTACAATACCAAGTTGGGTCCTTTTGACTCCCTGTTGACAGCAACTAAGAAATTTTATCCCTGGGGATCATGTGGAGTAATCAAAAATAAGTAAAACTGCAAAAGGATTTATAAGTTCAACCCCCTGGCCTGCATTAAGACAGCACTGCCTATAACCTTAGGAGACCACCTCACATCATGCAAATGACAAACTGCATACTGCATGGGAAACTATCAAAACAATCTTATGAAAATCAATTTCCTTTTTTCTACAGGAAGAGAACCACTAAGTTACCTTTTGATTATCTTCAGTTCAAGAAACACGTATTTTAACCTGATCCCAAGGGCAGAGGCTGGCTATATACACACACACATATATACTTATATATAATTGTGAAGTGGGGTTGCACTTTCTGAACATTCCACACGCTCCTAAATCAGTTGGCTCCATGA
This sequence comes from Gekko gecko, assembly GCA_029375565.1. NCBI lineage: Eukaryota > Metazoa > Chordata > Lepidosauria > Squamata > Gekkonidae > Gekko > Gekko gecko. The sequence continues at coordinate 70,483,534 of JAPDNY010000003.1, read as the reverse complement.
TGTGTCACTTAGAAGCTGTCCCTATCAACTGGTTGTGTTGCCTGAGTCCCACCTCTAACATTCCAAATAGTCTGCTGTTCCTCCCCCCACAGCCAGTCAGAACACAGAGGTCGTTTGCATATGCGGCCTGATTGGCCTTTGCCTCTATCATTCTAAACAGTTTGCTGTTACTGTTGGGAGTCACTGAATGTGTCCTGAGGTAAAATACATATCCCAATCTTCCCTTAAATTGTCACTGGAGTTGCCAATCTCCCCGTGGGGCCTGGAGATCTCTGAGAAATCACTCTGTTCCCCAGCCACAGCACATCATTTCCCCTATAGAAAATTCCCCAGCTATTACAACTGATCTCCAGATGACCAAGATCAGTTCTCTCGGAGACAATGGCTGCTTTGGGCAGTGAACTCTATGGCATTATACCCTGCTGAAGTCCTTCCCCACCCCAAACCCTTCCCTCCCCAGGCTCTAACCCTCAAAGCTACAGGTATTTCCCAACCCAGAGTTGGCAACCCTGTTACTGGCTATGGAACCGCTTTCCAGACCCTTGGAACCCAGAAAACATGGCATAGGAGGAGATGCTTTTCTAATTTAGCAGCCGAATCACCATGTCGAGGAAGAGAGATAGAGGCTGTTTACCTGCCGACTCACCCGACTCCTCTCCTTCTCGTGGCTCTAAACAGCTGAAGATAAAGGATTTTTTTGCTAACAACCTCGAAGTTGAGGGGGATTGTCTTATTCCACGTGATAACAACAGATATGAGGTGTTAGAACATGAGGATAATGTTCATCTCCTCTCGTCTCCTTTGCAGCTGCAGGCTGATGCTAATTTACAGCCGGTATCAGAGAAAGCAAGCGAAACTTTTCACCCTCATACTGAGCCTCTTTCAGCTAATGTCTCGGCTGCCGATTCCTTCGAGCAACTATCTAATGCTGATCTTGTGAAGTTAATTGCTACTCATAGTATACTAACAGCTGAAACAATTTCTAAAACATGGGACTATGTGAACAAAATACTTCACAAGTTACAATTAATTGAGGAGCAATTGTCAATTAACAACCCTCAGTTAAGGTTAAGTAAAACTTCAGTGAATGCTGGGGGAAGACACCCACTGGTGATAGGACCTTCAGCAACTATTACTGTAGACTCAGAGAGTTATACAGTTAATGCTGCTCCTGTTTGTTCCAGAAGAGTTTTATTGAGTAACAGGATTGCCCTCTCTATAGCTAAAAGGCCTGTGAACTTTGCCAGGTGGGAGAGCAGAAGCTCTATATTACAATCACTGGCCTCTATTCTGAAACGCAGTAAGAATTTTATTGATCTGACAACTGTTCAGCCCCTCCCCCTACTTTTACTGGGAAAAGATTAATTTTATCTTTCAAGAACTCTGGTATTCCAGAAAAACTTCTCTCTCGGAGACAGTTCTTGGCTAAATTTGGAATCCAGCTCTCAAGAGTTTTTTATGATCCAGTGATACAACCACTTTTAAAAACTTTTAGGAAAAAGATGGCTCCTGTATCGAACCTGAGCCCTTCGATATTGGCAGACAGCAACCGGACTGATCCAATGGAAATAGACAATTCTAGGCCTGTAACAGACATCTCTGTTTACTCTCAGCTTCCTCCAAGTGTACCTTCTAAATCCAAATTAGCTTCTCTGTCCTCAGCGCAGTCTGAGATGCCAAAGGATTCAATGTTACCGAGGGACTGTGATTCCATGGAAGACTCTTACCTCCTTACTTTTGGCAATCTTCCCTATGTGGAACAGCAGGATGTAATTGCCAGATTGGAAAATACTGTGCAGCGCCTTCAAGCCTATAAAACCTTTTTGCCTAAGCCTAACACCCTATCTGGATCAACTACAGGGTCTCTTCCATCCACCCAAGCATCTTTGTCTCTTTCTAATGAGGATCAATCAGCCATTTCCTCTTTGAGTCATATTCCTTTGGTACCTTCAGATCCCCCTAGCCTTCCAGCTGCCCCTGAGTCCTCGCCTGGTGCAAATGGGTGCATCTTCCAGGACTCCCATAAGAGGCTCGACATAATTGAAGAAATTGATTGACTACCTAACTTATATTCTGTTTGTTATGTACAATTAGCTTCCTGGAACATCTCGGGCTGGAACAAGAAAAAAGATGATCCTGATTTTATTAATTATTTAGGGACCATTGACTGTATATGTTTACAGGAGACTTGGATGTCTGGAAATTTGAATGTTAAGGGTTTTGACACTTACTCTATACCAGCTTACCGTGAAAAGTTGAGGGGTCGTTGTAAAGCAGGACTAGCAATACTTATCAAACAAAAAATATTTTCCAGGATTGTGCCACTTGGAAGCTGTAATAACATTGCTCATGCAGTCTTAGTGACCAATTCTTCTTTATGTTTTATTCTGATTAATGTGTATCTCCCCTCTTCTGGTGACGATAATTCCTTAGATAGTATCTGGTTAAAACTGGATGATTTTGTTTCTGATATAATTCAAAGATACCCTGAGATGCCTATGTTTCTTTTGGGAGATTTTAATGCAAGAATCGGGTCTAACCCCTTAAATTGGGTTGCGTCTCTGGGCGTAATTGACTCTGAACCATTACCTCTGCAACTGGGATTTCCCCGCTACTCCCATGATACATGTATTAATAATGCGGGTCGTAAATTAATTGAATTCTGTATAGCCAAGAATATGCTAACTCTTAATGGCTTGTCTCAATTCCCTCTTTCCCAATATTTCACATTTAACTCCCGTCAAGGGAGAAGTGTGATTGACTATGGTATTTGTCACCCCAGTTCCCTATATTTGGTTAATTCTGTTAAGGTTGATTTCCGCCCTGAAAGTGATCATTCCCCACTTTTGTTTTCCCTGGCTTACTCCAGCAGAAACACATTTCCCCAAGAAACTCTAGTTGATTTACAGAGATATACAGTTCTTAAGAGAATTAAGTGGTCACAATCTGTGGAGGATTCCTTGTCTATCCTTCTCCAATCTGAGTCTCTTCTGGATCAGAAAGCCTTGATTTTTAATTCTGGCTCTCATTCTGTGATTCTTTCGGCATTTGCCCAGGCTGAGTTGCTTTGCTCCTCGTTGAAGGAACCTGTACAGACCGGTCCCTTAAAACCTGTCTCGTGGTTTGATAAGGAATGTTTAAGTCACAAAAGACATCTCAGAGCCTTGTTTAAAGAACTCTGTTTAAATGCCACGTATGATAGATTAGATATTTTTTTTGCCTCTAAAAAGGAATTTCAAGATTTAGTTATGAGGAAGAAGAAAGCTCATTGCCATCAGTTATGGTCTCAAATGCTATCTTCTCTTAAATCTCGTGACTGTAAGACTTTTTGGAGAGCAATTGCTAAATCATCTAGGAATAATTTTTGTCCTGAAGCTAACATCCCTCCTCAAATTTGGACTGATCACTTTTCTAAACTCCTAAACTCTCATACTGATGTTTCTTCTACCCTTGAATTAACTATTCCTTTTTATATTCCTAGATGGCCCCCTGTAACTGAGGAGGAAATTATTGATCAAATAAGTAGTCTGAAACCTTGTAAAGCCCCCGGTCCCGAAGGTCTCCCTGCTGAAGTCTTTAAGAAATTTATTGACTGGTGGGCTCCAGTCCTTGCCACTCTATTTACATCCATTGATTTGTATGGCATCTTGCCAGACACTTGGTTAAACTCAATAATAATTCCACTCTACAAGAAAGGGGATCCTAAAATCCCGGACAATTATCGTCCTATTAGTCTTCTCTCTGTAACGGGCAAACTATATGCTAAACATCTTGAGCAGCGATTGCGTAGTTGGGTAAATGGAAACAATATTATTGGCCCTGAACAAATCGGATTTTCTAAAAATAAGTCAACCCTGGACCATTGTTTAATCCTATCAACCTTAGCTGAGAAATATATGAAAGTAGGTTCTAAGAAACTCTATGTTGCTTTTATAGATCTAAAGAGTGCGTTTGATTCCATTATAAGAGGTAAACTCTGGGACAAGCTGTCCAATCTAGGAATTGACCAGCGCCTTCTATTCCTTTTAAGAAAACTTCATACAGGAACATCTTGCCAGGTTAAATTTTCTGCAAAAGGTTCCCTTACTGATAAAATTCCAACCAACAAAGGAGTAAAACAAGGGTGTGTTTTGGCACCCCTTCTCTTTAACCTATTTCTTTCTGATTTGTCTGGTGCGCTAGAATTGGTGAATGGCCATCCACCCAGATTAGGGGGCAGAGCAGTGCCTCTCCTCTTATATGCTGATGATACAGCAATCATCTCGGCTACCAAAGTAGGTCTTCAACGATATCTGAGGGCTTTTGAGGAGTATTGTAGTGGCAATCAACTTCAAATTAATTATTCTAAATCCAAAGTAATGGTTTTTTCGAAAAAATGGGTCCCTCTTAGCTGGTATATTGGTAAGGCAAAAATACAGCAAGTTAAGAACTATAAATACCTGGGAGTCACATTCAATTTTAATTTGCAATGGGCAACTCACAGAAGAAGTTCTATTAGTTTGGGGAAGTTATCTTCCAATCAATTAAAATCTTTTTTTTTCTCCAAAGGAAACCAATTTGTGCCTGCCGCCATTAAAGTTTTTAATACTAAAATTTTATCCCAAGTTCTTTATGGTGTTCCTATATGGTTTAGTGCTTTTAACTGTGAAGTTGAATCAATACAATCATCTTTTTTTAGACAAATTATGGGTTTCCCAAACTGTGTCTCTTACCATGCATTGTGCTCTGAATTAGGACTTAATTTGATTGAAACCAAGATATGGGTGTTAACCGTTCGTTACTGGCTTAAATTGTATTTTAACATCGAAGATGGTTCGCTTATTTCTTTTCTGTTAAAAGAAATTCATAGCACCTCTTGGGACTACAATATTCGAACCAAAATAAGATCTTTGGGTCTTTCCTTGGAGGAGCTAGCTTTTTCCTCTGAAGTGTATATCTTCCAAACAATCAAACAGAGGCTGCTAGATATCGAACTTCAAAAACTGCAACCTCTTCACCCCCTGTCTGTTCTTCAGCTACATTAAATCTTAAGAATGTTGTGGGATGTATCCCCCTGTATTTGTATAATCTTGATAGCCCTAGCCATCGAAGAGCCTTCTCCCTTGCTCGAGTAAATGCTTTTCCTTCAAAACTATTGTATGGTAGGTTTCAAAATATTCCTAAGCACGAACGGAGATGTGACTGCGGTTCTAATTCTCTTGATTCAATTGACCACATACTGTTGGATTGTTCGTGGCATGTATCTGCCAGGGAAAAATGGTTAAATACTTGGTTGCATGGTAAACATCACCTTTCCAATGCGATAAAATGCCAATTTCTACTGAATGACATATCAGCAGAGATTACCGTGGCAGTGGCCAATTTTCTGGCTGACGTGATAAGAGTGAAAAATTTGGGAAACTACGTTTTATGATTTTATAAATTAACTTAGATTTCTAGCTGATTGTGTTATTTACTGTCCTTGTTTTTTTAATGCTTAATATTTATATGCCATTAAAGGTTTATTGATTGATTGATTGATAATTTAGCAGCCACTGCATAGCCCAAAATTAACATCAGCCAACCTCCAGGCGGCACCTGGAGATCTCCAGCTATTAAAACTGATGTCCTGATGACCAAGATCAGTTCTCCTGGACACAATGGCTGCTTTGGCCAGTGGACTCTATGGCATTATACCCTGCTGAGGTCCCTCCCCACCCCTTCCCTCCCCAGGCTCTACCCCTCAAATCTATAGGTATTTCCCAACCCAGAGTTGGCAACCCTGTAACTGGCTATGGAATTGCTTTCCAGACCCTGGGAACCCAGAAGACATGGTATAGGAGGAGGTGCTTTTCTACCTTAGCTGTCACTGCACAGTCCCAAATCAACATAAGTCAGGGGTGGAGGGAACTTGGGGCAGCAAAATGACTTAAGACAGCCCTGCCTTACAGCTAAGCAGAAGGAAATAAACATGGCTTGCCGCCCTCTGGTTTCCCCTTGCCTCTGCCGCCCCACCAACCAGACACTCACCTGGAGCTTCCTTCTACAGCCCATTGTATTTCTACAGCCACATTCAGTAAAGACACTATCAACACAGTTCAGTCTGCCGCCTCCATAATGTCCACCACACAGCAATCCAATTCAGTTATTAAAACTTTTGAAGTATTAAAACTCTTGCTCCTGTAACATTCTTTGCACAAAGAGTCACAGTTTCATTTGTTACTCCAGTCTACCCCCCCATTTGCTGGCCATGTCCAGCTGTAGCACTCATTTAACCTTTTTAACATTGCTACTAACAGATGCCAATGAGCTCAATAAAGCCACGCTGGAATCAGTCTTTACCTAACTGCAAAATCAATTCCACCTGTCACAAAGTGGTAATAGCTGGTTCTGCAAACATACAGCACGTTCTGCTACTCTTTACCATGACCCAGAATCTCTTATGAAAACATCTAGAGCGATGCCTAGAGAGGCCACTGTCCTAATGGAACACTTTCCATGCAGCCGTCTCCAATAATCTTGCAAGAGTTGTTAAAAAGTTTAATTTATATTTCAATTATATAGGGGGAACCAACAGCCAGGGCAAGGGCACTGCATGCTCTGGGAGAACTGCCATGAAAAACACAGTAGGTAGATTGAAACGGCAACTCGCTGTACCCTAAGCCTAAGGCCTAAATGGAGAGAGGACTTGGCTTGAAAAATCAGTCTGCCCTCTCACCAGGAGACAACCCCCATCCCATTCCTTCACTTTTAACTGGGGTTTAATACGCAGCAATTAATAGACAATACTAGCACTACAAAGGCATTAAATACCATATATGCAACTACGTTAAGACAGAGAGGAGATGGATCATGCTAATCCCCATGCATTCAGCCAAGCATCTGAAACAAAGCACATGTGTAGGCATACAGGGTCTTCCACACATCATTCAAGAAAGTTACAAAAAAGCAGCATGACGTTGGAGGCATAAGGCTAACAGGTGTGACCCCCATCTTCTCTACCTGCATAGAACATACATCGTTTTTAACATCTCCGCATAACTAGTTAAAGCCAGGACAAAACTCTGCCTGTTGATTTCTACAGAACAAGCTACTGTTAAATGCACAGGAGCAAGCAAAGCCGTTTGTTTATGACCAGCTGGCAACACTACTACTTCACTTGCACGAGAGTTAAAGAAAAGACCAACGCTGTTCCTGCAGACCGACTCACAGAACTCTGGTGGACAAGAGGGCCAGCGAGCACTTTGGTCTGCATCCTTTTCTTAAGAGAAAGCGAGATCCATAACTTCAGGGATGACCAACACCATCCTTGCAGCCTACATTCACAGCACATGAGAGCCAGGATGGCATAATGGTTAACATGTTGAGACACAGGTTCAAATCCCAACTGGGCTCAGCCTAACCTATCTCAAAGGGTTGCCATGAAGGTAAAATGAAGGAGAGGAGAAGAATGTGCTGAGAAGGAGTGGGATATAAATGTACTGAATAAATAAGTCAAAGTTAGAGCTTCCCCATAAAATCTTTGTAAGCCAAGGACTGGATTCTCTAGAGTTACTCACAGGTAGTAGAAGAAGAGAAGAGATTGGATTTATATACCGCCCTTCACTACCCAAGGGCGTCTCAGAGCAGCTTACAAACTCCTTTCCCTTCCCCTCCCCACAACAGACACCCTGTGAGGTAGATGGGGCTGAGAGAGCTCTGACAGAAACTGCTCTTTTTCAAGGACAGCTCTTATCAGAACTATGGCTTGCCCAAGGTCATCCAGCAAGTCCAAGTGGAGGAGTGGGGAATCAAACCCGGTTCTCCCAGATTAGAGTCCGCACACTTGTCCACTACACTAAACTAGTCAACAGAAGGGGCGGGGGGAGAGATGGTGGAACATTTCATCCCCCATAAGACACATGCCCTGTGCTTGTTCAGACACGTCTACCACAGTACGCAATTAACTTGGTTTTCTAAGTAAGAATACAAGAGCAGTTTCTCCATACTGTGCATAATTTCATAAAACTTTCTCACTTTGTCATCTTTCTTCTAAACTGAAAAGCCTCAAACTGTTCAGTGTTTTCTCACAGGGAAGCTGTTCCAATCCTTTGATCATTTAGGTCATCCTTTTCTACATCTTTTTCAGCTCTATAATATCCTTTTTGATACGGGGCAATCAGAACCATGTATGTCATTTCAAGTGCAGCCGCACCACAGATCTATACGAAGGTATTACAACTCTGTCAGTTTCAACTTCAGTCACTTTTCTAATAAACCCTAACATAAAATTTGACTTTCTCACTGCTGCTGTACACTGAGTTGACATTTCCATCCAGGTTCCTACCACAACCCCAAGGTTTCTCCTCGTCAGCATCCACCCAGTTCAGACCTTCAGCATCTATTTAAATTTAGGAAATTTCTCTGCAAGGCGCAAAGTTACTAAAGCCTCATTTGCCACACTGCCATCCTCCTACTCAGTTCTGAGCAACTCTTATGGAGCTCCTCAGAAGTCAGTTTGCGTCTCAGTATTCTGAATCATTTGGTGTCATCCAGCATCTGCGGACATGACGCCCCTCCCTGCTCACACCTGATCTGAGATTATTCATGAATAAATTATCATTCATTATCACCCATGAGTAAATTAAGTCCACTGGTTGCAATACCAGCTCCTGCAGGAGCCCACTACTTGCTTCCATCTACTGCAAGTACTGTTAATTTACTTCTACTTTCAGCTTTTTATCATTTAACCAGTTACCGATCAACAAGAAAACCTGTTTACTCATGAGCTTTGGTAAATGACTTTGGCAAATCTGTTTAGAAGTCCAAGTACATCATGCCTATGAGATTACCTTTATCCACATGTCTGTTAACCCTCTCAGAGGATCCCAAAGGTTGGTGAGACAGGATTTTCCCTTACATAAACCTTACCGATTCTTACTCAATAGGACTTGTTCTTCCAGGTGCTTAAGAATTCTATCTTTGGATGTGTCCAAGCAGAGGCAATTTTCTCTCTCACTGCTGCTGCTGCTAACGCCAGAGCTTCTGCAATGGCACGGAATATCCATGCAGCAGTTCCCCCCCAATTTCCTTGCCCCAGCCCCCCACCACCAGCATTTGGAAAGTATTTTTAATCCAGAATCACCAATCACTACAGTGTAACAACAATCCACTGCCCCTATTAGCTAGTTCCCAGCTCTCCTTTTTTAAAAAATAAATTTCTAGCCCTATAACGGCAGGATAAACATTTCCCCTTATAACTCTGCAATGTAAATAGCTAGACAATTACTTTTTTAAAAAAAGACAACAGGAAAGTAGTCATGGCAATAGATTGTTAGAACTCTATAGTGATCTACCAATTCTGTAGAATTCCGGAGCCGGATGGACAGAGGCCGTCAACGAGCTTGCGCAAAGCGTGCGTTTGACCCGAGCTCGAAAGATGCCACAACACCCACAAAAAGGTTGGAAGAAATCAAGACCAGCGCCAGGAGGACGTCGCCCGCAAGGCAACAGGAAATAACAACAACAACTTGCTGCAATAAGGGTGCCTGGTAGGCTTGTCACCCCCCCTGGTATGTGGCCCTAAGTTAGGATTTGTGTGTTAATGAAATATGTGAACCACTCAGAGCCTTCCGGGGGTGAGCGGTATACAAATCGAAAGATAAATAAATAAATAAATAAATAAATTCCCATTGTGTAATGAGGGAAATGGCAGCTATGGGGGAGAAGGCAAGGAGAACGGTACCAATGTAGGCAAGACCTGCAAAAAATGCACCACATGATTACAAAGGCACTCTGACGGCAATCGTTCCAAGACAAATATACTAAACAAAGTTTGGGAAAGATCACAAGACAGCAGAGGGAAACAGAAGTCCTGTGAATAGAGGATAACATTACATGGATGCTTCTGAAAACACTGTTGCAAGGAGCCAATGTGGAGAAAAAAATACATATGAAAACACCCTTTAATAATCACTCCTGCCAGTTTACCAAAACAGACAGTAAGCTAACTTGCCCCTAATTTCTTGGATCTCCTCAGGATCCCTTTCTTTAAAAACTCTGTTACATTTGCTACCTTCCAATCCTCTGGAAAGGGGGCTGATTTAATTATTTTTAAGCAACAAGGTGCATTTTTGGCTAGATAAACAAATTCTCATTCAAGCTCCTTATGAGCACTCCAAGTGTGTATCGCCAAAACTGACTAGTTTCGAATTTCTCTCAGCCTCAGAACTTTGGGTCCTGGGATGCCTGGGAGAAGGGCAGGTATATAAATATTTTAAATAAATCAAACTTCATTTCATCACCTCTGTTTGACTCACATTCTCTCAACATCCTTCCTGAAAACAACAGCTCTGCCATGGTAACCACTCCACATTTTCTGCACAGAAAACCAACAGAAAGGATTTACTTGGTTTCTCTGCCATCTCTGTGTCTACTTTTAGAAATCTTTTCACCAATCTACCCCCCAATGGTTTCCTGCTTCTGATGTAGTTTCTTTAATTATTATTGTTTTACTTACAATCTTTAGTGATACACTTCCCTTTCCATCTGTTTATCGTCATCCTAGTTCTGTCAGAGTCAGGGGCAGATTAAGGTTCACTGGTGCCCTAAGCACTGACCAATCCTAGTGCCCCCCTCCTTTCCACACTGACCCAGCCCATTTTAGTTGTTGACCTGTCTGACCAGGTATACAATGCAGGCTGCAGCAATACAAAAAATTATTCATACAATAACACAATATACTGTACAAACTAAGCCAAGCTTTGGCTATATAAAGTTCTATAAAAATGCATTACAACATCTATTTTAATATTTCACAAGTTAAATGTATCAAAGTTCCAATATTCATGACCTGAAAGGCATTTTCCTACATTTTTTCACCCTTTTCAAAACTTTGTGGTGCCCCCTTTGGCCCTGGTGCCCTAAGCACATGCTTAGTCTGCTTAATGCTTAATCTGCCACTGGTCAGAGTCTGTGCTCATTCTCATTCATCTTGTTTGGGCAAGACTTCATCTCTTTAAAAAGATGCCATCTTGCCTTCTTGCCCTTATACATTAACCACTCTGCCAGCATCTGAGATTTGGTGGTACCCTTCCTCATCTGCAGTACACGTTTTACCTGACCTTCCATTGGAATGGGTTTAAATAATTTCCCAGCACCCCAAAGGGATTTGACTCTGCATGCTCTCTTTCAGCTTAAAAAGGTAAAGGTTCCCTTGCTCGAAAGCCAGTCGAATCCAACTCTAGGGTTGCGGTGCTCATCTCCGTTTCAAAGCCGAAGAGCCAGCGCTGTCTGAAGACATTTCCGTGGTCATGTGGCCGGCATGACTAAACACCAAGGCGCACGGAACGCTGTTACCTTCCCACCGAAGTGGTACCTATTAATCTACTTGCAATGTCTTGCTTTCGAACTGCTAGGTTGGCAGGAGCTGGAACTAGAGACGGGAGCTCACTCCGTCTTGCGGCACCCGGGTCTCGAACTGCTGAACTACCGACCTTCCACAGCCTGCAGTTCAGCGTCTTAACCACTTGAGCCACAGCAGCTCCCTCTTTCAGCTTACTTTAGACTAATTCCCTCATATTTTAGATGTTTCTCCTTCTGAAACTAAGTGTGGTTTCACTGGACTCTTTGGACTACCTTACAGTCACATAAACACTGAACTTAACAACAGGGTGAACCTTGATCCCAATCAATGCAGCACCACTTGAATCTTGTACCAGGTCCTTCAGCATCAATCAGGACCAAGTACAGGGAGTTGCCTACATACTTGGCTCTGTAAAAACTGCTCCATGGCTCAGCCATTAGTGACTTCAGCTGCCACAGTTTCCCTCAGCAAACCCAGATTTCCTGGAAAGGATTTTGAGCTCCTCAGCACCAGCCAGAACTAAAGTTACACAACTTCTTTGGGGGACAAGGAATGACTATTAAATCATTTTAAGTCTTTAATGTTGAAAGGTATACCTCAAGACATTAGAAGAAACAAACCCCCAGTGGTATGAAGGGTTACAGAAAAAGAAATCAACCACAAAGAGTCTCTCAGTCACACAGAGCACAGCCAAGCAAAGCACCGTTATCGGCAGACAAGGCAGACAAGGTCTGAATTCAAGCTGTGTGGAAGCATATGCAGCAAAAGCTAAATAACAAACTTTGAAATAACCCTTCTATTTGAAAAAATATCTTCACAGATTGCCATTAAATTCATTTCACTGGAAAATGTGTGATCCGAGTTGAATTTGGTTAAAAGCAACGCAGAAGAAACGGTAAATTTTAAAGGACAAAGTTCAATCAAATACCTTATCCCTATATAAAGATTTCATAAACATTAAAGAGGACAGTTTGTTAATGTGAAGCACAGGATGACTGTTTTCATTTTAAATATTTATCACTCGCGTTGTCTACTTAAAAAGTACTTGAAGCAACATTTAAAAGCAATAAAATACAGAAGTGCAACCATCATCAATAAAACAACCAGCTACTATTCACAGAAAGCAGAGCACAGCAAACAAAACACCTTTCCACCTTACTAAAAAAGAACTCTAGTGTTTCACCAAACCAGGAAGTCTTGATTGCTTTCCACAGATGACTGAAAACAGCCTTTTCCTAATCCTCCGCCACTGATCCATGGGCAGTCTTGAGCAAATCACTTAAGCTCCTATTGCTTCCACCACTTCCTCCTATCTGTAAACATTACTCCCGAGGGATTTAAGTAATGTCAGGAAACAGCTTGAGTAAAGCAGCCAAAAACGTTTTTCATTTAAGCCAAGAGAATTTAGATGACACAGCAGTGCAGGAATTTGTATAGGATGTTCCTGTCATCCGCCTCACTTTGTACACAGCAACATGAAGTGTGTGGGGACTGGGGGAAGAAAGTAACATCTGTAAGGAGCGTTCGCCTTCTCATTTGACTTCATTGTCTGGCAGTGGTTGCAGCAACAAATTCATGTATTCCTCACTAACCCTCCACGAGCACACACCGCGCATTTCACAACCTAACGCTGTCTGCCTTTGTATCGGCAGCCGAACCAGTCTCTTTCAAGCTGAGATTCAACTATTCAGGATTGCAAAAGTACAGAGCATAGACTGAATTTCATATTTTTTCATGAGGCCCTTTCCTCAAATGAAGTGAACTTCGGTGTCAGACTAAATTTCGGAACACCGGGTTTCAAATCCTCACACAGCCTTGAAGCCCACCGGGTGGTGTTGAGCTAGCTGCCCTCTCTCAAGGACAAAACTGGAGGTCAGCAGAACTACAGATGTGGCCCTGAGCTCACTGAAGGAAGGGCAGGATAAAACTGATACAGAAAGGTACGAGAGAGACTTGCATGGATTCAGGAGAAGAGCAAAACCCCAGCCGCCTTGTTGGGCCACACTTCTTTCCCCTTGGTTTCTCTCAAGTCCTTTCCTCCCCCTCTCCCTTCTGACAATGCCCCCTCCTCCCATAATTTTTCCCTCACTCACCACGGCTACCTCCTTCGTCTCCCTACCAATTTCCTTCTCCCTCTTGGCTCCTCCCCCACAGCCATGGCTGCTACCTTATCCTCTTTCCTTCAGTCACGTGTTAAAGTTGTGATGCTTTTGTTTTTGGGGGTTTAGCCTCCTCCACCCCCCGTACATTTGAGTTTTTCTCTATTTGAGAACAGGTATAGAAACATCTCTCCTTTCTGTACCTTGCCTCACGGTGTGGATGTTTTGATCTGCACTCAAAGGCCAAGTTCAGAGTCAGATATATGGTAAAAGTTTGCTGCCTGGTGTTAGTGAATGCTTTTTAGGAAAAGTGGGACCTTATCTGTGTGGCCACATAGACTTTTCACTGCAGAAAACCACCTCTGGCCTTTTCGTCCGGTGATTGCAAGGAAGCCCATTCTTCTGACATATTCAGTTTTTAATTCAGGACAGCTTTTCCTACAAACATTGCCTGCCACTTTAGGGAGCTCCTATTCTAACATGCACACCTCCTATGAGCTGGCATCTTCAGCAAGCCATTATTCGGATGCTATTGCCAGCTGGCATTTTTCCAACTGTGCTAGGCTCAGCAACTGGCTCCCTTCCTGTCCCGCTCTGAGCTAGCCACATTAATCCATGCAAAGGTCACCTCCAAGATAGATTACTGTAACTCACTCTACACAGACCTTCCCTTGAGGTTGACCCAGAAGCTCCAACTGGTCTAGAATGTGGCCACGCGGGTCCTTCCAGAGGCCCCCCCGCCCCGATAGCACACATTCAACCTGTGCCACATAAGCTACACTGGCTTCTGGTGGAGCACCGGATCAAGTTCAAGGTGCTAGTTCTAACCTTTAAGGCCCTTTGCAATCAGGGACCCACATACATCCAGGACTGCCTCTCTCAATATGCTCCCAATAGAGCGTTACACTCAGGTACTAAAAATCTCCTGGTGGTCCCTGGCCCAAGAGCAATCCAACTGAGAACCAGGGCCAGAAGCTCCTCCTGAAGCAGCAGCACCATCTGTGAGAAACTGACCTCCAAAACCAGGATGCTTAGTACATCAAATTCAGCGAACTGGGAGATTAGGGGTTAATGCTTCATTGTAAAGCACAGTTTGATTGACAGGCTGCTGCCTACATGCATCCTGTTCTCTCTGATTGGTCAGTGCCAGCTGCAGAGTTTTCAAAAATCTTGTCAGGAGTCAATCATCATTTGGAGTTTGGCTTGGCAATAGACAGTCAGGAGGAGAGTGTGTGTCAGGGAAACGGACAAGTGGGAAGTGAAGGGACACAACTATGTACCCTTAGTGTGTACCAACACATTTGACTAAAAGTTCAGAAATCAGAACTTAAAGTCTACATGTCAGCCCTAGCTGAATTCCGCTTATTCACAATCTCCAGAACTGGGATTTAGGTTTGACAGAAGAGACTGGACAGTAGGTTGAAAACTGCCAGTCGAGCCAAACAGAAAAGGATTATCACTCCTAGAAAAAAAAGGATATTTCTTACCCAGTTATTCAGAGGGTTCAGCTCAGAAGAGACCCCTGGTTTGTGTGAAAAGGGGAATGGTTTTAGACTCCTCAAGAGTATAAAAGGGAAAGTTATAATCCCACAAAGGAACTATTTAAATACAGGAAGAAATTACTAACTTCCAGTAAACTAAGATAGTTATATGAAACTTTATGAAGACACATTGTTACTGAAAGAAATCTCCAAGACAAATAAACCTCTCACAGTCAAGAACTGAGTTTCTAAGAATATAAACTTCAATTATACTCTGTAGCCTGTTCAAAATATTCTAATTTGTTTAAACAACAACAGTTACCTCAACTTCTCATCCCCTGCCCTATACCAAATCCAGCTATGCCTGTTCAATAAACTCAACCTTTCTGTTTGAACTTTACTTTGTGTCAAGTGCCATTTCCAAAGAAGACGGCTCCTGCTTAGTTACATAAATCTGTGGCCTGGGCAAAAGACAAATAACTTCTCTATCACAGGGACACACAGAAAGTTATAATAATATTATTAAATAATGCTACTAAGAGGCTGCTCAGTCAGACTGGTGAACAGCATTTTGGCGGGAAAATCTGTCTCACAGTGAGGAAGAAGTAGGGGTCCGTAATACCATCATCTCGAGATTTCAGACTCCTTGGGGACAGATCTGTCTTCCCCACCCTGGGAATAACTATCCTATTAATGATGCTGTAGAAATAAGAAGCACTAATACAGCTGTACATACAGAGAAAGAGCATAGAGAAAAGACCCACATGCTCCTAAATCCCACCCATATTTGTCTTCAAGAGGCAAGTGGATCTACGGAATAACTATTTTCCTTTCCTGCATAGTATTTTGCTAATTCACTACTAGGTCTAGGGGGGATACTGCTTGCTTAGGACAAGTATACAAATCCTTGCTAAGGTAATTAAAGAAAGCTAAATTCTACAAACTACATAAAGCATCCAGTTTGAGCTAATTTTTCCTACTCTACTTGAGCCACTTCTGTCAGTTCTGGGGAGTTTCACAAAGCACTGAAGCCCCATTTCCCTCAACCCCCAGAAATCCCATTCAGCTTACCCTTCTTCTTCTTTGCAAATGCACATGAGCAGTGAATGGGAAAGGATCAGGCTCCTGCTCAGATGTACTTGGAAAGAGATTAGTTTGCATACATATAAGTCCTTTATATTCAACACCGTATGCATCAGCTTTGGCTGCAAGTCGTAGAAACGGAGTACAAAATGTCTCATAGAAAACAACCGCTAGTGGATTGTTCTTGGAAATACTACGGCAGTTTAACCCCATCGGCAATGAAACTTAAATATCCACTACATTTTATTTTAATTAACAATGGTACTGATTGCTATGGAGTACTTGGGCTGCCAATTTTTAAAGTGGCCTATGCTCCATTGCCTTTTACTGCAGTTTGATCTGCAGACATTACAAGCAAATGATAACGCTAGTATCTTTGCCATGAAAAGATTTATCTACCCATTTTTGCAGATCACGTTCCTCATAGGACAGGACATTTTTTTCTATTCATTTGGAAACCTCAAAACAATCACACTACAGCAGGCCTGTGGTATCTGAACGGGCTGGCAAACTCCCTCTTCCATCATCCACCAGCATCCACTGATTCTTTCCCACTCAATTGGCACTGTGCGGCAACAGGCAGGTGTTATAACCAGTGTTCCCTCTAAACTGAGTTAGTGTGAGCTAGCACGCAGGGGGGTTTTGCCTCCGGTTCACACATTTTTGCCTTAGCTCTGGAAGGATGGCTCCAGAGCAAAATAATTTATGCAGTAGCCAAATTACTTCCTCACAACTTTAATGCCAGTAGCTCACAAAGGAGAATTTTTGTTCAAAAGACTCCACAGCTTACATAAGAACATAAGAGAAGCCAATGCTGAATCAGGCCAATGGCCCATATAGTCCAACACTCTGTCACACAGCGGCCAAAATATACCAGGTGCCATCAGGAGGTCCAGCAGTGGGGCCAGGACACTAGAAGCCCTCCCACTGCTGCCCCTTCCAGCACCAATAGAATGCATCACCTGTCCCAGACTGAGAATTCCCATCTATACCCTGTGGCTAATAGCCACTGATGGACTTTTGCTCCATATGTTTATCTAATTCCCTCTTGAAACTGTCCATGCTTGTAGCTGCCACCACCTCCTGTGGCAGTGAATTCCATATGTTGATCACTCTTTGGGTGAAGAAGTATTTCCTTTTAATCTGTTCTAACCCGATTGCTCAGCAATTTCATGGAGTGCCCACGAGTTCTTGTATTGTGAGAAAGGGAGAAAAGTACTTCTTAGAGGGAGCATTGGTTATGATTCGCACACAGTTCCCCAAAACTGTCATTTTTAGTCCATCACTTCTGTACCACTTCCAATCTAAAGGGACACCAGCCAGGAACAGGTTGATCACCTCAGTGGGATGGAACACAACATGTTCACGAAGAACAGCCACAGGCAAGTCTAAAATGACACTGAACATTGCAGAAATCCATAGCGGCCCATTTTCGTTTTAATTGCTGCCGTAGAGGTTGTGAATACACATCTGTCATTTCCGTTTCGTGAAAGAGGCCAGAAAGTTTTATGTAAAATATATCTTACCACATCAGTCTCCTTTGAAGTGCTTCCTACGACCATGATAATCTGTTCCAGGAGCCGGTCATAAGCACATTTCAAAGCAGCACATCAAGCATTCTACCAAATGTACTTTGTGCTACACCTCAATGGCAAATTTGCCATGGCACCATTTTTCAACTGGCTAAGCTGCCTCTGATAAGTGTGCAATTTTTCATGATCTATTGGTTTTTAATTATGTCTATCAGCCCAGTGTAGCTGAGAGGAGTGTTAGCTTTACAGCTGGAAACAAACAGAAGACACTTAAATTATCTCATTCCATTTTAATTAGAGGCTGTCAGTGCAAAAGAAATCCTGAGTCATGTTGCCCAACTTCATGCTCCCTCTAAGCCGTGGAGTCTTGTGAGCAAAAATTCTTCTTTGTGAGCTACCGGCATTAAAGCTGTGAGCGAGCGATTTGGCTGCTGCAGAAACTAGTTTCATCTGGAGCCATCCTTCCTGAGCGAAGACAAAAATGTGTGAGCTGGAGGCTAAAAAAACTGTGAGCTAGCTCACACTAACTCAGCTTAGAGGGAACACTGGATGTAACCAGCACCACCTAAATGGATATTACTCCTAAAAATAGTTACCTCACTGCGCTTTGTTTTGGCCTACAAGCGACAAGTCTGGAATCCCTTAAATTTAAAGTTAAAGGCACTTTAAAAAAAAAGAATGCATACACACATCTGCACATTTTTACCTCTGATAAACAGGTTTTCCCATTTTTTTTCTATTTCTTCAAAACGCTTCAGAACTATTTTGAACAGGAACTACAATGGAACAAAGAAATTGCTGTATATACACCACAGGAAGTTATATTTCTTTCAAATCAGTTTCAGCTTTCTTAGGAGCACCTGTCTCTTTCTTAACTTACAGCTCCCAACCGCAATGGCAAAACTGCATGTTGCATAGACCCCCTTCTGCAGATTATGACCTTCTGATCTTGTGGCAGATTTCAGACTCTTCTAATCTTTCTGCCTGACAACTAAAAAGCTTTCTAACTTGCCAATCCATCTGTTCCGATACGACGATATCTTCTGAATGATCTAGAATATTCATGTAGCTAACAGTACTGCAGTGCATCACAAAGCCATAACCAGAAATGTGCAGCACAAAAACTGGTTCCTAGAGTTTTCATTAAAAAGTAGATTCAATACCATAGTGGGAAATGGCAATCAGACAGCGGTCATGCAGATTGACGCTTTCCCTTCTATGTGTACGACTTAGCCATTATTAGCATTGGCAGGAGAACAGCCCTGCTGGTTACAACCGTCTTACTCTACGGCAGGAGTGGCCAAACTTGCTCATCGTAAGAGCCACATCGAATAAACGTCAGATGTTTGAGACCCGCAAGACATTAACAAATATCACACACACATTTTTATTTTAAAATATGCAGATTTGATTTTTTTTCTTAACATTAGACGAGACTGCCAAAAATAAAAACAAAAGGGCTACAGACAGATATCGATAATGATATTTATTTGTCCAATGAGATTTTTTAGTTTGCTAATGAGATTTATTTGCCTGATAGAGAAAGAAAGAGGTGGAAAGAAAGAATGAAAGAGCTGGAAAGAAAGAGAGAAAGAGAAAGAGAGAGAGAGACAGAGAAACAAAGAAAGCAAATAGATGGGAGGGAAGGAGAAAAAGCATGCCTCCCCTTCGCTTCCCCAGCTACCCTGCTGGGAGCCGCACAATATGTGTGAAAGAGCCACATGTGGCTCCCAGGCCACAGTTTGGCCACCCCTGCTCTATGGGGATTTAATTCTGATGCAGGTAGTAACACTATGGCAGTACCAACATAAATATAAGGTGGACTGGATATTTTGAAGAGCCAAAATCTCTGTAATAAAGTGAAGGTTTGTGAAGCATAATTTTTCAAGTCACTTTTGTCTCTTTGTAGGAGAGTCAGAACAAGGCCAGCAAATACTTAAGCTTAAAAATCGATATCAAGGAATACAGAAAGACAGAACGGCTTTTTGAGACCAAGTTTATGAAACTGAAATAGGCGTACTCGAAAAGATTAGGGCATCTTTGTTTTAAGAGCATTCACGTACATCCTTGTCATTTGCAGAGGCTGGTATCATGAGCCTTTTTGTTTCATTCATTTTCACAGCTGTATTCTAAATTTGTTTCTTTCATTCCATGTTCAAATGATACATTATTTATACACAATTAACACTAAAATAGGCATTAATTTTAACGATAATCATTGTGATTGGGGGGTAAAGACAACTGTAGTTTAATCCCATCTGGGGAGAACTCAGGTAAAAAAAGTGAGATTTTCTAATCCAAACCGCATGTTCATGAAATTCAGTAAGCACCTTACTTGGTTTCTTTTAAAAATGTATGTCTTGCCTTTTAGCCTAAATCCTCAAGGTGGCTAACCTAAACTAGCACAATTAAAGCTCTTCTGTACAAGATTGAAGACTGTAAAACCAGGATTACAGCAAATGATGAAAAGTAGAAAAATAGGTAATCCGTTAAAAACTCCAGAGAATAAAACTGTCTTGGCGCTCATGAGTTGTGAACATAAGCATTAAAAGCAAATGCCCCTATGGATAGTACTCCATGACCAGTCAGAGTAGGTATCTTCTGAAGGTAGGATACCTGAAGAGGGACTCTAAGGCTGAGGACAGACTGGCAAACTGTTCCGAGGTTTCCCATTCACACAGCCCGGACTGCTGCCAGAGCATACTGGGCAGAGCCACGCGGGAGAGTTCAGACTGCTGCCCCAGAGGCGCGCTGTATGCGGCGTTTACCCATTAATTCATCTGTGGTTGTATGTGCGCATGAGCGTTCATGCGCACAAGCGCATTTTGCCAATTGGGGGAGGACCCTGCAGCGCCGTCACCGCATTGGGCAGCAGAGCGGAGCACGGCCAATCATACCGCTGCTGCCTTCTGCCCAAAGCGGGTTGCTCCTGGCTTATCGGCGGAGCATTCAGACTTCCCGGAAGCGGGGAAACACGGGACACACGCGCGCTTTTGGTATTTGCTACCGGTTACATGAGGTATCTTTTTAACGCGGCAGTGGTTGGCTACAGGTGAGGGACGCCAGGCAGATGTGCCTGTGTGAACACCCTGTTTACTGCAGGTTTGAAGCATCGCTGAAAAGGATCCCTACTAGGGCAAATTGCCAGTTTTGAACTCAGCCTAAAATAGAGGATTCTGTGGGAGTAGGTGGTCTTTCAGTAATGATTTTGGTCTCAGAGCAGTGCCACCACCAGTAGCATTCAGAGTGGCAGGCCCAGTCTACCAAGTAGTTATCATCTCTTAGTCTCATATAATCTTTTTGTTTTTTTAGCTTCTAAGTATTTAATCTTTTATTGAAGAGTAGTTTACAGAAGAGTACTTTTAGTTAAGGTTAAGAATATTTAGAAAAATAAACTTCAATTTATATTTTTTATTTAAAAATAAATTGTGGCGGTGCCAGTACTGAGTACCGGCACCGGGGGGGGGGAGGACTCTCCCAAGTCCTGAGGAGGCATAACCTTAGATAATGCACTGCCACCTATTATCTAAGTCTGTGTAACCTTAGATAATGCACTGCCACCTATTACCTAAGTCTGTGTAACCTTAGATAATGCACTGCCACCTATTAAACAATCTACACAAAGTATTTCTTGTTGTGCCAGTACGGATTATAGTATATTAACAGTTGCAGCTTCATATAAACCTGAAGGACCTACATTATTCTTGAGTTAGAATTAAGTACCAGTATGCCAATAAAAGGTATGACTGACTGACTGACTGAATTAAGCACCATCCAAAGTTTTCTGAAGGCACACAAAGGCAGAACAACTGTTAAGGCCTACACAGACTTACCATATTTTATTTTTCCAGACAATAACTGATTTTCTGAGGACTGAAAGACACAATACCTTGAAAACGTCACAAGATCGTCATAAGTAGTTCATTTAATTGGCAAAATTGGTGGGTTTTTTTAAAAAAAATACATGATGCAAGCAGAGAGATCTGTGAAATTCAGGCATTCTGAGATTACCTCTTCAAAACATAATTGACAGAATCAAGCACATCAGGGAAGAAGGGACCTAGCCTGTCCTGGCTTCCCCCTGGCATGCTAGTTTCTACGTGCAAGGAGTTTTGATGGGAGGCAGCTTTCAGACACGTCATCCATCCCCTGCTGCCTGAAGTAGTACAATCCCTTCAGGAATGTAAAATGTGCTTTTATTGACTGAGTAGACTGTCTGCTTGAGATATAAAGAAGGAGAACAAGGGATCAGTCAGAATCTTCCAGCTTCTGTCTGTCTCACTATATCTGGGGAACATACTTAGAACAAACAAACACAATGTGGATGAATATAATGAAGTATTATTAGATGGGAGTAAAAGGGCAGCAAAAATCATGCATAGTTAAAATAAGCCTGAAAAATCACCCGTATTATTCATTACAATTATATGAGAGAAGGAACTAGAAGCAGGATTTCTCTGATGAGCTGTTTAAGTGATCTGGCAGTACAGAAAGCAAGGCCTGTACAGACCCTTGGATAGGAAACCCTTGGGAATCACATTTAAGAGATGGGTTTTATATATAATGACCTTTTCATAGTTAATAGTCCATAGTTAATTCAAATATACATGGGTATCCTGAAAAGTGAGTGAAAAATTCTTGCCTGTAGAGAATTTACATCAAAAATTACTATTACATTCCAAGATACCCTTAGTAAAGGTAAAGGTTCCCTTGCTCGAAAGCCAGTCGAATCCAACTCTAGGGTTGCGGTGCTCATCTCCGTTTCCAAGCCGAAGAGCCACGCTGTCCGAAGACGTTTCCATGGTCATGTGGCCGGCATGACTCAACACCAAGGAGCACGGAATGCTGTTACCTTCCCACCGAAGTGGTACCTATTTATCTATTTGCAATTTCTTGCTTTCGAATTGCTAGGTTGGCAGGAGCTGGAACTAGAGACAGGAGCTCACCCTGTCATGCGGCACCCGGGTCTCGAACTGCTGAACTACTGACCTTCCACAGCCTGCAGTTCAGCATCTTAACCACTTGAGCCACCACAGCTCCTAAGATACCCTTATACCTTACCAAATTACCAGGTTTGCTGTTCTCAAATCAAGCCAGACATTTAGAGGTCCATGTCATGAAACACAGTGGCCAGGATTCAATGATACATGCTGGTGGCACACTGGGGTCTCCCCACCCATATCAGTATCTTGCAGGAAAAAAACCCAGCCCCTCACAAGCTCATTGACCCATCAGAGTAGTACCACATAAGGCACAAGAACTACTCCCACAAGAAAATATCATTCCCTCACATATGCACCGAAATATATTCCACTCATGGATAAAGCTCAATGCCTGGATCCCAGGCACTATTCTTCCAAGAGCCAACACAAGGAAAATTAGACCCCAGTGATCTTTTATTATTTCAGAATTTTGAATACCTTTGCACTTGAACTGTACCATTGCAACTGTTCTCAGCCACAAATTGAAGGCAGCATGCCATTTCCAGACCTGTTGGCAAATTAACTTGTTCCAGCTATTCTCAGTGGTGCCATCATTATCTGGAAAACTGTGTTCAAATGAAGAATCAATAAATAAATATGGAGAAGAAATTTAAAGAAAACAAAGCGCCGCTAATATTGCAGGACTATAATGAACTCATAATTCTCAAAGGCAATGCAGAGATGTCTGAGTTCACAAGGCAACTCACTCAAAGACAAGTAGGTATGAATAGTTCATTCCAAACGTAAGATGTTTCAGTATTGCAAAGACACGTTACAGGGCACAAGACCATTTTGCAATACTGTTTTATGTTCCTGGTGCCAAACCGTAGGCAAATATAGTACTGAGCTAGTAAGATACCTTCCCAGTAAAGATGGGTGTCCTGAAAGGCTTAAATATAATAATATATCAGTCACTTCTGCTGAATTCAAGAACTACTCAATCCACCTCTAAAACCAATTTGCCAGTTTCTGCAACAGCTCGGGGCGGGGTGGGGAGAATCAATAAAATTATACCGGATTCACTTGCTTAGCAAATGACTACTAAATCCACACCCCAAGGAGCCAAAAAGTAATTCTACTTCATTAGATTTCAGAATAAAGTGTTGGTTCCATAAAAAAAATTTTTAGCACAGGATCAACCTAGCAGTTCGAAAGCAAGAAATTGCAAGTAGATAAATAGGTACCACTTTGGTGGGAAGGTAACAGCGTTTGTGCGCCTTGGTGTTTAGTCATGCCGGCCACATGACCACGGAAACGTCTTCGGACAGCACTGGCTCTTCGGCTTTGAAAAGGAGATGAGCACCGCAACCCTAGAGTCGGATTCGACTGGCTTTCGAGCAAGGGAACCTTTACCTTTACCAAAGCATGTCAGCAGATCTGTAAAGTATGGCATATCTGCCCTGACATAGCTACAAAGCAACAGATGTATAATATTTTTTTAAAAAATCTTGCTCCTGGACTTCTGAGGCCTAGTGCAGAAAGCTGAGGATGTAGTAAGACTGTTCCTGGATAGTACCTGTTCAGATTGCAGGTGACAGACTGCATGACTGAATGCAAACTGCTTGATTCCCTATATACAGAGAACAAGATGACACGCCAAAAGGTCTAGCCTAGCCTTCTCACTGATTTGGTAGATATATATGTTTACAGATTGTCTTTCCATGGGACAGGTCGCACACATACACCACACACTCTATTTTTGCTTCAGTCTGACACAGTACAGTCTAGGAGCAGTTTCATCACCCAGTCTACTGTTTATGTACACTGGGCCTGAATGTGGAAGACACCAATAACTGTGGCTCACTTAAGTCCCATCAGCTTGTTTTAACGAGGAAATAAACGAAGAATCGCAAGCACGCTTGAATTTATCTTACAGAAAGCAACCTGTGCGCTCACATTCAACACTGTGTTTAGGCTCCATTTACATCTACTGTCATGAAGTCATAAAGACGCTTTCCTCATACATGCCCCAGAGAGCACTACGGTCGGGGTCCCAGAATCGTTTGACCCTCCCTGGTCCTAAGAAAGCCAGGCTCACTATCACCAGGGCCAAGGCCTTTTCAGTGGCAGCTCCATACTGGTGGAATGAGCCCCCGAAGGAGATCAGGGCCCTGTGGGACCTCTCACAGTTCCGCAGGGCCTGCAAGACGGAGCTCTTCCACCAGGCCTTTAAATAGGAGCCGCCCCGACTATCACCACCAATTCTCGGCTTGATGGCCAGCTTGTGCAAAGAACATCGAGAAACTGGAAAATGTACAAGTACGCTGCCTTGTATAATTAGTGAAACATCAACAGCACTTATTATTATTATTATTGATATTGAATTGTTTTACGAGGATTTTAGTGGATTTTAATTGCTATTTATTTATTTGTAAAATGTTTTAATGAATGTAAGTTGCCCTGAGCCTGCAAATGCGGGGAGGACAGGGTATAAGTTGAATAATAAATAAACAAACAAATCTATGTCTCACACACATCCTGCCCAAATGACTGTCCTCAACTGCCCTTACCTATTCCCAGTGGATGACCAGGTCATGCACTTCCCAGTTTCCATCTAATTATGGCTTCTCCTCTGCCTTGCTTACTCTCCAGTGACTTCACAAAACCAAGTTGATTTGCACATCTCTCTTATGAGAGTTTTTCTGAAGGTTGTCCATTTTTTAAAGAAAAAGACAGACTCAAGCCATGTTTCAACCATGCAGCCTTGGGCCTAAACTCACACATGCACACTGATTCCTCACTGAAGTCATAAATAACAATTTGCATGTGAAAATATGGACCTCTGTGCCACCCAATTTAATCCCCCAAAATATTTTTCAATGTAGACCATTAAAACGTTTGGCTGAGTCCTCTCCTGGAAGATGATCCTTTGTGTCACGGGGTAGGTCCTTGCTTGCAGACGGCACAATCTGAAGCCACTACTCACTGGCAAAAATGAACCGTTCAATGGTGATACAAACCCAGAGACCAACCATGCAATAAACCCCAGGGCCAACTCTGTCCCCATACCCACTGAAGGGAGACTATCACAGGTTCCAGCAGCTTCAAGGGCTGCACATCCTCCAACATGATGTATGCGGCCATGTGCCAGCAACACCCTTCTGGTCATTTATTAAGCAGAACTCGACAGTCTCTACAAAGGAGAATAAATGGACATAAATCAGACATTAAAAATGGAAACACTCAGAAACCCACGGGGGATGTTTCAATCTCTCTCTACGCTCAATGACAGATATAAAAACTGCAGAGCTTGAGCAGAACAGTTTCCAAAGGAGGCTCTATCAAGAAACAGCCAAGTTGGAATTCACATGAAGATGCAACACCTTAGACTCAGTAGAGGGGGATGAGAAAGTCACGTCCCCAAGGCAAAAATCATTCCACTCTAGTGGATCCAAGCCTATGTAAACTATTCAGATTCATCCTACTATTTCATCAGCCATAAGGCATAGTCCATACAGGACAGTTTTCACTAGATCTTGCTTTCAGACAGGCTCTGCATTGTTATGTAACACTCTCGCCTTGGGAAATTTCTGACTTCTCTTTGAAACAGCTCCCATCCACCCACTCACTCAGCTTTCAGCTGTGTGTAGCTTAGAGAGGTAAGTAATAATAAAATTTACTGCATATAGCAAAAGGCCATTAAAAGCTTGTGAAATTAAAAATACATAAAATGCAAGGGTTAACAAGAGAACAACAAGAACAGGTTAGATTAAAATTAATAAGGATCAAAAATACAAATTAGGCCCCAAGCACAACTTTAGCGTGAATGTTCAGAGCAGCCAATGGAAACAATGGAGCCATGCAAGCGACATGCAAGGTCTACAACAGCTGCTGGGCCTGGGCCAAGGCTGCCCCAGGAATTAAGGCTGCCCCCAAAGGTAGTAAGAGCTACGCTTCTGACAGAAAGGGCAGAGCAAGGCATCATGGGGAAGGTCCACTCCTTCTGGGGGTCCACAGCAACAGGTTTTCGGATATGATGACAGCAGTTGGCATAATTTAGAAATGGAAGGCTGTGAAAGCTATTCTAAGTTTATGAAAAGTGATGTCAGAAAGGTAACAGGCTCTGCTGTGATGCCTTTTGATCGCTTCAAACCATGGGGAAAATCTGGAGCTGGGGTGTGGCCTGGCTATCCAACATGGCACCCATAAAGTCTGGAACCGTCCAGAGTGGAATGTGCTCTCCATCAACTCAAAGTAACATTTTATGTATCTGACAAAGTAGGCTGTTGCTCATGAAACCTCATACCACAATAAATTCAGTAGCCTTTATATTAAGGTGCCTCAAGACCATGTAATTTTGAGTCCAGCAGACTAACACTGTTAACCCTCTGCAATCCACTGCGACCAAGTACTGAGCAACCAAGCAGTGTAAATGAATGTGTCAAGCAGACCTGACAGACAGCTAACCGCTTATGTTGACATCACTGTGATCACGGGGACACCTCCAGAGGAGTGAAGGAAACATCCGTGCACGAGACCAGAACAAGAAAGGCCAGAGACACTAAGAAATGCAAAGCACAATATATAAATGAGGATGTCTGGCAGTACAGATGCTACACATAAATTGTGCTCCAACCACCGCAAAAAATGTGCACCCATGCCAGGGGGAAAAAAGGAATAGTAGTCGGTCCAAGGTTACTTTGCAGTGTAGGCAGTGAATAATCAGCGGTGGAAAACAAAAAAGAAAGTTAAAATTCATATATAGGATATTACTGTCTACCTTGGGGAAGGATAGAACGTTGATGCTTGTCACATTCCAGTGGTAAAGCCTGCACTGACTCGTAAGGTGCAGGATCAGGGGGTTTGCTTTCTGCAGAGTTGTGGGTTTTTTGCTCAGAGGGACTGGAAACAAATTAACAACAGGTACTGTGTTTGAAATTCCAGCCAGACTTTGTAGACCAGAATGCAGTCCTTGCAGGCATGATAAATGATAACCGTAAGGGCAGCCATACCACACTGCAATGCCTCTGAGAGGCACCTGGGTAGTAAATCAGGATAATGAAAATTAGAAAGCTATAGCTTCAAAGACTTGCATGGGGCTGCCAAGGGCCTATATGCTCCTAAAGTCCTTTGCTTTCTAAGCCTACTAACACACTTTTCTGCAGGATGCAATTTACATCTAGTCCCATATGCCAAAGTAGGCTCACACCTTTTGCTCTTCAGTGGAAAAAAAAATCAACACTCAATTGCCAGGCACTAAATACGTTATCCCTAATTTTTTTAACAGGAAAGACAGGAATCAGCACAACCCACTGGACTTAAGGAGAGGGAAGGGCTGTGGCTCAGTGGAAGAGCATCTGCTTGGCAGGCAAGGTCACAGGTTCAATTCCCGGCATCTCCAATTGAAAGGACTAAGTAGTAGGTGATGTGAGGTCAGCCTGAGACCCTGGAGAGAAGCTGCCAACCTGAGTGGACAATACTGACCTTGATAGACCAGTGGTCTGATTCAGTATAAGGCAGCCGCATGTATTCATGTGATAGACTTGAGAGGCTTGGCTCCAAATCCTAATGTGGCTCATTGTGTTTCCTGTTCACAATCAAGGAATATTTATGGCATATCAACATTCTTATTGCAACTGCTTCTCACAGGACAGGTTGTGCAAACAGTATTATACATGATCACCCTTGGCTAGCAACTGTGAAAGCTGTCTCTGCACCGGGAATCAGCACATCTCCCAGGCAGGAAAACCCAAAGCTGTCATTTCCAACACAGTGATGAAAGGATCTTACACTTCCAATTTTTGTACAGAAGGCCTAAGGTCTTGGTTCTCCACATGAAGATGACACCAAGTGCAATGAAGGAGATTCAGGAACTTTTAGGATAATTTTTACCATGCATCTCTAAGGGCCAGACTTAGATGTGAGAGCATCCACGGGTCCAGCACATGGACGTCACCACCATTTTAGAGAGCTTTGGAAATGTTGCAAGGGACCAATCAGAATGCAGCAGATGGAGGCACTCTTGCTCCCTCCAAGCTTTGTCAGATGCTGAAACAGTTGTGGGGGGAGGGGGAATGCAGCATTTTGGCACTTGGAAATAAGAATTAATAGTATTACAGAGTTTAATGCCACCATCACGTCAACTAATACTTAGGGTTGCCAGCAATGTTGCTAGGCAGAATTGGGCTCACTGTATGGAGCCACACGGTATGGCGGTATGGATTCAGTACCGGTCTCTCTTAGCAAGCATCTAGGCCTCATGCATCATCATGTTGCCATCAGAATATACCAAGGTCTAGACGCTCGGGGATGGCCTATCAAGAAGCAAAAATTCATTTTGGTGGCGGTCACACGTGCGAGATAACGCAGGGGGCGGGAAGCGAGGCTATTTCCCCCAGAGGAATTTGACCCATGGTTGTGCGATCACACAGTCCTTTGAAGCTGCGGAGGCAGCCTGCCACTGAATGATCAGACACAGTTGTGGGTGAGTCAGGGTTTTTTTTTTGCTGTTTGTTCCCGATGTGCTTAATCAAGGAATCGATTAATCACATCTCAGCACTGAGGGCTCCCTATGGAATGTGTGATGATGCACACACTGAGAAGGGGGGAACAACGGTACGGAGTCGGGATCAGACCATCCCGACGCCATGACAGCGCACTGCAGCGATCAGACAGGAGAAAGTCCGTCCATGGCCCGTAGCAACCCGTTTGCTACTAGTCTTTCCCTGGAGTTTTTTAACTGCGCTTCTGCAGTGGAGCAAAACGGGTTGCTGACAGGTGTGGGGCGCTTCCCAGATGTTCGTGTTTGATCGCGCCCTTGAAATCTGCCCGGCATTTGTGCCTATGGCGCAGCTAATTGTGCATGTGATCGCACCCTTTATTTATTTCATTTATCCTCCATCTTTCTCCCCAGTGGAGACCAATGCTCCCTCTAAGCTGTGGAGTCTTGTGAGCAAAAATTCTACTTTGTGAATGACTGGCATTAAAGTTGTGAGCGAGTAGTTTGGCTATTGCATAAATTAGTTTGCTCTGGAGCCATCCTTCTTGAGCCAAGACAAAAATGTGTGAGCCGGAGGCTAAAAAACTGTGAGCTGGCTCACACTAACTCAGCTTAGAGGGAACACTGATGGAGACCCCAGGTGGCTTATGCAATTCTTCCCTCCTCATTTTATCCTCACGATAACAACCCTGTGATATAGATTAGGCTGAGAGTGTATGACCGGCCCAAAGTTCACCCAACGAGTTTCCATGGCAGAGCAAGTATTTGAACCTGGTTCTCCCACATCCTAGTCTGACACTCTAACCACTATGCCACACTGGCTCTCATAAATGAACTGAACAACAAATTAAACTTTGGACATTTGAGGAAAAAAAACTTGCTGTCTTCTTACAAATATTACATCAGGGCAGAAGGTTTTTCTCAATCCTTCTGTTGTCCAAACGATGACTATGTAAATTAAGCCTAGTGATTTCTTATAATAAAGTGACAATTAAATAGGTACCTTCAGTATATGTTCAACCACAGCCTTTTAAATTCTGCTCATCATGACAAAGACAATGTTTCCATCACTGAGGTCTGATTCTCAAAGCAGTCAGTGGAATAAATGAGAGTTACATTTGCCTGACTAGAATGGGCTTTGAATCAGGACAGCATAAAGTACCTCAAAATAAACATCAGATAAAACTTAAAGGCGCACTATCAACATTAATTCAATCACATGTTTTCATTTCAGTAAAAACAAAACCTAGAAAATGAAAGCAGATCTGCTATATTGACATGGGTCTCCTTTTCAGCATGTGGAATCTAAAAATATCCCTGTAAGGTCAGACAAGCTTTAAAAAGGCAACTGAATCTCTATGTGGGGGAAAAAATCAGAAGTTTACCAAAGTTCGGAACAAAGATTATAATAGTATAATGTATTCTTATTTATTTTCATTACCCACCCCTCCCCACATGGACTGAGTTATTCAGGTGGTATGTATCATTTAAGAAATGTGTTCCTTCACAATAAAGACCGAGTCTCTTCTCTGATTATTGCAACTTCATTGGTAAGGAGGGAGTTAAATGTTTTTAATGCACTTTGAGAGAAAAAACTTGTGTGCCTGATCAATAACATCCTGCTAGGCTGAAATTAAATGAGTTCTCAAAAGAAGCTAAGGACAAAAAGAACAAAACGTTCATTTCTCTTTCTAATGTGAAAAGGAATGATGAAAATAGTGTGAAGGACTTGATTCTACAAAGCACTTTCACCAATGGGATTAGGATCTGGACACTTTAGTCCACTGGAAATTGTTTGGTACTCCAGGCCATTACAAATAAAGAGGATTTCCAATGATGCCACACCAAATCTCCTGTGGCTTAAGATTTTAAGTGAGGCTTTTTAATTAAAACTTGGGCTGAAACCATATATAGTATTAATTTTAATTAAAACCACATCCATGACAAATCTAAACTTGCTATGAACTGATTTAACATAAGACAACTATCCTGTAATTTCTCTTGGAAAGCAACACAATACATGCCTTCCTTACACAACTTTTACTCAGATGAGCAATACAGCTAAAAGGAGAGACCTCAGTTGGATCACTCAAAATTATTACCTACTGGCGTTCAATAGCATATATCACTATCTGTCTGAGAGAGTATATACACATGAAGTCTAAGGCACTGTTTGATGCTGCCCCCTTTTGCCAAACAAAGTCAACAGTCTACACCCGTCCAAAAAAAAAAAAATATGTTTTCCCAGCTTTTACATTTTTTTCCAGAGAAACATGTACATGCAAAATTATCATGTAAGCCTAATAGATAATGCAGAGGGAGGCAGGTGAAGAGAAATAAACCAAAGTTATAAAGATCTAAGGGACACATATCTAAAAATTGACTGCAAGAATGGCATTAATTTTTTTTTCTTTTTAAGCAAAAACCATTTCAGTTACTATGCTACTGTGTACCCCCACCCCTGTATACTGTGGCCTCATACCTCGCCAGGCCCGTAGCAAGGTGGGGGAGAGAGGGGCAACACCCCCTCCCAAATCTGCTACGCCCCACTTCTAACCCAAGGTGAGGTGCAGGAGAGATGCAGCCCGGGATTGGGGCCACCGGGTGACCATAGGCAACTCCTGCTGGCTGCGCTCCTGCTCAGCCGGGAGCAGCAAGTAACCAGCCAGAAAGCTGGGCTGGTGTGGTATAAGCCTAAGAAGGACTCAGTGGGTCTGGGAGGAGTGGAGGCGGTGGTACTGCTGCTTGGGCACGTGGCATGCTGGTGGAGCTCCAGGGCAGGCTGGCAGCTCCTGAGCACCGAGCTGCAACGGGATCCCAGGCAGTCCCCCAACCCCAATCCCCGGAATCTTCCCTGGAAATCAGGGGGTGGGGAACTCAACATGGCTTGCTAATATTGGTGGCAGGAGGAGCTGCAGTGGTGTGAGTGGCAGTGGCTGGGCAGGTGGGCTGTGTTTCTTCAGGCAGCATGGCCAGTGCAGGGTGCAGGTTCAGTCTGGGGAAGGCGCTGCCTGCCCAGCTAGAAACAAGCCAGCGCTCAGTCAGGCAGCATCCTTGGAAATCTCTGGCTGCTGCTGCTGCTGCCACCACCACGGTGATTCCGGGGCTCCACAAGGGTCTAGGGAGGCAGCTCGGCCTGGCCCGGGGCTGGGAGGGCTTTGCACAGCTACGGGGACAGAGGGAAGGAGCAGAGGGGAAGGGGAAATGAAAGGGCTTTCTTTGTTTTAATTTAATTTAATTAGTGGCCCCAGCACCCTGGCACCCCCTCCCCCAAAAATTCCTGGCTACAGGGCTGTACCTCACTTTGGTTTTACAGGCACTCTCGGGGCTTTACTACAGACTTGAACAAACTACACCACAGCAAGAACGGAACAAGCAAAGCCTGCTTCTTTCATACCTCATTGCTCACACCAGGACTGCCAGGAACCTCCGGAGGAAAAAGTTTCTCTCTAAATCTGCCTTCACACCACCCTGACCCAATGCAAACCTTATATAAAAACAAATATTTTGCCAGGATGCATGGGCCTCAGGCTACACTGGCTCCAAAGGTGATCAGGACCACCGGATTTTGTCCTCCTTGACTCTCTTCTTCACAGCACCGGCCAATGCCAATTCATGAATCTGTCTATGCCTGGCATAGGGTCAAGATTCACTAGGCAGAAATCTCTTCCTTGGGCTACCATACATACATAAATCCAGTGCCTCCTTGAAAACTTTCAGAGAAAGAATGCCACAGAGAGTTTACTGCCCCACCAAATAAGCTTCTGCAATCACAGATAATAATCTGCTCCATAGCTACTGCTTTAAAAAAAAAGAGTTCACCAATCGCAAACATGCTTCCGGTAATATGCAAGACAAAATATTTTACCATATCTTTATGATCCCCCAAAAAATATTTGATTGGATGCCGAGATGTAGTAAAACTCACCTCACTACACAGCTGGACGATATAAACAGCTACAGATATCAATCATTTCTCTCATGCACCAGCTGGGTACACTTTGTAAAACAGACTGTCAATTACCAGAAGGCACAGCCTGTTTGGAAAAAACTTCTATTGCAAGTTTGGCTACTTCCATACCTATAGAAATCATGCTCCATGCAAGCAGCCCTTTTGACTGTTTGACTGTGGTGGTGAACTTCCCACAGATGTTCTCCTGGTCTTGCCCACCCTTTCCAGCCCCACTGGGTGCACCCCCAAGGGCTCAGAAAGCTCAACTTAGGATACTTTGGAGACTGCTTGGCGATCTATCCCTGTTCTTTTTCTCTCAGCTCCTACTGTGCAACGCCCACACCCCGGTAACAGAAACCAAGTCTAAAATAACATCCACATATACACAAAGGTCTCTCCAGAATTAAACTGCATCCCAGCCCAAGCCTCCACACCGCCCAGTACAACTTCTCACACACATAAAACATGAGGTCAAGGGAAAAGGACATCTTTCCAGAAATTCTGACGCATGCATAGGACCGTCACATTATTGAATATCAAATATACACAAGGACGTGTACGCATACTGCTGCACTAACGCAAATGACGCATGGATGCATAAATATATGTTAGGTGTCGTCACCCCCATCTACAATGCACACCAGAGCGCTGCAAACGCAACATCACAAAGGAAGATCCCTTAAACTCAGTCGCTTGTCTTTCCGGTCACCATGACAAACAGCCTCAAGACTGCTCACAGGAACGCAGCGATTAAGTAAAGGCTAGGGTCCAACAAAGGACCTTGTCTTTTGTTGCTTAGTTCAACCTCTCCAAGTTGGTCGTACATTCACCAGGTTTTCTGCAGGCTGAAACTGCAGCCACCACCACCACACATGTGGACACAGAGACCCTTATGAAAATTCAAAGATCTGGGACTGGGGGACCCCGCAGAGCTGCAGAGTCCAATCTCCCAAGTTCCATGCAACTGGGATTCTCTCAAACAACACAGATAGATAGACATTTATCACGGTGGCAGATTCTCTCAGACAACGGACACTGCTTATGCTCTACATCAGCAGTCATGGTCTGAAATAAGGGACGCTCCCTTACAAAAAAGAAGCTTAAAATAGGAGAGTTCTGGGAACCTCTTAGCACCTCCAATCTACAGCAGAAGAAATAATTTCTAAGCAATCCCTTCTTCCCTCCTGCTGGGTATATTTTTACAGAGCATGAAGGGGGGGGAAATGTGTCTCTCTTCTCTTCTGCAGTTCTCTCAGCACCTTTTCTTTAGCATAGGCTGGGTGCTCATCTGAAGACGTGGTCACTTACCCCGGCCCACTGAAGGGGTGATAAGGGCAATAAACATTAAATACATCCACACAGCGGGAATCCACCGGAATCCCTTAACACTTCTCGTCTAAAATGCTTCCAGGCTCAATGCGTAGCCTCCAGTGATCTATGTTACTTTGCAGGGTTATTAATCATGCAACCCAATCCGAGAGAGGGAGGAAAAGTTTTAGTCAGAGAAGACAGAAGGAAAGAAACGTGTGATTCAAGAAGATGTTGCAGAAAAGAAGCAGCTATTTAAGAACCCTGAGTAATTTTGTTAAACGCCAGCAGACCTGACTGCCTCCCACCCTGCTTTCTTTCTGCCGTTTGATAAAGACGGTTTTTCCTTAGTTGCTCTCATAGATAAGACACAAAGAGACCGAGTCAAGTTAACTCTTCTATGAACAGTTTTGATATGTACACATCAACAATACTGGTGTGTTTCAAAGATCACTGGAGTCATCCACCCTCCCTTCCTTCCAATCCAAACCACCACCACCCATCTCAGGCCATTGAATAACCAAATATTTAGAAAGAGGAGCGAAGAAAAATCCCAGACCTTGTCCAAACTTCAGGCTCATTCAGCCGGGATCCTTCTCTTTCCTGCCTGCAGTTCAATCAATCCCACAAATCAGGGATGGCACAGAAAGGGGGGGGTGTAATTTGAGAAAAAGAAAACTTTACCTTTCAATCAGAACCAGATCTTGGGGTGGGTGGGGGGAAGCTTTTCAAGAAAAC
Source organism: Gekko gecko (assembly GCA_029375565.1). Classification (NCBI taxonomy): domain Eukaryota; kingdom Metazoa; phylum Chordata; class Lepidosauria; order Squamata; family Gekkonidae; genus Gekko; species Gekko gecko. The sequence goes on along the minus strand of JAPDNY010000003.1, from coordinate 70,448,597 downwards.
AAACCCTGTGTGGGAGACAGCCCTCATTTCACATAAGGAAGTAAAGAGTCACAAGTGCTGAAATTCCACATGTTTCAAGAGCCGAAGAGGGAGGTGGCAGGCTGGCAGTGTTTAATGTGGGGGGGGGATGGATTTTAAAAGTCCAAGTTGCGGGGGAAACCGGCGCTTGCCACTCTAACCTCCTGCTCTGCCCACCCCCCCACCCCCCGTCTCTTCCCAAATCAGTCAAGCTTCAGGAGCAGCCACCATAGAATCTGCTGCAGGACTGGCGCCCGGAGCTCTCAGCCCATTTGGAAGGTTCCGCCGCCTGCCCCTTGAGGAGCAGCCACATCCCGGATGAAGCAAGACACACACCCCAAATGCAGCAAGTGGATCCGCTCAGAAATGGAAGCCGGCAACTTTTACAATGTGTGGCCAGGGGGGGTCAGGAGCAGTGTTCCCTCTAAGCTGAGTTAGTGTGAGTTAGCTCACAGTTTTTTTAGCCTCCGGCTCATGCATTTTTGTCTTAGCTCAGGGAGGATGGCTCCAGAGCAAACTAATTTACGCAGGAGCCAAATCACTCGCCCACAGCTGTAATGTCAGTAGCTCACAAAGTAGAATTTTTGCTCGCAAGATTCCACCGCTTAGAGGGAGCACTGGTCAGGAGGGTCCCTGCCGGTCCTCCTGGACCGCCTCGGGTTTTGTTCCAAACTGGGAATTCTCCCCTCGCCGGATCCTCCCCTTCCTCTTATTTCCAACAATGCATGAAGCCAGAGAGCCATGCAAGCTTCCCTCCCTCCCTCCCTCCCTCTCCCTCTCTCTCCCCTCCGCTTTTGATCTTCATCAGGACGTGAGCGGAAAGTTAATGGACCACCCCTACCACAAAGGCAAATTACCATTTGAACAAAAAGAGAGAGAGAGAGAGAGATAAATATTAATATCTTTTGCTTCTCAATCGGCCCCTCAGGCATCCCACCCTGCCGTGTCCCCAAGCTTGGCTTTTTCTTTTCCCCCCTGCTTACAACACCGATTAACCGGACTGGGGGAGCGGGGAAGAGATTTTGGCGGAATCGGGGCATCGGCTGACCAAGCTCTTGGGTTCATTTCCTCTCCGGAGTCTGAGCGGCCGGGGGGGGGGGGGAGCCCGACCACCCTCGATCCCAAGCCCTTTCCTAAGCCCCAGGAGGATACGCGAATGGGGACCCATTAACCTGGGTCCCCTGCATGCCTAGGGCGACAACGCATCCCACCAGGGGGAAAAAATCACACACACACACCCCGGTCTTCTTCTCTGCGCTTTTGTTTCTGGCCGCTAAAACGGGAGAAGCCACACACAATCACCCAAGCAACAATCGCCGTTTCTTCCCCAGCTCCCTTCTTCTGCTTCTCCATCCTTTCCTTCCAGACACTTCGGGCCGATGCCTCTTCCACCACCCCCCGTCCCCCCAAACTCAAGTTCCTAAACTTTGCAACTTCCTCCTCCACATGAGCGAGGTGGTGGGGGGGGGAGAGAGATTCAATGCTTCCCCCTCTCGCATCCATGCCGCCAATCATGGTGGATACGGCTGGACTTACCCTTTTGTGATGCGTGCCGGACGGCGGCGGCGGCGGCGCAGACATTCACACGCTCATCTTGCCCCCGAAGGATGTTGTTGCCCGTTCCGGGGAGGGGGAGAGACAAGGGCGCCGAAGATCCCACCGGGAAAAGCGGCACTCCGCCGAAGTCCCACGATCCTAATAAGCCGCTCCAGAAAGCCAAGCGAAGCCAAGCAAGATCCCCCTGCAATCTGCAGGCGACTTGGGAGTTTCAGCGGGCGCCTGCCTTCCCAGTCTCCGCTTCCCAGCCAGGAGCAGCCCAGGCTCCTATCAGCAACGCTTCAGCCCTTTTTCCATCCGGAGGGGGGTGGGTGGGAGGGAGGGAGAGGAGGTGGAGACGGAGAAGGGGAGGCGGGAGGCGGGCGAGCGAGCGAAGGGGGCCGGCAACCCCACGCCGCGCCGATGTCAACTGACCTCTCCAGAGTTGGACGGGGCCGCTCGGCGAAAGGCAGCTCCCCAGCAACGAGGCAGGCGCCGGGCACTAGAGACGTGGGAACCTCTTGGCGAGAAGCCGCCGGCGCGTGTGCGGGGAAGAACGTGTCAGAGAGGCGCTTCAAACATTCTTGACTTTGATCGGTTTTCTTTGTCTTCGGTCCGCCAGGATGCGTCATTCGCATCCGTTACTCTCATCTGTAGCTGCTAACGCGTATTTCCTGGAGCGCTCGTTTATGGGGAACGTGGGTGGTTGTGTGTGTTTAACCAGCCGCGTGGATCCCGGTTTTGCACGCATGCAAGACTGCACGTTGAAAACAATAATCGTGCATGCACTCGGGAGGGGGGGGGTTGGGATCGGTGCTTGGGGGGTTGAGCAACGAAGGACAGGAACACAAAGAAAGGGGGGGGATTTCGCCTCGGGAATGTGCATTTGCTCGAACTCCTTAGGCGTGGAGCATTATTCAAAGCAGAACTGCTCGCGCGAAGGGGTCCTTACTGGGGAACCGGATTGAGCTGGCGGAGGGAAGAGTGCTGGAGGGAGGAAGCAAGGGGCGGCGAGGTGATCCTCGAAACGCCAGGAAGTCCCAACGACTGGAAACTTGAGCCCTGCAGAAACCCTCCTGTTCTGTCGCCCGAAGAGAAGCTGCAGCCTGCAAACGGAGGGTCCCCCCTGCCTGTCTCCCTACCTATCCGCTCCCTTTCTGGTGCTTTCAGTGCATGCGCAGGTGGCTTGCGCGTTGCAAAGGCGAGCGGCGAAGACTTGGCTTGGCAAGAGCAACCTGAACCGTAGAGGGCAGTAAGGGATTAATTAAAGAGTCTCCTCCTCGCGGGGTTATGGCCGCCGGCTCCTTTCGACGGCGCACTTCCAATGGAAGCCCTCGAAATCGCGGGGCGGCTCGAGGGAGCGATCCTGCGCCCTACCCCTTCCCTAAAAAACGTTTTGCAGCGGAGCGAAGTTTGGTTCCTTGCTCCGGGCACCGGCGCAAAGGGGGGCGCGCTTGGGAAGCAGCCTGCAGAACTCAGTCGGTCGGTCGCTGACTGGAAAGTGCAAACTTGCCACGGGTTCTTAACAGCAGTTTTCGTTGGAAGTGAATCCCGCTTCTTTCCGTGGAAACTTCTCGGTAAGCGTGTTTAAGCACCGCGGGCGAAAGGCTTCCCTCTCGTGCGCGCTTGCCTTTACTTGTGAGTTTCCACCACACTGTTTTGGCGGTCGATTTACGACGGCGGCCCCGCAGGACTTTCATAGCCAGGGAGGTTCACCGCGGTTTCTCTTTGCATGGCAACCCTGGAATTCCTTGGTGGTTTCTCATCCAAATAAAACCCACGGCCCAGACACCCCTCAACAGGTGAATGAACTGTGGAGGCCAAAGTCCTGCCTTCCCAGTTCTTGAGGCATGTTTTGAAAATCCGCTCTCTCTGAAGCAACACAAAAGGGTGGCTTTGCTTTCTCTTTTGCAGGCGCTTGAAAAGATTCGCAAACATTTAGAAATACTTCCGAGCATTACTTTGAAGGGTGGTTGTAGCGGTTATAGTCACGGTTCTGGGTTAGGCAATTTGGGGGTGGAGCCTAAGGAGGGCGGGGTTCGGGGAGGGGAGGGAACTCGGCCTGGTGTAATGCTATCCAGTCCTCTCTTGGAAGCAGCCATTTTCTTCAGGGGAGCTGATCTTGATGGTCTGGCTTGTAAGAGTGGGAGATTTCCAGGTGCCACCTGGAGGCTGATAACCCTACAACAGTGTGGGCCTTGACGAAGGACCCCAGCACAGCACACTGGCATCCACCAACACCTTTCCTAGTGCCTGACACTGAAAGTGGGCATCCTCAGGTGGGGCTTTCTGCGTGTTTGATGTTTGTGGTGTAATCCTGACAGTGGCTGTATGTAAAGAACTTTGTGCAAACAGAGTGGTAGTTTGAAAAAACACAGCAGGGCTTGGCTCTCACTAAATACAATTGGGCTGCAATCAATGTTCCCTCTAAGTTGTGGAGTCCTGTGAGCAAAAATTCTGCTTTGTGAGCTACTGGCATTAAAGCTGTGAGAGCGATTTGGCTGCTGCATAAATTAGTTTGCTCTGGAGCCATCCTTCCCGAGCTGAGGCAAAAATGTGTGAGCCGGGGGCTAAAGAACTGTAAGCTAGGCCACACTAACTCAGCTTAGAGGGAACACTGGCTGCAATGCTAAAATGCTTAATACACCTGTTATGTATCTGCATACATAAATGACTGAGCTAGGAGCTCAGTCCCATTTAAGCCTGGTATCGGAAAAGAGTAAATATGATTGGCTACTCTGCATAGTGGGCCAATCAGGTTACTAGTAAGGTTCTGGAGGGAGACATGGTGATTGGTTCTTATTTTGATGTTTTGATTGGTTCTGTTAGCAACTCAGGGCGTGGCTTTGCCAGCCCGGACAGTTTAAAAAGAGGGCCTGTTGCCCATCTGTTCTTATGTCGTTCTTACCTGTTGAATAAAGCTGGATCACTGTTGCGACCTGCTGCCTCGAGTGTCATATCTAACAACACCTAATTGAAACCTCTGTTGAAGTTATCAGATCTCTCCAGTATTAATGTGTTTTTATAATTCAGGCAGACCTGTAGCCCCCAGGGGTCCACGGAGCAACGCTCCCTTCCTTCTCCTTGCCATAACCTGCAGTTACCCTGGACGGTGCCTGGGAGCAATAGCCACCGTCCTGTCACCACTACCCGGAGAGCAGCCAGGAGGCACATGCATCCGCAACAAAACTGTTTGGCCGCATAGCAGGGACACTCGACTCACCCCCCTCGTGTCAGGGATGCCGCAGCCAGGGTTGCCCCTGGAGCTGTGGCCCAGCTGGTCCTTCTGAAGGCCGGCTCCGAGTCCACCGTGGTCTGACCGCCGACAGAGGGAGGCTTGGCTATGGCCCGTCTGGTCCTCCTGAAGGCTGGCTGCATCTTGGCCTGAGTGCCGTGGAGGGAGGCTGTGGGCTGCAGCAAGGGCACCAAGCAGACCAAGGGATGCGCGATGCCCATTTCTGGGAATAGCCTGCTGATGGCACCAAGCAACTGTACCCACTGGAAGGTGCCCTCCTCCCACCAGGTGCATGCCCCCCCCCACCTGCAAGCAGAGCCCACTCGTTCGCAGTGCGCCAGCTGGAGACAGGGTGGGGCAGTGCAGCCACCACTTTCTCAACTACCTTACCCAAAAATGGTAAATTTGAAACTGGGCAGTAGTTGGCCAGGACCATTGGGGTCCAGAGTTGGTTTCTTTAAAAGCAAATGAACCATTGCCTCATTTAACCCCACTGGGAAGGTCCCAGATGGAAGGGACAAATTGATGAAATCTCCCAGGAAGAATTGGTATCAGTATATCATAAGAGAACATAAGAGAAGCCAATGTTGGATCAGGTCAATGGCCCATCCAGTCCAACACTGTCACACAGTGGCCAAAAATACCAAGGGCCATCAGGACGTCCAGCAGTGGGGCCAGGACACTAGAAGCTCCTGTCCCCCCAACTGCTTGGCCTGTATTCCCCAATGTTGCCCCCACCCCTCCCCAACACAGGTTACTGGTAAGACCTGGATTCCACTTTCAGCCAACCCCATCACTCCATATGCTGAACCTGGGTCTCTGGGGAGCAAAAGGCACCCCGCTTCTGAGGGTGGTGGGCTGGGCAGTTGATGCTAGTCACTAGACAGTGGTGAAAAACCATGTTGGATCAGACCAGTGGCCCATCCAGTCCAACACCCCGTGTCACACAGTGGCCAAAACCCAGGTGCCAACAGGAAGTCCACCAGTGTGGCCAGAGCTCCAGAAGCCCTCCCACACTTCAGACGTGTCCGTGCACACAAAAGCTTATACCCAGAATTAAACTTTGTTGGATTTAAAGGTACCACTGGACCCCTACGACTGCCCCCCAAGCACCAAGAATGCAGAGCATCACTGCCTCAGACAGAGTGTTCCATCTGTACTTTGTGGCTCATAGCCACATATGGTTTTGTTGCTGTTGTCGTTCAGTTGCACAGTCGAGTCCGACTCTTCACAACCCCATGGACCACATCATACAAGGCCCTCCTCTGCTCTAAAGAACATAAGAGAAGCCATGTTGGTCAGGCCCAGTGGCCCACCCAGTCCAACACTCTTATCAAATTTTGTTAACTTTTCAGAGTATCCTATCAAAATCTGGCCAGAATCTCTCTCTCTCTCTTATCATGCATGTCTGCAAGGAGCTCTCACCACCCTTTCAGCACCAACTGCTGTTGGTACATGAAACAGGCAGGTTAAAAATGGCTGGGCACATGAGAGAAGAGCTTGTGTAAAAGGAGGGGCCTGTCAGCCAGTGGGGGGAATTGTCCGTGGCAGGGTGTCAGACTCCCAAGACAAAAAAGCTCAACAACGTTCCTTTATTAAGGTTCAGTTTATTGAGAAAGGTACTCAGGTCATCATTAGACACACTGTGTGTCAGGAATGAGGGACTGGGCAGGAAGCCAAACAGTTCTACCCCGTTCATACAGGTCCCCCTGACAGGTGTGAGCCAATAAGCATAAGCAGGCAAGTGCACTAAAAGAAATGGCCCATTGCTCCCAGCGGGAAACAGCAGGACGGACGAGCAAGTCTCCAAGGCCGTGGCAGAGATAACGGGAGCTGAGTGCATTCCAGCAGCGGGAGAGGGGAGCAGGGAGAACACAGGAAACCCAGCGAGGAGAAGGGGGAGCGGGGGGAGTATAGTAAGCCCATGATGGCATTAGCTGACACAGGGGCCCTTGCCGGATGACATAGTGATAATTGCGGATGATGCGCTGATGTCTCTCTCTCTGTGCCTATTTTGCCCTAGGTTTGTCTAGGTTTTACCATAGAGTTTTGCCCAAATGCCAGCGCTGCCCCAGTGTCCCCTGGTGACGTGCTTGATGTCATTTCCAGGTACACAAGAAGTGATGTCGGTGCACTGAGATATCTCCTCACTGTTCTTCTGCCATTTTACCCCCAGCCAGCTGAGTGGCAGCAGGGAAGCAGGCTGGGAGCAGGAGGTCCCCCATCAGGCCCATAGCCAGGATTTTTGCATTTGGGGGGGCTTTAAATAAGTCGGGGGGCACCTCATGCAGACCCCCCCCACAACCCCCCAAGGTAGCACCACAAATAAAAAAATTGGAAGTCGGGGGGGGGCCTGGACTGGATGGGAAGTTGGGGGCCTTGCTAGTAAGTTGTGGGCTCAGGCCCCAAGATACCCCACTGTGGCTGCAAGCCTGTCCCCCATCCCCAGCAAGCTTAAGGTAAAGTGATGTGTTATGCGCTGTCAAGTTGCTTTCAACTTATGGCAACCCTATGAATTCATTACTTCCAAAACGTCCTATCATTGACATCCTTTCTCAGGATTTTATTGAGTAAATCCATCTCACTTTAGGTCTTCTTTTCCTACTGCATTCAGTTTTTGCTAGTATTTCCTAGTCTTTTCCATTGAGGCTGGATTTCTCGTTATGCGGCCAAATTATAATAGCTTCAGTTTAGTCATTTTTATTTCTAGGGAGAATTCAGGCTTGGTTTGATCTAGAACTCTCTTATTTGTCTTTGGTGGTCCACGGCATCTGTACAACTCTCCTCCAACCCCGTGTTTCAAATGAATCCGTTGTCTTGCATCAGCTTTCTCCCCTGTCCAACTTTAATACCCCTCTATAGTAATGGAGATTATTATGGCGAGAATCATCTTGATTTTGGGCACCAGTGGTACGTCATTACACTCAAGAATCTTTTTGGGCTCCTTCATGGCTGCACTTCCCAGTCTCCTTCTGCTTTCTTGGTTGCAGTCACCCTTTTGATTAATCAAGGCTAAAAGGGAAGACGGGAAAACTCTGACTTGTGCAGGATAAAAGTGTACTAAATTAAAATGAAATAAATGCATGTAGAACCGCAAACCAATTCAAAGTGATTAAATAGCCCAAAATATAACTCTTTACATTATAATAGCCCAGTATAGAATTAAATCCAGTCTGGGGCAGTGTTCCCTCTAAGCTGAGTTAGTGTGAGCTAGCTCACAGTTTTTTAGCCTCCAGCTCACGCATTTTTGTCTTCGTGCAGGAAGGATGGCTCTAGAGCAAATTAATTTATGCAGCAGCCAAATTGCTCACTCACAACTATAATGCCAGTAGCCCACAAAGTAGAATTTTTGCTCACAAGACTCCACAGCTTAGAGGGAGCATTGGTCTGGGACTGTGGACAGGAAAGCAGAAATCCTGTGGTTTTATAAACAAAAATCCTTTATTCGTTTCTCATCCACCTGCATAGTAGGTGACCATTGGAGCTTCACCCTTTTTTTGTTATTAGGATTCAATGTAGCATACTTTAGACTGAAATAACAATAATATTCACTCTTCCTGATACGGTGTTTTGAGGTCTACAATCTCTGGCTACATAAAAGTGTGTGCCATTGAGTCCAGTTGATGGATGTGTGCTTCTAGCTGCAGCCTTACTATTCTGTGCACATTTACAATGAAGTAAGTTGACTGAGTTCTTAAACTTTCTCCCAAGCAGGGGTCATTTCCTGCTGGAGCACGGTGGAGTGGTACTCCGGCAGTAAGGAGCCCAGGGCAGCCCCCCCCCTCCACCATTCCTGGCCCACCTGTGCAGGCGGACGGGCCAGGGAAGGCCTGCTGAGCACCCGCCACCTGTGGAGATTTAAATGCCTTCCCTTCCCCAGATGGGAAGGCATTCTTAACATGCCTGCCTTTTGTCAGGGGGTATGGCATATGCAAATGAACTCCTGCACCTCTTTTTCTATGAAATGACCCCTGCTCCCAGGTATGGGGGGTGGCAGCTACAAGCATGGACAGCTTCAAGAGGGAATTAGATAAGCATATGGAGCAGAGGTCCATCAGTAGTTATTACCCGCAAGGTGTAGATAGGTACTCTGGGGCAAGTGATGCTCTGTATTCTTGGTACTTGGGGGGGGGCAACAGTGGGAGGGCTTCTAGTGTCCTTGCCCCCTCCTTATGGCATCTGGTATTTTTGGCTATAGTGTGACACAGAGTGTTGGACTGGATGGGCCATTGGCCTGATCCAACATTGGCTTCTCTTACGTTCTTACATGTATGTAAGATTGTAGCTCAGGCCCACAGCTATGGGGAGCCTAGGGGTGATGCCCCCCACGAATGTCGCCAGTTCCCTCCTTTCCAAGTCCCTGGCCCCTCCCCCAGAGCCAACCAAGCCAGGCTGTGTTGAAAAGGAAGCAGGCAAGAGTGTTGCCTCTGCTTCTCCAGGAGCACAGTGCTGGGAGCGAGTGCAGCTGGCCAGGTCAGCACCCCGGACGCAGCATGGGAGCAGGTGTTCCTGGCTGCAATGGTCCAGCCGAGGGGCCACGGGCCACCATTTTCTCTCTCTGGTGCTGGGAGATGAGTGTGTGCTGCTGGGTGACCAAGCCTGATTCTTCTTTGCCCCCAGTCTGTAATCTGAAAATGGGGGTGGGGGGGCTTGTCTCCAGGGGAAGAGAGTGAGCAATGGCACCCCAGCCCGTCTTTGCACCCCCAAAGAACATTGCCTAGTTACAGAGCTGTTACAGCTATCAAGGTCAAGGTCAAGGCTTCCTTTGCTTGAAAGCCAGTCAAATCTGACTCTAGGGATGTGGTGCTCATCTCCATTTCCAAGCCGAAGAGCCAGCGCTGTCCAAAGACATTTCCGTGGTCATGTGGCCAGTGTGACTAGATGCCGAGGCGCATGGAACGCTGTTAACTTCCCATCGAAGCGGACCTATTTATCTACTTGCAATTTCTTGCTTTCAAACTGCTAGGTTGGCAGGAGCTGGGGCTAGAGACGGGAGCTCATTCCGTCATGCAGCACTCGGGTCTCAAACGGCCGAACTACTGACCTTCCGGCTTGCAGTTCAGCGTCTTAACCACTTGAGCCACTATAGTTGTACTTAAACCGACTGTTACAACTATAGTTGTACTTAAACCCATTAGTCTTTAATGCCTAGCTCTGTGCTGCCCAGCACGTCTTTAAAAAGCTGAATAAGGACTGGCTTTTACATTTTTAATTTTATATATGAATGCCTTTTATTCATATTCTCTGATCAGCTACTAAAAACAATCAAGCTTAACCTTTAAAAAAAAGATGCTGAATTTTGATATTTTTCTTTGCAACTTACTGAGCCTTATTTTTGTACTTCAGCAAAATAAAATTATTGGCCATTTGATACATCAACGGGTACACTTTTGCTATGTTCCCGAGCTATTATCTGTAGTTTCCTAATGCTGCTTTCAGCAGCTGGTAAAAAAGGCCTATTATGACCTAGATAACTAGTACAAATAATATAACAAAATGAGTGCATTATGCTGCAACGTATTTCCTGTGTTATTTTTAACAGTTTCTGCAAGCTTTGCCATTTAAAGGGCGCTAATGTGAATTCAGGGTTCTTTTGTATATATGTTTCTTGGGCTGGCACAGACAATTCACTTTGTCTTTTGGAGAACGTCCCTCTGAAACTATTAAAAGTTTACTGAGGGTGCTTTCCTACAGACATTTGCCTCGGAGTAAGCCCCATCGTGTAGAGGTGAGAAGGATCCTGAGCAGCCTAGGGTTTCAGAGTCACTAATACAGTTGCCAGCTGGCCTGGAGAAAAACATCCTACCCCTTTAATAGAGACAATCTGTAGAAATGGACCACTAAAGTTTTTCAGGGTAAATAACATTAACTGGTGATTAATATCTCATTAAGCCTGTCTTTAGGGCTGCGATGGCTCAGAGGTTAAGACACTGAGCTGCAGACCAGAAGTTTGAGATCCTAATGCCGTGTGACGGAGTGAGCTCCATCTCTGGCCCCAGCTCCTGCCAGCCTAGCAGTTCCGTGCGCCTCGGCATTTAGTCATGCCAGCCACATGACGACAGAGGAGTCTTCGGACAGCGCTGGCTGTTCAGCTTGGAAACAGAGATAAGCACCGCTCCCTAGAGTCGAACTTGACTAGCTTTCGAGCAAGGGAAACCTTTACCTTTACCTTTTTAAGCCTGTCTTTAAAGAGACAGAACATTTCCCCCCCTTCAGGCTGCTGGCAACCCTGCCCCTCCATATCCCAGCATATTAAAGCCATCAGGGCTAGTGCAAAAAGTGGAAGGGGGTACAACTGGGAGAAAGCACTTTTCTTCCAGTCTTTGCAGCTTGGAGGAAAAAAGGTCCTGTCCAAATGGGATATAATTTGCCAGGGATGTTATTTATCTCCATGTAGTTAAAATTTATGGCTGCGGTGGCTCAAGTGGTTAAGACACTGAACTGCAGGCTGGAAGTTTGGGACCTGAGTGCCGCATGACGGGGTGAGCTCCCGTCTCTGGCCCCAGCTCCTGCCAACCTAGAAGTTCGAAAGCAAGAAACTGCAAGCAGATAAATAGGTACCGCTTCGGTGGGAAGGTAACAGCATTCCGTGTGCCTCGGCATCTAGTCATGCCAGCCACATGACCACGGAAACATCTTTGGACAGTGCTGGTTCTTCAGCTTGGAAACAGAGATGAGCACCACATCCGTAGAGTCGGATTCAACTGGCTTTCGAGCAAGGTACCTTTACTTAATTAAAATTAAAAAAAACTTCAGTTGTCCAGTTTCTCACATTACCTCTCTATTAAAAGAACAAGACGAGGAGGAGGAGGAGGAGGAGGACGAGATTGGATTTATACTCCACCCTTCACTTAGAGTCTCAGAGTGGCTTACAATCTCCTTCCCTTCCTTTCCCCACAACAGACACCCTGTGAGATAGAATCATAGAGTCATCTAGTCCACAATGCAGGAAATTCACAAATACCTCCCCCCACATCCCCAGTGACCGCTATTCCACACCCAGAAGATGACGAAAAAAACCTCCAGGATCTCCAGCCAAACTGGCCTGGAGAAAAATTGCTTCCTGACCCCAAAGTGGCGATCAGCATTTCCCTGGGTGGGGAAGAAAGGGCCACAAGAACTAAGCACTGAGGCAACCCTTCCCGCCCTCCCTCTCGTGATCTGCCTAAGGCGGGGCTGAGAGAGCTCTCAGAGAACTGCTGGAGAGAACAGCTCCGCAAGAACTGTGGCTGACCCAAGGTCACCAGCAGCTGCACGTGGAAGAGTGGGGAATCAAACCCGGCTCTCCCAGATTAGAGTCCATGCACTTGACCACTACACCAAACTCCAGGCTGCTGGCCTGGGTCAAAGTATTGTGTGGGCTCAGGTCACGGCCTGAAATATCTGTTCCCCCCTCTTATCGCTTTTTTTCATTTTGCAATAACCATCCTGCTGAAGAGTTCTGGAGGATTTGAACGCCTGCACACTATTTTGTGTCATTTCGGTTGGTCCTAATAAAAGGCATAACGCAGACCAGTGTTCCCTCTAAGCTGAGTTAGTGTGAGCTAGCTCACAGTTTTTTAGCCTCCGGCTCACACATTTTTGCCTTCGCTCAGAAAGGACGGCTCCAGAGCAAACTAATATATGCAGTAGCCCCATCGCTCGCTCACAGCTTTAATCCAGTAGCTCACAAAGTAGGATTTTTGCTCACAAGACTCCATGACTTAGAGGGAGCATTGATGCAGACTGTGATTGGGTTTTGGATTTTGGTTTTGGACCAGCACAGCCACAAACCACTTTCGTCTACCAAGGTATTATGTGCCAGTTCACACAAACATAGCCAGGTTCTCCCATAAGGCCGCTGACAGGAAGAGGGTAAAAATGCCTGTTTTGCATCCCAGCGCTCCAGTTTAGGGTACAGCTAGTAGTTTAGTCATGCCGGCCACATGACCACGGAAACGTCTTCGGACAGCGCTGGCTCTTTGGCTTTGAAACGGAGATGAGCACTGCAACCCTAGAGTCGGATTCGACTGGCTTTCGAGCAAGGGAACCTTTACCTTTAGTAGGTTCCTGCTCATCTTTTTCTGAAGCTCAGCAGAACATTACAGCTGTTGAGGTTAAGGGCTACATGAGCAGAATCTATCCTCTAGATCAGAGTGGCCAAACTGTAGCTTGGGAGCCACATGCGGCTTTCACACATATTGTGCGGCTCCCGGCAGGGCAGCGGGGGAAGCTAAATATGAGCAAACAAATATCATTGGGCAAATAAATATCATTATCAATATCTGCTTTTACCACTTAATAATTTGGGCGGCCTCGTTTAATGTTAATAAAAAGCAAATTTGCATATTTGCCAGTAAAAATGTGTAATATTTGTTCGTGTCTTGCGGCTCTCAAACATCCAATGTTTATTCTATGTGGCTCTTACGTCAAGCAAGTTTGGCCTCCCCTGCTGTAGACCCAGAGCTGAGCCATGTTAGACTGTTGTGCTGTATGGTAAATTTCTTAATTGTTCATTTGCTCCCCCCATTTCTTCAAGGGAGATTTCTGCACATCGCGATGAGACCCCAGGTCTGGAGAAAACGATGAGCTGGCTATCCCACACCTGCCAAAGCAAGGAGTTGAGTTGCTGCTTTGCAAATTTCTCTGGCACTCAGCACAACATCTGGGCCACAAGAGGCACGCAAACATCTTTCTCACTCACATTCAGCCTGAGGGAAGCTTGAGAAACAGGGAACTCAGAGTTCACATAGTCTCAGTTCAGGGGCTGGGTAATTCAGCTGTGCCTGTCCTGAGGCACAGAAGTCACAGAAGAATCTGTTGCTCCTGCTAAGCCCTAGAGAAGTTTGCTGGGGGGAGAAAACTGCAAAATTTATTGCAGGTCCCCATTCTTTCCCTCTGCTAGCAGCCTTTGTGGTCGAGTGCCTGTCAATCGGGCAGTGAGACTGGGCCAGCCACAGAAATAGTAACTGATGTCTGCATACTCAGGGGGCTCCCAAGCAATACTTCTTGGTAAAGGAAGCCACGGCTCTCAGTTTGAAACACCTGAGCAAGGCTGTTAATGACAGGACGTTTTGAAGGTCATTAATTTATAGGGTTGTCATGAATCAGAAGCAAGTTGATGGCAAAATAACACACACATCAAACTCTGTATGTGTGTGTGTGTAGTGGTCAGATGAGGACTGAGCGTACTTATTGTTCTCCTATGGCACTGAATACTAAGTACAGTGGACAGCAAATTAAAAAGAAAAACAAGAGGATGGGAAATCAAACCTGCTCGGATAGAGTATTGTAGAAAGGGAAAGTTCCCTTGTTCTGCCCCAGTGATTCCGTGCTACCTCCAGCTTGTGATGGCTGAATGAAACCTCCAGGGTCTTTATTTAGCAGTAATTTTTATGGGCTTTAAAATGTAGCAATGAATAGGTAAATAAATAAAAGGGGAGGAAGTTCAAAGAAATACCTGTGCTGGTCCCAAACTTGAAAGATGTCTATCTCTGAATCCCAGTTGATGAGTATTGCATTCATGTCCCGCTTTGTTTCTTCTGGGGACATCTGATTGGCCACTGTGAGAAACAGGATATTGAAGTAAATGGACCATTGGTCTAATTTGACACGTCTCTTATATACTTTCTTATCACTCGGATATATTGTTTAGAATAACTCACTCCTTGAGTCAGGCCATCATATTGCACATTTACACGTCCCAGTGAATGAATGTCACTGACAAGGATTGTGGTGGAGAAAATTCACAATGCACTGGTCTCAGCTCACATGGTAATTTGTTTTAAACAATTCAGCAAAAGTTTGGGAAACTTGCCATGAAAACGCCAATCTTTGAGTGTTGTACAAAACTTTAATCTCTCTGTTTTACAAGGAACATACATGTGTATTATTTCATAATTCCCCATACGGTTTCAATACATGTTGCAACCTGTATTCAGTATTTTGTATTGGGGAAAAAACTGATTGGACTGACATAGCTACTTTGAGAGCATTCTTCAGTTGCGATGTTTGTCATGATGATCTGTTTAATTTTGTGCTGTTTTCCCCCCCAATTTTACCTGTTACGCATTGTGCCAATTAAAATCATGAGCAATAAACAGGGGTCTTTTTGTAGAAAAACAGCTGCAGGAGCTCATTAGCATATGGTATGCTAATGAGCTATTAGGCTATTAGCATATGCCACGCCCCCTGACATCACCGGAAGTGATGTCAGAAGGAGAAGCAAAAGGGGGGGAGGCATCTTCAAAAGCCTCCCCTTCCCTTCCCCAGCTGGTCTGGGTGGGGGAGCTAAGAGAGAAGGGGTTTAAAGTTTAAACTCCTTCTCATGAGAGTTGGGCCACAGAAGGAGGAAAGAGGGAAGGAAAGAGAGAGAGTAGAGAGAAGGAAAGAAGGAAGGAAAGAGGGAAAGAAAGAGAAGGAAAGGGGATGGAAAGAAAGAGAGGGAAGAAGGAGGGCAACAGGGAAAGGAGGAAAAAGAGAAGAGAATAAGGTGGGAAAGAAAGAGAGAAGAGGAGAAGGAGGGAAAGAGGAAAAAGAGAGAAGGAAAGGAGAGAATGAAAGAAATTCGGTGGCAATTCGGCCGCATTATATCCTATGGGCCATGGTGAAAACATAGGGTATATTCTGGGGGCTGGAGGGGAGGGGATTTGAGGGAGAAGCTCCAAACTCACAGGGTAGCTGATGGAGCCTCTCCACAAGATACCCACAAAGTTTCAAGTACACTGGACCAGGGGTCCAATTCTATGGGCCCCCAAACAGGTTGCCTCTATTCCTTCCATTGTTCTCTATGGTGGGAAAAAAGTAAGTTTTTTTCCCACCATAGAGAACAATGGAGGGAATAGGGGCAACCTGTTTGGGGGCCCATAGAATTGGACCCCCTGATCCAATGTTCTTGAAACTTGGTGGGTATCTTGGGGAGAGGCTCCATAAGCGACCCTGCGAGTTTGGAGCCTCTCCCGCAAACCCTCCCCTCCAGCCCCCAGAATATACCCTATGTTTTCACCATTGACTTCAATGGCCCATAGGATATAATGGAGCTGAAATTGACATTCGGCTGCCTGAAAGACTCCCCGGGACGCCGGCTGGGGGCGGGGCTTGGCTCCTGAGCTCCCGGAGCTGCGCTCCGGTGCGCTCCCCCCCCCCAAAAGACCCCTGGCAATAAACATTAAATACTGCTGTGCACACAATTGGAGACATGAGAAAACCAGTTAAGAGTGGGGAAGAGAAAGGGTAGCCCTGGTCTCAGAGATAGGCACCCGATTAGTACAGAGTCACATATAGCTTTCATCTGTGATTTGGAATTAACCAGGGCTATTTTGGGGAAGGAATGCACAGGAACGGAGTTCCAGCTGGCTTCTGAGTTGACCACGCCTACAGCCAAAACCTCTGCACATGCATGGTTACAGAGGGAAGGCCTGGAGAGTGACACCCCCCCAGCGACTCCGAGGCAGGTGGGCCAGGAGGGGCCCTGGAAGGATTGGGGAGGCATTTTAATGCTTCCCCGTGCCTTCCCTCCCCTCTAAGGGCTGGCATGCCCGGGCTTCCCACAGCTGCGGGGTGTCCAGGCAAGCCAAGGGAAGGCATGGGGTGTGGCCTAATATGCTTATTAGTTTCTGCTGTTGGGTGTGGCCTATTATGCTAATGAGTTCCTGCTGGCCTTTTTCTACAAAAAAAAGCCCCTGGAATTAACCATCACTGCCCTTGTGGGTCATACCTTAAAATCTAAAAGGTCAGAAATTCAGAGTGATCGCAGGATATGGGGTAAAACAGAACAACAGCCAAATAAGGCTGTCCATATGTAATCCTGAGATCCAATTACTGTTTAGTAGAATGGAAACTGGAGCTTCGACTGCATAGAGACATTTTAGCCATAATGGCCTGTGTTTCTAGGATTTTTGCTTTCTCTCTTTAGTGAGGAAGAAGCTATGGCTTCTAGCTCTCGGCTCTTTAAGGTTTTTCATCTTCTTCTCTCCCCTGCTGTAGTGAGCAGGACACAAGTTTGTTCTGTGTCAGGAACGGAAGACAGGTTGGAAAAGGATCCCCAGACTGCAGTCTGGAAACTCGAACCCCCTTCTATGTGTCATTTGTCCTGATTATCTGAAGCTGTCCAATTCAACTTTGTAAGCACATCTTGCAAACCAGATGCTCCCTGCGTGGGGCACATTGTGGGTCAGAGTAAGCCACTTTGGGAAAGGTAGTGAATAGACAGGCCTGCATTTGGACACCGGATTGGGCCTTTTCGACACATAAATGCAAAATGCAGCTGTTCCTAATAGCTAAGAGATGCTACGTCGTATTAATTCTGTGCTGTGCATCAAGTATGACAAATGACGTTGACAACTTTCATCAATGAAGATGTGCAGCAGCCTTCTGATAACCAAATGAATGACTTCTGGCTGGTACTTTGCAGAATTTTATATACCTCTAATACTTCAAACACTGTCACACCAAGAGCGTCTTGGTGCATTGCACCTATGGTTCTGAGTCCCACCATTAGTTTAACATGCTGATTGGCTGTGTGAATGCCAGTAGGAATATCGTGTGGATCAATTCCTTGACGTATAGATAGCATTTTGAAACATGATGTATGAGACAGATGTTGACCTCGTAATAATTTAGGTGGTGCTGTTTATTATTATGTCTTCCTATTCTTCTTCCAGTCTTTTCTCCATTCTTTTTGTATTTGATGGCTTCTTCATTACACATTCCGTAAGAGGTGAAATTCACTTCAGTATAGCCATGTTTCCAGCCATTCGCCTTGCAAAAGTGTTCATTTGCTAAAGCCAAAATCTTAACACGGCTTATTTGAAAAGAAAGTTTGGATTTATCTTTTTAACCACTAGATGGGGTTGATGTGTCCTCGTTGAAAGCAGGAAGGAAGAGCCCACTCTGGTATCGATTTTTGCGGTCTGCCTTTCACATGGTTAAAGAAGCAAAGTGAGCCGTTTGGCTCCACTATGTAACAGACACATCAAAATGATATATTTGAAAGCTTTATTTGCATAGAGTGCTCATATTCAGGAGAACAGGCTATGCTGCAAGCAAGGCAGCCACATATCGTCAGGTAGTTACAATAGATTCCTTACCTATAATCTATACAAAAATCTGCTCTAGATCCCAGAATATAAACTGAGCATCTGACAACAGGGAGTGGTTTTGCATTGTAGAAACTTTCAATATTTCATGTCAAATTAAGGTGTGATTTTTAATATTGCCCGTCAGAAGCTAAAAATGTAAATCTGGGATTCCTGAAAAGCAGGGCTTTTTTGGTAGAAAAAGGCCAGCAGGAACTCATTCGCATAATAGGCCACACCCCGTGTCAGAAACTCATTAGCATATTAGGCCACATCCCTGACAGCGCAGTTCCCTCCCAGGATTGGCTTCTCCAGGTGCCCCACAGCTTGCAGGGTGCCTGGGGAACCTGAGGAGGGGAGGCAGTTTAAACTGCCTTCCCTCCCTGGAGTGGATTGGCTTCCCCAGGTGCCCTGCAGCTTGTGAGGCACCTGGGAAACCCAAGGGCGGGGGAGGCTGTAGGCATGGCCAACCCAGAAGCCAGCCGGAACTCCGTTCCTGTGCGTTCCTGACCCAAAATAGCCCTGCTGAAAAGCAATGAAGAACTCGTATTTTCATTTCTTTGATTACTAGGCCAACCCGTTTCCTCCCAAGAAGTCAGAAAGAGAAATAAAACGGAAATGCTCTCAGCTATTAACTGGATATTGTTTGGAACCCAGGTTCCAGCAAATATCCAGCTCTAATCAAGTTATTTTGCAGGCAAGGGAGGGAAGGAGAAAGGAGGAAGAAGAGCAAGAAGAGAGGAAGAGGAAGAAGAGTTGGTTTTATACCATACTCTTCACTACCTGAAAGAGTCTGGGAGCAGCTTACCATTTCCTTCCCTTCTTCTCCCTACAACAGGCGCCCTGTGGGGTAGGTAGAGCTGAGAGAGTTCTGAGAGAACTGTGACTGGAGAGGAGAATCAAAGCCAGTTCTCCAAATTAGAGTCGCTGCTCTTAACCACTACACCACACTGGCTTGGGAGGAGGGGGAAGTGTCTCATACATGTCTGAATTCCCTGCTGATCAGACAGACAACAAAGGCTAGGCTGCCTGTTAAACCGGCAGGCAACACCAGTGAAGTTATGGTGCAGAACAAACAGGGAGGTACATCGGGAGGAAAAATAAGTGAAAGCTAACAGTTGGCGGTCCAAGAAGAATCACAGATTTGAGCAGGGCTCTTTTTGTAGTAGGAACTCCTTTGCATATTAGGCGGCACACCCCTGATGTAGCCAATCATCCAAGAGATTACAGTAGCCCCAGTCAGAAGAGCTCTGTAAATTCTCGGAGGATTGGCTACATTAGGGGTGTGCCGCCTAATATGCAAAGGAGTTCCTGCTGCAAAAAGAGCTCTGGGTTTGAGGGACATTTTGGAAATCCTGCCTGCTCCCAAGAACTCAAGAGGCTGACTTCTCCCCCTTCCCCTATCACCTCTCATTTACAAAGACTTATACTTGACATTCCATGCCTTTGGAGCATTTTCAGGTTGTCACTGTGCCATTCTTTTACAGTTTTCCTTTTGGGGAGAGAGATTAATTTACAAGTCATATTTTTCTGCATACCTGGGGATCCTAAAGTAGGCTCAGAACCCTTCCATGCCCGTGGGGGAGCACCGTTTTGTGTCTTCCATCATTCGCACAAAGAGACAGCCGGCTTACTTTTCTATATAGTGATTGTTCACAAAGTTTAGGCAATTCTGCCTGAATTTTTGTTAGGGTTCAGGTGTGCTTAAATCTCTGTCCAGTGATCTCTGTTATTCCAAAGTGGCAGATGCAGGCTGAGGGGACATTACTTCTCACTGAGAGTTTAGCGTGGAAGCACAGTCAAGCGAGTGGAATAAATTGTATCTCCTTTTCAAGGCGCCAACATGAAGTCTTTTGGAGGGGGGAGTCCTACATCTTTCAGGATGTCGTGCTAACCATAGTTATTACTAGGAATAAGTCCCACTGAATCCAGTGCATGTTTCTTCTGAGTACATCAGGTTTACACTGTCCAAGATGATGTCTGCGAAACCTTTCTGGCTCAGAGATGCAGCGAACAGAAAAGGTGATTTCTGCTCATTATGGGCAGACCCCTCTGAGCCACAAAAAAAAGACCCCAACCTAATTAATATTAATATAATGAGCAAACATCATGGGAGGATCTTTGTCATGGTCTCTGTGCATCACACCCAATCGGATTAAGGCGCCTGTGCTGCCCCCGACTGGTAAACTTCAAAGCTCAGCAAAAGCCTTTTTCCTGCACCCAGTTGCTGTGCCATGCACAGGAACTTCCCACTGTGCATGTCAACAGGGGCGGAGTGCGAACATCCTGTCAGTTCTTTTCTGACCGCCATGTTAATTGGATGACTCCTTGCCTTGGTCAGTGAACTTACCATCTATGTTGTTAGATTTCAGGTTTTTGCTCAGCTCTTCATTTTTTCTTCACCCTTTCTTCGCTCGTTGTCAAAAAAATAAAAAAAGGACTTCCATCTTTCCTCCCGCCCTCTCCCCCCCCCCCAACACCCCAGCCATCCTCGCATATGGAAAAATTGTGGGGATTTTTTTGAGAGCCAGTTTGGTGTAGTGGTTAAGTGCGCGGACTCTAATCTGGGAGAACCGGGTTTGATTCCCCACTCCTCCACTTACACCTGCTGGATGAGCTTGGACAAGCCATAGTTCTGACACAGCTGTTCTTGAAAAAGAGCAGTTTCTCACCTACCTCACAGAGTGTCTTTTGTGGAGAGGGGAAGGGAAAAGGAGTTTGTAAGCCGCTCTGAAACTCCTTTGGGTAGTGAAGGGTGGAATATAAATCCAATCTCCTCCTCCTCCGTCAGCCAGTGCAGGAAGAAACTTGCCCCACTGGACAGCCATTCCTTGTGCCTCCTCTGCCTTGGACAGGGCCACTGGACAGGCTCCTGTGTCTACTGCGCCAAGTTCTCCAAACAAACCAGAAAGAACAGGGCGGCAAGACTCCGGGTGGCACTTTTAGAATCTGCCCTATCTCCAGCCCTGATGGCATCGACTGCCTCATCCCAACAGGGTTCCACCAAATCGATACATGCAGCCCTTGGGCCAGACCTTGACTGCCTTGGCTCAGATCCACTCTGATCCCGGCCACTCAACATCAAAGAGGGCCAGTTCGGCTTCGAAGTCAGAGTCCTCAACCCCTGCCAAAAAACACAGGGAACTAAGGTAAGAAGGCGGACAAGGCTAAAAACACCAAGCCAGACTCTCAACTCAGGTCCAAGAGTCCCCACCACAGATCCTCAAGCCCTATGCAGGCCGCTTCCCCCAAAACTTCTGACACTGGAAACAACGCAAGCACCAATAGTACAACCACCTCAACTGTTAGATTCTCCTGTTCATCAGTTGAGCTCCCCAGGGCTGAAATTGCCAACAAGACTTCTGCCCACCCACATCCTACAGTTCTCCGCATCAGAGATGGAAGAGATTGATCAGACCCAGAGATCATCACCATAATCCTCCCGCTCAGGATCTTCTAGAGGGGAGAGCAACCCATCGAAGCTGATGAGTGCCAACAAGCCCCAGTGCAGACTGTCAAGATACTGGGGGCAACCACCAATCTAGGTTTCGCTCCCAGCACCAGATGCCTCAGTACTGACAGCAACCACCTCACACTGACACATCTGCCTTCCAGGTGCCGACAATGGCCCCTCCAATCCCACGGGACCAGCACCAGTTGTAGTACCTATACGGGGCATGCCCACTGCACATTGCCCTACCCTGGCTTCCCTGCAGAGGACATCCGGACTAGGACCAGCACTCCTCTTACTCCCATAGATCCCAATCACCACGTGGTGTGCCACTACTACCAGCCCAGGCTACTATCACTGGGCCCCCAACTTTTTGTTGCTGTTGTTTTGTATTTTTCGTATATGCATGTGTGTGTGCACTTGGAGGTCGTGGTGACTTCTGGTAACTGATCCCTCCTGGGGGTCTGGAGGATATTCAGAGAGGTGGGTGAATAAAGCCTGCCCCTGCCTCCCAACTGCTGGTATTCCAAAGAGGTTTCCCATCCAAGTATTTGCCAGAGTCGACCCTGCTTAGCTTCCAAGATCTGACAAGATCAGGCTTGCCTGGGCTATCCAGGTCAGGGCTCAAGGCCCCCAACTTTGATGAGCCACCCTTGCAAATGCCCTAGGCAAAAGGCTCTGCAGACGGAGACCACATCAACTTCTACTCTGATGCCAACGGCACTGCTACTGACGGAATCCCCAGCTCACATCGATTGACAACTACATGTGCCCAAATTATCTGGCTCCGACACCAATGACTCCAACAATGCATCATATAGGGACTCTGACAGAGAGGACTTGGGACACTGAACCTCCCAGACCGATCTCTCACCACCAAGACAAATGACAGAGGACCTCCACATCTCTCCATAGAAGGATACAAAGTTCTATGGTGAGCTGATTAAGCAAATGACCCACACCCTGAGCCTATCTATCATCCGGTCACAAACAACCATCACAGATTCAGTCTTTGACATTGTCCAACTCGACACCTTGATGGCCATCACTCTGCCCATGACCAATGTCATGTTCCAGACAGCCAAAACTCCATGGGACAAACCCACTTCCACCCCTGTCTCCTCCAGGAGACTAGGCCATATGTATCAGGTCCAAGAACCTGAAGCCAAGTTCCTATTCCACCAGCTAAAACCAAACTCTGTAGTGGTAACCGGCTTCCAAGAACAGATATGCATATTCGACCCCCACCGATAAAGAGGGGGAGAAACTTGCGTAGGAACAGACTGTCTCAAGAATCCCTGATACGGTGATGATTAGAAGGCCGTACTTAATTTCATGAGGATTTCATACCACAATTCCTCTATCTATCTGACAAAATACCGTAGCCACATCTACCTTTGTGTCTGGTCATCCTGGTGGTGGAAAGTGCCATCAAGTTAGCCAATTTATGGCGGCTCCGTGGGGTTTTCAAGACAAGAGATGTTCAGAGACGGTTTACCACCTCCCACCTCTGCATGGTAACCCTGGAGTTCCTTGGTGATCTCTCATCCAAGTACTAACCAGGGCTGACCCTGCTTAACATCTGAGACCTAACTAGATCAGACTAGCCCGGACCATGCAGTTTAGGGCCTAATCACCCTAACACTGGGCTAAATGGCATGGCATGGAATAAAACCATACGAGGCTCACCCGAGTAAATTTGTTTTTCTCTCTGAACCTGTAATTCACCACCCTTCAGCCATTATCATTCCTACGATTTCTGAACAATGAACCTGCACGCCACTAAAAGGAGAATAGGTTCTATTGTAACCCACCTGGAGTACTACGTATAGTTGTTGATGAATGGAGATTAAAGGAGAGCATTGTTCCTTAATGGAGCCCTCTAAATTTAGACTCTCATAAATCCACAGGGATTGACAATCAGCGCCATTTTAACGTAGCTCTCCCACTTTCCAAATGCAGTGCTTATGGCTGGAGATATTGTTGCAATACTCCTCTCAGTTTAGCAATGCTGAACGGTGTGTTTTCTATCCCGACTGCAAAAGATATATGACTGTGTCTATTCTTGATGGTGAACTTGTGTAGAGTTGATGCCAACGTCAAGTAGGTGCTTTCTGTTGTTTCAGAGACATCAAAATATATTACTACCATAGCCACGACAGTCCCTTGGCACTCAGAACACTACATATGTCTACCCTACAGGGATCCAGGTTTGGCAATATATTCCATGTTACTCAATTTCATTTTTTGGATGGTCCTTATCCACAGGATGCCTTCCTACCTATTTCATACACCTGCTGCTGTTGGTGGCTGCCAATATCCCAGTCCCAGACACCATGGTTTCTCCTACCTTTTCAGTACAATTTGAGTGTAGTAGACACTTGATTCATTAAGCAAAATCAGAGAGAACACAACACAGCCTTTTCGGTCACAAGGCATTTCACTTAAAATGACCTTTTTTGTCCTTTGGAAAAATATTTTCACAAATTGTATTTCCAGGGGCATTATTTTGATCCTGGGCTAAAGCTGGGCTGCTACTAGGCATGCCCACAAGCTGGAGATAGTGTACTTCTTGAGGAGGTTTGTTAAAAAAAAATAATAGGAAGATATGACAGATAAGGTACTGTGGACAAAGACTGTAAATACTGGAAGAAATTGGGACAGCCTCCAAAAGGAATCACGTCTGGACACCATGCTACATTGACGTGACTCCTGAATATGGTATCGACACAGGATGCCCACAGCCACCAGGGAATTCAAAGCTGGCTCCTAGAGTTTCATGGCGTGATGCTGGGATCTACCATAACGGCTGCCTGAAACTGTGCGCCCTCTTTCAGGCAGAGAAGAAACTATGTGTCCTGCTTACTAGGCAAGGGCAGATCCAGGCTGACCACTTCAACCCAGCCCCAACAGACAGGCAGAGTGGTCTGTCCAAGAATGCAAAGTCCAAAACACAGTCCAAGGTCGAGCCAAAAGCTCCCACTCACAAGCCAGCAGTACAGCCAGGGGTGAATCCAGGAAGCAGAATTCAGGTCCAGCCGAAGATCAGGCAGCAAGTTCCCCAGCTGATGCGCACAGTTCCAAGGCGGGATCATCCACTAGCACACAGACACATTGATCCTACACTGATCTTGGTCTCACAGCAAGCTTAAGTAGCCAGTTTCCCTTCCAGGTGCAGCTGGGTCCATTTATTAGGATTGGTGCTCTTGGCTGAGTCATCCTTCCTCCTCCTGAGGAACAGCAGGACTTGGATCCTCATCAATGGAGTCCCTGTTTCTACAAGGGAACAGCAGCTGCGAGTTGCTAGGCGTGCACTCCTGCATCTGTTCAGGGTCTCTGCCCTGGCTCTTTGCCTTATGCTTTTCTGAGACCTTGGGTGTAGGGTTGCCAAGTACTTACCGTAATTCGGCGGGGGACACACATTCCTCAGTGGAACACCCACGCTGCACGATGCCATCGAGTTTCCAGTCCCATTGCCAGAGTGTCGCCCGGCGTCACTTCCTGGCGATGGCATCGTGTGCTGCTTCTCCCCCTCCCACCCCAGGAATGGTCCTGCCAAGACGTTTCCATCCCCTGCCGAATTACGGCAAGTTCTTGGGAAGCCTGCTTGGGAGAGAGTTTGGTGAGTCTGGAAGAGGGTCCTGTCTCAAGGGACCTTCTGACTCAGGGGCCAGTGGCTGTACTGGCGAAGGGTCCCTTCTAGGAGGATGCTCTGCTTCCCCAGGGCCTACCTTACAGGGAGTGTCTGCCGGTGTGAGTCTCAGGGGCAGGGCATCCTCTGAAAATGGCTCATCCTCCCAGGCTGACACTGCTTAAGACTTCACCTCCTGTAATTGGCAAGACATATGAAGCCCCTAGTGTGTCCAGGCCGGTATAAATACAAGGACCCTGGCTTTCTGCCCCCTTTGGGAAAACAAAATAATACTTCCCTTTGTTACATCTGAGGTTTCAGCTTCCTATTTCCTGTTTCAAAAACTGATTTCAGGAATTCTGGTCTGGAAAAGAGAACCTCTGGGGCAAGGTTTAGATGTGGGTGCCTACAGTTCTTGCCTAGCACTGACTGTGGACAAAACTAGAGATGACTGTGTCTACATGCTATTTTTTCCCCCCTTATGCTTTTCAAGTGCTGAAAACAGCCCCCTGCAGCTATTTCAGCACTTGAAAAGGTGTGGGAAGGGGAATAAGAGTGACTCATCTTGCCCTGCTGCAGGCCTTATCAAGACGAAGCCCTCCCAGCATTCTTAAATGGCATCATTAGGATTTAAAAGGGTAGTGACATCCACAGGTCAGACCCCTGGATGATATCATGGCTAGTTTGGCTCTTGTCTCTAACAGACCAGCCAACCATAGATACCAGCTCTTAATGTTCTGGTTTTTGTTGCAGGCATGCACTTGAAAGTAACCAGAGAAACTATTTCGATGAGTTCCATCTCAATTTCAGACTGGATCCATCATCTTCCACACCAGTGTTAACCTTAGGTCTTGAAATGGAAAGGCTAGTAACACGGTACAGAAATGTGAGCCTTAGAAACACTGTTCCACAAACCAACCATTCATATGCGGGGAGATGTTGTTAGACAACCACTGCAGAAATAACATTGCATTATAAATTGCCAGAAAGGAACAGAACTGGTGCTTGAAAAGAACAACCCAATTTTTTGTGAGACAAACAAATGCAGAATCTTAGCCTGAGGCATGCAGGGACAGTAACCTGAATTGTGGCTGTTTTTAGCCCTCCATGAAGCTGGAAGCTATTCTCGGGCCCTTTCTGCACTTACAGCTTACTGCAGGGTGTCCAAGCAGTGTCTCTGTGCCTGCCGTCTGCAACAGTCTTTTATCGTCTGGTGTATTTATTCTTCAGCTACAACCCCCTCCACACACACACACACTTTTCTAAATCAGGGTGGAACGTGATATGTGGTGGGCAGTATCCAATTTTTAAAAAAAATATGTAATTGCCCCATTGCAGCTGCGCAGTAGTGTCCAGCAAGCACATTCTATTTAATCCTCATAGATCATGAATTGTGCATGCCTTTTAGTGTTAGTGTGTTGAATGACAGGGAACAGAAAGGAATGCAGGGAAAGGGGGGAAATTACTGTTGAAACTGACCAGACTTATCCCAAAGTTGGCAAGGAGCTTCTTATGCCAATAAAGGTTGTTTGCATTTATGTATGACAAGGAGCTGAGAAGCCCCATTTTCCATATTGCTGAGCACTAGTAGAGGGCAGCTCTGCTGTTCACGTGTGCGTGTTGAATGGCTCCACCTTTGGAGAGGAGAAGGTGCTGCTTGATTGCTAGTAACTTCCGATTATCAGCAAACAGCCCCCCTTCCTACACACACAGCTAGCTTCCCCGCTCTTGGTCTCCCATCTCCTCCTGTTCTCTCCCTCACTCTTCCCTGATCTGATAAGCAGAGGCCCAGAAGCCAGGTTTAAGATTCAGAGGATGATTTTGTCCTGGCTTATGATGAGTGCTTGTGGGGAGGGTGATTCCTCCATCTTTCTCCAGCCAGCAACAGAAGGCAGTGCAGAGCTGAATGGCTCCCCACAGGCACGGCGATGCCAATGGCTTCCTGCAAGTTCAACTGTGCACTGCCTTCTTCTGCTGGCTGGTTTAAACTTTTTGGGCTCATCAGCGGGCTCTGCTGAGCTGTGCAGTTTAAACCAGCCTGCCCAGCAGAGCCCCAGCTGAGCCTGTGGGGAGAACTCTCCCTGCAGAATTGGCTCCTGCACACACAAACCACCCCCTCAGCCTTTCCCTATGAGTAAATTTTTTAACCCAGAGAACCCAGTTCAGTGAAAAACTAATTTTGCTAAACTCATCCTGCTGGTAAACAACAGCAACAACAACACCTTTACTTGATGGGAAAAGGGGGGAAGATGGCGGAAGGTGCAGAGTAAGCAGAACGATCTTGATGTTGGTGGGGAGTAGCCTACGGGGGCAGGGAAAGGGCAGGGGGGATCAGAGGGAAACGGTGCGCTTTTGAATTGCCACTGGTTTGGAAGAGGAGCAAGAGGGGGAAACTGTCACAAAACCACTTTCAGAAAAGCTGGGGAAACAGCGAACGGAAAGCGAACTGAGAGGTGAAGGGATGAAAATCAATGGAGAACTTAAAAAAAAAACACCGATGGACATGCCGGGTGAAAGCAGGGGGAAATGAGACCGTGACGGAGAGGCGTTGGGAAAGCAAGGAAAGCCACCGGTACATAAAAGGCCATTGTCTGTTCAACTGACAAACGGGAAGCAGAGGCTGCACTCACAATATATGCTCTTCCATAGGTTTCCAGGGCAACAAGTATGTCCGGACCCCTACTTTGCTCACTCCTTGTCAGGCCTGTAGCTACAGTGGGGCATTTCGGGGCCTCACCCCTGACTTCCTGCCAAGGCCCCCTGACTTCCACCCAGCCCCTAGGCCCCCTGGCTCTCTGGGCCACCCGGAGGACTCCCAACTCTCCGGGCCACCTGGAGGACTCTCCACCATCGCCCCTTCCCCAAGCATGGCTCACTTCCCATGTAGGCAAGCAGAGTGTGGATGCCGCAAAAGTGAGTTTTTAAATTTTAATTTTTTTATTTTTTATTTTGCAACATCAGTGCCCCCTGACTTATTTAAAGGCCCCCTGAATTACACAATCCTGGCTACAGGCCTGCTCCTTGTGATAATAAAGGTAAAGAGGATCACAGGTTTCAGACTCAGGATGCAGCTTTCCCAAATGCCTCTTCCAGTAAGTATCCATCATCCAAGTTAGGAGGCTGTCACAAGGGATCCAAAAAATTGTTAAGCTTCTAAACAAGATAGCGTATGCGAGGTTTTCTTCAGCTGCTTGAAAAAGAAGATGAGACATATTACTGAAAGGCTTATGCACACATGCTTGTAGCCAGGGCTTTTTGGGTAGAAAAAGCCCAGCAGGAACTCATTAGCATATTAGGCCACACCCCTGACAGCACAGCTCATTAGCATATTAGGCCACACCCCTGTGTTACCAGAAGTGTGGTCATCCAGCCACACCCACCTTTTGCTTCTTATTCTGTTTACCTCGTTTGTTGTCAAAACCCAGGGCTTTTTTTTGTAGCAGGAACACTTTTGCACGTTAGGCCACACACCCCTAATGTAGCCAGTCCTAATGAGCTTCTGCTGTTGGGTGTGGCCTATTATGCTAATGAGTTCCTGCTGGGTGTGGCCAACTCGGGAGCCCGCCGGAACTCCATTCCTGTGCGTTCCTGCCCAGAAATAGCCCTGCTTGTAGCACGCATGATGCATCCCCGTTCTGTAATGTCACTTATCCATCTGCAGCTGAATTGTCTCCACCAAAAGGAAGACGTTTGAAATAATGTCAAATTGTATGAAAACTTGTGCCTCTGGTATTGATAATGGCCATTTTCACCTGTGAAATGATCAGGTGACGAACATCCATGTGCGAAGTTGGGTCCAGATTTCATCCATCTCTTGGCCAACACTGGATACTTTAATGGGAAATGCTAAAATGCTCAGCCTGCTGGCGTTCATCCTCAGTTCCTGCCAAGAACTGGTATAAACACAATTACAGGAAAACCATATGGAAAACTGTTCTGTAGAGCAATAGGGGAAAATAAGGGTGGCTCATTCCTGGCCCAGCCACCCATGTATTTTTCTTCAGTCCCGCACGGGCCCCACAATCCTTTCTTGGCGGGATTTCAGTCTTACCCTACTCTCCTTGAGACATAAGCCGTGGGTAACACCTGGTTGTAAGTAGGGAGCATCTGCTGCTGCAGTGGGAGAGAAGCCAAAGAAATATTCTCACATCGAAATCTCAATTGCATACTCAGCGGGCACATTTGTAGGTATGGGGAAATGGGGAGGGGGGCCCTGACTATTATTCTGTCGGAATAACTCAACAAAACACCTGCGTGACACTAGAACCTATTTCATTACCTGAAAGCGGGGCAGAATGCCATCTACTATTCATAATCTTAACAAAGTGCCCCAGCTTCCTCCGTACCAGCAGTATCCTGTGATCAGAGCCACCAATAAAGAAAAATGATTGCAGCAAAGAGTGGAATTCATGCAGAAGCCGAGAGGTCTCCAGCTGTAACATTCAGTGATTAATAACATGCAAACCTTCCCTGCACAGCGCTGTGCCCTATATTCAGCCCAGACATCACAGCACATGGCTTAAAGACAAAAAGCCATTAAATCATGTCTGTTGGACACCATATTCAAAGAGGGGGACCAGCCGCTTTCCGGTGCCCTTGTTTGAAAGGTACAGTTCAGAAGTGCTGCCTTGTAAGAGCAGGGCATTGTTCCTTAATACACTGCCTCGCAATGTCAGTGAACAACCGAACCCTCTGAGTGAATTATAGGAATTTTGAGCAGGGTGCACTTTGAACACAGGGTAATCAAGACTGCTGTGTTACCAAACTCACTTAAACTGGGAGGTGTTTCTTGGATGCCATTAAACTCTGGTGCTAGACACTTGTAATTTGTCTTCTCGGGTCTTTCTCTCTCTCTCTCTGCAATCTACTTCTTTTACTATGTAATCTGTTTCAGCCACTTTCCCCCAAAGTAGTTTTTGATCTTTGGGACGGTGACCAAAGTTATTTCAGAAAAGGTCTCAGAAGGTAGACAGAATGGACACCTGTCCAAGGCCAGAACTATCTTACCATTTTGATTCTGACCGAATGCCAGTTCACGCAATTATATGTTCGCAGTTCATCCACGATCCCCAGGTTCAGGGGATTGTCCCTGCTTAAGGGCATTTCTAGGTTATACATGCTCAGATATTTTCTCTAGTAGGCATGCTGAGAACTCTGGCAAACTAACTCTTTTTTTTAAGACTCTGTGGTTGACATACAGGTTATTGATTGGATCACCCTAACATGTCCTGATAAAATTCACCTTGAGCATCTTTGCTTTATGTTATGTCCGCAGACCGCCACTAGGGCACAGCGGTCTACCCACGGAGCTTGGCTCCGAGAGAACAATGGGGACTAGGATCCTGAGACTCCTAGTCAGCACCTATGGGAACCGTAGCGGGAAATTCAAACCTGCCAATGGGACCTGTGGGTGGCACCTGGGAATTGTATATAGTTGGTCGTTTGACCCGTTGGTGTGTTCTTGTGTTGTGTCCGGTAAAGTGTGAGCTGCTAATCTGTTCTCCTTATGCGTCGAACCCACTACACAACACTTTATTATCTGGCCTTCGAGAAAGGAAGAGGAAGGTGGTGGCGGCGGCGGCAGCAAGACCAACGAAGAGACCTGGGTCAGGGTGGCTGGATCCTCTCTCGGTTGGGCCAGGATGCACACGTGTGGCTGCCCCCTCTTCTTGTCAAAAGCGGGAGGGGGGTCACCACCTCCCCGTCAGGGTGCATGCATGCTTGGCCTCCCCCTTCACTTCAGCACCAGAAACTGCCTCCTTCGTGCCTCCTTCCATCACTGCCCCTGTCTTCTTTGCCTCTGCCCACCTCTCTCGCTCTTTCTCCACCAAGATGCCAGAGAAGTGGCCCTTTGGGAGGAAGGAAGGAGGGGAGGAAGAAGAAGGGAGCGAGTCATAATGTGTGATGGTGGTGGTGGGGGAGCTGCTGATGGAAATGGGCATTGGGGGAAGTGTAGGAATGGGAATGCCAGAGTGTACCTGGCGGGAGGGGTGTGAGGGACTGGGGGGAGGGGCACGGAAGGGTTGAAGGGCATGCAATGGGGTGATGGTGGGAACTGCGTTTGAAAAGTCATGGGAGGGGAGGAGAAATAGAGCTGTTGTGGGGAGGGAAGGTGCTAGTTGTGTTCGGAGGGAGTGTCATACAAGAACAGGGGTGTCGTTGGGGGCTAAGATAAAACAGGAGTCTTGAGCCACCTTTAAAGACTTAATGGGATTTTGTTGCAACATTTTTATTTTCTAGGCACCTGTACCTTGTTTCATCCCCCAAATGGGGACCAATGTTCCCTCTAAGCTGTGGAGTCTTGTGAGCAAAAGTTCTACTTTATCAGCTACTGGCATTGAAGTTGTGAGCAAGCGATTGGGCTGCTGCATAAATGAGTTTGCTCTGGAGCCATCCCTTCCTGAGCGAAGGCAAAAATGTGTGAGCTGGAGGCTAAAAAACTGTGAGCTAGCTCACACTAACTCAGCTTAGAGGGAACATAGATGGGGACCCAAAGCAATTTACAAGTATCCTTCTCCCCAGGGCTCGTTTTGTAACAGGAACTCCTTATTAGGCAACACACCCCTCATGTAGCCAATCCTCCAAGAGCTTACAGAGCTCTTCTTACAGGGGCTACTGTAAGCTCTTGGAGGATTGGCTACATTAGGGGTGTGTCACCTAATATGCAAAGGAGTTCCTGCTACAAAAAGAGCCCTGCTTCTCCCTATCTGTGTTTTTGTTTGTAGAGAACAATTGTGCAGGGTACGTTAGGCTGAGAGTGACTGGCCCAAAGTCACCCGGCAACTTGGATGGCAGAGTAGGGCTAATGAACCTGCGTCTACCAGTTGTTAGTCCCATACTAGAACCTCAGCACTGTGGGGTGTATGTGTGTCTTTGTGGAAGGTCGGGTCTCTAAGTGGGACTGAAGTACAAGGGAATAAGTGCTTAGTGGGAGCAGACTTGAGATTCGGAGGAGAGTGTGGATGAATCACACAGAGGTGATGGGAGAAAAAGGGCTGATTTAGGAGTTCTGTCATTGACAGGTGGCTGGTGAATTGGTGGAGGGTTCATGGTTTTTGTGGTGGATTGAGCAAGTGTTGAGGGCAATGGCTCCAGTTCCTTGGAGAGTTTCAGGGCTCTTTTTGTAGCAGGAACTCCTTTGCATATTAGGCAATACATCCCTAATGTAGCCAATCCTCCAAGAGCTTACAGTCGTCCCTGTAAGAAGAGCTCTGTAAGCTCTTGGAGGATTGGCTACATGAGGGGTGTGTCGCCTAATATGCAAAGGAGTTCCTGCTACACAAAAGAGCCCTGGAGAGTTTAAATTGTAAGTGTACGGGTGGACCTCTGTAAGCGGTGAAGAAACCCTTCTTCACACACGAAAATGCTTCCAGGGTTGCAGAGAGAAAAAAATATTTATTTATTTATAACTTGGATGTATAAATTGCTCAGTCCCTGAATACTCAGAGCTCTGAGTGATGAACATAATAAAAACATATAACCAAATGATAACAATTTAAAAGCTGAACTCTAACAAAATATGTGTCCATGAGTCACTGCTCACTGTCAGATACCACAAAAGCTCCTCCCCTGCCACACATTTGGTTAGTCTTTAAGGTGCTCTTGGACTCTTGCTCTTTTCTACTGCTACAGACAGACTAAGATGGCTGCCCATCCTGAATTTAAAAGCTAATTAAAACAATTCATAGTTTACAATATTCAGATGGCATTGGTGCCTCCAATTACAACTGTGTCCCTGTCTCACGGGGGATAAGAACATAAGAACATAAGAGAAGCCAATGTTGGATCAGGCCAACGGCCCATCCAGTCCAACACTCTGTCACACAGTGGCCAAAAATACCAGGTGCCATCAGGAGGTCCAGCAGTGGGGCCAGGACACTAGAAGCCCTCCCACTGTTGACCCCCCCCCCAAGCACCAAGAATACAGAGCATCACTTGCCCCAGACTGAGAGTTCCTATCAATACCTTGCGGCTAATAGCCCTGCTCCATATGCTTATCTAATTCTCTCTTGAAGCCCTCCATGCTTGTAGCTGCTGCCACCTCCTGTGGCAGTGAATTCCATGTGTTAATCACTCTTTGGGTGAAGAAGTACTTCCTTTTATCTGATCTAACCCGACTGCTCAGCAATTTCATGGAATGCCCACGAGTTCTTGTATTGTGAGGAAGGGAGAAAAGTACTTCTTTCTCTACCTGCCCTATCCCATGCATAATCTTATAAACCTCGATCACGTCACCCCCCAGCCCTCATTTCTCTAAGCTAAAGAGCCCCAAGCGCTTTAACCTTTCTTCGTAAGGAAAGTGTTCCAACCCTTTTATCATTCTAGTGGCCCCATTCTGGTTGGAGTGGGGGGAGAGCCAGCCAAGCTGCTGAGCTAGTGTAGTGGGGAAATGTATTTTCAGAGAGGAAAGAGGACCCCTGGTATTACTTGTGCTGTGGAGGGGGCGGGGATGGGCAGGAAAAGTTTCTTTAAGGCTTACTCAAGGCCAATTACACATAGTGAGTTGCAGGGCTTTTTTGTAGAAAAAGCCCAACAGGAACTCATTAGCTTAATAGGCCACACCCAACAGCAGAAACTCATTAGCATATTAGACAACACCCTGACAGCACAGCTTATTAGCATATTAGGTCACACCCCCATATTACCAGGAGTGTGGTCATACAGCCACACCCACCGTTTGCTTCTTATTCTGTTTACCTTGTTTGTTGTCAAAACCCAGGACTTTTTTGTAGCAGGAAGTCCTTTGAATGTTAGGCCAATCTAATGTAGCCAATCTAATGAGTTTCTGCTGTTGGGTGTGGCCTATTATGCTAATGAGTTCCTGCTGGGCGTGGCCAACTGGGGAGCCAGCCGGAACTCCATTCCTGTGTGTTCCTGCCCAAAAATAGCCCTGGTGAGTTGGTACCAGGGCTTTTTTGGTAGAAAAAGCCCAGCAGGAACTTATTAGCATATTAGGCCACACCCAACAGCAGAAACTCATTAGCATATTAGGCCACACCCATGACACCGCAGCTCCCTCCCAGGATTGGCTTCCCCAGGTGCCCTGCAGCTTGCGGGGCACATGGGAAACCTGAGGGAAGGAAGGCAGTTTCTGGATCGGCTTCCCCAGGCGCCCCACAGTTTGCAAGGTGCCTGGGGAGCCTGAGGGGGGGGAGGCTGTAGGCGTGGCCAACTCAGAAGCCAGCCGGAATGCCGTTCCTGTGCGTTCCTGCCCCAAAATAGCCCTGATTGGTACAGTTGACAAAATGGGACATTCGCACTGCTCCCCACCTACCAGTGAAAGGATGCCACAAATTACAGGTAGGTGGGAGAGCAGTGTAATCCTATACTGAAGGATAAGCTTTCTGAAATTGGCATTAGCAACTTGGGGGTCCAGATTACTGCCAGTGTAAGGATTTTGCTTCTAAAATTTTGTCTGTCTTTGGGACGACGTATGTCTGTGAACAGCTCTTTCCTGTAAATAATTAATGTCAATAAATCAACAGTGCGTTCTCACCTTACAGTTACACACCTAACAGCATACTCTGGATTGCTACAGCACAAACGTCGATTCCAGATTTTGATGCAACAATTCAGAGCAAGAGGTGTCAGTTATCAAAGACTGTTAAATAAAGGAAGTACTGTATGAGCTTTAATATGTTAAGACGCTGAAAGGCAGACCGGGAGGTTGGTAGTTCAGCAGTTCGAGACCCGAGTGCCGCATGACGGAGTGAGCTCCCGTCTCTGGTTCTAGCTCCTGCCAACCTAGCAATTCGAAAGCAAGGAATTGCAAGTAGAGAAATAGGTATTGCTTCGGTGGGAAGATAACAGTGTTCCATAAGCCTTGGTATCTAGTCATGCCAGCCACATGACAATGGAAACATCTTCGGACAGCGCTGGCTCTTCAGGTTTGAAACGCAGATGATCACTGCACCCTAGAGTAGGATTTGACTGGCTTTCGAGCAAGGGAAACCTTTACCTTTAATATATTAAGCATGCTTTGAGTGAAAATCAATATCATTAACTGGGTTTGCTCATGTCCTTTATAAAGTTTATATCTCTGGTACCTGGCATTACATTTTATGGCACACATGGCCTGCCCAACAAAGTGACATTTCTGTCTCATCTCAGCCTCGTAACAAATGAGTTCGACACCTCTACCTTAAATTATCAGCATTGCATAGATTGCATTGCCTGTTTTTGTGCCTGTGCACATCTCAGTTTGAGATGTGATCACGAGAACTGATTGCAGTATTAGTTGGGTTGATGGACAGACAAAAGCCATGCGCAGATGTCCCTAACTCTGTGGGGAGAAACAGCAGGCACAGGTGAACTGGCTCTACCCCACTACCTCTGCACAATCATCAAGTTGTCTTAATGGTGGCAATGCATGGAGGAAGTGCTATACAGCTCCTCTCCATGATCAGCAATGCAGTGCCGGCCCCAGGTGTTCTAGGGTCGCCCAGAGGCAGGGACAGGGCCTGGTGCGCCTCATGCCCACCGGGGATGCCATCCTCACGTGGTGTGGCCCGGCAGATGGACTGAGTGCCGTTATCCTGGGCGCACACGCAGCAGCGAGGCGCCCAGGAGGAGCCGGCGACATTTGGGGCGTGTGGTCTGACATCCTCAGCGCCTTCCTCCTGGCGCCCAGGAGAGCTGGGGAAGGGGCAGCTGCGAGGCGCCTAGCTTGCCTAGTGGGTGAGCCGGCCCTGTCAGCAATGCTGCGTTCCAAATGTTCAAGGATTGTGCAGAGGAGAGGGGCAGCCAGGGTCAGTGCCCTCATGCCCACCTTCCATCCTCACGTGGTGATTCAATGCACAGACAGTCATCTGCCCAGAGCTAAAGAGAAACTAATAGTAAGGCTCAACACAAAAACTCTGAAAGGGATATTTTCCTTTTTTTATTATAAATCTTCTAAAAATTGTAGGTAGTAGCAATGGCATAGGGAGACTGATGATACGAAAACAGCATGCAAGAAAACAGGGTGATTGTATAAGTCAGATGCATCTGAATTTGTTTGGATACATCCAAACTATTTGCCAAACAATTGACTCCAAGCATACAAACATCAAGCAGGGCGTGACTCAAATTAGCAGGGGGATGTGGCTCTGGGAGCTCTAGAAATATGTAGTATTTGTGAAATGGACAGTAAAATTCCCACAAAGGCCTGTGGTATTTACATTACAGGCTGCTTTCCTTGACTGTGGCCATATTTTACTGTAGACTGGGGTCCCCAACCTTTCTCAGCCTGCGGGCACTTTTGGAATCCTGACATCAGACGGTGCGCGGGCACAAAATGGCTGCTGCAGCTTAACCTCAGTGAAGGTGCTTGTGCTGTGGTGGCAGCTGCTGCCAAAGCAATGTTTTTTTAAAAAAATCTGCATAGCCAATCAAATCTCCAGCGGCCAATCAGAAGCCTTGCTGGGCAAAAGCCCTACCTGGCCCCGCCCACTTTCTAAAACACTTGGCGGTGTCCGTGGGCACCATTCTGGGGACCCTGATTCCAGATACTCCCTTCTTGATAGTTTTTGACACTTGCATACGTATATGCAGGCACATGCATTCAGATGCTGATTCTTAAGCTCTGGTTTATTCCATTCTTCTTTAGATCCTGTCCATTAGTGTCCATGAAAGAGAACTGTGGGAGAACCAAAGGGCAAGAAGCAGAACATGAGACAGGAAATCCACAGGAATGTGTGGAAACAATAACATTTTTTTGCCAGTCATGCATATTTCCTGAGGGGTGTAACCAGGTTGATTTGAAGTTGTTAAGGTTAAACTCATTCAGCTTTTATAAAAGTTCCACAGTCACCCGACCTTTGCAGTCATCCATCATTCCCTTTCAGGAGAGCATTCAGCTCGGGGAACTCTTGATCCTAAATCCCAGTTCAGCTATTTTTTGGTTTCCTTTACCTAATTATTTCTGAAGTGCTCTATAAAACTCAACTAATTCTCATCACACCTCTTAGGGAACTAAGCAACTTGTTATGATTTTCATGGAAACCGAGGTAATTTGATCAAGATGTCACAGCCTAAGCACTTTATTCCATATTTTCTCCACTTCCCAAACCCCTCAGTTACTTTATATTTGCAACATTCCCCTTTAATAAAGTTGCCAAAGCTCATATGTGAACCTTCTGCCATATAATTCTTGCCAACTATTAATGTTTTAATTTCCTGTACATTTCAGTCTTTCCTCCATTCCCTAGATTATGATAAATCTTTGCAAAATCCATCCCCCACTCTCCATATCCCATACCTAGCATACCATTACATTTCCTTCTTCCTTGACTATTATTCATTCTGTAAATGGATTATTGAGTTAAAAACTGGCATTCATGTTTCTGAAATGTGAGATCAGCCCTCATTCTCTAACATTTTTTTAGTCTTTATTCACTGAGATAATTTGCAGATGTTATTTCATCATATAAATATCTTGAGGTCTGCTCTAAGCCTTGACTGCCACTGAGAAAAGAATGAGTTCTAACATATCTACAGAGGCACAGATTGTAAAGGTGCATGCATTCCTGGAGAGTTCTTATACTCTACCAGCATTTGATAGATGGAATGGGTACACTTGATGCACATTAGTTAAAGGTCCCTGATATGGTGGCAAGAAAGCTAACAAAAGTGTAGGCAGCATTAGAGAACATCTGTGTCAGTGTGTGATGTCGTTCCCTGACAGAGGGTCTCATACTTAGGTAGGAATTTGCTGGTTCAAAACTGAATTTTGCTGTGACAGATTGCACAGAAAAGTAGGCTTTTTAAAATGCTGCTTGTGACAGAGAGTCAGGCAGTTCATGAGTTAATCTTCCCTGGAGAGAAAAGCTTATGTGATTGGCTGCTTTGCTCATTCTCTGATTGACCAACATCAGCTGAGAGAAGAAATAAAACAGCTGATCTGGAGGGGAGGGTTTTTTCAGCTTTTGGTCTTAGTTTGAAATCTGACATCTGGATCAGAAGCCAAAGGGAAGAGACATTTGGGAGTCAGTGTTTTCTGACAGGCAATAGTCAGAAAAATACTTCTACAGAGAGAGGAAGAGAAACCACATTGTCTTAAATATATTAAAACTGCTTGCTCTGAGGGAGAATTTAGATTCTCAGTCGGGAAAGCTACAGAAGAGCCTCATATAGACCAAGGATACTGGAGAAGGATTTGGCAGAAGGTCTGGGTAGTTTGAGTGAACTCCTATACAAGCCAATTGCTTCTTAGGGACAAAAAGAATAATTTCCTGCAAGCAAAGGGGTTGGGAAGAGCACCTGGGGGAGAAGCTTAGACACCTCAGGAGTTAGTGAAAAGCCAATCTGACAGTTAACATAAGAACATAAGAGAAGCCAATGTTGGATCAGGCCAATGGCCCATCCAGTCCAACACTCTGTCACACGGTGGCCAAAAATACCAGGTGCCATCAGGGGGTCCACCAGTGGAGCCGGACACTAGAAGCCCTCCCACTGTTGACCCCCCCAAGCACCAAGAATACAGAACCTCACTTGCCCCAGAGTCCCTATCTCTACCGTGTGACTAATAACCACTGATCGACCTCTGTCCCATATGTTTATCTAATTCCCTCTTGAAGCCATCCATGCTTGTAGCTGCCGCCACCTCCTATGGCAGTGAATTCCATGTGTTAATCACTCTTTGGGTGAAGAAGCTGCCGCCACCTCCTATGGCAGTGAATTCCATGTGTTAGTCACTCTTTGGGTGAAGAAGTATTTCCTCTTATCCATTCTAACCGAACTGCTCAGCAATTTAATTGAGTGCCCATGAGTTCTTGTATTGTGAGAAAGGGAGAAAAGTGCTTCTTTCTCAACCTGCTCTATCCCATGCATAATCTTATAAACCTTGATCATGTCACCCCTCAGCTGTCGTTTCTCCAAGCTAAAGAGCCCCAAGCGCCTTAACCTTTCTTCATAGGGAAAGTGTTCCAAGCCTTTTATCATTCTAATTGCCCTTTTCTGCACTTTTTCCAAAGCTATAATATCCTTTTTAAGGTGTGGTGACCAGAACTGTACACAGTATTCCAAATGAGGTCACACCATTGATTTATATAGGGGCCCTATGATATTGGCTGATCTGTTTTCAATACCCTTCCTAATAATTCCCAGCATAGCATTGGCCTTTTTTATTGCAGTCACACACTGTCTTGACATCTTCAGTGAGTTATCTACTACGACTCCAAGATCTCTCTCTTGGTCAGTCTCTGCCAATTCGGACCCCATCCACATGTATTTATAGTTAGGATTTTTGGCTTCAATGTGCATCACCTTGCACTTGGCCGCATTGAACCCCATTTGCCACGTTGACGCCCACTCGCCCATCCAGTTGTTAAGTTCTGGTGCTTTGCTGTTTGATTTTTGTTTCTCAGGCTGTGAGAGTCAGGAGAGACAGCTAGAAGAGAGTTACATGTGTCACATAGACATTGTTCAGCCAGAACAACTGGCTAATGTTCACATTAAACAGAACCACCCAGACTGAAGTTTCTGTGAACAGCATTTCCATTTTTGCTAACGGCTTGGGAAGGGCGTTCTGGTTCTGTATAAGCATGGGTTCTATCTAGGTAAACTACTTCGTTACCTAGGTTTATGCCTTGTAGGGAGAGGTAAAGCTTTGGCTATACCTGTTGGCAGACAGCTAAGCAGGGCTGTGCAATAGAAGGAGACAGAAGAGAAGTTCAGGCTGCCAGTTAGTAAGGTTATTTACTGCTAGGGTGGAATGAGTCGAGGATATCCATACCTGCAAAGGAAAAGATGCAAATGTGTTGCTTGGATTGTCTGGCAGAGAGTATGGCCAGGGTTGGGGGTGGGTGGGGGGAGGGACAAATGCAGAATTCTCAACATCACTGTAATTACAGATGAAATGACACTAATGCATAATTTCCCCAAATAAATGCCATCTAGGCTCTATTAACACCCCCAAAGGGGGAAAAGATGGGCAACCTCCTATTCACCTGTAAAGAAACTGAGGTGTCTCTTTTTAACAAAAAAAACATACAGCTCCATGCTTTACTGTAGTTCTGTTCTTCTCTCAGTCTGCTAACTTTCTGTATCAGAGTAATGTAAAGGGTAACGGTTCCCTTGCTCAAAAGCCAGTCAAATCCGACTCTAGGGTTGCAGTGCTCATCTCCGTTTCAAAGCCAAAGAGCCAGCACTGAACGAAGATGTTTCCATGGTCATGTGGCCGGCATGACTAAACACCAAGGCGCATGGAACGCTGTTACCTTCCCACCGAAGTGGTACCTATTTATCTACTTGCAATTTCTTGCTTTCGAACTGCTAGGTTGGCAGGAGCTAGAACTAGAGATGGGAGCTAACTCCGTCATGTGGCACTCTTGGGTCTTGAACTGCTGAACTACTGACCTTCCGCAGCCTGCAATTCAGCATCTTAACCACTTGAGCCACCACAGCTCCTATCAGAGTAATGAGGGGATAACAAAGCTGAAAACCATAGTTGGGTTCAGGGTTTCGTTTTCTAGTTCTGCACGCTCTGTCTTTGTGAAACAAATAAATGAACTCACACATGCCGATGCCATGTGAGAATCCTGCGGAAAGCGAGAAAACTAACACACCCGTGATCTCACACTTCCCTGCTCCTGTTGGTCGAGAGAGAATTTCACAGCACAGTCCCCAGGAGTTTTACACCGTTCGAAGCCCATTGATTTATAAAGCTGTCTGTTATAAGGTGATGAGATTGTGAAAATGAAGAATTACACTGTTAATTTGTCCCCAAAATAGAACCCTTTCACCTGCTTGCAACTTGGCAGGGATGGGTAGGAGAAGCAGCCCCTGCAAATTTCATCCCAAACACTTGTGTGCACGGGGAGTGGGGGCGGCAGTAACACCAGATAAATCCATTTCCCAACAAAAACAATGGACTAGAGGTTCTAATAAGCTCAGATTCCAGTATTAAAATCAATCAACTCACGTACTTAAAAACAGACCCGACCCCCCCTTTTTGGCACACTGCTATTGTGCAGTTGAAATCGGGGCAGCCAAAGAAAAACAGTCTGGTAAACCACCTGACCCACTTGCAGCAACCATGGTGCGTTTCCCCCCCATCACTTGGAAATCTCTTCCTGGCTTCTGTTTCTATAAATGTCAGACCTTTTCATGTCTATTTTACAGAAATGGCACTGTTTCAGAAACTTGAGGGTAATTGTCAGGATGACTATTATGGCGTGTAGGCTTCAGCCAGCCTCTGGTTGGTAATTTCTATTGCTGTGGCACAGACAGTTCTCTCCCCAGCCCTTACAACACAGCCGCTTCCCTTATAATAAATCTATCTAAACTTCCTCAGCATGCAGCCAGAAATGGAGGACATTTCGCCATCACAGCATTTTTCACTGTCAGCCTCTATTTTAGAGGTCACGGTTGCTGCATATTCGTGCCTTTTCCAGCACCATCAGTTTCTAGGTGCATTAACTGTATATTCAAGATTCTCTTTGTATTTTAAAATGTCTTATTTTAAAATGTCTTATTTTAAAATACAATCTTCTACCTGAAAGGTTGCTTTCAACAGGTTGTTTTATCTCCATCATACCTACAACTTAGAATGTACCCCAATAACCCACTTGGTTATATCTGCCCTCCTCCCTATTGTTCTATGAGATTTCTGCTGGTCTGTGTTTTATTAATATTGTCTCAAGCAATGCTCCTTCTAAGCCGTGGAGTCTGGTGAGCAAAAATTCTACTTTGTGAGCTACTGGCATTAAAGTTGTGAGCGAGTGATTCAGCTACCGCCTGAATTAGTTTGCTCTGGAGCCGTCCATCCTGAGCAAAGACAAAAAAAATGTGTGGGCCGGAGGCTAAAAACCCGTGAGCTAGCTCACACTCACTCAGCTTAGAGGGAACACTGGTCTCAAGGTTATTTCTTGCTTACATTTTGTATAAGTGCATATACCAAGATGAATTGCTTATCTTTATCACTTGCCTTTCACCTTTTTCATCATCTAGGATGGGCCGTGCACTCGGTAGCAGACATCATAATCATGAGATGGTTCCAGTGTGGTCTCGGCAGGTATACATAATGGAACACAGAACAGGGTTGGTGCACTTAGACAGACACAGCTGGATGATGCAGGGAGCAAATCTGTTTCCTATTTATAAGCCAGTTTTTGATCCACAAGAGCCTGGGCCACGTCTCCCACTTCTCTGGATGTGCTATATCGAATTCTGGGATGTTTCCTTGGGTGGCTGCCATGACTTGGGCAATACATGGTGTGGAGATGCTAGGAGCAGCACGGGGCGCGGTGACCAGGGAATCGGCGCTCAATGCGGTGCTGGATGTGGGGTCAACGATGCTGGCCGCTGTTAAGTATG
Source organism: Gekko gecko (assembly GCA_029375565.1). Lineage (NCBI taxonomy): Eukaryota > Metazoa > Chordata > Lepidosauria > Squamata > Gekkonidae > Gekko > Gekko gecko. Next base: position 70,406,376 of record JAPDNY010000003.1, on the reverse strand, counting down.
AGATTCAACAAAGGATTCAGCTTCAAGTGATTTCGGCTTTATTAAACAGCAACTGTAAGTCAGGAACACAGACAACAAGGGGAGCACAGCTCCTTCTTTTAAACTCTCCCGGGCTGTCAAAGCCATGCCCATTACAAGTTAAAGACCAATCAGAATACAGGGATAAAGGCCAATCAGGACTGTTCCCTCTTTGCAACACTATCACTCAGTGATTGGGTAATTACACAGGTTTCGCAGAAACCGACCAATAGCAATGCGACATCTGAAGAGCCACATTCAGACTCAAGCTTAACATGTGAATAGATAGGAGCGATTCACATTCAGTACATAACAGCCGCGGCTTCCTGGAGGTCAGTGCATGGTGCGGTGCTCTCGTCGGCCTCGGGTTCTGAATCGCTCGTTCGGATCTCACCTTTGTCGCCAGTATAAAGTACTGAGACTGATGCATTGGAGAGTGATTTCAGCTCATACATTATTGCTTACAGTCAGATCGTGAGAGAGAGAGAGCCGGCCGGTGGCCGGTTTATATTCCCTTTACAAACCGCACCCAACACACACATGCATGCCCTGGGTACATAACATCTACGTTGTTCCCTGCTTTGCTGTTCTACACATTAAAGAAAGTTTTGAATACATCCTGCCTGCTGCCTTAGGGCAGACCATATACCCACTTCCACAGTAAGTACACTTGACGGAGGAGCCAGACACCACATGGTATCAGAAGTGGGTCTGCTCCTTCATCAAGCCTGACACAGCTCTCCCAGGGCCTGTGGTTTCTGTTCAAACCTGTACGATGCAGTGTTTCAAGCCTCCCATCTGAATTGGTCTTGACTGGCAATTTGGGGGAGAACTGGAGGACATGGGAGCAAACGCTTTGCCTTTACCTCACAGTATATAATGCAATAAATAAACCAGAAGAGTATAAGATTGCAGTCCTCCTGCACGGCATTGGTGATAAAGCCTTGGAAATATACAATAATATGCAGAATGGGTTCACAGATCCAGCCAGGAAAATCCTGGAAGAAGTCTTAACATTCTTTAAAAATTATTGCGAGCCCGGGAAAAATACTGGTTTTGAACGTTACCAATTCTGGCGGCTCAGGTTCAATAAAGCAGAGGCATTGGTAATTTGGTCACACACCTGAGGTGCACAGCTCAAGACTGTGGATTCGGAGCAGCAGAGGACATTATGATGAGGGACGAAACTGTCTCTAGCATTACGGATAATAAACTAAAGGAGATGCTGCTAGAACATACTGAACTCACCCTTGCAAAAACAATTGATATTTGCAGAGCTAAATACCTTTGCTCATGCACAAGGCCTAGCAATGGCCGCAGAGGCTCCAGTGACTTTGCATGCAATAGCACAGAAACAAAAGCAGCCAAGACACAAAGAAACGAAGTTTCCCAGCAACACTCCAGCCTCAAGAGATAGCTCGGCTGCACAGCGATGCTCTTGCAATTTTGCAAGAGGTGTGGCTGCAGTCACAAGCAATACTCCCTCTAAGCTATGAGCAAAAATTCTACTTTGTGGACTACTGATATTAATGTTGTGAGTGAGCAATTTGGGTACTACATAAATTAGCTAGCTCTGGAACCAATCTTCCTGAGCTAAGACAAAAATGTGTGAGCCAGAGGCTAAGAAATTGTGAGCTAGCTCCCAGCAACTCAGCTTAGAAGGAACACTGGTCACCAGCCCAAAGCCTGACCTGCTTTTGGAACTACTTGCTACAAATGTGGAGCACAGAATCATTTTGCAAAGGTGTGCAGGAGCAAACAGACCCTCACCCAGTGAGAGAAGAGTTCAAGCTCCTTGTTCATGGAAGTAATTGCAGCACCTTGGCTTAGAGGAGAATCTAAAAGTTCTGAGCCATAGTTTCCCACCATTAGTATAGCAGCTGTTCCTGTATCTTGCAAACTGGATAGTGGTGCTCAATCAAATACCTTTCCTGAAGGCATACTCTCTGTCTTTCTACTTACCATGCAGGAAGCACCAGCAAATGTTCTGGTCACTTTTGGAGGGTCCAAAATCAGGCCAAAAGCATCACAGTAACCTACACGGCTCTCAAACAGCCATGTTGACCTTCTATATCACAGAAGATGATGAGCCACCCCTGCTTGGAAAACCAGCCTCCATGGCCTTTGACCTTCTTAAGAAATTTCATAGTATGTCACTGCCTGCCTTGGCCTCCAAAGATGATCTTTTGCAAACCTATGCAGATTTCTTTCAAGGGCTTGGACAGTTCCCTGGCATTTACAATATCCACATAGATCCTGAGATACCATTAGTGCTACACGGTTGTTGCAAAACTCCCTATGCTACATGGCCTACACTCAAGGAAACCCTTAACCATCTGGAAAAGACCAAAGTCATCTCTAGGGTGATGAAGCCAACTGTATAGGTAACTAGCCTTGTCATCACTCAGAAGAAGAATGGATCCCTTTTCCTTTGTCTAGACTGCTGGGCATTAAACAAAGCCATCTGGTGGCAACACTTTTTCATCCCTACCACTGAAGATGTGCAACAAAACTTGGCTGGCAAAAAATTCTTCACAATCTTGGATTAAAAAGCCTACTGGCTGTTCAAGGTTGACAAGGAATCTTCTGAACAGTGCATATTCAGCACTCCATGGAGTCACTACCATTTCAATAGGTTGCCTTTCGGCATCAAGTCAGTGAGTGAATTTTTCCAGCAAAAGGATCATGAGTGCTTCTGTGACATCCCAGGTATGCACATCATCACAGCCTCCGTGGAAGCAGAACACCATCATATCCTTGAACAAGTCCTGAAGATGGCTTGGCAGAAAGGTGTGAAGTCCAACAAAGTTCAGTTCATGGTTAATGAAGTCAAGTACATGGGGCACATCATCTCTAAAGATGGTCTTCAACCTGGTGGTACCAAAGTACAAGCTATAACTTAGTTGTCCCCGCCAACAGCTAGAAAGTGCATACAGCATTTCTTGGGTACTGTACAGTATCTCTCCATGGACAGCCCTAAAGAATTGGCCCTGACAGCACCTCTACGTGTGCTCCTGCAGAAGGAGGCAGCCTGGCAGTGGGGCCCAACTCAGCAAGATGCACTGAACGCCCTTAAGACAGTGGTCACCACAGCTTCTGTGCTCAGATTCTTTGATCCAACAGAGCAGCTGGTAGTTCAAGCTGATGCCTCTAAAGACAGCTTGGGTGCCCATCTGCTTCAAAAGATGCAGTTCATTGCCTTTGCCTCTTGAGTGTTTATTCAGGCTGAGCAAAAGTATGGGCAGACTGAAAAAGAGCTTCTGGCCATTGTGTTCTCCATGGGGAAGTTTCATCCATATGTGTTTGGTGTACCAGCAGTGGTCCAGTCAGATCACAAGCCACCGGAAGCAATCTTCAGTAAGCCCATCAGCAAGGCTTTTGCCAGGCTACAGAGAATGCTCTTGCAACTCCAATGGTATGACATAAGAATTGTCTATACAAAAGGCAAGGACATGTCTATTACTGACACATTGACCAGGGCCACCATAACCACCCCTCAGGAAGACATAGATGCTCTCCTAGATGAAAAAGTAATCCATGCAATTACATAAACAGCTCCAATCAGCACTCATTCACTGTGCCAGTTAGGAGGTTCCACCAGCACTGACCCTGTCCTACAGAGCCTCAAGGCTCAACACTTAAATGTGTAGCCCCTTAAGCAGAAACATGTCAAACCAGAACTTAGAGCATACTAGCCTCTGAAGGACCAGATCTGTATTGAAAATGACTTGTTAACGATTGGCCCAAAGATAATCCTACCCCAAGGCATAAGACATGACATCTTGAAGTTATTGCACTTACCACATCAAGGAATCCCCTGATGCCCTTTCTTTAGGGGCCAGTTCATTGTGATTGACAGGAACCTGACCCATAGACCTCTCTGACTGGGCCATCCCCTTTCCTGCCTTGTCCTCACCTGAGGTTTCAAGAGGCTACCTTTCCTACCTACACAGGGCCCAGAAGGCCCCAGCTGTTGCTGGCTTTCTCCTCTGGCCTGTTGCCAGGTATAGCCTGCTGTTTGAGTCCCATCTCCCTTCTGAAGCTTGTGGTGGGCCTGCCAGGCTCTGAAACTGCTGCTGGGGCATTTCCAGGTATAGCCTTGCCCTTGCCCCGTTTTCTACAGACTTTTGTTGGATGGCCTGCCTCAGTGCTTGAGGTGAGTGTGGGGCTGCCATTCCTAGACAAGTCTTTTGAAATTAACTGAAACCCCCCCTTTTTTCTGAAGATTCCATGATCCATAAAGAAACTTTATGCTCCGAGAGCTGAATCTTGAGCTTTTTCAATGAAATCCAGTTCTGTGCCCAAACATCCTTTGATCCTCACCTCTTTGGCACTTAAACCCATATTACTCCCCCACCATTGTTTTTGGATTGAAATGAGGCTGATGTTTCTCTGCCAGTTTGGTGTAGTGGTTAAGTGCGCGGACTCTTATCTGGGAGAACCGGGTTTGATTCCCCACTCCTCCACTTGCACCTGCTGATGTGACCTTGGGTCAGTCACAAGCTCTGGCACAGCTGTTCTCTCAAGGACAGTTTGTGTCAGAGTTCTCTCAGCCCCACCTACCTCACAGGGTGTCTGTTGTGGGGAGGGGAAGGGAAAGGAGTTTGTAAGCCGCTCTGAGACACCTTTGGGCAGTGAAGGGCGGGGTATACATCCAAACTCTTCTTCTTCTTCTCTGTAAAGATACATATGTGTAAACAGAGGGCCACAGCTCAAAATATCCAAACTTAAGACAACAGAAAGCTGTAAAAATGTGCTAGAAACAATTTGTAGAATTTGATGTATAATACTATATCAACAATGTAACAGAGTAACATATACAAAGTGCAGTAAGGTCCGAATAAAAGTTACAGTTGACAAAGTTCTCCGGATTGCCAAATTGTTTCGAAAAAGCTTCATCTAAACGGGACCATGTATAACCTAATAATATTACAAAAATGTATCAATATACAATGGACAGTGCAATGTACCAACAGTATAAATACAATGAAAATGAATTTGAATAAATATCAGTTTGAATAAATAATTATAAGTTAGATACAATGACGTGTTTTCTAATCTTTGTTCATCATTGAATGGAATAACCTTAGTTGTAATACCTCGTGGAATAATCTCTATAAGAATATATATTAATAATGACAGGAAAGGAGTAATTCATCTAGCAAAGTCTACAAATGTTGAAGAATATATGAATCATCAAAGAACTCACCCTTATTTTCCATAACAATTCACGATACATTTTTTTTAAACTATTTATTATTGGATATGTTTCACATATTTAAAATTACATCTTGTAAATATCCCATATCCTTTTCTTTTCTCCCCCCCGCCAATACAAGGCTTCCCGCAATGCTCTTACCCCCTTATAAACTCTATTATCTAATTAGCATTGACAAAATATATCACTTTCGTTATCAAATTACGGTAACATTTTAACAATCTTATCATTCTTTTTCTTATTTTCTCCTTAATAACTGTCAAAGCAAATCAATCTGTTTTTAACATCCCAGTTTTTCTCAAGATAGTCTTTGAAATCTTTCCATTCTGCAAAAAATGCTTCATCTTCTTCATTATTAAGCTTTCATGTCAATTTGTCCATTTCTGCCATAAAAAGCATCTTCTTAATCCATTCCCATGTTTCAGGTATCTTTTCTTGTTTCTAGAATTGTGCATAAGTCATTCTAGCTGTTGTAACCAAGTACCATAACAATGTTCTCTTGGTTACATTTAACTCTTCCAATTTAAGACCTAACAACAAAATTTGTGGATCCTTCTTAAAAGTACATTTCAGAATTTTCTGTATTTCATTATGAATCTCTGACCAATAGCTCATGGCTTTATCACAAGTCCACCACATATGGTAAAATGAGCCTTCTTTCTTTCTACATTTCCAACATTTGCTAGACATACTCTCATTTATATTAGCAATTTTCTTTGGGGTCATATACCATCTATACATCATTTTATAACAATTCTCTTTCACATTAACACAAGTTGAAATTTTCATTGACTTTTTCCACAAACATTCCCATGATGCCATAGTTATTTCACTATTTACATTTATAGCCCATTTTATCATTTGTTCTTTTACGGTTTCATCCTCTGTATACCACTTCAGTAAAACCTTATATATTTTTGAGATCATTTTTCCCCCTTTTCCACCCATATAGTTTCAATTTCACTATTTTTTGCCCTGAAGCCATATTTTCTCTTATCAGTTTTAAACAAATCATAAATCTGTCTATAATTCAACCAATCATAATCAAATTCCACATCATCTCTATCTCTCATGACAAAACTTTTCCCTTCAGATTTTAAAAGATTTCTATAAGGTAACCAATCTAATCCTTCATGTCTTGAATATGGTTTAATCACTTCTGCCGGTACTATCCAAAGTGGTCATTCTTCATAAAAGAATTTTTTGTATCTCATCCCGGTCTCGAACAGTGATCGCCTAATAAAGTGATGTTTAAAAAATTTGTCCATTTTTGATTTTTCATACCACAAATACGCATGCCATCCAAACTTGTTATCATGACCTTCTAATGCCAACAGCTTCATATTTTCAAGATTGATCCATTGTTCTATCCACATTAAACAGACAGCATCATAATAAAGTCTAAGATTTGGTAGTTGAAGTCCTCCTCTTTCCTTAGCGTCACATAAAATTTTCATTTTAATTCTTGGTTTCCTTCCTGCCCACACAAATTTTGATATTTCTTTCTGCCATCCATCCAATATCTTACTTTGTCGTAATATTGGGATAGTCTGAAACAGAAACATTAACCGAGGCAAAATATTCATTTTAACTGTTGCAATCCTTCCCATTAGTGATAAATTCAAGGTGTCCCATTTTTTCATATCTTGTTGAATCTTATACCAATTTTTTTCGTAATTATTTTTAAATAAATCTATATTTTTCATAGTCAATTCAATCCCTAAATACTTTGTCTTTGTGACCACTTCACACTGGATTTTCTCCTGAAGTTCCATTTGCTTCTGTTTCGTCATATTTTTACACATCACCTTTGTTTTGCTTTTATTAACATAAAAACCAGCCAAATCTCCGAAATCTTTAATTTTTTGCATCAGTCGTGGTATGTTCTCTACTGGGTCTTGAATCATAAACATTACATCATCCGCAAAAGCTCTATATTTATATGTAAAGCCTCTCGTTGTCAATCCTTTAATGTTCTTTTTTTTTTGGTAAATACAATTTATTATTGGATATATCACATGTTCAAACATTTTCAACCAACCTACATACCCGTTTTTCTAATTCCCCTTCTCCCCCCCCCCAAACAGGACTTCCCGCACCGCTCCAACCCCATTAATATCTCTCTTATTCTATTACAATTATTTCTAAACTTATTTTCTCTAGCAAACGATAACAATTCAAAAATCTAATTCTATTTCATTTTCCACTTAATAACTATCAAAACAGATCAAACCACGTTTAATGTCCCAGTTCTTCACCAAGTATTTTTGAAAGTCTTTCCAGTCTTCAAAAAAGGTTTCATCTTCTTCGTTGTTTAATTTTCTTGTTAATTTGTCCATTTCTGCTAAAAACAACGTCTTTTTAATCCATTCCCATGTCTCAGGTACTTTATCTTGTTTCCAACATTGAGCAAAAGTCAGTCTTGCTGCTGTAGTCAAGTACCATAGTAGTGTTCTCTTGGCTACATTTATTTCTTCCATTTTAAGACCTAACAATAACATCTGTGGGTCTTTCTTAAAAGTACATTTCACAATTTTTTGTATCTCATTGTGGATCTCTGTCCAATACTTTACTGCCTTATCACATGTCCACCACATATGGTAAAAAGACCCCTCATGTTTTTTACATTTCCAACATTTGTTGGACATACTTTCATTTATGATAGCAATTTTTTTAGGCGTCATATACCATCTGTACATCATTTTATAACAATTTTCTTTAACATTTACACACGTTGAAATTTTCATTGATTTTTTCCACAAATATTCCCAAGATGTCATTAGTATCTCATTATTAACATTTACAGCCCATTTTATCATTTGCTCCTTTACAACTTCATCCTCAGTATACCATTTCAATAACACCTTGTACAATTTAGAGATCATTTTTTTATCTTTCTCAAGCCATACAGTTTCAATTTCAATATTCTTTGCTCTAAAACCATGCTCTCTTTTATCGGTCTTAAATAGATCATAAATCTGTCTGTACTTCAACCAATCATATTCAAATTCAACATCAAATCTATCTTTTAACACAAAATTTTTCCCTTCAGATTTTAAAAGGTTTTTGTAAGGTAGCCAGTCTAGTCCTTGGTTTCTTGAATATGGATTAATTACTTCCGCTGGTACAATCCAAAGTGGTCTTTCTTCTGAGAAGAATTTTCTATATCTCATCCATGTCCCGAACAGTGATTGTCTTACAAAGTGGTGTTTAAAAAATTTATCCACTTTCTCTTTTCCATACCATAAATATGCATGCCATCCGAATTTATTATCATGTCCTTCCAGGGCCAATAACTTCTTATTGTCCAAATTAATCCACTGTTGCAACCATGTTAAACAGACGGCATCATAATACAGTCTTAAATTCGGTAATTGTAAACCTCCTCTCTCTTTTGCATCACATAAAATTTTCATTTTAATCCTTGGCTTTCTTCCTGCCCATACGAATTTAGATAGTTCTTTCTGCCACACATCCAATACCTTCCTTTGTTTTAATATTGGAATAGTCTGAAACAAAAACATCAAACGTGGTAAAATATTCATTTTTACAGTTGCGATTCTTCCCATCAGTGATAAATTCAAAGTGTCCCATTTCTTCATATCTTGTTGAATCTTATGCCACACCTTTTCATAATTGTTTTTAAACAAGTCAATATTTTTCATGGTTAATTCAATTCCAAGATATTTGGTCTTTGTGACCACTTCACATTGAACTTTCTCTTGCAATTCTGTTTGTCTTTGTTTCGTCATATTTTTACACATCACTTTGGTTTTACTTTTATTAACATAAAATCCCGCAACTGAGCCAAACTCTTCAATTTTTTCCATCAATTGTGGTATTTTCTCAATTGGGTCTTGAATCATAAACATTACGTCATCTGCAAATGCCCTGTACTTGTAGGCAAAGCCTTTCACTGTAAGTCCTTCAATAGTATTGTCTTTCCTTATCGCTGTCAATAATATTTCCAACATCCAAATAAACAGCAACGGGGATAATGGGCAACCTTGACGTGTTCCCTTTTGGACTCGGAAGAAGTCCGTCCTTTCTTTATTTATATTCAAAGCCGCTTTTTGTTCTGAATATATTGCCACAATCATATTTAAAAAAGACTGTCCAATATCCATTTTTTCAATAACTTGTAGCATAAATTCCCAGTTTAAATTGTCAAAAGCTTTTTCCGCATCTAAGAAGAGGAATCCTACTTCTTTTCGGGATGCTTGTCATAATATTCAATTGCATCTATCACCACTCTCAAGTTGTCTCTGATTTGTCTATTTGGTAAAAATCCAGCTTGTTCTTCCGCTATTGTATCTTTCAAATACTTTTTCAGTCTCTCAGAAAGTATTTTTGCAAATAGTTTGTAATCATTATTTAATAGCGAAATCGGCCTATAGTTCTTTACTTGAGTCAAATCCAAACCTTCTTTAGGTATCAATGAAATGTTTGCTTCTTTCCATGAATCTGGGATCCGTTTAGTCTGTCTTATCTCATTCGACAGAAGTACTAAAATAGGGGTTAGCTCCTCTTTAAATTTCTTATAGAAAATCCTTTAATGTTCTTGTCCTCTTTTATTTTCCCCAATAATACTTCCAATATCCAAATGAACAATAGTGGAGATAAGGGGCAGCCTTGTCTCGTCCCTTTTCGCACTTTAAAGTATTCCGTTTTCTCTTTATTTACGTTCAATGCCGCTTTTTGGTCTGAATAAATTGCAGTAATCATATTTAAAAAAGATTGACCTATTTCCATTTTCTCTATCACTTGCAACATAAAGTCCCAGTTCAAATTATCAAAAGCTTTTTCCGCATCCAAGAAGAGGAATCCAACTTCCTTTTCTGGGTGTTTGTCACAATATTCAATTGCATCTATCACCACTCTTAAATTGCCTCTAATTTGCCTATTCGGTAAAAAGCCAGCTTGTTCTTCTGTTATAACATCTTTCAAGTAATTTTTCAGCCTTTCAGAAATTACTTTAGCAAACAATTTGTAATCATTATTCAGGAGGGATATTGGTCTATAGTTCTTCACATTAGTTAGGTCCAAACCTTCTTTAGACAATTCACGATACATTTGAGCGGGCCATCTGAGTGGAAGGATGCAAAAAGCCTTACCAGGTGTTACTACTAGGTATTCTTATATTGTGTTAATGCCCTTTGTCTTAAGACACTTAAAGGTATATCCTAAAATACATCACTTTTGCCATCTACAATATTCCTCATGAGTGGTAAACATCACAAAAAACAAGACAATTCTAAAGAAAGATTTAGTCCTTGAGGGTAACATGTATTAAGTCTATATATCCAGAAAGCCTCCTGCTGTAAAAGGCACTTATGTATATCAATCTTATTATATTTTTTCGGGCTTATTATTTCTAAAACTACAAATTTAAAATCCTCATTGCTGTGGCCTTTTTCTATAAAGTGCTGAACCAGGGGCACATCTAAGTATTTATGTTTGATGTGGGATTTATGTTCCATGACATGTGTTTTTAAGAAATATGTGGATTGCCCTACCTACTTCAAACCACAGGGACATTGTAAGAGGTATATGACTTTCTTCATGGAACAATTTGAGAAAGAGGAAATATCTCTTCTAAAGTTAACTTCAGGGAAATCCAAAATATGAGTCTCCCAGGATTGTGCACAGACTGAACATCTCAAACATTTGAAATGACCACTAGCCATATCTGCTTGGGTTCTAGATGGTAATAAATCTGCCCGTAATAAAAAATAATGTATGCTGGTAGTCCTCTGTGCAACCCGGGATATTTTTGCAACCTGGGATATTCTACAATACTCCAATAACAGTTGAATAAATGCTCTTGGCCAGGGTCATTTCTTAGAAAAAGAGGTCCAGGAACTCATTTACATAACTCATTTGCATATGCCACACCCCCTGACAAAGGGCAGGCATGTTTAAAATGAGTTAAGGCATATGCAAATAAGTTTAAATCCCCCCCTTCCCTGAGTCTTTCTGTGGCGGGCTGGCTGGAGAAAATCAGGCAGGGAAGCCAGGCAATTAATTCCCTCCCTGAGTCTCTCGAGCAGGCCAGGAAAGGCAGGGGTGGGGCTCCTTACTGCCAGAGTGCTGCTCCAGGGTGCTCCGGTAGGAAATGACCCCTGGTCATATACAATTCTAGTCTGTATCCCCTGGACCTTCTAGATTATTTCTAAGATTGTTCTACACATGTGACACATATTTTTTGAGCTAGTGATAGAAATTATGAGCTGCAGGACAGGATCAAATAATAGTTTTTTATTTATCTCCTTGTCTGAATATCCATGATAACTCTTTATGATAGGATGAATAATCTTTACTCCGATGGTTTCATAAAATACACAATGGAGTAGAATATGTTCAATTGTTTAAACTTTCCCTGAACCACATGGCCACAATCGCTCTGGCAAAGGTACCTTTTTATACCGGTCTTCTAACACTGCTGAAGGATAGATGTTACATCTTGCCAGGGAGTATGCCCTGCAGTGAGAGGGGATCTCTAATAGTGATAAATACCTTGCGGGAGCAACTATATATTTTGTTTCCTTTGAGGCCAAGAATGCTGATACTTTAGCAGTATCACTTTGCCTTTTGGTGTCGTATGTTCTTTGTTTGACAATAGCCCTGGCTTGTTCTAGTGGCATTATCTTCAGTGACTCCAAGCAGAAGCCCAGCAGCTGTATCTTATGGTGTACTGCCCTATGCCAATTGGAGCAACAACTGTCTTTAAGAATTAAAGCTGTGATATCAGATGGACTATGACATAACCGTAGCCAAGCAGTTATGGAGGCCAAAGTTATTCTGGCCTCCAGTCTAATCATCCCAGTTTCTAATCGTAAACTGGCATTGGGAGCACTAGTTGAAAACTAAAAGATAGATCTTAAGAATTTAGACTGTATCTTTTCCAGGGGTACAAAACTTGGTGAGGGTGGGCCCAGCATAGTGCCGTATAGCAGTTGTGGTGTTGTTTTAGCTGCATATAGTTTAAGCCCAACTGGTGAAGGTCACAGAGTCAAACACAGTTGCAGTTACTTGCATCGAGTGGGAACAGAGATCACAATGCTATGAAGCATTCATTTCAGTGGAAAGTTGCCCCCAAAGTCCAAAACAATCACTTTTTATTTCAAAAGGAATAACTTCACAGAAATGAGGGGACTAGTCAGAAGGAAGCTAAAAGGGAGAATTAATAGCATCAAATCCCTCCAGGACACCAGGAAGCCAGGACTTTATTTGTAGAAAAAGCCCAGAAGGAACTCATTAGCATAATAGGCCACACCCAACAGCAGAAACTCATTAGCAAGCTGGCCCTTGTTGGGGAGGGGAGGCAGTTTAAACTCCAAAAAGTTTAAATGCCTCCCTAATCCTTCCAGGGTCCCCCCTGGCCCACCCGCCTTGGAGTTGCCGAAGGGGGTCTCTCTGTAGCCACTCATGCAGAGGTTTTGACTGTGGTGGGCGTGGCCAACTCTGAAACCAGCCGGAACTCCGTTCCTGTGCATTCCTGCCCAAAAATAGCCCTGCAGGAAGCTATTTGAAACTAAACTAATTTGAGCTATCTCAAGTCAGGAAAAGTTCCATCAAGTCTTAAAGGATGCCTGCTTGGTTAACAACTCAAATCAACAAAGCTTTATTCAAGGTATGCGCTTTCGAATACAACTTTGTTGGTCTTAAAAGTGCCACTGGACTCAAACTTTGTTCGACTGCTTCAGACCAATAGGGCTGCCCTCCTGAACCCAAGCCAAGGAATCCACAAATGGCAAAAAGGCTTCCTTTGAAAAATGAAAGATTGTCCTGAATGAGGTCAGCTGAAATCAGCACAAGTAGGCAAGCAAAAAAGAATTTGAAGAACAGATTGCTAAAGGTATTATGTCTTTAAATATATAAGGAACAGGAAACTGGCCAGGGAAATCTTTTGGATGACAAAGGAATTAAAGGATTACTTAAGGAAGATGGGGAGATAGCAGAATAACTAAATGAATTTTAGTGTCTATTTTCACTGTGGAAAATACAGGGCACGGACCCACTCTGGAGCTGCTGTTTTTAGGAAGACAAACTGAGTCAAACTGAGGTGACAAGAGATGAAATTCTAGGATTATTAAGCAAATGGAAAACCGAAAGGTCTCTAGGTCCAGAGGGCATACATCAGAGGGCTCACACCTGAGGGCTCTTAAGGAACACAATTCTGAAATTATTAATGTACTAACTATATACATAATTTATCGCCAATGTTCCCTCTAAGCTGTGGAGTCTTGTGAGCAAAAATGTTACTTTGTGAGCTCCTGGCATTAAAACTGTGAGCAAGTAATTTGACTTTTGCATAAGTTAGTTTGCTCTGGAGCCATCCTTCCTGAGCTAAGTCAAAAATGTGTGAGCTGGAGGCTGAAAAACTGTGAGCTGGCTCACACTAGCTCAGCTTAGAGGGAACATTGCTTATCACTGAAATCAGCTTCTGTGCCAGAGAACTGGAAAAGTTGCAGATGTCATACCCATTAGCCTACCTTCTATTCAAGTAATTAGTAGAAACTATTAGTAGAAATTGGTAGAAACTATTATGAACAGAATTATTAAGTACATTGAGGAACAAAGCCTGCTGAGAAAAATAGCATGGCTTATGCAAAGGGAGGTCCTGCCTCACCAACCATTTAGCATGCGGATAAGAGTGACCCACTAAACATTATACACTTGGATTTCAAGAAGGTACCTCAACAAAGATTCTTGAATAAGCTTAAGGGTCATGAGATAAAGAGGACAGGTCCTCTTATGGGTTAAAAATTGTTTAAACGGCAGGAAGCAGAGAATGGACTGTTCTTACAACCAGACCTGAATCCTTTTAAGCTTCAGCAAGGCGTTTGTATCCTGAGCCCTCCAAACACACCAATTTACCAGTTTAAAATCTGCCTAGGCACTCCTTACTTTATAATCTCATCATGTTGAATGTAAAGGACAGCTCTCCATGCTTCAATCTAGGTTTACCTGTGAGTTCCTGCAATATTGAACCACCTTTCTTTCCTCTCCTGCGTGTCAGAATTGAGGGACTTCCCCAAAGGTCATACCAGCCATAAAAGCAACACATTTCATTCATACTGCTTCAGACAACAGACTCTCACATCTCCTTACTACTGATGTAATTATTTCTGGTGGACAGATGTTGAAGGGAATGTGAAGGATGAGCCCAGAGGAAGAAAGCAGCTGGTTCTTATTGAGCCCAGGTAAGAAGAATTTAGCAGAAGCAGGGAGGAAGGGGTGAATACCATGGAAATTGCTTTCTCTCTCTCTCTCTCTCTCTCTCTCTCTCTCTCTCTCTCTCTCTCTCTCTCTCTCTCTCTGTATGTACATATTTATGTACGTATATGTGCAAGTTCTGGCAGACTTTTAAGTAGCTTGCAAAAGACGAGAAGAATTTTCGCAGTGAACTTAAGTAGATGTATTGCAAGAATGCAGTATTGCCCAGTGTAGCTAAAGCAGAGACCTAGAGGGCTTTGCAAGATTTATTACAGGCACATATATATCTGCTTTTGGTTCACTGTGAACAGTGTAGATGTGCCTTGCACAAAAATTTCCCAGAGAGCATCCAAATTGTAGAGCCCTTCAAGTTATGTTTGGAGAACTTGTAAGATGGTGAAGCAAAATATAAGCCAGTGACTGATGTATAGTTGATATATAGCAACTTGCCGCCAAAATGGGGATCTGTGTTCACATCTAGGAGACCGTGGTTCAGACTTCCACTCTGCCGTGAAGTGTGCTCTCTCTCAGCTGAACCTGTCTCACATGTTGTGCGATTGAAATAGAGAGAGAGAAAAAACACATACACGAACTTGTGTTCCTTGCAGGAACGACAAAAATGTACTAAGTAAATAATACATAAATTATGCAGTAAGGCTAAAGGAGTTCTAAATGCTTGTAATGGCAGTGGCAATACACAGGCATTTCAAAATAATAAGCACATTTGAAGTGCAAGGCCAGACGTTTCTACTGCAGTAGCTACTGTATAGTCTCTTGGAAGAGAGATTCTTGTGAAGACAATCAGGGCAGTTGTCTCCCCACAAAAGGAACTGACAGTTAAACAGACAACCATGTTGAACTGACAGAGAAATATCCAATTGCATGGACATTATTTCTTTCCTTAGTCATGAGCTTACCTTTATGACTGCTGAGGATCCCCTTGTGTCACGTCCCATACAAAGCCTGAGTCCATGTTGCCAATTATACCAGACAACTAGGTAGAGTTAGCATCTTTTTCACAGTAGTCCGAACCCTGGACAATGAAACCCTAGTAAATGAAAGACCTAAGTGGCATATGTAATTTTCTGTTTGATGAAGAGCATCAAAAGCTGGTGATTATACCTTTATTTAACACCTCTTCCCTGTGCCAGAAAACATATTTATCCAGGGGGAAAGAAGTAAACAATGGGCAAATACTGTATAAAAAAGGGGTTCCTTTCTCTTCCTTAAAAATGTAAATAGAGGACCACTGTAGTAATCCATGGAGTGCAAATCAGAAACTATGGTCGAATCTATATTTGTCTTTCCCACTGGTGTCCCAGCCTTCTGATTCTGTCTTCAAAAAATCTGTCTACATCTGCTTTAGTTTTCGCACTTCAACAGTTCTAGCATACTTTTGCATGTCTGCATATGTTTATTGTCCTCTCGTGGTGGCTCCACTGTCATTGCGCCTCCACACTGCTTTAAATGAATCTTTGCCAAACAACTCTTCAAACAAGCATAGAGAAAGACGGTGTCATAGCAGCGGGAAACTGATTTAAAAATGCAAAAGCAGATTCGACCTATCTCCAGAAAAGCGCACTCCTCCTTCCTCCTCCTCCCCAGAATGAATTCTCCTCACCTTTCCTTTGTCAACTGTAACCTACAAAAGATCCATAGCTTGGTGTCTGGGGGCATGCTTTGCATGAGGATCGTGCAAGGCTCCTTCACTAGCATTACTAATTAAAAAGGTGTTAGGACTGAGAAAGACTTCTGCTTGAGAACTTGGAGAGTTGCTGCCAGTCCAAGTCAATGGGACCACTTCTCTGAGTCACAGTGGTTGAGATTTTAATTTTAAAGAAGAAAACCTCATTGTTATATCTTTGATTTAGAATGATTCCTTAGCAGATGCATAAACACCCCTCCCGCTACATCTATCGGTAACTCCAAATCAGCTCTACAACTTCTTCATTCTGAATACTATAGCAAACAACAGCAAGCCCCAACAAAAAGCATACTAGATAAATCTTAAGCATTGTGGCGTGCTGCTTATTTGGGGGGACTGTTTAAATTTACTCTTTGTGTTTATAAACTGGGTAGTTTCTGCTGCCACCGGGAATTTTAAGAAATTCCAAATCTTCTCTCTGTTGCTGTTGGTGGTAATGTGACCTAGGGTCTGGGCTTTTCAGAGGTCTATGTGGCCCTGAGGAAGGATTGAACTGAATTCTAGGTTAAACTTAAACAAAATATGATTTATTGATTAAGGAACAAAATAAGTTGCTGGTTATCTGTAAGTGTTTTGGGGAAACAGAACTTGTAAATAAACTGGCAAGGTATCGCACACAGTCTTTCTGACAATAAGATCCCACTCTGACAGGAATCTCTCTTTCACATAGGCTGCCACACTGGCTAAGCTCTTTGTATTATTGACACTCTTTCATAACTTTAGAGTCTCACAGACCCTTCTCATAGCTCCTCCACATTTAAACGTTTTAAAGACATATATACTGAACTCTTTAAGTTTCCACACAGAACTCTGTCATATTACTCACTCACTGACTCACTAACTGAATAATTGAATTTCATAGTCAATAACTGACTAACTCTATAACTAAATGACTTCAAGGCACACACACAGATTCACTCCAAAACAACTCCTCCCACACTCTCAGTCATCCTCCAATCACAGCACACTTGTCTCCCTCAATCACTCCACTCTTCTACACTGCGCTCCAACCAAACATTTAAAGACACACACACACTAAAACAAGAAATCATTACAAGCATGATTTGATGTGACTGTGAATGTTCAACTGACATCCCTGGTCCCACAATAACATATGCTTATTTATTATTTATACATTTAAAACATTTCTATGCTGCCTTTCCACCCAAACCGAGTCCCCAAGGCAGCAAACAACAAAACACTACAATTAAAACAGTTAAGGTGTTAACATTTAAAATACAGGATGCATAAAAATATTTACACAACACCAAAACCAGGGGAGAGGACCAATAATAGTTCTTGGGGTTATGCCAGACAAAACTGATGTATTTTTAAAACTTACTTTAAAGTAGAATCGGGTATCGTTAATAGAAGAAGCGGGACCGCGATACTCGCGGGGGAGAAGGAGCTCCACGTGGAGGAGGAAGCAGCCACAGGTGAGCCTTCTCCCCTGCCCCCCACCCCGACAGCAAGGCCCAGGCCACCATTCTCCCCCCAACCCCCCCAGCACCAATGACAAGGCCCACACGGCTCCCAGCTGCTGGGCCTGCCAATACTTCTCCCCCACTCCCCTTCTACCACTCCCCCCAGGCATTGGTGGTGAGGCCTGAGTGGTTCCCAGTTGCTGCCCCCCAAGCCTTCTCCTGCACACACACACCCCACACCAGCAACGAGCCCTGAGTGGCTCCCAGCCACCGGGCCACAGAGCCTCCCCCCAATGGCCAGAGAGTTCTCTGCACATGTGCAGGGAACACTCTTTTACTTTTGGGGGGATTTAAGTATCCCCCATATAGTTTTTAAAACTTTTCAGATTTTTCTGCACACCTGGGGACTGCCCCAAGTGTGCAGAAAATCTCTCTGCCCCCCGCAAGTGCCCCCGATGTGCAGATTTAGATATCCTCACAGAGGGGGCAACTTGGCTATTAGATATATAGATTTCTGAGCCATATGCAGATGGGTTGTCTTTTCAAGGGAATGCTTCAATAGGAAATGCAAAGGATGCTATCTCAGAGATCCCGTACCCAGATAAGAGCTGTAGTGGTCTTCTAGTAAAGACAGACATAAAGTAGTGCTAGTACTTGCTAGTCCTCCTACTTGCTGATCTTTGCTTGACAGTATCAAGCCCATCTCTGAGTGATCTACAAGTCTTGGAAAGCATTCAGAATTGCTGGGGGCAAATCAGGGGCATCTGGGATTTCAAGTCCCTTCTCCCCACTTACAATGGCTTCTGACAGCCAGCAAAGGAGACTTGTTTTATGCTGCTCACTCAACCCTGATGATAAAATCACAGATCTTAGAATTTTCCTCCAGGTCCTTAAAAAGTGTCTTTAGCAAATTGGGATTAAACCTATAATTAAGGACTTGGCTGATGGCCGGCAGGCACAGGGTCTCATTGAATGTATGCGGCCAAGATCTACATATTGCATGCACATATAATACAAATACATAAAGTTGCCTTGTCTGGAGTGCTGTCTGTTTAATTTTTAATTACAGTTTGAGGAGCAGTTGATGACAGTATTGCATACTTGGTGTGCAGTATTGGATTAAAGAATGACAGCCAGTGGGATAGGGGTTTCCGCCCAGGCAGGATACTGTCGTGTTTCTTTACAAGATTTCATATGAAGTCTTGTAAGCCACTACTAAAACTAATGTACAGAGGCCCTTCTGTACATACACATGGAGCCTGTAGACACCCTGCCACACACACTGCATGTTTCATATAAAGAAACACCTGAAGGAGCAACTAAGTGGTGAATTGTGTGAGTCAGACCCAGGTTGATGAAGGAAGGGACCATGCAGCAATTTCAGTTCAGGATCCAGATCTGGAGTTTGGGCAAGACCAGTGTTCCCCCAGGAGAGTGGCAGAACGTCCAGCCCTTGTGGCACAGAACAAAGGCACACAATGGAATCCCACCATTGTTACAGCTGTAATAAAGCCTTGTTGAGCATCCTGAGCTCATTTATTTATGTAAGTATGGGTGCCGTGCCCTGACCTGGATTGCCCAGGCCAGCTCAACCTCATCTGATCTCGGAAGCTAGGCAGGGTGGGCCCTGATAAGTATTTGGATAGAAAACCACCGAGGAAGCCCAAGGTTGCAATGCAGAGGTGGGCAATAGAAAACCGCCTCTTGATAGTTTCTTGCTTTGAAGACCCTACAGGTTCACCACAGGTCAGCTGTGATATGATGGGCAAAAAAAAAAAGTGCCATGGAACTCTGGCTTTGAATCTCAGAGAATTCAAAGGACCACACTTAGGGAGGTGTCAGCTCTATAAATTAAGAGCAGTGATGGTTTCTTTCCAGGATGTGTTGTGCTCAGGGCAACAAAAATTATTCTGGGCTTTAAAGACAATTGAGGAAGGTGAGTCATGGCAACAGTCACTAGGAGCCAGGGTGGAACTTGAGATCTTTAGTACAATTCTAAACAGAGGTACAGGCTTCTACGGTCGAATCTGCATTTGCATTTTTAAATCAGTTGCGTCCTGCTGTGACGCCGTCTTTCTCTATGCTTGTCTGAGTGTTGTTTGGAGAAGATTCTTTTAAAGCAGTGCGGAGGTGCAATGACAGTGGAGCCGCCTCGAAAGGACGATAAACATGTGGACGTGCGAAAGTATGCTAGCACTGTTGAGGTGTGAAAACGACACCAAATGTGGACAGCTTTTTTGAAGACGGAGTCAAAAGGCAGGGACACTGGTGGGAAAGACAAATGCAGATTCGGCCTGAGTCTGTTGAAGTCAGTGGGCTTAGAGGGGTGTACCTCTTCTTAGAGTTGCAGAGTAAGGCTGATGTGTCTAATTAGACACAGACCAGCAAGTTCTCCCACAAGATACCGTCCAAGCTCTCATATATATATAATTATTATTATAATTATTATTTTATTAATTATTATTATTATTTATTTGTATTTATAATAATAATAATAATAATTTATTTTTATTATTATTATTATTATTGTTGTTGTTGTTGTTGTTGTTGTTATTGTTATTGTTATTGTTATTAATTTGTATTTATAGCCCGCTCAGGGCGGGTAACATCATAAAACATACAATTAAAATTAAACAATGTAAACAATTTAAAATTAATAAACATTAAAACACAGTCACACTTCTAACAAATCAGCTGGCTGCGGGTTCCCTGGCATATTATTTGGGTTGATAAGTAGATGGGTGACAACCACCTCAGGGAGGCCATATAGAGACGTCCGCTGCCTCAACCAAAGGCCTGGCAGAACAGCTCCGTCTTATAGGCCCTGCGAAATTGAAGAAGATCCCGCAGGGCCCCAATCTCGACTGGCAGCATGTTCCACCAGGCAGGGGCCAGGGCAGGAAAAGCCCTGGCCCTGGTCGAGGCTAGGCGGATGTCCTTTGGGCCAGGGACAACCAGGATTTGTTGATCTATAGAGCGTAACGTTCTTCGGGGCATATATGGGAAGAGGTGGTCCCTCAGAAATGTGGGTCCCAGGCCATATAAGGTTTTAAAGGTGATTACCAGCACCTTGAAGCAAATCCAGAAGTCAACAGGTAGCCAATGCAGTTGGCAAAGCACCTGCCGGATATGAGTCCACATAGGCATTGATGTCAGCAGGCCTGCCGCTGCATTATGCACCAGCTGTAGTTTCCGGGTCAGCCTCAAGGGTAAGCCTACATAGAGTGAGTTGCAGTAATCATGCCTGGAAGTGACCACCGCATGGATCACTGTAGCTAAGTCCTGGGGGGAGACATATGGTCTCAGCAGCCTTATCTGCCTAAGGTGGAAAAATGCAGATCTGGCAACTGCCGTAACTTGGGCCTCCGTAGAAAGAGAGGCATCCAGTGCTACTCCCAGGTTCCTCACTTTATGGGTCAGCACCAAAGGTGACCCTTCCAGTGTGGGGAGTCTGATATGCACATCCGCACACCTCCGACCCAGGTACAGGACCTCCCACCTCTCTGAGAGGCTGTTTGTCCTTAGCAGCAACCAGACCTTCTGCTCTTTGACTACCTTTCTGGTGCAGTAGGGGTAAAACTGTAATTGCAAGGGAAGGAAACATAATAGACTGTGTTTGAGAGACCTACAATCTTTTACTTGAAAAAGAGCCCCCTTTTACCCTACAATGTACAAAGGAAAGTCTCCGCTGGGTGAGTGGCGGCGGCAGAAAGTCACGAGTCACTGCGAGCTGGGCAGCAAACCTGATGAGTCTCTTCTTCATCTGATGCCTCAGAAACCGAGGGAATGGAGGCCTGGTGCATGCTGGAGGTCTGGCGGTTTCGTCGGGATTCCTTGAAAGTGGCAGCCGCGCAATAGTGTCTTTGCAAGGGTGAGTTCCTCATGGCTGATGGGCTTTTGGCAGAGTTTCTCCTCTCGGATGCCCATCATGAACTGGTCAAGGAGGGCATCGTCGAGGCTTGGGAACTCGCATGTGAGGGCCAATCTGTGAAGGTCCGCCACAAAGTCGGTGGCCGTCTCATTGGACTTTTGCTGGAACATGTAGAAGTCTATGCGGCATGCCATCTTGGTAGGCTGAGGCGTGAAATGGTCGTTGAGCACCTTGATGAGTGCATCGTAAGTGGCCACCTCGAACGTGGTGGGCGCAATGAGACCCTGGACTAGCCTCAAGGTTGCAATCCTGCAGGAACTGAGCAGGAGAGCCTTCTTCTTGTCTTCGCCCTCGATGTCCTGAAACAGTACGAAGTACATGAGCCGCTCCACCCAGATCTTCCAAAGCCCTGGGTGAGCAGGGTCAAATTCCGGCAGATGTCCTGGAGCAGCAGCTATGGTCCCGGTTGTGACGTGATGCACGTGGCACTGGAGCTCAATGTGCAGTGCAGTGCAGACGGGCTCTGGGCTGGCTCAACAGGATCCCATCCTCATCGCCACTCTTAAATAATGGGTTCCATGGATGAGCAGGCTCAAGACTAGACATCAGCTCAACTTTATTTGTGATTTCAGCAACAGCAAGACCAGATGCCAGACCCTCAGCTCTGTTAAATAGCATGCAATTGCCACACCCAAACACAACCCACTCCCAGTGATAGGCTATTTACATAACTTTACTACTAGATTGGTTACTTTCAGAATCCTGGCAGGCTATTGTTCTTGTGCTCCAAGCTCAGCCAGTCTCTGCGGTGATTCAGTCAGGGATGATTCAGTCCCAATACATAACAGGAAATATCATTGCTTCCCCCTGCTTAGAGGAAACATCGCAGCAAGGAAGTGATCTGAGCAAAGTTTGCCACTTAGTATGAGTTTGTATGATCAAAGGGTCATTAATTAATGGTAGTATAAAGAGATGAACAACAATCAGGAAAGCTACGGTCTAGAACACAACTGCCTAAAAGGTGCAGGACATTGGGAAGCAGGGGACCCATTCTCCAAGGTGGGCAACCTGACCCTATGTTTGTTTATTTGTAAGCAAGTCCCATTAAACTCAATGGCGGGGTGTGGGTGTTTGAAGAAAAGGTAGATTAAATACGATGAAGGCTTGCAAAACAGACCAAAGGATTATGGGAAGAAGAGACTATAGCAAGCCATCAGAAAGAAAGGCAAAGTGTTCATATGGATTGATCCGGGGTTATGATTCAGCAAATCATCCCCTGCCATCGATTTACCAAATTGCTTTGGCGAGCTGCTGTTATATCTCCACTTTTCCAACCTGTGAAAAGATTATAATAATAATTATATCCTACCCGAATCGTTTCTGGAAATCTCTGGATGAAAATCACTGTGGCAGAGCTGAATTACACGGTTCTTTCCTATTACTAGGAAATTGTCAAAACATGACACAGTTTTGTTCCCCCGTCCAGATACAGGCTTCTTACATTTCAACACAGAACAAGCCACTCTTGTGTTGAAAGAGTCTCTTTCTGTCTTTTCACTCTTTCAGGGAGCATTTCTCCTTTCCATTCTGATAAAATACATGCTACAGACATCGCTTGGCAAAATTTCCATACCGAGTTTGCTTTTGCATTCTTTAAGAGCAACGACGGTGCGATAGAACATCTGACGATGCAAGCAACACAAAGGAATCAAAGCAGAATTCTGCTAATCGCTGACGCCTGAGAAATCGAAGTGGAAGTAGAAGCGTGCACACAGACCGGTGTCTGCGTAATCTGAATGGAAATGCAGTTGAGAGTGATGGGGAGTTACCAGGCAATCTGAGATGCCGACTTGTGTGAGAGGGATTCTTTTAGGAGGATGGAGGGGGATTCCTCTACCTGTGTTTCCAGTATCCTGAACAGAGGCTAACTGGATTTGTTTATTTTTTAATTGCCTTTGTGTTTTTGTATGAGCAGCAGTTGCCATGATCTGTTAGCGCCACTATTCAAGCAAGAATTATGAATGACTAGGAATAAGGCCCATTGTGGAAATAAATACAACGAGCTCTAGAAAGAGGCTCTGGGTAGGTGCACTGGCCTTGGGCACTCAGCATCAGTTTTCTGTGGTGACCTCAGCAGGGTATAATGACACAGAGTCCACTGTTTTCTCCAGGAGAACTGATCTCTGCCATCTGAAGAGCAGTTGTAATTCTGAGTGTCTCCAGCCCTCACCTGGAGATTGGCAGCAATGGTTCCCCAGGAGGAAATGGCTGGTTTGGAGGGTGGAGTCTATGGCATTGTACCTGTCTGAGGTCCCACCCCTCCTCAAACCCCACCCTCTCCAGGCTCCACCCCTCAAATCTCCAGGATCCCAACCTGGAGGTGGAAACCCTGTCTCCTTCCCAGCTAACCATCAAGCTACCTTTATCTGCCCCTCTGACTTCAGCTTTTCATCTCCTTCCCCCTCCCTGCAACCTCTACCTAGGAGGGTTCCCCTGCTTTTGGTGGCTTTTGTGAAATCCCACCCCCAAACAGGGGCATCATTGTGCAATGTCCCTGACACAATGACATCACTTCCAGATGGCAAAAAAAAACATAGAGTTTTGCCCAAAATCCAGAGTATCATGTTAAGAATGTCACTGATGTGATGTTCTGCCCACCTTGGAACGTCCCTGAAATCCCCCCACTGCAATAGCGAGGGAACCTGGTAACCCTACCCAAACCTCAGCAGCAGAAGGCAGGTCACAAACAGGAGAGGTTGCTGTTGTTATTCAGTCACACAGTCGAGTCCGACTCTTTGCGACCCCATGGACCAGATCATGCCAGGCCCTCCTGTCTTCCGCTGTCCTCTGAAGTTTGCTCAATTTCATGTTCGTTGCATCGATGACACTGTCTCACCATCTCATCCTTTGCCGTCCCCTTCTTCTTTGACCTTCAGTCTTTCCCAGCATCAGGCTCTTCTCCAGTGAGTGCTCCCTTCTCATTTGGTGGGGGTATATAAATGTGGGTCCTCTGGGGAGGCACCCAGTAGCTAAGCCCTAGTGCTCAGCGTGAGCACAGAGACTGAGTGGCTCAGATCCCTGAGTCCACAACCAAACCCCAGCAGCAGACAGTAGATCATACACAAGAAGGGTGAGGGGTATATAAGTGTGGGTCCTCTGGGTTTGGAGGGCTCCTATTGGTGTTTCCAATGCTGGAAAATTCTGCGCCACTTTCCTTGGAGTTTTCTAAACAGTTTAATTGATCAGCGCCAGTCTGTCTCTGCTCACTAACCACCACAAACAGTGCTAAATGTTTGTGAAAGCTGAACTTCACAAACCACGGACTGCCTAAAGTTTGTCACAAGCTTTACTTCATGAGCAGGTTCAGGCCCATCCCCAGTGGTCAGATACGATGCAATTTAAACTCCATGACTTCTCTGAGCATTAGCATTCCTAGCAGGATTTACAGGGCAAGCCAGACAGAGAGATCACTCTCTGTATGCATATGATTTGGGAAACGTACCAATTAGTTATCTGAGATGTGATAATCATTCAAATATAACGATCAACATGAAGGTTACAAAAATTGATTCTGGATGGACTGTGCTTCATTTGTTTACTTGAAATTTCGAGTGGTTCCCAATATACGCTCAAGGGTGTCCTTTCCTCTGTAAAACTTGAATTAGTTCTGAAAGTCTGTGAGCTCATCTCCTCTCTGAAACACCTGGTTGCTACCTGAGTAGTAGGAAAACATGATAGAAGGCTACATATGTGTTGGGTGATAGCATAGGGAGCTACTGTGGGAAAGGCATCAAAGGCCGGTGAGGTGAACATACGGAGCTGACTTGTACCAGGTCAGACCACCTGTCCATCTGTTTCAGTACTCTCTACTCTGACTAGCAGAAGCTTTCCAGACATCTCCTGGTCAGAAAAAGGTCTTTCCCAACATCTGTTACCTGAACTTATTCAGCCTTCTTCTGCCACTGAGCCTCATCATCTCCCCAAGATCTTTCTGATACATACGGCATAAACTATATGTGGCATTCAAAAATTTGTTCCCGTATCATGCTTGTCTCAGCCTAAAAGCCCTCAACCAGTTGGGACCAACATACCTTACAGAATATCTCCTTCCCTGCTGCACAGATGTGATTGTAAACCTAATCAGGTTTACTCAGAAGTACACCGATCCCCATTTATTTCATTTGATACCTTTAGGATAGCAGTGCTAATTGTATGTAAGTTATGCCAATGTGGTGTGGGCGAGGTAGATGATGTCGAGCATTACATTTTGAGATGCCTATGGCACGAATCACTTAGGCAAAGGTTTATTTATCCTATTGTACCTCTGCATAATGGAACTTCAGATCAGGATCTGGTGGGTTATTTGCTCTCTGATATAGATGCACATGTTACCAGCAGAATGGCCTTGTTTGCACTGGCGGCAAAAAAGATAAGAATGAGTTTAGGACTTACTGCAAGTGATTGAAGGGTCTTCCCCACTTTGATGTATAACGTTTGTTGTACTTTGTTTTATTTTGTGTTGTTATGGCCAATGGCTAAGACAATAAACTAAAACTGAGAAACTGTATGTAAGTTAAATTAAAACTGATGGGACATTTCCAAGTAAGTATGCTTAAGATCTAGGTATCTGGGTAGCCGAAAGCAATTTGTGATTCCTCCCAAGGGTTCACGCTACATGAATAAGAACAGCAATCTGCCTTTTAGGCACAGGGACCTATACTCTGGGTCACAATGGTGTTGACACTGGGGAATTGGCTGACCCAAGGCTGTCAACCTAAATCCAATCCCTGGAGGGATTATGCAACCCAACCTAGTGAACGGGCCACATGTACATCCATGGACATGGGATATGTGCCATGTAATTCATTAACACATGTGTAGAGACACGTTACTAGTGGCTCCCCCACACCTGTGGCCCTCCTGTCCCTGGACATTCAGCAAAGCCTAGGTAAAAGTAAAAGTAAAGGTTTCCCTTGCTCAAAAGCTAGTCGAACCCGACTCTACGGGGCAGTGCTCATCTCCGTTTCCAAGCCAAAAAGCCAGCACTGTCCGAAAATGTTTCCGTGGTCATGTGGCCGGCATGACTAAATGCTGAGGCACACGAAACGCTGTTACCTTCCCATCGAAGTGGTACCTATTTATCTATTTGCAAATTTCTTGCTTTCAGACTGCTAGGTTGGCAGGAGCTGGGGCCAGAGACGGGAGCTCATTCTGTCACACAGCACTCGGGTCTCAAACTGCTGACCTACAGGCCTTCCGGTCTGCAGCTTGGCATCTTTAACCTCTGAGTTACCGCGGCCCCTCAGCAAAGCCTGCTGGTCTTTAACTCTCATCCTAGGGTGGGTGAGAAACAAAACAAATAGTAGAACAAAGTTAGAGTCCAGTGGCACCTTTAAGACAAATGAAGTTATATTCAAGGTATGAGCTTTCGTGTGGACACACACTTTTTCAAATATCTTTAGAATACCTATTTGAAAAAGTGTGCTTTGCACCCAAAAGTTGATACCCTGAATAAAACTTAGTTGGTCTTAAAGGTGCCCCACTGGACTCTAAATTTATTCTGCTGCTTCAGACCAACATGGCTGATCACCTAAAACAAATAGTAGATTTATAATAATGGCCGTTCTTCCAGGTCGTCAGCCGTTTTGGTCTGAAGCAGCAGAACAAATTGAGAGTTCAGCGGCACCTTTAAGACCAACAAAGGTGTATTCAAAGTATGAGCTTTCGTGTGCGAGGCACACTTTTTCAAATACACTGGAATGCAAGATGAGGTTCTAAACTTATAGACAGGGATTTAACAGCAAATTAACATGTAACATGATGATGTTTAAATTATGCAAAGTGAAAAAACTAAACAACACGTTAAGGTTATAAGGTCATTCTTGTTTGCCTATGTGCTTATGCGCAGTAATGTGGGATAGAATGGCTAATTTGCACAGGACCTGGAAATAGTGAGCAAAACCCACTTTTTCTCCCCTTTTGAAACACATTGATTGGATTAAATAGGTAAGCAATTTTAATATATTCCTACAGATTACTGAGATGGGGGAAATAAAAGTGCTCTCCAGCTAGTGAAATGTTCAGAAACAGCCCATAGACTGCCTTCTTGTTTCAGGTTTATGAAGAAGTGGGGTTTTATGGTGCAGCCGCTCTATCATTTTTGTATGCAATTTCTGCATGCTGACTTTTTTAAACTTACAGTTTTAGGGGCTCTATTTAGGCAGAATCAGTGAGCTGAATCAGATGTAGGCCCAAGCATAACTTTGTCCGGACCTTGTACAGACTTGTAACTCATCTTCTCCCCTTTCTTCTGATCTCATCCTATACATACAAGTTCTACGGTGGTCCTGGGACTGGGGCAGTCCTTGACTCCTTGACTCCTGGGACTTAGCTCCTCCTCTCCGCAGGCAGGGCCGGCAAAACTTTGATCCCGAAGGGGAAGAAGAAGAAGAAGAAGAAGAAGAAGAGTTTAGATTTATACCCCGCCCTTCACTGCCCAAAGGCGTCTCAGAGCGGCTTACAAACTCCTTTCCCTTCCCCTCCCCACAACAGACACCCTGTGAGGTAGGTGGGGCTGAGAGAACTTCTGACAGAAACTGTCCTTGAGAGAACAGCTGTGCCAGAGCTTGTGATTGACCCAAGGTCACATCAGCAGGTGCGAGTGGAGGAGTGGGGAATCAAACCCGGTTCTCCCAGATAAGAGTCCGCGCACTGAACCACTACACCAAACTGGCCAGAGGAAGGGGTTTGTCCTCTGGCTTCCCAGTCTTACCAGCCCTGCTTGCCGAGCAGGACGTCTGGCTGTGCTCTGAAGAGCACGAAGATCCTGGAAGACATTGAAGAAAGAAGGACAACTGAAGTGCACGGGAGGTGGGGGAAGGTAAACTACCTCCCCACCCCTCCCTGGTCCGCGAGTTGGAAGACCGCGGAGGAGTTCTTTGATCGGCTGCCGGCAGTCCTGGGAGGCCCCCAAGCAGTCGTGGCAGCTGGGAACCAAGGAGCACTGCTGTGTTATGTCCCAGGAGTCAAGGAGTCAAGGACTGCCCCACTCCCGGGACCCCCAGAGAATGGAATATTTGTCTTCACTTACCATGAAGCTTCCTTCTCGGTGGTCCGGGGCAGTCCTACCCACCCTTGTTTGGAGGGGACGACTTCTGGTGCTTGTTAGGGGATGGTGCTGGCAGTCTGCCTTGGTGGTTCACTTGATGTAAAAATCATCATCATCATCAGAAGAAGACTGGGAGGTTGGTTTTATGAGATTCATGCATTGTATAATTCTTGAATTCCTCAGTTGTCAAATAAAGTTTGGTGTTGGAATGAAACAGGTTTGGTGTTTGCACATGGTACCCATTTGGGGGAGAGGTATGTTTTTTTGTTTCTTGTTCAGGATCGTGTAGATTGTGGGGAGAAGGTTGGCTTGGTGAACGACTGGGAAGCCAGAGGACAAGCCCTTCCCCTCCAGGATCAAAGTTTTGCCGGCCCTGCCTGTGGAGAGGAGGAGCTAAGTCCCAGGAGTCAAGGAGTCAGGGACTGCCCCACTCCTGGACCACCGAGAAGGAAGCTTCACGGTAAGCGAAGACAGATCTTCAATTCATTTCAGAAGATCTGTTTTATTTTTGGAATGCCATAAAGATAATAAATGGGCTTGTAGCCTGGGTAGGACACTCTGGAAAAAATGCAGCCACCTCCCATTCCCTGCTTCAGCCCTGGAACAGACAATTGAGTCATCCAGTTAACACACTGCCCTTGGGTAGAACATTCCGAAGGAGTCGCCTCCCAACCAGATACCTGTCTAGCCTTATCTTAAATACTGGCAAGCTAGAAGGTTCTATACCATGCTTAAAGGTGTGTGTGTGTGTATTTATATGGT
Source organism: Gekko gecko (assembly GCA_029375565.1). NCBI lineage: Eukaryota > Metazoa > Chordata > Lepidosauria > Squamata > Gekkonidae > Gekko > Gekko gecko. Next base: position 70,377,051 of record JAPDNY010000003.1, on the reverse strand, counting down.
CTAAAGAACTGGGATACATCACATCTTGTGGCTAACTGTGCAACTGCTGTTCTGTATTACAGGATGGGCCATAGCCCCGGGGGGATGGTGCATGATTTATATGTATAAATTTCCAGATTCAATTGCTGGCATCACTAGAGGAAGGATCTCAGGTAATAAGGCTGGTGGCAATGGTGGATCTTTGTGCCAGACCTCGAGTTGCAACCCGTCAGAGAAGATGGTGCTCAGCTTAATGGGTCACTGATCTTACTTGCTATAATCCATTAGATTTGTACCGCACAGTTCTCCTAAGAAGTTCAGGGCAGCATACATGATTCCGCTCTCTTTCATTTTATCCTCACAGCAGTCCCTGTCTGGCCCTTGGTCATCCCATGAGATTCATTGCTGAATGAAAGTTCCAGCCCAGGTCTCCATAATTTCAGTCCAGCATTCTATTACCAGATCCTGAAATCACTTGCAAGTTTTAGGAGTATCTCTGCAACGGGGGTGCATAAAATGGTGAAATTTATAGAACAATACTTTGTTTTAAGAGGTTATGGAATACCTATCCTATGAAATTTTGTGGTGTTTGACAAGTGTCTGCTTTAAAGCATTTTTAGTGTGCCATGGAGCCTTTCAAATAAGCCTCAGGATACCTGTTTCATAGGATACCCGTTTTATAGAGGCAGATCATTCCTTATGACTACATGGTGGTGAATATATGGGGAGCAAATATTTTTGCATGTTTGACAGAAATCCTTTTATAAATTTATCTATAAAGTGCCCGTTTTATTATCTTATCTGTAATGTGCCTATAGAACAGCTTAGAGGGCGCATTGGAGCTGTGCAGTTAAGCTTGCCATCCTAGCCTCTGTCTGTGAAGGGTTTAAGATGGTGACTAAGCCTTTAACAGTGTATCCCAAAGATACACCAGCCAGTCAGTGTTCCCTCTAAGCTGAGTTAGTGTGAGCTAGCTTACAGTTTTTTAGCCTCCAGCTCACACATTTCTGTCTTGGCTCAGGAAGGATGGCTCCAGGGCAAACTAATTTATGCAGTAGCCAAATCGCTCGCTCACAACTTTAATGCCAATAGCTCACAAAGTAGAATTTTTGCTCACAAGACTCCACAGCTTGGACGGAGCATTGCAGCCGGTGTATTTATTAATTAATTAATTATTTCAATTTATACCCTGCCCTCCCTGCGAGCAGGCTCAGGGTGGCTTACACTGATTGGTAACAATACCATAAAATCATATACAAAAGTTAGAACATTAAAACATTACACAATCCAGCTATTAAAGTGCTAGTGTTATTCATTATAAGAACATAAGAACATAAGAGAAGCCAATGTTGAATCAGACCAATGGCCCATCTAGTCCAGCACTCTGTCACACAGTGGCCAAAAATACCAGGTGCCATCAGGAGGTCCATCAGTGGGGCCAGGACACTAGAAGCCCTCCCACTGCTGCACCTCCCCCAGCACCAAGAATAGAGTGCATCACCTGCCCCAGACTGAGAGTTCCTATCTATATCTTGTGGCTAATAGCCACTGATGGACTTCTGCTTCATATGTTTATCTAATTCCCTCTTGAAACGGTCTATGCTTGTAGCTGCCACCACCTCCTGTGGCAGTGAATTCCATCTGTTGATCACTCTTTGGGTGAAGAAGTACTTCCTTTTATCTGTTTTAACCCGACTGCTCAGCGATTTCATTGAGTGTCCACGAGTTCTTGTATTGTGATAAAGGGAGAAAAATACTTCTTTCTCAACCTGCTCTATCCCGTGTATAATCTTATAAACCTCGATCATGTCACCCCCTCAGCCGTCGTTTCTCCAAGCTAAAGAGCCCCAAGCGTTTTAACCTTTCTTCATAGGAAAAGTGCTCCAACCCTTTTATCATTCTAGTTGCCCTTCTCTGCACTTATTCCATCATCTTTCAGTACTTAAGATGGCATGCTGTATGGTAAACCACACTTATTCTGATTCAGAGGCCTTCGGCATTGCGCAATGGTATGGCACAATCACCAGGCCAGGGCCAACCCACCCCCACCGGTATTGGTGGTAGTGGTAGTGGTGTGGCAGCTCCTAATTGAAAGCCTGGAGGAAGAGCTCTGTCTTGCGGGCCCTGTTCTTTTCTGGTGGAAGAGCTCCGTCTTGCAGGCCCTGATCTCTTCTGGGAGCTCATTCCACCAGTATGGAGCTGCCACTGAAAAGGCCCTGGCCCTGGTGGCTGCAAGTCTGGCGTCCTTAGGGCCTGGGATGATCAAACGATGTTGTAATCCTGACTGAAGTGCTCTCTGGGGTATATATGGGGAAAGGCGGTCCCTCACGTATGTCGGAACCTGGCCATATAGGGCTTTAAAGGTAAGTACCAGCACCTTGAAGCGAATTCGGTATGCTATTGGCAGCCAGTACAGTGCCTTCAGCGCAGGCGGATGTGCTCCCATTTAGGGAGACCCACGAGAAGCCTGGCCACGGCATTCTGCACTAGCTGCAGCTTCCGGATTTGCGACAGGGGCAGCCCCATGTAAACAGCATTACAGTAGATGAAGAAACAACAACACCAAACCCTGCTAATGTTATATTGGCATAACTCTCTGATGTAATTCTGGAGAAGAACTGGGTAGCATCACAGGTGTGCTGTGGGCGGGGCAAGCATCCTAAGCCTGTTATCAGCACGCACCATGATTGATGCATTGTGGTGGAGTTGCTATGGCTTGAGGTCTTTGGTTTACTTTTACAAGGGATAGCAACCAGTGGCACCTGCATTGGGATCTGAGCATCAGTATGCCTATGACTAATATACTGCTGTTGGAATATTTAACTATTGTAATTCTGAGAGCCAGTATGATGCAGTGGTTAGGAGTGTCAGACTAGTATCGGGTGAACCCAGATTCGAAGCCTCACTCATGCAATGGAAGCTTACTGGGTGACTTTGGGTTAATCACTCTGTCAGCCTAACTTAGCTCACAGAGGTGTTGTAAGGATAAAATGGAGGAGAGGAGAATAATATAAGCCACTTTGGGTCCCACTTCTTATTGGGGAGAAAGGCAGGGTGTGATGGACAGCACAGAAAAGCAGGCTTTTTTTTTTTTAACGCTGCTTGGTACAGAGAATTAGGGAGGCTAGGTGTTAATCTTCCTTGGAGAGAAGACCTAAGGTGATTGGCTGCTCTGCTCACTCTCTGACTGGCCAGTGTCAACTGAGAGAAATATGAAACAGCTGATCTGGAGGGAAAAGAGGTCTTTCGCCTTCAGGTCTTTCACAAGTTGGTCTTTCATTATTTGGTTTTTCACCTGGGTCTGAAAACCAACATCAAGATCATTTGGGGAGTCAATGTTTTCTGACAGGCAATAGTCAGAAAAGCACTTTTACAAAAAGAAGAAGAAAAAACCCATTGTCTAAATATATTAACACTGCCCTGAGGGAGAATGTAGATTCTCAGTAAGCAAAGCTACAGAACAACCTTATACAGACAAGGATACTGTAGAAGGATCTGGCAGAAGGTCTGGGCAGTTAGAGAGAACTCCCAGACAAGCCAAATAGTAAAAGGAGTTATTGCTTCTTAGGGACAAGTAGAATAAATTCCTGACAGTGAAGGAGGTTGGGAAAAGAACTGTGGTCTGTGATAAAGGAGAGTAGCTTAGACACCTTAGGTGTTAATGAAAAGCTGTATTAGCTAAAGGAAAACCTGTAATATCTGAAGGAAGAAATCTATAAACATAAATAAGAACAGTGTTGTGCTGAAATATACTAAACAAAGTACCTTTCAAAGAAAGAAACAGAAAGCCTGGAAACAAAACTACAAATATTGAATGTTCTATGAATTCAGCTCTGTAAATATTAGAAAGTTTTACCTCAGCAGTCTCAATACCATGACTATTCCATTCCCTGCCTAATAACATCTTTGTTCTGTTTTTGAAAGTTAATTCACCTCAAGTGCCATTTCTCAAGGGTTTACAAAACTGGACAGCTCCTGTGTTTTCAGTAGAGTTCCTGAGCTGAGAAAAAGCCTAAATTAACATCTCAAATATCTGATGGGACAGTCAAGTCTTAAAAGACAAAGAATATATACACACTACTATAGGTCAATTCAGCTACTGAGAGGAACTGAAGATCTGGTGGGAAAAATCTGTCAGATAGCTGAGGAGATACAGGGGGTCATCATACAGGGCATAAACAAAATAAATAATAGTTCTAGAAAATTGTTTTTTTAAAGGTAAGAAATATATTTTCAGTAAACGATAAAACAATATATATAGCAGTTTTGTATTTGCAGAATTTGAGACCCAGCATGGTGTATTAAGCGCTGAGCAAGGATCTGAACATTCCAGGTTCATATCCCCTCTTCCATGGAAGCTTGCTGTCTGACCTAGGGCCCATCATTTTCTTTCTACCCGGCCTATTTCTCATGGTTGTATTTGTGAGGAGGATCAAACTGAGGAGGGGAGCAAAATGTTCTAAGGCTCTTTCAGTTCTCAGTGGGGAGAAAAGTTGTATATCAATAAACAAACAAACAAATCATAACCCCTCCCCTGCAAATTAACAACACCCTGACTAAATACACCAGTTTGGTGTAGTGGTTAAGTGCGCAGACTCTAATCTGGGAGAACCAGGTTTGATTCCCCACTCCTCCACTTGCAGCTGCTGATGTGACCTTGGGTCAGTCACAAGCTCTGGCACAGCTGTTCTTGAAAAAGAACAGTTTCTGTCGAAGTTCTCTCAGCCCCACCTACCTCACAGGGTGTCTGTTGTGGGGAGGGGAAGGGAAAGGGGTTTGTAAGCTGCTCTGAGACTCCTTTGGGTAGTGAAGGGCAGGGTATAAATCCAATCTCTTCTGTTTTTCTAAATAAAAGAACAAAAACCTGAGTTATTAAAAAGAGGATGGTCTCCTCTCAGTTGACATTTGAGCCAGTGGTTTTCTGATTCAGCAGATGCTTGTAACCAATGTGGCTCAAATATCAGCTTTTCAACTGCATCCCCCCATTCTGGATAGTGCACTACAGTTGCGCTAAACCAGCAGCAATCATTTGCAACTGAATTTTTCTGAGTAGACAAGGAAATCCAGTTGCAAATATAGCCTAATGATAGCATCAAGTCGAAGGGATGTGTGGATGCAATAGTGTGTCTTTTGCTCCACCAATGCAAATGACCTTCAGACCAATGCAAACAACATGGCGAAGCAGTGTTCCCTCTAAGATGATGAAGAAGAAGAGATTGGATTTATACCCCGCCCTTCACTTGGGAGTCTCAGAGCAGCTTACAAACCCCTTTGCCTTCCCCTCCCCACAACAGACACCCTGGGAGGTAGACGGGGCTGAGAGAGCTCTGATAGAAACTGCTCTTTTTCCAAGAACAGCTGTGCCAGAGCTTGTGACTGACCCAAGGTCACATCAGCAGGTGCGAGTGGAGGAGTGGGGAATCAAACCCGGTTCTCTCAGATTAGACTCTGCGCACTTAACCACTACACCAAACTGGCTCTCCATTTATACATAGAGATCTATACATATAAATTGAGTTAATGTGAGCTAGCTCACAGATTTTTGTCTTAGCTCAAGAAGGATGGCTGCAGAGCAGACTAATTTATGCAGCAGCCACATCGCTCGCGCACAGCTTTAATGCCAGTAGCTCACAAGGCAGAATTTTTGCTCCCAGGACTCCCCAGCTTAGAGGGAGCGTCGATGGCCGACATTCCTCCTCCTGCCACCTGTTTCCCCAGCCTGCTCAAACCACAGTCCCCGGACACCGAAGAGACTACGCTCCCCAGAATGCACCTCGGAGCTCACGACTTCGCTCCAGTACAGCAGGAGTCTCCCGACGGATTGCGCATGCCTGGCCAGACGTGGCAGCAGCAGTTCGCTCTTCCAGCACAAGCGGGAGCCGGAGCCGGGTGGGTGATGGCTGGATGCAGTTTCTGCAGGACGAAGTGCTCCGGGGGAGAATGTTGCTGTTTCTGCTGCTGGTGAGTGCCGGGTGGGAAGGGGTGGTTCCCGTCTCAGCGGGTTCCCTTTGGAGGACGGGGCGGAGGGAGGGGAGAGTTGTCCTCCTGGGGCATTTGGCTGGGCACTGGCGGTGGGCTGGGTGGACCGGGGGAGGTGGGGTGGGGGGGTGGAGCGAGCCCGGCCGTGCTGTCAGGGAGCGCGCGAGAGAAAGTGGCACGACCAAGTTGCTTGGGAAGCTCCGGCGGTGGCAGAAGTTAAACTTATTTGGCCTCCGGGGGAAGGGGCGAGAAAGAAACCGCGGGGCGTGCGTGGGTGGCTGGGAGGGCGGAGGGAAACTCGGTTGCCCAGGCAGGCGCTGCCTTGGGAGGCTGCAGGGACTTGCCCGCTCCCCGTTGCCCCGTTGTGGGTGAGTGGAGGGAAGCAGGTGGGTTAACCCCCCCCCCTGTCCCCTAAACGCGCGGCTCCGCTCTCTGTCCCCCGAATTAAGTGCTTCGGGTTCATGTTTTGCATGGCTTCTTTGGGCATGATTATGCCATGTAGTCTCTGGCTGGAGCGCTGCTGCTGCTGCTGCTGCTGCTGGAGTCTTTCCCTGTGGTCGAAGGGATTCCCTGGTCTGTACCGAAAAAGGCGGGGGGCTGGGAGGGAATGTGGTAACAGGTTACGGGTTGCTCTGGCTGTTTGCTCGCGGGTGATTCTTCTTTTTTAAGTAGAATCTGAATAGATTTACCTTTTCTCCCATCTCTCTTAAAACATTTATTAGCGTGACAAGCAGAATGCTGTTGAAGGTGGGGCTGGGGGTGGGGGGAAGGAGATATGTTGCTGGGGAAAAGCTGCCCTCCGTAACACGGGCAGGGAGAGCTAGAAATTCAAGGTTTGCTGGGGGTGCCCCAAACCCCCGTCTCTGAAACTTTGGGTGGGACAAGGTCAGTCTGATCCCGTGCGCATTTGCCCAGAAGTGTGAGACCCATTGGGTCTAGCAAGGTCTTACAAGTAGTGGTGGCCAGTCATGTAATGCAGAAATATTTCCTCTTCGGAGGTGATGGAGGGTGGTTACTGGAGGCACATTTGGGTCTCTGGAGCCCTCTGACCTCGCCATCCGTGTGAATGCACGCTGCCCATTGTTTCCATCTCGATTTCAAAACAGGAAGATTGGGGACTGTTTTGTTTCCATTTCCTCTGCGTTTGGTGGAGCTCAGCTGTGCCTCCTCTACTCAAAAGTGCCTGCTACCGAAAGTGAAACACAATGTATTGGCTCTGAGTTTAGAAGGGCTGGAGCATATTTGATCTGGCTAGGTCTGCCAACCTGATCCCCCCCCCCGCCACACCCCTGATTTGCCATTAAGAGTTAAATTCAGACTTCATTCAGGTGAAGCATATTTTTTTAAGGTCATCTGATACAGTAGCACTGAAAGCTTAAGCAATTCCAGAGAGAACACCATGGTCTCTCCCCTCAGCCTTTGTATGCATAGCTACACTTTGCACAATGGATTTGCATCTCAGAACTCTTATTGAAGGTTTTGGAAAAGGAATGAAGAAACCTTTAAGTTGTGGGCACTGAGTGGGAAAAGCTGTATGGCAGCCTATCCAGAAATATCAAGGTGTAATATAACTTAAATGCAAAAGATACCGCAAACTGTTTAATGATGCTAGCTGTTAAAGCTTTTTTTGTGGTGGGGGGGGAGAAGCTTTTAAAACTCTCTTAATTGATCTTTAAAGAGCTTAACATGAATAAGTCAGAAGGTCATTTCAGTATGAATGCTTTCATGAATTCTTTTCTTTGACTTGGCGTAGTTAGACTTTCTTCTGTCCCTTGACAAATAGTCATAACTAGGTAAACCTCTGATTTTCCTGATACTTGTGCCTTCGATCAGAACTACACTCCCTGAAATAGGAGAGCGCTATTGCCATGCATTTACTTTGCTGCCAGCAAATAACATTGATCTCTGTTGTGGGAGTGCCACTTATCTTTGCTCCTTTGCCTTTCTCTTACTCTACAATACTCTAGACAGAAATACAGCAAAGGACTTTCCACCCCTGAAAAAGGCAAGGTCTTGATCTTTTCTGAATTCTTGCCTCTAGCGTAGGCCTTGTATCTGTTGGCTTGGAAAGAAGAAGGGGAAAAAAATAAGTAAAAAGCCCTAATATATTCCTAGTATGTTCAGCTGGTGCCAGCAAACGGTGTCCCTGAAGCTAAAAGGCATGTAGTGTCTACATTAATTTTATAAATGTCATAATACAACCTGATTCTAAATGCCACAACATAGACGTTAGCCCTGTTCTGTTTCTCACACGCGGCTAATGAGATGGCAGACCTACATCTCACCTTTTCCACTTGAGACTGTAGAGGAGAGAATCACATGATAGGATGCTCTGCTGAGCAAAGACATTCTCCAAGCATAGATGTCTAGCATGTCAGGGAAAAGGCTAAGGCTTGAAGCCTTTCCTTAATTTTCTTTTTTTAAATGTGCAGGGTATATTTTTGTTTTTGTCTGGAGAAGAGAACTTCCACCTGCAGCTTCAAATGGCTTCGTCTACATACTAATTTATTATTAAGCTATTAAGAGAAGAGAAGCCAATGCCACTTCCTCCCCTGGTTGGACGTATGGGATCTATGCATCATTCAGTTCACCTCTGGGAGGTCATGCAAGGATTAGCAGGAATGGGCCTGGCTTCTTGTCCCATTCATCTCCTGGGCTCCCTGTTGTACATGGATCCTACTGCTCAGATCTCCAGCTGCTGCCTGACTCCTTTCCTACTATGTGTGAAGGCTGATTTGTTCTGAATCTAGATTTCAGTGTGCAGAGACAAGATGGTACCATCTTGTATGCTTCCTTGTCAAACATTTCCCTTGTGAAATACTGATCTGAAGCTTTTGATTTTTGTTTTGCTCTATAGTACATATTGTGCTTTGCTTCCTCTAAAGTAGCTCAATTAGCCTTGTTAAATGGATTGGTCTATAGGTACAATCTGATGACAGTTGGGACCAGGGGTCATTTCCTGCCGGAGCACCCTGGAGCGGTGGTCTGGCAGTAAGGAGCCCAGGCCCCATCCCCTGCCCACGGAGAGACTCAGGGAGGGGTGATTTAAATGCCTGGGTTCCCTGCCCGATCTTCTCCAGGTGCCCCACAGCCACGGGACACCTGGAGAAGATCAGGCAGGGAACCCAGGCATGTCTGCCTCTCCACTTTCATGGAGATTTAAATGCCCTGGGTTCCTTGCCCGATTGTCTCCAGGTGGCCCGCGGCTTGCACGCCTGCCCTTTGCAAGGGGGTGTGGCATATGCAAATGAGCTCCTGCAGCTCTTTTTTTTTTTTACAAAATGACCCCTGGTTGGGACCCTCTAATTATCAACTTATGTCATTGCTGGCTAGTTTGTTGGGGGGGGAGTATTTGGAGCTGGAAGATCCTGTCACAACGTTAAAGATAATTGGATTAGTTTGGACAAGGTCTGTAACAGCAAGGGCCGGCAGGTCTAAATATCAAAAATGAGAGAAACAGGGAAAAAGCTGTGGTATATTTAAGGAGCTGAGCGGTGTTCAAATAAAGGGCATCCACTACCTTCTCTGCGACTTAGGTGTTCTGCAGTAATGGCTACCCTACTGTCTTCCCTTACAGTTCTGTAATTCTGTGTTTGAAATGTCGTCTAGGCTGTACAGTTCTAAAAAAGTACTGTATTCCTCTTGAAATGAGATGTCTCCTAAACCCTTTCTTCTGCAAAATTCATGCTCTTGCTTTTTGTACTTAGAGCTTTGCAGGGTCAGTCCTCAGGCCGGCAATGCTTGTTGCCTATCTCAGGAGCTTTTTTTATTGAAGCCAGGCCTTTTCTCAAATTAAATGACTGTTCTATCCTAAGGTGAAACTACATGAGGCCGTTGCAATTTATCCAGATTATTCTTTGCCCTTTTCTTCGTTTGCCCTTGCTTCCCGTGCTTTCTGATGCTGAGCATCTGTTGATCCAGCTAATTTCTTCCCTTGACACAGTGTACAAAAAGGTATTTCTTCTGATTGCTGCTGTTGTAAACTTGAAAGCATATATTAGCTTAGCATCAGTTTGAAATAGGTGAACGCCTTATAATTCAAGAGATGCTTGACTATCATCCTGTTTCTCAAAGTGCAGCAGTAATCTAAGATGTGTTTGAAAGACTGAGAGAGAATGTAAGGCGTGCAGCAGTAAAACAGCTTTAAGATTGTAGCCCAAGGATCTGAAATCTTGTGTGTCTTCTCACTTTTATGTAACAGCCACAGGACTGCATGCTATGGGTGTAATGTTAAGCATGTGCAATTTTTTCCCCCTTGAGATTGTTTAAAGATGCAACTGAGGAATAAGTTTGACTTGATCACCCATCCACCCCCAAAATATCTTTGTTTGTAACGTTGACTAAGAGGCTTGCTTCCAGAAGTAGCTTTAACATGGCCAGGGTCAATTTCTAAAACTCAAAAGTCGCAGTGTTGTTTGTTTTAAAGCATTTCAAACCTGGTTTCCTCCAAAGGGACTTGAGGCTAGCTACAATATAAAATACAAAACACATACACAGCAGAAATAAAAACAACAAACCAACCTCAAATACAATCTAAAAACACAGAATTGATTATTATCTAATGAAACTAAATAGCCTACTTTACCCAAAGGCTCTTTTACAGATTTCTGCTTGACAATGGCATTGGAATAAACATCCTCAGGAAAGCCGTTCCATAGAACTGGCACTGCAGCAGAAAAAGCTCTGGCCCTTATGGACAATCTGGAGACTTGGCTACAAGTCGGGACCTGAAGCAAGCATGCAGTTGCTTCAAAGGAGTGTATAGGGAGAGGTGATTCTGCACGTATGAGAGACCAAGGCTGTTCCGGGCTTTATAGTGACAGCTGTTCATCTCTTTGGCCTGTGGGGTCCCACAAGGTTCCATCTTGTCCCCTGTGCTCCTTAACACCTACTTGAAACTTCTGGGTGAAGTCATCCAGAGATTTGGGCTGGGTTGTCACCAATATGTGGATTACACTCAGATTTATCTCGCACTTCCAGCTGACCCCAAAGAGGCTGTAGAAACCCCGAACCACTGCTTGCAGACAGTTTTGGAGTGGATGTGGGCTAATAAACTGAAGCTTAATCTTAACAAGCAGGAAGTGCTACTGGTTGGCAGAAGGTCTGACCTGGGATTCAAGGTGTCACCTGTTCTGTATGGGGTTGCATAGTCTGTGAGTGCCCTTGGACCCAAGCCTACTGCTGGATAAGGAGATGGTAGCTGTAGCTAAGGATGCCTTTTACCAGTTTCGACTGGTTAGCCAGCTGTAACCTTTCTGGGGCAAAAAAGATCTGGCCACTGTTGTGTATGTCCTGGTTACAACTAGGCTAGATTACTGTAATGCACTCTCCGCGGGGCTGCCCTTGAAAAGTGTTTGGAAACTTTAGTTGGTACAGAATGCTGTAGCCAGGATGTTTACTGGAGTGGGTCACAAGGACCATATCACTCCAATCTGCACTGTCTTTCTGTTTGTTTCCGGGCATAATTCAAGGTCCTTGAGCTGACCTTCAAAGCCCTATATGGTTTGGGACCAACATACCTGAAGGACTGCCCGATCCCTAATGAACCTGGCTGACCATTTGGAGGCCCTGTTTTTGGTGCCCCCACCTTCTGAGATTAGGCAGGTAGCAACCCAGGAGAAGGCCTTCTCGGTCATGGCACCAAAACTCTGGAACTCTCTCCCCCAGGAGATTCATCTGCCCCCTTCTGTTGACATCTTCCACCAGCAGGTGAAGACTTTTGTTTGTTTGTTTGGCTTTCCCTTAATGATCCTTCCTTCTTGCTCAATGTTTTGTATGTATTTAAAATACTTTGTATCTATTTTATCTCTGCTCTTTCACTCTTTAAAAGTTGTTTCAGTGAAGTATGTTTGGGAGAGGGGGTTATTTTAATGGTTGTATAATGTATTTTTTCCCCTGTATGCCTTGGTGACCCTTGTAAGGGTAGAAAGGTGGGATATAAATTCTGTAAACGATAAAATAAATAGTACTAACTGACATTAGGCAATATATTCCAGTTCAGGAACGGTTCCCAAATGGTTTCATAAGAACATAACAGGCCAATGGCCCATCTAGTCCAACACTCTGTCACAAAGCGGCCAAAATGTACCACGTGCCATCAGGAGGTCCAGCAGTGGGGAAGCCATGTGTGAAATGGCAGCCCTGTACTGGTTTATTTCAAGACGGATCAAAAACGGCTTCAAACCGGCTGAAACTTGGTAATGTGAAATTCCCTATTATCTTAACGTTCAGTGTTCTGAAGAAGACAAAAAACAGTAAGTCTACACGGTGGCAGTTAGTATGAATTCCTTGAAAATTCTTTTAAAGAGAAATTGGACAGAAATAGAGTTTCCATACAGGAAGTAGAATCTGGAAGCCCTTAAGAACAGAGTGAGCATCTATCAGGATGGCTTGTGTCTTGGGCGGTTGTTATTCCTGTACAGAACAGATTGACCAGATGGCTCTTGGAGAATATATCATAGTTTCCTTGAATCTGCTTCTCCAGTATATTATTGATCTGCTGGCTGACTATTGAAGAATGATCCCAGTTGTCTTACTTCCTGAAGTGCATATTTGGCAGTACATTGATAGAGCAAGCTAGTCTTCTCTTTGGTTGAGGTTCTGTTCTGCCCTTACTTTGATCTTTCTCACATAGACAATAGATTTCTCCCTCAGTCATAGAGGCTGTTATTTGCTTCTGAGTGTAACTTTTGCACAGCGTAGAAACTCCACACTTGTATGTAGGAGGTGTCACCATCTCTGCTGTGCCCTCACTGAGTGTGTAAAAGCAGCTGATACCAGAGGAAAAATAGTCTGGCACAATGTAAAGGAAATAAGCAACTGATGTTAATTTTCTTTTTTAACTTTAGGCAGCATGTTGAGAGCATTCTTAGGCCCACAAATCCCTTATCTCTGATAAGGGCTATAGCACCTCAGACTGCAGGTGAAGAGGTGTTAATGTTTGGTGTAGTGGTTAAGTGCGCAGACTCTTATCTGGGAGAACCAGGTTTGATTCCCCACTCCTCCACTTGCACCTGCTGATGTGACCTTGGGTCAGTCACAAGCTCTGGCACAGCTGTTCTCTCAAGGACAGTTTCTGTCAGAAGTTCTCTCAGCCCCACCTACCTCACAGGGTGTCTGTTGTGGGGAGGGGAAGGGAAAGGAGTTTGTAAGCCGCTCTGAGACGCCTTTGGGCAGTGAAGGGCGGGGTATAAATCTAATCTCTTCTTCTTCTTCATGTAAACATTCCTGGCCAAATACTGAGTAGGTTCATCAGCAAGAAACTTCTACCTTAACCCTATTTCTGTTTATGGAGAATTGTTAGTGTAAGGGAACTTTAAAAACTGTAATCCCTTATCTTCACTCAGAAGTGCTACAGCCCTTCTACTGCCTTTGAACTTTGCCACCTCATTCTGTTGCATGTGTAAGCTAGATTTGGTTTAGAAATGAACTTGGTGGGTAAGATCTTACCCATAAAATCTCTCACAAGCCCAGTATCAGTTGCTTTTCATGCCGTTTGAAATGTCAGAATCCATAGCTTGGTTGGGTGTTGAACTGGCATACTGATGTTGCCCTCATAACATCATTGCTTGTGTAGTGATACAGTTTAAACAACTTTAAATGCTTTGTGTATGTCAAAGATTACAATGGAGTATTCTGACCAATTAGTATTGTTTTTAAATGAGTCCGCATACAATATATTTGAAGTAGTGGCTGATACTATGACATTGCAATATGTTGACTTTTTCTTGTGTCTGTGTGAATACCGACATGTACATGTTTTAGAAGTGCTGAAATAGGGGATCTATGACCTGATACGAGTTTGCAAGAGCAGCTGTTACATGTAGTTGGCTCAGTGTATCAGCCATTATCTCAGAAGGGTCATGGGAATCTATTTGCTAATTGTAAACCTTCTGAAAATGGATATGGTAAGCAGGCCTGAACGTTACAAAGGCAAGTGGCTCTGGAGGCTACCTAAAAAATGAGTGGGAGAAAGGGAGTTTCATACCTGTAAGAACTAATATCCATTAAATTATTTTTATTATTTGAAGCTGTTCTCTATCTTGGGCCTAAGTAGAAATGCAAGAGAATCTCATTGACTGAAATTTGAATCTAGTTGGGGTCCCAGTCGTGATTAAGCAATTAGTGGTAATAAATATTACAGTACCCCCTTAGAGAAAATATACAGAAGATATGTAATGTATTCCCTTAATTAAAAGCAGACTAACTGTAAGTATGGAAATCTTAAAATACACTGCATCAAAAATATACATAACTTGTAATTATATCACAAACAGTTGTCACCTTTTTCAAGAATTATCTGATTACAATTTGGGTTAAGAGCATATTAGTGTATCTGTTAAACACATCTAGTAATTAAGACTTTTAGCACTGATTATTATTAGCTTGGTGAATCAGTGAATCACCTAAGATAGATACTGTGATAAGAGTAGTTTTCCTTAGAAATTGTTGTCGTTTTCCTTAGAAATCTCTGCTGAGGTAAATTATCCACAGCTGCAGGGAGTTGGGGTTCAAGTTACAAGTTTCCTTCTTTTTAAGTATGCATAATGAATTAGTAGGTTTTTCTGCTTGGTGGCATGTACTTCTGGAAAAAGTCAGGTAGTATAAGCTACAGGTAGATAATAAGAGAACACATTCCAAATAACTAGCATGGGCAGGTGGAGAAAAATGTGGACTTTCTTGCAAGCTTACTACTTCAATGGAGGTAAAAGTAAAGGCTTCCCTTGCTCGAAAGCCAGTCGAATCCGACTCTAGGGTTGCAGTGCTCATCTCCGTTTCCAACCCGAAGAGCCAGCGCTGTCCGAAGATGTTTCTGTGGTCATGTGACCGGCAAGGCGCACAGAACACTGTTATCTTCCCACCAAACCAGTACCTATTTATCTACTAGCAATTTCTTGTTTTCGAACTGCTAGGTTGGCAGGAGCTGGGGTCAGAGACAGGAGTGAGCTCCCGTCATGCGGCACTCGGGTCTCGAACTGCTGAATTACCGACCTTCCAGCCTACAGTTCAGCGTCTTAACCACTTGAGCCACTGCAGCTCGTCACTTCAGTGGAGGAAGGTGCCAAACGTGTGTGTGTTGTGACTTGGTGATGGAACTTTACGCTTGTTCTCAGTCCCCCGGATTAATTTATGTGGGAGGGAAGCCTTTATTGATCTTGCCAATTAAAAAGCTGAACGCCTGCTGCCCCGAGAACAACCTGTGTAATTCCCTCAACACCAGTAATACTAAGTTCTTCATAAGGCCGTGCAGTTCACACGGTTTTGCAAAGCAGGTCAGGATCATTTATTACTCTTCCTTTTCTCTGTTTTCGCAACAGATAGCTGTTGTATTGACTTGTTTTCATGAGGGACTTAACCCCCGTTTTCCTCCCATTCACTTCTGTAGCTTTTCGGGGTGAAAACCTTGCTTTCTTTCTAACAAGCAGTTGAGGCTGAGAGAACTCAGGGTCAGTAAATCTGGATTCCTTGGCAATATTTGGCTCTTCCTTGGATTTGTTAATCTTGTTGAAGGCATTTGAGCCCTGGTGGTCTACCTATGAGAGCTCAACAAATAAGATTATTGAAGTTGGCTTGTGATAGCTTATGTTATGAATTCTCTCATGCTTAGATGAAACTATCCCTTTTGCTTATATCATTAAAAAGGCATCTGTGTTGAGATTCTGCATTTTGTAAACAATATAGCAATGAAAAGATAGAGAATGGTTGTATTTTCTGCTTGTAAGAATTCACAGGATAATTTCTCTTTTTTTGGCAATCGGAACTGGGTCACCACAGTAGTAACTTAGTATCACTGGCAGTGTAATAACAAAGGCATTTGTCCCATTGACTCTTCAAGTACTTGCTGCTCATTCTGTTCCTTTACTACTGGTGGTACAGCAGTGCCTTTGGACTTGTAATGGTTTTCTACAATTGTTACCAGTAATGTAGTGATGAAGATGCATTGTGATGTTCATATACAGTAAAGTCACCGAAACATATATTAAGGGATAAGACTTATATGAACTGGGTTTTCTAATTCTGCTTTTATAATATTATTTTTTAAATTCAGAACTGGATTAGATTTGAATGGGGGTTGTTCTTTTTTTACAAAAGCCCCCACAAAACTTTATTCAGCCAACCTGCCCAATTTTTCAGAGATGAAGACCAAGTAGTAGATTAGTACAGACTGATGATGTGTAAGAAGCCTTCCCTCCAATTAAAACCAACACAGGAGCGTCATGTGTGAAATGCTCTGGCAAAACAGTCTTTAAAAAGGAGAAAACAATCTGAAGATTGTGATGCAATTTCAGTGTTCAGTCAGTTTGGTGTAGTGGTTAAGCGTGTGGACTCTAATCTGGGAGAACCAGGTTTGATCCCCCACTCCTCCACTTGCACCTGCTGATGTGACCTTGGGTTGGTCACAAGCTCTGGCACAGCTGTTCCTGAAAGAGCAGTTTGTGTTAGAGTTCTCTCAGCCCCACCTAGCTCACAGGGTGTCTTTTGTGGGGAAGGGAAGGGAAAGGAGTTTGTAAGCCGCTCTGAGACTCCAAGTGAAGGGTGGGGTATAAATCCAATCTCTTCTCCTTCTCCTTCTCCTCCTCCTCCTCCTCCTTCTTTTTTTCTTTTTTCTCCAAGTGAATGTTATTATCTTCATCTGGGCACATATAAACAGATTTTGGTTTAAAGGGAGTTGCATTATGATTAGCTGTGGTGATTTAGCACTAGATTTGGGCTTACAGCACTAGATTTGGGTTTACAGGGCATTCAGTGCCCCTTGTAGTTGGGCATTTTTTCTGTTGCCAGGTCCTTATGTTGTATTTCACCTTTGTGTGCTTCCTAGCTATGTGCCTCCCCCTCCATCCTTTTAGGAATGTGACTGTTCTTTTGATGGGACATAAATAAATAAAGCTAAATATGTGCTGAGACAGGTGTGCTTTTTGAAGGATGCCCCTCTTCTCTGCAACTGATATATGAAGGTAGACTTCCAATAAAATAACAAACTATAATACAAACTACTTAAAAGACCTGTCGCGATCAATCACTACAAATCCCAGTAGCAGTAACAATATAATAAAAGCGGACATTAAAAATCCACATTTCTTCAAAAGCTCAGTCATCTCATAAAACCAGTAAAGCTGTTAAAATCACTAAGTTCTAAAAAAGCGTACGTGATGACTAGAACAGAAGCAAAGTAGATTGGGCGGTCAACTTTCAAGAAAAGTTGGAGGTGGCCGGGGCGCATGGTGCTCGATGCTCAGCCAGATCAGAAGCAAGGAAGCTGAGGTAGAAAGTGCAGTTTTGGTGCAAGAACCGAGAAAGGACCTGTCTTGACTAGTGACCCACCTCGCCTCGGAGGGAATGGGCAGGCACCTGCATCAGACCGGCTCTGACAAAGAACTTCTAAGAAGAAGGTGGACCATGAAATCTGCTAGACCTTGAACTGTTGCCGGGAGCAAACTGTTGAGCTGTTGTGGCAGTTTTAACTCTGGCAAAAAGTTCTGTATAAGTTACCCCACAAGTAATCCTTCCACAGCATTTTGCACTAGTTGTTATCTTATGAACAGTTCTCAACGGCAGCCCCACTTAAAGCCCACTGAAGTAGTCCAGCCTGGTTTTAAACTGTTCAAGGAAGGGCTGCAACTGGTACAGTGAGTAGTACTGTGGCTGCCTTAAGGAAAACGGGAGACTCTGAAAGCTATGTTTCCCCAGTAGTGAGTGTAGATGTTCTGTTCTTTGTTCCTGCTGCCAGGCTGCACTGCTCCCAAGGACAAGCAGAACCTACCTGGCATTCCTTTGTTTTGTGTGTAGAGCAGCGGCAACAGTCCCAGTATACAAGCAGCAGCCCTGGCAATTGGTAGGATAAAAGTTACCTTGAGGTGCTTCTGTACAAAAAGCCATAAAACATCATGGTCAGGTTAGCACTGCTTGAAAGGTGTGCTGCCTTTCATGTAAGGATGTAGACAATTGAGGTACAGACTGTACTAGCCATTTTTAGTGTGCACGTTAAGTTGTTTCATAACCTACCTTGAACTAACTGGGAAAAGGTTTGGCTGTAGCTGTGACTATAATGTTCCCACATTCATCATTGACATGTGCCCTGACTGCTAACCATGTGGTGGAACTGTTTATGCATCTACCTCAAATCAACCTCTTGCAGCTTCCGTGATTTCACATTACCCTGGATAGTAAATATAGGTAATTTTCATCAACTTGAAAGGGGAACTATATAGGTTATTTAGTTAATGATGGTGCTGCATTTGAAGACACTGCATTGTATATATGTGCTAAGTGTTATTGGGGTAATTTGTTCCTGTCCCTGACTCCCATTATTGTGTTAATACACTCATGGAATAGCTCTAGGCTTCCTTGCAAACTAATTTCTTGCAAAGTAATAACATGGCATATATTTTCTCTGACTATCCTTTAATTGTTAAAATTATACAAATGCTTTCTTTTTATAAATGGTATCTGGAACAAATATTAACCAGAGTGCTAATGAAATAATATCATGCCAAGCACTGAGCTTGATGAGGAATTTAATTCCACATTCGTAGTGGGAAGAAAAAATCTTTGTCAGCTCTGGTAATTGACCATATTACAATCATTTGTTAATTAGTAAATAGTTGGGCAGGTTTTCCTTCCCTTAGCATTTTTAAATAGGCAATATGCAGCATAATTAATTAGCTACACAGAGCTTTAAATGAACTTGCAACAAATGATGTCTAGACATGAATGTTTCCTAAAACCCAATTTTTTATCTTCCTTGTGTTCATGGTAAAGCTTTATTCAAGGCCTTGGAAGGTCAGTAGTTACATTCTTTGTAATGACCTTGAGCCAGTCATGTGCTGTCAGCCTAACCTACCTCACAGGGCTGTTGTAAAGTGGAGGAGAAGAGAACTGTGTGGGCTGTTTGAGTCCCCATTGGGGAGGAAGGTGTGGTATAAATGAAGTGAACAGACTTTTCGAACTGTCATGTGAAGAAGACTGCCTATCATGTACACGCCTCAGAGTATAGAGAAAATTTCTTGAGTTAGCACATGAATGGTGTTACTTGGAAGAGAAGTGAATTACTTTAGTCCTGTGTGGAATGCATTTTGTCCAGATACTATTCAAGAGAGATGTAAAGATCAGAAACCATAAATGAATCAGTAACATTTCTTCGTCTTATCATGGAGGTAATATGAAGCGGCGTTCCTCAGATGAGGAGGAGGTGCGTGTCTTGTGTTTTCATGGGATGCTGTAGAAAGAAAGGCAGGCTGGTGTGGAGGTAAGAGGAGAACTTAGAGAATTCTGGAATCTTTTCTGCATTGTCAAATACACGGGCACAGTTCCCCTGTCGTGTAAAAAGCACAGAACGTGAAGCATGATGGGGTGATTTGGGGGATGCAGCCTTAGCGAGAGGGCTAGCAACCGTCTCATGCACCGCATCACTGTGTAAGAGTCAGTTTCCATATTACAAAGAAAGGAGCAGGCACTGCTATAAGTGGGTTGTGCGTACGTTCTCTGCTTCTGATCTTACAGGTAAAATAAGGATTTCTGTACCTCTCCTGTGGTGCCAGAACTTTCTGTCCATAAGATACCCAAATCTCACCTTGCCTGTTGGAACAGAAAGGTTTACTGCTTTTGCATGTCACGAACAAGTAATTTTACTCTCATGAGCTGGTCGTGAGTCTCTGTGCCACAGTACCTGTCGGTTAGTGGTTGGCCTCTTCTAGCTGACTGTGGGCCAGTCCACTTTTTGTGTGAACAGCCCGCCCTAACAAAAATATACTAGGAGTGCTTTCAGAATCCTCCTTGTTCCTGACCGGGGCTACAGATCTCACTCAAGGGGAGGGAGGCTCTTCACTACCTACGTGCCATGTATTTCTCAGTCATTTCTAGGTTGGCCTTGGGGCTCATGGCACTTGAGAGGCTTGTATTTGCAACTCTAAGCAGGATGGGATGGTTGAGCTGCAGTTGCTGAGCAGCCGTCCTGTGAGTAACCTGAAAATGACTGAGAAATATATACATGTATCTTATTAAGAGCTTGTCCTCTTCTCTCTTTCTGTAGCTGGGTGAGAGTGAGAGCTTTAGCCCCAATTCAAGAGCAAGAAGGAATTGACAGGTACTTGATGCAATCTTCCAAGGCTGGCTGGCTGGCTGTGTGCTAGTGAACCGGTCTGGCCCTCAGAAACAAATGGAAAACAGCCAGCCGTTTCTATTAGTAATGAACCAAACATAGTGTCTTTAGAACTGCTGAGTTGGGTAAAACTACTTTTAAAAATCAGAGTACTTTATTGACCTGAAACTTTCTTGTGTGAAACAAAATATTGACACGTTATTTTCTGTAGCAGCCTTAAATTGTAGAGCATGGATCCTGGTCAAGCTGAGAAATGCTCACCCTTGTTTTAGAAACACACGTAAAGCGTTTTTGTGCTCCAGCAGGATTTTCAGGCTGTCAAGGTTGGTTTCTTGTTTGTATGAGGTTGCTTGCTCTAATTAGAACTGTAGTGTATTGTAATCATGAGGTGAGCTGCCTTGAATTTTGAGATGAGACACAATATGTATTTTTAAATAACCAAAAAAAAAAAGGCTCTCTTTTGCAGAGATTTTTGTTCTCGTAATTAAGAATTCTTAACTTAATAGAGCATTGCAGAGGGAACTTAGTAAAAACTGAGTTACATCAAAGGTAGATGTCATCTCTGCTAGATAAAAAGCCGTGGTACTTATTTGTAGTGCACTGTTTGATGTCACTTACCGTGGTAGGAGTAGGGTTTGGAAATCTACATAGCTTTGATCGCAGTAGATATCATGAAATCTAGATGGCTCGGTTAAAGCGGGTTCTGAGAACCTCCACCTTCGAAAGGTGGATACTATTGTAAATGTATATTTAGTATCTGCTGATGTCAAACTAGAATGGGTCTGTCTGTGATAGACTTTCTATAGTAAGGAAACAGGGCTTCTTCGTGATTCATATCTTCCTTTCCTCTGGTGCAAGTTGTGCCCAGATTTTGTGTGTTCAGTACATACCTCCTTATCCATTCTCCCCAGCAATCTCTTTCAGAAGTCCAAATTTGCAGCAGCAAAACATTAAGAAAATAAAGCCAAACACTGTTGTATTGGGTGTTTGATGGGTCCCCCCCCCAATCTCCACTAAATCTGTGACCACATGCCAGGCAACAGCTTGTGAACAAGCTTCAAATACATGTGCAACGCAGCAGCTGTAAATTGTGATTTTTGGTTTGGGTGTGGAGGGCAAGCACTAACCATAGTTTGTGGCCTAGAATATTTTGGCCAGACTGTGGTTTGACATAACTGAGAATCAATCTCTGTCACGCATGTCTTGCAAGGTGGTTGTGATAAAATGAAATCATGACCACCCTGATCTCCTCAGAGCAGTGGGCTTCGCCCTATGGGTCATTACCCTTAGGCATGTTGAGAAGCACCTCTTGTCAAATTAGAAGCTTCTATAAATCATGAACAAAAGCTGGAGGTTGTTGTACTAATCACTTTATGTCTCAGGAGACATTTGTTACCAATGGTTGAATGATCAAGGTGATTGCAGCTTAGAATGTAAATAGTGATGGAAGGGTGCACTTGTGACAGGAAAGGAAGCAATTATTATGCAAGGTCAGAGTTAGTTTGTATGGTAAGCAGAAGTGCAGGGAAGCATGTCATCAATTGCCCCCTCCAGTTGGAATAAAGAGATAGATGCAATAATGGATTTAAATAAGGACCATTTTCTTAGCTATTTATAAACAATGATCCAAGGCCAGGTCTACCAATTTAGTGGACTGGTGTGAGCAGGCCAGTTCTCTGGAGGTCTGGTCTACCAATATAGTGGAAAGGGGTGGGTAGACCTGTTCTCCAGAGGCCAGATCTACCAATATAGTGGAAAGAGGAAGGTAGACCTGTTCACCGGAGGCCAGGTCTACCAATATAGTGGAAAGGGGTGGGTAGACCTATTCTCCAGAGGCTAGGACTACCAATATAGTGGAAAGGGGTGGGTAGTCCTATTCTCCAGAAACCAGATCTACCAATATAATGGAAAGGGGAGGGTAGACCTATTCACCAGAGGCCAGATCTGCCAATATAGTGGAAAGGGTGGGTAGACCTATTCTCCAGAGGCCAGAGTTACCAATATAGTGGAAAGGGGAGGAAGACCTATTCACCAGAGGCCAAGATCTGCCAATATAGTGGAAAGGGGTGGGTAGACCTATTCTCCAGAGGCCAGAGTCTACCAATATAGTGGAAAGGGGAGGGAAGACCTATTCACCAGAGGCCAAGTCTACCAATATAGTGGAAAGGGGTGGGTAGACCTGTTCCCCAGAGGCCAGATCTACCAATATAGTGGAAAGGGGAGGGTAGACCTATTCACCAGAGGCCAGATCTACCAATATAGTGGAAAGGGTGGGTGGGTAGACCTATTCTCCAGAGGCCAGATCTACCAATATAGTGGAAAGGGGGGTAGACCTATTCTCCAGAGGCCAGATCTACCAATATAGTGGAAAGGGGGGTAGACCTATTCTCCAGAGGCCAGATCTACCAATATAGTGGAAAGGGTGGGTGGGTAGACCTATTCTCCAGAGGCCAGATCTACCAATATAGTGGAAAGGGGAGGGTAGACCTATTCTCCAGAGGCCAGATCTACCAATATAGTGGAAAGGGGAGGGTAGACCTATTCTCCAGAGGCCAGATCTACCAATATAGTGGAAAGGGGTGGGTAGACCTATTCTCCAGAGGCCAGATCTACCAATATAGTGGAAAGGGGAGGGTAGACCTATTCCTCCAGAGGCCAGATCTACCAATATAGTGGAAAGGGGAGGGTAGACCTATTCTCCAGAGGCCAGATCTATCAATATAGTGGAAAGGGGTGGGTAGACCTATTCTCCAGAGGCTAGATCTACCAATATAGTGGAAAGGGGTGGGTAGACCTATTCTCCAGAGGCCAGATCTACCAATATAGTGGAAAGGGGAGGGTAGACCTGTTCACTGGAGGCCAGGTCTACCAATATAGTGGAAAGGGGCAGGTAGATCTGTTCACCGGAGGCCTGGCCTGGCCCCACAGAGGAAAACATTTTCTGTAATGAAATTTGACTTGATTCTGTTTTCTCTTATGTTTTAATTATTCTTAAAATATAGTTTAAGTATAGTTTAAATATAGAATTCATTCTGAGATTTTTACACGTTTATGGAGATAATCTTCTAAAAACTAATTTATGCAATAGTCAAATGTAGACTCACTCACAACTTTAATGCTACTAGCTTTTTTTTTTTTTGCTCATGAGGCAGAATTTTTGCTCACAGCACTGTGGAGGTTGGAGGGAACACTGGCAGCAACCCTGGAAAACTACCTATGAAGCCGCACAGCCTGTGGGGATAAGCCTAACCAGGTAGCTCCGAAAGGAGGTTCCCCATTCCCAGCCCTGAGCCTCATTTTCTGACAGGAGTGTGCCCTTCTGCTCACCAATTCAGCCTTCTTACCCGCACTACACCGAAAGTGACCAACCTATTTAACAGCAACCATCACAGCCATTTATACCACCTCCACTGTCAACTAATGCAAGGTAGGTGAAAACACCCCCTCTCAAAGGCTAATCACGAGAAGAGGCAAAAAATTCCTACCTGGCCTCAACAAAGGCCACCAGCCAGAGCCTGGGCTATAGACAGGGCCAGGAACGAACAGCAGCTGCCATATAGAGGGCGGAGCCAGGCCTTTACAAAGCTAGCTCCACTCATGCCACCATCTTTTTTTAAGTACTGAGGCAGGAGATGATGGTCAAACGAAGAAGGCTTTATTCAGAACGTTGCTCAGCTCAGGACTGCTCTGCAAAGGGTGGCACTCTTATACAATTTCAACAGTAAACTGTATGCAATGTAACTATATACACAAGGTCTGATTTGACCTAAGCAGAGCCCGGCAATTGGTTACTTTAGGTGGCTTCAGGACCAATGAGTGGTCTTTATTAGACAGCCAATAGAATGAGAGAACTAGGATACTAGAGGGCAATTCAAACAGCATGGGAATAAATCCTAGAACACAACATACTTGATGCTCTGGAGTCAAAAGAACAGTATCTGGCCCCTTCCCCCAGCCAAGGAGGCAAACTGGTCCCAGCCCTCCAGTGGTACACTGGGGGCGGGGGCGGTGAGGAGCCACAATCCATGTAATATTTTTTGTTCTTTTGTGTCGGGGCCAAACCAGAGAATGATGACGAGCAGTGGGGAGATCAACAGTCATTTGTTGACATGTCCTGCTGTTCGTGGGTGGGTCTGTTTTTTTTAATTTTGTTTCCAGAAACAGAGCTTGTCATTAAGAACTAAACTCTGCCCCCTTCCCCTGCCACTCCGGGCTGAGCTTTATTGTTGGACCAGCCCATCTCCTATATGGAGAATGAGCGAAGCTGAAAAATCCTTGAAACAATGGAGTCGAGCAAAGTGAGGAGGAGGAGGTGGCGGCTGCAGACTTTGCATTATACTTTGTTTAATGCAAAGCAACTCCCCCCCCTCCTCATTTAAAATATTCAGTTTTCATGAAAAAATATTCATGGACCTTCCAATCCTGTCTAGCTTGGCCTTCAGTTGGAAGATTATCAGCTTTAGAAAAGCCCAGCATGGAAGAGCTCTAGGGCAGTGAGTCTAAAACTATGTGTTTTTAAAGGTGCTTGGCTTCGATTTGCCCAGTATAACATAAGGCACAGTTGCTTCATTTAGTATGTGTGTTTACTGAGGAGACTGTGTGGTGATACATGGCTGATACTGTGATCTGGCTGTGGATTTATTGGCTACATCAGTGTAGTCACTCTGCAGATAGGCTGGGAATAATAGTTTTCTTTCGCTCCATTACCGTGACTATTATTTTGTGTTGATGCCAACTGTTTTACTGTTGGAAATGAGTAAGTCCCTTCTATTTGATCCATCTGTTTATGTTTCTCCCACAGAAGCGAAATGTTCCCAGGTAACCCACCAATGTTTACTTTTTCCACAATTAAATACCCCTTGTTTCTGAACATCACTTGTCAATATTGTGTCTAGTATACGTAATCTGAGATGTTAGACTTGGCATTTGTATATACAAGAAAAAGCACATTGACTAAAAATATTATTTAGATGCTCTCGTTGTTCTTCAAATATATTTGTATTCTGTCCTTTCTGCAAAATAAAAGAATAATTTTGTCTGCTCCAGTGCAGTGCTTTGAGTCTGAAAAATATTGGCAAGATTGCATGGTTGTCTCTGACAGCACGGAAAATTATTGGCATGGAGAATTTTTTTGCTTGCCAGCAACTGTATTTTAAAAGTATGTGTTTATTAAGAAGGAAGTTTAAAAAAATCCCCTTCTGTTGATTGAAGCAAAAATGAGCCAACTTGCAAAGATTAGTCTAGAATGAGTGAGAGCATAGAGGGCAACCTTAATGTTCTCTCAGTGTTATTAGAATTAGTTGAACTTACATAAAACTGCAAGTACTGTAGGTAACAGTGACTCAGTTTAAAGAAAAGAGCAGGAGCCCAGTAGCACCTTAAAGCCTGACAAAATTTGTGGCAGAGTATGAGTTTTCCTGAGTCACTGCTCACTTCAGATACAAGTGGAATGTGAGTCCATCTATCCTTTTATCTAGGAGGCTGGAGTGATTTCAGATGCCAAATGACAATAGCAGGCATGATTGGATTAGGTCTGATATGCAGAGGGGTAGTAGGGATTGAGAAATTAGCATTGGTAATGAGACTGGAAACCTAGGTCCCAATTCAGTCCAGGAGTCATATCTCTGCCAATGAATTGTTTCTGAATAGATCATATCCAATTGCTTTATTGATATTATAATAATTGATATTATATTCCCCTCTCTGTTAGTTTTTGTTCTTGCTAAGAGAATATTTGCTCTAAAAATTTATATTTTTTTCTTAATTTGACCTACAAAGTATAATTTTAGTAATATTGTTGCTACTAACCTATGTCATCTCATGAAAGTATAGTAGTTTTAAATATGTTTTTTGAATCTGTATATTTTCAAAGTTGGCTTGGCTTACTTTTTTCTACCCATTCTATCCTTAACCTCAAACTCTTATCTATGTATTTTTTATTTTTATGTAAGCTGCCCTGAGCTGACTTTGGCTGGGAGGGCGGGGTATAGATTTGATAAATAAACAAATAAATACATCAACCTCTGGTGAGAAAGTGGCTGTATTTTCGTATTGTGTCAGTTGATGTAATGCCAAATAGTAGTTAGTGCAAACAGTGGTTTGAACACCCCCTTCTGGTTTTCGTTCATCAGTTTGGAAATGCCAAATCATAGCAAAGCTTCCATAACCACAGTTTAGCATAATGTCAAGCTGGGCTCTTTTCGTAGCAGGAACTCCTTTGCATATTAGGCGACACACCCCTGATATAGCTAATCCTCCACGAGCTTACAGAGCTCTTCTTACAGGGGCTACTGTAAGCTCTTGGAGGATTGGCTACATTAGGGGTGTGTTGCCTAATATGCAGAGGAGTTCCTGCTACAAAAAGAGCCCTGACAAGCCTATATTTCTATTTCCCCCCTTGAATGCTTGACTAACTTTATCCTAAAGAAATGACAGGCATTCCTTAATTTACGAGTGCGAAATAGCTTTTATCCTCCCTCCCCAAATTTGTAATGAAATCTAGTTCCTTAAAAAAATACCATAATGTTTACAGGGATAACTGCACTGCCTTTAATTTTGTGTTAATAAACTTGCATTTTTTTCTGAAACTGATTTAGAGTTGGTCAGATTCTATTCTTTGTGTAATAGTTCATAGCTTTAGTTCCTGTGAACCACAAATAGAGGTTCATGGATGGATTTCTCCCTGTTTAGTGGAACATCTCTTACCCTTCCTAAGCAGCATTCTCCCCCCCAAAAACACCCCCTGCTTCTGAGAACTAAGGACCCTTGGTATCAGTGCTGGATGTGATTGCAGAGGCTGTAGCAGTCAGAGGAATTCAGCAGAAATTGTCTTACAGCTTAAGCACAGATTCACACTATAACTGGCTGTTTATTTCCCCCTCTTTAAAGGTCTGGTGAGCATTCTGCTGTTGTTGAACTGAGTGGAAGCCAGAGCTAGGAACTGATGGACCCACCAAAGAAAGCATCTTCTGTTATTCTGGTTGCTCTGAATATCTAATGTATAACTGTGGCACTCTATCATTTCCCATCTGACTCCTTGCATAAGCAACTGTTCTGCTTGAGGGAAAACATAAATTATCAATAATCTGGCAGCTTTGTGGTGCTCTTCAGCCACTGATTCTTACAAAGATAGGGACTAGTTTCCACATTACAACTGGCTGCTAATTTTCCGTCATCTTGTCTCATGTGAGGGTCTGCTTATGTTCAGCAATACGACAATATGAGCAAAATGGAACTTGGGGGATTTATTTGTTGAATTTCAGCTACAGGGACACTGCCTACACCTTCCGCGATCAGAGCAACTCTGATAATGGAAGATGCTGGCTGGTAGTCCATCAGTTCTAAGCTCTTGTTTTCACGCAGGTTAATATGAACAGGATGCTCGCAGGAGCCGAAAGGAGGGAAAAATGAAGCGTCCAATATTAACAAGTAGATCAGCCCTTGAGCTGCCTCAAATTGGTTTTAAGTGGCAACGCTTCCATAAAAGGAACTTAGCAGTTCTGCCAGCGACCCTTAGTTCCCTTACATACATCAACCCCTGGTGAGAAATTGGCTGTACTTATTTATTTATTTACAAAATTTGTATGCATGAAAAACTAACTCTTTAGAACCCTTAAAATCAACCCCCCGTTAAACCTATACTACAACCATGCTTAATTTGTAGTCTTTTAAAACTTAGTACTAAGCAAATTTATGTACTTTTTTCAATTTGTTAAATTTGTATAATTCCCCCCTTTTTAAAGAGCTCAGCATGGGTGTATATATAGAATATTCTACATGAATGTACAAAGCTACTTCGTGCCAAGTCAGGCTGTTGGTATATTGAGCTTAGTGTCTGCTGTCGCTGGCAGGGGGATCTCTGGGGTCTCAAGCGGAGAAAGCAATATCTGCTACCTGATCTCCTTTTATTGGAGGTGCCAAAAATTGAACAATGCAAAGCAGGTTCTCTGCTGCTGCTGAGTCTCAGCCCCTCTCCAAAACATCATCACCACTATCCTGTGCGGTAAATTAGGCTGCCTGAGGCTGTGGTCACACACACTAAACAATCCACTTTCAATCCAGTTTCAGTGCACTTTCCAACTGGATTTTACTGTGTGAACTGGCAAAATCCAGTTGGAAAGTGCATGGGAAGTGGATTATTTAGTGTGTCTTACCGCAGCCTGTCAATCAAGTGGTTAAGACGCTGAACTGCAGATTGGAAGGTCGGTAGTTCAGCAGTTCGAGACCCGAGTGCCACGTGACGGAGTGAGCTCCCATCTCTGGTCCCAGCTCCTGCCATCCTCGCAGTTTGAAAGCAAGAAATTGCAAGTAGATAAATAGGCACCGCTTCGGTAACAGCGTTCCGTGCACCTCGGCGTCTAGTCATGCTGGCCACATGACCACAGAAATGTCTCTGGACAGCGCTGGCTCTTCGGCTTGGAAACGAAGATGAGCACTGCAACCCTAGAGTCGGATTCAACTGGCTTTCGAGCAAGGGAAACCTTTACCTTTACCTTTTTACCGCAGCCTGACAGAGGAAGGTTGGTTTCCCGTTTAACCTGGGATACCTGTTTGGGGGAGGAGGTGGGAAGGATTGTTACCAGGATTGCTGTTGTTCAGTCCACCAATTTGGAAATATGAAGAATGTGATCTGGCAGGTACCAGAGTGTGCAGGACTAATGCAGTGGGCACAACGTGGAGATTTCCCATGAGCAAGAGTACCTGACTTTTCTCATGATTCATCTCTGTATATGGTAGAATGTGAGAGCACCCACCTAGGTATCTGCTAGACTAGACAATGTTGTGTGGCAAGCAAAATAGCTATTTCACTGCAGCAGACTACACAAAACTATGAGATCTGTTTGTGAGTTGTTGAGATTCAATTAGAAGGCTTAACAATGCTATAAAATCAGCTTTTCGGGTATTGATGTTGACAAGAAGCCCTATAAGAGGGTGGCTAGGCTGATTTGTACGTAGATAGCACTGCCTCCGCTGTCTGCAAATCAGCCTTGTAGCTTTAAAAAATGTGGGGAACTGCACAATATTTATCACGAGCAAGGATTGACTCTCTTTCAGGGGTTGGTTTGGCCTCTTGATAACTGGATGCAAGTATTTTTCATATTTATCTGAACCACAGGCAGTGAATGCATAGATTCTCAGTTGCTACAGGAGCAGCAATTCTGCGACTTACACAGATAAGTGGAAAATCTAATGGAAAAACTCAAGGGACTGTTGCACTAATAAATATTGCCCTGAAGGCTAAATAGAACGTCTTAAAATTCAGATAATTATTCATCTCCGAAAATCATGGAAAGGAGGGGGGTGTAAAAAACAACAACCCAGTAGATAAAATTGGTCGCCTTGTAATTTCTCGCACATTGGATTTTGCACCCCAGAGTAATTCATTCTGAGTAGAGTAAGTGAATCCCAGAGCTTATGTTCCCTCAGGCCTGTACAAAGTGAATAATTTGTAACTGTGGAATCTGATTATGTGTTCCTGTTTGGTAGATGTGCATTTTGATCCTAATTTTGAGAACCGCGAGTGTAACACAGTTTAAAGTACTTTGGAGCTCCTCCTTACAGGGCAAGTAACAACCAATCAGTCGTGGAGTCCTGCTTTCTCTTCTCCCTAGCCTAAGTTGGATGCCTTTCTGCCACCTTCCTGCTTTTTCAGGGATGGAATAGTCAGTTGCTCAAGTACTCAAGTAGCAGAAATCAGTCTTTTGTAAAATATATATATATATATGTTGCCTGATGACTTCTGTGGTTGATTCAACACATTTTTTTTCCTTGCGTGTCATTTTTAAAATTTCTAGCCCACTTACGGACCCTTACCGAGGCTCTTGAAGCGGTTAACGTAAAATGAAACCAACTTTTATGAACCGTTTCATTAACAATTTAAAACAAAAACAATCCATAAAAAACACCAAAGACAGTACCTCCATTTGTTTTTGGCATGTGTTGCCTTTCAGATAGTTTGCAATAAGCCGTCGTGAGTTTCAACTGCAGGCCAGGAAGAGATTAATGCTTTCCTGTCCGTTATTAACATCCGTCAGGGCTGCCAGTGTTGCTGGTCCCAAAACCTGGCTGGAAGCTTGGTGGAATCAGGGCTTCATCCAGAAAGATCCATAGTTGTGGAGCAGCAGTGCGTTCAGTTGCTCTACCCCAAAAAAGAGAGTGCTGGAAACAGGGTGATCATTTGCAAGGTTCTGAGCTGATAGTGAAGATGTTGCCCATCCTCCATGCAAGCAGTGCCCCTCCCCATCCTGTCAGCTCAGTCCAAAATGGTCTCTGCCCTTGCCTCAGGCATCTTCTACTGACCAAATGGTTAGTCTTTTGTCTGTCAAATGTATAGGCAAGCAGGGACAAAGAGCCTCTGGCCTGTGCTATTGGGAGCAAAGACGATGTCTGGGGGCAATTTCCTCAATAGCTTCAGAGAATTCTAGTTCTTTATCAGCATATCTAATGAATTGCTGGGGGGGGCATTGGATTCTACAGAGCGTTCTGGAACCCAGTTGGGTCCATTAGTCTCCGCGGGTGAGCATAAATCCACTTGCTGTCTAGAATGGGTGGGGGCAGAGACACCCAACCAGGCCTTCAGGGCAAAGTGATCTGACTTTAGCCAGGAGATCCATATCCAGCCCCAAATTGGACCCCAGAGCCAAGCTACTTTTCAGACTGCAAAATGGCTGATTTACAGATTTATTTTTTTAAAAAAGTACGCTGTAAACGTGTGTTAGTGTGTATATGCACGTCAACTGGCAAGCTTTTAAAATTTCTTCCTGATTTATGTTGGCAGCCATGGATGGGCAAGAGGTGGGGTGGGCGGGTAGAGTTTCTTAGGAGAAACAAACGACAGATTTCCTTCTCAAAAGCCTGTGTGTCACCTTCCCCAGTCTCTAAACATGTGCTCATCATCTTCTGTGACCTTGGGTGGAAAACAAGTGAGTGGAGGGTTTATGATGGTGTTGACTCTCTAGTAACACCTTCTGCAAAGCCTGTTAGAAAAACTGTAATCTAAATCTAATCCTTTGAGTCATATCCCAGCATGCATAAAACCTCTTTCTTTGGTTGTGAACCAGTCCGGGCAATAATCTAGATATTTTTTGGCTGACGCTTCCCCCTCCCCTCTTTATTGTTCTTAGCTTGAGTTCTTAAAATGAGCTGACATATACTAGATCAGGGGTGGCCCACCCAGGCCTTTAATCTGGCCTGGGAGTGGGGTTCTCTTCTCTCCCCCATTCCTTGCCCATCCTTGCTGTTCTCAGCTTGTGTGGCCTGAGAGCAGAGGGCAGGGCTGCCTCTGAGAGCAGAGAGCTCAGGGCGGGGCGGCCAAGCTTCCCAGCCACTGCTCCCGGCCTCCTTGGTCCTCGTCACAGGTAGGAGCTGAGGTGTGTGTGTCCTTCTGCTGTCTTTCCTTGTGCTTCTTTTCTATTCTAAAACTGGCTTTGCAAAATCCCTTTATTCCCCCACCTTTCCAGTTTAGGCAGGTACATTTTAAGGGCATGGGGGGGAGAGGTTTAGGACCAGTTAGGGTTTAAATATAGAGTTCTGCAAACTCAAGGGACTCCAGTTTTGCAGAGAAATATTAGTTTTGACACACACACCCTCCTAATGTGGCGCTCCAATGGAATAGTAGCAGAACAAGTGCTGAAGAGGACACCCGAAATTATCTCAAATCACCCTGTAACAAACCCCGAAACCCTGGAGAGCCACTGCCACTCTGAGTAGACCTGGAGGGTGGGGTAGGGTGAGAAGCTTGCAATGCTCAGCCACTTCATGTTCTTCCCCTGTGTCCTAGCCCCAGGCCATTTATATTTGTAGTTTATATTTCGGGAGGGGGGGAAGGTTTGGGACTAACCACCGTTAAAATATAGAGTTCAGAAAACTCGAGGGACTTCAGTTTTGCAGGGAAATATTAGTTTTAACACAAACACCCTCCTAATGTGGGGCTCCAATGGAATAGCTGCCATAATATCTTTAATTGTGTTCTTCTGTGTTTATATCTCTGCTACCTGGCATTGCATTTTATGACACGTATAGCCCGGCCGACAAAGACCAATTTATGTCAAAGCCAGCCCAAATAACAAATGAGTTTGACACCCCTGTACTAGCTGGTCAGTTTTCACATTTAAATTCCATCTGAAATCTTTAAAAATCCCTGGATTTTATTTTGTTTAGCCTTTTGCAGTTTTTTTTAGGGAAGTTAACAGCTGTGAACAAGCACATCTGCTTTTAAATATATTCAGAGCTGGGAATACCAGTGGTAGCGGTTGGTCTGTGTTCTAACCGCTCTATCAATTAAGCGTGTCAAAAGTTTTTGTAGCAGTTTGCTCAATTTGGCCAATGGCAGTGAACCGGGACTAAAATATACTGTAAGGAAACCTAGCTGTGTTGGTCTGAAGTAGCAGAACAAAGTTTGAGTCCAGTGGGCACCTTTGTTATGTATTGGAATGTGAATCTGGGCTATACATTCCTATGTTAAGCTTGATTTCAAATGTGGCTCTTCAGCTGTGGCATTACTATTGGCTGGTTTCTAAGAAACCTCTGTACAGAACCAATC
Organism: Gekko gecko; assembly: GCA_029375565.1. NCBI lineage: Eukaryota > Metazoa > Chordata > Lepidosauria > Squamata > Gekkonidae > Gekko > Gekko gecko. Next base: position 70,344,454 of record JAPDNY010000003.1, on the reverse strand, counting down.
ATCTTGTAAATATGTTGCAAAGAGGGAACGGTCCTGATTGGCCTTTCTCCCTGTGTTATGATTGGCCTTTATCTCTGTGTTGCTATTGGTCCTTAACTTGTTATGGGTGTGGCTTTGACTGCCCGGGAGAGTTTAAAAAGGAGCTGTGCTCCACTGTTTCCTGTTGTGTGTTCCTGACTTACAGTTTGCTGTTCAAATAAATCTGAAATCACTTTTGAAGCTGAAATCGTTGTTGAGTCTCATACTTAACAACCTTTAAGACCAACACAATTTTATTCAAGGTGTAAGCTTTGGTGTGCAAGCACACTTCTTCAGATACAGTGAAACAGAATTTCCTCAACCGTTACATATAGGTAGATTTCCCCCACAGTTTCATGATCCTGTTTTTTGAGGATCACGAAACTGCAGGGGAAATCGGGCGAAGCCGCGGGTCAAATGCAGCCCCGCGGCTTCAGGTGTGAAATTGACTAATAGTATCGGGGCAAACGGCGGCGCAACACCGAGGCAGCTGTAGTGGGAAATCAGCCTTAGTGGCTCTGACTGTAGAGGTTCCCCTCAGTCACCATGGCTAGTAGCCACTGATAGACATATCCTCCCTGAATCTATCTAATCCCCTTTAAAAGCTGTTTATTCCTGTGGGCATCACTACATCCTCTGGCAGCGAATCCCACATTTTAATCACTCTCTGTGTAAAGTAGTATTTCCTTTTGTCCGTCCTGAACCTACTGCCCATATAGCGTTATGACAGAGTGTGGTGTGAGGTTTTTTTACCCACATTTGTTTGCTTGGATATGTGTTGATGTACTTTAGTGATATAGAGATGCCTTCAGATTATACTTCTTAAATCTCTCTGTCTCCTTCCATGCAACTCTCCTGCCGAAGTGGTAAGGAAAATCGAAGATACACAGAAAACTTGCTCATGAAGTTTTTATGTATTATGATTTCTGTTGGAATTCATCTATATTCTGTAAGATAGATATTAAAATGCAGGATGAAACTAAAAGAATCAATGGTCAAGTGGACTCAAAACTTAGGTCACAAAATTCAGCTCGAGGAATGGTCCAGAGTGTGGAAATTAAATATAAAATTTACGAAAGCTGCTTCTTACAAAGAGAACATATATAAAATGTTTTATAGATGGCATATGACTCCTGAGAATTTAACCAATTGGTATCTTAATATGTCAAATTTATGTTGGAAATGTAAAAATAATATTGGTACTTATTTTCACATGTGGTGGTCATGTAAGGTAACTAAACCATTGGGTCTGGATACATGAAATATTACAGAAAATACTAGAGACAAATATTCCATTTAAACCAGAATTGTTTTTATTAAACGTTATTCCACAGAACTTTAGAAAACAGATATATTTGATTGTAAATATTGTGACAGCAGCTAGAATACTTTATGCAAAATATTGGAAGGGAGAAGAAACACCAATGAAAGAAGAAATTCTAAAAAACCTGTTTGAAGCAGCAGGAATGAACAAATAAACTTCACAATTGCAAGGAAAAAATAATAAACTGTTTGAAGAAACTTGGGCGAGATTTTACAGATGGACTGAACGAAATATATAAAGATTCTGAAAATGATTTGAATATGAAAGTTATTGATGGTAAAACTAGTATACGTGTGTAAAACATGTTAAGATTCAACTATACTTGAACTGTTAATCTGAAATTAAGTATGAGCTCCACTATTGTAGTTATGTTTGGTATGTTATGTGTTGTTGTATGTTTCTTGTAGTTTTTCTTTCTTCCTTTCTGAAAATAATAAAACTCCCCAGTCAAACAGGGTTAACTTAAAAAAAGAGAGAGAGAGAGAGAGATTAATACATGTGTGGTGTAATCTAAACAAAACTGCAGAAGATTTGGCAATCTGAATTGTAAGATAGGTACAAGACTGCATAACCCGGCCATTCGGCGTGTTTCAAGATCCACAAGAGGGCAAGTCTCGATAAGCAAAACATCGTCTGTTGAAAAATAGCACCCACCACCGAGAATCTTTTTGTAGAAAGAGCCCAGCAGGAACTCATTAGCATAATAGGCCACACCCACCAGCAGAAACTCATTAGCATATTAGGCCACACCCCCACATCACCAGACGTGTGGTCATCCAGCCACACACCTTTTGCTTCTTATTCTGTTTACCTTGTTTGTTGTCAATACCCAGGGCTTTTTTTTTGTAGCAGGAACTCCTTTGCATGTTAGGCGACACACCCCTAATGTAGCCAATCCTAATGAGTTTCTGCTGTTGGGTGTGGCCTGTTATGCTAATGAGTTCCTGTTGGGAGTGGCCAACTAGGGAGCCAGCCAGAACGCCGTTCCTGTGCATTCCTGCCCAAAAACAGCCCTGCCCATCGCCGTCACTTACTATGTACCAAAAAGGGTATTGATGAACCCCTTGCATTTATTGGGGAGGAGCAGCTGATTATCCTTTCAGTCGAGAGAAACAAAATGTGACTGAAGCCTGAGAGCAGTTTATGATATAGTTGTTTTTTAAATCTTGTCTTGGGGAAGCTCAGCGTCTTTGTTTGGCAAACAGAGGCTTGCTGGAAGACCTGATGTCTGAATCACTGCATGAGGCTTTTTCCTCGAAGAAGAAAGTGGTGGATAATGTGAATCTCTTTCATTCTTATCGACTTGCAAATGCCTTGTAGTCCACAATACTTACCTCAAGGTGATGAGTTCTCAGATGCCCTCGATCACCTATTGAATATCAGATGCACCATCCTAGGTGTAAATATGCAGATTTCTATATTCAGCCTGCCAGCCTAACGTTTCTGCAGTGCATGTTAGGTTCTGGTGGCCTCGACAGCCTGAAACATTAATCTTAATATAGATAGAATGGTGATGATTTATTCAGCAAGTGCCAGGGGGATACTTTGAAGCCCTGCCATACATGGAAATGACACAGCAGCACCTGTGCCAATGTGTTCGGTGCATAAAGTGGGAGATTCTTGTGGTGCTGGGATGCAAGATAAGATGAGTTTAAAAGCACGGGTTGGCACTCTAAAGCAAATTCTATTAGACAGGAATGGATGGTTGCTTGCCGTGGCACAGGAAACAAGGTCTGTTGTGTACGTCCAAGGGTGTAACCCCATTGTATTTAAAACCACATTTCCCCAAGGGCATCATAATGGTGTAAAATTCTAGTGAAACTGGTTGTGAGCTTCATTCATGAAAGAAATTATTTCCAAACTACCTCTTGTAAAGTTATGCTTCATTGGCGGTGGTTATTCTTTCGAGTGGATTAAAATCCAAATATATGTGTTGCCCTTGTTATTCTAAAAGCCCTTTCCCCTTGCAATGAATGGGAAGATTTGCACAGGTTGCTGTTATATTCTGAAGAATTAAGTGTTAACTACTGGAGTCACGCTTTTAGTTTCATAGGCACAAGACAGAATTGTGGGGACTTCCTATTTTAGCTGAAAGAAGGGACCAAGGAATGGCTGCTTCTACAGTTGTGTGATGAAGAACTGGGTTCACCCTTAACAGTGCTTACCTTCCTTTGGAACGACACGCAGATGCGATGTGAGTGTTGCCTCGTCATTTGCTAAGGGAAGAGAGGGAAGGCGTATAAATAGCTGGGGTCCAGAGGCAGGTCTGCAGTTTGTGGACTGGATTCTGCAGAGGATTTCTGTGAATGGAAAGGAGGGGATTTGTCCTGATTCCCCCTCACGTTGCCGACTTCCGAGTCCATGCTGTTCATGGAGGGGAGCTACCCCCAGAAGCAGCATTGTGTGTGTGGGGGGGACATTTTGTCCTGCAGCAAGAGAGGGGAGGTGAACAGGTCTGCTCTGCTGATGGAAGTGCCTTCAGTCAGCAGAAATGGTCCATCTCCCCAGCCCATGTCTCATAAGTTGTATATATGATCAATCTTGCAGTATGTAGTAGAAGAAGACTGCAGTTGCGAACATAATCATTTACTATCCATAATAAATGCTATAGCCTTTAGACATTTTTAATCCTGCTCATGGTAGAGATGGTCACTATCTTTCTGCAGTCCTAACAAGGCCACTAATGATGGTACTCAGTGGTTTAAACCATTCATTTGTTGTTCAATAATGGGAAAGTGAAGAGAGGATGCATACATCACTTTCGTAGGTAAAGGTACTAAAACCCAGGTCTCTTACTGAAGAGAACAATTCCCCAATTGCTTGCCTACAGTGGCAGATAGATGATACATATGTTGGGATAGTTGTCAAATAGTTTTCAACTGGAGCAAGTCAGGACTTTTCTAGTGTTTCTGAATTTCTGGCCGTGTTGTTTAATTTAGGAAGGCCAGAGGGCTGCGTTCATTCTTCTGTTGTGGAACATGTCCCTAGCACTGCAATCTTAAGCAGAGCTATGCTTTCTTAATACCATTGATTGTAGTAGGGTTGTATTGTAAGAGCCCAAATTTAGTCCCTGGTATAACATTATAGGGTCCCAGTGGGCAGCAGAATTGACAGAATCTTGTGCTTGAGAAATGGGAGACCTCCTGCAGTTCAAAGTAACCAATACTGGGCTAGAAGAATCAATGGTACGATGGCTAGCTGCTTTTAGCTATAGGCCACCTAACATTTTGCTCTTTGTTCCAACTGTTTTGATAACACCTAGCACTTCCACCAGTCCTCTTATACTGCACATGGGTATTTTTTCCTATGGATTCTGAGTGTCTGCCTTGTGGTAGCTTGTTCGAGAAGAAGCAGGGCTTTTTTTGTACAAAAAGCCCAGCAGGAACTCATTAGCATAATAAGCCACACCCAACATCAGAAACTCATTAGCATATTAGGCCACACCCTGACAGTGCATCTTATTAGTATATTAGGTCACACCCCATGCCCTCCCTTGGCTTGCCCGGGCACCCTGTGGCTGTGGGGAGCCCGAGCAAGCTGACTCTTGGACAGGCTGGGGAAGGCATGGGGAGGCATTTAAATGCCTCCTCGATCTTTCTAGGGCCCCCTGGCCTGCCTGCCTTGGAGTTGCTGGTGGGGGGTCGCTCTCCAGGCCTTCCCTCTGTAGCCACACACGCTGAGGTTTTGGCTGTAGTGGGCGTGGCCAACTCTGAAGCCAGCCGGAACTCCATTCCTGTGCGTTCCTGCCCAAAAATAGCCCTGAGAAGAAGGCACCGGAGGACCTGTACTTCCCTTAACACATAACATTGCTTGTTGCCCTGGATTCTAGTTTGTCAGTCTTTTATCCCCTAGCTGCACTCCTGCAAGAAGAATACAGTTCCAGGAAACATTATTCACTCAGTGATGCTTAAGGTGACATTTGGTGCCCCAACCATAAGCATCTCTGTCTCCCCACTACTTTCTCTAGTGTTTTGATGACGGTTGCCTCGCTAAGCCATTTGTTGTGTTTGTCAGGGTACTGGACCTTTAGATCAATTCTTGTTCTTTCATTAAATACCAGGCCTCGTATAAATCTCCAGGCCTGTAAATAGGTGGAAGAGGCCAAATGGAAAATAACTGGCTGTTGGTACTGAAGGGTTGGCAAATCAACCTTGCGACCTTTGAATAATAATAATTCAGAGACAAACCATTTGCTTACCAGGACAGGACTTGGCGACAATGCATCCTTCAATTGGTGCTGCAATTTCCATTACACAAGGGAGGGGTTAGATTGCAGATAACCTACATAAGAACATAAGAGAAGCCAATGTTGAATCAGGCCAATGGCCCATCTAGTCCAACACTCTGTCACACAGCAGCCAAAATATACCAAGTGCCATCAGGAGGTCCAGCAGTGGGGCCAGGGCACTAGAAGCCCTCCCACTGCTGACCCCTCCAGCACCAAGAATAGAGTGCATCACCTGCCCCAGACTGAGAGTTCCCATCTATACCCTGTGGCTAATAGCCACTGGTGGACTTCTGCTCCATATGTTTATCTAATTCCCTCTTGAAACTGTCCATGCTTGTAGCTGCCACCACCTCCTGTGGCAGTGAATTCCATCTGTTGATCACTCTTTGGGTGAAGAAGTACTTCCTTTTATCTGTTCTAACCCGACTGCTCTGCAGTTTCATGGAGTGCCCACGAGTTCTTATATTGTGAGAAAGGGAGAAAAGTACTTCTTTCTCAACCTGCTCAGTCCCATTCATAATCTTATAAACCTCAATCATGTCACCCCTCAGCCGTCGTTTCTCCAAGGTAAAGAGCCCCAAGCGTTTTAACCTTTCTTCATAGGGAAGGTGTTCCAACCCTTTTATCATTCTAGTTGCCCTTCTCTGCACTTTTTCCAATGCTATAATATCCTTTTTGAGATGTGGCGGCCAGAACTGTACACAGTATTCCAAATGAGGTCGCACCAATGATTTATATAGGGGCATTATGATACTGGCTGATTTGTTTTCAATTCCCTTCCTAATAATCCCCAGCATAGTGTTGGCCTTCTTTATTGCAGTTACACACTGTCTAGACATTTTCATTGAGTTATCTACTACGACTCCAAGATCTCTCTCTTGGTCAGTCTTTGCCAGTTCAGACCCCATCAACGTATATTTATATTTAGGATTTTTGGCTCCAATGTTCATCACTTTGCACTTGGCCACATTGAACCCCATTTGCCACATTGACGCCCACTCACCCATCCTCGACAGATCCCTTTGGAGTGCCTCACAATCCTTCCTGGTTTTCACCACCTTGAACAACTTCGTGTCATCTGCAAATTTAGCCACTTCACTGCTTACTCCCAATTCCAAATCGTTAATAAACAAGTTAAAAAGCATCGGACCGAGTACTGATCCCTGTGGTACCCCACTGCTTACCACCCTCCACTGAGAAATTTTCCCATTTATACTCACTCTTTGTTTCCTATTTATAAGCCAGTTTTTGATCCACAAAAGGACTTGTCCTTTTATCCCATGACTATTGAGCTTACTTAGGAGCCTTTGATGAGGAACTGTATCAAAAGCTTTCTGGAAGTCAAGGTAAATAATATCTATTGGGTCCCCCTTGTCCACATGTTTGTTCACTCCCTCAAAAAACACTAACAGGTTAGTGAGACAAGATCTTCCCTTACAGAACCCATGCTGAGTCTGCCTCGATAGTTTTGGGGCTCCATCCCAAATAGTTTTAGCCCCTCCATCCCATCATAAAGTGGCCCCCTTCTGGGCCATCTGTGGTAACAGGTTCCTTTCAACATAACTCCACTGGTCAGATTTTTGATTGGGCTACCGGGCCCCAGCCCACTGAGATCTTAGGTCTTAAAAAGTTCGTCTTCCTGTTTGTTTGTGGCTAGCACAGCTGTCATGAGATATGATGAGGTAACCTTGGAAGGGACCAGGCCCTTGCCTGGCAAAATGCTCTCTGGACAAAGAGACCTGGATTACTCCCTAACTTCCACTCAGAAGGGTAACGTTGGTAACAATGAATGACCGAATGTGTAGTTAGCTTCTTAAATGTAACTTTATGTGTTTTAGTTCTCACTGCTAATGTTCTTTTGAAATATTTTGCAGCCTTTAAGAAATATCATTTTTTTTAATACTTGTGTTTAATGCTTCAGGTGCCTCAATCCTAGTTCAGTATCTTAGACTTTTAAGCGTCTACTTCCTAGGTTACTTGTTGTGGAAACTCATCCTTAAGTAGCCTACCTTGTCAGGCTAACTTTTTTAATTAATCCCAGTAGGATTAGAAGCTTACCCCTTAGCTTGTGACTGTGTGGGGTAGTCCAAGGAGCTGGTGGCTAATACCAGAACTGGTGAGTGTGTGGACCCACACCCCAGGGTTTTTGTAATTCTCTGCTCTGCTGGGCAGCACCAGGAATCACTTGGACTGGGGATTCTTGACAGTATTAAACATACATTTTTCCTGTAGAGATCACTGCCTCTACTTGTTGAAAGGGAGCAAGGAGTTACTAAGCCCTCACTTTAACCTCTTATTTTCCCATGCTTTGTAGTTCAGAAGGGTTTACTGAAGGGGAAAGGGATGGGTGGCTCCTGCAGCCCTTCCTAAATGGACCTCTCATTTTCTTATGTGTTCTCCCACTTCTTCTGACCTTTCACCATCCAGGTGTGCAGAAATAGCTGGACAATAGGAAGCCTGAACTAATGCCGTGCAGCTTGAAGCTAGCTGTATGAATGCAATGCAGTAATTAGCTGTGTTCTGTCAGTGTGTTGTACCAGGAGATTTCGGTGCAATTTTATTCTCTTTATGCAGCTCTTGGAGATTAGGTTCATTAAACTAGTTAATTGATTTTACATGTGATGAATTTCTAATTTGATACGATATATTGCTGAAAAAAATGAATTTTGGAGAAATATAACAACACTAGGTATAAGGACTGTTGTGGAAATAAATACAACAAGCTCTAGAAAGAGGCTCTGGGCAGGTGCCCTGGCCTTGGGCACTCAGCGTCAATTTGCTGTGGTGACCTCAGCAGGGTATAATGACACAGAGTCCACCATTTTCTCCAGGGGAACTGACCTCTGCCACCTGAAGAGCAGTTGTAATTCTGAGTGATCTCCAGCCCTCCCCTGGAGATTGGCAAAAATGGTTCCCCAGGAGGAAATGGCTGGTTTGGAGGGTGGACTCTATGGCAGTGTACCTGTTTGAGGTCCCCTACCTCTCCTCAAACCCCACCCTCTCCAGGCTCCACCTTTCAATTCTCCAGGAATCTCCCAACCTGGAGTTGGCAATCCTATCTCCTTCCCAGCCAACCATCAACCAACCTTTATCTGCCTCTCTGACTTCAGCTTTCCATCTCCTCCCCCCTCCCTGCAGCCTCTACCTAGGAAGAGTACAGTCTTTCTCCACAGTGGGGACCAAAGCAGCTCACATTATTCTCCTCTTTTCCTTTTGATCTGCACAACAGCCCTGTGAGGTAGGTTAGGCTAAAAGTCTGTGACTGGTCCAAAATTACCCACGCAGCTTCCATAGGAAGAACCTGGGTCTGGCAGACCCTGCCCTGAAGCATTAACTACTACGGCACACTGGCTGTGGTATTGCCTAGTATCACAACTGAACTTCAGACAACAGATCTCTCTCTCCCCCTGGAGAAAATAACTGCTTTGGAGGGTGGACTCAGCTGAGGCCTCTCTCCTCCCTAAACTCTGGCTTCCAAAGACTCCATCACAAAATCTCCAGGAATTTCCCAACCAGGACTGACCCCAATGAGTTCCCCACAAAGGCCAAAGTATGCCTGGAAAAGGCCTCCTCCCCCTGCCTTTTTACTGACAGAACCAAGCTTGGTTGCTTAGCAACAGCCACTGAGGGGAAAGTAGGGTTGCCAGTTCTGAGTAGGGAAATAGCTGGAGATTTGGGGGCAGGGTTTGGGGAGGGGGAGGACTCAGCAGGGTATAATGCTGTAGGGTCTGCCCTCCAAAGCAGCCATTTTCTCCAAGGGAACTGATCTTTATCATCTGGAGATCAACTGTTACAGCGGGAGATCTCCAGGACCCACGTGGAGGTTGGCAACCCTAGGGGAAAGTTAGCTGCACAGCAGGAGGAGAAGAGAATGGTTTAATGGCTGCTGGCCCACCTCAGTAGCCAGCCAGCCACGGAGGAGCCAAGCAGGGGGAGTGTCTTTGTCAGGAGAGACAGCCATTTTGGCAATTTATTCTGACAGAGGGATGAGTGGTGATGGCCGGGAGAGAGGAGTGGACCCAGCCCCCAGCCAACAGCATGCAGGTACTCTTGAGTGGCGGTTGATGGCCCAGTGGCTGATGGAGTGCACAGCACAGCCGATGGGAGAGCCAGAAAGTGCCAATACTCCAGGGCTTTTATATATATCAGATTAGTTCTGTGTGTGCATGTGTAACTTTTTTAGTTTGAACAACTAGAAGCCTTGTGGCCCCTTAAACAGTTTTTTTTAAATGCTAGTATCGTCTTCAGTTGACTAGAGCCTGTCTCATTAGTTTGCAGTCCTTGTCAAGCGTGAACCTGAAATGCAACATTTTAGTAATGGTGCACATTAAGAACACAGGTTTGTATTTTGATAGGAAAAAATGTAGAAAACCAGGTGCAAGGTGAAATAGTAGTTATTAAGTTCTTGTGGATCCCTACGTGTTTTGCTTTTTTGTTTTCATCGCTGTTGTATTTTTTATACCCACACAAGAGACTTTCAAGAGTGCAGCTGTGTTCTTAAAAGTAACTCTGATTTTATGCCTTTCAGGAGTATTTGGCATCTGGAAATGTAAAAGCGGAGGGATGATGGCATAATTGCCAACTTATCTTTAAACTGATTGCTTGTCCTCTCCTGAAGTTCAGACAGAGAACAGCATGAAATATGCATCCTCTCCTTCAGGAGCATGTGATGTATGCACATTGTATCTATACTGGCATAAATTCATGTTCTATGTTCTTATAAATAGGTGTATGCAGACTTATCGATAGGTAAATTTTCCTACTGAACTTTAAACTCCCCAGTGGATGTACTTTAATGGGATCAGGCTTTTGAAATATTTCTCCTTGCGCTATGAACAATGGCCATCACACGCATGACATTTTAGAGTTGGGTACTGAACTTTCAGTTCTGTTTGTTCCGTTGCATTGGTGCCCTTTTACAGATCTCCTGTTTACAAATCTCATTGTCATTCAGTACTCAAGACTGAGAGTTCTGATTTTGATTGCTACTGTAGCTTTTTTGAAGATTGCAATCTACCCGGGAGGCCTGTTTCTCAATGGGTAGAGCACATTTTTGCATACAGAAGGTCCCAGGTTCAGTCTGGTATTTTCAGTTGAAGAACTTTGGGGTAGGAAGACCAGAGAAAGCTGAGTATTTGAACGCTGCCAATCAGAATGCGCTTGATGGATCAAGGGGGGGGGTCTGAGTCAGTATAAATCAGTTTCGTATGTACTTTGGAAAATGCAGGGAAGAATAAACAGCTTGTCTTCACTGATTTGTGTATTTTACAGTATTTATAGTCTGTCTTCCTCAAAAAGACACTCAAGGGGAATATTCACATTCACTCATTGTTCGAGTGCTCTACTTTCTCTGGGAATACCTGGGGAGATCTGATGCATAAGGAACGGTTAAGAGAGCCCTTTTAATTTTTTTTTAAAATCCATCTGACGAAGTGTGCATGCACGCTAAAGCTTATACTTTGGATAAAACTTTGTTGGTCTTAAAGGTGCCCCATTGGTCTTAAAGGTGAAGAGATTGACAAGTGAACAATCAGTAGTGTTTTCGTATGCTCAGGGGACCTACCCTGTCACAGTGGAGAAGCTAATTCTGTTCCCTGTCTGATAGTGTGGTTGTTTTCATTGGCCACAATCTAGTATTATTCCTGAACTTCCAGCTTTCGCTTCCTTTTCCTTGCCAGAAGGGGAAAATCCCCAACTGATTTCCCCTTATATTTCTGTGAAGAAAAAGAGTAAGGCTTAATTTTTTTCCCCGAAAGAAAGCTGGGAATTCAGTGGAACTAGTAGACCATGGCAACAGATTATTACAGTGCCATTATGCTGTAACACAATAGCAATTACTGATTTATGTTAAACTGGGGGGAAACTCCCCAGTTGTACATAGGAAGGCTGAGGGAAGGAAAATATCACAGACGGGGTTAGGAGCTCACAAAATGTGCACCTTCACATCCAGACAGCTTGCATTCTTTCCAGAAAAATCACACAACTTAGAACGTACCAAGGACAGGGGAGAGCCTGAAAAGTGAACAATTAGAAGATGGTATCATGTGGATGCTCCAGGAAAAACCTGCTGCAGATTGGAAGCCAAGGAGGGGGAAAAATCTCTGTGTGAATGTAGCCTGACTCATGTTTGCTGCTTTAAACAAATCCACCCTGGTTGATTCCCACATTCCTTGTCTACAACGTTTATAACCAACTTGGGCTCGTGAGCTTTAATTTATCTAAAAATAAGCTTTATATCTCATAATTGGTTAAAATAGTAAACATGGTTAATTATCTAAACCTGTTGATTCTAATATGCTTTGAATGTTGCAACTGTGTTTAGTTGCACTGTAAGAAATGTTATGGTTTTATAAATACTCTGTCCATTTTAAACTATGTACTTTTAGGGTCATAGCAACTCTTGAGATAGTAAGAGCACTTGAGGCCCCTTGGCCATCCTTGGATTTAGTGTTTGATAACTTCAGCCGGCTATCGCAAGCCCGTGTTGACAGGAACCTTGGTGTCTTTAGGCCGACCACATGCTTCTTGGACCTGTGTCCATTGTGATGGCATCCCCCAGTGGACATTATCAATTTGTCCCTTAGTATGGGGGTCTATCTGGGGGAATTAAAAAAGACTGTGGTAACACCGCACTTGAAGAAGCCATTTTTTAATCCATTGGATCATGCCAATTACTGCCCAGTTTTGAATCTTTTGTCCCTGGGCAAGGTGATTGAAAGAGCATGGTCAACCATGGCTTGTTGGGCCAGCACCTTGCTGACGTAGGCATTCATGGAGTAGCCTTGAAGTGGCTTACTTCATTTCTCCAGCGTCACAGACAGAGAGTGGCACTTGGAGAGAGGGTGTCACCCTGACACCTTTTGGTGTGTGGGGTCCCTCAAGGGGCCATCCTCTCTCCTATGTTGTTTAGCATCTATAGGCATCCCCTTGTCCAGCTAGTGCAGAGTTTTGGGCTGGGCTATTATCAATGTGTTGATGACACCCAGCTGTATCTGATGATGGACAGCCCACCGACCATTGTTCCATCTAATTTGGCTGTGGGATTGAAGGTTGTGGCTGGCTGAAACAGAGCTGGCTGAGATTGAATCCATCAAAGACAAAGGTCTCATGGCTGGGTGGGGGTGATCCGAGATTGGGGTTCCAACTCCCAGCTCTTGACGGTGTGTTGTTAACACCAGCATCAACCGTCAAGAGTCTTGGTGTGCTCATGGATCCCTCCTTATCTATGGAGGCCCAAGTAGTGACTGTTGCCAGATTGGTGTTTTTCCAGATGTGCCAGATCAGGCAGTAGCTTAGCAGCTCCAGGGTTTCTTGGATGACACATCCATTCTAGTCCGGCTTCTACCCTGGCCATGGGTCAGAGACTGTGCTGATCACCCTAACAGACGATCTCCATTGACAGCTGGATGGAGGTGGGTCGGTGCTGCTGTTGCTGCTGTACCTCACAGCGGCATCCGACACAGTCAGTTACAATCTTCTGACTCACTGCCTTGCCGATGTAGGAGTCTGTGGGGTGGCCCTTCAATGGCTTTCCTCATTTCTCCAGGACAGGGGACCGAGGGTGGCGCTGGGTGAGGATGTGTCCTCTAGGCAACTCTTATTGTGTAGGGTTCCTCGGGTGGAACTCCTCTCCCTGATGTTATTTAACATCTATATGCACCCCCTTGCCCAGCTGATGAGGAGTTTCAGGCTTGGGTGCCATCAATATGCCGATGACACCCAGCTGTATCTGCTGTTGGACAGACGGATGCCTACTTCCCCAAATAATCTGGCTGAGGGATTGGAGGCCATGGTAAGATTGCTAAGGAAGAGCAGGCTGAGACTGCATCCGATGAAGACAGATGTTCTGTGGCTGGGGGCGGGACTTTGGGATTGGAATTCAGGCTTCTGGCTCTTGATGGCTCCCCATTGACACTGGTGCTGTCCGTCAGGAATCTGGGCGTGACCTTGGATGCCTCCTTATTGATGGAGGCCCGTGTCATGCATGTTACCAGACTGGCATTTTCCCATCTTTGCCAAGCTTGGCAACTGGCTCCTTTCTTGTTGCGCCCTGACATAGTCATGGTAATCCATGCAACAGTAACCTCCAGGCTAGACTACTGTAGCTCGCTCTATGCCAGCCTGCCCTGAGACTGACCGAGAAACTCCAGCTGATTCAGAATGTGGCGGCGTGAGTCCTGAGGGGACCATCACAGATGGCACATATCCAATTCATGCTGCGCCAGCTACACTGGCTTCCACCCCCTCAAGGTCCTGAGATGATTTGTATGAAAGGATCATGACTCAGATTGCTGGTGCTCTCGGGACGCAAACAGAGAATTTCCAAGACCACAGGGAGCAAGGCACCCCGGTGTGGTTTGATAGTGAATGCCTTAAAATGAACGCTCACCTTTGTGCAATTTACCAGCAGTTTAGAGAACTGAATTTAGCTGGTTTGCCCTCGGAATATTTTGAGATGAAACACCTACTCAAGCAGACCTTCTGTAATAAGCAAAGAGCTCTAATTCAAAACCAATGGGACCAGCTACTCCAGGCCACAATAAAAAATGATATTAAGAAGTTTTGGGCTTTGGTTTCGAACTCCTTTGGAAAGAGGGAGGTCGTTTACAGTCTAATTGCCATTAATAAATGGCATGATTACTTTCTGTCCATTTTCTATAAGGACAGAGAAAACTCAGCAGAGGACCCTGCCCTAAATCTGGTTCACTGCCCTGACTGGCCCCCAGTTCAGATTGAGGAGATAGAATCTCTTATTAAAAATCTTAAACCTGGGAAGGTTCCTGGGCCCTTTGCAATCCCTCCCAAACTGTCCAAGGCATTCCCAGTTAGGTGGGCTCCCTTTCTGCCTGCTCTGTTCACAGAAATTGATAGGGCTGGAATTATGCCAGAGGCCTGGAAAAATGTAATACTGGTCCCAATATTTAAAAAGGAAGATTGTCGATTACCAGGCAACTATAGGCCCATTAGTCTTTTATCCATTGCTGGAAAGCTCTATGCTGGACATCTAGTTAATAAACTTAGAGCTTGGCTGACAGAACGTCAGATTTTGGGGCCAGAACAAGCTGGATTTTCCCAAGGGAAATCTACACTAGATCATTGCTTAATTCTCAGTCATCTTGTATATACAAGAAAGCACAGGGGCTCCAAACTATTTGCAGCTTTTTTGGATCTCAAGGGTGCCTTTTACTCTGTTCCAAGAGATTTGCTTTGGAGGAAACTCATAGTTTATGGGATTGATTTGAGATTGTTACCCTTGATTAAAAATCTACACCAAAATACAGCTTGCCGGGTAAGATGCCCTTGTGATGGGATTTGAACTCCAAAAATTCTGATTAATGTGGGGGTAAAGCAGGGATGCACCTTAGCTCCATTGTTGTTCAATCTTTTTTTGAATAATCTGGCTCCTTTTCTGAAGGAAATGGATGGACATTGTCCAAGATTTGGGCTTACTCACGTGCCTCTGCTTTTATATGCGGATGACGCAGTCCTGCTTCCCCTCACACAGATTGGCATGAAAAGATTCCTTTCGCACTTCTGTGATTATTGTGAACTAAATATGCTGGTGTTGAACTTTGAGAAATCAAAAATCATGGTATTCGCAGGGGCGTGGAAACCCTTAAGTTGGTCTATAAAAAGTAATCAGATTGAACAAGTTAAAAATTTCTGATATCTTGGAATCTATTTCAATCACAGAGTTAGTTGGGTCCCACATAGGAAGGAAATGATTAAATCCGCAAACTGTAACCTGTCAGCGTTTACTCGTTTCTATTCTATTAAAGACAATACGCTCCCACTGCAATTAAAGTATTTAATCATAAACTTAGTGCAGGAATGTTCTATGGAGCTCCCATTTGGATAACAGCCTTTAATAAGGACGTGGAAAGAATTCAGTCTAACTTTCTTCGTAAGATTTTGGGTCTACCTTCATGCGTGCCATATGTGGTCATGTGTATAGAAACAAACCAAAGACTCCATGCATCGGAAGACAAAGATGGCTTCCCTCCGCTGCCTGAACAGCAGTCTCTGTTTTGCCTCAGAATATTCCACAACTGTACAGTTATATAAGAATCCTAAGGGAAGGAATCTCCAAACATTTAAGTCTCACCTTCTGGAGTAGAAAATAATTTTCCTCTGCTGAAAGAAACAAGTGTGCTAGCGGCAGTTCTTGACTGGCTAGATAACAGCAATGTTTTCATTTTAAATGTGTTTTTTTTTACAGACCACCTTCCCAGCATTCCTATTAACAGCAAAGATGTCTCCACTGATAGAAAAAATTAACGATCAGAAGGACTTCAAGAAGCTCCTGAGAACCAGGAATAATGTCTTGGTGCTATATTCCAAATCTGGTGAGTTTCCCTCTTTTTCAAACAATTGCACCGCTGTTAATCTAAAAATAAAACAGATGATGCAGAATGGCAATTAAAGCAATGACGTCATTGTCCCCCCCCTACAAGTTTATCTAGTTATCAGCTGTCTGGTGTACAGTTTTAGAGCTTGGGATGATCGGTATTATGCAGATAAACTTTGGATGCAATTTCCAACAGTAGATATCTCTTGCTGCTTCCTTAAACCTCATTCGAAGTGCTGCCTACTCTATAACATATGACAATATAATACTTCTGTTTCATAAGAACAGACATAAAACGAGAAGGACTGTTGGAGACACAAATCTGGGGAACTTTCTGCTAAATATCACACAAGTCATCATTGGCAATACTTTCGCCTTTACTCTTCCTCCGTCTCGTAACACACTGAAGACATTCACAGCAATAGTTGTTTGCTCCTCCTTTTCCTTTTTACATAGATTAAAAAGTGTCAGCCATAAGTGAGCGAGACAGAGAGAAGTTCCTGCCTCTCCATCGGTTGTTTGAGAACATATCTATGCCCTCAGTTGGAGCACCAGAGTTTGATAGTACCCTTCTCTTTATTTACTTGTGTTTTCTCTCTTTGTGCTTTTGCTCCCTCTTTATGCTTCACCTACCCTTGGAATACCCATTTTAACTTCTTGTCTGCTAGCCACCCATTTTCTGTCTCTCTTGGTTACCATCAAATTCTTCCTGTACTGGTTTTCTCCCTGCCCCCATTCCTCCTTCCCTTCTGCTTTTTCATTGTCTGCAGTGGATTGTGAGCTGCTCCAAGCAAGATTATTGGCAAGGACTTTACCCATTTAGGTCACTATGTACATAATGGCTAATTTATGCCTAATGTATCACAGCTCTGATATTTATTTGGCCAGAGTTGTATCAGCTGTGAATTAGCTTGGAAATTAAATCAGATTGGTGTCCTTAATACTGACTTGGTTTCCCCCTTTTCCCCTTCAGCTCTCAGATGAGGGAGAAGAACCTGACAAGAGATGCTAGATTTTTTGCATTAATTAATGAATTAATCAATAAGCAGTCCTTGTTATTTATTGCGAAGGGATTCCGTTCGAGACTGTAAGATGAGTTGGAGTGATTAGAGGAGGATATTCTTTTGAAGATTAACATTTTACTTTTGAGTAGGTTTTTACAGTAAACCAGGTTGGTTATACTAGGTTAAAAGGAAGAGTTCTGTGAAATCTTGGAAGCTTCTAGCTGCCGGTGCTCACTAAGGCCCACTTTGATTTGTTTCATCCAGTGCTTCCTCTAAACTGTGGAGTAGGGATGTGCATTCGGTTCATCCGAACCGAATGCACCCCCAAAAATGGCCCATTCTCTGATCTGAATCAGCTTGCTGCCAAATTGCTGCAGAAATTCGGCGGCAGTTCGGCCCCATTATATCCTATGGGCCATTGAAGTCAATGGCGAAAACATAGGATATATTCTGGGGGCTGGAGGGGAGGGGTTTGAGGGAGAGACTCCAAACTCGCAGAGTAGCTGCGGGGGCCTCTCCCCAAGATACCCACCAAGTTTCAAGAATATTGGACCTGGGGTCCAATTCTACAGGCCCCCAAACAGGTTGCCCCATCCCCTCCATTGCTGTCTATGGTGGGAATAAAAGTTACTTTTTTCCCATGGGGCTGTTAGTGGCTCTGGGGGGGAGGGGGTTTGAGGGAGAGGCTCCAAATTTTCAGGGTAGCTTCGGGAGCCTTTCCCCACATAAATCCCCATGTCCCAAAACAATTGGACTAGTGGGCCCAATTCTACAGGCACCCAAACAGGTTACCCCCATTAGCTCCACTGTTTCCAATGGGGAAACCCAGCCAGCATCACTTAAGACAGGCAAGCAGGCAGCCACCCAGCAGTCAGACTCTCCCAGAGAATCTCAGGGAAAGTGAACTGTCTTGGGAGGTGCTTGTCTGCCAGGAGAACAAGTGGAACACTCCAGAACAAGTGGCACTGTGGTAGTGGAAGCATGCCACAGTGCCACACAGAAATCCCAGAAGACCAACAGGAACAACATTTATACAGGCCCTGCCCTGTATAAATTGATGGTGCAACCGCATTGGACCACTCACACCACACAAACCTAGAAAAGAGTATTTATAGCACTGGAAAAAATGCAGAAAAGGGCATTTTTACAATGATAAGAGGAGGACACTTTCCCTATGAAGAAAAGTTAAGGTGCTTGGGGATCTTGGCTTTGAGAAACAATGACTGAGGGGTGACATGATAAGAGGTTTACAAGGCTATGAATGGGATAGGGCAGGTAGAGAAAGAAGTACTTTTCACCCTTTCTCACAAGACAAGAACTCGTGGGCACTCAATGAAATTGCTGAGCAGTCAAGTTAGAAGTTAGTATAGGTGAAAGGAAGCACTTCTTCACCCAAACAGTGATTAACACATGGAATTCACTTCCACAGGAAGTGGTGGTGGTGGTGGTGGTGGTGGTGGCTGGCCTGAACAGCTTCCAGATGGAATTTGACAAACGTATAGAGGCTGGAGCAGAGCAGTGGTCCATTAGTGGCTGGTGTTCAGGAGTTGTTTTTGTTTTAATAAACAAACAAAAAAACTATAAGTGATCCAGTACTATTAAAAGAGGTAGGGGGGTTGCTCCCCCCCAGCACCAGAGCATCACTTGCTACAGAGACCAAGAGTTCCTTTTATCTATACCCACTAGCTGCCAATGTTAACCCCCCCCCAGAGCCACTAACAGCCCCGTGGGAAAAAAGTAACTTTTATTCCCACCATAGAGAGCAATGGAGGGGATGGGGCAACCTGTTTGGGGGCCTGTAGAATTGGACCCCAGGTCCAATATTCTTGAAACTTGGTGGGTATCTTGGAGAGAGGCCCCCGCAGCTATTCTGCGAGTTTGGAGTCTCTCCCTCAAAGCCCTCTCCTCCAGCCCCCAGAATATACCCTATGTTTTTGCCATTGACTTCAATGGCCCATAGGATATAATGGAGCTGAAATTGACATTTGGCTGGCTGGTACTGCCGATATTGACATGCAGGAGTCTTTCAGCCAGCCGAAATTGATTCTCCCAATTCCACCGAATCTGAATGGGGCCAAATATATTTTTTTGCGCACCCCTACTGTGGAGTCTTGTGAGCAAAAATTCTACTTTGTGAACTACTGGCATTAAAACTGTGAGCAAGTGATTTGGCTGCTGCATATTTTAGTTTGCTCTGGAGCCATCCTTCCTGAGCTATGACAAAAATGCGTGAGCTGGAGGCGAAAAAACTGCGAGCTAGCTCACACTAACTCAGCTTAGAGGGAACACTGGTTTCATCAAATTGGTACATATAAAACAGAACAAGCAGGACAGCTAAAACAGTAATAACAAAAATAATTATCAGCAGCACTTGGCTGTAAAATGTATTGAACAACTCCTTCAAATGGAAAGGCTTCTGAATATTCAGCGAAAGGTGCTTGGAAGCAACTCTTAGAAGTTGCCTCTGGGGCACTAATGGAGCGTATATTTCCAGGTGTCATCGGTTTCCGTAGCAATATATTTTCCTCCTGTTCCTTTCATGAATGTTGGGTGGTATTTTAGATGTTAGCTAGCGTGTGTGCACGCACGTGTGTACATATACCCCTGGAGCTTCCCCTCCTTTGAATGGTTTCCAGAAAGCCTTGTCAGGCCCCATCTCTTTTGATGAGGAGTGTAGACCTTTTTATTTGCTAAAGCTTTTGAGGCTGCTGCCCATGAGTGTAGTTCTGTTGCTATAATTTGTGTGTTTTGTATCTTTATCTTTTATCATTGGCTTGGCATTTTTTTACACTCTGTCACCTTTGGCTATTTGGGGGGAAAGTAAGTGGGAAACTTTATAAATTCAGTATACTGGGTGTTACAGAACAACCCAAATAATGAAGTTTACAGCATGCCAACGGCAGAAGCAAAATGTTGTTCCATTGCTAAAGCAGCTGGGCTTGGCTTAAGTGTGGCCTCTTTCCTAGGCATCTTTTAGGTTTCATTGCTGTTAGGTTTCATTGCAGGGATTGTTGGGCCCCCACATGGTCATGTGAAATAATCAGATTTAAGTACCGAGTGGCCATCATAGAAGCCCTGAACTGCCCTGTGTGTCCATCAATATATCTAATTCTCAACGTGACCAAATCTGTGAATACTTAAATTCAGAGACTGGAGTCTTAAACTGACGACAGATCTTTCTACAGACTGGGAAGAAAAAAACAGATTTGCAGAGAGATCTAAAATGTAAAAAATAATAATGAGGGTTAACCCTCCCCCTTATAGAAATAATGCCTGTAACTTTTAAAAAATAAATTCCCTCAGTGGCTGTCGCTAGGTAACCACAGCAGTATTGTTGGGCTTCAAGGCTTGGTTTTTGCCAGTAAGAACAGGGGGATGGGGCAGGGCCCTTTCCAGCACAGTTCTGGCCTTTGAGGGCAAAGTCATCAGGACCCGGGCCAGTAGCAATCCTGGGTGACTTGATACCATGTGATTTGTATGACTCACTCAAGTCTGGCTGCTTGCTGCTGTTCAACAACAATCACTCTATGAATGCCAGTGTGGTATAATGGTTAGACTTTTGGACTAGGATCTGGGAGACCCAGGTATGAATCCCACTCTACCATGGAAAACCACTAGGTGATTTTGGGTCAGTTACACATTCTTAGTCTAACCTACCTCATTAAGTTGTAATGATAAAATGGAGGAGAAAAGAATGATGTAAGCTGTTTTGGGTCCCCATTGTGGAGAAAGGTGGGGTATGAATGAAGTAAATAAATAATAAATATAGCTGAAGATGGGAAGGCAGAATGAAGCAGAGAAAGGGAGGAGGCTATGGAAGAAGAAGAAGGAGGAGGAGGAGGAGGAGGAGACCGGATTTATACCCTGCCCTTCACTACCCAAAGGAGTCTCAGAGTGGCTTACAAACTCCCTTCCCTTCCCCTCCCCTGTGAGGTAGGTGACAGAAACGGCTCTTTTCCAAGAATAGCTCTGACAGAACTGTGGCTTGCCCAAGGTCATCCATCAGGTGCAAGTGGAGGAGTGGGGAATCAAACCTGGTTCTCCCAGATTAGAGTCCGTGCACTTAACCACTACACCAAACTGGCTATGGAGCATTTCAGGGAAGGGAAAGGGAAGATAGTTAGGGTGGGGGGAGAAAATGAAATGCCCCCTGCAAGTCCTTGTGGGTCCCTCACTTATAAGTACCATTTTAGTATCTCTTAAATACAAGTATAAAGGATATAACTTCTAGTTATTCTTCAGGAGTGCTCTTGATTGGATCCTGCAGAAAAGATCAATGGCAGAGGGGATGTTTCTCTGTTGTCCCCTCCCTTATCTGCCAGGCGATTGGTCGATAAACCCTCTCTGAGGGTCAGGGTCCACTCATAAATGCAATTCTGATAGGGAAGTGGGGAGATTTTCCCCTCCTCACTGCAGAATTTGGTACCGTATTGCATTTTGTTAATGAGGCTTTCCTGACCTTGAGCGGAGATTTTCAGGACAAGCAGCAAGTTGCTGGGAGAAGAAGAAAGCAGGGGGGGATCAATTCTGCTAGCTCTGTCTGTGAGCTGAGGATGTCTCTGCTCAGAGTTTTTAAAAGGTGGGTTTGCTTGTCGCCAGGTAGAAAGTGGGAAAATGCTGCCCCCAGATTATGAAGTAGGCATTGTATAAATGCAGATATGCAAGTTTCAGCAAGGCAGACAAACTTTTCTTGGAGAGCTTGACAAAGTCTTATAATTGAGTGGCCATGTGACTTAATTGCTGTTCAAATATTTATGTTATTGATATAACGGGAAGTTGAGTGCCTGGTTTCTGCCAGAACTTTCTGCAGCTAAGTTTTTCAAGTGCAAGCTGTAGAACAGTTTCTAACTTCAATTCATATTTTAAGACGGTTTTTGAAGAAAACTTGCTACCCGCTGCATCTGCCCCCCCTTCACTAACAGTTTTATTCAACAGCATAAGAAGTAGTACGAAGAGAGAGTGATAGGTGAGATGAATATTTCCTAGTCTTAAACTTTTCTCTTTTTATCAAGTCATGGATGTATTCCACACAGCCAAGCTGAATCTGCCAATTTAAAATAAGTAGTCAACTTTCCATTGAAGGGATGAGAAAGAGGCCAAAGCGACTTTGTTAGTCAGGATTTATTTGTATGAGATATATTCATACGTATGACATAACTGAATTTAATGGTGGTAACTATAAGAATGACTTGCTAGATTTGAGTCCAGTAGCATCTTAAAGACCCACAAGATTTTCAGGGTAGGGGCTTTCAAGAGTCAAGACTTCCTTTGTCAGAAACCATAATAATGACTTTGATACCACAGAGGATTTCCATATGTAGAAATGGGATATTTTCAACAATCGCTGCAGCAGACCTCAGATTCCCTTCAGATGTTTTTCCGGGGGTTCCCTGTCTGGTGTAGCCAGTTTGGTGCAGTGGTTAAGTGTGCGGACTCTAATCTGGGAGAGCCGGGTTTGATTCCCCACTCCTCCACTTGCACCTGCTGGATGACCTTGGGCAAGCCATACTTCTGTCAGAGCTGTTCATGAAAAACAGCAGTTTTTGTCAGAGCTCTCTCAGTCCCGCCTACCTCACAGGGTGTCTGTTGTGGGGAGGGGGAGAGAAAGGAGTTTGTAAGCCGCTCTGAGACTCCTTTGGGTAGTGAAGGGCGGGGTATAAATCCAATCTCTTCTTCTTCTTCTACATTTGGGGAATAATTTTTTTTTTTGCAGAGGGGAGTCACGCCTTGCAGACAGAACTCCCTTCAATCCACAAAACTCCTAGTGGAAACATGCCAATAATTGTATTAGTTTTTCTGCACCTTAGAGAAAAGAACGGTTCTGCAGGAGAAGCTAAATACCATGATGGCTACTGACATTTTGGAACACTCCCCCCCCTTCTAGATTTTTAGAACTGTGATTGGAGACATGGGGTCCTGTGGCGGAGAATGTCATAGGTTGGATCTAGCCATTATACCACCACCAGTGGAAACGTTGTATGTGTGTGATATAGTATCATCAATTTTTCCTTTTCATGGCAATGCTCCAGTTCATACCTCATGTTGTACCTGAGTATCTTCTGTATCTTGAGGGCTGAATTTTGGGGAGTAAAGTAGGAGGAGGCAGGAAAGTTGGATCCTGCTGATTGAATTACCTTTAATTAGTAGGGCGGGGTGGGGGACCATATAATTCGAATCAGGGGTCATTTCATAGAAAAAGAGGTGCAGGAGCTCATCAGCATAACTCATTTGCATATGCCACACCCCCTGACATCACCGGAAGTGTGTGAAAAGGCAACTCGCACCGCTCAGACTCCACCCCAAAAATCTCCAGGTATTTCTGGTTCAGACCGATTGCCAGGCCCGTAGCCAGGATTTTTAAAGTGGGGGGGCATTTAAATTTCTTAGGGGGCACTGGCTAATCAAATTAAAGGAATACACGGCTTCTTCCCTGCACCTGCCACTGCTTGGGGGCCCCAGAGTGGATGGGAAGTTGTGGGGGCCTCGTTAGTAAGTTAGGGGGGCTAGCCCTGAGATGCCCCACTGTAGCTACGGGCCTGCCGATTGCCTATAGCCCAATTTCCTGTTTCCAGCAGAGGCTAGTCAGATGCCACAGGGAAGCATGCAAACAGGGCCGTCAGATGGCCTCACCTGCTGACCACTCCTCAGCAGCTGTCAATCAATGGAATGCTGCCTCTGAACTGGCTATTGTGACGACAGTCCTACCCTCTATAAATCTGTCCAACCCCCCCCATTCAAATCTATCTAAACCAGCAGCCATCTCTGCACCTGGTGGCACTGAGTTCCATGAGTCAGCTATCCATCACAAGAGAAAGCTCTCTGCTTATACCACCATCGTGCTTAAATTGAGCATTATAGCAGTGCGAGTGGGATGATGGACGGGCAAGTTAAGAACAGGAGAGGGTGATGAATCCCTGACTAGCAGATAACGTGATTGAGCATCTGGGCTGCCACTGTGCCACCTAAGTAGGTTGCCAACCTCCGGGTGGTTGCTGGAGATCTCCTGAGATTACAACCGATCTCCAGGCAACAGATCAGTTCACCTGGAGAAAATGGCCATTTCAGAAGGTGGACTCTATGGGAATATACCCCACTGAAGTCCCTCCCCAAACCTTGAGCTCCTCAGACTCCAATCCAAAATCTCCAGGTATGTCCCAACCCTGATCTAGCAACCCTACACACCCAAGTGCTGGACAGAAATTTGGAAGTGTGCTGTGCTGCCTAAAGAGACTGTTTCACTGCCTCACAGATGCTGCAGCTGATTCTGTCATCCTGCTGCCCCAGACAGACCAGAGGCAGAGCCAAAATGTCACTGGGCTCCAGACAGGTCCTGGAGCCATTGACTCCCTGAAAGACCCACCCTTCGGACAGAGCAGTCCAGAAGCCTCAAGCACATTGCACCTGCTCAGAGGCACTCTTTACTAGCTGGACTTTTGACAGGCTCCTGGACAACTGAACTTTGCAAGCACCCAACCAAGTTGAGAACATCACTGGGCAGCCACACCGTGCGTCTGGAAGCTGGACATCCCACTTGGCCCCACAGAGCATGCGGGCGTCACAATTCATAAGAACATAAGAGAAGCCATGCTGGATCAGGCCAGTGGCCCCTACAGGCCAACACTCTGTGACCCCCCCAAGCACCAAGAATACAGAGCATCACTGCCCAGACATAAAAACAGAAGGGAAGCCATGCTGGATCAGGCCAATGGCCCCTCCAGTCCAACACTCTGTGACATACAGTGGCCAAAACCCCAGGTGCCCTCAGGAGGTCCACCAGCAGGGCCAGAATTCCAGAAGCCCTTCCACTGTGGCCCCTCCCATGCACCAAGAAGACAGAACATCCCTGCCCCAGCCAGCGCATTCCCTCCAGACCTTGTGTCTGATAGCCCCTGCTAGACCTCCGCTCCCCTCAAGGCAGGCCATAGTCCCCCCAGCAGCCCTGCCAGGGGTTTGCTCTCCTGTGGCCAGCCCCACTCCTTCCCCAGGAGGTCCTAGCCAACCACCTTCAGTCACCAGGTGGCCCCCCCATCAGGCCAGCAGGTGGCAGCGGAGGAAGCTGAAAGTGTACTGGAGGGGGCTGAAGGCCTCCCCGTGGGGGCTGGGGGGCCACCAGGTGTCCTTCATGGTGGAGGGTCTGACGCCGTGGATGCTGAAGAGGACCTTGTGGTAGCAGCAGGAATTGGGCAGGAGGTGGGTGGTTCCAGCAGTGTGGGCCAGGTGGTGGGGGGTGGTGCGAGTGCAGTGGGTGCAGAGGCCAAGAAAGCTGCCTTTGACGGGCAGGAGTTGCAGGTGTGCTGTGGTGGCCAGGACGGAGGCCACGGCAGGAGCGGAGAGGATGTAGGTGGTGTTGCTGCAGTAGGGCAGGAAGGCATTGGTAGAGGGTGGCAGGCACGTGGTGGCAGTCAGTCGGGTCACGCTGGGGCCAGATGCGCCAGTGGACATGGCCCAGGTAGTGGAGGATGGCCAGGTGGCAGGCCAGGGCAGGCAGGTTGACAAAGACATCGGCGGCCTTGAGGACAAAGTGGGCAGCGGGGCAGCAGACAGCAGCCAGCCGAACCAGCATCTTGCATGTTAGGTTGGCATAGGTGTCAGCGAAGTGCCCCTGAATCCGGTCCCTGTGCCACTGGGCCTACTCCTCCAGCACTGCCTGCTGCCTGGGCTTGGCTGGCAGCCCCACCATGAAGAAGGTCCACATGGCCTGCCTGACATGCCCCCATGCCAGACGCGCCCCCCAGGAGGAAATGACCCGCCGAGGGGCGGTGCAGCTGCTCCTGGGTTTGCTAACTGCCAGAATGCCGTTCTGGCATGTTCCGGCTCAAAATGAGCCCTGGTTCCAATCCATATCTTGTCTCTGCAATAAGATCCTCTATTTTTAATACAGTTAGGGAAATAATGTAGTGAGGAAGCACTTAAAATAAATTACGCAAAGACCAAAGTTATGGTCTTCAGGAGAAAACCTAAAATCTCTTGATGGACTATTCTTGGCAACCCTATCGAATAATGCAAAGTATTTAAATACCTAGGAGTAACCGTTAAGGAGACTCTGAATTGGAAATACCATCTTGCATCAGTAAAATCTTCTACATTAAGAACGGTAGGATCAATCCTACATTTTTCCCACACAAAAGGCGCACGTCTGATTGATCCGGCACTGAAATTATTTATTAGCAAGGTTATCCCTCACCTCCTATATGGAGTTGAAGTTTGGGGCTAGAAGGAGGATATTGTGGCTAACTTGGAGGTAATCTAAAACCAATTTATAAGGCGAATCTTAGCCTTGCCAGAGGCACTCTTTCATCTTTGATGAGAGCTGAACTGGGGTTCCTCTCTCTCAAGGCCCTAGTACATCTGGTTGTTTTAAAATACTGGGGGGGAAACAAACCTCCGAGAGCCAACT
The DNA here is from genome assembly GCA_029375565.1 of Gekko gecko. Lineage (NCBI taxonomy): Eukaryota > Metazoa > Chordata > Lepidosauria > Squamata > Gekkonidae > Gekko > Gekko gecko. The sequence continues at coordinate 70,318,135 of JAPDNY010000003.1, read as the reverse complement.
CTATAAGCCATCGATCAGACAACCTCCACTTTTTTAAAGATCCTACTCGTTCTAACTTTCTCAACACCATTATCCAAAGATACACCATCCCAGATGACCTTCTCAGGGCCTCACCTGAGATTTCACAACTTAGGGACTGAATATATGATGTTGATGCACTGATCGACCGTTGGCTAATTATGAAATCTAAAGTGGCTCCCTGGTATAAATACAGTAAATTTGACCATTGCAGGTCGAGTTACCTAGTTAACATCTCTAACTACCATCTCAGAGTGTCTTTTTCAGCCTTATGATTTCAAACTATGCAAATAGCTCTTCTGGCTGGCTCTTCAAAAGAGCAATGTTTCTGCATCTGTGGTTTGCCAGTGCTGGAGAACCTTGCTTTGCTGTCCGCTATATAGCACTCCAAGAGAGAAATTTTTAGCAGGATTTATATTGGCCACACAAGCATACTCAGAAGCTGAAAAGACTGCATTCTTGCTTTCAGATAATGATTCATATCTATCCCACAGAGTCTCCTTGTTTGCTTTAGCAGCTCCTAAGATTCGATCTAAGGGGCAGGTTACTTGAAGGTGTCCAAACCTGTATTATCTTTTTATTAGTGATTGGTAGTCAATTTTAACCCGAATTGTAATAGTGATTTTTAACTTTTTATCAGCATTTCACTGTATTCTGTATTTTGTAATGGCCAATGGCTTTATACAATAAACCTTTACCTACCTACCTACCTAACTACCTATTTTTAATAAGCCCTTTATACCATTTAGCGGTAACAAGCAATGTTCCCTCTAAGCTCGACAGTGCTTTGAGCAAAAATTCTACCTCATGAGCGAAAAAAGCTAGTAGCATTAAAGTTGTGGTCGAGTCTACGTTTGACTATCACATAAATTAGTTTCTTAGATTTCCATAATCTCATTAAAATTTCAGAATGAATTCTTTAAAAAATATATTTAAACTATATTTTAAGAATAATTTAAACATTATAAGACAAAACAGAATCAAGTCAGATTTCATTACAGAAAATGTTTTCCTCTATAGGGGTAGACCCGGCCTCCAGAGAACAGGTCTACCTGCCCCTTTGCATTATATTGGTAGACCTGGCTGCTAGGCAAAAAGAGCTTTGCAAAGGGCCCTGCCCCCTCTCCCTACCTTTTATGGACAGAAATGAAGAAGAGTTGGTTTTATACCCCGGCCTTCACTACCTGAAGGAGTCTTGGAGCGGCTTACAATCACCTTCCCTTCCTCTTGCCACAACAGGCACCTTGTGAGGTAGGTGGGGCTGAGAGAGTTCTGTGAGTGAACTGTGACTGACCTGAGGTCGCCCAGCAGACTTCATATGGAGGAGTTGGGGATCAAAGCCGGTTCTCCAGATTAGAGTCCACTGCTCTTAATTACACCAAGGCTGGCCATACTGTTGTGGTTGCCTAGCAACAGTCACTGTGGGCTTTTGTTTCTTAAAGTTACCCGTGCTGCTTCTTTCATTCTGGAGGGTTTTAATCCCCACCCCCATGACCTTGGGCAAGCCATCGTTCTGTCAGAGCTGTCCTTGAAAGAGCAGTTCTTGAAAGAGTTCTTTCAGTCCCACCTACCTCACAGGGTGTCTGTTGTGGGGAGCGGAAGGGAAAGGAGTTTGTATGCCACTCTGAGACTCCAAGTGAAGGGTGGGGTATAAATCCAATCTCCTTCTCTCCACCCCAAGATTTCAGAGTGTTCTGTAAACCTGGAGCCTTTTCAGGTTTGTAGATAGATCAGCCGTGTCTATTTTCATGGCTCCATTCTCCGGACGTAAGTATCCATAAACGGGGAGGATTAGGTATATTGATATGATAAGCACTTGTGCTCTCTGTCTCTGAATGTATACCTGTGTGTGTGTGTAATATAGTTCGAATTTTAAATCTATGTATGACCCTGTAGAGTTTCTGGAAATGATTTCTTTAAGTCAGATTTTTAAATTTGTCAGAACAAATCCCTCTAAGTCAAAGTGGAAATTTGCCCCCAATCCACCCCAGTGGCTCATCTGATGATGATAGATATTCTCCATAATCATTGAAATGAAGGGTGGAAAACTTGGGAGAAGGTCCATATTTCTCTTGGAAAGCACAAAAGTGACCCAAATGGTGGAAGACTGATTGCTTATTGAGCCACGAGGATCAATGTGAGGGGTACACGGTCTGCATTATTACATTAATTTGGAGGACACGTAAGGGCTTCTGTCCCTAGAATAAGTCGAAACAGGCCAGGATCAGAGCCACATAACTAAGCTCCAAAGCAGCTTTGGGCTTGTGTTTTTTTGAACTGCAGCCCATCCATATCAGGAGTCAGAACCACTTCTGAAGATGAGTTGGTTTCCGAAAACAGCCTGTGGCAAGGAAAGCAGTCTCCCATTACACGAAAAAACAAGTCTGATCTCACCGATGTGCCTAAATCATCGGATATTACTATAATAACTGTTATCATAGTAGAAGACTGAAAGGACAGACTAAGCAGTTCATAGCTATTGTTTTTTCCCCTTTTTGGGTGATCCTACAGTCTAGGTAGAACGTTTCTTAATATCTTAAACTGCTGAGCTGTGCCTCGATATTGATGATGATTGTGGCTTTTTTCTCTCTTCTTCCCAGCGGCTGCTGCTGAAAGTTCTCTCAGGTTATTGTCTGACGTAGCCCAAGCGGTGAAAGGCCGAGGTACTATATCATGGATAGATTGCGGGTATGTGATGCGCAGCCCTTCCCTTTCCCACGTCCTAAACTGTGATGTCTAAACAAAAAAGTTCTGTTACTGTTGTGTGTCGTGGATGAACAGAAGGAGAGGGAAAAGAGGGGAAACGATGTACTTCTGTGTTCTCTTGTGGTGTCCTGTGTCATTTTTTTAAATGCAATGTTAGCATTTTTAAATAAGTGGTGTTAGCATGCTGAATACCACTGATTTCTCTGCCCATGTGTATTGACAGTAATATCTCATGCAGTGGTTGGCAAAACCGCTTGCTAGTAGTACTTGCAACAGTGTGTAGCTGCCAGTTGCTTCCTAGGCTGGGGGCAATTCTGCATCTGACAAATGCTCCACATTTTCTCAATACTGGCTGCGGTCACACGCGCCAGATAACGCGCGGGGGGGGGGGAAGCGAGGCTATTTGCCCCGTAGTAATTTGACCCGCCACTGCATGATCAGACACAACAGCGGGTGAATCGGATTTTCTTCTTTGCCACTTTGTTTCTGGGGCACTTCAACGAGGGATCACTGATGCAATGGGAGTGCGCTGGTGTGATCACATGGGGACGTCCGTCTGCAGCCCGTTGCAAACCTGTTTGCTACTGCACTTTCCCAAGTATTTTTTAACTCCGCTTCTTCGCAGGGGCGAGACGGGTTGCCGACGGGTGTGGGATGCTTGCCAGATGTTCCCGTGTGATCGTGCCCATAAAATCAGCCCAGTATTCGTGCCTCTCGCACTGCTAATTCTGCATGTGATTGGAGCCACTGAGGAAAAGGTGCATCTCAAAACCACATTCAAATACCCCAGGGCAATGCTGTACTGATTACAAGGTCACCCCTGAACGGCCATAAATCTTTGCAAAAGGTACCATAAAACCCAACGGTCAAACAAAGTGAAAGCAGCATGCAGTGTAGAGGGTACCATAAAATCTGGTGATCAAAGAAAGTGAAAGCAAGCATGCAATTCTGTTCCAAAGTGGGTCTGGTAAAACAATGGAGGGAAAAGCCAATGCAAAATCGCCCTCTGTTGAAACAATATGTTGAATCCTACTACTTCCTTGCATCAGGTTTCTGTCAAGGGAGAAAGACTTCTTCTTCCAAAAGAGAGTTTTCTCCTCCAATAGAGACTTTTTCCGATGGAGAAGTTTTTCTCTGTCAAAGACAATTGAAGGGAGTGGTATGATCCAACAGTATTTTTTCCCCTGTCAGTTACGCGTGGAGAGGGAAAAAAGTGGATCTCAGGCTTGTGTGCTTCTTCCTTCCATAGAGAGGAGAATGACTGACCTGGAACATAAAAATCATATTTACCTCAACACAGGATCTCTGTGATCCTGGGAGATATTCCAGTTTCTCGGTTTAAATTGCTCCCTAATGGAAAGGCCTGTGTGATGGACAGCCTCTCTCTCTCTGTACACTTCAAGTGGAAAAATATCATTTGAACTAGCCCTAATGGTATCACTGAATAAGTATGACTGTGAGAATATAGCTGGTAGTAAGTCACTGAGCAGTCAATTTCCTATTCTTCTAGTCTTTATTATTCAGCTAGTGAGATCGATCAATTCTTATATCATTCTCCTTTCTGAGTGCCTTCCAAAAGTCTGACATTAAAAACAAACTTTCTAGTGAATTACATGGTAGGGATTTATTTAAAAACCTCCTTTAACTAATACCTTAATACAATTTATAACGTACTTGGCATCTCTAGTGCCTTTAATCAAGGCATTGCAGAGTGTTTTACAAAAATTAATGATTTTTGCTGCATGCTACCTCTGAATTGCAGGGAATTACTCTTGAGAAAGTTAAATGGCTAGGTTAAGGGCTGCCATTTGATCTACTGGTAGATTGAGAATAGCCCTGCTGACTTGAATTCTTGTGTTGACTCCATTGTTTTTTAAACTGTAATAGTAACCTTTACATCTAGAGTGTTTCCCGGGCCTAGAGGAACTTCTTCGTACATAGGTAAGCAGTGGTCTGTATCCAGCCTCAAATTCCAAAAACTTAAGGGTATTTAAATATTCTTAGGAGGGACCAGCAATTTCTGCCAATTAAAGACTCCTAATGCAGACCTCAACTTTTTACCCTCATGCTGTTTTGAGAAGCCACTGGCCTCGGGAACAAAATTTCAGGGAGATGGGCTGCAGGAGATTGCTGCCCCCTCTTAAGAAAGCTTAAATGTCCTCAAGTCTTTGGGATGTGTGTGGCTGGGTACAAGCCAACGTACATTTTGGTTCTATACTGGCTGCTTTGGGTGCAAGCTGGATTGCGTTCATTCAAACCATGTGAATTCTTTCCCTATCTCGGCTTTTTAGAATGACAGTTGCCATCCCGTAATCCTCCAGCGGCACTGTGGGAAGGTTGGGCTGGGTTCTAGTCCTGTCCTGTTCATACGCACATAATTAAACAGTGGTACTGACAGAACAAATAGGTCCCTCCTCTTTAACCGGCTTGGATCCAGTGGAGAGTTCATGGGATAGGGGACTACGAGGGACAATATTTTGGAGCGCCTTTTTGGCTGCTGAGGGAGATGGGGAGGCAAGAAAGTTGTGTTCCTTATGTCCATGAAAGTGCTCTGTTGGATCCAACCCAAAGTGTGTTAGGCATTTGTGAAACTGACACCCTCTTAGCCAACATGCTTTAAACGCCTTCTCAAAACTGCCTGTTTTGACCCAGGCCTTCCCCCCAGCCTCACTTATTCATTATGTACCAATGTATATTAATCCATCATCACTGGTGCCTTCCCTATATCTTTTTTTCTTGTTGATATTAGGTTTGAGCCCCCTTGGGAGGGGCTGCACTACTTCTCTCTTTGTTATAGCATCTGACATGGTGGCACCACTAGCTAAAAAGTCACTGGATGGCCTTGAGCAAGTGACTCTCTTATGTGTAACTTGGCCATCAAACCTACAAAGGAGTTGGGGGTAAATCACACATGTTTTCTCAAGGTAGAAATGTGTATTTAAGTTTGCACTTTCTCTGGCTGCCTTGAGTGCAGCATCATAGCAGAAATAGCTAAATCTGCTAAAAGCATGAAATGGTTTTTAAATGGAAGCAGGGCCTGAATGGTAGTCTGGGGAATTGTACTGGAAGCGTAAAATGTTTGAGGGCTTGAATCAGGTTTTTGGCTGGAGGGCGATACCTCCGGGGTTGTTTCCCAGAACGTTTTTGGACGAAAAGTTGCATGTTCGTCAACAGCACAGGATTGCTTGCCTTATTTATTTATTTTGTAAGTTTCGTGTTTGGGGGGGAAAATGTTCCAAGCAGAAAAGGGAAACCTTTCCTTTTTGTCCGTGCTTCTCCAGGCCAGCTGCAAAGTGCAGGAGGGTCTCGGCGTGTCTTTCGTCATTGGCCCCAGAGGGGGGCAGGGTTTTATAGGAGTCCTGAAGCCGTCACCTTCCCAGAACTGCATGAGACGAGATCTTTCTGTTGCAAATTTTTGCTTTTCTCGTGGATCTCAAAGCTGAAGCAACAAATTACACAGAAGTGGAGTGTGTTTACCGTGGAGGCTCCATTTGTTTGACAAATATTGACAAGGAGTGGTTTTGTTTGGCAGCCGTATTCTATAGCAGAGAGATCTTTTGGCTTCACTTCTGATATCCCGCTCTACAAGCCTTTTCTTTCTTTCTTTTTTTTAAAGCAAAACTTTAGAACGTCTGCGTTGGCAGGGCTGGCAGGCATGCTGTGCCGTGGCTGCTGCCTTCTGCTCTCCCTACAGCAATGACAGCTCTGCCTTTTATGAAACTGGCTGTGTTTGTTTCTTACAGTTACGGTTTTACTTCTAACTTGGGAGAATGCACGATGGTGCTCTAGCTATTCTCAGTCATTAGCATTTCATTATCTCTGTGTTGATCCCAGCATTGTCCATGGGGCTGATTTCAAGCAGCTTGTTTACTGTGTAGCGCTCACAGCCACCCTGGGGCTCATACAGTTATGCCACCACCATTTGACTGTTACGTCAACCTTGTTGTGTGCTCTCTGGAAAATGTTTATGGGTACACCTGCTGGGATTCCCCTGTTTTGCTCAAGGCTAGGGGTGGGCATGAACCAGAAAAATGCGGTTCATGTCAGCTCATGTCGGAACCAGAAACGGAATCAAACCAGGAGGTCCATTTGTGAGGTTTGCAGAAAGACCAAAAAACAGCTGAGCGGTGGGGAGCAATCTGTTCCCTCTGCTCAGCTGTTTTGGGCTTTCTTCTGCAGTCCCTTAAAGTTTAAAGGGACTGCACAAGAAAGCTGGAAACAGCTGAGTGGCGGGGAGAAGGCCACTCTCTACTACTCAGCTGTTTCTGTGGCTTTCGCAGGGGATAGAAAACAGGGGTTTAAGGGGACTCGGAGTCCCTTTAAACCCCTGCTTTCTGCTCTATCTTCGAACCACCATGAACTGCTTTAAAAGTTCATGGAAGTTCGCAATGGTAGACCCATCATGAACTGCCCTTTGCAAACCACAAATAGGCAAAATTCACGATGAATTTTGCTTTGTGTTTCAGTTCATGTCCATCCCTACTCAAGGCAGGGGAAGTCCTACCGCCACATAATTTCTTGCATCCTTGGGCTTGCATTCTCAGGATATCAAACAGGGACTTCTAACATGAAAGTTGAACTTTGGGAGTTCAGCAAAGGACTTCGAGGGGGAGCAGGAGAGAATCCCTGTAGTCTGTTTCCTGAAAAAGGACATAAAAGCGCCACAGTGTCTTGCATGGAAATCTGCACAGATGCAGGTAAGCTCCCAATTTCGACTCCAGAACACCTTAAACAACCAAACCCGTTTAATAGCTAGAAAGCTGGCAGGAAGTGGGGTTAGCCAGTGTTTTGCACATACATGGTTATCTACCCACTGGGCAGAAATTTTGGGTGTGTGCTTGATGCATGGGCTCTCAGGGAACAGGTTTGTTTCCTTATTGCTAGGGCTGCAGACCTGGAGAAGCTGAAGGAGGGTGAGAGGAGAGGTATGTGGACAAGGCCTTCAGGGACCTACTAGAACAGTCCCACTCCTGTGCTGACAGGACCAATATCCTCTCACACCTCCCCCTCTGAGGCTGAGGGATGATGGGCTTTTGGTAGTGGATAGCTCAATTATTATTCGATATTGGTTGTGGATGATTCGATTATTAGGAATATAGAGAGCGGGGTCTGTGACGGGTGTTTTAACTGTTTGGTGACTTGCCTGCTTAGTGCAGCTGCAAAGGTTGCATACATCATGTGCTGTCTAGATATGTTGATAGATAGTTCTGAGGAAGAGTTAGCAGTCATGGCACATAATGGCACTAGTTGTTGTATATTTTCTGGGCTGTATGGCCATGGTCTTGGCACTGTAGAACTTGACGTTTCGCCAGCAGCTGTGAGTGGCATCCTCAGAGGTATAGCACAGAAATATGGAGTACCCTCTGTGTCAAGGTGAGAAGAAAAATGGTAGGCAGGTAATTTATATCTACTCAGGAAGGTGGGGTAGGGTTGAGTCATTATCTTGTAGGAGTTTCTCAGGCTGTGGCATGCTAATGGAGGAGATTTCCTGAGGAGGTTCTTTTGCATATGGATTGGCTGTTGAAATTCTCATCTTATCTGTGGTGCTGTTGTGAGATGTAGAGCATTTTGTGTTTTTCAGGACCGGTAACCATGCCCTATTTATTTTTAAACTCCCTTCCTGTTGAAATTGAAATTAATAAACATAAACATAATTTCAACAGGAAGGTCCAAGCTGTGGCATCTCTGGTTAAAAGGATCAGATAGGTGATGTGGAAGACCTCTGCCTAAGTCCCCGGAGTGCTGCTGCTGCCCGTCAGAAATTATCTTGATAGACCAAAGGGTCTGACCCAACATAAAGCAGTTTCACATGTTCAAGATGTTTTTTCATTCTCTTTAGTCACTGATAGCTTGTTTGAAAGTATCACCCATTATCCTGTTTCCATCCCCAAAGAGAAGCATTGTCCATTTAAATAATAAACACATCTAACACCAACAGAACATCTCATCCATATGCAAACATGGCTCTCCATCCACAGATCGACTTGCTTTTTTGTTTGCAGGAATATATTTTTGAAATGTTAAAGCTAACAGGCCATCCAAGCTTTAACTTTCTTGCATTTGAGTGCTTAGGACAAACATCTCTCTTATCCAGGAGAAAATGGGAAATTGTCATGGAGCGAGGCATCTTCAGCTGTGATACTTCCTCCCAATGAATTTCCACCAGGTAGCTTCTGTAGCTTTTACCACCTGGTTTTTATTCTTCTAAAAAACATTGCTTTGCCTGGTCACTTCTTAAAAATCAAGACACTTGGTTCTTTCAGAGGTTTCGTTTTATATGTTGCTTGCTGTAGATTTCTGTCACTTCTTTTAGAGACCCTAGTGCCAAATAAATACAATAAAATAAAATTTAGACTTATTCAGTGCGGGCAGTCATTGGAATGCGGTCTTCGTTTCCACTTGTCTTCATTCGAGGAAATCAGCGTTTGAATTGGTGACATAGGGACAGCTTGACAACATCGCAGTGTTGCTTGGAGAATAACATTACATATGTTACTGGAGGACTCTTTTAAAAAACCCCTTTAGAGACCTTGCCTTGGACTGAGAGAAGTGTTTCTCTGGGTGCCAAGATTTCCACCTGCAGACCATGACTTTCTGACCCGCTGCCGCAATCCCAGATGCCTCCCCCACACACTGCTCTTTTGGGACAGGGAACAGCCTTTTGGGCAGCTTTTGGGGATGAAGGAAGAAGGGGAGGCGAGAACGTTGGGCTCTGGGGAAAGCGATCTCGCACCCACGGAAATAGGTTTCTGGATCAGCGCCTATAATTATACAAGGATCCGTACTTCAGGTATCTTGCAGGAAAGCGGTTATCTCAGCCTGATTCAAAATGCAGATTTGAACAAGTGTCCATCCAGTAGTTAAAGCTGGTAAACTGCTTGATAAAATCATCTAATTTCTCAAAGGCATGTTGAGGCAATAAGAATCCATTCTTCCCTCTCCAGGATATTGTGGGGGGCTCTCCATGTAATCAACACAAAGCACGCTCAATTAAGAACAATTGATATGACAAATGATATGACCAGAATACTTTCTTTTTTTTTACCATGGCTTTCCCATGTTTTAATTAGAAAGCTCTTGCCAAGGTGTTTGATGTTCGGATGATTTGCAGAGCAGGGGATTTTGGAATGCTGAATTAACAATGCCTGAGATTCAGAATTTACATGTAACCAGAGCCGGATTTAGGGATAGGCTAGGTAAGGAGCAACGTATGGCCTCCTAGATGAAAAAGGCAGACTGTTTTTCTTTGCATCTATTCAAAGGTGAAGATGCAGAAACAAACTTCTCATGTATTTTCAGTGTCCTTTCTGTGAGAACAACTTGTAAGTATTGTCTGTCTCATGTGGGGCCTCTTAATAAAATATAGTCTAGGGCTTTAGCGCATCATAACCCAGGCCTGCATATAACATCTACTTGTCATTGCTTGTGAGTGTTAAATAAAATGTGGAAGATCTGTCACATCAGGTCTCGATTAGAAATGAAGGGCTAACTGCCAGGGCTGGTGGTGCAATTCCTTGCAGTTCCATAAAATTTTATGTGCTGCAGCCAGTGTTCAAAGATGTGTACATTATATTAACATGAGGGGGGAGGGTCCTTCTTGACCCAGATATAGGTTTGTAAAGCACACCGTGTTTACACAAAGGTTTTGCCATTCTGTGTCTTGGGGCGGTTTTTAAAGCTTTCTTGTGTTAGTTGATTCAGTCCAAAACACAGTGAAAATTTCAAGCCCTAATATTGGATGTGCTCGCTATATTGCTTGCCGAAATCGCAGCAATTTAGATTAGGAAATATTGGATATTTTTATGGGCTTTGTTAAAACATGGGAATTAGGGCTGGTGGCAGTTCAGGGATGCTTTTTTTGGCTAAGAGATTTCTGTGAAAAGTGAAGCGCTCAAAACACTTCAGGGGAAAGCAGTAAGACAGCATTGAAGATTTGGGGTAAGATGTTAGAAGGGGGAAAACATTTCTGCTGGAACTGGTGAAAAGAGATTTAAAGAAAGAAGGGAAATGAGAGCTAGAAAGATGGTTTGATGTTGCTATGGAGTCATATCAGATTGTCTAAAAATCTACTGCGTGAATAACATTACCATGTTCATGAGATTGCCTTCTGTGGCTGTGAACACAGAAATTGTCCATTTAAAGTTTTCAGTGGACTTGCCCATAATTATTTGTTCCCTTGTTTCCCATATATGCTGATCCCCCAATTCTCACTCTGTCTCCTCCATACTGCCCATGTCTTTTCTTTACTCTTGTCAAGCATTAACAAATACTTGGATTCCATTACCAATTTTTTTTTAAGAAAATGAAGTAGCCGTTTTTTTTCTGAGCTGCAATCTTTTGTATTTCATTGTGTGGATTTATTTTTAAAGGAGGGAGTGTGAGTGGAGTGAAGGGGGAAGCCTAGGGTACCTGCTGTCTAGTGTTTGAAAGTAAGTGCCCCTAAGTTTGTCAAAGAAACTTTCATCTTTGCAGGAGCAACTACGTTGTACCACCCACTTAAAATCTAGACTATCCAGTCTGAGTGGAAGATACAACTGGTAATAATCAAAGCTGGCGATTCTGTTTATGGGGGGAAAGTCTGGTTTGATGGCTTTTAAATATGTCTGCTGCTGTCTGCAGTTTATTAAGGCTGTTCTGGGTATGAAAAGTTTTTAGTGAGTATGCCAAAACAAATGTATTCTTTTTTTTTTTATGAACTTGAGCGGTTAAGCTCTCCCACTCGGATGCATGCAGTATATCAGATATAAACCCCAGACATGAAATAAAGCTGTTGGTCTGTGGCCCATCTGTTATCGCAGAGCCTGTTCTCTGTTCTTCAGCTGTGAAGGATGTGAGAGGCCATCTGGACGGAGTGGCTTCCCTGTTTCTGACTGATCTGAAGCTTGACTTCATCTTGCCCTATCTCTTGGTGTTCCCCTCGCCTCATAAAAATACTGTTAGTTTTACTTATTTCTCATAGAAATTTATTTCTTTCTCATAGAAATACAATTAGTTTTATTTATTTCTAGGATTTGTACCCTGACTTCCCTCTTGGGTGGGGAAGCAAAAACCCTGGGGGCCATTTTAGATTGGCACGAAAGAAAGGCTTGACCCCCCCCCAACACACCATGGTCCTAATTTGTATTAGGGTCCTCCTGTCTGCATAATAATTGATACTTTTGTCAAGACGAAGGCTGGCTGGCAGGCTCCATACAAATTTCATGTGGTTTGGCCTTTGCTAAAATGCAGGGCAAATGGTGCTTTCCTTGCCTTCTCTGTCTCTCTCAGGCCTATTTCATGTGACCAGTAAGCACATGGCTGGCATTTTCCTTTTATCCTGAATTGGAATTGCAGTTTGTGGTTGTGGGAGGCTTCATCATGGGGTCCAACTGTTAATTGACTATGCCACCATAACATTTGCAAAATTAGATTTGAAATTGTCTAGGAGTAACCTGAACACATGAAGGCGCCTTATACGGATTCAGACCACTGCTCCATCAAGATCAATATTGTCTTTTCAGAATGGTAGCAGATCTCCAGGGTTTCAAGTAGGGGTCTTTTACATCACCTTCTACCTGATTCCTTTAGCTGGAGATGCTGGGGATCCAGAGACCTTCCACATGTCAAGCAGATGGTTTACCACTGAGCCACAGCCCCTCCCTCTGTCATTAATTCAGTATGATGATGAATGCAAACATTCTGAATGTGTTCCAGGAGGAGCTTACCTGAAGCTTCATTGCATATGTGTATAGGAAGGACATAAATAAGAGAACATGTGGCTGATGGATGAATTCTAAAATTCTGGAGTTTGGGTATGCACACGTTAGAATTTGCAGTCTTGTACTTGTGCAAATGTGATGAATTGACCTCCAAAACCAGGATGCTTAGTGAATCAGATTCAGTGAACTGGGAGATTAGGGGTTAATGCTTCAGTGTAAAGCGCAGTTTGACAGGCTGCAGCCCACATACGCCCCCCCCACACACACACTTGTCAGCACTAGCTGAGAAGAGTTTTAAAAAGTCTTGTCAGTTTTGTCAGAGGGAGTCAGTAGTCATTTGGACTTTGACTTTGAGGAAAAGTTCAGAAATCAGAACTTAAAGTCTAAGTGTCAGCCCTAGCTGAATTCAGTTTATTCACAGTCACCAGAACTGCAGTTTAGGTTTGACAGATGAGACTGGACAGTTGGTTAAAACTGCCAGTCTAGCAAAACAGAAAAGGATTATTGCTCCTAGAAAGACTAGGATATTGCTTACCCAGTTATTCAGTGGATTCAACTCAGAAGGGCCCCCTGGTTTGTGTGAAAAGGGGTACAGTCTTAGACTCCTCAAGAGTAAAAAGTGAAAGTTGTAATCCCACAAAGGAAATATTTAAATACAGGAAGAAAGTACCAACTTCCAGTTTGTACCAACTTCTTAGCCAGTTTGGCATAGTGGTTAGGAGAATGGACTCTAATCCTGGAGAACCAGGTTTGATTCCCCACTCCTCCACATGCAGCTGCTGATGTGACCTTGGGTCAGTCACAAATTCTTTCAGAGCTGTTCTGTCATGAGCAGTTCTTGAAAGAGCTCTCTCAGCCCCACCTACCTCACAGAGTGTCTGTTGTGGGAAGGGGAAGGGAAAGGAGATTATAAGCCTCTCTGAGACACCTTCAGTTAGTGGGTAGGGTATATGTCCAATCTCTTCTCTTCTCTTTTCTTCTTCTTCCAAGAAACTCAGTTATATGAAACTTTATTAAGACACATTGTTGCTGAAAGAAATCTCCAGGACAAACCTCTCACAGTTAAGAACTGTCTCTAAGAAAATAAGCATCAACTATACTCTATTGACTGTTCAAAATATTATAATTAGTATAAAAAACAAAATTTACCTCAGCTTCTCATCCCCTATCTATTCCTAACCCAACTGTGCCTATTCAATAAAATCAAGATTCTTGTTTGAACTTTACTTCATGTCAATTGCCATTTACAAAGTGATTTATAAGAGGGCTCCTGCTTAACTACAATAAATCTCTGGCCTCTACAAAAGCCAAATAACTTTTTCTATCACTGGTTGGGACACACAGAAAGTTATAATTCTATTTTTAAAATATTCTACGAAGAGGCTGCTCAGTCAGAGTGGGGAACAACATTTTGGTGGGAAAATCTGCCTCACAGTGAAGAAGAACCAGGGGTCCATCATAGCAAGTACTGTCTGGAGAAGAGCAAAACAAGCCTTTTGAAGAGATCCATTTCCACATGATGTCCACAGCATACTATGATGGAGGGCTGTGACAGACTTCACTTTAAAATATCGTAAGTAGTGTGTAAACAGGTAATGGACTGTGAAGGGTTAATTCCTCACAGAGCCAGAGACTCTTGAGTGACAGGTTGCTCCAAAGAATTTGATTGGTTAGCATCAGTTAAGCAGAGAAAGGCTTGAGAATGCTAAGGAGAGGGCAGTCTGAATTTAGCCCTGATGGAGAAGAGTCTAGTACTGATAAGTCTGAGTCTAGCCCTGACATAGAAAGGTTTAGTGCTGACAGGGTTTGTGTTTAGCCCTGACTGAGAGCAGTTTAACACAGAGTACTGGGAAAGTTGGCAGGAGGAGTGAGTAGTTAGACGAGGACTCCCATTCAAGCCAGAAAATGGGGGATAGATCTTCTAGTCAGAGAAGAATTTCCCTACCCAGTTGGAAAAGGGAGATAGTTTTGAGGAGTGGAGTGATCCCTGGTCAGATGTGTTTAGAAATTGCCTTTTGAAACCTGACAAGTCAGTAAATCTTGAGAAGAGTACTGGTGTGTTTAGTAAAGAAATCTGGAGTATTCCTGCCTTCTGGAAACTAAAAGAGCTAAATACACCCAGGAAAGGATACCAGAGTGTTTGGGAAACACTGAATCAAAAGCCTCTTAAAGATTCTCACTCGCTGTGAAAAGCTTAAGAAACTCTCAGTTGCTTGAAACATATGAACTGTAGTCTGTGCCTATATTGATATACCTCAGAAATTCTACCCCTGATTTCACCTGTCTTTTCCCTTATGTGTTGAATGAAATATTTTGTTATTTCTGAACTTTAAAAAGCCTTGAGTGCCATTTCAGTGGTTTAAGGGGGATCTTAACCCTTCCCTCAGGTTCCTAGACTGAGCCATCAGCAAAATTTCATACAGTGACAGGGTTGTTCTTCAGAAAGGTAGAAAATTGATAAATAGGGCTGCTCTGGGAGAAAGGGAGAGAGAAAAATGGAGGGAAAATCTTGCTTCTGAGCGAGGGAAGTGGGCACTAGATAAACTCTTCAAACTCTAGCCTGGTTTGTTAAGGTGAAACCAAACTGAGCCTGGCGATAAATACCCAAAGTGAAGGAGTTATCTAATTAACAGTTCTCTGTAGAAGTCCAAGAAGTGGGGGAGGAGGCAGTGTTATCCCATCTTGCCATCAGTCAGTTCAACAAAGGTTGAGATATGAAGCTTCCTCATCTATCTTCCTTATAGCATATTTCCAAATAGTTTACCTACTCACCCATACAAGATTCTGACAAAAGATGGTTGGGGTGGGGATGGCAGAAAGGAAATTTTTAGGTATCATTTGTAGCTGGTCTGTCTCCTTTGAACAATTGTCTGCATGCTTTGAGAACAACTGAACAGAGGGAAAAGATGGTGGTAGTGGATATACCTCAAAAGACATAGGCCATGTAAGAGATTGGCCATGTAAGAGAGTGGGCATGCAAAAGAGAAGGGGTGTTAAAGGAAAAGGTGAAGGAAAGTCACTTTTAGAAAACCAGACTGCCAAGGTGTGGTTTGTGGGTTTAGGTTTTTTTTTTTTTTAGAGTTGCACAAACATATAGCAGATTCTCTCTAGGAGAGATAGCCAATCAAACTTCTGGAAGCCAGACCCCTGGGTAATGGCTGGACCATGTTGATGTTCCCATTGTATGAATTTTATTTTATTTTATTTGCTGAAAGTGGGGTGAAGGGAATTAAACTTCCCATCACTTGTAGTTTTCAGACCAACGACTGGGCACATATTGTTTTCTACTTTGCTTCTGTAGCCACAACACACATGAGCATTTTGCAAAGAATGGTGCTGTGGCCTACATACAGATGAACAATTAAAAAGTTCAAAGACCCTAGCATTATTCCACATAATTTTTTCTCACTCTTGATCCACGGAGCTCAGGGTGGCACATTTGAATGGGATGGTCCCAGATTCAAATACATTTTCATTGACATTTCTTTAAAAGTTCCAAATTTGAAAGTGCTCTTTTGCAAGCAGTATTGTCTATCGAGTGACAGTGCCATAACACAGGTTCCTAAACTACTTTGGATCTCAGGAATGTCCCTCTGTGCATTGGCTAATCTGCAGCCTTAGAAGCTCATCTATGAAGAAAGAGACACTTCAAAAACAAACAAACAACAGAGCTCCTCTTGCCTTGCCTCGCCAGGAATTCTTGTGCTGCATATGGAGTCTCCCCTTAAGCTGCTTCTCTTACTTCTGTGTAGCAGTATCAGTTCCAAGAGATTCTGTTATTAACGCTTTTCCCCATAGAAAATGCCACTCATTATAACAGTTCGGTTTCGGCACAGCTGGGAAGTGATGTTGTGGAGTAGATCTCACTGTTGCTGCCTGTTGACATCTAAAGGCGCCTGCCTCGCCTTTGACTTGTTAGCCTGTCATCTTCTAGTTCAAATAGCTTTCCAGGTTTCAGTGCTGGAAAACATGCTTTTACTGGGTGCCAAAGCCATTAACTGATACGATGAGCTTATTAAATGGGGATGAATAATGTAGAATTGTAAAGCAAAAATTTTTATCATAGCTGTTGACATTGAAAGAGCTGCAGTGCCGATGGTAGGATTGTAAACTGTCTCAAGCTATGCATCTGAGATAATTTTCTCAACCAGAAATGAATTATCTGCAGACATTGCTTGAGAGTAATGTTGTTAATATTGCTAATAAAGGCAGCAGTTCTGCCCAGACTTATACCCAGGTGAATCCTGCTCATTTCAGTGAAATATATCTGCATACAACTCTAAATATAGCAACCCTAATGACTACAATGTGTTGTTTCCTCCCCTTCTGCCTACTGTCTGCATTCCAGAGACCAAGCACATGTAACTTCCATTAAAGTTGGTAGAGTTTAGGCATACAATTAAAGTCGTAGGATGCATTGATCTCAGTGGGTTTAAGTATTCCTGCTTGCCTCTGGATTGAACCCATAATATGCTGTCTCCATTCATTTTATTTTCAGACCCGGGCAAGGATTTTTCTGCCATTCATTTCTTTCCCAGATCTTTTCTCTCCTCTCCTCTCCCATGCAATGGCATTGTCTATTTCTACTTCCTGACATCCATTCCTGATCATTTAATGCATATTGCATATAGCCTTACTGGAATGTCCCTTTGTTGAATTTTGTGGCTGAGAGGCATAGAGCTGAGTCATATACTTTATGCTGGCTGCATCTTTCTCATTGTGTCTTCCTATTTCTGGCTGGGTGGATCTTGTCGTACTGAGAATCCGGTCTTAAGTTCTGTCCAAGCAGGAGTCCTTGTCCTGCAGTGGATGCTTAACTCACAGCTTCTTCGGCAAAGAGGAGCTCTGACAGCCTATCTTGACAGGTGTTTCTTCCCCCCCCCCGTTATTTTGGGACTGTCTGAAGAGATTGATGCAGAAAGGTCTGGCATCATTAGACCATGAAGATTCATACAAATGTGACTTACTGCTACTAGCTCTATTAGTGGCAGCTGTCACCATGGAATTAGGAAACCCTGTGGCCGGAGCCTGATGCATTTTTCATTTCGTTAGCACTGTTCTCTAGCTGCTGTCTCTATATTACTATTAGCATCGCGGCTGGTTTAAGAAGCCTGTCGGATGAAGCATGACTTTAGATCACCTTTTCCAACAGAGGATCTGAAATTTAAGACAGAAGGACAAGTGCGATGAAGGCTAGCTGTGATCTCTCATTTCAGACCATGTTATCTAAAGGTACTTTCAGGCATCACAGAACCAACCCAAGCTACCCTTATTGCAGCAGTCTGAGAAGGTGTCCAAAAGGGCTTTTTGCTTAGCCAAGGAGCTGTAATTTGAATGATTTTTATTGTGGGCTCCTCCCCCAAGGAGAGGGTAAATGGGTTTGTTCAGCGCAATGTTACTTTGCAGTCTCAAGTAAACTGCTAACGCAGTGAAGGAAACCCAGGGCAATAGATTTGGGATACGTACAGCCTTGATTGTACTGAGCCAGTTTGGTGTAGTAGTTAAGTGCGCAGACTCTAATCTGGGAGAACCGGGTTTGATTCCCCACTCCTCCACTTGCACCTGCTGATGTGACCTTGGGCAAGCCATAGGTCTGGCACAGCTGTTCTTGGAAAAGAGCCGTTTCTGTCAGAGCTCTCTCAGCCCCACCTACCTCACAGGGTCTCTGTTGTGGGGAGGGGAAGGAAAAGGAGCTCCATTAAGAGTTATTTTTCATTTGAGGTAAGAGTCATATCCTTTTCATCCTGTCCTTTGGATGAGATGTCAAGATTGGCCGTGTGAGGGCAGATCTGCTTTTGCCTTCAGACACTGCTACATATTTCCTAGAACAATTGTATTGGGTCCAAAGCACTATGTTTTCTTATGCATTTCTGTAAGTATTGTAGAATCTGAAGGCCTGATGACATAAGGCTGCCATTTCCCCTACTTTTGGGAGACCCAATCCGCTAGTGGCCAGCTGGCTAGTGGGGGAGCCCCACCCCTGAAGAGCCCATTGTGCCTGACGTGCCCAGCATGATGACTCAGGGGATGCTCTAGCATTTGGGTTAAAATTCTGTGGTGACTATAGAGTTCCCCCCCCCAACTGCTAGAGCATCCCCTGAGTCATTGTGTCCACTGTGATAATGTTATTTCCAGGTGATATCATCATTTGGGGGGGGGTGTTATCATGGCGCATGTGTGTGGTCCCAAAACTGGGGAAGAGCACCCCTACCAGGAGCCCCGTAAGACCTGGCAATCCTAGATGAGTATCTACTGGAATAAAACAAGCAGAATCCGGTGAATCATGAAGAAGTTCATGGCCCTTCCCCTGTCAGCCTTCCCCCTTTTTTAAAGTGATCCTGAAGGTAAAAAGAACCTTAGGAACAGGGTGGGATGTGGCTCAGGGAATTTTCACAAGGGAAATAGAACACAACTTTTTGGGTCCACTCTTCCAGCCCTGAACCTTAGTGTAGTTGCCCTGACTGCTAAAGTTTGGATCTAGACATGATCTTAAGAAATACAATTCAGGAGGCAGACCACTTTCTCTCCATACTGGACATGAAGGTGTAGGGAGGGGCACATTTTTGGTGGTGGGGAAGACATGCCTCATAGCATGCATCCCTGTGACATTAATTTCCTATTCTGCCCGATCTTGTCGATTTGTATTAAAACAGTCCTCAGTCAGCACAAAAGTGGCAATTTGTATAGTAAAGGTAAAGGTTCTCTTGCTCGAAAGCCAGTCGAATCCGACTCTAGGGTTGCAGTGCTCATCTCCGTTTCAAAGCCAAAGAACCAGCGCTGTCCGAAGACGTTTCCGTGTTCATGTGGCCAGCATGACTAAACACCAAGGCGCACGGAATGCTGTTACCTTCCCACCAAAGTGGTACCTATTTATCTACTTGCAATTTCTTGCTTTCGAACTGCTAGGTTGGCAGGAGCTGGAACTAGAGACAGGAGCTCACCCTGTCATGCGGCACTCTCGGGTCTTGAACTACTGAACTACTGACCTTCCACAGCCTGCAGTTTAGCGTCTTAACCACTTGAGCCACCACAGCTCCTAACAATTTGTATACTAAAAGGTTAAAAAGACTCTAAAAATTAATTAATTAATATAAGTATGATGTTTAAAAATGCAATTATAACAGCATTTCTTCAGATAATCAGGGGTCAGTTGGTAGAAAAAGAGGTGCAGCCATTAGCGTAACTCATTAGCATAACTTATTTGCATATACCACACCCCCTGACATCACCGGAATTGTGTCAGAAGGCAACACTTGTAAGGCTCCTTTTCACCTAGCCACCAATCACTTCAGATCCCAAGTACTAGTGTATTTAAAGCTACACCGGTACCGAAGCGACTAATAGCCAGGTAGGCTAGGTTACAGACACATTTCAGTTTGCCTGCCCTTTAGAACAGACATATGGGGCTCAAGCCCCAGTAAGGCAATTTTGAAAGGGTTTACACACTTTTGTGGATAACAGATCCAGCCACGGCTTGAAAGTCATACCAACACAACAGAAATCTAATAAGAAACATCCAGTGCACATGGTCTGTTTGTCCCACACCTCATCTAAAGCTGCTTCTGCTTTGCCCTTGTATACACGCCTATAAATTGAGCAGCCATTTTAATGCATGTGTTGTGAATCTTTACATACCCAAGACATGGGCAATGAACACCACCACCACCACCGCTTTGCCTCCCCTCCCATACTTCAGAAACCTTATTCTCGTGCATTTAAAGCCTCCTGTGTCTTCATGCACGCTCACGGACAGTGGGTTAACATGTGGTTCTCAGTGGCACATGTGAACTAGCTCTTCCAGACAAAGTCCCCTTTCCTTCCGCCTTCTATCCCTACCTGTCCCAATTGTTGTCCCAGTAGCCGCAGCCATTGCTGCTCCTCTCAAGCCAGCCCGCAGCGGCGGGGCAAGAAGCTGCCAGCAAAGGCAGAAGCAGCAAGCTCAACAGAGAAGCGGCAGTGAGACGAGGCGCTGAGACAGGTTCAAGCACGTCCCCATCAGCCTTGTTGACCAGCTGCTGCTTCCCGATGGCGACCGAAGAAAGGAGGACGGAGCCACCCGCCAGACCACAGGCAGCGGCTGTCACCGTCCCTCCAAAAATGTCCCTCCCCGCTGCCGCAGTGTGAAGCCAGGCCTCCATGGCTGGGTGCGTGGCCTGGCAGGGAGAAGCACTGCATGTGGGAAGTGGGCTTGGCAGCAGCCGGGAGGAGGGCAAGTGAAGGCACATGTGGTGCTCACAAGCCGAGGGCTGGCCAAGCAGGTTGGCGAATCACCAGGAAGTGACCCGGGGCCCCTGAGCCACTTTGCTGCCCCCCCTCTGTGAGGTCGCTGGCTGGGCCAGGCCGCGCAGGGGCCCATCCGTCAGGGGACCTGCCTGGCAGAGAGGTGGCCACAGGACAGCTGCGCGGCGGCTGGGAGCCAGGGCGGCCAGATGGGCTAGTTTTAGCACCCCCGGCGACTCAGGCTGCTTCCATTCTTGGTGAGAGTACCCACCATGGGACTGGCCCACCTCCACCGCCGTGGCCAGCTGCACCTTGAGGCAAGGGCACTCCCGCCGTGGGGACGCATTTGTCGTCAGGGGGGCCCAGTGGCCCTCCTCTGCCCGGCAGCCTCGAAAGCTGCAGGCGGAACAAGGGGGAAGGCAAACAAGACAGAGCTCCCTCTCAGCCCTGGCTTGGGATTACGCAGGACAGCTGCGTGGTGGCTGGGAGCCAGGGTGGCCGGGCAGGCTAATTTTAGCACTCCGGCGAGTCAGGCCACTCTCATTCTTGGCGAGAGTGCCCACCGCGCATAGCCTATTTTCCGGTGGAGCTTTTTTATATCACCCCTCTAAAACTGCAGAAGGGAGGGCTTGACATCTAGCATGCAAGAATGCTTTCCTGTGACTGGGTATCTCCAATCAGGAGAGGTAAGTGGCAGGAGAAACTACATATCTAGAACTGTCTGTGGACAAAGAAGTTGGTGTCCTCTCTAAGTCTTTCTGCAGCTTAGTATCCATCACCCTCTGCTTCAAAGTATGTTTTGCCTGCTTATACCCCATTTCCAAGACAGAATGAGGGGGAAAACCCAAACTCTCCAACTTGTTTTTGACTGCCATCAGCCATGAAGACTTATAGTTGTCATTGAGAATCAAGGGAGTTAAGCCTTGAGGTTTCAGACTTAACTTTAACCAGAGACTGAAGGAAGCAAGGCACACCATGGTCTCAACGCTTACCATACTGGTTTCCAAACGTAAGTTAGCATTTGAGACACAACGGGGCAACTGAAGAGCAGCTCTCAAGAATTTTGATTGCATTCATTCCAGGGGTGCAAAACAGGAAGAAGGTGGCCCTATCATGGACCCATATAGAAGCTATGCCAATGTTTTGGCCTGAAATAATTTCAGAGAAGAAGAAGAAGAAGAGTTCGGATTTATATCCCGCCCTTCACTGCCCAAAGGCGTCTCAGAGCGGCTTACAAACTCCTTTCCCTTCCCCTCCCCACAACAGACACCCTGTGAGGTAGGTGGGGCTGAGAGAACTTCTGACAGAAACTGTCCTTGAGAGAACAGCTGTGCCAGAGCTTGTGACTGACCCAAGGTCACATCAGCAGGTGCAAGTGGAGGAGTGGGGAATCAAACCTGGTTCTCCCAGATTAAGAGTCCGTGCACTTAACCACTACACCAAACTGGCACCAAACAGAGCCGCTGGAATATAATGAACACCCTTAGTGTGTAAAATTTTGATTATATTAAGGGCCAGGTTTTTGTCCAATGTCAGCTGCATATTTGCAATGTACCTTCCTCGAGCTAGAGGCTTGTAGTACTACCCCTAGATACTTGAAACTGGCCACCTGTTCTATCTTATTCGCTTCCTGTTCTTGGATACTTTATGTTGCTATGGGCTCTGCTCTTTCACAACTTAGATTCCTGGGCATGTGTGCAGTTAATTAAGATTAATTATTAAGTAAGTTTAATTAGTTATTAATTAATGATCCTAATTAACCTCATTCGGTTTTAGTTTTTATCTGCCAGGTGTGTATATTTTTGTGTGCTTGGATTTATCTGCTTAGCTTATGCCGATTGCCTTGAGTATTTAAGATTTGTCTTGGTTGCATTATTGTTATGCTGTTACTGGTTTTTTAATTTGATTTACATGCTACCCTGCATACTTTTTTGCAGGGTGGCAGCGTGGCACTAAATAAATACCCCCCCTTCCCATCTCATTTAGTTTCAAAGTAATAGGAACCCTTCAGAGCTTATAGCATACTTGGAAGACGATGGGGTAAGTGTGGACGAGTTATGGTTGGGGGGGATGTACAGTGTGAGGCACACATTCTCCTGATCTGTGCCTCACCCTGTACGTTCTTCCCTTCCAAGGTGCAGTAAGGGCTTGATCAGGCCAGTTCCTTCATCTTCCTCTGTTTTGTCTCCCCCATTATGTAAGCAATGTTTAACTTGATTATTGTAATGTATCCTACACGTGTACGCCCTTGAGGACAGTTCAGGGAATAATCATATTAGGCCAGTATTATACCATCTACTAGTTGCAATTTATTTCTAAGCTCAGTAGAAGGTGCTGGTTTTGCCCTTTAAATCCCTAAATGGCTTAGGATCAAAGCATCTGAAGGACTGCCTGTACTTATCTCAACAATACAGAGACTTGAAATCAACCCATCCGGCATTCCTTCAGGATCTACCCCTTAGCAGAGGTTCAACAAGCTGGTTCCCTCTACATTCTAGGCCTCCTTCAGGGCAATGAGCATTCTCAGCTCTCATTAGACTGCTTTCATTTCTTCTTTGTCCATTTTCATTGTCATATTTTATACTGAACACTTGTTAAATCTCCTAACTAAACATGCATGTTCATGTGAACACAATTAGTGTTTGAGTGACTTGACTTTATTGTCCTTTGATTAGCACTTGATTGGTATTAGAAGAAACAATTTAGGGGCCTGCAAGAAATTGCAAACGGGGGTGATTTGGAAACTGCCCCCCCCTCATACAGCCTCCCAACTCTTTTTCCATGATTCTATACATTGATCAGGAGTTTAAATGGGCCCGTTTTCCCATATTGGAGACAACCATTCCCAACATTCCCTTCCTCTGGAGCATGCTCAGTCCTGATCAGGCTTCCTTTTTTGGTGTGGGTGTGTAAATGAGGATCTTTTCTTTTTGGTTAATTTACATATTCCCCTTTGTCCCCACATATATAAACTCAGGGCTTTCTTTGTAGAAAAAGCCCAGCAGGAACTCATTAGCATATTAGGCCACACCCCTGATAGCACTGCCCATCAGCATATTAGGCCACACCCCCATGTTAGCAGAAGTGTGGTCATCCAGCCACACCCACCTTTTGCTTCTTATTCTGTTTACCTTGTTTGTTGTCAAAAACCAGGGCTTTTTTGGCAGCAGGAACTCCTTTGCATGTTAGGCCACACAGCCCTAACGTAGCCAATCCTAATGAGTTTCTGCTGTTGGGTGTGGCCTGTTATGCTAATTAGTTCTTGCTGGGCATGGCCAACTTGGGAGCCAGCTGGAACTCTGTTCCTGTGTGTTCCTGCCCCAAAATAGCCCTGCATAAACTTTCCCCTAAACATGTATCAACTTTGCCTGTGATTTAAATGGTTTTGCTGTATTTCCATGAGCCACACACTTATTTTGTTATTATTAAGAAATCTAATAGTAGGTTTCCCCCCCCATAAAGATGTGGTCTCTGTTTTGTCTTAGTAATGTTACTATCTAAGAAAAAAATTATATTCAGCAGGGAGTTATCTGTGCATGATGGAACCAGTGTGATTTTTGGTCATTCTTTATTCTTTAGTGTTGCATTGTTTCCGGTGTCTCTAGTCACTGTGTCTCAAACCGACCCATATTTCTCTCGTGAAACTATATGATGGGTGAAATAGGGGGTTTACAGAATCTGTAAAAGTTGCTCTCCTATGCGTGCCCCATCACAAGAACTGTTGTCCTAATTATCCTGTCCCACCCTGGAGGTGAGGAGCCTGTCATTAAAGGGAAGTTGGCTGGAATCCAAATGCATTCTCGTCAGATTAGAAAACCGAATCGGTATTGCTATTTCATTCTCATTCAGCATAAAGGAGAACATTTACAAAATGCTGCTAGAATTAAGGTCAAAATAGGCATTTTGGGTCTTACATTTTGATACTCCCTCTCACCAAGAATGATGATCTGGTCTGTCCAAAAGGCATTCTTTCCCCCATGGAAAACATTGTGAGATCACGTGTGAGTCCCTGGCACAAACACCCATCACACAAGCTCCCCGTATCAAATATAGAAGGTGACAGCTGTACCTTCACATCCAGATTACATGACTTTGCTTGGGGCTGAATTTGAAAACTATTCATAAGCCTCAGATAGTCTAAAGTGCAACAATATCACAATCTTGTAAGTATGTTTTTTCAGTTTAATTTTTTTTTGCCCATTGTTTGCAGGCTCAGTTCGAAGCGATAACTAGGACCTCTAAAGCACTCGATGGCCTGGCGCGTGCCATCAGTTTTTTATCATTTTTTTAAAAAATACTGAATTGATAAATATTATACCTTTTGGGTTTTGTACACATTTTAAGATGTTTTGAGAACAACTGCTTTGAGGTGGTGCAGAAATAATAAATGTGAATTATAATTTAGGGAGTACTAGTCAAAATGCTTCTGGATGGACATGAGTCTATAGGAGTGAGTGACAACTGGGAGGGATAACTATATAATTTGTGATTGGTAAAGCATGCATATAATCTGGGGTTATGCAGACTGAAGGTCAGAAGGAAGTCAAACAATGATTTGAGGCCTGTATTAGCTATGTAGGTTCCAAGGAGTTACATATTTATGTGTGTTGAAAGCAGTGGCTTCAGTTGAAATTCACAGAGCCATGAGGAGAAGAAAGCCGCTAGGGCAGTTTATCAAATACTTAAAGGGTTAGTGGTTTTATTGTTTTCTCTTCTGCTCCACCCAGATAACTTCTTTGGATATAGTTTTACTTTCTGCTTGCAAGCCTCTAAGAGAAAAAAGCCCCTCTGGATCAGCACTAAGTTGGTCTATAAATCTGAATGAACATGCCTAGCACCAAATGAGATCATTGATCTGGCCAGCTCAGGTTTGTCTGCTGTGATCAGGAGCAGGTTTCCAGAGCTTTCTAAGCTGAGAAAGGTCTTTGCTCACCTTTTTTACCAGGGAACTTTTAACTAGAGATGCCAGTGATTCGATGAAGACCTCCTGCATGCTGAACATGTGCTTTGCGATGGAAGTATCCCCTTTCTCCAAATGCAAAAGGAACCTGTAATGTATTCTGTGGAAGTGTAATGCACCCATTAAGAACCTATGTTAAGCTTCATTTCTAGATAAGGATTGAAATCCCGCACTTCTGATTGGTTGTCTAGGAATCGCCGTCCAATCTGGATGAACCACAAACTCTTGGGGGGAACGAACCTTATTGGTTGTTATCCGAGTAATCGCATTGGTTACTTTCTGTAAATAGGCGTGGCTATATTAGCCCGGGAATGTTTAAAAGGAGCAAAACTCCACTGTTCGTTTGTCACCTGTTAGATCTGTTGTTTGCTGTTCTGGTTGACTTGAGCTGTTGCTGAATAAAGCTGAATCACTATCTGAAATCACCTTAAGTGCCATACTTAACAGGACCATAGGTTCCAGAACAGTTAAGGGGAATGTTGAGGTAGTTTTCTGTCTGTCTTTCTAGATAGTAATAGAAAGTTGAAAGAGATACTTGAGTAGTTGCTTAAGAACCATGCACATATCGGCCTGGATCCTGTAGTTTCTTTCTGTTTGTGCTACTCTTTGTCCATTGCAGAGGCAGTCTTCCACTGCAGAGAGCTTCCTCTTCTGCTGGGCACTTTCTGGCTCTTTGAAAAATATGGGCCTTGCATGCACTGAGATGCCTAGTGACCAAGGAGCATATGCTCTATTCAGGGGTCATTTCGTAGAAAAAGAGCTGCAGGAGCTCATTAGCATGCCTAATAACATATTAGCATAATAGCTCATTAGCATATGCCATGCCCCCTGACACCACTGGAAGTGATGTCAGAAAGGAAAGCAAAAAGGGGGGAATCTTCAAAAGCCTCCCCTTCCCTTCCCCCAGCTAGCCTGCCTAGATGGGCTGGGGGGGGGGAAGCGAAGAGAGAAGGAGTTTAAGGTTTAAACCCCTTCTCTCTGGTGTTGCGCTGCAGCAGTGGCGCGATCTCTCCATTCTATTCTATGGCCCATAGAAAACAATGGAGATATTGCACCGCTGCTGTGGCGTGACTCTAGAGAGAGGGCTTTAAACCCTTCTCTCTTTGCATCCCCCCCAGCCCGCATGGCAGGCCAGCTGGGGAAGGGGAGGCTTTTGAAGATGCCACCCCATTTTTGCTTCTCCAGCCGGCCTGCCAAGGTGGGTGGGTGGGGGGGAAGTGAAGAGAGAAGGGGTTTAAAGTTTAAACCCCTTCTCTCTGGAGTCACGCTGCAGCATTGGGGGTGGGGAGCTGGGGGCGGAGCTTGCTGCCACTGCCATTTGTGCCTACTCCTGGGCTCCTGGAGCAGTGCTCCGGTGCACTCCGGGCCCAAATGACCTCTGGCTGTGTTGCAGAGAAACAGTTCCTCAAGGGGTAACAAGGACTGCAAACAGGAATAAGATACTGGGGCCATGCTGTCGGTCTTAAATCTCTTATTTGTCATGAAGGTAGCCTAAAAGCAGATTTTATACAGTTGCAATTTCCCTCTAATTTTGTGTTTAAGCAAATACATCTCCTGGGGACTGCAAATGAAGTACTCTTCTGCTGCCACTTAAGTGCTTGGTAATACTTGCAGCTATTATAGATGAGCTGGACTGTTTAACCCTTTCTTTTTCAGGTATTTTCACCTCCCACCCCCTGCATTGGGAGTTTTAGTTCTTGCAAGAATTGGCAAACTCAGTACACAAAGCTGGCAGATGCACATTTAGTTCTGGTTTATGGCTTTCCTTCCAATAACCAAGCAATCTTGCATGCAAAAAATTCAGACTAAGTGAGAAGCTGCAGACTTGGCAAGATTGCAAGTTTTTGTTTTAATGGGAAAAGCAGGCTAAAGTGAAAAAGGAAGTCCTAATCTTTGTTAGTTAGTGCTTTAAAATGCTAATGCTGGTGCACAGGGTAGTGTTGATTATTATGCATGGCTATGTGCTACATTCTTCCCAGTCAGACTAACTACCATCTGCAGGGTATGTGCTGAACTCCTCTTCTCACCCAGCCTCACATCTTATCTGCAACACAGTGTTAATTTATTGTTGTTCGTTCTTTACCTTTGCAAGAAGACAGCTTGAAAATGTCGAGAGAATTAACAGGAATGCCAGCGGCAGCAAAAGAAGCACTTTATTTAGGAAAGGGCTTCTCACGGTCATTCAGCTTTGCTGAAGTGACTGTAATCAATTTAACATTTCTCAAGTATGGATGTGTGCTTGGCACCTTCAGTTTTCCAAACTGGCTTCTTGATCATAGATGCATGTTGCCTTGAGCCTTTTAGTCTTATTGGGGGATCCATACAGTACTGGTTAGTGGTCTGTTGTAAGCAATCATATCCCAGATTTTCCTGTCTGGATAGGGAAATTTGGGATATAAGTGACTATAGTAGAGTTGTATCCGGCATGTGGATCTCTTCCTGCTCAAGACACAATGCAAAGAAGATTTGGGTATGGTCATGTTGGCCCTATGCTTAAGCCTCCTCATTTTGTCACTTCTGGGACTGGGGCAGACCTAACTGTCTAGGTCCCTTAACCCTACAGCATTATACTAGGATTTCTAGGTCTGACCTGGGGACTTCAGGGGTGGAGCCTAGCAAGAACATCATGTCACTTTTATGATGTCATGGCCTGTGATGTCACTTCCATGTCAAAGGTCAAGTGATATCACTTCCCAAGCTCTGTGAGCAAGCTCATGAGTGAGCATTAAAGTTGTGAATGATCCTACATTTTTATTTTATTTCAGTTTACAAGATACACTGTCACTATACATGGAGATTCCATTTAGCTGCTGTGCTCAGTTCTGTGAGGTATAATGCCATAAAGTCCACCCTTCAAAGCAGCTGTTACATATGAATACTGCGTAGTTTTTGCCCTAAGTTTCTGCAAGAAACTTGACTTCATTAAAAACAAACAAACCAGATTTGTACTTTTAAGAGCTATGTCATTAGAAAGAAGAATACAGTAATAGGTGTAATTCTTCTCTCTAGGATGAAGTATTCTCCAAGCATTGCACAGTTGGTACCTTGTTAATAGTTGATGGAGTTTATTGTTTGTAACTTTGTATTGCCTTTTCTTTTTCTTGCCGCTCCAAATCCTGTCCAATTGGTTACTCGCTATATAGTTTAAGTCTGCTCCTATTACTAAATTGCCTTCCTTAAATTGTGTCAGTTCCGCCAGTATGGCGTCTATGAATGGGATCTGCATCTTGTTGGGAGCGTACAGTGAAGCTAATGCGATTTTTGATCCTTCTAATGTGCCTTTCACAAATAAATATCTACCCAGTGGGTCTTTAATTGTTATTTCTTGCACGAAATTTATGTTTTTCTTTATAAGGATGGCCACTCCTCTTGACTTGGAGGATCCATATGCTTGTATCTGGATTGGGTATAAAGGACTTTTTAATAATTGATCATTGTGAAGTTTTGTGTGTGTTTCCTGGATGAAAAGTATGTCTGGGAAAGTTCTTCTCAAATGCTGAATCACTCTCTTTCTCTTAATAGCGTTCTTCAGGCCTCTAATGTTCATTGTGCTTATTTTCATCATGGTCAGTCCTCTGATTCATGTAATTGTTCTGCTGAGAAGTGGTTGTTGTAGTGTAGTGTACTTATGTGTTCACTTAAAACTACTCCTGCGCTCAGCAGGTTAGGTTATATTATTTTCCTGTAGTACTGTTAGTTGTTATAGAGTTGATGTGTAATGTGCTTTATTATTAATAGTAAATATTAATAATAATATATAACAATAAATAGCAATAAATATTAGTAATAAATAGTAATAAATACTGGTAATAAATAGTAATAGATAGTAATGTCCTACTGTATATTGTATACCAGGGAAATTGTAATTGCTGTAGCAGATACAATATGAATTAAACAGTGCAGTAAATATACCTTAGAAGGAAATTTTACTAACAACAGAAAGTCCAGTCAATACTCTGAAAATAGGTTTTAGAATTTAACAGATTAAACTGAGTATTAAATAGCGCAATATAGTGTACTCTAATAACTTTTGGTAGCTACCTATCTGATGTTCTTAGCCTACCAACTTTTGAACACAGAGGGAAAAAGTATTTCAAACTCCAATATTTAACCATTAAGTTAATATTTAAAATATTCCTTTTGTCCCTGCTATATTATTATTTATAATATTCCTTGTCGTCGTCCCCCTCCCTCCCTCTCCTACTTTATCTCATATTTAGATCTTATGACTAAAATTGATGCAGATGCGAAGATTAACCTAGTACTTTTAAACTCACTAAGTGGTGAGTACTGTAATCCTTATGCCATACTGTGATTCAGTGGCTTACCTTATGCTGAACCTCCAGTTGACACCTATTACTCACCCCACCATAAGATCTACACAAGGATAGACTATATACTAACCTCCCAAACATTATTACCACAGATCAAATAAATTGAAATAATGCCAAGACACTTAACAGGTAATGAAGAATAACCTACCTGTATGTTACTTGGCTAGAGAATATGTGGTTTACACTTATGTATATATATATTTTTATTGTTAAAATAATTTTTAAAAATTAAAAAAAAAATAGAGAGGGAGGAAGTCTGTCAAAGGACAGATCAGAAAAAAGGTGGGGGGGGGGAGAAAGAAGAATACACAGAAAAAGCTAAGAGGACATGTTAAATATCACCCTCTATATAATTCAATGAGGTTTATTCCTATTGTATTCAATATGGAGGCAAGTTTGTGAGGAGTCAGGATAAGAGGCAAAGAAGGTACCTTATGTGTGCGTTCAGATGGGCCGTTTGGTCCACTTTCGGCATGCTTCAGTAATGGATTTTATATCCGCATTCACACACCCAACATCTGCACACTGTCCCCAGCCGTCACTTTCCAGATCAAACCCCTTTTAAAACGGAGTATTTTAATACCACTTACCCAAGTGGTGTTTTCCTGATTCTCCGGTTTTGAGCCTCAGTTTCTGATGTCTGATTGCTCCTGCAGTGTCGAGCCACTTCCGGGTGCCTCAACCCCTCCCCTCTGGAAAGCTGCCACAGAAGCCTCAGGCTTCCACTTTTTGTCCGCCATTTTTTTTACGCCTTGGCAGTATGCACATGGGAGGAGCTCCACTCCTAAGTTAATAAAAGCAAATTTAAATGGTGCCTAGTTTTAGCACTTAGACGAGTTTGGGATCTCACGGAGGCCAGTTTCGGTGGTAAAAGTTTCATTTAAAGTGTTCATTAAAGGTTTAAAGGGAAATGTGGAAATCGCTGTTCTGTGCACGCGCAAAAATTTTAGTTCTAAAGATGGCTGCCTGTGCACTTGCTCAAACTGAGAAGAAAAAAAAACACTAATGCATGCTCCCAGCGGGGAGCAATGTGGCTGCACAGTGATCTGGAACAAGGAGGTCACTGTGATTGCGATTCTCTGAGTTAAAAAAAAACATGCATCGGACCGGAGCAATTTACACCGCTCCCAGCATGCTGTCTGAACGCACCCCATATATCACAGTCTTCTGCACAGTGAAATCTAACCACTCATGCCTGCATTGCTCACTGTTCCTTAGCTGTACTGTTTATGAGGTTTGAGGAAGAAAAAAAGTGCAAAATGTTCCCCACACTCACAGCGTGTGGTCCATCTAAAGATTCCTTAACTTCATATGATCAAATAGAAATATCTCAAGACATTCAAAGCGCTCCACTTGAATATAGACAATTGTCATGTCCTATTCTTCCTGGGGAGGGGGAGTTAATAGGAAAGCAATTTTTAAAGACCTAAGTTAAATTCTTGGAAAGAACTATCTTTTGAACTATCGTGCTGGAGAAGACTCTTGAGAGTCCCTTGGACTGCCCGGAGATCAAATCAGTCAATCCTAAAAGAAATCAACCCTGACTGTTCCCTGGAAGGCCAGATCCTGAAGCTGAAGCTCAAATACTTTGGCCACCAAATGAGAAGGGAGCACTCACTGGAGAAGACCCTGATGCTGGGAAAGATTGAAGGTCAAAGAAGAAGGGGACGGCAAAGGATGAGATGGTTAGACAGTGTCATTGATGCAACGAACATGAAATTGAGCAAACTTCAGCGGACAGCGGAAGACAGGAGGGCCTGGCGTAATCTGGTCCATGGGGTCGCGAAGAGTCGGACTCAACTGTGCGACTGAACAACAACAACATTAGAGGTGTGTGGCCTAACATGCAAAGGAGTTCCTGCTACAAAAAAAGCCCTGGGTTTTGGCAATAAACAAGGTAAACAGAATAAGAAGCAAAAGGTGGGTGTGGCTGGATGACCATGTATAGGAAAAGACTTTCCTGATTCATTCCTGCTAGGCCCAAATGGTCTAGCTGCTAACATATCCATGTGACTTTTGTCACCTGAGCAGATGGGCCTGCACAGATGCCAAGCTTGATATCCATATACAAAGCCACTTTTGACACCTTTGTTGGGAAGAACAGACATTGAGGCATCTTCCCAAGTTGGGGGGACACAGATGTCCCAAACATTAACACATCAAAAGCTACGCTGACCTGGTTTCAGTCATGTCAGCAATGCCTGCAACTAGATATTTGGACACACCTCTCCATTCTCTCGTGACTGGATAAATGCCCATATTCAATTATGACGGAAAAGGGAGGGAGTTGTGATCACCCTATAGAAAGAGGGAGATAGTTTTCTTGGAAAGCTAGCTCCTTTCTGAGGCAGAGTTCCCTTTTGGATTACATACCTGCAACATGGAATTTTACTAGTGGGCAGCAAGGTGGCCGTAACTGCCCACTGAGTCATGTAGCACATCCTGAAGATTCCCTGGTACCTGAGCTAATTAATATAGACTCAGTCTTTTCTAGGGGGATCAGGGAGGGAGGGCAGCATGACATAGCCTGATCTTGGAAGCTAAGCATGGTCAATACTTGGAAGGGAGGCCTCTGAGGAAGACTCTGCAGGCGCAGTCAATGGCAAACGACCTCTGCTTCTCTCTTTCCTTAAAAGACTGACATGGTCTGCAGCCTCCGTGAGGGGGATGCCGTGGCTGAGCAAGCCGACCCCACACCACACACACCCCTGCACATGACTGGACTCCATGCCCCTCAGCTGCCTGCCAGCACGGATTACTCAAATGTGGGCCGGGCTCAACTCAGGTGACTGTGCAGAGCAGCCAAATTTCTGGGGAACCAGAGATATCTTCTGGAGGGACCAGGCCACCCAGTCAAATCCGCACCGCTTCCCCCGGAGCCTGGCATTGCTGACCTGAGCAGGCAGGACCATATTCGACCTCCATGAACCCAGATCTCTTTGTCAGCCACCTGCCAGCACAAACTACAACTCCCAGAGATCTCAGAGGCAGGCAGGCATGCCCACTTGGAGGAGCAAGCAGCAGCACCCACCTGCCCGATATAGTGGCTGCCCATCCTCCAGCCGGAGACCCCACCAGGCTGCCTCGTTGAGTCCCCACCACCACCCCTGGGAGCCTGGCATTGCTGGCCTGAGCCTGAGGGTGCAGAGCTGCCCTTGGTGGGGTGGGGTACATTCCAAATGTGATAGGGGGTACTACTACCAATGCCCTATCGCTAGCTATGGCTCTGCTTCTGTGATGTGTGAAGTTCTAGAATATATGCATTATTGCTTTCTAGAGCAAGCCTACTCTCCAGAAATATACTTTCTGGTATTTTTATTTGCTTGGTTCTCATACCATAGGAAACACCATGATTACTGGGATGGATTTTACTTTAAAAATTTATAAGTGTTGTGTAAACAGGTGAATTGTGAAGGGTTAATTCCTCACAGAGCCAGAGAGCCTTGAGTGACAGGCTGCTCCAAGAGCTCTGATTAGTTAGCATCAGGTGAGCAGAGAAGACTTGAGAACTGAATGCTGAGGAGAGGGCAGTCTGAATTCAGCCCTGGCAGAGAAGAGTCTCATACTGACAGAGTCTGAGTCTAGCTCTGACTGAGAAGGGTTTAGTACTGATGGGTTTTTGTTTTTGGCCCTAACACAGATGGAGTACTGGGAAGATTGGCAGGAGGAGTGGGTAGATAGGAGAAGACTCCCATTCAGACCAGAAATGGGGACAGATCTTCTAGTGAGTGAAGAAATTTCCCCACCCAGTTTTTTAAAAAAGGGAGCTCAAAGAGTGAAGTGATCCCTGATCTGGTGTGTTTAGAAACTGCCATTTAAATCCTGAGGAATCAATTAAAACTCAGAAAGAGTACTGGTGTGTTTAATGAAAGAGTTTGGGTCCTGGACAGAGTATCCTTCCCTTCTGGAAACCAAAAGAGCCAAATATGCTCAAGAAAATATACTGGAGTGTTTGGGAAACACTGAAACAAAAGCCTCTCATCTTAAAGATTCTAAGTCACCATGAAAAGCTTAAGAAGCTCTCAGTTGCTTGAAACAAATGAATAGTCTGTGCCTATATTGATTTACCTCAAAAATTTATCCCTGATTTCACCTGACCTTTCCTCTCTATGTTGAGTGGAATATTTTGTTATTTTTGAACTTTAAAAAGCCTTGAGTGCCATTTCAATGGCTTAAGGGGGATCTTGACCCTTCCCTCAGGTTTTTGGGCTGAGCCAGCAGCAAAATTTCATACCGTGACAGGATGGAATAGCCATTGTTCTTCAGAAAGGAAGAAAATTGATAAATAGGGCCCGGCTGCTCAGTGAGAAAGGGAAAGAAAAACAGAGGGAAAATCCAGCCTCTGAGGGAGCGAAGTGGGCTATGTCGTCATAGTTACCAACTGTCACCCTCTCGTCCTCAAAGGGATCCTTTTGGTTGTGTTTTGTTTCATTGGCCTCCAAAAACTGCCAGTGTCATTTGGGAATTACTGCTTGCGTTTATAGCTGGTTAGATTCTGCTTTTGACTTGCTTTTCTTTCCAGTTACATTTTCTACCTACCCACATCTCTGTATGTTACTAATTTGGCTTCCTTTATTTCAGTTGTCTCAAATGGTTCTTCATTTACTTCATACTTATATAAATATTACCACAGCTTTGTGACTTACATGGTAATAACTTTCAAAAAGATAGCTGTGTTAGTCTGTTACAACAGAAACAACAAGGGCATACCTCAAACCACAGTTTTTGTGAATACATCTTGGGGGGAGGGAACAATTTCTGGTGGTCCTTTGGACTTCTGTGCTCCTTTCTTCTCTTGTGCTCAGCCTAAGTAAATATTTTGATATTTGTTATTACATCCAAACCACAAACTAAGGCTTGTTTGTTTGTTTTTTACCTCCAAACCAGGTTTGTGATTTTTAACTAATGAAAAACGAATTTGCTACAAATGTAAAAAACATTTAATTATTTCGCCGAGTGCAAGGGAGAAAAATAAGGGAGAACGTGAGTCTGAGAATCCCCCAGGCTCATTCACATAACATCAGATCATGGCTTTTGTGTGGTGCCTTGAGCACGCCAAAGAGTGTAGTAGCACCTTAAAGGCTAACAGATTTATTACTGTATAAGACTGTAAGACCCATGGGCTAATCTTTAAGGTACCACTACATTCACACCTCTTTATATGCTGTGTGTCTCCATGGCCTCCTGGCAGGTCTATTTTGTACCTTGTTGCTCCTTGCTGGCTCCTGTAGTCTACTTATCTATTCAAATTTACTTGGAATATTTCATGATATGTTACATGTTCTGATGACTGTCTTTGTTCCGTGTGTGTGTGTGTGTGTGTGTGTGTGTGTGTGTGTGGTGAGAGGGGTTGCTTCTAAGAACCCTTCTGTGAGTTTAGCAATTCCGAGAGAAAATACCAGAACATTCAAGGCAGTTTTGCAGTGCCTCAGGGGAGAGGCCAGAAATTGCTGCTTGTTTTGAATGTCACACAAAATGGAAAGCGCAATCAAGTGCTTTTGCAGTCACCCACGCCACCCATTGTCATTATGAGATGTAAAAAATAAAATAGCACAATAATGAAACAAATTTCTATGTTAGTCATAATTCCTTTTTTCCTTATGCGACTGCAGCTCTTTTATTGCCTGATTCTCAATTTCATAAATTTTGCCAACCATCAACTCTGGCAAATATATGTATTGCAAATATTTAAAAATGTTTTGGGGATCTCATTCATGAAGATGCTACTATTTTATTATGTGTATAAGGTGTTAGTCTTACCTGATCTCCTGTTTAGTGGATAAGTAGAAAGTCCAGACCCGTAGGTACAGTGGGGGCCCTCAGGGCCCAGCCCCATCACGCATTAGCAAGGCTGCACAAGGCCTTGCTGCAAGAAATTTTAAAATTAATGGTAATTATTTTTATTCCATTTGTAAAGTCATGCTGCAACATGCACTTTGCCCTGCCTCCTTCCTGATTTGCTGCCTTTTCGTGATTTGCTGGTACTCACCAGCTCTCCCTCCCTCTCTCTCCCTGATTTGCTGGTAACCCTACACTTGCTAGCTCTCCCACCCTCTCCACCCCTCCTATGTATTTCCCATGGTAGTCTGCCATTACTCTTCATTGTCTTCATCTCTAAAAGGGCAGCTGATCCTTGAACCCTGGCTGGTAGGCACATGAAACTCATGGGAGGGGGGATGTCATACTCAGATGGGTTGCTTTGGAAAATGGGCTAGGATCTGAGTAAACCCAGGTTTGAATCCTCACTCGTGCCATGGAAGCTTCTTAGCACTTTCAGTCTACTCTAACCTCCCTCACAGGTTCGTCATGAGAACAACATGGAGGGAAAAGAGAAGAATGTATGCTGCTTTGGGTCCCCTTTGGGAGAGAGGCAGAGTAGAGGTGAAGTAATATTTTAAAGGCAATAACTGGAGAATCAATTAATAGTTTGAATGAGGGAAGGTGTTCTGAAAGGTGGGCTGCTCTGGAAAGTGGGCTAGGATCTGAGTAAACCCAGGTTTGACTCCTCACTCGCACCATGGAAGCTTGCTAGCACTTCCAGTCTAACCTCCCTCACAGGGTTCTAGTGAGAACAACATGGAGGAAAAGAAAGCAATGTATGCTGCTTTGGGTCTCCCTGGGGAGAGAGGCGGAGTAGAGGTAAAGTAATATTCAAAAGGCAATAACTGGAGAATCCAAGTTCACAGTTCTTTTTGGAGGTAAAATCAGTAAAGCTTCTCCTACAGTTAGTTAATGATAATATGGATGCCTTTGCACAAGAAGCAAATCTCCTAAAATGAACCTTTTTGCACCAGTAAATCAGCTTTTGAAAGAAGAGGACAGTATCCATCATGCTCTTTCAGTGCTGTTCAAATATAAAGGTAGATCTGGTAATGTATACAAAGCCCTTGCAGCTGTTGTAACTTTTGGAGCATCCACCGATACATGTGAGGCAGCATTCTCTTATCTTATTCATGTTTTACAACCTCAGAGGCTGTCAATATCCAATCTTCAGAAACACAATCTAGTATTGCTAAGTTATGAGAAAACACTCACAACAAATATCGATATGGATGCTTGCATGGAAGAATTTGGGGTACAATCACGTCAGCTTCAACTGTAGTGGGCTGAGAATGGAAGGTAACCACCAGTTTCTGTATTGCATCTTTGTGATGAACCAGAAACATTTTTGAGTGACAAACCACAAGTTCTGTCATAGTTAACATTTTTGTAATAAACGTGAATAATTTTTGAGTGAAAAATGACTTGTCTTTATCATTATTATTGTTGTGATCCCGGCCCGCCACCAGGGGTCTGCAGCCTCAGTTCTTAGCTTGGTTCCAAACACAATAGGGGTCAAGGATCCTAGGCCACCTTTAGTCCTCCAATAGGACTTTTGGCGGGAGATTCAACCCCCCCAATGGAACTGTGGGTGTGTCTGGGATGGGTGTATATAGTTGGCCCTTGCCAGGCAGTGTGTGTCTTTTGTGTGGAGTACAATAAATGCGTGTTGTTCAGCATGTCATAGTCCGAGTCTCCATGCTGCGAACCCAGTACTTTACAATTATTGTCTTAATTATTAGTTAAAAAGTATGCTTATTAGCACACTTATTAGTATATGTATAAGCATGACAGTTTTGTACAGTTGTGTATAGAAAGACACATAATGGCTGCCCCACCAGAAAAAAATATGCCCCTGTATAGGAAAAGATTTTCCTGATTTCATTCCTACTAGGCCCCAAATGGTCTAGCTGCTAACATATTCTGTGACTTTTGTCACCTGAGCAGATGGCCTGCACAGATGCCAAGCTTGATATCCATTTACAAAGCCACTTTGGCACCTTTGAGGGGAAGACCAGACGTTGAGACGTCTTCCCAAGCTGAGGACACAGATGTCGCATGTATTTACACTTCAAAGCTCAAGCAGACGTGCCTTTAGTTGTGTCAGCAATGCCTGCTTGGACACACCTCTTTATCCCCTTGTGATTGGGTAAATGGCCATATTCAATTATGATGGGAGAGGGAGGGGTTGGTGCTCACCCTATGGAAAATGGGACAGAGTTCTCTTGGAAAGAGGGCCCCTTTCTGAGAGTTAGTTCCCTTTTGGATTACAAACCTGCAACATGTAATTTTACTGCTGGGCAACCAAGCTGGTCTTTGTTGCCGTCATCAGCCATGTGGTTCATCCTGAAGATCCCCTGGTTCCACAATGGACACTGAATTATCTGGTTTCTCTGAATGACTGGTAATTATGAATCCGTCTATGTATAGTTAGAGCTGAATAAGTTATAGATCTTGTTTCATTCACCTTCTGGATAGCCTCTTGTTATATCCTTGCTTTGTACTAAATAAAGATAATATCAATTAATATTATCTGAGTTTGTGTCCTGGATTGCAACTGGGTTCTAAGCCTAGATTCTGTGCCTAAGTTGTTCACCTAGAAGCCTACCACTGTGTGTTAATTAATTATCTGCAGCTCTGCCCCAGAGGTGATAAGTTGTTAGTTCCCAGAAACCAAACAGGAGGTGGGACCTCTCTCCTGAGCCTGGTGGGAAATCTAGCATTCTGAGGTTCTGGTGGCAGTGACTACTGAATAGCCAGGAGAGTGTGCAGACATACTCTTGGGTTTGTTTAAGCATGTGGGATTTTGGTATCTCTCATTCCTGGACTGGCGTGAGAGAGGAGTAAGATCTTGTACATGCTGGCAGAGTATCAGGACTTGTGCCTCCTGATCCCCTGGACTGGGGGTCTGAGAGGTTCAAAAAACCTGTACAGCCCCACAAGCCAAAAAAATCCTGGCTACAGGCCTGAGGAAGTTTACATGTGTTAATTATCTGCATGTTAGATAAATGCATAACCACTGTTAATTAGTAAGGAAATTGAGGAGACTTCAGTTTTAGATGGTCTG
Source organism: Gekko gecko (assembly GCA_029375565.1). Lineage (NCBI taxonomy): Eukaryota > Metazoa > Chordata > Lepidosauria > Squamata > Gekkonidae > Gekko > Gekko gecko. Next base: position 70,279,312 of record JAPDNY010000003.1, on the reverse strand, counting down.
AGTCTTTCTAGATCCAAACTGAATATAAAATCTTTATTATAGTAGACAAAAAAGAATAGTCAAGGTCTTGAGCCTCGAGATCAGTTGAGACATCATAAATGTAAAAATGTAGTTCCAAAGATGCTTGATGGTGTGGATCACATGTATCTATTTCACTAACAATGGTGCCTTCCTTAGGCTCATGGTGTCTTCCCTGGACACAAGATGCAGTTCCAGAGCAGGGAGCTATAATTAGCACAGTTTGTGAAATCTGGCCCTTTACTGTCTGAAAGGGTGTTTCATAACTTGCAAGTCTTGAATTGTCAGAGAAAGGTGGGATTTAATTTTTTTAGATCTATGTCCACATATATGTGTTTTAGCTCCCTCATGGATCACTGCCTTGTCGTGGCGAGGGGCTTGCGTGGTTCGATGAGGCTGTGGGCTATGCCGTGGAGGGCCACCCAGGACGGACAGGCCACAGCAGAGAACTCAGACCAAGCGTGATCCCCTGGAGAAGGAAATGGCAACCCACTCCAGTATCTTTGCCAAGAAAACCCCATGGACAGTAACAAAAGGCTAAAAGATATGACGCCGGAAGATGAGCCCCTCAGGTCGGAAGGTGTCCAATATGCTACTGAGGAAGAGCAGAGGTGTCATCGATGCAACGAACATGAAATTGAGCAGACTTCAGCGGACAGCGGGAAGACAGGAGGGCCTGGCGTAATCTGGTCCATGGGGTCGCGAAGAGTCGGACTCGACTGTGCGACTGAACAACAACAACAACATGTGTTTTAGAGTCTGACTGCCTTCCTTGTGTAGTCTAGGGTCAGAGGAGGGCTCGATTGTCTAAAAATGAATCTCTGAATATGGTTTTTGCATAAGCTGAAGTTTTTCTGGTCTATTCAGTTTTCCATCTGAGTAGACTATCTGGGATACTAATTCTTATTCAGTTGTTAATATTCTTAGTGTTTATAGAAAATATTAATAAAATCATACAGAACGTGAGCTGCTTTTCCCATGATCTCTCATATATTGCGAACAAAAATGTATGCAGAGGTATGACTGTGTTAATCTTAAACAGGGTTTATGATTTCTTTTTTCACACTATAAGAGCTGAGAATAGCATTGCTTTTGTATCCGTGACGCTGTGTAATCCTTAGTAGTGAATGTCCCTTTAAGAGTTCTTTCACAGCCGTTCTATCAAATACTTTCCCTGTCTTGCAGCTAACAGTTCTACTAGCACTTGATGAAGTAGGTAATAGCCTAGGAAGATTCATGATGTATAATTAAAATAACTATTCTGAAAGGTGTGACTGGATTTTTAAAATACTGTGATGCACTTTTATTCCCCACCCCACCCCCCGAAAGCTGCTAAAATTAACATATTTTGCTTTGGGATGCAGAAGAACATACTTGCTTCTAGGTAGGCCACCCTGACTTGCTTTATTAAATATTTTTAAAAGTCTTGATTTTTCCCCTTTGGGATACAGTGACCATTATAGTACCATTAGAGTAAACTTGCACCATGCATTTGACCTTTGGGCTGAGATACCCTGTCTGAGTTGATAGCAGGCTTCTAGGGATGCGTTCACCCTAATTAACACTGCCCTGCTGAGTAGACTGTAGCTGAAGGAAATGGCCTTCAGAGTACTTAACCCTTGTGTCAGCTCCAGTATGGGGTAATCAGGGCTCCGTTTCAGGTCACCACTGGCCTCGTCACTGAAGATGAAGGCACGCAGAGTAGGGTCTCAGCCACTGATCTTAACTGCCAGGCAATTTCATACAGGAGTAGGTGATGCTTCAGATACCCTGATGTTTAAGGTTTTAAAAGTAAGAACAGTGCTTTGAATTCTGCTGAGAAACGAATTGCCAGGCAGTGAATTCTTTTTAAGGTTAGTTCAGTGTGTTCTCTATATCCTACACACACACAAAAACCCAAACCCCTTTTGATACTATATTTAGCACTAGGAATGGGCACAGACTGGACCACAGTCCTAATTTTTCCATGGACTGAGGCCTGGGTTGTGGTCTGTTTGCTCAGTCTGTGCCTTCGTGCTTTCCACAAACTGCCCATGGACTGCCCAGGGTTTTTCTTCAGTGAGAGTCAGTGAGGGTTTAAGGTGGTCTTCTGGTCTTCTGAGTCTACTTCTGGTCATGACTGGAATTTGACTCAGAAGGCATTTAAATGCCTTCTGAGTTCCCTTGCATCACGCCACTGTGGTGGCACGATGTGGAAATGGACTCTGAAGGCATTGAAATGCCTTCTGAGCTCCTTCACTTCACACCATCTTGATGCAAAGTGGATTCAGAAGGCCTTTAAATGCCTTCTGAGTTGACTTCCGCATTGCATTGCTGCGGGGCGGTGGCGGCGGGGGGCTTGCAAAAGCCACTTAAAGGAATGTGTTCCCTTTAAATGGCTTTTGCAAGCGCCCCCCCATCATGGACCTCATGAACAATGAACCAGTTCGTAAAATAGAAAAGTCTGTGAAAGTTTGTGGTTTGTGAAACCCACAAACCTCAGTTTTTTTGGTCCGTGCAGATCCTTATTTAGCGCTAACTTTGTTCAAAAGGCAGCCTCACATAAAGCACATTATAGCAATGTAATCGGGATGGGATCAGAGTATGGAAAACGGTGGCAAAATCACTTTCTAAGGAAAGAGTGTAGTTGGGTCATCAAAGCTGGCTAAAACCTCTGTGAACCACAGTTGAAATCTCAGACCTCATCTGTAGGCATGGAATCAAAACAGTACTTTTGATCAACATAGCGCATAAATATTAGCAGGTTTGTTTTTTTCTGGGAGTCTGGAATTACTCAGGTTTCATTATTTTTTATGGGGACTTGGGGGGGGGTGGAGCAGTGCCCTGGAGTGGCTATTTTTCAACCGACACCAAAATTGCAGGGGACCTTGTGCTGCCTGTCCACTGAAGAACCCCTAAGTTTCAAGTTAAATTGGACCCAGGCATCCAATTCTACAGACCCCTAAACAAGATGTCCCCAGGCATCCCACTTGCAGGGGTATAAACCAGAGAGAAGAAAGGCTCTTCCCCCACAAGGGAAGGAGAGAGAGAGGGAGGAGCCCCCCCCCCCGAGCCATGGTGCTGCTCAGCTTGTGCTTCCTTCCCGTTGCCCAGGAAACCTTCAATGGGGGGGATAGGCTTGAGATCCTTAAAATGCCAGCCGTGGGTATTTCCAAATATTTTTGGAAGTATATGGGATGCAGATATACCTGTATTCCCAAAAATTCTGAATACTTCTCCAGATACCTGAGTCCACCTCTCAAATACCGGTAGTACATTTTGAGGTATATATTCAGAACGGATGTATTTGAGCACACATCCCTAGCCTTAAACCCCACTGCCTAAAATAAGATCTTTGCAGAATCTAAATGAATCAGAGGCAACAGTCACCCCATTTCTCAAGGCTAAAACTGCAAACCCTGTTCTCAGATATAGCATGCTTTCTACTCGCTATTCAGCTTTGAGGCAGGTGTAGTGTAGGGATCACCCATTTTAGCAATAAAAGCACTGATTCATTGTCGTCTTCTCCTATCCGTTCAGCTTTTCCAGCACAGTTTTAATCCCACTCTGAGCTTTATGCCCTGCAGCATCTCGTGAGAGAAGAATGTAGGTACACTAATTAAGTCATCAAAAGGCCCATAGTGATAATATGCAAATCATTTTTCCTTCTAGAACTGATGGTATGGCCGTGTTACGGATACTTGGGTTCTTTTAAGACTTCTGTGTATGCCTGCTTGTGGTGACTGCTGTTTACTTAAATTGGAGACAGGAGGCAATAATCTGGCATTAACATCTCAGCTACGTTTTATGTTTAGCATACTGATAATATCCATGGTATTTTTAGACTGTTAAACAGCATATTTCTTCAACTGTATGGCTGTGACTACACAGATACCATATGGTACATATTTAATGGTATGTAGAAGTACTATCATTAATACTTCTTTTCAAAGTGACATCATTAGCTAGAATCCTATCCATGATGTTAGATCCTACTCAGTGAGATTTGTGGTTTGAGACAGTGGAACCTATCAACTTTATGCACCACCTCTTGCGTGCATGCTCTGTCAATATAAAGTTTTTGTCTATGGGACCTTGTTCCTACTGACTAAGGCTTCTAGAGCTACTTTTAAGGTGGTGGTAAAAATGGGAGAACTGCCTGGATGCTGAGAAGGAATTAAAAGAAGTCTGCAGTCCCAAGAGTCTTAGGGAAGTATGAATGGCTTAACAGTGAAGAGATGTGGGGTTGCTTAGCACAAGATAGATGATACAAAATAAAAATGCCATTTTCTCTTTTTGTGACTGATGCAAATGGTGCCAAAATCCAAGGTAGTGCCAGTATGACGGATTATCTTTTTGGGTTTCTAGTTTTGTAACTCAAGAGGAATCACATATCCTGTTTGTGCAAGGGGGAGGAGGGGTTCCTTTTGGCCCCCTCAAAAAGCTGAGCTTGAAACACTGGGACATGTGCAGACAAAAAGCAGCATGTGGCAGTGGCAAAGGGAATCTTCCTCTTATGCCAGTAGAAAGGGTCAGACAACCTTAACCTTAAACAACCAAGAATAATGCACTTCCTAACATGGACTCTGGGACCAGGGCCTGCAATAAACCAAGAAACCAACTCTTCCCTCATGGTCATGCTGACAATACAATCACTGATCTAACAACACCAGCCATACCATCTCAGGTTCATTCAATTGTTCATCTTCCTTCGTTATATATGCCATCAAGTGTCCTTGATGCTCTTTCACTCTCTACACCAGAAAAACTAGTCAGTCCCTATGTGAAAAAATAAATGGGCATAAATCTGACATCAAAAATCACAGAATCCAAAAACCAATAGGAGAACATTTTAAGCATCCAGGATATTCCATTGCTGACCTCGTGAAGAGATGCCTTTTTGCTTGGGAGGTTTGAAGTGAGCCAAACCTCCCCTCTGCATTTTAAAAGTTTTTTCCCCCCTCTGGGTAGGGATGAGGAAATCAGTTCAGTTGCTTCCCAGATGTACCTCTGCCCACCTTCATACAAATGCAAAGAGAACTGAAATGTTCAAGCTTGGTTACCTCTCCTGTATAATAATTCTGTTTTGGAGTGGCAAAGTTCAATGCCTCCCAAATCAGTTGGCTCCCTCAGCTGCCACTCAGAAGGCACTGCCTGTGTTGGCTGTCTGTGTTGGCTGAGTCCCGCCCACAGAAGTGGCAGCCAGCCTCTTGGGCTCAGTGTGCTGTGAGCTGAACGGCGGGATGGATACTGTGGCAGACAGAGGATAAATGGGCCAATTGGGAGAAAGTGGGGGAGCAGAGCAAAAGGCCAGAAAAGTAAAGAAAACTGGGCAGGGAGAAAAGTGCGGCCCAACGGGCTCCCTGTGGTACTCATTTGCCCCACCAAAACCCTTTTCCTGGGAACGAAGGCGGCCCTCCCCAAAATGCCCGCCACCGCAGTCTGATACCACACCTCCACCACCTCCTCGGCCTCCACATGTATGGCCCGGCAGAGAGAAGCCCCACAAGTGTGAAGCAGCCGGCTCTGTCACAGGTGGGGGGGAGCACGCGCGGTACTCACAAGCTGAGGGCTGGCCGGGCAAGTGGCCGAGTCACTGGGAAGTACCCTGGGGAGCTCCATCTGGCCCAGCCTGAGGCCCCCAAGCCACATCATCGCCCACCCTCTGAGGTTGCTGGCCGTGCTGGGGGAGGCTGGCCCAGGGGGTGCAGAAGCCCCGGTGGAGGCCAGCCAATGGGTGGCTGGCTTCGTGTCTGAGGGAGTGGAAGATGGCAGCAGTGGTGCCTCAGCCGAGACCTGCTGCACTTTGGCTTCTCCGTCTCCCTCATGCAGAGCCCTGAGGAGGAGGAGGAGGAGGATGCCTCTTCCTACCTGGCCAAGCCGCTGCGGCGGCCCCTGGACCGCTTCCAAAACTACTCCACAGGGCGGGGCAGTGGCGATGAGGGCCTGGCGCACTCGGAAGTGGCTGACAAGGAAGCAGCGGCAGGGTGGCTACTGCTGCTGCGGCAGGAGGGTGCTCCTCTGCTGGACGTCCTGTCATTGTTGCCTCAAGGCAACTCTGCCGGCACTCCTTGATGGGCCCTGCCACCAGCACCACCACACCTACCACAAGGCCTCCCCACTGCAGAAGTGGCACCATACCAACTGCCTCCTCCTGCCCAACCCCACCAGCAGGGACTGGGACGAGGGAAGGGCGGAGAGGTGGCGGGGCAGTTAATGCCTAACCCCGCCTTATGAAAGGACCGACCCTGCATCCACCGGTGTCTGGCCATGGCACTTGGCCGGAGCTGCTGGGGTGTGTGTGTGGGCAACTGCTGCAGGCCAGCACACTCTCACAAGCCCTCTTCCTAGAGCTTGTTGCATTTCTTTCTGCAATGGGCCTTATTACTAGTAAATATATAAATGTATATCACTTGTATTACTGTGTTCTGGTCAGTGACCATAATAATAATAAATACAGCAGGCAGGTGGTGGTGGTGGGCTACCCTGAGAGTGGAAGAAAAGACCCTCCAGGTGTGAAGAAACACCTTGGAGGGCAGGGCGGAATAGGGGCTGCAAGCCAGAGCAGACATGTTCTGCCACTAATTAAAACTGGCAGTCCTCAAACAGAGAATCTTCAAGGGGAGATTATAACATGGGATTACTGAATTTGAATTTATTCACAATTTCAGAACAATGGAACCCCGGGGCTGAATAGGGACCTAAGAATCTTATCTCAGTGCAGATAACTAATTTTCTGCCCCTAAGCATTTCTCCGTTGTTCTAATCAAGTTGATTACATTCTCCTGACCCCCCTTTGTTTGCAACACTCTCCCACCTTCTGACTTGAATATAAGGATTCGGATCGCAGTTCCTTCTTGTATCTTATGAAGGGAGCTTTGACTCTTGAAAGCGTATATCCTGAAAATCTTGGTGGTCTCTCTGGACTTCAATCTAGATGTTCTGTGGAGAAACAATGCAACTGTGAGCTCAGCCCTTGTATTCTGTCAATTATATTAACCACAATTCTGTGATACCAAGTTTCAAAGACTCCTTTTCTGAAGGCGTAGTGGAATTAAATATTTTTTTCTGTTATAGTACATCATGATAATGAATGTGATTCATTTTATTTAAGCTGCTTTAGGAGCCAATCTGGTTGAAAATTGAGGTGAAAAGAATCAAAGAAACAAACTTATCAGTGTTTGGTATTCAAATATTAGAGGGATTTACATCCAGGATAAAGTTGTTGGGGCCGATTCTTGGCTTCATTGTACTTTCCAGGTGTTAGACACAACTGTTTGTGATTTGTTCAACTTCTAGTAATTGCACTAATGAGGCAGTGTTGGAGTAGCTGATACATAATGTTGACTGCATTTGATCCTGTTTTTTAAAACTATATGTGCTTTTGCTTGTGTATCTTTGCAGTGATTCAGAGAGTCGAAAACTATGCAAGAAGATGAAAGTTGACCCTAATCTGAAGGAGAAAGGCATAGAATTACTGCATTACAAGTAAGTTGAAGGATGGCAGAGAATTTATAAATTGTGATGCCCACTGAGTTTAAAAAATCTCTAGAATAGGGGCCATCATTTTGTTATACATCTGCACTCTGGAGACCTTTCCCCTGTTTAGATATTGCTGTGTGGAGGTTTAGGTCATGTGTAATCAATGGTCATGATCATTTTGCACTATAGTAAACTGATGGTCTTGGCTAACTTCTGTTGGTACAATCCAGTCAGAGCAAAGACCTATTGATTTCAGATACGAGCTAAACATATGCTTAACTCTCCAGTTAAAATCAATGAAACCTTAAACTGTGCTTGACATTGGTTGGGTTGTTCCTATTAAGTGTGTGTGTTTAGTCCCATTCAACCTGCGTAGACCTGACACATTACAGGTTTCTTGTAATGCTTAAAAGCATACTGTATACTTAAACAATATGTTGGATTCAGAAGTTATTTAACATAGACAATTTTGTTCTTCAGGTAATGATATATGTACTTTTGTCAACATCAGCAGCTGAAAATTGATGTATCTCCATTTATCTAGTCTGACAAGATGTGGGACTCACCAGTTACAATAGGTTGAATGTGAAAGTTATTTTCTGCCAGCAGAAGGAAGGGGGCTCAATTTTTCGCCAGTTCTGACCTACTACTAAGGGGTCCCCTGTCTCACAAGGTACTCCAGTGGTCTTTAGCTGGAGGGAGAAATGGAAAAGTTCCATTCCGCTGGGATCTGCCCAAATGTACTAGCTTTTGTGATGTGTGCGTTACACTTTTTAAAAATTGTTTAAACTTTTAAAAAGCAGATATCTTAGGTAGAAATGGTTTTCCTCCTCTTAAAAACAATAACAAAAACAATATATTCAGTTCATAGTGCTGTTTAGTGCGCCAGTTTCCAACATTGCTACTTAGCACATACGGAGGTTGGTTTACCAGCTCATTGACTTCAGCATGTGATTGTATTAGCTCTTTAGAGACCAATATGCATGATTATAGTGGTGCTGTTACAAACGTAAGTTTCCCTGGGCATCTGCCACTCCCCAAATCTTGCTTGTGGTAAATGCACTCATTAAGACTTTGTGGAAGTGATTGCTCATTAGAGACCAGTTTGTGTGGAGAAAAAACCTTGTTTTCAATTGTTGCATTTTGCACGCCCTGCAAGTTGAGGAAAACTTCATTTATCCTGACCAGAGGAAACAGCTGCATAATTTTCTAATGACAATCCTGAAATTAATTGCTGTTTTCCCCCTACTCCTTTCTTGACAGGGATGGAACATTTCACACTGAATATAACAGAGCACTCACGCTGAAGGTAAATTTATACTAGTTTGAGATCTTCTGGAGAGTGAGACATGTTTGGATGTAAAGCAGATGTTAATGCTTACAGCTTCATATGGGGGGGTGGGAGATGCATTTCACAAACAGCTGTTTGGGCGACCTGAACATTTTCTCTCGCCTCCCATATCTTCTGCACATCTGCCAGCCAAACATCCTGTAAAGCTGTGTGTGATTAAGTAGATGGAGTCAGTGTTAAATTGCATTATAAGTTGGGAGCTTACTAACATTCTGGAAACAAATACAAGCTTTTGTTTTTGTTTGCAGGATTTTCCTCCCATGAAAGATCCTGTTTAATGCAAGTCTGTATCTAATTGTATGAATCTGACAATAACTGGGAAAATACTTTATGATTTCAGTTCATCTGCTGTGAGATGAGCTTGAAGGAGAGATGGAACTGGCCTTTTTGCAGATCTCTTCATATAACCCCAAGTTAAATATCATAGATTCTCTGGTTATATTTGTCTGTCACAGACAAAACTAGTGTTCTTTCCTCTTTACTGCCAGGCCCCTTGCAAACTTTGTACAAAGCAAAAGTGGGAAAAGTGAAAAAGCGCCAAGGAAAGGCTGCATCCCACCAAACAGAAAAAGAGACCTGAAGAAAGCCACACCCCTTGTGGTGACTGTGAAAAAGACTTTGTTCACAAGTCGTCTCACAAGGCATCACAAATTACACTAGCCCTGCAGTGATTTTAAGCTCCAGAACACCCCCAAAATAATAATAATAATACTGCTCGTAAACTGTATTGTATCGGTTCAAAGCCTTAGCAAATAACACCGAAATGCCAAAACAACTTCAAAGCCATAATATAGCAATCACAGTAACAATTGTGAACTCTTAATATCCATTACAGATTCATAAACTTTTAAAATCGTGATGACAATTTAAGTTAAAAACAACAAGAATTAAAGACTTCAGCCAGTCAGACAACATAATGCAAGGATTTATCCATTGGCCGCCTTAACAGGGGTTGTTTTTGACAAGGTCTTTATCATCTGTGCAACGAACTTTTTCATTTGCAGTGTTACCCGTTTAGTTTTGTCAGCATGCAATATAATTAGTCTGTCATTGTCTGCTCTCCTTGGATATTGTAATAAAATATTCCCGAGATCCCCATGCAAAAATATTCCCATGCAAATCATGGACAATAGAGGGCCCATGGTCTAAATTCTCAATAGATTTCTGGATGCAAGTGCAGAAACGTTCTTTGTATGGTATCCTGTTATAATGACCTCTTAATAGTGCCAGTTGTAAAGTATCCAACTGCACTTTGGTAAATGCTTTCCTATGCTTGGATTTTGATAAATCAGTAAAATGATTGAAAGGTTAGAAGGAAACGTGCAAGCTACTTGTAAAAGGGAGCTGGTCTCAAGGTACTCAACAGTGCGGCGTTCATCTGAACACTTATATTTGGCAGTGTTTGTTTTATTAATTGCTTTGTTTCAAAAAAGTCAAGCCCTCTTGAATAATCTTCTGAGAATCCAAGTTTGGCTAACAAGTTCAATGTATAACTTCACCATGGATTACTTTTCCCTTCTTTGTAAGCCATGGTTAAAAGACTTGAACTTAAAACCAAACTGAATTTTCAGCCAATAATTGATAATAGCTTTATAGGCTGAGGCAAGTAATGGCAGCAGAGCCTATGCTGATCTAGCTGTGGCTGCTGGTATTGAGTTACGAACCACTAATAGCATACAAATAAACTTATTCTGAATGACTTCCAAAGGGTGCAAATTTCCAGTCCCTCAAATTGGGGCTCCATACTATATCTGCGCCAATACGTTGGTCCTATAGATTTCTAACACTGGAGGTACCAAACAGCCTCTTGTTCCGTAGAACCTGAAGATACCAAATATAACCTTTTCAAATTTCCTCTTCACATGTTCGATATGTGCTGACCAGGAACTAGAGCTATGAAAACTGACCCCAAGATATCTAAAGGAGGACATTTGCTCTAGTAATTTCCCATCCATTGTCCATTTATGAAACTGAGGCCTTTTGCTAAAAACTATTATTTTAGTTTTATCATAATTGAATTTAAATGAATTGTTTTTAGAACAAAGGCTAAACTGTTTTAAAAGCCTTCTTGAGGCCAGCTTGTGAATGGGATATAAGTAATGTGTCATCAGCATAAAGGAGTATTGATATGGTCTTCTCTCTGAGCCTAACCAAAAAATGTTGGGTTCCTGTCAGATATTCAACTATGTTGTTTATATACAAATTGAAGAGCAAAGGATACAGCCCTGGTGGACACCTTTTGAAGTTGGAATTGGGTTAGACAATTGGCCGAAGATTCCTAATCTTATTTTAAGAGTGGTGTTAGTATGGAGAGCTTTAATTCAGTCCAGTTACCTGCTATCAATAGTCAGTTTATTTAATTTGCCCCATAGGCGCTGCCTCTGGATAGACTCGAAAGCTGCTTTAAGGTTGATAAAAGCAACATATAATTGCCTGGGTAGCCCATTCACATATTTGCTATTGTTGTAATAAAAAGCAGTGGTCTAAGGTTGCGTGACCTGCCCTAAATCCAATTTGTTCTGGTTCTAACAGGTCATTTTCAGACTCTCACTCTTCTAACTTTGATAGAAGGTGCCTTGTGTAAAGTTTACCTATAACATCCAGTAAACTTATTGGTCTGGATTTTTTCATTCCCTGTTCTTATAAATAGGTACAATGATGGAAGAGGACCACTCCTGATGGAGCTTACCAGTTCCGTCTACATGAATGAATAAATTGGCTAGAACTGGAGCCCACCAGTCCTGAAAAGCTCTAAGCATATTTCTCCCCAAAGTCTTATTATTCCTAATTGTGAATATTAAAGACTTTATTTCACAGGGGGGGTTACAGGAGGCCAGGGAGATTATAAAGTTGTTGAGTTGGTTGAGGTGGTCTCAGATACATCAATCTTTTGTTCAGGATTGCTGAACGGCTGTGAGAAATAATCTTCTCAGCTATCCTTAGATACATGTGAGTCCAAATCCTGATGGACTCTTCCATCCATTTATCCAAAAAGGTGCCAAAACTTTGACATATCTTTTTGGTTCAGAGCCAAGGTAAGTTCCTGCTATGATAATGATTCTTTCTGGAAGGCAAGCTTTTTCCTTCTGATAAGTTGTTTATAATTATTACAAAGTTCAAAGAAAAACATTGGGAAATAATTATTTGGGGCCTGCTGATACATTTTGAGAGTACACCTAAGTTGTTTTTTCTTATTTAAGCATTCACTGTTAAACCATGTGTTGGAATTTTGTCATCTTCCATTTAAAGTTCTTCTGTTCTTAACCAAAAAGGGATTTGAGGATGTAACTGATTTGTTGTACAGGGCCAAAGCAGTATCAATATCTTTAGCTGCAAGGATTCCATCCCTACGTTTAACTGCCAATTCAGTATTTAACACTTGTTCTATTTGAGATTGGAGTTGTTGTTGTTGTTCAGTCGCACAGTCGAGTCCGACTCTTCGCGACCCCATGGACCAGATTACGCCAGGCCCTCCTGTCTTCCGCTGTCCGCTGAAGTTTGCTCAATTTCATGTTCGTTGCATCGATGACACTGTCTAACCATCTCATCCTTTGCCGTCCCCTTCTTCTTTGACCTTCAATATTTCCCAGCATCAGGGTCTTCTCCAGTGAATGCTCCCTTCTCATTTGGTGGCCAAAGTATTTGAGCTTCAGCTTCAGGATCTGGCCTTCCAGGGAACAGTCAGGGTTGATTTCTTTTAGGATTGACTGATTTGATCTCCTTGCAGTCCAAGGGACTCTCAAGAGTCTTCTCCAGCACCATAGTTCAAAAGAATCTATTCTTCGGCGCTCGGCCTTCCTTATAGTCCAACTCTCACAGCCATACATTACTACGGGGAATACCATTGCTTTGACCATGCGGACTTTTGTTGGCAAGGTGATGTCTCTGCTTTTTATCATGCTGTTTAGGTTTGCCATCGCTTTCCTCCCAAGGAGCAGGCGTCTTTTAATTTCATGGCTGCAGTCACCATCTGCAGTGATCTGGGATCCTAGGAACGTGAAGTCTGTCACTACTTCTACGACTTCCCCTTCTATTTGCCAAGGAGTGATGGGGCCAGATGCCATGATCTTAGTTTTTTTGATGTTGAGCTTCAAGCCCACTTTTGCACTCTCCTCTTTCACCCTGAGCAAGAGGCTCTTTAGATCCTCTTCACTTTCTGCCATCAGAGTGGTATCGTCTGCATATCTGAGGTTATTGATCTTTTCCCCAGCAATCTTAACTCCAGCTTGTGATTCATCCAGGCCAGCATTTCGCATGATGTACTCTGCATATAAATTAAATAAGCAAGGTGACAGTATACATCCTTGTTGTACTCCTTTTCCTATGCTAAACCAATCAGTTGTTCCATATCCGGTTCTAACTGTTGCTTCTTGACCCTTATACAGGTTTCTCAGGAGACATGTGAGGTGGTCTGGTACTCCCATCTCTTTAAGAACCTGCCATAATTTATTGTGATCCACACAATCAAAGGCTTTAGCATAGTCAATGAAGCAGAAGTAGATGTTTTTCTGGTACTCTCTTGCTTTCTCCATAATCCAGCGAATGTTGGCACTTTGATCTCTAGTTCCTCTACCTCTTCGAAACCCAGCTTGTACTTCTGGCAGTTCTCTATCCACGTAGTGTTGGAGCCTAGCTTGTAGGATTTTGAGCATGACCTTGCTAGCGTGTGAAATGAGTGCAATTGTGCGATAGTTTGAACATTCCTTGACGTTGCCCTTCTTTGGGATTGGAATGTAAACTGACCTTTTCCAATCCTGTGGCCACTGTTGTGTTTTCCAAATTTGTTGGCAAATTGAGTGCAGCACTTTAACAGCATCTTCTTTTAAGACTTTGAATAACTCAGCTGGGATACCATCACCTCCACTAGCTTTGTTGTTCGTAATGCTTTCTAAGGCCCATTTAACTTCGCTTTCCAGGATGTCTGGCTCAAGGTCAGTGATTATACCATCGTGGTTGTCAAGGACATCGAGGTCCTTCCTGTATAGTTCTTCTGTGTATTCTTGCCATCTTTTCCTAATCTCTTCTGCTTCTGTTAGATCCCTACCGTTTTTGTCCTTTATCATGGCCAGCTTTGCATGGAACGTTCCCTTGATTTCTCCAATTTTCTTGAAGAGATCTCTAGTCCTTCCCAATCTATTGTTTTCCTCTATTACTTTGCATTGTTCATTCAGGAAAGCCTCCTTATCTCTCCTTGCTGTTCTCTGGAAATCTGCATTCAGTTGGGCAAATCTTTCCTTTTCCCCATTGCCTTTAGCTTTCCTTCTTTCCTCTGCTATGTGTAAAGCCTCATCAGACAGCCACTTTTCTTTTTTGCATTTCTTTTTCTTTGGGATGGCGGTGAGTGCTGCCTCCTTTACAATGTCACGGACCTCTGTCCATAGTTCTTCAGGCACTCTGTCTATCAAATCTAGTCCCTTAAACCTATTCTTCACCTCTACTGTATATTCATCGGGGATGCGATCTAGGTCAAATCTGAATGGCCGAGTGGTTTTCCCAACTTTCTTCAATTTAAGTCTGAATTTTGCAATGAGTAGCTCATGATCTGAGCCACAGTCAGCTCCAGGTCTTGTTTTTACTGACTGGATAGAGCTTCTCCATCTTTGACTGCAAATTATATAGTCAATCTGATTTCGGTGTTGCCCATCTGGTGATGTCCATGTGTAGAGACGCCTCTTAGGTTGTTGGAAAAGGGTGTTTGCTATGACCAGCGTGTTCTTTTGACAAAACTCTGTTAGCCTTTGCCCTGCTTCATTTTGTTCTCCAAGGCCAAACTTTTCTGTTATTCCGGTTACCTTTTGATTTCCTACTTTAGCATTCCAGTCCCCTATGATGATGAGGACATCATTTTTTGGTGTTAGTTCTACGAGCTGTTGTAGGTCTTCGTAGAACTGGTCCACTTCAGCTTCTTCTGCAGCAGTGGTTGGGGCATAGACTTGGATTACTGTGATGTTGAATGGTTTGCCTTGGATTCGGACCGAGATCATTCTGTCATTTTTGAGATTGTATCCCAATACTGCCTTTCTCACTCTCTTGTTGACTATAAAGGCCACACCATTTTTTCTACAGGATTCCTGGCCACAGTAGTAGATATAATGGTCTTCTGAGTTAAATTCGCCCATTCCTGTCCACTTTAGTTCACTGATTCCCAAGATGTCGACGTTCATTCTTGCCATCTCATTTTTGACCACGTCAAGCTTACCTTGATTCATAGATCTTACATTCCAGGTTCCTATGCAGTATTGTTCTTTGCAGCATCGAACTTTCCTTTCACCGTCAGACACATCCACAACTGAGCGTCCTTTCGGCTTTGGCCCAGCCGCTTCACTCTTTCTGGGGTTACTCGTACTTGCCCTCTGCTCTTCCTCAGTAGCATATTGGACACCTTCCGACCTGAGGGGCTCATCTTCCGGCGTCATATCTTTTAGCCTTTTGTTACTGTCCATGGGGTTTTCTTGGCAAAGATACTGGAGTGGGTTGCCATTTCCTTCTCCAGGGGATCACGCTTGGTCTGAGTTCTCTGCTGTGGCCTGTCCGTCCTGGGTGGCCCTCCACGGCATAGCCCACAGCCTCATCGAACCACGCAAGCCCCCTCGCCACGACAAGGCAGTGATCCATGAGGGAGGAGATTGGAGTATGGGGGATTAAATCAAATATCAGCCGCAATTTCAATTTGAGGTTTTGGAAGGATACCAGTTGTCCCATCATTCAAAATGCTTTCAAAAATGCAAATGTGAAACATAAGTGGCTGAAAGTAATCCCCCAACTTATGTATGGTATTCCAATATGCATAAGTGCACTTAATGGCACCACTGAATGTGCTCAATCTAAATTTCTCTGAAAGATCATGGGAATGCTACGCTGTGTACCTTATGCAGCCTTATGTCTAGAAACTGGGTTAAATTCTGTGGAATCTGGTGTGTGGCTTATCACAGTAAATTATTGGCTGCGTTTACATTACAATGTAGACCAAGGGAGCCTTACACAACAAATGCTCACAGAGTCAAACATGTCTAACTGGCTACCACACATTGAGAACAAAATAACTGCCATGGGTATCCCATTGGACTCACTATTTATGCTCGCTTTTATGGGCGCTTTTCAGATGATTAAACGCAGAATCCTTGACATCGAAACACAAAGGCTATGCTGCTTAGCCAACACATCTTGTTCCCCTCTGAACTTTGAGATTCCCCTTATGGTACTTTGCTGCAATTACAAATAGTGTTAGTAGCATTTGTTGTTACAATGAGGGAGTATCCTTGACCTGATTGTAAGGAAGGATTTACTTTCATATATTTTCTGTTAATTTTGAGGGGTCAGTGTATTTCAGCATGTACCACAGTATTTGATCTTCCGGCGGCCGGTTGGGCTGCACTGGTATCTAACTGGCAGTTATCTAGCTCAAAATGATTAGATAAATTGAGCAAGTCATCAACTTGCATTGGAGCAGGTGGCGATTTAGGATTGTTGATCTATTCAGAATGATCTAACTTTGTACTTGACCTATCTACACCATTCTTCATCTATTCAGGGACAATATTTATATCATCCACTATCATTAAATCAACTCTCATCTCCTCCCTGATTGTCCCTTCAGTCTGGTGGTGTATCCTATTAGCTGACAGATCAGTGTTTATATTACTGTTGGCTGGTTTATCATTTAATCTTCTGCTCTTTGCATCCAGTAATGGGGTTGTAACTCGGGACTTGAATACACATGTGACCCATACATTGTGTTTTGACAATAATTGCTTGTGTTTTAAAATAATGGAGGGCAACTCTGCTGAAATGAAAGTTACTACATACCTTGAATTTGGTCTTGATGCTGGTAAAGCATTTCTGTCAGTGAGGTCCCTTAATCTTACTGGAGAGTTATCAGTTTCTCCAAATTAGCTCTGACTTGGGACTTCAGTTCCCACCTGGAGTATGACCACAGGGTAAAGGAAATACTGAAAATACTAAGGAATTCTTCAGCAGATATAAACCTCTGTCCTTAAAGTTGGACTACTTCATTAGCTTTTTCTCTCTCTAACAATTTTTTTTACACTCTTTAACAAAAATTCTGATATATTTGCAGTTTAGAGGAGTCAACAAATAAGCCACAGGTATTAAATACTGCCCTTCTGCCAAAACCCTATAAAACGTGTTCTCTCTCTCTCTCTCTCTCTCTCTCTCTCTCTCTCTCTCTCTCTCTCTCTCTCTCTCTCTCTCTCTCTCTCAAAACTGAAAACAGAAGGGCAGCACCAATCACAGAGCTAAAAACGGCAAAAGGGGTGGGGGGAATCTGCCAGTCCTTCAGAGTTTACAAGTTCTCATTTTAAAAACATTACACACCTGAACAATAAAATATTCTTCCTTATTTGTTCCTCAGCTTCCCCCCTGTTTTTTTGTCTCCTGTAAACTGCCTTGAGAGCCTCTGACTGAAAGGTGGTATATTGGTTAAACATAAAGCTGAAGAAATTAACTCATGTTAACTGTACATAGTAATGTGAAAAATGAAGTATTTACATACCCATGTGCTGTCTCTCTCATACACACACTCTTTAAATTTTGTCACTGTTGTGATTCTTAACTCAAGGTATTCTTCATGCTTGCCTCAAAGTCACCTGTTAGTGCTTGATACCACGTAATTGTCCAAATTGCCCATTTGGAAACCTCTGTGTAATAGATTTGTTGTACTGGGTGCATCTTTGCGCGTATGCATTCCTGTTCTCCAAATCTCTGATTTTTTTATGATCTTGCTCCTGTCCAAGTAATATCCTATTGCCCACTTCCTCCAGCTCAGATTACATCCTGTAATCAAGTTCGTCCTTCTCGTCCTAGCATACTAGGGATTTGTATAGAATCTTCGTTAGCCCTCCCTACTTTATTTGATTCCAGAAATCACTGTGACTTTGTGTAAAAATCCAGTGGAGAGGAAGGCTAGGTTTCTGTACTTTACTTCTTTTGAAATTCATGTAGAAAGAACCTTGTAGTATCTAGTGTGTTTGTGTGTGTGGCTTATGTAGGCCTTTTCCTGCTGATTTTTTCCCCTCTGTGGGTACTCTAAAATAGGGTTGTGCATCTGACAGATTGAAAAAAGATCTGGACAGTGAATCATAAGGCATTATGCTCTTATGGATCTTGTTGAACAGTGCTCAAGTGCAGGCTTGGTTTGATATAAAGTTGGAGATCTGTCTTCCTGTTGTTGTCTATCGTTAGAAAGTTCAGTGATTATGGAAACATAGCAAATGCATTGTCATACTTGTCATTTTAGCTGTGTTTGTGCATGTCTAGAGTTAGAGCAGACATACTAGTTGGCTTTGACAGTTTGATGGGAAGAAAAAGCTAGTGTTAGAATGGCTTAAGTTTCCTACCAATTTAAGAAGAAAACTGAAATAAAAAATGTGTATCGGGCTCATCTGCTCAGCTGCGTGCTGATCCACAGTAGAAGGGAAGAAAAAATACCCCAGTACTCCAAAGGATATTTTACAATATCTAGGAACACTATAGCACAAATACACAGTAATTGAGCAATAATTCCTAGCACCACCTTCTGGACCTGGTCTACCAGATAGGAACCGTACCCCCAGCTCCCATTTCGGAAGCTGCTGTTAAGTCAACTTTTCTGTAGACCTGAAGCCTTACCACCAGGGGTGATACATACTGTCTGTTCATTACGATGTCAATACATGTGGGTGGTAGACAATGTTTGTCCTCAACCTCTCGCCATGGCTTGCAAGTCCGTCTCTCCAGACACTTCATGTTCTGCAGTTTAAAAATTATTTTTAAAGAACATAGAGCAAAGGAATGAGCAGCAGGCAACCTGCTATTAGTTCTGTTGAAAACATGAGGCATTCTTTTGATTGGTTGAGAGAGAGAGAGAGAGAGAGAGAGAGAGAGAGAGAGAGAGAGAGAGAGAACATACAAAGTGCTGAATCAGTGCTTTCTGTATCTATAATGATGGATGCAGTGGTGGCATACATGTATTCTTCACACTGATTTGAACCAAACTTACTCTTTATCATTTGAAGAGCAGAATCCTTCCCCTTGCTAGTACTACAGAGCGACCTGTGTTGGACGTTAAGCTGTGCTCAAACAGTGGAAACAGAAAAGGATGTATGTGATGCTCTTAAACAGCCAAATGACTTTCCTTGCACTCAAGAGAATATTGATTTGTGTTACTCTAGCCTCTTTATTTCCTCTTGAAATGTAAGAAACCAAATGATTATTTAACTGGCGTCCCTTTCTTTCTTTCTTTTTTTGACGGGACGAAAATGTGCGGATATAGTTCACAGGCTGTAGTCTATTCACATGGAATACTTAAGAGAGTCCGTGTGGTGCAGTGGTTAGAATCTTGGACTACAGAGACCTCTTTGAATACCCATTCTGCCATGGAAACTTCCTGAGTGAAGTAGCACATATTTAGCCAAAACTATTTCACACAGTGGTTGTGTAGATAAAACGGAGGAGGGGTGAACCACATGCGTTGCCTTGGGCTCCTTTGAAGAAAGTCGGGATAAAAATGTAAACAGATTCTTGCATGTTGTTCAGCTGATGAATGAACATTCCTCTTTCTGATATGATATGCAGGAGGGGTTATACAACCAGAACATAAAACTGATTTAAAATCTCTTATTTTAAAAGTTACTAAAAAACAAACAAAAAAAGAGCTGGCTTTAAATGTGAATTACAAAGTACAGCAAAAAAAGCTCTTTCAAAAGCAGGAATATGAGCATCAGCATGAACACATCTTGGTTGGAGCTGATGTTAAAAGGTTTTATCTTTTTTCCTACTTCTTGGCAGTCAATGGTGGCCTTTCTAAAGGATCCAGAAGGCGTGCCATTGTGGGAAGAGGATCCTGAAGCCAAAGACGTTGTCCATGTGGACAGTGAGAAGGTATGTCAACTGGAATTATAATTAATTCTGTAGATCCCAGAATAAGAACCAGCAATATTTGCAGATGTTTGGTGCAGAAGGTAGGTTGGAGATTTTTTTAAAAAATAGATGATGTTATTTTTATTTTTCTGAAACTTCATTTTTCTGATACTCCTAAATTTCTCCAAGGCCAGCATAACTGCACATGCAGGAATATTTCTAGTGCGCCTGTGAAGTAGCAATGAATTGGAGATGCCTTGTGAAACGTGGATTGCACATCTCCTGTGGCACTGCAGAGGTTTCTAGAATGAATCTCAGCTGATAAAATTATTGCCCATTGCAGCTTCTGGTATAGCAACATTAGGCTTTACAGAATGGGAATGATGAAGTGGTGGTGTAGTGGTTAAGAGCGGTGGCCACTGATTTGAAGAACTAGGTTTGATTCCCCACTCCTCCATATGAAGCCCACTGGTCGACCTTGGGCAGGTCACAGTTCTCTCAGAATTCTCTCGGCCTCACCTACAAGGTGCCTGTTGAAGGGAAAGGCAGGGAAGGCGATTGTAAGCCGCTTTAAGACTTCTTGGGGTAGAGAAAAGTGGGGTATAAAAACAAACTCTTCTTCTTATCTACAATGTTTGGGTCTTCCAATCCTTGGATTATCCCACAGCCTATGTGTATTGATTACACAGTTTGCATAAGGAGGATTTTGATGTGTTAAATTAGTATTTAGAAGCAATGTGAGCTTTTACCTGCTACAAAACGAGCTTCTTGAAAGGTACTCCTTGGCCTAAGTGGATAAATAGAAAGTTAAGGTATTGTGGTTCTCCTAATATTCCACAGCCAAAAAATTCCATGTTCTTTTAAAACCCTTGCAACCTAAATTGACATCATTAAACAATTGCACCCCAAATCTAGGAGCAAGTAGGACTTCAGGGATTTATGGCAGGAGCTTCTGACCTCTGTTAAACCTGTGGGAACATCAGGAATGTTAAAAAAGGTGCCCCAACAAACTGGCCGCCATGGGATGCAAATCCCAAAATGTTAGGCGGTACTGCGGAATTTTACGAGGGTTCGAGCCTAGCATCTTTCTTTGATGAAGGCACCTGTTTCCAAGTGGGTGTTCCCGACAGATTCAAAGGTGGTGCCTTCTGAGCTCTTTAGAAGTACTGCCTTACACCAGTGGAGTAGAGAAAAGCCAGGACTGAGTCTTTTCTATGGGGAACAAATCTAGGAGGCATATTAATAAGCGCCATGGCACCCACAGGTTGATAGGTTTCAATGAACATTAAAAGGTTAATAAAGACTTCTGAACACCACTATAAAAGTGTTGGGGAAAATAATGGTCAATATATTCTTCACTGTCAGTGTAAATAAGTGAGGTGCTTGAATTTTTTAATACATTACCACAGGCTATAAATGTAGCTAAGATTTCCTTAGCCACCAAATTATGTCTCGCTATTTAACAGTGTTTTAACCATAAAAGCTGATAAGTTTTAAATTATAGTACTACTTTATTTTCAAACTATGCATTCTTATAGTACTTGCTGTTCTTTCCCTGGTAGCAATTGGAGCACCATGCTGCATTATTTTCCCCCACTCTATTGGTTTTTAATTTTAATTGATTGAGCTCCAGCTGGTATTTCATAGAGAGTCATTTGAACTTCTTTGCTTTCATTCTGGCATTAGGAACAGTTATTTTGGCATTCACTTTCTGTAAGAAGATTAATTTTTAATGTTCACCTTTCTGTTCTCTGTTACAAGTTCTCTAGGGGTCATTTTCAATTTAAAAATTCCATCTCGCTGTCCCCATCACAGTGCCTCTGAAATCTCCGTTCTTGTGGCCCCCTCATTGCCCTGGATTGGCTTCTGTTAAAAGGAAGCAAGCTTGATTTTTAAAATTTATTTAATTCAGTTCTTAATAAGAAAGGAGTGTGTCATGTACCACTGAAGAAAATAGTTCCTAACACCCAGCTGTGAACTGAGACTGCATACCATATGAGGCACCCTAATAGCAATGGCTTCAAAGGTGACAGCTGTTTGGCAGACACTGGGCTGCTATATGCTTTATATCTCCTGCCACGTTAGCACCTTTATATTGCTTGTAGTGACCCTCAAAGTCCTAGAGTATCTTTATAAGCTATAAAGGAGATGATTCAAGGTCAAGGTCAAGGTTCCCTTGCTCGAAAGCCAGTCGAATCCGACTCTAGGGTTGCGGTGCTCATCTCCGTTTCAAAGCCGAAGAGCCAGCGCTGTCCAAAGATGTTTCCGTGGTCATGTGGCCGGCATGACTAAACACCATGGCGCATGGAACGCTGTGACCTTCCCACCGAAGTGGTACCTATTTATCTACTTGCAATTTCTTGCTTTCGAATTGCTAGGTTGGCAGGAAAGAAGATGATTAGTAGGAGAGAATTCAGTATTTATTTTCAATAACATACAGACCCATGTTTTTGTAGTTATAAAGCTGGCTCAGAGAGCTCTCTGCCCTAATGCAAGCCAGGTCCATCCATCCCTCATGTTTATAAATATTTTAAATTAAGTTTATCATCCTGTGCAAGCCGAGCCCCATCGTCCTTCAAGCAGAGTGCAGGCATACTGCAGAAATGTTCCTTGTGATTCAAGCAACTTCCCTTGTGACTGGGGCAATATTGGGCTCTTCCGTTTGCAAAGCTGTTGAACCAAGCCGCTGTTGAACCAAGCCTATGGCGATTTCATCCCTTGGGGTTAATGGCATGTTGCTCTAATCGTGTCAAGAGCAGGACAGACCAACAGACTGGAAGGCTTCCGTCTCAGTCTTTATCAATGGCAGGTTAGGCTTTGCTCCCCAAGAGCTACTTCCTGAAGCAGCAGTCTTTTGCAGCCTACTGCAATCGACACTGGTGGTAAACCTTGACAGCATCCCCAAGTCCTCTGAAAATATCATTCCTGTAGGTGTGTGTGTTTTACATGAAATTTGTGAGGCTCAGTTTCTTCAGTTCAAGGTTTCAATGAAACATGCTTTCCCTTTGGATTTTAAGGAACTTAAAAGGCTTCTGAAGAAAGAAGATAGGCCCTTGCTGCTGATGTTCTATGCCCCTTGTAAGTATGCAAAATGTCTTTGTTAAGGTCCCATTGCTAAATTATACTTTTAATGCATCCCAAATCAATGCCATGAGTGCAGTCAGGGCTTTTTTTGTAGAAAAAGCCCAGCAGGATCTCATTAGCATAATAGACCACACCCACCAGCAGAAATTTATTAGCATATTAGGTCACACCCCATGACAACACAGCTCATTAGCATACCAGGCCACACACCCCATGTTACCAGAAGTGTGGTCATGCAGCCACACCTACCTTTTGCTTCTTATTCTGTTTACTTTGTTGTCAGAACCCAGGGCTTTTTTGTAGCAGGAACTCCTTTGCATGTTAGGCCACACACCCCTAAGGTAGCCAATCCTAATGAGTTTCTGCTGTTGGGTGTGGCCTATTATGCTAATGAGTTCCCACTGGGCGTGGCCAACTCGGGAGCCAGCCAGAACTCCGTTCCTGTGCGTTCCTGCCCAAAAATAGCCCTGGGTACAGTGTTATAGTTTTTTCACTTAATATTCTTCCTTGTTCAGTTCTTATTCCAGATTTCAGCATAAACGTTAGAAAGTGGTGCCAGAATATTTCAAAATACATATGTTTCCGTCCAGTTGAATTATTGAGAGAGAAACCCATGCTCGTACTCTAGGCACAGGTTTACACCAGATGCATGGTTTTTGAACAATGTTTTTTAAAAGCCTGGAATATCCAGTCAGTACTTTCCTAGAACAGTCGTTCATTTCTGGATTTAACCCACCTGAGAAACAAATTAATCTGAAATCACAGGCCCTACCGGATTGGTGGACTACAAACTGAAAATGAGGCTAAGAATGTTCAGGGTGCTGAGTGAGGAGGCAGAAGATGTAATAGTAAGGGACTGGTTAGAAATGAATCTTGTGGGACTTGTGAGAACTCCAGTGATGACAGGAATTGCTTCAGCAGTTTACATATTCTAGGTTGTATCGAAACTAAACTTTCCCTTAATGAAAGGCATTTCTACCGGTGGAATGGAACTTTCCTGTATCCTGCTGCTATCCACTAACCTCCCTGAGATGCTGCTTTTGGTGGATGGGGTACTCAGAAACAGCATGAGGGGCAAATGGAAGGGGCAAATTACCCCCCCTTCCACTGATGGAAAACTTAAGTCACAATTCCACCCTCTGTATTAAGCTGGCTTTTCCTCCCTGATGGCTGCCGACTCTTCAGTGAACTTACAAGAAGATTAGAGAGAGTGTTGTGACTTGAACTGTACATTGTAGTAACACTGAATAGCCTTGGGCTGCGCTTTCTGCCTTCTCTGACCAGCATCTAAGAGGAGTGAAAAGGTTTTGATCTTGATCAGTTCAATTGAGTTCAGACTCATGGACTGACAGATACTCTGGTTAGCCATTGATCTTAGAGAGGTCACAGGAGTTACTGAGACTTCCTTTTTGGCGTATTTGTATGTCCTGACAAAGTATTGTGATGGTTGATTGCTAATCCTAGAGGGAAGATTATCAGGTCTCCATTAGAAGTAATTATGGTCCTGCAACTTCACATGCAGTTATTGCATAAGTTAAAGCTTGTGATGTCCTTGCTTATAGGGGAAATGGTTTTATCTTTAAACACTCTCTGAGTACATAAACTTGGTAGTTTTATGCTGCCACCAGGAATTAAAAATTCTAAATCTCTCTCTTTTGGTAGTATGACCTAGGGTCTGGGCACTTCAGAGGACTATGTGGTCCTGAGGAAGTACTGTACTGATTTCTGAGATAAGTTTAAAAAAATTATTTATTTAATAAAGAACAAAATAGGTTTCTGGTTATTTTGAACAGTTGCTGAAGAAAGGAACTTGTAAATATAACTGGCAAAGCTTGGTGCTACAAACAGTCTCTCAAACTCCAAACTCCACTCTGACAGGCT
This sequence comes from Gekko gecko, assembly GCA_029375565.1. Lineage (NCBI taxonomy): Eukaryota > Metazoa > Chordata > Lepidosauria > Squamata > Gekkonidae > Gekko > Gekko gecko. Next base: position 70,254,660 of record JAPDNY010000003.1, on the reverse strand, counting down.
TATACACTCAGTATATTCTATCTCTCATATATATAGCTACACAGGCTAGTCTCTTTGTTTTATTCACACTGAATAGAATCAACATTCTTAGTCACACAGACTAAACTGTTGGTCTTAGTCACACAGACTAAGTCACACACACAGATGTTCTCTCTTCAAACTTCACATACAGAATCTCTGCATAGAGACAAACACAGATTCCTCTCAGAACATCTCTCACACTCTCTGTCAGCAGCCAATCAAATCACACTTGTCACCCTCTCACTCTTCTCATATTACGGCCATCAAACTAAACATTTAAAGGAACACACACACACCAAAACATGGAATTATTACAAAGCTTTGGACATGAATTCCTAGCAAGGGCAGATTCACAGGTACTTGCCTGATATTTTAAGAGCAGGGTGTGTCTGTGTCTGTGTCTATTTCCCTCAGTATCGGTCAGAATGTGATGGTTTAATTTTGATATGAGTGAAAATGGAAATAAATAAATAAATAAATAAATATGTGTGTGTGTGTGTGTGTGTATATATGTATGTATGTGTGTGTGTGTGTATATATATATATATATATATATATATATATATATACACATATTGGAATTTAGCTGTAAGGTTTTGAGTATGTGCAATAAATCTGTCTGTCCTCTTTAAAAAAATGCTGTTGTCTTAGGTGAAACATTTGGTATGTTTCTTGCTCTGATTACCCTAAGATTCATATACAATTCTCATCTTGCAGCATGGTGGTGTTTTTCTCTGTTGCCTCCTGCCTCTCTCTTCAGCAATTGCCTTGGTTGGTCTTACATTGAACATTCTCCATTCTATAATTTAATACCTTGGTTATGTAAAATAGATGGATTAGTAATCCAGGTGGGCTCTTTTCATCACGTGAATGCAGTACTAATAAACGGGAACTGATATTGCACACGCTCAGATCACATCTCAGCCAGCATATCAGTTTATTTTCTGTGTTCACCTTTCATTATGATGTTTTCAGGCCAAATGCATGTTACACATCCTCTCATGAATGTTCCTAACATCAGAACAACACCATCTCCCACCAAACCCACAAAAATCAACCTATGCATATGTAACAAGAGTTACATTAGGTGCTTACCAAGTAATGGTAATTATTCGAGCAAGCTTCATGCTGAAAGGAAAGGACATAAAACTCCAGGGTTTCTCCAAGAGAATATTACTGAGTGAAACCTCATGACATCAAAACAAATTCTCAGGTAATACAACTGTTATGTAGGGCAGGGGAGTCCGCTCAGAGGTTTACCAGCAAGACACCTAAGTAAAAAATGCAATATCTTTCATGAGTATTATCCAACTTGGCCTTGAAGTTGCCAACTCTGGGTGTCAACTCTGGGTGCAATTCTGGGTTGCCAACTCTGGGTGGGCAAATTCTGGAGGTGCCACCTGGGGAGGGTGGGGTTTGGGGAGGGGAGGGACCTCAGCTGGGTATAATGCTATAGAGCCCACCCGCCAAAGCAGCCACTTCTTCCAGGGGAATGGACCTCTCGTCTGGAGATCAGCTGTCACTCTAGGGGATTTCCAGACTTCACCTTGAAGTCAGCATCCCTACCTACAAAACATCTGCTAGATCTGGTTGCCAGGTCCCCCCGATCACCAGCGGGGGGAGAGGGGATAAAGCTGCCAGCTCCAAGTTAAGAAACTCTGTTTGTAATTCTGGGAGCATTCCGGGCCCAATCTGGACATTGGCAACCCCATGTTAACTGCAGCACAAAGAAACCCAAGTTGGTGCAGGACTTTATGGCACACCTAAAGAGAAGCACCACCGTGTACCAGGCTTAGGGTTGTCAGGTCCCCTGGTCACTGGTAGGGGATGGGGTTGCCAGATCTGTGTTGGGAAACTCCAGGAGATTTGGGGTGGAGCCTGGAGGGGACAAGGGCCTCAGTGGGGTACAAGACCATACAGCCCACCATCCTAAGCATCTGTTTTCTCCAGGGGAGCTATCTCCAAACTACAGAGACCAGCTGTAATTCCAGGAGCCACATGGAGGCTGGTATCCAGTTGCCACATGGAGGCTGGGATCCTGACAAATCCATTATTTCTACCGAAGGATTGTAATTGGCCACAAGAGCCCTCTAGGGGAGGGGGCCTTCCTTTGTGCCACATTCTCTTTGCCCAGCCAAGGTTCCCGGCTCTATCTTACACCTCCCAAACCAGCCCAGCTCTTGCGTGTGGCGGCACATCTTTTCTCCCACCCAGCATTTAGCAAAGCCTAGCCCGTTTCCTGCGATGGCTCCTCTCCAGCTTCTGGAGGCAGGGCCAAGCCCAGAGATATGATGCGAGTCCAGGGCGGCACTCGCATGTTACAGTTACGTGCCTGCACAGTCCTCTTCTTTCTTGGGGCTGTGGCCGGCTGGCAGCAAGCCAAACATAGGCTGAGACACACTTCCCCTTTCCGGGCAAGCCAGGCAGGCGCTTTGCAAAGAGGGGGGAGAGGGAAGCTGTTTGGTGAGGGAACAGGGCACATTTGGGAGGGGGTGTTGCCATTGTGGCCCCCCATGGCCATGGGCCTGTACCATACCAGGATTTTCCCCTTATGTACATGTACTGTTGGCCAGAAGTTTTAGGGAAGGAACATATTACCTGAAACCTGTTGGAAATATGTGTGTTGCACGGTCTGAATTCAGTCAATATAGGGTTAAGGTGTTTACCTTGCATGCTATTGGTTTGACTGACCTGGAAGGGAACCTAGCACAAAGCCAATGGTGAGAAAGCCTGGGAAACTGAAGTCTATTTACTAACAATCATTGGATAATGCATTCAGGTGATTTCCTTCTAGGGGTCAAGAAGAAAGAAGAATCTCACCGACTGGTCTGTCTGTTGTTGCAAGCATGTCGTCTTAAGTGTTTGTTGTTTTGTAGATTTCCCGTGTACCCTTGCCTTTAGAAGTAAAGATTTTTACACAGAAAGAAAATGCCTTCTTTCCAGTGAACAAAGATCCTTTGCAAGCTCTGAATATTTAAGTATTTTTACCATATTTTCCAACGAGATTGAGGTCTCTCTGGATGGTCCAAGGGCAAGCACAGCTGAGGTCCAAAGATTAAAGCAGGGTGCCGGCTAAGTAAAGAGAAAAAGCCTGCAACACAGTTGGAGGGGTGTTCAGATAATGGGAGTCCTGAAGACTTTCCACTGATCTGGGATGGTCTTTTTATGGGGAAGAGTCCCATAGCTGGACATGAGAACCCACTTTCCCAAGAACATGATTTAAAAGGTAAAGGCAAAGGTTCCCTTGCTCGAAAGCCAGTCGAATCTGACTCTAGGGTTGCAGTGCTCATCTCCGTTTCCAAGCCGAAGAGCCAGTGCTGTCCGAAGACGTTTCCGTGGTCATGTGGCTGGCATGACTAAACACCAAGGCGCACGGAACGCTGTTACCTTCCCACCGAAGTGGTACCTATTTATCTACTTGCAATTTCTTGCTGTCAAACTTTGGTGGGATAAAGTGGGAAAAATACTTTGATTAGTTTATTGTGAGCCAAGTATGCATGGGTACAAAGAGCCTGGGTGAGACAACATGATTAACATACTTTAATTAAATAGAAGTGAGCCAGATCTGCATTGACTCAAAAGTTTGGGTGAGTCAAGATGGCTCCTGAAACAGGATGGAGCGTAAAGTAATGACTTGGGTGCCCTTCTTGATTGAGCAAAAAAAAAAAAGGAGTAGGGGGCGAGATGAACCAGGGGTTGGCTAATGAAGGGAGGCCTTATTGTTACTGAGAACTCTGAGCTGGGGGAGACTGCACTTAATCAGTGTGTGATGCCAGCACACACTGGAGCTACGGTGGCTCAAGTGGTTAAGACACTGAACTGCAGGCTGTGGAAGGTCAGTAGTTCAGCAGTTCGAGACCCAGGTGCCGCATGATGGGGTGAGCTCCCGTCTCTAGTTCCAGCTCCTGCCAACCTAGCAGTTCGAAAGCAAGAAATTGCAAGGAGATAAATAGGTACCACTTTGGTGGGAAGGTCACAGCGTCCCGTGCGCCTTGGTGCTTAGTCATGCCGGCCACATGACCACGGAAACGTCTTCGGACAGCGCTGGCTCTTCGGCTTTGAAACGGAGATGAGCACCGCAACCCTAGAGTCGGATTCGACTGGCTTTCGAGCAAGGGAACCTTTGCCTTTACCTAATGCCAGCACACCATGCCTCTTTCCCGGGCTTTCATGGCTGTATCTCAGGTGCCTTCATTAAACTTCCTAAGTTCCAGAATCCCCTAAAAGGAGGTGCCTATTAAAACAACTAAATCCAAAATAAGAGGGGAATCCCACTGACTAAAGGAGGCCTTAGCTGGATAAGGGGGCGAGGTCTTTACTGGTGGGGAAAACAGGAGTGCAGGACTCACAACCCCACCCGGCTCAATAAGGCTCTGTGGTTTCAGAGAGAGAGAGAGAGAGAGAGAGAGAGAGAGAGAGAGGCTGTTCCAAAATAACTCTAATTTATTGAAGTATATTGAAAACCGTAATGCAAAAATATTCAAGCAAATATCAATTTCAGTGTTCATCATATTAGAAAACATAAAAAGCCAATCAGGGCCGGCCCCAGGTGTCTGGGCGCCCTAGGCAGGACAGCCTGGAGCGCCCACCCCACCGGGGATGCCAACCTCCTGGTGGGGCCTGGAGATGGCCCAGTGCCGTTTTCCTGGGCGCCTCGCAGGGTTAGAACGCCTGCCCCTTCCCTCCTAGCGGCGGCGGCGGCTTTTCTGGGTGCCTCGCAGCTGCGAGGCACCCAGGAAAGCCGGGGCTGCCGGCACTGGGCGGGAAGAGGGGCTTTTTACTGGGGGGGCGGGGGGCATTTTGGTGCCCCTGCAGGGCCGGTGCCCTAGGCGAGCTGGCCCTGAAGCCAATACTTATAAACAAAGAGTGCACTTATATCTTATTTAGGAATCCGCATTCCGGCCATCGGTCAAGACCTAACGATGGAGGTGTTGGCAGAGAGCCCTGAACGACGGCGGACACTGATATTATATAAAAGAGAAATCCAGAGTAGCTGTCAATTAAGAAATGACAAAACCCAAATCCTTGCCCTCACTGACCAGAGGAACTCTGCTTAGAATGAACTCATAGTCTTTTAGGTTAGAACACCCTCCCTATGTCAAGGCAGGATTCTGGAGCCACCCGCCCTGATATCTCAATTGTTTTGACTTCCAGGCTGAACTCAGAAAAGCAAACAGTTCTTTTAGAGCAGAGTGCATTTTCAGAACAGAGGGTATCGTCCGGCCTGAGAAAGGCATATAGCAATAGCTAATCCTTCTGCAAAGCCTCATGAGAGAGAGAACCAAACGGAGAGGCATAAGTTAATTCAGGCTGCTATACAGAAATGCCCCAGGCTCACTTACATTTCTGCCACACTTACTACATGGGAAATTTAAATACAAAATATGGTAAATGTTGCCATATCAAGATACATCGCTAGTTTCCTAGAAATCGTGTTGGTTTAAGGAAGACAGTGAACACACACATACACATGAAGCTGCCTTGTGTTGAGTGTGACCATTGGCCTATCAAGGTCACTGTTGCCTACTTTGAATGGGAGCCCCTCTCCACGGTCTCATGTTGAGGTCTTCCACTTTACCCACTACCTAATCCTTTGGAGTGGACACAAATTGAACCTCAACTTTCTGAATGCAAATCAGATGATCTTTCGCTGTCCCCCATGGAAATTGTTAACAGGTTCCCAAATAATGGCATGACTTTGTTTTTTAATGATTTTGTGTGTGTGGTGGCGCTCATTAACAGTGGCATTGTCTGCATGCTGTTTCGCGACTTTTGGAGATGCAGCATAACATTCAGGCTGGGTTTAGTTCTTCATTCTAGTCATTGATTATGCTTGACGTCTATGGCATGGGTGTTGCAGGGCATGACCCTTCCAATCTGACGGCTTTTGTGCAAGTATCTTGTGAAAACAGCCATTTGTTCCTTGAGACTTCTGTGGTCTGTGATATCAGTGACAGCCCTCCAACAGGGGTAGTCTTTCCGCAGGAGAAAACACACCCTATCACCCCAGAGAACCTTTGAACCATGTAACAGCACTGCACCCCAATAGCCAGGCTTGGCATGAGAGGTGGCATACTTATAAGACTAAGAGACATTGTCTTGTCAAGAGACACAGGTTCACGACAGGGTTAACACTATTGCCAAAATTCCTCCAAGTATTCCCCAACCCCCGCCTTCCTCCCTACTCCTTTGTGGAACAAAAAGCTGGACATTCACTGCCTCTGGCCTCAAGGTTTCACAACTAATGGCTAAGATGCTGCCTATTGTTTGCCAGGAGGCAGACAGAAGGACAAAGCATCTAGCCCATCTTCTTTGGTATGAATGGATTATGTTTGTAAGCAGCGTCCTGTCTCAAATCCTGTCACACTATGGATTCAGCGGTATTTCTCCCTTCTGGCTAATCACGTCGTTCCTGTCAGACTCTTCCAGTTGTTTGTCCTGCGTCTGCGTTTCCCCTGCTTTATTCCAGGCTATCGAGGAAAACATTAACTTTCAGGTTCAATTGAATAATCACCATTCGTACACCTGTTAGGAAACATCTCACCTTTTGTGATGAGTACTTGCGAAATTCCAGACACTTCTTTTGTCCAGCAACATGAATCCCATCTCACCATCGTCCCACTAGCTCATCAAAGTCACCATACCCTCAGGATACATTTTGGGGTATAAATATACCCAGTCCGCCACATGCCCAGTGGGATTAAGCTTGGGTGCCCAGAGAAGCTATCACCCCTGATATCAGGCCTTTGCGCATGTCACACTGGTCATTGGCATGTGCCTCCTTTCCCCCCAGACCTCAGGCTTAGCCAGCTCCTCAAGATCCGTAACGTATCACCCGCAGAACTCCCCCTTCCCTCCTATTTGTCCACAACCTCCATTTCTTTCCGGTCTCTTGTGTGTATCCTCTTCAATCTGTGTGTATGTTTAAATTCTGCTATTTTTTCTATAATACATTTATTCTCTTTTAATATTGGCCCGGTTCTTGGCTCCAAAATAGGGTTCAAAGGGAAAGATCTCCGTAAACCCTGGTAGCCAGATCTCGCTCTATACCCCACCTCTCGCTAGCTCTGACTTTTGCTAAATTCCCCTAATAAGAGGCAAACATCTTAAGCAAAGCTGTTGGGTAACACTGAATACTGCTGACACAGCTGCTGCTTATGATAACTTCTAATAGCTCTACAAGACTTCATGTTTTTTTCCTCCATGCAGATTTACTCTTAACCACCTTTCTTTTAAACTTCTGGAGGCGCTTCAGCGTATACGGATTTATCTCAATGGCCTTGCTGTTTTCCTGGCTCACAGTATGTGTCGCAACCTGCTGTCTTGTATCAGTTTGAAGCTCTAATACCTGCTTTAAGCCTATATAAATCATTCCTTCAGGGAGACTCCAAAGCCCAGAATGCCTTCATAATTTTACTTCCCTAGCAAGTAACAGGTTTTCCCCAGCAAAGTCCTTTCCTTTATTATATATCATCTGACCTTTCAGTCAGATTGAATGGTTCCCCTAGATGCTCCCCTTCTTTGCCTCCTTCCTGTTTTCTTTCCTTTGAAGTAGCAAAACAGCTGCTAGCATTTGAGTGTGCAATGTTTTTCTTCTCTCTTGACGATTGCAAAGGTGCCACGCTTACTTTCTAGCAGTTCTTTTGCTTTTTTTCTGTCCTCCTGTTTCCAGTCTACAAATTTAGTAAGGGCAATGTGACATGGTACTCTTCCAGGTATGCCCAAGAGGAAATTAAGCCATTTGTAGCAGTTTAAACTATGGGTGCATGCAAATTATTTCTGTCTTGAGTTCCTCCTTGGATTTTAATGCTCCCAAGTTGCCTGATCTTGCATGTACAACTGCACAATTTGGACTTCTATGTTTTGTTCTATGTGTCACTTATGTGCCTTTTGCTAACTGTTTTCAGTTTTTTTTCTTTATAGGTTAGCATTATGTAAGAGTGCATATGTGAGTTTCTTACACTGTAAGACAAAAAAGAATGCCAGTGTGATCAGTGCCTGCTAGCATGTATGGCCCTAGGAATCAGCCATGAGCAGTGCTCCCTCTAAGCTGTTGAGCCTTGTGAGCAAAAATTCTACTTTGTGAGCTACTGGCATTAAAGTCGTGAGCGAGCAGTTTGGCTACCGCATGAATTAGTTTGCTCTGGAGCCATCCTTCCTGAACTGAGACCAAAATGTTTGAGCCGGAGGATAAAAAACTGTGAGCTAGCTCACACTAACTCAGCTTAGAGGCAACGAAGGTCACGAGTTGGTCATCCTGCATTTCAGGACCCCTAGACCCTAACCCTGATCTGGGTAGCCCAGGCTAACCTGAACTTGTCAGATCTTAGAAGCTAAGCAGGGTTGGCCCTAGCCAGTACTTGGATAGGAGACCTCCAAGCAGGCCTGTAGCCAGGATTTTATAATTCAGGGGGCCTTTATATAAGTTAGGGGGCACAAAATAAAATAAAATAAAAAATTATGAAACTCACTTTTGCAGCATTCGCACTCTGCCTGCCTACCCCGGGAAGCAAGGTGTGGTTGAGAAAGAGGAGGCGGTGGGGAGTCCTCTGGGCACGGGGGAGCTGAGGGCTGAATGGAAGTGGGGGGCCTTGGCAGGAAGTCAGGGGGCCAGGCCCCGAAATGCCCCACTGTATCTACAGGCCTGCCCCCCAAGGAAGACCAGGGTAGAGCCAGGCAATGGCAAACCACCTCTAAAGTCTCTTGCCTTGGAAACTCCACGGGAATTCCATAAGTCAGCTGTGACTTGGCAGCACTTTCCACCACCAGACCCTAACACTGCCCATCCCTTTTGTGAAAACTCCACGGGAATTCCATAAGTCAGCTGTGACTTGGCAGCACTTTCCACCACCAGACCCTAACACTGCCCATCCCTTTTGTGCTCTGTTTAACACCTAAAAAGAGCACCGGTTTAAAAGGAGTGTTTTTGTTTTTTGTTTTTTAAATCTCCTCCTATTTACTTAGCAATGTGTTCATAGACTTTGCGGTATACTGTAGTGGAATGACTTGTCCATGTCCATTTTTTACTGTCGGGTCCGTCTTCAAAGCCTTAGATCAGAAGCTTCTGGGTCCTCATGGAGGCTCTTAGAATTATAGCTGTTCTTTAGTAGTCAACCTGACGCCAGCTCTACTGATCTCTTGATGTCTACGTGCTTAATTTGATGCAAAGTGTTTTGGCAAACTGCTGAAGACTGACTTAGTCTAAATCAAGCCTGTGTAGCCTGTGAGTAGGTCCTGGGTTGAGGGAGACCTTGAAGGAGGAACCTATCCAACAAGAAGCAAACCAATTATTCAGTCAAATACCACAAACTTTAACAAAATGAATAAACTAGCACAAGCAGATCGATAGTGAATTAAGAACAGGATAAAATAAGACTGCGGTGAAGAATGGCTATGAAAATCAAGGCTTGTGCATTCCTAACTATCTGTGCTTCACATTATTCAGGTTATAGACCTTGCAGGTCTCTTGTTAATGGTGTATTCCAGCAACTTGTCTTGTAAATCAAGTTCCTGCCACTTGGCGAAGCAGGGGTCATGGTCAGTCCAGCATAGTCAAGGTTGCACTGGGGTTTGCACATGGGTCCCTCTCTCCCACCTTCTTGGAATCAAACCAATACAGCAACAATAGCCCAATACATCTCACTGGCATCTCAGAAGGGGAATTGTCCCTATTTGGCTAAAGACTGGGCATGAAGTCCACGCTCATCTGTACTTGCTAAGAGGGAAGGCCCCACCAGTGTGTCTGCCTGGACCATTGCCTTAACAGTCAAGCACGTACTGCTTCAGTGTCCACTTTTCTCAGCTGCTTTCCAAAAAGTACAGTGCAGTATGACATAAAGGCTGCTGAGCCAAAAACCTTTAAGATACCTTCCTGCCTATATCCAGCTACTGTCAGTTTCACCAGTTACACTTCTTGGTTAATTGGCCTAGCTTCGTCACCCCTTGATTGATCCCCCAAGAGTCCCCCAGCAAGGTAGGCAAAGCAAGGCAACTTGGAAATAATTAAGGTTCTCTCTTCAGCAGAGGTTTGGCTGGCAGGGTCTGTCTCCTCTTCTGACTCAAGAGCATGTTAGAAATCCCTCTGTGGCATTTTCCATTTTTTCCTGTAAGAAACACTGTTCACATCATGTTCAGCTTAACAGGAGGATTTGGAGTTGGGAGCCAGATGGGGCTCGCAAGCCGTGAATGAACCACCTGTACTTTCAAAGATAAATCATTTTGTTATGTACATGTGTATCGTAATTCAAAATTGGAATAAATGGTAAAGGACCCTACTATGATAGAGATATAATTTTGATTGAACTAAGTCTTAGCTTCCTGGAGAGGCATTTTTAAAAAATCTAGACTAAGAATAAATGCATTTTTTTTCTTTGGAGGCTGAAATGACCAAAATCTTCACTTTATGTTTTAAAAAGTTTTTTCCCCCTTCTCTTGGGGCAGAGAACAAGCAGGGAGGGGGAAGTCAGTCAATAGCTTTCCAGGTTCACCTCAGATACCTCTTAAGAAATGCTAATTGGTCTAGCTGGAGACAATAGGAGGGTCCAGTCACCCTCCCAAGCAAGGAACAGAGATTTGGAGGAATTAAATACTAGAGAGACTTCAGGAAGAATCTCCAGGAAGAATCTCCAGGAAAAGCTTCTCTGACCTGGCCTGACCTGGTCAGTGGGTGGGGAAAAGAGAGGTAATAAAATGAGCAATGAGGAAGGTCTCTTGGGTACTGAGTTCTTCAGAGCAGACAGAACTCTTAACTGAAGTCTGGAGGAGGTGGCTGTTAACCATAGCCTGGCCTGAAGAGCTGGAGGAAGCTTTAAGGTAATGGTAACTCTTTAGAGATCTACAACATCCTAAACTAAGGAGCCCGTCATATTTTAAAATCAGATAGGGCATGTATAGAGAGAGGGACAGAGGAACTGTGGTTTACTCATTTCTTTTGAATCCCTTGCTCAGTTGGGTGCTGTGCTAAAAGTATGCTTGTGAACATTTTCTCTTTAATAAATACTTTATAACTTTGGATGCTGGTAGTGGTTCTCTGTACCACATAGACCTCCAGTGTCTTGGACACACTATTTTAAAAGGAGTGCCGGGGGAAGGCAGGCAGTTGGCAAGTGGCTATTCCTCTAGAGGCACACAAGGCAGTAAATAGTCCCCATGGTGACCAGGCACTGGGCAGTGGGAAACACAGAAGCAAGGCCTTAGAACTTTGAAGGGAAGCTGGGAGTCCAGACAATCCCAGCAGACAATTCCTTACAGAGGTTAGGTGGTGTCAGTGGTTACTCGAGAGAGAAAGAAAAGCCTCTTCAGGTGTTGGGAAAACTTTGGAGGGCAGGGTAGAACCAGGCCCGCAGGCCAGAGCGGGCCCGTTCTGCCACATAAACAATGAAAAGAGAAAGAGACAGAGATTAATAACTCCACTAACTCATGTCCTTCTGCACAATTCCTATCGTTCAACCAAGATGCAACAAGAGACAGTATTATAGCATAATATAAAATGCACAGAATTATTCTCATTCAGTCCATAGAATTTTCTCTTGGACAACAGTTTATTGAATTCAATATAAGTACAGAAATTAGGAACATTACAAGTTTAGGACGACATTTAACAACTATTAATGAAACGTATAGGCTACTGGAATAGAGAAGGCAGTGATAAGCTGTAAACATCACAAATACAGTAACAAGAGCTTCTTAATTCTAACATATATTGACACAAGATTAAAATATTAAATTGAAAGATTTAATTTCTTTCTCTGTCTTTTGTATTAGGGTGTGGAGTTTGCAAAAGAATGATGCCATCTTTCCAGCAGGCAGCCACTGAACTGAAGGGCAAGTATGTAAGTGAGAGGGGCTGCAAGGCAAATAAGATGCTTGGATTTTTTTTTAAAATTTTAAATGTGTACTTTAATTTTTTTCCAATTTATTGCTGTAACAACAAAGCATAGTTTCAACGGGCAGACCTGGCAACATTTTTTCAACTCATGCAGAGGCATCTTTGCATACAGGCAGTGTTTTAGACAGGGTTTTTTTAAATTTTATCCATTTTTTGTAGAAAAAGCCCAGTAGGAACTCATTAGCATAATAGGCCACACCCTGACAGTGCCGCTCACTAGCATATTAGGCCACACCCCATGCTACCAGAAGGGCGGTCATCCAGCCACACCCACCTTTTGCTTCTTATTCTGTTAACCTTGTTTGCTGTCAAAACCCAGGGCTTTTTTTGGAGCAGGAACTCCTTTACATGTTAGACCACACACCCCTAATGTAGCCAGTCCTAATGAGTTTCTGCTGTTGGGTGTGGCCTATTATGCCGATGAGTTCCTGCTGGTCGTGGCAACTCGGGAGCCAGCTGGAACTCCATTCCTGTGCGTTCCTGCCCAGATATAGCCCTGATTTTATCCATTACCAGCAGAGCTCATCCCATCGAAATTATGCATTCTTTGTTTATACAGCACCATACTTAGAATTTTGCCACAAGAGACAAGTCCCTGCCCCCAGAGGTTTGGCATTGGAAAGTGCCATCAAGTCGCAGTCGACTTATGGAAACCCTGTAGGGTTTTCAAGACAAGAGACATTTAGAGGTGGTTTGCCATTACCTGCCTCTGCATAGCAACCCTTGACTTCCTTGGTGGTCTCTTTTCCAAGTACTGACCAGCACTGACCCTGCTGAGCTTCTGAGATCTTATGAGACTAGGTCATCCCGAGCCATCCAGGTCAAGGCAAAGCCCAGAAGTTTACCTTTTCTAACTTTGTTTGAGGGTAATACAATCAAAGGGAGACAAAGACAACAGAAAGGGTAACTCTGAATAAATGTGAGCAAAAACATTTGTACTGGGCTTCTATTAACTGTGTTTTCAGAACACCTAGAGATTCAAAGCCATTTAAGAGCTAGTAAGCAGGAAAAGGAGGCTAAAGCACACAATACACTATGAAAGGAGCGAGAGTGTTTGTGTGCCCTGTATTCTTTGTACTTTCATTCTAATGTATTGATTGAAGGTAAGTTCATTCCATTAGAATTGCTTCCTAGGAACTGCATTTCTGCTTGCAGCCTTAACGTTCTGTTGAAACATCTGCTTTTCGTTGCACGTTTATTCTTGGCAACCTGCTATGCCAAAGTAACCAATTTGTGCTTGGAGTGAAATTAGGTCACATTTTTCAAATTAAAGATTCTGGAATGAATTCCATGATTAAACATGGGGAAATGTACCTATCAGTGAGCGAGTAACTTTACTTGCTCTTTGTTTCAAACCAATGTTTTCTGATATGCTGGTGTTTTGTTATACCTACATAGCACTGGTGTTAAGTAAGAGTTTCATGCAACCTTTTAAAAAAGTTCATTCATTCATTCCTAGTTTATTAGGGACAGAGATCATTCATTCATTCATTCATTCATTCATTCATTCGTTTGTTCGTTTGTTCGTTTGTTCGTTTGTTCGTTCATTCATTCATTCATTCCTAGTTTCTTAGGGACAGAGATGATTTTCAATTTTTCATCCCTGCAGTTTTGTTCAACAAGCCTTCTTTCAACTTCACTTCTCTCCAGTGCAAATTAAACCATTTATTTTTGTGTTATTTTGTTTTTCCTTACGCTGAAACATTCCCATAAAACTTTACACAAAATTTAACATTAATTTTATGTTATTTGAACAGATACATCAGAAAAATTAGTGTTAAAATTGTGTTAAAAAATCCCAAACAAATCAGGAACACAAGAGTACAGCAGTAGGAAAAACAAAAAGGCCCCAAATAAATATGAAAACAAAAAAGAACATATTCCTAATTGGAAGTACTTGCATGGTTAGCTCACGTAAAGAGTGAATTTTCTCATTTTTTTTCTTTTAGGGGCTCAAATGTTGTATTCAGTGCATCCAAGAACAGAACTAGTTGTGGTGATTGTGGACTTGCTGTCAAGTGGCAAGCGCAGGCTGAATTGTCTCCCCTCTGCTTGTAACATTCAGGCATTCTTAATCCATGTTGTGATGTCATCATGCCATGCACATCTCTATTCTGGTCTACATCCTTGACTATCGATGGTGGGGGATACAGCAGAGATAACTAGGCCTGAATGTTGAGGGGAAAGGGAGGAGTCAGTACAAGTCTGCCATTTTCAGACTCTTCCCCATGACATTTCTAGATCCCATGTCATTCATTTATAGATCCATTCTAATAACTACTGTTTGATGGCTCTGGTTTGCTGTTTGGTGCATCTAAGTTGATGCAAGGAGTTAAGAGCCTATGTATTGTAGAGGTTGGAGTGCTGAACTAGAACTTGTGGAAACTCAAGATTGAATTCCCTCTTTGCCACGAAACTCACAGGGTGGCCTTGGCCTAATTCAGAGGATAGCCTCTCAGCCTAACCTACCTAAAATGAAGGAGGGCACAAAGAAGGGGCTAAAATACAATGTGATGAGATGAGGGACAGGGGGGCAAAAGATGGCTTAGCGATAGAATCACATTGTTGACGAGGAAGAAGGACAGAAGGTGCTTTTTGCTGGATGGAGCATCCTTTTTCGACTGAGAGGGATAATATGCCAGTCCTTTGATGTGTTGACACCTCTTAATTGGAGGGTCCAGGTTTGGTGAGCTGGAGCCCCAAGACTTGGCACCCAGATTGGCTGAAAGCCCCAGAGCATATGTAGCGTGGGCTCTGAAAAGGGGAGCTGTTCCTTTGTATGAGAGAAGAGAGAGACTCTTAGGAGAAACTCTTGGGTCTGTGGTTGAGTGCATTTTACTGTGTGTTTTACCATGAAGGATGACAGAGGAGAGGAGAATTAAGCTAAAGAGGGTTGCAGATGCAGCTGGCAGAGATCAGATGTAGAATAGATTATGGCTGTGGTCACACACACTAAATAATCTACTTTCGATCCACTTCTAATGCACTTGCAAAGTGGATTTTGCCAGTTCACACAGTAAAAATCCAGTTGGAAAGTGCATTTAAAGTGGATTGAAAGTGGATTATTTAGTGTGTGTGACCACAGCCTGTAAATGCTTTATTTAGCAATTGTCTTTTTGTTTATTTTAGTTAGTGCACCTAGATTCTGTCCTTTGCGATACCATGGATTTGTGCCTTGTAAAAATAAAGTTTAACTTGAATGAGCCTGCAACAAGTCCTCATCCCTCTGCCTGGCCACTTGGCATGCTACTGGGCAACACCCCTGAGGTTGGCTTCCGGCAACCCAGTTGAGGGAGAGGGGCTAGATTTTACCTGAAGTACTGGCAGCAACAGAAAAGCAGGGCAAAACAGTGACTAGTCTTGCTCCACAATGTGACAGAGACCACAACAACAATGAATAAAACTTGCTGTTTTTCATGAGACATATGGATGTGGGACACATGAGAAGGTTTTTTTCCCCCATGTGAAACTCTTATCCAGTTACAAAAACGGTGTAAGTATGAAGGAAAGAAAGTGAAGTTTTCAGAGATGTCTGATAGGAGAAGAAAGTTGTTTATTTATTTAAAAAAAAACCTGCTGAAGTCTGCAGTTTTCCTCTTGAGGGTTCCAGCACCTCTTTTTAAAAAAAAAAAAAAAAAAAGCAGCACACTGGCATTTGTACTTCTTCTTTATGAGCAGCGGCACACGGTCACTTTGTGTAACTGTCCTGCTTTAAGATTTATTTCTCACTAGCTCAAGGCACACTTGATCTGACTAGCTGCCTCACTCATAGAAACTTTTATTAAATTCTGATGTAGTGTTTTTACGTGGAAAGAGTGTGTCCTGGTTTTAGATGGCTGAGTGAGGGAGATTAGATGAACCCCATGCTGCTAAGAGGATTTAACATTATTAATCAGTAGTTAATCTTGGAGTTGCATTTTCCAGCAACTGGCCAATGAGGGATAGAGTTATAAGAAGACTTTTGTCTAAATTTCAGAAGCACTTGTATCCTCTGAGTAGTTTCCTTTTTAAAAGTGCTTGGGGCACTTGTAGAGCAAAGAGGTAGTTTATTATGGTGCATGTGAGTGTGGGCTTATGAATCAGGCATGCTGTATCAAAATGCCTTTTTACTGGTCTTGCTCACGCTGGGAGATGAAATGCATTACCTTTGAGTTCACTCCGTTTGGTAAAATATGGCCCTGGCATCGGTGCTGCTGCTGTGAAGATGAATTAAAGAGCTGTGGCTGTATGCAGGGGAGAAGAGTTCCCAAAGCATATCCGAACAGTAGTCTTTGGACATGAGCTCGGTTAATTCCCCTTGCTGAAGAGTGCTCATAATTTATGGAAAGCTTCTGTTTGGAGATCAACTGTCCCTATGTGTAGAGCTTACCCAGTAGAATCACAGTTTATCTGAGATTTAGGAAGGCATATGTCCACAGGTCAATGTGTAACTGTATGCAGCAACATTTCCATTTATTAATATCTGGATTGTGTATAAGTTCCCTCCTTTTTAACCCCATACGTCATCATTGTGGCTTCTGTGCAGTCCCACATGGGACTGCGCAGTCGCAGGCCAGCCACGGAAAAGATTTCCAAGCTTTCTAATAGACTAGGAGTGCCCCTCCTCCCTCTGGCGCTTTCCCGCCAAAACGCTCACATGACCAGGAGGAGGGACGCCACTCCCTCAGTTCTCTTTCTGCCGCCGCAGAGAGAATATCTCCACTACTGTTATCTGTGTTTTTTCCTCACCTCAGTTTTGAGACTGAGGAGACTTTTTTCCTCTTAACAGTTTTTATTCTAGTGAACAATAGAATACATCTATATTGCTGCACAGATTGCTCTGCAGACTACACAAGTTTTTTTCCTTGTGATGCATTGTGTCCATCCTTTCTTTAGCCACATCACACCTCTTTTCACTGCTTTCGCTATCGTCATGCAGATCTGCTTATTCTCACTCCTGCTGACAAATTAATGCTTTGATCTTCTCCTTTCCTGTATTGTGGCAGGAGCCTCCCACTTTTCTGAGTGGCAAACACCACTCTTGTAGTACCAGACCTTGCACCTCTAAATGGGGAGGAGAGTCTCTATTGAAACTGCAGCAAGGCTTCAACCCTGCTTTTTGTGCTGTTGAATGTTTTTGGCAACTGATTTTTTGGGGAAAAACAACCTCTCTGATCTTTTCCTTGTTGGATTACTAAGCATGCTACAAAAGAGGGGTATAACCCCTTGTTTTATTTTTGGCACTTACATGGTGCTTCATTTATGATAGGGTTCTGACTTATACCCCGTCCATGCATGAAATTTCAAAAGGTGATGTCCTGCTGGAATCCCCTACCAAGGGTTGTCTCTCACTCCTCATGTAATGCATGGTCAGCGTCCTCACACAAGCCATCCTTGTGGGTCGGTTGATGCTGTCACACTGTTTTGAGTGCACAGTCCTTCATTACCACTCTATGCATGATGGCTCTTTTCAAAAGAGTGCTCTTTTTTCTTTACTACATTCCCACATATATTTTGGTGGGGACACTTGCACAGAGTGTATTGCTCTGGTATAAGAGAGTTCTGGGTGATGGTCAATTTGTGCTGCTGAACAACTGTTGATAAAGCAATCCTCTGTGGTCTCCTTCTGAGAGCTTCACACCCATCTTCTTCACTCAGTGATCTTGCTAATCTTCCCATGTGGGACTGCACAGAAGCCACGATGATGAAAATGATGTTGCACTTACCTGTAACCGTTGTTCATCAAGTGTTCTTCTGTGCAGGCGCACATCCCTCCCTCCTGCCCCGTTGTGAAGGAGGAGGCGCTCCTAGTCTATTAGAAAGCTTGGAAATCTTTTCCATGGCTGACCTGTGACTCAGCAGTTCCATGTGTGCCTGTACAGAAGACCACTCGATAAACAACGGTTACAGGTAAGTGCAACCTCATTTTTGGTTGCTGTGCTTCCTAACCCCTATTAATAGTTGGTTACGTATCTAAAGCCATCTTGCAAGCAAATCTTCAAGCTCACTAGCCTTTCCCCCCTTTTAGATGCCCAAATCAATGCCAAGGACTGGTTCTTACATTTTACCCAGGTCTTTGGCGACACTATTAATGAACTTAGCAATGTCTGCCAAATAACTCCACAGCTCAGTTCTCCAGATATACCTCAGTGGCCCCCAGTCACAATTGTTGAAATCAAAAGCCTTATTGATTCACTTCCAAACAGGAAGGCGCCTGGAGAGGACATGATTCCTCTGGAGCTTTTCAAGCAGTTCTCTGACTGGTGGGCCCCAATATTAGCAAAGGTGTTCATGCAGATAAACTCTTCTGGTTCATTCCCTGTTGGGTGAAAACAAAGCATTGTTGTGCCAATATTTAAAAAGGGTAGTAAATCAGATCCCCATAATCATCACCCTATCAGCTTACTGGACATATCCTCAAAATCTTATCAACCTCTGTTTTTCTGAAAGCCTGAAAGACCCTAATTGGCAATGTAAGTATAATATGGTCCTTCAGATGTATAATTTGCCGGATGTTGTCTGTGGAACCTTTCAGGTCAATTTTGATGGTAAGGTGCAAATATACACACACAATGCTGGCCTAGACAGAGAAGTTATACTAAGAAATACATCATCTCCTTGGTATAAATTGATTAAAGTGGATCATTGCAGGGCACATTATTTGACTGAAATTCCTTTCCTCAACTTGTGTTTAGCTTTTACATCCTTCCACTTCCAAACCATACAAACAACAGTGCTTGAAGGCGGATATACCAAAATACCAGCAACTGAGCGCCTTTGCATAAGTGGTAGCCCAGACCCTGAAGATATGTGTCATTACCTACTGAATTGCCCATTCTATTCATCCCCAAGAAAGAAGTTCCTTGGCACAGCCTTAGATAAATTGGGCCCCTGCTCCACATCTGGAAAAGTTATAACTTTACTTGCAGGTGTGGAGCCAGAATATTTGTAAAATTTTGCACTTTTTGCCATAGCAGCAAAGAAAATTCGAATCAAGCTGACAATTTTTGCCCGCTAAATAGTCAGGGCTATGTCAAGGTATATAAGGTCCTTACTCCAAACCCTTTATTCATTCTGTATGTTTTAGTTTTTTATCTTATATTATTTTAAGAATGCAACCAGCTTTATGCTTGACACACACATCTTATATTTTTGATCCCTATGTTTTAATGCAGATTTTATTCTATATTTTATGGCTTCTATTGTATTGTATTTGTAACTGCCATTGGCCATATACAATAAATTGAAAATTGAAATCTAACAAATAAATAAATGAATATAAATCGAAATCGATATGCAGGAAGAGTTAGAGAAGGAGGGATCCCTGGAGTGAGAGGAGAGCAGCTGTACTAGCTCTATCCCAATTAAATGCCTTCGATCTAATCAGTCTCCAAGCCTCATATTGAGATATACTGTTAAGCATCAAGAGGGGGAAACCAGCGGTTCCAATTTCTTATCTAACAACCTAAGCCAAGTATTCCTATAGTTATCCTCCTTCAATAGGTGTGATAGGCCACTAGATGATGGAGTAGAGAAGAAAACCTTCAGCCTTAGTTTAAAAACAGCCAGCCATTCTCTTAGTTCAACAAAGCATTGCACTAGCTCCCACCTAAGCACTGTTCCTGCCATGCATCTGGGGGCTCTGAGTGTTCAGTGTATAAACTGGATCAGTATTTTATCTATAAGTTTGGAAGCTTCAGTTATCCAGATGGCTGCCCCTATAAAAACTGGGGTATTATTTTTGCACTGAAAGCTCTAATAGCCATCTGTATAAATTGACCACCCACTGAAAAGTAGAACCTGAGAAGTGCATTGATGTTTGGTCTAGCGATGTCTCAAGCTAGTTTAAGATGTAATTTTCAAGATAAATTGTGACTGAAAGTTACTCCCAGGTATTTAAACTGGGTCATAAATTCTGTTGTACCATCTTTAATTTCCCATGCTTTCAGATTTTGGCCTAATTTTTTTAGTAAATACCATAATGTTTGATTTATTATAGTTTACTGAAAGCCCCTCTTGTTTGCAATACTTGGTGAAAGTGTTGTTTTCTGAAGGCCAGCTTCAGATTTTGATAACAAGACTGCATCATCTGCAAAAAGCAGACGGGAATTTCTCAGCCTGCTAATATAGGTGCATGTAAAGCATATTTTTAATATAAGGCACCATATCATTTAAGTAAAAATTAAAAAGTGTGGAGTCCAATAAACATCCCTGTTTTACCCCTTTCACAAGATGAATAGAATTTGTAAACTGGCCCTCCGGTCTATAATGTATCTGCACAGATGGCCATAAAAGCCTTTAATTTATTGTGGATTTATTTAATTTGATCCACAATGAGATCTAGGGACAGAATCAAAGATGGTTTTTAGGTCCCTAAATGCAGCATAAAGACAGTCACCAGCTTTAGATGAATATTTCTCGGCTAAACGTTGGAGGACAAGGCAGTGATCCAAAGAAGAAACATCTAAAAAATGTTTGCTTAGAATAAAGAACCTTGTCAGCTTCTAGCCGAGTCAATAACTCTAAGTGAAGGAAGGCCACATATATTTTACCCAGGGATGAAAGCAGACTAATTGGCTGATAATTAGCTGGATAATTTCTTAGGCCTTTTTAATATATTGGAACAATTATCCTGTGTTTCCATGAAGCTGGGATAACCCCTGTTTTGTTAATTTGGGTAAAAAATGGAGCCAGAATATTGCTGCACACAACTGAATTTAATTTCAATAGATCAATTGGAACCAAGTCCAGTCCAGGTGTTTTCCTCAAACACATTTGTCAGATTAGTTGGTTCATAGTCTCCAGCGAGATGGGAGGCCAAAAATCAGTTAAATGGGGTTTAATTTGCATAGTTTAAGAATCAAAACTAGGCATCTCTCTAAAAATAGAAGTAAAATACTTCTCCCAAGTTTCAGGTGCAATACACTCTGAAAAATTAGAGTCTGTGGATAGGCCCCTCTTAACTATTTTTTCAAAAGGCTTGTAAATTATTACTACAAGCGGCTGCAATTAACATCTCTTACTCTTCTTGCTGAGCTGCCTGTTTTTTGCATTTAGTCATTATACTAAATGATCTTTTTAAAGAAATAAAATTTAATAAGTGAGTCTGAAGCTTAGTGTTTCTAAACAACCATAGTTTGGACCTTATATATTCTCTGTCAAACCACTTATTTCTGCAATCAAATCTATGATGAGAGTAAATCTTAACATAAACTGATTTTAAAAGGTCTAAGATGTTTATTAATTGGTTAAGTGTAACCTGTGTATCTTTCTGTATTTAAAACTCCTTAAGAAAAAAGCTACAGACCTCAGAATTCATAATATTTGTTGCTATGGATACTGAATCTAACACCCACTTCATTGGTCTCAGAGCTCTTGATCTTTGTAAGGGCTTAATATGGTTTCAATTGATATCACAGTGGACATAAAAATAGTCAAATTTAAAGGGAAGTGATCACCACTCTGATAGTCATCTACCTTAAACTCGCATATCTGTGATAAAAAAACCTAGTGAGACCAAAAATGTAATCAATAAAAGTGGTGCCCCTGTGTGTCACACAAGTAAAATTGCCTTAGGGAACTAAGCCCTCAATGCCATTTACGATTATCAAGCCATAGTTCACTGCGCAAACAACTTTTCCCAAGCAGCATTTACTTTATTATCTTTAGAAGGTCTTCTAAATAAATGGGGATAGGATAGCTCATCCAGCATTTTAATTGATCCCATATCTAAAAGTATTTCATCATTTTGACCAATGTGGGCATTAAAATCACCAACAAGTAATAGTAAGGCTCAGGATGTTGTTCAGGAATTTGTTCGAGAAGTTTCTTCAGTTGTTTCTATAACTCTAAATAATCCTTCTGTAGCACTTGCAGAGGGGGGTAAACTGAGCTAATAACAAGCGCAAAGACTGGAAATTGAAATAACAGTGCAATGATTTAATGATGTACCATAATCCAAGAGACTTTAATTGAGGTTAGAGTTGGAGATACTAGGCATCCTAAACCTGATTTAAACAACCTTTCTTTGAACTAGAGTATGCTGGGGAGGCAGGGAGATTAATAGATTCTCTCAACCAGGTTTCCTGTACTAAAATAATATGAAAATTCAACAAATACGATCTAACTCCAGGGACCTTTAATCTGCTATTCCAGCCCAAGATATTCCAAGATATAATTCGAATGTATGGAGTGGAAGATAATCAGTTTGATAAGACTTCAGCATTAGAAGAATTTAAAGAGAGGGGACAGTTTAGAATTAAAAGTCCCTCTGTTTATTAAGACAATTGGTTCTAATTGAGGTCGGTTCTACTTGGAAGGAATGCAGTCTTGTAACTCAGAAATCTCCATAGATAAATTGATAGAGTCAGAGCTGCAGCCTGCAGACAATTCCTTGGGAAGAGAAGGAGAACCCTGCTTAATTCTCCTCAAAGAGGTCAGTAAAGTGTGTAAGAAATTTATCAGAAGTTCTTGTTCTGCAACTGGCAAAATACCAAAGGAAGAAAGAAGACTAGCTTCAACCGCCTCTTCAATCACCTCTAGCTCTGAATGAACAGACCCAAAATTGGTTCAGAACAGGAGGGACATTGTTGGTCTGTACAAGGTGAGGTCTCTGAGCTAGTAACCTTCATAGGAGAGGGTAATTTTTTTTCTGCTTGCCCAAATAGGCAAGGTTTATTGGTTTTTAAAAAACTTAAAAGAGCCATAAGAGCCAGTTTAAAATATCTAGCCAGATATTTTGTACCAACATCATATTTGCATACATGTTACCATTTTTCCTTGCCTTAACTTATATTCAAATAACATAAATTAAAAAATCACAAATCTGTTCACAATTAGTTTTTCTATATCCTGTCTGCTATATTTCAATTTGCCCACAATCCACTGTTCCTAATCAACTCCATGTCTATAAACCTGAAAAAGAAAAGAAACAGGCATTTCCTAACTATTTAAAAATACTGATTTGGACACATTATCTTTTTTATATATGTTAACACTCTATTCTCTTTAAAATGTTCTTTCATATTATCGATAATGTTGACTTTTGAACTCCCATTTACTTACAAACTTTTCAAAGTAAGTTATATATCAATTCTTAACATCATAAATCCAAGAATCCTTGACCTTACACTGAGTCCTCCTGTCTATTCTCTTTTATCCTTTAGATCCTTACACATTCTCTGCATAGACTGCCCTACTTATACATTTCCCTGCAGTGCCAGTTTTATGTTTCAAACTGCTCCATGTCTTTTTGTTTCCACTCAGTTAAAACATTACAAATAATCCAAGTATGACATTTCAAATTAGACAGCCTTTATACCTAAATACAACTTTTAATCTCCATTCAGTTAAAACATTGCCAATAGTCCAGGTATATTATTTCAAATTAATTGCAAAGACAATCCTTCTTTATATATTTATTACTTATAAAGTTTCAGTTTTTTTAAATTTTCTCTGTAAATTTCTCTTAAGAATTATCACTGTTTTGTGTCTTAAATCTTTGTAGATTTCTCCCTCTTCTCTGGGCTTGCTTGTGTAGAAAATCAAACAGCTCTCAGCCTGTATTACAAACTCTGAAAACACATTGTTATGTCTAGCAACCGCAAAGTCTAAAGCCTGAATAGTCAGAATAAGAGCTGGGTGTTTCTTCCATTGTGGTGGCCATAAGTGATTCCGATCTCTCAAAGCCAGTCAAAGTTTTTTCCAAAGTTTTTTCCAGGGCATGAAGAACAGCTGCTGTAATCTCCATTACCATCTTTTGCTTTATACATTCCCAAAAGTCTTCTGACAGTTGTAGTACCTCTCTATCTCCCTGAAAATCCTTCTTTTCAGATGCAATCAAAAGAAGCCATTTCGTTCTTTAGCCAGCAGCTTGAAAACAACAGCCTCTATAACATTGCGCAGTTATAAAATGTGAAGTTCCATCACCATTTTAAATCCAACTTCCCATTTTCTTTTCCATAAATCAGATAAGCCTCAGTTCTTTTAAATTTATCATCCCTTTAATAATATTTTCCAGCAAGCAGACAGAAGATTTTAATATGTTGCTTTGCTCCTGTATTTTTATTGCATGGACTCATAAGAACATAAGAACATAAGAGAAGCCAATGTTGGATCAGGCCAATGGCCCATCTAGTCCAACACTCTGTCACACAGCGGCCAAAATATACCAGGTGCCATCAGGAGGTCCAGCAGTGGGGCCAGGGCACCAGAAGCCCTCCCACTGCTGCCCCCTCCAGCACCAAGAATAGAGTGCATCACCTGCCCCAGACTGAGAGTTCCCATCTATACCCTGTGGCTAATAGCCACTGGTGGACTTCTGCTCCATATGTGTATCTAATTCCCTCTTGAAACTGTCCATGCTTGCAGCTGCCACGACCTCCTGTGGCAGTGAATTCCATATGTTAATCACTCTTTGGGTGAAGAAGTATTTCCTTTTATCTGTTCTAACCCGACTGCTCAGCAATTTCATAGAGTGCCCACGAGTTCTTGTATTGTGAGAAAGGGAGAAAAGTACTTCTTTCTCAACCTGCTCAATCCCATTCATAATCTTATAAACCTCGATCATGTCACCTCTCAGCCGTCGTTTCTCCAAGCTAAAGAGCCCCAAGCATTTTAACCTTTCTTCATAGGGAAGGTGTTCCAACCCTTTTATCATTCTAGTTGCCCTTCTCTGCACTTTTTCCAATGCTATAATATCCTTTTTGAGATGTGGTGACCAGAACTGTACACAGTATTCCAAATGAGGTTGCACCAATGATTTATACAGGGGCATGATGATACTGGCTGATTTGTTATCAGTTCCCTTCCTAATAATCCCCAGCATAGCGTTGGCCTTCTTTATTGCAGCTACACATTGTGTAGACATTTTCAGCGAGTTATCCACTATGACTCCAAGATCTCTCTCTTGGTCCGTCTCTGCCAGCTCAGACCCCATCAACGTGTATTTATATTTAGGATTTTTGGCTCCAATGTGCATCACTTTGCACTTGGCCACATTGAACCCCATTTGCCACGTTGACGCCCACTCACCCATCCTCGATGGATCCCTTTGGAGTGCCTCACAATCCTCCCTGGTTTTCACCACCCTGAACAACTTTGTGTCATCTGCAAATTTAGCCACATCACTGCTTACTCCCAATTCCAAATTGTTAATAAACAAGTTAAAAAGCATCGGACCGAGTACTGATCCCTGTGGTACCCCACTGCTTACCACCCTCCACTGAGAAAGTTTCCCATTTATACTCACTCTCTGTTTCCTATTTATAAGCCAGTTTTTGATCCACAAGAGGACTTGTCCTTTTATCCCATGACTATTGAGCTTACTTAGGAGCCTTTGATGAGGAACTGTATCAAAAGCTTTCCGGAAGTCAAAGTAAATAATATCTATTGGGTCCCCCTTGTCCACATGTTTGTTCACTCCCTCAAAAAACACTAACAGGTTAGTGAGACAAGATCTTCCCTTACAGAACCCATGCTGAGTCTGCCTCAATAGTTTTTGTTCATCAATGTGCCTACTAATTCTTTCCTTAATAACAGTTTCCACCAACTTACCCGGTATCGATGTCAGACTGACTGGCCTGTAATTTCCTGGATCTCCCCTGGAGCCCTTTTTAAAGATGGGAGTGACATTAGCTACCTTCCAGTCCTCAGGAATGGAGGCAGATTTTAAAGAAAGATTACATATTTTTGTCAGGAGATCCACAAGTTCACATTTGAGTTCTTTCAGAACTCTCGGATGAATGCCATCCGGGCCTGGTGATTTATTAGTTTTTAAATTGTCCATCAGTCGGAGGACTCCCTCTCTTGTTACCGCAATCTGATTCAGGTCTTTCAAACCCCCTCCCGAAATCGGTGCTTCTGGAGTGGGCAAACACTTCTCCTCTTCCACAGTGAAGACAGAGGCAAAAAATGCATTCAGCTTCTCAGCCATTTCCCTATCATCCTTCACTACTCCTTTTACCCCTTGGTCATCCAAGGGCCCCACTGCCTCCCTGGCTGGCTTCCTACTTCTAATGTATTTGAAGAAAGTTTTATTGTTGGTCTTTATGTTTTTTGCGATATGCTCCTCATATTCCCTTTTTGCTTGCCTGATCACAGACTTGCATTTTATTTGCCATAGTCTGTGTTCCCTTTATCAACCTCACTAAGACTAGCTTTCCACCGCTTAAAGGAATCCTTCTTACCTTTTACAGCTTCCATTACTTTATTTGTTAACCATGCAGGCTTTTTTCTATACCTATTTGTACCTTTCCTAACCTGCGGTATATATTTTTTCTGAGCTTCTAGGATTGTCTTTTTAAATAGTCTCCAAGCTTCCCCAATGGTTTTGACCTTCTCCACTCTTCCTTTCAATTTCTTCCTCACATGTCCCCTCATACCAGAGAAGTTACCCCTTTTAAAGTTAAAAGTGGTTGTGTCAGTCTTTTTGGGCAACTCCCTATCTGTACAAATGTTAAACTCAATGACATTATGGTCACTGTTCCCAAGCGGTGCAATCACTTTTACATCTCTCACCAGGTCTTGGGTGTTACTTAGGACCAAATCCAGGATCGCCTCTCCCCTGGTAGGATCTGTGACCATCTGTTCCACAGCACAGTCATTGAGAGTGTCTAAGAACGCAATCTCTTTTTCCCGACCAGAACTCATATTGACCCAATCAATGTGTGGGTAGTTAAAGTCGCCTATTACAACACAGTTATTTCGTCTAGCCGCTATCTTTAATTCATTCATCATTTTATAATCCTCCTCTATCTTTTGATCTGGTGGGCGATAACAAACTCCCACTGTTAAGCCTCCTTTTGGACCCACTATTTCAACCCATAGCATTTCCAGAAGCGAATCCAATTCTCTTACCCTCTCAATCTTACTGGACGGTATACCCTCTCTGACATACAGAACCACCCCACCTCCAACCCTTTCCCCCTATCCTTCCGATATAATTTATAACCAGGAATCACCGTATCCCACTGATTTTCCTCATCCAACCAAGTTTCTGAAATACCCACAATGTCTATTTCCCCCCCCAACACCAAGCATTCCAACTCCCCGATTTTACCTTGGAGACTTCTAGCATTTGTGTATAAACACTTATAGTTTCCCATGTTTGTTAAGCCCACAGCCTTCCTCTTGCTGCCTCGAGACTTGCCAGGCAGTTCCTATCATTAGCCACAGTCTCAGTGGACAATTGTAATCCATTTCCTTGTACAAAAGTAATAGCTACCCCTTCATCTCTTTGAGATGAGCCATCCCGAACCAGAGACTTTTCATCTCCTGTCGGCTTTCCCCCATTATTCAGTTTAAAAACTGCTCTGCCACCTTTTTGATTTTGAGCGCCAGCAGCCTGGTTCCTTCTCGGGACAAGTGGAGACCGTCCCTTTTGTACAGCTCCCTCTTGTCCCAAAAAGCATCCCAGTGCCTAACAAACTTGAACCCTTCCCCCTACACCACCATCTCATCCACGCATTGAGACTCCTGATCTGTGCCTGTCTCTCCTGCCCTGCGCGTGGAACAGGTAGCACTTCCGAGAAGGCTACCTTGGAGGTCCTGGCCTTGAGTTTCCTGCCCAGCAGCCTAAATTTCTCCTCCAGGACCTCACGACTGCATTTCCCCACATCGTTGGTGCCGACGTGCACCACTACCACTGGCTCCTCCCCAGCACTATCTACCAGCCTATCTAAAACACGCGTAATGTCCGCTACCTTCGCACCAGGCAGGCAAGTCACCATACGGTCAGTACGCGGGTTCGCCACCCAGCTGTCTACCTGCCTAAGGATCGAATCACCAACTACCAAGAGCCCCCTCCCACCCTTCCCAGGGACGGTTCCTTGGTACGAAAGGATACCCGTTCACCAGCTGAAGAAGAGGTCCCTTCTGAGGGCACATTCCCCTTATCCTCAGCATGGTGCCCCTTTTCCCCTTGACCCTCATGCTCCCTGGCAGCAGCCGGGCTGCCAGATCCAGAGTGGGACATATCTAACAAGTCCCCGAGAGTCTTCCCCATGCACCTAACTGACTGTCCCTGCTTCTCCAGGTCAGCCACCTTGGCCTCAAGGGAGCAAACTCGCTCCCTGAGAACCAGGAGCTCCTTGCACCGAGCACACACCCAAGACTTCTGACC
This sequence comes from Gekko gecko, assembly GCA_029375565.1. Lineage (NCBI taxonomy): Eukaryota > Metazoa > Chordata > Lepidosauria > Squamata > Gekkonidae > Gekko > Gekko gecko. The sequence goes on along the minus strand of JAPDNY010000003.1, from coordinate 70,226,653 downwards.
AGTGGGCAGATAGTCATACATGTGACTCCCCAAACTCTGCCCAGCTGCTCACCAAAGAGTGCGTGGTGAAAGATTTATGAGGGCAATAAAGTATTCTTTTCCACGATTGAAGGTTGTAAAGAGTAAAAAATACTCACTGAATCTTCGCCAAGATGTTGAGATGAGGTTGAGGGCTCTTAATGTGGGGGTAGTTACAACTTATTAGATGTGCTCCCATATCTGTTTCCTTGAAGCTTCTTGCACAGGACGATCCGACTCCTACACCCACTGTTTGCCACATGTGGGGGGCTCAGAATAAAGTCCTTTGCGACTGATATCTTGCACACAAAGTACCGGTTGGACTCCTGTCATCACCAGTAACTGGAAACTCCAGCAAGTCCACTAAAAAAGCTCCAAAGTTGATGAGATTCAGGGAGCCCTGAAAATCTCAACTACACCATTGCACAGAAGCCCCGCCCCTTTTCAGGAGAGGGTAATTTTGATAGTACCGGCTGATCAAGTAGAATTAAAGCGTTTGAAGGATCAGCCAAGTCCGCTAGGGTTAGATTTGTTTTGGACTTTTCTGAAAATAAATCTCCTGTATAGGGGGTTTGAGGAACTAACTGCTGTATTAAAGAGTTCCTAAAATGCCTTTGGAGCCTAATCCCAAAATCAAAATAATTAGAAGCATGTGCATACATATAAGCTGGTATTCAATTAGAGCAAAAGAAAAGCAAAAACTGTTTGTAATGTATAGAACCTGGTAACCGTTCCACCTTTACAAGGTTGATGGCAGATGGAACAGTTTTTAAAATAAATACCTCCCTGCCACATGCGGATCCTGGGGACAGCTTGTCCTGCAGTGCGGTTTAAATAATGCTGCAGGAGAAGCCAAGTCAGTCCCAGCTTTTTTTTAATCGGCATTTTTTGTTTTGGGTCTATTGGACCCGAAAAATTTGGGATTTCTGGAAAATCCCAGATCCCAATACCATACCAGTAAAAATATAAAGAGAAATTCAGCTTGTGAATGCATGTATTATAAGTACAATAGGAAGCTGGAATTGTTTTGTAGCTCCCTGTTTGATATATATGCAATGGCAAGCCCAGGTTACTTAAATTTAAAAATATTATCCAGCCATTCTTCATTTGCTACTCTTCCTGTGTTAATATGGGGTTTCTTGTGTGGTCTGGATTAAACAACAAGCCATAAAATAACAAAGCGATTTGTTACAGCAGGGGAACCAGGTCTCCTGCAATAGCCTCTGACTGCTTACTGCTGCCCAGGGAAAAAATGGGAGGGGGGAGTGCCATCACAGCAGCACTGCAACGTGTAACCGGAGGTGACATCACATCCTGCTGTGATGCTCTAGCAAGCCCCAAATCTCCATGGCTTTTACCCCTCAATGCCTAGCCTTGCCCTTAAAAGCAACCTGAAGTCGCCAGACTTCGGCTGGGAACTCTGTGTTACAGACATTTATACATATTCTTGGCTCCTTCATTAGTATTGTACCTTACAGCAATGGCAAGAATGTATATTAGTGAGCAACTATGGCAAATATGGAAGACATGAATTCTCAAAAGTTCAAGCAAAAGTTTGTGTGAGTGTGAAATTGTACCCAGTGGCCAGTGTTCCCCTACATGGGTAAGTCACAAATGCTGTGGCTTGCCATACATATTTGAGGTGTTTTCCCCTTGCCACTGCAAGCCCCTTTTTTTCTCGTCAAAGCAGTACGACGCGCCACATTCAATGAGAAATTAACAGAACTTGCCCCCATAGAAAAAAAATGGGTTTTCTACCCATACCCATACCCGCTCTGCTAATGCAGTAGGAAATAACTCAGAAATGGGTTGTGGGTCTCTGGCCATGGGCCCTGATAAAAGTCTTCAACCACTGCAGGTGCCCACCTCAGGGGGTGTGCTGACAGCAGTCCTGGCTGTCTTAGTCACAACTGAAGAAGACAGATCTTTTGTAAAGGCTGACTTCCGATAGAGGCATTTTACTGATTTGGGTTTTGTCATTGCAGGTCCTTGCAGGGATGAATGTCTACTCATCTGAATTTGAAAGAGTAAAGGAAGAATACGGTGTTCGGGGATATCCAACCATCTGCTACTTTGAGTCAGTTTTGGCTTATTCCTGCACATAGATATTACCAAAACCCAAATAATTTATTTTTATGTTTCTTCTGATGTCTCTAATCTTATTTTATTGTGTTCTCAGAAAAGGGAAATTATTCTTCAACTTTGAGAATTATAGCGCTACAGCAAAGGACATAGCTGAATGGCTGAAAAAGTAAGTCTCTGAAGCGTATCTGCTATATCTTTATAAGCACTGCATTGCCAATAAACACTGTTGCTCTTCAGGAATAGCACGTCCACCCACTACCCCAAAAGACAACTGAAACCTCAGCACTGATCTATTAAAGATAAACTCAGTCTATCATTTGCTTTCAGTTTCTGTGCTTCCTGTTTTATACCTGTGCTATCTTGCCAGTTGCACTTTTCCATTATCTTTCCTGGGCATTGGAAGGATGTCATTGATCTGTGTCGAGGCTTCATTTAAAGCCTCAGACTTTTAAATTTTCATTGCTTTGTTGCACACACCTCCATTATGAGACAATTTCAGATGGGTCTGACTGACAGATTGTGAATGTTTCATTCCAGTGTCTTTGACAGGGGGGAGGCTTAATGGTCTTTTGGAATGATCGCCCCTAATCAAGAGGCAATGAGGTTTAAAACTTCTAGATCATAATCTGAAGGATGACACTGAGTTCCTTGTTGTTGATGTTTAATAACCCATTATTTTCACCAAAGCCAGTATGGTTTTTGGTTGTTGGTTTTTTAAACAGGGAAGAAAATGCAGCAAACACAGGGTTTAGCTAAGACTCTTGATCAGGAAGGAGATGCAAGACTGGCCCAAGTAGAATTGATTGATGCCGAGACTTTGTAGCAAGATCATGAGCATCATTAACAGCTTTTATAGATGTGTAATGGAGAAAGTTTGTAATTTGATGTTGAATTCAAAATGAAACATGGAAGCTTGCTTTTTTTCAGCTACTTCACGTCGTCTTTATTCTTTTTCTTTTTTGCTGTCTCTTTCAGCATCTGGTTTGGAGTGATTTTTTTTTTAAGTGATAGTTTTTCCTGACTGTATAATGTAGCCAATCGAGAATCATGTATGGAGCATGATACCACATAGTAAATCAGATTTGGCTATGTGGAATACCAGGAAGCCCAATCAGGTATTAGGGCAATGGTTCCTGGCCTTATGCTGAGTGGGAGATTTTTTAATTTTGCTTTGCAGACCCACTGAATTATTATCAAACTGAGTCTAATTTCACAGGCAGCAAAGTTGTTCATGATATATGTCTCCGGCTTTTTCTATGCCCTATTCAATATTAAATGTACAAAGCCATTCACATAAATTTCCTTAGTTGTCCTTACTCGCAAGAGAAGCCACTGTTCTGCCCATGGAACAAATTTCAGGGTGGTGCTGAGGTTGAAAAGATAGTTGAGTAAGATTACCCTGTGATTTCATGGCTGAGCTGAGATTTACATAGGTACTCCTAGATGGGGCTTGGGTCCAGTGGTAATTAACTTCGCAGAAAGTATTTCCACCATAGAATGGGGCTTTTTTGCCTTCCTAGTCTTGCAGCACCTCAAAATGCTGTGAATAGAGGACCTCAGGACACAGAAGTGGTGAATTGGGGGTGTGCAGAAAAAAGGGGGGGTGGATTGTTGAAAACTGTTTGGTTATCAAAAATGTATCACTGGCTCCAGTCCCATAGGTGCTATTAAATATTGTGCTACGATAGGTAAGTGTTACTGATTACTTTGATTTCAAATTATTTTGAGTCCAGTGGCACCTTTAAGACCAACAAAGTTTTATTCAAGTTTTTTTGTTCTGCTGCTTCAGACCAACCTGGCTACCCACCTGAATCTTTGATTTCAAATGTGTAACAATGCAGGTGGGATTTTTCCCCCCATGTAATCCCATGTAATTCCGTGGAAGGCCAGAGACTGAAGCTGAAGCTGAAATACTTTGGCCACCAAATGAGAAGGGAGCACTCACTGGAGAAGACCCTGATGCTGGGAAAGATTGAAGGCCAAAGAAGAAAGGGACGGCAAAGGATGAGATGGTTAGACTGTGTCACCGATGAAATTGAGCAAACTCCGGAGTACAACGGAAGACAGGAGGGCCTGGCATGGTGTGGTCCGTGGGGTCGCGAAGAGTCGGACTCGACTGTGTGACTGAACAACAAAATCACTTTGAAGCTGCCTTATACTGAATCAGACCATTAGTCCATCATGGTCAGTATTGTCTACCCTGACTGGCAGCACCTGTCCAGGATCTCAGGCAGAGGACTTCCACATCACCTACTACCTGGTCCTTTCAGCTGGAGATTCTGGGTATTGAAACTGGGGCCTTCTGCATGCAAAGCAGAGTCTCTTCCACTGAGCCAGAGCCCCTCCCACTTTCATGTGTTCTACTGCCTTTCATTACTTGCGAATATATGGATTCATATAAGTATAGTGTGGACTGGTGTCATTTGGGATGGATTCATGCAGAAGAACAGTTGTAACAGTTATTCTTTGTATTCTCGTATAAGTGGAAAAAGCAGTGGGTTGCATGGACAGAATCAGCTTGCATGTCCCTAGGAAAATGGGGGTATCCAAGAATCCATAGTTTGCCCTAAATGCTTTATAGCTAAGATGAGCGTACATAGAGCAGAGCTGGGCAGAGGTCATAATCCGGTATAATTTCCATACAATATCCAGCCTGCTGTCTCTTACCGTGTGGAATACTGAGCAGCACAGGGTGCTACTGTGCAGATCAAAGAGTGAAATTTCATCCCTAGCATTTATGCCTCTTTTGGTCTATTAAGAAAGCAAGTCCAATGAGTGCAGAGAGATATTCGTCACCCCGCCTTCCCGGCAAGCAATGATGTATGCCTTCATCACCTGTGCCTTTACTCCTTGCCTTTCGGCTCAGCACGGATGCCCTTATCTTTTGGCTGCCACATGCAGAACATTAGAAGTGTTTGAGTCCCCCCCGCCCTTTTCTCACTTCAATCTGCCTACATTATAGTCTTATAATCCATGTAATATGCAGTGCTTTTATATCAGCGCTGTGACAGCTACTGAATGCAGCTACTGTGTAAGGCAAAGAGGAACAGCTGTGGAATCATTCCAATGATAATCTCCACTAACAAACCACTCTGGGCTTTGACTGATATTTCAGCCATCCACAGCTAAAGACAGCTGCTTGTCCGCAATTAATTTCCAATGCATGGTTAATAGTTTCCCAAAAGGCAAAATGATGCAGCAGCTTTTGGTCCTTTCCTTTAAAAAAAAAAATCAATATTGGGGGGGGGAATCATATTCAGACACCCTGCTTTAGTTGGAAGCAGCCCATAATTGAGGCTGCAGTCATAATTTGTATACAGTGGAAACCTGGCACATATGCCCAGTAACGGCAATGCATTACTCAAAGGGATCCTTAGCACGAGTAGGCCAGTGCTCTGTGGCAGTGATTCAAGAAGGCCTGAAATGTATAATTGAAGAATGGTCGGACATATGTAGGCAGTGTATTAGAAATAAATCTAATTAAAAAGAATAACAGAGCAAATAACTTTGTCAATTAATTCAGCCTCCTGTTACTGGCTGATAGCGGGGTTTTTGTTTTGTTTTGTTTTTAAATGAAACTCTTTTAGCCTGAGCTTCAAAGGAGCGCCATTGATTTCAGTGGGGCTCCTGCCTGCCGTTGCCATTGAGCGAAGGTGCCAAACATCTCCTGGTAAATTGTTGTCTGGGCTTTGTCTGTTCAGAGGACAGACAGACCTTGATTTCCCTTTTGAAAGAAAGATGGAGGAACAACATACCAGAATCAAAATGCAGTTTAGAGGGAATCCAGGTTCCTGATATATTTTAGTACTTTATATGAGGGTTTGGGGGGGGGTCACGTGTTTTCCCCAGAAGACCCATTCTTTGGGGCAGATGCAAAGAAAAAGAAGACAAAAAGGCTGGTTTGAATTGTCAGATTTTCCTAACAGAAAAATAATGGGACTGGGCCTTAAGAACCAGATGTGCTCCTAGGAACAGAAGGCGGAGTCTGTTGGAGTTGTCAGACTGACATTTTAAGTATGTCCCCCCCCAACATAGTGTATCTGCTAGCTTGTCTGGAGAGGTTGTTCTGTATGTCTGGTACAATGCTGGTACAGGATCCAACATCACAACTTCTGCAACAACAGGTGCCAACATTGAACAGTTAGTTTCCCAGATTCCATTTGCAAATACTTCCCCAAGTTTGTCAGAGCTGTACATGACTCAGCATTGATTTTTAAAATGAAACTACCTTGCTTTTCCAGGGCACAGTTGGTATAGAGGCAATGGGGTGAGAGGAGAGGGGAGGGGAGGCTCTGAGGCAGCTGCCTTCTAGACTGAAGAATGTCCAAACCCCCCACTCTGGTCTCAACCAGAGTTTAGTCTGGTCCAGGCCCGTAACTACAGTGGGGCATCTTGGGGCCCAGCCCCCTGACTTACAGCCAAGGCCCCCTGACTTCCCATCCAGCCCAGGCGCTCCCTTGGAGTTGTGTGTAGGGGTGTGTGCGGGGTGCCCCCTGACTTATTTAAAGGCCCCCCCCAATTAAAAAATCCTGGCTACAAGCCTGGTCTGGTCTCAACCAGAGGTAAAGCCCAACCGCTCACAATCAAAAAGGGGGACACAAGCTTTGATTGTTAGATTGGTAGCATGTAAAACTATGGTCTCCCTAAAGGTATCTTATTTTGAAACCTGCCTGACCAAGGTTGTACTTATTTGTGAGGTAAACAGAGATCACTTTTTCTTAGATATTTGACTTGACAAACAAGACACAGATGGCGATAAGCAACACAGGTTTATTTAAACAAAATAAAGCATTTAGTAGGGAACTGTTATGTGTGGATGACGTCAGTATATAAAGTAAAACTGGCTCTCCAGTTCAGTAAATAAACTCTAAATGGAGATTTGATCCCCCTTTTTCTAGTCATGTTACTTCAGCACCTTTCCACAGAACTTATACACACAAGTTAGGAATGACGGGCCCTTAACAGGATGCTTGTTATAAACATTAAAACAAGCTTTCTTCCTCGAGCTGACCTCCAGACCCTAACTAAAAGCCAAATAAAAGTCTGGCTAAATGGATGCTCCCATGCAGAGCCACAAAATCACTGCCCAAAGGGGGGGAACCTTTTTCTTCACCCTTCTTAAGCTGAGGTTGGCTCACTGCTTCCCAGCCAGTGGAGTTCCATGGGCTCTGATTGGCTGACAATCACTTGGGTTTCCACGAAGCCCAAATCACAAAAATTAGTTCAGAGCCCTGGAGGAGAGGTAGGACCTTTGAGGATTATTGCCACTGCTGGATAGAAATATTTTAATAAATACTTAACTGTGAATACCCTGAAGTGTTGAGAACTGAGAAATGGAACATTCAAAGGTATGCAATGATCTTTAACAACTATGGCATCACTGCTCTCTGTCATCCAACCTCAGCAGAACTCAAACCGCGAAAAACTGAAAATTGAACCCTTTTCCTTGTCTGAATTTTTAAAAAAAATAATGAATCTCTAACATATTTTGTCTCTGTACTTGCTTGCTTAATACTTGGCTGCTTACCTGGCTTGACTGCAACTGACTAGAAAACCATCAGGTAGTCAGAATAACTGCCTAAAAATGTGAATAAGATGCACAGCCCATCAGACTTGAACTTTCCATTTCTTTCCCTATTTTTATCATTCTGGTCTTCCTTTTTATGCTTTTCATGAGGTTTTCCCTATTCCTTCCCATATTGCTTGATGAATTGACTATTCTAGTGTCCTCATTTATCCTGTCAGCATATTCCCTTGAACATAACTCTTGCTGCCAGCTCCCCTGCTAACTATCCTTTGTGCCTTACAACCAGTCTGTCCTGTTCTTCTGTCACCTTCAGCCAGTTACTTATGATCATATGCTATGGAGAGGGGTATTCCATTTAATGTCTTCAGTTAGTTTTCATCAGGGTTTTTTTTGAAGAAAAAGCCCAGCAGGAACTCATTAACATAATAGGCCACACCCAACAGCAGAAACTCATTAGCATATTAGGCCACACCCGGACAGTACAGCTCATTAGCATATTAGGCCACGCCCCATGCCTTCCCTTGGCTTCCCTGGGTGCCCCAGGGCTGTGGGGAGCCCAGGCATGCCTTCCCTTGGCTTGCCTGGGGCCCCCCTGGCCTGCCCGCCTCAGAGTCACGGGGTGTGTGTGTCACTCTCCAGGCCTTCCCTTTGTAGCCACGCACACAGAGGTTTTGGCTGTAGTGGGCGTGGCCAACTCTAAAGCCAGCCGGAACTCCATTCCTGCCCAAAAATAGCCCTGGTTTTCATGGAACTAAAAATAGATAAGGATATTTTGTATTCCAAGATCAGGCATCTATTTCATATTCCAATATCACTCCAATAATTTTTCCTATTCCATCATCTTACTAATGTTCTCCCTTGAACCTACAGTATTTCCTCTTTTAGTAAGGTCCTGAGAATCACTCAGTTGTCATTTCTGCAGTACTTTCTGTGCTCATCAGACCAATTTTGTGAGATGATTTTTAAATTAACTTGCAAATAGATTTTTCTGAACACTTGGGAACTCCTCTGAACTTGTAAAGACCCCTACCTTTTTTTCAGAGAGCCTGGTTTTATAGTGTTTGTTACCCACTCCAGCACCACCCAGTTTCCTATTAAATGTACTGTAAAAGTAGTCAGTGTAGCACAGTGGTTTAGAACATGACTTGTAAGCCAAAAATTGTTGTTTCAAATCTGAGTTCTGCCTTGAACCCATAAACTTCTCTCCCTGCATTAATGACATATTTATAGTTATTATAAAGGATGTGGAGGTAATTAATGCAAATTAAGAACATTAAGACCTTAAGTATTTCACACAATTTTATTATTATTAGATTTGTATTTAATTATTATGTTGCTATGTTATTGTTTCTAATTTAAGGTAAAGGTTTAAAATATACTAATTAGCTATTGTTTTACAAACTGGAGAAACAGTAGTTCCTTTCTCAGTAGTCACAAACTGAGCTTTTTTCAGCAGCTGGGGGAGTATTTGAGTGAATCCTAATAAGTAGAAAACGAAGTAATTACAAATAGCTGACATTAATTTATTAGGATTTAATTGTTCCTTACCAACTTAGTTTCTCTGTTCCCCTTAAAGTAACAAGTTTTATCTGAGGTAATTCAGGATATAGTATCACTTTAATGTTAGATAGGCCTTTAAGATGGTCCTCTTATGACATATTTAGGAACACAATGTGTGGTGTCACATGTGTGTAACTGATTCTAAAATGCACTGATTGGAAATTTAAGGTACTATTTCTAACATGGCTTCAGTACTCAGGTGATATACAATTTGAGATATTAGTCTGTTTTAAAAAATAGCGATTAGTATGAAAGTCTAGAGGGATAGTACTCTTCAAAGTAACGGGTGAGGATGTTATATGTTAGAATTCAGAAGTTCAAAATAATTTCAATAAATTGTGACATTTGATTGAAAAAATGTAATAAGGATAAGCATACAGTGTTGTACATAAGGAAACACTGAATACCAGGTGAACAGTTTGTAGATAATAGTGGATAACAAGTCACCAGTGCTAGGGCTCAAGAGCCTAATGTCAAGTTAAATTATATTCAACTTTATTTTAATTAAGACCTGTGAAATGATACAGCCTGGTGTAGTCAGCTCCGCTAATTCACCCCTCTCGTGAGCTTTTGCTCTGTTAATGTGAAGAGGATATGCTGTACTCATGTGAAGAGGGATTTTTGCTAGTTCTCCCACATCACACCCATGTTTTTCCTGATGGTAGTGGCTGTCCTGGAAATTGCTGGGGGCTGCACTTGGCAGGGGTAGATCTCTTCCATAAACCTGCTCCATTGATAGAATCCAGTGTCTTTAGCTGTGATGGTGATAATTAATATGCGTATAACTGAAAAGGGTTTAAAGAAGAGCTATGAGAATAATTAAAAGTCTTGAAGGCAGGGCGGAGTCCTTCCAGACAATTCCAGTCCATGCGCTTTGGAACTGTGTAGAGTATTACTGAATAATTTTCGTTCCTTTTAAAAATACACATGATTTTGGGATATTTTTCAGCACTTCAGACCTTCACTAATGAGGCCCCTTATTTTTTTAGCATGGAAAGAGAGAATTCAGCCTTCCAGGAAATACGAGTTACTGAGCTGTTAGCTTGAGAGGAAAATTAAAAGATGCAGCTTAAAAGGGCATAATTTGGAAATGCTTCATGCTTTTGGGCAGTAAATTTTTGAATAGCTTTGCTCTATAAAATTTTATTCACACTGCCTAGCTACTGTTGGCCAACTCATCTTTTTGGCAGTTGCTTTCTAGCATATATGTTGAAATGCTTTGCTTCTTGTTTCTAGTGTGTTTCTTTTCTTTTTTTGGGGGGTGAACAAATCTATATGCATTCAGTTTAGGCTGTTCTAATATTCTGGGATGAGGATGTATGTGAAGTTAATTCACCCGTATGAATTATATGATGTACTTGCTTCTTTTTAGCCATTGTTGGTTGCTTTGTACTCTTTTTTCCTCCCTTGCTTTTCAAATCTCAATAGAATTATTAATAGCAAAAAAAGGTAATAAGGCTGCAAAAGAATGAATGCATGTATGATTTACCATGAGGTTTTGTCTGTAGCGTATTCTGCTGATGTTACGAATTCCAATGTCTAGTTTCCCCTCCCCTCCCCGCAGTGCTTCATTTTTATTTACATTTAATTCGTTATCTCCTAGAGTAAGGGTGGTAACATGTGCATAATCAGCTGAATTTCTCAAGATCAAGTCGGTTAAGAGAGCTGTCGCTTACCAACCTTTCTTTTTTCTTTTTTTGGGTAGTCCTCAGCCACCTAAGCCACAGACCCCAGAGGCTCCGTGGTCAGAAGAGGATAATGCTGTTTATCACCTAACAGATGATGACTTTGACAAGTTTATGAAGGAGCATCCTTCTGTATTAGTGATGTTCTACGCACCATGTGAGTTAAAAAATTTCTTTTGTTTCGTACCCTGAATTGTACTGTTTTTAATATGCTTTGGCCCTTGGAAAATGAAGTTTGATTATCACTGTGCAGGTTTGTTGAAGTAATTGTAATTGTGTTGAAGTAGTTCGTATAAGGCTAAAAAATGGGCGGTACAGTGGCTAATCAGAAGCATCATTTCAGAGAAATTAGCAAGACTACCGTGCTTAAGCAGGGCCTCATGTAGGGCCTCAGGATGTCTGGAGCCATTGGAACCGTGTTTTCCATGGTTTCTAGAAGTTCTGGAAGCCATTTTGTGTGCTCATGGCAGCATCTAAGGCCCAACAGAGGCCTTACTATGTTAACCACCACAAATCCCTTCCATGTCCAAAAGATGTTTGGTAGAGGGATGTTGTGTTAGGGCTCCACAGTTAGGCCTAATCTGCCAAGTTCAGGGCCCAGATTTTTTACCCAACTTGGAGGGCTCTTGGCAAAATAATTTGCTCGAAGATAGTGGAGGACATCTGCCCGGCACTGAAGAGCTATCAAGAAAACAGGGCCTTCTCCCCAAGATACTAGTTTGATATATATAGGGAGCTGTTTTGTAAGTGGGAGTGTTCAGATGTTTAGCCCTTGCTTGCAACTTAGAGTGGGGTAACTCCTTATAATTTGTTCCTCAGAACCTTCATAGCTACCTCATGAATTTTAAACAGCGTGTTGGATATAAATATTTTGTCTAATGTATTTCATCTGCTTCTCTTTTTAACCTTTGCCACATTCTTGAATACTCTTGTTAGGATTTTTTAAATCACTTTGGAGAAATGTCCGTTAAAGGGCAATTTAATAAAATCCAGCATGCCTGAGCATAAATAATGAAATCCCCACTCTGCCACAAAGCACGCTGGGTGACCTTGGGCTAGTTGCTATTTTTTCCCTAATCTACAGGGCGGTTCTGAAGCGAAAAGGGGCATTCTTTGAAGAAGGGCAGCATAAGTATCAGAACAATTGTTTGTTTTCTGTAGCATTTTTCAGTAGATAAAAACATTCAAATTGATCTTCATGGCCATCTTACAGGGTAGGCTGCTGCTGATTCCATCTTACAGACGAAGAAGAGAGGCTTAGCTCTGCATGTCTTGCCCGAGGCTATCCTGAAAGTTGCAGAACGAGCCAGGGTTTGACCCCAAGGCGTCTGTTTTCCAAATCCAGCATTTTGACGTAATATGCTGCATTAGGAAAAGCTTTTATATTAGAACCATAGAAGCTACAATGGTTTAAAAACACATTGAGAACATTTTTGCTGATGGAAAAGATGATCGCTAGTGATTTACTGAACAGATACAATTCATGCTGCTAGGATACAGAAGCACCTTTTTCCTTGGAATCCCTTGCAGAGAGCATTAGATGAAGGTGAATATGCGAGATAATTAGCAGAAGACAGCTATCCTAAACGGTTATCTCCATGATTAAAATATTTTTTCCAGATATTTTTTATATCTGCTAACATTCTTCGGGGTATATTTGCATACCACTCTTCAGGGCATATACAGGAAGAGGTGGTCCTTTAGGTATGCTGGTCCCAGGCTGTGTAAGGCTTTGAAGGTTATTACCAACACCTTGAAGCGGGTCCGGTACTCAGCTGGTAACCAATGCAGCTGACGAAGCACCTGCTGAACATGAGCCCGCACAGGCATCGATGTCAGCAGGTGTGCTGCTGCATTTTGCTCCAGCTGTAATTCCTGGATCAGCTTCAGGGGTAAGCCTGTGTAGAGTGAGTTGTGGTAATCAAGCCTGGAAGTGACCATTGCATGGGTCACTGTAGCAAGGGCCTGGGGGGGAAAGATAGGGCTTCAGTAGCCTGATCTGCCTAAGATGGAAAAATGCAGATCTGGCGACTGCAGCAACCTGGGCCTCCATAGACAAGGAGGCATCCAGTTACTCCCGGGCTCCTCACCAAAGTTGCCTGTTTGAGTGTGGGAAGCCTGGTGCCCACCTCCATACCCCTCAGACCAGGTATAGGACCTCCATCATCAATGGATTTAACTTCAATTGACTCTGATGCAACCATTCAACCACAGCATCCAAAGCCTCAGCCGGCTTTCCAGGGATGGAGGACTGATGGCTGTCCATTAACAGATAGAGCTGGATGTCATCAGCATATTGACTAACTGGGCGAGGGGGCAAACATAGATGTTGAATAACATTGGCAAGAGGATTGCCCCCTGCGGCACTCCACATTCTGGTGGGTGCCGTGGGGAGACCCTCTTGCGTAGCACCACCCTCTGTCCCCGACCATGGAGAAAGGAGGAAAACTCTGAACTCCTACGTCGGTGAAGTGGTGGGTCAACAGATCATAGTCGACCATGTCAAACGCTGTCGTTAAATCTAATAACAACAGAAGCGCTGACCCGCTTCGATCCAGATGTCTATGGAGATCATTTGTAAGGGCGACCAGAGCCATCTCCATCCCATGGTCAGGGCGGAAGCTGGAATGGATGAAGTCAAGGATGGAAGCGTCATCCAGGAAAGCCTGGAGTTCAGCCACCGCTCTGCCAATTACCTTGCCCAGGAACGGTAGGTTCGATACTGGGTGGTAGTTGGTCAGGACCTTTGGGTCCAATTATGGTTTTTTTCAGGACCGGACGAACTACCGCCTCCTTCAAAGCCTCTGGGAAAGTCCCAGTAGAAAGGGACAAGCTGATAATTTCTTCCAGAGGGGCCTGGATGCTCTTCCCACAAGATTTCACTAGCCAGGAAGGGCATGGGTCAAGGAGGCAGGTGGTAGGCCTCACCACTGCCAGGATCCTGCCAACTTCCTCCTGCATGAGTCGATTGAAGTGGTCCAATAGCGGACCAGAAGATGGACAAAGGGCTTCCTGCTCCTTTACTGTCTCAATTGTGGCTGGGAGGTCCTGGCTGAGTGTCATGATCTTACCTGTGAAAAAACTCACAATTGCCTTGCAGCCAATAGCCAATTCCCTACTATTTGGTCTGCTCTGTGGCAGAGTAATAATAGATCGAATAACTTTAAATAATTGGGCTGGGTGCAAGCTCACAGACACAATGGAGGCCAGAAAGAAATCCTTCTTTACAGCCTTCACTGCTGTCTCATAGGTCTTCATAAACATCCTGTAAGATGTTCATGACACTTTGTCACGAGCATGCCTCCACCTTCACTCTAGCCATCTTAGCTCCTGCTTCATCCTCCACAGCTCTGTGGTATACCATGGTGCTACTTTGGTTCACCATGAGATAAATTCGGAGATAAATTCAAAGAAGGGGAACCACTTTTCCATGAAATTAGTTGATCTTGGATAAATTTCCATTTGTAGTAACTTATCAGAGACTTTTCTCACGACTGGTTGTTCCCATTTTTTTTATAACAAGTCAAGAGTGTTGGAGCTTTTGGAGATTTCTGACTTTGAGCAATGGCAGTTTTGGCCGCTGTCAATTGTCAGATGAACTACCATATTTCTCTTGTCTTGCTCTTGTCTTGTCTTCATTGTTTGTTTTAATTAGCTGGCACACATGCACATAGATTGCTTTGCTGAAACCTGTGGGAGAAAGCTCTGCTGCCGACTGCTACCTTAGTGTCCTTGAACAAGAGGCACAGGCATGTCTTCCCAGCCAGTGGAAATATTCTTGCCTTGGGATAGTGGAAGGGAGGGGGGCCCATCTCCTGTTTATTATGTAACCTCCCGCCGGGAGAATTCCCGCGTGCGCGCTAAGTTTTCATTTGCTAGTTGAGCTTATGCATCACACTATATCTGTAGGCCTTCATGCTTGGTGGGGTATTCCTGACAATAACTCTGCTAACAAGGGCAACATACTTGTATCCCAATAAAGCATATCTTTTATGAAGAGTGCCTGGACTTACTTGCTGTTGAATCTGACATCAATAAACTATTAATTAAATCATGTCTAATTTTGGTGGGAGGATTGTCTTGCCAGGGGTTTAAGAAAATGAGTTCTGGTTTTAGTGTAATTTCATGTCCTGAGATGCTCTTGATCTGTAGAAGAACTTCATTCCAGAATTTAATGATATGTTTACTTTGCCACCAGCAATGGGTAAAAGAACCTGTCTCTCTGCAGTTTTTCCAACAGAGAGGGGAGTGGGAAGATGAGATTAAGGCCAGTTTCCTAAGAGTAAGGTACCATCTGGTTAGCAACTTGTATGCTTGTAGCTTTACAGGAGGACCAGATGAGGAGAACCAGATACTAGACCATTGCATGTCCATTAAGATGGAGTTGCAATCATAGTGCCAAGCCTGTTGGCAACTAAGAAGTTTTTTGCTGTTCAGTTGGAGTAGTATGGCATTTTTTCAAAATTATGCCTTTATTGGATGAGTCTGCAGAGGCTAAAAGTTTTTCAAAATCTGTTTGAGGAGATTTTAGAATTGCCTGTAAATGCAGCTTTGAGACAGCATGGCTTAACTGGAGGTAAAAGAACCAGGGTATCTTTTGATGTATTTTTTGTTCCAGTTTCAATTTAGGAAGTATTCCCTGTGATGTGATGATGTCTATAAGTCGAGTTACCCCCACTTGTCTCCAAATGTTGGTAGTAGTCAGGGCTGGCTCGCCTAGGGCACGCCAGCCACAGGGGCGCCAAACTGCGCCCTGCCCCCCCGTGAAAGCCCCTGCCGCCACCTCCCCGCTGCCGCTGGCAGTGAAGAGTGCCCCAGTGGGGCTCAGGAGGCGGCAGCAGAGTGAGCAAGGCATGGGGACGGCAGCGAGCAAGTGCCTGGCTGGCTGGCTGGTGGGGGAGGCGCTCCGCCCGGCTGCTGGGACTGCGGTGCCTGCCTGCCTGCGTGTCTAAGGCACTCGGGGGCCCTGCAAAGCAGTGGGCAGGAGGCGCGCACCCTGGGTGCTTGCCCGCCCTTCCCCTCCCCCGGCGCCCGGGGGGGAGAGGAGGTGGGCGCTCAAAAGCAAGCCAGCTCTGAAAGGGAAGAGGCAGGCTCTGGGCAGAGGGGAGGTTCCTGGGCTGGGCTGTGGGGCGGGTGAGCAGGCGGCAGCAGCGCGGCTTCTCTCCCCCGCTGATGGCCCTCCCAAACTCACCCACTGCTGCTTTCACGGGTTCCTGCTCCTTCATCAAAATGGCCACAGGAGGAAGACATGCCTGGCAGGCACTAAAAAAGCAAGCTGGCATTCAAAGGAAGACGCGAGGCCTACTCCTCACCCCCCTGGCTCAACCCCCCGGCCCCTCCCCCCTGCAGGCTCCACCGCCGTCTTCGTGCGCTGGGGCAGGAAGTTGCGCGAGCTCCCTCAGAGCAGCCAGGAGGTCGGCGAGCAGGGGAGCCTCCCCTCCCTCCTCCCCGGCAGTCCCGAGAAACCACACAGCAGCTTGGGGGGGGATCATCCCAGGCAGGCTGGCTGCCCTGGCATTCCACCTGCGGGGCTCTGAAGGCTGCCTCTGGACCGAGGGCACCCCGGCTAAGGCCTCTCTGTGCACGCCCTGACGGAGGCCAGCCCCCCCCCGCGAGCAGCACCCCCCCAGCGGCGAAGGCTGCCCACCCGGCCCGAAAAGGGGGAAGGGAGGGAGGCCCAGCAGGGAAAGGGAAGGGCCGTGTCAGAAGCCCTAACCTAGTCAGCAAAACACCATGCCTTGCGGTTCAAGCAAGAATAGCATTTATTATAGAGCTGCAATAGAAAGGTCACTGGAGCAGGTACATTGTTCAGAATGACTTGGTTACAGAAAGCAAGTGGTTATACTGAGAAGGGGGTGAATGGGGACCCCCCTTCTACCAGTCAGAGAATAACATGCGACTGGGAATCGAAAGTTACTACGCTAATGAAGTTCCCAACGCCCCCATTATTCTCAGGAAAAGCCGGAGCTTTGAAAGCGATAGTAAAGCTCACAGCTTGACTCCTCAAGGTCAGAATGTTCAGTCTGCGAGAGATAGGGGTTACCAGATGCACATTCCACTCTCACACCCTAGACATAAATCAACACCCCTCGGATTCCAACCTCCCGCCTGTCACGCCACTATGGCGCCCATTGCCATCCTCCCCTCCCCTCCATCCATCATGGCAGGGCTACCTGACAGGCCGGTGGTGGTGAGGCAGCGCAGGGCAGCATGCCGTCGCTGGGCGGGGCTCCCCAGCCCTGACTCAGCAGCAGTGGTTCCATTCGCGGGGCTTGGTGGCCCCCTCTGGGCCGGTACGTGCCAGGAGGCATGAGGCGCCATGGCGCTCCGAGCCCCTCCTTCCCCCATCCAGGGTGGCCGCGGCCCCTCGAGCACACAGCAGGGCTTTCCCTTCACCTCAGCCAGGCCCAACTCCGGCTGCCCCATCTTTGGCGCGACTCCTGAGGGCGGCCTGGGCTCGGGGACTCCTCTGAGGTGGGCCGACAAAGAGCTGAGCGCAGCCTCCTCCTTTTCCTCCTCCCCCGCCTTGCAGACTTTCCTTGTGGGTAAGTTCCAAGGTGGTGGGTTTGGGAGTCTTTGTGTGTGTGTGCATGTGTGGGGTGTGGGTGAATCAGGTTGGCATGCAGGGGTGAGGCTAGCTCGTGGCACCTGGCGCCCCCCTCCCGGGTGTGTTTCTGGGAGGCCTCCAGGCCCCACCGGGAGGTTGGCATCTCCTGGGGGCGCCACAAGCTGACCTCGCCTAGGGCCCAGAAACACCTCGGCCGGCCCTGGTAGTAGTGAGATCTTTCCCCAGGGGGAACCATTCCTGTTGTAGAAATATAGCAAACCTAGATGTCAGTGGAACTAATTTAGATTTAAGAGAGTCCCATATTTTGAGCACTGATGTAAGGAAGATGTTTGGAGCGATTGCTGGGAGGCGATCTTTGGAGGAGTTCCACATCAGTTCTTGGCTGCTCATTGGATTTAAGATCGGTTTTAGAGTCTGAATCCAATCTGCTTCCTCTCCTGATTTTTGGAATTTAATTATGAGAGTCAGGAGGGACGCCCTATTATAAGAGACGATGTCTAGGCAGCTTAAACCTCCTTGTGTGCTCTGAAGTTGAAGAGTTGCAAACCCAATTCATAGACGTTTGCGTTGCCTTAAAATTTATTCTAGTTCACTAAATTGACCCCTTTCCTTTCACATCCTTTCACACTTTGGTTTTGGCCTTCATTTCTTTTTCTTTCATATACATAGACAATAGGGACAGAATGAGAAAGCATATAACATTCTTATCTAAAAGCTGGACAAAAGCAATATACAGATTCTGTTGTACTATCACTGTTTCACAACCTCAATGTTGTTTTTCTTTTTTTCTTTGAATATGATCCTTGTTAGGGATGGCAGTGTGACTTGAAAAGTGATCCATGAGTGGAGCCATTGGTGGGTTTTATATGGTCCTGAGTGGGCCTTGGTGAGTTTTTGACCAATCCGAGTGTACTCAGAGGCAGGCTTCATTTTATCATGGGAGGAACTGAATAGATCAGGATAGTAGGTCCTAGTGTTGCCAGCTCCAGGTTGGGAAATTCCTAGAGATTTTCTGGTGGAGTCTACGGAGGCTAGAGTTTGGGGAGGGGAGAGGCCTTAGCTGAATGGAATACCACAGAGCCCACCCTCCAAAGCAGTTATTTTCTCCAGGGGAAGAGAGATCTGTTGTCTCGAGTCCAGTTATGATACCAGGCGATCTTCAGGTTCCACCTGGAGGTTGGCTGCGCTAGGCCTGGCAGTGCCCTCTGGGTGACTTGATGCCACCTGACTGGCATGACTTAACTAAGCCTGGCTGCTTGCTCCTGTTCACCAGCAGCGGCTCCCTAGGACAGCCAGTGTGGTGTAGCAGTTAGCGCTTCAGAACAGGATCTGCCAGACCCAGGTTCTTGCTGTGGAAGCTGAGTGGGTAATTTTGGATCAGACACAGACTTTCAGCCTAACCTACCTCACAGGGTTGTTGTGCAGATCAAAAGGGGGAGAGGAGAATGATGTAAGCTGCTTTGGTCCCCACTGCAGAGAAAGACTGTACTTTTCCTATGTAGAGGCTGCAGGGAGGGGGGAGGAGATAGAAGGTTGAAGTGAGAGCAGCAGATAACGGTATGGTGATAGTTGGCTGGGAAAGAGATAGGGTTGTCACCTCCACGTTGGGAAATTCCTGTAGATTTGAGGGGCGGAGCCTGGACAGGATGGGGTTTGAGGAGGGGTGGGACCTCAGACAGGTACAATGCCATAGACTCCACCCTCCAAACAAGCCATTTCCTCCTGGGGAACCATTCTTGCCAATCTCCAGGGGAGGGCTGGAGATCACTCAGAATTACAACTGCTCTTCAGGTGGCAGAGATCAGTTCCCCTGGAAAAAACAGTGTGTGATTATACCCTTCAGAGGTCACCACAGCAAATTGATGCTGAGTGCTCAAGGCTGGGGCACCCACTTAGAGCTTCTTTCTAGAGCTCGTTGTATTCATTTCCACAACAGACCTTATTCCTAGTGTGTGTTGTGGCTCATGAACAGCCGAATTTACAGTTGCAATCAACCAAAGAGCCACATCTACTTCCAGTGCTGGCACAAGGCCTGCACCTCAGGGAACCTCACAGCTTGCCTGTCCTTCTGACAGTGACTGTTTTGACATGGGAATCACCTGTCAGTTACAAGCCCCACCAGGCAAGGTTTTTCCCCATTTTCTTGAAAGGTGGGGTAGGTGTCATTTTGGGGAACAGTGCTCAGAAGAGCCACAGGCATTATCAAAGAGCCACACTTGGCTGCTGAGCCACTGAGTATCACATACCATAAACAATACAGAAAATGGATCACAAAAGTAGAAAGCAATGCAGCAAAAGGATGGCACTTTCCGAAGGCCTTGCTCACATGAGCAAAGCAGTTGAGTGGAACATAACAGCAGAGGCAGTCCGGCAGGTATGGAGGTCCAAGGCCATGAAGGGCTTTGTGCATGTTAGTAAGTACCTTGAACTGACCCTGATGACCAGTGGAATCACTGAGAATAAATGTAATATGCATAATCCTGATAATGAAGCAGTGTTACTATGTACTAGCTGGAGATTCTGAGCTGACTCTAAGGGCAGCCCCTCTTAGAGTTCATTACATTAATCTCACCTTGAGGTTACTGTGGTATGGATCCACATGGCCAGATTGGCCAAGTCAAAGTGGGGAGCCATGTTCTGCATTAAATGAAAGTGTGCAAGGAAATGTGTGGGGGGTTTTTTTGCAATTAACTTGCTTCTCTAGCAATAATGGTGGATCCAGTATAATACCTAAGTTCTCAAATGAGTCAGCGAAGATCATCTGAACTTCATTAAAAGTGGAAAGCATGATATCCTTTAATACCTCAGCCTTCTCAGCCAGCATCACCTCTCTTTTGTCAGAATTCTGTTGCAACTCGCACATCCTTAGCTGTTTAACCAATTACTGGCTCGGAAACTCTACAGGCAATTTGAATAAGGAGATATATAACTGGGTGTCCCAAATATGTGCGACAGTCAAAGACACCTTCTTCTTCTTCTTGTATAAATTGGGTCATCTCACCTTCCCCTCATAGGTAACACAAAAGATGGGTGTTAGATCTCAGTTGGTCCTGTGAGGTTTACAAGGTTTGCGCCCTTTGCACATGGAGCAATATAATTGGATGTTTTAGAGGAGCTAGAGGTTAAGCCAGTGTCCTTGACCAGTGTAATATCTTCACTTAAATGGAAACCATTATTTTGGTGCATACCTTTACTACCTTAATTTAATCTTTTTCTTTTTTTTAAGTGGGGAATTAAATGTGCCTTTCTCTCCATCTAGTGGCTGGCCCACAAGAGGCTTGCCAAGTGTGTTGTTGACAGTATTTAAGTTATGTATATGAAGCTGGATCCTTAAAGCCTTTTCGCTAGTAGAAGCACTAATGAAGTTAGCAGGGTTCCTGTTTGCATAAGTTTGTTTATATACTCCCTTTATTGTCCACCTTTCTCAATGATACTCAAGTTGTGTTTGAGCTATTAGCTTGCTGGATAGCAGAGAACGGTAAGCTTCTCTGAGTGTACAGGTCTGCTGTGTGACAAAAAGGAGGATTTTTATTGTTGAACCTGGTAACAGAGTATTTAAATTGTGCAGTACTGACTCATTTGGAAGAAAGGGAGAACTTTAAGATTGATTAGCTGTCTCCTTCTTTCCGGAGATTGGTTGGTTTTGTAGGCTAAAAAGCCTGACTGGAGGCTTGAATTTGTGATCATTGAGTTGGTTAGTGGTAACAACTGAAAAAGAATAAGTACTTAAAAGACTTGGGAAAACAGGAGGGGAGAAGCAGTCAGTGTTAAATTTTGTGATCCTAAAGCTGAATACAATTTATTCAAGTATGGTTTATTGCAGGCAAAATTAGGATTCTGCAGTTTTTGATATCACTTGATTGCCTTGCTTAGTTTGCTTGTTACTTCAAAATCTTTTAAACAATTACAAGATTGATTCAGTTATCTTGCATTGTATGTATATCTAATTCTCAATAGTCCCCTCTGCCTGCGGATACTTATTTCCGCAAACAGAGGACACACTTTCCCCCTGCAGGTTTTTCTACAGATGCAGGAGCCTCTGTGGGGTCTCCAGAAAAATCTAAAAAGTAAAAAAAAAAAAAAAAACCTTGGGGAGGGTCGAATTTCCCCCCAATACATTTTGAAATGGCCACCATAGAGCTCTACCCCAGACCCTGTTGCATTGACAGTGAAAGACAGATTGGTTTATAGCCAGAGAGAGAGAGAGACAGAGAAACAGAGGGAGAATGAGTGGGGGAAGAGAGGAGGAAGCAAAAGCAGAAGTGGAGCTGGGATTGGGGAGGATTTCTCCTGCAGTATAAATGGCTAAATAGCAGGGGGACATTTTGAAAGGACACCTGAGCTTCTCACCCCTACCTCTTTTGCTGTGGGCTCCACTGTCCTCTTAAAACTTTCTTGGGGGGAAGCTTCTAACTGCTGTTAGCTTGAGAAAGACTGACTGAGAGAGACAGACACACGCAGAGAGATAATGGGTGGAGACAGAGGGGAGGAAGCAACAGCAGAACTGAAGCTGGGATTGGGGAGGACTCCTCACTGCCACTTGCCCATCTCCAATGCTGTTTTTCCTGCAATATGAATGGCTAAAAAGCAGGGGGACATTTTAAAAGGACATCTGAGCCTGCAACTGCTGCAAAGCCTGGCAAGTGAGAGAGAAGGATCATTCCACCCCAAACTGTGTAGCTCCTGGCTCCACTGTCCTTTAAAAACATTCTCTCTGGCTACTAACTGCTTCTCTCTCCACCAGCTTGGGCACTGCTTCTTCCCACTGCTTCCCTCTTCTGACTGAAGCTAGAGGGAAGTTATAAAAGAACAGTTGAGTCATCATTAATAGATAGGTAGGCACAGTGACTGAGAGGTAGGGGGCAGGTGGAGAGGAGGCGGGATTTCCTCCAACCAGTGTCAGTTTGTACACACCACCTTTTAAAACGTTCCTTAGCAACCCTGACAGACAAACTGCCAAAGACAGCTGTGGTGTTGTGGGTGAATGTGGACTCATCTCAAGCTGAAGAAGACTGGAGCCCTGCAA
This sequence comes from Gekko gecko, assembly GCA_029375565.1. Taxonomy (NCBI): domain Eukaryota; kingdom Metazoa; phylum Chordata; class Lepidosauria; order Squamata; family Gekkonidae; genus Gekko; species Gekko gecko. Next base: position 70,204,184 of record JAPDNY010000003.1, on the reverse strand, counting down.
CTACACAATTCTCCACAGCAAGGTGAGAGATTGAACAAGTAAAGGTGCCTTAGGCTGTTCCATTGGTAAACCAATGGCCATTTAAACAGCTGCTTTTGTCAAGGGCACTCAGAAGGAAAGTGGTACAGGACACCTGTAGCCCTTCAAGACCTGCAGTACCCAGTAAGGCAATCTTTGAAATCTCACCTCACATAAACAAAGTGATTGTAATTCCCAGGCAAACTCCTCTATGAAGCCAACTTCAGTTGGCTGGCTGACTATACACAAGAGAACTGAGCAAGGATAGATGGCTCTCTTTCCAGCGCTCAATCAAGGAAAAGCAAAAGGGGAAAACAAAGGGGCAAAGGGGAAAGTGGGCTCCAACTGTCACTCCCTTCCCTTCACAGAAGGCTGTCACAGAACTGCCTCCTCCCTTAAGAGGGCATTGCTCAGAACAATTGAAAGGATCTCTGCCTTTTTTGTCAGAAACAACAATCCCTCATCAGTACCATACAGAACAATACAATGCCACAAGTACCTCACAAAAGAGGACGCCCTGCCAAAATGAGAAAATCCAAAAAGCTAACAAATTGCTTACTGCAAGAAAACCATTTAAACAGTAACCAACTATACTAAGAAAAAACATTAATAAAAATGCAGAAAAAATGCATTCATACACAGAAACAAGGAAAATATGGATATTGACATTTTGACACATCATACCAACAATGCAGCTGGAGAACTCAACATACTTTTATATATGGAAAAATCAAAAGCACTTCAAAATGCAGAACTCATTATTACTTATAATACAGGAGACATGACACATATCTGTCAAGGATGCTCTGCAAAGCATTTCATAACTGAAAAATCAAGAGATCACTATGGTAGTTGCTGCCACAATGGAAAAGTAACCATCTGCCAGTACAGTGCCCAACATTACTTAAAACACTCTTTTAAACAAAGGGCAGCATCCTTTTTCACAGCATTTCTTAGAAAACATTTGTCAATATAATAGCACACTTTCATTTGTTTCAGTGGGAGCTCAAATGCATGATGTGCCAGGCCATGGAGTCTACTGCTTCCACATTTGGGGGTCTACCGTAGCATAACAAACCTTTACCCAGATTATCAAAGACTTCCAGAATGTGGCCAGCTATATATTATAGTCCCTACTAAAGAAAATCAAATAAGAATGGATAGAGTCAAAAATATAAACAATGTAGAATTAATACACAATTTAATGAAGTTTATACAACAAATAAACCTATATGCAAGAACATATACACATATGAGAGATATTGCATACAGAAGAAGAAACAGCAAAAGAACAAGCAAGATTGCCAGTAGAATATTTGTTCTGTTTTTACCATGAACCAAATGAAGATACAAAGCGTTGCAATCACCCACAAGTGGCAGAAATTGTCACAGTATTTGAAACCAGTGATGGAGCACCACCAACAAGGAGAAGTATCACCATATATCCATGACAAGGTAAACCAATGCATTTGGATCCCTACAGCCAACACTGTGATCCATTATCATGTGTTAGCCTTTCTATATGGTGAAGCAGGGTGGCACTGTAAATTAACACACAGTTTAAACTACAAAATTTTACACAACACTTTGTTGCAAGTCCCCACTTGTAGTCTCAATTCTCTGTGCTGTTGAATGCAACATAATGATTTTTCTGAATATCAGAGAATTTTAAAATTTAATATCATATTTGACTAACTAACCCATGTATCCTCGAGGATGTAGTGAAATTACCCAGTTTAGTACCTTCTGTAACCAACATCTCATAATAGCGGCCATACTGTCCTACTCTCATTCTTGAGTTCTAGCCCATTCCCACAACTATTATCTTGAGCCTCTGTGCCCTCATCCATCAGGGATGAGTCATCTCAAAACAGAGGCTCTTAAGCCAATTTTCACTGGAGTCCATCAATAATATTGGCCTATCTCAAGCAGACATTGTCTGGAGTAATCAGATAATAAGGTTCAGGCAGTTAAGAAGGTCTGCGAAGACTAAGTATTCTCATTCAGTGAGAATTGGATCATATCCTGAAGAGGCTAGCTTCTTAATGCACTGTGATGCTCATGTGAAACTCTACACTACAAGATTCTCCTGGAGTAAAACAGTTCTTTATTTAATGCTCAGGAAAGATGGTTCCATAGATTTCCACCCCCACCTCTTTTAAATAACACATTCTTTTTGTAAGGCCTTTTGAAAGAGAGCACCAGGGTTGCTAAGTGAAATTCTCCAAAGCAAGGAAATGCCAAAGCTTAATTAAAGACTGAATCATAGTGTAAAGGCACAATGGCATTCTTCTACCACAGTAACAGTTGTAGGGTAAAAACAATTCAGATATATAAGGTGGTTAATTAGCATGAGTGAAGGGGAAAAATTCATTTTTGACATATGACTCTTCCATTTTCCATCTTAGTCATCTCTTAACATGTTTAAAGGAACTCAGCATTTTGCAATAGAATGGAACATGTTACATGTTTCTGTTCAGGAGAATTTTAGCTACTAAAACAAGATTACTGTATAATGTAGAAAAACTTACCGATTCATGTTACAGTGCAAGTGGTCCATCTGCAGTCCAATCCTGCAAATAATCTTACTAGATCAAGCCCATATTCCATTAATCATACCAACTTGTTTCCATTCCTAAGAGTTCTGGGCAGTAGGGAGTATAGAAGTACGCAGAGTTATTTTCTCAGAGCTTCTGACTATCTTTAGCATGAGGATTTAGATGTCTGTAGCAGTTCCTGAAGTGTATTCATATACATATATTGAAAAGTTCCACAAGAATGACCAATAAAAAGGACAAAATGTCTGGGTAACCAGAGTCAACTGGATAACCAATTTCACGTGTTCATAGAGAAATGCAGCACCAATGTTATGCAGAGCAGTTTTACACACCTCCAATAACAGCATCTCTCCCCATCCACAAATGTGGAAGTATTTACTCAACAACGAAGATGCTTTCATGGCTATTTTTGAGAAATCTAGACTAGGATTGTCATGTGACTGAGTGTGTGGGGGGGAATCAATGCATTTTTATAGCAAAAAGATCGTGTAAATAAGATGAGGAGATCGTAAACAATTGAGTTATGCAGTAAAACTTGACGGGTTACCTAATCAAATGTATGAAGTCAGTAAAAATGGTTTTTCGTCTCACTTAATCCATAACTTCTAAGAATTGTGTGATTGGTCTGGAGAGATGGAGCGCTCTGACTGGGTGACTGTATAGTATTGCAGAATTAGAGCATCATTGGCCTCTGGTTTTGATTAGAGCCAGGGCTTTTTTTGTAGAAAAAGCCCAGTAGGAACTCATTAGCATAATAGGCCACACCCAACAGCAGAAACACATTAGCATATTAGGCCACACCACTGACAGCACAGCTCATTAGCATATTAGGCTACCCCCCCATGTTACGAGAAGTGTGGTCATCCAGCCACACCCACTTTTTGCTTCTTATTCTGTTTACCTTGTTTGTTGTCAAAACCCTTGTTTGCATGTTAGGCCACACACCCCTAATGGAGCCAATCCTAATGAGTTTCTGCTGTTGGGTGTGGCCTATTATGCTAATGAGTTCCTGCTGGGCGTGGCCAACTCAGGAGCCAGCCGGAACTCCATCCCTGTGCGTTCCTGCCCCAAAATAGCCCTGATTAGAGCTATAGGCACATAAAGATGTAATTCTGTGTGGTGTACCCTGAAGATATTTTCTCTGTGCCTCCAGATTCCTCTCTGCAGTATTATTGATCATTGATTTTGTATACTGTACAAATCATCTTGGGTAATTGCATTATTTTCTTGAGAAGTCAGTTTACCACATTTCCCATCTTAAGTGATTGAAGCAACTAGCAACTGCTATTTTTAACCTCAGATACAGCATCAACTAATGGAGCTCTCTTGATTGCAAATCCACAAGAAATGCTTAGTGTGATTGGCAGTATGCTGTGATAGTAATCTTGTGCATTTAAACCCTTATGAAAACTAAATTTTGTTGGAAGGTTGTATTATGAACTTCACTGCTTACGAAGGGAGGGGGCATATCTGAGTGCTAAAGCATATACCTTGGAGGCATAAGATCTGGAGATTACTTCTTGGGAAACCAAGCCAAGAGAACCAGTATGGTGTGATGATTGGAAAGCTGGGTCAGGACTGGGAAGATCTGGGTTCAAATTTAAGCTTTCCATGAGATTTGATGGGTGAACTTAGGCCAGTCAGTCTCTCACAGCTTCCTCACTGGGTAGTTGTGAAGTTAATATGGAGCAGAAGATAATTGTATATTGCTATCTTCAAAGGAAAAGCGGGATGAGTTGGAAGGGGCCATACAGACTACCTAGTCCTACCCCCTGCCCAATGCAGGACCATCCTAAAGTATCTCTGACAAATATTCATCCAGCCTCTTCTTGAAAGCTGCCAGTAAAGGAGAGCTTACCACCTCCCTAGGCAGCTGATTCCACCTTAGAACCACTCTGACTGTGAAAAAGTTTTTCCTAATATCCAGCCGATACCTTTCTGCATGTAATTTAAACCTGTTGCTTTGGGACTTATCCTCTGCTACCAACTGGAACCGCTCCTTGCTCTCCTCCAAATGATATCCTTTCAGATATTTAAAGAGAGCAATCATGTCCCCCCTCAATCTCCTCTTCTCCAAACTAAACATTCCCAAGGCCCTTAGCCCTTCCTGTGGCAGTGAATTCCATGTGTTAATCACTCTTTGGGTGAAGAAGTACTTCCTTTTATTTTTATACTCTACCAATCTGTTCAAGGAGGGCAGCATCCATTTCCTGTCCCTGGTCTGGCGGTCTGTGGCAGACTCCAACAACAATACCCGTTTTCCAACCTCCCCTTATTTCCACCCATATATTTTCCACGGGGCTGTCAACCACATTCTCCAGAACTTCCTGACAATCTAGCCCTCTCTTTACAAAATATGTACTAAGTAAACAGAATCTTGGGTAGCTAGACTAGGGAGAGAATTGCCAGTCAGATGAAATGGTGTTGGACTAGATGGACTGGTGTCTGTCTCAATATGTTCATAAGCTCATCAGCAAATACACTTTCCATAGCTGGCAATGGGAATCCTATAACTTCTTCTTTTGGATCACACCTTTAAGAAATACTCTATCCTGCTGATAACATTAAAACTCTTGGGACACAGCCAAGAATCTTTCCCAGTGTTAGATGTCAGCATTTAGTCTTAATGAATAATACTGGTTATATGTGTGATTTTGGTTGCTCTTAAGTCCACAGTCCACTTTCATTGATCTGGAAGTGTGTGTGTGTGTTGTGTGTGTGTGATTGGAACAGAAGGATCCTTCTAGTAATTTCTCAGAATGCATCCAGATAGTTCTCATTCAACAAGAAAGTGCACCTAAGCTGTATCCCATACTTTAACAGCATCATTTTGCCATGACTGCAAAGATATATGCATGTTATGCTAATCAATCCCTTTAGTCTGCAGTCCAAGCAATAAAATATCCCAAGAACACATAAAATGTGCATGATTTGTAGAGAAAGAAGCTTTATTGTAAATATGTGATTGGAGTCATGGCCATTAATGCAGAAACAGCCTTTCACATGCATATAGTTGGAATGTTGTACACTCTGTTTATTGGACTTGCTAGCACAACGCTTGGCCTATGGTAAAGTTTCTGTTCCACCCCATACCCTTTCTCCAGCTGGCATTACAAGTAGCTGACCAGCATTCTAAGTTTCACTTTCTGGGATTCTGCTGGAAGTTGTTAAACAACAGTTAGCCTCAAGTGTTAGAACATACATGGGAGAATTTTATTATATAGGAAATATGCATTTTTTTGTCTCCTTTATGCACAAGGGCAGTGGTTCTGGTATGCAACATAAAATTAATGATATTCATATAAGGCATTCTGGTTATTGTCCAGTTCTGAAGTTATTCTGTGATTCCCACCCCCAATCATATAGTAACCTTCAGCAACTGTCAAATTGTTTGACAAGCTTTCTGACCCAGGGTTGAATAATGTTTACCTGTTAAGAAATGGCAATGAGACTTCCTATAGTGGCTTCTAGTTTCTGAGGAAGGACCTGAAGTTCGAAACACTGATCAATACCTAGGAAAAGTGTTGGACATCTATTCCAGACTTCATTGCTTCCCTTTGAGAGATTTCTATTCTGGACTTTGTTTTTCTCCCTTTGGGATATAGTGGACGTTAATATTTTCCTATGATGTATTACATATGTTGAATCACTTATTGTGTTGAGGTCTCTTTTTGTAAGCTTTTGTGTGGGTTTTGTCAGTGCACAGTTGTTATTTTCTGTTTTTTTCTTGATCACTAGCACTACTTGAGCATCAGCTGATCTTTCTGAGAGCCAGCTTTGACGTATTCACACCCTCTGTTCACCCCTGCATGAAGCCTGTACTTGAAAGATTATCTTTGCCCCCCCAATAGGAGGACTCTTTTTCACTCCATGACCCGTCTTTTGTTGTGGCTATCTCTGACCATATGAATGAGGAAAAATCCAAAGAAGAAAACCTTTCTGGCACCTCCAAATCTTTCACAATATCAAAGATAATTGCTCATCAAAGCACAATGTTAATCATTAATCACTAAATTATGCTCATCTCCAGAAACTGAAAAGAGACTTCCATTTGGTGGAACCAATATTAGCACAGTGCAGGTCTGGAAGCATCTTGCAGTTCAGTTTTATATTCTCTACCTTGGTGCTTCTAATGACTGATGAACCAATAAAACTGTTTTGATTCATTAAAGAAACTATATGTTTATGCCTTTTGAAAGTGAATTTTCTCTCATGCCTGGTATGTAATACCAATTAAGTTGAAATATGGCCACAGTTATTTCCATTCATAAAATCCTGTATGGTCCCTTACTGCACATTGTGATGAACTGGCCCTTTCATTAAGCAGAATCTTGCCAGCAAATCTTGAGTTAGATTCTGCCACATCATGCGATTTGCAAAGTGGGATCTTTGTGATTCAACAGCCATCAATTTAAAGTGTTCACAAGTTGGAAGACTCCCTTGTTTTTGGATGCCTTCCCTGGATATCCAAATGTGTAATATTTCTGACATTTCAGTGCATTTTTAATCCCAGTGGGCTGTGTTGTAAAATTGCTAGCTATTTCCAGGTAGTTTGTGTGAAATATGGAAGGTTAAATGCATCAGTGAAACAGCTGTTATGGTGTTTTGTAAGCATGACAGATCTGTAACTTTATTTTGTTCACACTTATGTAGTATCTTTTGTCGTATTCATTGTTATGGTGCAGGATAGTACCTTGAACCATTAACAGAAACCGAGTTCAGACTGGCAGTTTGGCCCAATACAGGCACATTTCAGAAACGTTTCACAAATGGATTAAAGGGCCGGTTCGCACAGGCAGAGCTGTCAGGAGTTCCCCAGCCGTACTCAACCTGTCTTGTAACGCTTCCCTCCCGAGTTTAAAAATACCAGGTGAAAGTGGTAGCAAACCCTGGAGAGCATGTTGATCCCGCTTCCCGGATGTGTGAACACTGAAAGCCGCAAACAAGCTGATCCAGTAAGAATGCGCTCATGTGCACGAGTGCTTATGTGCATGAGCGCATAAGCACATATAACCAGATTACATAAAAAAGCCACTTACAGCTGCACCTCTGCCAGGGGCGGGCCAACAGTGTGACCGCTCCCTTGCGCCTTCTCCCTGCTGTGCTCCCGTATCAGTCAGTGCAGTGTGACCAGGAAAACGCCGGAACAGATTGTGCCACGAATCCCTCGTGTTTCAAACTGCCAGACTGACCTCAGCCAGAATGTGTCGAATGCAGCATGTGCCAGAGAAGAGGATGGGAAAGGTTTTTGGCAGGAAACGAAGGAATAGTAGCAGCCTCTTCCAACAATAATAGTCTATGTTGAACATTTGTAGAAATAAACTAAAATAATGAGTTGGGTGATTGGGGGAAATAGTTTATAGTTTTTAATTTGGTGGCCCAGTTAGAGCTGTTCAAGTCAGGAAATAGACACCAGCTGGACAGAAATAATGCTAAGAAAAATTTAAGATCATCTTCCCCCCTTTGTTTGTACTGTTGGAATTTATTGGCCGCTCTGTGGGATAAAAGGATAGAATCATTTTAAGAGCTTATCAGGTCATCTGTGCTCCGTTCCCTACTCTGACAGGTGTCCAACATGATCTGAGACACTGTAGCTACAGCTAGAAATAAAACATTTGCACAAGCTGGGCCAGCAGAAAAAAATCTTTTGACAATAGTTACACATTGTTTTTTTTTTATTTACTCCCAAGTAAAGGCAGGATGTGCAGCTCAATCACCTAGACCATTAGTTTTGGACACATGGGTCAACTTCCTTGGAAGTGAGTCCCAGTAAACCCAGTAAGGCTTACTTCCAAGTAACTCTACCTATGAGCATGTTGCCATCCAGCAGTAAGCTCCAGTGATCACCGCAGGGCCCTCCCCCGAGCAAACACCCACAGGACCGAGCTGCTTTGGAGTAAACATAGCTGGGGGGCTCTTCCCAGCACAGGGATCACTGGATTTGGGAAAGGTTAGTTTGGGAAGAGTTACTTCCAAGTGACTCTACCCACAAGCAGCTTATCACAGAGCTTTCTTCTCAGTGAACACACAAGTTTGACTTACTTGTGAGTAAATGCAGATACTCCATGCTGTTCCCAGCCCCGTCTTCATTGCCTTTGAGAGGTGTTCATTTTCTTGGGGGGGGCAAATTGTCGGCAAGGCAGGCGAAGGTGGTTAGTGCAGATCTCGCTGGTGGGCAGACTGAGAAGTAGTCAAGTTTCCAGGCCTCATTAAGGGGTGGGGGTAGTATAAAAAGTGGTTGGATGGGGCTGTCCCTGTGATTTTTAATAGTTACACATTGTAGTAACCGATTTGTGATGAACACGAATTTTCGTGTTCAACAGATTAATGACTGCTACTGCTGGGTTTTTGTGGTGGTGCTTTCTCCTCTTTTTACTATAGCATTTTGTAACTTGGTTTACATGGGCTAATGCATGAGGTCTTAATGTGTAGTGTGGATGCTGGTTAATGTGTGCGCTGTGAAAGATCCTTCTTTAAGGGGTGGACTATTGCTTGTGGTTCCTGTGTAAAGATATGAATCCAACAAGAGCCCAGAAGATTCTTGGGCAGACAAGCCATTCTTCCTATAGTTCCAAAAATGCATAAGGATTTCGGGACCTTCTTTGCAGAAAAATTTGAGCCTTGAACCTGGCAGGTGCTCTGCCTGGGGAGGCATCTTCAAGCTCACTGGGCAGCAGTGAACAATGATCACGTCATCATCCTTTAGCAGGCAGACTGCGTCTCAGTGCTAGAGTGTTAGTTCTACATGGAGAATGTCCCAGGTTTAATCCCCAGCATCTCTACTTAAGAGGTGACGCAAAAAACCTCCAACTGAGGCCCTGAAGAGTTTATTGTTTATAACAGTAATTATGACCATCCTCTTCATATACCCTGCCTTTCTCACCCGTGGGGACCCAGAGAGCTGCTGCCATTCACAGTAGACAATGCTGACCTTGAGAAACCAGTGATCAGTAAAAATTCACTATAAGGCAACCAATGCTCCCTCTAAGCTGTGGAGGCTTGTGAGCAAAAATTCTGCTTTCTGAGCTACCAACATTAAAGTTGTGAGCCAGCGATCTCACTACTACATAAGTTAGTTTGCTCTGGAGCCATCCTCCTTGAGCTAAGACAAAAACGTGTGAGCTGGAGGCTAAAAAACTGTGAGCTAGCTCACACTAACTCAGCTTAGAGGGAACATCGAAGGCAACTTGATATGTTCATATGCATATATGTGTTCACATGCTTGCACCGTCTGGTTCTTTTTTGGACTCTTTTGGCCTGCTCACCCTTGTGGCTGGTAAAATCATGCCAAGAAGCGGTAAGTGGCCCCTTGAGACAGATTATTAATTTGCTTTTCTCAGAGGGCTGTTTCCCCGGCTCCGTTAAGGAGGCGATTGCTAGACTTTTGCTAAAGAAACCATCCTTAGATAAAAAAGGAGCTGGTCTATTATTGCCCAGTGTCTAATCTACCTTTCCTGGGGAAGTTTATTTATTTATAATTCAATTTATAGACCGCCCTACCCCTGAATACACATGGCTCAGGGCAGTGAATGACAACAGTGAACAACAACAACAACAAAACAATAACATTCATAAATAATAAAACAATTTAGCCACAGGGTATAGATGGGAACTCTCAGTCTGGGGCAGGTGATGCACTCTATTCTTGGTGCTGGAGGGGGCAGCAGTGGGAGGGCTTCTGGTGCCCTGGCCCCACTGCTGGACCTCCTGATGGCACCTGGTATATTTTGGCCGCTGTGTGACAGAGTGTTGGACTAGATGGGCCATTGGCCTGATTCAACATTGGCTTCTCTTATGTTCTGATGTTCTTAATCCATGGATAAAAACACTCTCAGATGACATTAACATTTCAAATCCCAAGTTTGTCACCGCCCCACAAGAAGGTGGAAAGGGGGCAGGAAGGAAAAAGAAGGGGGGGAGGAGGGAGTGCTAGTAGGATGGTATCCATCACTGTCCTCAACCAAAAGCCTGGCGGAACATCTCTGTCTTGCAAGCCCTGCAGGACTGCATTAGGTCCCACAGGGCACAGATGCCATTTGGCAGAGAGTTCCACCAGATGGGAGCCAGGGCAGAAAAGGCTTTGGCTCTGCTCAAGGACAGCCAGAGTCTGTTCTCTGCAGAGTGCAACGCTCTTTGGGGAACATAGAGGAGATAGTCCTGAAGATACATGGATCCGTGACCACTCAAGATCTTAAAGGTCAATACCAAAACCTTGAACCTGACTCAGTACTCCACCAGAAGCCAGTGCAGCTGACGTAGCATAGGTTGAATGTATGCTGTCCATGATGTTCCAATCAGGACTCACGCCGCCTCATTCTGAACCAGTTGGAGTTTCCAGATTAGTCTCAAGGGTACTTAATTGAGCAAACAGCGGCCGAGCAGCTCCAGGTTTTCCTGGATGAGATCCTTTTCAATCAGGCTTCAGGCCTGGCTTTTGGAACTGAGACAGCACTGGTTGCTTTGGTTGACAATCTCTGTTTACATCTGGATAAAGGCATGACAGCCCTGTTGAACCCTTCTGGATCTATCAGCAACCTTCGATACAGTTAACCATTTGGTCCTGATTGACCGGCTTGCCTCCCTGGGAGTGAGGGGCACTGCTCTTAGTTGGTCCTCTTCATTCCTCCAGGGATGCTCTCAGAGGGTTGCTATCAGGGAGGAAAGGTCTTCTCAATTAGACCTGAATTGTGGGGGCCCACAGGGTTCAATCCTCTCTCTGATGTTATTTAACGTGTATATGCACCTTCTTGCCAAGATCATCAGGAGGTTTGGAATTGGGTCCCATCAATATGCTGATGACACTCAGCTCTTACTCCTGCTGGATAAGTAGCTGGTGGCAGGACTCTTGGCACTATCCCAGTGCCTGGATGTGGTATTCCAGTGGTTAAAGGGGAACTGACCAGGGCTGTACCCAGAAATTTTTTGATTAGGGGGCAGGAAGGGGGCAGGTTAGCGCAGTGGAGAGATAAGCTTTTATATATACGGTGGATAGTTGGACTAGTCCATAAGTATTGCTATCTTTATTTAGTGGTACTTTGCACTCCCTTGTTCATGATGGTGACTCCTTATTGTTATGTTACAATTGTAAAAGAGAAGCAATGAAATGAAGCTTATTATATCTTGGTGTAATGCATTATAAAAAATGAGAATGTCATTGACCAATGTAAATACTTCTATATAATTATTTTCTTTTTATTCCCCAATACCCCTTTTCCTTTCTGCACCCTTAATAATTTTCAAAATAAAAAAGACAGTGGAGAGCAGCCTGTTGTATGTCTGCACAAAACTGCCATTCTTCTAAATCATCAGAGCTTTTTTTCTGGGGGAACACACTGGAATGTTTAAAAGTTCATGAGTTTTCAGTATATAGATTGAAAATTTCATTTCCCTTTTGAGAGTTCCAGCACCTATTTTCCCCCAAAGCCCTGTAAATAATAATATACAAGTGGTATATTACATAAAAATGTTTCTGGTTTATTACAAAAATATTTACATGTAGAACATATTGACTACTCTAACAAATAACAAATAGCATGCACTTTTAATAAGACATGGTATAAGTGATACTATGCAGGCTAAATTATGTTAGACCATGTAAAAGAGATTTCATACTGCACCAAGAGTTCACCATAAATGTACCAGTACCTCCACATAGTCCTATTATACGTAATCAAACAAACTTCATTAACTAGCATTCACTAAACAACCCCCCCCCAATTATCAGAAACAAAAACAAGCGGAGTAGGTCTTCAGAGTCTCAGGTAGAGATCTAACTACTAAGCAAACCAATCAGCAGAGGGTTTACAATCCTTTTTTTTACAGAAAATCCTTGGACTTCCTAATTGTGTCCCATATGCCGTGATGTCCCGAAACTGGTCAGATGTCCCTGGAAACTCAGGCCTGGCTTTTGACCATCAAATTTTGGTTGCGCCTTCTGTTTAATCCTGACCCGAATTCTTTTACCTTTTTAATGCTGACAGATCATTGTGAACCTAATTGGTCCCCCCAAAATTAGTCCCCCCCAAAATTAGTCCCCCCAAAAATTAGGTCCTTAGGAATACATTTAGACTCACTTTATTTATCATCTGTCTACACAATATTTTATACAATCAACCGCAGGCTTTTAGATATTCAATTTCAGTGCCTGACTGAGGCAGCTAGGAAAACTTGTTCTCCAATTCATCTGGGATTATCCCGGACACTGGGCCAGACAGCTACTTATTTTTGCTCTTTAACTGACCCCATCAAAGAAGGGCGTTTATGTTAGCCAGATTTAACACATTGCCATCGGCCATCTTCTCTGGAAGAGGCCATAAAATCCCTTATGAACTTAGACAATGCCCTTGTAGTGAGGGTGCCATCAAATCTGTTTCCCACGTTCTTTTAAATTGCCCATTTTATACTGAGATCCGGGATAAATTTCTGGACTCCCTTCTTTTTACATGGCGTGGTCTCCCTGAGAGTGTCAGAGTCCAGTTGCTACTCTCGGGGCAAAACTCTTCTATAACTTTTCAATCTGCAATTCAATTCAGGGAAACTATAAACTGATCAGGTTGTTTTTTCTTGTTTGTTTGTTTGTATGACAGCCATATTTTTGATGTATTCCTAAATTTTAATGTACTTTTATCTCTGATATGCCAATAAAGGTTGTCTGTCTGTCTACTAAGCAAACTAGAAAATCATTATCTTAAACGAAGGCAAGCAAAGTAGGTCAGAATTGCCCAGTCAGACTGGAGGCATCATCCATGGGCAACAGTGGGCGTTGCAAATATACAACCAAGCCATTCTTAGCGAGCAAGGACTGACTTCCCAGCAAATGCATCACCTACTGGCCCCACATACCTCTTGCAGAGTGGTTCTTGAGGCCACTGGACTCAAACTTGGTTCTCACATCTGTTGTTAATTCCCTTATTATCTGTATGCCAACTTGCTGCTATTTACATGTTCCACTATATGTGCTATTCCAATCTTAGCTATATTTATTGCTCAGTTACTTATGCATCTTGATCCTAAATAACTCTTCCTGGCAGCTACCCCCACCCCCAGTTGCAATCACTGCTTGAGGAAATCTGTTTCAATGTATGTGAAGAAGTATGCATATGCTGAGTCTCTGTTCTCACATGCGCACAGGGTTGAGCTTGGTTTTTCCTGGGGGTCCTGCTGGACTCTAATTTCATTCTCCCATCTTTTTGTTAATTCTTGCATTTATGTGCTGATTTGCTGCCATATATTGATCTCCTGACCATTTCTGCTTCAGGTGATTGATGGGGGGCCTGGCAAATGGGTGAGGGTGCTGGAACCTCATAGGCCCCACTGTGCATATGGGCCAGGAGCTGTCTGAAGTTGAATCCAACCAAAGTGGAGGTCATGTGGCTGGGAAAGACTGAGAAGCTATCTGGAGGGTCACTCCTGAGACCTGTTGGTATCCAACTGACAGCTGTTGACTCTGTAAAGAGCCTCGGAGTGCGGTAGAATTCTGCTTTGTCATTGGATATAGAAGTGTCCATGGTAGCACGGTTGATATTTTTCACCTACGCCAGGGCTGTCAGCTGGTTCCTTATTTGTGTGGGTCAGACTTTGCCTCATTGATCCATGCAATGGTCACTTCCAGATTGGACTACTGCAGTTCACTCGACGTAGGGCTACCCTTGGAAATGCTTTGGAGACTGCAGGTGGTTCAGAATGCAGCTGCCAGCTGCTGACTAGAAAATCATAGTCAGCTCATGTTACTCCAATTCTGCAGCAGCTGCACTGGCTGCCAATTAGTCTCTGGATCCAATTCAAGGTGTTGGTGCAAACCTTTAAAGCTCTTAACAGTCTGGGATCCCCATACCTATGGGGCCACCTCTCTCGTTCCAACCCCGTGTTTCCTCCAGTCATCTTCTAGGGGCCTCTTGCAGAGGCCTGGCCCCAGAATGGCTCAGTTAGCTGTCACCAGGTGAAGGGCCTTCTTTGTCGTGGCCCCTACCCTGTGGAATGCACTCTTGGATAACACTCATGCCCTGCCGGACTTGTTTAGTTTCCACAGGGCATGCAGGGCTGAATGATTTAGTTTGGCCTTCGGAGGGTAACCACGTGTTTGGGCTGTTTGTATTAGTGATGTGGTCCTAGCCACATATTTTAATATTTTAATGTTACTGTTTTATATTTGTTATATCAAATTGCCATATTTGTTATATCAAACTTCCTGGAAATCAACCATGACTTCCAGGCAAAAACACACACACACGCAATAAATAAATAAATAAAATATGGTAGCCTGTAGCAGCATAAATATGGCAGTCTAATGTGTTTGCTGCTACAAACTGTACATAATCCTGGTCACCTGTTACCTGTCTGAAATAGAAACCCAGTGGCTTCTGCTGTTCTTAGTACCCTAGTATTCTTAGTCTTGGGAGCCATTGCTGTGTCCTGCCTCCTCCTTGAATTGCCTTTTTGGGACTTGACCATAAAACTTGCCTAGTCTGAGAAGATCTGCTGCTTACCTGCCTTGGAAAGGATTGCCACATCATATACATTAAACCACTCATAAACAGCTCTTATTTTCTAATGCACACACATGTGTTAAGTTCCAGGATCCAGTGCTCCTCATGCTTAAAATTAAATCAAAAGAGTTTTCGGCAGTTCAAGCTATAAAACCGCTATTAAGATGGTACCATACCCCTACCAAATTACATCATAGAAATAAATCATACTCACCTCTGTGTTGGCACTCTTGTCATGAGTTGGCAACATACTTCCACTGTTGGTAGTCCTGCAATAAAATCAAAAACTAGTGGTCATTAATTATACAGGCTATCAAACAAATTACTAACATTGACTTACCCTTTTCACCTTCTTTGATATTACATGATCTTTGGGAAGGTTTAGACATTCCAAGAATAAGTAGGGAGTTGATCTCTATGTTATTAATGGCTGCTAAATCTGTTATAGCAGGGAATTGGAAGAGCCCTAACTTATTGACTCTCTATCAATGGTACATGCAAATATGGGAATATTATACAATGGAGAAAATAGCTATCTCTCTACCTTCGGCATGCAACTATAAAGCCCATTCCCTATTTTTCGCCAAATGGCTCCCTTTCTTAGAAGCTACTTTTGCCAATGCTTATATTCCCTCAGGCACAATTCCTAAAAGACATTTGGAAATCATTTTAGCACTATAATACTACAATGCTGTGTATCAATTTAACTTACATTCTTTTGTTATCGAGGTACACTTTGGAATGTATACAGTGAAGCTTCATTACTGTTGTTGAATGTTTTTCTTCTTGTGTCTATACATTAATTTACCTGATTGTTCCATTTATTTGTCTAAATTCTCTATGGTGCATAAGTTATGTTAAAGTTTAAAAAGTTATAAATAAAATTATTATTTTTTTAAAAAAGAGTTTTCGGCAAAACATTAGGAAGAATTTCCTGACAGAACGGTTCCTGGGGAGGGGTTGGGCTTTCCTTCTTTGGAGTTTTTTAAACAGAGGCTAGATGGCCATCTGACAGCAATGCTGATTCTGTGAACTTAGGCAGATCATGAGAGGGAGGGCAGGAAGGGTTGCCTCAGTGCTTAGTTCTTGTGGCCCTTTCTTGCACGCCCAGGGAAATGCTGATCACCACTTTGGGGTCAGAAAGCAATTTTTCTCCAGGCTAGTTTGGCTGGGGATCTTGGAGGTTTTTTGTCATCTTCTGGGCACAGAACAGGGATCACTGGGAGTGTGTTGGGGGAGGTATTTGTGAATTTCCTGCATTGTGTAGGGGGTTGGACTAGATGGCCCTGGAGGTCCCTTCCAACTCTATGACTCTATGCTAAATAAGTTCTTCATATTTCCAGTTTGTCTGCGTCTAATAACATTGCTGCAGATTCTCTGTGATAGACTTTTGAAGAACCCAGTATAAGGAACATGAAGGAGCTTGCAGATTCTTTGTACCACTGGAATGTGTAGGATGGCTACTGGTTTTGCTAGAAATGTATAGAGCAGAGATTCTCAGTGCTCTTTAAATCCTCTGTGGAGAGCCTAGATGCATGGGAGCGTCTCTGCCTGTTTAGGAGATGTTGCATCCCTGCCTTTAAAACTTCAGATGCAAGCTGTCTTCCTTGGAGGGGGCATAGGATTAAAATGTACTAAAGAAATGAAAATAGGCAGCATTTAGGATGCCTTCATTTTCCAGCCATTTTAGGGACATAATCCCTGCTTTAATTTTAAAAACCTGTTTAGTCATCTTTTGAGAAACACTTGGTTATGGGTGATTAGGGTTTCACTGCCTACAGCTTTTAACTCCTCTGTCTTGCTATTATTCATTAGCCCTGAATGGTCATCTGTCTCTAGCAATCCTGCACATTGTTGTATCTGGACTGGGCATGTTGTTCTACTCTGCTGCTCCATTTCAGGCTGCTTCATTGAATGTTGCTAAAAGATGCTTAAAAAGAACTTGAACTATAATAAATGTTGGGACATAGATAGAGGCTCTGGGCCTCCTCACAGTGTTAATGTAGCGCTGGACGTGCTCAGTTCCTGTTTTGCTAATAACAATGTTTATTACATGCTTTAAACTTTGGTTTTCTCATTATGTTGGCAGAAATATTTGTAGCATGCAGCCAGGGGAAGGGTGTAGAAAGAAGCTAATGAATACTAATGCTACTCCAGCAAGACTCCCTCTAAGCTGTGGAGTTTTGTGAGCAAAAATTCCACTTCGTAAGCTAGTGGCATTAAAGTTGTGAGTCAGCGCTTTGGCTGCTACATAAATTAGTTTGCTCTGGAGCCATCCTTCCTGAGCTAAGATAAAAATGTGTGAGCCGGAGGCCAAAAAACCATGAGCTAGCTCACACTAACTCAGCTTAGAGGGAACACTGTACTCCAGTACCTTGTCAGTAGAAATTAATAATCAGTATAAATCCAATCTCTTCTGAATGGAATCCTGTATTAATAAGAAACTATGTTGCTAGGGCAACAGAAATTCCGTACTGTCACATCTGCTTAGGGGCTGTAGGCGATCTGTATTTACTGCTTGTCATGTGTTTAGCTTTAGGCCACAGCCATGGATGAGACAGTGTTAAAAACTAGACGATGGGCCTGTGAACTTTTTTTTCCCAGTATGCAGTTACAGTTCACCAGATGCTCATATTCAAGTAGCATGACCAGGCGGTACAGCATCTGTATTCTGGAGATTAAAGCGGCTCCATATGGAATAGTTAAATCCAGGGCAATACGCTTCTTGTGTGTTCTTTGTAGCATTTGATGGTTGGCATTATAGCATTAATCACTCGAACAACTCAGGGCCAGCTCCAGGTGTCTGGGCGCCCTAGGCAGGACAGCCTGGGGTGCCCCCACTGGGGATTCCAACCTCCTGGTGGGGCCTGGAGACCGGGGGCGGCGGCGGAGTTCTGGCTTTCCTGGAGGCTCCGCAGCTGTGGGGCCCCCAGGAAAGCCAGGGAAGGGGGCGGGGGGTCTAGCCGCGCCCCTCCCTCCCAGTGCAGCTTTCCCAGGGCTCCGCGGCTGTGGGGTCCCCAGGAAAGCCGGGAAGGGGGTGGGGGTCTAGCTGCCGCCCCTCCCTCCCAGCGCTGGCTTTCCTGGGGGCTCCGTGGCTGCGGGGTCCCCAGGAAAGTCAGGAAGAGGGTGGGGGTCTAGCTGCCGCCCTCCCTCCCAGCGCCAGCTTTCCCGGGGCTCCGCGGCTGCAGGGTCCCCAGGAAAGCCGGGAAGGGGGCGGGAGGTCTAGCCGCCACTCCCTCCCTCCCAGCGCCGGCTTTCCTGGGGGCTCCATGGCTGCGGGGTCCCCAGGAAAGCCGGGAAGGGGGCAGGGGGGTCTAGCAGCGGTGGCGGCAGCGGACGCCCGGTTAGGGCGGCGGGGGGTGCTTTTCGGGGGGAGTGGGGCGCCATTTGGCACCCCTGAGGCCGGTGCGCCCTAGGCGAGTGCCTAGTTTGCCCAATGGGCGATCCGGCCCTGGAACAACTTATAGGCAGTGTTCCCTCTAAGCTGAGTTAGTGTGAGCTAACTCACAGTTTTTGGGACTCCAGCTTACACATTTTTGTCTTAGCTCAGGAAGGATGGCTCCAGAGCAAACTAATTGATGCAGTAGCCAAATTGCTCGCTCACAACTTCAATGCCGGTAGCTCACCAGGTAGAATTTTTGCTCACAAGACTCCACAGCTTAGAGGGAACATTGCTTATAGGTTGATTCAGTAACTACACATTTAGAATATAACTGTTAAGCACTTTTCAAGGAGAAAATAAACCTGATGAAAAGGTGTCCAGAATCAGTGGAGTAACCCTCTGCATTTTCTTCTTGAATCTGACAAAAGATTGCAGTATTGATCCACATTCATGAGGGGGGGAGAAAATACTTTATAGTATTTGTTTTACTTAAATTTTATTCCTCATCCTATACCGTAGGCTAAATTTTGGATTTTGGGGACGAAGGTTTCAGAGAGGGAGGAAGAAATACCCTGTTAAAATGATTGATATGTGACTAAATGTGAACAGGAGTTAGAACAACGTACATTTTCTCTGGAAGGCTTCCAAGCTTAGTCAGATCACAAGGGAATGCCATTGTTGAACCTGAGGAGCAGCCATTGAGGGTGCCTCCTTAGCATGAGGAGTTAATGGAAAGTGTTCCTGACAGCTGTTGCAACCTTGGAAATCCAGATGTAATGACAAAGGAGTAGCTCAAACCTTATCATAGAATGCCCCGATACTTTGACAGGTGAGCCTTCTCCCACTAGCCAGAGAGTTCCTAAGACATTTTAGCACCTGGGGTAGAAAATCCAAATATCCTGCCCTTTCCATGTTAGTAAAAACATGTCAACAGATGGAAAACTTGCTGACCTTTAATGGCATCCCTAGATCTGTTGCATGAGACAGATGGTTCCACCCTGTCTTTAGATGAATCCATTTCTGTGCATGCTGGCTATTAGCCAGTCGAGGCTGGAATGTAATGCAGCCAGTGCCAAGGACAAAATAAAGCCACCACAGTTACTATTAGCCACAGGCTAAGTGTGACATCTCTGTCAGTGTGCCCACAAAAGGAGCTGAATGGGTTTGTTGGCAATCAATCTCTGACCAGTGTTGTTATCTCGATAGTGCTCTGGGAGTCCTGCTTCCTATTATCTTGTAAGTTCTCAGAAGTTCCAGAGAAGAAACCAAAGGGAATAATGTTAGCCTTCTACAGCTGGCATAAGGGTGTATTTGTACTTCATTTTTGACCTTTTCTCTCCCCCTCCCCCCAGAGACTGGACGGATCATTTCTCTTCCTTGGTCTTTGGTTTTTAGTGCAGTCATGTCAATATTCACTTAACACAAAAGGGCATCTCTTCCAAGAATGCACATCAAAGGTATTTTTCTGTCAAACCTTGTGAGTGTCCCTGGACAATCCAAGCAGACCTTACATAGCACTGCAGCTAGGTAGAGCCATCTTGGAGCATTTTATTGTTGGTAAATGCCAGCTAGCTTAGCAGGGAGGAGTCTAAAACCGGGAGGAGGTCTAATGTGTTTAATTTTTGTGATCCTTGAATAGGCTGGGAGGAGTTAATGGTTAACCTTGAAAGACCAATGAGAAGAAAAATGCTGAAAAGAAGGTAGACTAAGATGCAGTGTTTCTTCCTGTAGATTTTGGTTTTACTGTTTCTGGAATATGCGCACTGCTTTTTGCAGCAGCTGGTGAATGGAAAGATTCCCAGTAAATATGTGCAGAACAGCAGAGGAGGATCAGCAGCCTAAGGCACCTTTTCTGCTGTCCAGGTTAATACTATCAGTTCTATCCACTATTGCCTTGTGTACCCCCCATTTTCATATATGATAACAAAATCCAGAAATCATAGAGAAGAGGCACTCGGAAATAATCTAGCCCACACGATTCATTGCTGAGATCAGTTACGCCTATGCCATCCCAAATGCAAAACGCTTAAACTTCATCATGTAATATTTTCCAGCCCACAGAGTGTTTTCCCCCCTAAAGGGTAGAAATAGAATAGTAGACTAATAAAATGACATCAATGCAGTTATGTAAATATTAATCTAAAATGAGATCAGAGTACATTCCCCTGCATATTTCTTGCCTCATACAGAAGACTTTTAGTAGTTAGTGTTTTATTTTTTTGTTTTAAATTTTGATGGATATCTCCTGTATCATTCTCTGGCCTTTCTACTCTGTGATGCAAACAGGCTTAAATAGGATGACCCCCCGCCCCCAGTCTGTACAGGCTTGTTGGTTCTGAGAAATGTTCAGTGGTGTTCCATGCTAGCCAGGCAGTGACTGGATTCAAATGTCATGGTAGACTTTGACAAAAACGGCAGTTTGATCAAAACCCAGTTCACTGCGATGTCCAAATGCAAACGCTGCAGCAAAGCCGAGTTGTTGGTTGGTGCCAAACTGTGACTGATCTCCCTTCCTGCTCACAGTAGGTGCTACGGCTCACAGAAGGAGGGAGTGCAGGGCTTGTGGGGGGGGGGTTTGTCTCTCTTACTGCAGCTCTCTAGTTGGACCTCAGGACCATCAGAGGGGCCAACAGAATCTTGGGGATACAGCTGGGTGGGGGCGTTAAAGACTGCAGTAGGAGGGGGATGCAGGGAGTTTGTTTATGAGGTTCAGCTCCATTTGCACTGCATAGAATCCAAGTCACTGTTTTCAAGCTGGCGTGTATAGCTAGTTTATTAAATGCATTTTTACTCATTGTGATTTGTTTTTTGTGATTACTGAATTCCTAAACCATAGTTTAAATAGCATCATCTCTCAGGGCATCCTGGTCACAAAGGCAGCAATACATGAAAGGAGTACAGAGAGAAACTTACAAACTAGGATTTGTTGTTTTAGGACTGGCAGCCTAGCTATAGGGTGTTGTGCGCACACCACCGTTTTAACATAATCATGGTTTTTCATGACATCTGGATTAAGCCACTGATCACTGATCAGTTCCCTCCTTACCACCTCTCAGCTGGACTCCCCCCCCCATCCTCGCTCGCACTGGCAAGGCTCGTCTTTATTTTTTTGCCTCAGTAAATCATTCTAAATAAAAGAAAAAGGAAAATTATTATTTCCACTGATGGGGCCCGTGTTGGTTGGCAATTCCTCCTCCCTGCTTTCCCTCTTCTTTGAGGGGGCAGTGTTATGGAAGGTACACCATACTTTAAACATTGCTCGGGCTTTAATGCCAAGATTCCCCCACTGATGGCCATGAACTGTTTTGTTTAGAGGAAAATAAACTGACTCCTGCCAGTACTGTGCTAGATTTACTCACCAGGTGAAAAAGAACAGGGCAGCCCACCTCAGAACTTTCCTACTAGAATAATCACTACCTATGGATGTGCATTCGGATTTCCCAAACAGAAAGAAATACCGAATAAATACCTTATCCGTATTTTTAAAGCCGAATGCAAATTCAGGAAACTTTTCAGCTTCTGAATACAGTTTCCTGAATTTGTTCAGCTTTTTTGGCTTTCGGGTAGCCAACTTCCTTCCCGCTGTGGCTTCCCTAGTCAATTTCACTCCCTGCCAGTCAGCTGTGGGAGTGAAACTGACCAGGGAAAGCCTCCTCTCTACCTTCCTTTCTCCAGCTGCCCCAGGGCTGCTGGAGAAGCACAGGCAGAGAGCTCAGCCATGTTTAAATGCCTTTCTTTCCCTCTCCCAGTTTGCTTGCGCTCCTCCAGGGAACCCTCAGCTACAGGGCAACTGGAGAGGGCCAGGCAAGGAGCCCAGGTATGTTTCCATGCCTGTCCTGTGAAAGCACAAGGCAGGCATGGAAGCATGCTTCTTCCCACCCCGAGCTTCTCCACTGCTGCAGAGAAGCTCAGGGGGAAGGGGGGGAAAAAAAGGCATGTTTAAATTCCTTTCCTTTCCTCCCCAAACTTGGGGAGGGAATGAAAGGCATCTAAACATGCCTGGGCTCCCTGCCTTCCCTTCTCTAGCTACCTTGGGACAGCTAGAGAGGGGAAGGCAGAGAGAGGAGGCTTTCCTTGTCAGTTTCACTCCCTTGGCTGGTCTGCTGTTAGGCTTAAATGGCTTAAACCTAACAGCTGACTGGCGGGGAGCGAAATTGACAAGGAAAGCTGCACCAGCTTCCAGAGGGAAAGAAGGCATTTTTCATGCCTCCCTTCCCTCCTGTCGGGTATATCAGACCAGAATATATATTTGGGAATACTGGATATTTCCCCAGTCCTGATACTTTACAGGTATTGGACTGGGGATATTTGGCATTTACCGATATTTTTGGGTCTGACAAATCTGAAGCCAAAAAATACTGACTTTTTTTTTTGCACACCCCTATCACTAACACCAAAGATGGCTCATGCTTCCATCACACTAATTACGCTGCCTCCCCCTATAAAGAGCAGGGAGATTCAGTAGTGCAGGATGTGACCCCTATGTTGTAAAAAAAAAAAAAGATCTAAATGTGACACAGGGTCAAAACAGTTGTCAGATACGGTCTCTAAATCAAAGACCCCAAAGTCAACCCACATCCCAAAACCAATGGGTGCCTCAAAACCATCAAATCCTTTGGGGACCACAGTGATTGAGCCAATCATCTTGTCCCTGTCAGTGAGATGTGTGGGGATGCAGCCTGACTCACTCTCCCAGCAGCTGAATCCCTTAACCCACTTGAATCCACTGCAGGGTCAGGAGTAGACAATGGCATTTCAACCCCCATCAGTTCACTCAGTTCTACCGCTGCTCATCTTAGTGGAAGATGACTGTGTTTCAAAATGCTTCTCAACACTGGTCCCCTGGGTAGCAACTTCACCAAGAGGAAGGTCTCGAGAACATCGAGGTCATGCTGTTCAGCAAGTGATTGGTCAGTGGTGTACTCTAGGGATAGCGGACATTGGAGGCATCGCTCCCCACAGTCAAGACCATCAAGTTACCATCATGACTTTAGCTATTGCCACCCCTATTATGGATGGTCCCACTCTAGATCTCTGATGCGACAGGGGTACTTTAGATACTCCAGTTCTCGGTCCCACTTCCGATCTCAGCACGACTGTTACAATTCACCATGCCATCGATCGGGTCAACCCCACTCAACTGGAGACTGGGACCATGAAGCATACAACTGAAGGTCTGGTCTACATCCTACTGATCCTTGATGCTCAGAGCAGACAGGTGCCTATTCTGCTTCTTTGATCTTGAATTCAGATATAGGACCGACTAATGCTCAAAAATTGATGGGATTGGACATGCTATATCATCACTCCCAGACCAATAATGATGTTGAATTGGAAGGTTCGGGTTCCCAGGTTGAAGAGGACAGTGTGGCTCATACTGAACCCAAGCCTGATAAAGGGCAATCTCTTTTCCCCTCAGAGAATGCTAAGGGGTTTTTGGACTTACTTCAGTGCATGGCTGCAATATTAGGAATCCAACTTACATCAGCGTTGCCTCCAATTTCAGACATTGTACATGACATCTTACAATCAGACGTAACATCCTCCTCCTCTGTTCTCCCTTTACTTCCAGTGCACTTAGCAACGATACAAGAGGCTTGGGGCAAACCAGTGTCTGCACCAACAGTACCTAAGCAGTATGGCACCACGTATAAAGTGCAATGTACTAATGCCAAGTTTCTACAGTCACACCCTGAACCAAATTCTGTGGTGGTACACTCGTCTTCAAACAGGCCTTTCATCTAGCACTCCCCTACCAGGAAGGGCATAAAGTGGATATGATAGCAAAGATTTACTCCACTCCTTCAATAGCTTCCAAGATGCAAACACGCACACACACATATATATATATATAAAACTTCTTGGCATACGACTTTACTATTTCCAATAAATTAGAAGCTTTAATGTCTACTATCCAGACCAGTGCCCATCCAGAGGTTATTTTCCTGCTCCAAGAATCTCACAATGCTACAAAACAGCAGATAACTACAGTAAGACACACTATATCATGCTTCTCTCAAATTATGGTAACATTGATTGCACTCTGCCGACACACGTGGCTCAGGCCAACATCTTTACAGCCAGATGTCAAGCAGAAAATCAAAGATATTCCCTTTGATATGAATGGTCTTTTCCATACCACTATGGATTATACCCTGAGTTGCAAGCATGCAAAGAATTTAGGTGTTGCTCCATTATCATCTCAGCGCTTCCCAAGACAAAAATCATGGAAATTATCATACTCCCGTTATCCCAGATCTCTGGCTCCATCTAACTCATGGAAATGTTGCCAAAATTATACTAAACAACCATGTCACTCTAAAGTCAAACCAGCATCTTTGAAATGGGTTGGCCAACAATCAAAGCAATCCCTTTGACTCTGCGGGAAACCACGGAGCAACCACCACCACCTCTCCATTCATGGGAACACATCTACTTCTCTTCATCAATGCATGGTAAGCCATTACCATCAACCAGTGGGTTCTCACTATTATCGGGGTGGAAGATGTGATAGAGTTTGAGTTCACATTCACACTCCCATCACATCTGCTTCAGGAGGAGGTACACAATCTTTTAGGGAAAGGTGCCATCGAATATGTACCACATTCACAACAATGCCTCGGTTACTACTCAAGGTACTTCATTGTCCCAAAAAGAGATGGGGGCAGGAGGCCCATTTTCAATCTTTGGGGACTAAACAAACACATCAAAAAGACGAAGTTCAGAATGATGATGTTGTACTCCATTCTACCTCTTCTTCCATCAGGGTCCTGAATGGCATCCATAGACCTCAAAGATGCATTCTTCCACATAACTATAGGGCCCCAACATCATTGGTATCTACGCTTCATAGTGGGTCAATCCCACTACCAGTACAGAGTGTTGCCTTTCGGAATTTCCACAGTAGCTCGATCTTTCATGAAGTGCATGGCAGTGGTTGTGGCAGCCCTACATACTTGAAGAATGACCATGTTTCTCTACATTGACGATTGGCTCCTTGTGGCTCTCTCCTCAGACCATCTTCAACTAGACATTGTACGGACTTTATCCCTGCTGAAATCATTGGGCCTTTGCATAAACCAGGACAAGTCTTCTTCAACACCATCTCAGAACATTCATTTTATCAGAGCATCTCTAGACTCCACATTGACAAGGGCATGTCTCCCAATGGACAGAGCCGTTACTTTTACAGACTGTAGCAACAAATTGTATTACTTACCCAATTCAGACAGCCAAAACAATCCAGTCACGGTGCTCCCTTCTCTCAAGGTACACATCCCAGTGAAAGTCTTAAGGTCCCTTTGCTGGTGGACTGTGATGGACAACCTCCTGCTAGGGATGTCTTTTTGCGCAAAGACTATAGAGATGATGGTGTATATGGAAGCCGCCATGTGGGGTAGAGATCTGTCAGTACAGGGTCAATGGTCAGAAAACCACTCTCATATTAATGCTCTCAAACTACTAGCAGTCAGAAATGCACTCCATTCTTTTCTACCAGTGCTACAGAACAAATTGAGTCAGATTGCCACAGAGAACATAGCAACTATGTATTACATTCGCAAACAAGGGGTACAGCTTCAATGACTCTATGTCACTCAGCCATAGCACTATGGAACTGGTGTCTCTTACACAACATTTATCTAATGACAATACATATCCCAGGAGTGGAAAACATGTGAGCAGATGTGTTGAGCAGGATGCCAGTAATGCAACATGAGTGGTCCCTGAATTCCTCATACCTCATGGAGATCTTTCAACTATTTGGTTATCCAAGACTAGATGCATTTGTGACAGCAGACAATACGAAGTGTCCCTGTTCTACTCCAGAGGGTGCCTGTCTCGTGGATCACTGGGGGATGCATTTCTTCATCATTGGTGCGGCCAGCTATTTTATATGTTCCTGCCATTTCCCCTATTTCTGCATGTGCTGCAAAAGGTATTAACTGACCACACATTCATGATTCTGATTGTGCCATGGTGGCTGAGACAACCTTGGTTTCCACTTCTACTAAAGTCATTGATAAACCAATACCGTCTTCTCCCAGTCAGTCAAGACCTCTTGTCTCAATAGGAGGGCCTGGTCCTTCATCACGACCCAGGATTTTACAAGCTGACGGTGTAGAGGATTCAGGAATGACATTCCCATCAGAGGTTGCCAATATACTATTGAATGCCAGGAAACCCTAGACTCAGTGATCGTACCACCAAAAATTGTTACAGTTTGTGTTTTACGCTACTAAGAATTACATCAACCCTACTACTACTTCGCTGGCATTGATCCTCACTTATTTGACCACTTTGCACCAGTCTGGCCTTAGCTTCTCATTGCTCAAAGTCCACTTGGCTGCTGTAGTGGCTTACCATGTGTTGTTGAATGGCAGAACTATTTTCTCCCATCCTACTACCAAGACCTTTCTTAGAGGGCTAGTGAACTTTGTGCCCTGAGAACAGACCCCCCCATACATTGTGTTCCATCGGGATAGGGTGTACTTTGGCCTGGCCCTTCATTTTCCCCTAAAGTGGTCTCCTCTTTTCACTTAGCTCAGACAATAACATTACCATCCTTTTTTCCTATACTGGGAGATAAGGGGCAAAGAGCTTTATGTATATTGGATGTTCATTGTACCTTGGTTTTATATTTATCAGGGACACTATCCTTCTGGAAAGATACCTGTGTGTGCTACGTGAATCCACAGAAAAGTCTACCAGTCTCCAGGCAACATTTCTCTAAATGGGTTTCCTTCACAATTTAACTGTGTTATCGCTTAGTGGGGGAGGATTTGCCTTGCCGGCCTAGGGCTTATTTGGTAAGGGCTGTAGCAACTTCCTCAGCATTTATGATGGGAGTTTCACTGGAGGACATCCGTGCTGCGGCAACATGGTCTTCACCCTCCATGTTTGCTGCACATTATGCTCTTGATGTGAAAGCCATAAAAGACTCTAAATTTGGGCAAGCAGTTCTCAAATCCATCTTTCATTAACTGAGTTATCCTTTAAAAAAATTCTGATGTTTGAGCATGCAGAAACAAGACATTGTTTATACAATTGACTTTGCATCACTGGTTTATGTTCTTGCAGTGAAAGATACCATTGCCCCCTTGAGTTATGAGGGTGATGTTTCCTGTTCTACAATAAAGTTCATTGGGATTTTTTAATCGTAATCTGTGATAATTCACTTGGTTTTTTAATGGGTACAGCTCCATGGTATGTGGTAGATGCCATCACCCACCATCCTTCAAGATAGCTCATGGTCATCCAGTGTGTGATCTGCACAGAGACCACGAAGAAGATAAACAGGTTGCTTACCTGTAACTGCTGATCTTTGAGTAGTCATCTGTGCAGTCACACATGCCCACCCAGCCTTTCCCCACTGCTTGCATCTCCTGATCACTTACCTTATGTTGTTGGGTCTTCCTAGCAGTGGATGGAAGGAACTGGGTGGGTGCAGGGTTTGCCTCAGTTCTAGGCATGCTCCCTGGGACTGAGGTAAGCCCCGCCCAGTAGAGGACTGTCTTTAAAACTTTTGAAGGTTCCTGACGAGGGTCCAGCATGAGCACAAACCCAGTGTGTGACTGCACAGATGACCACTTGAAGATCATCAGTTCCGGATAAGCAACCTGTTTTTATTCTTCTACGTGTTCAGTTCTCAAGATGGTGTTCCTATGGAGGTTGTCAAGCTTGCTCAGTGTTACAGGCAGGATAGTGGCTGATGTACCATGAATGGAATCTTTCTCTAAAAGGAAAGCACTGTTAAGATGTGCGTAGACACTGTTGGTTACTCACAAAGACCCCAAGACTCCAGGATCTGTCAGTCACCAGTGAGTTAATGGATGTATGCTGTTGTCTTAAACATACAGTGACTGTGTGCTAGCTACTCTGTGGGCTGTTTTTCACTGCCTCTAGGATGTTTCCTTGTCCCCCTCCTCTTCCAGGATGGAAAAAGGACATTGACCATTTCTGTGTTCCTAACTGCATGTTCCTAAAATTGTTTGCTGTGTAGCACTGAGGTTGAGCCTCAGAACAAAGGATGCATGATGGAATAACAGCCAGCAGCCAACCCAGCCTCTAAGTCCTGATGTCTGACTTCAATCACATGCTTCTAAACCCTTCATATAGCTTCTGCAGGGTAGCAGTTCCTCTCCAGAGTCCTTTAAAATTATGACAGTTTTTACACCCAAATATAACATGTTGTATTCTAAGCTGGAAGCTCTTGGATTTCAAGAGCTGCCTCCTTTTTTAATGCGATGCTTGCAAGGCAATAAAACCGGAGTGTGTTTCTTCTGTTCCACATATGTGTGATTTTAAGACATTCTTTAAGAGCAGTTTTCAAGTGTAAATCTTGCACCTGTTATGACTCTGTAGGAGCTGTGGGTAACAGCTTTTAGCAAACTCTTAAATTTGGTGGTGTTATAATCTTGGGGGGAAAGCCTAGCTATAAGCTTGTTTAAAGGTACAATTAATTGAGACTTGTCATATCCTCATGGCCTTGCTTCTCTGGGTCTGGCCACAAAAAATAACATGTGGTGAATTATGGGAGATTAATTCAGGCTGGGACGCGTTCTGCACTGCCCTCTCCTTCCCCCAGCATCTCTAGGAAATTTATTGGGCAAGCTTTTTTTTTTAATACTTTTGAGTACAATTTAGAAGTGTATTTTCTGTTCTGATAACAGAATTTATATCTGGCATCCAAAAGCTTGGTCCCATTAGATTCCAAACAAGAACGTTTATAGGTAGAGACCAATAATTGGGCCGTTATCACCGGTGGGGGAAGGTTCTAGAAAGTTACCTTGGGAATGTGGAGCAGGAACTGGCTGCCTATGAAAAGTGTTGGACCAAAAGGCTGTTCTGGGCTTGAAGTTGCTACTTGCTAAAGGGCTTTAACTGACAAACTGATAAGTGTAGGATAGCCCAGTTTTATAGGGGGAAGGATCAGTGGCAGTTGCCCACGAGAGAATGGTGATAATAATTTATTAATATATGTGTGGGCCGTTCAGATTCGAGACCCACAAAGGTAAGTACAACAGCTGGAAAAGGTCAATTGGATGGAGGGCAGCAAAGAGTGAAGCGGCTAGAACTGCTCAGTTTTCAAAGCGTCCGTGCATCACTTCATGGACTGTTCTACACAGACTGGAAAATCCTGAGGAGAATGATTATGGAAAAGGGAATATCCAGTGATGCGTGAATCCAGTCTTGGCCTGCTTAGGCTGACAGCAGAAGATTTTAATTATAGAGTAATTCACACTTGTGTTTCCAGGCAAGTAAACCAATTCCAGTTTTCAGTATCCTTAGGTCCTTGACTATACTGTGTTCTATATGGTTCCAATAAATAATGTTAAGAATTTGTGTGGGTTTAATACCTAATTCTGGATTTTTTTTAAAAAAACACCACGCAGCATCTAGAGCAGGGGTCCTCAAACTTTTTAAACAGGGGGCCAGTTCACTGTCCCTCAGACCGTTGGAGGGCCGGACTATACTAAAAACAAAAAATATGAACAAATTCCTATGCACACTGCATATATCTTATTTTGAAGTGAAGAAACAAAACGGGAACAAATACAATATTTAAAATGAAGTAAAGTTAAATCAACAAACTTACCAGTATTTCAATGGGAACTATGGGCCTGCTTTTGGCTAATGAGATGGTCAATGTCCGGTTCCATATTTGTCACTGCTTCCTTCTCATGTAAAAAAAAATGACAGACAAGCAGTGGCGGCATAAACACCCGGCGGGCCATATAAATGTCCTCAGCGGGCCGCATGTGGCCCGCAGGCCGTAGTTTGAGGACCCCTGATCTAGAGACTTCTTTAGCCAGGATGTTCAGGAATACCATCAATTCTGTTTAACCTACTTAAGGAAGGGTATAGGCAGGCAGGCAAGCCCTGCGGTATACCCAAAATGGGGAGAAAAGGTCCAGGGGACCCTCCCCTGAGGATGTCACTGCTCCATTACAGTTCAGTTCCCTGAGCCAAAGCTAGCTATTAAGCCTTTTTTTTTTTTATAAGAAAGGGGGAGGGTAGACAGCTGGAGAAAGAGAAAGGTGGAGTGAAGTTTTCTCTGTTAATAAAGGTTAATTTTAGTTAGTAATCAATACCATTTTTGACATCTATCGCGATTCGAAGATCTTCTTTTAAACTTTACAAAGTCCAGAATCACTCTGTTAATACAGTTAGTAAAGTCCATTGGGGTTAGTAATCAAACAGCTCCTTGCATATGGTACACGAACAGTCCTTAAAATGTCTTCTTTTTAGGTCTCTTCCAGTTGTAGATTGAGTCCTTTTCAACTTTGATGTCTTCCAATCCGTCGCCTCCTTCCCCTGGGCTGCCGTCTTCTTCTCTGCCAATTTTAGGTGCTGCGTCTTCCTCCAAACTGGCGTGTCTCTTCAAAGATTTTTGCTTTTTAAAGGTGTAATCCATCTTCTTTCGTTTCTCTTTTTCCTTGTGTTTCCGACCTTCAAATTCCCAGGGCGCCATAATTACTACACATGGAATCGGATCTCTGGTATATTGCCTGCTGTGTTCAACATCCCCTTCTACTGGCAGAGTATCTTCTTTTATAAAAGCGGAATAGGCTTTGAGAGCCATGTCCACCTCTTCTTTTAATTCTTTCGCTTCACTGCCAGTTAGGGGTGCCAAAACATTTATCGAGGTAAATCCGAGATCCTCCTTCTCTACTTCTTTCACGCCCTGAAAACTTAGAATCAAATCTGATTTCTGTTCTATTTCCTCTAATTTCCCCTGTCGGCTAAAGACACTTTCCACTTTAAGCAAAGTTTCATTGATTTTCTGTATTTGCTCCAGTAGAGGGCGCAGATCCTGTTGATTGACAGCTAGCTCTTGGGGGGGGCTACCCGGGCCGGAAGTCCCTCCTCTCATCTCTTCCGGTTTCTTCCCCGTTGTCGACATTTTGTTTTATTATTTACTTTTATAAAGTTCGTGCCGCATCCCCCAGGAAGCTAAAAGGATCGTAGTCTTTTATACAACTCCAACGGTACTTTCACCAACACTGTTTTCCTCTCTGCCCCCCCTCGCGCTCCCTTTGTAAATCTTGCTTCTCAAAAGGGATGGGGACTCCTCCCTCCTCCCATACACTTAAACGCTTACGGGGGGGGGCTCGAATTCACGCTTCAAAATCGATCTTCAACTCACGGTTCGATGCCTTCTTCTTTTTGTATTAAATCGTAACGCTGTCTTCGCTCCTGGAAATTGGTGGCGCCGCTAAGTCCCATTGCGGGCACGACGCAGCGGGGCCGATTGGGGCGGGGAGAAAGCCTCAATTTCCCGGCTGTCTGCCGGCAAAGAGGCTACTCCCCAAGCGCCCCCGGTTTGGAGCCTTTGCCTAAGGCTCACTAGGGTCTTTCGCACACGCGAAGACCCCCCTGACTGCGTGTGGGCTAACCGCCTCCGGGAGCGTCCCAAGAGGCGGCCGCCATTCGCAGCGCCGAAACCGAAACCCCGCCACTAGCTATTAAGCCTTAACCAGCTGGCTCCTGTTGCACATCCGGCAGGCTCCGTAGCCGGGCCGCTATTTGCAATCCACAGTGCTAGGTCATTGGATAAGAGGGGAAACAATCAGGGAGGGGTGCAGGAGTCTGAAGGGTACTGTAGTGACATTCCGTGATACATACAAATCCTGCTTTAATTCCTTTATGGGATAGTTAGTTGGGTTTTTTGGGGGGGGAGGTTGGTGGTTTTGGGGGGTTTTTTGCTTTGGTTTTACTTTCAGGCAAAAACTGCACTGTTTTTTTCCATTAATTTTGTTACTGGAAGGGCTGGTGGTTTTTTAATGAAAATTTCAAAGTGAAATCTTCAGGAATGGAAGAACTGCCAGGGCTCTCCTCACTTGTTCCCCCAAGGCAGGATCATCCTTCTACAAGTGTAGCAGTCAACCCAGGCAATGAGCTTCTTGGAAAGAAAGCAAAATGCAGTACATAAAGGGACTTTCAGAGTCAAATGACTGAAGGACATCGGATGACGAATGTCATACGAAGTAGAGGAAGGCCTATCTGAACTTGACTGAACAATCCTTTCTGATCCAAAGTACAGTTTTCCCTTGGTAGTGTGGAAGTGCACATGTGAATGCCTTATGTCAGGTGCAGAAATGAAAGGTCTGAGTAATTAGATTTGTCGTTTGAGAGTATGTCACCATGTAAACAACTCTGGAGTAATTCTCTCTTAATCCCCCTGCTGTGAGGGATTTGCTTTACCCTTTATAGGCTCGGATAATTAAAAATATATTTCCTTGTCAGCTTGGATCCTTTCATGAAATATGGATTAAAATCAGTATTGACTGAAAGTGCGAATGTATGACCATGTCGACCTTTGTAGGAGTACATCTGTGTTACATCTTGTAATGTAAGTTTATTTGAAGTGCTGGCTGGAGATGGGGGCAGGTTCTTGTTTTATTCAGTTCCGCAGTTTACTGTAGGTTGTAATTATCCAAATGGAGAACCTATCAAGATTGGGCATGGTATGTGCAGGAGCGGTGATTGAATTGAGACTTCCTGTACTCTGATCTCCATGGTACTGGGAGCCCTGAAGCTATTTGTATTTCATTTTCAATAAATCTCATTTTTGTGCACAATCAAACAAAGTATGCTACGGAATTGCATAACCCCTGATTAACCCGCTCTTTGTCTTGTCAGTAACACATGCAAAATGGGGTTGTATCCACCTGTTAGCGTACTGACATGCTTGCCAAATGGTTGTGGTAAGAACTGATTGATACATCCTAAAGTGATTGTGTATTTGTACCATTATCTACTGCAAACAAATCAGGATGGAAGAAAAGCCCAGAATTCAATTTGGGGAAAGTGCCTGCTGCTTAGTTGATTGGAATTATGTATACCTATATAGCATCTCCTCAGCTTGCTGTGCAATAAGCTTATTACCTGTCCTCAGGTTCTGTAACCCCAGTAAGCTCTTTGTTAGTAAGCTGAGCCCAGGAAAATGGTCTTTACTGGTGTTAATAATAGTAGGCTTGCTAGTGTTACCTTTTAGCCAGAAGAAACTTGGGCCTTTTGCAGGAAGATATCTTTCAAACTTCACCCACCATGCAATGTTAGTAGTATTTGGGAAAAAAAGGGGCCTCCCCCAGTAGTGGAACCCACTTCAGTTTCTCTAGTTTTCTGACTGTGTGCAAACGCTTGGTGGAAGCAAGTCCTTTGCAACGACTGTTGAGTTAAAGCCATACGAGCATTGATATGTAACTTTCAGAGGGGAGGGGGAACAAAATCAGCAACACGTTTCCGTTCTGTTTATAAAGAAGTGGTTACAGCAAGATTTCGGCAAAGTTTGGAGTCCATTGTGCTACAGGCTAAACATAACTGAGCCAGTTTTAATGTGTAGCAATATTAATAAGCCAATACGTGGCCAGAGAAATCATTTGTTACTTAGACGAATCAGCTTTTGTTAGTCTTCCCTGCCTGGTTACCTGGAGGGAGATTCTTACTTACTCTGGCAAGAATTGGAGCGTCTGTTTACAAGCTTGCTTTCATGCCATTTTGCTTGGCATTTGCGTCCAAGCAGTTTGATTAAAGGCCAAATTTACAATTGGCATCTCCTGTTGTGTATTTTATCCATAACAAACAATTGCAGGGGCTCCTATTTGGATAAGACTATGGTGGGGTAGGGGCTTCCTCATGCTCAGATGGGCCTGGGCTCATTAGCTGTGGTTTGGCAGGGGGGGGGAGAAGCCATACACAATTGTATTTCCCATCCTCCGTCTGCTAGGGTCAGTAATAGTTTGGAGGATCTTTTTACCACAGAAACAGCACTATTAGTTCCCTCCCCCAGTGCTGCAGGCTCAGTCCACATTGGACTCTCATGGTTGCCTTTTAAGGCTAAAGTGCTCTCTGGAAGATCTGATAACGTATCCCCAGGATAATATTTGGTTGGCCCCTGATAGTGAACAAACTGATTCTCAATCCGTGCTCTCTGCACCGCCACCTTCAGAGTGAGGCGAGTGGCAATTAGAGACAGGGGATTTTCTATAGTGGCACGATACCTCCTCTTTGAGGCTTAAGGTAAAGGTTTCCCTTGTTTGAAAGCCAGGTGAATCCGACTCTAGGGTTGCGGTGCTCATCTCCATTTCCAAGCCGAAGAGCCAGCGCTGTCTGAAGACATCTCCGTGGTCATGTGGCCAGCATGCCTAGACGCCGAGGTGCACGGAACGCTGTTTCCTTCACACCAAAGTGGTACCTATTTATCTACTTGCAATTTCTAGCTTTCGAACAGCTAAATTGGCAGGAGCTGGGGCCAGAGACGGGAGCTCAGTCCGTCATGCGGCACTCGGGTCTCGAACTCCTGAACTACCAACTTTCCAGCATGCAATTCAGCGTCTTAACCACTTGAGCCACCGTAGCTCCCTTTGAGGCTTACCTAGTGCTTGTTTTGTTGTAGGCACCAGCCTAAAACACATACACACACACACGGCTTTTAATTAGAGATTTTATCTTATCAGCTTTTTAATGGTCTGATCTATTTTATGGACATTTTTTAATGTTCCTTATGCCTGATGGGTATATGTTCCTATGGATTCTGTCATGCAAGGGTTTTCAAAATGTGAGAGATGTTGGTGGTAAATGAGCTGTTTCCCATGACTACCTTTATCCGTTGAGCTTGCATACAGCCACCGGCCTGTTAGGCCCCCACCCAAACATTAATGTGTGTTGGCTGGATAAGGACTCAGCAGCTTCACCATCAGTGAAGTCTGTAGTCAACAAATCTGTTAAAATGTGGGCTGGGTTGGAAAAGACTCTTGCAAGCTCAGAAAATGTGTGTATATGTTTAATAATCCTTTTACTCCCTTATGGTGTCAAGTAATTTTTTTCACATGTGTCTCAGTATTCTAGATGGTCATAAGGAAACATAACTTTTGCTGTTGAACAGCTGGTCATTTCAATTTTTAAATAAAAACTACAAGCCAATCCCATCTTTAAATGTGTATATAATGAGTGAGATGGGATTTATGGTCTTGCAGGGAAACAGAATTCTCACTAGTGCAACTAGTGCTAGGGGCAGGGCTATTTTTGGGTAGGAACGCACAGGAACGGAGTTCCAGGTCGCTCCCTAGTTGGCCATGTCCAACAGGAACTCATTAGCATAATAGGCCACACCCAACAGCAGAAACTGATCAGGACTGGCTACATTAGGGGTGTGTGGCCTAACATGCAAAGGAGTTCCTGCTACAAAAAAAAAAGCCCTGGGTTTTGACAATAAACAAGGTAAACAGAATAAGAAGCAAAAGGTGGGTGTGGCTGGATGACCACATGTCTGGTAATGTGGGGTGTGGCCTAATATGCTAATGAGTTTCTGCTGTTGGGTGTGGCCTATTATGCTAATGAGTTCCTGCTGGGCTTTTTCTACAAAAAGAGCCCTGGCTAGGGGTGTAGCATTATGGCTTCCTCCAGTGCAGCTGATTAAAAATGTCACACCAGGCAAGCGAACATTGGAAAGTGCTGTTGATGTCACTTAAGTGAGTTGAGGTAAGGACTTGGTATAAAGCTGCTCTCTTTGCATGCCCTTCTGGCCAGGATGGAAATTCCTCTTACACGGAAAATTTATATATTGGAGTGTGATGAATTTCAGGGTTTGTCAGACCTTGTGTTTCCCCCCTCAGGAGACAGCACACTGATGTTTTTTGAAGTCATTTCATTGACAGGACAGAGAATGCATTCTGAGACTGCAGAATGTGTGTAAGAGGCATCACTATCTGTAACATGGGTAGTACTTTTCACACTCCAATGGATCAAAGTACATATTTCCATTTCCCTGGATTGAAAGCCAGTCATCCAGTGTGCATCCAAGTGAGCTCAAAGCAATAACCTTTAGTGCTGTAGAGATGTATCTTAATCACTGTGCCTTCCCTAGCACTACCAACTGTCTTCTGAAGCTTCCAAGAAAGCATCATGCTTTAAGTGTATGAGCTGTCAGCTAGAAAACCCCTGTTTCAAATCTCATATCAGCCATGAACACACCATGTTTACTCTTGCAAGCTACTGTCTTTCAGCCTCAGTTCTCATCTTGAATGAGCCTGTCTTACAAATAAGACAGCCTCAGTGACCTGTCTCACAAAGCTCCTGTAGAGATCGCTGAACTCAGGTACATGAAGTGTGTGTACTTAGGAAAAGCATTATATAAATTTTCTAATAGTAATTTAAAGAAAGCAAGCACTATGTATTGATGAAAGGCCCAATCTAGCCCAATCTTGTCAGATCTCAGAAACTAAACAGGGTCAGCCCTGGTTAGTACTTGGATGGGAGACCACCAAGGAAGTCCAGGGTTTCTACACAGAGGCAGATAAACCACATCAGTTCATCTCTTGACTTGAAAATCCTGCGATGTCACCGTAAGTCAGCTGCAGCTTGATCGCACTTCTGCCACCACATTTCCGAGATACTGAGGACCAGACTGCCTGCTTTGTCCAGGATTAATAACTGGAGAAATTTTATACAACCAGAACTTTGTTATTGATAGTACTGCTAGTAGTGTTGTTGTTTTTATTTCAAGCATTCTTTTTTTAACAGGGTGTGGAGCATTTTCCATGTCTCTCTTCCCTCCCAGATCGCAACTTTCTGCCCCTCAGTTCCCCCACCATCTACCTATGTTGAAAAATTGTTTGTGTGTGCAAAGTAGGGTTTGGACCAGTATCGTTTTCAACTCAGTTATGGACAGCCATCTAATATTCTGGAGCATGTAGTGACCAATTTTCTTTGCAAAAAATGTTCAGTTAAAACTTTTCTCCAACAGGGTGTGGGCACTGTAAGAAGATGAAGCCAGAATATGAGAAGGCAGCAGAGATGCTCCATGGCGACAGTGATGTAAGCTAATTCCCTTTCCTCACCTCTTCTCCAAATGATCCTTAATAAATAACCAAAATCATAAAAATCGTTCTTCTTTCTCACTGCAACAATTTCAGCTGTGCTCGTCTTCCCAAGGGGATGTGAAAGAGACGGTTCCAAAGTACAATCTCATCGGTAATGCATGAAGCCCTGCCAAAATTGTTAGCGAGAACATTCTGTCTTAAAATGCAAACAACAACAACAAAAAATTGGGTGTTTATATATTCTGCTGTTGGGCTTTGTGTTGCACATAACATGATCGAGACCAAATGCTGCACAAAAATGCTTTGCCCCTTCCATTAATTACCAATTTCATGTTTAATGCAAACCTAAGGCTTGCATTTATACAATGTACTTGTCAGCTAATGAGGGTGTTCTTTTCTGTAGATCTGTTTACACAGGTGTCACATGCTTTGACTTGCTTTGTTGCCTGCCTAGCATACATCTCAGTCATGCACTGGGAAGAATTAGGCACAATTTGTTATCATTAGTGCAATTAACAGCGCATCTTAATAGAGAAGGGCATTCTGTTTTTTAAAAAATCGACTGCTGTGCAATTTGAGCACCCAAGGCATTGTCCTGTGGGCACTTTATATTTGAAAATAATCCCCACCTGCTCACTGAGTTTGAAGGACTGCAGAGAGGAAGGTGTTTAGAATTTTGCAAAACCAATAATGGCTATCAGGACAGCTACACAAATGAAAACCAATGTAGGTATGCATGTAGCAGCCCTTCAGTCAAGGCCCAGGGGCATGCTAAATCATCCCATTATCACATACACCTTGAGAGTGTTCAGATGTCAGGCAATGAATAGCCCCACAGATTAGCTCCATGCTCAGTTTCCTTCTCTCCCCCCCCCCCGCCACTGTGGCCACCCATAACTCACCGCTAAAACTGTAGAGTCTTGACTCAAGGTTTCCATGAGGATTGGGGATCTGTCATTTTAAAAACTTGTTAAACTGTTTCTTGGTGATTAAAAGCCTTACGCACACTTTTGTACATGGGCTTTGCACTTTGTAAAACCATTTGGGGCTTTGGATGACCAGCTTGTGAATTCTCTGTCTCCCATCCTAATCTTACGATTTACATGTAATAATTTACGGTTTTACAGGTATAACCTTAACCTTTTCTGTTGCAGAGAGCAGGCGTCCTGGCAGCAGTAGATGCCACCGCCAACAAAGCTGTCGCAGAAAGATTTCGCATATCAGGATTTCCAACTCTCAAGTACTTCCAGGATGGCGAGGAAAAATATACTCTTCCGCACCTTCGAACAAAGAGTAAAATTATAGAATGGCTCCTAAAGTAAGTGGTGTGTGCCAAAGATTTATCAAGATTAAGTAGCCTATGTTTTGTTAATTCAGTGTTCAACTTGACTTCACGTCTTCTACTTGAATCTTTTCTCAGTCACAGAAAAACCCAACACACATTGTTTTCTTATATTGAAAGCTACACAAAAACGGGCTAATTATATTCAAGAAAAAAGAAAGCATTTTCCCCTGAAAGGGCAATTTTCTTCTAATACGTTGTAATTCTTTTCCAAACAAAATGTTTTGTGTTTTCAATGTGTTAAGACTTTCTCCAGAGAGAATAGTTAACAGTTCTGCAAAAATAAATCAGGGGTGTGTATGTGTGGGTGGGGGTGTGCATTTAAATCCTTGTCTTTCATGGTGGTGACGTGATTACTGCTGCAATGTGCTGCTGCTGCAAAGTTTTTATAGCTATTGTGCTTCTTTGAAGTATTTTGACTTAAAATACAAACATGCTTAAAACATTAACACACTTGCAATATTTCTCTTATTTAACGGTGTTTGATAACCGATAGCTCTTGCTCTGAACCATTGCATCAAAATCTGGAGACAATGTCTGTGCTGTAGTAATTTTGAGTATGTCTGGAGAGGGGAGCAAACCCTTTCCCCAGCCTGCCCTTATGATCAAGGGGCTGAGGCTGCGACACAGGGGGAAACATGAAATGGCTGGACATTGCAAGCTCTCCCCCCCACCTGGTCTACTCAGAGTGACATTGGTTCTCCAGGGTCTCAGGTTGACGTCTTTCTCATAATAAGCCACAGATAAAGGGAAAAGGGAAGCAGTTACTTAAGAGAGCCAGTGTGGTGTCTAATTCAGATCTGGGAAGCCCTGGGTTCAAATCCTCACTATGTCATGGAAGCTTGCTAGGTGACCTTGGGCCAATCACACACTTTTAGCCTAACCTACCTGTTATAAGCATTTCAGGGATGAGGCGGGATGGAGCAGAGGTGTCTTCCTTGCCATTTGGGCTTTAAGGATGTTTCCAGCTCTTTTCATATCTGTGGCTATTGCTTGATGGTTTTGTGCTTTTTGTTAAGGTCTTTCTCTGGTACCTTCAGAGCCATACACAGCAGACCCTAAATGGGAAATAGGAACAAGATCACCCCACAGGTTTCCCTTTTATGAAGCTTTGGCCCTTCTAGTAAACGGTGGAAGTAGCAGGTGAAACAGTGATATTAACCTGAAAGATAGGACAGCATTAGAAAAGAGCAAGAGTCCAGTGGCACCTTAAAGACTAACAAAATTTGTGTCAGGGTATGGGCTTTTGTGAGTTACTACTAGCTTTTGAGGTGCTACTGGAGTCTTGCTCTTTTCTACTGCTACAGGCAGACTAACATGACTGCCCATCTTGATAGGACAGCATGGTATTGAGAAAGTGATTAGAAACTATTTGTTGTGCATCATATAATACTGAGCATTGAAGAGTCGCCCAAGAAAACTACAAAGCACTAGCTTTAGATAGCTTTAAAAGGAGGATTAGACAAATTAATCACTAAGTGACTGAGACAGCAGTAGCAGACCAGCGTAGCAGACCAGCTCCAGGTCTTCTCAGATAACTCATCTGCTCTAGACCCTTTTCAGTCTGGTTTCAGGCCCAGCTATGGAACAAAGGGCTCTGCTGGCTTTAGTTGACGATCTCCACCTAATGTAGAAAAAGGTCAGGCCTCCCTGTTGCTCCTTTTGGATTTATCTGCTGCCTTTGACACAGTGGACCATGCCATCTTGTTGAGACACCTGGAAGCAGAAGTAGGCATCAGGGGCTGTGCTGTGCTGGTTTAAATCATTCCTCGTGGACTGGACCAAAAGAATTGCCACTGGAGACCAGTTATCAGTGTGGGACCTATCCTTTGGGGTCCCACAGGGTGCAATCCTATCCCCCATGCTCTTCAGTCTTTATGTAAAGTTCTTAGGCCAAATCATAGCTTTTGGGTTGTCTGTCATCAATATGCTATATATATATATATATATATCCTTATCCAAATTTCTTGGTGATGTGGTAGATGCCTTAAAATACAGCCTGGCTGTGGTGGTTAAATGGCTAAGAGTGAACAAATTGAAACTAAATCCTGGAAAGACAGAAGTAATGCTGTTTGGGAAGGTGGAGGTCCTGAAGGACATTGTGCTCTCCACTTTCAATGGAGTTAAGTTGACCCTTGCTGACTCAGTTGAGAGCCTTGGGATTGTACTGGACCCAACATTATTGCCGGGAAGCAAGTTAATGCAGTTGCAAAAAAGGCTTTCTTTCAACTCAGCTTAGTTTGAAAAATGCCCCCTTACCTTGAGAAGGCTTATCTGGTCACCTAGATCCATGCCATGGTGACACTGAGACTAGACTACTGTAATGCACTGTACATTGGTCTCCCCTAAAAAATCAATTCAGAAACTTCAGCTGGTGCAAAATGGTGCAGCTCAGCTATTAGGCGCTAGATGGAGCATGCATATTACTCCCATTCTGCAGTCACTCCACTGGCTGCCCTTCTGTTACCATGCTCAATTTAAAGTATTGGCTATCACATACAAAGCCCTTCATGGCCTTGGACATTCATATCTGCAAGTCTGTCTCTCCCCCATGCTCCCCCATGACAGCTTCGCTCATCCAAGCAGGGCCTTCTGTAGGTGCCATTCTGCAAATGGACAAGATCAACAACTACCCGTACATGTCCCTTTGCTGTTGTGCCCCCCACCTTGTGGAGTGGCCTGCCTGAGGAGGTCAGGTGGGTTCCCCCTCTCCTGGCTCTCTGCAAACTATGCAAAATTGGATTTATTCAAGAGGGCTTTTCTATACAAGAAATACGGTAGCACTGTACCAAATGGTTCACAAAGTTACATGGATAAATGATTAGGGACTGTGGTCTATAGTACCACGTTACCAGATTTCATCTGGATAAGTGTGTTCTCCACCCTAGTCTGGAATTCCTCTCAAAGGTTTTGCCCACCTTCTGCATCTCCCAGGACATAGTTCTGCCAATGTTTTTTTCCCTTCCCCACATTGGTCAAGGAACTATCTCTACACGCTTTAGATGTTTGTAGGTCACTGCTATTTTATTTAGACCATACTGCAATCTTTGCAGAAGGAGGACAACCTGCTGGTCTGCTATGCAGCTTCCTCTGAAATCATCCAATTGATGTACTCTGCCTCCAAGGTCGATTGCCCATTCCATCTCAGGGCTCACTCAGCCGGGTCTCAGTCTTCCTCTGCAGCCTTCCTCGGCAACATCCCCTTGGACAGCATCTACAAGGCAGCCACCTGGTCCCTCCCTATTGGCATTCATCAAGCACTAGGCAGTTGATGTTGATTCCAGACAGGATGCAGCTGTGGATCCCACTTCTGCCTCTTACTGGTATTCTCCCATGTGGAACTGCACGAAAGCCACAAAGATGAAAGTAAGGTTGCACTTACCTGTAACTATTGTTCATTGAGTGGGCTTCTCCGTAGGCAAACATCCCTCCCTCCTTTCCCCACTGTGGGATGCTCTTGAGGTCCTTCCAGGGCAGCAAAAAGGGACTGAAGGAAGGAGCGTGCACCCCTCCCCATCATGTGTCACCTGGGCGTGAATGGGCGGACTCTTGAAGGAAGGGGGCTGAGTACTCCAAACGTTCTAGAGAGCTTTAAGAAAGAGATCTCTGCGGCAGGCCTGCGCAAGCACAGTCCCCATGTGTGCCTGCACAGAAGACCACTTGATGAACAACAGTTACAGGCAAGTGAAACCATGTTTTTCCCACACTCTCCTCTCACTAGTCTTACGGGTGTGCTTCAGATTTCATTTTGCATCTAGGTACAAAAGGAATAATTACTGGCTGCGTAAAAGTGGCATCTTTACACAAATTCCTTTTGTGCTTAACACTGTAGAAATTAAAGCCTAATAAATATCGAAAAATGTAATTCTAAGAGGCAGGATTTGGTGGTCGTCGTCCTGTTGATTATTGTGGAAGTTATTCACCATGAAGGTTGCCAATTAGCCTGGGGTAAATTGCATAATTTTGAACCAAATGGGTAACTCTACGAATTTAAAAACTGCAAGTGCATTTATGCTTCTATGTGCGTCTGGAGTAATTTGCCTTGTGTACAGGAAAAAAGTGTCTTTTTGGGGAAGACTAAGTGAATTAATTGTTTGTTCAAAAACCTTAAATTTGTCAGGTTGGCAGCCAAGGGTACATAAAAAGACCTTTCTTTTTTAATGTTTTGAAAACTCCTTGGCACTGTTGAGTTTTTAACCATATAATTGGGATACATATGCCTGGAGGCACATACCCTCTACTTTGGAAAATCTGAGTTTAATTAAGAGTATTTTGCAATTTTATTATCCGTGTTTCCTGAAAGATCATTAAAGTCTTTAATTAATTTGGCCTCCCCATGCCTTTATGAGGGAACTTAAAGTATATTGCACATACCTTAAACACTAATACATGGAATGGTGAGAGAGATTCTAACTAGGCCTGTTTCCCACAGGAAGTTTATCTGTGACAAAGCAAGCTATCCACCAACTAGCCATTGAATTGTCTCTTCTTAGCTAAGACATGGGCTGGGTTCCTGAAGATTTGTTTAAAGTATTGGTGGTATGTTCCTTTGACCCAAATTGCTTCCTGTTGATGCACTGCCAAGAGTCTCTGGCTTCTTGTTCCAGGCAAAAGCCTGGATTCGAAACTGGATTCGAACTCATTGAATCCAAGGGCAGTTGTGTCTTGATTGTTGAGTGACATCTATGGGTAATGCAGCTGTGCATCTCAGTTGTCATATTTACATAATCACTGTGATAGTGATTTGGGGTTCATAACCACATGTGTTTGTGTTTTGTGTGGTTACACTCATGTGCCTCTCAGTTTTGGTTGCAGAATCCACATTTCACCTTGAACTGATTATGTGGCATTGACGTAATTTAAGATTTATTTGCATAGGTAGGATTAAGGTATGTAAACAATTTAAATAATGTCATTAGGATGAGAGACACATCTGGTTGATATAACAGCCAGTTTGGTGTAGTGGTTATAAGCATGGACTCTAACCTGGGAGAACTGCGTTTGATTCCCCACTTCTCCACATGCAGCTGCTGGTGTGACTTTGGGTCAGTCATAAATTCTTTCAGAGCTGTTCTCTCAAGGGCAGTTCTTGAGAGAGCTCTCTCAGCCCCACCTACCTCACAGGGTGTCTGTTGTGGGGAGAGAAAGGAAATTGTAAACCGCTCTGAGACTCCTTTGGGTAGTGAAGGGCGGATTATAAATCTAATCTCTTCTTCTTAAATGTATGGTTTTGTTGCCTTTGTTTCTGTCTTTGTTAAACATTTCTGTCTTTGTTAAACAAAGAATCTCACTAAGTCCAAGCAGGCCTGTCATTCCATTGTAATTTATGATACCCGGCTTAAGGCAGTACCCTGGATCTGTTTAATCCTTTGTTGCATGCTGCCCTGCTGTCCTAATCCTCAGACCAATTTCACACAAGAGCTGCACTGCCGTGACTCCTCCCTTTGCCCTATTTCTATTGGTCAATTTCCCACTTGAAGCCACGCGGCCACATTTTGACCTGTGGCTTCGCCCAATTTCCCCCACAGTTTTGTGATCCTCAAAAAAACAGGATCACAAAACCGCGGGGAAAATCGGGCAAAGCCGCGGGTCAAAATACGGCCGCGCGGCTTTGAGTGGGAAATTGCCCAAT
Source organism: Gekko gecko (assembly GCA_029375565.1). NCBI lineage: Eukaryota > Metazoa > Chordata > Lepidosauria > Squamata > Gekkonidae > Gekko > Gekko gecko. The sequence continues at coordinate 70,159,943 of JAPDNY010000003.1, read as the reverse complement.
AGAAACGGGGTAAAGGGAGGAGTCACGGTGGCACAGCTCTTGTGTGAAATCGCTCTCAGTGAGTTTTACCATTGCAGGTAATCTAATGGCATTCCGGTGCTGTGAATAGAACTGCTATTTTATTCAGACCTTTGGCACCACAATGCCGATTTTTAAAAGTTTTAAAAGTTTTTTTTCTTTTTTTACAGTACTCCCATTAGTCAATATACACAAAAATCAATTGTCTCACATTTCTGTTTAAATTTCTGTAGTTGCTTGTTCCCTCTGCAAAAATAGACCATATTGATTTGATTGTGCCTTGTGTGAGCCCTTAGAAGTGGCATTACCCCTAAGGGTTCAAACTAAAATGTGTGATTTGAGGGAAAGGACTTGTTGGCCATTTTCTGAATATCTGCTATTACCCTAGCTTTAGAGATTGATAAGAGTTTACAACACTGTAATTTTGGGAAGCATCTGTGGAGAGTTCAGGGATTTTGTACACTTTGTAAATAAAAGCCTAGAACATTATTTTCTTCAGCCCTCAGGCACCGCCTCCACCGGAACCAACTTGGGAAGAAAAGCAAACAAGTGTTATCCACCTTGCTGGTGAAGACTTCAGGGAATTTTTGAAGAAGAAGAGACATGCCCTTGTCATGTTCTATGCCCCATGTGAGTAGAAGGAGGAATGGAGGTTGTTCATACGTGCCGAGCCAGAGAGAAATGGGTGTCAGGTGCTTCCGTACCTGACTTCAACATATGTTTATTTTTAGTACATCAGATGCAGGGATGTTGGTTGAGGTTTTAACAAATAATTGCTTCAGACATGACATTTGTCTTAAGCACAGGATTACAGAGATGGCTTGTAAACATGTGCAGATTTCCCCCTTACATCTCTACATGCCATTTTCCCTTAAATCAAGGTATGTTGATGCGGGGGGGGGGGGAGGCATGCATATGAACCAGAAATTTTGATACAGAGGTAACGTGCAATGGTAAAAGCTGGAGTTGCACGTGGATTGCTGCTTAAAATTTACATACTGCCTTCACTCTGTGTCACCCTGGCGTGTGCCCTGCGAGGCAGGCGTCTTGGTCCCGAAGTGCTTTCCTTCTACAATTTTTTTTTTAAAGTTTTAGAAAACGAACAGAAAGAGCTTGGAAGAAAGGCACATTTGTGTACTGTGGCTGAATGCAACCGTTTGCATTCTGGGTCGCCTAAGGAAGGTAATCTGGGGTGGACAATGAGCTAAGGTGAAATTTAGCTAGAAGAAGGGATCCCGAGGAATGATGAAACTCTGATACTGCATAAAGATTATGGAACAGATTCCGAGGTGTAAAGAGAAGCAAGAAAGAAATAATTAACACCAAAAGCACAAAGCAAGGCAAAACTATTTGGGGACAAAAATCGAACAAATTGAATTGTGAAGTTTCTCCTTCAGAGCAGCAGCTTGGTATGTGTTTGTTTTTCCCGTAACTTTTTTCTTCTTAGTGTTTGTAGTGGTTACTTCCACATTAAAGGTGGAAGCTGCTGACAGGCATGGATCTTTTTCTCATCCCTATCCCTATTGCAGTCCTTGCTGACCCCGGGAAAGTTTTTTTCCAGAGGTTGCAGGATTAATGTGGAATATTAGCTATATGGGTCAGGAGGCTGCAGGAGGGTTTGAGAGGGGGATGAAATCATCCCTTTTGCCTCTTTGATCAGCACAGCTCTAATAAGAGGAAGAAGGAAGTGATGTCATCCTTTACCCAAACCGCACTGCAGCTTCCCGACTCACACGGCTCTTACTCCATTCAGGTCCCAGGTCCCCAGGAAAGAACTGCTGTAGTGAAGTGGTAAACATGGGAAAGATCTGCACACAGGATTCAATCCTAGGAAATAAAAATGGGGGAGAGAACACATGAAGGGCTGTTCCTTTCCCATATCAGCCTCTTTACATATATTACTTTGCAAGCCTACATACGTTTAGTTCGGTTAGTAAGCTTGTTACAGTTATTGCTCCTCAGACTGTTCTTGGTTTCAAGAGGGCAGCATGAAAACTGAAGTGGTTCATTAGTTTTACAATAACTTTAAGAGCCTTGAAGTTCAGAGGATTTCTGTATCAAAGCTAAAGCTACAACACTGTGACTTCCTGTTTGCATGAAAAACATGTAATACCTGTGGTTTCTTACTATTTTGTCAACCAAATTAAACATGAGTTCTAGATAAAGTTGGAGGGGTAGGGAAAATATATATATTTTTTAATTATCATGAAACTATTGAGCACTTTTGGTTCACACACTGCCTTTTAGAAACCATGAACAACCTAAACCACAGATCAGGCTGGGCAACTGTGTTGATCTGAAGCTGTAGAACAAAGTCAGAGTCCAATGGCACCTTTAAGACCAACAAACTTTTATTCAAGTTATGAGCTTGATCAAAAGAATGACAAGTTTGGTTTCTGGTTAAAAAATATCTTCACTATTTTGCATGATAATATCTATACAACTATACATATACGACTATGATATGTAATTCCATTTCATCGTCTGACAAGGTGTGCGTGCACACAAAAGCTCACACCTTGAATAAAACTTTGTTGTCTTAAAGGTGCCCCGCTGGACTCTAACCTGAACCACAGTCCAGCTAGACCTGCTATTATCTGCTATTTTGACATATTGATTGCTTTACAGCTGTTGACCTTATAACCTTAACTTGTTATTTAGTTGACCAAAATTAAATTGTTGTTTAGTTTTCACTTGGCATATCCTGAACATCATCATGTTACATGTTAATTTGCTGTTCATTCATGGGCTATAATTTTGAACCTAACCTGCCGTTCCAATGTATTTTGAAAAAGTGTGCATGCACACAAAAGCTTATACTTTAACGTGCTCCCCTCTGCTGTTTAAGCAGGGAGATTTAAGAAAATCCCCTACTCTGCTAGGTTTTGTGATTGTGATTCAGGGGAGATTGAAACAATTGAACACGTATTCCTCTATCGTAGTTTGTATGACGACATTCGGGCAGTCTACTTAGAAGCCATTCTTACGAAGGATGCTAAGCAATCCGACGATAGACTGATGTACCGTTTACTGGCTTCACAAAATATAGTGGTTATTGAAGTGGTTGCTAAGTTTTGTAACTGCCTTATAATGAGGAAGATGTGTGTTAAACCTATGAACTAAATGGCGATAGTTTACGACTTGATCTATGCCAATAAAGGTTTTGAATTGAATTGAAAAAGCTTATACTTTGAACAAACCTTTGTTGGTCTTAGACGTGCCACTGGTCTCTAAATTTGTCCTACTAAATCCTCATTGTTTAAGCCCATTTTGTTTCACTGAATTTGAAGGGTTAAGATTGGCTGTACTCTAAGTATTCCAGTTCAGTGGTACAATGAATCTCACAGCTCACATGGTTCGCCTGGGTATTATTTTTTTCCTCTGCTCTGCTACCCCTCCTCACGCGTGCTGTTCCGTACCGTCTGAGTTCTAGCAGGACAATTTTTAAGGAAGAGAATAATGCTCATTAGCAATCTGGCTGAGGATATTGGTACAGGTTATTATGATTAAGGACTGAAGAAGTTGCTGTTGCTGGCCGAACCTCTGTTTTGCAACTCCTCTGAGAATAAAGAGTTCCATTCGGTGATTGATGTGCTTTTAATTAGGAGCCCTGTGATAAATGATACAACCTGTTGATGCTCTTGTGGCCAGGATGCTTTGTGACTTCGGTCTTATTTTACATAAATGCGAGAGAGTGTGTGGTACATTTGATACGTGTTGTGCTCATATGTGTACTAGCGTCTTCTTAATCAAACACTGTAGGAAGTAACAACTGAATATTTTATGTCTCTGCTTGCACTGAGATAATAGGGCAACAGAACAGGTACGAACTCATTGTGTATTGAGACAGTTACCTTTCTGCACTGGTAATGTGCCTCCTGCTAAATTTGATAGATTATCTTTGTTTACCACTTTCTCAGTCATGGGGACCTCCCCGGGTTTTTATCCCTGCCAATTACTGCTAACTTGCTTATTTTAGTGCAGAAGGGAGGACCAGTAAGATTGCCAGGCTGCATTTGTTCCAATAATTTTCTTTCTCTATTCAGAGCCACATCCCAGGTCAGTGAAGCCCTTCAGCCTGTGCCATCTTACTGTGTTCAGTAAAGAGCTACAAACTTCTTACGTGATTAAGGTTTGTTTTTTGATCTGAATAGTTTCTTGAACGCTTCGATCCTTCTTAAAGCTTTCCAGCATAGTTAAAAGCGAAAAGCCCGGTGCAGGTTGGATTGTACATAAAGCGGTACTCATGTGAGCGGACCTATTCGCACGAGATGTGGGGCACAGCTGACAGAGGATCCCACTGGCTACTTTTGTGGCGAGAGAACCTGCATGTTGCTACTGCTCTGATCATGGAAGTAGCTTCGGCGAAGCCACCTGATTTCCCATTTCCCATTAATTTGAATGTGAAAAAAGAAATGGAAAATTTTGTTTATCTGCATTTTCCCTTTTTCCTTCTTCTCATTCTGTGGCATAATAGGAAACCTCCAAAATATTTTAGGGATGCTCTCAACCAATACCCGTGCCCTCAAAGGTTTGTACTTTTAGTTGCTCAGAACAGTGGTCAGAACTTTGGACTAGCAAAACCTTGGTGACCCCCCCCTCCCCGGTAGTGTTTCCATGCTCCTTGGATAGCAGCTGAAGGGAACAGCCTTTGCTTTGTTAGGAAGTTGGGAAAGACTCAGTGGAGGAAATAAGCCATCATACAGGAGTAGTACAGATGGGGTAAGTGACCTATAGCAGAATGGCAGAAAAGTAAATGTGTTGAAGACTAAGTGAGGAAGGATTTGGTGGTGTGCTGGTAATAATTATTGTACTTAATATAGCACCTCTTCCCTAGTGCTAAAAGCACTTGACATACATTACCTTAATAGCTATTCTACTGTGATAGGCCCGTAAGGCAAGCCCGCATTAGTATTACAGGTGAATTATTACAGGTGAATAGGAAGAGGCTGAGAAATAGTTGCTTAATTGAGGCAGAGAGTGATGGGAACACCAGCTGACATATGGTCCACGTGCTGAATGCGTAGAAACAAAGAACAGCATGAAAGAAGATACTCAGGAATTAGGAAACAGAACTCCGGAAATGTCATTTTGTGGGGCCTGGTTTCTCAGGTATGTCTTAGGAGATGCTGGAGTTATGTCCCCTCCGCATTTGCTCACCCTACTTAGCGAAGGTTGTAAGATTGGTTGATTGGTAGTTTGCACTCAGAAAAGAAGTTCGGCGCAGCACAGGCAACTATAATTTTTTAAATTAGAAGTAAGAGCAGTGAAACATTTTTTAAAAATTCATCCCACATGCCTCATTGCTGTGGCTTACTGGCATTGTCTGGAACAGTCAGCAATAAGATCTATCCTCACTATAATATGGTTGGGTTCATCTTTCCTGTTAGATGTTTATACTTTAAAAATTATCTGGTTAATTGAAACTAGGACGCGATAATAAGAAAACGAAGGCGTGCTCTCTTTCCCAGGCTGGCACAGTAAAAAAGGCAATTGCCAATATTATTAACTTCCAAATGGTTTCAATTTGCAGGGCTCTGCAGGGTGTAAAGAGTGGACCTCTCTCATAGATGTTTTGTAGCAGAAAGCTGATTTTGCCTTACTAAACGTAAGAGAAAATTGCACTTAACCTGAAAAAAACAGTTGTTTATGAGGCTTCTTTCCCAGTATGGTTGCAGGTTTGACCTATGGGGTTTGTTTCGAGGGCACCATGAATCAAACCCCTTTTGTCAGGCTTAGCTGAATTGAGCCAGTTGGCACTACACTATCATTGTTGTTGTTCCTGAGATACTCATTACCATTTCTTTATTTTTCGGGATTTTTTTAATACATGGAAGAGGAATGAAATCTTAGCTTTGTTTTATCCTACTCGGGACCCCTGGAGAGTTTAGGGATATTGCTCTTAACAGGAGAAAATAATTTTATAGTTTTCTTGCTCCGCTAAGGTTACACCGTCATAGCACTGCAAAATAGTTGTCATGCATCTCAAAATGGGTCCCAGCCTTTGGGGAATGGTTTCCCTTAGTGTGTGCAGTGAGATGTGTTCAGGTACAGAGCATCTGCCGAGGACAAACCCGATTGTGTTTCATATATCCAAGCCCTAATAGGTGGTATAACTAGATATAACCCAATCAGACAAACCTGCAGAGTTCTGTAAACTTTCAAATTAATTCTGTGGGTTGCCAATTCTTTTTGAAGGGACTGACGTGTCCTGGTGTTGACTGAATAGGAAATCTTTTTTGATCAATTTCTATGTTGCATGTTGCACTTACCTTCCTCACTTATTAGGATGTCTAGTAATTTTGGCATTTTCATCCTGACACACATGTTGGAGTATGATTGTCATCAGTTCAAAAAGCAGGGCCTTAAACATTGATTGATTTAATTGTCAACATGGGACTTAAAATGTGGTGCTCTTCAGGGCTTTGTCCTCTCACCAAAACTTTTTGCTCATTTTTTGCATGACATTATCCAGACGCTTGGCACTGGGTGTCAAGAGTGTGTGGATTACATTCTGCTATAACTATCGTTACCTGAGCCCCAAGGAGTAGCTGTCTGAGTCCTGGGCGAGGTGTCTCAGTGCTGTGATAGAGTAGATGATGTGAACAAGCTGAAACTAAAGACAGAGAAGGCAAAGGCGATGTTGGTTGAGAAAGTTGATATCCTGAATGGGGTTCCATTGTGAGTTTAAATTGGGGTTCTGTTCTTTCTAGCCAGTAAGGTAAAGTGTTTGGCATGTTCCTGGACCCAGCTCTTCTGATGGGGTAACAAACTGGAGTAGTTAGTAGCAGCAGCATCTTTTTTATTCACGTTATTTGTAAACAGTTATCCCGTCGGGATTCAGCCAATCTAGCTGCATTAACTGATCCAGGCATCTGTACATTGTAGACTACGTTACTGTAATGCACTCTATGTGGGACTGCTCTCGAAGGCAACTTGAAAACGCCAAGAGGTTCAGAATTCAACGGTCTGCTTGTTGATAGGGATCCATAGGTATATTCGTATTATGCCAGCATTAAAACTATATTGGTTGTTGGTCAGATCAAGGTGCTGGTTCTTAGTTTTAAAGACCTTGAGTCAAGTCAGCCTTTATTGGCATAAAATTATCAATACAATTACTAGAATTAAAACCAGTTGAGGCACACGAATGAACCAGGTGAAACCTACCTATAAAATTCTAAAAAATCCTTTGATGCCGCTGTGAGACCAGGCAGAGAAACTTAGCGACCTTCTCTGTGATGTCTGGCCTAAAATCACATAAGAGCCTGTGCACCTTGGGTGCATCAGAGCAAGCTCCCATATTGATTAGAAAAGGATATAAGTATCTAATCCTTAGTTCTGTATATAAATTGCAGTGCAGAAGCACATGAGTGATGGATTCCACACAATTCTTTCTGCATGGACAGAATCTGGCCAAATGGGTCAGTCACAAGCTCTGGCACAGCTGTTCCTGAAAAGAGTTCTCTCAGCCCCGCCTACCTCACAGGGTGTCTGTTGTGGTGAGGTGAAGTGAAAGGAGTTTGTAAGCCGCTCTGAGACTCTGAGTGAAGGGTGGGGTATAAATCCAATCTCCTCCTCCTCCTCCTCCTCCTCCTCCTCCTCCTCTTCTCCTTCTCCTTCATGGTTTGGCACCAACATACCTAGCAGCACTGCTTCTCCCTGTAGGAACCCAAGTTCCAACTCCATTCCCCCCAGCTCTATCTCCTTGCAGTTCCCTCATGTTAGCTGGAACATATTCATGTTTCTCCATTGTTGCTGTAGCTCTCTGAAACAGTTCCAGAAATTGTCTGGAAGACCCTTTCCCTTGCTTTATGAAATGCCTGCATGGGTATGATGTTTGAAGAGGATTTTTTCTGAGTGCAAGAAATCTGTCTAGAATGAATCTTTTTTATTGAGAGCTACATTCTCTGTATTGTAGCCTATGTATTATCAGCTAATGATGTGGCCTTTTTACATTGAAGGTTTTTGTTATACAATCAGATTTTATTGGCTATTTTCTGTCCGTTGTAAGTCGCCCTGAGCATTGGCAAGGTGGGTTTAAGTATTTTAATATAACTAAATCAGTAATAAATGACAGTTTTAGTTGATGGGTGTGATATAATCTCAGTGAGTGATGGCAGACTTTAATCAGTGGGAATCAAGTTATAGTTGTTTAGTTTTGAAAGCCACTGTCTTATGATAATGTGGAAAAATATAATATTGAAAATGTTCTTTCGGTTCTACAAATGAGTTGACTAGTAGCTTTTGTTTAATTGTAAGTTCATTCAAGTTAATACCTCAATGGCATCTATATTAAAGTTTTGGCAGTGTGTAAATGTGTTTAAATTTGTTTGTTTTAAAAGGTTAATCAATTAAAGACTCATTCATTGTCTAACTGAAAAATAAATGGAACTCCAGATGAAACAGGCTGACAGGGGCAGGCACTTGATTTGCACGCTTGAAGAAGCTATGCAAGCATAGTCTCCCCTGATAGGCTGTATAGGCTCCTGTGTGGGCGTGCTGAAGGATCTACTCTGAGTCTCCTCTGCCATTTGCATCTGCTTGACGGTCTGAACCAAGTTAGAAAGCATATTGCTCCTTCATGTTTTTTAGCTCTAGCTTGCAGGGGTCTTTTCGGGGGGAGCCCACCGGAGCGCAGCTCCGGGAGCTCAGAAGCCAAGCCCCGCCCCCAGCTGGCGTCCCGGAGAGTCTTTCAGGCAGCCGAATGTCAATTTCAGCTCCATTATATCCTATGGGCCATTGAAGTCAATGGTGAAAACATAGGGTATATTCTGGGGGCTGGAGGAGGGTTTGAGGAGAGGCTCGAAACTCACAGGATAGCTGATGGAGCCTCTCCCCAAGATACCCACCAAGTTTCAAGAACATTGGACCAGGGGGTCCAATTCTATGGCCCCCTAAACAGGTTGCCCTATTCCCTCCATTGTTCTCTATAGTGGGAAAAAAATAACTTATTTTCCCACCATAGAGAACAATGGAGGAAATGGGGCAACCTGTTTGGGGGCCCATAGAATTGGACCCCCTGGTCCAATGTTCTTGAAATTTGGTGGGTATCTTGGGGAGAGGCTCCATCAGCTATCCTGTGATCTTGGAGCCTCTCCCTCAAACCCTCCCCTCCAGCCCCAGAATATACCCTATGTTTTCACCATTGACTTCAATGGCCCATAGAGTATAATAGGGCTGAATTGCCACTGAATTTCTTTCATTCCCTCCTTTCCTTCTTTCTTTTTCCTCTTTCCCTCATTCTTCTCTTCTCTTCTCTTCTCTTCTCTTCTCTTCTCTTCTCTTCTCTTCTCTTCTCTTCTCTTCTCTTCTCTTCTCTTCTCTTCTCTCTCTCTCTCTCTCTCTCTCTCTCTCTCTCTTTCTTTCTTTCTTTCTTTCTTTCTTTCTTTCTTTCTTTCTTTCTTTCTTTCCCACCTTCTTCTCTTCTCTTTTTCCTCCTTTCCCTGTTTCCCTCCCTCTTCCCTCTCTTTCTTTCTCTCTTTCCTTCCTTCTTTCCTTCTCTCTACTCTCTCTCTTTCCTTCCCTATTTCCTCCTTCTGTGGCCGAACTCTAGTGAGAAGGAGTTTAAACTTTAAACCCCTTCTCTCTTAGCTCCCCCACCCAGACCAGCTGGGGAAGGGAAGGGGAGGCTTTTGAAGATGCTTCCCCCCTTTTGCTTCCCCTTCTGACATCACTTCCGGTGATGTCAGGGGGTGTGGCATATGCTAATAGCCTAATCGCTCATTAGCATACCATATGCTAATGAGCTCCTGCAGCTGTTCTTCTACGAAAAGACCCCTGCTAGCTTGTATCTTTGGTCCTTGGTGGTGGTACAAAAGCTGCTTTCCATGGATACTCTTCCAGTTAATCGTTCAGTTTCCTTATTAAATAAACAGGGGATCCATAAGGTCTTTCGGGGGGGGGTGTCTCATTTTTTCCTCCCCAAATGTTTCTTCTTTCCCTTCCCCAAAAGCCAGCATGGTGTAGTCAGTGGTTAAGAGTGACAGACTCTAATCTGGAGAACCGGGATTGATTCCCCACATCTCCACATGAAGCCAGCTGGGTGACTTTGGGTCAGTCACAGTTCTCTCAGAACTCTCTCAGCCCCACCTACCTCCCAAGTTGCCTGCTGTGGGGAGAGGAAGCAAGATGATTATTGTTAAGTATGAGACTCAACAACGTAGTAAGCTTAACAAGTGATTTCAGCTTTATTAACGACAAACACCAACTCAGGAACACACAACACAAACAGTGGAGCACAGCTCCTTTTTAAACTCTCCCGGGCTGTCAAAGCCACACCCATAACACGTTAAAGACCAATGGCATTGCAGGGATAAAGACCAATCAGGACTGTTCCCTCTTTGCAACATTATCACACAGTGATTGGCTATTTACACTGGTTTCGCAGAAACCGACCAATATGAATGCGACAGTTTAGAATCCACATTCAGAATCAAGCTTAACATAGAAAAGAATAGGCTTGATTCACAGTTCAATACAGAACAATTATGATCCGCTTTGAGTCTCCTTATGGCAGAAAAAAGCAGGATATAAAGGCCTACACTTCTTATAGCGGGGACCCCAACCTTTTTGAGCCTGCAGGCACCCTGGGAATTCTGACACAGTGTGGTGGGTGCTGCCACAAAATGGCTGCCACAGATTACTTTCAGTTGCAGAGTGAAGATCCTGGTATTATGGTGGCAGCTGCTGCTAAAACAACATTTTTTAAAAAATCTGCACAGTCATTCAGAAGCCTTGCTGGACAACAGGCCCACCTGGCCTTGTCTGCTTTCCAAAAACACTCGGCAGGCACCAGGAAGGGGACTGTGGTCACCCCTGGCACATATGGGCAGCACATTGGGGAACCGCTGCCCTATACCCCCTCCCCATTTTCTGCTTCATTCTCTCTGCTTTGAACGTGGGTCTCTTGGATCCATCTGAAACTCTAACCACTACACACCACTGGCTTCATTTCATTATTTTTTTTATTTCATTAAAGTTACGAATCGCCCATCCTGCAAGCAGGCTCTGGGCGATTTACAGCCTGATAAAAACACTTAAAATACAATCAATATACCCAATTGAATTTGCTAACAGTAGTCAATAATAATTTAAAACCGATCCAAGATGTAATAATCCCTCTTTTACTGGCCGCACTGCTGTCCTGCACGGTAGGGTGGGGAAGGGTACATGGAGGCCATAGAGACGAAAGGAAGGGTGCCCGTCTTAACCTCCTGTTGCTGTCCTCAGCTAAAAGCCTGGCAGAACATCTCTGCCTTACAGGCTCTGCAGAATCGTATCAGATCCCTCCGGGCCCTGATGTTATTCAGCAGGGAGTCCCAGTAGGTCAGGGCCAGGACCAAAAAGGCCCTTTCCCTAGTCGAGGAGAGCCGAACCCCCTTAGGGCCACGGATCACCAGCAAGTTTCCTGGTAGTGGCTGCTTTTGAACAGTAGCAAGCAGCTGGGTGAGTCATGCAAGTCATGTGGTAGAAACAGGGTTGCGAGCTAAAGGTTGGGACATTCCTGGAAATTCTGGGGGTGGAGCCTGAGGATGGTGCGGTTTGGGGATGGGAGGGGAGGGGCTTCAGTAGCCTACAGTGCCCCCAGGGTGGATTTGATTTGAATCAAATCAATTTAAATCAAATTTTAAATCACTAGTCAGTAAGACTGGATTTAAATCGTGGTTTTCTACATGAAGACTCGTTTTTGCTGGTATAATCTTAGTGTTTACAACCAGATGAAGGTTTCATTTTTAGAATAACAGCTTTTCAGATTAGTTTTACAGTTATATTAAAAAAAATTACTGATTTGGTTATATTACTAGAAACACATGGAATTATTGCAAGGTGAACTATCTCCAGTTTAATAGGTTAATCATTCATATTTAGACAACTTTTCTGCTGTACTTTCCTGGAAGGAGAAAAATAATCATTACCTTAATAATAACAATTTAAATAGTTTTATTTGACTAAAACAATAACGTTATAGCATACGTATTCTTGTATTGGCTTAAACATCCAAGTGGTTAAACAAAATATCTTTTTAAAAAAACTTAGACTACCAGCCCGATCCACATATGAAAAACTTAAAATACTGTCCTCTGTAGCTCACTCGTGTTTGTTGATAGGCTTACAATAAAGGGTTTAAATTAAGGGTGGGACCGTACCGGCTGGATATTAGGAAAAACTTTGTTTACAGTAAGAGTTGTGCAACAGTAGAATCAGCTGCCTAGGGAGGTGGTGAGCTCCCCCCATTGACAGTCTTTAAACAGTGGCTGGACATGCTCTAGGCTGATCCTACACTGAGCAGGGGGTTGGACTAGATGGCCTGTATGACCCCTTCCAACTGTGTGATTCTATAATCTGGAAAAGAAAAACAAGCTTTTCCTGCTTTATCGGGTCCCAAATGTTTTCTCAGTTTAGAATGAATGAGTTCAAAGGACTCATTTTATAACATTTTTGCTGTGAAGAAGAGGTGTGTGATCTCTGCTGAAACAAATTCACAGTTTTGAGAACTGTAAAACCAAGCATCTGTGATAATATCTTCTGGACAGAAAAACTGCCCAGTAATCTTACAGAAACCTCTGGAAGAGCATGGCATTGTGAGCGGATGAATGGAATTCATTTACCCAAAAATTTAAACATTGCATGAATATACAGCCTCATTGCTACATAATTAAAAACGAATCCTTATTTCGCGGTGAATAACCGTTGAACTATAATGTATCTTAAATAGAAAACTATCTTTAAATAGGAGCTGCAGTGGCTCAAGTGGTTAAGACGCTGACCTGCAGGCTGTGGAAGGTCAGTAGTTCAGCAGTTCAAGACCCGGGTGCCGCAAGACGGAGTGAGCTCCCGTCTCTAGTTCCAACTCCTGCCAACCTAGCAGCTCGAAAGCAAGAAATTGCAAGTAGATAAATAGGTACCACTTCGGCAGGAAGGTAACAGCGTTCCGTGCGCCTTGGTGTTTAGTCATGCCGGCCACATGACCATGGAAACTTCTTCGGACAGCGCTGGCTCTTCGGCTTTGAAACGGAGATGAGCACCGCAATCCTAGAGTCGGATTCGACTGGCTTTCGAGCAAGGGGAACCTTTACCTTTACTATCTTTAGATAGATTTTTCCTCGGAAAGCATTTTATTTAAAAATCCAATTTAAATTTAAAAATCCATTTTTAATATATATATTTTAAAAATCACTAATTTTTATCCACCCTGGAGTCCACTTTCCAAAGCAGGCATTTTCTCCAGGTGAACTGATCTCTGTGGCCTGGAGATCAATTGTAACCCAAGGAGATCTCCAGCCACCACATGGGGGTTGGCAACCCTAGGTGTAATATTGCCTGGTGGCTGCTGCTGGGCTTGACCCTAATGATTCCTCCCTCAAAGGCCAATAACAGCTCTGGAAAGAGCCATTCTCCTTCCCCCTGCCTTTTACTGACAGGTAAAAAAAGGCTTGAAGAATGGCAACAATATTGTGGTTGCCTAGCAACCTCTATAATGGATACTGGGATCTCCTTTCTTAAAAGTGCAAATTCTGTTTCTGTTATTTGGAGGGAGATAACTCCTCCCATGAAACTGTTTTTAGATTTCAGATTTTTCTGCAAACTTAGGACTTTTTTCATGTTTGTCAAAAGAGCAGTCTTAGTTAAAAATAAATATATTAAAAGAGCAGTCTTAGATGTACTCGTGGCGTTGATGTTAGCTGTGTTTAGATTTGTTGAGTTTTCTTTCTTTTAAAGATGGAGCCATATAGTGATTTCCTGCTGGAACAGCCACCCTGAGCTTGTTGGGGAGGGCAAGATATAAATTTGAATAATAATAATACTTAATTCTTTGGTTTTTGTCTCAGTATTTTAATTAATGCTTGAGGTAGCTGCTCTTAAAATAGCTGTTTAAATATTACTCTTACTCCAGAAATTATAAGTCAGCTTAATGGACTTGAACACTAGCAAGGCAAGAAATGCTGCTGGAAAACAAGGTTTCCCATCTGTGACATTAAAACCTACAGAAAAATTTGTCAGGTTTTGCACTCATAAAGCATTCAGTTCTGGTATAACAGGATTTCTGTTTTAAATCTTTAATAACCTTAAAATGTTGCATGTGATTTAATTAATAGAAAGGAGATTACCTTTAGCATGCAGCTATGTCATCTGAATAATATATGAATGTCTTTCTCTGGCAGATGATTTAACATGCTGGTTGCCAGTTGGTCAATATACTTCTGCATGTGCGTGTTCCTGCTAGTGAACTGTCAGGTTTTTAATAGTCTAGGGTTTAAGCATATTGATATAACATGAATATTGTCTGCACCCCCAAATGACATGGAGTTTCAGACCTGTTGACAAATACAAACCTGCCTTCACTGAAATACCTTTGTGGAGCAAAATTAAGTTTGACAGAGAACCTTGGGGCCGTAGGTGTCACAACTACTTGACAAAGTATAAGATAAAGGCAGCATTTGCACAGAAAGTGTGTAGGCAGAACCGTAGCCATAGTTACCTCTGTGCCCTTGCTGTATTTAGCATGTATGCTGTTCAGAACAAGTGCACTTTAAGGGTTAATTGTATTCAGCAAGGGGTTCTGTGCTCGTTGAAAGCGAAGCCAGCAGGGCAGAACACAAGAAAGGGGTTTGAGAGAAGGAAATATTTTCCAGTTCTGTTTGACTTAAAAGTAGTAATTAGATGGGATTTTTAAAACTGCACCTGTGAATTCCTTTATTACAGAAAGAATCGCTTAGAAGTGGAAGTGGCTATATGTATTTTGAATAGCTTCCCAATTCAGTGATTATATCAGTTCCGAAACTGTTTCCCATCATAGCAGATCCCACTATTCCACAACAAATGCATGGCAATATTATGCCATTACAATATCGGGGCCATATCAGTCCAGTCTTGGACCATCTACACTGGCCCAATTCAAGGTGCTGGTGTTGACTTTTAAAGCCTGCTGGTTTGGGACCAGCACCTGAAGGACCATCTACTCCTGAATAAACCTACCCAACCATTACAGTAATCTTCTGAGGCCCTGCTTTGGGTGCCCCCACTTTCTGAGGCTAAAGGGGTGGCTACTCAAGAGAAGGCCTTCTTGGTCATGGCTCCAAAATTATTGAATTCCCTCTCCAGGGATATTCATTTGTCACCTTCTACCACTGTTTTCCACCAGGGGGTGAAGACTTCTTTGTTTCATCTGGCATTCCCTCAACGATCTCTCCTCCTTCTTGCCTTTTAATTTGTTGTCCTCTGTTTTATATATGTATTTCAGCTCTGTTTCTAATTGGTATTGTGATGTATTTATCATGCTTCTTTAATTGGTAGCCGCCTTGATGGCCCTGATTGGGCAGAACGACTGAATATAAATAAATCAAAAATAAATACAAAGAATAATCAGAATCTTACTTTTGTAGAGCCAAACTAATAAAATAAGCAATTTTTAATATGTAGTTTGGGAACATTTAAAATAATCTTAGTAGTTTAGTACCTAGGGTTGCCAGGTCCAATTCGGGAAATACCTGGGGACTTTGGGGGTGGAGCTCTGGAGACTTTGGAACTAGAGATCAAATTGCCAACATTCGCTGGATTATGGAGAAAGCAAGAGAGTACCAGAAAAACATCTACTTCTGCTTCATTGACTATGCTAAAGCCTTTGATTGTGTGGATCACAATAAACTATGGCAGGTTCTTAAAGAGATGGGAGTACCAGACCACCTCACATGTCTCCTGAGAAACCAGTATAAGGGTCAAGAAGCAACAGTTAGAATCAGATATGGAACAACTGATTGGTTTAGCATAGGAAAAGGAGTACGACAAGGATGTATATTGTCACCTTGCTTATTTAACTTATATGCCGAGTACATCATGCGAAATGCTGGCCTGGATGAATCACAAACTGGAGTTAAGATTGCTGGGGAAAAGATCAATAACCTCAGATATGCAGACGATACCACTCTGATGGCAGAAAGTGAAGAGGACCTAAAGAGCCTCTTGCTCAGTGTCAGGTAGCCCTGCCATAAAATGGATGAAGGGGAAG
The DNA here is from genome assembly GCA_029375565.1 of Gekko gecko. Taxonomy (NCBI): domain Eukaryota; kingdom Metazoa; phylum Chordata; class Lepidosauria; order Squamata; family Gekkonidae; genus Gekko; species Gekko gecko. The sequence goes on along the minus strand of JAPDNY010000003.1, from coordinate 70,143,919 downwards.
GAGGGAGGGATGGACTGGCGTTTCTCACTTGCTGGAATGTGGGGATAAAACAGGTTGTCTGGGAGGCCCAGATTTACTATGGCTAGGGAGACTGTTATCTCAGCCGATGGCCTTGAATCCCATGCACTTTCTTTTTCCGCCTGGGATATTCTGGCTGACAGTAATTAACGACTGTAACTGCTTTTGCCGCACGCACGCTTGGTAGCCATTGGAGGGTAGGTTGGGGGGGCATTTTGAACCTAGTATAATTGGGGGTGTCATGAAGCTCTTGGCATCACTGACAAAGCATTGCTAATGTATCTCTAAGAACTGCTTTCAATAAACGCTATCTTCTTTATGGAGCCTGGTATTTGACTGACTTTCTGGAGAACTTGACACTCAGGATGAAAGAGGAGAGCGCAAAAGTGGGCTTGAAGCTCAACATCAAAAAAACTGAGATCATAGCATCCGGCCCCATCACTCCTTGGCAAATAGAAGGGGAAGTCGTGGAAGTAGTGACAGACTTCACGTTCCTGGGATCCCAGATCACTGCAGATGGTGACTGCAGCCATGAAATTAAAAGACACCTGCTCCTTGGGAGGAAAGCAATGGCAAACCTAAACAGCATGATAAAAAGCAGAGACATCACCCTGCCAACAAAAGTCCACATGGTCAAAGCAATGGTATTCCCAGTAGTAATGTATGGCTGCAAGAGCTGGACTATAAGGAAGGCCGAGCGCCGAAGGATAGATTCTTTTGAACTATGGTGCTGGAGAAGACTCTTGAGAGTCCCTTGGACTGCAAGGAGATCAAATCATTCAATCCTAAAAGAAATCAACCCTGACTGTTCCCTGGAAGGCCAGATCCTGAAGTTGAAGCTCAAATACTTTGGCCACCAAATGAGAAGGGAGCACTCAGTGGAGAAGACCCTGATGCTGGGAAAGATTGAAGGTCAAAGAAGAAGGGGACAGCAAAGGATGAGATGGTTAGACAGTGTCATCGATGCAACGAACATGAAATTGAGTGAACTTCAGAGGACAGTGGAAGACAGGAGGGCCTGGCGTGATCTGGTCCATGGGGTCGCGAAGAGTCGGACTCGACTGTGCGACTGAACAACAACAAATAACAGTAGCCAATCAAATTTTCTGAATCTGTATTCAGTTTAAATAACACCCAAAATACCAGCTCAGTTTATGCTGAATGCATCCCCCCCCAAAAAGTCTTAACTTTAGTTTCATGAGATGTATAAACACATCAGCCTGGCCTAATCCTGAGTTGTTCCTTGGTGTGGCCTTCACTACATTGCATGTCAGGATACCAGTTGGCTCTTTGCAAGGGAGGTGGGAGAAAGAGACAAGGCAATGAAACCAGCATCTATCAAAACAAAACAGGATTTGAATAACTGTGAACCAAATCCTGTTTTCACAAATTAATCCTAGATAAAATAATCCATAGCTTTACTTTATGTCTGATCTAATCCATAGGCTTTTGACAGTTAATGTGAAGTAGCTTGCAATTATATGTGATATCCTTTTTAAAAAACTTTTTTTATAACAACAAAGATATAAACACAACACAAACATACATACATACATAAATTGGGCAATTTTCATACATTCTTAAGTTATCTATTAAGGTATGCAGTATATTTATCTTCTAGAGTCCGATTTGCATTTTTATATATATCATTTGCATATAGTCGAAATTTAAGTTTTTACTTTTCTGGTTTCTTCTAGTTTAGTTATATGTCCATATATTTTAGTTCTTCTAGTTTAGTTATATTCTTCAAACCATTTATAGAACCTTAACCGTGTGTGTTCAAATTTTTCTTCAGTCTGTCCTTTCAATATTAATTTGTCCATTTCTATATGTGATATTCTTGACCCGTTCTTCCACCCTTCCCACGTGACTGCAGTGATCTCTCTTTTTTTGCAAGCAAGCCCCCACCCAATTCCCAAGCTTGCAAGTCAAGCCCCACACAGGTAGAGGGAAGTTTACTTGTTTTCTTTTGCATGGGGGGTGGGGAGGAAGGGATGCCATACTCCATGTGGGACGTGGGGATCACATTTCCAACAATATCTGCCTACTACCAGCATGAGGGGTTGGTTTGCCAGTCTCCAGGGGATCCCAAGTCTGGAACTGCAGTTTAAAAATCCCAACAATGTTTTTGTTTTGTTTTGTATCAAGAGAAGGTTTTAAAGTATAAACATAATGGGTGCCCCACAAGAAAGAAATTTGCCCCACAAAATGAAAAATCCTGGCTACGGGCCTGCAGGGACAGCAGCACTTTTCATGGCAGTGTGACCAGTTCAAAAGTTAAGTGCTTTGCCGCTGAAGTTTAATTCTGGAGTAAGCTACTGTTGTGTGCGAAGACAGAGGTGAACTCACCCTAATGTACATAAACAAGAACTCTAAATGGTGCGGAGTGTGTTGGAGCCTAGTCTCTCTCTGTGGGAGTGTATTCCAACTTAACCTGCAGTGAAGCTGCTCAGTATGTGTGGACGATCCAAAGAAATAACAGAGCGACTCAGCAATGAGAAAGAGAATACTTTGCTGCTGTTTTGGGGGGAGTCGGCAAAAACATACCCTAGCGCTCAGATGGTCTTTCTCTGCCTAAGTGCTCTAGAATGTGCTGCCTAAGGTAAAGGTAAAGGTTCCCTTGCTCGAAAGCCAGTCGAATCCGACTCTAGGGTTGCGGTGCTCATCTCCGTTTCAAAGCCGAAGAGCCAGCGCTGTCCAAAGACATTTCCGTGGTCATGTGGCCGTCATGACTAAACACCAAGGCGCACGGAACGCTGTTACCTTCCCACCAAAGTGGTACCTATTTATCTACTTGCAATTTCTTGCTTTAGAACTGCTAGGTTGGCAGGAGCTGGAACTAGAGACAGGAGCTCACCCCATCATGCGGCACCCGGGTCTCGAACTGCTGAACTACTGACCTTCCGCAGCCTGCAGTTCAGCATCTTAACCACTTGAGCCACCGCAGCTCCTTAATGTACTGCCTGCAAGCCATGAAAAACATCTCCAGAGCACATGACTGCACATGAAAAAACAGTGCTGTGTATGAAGAAATGCTGAAGGGCACTGGACTGTACATCAGCCCATATTGCAGCCTAATGCTGTTTGCCTCCAAACAAAGGTTTTCTGTCCCCTTTCAGCAATTAAGCCTTCGTCTGCCGTGTTGCTATTGCAATGTTATGGGACAGGCCTTCTACTGAGAAGTAAGCTGTTAATGCATGGGGCTTATCAGTTAGCATTGTATGAGCACAACTGTGGAGCATCATCCCCTAACTGAGTCGCATATGCTACCTGCAGAGATTGAGACTAAATTTTTCAGGATAGTGCTCATTGTTTTCTGAATTCTCCCTGCCCCTTTAATTTTGTTTCTTGGCAATTTAGATAACACAGATTTTTTTTTTTTACTCCCATCTGTTTCCTGTTCAATGAGCATGCCTGGTTTCAGAAGCCTCTCTCTGTCTCTCTCTCTCTCTTTTCTTGCCTCCTTTTAAACTCTCGTACTACTTTTAACATTTTGCTTGGCCTGCCTAAAATATGCAGACCATCTGTGCTTTTATATACTGATGTTAAACAGTCCCCAATCCAGATCCGTACTTCTTAAATTTGTCCTTCAGCCTATAATTAATCATCTTCACTATAAATCCCCAAATCGGTCACTTTAACGAGGGGAGCCTCCTTTTGACGACATCAAACACTGTTGTTGAGTGCTTGTTACAAACCAGCCATACAGATGCTAAGATGCTAGCGGATTGCGCATGGCCTTGGCCTTGAAACTACTGTGGAAATAATCATACTATTCAGTCCTTTTTCACATCAGTATTTACATCTCTCTGCGACACTGGTGTTGAAACGCTGCACAAAGCACAGTGGCACTCTACTCGTGCTCCTGGGTCAGCTTTATATTCTGGAGTACAGCGTCACAAACATATCAGTGGTGCAGAATTACAGAAAGAAAACTGATAGGGACCTTTGACGGTTTCTTGCCAAAGTAGCCTTAGAAGCTTTCTTTCACCAGATCTCTTTGTGTATTTGACTGTTTACGTGTCTGTCTGTGTGACAAGTACGGCATCAGAGGGGGAATTTGTAGAAGATCAGAGATCAGCTTCCATGAGTGGAAGGTGCTCTAAAGGTGGAAATCCTTGCTCAGGAAGTTGAGTGATGGCCTTCCACAGTCTTCTCCTGTGTCCCGTGGCTCATACAAAAAAGGCCCCTCACGCTCCAAGAAATTGATATGAAATTTTTGGCACACTTTTTTGTATGTCAAGAGATGCAGCATTTGCAAATGTGCTCCTTTTTAGTTACACGTTTGCAAATATGTGAAGGCTTAAAATAAGAACAGTGAGAGTGAGAATGGAATGAGTGTATAAGAAATGAGGTTTCCTCTTGAAGAAATGCAAACCTCATCTTTTTCTGCTATTTGAGCTTTGCCTGTGCTTTAAATAGAATGAATGACTGAATTGGGTTTCTTCCAGTTTTCTGCACTTGGCAATCCTTGTAAGTTGTAACAGATGAAGCTCTGTTGTTACATATGATGTACTTCGTCCCACATCATATTTTGATGACTTTTTAATTCCTTGAGAATTCAGCACAGGATTCACATCTGTTGTGTTTGGAGAAAGGTCCAAAGCTCGATAAATGCCCACGGGAGTTCCCCAGGATGGTTCCTCAGAGTGTAGGAAAGGGAGGAGAGGAAAGCTTGGGCCAAATATATAGGTGTAATGTAAAGATATATTTAGTTGTTCTTCCAAGGAATTAGCACCATCAGTGCATGAAAGGAGAGATGGAAAAGGAAAGCCACTTGGCAGAGATGGCTGAAAGTTAAGTCTTATGTATACGGATCATCCATGTACATGGATTAAGGGAGTGACCCTAAGCAGGTCTACTCGGAATCCTACTCCAGTTTATTCCATGGGGCTTGTCATAGCCCCCCTTCATGTGCATGGAAAGCGTGTTCCTGTTTTTCATGCCACCACCCCAAGTTAGAAATCCAGCCTCCCATGTTACCAGTGACTTGGGGGACACCCGTAAAGGCTGCCTCTGAGCCTGTGCAAAGGGCAGAGTTTCCCAATTACTTCAGCTCTCTCCCTGTGTGTGCATGTCGGAGTATGAGCTAGTTATTAAGACATGAGAGGAAGAATAAATCTCATGCTGCTCTCTTAAACAGGAAAACTTTGCTGCTACAAATTAAGCTAGACAGGGAAAATAGCTATCAAGTCTACTGGATTATAGATCTAAGGAAAATAACAGAAAAGTATAACACTAAGCTAAGCGTCCCAATACAGAAGATTTACCTCTGAGATCTGCCTCTGGATGTCCGTGGAACTAATGCACATTTAGGACTCCACCAGTTTCATGCAGATTAATACGATTTCTACCATTGGAACAAAAACTAACGGATGTTACCAGTCTTTTAACCCTCCCTGCCTTGGCTGGTGGGAGCCTCTCACCCAATGCAAACTTAGGAACTCCCCCCACCAGTCTCCCAAGATCATATTTTACAACAGCTATCCATCCGGCCCATGCTGGCAGGTAGAGCAAATGGTTATCTCTCTGTGGAAATGCTTCTCCGCTCTGCTGACCTTGTGGTGCATTTTATTGCTCTCTTCCTGGGAACGCAAGCGGTTGTCAGGATCCCGGGAGGCCCCTTGATGTGCTTCAAAGCACTTTACATCTATGAATCACAACAGGGCTTACTCCCAGGAAAGTATTCTTAGGATTCTACTCTAAGGCTGGAAAGAATGGTAGCTTCTTTCAGGGTCTGAAGATGGTTTAACCAGGGGTCATTTCGTAGAAAAAGAGGTGCAGTAGCTCATTAACATGACTCATTAGCATAACTTATTTGCATATGCCACACACCCTGACTTCACCGGAAGTGTGTCAGAAGGCAACACCCACCGCTCAAGCTCCACTGGACTGTTTTGGACTGCTAGCTATTGGGGCAGAGGAAGCGCGCAGATCTGCCCTCACAAAGGAGGGAGAGCTTGTACCTGAATAAACCTTGGTCTTAAAGGTGCCACTGAACTCTTTTGGATGGCCGGCAAGTGCAGGAAAGTGTGGCTGCTCGTGGGTCGAGGAGGGCAGTGCGGAGGACGTGCATGGCCTCGAGCAGGTAGGGGACCAGGGTGATGGCAGGGCAGAGGTGCAGGAGGAGGCTGAGTAGGAGCAGGAGGCCAGGGCGGAGCTCCTCGCAGGCCTCGTGGGAGTCGCTGGGGCCGGCCTTGCAGAGGCGCCGCGCCAGGGCCAGCATGAGGATGGGCAGAGCCTTGGTGGGCTGGGTGCCATGGCCCAGGCCGTGGCAGAGCAGCGTGAGGGTGAGCTGGCGGCAGTGCTTCACTGGATCGTCCAGTGGACTGGGAAAGGCAAGGGGGGGCTGCTGGGAGCAGGGGGTGGGGCTTGCTGCTTGTGCCCGCCCCCTGGGCTCCTTACTGCTAGAGCTTCGCTCCTTTGTGCTCCTGCAGGAAATGAGCCCTGGGTGTAAGAAAGACATCACTGCTCATGGTTATCATTCTTGCCTCTAGTAAACATGTCTTGAGTTTCAAAAATCTGCACCATGTGCTTGACCTGTAGGATGAAAGAAATGTATGTGTACACCAAGTGCAATGAGGTTTCTAACATCCCACTACTGATTTGTTTAAGGACTTTTTTCTGTCTCTACCTTAATCATCTAGGCTGCATTTTAGATGTGACCTCGTCAAAGAATTAATTGTTTTAGTATAGTGTAGGCAAGTTATTGTTTGAACCTCTGTCCACAGCAATTTTGAATCAGTGCCATCTATTGGAAAGTAAGGATACTAACACAGCGCAAGGAGAGCCAGCATGGTGTGTGGTGTAGCAGTTTGAACTGTTGGACTAGGATCTAGGAAACCCACATTCAAATCCCCACTGTTCCTTAGAAGCTACTGGGTGACCTTGGGCCAGTCACCTACTTCATGGTACTGTTTTGAGGGGGAAAATGGAGAAGGGGAGAATGTTGGAAGCCACTTTGGTCTTTTGGGGAGAAAAATGGGGTACAAGAAGAGGAGAGGAAGAGATTGGATTTATATCCCGCCCATCACTACCCAGAGGAATCTCAGAGCGGCTTACAAACTCCTTTCCCCTCCCTTCCCCACAACAGACATCCTGTGAGGTAGGTGGGATTGAGAGAGCTCTGACAGAAACTGCTCTTTTTCAAGAACAGCTCTTATCAGAACTATGGCTTGCCCAAGGTCATCCAGCAAGTGCAAGTGGAGGAGTGGGGAATCAAACATGGTTCTCCGAGATTAGAGTCTGCGCATTTAACCCCTACACCAAACTGGCAAAAGAAAGGAAAAATAAGCAAGTAAAGGAAGCATGGAAACAGTGTTGAACAATTCTTGTCAACACTTGGTAAATATTATAGGTTGAATCTTCTGTAAAATGTCACCAGAAAATCTGGCCATTGACCATGTTAAAATGTCAGGTAGCATTTTTATAAATATGCAGTGTGCTTTTTAAGCAGTTGATATGCTTTTCAGTGGTGTGTCTGCTGCTTCAGACGGCACTATATAATTAAGAATCACTATTTCTAGATGAAATATTTGCAGCGTCATTAAGCAGCCTGAATAAGCTTAATAGGAAGTAAAAGCTCATCCTACCAATGTTGTCGCTATTTGGTCTGAATGCTCTGTGGCCTGCTGCATGATACAGAAAGGAAAACTCTAGCCTCTTCCCATGGCAAGACACATGGCTTTCATTTTCATGTGGGACTAATGCATCACCTGTGGCAGCAACACAAGTTCCCTTTTCAGATCACATGATGTGTGCAGAGGTCATTCTAGGCCAGGGGTCGCCAATACCTTTCTGAGCTTGTGGGCACCTTTTGGAACTTTGAGAGGAGGAGCTAAGTGCTACCCCAAAATGACTGCCCCAGGAGGCGGAGCTAAATGCAGTACCTCCCTACTTGATTTGCAAAAGAACTGCATGGCACCCATCCTGAATACACAAAGCTGCCTTATGCAGTCGAGCCATTGCTCTGTCAAGGTTAGTAGTGGAATAAAAAGAAACAACGGAAAGCCCAAGAGGGGAGAGAGGAATGGAACCAGACCATGATTTTAAAAGCCCATGTGTTTACCAGTTCCTCTTGGTCCTCCAGTGGCTGCAGTTCTATTGCAGATGTGGACAATCTTCTCATTTGAATGAGCCAATAACAGGCCTTCGGGGCTACCAGTGTTTACTTCCAATATGTGAGTATGGGCAGAGGTTCACTTGAAGAGGAAAAGGCAGCCATTTCCCTGTAACTCATGTTCTCTGAAGTGAGTTCTGTTTCCTCACATCTCTGTCACCTTTCCTTGTATGTTAAGAGTCCTAAGGGAATCCCTGAGGTTGTGTGATGGATTAAAGGAAATGAGGCAGTTGGAGCAGCACAGCCTGTTACAACAGGCTGAGCTAGGCTTAGTGAAAGGCTGCCTCAGCCTCTCTGGTGATTTACTGCCAGATAAAAGAGGCCTTTACATGCATCTCATCCTCCAAGTGCAAACAGACAAAATGGATCTCGGAGACTATCAGTTACAGGTTGTTCCTGAAACAGCCGTTTTCTCTCTGCTGCATAAATACGATTCCAATTTTGTTCTGTGTTGACAAAGAGGGGAAGAGTGCCACCTATATGCACATGTCAAACAGTGACCAAACAGTGACAGTTGAGAACAAAATTTCTCACTCTGCTGCATTAAGCGACCGGCACCCGGTATTTTATCATGTTCTTAGATTACTGGGGAGACCAAAGTTGGGTCCTGTATCGTTTCAGAGCGTGTCTAGAAGTAGGATTTAAAACAACAACAACATGCACATGTGGTACAAAAATACTAGGCTGACCCACTTAATTCCCTCACACAGCTCTGCTCCCCCCCCACTGCAATGAATGGCTGTCAGGAGCAAAAAAAATATAGGGGGGGGGGGCTCTGTGCTGTGGCTACTGGTGAAATGAAAGAAATGGTATTGGTCTGGCTGCCAAACATGGGAGTTGAGGCTGTTAGATTAGTTAGAAGCAGTGGAGCCTAAAGGGAATTTTCTCTGGAGAAGAGAAACAATGGAGATGAAAAACTATAACAATTCTGGTACAGGGCTAAGAATATACCATCATAAAATTCTGTGCCGCTAGCAGGTGTTTAAGGAACTGTCTCTCTACAGGACAGGAGGAAAGTCCTTCTGAAGGTCACAGCTGAACAGTCGCAAACCTGAGAAGGATGGTCCGATAGTTTCTTTATGACTAACATTGAAACTGCTTGAACAACAGTAACTGATATTGGCTATGTACATGATAAGTTGCCCAGGATAAGCACATTGGAAAGCATATTAATTTGCTAGTAAACTGAATCTAGGAGTGTGATGAAAAAGGGGGAGCTCTTCAGCCACTTTGAATATTTCAAAATACTTCCATGGTCACAAGTGAACTTCCAAGTCCATGGAAGCGAGAAACTGGCTTACTACCAGCTTGCATTGATGGGGAGCAAGTTGAAAGCTGAGAGAAGGAAATCCTTTGCAGTTGCATAAATTAAGCTTTATGCTCTCACCCAGTGTAGCCAAGTTATCTATACAGGTGCCCAGGTGACGGAGATGCCCTAATATTCATGCTTTTTCCATCCTTTGTAGGCAGGAAGAAAGAATGGCAAATTATATATACGCGTGTATGCACGAACACTAAACCCACATGCAATATCATTCATATTCCACGTGTGCATGCTTCCCAAGTATGTTCTCCACCATGCACTAGACAAAATGTCTGAATCAGACCCTAGCTGCCCAATATTTATTTGTAAACCAATTTTGTAATTTTCTTCTCTTAACCCACAGGGTGCCCACACTGTAAAAACTCCATTCCACATTTCACCACTGCTGCAGAACTCTTTAAAGAAGATCGAAAGGTAACCCTATTTGATTCGTTTTTGAAATGTTATGTAGAGCTTCACAGGCACTGTTTTCCTGCTATTAACTTGATCTGGTTTGTTGAATGAAAAAAGGTTGGACTGTATCAAAACAAAACAAAAAATGTCTGAACCAAGTAATCAGTGCTGATATATTTGCTCTCAAAAGCCAAGGCAGTAAGCTGACCATTTTCCTGTTTTTAAAATTTCCCTTAATTTGTTCCCTTGTTAAATATGGTTTGGTTAACATTATTCTTGTATGGCATAATGCAACTTTTTCAGTCTCAGGCTGAGACCCAGTGGTTCATTTCAGACTTAATGGTAAGAATCTGTAAAGGAAAGTGTGATGGGGAAAGAAATTCTAAGTGCAGTTGGAGTTTTGTTTACCGGTATTTTCTGCAAATAACCTTACTGCTGAAGAGGCAAACCATTGCCCGGTTATAAAAGTGGCTGGTCTTTTGAGCTGCAGAAACTGCTGTGATGAAAACAGCAGGGAAAAGCTCCAGCTGTGCATGTGCTCTTCTCTTCTGCCCACGCGCGTCTCTTTATATAATGTTCATAAACAAACGGGTGCAATTCAGTATGCAGAATGTTCTGATTGGATAACGTGCTTGATCGTTCAGAAACTGCCAGATATTGAGAGGAGACCTTTAGCCAGAGAGACAGTGATGGATGGATGGAACCCTTATTCTAGCTGAGAGTAGTTATAGCAAAAAGTGGAGAGGTATAAAATTTAATGATGTGGAACCAAAGTTCAAATTGAGAATATTGAGTTGGGGGGGGAGTCCTCAAGGCCAAGCACACAAGAAAAACAGCTTTGGTTTTTTTCCCACTCCTGACTTGTCAAGGTGTTGGAGAGTGATAATTTTGGATTCCTCCTTCAATCATGCACCATCCAATTTTGCTGAAGTGTTTCTCGTGGTCTGCTGAAGTCCTTAATGGATATTTTACACAAAGCCGATACAGCACAAGAATGCAAGTGAAGGCCTCTTTCCTTGATCCCCTTTTTCCCCCTCCTGGAACAATTTCTGTGCAAAGTTCATGTGGGTGTTGAAACAAAGTAAAATAATTGTTCCTCAAATCCAGAAATGTGGTTCCGGAAAGTACTAACTTCTCAAATCACGTTCTGTAAGATTCCATAATATTTGTGAGCTATTGTGAAGTCTATGAGGGTAGGTTTGTGTCTCCTGCACTTTGAGTAGTTTGTGTAAGTGAATGACAAAATATCTCTGAATCAATAATCTTTTTTTTAAAGAAATCCCAAGTACTGTTGCAGATTGAGGATACTGGCACTGTGAGGCAAGGTTGCAGGCCCATAGCAGGAATTTTTAAGTCGGGGGGCATTTAAATTCCTTGGGGGGCATTGGCTAATTTAATCAAAATCAATCTAATTAAATGTTGGGTTTGTGCAGGAAAAACAGTAAAGGGGGGGGGGAGAGAAATGCATCAAGAATGAAAGACAGGCTGATCTGTGAGCAAATGAGTTCCTGGGCTGCCCAGATAGAGTCCTTACTCCTGGAGTTAAAAACCGCTGGGGGAAAAGTAAGATTTTTAGAGGAAGAGGGAAGAAAAAGTGAAGAAGAAAGTTTAAAAGGGGAGAAAATGAGATGGAGAAAAGGAGGAAGGAGGGGATGGGAGAGAGGTAAATACCAAAGGAGAGGAAGAGAAAGAAAGGTGGAAGGGAGCGAGACAAAGAAAAAAGAAACAATGGTGGAGAAGAGAAGAGGAAAGAGCTGAGGTGAGAAGGAGAGAGGGGAACAGCCAGCTGAAGGCAAAGAGGGGAGAGAGCTGCCGCTGGCTCCCTCTTGTTCTCTTGCCCATTTCCCCTCTCCTCAGCCTGGGTTGTAAGATTGTATATTTTGTCCATGAGGATGAAGAGCTGGAGAGATGTATCACTGGACCCTTCACCTGACTGCATGTCTCTGGATACTAAGGTCCCTGAACTAGTCCTCTGACCTGCAGTAGTCCAGACAGGGTTTTGCTGCTTACAAGGACTGTGGCTGTGTGGGGAACAGACAGGTCTTGGCGGAGCCACAGTAATCCAACAGTGCCAGCCCGAGCAGTCTAAGGTGGGTTCAACCATCCATGTTCATCATTTGGAGACTTGGGCCGATTTCCCACAAGCGCTACTCCGCACTTGCTCTTCCCTTTGCTCCGATGGTACGTGTCAATTTCACACTAAGTGCTGCACAGCCACATTTTGCCCCACAGCTTCGCGTGATTTTCCCTGTGTCTACTCAATCCTGTTTTTTGAGGCCTGAATAGACGCGCAGCACTTAGTGTGAAACTGACACGTACCATCAGGGCAAAAGGGAAGAGCGAGCGTGGAGCAGCGCTTGTGGGAAATCAGCCTGAAACACAAAGTGATGACTTCCCTGAGTAAAACAGCCACCACTCACCTGACCCAAGGGAGAGCTTTTAGAGCAGACACTAGGATATTGCTTGGAGACATCCCACATGTTCAGAGAAGTATCCTTAAGTGATAAACCTAGTTGAACATTATCACCCCTGTCTCCTAGGACTCCCTTTAAGCTGCACCTGTAAAATATTTTCTTGAACGCACATAACATTGCCGTCCGTGGTTGTGATGTGTTGGCAAATACACGTGATATACATGTATTAATACTTCACAGAGCTGCAGTTGGCTATGCTCTGTTGATAGGGTTTGCTACCACATAATTGTCGGCAGAGTTTAAATATGCAAAATAAGTGGAGCACTTACTGTTTAGGGGAAAAATAAAGAACAAACTGTTATAGAACGTACAGAGAGGAAGCCTAAACTAACTAGTCTAACTGCTGTGAGAGGAGACGGCAACAAGAAGGAAGCTCTGCAGGAGCAGGAAGTCTCCAGAGAGCCAATCAGCAGACAGGAGGGGATAACTTGAAAATACCAGGAAGTCCTTGATCTGACTATGCTAGCTACTTAACCCCTCCGATGTCCCCTGTAGCATATTCTTCTTATCCTTCCTGCTTCACGCACACAGCAGGTCTTGTGTATCCCAATAACAATGTGTTCAGTAGTTCTCATTTCCAGCATATAGGGCAATGCTCCCTCTAAGCTGTGGAGACTAGTGGGCAAAAATTCTACTTTGTGAGCTGCTGGCATTAAAGTTGGGAGTGGGCAATTTGGCTACTGCATAGATTAGTTTGCTCTGGAGCCATCCCTCCTGAGCTAGGACAAAAATGTGTGAGCCGGAGGCTGAAAAACTGTGAGCTAGCTCAGACTAACTCAGCTTAGAGGGAACACTGATAGGGTAAACATGGATTGGTTTCCCAGAAGTCCCCTTGTTCCAGGCTTTTGCAAGTCCCAAAGGCTTATCCAGGCCCGCTAGTTACATCTTCAATGGAAGCACTGCATTTATTCTTTGTGACAGTTAACAAAGCATCAGGACAGTCATTGCCAGGGAACAAAAGATCTGTAAATACAAATATGCTAAAAACACACGCGCGGAATCCCAAACCCTTGTCACTTGGCAACAACATCCTTTTGTGTGTAACTGGAGATTTGTCATCTTTACTTGACTGCTTTTTAAACTGTTCTTTTTTCCCGACTGAAATGTTGTCCTTTATGAAAGAACACTTAAGAGAACCTGCCCCTTTTCATTCCTTTCCAAAATCAATGTTCAGTTAGTTATTCACTTCCATTTTCATAACAAAAGTCAATATTTGCTCCCGCCGAGATTTATTTCCTTGAATCAATAAGTTGATGTGTGACAGTACATATTTTAGGGGGAGAGAAGCCAACTGCTCCTGCAGGAGGCTTTTATTATTGCAGCTTTGTGTCAAAGCTGGGGAAGCAGCTTCTGAAGAAAGAGCTGGGAGGGGAAATGTTTAAGACAGTGGGATACTTTCTTAAGCAAATGGGAGGGTTTGTGTGTGGGGGGGGTTGCTATATGCACAATTGGTTTTGAATAAATAATGGCAAAGGCATCCTACAGTAAGTAAGCCAGGAAGAAAATCTGCTGCAGAGAGCAGAACCCAGATGTTGGACAAGTGGTGTTCCATACACTCTGCTGCACTGCCTCGCTGTGGTCTTCTGCGCTGCGGTTGGTGATGCGCAGGTGACAATACTCTCCCTCCTCCTCTACAGGAAGGCTCTTTCCGTAGCACAGTGTCCCTTTATAAAACTGCATATGTCCTTGTTAAACTCTAGGCTGCCATGGCCAAGTCCCTCTCTTAACACGGGTTGTAATTATATAACTTAATGATACATATTAGCTGGTGGGGATCCAGACCAATGTTCCCTCTAAACTGCAGAGTCCGGTGAGCAAAAATTCTACTTTGTGAGCTAATGGTGTTAAAGTTGTGAGCGAGCGATTTGGCTACTGCATGAATTAGTTTGCTCTGGAGCTGTCCTTCCTCTGCTAAGACAAAAATGTGTGAGCCGGAGGTTAAAAAACTGTGAGCTAGCTCACACTAACTCAACTCAGACGGAACACTGATCCAGACTTCTTTACTCAGGTTGGCTAATGGAATTTCTAGTTCCCTCCTTCCTGTCAGGCTCAATAGCAAGTAAGTCCAGGCATTCTTCATCAAAGATATGCTTTATTGGAATACAAGGATGTTGCCCACAGTAACACTTCTATTGTCAGGAATGCCCGCGTAATAGCAGGTAGGCACTATTATAGTATGATGCAAAGCCAAACTAGCAAATGAACTTATAGCGCGCGCGCGGGAAAACTCCCGGTGGGAGTGTTACTTAATAACCAGTAGAACTACCCCCCACACACCGCCTAGTCACGTAGAACTGGAAAATTCCCCAGACAGAGGAACGCTCCGAAGCCTTATTTCCAAGGCCACTGCGATAACAGGCAGCTGGAAAGAAACAGTCTCCCACGGTTGCAGCTGGCCAACTAAGCGCAAGCGCAGAAGCAAGAGACAAGACAATAAACAATGAATACAGTATGGCTGAAACCCAAAAAGTCATGAATGGCTTTCTGACACTTCCTTCCCACTCACACCTGTATGTACCTCCCGACATCATGTAGAGAATGGTATCCCAGAACAGCTAACTTTTTTTCTGGGGGTGTCTCAGATCCCTAGAATTCATCTCCTGCAAGCTAACCAAACTGGAAGTCAGTTTACCCTGACGCTGTGGTAGAGATTTAACTGATCACTGCTTACAGGTAAAGTTACCTTAAAAGGACTGTCCTACTGCATCAGTTCAAATCTTCATCTGTTCCAAGATTCTGTGTCCAGTAGTGTCCAGCTCATTGCCTCTGGTATTTAAAACAGCTATGCCATGAGGGCAAACATCAAATTATGTTTGTTCTCAGAATCTGGGTGTTCAGAGACAGAGAGAGGGCAAGTGCCAGAGATTCTATTTTACTGTCATGGTCAACAGCTGTTGGTGGAGCTGTCTTCAATGAATTTGTCTGATCGCTCTTCAAAGCCACCTTGCCATCTTCTTAACATGTTTCCTTAATGACCTGCCTCCTGTTGTTCCCACACCAGTCAGAAAACGTCTAAAAACTTCTGCCCATGTAGGTAAGCTTTCTTGTGCTGAGCAACTAGGCTAAGCAGGTGGTGCTGGGGTCTCTTGGAGAGTGTATTGCTTGCATTGCTGGTTGTCAACTACAATGTAGTAATGACTCGTGTGCCTGGCCTTCAGCCAGCATGAAAACATCGGCATCCATACATATATGAGGGTGCCTAATAGGAGGCACATGCTAGGGGCCATCACCACTGCTCCTGAGGCTGTATTCCCAAAACTAAGAAATGTGTGTGAAGAGAAATACTTGCTTTACCAATTGATCAGCCCTGAATCTAATAAATGCTTGCTTTAAATTATAGCTGTCCTGCTTTCTCAAGTATAATTGGCTCGGAGCAGCTAACAATTTAAAACACATCAATAAAGCAGTCAACAATATAAGCTAGAATTATTGGGGCGGGATTCGAATTGACAAGGGATAAAAATCCCCGTCACTGAAAAAGTGAAACAGTAGAGCAGGAAAGCAAATCAACTGAGTGTCTTTCCTCTTAGAGAAAGGCATTCCATAGTTGCCCTTTTCTACGTCTTTTCCAGCCCTGTGATGGCATTCCTTAGATGGGGTGAAGCGGGGAGCAGAGCTTGTACATACTTACATTCCAAAGATGGAATATTTGCTTCTTTTCCCCTCTTGCCCTTCAGTCAGAAGAAATAAGTTGGACATTGTCATGCAATGTCAGTTGCCATATATTAGTGAAGGCGTGGTACGGCTGACTCCATCTTTGAGCACTTTAGCTCAAAATATCAGGTGGTGGTACTATTCAATGACAGGCAAAGTGAGACCCCGACTAGACATTTTGATACTCACGTGACTGCCTCCAATAGCAGCAGTTCCATCTGTCTTCATCCTCTAACATCTAGAATTACAAAGCATGTGATATCACCATCATGTTGAAAGTTTCCCCACACATTCCCCCTTGTTATTTTCAGGGAACGGAGAACTTCCAACCTAGTGATGTGATGTAACAAATCGGTATTTTGCGTTGTCAGAATAGAAGAAGTGGGACTGCTGCTTTTGATGGCAGCCCATGCTCGTTGGGAATTCTAGTTCTGACCAAAAGTTTAAACATAGTTTCTTGAAATATGGAATGTGTGCTTTTGCCAGCACTATTGATAAGACATAATATGGAGACCTGTATACTACAAAATACGATGAACCTGACATTAAGACTCCCAGAAGACATCAAGGCCCTGTGGGACCTTCTACAGTTCTGCAGGGCCTGCAAGATGGAGCTCTTCCACCAGGCCTTTAATTAAGAGCCGCATCTAACAACTGAACTATGACAAGGCCCATCCCCACCTGGACACCATCGGCAGCCTGTGCCTATCAGTATAAATGGATCTGATAAGCTGAATTTCAACACTGATTATATTCCAATGTGACCATTCCATCATGGCCTGTTATGACGGCTATGCAACACTACAACTGGTTACCAGCACTTTATGATTGTTTATAATTATTTAGGACTAATTATGATGTTTTATAATTGTGTTGTTTTATGTGTTTTTAACTATTTTATGTAAGCCGCCCTGAACCTGCTCTGGTGGGGAGGGTGGGATATAAATTGAATAAATAAATAAATAAATAAATAAATAAATAAATAAATAAATAAATTTCTATCCATTACTTATTAGAAAAACCACTCTAGAAAAGAAATCTAGGATTTGCTATTCTCCTGGGCAGGGCTTTTTTGTAGAAAAAGCCCAGCAGGAACTTGTTAGCATAACAGGCCACACCCAACAGCAGAAACTCATTAGCATATTAGGCCACACCTCTGATGGCACAGCTCATTAGTATATTAGACCACTCCCCCATTTTACCAGAAGTGGGGTCATCCAGCCATACCCACCTTTTGCTTCTTATTCTGTTTACCTTGTTTGTTGTCAAACCCCAGGGCTTTTTTTTTGTAGCAGGAACTCCTTTGCATGTTAGGCACACACCCCAGTGTAGCCAATCCTAATGAGTTTCTGCTGTTGGATGTGGCCTGTTATGCTAACGAGTTCCTGCTGGGCGTGGCCAACTTGGGAGCCAGCGGGAACTCCATTCCTGTGGGTTCCTGCCCCAAAATAGCCCTGCTCCTGGAGTATGTTTCACTTGAAATCTTGATTTGAACAGTGCTGAAAAATATTCTCTGAATTATTCTCCAGCTTCATTCTCACAAATCCTACTGAAGTAAGAACTTGCTAGCTGCAGTTTTTGTGGCAGGGCACTGAAAACTGACAGATTAATGTTTGTATTTCAAGAAACTCAGCATCTCTTTTTGAATCTAACATCATGGTGATTTTGTTAGCCTCTAGAAGCCATCCTTTATTTTAGACAGAGTGCTTAATTTTTTAAAAAAACAAATGCCATGTTTTTAGCATGACAACCACCACTATGGGTTATAAGGGTTAGAATGTTAGAGTAGGATCTCTGAGACACTTGGTTCAAATGCTCTCTTTCCTGGGTCTGGCAGACCCTACTCTGAAGCGCTAGCTCCCAGGCCTCAGGTAGCCAACCTCCAGGTGGAACATGAAGATCATCGGGTATCACAACTGAACTCCAGAAAACACCTCTTTCTCCCTGGAGAAAATAACTGCTTTGGAGGGTGGACTCTATGGCATTCTATTCAGCTGAGACCTCTCCCCTCCCCAAAGTCTGGCTTCCATAGACTCCACCTCAAATATCCAGGAATTTCCCAATCTGGAGCTGGCAACCCTAATCAGGACTGGCCCCAATGGGTTCCCTACAAAGGACAAAGGAGGCCTGGAACGGGCCTTCTGCCTTTGCCCTTTTTTTGACAGAACCAAACTTGGTTGCCTAGCAGCAGCCACTGAGGGAAAAGTTAGCCCCACAGCAGGAGGAGACGAGAATGGTTTGACAGCTGGTGGCCCACCTCAGTAGCCAGCCTGCAGCAGAGGAGCCAAGCAGAAGTAGAAGCATCTTTGTCAGGAGAGACAGCCGTTTTGACAGTTTATTCTGTCGGGGAAGAGTATCCAGGCTGGCAGTGGGTAGGGGAGAGAATTGGACCCAGCAACCAGCCAATGGCCTAGGAGTACTCATGAGTGACAATTGACTGGCCAATGGCTGATGGAGTGCACAGTACAGTCAATGGGAGAGCTGGAAAGTGCCAATATGTAGGGTAGTCATATATATGGGATTATTTTGCTGGATTTGTGTACCACTATTGAGGTTGTTTATGCTTCATTAAGGTTACATCAACTTTGATGGAAATTTCCTTTCCTCGTACCACAGGAACAGCAACCAACAGGGCAGAAGTAGTACAGTCATTTGTGTGTCTCGAAGGCACACAAAATGTGTATTTATTTATTGCCGATTTTCTCTTTCCAGTAGCTAGGACATAGTTGGTATTAACATATTCTACATGTACTCCCATAGCAGGTGGAGAGGTAGGAAGCGACAGATGCATAAGCCACCGACATATCTTTTTTCCCCCAATTGTTTTTATTGATTTTGTTAAAGACTTTACAGAATGCAAATAAACACAATAAGCCGTTGGTTTTGTATGTTACATTTAAGTCAATAACTTACGATAAACCATAATATAACTATATGCTACATACTATAAAGCACTTACATTTGTCAATTAAAAGGGTGTATTTCTGTGAGTTGTCTACTATTTGCTTTGCTGGGAGTATATCGTTAGTTATGATATAATCAAGAACTGGGGCCCAAGCCCTAACAAATTTAGAGTAGGTTGGTGTATTACTATTGTTCACTCTGTTCAAAGCATCTGTGATTTTAGCCATTATGAATTGATTCCAGATCTTTTCTTGCCAAGCTGATATACTGGGCGGTGAAGGTGATTTCCACCAACATATCTAAACCACCTATTTGTGCCACTCAATTTTAATCCCCTGATTTTTGTTTTGTTTTGCCTTGTTCTCGTTAATCAGTGCCTGCTGATTGTCAGACAACCGGCAGTGCTCTTGGAGTGAGATTAGCAACATGTAGATGAACTCAGGTAAAAATCTAAGGGTTGGTCGGTAGGGAATATCGTATCCCTGGTTTTAATTTCTATAGGAATAATAGGGTGTTTGGTACATTTGGCTGTGCCCCTTCTAAGACCTTGCCTTCAACAGTTCGTAGCATTTCCACACAATCTAAAGCCTTGTACGCTTCATTTTACCCTTCATTTACGTATTATATTTAATTCTTATGAAAAATCTGTTAGATGTACTCACTCAGGAAAGATACTGGGATAGATTTATTAGTTTGACTTTCATAAACTGCTGAGCTTAAACAGCAACACACAGCTGTTTCCAGACAAAAACATGCCCCTGCCACAGTAGCAGCAGCAGCAAGGAACAGTGTCCACGCATCCTGTTCGTACATCACTTGCTCTACTGCTGTCCCCAGTCTCCATTACTCTGTTATGCATGTACATTATGTGGGCTTCCCCCGGCCTGCAACCACTCCCTTAAGGTCTTTTAAAGGGCTTTTCCCTTTCCCCAGCATAGTATTGTGGTTAAGATCAGCAGACTCTACCTGGAGAACCCAGTTTGATTCCCCACTCCTCTCCATGGAGCCTGCTGGGTGACCTTGGGCCAGTCACAGTTCTCTTAGAACTCTCTCAGCCCCACCTACCTCACAAGGTGCCTGTTGTGGGGAGAGGAAAGGAAGGCGGTTTCCCCAGCTAAATGGACACTCCCCCTGCAGCCCCACCGTACCGGTTCCCCTTTTCTTTGGAGAAAATGAGGTTTAGATTTTCTTCAGAGCAAAGGGAGAAAAAAACTGGAGCCAGAGAAAACATGCCCACATTGGGCATGACCTCATCTGGAAATTTCCTTTACAGTGGGGGCTTCCTGATGTTACTATAGCGAAAAATCCTTATGTGAAAGCAGACAGAGAGCAGAAACCACAGGCAGTGTGAGTAAGACACTGCAAAAGCTTAAACCGTATAAAAATTTCAAGTGATTCCCCCTTCCCATTTTTAGCACCCCCAGCACATTTGAAGTCTCTGTTTTTTTTCAGGCAAGCTTTGAGATCATAGTAAAACCTCATGAAATCTGTACAAAACCATGTGTTTATAAACCTTAAAGCAACCTTTGTGATAAGCTGTTCATGCATAAAGTTGACAAATAGAGTATTGTCAGAAAACGGGACTCAAATGTGATGATCACAGATCCTCAGAACATGAATTAAAAATATGTTGCACTTGCAGGAAATAGGGCAGAATCAATCACATGTACTTAGAAATTCTATATGCCTAATTCATAGAGTATACTGGGTGGCTGATTCATATTTACACGGCTTAAGCTATTCTGTCTCCTTTGGACCATCTTAACCAGGGCCAGTCCCAGGTTTACTGCTCTTACCGCTGTGGGCCCTGGGCAGAGGGTGCACGGGGGCCCCCTCTCCCCCATCTGCTTACCGATGTGTCCCCTCCCTGCTCGCCCGCCTTTCTCCTTCCCTTCTGCCTACCCATGCATCCCTCCCCCATCCATTAGCTCATTTTCCAGCCCTCCCAATGCTCGTGCACCCTTCCCTGACTGTGCTGGGCAGTATGTGCCGCTGGGAGCACTGCCGCTGTGGCTGTCATATCACTGCTGTTCACCTCCCACATACTCTTCACCTGGTAGTACTGGGCGGCATGTACAGATGGGAGTGTGGGTGGTGGGAGGGCTCACTAGAAGCAGGCGGGACAAAGGGGAGACGAGCAGGTGGGGGTCAGTGGCAGGCCCCATGGGAAGACCTGGGCCTTGGCAGCTGCCCCACCTCAGGGTATGCTGGTACCAGCCCTGGTCTTACCTGTTCACACCAATCCATGGATCAGCATTCCTGGCTGCACCATCTGTGTGCCAAGACTGAAGAGCACCACACACATACACAGACCTTTATTGGCGTATGTCAGGTTACAGGAAGAAACATAAGCAGATAAAGAGGTATCAAGGAGAAATGAGTCAATCATATGTGTCTATGCATTGCGCAATCGATCCTTAATTACCAAACTTAGAAGTAAGGCAACCTTTTCAGTCATTTCAGGTGACAAATCATTCAGGAGATGGCGCACCTTCAGAGCGTGCAGGCAGCCTATCCTGTTAGATAAAATTGGGTCTAAAAGAGTAAAATGTATATCATCATATCGGGGACAGTATTGGAGAATATGGAAAACCGAGTCAACTTGATTTAGATTGCACACACAGAGTCTTGCTGAATATGGTATCCCTTTGTATCTACCATGAGTGACAGCAGATGGAATGGTGTTGCATCTAGCGAGTGCAAATGCTCGGCGCAGTTGTGGGACATGGAGGGCGGATAAGTAAGGAGCACTAGAGTGCACACAGAGCACCCTTTCCCTAGAGGTTTGTCAAAAGTCCAAACCAGAATTTTTTTCCAGAGGAGCTGTAAAACTTGCCTGATGGAGCTAGGATTTTGCAGGCAGGGTTTTAAGAATATGTCTCGTAATTCTAATTCACTTGGGTGTTTTTTATTGTGCATGTATTTCTATGACTCGACTCCAGCCCTCTGTGAAGGAGCAAGCTAGAAACTGAACTGAATAAACAATAGCCCCAGATATGTCTCCAAGTAAGAGAGGGCAGAATACGCAGGATTAACGTATAGCAAATAACTATTTTGAGGAAACTATATAGTGACTCTGAATATTTTTTTATGATAAGTTCTTACATTTTTCCTTCTGTGCTCTAGCCTTGCTGTTGGGTGTGCATCTCATAAAAGCATTGCCAGTGGTAGTTAAAGGATATATTCTGGTGATTCTGGCTACATGGTAAGCCCAGCATCACTGCCCCCGCCCCCATGCAGCTGGAGAATAGGGGAACTGGGTTTGTCATATTGCTGGAGGCTCAAGAGCTGCGTCTCCACACTGAAAATTGCAAAGTAGCTTCTGTGTGGTTGTGGTTTTCCAGAGCCATCCTAAAGTGCTGTGTGAAATAACAGAGAAGACAAAAGGAGTATCGTTTACCATTGTTTTTATAGGCTGCCTTGAGCTTCTGTGCACAGCGGGAAGGGCAGGGTGGTAGTGGAAAGTGTCACCAAGCCACAATCAACTTAAGGCAACTCTGTTGGGTTGTCAAGGCAAGAGACGTACAGAGGTGAGCTGCCGTTGCCTACTCTGCATAGCAACCCTGGACTTCCGTGGTGGTATTTTATCCATGTACTAACCAGGGCTGACTCTTTTCAGCTTCCAGGATGAGACAAGATTGTAGGCCCGGGTGGGGGTGTCCCGGCCCAGTGGGCTCGGGACTCAACCCACCCCCCCAGCGGGAGAATCCCCACACCCGCCCCACCTACAGGCAGAGCCCCCGACCCAGGGGGAGAGACGAGGCATCCGAGGTGCCAGAGAGGAGCGCAATGGGGACGCAGGAGCAGCTCGCACTGAACCCCAGAGAGCTGAGAACACGGGACGAGCCCGACACCAGGGCCGAGCCCCTCGTGGGGCGGCTGGGAGCAACGGCAAGCCTCTGGAGAGCCCCTGCAGAACAGGGCACCTGCTGGTTGGCGCTGGCGGCCCGGCCCTGAGGCTGCCCAAGCCGCTGTCAGCGTGACTTCTGCCCCACCTCAACCAGCTCGGCGTCCGGGCTGAAGAAGGGGGGCGGGGCGGGGACAGGGAGGGGAAGCACGGCAGGGCCAGTGGGGGTGCTGGGAGCAGGGTAGGGATAAAGGGCGGTGAGGAGGAGACGTCGGGGAGGAATAGAGTGTTGCTGGGAATTACTGAGAGCCAGAGAGACAGCGCGAAGCCTGGAGAGAAGGGGCTGTGAGTTTTCCCAGGCATGCAGGCAGAGGGACCTCCGGGTTGAATGAAACCTCATTCCCTGCTGGTCTGAGGCATCTCCCTCCCCCCCCTTTTGAATATCCAGCTCCCAGGGCCGTTGCCCATGCAGCTGGACCCTCGGACACGACGGCCACTGGGGGAACAGAACCTAGCTCACAGGCAAAGCATGACAGGGGGTTCCCCCAATTTTTTAGGCTTCTGCCCACCGCTGGTCAGCTGGCCAGCAGGGGAAGCCCCAACCCCAAAAGGGATGTTGCATGGCAACGCTCGGCTTTTGGGGCAAAATTCTATTATTTTAGGACAAAAAAACCCATAGAGTTTTGTTCAAAATGCAGAGCGTTGCCATGCGACGTCCCCGACGTGATGATGCCACTTCCGATGTGATGACATCACTGGCTGACCAGTGCATTTGAAATGGATAGTTAGGGACAGGATGATGTAGAACTGTTCTTCTGAAATGAGGTCTAACTTTATGGTTTCGATTACAGTAATCCTGAGCATTTAAAAAAAATAAGGTTTTTGGCCTTCCCCCAAGGGTCAAACAGCAGAGCTGTCTAAGAAATCCTCTCGTGCCAAATTTCTCTCTGGGCTTGTGTTCTGAATTACCCCAAATACTGAGTGAAACTCATTGTGTTAGTTCTTCCAGAATTGTATTTCAATAATGTACATACAAACTAACCCTTTTTATGCAGCCAGTATAAAAAGAAAGGGTGATTAACACATGGAATTCACTGCCACAGGAGGTGGTGGCAGCTACAAGCATGGACGGCTTCAAGGGGGAATTAGATAAACACAAGTGGAGACCCGCAAGAAACTTGTGGGATGGTCATCCCATTCCTCACACCTTTGCTTCCTCCCCTCTACCCTTACCTATCTCACACTCTTTCTCCCTTCTGGGGGTGGAGCCATAGACTCAACCCTCCAAAGCAGCCATTTTATCCAGGGGAACTGATCTCTGTCACCCAGACAACAGTTGTAATTCTGGGTGATCTCCAGCCCTCACCCAGAGGCTGGCAATGGTAGTTCTCATGGAGGAAATGGCTGGTTTGGAGGGTGGAGTCTATGGCATTATACTGGTCTGAAGTTCCTCCCCTCCTCAAACCCCACCATCCCCAGGATCCACCCCTTAAATGTCCAGGAGTTTCCCAATCCAGAGTTGGCAACCCTATTTCCTTCCCACCCAACAGCCAACTTAACCTTTATCTGCCTTTATCTGTCTTCAGCTTTTTGTCTCCACCCCTCTCCCCCACAGCTTCTACCAAGGAAAATTATAGTCTTTCTCCACAGTGGGGACCAAAGCAGCTTACATTATTCTCACCTCCTTTTTATCTGCACAACAACCCTGTGAGGTTGGTTAGGCTGAAAGTATGTGACTGGTCCAAAATCACCCAGTCAGCTTCCACCGCAATATAGGGATCTGAACCTGGGTCTTGCAGACCTATTCTGAGGCTCTAACTGCTGCATCACTGCTGGCTTTCATAGGGTGGCTGCTGAACAGCAGCAAGCAGCCAGGCCAAGTTGAGTCATGCAAATTAGGTGGTATCAAGTCACCCAGAGGGTGCTGCCTAGGGATGCCAGCCTCCAGGTGGGATCTGGGGATCCCCTGGAATTACTGCTCAGCTCCAGACTACTGAGATAACTTCCCCTGGAGAAAATTGATGCTTTGGAGGGTGGACTCTAGGGCATCGTACCCCACTGAGGTCCCTGTCCTCCCCAGACTCCATCCCCAAATCTCCAGGAGTTTCCAGACCTGGAGCTGGCAACCCCACTACCCCATCCCCTGCCAGTGCCCGTGGGGGGACCTGGCAACCCTATACTGCTGCCAGGCCTAGGGTTGGCAACCTCCAAGTGGGGCCTGCTGGAGAGTGAACTCCAGAGATCTGTGAACAACAGAGATCTGTCTCCCTGGAGAAAATGGCTGCTTTGGAGGGTGGATTCTGTGGCATGATACCCAGCTGAGGCCTCTCCCTTCCCCAAATCCTGCCCTCCTTGCACTCCACCCCAAAACCTCTAGGAATCCCCCAGCCTGGCCCCAAGGCTCCCTCCCTCCCCCCCTCCAAGGCCAAAAGAGGCCTGGAAAGAAAGGGCCCTTCCCCCACCCTTTGACTGACAGAGCCAGTCAGAAGCCTCTCTCCCCCCCCCCCCAACGTTCTAATCTCTCACCGTTGATGCCTGGAGTCAGGTCCCTGCAGAGGCCATTTCAAAAGGCTTTTGGGGGGGGATTCAACTGTCCCTGAAGGGATTTCCTCACTGTTTGGATTTTTCTACAAACCCAGGAAGTCTACTGACAATGTAGGAAAAGCTGTTGGGGGAGAGTGAGGCCCCTGTTGGTGGGAATAGGTATCCGCACAGAAAAAAAAAAGTCTGGAATTAGAATAAGGATATGAAGAAGAGGTCTATCGGTGGCTATTAGCCACAAGGTATAGATAGGGACTCCGGGGCAAGTGATGCTCTGTATTCTTGGAGCTTGGGAGAGTCAGCAGTGGGAGGGCTTCTAGTGTCCTGGCTGCACTGGTGGACCTCTTGATGGCACCTGGTATTTTTGGCCACTGTGTGACACTGTGTGACAGTGTTGGTATGGATGGGCCGTTGGTCTGATCCAACATTGGCTTCTCTTACGTTCTTATGTTCAGTATAGTGTAATGGTTAGAGTGCTGGATTAGGATCTAGGAGAAAAGCTGAAAAAAGGGGGGGGAAGGGAAGGGAAAACTCAACCCAAAATCACACTGCGAACCAAGGGGGCCAAGCTGACTAATATAATATATACATACTAATTTATTAAGGTGTACACTTGTTAAAATACTTTCTGATTAAAATTTTTCAGTTTCAGACATATAAAAACATACAAATACTCATACAAAGGATGGGTCAACACTATACAACTGAAGACCAAACGCGTTTCAGCCCCAAAGGGCCTTCCTCAGTGGTCACTAATACATATATATCATAGACACACATTCATAAACCTATATACATATATCAACCCAGGTGTTGTAGCCTGAAATCATAAGGGAGGGGAAAAAAACAAATTATTCTATATTCTTGAATAATATGCCCAATTATAAAATAAAATTTGCTTCTTACAAAAGTAGTTTTACCTTATATGGTTGTACAGCTATTACAGAGATTAGTACTGGGCCATAGATATATCAGTTGCAGTCTCACCAGTACTTCTACACTAAAGGAAAAGTAATAAAGTTATGAATTTGCTATACTTACATCCATTAGTGTCTTGAATTTAGTAAAATTTAAATACAAAATAAATTGGTCAACCAACCTGGTAATCAGAATTTCGTAGTTATGAATGTGTGCCACTCCAACTGCAACTGATATATCTATGGCCCAGTACTAATCTCTGTAATAGCTGTACAACCATATAAGGTAAAACTACTTTTGTAAGAAGCAAATTTTATTTTATAATTGGGCATATTATTCAAGAATATAGAATAATTTGTTTTTTTCCCTTCCCTTATGATTTCAGGCTACAACACCTGGGTTGATATATGTATATAGGTTTATGAATGTGTGTCTATGATATATATGTATTAGTGACCACTGAGGAAGGCCCTTTGGGGCCGAAACGCGTTTGGTCTTCAGTTGTATAGTGTTGACCCATCCTTTGTATGAGTATTTGTATGTTTTTATATGTCTGAAACTGAAAAATTTTAATCAGAAAGTATTTTAACAAGTGTACACCTTAATAAATTTCTATATTTATATTATATTAGTCAGCTTGGCCCCCTTAGGATCTAGGAGACCCAGGTTCAAATCCTCTCTTGGTCACAAAAGCTTGCTCGTTGACCTTGGGCCAGCCTAGCTTACCTCACAGAGTTCTTGTGAGGATAAAAGAAAGGAGAGGAGAATGATGCAAGACGCTTTTGGTACCCATTGCGGAGGGAGGCAGGGAATGAAAGAAGTAAACAAATAAATAGTGTCAAATCTAATTGAGCATAAAGAAGGCTAATTTTGAAGGAATTTTTAAAATTTTGTTTTTATGTTACTGCGTCTAAAACGCCATTAAAGCCCTACATCTATATACTAAAAAAACAGGATACATTTTCAGCTCTCAGGGAATTAATTTTGAAGGGTTTTGTTTTTACGTTGTAGTACTGTTCAGTTGTACTTACGAAAAGAAGCAAATACATTTTTTTTTCTTTTGGGAAAACCATCTATTTAACATTATAAAATATTGAAGCAATAAATCTTTACCTGCCATCAGCTTCCCCAAATTTACCTTTTTTTTTTTTCATTACAACCCAAATTGTAATGGAATCACAGAATAACAGAGCACAGTTTACGGAATATATCCATCCTTTTTTTAAAAAAGACTTGGGCCACTGCTTTTTGTTCAAAACAAGAAACCAAGCAGGGACCTGTTGTGCAGCTGTGCATCTTGTCCTGCAGTCCAAAGCTACAGTTTTAATTATATATAAGCAGCTGCCTTCGCTGAGTTCATTGAGAGAGGATGCTATTTAAGAATGATAGTAATTGCAGGTTGCTTTTAAGCCCTTGGGTACTTGTTTAAACAAACTCAGTCTGAGTGATAACAGCTTACCTTTCTCATGTAAGCAGCTCCACTTAAGTCTTATATCATGAGCTAGCCTTGGTTTTAAGTGAAAACCATCAATGACATTCAGATGTTGGAACACTTTCACTAGCGTTGCCTTCTGTTCTGCTGCCCAGAGATTACAACTGCTTGGGGACTCCCACCTAAGCCACTAGAAGCCCAAATTTCAAATGAAAACAGCTATATCTGGAATTCTACATCACTCGCGTGCGTGAGTGAGTCGGGCATCTAACGTCTTAGGGAGCCGAGCTGGTTTTTTGGCTTCAGCTAAACTGGAGAGAGCAACAAAACAGCATTCCCCTATGCAGGTGAATCTGCATAACCAGAACAGGAAGTTTCATCGAAGGGGTAAACTGTGCTTTGTTGCTACTCAGCCGTAGAAGGCTCCAGCGTGGAAGAGGAATGCATTCCTTAGAACTGTGCATGGGAGGCAGTAACAATTCAATAATTTGCGGGAGAACAGAGTGAATGAACAGAACGGGAAGGGGGGAAAAATAACCTATCTTCTTAATAGCTGTCAAAAATGCTGCCATGGGGGGGGGGGTTGTATAGTTTTTACTGTGTGTCATCAGGAAACTAGTGGTCATAATTGAATATTAAACGTCTTATAACGATAGGAGTGCAGCTCAATGGTAGCCCAGAAGGCAAGAGGAGCGTATTACGAGCAGGTTGTTTAAAAGACACCATGTAATGGAATCTAAAATTTTAAATGGCATTAAATTTCCATTCAATAGATTCTAGCCAGCGGTCACAGTAAAATTAAAAGCAGATAGCACCCATCTCTGTATTTAAACAGACCTAAAACTGTGCAGATGACTTTTCCTTATGAATGAGCCTGGCAATTCAGAGAGATAAATGTCCACTAGACAGAAGAATCTCAACAAGTTGTGTTGTGCTACAGTGAGAAAGTTCAATATTCATCGATAACTCCTAGAACCTAAAGTCTTTCAGGCTTTTCCAGAGTCACAGCCTTGTGGACACAACAAGGTCTGCTAAGGAACCATATAATCATGTTTGGTGTTCATATATTACAATACATTCCAAGGACTCAAAGGGTTTTTATATCATCTCTGTAACCTGTAAAACAATCCCGGATGGTAGGGCCAGTATGTATCTGCTAGGCACCCCAACTGAGGTCCAAACTGATCGTAATATTGAGGATCCATAATCTGATGTAAAGGTAAAGGTAAAGGTTCCCTTGCTCAAAAGCCAGTCAAATCCAACTCTAGAGTTGCAGTACTCATCTCCGTTTCAAAGCTGAAGAGCCAGCGCTGTCCGAAGATGTTTCCGTGGTCATGTGGCCGGCATGACTAAACACCAAGGTGCACGGAACGCTGTTATCTTCCCACCAAAGTGGTACCTATTTATCTACTTGCAATTTCTTGCTTTTGAACTGCTAGGTTGGCAGGAGCTGGAACTAGAGACAGGAGCTCACTCCGTCATGCGGCACTCTCGGGTCTCGAACTGCTGAACTACTGACCTTCCCCAGCCTGCAGTTCAGCATCTTAACCACTTGAGCCACCGCAGCTCCCTAATCTGATGTACCTATGTGTAATTTAGCCCTTAAAAGTAGCCTGCAGAATCAGTTCTGATTGGGGAAGCAGTGTGGGGGACAGATAGTCGAACCCTGCCTTCCATAAGCACTGCAGTTCTGACTCATGTTCAGGCTCCCTCATGGCTTCTTGTTGAGGCTAAATTTCATTGTGGGAGGGACATAACCATGGATTCTCAACATCATGTGTAGTTTGTCCCTGACAGAAAAGTGGCTTTGTTTCCGCCTGAGTTGAGCTGTGGTTTGCTCAGTCTCTTACAAGTGCTGTGTACCATTTCCCCAGAACTCAGCTGTGTCCTTGACGTGAGCAATTGGTATCTAGCCTGTCTAGCACATGCTCTTGTATTTTGTACAGCTGTAGAGGCCCCCCCCCCCCCGTTCTTGGCATGTAGCTTGGAATGGGTATTGTAGTGGGGCACACTTATTTAAAAAGCAAACTTTCATTTCTTCTTTGTGGAGCCTGTAAGCAAAATAGAAAAGCAGAGAGATCTTTCTATGACACATGTGATGGACCACACAGAAAGCTATTTCTGTGATGGTTGGAGGGGGACGCAAACGGCTTCTTTCAATGGCTTAATCACTTCAATGGCAATGACTCCTGTGGTCTCTTGCTTTTGCATAAATAACTTTTAGTGGCTTCACGTGTGTCTTTAACATGTCTTAGCCTATGGTTTGCTGTGTATATGAGGCAGAGCATACAGAAAATCATTCTTCGGTTGAACGTAAGGCATTGTTAAATTATTTAAAGCTACCTATCTCTGGCCTCAATCCAATGTAATTACTCCCATGCTCTCCACAAAACCGACCCCCAGTTTTGGGGGTCCCTCTCCCGACTAGCGTGCCTATCAGACATGAAGGCTTGCTGCCTGAAGGAAACTGTGCCCTTCCCCCCTGCACACAACTGGAAGGGCTTCCTCCTTATGCACAGCAGGATTTTGGACCCCTTCTATGGTGCCTGTTCCCAAGAATTTGACGTGCTTACTCAGCGTGTCCAAGTCTAGAATCTAACATCTAGAATCTAACATCTTAATGGTGACGGACACTTGGCTGCCTAAAATATTCTTGTGACTTGGGCTTAAAGGATACGTCAGCCTTTCAGTTTTAAACCATGAGCTCCATTTCGCTTACGCAGCGGGCCAGACTCGGTGATGGCTGATCTGCTTTTCTTTCCTGTGTTACAGATTGCCTATGCCGCAGTGGATTGTGCCAAAGAACAGAACCA
Source organism: Gekko gecko (assembly GCA_029375565.1). NCBI lineage: Eukaryota > Metazoa > Chordata > Lepidosauria > Squamata > Gekkonidae > Gekko > Gekko gecko. Next base: position 70,113,482 of record JAPDNY010000003.1, on the reverse strand, counting down.
TGACCTGTGCAAGCAGGAAGGTGTGGATGGTTACCCAACCTTTAACTACTACAACTATGGCCGATTTATAGAAAAATATAACGGAGACAGAGCGGTAAGCACACGGCGGGGTTTTTGAAACATTTTTTTTTTTTGAAACAAAATTTTTATTGGGATATATTCAACATTTCCAATCACGTTACCAATACAGTTTCAAAAAAGAAGATCCCCGTCCCAATCCCCCCACCCCCTAATAGGCTTCCAACACTGCTAATAACAAACAAAAAAAATTATAAGGCAATCAAGCTTAGACTTAAATACATCGACAAACCAGGTAACACATTTAAATTGTATATAACCTCTACAATTTCAGCATATTATATATAACAGTACATACAGTTCAAAATTCATTTCACTTCTCGTTCAATATCCATACGTATCCAAATTATATATTTTCCCCTTCATTCTATATTCAGTTTCTAGATACAGTTTCAATCCTTCCCAGTCTTTTAGGTACTGTTCTGCCATTTGTCCATTTAATTTCTTTGTCATTTTGTCCATTTCCGCTAAAAATAACAATTTTCTCAACCAGTCATGTATATCTGGCACCTTCTCCATTTTCCACTGCTGAGCAAAGGCCATTCTCGCCGACGTAATCATGTACCATAACAGTGTCCTTTTTTCTTGTGGAATTTTTTCCATTGTCAAACCGAGGAGAAGAAGTTCTGGCTTTCTTTCAATTGGGATTTTCAATATTTTCTGCATCACACAATGTATATTAGACCAGTATGCTTTCACTTTATCACATGACCACCACATATGGTAAAAAGAACCCTCTACTTTTTTACATTTCCAACATTTATTACTCAAGTTCTTATCCATACTAATATTGGCAATCTTTTTTGGTGTCATGTACCATCTATACATCATCTTATAACAATTTTCTTTTACATTGATACAAGTAGACATTTTAAAAGATCTTTTCCACAAAAATTCCCATGATTCCATAGAAATTTCTTTGTTCATATTTATGGCCCACTTTATCATTTGTTCTTTAACGGTTTCATCCAAAGTATATACAGTCAACAAAGTTTTATACATTTTTTATATCATTTTCCGTTCTTTTTTCAACCATATATTCTCAAAATCATCATTCATAGCTCTAAAACCAAACTCTTTACAATCTTTTTTATAGATGTCCCTTATTTGACAATATTGTAGCCAACCATACTCAAATTCTAATTCATTATTTGGTTTTAAAACATATTTTTTCCCTTCTTTTTGCAACAATTCCTGATACTTCAACCAGTCATTACCTTTATATTCTGAAAACAGATGTATAACTGCAGCTGGAACAATCCACAGAGGCCTTTCATCCGAAATTGTATCCTTATACCTGGTCCATGCATCAAACAATGTCCGAAACATTTATTGATATGATATTGGTATGAATAGTCTCATCCCTCTTAAGAGAATTCAATGGCAAACAATACGTTAAAAAGCAACGTCAGTAATCTTGAGGACATCTGCTCCCATACCAAGGGGGGCCATAGGTTTAGCGCCTGCTGAGGCCCTGACACATGTGCTGGTGGCCCCCGCTTGGAAAGAGTGGGCGCTGTGCGCTCCTGCCCTGCAAGAGGCGAACTTCATGTCTGAGTACAGAACAGAAACCTTTATTGGCATAACCTGGCAAAGCCGAAGCAAAGGAGAAGTTTAAGGAGTGACATAATACCAAGAACAACATCGACTGGTGTTCTCGATGACTCAAAGTACAAATCGGTCTTTAGTTGGCAAGATTTGCAAAGCACTACTCTTGACTTCCATACGTAGGTCAAAAATTCAGCAACAGAGAGCGTTATTGTTGGACGCTTGTCTGCTAAAAAAAAAAATTAAATCCTCGTCCAGAAAGTCTCTCTGCAAGGGGAGAAGAGGCCGAATCAAAATATTGCACATAACAGAATATTTAGGGCAGCGCAAAAGAATATGGGTGATAGAATCGGGTTCCCCACAATTGCAACTGCACAGTCTATCCTTGAACGGAACGCCCCTATATCTGCCAGAAACCACTTCTAAAGGGAACGTCTGAGTATTAAGAACAGGAGTATCAAGAAGTTCTCTTGGGAGACCTTGGGCCAGTTACTTGCTCTCAGCTTAACTTGCCTCCCAGTGGTTGTTGTGAGGATAAAATGGGGACAAGAGAACCACGTGGACAACCGGGAGCTTTTTGGAGAAATGGCAAATGTGTGTGTGAGAGAATCAGCACAATATCTGACACAGCATTATTATTTTCCATTGTGTTTAATTATTTGCTTTTGATCATATTATTGGTTACTTGGAGGTATGCATCGGGGAGAAAGACAGGATGTAACTACTTTTAATAAAATACATACAAAGGAGGGAGGAGGATACACAGGGATTGTGCTTCCACCTCATACACGTGCTTGTGTGCATTTTGTCAAAAAGTCTTTAGATGGCGGAGCCTTTTAAAGGATCAGAATGAACACAGCACTACTAAAAATGAGAACATTGAACGTCTGCCAGTTCTGCGTCTAGTCTTAGCTCGGGTAGCATTAAAGCTGTTCCAATGATCTCTCTGCATAGTCATCCAGAATCTAGAGCCTCATTTATTCTGTGCATATTTGAAATTTGTTCAGATCAGCCAAGTAACGACAGATTGTTGGTTTCATGCTGTGACCCTCTGGGGATGAGGAGCAAGAAGAGGCAAATGAAATGCTTGTAGTGCTTCAAAATTTAAGACTCTGGAACCAAAGAGCTAAGAATATAAGAGAAGCCAATGTTGGATCAGGCCAACAGCCCATCCAGTCCAACGCTCTGTCACACAGTGGCCAAAAGTACCAGGTGCCATCAGGAGGACCACCAGTGGGGCCAGGACACCAGAAGCCCTCCCCCAAACACCAAGAATACAGAGCATCCCTTGCCCCAGACTGAGAGTTCCTATCTGTACCTTGTGGCTAATAGCCACTGATGGACTTCTGCTCCGTATGTTTACCCAATTCCCTCTTGAGACCGTCCATGCTTGTAGCCGCCACCACCTCCTCATTCTCTGTCTAGTTGTGCTTCCTTTGCTGGCACCCTTGATGTCTCCTTCTCGTTCAGATCTATAAAGTTCAGACTTTGTAGAAATATTTTGTTGGACATAAATTCACCCTCCATTTGATATGCCCGGCTGAAAGCTCCCACCCCCACCCCCACCCCGCAACTCAAGGGTGACAATTATTTAACTGTCTGGAGAGAATGATGCCTCGCTGGATGACTTAATGCAGCCTATGGGTGTTCTCAGGAATTGTTTGATTGGAAGCCTATTGCTGCCATTATGCAAAATCCAGAGATACATGGAAAACAATCGAGAAGACAGACTGTAAGATCCTGACGGTCTTCATGGAGACTTATGGCTGATTGCTCCCATGGACAGTCTCCTGAATTTATTTCTTTGGACTAAATGTAAATGCTGGTAAACTGAGCTTCAGCCATAACATTATTTTGGCTTTACGAAGGCATTTACAGAGCCTGGGGCTTATGAAAATAACAGATCCCGTTTGTTTCAGTGAGGATAATCAAGCGTTCATGGGCTTTTTTCAAAGCCTTGTTTTGAACTGAATTCTGGTTGACTGTCCCAAGTATATTGCTTTTCCTTTGCTGATATCTGAATTAGGTCTCTGTCCCCCTCACTCTTGTGTTCTTCCACTTGCTAACGGAGAGTGGTTTGGCTCCCCATTTCATTGAAATGGGTATGTTCAGAGGGGAATACCGCAACCTGGCAGTCACTGTGTACCTTTTGTTTAATTCTTCCCTTAGTTTGGGGATGGGGTCCATGCCTCAGTGGCAGAGCCTCCACTTTGTGTGCTTAAGACCTCAGGTCCAATCCCTGACATCTCCACGTAAGGATCAGGTAGTGAGTGGCCGAGAGACCATTTTGCTTGCGACCCCGGGGAGCTGCTGCCATTTAAAGTAAACAGTGCAGACCTGGAGGGAGCAATGGCCCGATTGAGTATCAGGAAGCTTCACCTGCCAATCATCATTACTGAGCTTGCCCTCCAACCTGTCCCGTCCTCCTAGGATAGCCGCTAGAGTTAACCCAGTTCACAGTTTAAAGAAAACAACTCTGGAAGCACACATTTTCAGTGCAGCAGAAACTGTATTTTTTTTTCATCCCATCTCTGAAGGGCAGGATTGTATTTATGACATTACAGATAAGACACAACCATTTTACTAGATATATAACACTGTAGGGTAGACATCCCATATGAAATTGAATAGACGACTCCCTGGGCAGAATCTGTGCTTCTTCCTCTTACTCCAGTGGTTACTGGAGTTATACTGTCTGGCTGGGGTCCAACAAGCTACCTTAGCCCTTGCCTAGGGGGACTTTCCTGTTTTCCAGTAATAGTCCCCTCCCTCTACTATATAGGGTTTTTTGGCTTCAAAAGTAGTGTGCCATGTGGTATGGCAGTGAGGGTGGTGGTTGAAGAAAGTCTCCTCCGGTGAACAGAGCTGGTTACTTGGATCCTTGGCTCCCTGCCTTGCCTGTCGTCCCGCAGTTAGAATGGACGAAAAGAAGCAGGATGCCAGATCAGTGCAGTTATCACTGTGAAGGAAAATGGAGCCTGCTGAACACATCCTGCAAGCAGAGCACTTTAGGAAGCTCATTTAATTTGCAGGTGAATCCTTGTTTGGCAGTTGTAGGTTGCAGCTGCTTGGGTATTAGATATTTGTGAGAGTGAAGAAACGTCACCAAAAGCTTCATTGAGCTGGATAATACATTTCGGATAACACTTGTAAGAGCAGGTACATTGCTAATCAAAAGCTGGTTCTTTGGGATGTTTACTGGAATCTCAAATTTCACAACTAGTGATGCGTAACATTCTGAATTAAAATTGACAGATGCAGCAGCCAAAATAAAGGTGGCTCCATTCCCACTACATCCATGTGTCCAAATAGATCTGATGAGTTGTCGGGACTAATCTAAAACTCTCAGAAATTAATGGGAAAGCTCCCAGACTTCTGCAGCGGTTTGGCTTCAGCTCTCACTGCTTGGGGGCATGGCCTCATGATTCTGATCACTTGAAAAGAGGTTGGTGGGCTTGCTGATTGTGGGCGCAGGTCTTGGCTGCAGCCATGCCTGATTCAGACTGTTATACACCCTGTCTGTAGGATGTAGCAGCCTGCTGTCTTACCATATGCTTATTTTGAATTAATCCTTTCATCTCAAAAAGGGCTGCATGCAGTGGCAGAAATGACCTCTACCATCTTGGATCCGGCAGAATCCTTAGGAGGAAGTGTGTATGTGTTAGGGGACTGAATCAGGGGATGAGGCCAGGCCTTGACCTAGGGAGTAGTGCTGCGTACCACTGAGAAAGGAGGATGACACGATGTGCAGCAAAGGAAACAAGGGGTGTTGGAATGCTGAGAGAGCCAAAACTGAAGGCATGTTGAATCCCAAAGCCCCTAGTTTGGCTCTGAACTGGAAGCTGAGGAGGGAGTTGCAACCAAGGGGGGGGATGACAGCAGACGAGGACTGAGAGGAGTCAGATGGCGAGACTGAGTAAAGCAAGAAAATGAGGTAACACCTGCCGTTGGCAACCTTTGTCCTGCTGACACCCATGCCCACTTGGGGTAAAGGGAAGTAGAAATAAATTACTCAGCTCCCGCTCTGACCCTCACTTCACCCAGAGCAACCACAGCACCCCCAGGTTTGGTGTAGTGGTTAAGTGTGTGGACTCTAATCTGGGAGAACCGGGTTTGATTCCCAACTCCTCCGCTTGCACCTGCTGGATGACCTTGGGCAAGCCATAGTTCTGACACAGCTGTTCTTGAAAAAGAGCAGTTTCTGTCAGAGCTCTCTCAGCCCCACCTACCTCACAGGGTGTCTGTTGTGGGGAGGGGAAAGGAAAGGAGTTTGTAAGCTGTTCTGAGACTCTTTCGGGTAGTGAAGGGTGGGGTATAAATCCAATCTTTTCTTCTTCTTAGAGCTCTTACTACCTAAGATAAAAGGGTCTTCATTCCCTGATCCTTTTATTCTCACTTCACTGTTTCTAAATATGTCTGAAGCTGAATCATGTATTCCTCCTCAATATATAACCAATGTTTTTTCTTTTTCTGCCGTATTCTAGGAATCCGGATTTTCCAATTTCATGCGAATGCTCAGAGAAAGAGACCATGAAAGGATAGGCAAGAGGAAAGATGAGTTGTAATTTCTGCCTCAAAAGATAATTCCCACTGCACTGTGAATGGTCTCAGGGCCACTGGTACAATGCCTGAGATTTCACATCTTTTAAAAACAGACTTTTTATATACAGCCATTGCCATTTTCTACGATTTTGAAATAAAGTGAAATCATTTGATTTTTAAAGAAAAGTAAATGACATCACTGTCGCCATATTCTGTTATGGGAAACAAAACAAAAAAAAGAGCATTTCCTCTCCATTTTATGCACCTATGCCCGTTGATTCTCCTATGCAATCTTTTTGTAATCTGTAGGTTTGATAGTGATTTCTGTTGACAAGGTAATTTCTGCATTATGAACTTTTGAAGAGTATTATATGTGAAAATGGTTCTGGAGAGGAAAAAAGTAGGGGCCTTTCGTAATAAAATGCAAAAGGACACCATCCACCAGGGGCAAGTTCCACTTAAATTAATGGACCATTATAAGAGAGCATTATGGCCCCTGTGGACTCTACCTAAAGCCTTTTCAGATGCAGCTATGGGATACAATTGCACAGTGCTTATTTTTGGAACCAGATGTGCTTGTGAGGTGTACTTTTGATCTGTGTAGTCCACATACATGGGCAGGTGTCAGTCAGCACATGGCCCTCCCTCCCTTAGCTTGACTCTGTGTGACTGAGAGACGTCTGCAGAGATAGAGAAGCAAGGGCAGTCTGTCACATAGGCACAGTAGGAACTTGTCCCCCCCCCAAAAAAAAAAAACCCCAAGGCATGTGTTTTCAGTAGTACCTGTCAAGATCACACTGGGAACATGAATAATTGCAACAGTTTTGCAAAAAAGTTGCACCTTTTTTAATTTCTAGAATGATTTGGGAACTTTTAAGGTGCTCAGGGATAATAGGGAAATAGTTAATGAAGAAGCATTGGCCATTTCAGATCTTAATTGACTGTAGTGGTGTCTTTTTTTTTTTTAATCTGCCGTATCTGAACTGTTTACATATCTTTATAGAATGTATGGGTTATTTCAAGCAAATGCCTTTTTAAGGCCGGCACATATCAAGCACCGAATGCGTCTCAGTGTATGTGTTTGCGTTCATGTTGTCAAATGCTCCTGTAAACATAGGGGTTAGGGTAGTGCAGGTGTAACGTTCTGTTTTTTTTAATTTATGATCAGACCATATGGGAAAAATGTGTATTTACTAAGCACGCTGTTTGATTGTACGTTTGACAGAGGCATCAATATTTTTGATATAAAGAAAACATCACACAACAGTAGCTGTTTACGTTCCGAAGGCTTGACCCTGCGTGTTAAATACAAAGAAGATATACATTTTTTTTCAGAGTTCGATAGAAGCAGGTTGTGCTTTTAAAAAGTAATTGTTTAGCCAAGTCGACTGTGGAAGAAAATGCAGCATTACTAGGACTAACTTTTACAAGTGTGTAACAATGTGCCGATTCTGTGAGGTGAGGGTGATTTGGACATTGTACTTTCACGGGGTTTATTATATTTTTTTTCGTGATTTTTTCCAATTTGATTAAAAAGAATAAAACGGTTAAAAGGCAGTCTAATCGCTCTGGTCGTTCTTCAGCCACTTCTACGACTGAATAGCTGAAGCTGTGCTGGAAGCAAGAAAATCCTGCTGTTGCAATCAGCCGATGGTGTCATTCCAGACAGCTCCAGCGTCTTTATTATCTGCCTTTCCAAGGTCCCTGTGGGAAGGAATTTGGCCTCCTTGCCTTTGGCCATGTTACTGCTCTCCTGCCTGTTTCTCCATGGGGAAGAAGGATGTTGAGTTTTTTTCTGACTCCTTGGCTCCATCTGGTGGTGGATGCCAAGAAATCATGCAACTTAAAAAAAAAAAATACCCCTACCATAGATTCCTCTGGGGGCTTCCTCTTGTCAGTGCATAGGAAACTTCAGAGGGATGTGCCGACATTCACAGTCTGAAGGACAGAAGATGGTGGAGCACATTGGATAGCTAAAGTCTGGTGCTCCACACAGTACTAGTAGGTGTAGAAGTTCCTCTACGGGACGCTGGAAGAAGCTGCTAGAGATGGTGTTCAGCTGGTAGTTCGGCTGCAGAACAGCAAGCCTCTTCTCAAAGAGACATCTTTACCACACAACAAGCTTCATCTTGCTTCCAATAACTCTGGGCAGGCAGAGTGTTTTAGCTTCTTTAGTTCCTTTCTATACATCCACAGCATAATACTTAAGGTGCGGCCTGACCAATGCAGTGTACAGCAGGACTATGACATCTTATGATTTGGATTATGTGCCTCTGTTGATACACCCCAAGATCGCATTAGCCTTTTTTGCCGCTGCATCACACTGGCTGCTCATATTTAACTTACGGTCCACCCGTACCCCAAGATCTTGCTCACATACAGTGCTACCCAGAAGCATACCCCCATCCATCCAGTATGTGTGTTCCTCATTTTTCTCAACACTTATCCTCATTAAATTGCATCTTGTTCACATCCGCCCACTTTTTCAGCATGTTCAGATCTCGTTGAATTCTGTATCTTCTGGTGTATTTGCTGTTCCTCCCAATTTGTTGTTATCTGCAAATTTAATGAGTAGCCCCTCCACACCCTCATCCAGATCATTTATAAAAATATTGAAAAGTACTGGGACAAGAACTGAGCCCTGTGGCACCCCACCGGACACCTCCTTCCATTCAGATGAAATGCCACTGACTACTACTCTCTGAGTGGTTGGAGAACCACCTAACAATCCTAGAATCTAGGCCACAGTTCTCTAGTTTACCCATCAGAACATCATGGGGGAGCCCTGTCCAAAAGCTTTACTGAAATCCAGGTAAACAATATCTACAGCATTCCCTCGATCCAGTAAGCTCATTACTCGATCAAAGAAGGAGATGAGGTTATTTGTTATTATTTATTATTTTATTTTTTGTATTTATACCCCGCCCTATCCTGCGAACGGGCTCAGGACGACTTACAAGAGGGCAAAATATGCCCATACATAAAACAGGGTAAAAACAGTAAAAAACAGTAAAAACCAACAAATATTACAGTAAAGTGCTCAAATTTAGACAAGATGGTTGTTCATTTGAGGTAGGTGGTTTTTCATGGAGGTAGGTAGTGTCCAGAAGATGTTAAAACTGTCTAGTCCAACAGGTTGAACTGTTGTAAAGCAGTCTTTCAGACCATCTTTAGCAACAGAAAAGGGGGGGGAGGTTGCCAGAAATGACAGCGACCAAAAGCTTTACTGAAATCCAGGTAAACAATATCTACAGCATTCCCTCGATCCAGTAAGCTCATTACTCGATCAAAGAAGGAGATGAGGTTATTTGTTATTATTTATTATTTTATTTTTTGTATTTATACCCCGCCCTATCCTGCGAACGGGCTCAGGACGACTTACAAGAGGGCAAAATATGCCCATACATAAAACAGGGTAAAAACAGTAAAAAACAGTGAAAACCAACAAATATTACAGTAAAGTGCTCAAATTTAGACAAGATGGTTGTTCATTTGAGGTAGGTGGTTTTTCATGGAGGTAGGTAGTGTCCAGAAGATGTTAAAACTGTCTAGTCCAACAGGTTGAACTGTTGTAAAGCAGTCTTTCAGACCATCTTTAGCAACAGAAAAGGGGGGGGGGGAGGTTGCCAGAAATGACAGCGACCAGAAAAATTCATGAGTACAGTCTGGTGAACCTTAAGTACTCTGAAGTCTCACTGACTTTCAAGAGGAGTGTTGAGCACATTCTTGAATCCCTCCCCATTGGTTTCACAGAATTTAAAAATGTTTAACTTTGGCTGGATTGTACCCCATGTGTGTTGCGTTTTGCCAGACATGATGGGTTCTGTTCTTCCAGCCCTTGCTCCAGAAATCCCTCACACCCTCACTCACAGCGACAGGACACATCGGCGCTGCCAAAGAGTGACTGTGGGAGGAGACCTCACAGGAGTTCCCACTCTGTTTTTCATTCTCAAGGCACTTCCTGCTTTCTCTTGGCCCAATTAATGCTTCTGTGCATTTGGCACTCGTTAATCTGCTGGAGCCCCTACTATGTAATCAGTGAATGATGATAGGCTGATTTGCCTTGGTGTGGTAGTAAGCTTGTTAACCATAACATAAATCTAAGCAATGGTACCATGCCAAACAGGTTCTTTTGTTAGACTCTGCATGAACTTTCCCATTAGCTAGACAATTAGCTGTCCGGAAAATGAATGGTTTTTCTCTCACTGGATGGAACCTGTCTGTACCACTTAGTGCTATCTTCACGTTTCCCTTCCCAGACATTTTTAGCTGGAGAATTTTTGCCTGTATGTTAAGCTATGGGCAAGGCTGCTACATATCCCTTGTACTGCAGGATTAAAACATAATTAAGGGACGTATAAAGAACGCTTTTTCTGCACCACCAGGAGCAACTTCTCACTTAGCACTGCCAAGGCCCTGATACAGCATGAGTTATTTGATGATTCTACAAATCTTATGAGGGAGTATGGGAGATTCCTGCAGAGGGAGGAAGATGTCTCTGTCCATTTTTTCCTAATTGTGATCATTTCTCTCGTTCGGCTCTCACCTGAATGGCCAGGGCTGCGGTCAGATGACAGGCTTAGCATGGTTTGGCTGCGCCTCTAATTTGATTCTATTTTTTGTGTGTGTGTTGGAGAATTTTGTCTACACATCCACCCGCTGCTCTGAGTGCTCACCCCATGATTGACCATTCAGATTATTGCTGCGTGGTAACCACGCAGAAGTCAGTCGGTCGGCATCCTTTTTTTTTTTCATGTATAAGCATGTACCGAAGCTCCGGCTCTTTTTTGACAGCTCTGCAATCTGTTTGCCAAGTACTGTGGTCATTGGGTTCCTTTACAACTGTATCTCTCTGCCAGAAATCACTTCCTTTCCCACTTGATCTTACTCCCTTTTCCTCTGATTTCATAGGGAAATTTCCCCTTTTTCTCTCTCTATTGAGCTTTCCCACCAGAGCAATATTATGAAATGGCTTGGGGTAAAGTTCCAGGCATAGGCATAAACTACCAGGGGGCTTGGGAGCTGGGCTCCCCTGAAATTTCGCAAGGAGGACTGAGCCTCCCCCGGGGCAACCAGTGCCAGCCAATACTGAGTTCAAAACTGCAAGCCAGCTGGGCCCGAGAGCAGCTTGCTCTGTGCTGCTTCCTCCTCCTCCTGGCATTGCAGCTCCTTCCCCAGCTTCTCCTATTTCCTGCTTGGGAGAGGAAAGAAAGAAAGCCTTCCCTTGATTGGCTGAGGGCTCCTCCCCCTCCTCCTCTGGGGAGGGAGGGGGAGAGAAACAGCTAATGAGAGAGAGAGAGAGAGAGAGAGAGAGAGAGAGAGAGAGATGCAGTGCAGTAGCTTTTTTAACAAGCCTAGCAACGTTTTCTTTCAGCTATAAGCTTTTGTTTGCTTGCAGACTTCTTCGGGTGTGGGGAGCTAAAGATAGCATGCCAGAGAGAGACAGAGAGAGTGGGTGAGAGTGAGTGCCAGCAATGTTTTCTTCCAGCTGCTTTTGTTTGCCTGCAGACTTCTTGGAGGGGGGTGCTAAAGAGAGCACCCCAGAGAGAGAGAGATATGGATGCCCTTTTTCTAACAGATAGGGAGGGGAAGAAACCTAACAGTACAGCTTGCATTCCTTGTTAGTGAAAGGGAGCAAAAGTCCAGCAGCACCTTAAAGACTAACAAAGGGTAGGAGCTTTCACTTCTTCAGATACAGGTAGAATGGGAGTCTGTCTGCCCTTATATCTTGGAAAGTGAAGTGATTTCAGATGTCCAATGACAATAGCAGGCATTGGTAATGAGAGAAACAACCTAGGTCTCAATTCAGTCCAGGAGTTTGCATGGTCTTGAGCTTCATCATTGGTTGCAATTCAGCAGTCTCTCTAATCTCCCTTTGAAATTCCTTTGTAAGAGAACTGCTACTCAGTTGCTATTCAGGAACTGAATGTCCTGGAAGGTTAAAATGTTCCCCCACTGGTTTTTGAATGTTGTGGTTTGTAATAGCAGTAGAAAAAGTAAGAGTCCAGTAGCACCTTTAAAGAATAACAAAATTGTGGTAGGTTATGTGCTTTTATGAATCGCTGCTCACTTCTTCAGACTTATTTCCATTTATTCGTTGCATGCTTCTGGACTGAATCCTCTTCTACCAAATTGAGACCCAGGGTTCCTGTCTTATGCCCAGTGCTGATATCTCTACTCCTACTACCCCTCTGCATATCACACCCAATCCGATCAAGCTGGCTATTGCCATTCAGCATCTGAAATCATCTTTATAAAGTTAATATCTCCAGTACCTTGTCTTACATTTTATGGCACACGTGGCCCGGCCCGACAAAGTGACATTTATGTCAGATCCAGCCCTTGTAACAAATGAATTTGACATTTGTGCTAGAGAGTCTTTAGGAAGACAGATCTCTGGAGACAGGAAAAGCTGAGTGGGGAAAGAGATTTCATAACATTCCTTGCAACAGGAAGAGAAGGTCTCTTGCAGCTGAATCCATCAGGTTTTTGGTTGTACCTTTGCATGCTCTAGGTTAATAACTAGGGTTTTTGATATCCAGAATATATCAGTCCTTGAATATTGTCTCAGCTCGGGACTGGAACACCCCAGCCCCAGGACCCATGACTCCCCAGAAGATCCTCGACCCGGCCTTGGGGAGGGGAACAACAGCATGCACCCACCCAGCAGTCCAAAGGAACCCATATCAAAGCCCATGCACCACCCTCGCAAGTCGCTGAGAATGCCTCCCCCCAAGAGAACCTTGAGCCGGAGGCATGGAAGAAAGAACAGGCCAACCAGTGGGTGTCCATGAGGGAAGAGTCAAGGGACATCAGACCAACAGTGCAGCTCAGACCAGGCCAGCACTCACCTGGTGGAACCGGGCTGACGACAGTGCAGCCTGCCCCGCAGTCCGGGAGGCAGCCAGGACCAGGGCGATCATCCTTCCTCGCCATCGGGAAGTGGAGGGTGCCACAAGGATGTGCCCAGTCCTGGGTGAGGGTGCCCCAAGGATGGAGCTCTGCCTTGCTGATGCAGCAATCTCTTCTGATACCAGGGAAAGTGGGAGACGCACCTCACCTCTGAGTCCTGTGGCGGAAATGGGCGGTCACACCCTGTCGCAGAGTAGAATGTCAGGACCAGCCCGAGGGCCAGGGCCAGGAGGGCCACCTGAAGCATGGCTTGAGGAAGACCGAAAGATACCACAGAGGACCACTGAGGGATGGCAGGTGGAGGGAGCAGGGTGGAGCACGGGTTGTGAAAAGGAATAAAAGAGAGGAGAATGCCAGAACCGGGGAGGAGGATTTGGAGTGAAGAACAGACGTGTGGTGGGACTCACCGGGACTGAACTCCAATTGGGAGCAGTTCTCTGACATGGACAGCCTATCCCATAAGGGACCCTTCCTATCTGAGGTGTATGGCAGAACTCTAGGTTCCTTTCTCAACCCGTGTCTGGCCAAAAAGGGGAGCGGGGCACTAGGACCAATCTGACAAATATGTTTGGTGTCTGTTGGAAAAGAAAGTATAGTCCTTAACCCTGGCTGTTTCCACTCACTTTTGATGTGGCAACAGTCAGAATGCAAAGCCTCTGTTGGGCCCAACATAGTTGCTGGGCTCCAGTTTATATTTTGGGGGAAAGTGTGTGTCTATTTTATTTTACTTGGGTCTATATATCCTTGATTGAGAACAGTTGTTTTTTTAATGGTGGGGGGGGCTGTTTCAACCACTCCTAAGCTCTTCTTTTAATTTCCATTTCATTTTTAAATGGTAAGCCCATCTGCATGAACAAGATTGGGGGGGGACATGTAGATCAGAGGCCTTTTAAAATTTCCTTTCACTGTGTGCAGCCCAGAAAGAAAATTGGCAAGAAATGTGCACTCTGTACATGTTCATGCCCTTCATTTTGCTGTTACTTAAAATGGTGTGGTACAGTTTCAAAGGGACAACTAACTGGGATGTATCAAAGGAATGACAGGATTGCCCATTGGAAACAGTGGGAGAGGCTTGAAGGCCCATTGGAGATAATGCGAACCAGGAATGCCAATTGACTTGCATGGGCTCCACTGAAATACATTGCAGCGCAAAAAAGTTGCAAAGAAAATGTGGAATGCTTTTTCCATTAAAGTCTTTGAGCCCGGATAGGCTACTCTGGGATTAGAATGACAGCGCCCAGAGTGGAAAGACTGTCCCTAGGAATAGAGTCTGTGCTCTGGGACTAGAATGACAGCCCCCAGAGTAGAATTATGGTCCCTAGGCTCTTCATGTGCCTCTCACCACCAGCACCATGGGGGAGTGCAGGGGATGCTCTCTGCCAGGGAGGGAGGGAGATCTGGAAGGGCCCCAGCCAGGCTGTGCATTTATCTTCCCTCCCCACCATGGGCTCTTAAGTCTCTCTTTCTGTCTCTATCTCTTTTTTTCTCTCTGTCCTCCTTTCTGTCTTTCTGTCTCCCTCTTTGTCTCTTTTTTTCTGTCTCTCTGTCCTCTCTCTCTCTGTCCCCCTGTCTCTCTCCCCCCCCTTTCCCTCTTTTTCTGTCCCTCTCTCTCTCACTGTCCCTCTTTATTATGTTCTCTGTCCCTCTTTATTTGTCTTTCTCTCTCTGTCTTCCTTAGACTGGTTAGCAATTAAGCACCCATCCTCCAACCAACCAATTTTCTTCCCTACATCTGTATTCTCTATCCTTACATTTGTGTTGCTTTGGGAACACACATTTGCTAAGTTAATGCAAGTTCTACTTTTAGCACTATGGCTTTTCAGGTAGCTTTCATTGTTACCACCTCTTAATTCTCTAGTGTAAGATAAATAAGCAAGAGTCTTGCAGCACCTTAAAGGCTAATAATATTTTATTCCAACATAAATTTTGGTGAACCAGAGTCCATTTCTTCTTCACTTTTAATTACTCTCTTCCCCCCATTTAAAAATGTAAGCCCACTTACAACTTTAAGACTAGTAGATCTTTCAGCTCATGAGTTAAAATTTCTGCTCAGAAGATGACAGAGCTTAGAGGGAACATTGCACCCCACCACCACCTTACCATTCATACAACCATCTTCCCCGAATCTTCCCCCACCACCATGTGCCAACCCAGTCTCCCTTTGTCTCCCTCCAGAGCTCCCCCATTCCTGCTCTCCACCCCTTCCAATGATGTCACATTCTGCATCAAACCCCCACCACTTCCTGTGATATCACTTTCAGGCCACTCCCCCAAACCCGCCTCTTCCTCTGAGGTCACCTTGTGACTCTTGAGCATCTGACATTTAGTCTATGTGGCTCTTACATGAAGCAAGTTTGGCCATCCAAATGATGGTTATACCCCTATTTTTATATTTGTTTCAAACTCTCCCAATAATAATTACAGATCAAATTTTGCAAAATTGGCAGAGAAATTTTAAAATTTTTATTTGGAACAAAAAGAGGCCTCATGTCCAAACTAGAACTCTATTTAGAAAGACAACAAATGGGGGAATAAGAATGCCAAACTTGCTGTATTATTATGCTCCATCACAGTTATCCCAAATATTAAAATGGGGAGAGACCAATTCCAGCCCTTTGTGGACTGAAATAGAGCAACATCAAGTCTCTCCCATGTCACTGGCAGCTATCTGATGGGGTCAGAGTTTATTTTGTAAGTAACCAGCACAAATCAGTTAGAAACATAGCTGGATACCATACTCTATGTACACAGCCATTAATCTGGAAATAATTAGATGAAAACTTTAAAAATACAAGTATGTTAAAAAAGAAGTTTTAGTCTTTCAAAAATTAAGAAGTTCAAAAGGCTCAAGGATCATCTATGTCACTCCTTAACATATTCTTTGTGGATTTTATGGGCTGCGGCCAAGAATCTGGTGCAAGCAAGTGTAACCAGGGGGCTGGAATCCAGCAAGAGAATCTCTCTATGTAATAATTCTGTTTTGGTTGTGGACTCTCCTGAACATTCCAGATGCTCCCAAATCAGTTGGCTCCCTGATCTGTCACTCAGAAGCTGTCCCTATCCACTGGCTGCATTGCCTGAGTCTTGCTTCCAATATTCTAAACAGTTTACTGTTCCTCTCCCCCCAATAGCCAGTCGGAACACAGAGGTCATTTGTATATGCAGCCTGATTGGCCTTTGCCTCTATCATTCTAAACAGTTCGTCGTTGCGGTTGGGAGTCACTGAATGTGTCCTGAGGTAAGATACATATTCCAATTTTCCCTTAAATGGTCACTGGAGTTGCCAAAATACATAGCCCAATCTTCCCTTAAATGGTCACTGGAGTTGCCAATCTCTCTATGGGGCCTGGAGATCTCCCAGAAATCACTGTGTTCCCCAGCCACAGCACATCATTTCCCCTACAGAAAATTTCCCAGCTATTACAATGGCTGCTTTGGGCAGTGGACTCTATGGCATTATACTCTGCTGAGGTCCCTCCGCACCCCAAACCCTGCCCTCCCCAGGCTCTACCTCCTCAAATCTACAGGTATTTCCCAACCCAGAGTTGGCAACCCTGTAACTAGCTATGGAACCGCTTTCCAGACCCTTGGAACCCAGAAGACATGACATAGGAGTAGGTGCTTTTCTACCTTAGCTGCCACTGCATAACCCCAAATCAACCTAAGTCAGGGGTGGAGGGAACCATACCTGTTACCATGAGGCTGTCCTCCCCTACTACTCACTTGGGGCAGCAAAATGACTTGAGACAGCCCTGCCTTATAGCTAAGCAGAAGGAAATAAACATGGCTTGCCTCCCCCTATTTCCCCCTTCCCTCTGCTGCCCCACCAGCCACAGCTGGGACACTCACCTGGAGCTTCCTTCTAGCGCTTGTTGTATTTCTTCCCACAATGGCCCTTACTCCTAGTATTATTTAATTCTGAATCAGGGGGACCCAAAAATATCTTCAGTATAGGTTGGATGTACTTAGCATGTATTACTTGATAGTATCCACAGTCTAACAAAGTATGGTCAATCATTTCCATTTTACCGGTGCCACAGGGGAGACACGCTCAGCCATTGGGATCTTTTTGTAGCAGCCCTCTATGACTGCAGATGGGGAAATATTGCATCCGGCCATAGAAAAGGCCTTCAATAGGATGGGATTTCCAAGCACAACAACTAAAAAGCCTGAGAAAACACATATCTCATGGGGCCTAAAAGTTTGGAACCCTGGCAATATCATTCTGACTCTCAACATCTAGCATATGGTGCTTGACTATGGACCTTTCCTGTTCTAGGGCCATTATCTGGAGAGACTCAAATGAAAAGCCAAGCATGGACAACTTCTGATAGATAGCTGTAAGTCAAGTGGAATAGTACCCATCCTTAAGGATTAATGAAGTAATATATGAGGAACAATGGCTACGCTTAAGCCAAGTATTGATTGAAATGAGGCTTACTCTAGCTTCTATTCTTAGCAATACAGTTTCCAAACATAAAACAGCATTTGAAACGCTATTTGGAAACTGGAATATGGCTCTTAAGAATTTAGATTGAATTTTCTCAAGGGGGACAACGCTCGATGGAGCTGGACCCAGAATAGTCCCGTACATGAGTTGTGGTACTGTCTTGGAAATATAGAATTTAAGGGCCACCAGTATATAATGCCACCCTTTTGAATGGAAAAGTCTAATGATGCCTTGGGCAGACTTGGAACCAGAGTTTGAAGCATATTGCTATCCTATGGCAAACAAAATTACAAAGAAACCCTTTAATGTATAATTATTTAACAATTAGTACTTCTTTGATCCAGGAATTTCACCAGTAACTTGGTTTCCACAACATCAGTTACTGCAAGGCAAATTGTCACCGAGTTATTGTTCTGTATTATCAGAGTTGATAATAAAAGCTGACCTTAAAATGTTCTTGGATCTGTATCAGCATAAAAAAATTACTCAGCCTGGATAAAATCCAGCAATTGGCAGATGTGAAATTGCTATAATGGGAATATTTACAAATACAAGGAATTGTGAGAGAGAGTGATTTGGTACAACTAAAAGTTACCAAATCATTAACAGAATTTGAGATGTTGCAAAATGCTGAAATTACAAGTAATGGTATTACTTCAAAATTGTATAACATTCTGTTACAAGAAACACAAGAAATATAGACATCATATATTAAAAGATGAGAAAAATTGCTTAATTTGGAAATAGCAGAGGAGGGTTGGCAGGCAATTTGCCTAAATGCTTCCAATATATCAGTATGTGTTAACATAAAATACTTTTTTAAAGCTTCTCAGTTTTTGGTATTTAACCCCAAGTAAAATGAGAAATATATATAACACTGGTCAAGGGTTATGTTGGAAGGGATGTTCTGAAACGGGTACATATTTTCACACCTGGTGGACCTGTACTAAAATGCGAACGTTCTGGAGACTGATTCAAGATAACATAAAAAAGATTATTGGACATGAGCTAAGTTTTAACTCACTGACAATGTTGTTAGGATACATAAATGATGGACAAGTGATATAGTCTTATAGAAAGATAATCCAGAACTTATTAGCAGCTACTCATCTTGTCATTACACAGCAATGGAAGATACCAGAATCTCCATCTGAACAGGACTGTAGTCAGAACATTTGGGACCTTATAATTATCAATAAAGTGTCACAAGAAGTCAGAACTCAACAAGGGAGACAAAAGGAGAATAGATTTTTGGAAGAATGGTGGCCCATCATCACATTTTTGGAAGAAAAAACCCTCTAAATTGCAAAAAAAAGCAGCAAATAAAAGACAATATTTTTATATTGATGTCATTAAAATATTTTGGCAGTAATGTGAGCAGGCAATGTGGTGGGTGGGGAAGGACAGAACTGGATATTTTTAATGGTTGTAGATTTTCTTGTTTTTCTGTTTATACTGTTAGTTAAAAATGAGAAATAAAAAGTAAAACAAAACAAGGAACTGGACTTAGCATAAAAAGTATTCATGAAGGGACCTCAGACCAAAAGCAGATAACTTTAAAAAGCTGGTACCCCCTAATTAAAATTCTATTCCCCTCCCTCTGCGGAGTTCACAACGGTGTGCCACAATATTATCTGTCACAATAATATCATTTGTAGACTAATTCATCTTGACAACACTGTGTTAGTTAAAAAAAAATTAAGCTTGATTTTTGTTGTTTCTTTTAATAGAGAATTTGGAATCATATATACCACGGTGGGCAGACGTCAGGTTTCTCAGATCATTATTTTTTTAAAATAGAACCCTACGATTCACTATTGAGAATCAGACATAAAATGCTGGTTCATTAGATGGGCACAAGACGGTGGGTCACAGAAATTGCTCACTCTTCACTTTCTTTCTTCCTTGTCCAGGACTACTTCACAGGAAAAAATTACTTTTTTTGTTTACATCTCTTTTCTACCCCCTTCCCCCATCCAGGCTTTTTCTTGTGGTACACGCCTTTAGAATTAAGACCCAGTTTGCTTCAACCTAAGATTATTCACAGCCAGCAACTGAATCAACAGCAGATAATTGTTGTGTTAATTGCAGTTTCTCAGGATGTGTCAGTATTTTAAGCACAGAATCCCATTTTACAGGTGAGGAACGCTAAGGCCACAGATATATAATCTGCCTAGGGCTTGGGCAAGTAAGTTTGCAGAGGATGGCAACGCATATGACAACATCCTTGGATTCACCATTGCAGGTAGATTCTCTCTGTCAGGTTCCAGATTTATAGTACACATAATCTTATGATGAACAGAATTCTCAGTCATTGCTGTAGTTGAACACAAGGGGAAAAAAACATTAATATAGCTTCTTATAATGCAGCTGCGTAAGGTGTATCACTACAAAAGTTAGACGATCCTTTTGCATCCGAACTTTAGTTGGCTTTCTACTTTAATCTCATGTGAGACTCACTGTTGATAATATTAAAACTGCCGTCCATATAATTGCTATTAACGTTCTGAAATTAAAATGCAACGGGTGGATCCTACTGATCTTCCTGTAATGGAAGATTATCTTTCCTTGCCTTCCTCATGGGATCCCGCCAATGGCACTGCTGGGGCTTGGGGCAGGGTGTGTCCCAGACAAAGAGGTCATAGAGGTACAAGGTGCTACAGTGAGGAGGAGAGTCAGGCCGAATCATCTTTTCACTGTCTTCTATCCACAGAAGGTCTATAACAGGGGTCCTCAAACTTTTTAAACAGGGGGCCAGTTCACTATCCCTCAGACTGTTGGAGGGCCAGACTATAGTAAAAACAAAAACTATGAACAAATTCCTATGCACACTGCATATATCTTATTTTGAAGTGAAGAAACAAAACGGGAACAAATACAATATTTAAAATGAAGTAAAGTTAAATCAACAAACTTACTAGTATTTCAATGAGAACTATGGGCCTGCTTATAAATGCACTTATTGTATTTTAAATTGGGTTTACTACTCCTCAGCTGTCTGTCACTGACCAGCAGGGGAGAACAGCAGGCAGCCCATCCAGAGATCAGAGATCACTCTGTTACCACCCATCCAGTTTAACATCTTTCCTTCTCTACATCTTTCCTTCTCTCCTCCTTTCCACCTTTCCTCCTTTCCTGCTTTTCCCCCTTTCCTTCTGTTCCACCTTACTTCTTTCCTTATTCCCACCATAACTTCTTTCCTCCTTTCTACCTTTCCTTCTGTCCATCTTTCAACGTTTCCTTCTTTTCACCCTTAACTACATTTCTTCTTATCCACAATTCCTTCTATCCTCCTGCACACAGGAATATCACTGGGAGTGGAGCCGAGGGGCAAATGAGGGAGCTGAGGGAGGGAGAGCCAGTCAAGCGCAGCCCAATTAGTGCCTACCAGCACAGCCCAATTAGTGCTCACCAGCATAGCCCAAGTAGTGACCATGGGACTCACCTCTTCAGGGGGTAATAATGTACCCAACTTCCTCCAAGCTGCCTCTGCGCTGTGATGCCTCCGTCTCCCGTGCTCTCTCTCCCGCTCTCCGCGCTCCCGCTTCCGACCTTCACTGCTCACAAGTCACCACGCAGGCGGCCCTCCCAAATGCCCTGGCTTCCTCTGAATCCTGGGAGATGGGAGTTGTAGTCTGGCTGCGCTGTTCGGTTCCTCTCACCGCCTGAAGCTAGATTGCAGCCAGACAACAATTCCCATGATCCAGAGCTTCAGCCGGAGAGCCAACCGGCGGCGGCCGCCGCCCCTCTCCCTCTTCCACCAATGACCTTCCTTCTCATGTAAAAAAAAATGACAGACAAGCAGCGGTGGGCCGTAGTTTGAGGACCCCTGGTCTATAAGATCTGAAATTAAAATCAATTCAGCAGTTAGCATATATTTCCTTTATCTCGGCTAATCAAAATATCATACATAAGCCACACTTAGAGCAATTCTGGGTTGAATTTTGGCAAGCCTTTAGGCAAGGGAGTGCCACACCACCAGGAGAGCAAGCCCTTGAGGGCTTATATATTAGGACTGCCAAATTGACAGAATCCATATATTCATTGTTTTCATTGTACCTCCTCCTTCCTCTATAATTCCACAGGGACAACTCTGTACATTCTTGCAGACACTTTGTTTTTACTGCTTTTTTAAAAAAATATCTTTTCTTTAAAATATCTTTTCCTCTGAATCGTGTCTCAGAAAACTCCCCACTCTGGCAAAGCACTCAGTCCATGTTTCGAGGCAGCTTGTAGTGCCAGAATCTTTAAAAACAGGCGTTTGTCAAAAAGTTATGTGAAAACAGACAAACATTATTATTATTTTTAAAAGATAGCTTTCTGTTTGGGAACATAAGGTAGATTAAATGTTGTAGGCCAAACATCTTTTCCAACCAGCTTCCTCCCACACCCTTCGCATCAGATTTTGACCCGGCCTTCTCTAATTAAACGGCTTCGGAGTTCAAGTTGATGCTGCTGGCCTGTAGTGGCTGGAAGCTTTTGTAGGCCATTAGAGTTTAATTGTTCACCTTGTTCAGAACCATCTCACTCGGAAGATATCTTGGCTTGAAATGAAATGGGTCATGAAACTATAAATAGGCGGTAAATTATATTTGCCCATAACTGAGACGGCGAAAGGAAGGGAGATCTTCCAAGGCCAATAGACTGCATAATAATGCCTCCAATGGGAAAACTGCATTCCTTCATTTTCATGTCATTGTGGAGTAACCAGTTGAAAAGAATTACTTGTCTAAAGCACAGTGAGCAATTGTCCAAAATGTGCACCAAAGCCTGTAATTCGGACTAATCCCAAGA
The DNA here is from genome assembly GCA_029375565.1 of Gekko gecko. NCBI lineage: Eukaryota > Metazoa > Chordata > Lepidosauria > Squamata > Gekkonidae > Gekko > Gekko gecko. The sequence goes on along the minus strand of JAPDNY010000003.1, from coordinate 70,091,158 downwards.
GATGAAGTCACCATTGGCAAGTTCCAATTTAATTTTTTGGTAATAAAAGTCTGCCGTTCTCACCAATTAATGCAGTTATGGACACAGCCAATGGGACAGGAACTCATGGATGGTCTATTTATGGCAGACAAAGTGGTACTTGGTAGAGGTGGGAAAAGCTACAATGAACATCTGCAGTCTGGGGCTAATTGTTCTTTTGTCTGCCCTGCACGGACAGACGGAAAGGAAAAGGCTTCCCCCTTTCAGACATAAACACTGTCATTGACCATTCTTCTTACAAACAAAGATCCAGGCAACTCTTATATTTCGAAGGCTGATTGAAAAACACGGCCTGTGACTGGGACTATATTTGCTCTGGGGAAGAAAATGTGGAGGGGTTTACTTTATACATATGCACATTTCACACACATTTCTCAAACGACCTAACCAGTATTGAGTTCGGACGTGTTGGATAGTGATCAGCTCATAGTTTATTAAGCAAGCAAAACAAAAGACAAACTAGCAAGGTCCGAGCCCTGCCTTTATTCCTGCAGTACCCCACACCCAACACGCCCACACACTCCAGTGATAGTCTATTTACAGTAGAGGAGACCAGGGCTCTTTTCATAGCAGGAACTCCTTTGCATATTAGGCCACACACCCCTAATGTAGCCAATCCTCCAAGAGCTTACAGAGCTCTTCTTACAGGGGCTACTGTAAGCTCTTGGAGGATTGGCTACATCAGGGGTGTGTCACCTAATATGCAAAGGAGTTCCTGCTACAAAAAGAGCCCTGGAGGAGACCATCATAGGTCTACTCTAAGATCTGGGCACTCCGATTGGTCTGCCCTAGGATCCTCTTCTTCTATTGTTCTCATACCCTAAGGTGCGCTTAACCGCATGGCCGTGCTAGCGCTGAAACACATACTCAGTAATTAACACCATGATTATGGAACAACCTCCCCCGGGAGGTGTGCCTGACCCCCTCGCTTTCAGCCTTTAGAAGGCAGTTGAAGGTGGTTTTATTTAGGACTACATTTAGTTAAGTTTTCTGGCAGTCATAAATATGTGGTTTTAAGTTTTGATATTTATGTATTTCATGTATATTGTAAGCTGCCTTGAGCTCTGTATGGAAGAAGAAAAGCAGCTTATAAACGTTTGAAGTAGATAAATAACCGTAAGAATGCCTTGTCATTTTATAATGTTGCCAAATTTGTATCAGTATGCGCTATCCCTCCTACACAAAATGTGCGGGAAGGTTGGTAGTCTCTCATTTTTCAGTGTCTCTTATTCCGAGGAAATGTACTAAATTGAAGGGAGCTTCAGTTCCACTCTATGTGATGTGTGTGTTAAGTGCCATCAAGTCATTCCCGACCCACGGCGACTGTAGGCAATGATCGATCCACTTAGAGCACCGGTCTCCTTTTCCCATACGGCACTTCTATGCTGCTAATGCTCTTGCCAAAATGGAAATTTGCTGGGAAATGCAAAGTAGCTGTCTTAAGCCAAGCAGCTGAACAGCCAGCAGCCCCTTATCTGTTTGTCAGTTTAGGAAATGGTTGTACTAATGGGGATGGAGGAGGAAAGTGTAAAAGTTGAGGACTGAAATTTTCACTCTCCTTATTAAATATGATGGGCTTTGGCTAGAGTCCAGTAGCGCCTTAGAGACTAACAAAATAGGTGGCAGGGGAGGAGCTTTCATGAGTCACTGCTCACTTCTTCAGATACAGGTAGAATGGGAGTCCATCTGTCCTATTTATTGGAAAGTGGAGAGATTTCAGATGCCAAATGACATTAGCAGGCAAATGACAATAGCAGGTGAATGACAACAGGAGGCATGATTGGATTTAGGTGAGATATGCAGAGGGGAAATAGGCGTGGAGAAATCAGCATTGGTAATGAGACAGGAAACCTTGATCTCTATTCAGTCCAGGTGGGTGCATTGTCTTGAGCTTCATTATCAGTTGCAGTTCAGCCATCTCTCTTTCTAATCTCCCTTTGAAATTCCTTGGTAAGAGAACTGCTGCTTTTAGGTCAGCAGCTGAATGTCCTGGAAGGTTAAAATGTCCCCTCACTGTTTTTTTTAATGTTGTGGTTCCTAATGTCAGACTTATGTCCATTAATTCCTTGTCGAAGGGACTGGCCTGTTTGTCCAGTGTAGATGGTGGAAGGGCATTGTTGATACAGGATTGCATAAACTGCATTAGAGGGAAATGAACCTGAGATGGTATGGCTGATGTTGCTGGGTCCACTGATGGTGTTGCTAGGGTCTATATGACAGCAAAGTTGGCGTCTTGGTTTGTTGCAGGCTTTGGTACCAGAGCCCATGTTATTGTTAAGTAGTATGTCATTGCGGGTGAGAAGTTCTTTTAGGTTAGCAGGCTGTCTGTAAGCAGGAAAAGGTCGCCCCCTAGTGCCTGTTTAAGGGAAGTGTCACTACCCAGCATGGGTTGTAGGTTATTAATAATGCGTTGAACTGGCTTGCGTTGTGAGCAGTGTTCCCTCTAAGCTGAGTTAGTGTGAGATAGCTCACAGTTTTTTAGCCTCCGGCTCACACATTTTTGTCTTAGCTCAGGAAGGATGGCTCCAGAGCAGACTAATTGATGCAGTAGCCAAGTCACTCACTCACAACTTGAATGCCAGTAGCTCACAAAGTAGAATTTTTGCTCACAAGCATTGGTTGTGAGTTGTGGATGACCACCAGTGGTGTTCTGTTGTTATTCTCCTTGGGCTTGTCTTGCAGCAAGCTGCCTCTGGACAGAGGACAAGTACTATGGGACTCTTGCTGTTTTCTACTGCTACAGACAGACTAACATGGCTACCCATCTTGGGCTTTCATCTAGTGCAGTATCCTCCCAAGTGCACCCACATTCCAAGACATAGGTTCCCACAGGTCCAGATGTTGGGTGTTTACTGATATGGTGCTTTTTGACTGGTACTGTCCTCAAAGTAGCTAACCAAGTTAATGCAACTTATGGCAGTTAAAACCAGTTAAAACTGATGTGGTGCTTTTTGACTGGTACTGTCCTCAAAGTAGCTAACCAAGTTAATGCAACTTATGGCAGTTAAAACCAGTTAAAACTGATGTGGTGCTTTTTGACTGGTACTGTCCTCAAAGTAGCTAACCAAGTTGATGCAACTTATGGCAGTTAAAACCAGTTAAAACTGATGTGGTGCTTTTTGACTGGTACTGTCCTCAAAGTAGCTAACCAAGTTGATGCAACTTATGGCAGTTAAAACCAGTTAAAACTGATGTGGTGCTTTTTGACTGGTACTGTCCTCAAAGTAGCTAACCAAGTTAATGCAACTTATGGCAGTTAAAACCAGTTAAAACTGATGTGGTGCTTTTTGACTGGTACTGTCCTCAAAGTAGATAACCAAGTTAATGCAACTTATGGCAGTTAAAACCAGTTAATGCAAAACAAAATATAGAAGAAAAATCAGTGGAAGCTGATACTCAAAATAAAAAGGGACGGCAGTAAATGCAAGATCAGAAGCCAGGCAAAGAATCCACTTTTGATTCCCGATATCTCCCCTACAGAGCACTGCTTTGACCTGGTATCTAAATGCCATCGGGGATAGAGCACTGTGAATCTACAAGGCTTCTTATACTATGCCTAACAAAGGCTGATTTCACATATTATTTACGTACTATATTTACACTCTATTCTTCCTCCAGGGAGCTCAGAGCAGCTTATGTGTCGTTTCAGCTGGTCTCCTATACAGGCAGCTTTCAGATCCAGACCTCAGGTAGGTAGCCATGTTGGTCTGAAGCAGCAGAACAAAGTTTGAGTCCAGTGGTACCTCCAAGACCAACAAAGTTCAATTCTGGGTATAAGCAAGAACGGAGAGACTTTGCATATGTTCATGCACACGCCTTCAGATACATTGAAACAGATTTCCTCAAACATTATATATAGGTGGGAGGTTAGTTGCCAGGAAGGGCTAATTAGAGTCAAGATGCCTAAGTAACTGAGCAATAAATACAGCTAAGATTGGAATAACACATTTGTTAAGAACTGTGGATAGTAGCAAATTGACATACAGATAACAAAAGAGTTAACAACAGATGTGGGAACTAAGTTTGAGTCCAGTGGCACCTCCAAGACCAACAGAATTCAATTCTGGATACAAGTGAGAACTGAGTGACTTAGCATGTGTAGTGAGATAAGAAACCAATATCTCTGTTAAGCCCTGGAGGTTCCATTGTCCTGAATATTGTAATAACTTGTAATTCAGCAGTCTCCCATTCTAGTCTGTTTCTGTAATTCCTTTCCAATAAAACAGCTACTTTGAGGTTCCCCACTGAGTGCCCTGGGAGGCTGAAATGTTCTCCTACAGGGTTCTCAGTTTTGTGATTCTTGATGTCAGATTTGTGTCCATTTATCTTTCTGCATATGGTTTGACCTGTTTGCCCTACATGGAGAACGGAAGAGCATTGTTGGCATTTAATAGCATATACAATGTTAGAAAATGAGAATGTGAATAAGCCTGAGATGGTGTAGTTGATGTTGTTAGATCCAGTGATTGTATTGTCTGGGGGTTTGTGGAAGCAAAATTGGCATCTGGGTTTATTGCAAGCTCTAGTACCAGTGTCCGTGGTCAAATTAGATTTGTATTATTGTAGGTGAGGAGTTGTTTGAGATTGGGGGGGCTGTCTGTGTGCAAGGAAAGGTCCCCCCTAGTACTTGTGAAAGAGAACGGTCATTATCCAGTAAAGGTTGTAAGTCGCTGATGAATGCACTGAACTGTTTTCAGTTGAGGGCTGTATGTGACCACTAATGATGTTCTGTTATTGTCTCTTTGGGGCCTGTCTTGCAACGGGTTCTCTCTGGATACCCTTAATCTGTTTCTTGACTTCGTCAGGTGAATACTTCAGTTCCAAAAAAGTTTGTTGTAGATCCTTCAGGCTAAACCTCTGTCTGTAGGACTGGAGCTAATGCGGCTGTTGTGTAGAGCCTGGCTGTAAACAGTGGATCGTTTGGTATGTTTGGGATGGTGGCTGGAGGTGTGTAGGTATGTTTGCTGGCCAGTAGGTTTCTGGTATAAGGTGGTGCCTATCCAGACCTGTTTAGCTTCAGCAGTGAGAACCAGTCATGTTCCTTCAAACCATTACCAGAGAGCTGCACTCTATTTTACCCTGTGTAGCTTTTGAAAAGGAAAAATGATTGTTTGTGACCTCAGCATCTACAGGTCCCCTTTATTCCCATTATTGTATTTAAAAATAATAAGCCGCTAGCATTTATCTTAATATTATTTGTTAGCACTAGATTAAGCTGAGGAACTTAGAAGGGAGGCCATTGTCCGTACAGATTTATTAAACGAATAGAAGAGCTTTACCAGTGGGCCTTTTATAGCAACACATACAGTAATAACTGAGTGCCTGAATTTAGTTACACAAAGGATAGGCCGTTTAATATGCAGGGCCACAGCACTGTGTTCCTGAGAGGAACCCACATCTCGTGTTATGCAGTAATGCTGGAAGCGCTCAGATACAGGGCATGTGTATGCTAGGTAAGACTCATTATACCTATTTTGGAAAAGGAATCGCAAATATGGGGTACGGCTCTGGCCCCAACAATACAGGGATGCTTGACAATGCACTGGTACAGCTCTTGTCCTGCTCAGTAGTCATAACCAGGGAGCTCATCATTTGCTGGCATGTTCAAGTTACAGCCAAAAGAATATGGATGGGTGCGTTTAGACAGCGTGCTGGAGCGGTTTAAACTGCTCCGGCACGATGCGTTTTTTTTTAAAACTGGAGAATCGCGATCAGACTCACCTCCTCCTTCCCAGCTCCCCGCCGTCCTCCTGCAGGTGGGTTTTTTTTTCCCCCTCTCTTTTGAGCATGCGCACAGGCAGCCCTCTCCCGAACAGGAAGTTTGGCGGGTGCGCAGAAGTGCGAGCTCAACAGGTCCCTTTAAAGTTTAAATGAAGACTCCTTTTTAAAATGGCCTACCCGAGATCCCGGACTCCTCTAAATGCCTAAACTAGGCACCAGTGAACCTTTTCTTTTTTTAACTTAAGTGCGGAGCTCCGCTCAAGCGCACACCGGTAAGGAAAAAAAAAATGGAGGACTAAAACCGGAAGCTGGAGGCAGCTTCCCAGAGGGGAGGGGGGGTTGAAGCACCCGGAAGTGGCTGGATGGAGCGATCAGACAGCGGAAAGTGCGGCTTGAAATGGAGAATCATGGAAAACACCACTTGGGTAAGTGGTGTCAAAATACTCCATTTCAAAGGGGGTTTGCTCCAGAAAGCGACGGCTGGGGACGGTGGGCAGATGTTGGGCGTGTGAACGCGCAGGTAAAAGCCGTTTCTGAGCCGTGCCGAAAACGGCTCAAATGGCGCGTCTGAACGCACCCGATGTGTTTCTTTGAACAGTTAATGGCTAGTTTCTCGCAGCTGCCACCATCTACCACCATGACTACATCTAGTTGTTAAAAGGCTCATTGTTAAAAGGGGGAGGGGGACCTTTTGAGATGTTCTTCAGGGAGAATTTCAGGCAGCGGAGGGAGGAGGGAGGGTGAGGAAGTCCAGTTCTGCTGACAGAAGTGCCTTTCATTAGTGGAGGTTTATCATGGGATCCAAGCCAGAATGCCGTAGCATCTTATTTATTTATTTATTGGATTTATATCCTGCCCTTCCGACGTGGGCTCAGGGCGGCGAACAGGAGGCAAAATGCCATACATCGACATGAAAACATAGAGGCGAAAGCCAAGAATAAATACTAAAACCATAAACAATCCATTACCACTAAAACAGTTAAAACAGCGGTCAACAGAACAAGATACACAATATAAAATCTGTACCACTCAGCACTCTAATAAACAAATTTGTCACTGCTCCTGTAGTGTCCTAACAGAACTGTAGTCCCATGCCAGGACCGGTACACCTCGAGATGTCTATACGATGGTGGGACAGTAGTGATGGCAGCCCTGGTGGAAGAGCTCCATCTTGCAGGCCCTGCAGAACTGCATAAGGTCCCGCAGGGCCCTGATCTCTTCCGGGAGCTCATTCCCCCAGGTAGGGGCCGCCACCGAGAAAGCCCTGGCCCTGGTTGCAGCATATTTAACTGTCTTGGGGGCTGGAATGACCAGTAGGTGTTGCCCCCCTGACCGTAGTGCCCTTGGGGGAACATATGGAGAAAGGCAGTCCCTCAGGTAGGCCGGACCCTGGCCATATAGGGCTTAAAGACGGACAAATGTATTGCGGTATTGTGGCATACACTTTCATGAACCAGAGCCTGCTTCGTCAGATGCATGAAGCAGCACATTCAATTGGCAGAGGAAGTTAAAAGGAGGAACAATTATTTCTGTGGTGAACTAACTATCCAGAGTCCCTAGCGCATCTTCAAATCTCCTTAGAAATAGTGTTGTCACGGAGGCACTCCAAACAGAAGGGTGTGGGGCCAGAACCAGTGTTTGGACCGGGCAGTGTTCTGTGTCTCCTTGCAGAGGACAGTCCCCAGAGTGTAGTGATGTGTCATTTGGGGTGGTCCAAAGATTCTGGGGGGTTGTAGCCTGGCCCCAGTGGGTGCTTGCGTGATTGTCCTGGGGGCACCGCACTTTGGAGCAGCTGGCACAAGAACCGTGCGTTGAACCAGGAAACTGGATATATCTTCTTGAAGGGGAGAGTCCCTGGAACGTGGGGACATATGCTATGTGGTGTTCCAGACTTTATTTTGGGTTTCAGAGCTTTCCAACTCTCCTCATCGTTTCTGGATGAATTCATGAATAAGTCACGAATAAGGAATGAATACTCCTGCCAACCTAGCAGTTCGAAAGCAAGAAATTGCAAGTAGATAAATAGGTACCACTTCGGTGGGAAGGTAACAGCGTTCCGTGCGCCTTGGTGTTTAGTCATGCCGGCCACATGACCACGGAAACGTCTTCGGACAGCGCTGGCTCTTCGGCTTTGAAACGGAGATGAGCACCGCAACCCTAGAGTCGGATTCGACTGCCTTTCGAGCAAGGAACTAAGGAATGAATAAGGAACTGCGAATAAGGAACCAACTTCAGCCTCCTCTGGTGCATACGAGTGGCAGCATCAAAACTGCACATGAATTGCAGCTCAGCAGCTTCTCTTGGAGTCCTCCCTTTGAAAAGTACTGAGACTGACGAGTGATTTCAGTTCTCACATACTTTATTAGTTAAAGAACAAGACAAGAGAAGCCGGCTCGCAGGCCGGCTTTTATTCCCAAGGGAACCCACACCCCAACACAGACAACACCCTGTGATTCGCTATTTACAGTGATTGAGTTATTTCCTAGGATTCTGGCTCCCCGATTGGGAGGGAGCTAGGATCCTACAGTCCATTGTCTTTGGGAGCGAAGCTCATGCTCTTTGCCTGGCCGCATGTCGGGGCGGTTGGAACCAGTCCGAGCACATGGCTGTCCTGCGCACATGTTCGCTGGTGGATACATTACACCCTTAAAAACTGTTGCTGAGTTACTGCAGAGTTCATGTACTGCATATACTTACTATGAGCTCTGGGACAGACATTCAATCTAAGCAATATATTAGTGCAATATAATTATTGGTCCTCAGTATAAACACTTATTAGAATGTTTACTTGCTATGACTATATCTGACATGAAGCTGCCTTGGACTGAATCAGACCCTTGGCCCATCAAAGTCAGTATTGTCTACTCAGGTTGGCAGCGGCTCTCCAGGGTCATTTTTCACATCACCTACCATCATTTTTCACATCACCTACCATCTGGTCCTTCAGCTGGAGATGCCAGGGACTGAGCCTGGGACCTTCCGCATGCTGCTGAGCCATGGCCCCTTACAACCTTAAAGACCAAAAAAACCCCTTCCTGAGTATCAGCTTTCAAGAGTGAAAGCTCCCTTTGCTGCAGAAAGCTTATACCCTGGAACACTAATTGGTCTTTAAGTACTACTGAACCTGAATCTTGTTCTTCAACTGCAGACTGATACAGCCAACGTGACAGCCCCCCACCTAAAACAACCTTCTGGCAAGTCTATGATAGACTGTTTTGCAATGCCACATAGAACAAGAATGAGAACGATCTGATCTACCAAAGCTACCTGCGGGGTTGTGTGTTTTCTTCGGTGAGAAGATGCGTATGAAAATAATTAGGTTACCACTGCAGAAGTATATTACTCACATTTATTCATAACTAGGAATAAGGCCCGTTGTGGAAATAAATACAACGGACTCTAGAAAGAGGCTCTGGGAGAGTGCCCCGGCTTTGGGCACTCAGTGACAATTTGCTGTGGCAATCTCAGCAGGGTATAATGACAGAGTCCACCATTTTCTCCAGAGGATCTGATCTTTGCTACCTGAAGAGCAGTAGAAATTTTGAGTGATCTCCAGCCCACCCCCAAGATTGGTAACAGTGGTTCCCCAGAAGGGAGTGGCTGGTTTGGAGGGTGGAGTCTATGGCATTGTACCTGTCTGAGGTCCCACTCCTCCTCAACACTCACCCTCTCCAGGTTCGACCCCTCAAATCTCCAGGAATTTCCCAACCTGGAGTTCACAACCCTATCTCCCTCCCAACCAACCATCAACCTACCTTTAGTTTTCCATTTCCTCCCCCTCCCTCCTAGAGAGTTGTAATTTTGAGTGATTTCCAGCCCCCACCTGGAGATTGGCAACAATGGTTCCCCATCAGGGAATGGCTGGATTGGAGGGTGGAGTCTATGGCATCATACCTGTCTGAAGTGCCACTCCTCTTCAAACCTCACCCTGTCCAGGCTCCATCCCTCAAATCTCCAGGAATTGCCCACCTGGAGTTGGCAACCTGATCAGGACTGGGCCCAATGAGTTTTCCCCCAAAGGCCAACATAGGTGTGGAGAGGGCCTTTTACTGACAGAGGAGAAAGTGCAGGTGCCAACTCTGATTAGGGAAATACCTGGAGATTTGGGGGGTGGATCCTGTGGAGGGCAGCATTTGGGGTGTGTGCGGAAGGACTCAGCAGGGTATAATGCCATAGAGTCTACCCTCCAAAGCAACCATTTTCTCCCGGGGAACTGATCTCTGTCATCTGGAGGTCAATTGTAACAGTGGGAGATTTCCAGGCCCCACCTGGAGATTGGCAACCCTAGGGGAAAGTCAGCCACACAGCGGGGAGTTGAAGAAAATGGTCTGATGGTTGCTGGCCCACCTCGTTAGCCAGCCAGCCATGCTGAAGCTAAGCAGGAGAAAGAGCCTTTTTCCATTTATTCTGACAGGAAAGTGGCCGTTGGGGAGGGGGTTATGGGCGGGGGAGGGGGTTATGCTGAAAGTCCTTTGTTTTTTTACTCACAAAACCAAGCTTGGCTGCCTACCAACAGCCACTGAGGGGACAGTCCCTCACAGGAGTCAAGAGAACTGTCTTCCTCAGGAGAGAGAGCTGGTCTGCCAGGGGGAGTGGGTGGGGAAGAGGAACAGACCCAGCACCCGGCCAATGGCACATGAGTACTCTTGAGTGGCGGCTGATGGGCCAATGGCTGAGGGAGAGCATTTTACAGCCAATGGGAGCGCATGGAATCTTACGAAACCAAAAGATAAATATTATAAGGAGAGATAACATAACCGTGGTCCGTCTAATCCAGCCTTTTGTTTCACACAGTGGCCAAACTGGTTGCCCAGAATGGCCAAACAAACATGACATGGAGGCCGAGGCCTAGGCCTTCCCCTGATGCTGCTTCCCTGCACTTGTACTCAGAGTAGAGTTGCCAACCTCCTAACCCAGGACTGGTTTTCTGATTTTGTACATTGTCTGATGGGTCTATGATCGTAACAATAAATGATGATGATGATGATGATGGTTGCCAGCCTCCAGGTGGGGCCTGGGGATCTCCTGCTTTTACCACTGATCTCCAGCTGGCAGAGATCAGCTCCCCTGGAGAAAATGGCTCCTTTGAAGAGTGGACTCTATAACAGTGTACCATGCTGAGGCCCCTCCCCTCCCTCCCCGAACCCCGCCCTCTTCCGGATCCACCCCCAAAGCCTCCCGGTATTTTGCAACCCAGACATAGCAACCCTAACTCAGAGGTCTGTTTGCTCACCATGGCTAGTAGCCATTGATGGACCTCTTCCATGAATCTGTCTCACCCTGTTTTAAAGCCATGTATGCTCATGTGTTCCCTCTAAGCTGAGTGAGTGTGAGCTAGCTCACAGTTTTTCAGCTTCCAGATCACACATTTTTGTCTTAGTTCAGGAAGGAGGGCTCCAGGGCAAACTAATTGATGCAGCAGCCAAATCGCTCGCTCACAACTTGAATGCCAGTAGCTCACAAAGTAGACTTTTTGCTCACAAGACTCCGCAGCTTAGAGGGAACATTTATGTCCCTCCTTAGCAGCCTTTTTTTCTAGACTGAAAAGTCCCAGACTCCCCAGCTTTCCTTGATAGGAAAGGTGTTCGCCCCTAAACGAGCATCTAGAGTTGACCTTCAGCTGTTCATTTCTCAGTATCTACAAGTATCATTTTGTTGATCCAGGTGACACTATTCCAAATGAGGCCACGCCTGAGGTCTACAGCCAGGGCATTGCACATATTGGACATTTCATTATCAATAGGTTTCCCTTCCTAATGAATTCCTACACAGTTTACCTTTTTCATGGCTTCTGCACACTGAGTTGACATTTTCAAGGAACTTTCCGGTACAACCCCGATATCAATGTCTTGGCCAATTCAGACTCTATCAGCATATTTAAATATAGGATTTTTTGGTTCAGTGTGCATCATCTTGCACCTACCAACATCAAACTTCTTTTCCGTGGTGTTGCTCAGTCACCAAAGTTGGAGAGATCCACCTGTAATTCCTCCAACCGGCCTGGGTTTCCATATGGATATACTTGATGGCAGGGCTTTTTTTGTACAAAAAGCCCAGCAGGAACTCATTAGCATAATAGGCCACACCCAGCAGCAGAAACTTATTACCATATTAGGCCACACCCCCATGTTACCAGAAGTGTGTTCATCCAGCCACACCCACCTTTTGCTTATTCTGTTTACCTTGTTTGTTGTCAAAACCCAGGGCTTTTTTTGTAGCAGGAACTCCTTTGCATGTTAGGCCACACACCACTAATGTAATCAATCCTAATGAGTTTCTGGTGTTGGGTGTGGCCTATTATGCTAATGAGCTCCTGCTGGGTGTGGTCAACTCGGGAGCCAGCTGAAACTCTGTTCCTGTGCATTCCTGCCCAAAAATAGCCCTGATTTTACCCAGTTTGGACAGAGAATTTTCAAGAAAGAAGGAATGGGTTTGGGAACCCTTTCCAGGAAGAAAAACATTCTTTTTGAGTTCCAAATCAATTGCTTTGGTGCATTTCCTCCTCTCAATGTTTTCTTAATGTAAGTTATATTCGAAAGTGAAGTGTGCAATTAAATTTTAGAAGCAAGGACAGTACTGTCAGAGGAAATGAGTGTTTTTCTGAAATTCCTAGTTCCACTATATGCATTCTGGATGACCTTGGATAAAAACCACTTAATCTGGGCTCCTTTGTGCCAGAGGAGCCTCCACAGAAGCCAAGCATGAATGGAGGCATAGCTTAACAGGAACCGATATGAACTGAACCTCAGTTATGAAATCAATTTGCAAACACATCTCTCATGCAGGTATAGTTGTCAGAGAGCTGTGATTGGCAGGAGGTAGATGTGCCTTTGCTGGCAAGCCAGAAAGTTCTGTTTGCCAGATGCTTAGTGTGAAGAGGCTAGCCCTATGCACAAGCTGAAATGTACGTGATTTAACCAATGCATGACCTACCCTCAAGCCTGCAGCGTACATAGATCTGGCAAGACAGTACAAGCGGCTACCTGGACTGGGGTGTCATACTGAATACCTCAAACTGTGCAAGCACAATGTTGACCAAAATGGTGTTGGATCTGAACTGCAGTCTGAATTGTTCAGTGTGAAATGCTGGAATGCTGAACCTGATGTGAATCGACCATTTGGAAGCCAGCATGGTGTAGTGATTAAAGGGCTGGATGTGGATTTGGGAAACTCTGGTTCGAATTCCTATTCCGTCATGGGAGCTTGCTGGGTGACCCTGGGCCAGTCACACACTCTCAGCCTAACGCACCTCACAGGGTTGTTGTGAAGATAAAACAGAGGAGAGGAGAATGATCTAAGCCACTTTGGGCCCCCATTGTGGAGGAAAGCGGGATAGAAATAAAGTAAATAATTTCCTTTAGGTTGATTTTTAACAGATTTTGTTAAAAAATGTTGAATCATCTCGGTAGGTAATTGACTTGGTAAACCAAAAATCTGTATCATCTGGTCAAGTGATGAGAATCTTACAGTTCCTTCCCTGGTTAAGGGTATCTGACAAAGGGAGCTTTGACTCTCGAAAGCTTATCCCCTGAAAATTGTGCAGGTCCCTACGGTGCTCCTGGACTCAAATCTAGCTGTTCTACTGCAGACCCCCTGGAATTACTATTCCTTAGCTTCATTGGAGCAGCTGCGGTGGCTCAGTGGTTGACGCTGAACTACAGGCCAGAAGGTCAGTAGTTCAGCAGTTCGAGACCCAAGTACCACATGACGGGAGTGAGCTCCCATCTCTGGCCCCAGCTCCTGCCAACCTAGCAGTTTGAAAGCAAGAAATTGCAAGTAGATAAATAGGTACTGCTTCGGTGGGAAGGTAACAGCGTTCCATGCGCCTCAGCGTTTAGTCATCATGCTGGCCACATGACCACAGAAACATCTTTGGACAGCGCTGGGTCTTCGACTTGGAAACGGAGATGAGCACCGCAACCCTAGAGTCGGATTCGACTGGCTTTTGAACAAGGGAAACCTTTACCTTTACCTTTAGCTTCACTGGATTTCTGGTCAGAAATCCAGTGTGGCATGTTTCTGCTAGCCAATTTGAAATACAACATAGATGACTACTATCAAGCTGTTATGAGATCACTCTGGTAAGTTAATACTTGGCAAGTGGTCATCAGTATATACCAGATTATTATTTTTTTTTAAAAAATAGCTCTTGTTGATCTGCCATGCAAAAAATAGTTAATTTTATAACATCCCTCACTGGGGCTGTAATCACACTAAATTTGTAAATTGTCACATAGCACAGACATGTCTCACCCTTAAATGTCCTAACATCTGGGACAAATAATATCCAAAATAGAAGTTAAGTTAGGAAAGATATTAGCAAAGAAGTTAAGTTAGCAAAGAAGTTAAGTTAGCATGCCCATCACAGCTACTGGCAAAACGTCAGGTCCTCCAATGCCAAGACCACGGCCACACAACCCGGAAAATGTACAGCAGCTAATGAACTCCGGCCATGAAAGCCTTCGAAAACATAAAGATATTTCTTATTATATTTAATCTATACCCTGCTTCCTCCTATGAATTCAAGGCAACGAGCATGGGGTTATTTCATTTTATGAGGATGAAACGCCATAACTCCATACGCCCAACAATAAATCTCTCTCATCTTAGCCTGCCAACAACTCTGCATGGTAGGTCAGGATGAGAGAGTGACTGGCCAGAGGTTACAGAGTGAGCTTGGTGACTGAGCAAGTCTTTGAGTCCTGCTCCCTGTGGCTCCAACTGAGCAGTCACTGTATCATATTGGGTCATATAAGCCAAACAACCCCTGCACTGACTGAATTTGCACCCAACTGCTTGGGCCAGTTCTATGAAAGAGGCAGGGCTCTTTTTGTAGCAGGAACTCCTTTGCATATTAGGTGACATGCTCCTAATGTAGCCAATCCTCCAAGAGCTTACAGTAGCCCCTGTAAGGAGACCTCTGTAAGCTCTTGGAGGACTGGCTACATTAGGGGTGTGTCGCCTAATATGCAAAGGAGTTCCTGCTACAAAAAGAGCCCTGGAAAGAGGTCTGAGGAGCAATGGGGCTGCTGTCCTCAGAACTCCAGCCCTCCATGACCCTGGAGCAGGTCTCTGGAGAGGTGGTGTAGGAATCCCCTACATAAATTATATCTGGACAAATAAATGTTCTCGGGATCATATTTGCTGAGATAGCGTTGGTTCAAGTATTTTTTCCACTGTAGATTCTATGTACGGGCATACTTGGATTTACTGGAACCTCTGTTGGCTGATAAGAAATGTTCTCCGAGCAGAAAACTCTCAAAATCTTATTGGCAGAGGTTGACCAAAAAAACTACCGATTCTGTGGCAAAGTTTCTGTGTTCTGCAATGAAAATGTGGCCTGAGGCAACGTCCAGTGCACAACTGACTCAGATTCTCCCATTTAACTGTTAGATATTGTGGGCTAAGTCATGTATGGAGAGGTTTTATGTAGACAATTAATTTTATAATACTGCTTTTATCTGGTTTTATTTCTTTGCTTCTGAATGGCCTGTGGGCCCAGTGCTTCCGTGCTGTGCATCCTTCCCACATTTGCCTCATGAGAGAATCATTGGGTTTCCCTTGTAATATCTACTTCAGTGAGCACTGAAATTTTGGCTCTGCCAGTTTTATGATAAGTCCTCAGAATACTAACAAAGGATTACTTCTACCCAAAGAGGAAGTCAGCTCGCTGGAGAGTGTTCAGGGAGCGTCACAGTTGGAGACAAATCACTCTCTGTTGTGGAGGATTATAGACCTGTGTTTGCAAAGAAGTCCTACTATTATTATGCTTTCTCTTGATCCTCTTTAATGTAATTGTGCACATATTTGGAATGTAGAATGTGGTGCCTTTTTACATTTACTGCTAAATGATCTGTGAAAGCTAGTCAGATCACGCAGAACTGCACATGTTAATGAAGCCAAAGCTCTCACTTGAATGCTTTTAACTGTAAAACTTCACATTCAGACTACTGTTTCTTCTGCGTCCAATGTTCAAAGTGTGTACAGTGCCTTTCCTTTGTGTGCCCTCCAACCTCCTGTTTATTGTGGGCGTAATATTGCTTGTGATGGCCTAGTAAGATAGAACCCAACACTCTGTGGGTAGAAGAAGAGATTGGATTTATACCCCGCCCTTCACTCGGAGTGGCTTACAAACTCCTTTCCCTTCCCCTTCCCACAACAGACACCCTGTGAGGTAGGTGGGGCTGAGAGGCCTCTGACAGAAACTGCTCTTTTTTCAAGAACACCTCTGACAGAACTTGTGACT
The DNA here is from genome assembly GCA_029375565.1 of Gekko gecko. Lineage (NCBI taxonomy): Eukaryota > Metazoa > Chordata > Lepidosauria > Squamata > Gekkonidae > Gekko > Gekko gecko. The sequence continues at coordinate 70,075,152 of JAPDNY010000003.1, read as the reverse complement.
GAACCAAGGTCACATCAGCCCTTCACTCGGAGCGGCTTACAAACTCCCTTCCCTTCCCCTGCCCACAACAGACACCCTGTGAGGTAGGTGGGGCTGAGAGAGCTCTGTCAGAAACTGCTCTTTTTTTCAAGAACACCTCTGACAGAACTTGTGACTGAACCAAGGTCACATCAGCTGGATGACCACACTTCTGGTAACATGGGGGTGTGGCCTAATATGCTAATGAGTTCCTGTTGTTGGGAGTGGCCTGTTATGCTAAAGAGTTCCTGCTGGGCTTATTCTACAAAAAAAAGCCCTGAGTAAAGACATGGCTGAGCTACAGAGTCCCCACCAAAGCAGTGGGGAAAGGCAACGGGCAGCCATTAATGTCTGCATTCCAGAGGATGCAGCCCACCAGTATGTTTCGGTTTATTATGAAACGTGCAAAGAGATACAAAACAAAGTGTACATTCAGGTATTGCCTGGCTGCACAAAGCAAATGGAGTTATGCTGGCAAGATCAAAAGGCAGCCTGAGGACCCTTCTAATAAAACATGCAAGCGTGCCTTTATTTACTTTTCTCCTGGGTTTGTTTAATATGCATGCTTTCTGGCTGTAAAAAAAATCTGAATTATTATGAACTTATAATTATAGGCAGCCTTTAGAAGACCAGCTTCTAAACCAGCAGCTCTGTTAGGAGGTGAACTTTGAAAATGCTTTTATTTGTTATTTTCTGACCTGCATGCACACCAGGAATGGTGCCAGCAAGAGTCTTTGCTTTGGGAGAATGTATGCTTGAGTTAATGTGACTCTCTCTGTAAAATGAGGTACCACACAGCCTGTATCTCCATGCAAATGAGGTCACAGACGCATCTTACACATTTGCCCAGCAGCCTTTGGGAGCAAGAAGCATCTCCATTAGCATCTCCATTACGGTCTTTTCCACAGAATGTAAAAACAACAACTTTCCACCATTGAGGAATCTCTACCTCGCATGTAACTCACAGGATGCTTGGCATTTGCATGTATGAAGACCCGGCCAGATCCATCTACATACCTAAAGGTTTCCATGCCAACCCATCTTGACACCTGGACCAAAATCCTCCCTTGTAGAAAGGTGTAGATTTTCAGCATTGCCCCACCTTAGGAGGAGGGAACCCCCACATCCTTTAGCCAATGGTATAGGGATGGGATGGACCCAGAAACACCCCAAGCCAGCCCCCAGACTAACTGATAAAAGGGGGTGCAACCTTTTGTTGCTGGGTTTTTGCTTGCTCTGACTTCTGCAGCCGCTGCTCCTTCTTCATATCAACAAGATAGCTAAGGTAACTTATTGTGGTAACTTGGAGTCGCGACCAAGGAACCCTCACACATATAGCTGGCCTATCGGTGTGTAGCAAAAGTAAGGAATCCTTAGTTAGAAACAATCCTTGTTCCTGAGCACTGGAAGAACCAACATCTCTTGGAGCAGATTTAGCTTAAATCCCAATATTGTTTTCCATTTCTACTGTATCTAAAAGGAACTTGAATGTATGTGTGTGTGTATCTGTTTTTGTATGACCGTAATGATAAGAACCTTCAGTAAAGAGAATCTTGATTCAAATTAAGAAACCTTTGTCAAGCATCATTCCTTGAAGAAATAGGCTTCTCAGCCGACGGACACCGGTTTCTCTGTATACATTGGCAAAAAGACCTCAAAAGTTAGTCAGCCACTGCGTAGATGAGCAGTTCGGCTAACAGCTCAGATTTTTCTTGCAAATGGCACAGGGCGGGCGTCAGAGTAGTTGCCCTTTATCTATTACACAGAAGGAAAGGGTAGAGATATCAGTAAACTGCTAAATTATAGGGCAGTATGCACATATTAAGAGTGTTTTGGTAATGTGGTTTTATCGTGGTTCCGGCAGAAAATTATAGGACTGGCAGAAAATTACAGAACATTGACAGATTTATCTATGCTCACTTTGTATTTTTTAATGTTATCTGATTGATAGCCGACATTTCAGCCATCAGGTCCTCCGGGCTGTTTGTGCAACATGATAATGCTTTGGGGGGGGGTTGTTTCTTCTTCTCCCAACCATTTCCACTACTTTATCATTCACTGAGGGACATGGCTATGCTGTGGCTTATCCTCCCCATAACCTGCTCCTTCCCCATAATTTGTAATTTATTTAAGAACCCTCCCTCTGCATTACCCTTTCATCTCCATATATGTACAAAGACACACAAAAAATTGATTAAAATCAGGGCTATTTTGGGACAGGAATGCACAGGAATGGAGTTCGGGCTGGCTCCCGAGTTGGTGACGCCCAGCAGGAACTCATTAGCATAATAGGCCACACCCAACAGCAGAAACTCATTAGGATTGGCTACATTAGGGATGTGTGGCCTAACATGCAAAGGAGTTCCTGCTACCAAAAAAGCCCTGGATTTTGACAACAAACAAGGTAAACAGAATAAGAAGCAAATGGTGGGTGTGGTTGGATGAACACACTTCTGGTAACATGGGGGTGTGGCCTAATGTGCTAACAGGCTGTGCTGTCAGGGGTGTAGCCTAATATGCTAATGAGTTTCTGCTATTGGTCATGGCCTGTTATGCTAATAAGTTCCTGCTGGGCTTTTTCTACAAAAAAAGCCCTGATTAAAATATTGGACTGGAAGCAAGGATCACTTAGGGAATGCCAAATGAAACAAACAAAAAAAAGGCTTCCTCCACTGACAGAGGGAAACAGCAACAGAAGGGGATGGAGGAAACTCCCTGAGAAGAGAGTTCCAGAGTCTTGGATTAAGTGCCTTGGGTGATTTTGAGTAGCTGCTGGCCACACCCTCTCCTGGGAGACAATTCCATTTAAGACAGGAAGTTTGCCAGAAGCAGAGCTGACCCAGCTGAGCTCTGAGAAGGAGCAAGGTGTTTGAGCTGCCAGAGGGATGAGTGGTATTTTTATTTATTTACTTTCAGCTGAGGTGCTTTAGCTGAGAAGGTACTGTGTCAGGGACTGTATTTGGGAGTGTGTGGGTGAGTTGTAACAGACTCCTGACTGCTGGAGTTAGGGTGTGAAAGGGTCATTGTTTGCCTGTAATTAAGGGCTTGGGTGAAATTGAATAGCAGACTCCTGGCTGCTGGAGTTGGGGTGTGAAAGGGGCTTTGTTTGACCGTCATTAAGTGCCTTGGGTGATTTTGAGTAGCTGCTGGCCACACCCTTTCCTGGGAGACAATTCCATTTAAGGCAGGAAGTTTGCAAGAGGCACGAGCCTCTGGCACGAGCCGAAGGGCGAGGCTCTTTGCCTGTGGCTCTCAGCATAGGGGTTCGGTAAGAAGCACAGGAAGAGCCAGAAAGCCAGGACCTTGGCTCCTTGGTAAGGTAAGGTAAGTAGACTCCTACAACAGGAGCCATATAAATACAAAGGGTTTTAAAAGGGGGTTATAGAAAAGTATTTGTTTAAAAACAATTATGAAGCCAGAATGCCAGCAGGGGGTTGGGGGCTATCCAGTGTTTTGCATGGAGTGTCACATGTATGACTATCTGCCCACTGGTCAGAAGTCTTGGGTGTGTGCTCGGTGCAAGGAGCTCCTGGTTCTCAGGGAGCGAGTTTGCTCCCTTGAGGCCAAGGTGGCTGACCTGGAGAAGCAGGGACAGTCAGTTAGGTGCACGGGGAAGACTCTCGGGGACTTGTTAGATATGTCCCACTCTGGATCTGGCAGCCCGGCTGCTGCCAGGGAGCATGAGGGTCAAGGGGAAAAGGGGCACCATGCTGAGGATAAGGGGAATGTGCCCTCAGAAGGGACCTCTTCTTCAGCTGGTGAACGGGTATCCTTTCGTACCAAGGAACCGTCCCTGGGAAGGGTGGGAGGGGGGTTCTTGGTAGTTGGTGATTCGATCCTTAGGCAGGTAGACAGCTGGCTGGCGAACCCGCGTACTGACCGTATGGTGACTTGCCTGCCTGGTGCGAAGGTAGCGGACATTACGCGTGTTTTAGATAGGCTGGCAGATAGTGCTGGGGAGGAGCCAGTGGTCGTGGTGCACGTCGGCACCAATGATGTGGGGAAATGCAGTCGTGAGGTCCTGGAGGAGAAATTTAGGCTGCTGGGCAGGAAACTCAAGGCCAGGACCTCCAAGGTAGCCTTCTCGGAAGTGCTACCTGTTCCACGCGCAGGGCCGGAGAGACAGGCACAGATCAGGAGTCTCAATGCGTGGTGGTGTAGGGGGGAAGGGTTCAAGTTTGTTAGGCACTGGGATGCTTTTTGGGACAAGAGGGAGCTGTACAAAAGGGACGGTCTCCACTTGTCCCGAGAAGGAACCAGGCTGCTGGAACTCAAAATCAAAAAGGTGGCAGAGCAGTTTTTAAACTGAATAATGGGGGAAAGCCGACAGGAGATGAAAAGTCTCTGGTTCGGGATGGCTCATCTCAAAGAGATGAAGGGGTAGCTATTACTTTTGTACAAGGAAATGGATTACAGTTGTCCACTGAGACTGTGGCTAATGATAGGAACTGCCTGGCAAGGTCTCGAGGCAGCAAGAGGAAGGCTGTGGGCTTAACAAACGTGGGAAACTATAAGTGTTTATACACAAATGCTAGAAGTCTCCGAGGTAAAATCGGGGAGTTGGAATGCTTGGTGTTGGGGGGGAAATAGACATTGTGGGTATTTCAGAAACTTGGTGGGATGAGGAAAATCAGTGGGATACGGTGATTCCTGGTTATAAATTATATCGGAAGGATAGGGGGAAAGGGTTGGAGGTGGGGTGGCTCTGTATGTCAGAGAGGGTATACCGTCCAGTAAGATTGAGAGGGTAAGAGAATTGGATTGAGTTCTGGAAATGCTATGGGTTGAAATAGTGGGTCCAAAAGGAGGCTTAACAGTGGGAGTTTGTTATCGCCCACCAGATCAAAAGATAGAGGAGGATTATAAAATTATGAATGAATTAAAGATAGCGGCTAGACGAAATAACTGTGTTGTAATAGGCGACTTTAACTACCCACACATTGATTGGGTCAATATGAGTTCTAGTCGGGAAAAAGAGATTGCATTCTTAGACACTCTCAATGACTGTGCTGTGGAACAGATGGTCACAGATCCTACCAGGGGAGAGGCGATCCTGGATTTGGTCCTAAGTAACACCCAAGACCTGGTGAGAGATGTAAAAGTGATTGCACCACTTGGGAACAGTGACCATAATGTCATTGAGTTTAACATTTGTACAGATAGGGAGTTGCCCAAAAAGACTGACGCAACCACTTTTAACTTTAAAAGGGGTAACTTCTCTGGTATGAGGGGACATGTGAGGAAGAAATTGAAAGGAAGAGTGGAGAAAGTCAAAACCATTGGGGAAGCTTGGAGACTATTTAAAAAGACAATCCTAGAGGCTCAGAAAAAATATATACCGCAGGTTAGGAAAGGTACAAATAGGTATAGAAAAAAGCCTGCATGGTTAACAAATAAAGTAATGGAAGCTGTAAAAGGTAAGAAGGATTCCTTTAAGCGGTGGAAAGCTAGTCTTAGTGAGGTTGATAAAAGGGAACACAGACTATGGCAAATAAAATGCAAGTCTGTGATCAGGCAAGCAAAAAGGGAATATGAGGAGCATATCGCAAAAAACATAAAGGCCAACAATAAAACTTTCTTCAAATACATTAGAAGTAGGAAGTCAGCCAGGGAGGCAGTGGGGCCCTTGGATGACCAAGGGGTAAAAGGAGTAGTGAAGAATGATAGGGAAATGGCTGAGAAGCTGAATGCATTTTTTGCCTCTGTCTTCACTGTGGAAGAGGAGAAGTGTTTGCCCACTCCAGAAGCACCGATTTTGGGAGGGGGTTTGAAAGACCTGAATCAGATTGCGGTGACAAGAGAGGAAGTCCTCCGACTGATGGACAATTTAAAAACTAATAAATCACCAGGCCCGGATGGCATTCATCCGAGAGTTCTGAAAGAACTCAAATGTGAACTTGTGGATCTCCTGACAAAAATATGTAATCTTTCTTTAAAATCTGCCTCCATTCCTGAGGACTGGAAGGTAGCTAATGTCACTCCCATCTTTAAAAAGGGCTCCAGGGGAGATCCAGGAAACTACAGGCCAGTCAGTCTGACATCGATACCGGGTAAGTTGGTGGAAACTGTTATTAAGGAAAGAATTAGTAGGCACATTGATGAACAAAAACTATTGAGGCAGACTCAGCATGGATTCTGTAAGGGAAGATCTTGTCTCACTAACCTGTTAGTGTTTTTTGAGGGAGTGAACAAACATGTGGACAAGGGGGACCCAATAGATATTATTTACCTTGACTTCCGGAAAGCTTTTGATACAGTTCCTCATCAAAGGCTCCTAAGTAAGCTCAATAGTCATGGGATAAAAGGACAAGTCCTCTTGTGGATCAAAAACTGGCTTATAAATAGGAAACAGAGAGTGAGTATAAATGGGAAACTTTCTCAGTGGAGGGTGGTAAGCAGTGGGGTACCACAGGGATCAGTACTCGGTCCGATGCTTTTTAACTTGTTTATTAATGATTTGGAATTGGGAATAAGCAGTGATGTGGCTAAATTTGCAGATGACACAAAGTTGTTCAGGGTGGTGAAAAACAGGGAGGATTGTGAGGCACTCCAAAGGGATCTGTTGAGGATGGGTGAGTGGGCGTCAACGTGGCAAATGGGGTTCAATGTGGCCAAGTGCAAAGTGATGCACATTGGAGCCAAAAATCCTAAATATAAATACACGTTGATGGGGTCTGATCTGACAGAGACGGACCAAGAGAGAGATCTTGGAGTCGTAGTGGATAACTCGCTGAAAATGTCTACACAATGTGTAGCTGCAATAAAGAAGGCCAACGCTATGCTGGGGATTATTAGGAAGGGAATTGATAACAAATCAGCCAGTATCATCATGCCCCTGTATAAATCATTGGTGCGACCTCATTTGGAATACTGTGTACAGTTCTGGTCACCACATCTCAAAAAGGATATTATAGCATTGGAAAAAGTGCAGAGAAGGGCAACTAGAATGATAAAAGGGTTGGAACACCTTCCCTATGAAGAAAGGTTAAAATGCTTGGGGCTCCTTAGCTTGGAGAAACGACGGCTGCGAGGTGACATGATCGAGGTTTATAAGATTATGAATGGGATTGAGCAGGTTGAGAAAGAAGTACTTTTCTCCCTTTCTCACAATACAAGAACTCGTGGGCACTCTATGAAATTGCTGAGCAGTCGGGTTAGAACAGATAAAAGGAAATACTTCTTCACCCAAAGAGTGATTAACATATGGAATTCACTGCCACAGGAGGTGGTGGCAGCTGCAAGCATGGACAGTTTCAAGAGGGAATTAGATAAACATATGGAGCAGAAGTCCACCAGTGGCTATTAGCCACAGGGTATAGATGGGAACTCTCAGTCTGGGGCAGGTGATGCACTCTATTCTTGGTGCTGGAGGGGGCAGCAGTGGGAGGGCTTCTGGTGCCCTGGCCCCACTGCTGGACCTCCTGATGGCACCTGGTATATTTTGGCCGCTGTGTGACAGAGTGTTGGACTAGATGGGCCATTGGCCTGATTCAACATTGGCTTCTCTTATGTTCTTATGTTGGTGCCATGGTCAAGAAGGGTGATAGCTCCTCAGGTAGCTCCTCAGAAGAAGCTTTTGACTCTGAATCAGAACCAGGAGCAGCGGCTCCTAAGCCGCTTAAGGTTAAGCTGACCTTTGATAAAAACAAACGTAAAGAAAGCTGCTAAATAACTTGATTCTGAAAATCTGCTTTCTTTTTATTTACTAAGATGCACATACTATAGCTAATCTTGCTTGTATTTGTTTAAAGTAGAAGTGTTAACAGTTAATCTCCATCTATGTAAAAGCTAAATAATAGGGAAACACCAGGAAACTGAAGTATAGAATGGTATATGATCCTTGCCTACTCTATATTTTAGTTTAGAACATTCCCGCCCTTCATACCTTGTAGTGTGTAGAGATAAAAAGCAATAAAAATATTTTTAAAAAGAAAGAAAGAAGAAGGCCATCTCCTGGGTTGCCACCTGCCTAATCTCAGAAGGTGGGGGCACCCAGAACAGGGCCTCTGAAGATGACTGCAGTGGTTGGACAGGTTCATAAGGAAGTAGGTGGTCCTTCGGAGATGTTGATCCCTAACCATATAGAGCTTTGATAGTGAAGACTAGCACCTTGGAGAGTGCCCAGAAACAAATTGGCAGCCAGTGCAGATGGAACAAGACTGGAGTGATATGGTCCCTACAACCCACTCTAGACAAACATCCTAGCAGCAGCAGCAGCAGCATTCTGCACCAACTGAAGTTTCCGGACACTTTTCAAGGGCAGGGCTATGTAGAATGCATCACAGCAATCTAACCTAGACGTTATAAGGGCAGGCACCGCAGTGGCCAGGTCTTTTCTGCCGAGGAAAGACCACAACTGGCTAATCAGTCACAGCTGGTGAAAGGTTTTCCTGATCACAGTTGCCAGCTACTTATTCAGCACCAGGTATTAGTCCAAGAGCACCCCCAGACTACAGACCTGTTCCTTCAAGGGGAGTGCAACCCCATACAGAACAGCTGAAGCCCTGATTCCCAGGTCTCACCTTTCACTCACTAGTAACATGTCCATCTTGTCAGCCTGCATCCACCCCAAAACTACTTTTGGTCTAATGGTTAAGAGCCAGTTTGGTGCGGTGGTTAAGAGCAGTTATCAATAGAGTCGCACTCCCTCTGTCCATCTCCTGGAGCAGGTCATTCCCCAGGGTGACCAAGGCTCTTTCAGTCCCATAACCAGGCCTAAAATCAGATTGGAAAGAACCTAAACAATCCCGTTCATCCCGGAAAGCTTGAACTAGTCTAAGCACCACCTGTTCAATTACTTTGCTCAAGAGTGGAACACTTGAGACGGGTTGATAGTTGAGATCTCCAGGGTGCAGGGTAGGCTTCTTTAGATGTGGACACACTATAGATTATTTCAAAGCTGGGACGACTGCCCCCAGTCTCAAGGAAGTGTTAACTAGCTCTTGGACTCAGTCAGCCAGATCCCCCCCCCCACTGCCAGTACATTTAAGTAACCAGGAAGAACAAGGGTCATGCCAGCAGCTGGAAAGCCTCAAATGTTCAAGGACCCTGTCTGCACCCTCAGACTGAATGAACTGAAAGTATCTCAGACAACTGGACAGGTTGGCAACCTGGCACCATCTGTCCTGTCACGACTCAGGTAGAGTCCAAGTCAGAATGGACGTGAAAGATTTTATCTGCAAAGTGCTGAGCAAAGCCGTCACAGCAGGTCACTGAACAGGCCACCACTTCCTGCAGGCCATATCCCAATAAGGTTGCCTGGTCCTTCCGAGTCCCCAGGAGGGGACTTTGGAGGACATTCCAAGGGGATGGGGACAGCCCTAACGTGATGACATCATGCAGAAATGACATCATGTTGAGGACCAGCACCTGCGCTCTAAGTAGGGCTGCCAAGTCCCCCGGAGGGTGATGGAGGTTTTCCCGCCAAAAGGGCCCCTTATTCGGTCCAGATCAGGCCAGGCCAAGTGCCCGGTGCGATGACGTCACCCAGAGGTGATGACATCGTGCTGGGCATGTCGCCAGCCGATGCTCTAGCAATCAGCCTGAAAACTCTATGGTACCATAGTGTTTCCAGGCCGATTGCTAGAGTGTCAGCCAGCAACGCGCCCAGCATGATGATGTCACTTCTGAGTGACGTCATCGCGCCAGGCACATAGCTGGCTGACGCTCTAGCAATCAGCCTGAAAACTCTATGGTACCATAGAGTTTCCAGGCCGATTGCTAGAGCATCAGCTGGTGATGTGATGACGTCACTTCTGCTGCCAAGGCCCAATGTGATGACGTCACTTCCAGGTGATGTCATCGCACTGCACGCAAATCTCCCGGACCAGGACTGGGTCTCCCCTGCTATGCCAGGTAAGTGATTTGGCAACCTTAGCCCTAAGCCACAAATTTGTGACTTGGATTGCAGGCATGTGCCACCCCCTTCTTTCCCAAAGCATTTAAAGGATTCCTTTAAATGCTTTGGAGAAGAAGTAGGGGGGTGCGTGCACCTCCCCTCTGCAAGATTTAAAGGGCTCTTCAGCTGATTGGTGGGCCACATGCTCCCTGCTGATCAGCTGAAAGGCCCTTTAAATCATGCAGGAAGGTGGGGAGGGAGAGGGGTGGCTGCCAGTGGTTGGCCTTGGCAGCAGATCGGAGCCCCCAGAACCAAGGGAACGCCTGCCGGGACCTGGGGGATGGCAACCCTAGACCCCAATAGGCCTCTGACCATACAGAACAGCTTTGCTTGCTCACACTGTGCAGATACAATGGTGGCAGGAAAGTGTTGCTTCTTTGCCGCCATCACCCCCATGTATGACACTTTAAAATGAGCTTTTGCCCGTGTGTTATCAGATACATCCCCAAGTCTTCCTTCTGTGTTACTCTCTCTTGTGTGCCTCTCTCGTCTTTTTGTCTCCCCCGGTCCCTCAGAAAGCCAAGGGCTCTAGCGCTTGAGAGAAGGCACCTGAGAGTGATTGTGTCAACCGCCCAGGTAATTTCCTCTTTCCAGAGGTCAACCTGGGCATCGACAGAAATACATTACCCAATGGTTGGAGTCCTTGGGTGTTGCCCTTGGGCAGCCACTTGAAAGGCGCTGCTCCTAAGCAGGTCTACTCATGAGTAAATTAAATCTTAGTCCATCAGTCTTGGGATGTGTTGCTGGATTGCAAAGGCAAGCCAGGTGCTATTCTAATTCAGGTGGTGTTTTCTGATAAGTTTGGAATGGCAAATGCTTCCTCTTTCCTTTACTAAGGGCTAGATAAGTTTGGAAAGGCAAATGCTTCCTCTTTCCTTTACTAAAGGCTAGAGCTCTTTTAATGTCCCAGGGGCTGGAGCCTGCAGAAGTGGTACCTACCTGAATGGAACTCTGTCTGTTTCCTTCTATCTAGGGCAGCAGACTTTGTTTCGAGGGCCAAAGACTGCAGTTCTAAAGACAGTTAAATGGAAATCTGATTTTGTGGCTGTGAGCAATGCTTCCTCTAAGCTGTGGAGTCTTGTGAGCAAAAATTCTACTTTGTGAGCTACTGGCATTAAAGTTGTGAGTGAGCGAGTTTGGCTACTGCATAAATTAGTTTGCTCTGGAGCCATCCTTCCTGAGCTAAGACGAAAATGTGTGAGCCGGAGGCTAAAAAACTGTGAGCTAGCTCACACTAACTCAGATTAGAGGGAACACTGGCTGCGAGACCATTCTCCCAGTTCATCACCACACATTCAGTTCCACAAAACATGAGGGCTAGAAACTTACTGTTAGGAAGCTGGGATTTTCAGACACATTCTTTTAATTCTGGATATCTATTTGCCCGCTTCTCTTTGTGCACTGCTTGCTGGAAATATTATTTTCACTGGCCAGATTCCATAGGGGTGTGAGGTGGTTTGAATATAAATTGTTTATGGAGCAATCTTTTTTTTAATAAAGGATGCTTTTCTCATTTAGTTCAATTGTTTAAATGACATCTAATTAAATTTGGGAGGTGGGTGCTGTGTAAAGGAATTGGCTCGGAATGAGTTTTCCTCTCTTCAAAAATATCTGAATGTAAACAGAATCTGACAATGTGTTCTATTACAGTAGCAGGAAACCTAAAGGGATTATCTGCACGAGGAGCGTATTAATGTGGTTTTCGCATTCAATTCCTGTCACCAGAGAGGGAAGAAAGCAAGTGGTGGGGAAAAGCCCCAAAGAGAGACCTCGGTGATTGGAACAGCCTGTTGCCTGATCGCCAAACAAAGCAGGCGTGCTCTATTTGCGTAAACAAACAAAGCGGTGGTGACCCTGAAAATGAAATGAAACTAATAATGTATCACCCTTGTGGAAGCTTCTTGCTTTGCAAACTAATTGAGATGCAATGTGAAGATTGCTTTGCAGCAGCCAGGGATAATTCCTTTCCGCGCAAGAGGATGCAGAGCCACATGGTAGTAACTGTCTTCCCCTAAATTGTAGCTGCTGTCTTTTATTAGCAGTGACACGATTCCCTTGATGCCCAGTACAAATCTTACTTCTTGGACTGGGGTGAACAGAGAGCATCTTGCATCACACGCGCCTTTCCTGCCCTTCTCAGTGGTGTTTATTTACAAGCTCCCTCCTGCCTTTCAGGTTTCCTCCTCCTAAAAATCAACAAGAACAAATGTTAGTTGCTGTAGATTTTTATTTCTTTTATTTAATCACATTTCTAGCCAGTTTGGTTGTAGTGGTTAAGTGTGCGGACTCTAATCTGGGAGAACCGGGTTTGATTCCCCACTCCTCCACTTGCACCTGCTGATGTGACCTTGGGCCAGTCACAAACTCTGGCACAGCTGTTCTTGAAAAAAGAGCAGTTTCTGTCAGAGCTCTCTCAGCCCCACCTACCTCACAGGGTGTCTGTTGTGGGGAGGGGAAGGGAAAGGCATTTGTAAGCCACCCTGAGACTCCAAGTGAAGGGCAGGGTATAAATCCAATCTCCTCCTCTTCTTCTTCTTCTTCTTCTTCTTCTTCTTCTTCTTCTTCTTCTTCTTCTTCTTCTTCTTCTTCTTCTTCTTCTTCTTCTTCTTCTTCTTCTTCTTCTTCTTCTTCTTCTTCTTCTTCTTCTTCTTCTTCTTCTTCTTCTTCTATCCCGCCCTCCCTGCAAGCAGGCTCAGGGCGGCTTACAATAGGGCACCATGTGCCAACAGATAAAAACAGCATAAATACAGGATAAAACAATCAACATTAAAATGCTCAATAATTATAATCCAGATCTAACAAGATGGAATCACATTTACAAGGTGGACTCCTTGGACTCTTATATAGCAATAAGGGGGTTGAACCCATGGTTGTTACTCGGGCCCATCCAGCGGTACTGGCCACAGTTACTGTCATGGTTGTTCTTCATGGGGCCGCCCCACCGAACTACCACTGATGAACATGGTAGTGGTAGTGGCAGTGGCAGTGATAGAGGTAGTGGCGGCTCCTGCTCAAGAGCCTGGCGGAAGAGCTCCGTCTTACAGGCCCTGGTGCAACTGCAAAATAAAATTAAAAAATAAAAATAAATAGATTTTCTGGGTTGTGTGGCCATGGTCTTGGCATTGTAAGCTATGTAGCTATGACTGGCATCCTCAGAGGTATAACACAGAAAGATGGAGCACTCTCTGTGTCAAGGCCAGAGCGTCTGTGTATCAAGGCCAGAACAAATGGTTTTGGTAAAAGGGAGCAGGGGTTGCCTGACCTAGATTGCTCAGACCTTGCCGCTCACCAAGGCCTTTCACTGGAAACTCTCCTTCTTCCTCAACCAGTTCTATAGAAAAGTGTTTGGATACAATACTCACAGTACTAGTCTAAGCAGAGTTACACCTTTTTCACTATAAATCAAATCTGGAAAAAGGCAAGAGGACAACATGGAAAACACCTCAATGGAATATGCTGCCATTTTTTGTTTAAGGTAAATGAATAACCAATGACAACTAGACAAAACGACTAGTGTAGAAGCAACATTTATTATAGTGCAAGAAGTCAGGAGGTAAGGTCCCCTAGCCTTCCATTCTAACCAGCGCAAAGCCAGTTGTCAGCTGCACTGCACTATTAACTCCCCAGTCCCCTCCTGAGAGTAACACTGACCAGATTCAACAAAATACCGCACTCATCTGTACCTAAGACTTCCTTGAACATGCTGTGCTCCTCTCTCTGAACTACAGATGAGTCATATGTTCAAGGAAATTGCACACATGATACCCATGTGTGCTAAGGTTCAGGGACTAACTTCTGATCTGTCCGTGAGAGGTTGGTTCCCTCCTCACATCCCAGTTTGTCTGTTAGTCTGCCCCTCTGGGCTTTTCCCCTCGACTATGACTACGACTAAGTCAGAAGCAGACTGCACTCTCGTTATAGAAGCTTCCTTTGCATAACAGCTTGTAATGGCAAGAGAAAGAGAAATTATGGATTCAGCGTGAATCTTTACTTTTTGCACTGAAACAGTGAGGAAACAAGAGCTTACCATTCATCTCATTCCATTGTTTCCAGTAAGCAACTCTTTTATCTCCTCTTCTTTTCCAGGGAGTGCAAGCTGCTATTTAATAAAAACTGATTAATGACACTGAAAGCATGGCAAGTTGCCTCCCGGGCTCCGGGCCTTTGAGGAATCTTGGGAGGAAGGAACAGTCTGAAAATTCCCCTCATGCTCAGTATCACTCTCTCTGAAATTCTCTTAGTTCTCAGGGGCTGGAGCATGCTAATTCATCCTTCCCGACGATGGCTGCTAACCTCCAGGGGGTGCCTGGAGATGTCCCGGAACGACAACTGATCACCAGACTACAGAGATAATTTCCCCTGGAGAAAATGGGTGCTTTGGAGGGTGGTCTTTATGGCATTATACCCCACTGAATGCCCTCCTCTCTCCAAACCTGGCACTCCCCAAACTTTACCCCCCAAATCTCCAGGAATTTTTCTACCTAGAGTTGGCCACCCTACCCTTTTCACTGTCTTTAATAGTACATCGGGACAATATGTACCCCTGCGATGGCTTTCCTCATTTCTCTATGGTCGGGGACCGAGGGTTGTGCTGGGGGGAGAGACGTCCTCTAGGTTCCCACTATTACATGGAGTTCCTCAGGAGGCAGTCCTCTCCCTGATGTTGTTTAACATCTATATGCACCCCTTCGCCCAGCTGGCCCAGAGTTTTGGACTTGAATGTCATCAATATGCAGACAGGGCCGGATCGCCCATAGGGAGAACTAGGCGCCCGCCTAGGGCGCCCGACCTCAGGGGCGCCAAATGGCGCCCCACTCCCCCCGAAAAGTGCCCCCCGCCACCCTAACCGGGCGCCCGCCGCCTCCGCCAGACTCCCACCCCCTTCCCGGCTTCCCTGGGGGTCCCGCAGCCACGGAGCCCCCAGAAAAGCCGGAGCCGGGAGGGAGGGGCGGAGGCTGGATCCCCCGCCCCTTCCCGGCTTCCCTGGGGGTCCCACAGCCATGGAGCCCCCAGAAAAGCTGGCGCCAGGAGGGAGGGCGGAGGCTAGACCCCCGCCCTTCCTGGCTTCCTGGGGTCCCAGCGCGAGCCCCAGAA
Organism: Gekko gecko; assembly: GCA_029375565.1. Taxonomy (NCBI): domain Eukaryota; kingdom Metazoa; phylum Chordata; class Lepidosauria; order Squamata; family Gekkonidae; genus Gekko; species Gekko gecko. The sequence goes on along the minus strand of JAPDNY010000003.1, from coordinate 70,060,142 downwards.
AAGCCGGTGCCAGGAGGAGGGGGGAGGCCCCCGCCCTTCCCTGGCTTTCCTGGGGGCCCCGCAGCTGCGGAGCCTCCAGGAAAGCCAGCGCCCCGCCGCCAGCCCCGGTCTCCAGGCCCGACCGGGAGATTGGCATCTCCAGTGGGGGGCACCCCAGGCTGTCCTGCCTAGGGCGCCCAGACACCTGGAGCCGGCCCTGTATGCAGAGGACACCCAGCTGTATCTGCTCTTGGACAGCCACCCGGCTACCATTCTGTAACATCTGGCTGAAGGCTTGGAGGCCATGGCGGGATGGTTAAGAAAGAGTAGGCTGAGACTGAGGCTCTGGTCTCACTGCAAAGGTAATTGCGCTTTGTTCCCACTTTGTTTAAATCGGGAACATTTTTCTTCGCATTGGGCTGACTAGATGCAGCCAGCCCCTCTCTTCCAGCACCCACTCGCCTGCTGCTGCGCTGTCCCTCCAGGCGATCCTGCTGGCCACGGGGGAGGCTCGGGCGGCTGCTGCTTTTGCCGACACTTTGGGGGGGGGTGCCGCTGCCGCTGCTGCCATTGCCCCACGAAAACAGGCTCCGCCGTGTCCGCCGTGTCCGCCATCCTCCTTGCCGGCCCCATCCAGGCTGCCGGAGCCCCCGCCTCCAGGGCTGTCTTTTGTGTGTGTGTGTGTGTTTTTAAAAGCTTCCGGTTTGAGCGCTTGACTAAACATGCGCTTAATAAATCCATTATTAAACGTTAAATGGATTTATTAAGCGCATGTTTGCTCAAGCGCTCAAACCGGAAGCTTTAAAAAAAAAAAAAAAAGCACAAAGAGCGTTCAGACGGCCCTAATCGCAATATTTGCGAAAGATGGGCTGTCCAGATAGGCGAAATCGCACATTCAAAGCGGAAGTGCCAGGAAAACACTTGATTTTCCAGGGATCAGGAAAACCCGGCATCATTGCACAAGTGAGCCTGCTTCGGGGGGGGGAGGCGGATTGGCGCGTGTGAACATGAAACTGACATGCGCAAGGAAATAGCAGCGAATCCCGATCAAAACGGCAGTGTGACCGGACCCTGAATCCAGGGAAGACGGAGGTTCCATGGCTGGGGGGAGGGCTCTGGGATTGAGGTTTCAGCTTCCAGTCTTTGATGGGCTGCCACTAACACCAGTGCACTCTGTCAGGAGCTTGGGTGTGACCTTGGATGCTTCCCTGTTTATGGAGGCACAGGTCACCAATACTGCCAGACTGGCGTTTTACCACCTAAGCCAGGCACAGCTGCTGGCCTCTTTCCTGTCCCCCCCTGACCTGGCCATGGTAATCCATGCAACAGTCACCTCCGGACTGGACTACTGTAACTCGCTCTATGCTGGCCTGCCCTTGAGACTGACCCAGAATCTCCAACTGGTCCAGAATGCAGTGGTGTGAGTCCTGGTGGGAACGCCACAGAGAGCACATATATAACCTGTGTTACGCCTGCTGGTTACCGGTGGAACATCGAGTCAGGTTCAAGGTATTAGTATTGACTTTTAAGGCCTTGAGCGGTCAGGACCGCCTCCTCCAATATGTCCCCAGAAGAGCACTGAGATCAGCTGATAACAACTTACTGGTGATCCCCGGCCCTAGGGAGGTCCGGCTGCCCTCAACTAGGGCCAGGGCCTTCTTGGTCCCGGGCCCAACCTGGTGGAACTGTCTGCCGAACAACATCAGGGCCCTGCGGTATCTGATGCCTGTGAGGCAGAGATGTTCTGCCTGTCTTTTAGATGAGGGCAGCAACGGTTAAGACTGGCACCCTCCTTTTCTGCCTTTGGCCCCGCATGTGTTTAAAACATTCCTGAGCTTCAACATCATGCTGGTATCCAAATAAACACGTTCTGATTGGTTACTCTGTGCAGTAGACCAATCAGAGATTATTGAAAGGTCCTGGAGGGAACTGAAACTATTGGGTGTTATTGTAGCAGTTCTATTGGTTGTTAACTCATTTAGGGGTGTGGTTTTACTTGCCTGGAATGTTTAAAAGAGAGCCGGTTGCTCTCCTGTTTTTGTGTTGGTTTACTGTCGTGTTTGAATAAAGCTGAATCACTTGTTAACAGCTGACTGACCTCTCATACTTAACAGCCCTGCTGTGCAGAGAGCACTGCAGCCAGCAAAAAGGGGTTGATCGCCATCTGAACTGGTCGTTTTATTAGTGTACTGTAATAATTTTTATCATGTTGATTGTATGAGTCGCCTGGTTTGACTGTGCTTGTGATTGTAATGGGGTTCACTCACTGTGCTACTGAAGGCCTAAGTAATAGGCCACAACAACCAACAAAGCCTATCCATTGGCAACCCTAGCTAATACTGGCTTATGCGCAAACAAAACTTGTTTTTGAAATAAATCAAGCTGAAAGTACAGTTTCAAGATCTAAATTGTATGAGCAAAAATATGCAGCTGCACAGGAATCTTTACCTTTAAACCCCACCCCCCACCCCCGGATTCTTATTTAGGGCATTTTTGCACAGTTGTAGTGTGATAAATGTGCAGTTGTCGTGATCTGTGTCTTGTGCACAGTGAGTACTTCTTTCCTTGAGTTTTTATTATATTTGTTCCTGTGAAAATGGGAGTGTTCCTCAGACAGCCCGTTTATTGCTATTGTGACAATTGTATTGAATGCGGTTAATGAGAATACACGGGGAGTAAAACAATAAAACTCCTGTATACAAGTAATCTAATAGTCTGCCTTTAATGCTCCCTCTCTCCATTATGCAGGGGTCATGTCTGGACGATGGCTTGTCCAAATACCTTGTCCTAAGTTTAAATTGTGGTTGTAGCACACCTTTTATGATTGTGTGGAAAGGCCCTTCATGAAGCATAATGAGCAACATATTAATAGGTAAATTGTTATAGCACATATGTGCTGCCCAGGGCTAATTTTGGGCAGTAACGCACAGGAACAGAGTTCTGTCTGGCTCCTGAGTTGGCCACGCCCAGCAGGAACTCATTAGCATAACAGGCCACACCCAACAGCAGAAACCCATTACGATTGGCTACATTAGGGATGTGTGGCCTAACATGCAAAGGAGTTCCTGCTGCAAAAAAAGCCCTGGGTTTTGACAACAAACAAGATAAACAGAATAAGAAGCAAAAGGTGGGTGTGGCTGGATGCCCACACTTCTGGTAACATGGGGGTGTGGCCTAATGCGCTAATAACCTGCACTATCAGGGGTGTGGCCTAATATGCTAATAGGTTTCTGTTGTTGGGTGTGGCCTATTATGCTAATAAGTTCCTGCTGGGGTTTTTCTACAGAAAAAAGCCCTGCTGCTGCCTGTATTAGGAAAACTAGTAGAAAACGTTAATTTTGGCTCATTTGGTCTATGTGACCCCCACTCTCACAATGTCCTGTGATCAGGATTAAGACTGGCTGAGCCCATTTGGAGCTATTATAATGTTATGTGTTATGTGATGGGATGTTTGTATTTGTCATTTTATTTTGGCACAAGCAGCAATAGAAAAAACAGCTCAGGGTGGAAAATCAATTTTTTAAGGATAAAACCTGATAACACTAGACTTAACCATTTCATCCTAAGCACAGTTATACCCAGAAAGGCCACAGAAGTCAACAGAATGGCACTATTAATTATACAAAACTGCAAAAATTTAGGGAAATCTGTACATTTGCTCAAGTTGCATAATGCATAGAGATTACAGAATTCAGCTTTCCTGGTGCAGAATTTGGATTGCCTGGGCACTTTATTTATTAGTTATTGATGGTGAGTACACACAGCCCTGCTTATAAATCTTTTTTTTCTATATGAGGACTCTTTTACTGATGTTTTGTGTCCTCACCCAGATTTTTTTTAAAAATCTCAAATTAGAATGCATCTGTCCTTGGAAAAGGTGATAAATATGTGTAATTTCCATAGTTAATTTATTAGACACAAGAAAAGTGCCTTTTACTCAATATAATGGCTAAGCAAGAAAAAAGTTAAACCTAAATCAACCCCACAGGTCTTATTTGTTTGCTCCAGTGTCAAATTCTCTGTTCTCCTCCAATGTGGCTTCAATTCTGTTTTCTCCCTCAGGGTGCAGTCACACAGTTGTTTTGATCAGGTTTCACTGCTGTTCCCTCTCACATTTAAATTTGCTGATCAGATGGGCCAATCCACTTCCTGCCCCGAAGCGGGCTCACTCGCGCAATACTCCTGGCTCTCTGCCGCGTTTTCCTGCACTGGGAAAATCAAGTACTTTCCGGGTATTTGCACTTTGCATCTGCGATTTCGCCATTCTGGACAGCCATCTCTCACAATGATTGCGATTAGGGTCATCTGACCATTCTTTGTGCAATGAGGTTCCCCCCCCCAGCTTCCACCTTTGAGCGCATGAGCAATCCCGTGCTGAATAAATTCTATATTTAAACGTTCAAGTGCACATCCAGCACAGAGCTCGTGGTCCTGCCCGCCCCAGGAGTCCCGATGCAGTGTTAGGAGGGAGGGAGCCCCCAGTGCTTGCTAGCAGTGCCAGGCAGCAGGAGGTGGTATGGAAAATTGCTGGGGGAGGAAGCCGGTGGGCGGGGAAGGAAGTGCTGGGCAGGCTTCCAGGCTAGTGGGCTACAGAACTCGCCCCAGGAGTCCCCGATGTGGCGTTAGGAGGGAGGGAGCCCCTGGCACCGGGGAGCATGCCCAGCTTGCCAGCAGCGTCGGGCCAGTGGCGAGGAAAATTACTGGGGAGGGGAGGCGGGGAAGGAAGTGCCGAGTGGGCTGGCAGGCCAGTGGGCAGCAGATAGAGGGGCCGGCACCATCTAGACAGTGCCCAGAGCCTCCTCGTGGAATGCTTGCAGTTGAGGGAGGGATGTGTGATTATCCCCACCCGAAATAAAATATTCCCAATGACATTTATACCAGGAACAAATCGCAATTACCTTGCTGTGTGACCTTAGCCTTTATTCGCTAGCAGAGACTGTTCCTCACATAGCCTCACCACAGCTCTTGATCTCATTTTCCACTGCATATGGAAAAAAAAATTCTGCTTTGCCAGTATTCCTTATTTTGTTCTTCTATCATAGTTATGATTTCACTCTACAACTGTTTTCTATCTGATAAGAAAATTTAAAATGCATTGATGGGATAAGAATCTCGGCAGACTTCACTGGGTCAGTAACAATGTTCTTGAAGGACTAAATGCCAGGAGATTCAAAATCTGCCACTTTTCTCCCAGCCTTCCCTAGAGTATCTTTTTGAGCAACTAGTTCCTTTCTTCGAACAATCTTTGTTCATTCATCCTTTTCTGTCTCATTTAACAAAATTCTCCTTCAGTTGTACATAAATGATTTCAAACTTGTTTGTTCATCTTCTGTGACATTCTGTTTTCTAAGTCTGAAGAGGCAATAAAATGGTACAGCTCTTCCACAAACATGTGTCTCTCCTGCTTTCTTTGTGCCTCTGTCACCTGCTGAGCTTCTCTATTATGAATACAGTGAGCGAGGGGCTGTGGCTCAATGCTAGAGCATCTGCTTGGCATGCTAGAAGGTCCCGAGTCCAATCCCCAGTGTTGTATACTAAGCAGAGACCGCACACATGGTCAGGGAACCACACGATCGGGAAAAGGAGCGAGCTTCACCTCCAGAAACAATAGCCTGAATGGATCCTAGCCCACACCTATCAGACGGCTAGGATCTTAGGAGAAACCAATGGGGAATAGGGTGCACTGTAAATAACCTATCACGGGTGTGTGTGTGTTGGGGGGGAGTAGGAAACATGGGAATATAAACCGGCCTGTGAGCCGGGTAGCTATCTCAAGTCTTAAGGTAAAGGTAAAGGTTCCCTTGCTCAAAAGCCAGTCGAATCCGACTCTAGGGTTGCGGTGCTCATCTCCGTTTCAAAGCCGAAGAGCCAGCGCTGTCCAAAGACATTTCCGTGGTCATGTGGCCGGCATGACTAAACACCGAGGCGCACGGGACGCTGTTACCTTCCCACCGAAGTGATACCTATTTATCTACTTGCAATTTCTTGCTTTTGAACTGCTAGGTAGGCAGGAGCTGGAACTAGAGACGGGAGCTCACCCTGTCATGCGGCACTCACGGGTCTTGAACTGCTGAACTACTGACCTTCCACAGCCTGCAGTTCAGCGTCTTAACCACTTGAGCCACCACAGCTCCTCAAGTCTTATGTGCACCTAATAAAGTATGAGCTGTTATCAGGCATCTACGCATCAGTCTCAGTACTTTATCCCCGGCATCTCCAGTTAGAAGATCAAGCAGTAGTTGATGTGTGTAAATACAGTGTAGATTCCTATGTATAAAATTGTTTTACAGTTAGAGTGCCTGCATATTCTCATTGTTGTATGATTCTCTATTGGTTAGGAAGAGGTAGGAAGTGAATAATATAGAACAGAGGTGTCAAAGTCATTTGTTATGAGGGTCGGATCTGACATAAATGTCACTTTCTTGGGCTGGGCCATGTGTGCCATAAAACGTAACACAAGGTACTGGAGATATAAACTTTATAAAGATGATTTCAGATGCTAAACGGCAATAGCCGGCATGATTGGATTAGGTGTGATATGCAGAGGGGTGGAGATATCAGCATTGGTGTGATACACAGAGGTGTGGAGATATCAGCATTGGTGATGAGACAAGAAGCCTAGGTCTCAGTTTGGTCCAGGAGGATTCAGTCCAGGAGGATGCAAAAAGTAAATGGACACAAGTTTGAAGAAGTGAGCAGTGACTCATGAAAGCACACAATCTACCACAATTTCTGTTACTCCTTAAGGTGTTACTGGACTTCTACTCTTTCTACTGCTATTAGGAAACACAACATTCAAAAACCAGTGGGGAAACATTTTGACCTTCCAGGACATTCAGTTGTTGACCTAAGAACAGCAGTTCTCTCACAAAGAAATTTCAAAGGGAGATTAGAGAGACTAATCGCAACTGATAATGAAGCTCAAGACAATGCATCCTCCTGGACTGAATTGCGATCTAGATTTCTTCTCTCATTACCAATGCCTGCTATTGTCATTTGGTGTCTGAAATAACTTCACTCTCCAAGATATCAGGAAAGATGGATTGCCACTGTAGCTGCATCTGAAGAAGTGAGCAGTGACTCATAAAAGCTCCAGCCCTGCTACTAATTTTGTTAGTCATTAAGGTGCTACTGGACTCTTGCTTCCTTTCACTAATAAAGAATGCAAGCTGTGCTGTTAGGTTTCCTTCCTCCCCATCTGTTAGAACTGAAAAGAGGGATCTCTGCAAGTACCATGGGACTCTTTCTCTCTCTCTCTCTCTCTCTCTCTCTCTCTCACTCACTCTCTCTCTCTCTCTCTCTCTCTCTCGGTGTGCTTTCTTTGGCTCTTTCCCTTCTCACTCCCCCCTGAAGAAGTCTGCAAGTGCACAAAAGCTTATATCTGGAATAAAATGTTGTTGGTCTTAGAAGTGCCATGGGACTCTCTCTCTCCCTCCCTCCTTCCCCCTCCCTCCCCAGAGAAGGAGGGGGATGGGGAGGAGCCCTCAACCAATTGAGGGAAGGGAGGCTTGGCTTTCTTTCTCTCCTCTGCAAAGCAGGAAATAGGAGAGACTGGGTAAAAAGTGCTGCGACGCAGGCAACAGGAAGCAGAAACAGGAAGCAGCAGAGAGCCAGCTGCTCAATGGCCAGATCCAGCCCACAGGCTGTATGTTTGACATCCCTGGCATAGAAGGTTTTGATCTGGACAGAAAGTCTCATTACCTCTGGTTCTATGGACCTGTGTGTGTGTTAAGTGCTGTCAAGTCACTTCCAACTTATGGAATATGAATTGAGCGGTTCCAGACTGTTGGCCATTGTTTTGTTTTCCATATTTGTTGGGCCTAGTTCTGGCCGTTTCCTTCCATTTGTGCTGCCAGCACTCCAGGATGGGAAGTCAGCCAGTGCTGAGGGCGTGGTTCCCTTCCAGGCCACCCTAGCAGCCGCTACTCCCTCTTTGCAGGAGGGGACAGAGTAGGGTAGCCAACCTCCATGTGGGGCCTAGCGATCTTCTGGAATTACAACATATCACCAGGTGACCAGAGATCAGTTCCCCTGGGAGAAAATGACTTATTTTGAAGTATGGCATTACACGCCTCTGGAAACCCCTCCCTCTCCAAACCCACCTCCTGAGGATTCACTCCCAAATCTCCATTTCTGTACCCAAAGCTGGCAACCCTGGGACAGAACTTTGGACTCTGCTTTAGTAGCTGGCAGCCATTTTGATCCCCAGGGTTCACCTCCAGTTAGGGATGCTAACTCGGACAGTGGGGTTTTATTATTATTATTATTTTATTTTATCTTATCTGCAGATTGTTTGTTGGCCTTTTTGTGAACTATTTGAGGTGGTCTAACTCCTGTTCTTCTGCTTGAGAGAGGGGAAGTACCCTGGTAGGGTATAATGCCATGCAGTCTGCTTTCCAAAGAAGCCATTTTCTCCAGGAGAAACATGTTTAAAACAAATAAATAAATAATAAACAAGTGATTTATAGAGTCTGGATATCAGCTGAAATTTCAAGGGATCTCCAGCCCCCACCTGGAGGTTGGCAATCCTGCCTCCAGTTCAGCCTAAATGGTTGTGTAAATACAGCCCTCAGCCTTTTTTTAAAAAATATGAACAGCAAGTACCCAGGATGCCTTGTAAGATGAAATCTATTCAATTACATAGACAAACACTAATTTGGACGGAAGGGGAAATTAAGCAGACGGCAGTCTCCTGTGAGAAGACTGGAAATGAGATGAGGAGTAATGGAATAAAAGTTTATTTGATGGAAGGAAGTTGCAGCACAGTAGAAAACAGGAGGGAGGTGTCCTCTCATCACACTTCAGAAAGCAGAGCCTTCAGAGAAACATGAATTTCATCAGGGGACTGGGTAATTGGATATGGAGAATGCTACTTGAAAGTTGTCAGTTTAAATCAAGTGCAGCTCAGTTATGAATGGGAGCCAATAAAATCTGCAGATTGTTTGTTGGCCTTTCTGCGAACTGTTTAAGGTGGTCTAACTCCTGTCCCTCTCCAGGGAGAGGTGCCTATGCAACCTGTACTAGTTCCCAAGCTTATATTCCAAAGGTATACATAACTTTTGCATAATTTTTATGGAATTACTCCGGGCACGTACACATTAAAGAATAATCCGATTTTTCCTGTTTGTGGTGGTCAAAGTCAGCTGCACACAGCACTGATTGTTGGCCTCCCAGTTTGATTACGCCATCGTCTCTTCTCCAAAACAGTTTCTCGACCTTTTCAAAATTATCCACTTTGAAAATAAGACAAGTAGTGTTTTAGTGGGATGAGTGTCCATACAGAACTTTAACTAATAAAAAATGGACAGCCTTTTACTCTAAAACAGGAGAAAGAGCAAGGCAGAAGATTAAATTTGTAGATTTGCTGAACAATATATCATTGCTGATCTGAATAAGAAATTTGGATCTCATATATATGTACTGTGATTCCTGGTGTTCAGAACATTTGTATACATTCCCTATCGGGACTTTTTTTGTAGAAAAAGCCCAGCAGGAACTCCTTAGCATAATAGGCCACACCCAACAGCAGAAATTCATTAGCATATTAAGCCACACTGACAGCACAGCTCATTAGCATATTAGGCCATACCCCATGCCTTCCCTTGGCTTGCCTGGGCGCTCCGCAACTGCAGGGAGACTGGGCAAGCCAGCCCTTGGACAGGCCAGGGAAGGCACAGGGAGGCATTTAAATGCCTCCCCGATCCTTCCAGGGCCCCCCCGGCCCACGTGCCTCAGAGTTGCTGGGGGTATGTGTTGCTCTCCAGGCCTTCCCTCTGTAGCCACGCACACAGAGGTTTTGGCTGTAGTGGGTGTGGCCAACTCTGAAGCCAGCCGGAACTCTGTTCCTGTGCGTTTCTGCCCCAAAATAGCCCTGCTCCCTATTGATTTGGATATTAATTTTATTCATTTACTTGATTTATATTTCACCTTTTTCGCAGTGGGGACCCAAAGCAGCTCACATCATTCTCCTCTCTTCCATTTGATCCATACAACAACCCTTCAAAAGTAGGTTAGGCTGATCCCTGGTCACTCACCAAGCATCCATGGGCAGACTGAGGATTCAAATCTGGATCTCCCAGATTCTAGTCTGACAGTAACCACTGCACAACACTGTTAGCCATGAAAGGTCCCCAGCCTTTTTGGGCTTGTGAGCACCTTGGGAATTCTGACTCATGGGGATGGGTGCAACCAGAAAATGGCCACTGTGGGAGGTGAAGCCAACAGCAAGATGGCCACCGCAGGGGGGTAGAGATGCGCACACATACACACACAGAAGCCCAAATGCACAGGAGAAGAAGAGTAATTTTTTTAAAAAATGCACCAGAAAAGAAGAGAGAGGCAATAAAACGAACACTATGGTGGCAGCTTGTCCTGAAACGTTATTTCAATCGGCACAGGCAATCAGATCCCCAATACTAATTAGAAGCCCTGCTGGGCACTAGCCCCACCTGGCCACGCCCACTTTCTAAAAACACTTGGTGAGCGGCATAAAAAGTGTTGGTGGGCACTGGGCACCATGGTGCCTGGGGGAACCACAGTGGGGATCCACTCTGCTTTCTTATAGAAAAGGCTCCAAGTCATTCATCTGAAGAGGACAAATAGAAAATGTGTTTGTGACTTATAGACTCAAAACCTTTGCAGCACATAGGCTTTTAGTATCAGTAGGGTGTTCAGTAATACCCTTGCACTTCCAAGTCAGCAATGCGAATATCCAGTCATGGCTAAATCCACCCATCATATCATGCCACTTTTTTTTTTCCTGCTGGGAACTGAGCTGACCCCACCAGACGTATCAGACTGAGACGGATGGATTTTCTAAATCAAACAGGAAATAAAGGGACGTGTTTCTTTAGTGTCTCTATCCTCCTTCCCACACTGTGCATCCAAACCCTACCCTAAATCCATCTCTCATTGGTGTCAGCTATGTTAATAATCCAGTCAAAATCTGCACAGTGGTATCAAAAGATAAAGAAAGACCATTTAAGAGCACACTACTTGACAGATATCACAGTACACAATCTAAGAACAGCATTCACCGCACTTCACTTTCAGTTTATGCCCACCGAAGTGCTGTCCAGAAGGTACTCCAAGTTACCACACAAATAATGCATTTGTGTATGCGGAAACTCTTTGGAAGATTTATTCCATTATATAATGATTTGTCCTTTATACGTGGACCACAGAAGCAGATTCCTGTTCGGAATCTTAAGCCCAGTGCACAATCTACCTGACAGTGAAAAGTTGATCTTTCTCTTGTCGGACACAAATCCTTTGGTCTCACATAAGGTAGCGCTTTTTGCACTTGCTGCTAGGAAAGTTAGATCCTTAGAAATGTTTTATAATGTGTTATAAACCATGTTTTACTCCAAATTGTTGTAATTTTGACATTTTAGTCATACAAATGAGTTTTATCCTGAATGTAATGTTTTAAACCATAAGTACTCTTTGAATGCAATTTTGCATTGTAACGGCCAATGGCCATATACAATAAAATCTTACATACACACATTGGTGTCAGCCAGGATAGTAAGAATGGCCGTCAACACATCTTTCAACCTAAGGAATGACATCTCCAATTTTGTTGTTGTTTTTGAGCCATGATGCAAACAGAAATTTGTCTATTGTTCCACCTCCAAATTAAGCAGTCATCTCACACCCATGCTAAAGCAAATGTACATAAATTCCAAGTAGTATTGAAAAGACTATAATTGTATGCTATAAGCAACACTTCTCACAGGCAACTCTGAACACTGTCTTATAAGACCAATCTTTGCCCTTGAACCATATCCCTTAATCACCATGTCCTTCCAGCTGTGACCACGGCACTTTGTAAAAGAATGAATTAGTTGTGAAGAAATATAACAGTGCTTCTGAGCATATACTGAGCGTCTTGTTTTGCCCCATCTTGCACTTTTTTTTTGCACCAACCCACACTTAGAATAAAACAGCAAGGATCCTTTCCAGGACATGTAGTATTTATTTTATTGATTGATTTGATTTTTACCCCGTCTTCCCTGCCGAGGTGGACTCAGGGCGGCTCCCATAAAACTAATAAAACACTATACATCTTACAAAATTACAGGTACATTAATTAAAAACATTAGAATCGATGGCACTACAAAACAGTAAAGTGCAATTGATATTGATGGCGATACAAACAGTAAAGTGCAATTTGAGACGGGTAAGGCTCCTATGCTGGAGCTGCGGTGGCTCAAGTGGTTAAGACGCTGAACTGCAGGCTGTGGAAGGTCAGTAGTTCAGCAGTTTGAGACCCGAGAGTGCCGCATGACGGGGTGAGCTCCTGTCTCTGGCCCCAGCTCTTGCCAACCTAGCAGTTAGAAAGCAAGAAATTGCAAGTAGATAAATAGGTACCACTTCGGTGGGAAGGTAACAGCGTTCCGTGCGCCTTGGTGTTTAGTCATGCTGGCCACATGACCACGGAAACGTCTTCGGACAGCGCTGGCTCTTCGGCTTTGAAACAGAGATGAGCACTGCAACCCTGAGAGTCAGATTCGACTGGCTTTTGAGCAAGGGAGCCTTTACCTTTACCTTTTAAGGCTCCTATGCAGGAGTCTGGTCACCTGTTTAATTAACAGTGCCCCCATTTCCGTTGACAGAGTTTTATATGGAAGAAGCCACTAGTATATAGCTTATGGAGGCACTTCTATAGCCTCATTAAGTGTTATGCTAGGCTAGAACCTTATGAATGAAATGTACTCTCACTTTCACTGTGTGAATTATTCAAAGTTCATGTATTTCAGTGGCTTTCATGGTTTTTCAACATCTGAGGTGATAACATTAATTATTTTAGCTTGCCATATCCCAGGTCAATTATATTAAATATTCTACACACAACTATCCCTCATGCAAAACTGCATTTTACTACCTGGCAATTACATATGAATCCATATCGAATTATCTGTGCGTACCTTGTTTCTCACTGTCTTTGATCTCTCAGTTTACAAAAGCCCTACCAGATCACAGAAACGTTAATCCTAGAGCTTGAAAAACGAGCCCGCTCCTAACAAAAATTACACCAACAGGCTATAATTTCCAACGCAGTATCCATTAGTAAAGTGTCTTTATTTAGGGTTGCCAACCCCCCGCTAAGCCTAGGCTCTGCACACCAACTCTCCAGGAATTTCCCACCCTACGAGTTCCTCTACAAATACATATTTATTAGCATCACGCTTCAGAGGCAGGCTAAGAGCTCCATCTTATAACCAAAGAGCTAAGGACGCCTGGAACCCGCTGCATGGCCGCCCTTCTCTCTACCACCCCACACAGCGATGGCCGCCTAAGGCGTCCAACGCCCTCAGAAGCAATGGCGACCGTTACCACGAGTCACCTGACTTCCTCCCTCGCGGAGCGAGCCCACGAGTGTGACGTGTCACGTTCCCAGAATGCTACGCGGGAGGCTGCGGAGCCGCTGTCCGGCGACTGATGCTGCCGCGTTGATTAAACGAGGTAATTCCGATCCCCTCCCCCTTTTCCTGGCACCTAGTGGTTGCCTAGCAACTGGGGCCTGCTACCCGCAGAGGGGGTGCGCCCCTCCGTAGAGGCCTGGGCGGCGGCGTGAGTCGGGGAAAGAGGGACGCGTGGTGGCTCCCGCGCTATGTCAGTGGCCCGCGGGCGTGTCCCCTTCTTACGTTTCGAGGCAGCAGCGCGGTGAGAGCGAGGTCGTGCTCCACCGTCCGGGTCTTTGGCCTCGAGAGATGGGGGGAGAACGAGCCCTTTCTCCGAGCTGCTGCATCGCTCCTGGGAAGTTCGTGGGCCCTTTCACAACTCCGCAGTCGGGAGAAGAGGACGCTTTCCCCGTTCTCACTGACGCCGGGAAAGATTCTCTCCCTGTTGAATCTTTGCCATGCAACGTCCGAGAAGCATGCAAGGGCAAAACAAGAGGCTCTAATCTTCAGCCCTCCCCAGCTGCCCAGGCGTGGGTGGTTTTGCTTCCCTCGCAGAGTTTTGGCAAAAATAATAATGATGATGTTTTGGAAAGGAGTTCTTCTGTATGAAGTGCTTTGGCATGACTAAACACCAAGGCACACGGAAGGCTGTTACCTTCCCACCGAAGTGGTACCTATTTACCTACTTGCAATTTCTTGCTTTCTAACTGCTAGGTTGGCAAGAGCTGGAACTAGAGACAGGAGCTCACTCTGTCATGCGGCACTCTCGGGTCTCGAACTGCTGAACTACTGACCTTCTACAGCCTGCAGTTCAGCGTCTTAAGCACTTGAGCCACCACGGCTCCATATATATATATGGAGTTCTTCTGTATAAAGTGCTTTGGGTAAGGCTCCTATGCTGGAGCTGCGGTGGCTCAAGTGGTTAAGACGCTGAACTGCAGGCTGTGGAAGGTCAGTAGTTCAGCAGTTCGAGACCCGAGAGTGCCGCATGACGGGGTGAGCTCCTGTCTCTAGTTCCAGCTCTTGCCAACCTAGCAGTTAGAAAGCAAGAAATTGCAAGTAGGTAAATAGGTACCACTTCGGTGGGAAGGTAACAGCCTTCCGTGTGCCTTGGTGTTTAGTCATGCCAGCCACATGACCACAGAAATGTCTTCGGACAGCGCTGTCTCTTTGGCTTTGAAACGGAGATGAGCACTGCAACCCTAGAGTCGGATTCGATGACTGGCTTTCAAGCAAGGGAACCTTTATATATTATACTAGGAAGGGAAGCCCGTTGTGGAACCGAGACAACGGGCGCTAGACAGGCCCCCTTCCCGCGAAGAAGGTGCTGGAGGCAGGCGTATCTGGCGGCCATTGGGGAAGGAGCTCACCCGCCGTCCCCAGCCTCCACTGTCCCTCTCGCTGAGACTCCGTCTCTCCGGGGCTGCAACGTCCCCCTGGCACTGGCCCTGCCTCGCTCCCCGGCCAGCACCGTCGGCTGGCATCGCAGCCTCCCTTCCCTGGCTCCTGGTGGCGGTGTTCGCTCTCAGCGTTCGCCTCCCGCCTCCCAGCCAATGGCACACCAGCAGTCTTGAGCGGCAGCTGGCGGGCCAATGGCAGCAACGCAGGCAAGCAAGGCAGCCAGTGGCAAGGGACCCTGTCTCTGACTGACAGGTCCCTCAGCCAACTGATTCCGGCGCGCATTTTCACCATATAAGGTATGACGAAAATCCTTTTATATATAAGGAAGGATAGTATATAATGTATTAAAGCATGGCTGTAGGCATTCTGGTCCCCAACACCTTCCCTCTCCCTGTTCCACTTTAAAGCTTGGGAAATTACTGGTAGAACTTTGGGCAGTCGCTGTGAGCATTGTGATGGAAACTTATTTAAGAGGCTGGCAGACATACTACCGTGTTTTGTCTCAACTATTGGAGCATGTTTAACAAATGCTCTAATGGGTTTTACAGGCTTTTCCTCAGTCTTTCATATGTAGATTTTGGAGAGCATGTAATTATTTCAAAGAGCTTTGATGCTGGTTTTAGCAGTGTCTCTTTGAAATTACATAATTTCCACTGCGTGGCACAGTTTTCCAAACTGTACGGTTGTACTCTTGGAAGTACATAATGGGAACAGGAAGGTATTTCGTTGAGGAACACTCAGTCTACCTCTGATACAGTCTTGTGTACAAATATTGGCAACCACAGTAGAGATTTTATCATGCCCTAGGTAATCCTGCACCACCACCTTTTTGTATGAACAGAGTTTTTATGGTTTCCATATGATTCACTGCAGCCTTGCTCCACAGATCTTTTCGGCTTACTCCTGATCTCTGTTACTGACTGCCAGTAGGTTGCTGAATGGAGTTTGTGTTAGTAATCTTAAAAAGCTGTCAAGAGGGTCAAGTAACAAAAGTGCTTCTTCTTCTACTCTTCCTTGAAAATTTCTCTCCCAGCAAAACTAGAGCGTAAGAGAATGGTTGCCTCAAGAAAGAGAACCTGTCTGTGTTCTAGAATATATGTTCCCTTTTATTGGGTCTGCCATTGTGTGGCTTTTTGCTGAGCCTTTGAAAAGGATGTCTCTCCCCTCCTCCTCCATATTCTGGGCAAGGGCTGAAGTTTGGTACAGAATGGATGCTGGATTCTGAAATGAAGGATGCTTGGTTTTAGCTTCCTTCTAGGATGTATGCAATTTCATTATTACATGTTTAGTTTTATGGGTCCATAATGTTTTGGAATGCTGGTGACTCTACAGATTTGGTCTGAGGGTTGCATCTGTTCCAGTAGTCCTTTTTTTGGTGGTTGTTAGGTTTATGGTGGTCTGAGAGACCCTTTGAAATATTTCTTCATTATATTTTGCAATATGTTTGATAAAAAGAGAAATGCTCCCCCCCCCTCCCCCAAACCTTTGGATTGCTTCAAGGGGTGCTTTCCCCCACTGCTGTACTCTCTGAGGCAACTGGCCCCTCCCCTTCTGCCCGATGATGCCTTCTACAGTTAGCACATAAGAGGACATTGTGACCAGTATAGACTGTGAGAATTAAGTTACACTTGTACTGTAGGACTGCAATATAGAGTGTGTGTGTTGTGCTATCCTTTGAGCCTTTCAAGTATGGAAAAGTGAGAATCATATGTAGGCTGCACAGCACAGGTCTGTGTAAAAGTGTGTGTGATGCGTGCCATTAAGTCACCTCCAACTTATGGTGACCCTATAAATTAGTGCCCTCCAAAGCATCCTATCATTAGCAGCCTTGCTTAAGTCTTGCAAAATGAGGGCTGCGGCTTCCATTATAGAACGAAACCTAGGAGAACATCCACAGTCGAAACAAGTCCAAAAAAGCAAAGAGACTGTGAAAAATGATGCTCGTTAAGGATAACAAATATCCATATGTATTGTTTTTCTCAAGTTCTATATAGTTCCGATTTGCGATATTCAATATTCACAAGTTCATACTCATTGGTACAAAATTCTCATTACAAATTCACAAGTTTTCTTAAGTCCACCAATCCAAATCATAACAACGATTCCGGATAAGTCTTCCTTTTCAGTTGTCTTCCTCAGAGAATACCAGCTTTGAAATGCACCTACTAAAAAATAATGGTTAGCCCATCTTGAAATTCATGTTTCTTCATTCTTGACTTGAACCTCGATGGCATTTGAAATCTGTATTGGAAATTTGAAAACTTTTGAAAATCAACATATAGAATAATCCAGTACTGAAGATATGTATTTGTCCATCTCTGAGGAAGACAATTGAGACGGAAGATTTATCCAGAACCTTTGTTAAGAAGTATTTTCATAATTTCAAGGGGGGGGAGGCACTTGGTCCCTCCCTTGGACTCCCATCTGGCATCTAGCTACAGTTCCAAAGCTGAAGAAGAGCAGCTGAAAGAACCATTGAATATTGTTGCTTCTATTGTGCTTGCACGTAAAAGCAACAATACTTTGAACAAAATTGTATTGGTCTTGAAGGTGCCGCTGGTCTCAAACTTTGTTCTGCTGTTTCATACCAACACGGCTACCCACCCGAATCTGGTCTTCTCTGTGAGAGTGGGATATAATATTTTTAAACAAATAAAACCTTGAGCTTTTGAAATGAAACTATACTGGGGCAAGCAGGAATGGAAGCCGAGGGATTTAGCAAATAAGTCTGACAATTTTATAACTGAGGCTACAAGATCCTGTCCCCAGCGCTTTCCCATGGCTCCTCTTCCATCAGCTCCCTGGATGTTTTATGAGTATCTTAAAATTTTTTAGTCTTGAGTGTTTCTTCATCACAGTTTAGAGTATTTTACAAAAGCCTGCCTGGTGTGCACTGTAAACTGCCTGCCATAAATTATTACTAGTGGTGTCTCCTGCATTATGAATGTTTTAATAAGCTCTTTCTGCTACCAACATGTTGCAAGTATCACATATGCAGTGGTTAGGAACAATATCCTGGGCCGAATATGTTCTAGCAGTGGCACTGTGTTTTGTTTTGTAGAGGAATTATTTTGTACTCACCTGCGTTCATCTTCCTTGTTTTGGATACTGACAGTACAACCCTAAACAGCCTTAAATGACTTAAATGGATTTCAAAGGGTATCCAGAAACAGTTGGTAAGGAATATTGCAGCAAGAATCTTGGCTGGAGTAGGCCATAGAACTTATGTCACTCCAGTCTTGTGCCATCTGTGTTGGCTTCCAGTTTGCTTCCAGGCCCAGTTCAAAGTCCTGGTGTTGACCTTCAGAGTCCTGTATGGCTTGAGATCAGTATATCTTAAGGACCACCTACTCCTGTATGAACCTACTTGACCATTACAGTCATCTTTGAGGCCCCCGTTTTGGGGGTCCCTGTCATCAGAAGCAACCTGAGAAAGGGTCTTCTCAGTCACGGCACCAAAACTGTGGAATTCCCTCCCTTGGAAGATTTCTCTGTTCCTCTTCCCTCTGTCATTGTCTTCTGCCAGTGAGTGAAGGCTTGTTTCATTTTGTGTTGCCTTATTGATCCTTCTGTTAGTTTTAACTGCTCTTTTATATACATAAATTGATTAAAAGTTGATTTTAAAGTCTTTTTAACTGTCTTCTGCCTTAAGGGCAGAATGGTGGGACACAAGTGTTTAATTAAATAAAATGATTAAAAAATGATGGGGCAGGGATATAATGGGAAACTAATCTGAAATATATAACTAGTGAGGGAGAGCTTTGAAGAGGGCAGTGTGGTATATTTGAGATCATACATGATGAGCAACAAAGAGAATGTCGTGTGTGTGTGTGTGTGTGTGTCCCCCCCCCCGTGGAGTTCTGGATTGAGGTGTGAGGACTGAGATGCAACGAGTGAAGGCCAAACAAAAAAAGTCGCTGTAGCCAAGACAGGAGATGTCTAGACTGTGAGCCAGAGTTTTAGCTCGGGAAACAGAGAGGGAGGTTTATATTTTTTGCCGGGTTGTCCGTGAAGCAGCAGCATTACTTTGTGA
Source organism: Gekko gecko (assembly GCA_029375565.1). Lineage (NCBI taxonomy): Eukaryota > Metazoa > Chordata > Lepidosauria > Squamata > Gekkonidae > Gekko > Gekko gecko. The sequence goes on along the minus strand of JAPDNY010000003.1, from coordinate 70,041,323 downwards.
CAATACAGGAGTAAAACAGAAGAGGAATCCTCTGTGTGTGTGTGTGGTTGACAGTGTGTAGTGAAACGGCTCGAGGAGGGAGAGGGAAACAGTTCAGTCTTGGACTGGAGAGCCAGTTTGGTGTAGTGGTTAAGTGCGCGGACTCTAATCAGGGAGAACCGGGTTTGATTCCCCACTCCTCCACGTGCACCTGGCTGGATGACCTTGGGCAAGCCATAGTTCTGATAAGAGCTGTCCTTGAAAAAGAGCAGTTTCTGTCAAGAGCTCTCTCAGCCCCACCCACCTCACAGGGTGTCTGTTGTGGGGAGGGGAAGGGAAAGGAGTTTGTAAGCCGCTCTGAGACGCCTTTGGGCAGTGAAGGGCGGGGTATAAATCCAATCTCTTCTCTTCTTCTTCTCTTCTTCTGAGGTAGTGGTGAGACATCCCGCCAGTAGTATCAGTTGGGGAGCTAGATGTACGTGGCTGGAGGGAGAGATATAGCGTTGACAGATATAAGTGGGTGTTTGTGAACAGATGATTCCATGAGGCCACTCAGGCAGAGTATGCAAAGAGAGAATAGCAGGGGACTGTGACATTCCCCAGTGGAAGTGCTGACGGAGAGGAGGAAAATCAGCAGATAGTAAAGACGTGCATAAGAACTGCCTGCTCCTACATGAACCTATTTGACCACTATTGTCATCAAGGAGGCCTCCTTCGAGGGGCCTTGCCTTCTGAGGCTAGATGGTGGCAACCTGAGAAATTGCCTTCTCAGTCACGGTATTAGGGAACTCCACCCCCAGGGAGATTTATCTGTGCCCCCTATCCCTGTCTTCCACCACTATGCTCCAGGTGGTCAGCCATGTTGGTCTGAATTTGTTCCACCAATATGTGAAGACTTTTTGTTTTGTTTGGCCTTCCCTCACTGAACTTCATGTTTTTGAATTTGGTTTGTTTTACATTGTGTGTGTGTATAGTGTGTGTGTGTTTTAAAGTTGTTTAAATGTTTTTGACCACCACTTAGGGGACCCTACCCTGGTGGAAAGGCAGCATAAAGATGTTTTATATAAATAATAAAATAAAATAAACCCGAGGCAGAGAGTGAAACAAAGAGAAAAGGAGGGTTCCCTGGTCTGGGCATTAGTTTTATCTGTATAATGCTTTTACAGGCAGTTACAGTTTCTGTTCCCTAACATGTCCTCTGAAACAAGCTACTCTTTTATTTGAATGTTCAGAGAAACAATTTTCTCCCTCTCCCAAAGTACTTGAACTTGGGGGCATCTAATGAAGTTGATAGGCAGTAGATTCAAGATTGACAAAAGGAAATACTTCTTTACTCAATGAGTGATTACAGTGTAGAATTTGCTGCCCGAGGATGTAGTGATGGCCACAGGCATAGATGGCTTTAAAAAGTGGATTAGACAAAAAGGGATTAGCGATGGAGGATAGGTCTTTCAGTGGCTACCTGGTGACTAAAGAGAACATCTGCACTTGCAGGCAATAAACCTCTGAATCCCAGAGCTAGGAGGCAACTTCAGGGGAATGTTCTGGCCTCTATGCCCTGTTGTTGGAACTGGTTGGCCACTGTGTGAGACATAACTCTGCTTATATTCTGTGTTTTATGAGTCTGCCCTAGGGTTGCCAGGTCTTATCTTGCTGCCAGTGGGTGGAGCCTTGCTCTTCTCTGAGAGCTTCTGTGTGTGCTGCACAATGACATCACCTGGAAGTGACATCATCACACCACTGACATCGTGCAGCAGCGCTCTAGGTTTTGGGCAAAACTCTATGGCTTTGAACCCAAATTTAGAAGAAGAAGAGAATAGATTGGATTTATACCCTGCCCTTCACTGCCCAAAGGCGTCTCACAGCGGCTTACAAACTCCTTTCCCTTCCCCTCCCCACAACAGACACCCTGTGAGGTAGGTGGGGCTGAGAGAACTTCTAACAGAAACTGCTCTTTTTCAAGGACAGCTGTGCCAGAGCTTGTGACTGACCCAAGGTCACATCAGCAGGTGCAAGTGGAGGAGTGGGGGAATCAAACCCGGTTCTCCCAGATTAGAGTCCATGCACTGAACCACTACACCAAACTTAGCATAGAGTTTTGCTCAAACCCTCAAGCATCGCTGTATGACATCGGTGGCATGATGACATTACTTCTGGGTGATGTCATTGCGCTGTGTTTGGGGGCATTTCTGGGCGGGGTTTTCCCCTGCTGGCTAGCTGGCCAGTAGTGGGGAGGAGCCTGTAAAAGTGGGGAAACTTTCCTGGACTGAAGGACTAGCAGCCCTAGTGTGCCCACATAACAGTTTAATTAAATGATGCCCTTTGGGGCAAGCATACTGTATTTTAGCTGCTGTACATTTTCCGGGTTGTCTGGCCATGGTCTTGGCATTGTAGGACCTGACGTTTCGCCAGTAGCTGTGACTGGCATCCTCAGAGGTATAACACAGAAAGATGGAGCACTCTCTGTGTCCAGGTGAGAAGAAAAATGGTAGGCAGGTAATTTATATCTACTCCAGAAGGTGGGGTAGGGCTGAGTCATTATCTTGTAGGATGCCTGCCTACCATTTTTCTTCTCACCTTTGACACAGAGAGTACTCCATCTTTCTGTGTTATACCCCTGAGGATGCCAGTCACAGCTACTGGCAAAACGTCAGGTCCTCCAATGCCAAGACCACGGCCAGACAACCCAGAAAATGTACAGCAGCTAATGAACTCCGGACGTGAAAGCCTTCGACAGCACACTGTATTTTCTTATTTTTCATGACCTGCAATATCTTAATAATCCTAGCTTAGCTTTTTGCACACTGTTTGCTACATCTATATGCTGACGATTGTTTTAAATCATTTCAAAATGGAAACAATACGATTCCATTCTCTGCCTTGCTCTAAGATTCACTGACAGTGCATGCATGCTTTTAGTGATTTAATCTGACAGAGAATGGCCATGAGTACATATGGACATATGGGACAGTAGCAATTTTCATAGAATAGAAACTTATTTGAAAGGCTGACCCAGCCCTGACCCAGAGTGTGACAATCAATGCTCCCTCTAAGCTGTGGAGTCTTGTGAGCAAAAATTCTACTTTGTGAGCTACTGGCATTAAAATTGTGAGCCAGCGATTTGGCTGCTGCATAAATTAACTTGCTTCGGAGCCATCCTTCCTGAGCTAGGACAAAAATGTGTGAGCTGGAGGCTAAAAAACTGAGCTAACTCACACTAACTCATCTTAGAGGGAACACTGGTGACAATATGTGTGGTGGTTGGATGCCACACTAGGGTTAGGGAGAATTAGGTTCAAATCGCCACTGTGCTAGGAAGCTCATTTTATGATCATGGGTCAGCCTAAGCAGTTGTCTTGAGGTCCTTGGAGAAAAATTGAGGAAATAAATAAAAAAGTAGGTCCAGATTTTGTAAGTGAAAGCATCTTTACTATATGCCTATATTTCTGTTCTAGATTTTTCTTGAGTCTCCTGGCAATGTCCTTGATCTTGTCTGCCTCTGTGGTCCGCGTGAGAGATGGGCTCCCTCTGTCTGCCTCGACTGACTATGAGCAAAGTGCTGGTGTGCAGGAATGTAGGAAGTACTTCAAAACTCTTGCAAAGAAACTCGCTCAGCTTCCAGATAGATGCACGCTGAAAGCAGGGAAGTATAACATAAAGTAAGTCGCCCTACAGGGTTAGCCTTCTCTCTGCAGACTCGTTCTGCACAGCTTCTTATGAAACTGCATATACAAATGGTGAAGAAGTAAAGACATAATGTTAAATTCATTTTTCAAAAGCAAATAAAGTCCTGATCTGGTTTGAACAGGCATTAATATGAAAGCGTTTTAATCTTTTTAACTTGCTTCACTATTGCTAGAGTGTCAGAGTCCTTAACTTAGTCAGCATAATACCAGGCCTTGTTCATTGAAGCAAGAATAGTATTTATTTTAAGCTGCAATAGTAGGTTACTGGAACAGAAGCATTGTTAAGAATAACTTGGTTACATGAAGCAAACGGTTATACCTTCAGGGGGAAGAATGGGGACCCCCCCCTCCGCCAATGGAAGCTCAGCACGCGCGCGGGAACTGGAGACAGTGATAATTAATGTAGTTCCCGCCGCCCCATTTTCCCAGCCTAGCTGTCTCTTGTGAAAGCGATAGGAAACTAACAGCTTGGCTCCTCCAAGGTCAGTGTGTTAGGTCTGGGTAAGATACGGCCCGTACGGCCAGGCAGTCAAGGCAGCTCCCCACATTCCATTCAAACAGTCCAGGTGCATAAATCAACACCACACAGTCCCATCCTCCCTCCCTTCTCCATCCATCATGGCAGGGCCACCTGACATTGAGTAAGATTCGAACCTTCAGAATGGAAATCAGTTCATTAGTCATTGCTTGCCAAAGCTGGTATAGCTGTCCAACGTGAATCACCATGTAGTGTTTGCAGCCTAAAGCTGGTATAGCTGTCCAACGTGAATCACCATGTAGTGTTTGCAGCCTAGTAGTCTGGGAGTGGAGATGCTTTCTGTTTGAAATATTGATGGAATGCCATGATGTCCCAGCCGTTAATATGGGGTAAAACGTGCTTTCAGAACAGGATGCAGAAGAGGTGTGCTGTCACCTAATGTATGATGCATTTGTATCCCAGCAGTTGCCTAGGTTGAGCATTTGAAGCTCTTTGGCAACTGCTGGGTATGAGGGGGGTTTACTGCCTATCACTTTCCTTGTCTTTTCCTCACAATTTTTTAAAAAAAGTCTTGTGAAATGAAAAACTCTTAAGACCTCAGATCATCATGTGACAAGCTGTTGAGTATCTATTGAAATTGCATTGTGACTTTTTTATCTCCTCATAATTTGTCAGTGCAATCCTAAACAGCGTTATGCCCTTCTAAACTCATTGAAGTTGAGGGTCTTAGAAGGGTATAACTGTGCTTAGAACTGTACTGTGTGTGGTGAAAAAAGGTTACAAAATAGGGCCTGTACTGTTTTCTGTGTGCACTGAAGGCTTTGTAGTTAAAGCAGTTGGTTGTACATAATGCTTGGCAGTATGATCTCTTTTTGTCCAACAGGCTATGAAAAGCAGTATTCCTTGTAGTAGGGTCTTGATAGTGTGCATTCATATGGCCTAACATTATATATGACAATGTTTAGCCATAAGGCCCCGTTGCATGGTGTATTGCTAAGTGGTTGTTTTTTTAAAAAGTTCAGATATCTCTCCCCCCTACCATTGCTCTTGTACCAAAAATTTTTCTTTTAAAAAATTGTTCTACAGAACATAAAAACAAACTTGCCCATTGTCTAGTACTAATATCTAGGAAAATAATTTGGAGCTATTTCTGGGTGTACAGTTGCAAAGGGGAAAAATCGATATTCAGAAAGTAAACTTGGATTATTGTTCTAATTATCTACATTTCTGTTGCTTTGACCTTTTAAATAAACCTCCTGCTGATAAATCTCTGGCAATTTAAAAATGAAAAAAGAACCTTTAAGGGTCTCTTTAAAAATAATGGTAGTGTGTCAGCTTAATTATTTTTAAAGATGTATGGCATGTACCTAAAATTGTCTGAGAACTATTGTTTGAATTGCATAGAAGCATTATGTACTAAAGCAGTGTTTTAATGGAGTGTTTAATAAATGAAGAGTGTAAGCATATGCCAGAGTTTCAATTAGCAGTGGGTAAATTTTTCAGCCTCTGATGACTTTCCTTAATACGATCTCTGGATATTGAAGAAGACACATCCTTACTAGGGAAGGATTTCATTCTCTGGCTCATAAAGATAATTCTGAAGAGCTGGTCAGTAGCTTTTGTGGAATAAAGCATATGTCATGTTATGCATGGCCGATAAATAAAACTTCCCCGGGGTAGGAGATGGCCACATACCCCTCCCTCCCGCCCACTGTGGAGAGATCCCATCCCACTTTCTTGCCATAATTGACACAGGGGTGTTCAACAGACATTGTTTTTACAGGGGGAAAATTTACTTGTAGCAATGTTATAGTTTTCTGAGGAATAGTAATATATTCCTTATATCCATAGTAATTTTACTTGTTAGTATTGCATACAGAACAACTCTTAAGCTGTGGATGCATGCATTTAATTTTGAAATGCTAATTTTCTTTTTAAATTGTAGTTTTATTAGTTCCTTGGGAGTGAGTTACATGATGTTGTGCACTGAAAATTACCCCAGTGTCCTCTCCTTCTGCTTCTTGGATGAGCTTCAAAAGGAGTTCATCACCACATACAACATGATGAAAACAAACACAACTGTTAGGCCCTACTGTTTCATCGAGTTTGGTAAGACATTGACCTCTTTTCTCTCTCCCCCCCGCCCCCAGATAGCTTAGTGTGTTTTAATTTTTGAATGTGTTTTTCGAGATTGGAGTGTTCAGTGTGATTCAGGTAAGGTAAACATAGCCAGCTTCTCTAGACCTATAAAACTAATTGTGACAAAGGTCTGGAAAAGAAGATTTTCATTTGCTTCCACTCCTTGGAGGCATGGGTTTAGGTCATTTACTCAAGGAATGGAGTTTCATATACAATGGAGAAGCTTCCCCCCCTTCCAGATTTTGTAGAAGAAGAAGAAGATAAGACATTGGATTTACACCCCGCCCTTCACTACCCAAAGGAGTCTCAGAGCGGCTTGCAAACTCCTTTCCCTTCCGCTCCCCACAACAGACCCCCTGTGAGGTAGGTGGGACGGAGAAAGCTCTTGACAGAAACTGCTCTTTTTCAAGAACACCTCTGCCAGAACTACAGCTTGCCCAAGGTTATCCAGTAGGTGCAAGTGGAGGAGTGGGGAATCAAACCCGGTTCTCCCAGTTTAGAGGCCGCGCACTTAACCACTACACCAAACTGGCTCTCATAGTGGACTGTTCACTGGTACCTGTTGATTTCAGGCCGTAGAAATGTTTGTGGATTTCTTAATTATTATAGCAAAAGTAAAACTTTTCTTTGCTTAGCCGTTTGTCTTTTCTTTGCTTAGCCGTTTGTTATTTCTTGCCATGGAAACCGTTAAGGCTCATTTAGTGAGTTTGCATATGGAAAGAAATTATTTTTTAAAAGATTAAATTTTGGTATTGGGGAGCGAATAAAGAACGTAAGTAGAGAAAGCCTCTGATTAGTGCTCCTAGCATGATCTTATTCCACACAGTTTTTAAGCAGAAAAAAAGATTTGACTTTAAAATCTAAAACTTCTTTTCCCATACCAATGTGCGAGTTCTGTCATTTTAGAGAGCATTTGTGAAAAGCACATTTCAGCCATTTCTTGCTAGTTTTGTCATGATAAGCTACTATTGTGTACAGGGGCCACCTTTAAATATGTCACCACTGCAAGGGAGAAGGAGCATAGCAAAGTTGTGACAAAGCAGGAATTCAGTGTTTGCTTAAATTGGGTAAAATCAGTAGCACACTTCTGGCTTTAAGATCTGCTGACAGTGGGTTTGGAGACATCCCTGCTGCTCACAGTGGCCTTCTTTTGGGTGGGACATATTCTGGTTATCTTGACACAGGCCACTCCAAAGGGTATTATTTGCAGCCCTTGCTGTTATCAGACTACTCTTGGAGAACAGGAAACCAAAGATAGCTTTTCCCATCGTGCGGTGGACAGAAGGTTTTTGACACCTTCCCTTCCATGTACAGCAGATGGCCCAAGGAGAATGCAAAATAAATTTAGAGGTTTAATAAGTTTTGTGGGTTAGAGCCAGTGTTTCTGTCCTGTTAAGGGTGGGGTCATCTTCCTGCACTAGGAGTGTTCAGCTAGCTGGAAGTGTCTCCTGCTATTGCAGGTCTCCCTGTGCTGATAGAATTCTTGTTGCATTCGTGGGACAGAAACATTGCCTCCAACTTTCTGTTTCGAAATATTTCAAGAATGTGGTATTTTGTTTGCAGAAGGAATTAATAATCATCACTATATCTAACAAGTAGTGACCTATGATAATTGTGGGAGAATCCATTACAGCTCTTAGCTTTATTCCCCCCATCACTGCTACCAGGCCTAGCTTCTTCCCTCTTGACACCAGCAAGTCCTGCACAGGTCCTGGCTGCCAAGCCCACTGAGGCTTCTTCCTGTGTCAGTGACCAAGCTGGTGAGCTCCCAGCTGCTGGGCCCACCAAGGCTCCACTCTCCCAGTCAATGGTGGTGAGCCCCACACAGTTCCCAGCTGCTAAGGCCACTAAGAATTCTCTCCCCACCACTGTCAGTGGCAGTGAGCCCCATGTGGCTCCCAGCTGCTGAGCCTGCCAAGACTCCCCCTCCCCCCCACTGCCCAAGTTGATGACAGTGGCAGCAAGCCCTGTGCAGCTCCTAGATGCCAAGCCCATTGAGGTCCCCCCCCCCAATTTATTTTATTTTATCAAACTTATACCCCGCCCTCCCTGCATAGCAGGCTCAGGGTGGCTTCCAACAGACATAAATACAATTAAAACCATACAATTATATAAAAACACAGTATATAAAACAATACAAAACACAAAGTGCAAACACACAGTGCTGGCGGCAGTCAAAATTCACTTCGGTGGTTCATTCACAGAAAGATTACGGCTTCCCAGCTGTTCTAAGATGACTGTCTGCTCAAGGTTTCTTATGGCATCAGCTAGATGTTAAAGTTCACGGGCCGGGTTCTACAGCAGCGGCAGCCCCTAATTGGATGCCTGGCGGAAGAGTTCTGATGGGCCCACCAAAGACTTTTCCACCATGGGTCAATGATGACAACACATCCAGCAGAGGATTTTATTTGGGAGGAGAGGATGTAAACCCTCCCATGAATTTTTTTAAACTTTTCACTTTTTTTTTTTTTTGCAAACCCAAAGAGTCCCTCAGATATCCTCAGATGGGGGCCACATGTTGCTCTTAGATATATAGATAGCAAACTAACTGTCACGGAAGTAAATGATGAAAGCCACAAAACTGGGTGAGTCACAGATGAAATAGGAGTCTCTGGCCACTATTGGAACTCGCCCAAGTATGCCGACAAATATAAATTAACCAAAAGTTTTCTAAACGACTCAAAAATGACCTGAGCTGCTCCAGGCGGGTGGAATGTTGAAAGCAGCTGCGTGGGGTGTGTGTGTGTGACCCTACTGACCCCATTGAGAGAATCCTGGAGAGGGAGATTTTAGTGGGTGAGTGGATTTCCAAATCTTCCTGTGCCCCAATTCTTCATAGACTTTGAGCTTGTTAATGACTGTTATTAGTTCTGATATTTAGTCTTTGAGAGAGTAGTTTAAACAACAAAAAGGCTTGTGTTAAAAACAGCCCTCTTTTTTGTAAGAATGTTTTCTGAATTCAAACTTAAACCAAATGCAGTGCATTAATTATATTATCCATACTTTCAGGCTTGCCAGTGCATGAGACCTTAGTTTATTCATAATTAGATTTCTAGTGCTTAATTTTTTGGTGCTGCAAAATTAATTAGTCCTTGATGTATTGGTGATAAAGCTGCAACACTTATTAACATGTTCTGAGATGAATGTAAGAATTTTAAATAATGAATTTAAATGTGTGTATCTAAGACTTATATTGCCTATAAAGCCATGGGGTCTCAAATGATTTTATTAACAAACATCTGTGGGGGGGGTGTTGTTTTTAATTTTGCGCAGATAATTTCATTCAGAGGACCAAGCAGAGATACAATAATCCACGGTCTCTGTCGACAAAGATAAACCTTGCTGACATGCAAACAGAAATCAGGCTGAGACCACCGTATCAAATTTCCTTATCTGAACTGGGTTCACCTAATGGATTACCACATATATCCCATAAGGAATACAAAGGTACTGGGAAAATATCTGCAGGTGAGTTTGTTGTAAGAAGTAGAAGGTATAAAAATTAAGTCTTGGAAGGGATAGAAATTGAGCCTCTTGCTTACATTCTTACAAATTGTAGATTTTACCTGACCTGTTGCTATTTTGATTGCTCTTCCTACAACTATACAGTCAACAGGGTGCTTAGCTCAAGTCCTTAAACACCATAGAAACTAGGGGTATGCACTCAGTATATACCAAGCTGAATAAATACCCGAAAAATGTCTTATTGGTATTTTCTCGGTATTTATTCAGCTGAATACAGATCAGAGACCTGTATTTGGCTACCAAAGTAGCCACACCTGAATAAAAGCCGATATTCTTGGGCTTTTATTTGGGCATGGCTACTCACTGAATTGTGCTGCCCCTGTGGTGTAACTCCACCTTTAAATGCCTTCTCTTCCCTCCTGGAGTCATGCTGCCACTGCAGAGTGACTCCACGAATGAAGGAAGTGATTTAAAGTTTAAATGCCTTTAAATCACTTCCCTTCACTCCCAGAGTCGTGCCACAGTGGTGGCACGACTCCAGGAGGGGAGGGGAGGCGTTTAAACTTTAAATAACTTCCCTTCACTCATGGAGTTGCGTCACAGTGGCAGCATGACTCCAGGAGGGGAAAGAAGGCATTTAAACTTTAAATCACTTCTCTTCACACATGGAATTGTGTTGCAGTGGTGGCACAACTCGGCAAATGAAATTCTCCATCATACTCTATGTGGACAGTCCCTGTAGGGTATAATGGAGCCAAATAAATTTGAGTTTCACAAATATTTACCCAAATACCAGTAAAATACTGATACTGGTATTCAGAAATATTCAGTATTACCGATATTTTCCATGTCCAATAGACACAAATTGGAAAGAATCCAAATTTTATTTTTGCACACCTCTAGTTAAAATCCATTCCAAATTCTGATCACTCCCTAGGGAATGTTGGGCTTAGACAGAAGAAACAATTTCACATTCAGCCATGAAATTTGCAGAGTCACTTCAAATGGAAATTAGAGTATGTTTTTAAGTTTAATCCATTTTATCATGTTGGATTTTGACAGGAAATGCTTCTACAACAGAAAGCTGCAATTTTAACACATACACACCCACCCACTAGGGGTTTGCATTCCGCATAAACCAAGCTGAAAAAAATAACTGAAAAATACCTTACTGGGATTTTTTGGGTATTTTGGGGTATTTTTAAAGCTAGTTTAAAGCTAGTTTTAAGTTGGGGCTGCATTTTGGCTGGATAGCCAAACTTAAAGGGCATTTAAAGGGATTGTGGTCCCTTTAAATGCTTTCTCCAAGTGGCGTGACTCTGCGGCAAGTAAACTCCGAAGGTGTTTAATGGGCTCGCAGTCCCTTTAAATGCCTTCTGGGTGAACTCGCCACTTCATGGTGTTTAATGGGACTGCGAGCCCTTTAAATACCTTTGGAGTTCACTCGCCATGGAGTTGCGTGGCTTGGAGAAGGCGTTTAAAAGGACCGCAATCCTGTTAAATGCCTTTTTACCTCCATTGGAAGTACCAGCAGCTATGCTGCAAATTTGATGCCTCTACCTCAAAAACAGCCTTCCCAGAGCCCCACATACCCCTGGATTGATTCTCCATTAAACCCTATGGGGACCATTGACTATAATGGTCCCCGTAAGGTATAATGGAGCCAAAAAAATTTGGGTTTCCTGAATATTTACAGAATCTGAATACCATACTGTTATTTGTATTCACGAGTATCAGGAAATACTGATATTTTTCGGGTTCAGTATACCTGAATCCAAAAATACCAGGTTTTTTATTTTTGCATACCCCTACCTCTGCACACTAATTCCTAATTATATGTAAAGTTGTACACAGATCAATTCCGGAAAAACAGAAGGAACACACTTTATAGAGTTTGCAAACAATGATGCTTAGACAATCCAGCCCCCTTCTCCTGGGGAAGCTGCCTTTGTCACTCCTGAGCTTTCTCTGATTTTATGAATGGCTTCTGATGGGCCTTTTTCTGCTGCAGCTGTTCAAATACAAACGCAGAATGACACCACTCTCTATATTAATGTTCCAGCTCATTAACTTCATTGTTGGCACCTTTACACTTGACTGATTTAAACAGAATGATTTAAATATGGTTCAGTGACCTTATTGTTGCACCCTCCATGTTGCCTAGACTACTGTGGATTTTGCTTTTGTTTTTTCCATATTCGGTTTCTGTCACTTGTTGTGGAATAGCGCAGTAACGGCTTGTACACACATCCAGTATGAATTGGCTGTCATTTGTGTGTACCGCTGGCTCTTCAATAGCACAGATGAGTCCCCGCAGAAATGCTTATTTCCAGCCTGCCTTTTTATTGTCATTATGATCGGTAAGAGAAATGTACGTTAGGTCTGTGCGTAGACCAGAGCATAAAGGAGATGGTGCTCTTTGTACCACTGGTAAGTGGTCTTTGTACCACTGGTAACCTAACTCTGTTTCTTTCTTACAAAGCAAACATCCTAAGGCTGTGATTTTATTCATGCTAACTTGGGAGTAAGCCTATAGGAGTTCTGCATAAGCATGTCTGGTATCAACAAAGGAGTTGCTGATTTAAAGTCCTGGAAGTGGATGCTACCTGACTAAGTAGTAGCGGAAGTGGATTTGTGGTGGCAGATGAAGTAGGGGATAAGTGGAATACCAACTGTGGCTGTCTTAGTGTAGAGCACTTTTTAAATGTTACTTGATATAGCTGAAAATAACTTCAGCACAAAAATTTAATGCATGAAGTCAGGCAGGAACACTGAGGCACACTTAGTTGGGAGCTCGTCTCCCTGACCTCTGTGGACTTTACTTCTGAATAAGCATACTTGTTGGGCTGTAAATCACTTTTTCAAGTTGTTGCTTCTGCTTTGCAGGAAGAGAGAGGCAAACGTTGGTAGCAGTGCTTCGAGAGCATGACTTCCTACCCTGTGGTTAACTGTGGGCTAGTTCTTTACTTTGTTCACTTACTGGCCTATTCCATCAGCCCTTGAGCCTAGTCCTGAATAGCTTGGATGCATTAACCTGAGTAAAGTTTTTGCCTCTGGCAAAGTGTGTTTCTCCCACTGTGCTCTGAAAAGGGATGCTTTATTTAAGGTCGTTTTTCTACAAGCAGTAAACTCTGAAGTGAGCCAGAAGTGCTACTGCTCACTTTGGTTAAAATGAAAAGGGAGTTACGCAGTAGCAGTGCTCGGCGAATAGCACTCTGTATTAAGCCAATGTGTTTTCTAACTTGTGTTGTATCATCTTAAGCAAAAAGACAAAAACAGCCCCTCTGAAAAATAGCATATGCAACCCCCCACCCCCTGATGAGGAAAATGTCTTTAAATATTTATTGTGTTTTCTTCTCTGTGCCTTCCAGCTCCTCACCAGCGACTGGAACCTGTGACGCTGTCAGGGATTGTTTCCTTTGTACTCAGTCTTTTATGTGGAGCTTTGAATTTAATTCGTGGCTTTCATGCTACAGAGAGTCTTTTGCAGGTAGGGTGACCATGTTGGTGGCTTTGTAGAAGAAAAATACGAGAAGCATTTCTGTATTTTATTTGAGAAGTTCTTGCAGCAGCTGGTGTAACTAAATAATCAAATGCATATCTTCCTTACATAACTTAGCCAAATGCTTTTCCCCTTCACTGAATGAAGTTTGGAAAGGTTTGGTAACTGGTAGCTGGCAGACTAGTTCTGGCCTCCTGAAGGAAACTCTCCATCTCACTTCACTCTTGTTGGCATATTTAAGTCTGGTCCTCCTCTTCTGCCTATATTGTAGGTAAAGTAAGCCAGAAGAGAAATCTGCAATGATTTATACATAGTGCTGTTGCAAAATAAGCCTTTAGGTCTCTTGAGGCCTGTCTGGTTGTTACAGTTACTGTGTGGATCAGAATTCCCATGGTGAGTTTCCCACCATCACCCCAGGCCATATTGTTTAGAACAGCTCATACGTGACTTGGAGCAATTTCACCATGAGTGTCCATACTTGTGATCCACGTATGTGGAATTCTCAGGATCCATGTGGTCACAGAGCAGTTGAACTGATTCATTTACTAAGTAGTGATACTGCTGGATACTGTGAAACTTGCAAGTGTAACATCTAAGGATGTTTTGAGACTCTTACACTAAGAAAAAAGATTTTGAATCATGTCACTTTTCTTTAAACTGCACTGCCCATTCTTGTTGTCTGTCTTCACTTGTGGGAATCAGGGAAACCCTTGCCTTGCCAATTGTAATTTTCTGAATCCCGAGAAATTTTAGGGAGTAGAGAGTAGGGGTGTTTATGGGGAAAAGTTGGCATTTTTTGGGTTTTGGGTAAACCAACGTGAAAAATATTGGTAAATAACAATATTCCCGAGTCCCAGTATTGGTATTATACTAGGGTTCAGGAAACACTGGGCATTGTTGAAAATATTTGGCTTGCCAATAGAGCGTGTCAGTTTCACTCCCCCTCCTCTTCCAAGAGGAGGAGAAGTGAAACCGACCCACTCTCCCTCCCCTGAGCTTTTCCAGCTGGCCTGCCCCTGCAGACTGACTGGGGAAGCGAAGACAGATTGGGGAGGCATCTTTAAATGCCTCCCCTTTGCTTCCCCTCCCCAATTGGCCCGCCAAGGCAGGCCAGCTAGGGAAGAGAAGAGAGGAGGGCTTGAAAAAGTTTAAACCCCTTCTCTCTCCATTGTACCCTGTGGGGCCATAGGATACAATGGAGAGATCATACCACTGCTGCAGCACGACTTGAGAGAGAAGGGGTTTAAAGTTTTTAATAACCCTTTCTCTCTTCACTTCCCCAGCTGGCCCACCTTGGCAGGTCATCTGGGGAGGGGAAGCGAAGGGGAAGCATTTAAAGATGCCTCCCCTTCTCTCTCTTTGTTTCCCCACCCAGCTTGCTGTGGAAGGCTGCTGGGGAAATGAAGACCGATCAGGGAGGCATCTTTAAATGCCTCCCCTTCGTTTCCCCTCCCCAGCCAGTCTGCCAAGGGAAGGTGTTCTAACTTTAAACACTTTCCCTTGCCTCTGGGGCTCGTGCTGCTTCCACGGCGTGACTCCCCAGCCAAGGGAAAGTATTTACTTTAAATATTTTCCCTTAGCTGGGGAGTTGCACCGCAGAGGCGGCACGAGACCCAAAAGGAAGGGAATTAAACTTGAAATACTTCTTCTTTACTGGGGAGTCATGCCACAGAGGTGGTACGAGCCCCAGAAGGAAGAGGAGGTATTTAAAAAAATACCTTTACTTCACTGGGGAAGTGCACCACTGTGATGTACCTCCCCCGTGAAGGGATTCCTGAATGAATACCGAATAGATTCGGCACTATTTGGGGAATCCCTATTTGGCCAGCTGAATCAGATCAGAGAATCTGATTCCACTTCTGGCATGCCTGGATAATGCCCAGAAGTCATTATTCCTGTTTTTGTTCACTTTGGCCTAATCCAATGCACATCCCTAGTAGAGTGTCAAAGACTATGATTCCAGTCTGCTAATTTTTTCTGTGTACCATATCCCATTTTCTGTGTTAACTAATTTGAACAGAGTTACAACCAGGGCTGAAGTTGAGAAGCTGGTTTTAGTTCCATAAGGCAGCTCTGGAAATTGCGATATTTGAAAAAGAACTCTTGTGTTCTTGAGCACTGAACATATGTAAGGAGTCTCCCCCCTCCCCCTCTTTCATCACTGAATAACTTCATTCAGCTCCCATACATCTAGGAATTGGGGGAGGGGGCCTCTGCAGCACATCTGTGATTAAGGGTTTCTGTATGACCCCTTTAATCTTAGGAATCCATCAGTGTTCTTTGGGTTGAGCTATTCCAGAAAGGAGCAGCCACCCAGTTTTCCCCAGTGCCCAGATTTCAATGAGGGTAGCATGAATTAGGGAAGGGGTTATGGCCATTCTTCCTCTTTGCCACTGACTAGTATATGGTGAGCAGTAAAGGATAATTATGGGTAGGTCTCTGCTGTTTTAATTTTGCAGGACAGAGGCTTAGTTGACTATGCAGTGGACTGAAAGAGTTGCTTCCATTTCAGATAGATTCTAGTACTTTTTCTTTAAGCTCTGAACTTGTACAAGATCCATTATTTTCAGCGATATTTAAGATATATCTCTCACAGTGTTTTGACATGGAAAGATGCAAGATCTGTATGGGGATGTTGCAACACCCCTGTTGCTTTAATGAAGACGTCCTTGTTGCCTTTGTTATATTTCATACTTTCCCTCTACTCTAGCAATATTCCATTGGGCACATAACAGAGAGAGTTATATTGATGTGTGCTCTGTAACTGTCACTAGCTTACGGTCACAATTTGTCTTTACAGTTACTATATTCAGTGGCAGAAGAACTTTCCTTCCGCCGTACACATCATTCTACCTGCTCTCTTTTGAAAGCCATTTTCATACCCGTCACTTTCACATATGCAGGAAGTGCCACCCCTACCCCCCATTGTAGCTTATTGTGAGAGTTGTGTACTGGGTTGCCACAGCTTGTGCATGTAGGAAGCCACAGCGTGTGCACGTGAAACAGCCTTGAAGCCATTAGAGAGCTGGACTAGAACATGGGTCTCCCAGGCACACACTGGCTGTTGTGTAATTATTGGGTATTCCAGATTAGAGGGAAATTATCATATAATACTTCGTCTTCTGTGAAAAGAATTCCAGTTGCCATTTATATGGCTTTTCTCTGTTTTCACTTGCAAGTTTTACTTTGTAGGCACTCAGTGCCCTCTGCTGGATAATGTTGTAGTTAATATCAGGGCTCTTTTTGTAGTAGGAACTCCTCTGCATATCAGGCGACACACCCCTAATGTAGCCAATCCTCCACGAGCTTACAGAGCTCTTCTTACAGGGGCTACTGTAAGCTCTTGGAGGATTGGCTACATTAGGGTGTGTCGCCTAATATGCAAAGGAGTTCCTGCTATAAAAGAGCCCTGGTATGATTCCCAGTATACAAAGCTGCTTTGTGTAGGGGGGGCGGGGGGCGGGAAATGAGAGTGTGGCTAAAGAATGCAAACCCTTCCCCTAGCCTGTTGCTTACCTCTCTACAGTCTGTCCCCAGTTTTGCTTCCTTCCTACATGTGAGTTTATAGTGAGCATTTATACCAGTGGCTCTTTTTCCCTAAAATTGGACCACTTCATAGGCAGTTGGAGCAGATGTAGCCTGACATCACATATGGTGATTTTTTTTTACACTGAGCAGAATTGCTAAATGAATTGTGATGTGTCTTCTCTGTTTGCTGGAGTATTGCCACTACCTGCTTTTTACTGCATCCTGCACATCGTGCCATGTATATGGACAGCTTGGCCGACTTTGGAGCGGAGCTAAGTTGTGTAACATTGGCTACTAAATATAGGCATTCACTCTTTATCATGCTGGAATGGGGATGTATTATCTGAATGTATGTCTCATTGAAAAGCAAATAGCATTGCACATAGCATCTGTGTACATATCTGATCGTTAAACTCATTTACTGATCCAAAGGCGATCCATATGCAGGAAATGCTTCTGTGCACAGATCTCCTCTTTAACTGGGTGAAAATGTGTAACGCTTTTGATGCTTTGAGAGATTTTATGATACTAATTGCCATCATCAACATAGTGGGCATGATAGGGAGCCCAATTCAGTTGGACTTCAGCCTTGTTGAAACTAGAGCGAACGTCATTTATGGATTCATAGTCTCTAAAATAAATGGTACAGCAATGAGTAAGAAATATGTTCTGTGGTATTTAGATACGTTGGGTTCGATCCAACACAAGGATCTTCCAGAGTCAGCACAAGGGTCCCTGATCTTGCCAGTTCTCTCTTCCCCCTCCAGCAGCCATGTCCAGCCCCACGAAAGTTTACTCCTGGGGTTGCAGAACCTTTATGGAGTGATACTACTGTAGGTTGGGAAACTGCAATGGGGGAAGAGGGCAAAATTACTTCCACTCATACAAGAAGCAAAAGGGGCTGATTTAATCTCCCCTCTGCTGCCCTCTGTCACATTGTTTGGTTATTGTGTCACAAGGGTCTTGTTACCCCAGGAATAAACTTTCCCAAGGTCAGAAATGGTTATGGTGGGAGGGGAGAGCTGGGAGATTTGTGGCTGTCAGTTCTTTTTGCTGATGGATCATGTAATCCGACTCATTTTCTGTACCTGATATTTCCTCATCCTTACAAATAATCTGTAGATTCTTAAATACAGAGACTGGAGCCATGAACAGACAGGAGAAATCTTTCTGCAAACCTTAAAAACCCCGGAGACTGGAGCCATGAACAGACAGGAGAAATCTTTCTGCAAACCTTAAAAACCCCGAAAACCTCAGGTCTGCAGAAAAATCTGAAATCAAATGGTGTGTGTGTGGGGGGGGTTAAGCGATGCCTGTAGCTGTAAGAAACAAATATCCTCAATGACCATTGCTTGGCAACTACAGCGATATTGCCAGCCTTCAAGCCTTGGTTTCTGTCAGGAAAAGTCAGAGTAAAGGGGCAGGGCTCCTTTCAGGGCGCTTTTGAGGGAGGACTCATTGGGGCCAGGCCTGCCAGGAACCATCGGGCATCTTACTACCACCTGACTTTGATGACTTAGACAGAAATGGCTGCTTATTATTGTTCAGAAGCAGCCACCCCATGAAAACCAGTGTAGTGTAATAATTAGAGATTCAGACTAAGATCTGGGAGATCCAGGTGCTAATTCCCACTCTGCTATAAAAGATCGCTTGGTAACTTTGGGCCAGTTGCATACTTTTATCTTAACCTACCTCACAGAGTTGTTGTAAAGATAAAATGGGGGAGGGGAGAATGGTGTAAGCTGCTGTGGGCCCCTATTGAGGAGAAATAATACAGCTGAAGATGGGGGGGGGATTATATGTAGGTTGGTTGGTGGGTAGGAAGAAGAGAAAGAAGCAGGGAAAGGGGAGAGGATGTGAGGGCTGCCAGGAGGAGGAAAAGAGGAAATAATGAGGGAAGGGGATACAGGGTAAAATGAGATCCCACCTGAAGGTTCTTGTGGGTCCCCCACTTGCATATTTCTAATTTCTGTAGCTGGCATCCAAAGAGCTTCTTCAAGTGCATACCAGGTAGGATCTTTAAATTTTTTGACAGCCAGTACCCAAGCCTTGTCACAAACTGAGTTTGGGAAGTCCTCTTAGTTTCAAATCTGGTTTGCCATTTGGCATAAACAGATTGCTGTTTAACAGATATGAGCCGAAACCATCTTGGGGTGCACAGAGCTCAGTGCATGGTTCTGTAGGCTTTAGCTTTTGCATATTTTCATTTTCGTTGAATTTTTAAAGTCAGCTGTATGGATGCTGTAAGAATATCTTTTGCATAATATGGAACGTGTTGTTTTGAGATTAATTGTCTTTTTGTAGAATGAAGGAGAAGACTTCAGCTACGTTATTGCTTTTTTCCTTGGCACGGCAGCTTGTTTGTACCAGGTAAGATCTGCCTCTTGCATGTTTAAACAGTCTTCAGAAGTCATAAACCATTCATCAAAAAGGTAAAGGTAAAGGTTTCCCTTGCTTGAAAGCTAGTCAAATCCGACTCTAGGGGGCGGTGCTCCTCTCTAAGCCAAAGAGCCAGTGTTTTCCAAAGATGTTTCCGTAGTCATGTGACCAGCATGACTAAGCGCCAAGGCACACAGGATGCTGTTACCTTCCCACTGAAGCAGTACCTATTTATCTACTTGCAGTTTCTTGCTTTCGAACTGCTAGGTCAGCAGGAGCTGGGGGCGGAGATGGGAGCTTGCACCACTAAGGTCTCAAACAGCTGACCTACAGACCTTCCAGTCTGCAGCTCAGCGTCTTAACCTCTGAGCCACGGCGGCCCCATTCATTACTAAGCTTTAATTCTATCCAGTCTCATATGTCTGAGTGTAGTGACTATTTCCAGTTTTCTTCTGAGTTGGGGTGGTAGTGGTTGCACTCTCTGCAAAACTCCAGTTTGGTTGTGCTTGATGTCTTTCTGTGGAAGATTATGGAAATAGTTTCTGGTAGATTGCAATAAGGATTTCCTGAAAGTTCAGAGTGGAATGCAAAGGGAGTTTTTTCTGGTAGTGGAAGGTGTGTGTGTGTGTGTGTGTGTGTATATACACACAATATATATGTGTGTGTGTGTGTGTATATATATAATATATATAATATATATATATATATATAATATATATATATATATATATATATATATATATATATATATATATATATATATATCTGAGTTAGTGTGATCTAGCTCACAGTTTTTTAGCCTCCAGCTCACACATTTTTGTCTTAGTTCAGGAAGGATGGCTCCAGAACAAATTTATGCAGTAACCAAATCACTCGCTCCCAACTTTATTGCCAGTAGCTCACAAAGTAGAATTTCTGCTCACAAGAATCCACAGCTTAGAGGGAGCATTGATGGGGGGTTGATTTTCACCAACCTCCCCCTACCACTGCATACCCCCCACTGCCTTCCGTGGTGTTCCTGGGGGTTCTCTGTCCTTCCAGAGCCACATTTTGGGGAGCTGGAATGGGAGTTAGGAAAGTTCCATTCCTTATGTTGGCAGCGCATGACCTTTGGGTCTAATTCTGGGAGTTTAACTCTCCACATCTTCTCACAAATAGGGATTCATTTGTCTGAATCATCAGACTGAAAGTAGTTGGATCTGATGTGGGCCATTTAATTGCTTCATGTACCACAGGAACTGTGGTCCATGGGAGGCCATATAACGTGGTCAGATTGGTATTTATGGTGGTAGTTAGGAGGCACGTTAGCATAGATTATTGTTTGCATTTTTGACCTGTGATTTCCTAGCATCTTAAAGAATCAAGGGACTTTAATTTGTTACATTTGTTTCATATTCTCCCAAGTAACCTTAGATGTGCGTGAGATATCTCATATTTATCCAAATTGCTGTGATGTCAGATAGAAACTCTTCCAAGGCCACCAGCTAGGATACTGTGAAGCTGTCAGTGAAGCAGCTAAAATGCCCATTTATCTTCAATAGTTATGAGCTGGGTTGCTCTGCCAAAACAGTTTGCTCTGTTAACTATGTGTCCGTGGTGCTCTGTCATCACTACCTACTGCAGGGCTCTCTTTCAGAGTCTGAACGTAGGAGTTAGGAGCTATGTTGGGGATTATTAGGAAGGGAATTGAAAACAAATCAGCCAGTATCATCATGCCCCTGTATAAATCAATGGTGCGACCTCATTTGGAATACTGTGTACAGTTCTGGTCGCCACATCTCAAAAAGGATATTATAGCATTGGAAAAAGTGCAGAGAAGGGCAACTAGAATGATAAAAGGGTTGGAACACCTTCCCTATGAAGAAAGGTTAAAACGCTTGGGGCTCTTCAGCTTGGAGAAACGACGGCTGAGGGGTGACATGATCGAGGTTTATAAGATTATGAATGGGATTGAGCAGGTAGAGAAAGAAGTACTTTTCTCCCTTTCTCACAATACAAGAACTCGTGGGCACTCCATGAAATTGCTGGGTTAGAACAGATAAAAGGAAATACTTCTTCACCCAAAGAGTGATTAACATATGGAATTCACTGCCACAGGAGGTGGTGGCAGCTGCAAGCATGGAGAGTTTCAAGAGGGAATTAGATAGACATCTGGAGCAGAGGTCCATCAGTGGCTATTAGCCACAGGGTATAGATGGGAACTCTCAGTCTGGGGCAGGTGATGCACTCTGTTCTTGGTGCTAGAGGGGGCAGCAGTGGGAGGGCTGCTAGTGCCCTGGCCCCACTGCTGGACCTCCTGATGGCACCTGGTATATTTTGGCCGCTGTGTGACAGAGTGTTGGACTAGATGGGCCATTGGCCTGATTCAACATTGGCTTCTCTTATGTTCTTAGTCCTGTTACGCTGTGCTGCAGCAATATCTACAGCTACAGGACATACTCCGTTGTTGTCACTAGTTGAAGACTATTTAAATCTATATTGGGCTGTGACTATTATCTCCAAATGGTCAGCTAATGCAAAAGAACAACTTGGCAGTATATAAAGCAGAGCTTCTAATCTGAAGCCGTACACGCTATGTTTTGTGTGTTTAACTTTTCTGAGAGAAGGATGCTGTGAGCAGGCACTTCAGCTGTCGCCCTCGGCATTTTGTATCTTATCAGAGGAGAGGCCTCTTGGCTGAGGTAAAATTAATCCAAGGAGTTGATGTGGTGCATGAGACAGCCTCCTTTCTG
This sequence comes from Gekko gecko, assembly GCA_029375565.1. Lineage (NCBI taxonomy): Eukaryota > Metazoa > Chordata > Lepidosauria > Squamata > Gekkonidae > Gekko > Gekko gecko. Next base: position 70,019,435 of record JAPDNY010000003.1, on the reverse strand, counting down.
TCACCAAAGAATCATCTTTGGGAACTGAACTGCAAGAGGGCGTTCTGCGTTTTCAGAATAACCTGTTGGTGCTCTGCCTCAAGATTATTTCCAGCCTGACAACTCTACAAAAGTCACACACAGTTAAATTTAAGGTTATGTGGTCTGACCCACCCCAACAAAGCCCCCCCCCCGGTGTCTCCTCCGTGCTGCCTAAAATATCCAGGTTAGAGTTTTGTTGCACTCAGTTGCAGCACACTAACCCACATGCTTCCATAGACAGAAATGAGTGTCCAAAGCCGTTTCAGAAGCCTTAGAAAAACAAAGAGAAATGTTTGCTAGCATACCAACAGATGCTGGCCTTGTGGGAATTCTGCATGTATTGGAAGGTAGGATGCCCCTTGCAGTGCTATGGCAACATGGTTCGTTATTTGTATTCCTAATGACTGTTTTCTTTTGCAGTGCTATCTGTTTGTATATTGCACTGGCTGGCGGAACATCAAATCCTTCCTAACTTTTGCCTTGATCTGCCTATGCAACATGTATCTCTATGAACTGCGCAACCTTTGGCAGATCTTTTTCCATGTGACTGTGGGTGCTTTTTCAACTCTGCAGATCCGACTGAGACAACCACAAGGGAAGTCCCCTGATTACAATGTGTGACGGTTTTCTTATGAAAGTGGTATCCTTGATCCCAGCAGTAATTCCTCTCAGGAATGAAAAGTTTTTTTTCCGTAAGAGAGAAACTCCCCATACTTGAAGGCATAAATGACTGGACAGTGAAATTCTTCCTCAGAAGAAGAACTAAAAAAGGATTTGGGAACTAATTGAGGGACAAATGAGGTCCTCCACTATGCAGGAGAATGTACCCCCAAGGGGGTGGGGGGACAAGTACTTTGGAGGGCAGCATGGAAAACTCCACATTCGGAACGATGAGAAAGCAAGAACGCGTACTGGACTTGTTCTGCATATCAAGTGATTTCTCCAGTCCCAAACCAGTTTTGCCTTTGTGAGGCAGTAGAATAGGCTGTAATAAAAGGATGGCATTGCATATTAACAAACTATTCAGTATGAATGGATTCCTAAATGCCAGATTATTGGATTGCACATCAATTTAATGGTGTGTGTCTGCGTTTTCCTTAATTAAAACCTCACCCTGAAACCATCTGTTCATGGGGATTAGCGCCCGGGCCTCAAAGGCCAGCCTTCTAGTGCTGAGTTAATTACGAATTGCTATACTTATTTCCCCCTCCCCTGTGCAGTTTGTTTTGAAAAAGATTTGGAAACTGACCTATTCTCTTCCTCCCCCCTCCCCCCACAGTAATATCACATTCTAACTTCAGACCTTTGATATCTAACGCTTGAAAGATGAAAAAGAGTTGGCTGGCAAGAAGAGGAGGGAAAGGGCAAATTTAAGAGGTTTCCCCCCCTCTTCTCTCTTTGATGTGAGATATTACCAGAAGCTGAGCCTCATGCAGGCAGTTGACTAGCCTGTTTGGGAGAGAGCCCCCTCTTGAGCAATTTTGGTTTGAATGAGATGAAGAACCCGGTTTGGGAAGACAGGAGACTGATAGCTTTTGATCACTGGAATATGTGTTTGTACACAGCAGATCTGGTGTAGGAAGAGACAAGCAACCTAAGAAATTAGGTGAGAGATGCAGTTTTTTTCACCTGCCACAATTGGGCGGGAGCCTATGGCATATGCTTCTTTAGGAAATAAGCGGTTCCTTTATAGAATATGCTACAATTACTTATTTGCTTTGAGAAATGCCATTTGGCCCTTTTGCAATCTCTATTCTTAACCAGAGTTTGTTTGTGGACTGAAGTTCTCAAAAATTGTATAGTATTCCATACAGATGCTTGAAAATGCTGGGTGTGAGTGTTTAGCTTTTCCTGGATTGTGCCTGGCATGTTAGGAAGAATTGGAAGGCCAGTCTTCCCTACAAAAGTAGTTGGAGGAGTCTCTAAACATTCGAAAACATTTGGGCTATGTGTGAAGACTGAGTAGTTTTCTGGCTATTCACAGACATCCCAAATCATAAGTTAGTCATAAGATTAGGAAGCCTCTCAGCCATTGCTAGGAGGCCAAACTGTACACTAGGGTAGAACACAATTGTTTAACCAAGTGGCATAGACTGCCAGGGCACAGTAAAAAAAATCCCAGCAGGGGAATTTTTTATACGTTGAATAATTTCACAATTCCTGACTATAAGGTCTAATATTTGGCTTCCAAAGGGGATAATCTCAAAAGAGTTGTGTTAGAACAGGGGTTTTCAAGCCACCCGCTTCAAGAAATGTTTTCTTTGTTGACTGGCCCACTGAGAAGATCCCGAGCAGCACGGGCTTGTTGCTTAACGGACGTTTTTATTTCTTTACTGTTGCTTTTATGGTTAATGTAACTAAGCTCCTATGCCCAATCCAGTTAATATTGTGTGTACCATGAGCTCAGAGTGTACTGCAGGTGAGTGGACTTCAGTTAATCATAGTCTACTGGACAACCACTTTGTAGAGAGCCTCCTTGTAGAATTCAGACCCCCCCCCCCCGAACTGTCAAAGAGATCCTGAGTATGCTCATGTTGTACATTAAGTCAGATTGGTCAGCCATTGAGATTTTCATTTCCAAAATAAGTAAACCACACTCAAGTCAGCCCACATCTTGAGCTCCTAAATCCTTTGAAATCCTCCTCTATTTATATATCCAAGTTCCACTAGGTGGCAATGCTAGTACACTGCTTGAATGGGAGAAACTCTATTTTGTGTGTACTGTTTTTACGTACTCTGGTGCTTGATGCCCTACACTTGTCTTACAGGGAGGGTGGAAGTTGCAGTGGATTGCACGGAGCAGGCAGCTGCTGCCCAGTCTGTATGCTTGCAGCAAGAACGTGAGCTATTTGAATGATGTCGTGGTGGGAAGCGCTGCAAGTTGCAGCCAACTCATGGTGACCCTGTAGGGTTTTTGAGACAAGAGACCTTCAGAGGTGGTTTCCCTTTGCCTTCCTCCGCAGAGCCACCCTGGTACTAACCAGGACCAGCCCTGCGTAGCTTCTGATATCTGATGATCAGGCTAGTTGGGCCATCCAGGTCAGGGTTAGGGTTAGGGTTAGAATTATTCTCTTTGCTGTGTGGCTTGACTGGTGGTGGTGAGACTGGATATTCAAGGAACACAGTTCCGAAACCATATCTGTTGGTTCTGGTTGTTAGTCATGTTCATTGCATATTTGCATGCAGATGCGCTACTAAACTTCCTTGAAAAAACATTTAAAACCTCAGCATTTTGTGAAAGCCAGGCTCTAGTTGAGAATCTAGGTTTCAAAGTGTATACAATTTATCTCTCTGAGAAGACAGAACAGCTTATAATAATCTATGCTGGCAAGAGCCCCAGGTTTCCTGGTGTACTCTGAGGGCTTTTCCCTTTACCAGTATTATTTTGTGAGCAGAGTAAGTTTTTTCCCCTGGGTGCACAAAAATGTAACCGTCAACAAGTATAAAATATTAACCAAAACATCTTCATAGTACCGCGTGAACCTGCGTAGTATCCGAAAGGAAGGTTAGCTAATACAGCCTAAACTGCATTCACATCCATGATCACATAGATAAATTTGGCAATGTGAAGAGAACTGGTTATTAAGAGTTTTGGATAATGATGAGGAATGTCTAAAGATAACTAGTTACACAGTGGTGAGTAACTATGGTAATCAATAGCTTCCCAAAAGTTCAGGAGAGGCAAATGAAATGTGCTTCCTAGGCATCCTAGCCCCAACCAAAGAAGTCAGTCACAGTTAACTCCCACTGGGAGAAGTTAAACAGCACAGAGTCCACCTGGGAACCCTTTGGATGAAGGGCAGAGTATGAACTAGGGCTGGGGTTAGATCAGCCCCCATGGCTTTCACCAATCACTTCTACATTTTCCTCTTGAATTTCATGCACACGACTGGAAGTCTTAGAATATGGTTACAGCTGCTCTACTAGAGAAGGCACCCAAGCCACAGATGAAAGTTGGTGGCTTCGTTTGTTTATCTTTGAACAAAACAACATGATGAGCTGGGAGTTATACCTGTTTAAGTCCTGTTGGCTTAAAAGATTTCAAGTGCTGGATTACAACTTAACTCAGTAAAGAGGTTTGTTGGCTGTTGAGGCAATTTCTAGCTGCTGTAGTTGACAAGAAGCCTCATGCATGAACTTCATAATACCAGTTTATTTCAGCATTTTTTTGTTCCCAAGAACGTACCGGCTGAGTGCCATACTCTCAAATGGAAGAGACCTGCTATCACAACGTAGCAAAGACGATCCTTATATGTGTGGAAGGGGACCCTGTGCATAGGCAGTTGACAGGTTCAGGTGTCCATCTGGGTACATTGCATTGCGCTGCTCAACTGGGCCACAAGGTAATCTGTATGTTGGTGCACATGATTAGTTGAACATGAGAGCTGTCGTTCTCCCTAAAATATAGCTGTATTGAACTGGGTATCAGCTGGGGAGAGTGATCCCATGTGAGAGACACAGATCACTTCCCTCTCTCCCCACATCAGGTCTTTGCACCTGGGTATCCATTTGAGTGTGGCACAAGGCTGTGCTCTTCAGCTGCACAAAATGCTCAAACTAAAAAAAAAAAAAAGCCCTTAAAAATTAACCTTCCGTAATGAAAAAAACAGTGCTGTTTTGGCAGAAGAGGAAGTGGCAATCTAGGGCACATCAACATTGTTATTAATTTAAAAAATGGGATGGATTTCCACATGAAACCAAAATTTAAATGTTGATGTTTCATGGCAGCGCAGTTGTGTTTTTGCACTTCTGTGGAAAGGCAAAGGAAGAAAGTTGCCACACATGCTTACCCCAACATTGAGGGTTCTTACAAGTCAGAGATTATCCTTTTCAAAAGAACCAAGGAGATTTGGAATTTAGAAATCTTTACTTTATGGGAAGAATTAAGGCACCATTCATGCCTACTACCTGAAAGAATGGAAACTGTAAGCTGAAATTGCCACCTTAGCTTATGCACCTGATAAGCCAAACAGATGTACAGACTGAGATTTTGTGGTTGCATACATCTTGGGCTCTGAGCAATTCTGCATTTCTCTTGTTCATGTATATTCCCCCCCCCCCCCAAATTTGCAGTGTTTGTTGTTACAGCCATTCCTTCAAATGAGCGTTCCATGTCCTAATATTGATGTGAAACCAAATTCTTATTAAACATTTAGACTGCTATGACCACAAGTTTGGTGTTGTAATACGGGAACTAAAAGAACAAGGGAGACTGCAGCTAATTGCTTAGAGCCTTAGTTGTAAAAGAGAGAGTGAAATGTCACACTGTGTAATGTCAGTGTTGCTCACATAGTGTAGCAATTAAGGTGAGAGACGTAATTTAAAAGTTCCATGTCTTCTGGAGCATAAGTGGATTTGTAATTGCCTTAACTCATCTTTAAACCAAAAGTGTTTCAATTTTAAAGCTGTGTTTTGTTGTATACAATTTTATTTTCTGGTCTTTTAAAAACCAACATATAATGAATAAAACTGACACATTCACAAGTGAAACAGTGTTTAATATAATTGTTAAATTATTTAAACAGATTGTAATTTCCATGGGAAATCATAACTGTATCAATTTTTGCAAGAACCAGAATAAAGAGTGCATACCCCTTGAAATGATCATGACACAGTCAACAATCACAGTCAGAGATACAGGCAACCGAAAATTTCATCGACAACACAATCGCGCAAGGCGGTCTGCTCAAATGTTAAGAATACACACTTCAAAGCAGGAGGTAAACCTATTTTTAGTTATGATCCTATGTTGTGATAGTAAATAAAATTAGGATGTGGTAAATGAATGTGAAGAGTGGAAGGTGAAGAAGAAGAAGAAGTTGCAGTACTGTGGAAGTAAAGACCTTTGCAAAATGGACACTTCAAAAAAAAAAAAAAAGGTCAAAAGTATAGTACAAGGCCAGGCTTGGCAGTTTTCCAGAAGTCACACAACCAGGGGTCATTTCGTAAAAAGAGGTGCAGGAGCTCATTAGCATAATGAGCAGGGGCACCTGAAGAAGACTGAGGTGGGAAGCCAGGCATTTAGATCCCCCCCCCGAGTCTCTCCGCAAAGCGGAGAGGCTCAGGGAAAGGAGGGCATGTCTCCCCGCCTCCTCTTCCTTCTCCAGTCAATCCACTCGCCACAGCGGGCTGGCTGGAGAAGGAAGAGGAGGCGGGGAGACATGCCTGGCTTCCCTGCTCGACCTTCTCTAGGTGGCTGCACCTCCGGGGCGCTCCGTTAGGAAACGACCCCTGCACACAACTATACTTTTCCAAGATACGCCCTAGTGGGAAGGGAAGTGAGTGCCACGGAAGCTTCATTTTAAAGCACTTTGAGGCTGCAGTAGTGTTGAGCAATGTGACAAAAAAATCTGTAAGACCCTAGATTTAAATTTATTTCTTTGTTATTGAGAAACACAAACCCCTGCCTTCAGCATTGGAAGCGTCGGGCTTATTTTAGGCTATGAAAATTCTGCCCTGAGAAAGGGAGGTGGGAGCATTATTAAAATTTGAATCATTTTAGAGAAAGCCAAATTTGCTATCAAAAGTTCTGTCCTATTAGAATATAAAAATATAATTTTCTAAAAAATGTTTTATTGTTTTTAATAAAATAGGAAGGGGGCTTTGTGTTTAAAAGTTAAAAATGTTTTAACCCGTTCAGATGTTTATTAACAAATTCCCTTAAAAAAAAACACAAGAATTATTTAGCAAGGTAGGTGCAATATCTTCAAATGGATTCATCATTTGTTCTTCCTTATGAGAAATATTGACTAAATCTTCAAACTGAAATCCACGCTAAGTGAATTAACTAATGGAATTTCACTCTCATAACCTCAATCCAGGAGTTCCAGCAATTCAGGTAGAGTATCCCATGGTACTATTAAGTAATGAACAGCCTTTCAAAAAGAGCTGATTTAGCTGTTCCTTGTTTGCTATAGATGATGAATACTTGGAAGTGGCTTTTGTCATAATACCTTTGACAGTTTAGGGATTCTGAGCACACATTCATCTCTTGCAAGCAATTATTGCCACATCATGAACGAAAACTTCTGCAACAGTGATAACTTTTGATTTTCTTTTTCTGTTTGTTTAATCAAAGACACCCTCCATGATTTCTACTAAAAATTTCAACTCTGAGCACCCCCCCTTTTATTGGACTATATATAGTTTTTCTAAAAACTGCCAAGTCTGTAGTTCAGAGAATAATGAAAAGGGGGGGGGAGATCATCACACCATTTTATAGCTTATGTACACCTCCCCAAATGCCTGTGTGTACACATCCTCCTTCCCCAACCTAAAGGACTGTGAGCACAGCAGAAAGCTGCTGCTGGACTCGAGAACCCATCGGAGCTGACTGAGCATAAGCAGAGTCTCAGGGCCCTGATTGGCTTAGGGGAAGGAAAGGGGGGAAAGAGAGGGTGCTTGGCTCAGCTTCAGCACCCCTTTCCTCTCCTCCCAACTTTTCGACATAGAAAAGGATTTTCGTGTTGGACATTGATCAGCAGGGAGGAAGGGGGTGCAATATCGTGTCCCTGTTCCTGCCCTGCTGAATATCGGATAGAAACTGCTTAAGTAAGTTGTGAGACGTGAGTGCACCCCCCCCCCTTTCACACAACGCTGCATCAGATCCTCATGCAGACAACTAATATATATAATTTTCAAAATATAGAATTTTGGTATATCTATTAGATCTCAGTGTTTTCTAGATTACAAAATATAAAAAAGCCCCCACACCAGCTTTAGAGGGATCTTCCTCCAAATATTTCGTGCCGACAGCTAGTCTTTCACATGTAAACGGATAGATGCCAAATGAGCAGGGCGATCTTTTTTATTTAATAAATATGTTCGAAGAGTCGCGTTTTCCGTGTTCCCCCTTCCTACCATCCGTCCCTCCTGATTTTTTTTAAAAAAAATAGGCCTCCTACATGTGTACGTGTAAGAGTAGACAGGCAAGGCATCTGTTCCATTTAAAAACATCATGGATGACGTCATTAAAAAGGCCCTCTGCACAAGGCAACAGTGGGCAGTACTTTTTAATTTTAAAAGCCCACTCAGAATAACTAGTAAAAGAACAGTGGCACATTTCAAGGAGCTGACAGCACGAATCAGAAACAGTATGGGAGTGTACATCCTTGCCAAAGAAATGCTGTTAATTTTTCCCCCTTCCATTACAATGAATCATACTTTCCTTCAACCAAGTAAAAATATTGTGTTACTTTAAATAAATACTTAAATATCTTATGTCCTGCGTAGCAGCGTCATTGAAGATCTCAAATCCTTGTCTTCATCTCTGAATTCCATAAGGATAAATCTTTGGTCAGTTCATTTGCACTCAATGCACAGCAGTGCTAGGTAACTTTTGAATTGTGTGACAGACAGCCCAAACGGTGGTCCTGGTTTTCTTCTTGCACACAATCCTGCTTGAAAGGCATCGCATGAAATACTCAACTTGTGCCTTGTTAGGTTCACCGCTAAACAGCGGATTTTTCACCGATTTACTCCTGTGTGTGAATCAATTGAGCCATCCTTGAGTCAATCTAGTCCACTGCTGCTAACTTGCTGAAGGGCCTTCGTTTAGGAAGTAGGTGGTCATTTCTCCTTTACCTTTAACCTTAACAACTCCTCTGCATTCGAGCTGATAGTTGTTGACTGATAAAACCTGATACATGTCTGTGGTGACCTGTGGAATTTGAAAAGGGGAGGGGCAGAAAAGAGCAAAATCAGTGCTGTTCTGGTAGTCCCACAGTGATGCTGGTATTCCTAAGCCCCACTGACATGATGCAAAAGGTACTCCAGTCCAGCTAGAGTGATACATACAAGGTAACAGGGTTCTGCACACAAATTCCCTAGCATATAGGGAATAAGATGTGCAAAAATGTTGGCTTATATGTGGTTCTTAGTGCTAGCTCTCTGGCAGCAGCACTTGAGGCCTGTATGGACTGTTCTCTAACTCTGGATCAGGAAGCAACGGTCAGCATTGTTGGCTGTAACAATCTTCATCACTTCCTGCAGAGATGAAGACACTAAATATTCCACCATACCTCTGAGACAGATAGTTTAGTACTGTAAATAGTGACAGCACCAACCATCTTCCGGATGGCTAAATGTGCACAGAAGATGTGGAGATGTGCACAAGGGGACTACCCCCACCTTCTCGTTATTGTATGGGCTGAGATTCATCCTTATGGGCTCTGTGCCTGTGCTGAACCTTAATTCAGAACCACTGCACACGCCCAAGGGGAAGGAGAGTCTGCTTCCCACTCAGTTCTCTTCTGACTGCCACAGCCAGAGTGGGAACATTCTGATGCCCCCAAGTCCCTCACACCCCGGGGACCTCCATTTTTGTCATGGCTTGTTTTCTTTTTCTGTACAAGTGTACACCTCCGTGTAGGCCAAGGATGGATAGAAGGAACCTGAATTAAACTGATATCAAAAGGCAAGGTAGTGGATCACAGTAAGGGAGAAAGGAATGCAGAGCAGCTCCTCTATTAATCACGCAAATACCCATCCTGAGAGGGATTCCCTTGAGTGCCATTTCCCCCCAAGGACCTCAGAGCCTTTTCCCAGATAATGTGATCCTAATTAAAGACTCAGTGCTCCAAAGCAATAAGTAACAGGCCAATTCTAGCAGTTTCCTCTGTATCTCAACAACCGGACAGGAAGATTCATGTCCTTCCCCAGTCATGACAAGTACCTGGTCATATCTGACTTCCAAATCTCCTGAAGGGAATGCTTTTGACTCTCTCCATGCAAAAGGAGAAAACTCCCTTCTACCATGTAGATAAAGGATTTCTTTTCAGGCTGGCTAATCTTTGAAAGATTGCACTTTTTATTCTCACATTCCAATGCCAACACCCCATTCCCTCCTTTGTCCTAGCAACAGGATATAGTTATTCCTTAGCCCCGCTTTTTGTGGCCAGTTTGGGACTCATCATGTTACCCAAATCTCTCTGTTGGCCCTTGGCTTTGTGGCCAGTAGGCTTCGCAGACCTGTCTCTGCCTCTCCTTCTACTACCTGGTCAGTTTCATCACCTGATGCTGCTTGGTCACCACTGAGGACACCCCCCCTCTTTTTCCTCAAAAGCAGGATCGTGTGTCTCGTCCCCCCCTTTAAAAGTTTTATCCCCCAGTAGGTAGGCAGTTTTTTTCTAGGGAAAGGGTTTTTTGATGTCATTTACAGCATCAGTTTTTCCTTTCTGTAATTTTTATTGCTGCTTTTTCTACATTGCATAGATTAATTTGTTTCTGTTTATAAAATAAAAACGCTGCTTAAGAGTCTTTTCCTAATTCTTTCAAGAGTAGATATGAATCTGGACCTTGGTATACACAGGCTATATCTCAAGTATATTAAATTATCGGAGGACTTCTGGTAGGGCGCAGCGACCGAGCGGGTGCGCTTCGGGGCTCCCAAATCGCCTGCCCGCCTCTTTGCTCTTTTGGTGCTTTCCTGGTCCACGGGGGCATCGCCCATCCTCCTGGAGGGAGGCTGGGTGGCAGGGGGCTTCACTCGGCCACTCCTTCGCACATGGCAAGTGCGGGGGTGAGCTGTTCTTTTTTTTGCCCCGAAGCAGGAGTGACTGAGGGAAAGAAACATGGCTCCCATGTTTCCTATTAGCTGCGGCCAGCCTCTTTTAAGGACTGTTTCATTTAGAATTTTTTCCTTGGTTTCTGTTTCGTTCTGCAACAAAGGAACTCGTGAATACGCAATTGCTCTCTTTATAATTTGTGACAACCCTCTGAATGACCCCCACAGGACTCTCTCAAAATTTTGAAACGCATAAGCGGCCATGGAAAGGAACGGAGTAAAAGACACGAAAATGGTGTTAAATGGGGAAAAGGAGGAAGGCTCAGCAGGAGAAATAGTGGTAATTAGCTTAGAAAGTACTGAATGTGGACATATAACTTCGGAACAATTAAAAAAAACCTTATTTAACGTGGTGCGGCAGGCAGCTGAGGACGCCTGCAAAAATATTATTAAGAACTTCCTAAATAAGGACCCGGACGTGGAAAGCAAACAGAAGCCGGAACAGGAAGAGAAGGAGGAGCCGCTGCAATGTCAGCATTCTGTGATTTTGGAGAAGAAACAAGGTGACTCTCAAGACAAAAATATGCAAGACGTGTCCTTTATAGAGATGAAAAAGCAACATTCCCAGATAAGAAGTGGTGTAAAGCAGTTTGTAAAGCGAACGAAGATAGCAGGATTTGCAGAAGGAAATCCCCGAAAGCAATTTAATGTAGGCACGAAGAAATGGGTTAAAAAGAAAATAAGGCAATTCTCAAAGAAAAAGATTAATGACTGTAAAGTACTGGTGATTGAATTGATTAAACAGGAAAAACAAAATAGAGTAGAAATACAGGAGTTTAAAGAGGAGAGGCATCAAGAAATGATCATCAAGAAGAGGGCGCTTCAGGAAACAGGGTTGCAGTTTGTACTATGTGGTTGTATAATTCCTTTTCTTTTTTATTATGAATGATTTGTGTCAAATGGACCGGATTAAGGTATTTTGATTCACTTTGGAATGATAACAAGGATTTCAGATAGGCAATTTTTGTGCAGTTTATCGGCTAAAAAAATCTCATGCTATCTTTAAAATTTCGTTTTTGCTGCTCTTTAAAGGGATTATCTTTGTTGCATAATATAAAGAAATTAAGTGCAGTCAGAAGAAATGGGGCAGTTTATTAAAATAAAGTGTGTGGTTAAAAGTTAACTTATACCTGATTTCAGATTATTAATTTTGAGTATTTGATTTGTGGATTATATGTTTGGATGCTTTTTTGTAAATGGTATCATGCATCCGGCCTGTCTTTGAAATTTTGTTTCCACTGTAGTTTACAGGGGTCATTTCTGTTATTATAAGGCATAGAAATGAACTAGGACTTAAGATCTGAGCATTAATTTGTGGTTAGAATATAATCTATATTATATATGATTAAGATCATAGATCTGTAGGTCTGGTTAAGGTCATAGATCTGTATAGGTCTGGTTAAATATTTGAAAACTTTTGTTGGAAAGATTGTTGGAAAGCTAAGTGGCGGTTGGTATTTTTTGAACTAACTAAAAGAAGGATACTAGGAAAAGTAATTACTGTAGAATTACAATGTAAGTCTGAGAATTTTTTTTCCCCGTGGGTTGAAACGTAGGTGGATGTATTATGAGAAATATTACCTGATGTAAAATGGCGAAAGATAAACAGGATATGAAGAAATATAGTTACGTTAATTTTCTTTGTTGCAAGGATGTTGTAAATGCAATCTGGGGGTGGGTATTTGTTTGCTTGCTTGTTTGTTTGTTTTTAAAACCAATAAAGAACTATTTAAAAAAAAGTATATTAAAGTATCCAAAATACATGTGTTTGTTCCATACTAGCAATGGGACAGCTTTGAATGCTGTAGCCCAGACCTGTAGACCGATTCAGGTAAGAAGTCTGAGAACTCTCAGTGAGCTTGCACTACCAGCTTTTTTACTCAATATTTCCCTCCTTTCCTCTTTGAGTTCAGTCAGGCAGCTTGTAGTACTCAAAGATGGGTTTTTTTGAGGATATTTTTGTTGTTGGTCCAGTCTGCCATGTAAGGGTGCAGGACCACATTTCAGAAGAGCCAATAATGTGGGAACAGGTTACCTTCCCTAGGTGAGCATGAGAAGTGCCTGTTTTGTTAGGGAGGTATGCCTAATGTTGAAACACATGCCCATTACCAAATGTTTATAAAACAGGCTGTCATAACCATTTGCCGTGACCTAGTGGTGTAGAATGTGATGGCAGAGGCTCCTTTGGGATTAATAGCAGCTCCTTCTACATGTCAGTAGGGAGAGGTTTCACATTCCACAATAAAATATATTTGGGCAATACTTGATTCCATCACTTCCAGGACATGCCTCTCACTAAAAGGTAGCCTGTGCATTGGTACACCTGCCCTCCTATGTTTGCTTCCATGGTAGTCAGGTTTTACATGAAACCACTTCAAAGTTCATTCAATAGCAACTCCAGCCCAATGCAATACGCTCAAACCATATTCCTGCTCCTATCACCACCAGATTGCAGTATGGTTTCCCCTTCACCATCTACAGCAAGGGATGCCTTTTCCTCCCACCGAGTGACTTTTTACACCTGGACTATAGCTGTTGGGGGGGGGGGACACGACACCCTACCTGAATAAGCTAATTTTCTAGTTGTATTTTTGCAATGTAAATATTCATAAAAGAGAGTCTGAGGAAGGCGGGAGAAGGAAATGGATGAGGAAGACTCACCTGAATTCTCTCGGGTACTCCTGTACTGTCCATTCGGCTGGCTACATTCACAGTGTTCCCCCAAATATCATACTGGGGCTTGCGTGCTCCTATGACCCCAGCTACCACTGGGCCAATATTAAGCCCTAATGGTCGAAGAAAAGAAAACAGTAAGAACTTAGACATGAGTGCATAAACTGCTTCTGCATCAATTTGGTCTCCCCAAAGGCAAAAACTGCCTGAAGCTATATCAGGGACAGTCAACTTATTTACTACTTAAAACTATTTGACCAAAGAAGTAGGTCGCAGATGTTTTAACTGCATTTCCATATTTGGATGCATGCTGTTAATGAAACATTCATGCATATAGGCAGGCATATTTACAGTGATTGGATCTGTTCCTTTTCTATACTGTTCTTCTGAAACTCTTTCCATCACATACCTCCAAGAAAGATCTTGATGACTGGTCTTAGAAATGAGAACCACTGAGGGCATGGACTCGCCAAAGTTGAACATCTTTTAAGTCCTTTTTATTTCAAAGAGACAGGCATTTCCTAAAATATCCCCTACTAAAGTAAAAGTGCCTAGCTTTGGCTGGATTGTGACATACATATGGGTTTTATTTGACTATGATCCATCACTTTTTCAAATTTAGCTCTGTGGGCTGGAGTTCTTTTTAAAACAAGGTTCATCGATTGCATAATGCTGCCTCACAGGATGCATGCCAGCTTTTGGGCAACCTGGTGCCCACCTGAATTGTCAAACAGCTTCAGAACTTCCATGAAGGATATGTAACAATTCATAATATTTAACAGACCTCATGAATCTATATTCTCTGCCTCTCCTTCTTCCCTTCTGTATCCAACCTTTTTTTTCTTGAGAAAATAATACAAAATAATTTCAAAAAATTCCATGAAGGAGATCCCACTGTCGTAAAAGCTCCACGCGTTTCCCCCCATTAATCAAATAGTGTTAAAGTGATCAGGCTCATCATGTGGACGGAGACATTTTCTCTGTGCTGATGCAAACTGGAGCGGGAGAGAAGATGCTATAAAAAGTGATGTAGGCAACATCTCTTTAGCCGCATGGCAAGTTGTATCTCAAAGTGATGCGACTGTTAGATAGTTGGACTGGAACTGGGGAGACTCTAGTTCGAATCCCCACTACGAATGGAAATGGAACTATAGGTGGTATGTGAAGCTCCTTGGATGATGGGCAAAATAAAATGCCATAAACCTATATATCTGTTTCACAAGAGTGCCCCCTATCTGCAAATATCTAAATCTGCAGATCAGGGCCACAATGACATTAAACAGAATTTCCTGCAAAATTGGGGCACCCCCCCCCCAGGTTTGCAGAAAAATCTGAAAACTTTTAAAAAAATACATGGGGGGGTTAATTCCCCCCCAAATAAAAAAAATACCCTTTCTTCTTCAGAGCTGGTGGCAGCTGCGTCTGGGAGCCGCTCTGGCCCAGAAGCAGCTTCCAGACACTGCGGCTGCCACAGCTGGTAAGGTAAAGTGAGGAGGGGGGAGAAAGAGAGATGGGTGGAATATTGACAAGGGGAGGGGAAAAGAAAGAGGGGACTGTCAGAGAAGGGGAGGGGGAGATTTAGGGGGGTAGATTGACAGAAGGGGAAGGGGAAATTGTTGGAGAAGGGTTCGGAGGCAAAAGTTGGGGTAGGTTATCAGATAAGGGGAGGGAGAGAGGAAGGGGACTGTCAGAGAAGGGGAGGGGACAGAAATAGAGGGGGCAAGCTGACAGAGAGGAGAAGGGGGAACAAAAGAGTGATGGGTAGGTTGATGGGAGGGGAAGAAAGGGAGAGAAAGAGGGCAGATTGACAGAGAAGGAGTGGAGGGTAAAAGAGGGGGTTTGGTTGACAGATAAGGGGAGACTTTGAAATCTGTGATACTTCAGTTTGAATATCAATCCCCCCACGCTGTGGAATTACTTTTTAGAACTCTGGATTAACCTTTATTTATTAACCAGGCATCTACCTTTATGTCTAGAAATAACATATATCTAATTGTGCACCAAGAGTCGTCAAGTTCTTCAATCAAATATTCGTCAATAAAAGGATCTGAAATGTGGTTCTTTTGCTCAGTTTACATGCTTTATTCTGGATCTTCTGTTTGAATAATAAGGGACAAGGGCATCTCCTCACAAAGCCTGAACACGAGGTTTTCCTTGCCACACAGGTGGCTGGCACTGTCAACTTTGACAGGGCTGATCATATGTTTGAAGGAAGAGATGGGCACTATCATAACAGACCGGATAGCCCTACATGCTAGATTTAGAGACCCAGAAGGGGCTGGGAACCACTGGTAAAAACACTAGGATATAAGTGTGAATTACATTTGCTGGATTAACTTGGAACTATTCTTGTTCACTCTTTCCCACCAAAAGCGTACACCTCATCACTATTTATCCACAGTTAAGGCCTTTTTTAGACTTGAGTAAAATAGCCTGACAGGTTTCCAACAGCACAGAAGACTAATAAGCAGTTCTAATGGCTGTTGTCAACTACTGCGGTAAACAGAAAGTTGAGCTTTGTCTCTTGATTGGCCTTTACCCTTTCCACTCTGTGTACCTACACACACACACACACCCCGACAATGCCAACTAAATGCAGATTTAAAAAAAAAACGACTTTTTCATCTGACTGAGATAGCACCACTGATTTTGTGACAGCTAACTATAAATATTTGCATTTTTAAGCATATGGGATGGCCACAGAGGGTGAATCCCAGGAACGAAAACCAAAACTAGGGTGTTTACCTATCTTCATCTGGAAGTTGTTGAATGAATGTTCATTGATGTATTTCATTTGGTCCATTAACCTCATTGCAAAGTCAGCCAAGGCCTTGATGTGCGTTTTACCCACTTTGTCATAGGTGGAATCGTTAAGGCCCGAAGCAGCCATGTACGTGCTGCCGATAGTCTTGATCTTTTCCAGCTGTCTAAATTGGTCTTCACTTATTATCTGTATGGGGGGAAAGGGAACAAACCTACTGAAAAGGCTTCGTGCAGCAAGTAAACTATACATTTGCTGGGTGAATGACCCACTTAAGGCCCAGAGAATATGACACACTGTAGTCTGCAGGTTGCACGACTCTCCCTGGCGGGTCTCCTAATAAAACAGATTTTTTAAAAATGTGTGCAGTATGTTTTGATCCTGCAGAGACAGGACGGTGAGGAACCTGAGATCTCGGTGCTGTTTGGCTTTCCACAAATTCATGCCTCTTCAGAATGCTGAGGAAAGCAAAGTTAGATTTTATGCGGAGAGAGTAAAAGTAAGGGTTTTAGCAAAACTGCAAGAGAACAAGATATTCCCTCATGTTAGGACTGAAACAAGCTTGAGCACAGCAGATACCTTTGGTATACAGTCGTATCGGTATTTGCACCTCGCTCTAATCAGCACTGTGGTCATATGAAAGGTGAATGGACTAGGGAGTTGGCATGTTTCCTTCCCTTGCAACCCTTTTCCATGGCATCCATTGGCCTTTTTTAATAATAAAAGCCACAGAGACCATAACACGCAGGCTGTAACTACTAACAATGGAGGACGTGACATTTTCCTAGCACAAGGCCAGCAAATACTCACGACCCTGTAGTGATATTGATCCACGGAAGCAGGGTAGTCTTTGCTTCAAATGACTTCCTATGGATCAGTAAATCCACTGAACTGTGAACTTTTTCCTTAAGGCCTTCGAAACAGCTTTTGGGACCCCAGGAACAACCTCGGGTAAACAGCCTCTTTATTATGGTAATACATGAGAAGGGTATAACAGTAACTTTGAATCAGTTTATCGTGGAGCGGAATTGATAAGAGAATAAGTGGAATTCTAATTGATAAAATCAATCCAGCACAGAAGTGGTGTTTGAGGTGTGTTGCGTGGATCACGCCAAGAGTTTATCTCCTACATCAGAGTGGGAGGGCTTCTAGTGGCCTGGCCCCACTGCTGGACCTCCTGATGGCACCTGGTATTTTTGGCCACTGTGTGACAGAGTGTTGGACTAGATGGGCCATTGGCCTGATCCAACATTGGCTTCTCTTATGTTCTTATGAGAGACAGACCAGCCTAAATCCGTACTGGTTTCCCTTTAACTTACCTCATCAAAGTCTGCAATGATTTCGTTGAGGAGCCTCAGGCATTCCACCCCTTCATTGTTAGCCTCAAGCTCCACGTAGAATTCTGAGAAGTTGCTGATGGAGGCAAACATGACAGCCACGCACTCGCACGACTGGTAATACAGCTCATCGTTGCGTCGCTCCTGTGCAAGAAAGTGGGCCGCTACATCCTTTGGCAAGATGTTATGGAGAAGGCGTCGGTTGTAGGCCTGCAATTCCTCCATTTCCTCCTTTTCTTCAGTAGCCTGTTTTTACGAGAGAGAGATGAGTTTGCAAGTCTGGTCTTTTCGCAAGGCAAACAGGCTGGAAACGAATACTAGTCTTAAGACAGAACGCATCAATAATACAGTATGACAGCACACAAGCAGAGCCGTATTTTAAGCATGCTGTGTTGCGAAGAGACAAAAGAAGACAGTGGCTTGGATGCTTTACCTTTGTTCTGCATGTGCTTCTCTCCAGGCGTGGGGGAGGCAGTCCTTCACCCATGGTGCTTGGCACTTTGTGGCTCCCTGAAAAATACTGGTATTGCCCAAACAGAAGTGCCAAACAGAACCCAAGGAAGTGAGCTCTGCTGTAAAGGTTTGCCTCCGCAGTGTTGGGGAGATGCACGGGTGGAACAAAGAGACAGGATCCAGGTCACTCTTTTTTTTGCAAGCCTGTTCAGCAGTCCCCCCAAACCGGGGATTTCCCATCACTATTTCTAAAAATGCCTGCTGAAGTGTTAGAACTGCCCTCTGCTGCAACCGTCCTCAGAGGCCGAGCCAAATCTTCATTGTGATTTTGTTTACTGACATTCACAGACATCGTCTGACCAGGTTAGCACTGTGATATCACACCATTGCCTACTGTATTCCCCACTGGATGGGATCAGCCTTGTGACTAATTCAGAAAAATGGAGCCGCAGTAGCAGTCAAGAGGGGACATGGTGCAGCCGCAGGAATAACAATGACGGAAAATGACAGAAAACAGTGGAATAGTCACAAAAATTTAAAGGATAAATAATCTACTTTCAGTAAAAGAATGTGAACACTTGAATATTTCACGCATCCTTCATACTACGCTCTGATGAAATATTGGTAACAATTGGAATAGAATTCTATTGAGTACTGCCATTAATATTTTAAAATCTCTAATAATAAATATTAGTAGACAGTAGAAAAACTCTTCTGAAATCTTTCCTGCTTGGACCTAGTTAATGCTTCGAATAAAATCTACAAAGTTGGTGCTGATGGGTCACTTTATTTATATTTGACATTTATACACCCCTTTCTCACACAAGTGTGCTCAAAGTGGTTTAGCAAGTGAGAAAATCGGCCTGCAAATGAAGTAAATAAATAAGCTACAATCTTAGATAACACACCTACCAAATGAGCCAGGCTTCCTTTACATGATGCGAGTAAAGATCCTCGAATGATATTGTAGAAGGATTCTTTTGTGTCTGAGCTAATTCATGAGCCCAGTGTTACCATGAAGTAGCAACCCGAACAGCAGCTCTGATTACATAACAGCACTTTGATAGTCAGAAACAACCACACACCTGAAGTTTCCAAAGGAAATCAAGCCTTGCTGTAGATTCCACCTGCTGAGCATGGAGGTAGACTGCCAAGACAAACACTGTAATGACTACAGGAGTCACAATTTTCAGGGCCACCCTGGACACCCCTGCGGGACTACATGGGAACAGAGAAAGTACACAAAACAGTGAACATTCTACATTGTTGGTCACTCGGCTACAGCAATACACTCTATATGACGTAAGCAGCTTACAGCTGTTTATTTTGCAACAGGTACAGTATGGGGATAAAATCTAGTTGACAGTCAGTAAAATTCACTTATCCTTTCACTCTGTTTGACACATCAATTAAATTTCTTTTTCGTGCTTCTGCATTTGATCCAGCTGGGCCGTTAAAATGCAAGTGATCCCTTTTCAGTTTTACAGTTACTGTAGCAAGGTGCGTGTAAACCAAGGAACAGCAAGACAGACGGCTAACGCAGCTAAGGCATTGGGCACAAGACCAAGAATCAGGTACTCTCTTTCTCCAGGCCTGGCAGTTAGAAAGCGCTGTGAAGTCACAGCTGACTTACGGCGACCCTGGAGGGCTTTCCAAGGCAAGAGACATTCAGAGGCAGCTTGCCATTGCCTGCCTTTGTGTCACAACCCTGGTATTCCTTGGAGGTCTCCCATCCCAATACTAGCCAGGGCCCGACCCTGTTTAGCTTTCAAGATCTGATGAGATCAGGCTAGCCTGGGTTACCCAGGTGTGGGTTACCCACTTTTCCCACTACCCCATTACAATTAAGGGCAGTATTGGTAGTGTTAACATTAATAGTTGGAAGCTGGTTTCAGATCTTGGTTTTATTGCAATCCTGCTTAACATTAACCATGAGAACCATTAAGAACATTGCCCCACAATAGATACCTAATTCCCAACTTAGCCAGCATGCTGGCTTTTTAAAAAAAAATCCACGTGATGGGGCTACCTGGGAACTGGGCTGATGTTTCTGTAAACCTAAGGGAATCTCCACATTTGTAGAAAAATCTAAAAAGTGGCAGGAGAGATGTAAGGGGGGGATTAACCCACCACTAAAATTGTTTTTGGATTGCTGAGGCAGCCCAAAAAGGCACCTGGCTTTTGTAGTGGGTCACAAGGACCATCCTAGCCTCCACTGTGGAACTTTACAGAAAAGAGAAGGGCAGTAGAGCCCGCAGCAGATGGGTCTGGAACCTAGTGATGTAATTGCCGAGGCCGTGGCTGCAGCATCAAAACTGTGCAGCTCTACCACATGATGATGATCACGGGTGTCTAGGGTGCTCTACTGCTGGTCAGTTCCAACAGTTCCAAGTACCCCCACCCCCACCAATCAGCTGGCTGGCCTGAGTAGGTGAGTGGGCAGGAAGCAGGGAGAGGCCACGGGGACTCTGAGGGGGAGGGAAGGAGAAATCGGTTGGAAAGGGTCAGCTGAGGGAATTGAAAAAGGCACATGGGAGGGAGGGGAAGGAGAAACAGGCCAGCAAAGAGGACCCGAAGCCAAAGCAAACAGGGAAAGGGACGAAGAGGCAAACAAGCAAGCAGAAGAGTATAGGGTGAGTCGCCCACTTGTAATCCTTAACAAGCAAATGGAAATTTACATTTCACAAATAAGAAATGAGGGCGTGGATGATCTTGCAGCCCACCCCAGGTGTCTTAACTGGTTAAGGAATTGGCCTAAGAAAACAATGACTGGATGTAATTGGCATTTGAGCAGGCAACTTCAAAGTCCCCTCTCTCCAGCAGGAACTCACCATACTCCGTTCCATGTCTCATTTGAAAATACACTGCAATAACAAAAATACAGATTTTAGACAATGTATACAAGGTTTTTAAGTACCTTTTCAAATAATTTGCCATTTTATTTCTCCCCCCCACCTTAAATGTTTAACATTGTCCCATAATTCTTCCTATTCTAAGTACGGATGGGTACGAACCTACCCATGATGACCCTAAATTCGTGACAAAAATTGCCCGGGTCATGGTTCACAAACCAAGATCTATGCAATCTCACCTCCTCAATGACCCCCCCACAACCCTCCATGTGGTTTTCAGAGATTTGGGTGTCTCGTGGTGGGGCGTGTCGGTGGCATCCATGGCATCCATGCTGGCGCCAATCAAAGCAATGGGAGGGGTGGATTTCTGCAGCTCTGCATGTTAATTAGAGACAGAGAGGGAAGGGAACTGATAATCAAAGCAAGGGGGGGATGAACTTCTGAAGCCCTGGAAGCACCAATACTACCACTCCAAAGCTTGACAGGCAGCACTGGCCACCAATAAGAGAGCTCCCATTCTGGTCTATGGGAGCACAATGATATACCCCCAGCTCACACACAGCCGTTGTTTTCTGTCAGCAGCAGTGTTAGTTAAAGACAGAGAGGGAAGGGAACTGGAAGTCATTCCTCCTGTGAAAAGTGAGGTTGGGGGTGTTTAGTGCTTGCTTACTCAGGGCTCTGAGCCACCTGTCTCTCTGCTAATGCTGGGCAGTTGGATTGCACTTTTATGAAGCTCAGAAGTGCTGTACAAATGGCTGAAAGACTGTGAAGGGTTAATTCTTCACAGAAACAGCCTTGAGTGACAAGCTACTCCAAGCAATCAGATTGGTTAGCAGCCTGTCACTCCAGTCTCTCTGTTTCTGGGAGGGATTAACCCTTTACAGCCCTTCAGCCGTTTGTACAGCACTTCTGACCTTCTTCAAAGTGCAGTCCATCGCAATTGCCTTGCCTTCATACTTTTTCTGAACACCTCTGCGAGTTTGATGCCTCTAGCTTGCAGGGGGTCCATTCAACACACTCCTGAACCTGTGGCTGTGATTTCTCCAGAGAGTTCTTTCCTGCTTTGGGGGGCTGTAACTTGGCCCCCCTAAATCCAATCCTCACCAAACTTGGAGGGCAGGTAGAGGAGAGGCAGCTGGAGATTTACTGTGAGTTTGGCATCTCTAGCCTGCAGGCGGGCCCCTTCTACCACATCACCAACCTCACAAAACAAACCAGTTCATAAAGGCGAAGGTCCATGAAGGTTTGTGGTTCATGTGGCCCCATCAACCATGAGAAGAAACAGACATCCATTTTCCTGGTTTGTGCCCATCCCTAATCTTAAGAGTGTAAATTGTGAGCCAGAAATATCCCTAGGTCAGATCTCACTTGCTAGTTTACATTAGTACTCCATTATTTTTTAATTTTTTCAGGCCTCCTGTCTCCAATATGGAGATAATACTTTTTTTTTTTTATAAAACTCTCCTAAAAAGGAGAGAAGTTTATTCTTTTCATATAAGAAAAAGGGAGGGTATATAGATGGATTAAGAAAAAGATGTGAGTGAGTATTCTGTTAGAGAAGGTTAGTTTTAGTTAATATAAATACATTTTTGACATTCACCGCGGTTGAAGAGTCTTTTTTCAGTTTAACAAACTTCAAAAAAAAAGTCTCTGTTAATATGGTTAGTAATGTCCATTGGGGTTAATAATTATTCAGTTCCATTCTGGCGTTCTGTGAACAATTACTTCTTAGGCAGTCTCTTCTTAGTGTCCCTTAAGTTATATGATGGGCCCACTTTGGCTTTCGCGGCTCCCGCTCCGGCACCTCCATCCTCCGGACCGCTGTCGTCTTTGCTACTTGAGTCTGTCCAAGTTGCAAGTGCTGCCTCTTCCTCCGTGCTGGCGTGTCTCTTCAGAAATTCTTGAGCTTTGAAGATGGAGTCAATCTTCTCTTTTTTATCCTTATACTTAAATTCCAGTCCTTCAGGAAATCTCCATTTGTAAACCACCTGATTTCTTTGCAGAAAAGTGGTCAATCCTTTGTATTCTTTCCTTTTCATACGAATTTCATAAGGCACATCTTTGAGTGTTCTTACAGTCTGCTCTCCAATCTTCAAGGGCACCGCTGAAACTACCCACAAAATCTGATCTCTCGTACGCTGCTTAGTGAACTTGACAACAACCTCTGCTGGCAGATTATTTTTCTTTGTAAAGGTGGAATAGGCTCTGTAGGCCAAATCCATCTCTTCTTTTAATTCTCGCTCTTCTCTGCCAGTTACTGATGCCAAGGCCTTCGCTAGTGTCGATCTGAGATCTTCTTTCTCTTCTTCTTTAATGCCCTGGAAGCGGAGGGTCAGATTGGATTTTTCCATCTGCAACCTTAAGATTCTTTTTTCTTGTTCATCCTGATACTTTTCTAATTTGTTGACCCTTTTCTTTATTTTTCTTGTATCTTCCGTCGAGACCAGACATTTTTGTGCGATCTCCTCCATCTTCTTAGAAGTTTCTGTTAACTGTTTTTGTTGACTGCTGAGAACACCTTGCATGCTTATTAAAGTTTCGTTGATTTTTTGCATTTGATCCAGCAGGGGGTGCAGTAACTCGCCTTTCTGTTGATTGACAGCAGGCTCCGAGGAAGGATTGCCCGGACCGGAAGTCCCTCCTCCCTTCTTTTCCGGTTTAAGTGGGACCTTTTTCATGGCTGACATATTTCACGTTTGTTTACTTTTCTCAAGTTCACGTCGCGTCCCTCAGGAAACTCGCTGATTTTCAGTTTCAATAAAACCCCAACGGTACAGTCACTAGCCTTTCTTCCTTTTCGCCCCCTCTACTTTCCTTTTATAAGTCTCGCTTCTCGATGGGGGGGGGGGATCGCCCTCCTCCCTCCGCTTGTTCGCTTATCGGGGGAATCGATTTTGCGCTTTAATTCAGACCTCCAACTCACGGTTTGATGTCAGTTCTTCTTTTTATGTTATTCCATGCCGCTTTGCCTCACTCCTGGAAATCGGTGGCGTTGCTAAGTCCCATGCGGGACGCACTACGCAGCGGGGCCGATTGGGGCGGGGAGAAAGCCTCAATTTCCCAGCTATCTGCCGGCAAAGAGGCTACTCCCCAAGCGCCCCCGGTTCGGAGCCTTTAACTAAGGCTCACTAGGGTCCATCGCATAAGCAAGGACCCCCCCAACCGCGTGCGGGCTAGCCTCCTTCGGGAGCGTCCCGAAAGGTGGCCGCCATTCGCTCCGCCGAAATCGAAAGTCTCCAATATGGAGATAATACTAATCTACTTTACAAGGGTTTTGTAAGAATAACTGGAAATTGCATACGAAGCACTTCAACACTAAAAATGTGCTATATCATTGCTTTCTTCTTTTTATTATTAATAATATCTGCAATGTTTTTCCCTTCTTTATCAGTCAATTCACTTTCTGTTCCTGCATCAAATGTCAATCAATCTTATTTTCCCTCCTGGTGTATAACTACTTATTTTAAGGCAAAACAATGGTCAATTTATTATACAATGGTATCTATTAAGAAAACCAACAACAATTGTATCTACAGGTCAATGCAAATAAACCCATTAATAGCTCCATGTGCTCTGGATCTCAAGCATGAAGACCGCGCCTCTAGTTTCAAAGAAGTTAGCCAGAAGTTAGGGCACAGATACTAATGAACATGTGCAAACTGCCTTCCTGCACTGAAGAAAGCCTAGAAGGGAGGGAGGCTTATGACTCTGTACCTAGAGCCTCAAAACACTGACTTGCTTTCAATTGGGACTTTTTTGAGATGTGGTTTATATTACAGTCTAAACACACATACTTCAGGGAAAGCTCCATGGAATCCACAGCACATAAATGCATTTAGGACTGGTGTAATATGTAACAGCCCCATAATGCCATCAGTACAGTTTTTCAGCTTGAACACTATGTGGCACTGCTGCTTCTACCAAAGGATTTCCTCTGGCATTCTAGTGTGAAAACAGGACAGTCAATTCTATCTTTGAGCGTCATCTGAAGCAAGGCAGTAATCTGGGCTCAGCCTAAAGTATTTGAGGAAAGCTGAACGGTTAGATTGGATATCACAAACTTACCTTGTCTGGCTATAAAGATCTTCATCCAGTTATAATACAGGCATGGCTTCTTTCACGTTTAACAGTAAAGTCTTAAACAGGGCTACACCCTTCTTAAGTCCATTGGCTTCGGTGGCCTTAGAAGGATGAAACTTTGCTTAGGATTGCTACTGTCAAATTCTGTTGGGCTGCACCATCCCAAGCTTTTACCTTTCACAGACCAGCATGCTGGGAGAACTCGTATACAGAGGTGAAAAACTAACATCTGTATAACTTGCTAATTAATGTGCCTACTGTGCAGAGAGTAATTGTTTGGACAGATGCCTCATTCAATTAAATTAATATAAGACAATGTTCTTTGCATCTGGCTGACGAAGCGGGTACACTTAGATTGTGGCTGGCTGCATATGTGCAAAAGTGTTCCTGCAAGAAATAGATGATTCGGTGTGTAGTGAGTCTTAACTGGAGCTCTCGGGGTAAATAAAAATAATTTCATGAGCGGCAAGAGTGTAGCCCCCAGGATTTCTTTCTGGGGAAAACCTGCTTATTTACCTCACCTTATTACTGATATCTTCATTGCAACATGATAAGAGCTCTAATTCAACCTGCTCTCAGTTTATCAAAATCCCTTGTAGGATAGTTCCTAAAGGATATTTTATTTTTCAAATGATTTCTTTAAATGGCTACCTCTAATTTGACATCGATTTTCTCTTATACAAAGTGAAGAATACACTCCCAAGTGGATTAATCTCAGCAAAACAATAAAAATTGGTAAGGGCAGGGCTTTTTTGGGGGGTGGGGGGAAGAGGTGCCAGTCCTCTCAAGAGGGAAATGGAGTTTTCAATCTGTATACTGAAAACTCACGAACTTTTAAACATTAAAAAAAAAAAAATTGCCAAAGATGTTCCGGAACTCCGTTCCACTGCATTCCCCCAGAAAAAAAGCCCTGGGTAAGAGTGTGTCTAGAGTTCAAGAGAAAAGCAATCTCACCTTCTCACACTACTTCATTTAATTATATCAGCAACGTCATTGAAGCGCTTCTTCTGTCTGAATGGAATGTTGGAAGTCATTACAGCCACAACACCGGTAAACCGTGCAAAGCAGTTTCAGTGGGCTTAGGAGGATTGCTCCAAAAATGTTGCTGATGATTATGAAAAGTGAACAAGCTGAACTTCTGCTTTGAATGGATTTTTAATGGAATAACTGTGAGCTCTCCTCCTAGCTTTTGTTCTCACACTCAATCTCCAGGCCATCGTTCCACACAGTCAGAAGGGGTTCTAAAAAATCAAATTGGGGACCAAATGTCACACAATCAGACTGTGACATTTTTACCTCAATTCTTAGGTTACCGGCTATAGAAATTGCTGTGGCATACCTATTTACCTGCTACCCCAGATCACATTTAGAAGTGATCCTAGGGTTGCCGGGGTCCTAAGCTCTCGCCAGCAGGGGGTGGGAGGGAGCTCTCTGGGAGTGGAGGGGGCGACATTGCCATCACGTTGGGGACACCACACTGGGTTGTGGCTGTTGAGGGCAGGGCTTTCCCCCCCCCATGCCAGCTGGCCAGGGGCAGGCAGGAGGAGCCATCAAAACCAGGGGAATCACCTGCTCCCACCTGGAGGTTGGCAACCCTAAGTGATCCTGTGTTTGTGTTGGATACAGTAACAGATCACCTGCTTTTGCCTGTAGAATGTCCCAGATTTGACTCCTGACATCTCCCGCTAAAGGATCTCAAGTAATAGGTGTTGGGAAAGGCTTTCTCCCTCTCCAAGAGCCTAGGGAGCAGCTGTCCATTGGAGTAAACAAATACTGGCTAGGTGGACTTTTTTGGTGTGTGTAAACAAATCTTTTCCCAGTTTCGACGGTCTCCAAGGTAGCCTTCTCCTGGTGCGTGATTTTCTCTCTCTCTCTGGAAGCCTCACAAGATGAATTGCTGGGTCAGATGTCTGGGCTTCCTGAACCATGGGATCAGAGTCATCCTGGACAACGTACCTCTCCTGCCAACTGGGAGCATGTTGGAGAAAAGGCAGAGAGAGCAGGGCAGTGGAGACGCAGTGGCTTCCCTGTGGGACCCCAGATGTCTCATGATGGCCAGGACACTTTGGAAAGCGTGTGTGGCTTGCCCATGTCGTTTTCGATAAAGAGAAGAGAGACTCCGTATCCTACCCTCTAATGCTGTAGAACTGCAAATCTAGCTTGTTTGCCTGAAAATGAGTAGATCTCCACAGACCTTAAATATGTTTTGGATATAAGCTGCAAGGTTCATATCTATTATCAAACTCTATCGGAGACCAGGGAGCAGGACTTGGGGTATGGGCAGGGAGAACTCTGTGCATATTCTTCCTCCACGTAGGAAATTACCACTCTGCTCTCACAAGTGTTAATAATGCCACTGGTGACAATTACATCCTGATGGTTATGAAAATGCTGACTGCCGGTGAGAGCACATTACTGCCAGTGGGGCGTCTTCATTTCTACAGTTCTGCCATTTCCTGAGCATGCATTTTCGTCAGACCAGCCATGTGATTTGCCACTTACTTTAAGTGAGTAACAATTTCTCCCGGATGACAAACTGCAGAACATTAGACTGGCTCTGCATGTGGGATGCCTACTCTTCCCTAGCCTCGGAAGGTTACCACAATTGAAAGTGCTACAAAACTTGCATGCAGACAGCTTAGTTCTGCTTGGTGTCTACAACCTTTCGTGTGACAGTCTTGGCCAGGGTATGAGCACTGCCGAGCTGACTAGCTAACTTTCTTAGTTGAGCCCATCCATTTCAACCTCTGGGTCCCTCCCAAAGCTTCAGATGTAGAGTGGAGGGCGGTCTGTCCCCTCATTTCCACCTCATTGTCTCCAAGGGGTACAATCCACACACACACTTAGATGAGATCTTCAAATCAAGATCTCACACAGAAACAACCATGGAAGGATCTTAATAATGTACAGAGAGGACTTGCTTGTGAACAACACTCAAGCACAAGGGCCTTCTTTTCCATATCATCAGGCACAGTTTCCACAAGCAGCAGTAAAACCTTATTTCTCAATGACTACATCTGACACAATGATCTTAATTTTGCCCTTGCACCAAGGTTCTCAAGGGTTTCTGCCCTTTGTTTTATCTTCACAATAACCTTAGGAAGTAGGCTAAATTGGGGGGCGGGGGAGTAAATGTTCCAGGGTCACCCACACAGGCCCATAGCTACAGTGGGGCTTTTGGGGGCTCTGCCCCCTTTCTTAAAGGCACAGCCTCACAAGAATTTCTCCTGTAAATGCTTTTTTCAGTCATTTAAAAACTTTTAAAAGGCGTATGATACTTTCAGCAGAGTGGGGTGCTGTAGTTACCTAATTCCTGCAATGAGCAAGGCGGTTGGAGTAGGTGACCTCTAGGATCCCTTCTAACTCTGTGTCAAGAAACTGCTCCTTTCAAAGAGTTTTCTGCCTTTGTGTTGGCTTTCTTGACTGTAGAAGTCATTACTCCCACCTGCCGGCTTGTTATCAGACGTGTTGCTTTGGCTGGCAGAAGTGATTAACTTGCAGCAGCTGAGAACTGTCATCCACAGTGGATGACAGCTTGCCATTTAGAGATCTATTCCTGGTAACAGCTTTCTATTGGCCAGATGGTTAAGAACACCTATGTAGAACAGACAGCTTGAGAAGACTCAGAGAGAGAGAAGAGACTACCTCAAAGCTCTTTTTAACTTCCACCCTGCTATGCCTGAAAGGAAAAATAGTGAGTAGAATAGCCAGCTAGGTTTTTTGTTTTGGTTTGCATTCTTTGCTGAGTTGTATACATTCTTTCCCCTATGTGTTGTTTGTCCTTTGTTTTTGTAAATAAAGTTTTATGTGTTTTTATACAAATTGCAGTGAGTTTACTGGCCAAACCCAGATAAGTGTAGTGGTTAAGTGCGCGGACTCTAATCTGGGAGAACTGGGTTTGATTCCCCACTCCTCCACTTGCACCTGCTGGATGACCTTGGGTAAACTGTAGTTCTGTCAGAGCTGTCCTTGATAAAGAGCAGTTTCTGTCACTCAGCCCCCCCTACCTCACAGGGTGTCTGTTGTGGGGAGGGGAGGGGAAGGGAAAGGAGTTTGTAAGCCGCTCTGAGACTCCTTTGGGTAGTGAAGGGAGGGGTAGAAATCCAATCTCCTCTTCTTCTTCTTCTTCAGTGGCACGCCTACCATCTACCAGAAGATTTATTCCCCCCCTCCCACTTCTTTTCTGCCTGCTGTTGTCACACTCTGGGGCTAAGATTTGCAGAAGCCTCTAAGCTTTGATTTTAAAAGGTTTGATTCCACAGGAGCTGAGTCATAGTCCTCTGGATTCTGGCTTTTCTTTCTGTGCTGAGAACTTCACCTCCACCAGGGAAAAAAAATTGCCCCACAAGACTATGGGCCTGCACCCACATGCTTTGTAAGGGTGCCTACCTCCAGGTAGGGCCCAGAGATCTCTAGGAATTACAACTGATCCCCAGACTATGGAGAAAATTGATTCTTTGGAGGGTGGGCTCTATGACAATTTACCCCACTGAGGTCCCAGCCCTCCCCAGTCTCCACCCCTCCAAACTCCTGGAATTTCCCAGCCTGGAGTTGGCAGTCCTGGAGCTTTGTGATCAAAGGGGGATTCCAAACTCAGTCCTAGCCTGGCAATCTAAGTTGTATGCTGTAACCCTTCGGACAACAGGGGGGAGTTCACATGATTGTTTTTTCCATGCAAAAGAATCCCCCACACGCAGTGATGTGCCCGGGAGAAGCCAAGGTCAAAACCTTTCTCCTCGACACTGAGATTCCTATAGGGAAGCATTTTGCTGTATGGACCAGCAATGAATCACGTGAGCCCTCACTTCCCATCAGAACTGATGAAGTCCAGAAAGAGGCTTGGATCCAGGCTGAAATTCCCACAAGTGCAAGGTCTTACACAGCAGAATGCAGTGTGGTTGTCCGTCCGTCCGTCCCCGCCCTCACTGCCTCAACAGCCCCAAATGGCCCCTGAAATCCTGTTCCTGGCTTTAGCAACAGGCAGGGTTTTTTTTGTAGAAAAAGCCCAGCAGGAACTCATTAGCATAACAGGCCACACCCAACAGCATAAACTCATTAGCATCTTAGGCCACATGCCTGACAGCGCAGCTCTGTCCCAGGATCAGCTTCCTCAGGTGCCCCGCAACTTGCGGGGCGCCTGGGGAACCCGGGGGAGGCTGTAGGTGTGGTCAACTCAGAAGCCCGCCGGAACTCTGTTCCTGTGTGTTCCTGCCCAAAAATAGCCCTGGCAACAGGACTCCAGGGGCACTTAAGGCTGCTACGGAAAACTACACTCCATGGATGGAAGTCCTCTCACCCACAGGAACACCAGTCTGAATCCAGCCCGCAGATTTAATGTATTGTCTGCTGTTTGAAGCAGCTGGACTCCAATCTTGCCCCCCCCAGTCACCTGATGGATGAAACAGACTGATAAGGGTTTAAAGATACCTCCTTATATCCACTTACATGGCATTGGCTGTCACCAGGAGATCTGCATTATCAAAGAGGGTAACCCCTGGCACTTCTACGATGAGAACATAGGTGAATTCGATGATCAACATCAGAATGAGTTTCCCAATGCAGCTGATCTGAAGGAACACGGAGCAGGCCAGGAGGCTCAGTAAGACACTGTAGGTAAAATACTAAGTTGAGGGGATGGCAAGAGGTGAGAGAGGGTGGGGAAAAGGAAATGGAAAGAGGGGGGAAATATCAATAAGGGATAGCCAATGCCAACTGAGCAGAGATACAAAACATTTTACGAAGCGAGAACCCCAGTTACAAACGAGTACTCGTCAACTTCACTGGGCCTTTGAGTGAGGCCAACGCATCAGAGCGCACACAACAAGCTGGGGCAAATTGTGACTCTACATGCCAAATGCCACAGACATGTATTAAATATAACTGGAAGCTTGATCAATCTTTTGGTTTTGATGCCTGGCAGGGCCTGCAAAAATGGAGAAGCAGGCTACCATCCACAGGTGGAGGGCTATATTCAGCTTGATGAGTCACGGGGGATTACTGCCTTCCTTTTGGTTCTATAAGCTCCACTGACTGACTCCAGGGGGCGCCTGGAGATCTCCCAGGGGTGCAACTGATCTCCAGGCTACCGAGATCAGCTCCCCTAGAGAAAACGGCTGCTTTGGAAGGTGGACCATATGGCCTGATACCCCACTGGAAGTCCCTTCCCTCCCCCAAACCTGTCTTTTTCAAGCTCCACCAGCCCCCAAAATCTCCAGGGATTTCCCGACCCAGAACTGGCAAGTCTAGCTCCATTTCCACCAGCAGCTGTTCAGTTCAGTTTGATTTATTGCATATGGCGAATGGCCATTACAAATACAATATGATACAATAAAAGTTATAAAATGCAAAGAAGGATCTGCATTAAAACACAGGAAGTAAAAATACAGATGTCTGGCACAAAACTGCTTAAAATAATATGAGATAAAAATTAAAACATACAAAATAAAATAAGGTTTGGGGTAAAGTTATGAAAAAGGACCTTAAATACATTTGACGTGGCCCTGGCTATTTAGCTGGAGAGGATTTAGTCAACTCGATGTGGATTTTCTTTGCCGCTAGGGCAAAGAGTGCAACCTTGTACAAATACTTTGCCTCCACTTCTGCAACTAAAGTTAAAACTTTTCCAGATGAAAAAGAGCAGTTTATCTAAGATTTATCTAATTTATCTAAGATTGTGCCAAGAAACTTCTTTCTTGGGAGTGAAATAAAGTGGACAATCCAGGAGGTCCCGCCAGCAATTGAGTACACGACTAACCAATGACTGTATCTGCGCTGACTTTCAAGAACAATGGATGAACACAATGGCACATTAAGAAGCACTCAAAAACAATATAGGAAAAAAGCATGTTTATGCCTCAGAGAAACCATGGGCTCTCTCTCCTAAGTGGCTGTCATAATTTTGACTACTAAATAACTTCTCTTTAAAAAAAAAACAACTGCTGCCCTTCCAACAATACATTTGGAGATATCTCACATATACCCAGGAAAGTAACGCTGGTTATGAGAAAGCCAGCCACCCCTTTTGTGCCTTCATTTTTAAAATGTGTATAGATTGGGGGTATGAAACGATTCAAATTGATGTTGCACACCTCAAAATCTCTTTCTAAAGTTGCCCATATTTTTTATTGCTGTCCAGACCTTTAATAATAAAGAACAACAACCAAAAAATTAAGATAAATTCCAATACAACCTTAAAAACAACAACAACAACAACTGCTACCCTTTCCACAATACATTTGGAGACATCTCACATACACACAGGAAAGTAACACTGGTTATGAGAAAGCCAGCCATCCCTTTTAAAAGTCCACCTATGAGGTTCTGAGATGTGTGCTTGTGTGTAGACATGCTCATCTATATATTCACAGCAGTTGATTATTTTATCTGTATTTCTTGAAAAAAGCACTTTGTGATTGCAATCACCTTGAACCTTGTGTGATGACTGCTAACTGCTTGTAGACCCATCCCACACAGGACACAAAGTGAGTTGGTGGCCTAAAGTGGTTGAATGAGGGGTGGAGAATACAGTTCTCTACAGGTATGCTACTAAATTTCACAAAACTGCTGATTTGACTTCAGTATTCCTTACTTATATATTCATGGAATTTGTCATCTCTCCTCCTAGTTTTTGCTTTCGCTTCTCCCTTGTTCAAATCTAACCTATGAGTCTATATTTTCGTTCCATTTTGTGTTTCTTCATGCTGAAACTTCCCCATAAAATGTACACATCTTCCAATGTACACAGTCTACCAGCAGTCTAAAGTGCAGTCTACAGTCCAGAATTCTCATAAGAACATAAGAGAAGCCAATGTTGAATCAGGCCAATGGCCCATCCAGTCTGACACTCTGTCACACAGTGGCCAAAAATACCAGGTGCCATCAGGAGGTCCACCAGTGGGGCCAGGACACTAGAAGTCCTCCCACTGTTCCCCCCCCCCAGCACCAAGAATACAGAGCTTCACTTGCCCCAACCTGAGAGGTCCTATCTATACTTTGTGGCTAAGAGCCACTGATGGACTTCTGCTCCAGATGTTTATCTAATTCCCTCTTGAAACTGTCCATGCCTGTAGCTGCCACCACCTCCTGTGGCAGTGAATTCCATGTGTTAATCACTCTTTGGGTGAAGAAATACTTCCTTTTATCTGTTCTAACCCGACTGCTCAGCAATTTCATGGAGTGCCCACGAGTTCTTGTACTGTGACAAAGGGAGAAAAGTACTTCTTTCTCAACCTGCTCTGTCCCATGCACACGGCTGGATCACCCATAGAGCGAACTAGGCGCTCGCCTAGGGCGCGCTGGCCTCAGGGGCGCCAAATGCCCCCCCGATAAGTGCACCCCCGCTGCCCTAACCGGGCGCCCGCCGCCGCCAGACCCCCGCCCCCTTCCCGGCTTTCCTAGGAGGGAGGGGGCAGCGGCTAGACCCCCCGCCCCCTTCCCGGATTTCCTGGGGACCCCGCAGCCATGGAGCCCCCAGAAAAGCCGACAATGGGAGGGAGGGGGTGGCGGCTAGACCCCCTGCCCCCTTCCCGGCTTTCCTGGGGGTCCTGCAGCCGTGGAGCCCCCAGAAAAGCTGGTGCTGGGAGGGAGGGGGAGGCAGATAGACCCCCCGCCCCCTTCCCAGCTTTCCTGGGGGTCCCGCAGCCACAGAGCCCCCAGAAAAGCCAGCATTGGGAGGGAGGGGGTGGCGGCTAGACCCCCCCGCCCACTTCCCGGCTTTCCTGGGGGTCCCGCAGCCACGGAGCCTCCAGGAAAGCCAGTGCTCCGCCGCCGCCCCCCGGTTTTCAGGCCCCACCGGGAGGTTGGCATCCCCAGTGGGGGGCGCCCCAGGCTGTCCTGCCTAGGGCACCCAGACACCTGGGGCCGGCCCTGCCCATGCATAATCTTATAAACCTCGATCATGTCATCCCTCAGCCATCGTTTCTCCAAGCTAAAGAACCCCAAGTGTTTTAACCTTTCTTCACAGGGAAAGTGTTCCAACCCTTTTATCATTCTAGTTGCCCTTCTCTGCACTTTTTCCAATGCTGTAATATCCTTTTCGAGGTGTGGCGACCAGAACTGTATACAGTATTCCAAATGAGGTCGCACCAGTGATTTATACAGGGGCATTATGATACTGGCTTATTTGTTTTCAATTCCCTTCCTAATAATCCCCAGCATAGCGTTGGCCTTCTTTATTGCAGTTACACACTGTCTAGACATTTTCATTGAGTTATCTACTACGACTCCAAGATCTCTCTCTTGGTCAGTCTCTGCCAGTTCAGACCCCATCAACATGTATTTATATTTAGGATTTTTGGCTCCAATGTGCCTCACTTTGCACTTGGCCACATTGAACCCCATTTGCCACAATTCTCACACCTCATTCTGTAGAATATGTCAAATCAGACTTACACATTACGTAAGAAGCTATCCAAGCTAATTGGCAGAGACCCCTGTAAACACAAGGTCCTAGGTTTAATTCTGGGCATTTGCAGTTAGAAGTAGCTCAGGTGGCAGTGCTCAAAGAGTCCTCTTCCTGGAAGACAGCTGCTGTCAATCTACGTGAGCAACAGAAGGCTAGGTAGGCTAATTGTTTAATTCACTGAAGGCAGCTTCAAAAGAAAATAAGTTGCAACCTTTTTTCACTAAACAGAGTACTCACATACACACATGCAAACACAGCTTCACAGGAATACCTCTGGAAAGTTGCAGCTAGGCTTGGAGCTATCGCAGAACCCTTGCACTGTTCCCAGGCTGTAATTGGAGGCAGAATAGCCGATATGGCACATATTCACCTGATGAGGGGTGATGTTGTACTCTGCAGCCACACAGTTAGAGAGGTCCACAGTGCTGCATGTGAACTGACAAAAAGCAAGAAACGAACATGAAATAGAGGCAAGGAAAAGGGGGAAGTGAACTTTAACAAGAGTCATCATCCAGCACTTCAGAGAGGAGGTGTACTAAAAAGTACTTCTTCATACCAGGAAACTTTCCCAGCCAGAACACTCTTGGGCCTAATTGTACAGAACACAAATTCAAATAAATAGAGGTCACAGTAGAGACTGATCAGTGAGAATGCACTTCGCTTTCCTTCACAAGACACCAACTGCCTCTTTTCTCCACCAAAGTGCCATCTAGTTTAGTTTATTTCATTCATGCACCATCAAATTGTCACTGGGACTCTGTAGGAAGTGCTGGATTCAGGGCAGCTTTCCTGGCATGTCTAAGGGTGCGTTCAGACGCGCCGTTTGAGCCGTTTTCGGCACGGCTCAGAAACGGCTTTTACCTGCGCGTTCACACACCCAACATCTGCCTACCGTCCCCAGCCGTCGCTTTCTGGAGCAAACCCCCTTTGAAACGGAGTATTTTGACACCACTTACCCAAGTGGTGTTTTCCATGATTCTCCGTTTCAAGCCGCACTTTCCGCTGTCTGATCGCTCCATCCAGCCACTTCCGGGTGCTTCAACCCCCCCTCCCCTCTGGGAAGCTGCCTCCGGCTTCCGGTTTTAGTCCTCCATTTTTTTTTCCCTTACCGGTGTGCGCTTGAGCGGAGCTCCGCACTTAAGTTAAAAAAAGAAAAGGTTCATTGGTGCCTAGTTTAGGCATTTAGAGGAGTCCGGGATCTCGGGGAGGCCATTTTAAAAAGGACTCTTCATTTAAACTTTAAAGGGACCTGTTGAGCTCGCTCTTCTGTGCACGCGCCAAACTTCCTGTTCGGGAGAGGGCTGCCTGTGCGCATGCTCAAAGGAGAGGGGGAAAAAAAAACCCCCACCTGCAGGAGGATGGCGGGGAGCTCGGAAGGAGGAGGTGAGTCTGATCGCGATTCTCCAGTTTAAAAAAAAACCGCATCGTGCCGGAGCAGTTTAAACCGCTCCAGCACGCTGTCTAAACGCACCCTAAGTGCGCCAATCAGGATAGGCTCAGTCTTCTAGCCTGCAGAATTCTGTTGTACAAACAGGAACTGGAGGTATTTGATGCTGAAGACATTTTATAGATACAAAATTGGTCTATTTTCTTAGCAATCATAAATCATTCATATAGGCTGGATAGACGGAAAATAAAAACAACTGTGACTTGAAACTAACCTAGTATAAACTAAGCTGTCTTTAAATATTTTTTATTGTAAACACAAAGTACTTCAGAATGATAAATACAAACAAAGAATACCAATGTTATTCCCTATGTCCTACAAAATAATTCTTATAGTCTCTACCAAGGGTTCCTTCTCAATATATAACATTTTTCATAGTAAATTTGGGGAAAAAGACCTAAATGGTTGGATATTTCTCTAAAACCTTGTATTCCAATAATCTATCAATAAAAACCATTTTATACAAACATGTCAGCTGATTAATTTTTTACTGATCTTTTAAAATATGTAATTGTAGAAACAGTGGACCAAACTCTCTTAAACCTCTCTATCAGAGGAGAAGGATCTGGTTTTTGCTTAGAGAAAGGGATACATCTTTTTAGCAGTGGATTAAAAAATTCACCACATTCTCAATCAGAGATCTTTACCACATTTTTCAAGATCTTCCAGGTAAGATCACCTTGAGATTAACAAACTGCTTTCTTTTGCATTATACTCCACAGTTCAGAACACTGATATATCACAGAGCAACTAAGTCAATAAAGGAACAGTATAACATACCATGTTGACAAAGGCTGACAGGAAAACTAGGATAATGGTGATGACTCCAACTATCGTGTTATTGGTCCTATACTGAACAATATTCCTTGAGAGAGTCTGGAGTGGAGCTGGGAAAAGCTGGTGATAAAAAGGAAAAAAAGATACTTGAAAGCATGATCATGTACAACTCCCTCACAAAATAAAGAACAAAAGTTCAAATGCTGCGCTCCCATTGAAAAACCAAAAACATTTGTTGCTGAGGTATTTGTGTTACCTGTACTTATAAACTAGGCTTCCCATTTACTCATCCAAGGTGGGGAATTACCAGCTCACAGCCCCAATTTCCTGTCCCTGAGAAACTGAGGAGCAGGGGAAAAAAGGCCTCCAGATAGTGGCACTCTAAGAATGTTCCTGGTCTCTTTGATAAAGACAATAGTGAGTAGGACTGGCAGCCTAGAACATCACCTAGAAGTAACATCATGTCTTGCCCAAACTCTGCCCTCTCAAGTTACAGGTCCTCAAGATCTCTGAAGCATTTGCCAAGACAATGTTAGGAACCCTGAAGTTCAAAATGACTACATTTTGAACTATGGAGAGGTAATTGTGTTTAGGGATGGGCACAAACGAGGAAAATGAGGTTTGGTGCACAGTTTGTGATTTCCCTGGTTCACAAACCACGAACTATCACAAACTTTTTGACGCTAAACAGGTTTGTGAGGTTCGGGATGTGGTAGAATGCCCCCTCCAGTGTTCTAGAGACACCAAACTCACAGGGAATCTCTGGATGATTCTCCTCTACCCATCCTCCAGGTTTGGTGAGGTTTGGTTTTACGGGGTCCAAGTTACGACCCCCAAAGAAGGTGCCCCCAGAAAAGTGCTTTCTGGGTAAATGACAGGCATAGGTTCAGAAGGTTCAGGATAGTGTAGAATGGACCCTGTGCAAGTTAGAGGCATGAAATTCGCAGGGGATTTTCCCCTGATGATCCTCTACATGCCCTCCAAGATAAGCCCCTCTGCTCAGTGTGAGCAGAGAGACAGGGTGACTCAGAGCTCTGAGTCCACCTAACACCCAAATCCTGGATGGGAGAGGAGTTCACAATCAGGAATGAATGTGCTCTGCTTTCAACAGGTTCCCTGCCTCTATGTCTAATTGCCAACAACCAACATAGGAGAGGGTGCAGAGATGAGCTGAGGTTATATATAGCATTTTGATTCCATAGAGCAGAATGGGAACTCTGTTAATGGCAGCCATCACTGCCTGCTAAGCTTTGTAGAGCCCCTAATGGTATTTCCAAGGCTGGAAAAGTCTGCCCCCCATGAAGGGCCAATTGGCTTAGGACCATGGTTTAGGGGGAGGAGGGGCTCCTGCCTCCCTCCTGTGGCATTTTCCTGGCCCGAAATGGCTCAGGGAGTTATATGCTCAATTTCAGAGCTGCTTATGCATGAAATACTGCAAGTGCAACTCCAAAATATGGCAAATAACTCCTTCTAGGTCTGCTTTGGCTTAGGAAAATGCCACAGAGAGAAGGCAACAGCCCATCCCCACAATCCACGATTCCAGGCCGAATTGGACTCTGCAGACCTTTAAAATGCAGTTTCTCCACAGTTACTGAGGAGAAAGCGAATGTGTAGTTTGGTCCTTAAGAGCACGTCAAACCAGTTTCTAAAACCATGGTTTGAAGTTTCTTATTAGTGGTTTATTAACCACAGTTGTGGTGACAAATTCTGACATCATGGCTCAATCCGAACTTGTTCCCTGCTGCTGCCTTTGCTGCAGTGCAAACTGTGGGGCGCGTCCAATCACTGTCCATATCCAAGGGAGAGGAGACCATTTGTTGAAGCAAACTGGGATTTGATGCTTGCCTGAGGCTGCGAGCCAAATCCTGATTTCGCACAATAACCATCAATAAAATAAACCGTGTCCGAGAGAGTATTTGACAGACCAGTTCATTTGAATCCCCGGAAACATTTGTCTCTGATGTTCAAGTCCTGGCCTTTTCTCCTTTCTCCAGTTGCTCCCGCCTTCCCATTCCTCCACCACCCTTTTAAAAAGTGAATTCCCATCTATTTTATAAATGTTATCAATCCAAGGAGAGATGAAAGAGGTACTTCTCAAATATACAAAATCGTACAGCTTCCCTACTGAGCATGCATTTTGTCTCCTCGATTCTGGCCCTTAAGGGGAAGCTGAGACATACACAGAGGAAACAACTTCAAAAATCCATCATTATTACTGCACCAGCCAGCCTTCTAACAGATCTTTTTTAAAGGGCAGTGAGGAATGGCTTGTATGCTGCTATTTAGTGATGACTAATCACTCGCCTCCCCCCCCGCGCCTTTTTACTCCTCTTTCTTCTCGCACAGTTTGAGGGATCACATTTTGCCAGCGCACCGCTTCCTACACAAGCATAATTATGAAACTATTTGATGACAGCGGCACTGATTAGCTGCTGCCTGTTAGAAAAAGGAGAACGGAACGACCCTGCAGTAATGCTGGATGTCTTCGAGCCTGATGCCTTTACCTGCATCCAGCACTAACAGATATTTGTCTTCTAGCAAGGGAAGGGGAGAACGGGAAGGGGGTGTATCGGGCAAGGTGGTGGTGGGGAGGTAGGGTAGGGTTCTGTGGTACAAAAAAAAATAAGATTTTAAAAATACCGCCCCTGCTTTTGCAGGGGGATAAATAAGCATGCCAGTACAACACCCCTTGGCGCTACATAGAAATCATACCAAATATTATCCTATTCTTCACTAGCAAGCAGAAAGTTTACCAGTGCGGTCCTAAGCCAAGTTATTCCCTTCTAAGCCCATCGATCTCAGCAGAGTATAGAATGTAACTCTGCTTAGGACTCCACTGTAAATTCTTTGCAGCACTGGTAGCTGAATTTTCTTATTTTCGTTGGCTGCTTTCAGGTTTTGGATCACTGTTAAGGAGTCTCTGGTTTTTCAGCCTCCCACCCAGCTCTGAAGCTCATCAAGAACTGGATTCTTATTGATGGATATCATTTAGACATTTATCATACACTGGACCTTAGAAAGGTGTCAGACCTATTTTTTAATTTTTGAAAACCTAATGCCGGGTTTGTTTGTTTCTAAATCAATGGGTAATCGTTTTTCAGAAGTGTATAACTGAAATGTCAAATGCATTGAATCAAACATGTCATGTAAAAGCATGAGAACAATTTTGTGATAAGAATTTCCCTTACACTGCTCAGGAATGTGGACTGTGAGTGAAGCGCTGGGATATGAAATATTAGGCCAGGCAGAGGGTGGAGAAAGCAGTAGCAATTTATGATGGGAGAGTTTTGTAAGAACAGGTGGGTGGACATTTGATGGGTTTGGAAGGTTGGCATTTCACAGACTCAAGAATACCCTTCAGGCATACTTCTCACACAACTTGTGAATTCTTCAAACAACCACTCTGGCACAACATCTGATTATTTACTTTCACTCACACATTTGTTTTATAAAATGGACAGATAGGGAGGGAAGCCCGACACACTCATTCCTCTGGTTGACGAAAGGGCATGATTCAGCAGTGCTGTAGAAACAGGGCCGTGCATTCAATGGGGTTCAGCACACTTGAAACTGTGCTGGATTGTGGCCAATAACTTTTTCTCTTTCCACCTCTGGGGAGGTGGCATATACATTTTCTATATAATTTTTTATTGCAAAGCTATTTGAACAGGGGAGCTGCAGTGGCTCAAGTGGTTAAGACACTGAACTGCAGGCTGTGGAAGGTCAGTAGTTCAGCAGTTCGAGACCCGAGAGTGCCGCATGATGGAGTGAGCTCCCGTCTCTAGTTCCAGCTCCTGCCAACCTAGCAGTTCAAAAGCAAGAAATTGCAAGTAGATAAATAGGGACCACTTTGGTGGGAAGGTAACAACGTTCTGTGAGCCTTGGTGTTTAGTCATGCTGGCCACATGACCATGGAAACGTCTTCGGACAGCGCTGGCTCTTCGGCTTTGAAACGGAGATGAGCACCGCAACCCTAGAGTTGGAGTCGACTGGCTTTCGAGCAAGGGAACCTTTACCTTTACATAATGATTTGCTCCCCTAACTGGGGTCAGCCTTACCGCTAAGCACCTCTTTAGAGCACATATTTCTAATCAGGATAAAACCAAAGGGTACACAGGAAGGCCAGACAGCACACACTATGAGGAGGTGAGGAAGATTCAAGCCAAAAGACAAGGTATCCCAGCAACAGGGGTAAGGGGGCAGAACCATAAGTAGGCCAGTAACAAAAGCTGCACCAGGATCTTATTGGAAAGAGCAGCAGGAATATCTACCAGCATTTAAAAAAAAAAAAAACACAATTATGTTCTAAGTTAGCTGCTAGTTGGTGAAAAATTCCAGTAAGTTCCAGATTGTTCCAGGGTGACTCGATTCTGTCTGTGTTCTCAGATTCTGTCCTGCTTCCATCTCCAACCTGCCAGGTTCCTACCTGGTTTCACCTTGCTGGTCTGACCCAGAAAGCCAATATTTTTCAAATGAAAAAGATGGCACCATAAAGAATGGGGAAGGGGCACTGAGGACACTTAGCTTGTTGGCATGGCTATGGAAACTGAGGATGCAGGAGAATGGCGTAGCAAGAAATAAACCTTGCAGGGCAAGCTTTTAAATTTTTTTTATACAGGTTGTTATAATGCCTAGGGCCATTCAACCACTCAAACTGTGCAACAGGACAGAAAAAACAAAACCAACCAAATAAGCAGAGAAGGTATAATAGCAGTAATTCTTAATTACCACATTTTGCTAGGATCAAGAACGCTGTCTTCCTTACTATCATGAATAGACCAAAGGATGTCCTCAAATTGCCCCTGAAAATAGTAGAATCAAGTGGGTCACCAACCTCATGGTTGTTTTTCTTCAGAATGAATTATAGCACACCTTAAAACTATTTGGTAGTTTAGTTACTAAAATTTGTCACAATTTTATTTTTGGCAGGGTTTGGGGGGAGGTGGAGTGGGGTCTTTTAATAAGCAAATAGCTGCAGGTGGCCCAGGCTAGCTCTGTCTTATCAGAGCTTGGAAGCTAAGCAGGGTTGGCCGTGGTTAGTACTTGGATGGGAGACCACCAAGGAAGTCTGGGTTCCTATTCAGAGGCAGGCTCCCAAACT
The DNA here is from genome assembly GCA_029375565.1 of Gekko gecko. Taxonomy (NCBI): domain Eukaryota; kingdom Metazoa; phylum Chordata; class Lepidosauria; order Squamata; family Gekkonidae; genus Gekko; species Gekko gecko. Next base: position 69,977,966 of record JAPDNY010000003.1, on the reverse strand, counting down.
TGGAGAGCAGGTAGAGGAGAGTCAACTGGAGATCCCCTGTGAGTCTGGTGTCTCTAGCACGCGGGGGGGGGGGGCATTCTACCACATTATGGACTTCATGAACCAGTTCAGTTTGTAAGAAGCTTTTTCCATTTGTGATGTTCTGTGGTTTAGTTTGTGGGTCTGCCATGAACCACAAACTGAACCTATCTGCATTTTCCCAGTTTGCGCCCATTCTTATTCATCTCAGAAATTCAAAAGTTAAGTCAGAGAAGGTAATCAGAGGTCCCGATCACACGCAGAAGTAGCCGCGTGATACGGACGAGTGACAGGCAGATTTTCTGGGTGCAATCACATGGGAAAATCTGGCAAGCGTCCCGCACCCGTCGCCAACCCATTTCACTCCGCTGAAGAAGCAGAGTAAAAAAACATTGGGGAAAGGGCAGTAGCAAACGGGTTTGCGACGGGCCGCAGATGGACTTCCCCATGCGATTGCTCTGGCGTACTCCCATTGCATCACTGATCCCTCGTTGGAGCGCATCCGGAAACACGCAGCGGAGGAAAAAACTCAATTCACCCATTGCTGCATCTGATCACACTGTGGCAGGTCAAATTCATATGGCGCAAAAAGCCTCACTTCTCCCCCACGTTATCTGGCATGTGTGGCTGCAACCAGAAATTGTCATCCTGCAATAACATACCTTTCAATACTGAAAGTAATTCACATCGTGTGTGACACAGTCAAACTAGCAAAGCAACTGAAAGGTGAAATATTCTGAATGTATGTATATTTGAGGAGTTGTTAGCCACGGTAATAATTTTTTATTTATTATATTTTTTATTTTGGAAAGAAAATTAAAAAAACCCTTTTTTAAGCAAAGCTATGGTAAAAGTGGTTAAGATGCTGAACTGCAGGCTGGAAGCTCGGTAGTTCAGCAGTCTGAGACCCGAGTGCCGCATGATGGAGTGAGCTCCCGTCTCTGGTTCCAGCTCCTGCCAACCTAGCAGTTCGAAAGCAAGAAATTGCAAGTAGATAAATAGGTACCGCTTCGGTGGGAAGGTAACAGTGTTCCGTGCGCCTTGGCAGGCGTTTCATCATGCCAGCCACATGACCACGGAAACGTCTTCGGACAGCACTGGTTCTTCAGCTTGGAAACGGAGATGAGCACCGCAACCCTAGAGTCGAATTTGACTGGCTTTCGAGCAAGGGAAACCTTTACCTTTAACCTATGGCACATTGATGTTTTTTATACTATTTGCCTTTTTACCTTTGAAATTTTGTGATGAAGTTTTTGGAACCCCTCCCCCCTTGCCTTCTCTGTAGCTTCACTTTGTAAGGCACAATAGTGACCACCATTTTTAAAGAAGATAGGAGAGCTTTAGTTAATTACAGGTGTCAGCTAGAAGGTACATTTAATAAGAGGCTGAGGTTCCCATTACCTTTTAGAGCATTCCTATTTTAACCAGGAGAGTCAGAAGTGACTTGACACCACTGCCCAACAGCACTCTCCCTTGTCCTTGCCCCCCTCCCCTGAATCACACTGGTTGCTAGCTGCTAGCAACCCTAGTGGCAGGGGAACATAAGAGAAGCCCATGTTGGATCAGGCCAATGGCCCATCCAGTCCAACACGGTCACACAGTGGCCAAAAATACCAGGTGCCATCAGGAGGTCCACCAGTGGGGCCAGGACACTAGAAGCCCTCCCACTGTTGATCCCCCCAAGCACCAAGAATACAGAGCATCCCTTGCCCCAGAGTCCCTATCTATACCTTGTGGCTAATAGCCACTGATGGGCTTCTGCTCCATATGTTTATCTAATTCCCTCTTGAAGCCATCCATGCTTGTAGCTGTCACCACCTCCTGTGGCAGTGAATTCCATGTGTTAATCACTCTTTGGGTGAAGAAGGACTTCCTTTTATCCGTTCTAACCTGGCTGCTCAGCAATTTCATTGGGTGCCCACAAATTCTTGTATTGTGAGAAAGGGAGAAAAGTACGTCTTTCTCTACCTGCTCTATCCCATGCATGATCTTGTAAACCTCGATCATGTCACCCATCAGTCATCATTTCTCCAAGCTAAAGAGCCCCAAGGGCTTTAACCTTTCTTCATAGGGAAAGTATGCCCTTCTCTGCACTTTTTCCAATGCTATAATATCCCTTCTGAGGTGTGGTGACCAGAACTGCACACAGTACTCCAAATGAGGTCGCTCCCTTGATATATAGCAGGGCAGATGCAACAGTGGCCCATGGGCACCCTGTTGGGAATCCCTGAGCTAGAGAAATCTAAAAGTCTCAGCTGGCTGAGTAGTGCTTCCAAAAGTGGGGAAGAACAATTATCATCACAGCAATGACAGTGTCCTTAATAATAACGTGGTTCCCTTATCATTCTAGTTATCCAGACTCCCTATATCCCTCCAGAGAGTACCCCCTAGACCCAGAAACTAAGGTACGAAAATCCCTCCAATCGGATCTGGAGCCCCTTTTACAGACCTTTTTACAGTAATCCTGCTTCCTTGTTAATCAGAACACCTGCTGTGAATACATGTTTCTTCTTAGGAGGCACAAACAGAAAGTGAGGGAATCCTTGAAAGTGACACTGATTAAGAAGTTAATTAATGAAGATTAATATTGCAGTATGCAAAAAAGACCTTGAAGAGATGTAATAAAGGAAACTGTTTCCTCTTGACTGAATAACACAATTAAACCTTCGGAAATGATCACCTGTCACCTGTATCGAGCAACATAAATACTGGTAGGGCATGGGTTCTGTCTTTCTGATTTGGCAATGAATACAGGGCACAGCTGTATTGCACTGTGTAGCCAATAACACAAAATGAGATTTATCAAGGGGGGAAAAGTACCTGTGAAAATCCACCAGGACTTTGGGGAAAGGAAAGTTGTAGTTAAAGCAGCTGCCATGAAGACGTAAATGAATCAGCACTCAGAGTTCAGTGATGGGGAAAACAGCTTGAGCCAGTGCTGCTCTTCTCAGACACTGACCTCTAGAATGCCTATTGCAGGGGTCAGCAATCAAAGACCCAAGCATGCAGTCCAGTTCTCATCTGCCCCAAAGCATTGTTCCTGAGCCCAAGGACACCTATCCTCATGTAGTCTCCCATGCAATCCAAAATTTCCTCCCAAGCTTGAACAGCAACCAAGGGTTCTTCAGATGTGGCCCATCATGTCTCTCAGGTAAACAGGACTGAGCAGAGGAAAGGCATCCTCTCCAGCATGAACAGCAACAGCCTTGTGGTCCCAATCCAAATCATATAATTCCCTCCAAAGCTGCTATTTAAAGGAGGTTAAAGAGATCGTAGGTAGATCATGGGTCTCTAACAATTTGTCTGGTTTGGCCTCAACTCAGCTGATAGAGCTACTAAGTGCAGTTCTTTTTCAATTAATAATCTGGTTTTCATAAATACTAGCAATTGACCGAAGATCTATTATGTAAATGAACAAATCGCCATAAGAGAAAGACACACAAACACAGACACAGAGAACATCCAGGATGAAGAGTTTATTAGACCACTGATGCAATACAGCTACCCTTGAAGACTGGTAGACTGGTAATTTAACTGGTAATTTAAACTGATATTAAAGCAAAACAATTTAAATGACTAGTACTTACCTTTACGCAGGAGTAAATGACTGAAACAAACACCAGTGTGGTCAGGATCACAAAACTGGTCAGGTAAAACCCCAGCATAAATATGGAGCTGAAATGAACAAATAAAAATAGTAATGTGGGATATAGAAGAAGAAGAAGAAGAGGAGATTGGGTTTATACCCTGCCCTTCACTACCCAGAAGAGTCTCAGAGCGGCTTACAAACTCCTTTCCCTTCTCCTCCCCACAACAGACACCCTGTGAGGTAGCTGGGACTGAGAGAGCTCTGACAGAAACTGCTCTTTTTCAAGAACAGCTCGTATCAGAACTACGGCTTGCCCAAGGTCATCCAGCCAAGTGCAAGTGGAGGATTGGGGAATCAAACCCGGTTCTCCCAGATTAGAGGCCGCGCACTTAACCACTACACCAAACTGGCTCTATGCATAACGTAATATACATATAACATATATACATAACAAACTGTACAGTGTAAGCGCTGGCATAGGGTTGCCAGATCTGGGTTGGGAAATTCCTGGGGATTTGGGGGAGGAGCCTGGGGAGGGTGGGGTTTGGGGAGGGGCATCAGGCAGGCTATAATGCCATAGAGCCCATCCTCCACAGCAGCCATTTTCTCCATGGGAAATAATCCCTGTCATCTGGAGAGCAGTTGTAATTCCAAGAGATCTCCAGGTCCCACATGGAGGCTGGCCAACCCCTCACGGGCAGATGATCCTGAAGACAAACTGATCACCAAAGCAGATCACAGCTCCCCTTTAAATTACCAGCACAGCCAGTGATTAAGCACAGAAATGATATCTGGGATAGGGAATGGCAGCCTGCTGAAACGAGAGCCCTAGGAAATGAGGAACGTTTTACGATTGGAGGGTGATTGCAGCGGGTCAATCCTCAAGCCAGCAATAAGGAAAAACAACAACCCTGGATGGCAGCGCAGTGAATTTAAGGTGGAAGCAACTGCAGCCCGGCGCAATGCAATTAATCTGCACCATGCATTATATTCAAAAATCCAGAACCGATTTACCAGTGCTTTGATGATTGTGTTCACTGTATTATTAAAGCAACCATCAGCCCAAGAACAACAGTTAGGGGGACGTCATTAAAAGGTGAACCTTCAAATCAGCACTTAGTGCCTATTTGCATCATGAATTTATGCCACTTTCATCCCGGTTTAATTGCCCTGGCTTTCCCCCAAAGAGCTGTAGGACCTGCAGAGTGTCTAGGACAGATGACTCAGCACCCTTGCCATTTTTAGACACTCCCCCCCCAACGGAACTATAGTTGGTAGATTTCCCTGAGGCAAGAAAATTACTCTGAAACCAATTTAAATCTGTACCTTGCATATGTCCTTGGAGAAAAAACGAACAAAGTCATTGATTGGGATATTAATGGCTAAAGCTTGCACTAGTAACACAGTAGTTGATTACTGGTGTCCTCTACATTTCATGCCACATCTCTTCCTTAGTATTTTATGGTTTTGCCATAAAGGAAGCTCATGGAACAATAACTCATGTGGGGCAGAGGCATTAAATTTTGTCCCATTCGCCTTTAAATACCCCATTAAAACCCTTTTCTACACACATTGCTGGCTTGCTATAGGAGTAGTAGGGACCTGTAGTAAAATATTTATATAATATTGAGCAAGGCTCTTTTTGTAGCAGGAACTCCTTTGCATATTAGGTGACACACCCCTGATGTAGCCAATCCTCCAAGAGCTTACAGGGCTCTTCTTACAGGGCTACTGTAAGCTCTTGGAGGATTGGCAACGTTAGGGGTGTGTCACCTAATATGCAAAGGAGTTCCTGCTACAAAAAGAGCTCTGAGCAAATCAGCTACCAGCAGCCACACCTCTCTTTTTACCACCCTCATGTTTACCACCCTCTTACCCACCTTGAAAAAAGCCCATCATATGACTCAGCAGCACAGCACAGGACTGAGAGCTGGTCTGGAGGCAGCAGTTCCAGCAACTGCTGATGCCTCAGCACAGGAGGTAGGAGTCAAATCAGAGTGGTACCAAATAAAGGAGACAAAATTGGTCTCTTGTAGGAGCAATGATAACCATATGCTTGATCGTATGCTCTGCAGCCGCAGTACAACAGAACATAGGATCCACATTGGAAAAGCTACTTTGGAGTAAAATATTCTGTTCAGTTTTGAACATGCTGTCAAGTTTGATCACAGAACTTACTGGTAACAAGTTTTTGTGTTGGCTTGTTATTTTTTTTTTAAATGACAGCAAATAAAGCAGGCTTTCCCCCTTTCTGCCACTCGGCCTCATCCATAATTTAACAGCAATGATGATCACACTCCGTAACATTAAGGCTAACCACATGAAAGCCAGCTGGGTTTCATTCTCTTTCCTGACTACAAAGAGCAATTCTATTTGTTAATTTATTCACCAAGCTTTCGTGGCATTCCTGCTGATTATACTAAAACTATAGCTACCATTCCACCCCCCTCCAAGAAGTTAAGTGCCAGAATCCATCAAAGCTTTCTCTTGAAAGCACATGTACATGCACAATGCACAAATACGTCTAAGACCTAAGCACAGGGCTACAGCTGGTCTTTAACTACTTTCTTCTGATGAAGGAAGCACCTGGGAGACGGCAAGGACGAAGAAGAAACTGGTTGGCAAAAATGTATAGCTCCTGAACATCAGTAGACCACATAAATTACTTATATGAACTTACTTAGTTAATGGGGACTACTCAAAAAACAAGTGGGCTATGGCCCATGTTAGCTTGGAAAACACATCTGGATGGAAGATACTTCCTTCAAAAGGTGTGAATGCCAAAATAGATTATCATACATGATATATTGAACCAATTTTTACTGATAGGACAGATGGCAACACATGAAATAAAAAATGCTGTCACCTATGTGGGATGAACAGCAAAGTTGTGGAGCAAGGAACTGGAGTCCAACATTTTTTCATCTGGTCTAAGGGCAGTACTCGGTGCAAAAGAGATCTGTTCACCTAAGCAGTTTAACTTTAAAAAGGCAGCTGAAGAACCCCCCCCCCCCTTATCTCTTGCTTCTTTGCCAAATAGGGCAATCCATATTACTAATCTGACAACTGTTATTTTAACTGTTGATAGTTTATATAACTCTTGCATTACAGAAGTCCATGACAATAATTACCCTCCTAACCTTCATACAATCATTAGCCTCTCTCTAACAATTACATTGTTCCCCTTTTTTATATTAGAAATGTGGTACCTATAGGGTTACCAGCCTCCAGGTGGGGCCTGGGGATCTCATGCTTTTACAACTGATCTCCAGCTGACAGAGATCAGCTCCCCTGGAGAAAATGGCTGCTTTGAAGGGTGGACTCTGTGGCATTGTATCATGCTGCGGCCCCTCCCCTCTCCAAACCCCACCCTCTCCCAGATCCACCCCCAAAGTCTCCAGGTATTTTCCAACCCAGACCTGGCAACCCTAGGTACCTATGATATTAATTTTTCCTAAGGTTCCCCAACAAGCCCAATGGATTACACTGGCTATTCACCAACAAGGTCTGGGGCAGAGATCTTTCACATTGTCTATTGTCTGACTGCGTTAACTGGAGATGAACTTAGGAACTTCTGCCTAAAAAGCAGATGCTCTGTCACTAAGCCATAGCCCCTTTCCAGAAGGCAGTAGTAGGTGGTGTATGTAGTGATTATGGCTTTAGACTACAGCTACCAGAATGCTAGCTGCCAATCACCTTTCCTAATTTTAACTGCTACATTTATTTTATTTTGTACAGCAATGATGACTACAGTAGTAATCCACCATTCATAACCTTGGGAGTCAAACTACAATAAGGATTAAAATACTTTAGGATTTCTACAGGTTCTGCAATTAATGTTTTAGGAATTTCTAACATTCTCCTGAAAGAAAAAAATCACTTTCAATCTAAGATTACTCTGGGGTGCTTTAACTAATCTAACCAACTATACCAAGTACCTATTAACAGGCAGGTGCCTGGAAGTCACAATGTTTGACAGAACCACCAAGTTAAGACATAGCTTTATCTAGTCTCAGGGCTATTTTTGGGCAGGAACGCACAGGAACAGAGTTCCAGCTGGCTCCTGAGTTGGCCACGCCCATCAGGAACTCATTAGCATAACAGGCCACACCCAACAGGAGACACTCATTAGGATTGGCTATATTAGGGGTGTGTGGCCTAACATGCAAAGGAGTTCCTGCTACCAAAAAAGCCCTGGGTTTTGACAACAAACAACGTAAACAGAATAAGAAGCAAAAGGTAGATGTGGCTGGATGACCACACTTCTGATAAAAATGGGGGTGTGGCCTAATACGCTAATGAGTTTCTGCTGTTGGGTGTGGCCTATTATACTAATGAGTTCCTGCTGGGCTTTTTCTACAAAAAAAGCCCTGTCTATTCTCAATTCCTAATCTACTCTCCTCAATTTACTCTCCCAGAATTCAAGTACTGGTTGGCTTTCTTCTAAATCATTACGACAGGATCTGGAATTAAGCTTTTTTTTTTTTTAATCAGGCAAAATTTCTGCTCAGGTCCTGAAATGAACTGTATGAAGGGAGATCTGCCCATGTTAAAACCAAGCGAGAACTTCCAATTTTTGCTCTTAGCTAATACACAGAATTTGTAACAAATAGGTTCCTCAAACTGTATCCCCGAACTGTACAGCCTGTTTAAAACAGACCGCCTTAAATCTATGTGATATCCTTTCAACAAGCAAGCAAGCAAGGAGGACTACTTCTTGTTGACTTTTTCTGACTTCTTTACCAGCTGCAACTTTTCTCACACAGCAGTTCTGTTATCATGGCCCTCCTAGCATTATGTATAAACAGCACTGTTTTAACTGCAAATGATGAAGAAAAAACCCCGGAGGTGTGAGAGTGATGTAAGTGAAGTGCAAAGAGAAAAACAGAACATGCAGTTGATCACATAGCCACAAAGATCTTTTGCACACAGTTCATTTACAGATATATTTATATCCAGGGCTCTTTTTGTAGCAGGAACTCCTTTGCATATTAGGTGACACACCTCTAATGTAGCCAATCCTCCAAGAGCTTAAAGTAGCCCCTGTAAGAAGAGCTCTGTAAGCTCTTGGAGGATTGGCTACATTAGGAGTGTGCTGCCTAATTTGCAAAGGAGTTCCTACTACAAAAAGAGCCCTGTTTATATCTGTTTAGACAACCCCCTCCTTATAGCTTTTTGAAGGCCTTTTCATTCATTCGAACGACCTAATAACATGCACATTGTATATTAGGGTTCCCAAGTACTTACCGCGTGGCAGCAGGGGACACATGCTCCCCGGCTGGACCAGTCCTCCCTGTAACGCACCATACTGTCACCAGGAAGTGACGCCAGGCAACGCTCTGGCAATGGGGCTGAAAACTCGATGATACCATCGAGTTTCTAGCTACATTGCCAGAGCGTCGCCTAGCGTCACTTCCTGGCGATGGCATCATGCATGAGTCTTTCCTTCCCCCGGGGATGGTCCTGCCAGGACGTATCCGTCCTCCACCGAAATGTGGTAAGTTCTTGGCAACCCTATTGTATATGGGACCACGGGCTCTGCTGCAAAGCACTCAGTTATAGCATGTTAAAAAAATTTCTATTACCATTGTCGGTACGGCTGTCAACCAATGTACCTGGGGCCATTTATTAAGACAGGCTGTGGGGATATTATCAAATCAGTGATATTCTCCCTGGTTGCCCCTGGAAGTAGCAAGCTATACACAACACCCACTAGCATGGAGCAACTTAAGGATTCCTAAAGCCTCAATTCCTATTCCCTGCTGTCATGAGTTGACCAAACTTTATTTTCCTCTCCTTATGCCAGTGCATACCTGAGTGGATTATTTCTTGCAGGTAACACTTCAACCAGAATAATCTGCTGGCTGCTTTTTAGTGGCACTGGAAATCTGGAAATTATTAGCAATGTGAAATAGTTGCGCACTTGAACATATGATCGGGGCATCATCAAAAACTGACCTCACTCTGCTAAGTGCACACATGAAGCTGTGTTTGAATACAGGGGGAATGTGCTATTTGTTAAAAAGGGTGGTTATGTGTGAACCAGCAAGAAACCTGGATATATGTAGGGGAAAACAAAAGAGATCGCAAGCTGTAAAAGATAACGGAGGAGTCAACAGGCAGGAACCTAAAACTACTGAAATTATATTGACAGGACATTCACTAAGGGCTAGTACCCGAAGATGCATGTGGCCCATGACTGATTTTCCTTCTCCAGCATGCGCAAGCTTCAAAAATAGGCTATTTCTTGGCTAGAAAGGAAGACTGAAAATATACTCCACATGCAGAAAAGCAAAGAAAAGTCTTCTCTCATTGAGACTCACTTTTCCAGATATGGAAAGCCGCGCTCATTTTTGGCAGACCCCTTTCAGACCTTTATTTAATTAACTGAAGAGCCTTTTGAGGGAACAGAAAGATTGTAGGTTTTTGTTTCCTTTTTTAAAGGAAAGAACTGTGTTTATAAACAGAATCCCCAGTATGGTTATCTTGTATTAATTTAACCAGGCCATGGAATTCGGATCAGCTTTCTTTATCCCTTCCATCCCACCTTTCTCGTGTTGGATATTAAACGGGGAGAAGTCATGTCCCAAGACTAATAATAAAATGGCTACTTGTTAACATACTGACAGCATGGGCGCTGAAGTGGTTAGAGGAGGCATCTCTGAGGCCTTAGTGGCCTTGTGACTGGGCAGAAAGGCAGTGGTGAAAATCTTGTTAATAAATAAATACATCTGGAATGAAGATGCTGCTTCTTCCAGCAAAACTGCTGGGATCCACTAACTACTAATCAGCTGCAATTGCCATTTTAAAAAAAATGATTGATACTGCTGCTATTGTACCTAGTAGCAAGTACCAAGTATTATATCCTAGTGTAACAATGACAATGTAAAGCATTCAATTGTGGTTTCCTTACTTTTCTTTTCATTTGTAGTACTGTCTGGAGTCTGCCTCCGCTTTCCCAGACCTACCCAAGAAGAGGTGGGGTACACCTCAATACAGGCGGCAGAGCAACAAGGATCCAATCCCTACTAGGGGTTCCTCATGCAAGTGTAGACTTGTAGGATGAGCAGGGAGTTGCCGGAGTTGCCTGGACCTGCCTTCATCCCCAAGGGGCTGCTCCCACCCAGCTGGCAAGGGGAGGAAAATGAGAGGCATGATCACCTCTGAGGAGGCCAGCCTGGGTGTCACTGCCCTTGGACAACAGCAGGGATTTCCCCATTAGCAAGGGCAGGAATCTCCTTCCTAGGGAGTTACCCAAGTAATGTCACTTGCCACAATAATTCGGGGTAGGGTTGCCAGGTCTGGGTTGGGAAAGTCCTGGATATTTGGAGGGTGGTGCCTGGGGGGGAGTTTAGGGAGGTGAGGGACCTCAGCTGGATACAATGCCATAGAGTCCACCCTCTGAAGCTGCCATTTTCCCAGGGGAATTGAGCTCCGTAGCCTGGAGTTCAGAGGTAATTCCAGGTGATCTCCACTCACCCACCTGGAGATGGGCAACCCTAGTCAGGGAGTGGGCCTACGCCATTACAGGGTGGAGCTCTTAAAAGAGAGCTCAGACAGCCAAGGAGGAGGTGGCTGACTGGTCTCTGACAGCTAAGAGGCAAGCCAAAAAGAGGGTAAATGGAAGTATGTGAAACTCCCCCCTCAAGCTTGCTCTGCCTGCTTCCTCTCCTAAGCTGCCTCTTCCAGGGAAGCAGAACTCCGGAGGGTGCTGCCACACCAGAGGGAACCTCCCGCTCATCACCTCTTACAAGTATTCTGTGTGATTTATTATTCAGAAAATAGCCAATAATTTAGAAATAATTTTAGGTTCAGGCTTGTTTTCTAGCCTTTTCTTAAAAGGCCCAAGTACATACATATCCATGTCTCGATATCCATACAATACAACCCAGCAATCACAAAACAAGGATATATATCTGAGAAGAGATATTGTGAAAGGAAGCCCAGACTTTGCCTCAGAAATAAATGCCTGGGATACATTTCCAACATCCTCGTTTCTGTGCAAAAGCTCAGGAAAGCGACCAACCCTGAGAAAATTCATCAGAACTTACAACTAATGGAAATCACAGACTTGTCACCCAAAGTTTTCTAGGTGCTGAGCTAAGTCAGAGGGAACAATTATAATAGTTCTTACTCTCACATCAAACTACAGCAACTGAACAAAATTTAGCTGTGAATCTCTTTTGGGAATGCATGTTCTACAACCCGTACATCTGACGAAGATTCCTCATCAGAACTGGGTGCAGCTGCCCCCAAATTACCCAAAGGGAAAACTGACTTTGATAAAGATAAAAAGAAGGGAAGACGAAACAAGAAATGAATAGAACTGAGATATAAGAAATTGAAGGGATAAATAACTTGTTTACTTACTCAGAGCAAATACCTATAATTTAACGTTATATTCAATGCTATAAACTAAAAAGAAGCTTCACTCATGTATGATTTATTATGAGGAACAGGAGTTTATTACTAGCAATATATCTAACTCTTGTTAGCCTATCTTTTACTAATGCTGTCCTATCACCTGTAGGTCTGTTAGTGTTTACCCATCCTTTGTTTCTATGTAATGTGTAGTCTAAAAGCAATATATATATATAAAAAAAAGAATTTGTGATTTTTTTGATGGTCTACCCTTGCAGTTTGTATTTCTGTATATCACATATGCTTGGGGTCCCTATTGTTTGGCTTATCTTCCATTGGTGGGCAAAGTCTTTTTTATTTCATTTGGCGTTTCCTTCATGATCCCACCTTCCTGCCCAATCTTTTAATTATTGCTTTTATGTTTTTGTATATATTTCAGCTCTGGTTTTAATGATGTGTTTTTTTCCGGTTTCAATGGTTTTTGAGATGTGGTTTTATTTCTGTGTTTTAAGTTGTTAGCCACCTTGGTTGTCCTTATGTGGACAGAAAGGCAGAATATAAATTTTGTAAAATAAATTAAAAAATGACCTAATTTTTCAAAAAAAAATTGGCACCCAAATAGCTAGTTTTGAAGTAAATAAATGAATGAATGTTGCTTGTTTTGGAGTCGCAGAAGTATGTAGAAACAAGAGCAGCAAAAAGAAACAGCTACAAAATTAGTGCTGTATGTTGAAAAGCTTATTTTGGAAAAAAAAATTGGCAAAGGCAAGTGTTGAACAGACTTTGGCTGTTCGGTTATTGTTGTTTTTACCATAAAAGCAAAACCCCTGGATTAAACATAAAACTAACCCTAACTGGAACGGAGCTGGAGCTATGCCTATTTAATCAGTTTCCATGGTTGAAGAGACATGATTGAAACCGTACAGATTATGGTCAGAAAGACCGTGGGCATCTGACTACGTACACAGAACTCCTCCTTGAGTGGATTTCCCATTCACTGCAGTGGAGATGGTGTATCCACATGTGATAGCTGTGCCCTCTGGAAGGCCTTCAAGTAAGGCAGTTCTTTCCACAGTGCCTGACACTTCTATCAGGACTTTTCTCATCCAGCCTGTCTGTCTCCCTGTGATAAAAATCCCAGATTCTACAAAAGCTACACAAAGCAGAAGAATGGATTCACAGCACAGCATACCCACGGAGCATGGTTATGCCTAATAAACAAAGCTGCACAAACTGGTAGGCGTGTTCCCTCTCCATGCAGGCAAAATGGCACTTCTGAAAAGATGTGGTGAGTGATTGCTGCCCTTTCTGTCATTTTCCCCCGTAGCGCTCTCATTCTTGAGGGTACCTTGACCCTCAGCAGCAGTTTGGAAGAGGGGCAGTGGGATGGCAGTGGAAAGGGGGGCACAGCTCTGCTCCACTCAAGGGTCTTTGGGTCAAAGGCAATGCATTTATTTTCATAATTCATCTGAGTACTGGCGCCAAATTTTCTTCATGTGGATGTATGAAAATGCAAAAACATGGTACCTTCAGCAGATAACCATTTCCCTTTTACATGAAAATACAGTAAAACAGATTTTAACACACACACCCACCCAAAAAAAAATTCTGATGATACAAGCATCCTGCTTCAGTGTCACTGGACAATGTCAAAACAAATGATTTTGAACAATCATAATTGCATATGTGACTGAGGTATGTGTTCTTTAAATGGGGTTGCCCATTTCTTTAAATGGGGTTCACAAGGAAGTCAGCATGGTATAGCAGTCAGTGTCAGGCTAGGATCTGAGAGACCAGGCCCCTAGCCACGATTTTTTAAGTCAGAGGGCATTTAAATTTCTTAGGAGACACTGGCTAATCAATTTAATCCGGGGGAGAAGGCCATGACACCCTGGGCTAGATGGGAAGTCAGGGGGCCTTAGCCAGCAAGTCAGGGGCCTAGCCCCGAGACGCCCCACTGTAGCTACGGGCCTGTGAGAGACCCAGGTTAGAAACACTACTCTGCCCTGAAAGCTCAACAGGTGACCTTGGGACCTTAATCTACCTCACGTGGTGGTTGTGACGATAAAATGGCGGAGAAGAGAACACTGTAAGCCATTTGGGGTCCCATCGGGGACAATGGCAGGGTTTCAATGAAGTAAACAAATAAATAAATCGAATAAAATAAAATAAAATAAATCATGCAAGGAGAGATACCAAGATCTACTCACTGTGGCACAATTGTGATTTGAACAAAGCAGATGAAGAGGAAGACTAGGGAGGCACAAGCCACATATGCACCAAATCGGTCATCCACCTGTTTGGAGTACTGCAAGAAAATTAAGCTGCATGTCACACACTGGCTTCTTAGAGGAGATCCCTTGACAAAACTTGCATTTCCTAGCCCATCTGGCTCTATCCTGCTTGCTGCATTGCTAGCTTTCACACACAAACACACACACACACACACACACACACATGTTATAGCGGCAGACCCTGGCTGAGTTCAGACTGGCAGTATGAAGTGCAAGGGAATCATGACAAAAAGTCTTGGAACAACATTCCTGGTCACCCTGCACCGACTGATGCGGAAGCATACCGGGGAGGAGGCACAAGGGAGCATTTGCACTGTTGCCCCACCCCTGGTGGAGGCGCAGCTGTAAGCGGCTTTTTCCTCACTCCGCGGCAGGCGCCTATGCGCATGGGTGCATAGGCACATCCCTGTGGGAACAGCCAGTGCACATTATCAACGCAGATTGTTCCTGGCTTTTAGCGTTTAGTGTGCACACATCTGGGAAGCAGGATCAACGCGCTCTCCAGGGTTTGCTACCACTTTCACCTGGTACTTTTTAAACTTGGGAGGGAAGCGTTACAAGACGGGTTGAGTACGGCTGGGGAATGCCTGACAGCTGTGCCTGTGTGAACCGGCCCCTTTAATCCATTTGTGAAACGTGCCTATATCGGGCCAAACTGCCAGTCTGAACTCGGCTCCTGTCTTGGTAAAGGAGTGTCTGCCCCAATGATATATGAAGAGCAAGTGACAGGATGAGATTTCAAGAATGAAAGGGGGACATTAGGTAGGGGTACTGAACCCTATCTTCAGCCCAATGCCTTAAGTCATTGTCCTCCCGGAATGATTCCAATAATGGAAGTGGGACAGGCCAGAAGACAAGCTGCTGGGTAGAGAGATTCTGTGTGTGTGTGTGTAAAGCAGGGAGTGTATATGGGAGAGGTCCAGCACTGACTGTTACTTTTCATGCAGGGGAAGCACAGGATGGAGGACATACATGTGTGCGGACTGTTGGAAATGTATGGGTTGCAAGGTCTCAGATTCCAGCCATTATAGGGTTAACTTTGTTTACCATCTCTGCTATGGTTTAGACTGACCTGGAAGGGAAACCTGGCACAGAGCCAATGGGGAGAAAGCCCGGGAAATGTGGTTTGTCTTGTAATACTGATTGGTTAATGTAATCAGGTGACTTCCTTTCTAGGGGTCAAGAAGGAGATTCTCCATTGTTGTGTACTTGTTGTGTGACCATGCTTTCTAGAAGTAGGATGTGAAAATCTAACTCTAGACATGTTTGTTACTTTGTAGATTTCCTGTGTACCTTTTACCCTTAGAAATAAAGCTTTTTAAACAGAAAGAAATGTCTCCTCTCCAGTGAAGCAAAGATCCACTGTAAACTCTTGAGTATTTAAGTATTTTTGACTGTTTTTACCAACACGGACTTCATAGGTTCACCTCCCCATCCCAGGTTTGGGATTCTGTGTATAACCAGATGTATACTGGGGCCGATATTTGGACAGATGAGAGTGAAAGTGAAAGATGGTTATAATTAACTAAATTAATCTTTACCTAGTATAGGAGCAGAAAGAAAAACAAGGAGGGAAGGCAACTTCAACAAAAGAAGGATAGGCGATGTAACAAAATCAAAATTATAGAGCAGTCAGCCAAATGGGCCTGGAAGAAAAAGAGGGAGAAACAGGACTATGCTTAGGTACTGATAGAATGAAGAAGGGAAAGGATTGTTTTGCTGTTGGAGGGAGACAGAGGAAGCTCTGGGGAAGGGCTCCACAGGAGTGAGAAAGGGAGTGAACAGAATAAGAGAGTGAAGAGGAAGGGAACCCAGGCCGAAAGAGAATGGTTCAGTAAGGGGGAGAGACAATGATGTAGACAGAAAGAACAGTTAAGTAAGCAAGGGAAAGGTTCATACATTTCCTGATCTTGAAATGATAAGTTCTGTTAAGAGTCATGGCACTGGAGTAGGTGCCTTCCTCCTGCCAGTGGGGGGATTTGGGGGGCATTCCGGGGGGTGGGCAGGGACTTCCAGAAGTAATATCATCACATTGGTGACGTTGGGGCGATACTCTACTTCTTGGACAAAACTCTTATGGTTAGAAATGGTTACAAACCATAGAGTTTTGCCAAAAAGCAGAGCGTCACCCCCAACAGCGCCAACGTCACTTCTGGAAGGGATGTTAGTGGGTTGGCAACATTGTGTGGGGATGACTGTTTGGGGGTGGGGTTTCCCCTGCCAGCCAGCTGGCTGGTGGCAGGCTGGAGCCCACAAAAGTGGGAATCCACCTCCGCCCCCACCTGGGGACTGGCAAGCCTATTGTGGAGGGACAGTAGGGCAAAACTGATTCTAAAATGGTGGGTTGACAGGATAGTTTTATATCCCAAATTCATGCCCTTTTCTGTCAGGGTGGGAACAAGGTTTTCCTCATTACTTGAGTTACTCTGAGGGGGACACAGATGGGACCAGAGATGATGTTACTTTGCTGACTGAGAACTTGATTAGTTTAGTGGGCAGTTATATATTATTAGGATGCTTCTTGAGTGGAATGCTTCGTCGTTCACTTTAGTATGGGCATGTGGAGATCCAACAGAGTTACAAGACAAGCCCTTGATGAATAGGTGTGAAGATTTCCCCATGGAACCTGGCTGCCCCACACTGCACTTAATTCCTGTCATTCTCTAATTTGATTCAAGATGGAGTCTGCCTACCCTTTGGCTTCTTAGATATCGAAGAGCATGGGCTTTCTGAGCTTTAAATCATTCCCCTTTGTGCGCTTTAGATCACCCCCCACAGCACATACACACACAAGTTGCACGTGATTGGAGCTCACCCTTTGAAGACATGGGTTTAGATCCTACAATAGAGCAAACAGAAAGAGCTTGTGGAGACTGTCTTCCTTATCTGACCCTTTCTGCAAGCATCACCTCCCCCTCCCCACCCTCATGCTGCAGTGCATTTTGCTGGCAGAATATTTGGGGGGCACAGAAGGGGCTGTTGGGGAAAGGCAGAAGGCTTCCATGAGCTCTTTTTACTTATACCATTGTAGGATCCAACCCATGAATTTGCTGCCATTGTGTATAATTTGAGTCATAGTAACTAAATGATCTTCTTCATAGTTACGCTTCTTGAGGAAAATTACCTTCTTCTCCAAGTCAAGCTCCCTGAATGTTAAGAGGAATTTGCGAACATGTTCAGAACGTAACCGGTCTATACTTCTGGCGTCAATCGCACGGCCTAAAAACTCATCCACCTCATCTTCTGGATTCATGCTTTCCTGGATATTCCTAGGACAATATTGTAAAATAGAGACTGGTCAGGATGGACAGAGTACTCAAACCAAAATAATTTTCTCTGACTTGCCACTGAAAAGATAATCTGTGTATCACTTTTGCTATCACAAGTTTGAATTGGCACAGGTTTGAATTGACAGTCTAATGGGAAAATGCTCTTACTGTCTAGTCTATTTCTTCTGAAGCAGCAAATTTAGAATTCTGAGGAATTTTTCCAAGTGTTATCTGTTCTCGATAATCCTTTAATACAGACACTTAATGAGTCAAAAAAGCCATTTAGGTTTGAACACACACAGAAAGCTGCCTTATATTGAGGCAAACCATTGGTCAGTATTATCTTCTCTGATTGGTAGCAGATCTCCAGGGCCTCAGAATTTTTTCATACCAACTGCTAATTGGTCTTTCTTAAGCGGAGATGCTGGGAACTGAACTTGTGACCTTCTGCATGAAAAGCAAATGCTCTGCCACTGAGTTATGGCTCCTTCCCTTTATGCAGTATAGTAGATTTCACATTATTATTATTAGCAAATGTATGATAAATAGAAAGCCATTTGGCTAGCAATGCAGTGTACTTTTGTACAGCAATCTACAGATGATTTTAAATGTATACTAGCTTGGTGTCCTTTGCCGGCTTGTTGAACAAAATAAACTTTTCTACTGGACCATATCA
Source organism: Gekko gecko (assembly GCA_029375565.1). NCBI lineage: Eukaryota > Metazoa > Chordata > Lepidosauria > Squamata > Gekkonidae > Gekko > Gekko gecko. The sequence goes on along the minus strand of JAPDNY010000003.1, from coordinate 69,959,759 downwards.
GACATGCTACTTATTTATAACTTCAAGTCAATAGCATATGTGCCCATCTGATAATAAATAATGTCCTTGTCCCCGTGTCTTGTAATTTTATCCAGTGGAACAAAAGACCTACATTAGAGTGAAGCTTCAGTAAACCAAGCTTCCATGACCCCAAGCTCAATAATCCAATTTCACTTTAGTACCTAATGCCAGTGAACAGTGCTCATGTCCGGGTTTTGCTCAGAAGACTATACTCCTGATCTTTCAAATAGGATGAAGAGTCTATGTGCTATGGCTTGGAACAGAGGCAAATAAGAAAACCAAATGCATTACAGCACTATAATTTACCACACGCATGGCAAGGGAAAAAAAAATCTAGTTATCATCCCAAAAAGGCACATTCAAATGATTTCATTCACGATACATAACTGAAATAGCAGAATAATCTAATGGTGACTTCTTAATGACATAAAACAATTAACAATTGAACTTGGCTCCAAAGGAAAAAATTAATTAAAAAACAAAAATTCCATCTTAACACTCTAACATATCAGTGCTTTAAAATTTTCATGTATTAGCAAGAAATCTGTAGACAGAAAAGACAGCGATAAAATGTAGGTGTGTTTATATTCTACACTGACTTGCTGGTGTACGATTAAAAAGTCTCCACCTTCTGCAAAACAAAATGGAAAACATTTGACCTCATATCCTTTGTGGAACCTCCAAGGACATTTTACCTCCATCTTGTGGAGGTTCTAATTTAGCACAAACCCCACGATGTTGTAATAAATGGCAAGAAACAACTGCAAAGCCTAGATCTTGAATTATTCATCTCAGATTCCCACAGCTAAATAAAATTCACTTAGTCTCCTCCGGCATCTGTGCAATAAAAATGCTACTTTAACAAATATTCTTAATTAGTAAACAACACTGGTGATAAATTTGATGCTCTCTCTTTCGACCCCCCTTTCCTCTTATGTAACTGGCCTCCGAAATTCCTGAGATGCTATTACTAATCTAGCTGGGGTACATGGTTACAGTCAGCAGCAATCAGGCATTAGATCTGAGGTGTTTATTAGAGTCAGATTTATTGTCCATAAATCTGGATGAAATACATTTACACAGAAGTGATATATTGCCAGGTACTGCCATTTTCTGAGGAAGTGTGGAGTTTGGAGTATGTGTATATTGTTTTTATTAGACAAGGAACATGAAATGGAAACTATTTTTGAATAAAAGCAACAAGAAAAATTCATTTCACAAGAAAGATCCTCGCCTGAAAAAGTAATCACCCTCAAACACTAAGAACGATTATTAATTTATGGCAGTGTAAACTGATGAACTATCCTAAGTAGACTCAGACTTTTAGAGACAATTGTTCTTTTAAAATGGCTATTGTATAAATTAGCAAAAGGAGGGACTATTTCCTGGAAAATATTTCCTAATTAAACTTCTTATTATGGCTTTTACTACAGTAATTTAGCTTTTAGTCTTATAAAAACAGGATAAAATTAAGAATAATGAAAGAAGGAAACGTTTTATCACAAACATTTTTTGGAAGGAACAGGTTGAAAATAAAGTACATTAATAGAATTAGATTTTTGAATTGTTACCGTTTGATAGAGAAAATAAGTTTAGAAATAATGGTAACAGAATAAGAGAGATATTAATGGGGTTGGAGCGGTGCGGGAAGTCTTGTTTGGGGGGAGGAAAATTAGAGAAATGGGTATGTAGGTGGATTGAAAATGTTTGAACGTGTGATATATCCAATAATAAATTGTATTTACTAAAAGAAAATAAAGTACATTAATTATGAATTCACACTTTGAAAAAGGTTCTGAGCTTTAGCAGTGGGCATTTTGAAGCATCCTGATTTTAATTTTAAGTGTGTTAGTATTGGCTCTGATCATGATGGGCGTTCCCAGATTTGGCCTAGAGATGAGCAGCCATTGCGAAAAGTGAGTTCCCAGCCAGGAACTCCTTGAAACTTTGCTGCAGTGTGGGATGGATGGATTGCTGCAGAGTGGGTTAGGAGGAGAGCCTGCCTCCCACCTACATTTTTTCATCCCCAAAATGACATGCCCATTACATCTAGGTAAAATAAAGGTTCCCTTGCTCAAAAGCCAGTTGAATCCAACTCTAGGGTTGCGGTGCTCATCTCTGTTTCAAAGCCGAAGAAGCCAGTGCTGTCCGAAGACATTTCTGTGGTCATGTGACCAGCATGACTAAACACCAAGGTGCACAGAACGCTGTTACCTTCCCACTGAAGTGGTACCTATTTATCTACTTGCAATTTATTGCTTTCGAACTGCTAGGTTGGCAGGAGCTGGAACTAGAGACGGGAGCTCACTCCGTCATGCGGCCACTCGGGTCTTGAACTGCTGAACTACTGACTTTCCACAGCCTGCAGTTCAGCGTCTTAACCACTTGAGCTACTGTGGCTCCTTCCATTACATCTAGATGGGCCCAAATATGTGGTGTAGACATGTTCCCTGACACCCGTGGGAGGTGATGGATAGGTAATATAGGAACGCACTTTCCTTATGCTTCTGTACTGTTCCTATTTCTGTTTGTAGCCACAACTACAAATGGTGGTAATCTGGTAACCAGTGCTCCAGATACGGCTCTCCCCCTTTCCCACTTCAAGGTCAGTGTTTACACAGCAGCAACTTACGCACAGAAGTATCCAATGCTGGCTGCAAGCCCAACTTACATTGTGACCAGTGTTACGTTCCCAGGTGAGGCAGCTCCCTTTTCTGCAACCCCAGAAGTTATTGGATCCAGACTACATTTTCTAACGGCAGAATTAGAAAACAGCAAGAGTCCGGTAGCACCTTAAAGACTAACAAAATTTGTGGCAGAGTGGGAGCCTTCGTGAGTCACTGCTCACTTCTTCAGATATGGCTAGAATGTGAGTCCATCTTTCCTTATATCAAGGAGAGTGGAGGCCAGCTGGGCTCACATTCTAGCTGTATCTGGAGAAGCGAGCAGTGACTCAGGAAAGCTCGTGCCCTGCCATACATTTTACTAGTCTTTAAGGTTCTACCGGACTCCTTGCCCTTTTCTACTGCTACAGACAGACTAACACAGCTACCAATGCTCCCTCCAAGCTGTGGAGTCTTGTGAGCAAAAATTCTACTTTGTGAACTGCTGGCATTAAAGCTGTGAGCGAGCGATTTGGCTGCTGCATAAATTAGTTTGCTCTGGGGCCATCCTTCCTGAGCTAAGACAGAAATGTGTGAGCTGGAGGCTAAAAAACGGTGAGCTAGCTCACACTCACTCAGCTTAGAGGGAACACTGACAGCTACCCATCTTGATCTATCTAATGGCAGAAGGGGACTCTTCTGCCGCCGCCTCCCACTGCAGCCCACCAGTCTCTGGAAATGGTGCTCCTGGGAGCGTAGGGGACCCTGAGAAACAACACGAGGGGAGTCTACAGTGGGAAAGGAAAATCGGTAGAAATTGACAGTGTAGTTGGGATGCAATCCGCTAGAATCTACATTCAGAGGACTACCAGAGCTTCTTCCAGCACAATCGATGCAGGCACACAGGCTATAAACAGTTAACGCCTTTGTCCATTAATCTTTGGCATCTCCAGTTTTCAATGGTTCTGGGGACAGGGGTCAAGAGATCTTCTCCCAGCTATCAACCTCCTCCACTGTTTGTCCCATATTGCCAAAACGTCTTGTGTTACTTTGGCTAACCCCCTAGACATGTCACAGCAAATAAACAGACTTGAAAAGAAACTCTGCCTGATTTCTATCTCGAAGATACAGTATTATAACAATATGGGGTGATTTATTTCAAGTTTCCCAACATCCTTGGAAGTTAGGAAAGGCTAAGACAGTAGCCCTTTTACACATTACAGTGAATGCATGTACATCCTGCATATACGTGTGTACATCTGTTTGTAAGAAAGAGACCATGCATGTTCACTTTAAAATGAAACTGGGGACCAGTACCTGGATAAATGTGATAAAACACACATTCAGCTGTATATCCATTGAAAGTAAAATGAGAATTACTCAATCCACATATAAAGAAAAAACAAGTGTATACAGATTGTACATGTGTTCTCTGCAACTTGTGAACAGGGCGAGAGAGAGTGATCTATCCCCAGTCACCCTGAGACCATAATGATTGAGCAGGCATTTGAACACAAAGTCACCTCCTATATCTTAAAACACACTAGCTTTCTATTATTATGAACAGTATACAAGCCCTTTGATAAAGGAAGCAGGACAAGGATCCTTTATAGGGTTGAAACAGACAAGACGCTAGGGGGTCAGATCCCCCCTCCCCCACATTTTAAAATGCTGATAAAACTATATATGGCTAGATTCAGATCAAGGCTGTATGAAGAAAGTGTGCTAACTGCCTCTCTCTTGTGCTGTTTAGCAAGTTAATATTAACTTTCTCCCTGTGCCATTACTAACCCTTGAACAAAAAAAGTTAAGTATCCTATATTTTTTCCTTTGAGGAAAAATTAAAGGAAAGGGGGTTACAGCATTCTACTGGCAAAACCATGGGGTGGAGGGACACCCACCTATCTTTCCCCCTGTGCAACCTTGATCCAAATTGGGCCCACGCAACATGGTTTCAGTTCATATTTTTTAAACATCCAGGATCTCTAGTATGACCTATAAAGGCCTACATTCAAGCAATGTTTTCTCTGTCACAGTTCTACTAAAGCACTGTTGAAGTGTGAAAACAAAAGCAAATGTAGACAGCTTTTTTGAAGAGGGAGTCAGAAGGCTGGGACACTGGTGGGAAAGACAAATGCAGATTTGATCTTTGTTGGTCTTAAAGGTGTCACTGGACTCTTAACTCTCTGTCGATATCTTCCTCTACTTCCCCTCTCCTTCTTTTGTGTTCTCAGGTACTTTCCCATTTGGTTTTCTTCATTTTCATACAGCAAAATGGTAAGTTTTTCTTCCAACTACAACTACCTTTGTTTTAAAATGTTGACCATTCAGAGGTCTTCGGACAGCGTTGCTACCTATCAATGGCAAAATGCCAGCTACAGAAAATTTGCCTCAATCAAAGTTTCAGCAGTTCATGTCCTTTCTTTCAGAGAAACAGCAGCCTGGTAGGCAGTGGCCAAACCATCGGGTGTTGACCAGGGGAAAAAGAGGAAACCCTGCCTGAGAAATCCTGGAGCCCCATGGAAACCATGTTGTTTCTGCTGTCTCTTTCTTAATGTGACTTGATTTTTAGGACTGTCCATAAGAAACTGGGAGAGAGGAAGTACCGCACATAACACCCTAAGCTCCTTGACAGAAGGGAAATGAAATTAAAATGTAATTTTAAAAAATAAAGTGGGATATAAATGGGGGGGGGGAATTGAGCTATATTAAGGAACAAGTGGAAGGATCATGGGATTTAAGGGCGCACGTGTTTGTCATATGGACTTTTATGCATGCAGTGTGGCCTGAAACCTAATAAACATTTAGTGGGTAAATGTGAATTTAGGAGCATGAAAATTAGAATGCAATAACATATTCTTTCAGATGGGTAAACTTCACATTGCATTAAAAACAAATAAAAGTTATTTCCCTTACTTGTCTTTTGGATCTTCAAAACCCTGAAAGGAAAATTAGAAAAAAATACTAATTAGCCTTGAGTACAGTGCAGAATTGTGTAGTATTACACTTAATACAGCAGCATTTGCTAATACCATACTTGCTAGAGTCTTTCAAAGAGAATGCAATGGTTCAGCATTAATTGATCAATGTGCAAACCTGTTTCTTACAGTACATCTAAGATGCACGTAAAGAAAGCTCATCATAAAGGGAACTAAGCTGCTCTCTTGAGTTTCCTTACCAGATATAATTAATCAAATGGGATTTGTGTTTTTCTGAACCTCATTCATGGGAACATCAGTGATCCATTTTTGCTATCCAAACTGTGTGAGAAAATGTTGACTGTGGTATATGTATTGGGATGATTGTACTGCAAAAATCTGATCCAATTTTGCACAGAGCAGGGTTCTTTTTGTAGCAGGAACTCCTTTGCATATTAGGCCACACACCCCTAATGTAGCCAATCCTCCAAGAGCTTACAGAGCTCTTCTTACAGGGGCTACTGTAAACTCTTGGAGGATTGGCTACATTAGGAGTGTGTCGCCTAATATGCAAAGGAGTTCCTGCTACAAAAAGAGCCCTGGTGCAGAGTATTCCAACTGGGGAGTATTGAAGCAGGAATATGTGTGCATTCGCATGATATGTGACTCCATGCTAAGTATAGAGTACAGTGGCAAAGTTTTATTCAAGGTATGAGCTTTCATGTGCACACACACTTCTTCAGATACATTGAAATGCAAGTATCTGAGGAAGAGTGCGTGCACATGAAAGCTCACACTTTGAATAAAACTTTGGTCGAATCTGCATTTGCATTTTTAAATCAGTTTCATGCTGCTGTGACGCCATCTTTCTCTGTGCTTGTTTGACGAGTTGTTTGGAGAAGATTCATTTAAAGCAGTGTGGAGGTGCAATGACAGTGGAGCCGCCACGAGAGGGCGATAAACATATGCAGACATGCAAAAGTATGCTAGCACTGTTGAAATGCAAAAACGAAAACAAATGTAGAAAGCTTTTTCTGAAGACGGAGTCAGAAGGCTGGGACGCCGGTGGGGAAAGACAAATGCAGATTCGAACTTTGTTGATCTTAAAGGTGTCACTGGACTCTAACTTTGTTCCATTGCTTTAGACCAAGACAGGTGCCCACCTGGATCTATCTATGCTAAGTATGACAGAACATGCGAAGTAATGGAACTCTTCATAGTGTACAGCCTAGAACCTATCAGAACTGGGAGAGAGGGTGATGATCAGGTATGAAGAGCCAACACAAGAGGCCTAGAACATATCCATTGATACTACAGAAATATGTGATCTGTCCCCAGAGAAGAAGCTCCTATTCCAATTACAGTTATGTGCGAGGAAAGCCTTAGAAAGGTTCAGTTCTGCCGTAATCACTGGAAGTGTTCCATGTTCTGATTAATCTTTTACAAAGCAGGATCTTTAGAACACATATGAGGTGAAAGACAGACAAATTACCTCCCTTCAAATAATGTTCAGTGAATTATGACAGTGCTTCAAACTCTTTTCTCAAGAGGGAATTTGCTCCGGAAAAGTCAGGGGTTTAGCATAGGTGTGGCAAAGGCGATTCAGTCATCAAAATTTTATAGGAAAAGACAAAATGTCTACATAACTTTGCACAGAAATGTGAGACGGTCCCAAATTATTTCTGAGCTGTTGAAGACAAATACAAAAGCTGGTCTTCTAAACTCAAGCTTAAGACGCATTACAAGCCACATTCAAGTCTACTGAAACAAAGGACTTTAGTATGTTGTCGAAGGCTGTGAGGAAAAATTCCCACTCTGCTTTAGGACTTCAGTGTTAACAACCCATAGCAGAATTCTGTCCCTTCATTTAGATCTTGATGTTTTTGTTTTTAAAATTTGCAGTTCACATGGGAAACCGGAACGCAACACATTGATTTTCCTCTTTCAGTTCTTTTTACATGTATGGTAAAGGATGTAGGCTACTTTTAAGATTTCGTTCCAAATAGAAACAGTCAGGGGTCTTTTCGTAGAAAAACAGCTGCAGGAGCTCATTAGCATATGGTATGCTAATGAGTTATTATGCTATTAGCATATGCCACGCCCCCTGACATCACCGGAAGTGATGTCAGAAGGGGAAGCAAAAGGGGGGGAGGCATCTTCAAAAGCCTCCCTTCCCTTCCCCAGCTGGTCTGGGTGGGGGAGCTAAGAGAGAAGGGGTTTAAAGTTTAAACTCCTTCTCATGAGAGTTGGGCCACAGAAGGAGGAAAGAGGGAAGGAAAGAGAGAGAGTAGAGAGAAGGAAAGAAGGAAGGAAAGAGGGAAAGAAAGAGAAGGAAAGGAGAGGGAAAGAAAGAGAGGGAAGAAGGAGGGAAACAGGGAAAGGAGAAAAAAAGAGAGGAGAAGAAGGTGGGGAAGAAAGAAAGAGAGAAGAGAAGAAGGAGGAAAAGAGGAAAAAGAGAGAAGAAAAGGAGGGAATGAAAGAAATTCGGTGGCAATTCAGCCCCATTATATCCTATGGGCCATTGAAGTCAATGGTGAAAACATAGGGTATATTCTGGTGGCTGGAGGGGAGGGTTTGAGGAGAGGCTCCAAACTCACAGGGTAGCTAAAGGAGCCTCTCCCCAAGATACCCACCAAGTGTCAAGAATATTGGACCAGGGGGTTCAGTTCTATGGGCCCCCAAACAGGTTGCCCCTATTCCCTCCATTGTTCTCTATGGTGGGAAAAAAAGTTAATTTTTTCCCACCATAGAGAACAATGGAGGGAATAGGGGCAACCTGTTTAGGGGCCCATAGAATTAGACCCCCTGATCCAAAGTTCTTGAAACTTGGTGGGTATCATGGGGAGAAGCTCCATCAGCTACCCTGTGAGTTTGAAGCCTCTCCCTCAAACCCCCTCCCCTCCAGCCCCCAGAATATACCCTATGTTTTCACCATTGACTTCAATGGCCCATAGGATATAATGGAGCTGAAATTGACATTCGGCTGCCTGAAAGACTCCCCGGGACGCCGGCTGGGGGCGGGGCTTGGCTCCTGAGCTCCCGGAGCTGCGCTCCGGTGCGCTCCCCCCCCAAAAGACCCCTGGAAACAGTGCTGTAAAAATAGTGGATTAGGAATGGCACGAAGGAGACCTGTTGTTTTAGGTGACTTAAATAAGAGCAACTAGCAGCCTAAAAAATAACAAGTCAGAAAGGAGGTATGTTAATGTTGATCTAAATTTAACATGGCCAGTTAGTCACTCCGGAGAATGGCACACATGCTTTTGATTATACGTGAAACAAGGACTGATACATTATTGTGAAAATCCTTGTACTTTTGGTCTAAGCACTTAAAAAAAAAATCTACAATTTGTTCTTTAGTTTGGTATTCTCCTAAAAGTGATTTAGAACTCGGTATCTAGCCTTTGACCCGCTCACCAAATCTGGCCCACACAGTGGAATACTCTGGCCCCAAAGAACTGAAATAGATGCTATGGAATCTTAAAAGCTAAAATAAAAACTAGAGCCAAAGCAATAGCTATCTTCTGAATGTGACTCACCATTGCATCATGTCAGACTACACGCACAGAGCTGACTAAGACACTTCAAAGAAAGATTCAACACCCCCCCCCCGCCGCCGCCCCAGTTCTGTAGAAGAACAGTTGTACACCATGCAGTTTGGCTAGTCAGTTCTGCTAAAGAAGACAGCCACTGGCTGTGGTCCAGTGCAGCTGAGCACCCTTATGACCAATCACTTCTACAGGACTTAGACACATAACTGGGTGCTAGATCTGCAGCGATTTGGTTCTCTAGCAAAAATACAGAGATTTTTAAGTGCATTACTCTGGATATGGGTTCAGATCCAATGCTCTCTTTGATCCCCCTTGAAATATCACTGCTGAGGTTTGGGTAGACACTCAAGCACAGCAGGCCGTGCTGCATGGAGGGGCTACAGCAAGAAGGTGAGGAGAAACTGCTGTCCCTCACTCTTGCACAGTCATTCTGGAGGGCAACTTCCCCCCTTTCAACAGCAGCTATGGCACGGGGTGGTGGTGCAGAAAAAGGACACTGGTAAAAATCTCCTTCACAAACTTGCTCTATTTATGGAGGCTCTGGATCCAACCAATCATCTCATTTTTACTTTTATTATCTATTATTTATTATTATTATTTATTAATCATTTGCTGGAAATACACAGACTCAGCAAAGTACTGAGCCAAGCTATGAATTCTACAGTCAAGTCCTTCCTTATCTGAATGTTATCATAGATCATGTTTCTTATGATGCCCACTTCCCTCCCTCCCTCAGAGGCAAGATTTTCCCTCAATTTTTCTCTCCCTTTCTGACTGAGCAGCTCTATTTATTGATTTTCATCCTTTCTGAAGAATGATGGCTGTTTCACCCTGTTACCTTGTATAAAATTTTGCTGCTGGCATGGCCCAGGAACCTGAGGGAAGGGTCAAGATTCCCCCTTTAACTTAAATAACTGAAATGGCACTCAAGGCTTTTAAAAGTTCAAAAATAACAAAATATTTTATTCAATGTAGAGGGGGATGGTCAGGTGAAATCAGAGGTAAAATTTCTGAGGTATGTCAATATAGGCACAGACTACAGTTCATTTGTTTCAAGCAGCTGAGAGTTTCTTAAGCTTTTCACGGTGACTTAGAATCTTTAAGATGAGCAGCTTTTGTTCCAGTGTTCCAGGATACTTTCTTGAGTGTATTTGACTCTTTTGGTTTCTAGAAGGCAGGGATACTCTGTCCAATACTCAGACTCCTTCAGTAAACACACCAGTACTTTTCTTGTCTTGTCAGGATTTAAAAGACAGTTTCTAAACACACCAGACCAGAGATCTCTCCATTTTTAACTGGGGAGGGAAATTTCTTTTCTCACTAGAAGATCTATCCCCTTTTCTAGCCTGAATGGGAATCTACCCATTTCTCCTGCCAACCTCCCAAGTTATCCATCTGTGTTAAATTGCTCTCAATTGCAGCTAAACACAAATTCTGTCAGTATTAAATCCTCCTCAGTCAGGGCTAGACTCAGACTCTGTTAACATTAGACTCTTCTCCATCAGGGCTGAATACAGACTGCCTTCTCCTCAGCATTCAGCTCTCAAGTCTTTCTCTCCTCCTGCTAGCACTTTATATTGTATAATGTGGTTTTAATGAATTGTTTAAAATCGTGGCTGTGTAAACTCTGCACTACAAAGAAAAAACAAAATTTTGAGCCCAGGCAATCCACATTCTGTACGAAGAAGAGTAGTTCAGCAGCCTGCATGGACTAGGCAAGATGAGTGAATTTGCATAATTGCTGTTGTTTTGCATAATATATTCTGAATTTACTAGTCACAGTGAGACTATGAGCTATGCAGGGAACCCAAGTCCCAACCTCTGTCACTGGAAAACATTTCTCTAGTCCAGAGAGTTCTATAGGTGTTGCCCACATACTTTCGAGAATATCTTTGCAGCATACTGTACTGTTGCAGAAAAGAACTGCAGCCTACACAGAAGCCCACCTACACTTTTCTACAGTTTTAGGAACATTACACAGACGGTAGCTCTTTCTGACGGTAGCACTTCTCTGATCCCTGTGTGCTGCTGTGGACAAGGAAGAAGTGGAAGGACACCTGGTATTTTTGGCCACTGTGTGATGGAGTGTTGGACTAGATGGGCCATTGGCCCAATCCAACATTGGCTTTTCTTATGTTCTTATGACAAGTGCTGAGCTAAGGCAGTCCCTGCCTGCAGTTGGTCAGGGAGGGATTCTCAGAAACTGTCATCAAAGGAAACCCAGGCTGCTTTGTAGATATTTGGGATTACAACACAACTGCAGAAATCTGTGTACTTCCCCATGGAGCATTCAGATCTTTCAAGACTCAGGAGATATTCAGAAATAGCAAAAGATAGCATCAGAACTGCACAACGATACTTTGGGTTCTTGGAAAGCAACAAAATGAGCCATTGATCTTTTAGGGTGCCTAAAACTAAGGGCTGAGGCAGGGCCGGTGTCAGCCTACCCTGAGGTGGAGCAGATGCCAGGACCGCTGGCTACTGATCACACAACTCTCTTGCTGTCCACCCACTTGCGTGCAAGTACTCAGCCATCCATGCTCCCGGTCGTATACACTGCCTAGCATTGTCAGGGAATGGGCATGTGGGTGATGCAGGCATCTGATGCAGGTAGCGAGCGGGCTTTTGGGGAGGGCAGAGGAAGCATGCACAGGCATGCAGGTCAGCAAGTGGGAAGGGAGGCATGAGTGGGGGGAGCCTGGTGATAGGCAAAGGGGGGGGGGAATGGGGCCCAGATAGTTTCTGCCCAGGCCCCCCAAAAATCTGCAACAGGCCCTGGACTGAGTCTAGTAGTAGATACACAACTGCCAAGCATCTCTGAGTAACTTTGGAAACAGCAGTTGCTCGTTGCTGAAAGATCTTCACTATAAAAATATCTTTACGATTATATTCAGAAAACATAACTGCATTTCACAAAAAGGAGTCAAAATAAAGAGGAGTGGGAACTAGACTACTCTGTATATCTCACAGACAAATGCCAAAAATATGATTCTTTGCGACTTAGTAAATATTAGTTTGTCCTGGGTCTACTCTGTTTTGTTTGGACTGGGAACATGTGCTATAAAAGCAACAGGCTCCGAATGCAGCTGAGAGAAGAGACTTCCCTAAAGTTGACGGACGTCTCCAGTTATTCTCACATTCCACACACCATCTCCGTGTCAACATTCCACACACCATCCCAGTGTCAGTCTCACCCAGATAATTTCTACTTTGGCTAACTGAGGTAAATAAGGTAACCCTTTAACTGTCCTCCTAGAAGCAGAAATACAGACAAACGAACAGCATCAAGGAAACTGGCCACTGCTGTCGCAGGGAAGGAGACTCTTGCAATTGAGGAGTCTCTAATTTTTGTTGCTCGTTAAAGCATTTCTCCTCAGGGAAGCCAAAAAGATGCCTCTGAAATTTGGCCTAAAATGAGAAACAGAAGTCCATTTGTGACTCTTCCTCAGCTGAAGCATTTTGAGGCACCTCGGCGAAAACAAACAGAGTTCCAGAAATACCAGCAGTTTCTCAGAGAGTATTCGTACATCCTTAGGTCACCTCTACATTCTGCTTAAAATGGAATTCTAGATTTATTTGGGATTCCTCAAATAACTAAGGATATTATGTTAGTGCTATGGTGATTCACCTTGTGAATGTTCTAAAATGTCTTCCTAACAGTGCTGAGATTGTGAGTCATCACTCCCTAGTTTAACCTGCTCTTCAAAACATCAACCAGGCTGTGGTGAGCCACAATTAGGACTTGTTAAAATGTTCAAGACTGAGGTCACCACAATTCCTTGTGACTTCACCACACATCCACAATGTCACACAAACAAACCAAACAATTGTGCTAATTGGCCCTGAGAGATAATACTGCAGACCAGCCCATAGGCAATTCTATAGTAAGAAACTGATCATCCTGTTACTCAGAGTCACCCTTGCTATTATTGATCATAGATCATTGAGAGCATACTGGGGAGAAGGCAACAGGCCATAAAAACAAGTACTTTCCTTAACCGTTGAAGCTGCAATAGCAAACAAAGAGGCTGAGGAGGCAGAGATATGTGCTGCTTTAACCACATTACCATCACAGCATATGTCTTTGTTTTGCTTTTGTGTTTCTAGCCCTCACGGCTGTGAACAAAACAGAAATCAGTGTGCTGTTTCTTCTAGGTTCTTGGAAATTCAAAGATCTGTCTAAGGCTTCCGGTAACTTCTGTACTCAAACCACAAATTCAAATCCTACCAACTTCTCTACAAAACAAGTTGGGCAAACAAAACGTGGGACGCATAACCTTTTTGTGATTTCAGCATTTCAAAAACAATGCAATGTGAGCTGCCTATACTTGGCTTGAGTGCTGGCAACGAGGGGTCAAAGCCAGGTTCAGGAGTGTAGGTAGCCAGACACGAGCTGCAGACGCAGAGCAAACTAGAGACGTGGAACAAGTACAGCTGTTTCTGGTGATGGCACCTTTCAGGGGATTCTCCATGTCCTGATCCTCAAACACCAGCCTGCCCCACTCAGCCAGAGAAAGAGACAGGAGGAGGTAGGTTGAGGCGGGAATGCACAGAGCTGCTGGGGTGGGAACGCAGGGGACCCAAGCTGCCAAGGGCTGGGCAGGCACAGAGACTTGAGTGCACTATGAGTCAAGGTGGTGAACGGGGACCCGGGTGTGCATCAATCCGGGAGTGCTCCAAGCCACCACACCTGAACTGGGTGGGTAAGAGGAGCCTGGCCACTGCCAACCTGCGAGCGGGGTGGATGGGGAGCTGCCTGCTCTCTTCCTTCGTTCATTATGGAGTGGGGGGGTGAACCAGGTGATGGCAGGTCAGGTGACAGGATGAATTGCCACAGGTCCAAGGAGGCAAGGAGTTGCAACCACCCCACAAGCTTGGCTGTCTTCAGGCCCACTAATGGATCACTTCAGCCGACTCTCCCAGGATGAGATTGACAGGATCCTGGGTGCCATGAAGCCCAACACTTGCATTCTAGATCCGAGTCCATCATGGCTGGTGAAGGCCAGCGGTGGTGGAATACGAATCCCCCGGCAGATATCATCAACTTGTCCCTGAGGGTCAGTGACTTGCCTAGGCTCTTTAAAGGAAGCAGTGGTGAGGCTGCTCTTCAAGAAACCATCCCTGGATCTGACCAATCCAGCCAACTATTGCCCAGTTTCGAATCTTTTGTTCCTGGGTAAGGTGGTTGAGAGAGTAGCAGCAGAAGAGCTCCAGGCTTTCCTGAATGACTCCTCCGTCCGGGATCCATTCCAGACTGGTTTCCGCCTGGGCTACTGGACAGAGGCGGTTCTGGTTGTTCTCACAGATGACCTCTGGACCAAGGTGGATCAGCGCTGCTGCTATCACTCTATTGGACAGCAGCATTCAATATGGTCAATCATGATCTTATGACCCACCACCTCGCCAGTGTGGGGCTCCATGGGACAGCCTTGCAGTGGCTTGTCTCATTTCTCCATGGTCAGGGACAGAGAGTGGCATTTGGGGAGAGGGTTTCACCGTGTTACCCACTGGTATGCGGTGTCCCACAAGGGGCGATTCTCTCTCCCATATTGTTCAACATCTATATGTGCCCCTGCACCCAGCTGATGTGGAGTTTCGGGCTGGGTCATCACCAGTATGCTGATGACACCCAGCTGTATCTGCTGATGGACCACCACCCCTGGGTGCCACCCCAAATACATTAGCCAAGGTCAGGGGTCATTTCGTAGAAAAAGAGGTGCAGGAGCTCATTAGCATAGCTCATTAGCATAACTTATTTGCCTATGCCACACACCCCTGACATCACCGGAAGTGTTTCAGAAGGAAACACCCACTGCTCAGGCTCCACCCCTAGGGACTGTCTTTCTGCTCTACCCCTAGGGACTGTCACTCCAGTCCCAGAGTAGCCTATCTGGGCCCAAAGACCTTAATGGAAAAACCATTCTACATTTTCGTTGCAACTTTTTTTGTGCTGCAGTGTATTTCAGTGGATTGGCATTCCTGACTCCCATTATCTCCAATGGGCCTTCAGGCCCCTCCCATTGTTTCCGCCACCTGTGCTTCTACCTGCCGGAGCTCTGCTCCTGCGCACTCCTGCTCCAAATGACTCCTGGCCAGGGTCTTGGAGGCTGTGGCTAGCTGGTTAAAACAGAGTTGACTGAAATTAAATCCATTGAAAACAGAGGTCCTGTACCTAGGCGGGGGGGACAGGACAGGGGATCCCACTTCCACCTCTGGACAGGGTGTTGCTATCACCAGCAGAAAAATCACTGGGAACAAGGATATGAAGTCACATCTAAAAAGGAGAGATCAGAAGTCAAGTCAGGAAGACTGGCTTCCGGTGACCGCAGGGCCAGCAACTACACCTGAAGTTAGAAGGCAGAAAAGGATGAGCCATCCAAGATTTTTATTTTTGGCATAACTGGAGGTTTGAGGCAAGATTATTAGGTGGGTTTGTTGCCCTACGAATAATAAGCAACTTTGCCTTAAAGGTAAGGGAAATAAGAGGGAGCAACACGGGAACTTGTGATTCTCTCTCGATATTTTTGCATATTGTCTCTGTGTGTGCATGTATACACCCATACCTGGAAGTCATGGTGATCTCTGGCGACTCCTACTGGGGCATGGAGGACATTCAGAGAAGTGGCTTGATAGCCTGCCTCTGCCTCCCAGCCCTGGTATTCTTTGGAAGTCTCCCATCCAAATACTTGCCAGGGTCAGCCCTGCTTAGTTTCCGAGATCTAATGAGATTGGGCTTGCCTAGGCTATCCAGGTCAGGGGCCTCACTATTGTATCCGGGGTTAATGGGTGTCTCTAAATCTCTAAGGGTACTAGCAACAGCAGTAGTAATAGGAGGAGGCATTGTTACTAGAGACAGTGGCTTTGGGGTAGCATTCAGTGCATTCAAAAACAGCTTGCGTCTGCTAATCCAGACATTTTGTTCATACCCTTGCAGACAGTGCATGGGCAGTATTTAAGGCTCTTTACGAGCAGAACCAAGTATCATTAACTGCCAGGAAGATTATGTTTGTGCTATCGATTAGAGTGCTTCCGTCAAGTGAATTCCTAGGTGTGCTTTGCTCAGAAAGCATTTACTTCAGGTTGTCGTTCAGGTATTCCAAACTTGAGAAGCGCTTTCTGAACCAGAACCTGTTGGGAGTTATTTTGTGGCAGGGGGATGTTTTGGTTTCAATCAGTCTGCTCCTTTTTTTCTTTTATGCCTGTTAAAATGTCTGGGGCATTCATCCTGTCAGATTGCACTTGCATTCACTCAACAATTATGGATACTACTTGGGGCCTGTTTTAGGACACTGTATATATTTGTAATAAGATAATTAAGACAGGGCTCTTTTTGTAGCAGGAACTCCTTTGCATATTAGGCGACAGTTTGGTTTAGTGGTTAAGTGTGCGGACTCTAATCTGGGAGAACCGGGTTTGATTCCCCACTCCTCCACTTGCAGCTGCTGGATGACCTTGGGCAAGCCATAGCTCTGTCAGAGCTGTCGTCTCAAGGACAGTTCTCTCAGAGCTCTCTCAGCCCCACTTACCTCACAGGGTGTCTGTTGTGGGGAGGGGAAGGGAAAGGAGTTTGTAAACTGCTCTGAGACTTCGAGTAAACGGCGGGGTATAAATCCAATCTCTTCTTCTTCTTCTTCTTCTAATGTAGCCGATCATCCAAGAGTTTACAGAGCTCAATTGATCTATGACTGGAGTACTGGCTACATTAGGGGTGTGTCGTCTAATATGCAAAGGAGTTCCTGCTACAAAAAGAGCCCTGATTAAGAAGAATAAAATGGAATAGATAAACCCTTAGCAGTAAAAGATGCAAGTAAGAGACATAAATAGGGCAAGGCAATCTATATCCATAGATCTTTTACAGGTCTACAGATTTAAAATGATGTAACCCACCCTAAGCCTGCTTGCAGGGAGAGCAGGACATAAAGCCAATAAAAATTAATTAATTAATTTCACATTATGAGACACCTGATATATTAATCTTATATAGCTAACAGTGGTTGGAAACAGATGGTTCCCCCCACACCGAGATCTAAATATGAGAGTTAAACCTAAGCATAGTTTAATGTGTATACTAATTTCAGTATCGTTTCTGGCAACGTCATGGCTCAGTGTCCAGCTCAGTCAATCTCTTCAGTGTCTCAGACAGGAGCGGCTGCTGCAGTCCCATAAATACTGAGCAGTTACAGCCAGTTCTTTGCTGGCGACAACTTTTGTTCCGGCTCCCTGCTTTTCCAGGTGACTCCCTGGATCAGCCTTCCTTCTGGACTCCTTGTGTTTCGACCTTCATTCCGGACCTGACCACAGCTCTTGGAACTTGCTCTACATCCTGGCTCCTGGTGCTATGACCTTCGTTCTGGACTTGACTACACTTCTTGGACTTGCCCTGTATCCTGACTCCTTGTGCTACGACCTCTGAAACGGACCTGACCACGCCTCTTGGAACTTGCCCTGCATTGATTCCTGACACTGGTGCCTTGACCTCTGGCCTGGGGACTTGATTATAGTTGGGATTGTCCACCATACCCAGATGCCGGGGGCCTTTCTGTGACTTACTGACGTTGGGCTCTTTGCCTTGGGCATGAAAAACTACAGGGAAACAGGTTTTGCTGGTTTTTGTAGTGCTTCAAAAACCTCCAGAATCTGTTTAACTGGTCAAAACAGTAAGGCAAAAGAAATGTGCGCACAGCAAGGATAATGATGTATCTCTTGTACCCTCTTCAACCAAAAACCCACAAACAAACCATTTCTATGGCTTGGATCCTAAGCCTTGCTTCTGCTTGTGCTGTGCCCTTTTCTGTTACACAGTGTGCCCTTCCTCTGTGGAGTCCTTTCCTCCAGCGCTAGGAGTTTGTGCTCATGCAAGACAAGTGCTTTTCAGTGTGCTGAAGATAACCTAGTGCCAAAGGAAAGTGCTGTATAGTCGAAGACTTAATCTGTGATCACACACACTAAGTAATCCACTTTCAACCCACTTTCAGTGCACTTTGCAACTGGACTGGACTGTGTGAACTTGCAAAATCCAATTGGAAAGTGGACCGAAAGTAGATTGAAAATTGATCATTTAGTATGTGTGATCGCAGCCTTAGGCTGTTATCACACAAACTAGTTTCAGTTTCAGTTTATTTCTATTCCAGTCCTTAGACCAGATATGCTTACAGATATCTGTATATATATTACAGATAAAGCATTCCAGAAAATTTAAAAACTAATATAAATTGTTTAAATATAAAAAAATACAAAATAAAACACTTCCAAGTAAAATGCATCCAAGACTAGTATAAAAGTTACACTTACAACTAACCGCTAGACAATGACCTAAGTATCACCTTACAAAACCTGGCTACTTGATGAGTAATCCTGGGATGTTTATCAATTAAAAGAAATTGAAGTTTATTTTTTTCCGGCAGACCTCAGTTTTTTTCCTGTCAGTGGAGTGATAATCTCTCTACGTGCCACCTCATAGTGTGGGCATTTAAAGAACATACGTTCTAATGTCTCTGTCTCCCTGAGTGGGCAGGTGCAAAGCCTTTCCACATAAGGAATGTCACACACACTAAATAATCCACTTTCAATGTACTTTCCAACTGGATTTTTCTGTGTGAACTGGAAAAATCCAGTTGGAAAGTGGATTGAAAGTGGATCACTTTGTGTGTGTGACTGTAGCCTTACTCCACCATGCATAGTTAGATTCAAGTCCAGTAGCACCTTAAAGGCCAACAAAATTGGGGGGGCTATGAGCTTTCAAGCTCAGAGCCCCCAAAGTCTTATTGCTTGCTAAGATGCTACTGGGAGCCGTTCTATTGCAAACCAGCATGGCTACCCTCTGAAGCTATCCACCATTTCTAAAGTGGGGTGCAAACTGAAGCAAGGTTTAGGATCCAAGCCAAGTCTCCAGCCTACCACACAGTAGCCAGCTGGCTAAGTTTCCATCTCAGTATCCATATTTGAAGCACTGTAAGTTGAAGGATACAGACAGCCAGGCCTGGAGCTACAGTGGGGCATCACAGGGGCTAGGCCCCCTGACTTACTGGCAAGGCCCCACAACTTCCCATCCAGCCCAGGGCCCCCGAGTGGTGGTGGGTGCGGGAAAGGAGCTAGGACCCCAAGGGGCCATGATGAGGTGGCGTTGGCATCTTGGTAGAGGACCGGGTAGCAGAAGCTGCAGAGTAGCTCAGGACTGTGCCAGGTACTGCTGGCATGGCTGCCCCGTATGTCACTGTCCCTTTTCTTTCCTGCTCTCTTCCCCCAGTTCTGCTGGGTTGCTGCTTGGCGTGGCACTAGGGCCAGGCTCAAAGGGTGGGTGGCCTCTAAGAAATTTAAATGCCCCCTGACTTAAAAAATCCTGGCTACAGGCCTGCAGACAGCCCTTTGTTACAGCATCAAAATTTTCAGCATGATGACATGGAGCATATAGCCATTGTTCAGCATAGGCAACTTGGTCAAACTTATGTTTTGTGTGTGTCTCAAATCCTGTTAGGTATACCAGATGCTGAGTGATGCAGAGTTCTCCATTCCTGTAAAATGCCTTCCATTTACAAACTAACACAACATCCTCATGTGCTCTAAGGATTTCTTCTGAGCTTGCAAGAAGGAAAGGTTTAAAACAAAAAAAACAAAAAAACAACAACTCAGTGTGATTTTCAATAAATAATAATGTTTTCCCTCCAAATGCCCAGCTAGACATAGCAAACTCTAATTAACAACATGATGCGTAATACCTCTTGGCACAATCATCCTTTGTCTGTGAATCAGATGATGCAAGCTCCCTTCTAACGCCAATTCAAAACAACATCTAATTATAATTACATGCTAGCTTGATTAGAAGCTCTTAACCGCGTCATGCCTTGTGAGTCTGCATGACCAAAAGAGACTAACAAAAGCTGCAGCTGGACTGACATTATGCTATGCCTGCTAGACAGAAGCGCATCTGAAAAGCATGAGCACAAAAACAATGTAAGGAAAAAACCCCACACAGCAACATCCATTTCAAAGCCATATCACTAAAGAGATTCAAACTGATTAAACTGCATCACCATGAACACAGAATTACGGACAGCAGCTATGTTTGCAATCAACTCAATTACTTTCAGCAGAAATCTTTGCTTCTCCCCGTTTTGTTTTAAACAAAAGAATTATTACAGGTAATTATCGGCTCCATCCTAAATCCTGAACAGTGGTGCATTGCTGACACTGGTGTAACTAGTTGGTATCCTACACTTTTCTTGCATAGAAAAGAAATGTCCCCCAAAAAATCTAACTCCAAGGAACTGAGGGCATAAGAACATAAGAGAAGCCAATGTTGGATCAGGCCAATGGCCCATCTAGTCCAACACTCTGGCTGATTTCACACTAGAGCTGCCTTGATGTTGCGCCGCCGTTTGCCCTGATCCTATTGGTCAATTTCATACCCGAAGCCGCGGGGCTGCATTTGACCTGCAGCTTCGCCCGATTTCCTCTGCAGTTTCGTGATCCTCAAAAAACAGGATCATGAAACTGCGGGGGAAATCGGGTGAAGCCACAGGTCAAAATGCAGCCCCACGGCTTCGGGTGTGAAATTGACCAATAGTATCGGGGCAAATGGCGGCGCAACATCGAGGCAGCTCTAGTGCGAAATCAGCCTCTGTCACACAGTGGCCAAAAATACCAGGTGTCATCAGGAGGTCCACCAGTGGGGCGAGGACACTAGAAGCCCTCCCACTGTTGACTCCCCCCCAAGCACCAAGAATACAGAGCCTCACTTGCTCCAGCCTGAGAGTTCCTATCTATACCTTGTGCCTAATAGCACTGGCACACCAACTGCACTGGAGTCCGCAGGAACACTATCCACAGTTAGCAGAGTGGCATGCTAACAACAACACCCCTATGGTCAGCCAGGTACGGAAGCAGTCAACCAACACATAGTAATGCTGACACACCTCCCTGATATCTCCCTGGCCTCACTCACCCTCAGAACAGGAGGAGGAAAGGAACAAAGGCTACACAGCACCCAGTACTGTCTGCCCCATCAGTTCCCTGCAGCTAACCCCACTCCTAGGAGCTCTGCAGACAGAGGGAGTGACTCTCTTCTTGCAAACATGTATCTTCCTGACAATAAGAAAAAAGCAGGGTCATTCCAACTATGGCACCCAGACACCTACATAAAGCAGAAGGACCCCCCCTGGCAGGGTATTAGCTGGGACTTGCTGCAAGGATAATTTATTTTATTTATATCCCGCCCTCCCCACATAGCAGGCTCAGGGTGGGTTCCATCATACCAAGTCAACAATCACATAAATATGCAAATAACAGTTAAAACCAATTAAAATACACCAAAATTAAAATACAAACTATACTTTCCAATACTCCTAACCAGAGCCTCAACAGATGAGATCTATCATGTTGGGGTTCCAGATGGTTACTCAGACCTGGGTCACTGGAGGGGAGGCCCAACAAGGTATGGACGTTCGCTGCCTCAGCTAAAAAGCTGGTGGAAGAGCTCCGTCTTGCCGGCCTTGCAGAACTGCAGATCTCATATGGGAACTCATTCCACCAGGTAGGGGGCCAGAGCCAAGAACGCCCTGGCCCTCAATGAAGTAATCAGCAGAAGAGAAAACAGCTGGGGAGACGTAGCGATTGCAATCTAACAATATAATAAATAATATAAATCTAGTGCTAATACAAATACGTGATACAAATTAAATAGCAACAACCTCATACATACATTTTTAAAATACATATGTCAATTACAATTCCATTCATGTCAATTTCATATATATCAATTTCAGTTACCTAACAAAGCCTCCGGAATGTGCCTCCGTTTCGATTCTGAACTTCCTCAGAAGTAAAGTTTATGACTTAAGGCAAGAAGAAACTTTACTTCTGAGGAAGTTCAGAATCAAAACAGAGGCACATTCCAGAGGCTTCCTTACCTAACTGAAACTGAGATATATGAAATTGACATGAATGGAATTGTAATTGACATATGTATTTGAAAAATATATGTATAAGGTTGTTACTATTTAATTTGTATCACGTATTTGTATTTGCACTAGATTTATATTATTTATTATATTGTTAGATTGCAATTGCTACGTCTCCCCGGCTGTTTTCTCTTCTGCAGATTATCTCCAGCTGGGAGGTCTCATTCATTCCTCAGTGAAGCAAAACAGACCTCTCTGGGGCCGGGGACCACCAGGAGATGCTGGTTTGCAGGTTGTCATGCCCCATGTGGCTCATAGGAGGAGAGGCGGTTTTGAAATATACACTAAACCAAGATGGAGCAGAGCCAAAGAATATGGTTCCAGCAGCATTTCTCTCCATGATGCAGCAATTATGTTGGCTGAACATTTACCCAACACATTATGTTGACTTTTAAAGCCTTAACAGTCTTAGGCTCGGGTATCTGAGAGAGACACTGCCTGCGGCCATATTCTGAGATCCTCTGGGGTGTCCTTCTTTACATGCTGACCCAACATGAGGTGAGACTGTTTTCTGGTCATAGCTGCTTTCTGTTAATCTAGATTGTTATTATCATTTTTTTATTTTTAAATGAAAAATGATTATATCTGTTAGCATTTACAATATGAAACCTAACTAAAAATCTATGTCCCTTTTTATCCCTTGTTTAAGATAACCTGCAAAGGGCTAATACTAGATTCACAGAAATTCTGTGCTCTATAATTAACTGAACAGTAAAGGTATCTCTTCTTCAGTGACTTTATGTTTTCACCAGTTCTCCAGACATGAGTGAAAGTGCCCAGCTTTTTCTCATAGTTACAACAAATATTAGGAACATTTAAATTCATTTTCCACATTCTGTTTGGCATATAATGCCATCTATAGATAATCTTCTATGTGTTCCCTTTAAACCCAAGTTCCATGAAACATTAATTTGGTTCGATACACTGCTTTTCCAGGCTACACACCCAAAGGTCCGTTTCCCATTCACATTATAAGCAAGATCCTTGAACTCTAAAATTAATAATATTTTGTGTATTTTAGACAGTAAACTTGTTCCTTTGCTTTCCTTTAATAACAGATTCTCAAAATCTGTCTGCTTCCTTGGATGAAAATGCATACATTTTTGCACCACAAAGCCCTTCAGTTGCAAATACTGAAAGAAAGGCTTCTTCTTTGGTTTTTGGCTGGGGACATTTTAACTATTATTTAATGCGGCCTTGAACCAAGAAGAAAAGCAGGGTATAAATGTTTAATAAATAAGTTAATAAACAAGCACATACACACACAATCCTTTCTTTGAATTCTTTAGTTAATCTCAGGTGTCCCAAGTGAGGCTCCATTTATATATTCCGTTACACTGGTTAATTTCCCCTTTGCCCAAAAGACTTCCTGACTTCACAGAATTTCTCACAACAACTGTGAAATTACCTCTGGCTAATTTTACTTTGTATTATCCTCATTTAGCTTCCCCACCTATTATTTATATATTGTTTTCCTTCACCAAATTATTTTTCCCCCAGAATTAATTCTCCCTTGTGCATCATTATAAGCAATTTTATTATTTTTATATATGCTTATTTTGCTGCAATTGTTGCTTTTTTTGTAAATTGCCCTGAATATTTTTAAAGTAGAAGGGCAGGGTGTACATCTGACAATCGAATATATGCATGTCACAGAGGAAGGATCACCCAAGTATGTGTTTCAAAGCTGATAGATGTCTGACGAATTTCCACTATAGCCAAAATGGTACATTAACTGTGCAGGACTAAATTATTCAGATAAGCAAGTCCGTAAAGTATTATTAAGATGCAATAACAAATTATGGTTCATTGCTATGTGATCAAGTCTGTGGGATCCTTATGGTCATGCATGCTGATACAATCAAAGAATTCTGCAGCAAACCATAGTTTGGCATTACATGCAAACCAAAAGTTATGGTTTTCTGACTCTTCCATACAAACCAGCACTAAGCCAAAATTTGGAATTTTGATTTGTGGGACGAGTACATAGTTTGTAGATTGGAAAAATTACAAGTTTGTCATGAGAGCAGAAGACCTTAATTAGATTACCATGTGTAAGGGAATGAGGGTGCAAGTATCACATCAGATCATGGGTGTCAAACATGTGGCCCGAGGGCCATATCAAGGCCCTCGGAGGGCCCCAATCTGGCCCTCAAGGACCTGGCTGTTTTCTGCTTCCTTTTCCAGTTCTGCTGCCACATCACAGCTTGCTTTACCAGTCTCTCTCAATCACACAGGAGAGATAGATAGGCAAGCCTCTCCTGTGTGATTGAGAGAGGCTGGTAAAGAACTGGCTGAGGCTCCTCCCCCTCCTCCTCCCGGGGGAGGGAGGGAACAGTCACAGTTTGTTTTCTGGCCATTTGCTGAGGCTCCTCCCCAAAGGGAGGGAGGGAACGAGGGAGAGCTTGCTTTGCAAAGAAATTGCTAAGCAGTCAGGTTAGAACAGATAAAAGGAAGTACTTCTTCACCCAAAGAGTAATTAACACATGGAATTCACTGCCACAGGAGATGGTGGCATGGACAGCTTCAAGAGGGAATTGGATAAACATATGGAGCAGAGGTCCATCAGTGGCTATTAGCCACAAGGTATAGATAGGAACTCTCAGTCTGGGGCAAGTGATGCTTTGTATTCTTGTTATTTGGAGGGCAATAGTGGGAGGGCTTCTAGTGTCCCTGGTATTTTTGGCCACTGTGATCCAACATTGGCTTCTCTTCTGTTGTTATGCTGGGCTGCCTCGATCGCATGGGAGAAATACCAAGCACCTTTAAGACCAACAAAGTTTGTTCAAGGAAGGTATGAGCTTTTGTGTGCCTTGCTATAGTGTGTGTGTGTTTTGTTGGGCTCTTTATGTCAGGGCTCTCCTGCGTGCAACTGGGTATCCTCCCCCTTTTCACTGTGTTCATGCCCTCATGACCCAGTCTTTCTCAGTAAGAAAGAAATATGAACTATTTTAGAGGAGGAATAACAACAAGCCAGTGGGGTGGCTTAGGCTGAGAGTGTGTGTCCAGACCAAGTTCACCCAACACATTTCCTTTGTAGGAAGTTGTAGTTATTTCTCTGGGGAAGATTATAGTTTTGTAGAAAAACACATGGCCCTCAGTCTGTGTCAGGATGCCTTCTCATGTTCCTGACCAGCACATGAAGCAACTTATGTACAAAAGGTTGCAATGCCCAGGCATTTCATGTTTCCCTCTGGCTCCTAGGCTCAGAACACTGAGCATGAGATTTCTGTAATGAATGTCAATAAATCAAAAGTAGGTTTGCAGCTTACAGATACACACCTGAACAGCATACTCAAGATTGCTACAGCACATACCAGACATTCTGATGCAATAATTTGGAGCAAGAGGTGTCAGTTATCAGAGACTGTTAAATAGACAAAATATCGCAAGAGTGCTAGTGTTTTAAGCATGTTTTATTTAAAGTTTAAAAAATCCTTAATTGTGTTTGTCAGTGTCCTTTATAAAGTTTATATCTCCGCTACCTGGCATTACATTTTATGACACACATGGCCCAAGCCAACAAGGTCTCATTTATGTCAGATCCGGCCCTCATAACAAACGAGTTCGACACCCCTGCATCAGATGATCCCTAAATTGTTCATGTTATTTGTGAACCGTGCCTAAATGTGTGAAAGAAACGGTGTGAAAGAAACTGGCTCCTATCTTCACTTTATATGTATACATGTCTTTCCAGCTATAATGGCAAAACAAGCAGTCTAACCCTTAACACTTTCTGATCATTTTTGCCAAGGGCCCATCAGTCTCACTCTGCTCTGTAGCACACAAAGGAACAGTGAGACAAATTCCATATTTGACTGCCCACATTTTTTAAAAAAACAATGGAAAGTGTTTCCATTTATACAAGGGTCGATTAGCCACCCAAAGAAGAACTCACACATCAACAGACTTGTTGGAAAGGGGTTTGGTTCTCAGTTTTGCTGAATATCTGATGATGGCCTGTCTTCAGGAGGGCAGAGATAGTGCCCTTGTAAGAGCATCCGTCTGTCGGGTTCTCCTCTCCTCCGCAGTGCAAGGTGCAAACTTGTCTGATGTCTCTGCTATCAGTCTCTTCTTCAGTTCTGATTCAGTTTAACCGGGGAGAATATCTTTGACTTCTGCTCTCAATGTATGCTGCATAACTATGGTAATTAATACCATAAACTACATCCCTTATGTCTCCAATTCAAATCTAAGTCCAGTTTGTGAAGAGCAGAAAACAGCGGTTTGCATGGCTCTGTGCTCCCTAGGGCTCAGCTGTTTGATCGAAATGGTTCGGAGCAATTTAAACCCCCTGCTTTCTGCTCCCCACCACTTTTCATGGGGAGCAGAAAGCAGAGGTTTAAACTTTAAATGGCTCACAAACCGATATGAACCTGTTTGGTTCGCAAACCAGCCTATCAGTTCATGGGTTGGTTTGTGGTTCGGCCACATACCATGAACCAAACCACCAATGTGCAGGTTGTGCCCATTCCTACTAATGAAGAAGAAATTTTTGCAGCCCCAAAATTCTGCTAAGAAACTGTAATTTATTTCTTCCTGGAGATTCACCATGCCACTATCACTGAGGGCCCCCCCCCTTCCGATATGCGTTTTGCCTGCATAGAAGCCAGACATGTTTTCCCTAACAGGAACAGGGAAGGGACTGCTAGTTTGACTGCTGGAATGTTTGAAGCTGAGGTAGAAAAAAAAGTCTTTCTTCACAGCTAAATCTACAGACAGTTTTCACAGTTCTTTTTGGTTTTTAAGAGTATTTTGAGGTATTAGGAGAAAGTTGCACTATTATCTTACTTGTCTATTGAATCTTCGTATGTATTTATTATTCTGCTTTTAAACCACAAACTCTGCTCAGTCACTGGGTGAGAAACTCCTAGCTCTCTAATCTAATTTTTTAAAAAAAAAAATCCTTGAAAGTTAACACATGCTGTTACCTAGCAGGAGGCTGCTTTTCAAAATAGGGGAATCTAGGGTTGTCAACTCTGAAACTGGTCCCTCCAGCTGTCCCTTTAATATCCATTTGATCTGCAGCAAATACCAGATGACATTATGTATCTCCACGCCATGAAAAGTTTCAGTGCTCATTTCCACGCATTTAGCCTCTACTGAAGGCCAGGACATTTTTCTCTAGGCATGTTGGCAACCTTAAACGTTTATGAGTGGAAGGCCTATCAAGCATGCACGCCCATATGATCCAACTTACATCTCCAGCTATCCACAATGCCACAGTCACTATAAACACACATGCTCCATAAAGCTGAACATCCTTACCATTCTTTTCATCTCCTTGGAGACTTGGTTAGAACCAAGGTGGTTATAAAAGGAGCGGTCCACTCCCCAGTGCGGAGGATTGTGGCCAATGGAGTTAGTACGTTGACGGTTCATCTTGGCTATCGTCGCTTTTTCATCTTTCTAGAAAAAAGAACAGAGCAACGACAGAGATTAGGTTTTTTAAAACAGAAATTAATTTTTGAAGTGCATTAATACATTTCGAAAGGGTACGTACTGACCAGCACATTACTTGAGGACTGTCAGAACCAGGCATGGGCATGAACCAGCTCATGGACCAAAATTCATAATGAATTTTGGCCAGTCTGTAAAGCGATGTCCATGGAGGCTCTGCTGCTATGAATGTTCACGAATTTTTAGCATGGTCCATGGTGGTTCACATGTTGAGACAGACTGAAGCCAGTCAATTAAACTGTTTACAGAACACCAAGGCAACAGTGGGGGCGGAATTCTCCAGCCTTGGAAACACTGGTAGGAGCCTTCTAAACCTGCCAAAAACAAAGTTCCCATTCTGGTCTATGGGCTCAGAAGCCTATATATTGAGTTGAATTCCCTCCCTCCCCCTCTTTTGTTATTTATTATTTATTTATTATTTTCAATTTATATCCCACGTTGCCGGGCAAACTGGCTCAAGACGGCGTACAAACAGATTAAAATACAATAAAATAATAAAATGCAATAAAATTCACATAAACAACAATTACATAAAGTGCTAGTACATACAGATGGCAGTTCCTATGATGTAATCCAATGAGAGAAGGCAATAACTAGCTTTGCAACCTATAAAGTGGTCCAAAGGCAGTATCCAGCGTTGAGTCATAAGGGCCATAGCATGTTCAGTTCCGATGACTCATTTAGCAGTGGTGGCTCCTAGGCCTGGAGGAAGAACTCCGTTTTACAGGCCCTGCAGAACTGTAAAAGGTCCCTCAGGGCCTGATGTCTTCTGGGAGCTCATTCCACCAGAGTGGAGCCACCACTGAAAAGGCCCTGCCTCTAGTGGTGGCCAATCTGATATCTTTCGGACCAGAGAGAGTCAGGCGATTTTGTGACCCTGACCTCAGTGCTCTCTGGGGAACATACGGGGAAAGGCGGTCCCTCAGGTTGGCTGGTCAAGTGAAAGAGGGACACAGAGCGAGCAGAGTTGATCCATTGCTTTGCTTTTTGTTTGCTTGATCTGCTCTCTGTTGCTGGGGTTTGGCATTAGGATACAGGGGCTTAACTATTGTGCATTCCCTCCTTCCCACCTCTCCTGCTAGTGATCTGCTCTGTTGTGGGGGACTGGGAGTTTCCTGGAACCAGAAATCTGGGTCTGCTCTTCCTGTGCCCATGCTGAGCACAGGAACTTAGCTATTGGGTACTTTTGGTGTAGTGGTTAAGTGCGCGGACTCTTATCTGGGAGAATCGGGTTTGATTCCCCACTCCTCCACTTGCACCTGCTGTTGTGACCTTGGGTCAGTCACAAGCTCTGGCACAGCTGTTCTCTCAGGGACAGTTTCTGTCAGAAGTTCTCTCAGCCCCACCTACCTCACAGAGTGTCTGTTGTGGGGAGGGGAAGGGAAAGGAGTTTGTAAGCTGCTCTGGGACGCCTTTGGGCAGTGAAGGGCGGGGTATAAATCCAATCTCTTCTTCTCTTCTTCTTTTATACCCCCCTCAATCCTGCTAGTGATCTCCTCTGCTGTCTACTGTGGGGGTGCGGGAGTTTTCTGGACCCAGGGATCTGGGTCTGCTCCTCCGGCACTCATGCTGAGCACAGGAGCTTAGCTATCGGGTGACTTTATTCCCCCCCGCTAGTGATCTTGCCTGCTATCAAGGTTTGGGAGATTTCTCAATGCAGGGATCAGATTGGCATCTTCTTCCTGCCTTACACAGAGCGCAGGGGCTTAGTTATCGGGTGCTTTTATTTTGCCGCCACCCCCCCCATGCCAGCGATCTTGTCTGCCGTCGGGGTTTGGGAGGTTTCTTGAATCAGGGATCAGATTGGCACCTTGTCCCTGTGCTCATGTTGAGCACAAGGGCTTACCTCTTGGGTACCTTTACTTTCCTCCCCGTTTCCTGCTAGTGATCTTGTCTGCTGTTTGCTGTCGGGGTTCGGGAAATTTATCGAAACAGATAGGCATCTTATTCCTGCACTCCTACTGAGCACAGGGGCTCATTGACCACCATGAGGGTGGAAGTGGGTGGAAGGGGTGCTTGTCGTGGGGGAAGAAGCCCTCCCCCACAGAAAACCAGAAGCCCCTATCCCCAGGCATGAAACCCAGCCCCCCCCAAAGTCCAGCACCAGTAGGGCATCACCAGAAGTCTCAGAGCCTTCTTCCCCCTGCTCCGTCCTTGGGGCTTTCCCATGAGGAAATAGGGGCACTGGCAACATCCAGACACCAGCAGTTGCTAGAACTCTTCAGAGAGGAATCCTCTGACAGTACTAGTTCAGAGAATTGGGGGGGGGAGCATCTTCCCCTCCCAGGTCCCAACTCCCTCCTGCTGCCACATTTCCCGCTGCTCCTGCTGCCCCAAGTACACCACCCTCTTGCACCTCCCAGCCCAGTGCCAGAAAGCAGCTGTGCCTAGTCCCACCGGCTCAAGTCACAGGGACCCATTTCCAGTCCAACCTGTGGAAACATTTCCACACCTTCCCCAGTGACCCCCCAGTAGCACAGTGCCAGGTGTGCCACACCCCTGTCCGCAGGGGCACAACGACCCAACACATGTTTTCCTTCATTCTCTGCAGGCACCTTCAAAGGGTGCACCCCACCTTCGTTTATGGGGGACGTAGCCTTTCGCTGGCTTCTGCACAACCTGGCTCCCTAGTACTCTGTCCCCTCAGGAGGACCATGGACCGGCAAGTCTTGCCCACCATGCATTGTTCTGTGGTGGTGCTGGTCAAGGCTGAGCTCTCCAGCGCACAAGGCCGAACCGTCCATGGACCTCTGGGGAAGCCAGCAGCACATCTCCCTCTCCCTCATTGCCCACTGGTGGCAACCAGAAAACCTCACTGTCTGGACTGTTGGGCCCAAGCCCCAGGAGGGGACAGTACTGCCACCTGGCTACAAAGTAGTTCTGCTCCACGTGCAGGGGTCGACAAGCATCGCTGCCATGATTCAGAGTAGCAACATTGTCTCTGGCTACACCAGGCCTGTAGCTACAGTGGGGCATTTCAGGGCCTGGCCCCCTGACTTCCTGCCAAGGCCCCCTGACTTCCATGCAGCCCCCAGGCTGCCCAACTCTCTGGGCCACCTGGAGGACTCCCTACTGCTGCTCCTCCCTAAGCATAGCTTGCTTCCCCACGTAGGCAAGCAGACTGTGAATGCTGCAAAAGTGAGTTTTTAAAATTTTATTTTTATTTTATTTTTTATTTCAAGAAGTCAGTGCCCCCCGACTTATTTAAAGGCCCCCGAATCACAAAATCCTGGCTACGGCCCTGGGCTACACGGTCATGGATGCTGGTGCCAACATGCTGGCAGGGGTGAGGGCTGTACGCCTCAAGAGCATCGTCTGCCTGGTGCACACTCTGCACCTGGTGGCAAAGGATGCTCTGGGGCTGAGGAGTACTGTGACGCCCCCCTGGGAGGCTGCCGCCCTCGAGCCACAATCCTGCTGGAGACCTGCTGTGCCTGACTGCCCATTTCTTGTGCAGCATCAAGTCTGCCCGATTCCTGCACAAAAGGCAGGGGGAGGGGGATGAGCCAGAACACTGACTCATCCAGGACTTGCCTACCCATTGGAACTCCATGTATGCCATGATAGCATGTGAGTTCCAATGTGATAGCATAACAGGAGAGCTCTGCACAGGACATCATCTCTTCCATGACTATCCTGCATCAGCTCCAATGACTGGCTGACCCCCTCCCAAATGGTGCATGTCCTAAAGACTTTCCAGGACACCACCAATGTGTTCTGGACCCACACGGCCAGCCTGGGATGAATCATTCCCCTGATTCAAGGTGCTGGACAGGGCACTGGTCTCTGCACTGCAGCTGGGCCCTGAGAAGATGGCTATACTCTCATAGGTCTGGGCCTTCGTAGAGAGGTTGCAAGTGGGCATCTCCACCAGGCAGCATCCTCTCTGCAAAGAACAGGAGTACAAGCTGGCTTGTGTCTGTGACCCACGTATCAAAGGCAGCACTGCTCTCTGTAACACAGAGCTCGTGGAGTGGAACCGTAAGCTCTGTGGAAGCTTCAGGTCACCAGAGCTCGCCAGAGGGAACAGCGGGTGGATGGAGGGGGAGGAGGAGGGGAAGGAGATACAGACCAGCACCTCTGCCTCCAAGAACCCAGCCAGGCAAAAGCCCTGCTACTGGTTGTCAGTGGTGAGGTGGGAGGTCAGCAGCAGTGGTGGGGAGGCCAGGCATGCCATGATGGAGGATTCAGCAGAGGTAATGATGAGGGAACTACCTCACTGACTTCCTTGAGCCCACCTCAGCCAATTCCTTCAAATACTGGTTGCACAAGGCTGTCATCCGGGCTGACCTCTCTTGCGTGGCCATGAATCTCCTCTCCTGCCCACACACCAGTGTGCAGAGTGAGTGGGTGGTCTCCCACCTGGGAGATCTTCTCAGCCCCCACCGCTTCCGCCTGGACCTGGCCAGGGTGGATGAGTTGGCCTTCCTGTATGTCAACCTCCCCCTGTGGGGCCACCCTGCTCTGGACCTGCTGGAGTAAGATCTAGACTTCCCAGAGTTGTCCCCCCCCTGTGTATCCCCTCCCCCCATTTTTCCTCCTCTCTGTGTGATCCGGCAGGCGGCCCATGGGTTGTATCCTAGGCACTTGGGTGGGAAGATGGCTGCCTCTGCCAAGGGGGTTGGGCTTGCTCCACAGCCAACCCAAAAAACATCTACCTCATAAGCAAACACCTACATCATGAACCAACATGTACCTCATAACAAAACATGAACCAGCCAACATCTACCTCATAGCACAACACCGACCTCATGGAATGACATCCACCTCAGCAAGCATCCACCTCTACAAACATCTGCCTGTAAAAGCAAGCCCATTTGACTACCCCTTTCCATTGCATTTGGAGAATTCACCATCACAACAGATGATCTCTTATCCTTACAATGTGTTCCACTAATGGTGAAGAACCGTCCAGAAATTTCACCTAAAGGTGGGCTGAGACCAGGGGATCTTTGTCTTTGGGCCTGAGGAGGCATGGGAGCATTCTGGGCATGCTTCTTTCCTTGTGGTGTATCGCTAGGGTGCTCCCCAAGCTGCTGTGGTGTCACTGTGGGGAGCCCCCATCAAAACTCTGGGGACGTCTGGTATGCCTTTCTGATGACTTTCCATTTATTCATGGAGTAGAAGTATTCACCGCAGTGGAAGGGCATGCTCCAGACACAAGTGGAGAGTTGAATACTGCTTAAGGTGGAAAGTGAGAGACTTTGTAAACAATCCCCTGAAGCAGCCAATAGCCGTGTAGGGATCCACAAGAACTTAATAAATATTTTTTCACCTTGCACCTGGTTTTCTACAATTTTTTTTTTTTGGCCTACTGGTACAGTCAATTTTCATTGCAAAGTTGAATAAAACACCCGCATCGGTGGGTGTGCTCTGCACCTGTCTGTTTTTGCCCTACCTAGTGCGTTCCTCGGCCAAGTATCCACGTTCATTAAATCCTCCCTTCTGCCATGGGAGTACTCTGGGGAGCCCCCATCAAAAGTCTGGCGGTGCCTGCCTTTCCATCGGTCTTTTGGATATTGGCTGCATGTGTTGGCCATGAGGAAGGGGCCATGAGCAGGTGGGTGTGCTCCGGACCCATGTGCAATGTTGAATAAAACACCCCCATCAGTGGGTGTGCTCCGCACTCGTCTATTTCCACACTGGCTAGTGAGTGCCTTGGCTGAATACCCACATCCATTACATCCTTCCTGATGCCATGGGGGTACCTTGGGGAGCTCCCATCAAAAGTTGCCACCTTTCCATCTGTCTTTTGTATACTGGCTGCATGATTCAGCCCTTGGTGGGGGTGGTCATGCTTTGAGGTTTGGGTGTTGGGTTGGACTCAGGGCTTTTGAGACACCACACTGACTTCCTTCTTAGGGCTTTCAAACCATCATGTCTACTTCCGTTCAGGGCTCTGACCCACCACATCTACTTCCTTCTCAGGGCTTTGAGCCATCATGCCTATTTCTTTTTAAGGGCTTTTGAGCCACCCACCACATCCACTTCCTTCTCAGGGCTTACAGCCACCACTTCAACATATGTTATTGCACACTTTGGGGTCTGGGTGTCAGGGGTGAACTCAGGGCTTGGGGCAACTGTGTCTATATATGTCATAGCATGCTTTGGGGTTTGGATGTAGGGGAGGACTCAGGGCTTGGACCCACCTCGACTACTTCCATCTCAGGGCTTTGACCCATCACATCTGTTTCCATTTCAGGGCTTCAAGCCATCATATCTACTTCTTGTCAGGGCTTTGACACACCGCATCTACTTCCATCTCAGGGCTTTGACCTACCATGTCTACTTCCTTCTCAGGTCTTTCAAACTGCCCATCATGTCCACTTCCTTCTCAGGGCTTCCATCCACCATTTCAACATGCATAATTGCATGCTGGTTTGTGTTTGGCTGTCAGGGGTGAACTCAGGGCTTGGAGCCCCCATGTCTACATACATCATTGCACACTTTAGGGGTTGGGTGTCAGAGGCGGACTCAGGGCTTTCAAGCCACCATGTCTATATGCGTCATTGCACCCTTTAGGGTTTGGGTGTCAGGGGTGGACTCAGGGCTTTTGAGCCACCATGTCAACTTTCTCCTCAGGGCTTTTGACTCACTATGTTCACTTCCTTCTCAGGGCTTCCAGCCATCATGTCATTTCACACTGGTTTGTGTTTAGGTGTCAGGGGAAGACTTAGGGCTTCCAGCCACCATGTTTACATATGTCTCAGGGCTTGGCTCCACC
This sequence comes from Gekko gecko, assembly GCA_029375565.1. Lineage (NCBI taxonomy): Eukaryota > Metazoa > Chordata > Lepidosauria > Squamata > Gekkonidae > Gekko > Gekko gecko. The sequence goes on along the minus strand of JAPDNY010000003.1, from coordinate 69,925,529 downwards.
ACATCTACATATATTGTTGCATGCTGGTTTAAGTTTGGGTCTAAGGTGGACTCAAGGCTGTGAAAGCAGCTGTGCCTCCCACCTGCTCCAACCATGGGGTCCCATTTCCTGACCACCCTGTGGAAACATTTCCACACCCTGTCTGTCTGTCCTGCAAAACCCTGGAAGTAGTCACCCACTTGCCTCATTGAGGAGATGACTCTTCTGGCCAACTCTTCTCAGACCTTAGAATCACCACGTCTCCATGTCTCAGTGCTTTCAAGCCACCATGTCTACTCCAATCTCAGTGCTTTGACCCACCACGATGACTTCTTTCTCAGGGCTTTGACCCACCACATTGACTTCTGTCTCAGGGCTTTGACCCACCAAGTTGACTTCCTTTTCAGGGCTTCCAACCACCTATGTCTTAGGGCTTTCGAGCCACCATGTCTACTTACTTCTCAGGGCTTCTGGCCACCATGTTTAACTACTTCTCAGGGCTTTAGAGCAACCAAGTCTACTTATTTCTCAGGGCTTTGAGCCACCATGTCTACTTCTTTCTCAGGGCTTCGAACCACCATATCTACTTTACTTCTCAGGGCTTCAAGCCATCACATCTAACTACTTCTCAGGGCTTTCAAGCCGCCACATCTACTTACTTTTCAGGGCCTCAGTCCGCCACTTCTACATACATATCAAGGCTTGGAGCTACCATGCCTACATATGTCACTGCATGCTGGTTTGGGTTTGGATCTCAGGTGGTCTCAGGGCACATTGCCCTGGTTTTGCTGGGTTGGCAAAATTCCTCCCACCTTCAGTTTCTACTGGAGACATTCTTGGGGGCTTTGATTCTGTTTCTCTTCTGCTGAACTTATGCCCTTGCTTTTTTTGCTGTCTCCCCACTTCATTGGAAACAATGGAGTGTGGAGCACCTTCTTTGAGGAAGCGTAACTCAGAGCCAGTGAATCCAATCCTTACCAAACTTTCCGATAGAGGAGAGTCAGGTAGAGATGTGCTGTGAATTTGGTGTCTCTAGCATGCCAGGGCTGTTCAATACACTCCCAAATGTCCTGAATGTGCACCTCATTTCCCTAGAAAGCACTTTCCTGGGGGCACCTTTGGTGGAGGGGCATAACTCAGACCTCATAAATCCAATCCTCACCAAACTTGGAGACTGGGTAGAGGAGAGTCAGCTGGAGATCTGCAGCAAGTTTGGTGTCTCTAGCTTGTTGGGGGGCATTCTACTGCATGATGAACTTCCTGAACCAGTTCTGTTTGTACAAATGGGGTTTTGTCTGTGACGATCCATGGTTTGGTCCGTGGGTATACCATGAACCGAACCACATTTTCCTGGTTCGTGCCCATCCCTACTCAGAAGATAAATGCATAAAAGCTTTGTCTGCTCATTTTATTAATGTCTTATAGCCATTAATTCTAGGAATTAACTAAAAGTATATAACATTATCACAGCTTTGTGACTCACTGTTTTAGAGATGGCCCATACATAGCCATAGTCCAATTAGTACAACTATTTGCAGACTACAATTCCCAGCAACAAAAACAGTTGTCATGTATAAAATATACATAGTTGAACATGGCCACAACAAAATATAAAGCCTAAACAAGGGCCAAATCACAGAAAGATCAGCAAAGGATAGTGAAACCTCATGACAGCCATGCCATTCTCTTTTATGAATAGAAGAACCATTGTTTAATCTATGAGAGCTCAAAATGTGAACTTCTTGGTGCCAGAATGCTAAGGAAACATTGGACAGCCACCAAAAGGGATGTTTAAATGATTCTAATAATACAATAATATGAAGTCACTTTAGTTATATATTTGGTTGCCCCACCTTTTCTTAAAAGCTACAGTGATTTCTTTCATACCTCTTTCTATTTCTGCCATTTGATCTGACACTGATTTCATATCTACAGGTTTTAAAAATATATCTCAATAGAAGCCAAAAAAAAGGAAGCAAGAGCTAATAAGTAATCCATAACCAATTACTTATTGCCTTGAACAATAAATGTGATGTTGTCCATAAGTTTTACTATGGCCTCATGAGGAGTTTAGCGACCAGTAACAGTCTAAAAAGCAGCCATAAATCTACCCTTCAGCTTATAAAAGGAAAGGTATTTCATTACATTATAAGTACTTCCATATCAAAAGATAAGAGATGCCATGCAAAGAGTTTTCTCCAGTGACGAATCACTTTGCTGAGATACAGAGAACAAGGTACAAAAATTCGTTAAGCATAGAAGTGCTATATAAAAGCTAAGCATGTATTTTATTTGTTATAATTACAGTAGCTTGCTATGTTTTGAGGTTTTCCAACACATCTTGCTGCTGCATCATCACTGGAACAGGAAGTGGGAAAGGCAGGAATGCTGTCACGTCCTACAATACCAGGAATTACATGACCTTAGAGCAGTGGCTTCCAACCCTTCCAGACTTGGAACCCACCTTTCGTACCCCAGGTAGCAGCACGGAACTCACTTAATTCCCAACAAGTGACAAGCAGTAACATAAAACAAGAAAAGCCCTGCCTTTGCTAAAAAAGGAATCAATGTTCAGCAGTTGATCTCACCACATTATTCTGGTGCTTCTTTCAGTGTGCATAGGCAGGCAGGGTGGCACAATTGCTCCCTATGCATGAATGCTAGCAGCAAATTCTTCCAAAAAGCAGAATAAACATATTTCTGAATCTACGGAGGCATGCAGCTCAGCAGGTGGGGCTCTGTTCAGTGGCTGGACTACATTGGCTGACTTGGTCAGTCATAGAGCATGTACTTTGAGAAAGAAATTCCTAGGTTCAGTCCCTGGCATCTCCGTTCATAGGTTCTCATAACAGAGTCAGCAAGGTATTTCTCTGCCTGAGATCCAACAGATTAAATTACTAGTTAGAGTAGATTATTCTGAGCTGAACAGACCATTGTTCTGAGGCAGTATGAGGCACCTTCACAGCTGCTGGTGAAGTACAGAAAGGAAGGAGACAAATGTAGTGGAGGAGAGCAGAGCATCAGATAATGCCCATAACCAACTCTGCATCTGTGCTGCAGTGCATCCCTCCCTGCACCCATGCTCTTATCGTTATATTGCACTAGCACTTTATGTATCATTTTAGACCTATTTTATTGCAATTGTATTTAATTAATTGTTTTATCTTGTTATAATACTATGTAAGCCGCACTGAGCCTGCTTCGGTGGGGAGAGCAGGATAAAAATTAAATAAATAAACAAACAAACAAAATGTGCCTTTAGTCCAGGGGTCTTTTTGGGGGGGAGCCAAGCCCCGCCCCCAGCTGGCGTCCCCGGAGTCTTTCAGGCAGCCGAATGTCAATTTCAGCTCCATTATATCCTATGGGCCATTGAAGTGAATGGTGAAAACATAGGGTATATTCTGGGGGCTGGAGGGGGCTGGAGGGGAGGGGGTTTGAGGGAGAGGCTCCAAACTCACAGGGTAGGTGATGGAGCCTCTCCCCAAGATGCCCACCAAGTTTCAAGGACATTGGAGCAGGGGGTCCAATTCTATGGGCCCCTAAACAGGTTGCCCCCATTCCCTCCATTATTCTCTATGGTGGGAAAAAGTTACAGGAATCCCCCAGCCTGGCCCCAAGGCTCCCCCCTACCTCCCCCCTACCTCCCTCCAAGGCCGAAAGAGGCCTGGAAAGAAAGGGCCCTTCCCCCCACCCTTGACTGACAGAGCCAGTCAGAAGCCTCTCCCTCCCCCCCCAACGTTCTAATCTCTCACCGTTGCTGCCTGGAGTCAGGTCCCTGCAGAGGCCATTTCAAAAGGCTTTTGGGGGGAATTCAACTGTCCCTGAAGGGATTTCCTCACTGTTTGGATTTTTCTACAAACCCAGGAAGTCTACTGACTATGTAGGAAAAGCTGTTGGGGGAGAGGGAGGCCCCTGTTGGAGGGAATAGGTATCCGCACAGAAAAAAAAAAGTCTGGGATTAGAATAAGGATATTCCTGGACTACTTTATAATGGTTTGTTTTAACTGCTCATTATTTTTATATTGTTAACTTATTGTTTTAATTGTGAGATGCTTTGAGCACAACTCTGATGAGGTGGCCGCGACATCTCTTAGATAAATAAAGTCTTGATCCAAAATGTTAAAGGGACATCACAGAATAGCCACGTATTAATTTAAAATAAAAACATTCCTCTTCATCTCTCTATTTCTAAGTAAACTAAAAAAAAATCCTTTTAGAATTCCAGGAAAATAATCAAGAAAATTGGGAAAAAAGTGGTTCAGTTAGACCATATTTAGTACCCGGAAATAAACTGTACTTGTACAGGGGCAAACTGATCAATTAAACTGATTGATCACCCAAGTGCTACTATCATTAAAGAGGTCTTATGTTTATTATCAAGTTAATTTGTGTTTATTTCCTGGGGGAGGGAGAAAGAAGTTTGGATATCTTTCATGATTTTGAAGAGACTGCATATCCTATTTGTGCTGCAGTCTCCAAAAGCCTGTTGAAATGGGTCTTACATTCCTTTCTACAGACAAGGAGAATCTTCATTTGGAGATTCACTCAACAGCTCTGGGCTATCAGAGGAAATACCTCTTAGCAGATGACAAGCTGACTTCATGTACATAAATATCTTAAATGGTGAAACAGCTGATATGGGGAGAGGTGGTTTTTGTAGAGGCACGTCACCTGTGGAACTAGCCTCCATTATTATGAGAGGACCCATGGAACCATAGAAGAGCACTTGCTTTCCATGAGAAGATTCTAGGTTCAAATCAGCACCTCCAGTTAAAAGGATCAGGTAGTTGGCGATGTTAAAAACCTCTGCCTGAGACCTTGGAAAGCTGCTGTCAGCCAGCCTAGACAGCACTAATCTGGATATATCAGCGGTATAAGGCAGCTTCAAGGGGGTTCATTTCAGTACACTAGATGTCTACTGCCTCTGTTACATGAGAGGCAGTTTGGTGTACTGGTTAAGAGTGGCGGACTGTAATCTGGAGAACCGGGTTTGATTCCCCACACCTTCACATGCAGCTGCTGGGTGACCTTTGGTCAGTCAAAGTTCTCTGAGAGCTGTTCTCTCAAGAGCAGTTCTCTCAGAGCTCTCTCAGCCCCACCTACTTCACAGGGTGTCTGTTGTGGGGAGAGGAAGGGAAGGACATTGTAAGCCACTCTGAGACTCTGAGTGAAGGGGGGTATAAATACAATCTCTTCTTTTTCTTAAATTAATTTTATATTTATTTAGGTCCTGCTTTTTTATCTGTTACTAAATTAGGGCTGCCAAGTCCCCCCAGGGGGCGGGGATTCTCCTACTAAAAGGGCGGCCAATCTGCCAGTCTGGATCTGGCTGGCGGGGGGAGCCCCACCCCCGAAGTGGCCAGATCAGGCCGACGTGCCCAGCATGATGACGTAGCCTGGAAGTGATGTCATCACACTGGGCACGTTGCCGGGCGACGCTCTAGCAATCGCCCTGAAAACTCTATGGTACCATAGAGTTTTTAGGGTGATTACTAGAGCATTGCCCAGCAACATACCCAGCGTGAGCATTGCCTGGCGACATCCCCAGCGTAAGAGAGAGGACTCATGGAGAGAGCCCTGGACTATTACTGGCTATTACTCTGGTAAGACTTGGCAACCCTATACTAAATTGAACTTAAAAAGAAATGTTTAACTTTTATTCTTACTGCTATATTGCAGTTAGTTTTAACTAGCTGGCTGTGATTGCTTTTATTGGTTGATTTTGTGCATGTAACAATGTGGCACGTAAACAATGCAATTGCAATTCTGCACATTTGAGGTCATAATGAACTGATCTGGGTCTGCTACAGCTCGTACCAGATAAAAATGTCCTGGGAAAAGGGCTGCGTTAACTTCTGTGGGCCAAACTGCTTATGCTAAATAAAGCACTCTCTGCAAACAAGCCAACTTTGCCGTCAATTGTAAAACTTGTTGGCAGAAACTCTTTCAGCTTCATCTGCTGACAAACGAGGTCATCATCCTCTTGGGGAAAAAAAATGCAGTGTGCTCCTCTCTACCAGCACATTGTATCCAATATAAAAATTAAGCCATTAGAAACAGCAGTATTTTATGGCCACTTTAAATTAACAGTAAACTCCACTGGGGTGAATCACCATCCACGTAACTGATCAAGGAACAATTGTTATCTGTTTAGAAGTGACAACCAGACTTTCCTTGGACTCATAGTCACTGATAATAAGGAGACTGCACAATAGTTATTTCTAAGCATTTAAAAAAGGTTACTTAAAGCACCTCTTAGAGAAAAATCTGCACTTTTCTGCTTTAATGCTAAAAAATATATATAGGTCACTATGTTCAGGTAGTCTGTTTCTTCTGCAACACCTAAATGATTTAAAGTCCAATGCCTAAAATGGTGAAACAGTAAGAGAAACTTATGGTATAGTCTCAGAAATATTTTGTCCATTGATACTGTTTTTTTTGTTTTTCATATGAATGTGTTACTGCAGACCGGGGCCAAGGTAATTTAGCTATACCTGCTAGCAGGGCTTTTTTTGTAGAAAAAGCTCAGCAGGAACTCATTAGCACAATAGGCCACACCCACCAGCAGAAACTCATTAGCATATTAGGCCACATCCTGACAGCACAACTCATTAGCATATTAGGCCACACCCCATGTTACCAGAAGTGTGGTCATCCAGCCACACTCACCTTTTGCTTCTTATTCTGTTCACCTTGTTTGTTGTCAAAACCCAGAGCTTTTTTTGTTGCAGGAACTCCTTTGCATGTTAGGCCACACACCCCTAATGTAGCCAATCCTAATGAGTTTCTGCTGTTGGGTGTGGCCTGTTATGCTAATGAGTTCCTGCTGGGCGTGGCCAGCTCGAGAGCCAGCTGGAACTCCCTTCCTGTGCATTCCTGCCCAAAAATAGCCCTGCCTGCTAGCACATAAGTATCTGAATTACTTACTGACCATCTATATGCTTCAACAACACAGAGCAAAGAAAATACATATGGCAAGTACTGCATAGGAATAGATTGCATGCAGGGTACGGGAAAGCAGACAATACCGTAGGTAGAGATCCAATTAACATTTATCTGTCTCTGGTTTCTCTTCCTCTGGAAACCTTTGGGTTTCCTTTCACTCAAATTCCTCAGCTTTGCTGGGCTAATTTGGAGACAAGCTGCTCAGTACTTCTGATTTCTGAGTGACCTGCGATAGCTGTGGCAAATCTAATGCGGACTTCACCTTTCCAGTTTTCACTGTGTGGTACATTCCGGACTCATTTTTTAAAATAGCAATATCACAGCTGTAAGTCCATATGAACTGGACTCACTGGGCTGAAACTCATGAAAACCAAAATAGATGATAATGCTTTATAAAAGGACCACATGCAAGTCATTTTGTTTGTTCAGCTGGATGGATTTCTGGGACACCGTTTGGAAAACAATTAACTCACCCTCCCAGGAGTTGCTGGGAGACATTTCTGACTTAAAGGCCATCACCAACATCTCTGTTCCAATACACTATAACTGCTATCACACAAGGAAACTCTCAGGCTCCCTAACCCCAAAGCCAGTAGGACAAAATTCTATAATAGCCTACATAGAGAATATGCTATTCTACATTTGTATTTTATGACATTTTGTCCTGTACATGACCCAGAGCCTGGCGTAAGCTGGGATAGGGCAATTAATAAATCTAAAAAAATAATAATAACTGAAAGGCATGTTATTGGCCCATAAAGATTACATGGCCAGCCTTAGTCTCCGTGCAAGGAATACCCTCGACTGTGACGATATGCTTTTGTATGAATAACAGGAACCCAGACACAACTCACAGGAACCCATTACATGGCAATTTTATGGAAACGGTTGACATCGGTTCAAATGGACACCTCATTAAACAACTTGCACATAATAAAGTAATTTATAAAGAAAGAAAAAAACAGAGAAGGAATGGAAGCAAAAGCAAGGCACTGGAACTCTGCCCGTCTTTATTTTTCTAGAGAAGGAGTTGCAAGGGGTAGAAAGGCCTTCTCACACTGGCTCACCACTTCCTGATACTTTCATGAGCATGGGCCAAGGTAGGCTTTTATATGGGTGCAGACAGGCTGCTGCAACACTAATTTTATAAACAGATTCAGGGCTGTATTGCTCTGAAACGATAGAACAAAGTTTGACTCCAGTAGCACCTTTAAGACTGACAAAGTTTAATTTTGGGTATAGCTTATAAAACTCTGTTTTATAAACAGAAACACTGAACTGTATGGGTATTAGTAGTCATTATTTTCGACAACAAAATTGATTAGGGGCCGCCTCTTAACATCGAGGCCCTGCCCCCCACCCCCAACATCAGCACCAATTTAATATCTTATAGCCTGGTAAGAACTCAGACTGTGGTGGTAATCTGACTATCTAGATGCTGAGAAAATGCCGCCACCATTTATTAGTATTATGTTTGCTAGCACTTGTTTGCACATGTTCTGGTTTTAACTTTATTACTGTTTTAATGTATTTTGCTGTTTTAAATATTTTTACGTATTCTGTAAGCCACCCTGAGCTTGCCTGGCAGGGAGGGCGGGATACAAATTAAATAAATAAATAAATAAATAATGGAGCAAAAAACTGCCTAAAAACTATTGGGCATGTCCGGGCATTTTTAAGTTAATTTTGCATACTGCTGCTTTCTGCTGGAAGCACTTGGTCCCAATTACTCATATACGTTGCTCCAATTGCTTACATACATTTATCATGATGGATGTCTCTTACCCTTTTTTGGCTACATCGTACAATGAGGAAGGTCTCTATGCTATGTTCCTTGAGATAAGCATTGCGTTCCCCTCCAAAACCAAGCTCCACCTCATAGTCACCATTCAGATAGTTCAATGTAGCTTTTGTTATGTGGATCCGCCTTGAGTGAAAACAAAAGACAACCAAATCATGAAAATTATTGGTAACATAAAAAACAGCAAATAATGAACAAACAGATCGAACAAGGGAAATATTACAGACTGGGATCATCTACAGCTTATCTAAAAGTGTCAGCAATTTACTGATCCTCCCAACTATTCTTGCAATGCCTTAAACCTATGGACTGCTTCACCGTTAATACTATTAGGGTTATTTCCACACAGAGATTTTTCTCCGGGTTGAACATAGCATGCTCCCACTTTTGGGGGGAGCTACCACACAACATCATGCTTGTTCCAAGCATGACTCATGGGACTTCCATGGAGCTCATGACTACTGGGAGCTCTGACTTCCTCTGCTCTTACTTTCAGGGCATATAGCCTGGTAGCTGCAAGCACAGTCTCCCTGTAAAAGCTCTGCTGGCAGCCAATCCATGGAGGGGGAGGAGCTTAGCACTGTTTTCAAAATGGCAGCAATAAGCTCCAGTGGCCCCCCCACCTTTTAGCCTTTTAGAAATTCAAACCTGACTTCCTAAGATCCTAGTAGGACTCATACGGTTCTCATCCTTTGTGCTTCTTGTATGCATATATATGATTGGTAGGGTTACTAACATGAACCAATATAACATTTCCAGAGCAAAACAGAATGAACAGGTGGACTGTGATACGGTGACACTGAGAGTAGGTCCCTCTTACCCCGCTTTGCCTCCTGCTTCCATGTGATTGGCTAACGTAACATCATTTGACCACACATCAAACTGCCACTTCCTGAGGCCCAGGACTCCACAATGAACTCTCCCGCTGTGGATCCCAACACGCATATTCACGTTGACTCCCGTCACCTCCCGCACTAATCTGAGAAGGTAGGCAAGGAGAAGAGGGAAGACACAAATCTGAATGTAGAATATGTAATTCCTAAAAAATAATAATGATGTGAACATATATAAAATACAGCACTGCAAATATTGTTACATTGCAGTGAAATAAAGCAGACGCGATGTACCATTCTTTGACAAGGTTGGCTTTACAAGCGGCACAAATAGTTGGAAGGAGGTGTCCTTCGGAGTTGCTGTCAGTTCAGAGTTCAGACCTCATGAAAAAAACACAAAGTACTCGTTTCTGGCTTCCCTACCAAAGTTGGACATAATCTTCCCACTCGCAGTGCCTCATTAAGCATAATAACCATGTTGCAGAGAGAAAAAGGAAATGATTTCAGGACTCTCAATCTGTCTGCATGGCACCAAACATCAAATGTTCCACAAATGAAACATAATACACATGTGAAAGAAAGAAAAAAAGATGACTCAAGTAAGGAATCTCAAGCTGCTACTGTAAAACATCAGACCCGTCCTCTCCGGTTACTCCCAGCAGGCTCCAATGCTAATGAGCTCTCAGATGTCCGAGTTTGCTCCCAAAATTATCATTGGAACACTTTGTGGGATTTTGCCTTTTAGGGCAAAAGTTGACTTGGAAGAATGCAGCAATTTTGCAAGGAAATTATATCTAGGGATTAGGGAGGGTGCCATGAGGCAACTCTTGGCCTTGAAAGACCCTAAATGCTTGCTTTGGATTACTGCTGCTGGACACACTGTGGCTGTGGTGGGGAACAGACACAGCGAAGCAGTTTCCGGGATGGTTGCGGTACAGACAAAAACGATCCATGTGTCTGGACAAGACTGTTCTTGTTCACTGGGAAGAGCAGAGATCAGGGGCCAGATCCAATAATGGGTAAAATAAAAATCACTGCATCCTGGTCACCATCTGATATCTGCATATCATTTGTCCTGACTACCTGGTACTGCCCCTTTCCTGTATAATGTGGCCAACCGCCTGGAGAGAGAAAATGTCCTGTCCGTTTAGCAGAGTCTTCACGTATAGAAACAGGCAGCTGAAGCTTTTCACGGCATGGAGGTAAGCAACACCATCTGGTAAACAACATCCTATTTACTCTCTGCTAAAGGAACAGGACATTTTCTCTCTCTCCCGGTAGTTATATATTGTTATAAATGCTAACTATCAGTTATCCATAAAATTTCAGATCACATAAACAGTCCACAGGCCTTGAACAGTTACTCCGGTTTTCCTAATTTAGTTTAAAACGCATGCTTATTCCTTAGACAAATACACAACATTACTAAAAGTTTAGTTAGTGTCCACCAAATGTTATAAAAATAAACCATTAAAATTTCAACAATTTCTATAATCCAAATATGAGATTTTCTGTACATGTATTATATATATATACTTTAACCCATCATGCGACTCCCAGCTTCACAATTGGAATAAGCACACACTGCATACCAAAAAAACTGAATGCTGACTCATTCATGAGTTTTGCTACCCCCTCCCAAGCTTCTCACTCCTCCTCCTAAGCTTCAGGCAGGTAGTCCCATTTTTAAACAATGAGAAATTTAAATGCCCCCTGACTTAAAAAATCCTGGCTACGGTCCTGATGAAGACAGAAGTAATGTTTAAAAATGTTTAAAAATAGGGTTACCAACAGGCCTGTAGAAAAAAAATATCCTATCCATTTAGCAGAGTTCTAATGGGAAGTTTAACCTTGCAAAGGGCGGGGGGGAATGATTAAGTATGCTGGGGCTGAATTTCTAAATTGGACTTCTGCTCCAGAAACATTACTTCTGTCTTCATCAGGACCGTAGCCAGGATTTTTTAAGTCAGGGGGCATTTAAATTTCTCAGGGGGCACTGGCTAATCAATTTAATCTGGGGGAGAAGGCCATGACGCCCTGGGCTAGATGAAAAGTCAGGGGGCCTTGCCAGCAAGTCGGGGGCCTAGCCCCGAGACGCCCCACTGTAGCTACGGGCCTGGTCTTCATCCATCTTGAGTGTAAACTTGTAGTTTTTGAAGTATGTAGTCAAATGGACCTGGGCTGTTGATGACAGCATCAAATCCGTGATCCTTTTGTCTAAATTCCTTAGGCACTCAATGGGAGTAAGCCTCACTGGTGTTACCTTATTTGCAGTCTGTTTATAAGGCCTCATGGCAGGTAATGGCCATCTTAAGACAAAAAGGAGCCAGGCTACTTTCCTCACAGACACAACAGCCTTTTCTAAGTGTTATCTAATTGCTTGGAATAGTATGACACCTTCTGGGAAGAGTAAGATACAGCAGGGTCACACCACCGAAGTGATAATGGTCAAAGTCACGGTAACAAAAAGGGACAGTCATTCTGAAGAACCTGAAGAAAAAATATCCTGTGTGGGAATGGGTAGTTGAAGTGATCTGGTGAATAACATCCCATTTAAACCTCTTATTGAAGGGGCAGGACATATTTTTCTCCAAGCCAGTTTCCCATCCTAGTTCAAGATATTTTCATTTGCAAGCCTACCCCAAATGGTAAAATGGATTAACTTATGTGGCTGGAAAAGAGAAAAAAATTAAATGAGTAGGGACTCTCCTGATCTACGGAAATGAAAGGCAGACGTGGTTTGCTAGAGCTTTGTATTCATCCACTGTCTTTAAAGGGGACTGCTGCTCAGCCCCTCGGCCTCTGACCTAAGGGACCCTGCAAGGTTCCAACTTGTTCTCCATACTTTTCAATAGTGAAAGGGTACAGAACAACTACTCTGATCTGAATGGCCTGAACTGGTCCAAACTCATCAGAACTTGAAAGTTAAGCAGGGCCAGTACTGGTTAGTACTTGGATGGGAGACCACCAAGACAGTCCAAGGGCAGAGGCAGGCAATGGTAAATCTCTGTCCTTCTCTCATTTCGAAAACCATACAGGGTCACCATAGGCCATCTGTGTCCTGACGGCATTTTCCTCCACCACGGAAAAAACACGTTTTTAAATCTTAGAATAGAGATACCCAGAGTAGGCAGACAATGGGGCAATTCAGAAAAACATTGGGTGCATCTATTATTTATTTGTTTGTTGATTAGATTTTAAACTGCCCTCCCCCTGCTGATACACCAATCTGTCTACTGTGTATCACTGCCAAGGCAAAGCTCAGGGCGGTGTACAACACCATAACATTATACAATCCATAATAAACACTTAAAAACAATAAAACCCATTGCTAGCACGAAACGGATTCATATCCTCTGGATGGTCACAGTTGCAGCCGTGGCTATGAAGCCTGGATTTTGCTCCAAGCATCTGGTCTCAATACGTGATCCTCGGTGGCGAATCTTATTTTTGTTCTCTCTACTGCTTCCCTTCTTCCATACACCTCTAATAAGTGTATGTTTACACACAGCTCACTTGATGAAAATTGTTCTTGGATTACAGCTAATTTTTTGATTGGATTGACAATCTAGTACAACATCATACGGAATGCCAATTCCTCTATGGTCTGCTAGCTCAAGTTTATAACTTGCTAGAGACACAGTTTTATATGTTTAACTTTTTATTTGATCTAGTCACACACATGTTGTTACCACTTACTATTAGAATTGTCTCTTTTTTATCTTCCAACTAAAATGTAAAAAGTTACTATATTGCTTTTTCTGTATTGTTGCATATCTTTTTGAATAAAAATTACAAATAAAAAACCCCCAATAAAACACAATAGTTGCTTAAAAAGATGATGCCAAGAATTTCAGTGGGGAAGATATACAAAGAGACTTCCCAGCAAAAACCGTAAACAAAAAGGGGAAAAGGCTGGGAGAAGACTAGTGTTATACTGATTTGTATTGACTTACTGTAGGCCATACTTATCTGCTGGGTTGTGTTATATTGATTATTTGTTATTCTTAGTGATAAATGGTCAACTTTATTTGTTAAGCGTCTCCCTCCCGGCCTTTTTTCCTTTTCCTTTAAAGAATTTCAGTGGTGCCATTGCCTCGTGGGGAGAAGTGAAGTGGGAGTTCCAGAAGGATAACCATCGCAGTCCTCAACCAAATGCCTGGTGGGACATCTCCGTCTTACAGGCCCTGAGGAACTGCATTGAGTCTTGCAGGGCATGGATGTTATTCAGCAGAGACTTCTACCAGGTTGGAGCGAGGGCAGAAAAAGCCCTGGCTCTGGTTGAGGACAGCCGGACATCCCTCAGGCTGGGGACCTCCAGTAGATTTTAATCTACTGAGCGCAATGCTCTTCTGGGGGTATATCAGGAGAAGTGGTCCCAAAAACACATGGGTCCCCAGACTGTTAAGGGCCTTAAAGGTCAACAGCAGAACCCTGAATCTGATCCAGTAGCTCGTGAAGCTCATGCAACACAGGATGGATATGTGCTATGTGCCCCCATGCCACTGCATTCTGTACCAGTTGGAGTTTCTGGGTCAGCCTTAAAGGTAGGCCCATGTAGAGCAATTTACAGTAGTCTAATCTGGAGATGACCATTGCGTGGATTACTGTGGCTAGGTCAGGGCAAGGCAGGTAGAAGCCCAATTGCCTGACATGGCGCAATTGGAAGAATGCCAGTCTGGCAACACTTGTGACTTGGACCTCCATTGTTAAGGAGGGATCCAGGATCACATCCAAACTCCTGACAGTTGGTGCCGGTCTCAAAGGCATACTGTCAAGACTTGGGAGTTGACACCCCAACCCCGAGTCTCCACAGCCCAGTCACAGAACCTCCGTTTTAGAAGGATTCAGTCTCAGCCGGCTCTGCTTCAACCATCCTACCGCAACCTCCAACCTCTCAACCAAGTGTGCAGGGGTGGTATCCAACCACCCACCCATCAACAGATAAAGCTGGGCGTCATCAGCATATTGGTGACATCCCAGCCAGAAACAACGCCGGGGAGAGGACTGTCCTCTGTGGAACCCCACAGACTAAGGACTACCTGGATGACACCCTCTCTCCTAGTACCACCCTCTGTCCCCAACCTTGGAGGAATGAGGTCAGCCACTTCAAGGCTACCCCATGAGCTCCCACATCTATGTCCACAAGAGGGCAATCAAGTGTCTACATTACATTAATTTTAATGTATCCCAACTTTCTCAGGGTTTTGCCCAATATTTTGACCAACTTCCATTGTTTAAAATCACAAGCTTTTAAAGCACGCAGAGATATTTCTTAATCAAAACAAATCCATAACAACATAAAATGGATTATAGTGTTTGTTCCATATCCACACTGGGTTTCTTACACAGTTTCTGAGACCCACCACACACAAGAACTTGATTAAGCCTTGCCGAGTACCACTAGTGGGCAATGAGGCCCTTAACTAAGAATTAATTTATCTGCAGTTCCTGATATTTTAATACCAAAAACCAAATGAATTATGTTCAAGCCATAATAAACCAGAGTTTATTATTTGCTTAGGTGACCAGCTGTCACCTAAGTAAATTGCTTAGAACTAGGGTTGGAGGATGCAGCGGACAGCGGAAGACAGGAGGGCCTGGCGTAATCTGGTCCATGGGGTCGCGAAGAGTCGGACTCGACTGTGCGACTGAACAACAAAAGGGTTGGAGGAAAATGTCCTGTCCCTTTAGCAGAGGCCTAATGTGTGGAAATGGGCAGCTGAAGCCTTTCACAGCATGGAGGAAAATAACATCATATGATAAATAATATCCTGATCAGCCTCTAATAAAGAGCCGGGACATTTTTCTCTAGGGCTATTCGCAACTGTAATCAGAGCAGTGCTTCCATGGGATCAGGTTTTTCAAGACACATGAAGAACACAGAGAGCCCAGGTGCATCTTGACAGCCAGGGGGACTGTAGCTGTGGCTGCAATCCTGCTCAGATGTGCAGGGGAATAAGCAGGCTTGTAGCCAGGATTTTTTAATTTGGGAGGCCTTTAAAGGGGGAGGGCACTGAAATTCACACACAGCCCCCACGTGCGCAGCCCCTACTTCTCCTCCAAAGAATTTAAAGGCTCTCTTTTAATGGTTTGCAGCTTGGAGTGCAGGCGTGCGCTAGGCCCCCCACTTCTCCCATTTAAAGCAAGTCGCCTAGGAGACATACAGAATGCTGCTGGGGGGAGAAAGGGCAGTGCAAGGCTTGCCACTGGCACTGGTGGGGGCGAGCGTGAGAAATAAGTTGGGGAGCCTGGCCAGGGTGGTGAGTTGGGGGCCCCTGGCAGAAAGTTGGGGGGCTGGGCTCTGAAATGCCCCAGTGTAGCCACGGGCCTGGGAATAAGGCTTACAAACATGAGCTGTTAATTACCTTTCTCTTGCTCAAAAGTTGTTTCATCATGTGGGCACTAAACATGGGCTTTTCTCATGTATGCCAGACTATACAGCCTGTGGAAAAGTGCATTATACAAAGGGCCTGTCTATACAAAACTTCCCCAGTTCTCTGTGACCACCACAAGTGGAGTGTACCAAGTGACTCCTTAAAAAACACAAGTAAACATCCTCCAGCCATTCCCTCCGCTAAAAGCTGAAGACTTCACCACCAGGGCTCAGCTGCCTTCTGATCCTTTAAAAGGGACAGGTAGAAGACCACAGTAATAGAAGTTCCTCGCCCTATGCTTGGTGTAGGGGTGGCACATTTACTCAGCATATAGCCACTCCTGCAAATGGAGCCTTCTTAATGCGTACTTCATCCTTTGTTATTTCACAAGCATTCAAAGCTTTCCCTCTCCTGCTCTACTTGAATATTTGGTCATTGCTAACTTGATGATTTACAACACGTAATACTACCTGAAAACACATAATTGATTTTCTTCATTCCCCCTTGCTGGGGACTGTGGTACTTACGAGATGGCCTCTATCATATCCATTCCCATTTCAACACAGCAGTGTGCATGGTCTGCTCTTGCTTCAGGTAACCCAGACACACAGTAATAGCAGTCACCTAGGATTTTGATACGTAAACAGTGATTCTCCTACAAAACAGGGAGAAAATATGCACTTTTAGTTCAGGATGTTAACAGGGCAGTAAACATTTTGCAGAAATCCAGACAGCAACACGACGGTGTGCTGCCATTGTAAAAGAGCAAGAATGCCAAGGATAGCACAAACAAGGCCCACTTACGGCTGCGAGTTTATCGAATCTGGCAAAGAGCTCATTCAGCGTCATCACCAGCTCCTGAGCAGTGCACTGGGAGGCCAGGCTGGTAAAACCCTCAATGTCGGCAAAGAGAATGCTAAAAGGGTAGGAAATAAGAAGGGAAAAAAAGATAAATGTCCCCTTCCTCATCTTTTATGTAGAACCCTAAGAGTATTTTATATGTGAAGATTAAAATCACCTTTATATCACTGCCATCCTACATATCAGGTCACAGGTCATAATGCCGGGAGAAGCTGCAGAGAGCCATTCAGTAACACAGATAAGACTTCTGGCCAGGGCAGGTTCTTACTAGGGCTGCCAGGTCCTCCGGGAGGGTGGAGGTTCCCCCACTAAAAGGGTGCCCAATCCATCAGTCTGGAAATGGCCAGTAGGGGGGATCCCCACCCCCAGTGCCCGGTTTCGGCCGACGTGCCCAGCGCGATGATGTCATCTTCAGGTGACATCATCATGCCGGGCACATTGCAGGCTGATGCTCTAGCAATCAGCCTGAAAACTCTATGGTACCATAGAGTTTCCAGTCTGATTGCTAGAGTGTCAGCTGGTGACGTGCCCAACGTGATGACATCACTTCCGGGTGATGTTATCGCGGTGCACGCACGAATGTCCTGGAGAGGAGCTGAGTCTCCCTTGCTATTACCTTGTAAGTAACTTGGCAACCCGAGTTCTTACATTTACATTGCACACCCTCTGGGCCCTTTGGTAGTGGCCTCTGGGTATAAACTGTCCAACAGATGTAGGATCAGCCAAGGAGGTTTTTTGAAGCTGTCCCTAGCTGGAAGAATTGCGTTGATAAAGATGAATATTCTACCTTCTTGATTTGTTTAAATTGTTTTTTTCCCTGGTTTTTTCCTTCCCTGTGAGGAGTAGGGTTGTCAACAACCTGCAAAAGGGGAAAAAAAACAACTTGTCTCTTTAATAGAGGCTCAATGGGGCTTTATTTATCAGGTGATGATATTTATCTCCATGCCATGAAAAAGCTTCTGCCTGCCCACTGAGCTTCTATTAAAAGGGCAGGATGCCCCCTCCCCCCCGGTTGCCTGCAACCCTAGCACTGGGGAGAAAAGCAGAACAGAAATGCCAGCCTGCCTAAATGCACACATATTCTATCCACACTACCAGGCTGCCCACTGCTCCATGCATCCCTTCTCTTATTTTCATGACTAAATCAGAAATATAAAATAACATTTAAATTCATATCCACAGTTTAATGGCCATTATTAGTAGGCATTAAGACTCCCCACATATTAATAACAGTGATTATTTCCAGTGGGCTACTGAAACAATTTGAACTGGGCTGTCGATGGTTTGCACACACATCAAGGCAACTTTCATTTCACCCTGTAGCCTGGAAAAATGTTCCATGCTAAAATGAAGCAGTATTTAGATGGGCAGTTGACTCTGTTCCGTATCTACCCTCATGAGTACAGAGGAAGAATAATCTTGTGAATCTTAACTTGTACAGTCACTCCATTTTGATAAATTATGATAAATACCATTAGAAGGAGAATAATTCCAGAGGGTTGGCTGCGTTGCAGCAAAAAACAAGCAATGGCAACGTAAAGGCTAAGAAGCTTTTATTCCAGCCCAAGCTACAAAGCATATTGTATCTGCAAACAGGGACCATTTAGAAATTGTTGCCTCTGCTGTAGGGGGGTTGCTTGTCTTGGAACTTCCCAACATCTTGTATTTTATTCATTTATTTATTTCTTCACATTTATAGCCCACCCTTCCCAGAAGTGGGCTCAGGGCAGGTAACAACACTTCATTTATACAAAACATATTAGTTAATACAATAAAAATCAAATTTAAAACATCATTATAAATATCAAAATGGTGGTCACAGCTGATACAAGAAATTTTCTGGTTGTGGGAGGATCCTGGCCATAGCCAGTAGTTGTTAACGGAGTGACAAACAGCTCAGGGAGGCCATATATGGATGTCTACTGCCTCAGCCAAAGGCCTGGCAGAACAGCTCCATCTTGCAGGCCCTGTGGAATTGAAGTAAGTCCCGCAGGGCCCTGATATCAGTGGGGAGCATGTTCCACTAGGCAGGGACCAGGGCAGAAAAGGCCCTGGCCCTGGCTGAGGCAAGACGGACATCTTTCGGGCCAAGGACGTGTTGATCCACAGAGAGTAGCACTCTTCGGGGCATATACAGGAAGAGGCAGTTCCTGAGATATGTTGGTCTCAGGCCATGTAAGGCTTTAAAGGGGTGTGCATTTGGCTATAGCTAAACTGAAAAAATACCCAAACACCTTGTCAGTATTTTTTGGGTATCACATAAGCCGAATACAGATCAGATCTGTATTAGGTTACCAGTATAGCTGAACCCGAAAAAGCTGTAATTATCTGGCTTTTTTTTGGGGGGGGGGTCATTTTGCTATACTGAAAAACCTTACAGCCGCCTGGGCCGCCAGTCAGCTGTTGGGTTTAAATTCCTTTCTTTCCCTCCTCAGTGTGGGGGAGGGAAAGAAAGGCATTTTAAACATGTCCTGCTGATCTCTCCAGGTGCCCTGAGTCACAGGGCACCTGGAGAGTGAGAGGAACTCAGGCATGCTGCTGCCCTTGGTCTCCCAGCTTGTCCACTGCGGCAGGCAGGCTGGGAAGACAGAGGACAGGCATGTAAACATGCCCTCTTCTTTCCCTGAGCCTCTCCAATTTTGCGGAGAAGCTCAGGGAAGTGGGGGAGCATGTTTAAATGCCTTTCTCTCCCTCCCCGAAATCAGGGAGGGAAAGAAAGGCATTTTAAATGTGCCTAGAATCCTTGCCTGCCCTTCTCTAACTATAATCTGTCAGCTGGAGTAGGGAAGGCAGAGAGCCCAGGCTTTCCTAGTCAATTTCACTCTCAGCTGACTGGCCGGGGAGTGAAATTGACAGGGAAATCTCTATGGGCTACCAGAGGGAAAGAAGGCATTTTAACATGCCTCCTTTCCCTATGGTGGTATAAATCTGACCCGAATATATTCAGGAATACCAAATATAGCCCCAATCCGAATACCTTACCAGTATTTTACTGTGGAAATTCGGCATTTACCAAAAAAATTTGGGTCTGATTTACTGGAAGCTGAAAAATACCGGCACATCCCTAGTTATTGTAGCAGCACCCACTACCTGGTCTCAAAATTCCAAAATGGCCCAGAGGCTCCACAAGGATGGGACCCCTGGTCTAGAGCATTAGTGACAAATGGCTGTCTGGTACCTGCTTGAAAAGCTCCAGATAAACCCTTCTACCTTCCCTTGCTTTAAAGGGGGATTAGACAGATTCATGAGGATAGGTTTACTGGTGGCTACCAGCCATGGTGACCAAAAGGAACTTCCATATTCTGAAAGCACTAAACCTCTGAATCCCAGAGCCTAGAGGCAACATCATGGGAAGGCCTCAGTTTCTATGCCCTGTTGTTGGAGCTCCAGAGGAATGGTTGGTCACTGCGTGAGACAGGATGGTGGACTAGACCGACCACTCGTCTGATCCAGCAGGCCTCTTCTTATGTTTTTATGTTCACCTCATTCTCCTAACCCTTACTCGCCTCTTTCAGATAAAAATAATGCCTACCCCCACTTTATACGTGAATGGGGGAAGGGGCAGATATTTGAATAAACACACATGGCTGCCTCATCATATCTAGTTTGAGTCTGGCTGCTTCCTCGTGGCGATGGTTCTCTGTGTAGCTCTCATTGCTGTTGCCCGTGCAGTGGCATTCAGTGACAATGCAGCACGAACACAGCAATTTTCTCTATATTTTCCTTGGCTCAGCCGTGTACAGCTGTCACTCCCCACCACAACAGAAGGGCTTTATAACTGCTACATCATTATTTCACAGTAATGTTACAACAATCTAGTGCTAAAGTCTACCAGTTCTGCTGAATTCCATTTTTCTTTTTCAAAAAAAGAGTCTCTCCCTTTTCATTGCGGAGATCATTGCATACCTTTTCCCTCTACGTTTCTACAACGAAAAGGATTTTCTTTTTAAAATGGAAGCTGAGAATGACTTTTCCAAATGAAAACTGAGAATTCAGTGTGATTTATAGATCTTGGGAAAGACTGCAGCAAAGCAGAGGAAAACCTGGAATGTGGATGATTAGCCAATGACATCATGTGGATGCTCCAAAACTACATTCCAGTTATGTTTTTATGTTCAACTCATTCCCCTGACCCCTACACATCTCTTTGGAAGCCAAATCGGAGCAAAACCTCTGTGTAGAAGCAACATTAGAATTTAGCTTTTAGTACGATAAATGCCTATAAGGAAGGCTGAGTGCCAAAGAATAGATTCTTTTGAACTATGGTGCTGGAGAAGACTCTTGAGAGTCCCTTGGACGGCAAGGAGATCAAATCAGTCAGTCCTAAAAGAAATCAACCCTGATTGTTCCCTGGAAGGCCAGATCCTGAAGCTGAAGCTCAAATACTTTGGCCACCAAATGAGAAGGAAGCATTCACTGGAGAAGACCCTGATGCTGGGAAAGATTGAAGGTCAAAGAAGAAGGGGACGACAAAGGATGAGATGGTTAGACAGTGTCATTGATGCAATGAACGTGAAATTGAGCAAACTTCAGCGGACAGTGGAAGACAGGAGGGCCTGGCGTGATCTGGTCCATGGGGTCGCGAAGAGTCGGACTCGATTGTGCGACTGAACAACAACAACAACAACAACGATAAATGCTTTGTTTTAAAAGGTGTGCATTTTTTAAAAATCTGTGTTTTTACTTGTATGTGGGTGGGGCAGTAGCAAAATTATTTAATAATGGACACAAACTTTCTGTTTGACACACCAGACTCCTCTGAACCACCAAGTACGTACTTTTTTACTGAATGAACTCAGATAGCTGGAGAT
Organism: Gekko gecko; assembly: GCA_029375565.1. Lineage (NCBI taxonomy): Eukaryota > Metazoa > Chordata > Lepidosauria > Squamata > Gekkonidae > Gekko > Gekko gecko. The sequence continues at coordinate 69,903,922 of JAPDNY010000003.1, read as the reverse complement.
TTCAGCTTGCAGAGATGAACATTTATCAGAACACACAACCAACTTGATTATCTGACCATGCAAATGACTAAAGAGATATGCTTATACGTCAACACAGGTAGACCCGTTTTATAAGTTTGCTCAGATCGGCAACACATTCTTTGCAGAAGCCATGTGAGCACGAATAAATAGCCTTATTTGAAAAAAGAAAGCTGCTTCTAAGAAGGAAGAAATATGAAACAAGGATTGCTTTGCCCGGAGTTTGTTTCCCCTAGATATCCATGTGACATTTAGCAGAAGGGAAAGGCAAAATAATTATCAGCTCAAGAATTCACTGCCATACGCATCGCTAGAGGCCTCTGTCTGATGATCATGCGTTCCAGGCTCATCTGCCTTGTCTAAATGAGGGCTGCTGAGAATGTCAAAGAAGAAAAAACTTCTCAGCTGGACCATGTGCCCATTGCAAGAATCACAAGAATGGAGGTCCACAAAAGAATAACCATAAGGGAAAAAAAGTGCTGCATTTCATCCTAGCTTCTAAAATGCAGCAATCGCTAAGATTAAAAAAAAAAAAACCTGTCGTGCACTTCCAAAAACTCTATTTCCCTCCCTTGTCACATTTTTTGTGCTTGTTTATTTATTTATGTTAATGCTGCATTGCTTAGAAGACTCAGTCAGACATCACAATTTATGCTAGCATATTATATCAAAAAATAATAATTTAATTTTGAAGTTGCCGGCTATTACAGTAGTCAACAACTTTTAACAGCTAATTCATGGGTGGGATTCTATAAATAAAAGGGGTTTTTAAAGTATTTGTACCCCTCAATGCTTCAGTGTATTGAACCAAAAGGATGTTGTGGTGTGTTCAGTGAGACTTAACTCCTGGCAAGTGAGCACGAACAGCTGTCGATTAATAGTGCAATCCTAAAACCACTTTCCTAGGAGGAAGCCCCACAGAACAGACCCGAGCAGGATTCCTTTCTAACAGTATTATCCTAAGCTTAAAAGGGTGTAACTTTGCTTAGGATGGCATTATAGGAGAACAATCCTGAGTTATGCACATGCTGGAGCGGCTGGCCACCGCATAACTGGGGTGGCACAAGTCAGTTTCCAAAGAGGCAAGTTACACCATGTTCAAGCAGGAGGAAAATGCTCTCCATGGCCCACTGCATCTGTAAGCGGTCAGGGGAAAATGCACCACACCTCAGCATAGGCTTTAGGTGTAGAACGGGGGCGTGCTGAGCGGAAGGGGCATGGGTGGTCTGGCCAATGGGAGGGAATGGCACAGACTTGATGGCGGAAGGTGGTCCCAGGAGTGGGCGGTCAAACACAGCTCCCTGATGAACACAGCACGGGCAACGGCCCATTGCGATTGCACCATGGGAGGGGTTGGAAGGGGAGCAGCAATCCATCCCGGCCAACATGCCGGAGAAGCGTCTGGCGCTCCGTGATGACTGAGGCAGGTCGTGGGACCTGGGGATCAGCACCCTCCCACTGTGTCCACACACATGTCCAGTTACCAATGGCCAGAGCTGGGGCATTTGAGTCCCACAGTATACCCCCCTGGACAGTGGGAGGTCACCCCCCTGCCCATGTCACTCATAATTCCTGGCAGCCACTCGCCCCACCTGTGGCCGTCTGAGTGCCACAGGCAGCACATGGTGAAACCGAACAGCAGATTGGGTGCCCAGTCCCAGGTGAGGGCATTTCAATGGTATGGAGGATGCCCATGAATATCCCCCATGCCGTGTTGCCGTGGGTCGGGGTCCACACACAGCAGTGGAAGGGGGACAGCAGCAGCTGATTCTGGACAATTCCCACGAGGGGTCTGACACATCCTTGGAGGAGCCCCTGGCCTTCCACACTAAGGTTAGCCGGATCATATGGAGGTTCCCCCTGCCCCACTGGAATGCCCCCGGCCATCCCATCCAAGGAAAAGGTAGCACTGGCTGCATCAGAGTGATGCCAGATGGCCACATCCACAGCTGACTGGCCATGAATGGCTCATGTTGAAGCCACCCAATCCCCCATGGGAATCCATAGAGATGTGGTGCACTGCAGGGAGGAAGGTCCTGCACCAACCCCCACAATGTCCATCAACAACATAAGAACATAAGAGAAGCCAATGTTGAATCAGGCCAATGGCCCATCTAGTCCAACACTCTGTCACACAGCGGCCAAAAATACCAGGTGCCATCAGGAGGTCCAGCAGTGGGGCCAGGGCACCAGAAGCCCTCCCACTGCTGCCCCCTCCAGCACCAAGAATAGAGCGCATCACCTGCCCCAGACTGAGAGTTCTCATCTATACCTTGTGGCTAATAGCCACTGATGGACTTCTACTCCATATGTTTATCTAATTCCCTCTTGAAATTGTCCATGCTTGTAGCTGCCACCACCTCCTGTGGCAGTGAATTCCTGACCACCCATGCATGCCTGAAGACTGCCTCCCCATGCAAGTCCGAGATATGGGGTCTGTAGGGAGGATGGGTGGGTGTGGGGATCGACCCATTAGCAGTCCCCAGGCACATTCTGCCAAAGACACACAATGACAGCAGAGAGCACCTTTGAGGCAGCTTTATTGGAGCACAAAAGAAGGGAAGGACTGTGCCCTCCCCAAAGGTGCACCATCCAAGAGGCCAGGGTCTGCATGGGCACACATGCTTCAGGGTGGAGAGAGTACGGAACACCCAACCAGAGTTTTCTGCCACCGTGAGGCACACATATCTCAAGGCACCCATGGGGGCAGTGGACTTGGCCAAAAGCAGAGTGGGCCCACCGGGTGCTGGGGCCTAAGGGGACCTTGCAGGTGCGACTCCCCTCCCAGCAGCCATAGTGGCCCCAGAACCATAGTTGTCCTGCAGAACCATCACTTCCCTTTCAAGGACCCAATGGGTGAATCATATCATTCCAGCTACATGAAAGCTGCTTGCAGAAAAGTAGTTCTCATACCTCTGGGGTGACATTTAAAAGCCTTCCCCCGACACATGGAACCCTAAATTTGAGGTGTCTGTATCTGGAGCGAGGACAATTTAACTTCTCATCTTCCAAGAAAGACAGCAGAGAGGAAAACAACCTGCTGATATCCAAGGTACAGGCCCAGCAGGAGAATGTCAGGAAATCACGAGAAAGTGCTGGATCGTTTATTTATGAAATACAATGACCATTGAAGAAGTCAGAAATCTCGAAGATTTTAAAGCAAGCCTTAAAATAGCTCTTTGAGCACAAGGGAGATATATTCAGTAACATAAAAGGAGTAGGTACACAAACAACATTTGTCACCACTGAGTCCCTTGGTGTTCCTTATCACAATGATAAAACAGCTAGACACCGATTGAACAATTTAGTTCAACATAGTGTTACAGAGCAACAGAGGAAAAACTGGCTTTATATTATGGCCTTCCCAGTTCTGGTTTCCCACCGTGCTTCCCAAAACAAAATAGCAACTTACTGCTGATATGGTGACAGTTTATATACACAGTATCCATTGCTCTCACATTGGTGATCTGGACTTTAGGACTTTATTTGATGCAAAGGAAATGAGAAATGTATATATCCCTTTGTATCTTGGAAACCTGTTCTCTAGTATAGGAATAAAATTTGTGTTATAATAGTTTGGATTTGTAAGGAAGGAACCAATCTTTGTGTGTGCAGATTATTCATGCACAAATTATTCTTACACTTTGGGTTGCCCTTGTCAATCTGGTGGGGGGATTTGGGGGGTGTTCCGGGAGTGGGTGGGGACATTGGGTGCCACATGATGACATCACCCAGAAGTGATGTCATCACGTTGGCAACACCAGGGGTGACGCTCTGGTTTTTGGGCAAAACACTATGGCAAAGTTGCCCTCAAACCATAGAATTTTGCCCCCAAACCAAAGCATCCCCGTGTGACATCCCTCATGCAATGACATCACTTCCGGGTGACATGCAATGTCCCTGTTTAGTGGCAGGGTTTCCTGTGCCAGCCAGCTGGTTCATGGTGGAGAGGTGCCCCTGAAAGTGGGGGATTCCCTGCTCAGACCTGGCAACCCTACATGTACTATACAGTTCAGCTATACTATATACTCTGGTGCCAACTCATTTCATGCCCTATACATGACTGGTAGTAAAGGCTTAGCTTAGTTACTGCCTCCTTGTGAAGAACATCATTAAGCGTTCTCCAATATAATTCTACTCTGCAAAAAGCACCTAATCCATAATAAAGCTTTTTATAGATCGGAGTTATACTAGAAAATAACCAGTGACGGTCTTCATGAGGTGTCAAGGACTAAGCTAAGACAATTGCTTGTGCCACCCATCTCCTATAGCAAATAAAAGAATTGGTACCAACATATACAGTGAGTGCACTGCAGCAACAACCTGGGGCAACAACATTAACTACACAGGCTCCCAAATTTGAAAGGAAATAGCAAACCTGTTGGAAGTATGAACAGTGGAATACTCAGATTATGCTGTATGTGCCAGTCAGTTTCCCAAGTTGCAGCCACAGTACTGGAACCATTGAAGGTTTCTCGGTGAAGCTTCCTTAGTGCTCAGTATGTGGCAAAATGTAGAGAAAACAGGGGACCTTAGCAATAGTATTTGTATCCCTATTCAAATCTATCCAAAGGGCTTCTAACATTGCAATCCTGACTTCAATGGATTTTGGCTCAAACTATATGTGCCAGGACATAGAGGTCGAATCTGCATTTGCATTTTTAAATCCGTTTTGCGCTGCTGTGACACCGTCTTTCTCTATGCTTGTTTGAAGAGTTGTTTGGAGAAGATTCATTTAAAGCGGCATGGAGGCGCAGTGACAGTGGAGCCACCACGAGAGGACGATAAACATATGCAGGCATGCAAAAGTATGCTAGCACTGCTGAAGTGTGAAAACGAAAGCAGATGTAGACAGCTTCTTTGAAGACAGAGTCAGAAGGCTGGGACACCAGCAGGAAAGACAAACGCAGATTCGACCAGAAGCTGTGAGGAACTTACTTCCTCAAGCACCAAGATGTGATTCAAATCATGACCACAGTGCTGGAGAAGGAAGGGCTACAGCCTTTCCCTCCCCGTTGTGTGCCATTTTGGGAAGAAAAGGCCAGCGTGGAAGGAGGCATGATTCCCTCCTGGGCCTCACCAGAATTGGGCCTCTATGGTGCAACTTAAAGGAGTTGCCAGATGGGAACTCACTTTTTAAAATGGCAGCATGTCCCTGGGGGCAAACCAGGGACATCCATCATGTCTAGATGGGTCCATATGATTGACGACTCCACAAAAGATGGAGTTGGTATTAAGGAGTAGCCCTTTGGTGGTTTCAGCCTTTTTAATAGGAGGCTACTGAATTAGATCATACAGAACTTTGGGACCGGGTGTCATAAATATGCTGAGATGATACTCAGATGAAACCCAGCTCTACATTTCAATATCCAGGTCTCAAGATGCATCCATCTTGATTCTGGACCTGTGCTTTGAGGCTGTGATCAGGTGGACTAAGGTAGAAAAATCTGAAGTTAAATCCAATCAAGACAGAAGTAATGTTGATCGGAAAGGCCGATGTTCTAGAGGGACTGTATCTACTTGTCGTGGACATAGCAGAGCTGGCATTTTCACAGCAGGTTAAGAGCTTGGGAACATATCTTGCCCATTCTGAAATGTTTGTGAGGGTTTTTGATGGAATATGAACAGCAAATACCTTTGATGGGCCGAAGTATTTGGGAATTTTATTTCCCTTGTTTTTCACTTGTAATGTTTTAATTATTTCCTTTAAATTGCCTTGAGCCAAGAAGAAAGGCAGAGTATAAATATTTTAGTAAATAACTAAATCTGCCTTTTACAAATTGAAAATGGAAAGTGAAGGATCAAGATATGCCCACAGATATCTCGTCTAGCATGCTGGCAAACACAGACCAACTCACATCATTTCTTGTACAAGCTCAGTTACTAAGAAATAATTATCTGCTCCAGAAGACCAAAGCCTCCAAGAAGTCTGGATTTGCCTACCACAGCCTGTCCCATTTTAAATAAAGCACAATAGAGATATTTTGCAAAATAATACTGCCCGAAATAAACGAGGAAAGCTCGGAGCTGAACAGCAAACAATTCCCACTGAATAACTGGCCTAGTTTCCCCCAAACAATGCACTGAACAAAAATAGAAACCTATTTACATACTGATGCTAACAGCTTTATTTATAGTGCCACAGAACAACGAAGGCCTGCAAATGCAGCCCTGGCTTACGAAACTGGACACAGCGGAAGCACCTTACAACTTTCTGATGCCCAGAGCTTGGGGAAGTCAGCAGATTTTTGTTTTTATTTTAGGACAAGACTGGTCTGGCCTGGAAAAAAGAACACAACAGGACAGAGATTTCCAAACTGGGTCACCTAAACCCTCTGAAGAGATGCAGCAGGAGAGGAGGGAGATCGAAAAGAGGGGAAGGGGTTGTCCCAGGTCAGAGGAAGCTGGACAGGAATGTGGTGGCAGGAACTGGACAGTGATGAAAAGCAAAGCAGAGACCTCAATAGATTCTTGCTGTTATGCGCAGCACAAGGGAACAAGTGTCGCATTCAAACTCTCTAACAATAGATTCTTCCTTCCCATAGAATGGGATCCTTGCTAGATGTTTACAGAATAACAGAAGTGGCCGCAAAAGGTCCAGATGAGCGCCTGCAGGGTCTTCTCTTAGGTTCTTATTGGGCACTCAATGAAATTGCTGAGCGGTCAGGTTAGAACGGATAATAGGAAGTACTTCTTCACCCAAAGAGTGATTAACACATAGAATTCACTGCTGCAGGAGGTGGTGGCGGCTACAAGCATGGACAACTTCAAGAAGGAATTAGATAAGCACAAGGTATAGATAAGCCACAAAGTATAGATGGGAACTCTCAAGCTGGGGCAAGTGATGCTCTGTATTCTTGGTGCTTGGGGGGCAGCAACAGTGGGAAGGCTTCTAGTATCCTGGCCCCACTGCTGGACCTCCTGATGGCATCTGGTATTTTTGGCCGCTGTGTGACAGAGTGTTGGACTAGATGGGCCATTGGCCTGATCCAGCATTGGCTTCTCTTATGTTCTTATGTAGGGTCTAAAGTGTTAAAGCTGAATTCAGGCAACAACAACAACAACAAAAAAGACTGGGACACAACCCAATTGAATGAATCATACCTTAGGTCTGCCATCTAACAAATTTTAAAACAGCTTCACCTTTTGGAGCATGTGCACCTGTGTCATCAAAGTGGTTTAATTTATTAAAAGAGCTAAGCCTTAGCACTGTGCGATGAACTACTTTAAAATGTTGTGTTTAAATTACATGCAGTCTGATCCCACTTAGAAAGATGACCCACACAGTCCAATGGTACTAATACCCAGGTAAGATGGCAGCCTTAATAAATTTGTTTTCAGAGGCTGGCTAACCCTAGTTAATCCTTTCCTTATATATAAAAGCGTAGTGGTCGGCTGGCATGCCCAAATAAGGAAAAAATGTGCGGCAAAATAGGTTGGCCGCGGGGGCTGCCACTCACGATTGGGTCCTGGCTATTGGTTGACATGCCTGGCTGTGTGAACTCGGTCCCACCCACACAGCCAGCAGACAGCCTATAGAACTCAGTCTGCCTCCAGCCGCCGGACCGGACGGATGCTCTGGCGACTCTCCGCTGGCAGCAACAGCTCAACGATGGCCTCCCTCTCTCACTGCAGCACCGCCCCCAGTAAGCAACTCGGGCCGACGGGTGCCTGGGGCCAGAGACGCCTTGCACGGCGGGGAGGAGGCAGCGGAGGGACAGGGCCTCCAACAGCTGGCCCAAACAATGACACAGCCTCCCTCGCTTGCCGCTCCGCTACTGTGGAGCTGCACCGGGAGGGGGAGGCCGACCTGGCCTGGCCCTGCAGGTGCTGCTGGCGCAGAAGGGGGACGGGGCCTCCAGAGGGAGTCTGGCTAGCACCCGTTGCATCAGAGCACGCAACGGGCCTTGCCGCTAGTTTCTTCTAAAGTCACAAGGATGTCTCATACTGGAAATTTCTTCCTGAACGGTCAAGGCCTCAGAGCTCCTTTGCACAAGGGATTTTTAGCATGTATATGCAGCAGGCTAAAACTGAACAATATAAAGGAATAAAACTTGTAGTATAGTCTACTGATGTTAAGGATATGTTCTTAGAATACATGAATCTCCTTGCTGGATTCGACTTTTTTTAAGCCTAAACTCCAGACTCTATCCATTATTTTTCTTGGCATGGAAATTATCACACTAAGCTAGACTTTGATGTCTTGTACATTAATTTTAAAGTTGGCCTCTTTGTGGATCTGTTTTAAAATGAAATCATTTTGGAAGATATTGAAAGCAATCTGCTAACATTCAGTTTGAATTCTATTGGCTCATTCTTTTCGAATCCAATTATTTTTTTTTTTGGCCATTGGAATTTTGCTATTTTAAAACAGTACACATTTTGCTTGGGAGCACAAGCCTTCCAAACGTTATAAAGGTCTTTAACAGAAAGCAATGAGCTACATGCCAACCAGGAATAAAGAGAGAAGTGGTATCATTAGGCAATTTTTCTGAGTGAATGAGTTCTAGTTCAAGGTACTTGAAAGTGTAGTAGGTGATTATTTCTAAAAAGAGCTTCAGAACTGTAGACAAAGTGTTGGTTGACATGCTGACCTGCACAGAAATAGAATCTAAACTGAAGTGGTGAAATAGCACCTTGTGTGTGCCACCCCATGATATAAAAGATAGAGAAAGCCTTTTCATTTCATAGAATTCTTCTATTGGTTCCGAGCACACAAAAGCCTGAGTGCATGTTCCAGCCTAGGCTGTTTCTACAAATAAATAAATTCTTCTTGTGGCTTGTTCACAGTGCATTTTTTTTTTTTTTACATCCAGTTTGGTGTAGTGGTTAGGAGCACGGACTCTAATCTGGGAAAAACGGGGTTTGATTCCCCACTCCTCCACATGCAGCTGCTGGTGGGACCTTGGGTCAGTTACAAGTTGCTTTAGAGCTGTTCTCTCATGAGCAGCTCTCAAAAGAGCTCTCTCAGTGCCACCTACCTCACAGGGTGACTGTTGTGGGGAGGGGAAGGGAAAGGAGATTGTAAGCCACTCTGAGACTGCCTGTCAGGTTCAAAAGCAAGTAGATCCAAGCATTCTTGAGGCCAAGAAAGGCTTTATTGGAATACAGTGCTAAAACCCACAGCAAAACGGTTATTGTCAGGAATGGCGAGATGTGCGGCTCAGGCATGGTTATAGTATGATGCAAAAATGCAACTAGCAAATGATCTTCAAGCAAGCACGCGGGAAACTCCCGGCGGGAGAGTTACTTAATGGTCGGGAGACAACTCCCCCCACCCCCTCAGCTTCACAGGACTGGAAAATTCTCATAGATTCGAGAATAGCCCAAAGCCTGCATTCAAGGCCACTGTGATAACACCGAGCAATAGCAGCGAAGCTCCCACGTTACAGCTAGCATACCTATGCAAGCGCAGACGCAGGGACAAGATAGGGAACACAGAACAATGGACTCAGTATGAAACATGAACCAAGGAGCCATTACTGACACTGCCTTTGGCAGTGAAGGGTGGGTTATAAATCCAATCTCTTCTTCTTCCTTCCACAATTTTTATTCCAAAATATATCTATCATGGTCACTTGGGCAACCTACTTTAATAAGAATACAGAGGCAGATGGCAAGGATACACTATTAGTTATTGGCCTATTCAGTCATTATTCGGGGAGAAATCTCAGCTTGGTACAAGTCTTGGAATCCCGCTGCTCTTTCATCGTGGCTGGCCCAAGGGGTTTTGGTGCCCTAGGCAACCTGCCAGTTGGAAACCCTCCCCTCTGCCCTGAGTCAGATGGGTACAGAGCTAGATGGGCACAGAGCCACTGCAAACAGAGCCTGGTGGATGCAGATCCAGTGGGGACTGATGAGCATCCCTCTCTCCATCAGGCTGCGCGGGGGGGGCGGGGGGGGCGGCCACGGGTCGGCAGCCCGAGCAAGCAGCTGCCCCAGCAGCCTGTGTGCAGCAGCAGTATGCCCTGGTGTCTTTGGCTGCTGCTTGTCATGCCCACCCTCATGGAGACGTGCGCCGGCTGGGGAAGGAAGCTAGACAGGCCAGCTGCAGCAGAGGCAGTGGTGGCACAGCCCTCACCATGCTGTCTCCTTTCTGCCAGGCAGGCGGCCCCCACGGTTGAAGCTGCTGTGTCTGCCTGCTGTAGAGGTGGGGTGAGAACGGCTGGGCGGACCAACTGCATCAGCAGTGGCAGTCTCAGGCACCCTGATTTCTCTGCCAGGCACCAAGTGGCAGCACCGCACTAGGCTGTTGCTTGCTGTGGCAGGCCGTGGCTGAGTTGGTCCCTGCCGTGGAGATGGTTAACTTAGCGCCCCTCCACCTGTGTCAAAGACTGGCACCTCAGGTGGTAGCTTAGGTCCATCTAGTGGGTGGGCCCGACCTGGACGCCAAGGCAACAAGTGCAAAGTCTGGCTCCTCCCCTGAGAGAATTACACATCCCATTAGGAAAAATGAACTACAACGCAGTAGAAAACTTTTCAGTCCACCACCATCTTACAGTCACCTCTGGGAAACTAAAGTCAAATATGCGGCAATGCTGTTCACGTCTTACTTACTTCCGGTATTTGAGGAGAGTGCACATCTGCGTTGGGGACTGAGGGAATGCTCACATTGGTTTGAGACATATTGACTGACCAGTCCTAATGACAACTGAAAGGCAAAGTTTCTAAAAGCTGCTCTCATTGGTTTATATTTTAGTTGGGCTACGCCATAAGAAGACCATTCCCTTTGGTTATTCCACATTAATGAGTCTGGAATCATTACAAGCCACTTTTCCCATGGGTACTTGTTGTTGTTGTTCAGTCGCACAGTCGAGTCTGACTCTTCGCGACCCCATGGACCATATTACACCAGGCCCTCCTGTTTTCCGCTGAAATTTGCTCAATTTCATGTTCGTTGCATCGATGACACTATCTAACCATCTCATCCTTTGCCGCCCCCTTCTTCTTTGACCTTCAATCTTTCCCAGCATCAGGGTCTTCTCCAGTGAATAGCAAGGTCATGCTCAAAATCCTACAAGCTAGGCTCCAACAGTACGTGGATAGAGAACTACCAGAAGTACAAGCTGGGTTTCGAAGAGGTAGAGGAACTAGAGATCAAATTGCCAACATTCGCTGGATTATGGAGAAAGCAAGAGAGTACCAGAAAAACATCTACTTCTGCTTCATGCTAAAGCCTTTGATTGTGTGGATCACAATAAACTATGGCAGGTACTAGAAGAGTGCAAAGAACTAATTATGCTCACTTTTCGAGAACTCACACTGATTGACACAGGTAAAGAAAGCTGTCTTCACTACACATGCTCAGTGCAGTCAGGGAGGGAAAGCAGGAGACAGGAAAGAGGTAGAGGGACGAGGAGGTGAAGCAGTTGCTGTGCTCTGAGGGTCTGGGAAAGTGGATGCCCCATCCACCCTCTCCTGTAACCCAATGTTCTTTCCCCCTATACAGTGGAGAGGTGTGCTGAAGAAGACAAAGTCACAGTCTCCCTTTCCTTGGTGGGATTATGATGATCTTGTATTTTAGCAGTAGAAGAGCAGGAAAGGGGCCCAAGTCCCATCAGTAACCTCACCAGGTATGATGGACCCCTGCTTCTTCTTCACAGTGAGGCAGATTTTTCCCGCTAAAATTCTTAGTTCCCTTCAGGTACTGAGCTGGCCCCCAGTAGCGTGATAATATTTGCGGCTTTATAAATCTGAATGTCCCACCCTGTGACAGAATCTGATTTAGCTTTTGCCCAGCCTGGGAAGTCAGAAGAAAATAGGAGCCCTCTTTTTAAATCCCTTGAAATGGCACTGGAGACTGTGTACAGTGAACAATAATAAATATTTTATTTAATAGGCAGGGATGGTATGGGTAGTGAGGAACTGGAAAAGCTGATGTAAACATTGGTAAAACAGTATATTTTTCTGCTGACAGACAAGATGGTGCTGTAGCAGCTTATTTTTACAAAATCTTGGTTCTTATCAGTGAGAGATGGGTGACTAAATATTTTCGTTTCAGCTGCAATGTTTCTGCATATAGTTTCCTAATAACTGTTCAGATTTTCTGGAAAGGTCACTCTTTTAGTGTCTCAAATTCTTTCCCCTTTTCTGAAATTACAATGGCTGATTTCCCACTACAGCTGCCTCGGGGTTGCACCGCCGTTTGCCCCGATACTATTAGTCAATTTCACATCCGAAGCCACGGGGCTGCATTTTGACCTGCGGCTTCGCCCGATTGTCCCCGCAGTTTCGTAATCCTCAAAAAACAGGATTACGAAACTGCGGGGGAAATCGAGCGAAGCCGTGGGTCAAAATGCAGCCCCGTGGCTTCGGGTGTGAAATTAACGAATAGTATCGGGGCAAACGGCGGTGCAACCCCGAGGCAGCTGTAGTGGGAAATCAGCCAATGTATCTTCTTTCCCCTGAGTAGTCTATAAGTGTTTCCTTTCACTACAGACCAGGTATCAAAAGTCCTTGTCCCAACCCAGGGTAAGAATTTTTGGTACAAATGGTTGCTGCACATCAATGTTACAAAATACCAGAGAGAGACAATCTCACCCTAGTCTTGGTAGGTGCCACCAGTCCTTTCAATCTATCCCAACAGCCGAGAAGTGAAAGGACAGGTCTCCCAGCTTCTCAGGGAATTAACAAGAAAAGTCAGCCCTGCAGAGTGGGACTGCAGACTTGAGTTTCTAAAAACAAATCGGTTAGCTGGAAGGTGGTCAAAGGCCAAGGCTCTGGAAGAAGGCTTTGAGGTCAATGAAGGTAAAATCCATGACAAGGTAGAAAATATGATTATTTATTTAAGGTGCAAAAAATATATTAAAAGAGACAAGACTGTGAAGGAATAAAACAAATAAATCTAAGCATATCCAGCATAGCTAATACATAGAGCAGAAGTTCCAAGTCAAGATGGATGCCATGCCAATAGCAGAAGTGTAACAGTGGCTGTGTAACCACGGACATGCTTCAGTACCAAGAGGTTACAAGACCAGCCATACAGCAAAGGCTAACTAGATTTATGGAGAGGGTCTCTGACTGACCTCAGGCCTGTTAGGCCAAACAGAAACCTGAGAGATGATGTAACTCTTTCTGTGTAGCTGAGCCTGGGAAAGGATGTGTTAAGTATGTATACTACATTAGTTTGATGATCTATGATGGAGAATGTAGTGTCTGATGGATAGACGAGATTTTTTTCTATAAGAAAACACACCGTTCAGAAGAAGTGTTGACTACAAAGCGGAATATTAGTCCGGAAGGTTTCATTAACATCTTTTTTTTTTTCATTCAAGATTTTATTGAGAATAGAAAGATTTGACATGCATGTTACCATTAGAAGATACATAGGCTGAGTTCAGACTGGCAGTTTGCTCCAGTAGCCAGTCGTGGCAAAAAAGCCCCGGAATAAACTGTTCCGGGTTTTCCCGTTCACACAGCCTGGGCCGCTGTCAGAAAATACGGGGCGGAGCCGGGCAGAAGCATTCAGACTGCCGCGCCGGGGGACACGCTGTATTTGGCATTTCCCCATTAATTCGGCTGTGGGTGTATAGGCGTATGTGCGCATGAGTGTTCATGCACTCATGCACTCATGCGTTCATGTGCATAAGCGCATAAGCGCATTTTGCCAATTGGAGGAGGACCCTGCAGCGCCGGCACTGCATTGGGCAGTAGAGCAGAGCACGCCCAATCATATCGCTGCTGCCTTCTGCCCAACGCAGGTTGCTCCCGGCTTTTCAGCTGCGCATTCAGACTTCCCAAAAGCGGAGAAATGCGCGACGACACACACGGGCTTTCAGATTTGCTACCAGTTTTATGAGGTATCTTTTTAATCCAGAAGTGAAGCGCAACAGCACGGGTTGGCTACGGGTGGGAGACGCCAGGCAGATGTGCCTGTGTGAACGCCCAATTTACTCCGGAATTTAATTGTTGCTGGCCCGGGTCCCTACCGGGGCAATTTGCCCCAGCAGAGCCCGGTTTCAGCGACGCTTTAAAACCGCATTAAAGGGGGTGTTCACACAGGCACATCTGCCTGGCGCTCCCCACCCGTGGTCAACCCGGGCTGTTCCGCTTTCTTCCTGCATTTAATAGATACCTCATAAAAGTGGTAGCAAATCCCTGAAGAGCGCCTGTGTCCTGCATTTGTCCGCTTCCTGGAAGTCTGAACGCTCCGCCGATAAGCCGGGAGTAACCCGCGTTGGGCAGAAGGCAACAGCGGTATGATTGGCCGTGCTTCGCTCTATTGCCCAATGCAGTGCTGGCGCAAGGGGATCCTCCCCCAATCAGCTGGATGCGCTTGTGCGCACGGGGCGCCTATGCGCCCATGCACACATCGCCCATTTAACAGGAAAAAGCTGCATATAGTGCGCCTCTGGGGCAGCAGTCTGAATGTTCCCGCACACTTCCTCCTGGTATGCTCCGGCAGCAGCCCAGGCTGTGTGAACGGGAAACCCTGGAACAGTTTGTTCCGGGGCTTTTTTGCCACAACAGGCTCCTGGAGCAAATTGCCAGTCTGAACTCAGCCACAGTTTTGCAATTTACAGTTGGTTTAGAGACAAAATAATAATAATAATAATAAATAATAAAAAGGAGCTACAGCTTACTAGCAGATTAAATGGATTTCAACTTACAATTGTAACAGATCTAAAGGGTAAATGTTTTTCGGCACTTTACCATTGGTTGTCATGTACTCTATAAAGTTTTGTTAACATCTTAACATCTATTCTATATGAAGAATTACTTTGATTCCACCCGTGAAGAGGTTTACATTTGAACTTTTGTGAAATACAATACAGCTTTAAAGTGCATTTTTTCCAGTTTTCTGTTTAGTACGTTCTTTTGCTATTTTTCTGGCTGGTTCCTTTTCTCTGATTTACTTCCAGTGAAAAGCCACAATGGACACAGACACGCACACGAACAAGTTAAACTGTCTTATTTTATTCATTCATTCATTCGTTCATCTGTCCATCCGTCCGTTCATTCAATTCATATCCCACCCTCCCTGCCAGAGCAGGCACAGGGCAGCTTACATAAAAAGTTAAAAACACATAAAAACAACACAAATGTAAAACATCATAATTAGTCATAAATGGTTATAAACAATCCTAAGGTCCTAGTAACAATGTAGTAGTATTACATAGTGGTAATAATAGGTCATGATGTAATAGTCGCAAAGGAATATAGTCAGTGTTGGAGTTCGGCTTATCTAATCCATTTATACCCCAATGCTCCCTCTAAGCTGTGGCGTCTTGTGAGTAAAAATTCTACTTTGTGAGCTACTGGCATTAAAGTTGTGAGTGAATGATTTGGCTACTGCATAAACTAGTTTCATCTGGAGCCATCCTTCCTGAGCCAAGACAAAAATGTGTGAGCCGGAGGCTAAAAGACTGTGAGCTAGCTCACACTAACTCAGCTTAGAGGGAACACTTGTGGGCACAGGCTGCCGATGGTGAGTCCAAGGGGGATGGGCCTTGTCACAGTTGTTAGAGTTACTTTTTTCCCACCATAGAGAACAATGGAGGGAATGGGGGCAACCTTTTTGGGGGCCTATAGAATTGGAAACTTGGTGGATATCTTGGGGAGAGGCTCCATCAGCTACCCTGTGAGTTTGGAGCCTCTCCCTCAAACCCTCTCCCCTCCAGCCCCCAGAATATACCCTATGTTTTCACCATTGACTTCAATGGCCCATAGGATATAATGGAGCTGAGACTGACATTCGGCTGCCTGAAAGACTCCCGGGATGCCGGCTGCGGGTGGGGCTTGGCTCCCGAGCTGCCGGAGCTGTGCTCCAGTGCGCTCCCCCCCCAAAAGACCCCTGGTCCAGATCATATCTTATAAAAATCTTCTGCTAAAAAGGACCTTCACAAAAGCTTTCAGGTCAGGGCTGCTTCTGTGCTAGGACTGCCAATCTCCAGGTGGAGTCTTGAATTTCCCTGGAATTACAGACTAGTCTCCAGACTACAGAGATCAGTTCCCCTGGAGAAAATGGCAGCTTCAGAGGGTGGATTCAATGGCACCACATACTTGCTGAGTTCCCTCCCCTCCCCAAACTCCACCCTTCCTAGGTTCCACCCCCAAATCTCCAGGAATTTCTCAATCTGGAGTTGGCTACTTTATATCTACGGTATAACTTGATCACAAGCTAAACATGAGCCTGCAGCACGATGTGGCTGTGAAGAAAGCTAATGCAGTCTTAGGATGCATCAACAGAAGCATTGTGTCCAGATCATGGGAGGTGGTAGTTCCACTCTGTTCTGCTATGGTCAGGCCTCACCTGGAGTACTGTGTCCAGTTTTGGGCACCACACTTTAGGAAGGATGTTGACAAGCTCGAGCATGTTCAGAAGAGGGCAACCAGGATGCTGAGAGGATTGGAATCCAAGTCTTACGAGGAAAGGCTGAAAGAGTTGGGTATGTTTAGCTTGGGAAAGAGAAAGCTTAGAGGGGACATGATTGGAGTCTTCAAGTATTTGAAGGGCCGTCATGTAGAAGATGGAGCAGATCTATTCTCTCTTGCTCCGGATTGCAAGACTAGATCTAATGGGTGGAAATTACAAGGGAGTAATTACCGGCTAAATATCAGGAGAAACTTCCTAACTGTAAGAGTGGTTAAGCAGTGGAACAGACTGCCTCAGGAGGTGGTGGATGCTCCTTCACTGGACATTTCTAAGTGGAGGCTGGACAACCATCTTTCGGGTATGTTGTAGGGCTGTTTTTTGGCTACGCTCCTGCAGAGTGCAGGGGGTTGGACTAGATGACCTGCAAGATCCCTTCCAACTCTAACATTCTATGATTCTATGATATCTGGGCCTGAGAAATGAGGAAAAAGAAGAATAGATTACACCACTTAAGCCTGCAGATGAGGGGTGCCATTTTGGAATGAACCCCTATGTGAAATCTCCCTCCAGTGAGAAAACCAGCACAGCAAACAAACAGAACTTAGTACCTTTCTTCCCGCTGTGCTAGTCTTCTACTTGCATGGAGTTGTTTGTGCAAGAACCTTCAAAGCAAGCATCTGCCATTCACAGACTGAAGTGGTACAATCTGTTCTGCCCCCTTAGGATTCTGCCACCTCATTCTCCCGCATGTGTCTGAAACCCCTTCCCCCTCCCCCGCCATCCCACGAACTGGCTGGCAGGAGCTAGGTCTAGCAGGAATGTACTAGCCACATGACCGAATGGTGGAGTGCGGGAGTTCCCCCTTCTCAGACTTTAACATTCCTCAGCTTAGAGTGTGGGGGAGGTTTCCAGGGGGAAGAGTTCAAGGCTGATACCATGGTGAAAAAGCAGAAATACTGATCCTCAGACAGATGATCCTCAGTACTGTGCTCAAAAACATTTAAAAAGGAGAAAATGAAACTACAAATTGGTATGTTTGGGTACATTAACCAAACGGCACTGGAAAGCTAAGCATATATTTTTGCTTGCAGAGCTGACAGGCATACTGTTTTGCTTGCAGAGTTGACAGGCATACTGTTGTATTTCTGCAAATGGTAGTAAACTTAAGACTGTTCAGTTGGTCTCCTTAACAACCGATAACAATAGGTTTACCTTGATGGGGTTTATTTCTCAACAAACCTTTAAAAGCTGAAGTGTCATTCTTACCATGCCTGGATACTATCTCCGAAAAGGAACACCACAGTGAGATAGTTTAAAGGAATATAAATGGGAACCAACCTTTGTTTTTCATCCCAACGGCTTCTCTTTTTGATGACTATATTTGACCAATTCCAGATACCATTCAGGCACTATTGTGGCAAGGGGTTGCCATAAATAGAAACACTGAACATTATAAATTTTGACTTGGAAAGGGTTAGGTAAACCTCACAACCTAATCATATATTAGTGCCTTTATGTCTGCTGTAAACTTTTACAGGATGAGAAACTGACTCCTTCAACTGCACGATTCATGTTGTTTACCTAGAAAAGTAGGCTGCTGGATCCTGAAAATTCTATTCTGTTTCTCACTTGGTTTTTTGACAATGACCTTTATGTTTCACACAGAGATGTCGGGAAAATACATTTATCCTGCAAGGTTATTTTTATTCCAAATGTACTTTCTCTTACAGAGGAGTTTATTGTGAGTAAGAATAATCCTTCAATAAATGGTGACTGTCACTTCTCCATACACAGACTCTATAAGAGACTGGACTGGACATGTTTGTGCCAAACAAGATAAGAAAATGTCAGTCACAAGCAAATTAATCCCAAAAGAGGGGACGACACAGACTGAGGGTGCAGCAACTTGGGGCAATTCTGCATTTAGCATTTGCTCCACATTTTCTCAACTGGGAGGAAAAAGTGCAGCCATAAATCTGTGCAGAAGGTACCATAAAACCCGATGATCAAAGGAAGTGAAAGCAGCATGCAACGCAGATAGGGCTGCCAGGTCCCCCGGGAGGGTGGAGGTTCCCCCAACTCAAAGGGTCCTCAATCTGCTGGTCCAGAAAAGGCCAGTGGGGGGGACTCCGCCTCCAAAGTGCCCACTTTGGGCCGATGTGCCCGGCACAATGATGTCACCCTGAAGTGACATCATTGCGCTGGGCACGTCGCCGGCTGACACTCTAGCAATCAGCCTAAAAACTCTATGGTGACGTCATCATGGCGTGTGCTTGTGAAGCATGCACACGAAGATCCTGGAACAGGAAGAAGTCTCCCCCGCTTTTACATGTAAGTCACTTGGCAACCCTAAATGCAGAGGGGAATTCCTGTTCCAATGTGGGTTTCGTAAAACAATGGAAGAAAAAGCCAATGCAGACTCGCCCTTGGAAGAGACTCAGCAACACAGAAAGGAAAGTGCAGCAGGGATCAGAGTCCTGGCAGGTTTCGAAAGAGGCTGCTTCATATATATGTAGACTGAGTGACATCTTAGTGATAGGAGGCAGCTCTTGAAAAATTGGTTTGCAAATTAAGCAGGCCTCCCTCAGGGTCAGCTATGAAACAAAGCAGCCAAAGGTAGACTTTGTAAGCATCAGGGGTGGACAGGGGAGATTTTACTCTGTAAAGGCAGGGGACTAACAGTATTTGTTTACAATATTGTTCTTCCCCTCCTCCATTTCATCCTCACAACCACAACCCTGTGAGGTAGATTGGGCTGAGAGGAAGAGACTGCCACAAGGTCACACACATCAGAGTGAAGATCTGAACCTGGGCTTCCCAGATCCATTTCCATTCCATTCATTTCTATTGCTCATAGATCCGTAAATCATAAGCAAATAGGATATAATACAAAATACAACATATATACATACAGTACAATTACAGTTACAATTTCACAAAATTAAGCAATTTGGTTACCAAATATATACTAACTGCCAAAAAGACTCAATTAATTTACTACCACCCAGGGTTACAGATAAAAACTTTGCCACTGCCAATGTCACATTGGGATCAGTATCAGCTAAGAGATTGGCTACAAGTTCCTGATTAGTAGCAGGGCTCCATTTTTGAATATACACTGAGATCCACCTGTCACAAGCCATCATGTGTTTTCTGCAGTCAAAGAAAAAATGCCAAATTGTATCCAAATCACCTGAATTACTATTACAAAGTCATTCTGAAAAAGGGGTCTGCCCGCTAGTCCCCCAAGAGGCAAAACATTTAATCTTGCCTTGGAAACCAATATTGTATAGTTGGGGACCATCAAAGATTTACAGTAAGAGGGCAAAGATTCTGGAATCGGAAGACCTAAATAATACAAAGAACAGACTTGTCGAGCTCGGCAACTTGTACTCCATTTATCTAAGCATAAAACACTAGATTTAATTTGCTTCCGCGCAGAATGGTAGTCTACTTGATTGAAAAATTCAGGGGGAAATCCTAAACTTTGTAATCTGCCATCAACCAATTTCAGCCATGAACTTCGAAAACTGTCCTTAGCTAAAAGGTGCAAATAACATCCTTCTAGGAATAGAATATTTTTAGCCTAAAGAAAAAAGTTGCCATTCAAGCCTTTGCTTCTAAGGACTGCTCAGCAAATTCCACACAAATAGCTGGACCAGACACACATGAGGCGAGATTAGACAGAGAATGAAGAAAAGAGGTTAAACGGGAGTCTAACTTGCCATTGACCCTAGTAATAAATAAAGGAGCACCATAGAGTAATTGAGAAACCACTTTTGCATGATAAGCACGAAGGGCCGCAGGTAAAAAGTTACCGCCCATAGTCTGGAAAGCTTCCCAGATCCTAGTCTGACACTAACCACTACACCATGCTGGTACTGCCGTTTTCTTTATTGTGTTCCTTCTCCTGTCATACTCACTTCCATTTCAAGCACCACTAACATGACTTCACGTTCCATGAGACATACCAGTGATAGATGGCCCAACACAGTGAGGGCCTACCAATTGACATTTAATGGTTTAAAACGTTTAATATATGATGATTACACCATCACGGCACACCTGTCTACCCAGAATGTAGAACGGGAGTGCAGAAACTCACAGCGAGACGCAGTAAGTACTTTTAGATGTCGCGATACAGCACCATTTACCACAGGGAGTTTTGTTTTGGTGGAATTCCCATGGCAACTGTACTCGGAACATTTATGTAGCTTGAGTTGTTTACTCTGCTGCCTAGATCCATATTTTCATAATATTGTTTTAGGTAGACAAAAATGGTGACGCATAAGGAAATTGGGACTACACGGACTTGTACTGTGAGGCACTCATTCAGGGCCATGTGTGACTTTTAAACTGTACTGCTATTCATATATTTCCAAGCTTTGTCTGTATAGAAGGGCTATGCTCTTGCTTTTATTAAAAAACCAAAGAAAACATCCAGGCATTGCAAGGGTGTTTAGCTCTGCATCAGATATCTTAGTCTGCACTTGCACAGTTCTAGAGATGTGACAAATTCGTACAGCCTTCTGCATACTCCTTCACTCATGGTAGGGAAAGAGTGAAAATGCCTGCACAATACGTCTAAGGGTCATGCCCATATGTTGTCTCTATTGAATAAATTGAGTTTTCAGTACAAAATAAACCTACGTACATACCTTCTTGCAAACATGTTCATGGCATGTGAAGAACCTGAAGGTGAAAATGCTTTTACAATTTACAGTCCGATTCCCCCAGAAGAGATCTTACTCAGCCAGGCACAGGGCTATTTACAGCCCTGCATGGATCTAGGTAGACTCAGACAATAAATAATTTCCATTTTCATACTAAATTGCTACTGTTTGGAAGACCCACAGAATATTTAAGACACAACCATAAACACACCCCAATACTTACAATATCACCATTAGAACTATTGTCTGTATATAACAAAAACATCCTCAGTTTATAAATAAAGGTCCCATGCTAAATTATGCTACCTCTCAGCTTTCTTCTTTTTCTTGTCCTGTACCTTGTGCCAATATTATCATACTGAATTGGTCTCCTTTCTTAGCACACTGGCCTCCTTTTCAAGCTGATTAATTTGTATACAAGATATTCACAAACAGGAGTTAAATCCAAGATTAGAGAGTTTGCTCTGATCCTGGAAACCTTATTTCAAATAGTGCCACATAGATAAAAGGACAGAGTCATCAACATGGGTTATTTCTAATTCAAAACTGCAGACTGCAGCGATATGGTACCATACTTGGATTTCAGCTGATTAATTTTCAATTAATTTGATGAGACTGAACCAATCCGTCTCAGTACTTCTGTTTAAATAGGCTATGAAGTGATGTGTTACTTCACTAAGACTGAGCCGTTTTAGAGGCAAAGTCACTGGTTTCAGTACTTCGTAGATAGCAAATCAAGTCAATCAGATAAATCATGCATGGGATCACTACTACCAAGGCAGGAAAATCCTGCATAGATCATTCTTCAAGTCCCACATCCATTAGGGCATTGTAAGGGTTAAAATAGTTTTCTACTTCTCTGGACTGCACATTTGAGTTAAGAAAACTGCTCTCTCTTCTGTAGCGGTTCAATTGCATGATGAAAGCCAATCATTAGTACAGATAAATGAAACACTCTCCTCTCTCATGTTATTACCCCCCCCTGCAAATTCGCAGATCAGCTAACACTAATTGTTATACGTTTGAGCAGATCACATATATAGTTCCAAAAACATAAACAGCCAAAATAAATTAACACAAATTATGAACACAGCAAATAACAATTAAAGACATGAGCAAAATGGACAGACTTCATCTGGTATCTGAAATTATAACAAGGCCAGATCCCCCTGGCAACTGACAGGGGATGAGAGAAACTTACCGGGAACAGCAGGGAGGCCCATTCAATGTCCATGACACTGTCCGCATGACTCGGAAGGGCTGTCATCACGTCCAGGCCATTGGGGCAATGCTCTGGTATTTGGGCAAAAACTCAGTGGTAAATTTGGTTTGTATCATAAGAGTTTTTGATCAAATACCAGAGCATCGCCCCAACATCCTGGGTGTGATGACATCACTTCCGGGTCACGTGGGCAGTGACGTGGGCATGTCACTGCATGTCAGATGGATCTCCCTGTTTTTCAGGGTAAGTTCCCTCACCAGCTAGCTGATTGACAGTGGGTAGGTGGGGCCTGGCAGTGGGGGACCCATGCCCCAACAAGGGGGTCTGGTAACCCGATAACAAGGAAGGCACCAGGCCAACATATTAGGTGAGAGGATCCCACATAGAGAAGGCTTCTTTTCCAGGATCCCTTTCCTTCAGCTTTGAGACAGAGGTACCACAAGAAGGGCCTCTCATGAGTTCCCAGCTGATAGACAAAGTTCATGCAGAAGAAAGAAAACTCGGGACACAGGTTCTTCACTTTTGACTTCCAGGAAGTGACCAGTTACTTCTAAAATACTGAATAAAGCAGTTTTGCACTTTGCACTCAAATGAGTCCCATGTACAAACAAAAGTATTAGGTGCAGAGGGGTGAAGGCCAGGACTTGGCCTGTTAATTTAACTTACCTCCATCCCATCTCCAAATAAAACTGTTAGCTCTCTTTCTTGGAACGTAACTTGGGATTTTATTTCCCACTTCAAGGAGATAAACCTGTGTCACTCTAAAAACATATTTCTCCACCCATAGCACTGCTTACAGTGCAAGGCAAAAGAGAAAACATTTCAGTTATACATATTCCAGTTATCTCTTTTCCCTGTTTTTTCACACGAAAAGACAATGGGACTGTGTTATCGGTGCAATCCACTCCTCTCTGCACTTACCTGACATTGTCATGCTTCTGGATGTAAATTTTATGAAACATCATATCTTCTTTTTTGGCATTAATGTCGGCTTTCATCTCCATGGCAACATGACGAGGAAGTACAGAAAGCAGGAGGCGCTCCTGTGGTGTGAGACAGATGAATTAATTACAATATTTGCTATCTATTTAATAACACAAATGCACATCTCTTTGCATCTCATGTGAGGAAAAAGAAGCCATTAGTTTCAGGGTACACAGGCACAATCCAGGATGTTTCCCAGGATCTTATTCCACTCCATAATGAAACATCGGAGGATACGACAACCAATCAGATGCCTTTCATCGTTTCAACTCAATTCATAACAGCTAACACCTCAAATGTAATTTTAAAGGAATATACACAAAATTCTATTTGAAATTACAAAAAAATCTGTTTTTTAAAGATGCAGTGAAAGTACAAGGAGCTGCGGTGGCTCAAGTGGTTAAGACGCTGAACTGCAGGCTGTGGAAGGTCAGTAGTTCAGCAGTTCAAGACCCAGGTTCCGCAAGACAGAGTGAGCGCCTGTCTCTAGTTCCCAGCTCCTGCCAACCTAGCAGTTCGAAAGCAAGAAATTGCAAATAGATAAATAGGTACCGGAGCTGCGGTGGCTCAAGTGGTTAAGACACTGAACTGCAGGCTGTGGAAGGTCAGTAGTTCAGCAGTTCAAGACCCGAGAGTGCCGCATGACAGGGTGAGCTCCCGTCTCTAGTTCCAGCTCCTGCCAACCTAGCAGTTCGAAAGCAAGAAATTGCAAGTAGATAAATAGGTACCACTTCGGTGGGAAAGTAACAGCGTTCTGTGCACCTTGGTGTTTAGTCATGCCGGCCACATGACCACGGAAACGTCTTCAGACAGCGCTGGCTCTTCGGCTTTGAAACGGAGATGAGCACCGCAACCCTAGAGTCGGATTCGACTGGCTTTCAAGCAAGGGAACCTTTACCTTTACTTTACAAGTACAAATGGAATTTAAGTATATGAAGCGAAACCATAATACATGAGGTTAACCACATAGTATTAACAAAGCTGGCTGGAACACTGAATAGACCTTAGTGTCAAGGGAAATAGCAGAGCACCTTATTTTGGTATAACACATGAGTGGTGGAGTGCAACTGGGAACAGAGCATAAGTGCCAGTGCACGTCCTGGACTAGTCCCCTCAACTCCCTCCTGGTTTTACCACATGATTACTGCCTGACGAAGGGTCGAAGCAGAGATTTACCTGGGACATCCGTTGCCGTGGCTAATACTAGGTGGTTAACCTCATGTATTATGGTTTCACTTCATATGTTTAAATTCAATTTGTACTTGTACTGCATCTTTAAAGAACAGTTAAGGGGTTTTTTTTGTAATTTCAAATAGAATTTTGTGTACACTCCTTTAAAATTACAGTGTTTTTCCAGATATAGTATATCACACCCCCTGTATAGCCATTTTTTGTTATACAACATCTCAAATGTAGCTATACTGTCAGCAGTTGGCAACACAGAACAGATGCATATTGTACCTTGCAGTTTAACGATTTCATGATGCCACATGCGTCACCAAGACCTACACTAGAATGCAATCAGGCTCCATCCAGTTGGCAATATAAGTTGCAAACCTCAATGTTTCAGTGTGCTTAGGGTCAAACTAGACGTCACAATGGCCAAAGGTCCAACCTGTGGCTGCCAACCCCTAGCCATTTAAAAGTTGCTGCAGTGTGGCAGCACCATGTCATCTTGTTTCCCCTGTTACCTTTTCAAGAGATGTTGGAGTGGAAACAAGATCGCATGTTGCCACTCTGCCACAGCAGGTTGGACCCATGGCGGCCATAACAACTAGTTTGGCTCTTATACTACTGTCTGCATAGGATTGCACTGGTAAACCTTAGAACAAACTAGAGGGGCAGTGAATGTAATTCAGAATGGATGTAATTCTGAGTGTGGCTTGGGATCTCAGCCCTTTCAGGCATTCAGTTTTGGTGTTATTTATGTGTAAGAGAAATATGTGCCACCCATGATCCTTCCAATACATGCCAATTCCATTTTATAAGAATAGGGCAATGTGAGAAGATGCATATTCTCAAAAAACCAGCATTCCCTTCATATACAACATATACACTTCCCTCCTTAGGGGCAAGATTCTCCCTCCGTTTTTCTTTTGTGTCCCTTCACTGACTGAGCAGCCCTGGTAACGTGTATGCAGCTTTAGCAGTCCCACCATATGTCAGTAATACGCAATGGCTATTTTCTCAGCCCAGGACCTGAGGGAAGGGTTAGGGTCTCCCTTTAGCTTAAATGACAGAAAACGTCACTTGAGACACTTTTAAAATAACAGAAGATGTTATCTCCTCAGCATCCAGCTCTCACAAGACTTTCCTTGCCCTCCTGATGCCAACCAATCAGATTGCCTGGAGCAGCCTGTCACTCGAGGCTCTTTGGCTCTGTGAAGTGCTAAGCCTTCATAGTCCTGTAGTTTTATGTACAACACTTTTAAGCCTCTTAAAAAGTGCAGTCCGTCACAACAAAGCTTTAATATCAAGATTCAAAAAGTATAAGATGGTGCCTACTTGGTTAATGACAGAAAGGTTACCACATAACTGGAGTGACAATGTTCGCCTGCTGCTTGTTCTCTGCAACTGATATTCAGAGATTCCATTGAAATCATGACTGACAGGAGAAGGCCCAAGCCTGATCTTGGCAGATCTTGGAAGCTTAAGCAGGGTCGGCCCTGGTTAGTACTTGGATGGGAGACCAACAAGAGAAGAGAAGAAGAAAAGATTGGCTTTATACCCTGCCCTTCACTACCGAGAGGAGTCTCAGAGCAGCTTACAAACTCCTTTCCCTTCCCCTCCCCACAACAGACATCAGGGCTGATTTCCCACTACAGCTGCCTCGGGGTTGCGCCGCCGTTTGCCCCGATACTATTCGTCAATTTCACACCCGAAGCCGCGGGGCTGCATTTTGACCCGCGGCTTCACCCGATTTCCCCGCAGTTTCGTAATCCTGTTTTTTGAGGATTACGAAACTGTGGGGAAATCGGGCGAAGCCGCGGGTCAAAATGCAGCCCTGTGGCTTCGGGTGTGAAATTGACGAATAGTATCGGGGCAAATGGCAGCGCAACCCCGAGGCAGCTGTAGTGGGAAATCAGCCCCTGTAAGGTAGGTGGGGCTGAGAGAGCTCTGACAGAAACTGCTATTTTTCAAGAACAGCTGTGCCAGAACTATGGCTTGCCCAAGGTCATCCAGCAGGTGCAAGTGGAGGAGTGGGGAATCAAACCTGGTTCTCCCAGATAAGAGTCCGCGCACTTAACCACTACACCAAAGGAAGTCCAGGGTGGCTATGCCTCTGTTTGTCTCTTGCCTTGAAAAAATATGGAGTTGCTGTAAGTCGGCTGTGACTTGACAGCATTTTACATCCGCAGTAGGACAGGCCTCCATGGGCAAAGCTGAAATGGAGCGGGTAGGGGTTTGGTAGAGCTCATGAAAGATGTGGTAAGGTGGGTGAGACGTGGCATCTCTAGTTTTGGAGGCACAACAAGTTTCCCCATCTTCTGTGATTTTTACTTTACAGCATAGATGCAAAAATAATCCCCCCCCCAATTCACTGTCACAGTCTAGTGTTACTGGAATCCTATAACCTTTTTCCTACAGCTCATTAATTCATATATAGAGCACTAGAGATTAAATTAAAATCAGGGCTAAGAAAGGGCAGGATCTGGTGATAACCTGCACACAGCACTGTAAAAGAAATTCTTCAGCACTATTCTGGTTATTAAAATTCTCCCAGTGTTTTAAATCATAGTTTTTGAACTCATACATTTCTCTCTTTCTGCAAGTGGATGACAGTGATCTTTTCAGGAAAGAGAAGATAAGAAGGAAGGTGAGAATAATTTATTTAAATATTATCTCCATTTTTAGCAGAAGGTGTATTTAACTTCCAGGATTTGTTTGCTGTTTTAGAAGAAGAAAGAGATTGGATTTACACCTCGCCCTTCACTACCCAAAGGAGTCTCAGAGCAGCTTACAGTCCCTTTCCCTTCCCCTCCCCACAACAGACACCCTGTGAGGTAGGTGGGGCTCAGAGAGCTCTCTCGAGAACTGTCCTTAAGAAAACAGCTCTGAAAGAACTGATGACAGACTCAAGGTCACACCAGCAGCTGCATATGGAGGAGTGGGGAATCAAACCCGGTTCTCCCAGATTAGAGCCTGCACTCTTAACCACTACACCAAACTGGCTCTTAACCATTACACCAAACTTAGGGTATATGAGCTCCCGTCTCTAGTTCCAGCTCCTGCCAACCTAGCAGTTTGAAAGCAAGAAATTGCAAGTAGATAAATAGGTACCACTTCGGTGGGAAGGTAACAGCGTTCCGTGCGCCTTGGTGTTTAGTCATGCCGGCCACATGACCACGGAAACGTCTTCGGACAGCGCTGGCTCTTCGGCTTGGAAACGGAGATGAGCACTTCAACCCTAGAGTCGGATTTGACTGGCTTTCGAGCAAGGGAACCTTTACCTTTACCTTTACCTTTACTACTTGCCAACCACTTTAAATGGTACCCACATGTACCCTTCAATTGTCTTTCAATTTCACTAATTACCAGTAAACTCTAATTTGAGAATGATGACAGTTCTTATTCAGCTAATATTAGGGGTGTGTGTTATAGATTTAACGATTGTCTTTAAAAACTCACATATATGTTTCTAGGAAGCCAGAATGGACAGAAGAACACTAGTGTATAAAATATGCGTACATATGTGATTTTTCACATTTCCCCTTTCTGCTCCAGAATACATCTCTTATAGACAGCTTTTGGACATCCCATTTGAGGCCCTTCATTTGTGATCTGGGCCTCCACTGAAAGGGAGGCATCAAGAATCACACCCAGATTCTTCACCGTTGGTACTGGTGTTATAGGAGCATTGTCCAGAGTCGGGAGTTGGATACCCGATCCCAAGACTCCCCTCCCCAGCCATAGGACCTCAATCTTTGATGGATTTAATTTCAACCAGCTCTGCTTCAGCCATCCAGCCACAGTTTCCAGTCCCAGATTTTCTGGGGTGGCGTCTGGCTGTCCATCCATCAACAGATACAGCTGGGTGACATCAGCATACTGGTGACAACTCAGCCCAAAATTCTGTATCAGCTGGGCTAGGGGATGCATATAGATGTTAAACAGCATTGGGGAGAGAATAGCCCCATGGGGGACACCACGCACCACAAAGCCTGGAGCTGTTCTACAGCTACTCTCTCAACTACCTTACCCAGGAATGAAAGGTTCACTACCGGGTGGTAGTTGGCTGGATCCATAGGATCCAGTGATGGTTTCTTTAAGAGTGGTCGTACCATTGCTACCTTTACACTCCCTGGGAAGACCCCAGAACTGAGGGACAGATTTATAATGTCTGCCAGGGAGGCTCATATTCCATCTCCGTTGGCTTTAACCAGCCACGATGGATATGGGTCCAGGAGGCAAGTGGTTGGCTTCATGGCACCCAGGATCCTATCATCATTGTCCCAGGAGAACAGGCTGAACTGATCCAATACTGGACCTAAAGACAGACTGGGGCCTCCAGTTCTCTTACTGTATCAATATTGGTTGGCAAATCCTGGCAGAGCAACGAGATTTTATCTGCAAAAAAGCTTGCAAAAGCCTCACAGCTAGTTTCCAAATGCTAACCTTTTGGGTACCCTCAGAAAGGGATATCAGAGATCTAATTACCCTAAATAACTGTGCTGGGCAAGAGCTAGTGGACACAATGGAGGCAGCATAAAATTCTTCCTTTGCTGCCTTCACTGCCACTTCATTGGATCTCATAAACATCCTATAGGATGTTCTTCTGGCTTTGACACAACTCCGTCGCCAAACTCACTCTAGCTGACTAAGCACCTGCTTCATCCCTCAAAGCTCCAAGGTATATCAAGGAACTAATTTGGTACAGGGGCAAAGAGGGTGCCAGAGAACTATCTTGTCGATTGCTTCAGAAAGATGGCTATTAAAGCTTTCACTGTTCTATCATTGGCCAGTTTCCTAAGGACCTGTATATCATCTCTGGAGAGGCTATGTCTAACATGTTTCCTGTCCTGTTCAATTTTACTAATTTCCTGTGTAACTAGTCTCTCAAATACAGTGATAGATGGCACTGAAATATTTGGTATAAGAACAGACTTAGGTCCAATGCTCCCTCTAAGCTGTGGAGGCTTGTGAGCAAAAATGCTACTTTGTGAGCTACTGGCATTAAAGGTGTGAGCAAGAAATTTGGCTACTGCATAAGTGAGTTTGCTCTGGAGCCATCCTTCCTGAGCTAAGACAAAAATGTGTGAGCCGGAGGCTAAAAAACTGTGAGCTAGCTCACAGTAACTCATCTTAGAGGGAACACTGCTTAGATCTAACGGTGTTGAAACCAGGGCTATTTTTGGGCAGGAACTCACAGGAACAGAGTTCCGGCTGGCTCCCAAGTTGGCCACGGCCAGCAGGAACTCATTAGCATAACAGGCCACACCCAACAGCAGAAACTCATTAGGACTGGCTACATTTGGGGTGTGTGGCCTAACATGCAAAGGAGTTCCTGCTACAAAAAAGCCCTGAGTTTTGACAACAAACAAGGTAAACAGAATAAGAAGCAAAAGGTGGGTGTGGCTGGATGACCACACTTCTGGTAACATGGGGGTGTGGCCTAATATGCTAACGAGCTGTGCTGCCAGGGGTGTGGCCTATTATGCTGATGAGTTCCTGCTGGGCTTTTTCTACAAAAAGAGCCCTGGTTGAAACTATATTGTCACTAAACCATTTCTTAAGTTTAAGTTGTCTAATCAATTTAAAGAGCTCCACACATGTCTGAAATGGATTATAATGTGGAGTAGGAACATATCTAGGTCTCATGTTAAGCAAGAAAATCTCTTTGGGTGAAAGGGATCTGGAAGATAAATTTATAACTAAGTTTTCTTCTGTCCTCTGTTGCAGGTGGGGCGCTGATATAAAAAATTACCTCTGGCTTGTTGTTTTGTTTTGCGACCTAGATAAGGTCTGGAGGAAGGACCATAATTCCCTGAAGTATTTATAGAATCTTCCATTTCTGATGTATCATAGCCAGAGGGCATCTGCCTGTGCCTAGTGTCAGCCCAAGTTAATTTATGTTTGTACCTAGGTTCAAGATAATTCCACTTATAACATATGGCCTGGGAATAATCCCTCTGGTCTCTCTCAAACTTTTTCATTTTAATTGCTTTAGTTCTTTTTTCAAAAGCTTTAAGCTCTTCTTAAAGTTCTTTAAGTTACAAGTTCTTAAATTACAATATTATTTGTGTATGTATTATTATGTTGTTGTTGTTTTACCTGCTGCTGGTTTTCTCTCTGAGAATGTAGCCGAGCTTGGATGCACTCCCTGGTCTCCTGAAACGCCTGTCTTTGGGACACTTCAGCTGGATAGTGGGTACATACTCCGACGATGTTTGTGCAGGTGAAGATGAGGATGTTGGATACCAGCTGCAATTGGGGTGAGGAGAGGGAGAGAAAGACAGAAAATGTTATATGCCAGAAACTAGAAATACTATGAGATCAAATGTGCTATCCTCTGAACTGTATAAAGTTCTTGTACTTCTCTAACCCACCTGGATACCATAATAATGTATCATACTTTGCATGCCTTCCCACTATTTGCATTACACCATCTCACAGGTGGCGGTCACACGCAAGAGATAATGTGGGGGAAGCGAGGCTGTTTGCTCTGGAGTAATTTGACCCGCAGTTGTGTGATCACACAGTCCCTGGGAGCTGTGGGGGCAGCCTGCCACTGTGTGATCAGATGCAAACCGTGGGTGAATCAGGTTCTTTTTGCCGCATGTTTCCAGTGCGCTTCAACAGGGGATCGATGATCCGTGTCTCTGAAATGAGTGTTCCCTATGGCAGTGTGCGATGATGCACATACTGAAATGGGGAAAAAAACAACAGCATCCCGACACCATGAGAGCGCACTGGCGCAATCACACAGGGGGAAGTCCGTTCCTGGCCCATAGCAAGCCTGTTTGCTACTGGGCTTTCCCTAGTGTATTGTTTACTCTACTTCTGTGGTGGAGCAAAACAGGCTGCACACTCCCCAAATGTTTGCGTCTGATCATGCCCTTAAAATCCGCCAGGCATTCGCGCCTATGGAGTGGCGAATTCTGCGTGTGATTGCAGCCCCAGTACAGTATCGTTCATGCTTCCTATGTAATTTAAAAAATCCCCCACATTATGAAACATGGTAACTTCTCTTCATTTCTACCTTCACAGCAAACCACAGTTAGTTGTTATGTGTGAATCACAAGTGATGGTTTACTGTTGATCCCCAAACTCAGGACCAAATTATGGTTCGGAGGTAAGAGAGCAGGTATAACAACAAATTATGATTTCCTGTGAAAGCAGAATTAATTCCTGAGCTGTGTGTGAACAGAATGCTTGAACCAAAGGGTCCCCCCCAGTCCCCCCAGGCTTGTCCCCATACTGACAAACCATGATTTGTCATTCATTACCTGTGGACCAAGCCATGCTAATAACCATTAGTCTTTCTGTTCCAGAAAATTTTAAACAAGCTGTCAGGAGCCAAAAAGGAAAGCACCAAAGTCCATTAAGAGATATAAGACTACAACAATTCCTTAGTATTTTCCTAGCAGGTTATCCTATAGGTTAAAAGCTTATGTAAAAAGAAATATTTTGGCCTGATGCCTAAAGGAAAGGAAAGCAGACGCTCAAGGAGCCTCAATGGGGATAGTACTCTAAAGGCAAGGTACCACCACCAAAAAGCCCTGTCTCTGCAGGCTGGGGGCACAGAACACAGGGCTTGAGGTGAAGATTTCAAATGGCAGGCTGGACAATATGGGACGAGGTGGTCCTTTAAGTACCCGAGGCCCAATAATTTAGGGCCTTACATGGAACAAACAGCACTCTGAATCATGCCCAGAAACAGACTGGGGACTTCAATGGGGTACAGTGCTGTAGAGTCTACCTTCCCAAGCAGCCATTTTCTACAGATGAACTGATTTCTGTCACCTGGAGATCAGTTGTAATCCCAGAAGATCTCACCCTATGCATAGTGAACCAAATGGAACATTTGAACAGGTTTCAAAGGCAGCTCCACACTGTAGTAATCTAACCTGGATGTGATCAAAGCATGAATGACGTGGCCAAGATCACACTTTTTTCAGAACAGCTGAATATGTCAATGCAGTATGATTTTCTTGCTTCCCCCTTACCATTGCAACCCCAAATACTTCCCAAAATGCTGCTGCTTCCAGGTGCATTTTGGGCTGCAGTGGGAGGCGAGAATATCCCACTCCACAGGCAGAAGTCCTTCCATCTGGGGAACAGCTACATTGAATCGAAACCCTAACGTTTCTCTTCACATATTTCCACGATAACGGGAAAACTGCTCCAAGGGATTACATATGATTGAAGGCCTGTTCACACACCAAGTGTCTCATCTGAACTGATGCTTTTCCATTTTGGAGCTAATATTTTGCAAACATGGATCAAGCACATTTTTTATTTTTTACCCACCCTGCTGAAATGAACGTTGGTAAGCAATGGTATGATCTAAGATGCTATTTAAATGTTGCCACTTGCCACACCTTCCTACTCAATCCCTGGCTATGCAATTCAGTTTCGAATCAGAGAACTTCCCATAATGATGTCTAGTTTGAGCCCTCCCTTCGACAGAACTGTTTCAACAATATACACTCAGAATTTGGAAACAAACAAACATTTAAAGACATTTTTTTGCCCTTGGAAGTGAACTTTCAGAAATGGTGGGACCAAGTTTTTCCCCCCCGCACATCCACAGGCAGTAGAGCTTTATTTCATTATTGAATGATCTCTCCATGAGCTAAGCATCTAACCCCCACAGAAGTCCAGTACTGCAAGCCACAATTTAGTCAGAACTTGTTTTTCCGTTGTTCTAGTGTAATACATGGCTACATTCATTCATTTAAAGATGAATGATCTCAAGATCACTTTACATAGATTAGTGTCCTGAAGGCACCTGAATTTGTTTAAAGAATGCTTCATTTCATTGTTCTTTTGTAGAATCCTAGAACTGCATTCAGTTTACAAATTGCCCACTGGCATATCTGTAGAAATTTATTTCTTAAAAAGCCATTACCGTGGCACTTTATGGGAACACTTTAATCTTGGACTGATAACAATCAGATGCCTTCAGCTATTGTGTCAAAGACTATGTAAACATTTCAACATGAAAACCCATGAAAAATTCAGAATTTTTATATATATATACATACATACATACATACACACACACACACACATATATATATATATATATATATATATATATATATATATATATATATATATATATATATATAAATTCAGGGCTATTTTTGTAGCAGGAACTCCTTTGCATATTAGGCGACACACCCCTAATGTAGCCAATCCTCCAAGAGCTTACAGAGCTCTTCTTACAGGTGGCACCTAATACGCAAAGGAGTTCCTGCTACAAAAAGAGCCCTGATAATATTAAAATATGATGGATGATTATAATTATTGGCACTTAAATATCTGCATATATGGCATGAAACATTAAAATTGGTTACCTTTTCTTCCCCACATATTTCAACATAGTGTTTCAACTTTATTTGATGAAAAGGACCCTTAATCTCATTTCAAGTCCCACTCAACCCTCACGGGTGGTGGATGGGTGGTTCAGTTCCAGGTTCTCTAGGGTAAAACTGATTTCTGAGACGCATTTCAATCTGTATTTAGACCAGATGTTGGGACAGAAATGGGAGGAAATGGCTGACAGCCTTTGCCGGGAGAAGTATGCCTAATGCAGCATATCTGAAACTGTACCCCCAGGGGTCTTCAAGTTGTTTGTAAGGGCAGATAGCAAGTCTCCCTCACACTTTTCTAGCTAACCCCTCTCTGTTTCTTGGAATGTGGAAGGGATCTAAATCAGTTTCCCCCTCTTTCAAACAACAGGAGATCATGAAAACCACTACTACCCACAGTCATCTAACTTTCAGACCACCTCAGAGGCCTAGCCAGAAAATGTATCGATTGGCTGCGGCATTCTAATAGCTCAGACTTAAGATCTCTAATTGTTTGAGTGGAGCCAAGGAGGTATAGTCCTAATTCATTCAATTTCATCATTATATGTAGTAAAGCATCTGAAGAAGTGAACCTTGACTCATGAAAGCTGGTATCCTGCCACATATTTTGTTAGTCTTTAAGGTGCCGCAAGAAGGTGTGCCATCTAATACCAGGTACTAAATGTATCTGATAGAAAGTTAGCTTTTTTATTTCTTTGCTGCAAAGCCATAGAGACTGTATTGCATAGTAATATCCCTTTTTTAAACTGTTCAATAAACCTTTATGTATTTTTACAAAAGGCCTGCTTTATTTGTATGCATTCAGCCTTGAGGCCCCACAGGGCTGGATACTGCTCAGGTAAAAAGAGTGGTGACCCAGGGGGACCCAGGCTTGGGTTTCTCACAGTAATATACCTCTCCTGGATGGGGTTACCACTCCTGGAAATATCAAGTTTGCAGCTTAGGGGTACCCCTGCACCTAACTCTACTGCTTGATGTTCAAGTAGCATCCTCGGCTGGGAGTACTTTTTTCAAACTTTGTGAGCATCATGATGACGGTAACACCAAGACAAGTGTCTTTGAAAAGCACTTAAAAGTACAACTGGTTCAAAATGCAGTGGCAAGGCTGCTAATGGGTACTAATCAGAGATAGTGGCAGATCCAGTAGTTTCCAGATTGAGTTCAAAGTGCTTGTTATAGTCCATGGATTCCTCAGCTGTCTTGGCTGACAGTATCTTGTCTGAAAAACATCTCATTCTATATGTGCCCCAAGGGCATAAAGTCATTGGTGGAAGTCCTGTTGGGTTTTCTTTGCCATCAGATGCTTGATAGTTCATTTCCAAAACCAGGGCCTTACTCACAATGGCCTCCTCAGGGAACTGCTTAACAAGGGAAACAGGTTCGGCCAGTTGATTTTCATTTTTGTAGGCTAGGTCAGCAACAGTGGATTTATTAACTATCACTTGGAATGGCTCCTCCTCCATTATTCATAGATCAATATTCCTGTTCTGATGGATTTTAAATGTGATTTTAATTGTGGTTTTATTGCACCTTAATTGGATTGTTTTGTTGTCACAAGCTCCTTTGGGTGCCATCTGACTGACGTATGGTAAAAACTGATGTAATAAATGTGTGTTGCTAGTCACAGCTGTTTTTTTTTAAATAGAAATGACCCTATTCTCAAAACAAGGTCTCATGGTTTAAACGGGAGATGTATGCCCCAAATTAAACTTTTAGACCAGACAAATGAACAGTTCAGGTGAACAGTATCTGGAGGGCAGATGAAAGACCTTTTCCAAATTATGGCAACAGAAAAAAGGCACTTGCTTCTATAGTAGTCCTAGCTCAACCCCAACTAATATTTCCAGACTTTAGAACAGCAGCATATTGACAGTACAGCAAAACTATTATTACTCACTGTTAGTTTCTGATCCTGATAATGTCTTTCAATACAAAACTGTAGTTACGTAACCTTTATTCTCTCGTTGAACAAAGCACATTGGATTTTAACATCCTTAGAAACAGAAATGTTCAGCATTCGTAGCAGTTCTAACCATCATTATCTCCATCACCTGTGCCCTATTGCTTATAAACACAAAGCATTCAGTCATATAATATCATAAGTATCACATAATTGACCAGATATTAAAGGTGTAGCTCTATGTTAGTTGTCATCCACTGCCTTCTACTGCATATTGGCTGTTAGATACAACAAAATATTGATTGCTACATTTACCGTGCAATTGTAAGAACATTTTTCTGGGAATAAGCCCCATCTAATAGACTTCAATAGTTTTCTGAGTAGACCTGCTTAGGATTACTTTTTGCAGGTAGCATTAAATGTTGACCACAAATGTTTAAAAAAAAAATGGGGAAGAAAGATGCAGAATATCAGATATTTGTAAAATACTCAGATATCCAAAGAATACTTGCTATCAAAAAGAGTGAATTCTAATGAGAATGGTTTCAGTTCTAATCCAGAGAAGAAAATGGGAAGATTTGGGTTTTTTTAACAGGGTCTCTTTGGAAGAATAAATCTCCATCACATTGCTTTAGCTTTTCCAAGAAGGTATTTTTTTCCTTTCAAGAGTGAGAAACCTCTACAGTGTTAAGCTCTCAACACTAAAAGGCTTTGGGTAGCAGTCTCATGTTATGGTAATTTCAGGAAAAGCCTGGTAGAACCACCACAAACACCAGCTTGCATCAATATGCTACGCCACTTTGCTACATTTGTATTTCGTTATTCAAACACCAGATGCCATTCAACAGACAATTAAAGGCAGAAGACATGCTAAAGAAGGGATGCCATCAAGATAACCTCTGCCATTACCTGTGTCATGAACAATTGTGCAGGATATTAAACTAGACTAGAGGAACTGGAGAAGAGAGAGAGAGGGTAGTTTTTTTTTTAACATTAGATCAATATTTTGACTATCAGGACTACGGACGTGTTTCCCTGCATTTTCAGGGTTTTGCTGCATTTCATTTTATGTGAAACAAATGTAGAAACTTATGGAAAGCATGACAAAAATCTCTCTCAAGCTAGACAGAATGACCAGGTACTACTAAATCTAAGGGCCAAGCTAGATGCAATGGTGTCCCCGTGTTTTAATCCCAACAAGGCAGAAGAGCTAGTGGTGAGTGGAGGGTCATAGCCAGGGTTTAAGGGATGCCAACTTCAGGCTGGAAAATTCTTGGAGAACAGTGATGGAGTGTGGGGAGAGGAAGAATATCAGCAGGATATAATGCCATAGAATCCACCCTCCAAAGCAGTCATTTTCTCTGGGGAACTGATCTCTGTGGTATGGAGATCAGGCCTCACCTGGAGGTTGGTAACCACCAGGTCTCAAGCTGTAGACTGCAGTTGTGTGGAGGGCAGGGGGTTCCCACTGAGATTCCTGGAGCCTCAGGTACGGTACAGAGTCCAGGAGAATCCTCCTCCTCTTAGAAGGTGCCACCACATCTTCGGGCTGGACCATGGAAGGTCCTAGAGTGTGCTCAGATTTCTAAGCCCATAAAACAGATTTAAACCATTAAACATATAAACTTTTGAACTGTATGTATTAATCTATTTATATAATACTGTAAAGAGCAGGCAGAGTCGGTGTTTCAAAAAGATAGCCAGACCTTAAATTTGACATCGGTAGAATTCACTTTCCCACGCTTCCTCACCCAAACACCAGGCTTTGCATGTGTGCTTGCGCTTCCACGCAGAAGCGCCACAGGCAGCTGATGGGGGCGCTGAAGCACACCTCGGAATGGGGCTGGAGGGGGAAAAAGGGACACGCCAGAAACGAAGAGGAATGATCATACTGCTCATGCATTTCCATGCAGGGCCGGCTCGCCCACTAGGCGAGCTAGGCGCTTGCCTAGGGCACCGGCCCTGCAGGGGCGCCAAAATGCCCCCCGCCCCCCGTGAAAAGCCCCCTTCCCGCCCAGCGCTGGCAGTCCCGGCTTTCCTAAGCCCCCCTTCCCGCCCCTTCCCTGGCTCTCCTGGGCGCCTCACAGCTGCGAGGCACCCAAGAGAGCCGGCCCCACTGCTGGGAGGGAAAGGGCAGGTGTTCTAAGGCCGCCCCTTCCCCGGCTCTCCTGGGCACCTCGCAGCTGTGAGGCGCCCAGGACAATAGTGCTGGGCCATCTCCAGGCCCCACCGGGAGGTTGACATCCCCGGTGGGGTGGGCGCCCCAGGCTGTCCTGCCTAGGGTGCCCAGACACCTGGGGCCGGCCCTGTTTCCATGGCACGCCCAGGTGATCAGACACCAGGAAACCTGCCAAGGTAGCCACCGGAATTTGATGGTGGCTATTTAATCCACGTAGGAGTCATTTTAGCGCAAGGTACAAATGACTGGGGCATGGGAACCAGATGTGCACATTTGATTGCGGCCATTTGATCTGGAGGCGAGGGGTGGCTATGTGGGGCCAAACTGGTCGTGTGATCACACCCTCAGTGTCTTCGCAAAGTCCATGGATCTACACAGTGCTGTGGCTGACAGCTGTGAAAGGGCTACAGGCCTTCTCCGACTCTCGAATTTACGACAGCTTTCTCTGCCTCTTTGCTTTCTACAGCTTTAGCTGATAACAGCTCCTCATACAGCACTGCAGCTTACCCACGAGTGTGGTGACCTAGCATACTTGACTTTGGTTGCACTATCTTACTGCTGCTCCCAGCAATACAGCCATCACTATAGGTTGGTAGACTCAGAACTTTCCAAGACCTGCAAACACAGAAAGTTTAAGCTTGTATCATAGCTAGCCCTATGGCTTCATTAGGCTGTACTGAAAAGCTTCATAAAGCCCAGTGATGACTCACATTTTACAGAAACTTAAGAACCAAGAAATTTCATATAAATAGCACAGCCATGAATAAGACTTTGGAGAATACAGCACAGGGATGGTTGTTTGTATTGTGAAATTGCAGAACAAACCAACACGCCCCAAGATTTAACAAAAAGCACACCCAGAACATTCTGACTTGAAAGTAACTGAATCTGCAAAACAGCACCAGTGACACACTTAGATTTTGCCTGTCCTCTGTAGTGCTTGTTGATGTTGCTGAAGTCATTAGACAGTCATGATACAAAGCAACTAATTATGAATGTGCCTCAAAGCACTTTGCTTCTGGAGAGCCGGATGTGCACAAGCCATTCCAAATAATCATCGCGGATGACATTGTCAACAAAGATTCATACAAATTGCTTTGCAATAGTTGGTGGTTTGTACAAACCTCATGTCCTTGAGGAGTTTCATTAGTTTTCTGCCTGCTGCAATTACGAACTCCACATGCTCTCTTTTTCAACACAGGGGAACAGCTGTCTGCCACCGAGTGATGCTTGCAGTGACTCATGCACTATAGAACAGCTCACAACTTCTCTGCCATAATCAGCCTCTCTAATTAATAAATGGCAAGGAATTGAGTACTTTAAAAAAACAATTCAGGAGACTTTTCAATACAGTTACAATTATAGAAAATCACTATGTACAGGACATTTATTCCCCCTCGTAAGCCAGTTTCCTACAAACGACACTGCCCATCTTTTAAAGGATTAAAGAATTCATAAATTCATAATAGAGATGAGGGACGTAGGTAAAGGTACAAATATTCCTCATTACTGTTCATTTTAACTGCTCTGTTGTTCTCTCATGGGAGGAGAACAGCAAAATACGGCCTGGGGGCTCACAAGGAATTTTGGGGCTAAGGAGCACTGACTAGGGTTGCCAGCCCCCAGGTGGGAGTGAGGGATTCCCCAATTTCATGCTGCCAGCCAGGTGGCCGGTGGGGGGAAGCCCCATCCCCAACTGCCACGACCTGGTGCAACATCCCCAGTGTGGTGACATCACTTCCATGTGACGTCCTCAAGTCGGGGACATTGTGTGCTGTGATGTCGCCTTGCCCCCCACTCCCCAAAAGCCCCCTCTTACCCCCCGCTGGCTAGAGCGCAAGACCTGACAACCCTAGCATTGACACTCAGCTGGTCTCAAGGTTTTCAGTTCTCAGCAGGCAAATGTTATGGTTTTCTTTCCCTTTTCTTTTAATTGATTAACTTTTTTGTATACCTGCAGAGTTCCTGCACATCTAAAGAAACTGCTGGCTTCTCATATTATGCTGGATTTACATTATTTTGCATTTACCTTTGTATGGCTGCTAAGCGCCATCTCTAAAAAAAAATGGACTTGGAAAAATTCACCAGAGGCGCACAAGATTCTGTCTGGAGATTCTAATACAACATATGAACAGATGGCAACTGTTCTGGGATAAATGCCACATAAGCATAGTGTATACACAAGCCCCCAGTTCGTAACGCTAAACTTAAATAATACAACTGAGAGGTAGATTACGTTTGTTTAGAAATCATAAACATGTAAAGAACCATCTAAGAAACGAAGGGGAAATCTTTTATCAAGTAAGCAGTGCCTCATCTTTCTCTCCCACCCACCCCATAATTTCCTTGTATTTTCCTGATATTTAGTCTATTTGCCTTGTCTTCTGTTAATCAACAGCCATCATGCTGCGGCACACCATTTTCTTCTCAGAGTCATCTGCTACTTTTTATTAGCCAATTATGTCTGTAGTTGTCTTTCTGTATTGTAGAGTACCTTGTATAATCTCATTTGAAGTGTGCACAGGTCTCATTTACTTAATGTTGCCAACCTCCAGGAGAGGCCTGGAGATCCCCCACTATTACAATTGATCTCCAGGCAATAGAGATCAATTCCTATGGAGACAATGGCTGCTCTGGAGGGTGGACTCTATGGCATTGTACCCTGCTGAAGCCCCCCTCCCCAAACCCTGCCCTTCTCAGGCTCCACCCCCCAAATCTCCAGCTATTCCCCATCCAGAGCTGGCAACCCTGCCTCTACTGAACCATCTGAATGCCACTAGGAAAGGTGATCTAGTCATTTCTGCCAACGTGAATTTCTTTCCGTGGGCCCACCTGGCCTTTTTACATCAACAGAAGCATTTGTAGTCAAGTATAAAAAGATTTTTAGTTCTTTACGATAAAATGTCTTGGGCGTTATGTCCTTGTGGGTGGCAGAACAATCTTATACATTCTCTTTTATTGCAAAAGGCTGCCCAAATTCAGTAAAATCTTCAGTGTAATTGCTTTTAATTAAAGTAAGGAAGATCCTACTGTAGTGCTCAAGCAGTTTTGAAGAATATTCTCAAACAGAACGAAATTTAAAACCTATTATGTGAATCTTCACTATCAGGCTTTCTGAGCTTCCTAGATGCATTATGTTTATACCTGCATTAATATGCTTTTAAGTTTTCTTAGGCAAAGTATGTAATTGCCTAAATAGCATATCTTTTTAAACACCCCTGCCTCTATACACATACCCCCCCCCCACACACACACACATTGATTGTCCAAGCAACACACAACTTTTCCTTCTTTGTAAGCCTTTGTTGGTAGGGGAAGAGGGAAGGATTCCATGAATAAATTTGCATGCTCATAATTGAGATTAGGCACCGGGTTTGACTGCTGGTAAATTATTGGAGCCCCACCCCCAGCACCTAGTAGCTGCTCCCTAGGGACAGAACAGGATCTGATGTGTCTTTATGGGCCTTTCTAGCAT
This sequence comes from Gekko gecko, assembly GCA_029375565.1. Lineage (NCBI taxonomy): Eukaryota > Metazoa > Chordata > Lepidosauria > Squamata > Gekkonidae > Gekko > Gekko gecko. The sequence continues at coordinate 69,862,618 of JAPDNY010000003.1, read as the reverse complement.
CTCCAGGAGGAAAAGTACCTTCCATAATTAAACAGAACCTAGGCTAAGACAACTCATCATGTTGCTGGCTCATGATGTGAGGTCTGGCCACAGTACTTGTCACAACTGTTGATCATTGCCAACATTAACTGCATTGTGTGGTATAAAGGGTTTTTCAAAAACTTTCACTGGGGCGCTAAGGTTCTTATCTCATAAGGCGTTGAAAGCTTCATAAAGGAAGTTGTAGAAGTTTCACATACTTTGAAAGGAGAACCATAGACACATGTGCTTCAGTATCAAAACTGTATGGCCAACTGATATCAAAAGCCTCCTTTCCTGGGAGTATTAGGCAATGTTCCAATTGCCATAAGCAAGGAAGACCATGCAAAAATCATAATGGGACTGTTGAGGTGAATTCCTGAGGTGGCAAATGGATACAGTAAGTCTTCTAACCAAACCAGTACATTACACACAGAGAGAAATGTAGACTAAGGCTCACTATGGACACAAGGAAGTTGTTCCCCATTATATTGGTTTTACTTGCAACTTTTGTTCACTATTGTAAAATGCCTAAATTCGGAAATGCTCAGCACAGACTTTACAATGCATAATTAGAATGCATTTTTCTATGAGGTAATTATATTTCTGATGACGACCTCTTATACTTTTGTCATTCTGCAGAATGTGTAAAACAGAATTGTTCAGGAAAGGATTTTTAAAAAGGAATAATGTCTGTGAAATTTTTAGGATGTTTTTCACATTGTTTATTGTACAATGTGAACTGCGGGATCTTGCGCAGTTCCGCAGGGCCTGTAAGACAGAGCTCTTCCACCAGGCCTTCAATTAGGAGCCGCCCACCACTACCACCAATGGCCACAATTAATACCTGTGGTGAGGCCAGCCTGAGCGAGATTGTGTCATACCATCTTGAGGGGTCCAGAGATCACCAAGAACATTGGGTGCTGTATTGTATGGCACACCATAATAAATAAAAATGATACATACTGTACTGTTTTAATTGCATTATTTTCTACTTCTGCAATCTGCCTTGAGTGTCAGTGAGAAAGCCAGAATATAAATGAAATAGATAAATTATACACAAGGCAGACTGAATGAGCAAACTGATACCTGTAAAAAGACAGCCTTCCCTTGGTTAGTGGTATGCCAGTTTAAAACGTTGTTCCCTTTCTTACCATCAGACATTTTATCTAGTGAAAAATATAATGATACCTAATATCTTCTTCCTTTTTCTCTGATATCAGGACTATATGTAAACAACGTAAGATTCTGTGACAGCAGAGTATAGTCTTGAATAACTTCCCCATTACTGTCAGAAGTGAAAACACATATACTGGCTGAGTTCAGACTGGCAATTTGCCCCGGTAGGGACCCGGGCCAGTGACGATTCAATCCCGGAGTAAATTGGGCATTCACACAGGCACATCCACCTGGCGTCCCCAACCCCTAGCCAACCCGTGCTGTTGTGCTTCACTGCCGGATTAAAAAGATATCTCATAAAACTGGTAGCAAATCCAAAAGCCCGTGTGTGTTGCGCATTTCTCAGCTTCTGGGAAGTCTGAACATGCAGCTGAAAAGCCAGGAACAACTCGCGTTGGGCAGAAGGCAGCAGCGGTATGATTGGCCGTGCTCCGTTCTACTGCCCAATGCGGTGCCGGCGCTGCAGCATCCTCCCCCAATCGGCAAAATGCACTTATGTGCATGAGCGCTCATGCACACACCCACCCACAGCCGAATTAATAGGGAAACGCCGAATACAGCGCGCCCCTGCACGCGGCAGTCTGAACGCTCCCACCTGGCTCCGCCCCGCATCTTCCGGCAGCAGCCCGGGCTGTCTGAACGGGAAAACCCAGAACAGTTTATTCCAGGGCTTTTTTGCTATGACTAGCTACCGGAGCAAACTGCCAGTCTGAACTGAGACACTGACTTTGTTCTTGGTTCATAGCTTTTAAAGGCAATGCAAAACCAGAGGGAAATTTAGAGATCATTTTTAGAAGCTGCTCAAAAAGCAGCTCAAAATGACTATCATTGTCTAATAACCCTTCAAGAAGAATTCAAACAATTCCCCTCAAGTCGTCAGCCACAAGTTTCCTGCATTTTTCTCCAGTTGAATATATCTGCTTTTTGCCCTTCTTTTGCATGATGAATACTTTTAAGGTAATATATTTTCAGATTACTTAGAAGATATGCCACGTAGATCATATGAGGTGGGCCCAAATGCAGTACCTGAAAAGCATGAACACTTCAGTTCCTTAATTTTCTATGCAACTGAATTAGCAATGTTTTGTCAGATGACATGCTCTGTTTCTGCATAAAAGTCCCAAAAGACTAGTATGGTAAAGTCTCAATTGATAAAGAACTAGCACTGAGGCAGAACAAGATGTCAAAATCTGGAAGAACAATTTTTCCACTTAAGACAGAAGCTTCTCTCCTTCTGGCTCACCTCATAGACAGCTGACCTTTCTGAACTTTTGGAGGACTCGAATAAACTCTGGGTAGGGTTTTTTATACTGAATTGCTAGGAACTGAGAAAGCTAAGAATCTTAGTGTACCAGGGAAGCTCCCCCACCCCAGCTCTCCTTTCTGGTTGAAAGACCTAGCTGGGGATGGCAGCGGCTTTGAAGGTCTTGCCCTTAATTCCTGAATACTCCTAAGCATGTAATATTTATTTTTTTTCATAAATTTTTATTTGGTTTTAACACATAGTAGGGTAGGAAGGGTACAAGGGATGGGATAAGACATTAAGGGAAATTCCATCAAGTTTATATAATAGCTGTTACAAATTTTCCGTCTTAATCCTTTGTTTCCAGATCTCTTTCGTTTATATATTTACTAAAGCTAGTAACGCTTAATCAAATTGCTAAAATCTTCTATAGTGATTCCTGAAAAAAGTCAAGTTCTGTACAGTTCAAGTTAGAGTTTCTCCAAGTTTATAATAGTTATATTCAAAGTTTCTTTCCACCCAGTCATAAAATGGTATCCAATTTTCTCTCACTTTTTGTTTACTTCAGTCTTTTAACAAGTCTGACAATATATCCATTTCTGCTGTTTCAATTTTTTTTTGTCAAAGGTTCATTTTCTGTTGGTTATCTCTGATTTCTTCCAGTACTTAGCATAAAGAATTCTTGCTGCCATAACTATATGTATAATTAAGTGCTTAACTCTCTTACCTTTTACATCAGGCATAATATTAAGCAAAAACATTTCAGGTTTAAATGGTAGCGGTATCAAATATATTTTTTGTAACATTTCATGCACCCTTCTCCAATATAACATCACCTCTTTACACTTCCACCAAACATGAAAAAAACTTCCCACCCATATCTTACGTTTCCAGCATTTGTCAGACATTCCAGGATACATTCTGGCTAATTCCTCTGGCATTATATGCCACCAGCATGTAACATTTATTATAGCATTATAGCTACAATGGAAGAGAAATGTGGTCAATGTCTCTTGGCCCCATTCAGGAACTTCTTGCTGTCAGGTCTCAAAGGCTTTTTGCCATCTCTAACCAGTCCTTCATGCTGCCAGATCTCCTCTTCCTAGAGTGGTGGTGAACGGTGGGAAGGGCTGGCCAATGTCAAGCCCATTATGAGCTGGGGCCAAACTTTAAGATGGAGTTGTAAGCTTAGTCTGTAATTAGCTTAAGGTTGGGGCCCTTGAATTGATCATTACAAACTTTCACTCCAAACTCTGGCAACGTCATTAATTAAAAGAGATAAAAACTGATACATATCCTGACACAATGGTACATGGTTCAGTAGTAACAGAATGGAGTTGGCATGTGTAACAGATACTAAACAAATGTTCAGAATACCGGAATTAACTTTGGCTGTTTTAAATAAGAAGATAACAAGACAGAGGGCTCTCATCTCTCTCTTGCAAGCATTTGTAAACACTTCTACAGCCTTAGTGTGCTAATGATGCACTATTTCACTGGAAAGAAGATGGAACTAGGAGTACATTTTTCTATCATGAAGTGATGAATATATCACCAAGAGGGTCTACATTGACCCTCAATATGCTAAAGTTGTAAGTACAGAAAGATTCATAGAGCAATGCATTTTCCAACTTTTTTATTTTATAGGGTCAAGTGCCTCAAATTGTTAAGTTTAATTTTTTAAGATGCACATATCCAGATGTCTTAACTCCTCCCTGAAGTAGCAAACAAACTCTGTTAGGTTTGAACAGACAATTTTGATGCAGACAGCAGATTGTCTATTGCTTTTTTCATCATGTCTACGTGCTTTCCATAGATTGGTTTCCAGAAAACAATAAATTATCTGCCAAGGAGATATTAAAAATTGTGAAATTTCAAAGGATTAATGGGGTTTCCAAATTATCACTAAAATAATTCACTTGACTTGTTAGTCAAATACTCAAGCTATTCAGCACCACTGATCAATCCTACTGCTTCTCTATTCTAGAGAAAAATGTATTTTAAAATAACAATAAACTAAGTGGTCACAGGCCCAGAAAACCCTAAATTGCCATCTGAAGCCTACCGTAAGATTACAGGATCACTCGCTCTAAAAATATTTAAAATCTTGGAATAAGTGGCTATCCATCCAACCACCTGATGATTCTTATGAACCTCATGTACTTCAGCTGGTCCTGTACTATAAAAATCTGTGATGTCTAGGATTGCCAGGTCCCTTCATCGCACTGGTGGGGAGATTTGGGGGTGTTCCAGGAGTGAGGGGACATCGTAAAATGCAATGACCTCACCTGGAAGTGATGTCAGCGCATCGGTGACCTTGGGGGCAATACTCTGCTTTTTGGGCAAAACTGAATGGTTAAAACACCCTCAAACCCACACACACTGATGTCACTTCCGGGTGACATCAGCACATTGTGCACGTGTCAGAGGGAGGGAATTTCCTACTGCTAGCCAACTGGGTGGAATGGTATCCCTAGCAGTGTCTTGTAATGGTAGAACAAACACATGGTTTGGTGCAGAACATTTGAGAATACAGATGGTTTACACATGCCCCAAGTCACAAGTTCTGCAAGTGATGGGGTGTAGGAACAAACCTTAGGCATGCATCCTTCCATAAGCATGCAAAACTTGTAATAAGACCTGGAGATTTCATATGTAAAATCTATGCAAGATGATACCACTTACACTCTCCACTGTGAAAAATGAATTGATGCATTGCACAAGTGGGCCTATTTATAAAGGGACTTTGTACAGGCATCTGTTTTCTCTTCAAAGATCATATGCACAGTGGAGAAGGGTTCTTGCTCTCATTCCTTGTTGTATAGGTAACCATACTCACCACGTGCTTGGGGGAAGCAACAGTGGGAGGGCTTCTAGTGTCCTGGCCCACTGGTGGACCTCCTGATGGCACCTGGTATTTTTGGCCACTGTGTGACACAGAGTGTTGGACTGGATGGACCATGGGCCTGATCAAACATTGGCTTCTCTTATGTCCTTATGTGAGCCACCATAAGCAAATTCAGTAAAAGTATAATCTATTTATATAAACACCAGAAATGGCAAGTGTTAGTACAGCTATCACAATTTCTGGATCAGGATCTGGATGTAATGGAACCTTACTATTCAACCCAAATTCCTAAATTCAGTGTCCTTGCAGTCTTGGAAAATTTTAATGATCACTGTGTGAGTGTCAAATGTTACATCAGAATTTGATACTTTCACCTATGACAGTCCATGTATCTAAGGACAAATGATTCCGTACTATTTATCAAAGAAAAGCAAAAATGAGGCGATGAAGAAGGAAAAGAAATCACCAATGTCCATTGCCAGGAATTATTACAAAAAGAATTATCTTTGGACAAATAAAACATTTAGAAATGTGGACATTTGGAAGTCCAGCTACAAAGATTCATGTTACATCTGAATGTAACCAAATAAATCATGAAGTGTATCTGTCACTGATGGAGTCTAGTTTCACAAAGTCACCTTTCTCTCAGCAACTGTCATTTGTGCCTTTGTAACCTCAACTACAGGGTAACCTGGTTCCACAGACTCCTTCAGTAAATACATTATACTTTCAAACTGTTTGTGGGAAACTATTAATTTTAGGAGGTAGTATTCTTTTGAGGACTAATTGACTTAATGTGCAAAAGGGGACACAGAATAAAAAAGAACTCTGAGATCTCATTAGCCGTTAAAGATAACAGATAAGCCTCTCAAAAGAAGTAGAACTATTTTGAAGCAAGAAAAAGGATTCAGTTGCTGCACTTCATGGAGATTTGCATGCTGGAGTGGACACAACACATATGTAGGCCTCTTGTCAAAGCGAGTCATATTTAGGACCATGTATAAGACGTGCCAAGAGTGGTGTTGCAGTTCAAACTCTGCTGATTCTGGATGGTTCTCCCAGGCTTTCGGCTCTGCTCTGACAACTGATACTTTCCAGAAACCCCAAACCTGTTAACTGCCAACAGTGATAATGCTTGCATAGCAAAGCTAATTAGACCAAAAGATAAGGGTACTATATTGAAATAAGAGCAGAAGATTTTGCTTTCTAATTAGTGCCACTAAACAGGTAATGATCCTTAAGAACTAAGGGATGATAAATACTATAATTGCTCTATAAGTGAACTTTCTTTTTATAGTATTTGCTCTGGTAAAGATTGCATACACCACTTCAGGCCATCTGGAGCAGAATCACATGTCTGAATATTCCCCCACATGATAAAAGACACTAGACTAGGCACAGAGCCAAGCAAGAAGACTGCCATTTTTCCAGAAGAGAACCAGATTTATCATGACAGAATATGGAAGTAACACAAAGGCTGTGGCAACACACACATACAAATAATCTACTTTCAATGCACTTTCCAACTGGATCTTGCTAGTTCACACAGTACAATCCAGTCGGAAAGTGCACTGAAAGTGGATTGAAAGTGGCTTATTTAGTGTGTGTGACCAGAGTACTAGTTGTAGCAACTACTACAATGGGTCAGCAATTGGCCCAATAATTTAAAAAGTGATGTTTGCTTTACTGGAAATGAGAAAGCTACAATGACCATTATAAGGAGCAAGCCTTGTCCTGTTTCCACTGTCTGAAACTGATCAAGTGGTCTGTGCTGACACGGTGTCATTACATAGTTACTGGTATAAACACAATACACTGTTTTAATTTAGGAGCAGTTGCTCTCAGACGGAGAACTCAGAATGTACAATTTTCTCAGTTTCCTTCAGCAGCTATCTCATTCCAGATTTCAGACTCTTCCTGTGACACCAGAGCAGCTGCAGCCAGAGGAACCACAAAACCTGCCTGATTCTCTTTCAGGTCAAAGTTTACTGTAAAGTTAAATCTAGGCACCTGAATATCCGAAGCCTCATTTTTTAAGAATGGTATGGCATCAGAGCAGATCTACCAATCCCATCAAATCAGTCAGTTTTTGTAACCAGAGGACCATGAGGATGCAATAATGGGCAAAGAAGGAGGTACAAGACCATTAGGAGGATTCAACAGCCTATTCTACAGTGAGAACCAGTGTTGCTGGGGTTAGAGTGTCAGACAACGATCTGGGAGACCCAGATTCAACTCATGACTCTGCCAGGGAAACTTGCTGGGTGACCTTGGGCCAGTTACACACTCTCAGCTTAACCTACTCACAGGATTGTTGTGAGGAAAAAATGGAGGAGAGGAAGAGGATTTAAGCTGCTTTGCCCATAGGCAGAAGGGTGGCATATAAATGAAGTAAATACATTAAATTTTTAAAAATTCTACAGATGTATTTAGAAGGTACATCTGAGTTCCCAGCCTAGCATGAAGAACCATCAGTATTGAGATTTAGGTGCAAATGCCAAACGAATCTAAAGGGCGCGATCAGACAGCAACATCTGGGAAGTGTCCTGCACTCATCGGCAACCCGTGCTGCTTTGCCACAGAAGCGGAGTTAAAAGACACCAAGGAAAGTCCAACAGTAAACGGGTTCTGACGGGCCACAGACGGGCTTTCCCCTGTCTGATCCTGCAAATGTGCTCTCATGCTGTCGGGATGGTCTGATCAGGCCATTCCGGCTCAGTGCCATTCCCCCCTTCACAGTATGCACATCATCGCATACTCCATAGGGGGTGCTCAGTGCAGAAGTGCGATTCCTCGTTTATGTGCATGGGAAATAAACGGCAAAAAAAACCCAATTCACCCGAAGTGGCATCTGATCACACAAAGGGATGTGTGATCTAGTAACTGCGTGTCAAATTCCTCCGGAGGAGATAGCTTCGCTTCCGCTCCACTTCAATTGGCACATGTGACTGCAGCCTTAATAAATAAAATTATAAAAGATTTTTAAAACTTTAAATTTATCCTTGTGATTTTTTTTACTATTCATGTCAATGTTATATCATCCAGAACACAACAGTTAAATTATTTCCTACTTCTTCATTAACCTGTCAAATTCTGCATAATAAATCTTTCACCAGTTTCTCATGACACAAAAATCAAAGGGGGAATATAAAACAAATGGCAATCATAGTGAATTATATGGACTGTAAGAGGCAGAAAAAGAAAGATAGGGATCTGCAAAAGCTGCAACTAGGTTAAACATTTTCACTTTTTTGGAACCAAAGAGAGTAATCGCTGCTGAGAGTTGTTCACACTGTATGGTTTACTCCCTGTTTTCCATTCCCTAGACTTAACAGCCATTAGCTATTCATCCACAGTTTCTCACCAAAAAAGTGAGAATGCTAAGTCAGCGTCCTCTTGACACCATAAAGATAAAAATTGCCACATCTCTTACGCAGTTTACTAACCTACTTATAGCAGATAGCGCAGTGTTCACTTCTCAGAAAGTGCTGTTCGCTGTTTTATCCAAGGAGTAATATATTTGTTTTGTGTAGTACTGTTTTGGGGACACACTCAAACAATATGAGCTAGAGAGTCTACTTAAACTGGACAGTAAGAGCATTTGCATTCCTCTGTAGGAATTCTATTATATCTCCCTTGCACCTCAGCTGAGTCTAAGGCAGGGGTGGCCAAACTTGCTTAACGTAAGGGCTACATAGAATAAACATCAGACATGAACAGATATCACACACACATTTTTATTGAAAAATATACAAATTTGCTTTTTGTTAACATTAAATGAGACTGCCAAAAATAAAAACAAAAGGGGTAAAAACAGATATTGATAATGATATTTGTTTAGCCAATGATATTTGTAGGCTTGGGGGGGGGCTTTGCGAATGCATTTAAAGTTGCTTTTTTTCTCTGCTCCCCCTACCTTAAGCCTACCCAGGGAGGGGAACACTGGCTGGGGAAGGGAAGACTGATCAGGGAGGCATGCCTTCCCTTTGCTTCCCCAGCTGTCCTGCTGGGAGCCACACAATATGAGTGAAAGAGTTGCATGTGGCTCCCGAGCCGCAGTTTGGCCACCCGTGGTCTAAGGCATTACACCTTGCCAGTAGAAAAACTCATTATGACTGCCTCACCCACTTCCCTCCCTCAGAGGCAAGATTTTCCCACTGTTTTCCTGTCCCTTTACTGACTGAGTTGTCCTCGTAATGGGTTTTCTTCTTTGCTGAAGAACTCTGGCTGCCCCACCCTATCACAGTACAATATTTTGGCTGTTGGCTCAGCCCAGGAACCTGAGGGAAGGATTAGGAGCCCACTTTAACTTAAACAACTTAAATGGCACTTGAGGCATTTTGAAATTCAAAAATGACAAAATAATTTAACAGAAAGGTGAAATCAGGAGCTGAAAATTTCTGAGGTAAAACCAGTACATGCACAGACTTTAGTGCTTTTGTTTCAGGCTAATGACAGTTTCTTAAGCTTTTCACACAGACTTAAAATCTTCATGTTGAGAGGCTTTTGTTCCAGTGTTTTCCCAAAACACTTCAGTACATTTTCTTTGAGTATTCTCTAAACCTTTTGGTTTCCAGAAGACTGGTATATTCTTTCCACTACTCAAATCCCTTCTCTTGAAACCCCAGTACTCATCTTGAAATTTTAACTGACTCTTAAGGTCTCTAAAGGCAGTTTCTAACTACACCAAAGCAGGGATCTCTTTACTCTTCAGAGCCAACTCCCTGTTTGACTTGGGTAGGGAATTTTCTCTCTCTAGAAGATCTATCCCCTTTCCTTGCCCCAAATGGAGGAGGAGGAGATTGGATTAATACCCCACCCTTCACTACCCAAAGGAGTCTCAGAGCGGCTTACATTCCCTTTCCCTCCCCACAACAGGCAACCTGTGAGCAGTGGGGCTTAGAGAGCTCTCTGAGAACTGCTCTTGAGAGAACAGCTCTGAAATAACTTGTGACTGACCCAAGGTCACACCAGTAGCTGCATGTGGAGGAATGGAGAATCAAACCCCGTTCTCCCAAATTAGAGTCCACGCTCCTAATCACTACACCAAACTGACTCTCAGAATGGGAGTCTCCATCTAACTTCCCACTGGTCCTTGCTATCTTTCCCCAGTTCTCCTGTCTGTGTTAAACTGCTCTCAGTCAGGGTTGAATTCCGAATAAGTCTCCTCCTCAACATTTAGCTCTAAAGTCTCTCTCTGCTCAGCTGATGCTAACCACTCAGATCTCTTGGAACAGCCTGTCACTCAAGACTCTCTGTTTCTGTGAAGAATTAACCCTTCACAGTCCTTTAACTATTTGTACAACACTTCTATGCTTTTAAAAAGTGTAGTCTGTCACACTTGTCTAAACTTATGAATTTCTAACCAGTGGAAATAGTCTGGCAAGGAAAAATTACCACTGAAGGATATCTGGAAGAAAAGTGGAGAACATTTATGATTTGAGTCTCTGCATACCAAGGACCAATCTTCATTTAAGATAATATTTTGAAACTTTTTACAGCTTACTTTCCTAGTCACTGGCAGTGAGGGCAGGCGTAATTTGATACATTGCTTCCATCACCTGTCTCCCCCTCTCTCTGCCCTTTATAGGAGAGACGCCCATCTCACAACTGGGTTGCACTATGCCAGTGTATGTGCTCTCCTTCTTAGGCTTGAACACCTCAGATGCTACTGTCAGAATTGTTACATGGCTGGTTAGCGGTAGCTTCCTGTAGCAGGTTGTCAGTAACTGACTGCAAGCTGGGACCTCCTTTGCCTTCCTGTTCCTCTTCCCCAGAGTCCTCTGCCTTCCCATGGTTGGCAGAGCCTGGCTGATCCATGACATACACCCTTACTGAGCCCAGTGCAACCTCCAGGCTCTCCAGACGCCACAGAGGATGCGACTTTATTTTTCAGGGGATTCAAATCCCCTTGTATATTTTTCATTACCAGATTTTACTACAAACCTGGTGAGTGCCCCAAGTTTGCTGAAAAATCAATTTAGCCTCCTTGTGTCCCTGATTCACAGATTTAACTATGCACGGATGGGGACCACACATGGCTAATATTATATAGATGTTTGGACCCTGCTAAGAGATTCCTGGATGGATGACTTCTTAGGTACAGTAAATAAGCTATTAGTATCATTATACACAATATGAAGTGTTTGGATTAAAATGGTGTAAATAAAAATGTATGTTTTGAATTTAAAATTTCCATACCAAGAGTGGTACTTCAGCGAGCAAAATAATACAAGAGGAGATGTGCTGTATGTAAGCACAGCAGTACAAAACCATTTATTATAAAATGAGGCGTAGGGAAGGTATGATGTCCATTAAATGGATGTAGAAGAATAGTATTATTGGGCCACTTGCCTACAATTTGGTGGTTTTCCTAAGAGATCTTCCCTGGAGTGCCATGAACTAGCAGACTTCACTGTAAAAACTTAAGATGATTTAGAAAACAGAATGGATAGGGCAAGAGATACTACCATGTATTCAAATCCCAAATAATAAAACCAGTCATCATCTGACCAGGCAGCCCTCTCTGTGGCCTTGGTGAATGCCAATGGATAAGCCTCGCCTTTTCTATCTGCTCAGTTGGCTCCTCTTAGCTTGTAGCTCTTGCTCGATTTATTTGTGCCACCAATATGCTAATGTTAGCTGACAGCTACTATTAAAGTGTCACAAGCGCTGTGTATACAGTAACCCAGCTGGAGCTGCTGTTGCAGTGGCAGCTGGAATTCAGCAGCAGGCCACTCTTCCTAGTCCCAGGCAGCCTGGGGAGGAGACGCTTCACAAATCCATCTGCCACAGTTACATGCAAGAATTCTCCCTTATCTTTCCTCATCTCAATAAGATATGCCAGAAAAAAAATTAAAATAAAGCAAACCATGGAAGCAATGTGGATATCAACCCAAGCTTTCAGAAAGCGCGCGTGCGTGTTTTGTGTGTTGAATGCTGTCAGGTTGCTTCTGACTTATGGTGATCCTAGTATGAATTAATAACCTCCAAAACATCCTATCAACAGCCTTGTTCAGGTCTTGCAAACAGAGAGCGGTGGCTTCCTTTATTCCTTTATTGGCATCCGTAAAACTCTCCTCCAACGCTATATTGCAAAGGAATCTGCTTTCTTCCTGTCAGGTTTCTTCACTGCCCAACTTTCACGTCCGTACATAAGTAATGGAGAATACCATAGTATGAATTATCTTGATCCTGGTCACCAGCACAACATCCTTACACTTAAGGATCTTTTCTAGCTCCTTCGGTTTCAGTCTTTTCCTGATTTCGTGGTTGCAATCTCCCTTTTGGTTTGTGATGGAGCCAAGGAATAGAAAATCTTGAACAATTTCAATTCCTTCATTGGCAATCTTAAACTTACGTAATTCGCAAAAGTAATTATTTTTGTCTTCTTGATGTGATACTGCTTTGGCATTTTCTGCTTTAAACGTTATCAGAAGAAGAAGAAGAAGAAGAAGAAGAAGAAGAAGAAGAAGAAGAAGAAGAAGAAGAAGAAGAAGAAGAAGAAGAAGAGGAGGAGGAGGAGGAGGAGGAGGAGGAGGATGAAGAGTGAGGAGGAGGAGGAGGAGGTGGTGGAGGAGGAGGAGATTGTATACCCCACCCTTCACTACCCCAAGGTGTCTCAGAGCGGCTTACAAACTCCCTTCCCTTCCCCTCACCACAACAGACGCCCTGTGAGGTAGGTGGGGCTGAGAGAGCTTTTGACAGAAACTGCTCTTTTTTAAGAACAACTCTTATCAGAACTATGGTTTGCCCAAGGTCAGCCAGCCAGGTGCAAGTGGAGGAGTGGGGAATCAAACCCGGATCTCCCAGATTAGAGTCCGCGCCCTTAACCACTACACCAAACTGGCTCAGGAGTCACTTCCCGCCTTCACTACTTTCTGCCAGCAATGTGGTGTCATCTGCATATCTCAAATTGTTAAAATGTTCCTTCCACCGATTTTCACTCCGTCTTCATGTAAATCTAATCTAGCTTTCCTTATGATATGTTCTGCATACATATTGAAGAGATAGGGAGATCAAATACATCCTTATCTGTCACCTTTGCCAACTGGAAAACATTTTGTTTCTCCATATTCTGTCCTAACTGTAGCTTCTTTTCTGGAGTACAGGTTGCACATCAAAACAATCAGATATTGTGGCACGCCCATTTCTTTTCAAATCAAGCATAGCTTTTCATGATCCACACAGTCTGTGCTGTGATCTATTAAACACATGCTGATTTTCTTCTGAACTAACAAATTTGCAACATGATCTCTAGTGCCTCTTCCTTTTCCAAATCCAGCTTGAATATCTGGCATTTCTTGTTCCAAATATGGTAACACTCTTTTTGCTAGATTTTGAGGATTACTTTATTTTCATTTGTTAGATTTATATCCCCCCCTTCCCGCAAGAGGGCTCAGGGTGGGTAACATCTGAAGTTACAAAAACATTAAAAAGTTAAAATATGGTGAAATATGCATTACATTATAGCCCCAACAGCTGGATAGATGGTAAAACAGGAGTCAACCACAGATAATTATAATGTCACTCTGCATGGGCAGACGTACCACAGACTCCTTCCATTCTGCTAGAAAAGTTCCTGACAAAAGGGACAGGTTGATAATCTCTTCCAGAGGGCCCCCGGCACCATCCCTTCAGGCCTTGACCAGCCAGAAACGGTATGGGTCAAGGAAGAAACTGGTAGTCCTTACAGCTGCCAAGATCCTGTCGACATCTTCCAGGGAGAGTTGGCTAAAATGGTCCAAGAATGCACCAGAAGATGGGCGAGGGGTTTCCAGTTCCTTTACTGTGTCAATTGCAGTTGGGAAGTCCTGGCAGAGTGACATTCCTTTATCTGAGAAACAGCTTGTGAATGCCTCACAGTCAATAGCCAATTCCCTACAATTTTGTCTGCCTTGCGGCAATATAGTTAATGACCAAATAGTCCTAAACAGTTGCGCCGGGTGAACGCGCAGATCTAATGGAGGCCACATAAAAATCTTTCTTCATGGCGTTCACTGTCACCTCATAGGTTTTCATAAACATCCCATAAGATGTTCTTGCTGCTTCATTACAAGTACATCGCCACCCCTGCTCTAGCCATCTCAGACCAAGACATGGATGGAACTTTTTTCATGTGTGGTGGATGTGTAAAAAGGCAGGAGGGTGCTGGAAGGAAGTACATGGAGAACTACAGAGTGTTTTGAGAACTGAATTTCCCATGGAAGCTGAATTTCCCATGAGGCACTGTCTTCTGCAGTCCCTTTAAACAAGACATCCCCGTTGCTCAGCTGTTTTTCGGGAATTGCAAGACTACAAACCACAAACCAGTTTGGTTTGCAAACAAACTGAACCACATTTTTCTGGTTCATGCCCATCTCTAATCTTGGGCCAGTCTCACTCTCAGCCCTAACCTATCTCACAGGGTTGTTGTTATAAGAATACAATGAAGGAGAGGAGAAATTTTTAAGACACTTTGGATCTTCAGCTGAGAAGCCAGGTTAGTTTGTAACATCTGATGAAGTGAGATCTGACTCACAAAGGCTTATGTTAGAATAAATTTCATAAGTTTCTAAGGTGTCACTAAATTCCTGTTTAGTTACATATATGTACACATTTTTTCAAAAGATGCTACTAATCATTTGTCAGCCAATAAATGCCAAGAAAAATATCTGGAGACAAGAAATATATCTAAAGAAATCTTGGTTCATTTTACAATGGTGAAAAATCTATTAAGACGAATAACCATATCCTATAGGTACAGTTTTCATATTACTTCAGGTCCAGAACATTTCCATGTTAGAGTAATTCCATGCTAAGCAATTTTCAAGCCATAACATATATTGCTAATTAAATAAGCAGACAGCTAAGCTTGCTGATGTGAACATGTGGGTAGAATATGACAATTTCTGAACTCTTCAAATATTCTCTACTATTATTTTGCTATGGTATAATTAATTTAAATAATTAAATAAAGATGAAATACCAGCTTCCAATATGGACCATACACCAGAATGTGATGGGGCTGTTTTACATTTTTACCAAGATGAATTACTTGGCTTGCATTTCAGATTTCTTTTTTTTTAATTATTATTAACCTTAACTACATGTGAACCAGTTAATGCTTTCAACTGTTCCAGTAATTTCTGATCAATTAATTAATTAAAAGGTTGCTCGTCAATCAGTAAAATTAAAAAAATAAATGTTATTTTTTAAAAAACTCTCAGTATAGGAGTCTTTTTGAGAGAAAGGGATCATCTTCTAAGATGAAGTAAGATTATAGGAAAAAAAGTTGCCACTTGGTTAGAATGAAAGGATCTATTTAATATTTGTTGTTGTTTTTTAAAAAAAATCCCTTGCAGAGTGAACACACCGGAGGCTAAAATTGTCCTCTAAAATCAACATGTACCTTTAACTCACCTCTAAAATTGTCTCCTACTGATTAACAGCCTGTGCCTGGCGCATAAATAAACAGACCTATGAGTTGATCATCAAGCCAAACCACCGTATATACCAACATGATTGTTGCTGCCATCTCTAAGCAAAATTACTAGTATCAGATCTATTGTTATTAGCTGGATTGTTTTAGAAGGTTTTACGATTGTTTATCATTGTTATTTATGTGTTTTAATCTTTTATGTAAGCCGCTCTGAGCCTGCTCCGGCAGGGAGGACAGGGTACAAATTGAATAAATAAACCAACTAAAGAATCCCTAGTACCAGTTTAGTATGTGAAGGAAGATAGAAGACAATTGTTGAGAAATTAATCTAATAGCTAAATCTGAACTCCATCTTTACAGAGAAACAAAGATCAAAGTTTCTTTATGCAGCCTTTAGAATCTTTGAAGTGTCTGAGCCTTGGCTTGGGACCCCTCAAGGGAAAAGAAAGAGGAACAGTACTGAAAACAAAGCCCAAAATGAGACATGGTTTGCTTTACAGCTGTGAAAAACTGCATAGAGAACAGCAATATATTTATTCAAGAAGAAAGACTACATTCCTTTGTTTAAACACAGTGAAGGCTACACGGAGAAGCCTGGTTAGTACAACATTCTGGCTGCAGCAGAACTGTATGTTTTAAATCTAACTAGGAGCTCTCCAGATTCTGGCTGCAATCCTCCATCTAGTAATGTATGTATGTTAAATCATGCTGATCTCAAAAGCATTTAACGCATACAACAGCATGGGATTGCAGTGTTTACTTTTATACTTGGGGGCGGGAGGGAATCAGTGAATTCAGAGATTAAACTTTGAAATAAATCAAAAGAACAACAGTGCAGAACCAGAAGTTAACAATTCAGGATAATCACAGTGGGGGTAGCTCCGTTAGCAAAATAAAACCAAAGTCCAATGGCACCTTAAAGGCCAACAATATGAGCTTCCGTGAGTCAGTCTTTACTTTTTCAGATATGTGGAAAGAAAATCATTTTGTGAAAATTCAGAGGGAAAATGGACAGCCAGTCTACAGAAGACATGCTCCCCCTCAAAGACCCGCCTTGGAGCCAAATCTATCCTTCCTTTTAATACCAGTTAGACAATTTATCAGCACCAATATGAAATGCAGTTCAGGCTGAGTGATGTTTTCCTTAAACCAGGATCAGAAATCCACTTAGAACATAGAGATAATATTAGCAGCTGAACCATAGATCTCTGCATGGGCATTAAGATACTGGCAGTTTTACTGTCAGCCCTTTCCTCCTGTTTCCTAGAATGGAATGTGCCAGTGTAGTCCTGCACGCTGAGCTGACATTTCCATTGAGCTACCCATCACAATCTTTCCTGGTCAGTCACCACCAATTCAGTTCCATTCAAAAGCACTGCCAAGTGTCAATAGGGCACTGAAGCAAAGAATTTCTCTGTATCTCCTCTTGTACTACCAGAGTCAATCTGAACATTGTTCAGTAAATTATATAATAAATCACACTCTATGAGCTCCCAGTGATCAGAAATTGATCTTACTAGTTTACTTCCCCATCAATGTATTTTGCCCCAATGGGTATCATTTTACAAGTATTTACATGGAGCCCCATTTGCCTGCCTATTTACCCTGTTTGCTGAGATCTGTATGGCATTATTAATAATCGGCTTTGGATTTCACCATCTTGAACACCATCAGTGCCTGGTACATGATTTATTAACCAGTGTGATCTGAAGAGAAACCAGTGTTAGCAGGAAGTCAGAGCTACACCTGCCCTGATCTTGCTAGGAAAAAATACATGGCATGCTATGAATAAGTTGAAAAGATCATAGGATTTCCTACAAATTGATGTAGTTTTGTGAATATTCCCAGATTCACCAAACTTGCATCTTTTTTAAAAAAATATTTTTTATTACCAATTTTTTAAACAGATGAAACAAAACAAAAAATAGACAAAGCAATAGTATCTTATAAGGGACAAGATCTCTCCAGAATAATAAAAACATAGAAAGATGTGGTAGTTGTAAAGCAGATACGTGGAAATAGTCACTATTTCAAACCAGCTTACAATGTGCTTAACCACAAAGACCAGGCATTCCCAGAAAGACGTAACTACTCAGTGCTCATATACATCACGAAAGTGACAAGTAAATAAGATCATGAGAAAATTTGTTTTGGGGGAGTACATCATTTTTAGTTAGATAAGAAATTATTGGGAACCAAAGGGCAATAACTTCTCTTAACTGCTTTCTATCTGTGTACTAGAACTAAATTCATAAAGCTTACCCAATAGGAAATAATCCCATAGTTGAGACCTCCAGGCTTGTACGGAGGGTAATGTACTGCTTTTCCAATGTGTAGCTAATGCTAATCTTGCCCATAATAACACAATTCTTTCTGTATTTATTTCATGAGAGAGAGCACCTGGCCACGAATCCAGAAGCACTGTTTCTGGGAAGAAGGGGAGGGATTCCCTGGTGACTGTCTTAATTTCATTTACAATAAGTTCTCAGAAATCACTGACTTTAGGACACAACCACCAAGAGTGTAGAAAGTCACCATCCTGGCCACAATTTTTCCAGCAGCTATAGTTTTTAGCAACTTTCATATTAAATAGTTTTGGGGTATAGTACCAGCGTGCAGCCATTTTTAGTGCTTGAAACCTAACATTGAAAGTTTTAGAGGTGAAACAAGGGGTATCCCAGATTTTATCCCAGTCATCCTGTTGCATTCTTTGCTGACAATCAATTTCCCATAACTTCAAATATATGCAGGTTTCGCACATGCACTGTCTGGTAATATTTTATACAATTTAGGTACCAAACCCTTTGTTAAAGACTTACTGTTTTTTTATCAGAAGCTCAAATTTAGGGAGGGGACAATTTGTTTTCTATTGAGATATATACATATTAACCATATTCTTAATTTGGAAATATCTAAACCATGGGATTGTTTCCCCTAATTTAGTTTTCAGGTGTGATTTAGCGAACATTTTCCCTTTGTCTAAGATATCAGATATATGTGTTAAGCCCACACTACACCAGTTCAAAAAGGTCTGAGATTCTACACCCGGGGGAAACCATGACTGATTAAAAAAAAGTGGAGATATACCAGGGATTAGATATTTTCAATGTCTGTCCCAAATTTTTAATGAGGTTTCTAGAAAAAAAAAAAGAGAGAGAGTCTTTTAGTTGGCATCTGCACTGGGGGAGATTCTGAAAATATTCCTCCAGGGAACATGGAGACATTTATTAACTTTCTATTTGATTCCAGCTGTCTAGAGAGTAATTAAAGAACATTGGCTAAGTTCGAAGCTGCGTAGTACATTGCTAAATCAGGCAGATCCAATCCCCCTTTCCAAGTTGCCTTGTATAAAGTGGAAGAAGATAATCTATGTTTTTTGTTGGACCAGAAGAAATCAGTTATCAGTTTCTGCCAGGAACCTAGAGTTGCCTTGGATGTCATAATTGGTATGGTTCTCAATAAGAACAGAAATTTAGGAATAATAAATATTTTTACCGAATTAATCTTGTCTGCCCAAGAGAGGTTCATATTAAGCCATTTTTCAAAATTTGCATTCAGTTCCTTAACTGCTTTATCAAAGTTGTGTTGAAAAAGTTTGGTAAGGTCTAAAGGTGAACCCCCTGGTAACACCATGAGTCAGATACCCAGTGAAAGTGATATTTGGATTTTAGAGTTGACATTACCTTTTCAGAGAGCCAAACTGAGAACAGATCTGTTTTACTTTGATTAATGCTTAATCCCAAGACTGAAGTAAATGCAGAGAGAGCTTCATGTAGAGCTGGTAGTGAATCCTCCAGGTTCATTACATAAAGAAAAAGGTCAGCAGCGAATAAATGGACCTTATGCTCCATGTTATCTATTGTGACACCCTTGATATGAGAATTGTTTTGGATTACCTCTGCCAGGGGTTTCATAGCAAGAGTGAACAGCAGGGGTGAGAGGGGATACCCCTGATGGGCACCCCTTTGAAGAAAAAATTTACTAGATAAAACTTCATTTATATTTATTGTGGCTGAGAGAGTGGCATAAATAGCTTCAATCGCATTTTAAAAAGTATCTCCAAAGTTCATCTTAGACAATAGACATTTTAGATAGGTAATACTTAACGAGACAAAGGCCTTCTGGATATCTAAGGCCAGTGAAAGGACTTCAAATTTTGTATTCCAACAGTATAGAATCACATTTAGTGTTCGAATAGATGTTGTCAACTACAGCCCTCCAAGTTATGAATCCGGTCTGTTCAGGTCCAATATAATCAGGAATTATTTTTGGTGAGAAGCTATTAGTGAGAAGCTTCGTAAAAAAAATTGCATCGGCGTTTAAAAGAGCTATTGGCCTATAGGAGGCCGTGTCTCTTAGATCTTTATGTTCTTTTGGAATTAAAATTGTTGGCTTCTGACCAGGTAGGAGGCATTGTTTCCTGTCCCAAGATTTGATTACATAAATCAGTCAGGGGATCAGCAATATCTGCAGCAAAGGTTTTATAAAATTCTGGAGTGAATCCATCGTTCCCTGGGGCCGTGTTCAGTTTTACTTGTTTTATCGTATCTAGAATATCTTGTTTAGTTATTGGTTGGTTAAAGAGGAATTTGTGAGGTTCTGATAATTTTTGAGACACGTCAAGATTGAAGAAAGTCATTAATAGACTGAACATCAATTCATTTACCTGCATAAAGGTTTTTGTAAAATTTAAATAGAATTTTAAGTAATTGATTTGTTCCAGCATGTAAAGTACCCAAGATGTCTCCTAGGGAGTGAATTTGTCTCTTTGTTATTTTCTCCTTTACTCTCCAAGAGAGTATCTTCAGATTCCTAGGGCTTTTTTGCCACATGTGTTGTTTCAGGTAAAATAATTTTTTGTGGACGCATGTTGTTTCAAGTGTTCTAAAAAAAAATTGTTCAGCTAGGAGTTTTTGGTATACTTTTTTTACCGCCTGTCTTTATGTGCTTCTTCAAGATGTTTAATATTATCAGCTAGGGCTCTTGAGTTTTGATCTCTGTCTCTTTTTAGGTGGGTTGCTAAAGAGATTTCCTTGCCCCTAAGTACTGCCTTGAGTTCCTCACATTTTAAAGGGAGAGTTACAGCTCATGCCGCATTATCTGTTAATTTCAAATTGTAGTGGACAGTTCTGTTTTGCATGATTCATGATATAAATCGATTTGTTAAAAGACCAGTTGTATTCACATTATTACCAAACTTGCATCTTGATCTACATTGACTTTGCCATTGCTGTAGTCACTCATCACAGAGAGTTAGGATTTCATATATTACTAGGAATATATACACTAGGAAATATATATACTAGGAAATAAATACAATGAGCTCTAGAAAAAGGGTCTGGGAGAGTGCCAAGGCCTTGGGCGACCTCAGCAGGGTATAATGACACAGAATCCACCATTTTCTCCAGAGGAACTGTTCTCCGCTATCTAACAAGCAATTGTAATTTTGAGTGGTCTCCAGCCCTCACTTGGAGATTGGCAACAATGGTTTCCCAGGAGGAAAAGTAGTCTTTCTCTGCAATGAGGACCAAAGCAGCTTACATAATTCTCCTCTCCCCCTTTTGCCTTGCACAACAACCCTATGGGACAGGTTAGGCTGAAAGTCTGTGACTGGTCCAAAATCATCCACTCAGCTTCTATAGCAAGAACCTGGATCTAGCAGACCCTGCTCTGAAGCACTGACTGCTACGTCTAGGGTAGCCAACCTCCAGGTGGAGCCTGAAGATCACCAGGTATCACAACTGAACTCCAGACAACAGATCTCTCCCTCCTGGAGAAAACAGCTGCTTTGGAAGGTGGGCTATATGGTATTCTGTTCGGCTGGGGCCTCTCCGCTCACCAAACCCTGGCTTCCATAGACTCTACCAGGAAATCTCCAGGAATCACCCTACCTGGTGCTGGCAACCCTAGTCAGGACTGGCCCCATTGAGTTCCTCACAAAGGCTTGCAAAGGGTTTCCTTCCTTTGTTTGAACCAAGCTTGGTTGCCCACTGTGGCGAAACGGGCTCCAGTTTACAACTTAGCTGTTTGCCTCCCACCTTTGTTCCATGGGTGTATCTCACTCCTTAAGTTCACTGCCACCAGTCACGGAATTATCACTGCCTTTTTAGAGGGACAGTGAGACCCTTCTGGCCAAATCTCCCTATTTGGAGATGGAATCCCCAATCTTTGGGGGAATCCCTGGAAAGTTGGCAACCCAAGGGTCGGGCATTTCCTTGCTTCCCTGAGCTACCCCCTCCCTTTGGTATTGTGCAGAGCGGGGGAGACTGTGGTCAGAGCACAACACAGATTATTAGCCCAAATGAAAGAATGTATTTAACTATTTACACAGTTATGGAGCACACACACACTGTAGGAGTAAGCACACACTATGAACCAACAGGGCATAAATCAACAGGGGTTTCCCTACAGACAATATTCTCTACCTATGAAGGTTTTGGGCTCAGGATAGGATCCCTCCTTGGACCAGCCTTCAGCTGTACTTCAGCCTCTGTCTCTTGCCCAAGACAGCAGGGAAACTTCTATTCATTCCCCAGTCCAGCCAACTATGGAGTGGCTGAATTTCTGCTGCCTCCCAGGGACGAAGACTGCCTCCTCCCTGGATGGGCTGCAGTCTATATTGATGCCGTCCCACCCATTGGGACAGTCCCTGTTTTCCCACACTTTTTGGCATTGGGGCAGCTGGGAACGGTAGGCCAGCAGATGAGGAAGCCCCACTCAACCCAGTGAGTGATACCCCCACAGGCCCCTCCCTGGAACTACAGCTCAATTAAACCTTATAGGGGAACATTTTAAACAAAGAACCACAGCTATCTTACAAACACAGGAAACTGCCATTTCATTACACCAACCAACAACCACTGAGGGGCAAGTTAGTCCCACAGAGGAGGCAAGCAGGAGAAGCATCTTCATCAAGAGAGAAACCTGTTTGCCAGTAATTCTGACAGGGCACAGTGGCTGAAGGGGGAGTGGGTGGGGAAGAGGAGCAGACCCAGCACCTGACCAATGGCATGCGAGCACTCTTGAGTGGTTGCTGATGGGCCAATGGCTAAGGGAATGCATGGAACATTGCCACTTGAAAACAGAATTATATATAGGGAGAGATGAGAATACATACACACTTTTCTACACAGTCTCCATTTTTTCCTTTGTGGATGTAATCCAGAAGGTCCCACATTCAATATGGCTTGAATTCCAAACTACTCCTTCTGCTGGCAAGGCAGAAAGTAGAGTTGCCATCCTCCAGGTGACCCCTGGAGATCTCTCAGAATTACAAGTAATCTCCAGATGACATAGATCAGTTCCCCTGGAGAAAATGGCTGCTTTGCAAGGTGGACTGAGTTCCCTTCTCTCCCTAAACCCCATTTTCCCCAGGCTCCATCTCCAGAATTTTCCCCAACCCAGAGCTGGCAATGCTAGCAGTAAGGGATTCATTTTTTGCCACAAATCCTCAAGTAAAAAAAAGCTTAGTCCCAGCAGGCAAGCTATAGCGGTTAGGCATTCATCTCATCTTGTTTACCAAGCAATTTACTGAGCACCAGCTAAAGAGAAGGGTAATTTCCAGGGTCCCAGTAACATCATGTCACCTACTGTTTTAATTGCAAAGCTATCAGTCATTGCTCTAGCATGAACTGGTAGACTGTACCCTGTCTGGATCATCCCATGTTAATCAGCTGCCAAATCAGTTGCGTGAATTCAAACCCAAAGCTTTAATGGTCTGCATCACATATTGTATTAATTTATTTCTCTAGCCCAGAACAAGTAGATAACATTCTTCTTAAAGTCACGTGCAAGCGCTCATAGTTGAAAGCAAGATGGCTGATGCCCAAACATCAATCACAGAAGCAGATAAGAACTTTATTACTCAGGCAGATTCCATTCCATAATGGAATCTGCACAGAACAAGGCATTCCAGAACATTTAGTGTGTTGTGTTGTTCCTGCAAAGCATAAACATACAGAATGATTTTCAGGTCTCTCCCTGTGTGTTCTGAACCCATCAGCTGCACTGGCCTTCATCGGCAGCCTGTGGAGAACAGAAACAACCCCAGTGCCAGAGCCTTTGGAAGAAAAAAGAAGGAGGCCAGCATGCACAAGAGAAGAAAAAACAGAAGAGTTATATTTAAAATGCTAAAACATGGATGCACTCCATTCTAAGACCTGGCTTTATAAACAAACACATTTAAAAAGCAATCTCAATTAAAGAAAACCATCACAGAATATTTCAAGAGCCTTATGTAGAAAAATTATATACAGATATGCAGGCTGATGCTCACCCCTAAGGGATGAAAGAGAAATCCAATAGCTGTCTAGGGAACCAACAAAGGTAATATGGATGTTTTGCTCTGTTAAGCACTTGCTTAAACACTCAGAGCCTCTGGGGGCATCATGCAAAGTAATGATCTGCACTGAGTCTGCACAACAACTTTAGCTAGTGGCCTGTAGCTGGGAATAATGTTGCCAGATATAACTAAAGACAGGGCTCCTGTACCTTTCGCCATAGTGGAGAACACGCTGCATGACTGGGTGGGAATAGCACCACAACGATTTAACTGGAACAGTCCCTTCACACATTGCAAAAAGATAATGGCACCTGGATAGTCTATTTCCATGACACTACTGTCATAACCAAGCAACTGATATTGGCTGCAGTGGGGTTATCCCTCTTACATGTTATGAAGCCCCAGCGTCGTAACTAGACCTTTTTCTGTGGGAGGGGCAAAGAGGGGGCATGGGGGGGGGGTTGCTGATGAGGAGAGGAAAAAAAAATCAGATTGAAAATCCAAGTCATTGGAGGGGCTGGCTGTGAACAAGGGAGGTGGACTCTTTCGCCCTTGGATTCAACTTGCCCCGAACATAGACAGCCCCCTCGCCTCAGTTAAAATTGCTGCAGTCATGCCATAGTCCTCCTGACTCTGCTACAGACCCGGTCAGCTGATGGAACCTCCCCAGGCTGCGGAGGTATCTCTGTTCTGGCGTGACAGGAAGGAAACAACCAATTGACCTCAGCTCTAATTTTGGCAGCTAGAACATCGTTAACCTCAGAATGGAAAGATAAGAAAATGCCAACGATAGATCAATGGCTCCGAAAGTTGTGGGACTTTTATATTTTAGGTAAACTGAATAATAATAATAATACACAACTGAACAGATCAGACCAACAGAAACTAGCATACACTGAATTGTGGTCTCCCGTTATCCATTATTTGATGGAAAATGACATTTTACTGAATGATAAGAATTATGTGGACTTGATACGAATATAAGCAGATCGTTTTGTTTTGATGATCAACCAGGGCTTGATCCAGACAGGGTACAGTCTACCAGTTCATGCTATAAGTATAAGTTTTACTTATAGTTTCAATATATGTGTTGTATTTAACATATGTGATGTATTTTAAAATTAAAAATTTATTTTAAAAAAATTTAAAAGGAAGGAAACAACCCAAGCAGATTGCAACAATGAGGGGAGGGGGAGGGCCAGCTGGGAGGAATG
This sequence comes from Gekko gecko, assembly GCA_029375565.1. Lineage (NCBI taxonomy): Eukaryota > Metazoa > Chordata > Lepidosauria > Squamata > Gekkonidae > Gekko > Gekko gecko. Next base: position 69,837,415 of record JAPDNY010000003.1, on the reverse strand, counting down.
ATGGGGCAGCCATCCAATTAAAGAAAAAGACAGAGGCATAAAGCTGCAGGGGGGAGAGATTTTCTGAAAAGGCAAAGAGAGGAAGGGGGTCAATAGACCACACTGCAGCTTCCCAGAGTTGGATTCAAGGTTAAAGGAGTGAAAAGAAGTCTGGCATATATGAAAGAGGTGGGGGTGGCTGGACCAATGGAGTAAAGTGGGCTGTTGGGGGAAGTTGAACACCTTGCAGCCAGGTTTTTGCGCATGCTGGGGGGTGGAGTCAGCTGTGCCAGCACCAGGTGCATGCTCCTTCTAGTCGTGTGACAATCTTGTTGGGGGGGGAAGTACCTGGTAGTGGTGTGGGGTGTTGTGAAATTTGGGAGGGGGCATAGTTCAAACTATAGCACAATTGCACTTGTTTCACACACTAGCAAGGTCATGCTCAAGATTCCTACAAGCTAGGCTTCAACAGTATGTGGATAGAGAACTGCCAGAAGTACAAGCTGGGTTTTGAAGAGGTAGAGGAACTAGAGATCAAATTGCCAAAATTCGCTGGATTATGGAGAAAGCAAGAGAGTACCAGAAAAGCATCTACTTCTGCTTCATTGACTACGCTAAAGCCTTTGATTGTGTGGATCACAACAAACTATGGCGAGTCCTTAAAGAGATGGGAGTGCCAGACCACCTCACATGTCTCTTGAGAAACCTGTATAAGGGTCAAGAAGCAACAGTTAGAACCGGATATGGAACAACTGATTGGTTTAGCATAGGAAAAGAACTACAACAAGGATGTATATTGTCACCTTGCTTATTTAATTTATATGCAGAGTACATCATGTGAAATGCTGGCCTGGATGAATCACAAGCTGGAATTAAGATTGCTGGGGAAAAGATCGACAAAGATATGCAGACGATACCACTCTAATGGCAGAAAGTGAAGAGGACTTAAAGAGCCCCTTGCTGATTGTGAAAGAGGAGAGCGCAAAAGTTGGCTTGAAACTCAACATCCAAAAAACTAAGATCATGGCATCCGGCCCCATCACTCCTTGGCAAATAGAAGGGGAAGTCGTGGAAGTAGTGACAGACTTCACATTCCTGGGATCCCAGATCACTGCAGATGGTGACTGCAGCCATGAAATTAAAAGACGCCTGCTCCTTGGGAGGAAAGCGATGGCAAACCTAAACAGCATGATAAAAAGTAGAGACATCATCCTGCCAACAAAAGCCCGCATGGTCAAAGCAATGGTATTCCCAGTAGTAATGTATGGCTGTGAAAGTTGGACTATAAGGAAGGCCGAGTGCCGAAGAATAGATTCTTTTGAACTATGGTGCTGGAGAAGACTCTTGACAGTCCCCTGGACTGCAAGGAGATCAAATCAGTCAACCCTAAAAGAAATTTATCCTGACTGTTCCCTGGAAGTTGAAGCTCAAATACTTTGGCCACCAAATGAGAAGGGAGCACTCACTGGAGGAGGCCCTGATGCTGGGAAAGACTGAAGGTCATAGAAGAAGGGGACAGCAAAGGATGAGATGGTTAGACTGTGTCACTGATGCAATGAACATGAAATTGAGCAAACTTCAGAGGACGGCAGAAGACAGGAAGGCCTGGTATGATCTGGTCCATGAGGTCACAAAGAGTCGGACTTGACTGTGCGATTGAATAACAACAACAACAAAATGCCCCATGGGCCCCATGCTAGTTACGGCCCCGTGAGGTCCAGCTATGTCAACGGGATTTAGCATGTGTAAACAAGCAACATCAAAAAACTGTGCCTCAGAGGAAGAAGAGGAGTTGGTTTTTATACCTCGCTTTTCTCTAAGGACTCTCAAAGTGGCCTTTCCTTCTTCTCCCTGCAACAGGAACCTTGTGAGGTAGGTGGGGCTGAGAGAGTTCTGAGAGAACTGTGACTAGCCCAAGGTCACCAGCAGGCTTCATGTGGAGGAGTAGGGAATCAGACCCTGTTCTCCAGATTAGAGGCCGCTGCCTCTAACCTCTTAGAGATGTGAAAGTGAAATTTCAAAAGAAAAAAGACATCAGTTCCCCCCCAGGACGTTTTTGCAATGGGAAATTTGGGAGGGGGCATTGGAAAACAGTCCTATGAAGTATTTGCTCTTTTGGGATGAGTGAAACTCTTTTTTAAAACAAGATTTTACTTAATCAAACTGTGTAGTGTGAACATCTGCAGCATTACGCAATGGTAATTCCTTTGAAAAATGTTTTAAAGATATTTTCAAAGATATGTTTATTGTGAAAATGTGGTACTGTCCAATTTGTTCACCTGCACAGCAGATAAGTAACTCAGGTGAGCTCTGCCTGACTTGCTTGGCTGTAGCTGCCAAGTAAGAACTTTGTTAACTAGCATACTGGATAAACCAGAAACTCTAATGGCTTGTGAATGCCTATTAACAAATCTTTTGCTGTATAATAGATTCAGGTGGGTAGCTGTGTTGATCTGAACCAGCAGAACAACAAAAGAGTTCAGTGTTAACTTGATATTCCACTACACTGGCAGTCTTATTGTAACTGTATTTCTTTCTCTCTCTCTTTATTCACTACATATTTGTTTTCTAACGTAAACATTTATTTTTCCTGTCTATCAGATGAGAGCTCTTTCTCACATATAATTTTGCCTGTAGAAAACTTAACAGTACTATTGTAAGCAGAACTGCTCTGAGGGCCTAGCTATATGTGACATGTTTGCCTCTTCCAGAGGTCCACCTGTCCTAGGACTGAGGGCACATGAAGCCTGAGGAAGGGGCAAACAATCCCCCACGCAGCTGTTTCAGCTAGAAAAAAATGGCACTGGAGCCCTCTCTCAGTGCTCCAAGAGGCAGTGTGCAACAGAGATGTTTTTAAGACGAATCCCCCTATGTATGTAGAAGAAGAAGAAAAGAGATTGGATTTACACCCTGCCCTTCACTAGTCTCAGAGTGGCTTACAATCCCTTTCCCTTCCTCTCCCCACAACAGACACCCTGGGAAGTAGGTGGGGCTGAGAGAGCTCTTTCGAGAACTGCCCTTGACAGAACAGCTCTGAAAGAAATTATGACTGACCCAAGGTCACACCAGCAGCTGCATGTGAAGGAGTGGGGAATCAAATGCAGTTCTCCCAAATTAGAGTCCACACTCCTCACCACTACACCAAACTGGCTCTTGTATGACTGTGGGTTGGATCAGGGGGGGCCTGACTCATGTCACATATAAGTGCACTGAACTCAATGGGCTTAGAAGAGTGTAACTCTACTTAGGATGTAGCTGGAAGGTGTGCATATTTTTTAAATTCCATAAATGTGCCAAAAATATAATTTTGTATGCTAAATTATAAATTACGGATTTCATGTTGTTAAAACAGTAAAATGAGTTCAGATTTGATAGGAAAGTATTGCAACAGTTAACAACTTGGCACTGTGGTTAAAAATTTTGACAATGGTGAGACCAATTTATACGAAACAATATGCTAAAGTTTTGATAAATGGAGAACTTTCACAAAACATTTAAATTCAAAAAGGAACTAGACAAGGATGCCCACTATCTCCACTTTTATTTATTTTTGCTCTTGAAACACTAAATGATATGGTAAGAGAAAACATTCAGACTAAAGGACTTAAAATTAAAGGAGAGAAATACAAACTATAAGCATTTGCAGACAGTTTGGTATTTATCCTGGAAGAACCACCATCTTCTATTATTCAACTTTTAAATACCTTAAAAGAATATGGACAGTTTGCTGGGTTAAAAATTAATTTCAAGAAGACAAAAATTTTGACCAAAAACTGCACTAGGTAACAGATACAGCAATTGCAAGACTGTTCCGGCATTGAAGTTCAGAAGAAAATAAAATATTTAGGAATAACCCTAACTAATAGGTGCAGCTCACTGTTAAAAGATAATTACATGACACTTTTGATGGTAATTAAAAATATTTAGAAAATTGTAAACATCTACAATTATCTTTTATGTGAAGAATAACTATTGTGAAGATGAAAGTTTTACCGAGACTTCTTTTTCTGTTCCAAACAATCCCAATTGTAAAAAAATTAACAGTACTTTAAAGAAATAAATTCTTATGGCAATTCATTTGGAAAGGTAAAAGACCCAGAATTAACATGAAAGTATTACAGGACGCAAAAGAAAGAGAAGGTTTTGCAGTACTAGATTGGTACCTATTGGTACAGTGGCTATTAGCCACAAGGTATAGATAGGAACTCAGTCTGGGGCAGGTGATGCACTATATTCTTGGTGCTGGGGGGGCAGCAGTGGGAGGGCTTCTAGTGTCCTGGCCCCACTAATGGACCTCCTGATGGCACCTGGTATTTTTGGCCACTGTGTGACAGAGTGTTGGACTAGATGGACCATTGGTCTGATTCAACATTGGCTTCTGTTATGTTCTTATGTTCTTATCTCTACTATAAAACGGCAGCTTGGACATGGAAGAAAGAATGGATCACTTCAAAAAATTTAAGACTGTTAAAACTAGAAGGACATGACTTGAAATTAGGTTGGCACGTGTTTGTTTGGTATGAGAAAAGTAGTATCCATAAATACTTTAAACAACACAGTTTAAGAGCATCACTGCTGAAGATATGGGAAGAAGTTAAAAATATGTCCTACATAAAAATACCTAAATGGGTCTCACCATTGGAGGCCTTTACAAATCCCACTTTATTTACTAAAGATCAACTATGGAGGTATGACCTTTTAGATAAGAAAAACAATCTAATTTCACTAGATATTCTCCAAAGTCAAGGTATTCATTTGAACTGGTGGGAAAGAGCAGCAATTTGACTCTAGATATGTGAAAGATAAACCAACTGGGTTTTATGATAAACCTTTGGAACTAGATGAAAACTTGCTGTGTGTAGATGGAAAATATATGTTGTTTTATACTTTGCTATTAGATATGAAAATGCAGGATGAAGTAGTTAAATTTCAATGATTAAATGGGCACAAAATATATAGGGCACAATATACAGTTAGACCAATGGACTAAGGTATGGAAAACAAATATAAAAATTACAAAATTTATACCATTTAAAGAAAATATATACAAAATGTTTTATAGGTGGCACAGGATGCCAGAAAATTTAGCTAAATGGTATCCAAATATATCAAATGTGTGTTGGAAATGTAAGCAGAATATTGGTTCTTTTTTTCACATGTGGTGGACTTGTAAAACTATAAAAAAATTGGATATGGATACATGAGATATTGCAAAAAAAAAAGTTAGATATAACTATACCATTTGTTCCTGAATTGTTTTTATTAAATATAATTCCAGAGAATTTCAAGAAACCATATATATATATATGATTATACATAACGATGCCTAGAATTTTGTATGCAAAATATTGGAAAAAAGAAGTCCCAAGAAAAGAAGAAATATTTTTTAAGCTACTGGAAACAGTGGAAATTGAGAAATTAACTTTACAATTACGGGATAAAGAAGAAGAAATTTTCGTGAAGAATTGGTCAACATTTTATAGATGGATTCATCTCCTGAAATTGTCTTGAAGCAGGAGCAGGGAATGGAGCAAACATGGCCACCATGATTTGCAAGATACGACTGCCCGTTTTAGAGACTATCGAAAAACAAAACATAACATAGAGCAAAATAAGGCAAAACAAGGAATATAATGTGAGTACGAAATCAGTTTTTAAAAAATCTGATTACTATTATTGAAAGACCTCCTTTGAACGATTCCCATTATTGGAAAAGCGGCCAGGAAGAGAAACAGGGAGTAAAAGTTATACGAACATTACTAGGGGGTGTATAGCGAAATAAAGAAAATGGCATTAGAAATGGACATAGAGAAAATGGAGGAAACAGAGGAATGGTTAAATACAGAAATCTCGCAACTTACATAGGAACAATTTTTAAAACTTTTATGTTAGGAGATTCAACAAGCGGTTAAAACAGCATGTGAGAGTCTCTTGGAGAAACCAGTGAGTTCTTGTTTAAGCTGGGAGGATGAGGAAAAGCCTTACTATCTCATCAAGGCATTGACAAATAAACAAAATGTACCCAAGGAAATATGTTACAAGATATAGTAACTTTACCCACAACAGGACTTGAAAGTAAAACTAACCAAATGCCTAGTCCAAAGAAATCAATAAAGAATGTCATGGTGCTAGAAACTACAAAAGAAGACTGTCAAGATTTACCATACAACAAGCAGGTTAAACCTATTAAACGAAAAACAGGGAAGCATACAAGGAAATGTGCTAAATGTACCAAAGTCAGTAAAAGACTGGAAATTAATGGAAAGACATACTCCACAGGGATTGTGAAAGTAAAATGGCAAGAACTGGAAATGGAACTTTACATTTATAAAGAACTAAGACACCTAAATATGGTTCTGGAAAAAAAGGAGTTACCAAAAATTAAGAAAAGAATAATGCAATATGATTTGAGTTTTGGATTAATATTGTCTTGGTGTTTGTGAGCAGTGATGGAGAACTAGTGTAAAATATTTCAGAACAGGAGGAAGAGAAGATGAATGATAACTTAAATTTGGAAATTCTCTGCCTTCCCCTTCCTCTATAGTTTATTTTAGTTATTATTATGTGGTGGCTTATTTAACTTTCATATGGATATTTTTGGATACTGAGTGTAAGTAAATTTGAGTTGGATTCTGATAATTAGATTAGCACATAAAGGGGTAAAGATGCAAGACAAGAAATAAGGAAGTAAGACATATCAGATTACTTGAAATAATGAGAATGTTATATTTTAAGTTGTGACTAAAAAGAAATAGGTGAGAAAAAAATTATGTTAGTTAAGTTATTAAAATGGCTGTTAGTGGAGGTAAATAGGAAATTAAGTAACAAATAGGTGAACTGGTTATTGGTTTCCATATTAGAACCTAGAAAGTAACAATAAAAGTAAGTAGTAATTTGCACAGAAAACCATATATGTAAACACTACATGGAAAATTTGTATAATATTTCTAAAGAGAGGAGAGCAAAAGAAGAATAGCATTTGGAACACATCAAAAAGATAAGAAAGGAGATGTTGAAGATCGGGGCATTGCAGAGGTGATGGAGAAACTAGCACAATCAATAGTGTATCAAATACAAGCAGTGGTAACTCAGGTGCAACAATCTAAGAAAAGGACTCAGAGGATCATTCAAGAATCTGAGGAAAGAACCCAAAAGAGTATTCACAAAGTACATCAAGAATTATCACCTGGATTATCAGAAACAAATACAAAATTACAAGAACAAGCACATGAAATTGTAAAGATCAAAGAAAAGCAAAAAGATAATGACACACAATTAGAAAGGCAAGATTGTTGGATTGAGAAAGCAGACTAAAGAACTGAAACTCAATGCTGATCTAATAACATGCATTTTAGAGGCATCTCACAAGATTTTGGGAGGTTAAATTTGGAAGACAGCTTCTGTGGTCTACTTCAGGATTATTTAAACATTCAAGGAGACTTCCCCAATATAGACCAGATATTCAGAGTAAATTCAAGATCTGAATTTAAGAATAATTTACATTGAGATATACTGATCTGTTTCACTCACAAGAAAATATGAGATGCAATATTAAAGAAGCAAAGAGAATCTCCACTTAAAGTTGCAGAAAAAGAAGTGCAGATCTTTCAGGTTTCCTCGGACCAACATTGTTGAGTGGATTTTCTGTTTTTCCAGCCTTCCAACATGGATTGCTTGTTTTCCAGCTGGTGTTCTAAGCTGAGTAATGGTGTTCTAAACTGAGTAATGAATGAGATTTTTATTTTTATTTTTAAATGGAGATTAGGAACATACGGTTCCCTTTAATCACTGAGTAGAATTTAAAAAGTAGAATTTACTGAGCACACCAGTACATCTTGAACACACGTGCAGAACAGAAATAATAAAAATGTTAGGGCTGAGCAAAAAGGGGACTAGCCAAAAATGGCAACCTCACCACTGGTTTGGCACAGGATGTGCACAGAGGACCAAGCAGCAATGTTCACCTCCAACAATTTGCAACAGTGTTAATGTTATTCCGCCTATCTTTGCAAGCATTTTTAGGGTTGCCAACTCCTTGTAAAGGCAGAAATGTGGGCTGTGAATTTTGTAAATAAACGCTGGGTTGGAGATTTGAGGTGGAGTCTGGGGGAAGACAGATTTTGGGGAGGGGAGGAACCTCACCAGGGAGTAATGCCGTAGAATCCACCATCCAAAGCATCCATTTCCCCCAAGAGAATTAATCTCTACAGTGTGGAGATCAGCAGTGTTCCCTCTAAGCTGAGTTAGTGTGAGCTAGCTCACAGCTTTTTAGCCTCCAGCTCACAAATTTTTTGTCTTAGCTCAGGAAGGATGGCTCCAGAGCAAACTGATTTACAACTTTAATGCCAGTAGCTCACAAAGTAGAATTTCTGCTCACAAGACTCCACAGCTTAGAGGGAACATTGGAGATCAGTTGTAATTCCAGATCTCCAGGCCCCAACTGGAGCTTGACAACTGGTAAAATAAGGATATAGATTGCACTGCATATGGCTTCCTTAAAGTAGAGGTTGGCATTCCAAAGGGTGTAGTCTGCAGCAAGGTACTCAGCCCAGCTACCAGGAGAGGAGGAAGAGTGGCACTGTATATTTTTGTCGCTCACAAAGCAGTTCTTCATAAGGGGAGATGTGTTTTGGTTGGAGTTGCAGCAATGTGTGTGTGGAGATATGTGCATATACCTACATTCCATGTATGGTAAAAATTTCTCAAGGCTTCAAGTACTGGCAAAACTTCGTAAAAAGATCTACCCATCTCTTTTTGAAGAGATCTTGAGATCAACTTTGGTACCTCCATCTGCAATCACAACAGAATTCCTGCCTGGTACCAGGTAACAGCTGGCCGGGTTGGCCCAATCCCCTCTTCTATTTCTCTGGCAGGCACCATTTCTCTTGTGACTGAGCAAGAACTTGAACAAATGTTGTTTACACAATTACTTGATTAAGGCCTGTGAGAAAACATTGCAGGGAAACTTTAAATACTGTGAAGGCTGGCAGTTGCCAGTATACTGAGAAATTGTGCTTTACCATCCCACATTCCCATAGCAACTGCTAAGGATTAAATTTATCAGAGAAAACTCTCTGCAGATACATATAGTATATGCCACTAACATATTTATCTTCTCAATGTTCTTCAGCTACGTTGCAGAGGTTTGCAATTAAGAGCCAAAGTAACCTGATAATCAGAACTGCATATAAACTACCTTTTTCAGACGGCAGGTAGACCATATGTACATGTGTGTGCATTTTATACAGTACAGATTCTTCCTGATTTGCTAATTTCCTACAAGAAGAGAGTTTTTATGTAGGAAAATATGCAAACACATTATCTGCTCATCTGAAATGCAAGAATTACAACATACAATCCTCTGCTGATCATCTAGTTCAGTTTGAATTTTTTTATTATTATTTTAGATTGAATTCATGCAAGAAATGTGGACAATACAAAAACTATTGAAACTGACTTTTGGTTTGCCGCAGCCATGCCACAAGATCCAGACAAAGCTAAAACTACCGCTGAAAACAGGCCCAACTGCCTCTTTCCTTAATCAAGGCAAATGAAAGGCTGTCTGACAGGGTTTGAAGTCAAGATCATGACTAGATCTAGACCCACCTGTTAGCAGTCAGACCCCTCCTCTCACAGAGGGGCAGTTTATAGCTTAGAGAGGCAGAAACACCTGTCTTAAAAACATCACCTCAAAAGTCACAGTGCAAGGCACTGCCTGGCCTAAAATGGAACAAAATGGATGCCAACCAGGTAAGAACCTGGGAAAGTATTTTGGAAGGTGAGTCAGAATGTCTGACTGGCTAATGCCCCCCCACACACCCCAGAGAGATGCATAACTATAGGACAATGGGTCTCCCAAAACCTATTGGTTCACCCTTGGACTAATCTCATCAAGCCTGACCTTACTTCCTCTGCACCCACTTACCCTAATTAAGCAACACTTAATCAACTCTCAGTTCTCTTCACTAAACCCATTAGCTCTCCCATCTGGAGTTTGCAAGGTCATCAAGCCTCTCCCCAAAAGCCCATCAAGTTACTGTTTTTTGGGTGAATATGTAAGCTTGCCCTAGGGTACATTTTGCCCTATATCAAGAGCACTTAGCCACCAGTGCAGTGTGTGTGTGTTTGGTCTTCTCTCCTTCTCTCCCTGAAATACTGGTCATTTTGCTGCTGCCTCAGCAGACCTCTTCCCTCCAAGACTGGTAATTATAGCCAGTGTTCCCTCTAAGCTGAGTTAGTGTGAGCTGGCTCACAGTTTTTTAGACTCCAGCTCACACATTTTTGCCTTAGGTCAGGAAAGCTGGCCCCAGAGCAAACTGATTGATGCAGGAGCCCAACTGCTCGCTCACCACTTTAACGCCAGTAGCTCACAAAGTAGAATTTTTGCTCACAAGACTCCACAGCTTAGACGGAACATTGATTATAGCCCCTCCAATGAAATCACTCTTCCCCTACCCACCCTGCCTTTCTTTAGTTAGCTCTGTGGGTGTATTTATTGTCTGTGTAGTTTAATTTCTATTCTTTCTCTTTTAATAAAAACCTTTTCCAGTTCAACATCTGCCTGGTTTATTTGGGGAGTTCTCTTATGAGAAAAATCCCCATAAACATAGGTGGAGAATCCCAGGTACCCCCTCTTGCTCCTTTAAGTTAATTCTCCCAGCTATTTAGGAGAACGCCTCTTTGGGTAACATGCCAGCCTCTAGATAGGTGCAAGCCAAAGAGAAAGATCGTGAGATGGAAGTTGAAAGGAAGCAAACAACCGTGATGTGTAGTGCAAAAAAAAAAAAAAGTTCTTCACCAACTTGTAAATTGGTGCATGCATATTACATCTCGTTTCATGGGTTGCGTTGAAATACCTATATAGTTTGAGGGATTTGATTAATGTGACCATGAGATATGACTAGAATGTTTGCCAAATGGATTGACATTATATAGGTATTTCAACGCCATCCACTTTGATAAAGGCATACACAAAACGAGATGTAATATGCATGGTTTGTTGGTGTTGATGGCGTTTGAATTGCTTCCAGGAAACGGAATACTGAGAAAAGAATTTACAAGTTGGTGAAGGATGTTGGCACTATACATCACGGTTGTTTGCTTCCTTACAGCCTCCAGGTGAGGCCTGGAGTTCTCCCAGAATTACAATAACTGATCTCTAGACTACAGGATCAGTTCCCCTGGAGGAAATAGCAGCAGTGGAGGGTGAACTCTACGGCATCACATCTCCGCTAAACTCTTTCTCTGCTCTCCACAGGATCTGCCCCAAATCTCCAGGGATTTCCATAACCAAAGTCTCCCAAGAGACTCTTTTGGACGTGGATGCAACATGTACATCAGACACTGAACTGCTGACAATGCCTGGAAACCTAACCTCTGACTGAATGACACTGGGCTTCTGAAACCTCCTCAGGCTCACACCTTGAATAAAACTTTGTTGGTCTTAAAGGTGCCACTGGACTCTAACTTTCTTCTCCTCTGGCCTTGTTATCTTTGGAAATTGGACAGATGCTGTAACCTGACACCAGCAGTTTGCACCCACCACTTAGTAGCAGTATGGAAGGTGTAGCTTCATCCCTGGCAGACTTGGCTGCTCAGAACCATGCACTCCAAGTTCAGGTACAGCAACTGAGAAATGCTTCGGATACACTTCAGCAACAAGCGGCTGGCACTGCTGCAGTCCTTGATACTTCATGACCCCACTGACTCTTCCAGCACCATGTGCTGAGTTCCAGGACATCTGTGAAGAAAAGGGGGCAGAATGGCTTTCCCCACATTGGCCTTATTACTGTGTAATCAACTTAGTGCCAGGTGCACCCTTGCCCCCCGGGGGGCTCATCACTGGTGGGCTGGCAATCCTAACGGCCCATCTTCTACTAAATACTGCCTTAGGTAGCCACCCACAGGCAGAAATAAAAAAGATGGCCCTGAGATCCTTAGTGATAAAGAACTAACTCATCTTATCATTAAGGAAAGAATATGTCAAAAAGAAGAGGGTGGCAGACAGTGTCCCATAATGTAATCGTTACTCAGGGTCATGTGCAACTTTTGGTTGAGGGGAGAAGGAGACTGCAGTCTGTCACTCTAAACACTTAATGTTTTACCTGTTCCCACTCCCAATTTCATAGAACTCTTCTCTATGGAGTTGGAAGGGGCTACGGGGTCATCTAGTCCACCCCCTGCACAATGCAGGAATTTCACAACTACCTCCCTTCCACACCCCCAGTGACCCCCTGCTCCATGCCCGGAAACAAAACAAACAAAAGAACCTCAAGGATCCCTGGCCAAACTGGCCTGGAGAACAATTGCTTCCTGACCCCAAAGTGGTGATCAGCATTTCCCTTGGCATGTAAGAAAGGGTCACAAGAACTAAGCACTGATGCAACCCTGCCCACCCTCCCTCTCATGATCTGCCTAAGTTCACAGAATCAGCATTGCTGTCAGATGGCCATCTATCCTCTGCTTAAAAACCTCCAAAGAAGGAGAGCCCACCACCTCCCAGGGAAGCCTGTTCCACTAAGGAACTGCTCTGTCAGGAAGTTCCTCCTAATGTTTAGCCGTAACATCTTTTGATTTAATTTCAATCCAGTGGTTCTGGTCCAACCTTTGGAGGCAACAGAAAACAACTCCACATCATCCTCTATATGACAGCCTTTCAAGTGCTTGAAGATGGTTATCATATCACCTCTCAGCTGTCTCCTCTCCAGGCTAAACATATCCAGCTCCTTCAACCATTCTTCATAGGACTTGATCTCCAGACCCCTCACTATCTTCACTGCCCTCCTCTGGACACATTCCAGCTTGTCTATAGCCTTCTTAAATTGTGGTGCCCAAAACTGAACACAATACGCTAGGTGAGGTGTAACTAGGGGTGCCAGACCCCCCCCCCAGTTCCACAAGGGTTTCCTAATTGGAGGGGCTCTTTCCTAATTGGGGGGGAAGCCCCAGCTCCAAGAGGGGCCACCCAGCCTTCCCCCCTTCCCAGCAGTGTTTAAAGCCCTTTAAGCGCTGCTGGAGAGAGGTGGGGGCCACATGGCTACACTCCAAGCCCTGAATTCAGGGCTCAGAGCGCAGCAGCTCATGCAGCCTCCCCTTCCCAGCAGCATTTAAAGACACCTTTAAACACTGCTAGGGAGAGGCGGGGGCCATTGCTCCCCAATGTGATGACATCGCTTTTGTGTGACATCATCATGTCGGGGACATCCCCACCCCCAGTAATGCCCCCCAAAGTCCCCCACTGGGGACTCTGAGGGACCTGGCAACCCTAGGTTTAATGAGAACAGAGTAAAGCAATACCATCATTTCACATGATCCAGATACTATACTTCTGTTGATACAGCCCAAAATCGTATTTGCCTTTTTAGCTACTGTATCATATCGCTGATTCATGTTCAGTGTATGGTCTATTAAGACCCCTAGATCCTATTTGCACATACTACTGCCAAGAAAAGTCCTCCCCATCCTATAATTATGCGTTTGATTTTTCCTACCTAAATGCAGAGCTTTACATTTATCTCAGTTGAAATTCATTTTATTTGTTTTAGCCCAGTTTTCCAGAGTAAAGTCAAAAAGTAAAGTCTAAAGGCATATCTCCCACTCATTTCAATTGGAACTGAGCAGGAAAACTTCTCAGTAGATTGTACCTCAAGGTTTAAAGTCACCAGACCTAAACCCTAGATGTTCTAACCTCGTGGTTCTTAGCACATAATCTACCATCAACAATATATAATTATCAAAGAGCCTCAGCCACAAGTTAAAAATTAGGATATGCAAATGCCTCAGACGAGACAAGTTATATTTATGATGTATGCATAAAGTACACAGAACTCAAGCCTACATTCAATGGGACCCCTGTGCTTGATGGCCATCAGCCATCTCCTTGATGTTACATCTCCAGGAATTTCCCAACCTGGACTTGGCAACCCTACAAACAAGTAAAGAAGATCAAAAACAGAGGTCTGGTATGTTTAATAGATGTGCAGAAAAAATAATTTCAGCAGGCATAACTTTCCTTAGTTCTGCATGAAACTCCACAACACCTGCCAAATTTAAAACAGTTTTTTTAAAAAATGTCTGAAATAGCAAACATCCCACATCTGCAATACAGGGATAATACAGTTGATACAGGTGAACTCAAGGCTCCATGCACGTCTTCTTGTCAAGTTCTGGATGGTTTCAGTCCACTCAGTCTAGAGGAGGTTGATAAATTACTCTTAACTGTTTGCCCTACCACCTGCAGCCTTGATCCGTGTCTGCCGTGGCTAATTAAAGATGGCTGCGACGGGCTAAGAGGTCACCTAAGGGAAATTATGAACAAGTCCCTCTCTGGAGGGCTGTTCCCTGGGGCACTCAAGGAGGTGGAGGTATGCCCTCTCTTAAAAAGAACCATCCCTGGACTCGGCTGAATTGGCTAGCTATCTGACGGTGTCCAACATGCCCTATTTGGGCAAATTAATTGAGAGGGCAGTAGCAATTCAGTTGCAGGGTTTTTTGGATGACACCTCTGTATTAGATCCCTTCCAGTCCAGCTTCCAACCAGGCCATGGGATGGAGATGGCACTGGTCACCCTCACAGATGACCTCCGGAGACATTTGGATCAGGGTGGGATGGTGGTGTTGGTGTTGTTGGACCTGTTGGCGGCATTCAACATGGTCGACCACCAACTATTGATCCACCGCCTTGCCAACATTGGGATCCAGGGTCAGCCTTGCAGTGGCTTACCTCATTCCTTCAGAGTCGGGGACAGAGGGTGGCCATTGGGGAACAGCTGTCCTGAAGCCATCCGCTAGTTTGCAAAGTGCCCCAGGGAGCGGTGCTTTTCCTGATGTTATTTAACATCTATATGCGCCCCCTTGCCCAGATTGCCCAGAAGCATGGGCTGGGGTGTCACCAATATGCAGATGACACCCAGCTCTATCCGTTGTTGGGATCTGGCATCGAAAGCGGTGGCTGGTTGGCTTAGACTGAGCCGACAAAGACAGAGGTCCTGTGCCTGAGTTGGAGTGGTCCGAGGGTAGAGATCCCACTCCCGACCTTCGATGGGGTGCCATTGGTGCCAGCACCGAAGGTTAGGAGTTTGGGAGTGCTCCTGGATGCCTCCTTAACAATGGAGGCCCAGGTAGTAGTCACTGCAAAGTCAGCCTTTTACCATCTCCGATCAACCAGTTGGTTCTCTTCCTTGAACACAATGACCTGGCAATGGTGATCCACGCAATGGTCACCTTGAGACTGGATTACTGTAATGCTCTCTACATGGAGCTGCCCTTGTCCCAAATCTGGAAGCTGCAGCTGGTGCAGAATGCGGCAGCCAGGCTGTTGCCGGGCCTCCCTATGCGGGAGCACATGCAGTCTGCACTAAAGGCACTGCACTGGGTGCCTATAGCATACCAAATTTGGTTCAAGATATTGGTTCTTACCTTTAAAGCCCTATATGGTCAGGGGCCTACATAACTAAGGGACCGCCTTTCTCCACATTTTCCCCAGAGAGCACTACAATCGGGGTCCCAAAACCACTTGGCCCTACCGGGCCCCAGAGAAACCAGGCTGGCTGTGACAAGGGCCAGGCCTTTTTCAGTAGCGGGTCCACACTGGTGGAATGAGCTCCCGGAGAACATCAGGGCTTTGCGGGACCTCTCACAATTCCGCAGGGCCTGCAAGGCGGAGCGCTTCCACCAGACCTTCGATTAGGGAGCTGCATCCAAGAAACTGTAGCCCTGGCCCAACACTAGCATCATTGTCAATAGTCAGTTAACCCAGACTATGCTATTAGCTGGCTTTTGTTTGAAGATGCTGCTAAGTCCACCGTCTGATATAGACTAGCACTTTATATTTTATAATATTTTATAATTGTACTGCTTTGGTTTTATTCAATTCTGTTTTAATTGTTTTATATTTTATGTGATTTTATAGTACTTCAGCCAAAGAGTGATTAACACTTGGAATTCACTGCTACAGGGGGTGGTGGCAGCTACAAGCATGGACAGCTTCAAGAGGGAATTAGATAAATATATGGAGCAGAGGTCCATCAGTGGCTATTAGCCACAAGGTACAACCACAAGTGATGCACTGTATTCTTGGTGCTTGGGGGTGGCAACAGTGGGAGGGCTTCTAGTATCCTGGCCCCACTGGTGGACCTCCTGATGGCACCTGGTATTTTTGGCCACTGTGTGACAGAGTGTTGGACTAGATGGGCCATTGGCCTGATCCAACACAGGCTTCTCTTATGTTCTTATGTGAGCCGCCCTGAGCCTGCCTTGGCGGGGAGGGTGGGATATACATTAAACAAATAAATAAAAAAATAATACTACCCTATTTTACAGAGCTCATGTAAGGATTACAAATAAAACAATGTCTGCACATTGAAAAAGCCATATAATGTAAATAATTACCACTAATCACTCTATCCTGTCTCTTCCCTCTTGTTATTAGTAGTCTGTATCGTTGTATAAGCCGGCACATTTATCTGCAGTGTTTTATTTAAACTTTGATCATACAGAACCTATAAAAGACTGCCTTTTCATTACTGAATTTACTTTAATGGGGTTTTGATCTTGTTCCCAGATTTTTTTAAATTTCTACACTTGCCCGCTGCTTCAATTTGAATAATATTATGTAATAATAAATCAAAACATCACGAGCAGGAACTAGTATGAAACAACATCATGATTTTCATTATCTCCCTCAAAATTCAGTCCCTAATACCAATATATCTAAAGACTAAAAATAAACTGGATAAAACAAAAAGTCAGGAGCTGAGTAGGCAGCTGTGGCTAGCCTGATGCCACCTTGTAACCCTTCCCTATACCACTATATCACAAATGCTGTTATGTTTTAAGACCAGGTACCTTGTGTGTACATACCTGTCAAGGTCTTCAGTTGACTTTATTTTACATTATTAAAGTTTTGCATTGGGCATCCTTACACTACCCACTTAAATTGGTTTAATATCAATTACCTTCGTCAAGGAACTCTGAGAAC
Organism: Gekko gecko; assembly: GCA_029375565.1. NCBI lineage: Eukaryota > Metazoa > Chordata > Lepidosauria > Squamata > Gekkonidae > Gekko > Gekko gecko. Next base: position 69,820,458 of record JAPDNY010000003.1, on the reverse strand, counting down.
AGTAGTACTGGCAAGGGGGGCTAGGGATTCTTAAAAGAGGATGCTTACTACAGACACTCCTCAACGAACAATAGTTTCCAGCATCTTTTTTTGGGAGGAAATCATAACATGGAATAAATCCAGGGCTATTTTGGGGCAGGAACACACAGGAATGAAGTTCCAGCTGGCTCCTGAGTTGGCCATGCCCATCAGGAATTAATTAGCATAAAAGGCCACACCCAACAGCAGAAACTTGTTAGGATTGGCTACATTAGGGCTGTGTGGCCTAACATGCAAAGGAGTTCCTGCTACAAAAAAAAAGCCCTAGGTTTTGACAACGAACAAGGTAAACAGAATAAACAGCAAAAGGTGGGTGTGGCTGGATGACCATATTTCTCGTAACATGGGGATGTGGCCTAATATGCAAATGAGTTTCTGCTGTTGGGTGTGGCCTATTATGCTAATGAGTTCCTGGTGGGCTTTTTCTACAAAAAAGGCCTTGAATAAAACCAACATGAGTTTGTAGATATAACCAAAGTATTGGTGACCAGATATAAAAGCCTTCATGGCCTCTGTGGGACTGACTCTCCACCTATGCTCCGCCATGACAAGTTTGTTCATCGGATCATGGCCTTGTACAGGTGCCATCCTGTAATCAACAACTGCCCACACATGTATTTTCTCTGTTCTCAGGAAGGCTGCCACTCTCCTGGCTTCCCACAAACTATGCAAAACTGAACGATTCACAAGGACTTTTTTACACAGGTAATGGAGCTGTACTGTAACTAGGGTTGCCAGGCCAATGAGCAGGAGGCTGGGGGGTGGGGACATGAGAGGACATGTGACATCAATGGGATCACTGATGTCACTATGCCATTTCCAGGTAACCACACAGTTTCCATCAATGTTTAGAACTACCCATTATCACTTTTTGATTGTACATAGAAGTGACATACCGACACAGAGGTTGTTGGCGGGTTGTTGTTGTTTTTTAAATTTCCCATCGCCACTTGGAGCAGGGGCAGGCAATTGCATGGATCAGTAGGAGGCCTTCTGCAAGAGGCCTGGCAACCATAATTGTAACAAAATGGTTCTGAAAGATGTTTGGGTATAGGGACAGGGACTGTATTTGTATAGTACTTTCAAGTGTTCTACTTAATCAACCTGCTGTAGTCCTAACATTGTAACAGGTATGCTGAAATATGAACACAGAGATGCATTAGCTAAATAGGAGAAAATAAAGAAAAGATAGGAACAACACACTGAAGAACTATACAAAAGAGATGAAAGGATAACAGATTCCTTCCAAGAAGAATCTTTTGAAGAAGAATCTATAGTTTTGGAAAGTGAAGTGAAAGCAGCACTCAAAGCACTTGGTAGATGGGATATCAACAGAGCTTATTCCAAGCCATAGAAACAGAGCCCATCAAAATCTTAACAAGATGATGCCAACAAATATGGAAAACAAAACAATGGCCCACAGATTGGAAATGTTCAATTTACATTCCAGTTCCAAAAAAGGAGATGTCAAAGACTGCAGCAGCTATCAGATCATTGCATTAATTTCTCATGCAAGTATTCAAAAACTTACAACAAAGACTGTTACCATACATGGAAGGAGAAATGTCAGTTCTTCAAGATGGAATCAGAAAAGGAAGAGACACCAGAGATCATATTGCAAATTTATGTTGGTTACTGGAGCATATGAGGGAATTTCAGAAGAAAATCAGCTTGAGTTTCACAGCAAAGCTTGTGACTGTGTGGATCATGAAAAGCTGTGCCTGGTTTGAAAAGAAATGGCTGTGCCACAGCATCTGATTGTTTTGATGCGCAACCTGTACTCCAGGCTACTGTTACGACAGAATATGGAGAAACAGAATGGTTTTCAGTTGGCAAAGGTGTCAGACATGAATGTATCTGATCTTCCTGTCTCTTCAATATACAAGCAGAACGTATTATAAGGGAAAATGTATTAGATTTACATGAAAGTAGAGTGAAAATTGGTGGAAAGAACATTTTAACAATTTGAGATATTCAGATGACACCACATTATTGGAACATAATAGTGAAGACTTGAAAGGACTACTGATGAAAGTTAAAGCAGAAAGTGCCAAAGCAGGATTACAGCTGAACATCAAGAAGACAAAAGTAATAACTACTGTGGAACTGCACAATTCTAAGGCTAACAATGAAGAAAAAGAAATGGTTCAAGATTTTCTATTCCTTGGTTCCATCATCAACCCAAAGGCAGACAGCAACCAAGAAATCAGAAGGAGATTGAGACTGGGAAGGGCAGCTCAGAAGGAGCTAGATTCTTAAGTGTAGGGATATGTTGCTGGTGACCAAGATAAAGTTAATTCATGCCACAGGATTCCTCTTTACTATGTATGGGTATGAAATTTGAACAATGAAGAAAACTGACAGGAAGAAAGTTGATTCCTTTGAAATATGGTGTAGGAGGAGAGTTTCACAGATGCCATGGACTTCCAAAAAGACAAATAACTGGGTTGTAGATCAAACCAAGCTTGATCTCTTCTAGAAGCTAAAATGACTAAACTGAGGTTATCATACTGTGGTCATATTATGAGAAGACAAGAGTCCCTGGAAAAGACAATAAAGCTAGAAAAAGTTGAAGGAAAAAGGAAAAAGAGGAAAACCCGACATGAGATGGATTGACTCAATAAAGCAAGCCACAGCCCTCAGTTTGAAAGATCTCAGCAAGGCTGCTAATGAATGGACATTTTGGAGGACATTAATTCATAGGGTTGCCCTAAATAGAGAGCCAGTTTGGTGCAGTGGTTAAGTGTGCAGACTCTAATCTGGGAAAACCAGGTTTGGTTCCCCACTCCTCCACTTGAAGCTGCTGGATGACCTTGGGCAAGCCATAGTTCTGTCAGAGCTGTCCTTGAAAGAGCAGTTCTTGAAAGAGCAGTTCTTGAAAGAGCTCCCTCAGCCCCACCTTCTTCACAGGGTGTCTGTTGTGGGGAGGGGAAGGGAAAGGAGTTTGTAAGCCGCTCTGACTCCCAAGTGAAGGGCGGGATATAAATCTAATTTCTTCTTCTTCTTCGAAGTCAAAAGTGACTTGATGGTACTTAACACACACAATCCTAACAACACCCTATAAAGTAGCACTCATCTGACTATTAATCTTCCATTACTGTGGACAGGGAAAGGGTGAGGCTCAAAGAGAGAGGCTTGGTTAATGCCAACTAGTGAGATCATGGCAGAGGTGAAATTCGAACCAGAGATTTTCCAGTTTGCAGCTCAGCCACTAAGCTATATTTTTTTCTAATGTGCTTAATTTCTCCTCCACATTTCTCCACATGGGGACACAAAGCAACTTACATTGTTCTCAGCTCCGTCATTTTATCCTCACATCAACCCTATAAAATAGATTAAACTGAGAGAGTGGGACTGGTCCAGGGTCACCCAGGAGTTTAAATGGCAGAGTGGGGATTCAAACCTGGTACTCCCATATCCTAGTCCAACACTCTACCCACTATACCACATTGGCTCTCACATAACATTGGCTTTACCAGTTTCCAATAGGATGCCTTCAAGAGAATATGCACTTTATTTATGGAACTAATTGCTACAAAACGTAGTAATCTCTACCAGTTTTAATGATGGATTAATCCCAGTCTTAAAGGCTGGAGTTGTCAATCATTATTATCCATGACTGCTAAAAATGGAACTACCATATAATACTAGGCAGTTTACTAGATGTCAGGGAAGAACAACAACAATGGAATGGCTATCATCATGACATACTTGTGAAATTCCCAAGGACAGCCAGTTGGTGACAGTGGTAAACACTGTGCTGCATTCAAGCAAGGCAATTCTTATGTCAGGCAATTCTTTGCTAAGTCTTTGGGTTACAGTCTAAAGCAAGAGGAAAGGACACTACATTCTCTCATAGTCAAAGAGAAAGATATAGTCTAATCTAATCCCTTCTGTTTGTTAACTTTTGCCACCTCATTGGTTTTCAAGCAATCAAACCAAATAATTAACATCTTAAAGACTCTATTTCATCCTGGGACTCTAGTGGCACTCTACCCTTTAACTGGTTTTACTGCTAAAAAAAATTAAACCATTCGTTTCTAAATATTAATCCTGCCTCTTAGTAGCAAGGTCACCAGATGAATCAGCTAATAGCTAACTGTAATAGGAACACGGCAGTAAGCCAATTTCTGACTATATAAGATATGCTAAATCTTCAACATCTTTCCATTTTCATATATCATTTCCATTGTTTGAACAACCAATACTATCATGCTCCACAATAAGGTAATTAGTTGCAGTAATAATTTCTTCTAAAAGTGCCTAATTTAATGGGCAACAAAGAAAATGTATGGTTAATGTTTTCAAACCTAATTTTGTCCCCATCGTCCTTTGCACTAAGACTGTTTTCTAGACAATAACTTCTAAGAGGTATTGTGAGTAAAATGACAATGCCTAGCAACTGGCATAAGCTGGCAGTGGTAGTAGAGCTTTTGAAGTATGATTTACCTCTACCTGATTTCTAGGAGGATGTTTCTATCAGCTCCTTACACTAGCTTAAGGAAAAGTGGTGTGGGGGGAGAAAACAGGACGGTACTCTTCATTATTGTCATAGCCGTGGATGTGCATGAGTTGACAGAGCCTGCAGAAACCACAGCTGGCCCCTCTGAAGCAGCAAAGGAGGATAGCTGGCAAGTGTCTGCAACAATAGTCTTCACACCTGGTTCAGATAAGAAGGAAGAACTGCAAGCTGAAAGTCCTCCTCCTGACTCACCCCCACGTGTGACTCGTTTAAGGGAGCGACTGTGGCAAAACTTAGCAACCAGGTGAAGAGAGGCCAGGCTACAGGGGAGATGCTCAGTTAGCCCAGAGTTCTAACAGGAGCCTGGGCGATCATGCAGCTGGCTAATTGGTAGCAGCATTTAACCCCACACTCTGGGCAGTACTCTTCGTGGAAGCAACAAGTCAACTTTGTGCTGCTAACAACCACTTCAGCTTGGCTCTTATACCTAGACCTTTAGACTTGGTGCTATGTTCCTGGCTCCTGACCTTGGCTTGGCTTTGGACTATGCTTCTGGTTAGTGATTTTGGACTTGGCTCTGTATTTCTGGCTCCTGACCCCAACTTGGCTTTGGACTTTGCACGGTCTTCTTGGCTCCTGACCTTGGCCTGTTCTGGAGTCCCTTTGACTGGCACCCCAGCCTGTGATAATTATATTAATATCCCACTTTATAGTCTGTGAGATAGTAGGCCCTGCTCTAGTGCTGAGGCATCCCAGCTCCAGTGACAAAGTGTTTGGAACAAGGGAACAGACAGGTAAGTTTAGGAGATAAGCAAAGAGAGGGTAAGTGGTATTAGACAGACAGATGATAGATTGAGACCTAAGTTTTAATATAAAATTCTATCAAGATTGGCTAAGTGAAAAGGGTTAAAATAGCGAAGAGGACAAATAGTTAAAAATACCTTTAGGCAGGGGTCATTTAAAGCCGGAATGAGCAGGAACGGTATTCTGGGAGTAGCAACATTTCACCCCCTACTGTGCAAGCAAACATATTCTCTCCCTTCCCTTTGCTCCTCCCCTGGGGCAACCAGTGCCAGCCAAAACTTTCCTTAAATCTGAGAGCAGCTTGCTCTGTATTCTTCCTCTGGTGTTGCAGTTTCCTCTCTCCAGTGTCTCCTATTTCTTGTTTGGGAGAGGAGAGAATGCAAGCCTTCCTTTGATTGGCTGAGGGCTCCTCCCCTCCTCTGGGGAGGGAAGGGGAGGGAAACAGTCGGGGGGGGGAATGGAGCCAGTAACTCTTTTAGGAAGACTACTAACAACTTCTTCCTCCAGGTAAGGTTTGTTTGCTTGCAGACTTCTTCTTTTTTTTTTTTTTTTTTGGGGGGGAGCTAAAGACAGCATGCTAGAGAGAGAGGGTGAGAGTCAGTGCCAGTAATATTTTCTTCCCAACTGATTTTGCCTACAGACTTCTTTGGGTATGTGTGCTAAAGAGAGCATGCCAGAGAGAGAGAGAGATGGATGCCCTTTTGCATTTCTAACAGATGGGGGGAACTTAACAGTACAGCTTGCATTCCTTATTAGTGAAAGGGAGCAAGAGTCCGGCAGCAGCTTAAAGACAAACAAAGTTCCTGTCAGGGTAGGAGCTTTCATGAGTCACTGCTCACTTCTTCATATACAGCTAGAATGTGAGTCCATCTGTCCTTATATCTTGAAGAGTGAAGTGAGTTCAGATGCCAAATGACAACAGCAGGCATTGGTAAAGAGAGAAGAAACCTAGGTCTCAATTCAGTCCAAGAGTTTGCATTGTCTTGAGCTTCATTATCAGTTGCAATTCAGCAGTCTCTGTTTCTAATCTCCCTTTGAAATCCCTTTGTTAGAGAACTGCTACTCTTAGATCAGCAACTGAATGTCCTGGAAGGTTAAAATGTCCCTCCACTGGCTTTTGAATGTTGTGGTTTGTAATAGCAGTAGAAAAAGTAAGAGTCCAGTAGTAGAGACACTTTAAAATTTCTTTTTGCCCTGTGTGCAGCCCAGAAAGAACAATGGCAAGAAATGTACACTGTGTACATGTTCATGCCCTTCATTTTGCTGTTATTTGCTCTTCACTTTGCTGTTACTTAAAATGGTGTGGTATAGTTTCAAAAGGATAACTAGCATGGATAAAAGGAATGACAGGGTTGCCCATTGGAAACAATGGGAGAGGCTTGAAGGCCCATTGGAGATAATGGAAGCCAGGAATGCCAATTGTCTTGCATAGGCTCCACTGAAATACACTGCAACACAAAGTTGCAAAGAAAATGTGGAATGGTTTTTCCATTAAGGTCTTTGGGCCTAGATAGGTTACTCTGGGACTGGAACAACCCTTTTATCATTCTAGTTGCCCTTCTCTGCACTTTTTCCAGAGAGAATGACAGCCCCAGAGTGGAATGATGATCCCTAGCAATAGAATCTGTGCTGTGGGACTAGAATGACAGGTCACAGAGTAGAATAACAGGACAGCTGCTGGGAATAGGCTCAGTGCTCTGGGACTTGTACTCACATGTAGGATATGAGTTTGAAGTGAGAAGAAGATTGCTGCTTCTCCTGTCTCATCATTAATTGTAGAGATGTTGATTTTATAATAAATGTTTGTTATATTGAAACCAATTAACATCTTGACTATTGTCTTTGTGCTTTTGAAGCAGTATTTCTCCAGGTAGACTCACCAGCTCTGAGTTGGGAAATATCTAAAGATTTTTGGGGTGGAGCCTGAGCAGTGGGTGTTGCCTTCTGTCACACTTCTGATGATGTCAGGGGTGTGGCACATGCAAATAAGTTATGCTAATGAGCTCCTGCACCTCTTTTTCTATGAAATGACCCCTGCCTTTAGGTATCAACATTTTGTAACATTTCAGTGCTGTAGCTGCTCAGACTGCTCAGGTGTAGCTAAGTTTAGTTCTAAACAAGCTCAGAGGTTCTTGGCTAGTTTTACTGCAGCACGGGAAGGGTTAAACAGAGGGTCAAACAAAGGACATGGATTAAAACTGAGGACACAGGGCTATTTTACAGTCTAATATCACTTTGAAACTTTTTTACACCTATAGATTAAAGTACTAGTACCACAGGCTAGGGATAGTGAGTTCAGAGATAAGGCTAAATGTTAGTAACAGAAAAAGGAAAACAAAAAACAAGTAAAACAAACTGCAGCTAGGGTTTCAGTACAGCTAGGGCTTAAATCTGGGGAGGGGCCAATTTTAAACTAAATTTAAAATTTTAAGCTAATTCTCACATTCTTTAAAGAAGGGTTTTTCCCCTACAAGAAAACAAGCAATTAGATAGCTCCTGCAACCACTGAGGCTATTCAGCTAGAGTCCCCTTTAATACAAATCTAGAAGAGCTAAATTAACATTTGAAATTAAATTAGCATTTAATTAGCATATGAAGTAAAAGCCTGGGAAGGAAAGGAGCTGTTGTCTGAGCAGCTCCCTTTCATCAATGTCTATTTTAATCAACCGGAGGCTGACTCACTCATCCTTCTTTATTGGTTCGCTCCCAATCAGTGTGACTGGTTCCAGTGGGGTTCGGAGCTGTGGCCTAAGCTATTTATTTGGGGCTCCTATGAGCAGGTCTCAGCTCTGCAAAGTAGCTGGCTCCACTCTGGTGCTGAAGTGTCTCTGCTCCAGTGACAAAGTGTCTGGAACTAGGGAATAAACAGGCAAGTTTAACAGACATGTGAGTTCAGCAGCAGGGTGAGGAAGCCAGGGTGCTAGTGTCTCCACATCCCTAAAAGGGTAAGCACACTTTCCATGAACTGATTTACATAAATAGGAAATTTATTAAAAAGGGATTTTTTAAAAAGCAATTATAAAGGTAGAATGCCAGCAGTGGGTTGGGGGGCTATCCAATGTATTGCACTGAGTGCAACATGTATGACTATCTACCTGCCGGACAGAAGTCATGGGTGTGTGCTTGGTGCAACGAGCTCCTGGTTTTCGAGGAATGAATTCGCACCCTTGAGGCCAAAGTGGCTAATCTGGAAAAGCAGAGACAGTCTATTAGGCACTGTGAGGGGTAAGACTCTCAGGGACTTGTTGGATAAGTCCTACTCTGAGAATGGCAGCCCCACCACTTTCAGGGAGCATGAGGATCGATGGGGAACAGGCACTGTGCTGAAGAAAGAATGTTCCCACAGAAGGGATGCCTTCTACAGTTGGTGAATAGGTATCTTTTCACACCAAGGAACCATCTCTGGAGAGAGGGGGGCTCTTGGTGATTTGATCCTTAGTTAAGTAGATCTGTCTTCACTGTGGAAGATGAGAGGTGCTTCCCTGCTTCAGCACTGCTGATTTCAAGAAGGGTGTCAAAAGATCTGAGTCAGATTGAGGTGATAAGAGAGGAGGTCCTATGACTGATGGGTAAGTTAAAAGCTGACAAATCACCAGGCCCAGATAGCATACATCCAAGAGTTCTGAAAGAACTCAAATATGAACTTGTAGATCTCTTGACAAAAATATGCCATCTATCACTAAAATCTGGTTCTATTCCTGATTATTGGGAGGTAGCTAATGTAACCCCTATCTTTAAAAAAGGTTCCAGAGGAGATCAGGGAAATTACAGGCCAGTAAGTCTAATGTCGATACCAGGTAAGTTGGTGGAATCTGTTATTAAAGACAGAATTAGTAGGCACATTGATGAAAAAAGACTATTGAAGAAAAATCGGCATGGATTCTGTAAGGAAGATCTTGTTTCACTAACCTTTTAGAGTACTTTGAGGGGGTCAACAAACATGTGGACAAAGGTGATCCAGCAGATGTTGTTTACCTAGATTTCCAGAAAGCTTTTAATAAAGTTCCTTGTCAGAAGCTCCTAAATAAACTCACCAGTCATGGGATAAAAGGACAAGTCCTCTTGTGGATTAAAAACTGGTTAATTAGCAGGAAACAGAGTGAGTGTAAATGGGTAGTTTTCACAGTAGTAGGTGGTAAGCAGTGGGGAACCGCAGGGCTCGGTACTAGTTCTGGGGCTTTTTAACTTGTTCGTTAATGATTTGGAGTTGGGAGTAAGCAGTGAAGTGGCTAAGTTTATGGATGACACTAAAGTGTTCAGGGCAGTAAGAACCAGGGAGGACTATGAGGAGCTCCAGAGGGATCTGTCAAGGATGGGTGAGTGGGTTTCAACATGGCAAATGCGAAGTGATACACATTGGAGCAAAAAATCCTAACTATAAATATACATTGATGGGATCCTAAATGGTGGTAACTGACCAGGAGAGAGATCTTGGAGTCGTGGTAGATAACTCACTGAAGATGTCAACTCAGGTGTGTGACTGCAATGAAAAAGGCCAATGCTATGCTGGGAATTATTAGGAAGGGGACTGAAAACAAATCAGCCAGTATCATAATGTCCCTGTATAAATCTATGGTGTGGCCTCATTTGGAATACTGTGTACAGTTCTGGTCACTGCACCTCAAAAAAGATATAGCACTGGGAAAGGTGCAGAAAAGAGCAACTAAAATGATTAAGGGGACAGAACACCTTCCCTATGAAGAAAGGTTAAAGAAGTTAGGGCTCTTTAGCTTGGAGAAACAACGACTGAGGGGTGATGACAGAGGTTTACAAAATCATGCATGGGATAAAGAATACAAGAACTCAGGGGCACTCAATGAAATTAATGAGTAGTAAACAAAGAACAGATAAAAGGAAGTACTACTTCACCCAAAGAGTAGTTAACATGTGGAATTCACTGCCACATGAAGTGGCAGCAGCTATAAGCATAGAGGGGACTGGAAAACATACGAAGCAGAGGTCCATCAGTGGCTATTAGACACAAAGTACAGATGGAACGCTATGTCTGGAGCAGTGATGCTCTGTATTCTTGGTGCTTGGAGGGCAGCAGGGGGAGGGCTTCTGGAGTCCTGGACCTCCTGATGACACCTGGGTTTTGGCCACTGAATGACACAGAATGTTGGACTGGATGGGCCACTGGCCTGATCCAACATGGTTTCTCTTATGTTCTTATGGTTACAAAGACTTTTAGAGAGACTGTGAATGGTAAAAACAAAACTACATACACAATCAATAAAAAATACACATTACAACAGACTAAAACGGCCTGACTCCCCTTCCAAGGGTCTTCCCTTACATGACAGTGGTGCCACCTAAAGGTCACTACCAGGGCTCTTTTTGTAGCAGGAAGTCCTTTGCATATTAGGCCACACACCCCTAAGGTAGCCAATCCTCCAAGAGCTTACAGAGCTCTCCTTACAGAGGCTACTGTAAGCTCTTGGAGGATTGGCTACATTAGGGGTATGTCGCCTAATATGCAAAGGACTTCCTGCTACAAAAAGGGCCCTGGTCACTACACAAACTCCCATGACCACCACCCATTGTGCATTCCTGCAGGCTCTACTTCTCCAACTGGATATTCACTTATTCTGTCAGGCCTGACCTGCATGGCTTTAACAGATGAGGTTGTTTGTTCTTTCAGTATAGAAAAACACAATTATCCTATAATCTGTCATTAAATGGTCCAAACATACGTAAGCAGCTTCAGTGTGAAAAATGGTAGCTGTACACAGCATGGTACCTTAGGATTCACAGGCATGTATTTACATGCATGCACATTAGAGAAAAGATGTATCTACTCCCTACTCCAAAATTTATCTTCTGAAAGAAGAGGCTGAATCTTGAATAATGGTAATTGCAAGGAAGGTTTGGGGATAAGGCATCTGCTAAATACAAAAAGTTGGTTCAAAATAGGAAAAGTGATATCTTATGGACTAAAAAGGGACACCCCTTGCAAGAGGGATAGTTGAAGTATATGGATAAGACACTGGGGCTGGCTCTATACTTACTACAGCTGCAAAACAGGAATATTGTGGTTATTAATCCCAAAACTAAAACAATCACCAGGAATTTGCTGTTCTCTTCTACAGAACCCCATTTCAGTTAATATGTCATCTGTTGGGGTTGATATATAATTTACACCAGGGCTTTTTTTTGTAGAAAAAGCCCAGCAGGAACTCATTAGCATCCAACAGCAGGAACTCATTAGCACAATAGGCCACACCCATTAGTAGGAACTCATTAGCATATTAGGCCACACACACCGTGTTACCAGAAGTGTGGTCATCCAGCCACACCCACCTTTTGCTTCTTATTCTGTATACCTTGTTTGTTGACAAAACCCAGGGCTTTTTTTGTAGCAGGAACTCCTTTGCATGTTAGGCCACACACTCCTAATGCAACCAGTCCTAATGAGTTTCTGCTGTTGGGTGTGGCCTTTATGCTAATGAGTTCCTTGCTGGGCGTGGCCAATTTGGGAGCCAGCCGGAACTCCGTTCCTGTGCGTTCCTACCCAAAAATAGCCCTGATTTACACTGCAAACAATTTTACCTCCTGTCCACCACATGTATATATGTAATGCTTGAACAGTCTCTGGGAAAAGCACAAGGACACAATTTAGTCACGCATGGAGCCAGTGTGACTGGCTGCACGATCCTTGAGCACACATATTCCCAGTTTGTGTATAGGCAAATTTCTCCTCTCTAAACATTAACAGGAGGCACACTGCAGAAAAAACAGGTTTAGTTTTTAATTGTACAAGTGTATCAGGTTCTGAACTCTCACTACAAGCTGAAATGACTAAATTGAGGCTGTTGTACTTTGGTCACATTATGAGAAGACAAGAGTCATTGGGAAAGAACAATAATGCTAGGAAAAATTGAACACAGCATGAAAAGAGGAAGATTCAATAAGAGATGGATTGACTCAATCAAGGAACTGTAGCCTTCAATTTGCAAGACCTAAGCAAGGCTGTTAACAGGACATTTTGGAGGTCATTCATTCATAGGGTCAACTGATGGCACTTAACATACATACACACACACACACACACACATCGGATATTAAATAGGTAGGCCAAATATCTTTTATCGAATGTATGATTCCTTTACAAATAATGTGACTTAAATCACTGGCTCCATGTTATGCATCAAGACCATGGCTGGTTATCAATGGAAACCTTAAAGACAATATCAGAATTCCAGTGGAGCATTATAAGGCTGTATCAAAATACAATCCAATTAGGCAACTCTTGGAAGAAATATTCTAATTTTCTCCATCTATCATCATCCCTGATACTGCAGCTACTCAGGGTACGGACTTGTTTTAGAAATTATGTGGTTAAGCATTAGTATCACAGCTAAAAGTCAAAGAGTTACAAATGCTGTGGAAGTTGGTCAAAAGTCAGGTGGACACCACCAAGTAAGGCAAAACCAAATTCAATAGCTGCACTAGGTCAGACTAGAAAGACAATTTAGGCAACAAACCAGATTAGGAAATGCCAAATTTGCAAAAGGTGAGTTCTTGGAAGCTATTCTGCAGTGTGTCAAAAGTAGAAATGGGCACGAACCAGGAAAATGGAGGTTCATGAAGGTTTGTGGTTCATGGGGTCTCATGAACCATGAACCTCCATGAACCTTCCCATTTAATAAACTGGCTCATGGTTCGTGATGTGGCGTGGCTTGCAAAACATGGCCTTTAAATGGCTTTTGCAAGTCACGCAGCATGAGAGTGAAGTCACTTTCAGGTGACCTCACCACTTAGATGTCACTTGCACACCGCACGGCTTGCAAAAGCCATTTAAAGGGAATGTGCTCCCTTTAAATGGCTTTTGCGAGCCGTGCCACACATGAGTGTAGTCCAAGCCTGCAAAATAACAATTTCAGATTTCTTAATAATTTCAAATTTCTTAAGCAACTCACAAGTCAATTCAAAAGGTATTTAAATGCCTTCTGAATTCACTTGCAAATCGTGCTGCAGTGGCAGTGTGGCTTGTAAAAGTCATTTAAAGGGATCCCTTTAAATGGCTTTGCAAGCTGCACTGCTGACTCACAACTGATCTCAGAAGGCATTTAAATGCCTTCTTAATTCACTTGCTGAGTTGTGCTGCCATGGCAGCATGGCTTGGAGAAGGCATTTAAAGAGATCGTGGTCTCTTTAAATGCCTTCTCCAAGCCCCACTGCCAGCACCAGTGTGCCTGCCAACACAAACCGCGTGAATCTTGCAAAGCCATCTGGGACGGTTGTGGGGGGTTCGTGGCAGCAGAATAGCACAAAACTTGTGAACCGGGCCTAGTTCGTCATGAATTTAGGTTCATGAGCCAATTTGTGCCCCTCCCTAGTCAAAAGTATTCCCACACAGAGTACATTAGTCTATATGTATTTTTAATTATCTCAGATGTCAGTATGATGGAATACTGCCTTGAATAATCTCAAAAGCAAGAGAATTTCTGATATTTGACTTTGGTTATGTTGCAATTACTGGGTTTTAAAATTTTCACTACCAAATCTTTGTACAGAGGTGAGAAGCAGCAGAGAAAGAGAGGCTGTTATATCCCCTGACTGTTGTAGATGATTTATTTTTTATTGAGGAGCAAGGAATCATTAGTTAATTCAACACAGGAAGTCATTTATGGTCTCTTATCTAATCTCTGGAGTTATATAATCCAGTTCAGTTGATGCTCATAGGACCTAGCCTCCAGAAAAGCATAGTTAATTAAATTTCATCAACCTTGTGCTCAGAGCAATTCAACAGTCTTGGGAAAATTTTGTAAGAGGTCTAAGAAAGCAAAATTATCAATCCTTGATATTTGTGTTTTACTACACAAGGTGTTAAAGATGCCTAAATATTGTGTACTCCTTAAAAATGAAGAAAAACATTTCTTAATTTGGATTGGACAAATATTACAGCAAAGTGAAATTAGCTCTTTTTTCTGGGATTCCCGTTCTCCATGATGAGTCCTTATCTTTTCAGTGAAGGGTCCCACACATACAAGTGCTATAATATACTTGTTTTGACAGGATGAGGGTGTGTGGATAGAGGGCTCCCTTTCACAGTTTAAGAGACTCAAGCACAACGATTTATCAAAAGTCCCAACGATGTCATATATATTGGAGCAAGTACAATAAAAGGGTACAACACCTGAAGACACTATTGGAATGGGGGATTCTAAACGTGCTCCCTGTCCCTATCCCTGTCCCTCCCTCTCTCTCTCTCCTCCCCCCTCTTTTCCCTTTGCTATGTACAATATAAAGGATTTAATAGTTGATAAGGGAAAACTGACCACCTGGACGAATATAGTATAATCCTATTCAGATTGTACCATTCAGAATGTCAGGAGATTCTCTGTTTGGATGAAGTCCAGGGTTGAAGTGCCTTAGTGTGGAAAACAAATATATTAGAGGGAAGTTTGGGCTAGAATGTTTCTCCTGATATGTCAACTTTCCATAGCCAATGGCTTTTTTACATCAGGCAGCATTAAGATGGTGACACAATGATCTCCCTGAAGTCACCTAAATGGTACAGTCCGATTTGTTACTGGACTGTTTGTTAGTGTTTGAATCTGCTTCCGTGTCCACAGCCATCTTTTCTTGCAATAAGGAATTATTGGTCTATTGGTCAAACAAAATACAGTTTGTTGAATTCAGATGATTGGCTAACTCCTGTGGAGTGAAAGTGTTCCACAGTCATGCCTTGTTTTCAGAATTATGTCATCCGCTTCAGCATCAACTTCTCCCAATTTGCCTCCAAAAGTAGAGCAGCCGTTACAATTTATTTTCATCCAATTAACAAAAACTGACTACCAACAAAATGGCATCATAGTAAAAGACTGGTACTTTAGAGGACATCAAAAGTAATTCTTCCCCTTCCTTCTTATCTAGCAACTCAGTTTAAAAGAAGCCCAAGACACTTAGACTAACTACATGTAAACAACCCTATATCAATGATGTAGATAAGCCATTTCTGTATAAAGAATAAACACATCACAACCAAGGAAGCCACAGTCATAGTTATCCCTGTAATTACTTGGTCTGTAATATAGTCAGTGGGTTAACACATCCAGGCTTCCACTGACAGTATTTTCAGCATCTTAAATCTGTCTTCCATTCTCTCTAAAGTAGCAATTGTAGAAGCTGAACAAAACACTACAGGAAGTGTCAATTCAAGAACCATCAGCTGGAACATTACTAGAGATAAAAGGCTCTCCAGATCCCTTTGCATCTTGCTTATCTGTACAGACAAAGTGAGTACACAATAATATATAGTAAAGGTAAAGGTTCCCTTGCTTGAAAGCCAGTCGAATCCGACTCTAGGGTTGCGGTGCTCATCTCCGTTTCAAAGCCGAAGAGCCAGCGCTGTCCGAAGACGTTTCCGTGGTCATGTGGCCGGCATGACTAAACACCAAGGTGCACGGAACGCTGTTACCTTCCCACCGAAGTGGTACCTATTTATCTACTTGCAATTTCTTGCTTTCGAACTGCTAGGTTGGCAGGAGCTGGAACTAGAGACAGGAGCTCACCCTGTCGTGCGGCACCCGGGTCTCGAACTGCTGAACTACGGACCTTCCACAGCCTGCAGTTCAGCGTCTTAACCACTTGAGCCACCGCAGCTCCTCAATAATATATATGAACATATATATTCACAGGCTCTTACATTCATTCTGGTAGTTTTCTTTAATGACAAAAGTATGCCCATACTGGCAATTTTTGCTAAGGTTTGCACTGAAAGGTTTGAACATGTGATGATGCATTCTAATTTTTCTTCCAAGGGTCATGGCCAAAGGCCTTTTTACAACTTCAGTGCATATCACTGAACCTACATTTCTTGCTTGCTATGTTTTCATGAGCTGCTTCCTACATAACAGATTGTTATTGCACTAAAATCAGTTTTTGTTCTAACGTTTTAAAATTATTTGGAGAAAGAAGAAATCTGTGTGCCTAGGATACAACCACCCTTTTAAAAAGTCATTCAATTCCCATTGTGACAGACAAGCTTTCAAATAGACAAATGCCAGATGGAAAATGTGTCCATGCTTATTAAATATTTTAGGAATATAAAACAATGTCTTCAGTTTTAAAACATTCCCTGTAATATTTCCGTACATGAATCATGGCTTCTTTTAATAACAATTCCAATTATAAACTGGAAATGAAAGAGTGTGTGTGGGGGAAACTGAACAAACTTCTGAGGGTGGAAGAAGAGAACAGATGCTATTATAAATGCTAGAACACCTTTTAAACTGTGATTTAATATTTCTCTGAGAGAAGAAAAAAGATGTATTCTTTTCTGTCTCTAGAAGAAGAAGACAGAAGAGATTGGATTTATACACTGCCCTTCACTACCCAAGGGAGTCTCAGAGTGGCTTACAAACTCCTTTCCCTTCCCCTCCTCACAACAGACACCCCATGAGTAGTGTTCCCTCTAAGCTGAGTTAGTGTGAGCTAGCTCACAGTTTTTTAGCATCCAGCTCACACTTTTTGTCTTAGCTCGGAAGGACGGCTCCAGAGCAAACTAATGTATGCAGCAGCCAAATTGCTCACTCACAACTTTAATGCCGGTAGCTCACAAAATAGAATTTTGCACACAAGACTCCATAGCTTAGAGGGAGCATTGCCTGTGAGGTAGGTGGGACTGAGAGACCTCTGACAGAAACTGCTCTTTTTCAAGAACAGCTGTGCCAGAACTACGGCTTGCCCAAGGTCATCCAGCAGTTGCAAGTGGAGAAGTGGGGAATCAAACCCAGTTCTCCCAGATTAGAGTCCGTGCACTTAACCACTATACCAAACTGGCTCTCTAGTATTGTTGATAGCAAATGTGATACACACAGAAGCAACACAGTCCATGTATTGACCACTGGATGTCAGCTGGCCAACAGCTAAGGTGATGAAGCCCTCATGAGGTGAGTGAGTTGTAAGGTATGGTTGGAAGGCACATAATATAACAACCTTGCAGAAGTTAAGCAGGTAGGGTTGCCAAGTCTCCCCTGACCACTGGAGAGGGAAGGGGGGGTAAAGTAGCCAGATTCAGGTTGGGTAACACCTGAAGGGGATGGAGCCTGGGTGGGACAGGGATCTCGGTGGGGTACAATGCCATTGAGGCCATCCTCCAAAGTATCCATTTTCTCCAAGGGAACTGATCTCTGTAGTCTAGAGACCAGCTCTAATTCCAGGGGATCCCCAGGTCCCACCAGGAGGCTGGCATCCCTATAAGTAGGTCTTGGACTCATCTGTACTTGGACTAGAGATCTCTTGGGAACCTTATGCATGCCCACTTTAATCTCCATGATGGGAGAAAAGATTTACAGAATGTCAGGGGAAGTTGCTTGCAGAGGCAGTTCTTTTCTCAGCTTCCCACAGTAGCATCCTGTGCTGGGGACAACATGCCACATAGCAAGGCACTGCAGTGAGGAGGGGATATCGGGCAATGTTTTCCCTCTCACCCTCGTACAAGCAAAAAATGTTTTCCATCAACAGAACTGCAAGATGGGGGTGATTTCACCCCACTATCCTCCCACTTCCCCCATGCCTCAAAGTATTTTGTCTATGAGGCTGTTCAGTCCCCCACCATTAGCTTCTGAGGGGTCAAAGAGGGAACAGGAGCAAATCCATTCAGAAGGAAGTGGCCAAGAAATCAGAGTCCCTGTCCATGCAGTTTGGACTGGTAGGTAAATCCCCACTACCTTGCTACCCTTCTCCTTTTGCTATAATTCTATTGGTCAGTGGGGAAAATATTTATGGATTTAATTAGGGTTGCCAAATAGAGGGTGGGAAATTCCTGGAGCTTGGGGAGGGTGGGGTTTGAGGAGGGGAAGGAATGAGAAGAATATAATGCCACAACGTCCACCTTCCAAAACAGCCATTTTCCCAGGGGAACTGAACTCTGTCATCTGGATGTCATTGTGATTCTGGGAGATCTCCAGACTCCACCCGAAGGTTGTCAACCCTCACAAACATATATTGAGTTGCTTTCTTCCTGTACTGTCGGGGTCCCCAGACCTTTTTGAGCTTGAGGGCACCATTGGAATTTTGACACAGGGAGGTGGGGTGCAACTAAAAATGGCTGCTGCAGGAGGTGGATCCAGCTACAGAATGGCTGCCAGAAGAGGCAGAGCCAGCCACAAAAATTTGAGAGAGTGAAGCCACGCACAATTCTAATAGGAACTCTTAAACTTTTCGGGCAGAATCTCAGTTCAACAGAATGCTTTTAAAAATTAACATATTGCTCTAAAATGCTTTCTTGCATATGCACAGCTCATCTGCAGTCAAGATCCTTGTGCTGTGGTGACAGCTACTGCTGAAGCAACTTTTCGAACCTCCGCACAGCCAGTCATATCCCCGATGGCCAATCAGAAGCCCTGCTGAGCAAAAGCCCCACCTGGCACGGTCATTTGGCAGGCAGCAGGAAAGGTGTAGTCGGGCATTGTGCTGGGGACCTCTGCTGAAATATATGGGCCACTACAGATGAACATTCCCCCACACATTCTATTACATGCTTGCACCGAAGTACAGTAAAATACTCCTTACCATTGGGCCACATAACAGAGACAGCCAAGCTAGCTTTGAAGAAGAGATTTCATTCGGGGGTAGTTTGGTGATTCATAGGGCCCCAAGCGATTGATATTTAGATGTGGCAAATAGCATTCAATAATCTACACTAATCCTGTGATAATATATTCCCTCACAAATAAATTCATTCAAAAGTACACTCATAACAATCTGATAAAACCCATTGGCTTCAATAGGACACAATGTCAGAAGAGAACCAGCAAATTATCCTCTGTCAGATAAACAGAACAGTGTGTTGGATTCCTGAATGGAACCAAGGTCAGTAGGATTCACCCGGCCAATCTATCAAAGAGGAGAAACAAATCTCTCTGTAGAAATGCATTGAACTTCCTTATAGGGGCAAAAAATGTCTGGAACTGTCGAATTAAATCAATTTTATGTCCTGTGGAAGGGAAAGATGTGTGTGTGTGTGCCCATCCCCGCATGCTTGCAGATATAGGGTGTAGGTATCTTGGATTTAAAATGCTTATTACAGAGAACTCCAGCTGAATAAAACTTTCGTATTTATATAAGTTTATCTTTCCTCACAGCAAGAAGCTTCGAGGAATGTGTGGAAAGAAAACACTCTGAAACATTCGCTTTGTTCAAACGAATCTCTTACACTGATTCCATTTAATGGTTTCAAAAAGCACTGATAGAAGCTAGGGAAAAAGGTGGAGAGTTCTCTAGTCGAGAGAAGGGAATTACTGCATTTGTTCTGCAGAACCCAGCTTCTTTAGCAGCGCATGAAGAACTCCGTTTTCCACTAGTCCTTTTGAACAGTCAGCAAGCAACAGAACAAAGACGGAGTCCACAGGAATCTTTTAAGACCACCAAGGTTTTATTCAATGTATAACCTCGTGGGTGCACGCACAATTCTTCAGATACAATGAAATGGAAGTTACCAGTCCATCCATATAGGTAGCGGGTGGGCAGCAAATTAGCATACAGCATAATGAAGGTATTTAACAGATGTAGGGACCAACAGGAATAACAAGCTTAGATTACCATTTGTTTGGGTTTAATTCTGGAGGAAAACATAACGAAGGAGCTAAATATGTCAAAATTTGAGACTGATGAGCAGATGTATCCTTAACTGTGGAATGCTCTTACGCCTCCATGCATCTCCTCTCAAGCACGGAGGCGATCTTACAGCATCTTCTTCTTTGAAGTGGGTCCTTGCATCTGTTAAATATCTTTGTTGTATCTGAAGAAGTGTGTGTGCACATGAAAGCTTTTACCTTGAATAAAACTTTGCTGGTCTTAAAGGTGCCCCCACTGGACTGAAACTTTGTTCTGCTGTTTCGGACCAACACGGCTACCCGCCTGATTCATTCAGCAGGCAAGTTCCTTTATCCACTTCTGAGGGGCTCACAGAAGCTTGCACTAGTACACAGGGCCATTGCAGCTACTTGACATTAATTTATTTATCCTTACATTTATAGGGTCTCAGATTGGCTTACAATACTATTTTCAAACAAACAACATTATAAAATAAGAGTCTGGTGTTGTTGTTTTTTAAAGTACACAAATTTAAGATATGGTACCAGCTAGGCAAGAATAAAATCTTACTCTTATTACAGAAAATTTGTTGGAAGAGATGAATTTGTACCATCTGCGTAAAACTTCCTACACTACAAGCCTGGCTGATCACCTTTGGGAGACAGTTCCATCATCTGGGCACCACCACAGGGAAGCCGTCTCTTGATAGTGGGGGCACCCCAAACAATCTCTCTCTGCTTTATCTTAATTCATGGAAAGAAAACCAAACAACGCAACAACGTGAAAAATTGATTATGAAACAAACATTCAACAGACTTCAATATCTATTCATGTAAACAAAAATTCATATGATTGATTCATTCCATACATATTAATATAATTTCCAAAATTACAAAAAAAAAATTCCAAAACCACACTAATCCAGTAAAGTGTACAGTGCTAATGAGTTACAATGCTTGTTAAGCCATATTATAAACCATCTTTCTTAAGATGGTTACTGACGAATAATGATAGGATGGATGTTAGTTTTAATCTTCAAAGGTCTCAATAACTTTCAAGGACACCATCATTTGGTTCTCCAATGGAACCTGCCAGCCTTGGTATCCGTTTCCCACAAAGCTGCTTCAAGGCAGAACAGAACAAAGTCCTATGTATCCATCTCAAGCCGTATCACACAAAACATATCACACATATCACATCAAAGATCTGAATTGTGTGCCTGTAAGAAATTCTCTTATGAATGTCTTATGTCAGTGAATGACAGTGTCCTTCAAAGTTATTGAGACTTTTGAAGACAGAGGCCCCGGTCACACTGGGGGAAAAGGCACGGCTGAAGTGCGGCTTTTTGTACTGCTGGATGACTTTCAGAGTATGCAACGGTGCAGGAAAAAATAAAATTTCTTCAGCACAATCATTACCACTTGGTAAAGTCAAAGTTGAGTTCTAACATGTGTTTGGTTAAGCCTCGATGTGAATCTTTCTCCACCACTGCTCTAGATATTTCATTAAGCCTCAGAAAACCAAGACAAAGCTCAGAAGCTCAGCAAAATGTATCCCAAGAATGAGAAACAAGTATGCTGTGCCAAGCTACTAATGCCTTTGTAAGGCAAAATCAGTAACATTCTTTACCCAGAAGGCTACAGCAAGCCGCCATGGATCCTTAAGCACCAGTACAATGTGCTACCAATCCCTCTGAGATACATGCATGTGAATTCTGTATAAGATTCAAAATTATTCAGACTCGGTGGCTTACATCCACTGGAGCATTTCCATGCATGCTAGGGTTTCTGCTTTAATAACCTCTATCTTCAGGGATATTTGTGACAGAAATCCCACTCAATGGGTTTTAACTAATCTGACCCAGACTTTATTTTGATGGCTATATTAATGTATGTTATTGTGGGGATTTATGAATTATGTGTAAACATGACTGAGGCGCAGAAGGCAGGATTACAAAAGGACAAATGGATTTATTTACTTCCTTGGCAGAGTTTAACCCTTGTGTCACTGTCTGGATGTAACAACAACAATGCAACTTCACAGCTTTTTGCTGAGGCAACTCTCTTCTTTGGGCTTTTCCACACGGGTTTCTTTCATTGATTTTGGCCTCATATTGCTCCGGTTTATCCCCTGAGTTCCAAATGTATTTTTGTGCCTTTAGCTTGTTTCTTTTTTCCCACTAGGGGTTTTCTGGTTCTTTTTTTTTTTTACCCCAATGTTTTTCTGGAAGCTGATTTTGAGTTGGATTTTTCCTAGTCCATAATGTTTCTATGAGTTTTCTTCGTCCCGTCCACCTCAAGTCCTAAAATATCAATATAATGCTGTGATGTTGTAATGACGGTTAAAGCAGGTTCTCTGAATTCCCAGCTTTCATTTATTAAAAAAAAAATTTTTAAGCCCTTTTCCTTGCAGAGATATGCCCTTTTCCTTATATCTCCCCAAAGGAAAAAGCTAGAGATTTCCTTTTTAAAAAATGAAAACTGGGAATTCAGAGAGTCTGCTTAAACTATCATTGCAAGACAACATAGCATTATTTCGACATTTGAGCGCTGTTTCCTTAAAAATAAGGGGGTATGCATGCTCTGATGGCACCAATAACAACAGCAATGCCAACAGCACCCTCCCTTGAAAATCATTATTCAAACCATGTGTGGAAGAGAATAAATTGACTCTACAACTGGGAAAATGCACAGGGAGAGCAGGCATGGAAGAATCGTGCCCAAACTGATCCCAGTGCTTGTAGATCGGCTCCCAAGAAAATCAGGAGTAACTTCAGCATATGGAAAAGGTCTTTCTTAGATAATTACTATTGGGGGAGCTTAAATACAAGCTAACCAAAATCCTTTCAGGGCTTAAATGCACTTTCAACCAAGACTAACACTGTTTCAGTCAAGAGAAACATATAACAGCTCTAGCTTTAAAAGTTCTTCAAATTGGCCAGAATCCTCAGCCACAGAGTACAGGTATATCCAGTCTACATCCTTCAGAAGACACAGTTTGGATTCCTGGGCAGCCTTAATCAAATAACCAGCCTGCTTTACATGAGTCACGTTTCTAGCCTACTAATCCCCTCAGCAATCAGACCCTTTTTCTCTCTGGAACAATTACTGGAGACATTCAGTTAAGTCTCAGCCCCCCCCCCCAACATGCATAGCATTCTAACATTCTCTGCCTCCTTAACTGGATGTTGCTATGGCTCTGCACATTCAAAACTCCATAATGGGGGATTGGTACATGACTCAAAAAAGGGCAGGATCACCACTTGCCTGTCAAATCTACCCACAGAGCATGACTTTCTCTTCTGCCATGGTGCAGCCCCAAATGACCCGCACGCTGGGAGAAGCATTTTGGGGGAACATTTCAGGAAGCAGGGGGGACACACACACAAAGTCACAGTACTCAGGTGAAAATCTCTCTGTCCACAGAAATGTTCCAGTGAATCCATGCCATTTTCTAAAACAAACTTCCTAAAAATGTAAAGATTTGACAGCTAAACTTATTGATCTTAGAATTTCTTATTTTTCTTGGCGGCAACAACTCAACTTTTTTTCTTCACCAGGGAATAAATTCTTCTATCTTTTCCTGTGGGCAATATAAAATTCACAAAAGAAAAACATTTTCCATCCATAATACGGAACATCAGATCTTTTATACAGAAAGAGGGATGATAGAAGGTCACAGGTCCTACTGTCAGGTATATTTCGTATTATTTCCCTGATTTTGTCTGACAAGATGAACATGGGCAGAGGACTTGAGGTGGGGAGTGGCTCGCTTCATTATGCACAGCAATAACGTTCACAGAGATCAAATACATCTTGTTATACTCAACCGTGAAAACATCTGGCTGACCTTTACTGAATATCTTGAAAACAAGGTTATTACAACCAACCAACCAACAAAAACCTTTCAGACAGGTTTTCATGAACTCTTTCCATCGAAAGTCTTTACCTGTCCCTTCTGTCTCTACTAGCAAAAACTGCAATTCAAGAAGGGTGGTTTCAATTGGGGGACAGACCTCTCTTGGCCAATGATGTGCCACAATCTGGCTGCTTCTCAGAGCCAACAAAGGTGTTAGGAGATCCAACCACAGAACTCCATGTAGTTTTACTTTTTGGCCTTGTATGGTGGATATGTTTTGCTTATCCTCAGCATCTGACTGACTGAGGTCGAGCAGAATTTTTTTTTCCATGTGAAACTGAATAGAGAAAGAACAGACCTTGTTTTTTGACATATCAGTTTACCATCTGATAACCGCATGACTTTCAGTGACAATCGACATGCTATACTTGCTCTGTGAAGACTACTAGAAACAGCCTTTGGCCAAAAAGTGTGCTGTGGCTGTAACTGTTACACTGGCTTCCTATCATATAGTAAGCCTCCACACCACTTAGAAAAAGTTTTGCTGCAGCAGATTCCTTCCTTAATTTGTCAAAGGTGTTTAGAATTTAGTTATAGTATTATCCCCTGCCCTTGGATAAATGAAAGCTAGTTCCCAGGATACAAAGAACAAACAATAATAACTCACAATTTGGTTTTCTGTAACTTCTGGCATGTGGTTCAGAGATCTCACCTATGGTAAAATCCATAAACTACAGATTAAACTGCAAAATCTGAAAGCCCCATGTGATGGATTGCAAAGAAAAGCAGGCTTTTTAAAATGCTGCTTGTGTCAGAGAGTCAGGGTGTTCATGAGTTAATCTTCCCTGGAGAGAAAAGCTTATGTGATTGGCTGCTCTACTCACTCTCTGATTGGCCAGCATCAGCTGAAAGAGGAAATAAAACAGCTGATCTGGAGGGAAAAGAGGTCTTTTGCCTTTTGGTCTGAAAACTAATGTCTGGATCAGTAGCCAGAGGGTTTGGGAGTCAGTGTTTTCTGACAGGCAATAGTCAGACAAGTACTTCTACCGAGAGAAGAAGAGAAACCCCATTGACTTAAATATATTAGTAAAATAGTAAAAGGAGTCATGACATCTTAGGGACAAGGAGAATAACTTCCTGACAGTGAAAGGGGTTCGGAAGAGAACTCTGGTCTATGATAAAATGGAGACACCACAGGAGTCAATGAAAAGCTAAGGCAGCGGGCATCCATGTATGGCCTCCCTGAGGTGTTTGCCACTCTGTTAACAACTACTGGCTATGGCCAGGAACCTCCCACAACCAGAAAATCTCTTTGTTATCAACTGTGACCACCATTTTAATATTTATGATGTTGTTTTAAATTTGAATGTTATTGTATTAACTAATATATTTTGTATAAATGAAGTGTTGTTACCCACCCTGAGCCCGCCCTCTGAGAAGGGCGGGCTATAAATGTGAAGAAATAAATCAATAATAATAAATAAATGTGTCGTTGTCCCCTCAGTTCCTTTGTCTCCTGGTGAGTACTAATTTGGCAGCTCAGGGGCTTCGCTGCACACAGAACCCAAAGTGGAGGCCATGCTTCAGTATCCAAGAGGGGACTTCAGCCTCCAGTTAAAAGAAAACATAAGCTGCTAGTCTTTATGGCTGCATATACTGGAACCAATGCTCCCTCTCAGCTGTGGAGTTCTGTGAGCAGAAATTCTATTTTATGAGCTATGGTCACTAAAGTTGTGAGCAAGCAATTTGGCTACTGCATAAATTAAGTCTGCTTTGGAGTCATCCCTTCCTGAGTTAAGACAAAAATGTTGCGCTGGAGGTTCAAAAACTGTGAGTTAGCTCACACTAACTCAGCTTAGAGGGAACACTGACTGGAACACAGAAAAGATGGCGTGGAGGCAATCTTGGAAGCACAGCACAACTCCAGAAGATAGATGGGGGCTTTCTGGCTTTCCATGGCTCCTTGCCTCCCCCACCAATCGTAAAAAGCCAGTGTGGTGTAATGTGGCCCACAAGCAACTGATAATTACTTTTATTGCTTATTATGTTGACGGAGGCTGTGCATCATGTCCCTGCATACTGTCCCAGTGCTGATGAGTAATGGCCGGTGGAAGTGGGAGATACTTTGAGGACATCCTGAAGAGTGTTAATGTTTTAAGCATGTTTGTATTTTGAGTAAAAAATAATATTGTTAATTGGGTTTGCCTACATCCCGTTATTTATTTATGTTATTTGTGTGTTTTTATCTTTTATGTAAGCCGCCCTGAGCCTGCTTTGGCAGGAGGGCGGGGTATAAATTGAACAAATAAATAAATAAATATCCTTTATAAAGGCTGAGTTCAGACTGGCAATTTGCTGCGGGAGCCAGTCGCGGCAAAAAAGCCCCGGAACAAACTGTTCCAGGGTTTCCCGTTCACTCAGCCCGGATTGCTGCAGGAGCATACTGGGAGGAGGCATGCTGGAGCATTCAGACTGCTGCCCTGGAGGCGCACTGTATGCAGCGTTTCCCCATTAATCCGGCTGTGGGTGTATGGGTGTATGTGCACATGAGTGCTCATGCGCTCATGTGCATAAGAGCGTTTTGCTGATTGAGGGAGGACCCCGCAGTGCCAGCACCGCATTGGGCAGTAGAGCAGAGCACGGCCAATATACCGCTGCTGCCTTCTGCCCAACGCAGGTTGCTCCCGGCTTATCGACAGAGCGTTCATACTTCCAGGAAGTGGACAAACGCGGGACACAGGCGCTCTTCAGGGATTTGCTACCGCTTTTATGAGGTATCTATTAAACGCGGGAAGAAAGCAGAACAGCCCGGGTTGCCTATGGGTGGGGAGTGCCAGGCAGATGTGCCTGTGTGAACACCCCCTTTAATGCGGTTTTAAAGTGTCGCTGAAACGGGGCTCTGCTGGGGCAAATTGCCAGTCTGAACTCAGCCAAAGTTTATATCTCTGGTAGCTGGCATTACCTTTTATGGCATACATTATTATATTTTATAGTATTGCATTTATGCATCTGTGTTTTATTGTATTTTACCCTGTTATACCCCGCCTTGAGCCTGCCTGTGCAGGAAAGGCGGTTATAAATTGAAAATAATAAATAAATATCTAAAGGAAAACGTAGAACTCTGAAACTTTAAGCAAATTCTGTTCTCCAGAAGAAACATTATTAAGAACCGTGTTAGTGCTGAAATATACTAAATGAAGTGCCTCTCGAAGAAAGAACTAGAAAACCTTGAAACAAAACTACAAATACGCTCTCTTGACTGTTCTAAGAATTCAGCTCTGCATATATTAGAAAGTTTTTACTCAGCAATCTCAAAACTTTGACTACCCCTATTATACAGACATTCCCTGCCTGTTTAATAAAATCTTTTATTCCGTTTTTGAAAGTTAATCTGCCTCAAGTGCCATTTCACAAGAGTTTAAAACAGGACAGTACTTGTCTTTCCCTCAGGTTCTTGTACTGGGTCTAAAGCCTAAAACAATATCTAAACAAAGGGTGGGACAGTTCAAGTTTATATCAATAGAGAAGATATGCACGCTACTGTAGGGTGACTCAGTCACAGAAGTTTTGACGGGGAAAATTTGCCAGACAGTTGGGGAGATACAGGGGTCCTTCATACTCCACAAACATGAAGGGAAAATATGAATGGAGTAGTCCCTCTTAAGTACACATCTAAGTAAAAAAAGAACATTACCTGTTAGCAGACAGATACACAGGTCAAGGACCCATGATTGGCTGTATTTCGATCTTGAGTGTACACTCTGTGGCAAACCTGAGTTTTCCTTGTGTAATGTGTACAATGGCCCCATTTATGCATGATGCATATATTCATACACCCCATTTTGGGGCTAACTATAAACTTGTGGTGTTTATTAAAACAACCACAAGTTTCACATTAGTATAACTATTACAGAGCAAATTTAAAATGTCACCCTAGCCTTTGGATAGAAACATTCTTTCAGTAATTGTGTTTTGCTTTAAATACACAACACGTGTTTACTTTTAAGCATGTGGACAATCTGCACAGAATCGGGATGACAGAAACAAATGTTTCCTCAACACCGTTCAACCAATAAACATCTCTTCAAATTTGCTTTTTATCGTAGACGCACCTGTCCCATCTGTTTTAGTTGCCTAAACAGCCCTCTGTAGTTACATCTCTCCTTACAACTATTTTTTAAACAGTACGCATCTGCAAATGTGATGTGTAATTCTTCCATCTCACATGTGGGAAGAAATATTTTTAAATACTATTTTTAAAGAACCTATAGTGCTCAAAAACTTGGTGTAGGTGTCTGACACAAGAAGTTCCCTAATTTTGTCAAATGGGTCTCCCCATTGGACAAAGATTTCAGTACAGGCATTATGGCTGCCCAAGTTCAGCTTAGCTGCTGCCTATCCTAAGTAACGTCACTGACCAGAATGCAGACTCCTACTCACTGGTGAGAGAATCCAAAATGGCTGCCAAAAAAGAACAGGAAAAACCCAATTGACAGCTTCCAGAGCATCTCCAGAAGCCCCTCTCTGTATAGTAAAAGCCCTAAAGAGAGGTTTTAGGAAGTAGCCTTGGTCCCCTCCTAACATGAGGACCTTTAGTTACAGACATGAAAGAAGATTTAGGGTGCACTTGAAACCTGTTTCCTTGGAAACAAACCCCTTGGAAACTAAGATGGGACCCTGAGGACCCATCACTCACATTATGAGCAACACACTAATAATCCGTATCATCCACTTCACTGGGAAAAGTGCTTGCATGTTGGGACTAAAAGATGGTGAGCAAAACCTGTGCAGATCAGTAGAGTTCTGCAGTGGTCTTTATGTGCCAATTAGCTATTCAATCTGGTCATAACTGCCAAAAGCTAAAGCTCAAACTTTAGTCTCAACATAGTTACTGCCAACTATGTCAACACCTGACGTATTTTATTATTTATATGTTTATACCCCACACTCCTAGCCCCCAAAGAGTTCCTGAGCTTTAAGTATCAAATGCAGTATTTCCCTGCTTTCCTCCTCCCTCACAAGCACTAGCCAATGAAATGGAACGTAGACAAAGAAATGGTGAATGTTACACCTAATGTCAACTTTAGCTCACTGTCACCTTGTGATGTAGAGAGGAAATGCTGGTCAGAAACCATAATGATTTTATGGCAAAGTGGATGAAAAGGAACCACCAACAGTGCAATCCTTAACAGACTTACACCCTTCTAAGCCCAATGAAGTAAAAAAAGAAAAAAAGAAAAAGCAATACTAACTTGTCACAAGAATGAGTTAGCAGATATACAATGAAGAAGGAGTTTAGCCTGAAACAAGTTGGGCTACAACATTCCTTTATTATAAACTCTCTTCTGATGAGATCCTCCCTTCACTTCCTCTCTTTGGGTAACTTCATCCACCCAATGACAGATGCCCTAGTTTTAATTACGTTTTTAAAATCACGTAACTTTGCTTCCTGAAACCAGGCTCGACTTTAACTAATGGGTCCTGGATGGGCATTGCAGAGGACCTGTTTGTTTAATCATCATATGGCTGATGCTATTTTTCACCATCCTTTCTAGCAAGTGACAGGCTAACTGGCTCAAGATTTTTTTTTATTATGACTGGTGGCAAAGACAAAGCTAAGAGAGACGGTGACCAGGGAGACCTGACTCCTGTACTTTAAACAGTTGCATAGCCAGTTTTGACTGATGGGGCTTGACATGCAGGGTTGACAATTTTGGAATTGTGACACAACTATTAAAAGGCACAGGAGATTTGTCCTCGTTACAGTCTAGTCACCCAGAAATTATTAGATGAGATAGAAGGGGATCTAGGAGGATCAGTATTTCCACTCCCTATCAAGACAAATAAAGTTTGGGGGCCCTCAGAGAAAATAGTGCCATCTAAAACCAACCCTGCAAGGTGGGCCAGTCCCACACAAACTAGAAGGGGAACAATGGTATGTTACAACTGACAGAGAGAGGGACACATAAAAGCACATTGTCCAAAACTTGTCAAACCCAAACTTCAGCCAAAACTGTTAAATTTGTAAAAAGGACAGAGGCCGAGACAGACATCCCATCAGTCCCTGCATCAGCAGAAGAAACACAGACAGACAAGCCAGCTAGAGTCCTACAAGTCTGCAAAGTACAAGAGGATATTAACAGGGATTATCTGGAAACTGTAGATGTTAATGAAGAAGAAATTGTGGGCTGGAGAGACACAGGGGCAGAAGTCACATTAAGTACAGAAAAACCAGTATCTTCCTGGAAGGACCTTCAAGATTAAGGGCGTTAGTGGCCCAGAATTCAAAGTAGCACTGGCAGAAGTTCCAATTAAATATAAAAACTTCCAAGGAGAAAGGATAATGGGAGTTTGGAAGGAATTAGATGTACCAGTTTTACTGGGGAATTATTTGGCCTCACAATTAAAATCTGATAAAGATGTAAATGTAAACGTAATTACGAGAAGTAGGCCTTTGGCTTCAAATCCACAGGCATTACTAGCAGATCAGGCAGAAGAACAGCAGACTAATCTAGACGAACCTAGTACTAGCAATTCAGTAACACTTACAGGAAGTGCTTGGCTGCAGATTTTCTAGCCGAGCAGAAGTAAGATCAGAGCTTAGTAGAGCTGTGGCAGAACGCAGAGGCTACAAAGCAAGGTGTTACAGTAGAAAATCCTTGCCTATTTAAAGTCCAGGATCAAAGACTTTATAGAGTGTCCATGAGAAGAAGATGCAATGTAGTCTGGGAAAAGAGGAAACAGCTTGTTGCACCCAAGAAATACAGGCTGCAAATACTCCAGTTTGTTCATGAGACACCAATGTCAGGGCATCTTGGCATAAACAAGACCAGATTCCATGAGCAGGAAAGATTCTTCTGGCCAAATACAGGAAAGGACATCAGGGCCTTTTGTAAATCCTGCAAAGCATATCAGTTGGTGGGCAAAGTCCAAATTAAACAAATGGGCTTTTGCAACCTATACCTGTGGTCACTGAAGCCTTTACTAAAATAGGAGTGGACATTGTAGGCCCAATCTCAAGAGCAACAAGGCAGGGGAACAAGTATATTCTGACCATTGTGGACTTTGCTACGAAGTTCCCAGAGGTGATACCACTAAGTGACATTGAGGCAAAGACTGTTGCTGAAGCCTTACTGACTGTCTTTTCAAGGCTAGACTCTCCAAAGGAGATGGTCACTGATTTGGGCGCCACCTTCATGTCCCAAGTCATGAGTTCCAGCTTCAGTCCTTTCAAGTTACTCTTTGGACGTCAGGCAAGAGGGCAACTGGACATCCTGAAAGATGCATGGGCGGGATGAGAGAATATCCAAAGCAAAGATGTCATCACCTACCTACAAGAGCTCCAGGAAAGCGGCAGCTGCAGACAACATGCAACAGGCCCAGCAGAGACAGAAGACCTGGTATGACACCAAAGCCAGAGACCAAGTTCTTGTGCTGAAGCCCAGAAGGAAGCATAAACTTGAGGTGGCTTAGGAAGGGCCTTTTCAAGTGGCCCATAAGGTTTCCAGTGTTAACTGTTTGGCAGGGCTTTTTTGTAGAAAAAGCCCAGCAGGAACTCATTAGCATAATAGGCCACACCCAACAGCAGGAACTCATTAGCATGTTAGGTAACACCCCTGACAGTTCATTAGCATATTAGGCCACAGCCCCATGTTACTAGAAGTGTGGTCATCCAGCCACACCCACCTTTTGCTTCTTATTCTGTTTACCTTGTTTGTTGTCAAAACCCAGGGCTTTTTTTGTAGCAGGAACTCCTTTGCATGTTAGGCCACACAGCCCTAATGTAGCCAGTCCTAATGAGTTTCTGCTGTTGGGTGCGCCCTATTATGCTAATGAGTTCCTGCTGGGTATGGCCAACTCAGGAGCCAGCCAGAATTCCGTTCCTGTGCGTTCCTGCCCAAAAATAGCCCTGCTGCTTGGTTGATATAAATGATGAAGGGGGATAAGGCACAATGTTCCATGTAAGCATGCTGAAACCTTATTTTTACTGAGATAACCTGGTCCTTATGGCCAGAGGTGGGAAGGAAGAGATTATGGATTTGACAGGTTGGGGAAGGTACCTAAAGGGAGTACCTTAAGTGAATATGGCCCCCTCCCTTACAAAAGACCAGCAATGGCAGGTAAAGGTGGTCTTAACAAGGTTCCAAAGCATCTTCTCGAACTTCCCAGGGAGAACCAGCCTTGCCCACCACAGGATCAACACAGGTGATGCAAGACCTGTTGCTCTCCCATCATACAGAGTAACTGGTCCTAATTCTAACAGCATTGCAAAGGAGGTTAAACATATGCTGGACCTTGGACTGACTGTAGCATCAGAAAGTCCTTGGGCTTCCCCTGTGATCTTAGTCCCAGAACCGGACAACACCTTAACATTCTTTGTGTGCAGGGAGTTGAATAAAGTTACTGTAACTGGTATAGATCCTAAATCAAAGGTAAACTGGCAGAAATGAATGATCTGTACACAAGATAAAAACCAAGGTATGAATAAAAGGGCCTATAGAAATAGAACATACTGCAGAAATTTGAAAAAGATCATTCACCTTTATGCTGGTAGAACCAGGTAAAGAGCACGAACAGCAAACTAATTCGGTGGAGTCTGCAAATCCAAGATTACAACTTTGACATGAAATATATAAAAGGGAAGGAGAATGTCATTGCAGATGCACTGTCCAGGACCACATAAACATGGAAAAATTATTCACACATGGTTTATATCTGAAAGTGTATGTTCATTGTTGTAATGTAACTGGAATGTCAAAACTGTGTTATGGTAAATGCTGGTGTTTTGAATAACATTTAGGTAAAGTGCACTCACATGATCTCCATTGCTCAGGTGAGGCTTGTAGAAGTCTCCCCTTGCTCAATGTTCCCAAAAGGTGGGACATGACAGATTTCAAAGAAAAGCTGGCTGTTTAAAATGAGTTAATGAGTTAATCTTTCCGGGAAAGAAGAGCTTATGTGATTGGCTGCTCTACTCGCTCTCTGATTGGCCAGCATCAGCTGAGAGAGGAAATAAAATAGCTGACCTGGAGGGAAAAGAGGTCTTTTGCCATTTGGTCTTTTGCCTTTTGGTCTTGGTCTGAAACCTAATGCCTGGATCAGTAGCCAGAGGGTTTGACTTCTGAGGGAAGACACATTTGGGAGTCAGTGTTTTCTGACAGGCAATAGTCAGAAAAGTATTTCTACAAAGAGAAGAAGAGAAACCCCATTGACTTAAATATATTAAAACTGCTCTGAGGGAGAATTTAGATTCTCCATCAGGAAAGCCACAGAACAGCCTTATACAGACAAAGGATACAGACATAGGAGATCTGAACTTCTTACAGTCTAGTCACCCAGAAATTATCTTTCAATCCATTTCATATTTCACTATGATGTGAATACCTCATTTCAAAAAAACAACCAGTCTCAAGTGGGCAAATATAACTTCTTATATTACATTTTAAATGGGATTACTTCTCAAAAAAAGGATAGACTTAGCTGAGAACAGAGGCTGAACCTTCAGTTCTTAACTTCTTCCAGAATTACAGTTTCTTGATAATTCCATCATAATACTAAACTTTCACATAAAGAGGATACAGAGTTGCCTTTTTAAAGCTGAAGTACCCAAGTGAGTAAACAAGCAGGTATAATAAAGCACAAAAGAAAACCATGGCTTCTCATTTTTTGTTTGAATATTATTTTTAACACTGGTTTTGCCTACAAGGCTTTTCTACCTGCTGTGGAATGTCTCAACATTTAAATTTCCATGAAGGCATATGTCACTTTATCAAATGCACCCTGGAAGATGAAAAAGTTTCAGTGGAGATCAAGAAAAAGACATGCTCTGGGTGACAAGATGTAGTTCAGACTAAAGGGCCAGTTTGTAAATTTGAAGAGCTTCACAGTGCTGATAAGAGTGAGAGTCTCTTACCAGCCTTCAGTGGAAGCTGGAAAGAGGCATAAGCCACGCAGAACGTCTTCAGAGGCGGTCTTAGTGATCTGGGGGTGTCAGCCAAAACTTGAGAATGGGCCACCAGAATCACTGTGGGGATGCACTTGCCCCCACCAAAGGAGGGAAGGGAGGGGGGAATGCAAGGTACTACTAAAGAGTTTTTAGACTAAAGCCCAAACCCAACCTTGTTTCAGTTAGGTCAAGAAACTCTTGGGCATCATTTATACCATCAGATGTAGCCACATTGAACAGGTCTCTGTAGAGGCAGGGTATACAGCTCTTTGTATCTGCATTTTGCATTTATTCAGTGAATGACCTCAAAGTAACTTGTATTACAAAGGAACTTCAGGAACAGAATGGAAAGGGAAAGTGCTGGATTACAAGTTATTACAACCCTTGGAACAAAAACCTCCTCAGGACTCAACAGGGATATTGGTTTCTTATCTCATTACATATGCTAAAGCATTCAGTCCTCACATGTGTATTCTCAACAAAATGGACTATAAATCCTCTGTAGTGTATTTCTTTTCCAGAACAGTATATTAGAATACTGACTGTAATACAAGGAATATTGGAATGTTTTGCTGACATACCACTGCACCCACCTCAAAAAAGAAAGAAAAAAATGCTGTTAAGTTACCTACACACCTGAGAGGAGACGAATGGAGAGTCTCAGTTCACTTCCCACAGTTAGAAAATATACCTTTATACATTTATCCCCTATTTTGACATATTTATTGGTTTGCTGTCCTTTCTCCCTTGATTAAATCAAAACAGTTGTTGACTTTATAACCTTAGCTGGTTATTTAGTTTTGTCTTTGCATATCTTAAAATATCATCATTATGTTACATGTTAATTTGCTGTTAATTTGCAGCTCAGCCTCTGTCTATAAGTTTGAACTCTACCTTCCATTCCAATGTATTTGAAAAAGTGGGCCTAGCACACGAAAGCTCATACCTTGAATAAACCTTTGTTGGTCTTAAAGGTGCCACTGGACTCTAAATTTGTTCTGCTGCTTCAGACCAACACAGCTGACTACCTAGACTAATGAAAGTGTGGGTAAAGATCTCTACCATTATATTTCTTATACTGGAGTGATTGTTGCAGCCGCACACACTCAATAATCCACTTTCAATCCACTTTCAGTGCACTTTCCAACTGGGTTTTACTGTGTGAACTGTCAAAATCCAGTTGGAAAGTGGACTGAAAGTGGATTATTTAGTGTGTGTGACTGCAGCCTAAGATATGCTTTTTATTGTTTATCTTGTTTATTACAGGAATGGCTTAACCAGTCCTTTAGATTCTTGCCAACTCCCACTCACAGGACGGCCTCACGGGTTTTCAATACCATTACTTTTTGCTGATGAAGCTGACCCTTGTGTACAAAAACTCATGCTACAAGATACATATATAGTTAGTGGCAGCAGTCATGTGGTACTTTAAAGACAAGCACATCTATTGTAGGGTGAGTTCTTGTAAACATGAGCCAAGTCCAGTGATATATGAGGAAGGCAATGGAACTGCAATCCCATGTAGCCCATTCTCAGGAAGGAGCTCTCTGCAGGAACAGGCAACAGCTGGGAGGACTAATTCTGATATTCCTGTGCTAAACAAAGTGTATGCAATATGCAATACCCAAAGCTGATTTTCATCACCTCCTTTCTTCATATTGTGAATACAGATCCCAGCTAATACCCTAATTCCATCTACATTGCTGAGGGAGATAATCAGGAACCCCAAACCACTGAGAATTGCAACAGATTGACAGCCATTGTATTATCTTAATGGAGAAATCAATCACAAGCATTTCCAGAATCAGGTCTTAATGTTTGGCATGGTTATTCAGATCAGATCGTGTCACTTTGGGGGCAGAAGGAGCCTGGTGTTCTTCAGAAGTTTAATAAATCTGGGTTTTATAATGAAATCAGTAAGTCATTCCACTACAAAATACTACTTTTTATCCTGACCAAATTTGACCCTTGCCAACATGATCTCATACTGGGATATCTATGTGCATTTCCGGAATTTTAAGCACCTTCTTAAAATTCTTACATATGATTTTAAAAACTCTTTAAGACTGTTAACAGTAGTTCAGTTTGAAGACTGATTTGGCAGATGTAGAGCAGGAGAAAGAAAATATGCTTTCAATTTATACTGATTTGTACAGGAAAGCTTAAATGACTGATTTAAAGGATTCCAATCAGAACACTGTCAAAAAGAAGCTTCTGCCTCCTGTAAAAGAATCAGATTTTTTTCTGGGATTATTTTTGCTGGGATATTTGCCAAGGAAATCTCTACAACTTTACCACAGCTGACATGTGATTTGAATTCCACTGGAACAATCATTCAAAGAGTTGATTTCTAAAATTCAATAATGGCCCCGGTCACACGGAGCATTTGCCCTGCTGAAGGCACGGTAGCCCCGCGGAGTTTCCGGGCACGATCACACTGGAACATCTGGGAGGCGTAGCACTCCCATGGCCAACGCGCAGCTTCCCGCCAAAAATGCGGAGTAAAAAACTACCAAGGAAGGAGCACTAGTTTCTGGAAAATGCGGGGCAAAGGCAGGCGTTTGATGGCGGGAGCGCCAGCATCTCGTGGCATCCGGTGCCTGCCCACATCCCGGAGCAAACCAGATGTTGTAGGTTTCCATAGAATGTGCACCAACGCCAAACAGTGCATGCGCACAAACAAGACACAAACAAGCAGCCCCCCCCCGAACGGCGCACGCGTACATAAAAACAGTGCGGCTTGTATGATTGTGCTGCGCTGCTTTTTTGCCACGCTTAAGCAATGTCGTGTGATCGGCACTAACAGCCAGAGCGTGGCAACCCGAGGGACTGTGTGATCGGGCTACCATGCTTTATTTTTCTGCGGGGTGAACAGCCACGCCTCCCCCCCCCGCATTTTCTGGCCCATATGACTGGGGCCAATAAACAATAAAGTTCAATGATTGAAATTCAGTAATTCAAAGTATTGACTTTGACTACCAGTGAATGAACAGCCTTGTGGTCATTGAAAAACTACTTGAATTTTTCTAGCGATCTCTGTAGAAAACTAAAAAAAAAAAAAAAGTTTGGGTTGTCAGGCTAATGTCCATTTTCTACTAAACTTCACTGTAACCTGCTGTGGAGATAGCTCAGACTGGGGCCATCTTACCTGTAGTTACTGTCCTGAGCCTTTCCCAGCATGGGATTTATGGAAATTTTTCATTCCCAAATGTTATCAGAAAGCCAAGAAGACTCCACCTTCTTGAGGCTTCTGCTTAGGTCTGCCACTTCTTTGTTTCTGTGGTTGTGGGAGTCATACAGTCTTCTCCGGGGGTTCCTGATTCACCACTTCCACTGGATCCCTAATTGGAACCTGCTGTTCCATAACAGACACAGGGGCCCCTCTGGAGATCCTGAGGTTTCTTAAATCTCCGGTGTAGTGAGGGACTGTGGGGCAATCTTCCTGCTGTCTGGAGTCCCTATCCAATGACAAGGCTGGCTCCCCAGGCAGGCCCTCCTGACATAGGGTACCATGATTGAAGAACTCTGTCCCCAAGGAAATCTATTTCTTTCCATCTTTCATTTAGCATTCAGATATCTTTTGTTTCAAAGCATTTTCTTGTCCACTTTGTCACTTCTATGGAATGGGCTCTTTGTGGAAGTTCTTTATCTACTTTAATTGCTGCTGGTTGTTTTTATCTTCTAGCTTAATATATTGTGTAGGTTTGAATTTTACAGGGCTATTTTTGGGCAGGAATGCACAGAAATAGAGTTCCAGCTGGCTTCAGAGTTGGCCACACCCACTACAGCCAAAACCTCTGCGTGCGTGGCTACAGAGAGAAGGCCTGGAGGGCGACCCCCCAATGACTCCAAAGCGGGCAGGCCACGGGGGCCCTGGAAGGATCAGGGAGGTATTTAGATGCCTCCCCACACCTCTCCTGGCCTGTTCACGGGGCACCCGGGCAAGTTTAAACTGCCTTCCCTTCAAGGTGGGGCTTGCCCGGGCAAGCCAAGGAAAGCCATGGGGTGGGTGGGGGTGGCCTAATATGCTAATGAGTTTCTGCTGTTGGGTGTGGCCTATTATGCTAATGAATTCCTGCTGGGCTTTTTCTACAAAAAGCCCTGCCAAACAGTTAACACTGGAAACCTTATGGACCACTTGGAAAGGCCCTTCCTAAGCCACCTCAAGTTTATGCTTCCTTCTGGGCTTCAGCACAAGAACTTGGTCTCTGGCTTTGGTGTCATACCAGGTCTTCTGTCTCTGCTGGGCCTGTTGCATGTTGTCTGCAGCTGCCACTTTCCTGGAGCTCTTGTAGGTAGGTGATGATATCTTTGCTTTGGATATTTTCTCATCCCGCCTCGTGCATCTTTCAGGATGTCCAGTTGCCCTCTTGCCTGACATCCGAAGAGTAATTTTATACTACGATCTTTTGGGACCCAATGGGTGAAAAAGCATTTTAAAAATATTTAAATCAGGTGCATTGTTAGCATGGTTTTATATATAAAAATACTTTTTATTAACAAACAAGTGGAAAGCAATTCTTTACTAGGGTTGCCAGGTCTGGGTTGGAAAATACTTGGAGACTTTGGGGGTGGATATGGGAGAGGGCAGGGTTTGGGGAGGGGAAGGGAAGGGAAGTGCCATTTTCTCCAGGGGAACCAATCTCTGATCAGTTGTAAAAGTGGGAGACATCCAGGCCCCACCTGGAGGCTGGCAACCCTATTCTATACAGTTACCAAATTTTAAAAATCCCTAAAAGCTGTAAATGTATGTAGTAACTATATGTATGTCTGTGCCTTTTCAAATGGAGTGACTCTCCTACATTAAGAAATGTGCATGCCAAATGCAGATTGTTACAGATTATGACTGCACAAGGAAGTATTTCAGTGTATGGTCACAAGCAAAGGATTCATAGGTCATCACAGCTTCACAACAAAGAGAAACAGAGACTTATGCAACTGATACAGGAGATGAACTTGTGGACTGAACATTTGTTACTGCACACTAATGCTAGTTGTGTAGGAATCCTGCCACATCTCAAACAGAGAAGAACAGGAAGCACTCAGCATATATGTGTAGGATACGAGGGTATCTGACAGTTGGGTTGTCAGGCTAATGTCCTCCAAAAGTCCCTGACAAAGATATTTGTTATCTGACTGGAGAGTGCAGTCGGTTCCATTAGCAGTGGATTGATTCTCATACTTGCCAATTAGCTAATGGAGAAGTATTTTTCTCCTCCTTGCAAAATCTTGTTTGAGACTCATTTCTGAGAGAGGAATTGTGGAACAGAATGCTAACAGGCGGAGGTAAAATTTTCAACACTTGTCCCAAATATGTGTGATTAAAGGGAATAAAAATATACTAGATATAATACTAGACCAAGGCTTGCTTTAGCCAAGCCAAAAAACAGCTCTGCATCTCTGTGGCAAAGTCCACAAGCGCCATTCCTGTGAGTCACCCAGGTTATTTGATTACTGCCCAGGCTGCTGTCAAAGGCCAAAGGATGAGGTCATGGCCACCAACTTGAAAGGCTCTTCTTATTCTCCGCTCCTCCATTTTATCCTCACAACAACCCTGTGAGTTATGGTTGCCAGGTCTGGGTTGGAAAATACCTGGAGACTTTGAGGGTGGATCCAGGAGAGGGTGGAGTTTGGGGAGGAGAGGAGCCTCAGCATGGTACAATGCCACAGAGTCCACCCTTCAAAGCAGCCATTTTCTCCAGGGGAGCTGATCTCTGCTGGCTGGAGATCAGTTGTAAAAGCGGGAGATCCCCAGGCTCCACCTGGAGGCTGGCAACCCTACTGTGAGTTATGTTAGGTTGATGGTGTGCGACCAGCCTGAGGCCACCCAGCAGGCTCCTACAGAAGAGTAGAGATCTGAACTTAGGTCTTCTAGATTCTAGTCAGACACTTTTATGACGTTTTACTGCATTGTTCTGAAATCTAGTAACCCTGTTTTATTATTTGTATGATACTATTTTAGTGCACTGTTGCCTAATTTTGTATGACATCCAGAGCAGTGTCAGTCAGCGAAAGTAAGTAGCCCTCAGAGGTTCAGAGAAGCCCAGGCCACTTCTAGCTTTGGAAGCCCCTAACCATAATAAAACAAAAACAAAAAAAGTCTAACCCCCCCTCGAAAATAGGAGTAAGACATAACTTATTTTTATTTAAAAAATGCTTTTCTAACCTCTTTTTGAAGACCCCTCTGAGCTTGAGGCTCAGACCAAATGGGCCTTCTGATCCCTTCTACCCCAACTGACCCTGTTAACCCAACATCCTTGGCTCTCACCGTGAGACTGACTTCAACTGACTTCAAAAATGGCATAACTCTGTTTAGGATTGCATTGTATATCTCTCACAGTTTTCTAAAATTCTTCTTTGGGACACCCAGATTAGATCAGGGCTGTGGGTACTGGGGTACAGTCCCTGAGGCAGACGATAGGGGACAAAAGTTCTCAAGCCTTGGGATCACGGAAACTACAATGCTGGGATTTGTATGGCTCTTTAAAATTGGTTAGCAGACGTGCTACGAGAGACCTTGCACAGCTGATGCATTTACCACTGCAACATTCTGAGCTAGTTAAAGGCAAGATATAATAGTTTCTAAGCAACCCATGACTAAATGCCTACAATTATTAAATTAAATGAAGCAGCAACAGCTGCCACCACTTGATTTTGGAGAGCTGTCAGAGCTGTAAAGCAGAATTCAGTAGAGGGCTGACCCTGTAAAAGGCACACAGGATCCCTGTGGGACCCGCTCTTGAGGCTTGCGAACAGCGCTTTGAACAGGGCTTCTAACAGCGGAGTTGCGTTTGGGAGGTCAAAATGGGAGGTCAAGGGGGAATAGAAGAAAACCACTCTAGTCCCAATTTCCTGAGAAGGGACATACAAGCTCCGTTTCAGCAAGAAGGGCGGTGTGCTGCTGTATCCTTCCTGCTACAGAAAGCCGCACAAGTCCAAGTAAGCACCCTATTTCACTCTGAAATACTTTAAAACGACTAACCAGTTTTGAAGGCAGAAAGCCAGCAGGGAAGCTCAGGCAATCCAGTGTTTTTCAGGAAGTGCCACATGTATGGCACTGGGCGGAAATCATGGGTGTGTCCTCCATGCATGGAGCTCTTGGCTCTCAGAGAGCAGGTTTGTTTCCCCTGAGACTAAGTTTGCTAACCTGAAGAAGCTGAGGGAGTAAGAGTGGTTTGGGGAAGAGACCTACGGGGTGCGTTCAGACAGCGTGCTGGAGCGGTTTAAATTGCTCTGGTCCGCTGCGTTGGGTTTTTTCCCCTGGAGAATCGCGATCACACTAACCTCCTTGTTCCGGGCTCCCCGCTGTGCACACGCAGGTGGGGTTTTTTTCCTCTCTGTTTGAGCATGCGCACAGGCAGCCCTCTCTAGAGCTAAAATTTTTGCACGTGCACAGAACAGCAATTTCCACACGTCCCTTTAAACTTTAAATGAAGACTTCTCTTTAAATTTTTACCCCGAAACTGGCCTCCCTGAGATCCTGGACTTGTCTAAATGCTTAAACTAGGCACCATTTAAGCTTTTCTTTCATTAACTTAGGAGCAAAGCTCCGCCCAAGCGCACACCGCCAAGGCATAAAAAAAATGGCGGATGAAAAGCAGAAGCCCGAGGCAGCTTCCCAGAGGGGAGGGGGGTTGAAACACCCGGAAGTGGCTCGATGAGCGATCAGACGTCAGAAAAGTGCAGCTCGAAACCGGAGAATCAGGAAAACACCACTTGGTAAGTGGTATCAAAATACTCCGGTTTAAAGGGGGTTTGCTTCAGAAAGCCACAGCTGGGGACGGTGCGCAGATGTTGGGCGTGTGAACGAGCACATAAAATCCGTTCCTGAGGCATGCCGAAAGCGCTTCAAATGGCGCGTCTGAATGCACCCTCAGGGACTTAACAGAACAATCCCACTCCTGTGCTGACAGCTCTCCTGCTGTTGTGGAAAGTGAAAGTTTCGAGATCAGAGGCCATCCACCCGATGAGGAGGGACGTGATCCCTTAGAAGGGACCCCTTCCTTGAGTGATGGACCAATATCCTCTCATACTGAGGATACCCCTCTGGGATTGCTGGGAAGTGGGCTTTTGGTAGTGGGTGATTCAAATATTGGGACTATAGAGAGCGGGGTCTGTGGCAGGCGTTTTGAACACATGGTAAGTTGTCTGCCTGGTGTGAAGGTTGTGGATATCACACACTGGCTGATTTCCCACTACAGCTGCCTCGGAGTTGCGCCGCCATTTGCCCCAATACTATTACTGTCTAGATAGGCAGATGGATACTATTCGGGAGGAGTCAGTAGTCATGGTGTATGATGGCACCAATCACATTGGGAAATGTAGTCATGCAGTCCTGGATGAAAAATTTAGGTTACTGAGTTTGCAGATGACACCAAATTGGTCGGAATGGTAAAAACCAAGGTTGACTGTGAAGAGTTCCAAGAAGATCTCCACAATTTGGGTGAGTGGGCGACAATGTGATAAATGAAGTCAATGTTGGTAAGTGTAAGGTGATGTACATTGAGAAAAAAATCCCAACTTCCAGTATAGGTTAATGGGGTCTGAACTTGCTGAGACTGAAAGGGAAAAAGATCTTGGGGTCATACTAGATAGCTCATAGTAGATCAACCCAGTGTGCTGTAGCAGTGAAAAAGCCAAAATCTATGTTAGGGAATATTAGGAAAGGGATTAAAAATAAAATGGCCAATTTTATAATGCCCCTGTATAGATCTGTGGTGCAGCCTCATTTAGAATATTGGTCACCGTATCTCAAAAAGGACATCACAGAGCTGGGGAAAATATGGAATAGGGCAACCAAGAAGATTAGGGGGTTGGAGCACCTTCCCTATGAGAAAAGGTTGAAGATTCTGGGGCTTTTTAGTTTAGAAGAGAGATGACTTGGGGGGGACATGAATCCCAGTGCCAGGAGTGCAGGACCCGGGGGTGGTGGTGGTGGTGCTAGAGTGAAGAACAAATGGGTGTAGTTATTCTTCTTCTGAGAATTCAGTTCCACTGTGGGGAGGAACTCATTCCATCCATTTGTCCCTCTCTACTTCAGTCCACCAGTCCCCATCAGTGTTTCCTCAAAGCTGAGTTAGTGTGAGCTAGCTCACAGTTTTTTAGCCTCCAGCTCACACATTTTTATCTCGGCTCAGGAAGGAGGGTTCCAGAGCAAATTAATTTATGCAGTAGCCAAATCGCTCACTCACAACTTTAATGCCGGTAGCTCACAAAGTGGAATTTCTGTTCACAAGACTCCACAGCTTAGAGGGAACATTGGTCCCCATGGCTTTTTCTCTGCATGGTTCCTATCATCCCAGGAATGATCTTTCTGAAGTTGAAAGGGGCTGCAGGAACACAAAGGAGTGCAGGAAAACTCCATGTGCCTTCTGTGCATTGATGGTGGGAGATTCACAGCACCGTCTCAC
The DNA here is from genome assembly GCA_029375565.1 of Gekko gecko. Taxonomy (NCBI): domain Eukaryota; kingdom Metazoa; phylum Chordata; class Lepidosauria; order Squamata; family Gekkonidae; genus Gekko; species Gekko gecko. The sequence continues at coordinate 69,777,395 of JAPDNY010000003.1, read as the reverse complement.
AACTGCACATCTGAATTTCATACACAGAAAAGTATTCTCTGAGGCGATACAAAAAGTTCTCACAAGTAACGTTTGATCGCTTGATGGTTTGGTTCACAAGTTTTCCACAATGAACGTTCAGCAGTTTAATGTTTTACAAAAACTGTTCGTATGTATTTGAACAGCTAGCATATGCTCTTGATAGTGCCAAAAAAAAAGCAGTGTGTATTTTCCATTCTGTTTTCCCACAGCTCCTCCCACTCCTGGTCTGCCATTTCCACTGCTGCTCCTTGCCTGCTACTGGCCACATTCTTTAAGGGCATAAAACAGTTATACTTCACAGTGTTAGGGGTCTCCCTCTGTTTTATTGGTATCTGTTAACAGAATGGGTGAACAGATTAGGAGATTAGGAGAAAGTCTGTAATGCTCTGTCAGGTTGCCCCCTCCATAAAATATCTTCTGCTTAAGGAAAGCAAATAGAAAATAACACCAATTTCTCTCTCCATTGTGGATAAGAACATAAGAACATAAGAGAAGCCAATGTTGAATCAGGCCAATGGCCCATCCAGTCCAACACTCTGTCACACAGCGGCCAAAAATACCAGGTGCCATCAGGAGGTCCAGCAGTGGGGCCAGGACACTAGAAGCCCTCCCACTGCTTCCCCCCAGCACGAAGAATAGAGTGCATCACCTGCCACAGACTGAGAGTTCCTATCTATACCTTGTGGCTAACAGCCACTGATGGACTTCTGCTCCATATGTTTATCTAATTTCCTCTTGAAACCGCCCATGCTTGTAGCTGCCACCACCTCCTGTGGCAGTGAATTCCATGTGTTAATCACTCTTTGGGTGAAGAAGTACTTCCTTTTATCTGTTCTAACCTGACTGCTCAGCAATTTCATTGAGTGCCCACGAGTGTTCAATGGCTAGGAAACTTTCCTGGTGAGGGGAAGTGGTGTTTCTGTAGTTCCCAAAGTCATGCAACTCTGATTAACAAAACTTGACCTGCACTCCTTCAAACTAGGGCCAAACTGGATGTGTCTTTGGGGCTGCCATGAGGACACCATTGCTATTTTAAAGTTGTTTAAAAATGCCACAAGAGCTTGATCCTGACCAGGCCCAGAGCACAGCACTCTTGGCCACACCCCTACATGCCTTTTCAAATGCCAAAACTGAAATGGGGGTTGTGGTCATTTTGGCACCTGAAAAGGTGTTTTTTGGGGGAGATAACAGTGCCTCAGTCCACTGTGCTGCAGGACTGATCAGTGCATTTTTAAATTATTTAAAAATGGCAGACACTATCACATCTACTTTGGCCCCTAATGGACTAACATCACAACCTTAAGCTGCATCTCTGAAGGGTTCAGGACAGTGACTAACTTGTGTGTTCTATTGCTGTGGCCCAGTATCTGCATTACCTAATGCGCCCAAGCCCACCTGCCCCAGGATGTGAAGCCTTCTGTGGGAGCCCTCTATTATGTTTTCTCTGCTACGAGAACTGCAGAGCTGGTGAGTTCCATACCTGCAGTGGCTATGTTTATTTCCCTATGTTTATGCCTGGCCAAAGGGAATATGGTGGCTGGAGAGGACTCAAACCCACACCTGCAGAACTCCCTAAAGTAGGTTTACTCCAGGCTCCTCCTGGTCTTGCCACAGTGCTCATTCCCTTTGTAACCTCTCACCACTATTAACAACTAAGAAGAGACCGGCTGCCCTGGAATGTATACTAACAGCCTGTATCAGCTGCCGGACAGACGTCTGATGACAACCATAGAAGATCTGCAAGCCGCCCATGGGAAGAGAGGTAGCACTAGTGGCAGCCATCATGAACATCACTGCTATAATCTAACAGCTATTAGGGACTTAATTGTTTTACATGGTTTTAATTGCTCTATTATATTTTTGTATGTTTCTGCTGATTTTATGTAAGCTGCCCTGAGCTGGCCTAGGCTGGAAGGGCGGGGTATAACTGTGAATAAATAAATAAATAAATAAATTTTGGGTAAGGGTAGTAGGATTGGTCTGGTATGTGTGCATGTGTGGAGGGGAAGAAAGGGTGCATATCCCAAGATATCGGTTAACTTTGGTTGCTATGCAGTTTCGTTCTTCAAGAAGAAATATCAGAAGATTTGGTCACAAGCAGCATGGTGAGCAGGTTTGTGTCTCCACTGTGGCAGCATTTGGCTGCCAGGCATCTGCTGATCGTGCATGCTTCATTACTGAACCCTGGGTCATTGCGGGATGTCTCTTTTAAAAATAAACAAGTATGTGCTGCTTTTGCACCTGTGTAATTGGCAGTATTCCCACCTCTCCTCCTCCATTCTTCTTCACAGCCGTTTTTTTGTTTTGTTTTATGCATCTTTCTTGGCTAAGAAAATCTTGGTCAAGTTCATTGCCGGTTCCTAGGCTTGCAGTTCTATTCCTCTAGTATGCTAAGAAGGCCCAGGCAATTTAATGGAAGATAAAATTGAGTAATTCATTGGCTAAGAAATCCTTTATCAGCTTCAGGTTCTTGGGTGTGAAACTGGGTTCTTCCAAAAGAAGTGCATTAAGTGTGCTCAGTTTGTGCGCTGAAGATGAAATCAACCAAGGCTTTTTCTTGAGGGACAGAATCTTGTAGATTTTGGAGAGGATGCCTTTGGAGATGCCATCATATTCCATGAGGATCTTCTCAAAATCCATTAATGATGCTCAAAGATGTCCACTGGAATGTAACTGTTCAAAGCAGCTTCTCATTTGGAGATATTGAAACCATGGGATGGGGAAACCTGCCTTCTTTTCCAACTGTGCTTTATCAAGTAAGTGATCATGTTGAAATACATCTATGGGCCAAGTAAGACCTGCCTGTGGTCATTTTTGAAAGGCAAGTTGGCCCCTACTGGGGGAAAACCAGTCTTGATTGGTAAAAAGTACAACTGGTGAGATGTCTAGTGCAAGTTTTTTTTCTCAGGAGATCCCAGATTTTTAAAGTAGCTGACAGAAATTGATTCTTCTGTACCCAGGGAGATCTGAGTAAAAGATTCGTCCATATCATCTCCTGAATCAAGAGTGGATAAGTAACTTGTTGTTCCATGCCTGTTCCTCACCTCTATTCCTAAATTACTGAATTATCAAAAGATGTGGCAAAACCATCTGGGCATTATCCTGACAGAGACATCCTGGGAAAACATCTGGAGACCCCCAACAAACACCTCTAAAGTCTTCAATATAAGACTACAATTTTTAACTACTTTCCAGATGGTATTGGACCCCAGTGCACCATATAAATGCTCAATTAAGCACTCAATGCTGGAAATCCTGGCAACTATATGCATTGCTGGTGGGACTGTGTCCACATCCAGGCCTTCTGGCAAGAAGTTGCAGCAGTTATAAGCAAAATTGTTGCTCAAGAAATAGCCAGAACCATAAATGATGCTTTCGGACTTATGGTTGGAATCAAACTTGGAACACTCCCGACGATAACTAATTTCCATTTTATTGGCCTCAGCATGTCTTATAATTGCATCTAACTGGAAAGAACGCAAACCTCCCTCTATAGACCTCTGGTATGAGACAGTCTGGGACCAATTTATTATGTGTAAACTTTATAATTTGATAAATCATATGGAAACAGATAAATCATACACCAATTTTGAGTTAACTTGGTTCCCGGTTTTCAGTATCTGGTGGATAATGATATTTTGCTGACCAACCTGCTTTATAGGAAGTGGATATTATTTTAACAAAGAGATGTAAGAAAATCATTGTGGTTCCTTCCCCTTTTATCCCTTTATATGTATCTCGTTTTTAATAATTGTGTTAACATTTTATTAATATTTCTTTTAAAAAAATAAAGGCTTTCTTAGCCATTGAAACCCTCCATTCACTTAATTTTCAATACACAAGGTGAGCGCTTTGGAAAGACCCCTTGTGCGAAGAACATAACAAGTGCACTAGAGTCGTTGGCAACTCTGCCACAAACCACCAACCACAGAACAGCGTGCTGATGACAGGCTGCCACCCAGCCAGCGGACTCTGATAAAAATAATTGCATGGGAGTTCTGCAATCAAAGAAACATGAAGGGAAGACATTAACCTGACTTTCTTCATGCAGAGGTGTACATATGTGAAAAGCAAGTGCAGACATATTACAGGGATTCCCTACCTTGGAGTAATATACTAATGTAACCACCCTTGAGACTGATCCAGATATTACAACTGGTCCAGAATGCAGTGGCCCGGGTCCTTGCAAGGACTCCATTAACTGCACACATTCAACCTGTGCTGCACTACCTGCACTGGCTCCAGACTGAATACCAGTTTGGTTTTAACCTTTAAGGCCCTAAATGGTCAAGGACGAATGTACCTGCAGGAATGCCTCTCCTGGTATGTACTCTGGAAAACATTGCTCTCAGGAGAACAACATCTGCTGGAAGTCCCTGGCACAAAGAGTGTCCAGCAGGCCTCAACCAGAGCCAGGGCCTTCTTGGTTCTGACTTGGTGGAACTCTCTATCAAATAACACTGGGGCCCTCCGGGACCTGTTACAGTTCTACAGGGCCTGTAAGGCAGAAATGTTCACCAAGCATATAGTTGACGACAGCAATGAGGTTTTATCAGCAAATTGGCCAACTGACTACCTCTCACCTTCCTCCCCTGCCAATGGGGTGCAAATTCATAATATGATGCCATATAGGTCTATGTATATTAATCCTTCTGTTGTGCACTGCTCTGAGCCTGCTTCGTGGGGAGAGCAGTATAAAAGTTTAATAAATAACAACAACAACAACAAAATAATTGATTAAAGAGAACAAGGAATGAACAAATCTGCTTCTAGTTTTTGTTCTGATGTCAATGAGTATGCCTTACACTTTATATTAATCAGTAGTCAGCTAATCTGTAGATGTAATTAATTGGTAAGCCATCTCGCTAGCACCGTTCTAAAATAAATGTCAGAAAAGCTGTAAAACTTAAATGGAGGATGTCACCACAACAATACCTTTGATGCTACTACTACTGTGTGTGAAAAACACAACTGAAGTTTCTGTGACTTTCTTATTTGCGAGCCACATTATAGTTACATACCTTAAAATTCTTAGCCAGTTTGGAGTTGCCCCGTGGAAGTCAACAGGCAGGGCAGTAGTTAGCACGGGGTGAATGGGGCAATAACCCCTCCCAATTTTTTTTTTTTAAAAACCTTTGAATCCAAAGATCCTTGTGTTGCTTGTTAACTTGTAGACGGGGGGGGGAAGCAGGGGACACTCCATCGCCACTTGTGCTGCCACCACCATGCTTCCCATAGCTCATGAATGGGCTCCCTCCAATGCTCCCTCTAAGCCAGGGGTCCTCAAACTTTTTAAACAGGGGGCCAGTTCACTGTCCCTCAGACCATTGGAGGACCGGACTATAGTAAAAACAAAAACTATGAACAAATTCCTATGCACACTGCATATATCTTATTTTGAAGTGAAGAAACAAAACGGGAACAAATACAATATTTAAAATGAAGTAAAGTTAAATCAACAAACTTACCAGTATTTCAATGGGACTTCCTTAGCCCCCGCCCCCAGGATGACATCCCCCTCCGGCTGAAAGGGATCAGTCCCCCGGGGGGCCCTTGTGGCACTGGAGGGGGGCTCACCAGCATTGCTCCCATGGGGGGTTCTCCCCCCCCAAACAGACCTTTCCTGGAATGCACCTTCCACCCAAATGTGCAGGAATTCTCCACGCCGGAGTCGGCAACCGTGGCCGAGCATGTCTCCTGCCTCCCTCTCTCCCTCCCTCCCAGGACCTCCCGGCAGCTGGGCCCCCCAGCGAGCGACTTCCTTCCCGGGACCCTTCCCCTTCGCCGCTGCTGCCCTGCCCGGCTGCTCCACACGGCTTCTTCTCCGCAGCCCCCCCATCCCCGGACACTCCGGCTGAACCCCGCCCAGGCTGGGGAGGGAGGGGGAGGCGCCCACCCCGCCGGGAGGACCTCCGCCTGGGCTGCTCTCTGCCACGCCCTTGAAGGCACCTCTCCCAATGGGGCTACTCAGGAGAAGGAGCCCGGCAGGAGGGCAGGGGCGCTGCTGCTGTGCTCCCTGAGGAGGAGGAGGCTCCGGGGGGGGCGGGCATAAACATCCGGCGGGCCGTATAAATGTCCTCGGCGGGCCGTATGTGGCCCGCAGGCCGTAGTTTGAGGACCCCTGCTCTAAGCTGTGAAGTCTTGTGAGCAAAAATTCTACTTTGTGAACTACTGGCATTAAAGTTGTGAGCGAGCAATTTGGCTGCTGCATAAATCAGTTTGCTCTGGAGCCATCCTTCCTGAGCTAAGACAAAAACGTGTGAGCCAGAGGCTAAAAAACTGTAAGCTAGCTCACACTAACTCGGCTTAGAGGAAACACTGCCGTGCACCCTCCCCTCTGCTCCCCCTCCCACCTCCCAGGAGGCAGAGGGAGCCCTGGGGCTAGTTCTGGGAGAGGCTGAAGCTCACCGCCCACATGCTGCAGCTCTGTGGGGGACCCCAGCCCAAGAGGTGGCCCCGACCACCCAGCCAGCCCAACCACCTGCTGTCAAAGGGAGGGCCAAGTCTGTTGCCTGCCTGTCCCAGCCCTCCGCTGGCTGGATCAACTGCGTGAGGGAGGCCGAGGGAGCGGCAGGCTGCACAAACACGTGGCAGGACCAGTTAAGGCAGGCAGCCACCCTGGATGAAGCAGAAAGTGGAGGAGAGGGCATGGAGGAGCCTGCCTAGAGTAGCCCCTGGCCAATCTGAGAACCACCTGCTTGCTCCCAGTAGGTGGGTCCCTCAAGGTGGCTTGGAGTAAACTTCCCTTATGTGAGCCTAGCAGCCACTGCCTTCTGATACAGCTCAGCATGAACACCCACCCCGTCAGGAGGGAGGGAGGCAGGGTGGGCGGGCACAACTGGCCCGCCAACTGGGGGGAAAGGGAAGGTGCACTCACTCCTCTCGCTGTTGGGCATCTCCATTCTTCTTTCTCCACCCACCCCTCCTTCATCCAGTGCCCCCCCCCCAAAAAAAAAATTGTATAGCTACAGGTCTGTCAACTGGGCTGAACCAGAACACAGTCTCACCTCCAGGAGAGAATTTTCAACTCAGCTCCATTAAATGCCATTTGTGTATCTTAGTTTATCTTATCAGAGCACACACACAAAAGCCAAGGGGTGGACCAGAACCAAGTGCAATTTATTAAGCAATAAAGAGTTTCTTATATGTGAATAAAGAAGGGACTATAAAATAACCACTGGCCCTGGGGATTCACAGTTTATGTATAAGCTTCCCAAGCACATGACATCAGCAGTCACAAGAGGCATTATCCAACAGTCCAAGGCAAGCTACTGACACACTTTGCTGTTGCTATTGATTTTGCATTTCCCTATTCATTTCACTACTCCAACAGAGGAAAGCAGAATCCTAAAACAGAACCCAGGTCTCTCGAAATTGCCTTACAGATCTGCACACATACTCTGTTTCCAGATCCCACTGGTTTCGTATGAGAGAATGGGAGAGCCACAAGGTTAGCCATATATTTTACGTCTGATCTTAAATTGCTATGAATAGGACAATACAAGGAAGGAGACAAAGAAGCCTGAAGCCAATGTAAGGTAATTCAAAGCATGTTGGGGGGCCTTGACCTGGGGTCTGCTAGACTGCCATGCCATGAACAGAACCACCCTTTAACTGCTCTAACTCAGCTAACAAGAAGAAATTCAGGTTCATTGCTGAGTGCCCTTAAGGACAAGCCCAATTTACCCAGCATAATCCCTCTCCTAACTAGCTGTCACAAACAATAAAGCTTCCCAGTGAGGAACTTGTTCAGAACACATCAGAAAACGTTTTGTCCCATTACGTATTTAAAGTGCATTCACTGCAATTGTGGGGCGACACTTCTTTCTTTTAGTTTAAAGTATTGCTGTGTTCTAAGGCAGGGGAGTCCTCAAGCTTGCTGAACCAGTGGGCGCTTTCTGAATTCTGAGCAAGGTAGCTCCCACATGACTGCCATGGGGGCAGGGTCAGTCACAGACCGGCTTCCACAGAAGGGGCCAATCACAAAGTGACTGCTGTAGGGGCAGGGACCATCACAAAACTGGGAGGGTCCACACCAAGCATCCTGATTCCAAAGAGTCAGATGCAAAGGCGAAAGCGCCTGGGTTCTTCTTCTAAAGGGACTCCGATACTGAGAAGTGGAAGAAGCTGGATCAGCTCTTTCCTTTTTTTCTTTTTAGTTTCCAGAAGAAGGGGATGGTTTGAACCTCGAATAGCCACAGGATGACATTGCCAAGCCCAGGGACATAAGATAGCCTGAGTACGGCCAAGCTGAGGGTGCTTGGCTATGACACTCATATCTGGGATGAACTCGGTCCAGTTCTGGTCACTGTACCTCAAAAAAGATATTATAGCATTTGAAAAGGGGCAGAAAAGGGCAACTAAAATGATTAAGGGGATGGAGGAAGGTTAAAGAGGTTAGGGCTGGGGTGTCAAACATGTGGCCCGGGGGCCAAATCAGGCTCCCGAAGGGCTTCCATCAGGCCCGCAGTGGAACTGGCCATCATAGCTTGCTTCGCCAGACTCTCTTAATCACTCAGCCATTTCATGTTTTCCCCTGGGTCCTGGACTCAGAACTCTGAGCGTGAAATTTCTGTGGTGAATGTCAATAAGTCAAAAGTAGGTTTGCAGCTTACAGAGCTAACGTTTTAAGCATGTTTTTATATTAAGTAAAAAGAAAAATCTTTGTGTTTGTGTCCTTTATAAAGTTTATATCTCCGCTACCTGGCATTACATTTTTTGACACACATGGCCCGGCCCAACAAGGTCTCATTTATGTCAGATCCAGCCCTCATAACAAATGGGTTTGACACCCCTGGGTTAGGGCTTTTTAGTGTGGAGAAACGACGACTAAGGAGTGACATGACAGAGGTTTACAAAATTATGCATGGCGTAGAGAAGGCAGAGGAAAAAGTACTTTTCTCCCTTTCTCACAATATAAGAACTCGTGGGCACTCAAAAGAAATTAATGAGCAGTAGGCTTTGAACAGATAAAATGAAGTACTTCTTCACCCAAAGAGTACTTAATACATGGAATTCATTGCCGCAGGAAGTGGTGGCTGCTACAAGCACAGACGGCTTCAAGAGGAGATAAACATATGGAGCAAAGGTCCATCATTGGCTACCGGCTGCAATGTATAGATGTCTGTGGCAGTGATACTCTGTATTCTTTCCCCCCATTTTTTGCATTTTGTAGTGTGCACATCCATCCTTGGAAGTCATGGAGACTGCCTCTGCCTCCTGGCCCTGGTATTCTTTGGAGGTCACCCATCCAAATGCTTGCTCAAGTTGGCCCTGCTTAGCTATCAGGGCATACTTTGTATTCTTGATGCTTGAGGATAACAGTGAAAGGGCTCCTGGAATTCTGGCCCTCCTGATGGCACCTGGGTTTTGGCTACTGTATGACACAAAGTGTTGGACTGGATGAGCCCAGATCCAACATGGCTTCTTTTATGTTCTTCACTGATCAGTCAGCTGTTAGGGAACTACCCACAGGTCTCTCTCCTCCAACGCCCTGTTCTAGTCAATACCCCCTGTGCCTTATCCCCAAGGCTCAAGCACTAAATGGGCACCACGAAACACATCAGTGTGCATCATGTTGGGTATCACTGCTTGAAGGAACTGAAAGATCCCAAAGGCTAGACCAATGAGCCTTACGGATCATATGTTTCCAGATAGATACCCACGTGCCTGAAAGAGAACTTCGGTGGCTGCAAACCTCCTCTGTCCCGTCATTCCCACCATTCTGAAATTCTCCTAAACAACTCAGACCAGGGCTGACATATAACTTGCTTGCTTGCTCTCCAAGGCCGCTATATTCTAGCTTAAATATCCCATAAATAAGATCACTTTGCTCAGTTAAATAAGATGAAGCAACTATTTTTCTCAGGTTTCATACTCACAATCACTGACAAAGATGAATTAGCACATGCACATTGATCTCCCAATTACTATAATATGGAGTGATGAGCCACGTATGTGGAATGGCCTTCTCAGATAACCACAAGTCAGGCTTTTATGCCACCTCGTATTTCTTTGCATATGCTCACTTCCAGCAAAGTGACTCATATATTTAACTGGCAGACATCATGAAACATGTTCTCCAGTGATACGTTTATGCATGTGTGGATTAGCCCTGTTAACAGATTTAGAACTTCTACCTCTTGTCTAGGCACAGAATGAAAAGGGAGCACAACAGGGAGGGTAAAGAGTGTTAATTTCAAGTGGATTATGTAACTCATTTCAAGAAAGAACCCTAGGATTGCTGTTGTAGTCCTTTGTGGTGGCTTTTCATTCAAAGGTGTCCAAAATCAAGAAGTGGCAGGCATAGAGATCTTTCTGCTTGGCCACAGTATGAAACAAATAAAAGCTTCTGCAAATGAAGCCCTGGCAAATGAATTGGCGGAGAAACTCATTAGGATTCAGAGAGAGCCACAACCAGCAAACTAAAACATTGCCTGTAGCATTTCACAGCCACAAACATGAGCTTTAGGCTTGTTCAGCTGGAAGTGGGAACTGAAACAGAACTCTTACACATGGCAACCCCATCCACGGAGGAAAACATGCTTTCCCCCTTCAGCAGATGTTCAGAACCTCAGACGAACATGAAAGGAAACAATGACATTCCAGCAATGCATGGCAGAAATGACCAGGAACAGAGGCTGATGTACCCAGATTATTATGTTGCATTCATCTTTTGCCATTGGTTTACAAAGTAGCTAGGTAACAAAGATTAGAAGGTGATTTGCATGCCTGTGTTTCATGTTAGAGTCACACAGTCAGTTTCTCACTTAAAACTGATGTTTTAGAGGGGACTGATTTACCAGTTCTGGATGGAATTATCATTGATATACAAGTTTGAAAATTTTACTCTTGGACCAGAATGTATTGATGGAGAAACAGGGATTATCATTGACATACTAGGTTGAAATTTTTACTCTTGGACCACAACTGAGTGATGGAGAAACAGGTTGATGCAGTTACTAAGAGTTCTTTCTTTCTTTCTTTCTTTCTTTCTATCTTTCTTTCTTTCTTTCTTTCTTTCTTTCTTTCTTTCTTTCTTTCTTTCTTTCTTTCTTTCTTTCTCTCTGCCTGCCTGCCTGCCTGCCTGCCTGCCTGCCTGCCTGCCTGCCTGCCTGCCTGCCTGCCTGCCTCATTTTATTTTAAAAAGTAATAGGTGTACAGGGAAAAAAGAGACAAATAGGGAATAGAAACAAAAGATAGGAGTATTTACATTACTCAAGGACATTCATATTATATGTAGTACATTATACAGAAATAAAATAAATTCTAAGATACTTCATTTCTCAACTCCCCTTTTACAGTTTTAGCACAATAATTAAGATTACAGCAACATCAAGGAAATACGAGGAACAGAAATAAGAACTTTTAATCTATTCCAACTATACACTGTATATGTAAAAAAATATTATTGATTAAAACTAATTATATAACAGTTCCAGTATTAAATTTTATTTTAACTATAGAGGACAACTCAAGGATTCAAATGATTGTTTATTAATTATTGTTGACATTCCAGGAATCTTTAGGAGAGATTCTTTGAGATTCTCCAGGAAAATTAACAAACTGTTAACCACTAAACAGAATTGTAGAAAAACAAGTTTGCACTTACCTGTAACTGTTGTTCATCGAATGGTCTTCTATGCAGGCACACATGGGACTGTGCAGTCGCAGGCCAGCCACGGAAAAAGTTTCCAAGTTTTCTAATACACTATGAGGGCCCCTCCTCCCTCTGGCGCTTTTCCGCCAAAACGCTCACATGACCAGGAGGAGGGGCGCTACTCCCTCATTCCTCTCCATGCCACCGCCGGAGACCCCTAGATAACCAAAGTTCCAGAGAGTTCACAGTGGGGCAGGAGGAAGGGATGTATCCCTGCACAGAAGACCACTCGATGAACAACAGTTACAGGTAAGTGCAACCTTGTTTTCATCGTCATGGCTTTTGTGCAGTCCCACATGGGAAGATTAGCAAGATCACTGAGTGAAGGAGGTGGGTGTGAAGCTCTCAGAAGGAGACCACAGAGGACCGCTTTATCAACAGTTGTTTAGCGGCACAAATTGACCTTCACCCAGAACTCTCTTACACCAGAGCAGTAAGCTCTGTGCAAGTGTCCCCACCCAAATACATGTGGGAATGTGGTAAAGAAAAAAAGCACTCTTTTGAAAAGAGGCATCATAAATAGAGTGGTAATGAAGGGCTGTGCACTCAAAAACAGTGTGATAGCATCAACCAACCCACAAAGATGGGTTGTGTGAGGACACTGACCATGTATCAGAGAGGTTTTCCCCCCAAAATCAGTTGCCAAAAACATTCAACAGCACAAGAAGAATGTTCCAAACCTTGTTGCAATTTCTATAGAGACTCTTCTCCCCACTTAGAGGTACAAAGTCTGGTACTACAAGAGTGGTGTTTACTACTCAGAAAAGTGGGAGGCTATTGCTATAATGCAAGAAAGGAGATGATCAGCGTATTAATTTGTCAGCAGGAGTGAGAATAAGTAGATGGTAACAAAGACAGTGAAAAGAGGTGTGAGGTGGCTAAAGAAAGGATGGACAAAATGCGCCACAAGGGGAAAAACTTGTGTAGTCTGCAAAGCAATCTGTGCAGCAATATAGGCAGAGAGAAAAAAGGCATAAAAACAGGTTGTCTTTGTCAGGGATTAGAAGTGCATTCCTCAGCGACAAGGTTATTATCAGGAATGAAGCATAAAGGCCAGGGCCTGGAACATCATTTTGTGGGGCCAGGCTAAGTAGCCCAGTCCTCCAATCAGAATACCAGGGAACTGGTGTCTGCTAATCAGTTAAAACATGATTACAGTGCTTCCTTAACTCTGTGGAGCATTTGCACTAAAACCAGAGACAAAGCAAATATGCCCATCATGTCAAGGTAAAGTACTGTCAAGACAATTAATATTGCAGAACATCAGGAGTTACTGGGAAAGGTTCCCACATACAGTGAAGGAGCCATCAGAGATGGCACTACTTCTAGAAGATCATAGACAAAAGAAATGCTGTGAGAGATGCCAATTGTGGAATAAAGAGTAAGTGGTATTTGACCTATAGGCCAACAGGAATAATATAGATGACCCATGGAATCAAGAACTCAGCCATTGATTGTAGCAGAGGATGCAACCAGAGCCATTAATTATAGTTTGTCCATTGGACCCTTGTCTATTAGGGCAGCTGTTTTGAGAAGAAAAAACATGCTCTTTTAAAAAAAAGAGTAGTAAGGAGTTTATTCTACTCTGTAACCTGGACTCAAAGAGTCTTATAACACCTCATCTTTCTTTCTTATTCTCACTGGAACCCTCACTTTCTTATCCTCACTAGGGCACCATGAGAAGCTGTGAAGTTACAAGGTCAGGAAACTGTAACACAATTTGATATCTGAAACTGGTCTCCTAGGGCCAGACCAACACTGAATCCACATGTGACACTGGGTTTTACTGTGAATGATGTCACATAAAAGTGACTTGTGAGGGCTAAGGAATCCCCCGATTCATTGACAGTTCCAAAGGATACCATGGAACCAAGAAGAGTGGCAAACTAGTTAGGCTCACCTCCCAAAGCATACTTGCCAATTAATTCTGAGTTCCCCATGAAGATGGAAACAGTAAGCCTTGCATGTGGTTGAAATAATACCTGCATTGAAAAGCCCTGTAGGGTTAAGTATCAGTGCTGAGAGAATGCAGCAGGGCAGTGGATTGAGGCTGCTGAGCCAGAGTGTCAGCTTTTAAAACTAGATCTTAGGAAAAGGGCTTGGAGTGGAACTCAGCAGAGGACTGGTACTGACCTTGGAATCCAGGCAGTCCCAATAGAGCGAGAGGTCAAAAACCACAGCAGGTCTTAGGCATAACCACATGAAGGGTAAACTCCGCAAACCTCAGCCACTCTTCAAAACTACAGAAGCTGAAGAGGTCCAAACAACTCCAACTAAAGGGCGCAATAGCATTCTGACACATAATACCTCCCAAAAAGGGGCATAGAGAATTACAAGGCTGTGTGAACACATGCCTCCAGAGATTCCACCGTGGACCTGAGGACAGCCAGGGAAAGGTTCCTTCAGTCAGGCACAGCAAAGGTTTAAAATGGGCCTTCATGAGGCCACACATACAGGCTTCTGGTCAGAACTGACAGAAAGGCAGAGAGGGGGAAGTTTCCTTAAGACAGGCAGCCTCTGCCAGGCCATGCCTCCAAGCTGCTTCACTGGAAGAAGTGGGAGTGGCCAGAGAATCTTTCAGGCAGGCAGTCTCTGCCAGGCCACACCTCCAAGCTTTGAAGGGAAAGAAGGGGCCTTCATGTAAGCAGCCTCTGCCAGGCCACGCCTCCCAGCCTTTTCTTCTCTCTCTCTCTCAGCACTGAGAGAAGGGAGGGGGGAAAGGGCTTCTAGGTTGATGTTGAAGGCATAGAGGCCAGAGACCCCTTAGGGAATGACTAGCCAGAAATGTTTCGATGTTGAGGGGGTTCTGACTTCAAGGCACACAGCCAATGCCCATGAAAAGAGTCAGTTCATCAGGCTGCTGGGCACACAGGTGACCTCTGAACAGGGCCATTTAAGCCAGGCTCTTTGTCCATCACACCTCAGCAGAGGCCCCTATTTGCTTACTTCACAAGACTGGAAAGGCACATCTGCCATCTTATTGAAAGGAGGTCACATGCATGCACAACAAACATGAAATCATAAAGATATAGCAGAGTATGAAGTGGTAATGCAAAGTGCCAAGGTGGATAAGCAATTACTGTACACCAGCTATTTATACTACAGAAATAATCCTTTACACTGAATGGTATCCTTCACAGTCAATACAACTTTCCTAAGATCTGGTTAACTGGCCACTTTTATGTACTGGTGACATTTTCCAGCAGGTTTTGGCATGTTAAATTGGTCTTGCGAAGGTCTCAGCCCATACGCCTATTGCAACATACTCCCTAGTTGAAATGAACAAAACCAGCAAAGTCACTCTACACTGACTATATGTTGAAGCGCTCTCCACAATGGCTGAAATGCTAAAATAACCAACCAATACTTACTCCAACACATTAAAACAATGGCAACAGTCCTGAGATTACACTTTTATCTTCTATATTATACAAAAGGTGTTTCATTTGTTAATTCCTAACACTATGTAAATGTTCTCTTGAATGACCGGCCCAACACAAGAACCTACAGAGATTTGCATGGCACAAGAATGTGGGAAAAAAGATAATCAAATGGAACATAAGCAGGAACAGTGACATAATAATATCACCCAACCACCCTCCCTTATTTGCTGATATTACACACATTGTTAAATTATTTCCAGTGAACATCTAGGGCAGTAATGATTTACAAAAAGTACTTATTGGACACTCGAAGAATTATTTCTTTCATTTCATTGCTACTTCTTTATGAAAAGAATAACCACTGTGTGTTTCTAATATATATATTTTTAACAAAGACTGAATAAACGAAGTATACTTTGAGGACACCAAATTGCTTGCAACAAATGGGATCAAAGCATCTTTAAAAGAACGTCAAGTTGCAAATATCTCTGTCTTTCTCCTCCTGTCATGCACAAATATGTTTATGGATTCTAATTCTTTCTTCCTTTGGGAACCAAACTGTTCAGAAACTGGTATACAAAAATACAATAAGAAAACAGTATAGATGCCTAATTTTCCTACACATTCAGTGCAATAATAAGATCCATTATATCGGGGCACCTTTCAAATTCTGACACAAGGTGATCAGAGCAACTATAATGGCCATCGCAGGAGGCAGAGCCACAGACGCACAGAGGAGGGCTAAGCGCAGGGGACAAGAGGAGTAATTATACACTGGAGGAAAAGGCGTGTGAGAGAGAATAAAACCGATGCTGTGGCGGCAGTGGCTGCCGAAATCTGCACAGCCCATCGGATCTCTAACGGCCAATCAGAATACCTACTGGGCAGGAGCCCTGCCATCTTTCTAAAAACATTTGTTGGGCACCAGAGAAGGTGCCGGAGGACTCCATGGTGCCCAGAGGCACCATGTTGGGGCCCCATGCAATATATAAAGCAAGATACTTTCAGCTACTGTTGTGTGACTTGCACTGGACTGCAGGCTACTCCCGTTAACATACAGCAGAGGCATCACTCGTTTTCCTGCTGTTGGCTGGGAAGTGCCACTCTCTCTTTCCTCTGGCAGAAGGCCCTGCTTTCTTCACACAAAGCAAAGGTTGTGTCTGTTAGGTGAATGAAGCAACAAGCCTTTCAAACCCAGTAAGAACAGAATGACACAAATTTTTGCTCTCGGGACTTTGGGTTGTTTTTTTCAAGGGCAACAGAAGGAGACATGCTGATTGGCCAAGAAAAAAAAAGTAAGTAGCTAAATAGAATATCACAGCCTCAGAGGCAACTTTAAGGTTCCCAATGGAACACCAAACCGGTACTTGTTTTATCGGTCCCATCTAGATGTTAGCACCTTTCAATGTCTTAATTATTAATTGGTTTTATGATTTTACTATTTATTGCTATTTCTGTAGTTTTATCTCGTTGTCAGCCATGGCTGGGAGGGCGGAGTATAAATATAATAAATAAATAAAATAAGCTTTCATAAATTCCTGCATCCGAAGAAGTGCTTTCTGGCTCACAAAAATTTATGGCACAATAAATGTGTTAGTCTTTAAGGTGCTGCAAGGCCCTTTGGTTTGGATCCTATGACATGGTTTCCACCTCCCACCTCTCTCCGGCCACTGCAGAGGCTTTCCTTTGTAGTGGCACTCTCTGCCGCCAGCACTTCCACGCGCATAAGAACTCCACGGAAAACACTGGTCCTGCACGTGCAGAAGTGCCAGCAGCAGAGGAAGCGAGTGTCGCAGCAGAGGAAACCTGGTGTAGCAGCTGGAGAAAAGTGCAAGGAGAATGCTGTCATATGATCTGAGCTTTTGGTTCGCAGCAAGGGCCGGCTCCAGGTGTCTGGGCACACTAGGCAGGACAGCCTGGGGCGCCCCCCACTGGGGATGCCAACCTCCCGGTGGGACCTGGAGACCAGGGGCGGAGCGCTGGCTTTCCCGGGGCCTCCGCGGCTGCGGGGTCCCCGGGAAAGCGGGAAGGGGGCGGGGGGGTCTAGCCACCACCGCTGCCCCCTCCCTCCCAGAGCCAGCTTTCCCGGGGACTCCACGGCTGCAGGATCCCCGGGAAAGCGGGAAGGGGGCGGGGGTTAGCCGCCGCCCTCCCTCCCAGAGCCGGCTTTCCGGGGACTCCGCGGCTGCGGGGTCCCCAGGAAAGCGGGAAGGGGCGGGGGGGTCTAGCCGCCACCACCCCCTCCCTCCCAGAGCCGGCTTTCCCGGGGCCTCCGCGGCTGCGGGGTCCCCGGGAAAGCGGGAAGGGGCGGGGGGGTCTAGCTGCCGCTGCCGCCCCCTCCCTCCCAGAGATGGCTTACCTGGGGCCTCCGCGGCTGCGGGGTCCCCAGGAAAGTGGGAAGGGGGTGGGGGTCTAGCGGCGGCGGCGATAGCGGGCGCCCGGTTAGGGCGGCGGGGGGCACTTTTGGGGGGAGTGGGGCGCCCTAGGCGAGCGCCTAGTTTGCCCAATGGGCGATCCGGCCCTGTTCGCAGCAGACTAATACAGCTATCCCTCCTCTGGAATTATGGTTTTTCCTACCCTGCAGGATGAGAACAGCTTCCAGCACATGTGCAGGCATCAGTGGTAGATTAACCATTAAGCAGACTAAGCACATGCTTAGGGCACAAGGGTCAAAGAGGGCACCACAAAGTTGGGAAAAGGGTGAAAAGAAAAAAAAATCAAGATTTGTAAAAAAAATTTTTTTGATAAAACTAGTGCAAATTGATCATGGTGCACCCTAGGGTTATCTTCTATTTTTTGTTGGCGAGGTGCAGTGTCATAGGCTACGTTTAAAAGTAAAATGCATGTGTTTAAAAGTAAAACGATGGAGCCAAATTCCCTCTCTGCCCCCTTTTAATTTCAGCCCCATGTAAACGTCAAAAATGAAGCGTGGCTTAGTTTGTACAGTATATTGTGTTATCATATGAATACATTTTTGTATTGCTGCAACCTGCATTGTATACCTGGTCAGACAGGTCAACAACTAAAATGGACTGGGTCAGTGTGGAAAGGAGGGGGGGCACCAAGATTGGTCATTGCTTAGGACACCAGTGAGCCTTAATCTGCACCTGGCAGGCATCCCTAACCACACATTGGTTTAACTATAGCAGTAATTGGATCTCCCCAAGGGCACACTGGGAACCATAAAATGGGGGGGGGGCATCTGATGTCTCAAGCAAACACTCAACAAAAGCTACAGCTTCTAAGCGTCTTGGGAGGAATCCATGAAGGTCCAGCTGTCCTAAAACAGATCCACTTTGTAGTACAGCTATGCCTTGTATGCACAAGTGCATTTATGGGCATGTTGTTGTTCAGTCGCACAGTCGAGTCCGACTCTTCGCGACCCCATGGACCAGATTACGCCAGGCATAATTTATGGGCATAGGGCAACCAATATCCAGTGTGATTCCTGGAACTAAACAATGGCTAGTAATCCCTGTGTTACTCTCCTTAGCAACTAGTCAAATAGATCATTATAGTATGCTTGCCTATTCATTTATCCATAGCCTCAAACTGATACGAAATTCTTCAGTACCTGGCCTAAACACTTGTATGATATTACAGCAGGCTATCAAATTGCTGCCACATTCCACTGAAGAGGTGGGTGAAATGAATCATACTTTATATATAGACCTGTTGTTCAAACGCAAACTAATTCCCTTCTCTTCACTTTCTCTGAAAACCATCTCAGCCTATGCTTATACACTTTTACATCCTTTTTTTTTTTTAAGGTAGTTTGAGAGAGTTTTTCAGGCTGAGATGCTATTTTGTATCTTGATGGACAGCATAATAAAAGAATATGGAGCCATCTCTACAGGTAATCCAAACAAACATCTATTGAAGAGACACAAGTCCCCTTCACACTACACAGTAAACCTGTCCACACTTCAGAAATGAAGTACCTAATTCCGCTCCGGAGAACAGCTTCTTGTCACTTTCCTTCTCAAGCTGTTCTGACCATGGGGAAATTCATACGGATATTTCTTGTACAGGAAAGATATAGTAAGGTCAATCAGTGTGGTGAGGGAAAATGTACATATTTATCTGGGAAATTTGTATGTAACTTCTTCAGAATCCTGCTCATGGTGGGGGTCACTATAGTGCAGTGTTTACTCAAATGCAAGACTAGTTTTTTCCCCCAGAGAAAAACCATAAAAAAGAAGGGTCATCCAGCGTTCGCATACAAGTTACAAGTATGTCCAATAACACCTTTTTTAAGGGGTTGTCTTACATTCTGTGTTGTCTTCCTTTCGGGTAAATATAGTAGATGAATTTTTAAAAAGATGAGGCCATTTGATGTCAAGGTGTATTAATCACCTCTTTAATCACACCTTTATGAATATTAAACACCTGAGAAACAGCGGGGGGGTGGCTATCGCCTTCATGCACTTTCTGAAGGAGCTTCTCAGACCTGACTGGAGACTACAGAGACAGAATGCTAGACTGGCCAGACATCTCGTTGAAACCAGCAGGCTGTTCTTAATGTTCCTAATGAGTTCACAGATCTTGGAGAATGTTTGCAAACTAGCATCTTAAATACCAATCTGATGCTGCGAGCCCACTTTCACAGCATGCACTTTTTCTGTCTTGCAAATATTGACAACATTAGAGAGGTAAAGATGCATGTCAGGATGAGTCTGCTGAGACACAGGATATGACTTTTCTACATCCAAAAATGGTGATGACAATTGGATTTTGAATGCTGTGCTTCCATAGCACAAGCTATCCTGAATTAACAGTCAGGTACTGGTGGCTTGTGTGTACCTAGCCAAAGGTTCCAGTATTCACCCTTATTCCAGGCAAAATCAAATGCCAACGTGCAGAAGAATGCATGTTACCCATTATTCCCTTACCCATTACTCATGCAATTACTTTTTTGAAGGGTCCACTCTCAGCTGCCATGTCTCCCCAAGCAAAACCCTCCCAGGCTAGAGAAAGAAGGCAATGAAGACAGCATTTGTTGAAGGCAAACCCAGATCTGAGTGACCATCCATGAGCTAACTTCTTGCTTCACAAGTTAACCATAGTGAAAATAAACTGTGCTTTCATGAGACATCTTTGTAGAAGACACCCTGATAACATGCAGCCAGGAAATTCACTGTGACTGTCTAATTGGTAAGAGCAAGGGACAAAATGTGCCCCTCCCCGGGATTTACTATCCAAGCTGCTATTTTTAAACACTCTTGAGTACGGGCACTGGTGCCGCTTCCCATCTGTGTAACTACATTCAGGTTTGCCCCTCCTTTCCTCCATTTGCAATCCAAAAACTGGAAACAAATGAATTCCCATTTTACCCAAATCCTTCTCCATAAAAAATACAATCAATGGCCTTTCAGAGTTTCTGTATCTGTCATAGCCTTGCTGTTCCTGGGAATTACTAGGACAAGGTAGAAGGGAAGGCTGCCCGCCAGCTACTTTCTCTGTTGGATTTCCTAATTGACTTTTCCCCTACCCTCTATTGTGGCAAAATTAAAAGGCATGTCTTAGATTTAGTCATGCATTCATCATTTTACTTTCATCCCTTGGGTGCACAGATGCTGAATAACTGTCACCTCCTATCAAGGGCTAAATTCTTCATGAAGTGATGGTTCACTCGTCTTGCCTTCTACAAAACAGAAATGGGCAAGTCCTTTGATTGTATTGCCATCCTGTGCCTCGATACTCATGAAATCAATGAGACTTCTTCATGCATGCCAGGAAGCAGAATTTCACCATTTGTTGGTTTAGGCACTAATACAGAAGGACAAGATTTAAAAGATTTTTGTTAATGCATTTGTTAGATCAAGTAGCTACTACTGCTTTTCTTCTCTGTTTTGATTTCAGCAGACTTACTAAGGTAAATGTGTCCCAGTGTTTAGGCAGAACTGGATTTAACAGAGGAACAGTCACAACTGAAGAGCACTGCAGGAAACAGCCAGTTAGAAGCATGGTGCGGGTTGTTATGAATGCACATTCATTACCTTCCAAAGCATTTTTGTCCAGGGTAGAGAATGTGTAAACTTCTTTCTCTTCTCATGGAGGATTTCAGGGAGGTGCAATTTTTTCTTTCCCCCCTCCCACTGCACACCTCTGCCCCCCCCCATGGGAGTATTGTTCCTGCGGGGGGCCCCCCATTTTTAGAGCATTTTGGGCTGCAGTAGGAGGTGAAGGTCGGCTACACAGATGGAAATCATTTCCATCAACGGAAATATGTCACCGGATCCCAGCCTTAAAATGCACGAGTTCACCCTCATAGTACCATCTGATTTTTGCTCTTCCTTTGACACGTGACCACATAATGCCTTCAGGCATCCTCCTTAAAAGGATGACTGTCCAGTTAGCAGTCATAGGTTCCTACATTCCAGCAAGTCAGGACATTTACATGATGCTTTGATATATAAATAGCTTTGTGAGTTTTATTTCTGTTATAATGTGAATGTTCCTGTGATTTAAAATACGGGCCTCTAGAGTAAGAAAGAGGGGGGCTCGATGGGTAAAGGAAGTGTGTTACAATTGGATGGTAGCTTTACCCCAGGGGGCAGAATTGACTAGTTTGTTCTGAGAGACAGTAGAGTGTGTGCCTCAGGGAGAGTTCAGTTCAGAGTGTAAGACGGCTGAAGAGAGTGCTGGAGAAGCGACATCCTGCTAAGAGTCTAGTTCAGGGGTGTCAAACGTATGGCCTACTGGCTGGATCTGGCCCCTGCAGGGCTCGTATCTGGCCCGCGAGCAACTGACTCTCTGCTGCTTCCTGCTCCCTCTTTCCTGCATCGCAGCTCCTTTTGCCCAGTCTCTCCTACTTCCTGCTTCTCTTCCCTCGATTGGCTGAGGGCTCCTCTCCCTCATCCCCTCCTCTGGGAAGGGAGGGGAAGGGAAAGAGCCAGAGCCAGAGGGGGAGGGAGGGAGGGAGAGAGAGAGAGAGAAAGAGTCCTGCGGCACTTGGAAAGATCCCCCTTTCCAGTTCTAACAGATGGGGGGGAAGAAAACCATCAGCACGGCTTGCATTCTTTATTAGTAGAAGGGAACAAGACTGCACTAGTACCTTAATGACTAACAAAGTTTCTGTCAGGGCATGAGCTTTCGTGAGTCACTGCTCACTTCTTCAGACACAGCTAGAATGTGAGTCCATCTGTCCTTATATCTTGGAGAGTGAAGTGAGTTCAGATGCCAATTGACAACAGCAGGCATTGGTAAAGAGAGAAGAAACCTAGGACTTAATTCAGCCCAGGAGTTCGCATGGTCTTGAGCTTCATTACCAGTTACAATTCAGCAGTCTCTCTTTCTAATCTCCCTGTGAAATTCCTTTGTAAGAGAACTGCTACTCTTAGGTCAGCAACTGAATGTCCTGGAAGGTTAAAATGTTCCCCCACTGTTTTTTGAATGCTGTGGTTTCTAATAGCAGTAGAAAGAGTAAGAGTCCAGTAGCACTAGAGCTGCTAGGTCCCCTCGTAGCTCTGGCGGAGGGATTTGGGGGATGTTCCATGGGTGGGCAGGGATGCCCCCAAGAGTGGCCACCCATGGCCACCCCTCTCCCTCCCCTCCTGGTTGATTTAAAGGGCTTCGGCCAATCAGCGTGGAGCATGTGGCCCACCAATCAGCTGGAGGCCCTTTGAATCTTTCAGGAGGGGAGGGAGAAGGGCTGTCGACAGCCGCAGCTCCGCTCATAAAAAGACCCTTTAATGGGTCTTTTTGTGAGAGGGGTGGGGGCCACTGTGCATGGTTTCCCAACAGTGATTCTCCACTTGGGATTCAGGTCCACAAGCTGCCACCCTGCTCGTTGCGAATGGGGTGGCACTGTGTGGCCCTGAATCCCAAGCAGCAAATCTCTGCTGAGAAATCAGCCCTGCACAGGGTGGCCCCCACACTGCTCGCAAAAAGACCCTTTAAAGGGTCTTTTTGTGCGTGGAACTGTGGCCAGCGACAGCCCCTCTCCTTCCCCTCTTGAAAGATTTAAATGGCCCTCCAGGTGATTGGTGGGCCACATGCTCCCCACTGATCAGATGAAGTCCTTTAAATCTCCCAGGAGGGGAGAGAGAGGGGTGGCCACAGATAACAATTCTTAGGGGTGGGGCTTCCCCCGCCATCCAGCTGGCCGCTGGCAGATTGGAGCCCCCAAAAGCGGGGGAGCTCCTGCCCCGATCTGGAGGCTGGCAACCCTAAGTAGCACCTTAAAGATAAACAAAAATTGTGGTAGGGTACATGCTTTTGAGAGTCACTGCTCACTTCTTCAGACTTATTTCAATTTATTCTTTGCACCCTCCTGGAATGAATCCTCCTGTAACAAAGAGACCTTGGTATCCTGTCTCATTAAAGGTAAAGGTAAAGGTTCCCTTGCTCGAAAGCCAATCAAATCCGACTCTAGGGTTGCGGTGCTCATCTCCATTTCAAAGCTGAAGAGCCAGCACTGTCCGAAGACATTTCCATGGTCATGTGGCCGGCATGACTAAACACCAAGGCGCACGGAATGCTGTTACCTTCCCACCGAAGTGGTACCTATTTATCTACTTGCAATTTTTTGCTTTCGAACTGCTAGGTTGGCAGGAGCTGGAACTAGAGATGGGAGCTCACTCCGTCATGCAGCACTCTTGGGTCTTGAACTACTGAACTACTGACCTTCCACAGCCTGCAGTTCAGCGTCTTAATCACTTGAGCAACCGCTCATTACCAATGCTGATACCTCCATCCCTACTACCCCTCTGCATATCACATCTCATCCAATGTCCTTCATAAGAAAAGGCCTTCTGGTTGCATTGGTTAGCCCTACTAGTTGACATTACAGTGTGGTTATTTATTGCAGAAATGTTCAAGAACACCTCTTAATAAAAAGTGATAATCAACAGCAGTGACAGAGGTTCACCAGACCATGAAAGCCAATATTTGCTTACTACTAAACAGCTAATGGCCACATACTTCCCCCCAGAAGGGCTGGAGATGTCTGACTGCCTTGCCTGCAGAAAACAGGGTACTGGTAAGACAAAATAGTCTTTTGACTACAGCATTTTTGCTATTGTTTTTTTAAGTGAATAGGTTATAATTGTTTTACACAATCCATGTGAAATCAACCTTTATTTTGCTTGAAATTATGAGAAACAAACCATTTCCCATACAAGTTTTTCCTTTCAAACGATAAGCTTAAATTGAAAAAAACAACTCACACTGCCAGATATCCTTTTTTCCAGATCACCTAAGTCCCGAAGAACATCAGTAAGTATTCCTTAAGAGGACACAGAACTAAAGACACCCAGCTTTTAAAATATTTTGATCTAGCAACCCTAGATTTTAACTTTTTGATCCCAACATCTGTAGAACTATATGTTTTAGTTTTCCTTTTGGCTCTAAAATGTGTAGAGGACACACATGGGAGATTGGCAGGGTTGCCAGCTCTGGGTTGGGGAACACCTGGAGATTTTGGGGGTAGAGAACATAAGAACATAAGAGAAGCCAATGTTGAATCAGGCCAATGGTCCATCCAGTCCAACACTCTGTCACACAGCGGCCAAAATATACCAGGTGCCATCAGGAGGTCCAGCAATGGGGCCAGGACACTAGAAGCCCTCCCACTGCTGCCCCCTCCAGCACCAAGAATAGAGTGCACCACCTGCCCCAGACTGAGAGTTCTCATTCTATACCTTGTGGCTAATAGCCACTGATGGATTTCTGCTCCATATGTTTATCTAATTCCCTCTTGAATCAGATAAACATATGGAGCGGAAGTCCATCAGTGGCCATTGGTGGCTATAGAGCCTGAGGAAGGCTGAGTTTGGGGAGGGAATTATTTATTTATTTATTTTTCTAACAAGAGGCATATGCCATATTAAAGCAATTAAACCAAGTTAAAATACTCCATCCACATTAAAATATCGATGCTCGAATTAAGTTGTTGTTAATGCCAAGATGGGGTCCAAAGATTTTCCAATCTCCACCACCAGCACAGTTCCAGATGTTGTTCCAGCACTATTCCCCTAATATTGCCAACTCCAGTGGGGACTCCAGTGGGGTATGATGTCATACAGACTACCTTGCAAAGTGGCCATTTTCTCCAGGTGAACTGATCTCTGTCCTCTGGAGACCTGTTGTAATAGCGGGAGAGCTCCAGCCACCTTCTTGAGGATGGGTGATTGCCTCAGCTGTGTTGGACACTGGGGCCTTCACAAATAAGGTTCTGCATGAGTTTACAAATTCCAAGCCACCAAGTAATGTCAGACTGCCACAGCCCAACTACAGCTATACTACAGCTGGTGAAATGGGCAGATCAGATTGTTCAACGTGAGCCAAGTGTCATACTACTTGTCAAGCTATATATCTACATTATACACTAGATTATATATATACTACATTACTACAGTACATACTACAGTACATACTACATTATATACTAGAGCCAGTTTGGTGTAGTGGTTAAGTACGTGGACTCTAATCTGGGAGAATCGGGTTTGATTCCCCACTCCTCCACTTGCACCTGGCTGGATGATCTTGGGCAAGCCATAGTTCTGATAAGAGCTGTCCTTGAACAAGAGCAGTTTCTGTCAGAGCTCTCTCAGTCCCAGCTACCTCACAGGGTGTCTGTTGTGGGGAGGAGAAGGGAAAGGAGTTTGTAAGCCGCTCTGAGACTCCTTTGGGTAGTGAAGGGCGGGGTATAAATCCAATCTCTTCTTCTTCTACTACTACTAAAAAAATCACACCTCTAGAAAATATCTTCTGATATTACACACAGAGAACACTGATGCTAAAATTACTTTTAAGGGAAGTCAGTGAATCTATGGCAAATAATTCAAACAGATGCAGGAATGGATCCATTGTAAATGCAGCACAGTATTTAGTGGACTCTGTTGGTACGAAGCTAAGAAACAGAACTTCTTTAATTAGAAACTGACGTATCAAACAAACATTAGCCATAAATCTACAAAACAGAAATTCATAAGGAAAACAATCTCAAAAATGTTTATTTCTCTCATTTGCCCAGGGATATGTTGTAACTTCAGCTCTCTTTTTATTGCAGGATAGTTTCTACAACAGAGAGGTGGTGGAAATGTTCTTTTACAACTCCGTGTGACCGGGTTTCTTTGTGTACCTTTTATGGTTGCCATATCAATTCTCCAAAAACAGAATCACTTTGAAGAGGATATGTTTACAATAGTGCAAGTGGGGAGGAAGGGGTTTCCATTATGTCCCCAGTGCTCTGAAACGGAATAAAAATTATTGCAGGAGATTTATTTTAATTTTTACATTGGACATAGCAAGAAAATGGGGGGGGGGAAGCTTCATTCAAGGCCATTAACAGAGTTGGGCAGAACTGTTTAACTGTAAGCATAAATAGAAGAAACACTCTTATGTGGCCAAAAATGATGATTTCCTAGTTCTCACTTTTCAAGTTGATTTCAGTCTGCATTCCTACTATACAACCGCAAGGGATATGTAACTTGTCAGAATGTCCAACAAAAATTCTCACTGAGACCTCACCACATCTGTCCCTCTGCTCACCCTGGCTGGGTGATATTTGAAAAATTTTGATTCTCTGTGGTGATGTCCCTTTAAGGGTTGCCAGGTCTGGGGTGGAAAATACCTGGAGACTTTGGGGGTGGATCCAGGAGAGGGTGGGGTTTGGGGAGGAGAGGGGCCTCAGCATGGCACAATGCCACAGAGTCCACCCTTCAAAGCAGCCGTTTTCTCCAGGGGAGCTGATCTCTGTCAGCTGGGGATCGGTTGTAAAAGCGGGAGATCCCCAGGCCCCACCTGGAGGCTGGCAACCCTCGTCCCTTTAACTGAATAATTCTTCCCTCCCCACAGAGTTATAGTAACAGTCTTCTTCTATGACTCTACAAAGGAAATGAACCCACAGTACTTTTAAGGGCACATGATCTGTTTCCATCTATTGACTATAAACAACAACAAAAAATGATAAATTAATGTGATAAATTTTTCGTCTGCCACCTCTGACATCCCCCTGTAACACAGTAATGATGAACCGCAATAGTGAAAGACAGACAACTGACAAAAACCATACTTCATATGCAAGAAATACAACTTTGCTTTAATCACACCCACCCATCTTTGTTAAAGAGCAGCAGACAATTGTTCAAGAAGAGAGAACGATGTCTGTTTAAAGGAATGGCCTGCCTACACTTGATGTTCCTACAGGACCAGTCACGTGGCAGTATCTCAGGCCATTACGAGCCACCAGAGATGAAAAACGCTGCAAAGGAAAAAGAGTGCTTCCCAGAGGAGCTGTTTGGGAGCTGCTTGCAATAATGAATGTGTGGTCAGAGGAACACCTGCCTCCAAAGGCAAACATAAATATCTGTTCAAATGTACAGCATGACAAGTGAGAAAATTGATTATATGCACGCTGGAGAGAAAAGGGAAACTGTAACCGTCAAACAGAAATCCAGCATAACAAGAATGTTATGAAAGAAGCAGAAAGACCAGGAAACAGTTTGACAGCAACGTTGTTCTGTTTCCCACCCCCACAGCGATCACGGTGCAGATAAGCCGAAATGTGACATACAAGGCCTATATAGGGTGGTACAAGATACTTTTAACAAAAGGGGGAACTTATCAAACATCCAGTTCTTCCACTGTAAAAATATTTGGGGTAGTCTGATTTGATTCACATCTTATGCTACTATGGCTCCGACAAAGGCTTGCACAGTAACAGCTACAGGCAAGAGGTGTGCAATTGGCCAGCATCACAGAAGGCCTGTGGCTCGGTGCTAAAACATCTGTTTTGCATGCAGAACAACTCAGGTTCAGTCCTCAGCATCTCCAAGTAAAAGGATCAGGTAGAAAGTAGTGTAAATGACCTCCATCAGGAGCCTTGATAATTGTAGCCAGTCACAGTAGGCCAGTGGCCGCTAACCTTTTTGAGGCTGCAGGCACCTTTAGCATTTTGACACATGATAGTGAGGTCTGTCACATGAGCTAGTCACAAAATGGACACCACGAGAGGTTCTACAGCCACAGAATGTCAGAGAGTGTGGTTATGCATAATTCAAATCAGGGGTCATTTCATAAAGAAAAGAGGTGCAGGAGCTCATCTGCATAACTCATTTGCATATGCCACACCCCCTGACAAAGGGCAGGCATGCAAGCATGATTGGGCAGGGAACCCAGGAATGTTTAGAATGCTTTTCTCTCCCTTCCCCATCTGGGGAATGGAAAGAAAGCCATTTAAATCCCCCCCTTCCCCTGAGTCTCACTCTGGGGAAAGGGGGGGGCATGTCTGCCCGCCACCCCCTTCCCTTCTCCAGCCAGCCTACTTCCAGAAACACTTGGTGGGTGCCAGGAACATTCATGGGCCCCTGGGAACAGGCAGTATTGACCATGACAGGCCAATAGTTGATTCACTATAAAGAATCTTCATGTGTTCATTTATCCCTCTAAATGCAACTAAACTACCCCTTGCTAGTAAATACCATCATTTGTAGTGGGGAAAGGAACTAACTGCTTCATTAGCCCCTACAATGTGATCAAGACTCACCGCAAGCACCATGAAGCTCAGAGCCCCATGTGACTACCCATTCAGGGCAGATGGCGGAAGAAATTCTAAGGGCAAACTGTTTTAGGACCTGATTTTGGATTACTGAACTAATAACTATTGACAGTGTAGGTGAGAGAATAGTAATGGGCAGCCTGATATACCTGTTTCTAAGCCAACGGACCTCTGTATCTGTTTGCATGGGCGTGCTCAAGAGTTTTTACTGAGGGTAGTGATCCACACCCCCAAATAATACAAGAATACCTCCTTCTTTCAAAACTACATCCTAGGACATGAGCATTAGCCTCAGACTGCTTAATGCTACTGAGCTAACAGCAGACCAGCTGGGGACAGAAAAGGGGAGGCCACTTGTAATGGGACAGAAGCTAGTGACTGTTTCCGCCAAGGCTAAGACACTCACAGCCCCTCTGTAGCTTCTAACACAAAGAAATCTTTTACTACTAATCCTTGGATCAGGAAGCACTTGATAATACACCAAAGCATTCTTAACTATGACCTGCATCCATTACTTTGAAAACCAGAGCATGATTATGAATTTTTATTTTCAGACACCAATTAAAGAATAAAAGTTATTGACATAGTCTATGGCTGTGACCACACACATTGAATAATCCACTTTCAATGCACTTTCAATACACTTTCCAACTGAATTTTGCCTGTTCGCACAGTAAAATCCAGAAAGAAAGTGCATTGAAAGTGGATTATTTTGTGTGTGTGATCGCAGCCTTAGACATTCAATGGCTGTGATCACACGAGCAGTTTGGCCCGACACAGCCACCTCTCCCCCTCCGGATCAAATGGGCGCAGTCCCACAGCCACATCTGTCCGGAGTTCCTACGGCATACTCATCCCATCATAAGATGACTTGGAGCCAGGTTAAAAAACACAAGTGATGTTTTTGGTTCCCTGTGCATTCATTGCACATGGCTGGATGTCTGAACATGGGGGAGTGCATGCAGAACAAATTTGGCAGTCTGAACCTGCAGATCTGTTCCTGCTGCTAGAGAGGGGTTTGTTTGTTTTTTAATTGCCTATATGCGCATGTGCACATATGCATGTGCATGATTTTTGAAAAAATTTCAGGCAGCACACTCTGTGGCTGATGCGCTGCATTAATGTGGATGCTTGACCATGGGATGTCTACATGGGTAACCTGCAGCAGGGTGTGCTGTCTGGAAGATATGCCCTGCAACACTTTAACCCAGTACAATAAGAGGCATGCCAAACCACCAGTGCGACCACAGCCAATGACTTAAGAATTTCTTCTCTTTTAACCCTTTATATTATCTTGCACACACAATGGAATTTGTTGTCTGGATGAGGAGGAAGCAAATCAATTGATATGCAGATCATTTTTCCTCTGTGTTTTCAGAAGGCATCTAGAGAAAGTTTGGATTCAGGTAGGCGGACAGCTTTTCAAAAGACATTGTGATACTTAATGTTAAGCTTTTTTAGAATTAGCAGGAGGGTTTGATTTTTTTTTCTAAAGTTCTCTGTTGCCCACTTATTTGCTATCATGATTTCTCCCAAGCAGATTGCACAGTGGTGCATTAGGCTTTTCACACAACAGTAAAACAAAGCTTTCATCTCTCAAATGAAAGCTTGATGCCTCTCAAGCAAATGTCAAAGAAATAGCATGCACAATGTTTTTTTGTTCCAAAAAAAAAAAAAATGATGCTCCAGAATATATTAGATGTTATGTTTGCCTTATGGAATTGGCTTCAACAACTGGGTAAAACTGTTGCATTTATCAACTGTAATTCTTTCACATATTTTTAAAGTTGTTTATAAAATAGGAAATAAGCCTTTCTCAAAGCTTGAGATTATCAGAAGCCATTATAAAATCTGTTAATTAACCAGCTATTTTGAACATTATTTCACTTTTTTTCTCCCAAGTTAGAAAGGCTGTTTAAATGCAATTGGAAAAACAGCAAGGGCATTTTCTTCAGCTCATTAAAATATTAAATGGCTAAACTCTGAGCAAGAGGTCACACTATGCATTTCTACATTTCTTATTAAACATTTTAAAATCCAAGAAACACTGATACTGGCTTTGATAGAAAATGTATATGTAATGGGAAAAGGGCAGTGATGTCCATGTTGTGTTTCAGTGTGCTGTGTAGCTAGAAGGATGTTTTCAGTTTATAGACAACACATCGTAATCCATGTCTCTCCTCCCCACCGCCTTTCCAAAAAGTTGCCACCACTGCACTGAATGCAAATGGTAAAACCGCTGAGATTAAGTCTCTGTATAGCATCACCTTTGGTTGCCAGGCAACAGTTACAGCCTAATTTGCAATATGATTTTGAAATAGACAAATCCCAGCACAATGTCCAATTTTGCCATCATCTGTAAAAGAATATGGCTAATGAATAAGTTTTGCTTGCCCCATTTAAAACCAAATATTCTTTTTTTAGATCAAAATGTTTTAAAACACTATTTTTGTGTTGCAGAGTTGAGCCGATGCAAAGAACCTGGATCAGGTATTGGCACAGGGTTATCAAGTAACCCGCTATAGTGGAAGACCTCCCAAAGGCAACTCCCACTGGCAGGAGAAAAATCAATTAAAGAATCACCATCAGCACAATGGGTGTCATAATTCCCAGAGGAAACCTGGAAGTTATCACTCTAGGAATCTTGAGAAACTACAAGTTTTCAGTGATTCCTACAGTGGTATGATATCATTTCCAGCTTTTCCCAAGCACCCGCCCCCCCTCACAGTATTCCACTGGGTGCTAGCTGGCAACTCTATATTGGCATGATGCTTTTGGTGTGAATCAGGAAGAAACTACTGTTGAGATAAGAGTTTTTTCAAGCAAGCTGAGCCACCTGTATTGAAAGCAGTTCACAGAGTGGAGCTCAATGGATTATCAAATGGAGGAATTACGTGATATTTCTGCTGCGGAATTTGTCCTGAAGAAGATGGCTGAAACGGGTTTTGAGCCACTCTGTTGGCAGGAAGCCATGGATGTGCTATTAGTAAAACTGGAGAAATTAAGTGGCTTTGACTGCTAAGAGGAGGGCTTGCCACACAGAACTTTGAATGGAAGAAGTTGACAATCAGAACTTCAGAGTGACTATATGGGCAGTTATTTGACCTAAGCACTTTGTTCATCATGGAGGAATTATATGTAGTGTGAAAATTAATTAATGTTAAAAATCTTATAGTAAATACATGAAATTTTTCATAGAATAATATCTTAGTAATTACATCACAGTTGTTTGTATAGTTTGTATTGGTTGTTTGACAACCCTATATTGGCATGATGCTTTTAGCGTGAATCAGGAAGACCAAAATCAGAGAGGCCATAAAAGTTTGTCATTAGTAGATTAATTTCAGCCTCCACAAAGTTAATTAAATCCAAAAAAGGATTTATAAAGAACATTATGTTATTTTATGTAGCCAATATAGCCAGTTTTGGCCTCCCCGTCCTTTGCCTTGTTCCCCCCCTTCCCCCCTTCTTATCAGACATCTGTATACTACCCCTCCATATGAGTTTTATGCCATCTTCAACTGTATAACAGCTGTTTTACTTGTTTTATTGTATTTATTGAATCATTTGGTTCTATTTATGCCATCTTCAATTGTATAACAGCTGTTTTCTTGTTTTCTTGTATTTATTGAATCAATTGGTTGTATTTTGTATTTTGGAAGGCTTTTTTATAACATACATGTTATATATTGTTGTCATCTGCTCTGTGCCAGTGACCCTGAGAGGTAGTTTAGGCTGTGTGACTAGCACATTCATTGTAGAGTGAGGTTTGAAACTAGCATGGTTTGAAACTGGCACAGAAAGAAGAAGAAGAGTTTGGATTTATACCCCACCCTTCACTGCCCAAAGGCGTCTCAGAGCGGCTTACTAACTCCTTTCCCTTCCCCTCCCCACAACAGACAGGTAGATGGGGCTGAGAGAACTCTAACACAAACTGTCCTTGAGAGAACAGCTGTGCCAGAGCTTGTGACTGACCCAAGGTCACATCAGCAGGTGCAAGTGGAGGAGTGGGGAATCAAACCCGGTTCTCCCAGATAAGAGTCCACGCACTTAACCACTGCACCAAACTGGCTCTCCAGAAAGACATGCAGCAGAACATAAAAGCTCACTGAACATAAGCATTTATCTCTAACAATTAGAACATACTTTGATACTCAGAAGATGAGAAACCTAGGATAATTATTGTCTGTAAAAATATTGTTTGTAAAAATTGTCTGTAAAACCTGTTACTCATTTAATTTATGCCTAGAATGTACAGAAAGGCTCCCAAATAGAGGGGGAAACTATATATCCCCTCTACTAACTAAAACCATAGGTATACTAATAGTTTCAGAGGGTAGTCATGTTGGTCTGCAGTAGAACTGGTAGATTCCAGTCCAGCAGCACCTTAGAGACCAATAAGATTTTCAGGGTATCAGCTTTTGAGAGTCAAATTTCCCTTTGCCAATCTGACAAAGCTGCTACTAGACTCAAATCTACCTGTATACTGATAGTCACCTCCTGAGTCCCAACAACTTCAAATAAGTTTTGTTTAGGAACAGTCTGATCTTCCACTCCATCTTAAATGCTTGCAGATCCAGTGGTGTCACACAGAGCTGAACTCACTAATCCTTTTCTGTCATTATGTTCATGAGACTGTTAGCCCAGAAAGCACAGGTCTTAGTTATTTCGTCAGAAAGGGTGCTGGTTATTTGCATAACAATGCTGAAACTGTTGACATTTACCCCATCGGACAAAGTAGTAATCGTACTTATTAGGAAGATAAATGACTGAGAAGCACTCTAATAGCAAGTGTTCCAGGGTAATTATTTCTCTATGCTTTTCTCAAAATTGCTCATTTTGTGTCAGTGTATTTAAGCTCTTCTGGCACTTAACAATAATGGACAATTGTAAAAATCCTCAAAGCCTTTCTCAAGGCATCGGTAACTGTAGCAACAGTTATCTTGAATCTCTAAAAATAATATCATTAATGAAAGCTCGAAGCATAGGCTTTTGGTCATAATTTTGGCTCAAGTTGTACAACACACACAGTCTTAAACAAAAGCCATCAAACTAAGTGGCAGTGGTCTAATTTTCAGGTTGTTCTATTAAGGAAAATAACTCATCCTACATAAGGATCTACAACGCATGTAAATCAGGGAGTTAATATTTTAACATTTCCTATGAATATCATACAATGTGCCTGTTTAGAAAAAAAGTTGAAAAAGAAAACCCCAAAACCAGAAGGAAAGGAGGCAAACACAATACAGAAAATTGTAAGAGCTTTTGTCTGTATTTCTGAACAGGTACACAAAGTCAAATAGCATACTGGAAAAGTTGAAGGAAAATATACACAGAATTTGGACCTGACTAGAGCCAGGTGTATCATACCTGGAACAGAGGGGATGGCCGTCTGCATCTCTAGTTTCTGGGATCACATGCTGTAGATCCCACTCCTTAAACTGGACGGGGGGGGGGTGCTATGGCAGATATCCCTGAGCCAGGTCCATGGCATCAGAAAGTGTGAGTGATGGCAGTGGAAGGGAAAGGAAGAGAAGCCTCCATCTTTTTACCCTCTCCTCCTCCTTCCACTACAAACCTTTTACATATGTACTTCCATGTACACATATACTGTGAACCTTTTGAATCTACACATAAGAGACAAAATAAGCCTAACAGGTTCTCCAGTGAAGGTTTCCCAGTGAAGGCTAATTTTTGTGGCTTGGCAAAGGCCTCTTGCTGTTTTATGCTTTTTCCTATGACTTGTTCAGCTCAACACTTCTGCAGAATTCTTTATCCTCTGACAAACGTTTAGCTTGTGAAACAGCATGTGCACTTGCAAGAACATGGTGCTAAGGGCTGATTCACACAAAGAAATCACTTGTAAATGTATATACTAAAAACCAGGGCTTTTTTTGTAGAAAAAGCCCAGCAAGAACTCATTAGCATAATAGGCCACACCCAACAGCAGAAACTTATTAGTATATTAGGCCACACCCTGACAGCACAACTAATTAGCATAGTAGGCCACACCCCATGTTACCAGAAGTGTGGTCATCCAGCCACACCTACCTCTTGCTTCTTATTCTGTTTCCCTTGTTTGTTGTCAAAACCCAGGGCTTTTTTTGTAGCAGGAACTCCTTTGCATGTTAGGCCACACACCCCAATGTAGCCAATCCTAATGAGTTTCTGCTGTTGGGTGTGGCCTATTATGCTAATTAGTTCCTGCTGGGTGTGGCCAACTTGGGAGCCAGACGGAACTCCTTTCCTGTGCATTCCTGCCCAAAAATAGCCCTGCTGAAAACAATAGTATGCCACTTGGTAAGGCTGTAGACTTAGCAGCAGTCAGATCAACAGTCTAAAAAATGAATACCAGAGGACACGATCTAACTACATGTAACTAATTTAGTAATTCTGTGTCTTCTAGGTATACCCGAGTCCTTTGCAGAACCACACCTGAGAATACAGGAAACAGTAAAATATTGAACAAGCACTTACAAATAAATTTTCAGACCAATCTATGCTGGGTTTTCACCTCTGTACAGCTTTTCTTTAAGCATAAACTTTATGAAGCACAACTGCAGATTTTCTGTGCTCATTTGCCAATGCTTATTTGTCCAAGTGAGAGCACATTTTTCACATGAGGCTTGAAGTGGTTCTTTCAACAGCCATGTTTCATTTTGTAAACTCAACGTGGTCCAAAATAATCCTCACTCGTTACAAATCCCTCTTTGTTTGTTTACTTCATTCATACCCTGCCTTTCTCCCTTATGGCTACCTAAAGCGGCTTACATTGTTCCCCTTTCCTCCATTTTATTCTCACAACAACCATAGGTTAGGCTGAGCGTAAATGGCCCAAAGTCACACAGCAAGCTTTCATGACAGAGTGGGATTCAGACCTGGATCTCCCAGTTTCTAGTCTTACATGCTAACCCTCCACATCACACCAGGTCCACTTTAACAAGTGTTTAGCAGTAACACATGAAAATACTGTCCTTGTGCTGTGTGTTCTCTTGTCTGCCTATGTGCGTTATGTCAAACACAGATTTGAAACCAAACGTCATAAAAAAGAATTACTGCAACCACTAGTTATGTCTGCTCAGAATATATATTTGTATTTAGCCTGTCGTTGGATGTTAAGCTGCTGGAGACTGGGAATGACCAGTGACAAACAAAATATTCATTTAGCAAGTAGAATGAGTGTAGAGTTATTTTCCACTGTCAGAAGCAAATATGATGCATTCCTTCCATTTCCCTCCCTCAGAGGCAAGATTTTCCCTCCTTTTCCCTTTTCCCTGTCTGTCTGAGCTGCCCTAGCTATCTGTTTTCTTCTTTCCTGAAGAAACTATGGCTGTCCCACCCTGCCACAGTCTGATATTTTGCTGCTGGCTCAGCCCAGGAAACTGAGGGAAGAGTCAAGAGCACCCTTCACCTTAAACCACTGAAATGGCACTGAAATGGCATAACAAAGTATTCAGCATGTTTAAAATCGACCCAAACTGGTGGGTACAGATTCTGGCTTTAGTTTTTACAGATATAAATGAGAAATATACCCAACGCTTGGCACAGTACAATAATTGTGCTGATTTATAAAAGCGGGGACCTGATGGATCCAACAAATTATCATCCAATAAGCTTGTTGTCCACCACAGGAAAACTTTATGCTGCAATGCTCTTTGGAAAGCTTAGATCCTGGGTTGAATAAAATAATATTCATGGGAATGAGCAGGCAGGCTTCAGGAAAGGAGCAAGTACAATTGATCATTGTCATACATTCCAACACCTAGTAGATAAATATACAAGCTCTGGAGAAGATATACTGGCAGTTGCTTTTATGGATCTTAAATCAGCATTTGATACAATCTCCAGGCCACGATTATGAGAAAAACTGAAGAAGTATGGCATTAAATCTTGTTTCATTTATTTACTATAACAGCTATATAGCTGTCCAACTGCCCAGGTCAGGTGTGGGGAGCTGGGCCAGTTATCTGGGGTACTCTCCTTTGACAAAGGTGTCAAACAGGATGTATTCTTGCACCCCTGTTGTTCAATTTATATATTAATGATCTCAGACCTTGCCTTCTGAGGAATGATTTCCATAGCCCATATTTATCTAAATGCAACATGCCAATTCTTTTATATGCAGACAATGCAGTGCTAATGTCCAGATCAGTTGTGGGGATTCGCAAACCAATTAAAAATTTTGAGGACTACTGCAATCATGAAGGTCTGTCTATTAATGTAGCAAAAATCTAAGGTTTTAGTATTCAGTAAAAGGAAAAGAGAGAAAAATTTTAGTTGGAATATAGCAGGCCAATCTATGGAAGAGGGTAATCAATTTAAATACTTAGGAATTTATTTCAACACACTTCTTACAAGGAAACCACACTTGTACCTGGTAAGAAAAGTCAGGAGGACAATTGTAAAATGTTTTTATACAGTAGGAGATGAATCTGTTCCCTCGGCTTTAAAGGTATACAATGCTAAGGTCACAAAGACGTTTTTATATGATGCAGAAATTTGGACTCACACTGTCACTGAGAGAATGGACCATATTCAGTATGATTTCTTTCAATACTTATTGGCTACTCCTAGGCTGCGGTCACATGAGCGAGATAATGAGGGGGGGGGAGCAAGGCTATTTGCTCCGTGGCAATTTGACCTGCATTACGCAATCACACAGTCCCGGTTCCCTAGCGAGTTTTCCGACACAGGGAAAATCAAGTACTTTCCAACTATTTGTGCTCTGAATCCACGATTTTGCCTATCTGGACAGCCATCTCTCACAATGATTGCGAATAGGTAATCTGGACGTCCTTCTTCTGATAGGTTTGTTGTTGTGACTTTCACCATCGTGCGCACTCTGGCAAGAATAAATGACCTTCCATTGGTGGTTTTGGAGGGTAGATATAAAAAAGTGCTATATTCAAATAGAACATGTACATACTCACATGATAAAACTGAAACAATTGAACATACGATTATGGAATGTCCTATATTTAATAAGCTGAGGACTAGTTCAATTACTCCACCTAGAAATAAGGAATTGCCCACTGAGACATCTGACAGTATGAGGGCACAGGTGACATGGTTACTATTGGATATAAATGATTTTGTTACACTCTCCGTGGCAAGATTTATGGGGGCAATAATTAAACAACAGAAGAATAACACTAGGTAAGGCATTATCTTATTCTATAATTTTACTTTCTGGTCAAGGCTATTGCTATATGAGCAGTACTAGTTAGTTAGTTAGTTAGTTAGTTACTTAGTTAGTTAGATAGATAGATAGATAGATAGATAGATAGATAGATAGATAGATAGATAGATAGATAGATGATAGATAGATGATAGATAGATGATAGATAGATGATAGATAAATGATAGCTAGCTAGATAGATAGACAGACAGACAGACAGACAGACAGACAGACCATAGAGGGGGAAAGGTCAGGTGAAATCAGAGGTAAAATTTCAGAATAAAGAACTCTGAAGTATATCAGTACATGCACAGACTTCAGCTCATATGTTTTAGGCAATTGAGGGTTTCTTAAGCTTTTCACATTCACTTAGGGTGTGATCACATGAGCAGTTTGCCACTGGGTTGTTTTTTTTGTTCTTGCTTATATGCACATATGCACCCACCTGCATTTTTTTTAAATAACCAGGCAGCATGCTCCATGGCTGAGGCACTGCAGTAATGTGGATGCTTGACCACGGGATGGCCACGTGGGTAGCCTGCAGCAAGGTGTGCTGCCTGGATGATATGCCCTGCAACATTTTAAACCAGTACAATTAGCGACAGCCCCATATCGTGCCAAGCTGCCAGTGTGATCATACCTTTAGAATCTTTAAGACAAGTGGCTTTTGTTTCAGTGTTTCCTCAACATACCAGTATATTTTCTTTGAGCAGTCACTGCCTCTTTTGGTTTCTGGAAGGCTGGAATACTCTATTCTGTACCCAAACTCCTTCACTAAACACACCGGTCCTCTTCTTGAGCTTTTACTGCCCCTTCTGGTTTCAAAAGGCAGCCTCTAACCAAACCAGACCAGGGATCTCTCCATTCTTCAGAGTTATTTCTCTGTTTTAAGTTGTTAGGGAAATTCTCTCTCTAGATGATCTATCCCTTTTTCTTGGGCTGAACGGGAGTCTTTGCCTAAATATCCACTCTTCCTTGCCAACCTCCCCAGTATTCTGTCTGTGTTAAACTGCACTCAGTTAGGGCTGAATTCCGTCAGCACCCAGCTCTTCTCCATCAGGGCTAGACTCAGACTCTGTCAATATTAGACTCTACTCAGTCAGGGCTGAATTCAGACTGTCCTCTCCTCAGCATTCATCTCTTAGGTCTTTCTCTGCTCAACGGATGCTAACCAATCAGATCTCTTGGAGCAGCCTGTCACTCAAGGCTCTCTGGTTCTGTGAAGAATTAACCCTTCACAGTCCTCTGCTTCTACAACACTTCTAAGCTTTTAAAAGTGCAGTCCATCAAAGCATCATACTGGGGTTGACAGTCCATTGTTTTGGGTCTCTCTCTCTAGGATTCCCTTTCTGCATAGTAAATAGATATGCATCTTAGCCATCATGCTTCATATTGTAGCAGTGGAGGGTTCTAGCTAAAAGAAATCTTCAGGAGCCATATTCTTCCCCTTGCACTGTAAATATGGTTTCGGCTAATAAAGTTTATTGCAGATTGATAGTGCATGAAAGATCAAGGAAAGCAGAGGTGGTAAGTTTCCTTTCACTCTAACACAATCATGAGGAGGTTATTGTTTTGGGAGTTCATTTCTTCAGGTGATGGAGTTCAGCAACATAGGCTATTTTACAACTAAATGCTGCAATCCAAAACAAACTTACAAATAATCAAAATTCCTAAGTCCTGCTCCCCCCACAAAAAAAAAGACGAGAAAAAGATCCTGAAAAAGATCTCTATCAGATTTCAAAAATTCAACACAAAACTAACCGAAGATTCCCAATGACAATTAAAACTGATCTTGTAACCCAGGCTAAATTAAGAACATAAGAGAAGCCAATGATGAATCAGGCCAATGGCCCATCTAGTCCAACACTCTGTCACACAGTGGCCAAAATATACCAGGTGCCATCAGGAGGTCCAGCAGTGGGGCCAGGACACTAGAAGCCCTCCCACTGCTGCCCCCTCCAGCACCAAGAATAGAGTGCATCACCTGCCCCAGACTGAGAGTTCCTATCTATATCTTGTGGCTAATAGCCACTGATGGACTTCAGCTCCATATGAAACTGTCCATGCTTGTAGCTGCCACCACCTCCAAATTAAACAGATACATGTACTTTATATATGTAAGTGCCACCAAGTTGCAACCTATTACCTTTTCAATACAACCAGATGTAACAAAGAGCTATTATGCTTCTTGAAAAGACTTTCCTAGCCCATTAAATATTAGCTATATAAACACTCAAGCTTTCAAACCATTTTTAAAGTGTCAAAGAGCACTTATGCATATAGCATCCATACTCTTGAAAAACTAACAGAACAGAACTCATACAATTTGAAGTTCTACAAATAATCAAGTGTTTTGAGTATAATCCTTACCCAGTGGTGGGTAGGAAGGCAGTGCAAAGAGGCTGTTAAGGAGACACTGGATTGGATCACACCCAACATTTCTGCTGATGAAAAGGAAGAATTACAGCTTATCTCCAGACTATAAAGATCAGTTCCTCTGGGGGGAAATGGATGCTTTGGTGGGTGGACTCTATGGCATTGTTCCCCACTAAGGTCCCTGTCCTATTCAGGATCCATCCCCAAATCTCCTGGAGGTTCCCAAATTGGATCTGGCAGCCCTATCCTTCCATCCCCTGCTGGTGGTCGGGGAGGGGACCTGGAAACTCTAAATGATGAGCAGCATCGAAGAACACTCAAAAGGACACCTGCTTCTATTAAGTGTTCTAACCTGTTTATTTACTTTAAGCAGAAGAAGAGAAGAGATGGGATTTATACCCCGCCCTTCACGACCCAAAGGAGTCTCAGAGCGGCTTACAAACTCCTTTCCCTTCCCTTCCCCATGACAGACACCCTGTGAGGCAGGTGGGGCTGAGAGAGCTCTGACAGAAACTGCTCTTTTTCAAGAAGAGTTCTGATGGAACTATGGCTTGCCCAAGGTCATCCAGCCAGGTGCAAGTGGAGGAGTGGGGAATCAAAGCCAGTTCTCCCAGATTAGAGTCTGCGCACTTAACCACTACACCAAACTGGCTTTCTACTTCAATTTATTTAAAACATTTCTATGTCACCTCTCTCCCAAAGGACCCAGTAAAAGACCATAAAAATAAAAAGCAGAAAAAGAACAAAACTGAAAAAACATGAACCAACTTAAAAAAACCTAAAAATGCAGATGATTTTTGAGATCAAACTGATTTATCTAATTGCATTAAAATTCTTTGCAACAGCTTGTGCATCCACATTCTTGCATTCCTTCTGTGGAACTGCATTCTTTCTGTGAACTGCATTCTTTCTGTGGAACTGCATTCTTTCTGTGCAATTGATTTTTGAGATCAAACTGATTTATCTAATTGCATTAAAATTATTTGTAACAGTTTGTGCATCCACATTCTTGCATTCCTTCTGTGGAACTGCATTCTTTCTGTGGAACTGCATTCTTTCTGTGGAACTGCATTCTTTCTGTGGAATTGATTTTTGAGATCAAACTGATTTATCTGATTGCATTAAAAATTCTTTGCAACAGTTTGTGCACCCACATTCTTGCATTCCTCTTTGTGGAACTGTGGTATACAGGAGGAGGAATTGTATTGCCTGGGTAACCATACAACATGATGCCTTGATCCATGGCTGGCTGCTGGAATGACCTAATATTTATCATCATTTTCCAACAGAATGGATTGCTTAATGAAGGAGCAGGAGAAAGCAGCAGCACCTTTGGCACAAAGGTCACTGTCACGTGTGGGACAGCTGGTGGTCATCATCCGTTTTAGAAGGTGCGCTCACTGCCATGGCTCAGTTATTGCAGTTTCCTCCCGATCCTCCTCTGTCTATGCAGATGCAAAAAGCAACATGTAAACTCAAAATACATCTTGTTTCAAATGCTGTATGCCCTATCTCTGACCTTGGGGCATACATGACTTTGCTAGCTATGCAGTAAGTTCTGGGAATTTGCCAACCAGCTAGCTACCAGCTAGTGCCTTGTGATATGATGAATGATGAATGCCATTAACTGTGCAGAAAAAAAAACTGCACATGTACTGAAAATACATCTTATTTAATTATGGGCAGTCTGAGAGTACACGGGATGCAGTCCAGGGGAGAGGCATTATGAGCTGTAGGATTGCCGGTCACAACCCAGAATCACAACCAATCTCCAGACCTCAGAGTTCGGTTCCCCTGGAGGAA
This sequence comes from Gekko gecko, assembly GCA_029375565.1. Classification (NCBI taxonomy): domain Eukaryota; kingdom Metazoa; phylum Chordata; class Lepidosauria; order Squamata; family Gekkonidae; genus Gekko; species Gekko gecko. Next base: position 69,735,471 of record JAPDNY010000003.1, on the reverse strand, counting down.
ATGGCAGATTTAGAGGGTGGATTCCGTGACATTATATCCTTGCTGAGTCCCCTCCCCAGAGCCTGTCCTCTCCTGGTACTGTCCCCCAAATCTCTAGGAATTCTTGAATTAGCTGGCTACCTAATGATTTTTGAGTAATATTTTCAAGGAAGGCAACACCACTAGTCTTGAGTTTTATGAATTCTCCCACCCCTCTAGAGTTCTGATAGGGTAGAGAAGGGTTCCCACAGCACGGTGCCTGCCAACATCTTTTCTGGTGCTAAGTGTTTTTAGAAAGTGGGTGGGATGAGGCAGAGCTCCAGCCCAGCAGGCCTCCTGACTGGCCACTGGAGATCTGATTGATTGGGCAGATTAAAACAACATTGTTTCCATAGTGTTGGTTTTACTCTCTCACACTCGTCTTTCCCATCACTTTTTTAAAATTATTTCATTTGGGCTTCCTCTGTGTATATGCCTTTGGCTCTGCAGCAGACATTTTGTACTTGGCCTTTGCCTCCAATTATGGCCATTTTGCTGCCACGCCCACTGCCCTGTGTCAGAATTCCAAATGTGCCCACAAGCAGTGCTCCCTCTAAGCTGAGTTAGTGTGAGCTAGCTCACAGTTTTTTTAGCCTCCGGCTCACACACTTTTGTCTTAGCTCAAGGAGGAGGGCTCCAGAGCAAACTAATTTATACAGCAGCCCAATCGCTCGCTCACAACTTTAATGCCAGAGTAGCTCACAAAGCAGAAGTTTTGCTCACAAGACTCCACAGCTTAGAGGGAACACTGCCCACAAGCTCAAAAATGGCAGGGACCCCCAGAGTAATGAAATATGGCAGGGAGTTTAAAATCACTGGTTTACCATGAGATGTGTCCACACCTGTAAGTTCTATCAGTAAGAATCTGGCTGCCAAATTCATCCTCTGTTTGTCTTTTAATGTTTAGTTTCCCTAATACAGAGTTCCCGACTCCACTTTCCTGTCAGAATGCCGCTGCAGACACTGTGGGAGGGCATTAGCAAGGAAGAACTGGAAGGTAGGAGGAAGTCTTTAATCTCTCCTTTGCCTGTCAATCCTCACCTACAACTTCTCTTTCCCTTCAGTCAGGTTTTAGTTTCTTCCCTCAACCAGGGTCTAAAACTGGAAGTGAGCCTCAGGGAAGCATTTACACAAAATTGGCACACACAGGTTTGGTGCAGTGATTAAGTGCGCGGACTCTAATCTGGGAGAACCAGGTTTGATTCCCTACTCCTCCACTTGCACCTGGCTGGATGACCTTGGGCAAGCTGTAGTTCTGATAAGAGCTGTCCTTGAAAAAAGAGCAGTTTCTGTCAAGAGCTCTCTCAGCCCCACCTACTTCACAGGGTGTCTGTTGTGGGCAGGGGAAGGAAGGAGTTTGTAAGCCACTCTGAGACTCTGAGTGAAGGGCGGGGTATAAATCCAATCTCCTCTTCTTCTTCTTCTTCTTCTTCTTCTTCCTCTTCTTTCCTTTCTTCCAGCATTCCCCTTTATCTGAGCAAACATGATTAAGAACACTAATGTGTCAAGTCAATATCTAGTTTGGCCCATATTCAACAACCTTCTGGACAGAACATCAAAGGCAGGTAGAATGCCACTGTTGGTAATCAACAAGGACAACAGCCCACCTAGCCTTTGTATGTGTGCCTATAGGAGTCACTCCCTGGTGTTTCCAAAATAGTGATAGGCCTTGAATCTCCCACAGGAGACTGAAAATAGACTCCCAAAAGATGTGAGTGAGGTCACGACTAACGTGCACTCTCTATTTTTAGCAGAATTCTTTCTTTGCTGTGTTGACACCACTTCTGATTTTGCTGGGTTCATTATACAAAGAAACCAGGAAGAGGTTAAGAGTCCTCTCATTTCTCATGCAATTTTTAAAAGCAAACTGGAGAGAAAAATCACTAAATATAGTTGCATGCTTGTTATCCATTATGTATGAAATACAAACCCTCTGGATCCTACTATCATTATACAGAACTATCAGACACACTACATAATTCACACAGCTGATGTAACTAACTACACAGCCACAAAGTATATTGTTCTGTTTGCATTTTCATGTTCCACTGTGTAAGTTCCCCCTCCACCCACTGGATGATAGACACACACATAACCCAAGCACTGTGATTTCTGCAATGAGTTCATAATTGTATCCCGTGTTTTTCATTCTGGTTCAAATTGCACAATGGATACTGTGATTGTACAACTGTTGAAGCTGTAAGCTTGGAAGCATAGCAAAGGAGGGGGGGGCACTCCCTTGCTGTCTCCTGCTCCTTCCAAAATCTATCAGACAGCAAACTCTTCACCCCCTTCTCAGGAAAGCAAAATGCTGTCATTCACCACTATTCACTAAGAAACGCCGTTGGTTATGTAGTGGTTAAGTTGCTGATTTTTTTTTTTAAGTGTAAATTTTCACTCTGCCATGGAAATTTCTGGGTGGCCTTGGGCCATTCACATGCTATCAGCCTAACCTACCTCAAAGGACTGTGGAGGGGATAAAGTGGAGGAGAAGAGAACGGTGCATGCTGCTTTGGGCCCCAGATGGGAAGAAAAGCAGGGTATGAATGAAGCAAATAAATAAATATGCCCATTCTCTTCGGTGATGGAAGGCAAATCAGCAACAGTGCCCAAATAGTGAAGATGTAACAAGTGAATGCTGCTATAATGGCCCACTTCCCTCCCTTAGAGGCAAGGTTTTCCCTCCATTCCCCCCCTTTTATGATTGAGCAGCCCTAGTGGTCTGTTTTCTTCTTGGCTAAAGAACTCTGGCTGTCCCACCCTGTGTTGGTATGATATTTTACTGCTGGCTCAGCCCAGGAACCTGAGGCAAAGATCAGATCGCCCTTTAACTTAAACCATGGAAAATGGCACCTGAAACATTTTAAATTCAAAAATAACAAAATGTTTTCTTTAACATAGAGGGGAAAGGTCAGGTGAAATCAGGGTTTGAAAATTTCTGAGGTAAAACCAGTACGAATACAGACTTTAGTTCTCAGAAGTGGGGAACTGCAAGAAACTTGCAGAGCGGTTATCCTATTCCTCACACCTTTGCTTCCTCCCCACTCCCCCTACCTCTCTCACAGTCTTTCTCCCTTCTGTTCCCCTCTTCTTACTATCTCTTCTCCATGCTTGTTACTTCCTCTCTCTTTCTGCCTTCTCATCATTCTCTTTGTGTTTCTGCCCCCCACCTCCTCACTCTTTCTCTCTCTTTCTACCCCACCCCATCACTTTCTCTTTCTGCCCCCATTACTCTCTCAGCCTCCTGCCTGTTTCCTCCCCCACCCCACACAGCAGCAGCAGTGGTGGTGGTGGTTCTCCCAGCCACCCACCTGCTTCCTCTCCCCCCACAGCAGCAGTAGCAGCTCTCCAGGAATCACAACAGATCTCCCAGCTATAGAGATCAATTCACCTTAGGGCTGCCAAACTCCAGGTTGGGAAATTCCTGGAGATTTGGGGGTGGGGCCTTGGGACAGTGAGGCTTGGGGAGGCAAGCAGCCTCAGCAAGGTATAATGCCATAGACTCCACCCTCCAAAGCAGCCATTTTATCTAGGGGAACTGAGTTTTTAACTGACTCATAATGTCTCTATAGGCAGTTTCTAACTCCATCCAACCAGAGATCACTGTACTCTTCAGAGCTAGCTTCCTGTTTGACAGGGTAGGGAATCTTCTTCTCTCTCAAGAAGATCTATCCCCTTTTCTTGGCCTGAATGGGAGTCTTCACCTGCTTCCCAAACTTCTTTGCCAATCTTTCTCCCAGTTCTCTGTCTATGTTCAACTACTCTCAGCTAAGGCTGAAATCAGACTGCATTCAGTCAAGACAGAAATCTGACTCAGTCAGCACTAAACCCTTTTTCTGTCAGGGCTAGACAGACTATCTCAGTACTCATCTCTTCTCAGTTAAGACAGAAAGCTGACTGATGTCTCCTCAGCTTCCAGCTCACTCCAGAACTTTTTTGCTCAGCTGATGCGAACCAATCAGATTACTTGAAACAGCTTGTCACTCAAGGCTCTCTGTCCCGTGAAGAATTAAGCCTTCACAGTCCTTCAGCGGTTTATGCAGCACTTCTATGCTTTTAAAAAGTGCAGTCCATCACAGATACTTTGGTTGCTATTCTGGTTCCAAAGAGATCACTGAGGTTTGCCCAGCAGAAGCCTATTATAATTAACCACATTCTTTGGAATACAAGTTAGTGGTCCTTAAAAAGACTCACAACAAACTAGAAATCCATCAATTTGTTCCATGAGCAATAGCTACCCAAGTTTAGCTTTGCTATTGAATAAGTCAGTAACATGCTTCCCTCCCCAACAACTTTTGTGGATTACGTTTCTGTCCAGCTTTAGTAATTTAAATTTGTACCCAAGAGGCACAGCTAGGTTGTGAGCATGTGATGCTGATAGCTGGATTACATGGATTACTTCAGCATCTCCACAAGAAGCAATATCTTACATATCCTTTTCCATGTGTAAATAAGATGAGGCTTGAAGAGCAAAAAGCCTATATTTAAAAATGCAAAGAAACAACTAATTATTGAGGTTTTTCCAAGATGCTTTTTTTGGGGACAACATTTTGGAATGTTCAAATCAAATCAAGGCATCTCATACTGAATGCTCTTTCCTTAAGTCACAGACCATTTATCAACCGTAATTTAAAACCCAAGCCAAAACTAGGGCTCTTTTTTCTAGAGGAGTCACCTGCCTCTATGATCTGCACAACAAGGAAGATTTTTTATAAAAATATCATCCCGCCTTTACTTTATCCTGACTCCCCCCTTCCTACCCAGACACAACCTTATCATCACGAGGTAAATTAGGCTGAGAAGTAGTGACCTGGCCCAAAGTTGCCCTCTGAGCTAAATGGCAAAGTGGGGACTTGAGATCCAGCGTGGTAGACTGATTAATTTTGGGGAGCAGAACAATACTTCTGCACCATACTGGCTGTGGTTACATGGGCCAGATAATATGGAGGGGAGGCGTGGCTGTTCGCCCCGGAGCAAAATAAAGCATGGTGGCCCAATCACACGGTCCCCCGAGTCTCCGCGCTTAGGCTGTTAGCTGCTGATCACATGGCGATGCTGAAGCGTGGCAAAGAAGCGGCGCAGTGCCATCACACAAGCAGCGATCGCAAGCCACCGCTTCCAGATCAGACGGGTAAAATATCCGGTTTGTGACGAGACATGGATGGGTGCCGGATGCCATGGGATACTAGCGCTCCCATGATCAGATGCCCGCCTTTGCCCCACGTTTTCCGGATACTAGTGCACCTTCCGTGGTACTTTTTAACTTCACATCTTCGGCGGGACGCCACAGGTTGGCCACAGGAACGCTACACTTCCCAGATGTTGCGGTGTGATCGCTGCCCTGAAACGCCGCCTGACATTCGTGTCTTCTGCGTGGCAAATTCTCCATGTGACCGGGGCCACTGACTGACAAATTTAGCAAATAAAAATGCAGTGATAGCAAAAAGTCATGTTGGCTGAATTCAAGCTTGCCATACAATTTTTTTTTTTTGTATTTTTCATAAGTGAATGTATGTGTGTGCGCACCTGGAAGTCATGGCGACCTCTGGTGACTGACCCCTACTGGGGACCTAGAGAATATTCAGAGAGGTGGCTGAATAAAGCCAGCCCCCACCTCCACTTCCAAGGAGGTCTCCCATTCAAGTACTTGCCAGAGTTGACCCTGCTGCGCTTCCAAGATCTGACAGGATCAGGCTTGCCTGGGCTAGCCAGGCCAAGGCATTGTCATATAATTGTTAAAAGTCCAGGAGCTCACTCAGAAAAAGATTAGCTACCATAAAAGTGGGATCCAAATGAAACTAAGCCCATTTTCACACAGGTTTTCAGCCCTAGTTTCAGTGTTCTTGGGGAGTAGCTTTTTTCATACTTCTCTACTTGATTATGTTCCATTCATGCACATCCTGGAAAAAAACACCCCATTTTTCTGCAATCTTTCTCAAACCTGCTTTGCTGGGAAAGGTCACAGTAAAGTGTGGATGGCTGCCGTGCGGCTGAGACTGGGACATGGCAGACATTTCCTTCCCCCCACCATAGGGGCCATTTTTAAAATCTGCAGTCAAATACTGTTATATCAATATAACATTATAACAAGATGTGTAACAAGATCCCTGTATTATCAGCTTTCATTTTTTAAAAGTAAGTCTCTAGCCCTTCCAGTGTAGCGATAAAAGGGGAAAGGCATATCACTGTAATGAACGGGGGTAGAATCTTAATTTTTAAAAAATGGAAGTTGGGAATTCAGAGAACCTGTTGCATGCACTGGCATATAGTATTCAATTGCTGATTTAAAAAAAAAAACTTTTAAAAGCTCTAGTGGCCTGAGGGAAGATGGTTGCTGCTGGGAGACTGGAGAAACACCTAATATTTTAGGTACTGTCCAATGTCAACAATTTAATGTTGTAGAGATACGGACTAAGAAAAGCACAACTCATCAGATATCAAGGAATCTTCACCTGGAAGATATTTAGGTCTTACGAGTTCCCTTGTCTGCTCAGACTGTAAATTTATGTGCACTGCCAGTCTTGAAAAGTACTCCCTATACAAAATTACATGTTTTATTGAATTCTACAGCACTGAGCCGAGTCTCTTAGAAGAGATCTTGTTCAGCCTACAATGAATAAAGCTTTTTCATGTCAACCACTTGGTTAAAAGGGAACTATAAGCAGAGGCAGGTTAGGGACTGAAAGAAACAAGTGTGTATGTTAACATCCACTAAGCGTTAACTCAATCACTGTGTAAAGGCTGCCTCAGGGGGCAGAAACCTCCTCGGGAGTAAAAGCCTGCTCAAGAAGGTCAAAGGAGCCAGGGAGTGGGGGTGGCAAGGGAGTAAATGGGAGTAAAGGCAAGATCTGGAGGAGAGACAGGTGCCCGACAAGGGCAGGAAACCAGACAGTGAGGCCTTAGAGGTTGGTATTCCTAATCAGAAGAGAAGCCTCTTAGGGCCTACCTACTACAAAGCTTAACCCTGTGGTAAGGGGGTGGTAACTAGAGGAATTGGGTAAAGAGGTGGGACCTGGCTGTGTAGGCTTGGCAAATAGTCAGTGTTAAGCTTTGTTAAACTAGCAAATTAGCTCAATATTGTCCAAATGGATGCTTCAGGACCTTGGGCAGAGAAGGATCTTTTACTGAAGATTATACCTGGGAATGTGTAATGAAAAGAAAGTTTTCTGCTGCTGAGCCACAGGCCCTCCTCTAAATAGGATTGCCAACCACCAGGTAGGACCTCGAGATCTCCTGGAATTATAACTGATTCCCAGACTACAGACATCAGGTCCCCTGAAAAAAACGGCTGCCTTTTTAGTTGAGATTATCTGCTTCTATGCGATTAAACTGTGCCTCTTTTGCAAATAAATAATACTCTGTTTCAGAGATCAAATACACAGGGGTCAAATGGAGCCCAACCTGCCTACTTCTTGCAATACTTTAGCTACACTTCTAAAAATGTCTGGGAGGGTATAATCCTGACCCCATCCATCTCAGTTCAAGGACAGCATACATACACAGACCCCAGCCTGGCTCTTTCTACCACCTCTCTTTCTTTGTGGCTTTGTACTTGGCTAGATCTCCACCTGCATTGCTTTGTTTACTCTACCAAGATTCACGCATACGATGACCCCAGGTAGAATCCCAGTTTCGCCAGCTGCCTGCCCACAACTCCTCCCCTTCATGTACTTGGTTGGATCAGAAATTCCCTCCTGTTTATCAGAGTTTTGTGTCAAAACCAAAGAGTCTAAGTCTGCTACAGAGTACTGGGTGAGGGAACATTCCAGCTAGCTAAGTTGAAATTGTCCCTTTAAATACCATAAAGATGCTTTCCTTCTAGCTGGGACAAGGTCAGGATCCAAAAGAATACCCCGGCCCCACGGGAAGCAGTGCACGTTCATGCACTCCAGGCAGGGGATATGCAGAACAGGGACAGGTAGAGTCCAACTCAAATGGCCATAAGGAGGAGGAGGAGGAGGAGGAGGAGGAGGAGGAGAAGGAGAAGGAGAAGGAGAAGGAGAAGAAGAAGAAGAAGAAGAAGAAGAAGAAGAAGAAGAAGAAGAAGAAGAAGAAGAAGAAGAAGAAGAAGAAGAAGAAGAGGAGGAGGAGGAGGAGGAGGAGGAGGAGGAGGAGGAGGAGGAGGAGGAGGAGGAGGAGGAGGAGGAGATTGGATTTATACCCCGCCCTTCACTACCCAAAGGTGTCTCAGAGCGGCTTACAAATTTCTTTCCCTTCTCCTCCCCACAATAGACACCCTGTGAGGTAGGTGGGGCTGAGAGAGCTCTTGACAGAAACTGCTCTTTTTTCAAGAACAGCTCTTATCAGAACTACGGCTTCCCCAAGGTCATCCAGCCAGGTGCAAACGGAGGAGTGGGGAATCAAACCCGGTTCTTCCAGATTAGAGTCCACACACTTAACCACTACACCAAACTGGAATCACATAGAGGGGGACTTGGTTATGTTAGGAGAACCTCTGCCCCAGAAGATTCAAAACGGAGGATGCAAGCAATGGGAAAATGTCTGAAAATTCCCCTGTGGATTAAGTATGTGATAGGAAGACAGGCACCAGGCAGAACCAAGTGAGGCCCCATAAATGTTGTTTTGTTAAAGTGTGGAGAGGAGGCAGCCTAGGGCAGGGATTTCACTGACCAAGGGGAGTTTGATCAGTGTACTGTTTCAGTTCACCACATGCATGTCACTTCCCAGGGAGAGTCTCTATTGGGTGACCAATAGAGTCAAATAGAGTGAAGTGAGGCTTTTCTGTGCTTTCTCATGAGACATTTGACAGTGTGCTCTTTCCTATACTGCCAAGTGCAGTCTTACTCCAGTTCTCCCTAGGAGTAGTTTGTGTGGTAATGAGCCGGAAAAGAATGAGCTGCCAGTTGTCCCTAGGCAAGGCACAGAATGGTTTCACTTGAGTTGCTTGTGCCTCAGAGTACACTCTAATGTAGGGATTTACCTGAAAGAGGTGTGTGAATCCCTGTGGAGGACTACTGGCAACCGCTCTGCACCCTGCTGCCCACATGAGTGGGGGTGCAGGACTGTGGCCTAAATTCTTTAAGGACATATATTATTCAGCAAATGTATGCACCTTCATGTAGGTTATTTAACTCACAAACATAGCAGTTTTAGTTGTAGATTTTCCGGCCTGTATGGCCATGGTCGGCATTGAAGGACCTGACGTTTTGCCAGCAGCTGTGACTGGCATCCTCAGAGGTATAACGCAGAAAGATGGAGTACTCTCTATGTCAAGGTGAGAAGAAAAATGGTAGGCAGGTAATTTATCTGTACTCAGGAAGGTGGGGTAGGAAAGAAGAGAGGTTAAAAATAAATAGGGCATGGTTTCCTGTCTTGAAAAACACAAAATGCTCGCCATCTTACAATAGCACTACAGATAAGATTAGAAATTCAACAGCCAAGCCATATGCAAAAGAACCTCCTCAGGAAAGCTCCTCCATTAGCATATCGCAGCCCAGGGAACTCCTACAAGATAATGACTCAACCCTACCCCACTTTCCTGAGTAGATAAAAATTACCTGCCTACCATTTTTCTTCTCACCTCGACACAGAGAGTACTCCATCTTTCTGTGTTATTATCTCTGAGGATGCCAGTCACAGCTGCTGGCGAAACGTCAGGTCTTACAATGCCAAGACCATGGCCATACAACCCAGAAAATCTACAACAACTAATGAACTCTGGCCGTGAAAGCCTTCGATGACAAAACATAGGAGTGTTTACAGACACACATCAATCAGGTATCCATTTCAATACCTAAGTGAAAGGTGATACCCACCACTGGTCTACTAGTGGGAGATACAAAGATGAAAACTACACACAGTTCTTTATGTTTTATGCCTTCAAAGAAATATCTGTTGGATTATGTTCTTGACCTTCATAGTTTAGAAGTGTAATCAATCTTTTTTTTAAAAAAAATGTTCACCAGTGCCCCTGTTATCTGCTAGGATAAGTCAAAAGTCTCTCTGTACAGTCAGAGTATATACTTCAATCATTTAGTTTTTAGCAGGGAGATCTAAAGCATCTTCAGAATAAGGTAAAGGTAAAGGTTTCCCTTGCTCAAAAGCCAGTCGAATCTGACTCTAGGGTGCGGTGCTCATCTCCATTTCCAAGCCAAAGAGCCAGTGCTGTCCGAAGACATTCCCGTGGTCATGTGGCTGACATGACTAGTCACCGAGGCACACGGAACACTGTTACCTTCCCACCAAAGTGGTACCTCTTTATCTACTTGCATTTTCTTGGTTTCAAACAGCTAGGTTGACAGGAGCTGGGACCAAAGACAGGAGCTCACTCCGTTATGCGGCACTCGGGTCTCGAACTGCCAAACTACCGACCTCCTGGTCTGCAGTTCAGTGTCTTAACCACTCAAGGGCCCTTTTTTGTGTGTAAAGTCACCAGGACATAAAATCTCATTTGGTGTAGTGGTTAAGTGCCAGTTTGGTGTAGTGGTTAAGTGCGAGGACTCTTATCTGGGAGAACCGGGTTTGATTCCCCCACTCCTCCACTTGCACCTGCTGATGTGACCTTGGGCCAGTCACAAGCTCTGGCACAGCTGTTCTCTCAAGGACAGTTTCTGTCAGAAATTCTCTCAGCCCCGCCTACCTCACAGGGTGTCTGTTGTGGGGAGGGGAAGGGAAAGGAGTTTGTAAACCGCTCTGAGACGCCTTTGGGCAGTGAAGGGCGGGGTATAAATCCAATCTCTTCTTCTTCTTCTCATTCCTACCACAAGTGGTCCCACGGATATTAATCAGAATCAAGCAGATGCTTACTTCTTTTCTAGCCACCTCAAAAGTTTACTGCTCACAGTAGCGCACAATCAGGCATTATAGTATAAAAAAGCTACCCAGTCCCAAACATTTAAAATGCTGAAAAACAAAACCACTGTTTGAATTACGGAGAAAATGGTAGGGAATGCCTTAACGAAATCTATAAACTTTACCTCTTGATCCCTCAATTTTAGCTTCTTCCAGTGATTCTCGTAAGCTATACCCCAGTGTGTTTCTGTACAGTGCTGGTCATTAAGGGGGAAAAGTATAGATGCATGACAGAGCCACTGCCATATACTGTATACTCTTTGGTTTGAGGCACAGCAGAAAAAGGAGGCTGGGCTCAGAGGATCTTTGGCATGACCCCATATGACAGTTCTTGTGTCCCATGAATTAAATCAAACACAAGATTTAGCTTGAAGTCTCCAAACAAAGGCAAACTGTTCCTCTGCTAACATCGGAGGCTTGCAGAGCTGCTTATGTGAAAGGCTCTACAGCCTTCTCCGTACCCATCACGTCATCCACTGTTACTATGCAATCCATAATACACTCATTTGCCCTTCCCTGAAGTGTACATAGCAATCTACTTATCACACAGCCCACACAAATTTTCCATTAGAAACAGTTAGAAAAAAATGTGTGGAAAAAGATTACTCAGAACAAAAGTAGGAAGAGAATCGTACTGATTCCCCCCCCTTCAAGGCATGGGACCACATTAGTGTAGTAATTCAATCAACACAAAGTCCTATTTATTTCACAAGTTCTTGCATCAGAAATAAAGTACATTATGCTTAATCATCTGGTATATAGGGACTCCGAGGAATTTTTTTTTAAAAAAGCCACGCTACAAAGGCAGAATGAATGTATACTTTTCAGATATGTATAATCTCCGGTGGCCATCTTGCACATGAATGAAGCACATATAAATTCACCTGTGCACACATTTCCATTTGCATTGTGGTAGCCTCTTAAGACTAGCTTACACAAGCACTTCTGCTGAGATAATAATCTCTTTCCTTGTATATAGAAATGTGATAAATAAATACACCGGTTTCAATTTTGGATGTGAAGATGTAGATCCATTCCTATGGAGTGGCCTGCCAGAGTTCGATTCCCCACTCCTCTACATGGAGCCAGCTGGGTGACCTTGGGCCAGCCGCAGTTCTCTCAGAGCTCTCTCAGCCCCACCTACCTCACAGGGTGTCTGTTGTGGGGAGAGGGAGGGAAGGAAATTGTAAGCCGCTCTGCAACTCTGAATAAAGGGCGGGGTATAAATCCTCCTCCTCCTCCTTCATGGCAGGCACCTTCCGCTGACCACATTCAGGGGTGCAAGACTATTCTGTTGCAAAGGGCATCTAGTGGAGGGTAAAATATTTTTAAAATTGTTTATTAGCTTTTAACTGTGCTGGTAATTCTGTATTGGTTTTAATTTGTGGGACAATTACAGTACCTGCATCTTGCAGCTTTTCCTTTTTTGCTATTGCTTATTCTGTACTGGTTTTAATTTGTTATACATCTATGATACCAATGTCTTGCAGCTTTTACTGTTTGCTGTTGTTAGCTGCCTGGAGTTTGAAGAAATAAGGCTAGGTTTAAATATTTCAAATACATATATAAAACATAATTTGGAGTGATCAGAACATTTCAGTAGATCAAAATAATTAAAATGCTCAAAAACGCTGCTCAAAATTTTTTCCTCCTGTCAACAATATGTTCTTACCATATTCTATTCTCTATTAAAAGCCTTATTGTAATTGTTTGCATGATACCATCTCTAATTCTCCCTCATGGGTCACTGCCTTGATGTGGCAAGGGGACTTGCATGGTTCGATGAGGCTGTGGGCTATGCCATGGAGGGCCACCCAGGACGGACAGGCCACAGCAGAGAACTCAGACCAAGTGTGATCCCCTGGAGAAGGAAATGGCAACCCACTCCAGTATCTTTGCCAAGAAAAGCCCATGTCCAATATGCTACTGGGGAAGAGCAGAGGGCAAGTACAAGTAACCCCAGAAAGAGTGAAGCAGCTGGGCCAAAGCTGAAAGGACGCTCAGATGTGGATGTTTCTGATAGTGAAGTCCAATGCTGCAAAGAACAATACTGCATAGGAACCTGGAATGTAAGATCTATGAATCAAGGTAAGTTTGACGTGGTCAAAAATTAGATGGCAAGACTGAACATCGACATATTGGGAATCAGTGAACTAAAGTGGATGGGAATGGGCGAATTTAACTCAGAAGACTACTGTGGCCAAGGATCCCATAGAAAAAATGGTGTGGCCTTTATAGTCAACAAGAGAGTGAGAAAGGCAGTAATGGGATACAATCTCAAAAATGACAGAATGACCTCAGTCAGAATCCAAGGCAAACCATTCAACATCACAGTAATCCAAGTCTATGCCCCAACCACTGACGCAGAAGAGGCTGAAGTGGACCAGTTCTATGAAGACCTACAACACCTCATAGAACTAACACCAAAAACAGATGTCCTCATCATAGGGGACTGGAATGCGAAAGTAGGAAGTCAAAAGGTAACTGGAATAACGGACAAGTTTGGCCTTGGAGAACAAAATGAAGCCAGGCAAAGATTAACAGAGTTTTGTCAAGAGAACACCCTGGTCATAGCGAACACATTCTTCCAACAGCCTAAGAGGCGACTCCACACGTGGATATCACCAGATGGGCAACACCGAAATCAGATTGACTATATAATTTGCAGTCAAAGATGGAGAAGCTCTATACAGTCAGTAAAAACAAGACCTGGAGCTGACTGTGGCTCAGATCATGAGCTACTCATTGCAAAATTCAGACTTAAACTGAAGAAAGTCGGGAAAACCACTAGGTCATTCAGGTTTGGCCTAGATCACATCCCTGATTAATATACAGTGGAGGTGAAGAATAGGTTTAAGAGACTAGATTTGCGGTTCTCATCTCCGTTTCAAAGCCGAAGAGCCAGCGCTGTCCGAAGACGTTTCCGTGGTCATGTGGCCAGCATGACTAAACACCAAGGTGCACGGAACGCTGTTACCTTCCCACCGAAGTGGTACCTATTTATCTACTTGCAATTTCTTGCTTTCGAACTGCTAGGTTGGCAGGAGCTGGAACTAGAGACAGGAGCTCACCCTGTCATGCGGCACTCTCGGGTCTTGAACTGCTGAACTACTGACCTTCCACAGCCTGCAGTTCAGCGTCTTAACCACTGTATCTCCAGCTATATTGATCAGACATGCTGCCTCGTAACTTTTTATACATCACTGCTTCCATCTCTTCTTGCTCTCTCTCTGCTCTGCTTACCCTCTCAATAATCTCACAGCAATTAATGGTACAAGACTTACCTGGCAAGGAATTCTTAAAAAGCAGCTGACAATTTGCTTAAAAGATCACTAATGATTTTGGGACAGAGATTTTTAAAAAAGAATTTGGGGTCTTTTCTTTTAATTTCTGTTATTAGTACATCTTTAGTATATCTTAAATTTTGTTTAAGTCAAGGAGTAATAACAATCTTAGACTGAAGCAAGTAAAGCAGGGTGACAAATAAGTAGGAACTCTTTCCTCTTTTATTGGCCCACAGTAACTGACCCTGTGAAGCAGTGCTTCTGCAACTGCTGCACCATTAAATGCAGCTAACCAGCCATGCCACATGGCCTGTTCAACAAATGCCCCTTTTTCACAGTTCCAGTCAAGCAATACAAAACAGGAGGGTTACTGAGGTTTTATTTGGCCAGTACGCACAACTGGTAGGGTGCTTTTGGTTTCATGGGTCACAAATTAATGAAGCCTTGGTGTATATAATGAAAAGTCACACTGGGGAAACCCAAAAGAACGGAATGTGCATGCTGAATCTTCACAAAGAGAAGCCATGCAGATGCCTTGCAGTATTTTAGACATTCAGTAAACTTGTAACTGAATTCTGCTGAGTTCAATAGCAAGTTACCAAAAGTATTCCACCCCAGATTTGCTCTTTATTCATACCAAATGGATAACAGCTTCATTAGTGCTACCAGAATGGGTATGCCACAGAAAACCCAGAATCCCATTCTGTCCTTCAATAGATCACCACTTAGTATCGTAAGAGATTTATAGCGGCAGTTTATGTATAATATGAGCAGCCTGAATTCTAAGCCAGTTGGCATATATTAAGCCAAACAAGCTATAGATTGGTTGTTTGGCTACTGTTTGCCTCAGAGCTTGTCAGTATACAAGTCCCAAGGCAACCTTAAAGATTTTGGTCCAGTCCTTTGGGTTCTCATTGCAATTCTGCAGATCTCATCTGTCACCGGAAACAAGGGTTTCTAACAGAGACGTGAGAACCCTCCTCTGTTCAAACTGTAATTTGCTTGCAAATTGCGGGCAGCGCCCTTGAACGCTTGAACAAAATGGCTCCTTTTCACTGACCACTCAAAATTGCTCTGAACAAGCTCCTAAAATCTGGCTCCCTGTTCTGAGCAAAACTGATACAACTTAATCACCGGAACAGACTAGTTAAGTAATAGGCCAAATAAACTGGAGTCCTTATTCCAGGAATGTTCATTGCAGGAGCAAAAAAAGTCATCTTGAAACAGAATAGGAAAGTGGCAAATGTCATCCTCATTATGAGATTTCCATGGAAACCAATCATATGCGGTTCAGCACAATATGATGCTAAGACAGGATGATTTGTGAGAGAGAGAATGCTTTCTCGAAGAAGAACAGATACACTTCTATTACAGGCAGCACTGCATACAAAAACAAGGAAGCAGTTTGCATGCATTTGAGAGCCTTTAGTTTGGCAACACGAAAGAAAGCAGTCAAAGAACAGGGAACAAGCTATAAAACCAGTGGCACTTATCCCTAGGGAGGAACTGAAATGAGAAGTGTCCTTTAAACATTGATGGCTCTTATCACAGCCCCAGCCAGACTGTTACTCACACCCAAAGTACAAGGTTGTAAGTAAAGCAGCACAGATTCTCTCTCATAAGGGAAGACCCTGCTATTGTTATGACAGAGTTTCTGTTTCATGACTACAGGGATCATGATGTTTCACTAATGCAAGATAAACTGAAGGAAGGGGAATGGATCCCCAGATATCCTTCTGCCCACAGAACAGAAACGCTTCATTGGATCTGAGCCCTGTAATCTGTGCTGAGCTCCTTGGGGGGAAAAGGCAGGATATAAAATGAGGTGAATAAACTTTAGCGGCCTCATCTCAACTCATGGTTGCTAAATTCTGTTTACCAAGGATGGGAGGGAAGGCGGCATGGTACAGTCTGATCTCACCAAATCTTGGAAGCTAAGCAGGGTTGGTACTTGGGCGGGAGGTGACCAAGGAAGGCAATGGCAAATGACTTTTTTATAACATTATGAGAAATGTGTGGCAATAATTTTGCTTTATGGTTTCTGAGCAAATGTGAAAGCGGCCACTCCTACTAAAGGGCACATAAAGTTATTTAAGGCACTGTCAGGTTTCACAGTATATAGCTTTGACCTTTTCCATTCTCGATTGTTTCTTCCAGTGACTAAAGGGATTTGTTTTATGGTCTTCATAATTTAGCAAACCTTGGCAAACATACAGAATCTCTTTGGTGGCATCTTTGCCTAACAACTTTGGTCACAATCATAAATCCAAGCCATATTTGTCTAACGGCTGGTCAGTGGAATCACAGAATCTAAGTCATAGCTACAGTCCTTATGCTACAATCTGGTGATCTGTTGTGTCAAAACCATAGTTATGACTTGCATTAGTCTACCTGTTAAGTTCAGGAACAATTCAGACATAATTGTAACCAAGAAACATAAATGGTGCAATAAAACCAGACACTGATGCTTTATTTTTGGCAAAAAAAAAAATGAAACAGGGAGAATCTGATCTTCTGTATCTCCAAAACTGCCCCACAATTCACATAAGAAGAAACATTCTAAGCTGCTCAGGTATGGCAACTGTAAGAAGAACAATGCTCATGTTGTATATATAACAAGGTGAACAGATTCTGGATTGCATTGTGACTGTGCTCACAGTGTTTTAGACCTGCTCTGGCAGTATTAGAGGTTTGACCAATCAGTGCAAGGAATCACCAAAAAATAAGTAGGAATTCACTTTACCCACTGAGTGAGGTCGGCAGAGGAGGACCAAGCGCGCTCCTTTTCCAACACCTTTCAGATGTATTTTTATCAGAGCAGAAGTACGAGGAAAAATAAGGCCTTCTTTCCAAATTGCTTACAGAAGACACAGATGTCCATTCAATATCATTCTGTGTATAAATACAACAAGAGAAGGAAACTATTTTTGACCCATGACCCTTCCGAAACTATGCCTCACACGGACAATAATTGTGCGTAGACAGAAATCTCATATTAATCCAGAAAATTATCAGCAAGTGCAGCTACCATGAACAGACACATCTGAGCACATCCCCTCAGACAATCTTCTACTGCCTTCATCTATTCCTTAGCACAAAAGACAATGACACAATTCATATGAAACAACTAGAACATTGTTTGGCCACCAGGCCCAGGATCCAGGCTCATGCGCTTCCCTCCTCCTCACCTCCTGCCCTCATTCATTCAAATTCCCTCCCTATTTTCTAGCAACATACTGTTTGCCATTGCATCTGAACTGGCAAAATATGGTTTGTGGTTGTCCTCCAAACCAGAACCAGAACCTGGACTGATTATGATTTCCATTTCTGGCCTGCTGTGGTGGAAAGGGCAGGGTAGAAATTAATTAAATAAATAAAGGTTGAGTACAAAGAGTCTACCTGTGCAGATGTAAGGTGTAAAATATAAGTTGCTATGAATGGGAGAGAATTGGAGCATGAACGCCTTGAACCACGAGGAAAAGTGGGATATGTTTTCACTAATAAAGAGACAGATAACTAATGCACATAAGCCTAAGGATGAACCATGAACCAAGCCAGTGAACATACAGGTGACCAGGGCTACTTTTGGGCAGGAACGCACAGGAACGAAGTTCCAGCTGAGTTGGCCACACCCAGCAGGAACTCATTAGCATAATAGGCCACACCCAACAGCAGAAACTCATTAGGATTGGCTACATTAGGGGTGTGTGGCCTAACATGCAAAGGAGTTCCTGCTACAATAAAAGCCCTGGGTTTTGACAACAAGGCAAACAGAATAAGAAGCAAAAGGTGGGTGTGGCTGGATGACCACACTTCTAGTAACATGGGGGTGTGGCCTAATATGCTAATGAGTTTCTGCTGTTGGGTGTGGCCTATTATGCTAATGAGTTCCTGCTGGGCTTTTTCTACAACAAAAGCCCTGCCGGTGACACTTGTTCCCACTTGTATTGCAATGGGCTCTCCATCACCACTTAATAGTTTTAGGTATTATAATGGTGTACTAATTTGAAATAGCAGTTACTACAACAATGTGAAAACAAAATATGACTTCATTGTTACCAGAGGGAGGAGGGAGCCAAGGGATTACGACAGTCAAGAAGAACCCACCATATATACAAAGCAATTACTCCACCATAACCAGATGCAGAAGAATGAAAACACATAGTAGAACTTTGTTTTAAAATGTAGATGAAAATTCATACAACAGTTATTGGTCCTCGGTCAACAAAGGAAGCAGCGGTTATATCCATACCAGCAATTTACACAGTGTGGTAGGGGTGGGGTTCTGGCCCTCCATCTTTACCTTTCTTCCACAAAATGGTCCTTTGGTAAAACTAGAGGCAGACCTGGGGACCTGATGAACTAAGGGCATTATTCAGCATAAGCCAGCTTCTTATCATGAAGAAGTTACAGAGCCGCACTGAAACAGCCTGTTTCTCACTCTTGTAAAGGCAAAAATTCTGAGTGGGCTCAAACATCTGTTTTGCTGCTCATTCTTTAATTTCCCTTTGCCCAGGCACTGCATTCTCATCCCCTGTGGCTTGATTATTATTTATTATACATCTCTGCGATAATAAGGGCCACAACTGGAGCCAAGAAAATGTTTCCCACAGTCACTGGCCTATGGAGACATTAATTCTAATTAGTCATCCCAGGAGGTTACCGTGAACCACCACTAAACACTCATCTAAGCAATTTTAAAAATAGGCAGCTTAGATGATCTCAACACCGGTGAAAGAGTGAAGCAAGGCACTGGCCTTGCTATCGCTGCGGATACTCAGTGCCCAGCGTCTGGGAAGAATGGACCATTTTCAGTCAAACAGGTTGTCGTCCCCCCCATAACAGGGAATAGATTAAATAATTAGCTGTTGTAGATTTTCTGGGTTGTGTGGCCGTGGTCTTGGCATTGTAGGACCTGACGTTTCGCCAGTAGCTGTGACTGGCATCCTCAGAGGTATAACACAGAAAGATGGAGTACTCTCTGTGTCAAATAAGTCTTGCTTGTTAAATAATTCTTGCTCTCTGTCAAATATAAAAAACTCAGGACACTCATATACAAGCTCTGTCAGCTCTAATTGTCCCCACCTCATTTTACAAGACCTGGGGTTCGATCTCATCAAAAGTTTGTGCCTGGAAGTACAACTTCCCAGCCTTTCCCTTCCCAAAGTAACCCAAAAGGCATCCTGCAATGCTGCTCGTGGAGGACAGGGGGGGACCCCCAGGAGTAACCTGAAGGGGGCACTGGGGGGCATCGCATAGGAAGGTAGAATTGACCTCCTCTTACACGTGCAGATCTTTTTGGTGGCATCCAACCCTGGGAATTTAGACCTGGCAACCCTATACTGTCCTGGCTGTGGCTGGAGGGATGGTGGAGTGAAGGGGAAAATGGAGGTGAGGCATGTTTAGAAGGCAGGTGCTGGACATGACCCTTATTAAGGAAAAGCAGAAATCAGAATATGGAGTGATTTGGAGGGTTACAGTGCATAGGAATCTCGTTTCTATTGGCCGAAGATGTGACGATTACTGTTCCTATGCATCTTATTGGTGTAAAGTATCAGCGTATGCCTTTCTGTGGTCCATGTGGAATGTGAACCATGACATCAGCAAACTGTTGGTTTCCAGATAAGGTACCAAGGAGGTGGGCTGGAGTGGTAGAGAAAGTAGTTAACACATCTCTGACTGTGTGGACATACGCTCTGGCCATGCCAATTGATTTTAGGAATGATTACACTTTATATTTTCATTCAAGATTGGGTTTTTTGGAAAAACTGTTTGGGTTAGCTGCTGCTCATTCCCACATGGGAACAACAGGCCCTGTTGCCTCACAAAATGTTAGAAAACCTAGCAAACCCAGCTCAGATTCAAAATGCTTCCTTTCCTTCTGCTTAGCTATAAATCAGGGCTGTCTCGTTTTGCTGCCCCGAGTGGGTAGAATGGGAAGAGAGTCACATGGTAACAGGTATGCTTCCCTCCACCCCTGACTTATGTTGATATCAGGCTATGCAGTGGCAGCTAACATAGAAAAGCACCTCCTCTTCTGCCATGTCTTCTGGGTGCCAAGGGTCTGGAAAGCAGTTCCATAGCCAATTACAGGGTTGTCAACTCTGGGTGGGGAAATACCTGTATATTTGAGGGGTGGAGTCTGGGGAGGGCAAGGTTTGGGGTGGGGAGGGACCTCAGCAGGGTATAATGCCATAGAGCCCACTGCCCAAAGCAGCCATTGTCTCCGGATGAACTGATCTTGGAGATCTCCAGGTACTGCCGGAGGCTGGCAAGACTATGGGGAGGGCCATGTTTGTTGAAGGACTTCAGTGAGGCATAATGCCATAGAGCTCACCCTTCAAAGCAACCATTTTCTCCATGGGGACTTATCTCTGTAGTCTGGAGATCAATTGTAATTTAGAGAGATGTTCAGGCCTTCCCTTTCCCCCCAACCCATTTCAATTCCAAAGCTGCTTCTCGTTTAACTCTTTAACTGATTAACAGTTTAACTGACTCCCTGCTAATGCTCCGTGGCCTCAGAGAGAGCCTTCCCTTTCCCCCCAGCCCCTTTCAATTCCAAAGCTGGTTCCCATTTAACACTTTAATGGATTAACAATTTAACTGATTCCCTGCTAATGCCCCACGTCCTCTTGTGCAGGCCTGTAGCTACAGTAGGGCATCTCAGGTCCTGGCCCCCTGACTTACTGTCAAGCCCCCCCCGCACTTCCCAACCAGCCCAGGTGCTCCCTTGCAGGGGGTGTCTGTGTGCGGGGGTGCCCCCTGACTTATTTAAAGGCCCCCTCAATTTAAAAATCCTGGCTACGGGCTTGCTCTTGGGACTCCCAACTTTGGAGTTATAGTTCTAATTCCCTTTGCTATGGTTGCAGTAGGCCAGCTGAGAACTACAGCTCCCAAGGTGCAACACATCAAAAGTGGGGGTGTAAGAATGAAGCAGCCAATAGGCCACCAACACAGCTTCTCCAGTGGCCAGTGGGAGAGTAGGTGAGTCATCACCAGCACATCTTGCCTTTATATATATGTGTGTGTGGGGACAAAAAAAATCCAAGTTTATTCTAAACACCCAAATGTGCTTTAAGTTAAACGCTAATTTTTATGTAAGGATTTTACTCAGCTTAGCCTCACCTGTCTCTTGCAATCAATTCATGCTTATAAACTTCCATCTGTTTACCTTCTTCTGGCCCAGATACCCAAACTGACTGATTCATTATATTTTCACATGTATGGTCCTTGTGCTCTTCTAGTGACGATTTATCTTGTGTTCCTACCATAGTAATTGAGGACTCAAGTATACCTGCTCTCCTCCCAAAGGAGTGTAATGGTTACATCAACGACTAGGTAATTTGCCTAGTGGGCCAGATGGATGAACATTCACACGTCTTGAAGTTTAACTGGAATTGGGATAGCTTGTCAGACTACAGCTACATGCTCAAACATCTCAATCCATAGACAGCAAACACATACACATACCCCTAATTAGAACAACAACACTGGCACTCTAAGTTAGTCAGAATGGGAAAGCTTAGCTGGTCTAACAATGGGCTATATAGCAATCTCTAACAAAAACCTTTCTGCATCAGGATCGTCATCTTCTGGTTTTTCATATTTCACCACTGGTTACCTGAAGAAGACGGTTTTACAAGATGGCTTAATAATGGGCAGTTGGCCATCCTTGCCTCAGTAGAGGGTTCAGTACATTCTACGGACAGGCACGCATAGCAGGAGGCCATAATTACTTTCAGTAGTAGCTTAATATGGGAGTAAGTCCAAGACTGCTGCCTCCAGCTTCCACCGCCTACTGCCACCACTCTCCCCTCTGCTCTCCACGCCCAGGAGCTAGAACAGATAATGTTCCTGCTCTCTAAGCCACTCAAGCATTTTAAATGTAACATGGCAATTCACCCACTCACACAACAGACTTCTCTATATCTCCTATGCTGAGCCCTAACCAACCCGCATTCCTCTTAAACACAGATATTCTTAACCGACACTTTTTGTACAACTGATCAGACCTCATTCCACTTCACTCTTCACAATCCATCCTGCACTCACATTCCTTATTAATGATGTCCTGCTTTCTGTTTCTCATTCTTCTCTGTGAAATTACTCCTGATAGGCTTAGCATTGCCAGCCCCTCCCCCGGAGGAGGCAGGGGTCCCCTGCCACCAGGCCTCCCTCACTGCCAATCAGGCAGAAAGAGGAGGGCCCAGGCCACATTGCTGGTGTTGTGCGCCAGCAACAGCCAGGTGATGCTCTGGTATTTGGACAAAAACTCTGTGGTAGAAGCCGTTTTGACCACAGAGTTTTTGTCTAAATACCAGAGTGTCACAGTGTGATGATGTCACTTCCAGTGCAGTGTTGGTTACATGGCCTGGGCCTTCCCCTTTCTCCTGATAAGCCCCCCCCCATTTACTGCTGGTTGCCAGGAGGGACATGGCAACTTTAGATATTATCCTTTCCCCTCTTATCATTTTTAACCTCTGTTCCTTTATGCTTAGCAACAACGACACTGCTGCAGACAAGGACTTGGATTCTAAACAGAGAGAGCAGAGTTGTGCCAGAGAAAGACAACCAACTCCCCCCCCACACACTAATGCAGTCTTCAGCTCTTCATGAAACTGTGATCTTGCAGGTCAATGGACTGAAAGAACAGTGCTGGGTCGGTAAACTGGAACTCTGTAGCGCTGGGATGGGGATCAGCAGGGGTCTTTTCGTAGAAGAACAGCTGCAGGAGCTCATTAGCATATAGTATGCTAATGAGCTATTAGGCTATTAGCATATGCCACACCCCCTGACATCACCGGAAGTGATGTCAGAAGGGGAAGCAAAAGGGGGGAAGCATCTTCAAAAGCCTCCCCTTCCCTTCCCCAGCTGGTCTGGGTGGGGGAGCTAAGAGAGAAGGGGTTTAAAGTTTAAACTCCTTCTCATGAGAGTTGGGCCACAGAAGGAGGAAAGAGGGAAGGAAAGAGAGAGAGTAGAGAGAAGGAAAGAAGGAAGGAAAGAGGGAAAGAAAGAGAGGGAAGAAGGAGGGAAACAGGGAAAGGAGGAAAAAGAGAAAGAGAAGAAGGTGGGAAAGAAAGAAAGAAAGAAAGAGAGAGAGAGAGAGAGAGAGAGAGAGAGAGAGAGAGAGAGAGAGAGAGAGAGAGAAAGAAAGAAAGAAAGAAAGAAAGAAAGAAAGAAAGAAAGAAAGAAAGAAAGAAAGAAAGAAAGAAAGAAAGAAAGAAAGAAAGAAAGAATGAGGGAAAGAGGAAAAAGAAAGAAGGAAAGGAGAGAATGAAAGAAATTCAGTGGCAATTCAGCCCCATTATACCCTATGGGCCATTGAAGTCAATGGTGAAAACATAGGGTATATTCTGGGGCTGGAGGGAAGGGGTTTGAGGGAGAGGCTCCAAGATCACAGGATAGCTGATGGAGCCTCTCCCCAAGATACCCACCAAGTTTCAAGAACATTGGACCAGGGGGTCCAATTCTATGGGCCCCCAAACAGGTTGCCCCATTTCCTCCAGTGTTCTCTATTGTGGGGAAAAAAGTTATTTTTTTCCCACCATAGAGAACAATGGAGGGAATAGGGGCAACCTGTTTAGGGGCCCATAGAATTGGACCCCCTGGTCCAATGTTCTTGAAACTTGGTGGGTATCTTGGGGAGAGGCTCCATCAGCTACCCTGTGAGTTTGGAGCCTCTCCCTCAAACCCCCTCCCCTCCAGCCCCCAGAATATACCATATGTTTTCACCATTGACTTCAATGGCCCATAGGATATAATGGAGCTGAAATTGACATTCGGCTGCCTGAAAGACTCTCCGGGACGCGGGCTGGGGGCAGGGCTTGGCTCCTGAGCTCCCGGAGCTGTGCTCCGGTGCGCTCCCCCGAAAAGACCCCTGGGGATCAGCAAAAAACCTTCTTGCATTCATCTGGAAGTGGAAGAGCCACCACTTCACTGGAGGAGCTCCTGCCATACTGATGAAATACAAGCCAGTCTTTTCATTGCTCATGGTAGATTTAAACCAAAATCCCAGCAAAATGTTCATGTCGGGGGCCAGGGAAGAGAAAAAGAAGAGCAGGGTCTCTATCAAGATGCCCAGACCAGGAGCCTGCAGGAAAGAATTGCCGCAAGGCTGGATGCAGAGTTAGCGGCTTGTAAATGCATGAGCTGCTACCAACACCCTCAGCAGCCCTGGCCTGTGGGTCTGCTAGAAGAACAGCAGTCTCTGTGATGGAGTCAGTGACTCTCTCTGAAGGCATTCAAGTTGTCAGTGGAAAATAGGAAATGCGTACAAAATGGACCGACAACAGCATAAAGCACTTTCCTTCACGATGACTACTTTCTACAGGATAAAACTGTCATCACTTCTGAAACTGACCGTAAGAGCTAGAAGAAATTCAAAAGCAGCAGCAGCAGCAGCAGCAGCAGCAGCAGCAGCAGCAGCAGCAGCAGCAGCCCCCCCGGTTAGGAGCACTTTTGCTTTTTAAATCAATATACTAGAATAAAGTTGACAAACTATTGTAGATATTGACAGTTTATGAAAGCTGAAGTCAGTAAAGGGAGGAACAATATAACTGGTGTATCAAGAAACTTAAAAAAAACCAACCATCTCAAAAGAGAATTTTAGAAGCCCAATTAACTTAAAAGCCCTACAGGAAAAAAAATCTCACCAAGTCAACATAAAAATGTAGCTATCGGGAGCTATGATGCAGTAAAATGTCAGATGTCTTAACATTTCTATTAGCTAAGTTAACGAGGCTATCATCCTGTGGATCGATGCATTTAGCAAAAGAGCAGCTAGAGAAACTAGGAAGCTACAGAGCTACTGTCCAATAGTAGATCAAGATTGACCAGTGGGGTCTTGCGTGCAGCTCATCACATAGACACCCCAAACATGTCCAGATCAAAGGAAAAAGAAACCTTCAGTTAAGACAGTGACCTGAATCCAGAATAGCATTGTGAAGATTTCCTTATGCAGAGCATGACTTTCTCACCTCTCCACTTCTGCCCAAAATGCCACTTCATGAATTCAGCTACAGAAACAATTGCTGATTTTGTTGCCATTCAGCCAAAATGGAAGCAAGGCACAGTATGTAAAGGCACCTGATTGACCAGCAACCTTACATAGCTAACTACGGTGGCACAAGACCTCAGCAGTCACTTTCACAAATAAGAACACCACAGCCCTTTGTTTGACAAATATCTCACCCATTAAAGGAGGCTGGATGCAGATTTATTTTCCCCAGAGAGCTGAGGGATTTGAGAAATGTTGGTTTTACTACCTTTGCAGGGCCGGCCCGACGTTTTTTGCACCCTAGGCGGGGCTACCTTCTGGCGCTCCCCCAGCATGCACCCAACTACGGGGTTGCCAACCTCCCACCTCTCCGCTGCCGGGGCTCCCCAGGGCGAGGGAGGGCTCCCCTCCTCCTCCTTTCCCCTCTTGCCCGCCGCCGGGGCGCACCGGCAAGCCAGGGAAGGGGCAGGGGTTTAAACCCCTGTCCCTTCCGTCTGAGACCCAGCAAGCCAAGGAAGGGGTGGGGGTTTAAACCCACGTCCCTTCCATCTGAGCACCGGCTTGCCTGTGCGCCCCACACTGGCAAACCAGGGTAAGGGGCAGGGGCAGAGCACTCCATCTTTCTGTGCTATATCTCTGAGGATGCCAGTCACAGCTACAGCGAAACGATAGGCCCTAAGATGCCAAGACCATGGCCACACAGCCCAGAAAATCTACAGCAACTAATGAACTCCGGCCGTGAAAGCTTTCAACAACCTAGTGAATCATTTAGTAGAGTGCAAGTCCATCACCTGTGTAGAAAAGGCCTCCTGAATAATTCAGTTTTTTAAAAAGATAATTCAGTTTGCATAGTTTGTGGAAATCCACGAGAGTGGCAGGCCATCCCACAAGGTGAGGGCCACAATGGGGAAAGTACGTGTATGGACAGTTGATGGTTTTGTTGATGTCGCCCAGGGTCCCTCACGAGAACTGGGTCAAAATGATAGACCAGGCAGTGTCTTAGGGCCTTTCTTCCGCTGTGTCTATGTTACTACTGACATCTAGATCAAGACATATTCTCGATATTTTATCAGCAAAAACTTGGCAAAGGTAATACAGCTATCTGTCTCTTCCTGAGGCGATAAAGACTCAGATTTTGGGCAGGGATTATTTTTGTATGGACAAGTATTCAGACATGAAAGCCCCCGCCTGCATTTTGAAGTAGTCCAATCCACATATAGATTTACCATCTCATATTCTATTTAAGGCCCTGACCTGGATAGTTCAGGCTAGACCGATCTTGTCAGATCTTGGAACCTAAGCGGGGTAAGTATTTGGATGGGAGACCTCCAACGAACACCGGGGTCTTGACACGAAGCAGGGAATGGCAAACCACCTCTGAGCATCCCTTGCCTTGAAAACCCTACATGGTTGCCATAAGTCAGCTTGTGACTTGACAGCAAAAAAACAAAAAAAAAAACTATTTAAGAGATTTTGGCCTATTGGTCCACAACACATAGCAGGGGGGGGGGGAATAGAGCAGAGAGCTTTTGAATTTCTAAAAAAAAGTGTATTGTTTACGACACTGATGGCAGACTTTTTCCCTTTAAGCTCCATGCCTGATCGAAACCTGCAAAAAAGCACATATATGTCCAAGTTCAGTCCCCACCAAAAAACACATCACTTCTGACATACAGTAAAAATTAATTCCTACAGCAAAAAAGCTATCTTTAATAATCCCTTCATTCTGAAATGTAATTAAGGGATCAATCTCGGAAAAATGTTCCTCTGGAGAACCATGACACACATGCAAAGGATGCAAAATAAAACATTACTCCAGTGGTACTTTAAAAGCTAACAAAGTTCATTCCAGCATAACCTTTCGTAAGCTCACAAAACCTTGAGCTGGGATACGTCTTTGTCCATCAGAGAGCTCAAGCGGGATAAACGAGAGAGCTCTGAAATGCTGCTACAGGTGGACATTTTGTTTTGACTTGGGTGGCAGGAAGACATCAACAGGGCAAGGAAGAGACGGATTCCCCTAGAACCAGCCAGGGTTCCAGCTGATGCTCCCTCTAAGCTGTGGAGTCTTGTGAGCAGAAATTCTACTTTGTGAGCTACTGGCATTAAAGTTGTGAGCGAGCGATTTGGCTACTGCATAAATTAGTTTGCTCTGGAGCTATCCCTTCCTGAGCTAAGATAAAAATTTACAAGCCAGAGGCTAAAAAATTGTGAGCCAGCTCACACTCAGCTTAGGGGGAACATTGGTTCCAGAAGTATTTGCCAGAATTGAGTTAAGAAATGCATCTGAAGCCTGCCTTTCCTCCCGCAGGTATCTGCATCACCAATACCACGCTGAAAGGAGTTAAACCAGAGGTGTCAAACTCATTTGTTATGAGGGCTGGATTTGACATAAATTTCACTTTGTTGGGCTGAGCCATGTGTGCCATAAAACGTAATTCCAGGTACCAGAGATATTTTACTGCTGACGATGACCCACCCCCCTCTCAGCACCTAATTACCCTTTGCTTCATCTGCACAAGAAGTTTTGCACAGCACCGAGAGCTATTGCCTGACAATCAACGTTGCCTGGATAGCCCAGGCAAGCCTGATCTCGTCAGCACTTGGAAGCTAAGTAGAGTCAACTATGGTTAGTACTTGGATGGGAGACTTCCTTGGAAAACCAAGTCAGGAGTTTCATTCAGTCACTTCTCTGAATATATCCTCCAGGCACCTAGTAGGGGTCAGTCACCAGAAGTCAACCTGATTTCATATGAACATAAGAGAAGCCAATGTTGGATCAGGCCAATGGCCCATCCAGTCCAACACAGTGGCCAAAAATACCAGGTGTCATCAGGAGGTCCACCAGTGGGCCAGGACACTAGAAGCCCTCCCACTGTTGCCTCCCCCACAAAAACCAAGAATACAGAGCATCCCTTGCCCCAGACTGAGAGTTCCTATCTATACCTTTTGGCTAATAGCCACTGATGGACCCCTGCTCCATATGTTTATCTAATTCCCTCTTGAAAGCTGTCCATGCTTGTAGCCGCCACCACATCCTGTGGCAGTGAATTCCATGTGTTTATCATTCTTTGAGTGAAGAAGTTCTTCCT
The DNA here is from genome assembly GCA_029375565.1 of Gekko gecko. Classification (NCBI taxonomy): domain Eukaryota; kingdom Metazoa; phylum Chordata; class Lepidosauria; order Squamata; family Gekkonidae; genus Gekko; species Gekko gecko. Next base: position 69,707,269 of record JAPDNY010000003.1, on the reverse strand, counting down.
TTTATCTGTTCTAACCCGACCACTGAGCAATTTCATTGAGTGCCCACAAGTTCTTGTATCGTGACAAAGGGAGAATAGTACCTCTTTCTCTACCTGCTCTATCCCCACGCATAATCTTATAAACCTCGATCATGTCACAACATCTATTGGGTCTCCCTTGTCCACATGTTTGTTCACTCCCTCGAAGAACACTAATGGGTTAGTGAGACAAGATCTTCCCTTATAGAACCCATGCTGAGTCTGCCTCAATAGTTTTTGTTCATCAATGTGCCTACTAATTCTTTCCTTAATAACAGTTTCCACCAACTTACCCGGTGGCGATGTTGGATTGACTGGCCTGTAATTTCCCGGATTGCCTCTGGAACCCTTTTTAAAGATCAGAGTGACATTAGCTACCTTCCAGTCCTCAGGAATGGAGGCAGGTTTTAATGAATGATTACATATTTTTGTCAGGAGATTCACAAGTTCACATCTGAGTTCTTTCAGAACTCTCGGATGTATGCCATCCGGGCCTGGTGATTTATCAGTTTTTAAGTTGTCTATCAGTCGTAGGACCTCGTCTCTCGTCACCTCAATCTGACTCAGGTCTTTCAACACCCCTCCCTAAATCAGTGGTTCTGGAGTGGGCAAGCACTTCTCATCTTCCACAGTGAAGACAGAGGCAAAAAACACATTCAGCTTCTCAGCCATTTCCTGATCATCCTTCAGTACTCCTTTTACATCTTGGTCATCCAAGGGCCCCACTGCCTCCCTGGCTGGTTTCCTGCTTCTAATGGATTTGAAAAAAGTTTTATTGTTGGTCTTTAGGTTTTTTGCTATATGCTCATTATGTTCCCTTTTTGCCTGCCTGATCACAGACTTGCATTTTATTTGCCACAGCCTCTGTTCCCTTTTATAAACCTCACTGAGACTAGCTGTCCACCGCTTAAAGGAATTCTTCTTACCTTTTACAGCTTCCATTACTTTGTTTGTTAACCATGCAGGCTTTTTTCTATACCTATTTGAGCCTTTCCTACCTGCAGTCTATATTTTTTCTGAGCTTCTAGGATTGTAGTTTTAAATAGTCTCCAAGCCTCCCCAATGGTTTTGACCCTTTCTACTTTTCCTTTCAGTTTCTTCCTCACATGTCCCCTCATATCAGAGAAATTACCCCTTTTAAAGTTAAAAGTGGTTGTGTCAGTCTCTTTGGGCAACTCCCTATTTATACAAATGTTAAACTCAATGACATTATGGTCACTGTTCCCAAGTGGTGCAATCACTTTTACATCTCTCACCAGGTCTTGGGCGTTACTTACAGCCAAATCCAGGATCGCCTCTCCCCTGGAAGGTTCTGTGACCATCTGCTCTATAGCACAGTCACTGAGAGTGACTAGAAACAAAATCTCTTTTTCCCAAATTGAACACATATTGATCCAATCAATGTGTGAGTAGTTAAAATAACCTATTACAACACATTTATTTCATCTAGCCGCTATCTTTAATTCATTCATTATTTTATAATCCTCCTCTATCTTTTGATCTGGTGGGCGATAACAAATTCCCAGTGTTAAGCTTTCTTTTGGGCCCACTATTTCAATGCATAGCATTTCCAGAAGCAAATCCACTTCTCTTACCCTCTCAGTCTGACTGGATTGTATACCGTCTCTGACATACAGAGCCACCCCACCTCCAACCTTTCCCCCACTCATCCTTTCGATATAATTTATAACCAGGAATCACCGTATCCCACTGATTTTCCTCATCCCACCAAGTTTCTGAAATACCCATGTCTATTTCCCCCCCAACACCAAGCATTCCAACTCCCCAATTTTACCACGGACACTTCTAGCATTTGTATATAAACATCGATAGTTTCCCATGCACGTTAAGCCCTCAACCTTCCTCTTGCTGCCTCGAGACCTTGCCAGGCAGTCCATATCGTCAGCCACAGTCTCAGTGGACAATCCTAATCCATTTCCTTGTAGAAAAGTAACAGCTACCCCTTCATCTCTTTGAGATGAGCCATCGCGAACCAGAGACTTTTCGTCTCCTGTAGGCAGACACATTCGCACACACACAAAAGAGGAGGGGTTGCTCACGGGCCAGATCAGAGCAGCAGGCTGCAAGGAACCGGGCCGGATTAACAGCAGCAGGCTACAGGGAATGCCAGTGTTGCCATTGCTTAGATGGGTAGTAATGCCATTTAACCAGAGTCTTTGCCCCCTTCAGTGAGTCATATGAGCTGGCCCTGATGCCTCGTCACCCTGGCTATCCTTATCAAAGTGACAATTGCACATTTTTTTAACATTTGAAAGAGTTTATTGGAATATGATAAAACATACAGTAACAAGATAAACCTCATAAAAATTGTCAAAAGTACAGATAATATACCAGCAGATAATTCACCAGCAAAAAGAGTAACATTCAACCTGTCAGGTAGTATTAAGCGAGTATAAAGTATATAAAGCAGTCAACTAATTCAGATCTCAAGAACCGAGGCATTGTTTTAATCACCAGATTCCTATAACTTGATACAAAACCTAAACATAACAACTATCGGGAGACCACAACTCTGAACAACAAAATGAGTCCTAGCAGCAAGTCTGAATATAGGGTGTGATCAAAAATGGAGCCAAGAGTGGTAACTTGGATTAACAGGAAGCAAATTTTGTTCTGCCATGAAACTGAGTACCGGATTCCAGGTAAGTCCAAGTTTATCAAATCTCTTAATAGAGTTATTATGTGTCTGATCCAAAGTATTAGAAATTTTATTCATCACAAATTGGTCCCAAATCTTTCCATACCAGGAGGACAGGCTAGGAGGTGAAGATGATTTCCAATTTGCTGCAATTGTGAGTCTAGCTGCAGCAAGGAGAATAGAGGAAAGGTTTTTGTGCGAATCTTCCCATGAGAGGGTGTCCCAAAGGTTTAACTAGTAGCAGCTCTGGGATGGCCAGGAGTGCCTGCTGAGTAATTTTATTTATTTGGGATACTACGTCCTGCCAAAACTGAACATTTTAATATGAATAACAAACTATGTTAACTCACCCGCAGTCTGCAGCTATTCAGTTCCAGTACAGACCAACCTGTGACCTGGGTTAGAAATCCAAGTAGACACATAATGGAGAGATTTACTGGCCAGGAGAAAGCCCAGCACGAAAGATTCCCTGAGGCAGGTTCAGTGTTCCTATTTAAGAAGACTCATGCTCCTTATACAGTTTAAACATTCCATGTGTGAAGAGTTGTCATTCTTTTGACAATACCTAGGCAACTGTCACAAGGAATGGATTTCAACAGACTGATGTGAGCCACCAAGGAAGGGAAGCTGTTTGAAGCCTGATAAAAGGTATCCAAACCCACTCTTGTCATATAAATTAGCTCAATCAACTGGGACTGAGCAGAGTGACCCAGGCAGGAAATAATAACTGCAGCATTATGTTGTTCTTTCCTATTGTCCTATTCCCACCCCACAGTGTTTCCTTCCCCCATCAAAGTAACAGAATGCATACATAATGCAAATTCTATTTACTAAACTTAATTTTCCCCATCATTCACATGACTAAGAGGTTAGCGGCTCAGTGAGTTCTCTTTACACACAGCCTGTTGCTATTTAGAATTCACAAGAGGACACAAGATAACCCACATGCTGGGTCAAGGCCTTAACTGAGAAAAAAATGAATGATTATCAGTCAAACAGTCGAGTCCGACTCTTTGCGACCCCATGGACCACATCACGCCAGGCCCTCCTGTCTTCCGTCGTGCTTCAGAGTTCGCTTAATTTCATGTTCGTTGCCTCGATAACACTGTCTAACCATCTCATCCTTTGCCGTCCCCTTCTTCTTTGACCTTCAATCTTTCCCAGCATCAGGGTCTTCTCCAGTGAGTGCTCCCTTCTCATTTGGTGGCCAAAGTAGTTGAGCTTCAGCTTCAGTATCTGGCCTTCCAGGGAACAGTCAGGGTTGATTCCTTCTAGGATTGACTGATTCGATCTCTTTGCAGTCCAAGGGACTCTCAAGAGTCTTCTCCAGCACCATGAATCCTTATAGGATACATCTTTTCAGGCAGGAAAGAAATCTCACTCTGCTAGTCCACAACCACAGCAGTCTGGTTTTATTAGCAGTAACACTGGAGGAGAAACACCGTACAAACATAGTGAAATTATAAGATCATATCGCCCCAAATCTGCTGAAAGTCAGAGCCAATGAAAGTCAGAGCAAGGGCTCAAAGCAGGGATGTTTTTAAGACAGCAGATATGGACGAAGGGCAGAGGCAGGAAATGCAGAAGCATTTGCTTTATTTGGGCTCTCTGTTATTGTTTTTGCTCTAGGCTCTCCAGCCATGGCTACTGGAAACAGACCACAGTCTCAAAAGACTTTTGTTCTGATCTAGAAAATGCAATTGCAGCAGCTAAAAATGTATAGACAGTAAACAACAACAAAAACCACAACATGTATTAGTCATGAAGGCTGTCCTGTATTCAGGATGCAGGAGCTGCGCAGGGTCAGTGATGGGCATGAAATCACTGCGCAGCTGAAACAGGAGATTTCAGAATTCTGTACCAGCAAGGATGTAAATATCACAAGCAGATCCTGTTGCTTCAAAATTACCTCAAAAGGTTAAAGAACTAGGCTGGAGACAGAGTTGCCCATCAGTATGCAGGCGCTCCAGGCAAGAGAAGGAACCTAGAAGGTTAGCTGTTTCACCAACAGAGGCCTATTGGAATATTCCTGGATCTGGCTTGCAGATAACAGAGGGAATCAAACGTGCTCAGGAGACTTTCAGACCCCTTTCAAGCAGCCTTTGCAATCCATTTTGGTAGCTAACGGATTTTTTGTGTCATTTCAGACACAACCATTTAAGCAACTGGCAGCTAATGGATTTCATTTACCTTTTCATACAAAGCCGCTTGTGCTCGATTAAGCAAAGTATGGCTGAGCCATTTTGGGGGGAGTAGAAATTTTACTTTTATTAAATGAATAAGAAGTAGGAAACATACAGAAAAAAAGAAAGAAATGAAACCATACACAACATAACAAGGGGAAAAAAGGAAAAGGAAAATAAAAAAGGAGTGGGGGGGGACATAAAAGGCTTCCGGTTTTCTTTACAAGAAATACTTTTGATTACAATGTTATATTGTTACTTTGTGATTTGCAACCCACCCTGAGCCTGCTCGTGGGGAGGGCGTGATAAAAATAAAAATAAATAAATAAATAGAGCAGTGACTCATTGGATAGCGGGTGCTCAGGGCATCAGTGATTGGTGTAACAGAAGTTGCTAACCAAAGGCATCTGTAGCAAATGTCCCGATGTGCACCCATCCACGCAGCCCATGAATGCTCAGACACGACTGGCTGGTTAAGTGATCTGTTGGCGAAGAGAATCTCAGGTATATATCTCAGGGAGGCAAGCTTCTTCTCTTTGTGGGCTGAAGGTTTGGCGAGTGTTTTGTGTGGATATCTGTGATGCTACTGGTCTAGCGTTATAGTGCTCAACTTAGAACTTTTGAAAAAGTTTGAGGAAGATCTTGGGCCAAAAAAAGGGTGGGGGGGGATGTGCGGCACTGTTTGAAATGGCCAGTTCGTTTCAGAGATGGTTCGTTAACAGAACGAAATTCACTGTATGAAACCTTTGTCCCCTGTATTGCGTTACTTAGACCCGGGCCAACAATGGATAACATCCAGTTTAAAATGGTAATGTGAAAAGTGCCTCAGTGTCTGTACATGGGACTTGTGATGAAGGCACGAGCTTGACTGTGTTTGTAGCAGCACATCTTTTTGGCAAGGTATCGCTAAGTCTGAGTCACATTTCCAACTGACAAACACAAGATTGTAGCAACTCCAGTCACTGGCTCACAACCACAGATGATGTTAACTTTTACTACTGAAGATGAGAAACTTGGTGGCTCTTGAGTTAGTTTCTAAGTTGTTTTTTTTAAGACAAGTGCCAGATTCTGCCAGATTAAAGTCCCATATGGAACCTAAACTCTTCTTAAAGTTATTTGTGAACTCTTGCAAAGGCCACTGTAACTACATACACAGCACTTCTAACCTCTATGTTAGCCAGTTTGGTGTAGTGGCTAGGAACGTGAACTCTAATCTGGGAGAACCGGATTTGATTCCCCACTCTTCCACATGCAGCTGCTGGTGTGACCTTGGGTCAGTCATAAATTCTTTCAGAGCTGTTCTCTCAAGGGCAGTTCTTAGGAGAGCTCTCTCAGCTCCATCTACCTCACAGGGTGTCTGTTGTGGGAAGGGAAAGGGATTGTAAGCCACTCTGAGACTCCTTCGGGTAGTGAAGAGCGGGGAATAAATCCAATCTCTTCTTCTTCTATGTTGATAACAGAAGGGTAGACAGTACTACAGGAGGCCATACTTGGCCCTCATCCCTACTTTAGTGCATTGTTTGCAAGGTTGTCCTCTAGATGCACTGAATATTAGTTTCATGTAAGAAACTATGACCTGCACCAAGCATTTATAAAACATCTGCTCTCACACACAAAACAATTAAGTGACAGTGCAGGGTATAATAAATTGTAGCCAGAGGCCTTTTGTTTATATTCACTGAAACCCATACTTACTATAATTAGTAATTAGGTCAACTTAAAAAAAAACCTTTAAACCAAGTTCATGGTCAAACCAGACAAAAAATAAAATTTTAGAAAGCCCCAGTCATTATCAGGTTGATCCCCACTTTGTTGGAAAAGCAGAGGACATACAAACTTTGGCTAAATCCTGGTTTCAAAGCTGCAGCCTGAAGGATTAAACTGCCACAAGAAGCAAGTAGCAAGAAGCATAAATCCTAATTGCTTCAGACAACACATGGGATGATACTCAGATCAGTTTAATTAAGGCAATGAGAGAAACAATGTTGTAAATCTACAGAAAACCAAGACCCACCTTGCATGATCTGGCAGTTCAAAGCTGTAATGCTGTCCCTACTAGGAAAAGCAATTTAAAACAGTAATCTTAAAGGAATGGGGGAAGGGTAAGAATAGAACTGGGCTACTTGTTTTAAAAAATCTCTAATAAAACTGCAGAGCAATGTTCCACCAAAGGTGTCTTTGAGCAGAAGCGCAAACCCATTCAAATACCAGACTTATTAATCCCTGGAATGTCATTGGCTCTAAGACCAAATGTTTGCAAGAGAACACTGTGGGATTTTTTTTTTCATTAATAGGATCTGAAAAACTTGTCTTTTGGCTCCCTTGCCATGTAGTTCTCATTTGGGTCTTAATAAGAGATGAAGTTTTCAGAATTCAAATCTAAATTTATGGCAGTATTTCATACCAATGGGGGTTGCTGCTAAAAACATTACGAAAGTAATTCCATCTGAAATGTCTTGGATAATGTTGGCACAAACATTTCCTGTGCCACTGTTTCAAGGAAAGAAGCCCTCTTAAAAAGTTATAAGTATGCTCCACCATTTAATAATGGCTTCATGCCAAAGCCAATCTCTTGGGGAACATGAATCCTGGGAAACTTGGGGGCAGAGAATAAAATAAATGGAACGTCACTTGATGGCATTGTTTTAGAAAGAACGTCAAGGAAGTTCATGTACTATAATAATTGGCTTGGGTTATCAATAGCTATATTTCATTGCAAAGAATGCTCTCTGGACAAAGAAATGAAAGATAGAGATCAGATATGCAAAACGCATTGTGGTTTGCTTTCATTCTAAACAGAACGCTGTGATTCACTTCATGATGTGGGAAAAACAGCAAGACTAACAAAAATTAAAGTTTTCTAGATCAGCTAGGCTAGAAATAAGGAGGGGGTTTTCTGTTTGTTTGGAAAAATGGCAAGTCAATGCCCGAACACCCGATAACAAAAATATCACACATAGATTATGGGAATCAACTCTAATTCTCAACTATGCTTTATGTTTAGACTTGTGTCTTTAAAAAAAATATTTCTTAGAGTTGTCAGCTTCTTGGAGATTTGGGGTGGTGCCTGTGGAAAAGTTAATTTGGGGAGGGATTTCATCTAGAATCTATGGTATATCATAGAGTTTGCCCGCTGAAGCTGTCGTTTTCTCCACAGGAATTGAGCTCTGTAGTCTGGAGACCGGCTGTAATTACACGAGAACCCTAATTTCTTGCCACCTGTCTATTTTTGTTTGTTCCAGTATACAAACAAATATCTCAGTAGATGCTTTGCTATATGAATTTTGAAAAATGAAAGAATATTACATGGAGCTTTTATTTCAGCTGTAGAAAATGCGCTAAGGAACCTGCCAAATTAAGTATATTATTCTAAAGCCCTAACTAAGTGGAATTATGCATCTGCAAGAAAGAATATAAACATCTGAGTCCAGATATCTCAATGAGAAAATCCCACAGTTATTGTTTTTCAATGCAGATGCCTCATAATGTATAGGTTTTAGGTATACGCTTAAGGTTTGAAGACATTTAAGATAATGTTGTTAGTTATATTGGAAAGATGGGTGCTGAGTGGGAAATGATTTAATAATGAAATAAAATATGTTGTCGAAGGCCGGAGTTCATTAGCTGCTGTAGATTTTCCAGGTTGTGTGGCCGTGGCCTTGGCATTGTAGGACGTGACGTTTCGCCAGTAGCTGTGACTGGCATCCTCAGAAGTATAACATAGAAAATCCCGGAAAATCTACAGCAACTAATGAAATAAAAGTTGAAACAATCTAACCAAACAACTCTGGTAGAAGCAGCCTGAAGATTTGGCTGGAATTGTAGATCCTGTTGCAGACCAGCAGCAATGGTAATCTCAACATCGTCTGTATCAATTTACAAACAACTTAAAGGTTCAGGGTGGGCAACAACAATGGCCACGGCCTTTTCTTTTTTGTATAACATACTTGGTGGCTCAAGTGGTTAAGATGCTGAACTGCAGGCTGTGGAAGGTCAGTAGTTCAGCAGTTCAAGACCCGAGAGTGCCGCATGACGGGGTGAGCTCCCGTCTCTAGTTCCAGCTCCTGCCAACCTAGCAGTTCGAAAGCAAGAAATTGCAAGTAGATAAATAGGTACCACTTCGTTGGGAAGGTAACAGCGTTCTGTGCATCTTGGCGTTTAGTCGTGCCGGCCACATGACCATGGAAACGTCTTCGGACAGCGCTGGCTCTTCGGCTTTGAAACGGAGATGAGCACCGCAACCCTAGAATCAGATTCGACTGGCTTTCGAGCAAGGGAACCTTTACCTTTACCTTACGTGTCAGAGGCTGTAAGGACAGTTTCTACAATGCTCTGTATATTTGGCACCCAAGAAATTAGACAAATACGCAAGCGAAGCACTTGACAATTGACAAGGCTGCCAAACCTTTGACAATACAACTAAGAATGACTTCAACCTTTCACTTAATTGCTTTTCAACACGAGACTATCAGCAAAGCACAGAGGCATGGAAGGAGGTGATCCCATCAGTCAGCCGCACAAAAATCCTTCATAGCATTTGAGGACAGTTCGTTTTGATTATAGTTAAAGTTGAAATTTTGCAGTCTGAATGTTTTATGTGGCAATCTGGACTAGTGATGGCCAGCTTCTACAGCTTCCCGGCCAAGTCAAGTGGAGGCCAAGTCCCTAATGAATATATGCTGCCCCAGGAACAACCAGCGATGTGATTCTCTGGCGGAAACTATTGTAGGATAACAGCTAAACAGGAGCCTGAATAGCCCAGACTAGCTCATCAGAGCTTGGAAGCTAAGCAGGTCTGGCCACAGGACACCATCAAGGAAGAGTAGGGTTGCTATGCAGAGGAAGGCAACGGCAGACCACCTCATCTCTCGCCTTCAAAACCATATGAAGACTTGTCATAAGTCACTTGCAGCTTGATGGCCTTTTATTATTGAAAAGTAAGCCCATCCTTCTCCGAAACCACTGGGAGGTGCTGATGGTGGAGGCAGGTAACACCTGTAGGGTTGCCAACTCTGCGTTTGGAAATTCCTGGGAGATTTGGGTGGAGCCTGGGGAGGGTGGGATATTATGCCATAGACTCTATCCTTGAGAGCGTCCATTATTTCCATGGGAACTGCTCTGTGTAGTGTCTGAAATTCCAGAAGGTCAACAGGCCCCACCAGGAGGCTGGCGACTCTATCTACTGGCACTTTTGAAACCCAAAGTTGTACTCCATGGACATTAGTAGAATGCATCCAAACCGGGGATGACTACCTAATCATTAACAACAAAATTTCGTGAGTCCTGACGTCATCAGCCAGCCAACAAAGAACATGCCGTTGGATCACGTCTGATACAGCCTGCAGATGAACCCTCCCAAGCAACTACAATGTGTGTGATTAAATAATTGTATGTTGTCTCCCTATCCCCCGCAAACATTATTAGTCCATGTCTCTGAGTAACTGTAAATCGCTCTGAGCCTGCATGAGTGGGAAAAGCGATTAATAAATTGAAAGTATTATTGAAAGTATTATTAACATACTATGGGATGCTGACTAAGCTGTCCGCTGCCACTTCTCGGTGATTATTCCCCTTCAGTTGCCCCACAATAGTAATGATGATTCCTGCCAGCAAAGTTATCTCACCATCTGTTGCTACCCTTTCATAATCATAGAGGTTTCTAGAGATGAAGAACTCAAGTTTCCTATCAACTAACATGCTATGCATGTTGGAGTGCTATTCAGCACATCAGTCTCTGAATGAAGATGAATCATGGAACATCTCCACCCAAAAAAGACCCAGAATCTAATTTTGTGACACTGAGGTATTGTCTTCTTTAGCAATATCTAATCATAAAAGTGGCAAGCAAGTAATTTTAAAACAAAATGTCCTTCTATTTTTAATATATTTTAAGAATAAAAATATCCATATAAGAAACACTGTGGCATGGTGATTAGCAGAGGTGTCAAAATCATTTCTTATGAGAGCCAGATCTGAAACAAATGTCACTTTGTCAGGCCAGGCTATGTGTGCCAAAAAATGTAACACCCAGTACCAGAGATAAACTTTATAAAGGTGATTACAGATGCTGAATGGCAATAGCAGTTGAATTACAATAGTACGCTTGACTGGATTAGGTGTGATATGCAGAGAGATAGTAGGCGTGGAGATATCAGTACTGGTGATGAGAGAGGAAACCTAGGTCTCAGTTCAGTCCAGGATGATACAAAGAATAAATGGACATAAGTCTGACATTAGAAACCACAATGTTTAAAAAACATTGGGGGAACATTTTAAACTTCCAGGACATTCAGTTGCTGACCTAAGAATAGCAGTTCGCTTACAAAGGAATTTCAAAGGGAGACTAGAAAGAGAGATGGCTGAATTGCAACAGATAATGAAGCTCAAGAAAATGCATCATCCTGGACTACATTGAGACCCAAGTTTCCTGTCTCATCATCAATGCCTGCTATTATAATTTGGCATCTGTGACAGATGGACTCACATTCTAGTTTTGTCTGAAGAAGTGAGCAGTGACTCATGAAAGCTCATGCCCTGCCACAATTTTTGTTATTCGTTAATGTACTACTGGACTCTTGCTAAAGGTTGTAAGCTGTGCTATTTGGCTCCCCCCACCCCCGCGCTTCATCTATTAGAACTGGAAGGGGGATCTCTTAAATGAAATGTGTTGATTTCAGACTGGGCAAAATCCACTCAGTGCTAGTGATGAAAATGAAACAATTAAAAAAGCAGAAGAGAGGAGGTTAATGTGGAATAAAGGCAGCCAGTGAGATGGGAGGGGAGAGAGGGAGATATGTTGAACTGGAACATATGAAACCATAAATAAATTTTTGAATATTTAAACATCTACTTCCAGTCATTAAACAATGGAATCCAATCCAAGTGCTGTAATTCCTAATCAGGGTCTTTTTTGAAAGAAAATAAAATCCCAGATAGGCACAGAGCAATCTAATCTAAAAAAAACCCCCACCCTTTTCAGAATAAGCCAAAATAATTTCATTTTAATTAACCTTTCCCCTTAACCCCAAGGCATCTCTTTCCCATACCCCCTTCCTTTCTTTTAATGTGTGTGTGTGTGATCTCAAAGTAAACAACAGAGCAGGGCCATATCAATATAAATTGTGCTTGTCAGACAAATCTCCCCGAACATGCACATGAAGGTTACCCCTTGAATAAAACTTTGTTGGTCTTAAAGGTGCCACTGGACTAAAACTTTGTTCACCGCCCCCCACATGGAGGGAAGGAAGCTTGGCTTTGTATCTCCCCCCCCATGACTGAGGGAGATGGGTGACAGCAAGTTGTGATGCCATGGCAGTGGCAGCCCCAGGGAAAGAAGCAGGAGAGAGCCAGTTGCTTGCGGGCCAAATACAAGCCCTCAAAGGGCTGGTTCCAGCCCGCAGGCCATATGTTTGACATCCCTGGATTAGATAAAAATGTACCATATAAATAAATATAAGTATTCGTACACAGTTTGTCCAACGTAACTCCAAGCCTGATTTTTTTTAAAAAGGTTCAACAATGAAAAAAATTTATTCTCACTAATCTATCTGTTCAAATTTGTTGGGCCATGATAAACCAAGTACATTCTGCTGTCTTTGTTGTTTGTTTCTTGTTGGTGATATCATACAAACAACAGATAAGGTGATAAATTTGTATGTGGACACTTCAAACACCCGAGGCTCACATGATGGAACCTTCTCCACCAGAAAACACTCCTATATATGGAAGATGGTCACTTGAGGGAAGAGGCTAAGATACAAACCCTGATATCTGGTGCTCTGTTTGCAGGGACTTGTTTTGTAAGGGAGAGAACTCAACTGAGCCCACATCTGCAGCCTGAAAGAGCTAAAATTTAAATTTGCTACTTCATCTGTTATGTATGAGAACCAAAGCTTAAAAAGACAACATATTCACTGTGCGCAGATCATACAAAAAAGGGACACTTAACAGCACATAATTTAATGGGCATCTTGAGAGAAACATTATCATTAAACACCTTTTGCCCCTATAAGCCACAGAAGTCATGAGTTCAAAAGTGCTGCAAAACATAATATGTAACAACTTCCAGGAATATTAAAGAGATCTCATGGAAAAGGAAGCCTGTTCCTGAAGCATTACGCATTATCATTTTTTTCCTCTGTTACTGAAAGGTTTCCCCCTAAGATTATGGACTAGTTTTCACTGAAGAATGTTGGGAACTTTAAAAGTATGTCAGCGATCCAGCTACTCCTAAATTCTCTCTCAGCACAATTAATTAATTAATTGGATTAAATTATTATGCATTGATTAACGTAGGATATTGTAGTGTTTGTTGATTTATTTTAGTGATCAATTTACTGGATTATTTTAGTAGGGTGGGCCAGGTGGTTATTGGGAGGGAGATGGTAGGTTATAATTTATTTGTCCCCTAACCTATGTATTTTTTTTTCTTTTTCCCACTGATCGGAGTATGAATTTATAATTGATTGATTTGGCTGAATTCTTAAATTGATTAGATTGGATACTAGAAGTTCTGTAATTAAATTGGTGGGTTTTTGTGGTAGGGTGAGTTGACAGTTTGATGGAGGGAGGGAGGGTTGGTGTAAGGGTTGGATGGTATAGGGTAGCTATTAGGTTCTCAGGCAATGCACTACTGGATTCAATTGTACTTCTGGGTGCTAGTGGGTCCATCTGGGCCAATAACGTTGAGCAGGGGGCTCATTGCAAGGGTTGGAGATACCAGTGATAGAGGGGCAGGGGCAATATAGCAGTGGGACTATGCCAGGTCTATCAATAGTAAGATCTCCATTCTGCAAGAATATCTTGCAGAGCTTAATACAGACATGGTTTGTGTGACTGAGACCTGGGTGTGGGAGGGTGAAATTGTCACCCTTAACCAACTTGCCCACCCAGCTTCTCAGTCCTTCACCAGTGCTGGACAACTGGGAAGAGGAGCATTGCCCATCCAAAATTCTTTTTACTTTAGGGTGCAGATAAAGTCTTATCGCTCCATCATGACCTCCCAACCATCATTGATACAGTAAAGGAACTGGAAGCCCCTTGTCCGTCTTCTGGTCCAATGTTGGACCATTTCAACTGACTCTCTCAGGAAGATGTTGACAAGGTTCTGGCAGCTGGGAGGCCAACCACTTGCCTCCTTGATCCGTGTCCTTCCTGGCTGGTTAAAGGCTGTGGGGATGGCATTTGAGTTCCCCATGGGAGAGATTATCAAATTATCCCTTTCCCCAGGGACTTCCCAAATCGGGTTAAAGGAGGCAGTTGTTCTCTCACTCCTGAAGAAACCAACTGTGGATCCTGCAGTCCTGGCCAACTACCATCCAGTTTCAAATCTCCCATTTCTGGGTAAGGCAGTTGAGAGAGTGGTGGCTGAACAGCAGGTTTTTCTGGGTGATGCATCCATCCTTGATCCATTCCAGTCTGGCTTCTGCCCTGGCCATGGGATGGAGATGGTGCTAGTCGCCCTTACACCTTACAGATGACCTCCAGAGATACTTGGATCAGGGCAGGTCGGCGCTGCTGGTACTGGAGGAGGCAGGGTTTATCTCCCTTTATACTTTTTAAAAATGAAACAGATTCACCTGTCCCCTGAAGGCTAATCCCCGGAAGGGAAGAAAGCCTTGCACATCCATTTATTTCTCCTTGTACCTATCAGCAAGTGAGGATTTTAACTGCCTATCAAACAAGGATGCTTTTTAAAATCTGTGTGAAATTTGGCCAGGGGAATCACTAGAGTAAAAGGTACAATAACTAAAAAGCTCATTCTGATAGATATGGGGCAGGAAGTCACACCTGGAAATATGCTTCCCTTTTAAGCCAATGGAAATGAGGATTCCATCAGTCTCCTTGTGCAACTAGCTTTCACTCCAATACTAAAGAGCCCAACTTGTGCTTTTAAAATTCATTAAGAGATTAATTTGAATTTGTTTGGACACCCTGACTAATTTAATGGACAAGTCATTCCTCCGTGCTCAGCTGATGGACTTTGTTGGGACATTTGAAAGGAGAGCTTGTGCATCTACAAGCTGCAGGATGGTGTAAGCTGCGCCCTCCAACATTACAAGGAGTACCATCAGTCTAAAATGAAAGTGACTAAGCAAAGCAGGAAAAGACGTAACGTAAGAGGAGCCCTAATGGATCAAACTAGTAGTCCACCACCTAGTCCAGCAACCTGTTTCACACAGGTTACCCTGGGGAGCCAACAAACAGGCACTGAGGCCAAGGCCTTTCTCTGCACTACTGCTGCCAGTTGGAGTAGCCAATACGGGACTAGATGGACCAATGGTCTGATTCAGTTTCATATGTTCATACTTGACTGTTGAATTGGAGTATACAATATTACTATGGAGTATTCAAATATCACCAGTGGATACACTAGTGGCAATGTCAACCTAGAAATCTACACAGCCATAGACAAATTTGAGTAATCACAGGAAAGCAGCTTCCTTTCCATTTCAGATCCTAATCTCCAAACTGGGAATACTAGTTAGCTACCACATAGCCTTTGGGAGAAGATGAATGCCACAAGAACAAGAGGCCAAAACACAGCCCATCACAGAACTAATCTTTTAAATAACTCTGTACCCATATCTAGCAGCAAGTTATCAGAGAGCCGGTGTCTCACAGAGCAGTGGTTTTCAACCCTCCCACATCTGGAACCCACTGAACTGCATATTTGTGACAGCACAATGATGTGACAGGAAGAGGGTAAGCCAGAGCTAGGACCACTTCAGTGTCAAGGCAAGGATCATGGAGACCAAACCAAGAAAGTCAGGGACAGGCATTACAAGCTGAGCACCCAAGTGTACACCAGTGATGAACAAGGCAAAGGAACAAAGACATGGAGGAAACCTCTCCACTGCTGAGTGGCTACTTCACCATCTTGCCAGTCCACTCAGTACCAGGAGCTGTGGCATCCTTGTTCTCACAGCATTCACACTAGCAGCAGCTACCTACACGCACATGCACATGGCAAAAAAAGAGGAAGCTTGTAATCTAGCAGGTGGCGTCTGCAACCTACTGGAAAGCTCAGATTCAAAACCTAAACAGCCATGAGGCTCACTGGATGACCTTGGGCCAATCACTATCTCTCAGACTAACCTATTACAGAGTTATGAGGACAAGTTTTTTAAAAAATCCACCTATGCCTTCCTAAGCTCTTTAGAAAATAGGTGAGATATAAGTATAATAAAGTAAAGCCTAATGGATCCATATCACAGATATCTCGTCAATTTGGTGATCTGTCTGTGAGGCTTAGGGTTGCCAAGTACTTAGTGTATTTCAGCGGGGGACACACAGTCCCCAGCTGGAACATTCCTCCGTGGAACACCCACGTTGCATGAAGCCGTCACCAGGAAGTGATGCCAGGCGACACTCTGGCAATGGGGCTGGAAACTTGATGGTACCATCGAGTTTCCAGCCCCATTGCCAGAGCGTCGCCCGGCGTCACTTCCTGGCGACAGCATCATGCGCCGTGTCTCTCCCCCCACCCCGGGAATGGTCCTGCCATGACCTATCCGTCCCCTGCCAAATTAAAGTAAGTTCTTGGGAAGCCTGGTGAGGCTCCTCTCACTTAATGGTGAGTCCTGACCTGGTTCGAGGGGGGATGGCTACTATAGCACAGTCAGCTATGACTACAGGAAGGAGAGTGGTAGCAGCACATATGGCAGCACCACATCAAGCACTAGACAAATTAAATTAGTATCTTCAAAATAGTTCCTTCCTTTGAGACTCACTTCCAATTATGCCCTATTAGAGATAAGGAGAGAAAGGCATTAAGAAGCCACAATACACCTGGGTTGCTTCCACCAGCAGTACTAATTGCCACACTGGGATAGTAAATAGCTCTCAAGCACAGTACATTAAAGAATAACTCTAATCCTATGCAGAAAACAAGGCTGGAGTGGTAACGCTACTCTGATAATGTTGGTCAAATCTTAATGTTGCTTAGAAACTCAGACTGCGGGTCCTCTACCCAAGCAACATGTGCAGCAACATATTTCTTGTTTATAAGACCAGCCAGAGAGAAGCAGCAGCTTCTAAATACCAAACTACCCACAGCATTCAAAGGAATCATTTTCTCATTCATCCTCAACAGGAATAATAGTCACCAAAGTTAAAAAGGTAAGTCTTCACACTGACCTTAGCAGAAGCATTTAGACTTTAATAGTGCATTGTCTCAAGACTGCAGAACTTCGAAGTCCTTCGAAGTCCTCAAAGGCCAAGTGGAGTCTGCTTCACTGAGCTGAATCCCTTCTCCTGCTTGGTTTCAGACTCTGCAGAGCTCCAGTTGTTTATTTACTTATTATGTTTCTAGTTCTCCTTTCATCAGCTCTTTAGAACTATTACATGAAAAAAGCTTTGAAAAAGAATATTGGGTTGTCACCAGTATATGGATGACACACAGCTCTATCTACTGAAGGACAGTTGCCCAGACACGGCCCCAGGAGATCTGGACAAGGTGTTACAGGCTGTGTTCCCTCTAAGCTGAGTTAAGGTGAGCTAGCTCACAGTTTTTTAGCCTCCGGCTTGCACATTTTTGTCCTAGCTCAGGGCGGATGGCTCCAGGGCAAACTAATTTCTGCAGCAGCCGAATCACTCACAACTTTAATGCCAGCAGCTCACAAAGTAGAATTTTTGCTCACGAGACCCCATAGCTTAGAGGGAGCATTGGTTACAGGCTGTGGCTGGATGGCTGCAACAGAGCTGACTGAAGTTAAATCCATCTAAGACAGAGGCCTTGCACCTGCGTTGCGGGGGACTGGGACAGGGAATCAGGCTCCCAGCCATCAATGGGGCTCCACTGGTGCCAGCGTCGAGGGTGAAGAGCCTGGGGGTGTTCCTGAATGCCTCCCTTTCTACAGAAGCCCAGGTCACCACCCCTGCCAGATCTGCCTTTTTCCATCTGCGACAGATCGGGCAGTTGGCCCCATATCTCAACCCCCGGGACCTAGCTACAGTGACCCATGCAATGGTCACTTCCAGACTGGATTATTGTAATTCTCTCTACGTAGGGCTGCCCTTGACTCTGCTCCAGAAATTACAGCTAGTGCAGAAAGCGGCAGCACGGGTGTTGATGGCAATGCCTGTGTGGGCTCGTATCCAGTGCTGCACTTCCCTCCTACATGAGAGCCAGTGCCTAGGATCCTACAGTATTGCATAGAGCCAAACTGGTAATTAACAACAAGGTTTTAAAATAGGATTATGCAGGGCTTTTTTTGTAGAAAAAGCCCAGCAGGAACTCATTAGGCCACACCCAACAGCAGAAACTAATTAGCATATTAGGCCACACCCGACAGCACAGCTCATTAGCATATTAGGCCACAGCCCCATGCCTTCCCTTGGCTTGTCTGGGTGCCCCACGGCTGCGGGGAGCCCAGGCAAGCCAGCCCTTGGACAGATTGGGGAAGACACGGGGAGGCATTTAAATGCCTCCCTGATCCTTCCAGGTCCCCCCTGGCCCACACGCCTCAGAGTCACCAAGGGGGGGGTCGCTCTCCAGGCCTTCCCTCTGTAGCCACGCACATAGAGGTTTTGGCTGTAGTGGGCGTGGCCAACTCTGAAGCCAGCCGGAACCCCATTCCGGTGCAATCCTGTCCAAGAATAGCTCTGGGATTATATGTTCACAGTGGTTTACACCCATCAATAGATATGCAACTGTACGATTTTGTGGGGTTTTTTTTGATCAGTTGAAGTTTCCAGACTATGCTCAATAACATTCCGACCTGAAGTAGTTTATAGGTGTGTGTGTGGGGGGGAATGGGCATACTACTCACCTGAAATATTGTTTTGCCTTTCCTAAAAAACCCTAAACATCTCTGTTCATTTGAGATACAAAAGCTTCCACTAAATAATGGCGTCTTATTTTTTAGAATAGGAAAATATCTGACAAATTAAACAGAACAACATCAATGGTGGTTGTTTTCCGTCAAAAACAGCTGCAAGGCAAGCACCACCCAGATGACCCGCAGAGTTCTGACCACCAAAGTTTCCGATGAGTGGATTTATCAAGACTGTTATTAGCACTTACAATTATCATGCTCAGGCGATTATAAATCCCCCCCCCTTTAGCTACCACACCTGCACATGTGATTAAAGGAGAGAAGTAGAAATCATTAACTTTTCCATTTTTAAATTCCCCCGAAATATAAACCATTGCCTTCCCTAAAACAAAATTAACAGAAAGGCTGTAGCCCCACAAAGAATCAGTATCTTTTGATTGCAGCACATGTACAGGGAAGAAACTTTTGACAAGTTATTCCTCAAGACAAACAAACAAGGCACCAACACAGACATGTGAGGGCTCAGTTTTATGATTACTTCCTCTGGATGACTTTAATAGCCAGAAAGATGCAGAGTGTACACTACTCTAAGACAGAAAGACAAATGGCTATGTAGATTAACAGCACGCACTCCTGCAAGGGCTTATAAAACTCTGCATAAGGCACCAGGTAGCACTGATCAACCATTCCACAGAAATCAGTCTCTGTGAAAAAGCCACGCACCGGCACACTGAAAGCCTGTGTTTAGTTTGAGGTTTTATTGAACTTGGCTTGGGGGGGATGCATATACACCAGTGTGACTGCCTCCTTGCTTTTAGAGGAGGAAATTGCATCTCACCACTATTAGAAACTCCTCATGCATGGAGTGAGAAGAGGGGAGGGAACATTAAGTGCTTCCTAGAAAACATTATATAAAGTGAGTTTTACAAGATAACTGTACACACAAGTTAACGATGCCCTCCAGTAACACATACTAACAACGCTTTCTGTTTATGTTTTATAGCAATAGGTTGGCTGTACTAATGAACGACCTGTGTTTCATTGCAAGCCACCAGCTTTAACAGGACGACGCTATGGGGGAAATACCTGAATCCTCCAAACCAATTAGCTGAAAAGGGCCAGTTAAAGATCAAAGAACCAGCTGACTGACAAAAAAAAGCTGTTTACCTTAAAGGGTTAGTGTGGTATTAAACGGGGTTAATGCTGGATCAGACCTGCACAGTTTGTGCAGGCAGCCCCCTGCCCTGCCCTGAATGACCCAGGCTAGCCTGACCTTGTCAGATCTCAGAAGCTAAGAAGGGTTGGCCCTGGCTAGTGTTTGGATGGGAGACCTCCAAGGGATACCAGGGTCATGACACAGAGGAAGGCGATGGATGGTGAAGCACCTCTGAACGTCCCTTGTGTAGAAAACCCCACAGGGTTGCCATAGGTCAGCTGTGACTTGATGACTCTTTCCACCACCAGCAAGGCAGCCCCCACCAGCCATGGAACGCCAGATCTTGACCCCATCCTGTTTTTCAGTCCCTGACTAACAGCAAGATCAGGAAGCGTGTCAAGCTCTTAGTCAGCAGCATTTTGCTTGGTGGACCACATGGAGGTCCAGAAGCCAGAAATCTTTATTACGGTTCATAAGCAGCCCAAACAGTCCAGCCAAGCATACATCCATCCATCTCAAAATAATTCAAAATCATTTCGAGATAATACACCGCATTAGCCTAGGAGTCTTTAAGTTACGCTTTTAAGAGATCTTTCCTAATTCTGTAGGCTGCTGCCAGAAATTTGGCACATGCTAATGTCACCTGTGGATTGGCATCTATCATAAGCAAAATACTAATATCAGAATCCGAAGGGCTTGAAAGCCTTTCCCGTATGGGTTGGATAAATGTAGCTCGTATATTTTGATAGAACCCACACGCAAGCAAAATATGATCGATAGTATCAACCTCACCGATATCACAAGGACATGGAGGTCACAAATTATGGTTTGGATAATACGGAATCTACGTTAAGTTTTAAAGTCTACCGATGTAGTACTTAAAAGTGAATCTGACCTGAATTTCTTTTTTCCTCAAAATTCACGTCACTTCCAGGCTAGGAGGCAGAGAGAAGATCCAGACTTTTTTTAAAAAAAAGATCCACAGAACAACAGCTTTAAAGAGCTTTGTGACCGAGTTGAAATAAGTGCTTTCCAATAAGGGCAGGTGAAGAAGGCTGTTCCCGTGGGATGAAACGTGGCATGAAGGCTGTTTCCTCCAGAAATCACATCTTTATCCCACTCTTCCACCAAGGAGTTCCCAGCAGCTTACATAATCCTCCCTTCCTCCACTCCATGCCTACAGCAAGAACTTAGTTTGGCAGGTTAGGCTAAATGGCCCAAAGTCACACAGTAACCATGTTCACAAGCTACAGCGAACACATGTACAATCCAAGCAGAACGTATGCTTGATTTGCCTTTCTTATGTGCATTGAATAATTCTTATGTTACATTCAGTACACATACAGCTGATCATGTGACTGAAATGGCAGATATATCCAGGTACTGGTCTCTGGTTTTCATTTGTAAAATTAACGGGGATCAGCCCTTTCTTACAAGCAAGAGTACGTACATCCATGCAGGTTGTACATGCATTCATCTAATGTGTGAACAGGGCTTGTGAACTCCTGGCAGAGTAGGGACTAAACCTAGGTCCCTCCAGTCCTAGGCCAACACTCTAACCACTGTACAACACTGTGTACCTGTCTGTTAGGCATTGCATTTCCTAAGAACGGTCTTCCCTACTGCCTTGCTAATTCTCCCATGAGAAAAACCCTCTGTAGTGATGCTGATGGGAAACCGCCGTTGTTCTTTCAGTGCCGAAACCCAGAACGACATTACAGGGCAGCCACCAAAACCACAGCTGCAAAGTCTCTCTTTGTCTCCCCCTTTCCATTTAGTAATTATCACAGACAGGGTCTGCCCCCTCTGCGAGCAAAACCAAGGAAATGGTACCTGAGGCAGGAAAACGCAAGAAGGAACACCATCACATCCTACGCTGCTAAACATAGCGGGGAAGACCAGCTTGAGAAGTGAGGGTTTCCCACTTGCAGTGCCCATGCTCTGCACTTCCTTTTTTTGGGGGGGGTGGTACCTGCTGTTGTTTAAATCAATCAGAAACAGGCCTGTAGCCACAATGGGGCATCTCGGGGCCTGGCCCCCCAACTTACTAACAAGGCCCCCCGATTTCAATTTTTTTATTTGTGGTGCTCCCTTGGGGGGTTGTGGGGGTGTCTGCACAGGGTGCCCCCCAACTTATTTAAAGGCCCCCCAAATGCAAAAGTCCTGGCTACGGGCCTGATCAGAAAGCTCTTTAAACTTGTTATCTACAGTGCTCAACCACTGTAAATGCAAACAGATTTTATGTTCATTACAAATAAATCTGAAGAACATGAAGGTATCCGAAGAAGTGAGCAATGACTCTCAAAAGCCCCACAATTTTTTTGAGGTCTTTTAAGGGGCTACTGGACTCATACTCTTTTCTGCGGCTTGCTGTTGTTTGTACTTGAAATAAACTGATGATGCCGATAAACAAAATATATCTACCCAGCAGCACAAGAAGCCAAAGCATATCTTAACAGCCGAAAAGAAACTAAATAGATTGAACAAATCAGTCCGTGGGCCATTCGAAGAACAGATGTTCCGCCCCGCTACTTAACACTTAAAAATTCTGCAGATCCTCTGGCATGTTGCCTAGATGACTGTTCACAACTATGCGTGCCCAAAAACATCTTTTTTAGAAGGGCTGGGGTGGATAAAGGCAGGAATCAGGCGCCGGCAAATTATAAACTACACGTATGTAATCCAGTGGATGGTAAGAAGGAACTGGCGGAGTTTGTCCCTCTTTTGCAGATGGGTGGTAGAACTGGTTCACATTGACTTGGCTTCTTACTACGTGACGTGTCACAGCAAACCAGTTTGCAGGCAGGATAACCTGAACACAAAACATTGTCACTAAGGGATTGTCTATGGCACATTCACGCCTTGTCACCACTTGATGCTGCATTCATGTGTGACCAGCCCCAAGAGTGCCCTACCCCAGCAGATGAAACATGTGCATATCAACTCTCTGCCCTAGTAGCAGCGTGATATGCCATGCGGCATTGTGGAAGAGAGACAGTTCGACCTCTGGCCAGTGTCTGGCTTTCTCAAACACATCGCGATTATTGGAACCAAGCAGAAGTCCCAGTCTGCAGCCTCCAGTGCTCAGCTCTCAACTGCATGCCAAGCACAGATAACAGCAAACACTGTGAAAGTTGCTGTTGAATTGACCGAGGCAAGAATAAAAATAACTTCCCATAATGGGCAGACTACAAAAAAGATAAGAGTGCTCCCAATTAGAGAATGAAATACAAAGTCAAATGATGATATGTTAGCTTATTCCATTTCAGCACTAACCCAGGGGCTAAAGTTCACACAAACAATTCCATAAAGACTCCTCCCATCCCACCAGTGGACTTTCCTGATGCTGGGCTTGACTGCCCCCTCATATCTACTGTCCATGGCACTGCTGCACAAGCTCAGGAATCTAAAGCCTTCTAAGAGCAGTTCAGGTCAAACATTCAAATCATGACCCACAGAAAATCTGCCAGAAGACACCATCGTATCTTCGTCCGCTGAGGGTAACATTCCATTTTGCAGCTCCAGAAAAGTGCTGGACCTCCATTTTACTACACTGTAGCAGGTTCCCTTTCCTTATGACA
The DNA here is from genome assembly GCA_029375565.1 of Gekko gecko. Classification (NCBI taxonomy): domain Eukaryota; kingdom Metazoa; phylum Chordata; class Lepidosauria; order Squamata; family Gekkonidae; genus Gekko; species Gekko gecko. The sequence continues at coordinate 69,683,894 of JAPDNY010000003.1, read as the reverse complement.
GGATTAAAGATTACGAGTTTGATTCACTTTAGCCCTTTTAATCAAATCCGTTGTCCCCTCAATAATAGATATATAGCTAGTGAGGTCTAGAACCTAGACCTTTGAAATCCTTCATGCAGGCATTAATGGTGGAGGGAAAACTCCTATCATATGGTGCGACAGAGGAATGTCATGTGAATGCCACAAACACATGTGCCTTCCCATCCGGTGATTACCTGCCCACCAAGTGTTAATTTGAATCCAATCCATATAACAGACCCGCACAAGAGATCAAACCCATATGGATGTTTCATTCACATGTTGTTGTTCAGTCGCACAGTCGAGTCCGACTCTTCGCGACCCCATGGACCAGATCACGCCAGGCCCTCCTGCCTTCTGCTGTCCGCTGAAGTTTGCTCAATTTCATGTTTGTTGCATCAATGACACTGTCTGACCATCTCATCCTTTGCCGTCCCCTTCTTCTTTGACCTTCAGTCTTTCCCAGCATCAGGGTCTTCTCCAGTGAGTGCTCCCTTCTCATTTGGTGGCCAAAGTATTTGAGCTTCAGCTTCAGGATCTGGCCTTCCAGGGAACAATCAGGGTTGATTTCTTTTAGGATTGACTGATTTGATCTCCTTGCAGTCCAAGGGACTCTCAAGAGTCTTCTCTAGCACCATAGTTCAAAAGAATCTATTCTTCGGCGCTCGGCCTTCCTTATAGTCCAACTCTCGCAGCCATACATTACTATTCATTCACATACACACACGCAAAGCGTGTGGGACTGCTGACATGAAAGCATCTGCCACGCCTCTGGGGGTAATGATATACCAAAATGAATGTGTGTTTTATATACCAAACAGAAGGCTTCAAGAAGCCATCTGCCCTGCTAGTTCCAATATATGTTTCTTGAGACTATACAACTCAAATACTAGGGGGAAATGCAAGTGAGCTAAGGGTCGTCATAAGTGATATAAGAGCATGCCTCCCCATGTGACTGGGAATTCAGGTTAATGGCTGCATGGACAAGTCTAAGTGTGAACTGGTGCTTTACGTGGGGCATTTGCTGGCATTTCCAAGCGTGTAGCAGTTTGAAAAGAGAACAGTTCCAGTCACGGATATTATACATTTACTTAATTCATATCCTGCCTGTCTCTCTAATGGGGACCCGAAGTGGCTTACATCATTCTTATCCTCTATTTCATCCTCACAACACCCCTGTGAGGTAGGTTAGGCTATGAGCGAGTGACTGGCTCAAAGTCAACCAGCAAACTTCCATGGCAGAGAGGAGATCTGAATCCGGGTCTCTTAGATCCTAATCCAGCGCTGTAAGAACTCCACCATGCTTGGATATAAATGAGCTATCAACACTTAGGTTTTAAAGTTTCTTCATGCGGTTGTTCTCGATAACTTTTTCGCGTATGTGAAACAGGCCCATGTCAAACATTACAAGTATTCAAATTAATTTTGAAAAACAAGGATTAAAGATTGCTTTAGGATGGTCACAGGCAACTATATCTGGATTTTTTAAAATTCCAAGTTTACCTACTTAAAGTAATGTTACAGGGATTTTTGCAGTGGTGAACCAAACTTCCGAAATACATTATAAAGCTCTTACACAGGAGAATAACCTTTCTTGCAACACATGCTTGAAAGTAACAGTAATTTAAATTTTGTAATCTTGCTACTACTCACTATTTCTAGAGTGCTTTAAAGTTTAAGCACTGCACAATAGTTAAAACAAGCCCTGCCTGAAGGCTTACCATCTAATTTAGACAGACAACAAGAAAGAGGGAGAAAGATACAAAGCCAGCCGACTAGCTAAAGACCAAAAGGTATTCAAAAGAGCTCGACACCTCCCATCAGCATATGACAAAAGGAGGAGGAGGAGAATGCTACTCTTTGGCTGCTATTTTTCATTTTATTTTGTACATTTTAGTAAAAAAAAGGAAAATTGTTTTAAATGCAGAGACCAGAATCTAGCTTCTTCTTTTAGTGGAATGAGAAATTTCCAATAGGTTTCATACAAAAAAATTCCACATAAACATCCCTTGACTAAGGCTTTCAAACTATAAACAGAGTAAATCTCAAGAGAAAAGGGTATCCATTTGGACTAGCTGAGAAATGTATGTATTCTTTAGAGTGTTCCACATCGCACGTGCTACAGTCTCCAGCTTTAGTTTCTTTAACACTACAGAATGCACAAACAGTACTTATTCCCATTTGCAGCCACCATATTCTGAGCAGAAGATAGCCTGTGATGAGTTATTTTTCAGCAAAGCAAAACAAAAAAACCCGCTTAAGATTATTCTGAGTCTAAATAAACCCTTTATAAAGAGAAGTTTTAAGACAGCATACATTAATCCAGACACCGAATGCCTTTCCCTTTTAAAGCCTTAACAAATCTGCAGAGTTTCAATTTCTGAAACTCTAACTGGGTCAGTTTTTAGTAGATCTGATAATATGACTGGGGGAGGACGACGACTGTTTGGGTCAAATACAATAAAACAATTACCAGAAGTATTTGAAGGATTAACTTGGTCAACTTCACTAAAGAATGAAAGAGATAGACTGAGATTAATCACAACATCACAAGCCAGTGAATTGATGTGAAACAATTAACAAATTATAAGCCACGGCACCCATTATTATTTATAACAATTATATTTATATAAGCTAATATAATGAAAGCGCATGTATGTAAGTGATACAGATTTAACAGCTGTTCTGAATTTTATCTTGGAACCAACAGCATTGCCCAAGAGATTACTCATTTTACTTAAAATGTAATAAAGCATATATAGCAATTGTAATATACGTGAATAAGATCAGTAAACGTGGGCATGTTTACAGGAGTTGCCTTCTAAACAAAAAGTGTGGAATAAAAAGCAAGGATCCCTTTCTCCTGCATTTACTATGGGGTCAATTCCATTGTTTCATCCTGATGCAATTGACAAAGCAGGCCACACCACCACCCACCCAAGGGCATTCTTGACTTCACCAAAGTTGGCAGCACTTGACAAAAGCGGTTCGGCAACTAACAATATTTGACGGGCCAGTGTCGATCAGTATTCCAGCCCCTGTCAGACTCCTACAGCAATCAGATCCAACCACTCGCTTCTGCTGAAAAGCTTTATTGGTACAGCATTGCCAGAACGTCTACATTCAGGTTCCGTGTTAAGACTAAGGGGAAAACCGCGGGCTACAAAGATATACAGGGTTCAAAGGGGGCACCCCCAGTGGCCGGTGGCCAATCAAGGTGCCAAAATGAGCCCGCCAGAAGTAACAGACTCTGGAGGTGGGAAAGTCTCTAAGGAATGCGGCTCAGCTATGGCCCACAGGCCTTCAAGGTCAGGCACATAAAACATACAGACAGAGGCACAGGGCAAGCAAGCGAGAAACGAAAGTACATCTACAGGTCAGTGGTCATCTCCCCCTCCCCACATAATGGCAGCTAGCTGACAGCCCCAGTTAATAATCCGAGACTCCAGTAGGCATGGAATTCGGTTTGCCAGATGAACATTTTTAAAATAGGCCATACCCATGAAGCTTCATTTTCTGTTTTGTAGAACTGGATTCCACCCCCCCCCCTTGTATGAGAGAAGAGAACTTATATTATGACATACCCTACAGAATAAAGGGATAATTCCTTCAAGCAAGTGTCGATATAAATAGAAGTAATAAGAGCAGATTTCTGGCTCCCAGACTCACATATTGCAGCAAAAGTGGCTATATAAGTTAGCAAAATTTGCATGAAGTCTGGCTGAGTCAGAGCAGTAACAAGGCACTTGCCTCAGGCACACAAAGCGGAGGGGCACAAAAAATAAAATAAAATATGCGTCTGTTGTCCTAAGCCACCTGGCCATTAGGAAAAGGCCACATTTTTATAAATTCAAATTGAACCAAGACAGCAGGGGCACCTGGCCCATTAGTCCAAAGGGGGCAGTGCCCCACCAGGCTCAGCTCCTGGCCTCCTTTACCGTGAAAGCAAAGCCTTACTGAACTTACCACCAGTCCACAGCTTGCTGGTTGCCCTTTCAAGAGCTAGCATGGTGTAGAGGTTTAGAACGGTGGACATTAATATGGAGAAACGGGTTTGATCCCCTACTCCTCCACATGAAGCCTGCTGGGTGACCTTGGACGAGTCACAGTTCTCTCAGGACTCTCTCAGCCTCACCTACCTCACAAGATGACTGTTTAAGAGAGAGGAAGGGAAGGTGATTGTAAGCCACTATGAGACTCCCTAGGGTAGAGAAAAGCGGATATAAAAACAAACTCTTCTTCCTCCTTCAATAAACCTCATTCTTCAATTCGGTTTGCCTTTCTGGGCCTCAGCCAAGTTTCCCCCTGCCCTCTCGCTAGAGGGTGTTCCCCCCATTTTGTGTCTTGCATTTCCTGGACCAAATCCCAGGGCTGCCTAATGTAAAACTATAAAAGAGGGTGAGACATAAGATTCACAGGCTTGTTCAATGGATTCTTAGTGAATTTACTGGCCAATCAGAGACTCAAACAGGTAGCAAAACCTGCTGCCCAATCTCCAACTGTAGCAGTGAAAATTAAGTGAAGGCTAAGTCAATGGGTGTGGTTTTGTTTTGTTATTAAGGCATGGCTTTGGCTTTCGAGTTTTTAAAAACACAATAATTTACATTTCTCTTGCGTACATACTGAAATCTGCATTCCTTTTGTTTCTTGGCATGGAACCCTAACTTTTAAAGTTTGTCTGCTGATTTTTATGCTGCTAAGCATCATGTGAGTTTGTGCCTATGTGCTGGTAGGCTTCTTCAAACAGATTTAAAAGCAGACAAAGTATTCACAAAAGTACACAATCCTGAAATATTTTTTAAAGGAAGCTTACTTCTTTGGTTGGGATATTGCTGGAAGAAGGTATAGGATACTCATAGTGCATTCCTATAACAAGCTGCTCCAGTCTAAGTCCACTGAAGTTAAGGGGCTTAGATCAACTTAATGCTGCACAGGATTGCACTGTCAGAAAGGATTCCTCCTACACTGGACTCTTTTTTTACTTGTCCAGCCAGTGATTTGCTTATTTACTTGGAAGCAAACTATGGCCCCGGTCATACGGGTCAGAAAACACGGGGAGGAGGCATGGCTGTTCGCCCCGGAGCAAAATAAGGCGCAGTAGCCTGATCACACGGCACAGGTTGCCATGCTCCAGCTCCAAGCACTGATCACACCGTGCTGCTGCAGCACGGCAAAAAAGCGGCACAGCAGAGCACGCAAGCCGCACTGGTGTAAAGTGTGCATGTGCCGTTGGGGGTGGGGGTGGGCCACTGTCGGTGTCTTGCATGTGCGCATGTGCCATTCGGCGTTGGTGCGCATCCCATGGAAACTTACAACATCCGGAAACCCCGGGACATGGGCGGGCATTGGAAGCTGCGGGATACTGACGCTCCTGCAATCAGACGCCGGCCTTTGCCCTGAGGTTTCCAGAAACTAGTGCTTCGTCCCTAGTAGTTTTTTACTCCACTTTTTCCATGGGAAGCCGCAGGTTGGCCACGGGAGTGCTACGCCTCCCAGATGTGCCAGTGTGATCATGCATGGAAACTCCGCAGGGCTACCGTGCCTTCAGCGGGGCAAATGCTCCATGTGAACGGGGCCTATGTAGAACAGATTTTGTTCCCAAGTAAACATGCACAGAATTGCAGCATGCAGCTTTTTTAAAAAATTAACAAAGCTTGTTACTCTTAGGTGGATAAAAGAAATTAAATATAAAACAAAGAGCTAAGCCTAACTCGGTGGTATTACCAAATGGTTGGAGGGCTGGTTGTGGACAGAGGTGGTTGGAAACTGTGGCAGAGAGACCACGCCATTTCTCCCTCAAGAGAATCAAGTATGACCGCATAAAAAGCCCAAGGAATCAGGTAAGAGACCCTTCCTAAGTTCATTGACACATTATCTGTTAAGAAGCTAATTACTGTGCTTGTGTGTTCTTAGCTTACAAAAGACAAGGATGGAGACAAAATCAAGTTAACTTGCTCCGGCTCTGCTCACCATTTATTGCCCTCTGCCCTACCAGTCCCACTGGGCACCAGCCATCATTGCAATCGGGCATCGCAAATTTCAGACTTTTTTAAAAAAAGGTTTTTATTGAAAATTTAACGTCAGATACAGTGACAATAAACTGTCATAAACATAATCAAGTATCAATGAATTAACATAGTAAAACAGGGTACCAAAAATTATAATAATCAAGAGAGGCAGGGTAAGGGTCTTTATTTGAGGTTTGTATCAGTGTCCTTTCCATCCTGAGACAATCCCACATGTTCCTGTACCAGCTCTTAAGAATTGGGGGTGAGGGAGATTTCTAGAAGAAGGCAATGGCAGACCTCGCAGTGGCGCATAATACAGAAACCAAATCTTTCTTAACTTAAATTTCAGACTTTACGTGGCATCATTTAGGCTCATGTTTCCAAGCTGACTGCTGCTCCGCTCTTTAGGAGGAGAGCGGTTGGTTGCTTTGTGGCATCAAGGGAAAGTATGGAAGAGAAACAGGTAATGTTCTACAGGTCATCACTGCTAGGTGGCTAATGTTTATGCTCTTGGTTGTCTGGTGGTAAGTAGTCTTTAAAGATAAAAACATGTTTATTTTGTTTAATGTTAATGTCATTGAAACCACAAAAAGTGCAATTGTAAAAAAATGGTCATATGCACTGTAGTTTAACTTTGTATTTTTAAACAGCAAGTTAAATACTCTATTACTTATGCATTATTATCATTAGTTGGAAATTCCTGGAGATTTGGGGAGGGGCGCCTGCGGAGGGTAGAGTTTGTGGAGGCGGGGGGAACCACCGTGGGGTTTTATTCCCATTGAGTCAATTCTCCAAACCAGCCACTTTCTCCAGGGGAACTGATCTCTGTCATCCAGAGACCAGTTGTAATTCCAGGAGATTTTCAGGCCCCACCTGGAGATTGGCAACCCTATCATTAGGTGACTGTGTATGCAGAACTCATGACTAAACTAAGTTAAGTTGTTATTATACTTGTCATTTACATATCTAAGTTTTTACAAACTTAGAGAGCCAGTTTGGTGTAGTGCTTAACTGTGCAGACTCTAATCTGGGAGAACTGGGTTTGATTCCCCACTCCTCTGCTTGCACCTGCTGATATGACCTTGGGTCAGTCACAAGCTCTGGCACAGCTGTTCCTGAAAGAGCAGTTTGTGTTAAGAGCTCTCTCAGCCCCACCTACCTCACAGGGTGTCTGTTGTGGGGAGGTGAAGGGAAAGGAGTTTGTAAATCGCTCTGAGACTCCAAGTGAAGGGCAGGGTATAAATCCAATCTCTTTCTTCTTCTTCTACAAAACTAACTACGATGAAAGGATAAGGAGACACAATTTTACATTCTTTCCTCGGGTGCAAAATTAGCTACTCATGGCTCAGGGCTGAGTGATTACTAAGTCTCCAGAGTGCAGGTTAGCTACTATAATACAGCCCCAAAATTTATTTATTTGCTTCATTTATACCCCCACCTTCCTTCCCAAAGAGGTCCCAAAGCAGCTTATATCATTCTCCACTTCTTCATTTTATCCTTACAACAACCCTGTGAGGTAGGTAAGGCTTAGAGTGTGTGACTGGCCCAAAAACAACCACCAAGTAACAATGGCAGAGTGGGGATCTGGACCTGGGTCTCCCAGACCTTAGTCTGACACTAACCCAACAGCATGAGGCCTGCATCTCAAAGAGATACTTGTCCTACACTTCAAGGTGTGAACCACCTGTCAGCCACAATCTCCACTGGGCAAGGGCCTTGCTTCCTTTCCTGAAACACAGGGCAGACACCACAATGGGGAATGAAACTCACAAGAGCCACAGTTAGAATCACAAGAACATAACTGGCTCCCCAAGTCACTAAGTATCACTGCTCTAACCACTACACCACACTGGATCTCATTCAACAAGAAGTATTTCAGTGAGTTCCTTAAGACCTACCAAGAATATCATTTGATGTTTCATTGGCTCAACATGCAAATTTATCCTTTCAAGAAACAGCAACATACATATATATAAGATGGGGGCTATCAAGGAGTTGTGGAACAGGGAACAATTTAGGACCGCCCCCACCCCCCAGTCTCCCAGGATTCTATAAACTACCATGGATTCAAGCTGGTTAATATCACTTTTCCCCTATTTTTTCCCTTTAACCAGAACCCTGGCCCCATGTTTCAGGGAATGCAAGTACATCTGTTTACAAGAAATGGCCAACATGCCACATTCCCTCTGCACCTGAAACCAGGGACCGGTACCTGAATAAATGTGAGGTTTGTGTCTCGCATTCAGTTGTGCATGCATTAATGTAACATGAGAACTACCCAATGCACATTAAAAAAAAATCAAGTGTACGCTCTACATGGATTCCATATGCATTCATTGTAACAGGGCTCAAATCTCAGCTGCTCTCCACATTCCGTGCATCCTGGAGCATGCTTAGTCCTCATCTGGCCTTCTGCATCTTCTCCTTTTTTAGTTAATTTGTTTTTCTGCCCCTCCTGAACCAGAAACCCCCCTACGTGGTGGATGCCCTGGATTTGCTGCTTTCGTTCGGTTCACTAGATACAGTGATCTACATCCACTACGAAAAGTAACACCCCCAACAAAGCTAGTCAACATCATATTGCTGGGATCAAATATGTTTAATTAATGCAAGGCTGTGGGGAGACAGTTTGTTCTCAGACATCAAGGATTGAGAGTGTTAAAAGAGTATTGTAGACACTGGTAAATGGTCTAAATGGCTGGGAGCCTCCCTTGGATCAGTTATAAAACATAGACACACGATGGTGCAGCTGTTTCCAAACCATGCTCTCAGGACACTGCTGGAAAAGGAGAAGCGCTAGAATAAAAAAAAGAGGCAGGAAAAACAAAATATAATTTCTTTGACTCCCAGGCATCTTCCTATCCAGATCAGTGACCATCTAGTGCCAGGGTTAACACCAGTTTCAAGTTGACAGAAATACACATGGTTATAACACAGAAACAATTCTAGGTGTCTAAGTATGATATGTGTATAGGTAGCATTTTTAAAAAAGTTGTCCTCCAGACCATGAGTTAAATGCAATTCTTTAAAATAAACTCACTGTTGGTTTGGTCTTTCAAGATTTGTGCCCAGATATTTTAGTGCTGCACCAAAAATAATCTTGCCGCACAAAAACACACACTGAAACAACAGAAATAGAACATATGAAGCCATGGGCCAGCACCACACATTGCAATCTACTAGAATCCCCTCTTGACCAGCAGATATATAAGTAAGAATAATAAAAAAGGAAAAATCAGAGTTGTCACTCCAATTTTATTCAAAGAGAAATTCAAAATAAATTTAGAGGTTCCTCCACAGGATTGGAGGAACCAAGATAAACCAACAGAGCTTTTTGATAAGATTACTTCTCAAGGGAGTCTGCACATTAATATTGTTTACAACAAGTTCTCCACATTTGGAAGGTCACGATGAATTTAGATCGTTAATCCAATTATAGAACAACAATTCTCGATGCAAAACAAGGCTGAAAAAAGCAGCAGCTAAAAGACATGAAAATACTTGGATTTAGTTGGCTTTCATGCTCCCCCACCCCAAACCAGAAAGAAAAACGAAAGAAGTATATGCATCAGTGGGGGTAGTGATAAAGAAAAATTAGATTTCCATGGTAACAAGCTACAGACTAGGTAACAAAAGCCTGCTAATAGTTGTGAAGCAGTTGCCAAGAGAAATTTTAGCATCAGATGGCTCTAAACATAAGCTGTTGTCTTCACCTAGGAAAACAAGAGGTATTCACTCAAGAGATTCCAAAAGGCCTTCAGGAAGAAAGGCTCTGAAACAAACAATCTGTCATAATTTGAACTGAACTAAACCTACGTTCATTTAATGACACCAAAGATGGATTGTATTTTCAGGGCACTGCTGTCCAATATAATATCTTGAGAAGACTTCAAGTGATTTACATAAATTATCTCCAGTACCTTACAACAGCTATATGAAGCAGGCCAATATTGCGATCCTCATATTGCCAATGGGTTGAAGCTTCAGTTGAGAGAATAGCAGCTTTGCTGAGCCAAAATTTAGGCCAGAGGCTTGTCAGCCCATCAGGCTGCATTAGCACTCGTGCCCTCTTTCCTGATTATCTCTGGAAGTACAGTAGGAATTGCAGAGGCTGAGGGACTCCCAACTATAGGAGACAAGGAGGACAGCCTGTCATTTATTTAACTACAGTGCAGTCCTATACAGAGAGTGAGGGGTCATGTGCTACACTGTCATTTTGGTTGTGACGGTCAACGGGCTTAGAAGGGTGCAACTCTTGTTTAACTACACTGTAGCTTGGTTTAAACCACTTCATCCATAAAGATGCAAATGACACAAGTATGGGATTGTCTACCCAAATGATAACCCAGTAACACCATAATTACTTAACCCAATGATACCTAAAGGATGAATCTATATGTCATGGAATCCTTATGGATATATATACTCATGCCTACTTTGGATTCTGGTCACACAGCTGTATATGGAACCAAAGGAATTTTCTTGTCCTACCCGGAGGCTAAGACAGGTATATTCCAAACGAAGAAAACCACTAGCTGGTTCTTACTAAAATGCCAATCATTAAAGGTGCATAAATACACTGGAAATTGATTAACTGGTACACAGATCAACACATGATGTCCATGTTTTAGGCAACATTTCACAAAACACATCACAGGCTTAGGCACTTACAAGGATACACATGCATGCCAGTACATCCATGGACCCAACAAGAGAGCTAGGCACAACGCATCAAAGCCGTACAGACTACAATACTCCCTCGAGTTAAGAAACTCTCATGTCTTTTTTTATTGTACATGTAAGTTACTGCAACAGGTAGATCCCTGTTCCATACCTTCTAACTTGGTGGAATATTTATTAACACATCAGGAAAGACCCATTTTAAATGCCAAAACATGCCCAGAAAGGTTAAGCAAGTTGCTGTTTTACTAAACAGAAAGACAACACATTCGTATGAATGTCGAAACAAAGTGATTTAAGTTTTTCAACTCCATACATTTGATAGTAGCAGCCTTTACTCCCTCTAAAACATTGCTAAAGTAGGAAAACTTCAACATTAAAGCATCCAGTTCAATACTATTTAGTACACACAGTAATAAGTAAAGATTACTGTCCCAAGACACTTCCATCTTCTTGAACAAACGATTATCGAAAGCACTACTGACCCTTACCAAGACCTATAAGCATTTGTATACAAATCTTCAACAGTCAGAAGCTAGTTTATTCCTAGCATACTGATTACTGTGTGCTTTCTAGTCTACGCCTCAAGCATGGATCCTGAGCATGTCCCAAAACAAATGCCAGCTTCCTTACATCACGTGAAACACCAGGGAATCAAACTCAAAAGATTGCCAGGAACATTAACAATCTCCCATCCAAAATTTCAGCCTTACCTGTTTCAATAAGAACTTGTCCTCTGCATTAATCTTAAGAGATATGGCCAGGTGGATGGCGGACAACACCACCCCACTGATGACTGCGGCCCTCATCCTGACTGGCAGCAAGGTGTAGATACTGTAGATGAAAAAGATGGTCCACCAGATGCCCTCCGAGGCACTCCTGGGCTGCATCAGCAAGCAGCCCACTACCTGCACGCCCAGCACCACCAAGATGACAGAGTAGCACATGAGCCACATGTGGTCCTGGTGGAAATCGTTCCGGTTGCAGACGGCTCCCAGGGCCACCATCACCAGGATGGCCAGGGACAGCACCACCACGTAGGGCACTTGGTAGTGGCCGTGAACGGTGTGGAAGAGCAGCATGACCAGACACACTAAGACCAACAAAGCCATCAGCATGGTCAGGCTGCTTTGGTTGAGACGGAAAAAATACCGCTGGTAGAGGTGCTCCAGCTTCTCCGACTGGAACTTCTTGGACCTGAAGATCTGCAGCAGGCTGCCACAGCAGCTGCTCAGGGAAAAGCCGGCCTCAGAGCCCCCTTCCTCGTCCAGCTGCTCTTCGTCCTCCAGCTCATCGATCTTGGCCTTGATCCGCTTCTCCTCCAGCCCCAGCTCCACTGAGCGCGGGCGCACCTCCCCCTGCTCCCCGCCATAGCGCCTGGGGCTGGTGGCCAGCGGGGGACCCCCGGGCAGCGGGAGCACTGGCTCTTGTCCCCCCCCTGATCCTGCCAGGCAGACTTGGACCTCAAGCTGGTCATCCTGCAGCCACTCACCCCCCGGCCCCTGCTGCTGGGGGGCTCATAGTCCTCCTCACTTCGCCACCTGCTCACCATCCGGGAAGACTTCTTGGTGGAGGCCCTGGTGGTGGGGAGAGGGTAGGAGTAGCCATTGGCCCGAGAGGCGGCAGCTTCCCCCCATGCAGACCGGTGCTGCTCTGCACCTCGGCCTCTGGGTGCAGCCGCGGGGGCCCGAACCCCGGAGGGCTCACACTGTTGGGGCGGGACATGCCCTGCAGGGGCACGGGAGCGGGCGGGCGGGAGGGACAAGGGACAAAGGCAGCCAGGGGGGGAGAATCAGTCATAAGCATCCGCCGGCCGGGCCAGGAGCAGCCTGCTCATCCCAGCCACATCTCGCGCCCTGCAAAGGAAGAGGCAGACGGAACTTCCCGGACTTGGGCGGCCAAGGCGGTCCCGACCGAGCCCAGGTAAATCCCCTCCGATGCAGGCAGATCAGTCAGCCGGCTCTCCTCTCCGCCCAGGATGCAGCGCCGGACTCAGAACGGCGAGGATCCCCCCGCGGCCACCTCCGTCCCCGTCCATGTCCCCGGGGCTCCGGCCATTCCTTTGCGCCACGGCCGGGCTGACGCGCACTGGCGGGGCGGGGGGGGAACGCAGGAGGCGGCGGAGGCGGCAGCCGGACCCCAGCCCGGCTCCTCCGGCACCCTGCGGGGGAGGGTGTGTGTGGGTGGGGAGGGGGGAGCAGCCCGTCGGGCCGAGGCGGGACTTTGCGACGAGGTTTCTCCGCAGGCGAAAGCGCCTCGAGGCAGCCGGCCGGCCTCCCGCTGGCTCGCCGGCCTCAGGGGAACCTCCTCAGCGCCCCAGGAGGAGACTGGAGAGGCGGCACATCACGGCGCACGGCGCCCGCCCGCCCGCCCGCCCAGCCCCGGCATCCCGCTGCGCTCGCCCCCGCCGGCAGCTCCCCGGCGCGGCTCATCATCTGCACAGGCGCTGCTGCCCAGGGCGGCCAGCGCGGCGGAGGCGGGGGCGCGGGGGGGGCGCCGGCGGCGGGGTCATCGTTGGCCGCCCCCCGCTCCGAGTCCTCGAAGGCGCCCGCCCGGCACACGCAGCCGACCGCCGGCGGAGGGAAGGGGCGGGCTCCTCGTCGCTTCTCGACCACCGCTGGCTCGCAGCCTCCTCGGCGGGGCGCGACGGCTCGGGGCCTCACCCCACCACCACCACCACCACCGGAGTCTCGCCCGGCCGAGGCATCTTCGCGGCAGGCAGGAGCCGAATGGGGGGGCTCTGCGGAGGCTGCCGGGAGTGCGAATGCCGCTTTCGCCCTTGGGATGGCAGCCGGGCTGGCGAGGAGGACGGCGACGAGGAGGGCGGACGGGAGCGGCGCTGTTCGGGATGAGAAAACTAATCCCCGGGCAATGGGGGCGGGGGGGCGGCGGCGGGAGGCAGCGACGCGGGAGCCCCGACCCTCAAGGCATCCGTCTGTCTGCAGCGAGCCGCGCGGGGGGGACTTCTCCGGCAAACGCCACTGGCTGCGCTGCCCGGGGGCGAGGCGGCGAGGCGAGACGCGCTCTCCACTGCGGGCGCTCCGGCTCAGCCGCTCGCTGCTGCGGCCCCGCGAAGGCCAGGCACAGGCACAGGCACGCGGGGCGCCGGGGGTGGCCCACCGACGCAGCAGCGCTCTGCGGGGAAGGGACTGCTCCGCTCCCGGCTGCCGACTTGGGTCTGCGAGGAGAGGCAATTTGCTCGCCCAGACGGCGGCCGCCCTGCTCCGCGCGCACCTCTCGCGCGGCTCTGCAACCCGCACCTTTCAAACCAGCCTCTGCACGGCCCCCTCTGCCCCCCGCCCCCAAAGCGACTGATCGTCCTGACCCCGCCCAGAGCGTGGAGCGATTGGCTCTTTCTCAGCTACCGCTTTCTGCCATTGGACGGGCCCGGCTACCCGGCCCCGATGAACGGCTGCTCGTCCAATGGAGGGGCCCGGCTGGGAAGAAGGAGGCGGTGAAAGTGGAAGTCGCGGCCGCAGCGGGCTTCTGTCTCCCTTCCTGCCCCGAAACTGCTTCCAAGACTTTTAACTCGTTCGGGCGTCTGGTTCTTGGGCCAGGAGGAGGCCAGTGGCACGTGGGAACCGGACCTCTGTGCCTCTGAGCTTTCCGGGGTGAGGAAGAACACGTCGTCAGGAGCATGGAGTCTCCAGAGCACCTTAATTTTTCACACTATGAAGGCGGAGTCCGCTGTCCGCCCTCGGTCCCAAGTAGAGCTGCCAACAGCCTGGAGAAAAATATATATGTATCCTGCCCCTTCAGAGCGTTGATGTGTGGAAGTGGACTGTTGAAGCTTTTCATGGTACAGAGACCAAGAACATCATCTGGCAAGTAACATCCCAGTAAGGGACAAGACTTGTTTTATCTGGGTTATTGGCAACCCTAGGAGGTAACAATGACATATGTGTAGCAATTCACACATACAAATGGAGCCCGAGTCAGACCATGGCTGTGGCAGGGAAAGGGCTTAAGCCTTCTCCCAACCAGCAATGGTTCTGGGGTGACAGTACTTGACCCATTGGGGAAACCACCTACAAGTCCTTGGGTTATCCCAACAGACAGTTTCAGGACCGGAAAATGGTGGGAGAAACAGTCATTCTTCAATAAAAACAGAAACCATACATTTGTCGAGTGCTGAGTTTTATTTACATCAAATAATACCTGTATAAAACATACTCAGGGAATCCTGTTGAGAAAAGTAGCCAGGTTCTGCTCATTCTGGACAAAACTCTATAAATTACATTTTCTAAAGAGAAGAGTCTCAGTAATAAGGAGATGTTGGAAATAAGGAGATGTTGGAAGAGTCAAACTGGATAAGATTACTGGTCATCCTGGTTCAAGCAATATGCAATTAGACATCCTCTGAAAGAGTCTATGCCCTCCAGGGGAACTGATTACTGTTGTGAAACAAGATGCTGGACTAGGCAGACCACTGGTTTGATCAAGCAGGGCTCTTCTTATATTATGAGCAGGGCACAGAAGCCAGGGTCTCTCCATGTTGTTACCCTCCAGCAACTGGGATTCAGAGGGTGCATGGAGGTTCTGCTCAGTCATCATGGCCAATAGCAATGGAGAGTTCTCATTTCCCATGACTTTGAGGTCAGTGGTATTATCCTCAGATTCCAGGTGGGAAACAGATGATGAAAGTTCAAGTTTATGTGGTGACTTTGTGATTGGGAGCTTCCCGGCCAGGGCTCTGCAATGACCAACTCCTCTGTGCCATATGCTAATTTATGTAGCTTTCACATGTATAAATAATACTGTGTGAAATGGTCCTAAAAGGCAAACCCTTTTGCAAAAAATCAGCTGAAGAAATCACAAGCAGCCTAACCATTTCTGTTATGTTCCTAGCAGAGGACTCTTTTCCAAAACAAACAGCCTTTCCTTGTCTCAACATCACACTCTATGTACTATAAACACCAAGCATTTCAGTGCCCGTTTTTCATCAGGTGGTAGGTTAAGGTCATGCTATAAAAACTGTGCAAGGCACAGAAGGTCAAGACGAACATTTTCTGTTGCCAGTTCAGCCTCTTCCTGAAAGCAACAAAGGTCTCTCTTTTGTCTGGGCATCCAAGGTATCAGGGAGATCGATCTCGATCTGTGTTCTGCTAAGCAAATACCTTTGTGGATTTCTCAACTCTAACCGGACAACCTAATCAAAATGAAAACCAGCAGGAATAATCAGTGCTGTAGCCATAACACCACGTAAGAGGCACAGAGTTTAGTTGTCAGGTGGTGGCGGCCAGAGCTGCCGAAAGCCCCCCATGGACCACCAAACAAAGATTCCATCTGGGCCACCTACATGACCCTGATTAAAACCAAATAAAATTTAATCACTTGGCTTCCCAATATCATGAACAGAATAATTGTTCAGTAGATATGAAACAGTTAAGGAAAGGGGGCAAAATGATTAAACAATAGATTTTACTTAATTTATGATATTCATCTGCAGATTAAAATAGGATACAGTGCAAAGAAATTGGAACACAGAAACAGAAAGACTCACCAGCCAAGAAACCTAGCCAGCATACCAAAGTGCACTAGAAATTAAACAATGATGAGAGACAAATAACCTGGGAATAAGCCCCCTTGAATGAAGTGCAACATCATCTCACAAATTACTCAACTTGGAAGGGGGACTTTGAAACATTTCTGCTCACTCAAAACAAAAGGCAATGTAAACATACTTAATGGGAAAAGAAAATTGGAGAGAGATGAAAAGCCCATCGTGTCATCCATGGAGAGGAAGAAGAAGAAGAGATTGGATTTATACCCCGCCCTTCACTCGGAGTCTCAGGGGCTTACAAACTCCTTTCCCTTCCCCTCCCCACGCTGTGAGTGGAGGAGTGGGGAATCAAACCCGGTTCTCCCAGATTAGAGTCCGCGCATTTAACCACTGCACCAAACTGTCACATTAACTGAGAACCCAGATAGTGGTGTTATTCTTTGTGGTGGCACAAGAGTCCTTTTTGGTGTTGCCACCACAGACTAACACGGCTACTCCTCTGAATCTGTTTCTACTACTGTTGACCTGCACAACTACTTATTCAGTTTGTGCCAAGATTTCACTAGGGATTAACCCAAGAATTGTTTTTGACACAGGCTGAGTCCTGGAAGAAAAATTATTCTGGGCATGCACAGAATGCCTTCCCCTCAGCACTGGTAAACTGCAGCTTCCTTTCATCCTGTATACTTTAATAATTCAGTGGCATGTTTAAAGATGCAGTGGAAGCAGTAGAATCACCTAATTATATTTTAAAATCCTTCTGTAAAAGGTAGGATAAGGTAACTGAGCAGGCTATAGCTTCCATAAGAATAAAATAAGAGGCTTGCTGAATGAAATCTACGGGCTGTCCAGTCCAAACTCCTGCTTCTCACACTGGCCACTTAGATTCTTCTGGGAATCCCACCAGCAGGAAATAAAGGCAACATCTGCTCCCTCATAGTTGCCCCCAACAACCTCTGAACACAGAGGTTCTATTTAGGCATCATAACTAATGGCCACTGATGGATCTGTCCACTTATATGGATCTGTCTAATCCCCTTTTAAAGTTTTCCGAAATCACAGCCACATACTTAAACTATAGTAATTGTTTGTTTCTGGTGTTTAATCCAGGAAAGCATCTACGCTTATAACCACGGATAGAGATCACCATACATATTGTAATGTATGCTGTAAAGTGAAATGCCTCCGTTGGAAGTCCATGTTAAACTTCGTGCCTAGACAAGGATCGTAATCCAGCCTTTCTGATTGGTTGTCTAAGAAGCGCCGTCCTATCAGGACGAACCTCAAACTCTTGGGGGAAACGAACCCTATTGGTTCTTATCTCTGTAATCTTATTGGCTACTTGTATGTAAATAGGCGTGACTATATTAGCCGGGAACGCTTAAAAGGGAGCAAAATTGTACTGTTTCTTTGTCATCTGTTGATCTGCGGTTTTGCTGTTCTGGTTGACTTTGAGCTGTTGCTGAATAAAGCTGAATCACTTTGCTGAAATTGAGTTAAGTGTCATACTTAACACATATAAAAGGTGATGGGAAGGAACAATTACTACTTTGATAGGTAATTGGGAAATATTAACTTGGCTGTCTGTAATATTAACAAACATTTGCTGTTCTACTATTATGTACAGTTTAACTACCCAGCCGGGAATGTGAAAAGGAATGAGACCAAAACTTGAAAATAAGTGTATGCGGTGTGTGTGTGTGAGTGTGTCTTGCCTTGCTCCATTTGCTGGCTTAGCAGCATCTCAGGATAGGCCAGTGTTTGCTGCGGCCTCACTATAGTAAAGTAGCTGATGACTTCCACGTGGGTTGTCTGCCTTGGCTTCTGTGCTGTTGGGAGTTTTCCCCCTGTTTCTGCACAGCACTGTGGAGCATTTGTGTCCCTTCCAGGGTTTTGCTGGCTTTTCTCCAGTCTTTCTCAAACCTGCTTTGCTTCAAGTTTAGGAAAAGATCACAGTAAAAGCCTGGATGGCTGCTGTGTAGGTGGGCAAATTCAGATTTTCCCGCCCACACAGCAGCCATTTCCTCCCCACCTCCACCGCAGGAGGCCTTACATGTTTTTCAATCAGCACAAGAACATTATTGTATTGATACAATATTTTCACCTATATGTGTACCAGGTACTCTGAATTCCCAGCTTTCATAAAAGTAGTTGGTCTCTATCCCCACCAGCTGCAAAGCCATAAGGGGAAAGGGATATCTCCACTATGGAAATGGCTAGAGACTTACTTTAAAAAAAATTAAAGCTGGGGTTTCAGAGAACCTGATGTACAAGGGCCACTGCCATTTTATCCACTCTCCTCCACAGGCCTTGGTGGTAGAACTTGCCTGCTCTAAAACTGAAAGGGGAGGTAAACGTCTAGACTACAGAATTGTAAAACATTTGAGGTAACTAAATGGAAGCACAGATTCCTGCCTTGCAAAACCAGCATGTCAGGATGGATCAACAGTGGGAGGGCTTCTAGTGTCCTGGCCCCACTGCTGGACCTCCTGATGGCACCTGGTATTTTTGGCCACTGCGTGACAGAGTGTTGGACTGGATGGGCCATTGGCCTGATCCAACATTGGCTTCTCTTATGTTCTTATCAGAAGGCTTTCTAGTCTGTTTTCTACTAGAAGACACGCAAAGCCCACTCTTCTGTCTTCCCCAGAAGTGAACCAACACAATTCACTTTTTTTTATCATGCCACACTCACTAAGAACTTTTGGAGAAACTCTGCTTTGATTGTAATTAACACATGAAGTAAAATCACCAGCAGCACATTAGTCTTAAATCGGTGAGTTGTGAGGCATGACTTGATTGCAATATGATCTAAGATGGGTCACAGAATCAACATTCAATCCTGTTTTATAGCAAGAGGAAGGAAGAAGGAGAAAACTGAAAGATTAAAAGTGAGAGAAAGAGTAAGCAACAGAAGAGAGATGGATTAGTAGAGATAGAAATAGCACCGCACAAAACATTGAGAGTCCAGTGTTACAGGCTGGAGTAAAAGTGATTCCTGGCCTCAGAAAGGTTAAAAGCCATCTTAGAACACCAAGTGTGTCTTGGTACCACAGTTTGCTCACAAGACTGACTGGAGCACAAATGTACAAATCTTCAGGAGGCTACTCTGATGATGTCTTTCAGAAAAGCATTTTAAGGCAAAGATGGGTTTGGGTTTTTTTGTTATTTTAAGTGTTTGGGAACAATTATTAGAATAATAAGTTTGGCTCTGGCAATCTTCATACTGTTCTGATGACTGACTATGTTCTAAATGAGTGGTAAACTGCCTTAGCCTTCTTGTAAGAGAAAGTAGTTTATATACTGCAAAAGAAGGAAGGCCCAGAATAAAGGATGTGTATGCATGCTATATATTTTCATACTAGACGGGGGGAAAACTATACAATAAGATAACTATAGGTCTATTGGCTCCTACCTACTTAAGTTATGCCCAGCTGTTTCCTGTGCAACTCAAGTCAGGACACAAATATTAGAAACTAGGAATAAGGCCCATTGTGGAAATAAATACAAGCTCTAGAAAGAGGCTCTGGGCAGGTGCCCTGGCCTTGATCACTCAGCGTGAATTTGCTGTGGTGACCTCAGCAGGGTATAATGACAGAGCTTACTGTTTTCTCCAGAGGAACAGATCTCTGCCATCTGAACAGCAGTTATAATTCTGAGTGATCTCCATCTCTCCCCTGGAGATTGGCAACAATGGTTCCCCAGGAGGAAATGGCTGGTTTGGAGGGTAGAGTCTGGCATTGTACCTGTCTTGGAGGTAGCAACCCTATCTCCTTCCCAGCCAACCATCAACATTATCTAGCCCTCTGACTTCAGCTTTCCATCTCCCACCCGCACCTGGAGCCTCTATCTAGGAAAAGTACAGTCTTTCTCTGCCTCAGTGGGGACCCAAGCAGGAGGGGAAGCAACCTCAGCAGGGTATAATGACTCAGAGTCCACCCTGCAAAGCAGCCATTTTCTCCAGGGGAACTGATCTCTGCCATCTGGAAAGCAGTTTTAATTCTGAGTGATCTCCAGCCCTCACCTGGAGAAGGCAGCAACGGCTCCCCAGGAGGAAATGGCTGGTTTGGAGGGTGGAGTCTATGGCTTTGTACCTGTCTGAGGTCTCACTCCTCCTCAAATCTTACCTTCTTCAGACTCCACCTCTTGAATCTCCAGGAATTCCCCAACTTGGAAAGGGCTTCCTTCCTTTGCCTTTTTACTGACAGAACCGAGCTTGGTTGCCTAGCAACAGCCATTGAGAGAAAAGTTAGCCCATGGGAGCCAAGGAGAAGTGTCTTCATCAGGAAAGACAGTTGTTTTGATAGTTTATTCTGTGAGGGAAGAGTATCCAGGCTGGCAGTGGGTGGGGGAGAGGAGCGGACTCAGCACCCAGCCAATGGCATGCAAATACTCTTGAGTGGCAGTTGATGGGCCAATGGCTGATGGAGCACATTGCACAGCCAATGGGAGAGCTTGAAATGGCCAATACGTAATGGAAGAATGACATAACAATGTAAGAGAAGCCAATGTTGGATCAGGCCAATGGCACATCCAGTCCAACACTCTGTCACACAGTGGCCAAAAATACCAGGTGCCATCAAAAGGTCCAGCAGTGGAGCCAGGACACTAGAAGCCCTCCCACTGTTGCACCAAGAATACAGAGCATCACTTGCCCCAGACTGAGAGTTCCTATCTATACCTTGTGGCTAATAGCCACTGATGGACCTCTGCTCAATAAAAAGGTAAAGGTAAAGGTTCCCTTGCTCGAAAGCCAGTCGAATCCGACTCTAGGGTTGCGGTGCTCATCTCCATTTCAAAGCCGGAGAGCCAGCGCTGTCCGAAGACGTTTCCGTGGTCATGTGGCCAACATGACTAAACACCAAGGTGCACGGAATGCTGTTACCTTCCCACCGAAGTGGTACCTATTTATCTACTTGCAATTTCTTGCTTTCGAACTGCTAGGTTGGCAGGAGCTGGAACTAGAGACAGGAGCTCACCCCGTCATGCGGCACCCGGGTCTCGAACTGCTGAACTACTGACCTTCCACAGCCTGCAGTTCAGCGTCTTAACCACTTGAGCCACCGCAGCTCCATCTCTGCTCAATATGTTTATCTAATTCCCTCTTGAAGCAATCCATGCTTGTAGTCGCTACCACGTCCTGTGGCAGTGAATATCAAGTGTTAATCACTTCATGCTTCATGGACAACTCCTTGAAAGACAGTTTTATACAGCACCCTTAGAGGTAGGTCTCCTGGGCAGGGAACCTCGATCTCCCTGTGTAGCAAGAAATAGGACAGCCCACTATGGCTGCTCACTCCTGTTTGTTCCTTGGCCCTGTGGTTTGCCTGCCTCTGACATGTGATGTGGCAAGCACATCTTCCGATGTGCTAAACAGCAAAGGCATTTGACCGCACTGGAAGAAAAGGGATGGGCAGGAGCAGCATTAATCACTTCATCTCTAAGAGCATAAAGACATTTAAAAGTGCCCAGCCATTGTTTGGGTTAGAAGGTGGTGATCCTTACAGCGCCAATTAGTACTGTGCAAACATTAGAACATTTGAAGTCATACAGATTTTCTGCATCCTGTTGGGACCATATTAGAGTTCACCTAATAGCAGCCTGTGGAAGGATGAGCTGGGCTAGGGTAGGAACAAGGAATATTTATGAATGGTCCATTGGCAAGAGCCCCTGGGAAACCACATGTCCCTTTCAGCTGCAGCAGTAATAACTAGGATTTTAATCCAACACATAAGCAGTGATGAAAATGTAACATCTATCAATATATAGAATCCTCAAACTGGCCAAATCTGATGATATTTAAATTCAGAGACTGGACCTGTGAACAGACAAGACAGATCTTTCTACAAACCAGGAAACTGCCTCCAGTTTGCAGAAAAATCTGAAATCTAAATAAAATAAATTGGGGGTTGAAAACCGAAATGATAAAAGCAGCACCTGTAGCTTTAAGAAACAGAAGCCCTTGGTGGCTGTTGCTAGGCAACCATAATAGTTTTGCCAGAATCCCAAGCTTGGTTTCTGTCAGTAAAAGTGCGAGGGGGGATTTCCAGGGCTGTTTAGGTCCTTGAGAGAGGACTCATTTGGGGCCAGGGTCAGCAGCAACAATTGAGCAACTTGCTACCACCCAACTTGCATGACTAACCTGGGCCTGGCTGCTTGCTACTTTTCAACAGTACACACCCCCAGGAAAGACAGGGTAGTGTGGTAGTTATAGTTTCAGACTAGAATATGGGACAGCCAGGTTTGAATCTCCACTCTGTTATGAAAGCTAACTGTGTAACTGAGTCAGTCACACACACTTAGCCTAACCTACCTCACAGGGTTGTTGTAAGGATAAAACGGAGGAGAGGAGACTGATGAAAGCTGCTTTGGGTTCCAATTGTGGAGAAAGTTGGGATATAAATGGAGTAATAAATATAG
The DNA here is from genome assembly GCA_029375565.1 of Gekko gecko. NCBI lineage: Eukaryota > Metazoa > Chordata > Lepidosauria > Squamata > Gekkonidae > Gekko > Gekko gecko. The sequence continues at coordinate 69,661,265 of JAPDNY010000003.1, read as the reverse complement.
CTGGAGATGGAAGGCAGATAAAATGTAGGTCAGCTGGTGGGTGGGAAGGAGAGGAGGAAGTAGGGAAAGGTGAGGATATATGTACACTTGTAGCTGCCTTATCCTGAATCAGACCATTGGTCCATCAAGGTCAGTACCAAGGGTCATTTCCTGCCAGAGCACGGCGGAGTGGCGCTCCAGCAGTAAGGCACCTGGGGCGGCCCCCCCCCCATTCTTGGCCCACCTGCGCAGGCGGATGGGCCAGGGAAGGCCTGCAGAGCCCCCCGCTGCCTGGGGGGATTTAAATGCCTTTCTTTCCCTTCCCCCTTTTAAGCTAGGATTTTAACTGTCTTGCCCTGTCCTAGCCACAGTAATACATGCAACAGTCACCTCCAGACTTGATTACTGTAATACTCTGTACACAGGGCTGCCCCTTGAGGCTGATCTGGAAGTTACAGCTTGTCCAGAATGCAGTGGCCCGGATCCTCACAGGGACACCGGTAACAGGACACATACAACCTGTGCTTTGCCAACTGCACCAGCTCCAAGTTGAATACTGGGTCAGGTTCAAGGTTTTGGTCTTGACCTATAAGGGACCAACCTATCTATGGGACTGCCTCTCCTGGTATGTCCCCTGGAGAACATTATGCTCAGGAGACCAACACCTACTGGAAGCTCCTGGCCCCAAGAGTGTCTGGCTGTCCTCAACCAGCGTCAGGGCCTTCTTGGCCCTGGCTCCAACTTGGTGCAACTCTCTGCCTACTACTGTTACCATTCCACAGAGCCTGTAAGGTAGAGATGTTCCCCAAGACATACGGTGGAGGACAGCAACAGTTTTAACCTCAACGGTATTTAATATCAACGGTCTAATGGTTAACAGTTGCCAACAGATAGTTGGTTCTCTAACTGCTTTCACACTCCCCCCCCCCACACACAGTAAAGTAAATTGGGGGTTAGAATTGTATTATGGTGCCAGGTGGGTGTTGGGTATTTCTAGAATTGTATTTTTAGACTATTTAATTATTTTTATATGTATTTTTATAGAAATTTGTTGTACATTGCCCTAAGGTTGCTTGTGGGGAGAGCGGTATAAAACCTAATACAATAAACTAAAGGCTCCTGTCTTTTAAAAGTAATTTTACAATCTGCTTCTAGCTTGAGAAGTACTGTATGGAATTCTTAATCCTCTCCAGTGGTCATTTTATGCTATTTTTATCACCGTGTTTCATTTTGATATTGCCAACTTAGGTTTTTTTTGTGGTATTTCTTTTTACTTGTGAGACACCTTGGCGACATGACGTTATATATATTCTTTAAATAAATAAAACCATTCTCATTCTTATTTGTTTACAAGCTGTATAATCTTTGCAATACAGCCCAGAGAGGAAGACCGTCTCACTCGACAGGAGCTGTACGGCTTAGCAACAACTTGATCTGTGGGCTCCCATGACCAACCTTGGCACACTACGCAGGCGACTAGCCTGTGTGCTTCTTAATGCATGTCCCAAAGAGGGTGGCATAGCATGTTCTGAGGGATAAACCAACCACACTTTGAAAAGCTAATTAAAAAAAACAATAACAGGAGAAGACAATTCTGAAGATAACAGATGCAGCTTGTCCTTCAAAAATTAAGAAGAGGTTCAGTTCTGAAGCAGATGGGAAGCACAAGCCAATGGGACTATTACAATGGCAGTCAGTGCAGCCAAGCTGAATGCATTTTTTTTTTGGCTTTGTTTTTGTAAACAAAAGCCAGTTTGGTGTAGTGGTTAAGTGCGTGGACTCTAATCTGGGAGAACCGGGTTTGATTCCCCACTCCTCTACTTGCAGCTGCTGGATGACCTTGGGCAAGCCATAGTTCTGATAAGAGCTGTTCTTGAAAAAGAGCAGTTTTTGTCAGAGCTCTCTCCGCCCCACCTACCTCACAGGGTGTCTGTTGTGGGGAGGGGAAGGGAAAGGAGTTTGTAAGCCGCTCTGAGACTCCAAGTGAAGGGCGGGGTATAAATCCAATCTCCTCTTCTAAAATGGGAAATTCTGAAAGTGTCACCTCTGTAGGGAGCAGCTCTAACAGCACCCTTACATTGCATAAGGGCCATGGAATTATTATTTCTGCATTTATCCATAACTCTGTGGAAGTGAACACTGATGAAAAGCCTTTGTTTTTAATTCATTTTGACATCATCTCATTTGAATCATGGGTACCAAAAGGAGCTGACGAACTTTTAGGAGCAGAAATGAAGAGGCACAAGCCATGTGACTGCGGAAGCCAAACTGTATCTTTGTTTTTGTCTTTTTTGACTGGTCGGCACTTTTTTATTTGGAGGTTAAATGCACACAAGGAAGAGCAAGGGGGACAAGGCCCTGCCCTCAGCTACTGTACTGAGCTGAATGGTTTCTGATACAAGCTGTTGGGTCTGACGCAAATGCTGTTTTTGGCGCGTGACTCTAAAGCTGTACAAATGACAAACAGCAGATGAAATTGTGAAGAAGTCAGCAGTCAGTCACGAAAGTTCTTACCCTGCCACCAATTTTGCTGGTCTTTAAGGTGACGGAGTGAGCTCCCGTCTCTAGTTCCAGCTCCTGCCAACCTAGCAGTTCGAAAGCAAGAAATTGCAAGTAGATAAATAGGTACCACTTTGGTGGGAAGGTAACAGTGTTCCGTGCGCCTTGGTGTTTAGTCATGCCGGCCACATGACCACGGAAATGTCTTTGGACAGCGCTGGCTCTTCGGCTTTGAAACGGAGATGAGCACCGCAACCCTAGAGTCGGATTTGACTGGCTTTCGAGCAAGGGAACCTTTACCTTTTACTAAGGTGCTACGGGACTCTTGCTCTTTTCTACTGCCAGACAGACAAACACGGCTACCCATCTTGAATGATCCAACAGGAGACGAATAACACTTTTCCTTCCATGTTACTGTTGAAGGCTAGCATGGTGCAATGGTTAAGCACATTGGACTAGGATCTGGGAGACCCAGGTTTGAAACCCCGTTTTGCCATGGAAGCTTGCTGGGTGACCTTGAGCCACTCACACAATCTCAACCTACCCCACCTCACAGGGTTGTTGTTAGGACAGGAGAAAATGTAAGCTGATTTGGGACCGTACTGGGAAGAAAGGTGGGATATAAATGAATTAAAAAGGCTACACAATCAGTTGTCATGATCTGATCCAGGGCTTTTTTGGTAGAAAAAGCCCAGCAGGAAGTCATTAGCATAATAGGCCACACCCAACAGCAGAAACTCACCAGTATATTAGGCCACACCCCTGACTGCACAGCTCATTAGCATATTACGCCACACCCATGTGTTACCAGACCTGTGGTCATCCAGCCACACCCACCTTTTGCTTCTTATTCTGTTTACCTTGTTTGTTGTTAATACCCAGGGCTTTTTTTTGTAGCAAGAACTCCTTTGCATGTTAGGCGACACACCCCTAAGGTAGCCAATCCTAATGAGTTTCTGCTGTTGGGTATGGCCTATTATGCTAATGACTTCCTGCTGGGTGTGGCCAACTCAGGAACCAGCCAGAACTCGGTTCCTGTGTGTTCCCGCCCAAAAATAGCCCTGATCGGATCCATTTTTTAAACTCTGTGCACATAACACTGCTATTGAGCCTGACACACTGAAACAAAAGCTCAAGACTTTATGCTGAAAAATCCAACTGTTATCAAATAATATACCTAATCCCCAGGAAAAAAAAAACAATTCAAGTGCAATCTGGGCATCCATATGTAATACTTAGCACCTCCCAAACTGGTAATCTAGTACCTCAAGGTATGGGTGGCCCCTCTAGGATAAGCAGTTCACCTACTCTAAGACTGATAGGTCTACTCACCATCAACTGATGTATTTTACTGGTATAATTTTTGACCTATCCTTGCGTACTCTTCCTGCATGCAGAGCCAAAATGAAACCTAGTCCCTGGCCAGTATTCCATATAGACTTACTGCACAACCTAGAACATGCCCCAGAATTGTCAACAATACACAGGAGTTCCTTGGCAGAAACACGGGCGTGTAAAGGGATTTCTGAAGGCGGAAAGTTTGAAAAAAACTGAATTATAGAATGCAATACAATTGCTCTTCCCCATCCAAACATTAGAGGGCAGTATGGTACAAAGAAAGTGATGAAAACTGCCATAACTTTGCTCAATGCATAGCTGTTTTAGAGGTAAACAGCATGGTACAAACATGCAACAAAGCCAGAGCTCTAACCAAAATTAAAAAGCAACCTTGGGAGACTGGTCTTGAGGAAGACTGCCCAATGTGTCTGCACATAATTTTGGAAGGGACCTTGCAGGTCATCTAGTCCAACCCTCTGCACTCTGCAGCATAGCCGAAAGATAGCCCTACAACACACCTGGAAGATGGTTGTCCAGCCTCCACTTAAAAACGTCCAGCGAAGGAGCATCTACCACCTCCCGAGGCAGTCTGTTCCACTGCTCAACCACTCTTACAGTTAGGAAGTTTCTCCTGATATTTAGCCGGTAATGACTCCCTTGTAATTTCCACCCATTAGATCTAGTCTTGCAATCCGGAGCAAGAGCGAATAGAGAGAATTTTGAGCTGACAAGTGGATTCACTAAAGAAATAAAAGAACACTTTGCTGGACACCAGAGGTGTCTTGCCATCATTTTAAAACACAAAAGTAATTGTGATGCAACATTTAAAAGTAGAGACTGTATTGCAATGAGGAAATAGTCAGCTTTGTGGCAGGAAAGAAACCGCTTTTGATGGGAGGAAAATACAGTTTAGGATTGTCAGCAGTGCACGCCAGTTTGGTCACTTGCTGAGTTTCATTCTTAGCGTTACTGTCTTAATCCTCGTATTGTATTTTGTACACCTGAGTACCAGACACACAAAGCAGGTCTCTGTAGAGGAGGCATAATACACATCTGATAAATCATTTCTCAACAGAATTGATAACAATACAGGCACATAAACTGTTAAAGGGTTTTTTTTACCGGTTTGAGAAATTTACAACTGTAAAAATAAATCACTGGATTTGTTACCATTCTAAAAATTGCAGCATGTTAATAATACCTTTTATTTTAAATTTATCTGTTAGGATTGAAAGCCATATTTGAAAAAAAAAAATCCTGAAATGGACAATCTATCTAAAATCTGCTAAAAACACTTTTATGTCAATAATTCTAGGAGTTAAGTTCCCATCCATACAAATATCCTTACGTTAACACATTACTCCATCTCAGGTTCATTTAGAATATTTTATTTAGTGCTTAATGATCAATTGTTAACACTCCAGATCCAGGCATATACAACTAATTCATGTCACAATGCAATTTGGAAAATTTATTTACTCTGCAAACAGTTAACTACATTACCAGGTAGGGATATCTTTTAAACATGCTTTAAAAGTCTCTCAGAGTCCCAAGTTATGCAAGATTTCAAAATACTCAAAAACATTTAAATTATTGTAAATTCTGTAAATCAGATTTATAAAAGTATACACTTGTATATTTAACAACATAGAAAAATTACAAAAGACAACCAATTTGGCCAAATGCTATCACATGAATATGCATAAAAAATCCAGTTGTATATCAACGAATATTTTACTTCAAATATTACAACAGGTTTGTTGCAATGGACCAAACAAAAACCAACCTTTTCCATTAAAAGATTTGACAGAAACACGAACACCATCTTTTTTCTACAATCTGTTATTTTATAATTGTGTACAGTCTTCCAAGTGAAACATCTCTCTCAGAAAAAGGAGTCTCTTCTCTTTCATTCCCAACTAAGATAATGCGAAAGTTAATACACAAAACTATAAACCCTTTCTATACAATTATGTACATCATAGAAATCATCATTGCATAAGGAAATGGTTTCTGTTGTACCTTTGCCATACACACAGAAGTTTATTCTAGCACATGAAGAATTTGCTAGGCTACAGGGGGGGAAATGAACTCATATGAAGTATACACAGAATGCATACATCAAATAGCACTCCTGTTATCAATGGAAAAAATAATATGGAAGTTGCATTAAGAATAAAACAAAAGAGTACAAAATCCTGATTCTGCAGCCATAAACCAGATTCTAAAGATTGTCTTTAAAGAAGTTGAGTCTAAGGCAGATTTGAAGACAAGATTTACTTGATTTAACAGCCATTTTGTCAACTGAATTTAAAGGATAAATTTTAAACCAAAAACAAAGTTCAACCTTTGGGAATATTTCCTGTGATAGATAAGGGGTGTTCATTTATACAAATACTTTTTTGTTAACAACTAGGGATTTCCTTTGACAAGAGAAACATGAACTGGATACTCAGTTAAGCCAATTACAAAGTTGATAGAATAGGATCTTCTCTGCTAAGATGAGCAAGAACTGCAACTTCAGCCTTTTCCTTCTGTTGACGGCTTTGACCCTGTCATCTGACATTGTCTAAGGCAGCAGTAGACTAATGAGATTTTAGCATCTCTCAAATTCTATTACAGAGTCTGCAGTGAAGGCTTAAGCACACCTTGTTATCCACTGACTTACGTATTCCCCTTCATTCCAAAGTTGAGAGGCCAAACCGTTGTAACTGAAATATTTTTGACAAGGATATTTTAAAAAGGAATACTGTGCTAAAAAGCTACCTTTTGGACATGCAGCAAGATTTCTTAAAAGTTACAATGAACCCACGATTTAGAGTCAAAATGAGATTTTACATTCAGATGTGCAGGTATTTCTCACTTTTTTGTAAGGAAAAGCAGCCTTAGTAGGCTGCATATTTGATGGGAGGTTCATCAGAGGGAGAAACGGTTGCTTAATCCCCCCGCCCCGAGTTATTTTTCCAGGCAAAATCGACCTCCCCAAACTGCTTTCCTCTTTGCAAGTGAAAAGTTAGATTCCTTGACAAGGAAAGTTTTTACCAGGAAAACAGACTGTGGGGAAATAATAAGCATGTGTTCCCCCATTTTGCTGGTACTCTGCTTCCAAGGGAACCCTTCTGATGCTGCTTTTCACTAAAATATAAGTCACTGGGGCAGTTACACAGATTCAGTGAAACATCTAGTTAGGCCTTTAGATGGGATTTTTAATCAATCAAAGCAAAGTGCTTTGCTGTTTTTCATCACCCTTTGATGAAAATTAGTCATCTATTAATGTCCTATTGAAAGCAACATCTGGTCATGTGGAAATGACCTACTTAGTAGCAAGCCAATGCCAATGTCAGCTCTTCAACAACTCAGTGGAGGTTCAGTATTCTCGTCTCCAATTTCTTGGAAGATTTTTCTCCTTGCACAGAATTCTTGCATTTTCTTTGCCCAAATGATAACCCAGCACAAGAACCTTAAATGTTTAGTCAACGATCAGTTACCGGCGAAGTACGCCCTCTGTACCTCTCCTTAGACCCCAGAACTCATCTGATAGTCCTGTGAAAAGCCTGGTCAACATACAAAGTCACCCTCTTATCAGTAAATGAATACTGTGATTCCCACCCATGTTGTAAATTTCCAATTGTGAAAACTGGAGAACAGTTAATAGCAGTGCCTTCAAGCAGTGCTTTTAGAAGATGAGGGACAATACTGGGCAGGCCTGTAGCTAGGAATTTTTTTGGGGGTGGGGCCTGCTGGGCCCGTTAATTAGATTAATTAAACAAAGCCAGCTGCAGAGGGAGAGGGTCTTGCTGGGTCTTCCTGCTTCTGCAGCCAGCTTATAAAAGCCCCTCTCCCTCCTTTCCTGCTCAGAAAGCTTTGAAAGGAAGCATCAGGAAGAGCCTGCAAGGTCACATGACCTTCCCTGATGCCCTGGCTCCCCTCCATCCCTCCCTCTTCAGAGCACCAGTGGGCACCTGCCCGTACTCACCTTGCCCAGTACAGCTGCCGCAAGAGCCTCAGCAGCAACCATGAGCCAGGCAAACTCCCCATCTTTTCCAGTTGCTGCATTGGCATCAGCCCCAGCCCATGCTGGGGGCCAGCGTTGTGATAGGGGGAGCCCCTGCTGTGCCCCCCACTGGCTACGGCCCTGATACTGGGGCAGACAGGAATATACAGACACAACCCAGAAATAAGGCATGGGCTCCATCTTAGGTGAAGTTGTGCACCTGCCATTGTAAAAGGAAGCTGATGAAACCAGGGCCAATTCTGAATGCATGAAGGAATTTGTATGGCTTAAATGTCCACTCCTGAGTAATTAAAGGAGTCAGTATCAGAAACTGAAATTCTTCCTCAACCTTGACACAGAGAGTACTGCATCTTTCTTGTGTTATACCTCTGAGGATGCCAGTCACAGCTACTGGCGGAACGTCAAGTCCTACAATGCCAAGACCACGGCCACACAACCCGGAAAATCTATAGCAACTAATCTTCCTCAACAATTTTATAAGAGAAGAGTCCAATAGCTTTGGCAGCAACCAGTTACCTTCAAGTCTTGCCTTCCTCAGCCAGATCTCCAGCTTCTTCAGGTCTCCTTGGGACATGGCTGGGGGATTTGTCATTAAATGAAAAAAAAATGTATCTCAAGGAAGAACATGCTTTAGTAGTTTGCCTCTCATATTGCCTCATTCTCTCTGATGTCCAAATTAACATTACTTTTCACTTGAAGATTATAGGCTGCATTCAGATACCACAAACCCCAGTTTGTTCATGATGCACGTGAAATGAGGTTAAATGTCCGTCTTGTGTACTTCTTCCCTCCCCATCTTATGCAACAACTGAAGATAATCTTCAATGAATTACTGTTGAACAAACTGAGTTAGGTTCCTTCCTAGGAACAGATAAATCAACCATGGCTAAGAATCCTGGTTACCAGGAAAGAAACGAATCCCAGTTTCTCCAAGCCCATTAAAGCTTGATAGCCAAAGTCATCAACTATTACCATGCCAGGGGCAGAGGGAGATGGGTGAAAGCATGACTATTAACCAGGTTTGTGCCAGTCATGAACAAACTGAAACTTGTTTGTGATTGCTGAACTTCCATATAGTCTGAAATCTGAAATGCAACTTTCATAACTTGTTCTCTCTTATTGTCAGGATAATTTTCAACCTTAAAGTCTTCAGTTGCAATTCAAGGTTTCGGTAAAAAGACTGATGGAAATACTTAAGACAGTACAGCCATCTTCGTGCTTAAGAACTGCCTTAACATTTCATGACATTCTAGAACCAATTGGGAAAACAGGTTAAAAGAGGGAAGAAAGAGCAGCTGTGTAGTTTCATAGCTCTTATTCCACATCCATCAGCAATTACATCTATTTTTTCTAGCCTGCAAAAGTGTACTGGAGGCTATGATCACATTTTCCCCCAAGTTCTTGGTGTGCAGTGGAGCGGCTAAGGAGGTGTTACGTTAGCCTCTGTATGGTCAAGATGGATCAGAGAGAAGCTGCTGCTTTAAGATTAGCAAACAGGATGGACTGTCTGAAGCAAACGCTGACTGAACAATCTATTTCAGGGGGAAAATCTGAAGACAGTAATTGAAATATGACAAGCTCATTTCAAGCTAACTTGCAAGGCCTTGTTACAAGACCAGGAAAAACTAATGAAGAAGAATAGATATACAGAGCAGAAGTCAAAGTTACTTTCACATTTCATGGAATAAATTGGGTGTTCATACAGTGACTAAAAGGTACCTTTTATATGATAGAGTAGCAGAGCCGCTTTTCTGTGGTTTAAAGGACCAGAAACATGTGGGTAGGACTGATGGTATAGGTCTGCCCCACCCAGTCAACACCTTCTTCCCAATCTCAAATTAATTCAATGGCGCAGGAAGGAACTGCATGTTTTGTGTTGCCCATGTGGTCCCAGTCTTTATGCACTACAGCAGTGCTATGGGGTGAAACCATACTACCGTGGCTCTCATACCACTGCTGTAATGAACAGGGAAGGGGTACTTCATTCGTTTTATCTAATTACAGACAATATTTTCAGAGCCCTATACTGAAATATCACAGATTCATATTCCACTACTACATTTTCCCATTCAAAACACCTACAGGTAAGAAACGTGTAATTCATACGTGGCCATTAGTGGGTGAACCAATATTTGTACTGGGGCTAGTCTTAACACAACTCTTTCTATATACATGTCACCTCAGTGTATGGAAAAGTAACGCAACGATCATCAGTGCGAGCACCGGGTTCACCAGTAACTAGGATCAAATGGCTTCCAGTGTTTGCCTCCGCATTCCGGGAAGGCAGCATTGGGGCTAAGCAAAAGTAGGACACTGGCCAGTTGGTGAAAATGGGAGGGAAAGAGCTAGAGTCAAAAGTATTAAAATCCAGTGGGTACTTGAAAGGAGGGGGGATACAGTTCCACAAGACTACTAGAAAGAGAACATTCTTTATGGCCCCAAGAGGTGCTCAAAAATATTTTTAAAATAGATCCTTCACAAGCACTGCCAAAGGTATGGTAGGGCAAAAAAGATAATACAATGACTGAAGTGAACTGATGCATGTAAATGAAAGGAGGTCTGGACTAACTGTTGTTCCAGTTAGCCATTCAGTCATGACCGACTCTTTCTCTTTCATGTAACTACCTAGGGGGCGGCGTCCTGCTCAGATGCTCTTTGCAGTGCTCCGAGGCATTAAGGTCTTTCTTCTTATCTTTTGGGTTGGATTTGTCTCACAGAGTTACTCCCTAAGTTAGCATAGTGTTCTAGGGTAGCCCTGTAGCCTTGTAGTTCAGACAGTTTGTTTTGTTTATACGTAAGACTTGAAGAGGACATCGCAAATGCTGGAGCTGCAGATCTTTTTAAAAGTTTCCAATTACAGAGAGACCAGCAGCTACAACTTTCTACCACGGTGCACTGTCTTACTGCTGCCAAAATGACTAAGAAAATAGAAATGACTCGAACTCTGGCTCTCCGGTAACATCTTATAGTAAATCCTCAAAGCAGCTTTGCATAGATGATTTTCTAAATGACAGAGGTCTGTGGGAGGGGATTCCTCCTTCGGAAAACAGGTTCGGTGTATTGGAGCCCTCAGAAGAGTCCCTCTAGTTCCTTGCAATTTCCATTCCTGAATAATGAAGGTTTTTGCTGAGAGTGTGGGAGAGACTGCTACTTCTCACCAGGAACCTACTCTGAATTCAAGTCCTCGAAACTCTACAGCTTTAAGAGAAAACAGAGAAACCTCAAAAACAGACTTAATCAAATTGATTGGTGATCAGTTCCTCTAACAGCTGAGACAGTCATAGCCATCTTCCAGCAACTAAATATGATATCAGCCAACCTGGCCAGTCTGGAAAATTTACTCAAGAGAAATTTGGAAGGAGGCATTCTACATCTAGCAGCGCCAGAACACTCACTCAAAGGAGAGGTTGGTTCTAAGCTACTGCAAAAGAGAGACTTCGATGCTGTTTCTTGCCATCCTTCAATTCTAAATGATGACGTTGCAGACCAGCCCTCTTCTAAGGTTTTTCTGATATGGAAAAATTCTCAGGTTGCCCTGGAAATTGCTCAGATTGCAGTAAATGCAGGCCGCTGGGACAGCAAACAAGAAGTGCTTTTCTCATTATGCCATTTACTGAGGTTGGAGGCTGATGAGGTTGATTTAGAACAAATTGAAAGACTTCCTAATCGTCCTTCAATTAGAAGACTGGTTCTTCTGTTTCGGCAACCCTCTGTTCCTCGGATGCTGCTTAAGATGAGAGGCTTCTTAGGTACATTTGGCATTCGTCCAATTAGAGTCTTCCAGGACATAAGAAAGAGTCCTCTCCTCTTGTGCGGTGGTGGCCATGTTCCACTTGATAGGGGTTCACAGGAAATCCAGAGGCAACAGCATATGGACAAAGCTATGGTGTCTTCTACGGATAGCAGTGGAAAAATCAACATTATGCCCCAAATCTCCTACCAATCTGGTTAATAAATTGAAACAAACCCTGTGTGCAACATTACTGAGGGCTGAACCCCTGAAGGACTTAGTTGACTTCGGTTTACTGAAGGTTACAGGAGACTTGGTCAGGTGCTGATTTAGTTTTAGAAGGTTTTAATTCTTTTAGAGTTAATGCAGTATGAGGGTGAGGGCTGGGGCAACTGAAAGGGGGGTTGGGTTTTTTAATATCAACATCTTTAAAAGTAAAATGTATAGCAAAATCTTCTTTGGGGCAATTGGCGATGGCTGTGAATTTATCTTGGGGAAGGAAAAATCTGATAATTATAAACAGCTATTTATCCCCTCTGAGTAAAAAATCTGAGATAGAAGAAATTTGGATGTCTCTAGAAAATTATGTAAAGGCCCTCAATGTTCCCTCTAAGCTGTGAAGTTTTGTGAGCAAAAACTCTACTTTGTGAGCTACTGGCATTAAAGTTGTGAGCAAGTGATTTGGCTGCTGCATACATTAGTTTGCTCTGGAGCCATCATCCCTGAGCTAAGACAAAAATGTGTGAGCTGGAGGCTAAAGAACTGTGAGCTAGCTCACACTAACTCAGCTTAGAGGGAACACTGGCCCTAATGCTGGAGCATCCTGAGGCCATGTTACTTTTAGGTGGTGACTTGAATGCACATTTGGGACCAGACGATGCTTTTCTGGCAACCAAATTTAAGCTGCAGATCAGCTCGTTAGGTGAATCTTTGGAGTTTCTGAGTCAAGAGGGAGTGTTTAAAGATCAGCAAACAAACTATGCAGGGGCTTGCCTTTTTAAGTTTGCCTTTAGGTTAGGACTGTTTATTTTAAATGGGTCTACTGTCAATGATTCCCCTGGTGAATTCACTTTCATGGCAGGCAGGCAGGGCCGGCTCGCCCACTAGGCGAGCTAGGCGCTCCCCTAGGGCGACGGCCCTGCAGGGGCACCAAAATGCCCCCACCCCCCTGTGAAAAGCCCCCTGGGCCGCCCAACGCTGGCAGCCCCGGCTTTCCTGGGAGCCACGCTGCAGCCACTGGGAGGGAAGGGCCGGGCTTCTAAGCCCGCCCCTTCCTCGGCTCTCCTGGGCGTTGGGCCATCTCCAGGTGGGGTGGGCACCCCAGGCTGTCCTGCCTAGGGCGCCCAGACGCCTGGGGCCGGCCCTGATGGCAGGTGCCAAAGTTAGTACAATTGATTACATTTTGACTTGTAGAACTCTAGTTTCCCTGATGAAGAAATTTCAAGTACTTCCATACTTGGAGGGTGACCATTTCCCACTATTTTTACGGATCTTTTTAGATCCCGAGGACCCTCATCTGACCTCCAAATAGTCTAACATGGTTTAACCCACAGAAAGGTTTGGCTGCTGAGTGAGATGGTCCCCCACTCTAGGTCAATGTCTAAAACAACTTCTGAATTCAGGTAGCCTACTGAACTCCTGTCAAGCACTAGGGTATTCAATGGCAGTTCAAGACCCTATAGAAGTATATGAAAATCTCATGCAAAATATATAACCCTTTCTCTTTCACTCCTCTCCAGCCAAAGGTGCTAAACCCTTCAATTTATCTAAACCATGGTTTAATCAAAGATGTATTGCGGCCAAAACTGCTTTGAATAGGATCTATCACCAATATAAAAGTGCTGATGAGGAAGCCAAGCAAGAAACTCTTTTCCAACTTTTGTCCAAAAAAAAGGAGTACAAATTATTGATAAAACAGAAAGAAAGAGTACTCCAGAGAACTGTGTGAGAGCTTATCAATGCAGCCAAAACTAAAAATACATCCCTTTTCTGGAAGTAAGTAACTTGTAGAGCGTCAGGTGCTAAATCACGAATAACTGCCTGTATTCCTGCGGATAGATGGGTCTCCCTTTTTAGAGAAATGTACAACGATGCTGTTCATTCTCCATCGGTGGTAACATTAGAAAATACCATGAAATGGTCCCCCGTAACAGTTGGTGAGATTAAATCACTTATTGGGCGGCTGAAAAATGCTAAGGCCCCAGGATCAGATGGCATTCCACCAGAACTTTTAAAAGATAATAAGGATTGGTGGGCCTCTTTCTTAGCTCCCTCTTTACACACATTGATAATACGGGTCATGTCCCCAAGTCTTGGGGTTTAGCTATAGTTGTCCCTTTTTATAAAAAGGGGAAGGAGGACCCATCCAACTATAGACCAATCAGTTTGCTAAACAATGTAAGTTTATTAAATCATTTTTTAGATTGGCTAGAACAAGAAAATATTTTGGTTACTGAACAGGCAGGCTTCAGACCAGGTAGGTCTACACTTGATCAGTGCCTGACATTACAGCACCTTATTGAGAAATACTCAGCCAGGGGAGCAACATCACTACATGCTGCATTTGTCCATCTCAAATCTGCCTCTGATTCTGTTTCTAGACCTTGGTTCTGGAATAAACTTTTAAATTCAAATATTGATAAAATACTTTTGTTTCTAATACAGGCTCTGCACGATCATACTTTTCTAAGAGTCAGATGCACTAGATTTGGCCATCTTACTGATCCCATTAAAACCTTCAGAAGTGTAAGGCAAGGATGTCTATTAGCCCCAGCTTTGTTTATTATTTATATTAATAATATAGTAAGTTGGCTTAACACCTCTGATCTTCATCCCCCTAAACCTGCTAACTGGCAAGTATCTGTTTTACTGTATGCCAATGATGCTGTGATATTATCTCGAACCCCAGTTGGCCTTAGGTGAGCCCTAAGAAAGTTCAGCATGTTTTGTGAAGATGAGCTTCTCACAAAACCCAGGAATTGGGCAATAAATGGCCATCAGATAGAACAAGTTGATAGTTTTAAATACCTGGGCGTAGTTTTACAGGCCTCCAGTTCTAGGGTTAAGCACAGCAAATATGTAGCCGATCTAGGGGAAAGATCCACAAATGCCATACTGATATTTTTTCAAACTCATGGTAGACACTTTGTTCCTGCAGCCCTTAAGTTATATAAGGCCAAAACATTGGCACAACTGCTCTATGGAACATTCTTAGGACCATCTTCCTCATGCTTTACACCTCAAGAAAGAGTTCAGTCCAAATTTTTAAGAGCTGTTCTGCAAGTTCCTGTGTATCCAATGCTTGGATACAACTGCAGTCTGGTACTCTTAGAACTGAAGCTAGGGTGTGTATTGTCTCCATCTATATGTGGCTGAAAGGTCATTTCAGTCCACAAGGCTTGCTTCCCCTGATATTCCAGGATGATTTCTTATTCAGTTGGGTCAAGGCAGTTCACTATTGTATTCATAGAATTGGCTTCTCACCTCAGATACTTTTATCCTATGGATTTGAACAAGCCAAAGTGCTAATTAAACAAAGAGTTGAGGATATTGAGCGACAATCTGGCATCTCTAAGGCTTCCAAACTCGGGGTGTTGTTAAATATCAAAAGCACCATTGAGCCAGCAATTTATTTTACTTCAGTGGACGGAAAGAATTCTAGAAGGGCATTTGCCCTAGCTAGATGTTTTGCCCTTCCATCTGCGGTTATTCAAGGCAGGTAGAATAAAACCCCCTACTCTGAAAGGCTATGCCCATGCCTTTTAAGTGAGGTTGAATCGGTAGAGTATATATTCTTCAGCTGTCCATTTTACAGGGAGGCTCTAAAATTATTACCCAATTAGTTGATAGGACACCTGGGCACATCAATACAAATGAAGCAAGGCTTCACTGGCTCCTATCAGATAAGAATGCAGAGATTACACATTCAGTCGCTGAATTTTGTGCATTAATTCTTAGATTGCAGGAATCGCATTTTTAAAAGTTCTTAAATTCGGATTTCTACCTTTGTATATTATGACTATTTTTTTCTCTCCCTCATATATTATGCTTACTCTGTACGTTGGTCTTAAGACCGTAATAACATACTATACTATACTATACTATAACTACCTAGAGAAAGAGAAGTAGCTGCCATGAAAAAGTATACAGAGATTGCTTTATACTTTCAAGACTGCCTGACCTCTGCTTTACACAGCACACTTTTTTTCTGCCTGTTCGCAAGAGATTATTGTTTTGTTAAAACTGGTGTAAAGGGACTGAATGTATAGAGACCGAACTTTGGATAATTGAGGTGAGCATAAGCTTTTTTTAAGTAGCTAAAATTTGCTAGCATGTTTTCCCAAGGGTTCTCCGATTCTTTAGAGCCAACTCTTGGAAGCAGCTCTAGGGAAAGAGCTGGTGATTTGTACTGTTCCTAGGAAATTGTCATAAGCCCAGCATAAGCTGGCAGCAAAAGGAGCAAAATTTGTTTGGTTTACCTGTGGTTCTGTAAGGTCATGGATTTTCACAGTGCAGAACAGATTTCCAGGGAGGGAAATCTGTCTATTTGCCTATATTTTGGGTTGCCTAAGAGTTCTGGGAGGAAAGCGATGGCAAACCTAAACAGCATCATAAAAAGCAGAGACATCACCTTGCCAACAAAAGTCCGCATGGTCAAAGCAATGGTATTCCCCGTAGTAATGTATGGCTGCGAGAGTTGGACCATAAGGAAGGCCGAGCGCCGAAGAATAGATTCTTTTGAACTATGGTGCTGGAGAAGACTCTTGAGAGTCCCTTGGGCTGCCAGGAGATCAAATCAGTCAATCCTAAAAGAAACCAACCCTGATTGCTCCCTGGAAGGCCAGACCCTGAAGCTGAAGCTCAAATACTTTGGCCACCAAATGAGAAGGGAGCGTTCACTGGAGAAGACCCTGATGCTGGGAAAGATTGAAGGTCAAAGAAGAAGGGGACGGCAAAGGATGAGATGGTTAGACAGTGTCATCGATGCAACGAACATGAAATTGAGCAAACTTCAGCAGACAGCGGAAGACAGGAGGGCCTGGCGTAAACTGGTCCATGGGGTCGCGAAGAGTCGGACTCGACTGTGTGACTGAACAACAACAACAAAGAGTTCTGAAGACTCTTGAAAGAGATGTGTTGAGATTCCCAGGGTTCTCTTCCTCTAAGGGGAGAGTTAACTTACCGGAAGCAGATCCTTGGGATGGGAACTGGTGGTTAATTGGTGTTAACTGATTGTTTCAGTTGTCTCTGAGTGTATATGGGTTATGTGAATGAATGTGAATTGGAAAGGAAGAGAAAAAGTTTTGTTTGAAACAATGTGAAAGTGTGGCTATCTTATTGTTTGGGAGGTTTGTGTATCTGTTTCTATGTTTCTGGGTATTTATATGAAAGAGAAGTGGTTTATATGTGAAGCTATAGCCAAATGCTGGGTAGTTGTGGTTATATCATGAAATTGTTACAATGCTGGAGGAGGAAGTTCTAGGAATGTTTTGACTGCAGACGGAAATGGAGGCTGAGTTCAGACTGGCAGTTTGCTCCGGTAGCCAGTCGTGGCAAAAAAGCCCCGGAATAAACTGTTCTGGGTTTTCCAATTCACACAGCCCGGGCCGCAGCCGGAAAATACGGGGCGGAGCCGGGCGGGAGCATTCAGACTGCCGCGCCAGGAGGCACGCTGTATTCGGCGTTTCCCCATTAATTCGGCTGTGGGTGTATGGGTGTATGTGCGCATGAGTGCTCATGCACTCATGCGCATTAGCGCATTCTGCCGATTGGGGGAGAACTCCGCAGCGCCAGCACCGCATTGGGCAGTAGAGCGGAGCACGGCCAATCATATCGCTGCTGCCTTCTGCCCAACACGGGTTGCTCCCGGCTTTTCAGCTGCACGTTCAGACTTCCCGAATGCGGAGAAACACATGACACACACAGGCTTTCGGATTTGCTACCAGTTTTATGAGGTATCTTTTTAATTTGGCGGTGAAGCGCAAGAGCACGGGTTGGATACGGGTGGGGGATGCCAGGCAGATGTGCCTGTGTGAACACCCAATTTACTCCGGAATTGAATCGTCGCTGGCCCAGGTCCCTACTGGGGCAAATTGCCAGTCTGAACTCAGCTGGAATCTGAGCCGGCAAAAGGGATAACTCAACAGAAGTTTTGAAAATTTCGTCTGCAAGGGAAGGTATGTGTAAATTGTGTGACTAAAAGTTTGTGTAGGTATTTAAGATTGTATATGTGTACATATATGAGTGTAGGCGAAGTACTGTTTCCCAGGATGTAACAGAAGAGATTGTGGTGAGAAGTTTTGTTAAAAAGACTGGAGCTAAGAAAGTGATCACGGGAAGTCTGTAGGGTTTAGAAGGCTTGTTGATGCAGAAAAAGTTTGGGGACTGATACTATTTGTAGAATGGTGCCAGAAGAGAAAAACCTCCCCGGTAGAGAGAAAATGCAGCCTTGAAGCATTGAAGAAATTAGGCGGAGAACAATAAATCTCTGTGATTCTCTGTCTGTTAGGACTGCCAGCCTGTTTTATTTTTCAGTTAAAATGGCCATCTAAAATTTGCTGAGATTTGATTCAACTATGCAGAAATTGCCAGCTTGTGGGTCTTTCCCCCCCTCAATCTGGAAACTGTTTTAACTGGGAAGCATTTAGTATCAAAAGCAAAGGGGTTACACTGTGAGGAAGAAGTGTGTGCTTGCGAGCTAGAAGCTTTGTTTTGTGTACAGCTCTAGATGGTTTGTGGAAGGTACCAGTAAGGGAGTTTGGGTTTAGAAGGGAAGGGGAGGAATGTCCAGTAAAACATTTATTGCTTTAAAGTTAGCTGCAAGCTAAAGGGTTCAAAAGAAAAGATGTTTGCAATGTGAATAGAGAAGAGTTTGTGGCTGAAAGGGTGAGAATATGGTTCTGTGGTTTATTTAGATTTTATTGTTGTATTTAGCAAGAAGCTGTTGGGAGACTGTGAAGGTCCTGTGGCAAAACGGTGAGAGGAAGCTGTATCATAAAGGGTGATATTGGATCAGAAAGAAAGATGGAAGCATTTGGGGTAAAATATTAAAATGTATATAGTGAAAATCCTATGAGTAAATGCTGGCCCGCTTAAAGAAAAATTAGGAATCTAAAATTAAGTAAAAGATGGGTGCACCTCTGTTAAAATTGCTGGCTTATTAAAATTTAATGGCCCTTTGTAAATTGTTTTGACTATGGCTGAGGACACACTGGCAGTTTGCAGTGGGAGCCAGTCGTGGCAAAAAAAGCCCCGGGATAAACTGTTCCGGGTTTTCCTGGTCACATGGGGCTGACTGATGCGGGAGCATACCAGGAGGAGGTGCACGGGACCATTCAGACTGCTGGCCTGGAGGCGCAGCTGTAAGCGGCTTTTTCCTGGTAAATCGGCTGAATGCCTATGTGTGTATGAGCGTATGAACACTCATACACACATAGGCATCTAGCCGATTTGGGGAGGATCCCGTTGCGCCGGCACCGCATTGGGCGGTGGAGCAGAGCACAGCCAATCAGATTGCTGCTGCCTTATGCGTGGAAACACCTGGCGCATGCTATAGAAGCGGGTTGCTTCCGGCTTTTCAGCTTCGCGTACACACTTCCAGGAAGCGGAATAATGCGGGATAAAGGCACTCTCCAGGATTTGCTACCACTTTTATCAGGTATCTTTTAAACGCGGGAGCGAAGCGGAACAGTGCGGGTTGCCTACGGGTGGGGAACGCCAGGCAGATGTGCCTGTGTGAACGCCCCCTTTAATCCACTTTTAAAACTTTGCTGAAACGTGGCTATAGCGGGGCCAATTGCCAGTCTGTCCTCAGCCTAAGGTGCATCTGTTGTTTTAAGAGATCTCAGTGAAGCTTTTGTGTCCTGTACAATTGAGTTTTTCCTCTTGCACAGTTGAAAATTAAACAAATTTCTCCATTAAATTTAATGTTAAATTTTATCCCAATATTTGTGTTGATATTGAGTCAGAAAGTCTGATTTATAACTCTGCTCCCTCTGCTCCAGCATGCAAATTCTTTTAGCTGGGCCAGAGAAAGGGGGGGGGGGTTTAAAGAGAAAAGGGTGAGAAAAGGGTGAGGCCACTGAATGACTTCATTGAAATCTTGCAGTTTCCCTGTGTCTGCAACATTTTAAAGCTATACATTATGCTTCAAGGGCCCGAGATGCATTTACAGTAATTAAAGAATGTTTTGACATGTCAAGAAAGTTTGGATAAAAGTTTTTGTTATTTGTGCCTAGCTAAGAAATCTCAGGTTACAATTTGATAGTGCAATTATTTTATGTTCTAATCTGAATTTGTCTGTTTGCAAGTGATGAACTATTGAAAAATTTGTGTCAAAACAGAAGTGTGTCTTTGTGATCTCAGAAATCATAATAAGGTGTTTCACTGTAAGCTCTCGTTTGTCCTCTCTGCCTTTTACCGAAGGAATTCAGCTTGGCCCAGCTTCCATTTTACCAAATTAAGAAGTGCTAGAGACTCAGACTCACAGCCTGAACCCCAAAAACTTTCCTCTAGTAAGCAGTTTGTTATGGAAGCAAAAGATTTATTGCTATTGTCCATTACTGGCTGATATTCAAAACATTGAAAAGAGTTTGTATTAAAGAGATATGTAAATAACCACCAATCACAGGAAGAGCTCTTGTGTATTAAAATTGTTTAAATTGTAAATTGAATAACTGTCAATTGTTATGTTTATTCTAAGCCTATATGGATTTTCATTTTGGGAACCAACCAGGAGGAAAACTTTTATTAAAGGACGCAGTTGGCTTGGCTACATTCTAACTAGGACTCTGAGTATAAGTGTTTGGGTATAGAAGTTAAAGGTTACTTTGCTATCTAGTCTTGCTATGAATCTACACAAAATGCTCATAAACAATCAGAGGCTGAAGGCTCTCCATCCAGCCTTCCAACTTTTCATTTCTAAAGAGCTCTTGCTTTCCTGTGTGGGTTTTGTTGTTGTTGTTTTGCATGTGTGCAATGTCTAGCAAGTGTTATAATAATTAGATATTAAAATTTGTAGCTTCTCAGGTTCAGTAATGACATCAACACAGGAATGACAACTCCATGATGTAGAATCAACTGGGCCCCACCGCAAATATTTCATCATCACTCTTTCTGTTATTTCTGTGATTTTACAAGAGAAACAAAGGGTTAACATCTGTGCCAATTTTGCCTAGTACTGATTTAGAAAAGGGAGTTTTGATATAACTCTAAGTGTTCTTGCTTAAGTGGATATTAGGGTTCTCCCAAAACAACATCAGTTCTCATATCTTCTGGCACTGTGGTTTCAAGTATAGAAAGGGGGGTCCCCCTGGGTTCCCCCCACCCCATTCAGTCAACACTTGTTTCTATTTTCTTTACAATGTAATAAGTCCTGTACAAGGTATTAAGCTGTGTCTTGATTTTTCCTGGCTCGCTGTTTGTTTTGATGCATATAATTGTTGAATTTGTATGGTTTCCGTAATATGAAATGGCCAATAGATCTAAACCAAGTACAGAAGATTCCATGAAACCTGCCAGAACCTGGCCAATTTCCCATATAGGGCTTCTGAGGAACAGGCCCTGTTAAATTTCCCAAGATTCCTGAAGAGTAATAATTGAGGAAATCATGGTTTAATTAAATATTAATGTCATAAAATATAGTTAATGGAATTTTGTTTCTTATAGGATTATAATACTTATGGCTCAGATTTATAAGTTACTGTTAAAATTAAGATACTAATTTGTTATTGTTTGGTTCTGTATAAAATCCCAAAGAATCAAAGACTCGTTTAGCTTAAGTTAATGTTGTGTTTGGTTAATATTAATTCTGATTTTGATTATCTGTCAATTTGTCATAATTTACAAGGATCTTCACTAATTGTATATTAGGTTTTTCTGGGGAGACATGCTGGTATTTTATGTTTACATTATTCTTGTACATGACTCATATTTTTCATGTGAGAAAAAGGGGGGGGTATCACGATGTGCACCTGGACTACAGAATTTTGCCAGAAATTTACTCCTGATCCTTTCCAATAATTGTACAAAGGATTCAAGAAGTAATCTGCTTAGTGGAAGTGCACCTGTACACCAATACAGCCTTCCAGAAAGCAATGAACTCTTTTTAAATGTGTTTGCCTAAAAGAAGAACTGCCTGCAACTATTGCTCCCTAAGTTGTGGGGTCTTATGAGCAAAAATTCCACTCTGTGAGCTACTGGCATTAAAGTTGTGAGCGAGCGATTTGGCTCTGGAGCCATCCTTCCTGAGCTAAGACAAAAATGTGTGAGCCAGAGGCTAAAAAACTGTGAGCAAGGTCACACTAACTCAGCTTAGAGGGACACCAACCTGATCTTGTTGAAGTTATTAATTGCGTTTGAAAGTTTTGTTTTGTTTGAAAGCTAAGAACTTTGAAGAGTGTCTGGAGTGCCACCCAATGGAGAAGAAAAGAACATTCTTCTTTCTGTTAATTTTAGAATCCTGTTTATAAGAAATGACCTGAACGAATATTTTTGATTTTTTCCCCCTTGTCTGAATTTTTTTAGACTCAATAAGGGACTGAATATAATATCTAAAAGATTTCATAATCAAGTTTGTTATCTCATCCTGTTTTCATAGAAAACCAGACATCCACCCTGAATGCCCGGTGCAGATTTGCAGAAGAAATCCACCTATTGCTAAGACGGGAAGGTTCCAGGTTCCTCACCACTAACAGAGCTATGTACATGGCAGAGAAAAGCTCCCGGTTTTCACCTCCCACCCATGAAATGCACCTATCTCAGATCCAGAAGTCTAAATCCTAGGGTGAGAGCAGGAGTACAGCAATGTGGAAAATAGTATATTTGTTCCTGAAGGCTAATTGTTCCTGACTTTGCCGAGGGGGGGGGGCAAAGAAATACACTGAACCCGAATCCTTTCTGGACTACGTGGGTTCCATTCTAGAAATCCAAATGTGAAAAAGTAGAGATTCCAAGATGCAGTGCAGATAATTGAACCACATACTTAAAGAGAACGTTGCTTATCTGAATTTTACCTATTCTTGTTTTTAATTTTTGTGTGTGTGTTCTGCTGATGTTTGGATTATGGAAACTGCAAGTTTTGTTACATCGATCTATAAACTGTCTATGACATTGCTCAGTTTAGAACATTTCTTCAACTTCCTGCTTCTACAAAGACTACAGACTCAATAGGAAGAAAAAGGAAACAATTTATGAACAATTTCTTTATCTTTATATTTTTTTAGTTCCCGGGTTTTAAAGTATTGTTTGAAGTTTTATTATTGTTAAATGTAGGAATGGTATGAGAATTTATTCAGTTTAATAGAGCCTAGAAGAAAATGAGATGTATTTTGTAGTTTTTTCAAAAACAAGAATTGTTGGAAAACATTATTTAACTTATAATTCTGTCATTATTAGTGTCAATATGCATGGGTATTATTATTAAGGATAAAAGTAAGTGGAATGATTATTGAGTGGAAAAAGAAGAAAAGTACCAAGTGGTTTATCGCCAAGTCTGGAATCAAAAAATAGATTTCTTATTCCTGTGTTATCTGAACACATTGAGATTTGATTCCATAATAATGGGTAAACTTGGCTTTATATTTTATTGTAGCATGGGTTGTTGGCTGGGTTTTTGTATCATGGCCCCCTCCAGCTCCCCTACGCATGTATCCATCCATGTAGTAAATATATTCAATTCTGTAAATGAGGCAGAGGACTGAGTCTCAAAGGGAGGAAACTGTCACAGAATTAGGGCCTGGATTGAGCCTCAGTCCTCTGTTAAACCTATGTTACTTTAATTTCTATAGTAAAGTATAGCTGAATCTTTGGTTCTGTTTCCCAGGAGGCTACAAAACTCTGCTGGTGCTGTGGCCTTCTGGTACCGATAACCCTGTACATGACTTTTGCCTTTTGGAATGTTCATACACTATCAAATTCTAAACAGATAGGGTATCTGTAACTAGTTTCCTTGACTCTCCAAGTCACCCTAGCTCTCCCTTGACTTTCATGATCCCAGAAATAGAAAGAAAGGGCTGAGCTTTGTCATGTAAGTCAGGTACACATCAGATGCTTAGCAACAGACTTGACTGACAGTTATATTAGCTCCTATGGGGAGAAAAAGGTACTTAATGTCTGAATTTAGTTTAAGAATCATTGTCTCTCTCTATACTAGATTCAGTCTCTTGCTAGTCTCCACCCAACCAACAAAAGAACTCTGGGAAACTGGGGTGTGTGTGTCCCAGGAAAGGGGCCTGGCCCCCAGAATCCCTCAACATACACCATTCAACAGGGCACCTAAAAATGTAACACAGATACATGATAAATGTGTGTATCCTGCCACATATGTAATAAGGGTATAGTATGCTTGGAAGCAGAGACTGGCTGCAGCTAAATACATACTTTCCATGAATTATGCATCCTGGGAATTTAGAGTAGCTAAAGATTGGCAGCTGACTGCTACATGGTGGATTTGGCTAAAGTGCTGATGGGGGAAACTTGGCTGCACCATTTGGCTAAGGCAACACAGAGTTCCGTAGTTTCTCTTTGCTCCTACTAGAAGGGTGTATGTAGAGCAAAAGCAAAAGACCAGGTATACCAGCATGAAGCCCTTATAAAGTGTGGTAAGTGCGGCTGTACTTCTATATGTTCTTGATGGGCTCATTACCCAGAGTGCTACAAGGTCATAGTTGTTATATTTGCCACAGCATATCTGGTGAGGTCATGTTTTTTTGCTTTTGAAAAGACAGGACAGAGACTGAGAAGACAATGAACCCTCCCTTTTGAAGTCAAAGTCACCTGGCATGAAGGATGCCAAGATTTCTTGCCCAGCTGCAGGAATAAAGATGCAGAGGCGTGTAGGGCTGTATTGTCAGACAAGTATGCAGTGCTACAAGTGTGATTGTGGGAGATAAACTAAATTGACAGACTCCTCACTTGGGTAGCCCTCATATACACATGAGCCGGATGCAGTTGGGATAGGCATGTACTGACCAGATCAGTTAATAGCCAGCTGTCTATGCTGTCTTCCACTAACATCTATAAATATACATGTGCTATAACCTAACTGCCCCAGGGCACATGCAGATGATACTTCCATCTTTTCAGTTCAGGGTTGGTATGCTAAGCTGAAAGTAAAGAATGCAAAAATCTTTCCTAATGATTTACAACATGTCTTACCATGAAAATCTACAGCCTGGAAGGGCACTGTCACATAACCAAGCTGCGGAGGATGATTAATCAAAAAAACATGCAATAAAGGGTTGAACATGAAGCAGATGCCCATGCGTTTTCCTTTAAACTGCCACATGAATGTTCCATCACATACTCTGTACTTTGGCTTACAGAGCACCCTCTCATGACCACTGATCGAGTACAACTATGGTAAAAAAGGATACAATGAGATACAGTGGTTGAATAGTACAATGGGAGATTCAGGAAAGGGGGAGATATGATTGTAATAGGCCTCAGAAGAGGAGGAAACAGAGCAGAGCGCATTCTGCAGAATGATCAGAAGAAACTCAGCGAGCACAATGGTGCTTTCTCTGGCAACAGAACAAAAAGAGTGTGTGTCCTGTGAAATGATGCGGGAGGGCAATAGAATGAATGAGCATGTCTAGAAGGCTAGGTACATTTCTAGAAAATACGCTACTGAACACGGAGGTCAGTAATGAATAAGTATAGCTACAAAATCCTTCCATTTTTGTACAACTTGGGATAAACAGTAAGGTTTTCCTACCTTAAAACAGTAGACAACCTTGGCCATTTTAAGAAATGGTAAGTTTTTCTTCTCTTTGTTAGTAAACAAGGAGCCAATAAGAAATAATTAGCATTTCCTCCCAGACTGTTCTAAAAAGTTTATTTAATCAAAAAAAAAACATTCAGACCACAATCTCTTGTCTGGTGCTGTTATAAAAGTGCAGTTCTTTGAATGAGTAAACTTTGAAGTCAATAGGATTTGTTAGCATTAATACTGCATTTAGGAACAAATTAATGGTGCTGTTAAAACATTCTCAAAACAAGCTCATTTTAGGAAAAGACTCCTTACAGAACCTGTTCATATGCTGAAGATTTAACCTTTAAATTTCTGCTTATGCTTACAAAAATTCACAAAACATACACAATATACGTGAACATTTAATTCAAAGCCATAAAAAAGTTCCCAAGTGATATTTTTCTATGTCAGTTACAAATTTGGTTTGTGTGTGTGAACTTCAATAAAACTGGGGCTCTGTTTAGGAAAAAGAAGGAAAAATCATTCAAGAACAGTAACAGAGTATCCAAGTTTGAGGTAATAAAAGTGTTGCACCTTTAGAGCACGCACTCTTGTGCAACGCTGCACTATTTTAAGGCCCCACTGCAAAAAATTCAGCTGTGCAGATTACGCAACCAGTTGGTGAAGTAATTGTAATGCATTGTAATGCCTATTGTAGGATTGTGCCCTGAATTCCAAGGAGCGTCCCGTCATCCACACACACGGAAGTAAGCAGAGTCTTTTGTGGGACTCCACTGGACTGCCCACTGTGGTTCAGACAAACAGTTAAAGCAGCTCAGATAACATAGTTACAACAATGCACATGATCTGACATGCAATCAAGCATTAAATAAAATAACCCCAATTTAAGCACTGTACTTTATCACTCATACCATCAACATAACCAGGCTATAATGGAAGTTTTTAGCAAATAAATTAAAGGTTAAAAAACAATAAATATTTGAATTTCACCATATATGGACATGCTGAAAATGCAACTTCACGGGATGATGATTTTGTCGAAAAAGTTATCAGTGCTGTAAGGTATATCCTTAGTAATTTACCAAACTTTTTGTCTTCTTGGTTTAATTCGCTGCGCTGTTGATAAAACTTCCAAAAGTTTGCTCGTTTTGAGGTCTGTGCATAGTTCTGAACACCACCAGGAGTTATTCTGTTTTCTTCTGTTCTTCAGCAGGTGAAAGTACCTTTCTTCTCTGATGTAGCATGTGAAAATACAGCTGAGGGAAGACTGAAAACACAGCAGAATTAGGTAAGCACTCGAAGTCCAAAAAGCCAAATATAGTGTAATCCTTTGGGGCTTGGAATATGAACCTTCATGATTCGTAATGCCTGCCTTCGATACAAAGTGACCACTATAGTCCTGTGAGTTGTAAATTACAATCCAAGATGGAGAAGAATTTCTCTCACTTTCACACATCCACCCCAGTACATGCCATGCTTCGAGAATATGCGCTGCTATACAGAAGCACCCCAGATATTAGGACATGTAATTTTTCCAAGGTGCCATTTCTAATAAGGTCATAGCAGCTTCTGTTCTAGGCATCAGCAGCCTCTTCCCCACATCACCACCACCACCAGTCTTCACAAGTAAAAGGGTGGAACCTCCTGTGGTGCCACAGCAATTACAGGTAAGTTTAGAACTCAGGAAACTAAAAAGATTCCTGTGCACCATTCTCCAGTATTACTCATAAGTGCTAGC
Source organism: Gekko gecko (assembly GCA_029375565.1). Lineage (NCBI taxonomy): Eukaryota > Metazoa > Chordata > Lepidosauria > Squamata > Gekkonidae > Gekko > Gekko gecko. The sequence continues at coordinate 69,634,255 of JAPDNY010000003.1, read as the reverse complement.
CTCTTTAAAACACACACACACAAAACACCTGAGCCTGGGCAGGTTATTCAACAATGAAACATATCCTTGATACCCTACAGAAAAACAACAGGCTAGATTATTAGACAAGTTACTGTGAGCCTCGGGAACTCTCTTTAATTTCAGGATGAAGAGTACCACAATTTTATATGAATAATAAGCAGTACAATCATGACTGATCAACCTAACCCAAATTTAGTTCAGTAAATAAAGATCTCATGGGGAAAATAGCATGGTTTTAAGTTCCAAAAGTCATTCTCTCTCATTCTCCTGAAAATCAAGCTCTGGGCATAGTTAGTGGTATCAAAACAGGCAATTTAATTTGTATGCCTGGTCAACATTAATGGTTCCACATTTAATTGAATTTAAAAATTCTTTCAATCCTTCACATCGTATCCACCTGAATTATATGAAATCAGTGCTGTTCACCTGTACCTGCTTAAATAAAATGCGTATTGCACACATACACCCTTCCCCAATGGCCAGAAGCAGAAAGCTATAGAAAACCGATGTTGGATTTTGTTGCTCAAATCACACATTGGTTCTTTCTAGGATGGCTGTCTTAAGATCAATGTACAAAACCAGAAAAAGGTAATAAAAGCTATCAGTTGCTTTCTAATCTGATTTCTTTCACTCAAAGAACAAAAACTTTATGGCTTGCACTAATTGCTCTGTGTACACAGTTATTGTTTCTAGGCAAACTACTTCATAATGTAGAACATGTGTGGTTCCTTGATCAGTCTGTATATTTTTATCCCATCCTTCTTTCAAGAATTTCAAGGGCTTTGTACACTTTGGAAACTTCCATTTCTATCATACAGTGTCAACAAGTTGAGTATTAATTGTGGATAAACTTGCCATTATTATGTTTTACTGTATACGCAACAAGCTTAAAGGTTTTTCATTAGCAATACAGTGGCTAAATGTAAAAGACATACTTAATACAATTCCTCTGATATATTACCTCAAAGACCAGCCAAAGCTGAAACCTCACAACTTTGTATGCAACTTCCTTAAAAATCTTTAAGATTAGGTTTAACACTCTTCAAACTACCATAAATTCCCTCTGCCTAAAGGACAGTAAGATGAAGAGAATCTTCCACAAGTTACAGGGGCAAGTATGTACATCTGCATGATATTTGTGCAACCTGACACAACAGGAATGTATTTGTGTGCCCACTCCTGCCCTCGATCGAGACAATGAGAAAAGCAGGATGTATGCACATACATGCACTGCTAATTTTCACTTTTAAACCCCACTAATGTTTACTGCTTGTCAAGGCAACAGGACGAACTACAAAACACAAGTGTTTACTTTCAGGCATTTTAAGCTTCTTTTACATATTATGTCTCACACAACAAAATAATGCAACTGGAAGTGCACTTACGTGGAATATAGGACATCATAACCAGGATCAGGAATGTATAATAATCAAATGAGAAGTTATATTTGTTAGGCAAACTAATGGAATACAAGCCGGACTGTCTGACGAAGGGCAGAGCAGCATATATTGTGAGCAATTCACCTGACACTCCCATTGGATACAGTACAATGAACAATGTGTACCTAAAAACAAAACATTTAAACAGGCGTAACATTCAGAGACACAGGCTGAAATTATCTGTCATAATTATTATTTTATTCAACATGACCTATTATATTTAATTACTTGGCTGAAACTAGAGCCTTTTGAATTCTCAGGTAAAACAGTTAATTAACTAAAGCCAAGCTTTGCAAGATGAAAATAGCTCCTTTCCAAATGAAACCAAGGCTGAATACTCTGAATGCAACATGTCCTCCCCTTAGAATGGCCTCCATCAGCCTGGAAAACAAGCCAATGTACCACTTAGAAATAGCATACTGGATATTCCACCCACAAATATCCCATTCTGCAGTTTCTCTTTGAACCCAATTTTCACATTAAAACGATGCTACCCTACATTTTCCACTTCATTTTGATCACTATCTTATAAAAATATATTTTACAGATATGAGAAACTGACAGAGAGGAGTGTCAACTTACATTCTGTTACCATTTAGTTAAAATAGGAATGCTAGGGGCATCGAGAGCAATCAGGCATGGCCTGACAAGCGATGAACACAAAGACGGCACTTCTAATCCGTATCTCCTCAGGTTCCAACAAAAATCATTTTTACTTGTTTGTGTGTGTGTGTGTAAGACTGGGGATTGTGCCCTAAATGCCTGCAAAATAAGATTACTAATACAATGCGATTGAGGATTTAATAAGTTTATTAAATTTTCAAATTGTTTTTCCTTCTAAAAAAAGGAGAGTTCCAATTCACTCAAGGGTCTTTCAAAAATCGTTACAAGTCATCTCCTAGAGAATGCGAATTGCACTTGCAACATTTACGATGACTACAAGTACTGAGCAACAACTCACAATGTTGTATTTGCCAACACTCACTTTTGTTACTCAATATGGATGAGAAGAAGAAGAGGAGATTGGATCTATACCACGCCCTTCATTACCTAAAGGAGTCTCAGAGCAGCTTACAATCTCCTTTCCCTTCCCTGCCCTACAACAGACACCCTGTGAGGTAAGTGGGGCTGAGAGAACTACCCTTGAGAGAATAGCTCTGAAAGAACTTATGACTGACTCAAGGTCACACCAGCAGCTGCATGTGAAGGAGTGGGGAATCAAACCCGGTTCTCCCGGATTAGAGTCCATGCACAACAACTACACCAAACTGGCTCTCTCTCTCTTTTTTTTTTAGCAGAAAGACTAATCATACTCCCATGAAGTACCAGCCTGGCAATCAGGGACTGTTGAAATCCAGTCTGCTTACCTGGCCCATTTGATGAGATATGGAAGGTGGTTTAGTAAACTGAAGGTATAAAAGGAATAACGTATAATCTCGGTAATTGTCCAAGCAACAACAAAAAGGAGGATGCTGTCTTCACTTTGTACCTATTGAAGAAAAATATATCACATCGTTAAATAATTTTTTCTTTTAAAACATAAACTAATTTTTATTTCAGAAATCAATGTATTTAAAACAGACTGCTTTACCGCATTCAGTGAAAGGAGCTATAAACTGGAATACTAAGTCTAGGAAAAAATCTGTACTTCTATCCGAATACGTAACAAAACCAGTTCCTCTCATATTTCTGCAACAAGAAGTCACCAGGGAGATTGCTGCACTTTGCATCTCACAGACCGTGCCTCCAAAGTCATGAGAGAATTTAAAAGGAACTTCTCCAACCAGATTCCCAACTATATGGACAATGTTCTTAACAGCAGCTCTATAAGACAGGCATAAGAGAACTGCTTTTCCATGACAAGTTTCTGGACACCTGATCTAATATTCAAATGTTCAAACCAGCAGTTGATCATTCAAACCATTCAGTTGAGCCAACTGAAATAAGCGATTGATCTATACTGATGATAAGCTTATTAAGAAAATGTATGATATAATGTTAGAAACTAAACATAAGATGAAGTGGCTAAATGCTCTATGATTAAATGGGCTCAAAATTTGGGGCATAATATTGATCTAGATCAACGGTCTAAGGTATGGAAAACAAACATTAAAATTACTACAGAAATTTCTTCTAAAGAAAACATTTATAAAATGTTCTATAGATAGTATATTATGCCAGATAAGCTATCCAAGTTTTATCCTAATATGTCAAATGATTTTTGGAAATGTCAAAAAAATGTTGCTTCTTTTTTCATATGTGGTGGACGTGATAAAAGTAAAAAAAAATTGGGCTCGGATATATGAAATATTGCAAAAAAAATTTAAAAGTAACATACCAATTGTACCAGAATTGTTTTTGTTGAATATACTTCCAGAAAATTGTAAAAAGCAAGACTCTTATTTTACATGTAGTTACAACTGCTAGAATATTATATGCTAAATATTGGAGAAGAAAGGAGACACCTTCCAAAGAAGAAATAATAACTAGGTACTTGAAACAGCTGAAATGGATAAATTAACTTTAATTTTGAAAGGACATAAAGAGGAAAATTTTGAAAATACAAGACTACAGATGGATTGAAGAATAGATTAAATGAAACCTGAACATAACTGAAATAGTGGACAATGAGAGTATCTATAATAAAATGTGCAAAAGTTATACATAACATTATAAGATGTAGAAATATACTTTTACCGAGAGATGTATGGATAACCTAACAGATAACTCAAAGAGTTGGAGAGATTCTCCCATTGTATGTTTGCATGTATTATTGTTTGGTTTTGTTTCTTTGTCTTTGTTTGTTATAAAAATAAAAATTATTTACAAAAAAAAGTAAAAAGGCAAACACTTGTTCATTACTCCTGTATGGTCTAGTTATTAAATAAACTGTATATAACCTGTTCCCAAGAATTGCTGCACCAGCATGAAAATTGTTAGGATTGTGTATACTGATTGTTATGCCAATGTTGAAAGGATATTACCCTAGATTTGCACAGTGCATATTTATGATCAAGACATGACAACCAAAACTGTGCATGGTAGGTTTCCGCTTCCAGCTGAGCTGACACTGTGTGCTGTGTTCTGCTTTGAGGAGGGTTTTATTTTTAGCATTTTTATCTCTTATCTCTTCTTGTTAGCTCAGTTGGCTTGTCCTGCTAGTTGGCTGGTGTCCATATTATTAAGGGAGGTAGTTAACAGGAACAGGAAACTGCTTGGATGACACTAAAAAACTCCACAGAGCTGGAGCAGGTTTGACACCGAAGCCTTCTGCTGGTAAAGGGACAGTGATAAAGCTAGTGGTGGGAGGAAAAAAATTGCTTTGTATACCTCATCTATGAGCTCACTTATGAGCGAAGCATTCAAGTTACAATTTGAAGCTGAATGTTTCTTATTTTGGCAGGGCATGGCAGTGTCTGACAAGAGGTCTTGGCTCATACGTTACTGTAGGATTGTATGATTATCTTTTGCCTCTAATTTATTTTGCCTCTTCTTGAGGACTTCTGACCCTTATAACACTTTAAAGGCTTGTTCTTTGGTTAGGGGGTCTCAAGATGATAGAGATTTTATGTCCCAAAGATTTTTAATGGTATAATGGTGAAAGAAAGTTTTATACAAGTTTTGATGCTGTAGTTATTGGTATTTATTTGCAATCTGATTGTGTTTTAATATAATAAATTAAAATAGGAATTAATGGATTAATTATAGATGAGGGAATAAGGACCTCTTTTAAGTGATTTTAACTGATTTTCAGCTATCTACCTATCTAAATTGATAGAGTCTCGCTGGATTAGATAAGATTAGATGATACATATGATAATGTGGAAGAAAAGAGTATGGACCCTGAATGAAAACTCACCCCCCCTCTAAACAGAGAAAGATGAGGATGATAACTTGAACCCTGTAACTAATTTGGATCCACTTTCACAACCCCCTGATACTTGAATGCAATAAAGTAGTGCTAAACATCCTCCCTTATAATGGGTGAATGATAAAATGGATGAATAAATGGGCTGCTAGAGATCACCTTTCCTATCTGGTACCTAATTGCCCATCTTCTACTGATTCAAAATTTGTGGAACATATTCTAAGAGATGATAGAATTAGGCTCCATTTTTATTCCTCCAGGATGCCAACACTGATGTTCTCCATGCAGGAGGCACCTTAAAAATACCAAGTGTTTCCTGTGCAGTCATATTATCAGAAAGGGAAGATCCCTCTCTTGAGGAATTATGAGGGTCCTCCACCTTAGATGAGGAGGATAGAGCAGAACATGCCTTTAAGCCCAATCAAACAACTAAAGAAGGCGAATTGCTCATTGATCTCACATCTCCAGAGTCAGTACGCAAGAGGGGTACTGACCATGTAAATAAACAATTGCATGTCAGGGATTTTAAAGAATTGTCCCTTCATTAACTCTTAATTCTCCTCAGGGGAAAAAGGATATTCCAGCACATATCTTTTGGTGCTTTGCCATCTTGCTCCAACGGCTGCAAAGGCTAACTTCCATTTTGTATGATATTAAATTACAATCTCACCGTAAACTGGACGAACTTACTCAGTAGAGATGTTTTCAATTGGGACATCATGGAACAAGAGATTATCCCTGCCACTAAGTACTCCTGGACATGAGACTATGGTCGATATAGCTAGGGACCCGCCTCTTAAGAAAAAAAAACGATTGACTCAGAGTATTGTCCTGGAACATGACTGGGTGGAACTCTAAGATGATGTCAAGTGATGTAAAAAAAATTCTGAGTAAATCTGATTTAGTTTTGCTTCAGGAGACCTGAGCAAAGGCTAAAGTTTATGTTTCTGGTTTTACCACATATGCACTGCCTGCAGTTGACACAGGGAAAAGTGACAGGTGTTCTAGGGGGTTGATCTGCTTAACCTCAGTAAACTGCGCACAGTATTCCAAATGAGGCAGCACCATACCTTGATAGAGGGGCATTACAGTATTGGTTGTTATATTTTTGATCCCCATCCTAATAATTTAACTGGAGCTCTAAATTAGTCTGTCAATTTCATATTGTTGACAAATCATCTAAAACTCTCAGCCCACCTGAAGTGTTTGCCTGGTTGTTCAGTATTTAGGTCTGTCTGGAAATCGATAGCATGTGGCTCGTAGACCTCTGTGTTACTGCACTACCCATAGCAGTTCAACTGTATTTTATGAAAAGCCAGCTATTCTTGGTATTCTGGAAAATGCAATAGGCCCTAGCCCTCATCTTTCCAAATTAAATCTACAAGCCAGATGAACAGACAAGAATAATCTTGGAAGCAAACCCCAGAAGTCTGCAGCTTGAATTGAGCTTTGCAACATTATACTATATGAAATCAGTTTATTTGCTTTTGTGTGTCTTGTTCTTGCAACTTCACCTGATAATGTAAACATAGATTATCAAGATCTTAAAGATGCACAGATGCAGGCAGATATTTGTGTAATCCGTATGATCTTGCTCCTCAGTTTTACATCTCAAAAATGACATAAGGATCATGGACTATATGTTGGCTATCCCAGACTAACATTGTTGGAGGGCAAAATTAACAGTGACTAAGATTAAAACAAGTGTTCCTGAGAGAACCAGCTCCATACTGGCAACCAGAGAAAAACATTTAGAAATTAAACATTGTTAACTCTCATGAGAAGCATTCCGGTATTTGAATTTTTTTCCTAATTGTGGTCATTTCCCCTAGTCTACTCTGCCCTGGGTGACCCAGGCTAGCCCAATCTCATCAGATCTCAGAAGCTAGCAGGTTTGGCTCCAGCTAGCAGTTGAATGGGAGACCTCCAAGGAATACCAGGGTCATGACATGAGGAAGGCAAAGGCAAACCATCCCTGAATGTCTCTTGCCTTGAAAACCCTACTGGGTCACCATAAGTTAGCTGTGACTCGAAGGCAAAAAAACCCAATTACCAAAAACCTCTCATGGGAAGCATTCAGGGATTTGCATTCTGATAGCCTTAAACCAGACAACCAGATAAAAAATTAGCCTGGTCAAAACAGCTGTTACTAATCAAGACAACATTTTGCTCCTTTTAAAAATAAGCCATGTCAGAAATTATTGGCTGTTAGCATTCCCACGGATAGAACTTTCACACCTCTAAGCAAGACTGTTAATGCAGGTCATTAATAAATAGTGTTGTTGGAAGTGACTTGATGGCACATAAGACACGTACATTGTTAATTTAGATGAGAATCAAATCACACACACAGGAGATGGGTTTACTTTGGCGATATTTTCTAAGTAACCTGATTGCAATACGGCACATCTACTCTTCCCTCCCCTATTGAAAACCACAAGGGCAGCATGGCTAGTGAACTTTCCTGATATTGTAGTAGTATATATCTATCAAGGAGCAGAAAGGCCACGACATGCAAACAGTTAACATTCTGATCACCTCAGATAAAGGAGCAAGTGCATTACTGGAACATTACTCAACCATCTCATGCAATTTCCATTTACAATTAGACACCAGGTCTCAGAAACCCACAAGAGAAAATGCATCCAGGGCAAAATTTACATTACAGATACCAACACAGGTAACCACTTGGTTAGACTTTAACGAATTAATGTAACACAGCTAATTAGATCCATCAGAGATCTGTACAAGCAGAACACAATATTAAGTTTCTCCTTAAAGAGCTTGGAAAGCATGAAGGAATTAACAAAAAGATCAAGCACACCATTCATGCATCTATACAGCATTTCTTACAAAATCCATAACAGCTCAACTTGCTCTGGGAATTCAGGTGTTCAGATAAGCCTTCAGAAAAGAAAGTTAAGACAATTTCATAACACTGACATATGATAATTATCCTGAAACAAAGGAATGCTTGGATACTTGCTAACTGCGTTGTTACTGGGCCTTTAGTAACTGTCACTGCATGGTTAATTCTTACTATTTTTATTGCCAAGTTGTTTAAATTATTGTTCAGCAAATTACACTGCTACTGCTGGAATATTACATTCTAGTTGGACACAAATATATTACTGGTTTGGAAAATAAAGACTATCTACCAGTGTTATACTTTCTTTGAGCCAAAAGAAATTACAACCCTGCTACTTGTACAACAGCAAATAGACCTTAGAGACAGATACAGAAATGTATCAAATATTGCTTAAAAAAGCTTTTAAACAGTTTCTACTTTAGCCATGTATAAAACAGGCCAGTTCAGCACTGAACCGGGAAACATGATCTCTTGCTTTCAGAAAGTCCAACAAACTTCATTTCAGAGACATTAAATGGCTTTGTGAAAAATGGGTATCAGAAAAGAAGTGAGCACCTTAAGGCACAGAGAAGAGGAGACATTATCTAGTAAGAATAAGCCTATATGGGTTATCTGGTTCAATACAGCCTGTTCACCCCTCCATCATCTTCTTTCCATTCCCACTGGGTTCTTTCCAGTTACAAAGCTAATGTTCATGGGAGTGTGGAAGAGTTGTCAAATCTGATGCCACAGAAATGCTGCAGACAGTGGACCCAGCAAAAATGAACATGGGATTTATGCACAACTTCAAAGAACTGGACATTTCTCTCTCTTTACACTTACCTCTTTTACACTATGAGTTATGGCCCATGTCAAAAAAACTCTTGACATCACCTGGAAAGCAGTCAAGACAACAGAAGAGGGAACGATCCCTGAAAGACATTTAGCATTTAGTATATTTAGTCATAGAAGTTCTGCTATATCTTACGTGCTATAGAGACAGAGAGTCTTCTGACAAATGTTATAATATAGTTTTTTTAAAAAACAATCCTAAAGTTTCTCCTAACTTTCTCCCTAAATATGTCAGCAGCAATGATTGTCACTAAAAACACAATTTGCCTAATGCTTGCTTGGGTAGTTACTTAAACGCCCAGGGCTTCAAAACTTTGTAGAGTATAAAACAAAAGAAATCCCTAACATCAAAGCTATCCTAGTATAGCTCTTATTTATGATCCTGCCAGGCAATAAGGAGATTTCTACACATCCAACTAATCAACTCCTGCAAACAAGTTAGCACAACCAAACCCATTTAGGGCTTCCTATAGCAAAAGTTTTCAGCTTTCCTTTCTTTCTTTCTTTGATTTATATCCTGCCTCCCCACAAGCAGACTCAGGGCGGCTTACAAGGCCACACAGAATATTGGGACAGTGATGGAACAGCACATAAAATTCAACAACTAAATTTTAAAATTTGAGATTTAAGATTTAAAAAGTTCAAAGGCTCCATTTCACAGGCTTCTGACAAAACAACATACACTTCTTAGATGGAAGGTTCAAGATACAGAATTTAAATTACACAAAAAAAGAGGAAAACAGAATTAGGTTCGAAGGGAAAGATCAGAGTTGCATGTCTGATTTTAAAATCAGTTTGGTGTAGTGGTTAAGTGCGCGGACTCTTATCTGGGAGAACCGGGTTTGATTCCCCACTCCTTCACTTGCACCTGCTGATGTGACCTTGGGTCAGTCACAAGCTCTGGCACAGCTGTTCTCTCAAGGACAGTTTGGGTTAGAGTTCTCTCAGCCCCACCTACCTCACAGGGTGTCTGTTGTGGGGAGGGGAAGGGAAAGGAGTTTGTAAGCCGCTCTGAGACACCTTTGGGCAGTGAAGGGCGGGGTATAAATCCAATCTCTTCTTCTTCTTCTTCTAAAATTAATCCCCCCCACCCAATTTAATGGACAATGTCATTATTGACAAGTAGGTTTCAATGCACTAAAATTGATGCTCTATTTACAACTGTTAAGAAATACTGTTAAAACACAGACTTTTAAAATCAGATGAGCAAATGGAGAATACTAGACCAAGATCCTCTAATAAAACTGGCTGGAGGGGTACCAGCTACATAATACAAACAGAAGACAATGTAATCTATGGATTCCATGCAATGTTTCTCAAGATACATTTTAATGGTTATTAATGGTTCCTCATCCTCTTGGTGCTTGTTAATTGTTTCTCACTCTCTTGGAGAGGAGTGACAAGCAGAGTGCCTTAAAGATCTGTCAAAGATCTGTCCTGGGACCTGTTTTGTTCAACAGGAATAAAAGGAACAGAGGAGATAGAAGGAATAGAGAAAATGCTATTAAATTTGCAGATGATATTAAATTGGGAGGGTTAGCAAATACCGTAGAAGACAGAGTCAGGTTACAGGATGATCTTGACAGGCTGGAAAACTAGGCTAAAACAAATAATGAATTTCAATGGGGATAAAGTTCTGCATTTAGGTAGGAAAAAATCAAATGCATAATTATAGGATGAGGGAGACTTGTCTTGGCAGTAGTATGTGAAAAAAGGATCTAGGGGTCTTAATTGATCATACACTGAACATGAGTCAGCAGTATAATACAGTAGCTAAAAAGGCAAATGCGATTTTGGGCTGTATCAACAGAAGTATACTGTCCACTTTACTTTGCTCTGGTTAGACCTCACCTAGAGTATTGTGTTCAGTTTGGGGCACCACAATTTAAGAAGGATATAGATAAGCTGGAATGTGTCCAGACGAGGACAATGAAGATGAGGGGTCTGGAGACCAAGTTCTATGAGGAAAGGTTGAAGGAGATGGATATGTTTAGCCTGGAGAGGAGATGACTGAGAAGTGATATGATAACCATCTTCAAGTACTTGAAAGGCTGTCATATAGGGGATGGTACAGAGCTGTTTTCTGTTGCCCCAGAAGGTTGGAAAAGAACCAATGGGTTGAAAATAAATTGAAAGGGTTTTTGGCTAAACACTAGGAAGAACCTCCTGACAGTTAAGAGTGGTTCCTCCGTAAAACAGGCTTCCTCAGGAGGTGGTGGGCTCTCCTTATTTGGAGGTTTTTAAACAGAGGCTAGATGGCCATCTGACAGCAATGCTGATTCAGTGAACTTAGGCAGATCATGAGGGCAGGAAGGGCTGCATCAGTGCTCAGTTCTTGTGGCCCTTTCTAAGGAAATGCTGATTGCTACTTTGGGGTCAGGAAGCAATTTTTCTCCAGGCCAGTTTGCTCAGAGATCCTGGAGGTTTTTTGTCATCTTCTGGGCAATGAATCAGCCTGAGAACCTCATCAGGTTCAACTTCTTCCTATATTTCTGTAACTGAGGCTAAGCTATGTTTCAAATCAGTGATCTTATCACTGGCCTCCGTACCTCCACTCTCACACAGAAAACAGTCCACCCACATTTCTGGAGAGATTTCTTCTTCACTTTCGAGATTTCTCTATTGCCTATTTAAATCATTATGGGGCTTCCAAAACAACTGGGGTTATTTTGATTGGGCACAGTTATCCAATTTTAGCCACATCAGTCTTGTGTGTCTTTGCTTTTTCACAAGCAATAGTCTCCTATTAACTCATTTCTGATAAATATAATCTGAGATGTGATGTACAGTCAAGTTTTCATTCTTTGATAGTTCCTCTTGAGTTCTGATTTAGCTTTCTGACATTCACTATCATACCATTCCATCTTTCCCACTCTTCTTACAGTAGCAACATGTTTCTGAAATAAGGTTTGAAACACTCCCTATAATGTAGCCAGTAAATGACCAAAGTTTTGCCCTGTTGTGTGATTGGTAATTTCTCTTTTGATGTCATTTATACTTTCCTGATTCATCAGCTTCCTAGTTTTATCACCAATACAGAGTTCCACTTGTTATACCTGTGATAAAATGGCTTAACAATTTGATAAGAACTGGAGCGCACTTTTAATTCAAATGTTGCAGGGGGATGATCACTACAAAAGATTTCTTTCACAGTGGATTTAGCTATTCTTGGAAATAAGTCACCTGCTACAAGAATATAGTCTAAAACACTGGCTCCTTGGCTGGAGATATAAGTAAAATTAGCTATCTGATCAGATGATATTAAGTCCTGGTGGTCATTTAGAATTTCAAAGTTAAATTCAGCAAATAGGTGCCAGCAACGCTGATGCCCCTATCTGAAGATATTCTACTGTTACCCAGTTTAGAGAAGGCCAAGCCCTCTCTAAACCTAGATTTCAGAAAATCTGCATTGCTAGTACCAAGTCTTGCATTCATATCACCCAGGAGAATAATCGGTATTACTGGATAACTGATAACCAAATGTTCAACATGTTTATCAAAAACTAACCAGATTTTTGTAATAAGAATAAGCTTCCCAATTATGTTGGCTATTTTAGAAAGACAGAAGATAAAGACTGTAGAGACTGTAGAGGACAAGAAATTTGGAGCCCTTTAAAAATGCCACATGCAGCAGGTTCAAACGGCTGCTTGCCACTTTTCAAAGCCTTGGGCGCCTTTCCCAAGAATCCTGGTGCCAACTTCCCCCCAGCAAAGAGTCACCACAAGAACAGCCCACCCACTACTGGATGACCCAGAAGGTGTAGGAAAGGGGCCGCAAGGCTCTTTGGGAGACTTGTGGCTGCACTTGGATTAATTAATCATAGCTAAAGATGTGAAGGCTCAGGAAAAAAAATGAAAAGATTTGGGGAAAACCCAATTTTTTCCCCGAAGCCTTCTTTTCTACTTTTCTAATGGACGAATTGGAAAAATTGGAGGAACAAAGGAAAGAGTAAAATGTTTTTTACTTAAGCAGATGTCTTTATATATAAAGTTTGATGAAATTTTGAGGAGCACAGGAAAAATGCCAAAGTACTGGGTATTCTTCTTATAGAAGATAAAGACTCTTATATTTTTAAATTCTATAAATATGCCAAATAGTACAATTGTATATGGAAAGTTACAAATTATATATTTTACACTGTCCAATCAGTAAGGGTAGTTTAAGTTTAATAGGAACTTCTATATTGCATATATTTCAATTCTCCCCAAAAGTTGTTTTGAAAAATGGAATTTCCCCCCCTGTGGTTCCAAAATTACTTCACTGACCCCCCCAAATTTCTTTAACAAAGATAATCAATCACCTTTCTTTGCTTACTCTCATTAATAAAAGTCTTGGAAGAAACACACTGGCCCAATCCCTTCTTGAATATTAAGGAACAGTTTGAGGGGTGATCTCACCTCAAGTTAAGTGCAAACATTACCTGCTTGCAATGTGGATATGATATGGGAAAATGGAGGAGCCCTCATCTATGGAACCAGAAAAGGTCATCCACAAAAACAGGTGACCAAGCAGTGTGAATCTAAGAACTGATAACATGTTTTTTATCAGGGGTCCCCAAAACAGTGCCTTATGGGCACCATGGCACCTGCTGACACATTTTCTGGTGACCAACACGTATTTTCTGTAAGAGGTTGTGGCCAGGTGACGCTTTTGCCCAGGAAAGTTCCTGGCTGGCCACTGGTGATTTGATTGGCTGTGCATATTTTTTGAAATGTTGCTTCGAGAGCAGCTGCCATCACAACCCAAGGATCTTCACTGTGTGACTGAAAATAAACTATGGCAGCCATTTGTGGCCAGTTCCACCTGCAGCAGCCATTTTGTGGACACCATTTTGTGCCCGCCACCCTCTGTTAGAATTCCAAAGGTGCCTGCAGGTTCAAAAAAGTTGGGGATCCCTACTTGATATTTTTGTAATTCAAGAGATTAGCTGAATCCCCCTCCAAGACATCAAACACTGAATTCCAAAACTTACCTATCGCACAGTGCAAAATCTAGAAGAAAAAGAACATTTAAATCAGGAAAACCCAAAATTTGAAGCAACAACACTTCAATATAGCAGTGTATTTTATTATTAGGAATATGGTCTCTGACATGGCATTATTACATGTCATTGCTATCACATGTGACTATCTCACCTATACAGAGAGCATTCATCTCATCTAGATTGCTGATTGCAGTACACTTAAAAGGGAGTAACTCTTTTAAGGACTGCACAGTTAGATCACCAGTTAATCTGATTTCCCCTAGGATGGTCCCCAGACCCCAAACAAGCCTTCCACAAATTATTGCAACCCCCCCCCCCAGAAAAGTGAATGATGGAACAGGGAAATCCGATATGAAAGACTCGAGACACTAAGCCTGTGTCCTATTTTGCCCCAGTTACCTCCTCTGAACCAGTAAGGAACACAGACTCAGTAGTTCAATTGAAACAAGGACGTGCTCCTCATTGGTTCAGCATCTAACTTACAGGATTCTCTAGCTCTAAATATCCACCATTCAAGCAAGATATTATTCAATTTATTTCTAGTATTAAAATTGGACGATGGAAGAATGGTTCTGGTGGGATAGTTCTGCAGATGGAACTTCAAAAAAAGCACTAAGTTTAAAATCCTAATTTTACTGTGCAACATTAACATTTTTCAAGTGTTACCATGAGTCATACATCACTTCTGACGGAATATTCTTCTGTGGCAGAGGAAGTTTAAAATCCTAATTGTACTGTGCAACATTAACATTTTTTCAAATGCTACCGTGATTCATACATTGCTTCTGACGGGATATTCTTCTGTGGCAGAGGATATTGTACTACTGTTGTGCTGTAGCAATCATTCACAAGTGGATTAGCATGTGTGGGCAATCCAATTGCAAACAACTGCTATAACCCACTGTGTGCAATATCCAACAATATGTACGGATGATATTTAATACAACACGACAAGAGTTAATTATTGATTGAAATAAAATGCCAATGATAGAGGACTAGTGTTTAGAAAGGCATAAACTTTGTGACACTTTAAAAACTCCACCCACCTCAAGCAAAGCTCCAGTTTGGAAGAACTTCAACGGTTTTTCTACCGAATAGTAAAGGTTGTGGTAGCTACCCGTGGCAAGATATGCTCTTACTAAACCAACTGCTATAACAAGCCATCTAGAAAAAAGAACAGGAAGGAGACAAACAGTGAAATGTCATGTTGGTAACAGCTACTGCAAAACAGTACAGTTAATATCACCCTCTGACCCTGGCGTTTTCCACATGGGGATGGGCTTGGGTGGTTTCCCTGTTACTGCTGCAGCTGCCAATACTGTACATATCGCCCGCCCCCCATGCCACTGGAGGCCTTTTCTTGAGGCTTTTTAAAAGTTGGCAAGTGATATAGCTCTAATGTTCTAACAATCTATTAGGTTCTCTGAATTCCCAGCTTTCTTTCTTTCTTTTTTAAAAAGTAAGTCTTGACCATCTTTTCTTGCAGATATATAAGGGGAAATAATTTTTTAATGAAAGCTGGGAATTTAGAGAACTTGATAGGGTACTGTTATAAGACTACAACAATTTTGGGGGGAAAGGATCTCTGACAGCAGGAGGGAAAGGGTGCCAAGGGGTACTGAAGCAGAAAGAATGTGCCGATGTGGGTGGTAGTAGGAAGATCCTGATTCTCCTGTTCAAATGGATGCTGCCATGACTTTGCTGCAAACTTTCCCCAAAATTATAGCAATGTAGGTTTGGTAAGGATCACAAGAAATAAGGATAAACCCAGGAGATGCATGAAAGTCTCATGATGCAGTAGGGAAGAAGGAGAAAACCCGTTTCCCAATAGAGTTGAAGCAAACAACTCATGTGTGACAAAAGGAATGCTGCTAAGAGAAACCAAGCTGCATATGACAATAGCTAACATCTTGCCTTAAGTATGACCCTTCCCCATCATCTATACAGCAGTAGCTGTGGCAAATGTGTTTGTATGTAGGGGGTCCAGTTTCAAAACAAAAGGAGATCTGCAGACAGGGCTACTCCTTGGCCTACCTGTTACTTACCCACCCCCCAACACAGAGTGTGGCCCCTGTTATCACTTCTCCATTAGCAGAAATTGGATGCTCAAAATAAAACAGGCTAAGTCAGGGGTCCCCATCCTTTTTGAATCTGCAGGCACATTTGGAAATCTGACAGGGCATGGTGGGAGCAGCAACAAAATGGCTGCCACAAGAGGTGGAACCAGCCACAAAATGATTACTACAAACTTAATTCCAGTAACAAAATGTAGATCCTTGTGCTGTAGTGGTAGCCGTTGTCAAAGCAATGTTGTTGTTTTTTTAAAAAATCTGCAAAATCAATCAAATCTCCAATGGCCAATCAAACACCTTGCTGGGCAAAAGCACCCCCTGGTCCCACTCACTTTCTAAAAAGACTTGGTGGGCTCCAGAAAAGATTGTCAGTGGGCACCATGGCACCCACAGGCACAACATTGGGGCCCCCTGGGCTAAGGGGCCATCCCAGGGGACAAACCTTGTGCAAAGGGACACATTAATACACACCTCCCCATGTGCATATTAGCATACACCATCCCACTTTTGCTCTCTAGCCTTCACTTTATTGGTGACTGGGAGAAAAGCCACAAAAGCTGATCAAAGTCAGTACAAATACAATAAATTGCAGATAAACACACAAAACATAAATACATGAAGTACACAAAGTAAAACTTTTAAAGTTTTTTCTCTTTCTTGTAAATACCAAATAATGATACAAAGAAGTTGATGACATATACTTCATAACAGGATTCATTTGGTGATTGACTAAAGTGAATAAATACTGGCTACAGCAAAAACAAGGCAGACTCTCATGATAAAAGGTATCATCTCAAGCATTCCTGCCCCCAAGGAACGGTCATAAAACATGCAATTTGAAACATGTTTTATTAGCATTAGAATAAAGAACATGAGAAGAAAGAAAATAGTATTACAGTTCTTACTTTGGCACACCTTTAGAAATAAGTCAGATTAACATATAGCATGATGTTTCCTGAGTGGATGAATAATATGCATTTACATGTCATCCTGTATGCTTCTTTCCCACATGCATATCATTATTAAGATACAATTTTTAAGCAGGCAGTATGTCATTAGAACATGTGCATGTACAGGAACAATGAGACTTATTAAAAACATAGTTAAGGGGCAGTGATTGTTGGAATATAAATGGACACTCTAACATACAATGGAGATCACTGGTGAAAGTAACAATAAATGGAAGAAGTTAAATATTCACTTCCTGAGCTGTTCAGCAAGGGCCTAATAAAAGGACCTTTAAAACAAAGGACTCGGCATTTTAATTTTCTTTTTGCAGGTATCTATATCAAAAGGGACGAACAGTCAACTGCTGACTAGTGATCAACCGACAGTATCAGCTTGGAGCAGTATTATTTGCTACATGGCCGGCATATCACACTATACCTGTGAACACCACTGACGACATTTGTAGGGGAGATTAACGATATGGCACACCAATCTTGATCTCACTACATCCTGCCTCTGTTAACATAAGGTAGATCAGTGACTCGGTATACTAATTCTGACCGTTGCCTATCTTGTCCATGCAGGTTTCTTAGGGAATAATTATCATAACCAACAGTTACAACTGCGCCCACCGTAAAGGAACAGTTCCAAAACGCTTGAGAGAAGGCAGATTGCACAGATGCACATTAACAGCATTGAGTGAATAAGACAGGTTATAAGGATTCTAAGCTTTGATTAACCAGTAACGCCTCATATTTAAGAGGCATCAACTTGATCACAATAAAATGGTACTTGCACTATTTTGGATACTTTTAGTGCCCCATTCTAAAGAAGCCACTTGACTGATTAAACTGGGACAGACTGTGCAGCAGCACTGGCTGGTTGCAAGTACACAGGGAGATACCAACAGCATCTAGCTAGACTTAAATCTACATTACAGTAGTGTCACAACAGACATTCTTACCTAATTTGCTATGCAATAATATAGACACTTTCCTAAAGCTAGCAATAATTAAAGATAGAAGAGATAGCGTGACTTTTGGAAGCAGCTAAGCAACTTCAGATTTATCACTTTACAATTCGAAGCCATCCCTTTTCTTCAAGAACATGCATTTTTTCTCTCTCCCTGAATTTAATTTTTTAAAATCTCCTGTTAAATATAAATGTAACAGGCTGGGAAAGGTGGGGGTTACCCTGACCAGCTGCAAGAAGCATAACTTTATGGAAACTACGCATATTAAGAGCAAGAGTCTAGTCTAGTGGCTAACAAGGTTTCCAGGGTATGATATTCTGAATAAAAGCGTATTATTTTTTCCAAAAAAAAAAAAAGATTTCCAGGGTGTAAGTTTTTGAGACCCAAAGCTTCCTTCACCAGATGCATTTCAAGCTTGATCTAACTTAAACCAAGCCAACATTCAAACCTTAGAGAAAACCCAGGTAAGATAGCACTTTTATCCAGGATCGCCTCCAATTTTTTTTCAAACTGTTAACTGCTGCAGGGGCTTCCAGCTCAGCTCAGTTCCAAAGTCTAGTAGGCAAACCCTTTGCAGATTTTAGATTCTCCCCATAGCCTCCTATTTACCCTACAGCAGAGGTCCCCAACCTACTGGCACATTGGAGCCACATTATTGTGCCCAAAACCTAAAGAGGGACACACTGCAAATCAAAATGTAACAAAATTATTAACCTACCTATTTAGGTCAAAAGTAAACATTCAAAGGTCTATGAAGAAATGTTAACTTGAATGCACTTATTTTGGAACAACATATTACTGCGGAATCCTTTTTATCTAGCTACATAACCTTACCTAGTCAGTGTGATTTTTATGGCTTGTTTTCTGTTAGCCAAGGCATTAATGTCCCAGTCAAGGTTTGTGACAGATAACCTTAAAATGTCGTGTAAATGTTCATCTGTAAGTCTTGGCCTACACTTGGATTTCACACTTTTCGTCTTGGAAAAAGTTTGTTCACAGATGTATGTGGTGTTAAAGACTGTAAACATGCCTGCAGCAAATTTCTTTAGGTTAATAAATATACCAGGTAGACCAGAATAGAAATCTATTTTCTTTGTAAATGTCTCTAAGATGATCACTGGCTTGCAAAACAATTCGTTCCATCTGAAAAAAGTTACTTGCATTTTCTGGTGCGAATTCAAATGGATTCTGAAACACTCTTATTTCCTTCTGTGCTTATGACAATCAGTGAATCTGTTCTGGAATTCCATCTGCAGTAGGTTCAGTGCTTTTTGATGTGTCTTTCAACATTGAACTGTAAATTCCCATCCTTCTCAAATTTTAGTCCATTTCAGTACGAGAAGTTTGAAAAGTTACCTTCACTAATTTGCTTCACAAAAATGTTTAATTTTGCTTCAAAAGTTTTCAATTCAGAGTACATGTCACACGCAAGATTTCCTTTTCCCTGCAATGTTAGATTCAATGTGTTCAGAAGCTCTGTGATAAGAAAGCCAAATCAAAAATCCATCCAGGGTCAGAAAGTACTACTTGACTTTTTCCTTTCTCCCTGAGAAAGGCCTCAGCTTCATGACTGAAAAAGTTTTGAGGACTTTGTCCCAGCTAAACCACTTGACTTCTGCATGGTCCAATACATCTCCATATTCAGCATCTATCTCTGAAAATTCTGAAACTGACGATGAATAAGACCAGGGGTCCTCAAACTTTTTAAACAAGGGGCCAGTTCACTGTCCCTCAGACCGTTGGAGGGCCGGACTATGGAACTGAGCAGTCCCCAGAGAATCCTGTCACAATCAGGGCCGGCTCGAGGTGCATCTGCGTCCTAGGCGGGCGCAGATGCCAACCTCCCAGCGGGGCCTGGAGTCCCGCACTGGTCGCCTCCTCCTCTTCCACCCGAGGGGGAGGGTGAGCTGCGCCGCCGCTGCCACCGCCTCCTGCACCCCCCATGACCACAGATTTTGCCTTCGCACCCCCACCCACACCCACTGTCGCCGCTGCTTCTCTCTCTCTCTCACCGGCTGGCTGGCTGGCCGGCTCTCGCACAGCGCCCAGTTTAGGAAGCAGACTGGGTTTTTTTCACTCACAAACTTTCCTGTCCCGGGGCACTTCTTCGGCTCCACCAAAATGGAAGAAACGCCTTGCAGAAAACTTTGTTGGCCTTAAAGGGGCCGCCCCCGGACTCGGACTTTGCCGGCAAAGCAGAGGCGACCAGCGGCTGCTCCGAGTCCTTCTCCAGCTCTGGAGCGCCGCACGAGGTCTAGCCTTGGGGCCTGGGCCAGCTGGCTGCCACCTCCGGCTCCTCCATCACCCAACAGGGGAGGGGGAGGGCAGGCGACCTGCGCCGCCGCCGCCTCCTCCTGCGCCCTGGCCAGCTGGCCAGGCATTCTCCGCCAGCGGCGGCGACTCCATGTGCACTGGCCGCTGCCTCCTCCACCACCTGAGGGGGGGAGGGGGGGCGAGTTGTGTTGGGTATTCTGCGCCGCCGCCATGCCGCTGAGAGGGAGGGGGGAGGGCGGGCTATCTGCGGGGCACAGGAGGGGGGGCTCCTGGAGATTCGGGGCGGGGCCGTGGGAGTGGCCGCCCCCCGCCAGGCCCCGCTCTCCGGGTCTTCGCACCTCCCCGCCCGCCCGCAGAAGCAAGAGCCCCGCGCGCGCCCCCTGGGGGCGTGTCCCCCGCGCACACCCGGCGGGCCGTATAAATGTCCTCGGCGGGCCGCATGTGGCCCGCGGGCCGTAGTTTGAGGACCCCTGAATAAGACCATAATGCCTGATATAATTAATGCTGGATACAATACGTATCACACTTTCCTACAGAAGAATCTTACTACACAAGGCTTGCTAATGACTGATGCAGTGATATTGGATGGGAAGTCTCTTCACTGATTCCTGCAACTACACCTGTTTTACTTCCCTCCATATTTCTTGCACCATCAGTTGTGACGGTTTTCAATTCATCCCAACTCAGATCAAGATTTTCTACTGATTTAAACACCTTCAAGAATATGTTTTCTGCCATTGTAGTGCCTTTCAAAATCTGCAGTGCACACAACTCTTCTGTAATTCTGAAGTTGGAATTTTTATTCCCTTGATAAAAATTAATAGCTGAGCAGTGTCTATAATGTCATTGCTCTCATCTAACACCAAAGGGGGGGGAATCAAAACTTTTTGCCTTGACAATCAGTGACATATGCAGCTCTTCTTCTAATTCTTCAACACACCTGGTGATTGTAGATGCAGATAAACTGATGCAAGTAACACAAGATACCGTATCAGGGCACATTTCCTCCATTACTTTAACCATGTCCTTTTTAACAAATTCACCATTGGTGAATGGTCTACCACTCTCACAATACGTTTAGCAACATGATAACTGGCCCTCACAGTAGACAGGTTCTCCTCAACATGCTTTCTAAAACTATTTTTCTGCAAAGACATTGATTTTTAAGGGACTTTATCTTGTTTCCTTGCACCTCTCCTTGATATATTGAGTAGTTCTTGAGACAGGATTCAAAGTGCCTTTTAACACTGTAGACTTTTAATACTGAGACAGCTGCAAGACATATCAGGCAAACTGCTTTATCCTTATTTAAAACAAAGAAGTACTCAGTAGCCCATTTGTCATGAAATACACGGTGCTCTTGGCCTTTTGGCTAAGATCAAGTGTAGTACATGGTGCTCATATGCAATTTTTCATGTCTTTGAAACAGCACTTTCTTTTGCAGACATCTTCTTGCAGAATTTTTAGCAGAGCAGCAGTGGCAGAGCTTTAATATAACCCTTGAATAAATAAAAATATAAGAAGTATAGTTTTAGGGGCCTAACTCTTCCGTTTGCCATCAAATCCACCCCACTCAAGTTCCTATTAGCTGGGGATTTTGATTTCAATCATGGCAAAGAAGAGAAGAGACCCCTGCCTCGCTATCTACTACAGTTCTCAGGAGTACTGGGCCATATGCACAGGAAAGGAAGAATCTTTTTTTTTAAATGGATTATGAATCTGACATACCAGATGGCAGAGTTGCAATCCTAAGTACACTGAATAGGAGAGTTATTTCTTAATAAACATTCTGCTAATACTTTAAAAATTGGGGGCCCTACAAAAAAGGGCAGATAGACAGAAAAGAGCAAATGAAAGGGCAGCCTCCCACCTGGAGCAGAGGATATCCACTAAGTTCAAATTATATGGAAGGGTACACAGACACATCACTGCCTGCAAGCCAAGCCTCAATCATGACAAGCAAAATGGCAGCTGGGGGAAGGGGAACTCACTTGGAGGAAGATGTGGGAAGGGGAATCCCATAAGGTCCCTTCTAAGAGAGTGCTCCCTCCCTCTCAACCCAAGGGGCCACTCACTGGCTCCTACAATCACAGATGAATGAGAAGACTCCTAACTGGAGTGGGCAGGGGAGGAGAGGCAGACGCAAGGAAGGCACCAAGACAAAGCAACCAGAACTTGTTGAGGAAGGAGGAACGCTCTTGCTTGCAGCAGCAAACTCATTAGTAACCTTGGAGGCACCTGGAGAAGCCTTGATGGGTGGAGCCTCTAGAAATGTTCGGTATGCAGAACACTTTGCATGCTTTCTTTTTGCAAAAATACCAGCCCTTTTGCTGTCTCTTTCTCACTTTTTTTTGCAGGCCAGACATCTCCTGTACCCATTCACACAGCTGCTTTATCTACCTTACACACATATATAACCTTCAACATGGTAATGCATGGAGAGGGGGAGTGAAAAGGCTGAGTGGTAGGGGTACCTGAGCTTTTCTGGCTAGCAAAGCATTCAGAATGGCCAAAACGCTAGCAGGGAGGATAAGACCAAGAGGGGGCTGACAGAAGGAACTGTGAAGACCAGAAGAAACAATGTGGCTATTGTGTTTTTTTGCAAGAAAGTGATAGGAAGAACAGCAGTTAGATGGTGCCTCTTGAGGCAGGAAGAACAGTACGGAGTCTGTGGGGAAATGCCTTGAGAGTGATAGCAGCAAACAAGCAGGTTGGAGGGCCACAGAGAAAGAGGTCATGGGCCGCAAGCAGCCTGCAGGTTGGGTACCCCTGCTCTACAGGAAAGAAACTTGCAGGCACTAGGTTGGTTTCAAGTAAGTGTGATGGTCTCTCCTCCCCAGACTGTTTGTTCTTCTTTTTTGCCATCAAATTACAGCTGACTCATGGTGACCCCACAGGGTTTTCAAGGCAAAAGACAAAGAGAGGTTGTTTGCCATTGCCTGCCTGGGCATCCCTGCTTAGCTTTTGAGATTGGGCTAGCCTAGGCGATCCAGATTTGGGCCCCAGGCTACTAGTAAAAAACATGGGACCTTCATGAAGACACAAAATGCTGGGAACCAAGGCTGATACCTCTACACTTTAAGCAGCAGAGAATGAATGTGTTTTGGGGGGTGGGGGTGGGGAGTGGTGGTCAGGGATGATAAACATTTCTCTACAAATCCTCTCGCTGCTTTTCTACAGCCCCACCTACTTTACCGCAGTCAGGGTTCCGAACTCCCATCCTTGCCCTGTCTAATGTGGAAGAGATGTTTGGGATGGTATGCTGTGCCCACACATATAACTTTTCCAGGGTGGATAAAAATCAATGCTTTTTAAAACAAAACTTAAAAATCAGATTTTCAAATTTTAAATTGGATTTTTAAAATTTAAATTTGATTTTTTAATAAAATGCTTTTTGAAGAAAAATATAGCTAAAGATAGTTTCCTATTTAAGATAACACTATATTCCAAAGGTTATTCATCATGAAACAAGGATTAGTTTTTAATTATGTAGCATGAGACTGTATATTCATGTAATGATTACATTTTTTAGCAAATGAATTCCATTAATCCATTCACAAGGTCATTGTCTTCCAGAGGTTTATGTAAGGTTATTGGGCAGTTTTTCTGTCTAGAAGATATTATCATAGATGCTTGATTTTACTCTTCTCAAAACTGTGAATTTGTGTCTGCAGAGATCACATACCTCTTCTTCACGGCAAAAATGTTATAAAATAAACATACAGAGTTGCAAAAAAGACCTTAATCCCATTGTTCCTTTGCAAATCTATGTACACAGAATCAACCCCTTACCTCCTAAATGCTAAGTTTAAAAAATAAAATAAAAATCAATGAATAGAAATCTGTGCAAGAAGTGAAGTGTGAGAAGGGAGGGGCAAGCAGTAAAAATGACAGTGAAACCTTTTGAGGAGAATTCTCCACAAGTCTTTGGATTAGGGACGCACACAAACCAAGGAACAATCTGTGATTTCAGAATGAAGTAGACCAGTTTGTGGTTTGTTTCAAGCAGGTTCATTCGGTCATGTCGTTCCTGGACCCAAAAATTAACCACTTTTTCCATGGAAGTCCGTTTGGTTCATTAGAGCAGTTCATTCTCCAAATAGCCTGGCACCGATTCAATCAATTCCTAGGCGACGCTGGGGATGGACTTCTGGAAAGCCCTAGAAACACCCATAACAATTGTCCACAGCTTGATTGACAGCTCTGAGAGCCAATCACAGAGCTCCCATTCTGCTTTATGGGAGCAGATTGTGTGTGTGTGTTTGTGTGTATATATACACATACCACATCCTGACTCAGCTACTTTCACTTTGCAACAGGAAGAGAGAGTAATTAGTCATTGTGTGAGAGCAAGTTAGGAAGAATTGTTTGCTGCGTGGCTGATTTAAGGGGAGGCTAGAGCTGAGCTTTCCTGGGGGCACCTGCTTTGGGGGGCTGTAACTCAGAGGTCCAAAAGCCAATATTCACCAAACTTGGGGGATGGTTGGAGGAGAACCTGCTGAAGACTTCCTGTGAGCAATGCTCCCTTTAAGCTGTGGAGTCTTGTGAGCAAAAATCCTACTTTGTAAGCTACTGGCATTAAAATTGTGAGTGAGCAATTTGGCTACTGCATAAATTAGTTTGCTCTGGAGCCATCTTTCCTGAGCTAAGACAAAAAATGTGAGAGCCAGAGGCTAAAAAACTGTGAGCTAGCTCACCCTAACTCAGCTTAGAGGGAACACTGCCTGTGCGTTTGGCATCTCTAATTTGCAAGGGGGCTGTTCTACCACCTCCCAAACTCATGAACCAAACTAACCACAAACTGATTTGGGAAACAGGAAAAGTTTGCGAAAGTTCGTGATGTGTGTAATCGAATGAACCACAAACCACCATTTTCCCGGTTCATGCCCATTCCTTAGGTTTATCATATTATTCTTTCCCGGGAGGAGAAAACCTATAATGGTAGCAGGCCATAAAGGAGACCCAGTTTGGGAATATTTTAATGACGTTCCTCTACATATGTGTAAGGCAGACATGCGTGCAAAACGCAAACCCTGCAACAAAGAAATGCAAGGCCTGGTGGCCCGAATGAAACAACAACATGAGAATGAAACAACATCATGCTGTGATGAAGATGAGAAAAGGAACATGTTTGAACAGGCAGGATCCTCAGATTGATAAATGTTTTGATTTCATCGTATTTGTTAAAGACTGCCTTGAGGAACTGTCATGTTTGAGAGAAATTATATTTGTTATTCTTATTACTGCATGTAACTGTCATTTTGATATAGTTGTTAAGCAGAAATAAAGAGATGAAACAAACAAATATTCCCTTTTTGGGCAGTACCGAGTGGCAGTGAATACAATGAGTAATACTACATAAGCAGAAATGGTATAAATAATAAAATAACAGCATTTACTTTTTTTGTCTAGGGGAGTCCATCATCAACATAAAGGATTCCGGAAAATATCCACCTTCCAGATCACCACCCTCCAGTTTCAGAGTTATCTGTCCAGAGTACTACCCAGTTTGTTTATGCAACGAACTCTTCTTTCTGTCTGACTGAACACCCACACTTCATTAATATGGTTCAGTCACTGAGACCAGGATACAGTCCACCCAGCAGAGCAGATGTTGCAGGGAAACTGCTAGATAAAGTAGATGACAGAGAAATGGAACGATGTGCAACAGCTCTAGAGGGCAAAATTGTTAACCTAAATCTTGATGGGCAGAATAATGTCCACAATGATCCTTCTGTTGTGTGTGCTTGTATAACAACAGAAGAAGGGAATGTCTTCCTTGTACAGACAATTGATATATCAGGAAATGCACACACAGCAGAACACTTTCAAGACCTGGCAGCAAAAGCTATAGTAACATGTGAACAAAAATTCAAATGTCTAGTACACAGCTTGGTCACAAACAATGCTGCAAAGGTATCTGAGATGAGGAGAAATGTACAAGACCAGGAAGGGAATACAAAGCTCGTAACATATGGTTACAGTGCTCATTAGCTGCACCGCCTAGCCAAAGACTTCAGTGTTCCAGAAATCAAGACGAATGCCTTTGAAATTTCTAAATACTTCTGTAACAATCATTTTGCTGCAGCAGATCTGAAAAGAATGGGTGGAACCGAGCGAATGCTCCCACAAGATGTTAGATGGAACTCTGTGGCGGACTGTTTTGAGCAATATATCAAGAACTGGCCTATTCTGATGACAGTTTGTGAACAGAATAGACAGAAAATTGATGGCACTGTCACAGCCAAAATCCTCAACATTGGGTTTAAGAGAAATGTTGAACATATGCTGAGCATTCTGAAATCCATTGCTGAAGCATTAAACAAAATACAGAAAAATGGCTGTTTAATTGTGGATGCTGTTGAAATTTGGAAGGAACTGAGTGAACACATGAAAACACAACTACACACTGAAAGAATTAAATTACAAGCAAATGAAAAATGAATAGGACAAGCACTGTCCGCCAGCTCATTTTTTCGCCAACATTGTCAATATCCAATACCAGGGTCAAACCTTAAGTGCTGAGGAAGAGGAGTTAGCTATGACATGGGTATCCAGCAATCCTCCATCTGTAATGCCAGCTATAATAAATGTCAGAGCTAAGGGGGATAAAAATACAATCTTATCTAGACACACATTCATACAATAATATACAAATTCTTTAAAAACCCTTTGTATAAAAACCAGATGTGGTATCTTCTATAGATGTAATTTAGTTACAGGTATGTAAAATGGGCCATCCCAATGCCAATATGTATTCTGGTAATCAGGGTATCTAAGATATGAATGTGTGTCTCTCCATCCATTCAAGAATCCAGCAATCCTCCATCTGTAATGCCAGCTATAATAAATGTGAGAGCTAAGGGGGAACCATTCAAGAAGTATATGTTTGCTGACAATGTTTTAAAGAAAGTCATACCAGTGAACTGGTGGAAGTCACTTAAGCACTTGGATTTAGAGACTGTTGAAGTAATGATTTCACTTTTAACAGCAGTAGCTTCTTCTGCTGGCACAGAAAGAATACTCTTCTTCTTTGGACTCATCTTTACACTATCTCCCAGAGGTCTTGTGTGTTTGTGTGGATACTTATTTCTGTCAACAGAGGGCTCACTTTCCCCCAACAGCTTTTTCTACAGACTCAAGGGCCTTCCTGGGTCTGCAGAAAAATCCAAAAGTGAGAAAAACCCTCAGGGAAGGTCAAATCCCCCCCCCATTTTTTGAAATGGCCTCTGCAGGGATCTAACTCCAAGCATCAATGGTGAGATAGTAGAACGTGGGGGGGGGGGCTCTATCAGTAAAAGGGTGGGGGAAGGGCCCTTTCCAGGCCTCTTTTGGCCTTTGAGGGAAGGAGGGAGCCTTGGGGCCAGGCCCGACAAGGGTTGCCAGTGCCAGGCTGGGGAATTCCTAGAGGTTTTGTGGTAGACTCTCTGGAGGGCAGGGTTTGGGGAAGGGAGAGGCCTTGGCTGGGTATAATGCCACAGAGTCCACCCTTCAAAGCAGCCATTTTCTACAGGGAGACAGATCACTGCTGTCTAGAGTTCACTCTCCTGGCCCCACTTGGAGGTTGCCAACCCTAGGCCTGGCAGCAATCTAGGGTTGCCAGGTCCCCCCCGGGCACTGGCAGGGATGGGGGAAGGTTGCCAGATCCAGGCTGGGAAACTCCTAGAGATTTGAGGGTGGACCCTGGGGAGGACAAGGACCTCAGTGGGGTACAATGCTCTAGAATCCACCCTTCAAAGCATCCATTTTCTCCAGGGGAAGTTATCTCAGTAGTCTGGAGCTGAGCAGGAATTCCAGGGGATCCCCAGATCCCACCTGGAGGCTGACATCCCTAGGCAGCACCCTCTGGATGTCTTGATACCACCTGATTTGCATGACTCAACTAGGCACAGTTGCTTGCTGCTGTTCATCAGCAGCCACCCTATGAAAGCCAGTGTGGTGCAGCAGTTAGAGCTTCAGAATAGGGTCTGCAAGACCCAGATTCAGATTCCCATCTTGCGGTGGAAGCTGACTGGGTAATTTTGGACCAGTCACATACTTTCAGCCTAACCAACCTCACAGGGTTGTTGCACAGATAAAAAGGAGGCGAGAATAATGTAAGCTGCTTTGGTCCTCACTATGGAGAAAGACTAATTTTCCTAGGTAGAGGCTTGGGGGGGGGGAGAGATGGAAAGCTGAGGACAGATAAAGGCAGATAAAGGTAGGTTGGCTGTTGGGTGGGAAGGAAATAGGGCTGCCAACTCTAGGTTGAGAAATTCCTGTACATTTGAGGGGTGGAGCCTGGGGAGGGTGAGGTTTGGGGAGGGGAGGTAACTTCACTCCGGTATAATGCCACAGACTCCACCCTCTAAACCAGCCATTTCCTCCATGAGAACTACCATTGCCAGCCTCTGGGTGAGGGTTGGAGATCACCCAGAATTACAACTGTTGTCCAAGTGACAGAGATCAGTTCCCCGAATAAAATGGCTGCTTTGGAGAGCTGAGTCTATGGCATTATACCCTGCTGAGGCTGCTTCCCTCCCCAAGCCTCACTGTCCCAAGGCTCCACCCCCAGAAGGGAGAAAGAGTGTGAGACAGGTAGGGGTAGAGGGGAAGAAGCAAAGGTGTGAGGAATGGGATGACCACCCCACAAGTTTCTTGCAGATCTCCACTTCTTCATTCTAAATTGAGAAATTGTTTGGGACCCAATAAAGCAGGAAAGCTTGTTTTTCTTTTCCAGATTATGAACAAAGAAGAAGGTGAAGATGAGTGAGCTACAGAGGACAGTATTTTAAGTTTTTCATGCATGGAGTGGACTGATGGTCTAAGTTTTTTTAAAAAAACAGATATTCTGTTTAGTTAACAAACATGGATGTTTAAGTAAATACAATAATACATACACTATAATGTTATTGCTTTAGTTAAATAAAGCTATTCAAATTGATATTAAGGTAATGATTATTTTTCTCCTTACAATAAAGTACGGCAGAAAAGTTGTCCAAATATAAATGATTAACCTATTAAACTGGAGACAGTTCATCTTGCAATAATTTCTTCATTATCCAGGCCTTTTTTTCTGAGGGAACACACTGGAATGGATTTCCAGAACACTCTGACAAAATTCTTTTATAATGTTTAAAAGTTCATTAGTATACCGATTGAAACTTTCATTTCCCTCGAGAGCTCCAGCACCTCTTTTTTTTTTAAAAAAAGCTCTGTAATTATCTATGATGCATTTCTAATAGTATAACCAAATCAGTAATTTGATATAACTGTAAAACTAATCTAAAAAGTTATTCTAAAAATGAAAACTTATAACAGCAAGAATGACTCTATATGTAGAAAACTCTGATTTAAATCTAGTCTTACTGATTAGTTATTTAAATCATTATTTAAATCAAAATGTAAATCAAATCCACCCAGTTTTTCACCTAATACCCCTTTTCACCAAATCCCTTTACCTCTTTGCAGGTGAAAACTGGCGGCTTGAAGCAATGTGTGAAATGGTCTTTATTTTTTTAAGTTTCACTTTTTAACCAGTATCTAACTTGTGAATGTATTCAATTATGCTTGCAAGTATACTGATCAGAGAGGTAGGGCCGGCTGATACTCCTTGCTGAATGTAAAACTGGCAGCCAGCCAGCGTTTGAGGATATGCAATATATGAAATAGCCTAAAATTATATCTTTTCAGCAGTCTTACAAAAGGCAAAAACCACATTGCAGCTTAGTATTTAGTCACAAAAGACAAATTATACAAGACACAACCTCACACTAAGAGTGGCAGAGACAACCTCTTTAAAAGCAAACATGTGGCACTCCAATTCTAATTGAGATGGTGGGGGAGGGGCGGTAAATAGAGGTCATTTTTTAAGTCATTTCGCATCAAGAAACAGCAAACAGAGCGTGGGAAAGGAAGGCTTTAAGGCTTTGCAGTCCATTTGCTCTTTTAAAGGGGGGTGGGTGGGATTCTTGAAAGCCCATTCAGGAAACTATCAGTGAGGCAGTTTGACCTTCAGTCACAGCCTGGTGGCTGATAATCTTGAGCTAAATATGCTCAGTGAGGTTCATGTAACAGATTTAGCAAACACTCCCAACCAAAAGATTAGAACAGGTCGTCCCGTCCTCCCCAAATATTGCGAACTGAACTTTC
Organism: Gekko gecko; assembly: GCA_029375565.1. Classification (NCBI taxonomy): domain Eukaryota; kingdom Metazoa; phylum Chordata; class Lepidosauria; order Squamata; family Gekkonidae; genus Gekko; species Gekko gecko. Next base: position 69,603,844 of record JAPDNY010000003.1, on the reverse strand, counting down.
ATGTAGTCAGATCCAGGTAGTCATCTGTGTTGGTCTGAAGCACAGAAAAAAATTAGAGTCCAGTGGGGCACCTTTAAGCCCAACAAAGGTTTATTCAAGGTATGAGCTTTCCTGTGCCAAAGCACACTTTTTCAAATACAGTGGAATGGGATGTAAGGTTCAAACTTACAGATTCACAACAGAAACAGAAACTACTTCACACAATGAATGCATAATTTACCCCCCTGGACAGCAAATTCCACATGTTATGATGACACTAGCTTAGGAGACTGTAAAAGGAACTCCGACAGACTCAAGGAGGCTTGGTCTAACAAGAGCCACCCATGACACTGATACTAAATCTCTGTGTTTGGAAGCAATGAACCTCTGAATATCAATCGGTGTGGGGCACACAACTGGGGAAGGTTGGTACCCTCATGCCCTGCTTGTGGGCATCACAGATTTCCTGACTAGCCATTCTGGGAAACAGTAGAAAAGTTGAACTCTTGATCCCTGGCAGAAAGGTTCTCCTTTTGTAACATCTCCATGCAAATGGAGCGGACAGGAGTACACGGCCAGTGCAAATATAGGGCTAGTTTAAAGCCAAGCTTTAAACTTTAAGTCAGGGATAGGATCAAACCTAGTAACGGTGTCCAATATATACACTATATATAATACTTCTGAAGTATTTATTTTGAAATAAATACCTTCTGAATGAACCCAAGCAATGATAACACATGCCAATGCACGGTATTAACTGGCTGATATATTAGTTTGGGTTTTTTAATGGCAACTTGTTCAAGAAGGGCACATCACGCTACATACATGTTGAGGAGACTCTTCCAATTTTTAAAAATCCCATACATTACTCTGGAAGACAGAAACATGCCCTCTGCCTTTTATATGTTTGGAGTTTGACTTATTTGCCACATCCCAGGACCGTCACCACATACTCACTGTACTGGCACCTGAACAGAAGATTTGCTAATTCTGAAACAATGTCTCAGAGCACCAATTCTATTTACAGTCTACTTTAAGTAGCATTATGGATTGCCTTGATGCACTTAAGATACACCAACTTCTGAATGACTTCTGTTCTGATATGACTGAGAAGGTGGCCAAGTTTCTCCGCTCCGCCTTAAAGCTGCGCCAAAGGAACCCAGAGACATAGTATTTTCATAGGTGTGTTTTTAATCTGCTCCTAAATTGTACAGTCTAGAGACATAGTATTTTCATAGGTGTGTTTTTGATCTGCTGCTAAATTGTACAGTCTAGAGACTTAGTATTTTTATAGGTGTGTTTTTAATCTGCTCTTAAATTGTATAATCTCTATCGACAATTTATGCCAATAAAGGCTAACTTGAACTATATGAAGAGATGTATTTGACAATGGCAAAGCTGAACTTTTAATACTTCTTTACCTTCCCCTTCCACTGAGTTGCAGCACAATGCTACATCTCTTTTCTTTTCAAATAGCTGTCATGTTGCAGCCCCTATTTTTCTTTCCCAGTTAGGAGCTGTAGATTCATGATAGCCAGAAGAATGACAGATAACATGGAAACACCACAAGCCAAAGCAGGTTTAAAACGAAGAAACAAGAGAAGACCATACCTACGATACCCCACCCATAACTAGTTTAGCATAATCAATAGTCTCTGTATTTCTTCCAGATTGGATCTGAATTGTACATAATCACATTTAGCACTGTACTTTCTGTATTTTATAATCCTTGGCCCTGCTGCTTGCTTGGTTGCCCCTCCCCCACCTCCTCTACAAAATGAATGTAGTGATAATTCACTCACAGTGTCTGAAGACCGTAGTCCACAAAAGCTTACACTGGGGAGAAAAGTCCTCAACGTTTTTAAGGTGCCCCAAGTCTTTTTTTGCAACAGATTAGCACAGCCACCCCTCTTAAGAGATTGCATCAGATACTATGGCTGATTTCTTCATTAACCTACTGTCCTGAGACAGTATTACATTCTGAACTACAAAAGTAATTCCAAAGTCCAGAGATAAACAATTATTCAGTCACATTACGCAAGTAGATCCACCGTACAATGCACACCCTGGCCAACAACTACAACACCAGCGAGACACATTGAGCAATACCAGAATTATCAAATTTCATGAGAAAACTTACTTCCACACAGTGTCTCTTAAGAAAGTAGTGTTACACAAGGTTTACACATGCTTGCTTTGTGCAGCCTGTTACCTGCAGACTCTGTGCCCCAGCAACTCCCTCTTAGGCTATCATCCAGATTGCCAGGGCGTGAGTTGGAAGACTCAGGTGAACTAAATCACAGCAGCACATAAAGCAGACATGTCCTAGTTTCGCCAGCAGAGTTCAAGATTATCAGCTTTGCAGCAATCTGCCAGTAGCTGGTGTGGGGAGGGGGAAGGAAACAGGGAAGCAAAGGGAACGGGGCCCCAAGAGGTAGCTGCAAGCCAGACAGCTGCTGTTTTAGGATGGGCACCCAGGCTTCGGAATGCAAGTAAGGGCCACTTCCAACCCTGACAATCCTAAGCAAATGCAGGTTTGCCATTCACAGTGGGAAGCCGCAGGCCAACCCTGGCTTCCTAGGGCAGGTGCTTCTTGTGACACACGAGCTTGTTATGTTAAAAAAAAAATGAATCGGAAGTGACTGTAGGGAAACATTTCCCTGTCATCACAGGGCATGAGGGAACGCCAAGCGCTACCCAAGGGGCAAGCAGCGCCCTGCGGGAATAGCCCCGCCACTTGCAAAACTATGCTTGGCAAAGGGGGAACCCTTGGCGCAACCGCTTGCCTGGCAAACGAAGGCCACGAAGGCAGCTGCTACTAGAGTCACCCCCTCCCAAAAAACCCGTTTCTTTTCCCGCTGTGTCCCCCCCCCCATCGTAGCAAAGTGAAGCTTGCAGTCCGGCCCTCCCCCCGCCCCCCGCCCGGGAAAGGAGCAGAGGAGGACCGGGGGGGGGCGCGCACACTGGCAGAAGCCACCCCAGACATTACGCACGACAGAAGAGGAGAGAAGGAGCAGAGCGCGCGAGAGCAGAAGGCAGACCCGGGCGGGGGGGGGGGGCGGCCTTCCCAGCCCTACTCAGGCGGGCGAAAGGCCCCCGGGAGACAGCAAAGGGAGCCCCTCCTGGTTAACTGAGGCGCGACCGTGGCGCCGCCATTGCCCCCTCCCCCCCCGCCGCTCACCCAGCCGTCATGACCACGTTGTAAAGGACCAGGTAGGCCGTCGCCAACGTGCCAGGCCCTTTCCATCGTCGGGAGGCCGCCTGCGGTTGCGGGCTGCTGGCGCCGTAGCCGTTATCTGCCCGACGGCTGCTGGTGCTGCTGGAGGAGGAGGAGGCCGCCGCCATGGCACTTCGCTGGCTTCCCGAGGAGCGAGCGCCGCCGAGGAGGATCCCCACCTCCTTCTCCCTGGCGAACCCGAGTGGCCGCGCCGAGAGGAGGGCGAGGCGGGGAAGGGACAAGGCCACGCCTCGCCGCGACGCGCGCCTCTGAGAGGGCGGCTCGGGCGGTGGCTGATAGGCCGCGGGGCGGTCGGGAGCGGGGCGGCGCCGCGCCCTCCTGGCCGCCTCCTCCGCCTCGGGGAGGGAGAGGCTGTGGCCCGGTCGAAGGCCCCCCCCCCGCGCCGCTCGCACGTGCAGCCTCCCGGCCCGCTGCCAGATTAACCGTGGCGCGGAGGAAGGAAGCGCGTGCTGAGGGCACCAGGGCCGAAGGGGGCACCGCGAAGTTGGGGGGAAGGGGGGGGGAACACCACGAATGACCATTTGTTAAAAAAAACAACGATAAAACTAGTGCAAATTGATCATGGGGCACCCTAGGGTGGTTATCTTCTATTTTTTTGTTGGCGAGGTGCAGTGTCATAGGCTGTGTTTAAAAGTAAAATGCATGCGTTTAAAAGTAAAATGATGGAGCCAAATTCAGTTGTCATGACGGTCATTTCAATGAGGGGGGGCACCAAGATTGGTCAGTGCTTAGGGCACCAGTGAGCCTTAATCCGCCCCTGCTCAGGTCTAGCATATTACTATCCCCCCCATCCTTCCAATTACTTGGGGGGGGGGGGGAGAATGTCCTGCCCCTTTAATAGGGGCTTAATATGCGGAAATAGGCGAAGTTTTCCTGTGGTGTGGAGGTAGGGAGCACCGCCTGGTAAATAACATAATAGAATTAAGCCTATATTAAAGGGACAGGGTTGTTAGGAATATCCTTTGCGGTTTTGCTGCACTCCTCATAAAACACCTGGCAAGGTAGATCAGGCTGCAAAAACGGGATTGGCCATCCGATAATGGGTCTGGGTAAAAGTCGGATCTAGATGATTTTAAAGGGATCCTCCTGAATTCATATGATTTTTACATTGAAACAAAATAAAACCACCATCAATACTGTAGAACACGTCTTGGACTATGGGCAGCACCATAAAAATCATGCATCCACGGATTTGTGGCCGCACAATGCTGAGAAAATGTGGTTTCAATGCACGGATCCGCATGAATTTATATGATTTTTACAACGGAATGAAATTAAACCATCATCATACAGTAGACCATGTCTTAGTCCGGTGGTGGCATGGGCGTGCCAGAGAGGGCATGCAGAGCCCACTCTGTGGGCACACGCGCTGTCACTCGAGCCACAGGAGCACCCATAAGGCAGGGCACTCTGCCTCCGCTCCTCCCCGCTCTGGGCCTCCACTGCCCGCCAGCCTGCTGCCCGCCTGTCTCCCGTCCCAGTCCCAGGGGCCCCTGGGAAGCCCTCCCTGCCCCCCGTCTTTGCAGGGCCGCGCTAAAGCGTGGGCCCCTGGAAAGCCCTCCCTGCCCCCCCCAGTCTTCATAAAGGTAAAGGTAAAGGTTCCCTTGCTCAAAAGCCAGTCGGATCCGACTCTAGGGTTGCAGTGCTCATCTCCATTTCAAAGCCGAAGAGCCAGCGCTGTCAGAAGATGTTTCCGTGGTCATGTGGCCGGCATGACTAAACATCAGGGCGCACGGAACGCTGTTACCTTCCCACCGAAGTGGTACCTATTTATCTACTTGCAATTTCTTGCTTTCGAACTGCTAGGTTGGCAGAAGCTGGAACCAGAGACGGGAGCTCACTCCATCATGCAGCACTCTCGGGTCTCGAACTGCTGAACTACTGACCTTCCACAGCCTGCAGTTCAGCGTCTTAACCACTTGAGCCACCGCAGTCTTCATTGGGCCATGCTAAAGTGGGGGCCCTGGGAAGCCCTCCCCGACCCCCATCTTTGTGCTAAGCGTGTCCCGCCCCCGTAGCAATGCAAAGAGTCCAGTGGCATCTTTAAGACCAATCAAGACTGATTTCCCACAAGCTGCTGCTCCACGCTCCCTCTTCCCTTTGTCCCACTGTACATGCAGATCTGCCCTCAGAGAGAGCTTTTACCTAAATCAGCCTTGGTCTTAAAGATGCCATTGGACTCTTTGCATTGCTACGGGGGAAACACGCAGATCTGCCCTCACAGAGAGCTTTTACCTAAATAAGACTTGGAGCGCTTTGCGCTCCCTCTTCCCTTCATGTCAATTTCACACCATGTGCTGGGCGATGACATTTTGCCCCGCAGCTTCACCCGATTTCCCCAGCCTCTCAATCCTGCCACCGCCCAGCACGTGGTGTGAAGTTGATACGATTGGGGTGAAGGGAAGAGGGAGCACAAAGCAGCAGCTTGTGGGAAATCGGTCCAAGGCTTATTTAGGTAAAAGCTCTCTGTGAGGGCAGATCTGCGTGTTCCCTCCCCCAGCAATGCAAAGAGTCCAATGGCACCTTTAATATATACATCTCCAGGCTATCTTAAAACGCTGGGCTGGTTCTGTGTGTGTGTGAGAAAGATGGAGACCTCCTCCTCCTCTTCTTCTTTACAACCCCTTGGCTTAAATTGTATTTTCAAATGGCCATCCCTATTAGAACTTTACACTTCAGAATCAGTGTGCTTATTAAACCTGTGTACTGGTGATCAGTAACTACATTTGCTAGTGAGGCAACTTATCTCTTTCTCCCCCTGGCTTACCAACCTCGTGTTTTTCTTTTCAGACAAAAGATGTTAATGTATGAGTTGTTTTTTCTAAACTAAAACCTCAGTATTCAGGTTAAATTGCCGTGTTGGCACTTTGCAATACTTAAGTGGGTTTTGGGTTGCAATTTGGGCACTCGGTCTCTAAAAGGTTCGTCATCACTGGTCTAGTCTATTTATCAGAGAGTCTTGTTCCCATTCAGGTAGGTTTTCAAAGGAAGACAGAAGGTTTGTTTCCATCTCTTCTTCAGGCCAGCCTGAGTCTACTGCCGCCTTTTTGGACAGATGGTCAGTATTTGATGATAGTTTGTATTTTGCTGCAGCAGAGGCGCTCATCAGTGACATTAGATTTAATGGAGCCGCTTGGCCCATTATCAGCGGGAGGGTTGCCGAAGTCCCATCTACCATCTTTGATCGACTTACAGCGGCCGTTCTAAGCGATTCAGTTTTCGTCTTTGAGGTTAGTGAAGCTCGTTTCTGAATTGTGGTGTTCCTGAAATGTCTTTATGGTCTGATCACAAAGTTATAACGTTCAGCAGCATGTTTTCACATGCTCGAACGAAAATGCAATAAGAAGCATTCACAGCACAGAGGTCCTGGAAGTCTTTCTAATTTGGAGATAATCAATGGTAGATGGAGCAGATTTTAGGAGGGCTGCTAGATGGCTTTTTGCCCTCTATTTTGTGGACCAATCTATATGATTTCCACGAAAAGAGTGGATGTTCAATACAACACCTTTCGGGTCAAAAACTAGATTTTGAGTGACTTTCTTAGTGACCCCACGATCATTTGAAGAAGCTGGGTGTTTCTTATTAAGTAACCCATTCTTATCAGTGTCAGAGTCATTTCCCTAGAGAGCCCTGAAGGGGAAACAGTAAGTGGCTGCTGATTCATCAAAAAGGGCCACTGCTTTCTTCTACATTAAGTTTATAATTAGTTCAAGCTGGAGAAGAATTTTCTGAACTGTTTTCGCTACCAAGATAGTTTGGTGTCCTAAAGTGTCCCTCTCCATACTGTGCTCAGTTTTGGACCCAGTCTCTGGGCGGAACAATAAATTTGGTTCTTGGGTCTTTTCTTGGGCTGCATTTCGAATAATTTGAACCAAGGAGCAGTCCTCCCTTCATCGTCTCCATCCCTGTTGGCATCCGCCTTAAGACAGGAATATTTATTTTATAATTTTACATGGGCAAAAAAAATCCTCCAATCTAGATTACTTGCTCAGGGGAGGGGACCTGTCTTCCTCATAGGGGTACACCCTTTTTACATCCGTAGTTAAGATGATGATATCCAACAAATTATAAAAAGCAGGGGGGAAAATCTATTGCCTTTTCTATTTTCTCACTGCGAGCTCTCTTCAGAAACGTTTCCTTAAGCAGAATGAAGTTGATTAATTAGCTTCCAATTCTCCCCACCCACCCAGTCTTTTCACACTCTTGACCAGGCTGTCTAAACAGAAAATAAAAGTTTTAAAGACTGACAAGGTCGCTGTCTTAATTAGCCCGCCTGCTGCTTCAAGCACAAGTAGGATGGGAGATGCCGAGCAAAGCAGTAAATTAGTTGAGAAGTTTTCCAAACTTCTGGCAGCTAACAGCCACTCCATCTTGTGCTTGTTATAGCACACAAATCATTATTGATAAAATGGTTGTAAACCGGGTCCTTTTAGAGGTTGTCAGATGATAAAAACCTTTAAAATCCACGGAGCTCCAGGAGTGCGTCTGCTTTGGCCAACAACTGACCGGAAGCCCCACCATGTCTCTCTTGTACATCTGTCTTAAACTTTAGGAATATTTTGCAGAGTATAGTTCGATTTTATCTCTTTGCAGACAGAAACAGAAACAAAGACGCAGTGCTTTTATAGCATGTTCCAGTCTTGAAAATGTTCATAGTTGTGTCTTATTTATGTTAACAGTTTCAAACACTTTTTACCATTCAGTAAGCACTCTCTTTTAGGATTTAGCCATTCCAGCAACATTGTTCCAACTCATAAAAAGGCACAGGGGTCCTGGTTTATTTTCACCTTGCCGTAAGCAGCACCATACTCACAAGTAAGAAATGAAGACAGTAATGTTCACGAATGGGTGGAAGGCTGCTTGGCCAGTTCTTGTGTTCTTTCACATAAGTATGCAGCACCAAATGTGAATTTAGCCCCCCCATGTTTACATACAGCAGTGAATCTTGAATAGTTTCCAAGTTCTCCATTCCAGCACTTTAGAGAAAGGGTAGCTTAAAAAAAATGTGGGATAATTAGATAAATGCTTTGGCTGCTTTAAGTGTGAGGTGTAAATTGTCTTGCATTTTCCTGTGACTGTCATTCAGTTGTCAGAGCGACTTTGCTTATGATGCACATTTTATTTTAAAATAGCTGCCCTTCTGTTTTCTATCCAACCACCTTGCAGATGATGAAAACTATACAGGCACTCAGTGTTCAACCGAGTTATAGACCAGCTCTTACCTTCCAGTGTTCTAGCAAACCAGTATAAATAATCTGGTTTGAGTGGCAAAGTAAATAAAACACGGATGTAATTTTTCCTTATCTTGGCTGCCCCCACAGCTTCCACGGACTGTGTGATCGCGCAAATGCGGGTCAAACTGCTACGGAGCAAAGAGCCTCGCTTCCCCACCCCCTGCGTTATATGGCACGTGTGACCGCAGCCCTTGTGTTGTATGTCCTGACCACTGAAAGAGAAGAAGGGAGCAGGATTTCTGTTCTTTTCTACCTTTGCCATTGTTTTGCTCCAGTTGGCCATTTTCCTGGACAGCTGGGTAGGCATTGAGTTTTCAGGCTCTGGGGTAAATAGTTAGGAAGTTGCTTGAATTTGGGTAGCTGGATGTTCCCACCAACTTTGTACCATTCGGGATCTCCACCACAAATTGTCCAGAGCTGATTTTTGAAGAGGGGATTTAACTGGGCTTCACGAAACTGGGCTTCAGAAACCATACAAAATGTGGTTGGCTTCACAAAATCAGTGCACTAATAACAGGACACTGACTTTCTAAGACAAAGGTACGATGTGCTGATAATAACTACATGCATTAAAGAGGTTAATGAGACAAGTCCATTATAGTAAGGCAGGTAGCAACCAAAGGCAGCTGGGTATCTTTGGGGAGAAGGAAATGTTCAAATGGAATTTCTGTAGCTCATATAGCTTATCTTACCTTGTCTGCCAATGTTGGGAAAGAGAAAAGTGTTGATTTGTAGGTGGGGAAATGCTGCAATATGAGCTAATCAGCTTTCTCATCGTGGCAATACACACGGTGTAACCTGCAGGTGCAGTCATCCTACGTGATTACAGAGTGCCGAAACAATGGAGTTGCTTGATAGGACTTGACAAACTGAAGGTTGTGTTACAGTGCTTTGTGGTATTTGTTTATTGAGAAATTGTGAGTAACTACAGCTGTAGTGTTCTCATATCTTGCAATTCTCATGGTTCAGAAAAAAACAGAAAACATCAGTATATTTTTAAAATTAAGGTATACAAAAAAATACACCCCATCATTTTCTTAACACATTTAAAACATGCGTGAAAATGCTCTGTATGCACTAAATCATACTAAAGCGTTTTCTTATAAGAATCTGTGGCCACTTGACTGTGTTTTACTATAACAAAATTTCTTTATCTGCATAGGAAGGAGAAGACATGCTGGAAACCTCAACCTAGCAAGAAACAGCAAAAGCAGTTATAAAAACCCACAGCAACTGTCAGCGAGCTTCATACATGGACTTCTGAATTGCTGTTTTCAAACAGGCAGATGAGCAAATAATATAGAACACATAAGATTATGCAATATTAACCAATCCAAAGATGATACTGTATAAATCTCTATTAAAGTACACTTATATCCCCCTCTTGAGGAGCTAAAGCTTTGTTGTGTGCGTTCTTCAAAAAGTCAAACGTTAAATTCGAAATTTTTGCAGTTTACATACAAAGTGGGAAAAGCCACACAATTGGAACGATGCGCAGAGAGTACAGTCTTTTGACTATGCATAATGTTTTATGGCCTCTGAACTGCTGCTAATTGTAAAAGAAAAGAAAAGTTGATAATACAGATATGTTAATCAGTAATGGGAAGAGGTTACCTTTCATCACTGACCATGGGTTTTTAATTTTCTGAAGGTGTTAGCCTCACAGATGTTGAGTTAAACTGTCTCCTTGGAAGATGCAGAGAAGCTCAAAATCTAGGCTCCCTTTCCTTGGCTACTCCAGTTTCCAACTAATCATCAGAAGAGATAAATCTATGTAATAGCTAAATAATTACAAACGGGCTTTAAACCTGAGCTGCAATACACAGGCACACAGCCACCCATGTTGCATAACAGTCTGCTGTATAACATAAGCATATTTGAAACAATCCCCTTTTATTTTATTCTCACATGCGAAGTTACAAAGCTTACTCTCCACATTCAAGCTTTGTTTCCCAGGAAAGGGGGGGGAATCAGTAATCGGGTAAAACAGATTAGGGAAGAATTTCATGGCCATTTCTGCCCACAGCAGCTGAGAGGGGGAACAGCAGCCTATATTGTGTTAGCCAGTGATGAGGCAGTCAGGATGTGACAGACCACCAGTGCATCCAGGATTCAGATTCTGCCACATCCAAAATAGTGCACATTTTTTGTAAAAAAGATTTTCAGTTGTTTGCAAAATCCTACATGTGCCAGATAACAGAAAGGCTTTTTCCTATTGCTGCTGCAGGCAAAAATGGACATGAGAACAAGCCCTTTATAAGACTCAATTGATTAAAGTGCAGAAGGGAAGAACCACCGCCGGACTATGGCAAAAAAGGCAGCTGGTTATGGTCCTCAAAGCAGTCAAGCTGGAATGCTTAGTTTGAAGCCAGGTTTGTTTCCTTTAGTCCAATGATAACTATATTCGCTGAAAACCCAGGTACTCTGGTTTAAACCTACAAGTTGTAATGTGCAGAGGGAAAACTAAGAGGAAGAATGCTTTAAATATGAAAATAGCAAGCAGCTGGGGAAAAAAGACTTCACTTGAAAATATGCATGGACATGCTGTTGGGTAGTATGCAAGGTAGGTAATGGCTGCTTGACAAGAGATGTAAATTAGATTCCAAAGACACAATTGGCCAGGAGGATTTTGTGCAAACAACCTAAGGTGCTTATGGTAGCTTATACTCTTTTCAGCGGGACCTTTGCAGGAGATCTTTCTGATGGACTGTGCCCCAATACTCATGCAGTCTCCACTGATTTCATCAGTCTCAGCTAGGGTTGCATAATGCACGGATGTGGAGGATTGCATCCCAAGTGCTGCAAGTTCTCCATGGTTGTCATATTGGTCAACAGAACAATTAGTACAGCTGTTCACTCCCCCTCACCTTATCAGTGAGTTCAGTAAAGAAGTTGTAGACAGGTTAAAATTGTATATTAGGTTTCCATGTTAGGTGTGTTCATGCTTATAGTTTGGGCTCTGCAACTGATGCTTTAACTTAAACTAAATCCAAGCACAATAACCACCTAAAGTGCTTGCTAATTCAAGTTAATGCCCATAAATAAAAACGGTACCAGCTGACTGTGCTGATGAGGACAAACCAAAACCCACGACCTAATGCCACACTGCACGAGCCTTAGAGAAAGTCTTTTACCAGAGGATTTTTCAAATCTCCCAATCAAATTTTCTTTTATTCTTCTTCCTCTTCCTCCTCCTCCTCTTCTTCCTTCCCCATTGTTTCTACCAGAAGTTCTGCAGTGCAGGTGACTTCCCCAAGACTGTTGACTGCCTTGCAGGTGTATTTGGCATCATCATCCCCACAAACTTCTGAAATAGTTAAAGAGCAGTTTCCGTCTTCATCATAGTCTATCTGGAAGTGCCGGGACTCTTTGATAGATTGGTCATCTTTGTACCAAATCACCTCAGGGTCAGGGTAGCCTGGGACAAGAAAAGCAGGTTTTCTAAGTCAATCGACTCAAATAATTTCAGAATGTCCAGCCTTTTTTAATGCAGGTATGCCTACGATGTGTTCATCTATTTGCTCCATAGTAGTCAAATGGAGAGAAGCAGGGGTGGAGGAGAGCCAGTGTGGTGTAGTGGTTAAGAGCAACGGACTCTAATCTGGGGAACTGGGTTTGATTCCCTACTCTTCCACATGAAGCCTGCTGGGTGACCTTGAGCCAGTCACAGTTCTCACAGAACTCCCTCAGCCCCACCTACCTCACAAGGTACCTGCTGTGGGGAAAGGAAGGGAAGGTGATTGTATGCTGCTTTGAGATTCCTTAAGGTAGAGAACAGCAGGGTATAATAACCTCTTTTTCTTCTTCTGTATATGTTATATATGATGGAAAGATGACTGGAAGCAACAGCCAATCATCTTAGAAACATGGAGATATATATATCTTCCCTTACACTGTGGTTGCATGTACATTGCTATGTCATAATGAACAATGCAGGCATCTTTCAGGTGAAATGTGAATTGGCCTTTAGCCATGCATACAGAGCATGGGACAACCTAGGGCTAGAAAACATACCTTGCACTTTGTTCGGTGAAGATATGTACTCAGACCCTCAATCTTCAGCTGTTTTAAAGAATTTATTCATTGTAGGGCATTTATACTTTACCTCCTTTACACTGCACAACTGTAAAATTAGCAGGATAAAACAAGATGTTTTTTTCTTTAATTGTTTTTTTAAACAGTAGCACTATCTCTCCTTATATATATTTGAGTTCTGGCGTCCCTCCTGGACACGCTTCCTCAGCCTTTGGCTCACTGAGATGCCACTCTCACAGTCTCCCAATCCCATGGCTGCGTTGGCTCGCTGTATTGGCTCGGCCCTGGCCACGGAGCTGGCGGGCAGCATTTCGCCCACAGCCTGGAGGGAGCCAGTGAAGGGGATGGACGTTCCACTGAGAGAGCGGCAACACCTCCATGGAGGAGAAGGAGGCAGACCTAGCAAGCGGTGCCAAGTAGGGGAAGCACTCACCTTTGCTGCCCCTTGCGGTACCTCTCCCTCGGCCACAAAGCCTGCACTGCAGAGAAGGCTGCCCAGCGCCTTTCAAAGGCTCCCCCGCCTTCCTTCAGCAGTGGCGGCAGCGCCAGGGAGGGTCTGGCCTAGAGGAAACGAGCTGCTTGGAAAGCCGGACTCTCTCCTGAGGAAGATACTTCTCTTGGCTCCTGTGTGAGACTAAGTGTGACTAACTGTCTCCTGAGTGGCTGTTGGTAGGCAACCAAACAACCAAGCTTGCTTCTGTGGGTAAAAAAACAAAGGACTTTCAGCATAACCCGCCCCCCTCCTCGGCTTGACTACTTTCCAGTCAGAATAAATTTAACACGCCTCTCACTCCTTTTTGGCCCCACCATGGCTGGCTGGCTGGCTAATGAGGTGGGTCAGTGACCATCAAACCATTCTCTTCAACTCCCTGCTGTGAAGCTGACTTTTCCCCAGGGTTGCCAAACTCCAGGTAAGACCTGGAGATCTTCCGCTGTTACAATTGATCTCCAGATGACAGAGATCAGCTCTCCTGGAGAAAATGGCTGCTTTGGAGGGTAGACCCTATGGCATTATCCCCTGCTGAGTCCTTCCATCCCCCCCCCCAATGCTGCCCTCCACAGGATCCATCCCCCAAATCTCCAGGTATTTCCCTAATCAAAAGTGGCAACTGTGCTTTCTCCCCAGTGCCTGTTGCTAGGCAACCAGGTTCTGTCAGTAAAGGCCCTTTCCACACCTGTTTTGGCATTTGGGAGAAAACTCATTGGGGCCACTCCTGACAGGGCTGCCAACTCCAGGTGGAACATTCCTGGAGATTTGAGGGATGGAGCCTGGAGAGGGTGAGGTTTGAGGAGGGGTGGGACCTCAGACAGGTACAATTCCATAGACTCCACCCTCCAAGCCAGCCATTCCATCCTGGGGAACCATTGCTGCCAATCTCCAGGTGGGACCTGGCGATCTCCCACTGTTACAATTGATCTCCAGATGACATAGATCAGTTCTCCTGGAGAAAATGGCTGCTTTGGAGGGTAGACCCTATGGCATTATCCCCTGCTTCCATCCCCCCCAATGCTGCCCTCCACAGGATCTACCCCCCATTCTTCAGGTATTTCCCTAATCAGAGGTGGCAACTGTGCTTTCTCCCCAGTGCCTGTTGCTAGGCAACCAGATTCTTTCAGTAAAAGGCCCTTTCCACACCTGTTTTGGCCTTTGGGAGAAAACTCATTGGGGCCACTCCTGATAGGGTTGCCAATTCTAGGTGGCAAGTTCCTGGAGATTTGAGGGATGGAGCCTGGAGAGGGTGAGGTTTGAGGAGGAGTGGGACCTCAGACAGGTACAATTCCATAGACTCCACCCTCCAAGCCAGCCATTTCATCCTGGGGAACCATTGTTGCCGATCTCTAGGTGGGGGCTTGAGATCACTCAGAATTACAACTACTCTCTAGGAGGGAGGGGGAGGAGACGGAAAGCTGAAGCCATTGAAAGCTGATGGTTGGCTGGGGGGAAATCGGGTTGCCAACACCAGGTTGGGAAATTCCTGGAGATTTGAGGGGTGGAACCTGGAGAGGGTTAGGTTTGAGGAGGGGTGGGACCTCAGACAGGTACAATGCCATAGACTCCACCCTCCAAACCAGTCATTCCCTCATGGGGAACCACTGTTGCCAGTCTCCAGGGGAGGGATGGAGATCACACAGAATTACAACTGCTCTTCAGATGGCAGAGATCAGTTCGCCCGGAGAAAATGGTAGACTCTGTGTCATTATACCCTGCTGAGGTTGCCACAGCAAATTGGCGCTGAGTGCCCAAGGCTGGGGCACTCTCCCAGAACCTCTTTCTAGAGCTCGTTGTATTTATTTCCACAACGGGCCTTATTCCTAGTACTAGAATATTTCGCAATAAGAGTTGTGAAATGCAGAAAACCTGTGTATATGGTTTTAAAAAGACTAATGCTACGGATACATGAAAATTTTCCCCATGGGATTTGTTGTGCTTATTTTGCAAGACTAATAGCAGTTTGCTTAGATATGTGTGGGTCTGGTGCTCCTGCTGGTCCCCCAACAGCGTGCAGAGTGCAATGCTTCCTTCAGACTGTCCTGTAATTCAGTATGTCTTCTGGATTGGCACCTGGCCTCCTAAATGATGGCAATGAAATTCCTTTGAATACATACACAGGTTTCTCTGCTTCTAGCAACTTGGATGAAGTTACCTATTTAAATAGAGCACCATCTAGTGGCTCAACAAGAAATAACTCATTGCAGCATATCTTTTGAAAGCAGAAAACAAGCAGACGAGATGAAAGTCACTAAAGGGTGAAAATAAGCCAAGATAACAAAAAAGAATATGATATGTGAGCAGATGAAAGGTACCTTCAATTTTGCAGTCAAATCTAGCAGCACTGCCTTCCACAACTTCTATATCTTGAATGGTTTTAGAGAAATATGGCTTCATATGGGGCCTTTCTTCATCCACTGCTTCCAGGAGAGCATTAGCAGCTTCGTCTACAGGCAGTAAACAAACATCTGTAAAAACTTCTAGAGGAAAATCTTTGTTTACCTCCAATAATTCTATAAAAGTGAGAACTAGCATGGTGTAATGGTTAAGAGTGTTCGAACCCCACATACTCTCTGCCATCAGCATTAACTGTGTACTGATGTCACCCTAAATGCTCAAAGGTAGGAGTTACCTTGAAAGTCTTTTAAACTAGTCTTATTTGATGGCTCTTGGGGGTTTCCAACACTTCACATTACCACCATGCATTCTAGGAGCTGAAAAACTTACAGGCTGGGCTTATATCAGCAGGGTGACTTGCCATGACCTGGTTGTCATATAGAGAATTTACATTCAGCAATGGACTGCTGCAAACACATGGCACGGTAACTCTCTGTGGATTCAGGAGGAGTTACATGTCAAGCTGTACTGAACCTAGCAGCCAGCTCTAGAGGACTGCTGTGCACAAGCATGAAAAATTAAGGTGTGGATTGACCGTTAACCTGGGCTTTGAGAGAGATAAATCCGAAAATAACCCTTGGCCAGGGATAGGCCAGGTCAAGAAAAAGATGGCAAAGTAGTTGTACACATTAGGGGATGTGGTATCTACATAATAAATAACAAAAACTCAAACTAAACAACAAAACCATGTTCCTTAATATTATTATAATCAATCCGAATAGGAAAAAATAACACCAGTCAATAATATTAAGAAATCTTGGGATCTGTCCGCCCTTCTGGTACCTGCCTCAGAAGATCAGAAAGGAAGGGGGGGAGAGAGAGAGGAGAAAGTGACTCAGTAGATAACGTAACTGAAAGGGACATTTTCCAAACGGATAAGTTAAATTTTGCTGCCAAACAGGATTCATTGGTAGGGATTTCTAAAATAATTATACTGCTGGCTCACTGGTGGTTCTATATAAGCATGGCTCCTGTTTGCTTATTATTCATCCTGCAGTGTTGGGGCCTACTTGGGAATAGGATAATACTTTACCAGGTCTCTCAGACACCATCTGTCATCTGTCAATAATGTGGAGACATTATAATCAGCCACACAGAGAGATTATCACATCACAGTGGGTACCACTTCATGCAGTTAAAAACCCCGAACATGGGCATGGACCAAAAAAATGGAGGTTCGTATAGGTTCGTGGGTTTCACAAACCACTAATTTTCACTAATCTTTCTATTTAATGGACCAGTTTGTGGTTTGTGAGGTTGGTGACTTTGGGACGCTCTAGAATGCCCCCATGGGCTAGGGATGCCAAACTCGCAGCAAGTCTCCAGATGACTCTCCTCTACCTGCCCTTCAAGTTTGGTGAGGACTGGATTGGGAGGGTGAGTTACGCCCCCCCCAAAGCAGATGCCCCCAGGAATGTGCTTTTAGGGGAAATCACAGCCACAGGTGTGGGAGTGTGTCAGACGGCCCCCCTGGAAGCTAGAGGCATCAAACCTGCAGCAGACCTCCCCGGGATGCCCCTCTACCTGCCTCCCCAAGTATGGTGAGGGTTGGCTGTGGGGGGGGGCTAAGTAGCAGCCCCTCAAAGTGGGTGCCCACCAGGAAAGTGTGAAAAATCACTGAGCTGACCCTTCCTCTCTGGCCCAGGAGGCGGTCACTCGCTTGCCTCTCCCTGGTGACTAGGGTTTCTGGAGTGGCCTGTCACACTCCCCCTTGTGCCCAGAAGGCAGTCACCCGGTTGTGAAGATGAATTCTGGCCTGAGAAGTGGTCACCCATTTGCCTTCCCCTGGTGACTGGGGTTTGGGGGGTGGCCTGCCACACTCCGTCTTGTGCCCAAGAGTGGGTCACCCACTCACCTTCCTCTGGTGACTGAGGTTTGGGGGGTGGCCTGCCACAGTCTTCCTTGTGCCTGGGAGGCAGTCATCCATTTGTGAAGATGGATTCTAGGGTGGCCAGCCCTTCTCCTCTAGCCCAGGAGGTGGTCACCTGCCTGACTGCTCACTGGAGACATGGATTCTGGGGATGGCCAACCTTTCTCCTCGTGCTCGGGAAGCAGTCACCCACCCACCTGCTCACTGGGGACACTGTTGCTGTAGTTGGGGAAACCATGGGTGCAGTCAAATGGGCTCTCTTGTACGGGTGGATGTTAGAGGTTTGCACAGGTCCATGAGGTAGGTGTTGTGCTGTGAGGTAGATATGGGTTCATGAGGTAGGTGTTGTGCTGTGAGGTAGATATGGGTTCAGTAGATGGGGGCAGAAATCATGAGGCCGACATGGATTGGGGGAGGCTGGAAGCAATAGTACTTGGAGAACACAACTCGTGAGGAGGGGGTGTTAAAACATCCCTTGGAAGATGGTGCATTTCCTCAGCCGAGGGAAACTGGCACCTGTGCTGCCTGAGACCCTATTCTTGGGTATAGCAGGAGGACAGGTGGAGAGGTGTTAAAATATCCCTCTGAGGGGTGTGTGGCTCCTCATTCGAGGGGCCCAGCACTCGTGCTGGCTGAGTAACTCTGTAGGCTGGCTACTGTAGCAAAACAGGTGGAAAGGAGTCAAAGTATCCCAAGCAGGGTAGTGTGGCGCAAGATACTCTGCTTGGCTGTACCAGGGGGGTGCTGGTGGCCCAGCACTTAAAATATCCCAAGGATGGGGGGGGTGTCCTCCACTGAGAGGAATCCGGCACCTGATGTGTCAGACTGAGACCCTCTGTGCCTGTGGCAGGTGGACAGGTGGCAGCTTGCCAGAGAGTCGGAAAGGCTCCACACCATGCATTAATTCACCACCCTTGGTTTCCTCCTCTGCAAAAAGGTCTTATCAAGTGCTCTATAGCTCTTCTGCCTCTGAGTCCATCCCAAAGAGCACATCAGGTGAAAGAGGCTCTGCCCCTGACCCCGTGACCCCCCAAAACAGCTAGGCACCCGTGGGCTGGCAAGATGGGCTTGTTCCACAGGGATGGGGCCTGTGGAATGGGGGAAGTGGACTTCTTCCCCCTGTGATGAGCAACATTTCTCCCCCACTCTAACCCTCATGGCACAGAGGGGTGCTCACAATTAGGGGGAGTGTGTGGGTCCCAAGGAACCCACGTGGCTTTGCTTCTCTGCCTGACTGTGGCACAGAGAGTGACGGAGGGAGGCTCAGAGCCCTGAGACCACCAAACAGCTGCTGAGAAGGGGGCATTAAAATTCCCAGTGCGGGATGTGTGGTTGTACCTGCTCAGAACCCATGCTTGGCTGTAGCTGGACAGGTGGTGGTCCAAAGCCCTGAGACCACCAGCTCATGAGGACAGGGGTGTTAAAATTCCCAGTGCAGGGGTGGTGGTGGTCACACCTGCTCAGACTCCATGCCTCACTGTGGCAGAAGGGCAGGTGGTGTCGTCGTGCATGCTCTTCTGCTCCACCAGACATGCAGTCTCGGGGGGTGGGAGTGTGGCCCAGTGGCCCTCGATCCTGAGAGCATAAGGCCTTTGAACAGAGAGCCCTGGGTGACAGCTGCTTGCCACTCTCCCCAACAGGGTGGCTGAGGGAAAGGCTGAGGGAAAGGTGAGAGCAGCTGGCCACGACCCAAATCCATCTCCCCCACAGGATAGGGAGGGCAGGCCTTGAGCAGAATGACTCCCAGGTGGTAGCTCCACTCAAAAAGGAATGCTTATCCACAGCAGCAATGTCCTCAATCAGGCAAGCTGGACAGGTGGTGGTCCAAAGCCCAGAGACCACCAGACAGCTCCTGAGTAGGGGGTGTTAAAATTACCAATGCAGGTGCGTTTGCACCAGGTCAGAAAGCCAGGCTTGGCTGCAGCTGGACAAGTGGGCGGTCCAGCCAGACAGTTCCTGAGGGTGTGTGTGTTAACTTAAAATTCCCAGGGGGGGGGGGCAATTGCACCTGCTGACTGAAACTCCAACACCCTGAGATGGAGAGACAGCCAGCCCCTGAGGAGGGGGTTTCCCGAAATGGGACAGTTGGTGACTGAAAGCCCTGAGATGGACGGACAGACAGCCTCTGAGGGCGGATGATGACTGAGTTGTGGAGGTCCAGCCCCCGCCTACGGCAGAGGTGCCTATCCTTCCACCCAAGGGCTGAGAGTGCAACCCAAAGGCCACATGCTGGATGACTCAGAGAGGGGCAGGGGGAATGGGGGAAAGGGGGAGACAGGGGTCCTCCTGAGTCTTCACTCCCCAAGATTCAGAGAGGGGTAGCCCAGCAGGAGGAGGTTGATTTTGAGGAAGGCCAACTCATCGACCAAGACTGGGCCCAGGGACGAGTGGTTGGGGCTGAGGGGGTCTCCCAGATGGGACAACATCTGCTTGCTCTGGACACTGGTGGGGGAGCGGCAGGACAGATCGGGGCAGATGGCAGCCTTGTGAGCCCAGTACTCAGGGGATCAGACTTGGGGGAGCTCAGCAAGGTACTCCTTCACCATAACCTCCACCTAGTCCTCGGCCAGGACATGCCTGGTCTCCCCCATGGCACTGACCTCCCAGCTCACAGCTGGGGTCCAGTAGTAGTAGGAGATTGGATTTATACCCCACCCTTCACTACCCAAAGGAGTCTCAGAGTGGCTTACAAACTCCTTTCCTTTCCCCTCCCCACAACAGACACCCTGTGAGGCAGGCGGGGCTGAGAGAGCTCTGAAAGGAACTGCTCTTTTTCAAGAACAGCTGTGCCAGAACTATGGCTTGCCCAAGGTCATCCAGCAGCTGCAAGTGGAGGAGTGGGGAATCAAACCTGGTTCTCCCAGATGAGAGCCTGTGCACTTAACCACTGGTGGGTCCTTTCCAATTGGGTTCCTGGGGGCTGAGGTGCTAGGCTGCTCCCCTCCCCTCCTCCTCTCCCCCAAGTTCTTCCATCCCCCATCCACTTTGGTCACTTCAGCTGGCCTGTTACCTCTGTACCCATCTGCAGAGGTTGCTCTTTCATTGCTGGAGCCCCCCACTGCACATAGTCATGCTGCCCTTTATGTGGAGGTCACAGAGGCAGCCAACCCGTATGCCTCCTCTTGGCAGAGAGGACGCAGCCTGCCTGCAACCTCTCTGCCAAGGCCCTGGCCCTTGGGAGAGTCCAGTGTGGAGTCCAGCATCCTGTCCAGCCCACAGATCAGGGGGATGGCTTGCCCCAGGCTGGCTATATGGGAGCAGAGGACACTGGCAGTGTCCTGGAAAGACTTCAGGACACACACCGTTCTGGAGAGAGTCAGCCAGTTGTTTGAACTGATGATGATCTCCTTTTCCCTGTGCAGTATGGGCATGGACAAGATGACATCCTGCTCCACAATCTTCTGCTCCACCAGACACCCAATCATCACAAAGGTGGAGTTCCAGCGGGTTCCCTGTTCAAACTCCCCTGTCTCCACCTGCCTCTCACACAGCTGGTGGACAGACCTGATGCTGCATGAAAAGTGGGCAGTCAGGTTCCAGTAGGTCTCTAGCAATTCACACATCACCAGTGCGGCCTTGTCCCAGGTGGGCTTGATGGCACTCCCCAGCCCAAGAGCATCCCTCACCACCAGGTGCGGGGTGTGTGCCATGCAGTACATATGCCTCATCGCCACCAGCATGCTTGCACCGACATCTGTGACCATGTAGTCACAGATGATACCACCCCTCACCCTCTCACTCCCTCAGGCTAGCTAGGACTGCATCAGCGATGTTCTTTGTCTTGTGGTCTTCGTCTATCCCCTGGGCATGGAGCAGAACTATTTTGTAGCCTGACAGCAGGACTGGCCCTCCTCCTGGGGCCCTGGTCTTTCCATGGCAGTCCGGAGATTCTTTGGTTGCCACCAGTGGGCTGTGAGGGAGAGGTAGCCATGCTGGTGGCTGCTCCACAGGTCTGCCATGAAGTGCACGGCGCATGGAGGGCAAGACTTGCCAGCCAAGGGTCCTCCACAAGGGGATGGCATACTAGGGGGCAAAATAGAGCAGCAGCTGGCGAAAGCCCACACATTCCATGATGGACAAAGGATCCCCATCCAGGACAATCATCTCACCAATGACGTGAAGGATTGCCTCCTAGACCTTCCCTCTAGCCCTCTTGCTGGGGACCACCAGCGCCCCCCAGGGAATGACCTCCTGAAGGGTGGCCTGCGTACAGGCTCCACTCCCACCTACAGCACCCTCTATGTGAGTCCTCTGGTTTTCAGTGTCTCCCCCCCCCGCCCCCACTGAGCAGGCCTCTTCTTCCCTCTGGTGGAAATTGGTTGTCTAAGATTTTGTGCAAGCGTTAATGCAAGTGGAGATATATTAAGTTTGACTTAGTGCAAGCGCCGACTGCAACCTTTCCATTGTGTTTCTACTTGTGCAAGAGCAATAGCCCAAGCAGAAATTCTATGCCTCATCCAATCCACTATGCACTGAGAATTTAATGCGTTGTATTTCTAGATAGCATTAGATTTCACATACCTTCAGCTTCTATCTTTTCTGCATTAATAGGGCTGGTTGGTGAGCTTGAAGAGGATTTCCTTCCACTGAGGCCAGAAATCATTGCCATAGAGGACAGCCTTCCTATGGCACGGACAGCATTGCCTGTTTTCTGCAGTGTAACATAGAAACGTCTAGTGAATCCATTCTCTCACCCTCCTAACTTGCTAAGTGTTTGTAAGCTAAAAAGTGGACTGAGAAACGACCGATCATTCCAAGCCAAGCACCACGGCTGCTGGTATTGTAAAAACAGGTTCCTGAAGATGGGGGGAAATGCATTGAAGGGGTAATGAACTGACAGTGGTTCCCCACAGCCTTCATGCTAGGCAAGTAACACTGTTGTGTTGTACAGACATTTTTGGCTGAAGTGGCAAGAACAGAAGGCATGATGAAAACAGCCAAGGACAGCCAGGTAAGGAGTAGCAGCAAAACATCATGCAGTTAAGGAAAAATGTTTTGCTTGCATTTCTGTTATTATTATTCACTCACAGTATTGACCAGGGCTGTTTTGGGGCAGGAACGCACAGGAATGGAGTTCCGGCTGGCTTCTGAGTTGGCCACACCTACAGCCTCCCCTCTCCTCGGGTTCCCCAGGTGCCTCGCAAGCCACAGGGCGCCTGGAGAAGCCAAGCTGATCCAGGGACGGAAGGCAGTTTAAACTGCCTCCCCTCCTCGGGTTCCCCAGGAGCCCCGCAGCTTCAGGGCGCCTGGGGAAGCCAATTCCAAAACTGCCTTCCTTCCCTCGGGTTCCCCATGCGCCCCACAAGTCGTGGGGCACCTGGGAAAGCTGATCCTGGGAGGGAGCTGCATGGTCAGGGGTGTGGCCTAATATGCTAATGAGTTTCTCCTGTTGGGTGTGGCCTATTATGCTAATGAGTTCCTGCTGGGCTTTTTTGTGTAGAAAAAAGTATTGGTATTGACCATTTCCTCTCCCTTCTTGGTGTCTCAGAAAAGGTGTTCAATTAACCTATACTTTGCTGTTAAATACTTACTTGTTTATGTAATTCTATGCTACTGGCATCTTGTAATCACTTGATGTTTCACTGTTCAACTTTATCTTGTTCTTTTTGAAAAGTTAATAAAATATATTGTACAAAAAAAAAAGAAAAGGTGTTCAAAATACTTCATTTACCCATGGTGATGACTAAGTGCAAAATCCTCATTTGCTAGAGACAGGTAAGCAATGCTCCCTCTAAGCTGTGGAGTCTTGTGAGCAAAAATTCTACTTTGTGAGCTACTGGCATTAAAGTTATGAGTGAGCGATTTGACAGCTGCATAAATTAGTTTGTTCTGGAGCCATCCTTCCTGAGCGAAGACAAAAATGTGTGAGCTGGAGGCTAAAAAACTGTGAGCTAGCTCACACTAACTCAGCTTAGAGAGAACAGTGCAGGTAAGTCTACTTTCCCTATCTGCAGCAACTTTCTTGCAACCAAAGGGCCTTTGATTCTCATAATATTCCCAGATCATGAACTAGAGCGACAATAGTGGGGAGCTTACCTGCCATTTTCTTCTGGCCATGTACTTTTTCATCCTGTCTTTGGACAATTTTTTAGCTTCCATGTGTTTGGTGTCTTTTTGTAGCCAAGGATGCTGAAGGCATCGTGTGCAATCCAAGCGGTCCCTGTGAGTTTAGGGGGGGAAACCAGTTAGGACTGCAATGCTTACTGAACAGAATTTCTCTAATGGCACAATGGGAAAAATCAGCCTATTTGTTGTTACAAACTGGTACCACTACTTTCAGTACTGGGCCTAAACAAAGACGGTTTTTGTTATTAAAAAAATATCCATTGTTCGTGAAGTAAAACACTGTAAAACAGAGCTAGCCAGGGATTTTGCCACTCACATTACTGTCTGGCTGCTCACCTTCCCTATCCCAGACTGCTGGAGCCTGATCAGAACTTGGCTCAAAGGTACAGAAAAAAAACCTCAGGATGTATTAATGACTCTTCTTCAGCCTTGAAGCTGAGCATCTTTGATTGAAAGCAAAACAAACTGGCATTTGACAGGCAAGACCAATGCAGTGCATGCTATCAGTCTTTTTTGTTCTCTATCCAGAATTGCTAATCTGAAGGGAATATGGAAATAAAACCAAATTAACTGATGGCTACCCATAAAAGAAGAAGAGGAGGAGATTGGATTTATACCCTGCCCTTCACTACCTGAAGGAGTCTCAGAGAGGTCTATAATCTCCTTTCCCTTCCCCTCCTCCCAACAGACACCCTGTGAGGTAGGTGGGGCTGAGAGAGCTCTTTCAAGAACTGCTTGTGAGAGAACAGCTCTGAAAGAACTTGTGACTGATCCAAGGTCATACCAGCAGCTGCAAGTGGAGGAGTGGGGGAATCAAACCTGGTTCTCCCAGATTAGAGTCTGCGTTCCTAACCACTACACCAAACTGGAATTGAAACACTTGTACTACACCCTGGGGCCAGCAATTCCCATGGGGTTGGCATATCTATCTACTTGTCTATCATAAGGAGGAATACGTCACACGAAAATCATCAAAAAGCAATGAAACATCATTTGCACAAGACTTAAAATTTGGCCTAATATACAACAACATCGATTGCTTAACAAATTAGCAAAACAAGCATACTTAATTACATAGAGCAACAAGATGTTCCTTCTTCAAGAGCGCAGCCAATGTCATTAAATTCCCACAACATACTTCTTCAGGCAAACTCAGCTCTTTTGGTAACTTCCATGGTAGTGAACACGGACTGTATGATTTATAGAAGTAACTTAAAGCTACTATAGCTTTATTGTAAACCATGATTTCATAGTAGGTATTCATATGTTAGGAAGCAGCTTCCCCTATAATTCTGCAAGATTTGCAGCATAAATTTATTAATTATGAGTGTGATTCTGCACTTCTGTTTCCAAAACTATACATGGCACAAATGTTGCTATTTGAATTACTGCTAGTTCTGAGTGCCCAAGAAAAAAAGAATAGTCAATCACAGAAGAGTGGCTCTTCCACCAAGGTGGTATGCATTAACTGAAACATCGATGCGGTACAAGTATATACAGATACAGAACTGCCATAATAATGAGACACTTATGGAAATGGAGAGGCACTTATGCATAAGAGAACATCCTACTAGGTGGCTGAGAGTCAGGCATTCCTAACAGTAGCAATGTGCAATGTTGAATATAAAGGCAACTTTACTTCATGTCTTTCTTAAGAAGGTTACTGATGAAGTCCTTGGCATCATCTGAGATCTCATCAAAAGCTTCATCATCAAAATCCCAGGTGGCGGAAGTGACGTTGGCTAAGGTTTCATTGTCGTTATCACCCATGAAAGGAGAAAGTCCACTGACCCTGAGGA
Source organism: Gekko gecko (assembly GCA_029375565.1). NCBI lineage: Eukaryota > Metazoa > Chordata > Lepidosauria > Squamata > Gekkonidae > Gekko > Gekko gecko. Next base: position 69,578,736 of record JAPDNY010000003.1, on the reverse strand, counting down.
TGAAAACACATTCCAAAGCAGCAAGAGTTAATACTCTGTAATGAACATTTAGAGCTGCGGTGGCTCAAGTGGTTAAGACGCTGAACTGCAGGCTGTGGAAGGTCAGTAGTTCAGCAGTTCAAGACCCGGGTGCCGCAAGACGGAGTGAGCTCCCGTCTCTAGCTCCAGCTCCTGCCAACCTAGCAGTTCGAAAGCAAGAAATTGCAAGTAGATAAATAGGTACCACTTCGGTGGGAAGGTAACAGCGTTCTGTGCACCTTGGTGTTTAGTCATGCCGGCCACATGACCACGGAAACGTCTTCGGACAGCTCTTCGGCTTTGAAACGGAGATGAGCACCGCAACCCTAGAGTCGGATTCAACTGGCTTTCGAGCAAGGGAACCTTTACCTTAATGAACATTTATATGTCGTTTTCAAATGTATACATCTAAAGGCCATATGCATTACTGAGGTAAAGATTGTTTTCCAGTGGTCTCTGAAGGAACATGATGTTGGGGTTTTTTACATCTCAGACAGGCAGGCTCTTTAAACCGTTGCTGATTCAGATGGTGAATGGTTTATTTTTTTCATTTCAGATTCCAGTTGTTGTACATATTTCTTCCGCCAGGCATTCAATTAGGGGCCGCCGCCATTGGAGTGTCCAGCCCGTAATGCTACAACAGAGCAGCTGCCTGAGCAGGAACAACTAGTATTTACTACCAGGCTGGGGCCATTGGAGTTGGCAAGTGAGGAACACCAGCTCGCCAGATACGGCGAAACATTGGCCAATGGTTAACAACCGCTTGCATCTTGCACTTTATTTATACTGTAATGGTTTTATACTTGTATTATAATATGTTTTAACTGGTGTATTTTAAATATGTTTTTGTAGGTATTTACATCGATTGTGAGCCGCCCTGAGCCTGCTTTGCAGGGAGGGCGGGGTATAAATCCCATAATAAATAAATAAATAAATAAATAAATATGAAGTCAAATGAGGAGGAAGTTCTATGTTTTTATTTCAATTAACAGGAAAACAGTTGGACCAAATAGTCCATCCAAAATTGACTACTTTCTTCTCAGCATATTTGGAGATAGGCTTCAATTAACAGGAAAACAATTAGACCAAATAACTCATCAAAAAATTGACTACTTTCTTCTTTTTCTTTTTCTTCATCTTCTTCTTCTTGAACATATTCTGAGCATATTCAGGAAATACATGATATTTTGTACATGGACAGACATCATCAAAAAACAATATTCAAAAAGCATAATTGGTTACAAAAGACAGTGGTCATTTTAATAATAAGCCTCTGATTTGTCAGATGTAAAGAAACATATCTACATCAAATCTACGTAAAACCTAAGTGTTTACTTAACCTAACCTAAATGATAATGGGCAAGGATTCTTCATATCCTAAACAAAAGTGTTTGTTGTTCTTGATATGAGACCAAAATCTTATCTGACCCAGACATTGCAAAGTTTTGCCCTTAAGAACTACAGAATCATGAACTTTGTACCTATTATGTTGTCTGCTAACAATATCAGACCTACAAGAGTAAAGTCTTCAATATAACAGGCCTTCCTTATATCCTAATAAAATATTACTTAAAAGAGGAATCCAGAAAACCAAGAAAAAATATGAATATGAACAATCAAGAAGAAAAAACCTATATAAAAATCTTTATATTCCCACTCACATTACACAGTGTTGTTGTCCTGTCTTTTAAGAAAGTTTGATCCATTTCTTGTGGAAAGAGCCTTTCTTCAGGTTTTGTGGTGTGGTTGTGTTTCTGAGTCAAGGGAGATGCTATCTGCAGTGCTTTGTAATGAGCTACTTTGTTTTTTCCAGCCAATTTTCATGCTTTTGTTTTTCAACTGGAGCAGTTTTTTAATATAACAATATATATCAATATAGCACAACAACAAAGGACAGATAGTGCAGGAATACGTGGGCACCACTAGAAATTCAAAATCCAGTCCAAATACTCTGCATACAGTTTAAACTGGGCCTGCCTGAAAGTGCTCCCTTTGAAATGATCCCACCTTGCCTTTACACCATCCAGGACCGAACCTGATTCCAAACAGGATGTCTTCACATGACAGTATCCAACTACACAGTCCCAACCAAAGTGGATGGACTGGTCACCAAATACTCCGTATTACAAGGTGTGTTCTGGAATCCATATAAATCTTTTTTAGGGTTGGAATATAAGACACAACTTCTAAGTAGCCTATAGTTTCTTATAGGATGTAAGAACATAACGTGTTCTGCATCTTCTATGATAGTTTTAAGATGCTGTCAAAATGTGCACAAAAAGAACAAAATTATTCGGCCACTAGAGGGAACCGAAAACCTGGAATATTCTTTTGAATTAAAAAAAAAATCCAAAAATAATATATGAACCTTTCATCTTTATTTAGCATCATTCCCATTTCACACCTCTCACAACAGAAAATCATAATGTAGAGTACAATAAAATATATGGATACCATTACCAGTGTTCCCTCTAAGCTGAGTTAGTGTGAGTTAGCTCAGTTTTTTAGCTCACACATTTTTGTCTTAGTTCAGGAAGGATGGCCCAAGAGCAAACTAATTTATGCAGTGGCCAAATTGCTCACTCACAATTTTAATGCCAGTAGCTCACAAAGTAGGATTTTTGCTCACAAGATTCCATAGCTTAGAAGGAACATTTACCATTACTATGAGACGTGAAAACAAAGGCTGAATTCCCACTACAGCTGCCTTGGGGTTAGTCGCCGTTTGCCCCGATACTATTTGTCAGTTTCACACCCGAAGCCGCAGGGCTGCATTTTGACCCACGGCTTCACTCGATTTCCCCCGCAGTTTCGTAATTCTCAAAAAACAGGATCAGGAAACTGCGGGGGAAATCGGGCGAAGCCACGGGTCAAAATGCAGCCCCGTGGTTTCGGGTGTGAAATTGACAAACAGTATCGGGGCAAACGGCGGCGCAACCCCAAGACAGCTGTAGTGGGAAATCAGCCAAAATTTTAGAATTGGTGTTCCAATATGAAAGCAGCTCACTGCTGACTTTATAACTTGGAACTATGCAATCCTAAATAAATGGCTGCCTATAACTCAGGTAGTTCCATATGGAGCTGATTTTCTGGCCCCAGGAAATATGAAATGCAATCCTTTTTCATCAACACAAGCTATTGTTAAAGAAAGCATGCATGCTTTTGAGTCACACAGAACATTTTGCTAGACAGGATTTTGAGTAGCTACATTTTCTTTTAGCTTAACTATGTAGCTATGTAGAAAGAAAGGGTCATTGCTAATGCAATTAAGTTGCGGTTACTTGAGATAACCTATTTGCTATTAACAGAAGTATGTAAGATTAGCTAAGTGATATACAAAATAAAATAAAACCAGTCCTGTCCAGTGTTCCCTCTAAGCTGAGTTTAAGTGTGATTTTTTTGCTCACAAGACTCCACAGCTTAGAGGGAGCATTGGGCCTGCCTTCTAAGCTTGTAGTTTTTATACAACAGAACAGACTAGATTGACCTGTAAGGTAATTACCCATTTTCCAGAATGTATTCACTTTGCCAGCTACTATGTGCAGCTTCACAGGAAACCAATTAGAAAACTATTCTCTTGTGGACAGGGCCACCTATTCTACTTCTTTACCTTCTCCTGTAATTATGGAACTGCTTTGCAAAGGATCACATCCAAGGGCCAGTGCTTTACTTCTAGAAAGAGAGATGCTAGGGCCCATATCTTTTTGGAAACATTGCTTTTTGACTTGGAAACCTTTTCTTCAAACACATGAGATATGGGGACTCTGGTTACTCAACAGTGAAGTAAATTCATCTTCATCTGATTACAGGCATCTGCACTTATTTTGTATCTTCCAAGGTTCAGCCAGAGTTTCTTTGAAAGCAGGTGTTGCGGCTGAGCCCTGCCTGCCAAGCTCCTCCATAAAAACTCACATCCCTTATCATTCAGCCTTCTCATGGTGGGGTGAGGCTCAAATCCAGAGAGGCGATTTAGGTTCTCAGAAAATAAAGGAGCGTGGACATGCAATCCCAACATTCCGTAGAACCCACCCTTCTCCTGTTTCCTCTGTGGATTTTTTGCAATCCCCTGTATGCTACTGATAGTCCTGGATCCACAACAGATCCCTGCAAAAAATTATATATACATATGGTGGGGGGGGAGAGAGAGGGAGGGAGGGAGAGGGAGAGAGGTTTTCACTGAAAAAAAGTTGAAGGAGCAGCAAAAAGTGCCTTCTATCAGTTATATCTAGTTGTGAGGCTGACCTCCTTCTTGTACCCAGCAAATCAGGATACGTTGACCCATGCTACATCTCAGGGCTAGACTACTGCAACATGCTGAACATGGGGCTACCCATGAAGACATTTCAGAAACTTCAACTGGTACAAAATGTAGCAGCCTGTTTACTAGCTGGGGCTTTGCACATATTATACCTGCTTTAAGACATCTGCACTGGCTGCTGGGTTTTTCAAGTTCATTTTAAGGTGCTTGTTGTTACCTTTATAACACTTCATGGCCTGGCACCCACATACTTTCAAAACTACCTGTATTAGGATCAACCTATGCAACAGCTCTGCTCCTCATCTATTGGTTATTCCTTTCCTGGAGGGTAGTTAGGATAGCCACTGCTAGAGCTAGAGTTTTGCAAATCAAATAAATGGGGAACACAGTGTAAGATCTAAATAACAGAAAAACCACTGTGTAAAAATGCTTGTCCAAATAACCTAATAAAATAATTTTTACAACTGTTAATAACAGTATGATGTATTACAATTCTCAATTATTTATTTTGTTACAATTCAGCAATCAAAACTGTATACCACCCACATTAACCAATACAATGCAAAAACAGACTTCAACCAACTATATACCATGAAACAAAGCTTAAGTCAGATTCCTAGAAAACTTATGCCAGAAATTTAAAGCTTCCAACTTTAGCTATTCAGTTTGGCAGACAATTACATATAAATTGCAACAATGCTTTATCACTCGGTACCAGCCAACCAAAAATATTATAATCAAGATCAAAAGATAATTTTGTGACTGCCTTTAAAGGCTTTGGATTTCAGATATGCCACTCAGTAAACTTGGCTCTGCTGTGCGACTCTGCAGCTCTAGAGACCCAGTGAACTCAGCAACGAGAAAAGACGCCCAGAGTTCCTCGTTTTGGCTGTAGCCTTTATCACAAGCCAAAGAAGTCTTCCGATGTCACAAAAAACTTTACATCTGCACACAATGTTGGCACAAAAGTTCATACAAATTTCAAAAACATCAAAAAATTCACGCCATTAATAGTTAATAGCTACGGAGTTGCACGTCTGAAGTCCAAAGCCTTTAAAGGCAGTCACAAATGTATATATGAACTTTTGATCTTGATTATAATATTTCTAGTTGGCTGGTACCGAGTGATAAAAGCATTGTTGCAATTTGTATGTAATTTTCTGTCGAGCTGAATAGCTAAAGTTGGAAGCTTTAAATTGTTGGCATAAGTTTTCTAGAAACAGTTTCACGGTCTGTAGTTGGTTGAAGTATATTTTTGCATTTAAATTGCTAAACTATTGCACTGCTTTATTGTCTTACTGTTTATAAATGCCTATGGCCATGTTAGCCGCCCTGAACCTGCCTTGGTGGGGAGGGCAGGATATAAATCCAATAAATAAATAGATAAATAAATAAAATAATGTGAGTGGTGTACATTTTTGATTGTTGAATTGTAATAATAAATAATCGATAATTGTAATATATCATATGGCTATTGACAGTTATAAAATTGTTTTATTAGGTTATTTGTATTAGCCTTTTTTACACAGTGGTTTTTCTAGTTATTTAGATCTGGAGCTTTGTCAGTGGCTGCTCCTGTTTTATAGAATACCTTCCTGGAGCGGTAGGAAGCCTTCCACTTTGCTGAGTTTCTGCAAATTGTGGCTGTCAGAATTATTCAGGATGAAGGACTTTTGACACTGCCACTTAGTGTTTACTTATATATATATATTACATTTAATGGAATATCAATTATATACTTTTAAAATTATTATCGTACCTACATTGAGCCTGATTTTGGAGAAAGGTACACTAAAGTGCTCTAAATAAATAAAAGAATGAATAAACATAGGGATGCAGAGAGTAAGAGGAAGAGCTGGAAGAAATGAGACCCTTCTATTTGCTGGAACGTAAGTATTCTCTGTTCGTGCCAGGGTACTGTTGCATCCCAACCATAGTATTTAAGAAATATGATAATTATATCTTACAATCTCCCTCAGATATTGTGACTTGGATGCAACAGGGGTTTCAGGTCATACATGGCCTTGGCTATTTCCTTAGGGAGTTTTTTCTCTGCCTTGGCTTTCAGACTGGACCACTTCTTTAGATCATCAAGGAGATGTAATGCTCTAGTCATCCTGTGTCCAGGTCTTCCTTGTCCTTTGTATGCTCTGTTCCAAACTTGCTTAACTATGTTGGACCTGTCAGTGGCGTTCGACATGGTCAACCATCAATTACTGATCCACCGCCTTGCAATGGCTCGCCTCCTTTCTCCAAGGTCAGGGACCAAGGGTGGCTCCCGGGGACCAGCTGTCCCAAAGGCACCCACTGATCTGCAGAGTGCCCCAAGAGGTGGTGCTTTCCCTGATGTTATTTAACATCTATATGTGCCCCCTTGCCCAGATTGCCCGGAGGCATGGGCTGGGATGTCACCAATATGCGGATGACACCCAGCTATATCTGTTGTTAGGCAGTCAGTCCGACTCTAGACCGGAAGATCTGGACCTGACATTAAAAGCCATGGCTGGTTGCCTTAGACTGAGCCGACTGAAATTGAATCTGACAAAGACGGAGGTCCTGTGCCTGAGTTGGGTTAGGGATCTCACTACCGGCCTTCGACGGGGCATCGTTGGTGCCAGCACCCAAGGTTAGGAGTTTAGGAGTGCTTCTGGATGCTTCCTTAACAATGGAGGCCCAGGTAGCAGCCACTGCTAAGGCAGCCATTTACCATCTTCAGCTGATTAGGCAGTTGGTTCCCTTCTGCGAACACGATGATCTGGCAACCGTGATCCACACAATGGTCAACTCAAGATTGGACTACTGTAATGCTCTCTACATGAGGCTGCCCTTGTTGCAACTCTGGAAGCTGTAGCTGGTGCAAAATGCTGCAGCCAGGCTGCTGATGGGTCTCCCTTTGCAGGAATATATCCAGCCTGTGCTGAAGGCATTGCACTGGCTGCCAATAACATACCAAATTCACTTCAAGGTGCTAGTTTTAACCTTTCAAGCCCTATATGGTCTGGGGCCTACTTACCTGAGGGAGCCCCTTTCCCCACATGTTCCCCAGAGAGCATTGCAGTCGGGGTTTCAAATTCGTTTGGCCATCCCTGGACCCAAAGACACTAGGATGGCCTCCACCAGGGCCAGGGTCTTTTGAGTAGCGACTCTGTACTGGTGGAAAGAGTTCCTGGAAGACATCAGGGCCTTGTGGGACCTCTTACAGTTCCACAGGGCCTGCAAAACAGAGCTCTTCCACCAGGTCTTTGATTAGGAGCCACTTCCAACAACCGAACTATGGTAAGGCCCCCTATACTACCACCAGTAGCCTGCGACAGCCTCTATAAATGGTCTAATAAGCTGTTTACCAACTCTGGCTATACTCCTCTGTGACCGTTCCACCATGGCCTACTGGGATTTCTACAGAATATCATACCACCACTAGCACTTTATTTTGTTACTGTATATGATTTTTTTATGATGTTTATAATTTGTGTTTTAATATGTGTTTTAATGGGAAATGCAGTCGTGAGGTCCTGGAGGAGAAATTTAGGCTGCTGGGCAGGAAGCTCAAGGCCAGGACCTCCAAGGTAGCCTTCTCGGAAGTGCTACCTGTTCCACGCGCAGGGCCGGAGAGACAGGCACAGATCAGGAGTCTCAATGCGTGGATGAGACGGTGGTGTAGGGGGAAGGGTTCAAGTTTTTTAGGCACTAGGATGCTTTTTGGGACAAGAGGGAGCTGTACAAAAGGGACGGTCTCCACTTGTCCCGAGAAGGAACCAGGCTGCTGGCGCTCAAAATCAAAAAGGTGGCAGAGCAGTTTTTAAACTGAATAATGGGGGAAAGCCGACAGGAGATGAAAAGTCTCTGGTTCGGGATGGCTCATCTCAAAGAGATGAAGGGATAGCTACTACTTTTGTACAAGGAAATGGATTACAATTGTCCACTGAGACTGTGGCTAATGATAGGAACTGCCTGGCAAGGTCTCGAGGCAGCAAGAGGAAGGCTGTGGGCTTAACAAACATGGGAAACTATAAGTGTTTATACACAAATGCTAGAAGTCTCCGAGGTAAAATCGGGGAGTTGGAATGCTTGGTGTTGGGGGGGGAAATAGACATTGTGGGTATTTCAGAAACTTGGTGGGATGAGGAAAATCAGTGGGATACGGTGATTCCTGGTTATAAATTATATCGGAAGGATAGGGGGAAAGGGTTGGAGGTGGGGTGGCTCTGTATGTCAGAGAGGGTATACCGTCCAGTAAGATTGAGAGGGTAAGAGAATTGGATTCGCTTCTGGAAATGCTATGGGTTGAAATAGTGGGTCCAAAAGGAGGCTTAACAGTGGGAGTTTGTTATCGCCCACCAGATCAAAAGATAGAGGAGGATTATAAAATGATGAATGAATTAAAGATAGCGGCTAGACGAAATAACTGTGTTGTAATAGGCGACTTTAACTAACCACACATTGATTGGGTCAATATGAGTTCTAGTCGGGAAAAAGAGATTGCGTTCTTAGACACTCTCAATGACTGTGCTGTGGAACAGATGGTCACAGATCCTACCAGGGGAGAGGCGATCCTGGATTTGGTCCTAAGTAACACCCAAGACTTGGTGAGAGATGTAAAAGTGATTGCACCACTTGGGAACAGTAACCATAATGTCATTGAGTTTAACATTTGTACAGATAGGGAGTTGCCCAAAAAGACTGACGCAACCACTTTTAACTTTAAAAGGGGTAACTTCTCTGGTATGAGGGGACATGTGAGGAAGAAATTGAAAGGAAGAGTGGAGAAGGTCAAAACCATTGGGGAAGCTTGGAGACTATTTAAAAAGACAATCCTAGAAGCTCAGAAAAAATATATACCGCAGGTTAGGAAAGGTACAAATAGGTATAGAAAAAAGCCTGCATGGTTAACAAATAAAGTAATGGAAGCTGTAAAAGGTAAGAAGGATTCCTTTAAGCAGTGGAAAGCTAGTCTTAGTGAGGTTGATAAAAGGGAACACAGACTATGGCAAATAAAATGCAAGTCTGTGATCAGGCAAGCAAAAAGGGAATATGAGGAGCATATCGCAAAAAACATAAAGACCAACAATAAAACTTTCTTCAAATACATTAGAAGTAGGAAGCCAGCCAGGGAGGCAGTGGGGCCCTTGGATGACCAAGGGGTAAAAGGAGTAGTGAAGGATGATAGGGAAATGGCTGAGAAGCTGAATGCATTTTTTGCCTCTGTCTTCACTGTGGAAGAGGAGAAGTGTTTGCCCACTCCAGAAGCACCGATTTCGGGAGGGGTTTTGAAAGACCTGAATCAGATTGCGGTAACAAGAGAGGAAGTCCTCCGACTGATGGACAATTTAAAAACTAATAAATCACCAGGCCCGGATGGCATTCATCCGAGAGTTCTGAAAGAACTCAAATGTGAACTTGTGGATCTCCTGACAAAAACATGTAATCTTTCTTTAAAATCTGCCTCCATTCCTGAGGACTGGAAGGTAGCTAATGTCACTCCCATCTTTAAAAAGGGCTCCAGGGAGATCCAGGAAATTACAGGCCAGTCAGTCTGACATCGATACTGGGTAAGTTGGTGGAAACTGTTATTAAGGAAAGAATTAGTAGGCACATTGATGAACAAAAACTATTGAGGCAGACTCAGCATGGGTTCTGTAAGGGAAGATCTTGTCTCACTAACCTGTTAGTGTTTTTTGAGGGAGTGAACAAACATGTGGACAAGGGGGACCCAATAGATATTATTTACCTTGACTTCCGGAAAGCTTTTGATACAGTTCCTCATCAAAGGCTCTTAAGTAAGCTCAATAGTCATGGGATAAAAGGACAAGTCCTCTTGTGGATCAAAAACTGGCTTATAAATAGGAAACAGAGAGTGAGTATAAATGGGAAACTTTCTCAGTGGAGGGTGGTAAGCAGTGGGGTACCACTGGGATCAGTACTCGGTCTGATGCTTTTTAACTTGTTTATTAACGATTTGGAATTGGGAGTAAGCAGTGATGTGGCTAAATTTGCAGATGACACAAAGTTGTTCAGGGTGGTGAAAACCAGGGAGGATTGTGAGGCACTCCAAAGGGATCTGTTGAGGATGGGTGAGTGGGCGTCAACGTGGCAAATGGGGTTCAATGTGGCCAAGTGCAAAGTGATGCACATTGGAGCCAAAAATCCTAAATATAAATACACGTTGATGGGGTCTGATCTGGCAGAGACGGACCAAGAGAGAGATCTTGGAGTCGTAGTGGATAACTCGCTGAAAATGTCTACACAATGTGTAGCTGCAATAAAGAAGGCCAACGCTATGCTGGGGATTATTAGGAAGGGAATTGAGAACAAATCAGCCAGTATCATCATGCCCCTGTATAAATCATTGGTGCGACCTCATTTGGAATACTGTGTACAGTTCTGGTCACCACATCTCAAAAAGGATATTATAGAATTGGAAAAAGTGCAGAGAAGGGCAACTAGAATGATAAAAGGGTTGGAACACCTTCCCTATGAAGAAAGGTTAAAATGCTTGGGGCTCTTTAGCTTGGAGAAACGACGGCTGAGAGGTGACATGATCGAGGTTTATAAGATTATGAATGGGATTGAGCAGGTTGAGAAAGAAGTACTTTTCTCCCTTTCTCACAATACAAGAACTCGTGGGCACTCTATGAAATTGCTGAGCAGTCGGGTTAGAACAGATAAAAGGAAATACTTCTTCACCCAAAGAGTGATTAACATATGGAATTCACTGCCACAGGAGGTCGTGGCAGCTGCAAGCATGGACAGTTTCAAGAGGAAATTAGATAAACATATGGAGCAGAAGTCCACCAGTGGCTAGTAGCCACAGGGTATAGATGGGAACTCTCAGTCTGGGGCAGGTGATGCACTCTATTCTTGGTGCTGGAGGGGGCAGCAGTGGGAGGGCTTCTGGTGCCCTGGCCCCACTGCTGGACCTCCTGATGGCACCTGGTATATTTTGGCCGCTGTGTGACAGAGTGTTGGACTAGATGGGCCATTGGCCTGATTCAACATTGGCTTCTCTTATGTTCTTATGTTCTCTTAATATATTTAACTCTTAATGTAAGTTGCCCTGAGCCTGCCTTGGCAGGGAGGGCGGGATCTAAATTGAATTAAATAAATAAATATGATCTTTTTTGAAAGAATGCAGCCAAAGCATGTTGGCATATTGTGTGGAATAGTGTACAATTTTCTGCTGTGAAGGTTCCATCCGCATTGGCACCATTTTCCTGCTATGATCTCCCCCCACAGGTGCCATTTTCTCAAAATATTTTTTCCCGGCTGGGCAACTGCATGGCCTTTTGCAGGCTTAGTGGTGTTTTTTTTTAAACTGCTATTGTGCTATAGTTTTGTAATGATCTATTGCTATTTATTTATTTTGGGTTCAAATTTTAGTTCTTCTGAACTAGTTTTCATTTTAATAATGTGTGCAGCCCTTTTCACTGCAGAGATTTCAGAAGAAAGGTGGAGGTAGTTTTTTTCTGATTGCCTGGAAAGGAATAGGGAGGGGAAGATGCAAGCCAGCTAGAAAGATACTATTTGTATGTCAATATTGTGTTATAGTGCTATAACTATTGCCACTTATTTATAACAGATTTTATATAACTGTTATAGCAGATCTGGGAAGAACAGAACAAAAAAAGGGTTGGTGAACTGTCACAGTGGCTGTGATTACCATGTTCCTGACAGACAATGCACAGTTACTCTGAAGCAGGTATAAAAGCTGTTGTTACCAATGTGCATGCCTCTGCATTTGCAGCAGTGATGACAACAACAGAGAGAATACTTGCCATGTGGAACTGGTCCTTGATAGAAGAAGTAACTTGCATACTATCATATCTATGACCAACTTGGATTGTTCCCACTTGGCTTTATTGTTGAATGTTTAAATAAAAGGTTGTGGGTGGAAAGGTGAACACTGCAACTCTGGGAATAGACCATCTTCATTTGTAGAGAAAAAGTGTACTTCCTAAAAAAAAGTACTTCCTTAAAAAAGTACTTCCTAAAAAAAGAACTTATAGGAAAGCCTATCAAACTATTAAAATGCCTTTTTATTCTGATTCTTCCCTCTTAAGGAACAGTTTAAGCCTATACTCTTTTACAAAGGAAGCCAAGTCTGAAAGTCAAACCTGGAAATCTTACCTGGAAACATTGCAATTGAAAAAAGTTACATTAGTACTGTGGGTGATTTGAGAACAAAAAATCCAAATTCCATTTCAAAAATCTGTAAACTAAACTCTGTCCATTCTGAGCATACAATAGTCCTTAAAAGTCACAACAATGTTTCCATAACATAAGACATAAAAAGCCAGTTTGTTGATTGGCCTTGAAAACAGTTCTAAGGAAAACTATGTTCTGTAGTTTCTTTTCTTTTTTAATTGGGAAGAGGAGGAACAGGGAGTTCTGGAAGGGAGGCTGCTGGCACTTCATAAAGTTTATCCCCGGAATGTCTCTGTCTTTATCACAGATCTTCTTGATCCCATACTCTAATCTCTGTTTTATTTAACAGCCATGTAAAGTAACAACAGAGCAATATTTTGACAAATTATGGAAACAGTTTCTTTTCTGCAGTGCTAAAGGCAAAGTGACAAAGATGAGCAGCATCTGCTAAGGAGAAAGTAATATGGAGTTGGGGCTATGTAGTTATGACTGAAAGCAAACATCAGGCCTCTCTCAGACTTCAGTAATGTGTGTGTGATGAGTTCCCTGCCTTCTTCAATGGGACCCTCGGCCGATACACAAGGCCCTCTGTATCGCTCCAATTTAGCCCCGAGGTGTGGCCCATCCACCTCAAGGCCCAGAGAATCCTGTTCGTGCTCAAGCCCAAAATTGAGGCAGAGCTGGACCGCTTGGTGGCACAAGGAGTTTTAGAGCCGGTTCCCCATGCCACCTGGGAGACCCCCAATTAAGCCAAATGGGGACGTCCACATCTGCATGGATTACAAATGTACAATCAACATGGCGCTGAGGGACCACCTGTGGTCAGCCATGTCCTAGGGACATTGGTGGGGGCCAAGGTCTTCAGTAAATCGGACTTGGCCCAAGCACACCAGCACCTAACTCCCGGTGGATGAGCTGACCGCCGAGGCACAAACCATCATCACACACCGGGGTGCTTTCAGAGTAAAGCGGTTGCAGTTTGGGGTGAGCGTGGCCCTGGGGATCTTCCAGAACTTGATGGACTCTCTTTTGAAAGGCATCCCTGGGTCCAACCCTTCTCCAAGGATGTATTGCTTGCCACCCCCATGGAAGAGGACTTCGCCACCCGCCTACATGCCATGCTGCAGCGATTCGACTCTGCCAGGCTGAAGGTGAAACGCCTCTTGGGGATCCCCTGTGTTGAGTTCCTGGGGTTCTCTATGGACGATAAGGTTCACGCCATCACAAAAGCACCCACTCCAAGGCTGAGCTGCAGGCTTTCTTGGGGCTTCTGAATTTTTACCACTCCTTTCAGCCCCATAAAGCCACACTTGCGAAGCCACTCCACCGCCTGCTTAACAAGAAGGCCCTGTGGGTGTGGGGCTGGCAGCAAGCCACCACTTTCTGGGCCATTAAGAAGCTACTCACATTGAACAATGTCCTTGCCCACTTCGATGAGATGCTGCTGGTTGTCTTGGCATGTGACGCTTCTCCCTATGGCATTGGTGCAGTCCTGGGCTATCAGCTGCCAGATGGGAGGGAGGTGCCAGTGGCCTACTACTCAAGGACCCTGTCATCAGCCAAGAAGAACTACTCCCAGATCGACAAAGAGGCCCTTGCGATTATGGCGGGAGTAAAGAAATTCTACGGTAATTTCCCGCCACACCGCTAGGGATTGCATCCTCTCCCACGTCTTGGACTGGGTGGGGAGGGGATGGCCCACTGGTCAAATGGGCCTGGAATTCACAGCATTTGCACCCCACAGGGATGAGCTCTCAGCTTACAAGGGGTGCCTCCTATGGGGTAGCTGGGTAGTGATTCCCTCACCGTCGTGTAAACAGGTTTTGGTAGCCCTGCACGAGACCCACCTGGGAATCATGAGGATGAAAGCACTGGCCAAGAAAACTTTTTTTCCCACCATAGAGAACAATGGAGGAAATGGGGACAACCTGTTTGGGGGCCCATAGAATTGGACCCCCTGGTCCAATGTTCTTGAAACTTGGTGGGTATCTTGGAGAGAGGCCCCATCAGCTACCCTGTGAGTTTGGAGCCTCTCCCTCAAACCCCCTCCCCTCCAGCCCCCAGAATATACCCTATGTTTTCACCATTGACTTCAATGGCCCATAGAAGATAATGGAGCTGAAATTGACATTCGGCTGCCTGAAAGACTCAGATGCCAGCTGGGGGTGAGGCTTGGCTCCTGAGCTGCCGGAACTGCGCTCCGGTGTGCTCCCCCCCAAAAAGACCCCTGATTCTGGGTATAAGCTTTTGTGCACATGCACACGAAAGCTTATACCCAGAATTAAACTTTGTTGGTCTTAAAGGTGCCACTGGGCTCAAACTTTGTTCTATTGCTTCAGACCAGCACAGCTAACCATCAATGCTCCCTGTAAACTGTGGAGTCTTGTGAGCAAAAATTCTACTTTGCGAGCTACTGGCATTAAAGTTGTGAGCAAGTGATTTGACTACTACATAAAGTAGTTCTCTCTGGAGCCATCCTTCCTGAGCTAAGACCAAAATGTGAGAGCCGGAGGCTAAAAAACTGTGAGCTAGCTCACACTAACTCAGCTTAGTGGGAACACTGCTAACCACCTGAATCTACCATTTAAAAAAACCTAGATTTGTTGCCTGGAAGCAATTGTTAACTTACCAGAGGTGAGCAGGCAAGTGGCTGCCCCCCCCCAAGAATTAATTCAAAGGGTCTTGTGAAGCAATGAAAGGTCCCTGCTGGATAGGACCAGTGGTCCATCTAGTCCAGCATCCTGTCTCATACAGTGACCAACCAGTTGCTCTGGAGGAGGCCAGTAAACAGAATTCAGAGGCTGAGGCCTTCCCCTGATGTTGCCTCCTGGCACTGGCATTCAAAGGTCTATGCCACCACAAAGAGTACTTCTCTTCATACTTCAACAAAAACTCCAGGATAGTGTGCCTAATGTTTCTGTTGCTCTAAGGATCCTTCTCACACTTCCAGTATCAGTGGCAAGTGGTGAACACAGCTTCTCAAAACTCAAACTCATAAAAACACACATACGCTCGACAATATTGCAAAAGAGACTACTTGGTTTGGCAACTATTTCAGTTGAACATGCTGAAGCATCAGCGCTTGACCTGAAGGAATTGGTCACAAAATTTGCTAAAGAAAAGGCATGCAAAATGAGATTCTAATGGAAACATTAAAGAGACTTAAATTTCAACATCACTAGTAACAGGATTTTTCAAAATGCTTTGTGTTTTTCTGTTTGAGAGAGAAAATCGGAGATTGTATTACTAGTTCTCACAATTAAAAAAAGAAAGAAATTAGCAATTTCAAATTTTGTGTTTTTCATTCTTCCTAAAATGCATTTATGTTTGAAAATTGGTGGGCACATGGGGGGGGGACAACGACAGACAGAAGGTAGCCTCGCCTAGTGTGCAAAAACCTGGCACCGGCCCTGGATACAGCATTGCCAGGCCTGCTAGGAGACACCCCCCCAGTTTACCCACACTTTGCCAGCCCGTTCCAGGGGCAGCTGTTCTTCCTCCTGGTGGACTCCTACACCAAATGGCTGGAGGTCATGCTAGTCACATCTACCTCATCCTGTGCAGCCATCCAGGTCCTGAGACAGATTTTTAGCACCCATGACCTACCAGACATGGTTGTGACCTATAACAGCACCACTTTCACCTCGGGAGAGTTCCAGAAGTTCTTGGACCAGAACCTCATCAGGCACATGCGGACTGCTCCTTTCCACCCAGCTACCAATGGACAAGCCAAGAGGATGGTGCAGACTACCAAGGGCACACTAAAGTGGCTCACCCACAGGGACTGGGACTGCCGGCTTGCTGTCCTCTTGTTTGGTCATCGAGTGACCCCAAGTGTGTCCACCAGCACAGCTTTATGGAACTCTTTATGGACCACTGCCTCATGACGCAGCTGGACCATCAGCACCCAGACTGAGCCCCTGAGTTGTGCCAAATTCCGGGGAGCCCGAAGACCCCCTGCATGTTCTATCTGGGGTGACTCTGTCTTCACACAGAACTATTCCAGTGGCCCTGCGTGGATCCTGGCAAGAGTTACCCAAGTCACCAGACCCGTATTGACAGATGGGGGTCAGCTTCTACGCAGGCACATAGAACAGCTGCACTACCGCCTGCTGCCTAAGGAGCCTGAATTGTCCTCCACTGAGGAGGAGGATTGCCCCCTGGAACCATCACCACTGCTGCCACTGCCCAAGAGCGACCCCCCTACAACAGCGTGCAGCCGGATTGCTGGGAAGAGGAAAGCCAGGCACAGACTGCTATGGACCTTCCAGACTCTGCTCCCGCCTCACAGGACTCCAGAGCAGTCCCTGCCTCATCAAGCCCAGCACCGGTGTCATCTCCAACCCCACAGGAGGCCCAGTGTTCTCAGAAGGAACAACGCAAGCCAGCATACCTTGTGTACCTAGTGTGGCAATTGCATGCTATTTAAACAGGGCTGCGGCCATGGAGTCTTGTCTTGTTCTTGCTGAAATCACTAATAAAGTAGAGCTGATCACTAGACTTGGAGTCTGCTCATCCATTTAATAGCTACATTAATCAGGATTGAAAGCCACTTATCTACTTGTGTTTCTACAGCACCTCATTCTGATCTAATACTACAGTGGGTGGATACAATCCAGGAACAAACTATAGAATGCTAATGAATCTCTCTGAAGTGTATGTTGAATTATCATAAGTAGAACAAAGGACTGGATCATAAATAGGGCATTACCATGTCAACAACAGGTCTATGTTCCCAAAAATGTATGTTATATTCACGGAACTCTCAAAATATGGATTTGAACAAAGAACAGGGGTGGGAGATGATCAAGGAGATAAAATAACTTAGAATCAAATAAGTCTTCTAAATAAACCTCCATTTCTGCAGTACATTAATGAATTCTGGACTGCAACCGATAGACATCAATGGGACTGAGAAATTCTGAAGATTTGTCTCAGCAAAACTACTTACAAAATATAGCAGATGACTCCTATGCTCCACATGTCTGTTGCATATCCAATAGGCTCATAGTTTATAACTTCTGGAGCCACAAATTCCGGTGTTCCAAAGAGGACTTTCAGGGAACCTGCACTTTCTGTGAAAAATAGAAAAGGAAAACAGGGTTTGGAAAACAGTGAAGAATTTTCTCCATCTTCCAGTAATATTTCCTTTCCCTAAGATGCTCACAGGCAATTTGGGGCAAATTATGGAAATTAAAAGACGCCTGCTCCTTGAGAGGAAAGCAATGGCAAACCTAAACAGCATGATAAAAAGCAGAGACATCACCCTGCCAACAAAAGTTCACATGGTCAAAGCAATGGTATTCCCTGTAGTAATGTATGGCTGCGAGAGTTGGACTATAAGGAAGGCCGAGCGCCGAAGAATAGATTCTTTTGAACTATGGTGCTGGAGAAGACTCTTGAGAGTCCCTTGGACTGCAAGGAGATCAAATCGTTCAATCCTAAAAGAAATCAACCCTGACTGTTCCCTGGAAGGCCAGATCCTGAAGTTGAAGCTCAAATACTTTGGCCATCAAATGAGAAGGGAGCATTCACTGGAGAAGACCCTGATGCTGGGAAAGATTGAAGGTCAAAGAAGAAGGGGACGGCAAAGGATGGGATGGTTAGACAGTGTCATAGATGCAACGAACATGAAATTGAGCAAACTTCAGAGGACAGCGGAAGACAGGAGGGCCTGGCGTGATCTGGTCCATGGGGTCACGAAGAGTCGGACTCGACTGTGTGACTGAACAACAAAAATGGAATCTCAGCTTGTCACACAAAGCCAAGCAAAGATTTGCACTTTTGGTTGTCCATGTCTAAACCCAGCACATTAGTTTCAACTCCATATTGGCTCTCAATAATTTTAGATAGGGAATTGCAAAGGCAGCTGGAGAAAAATAATTTTAGCTGGGAGCAGGAACAGACTCCAGGCATTCTAGTCTAAAGACCAACTTACTAAAGCGGAAATCGAGTGCACATATCTACTAGGAGCAGGCCTATAGTGGTATATAAGAACACGTTTTTGTATAGAGCTGTGTGCTCTTGAATTAAAGTCTCTGCTAGTCAATCTAAAATGGGTCATGGAGATTTGCACCCAAAACAGATTTCTGTTTTAGAATCTGGTAGACTATGACTGCAGTCACACACACAAATAATCTCCTTTCAATCCACTTTCAACGCACTTTCCAACCGGATTTTACTGTTGTGTGAACTGGAAAAATCCAATTGGAAAGTGCATTGAAAGTGGATTGAAAGGGGATTATTTAGTGCGTGTGACTGCAGAGACAAAGCCTGAACTTCTGAATTTTATTTCCATAGCACTGCCTTATTACAAGGGTCAGTGTTCCTGTTTTTCATTCCAGGGTTTGACAGGTTATTTAAATCATGTTGTGACATGGGTAGAGCCAAGCATTTCGTGAGAATTCACATATGTCAGAACTGCCAAAATTTTTGGAAAGTGCCCCTTTTAGCACACTATGCAAAACAAATCAATTTCTGAGGGGGGGAAAATGCTTTGAACAAGCCACCCCACACAAGGAAGAAGCCACACACTCTCCGTGTGAGAGTTCTGAACATACCAAAAAAGGTCAGAAAAATATCCTGCTGCATCTCGGCTTTCCCTGACAACTAATTATCTGCAGAAATTGAGCACAAAAGGGTCACTGGTCTTTACTAATTTAAATTACAAACAGAGCTTTGGAAGATTAGTTGTACTAGATTGGTTACAATGCAACTAAAAGAAAAATAAAGACTTTAATTTTGTATGACCAAAAAGCACATGGAATATGGTAGGCTTTGTAACATTTCTAGTTTAAGAATGATTTTGGCATACATGGGGGAGGATTGGCCATTATGCCATTAGGGAATTGAAAACAAATCAGCCAGTATCATCATGCCCCTGTATAAATCATTGGTGCGAGCTCATTTGGAATACTGTGTACAGTTCTGGTCACCGCATCTCAAAAAGGATATTATAGCATTGGAAAAAGTGCAGAGAAGGGCAACTAGAATGATAAAAGGGTTGGAACACCTTCCCTATAAAGAAAGGTTAAAATGCTTGGGGCTCTTTAGCTTGGAGAAACGACGGCTGAGGGGTGACATGATCGAGGTTTATAAGATTATGAATGGGATTGAGCAGGTTGAGAAAGAAGTACTTTTCTCCCTTTCTCACAATACAAGAACTCGTGGGCACTCCATGAAATTGCTGAGCAGTCGGGTTAGAACAGATAAAAGGAAATACCAAAGAGTGATTAACATATGGAATTCACTGCCACAGGAGGTGGTGGCAGCTGCAAGCATGGACAGTTTCAAGAGGGAATTAGATAAACATATGGAGCAGAAATCCATCAGTGGCTATTAGCCACAGGGTATAGATGGGAACTCTCAGTCTGGGGCAGGTGATGCACTCTATTCTTGGTGCTGGAGGGGGCAGCAGTGGGAGGGCTTCTGGTGCCCTGGCCCCACTGCTGGACCTCCTGATGGGACCTGGTATATTTTGGCCGCTGTGTGACAGAGTGTTGGACTAGATGGGCTATTGGCCTGATTCAACATTGGCTTCTCTTATGTTCTTATGTTCATTAAGGCCACCAGGGGGAGTCCAGGGGTGGCCCTTCAGAGAACTCCCTTCCCAGGGGCCTCCAACCCCAAGGTGGCCCTGTGCAAGGGGGCAGAGACATTGCCATCGTGAGCTGGTTGTACACATCTCATGGCCCCATGTTGCAGCCCCCCATTAGTGGTCCCCACCTCTCTGGAGCCAGCAGCCGTATGCCAACTGTTTGGGAACTGCTGCAAGGTGGAGACTAGCTGCTGCAAGGCAAGATACAAGCTGCTATCATAAGCCAGCACCTCCTACCCACATCAGACACCACTGCAAGCGCTCCCTCCCACATGAGATGAGTGGATGTAAGCCATGTAGGGGTCACAGTGAGCCTCTTCCTTTCCTTTCTTCTCTCGATTTGGGGAGGGATCTGGGCAGATCAGTAGTGGGGCCCTTTTTGCCTCCCAGTCTGCCCCTAATATATAAGCAGACTTATAATGCCTACTCTAAACTGGCTACAGGTTTGCACAACTTTTTTTTAAAACAGTGCAGTACAATATCACTGGCCCTGTTATATACACTTCAGGCATTTCCACAAGGATTCTCTCTCTCTGGTTCAATGCTGTTGGGGAAGTGGGTTTTTTTTACCAGCCTCCCTGTAGCTTTGTGGTGCATTAATACATCTGCCAGTGTTTCCTCATCTTTTCTGCCATCTCACACCTACTTTGCTGCAAAGTTTTAGGAAAGGCTGGATTGCTGCCATGTGACTAACAGCCATTTCTGAAGAAATGTCTCAAGAAGTGTGTGAGTGCGCATGAAAGTTTATGTCTTGAATAAAACTTTGTTGATCTTAAAGGTGCCACTGGACTCAAAGTTTGTTCATTTCCCCGGACACTGTGCCTGCAAGTGGACATCTCCTCTCCTTGCCACCAGGGTGCCTTTGTGTTTTTTTTAATTGACAATTGAGTATCATCATATCGATATAAACACGATAACAATATGCATAATGGGTGCTCTGAATTCTCAGATTTCACTTTTTAAAAAATCTGTAGCCCTTTCACTGAATAAATATAAAGGGTAAGGCATATCTCCACAAGGCATGGAGCTAGAGACTTACTTTTAAAAAATGACCACTGGAAATATATATTGTTATAAGGATATGCAATTGCTGGGAAAAATGGGGAAAGTCCCAGTGGCTTCGGGAGGGGGGGCTGTCCACTGCTGGGGCGCTGGGGCAGGGAAATCTGCCCCATGGAAGCCCTGTTGATGTTGTGCTGTACCAGCAGGCACACCAGCAACAGGGAAGCCACTCAAGCTCCACGTGGAAACCAACGTAATGACCCCCATGGTCATTCATCATACTAGTTTTGCAGTTTTCTGTAGCCTGTAGCCTACCCCCTTGCACATACTACATACTAGTATGTAGAAAAAATTGAAACTATTTCCCAGTAACACAGCCAGCATTACTGCTGTAGATGTGTGTAATTAGTCACAGACACATATTGAATAATGGCTGACATTATGGACAATGATCTTTCAAACCCCCATGCCCAGAGCAGTTCTAAAGTTTTTCTTATTTAACTGTGATAAAGGATTCATGCATATAGACTATTTTCATGTTGTCTTTTACAAAGAAACAGTACGAGGCATTGCCCCAGTTTTTCAAGAACATTTTCTCATTTTAAAAATCTGTTTTATTTTAACATGTGCCTCTTTTACACTTACCCTTTTCCTTTAAACATGATTCTCTGGGGAATAAAAACTGTCTAGATCAGACAATACTGGACTGTTGTGTACAGAAATAAGTCAAACAGTAGTAATAAAAAAACAAAGGTTTTCCCTTTACAGTAAGATTCCTTGACTTCCTATTATTACAGTTTATTATTAAGGGGAAATAGTTCCTATTGCACAACAAAACCTTATGAAAGCACTACAATACGTTCATAGCCATTTTCTAACAACTTGGTGTGATTTCTAGCTGCTTCTTCCTCCTCCATCTTCCCACATTTCTCTCTGAGTGGAGGAGCAGTTTTAACATTTTTATTTAAGTACAGTAAAGTACCATAACAAAAGAGTATCCCAATTAGGCCTTGTGCAGAAGTTGGAAGACAGTATAATGCAGCCAAGGCTAGAGGACAGAAATGAAAATAAATCATACAAGCATAATCTATTATTTAGGGCTACATTTGATGTACTCTTACATGGATACAGGTTTTAGTTACAGGAACCATTCATGTAAACAACTTGGAAAACAAAACAATCCCCCCACTTAAAGTCTGTTTTTATTGGTTTTTATTTTGTGACTTCCTTGTCTTACTAGTAAA
Organism: Gekko gecko; assembly: GCA_029375565.1. Taxonomy (NCBI): domain Eukaryota; kingdom Metazoa; phylum Chordata; class Lepidosauria; order Squamata; family Gekkonidae; genus Gekko; species Gekko gecko. The sequence continues at coordinate 69,556,475 of JAPDNY010000003.1, read as the reverse complement.
ACTGAGAGCTAGTATGGTGTAGCAGTTAGAATGTCAGACTAGAATCTGAGAGACCCAGGTTCAAAACCCTGCTCTGCCACAGAAGTTTGTTGGGTGACCTTGAGCCAGTCACATACTCTTAGCCTAAGGCTGTGGTCACACAGCAAGGTTATGCCGATTTGTTCCCACTATAGATTTGATCGGGAATATTTGCGGGGGGTGGGTGGGATGACCACATATCCGTCCCTGAACCACTTGCATTGCATAACGAGGCTCTGGGGACCACTTGGACAGCTGCAGCGCCACTTGGGCAGCACAGCTTGTTTTTTAAAAAAATGGCTTTGCGCATGGCCGAATCACCGCTCCCACTGGGACTCGCCATATTCCCTTGTTCCTGCAGGTCCCCTCCCCCGAACAGCAAACAAAATTAATCGGCAACATACAACTGAGTGCTGGAGTCTATATGTACACTTGAACGTTTATACATTGAATTTATTCAGAGCAGGATTGCTCATGTGCACAATGATGGAAGCTTGTAAAAAAAAAATCGCAGGAAGGACATTCAGATGACCTAATCGCGATCATTGCGAGAAATGGCTGTCCAGATTGGCAAAATCGCGGATTCAAAGCACAGATATCCAGAAAGTACTTGATTTTCCAGGGGTAGGAAAACTCGCTAGGGAACCGGGAGGATTGTGTGAGCGAGCCCATTTCAGTGAGGGAGACAGATGCAGCTGTCTGATCAGCAATTTTAAATACGAGAGGGAACAGCAGTGAAGCTTGATCAAAATGACCATGGGACCACAGCCTAACTTTCCTCACAGTGTTGTTGTGAGGATAAAATGCAGGAGAATGATGAAAGCTGCTAGGGGTCCCCACTGGGGAGGAAGACAGGGTTTGAATGAAGTAAATAAAATAATCATCTCCAGACAGATCTATCTGGCAATAAGTTCTTTTTGCATTTAACAAGTTAAAATGGTTTTATTTGTTGGGGACCTCTAATGAATGTATAATGCAGGGGTGTCAAACTCATTTGTTATAACGGCAGGATCTTACATAAATGGGACTTTGTTAGGCTGGGCCATGTTTGTCATAAAATGTAATACCAGGTAGTGGAGGTAAAAGGACACAGACAAACACAATTAAAGATGCAGTGCAGCACTGGGCTGATGCCCCTGTACTGCCTGGAGTGGGGAGCAAACCCTTTCCCCGGCCTGCTCTCGTGGTTAATATCCCCTCTGGTCTACTTAGAATGGTAGGGGGTCTCCAGGGTCTCAGGCTGAAGTCTTTCTCATAATACGCCACAGCCTGTTCCTTTTAACTGGAGGTTCCAGGGACAGACCCACCTGGCTCCTTAGCTCAATGAACACAAGAGAAAAGCCTCCACCGGGAAGCACAACATTTGCAACCGAGCCCCCTCTCTCTCAGACAGTAAAATCCAGCAAATAAACAACTCTACCAGACCCACTGGGTTCCTGCCTTCAGCTCAATGAACGCAAGAGAAAAGCGTCCACCATGAAGCACAACGTTTGCAACTAAGCCCCCTCCACTCAGCCAGCAAACTTCAGCAAATAAACAACTCTAGTAGACCCACATGGGAACAAGAGAAGCCAGCAAAGATGAGGCCCTCTGCTCTCTGCACTCAGAGGCAGCTCAGAAGGGCAAGGACAGGCAGAGGCAGGGGTATGGGCGGGGGGGGGGGAGAGAGCCCACCTGCCTAGGGCTTTAAACGAGCACTTGGGCCGTATGTTTGACACCCCTGGTATAACGCCGGTTTTGTTATTCACTCAATTTATAGCACACCTTTCTCACTGCGACTCAAAGTGGTTTACAAAATTTTAAAATGGTTCAGTCAGACAGCCTCTAATAAACAGTGCAGTAGGACTACAGGACCAGAGTGCAGTACTAATGAGAACAAAACCAGCCATAAAACGAAGAAAAAATCTGTCCAGGAATGATATGCCATAATACAGAAAGTGGGTAACAAAGGTATAATACAATTCAGTAAAAGGAAGATGGTGCATAGAGAAAACATTGCAATAGGCTACCATGGTCTCCCTCATGAAGTGACCTTTTGAGCAGTTCCATTATACTGGAGTTCTAATCCTATATCTATATGAAAGCCCTAGCACATTGGCACTTTACAGCTCTCCCACTGGCTGTGCTGTGCACTCCATCAGCCATTGGCCTGTCAACCACCACTCAAGAGTACTCACGTGCCATTGGCTGGGTGCTGGGTCTGCTCCTCTCCCCCGCCCACTGCCAGCTTGACCATTCCCTGTCTGAATAAACTGCCAAAACTGTTGTGGGGTTTCCTCTTGGTGGCTGTTGCTAGGCAACCAAGTTTGGTTTTGTCAGTAAAGAGGCAGGGGCAGGAGGCCCTTTCCAGTACTATTTTGGCTTTCATGGGGAACTCATTGGGGTCAGTCCTGACTAGGGTTGCTAGCTCCAGGTTGGGAAATTCCTGGAGATTTTGTGGTGGAGTCTACGGAAGCCAGTGTTTGGGGAGGGGGAGAGGCCTCAGTTAAATAGAATGCCATAGAGTCCACCCTCCAAAGCAGTTATTTTCTCCAGAGGGAGGGTGACCTGTTGTCTAGAGTTCAGTTGTGATACCAGGCAATCTTCAGGCTCCACCTGGAGGTTGGCTAACCAAGGCCTGGCAGCACCCTCTGGGTGACTAGATGACACCTGACTGGTATGACAACTAGGCCTGGCTGTTTGCTCCTGTTCACCAGCAGCAGCCCCCCCAGGACAGCCAGTGTGGTGTAGCAGTAAGTGCTTCAGAGCAGGGTCTGCCAGACCCAGGTTCTTGCTGTGCAACCTGAGTGGGTGATTTCGGACCAGTCACAGACTTGCAGCCTAGCCTACCTCACAGGGTTGTTGTACAGATCAAAAGGGGGAGAGGAGAATGATGTAAGCTGTTTTGATCCGCACTATAGAGAAAAACTGTACTGTTCCTCATGGGGAACCATTGTTGCCAATCTCCAGGTGAGAGCTGGAGATCACTCAGAATTACAACTGCTCTCCAGATGGCAGAGATCAGCTTCCCCAGAGAAAATGATGGTCTCTGTGTCGTTATACCCTGCTGAGGTGGCCTCCCTATGACAGCCAGTGTGATGTAGCAGTTAGCGCTTCAGAGCAGGATCTGCCAGATCCAGGTTCTTGCTCTGGAAGCTGACTGGATTATTTCAGACCAGTAACAGACTTTCAGCCCAACCTACCTCACAAGGCTGTTGTGCTGATCAAAAAGGGGAGAGGAGAATGATGTGAGCTGCTTTGGTCCCGATTGCAGAGAAAGACTGTATTTTTCCTAGGTAGAGGTTGCAGGGAGGGGGGAGGAGATGGAAAGCTGAAGTCAGAGGGGCAAATAAAGGTAGGTTGATGGTTGGCTGGGAAGGAAATAGGGTTGGCCACTCCAGGTTGGGAATTCCTGGAGATTTGAGGGGTTGAGCCTGAAGAGGGTGGGGTTTGAAGAGGAGGTGGGACCTTAGACAGGTACAATGCCATAGGCTCCACCCTCCAAATCAGTCATTTCCCCCTGGGGAACCAGTGTTGCCAATCTCCAGGTGAGGACTGGAGATCACTCAGAATTACAACTGCTCTTCAAATTGCAGAGATCAGTTCCCCGGGAGAAAGCTCCCAGAACCTCTTTCTAGAGCTCATTGTATTTATTTCAACAATGGGCCTTATTCCTAATCCCTTTACAAAATGCTCTCCTGAACATTTCTGCACATTCTGTGAATGATAGTAGGGTGGGGAGCCACCAGACAACACATGTGAATGGGCAGTTGCCAATCTCACCCATTTGCATGGTGACACCTTCAGAAGACTTTGCTCAGATGAGCAAAGCTGTTGTGGTGGGGCATAGCAGGAGCTGATTCTGCAGGTACGTGGGACCAAGGCCACTAAAAGCTTTGTAGATGAACAGAACCTTGAAATAAACCTGGTAACTGATCAGTAACCAATGAAGTATCTGTAGAACATACCAACTGGAGTTTCTGAGTTGTCATTAGGTGCAGGACCACATAAAGTACATGGACCCACACGGCCAATTAGCAAAATGTTTTTAAACAAGCAGAGGTTTACTAGGCATGCTAAGGTGCCAAATGAAACTATATTCACTATAAAATATCAGATCAAAGTGACATTACCTAATCTTCGTGCAAGTCCAAAGTCAATCAGCTTGATTTTTGTACCAGTCTTGTTGACACACATAATGTTTTCTGGCTTCAAATCCAAATGTACAATGCCCTGCTTATGAATGTACTGTACGCCTTCTGAGATTTGCTTCATGTACTTAATACATTCTCTCTCTGTTAGTTCAAAGTCCTCATCAATGATTCTCTCAAATAGTTCGCCTCCAGAAACACTAGAACAAAAATTCAGAAGAGGACTCTGTAAGTATTTTTCATTGGCAAACACAATTCAACATGTTTATTAAGGTAACACAGCCAAGATACATTCACAAATTATTTTGAAATAAAAGATGAGGGGTGGGTGTATGTATAAACCAACAGAGTACTTTAATGCACACACTTCTTTGCCCAAGAACTCTCCTCTTCATTTTTTACCCTATCCCAGTCCATTGTACTCACCCACTCTATAAGAACATAAGAAGAGTCCTGATGGATCAGACCAGTGGTCCATCTAGTCCAGCATCCTGTCTCACACAATAGCCAACCAGTTCCTCCAGAGGGACAATAACAGGGCATAGAGGCCGAGGCCTTCCCCTGATGTTGTCTCCTGGCACTGGCATTCAGAGCCTGACTACCTGTGAATGTGGAGGTTCCCCGCAGTCGCCATGGCTAGTAGCCACTGACAGGTCTATCGTCTATCAATCTATCTAATCCCCTTTTAAAACTGTCTGTGCCTGTGGCCATCACTACATCCTCTGGCAGCAAATCCCACATTTTAATCACTCTCTGGACTCTGACTTTTTATTTCCTTTTGTCCATCCTGAATCTACTGCCTATCAGCTTCACGGGATGCCCTCGAGTTCGGGTATTTTGGGAGAAGGAGATAAAAGTTCTCTTTTTCAACTCTCTCCACTTCATGCATAATTTTATAAACCTTATAAACCCGTAATTTTATAAACTTGAGCCACAGCTCAGAGCGCCAACACCACCACCTAATCCTCGAACCATCTGCTCCCTGGCACCACCCATAATTTCTTCTATTTCGTTACTTTCCATCCCTCCACTGCTACCATTATTATTTTTATATTTCCCCAAATCTTTAGAGCATTAGCCTGTTACTCCTCACTATAATATTTTGAAAAACCTCCACTACTTTATGCAAAATAAAATTTATCAAGCTAATTAAGTCAATTTTCTGTACAAAACACACATGCACTTTTAATAAGCCCTAGTATTTTTTTGACACAGATATTGGGTATTCTAGATGGAGTCATCATTTCTTTTTTGCACAAATATTTGTATCACTGACCATAATAGATGCCCACACTACACAAAATCAACAAACATCTACTCTGTTTGAGAAAGAGCATGATTTGGTAGATGTCAATTTTTCTTAAAACAACAAACTTTACTTAAGTACAAGAAACAGGTTTGTTTGTTTTTTTAATTCCGCACAATAAGGAAGGGATACAGCAGTTCCAGACCTATGATCTACAAGACCTTCAAATTAAAAATACAGTGCTTAGATTTCATTTTGTTCAAGCAGAATCTAAAAACATCTGAAATATTATTTTTTTAAAAATCACAAATCAGAACAAAAAAAGAAAAAAGCTCATACAGGGAATTTGATTCAAATTCATGCTCCACATGTGGAAGGAATCTTCTATTCATAGCAGTGCTGTTCATGCTACAGTGTTGCATGAGAGAAATAAAATAAAACCCACAAGCATTTATTGTGTACATGCAAGAGATTGTGAGGTGGACTGATGATGCCGCAGGGACAGTCGATCCCAGGATGATAAAGAATGGTGCAGCGAGGCACGGTGCACATGTTTAGATTTCTTTTTCAATTTTTTTTGCTGGTGGCTCCAATGCCGATTGGGCAATGGTCAATTTCTTGGCCATTTAAGGCATTAAGGGGGTCATTACATAGTTTACCAATGGTACTCTTTTATCTTTTTTCTGTGCCCTGGTGTTTCTCAGAATTTGGGTCTGGGGCATTCAGAGCCTTTCCCCCAGAGTCACTTTTGGGTGTGAGGTGGCGGCAGGCCTGGTATTAGGTTGTATTAGGGCCTTCTCACAAGCACAATGTGTGCTCATCATTTTGAGCCATTTTGGCTCCACACTCTCCAAACTTTTTAAAGAGTGCCATGTTAAACATTTGGGGATTTTTTGTCAGGAAAGTTCTGAGGGATGTTGTTGTCAAAGCTAGCTGAGGTGTGTCATCTCTCACTGGCAGCAAGAGAACTGAGGGAACCTTGACACAGAGAGTACTCCATCTTTCTGTGTTATACCTCTGACGATGCCAGTCACAGCTACTGGTGAAACTGGTGAAACCGTCCTACAATGCCAAGACCACGGCCATATAGCCTGGAAAATCTATAGCAACTAATGAGGGAACAGTGCTTGCCCCTCCCACATCACGTGATTTCTGGGCGGGAAACCTACACAGTAGATGGACGGGAGGGAGAGCACTCTTGGGACTCTAGAAACTTCTTTTAAAGCTTGCTAGCTTCTCTCTGTGGCCATCCTGCAGAAGTGGGACTGCACAGAAGCCACAAAGATGAAACAGGAGAACAGGAGGATGGCACCCATGAAAGGAGGTAAACAAACACCAGAGAAATGCAAAAGTATGAAGGAAGAACACAGGCTTAAGCCTGCAGTCTGCCATCTGGCTGTTAAACTGAAGGAAATCCAGCAGCTTGCCTCCCTCAGCTGACCAGCCAAGGTGTAGCGAGAAAGCAGTTCCCATGTTTCGCCTGAATCCAGAAAAGAGCAGGAAAACTCCTAGCCCTGGCAATGAGTCTGAGGAAAGCTTCCAAAGCAAAGAGTTGACTCCAGGGCCATTTCATTTTATGGGTAAAAAGGGACCGTTATCCATTGTCATCAGGGAGCCGCTGCACGTCCAAGAGCAACACAAGTAGAGGTAAAGGAAGACGGAGTATGCTGGCCCTGCTCTGGACCTCCTCACACATGTGTTCTTCCAAACCTGGGCATGGCTCTGTGTGTGTGTGTGTACAATGCTATAAAGTTGCAGCCGACTTATGGCCATACCAGCAAGGGGCTTTCCAGGCGAGCGAGAAGCAGAGGTGGTTTGCCATTGCCTTCATTTGCAGAGTCTTCCTTGGTTGTCCCCTTTCCAAGTCCTGACCCTGCTTAGCTTCTGAGATCTGATGGGATTGGGGCTATACCATGCTGCCTTCTCTCCCATGGGCATGCCTACATGCAAGCAAACTGTACATTTATAGGACCTATCAGGAATGCTGGAAGAGCAATTTGCATGCGTGTAGGCTGTTGTGCCTACATTTGAGTGAACAGGCATAAGGGGCCCACTGGCAAGTGGAGGCATGGCCAGTACACTCGGTTGCAAGCAAGAGAACACCAGCATACTCAGTTTCACCCACTAACCCATCAATGTGTCACGTGTACAAGGCAGCAAGGACAGACTGTACCGGTGTAGAGTCTGTTCAAGCACATGATGCTGAGGCCACATTTTGGCCAGCACAGGTAAGTGAAGGTGACTGCGGCACCTGCTTGGTTGTGAACAAAGAATGTTCAGCCCCACTCTCCCTCTATGCACACTGGCCCATCCATCAACATGGGAATGCAGTGGGCCCCGGGAAGTCACTTGGCCCAGGCCTCCCAAACCTAGAGCTGCTTTTGGTCAATTCCCTGCTTTGCAAATTTCAGCACATAGTCTTGGTCTCCTGTACCTCAGCTGCTCCAGGAGAGCCAGAGTGTCCCCCTGTCTCCCAGTGCAAAGCCTGAGGGGGGCGCCACTAAGCCGCTCAGCCAATCCAGAAGCTGATCCTGAAAACCTTTCCATACCTTCCCTGCCTAAGGAGAAGTACAGAAAAAAATCACTCAAACACCTTGCAAAAATATTGATAAATCTCTCTCTCCCCACCCCCGTAAAAAAAAAGAACTCATCCAAGGAAGACATGAATGCATCTCCAAATGATAACATTTCACAGTGATGAAAAAATAAGGATATGTTACACACTTTTGCGCTTTAAAGATTCTCCTGAAGAAAATGCTTGGAATATATTGCATATTTGCACCCCATAGGCTTTTTCTCCTGTATCTTCTCTAGTTTTTGTGTGTCCTTCCCCTGTTTTAGGACTTTACAGACTGACAAATAAGTTAGCTTTATGAGAATTTTTTTATAAAGCCTGCTTTAAGGAGCTGTTGTGTTTTGTTGAGCTGCATGCACAAAAGGTGCTCTGAATTACTAAATATTGCTTAAAAAAATGTTGATGAGCAGGGCCGGCCCCAGGTGTCTGGACGCCCTAGGCAGGACAGCCTGGGGCGCCCACCCCACCAGGGATGCCAACCTCCCGGTGGGGCCTGGAGACCAGGGGGCAGCGGAGCACTGGCTTTCCTGCATGCTCCGCAGCTGCGGCGCCCCCAGGAAAGCCAGGGAAGGGGCAGGAGTTCTAACCCCCGCCCCTTCCCTCCCAGCGCCGGCTTTCCTGGAGGCTCCGCAGCTGCAGGGCCCCCAGGAAAGCCAGGGAAGGGGCGGGGGTTCAAACCCTCGACCCTTCCCTCCCAGCACTGGCTTGGAGGAGAGGGGAGGGTGGCGGGGGAGGGGGAGCACTGGCAGGGGGAGGGCGGGCAAGCTCTGCCACCATCGCCTCCTGAGTCCCGCCGGGGCACTTCGCTGACGGCGGTGGCGGCAGGGGGGTGTTTGGCGCCCCTGTGGGCCCGGCGCCCTAGGCGAGTGCCTAGCTCGCCTAGTGGGTGACCTGGCAGTGTTGATGAGACCAAGAAGTGTATGATGGACCTCACAAAGTTCTAATAGGGAGCCAGTAGATGACAACCTGGGCATTCCATATATACCGTTCTGACCGCCTCAGAGGAAAAGCGGGACACTCTGCTGATGAATAATACATGAAGCAACCATGACTGCAGATGAGCATAGCACAACATCCAGCACATACTTTGAGTCATATGCAATCATAAGCCAGCTTAAGATCTAAAATCGCATTGCATGAAAAACTAACTAACATATCTGAATTGCTTGGTATATCTATATACATTTAATTTTTATTATTTTTTTAAAACGGGGAAGAAGTAGAAGAAATTAATGTTCTGCAAGACAGTACAGAGTCCAAAACACCTCATGCATTCCCTTATTTTCCATTAGTACTGCCAGTTTCCAATTCCAAGCTAAATTGTGTGTGTGTGTGTGTATACATACCTACACACACATATATATACATATACACACACTGTTACTAACTTGATCAAGTTTTATATCTAAAAAAATAAAAAATACGCACTCTTTTGCTTAGAAATGTGTTACTTTTTGCTCCAGTAAACAAATCAGGGAGAACATCCCTTCCCCCTCCATCAATATAGCAAAACAAAAAACAGCTGCTCATTTTTCTGGTAAAAAGTTTTGAAGGACAAAATGTTTTTTTTTAAAGCAGCTGTTGCTACAAAAGTGATCACATGAAGAGGTGAATAATAAGTTATGCAATTTGGATTGTGGAATTTGGAATGTGGAGAGAGGAAAGTGCATTTCTCGTCATTGGCCTGTTGGTGGCGGCAGAGAGTACTTCTATTTGTGCCGGGGATGATGTTGGGATAACGCTGACCTCATATGGTCAGCAGCTTGAAAGCTGAACAAATTTCTCACCTCCAGTTAGGGAGATCAAGTCGCCACCTTCAATAGGAGACTTCTGCCCACACACTCACCCCCACTCTGCCTGCTGCCACATGCCTGGGCAGCAAGGGAAATATGCCTGGGCGAATCAGAAAAACTGGTGTTGGTGCGACACCACATCACATCGGCTCAATGCCATAGAATGTTGGGTGAATCCTAGAGCACTGTGATGGTGCAGTTATGTCACTTTCTGATATTTAGTGGAAGTGACACCACACCATCTGCAGGACATCATTACCCCCATCCCCACCCATTCCCTCTCCCAGTGCTTGCCAGCCAATGGCCAGAAACCCTAATCCCAATGGTGAAGATGGGTGCCCTGTCATAGAGCATGATACTGAGTGCAGTAAATAAATCTCCCGAGAAGTATACTGCAAAGACGGTAAAAACTTACATTTACTCAAGTAGATTCAGTTCACATTCAGGTTGCAGCTGAAAGAAGAGAGAGAAGCCTAATCTAAAGAGTATTTTATCACAAATGGCCAACTAATCCAGGATTACATGTATGGGAGTAGGACAGCATTGCTTCTACAGGAGGGACTTGTAGAGACATGTGTCTCCATGCAGGGAGTGAGAAGACTAAGCAAGAGAGAGAGAGGAGGCGTCAGAGGGCAGTTCCCGGGTTAAGACGGAGAGAGGCATCACATTTAAGGCGATCACATATACACACTTAGAGTGATGTAGTGCCCCCCAACGTCCAGGCAAGCTGAGTTGCTCACTCCAGCACTCCCTCTTGACTCTGTACGCCGTCAAGGTTCACAGTGTTCAGGTTGTCCTGCAGGCCTTGGTATTTGTCTTGGGGTAGCAGTTTGGTAAACATGTCCGCTGTCATTTTCTCAATGGGGCAGTAATGTAGCTTGACAACTTCTTGTCCCTGCAGGACCCTTACACACTGGTCCTAATTCCAATGTGCTTTGTCCACGTAATGTTCCTTTCTGAAAGAGAGAGGGCTATACAGCAGCTGAACCGGCAAAGGTTCCTTAATATCCTTCAGTCACATTATAAGCCATTCTAATTCGCTGCATGCTTTGGAAGCAGATTCTGTCTCCTACAAATTCTGTTTCAGTAGATGAGTGGGCAACAATTTCTTGTTTACCACTTGCCCAACTTATAGCACGACCCCCACAGAAAAATACTAGTGGATCTTAGGTTTGATCCTTCTTCAGCCCCATCTGCATCAGCATATCTCAACACGGTGAGATTATTAATTGCTGGAAGTCTCGGTTTAAAGTGTGCAGTACCCTTTTAGTACCTCATCACCCTTTTAACTGCAGTCCAGTCCTTTGTGGTGGGTGTGCTAACCCTTCTGGATAATATACTTACAGCTGTTGCAATGTCTGGTCTTGTCATCACTAAGTATGGATGCTTGCCTATGGCAGCTCTGCAGTTGTTGTTGTCTGGCAGTGATTCATCAGGTACCATTTCTTTGTAGAAGCCTGATTCCATTGATGTGGGCATTGCATTAACACCTTTCCAGGTCCAGGCTTTGCAATAGTTCCAGTTAGCTTTTGACTAAGAAGGTAACTTTCATCTGGATTCCTGTTCAGTCTGAATCCCCACAATAAAAGTTAGCATTGCCTAGGTGTTTGACCTCTACTTCCTTGTTTTGTTTTGATATAATCTCAGCACAGTCATTTTGATTTTCATGACAAATAATCAGATTATCAACATAGGTCAGAATAAATGTCCACCTTCCATCTCTTGGATCTATTGTAAAGACAGGGATCGGCTTTGCCTTGTCTGAAGCCCTGATAGAGGGGGCATCTTGGTCAGCTTATCCAATCACGCTTTTACAGCTTGTTTAAACCCATAAAGCTCCTTTTGAAGTTTACAGACTAGATGTTTATTCTTTTCATCTGTAAACCCTGCTGGCTGTTTCATGTATAATTCTTCCTCTATTTTGCCATGTAAAAAGGCAGTCTTAATGTCTAAGTTGTTTGCATGTTTCTGGGAGGTGCAATGCTTAGGAGCATCCTAATTGTGCAGTATTTTACAACTGGTGCAAAAATTTGGTCATAATCTGATCCATAAATTTGAGATAATCCCTCTGCCACTAATCTAGCTTTGTATCTCTCAACATCACCTTCTGCATCCTGCTTAGGCTGAAAGACCCACTTACATCCAGTGGCATTTCTCACCCTCAGGTAGTTCAGGGAGGGTCCACATGTTGTTGTTATGTAGTACATCCATTTCATCTTGTGCTGCTTTCCTCCACTTGCTTGCTTCTGGTTTGTGTTGATGTTGGTTGCTTCTGGTTCATGATGATGCTGGTCCGTGTGGTAGTGATGTCCTTGCAAGGTAGGTTAGTTTCTTAGCTGGAACCAGCCCCGTAGCTAGCGATTTTTTTGTGGGGGGCCTGGGGGGGCCAGCAGCTAACCTAGCCCAGGGCATCTCACAATCTGCAAGCGCTGGATCACACCCTCCTTGGGTCTCTTCTCCTCTTCCAAGCCCGATCTCCAGGTCACTTGGCTGCAGTGCACCTGTGTACAGGGAGGTTGGGGGAGACGTTCTGCATGCTCTCTTTCTCACGAACACACACATCGGGGAGGAGGCACATCCACACGGGTGTACACAGTGGTGGCTCCCTAACAAAAGCAATCAAGGGATTGTTCCCGAAGCCCCAGAAGGACTCCCTGGAGGCTGGTGCATCCACCCGCTCAACTATCGCCCGGCTTTCCCCGGAGGGATCATTGTTTCACAGGTGCCAGGCAGTCTGAGTGCATCCCAGAGCAGCATCCTAAGGAGCTGACAGGCTGGGCTCCATTGTCAGGGCAGGAGGGGGTGTGGTGGCCCAGACTTGCGAAGCTCCCGAGGGGGCACCCGGAACCACCAGGAGAGCTCTGCGCCCGGGAACCTAAACGCCTCCCTGGGAGGGAGGTGGCCCAGAAGGAACGCTAGGGGGCTGGGCCCCGCATTAGCTATGGGCCTGGCTGGAACTCCCTTGTTGGCCAGGAATGAGCATCTGAGGTCCAGGGTCTCATCTGCCTCCGCAGAGGTCTCTGGCTCCTCTGGCTCACTTGATGCCTTCACCTCCTCTTCTGGTTGACCATCTTGTTGTGTATCTGGTTGAATATGTATAGTGACTGCACCTGTTGGCTCTGGGCAATACACCAGCAGCTGGTTGTTGTCATTATTCTCTCCCTCTGGAGTTGGTCATCTGTCACAGCAGCTTGGTTGTTCCTTGGCTGCTTGTCGAACCACACCACTCTGCTTGTAGCAATTTGGTTAGTGTTTGGGTCTAGAATTCTGTGTTCCTTGCTCTCTGGAGAACAGCCTACAAAGATGCCTTCTTCAGCTCTGGGCTCTAGTTTGGATCTCTTTTCTTTTGGTATATGAGCATAGGCCTTGGATCCAAATACTCTAATGTGTTCTATGCTTGGCTTTCCATTATGCCATAACTCATAAGAAGAAGGAGAAGAAGAAGAGATTGGATTTATATCCTGCCTTTCACTACCCAAAGGAGTCTCAGAGTGGCTTACAAACTCCGTTCCCTTCTCCTCCCCACAACAGACACCCTGTGAGGTAGGTGGGGCTGAGAGAGCTCTGACAGAAACTGCTCTTTTTCAAGGACAGCTCTTATCAGAGCTATGGCTTGCCCAAGGTCATCCAGCAAGTCCAAGTGGAGGAGTGGGGAATCAAACCCGGTTCTCCCAAATTAGAGTCTGTGCACTTAACCACTACGCCAAACTGGCTCTCTGTATCATTGGTTGGCAGTTAACTGTTTTGCAAGTTAACTGCAGCTTCTGCCCAGTGCCTGTAGGGAAGGGCTGAGTCAACCAGCATGCATCTGACCATGTCCATTACAGAGCGATTTTTGCACTCAGCAACCCCATTCTGTTCTGGTGTGTGGTGTGCAGTAAGTCTGTGTTGGATTCCATGTTCCGTTAGGAATGCCTGCACTGATCTAGATCAATGCTCCCTCTAAGCTGTGGAGTCTTGTGAGTAAAAATTCTACTTTGTGAGCTCCTGGCATTAAAGTTGTGAGCGAGTCATTTGGCTACTGCATAAATTAGTTTGCTCTGGAGCCCTCCTTCCTGAGCTAAGACAAAATTGTGTGAGCCGGAGGCTAAAAAACTGTGAGCTAGCTCACACTAACTCAGCTTAGAGGGAACACTGATCTAGATGTGTACTCATCACCATTATCAGACTGGATAGCTTGGGGTTTTCTGTTAGAAGCCATGGCAATGTAGTCTCTCAGCTTCTGCTCAGTTTGAAATTTTCCCTTCAGCAAATAATACACAGGAATTTCCCCACCCAGAGTTTGGCACCCCTATTTTGAACACAGAATCAAATTTATTTTTCTATGCAGAAAATTTATATGTCACAACTCTAGACGCTGGCTTAGAGGGGGCTCACAAAGTAAAAATAAATACAATAAAATCATAAGAACAACTATACCTTATCTGCCTACGGTCCAAATCAGCCAGGTCTAAAGGCCCACCAAAACAAAACCTGCTGTCACTTGTTAAATGCTAACACAAAGTAGCCATAAATCTGGTGAAGAAGCCATACTCAGTTATTAGTGCTAGTTCCTGGCCAATGATCTATCGCTGACAAGTTTAGCAAAAGACTCAAAGAGAACGTAAATAAAATCTGACTATTTGAACGTATCAAGCATACAGAATGCAATACCTGGATTCCAAAAGAATACCCCATCAGTAAAGTAGAATTTTCATTTGTCAGAGGACCAGGAGGCCTTTACAGCATAACAGAAATATGAATGCACCATTACTTTTCGTTCTACTGTCTGGTTTATACTTACAGTTCCAAGACCATGACAATGTTAGCTTTCTCTTCAAAGGCATCTACACACTGGACGAGTTTGGGGTGATGCAGACAGTTCATAATGCTGATCTCTTGCCTTATGTTTTCTTTATCCTTAGCCGAATAGGCTTTGAAAAATTTCCCTGCCCAAACTTTTCTGGTTTTCTTCTCAACAAGCTTGAAGACTTGTCCAAATTTTCCACTGTAAAATACAGAACCGTTTCCATTAGATTGTCTCAAAGCTTTGAGGTCGGCACCCCATAATTGTTGCATATGCTTTTTCATTTGCTTAACTGACTAATTTGAATCTTGCAGCCATATGACTGAAACTTGGCTTAAAAGGTTGCTGTTTCTGAGACTGTTGGTTTGGGTGTATAACTATAGCACTTTACACTAAGGAAACAGATCTTGATGAAAATGCAGTCTGGATCTGTGATAGACTATCTGCACTATAGCAGGTATGGAGGGACTATTTAGACATTTAGGACAGGGTAAAACATGATTAGGAAACTAGATCTGCAATGTGTGGTAGGGTCCATTCTGTGATCTTCTGGCATCATCATGTGATATGATCATGTCGCCAACACTGGGGGAGAAGACACTCTAGTTTTTTAGGAAAACTCTATGGTTTGAACCTAATTTTACTACACAGTTTTGCCCAAGATCTAAAGCATCATCCCCTGATATCGGCAACGTGATGATGTCACTTCCAGGTGACATCACTACGTTGCATTTGGGGGCATTTGAGAGTGAGGGAAGGGGACTGCAAAAGCAGGGGAACTCCTGCCTGGACCAGGGCCTGGCAACCCTAGATTAAGCCACTAAAAGGTTCATTCAGTTAAAAAGATGCCCCCAACGAATTAGGCACCAGATTTTAAAAATCTGATGTGAGACATCCCCCTTCTCTCAAGTATGAGACAGACAGACCCTCTTCTAGATGATGCACAGTGTAACAATAATCAATCCTTTTTTCCCCTTCAAAACAATTTTTTATCTGCATATCATTCAATCCATCCAGTAGAGCTCACATTAATTCACTAGCCAGATTTCTTGAATGGGGTAAATAACGTCATAGGAAGGCAAAAGAGCTCATACTGTCTCTGGTGAAATTCTATGGACAATCAAGTGATCTTTGACAAATAAACCATAACTGCAAAGAAAATCCTTTGAGGATATTAGTTACTACTGTAGGTCCTAATTATGCTTACATTTAGTGGGACTGTCACCATGTTTTCTATCATATCTTAAGAATTAAGTATGAGTATCTGAACATGGGTCAATATATTACTGTAATGGGTCTGTGTCCTTGGGTACTGTTCTGTTGAAAAGCTGCTTCTCTGAGACGGCACAGAAGTTACTCCTGATGGACAAACCTTATGAAGGGTCTTACGAAGGATAACAGGATATAACACACTTGATTGCAACACAAGGATGAAGCTGCATAATCTATATGCTTAGGAATTACCTTGGCAGGTAAGATGCATAAACAGAATACAGTTTACAAATGACCTTACCAAATAGGGTGCCAGGTCCCCTCAGTGACCGGCGAGGGATGTGGGGTAGGGTTGCCAGATCCAGGTTGGGAAACTCCTGAAGATTTGGGGATGGGTCATCAGGAGGACAGGGACCTCAGTGGGGGACAATGCCACAGAGTCCACCTTCCAAGACATCCATTTTCTCCTGGGGAACTGATCTCTGTAGTATGGAGATAAGCTGTAATTCCAGGGGTCCCCATGTCCCACCTGGAGGATGGCATCCCTATTTCCTAAACAATACTATTAGTGTGCTTTGGGGATTACAGCCACTGCCAGTTGGGACCCTTTGTCTAGAGACAAGGTAGATGGTTTAATCTCAAAGGGATATGTAACAAAGTTGTAAAATTCCATAGTGGGCAGCTGTCAGTTAGACAGGCTCCCTCATTCAAATTAAATTGGATTTATGTATTTATAGGCCTAGGCCATTCTTGTTTCCATCACAGGTATTTCTGACTCCTTCAGAAGAGACAAGCCATTCACCATACAGAAATAACTGAAGTACCCATCTATAAACAGCAACTATATTTTCCCATCTAACTGAATGAGAATCTTGTAAGGAATCTAGGGGAGACTCGCTAGCCGTGAGCAGTCGAGATCGAGTGAACAGCTGATCAGATGATGGCCTAGCAGAGACCAGATGACCAGAGCAATCACAACCACAGCAACACAAATCCCCCCAAAACAAAGTCTGGAATACTTCTTCAGCAGGTGGGGGAAGCTGGCAAGGGAAGAACCCAAACCGGAAGAATGCTACACGACCTGCCCAGGAGGCAAGACAAAAATGTGCAGGATACTTAGATTCATCATTCCCAAAAGGGTCAAGATTGAAGAATTCCCCCCACTCATTCTTTAGCCAACAATCTGGGATAACGTCAGTATTTGAAGTGTCACATATCTGCTAGTAACCCAGCTCACCATAGATCACCCTCCAGGAACATTTACCAGAGCCGAGTCTGAATACAGCTGGCCATATGCTGATTGCAAGAACTATATGGTCCTGCCCCTGAAGGGAAGAAACCAGCCACTCATCTGAGCTGAGAGTGCTGCTCCATCATCCAATTACCTTTCAGGTGGTGGGATGGAATGCTGGAGGGAAGAGGGGAGAGTCCAGTTCTGCCCTCAGGAAGAGAGTGAGAGCTCAGGTCTGGCTCAGAAAAAGAGCAGACAGACTGTGAAAGGTAGCTCTGCTTAGTTGTACGGCAGATTGGCTTAGCTCTACCTCTGGGACAGAACAGAGTACCCAGTTGCTAGACCTGTCTCTGGTAATGAGCAGACTTCATACCATTTAGTTTGACTCTTGGAAAAGGGCAGGTAGGGTGAAATCCTCTGTGTGTGAGATGATCCAACCTAGTGGCTAGTCAGTAAAAGCCTGTTTATGCCTGAAAGCATTAAAGAAAATTCTAACTACTCTTTGAAGTCATAACCAGTTTAGATTTATGTGCCTCAGCCAGGTTTCTGCTTTGTCTACCTGGATACTTGTGCTGCTGATCTGTTCTTTGAAACCAACCTGCAAATAAATAAATCTTCTGTGTTGTTTGTATACAATTCTCATCTCAGTGACCTCCATATTCTACTTGTGCACCACAAAACTTACCTTACCGTAGCGAACCCAAAGCCTAAACACTTGCTACTTTTAGAATACCTGATAACTGAGGGGAAGGTTTATAGTTTAAAAACAAACCTAATTTCCCAAAAGTCATAGGAGGCTGTGTGGGTCCCCTAAGTTGATAGAGAAGGCCTGTCGCACTGTTGGATTAGGACAATACTGTCTGTATGAATACACCCGTCTTACTCATAATTTTGCCAAAATCGCACCATTTTAACAGTAGAAAGGAAGGGGAATATTGTTGCACTTACGATCCCAATCTTTCTTCAACATCATAGAACTCTGAAACTTTTTGCTCCATGTTAACCGTCACTGTCCGATAGTCAACTTCAGTTTCTTTTTCTTCTAGGAGTTTACAGGGAAAACATCAGATTATGGAACAACCCAAATGCTACAAACACTGTATAGTGAAAATGAAAATGTCATACCTTCATCAGACCCTTCAACTTCTTCCTCCTCTTCCTCTTCTCCTTTAGGGCCTATAACCAAACAGGTAATTATAATGACTTCCTTCTTATACTGCTTATCTGTCAGGAGTTGCTTTCTGCTATATGTCCATTCCAGACATTCGACTACAAAACCTCAAAGGATTATTCGGTCCCTGAATTTTCTCAGCACTTACTCCATTTTTGCACTTATGCAGGCAGTTTGCTCTAACCTTTTCAATGTGGTAGTCCATATATATATATATACATGCCAGTTGACCCAGATTCTTCATAAATGTATTAATGACACACTTAGCAATACTTGCTATGGGCTGGTTTACACATGTGGACAGATACATTGAGGCCACTTTGAAACAACTCCACATAGTAACTGTTTTACATTGCACCCATAATGTGCCCCTTTGTCCCTATTGTATAGAATGTCTTCATAACACCATCAGCCATTTTTGGTAACAGCTAGTATCGGCAGGTCAACTTTCTGCCCAAGTAGTGTGTGCATCTACATGACAAACTATTATCCATAGTAACAGCTGCTATGATTTGATTTGATTTATTTGATTTTTATCCTGCCCTCCTGGCCAAGGGTGGCTCAGGACAGCTTACAAAAACAGGATAAAATTCCGACAAAACATAAAATCACAACAATTAATATAAATGCAATGTTAAAACCAAATCATAATAAAGTGCTAGCATAATTTCCTCGTTTTAAATCAGCTCCTTGGTCTGCTTCAACATTCATCTGATGAGGCCACTTCAAGCAGTTTCCAGGTGACAATCAGCTCTAAGATAGCAACAGGGCAGCAAAAGTATGAAGAAGCTTGCTCTAGGGTTAGACAGCATGAATTCTTGTGTCTGTGAGTCTAACATACAATCAGCATCCAGGCAAATACAAATCTATTTTGATTCATACATCAAAATACATCTCCATTTTGAGGGGGTTAAAAGGTCACACTTCACCTAATGGCTGTGCTGCATTAAACATCAGGACAGCATCTGCTTGGCATGTAGAAAGTCCCAGGTAGGGATGGGCACAAACCAGGAAAACGCAGTTCGTTTTGGTTTGTGGCGTGCCCAGTTTGTGAGCCACAAACCATCATGAAGTTTTAGGTGCCAAATGAACTAGTGAGGTTCATGAGGTTCGTGACAAGGTAGAATGGCCCACCAGCATGTTAGAGACAACGAACTCACAGAGGATCTCCAGCTGACTCTCCTCTACCTGGCCTTCAAGTTTGGTGAGGATTGGATTTTTGGGGTCCAAGTTATGGCCCCCCAAAGAAGGTGCCCCCAGGAAAGTGCCTTCTAGGAAAATGACAGGCACAGGTTCAGGAGGTTCAGGAGTGTATAGAACGGGCCCTGTGCAAGCTAGAGACACCAAACTCACAGGGCCGCTTTTTCCCATTCCTAGTCCCAGGTTCAATTCCTGGCAACTCACATAAAAAGGACCAGGTAGTAGGTGATGTGAAAGTCCTTTACCTGAGACCCTGGAAAGCTACTGCCAATCTGAGCAGACAATGCTGACATTGTTGGCCAAAGATCTTATTCAGTACAAGGCAGCTTCATATGTAGATATGCCAAAATTATATCTTGCTTATTGACTAATGATCTCAAACAGCATAGTGCACTTGAGCAAAACTGCAGTACATAACCAGCAATAGCTGTTGGGTCCAAGCTTCAAAATGCTAGATGGGCCTGTATTGGGGTATAGTTTTCAAATTTATCACAGATGTATTTCTTAATGGAGCTCATGTGTCTTAGAAAACTATAGAATTTGTGAGAATTCATGTTAGTAAGCCCCAAAGGTGCTCTTCCTCTGAAGAAAGGGGGAATAGCCGCACAGGAAAACTGTGCTGGAAAAGGGATAGTATCATCCAGCTGCTGCTGCTGCTATTTTTGTGACTTTCTTCCTTTAGTGGGAACACTGCTGTTTCTTTTCAGCATGAATAAGAAAGGAGCATTCTGTTCTCCAGTTCGCTGCTTCACCATAAAACCCACCATGAACACAACCTGGAGAAACTCTGTGTAGGAGCTGCAGTTACTCATTTTCTATAGCTCTGAATTACTGCAGCATTATCTTGCTCCATTGTTTTTACTCTAAGATAACATTTATGGGCTCTTTGTTGCTACTTTTTAGAACCAATTAAACTTACAAAGCACTGCATATAGAATGTACTTAAAAACAGGAAGAGAGAATTGGCGCACATAATCCATTCCCCACAGGTTGGATGAAAAATGGCATGGTGGGAAGCAAAAGAGCTGAAGTTGGACTTTTCAGTGCTATAAAAGAAAACACAGGTAGCAAGACGTTCACTGGCCTCTTTTATTCCTTGTTTGGAATATATCAAGGAGTTCCAGGATTCCACAGGAAGAAACAACCTCCCCCTCAACTGGTGTCAATGGCACCATAGTTTCTCCTCCTTATAAGAGAGAGGGTTGCAAGGGACAGTTCTTATAATGGAGTGTGGTCCCCTGAGGATCAGTATTTGGGCTGCTGCTATCTTCATTTGTTCATGTATGATCTGGAACAAGAGGTGAGCAGTGTAGTGGCCAAGTTTTTAGATGACACAAAATGATTCAGGATAGTGAAAATTAAGGATGCCTGTAAAGAGCTCCAGAAGGCTCTCTACAAATTGGGTGAATGGGCGACAATGTGGCAAATGAAGTTCAGTGCTGGTAAGGTGAGGCATATTGGGACAAAAAAGTCCCAACTTCGAGGATAGGCTAACAGGGTCTGAACTTGCTGAGACTAAGGGGGAAAAAGATCTTGGGTTCATAGTAGATAGTTCAATGAAAGAATCAACCCGGTGTGCTACAGTAGTGAAAAAGGCAAACTCTATGTATGGGGTTATTAGGAAAGGGATTGAAAACAAAATGGCCAATTACATAATGCCCTGTATACATTTCTGGTCACCATATCACAAAAGGGACATTGCAGGCTGTATGAAAAGTACAGAAGAGTGCAACCAAGATGATTAGGGGGTTGCAACACCTCCCCTATGTGGAAAGACTGAAGAATCTGGGACTTTTCAGTTTAGAAAAGAGACGACTAAGGGGGAACATGATAGAGGTTTATAAAATTATGCATGGGGTGGAGAGAATTGACAAAGAGAAATTTCTCTCCCTCTCCCAAAATACTAGAACTTGAGGGCATCCAATGAAGCTGATGGGCAGTAGATTCAGGACGGACAAAAGGAAATACTTCTTTACACAGTGAGTATGCAGTGATAGTCACAGGCATAGATGCTTTACACAGAGGATGCAGTGATAGTCACAGGCATAGATGGCTTTAAAAGAGGATTCGGTTTTTGGAGGATATGTCTATCAGTGGCTACTAACCATAGTGACCAAAGGAAAACTCTTATGTTCAGAGGCAATCAGCCTCTGGATGCCAGTGCCAGGAGGCAACATCAGGGAATGATCTTTAGGCTCTTCATGAATCTCAAGGTGAATCCACTTTAATAATTTAAGAGTACCCTCCATACACACATGCCCATACCAACTATCCATCATAATGACAGCTTTTTATATACTCTTTGTTCTCAACGTGTTTCATACACATATCAGCTGCCCTGGCAACAGGTTGCTAACACGTACACAGTTTCACTGAAACTCCAGATCTTCCACTGTTACCTGAAGACAAAACTCAATGTAAAGATGCAATGTATAAATTGCATTTTCATATGTATACATCTGGCTTGGCCTCTATCCTCAAATTAAACTGAATACTTGACAACCAAGTACCCTGTCTATACAAATATATTAAACTGTATCTTCAGCGTAGCAGAAACTTGCCTTCTTTCTTCTCTCCTACTTTCACCAACTCCGATTCTTGGCTCGGCTCACTTATTCCATAGACATTAGCAGCTCGCACCCGGAATTTGTACTCCCTGTCAGCCAGCAGATCCTGGACATTGTAAGAAGTGCTACGGCATGTTGTGAGGTCTGTCCATTTCTTGTCCACTGTGTTCCAGATTTCCACAGTGTAAGACTGCACTGCACTTCCACCATCATAAGAAGAGCCATACCATGAGATGGTAAGTGAAGAACTCCTAATATCTGATGCACAAGGCCTTCCGGCTGGGGGGTCGGGTTTATCTGCAAAGAAAGAAAAACACAAAGAAATATGTTGCCTGTTTATCAAAAGATGCCTTCTCCTATTTCACTTTCACAGAGATATTCACCCCTGCTGATTCCTTCATGGCTTCAAGATTTTATCAGTAACTAGTAGCCATCCCGTAATAATCACCAGTGTATTATATGGAATATGGACTCAGTCCAGATCCAAGGGCATCTGTCATTTTAAACATATATTCAACAATGCTATTGTTGCTTCTTAGTGAAGGATCTAGAAACAGGAAGCGATTAATAAACACGATGGCACCTCCCTGGTCACTATTACCACTGTTCAGTATATTACTTTCTACCTCACCACATGTAATAATTTCCCAGAATAAATACTCAGAATATTTTAAGTCAAGAACTCTCCATAACATCTTACTTGCAGGACCTACTGAAACATATAGCTGCTTTGGATACTCCCTCCTTGTGACTCGTTCAATACAAGTGTCATGACCCCTAGCGGGCTGCCACCTTCCTCTGCCACCACTCTGGACTTAGGGTCCCTTGGGAAGGCCCAGAGTACCCTCCCAAGCACAACCAAAATGCCCCTTTTAAGCCAAAAACTATCAGGCGTGATGACCAGGCAGAGAGCATTAAACGAATGGTTTATTAATACAGTAATGGGGCAAGGCAAACAAGACAAGGCCCTTAAAATATATATAACAGCGTCTAAAGGCAAATAAATCAAATCTAACACGACTACCTAATTATCTTAACTGGCTACTATTCAAGGTCCACAGCCTTTTTATACCAGGCCTGTGCCTGTACTCACTCTGTCCCAAGTGAAGGATCTTTCTCTCAAACCAGACTGTCCCTTCAGTTTAACTCTGTGAGATGGAAGACCACAGTAGAGAAAAGAACACAGTTCCACAGTTCACAGAGCTTAAGTTACATCTCCTCACACAGTCCCTGAACACCGATTGGTTACAAGCATTGCTAAGCATTATGGGGATTGTAGGCTGTCTGCTTTCTACTCCCACACAGGTCTCCTAGGGCCTAGGCCTCTAGTCCTTGTCTCCCAGTCTTACACAGATCATGACAACAAGGTTGCCATTGCTAGAAAAGTATTTCAAACTCCTGAAGGGCCAAAACAAAATTGTGGGAAGCAACATGGTACAAAATGGAAAGAAATAATAACGTTTCCAGACATTAGAACAAAGTTTGAGTCCAGTGGCACCTTTAAGACCAACAAGCTTTAACTCTGGGTACAAGCTTTCATGTGCATACACATAGATCAAGAGGGGTTAGTGTGTCTGTAGCAGTAGAAAAGAGCAAGAGTCTAGACAGAAGCACCTTAAAGACTAACAAAATTTGTGGCAGGGTATGAGCTTTTGTGAGTCACTGTTCACTTCTTCAGATACGAATCTGATGAAGTATCTGATGAAGTGGGCATGTACAGGAAAGCTTATACCCAGAATTAAACTTTGTTGGTCTTAAAGGTGCCACTGGGCTCAAACTTTGTTCTATCGTTTCAGACCAACACGGCTACCCACCTAAATCTATTTCTAGACACTGGCATTAAGTTTTAAGAGCTCTGGCAACCAGCTCTTTTGAGCACTATTGAACAATGGTGTACTCTTAAAACAATAGGTCACACTACTCATAGGTTGTTGTGAAGGTAAAATGGAGGAGAGAAAAATTACATAAGTTGCTTTTGACTCCCTTGTAAGGAAGGGTGGGTTATAAACAAAGTAAATAATATAGCTGAAGACAGGGGAAAGACAAAAGGTAAGTTTGCTGGTGGGTCAAAAGGAGAAAACGAAGCAGGGAAAAGTGAGACATAGGAGCCGCCAGAGGAAATAGTGTGGGGAGAGGGATACAGGAAAAAGTCCTTGCAGGTTCCCCACCATGTGCAACTGAGTCTTTCCCATTTAGAGGCTGACAGGGAGGGAAGGAAGGAAAGTTGACGACAGAGGCAGATGAATGTAGGTGGGCTGGTGGGTGTGGAGGAGTGCAGAAAAGGGGGGAGCCTATGGGGGCCTTCAGGAAAGGAGGAAAGGAAAGAGCGGGGGAGGAGGAAATAAGATGCCTCCGGAAAGTCATTCCAGGTTTCCCACTTATAAATATATATATTTAGTTCCTACTTGCCTCTGAAGAAGGAAAAGTGGGAAACTACGTACATTTTTTTTTTTAGCAAAAGGTAATATTTGTCCCTCTGTACATTTTCAGGAGATCCCTCATGAAGATATCATAGCTGAAAATACTGCAAGCAAATGGGAATATTATGAGCACTGATGCATTATAGTTGAATATTTACAGACCTGAAGCAATGAGCAGGTCTCTTGTGCTGGAAGAGGAATGTTTCTCTCTGCCTTGGTAAAAACTGATCGGATTCATAACAGTAATATCCAAAATCAGTGACTGAATTCTGAGAGCAGATAAAAGGTCGGTTACCTTCCTATTAAAATGTGACCCAAAGTTATAGTTTTTAATACAAGCCAAGAAACTCCACCAGCATGCAAAAATATCCAGATGGGGAAAAAAACCCTGTAGGTTAAACTGTGCTCCTTAAATAAATCTGGACTCATGTTTGACAGCACCAATGAAGCAGATGTCATTAAGGCAGACAGGAAATTGACAAAGGGATGCATACGCATTTCTCCTTGCAACTGGTCTCAGACTGCAGTCCCAGATATTGCAGGGAACTAGAGTTACCAGTCTCAATGCCAGTGATAAAAGGGTTGGAACACCTTCCCTATGAAGAAAGGTTAAAACGCTTGGGGCTCTTCATCTTGGAGAAACGACGGCTGAGGGGTGACATGATCGAGGTTTATAAGATTATGCATGGGATTGAGCAGGTTGAGAAAGAAGTACTTTTCTCCCTTTCTCACAATACGAGAACTCGTGGGCACTCCATGAAATTGCTGAGCAGTCAGGTTAGAACAGATAAGAGGAAATACTTCTTCACCCAAAGAGTGATTAACATATGGAATTCACTGCCACAGGAGGTGGTGGCAACTACAAGCATGGACAGTTTCAAGAGGAAATTAGATAAACATATGGAGCAGAAGTCCACCAGTGGCTATTAGCCACAGGATATAGATGGGAACTCTCAGTCTGGGGCAGGTGATGCACTCTGTTCTTGGTGCTGGAGGGGGCAGCAGTGGGAGGGCTTCTAGTGTCCTGGCCCCACTGCTGGACCTCCTGATAGCACGTGGTATTTTTGGCCGCTGTGTGACAGAGTGTTGAACTAGATGGACCATTGGCCTGATTCAACATTGGCTTCTCTTATGTTCTTAAGTTCTTATGTCTGAGTCTGGCAACTGGTGGGAAGGCTGAGAGTGGGGACATGGGGGGAAGTGAGATGTCAGTGGCATTGCTGTGTCACTTTTGGGTACAACAAATGGTAACTCTGGGTTTTACCATAGAGTTTCTGGCAGTTCCTAGAGTTATGCTCTATACAACCCAGAAGTAATGTCGCTTTTAAAATTTTTCTCCCACAGCTGCTCCAAGTAGTGGTGTGGGCAGCCAATGGCGCTTGTCAGTGGGAGGCCTCTTGCTATACTGGGAGATCTGGCAAGACTACATGGAACCCTAAGGGAGGTGCAGTGTGTCTGTGTGCTCTGCTCAGAGCAGCAGCTTACGTACACGTAGAAGAGTGCACAGGCACACTGGTGCCCCTACCAATGAACGCTAGTCCATACTCTGTCAAGTGCAGGGCAACGATTTTTGCCCACTGCAACATGGTTTTCATGTGCCATGCTTTACTTGTTTTCCCATAAGACAGAATGGCGGGCATTCACTTATATAATAAAAAGTTAAAGGGGTATAACAAGGACACATGAAGCAGCCTTATACTGAGAGCCTATTTAACTCTATCGCATTAAAGGAACTGTAATCAGGGACCTAGCCACAGTAATCCATACAACGATCGCCTCCAGATTAGACTACTGTAACTCGCTCTATGCAGGGCTGCCCTTGAAACTGACCTGGAAACTACAACTGGTCCAGAATGTGATGACATGGGCCTGTACTGGAACCCCACGAATGGCACATATTCAACCTGTGCTATGCCAGCTTCACTGGCTCCAGGTGGAGTACCGGATCAGGTTCAAGGTTTTGGTATTAACCTTTAAGGCCCTAAATGGTCCGGGACCCATGTATCTTCGGGACTGCTTATCCTAGTATTCCTCCCCCCCAAGAGCATTGTGCTCTGCAGAGAAGAACCTGCAGGTGGTCTCCAGCCTGAAAGATATCCAGCTGTCCTCAACCAGAGCCAAGGCCTTTTTGGCCCTGGCTCCAACCTCATGGAACACTTTGCTGAATAACATTCATGCCCTGCAGGACTTAATGCCGCTCCACAGGGCCTGTAAGGCAGAGATCTTCTGCCAAGCTTTTGGTTGAGGACAGTGACAGTTTCCACTTTGCCTGGCACTCTGTTTCTGGACCCCCCACCAGGGGCAGAGGCACAATTTGGAGTTTTAGCGTCATCTAGTAAATGCTAATTGCAGTATTTATTTTATTGTTTTTAATTGTTGATTAATTTATGAATGTGCTTTTACTGTTGTACAATGTCCTGACCCCTGTTTTGCAGGGGAGAGCAGTCTAGAAGCCTAATTTATAAATAAATAAATAAATAAATAAATAAATATATAAATAAATATATAAATAAAATACTGCGAGAGTGTGGCAAGGTGTGCTCTAAATGCTACACTCATTAGGCTGTATGAACACTGAAAATCTTCAAGAATCTTTAAACGTACTCCAGTAATTTTAGCAATTTCTCGAGTACAGAATAGCCTAGCAAGAATTGATGGTATCCTTAATGTACAACTGTCTGTCATGCTCATCCTCAAACTTCATTTTTATGTTTCACTCCACCTTCCTTAACAAACATTCACATGACTTACTTAATTCATTTCCTGTGCTGACATCCAAACCATACTCACAACGTGAAACAGGAAGGATCAACAAACAAAAGTGCATTTGGTGATTTTAAAATATTTTCATGCGTTCCTAGCCAATTAAAACATTCAGAAAGGGGCAATGCCAACCCAACATGCATGCAGGGAATCATATGTTTGGATGTGCTTCTTTGTTTTCATTTTAGTTGTTGTTTTATAGGACAGATAATACAATTTCCAACAGACAGTGAGTCTCTCCAAACTAACAGAGAGGCCCATACGACAAAACAGGGGAAAGGATATAGATGTAACTGGTGTAACTATAGAGAGTGGTGTGAAAGTGGAGTGCATGGAGGCAACAAGAGGGTGAAAGAAGAGAAGAAGAAGAAGAGATTGGATTTATACCCCGCCCTTCACTTGGAGTCTCAGAGCGGCTTACACACTCCTTTTCCTTCCCCTCCCCACAACAAACACCCTGTGAGGTAGGTGGGGCTGAGAGAGCTCTTACAGAAACTGCCCTTTCAAGGATAGCTCTTATCAGAACTATGGCTTGCCCAAGGTCATCCAGCAGCTGCAAATGGAGGAGTGGGGAATCAAACCCAGTTCTCCCAGATTAGAGTCCGTGCACTTAACCACTGCACCAAACTGGCTCTACACCAAAAGGGGGGAAGGGGACATTTTTCTTCATTTATACCCCACTTTTCTCCCAAAGTGGTTTACAACATTCTTCTCTTCTTCATTCTATCCTCACAATGACCTTGTGAGTTAGAATGTGTGGCCCAAGGTCACCCATCAAGTTTCCACAGCAGTGTGGGGATTTGCAACTGGATCTCCCAGATTATAGTCTGACTCTTTCACACTACCTCAGGTTATGTCATTCCATAATGCTGGTGGTAAATACAATTCAGCAGTCTACTTCCAGTAAATTGGGAGATCGGCATGGGGAAATGACATGTCTCCCTCGAAAATCTAGGCATAGGTCACAGTGAAACCCATTCAAATAGCATAGAAGGCTTCCTCTCTTTGCTGGTTCTTAAACACAGTGAATTAAAAAATGGAAAGGGTGGATAGGTCTTCAACGCACTGTGTGATTGCAGGGGGCATTTCCAGCCAGTAGAGGATTAGCCTTTTTGTCAACATGCTCTCCTGCAGAATCCATTGAGTCTGAATGAGTACTTAGATTTCAAATAGTTAGGATATATTCCATTAAGAACACTTCCACTAATGTTAGGTTACTCTTACACGCACTTCCAACTGAATGAAGCCACCGGCAGACATTCCCATGCCACATGGATCATGGTTCTGAGCAGATGGATGGACCTCCGACACCTCAGAGAATAGCCATGCCTTTCTTCAAGATATACCTTCTTGATGAAATCTTCCTACCCAAATTAGGGAGAAAGCTGGGTTTGATGTGTGCGTCAAAATAAACTCAGAATTCGGTGTGGTACACTTTGGATTTGGGATGCTTGTCAAACAACTGTTACATCATGTGCATTCTGCAACTGCTGTAACACCCAATTCCTTGCTAGCTTGAACTGATTCAGATGAACAGGAGTCATGCTTATGGAAATCATGTAGGAGAAACACCACCAGGAATTGCCAAAATATAAACTGTATTTAACAAATACAAAGTTAGCGGTGTCATAACAACAAAATTAAGTGCATACTGTAACTCTAATAAGGCATAAAATACAATGTTTCCTCCTTAGACAATAAGACATAAAGTCCATGGAATCAGTTCAACTTGATAGGAACAGTTCACATAGTCAAAACATTTTCCAAACAGCCTTTGCAAAGACGCCCGTTCCAGATACTTAAAAGAGGCGTTTCCTCCAACTTCTTCAGTTTGTCGGCTGTGTAGGTAAACTGTAGAGAAATTTACACAGAAATACCTAATACAAAAACACATATAAAGAACAGTTTTTTAAGAAAACATGCCTGAAAATACACTCATCTCAATTTCAACAATTTCTACAGATCACAAGGTTCATAGTGTAAAGAGCGAATCGTAAATTCTCAAAGATACAGATGGGGATACATGTCAATTTAACCAAAATAAGCCTTTCCAGAGGCAGGATGTACAGTGTCTTTTGTTACAGAGGAAGGCATGCCTTATCTTTGATTTGAAAACATATGAACCTTTTGGTTTGAACAGGGAAATTGATTTTCAGCCTTTCTGTAAACAAAAAGAATATAAACATTTAAGAAGAGTAGAGCCCTTTAAATGGGACAAATCTAAATTGAGTACACGTTTTTTCCCTGTTGGACTTTAAATTGGCATGTATCTCCGTCTGTATCTTTGAGAACCTATGATTCACTCTTTACACTATGAACCTTGTGGTCTGTAGAAATTGCTGAAACCAGGGTGAGTATTTTCAGGCATGTTTTCTAAAAAAAATTGTTCTTTATATGTGTTTTTGTGTTAGGCATTTCTGTGTAAATTTCTCTACAGTTCCACCTACACAGCCGGCAAACTGAAGAAGTTGAAGGAAACGCCTCTTTTAAGTATCTGGAATGGGCGTCTTTGCGAAGGCTGTTTGGAAAATGTTTTGTGGACTTCTATTAAGTTGAACTGATTACATGGACTTTACATCTTATCTTCTAAGGAGGAAACATTGTATTTTATGCCTTATTAGAGTTATAGTATGCACTTAATTTTGTTGTTGTGAAATCATCAACTTTATATTTGTTAAATACAGTTTATATTTTGGCAATTTCTGATGGTGTTTCTCCTATTGGAATTTGCATATCTGGGACCTCTGTGATGCTAGTTTCCCCCCTGTTTTTGGATTTATGGAAATCAAGTGTCAGGGTAGGGAGTTATGTAATAATTCTGGATACCTATGAGTTAGCAAGTGAGATTTCCCTTATGCATAATGTATGTTTCAAATACCTATCATAAGGCCAGTTGTATTAGCTACTGTTGTTTTGGCTAAGAACTTCAAAGTACAAACTGCCACACTAACTCACAAGATGTCTTCCTTTTAGGGACTCTACAGAAGATGAAATAGCTGCTTCAGAAATAAAGCAGCATCCTTAAGGTGGTTTTCTTCATCTTAGATTGAGTTACCTTAGCTTCTCTTTTTTAATTCGAGTTATCATATTACTGTTCCATGCTATTATTAGCTATTGCAATATTTGTCTGCCAGATGAAGAGCAGACATACAGAAACAATTAATTCCTTTCCACGGGCTAGCCTGTTTAGCCAGAGAAGGTATTTAATATACTGCTGAAGCCAGTTGGACGATGTCCATGCCGACACTACTGGCAGAGCCTGCATTTGAGATTCATCTGTGGGAGAAAAATGAAACCATAAAAGGCCATAACTGAACTCTATGTTACTGCTCTCAGGGCTTGGGGTCACTGCAAACTGCTCTGCTTTCACTGGAAAAAACCACTCTGCAGCTTATATTTCCAAGACAGCAGAAGACTGTAATTTAAAGACATTATTCCATATGGATGTTAATGAATTCTATCTTTAGTATAAACATAGATGGAGAAAAGGAGGAGCGGGGAAGTCTTTTTTTAATTAAAAAAAGCTTAGGATGCATCTTTATATAGCCAACAGATTCTACAGTCAATGAACTTTCCTCCCAAAAATCAGGACTTTCCACTCAGCATTCTGCCTACGGTATTCCTTTGGATCCATCATGCATAATTCTGTGTATCATTTTGAAGCTCCATGTTGACCCTGGCCTTTCATTTCTTTTTTAAAACAATGTTGCAGGCAGGCTCTTTCTGATCTTTTGCACCATTAAAAATTGGCCACATTATTTTCAGCACAAAACATGAGGGCTTGAAACTTCATCTTTATAAAAGTAAGCTTCAAGTTCTTTCTGGGGAAGTATCGGTATCTATCAGTAAAAGATATGAACGAGAACATGCTTTGATACCCATATCCCAGTTAAGGGGTTTTAAGCCTCCTAACTACAGACAGCACATTAAAATAGTGGGTTACCAAGTTCCAAAGGCATCATTTAATTTTTTTTAAAAAATCATGATTCCATTTTGTCACACATGCCTCTTCTGTTTTAACCATTTATTGGCACTTTCTGCTTCCATTTTATCTTCTAACGGTTATTATTGAGATGAAACATTCTTTCAATACTAAAACTTTCCTCTTCGCATCAGAGCATCCCAATAACAAATTATGTCTCCGGAGGCAAACTTATGTACACGGGTGGGCAATACGGTGGATGAGCTAGTCCAAAAATCAAAACACCTGTCTATGGAAGACCTGTGACACTGGAACAGCCCTGGTCTTCTGCCTGATCTATCGTGATCAGCTCCGCTCCTGGATTAGCATGGATGCTCGGGGGGGGGGAGTCTTTATTTGCCCTGTAGCCACTGCCAAGGCATGACAAAAAATATTACCCCTCTGGTGTAGCCCACTGGCACTTAAGAAATCTCTCTAATTTGCTTGAGGAACTTCACTTGAGAAAGGGCTATCAGGTGCAGGGCAACGAAGTCTACAGCAGTAAGGATATCAACTTCCAGGTAGCAACTGGAGATCTCCCAGAATTATAACTGATTTCCAGA
This sequence comes from Gekko gecko, assembly GCA_029375565.1. Taxonomy (NCBI): domain Eukaryota; kingdom Metazoa; phylum Chordata; class Lepidosauria; order Squamata; family Gekkonidae; genus Gekko; species Gekko gecko. The sequence continues at coordinate 69,524,839 of JAPDNY010000003.1, read as the reverse complement.
GTAAAGAGAAAATGGCTGCTTTGGAGAGCGGACTCTTTAGGTTCACCCAAAGAGTGATGAACACATGGAATTCACTGCCACAGGTGGTGGTGGCGGCTACAAGCATGGACTGCTTCATCAAGAGGGAATTAGACAAGCATATGAAGCAGAAGTCCATCAGTGGCTATTAGCCACAAGGTATAGATAGGAACTCTCAGGCTGGGGCAAGTGATGCTCTGTATTCTTGGTGCTTGGGAGTGGGGTCAACAGAGGGAGGGATTGTAGGGTCCTGGCCCCACTGCTTGACCTCCTGATGGCACCTGGTATTTTTGGCCACTGTGTGACAGAATGTTGGACTGGATGGGCCATTGGCCTGATCCAACATTGGCTTCTCTTATGTTCTTATGTTCTCATGACTCTTTGGCACTATACTCTGCCGAGGTTCCTCCCTTCCCCATACTCTACCCCCCTCCCCCACCATGTGTATGTGTGGAGGGGTATTTCAATTAGTGAAACCATTCTTGGGTGGGGCCCCATGAAGCTTTTATGGACATAGAAAAAGAATTCCAGAAATAATTGCTCTCAGATTTCCCACTGTCATGCTTAATTTGGCCCTTATTTGTTATCCTGTGGGAACTCACCAGTAATTTTTTGTTACTTGCATGTGTATGTGTGCGTACACTCACACATGCACTCATTTTATATATTTCTTGCTGCACTCTCTGGAAACGTTTGAAGGCAGTTCACCAGTGGAAGAAATGTAATAATAATATAGTGCAGAAAAAGTCAATAAAACCAGCATGAATCATCATCATTAAAAGCTTATTAAGTCCAACCTCTTCTATTGTAACAGTTGCAGGGTAGCCACCAAAGAGGTCTGGAAACACCCCATGGAAGCAATCTCTTAAAGCAGGGATTCCCTAATAAGTGTGATCTCGTGTTCAGATACAACAGTGTTATGTAACACTCAGGGATGCTAAATCAAGGCTTGAAGTTTCTGCACCTTTAGGTTCACCATACTAATTCCAGAACATACTGTATAATTTTAGCCAATGTACAGAGGATCCAAGATACCTATGTGCAGCTCTTGTGCTGCTAATTTTCAAATTAAAATCAACTGGGGTTTATTTACATCCCAGCAGAGACAAAAAACCCCATATCCTTAAAATAACCCACATTTGGGACTCTTTCCAGAACCAGTTTTCCACTGCCAAGAGCAAGAACATCCAGAGAATGAATATTCAAAATGTCTTTAAAATATCAGGACTAACAGTACAATCCTACACAAAGATACACCAGTCTAACTCCATTCAAATCAACGGCTTTAGACAGGAGTTACTACACAGGATCACTCTGTAAGTCTATCAACCACTTGAAGACCTTATCACTGACTACTCATCAAAATTTTAATTTATTTAAATTACTAATTGATTGCTTGATTAGCTTCAAATCAATATGGGTGTAGATGTCTTCTAGAAATTATTGGAGGGCGGCTTTAGTTTCTGCTATGTGTAATTACATCTTCAGCAAAAGCTACCACTTCTATTTATTTCCATAACTGACGTATGATGTATTCTAAACATACATTTCTCTACCAATGGTAGTATGAACAGCCTTAAGATGTTGAACTGCTTACCTACTCTTACCAATGAAACAGCTGCTCTTCTAGAAAGCGTTGTTCAGGCTCAAGGGCACTCTTAGTGACCCTGGGACCCTGGACAAAAGTCCAGGATGGGGCCCCAGAATCATTGCTCCCTATCACTGACACTGCCTGCTGGCAAACAAAGGGCAACCCTTGCCCTATTTGAGTTGGGCAGAAGCCACCACTGCCACTGGAAGCCAGATACCTGAGCCCCAGACAGGGTGTGTGGAAGTGACAACAGGGGCCTGTTCTTGTTTTCCCCTCCTTGGAAAGATGGCGTTGTGGGCAGTCGGTGTCTGAGGAACTGCCCCTGTTGGTCATTGGCTAAGATCATCCCTATTTAGGCTTCTTAGTGAAGAACATGCTTATTTTTATTTGCTAATTATTATTTGAGTAGCAGTTTAGGTTTTTGCAAGTCCATATATACTGAATGGCCCAGGCTAGCATAATCTTGTCAGATCTCAGAGGCTAAGCAGAGTTGGCCCTGGTTAGTACTTGGATGGGAGACCACCAGGAAGTCCAAGGTTGCTATGCAGAGGCAGGCAATGGCAAACCACCCCTGTGTCTCTTGCCTTAAAAGCCCTATGGGATTGCCATAAATCGGCTGCAACTTGATGGCACTTTCTACCAACACTAACCTGAATTCTGACTCATTTAATCCAAATTAGCTTTTGTTGCCAGAAACATGGAAGACTACCGATTGTGATCCTGGCAGTCTGAAGCCCATCACAATGGGAATATGGCACCTTTGCAACAATAATAAATAGTAATCTAATGTACTTACCTACAATGGTAAGATTAACCTGGGCTTGTCTGCTGCCCTGTTTGTTTTCCACCACCAATGTATAACATCCACAGTGTTCCTGCTTTGTGGAGGTAATCGTTAGCTTACTGCTGTTCTCAGCGTTTTCAATTTTGATGTGTTCATTCTCCTGGATCTGTCAAATTAAAGGGGAGAGAACAAGACAGGCATTCTGAAAAATATAAAGTTAACCAGGAGTTTTAATACAGAACTGATTAATAGACAAAAATTATGTCTGGGTGGTCTGACCTGTCTCTCTTGCCCCTGCTGTTATCTTAAAATTCTCCCTCCACTTTTACTTATGACCATTTCTGGCAGCTTGGATCCCCTATCAATAAGCTGCCATTTCACTACATTATGGTTTCTTGGGTTATTAAGGATTATCACATTAAGAAACTTTTTAAAAAAGATGGCTTTTATTTACCTGATCTGTTCAAAATTTAGGACCGTGACAGAACATACCTTCTACAGAAATGAAGCTTGACGAAAACAAGAATAACCTTTATTATTAAGAAAAACTAAATTTCCTTTTCAAGTCGTGCCTGGAAAGAATTGATATTAACATTTGCAGACCCACTCATTTAAACTTTGCTTTGATGATGACTTGATTTGTCTTCTTAACTTTCTAAACTTTTTCAAATAAGCTTCCGACAACGTATTTTTCAAATAAGATAAAACATTATTTTTGTTGTAGTTGCAATTTTTCAAGCTGTAAGACTCAGGAGCAAGCTGTGGGCTCAGACACCACCTCTGATCTCCTTTCCCAATGTAACAGTCAAATCAAAACTGGGAAATCCCACCTCTATTTGACCATGTGAGTTCTCTTCCCCTTGCATATTAAGCTCACTTTCAATGCAAAGTCAATACCCAGGTAAAGAGACATCTTGCATTCAAGACAGGGGATCACTAGACTGAGGCGCTTGATTCAATGAGAGGAGGCAAGAAGAGTGGGAGACTGGGCAAGTTGGGGAAACAGCAGAAGAATGAGGCTATGACAGACCCTGTCCACTTCCCTCCCTTGGAAGCAAGATTTTCCCTCCATTTTTCTTTTGTGTCCCTTCACTGACTGAGCATGTATTCTTCTCTTTAAAGTAACTTTAACAGTCCCACTGAGGGAAGGGTTAGGGTCTCCCTTTAGCTTAAATGACAGAAAATGTCACTTGAGATGTTTTTAAAATTCAAAAATAACAGATGATTTTATTTAACATCAAGGGGAAAGGTTAGGTGAAGTTGGGGGTTGAAACAGTGTAAAATAGTGTAACCACAAACTCTTATTCTTATATATCAGGCCTAGTGAGAGTTTCTTGAATTATTCACAGGTAGTGTAGTTCTTTATTTTGAGGCTGTGGTCACACACACTAAGTAATCCACTTTCAATGCACTTTTTACACAGTAAAAATCCAGTTGGAAAGTGCAATGAAAGTGGATTGAAAGTGGATTATTTAGCATGTGTGACCAATGTTCCCTCTAAGCTGTGGGGTCTTGTGAGCAAAATTTTTACTTTGTGAGCTCCTGGCATTAAAGTTGTGAGTGAGCGATTTGGCTACTGCATACATTAGTTTGCTCTGGAGCCATCATTCCTGAGCTAAGACAAAAACCCATGAGCTGGAGGCTAAAAAAATGTGAGCTAGCTCACACTAACTCCGCTTAGAGGGAACACTGTGGGTGACCACAGCCAGAGAGGCTTGTGTTCCTGGGTTTTCCCAAACAACTCCAGTTAGGCCTATAGCTAGATGATTGGTGGGGGGCTCTGCCCCAATGTGACTACATCACTTCTGGAAGTGATGTATAGACTCTGTGCCTTGACCTAGCCACTCTCCCCAGCTTTGATGTGCCCGTCTTTCTTGGCCTGCAGGGAGAGAAGACCGTGGCAGACACGGAGGAATGTTCCCCCTGCCACTCCCTGGTCCTGTGGAGCCCAATCCCACCTGAGCCATGCCAGAGTTGCCACTACCCACTCACCGCACCTTTATGTTGCTAGGCTCCAGGGGGCTCCTGGCCCACCACACCTCTCCAAATATTGATGGACCCGCATGCCAACTGGCACTGCTGCCACCAATTAGCCCCGCAGGCAGCCCTGAAGATAGATGATTTTTGGTGGGGGATCCAGGCAGCTGTGCTCACAAGATGGCAGCAACAGAGAGCAGCACACCTAGAACCAGCCCCAGGGCTCCCTCCGCCTTCTGGGGGAGGGGAGAGGGAGCTGTGAGAGAAAGCACGGCACATTCATGAGCAGGCGTTGCCCCCAGAAGCTATGGGCCTAACTCTAATTCAGTTTATTTGTATAATAGCAGACTCTTCTGCTGCCCAGAAGGCTGGTATCCTCTTCCCAGTACCCAAACCAGAAATCTTTGTGAGTTGTTAAGTGATTTTCAAAGTCTCCATAAGCGGTATCTAATCACAGTAGACCAGGGAATCTCTACTCCTCAGAGATAACTTTCCCTGTTTGACTGGGTAGGGATTCTTCTTCTCTCCCTAGAAGATTTCTCCCCTTTCCTTTGGCCTGAATGGGTGACTTCTTATGCTACCCAAACCTCCTTGCCAAATTTCTCCCAGTTCGCTGTCTGTGTTCAAAATTGCCCTCAGATAATGCTGAATTAAGACTAGATCAGGTCATGGGTGAATTCTGACTTTCTCAGCACTAAACCCTTGTCTGTCAGAGATAGTCTAAGACAGTCTTAACACACATCTTATCACAGTTAAGGCAGTAATTTGAATCTGTTCTCCTCATAATCCAGCTCTCATAAGACTTTTTTTTGCTCAGCTGATGTCAATCAATCAGATTGTGTAGAACAGCCTGTCACTCATGGTTCTCTGGCTCTATGAAGTATTAACCCTTTACAGTCCTGTAGTTTTATGTAGAGGTCTTTTAAGTCTCTTAAACGGTGCAGTCCATCACATGTCCCACCTTTTGAATTAATTTTTTAAGGGGAGGTTTTTAGAAACCTTTCCTGAGAAATGGGTGAAGCATGTGAGTGCATTTCACCTTTTAGTTTACTCTAACACCAAAAGATAAACGTCTTATTTCAACCTCTTTGTTTGTTTTTGACAACTTCTACCCTTAGATGGTTCTGGAGAGTGCATCTGCAATGACATTTTCCTTCCCTTTAATGTGCACAATATCAAAGTCATAATCCTGCAACTGAAAACGCCATCTTATAAGTTTACTGTTGGTATTCTTTACCTGATTTAACCAGCGCAATGGTGAATGGTCAGTGCACAAAGTGAATTTCCTTCCCCATAGGTATGGTTTTAACTCACTTGTGGCCCACACTATTGCCAAACATTCCCTGTTGAATACAGAGAGGTGTTGCTCTCTTTCCATCAATTTTCTGCTAAGGTAAAGAATGGGATGTTGTAGTTCATCCTCCCCACTCTGACACAACATGCCCCCTATCCCAATATTGGATGCAGCTTACAAACTCCTTTCCCTTCCCCTCCCCACAACAGACACCCTGTGAGGTAGGTGGGGCTGAGAGAGCTCTGACAGAAACTGCTCTTTTTCAAGAACAACTGTGCCAGAACTACGGCTTGCCTGAGATTTTATGAAGACAGGAGCCCTTAACACTGGCTCTGTGGTCACTACCTATTTAGGTGGTGAAATGCAGTTTGGCATTTTTCCATCCAGGTCACTTTTTCTTGATAGGCTTTCTTTGTGTGTTCACACAGAGGAGCAGCAATGGAACTGAATTCAGTAATGAACCTCCTATAATATCCCCCAACAATGCTCTGCTTTTTAGTTGTGGGTCTAGGCTGCTCCTCAATGATTTGTACCTTGCTCCAGTCAGGTTTGATCATTCCACCTCCCAGCACGTGCCCTAAGTATTTCAGTTGGCTCACTGCTTTGAGCATTTTACTGTCAAATCAGCCTCCTTGATTTTTTTGAAACACTGTTGCCAGATGTTGGAGGTGTTCATTCTAGGTCTGGCTAAAGAGGGCTATGTCATCAATATACGCAAGCACAGTCTTTTAGCCTTGTGAACATTTTGTCAAACAGCCTCTGGAATGTGGCTGGGGCATTCCTAAGACCAAACACTAGGACCATGAACTCAGACAGTCCCTCTCTGGTCACAAAAGTGGTTTTCTGCTGGTCCTTAAGGCTCCATTGCCACCTGCCAATGCTCATTTGTTAAATCAATGGTGGAAATAAAATGTGCAGCCCCAATTGTTTCCATTAGTTCATCTACTTTTGGCATCTGGTACACATCTGGGACGGCAACCTTGTTTAACCTCTGATAGTCAACACAAAATCTTACCATATTGTCCAGCTTTGGGACTAAAATAACTGGGGAGGACCAAAGACTTTCTGAATGAACAATAAGTCCACAGTTCAACATTTCCTTAAACTCCCTCTCAATGCTGACAGCAATGTGGGCCAGTCACTCTACATGGTGGGAGAGCAACAGGCCTGGTGTCTCCAGTATTGATCTTGTGTTGGGCTAACTGGGTTCTCCCTGGAAAATTTGAAAAGATGGATTGGCACTCTGTTAAGACAGCCTTAACATGCCATTGCTGGTCTTTGGTTAGGGTTGGTGCCAAATTAACCTTATTAACCGTGCTACCTTTGGTTATCTTCCCCCCAACCTGTTAATGCGATTTCATCTTTTTGCTCACCTCTGGTCATAAAGAATCTGTTCTCCTCAGCATCCAGCTCTCACAAGATTTTTTTTTTTTTGCTTCACTGATGCCAGTCAATCAGATGGCCTGACGCAGCCTGTCATTCATGCTCTCAGGCTCTGTGAAGTATTAGCCTTTCACAGTCCTGTAGTTTTATTATAGGCCTTTTAAGTTTCTTAAAAGATGCAGTCCATCAGAGGCCTACTCCCAGTCACAGTTGCATAAAGATGAAGAGGGGGAAGTCATAACCAAATAGTTTTTTAGCGTTATGAACTTTCAGGCCTTGTTTATTCATTACATTAAAATAAGGCTTACAACCCAGACCCCTAGAACTGGCAACAGCTATGATGTTTCCTCAGTTAAGATTACCAAGTTTACTTTTCCTGAGTCTGGTACAAACTAGTATCATTTCCCCACACATGTGTCCATCCCATGTCTTCAATCTCATGAGTCAAGAAAAAAAAATGTTTAGACACGCATCACATTATAGAAATAAGAATGCAGGCCTGGCCCAAGACTCCAGGGCTCTGTAAAGTCTACCCATTGCCCCATGCTTGATCCTTACCCCAAGGTCTTTAGCTTTACTGTTTCAAATGGGAAAACACAACAGCAGGAAAGCACATATTCACAACATTAAGTGTTGTCCTCTGTGTGAAGTTGCAATTGAACTTGCTGTGAAGGCAGACATATGTGCCAAACATCTACAGCCTAAGTGGGGTACCCAGAATATTACTGAGCCCCCTCTAGTCACTGTGCAAACCATGGATGTGAAATGCTAACACTTAACTTTCAGTCCGTCCCCCCGTCCATCCCCGTTTTCTGAGAACACTATTCTGGTGACTTTTTAAAAAGTTTTATTCCAAGTTGAAGTGATTTTTAGAGCAGAATGATTGAATCCGATTTCCCGCCTCCTCTTTGCTCCCCCTTGACACCTGCTTCCCCGCCCACATCAAAGTCATTCCACTTCCTCACCCACCTTCTGCCGTCCCCCCTCCTTCATTGCTGTACAACCACCATTCTTGATTTTTTAAAAAAAAATTTGCCATGAGACTAGCATGAGACTAGTGTTTGGATGATAAATCAAGGGTTTAAATCTCCAGTACCCATTTGTTTTTTTGTTTTGCCATTAAATTTAAGAATAGGATGCCAGTGTGATAGCCATCTCTCATCTGTTCCCATCCCCCCAGCGGGTAAGCCCAGTGCTCTGTGTACCTCCTGGCCATCTGACTCCCCCCCCCGGCAAAAGCCTTCATGAGGAACATTCCTTGGAATGCCAGACAAGGAGCATTTGGGGCCAGAGCTGATGATCCATTCAAAAAATATTTATCCCCCACTGCTGCTCGGATTGCATTCTAAGGCGTCTGCATTTAAAAAAAAAACAATCAAGACCCCAGGCTCCCCAGGACTGTTCTTTCTGTGTCTTTTGTCTTTGCCTCTCTCCCAGCAGCAAGCCACAGCACAGAGAGGCTGGCTCTGGCTGCCCTCCTTCTCTACCTCCTCCAGGCTCACCCAGGCACTCAGCAACCAGTAGCAAACGGCAACTGTTGTATAGTGGGTTAGACGCATAATGAAACCACAGACATCGATGTAGTGATCAGCATGGTTCGCTATTATACAACACGAGGCAAAGGTACCTGGCCAGGAGGCCAACTATATGCACGCGACAGGGGACGCCCCCTGGTGCCATTGATGGGTTTGAATTCCCGCCGCCGTTCCCATTGGTTCCCCTGCGCTGGAGCCAGGAGCCCCAGTCCCATTGTTCACAGGACCTCAAGCTCAGGCTCCTTCGCTGATGGCCCGTAGTGGTCTGCGGACACAACAGCAACATTCACTCAGAATGTTTCCCCTTCTCCTGCACGCTTCATTGTCAACTAAGAAATCTTTTTTTGCCCCCTTTCCCAGTTGGACGTCATAATCAACAACAGAAATCATGGTGAGGGACCGTGCACCTTGCTCCAAAGTGGGGACTGCTTTTTTTAACCTTTAGAGATAGATCATTTGTCGGTGGCAATTGCTCTCTTTCAGGAATAATATCTGTGCAATGGTAATTTTTTTAAAATACTGCATTGTGCATTCCTGCTGCAAAGATTGGGGGGGGCAGCTATTTTAGTACGTGCCCCGGCAACACCTTGGGAGCAGGAGAGCACCCCCCAGCTGATTCCTCTGGCCTTGCAGCCGATCCTTCAGGCTTTTTAAAACGCTTAGCTGTTGCCTTGTCTGTTGCAAACTCTAGTCAGTTTCAAGAGGGTTTCCCCCCCTTTGCCAGGGTTTGTGTTCCCTTTCCATTTTTTCCAGCAGAGCTTACAACCCCTTGTTGTGACTGTGCTTTATGAAATTATGTGACTTTTCCCCATTTTCTCAGTGGCCAGTAACACAGCAGAGACTCCCCTAGTGCTTGGCAATGAGGAAAATGGGGCTTCACACCTGCACTTGTCAATTGCAAAATAGTCTGGTCAGTTTGAAGAGGTCCCCTCCCCCATTTGTGTTCCCTTTCATTCAAGGAACTAAGGCTAAAAGGCATGTGCAACACTGAACCAGGGGCATTTAAAGCGAAGGCCCTTACTTGATTGCTGCTGTGCAGCTGTGAAAGGGCAACTGCATACATTTTTTTAAAAAAAACAACTTCGTGGACCACCCCCCACACAACACTAGTGACTTTCCTGCCTCAATTAAGAAAAGGGCATTTTTTTTGTAGTTGCAGAATAAATACACCAGAGAAAAAAAGAATGGTGCATAATGCAGGAACAGAACCAGAAATCAAGCTTAAGGACTCAACTTCTCGGAAAATCAGCAGTAAGCTGTTTATGTGTAATAGGCCGTAGTCTATACCATGGGTGTCAAACATGTAGCCCGCAGGCTGGATCAGGCCCTTGGAGGGCCCCAATCCAGCCCGCAAGGCTCTGGCTATTTCTTACTTCCTTTTCCAGGTCTCTTGCTGCTGCCACATCGCAGTTGCTTTACCTGTCTCTCTCAGTTGCACAGGAGAGATAGATGGCAAGCTTCTCCTGTGCAATTGAGAGAGTCTGGTAAAAGTACTGGCTGAGGCTCCTCCTCCCAGGGGGAGGGAGGGACCGGCCAGAACTGGCTTCCTGGCCAGGCTGCAAGAGACAAAGGGAAGCCTTTCTTTCCTTCCCCTGGCTGAGGCTCCTCGCTGAAGGGAGGGAATGAAGGAGAGCTTGCTTTTCTGGGCTGCCTCAATCGCACAGGAGAAATATCAAGCAACTTTAAGATCAACAAAGTTTTGTTCCACGTAGCTTTTGTGTGTCTTGCTACAGTGTGTGTGTGTGTTGTTGGGCTCTTTATGCCAGGGCTCCCCTGTGTGCAACTGGGTACCCTCCCCCCTTTTCACTGTATTCATGCCCTCATGATCCAGTCTTTCTTAGTAAGAAAGCAATGTGAACTCTTTTAGAGGAGGAATAACAACAAGCTAGTGAGGTGGATTAGGCTGTCCAGACAAAGTTCACCCAGCAAATTTCCCTTGTAGGAAGTTGTAATTATTTCTCTGGGGAAGACTATAGTTTTATAGACAAACACATGGCCCTCAGTCTGTGTCAGGATGCCTTCTCATGTTCTTGACCAGCACATGAAGCAACTTATATAAAAAAGCTTGCAATGCCCACCCATTTCATGTTTTCCCCTGGGTCCTAGTCTAGAAACACTAAGCATCAGATTTCTGTAATGAATGTCAATAAATCAAAAGTAGGGTTGCAGCTTACAGATACGCACCTGAACTGCATACTCAAGATTGCTACAGCACAGACATTTTGATGCAATAATTCAGAGCAAGAGGTGTCAGTTATCAGAGACGGTTAAATAGACAAAATATTGCAAGAGTGCTAGTGTTTTAAGCATGTCTTATTTAAAGTTTTGAAAACCTTTAACTGTGTTTGTGTGTCCTTTATAAAGTTTATATCTCTGCTACCTGGCATTACATTTTATGACACACATGGCCCGGCCCAAAAAGGTCTCATTTATGTCAGATCCGGCCTTGATAACAAATGAGTTTGACACCCCTGGTCTATACTATCAGCTGCTGATTGTTGTTGATCTGCAAATGCTTCAAATTCCCAAACTGGGCCGAGCAAATAAATCTTATGAACAATGATAACAGATCTATTTTATTTCAAAAGGCACCAAATTCAGTTTGGCAGCACAAGTCCGCAAGTGTGTTGTATATTTTGAACTTTCTCAGTCTCTCCAGAGCCAAGATGACAGCCACAGCACAGAATGAGAAGAATATCTAAAACTGGATTTTGACAACGATTAGGCAATAAGGGCCCTCAAGAAGACAGATGCTTCACTGTAACTGCAAGAAGCAGCACAGTGTGTTCTAAACAGGAAAACAGACAGCAGTGTCCGTGACCTCCTTCCTACCCCATTTCCTGTTAGGTAAGAGCTTCTTCAGTTCATCCACTGAGTTTCATTAAAAACGAAGATGATTTAGTCTGGCTTTTTGTGCTGTATGTCTTAAAACACAGGAGGTCTGTTGCAAAGACCATTAATAAAAACAAAGTGTCTTGGAAAGGAAGGTATCTGCAAATCTTAGCTGGTTTTTTTAAAGGGGAAAAAAACCCTATGCTAGTCTTTTCAGTCTCTTACCAATGATAGTCAAGTCTCAAATCCAAACACAGTTCTGAGGAACAGAAGAAGCCCAAATATCTACTGAAAGCACTGTTCCCAGACAATTGTCAAAGAACTAGACCATCTATGCCAGGGGTGTCAAACATAAGGCCCGCGGGCCAGAACCAGCCCACCCAGGGCTTTAATCCGCCCCATGATCAAGTGGGGAGACGGAGAGAAGTGGAGGGAGCCAATCTTTCAGCTGTTGAGGAGGCTATGTGCTTTGGGGCTCTGTCCTCTCCCCCTCTCGTGAATGAAGTGGATGGGGCCAAAAGCCACTTCCTGTTCCTAAACAAATCCCACCCCCTCGCTGTTTGGTGGACGAGAGCACAAGTGGGAACAAGGAGCCTGAAAGGTGTGTGTGTGTGTATTGTTGGGCTTGGGTTCTTATTTTTGGGCTTGGGTTCTTCTTTTTTTGTCACTCGCTTCCCTGGCTTGATTGATTAGGGTGCATAGCAGCATGCCTTGTTCTGCTGAGCCTGCTTTGCCGTGGGGGACTTTACGTGGGGAATTGTTTACCCAGGCAGCTTTCTGAGTAACTGGAAATTCCTCCAAGGGAAGGTGATTTTTGCATGGGGCCAGTGCTGTGAGCATGGATGGAGAGCGCTCTAATCCCATTGCCTTCTCCTGGGGGAAACAGGCAGCCACGCACCCTAGTAGACACCGAGGAGGTTTGTCTTTTCTGTGTGCAGGTTAAGCTGGCTGTGAAAGTCACAGAGAGGTGTCTGTGTGCTTACCAGGAGACACCAGCCCTTTTATTGCTTCTTGCTTCGCTGGCCTCTCCCTGCCTGAAGCCAGCAAAAATGAGTCTGGGGTGGGGGCAAGACCGAGAGGATAAAAGGCATATTTCTGCCGCTTTCAAGCCTCACCAGGAACCAATGGCTTTCCTTCTCAGCAGGGGGCTAGGGCTGCGAGCCTGGATCGGGAGAGCTCTTCCCGTCACCTTGTTCTGGGGGGAGCCAGGAGCCACCAGCAGCCCTCTGTTTGTGCAATTTCTCTGATGATGGCATTTGGGGTGAGAGGTTCTTTGGTTTCATCCTCATGCCTCTTAGGGTCCGGTCACACTGCCATTTTGATCGGGGTTCGCTGCTGTTCCCTTGCGCGTGTCAGTTTCATGTTCACATGCGCCAATCCGCCTCCCGCCCTGAAGCAGGCTCACTTCCGCAATGATGCCGGGTTTTCCTGACCCCTGGAAAATCAAGTGTTTTCCTGGCACTTCTGCTTTGAATGCGCGATTTCGCCTATCTGGACAGCCCATCTTTCGCAATGATTGCGATTAGGGCCGTCTGAACGCTCTTTGTGCGCTTTTTTTTTAAAAGCTTCCAGTTTGAGCGCTTGAGCAAACATGCGCTTAATAAATCCATTTAACGTTTAATAATGGATTTATTAAGCGCATGTTTAGTCAAGCACTCAAACCAGAAGCTTTAAAAAAAAATGCACAAAGACGACCCTGGAGGCCCAGCAACCACAGCTCCTGCCTTGCACCTTGTGATATTCGGACTGACCTTGGACTTTGTTATCTGGACTGCCTTTGGATTCTGCTTCTTGGACCTGTCTGTACCTAACAAATTACCAACACTTGGACTGGCTCTGACTTCGCTTTCTGGTCTGTCTTCTCAGGTGCCTTCTTTGCCTGCTCAGCCAGGACACTGGGGTAGGGGCAGGACAGAAAATAAAGTGCACATCTCTGCCACTTTCAAGCCTCGCTTGGAGCCAACAGCCTTCCCTCCCAGCAATGATTGGAAATCAGTCATTTTCTCCATCACCCTGAAAACTGTCCCCCCCCCCTTTGCCTGGGGTGAGGAGGTGTGAGGAGGTGGGAAAGTGATACCCAACAACAGAGCCCCTTTCCCCAGCCTCCTCTGTCGCTTTTGTTTGGGGAGGTGCTGGATTGTCCTGTAGGGGACAATCAGCGTTATGAGGTGGTGAAGCCAATCCCAATGAATGATACTTTTGCTTCAGAACATTTATTCCAGAATCAGTTCATCCAGTTTCAAGGTCTGCATGTGTCTATGTAGACCAGTAGCTGTTAATTTAAGACAGCTCTGTAAACACACTTTAGTGACATGCACCAGACACAGTCAGCCAAAGTTAAGCAGTTTTAAGAGTCGGTTCATCCTTTTGTACTTCTCGTTAAGAAAGAAGACAAAAGTAACATTATGTTGTCGAAAGCTTTCACTGCCGGAGTTCATTAGCTGTTGTAGATTTTCTGGGTTGTGTGGCCCTGGTCTTGGCATTGTAGGACCTGACGTTTCGCCAGTAGCTGTGACTGGCATCCTCAGAGGTATAACACAGAAAGATGGAGTACTCTCTGTGTCAAGGTGAGCAGAAAACATAGACATAGAGAGTACTCCACCTTTCTGTGTTATACTGGCGAAACGTCAGGTCCTACAATGCCAAGACCACGGCCACACAACCCGGAAAATCTACAGCAACTAAAAGTAACATTGCTTGTTATGCCGCAGCTCTCCCGGGTGCAACTGGCTCCCCCTCCCCCTTGCCTCTTCCTTGCCATTGCCTTTCTACAGTGTGTGTATGTGTGTCTTTTTTTTGCTGGGCTCATTAGATTGGGGGAGAGGGGTTGAGGCATAGTTGAAGAGCCTCTGCTTGGCATGCAGAGTCCCAGGGTCTATCCCTGGCACCTCCAGTTGAAAGGACCAGAAGAGCATACTCAAGATGGCTACAGCACAGACAACGTCTCCAGATTCTGATGCAATAATTCAGAGCCAGAGGTGTCCATTATCAAAATCTGTTAAATAATTGCAAGTGTTAATGTTTTAAGCATACTTGTATTTTAAGTTAAAAAAATTAATTGTGTTTGTCTTTGTCCTTTATAAAGTTTATATCTCTGCTACCTGGCATTACGTTTTATGACACATATGGCCCAGCCCAACAAGAGTCCCATTTATGTCAGATCTGGCCCTTATAACAAATGAGTTCGACACCCTTGATCTATGTAGTTTCCATAAGATGAGTTAATCGAATGAGTTAATCTTGTGTGGCCTTTTTCTGAATGATTATGAAAGCACCCAATTGATGGTGAGACAACCAGATCCTGGAAAACTCTGAAAAGTGGCTTAAAATATAAATAAAAAGTTGCAGTCTTGCAGCTAGCCAGAATTGGCTGCTGGGGCTGTAAATCTAGAGAATCACTGAGAGCACCATGCAACAAACTGCATCAAGAATATTGGAAATGATCAGTTAGCACCAGGGCTTTTTTTGTAGAAAAAGCCCAGCAGTAACTCATTAGCATAATAGGCCACACCCAACAGCAGAAACATATTAGCCTATTAAGCCACACCCTGACAACAAAGCTCATTAGTATATTAGGCCACACCCCCATGTTACCAGAAGTGTGGTCATCCAGCCACACCCACTTTTTTCTTCTTATTCTGTTTACCTTGTTTGTTGTCAAAACCCAGGGCTTTTTTTTGGTAGCAGGAACTCCTTTGCATGTTAGGCCACACACTGCTGTTTCTGCTGCTGGGTGTGGCCTATTATGCTAATAAGTTCCTGCTGGGCGCGGCCAACTCAGGAGCCAGCTGGAATTCCGTTCATGTGCGTTCCTGCCCCAAAATAGCCCTGGTTAGCACTAACAAGAAACGTCCAAGCAAAAAGAAAGCATTTTTATGTATTGCCTTCAAGGGGCTGTCATTCTCCTCTGCTCAGTTTCTGGCATTGGTCTGATATGCTCCCTTTGGAAACCCAGTAGCCAGTACAGGAACAATTTATTTTTATCATTCCTCTTCCTCTGCCTCCAGCTGCTATCTCTTGAATTCTGCCCAGTCACTGAGAAGCAAAGAGACTGTCCCATACTACACATCTGCTACATTGCCAGGGAAGAAAACTAGTATCTAAACACTCGCCCGTTCTCATCAAAAACAATCAAGCCCCCCCGCCCCCAAGGCCGTTACAGTGACTTTTTCTACATTCAAAAGGAGGTACCAGCAGGAAGAAATGAAAACATATTTGTTGAACATAAGGGAATCGGTTAGAAAAAAGAAGACAAAGGAAATTACAAAAACGAAACTGAATTTAAATATTCCCACCCTCCATGAGAGCAGCTGTTGAACACTGAGTGCTGCAAAAGGTCTCTTCTCCTCAGTCTTAGAAGTAAAATGAAAACAATGCCTATCTGGCTCATAGGCTGTGACCTGAGGCAAGGTAAAGAACTCTGCTAACCCAAGATCTGGAGACTGTCTTCGCTTGCCTCCACACCACCCTAGGATGGGATGAAAAGTAGTATCTATCAGGCATCAATGATAATCCTCATAGACAGGAAGGAGCGGGAAGAGCCTACTAGCAAAAATGTAATTTTCACAAGAGGGTTTTTTTGGGGGGGTTATTATTATGTGTTACTAATATGCTGTGACATATTTGTGTGAGGCACTTCACAGAGCTTCATAAAGAAAACAAGAGAAGTTCCTGCCCTGCTAATGACGCCAAGGAAAAAAACAGAGCCCATGTCAAAAATATATATCTGTTAAGGCACCAAAGACCTTCTCTTGTGAGCACTTTGAAACTCATGAATACAAAAAGCCACTGCTGATTAACACAGATGCCCGTGGGCCCTGCTTCATCACCGCTGTTCTCTTAGGTCTTTGCAGTAATGCTACGGGGTTTGTTGCCAGTGTTCTGGTGGATCAGGACTCCTTGTTCAAACCGATGGGTAAATAATATTAGTCTTGTAAAACGTATCTGGTTGCAAATGCAGGATCTTAATCCTAGCCAACATGAACAGTCTACATACACAACTCCCCACCCGGACTCTCTTTTCATGCAAACTGTTTTTAAAATCATGCACAGGGAGGACTGTGTTACCTGTTTCCGGAATTTCATCCAGGTACACGTCAATGGTGCAGTTCCTGTGACTTTGCATAATAGCTCCACTGATTCTCCAGCCCGAACTTTTTGGTCTTCTGGGAACTGAACAATCTGAGGAGGAAGAGCTGATAGAAAGAGGGTTTTCCTTTAGAGCTAGGGTCTCAGCTGTGCAATCTGTAACTAGGGGAGATACAAGCTTGCCCTCAGCCTGCTATTCCAATTTTTATACCTTGATTGGCTTAGAATGGGGACTCAGTCCATCTCCTCTGCAAATCAATATGACACCATAGCTGTGTTGCCGCAGACCTGAAAAGTTCTTGGCTTCATGTGGCCCTACTTTCCCTCTTTTCTACATATGAAAGGGTATATCTAATTCAACCTTCTGTGCTGATAGATAACTTCAAAGTTAAAATGTGAACTTAGACAAGTGGATGCGTTAAACAAGGGTTAGCAACCCAGTTTTACAGAGCTGCATCCCAAAGACTGCAAATACCCAACAAAAATCTAGGACTATTTTCACAGACCAAGAAATGTTCAACAGCATACCTGCCTAATTTGAATGCAGCTCACCAGCTAATATTAGTGGAAACTTCCTGTTGTTCTCTCTACCTTAGGTAGCAAAAATAAGGTGCAGCAAGTCAAGCATCAAATGTGGCTAGTGGGCTACTTGTGGGCTGCATTCAACTTGGTGGGTCACAAACGGTACAGGCTCACTTCAGTGTAAGGGCACTTCATGCATGGTTTGAAAGCAATCAGCACACGATAAGCTCCCGATTTGGGCAACTGCATGTTTAGGATAACAGAAAGGTCTGCAATTGCTTTTAGTTCTTTCTTGGCTGAGGAAGATTCACTAAGAGGGAGTCCGCCAATCTCTGTTTCATATAACTGCATTATCCATTTAAAGTGCTGAGCAAACAAGTCCAAAATATTGTAGCACACTAATACTGGGAAACTGGAAAACCTCTACAGATACCCTCTGTATGATTTTTTTTTTTTAAGAAATGCTGTCCTGGGCCACCGCACCCCAAGTGACAGCCTTTTCAAGTACACAGCAATAAAAGGGTGTTTTTTTCATATCTGTATTAGCATTTCAATCAATACCTGCTTTCGGTGGGGTCTTTGGAGCTGGTTTCTTCTTTACTGTTGCCTCACCTAATGAGAAAAACAAATTAAGAAATGAGCAGTTGGTTTAATTTGTGTGTGTGTGTGTGAGATAAACTTTGTTTGTTTAGAAAATATGTACATTCCTGGTTCTGCTTAATCATGCACATTTGGCTTGGGGCAAAACTGATTAAAAGATGCTGCTGTGAGAGGGTCCCGGTAGACAGTTGCCCAGGTTGTCTGTGAAAGGGAACTGTGTGAATGAGCCACTATATAGTCACAGAGGAAGAGCCTATGGATATGGCAGCTTGAGACATTATAGCTGTTTTACACACAGTAATAAAGAGATATGATGGAGGGAGTTGGCTGTGTAGTGCTTGCTCTTAAACAAAACCTTAAAAATGTCAAGTTTTGCAAACACTTCTCTAACGTGGCTGGTCATCTCCTAGCGTTCGTCTCCTTTTGGTAGCTTTGAATAGCTGCTGTTCTTATCAAGGTCTGTGAAAGGGTTTGTAAAAGCAGGGAATTGGGAGTCCTCCCTCTTTTCTGTTTGTAAAAACAGTGGCTAAGAGAAACTGATGGCCTAGGCGCATCAGATCTCAGAAGCTAAAGAGGGGCGGGTCCTGATTAGTACTTGGATGGGAGAGACCACCAAAGAAGTCTGGGGTTGCTATACAGAGGCAGCCAATGGCAAACCACCGCTATTTGTTGCTTGCCCTACAGAGTCACCATAAACCAGCTGCTACTTGACGGCACTTCCCGCCACCAAGAGAAATCCCTATAGCTGCATCAACAGCTTATCTCAGATTTTCCAGTTGTTCAGTACATATATGAGCACCACCAGCAGGGTTTTGGAAAGTGTCAACTAACACATATGCTTAATCTGGGTGTGCATCACATCTCTCTGTCACATACAGACAGCCACAGACCTAGAGTTCTGCCTTAAGGTTTCTGCTTTAACAGTCTGCATGAAACTCACAAGGGATGTGTGTACAGGGAGCCTTGAGCAACTATATCCAAAACATGGTATATTTTATTGGGAATGGAAGGCACAAAAATATCAACATATGACAACTACAATTACCTGCAATGGACCATGTCCCCCCTTTCTCCACCAGGATATGTGACAAAGGAATGATAATATTCATTTGGTTGGATGACTCTCACAAAATCTACTCCGCTCCTAAAGCTTCATTAACTTTTTCTACAAAAGCTTATGCAGCACCCACTGCCTAATACCTACTGGTAATATGATTCAGTATTCCCAGTAGTACTGTATGGCTGTGATAGTTGGACTATAAGAAAGGCCGAACACCGAAGAATAGATTCTTTTGAGTTACGGTGCTGGAGGAGACTCTTGAGGGTCCCCTGGACTGCAAGGAGATCAAATCAGTCAATCCCAAAAGAAATCAACCCTGACTGTTCCCTGGAAGGCCAGATACTGAAGCTGAAGCTCAAATACTTTGGCCACCAAATGAGAAGGGAGCACTCACTGGAGAAGACCCTGATGCTGGGAAAGATCAAAGGTCAAAGAAGAAGGAGACAGCAAAGGCTGAGATGGTTAGACAGTGCTTATTGAGGCAACGAATATGAAATTAAGCACGATGGAAGTCAGGAGGGGCTGGCGTGATGTGGTCCATGGGGTCACAAAGAATCAGACTCAACTGTGTGACTGAACAACAACAACATTACGATTCAAGCAGGGTAGGCATGTTGGTCTGATGCAGCAGAACAAAGTTTGAGTCCAGTGGCACCTCTAAGACCAACAAAGTTTTACTCAAGGTATAAGCTTTTGTGTGCACGCACGCTCCTTCAGATAAAGCTTTGCTGGTCTTAAAGGTGCCACTGGACTCAAACATTGTTCTACTGGAGTATGTATATTTGTGCATCGATCCCAGAATGTATGTTTTTTTATGGGTAGCATTGGAGTAGAAAGGACATCCCTTCACACAATTTAGCTAGTGAATCAATTGCTTAGAATCAAGGTAATATATTTTTTAAAAACGGGTTGAAATTTGCATATCATCATAGGCTGGCATCACAGCAGCACAAGTTTATAAGGTTAGACATACATTAGGTGGAGAAAAGTTCTTCTGTGGGATTGCAGCTCTGGAAGACGTTGCCGTGTCTCAAAATTTACACAACAGGCACATAAGGAGAGATGCTCGGAAGTCTCTATCTCCATCCCAGCCTCTTGCTTCCCCTTTAAGGCATTTTACTAAATATAGCAACGCAAGATTCTCAGTCACTCCTGCTTCTCAGTAAATAGTTCCCTGCACAGTACAACCACCAAGTGAAAAAAATGCAAAGGCTGGAGACTGTCTGAACAAAGCCCAGTAACAGGCAAATTAACCTATTCGGGGTTAGTTCAGAGGTCAGTTTCATAGAGAAAGTTTCTTCACTCCAGTTGAGAATGTGCACACCCTTTGTGAAGCAAAGTGCACACTCTTGCTACCCTTCGTCATGTTAAGAGTGTGGCAGAAATCCACAGGCAACTAGTGTCATCACAGACACATGCAGTTTCCTCTACAGAAGTGATATCCATGTAAGAAATGAGCCAGGAAACTAATAGCTACTGTTTTAACATGCAGTTAAGCCCCACTGTGTGCTAATGCACTACAGTAGCACAGTCCTTGCCAAAGGACAATATGAGTCAAAGGTAACACAGGTGAAGGCCAAGAAAGGGTAGAGGTGTGTATATACTTTCTGCTGCTTGGGAGCAAAAAATACAGTCATTATAGGAGGCTCAGGAAACGCTATGTAAAAGTGGTAATGCTTATGGGAAAATCTAAACAATGAGAGTGAGGTTGTTTGACAGATTCAGAGGACTACTCTCTTTTAGGCAAAGGCCATGATCTAGGGAAGACATTAGTTACACCTCCATGCATGAAGTTTTAAAAATGTTCAACTTATGACAGCATGAAAGGCCTCCTCATGCTTCATTTTAAATTCTGCTAAGATTAAAAAGCACTTTTGGAGGTTTGGCACAAAAGTTTAATACATAGAGACTGCTTTGAGAAACTTCAAGGAAGGGCAGGATTAAAAATATTTATTAAAACAAAACACACAAATGGACGTATTAAAGGACCAATACAGATTTATTTATCATTTTAAAGGAAAGTAGTCTTAAGGGATAGAAGGCGTACACTACCTACCCACTGCTTGCACCTTTCTCCAAACTCCACCCCAACAGTTTTTCCCCTCCCTGCTATCTAGAGTTAAGGCAGTTCATATGAGCTACAGAAATAGCCACGGGCACCATTCTGCCAGCACATTTCTTCAACAGCTACCCAACTCAGCAGGATTTTCATGGGATACCAAACTTGCAAAAACTCCCCCAACTTAATGGAAGGAGACAAAAATAAATTTTGGAAGGGAAAAATATTTTCAACATAAAAATACATTCAGGAAATTCATGTATTGTCCTCTACCGTAACTGAAAACCATAAAGAATGTTACCAATGAGTTGAAGCACCATCAAGAATCACGTTGTTTTCTTGTGCTTTATATATTTTAAGAAGCTTCAAGCAAGCGACCACCACTTTTAATAGCTTCATCAGCAGAAGTCAGTGTCCTCCTCACTATTATGCCACAACAAAGCTTTTCAAAACAGAAGCTTATAGCTAAGCTTCTAAATCTCCATACTTAGGCTCTTTAATAAGCAGCTTGATATTTTAAAATGCTAGCCATTTAGAAACTCTAACTTCAACTGTACATGCCAAATAACAAATATTTTGAGCAGGGCCGGCTCAAGGCGGTTCTGCGCCCTAGGCAGATGCAGATGCCAACCTCCCGGTGGGGCCTGGAGACCCTTTTGCCCCCGCCCCTCTTCGCTGGTGGCGGCGGCTGCCCCGCCTCCTCTCCCCCCCTGTTTTTGACCTTTAACCCCTATATGGTCACGGACCTGTCTACCTGAGGAACCGCCTTTCCCCATATGTCCCCCAGAGAGCACTGCAATCTGGGTCACAACACTGCCTGACCCTTCCTGGCTGACAACAACTAGGTCCAGGGGCATTTTCCTTGGCTGCACCAGTATACTGGAATGAGCTCCCTAGCGAGATCCAGGCCCTGCGAGATCTCCAGCAATTTCGCAGGGCTGTGAAGATGGAGCTTTTCTGCAGGGCATATCAGTGAGACCGATGTCATGCCAGCTGAGCCATGCCACCCCGCTAAGTGATTATGCTGTGGTAGATGTTTAGATGTGTCCCGACCCGGGACTTCGAGACCGAGACCGGGCGGGAGACGAAGAGCGCGGCGGCGAGGCGACGTCCTGACCGTTGGGCCCGGGAAACCCCGCTGCGCAGAGGGAGCCCCCTGCCCGCCCCGTCCACTTATGGGCGGCTCCGGACGGGCGCGGGACCGCAGGTGTGCGTCGCGGGGACCGGAAGACGGCAAGGTGAACACCCGCGGCAGCGAGACGACAGAGAGGCAGCAGGACAGCACAGGAACACCAGTGGGCCGCGTCCCGGAAGCGGGCCCCGCCCCGGAGCAACAGCACACCAAGACGACTGGGGATTCCCTACTCCCACCCACGCCGGATAGCCGAGCCAACCAGCGGCTAGAAGCAGCAAGGGACAGGACAGGGCACCAATGGGATGGTGGGGGAAGGATGGCAGAGGGTGGAGCACACACAGGAAGGGGAATAAAAGGGGGAGAGCGGAGCGAGGCCAAGGAGGAGGAAGGAGCCAGAATTGGAGTGAGGTGGGCTGAGCTCCGCGACGAGAGAGAAAGAGAGAGACAGCATCCTACGACCCACAACCCGGCGGAGTCCCTGTCCAGTTCCTGGTGACGTAACCAGGAGGCAGGGCTCCACTAACTGAGGCCTCGCCCGCCGAAACCCAGAGTTCCCGCCCACCTGGGTCGTGCTCTGCCCCTGCTCTTGGAAGAGGCCCTCTGGGTGGGAAGGACACGCCCTTGTGGGGCGCAACAAGATGTCTATACTTATTGTATTTTAGTTAAACTATTTTATGTGACGTGTTCGCGTTTTTATGTATATTGGTTTTATTGATGTTGTAAGCCGCCCTGAGTCACCTAGGCAGGAGGGCAGGATAGAAATCGAACAAATAAATAAATAAATAAATGGAGAACAATGCCCACTGTGCACCTGTGCAATGGGAGAGGCAGGTCAAAGTCTCACAAAAAGTCTCAAGGGGATTTTCTGTTCTTCTCATCCTCTGCACACACCTTCTTCCATGCACTCTTGCAAAAGTTGTCATCCTTACAAAGGACTCACTTATTTTCAGTGCAAAACAACACAACTCCACAAAGACTTTCAGACAAGATTAGCTGAGGGAGTTTCTGGGATCCTACAGGGACTCTCATTCTCTCTTTATTCACTTCCCTGGTTGTGTTTGAAATGAAAATGGTATAGCACTGAAGGCTGCATGTTAGCTAAATGAACATGCATGTTCAGAAGGAAAACATATTTGAATACCAGATGCCAGGCCCAAACATGGGAAGACTGTTGCCTTCATCAAATGCTCGTAAACTTCCCAGAAGCACCTCACTGGCCACTAATGCAAACAGAAAGTTAAACTAGATGGATGCCTAAGACAACAGGGAGCTTTTCGGGTTCTTAATTTGCAGCTGGTCCTGAAGGAGACAGGCTCATGCTGGTGTGGTTCTTCTCTCATTTATGATCCGAGTCTAAAGCATGTAGTGGAACTGTGGAAATATAAACCCTGGGTGAATGAAGTGACAGAAGAAACGGAAGCAGAGAAGGAGAATGCACTGCTTTAACCGATTTCTGTCTCTTCCCTCACAGGCTCCTAAGTGAAGGTGAATGGCACAAGTTCCACTACGGCAAGTCAAATGATAGCAGAGGATGTCTGACTGGATGGGGGGGAAACAGTGACCTACCTAATTGCCTCCCTTCTCAGCCATTCATTTTTTTTTTGCTTATTTATAGTCCCTCTCTTTCACCAAGACTCCAAGTGGATTATACAGTAAAGAAAGAAAGGAAAAATGTAATTGCACAGCATAAGACATTCCATGAAAAATGCAGTATTGCCGGGGGATTAAAAAGCTCAGAGGCGACGAGAGCAACATTGGTTGATCTTAAGTGTTAGTATGGAAAACTGCTCCAGGACAGAGAAAAGGGGAATGATGAAAATGTAGGGGATGACGACAAACAAACCACTAAAGCTTGTTTATTCAGATACGATAAAAGAGATAATAAGAAAGGGTGAAAAAAATCCATCAGCTATATAAAGAACTAGATATACAGCAACATTTAAATCCAATTAAAGTGAACTGACAGCATTTTAAGTTAGCCTGTCCAAAAGAAAACCAGAATAAATTTAGGAAGTTTCACTAGAAGGCTGATGACCTGCAGGATAGCCTTGACTATACATGCATGATTTTGGGATAATTTTGAGACTGTGCTTTTCCAAAGCATGGAAAAGAGCATGTCTAGGGAGAGAAAAAGAAAAGACAAATTGTAGCAGCAAAGAGCCTAATGTGGCTTCAACTGCCCAGATAAGTGCTCATCCACTTCTATGTACAGTAATCAATAATAATCACCCTTTCCTTCTGTCTGTCCCTAGACAGCTATGTAGAATGTGCTATAAACAGAGTCCTCATGGAAAATTGTGCTCTTTGCCAGTATGAACTCAGTCACAGGTTGTCAGACCAGCATAAACTATAAAGTATAATAACCTGGCAGAGACTCAAGTAACATACCTGGCATAAGCTTAACTGAGTGCTGTGGAGGAATGGCTTGTGCAGCTAGAAAAACAAATCTCTACTGCTTATACAAACTAGTGGCAACTGGATTTTCACTTACCCATTGAGGAAAGGTACAGACTTTATACGTACATGGTAAAACGGTACATACAGACCTTTCCAGCAGGAAATGCTATGGATGATTTATCAACTCTGGACACTTGACTAGTGGGTGAGGACTGAAAGAAAAATTCTTGGGGCATATGAAAAGGCAGTGATGGAACACATGAAACACATATGAAGTGATGGAACAGATATGAAGAGGCAGTGATATGAAGAGCACCAGTGATGGAACACAAAATAATCATGGTGAATGAAATAATCTAGACTCAAACTTTAAATGTTAATTTCCGGTCAATTTAGGGTGACAGTAATGGCAGGACCAGGATTCCTCAGGCATGCTCCTGATTCCCTGACACATAAGGTAGCCAGGTTGTGCCATGACATCACTTCTGGGAAAACTTGGAAGTGATATCATGTTTCTCTAGGAATCGCCAGAAACTCTATGGTAAAAATATATTTTCTGGCAATTCCTAGAGAGGTGTGATATCACTTCTGGTTTTTCTCTATAAGTGATGTCACACCATGCACCACAATGGCATTTTAAAATAAGATTTCTCCCACCACCACTTGGGTAGCAGACAATGAAGGGGCCAGTGGGAAGTCTGACTGCAGGAAACCTAGCAACCCTACCAACACAGTTCCCAATATTACCTCTATTAATACTGGAACCAGGAATCCTCTTGGGGAGGCAGGAGCAGCTAGGGACTCCAGAGACCTCTTCAGCTGGTTAGCAGCACGTCTGATATTTAAACTTTAAAAGGTTATTTTTAATGGGGAGGCCAGGTCTAGATGTGCATTTACCATTATTTAGAGCACTCCCCAGCTGGTCAGCAGTGCACCTGCCTTTTAAACTTTAAAGAACCATTATTTTCAATTAGTGTAGACCTGATATCCCCACCGAAAATAATGGCCCTTTTAAGTTTACAGGGCAGATGTGCTGACAAACCAGGAGGGGCCAGAAACCCCCCCCCCCGTGTTTTAATTCTGTGCTGGGAAGGGCATCGTTATAGTTTCCCTTAAATATCAGGAGTATTCTTTCAATATTTCTAGAACAATTATCTGGAATGACAACAATCCTAATACATGACTGAAACGATAATCAAGACCTTCCTGTCTTCCCAATACATAGTTACAATGTTAATTTTGCTTGTTTTCATTATTTGCTAATTTACATTATTACAAAAATTAGTCTCCAGCCTTTTTACTTAGAGCTATAACGAAAATTCTGCAGGTAGCACTCTGTTCTGCATAGTACGAAGTATAGTTGCTCACAGGCAGCTTCTAGAAACTGCAAAAGAACTGCGATGATTGGACAACTATTAGGTCATTTGTCTTTAATTTAAAAATATTTTAGTCTACTTGCATTACTTAGTCAATGTATTGTATTCCAGGATGTTCTGTGTCGCTTTTCTTCTTTTAAAAACCTAACATGCTCGTTTTGTTTTACTTAGAAGAATTCAACTGCAGTGCCAGACAGTCTTATGCAGACAATCAAAGCACTACTGAGGCTCACCTAAGTGCTCTTTTACCAGCTCTTGCTTTTTGGGTGGGTCACTTTACAGCAACAGTCGCAGACCTTTTTAATGTTTAAATTATTGTTATTTCATAATAGTGTTATAACAACTGCATAAGTTAAAAACAGATTGCCTCAGTATGAAGAACACTGATGTTCACCCCTTGATGGAAACAATCAAGCAATTCTGTCAAGGATATGAGAATCAAAAGGAGATAAATAGTCTCTTTCGGGGGGGGGGGCTCATTACAGAAATCTCCTCTTCTATCCTCCTGACACATAGCTGCATATGTAGCCCAACTGGGGCAGTTTCAAAAAATCTTGTTCACATTTGTTGCAAAACAATGCATGGAAGGCAATACCAACTGTCAATTTGTCAAGCTTTGGTGAGAACTTCATGATTTATCCAACTCGTAAAATGCCTAAAATCAGGAAACACTGGAAGTAGCTTGCCCCATTTTCGCTTTTCCTGATTTGATTATTCCCCCCAAAGCAAACAGTAATAAGACTGACAAACATACAAAAGCAACCTTGAAAAATGTAAACAAAATCTGTTTCTTGCAAAAAAAAACACCATCATCATCATCATATTTGTGTCCCGCCCTCTGCGCGAGCCGGCTCAGGGTGGCTTACATTGTTTGGTACATAGAAACCATTAAAATCCACATAAAATAATGTATACAATTCAATTACAAATAAGATCATAAAATCATAAAGTGCTGGCAATATTTCATTAATTACTTAAGATGGCATACTGGAGAGTGCATACAGACAAACAATTTTTCAGCTCAGTGATCTTCCTAAGTTGCGCGCAAGTGGCAGCAAGCGGGTGGCTAGTTCTGGATCGCCCTGAAGCGGGACTGAGGCAAGTACATTTTTAAGTAGATGTAGTTGAAGACTATAATAAAATGCTTAGACTATAATACTATAAGACTATAATGAAATGCTCTTCTAAAATAGAAGAGAATATGAATTGCATACTTATATATTTGCAAAAGATTATATCTTAATATAAGGTGGAAAATTATACATAGTTAGATAATGTAGGAAGCACCTTAATATATATAATACTGATGTAGAGTGAATTACCCCAATTTATCTATGTATGTTTGTCTTCATGGTTGTGTATTTTGTTTTATAGTTGTGAAAATAAAATAAAAATAAAATAAATAAATCGTTCTATATAAAAATTGTTCTATATAAAAATAAGAATTGTTCTATATATAAAAAAAAGGTTATCAGTGGGCATGAGTAGAAACGATAGGGGCCAGTCAGTAAGATATCGGACTTAGATCAGGTAATTTTCTCAGGTGAAATCTCTAGGCGCTCAGAAATAGAATATCAGCACTACTATTCTGCTCTAACAACTTATTTTCACATAGAGCAAGGATGTCAACATATGGCCTGAAGGCTGGATCTGGCCTTCACAGGACTTGGATTCAGCCCACAAGCAACTTCCTTCTCCTGCTTCTTTTTTCAGGGCTGCTGCTGCAGCCACATCATAGCTTGCTTTTTCCCCAGTTCCCTCAGTGGCTTTTTGTTTCCTGCTTCCTGCCTCCTGCTTCCCTTCCCCCCCTACACACAGAGAGCTTCTGCTTCCTTCCCCAATGCTGCTCCTCCTCTTTTGGGGGGGAGGGAGAGGGAGGGAGAGAGAGAGAGAGAGAGAGAGAGAGAGAGAGAGAGAAACAAAATTGGAGTTCCATGGCAGCTTTAAGACCAACGATATTTTATTCCAGGTATAAGCTTTTGTGTGCAAGCACACTTCTTCAGAAGGAGGGAAGGAGGGTGAATGAATTCTTCTGACAAGCACAATTTACACTGAGGAAATTATTTTGGCTTAATCTGAAAAGTTTTTTTTTTTAAAAGAGTGAATTTCTCTGTTCCTATCTGGATTTTATTTTATTTCAAAAAGACCCTGATTAGGAATTAGAACACTTGGATTAGCCCTTATATCTTGGAGAGTGGAGCTATTTCAGATGTCAAATGAAAACAGCACACATTGGTAATGAGACAGGAAAACTAGGTCTATATTCAGTCCTGGAGGAAGCATTGTCTTGAGCTTCATTTTCAATTTCAGTTCAGCAGTTTCTCTTTCTAATCTCCCACTGAAATTCCTTTGTAAAAGCACTACTACTCTTATGTCAGCAACTGAATGTTGTGGTTTCTAATATCAGACTTATGTCCATTTATTCTTTGCATCCTCCTGGACTGAATCCTCCTGGACCGAATTGAGACCTAGTTTTCCTGTCTCGTTACCAATGCTGTTATCTCCACGGCTACTACCCCTCTGCATAGCACACCTAATCCAATCAAGCCTGCTATTGTCATTCACTTCCTATTGCCATTTAGCGGTACCTCGCACGGCCCGGCCTAATAAAGTGACTTTTTGTCAGATCCGTTCCTCGTAACAAAGGAGTTCAACACCTCTGACACAGAGAGTACATTTTCCCCCGTTTTGAATGGGTGAATTCTGAATTTGTACTTTTTAAAATATATTGTAAAATGTTTTAGTAACAACATCAAATTACTGTACATAGGAAAATAGGGGGGGAAAAGAAAATGTCTATGTTGGAGCTCTTTCTGCAAATGTCACTGTATTAACATATCAATGTTTTGAGGCTGTTAAGCAATATGGCAGGATCTATGACCCTGGAACAAAGGCATAATGCAATACCGAATGCTCTAGTGAAATTATTAAAGGCAAAGTGTGATGTGGCCACCCACCTCTAGCTTCTCTGCACAATGGGAAGTGACTAGAGATGATACTTGTTTGAAGATTTAACTATGTGAACCTGGGAGAATGTTTTACTCCCATTAAGACTTGGAAATGGAAAATAAGGCACTTTATGATTTGCTTATATACAATCCAACTGAGAGAACTTTAAAGTCAAGGCCCACAGAGTGACATTTATACAAAATAACTCCTGTAGATTTTAATTGGGTTGGTGTGAAGAGCCAGCAGCAGAGTGTTGGTCTGATTATTTGGCTAGTGACAGGTAACTGTTCCCCATTAATGAAGTGCTTTCTATTTTTTTCCACTGTGAAGAGAATGAAACATGATCAAGTGCTTCTGACATATTTACAGAGATGACATGCTCTTATGCTGATGCTGTAATGCTCCATTCTGCTCAAGAAAGCAAGATCAATGCTAGGAAATCAAATCTGGGGAAATAATGAAGGAGCTTTCCAGAGATTTTGTTCTGGACATTGTCACTTGTGACGTTTATTAACATATCACAGTGGGAAAACAGAATAATTTAGCCAAGACTTGTTTGACATAAATTCAGACAGGTTTCATGCAGTAGCAAGCATGAAGATTTATTTCCTTAAGGGTACTACAAAATAGTGTTCTTTTGACGGAGAGAAAAATAACATTACACTATAAAACTGTTTGAAACAGTCGGAAGTGTTTTCCTTGAACACAGAGGGGAGGTGTTTCCTCTAATTGTATGCAGGGGCTTTCAAATAACGTCCCTAAGAAAAATGTTTTCCCATTTATGATTAGGGCAAGTCAAGACAGGAGAAAAAAGTTCATATAATTACTATTAGAATTAGTACAACTTGTTTAACAAGTTACCCTTAGGCCAAATAAGTGCAAATCTAATATTTACATGTCACCAACAGTACATAGGAATCCCAATACTGTGGTATTCAGTTAAAATGTCATTCTTAACAAAACCCTTCTACTCTCAGAAATGTTATTATTCCTTTCAATCTCATATCTTTCTTCCAGTTTCCCCTGTTCTTAGATCTGGCTCTACACACATGCCTCTAGACATGCTTCCCCCAATGATGAATGGAAGCCTGCCTCAGATTCTGAGAGCTGTTAATATATGACATAGACCCAATCTGCATCTAACATTTGCTCCACTGTTGTACCAAACCCACACTGGCATAGAAAAAGATGCAGCTCAAAACCACTTTCAAAGGCCAAATCTGCATTTGTCCTTCCCACCAGTGTCCCTGCCTTTTGACTCTGTTTTCACACTTCAACAGAGCTAGCATACTTTCACATGTCCACATATGTTTATCGTCCTTTCGGGCGGCTCCACTGTCATTGCACCTCCGCACTGCTTTAAAAGAATCTTCTCCAAACGACATTCAAACAAGCATAGAGAAAGACAGCGTCACAGCAGCACACAACTGATTTAAAAATGCAAATGCAGATTCAACCAAATACCCCAGGCCAATGCCGTACTGATTGCGAAGTCACCCCTGAATGGCCATAAAATGGCTGTAAATCTATGCAGACAGCCAGCATAAAACCAAGAGGTCAAACGAAGTGAAAGCGTCATGTAGTCTGGACACTGCCATAAAATTCAACAATCAAAAGTGAAAGTGGCATGCAATGCAGATGGGAATTTCTGTCCCAGTGTGGGTTTGTTAAGACAGTGGAGCAAATGCTAGATGCAGATTGGGCCTACAGATTGTACAGACAAGAGGACAACACACTGAAGTGGGAGAATCCATATCCACATAAGGGCTGTTCCACACAGTGACATTTTCCTTCAGAAGCCCTGTGGTTGCTACAGCACAGCAGCAGCAAGACTTCCAGATGGCACACTGCCCCACATTTTCCATGTCTCTGATCCTGTAATGGTCAACCATTTCTCCCTCCCTGTACTACAACACCACATTATGCTGGCAATGACAGGGGGCACACTGCAGACAGTGGACCCACCTACCCCAGCAGCAGCCCTCCTGCATTAGCTCAATCTCTTTCTAGAACTTATTGAAACAGAAACTGGGCTCAGGTTCCCAATTCACTCCCCCACCATGTGGGACACCCCATCCAGCTCAGCCCTACCCAGCTGGACTCTACCTGCTCCCCCCAGAGCTGGCACTAGTCCAGAATATTTATATTTGCAGAGATTTTTTTTTAATAAAGAGAAAATTCAATTTTAATCTTTTCAGTGATGACAGTTAAGCTCCAAGTCCTCTTCCGGAGGAGAGGGTAACCCTTGCATTTACAGCCATGCACTAATCAGTCACTGACATATCGTGTGTAAAGTGCTGTCAAGTGGCAGCTGACTTACGGCAACCCCAGCAAGGGACTTTCAAGGCAAGTGAGAGGCAGAGATGCCTTCCTCTGCAGAGTCCTCCTTGGTGGTCTCCCTTCCAAGTACTAACCCTGCTTAGCTTCTGAGAGCTGGCAAGATTGGGCTACGCCATGCTGCCTTCCCTCCCAATTGACATACTTACATACCATTATATACCAATAGCTGGTTTTAAAAAAATCCCTCCCCAAAGCCCCACCTTGGCACGTGCAGGGGGTGGCTGCTGTGGGAACAGAGGCAAAGGAAATGACAGCTGTGTGGACAGGACTGGGAAGATCCAGACGTTCCCACAAGGCCCAAGGCTACAGTGGGGTATCTGGGGAGGGTAGTCGGGGGCCACACACCACTCTTCCTTCCCTTCGTGGCACACGGAGCTCCATTTCAGGCTGTGAGGCAAGGGGGGGCTCAACCCTTCGCTATGCCTCTCCATTGGTGGCTTGCATGGCAGACTGGGAATTTCAATGGGGCGCTCCCAAGCTTCAATATGTGTGGGTGGGTGGGTGTAGGGGTGCCCCTGACTTATTTAAAGGCTCCCAAATAAAAAATCCTGGCTATGAGCCCACTTCCCACCCACCTGGCAGCCAGTCCAGCTTTGCTGGGAACATTCCTAAAATACTGTAAACTCGCTTCCCAAAAGCAAAGAGCCCGGGGCATACCACTAGTGTGGAAATAGCCTGTGTGAAATAGTAACTTTTCTCTCGCAGCTCCTGAGCAATGTTCACTCTCCACACTGCACACTAGACAAAGAACAACTGGGTCAACTTGCAGCCTAGCACCAAGAGCTCTCTTACAATGGATCAACCAATGTTAATGAACTTATATTCAGTTTCTTGCTGGGGGAGACTGGGGGTAGTTCCAGTTTCAATAAAGAAAGGTATTGCGGTGCTGTGCCACTTGTTTGTATGCGCTACATGATACAAAAACGGCTTATTAGTTGATGGATCAAACAGCCAAACAAACCACAAAAAAATCCCAAGTGCCTGCTTTTTTTCAAGATACTAATCACTTCTCAGAGGTGTGCAACGGTCCATAGAAAGCTTACTTTAATGCAATCCATCAAGTAGTCTCACAAGCCACAGCTCTGAAAAGTCCCTATTCTCCTCAGGACAAAGAAGCCAGGCAGTCCCTGAGCTTGTCTAACCAAACTGAGAAAAGCTTCCCCTCTGACCTCAGGCAGAGTCTCCTTTACATACCTTTGTAAGCCTTCCTTCCCACCCCACATGACTGGCAATAGCTTCATCCAAACTGGACCCTAACCCCTAACTACAGTCACATGGGCTATGGGGGGAAGGGCTTATAAAAGGATTCTGCATGAATTTTACCTCAGTTTGCATTTCTGAAGCTAGAACAGAGAAGTTCAAGGGCTGCAATAGGTCCTTTGTTTCCAGTGTTAATCTGGGATCTTTTTGGCCTTGAATTGGACAAGTTACACTATCCATATTTGAACAAAATGGATTTCAGACCCTGACTCTGCGTAGTTTGCCATCAGAAATTGTAACTTTTGCTGAGAATGCATCAATACAGCACTGGGTGATTGTTGTGCATTCCATGAGGAACATCCAGGGCTCTTTTTGTAGTAGGAATTCCTTTGCATATTAGGTGACACACCCCTAATGTAACCAATCCTCCAAGAGCTTACAGTAGCCCCTGTAAGAAGAGCTCTGTAACCTCTTGGAGGATTGGCTACATTAGGGATATGTTGCCTAATATGCAAAGGAGCTCCTGCGACAAAAAGCCCTGGGAACATCTAACTGCAAGCAGCTGTAAACACTGGGAAAGCACCTCTTAATACTGAGAGAAAGCTTTTGTTAAGAGGGGGCAGTTTACCCAAACTTGCCCAAAATTTCTCCAAGCTTGTTCAAATGGATTTTTACAACAGAAGACCCCTCCCATGAGAGGACCTGGGATATTAACTTTGCTGACTAAGCTAAGCTAAGCAGCTGCTGAGATGCCATGAGAACCAGACTTCACAGGACTGGGTTTCACACGTAAGGGGGGAAACACTGCCCCCCCAGACTGTTAACACACATTATTACTTTATTCAAAAATACTTTTCCTTGGAACTTCCTGTTTTTGGTGCTGTAATGGTGGCTGCTCTCCCCGACACTCAGGGGAGCAACTTGCACACCAGCAGCACGGAGGGAAGCCGCCGACATGGTTTCCCCATGGAGCCCTAGGGATTGGCTCCAAGCCATAGGGTTTTTAAGGAGCAGCCTCTTTGACAGTGCAATGCCGGAGAATTGAGGCGCCCCTCTGCCCTGACGGTCCTGCCACTGTGTGGCCTTCGGGCACAAGCTGAGCTGACAGGAACAAGCGCTGGAGATCAAGTGGAATTGAGAGGATGTAAACGAGGTCGAATGGGACCGACAATGAATGTGAGCTAAATGTAAACTAACTTTGAAATAAGCGGAAAAACTCCCTACCCTCTCCTATCTTCAAGGAGCGAGAGAGGAGGGACGCCTCTGACTTTCGCGAACAGATCAGCGGAAAAGGGGAGGGGGAACGGGGAAAAATAAGCGATTGGCTTGTTTTAAGAGACTTACCAGAGCGGATTTAGTCCAGAAGTAATTTTCAGAGGTGGTGAAATAGCGAGTGGCTTAAGTAAACAATATACCATGTTGGCAGGCGTGGGGAAAAAAGGAATGAAAGTGAAACCAACGGGTGGCCAGAGTCCAAGGCCGGAAGAGGAAGTGGACTTCATGAAACTCCTAGCGGATACCATCAAGCCCGTGATGGAACAACTCGCTGGTATTAACCAGCAATTGGTCACACTAAATCAAAACTTTGCATCACAGCAACTCCAGTTGGTGGAAACAGCCAAAAAGACGGAGCAAACAGTAGAAGTTGTGAAGGAGATGTACGCCACAAATAAGAATATGAAGAAAAAGATGGGAGAGTTAGCGAATAAGCAGAACTACCAGGAAACTCATTTGCTGCAATTACAAAAGGAAAAAGCTAACATGGTCCTTAGATTCCAGGGAGTTTCTGAATCAGCTAAAGAGGACCTGAAGAAAATACTCAGTGAAATTATCGTGCCAGCAACAGGCTTGAAAGCGGAAGAAATTACACATGATATGGAAACAGCATATAGGGTGTATTCTAATTACACCAAAAAAAATAGCCTGCCTGGGGAAATAATGGTCAGATTCTCAAGAAGAGAGACCAGAGATGCAATCTTAAAAGCAACATCAGCAACTCCGCTGAAACTGGGAAATACAACTATCAAGACCTTAAAAGACATTCCATTTGAAATTCGTCAAAAAAGAAAGAACTATAAGGACTTAATTCTTTTTTGTTTGTTTGTTTATTGGATTTATACCCCACCCTTCCAACATGGGCTCAGGGCGGAATTTTTCTCCAAACCAATAAAATTCCATACAGGTGGGTGGTGCCTGAAGGTGTCATCTTTAAAATCAACGGCAAGAGAGAGAAGATTGACTCCATTTTTAAAGCCAAAGAATTTCTAAAACACCATCTGGGATCTAAAGAGGAAGGAGAAACTGGGTCAAGTGGCTCCACCCCCTCGAAGACGGATGAAGACCTGGCCGCGGAAGAGGGAGCTGCCGCCATCAAATCATCTTATGACTTTAGAGATAGAAAGCCTAGATAAAGGCAGAAGGACTCTGGAAATTGCCTTTATGAATCAAGCTGGAGGGGGTGCTCTGGAATCTCCTCATAACAAGTAACAAATTAACAATTTAGCTGAGATAGACTGGAACTCACAACATGCATTGTTTATTAACACTAAAATACTAACATTTAGCTTAACACGGATATGACCTCCTTCTCTTGGGGTTTTAGTATAGTGTGGGTTTACTTTTCTTTATCCCTAGATGTAGTTCCCTTTCCCTTTTTTTCTTTGTAGTTTTAGTAGTATATACAAAAATCAATAAAAAAAACCCTTCGGGGGGGCCAAAAAAAGAATACTTTTCCTTGAACCCCTGCCTGAAACACTGGAAAGCCCCATGTACCGCTGATTGCTGACTAACATGGAGACTGCCAAACACACACCTGAAGAACTCCTGCAACGCTGATGAACTAGAACAGGGCTGGCCAAACTGGCCTAATGTAACAGCCACACAGAATAAATGTCAGATGTTTGAGAGCTGCAAGACATGAACAAGTATCACACACACATTTTTACTGGGAAAGATGCAAATTTGTTTTTTAAAACATTAAATTAGACTGTGTGAAAGAGCCACATGTGGCTCCAGAGCTGCAGTTTGGCCACCCCTGAACTAGAAGATCAGACTCATGATTGATAAGAAGAGCTCAGACCAACTTGTTGTTTTGTGATACTGGGAAGATGTTATGGGTATAGCCTTTTGCAGTCCCCTGGGTGCCAAAGTAAACAATGAATGAGGGGAAAATTAAGTCACGCCTCTGTTTCCACCTCATAGGAGTGACGTGCCACCCTGGAGCCACCCCTGCCCAATGGAAATGTAGAAAAATCCAGGAGGAAGGCAGGTTTGGTAACATCTTTACATTTTGAGCAGCTTTTCTTTGCAGGTTAGAAGTTGCCTCTTCTGTTTAAGGTCCTCACGCCTAGAGGATGCCTTGAGGCCACCAAAGGCCTATCCTCACCCTGCGCTCCCCTCCTCCTCCTTCCTAGGAGTTTGAGGGTTGGGAGGCTCAGAAGACTGTAAGAGTCCTGCCTCTTCAACCTTCTTGGATCCTTGAATAGGTAGCTATGAAACTGCATCAACTTGCTTGCTAAGAAGCTGAGCTAAAACAGGAAGGACAGAAGGGTAGTAGGGTGGTTAACATTTAGGCTGCAGTCACACAAGCAGTTTGCCGCAATATAGTAGTGGTACCCTCGCAGATCTAAAGAACACAATCAGATAGCAATATCTGTCTTCCATGCCCCATGTTGCCCTGCTTTAGAAGCGGAGTTATCCGGCACCAGGGAAAGTCTGGTGTTTACAGATGCCAGTGCTTCCACTCCACTTTTCTGGATGTCTGAACTCTCCTGCCACGAAAGGAATCTGGAAGGCAAGTCTGAACTCACATCTGTTTCCACCACTTTGGGTTTTTTTGAGTTGCTGCCTATATGCATATGCACCCATCTGTGTTAAAACAAAAACGACCTGGCAGCGTGCTCTATGGTTGAGGCCCTGCAGTAATGTGAATGCCTGACCGCCAGACAAGCATGCAGGGAAACTGCTCCAGGGTGTGCCATCTGGTCTGCCCCGCAATACTTTAAACTGGTACAATTAGAGATGCGCCCAGATCGCAGCAAGCCTCCAGTGTGACCACAGCCTTAAATTGCTCAATTTTCATTAAGTTTGAAACCTTTTGTTTCAAATATATTAAAAAGGTTTGTGGTTCATCTCTCCACTACCTATTCTAGTGTGTCCTCTACTAGCATAAAACTATTTTAGAATTATACTTTATTTACTCCTGCTTCAGCAATGCCTATGTATCTGCTTGTATTATTTCCTGTAACTACCTGCATCTTACTGGTCCATGGTTTGTTTTTTCTTGTATTCTTGTATCATGCATCTGATTCAGTTTGCAATTTGCTTTTGTAGTGTATTATTCAGTAACATATTTCAATAAACAGTTTAATTCGTATCAGTAACACTTTGGAGTCTGTGTTTTCTGCTAACAGTTATATACCCACCAGGGTGAGAACCCTGAGAGTAACAGAAGCCTCTTAAGGGAACTGGATTAACATCCCAGAGTGGGAATTTCCCTGAGCTATCACACAGGGAATGGAATGTTCTCTAAAGTCTCAAAAATCAGCCACTGAGGTCTTTTGTACAATTCCTTCTAAGGTCCCGAACTCTGATAAAAAACAAACAATTCTGAGGGTTACCCAAAAAGCACACTGAAAAGTTTCAACAGTGGTGAATGAAAAAGCAAAATTATACAGATAAATCTACATTTCACCAAGGGCCTTGTAAAGAACATTCCATATAAGAACCTAAATTAAAAGTAAGATGCCTATTGAGACCTTATGTTTATATACACTGCAGAAACACATAACTTCAGGGTTTTAAGTGGTATGACTACATAAACATGAATAAATCCATCTGCTACACAAATATACTCTAAGGAGTAAAGTTTTAATAGGTTGAGCACCCATAAAACTGTGCAAACTAAAAGAAAATTATTTAAATAAAACTGGTTTTATTGTTCATTTTCATAAGATCGTCGCTGACATGAACTTCAGTCAATACAAACAACATAAAATTCAATTTTAAAAAGATGGAGATAATTATATCAAGGTATGAGATTAAGATATTCCTTTCTGAATGTACCTGGAATTCATTTCCCTGGATGAAAATTATAACAGAATGATTCCAAGACTTTTTGATGCATACCCCAAAATATTCTTCTGATACTCTTGTACGGACAGACCACAGCAATAGTTCTCCTTGTGATGAAGAGTACATAAAAGGATTATAAATTTAAGAATGAGTGGAGGAGAAGCCATCTAACTCCTGGTAGAGTCTGGGAGTAAAAACCAGGAGTAAATTGTGTAAGATGGCTGCTGGGAAGCTATTGAATCAAATTGTACAGACACACGGGTTTCCTTTGGGGATCAGTTCTGTGGAAAACCAGAGGATCTTTCTAAAATCCATTACAACACTCTTCAGATGATGTATCTTGGGCAAAAGCAATGTAGGTAAAATCTATACTTTGTATGTAGGTGACATGCTCACATTTTGGGCAAGAGCAAGGCCAGCACACTTGTGCCTGCTCCCCTCTGGGCACACTGTTGTCATCCTACATACGTCATCTGGAGATGTTCTGCAAAACACAATCTTTCAAGAATGGGCTGAGATGAGGAAACGGGAAGCAGTATGGGACTCTGCAGCATTTTGAAAGGTAATGCAGAGATCAGTAACAAGCAAGGATCTCTACTCTTTCAGTATCGTGAGAGTATCACTATTATTTGTATATCACTATTATTTATGTTCATGACCAAGTCTTTAGGCTAGATGAGTCTTCAGACTATTAAACGTATTTAGCAAATTGCTTCCATCTACATTTACAGGGTTGTAGTGGCAATGCTTTATTTTTCTTACATTCATCAGGCATCTTCATATTTCTTTTTTCTCCCTGGAAAATGGATTTTGCTAGCTATTTTTAATGTAATACTCCAGTTAGAGGAATTTTCTTTTCCACTTTCTTGAGAAAGGTAGAAGAATTATGTCTTCTCTATCTCCACACCACCTTCTGCTCTTTCTCAGCAGACTCTGAGTATCTCATAGTGACACTTTGACTAGCTATGCTTACATTTTCAACAAATTGTACAACAAGAAAAAGAACCTGCGCTATGTGGACTTCTGCAGCAATACCCATACCATCAAAGGCATAGACATGAGCAGTAATCAGCCATGACCTTTTCCTCTCTGTTATTCAGGCACCAATGCAGTGATTAACACATTAATTTTTGCACACACCCCAGAAGCAATGATTACTCAGTTGAAAAAAGTACACAGGACCCACGTATCTACAAGACAACCATCTCTCTGCAGTAGGGATGGGCACAAACCGAGAAATGAACCATGGTTCGAGCATGAACTAGGCCAGTTCATGGTTCATTTTGAACCAGTTCGTTTGGTCACGTCATTCTTGAATCCAAAAACAAACCACCTTTTTTCCATGGAGGTTTATTTGGTGTGTTAGAGCGGTTCATTCTCCAGACAGCCTGGCACTGATTCAATCAATTCCTAGGCAATGTGGGAGATGGACTTGTGAAGAGCCTTAGAAACACCCATAGCAGTTGTCCATAACTTGATTGGCAGCTCTGGGAGCCAACCATGGAACTACCATTCTGCTCTATGGGAGCAACTTGTATATGTGTGTGTGTGTATATATATATATATATATGTATGTGTATATATATGTGTATATACATATATATATATACACACACACACACAACACACCCTGACTCAGCTGCTTTCACTTTGAAGCAGGAAGAGAGAGGAGTTAGTCATTGTGTGAGAGCGAGTTAGAAAGAATTGCTTACTGCATGGCTGATTTACGGTGAGGCTAGAGCTGAGCTTTCCTGGTTGCACCTGCTTAGGGAGGCTATAACGCAGACATCTCATATCCAATCTTCACCAAACTTGGAGGGTGGGTAGAGGAAAGTCTGCTGAAGACTCCTTATGAGTTTGGCATCTCTAACTTGTGAGGGGGCTCTTCTACCACCTCCTGAACTCACAAACCAAATGAACTATGAACCGGTTCAGGAAATGGGAAAAGTTCATGAAAGTTCATAGTTCATGTAATGAAACGAACCACGAATCACCATGAACCACCATTTTTCTGGTTTGTGCCCATCCCTACTCTACAGTATGTTCTTGTAAGGGAACTCAGCTATTTGGAGCAAGGTTTACTGACAGTACCATCTCATAAACAGGTGAGATCAGCCTCACTTGTGCCAAAGCATTTTTTGTAATGACAACCATCCTGTGGTAATGGCAGTCTTCTCGAATGCTTTAGAAAAATCCCTGTTGTGGTAGTATTGTGGTTTCAAATGAACTGTAAGGCCAAACTTTTACAACAAGATTTTTCTGGAGGGCTAACTTTACTAAGGTTTGAAATTTGCTAGGCCACTGGTACTGGTTAATGGTTCAGGATGTTATGATGGAGTTTTAATCTGTGTTTTGTATTTTTATGTCTGTATATGTTTTTAGTCAATATTGTAGTCCACCTTAAGTGCTCTTGAAGAAAAGTTAGGCAAAAATGTTCAAAATAAATATTTTCTGTCTTGCATGAGACAACCTTGCAGGTATTTGGAAGGAGGCTATCAAATTCCCACTCAGTATTGTCTCTTCCAGGCTAAACATGCCTAGTTCTTTCAGTCTTTCTTCACAAGACTTCTTTTTAGATCC
The DNA here is from genome assembly GCA_029375565.1 of Gekko gecko. Classification (NCBI taxonomy): domain Eukaryota; kingdom Metazoa; phylum Chordata; class Lepidosauria; order Squamata; family Gekkonidae; genus Gekko; species Gekko gecko. Next base: position 69,485,046 of record JAPDNY010000003.1, on the reverse strand, counting down.
CTAACTATCATTATTGTACCCCTCTGAATCCACTCTAATCAGTTGAGAATCTTTCTTGATGTGTGGCGCCTAGACCTGCATGCAATACTCCAGATAAGACCTGATTAGCACAAAACAGGCAAGTGTGATTGCTTTCTATCAGGAGAGGGAAAATGCTGGATGCACAAAATTTTGGGCAAGCTAACTGAAAAAGGGAGAAAGTGCAAAAGTGCAGATGTCCATCAGCAATGAAGCTTACATGATAATACACAACTAAACATGAATGTCCTGGTCTGCTACTATATTTCATTTCAACTTGAGCACTTAAAGAAAATAAAGACCCTGCATGCATTGAAGTTGCTGTATGGAAAAAGAACCCCAAGACCACCCTGCCCTGTGGATATGAAACTGAGTAGAAGACTCCATGAAAACAAAGGAATGGGTTTCCTACATCTTTTCAATTGCATACCTTAGCCAAGTATGGTAACTGGATCCTGTAAATATCATAGATACAAGTGGAGGGTCAGCCATATGGTATTATTGGACCTCATGTCTGCAAGTATGCTTGATCACAGTGACTTCAGAAGTCAAATACTTTCCCTAAGCACATCCAGGGCTCTTTATGTAGAAGGAACTCTTTTGCATATAAGGCGACACACCCCTAATGTAGTCAAACCTCCAAGAGCATACAGTAGCCCCTATAAGAAGAGCTCTATAAGCTCTTGGAGGATTGGCTACATTAGGGGTGTGTCACCTAATATGCAAAGGAGTTCCTGCTACAAAAAGAGCCCTGACCACACGTAACAATTCAGCAAAGAGAATGACTTAAACCACTTACTCTCTGTTGCAAGCACGAGAGGAATGGAACTCTTTGGCTTTTTGCTCTTCTTTTCAGTTGGTTTTAAGGTCTCTAGAAAAGGAAGAAAGAACATGTTTTAAGCTAGTAGATGCCTGCCCACCTGGAACTATCTTCATGTTTTAAGCTATCATTTAGAGTTAAGGAGCAATGACTGCAGTGGAGAAAGATCCCCCAATTTGCTTTCGGTTTAATTCTGATTGGTCTGGAAAATACATATAAAATGTTGGTTTATTTATGTATGTCCCATCAAATTGCAATAGATTTCTATAGACTCCAGCAAGGAGCTTTCAAGACAAGTGAGAATCAGATGTGGTTTGCTATTGCCTTGCTCTGCAGAGAGTTCCTTCATGGTCCCCACATCCAAGTACTAACCCTGCTCAGCTTCCAACATTTGATGAGACTGGAGGTTATACCATACTATTCCAAACCCCCACTTGTTGGATTGGGAGATGCTTAAAAAGGGTTTATTTCATGCATTTACTGAAGACAGCTAAATTTTGAAGGAAAGATAAAAATGGCTCTTTCTCTGCTGTCCAGGTGATGTTATGGTCAAAATTTTATAACATGCCAAAAGAATACTTTAGAAGATATAACACAGTCCCATTTGGGTTAATTTGATTAAGGTTTCGTTGGCTGTCTGTACTAAAAACACACAAAACCACAGGGATATTCTAAAGAGGGAACAATTTGATAGAAGGATTGCATTTTGTGTACACTCATCCCACAGGTAAACATATTTGCAAGGCATTTGGTTTGTTTCAAAAAGCTTTTAACCAGTGGAAGAACTGTTCTAACATTGCACACACAATATGGGAAACAACACGTCTATTAACTTGTAAATGTTCCACCGAGCCTATAGTTGAGGACAGCAAGAGGTTTCCATCATACCTGGCCCATAACCCCCATGGAGGGACAGAACCACATACTGAACTCTACCGTAGAGAGGTTGTGTTTGCATACACAGTCATGCGATATGGGGTACTTTTCCCTTGAACCCCATCCTGAAACACCTTGGGAGACTCCAGAATACATGACTGATAAGAAGAGCCCGAACTGGCATATTGTTTTGGAGTACTGAAAAGATGTTAAGGGAAAGAGACATTTTGCCCCTGGGTGCCTAAGTAAACAATAAATGAGGGGAAAATTAGATGTTCACGCCTCTTTCTCCACCCTATGCAGATGGGGACCTTCTTATATGGCTACAAAGGAAAATAGTATTGGAGGGGGCCTTCTAGCAACTTGTTCATTACCCTGTGGATGCTGCCTTACCACCTTCAAGCCTCAAGAGTCCTATGCCTAAGGCTTGTACTCCATGGTCTTCGGTCAGTTTAAGTGATTTTACATTCTAAATTTTTAGATTTATGTATGAAAAGTTTCATTTCTAAGAGCCAAGCAACTCTGGGTCTGGATGGAACTGTCCTCTGGTTCCGGGGCCCAAGCTGCTGTGCTTTGCGTTTCCCTCCTCCCCATTCTTAAGGACTCTGAGGATTGAGAAGCCCACAAGCCCATGACGGTCCTTGTCTCTTTACCTAGATCCCTAGATCTTTACCTTCCTAGATCCCTAGATCAGCAAACTGCACCAGCTTGCTCACTAGGAAACTGAGCTATAACTAGAAGGGCAGAAGGGTGGCAGGGTGATAATGGTTTAAACATTTTGACTACTAACATGCACTAAGCTTGCTCTCATATTGGCAGCCTTTTGTTTCAAGTGTATTTACAATGCCTAGTGGTTTATGGTTCATCTCTATACCGCCTAGTATGCCCTCTACTGGGGACAGGTTTGCAGATTCATGTTTTATTCACTTATGCACTGCCTGTTTATGTATCCAATATTATTTGCTTTTGATTCCATGCCTTTTCATATGAATTGAGGTAGCATGTATCTGCTTCAGTTTGCCATTTGCTTTTGTAGCGTATTGCTTTTGTACTGTATTGTTTTTGTACAACAGTGCTTTCCAATAAACCATTTAATTCACATCAGTAACAATTTGGAGTCAGTGCCTTCCTACTGGCAGTTACATACCCACTGGGGTAAGGAACCTGTTGGAACATAGAACTCCTGCTTAAGGGGACTAAATTAACAGATATCCTTAACATGAACTGATGTAATTGTGAACAAAGGCACTTATAGAAACCATCCTAGGAGGCTACTACACAAGAGAAACTTTTAAATATGCTCGTTAAACAGCTGAAGAAGCTATGTTCTGGAATTTTAAGGAACCTCACAAAAGCTGGGATTTTTCCTAATGGCCTTTGGCCAAGATTTCATCTCCAGAGGAATCCCACACAAATGGCATAAAAGGCTGTGTAACAGGATTCTGCAGGAGAAGTGAACAAGGAAGGAGACCATAAATACTGGATTCCCTTGACTTTTAACCAGATGTCAGGAATGTAAAATGCCGTTAATGCTTTTGGAATTCAGCATGTAACTGTTTACTGTCCCATGACAAAATAGATGGGAATCCCAGCATTTATGATAAGACAATTGAGGAGATGATGAATGATGTGACTCCAAGTCTTTTCATTACTTGTTTCAGCTATGCTCAAACATTTTCTCACAAACCAGAGCGACACTGTGCCTGAACTATTTACCCAGAGAGTAAACATTAATTTTACGATGTGTTTGTACACAGATTAGCCCAACTGAGGTCTTTAACCCACATTGTATAACAGTATTTTAACAGTAACACATTAAATACCAAGTGATGAGCTATGCACTCAATGACATTTACTTCTGCTGCACAAGCCATATTATTGCCCACATTATATTGATGTATGTTGCTGGGAAATTTAGTCTTGAAAATCATCAAGAACAAGGGGTAGTTCACAAAGAAATCTTATACTGTACTTCTCATCACCAGCAGTCAAGCACAGGCTGCCCCCTCGTTCTTACAACCCTCATCTGTGGACGGTCTGAAGAACAAAGCCATTATCTTGGGGATGTGGGCATTAGAAACCGCCTCCATTTGATTTCTGAAATAAAAATGTTTTCATTTCCTCGCCCTTAGCCCCGTATCTGTAAAATGCTGGGGCAGCACCTACAGATTATTATGCAGCAGCTTATTAAAGCCAGTAAGAGAAGAAAAGCAGTCAGCCATGGTGTTCTTCGGTAAGGTCCCACTGCTGGACCTCCTGGTGGCACCGGGTATTTTTGGCCACTATGTGATAGAGTGTTGGACTGGATAGGCCATTGGCCTGATCCAACATTGGCTTTTCTTATGTTCTTATGTAAGGCCAATGTGAGCAGAATTACAGAATCCCCTGCCCCTATGCAAATGCACTTCTTATTATCTTGCTTTGTGTGATGCACTGGTGGACTATGCTGTATGACTGTAGAATCAGTGATTTACAGTTCAGCAAATAAAACAGGCTAACATAGGCCAAGGGCATGTGCATTGTGATATGTCTGGTCACGCAGGGGAACATTTTTAAAACGGAAGACAGCTGGCTCTCTTTTTTCAGGCAAACAATGTGCCTGAAAAGACTAACATAGACTAGCAGACCAGCAAAATGTATTGTGGGCGAGTAAAATTTGTGGGTGCTTGGCAAGGCTTGCATACATCGTTACACAGTAGTTTTCAGGCACTGATTCACTATTATTCGTTCCTTCTGTACCATGAGAGGAATAGGGAACCAGGTTACATCCATACAGGGAATGGATGCTCTGGATGAGATCAGGCAACACTGGACCACACTACTCAAACCCATACTGATCTCCTGCCTATCTCCACATCAGGCATGAATGAAAAGAGAGCTTTAGAAAAAGCTGTCTTCTATACATGAGGCTAGGAATACTGAGAGAAGAGGTTCTTGAATTGTCCCAATTCAATACAGTGATTTTAATCTGTAACAGGACCAGGGACCAGGAAGCTGAAAGACTGCTTGCTCCCATATAATCCTGCCCAGATACTGCATCCCTCTTCACAGGGCCTCCTCTGTGCCCTCCCCCCCAAGTCATCATGTGACATGACTAGCCACAAGGGAAAAATCCCTTTGGGGAGCTGCCTCCCATCATGATATACCCCTTCCTGTTTTACCTACATTTGGTGCCTTTGCCTTTTATGTCTGAATACATTTTAATAATTTAGGCTACTGTCTGGTTAGTATTTGCTAGTTTTCACTATGCATTGCCTCTGGGGACTTTTTTTATACTGCGGGTAAACAAATTGTCACATCCAACTGAGATTTATGGAGTATTTTATTAAGGATTTTAATTAATTAATTTCATTTATACCCCACCTTTCTGCCCAACAGGGACCCATAGTGGCTTATATCATCCTCCTCTACTCAATTTAATCCTCATAACAACCCTGTAAGGTAGGTCAGGCTGAGAGTGTGTGACTGGCCCAAGGTCATCCAGTACGCTTCCATGGCACAATTCGAACTTGGGTCTCCCAGACACTAACCCAACACTCTTAGCCACTACACCACACTGGTGAATGAATGAATCAATGAATGAACTGAAACAATTATAGAAGTATTTTTTGTTGTTTTATGGAGTGCTGCTTTTATATTGTAATGTTCTTTTACTGATTATACACCAACTGTACACTTGTCCGAGTGTATTTCTGTACACTCAGTGGTTACATGGTGTGTGTATATACATATATTAAATAAATTGTTGCATTTGGCCCCATAGCTCCAGGCAGCTGTGCACATATAGCATTAGACACGGAAACCTCTATAGCTGTATTACATAAACTGCTCCAATAGCATCGAAAGGGTTTGAAAATAATTTCAGAAGCAATGTTTTGGCAGCCTGAGTCTGCAGGGTCTTAGTTTATGCTCAGCGATATTGACACAGTGCTTAGATCATGCAGATGGTTCACTGTTTGGTTTAAGGATTGAATTACTACATTTTCATGGAAAGCATGTAGGAAGGGGGGAAAACACTTTTTTCCGTAGTTGTACAAATAAAAATCAGATTGAAAAGAACTGGAACATGGCAACATTGGGGCCAGAATGTCATAAGTTGAAAGGTGTCTGTGAGGGAAGGGAGATGAGTTCTTCAGTAAAAGGTTCTCCCGACCAGCACAAAACATAAGAACATAAGAGAAGCCAATGTTGAATCAGGCCAATGGCCCATCTAGTCCAACACTCTGTCACACAGCAGCCAAAATATACCAGGTACCATCAGGAGGTCCAGCAGTGGGGCCAGGACACTCGAAGCCCTCCTACTGCTGCCCCTCCAGCACCAAGAATAGAGGGCATCACCTGCCCCAGACTGAGAGTTCCCATCTATACCCTGTGGCTAATAGCCACTGATGGACTTCTGCTCCATATGTTTATCTAATTCCCTCTTGAAGCTGTCCATGCTTGTAGCTGCTACCACCTCCTATGGCAGTGAATTCCATATTGTTAATCACTCTTTGGGTGAAGAAGTATTTCCTTTTATCTGTTCTAACCCAACTGCTCAGCAATTTCATGGAGTGCCCACGAGTTCTTGTATTGTGAGAAAGGGAGAAAAGTACTTCTTTCTCAACCTGCTCAATCCCATTCATAATCTTATAAACCTCAATCATGTCACCCCTCAGCCGTCGTTTCTCCAAGCTAAAGAGCCCCAAGCATTTTAACTTTTCTTCATAGGGAAGGTGTTCCACCACTTTTATCATTCTAGTTGCCCTTCTCTGCACTTTTTCCAATGCTATAATATCCTTTTTGAGATGTGGTGACCAGAACTGTACACAGTATTCCAAATGAGGTCGCACCAATGATTTATACAGGGGCATGATGATACTGGCTGATTTGTTTTCAATTTCCTTCCTAATAACCCCCAGCATAGCGTTGGCCTTCTTTATTGCAGCTACACACTGTCTAGACATTTTCATTGAGTTATCCACTACGACTCCAAGATCTCTCTCTTGGTCCGTCTCTGCCAGTTCAGACCCCATCAACGTGTATTTATATTTAGGATTTTTGGCTCCAATGTGCATCACTTTGCACTTGGCCTGGCCACATTGAACCCCATTTGCCACGTTGACGCCCACTCACCCATCCTCGACAGATCTCTTTGGAGTGCCTCACACTCCTCCCTGGTTTTCACCACCCGGAACAACTTCGTGTCATCTGCACATTTAGCCACTTCACTGCTTACTCCCAATTCCAAATCATTAATAAACAAGTTAAAAAGCATCAGACCGAGTACTGATCCCTGTGGTACCCCACTGCTTACCACCCTTCACTGAGATAGTTTCCCATTTATACTCACTCTCTGTTTCCTATTTATAAGCCAGTTTTTGATCCACAAGAGGACTTGTCCTTTTATCCCATGACTATTGAGCTTACTTAGGAGCCTTTGATGAGGAACTGTATCAGAAGTCCAGTGGCACCTTAATGACTAACAACATATATCCCAGCATGAGATTTTGTGTGTCAAAGCGCACTTCTTTTCTTTTGTTACATCTGAGGAAATGAACTCTAAGTGACCAAAGCTTATGCTGGAATAAATGCTGTTAGCCTTTAAGGTACCATTGGACTTCTGCTTTATTTTGCTTCTATAGACTAATATGGCCACTCCCCTGAAATTTCCAAACCAGGGGCCGCCCCACTTACCTTCTACCAATACACTGCAAGCACATTCAGCTCTTCCTGAAGTATTCTCAGCTATGCATTTATATTGACCCTCATCTTCCGGAAAGACCTTGTCGATGGTTAGGGAACACAAGGATCCTAGAAAAGGGGGAGGGAGAAAAGAAAAAGAAAAGAGAGAGATCATATATTACAAGGGGTCACTCACTAGGCCTTACAGATTACAAAAGTACAGCACTGTTAAGAACCTGCCTTCTAATTTTACATTAGCAAGCCTAAAATAATGAAAAAAAGTATCTCTTAAGCCTTACTCTTAGAGGCTGGCCAAAGCACCAACGTCTGAGATTAGGGTCCAGTTAGCCATAGCGTCAGGAGTAATGGAGGGGGTGGAGCTGCTGGGAGGCGTGGAGGAATTTAAATGGTACATGCCCGCTGAGCAGGGGTGGAGGCAGGAAGCCTGAGGCATCGGAGGAGGAAGACAGAAGGGGATGGGAGCAGCCACTCCCCTGGGGGGGGACTCCAGACTGCCCCTGAACCAGGAAGAGACTGGGACAGAGAGCACAGAGCTGGGGGGAAAGAAGCAACAACAGCTGGTAGCCTTTCCAGAAGGTCAGAGTGGGAAAAGGAGGTCCGAGTGGGAAAAGTACAAATGGGGCAACCCCGATGACACCCACGTGCCTATGCTGAGGGGGTTGGTTTCGGGCAGGCACTGACTGAAAGTGACAGTTCGTTGTAAAAGACTCTCAATAATAAAGGTTACAGACAACAGTCAAGGATGACCCACAGCAGGTAGCTGCCTAAAGTTAAGGTTGCTCCTGGGTTCTGAGGCTTTGCCTATCATTCGTGACAAGTGGGGGCTCATCCGGGATTCTGAGGGGTGGTAGTTCCACCCTGGGAAAGAACCATGTCAGCCCCAAGTGCCACATCTGAGGCTTTGCCTATCATTCATCACTTACTTTCCAACTTAGGTCTCTCAGGGTAACTTGGCATATCCATACATGGTAAAGTCTTAAAGGAAATAGCTCAGCCTACACTGAGGCATATTTATATCAACCAGAACCCTTCCTATGTTTAATCCTCCTCTGAATCACCTCCAAGACCTTTGGGAGTGGGCAACAGTAGCATGAGAAAGAGCAATGTTGCCATCCCCTCCAACAGGAAATACGGGGCTGAAATTTTTACTGGAGCAGTATAGGATGCAACTACATGGAAGCAGCTACTCCTGTAATTTCAGAGCTGCCACACAGAGCTGAGCTGCGCAAGTGACAGAATTATGCATTGAGCTCCTGCCATATTATATAGTGCAGGTGCCTGTCTTCCAATGCTCATGAATAAGCTTTCTGAACATAAGAAGGTAGATGATGGAGGGAGGGGAAGAGGTTTTAGGCTAGACACACTAGTTTACTTTCTTCAGGAAGTTTTTTCATGTTTCTTTTCACTGTGAAGTCTGGGGTTTTGGTAGCATTTGTGACTCCTGCTACAGCCACTCATGATCAATTTAAATGTTTGCATTAACCTTTCAAATTCTAAAAAAGTGACTTCACTTTCATATTGGGACTTTAATTTTCACTGAATAGGTAATTCAACCACAAGTCACACACACTTAATAAGTGACTTTACAAGGCTAAAAAGAAATATGCACAAAGTGATGAGAGTTCGGATTCAAAAATACGCACAAAGAGGTAGAGTTCAAATCCTTGAATCTACTCTGACTTGATCCAACCCTAACTTCTCTGGTCACACATTTTGCAGCCCTTGTTACTCCAGTATAAGTTTAATGAGACACGCAACACAGTGAAACAGGTAGACAGGACTACAACAATTACACAAGTTTAAAACTTCGATAAAACAAGCCATTAACATCACAAGAACACATGAAACTACCAGAGCAATGGTCTACCAATCCTCAGTACTGACTATTCTGACTGACAGCAGCTCTCTAGAGTCTCAGACAAAGGTCCTTCAGATCATCTACTACCAGGTATTTTAGGTGCAGATGGCGAGGAATTTCTACAGCCAGGAAGTCTCTCGTCGCTCTACTGCTGGACCACAGCACCCGCTACAAAGAGGAAAGGCAGAATGCTGCAGACCTTTTCTCCACACAGAAAGGCCATTCTTCACTTGTGAGTAAGGTTGTCAACTATGGGCTGAGAAATACCTGGAGATTTGAGGGGCAGAGCCTGGGGAGGGCAGGGTTTGGAGAGGGGAGGGGCCTCAGCAGGGTATAATGCCATAGAGTCCATCCTCCAAAGCAGCCGTTTTCTCCAGGGGATCTGATATCTGCCATCTGGAGATCAGTTGTGATTACGGGAGATCTCCAGTCACCACCTGGAGCTTGGCAACCCTGCTTGTGAGCCATCATGCCTTAGGACAGGTACATCAGACAAGAGGTTTTTTTAGAGACTTGAAAGTACTATGATACAGCCTCTGTTCCCTGTGAGTACTCAGGCATATTTCTTCAGAAACCTTTGATCAGACTACAGGCAACCAGCCTGCTTAAAGGCTCTTTAAAATATATGTGAAAATACATTGTATTCAAAGACTGAGTGCAGACAATAATATTTGTCCCTGAAAACGATAATGCATATAAAAGAAGACTACTAAATAGATGTCCTTGGTTCTCAGTGAAACAGCCAACAGAACCCCTAACGTTTCTTAAAATATGGAAGACACTTGAAGAAAACAACTTTCTTGTTGTTGTTTTTTAAATAAATCTAACTCTGCAGTGTTGTTTTTGTTTCCTGCTAACCTATTCCTTTCTGTTTTCTCCATACTCCCTTTGCTATGTATGGGGGAAAGGGAGACACCACAGTACCTGATTTGAAGAACCAAGCTTTAAATCACTGGGTTACAAGAAAATCATTTAGTTTGCAGAGCCATGCTGATTATACAAAGCAACAGTACATATACAGTAAAATAACTGATGGGACAGTATTTTATCTTTAGATGCTTAAGCCTTTGGATTCACAGTGCTCAGTAACACAAGTATCCCTTTAAAGTTATTTAACTCAAAGTGCAACCACAAAAACCACCTCAAAATAAAACAACAACCAATCAGATTGAATACAGGGGATAAAAATCTTTCTAAAAATCTTTTGCATTGTGTGACCTATGCAAATAGCTTCATTCCCTGTTCTAGGAGGCCAAATGTCTCCCAACAAACATTTGGTATTTCCTCTGCAAAAGCCCTCACTGACCCCCCAGAGATGGGATTATTTTCTCATCGTTCTGAGAGAGTTCTGTCTGGTGAGTCCAGTTGGAATTTTGGATCTTGGCACCTTACAAAACGAAATCCCAGGAGGGAGCCGCAAAAGCTTATGATCTGTCCCCCAATCTGTTTATATAGCTGTCGGCCAACTAATAGCGTGTTATAAAGTTTACATGTCTGTGTGAAGGAAGCACAGCAATGCCTTGAGTCATCTATACTTGTGTGTTACCAGACATAGAAGTGTAATCAGTATGTTTATGACTGAAAATGTACTGGGAATGCTTGTGGTAATGCTGTGGGATCCAGTTTTCTAGCGAGTTTAGAGGAAAGTTTATGTTGAAATGTTTCAAAAAAATGGTCCCTAGAGTTTAGGGCTTATGTTTGGTTTAACCAAAATAGCACAAACTTGGCAAAAGATCTGTTTTTTTGCCAGCTTGACAGCCAATGGCCTTCAAAACAAATATGTAAAGCATTAAAAACAGGGTAAAGTCTTCTGTTTCACTTCCCCATTGTGGTCAGCAAAAACAGGCTTCCCTCCTTCCCAGCTACCAAACTCAGATGCTGTACCTTGTGCAGTTTTAAAAGGCTGCAAATTCTGAAAAAGGATACTGCAATCTGAAAGCCAACAGGATAAAACTGGGTCCAAAAGTAAACAGTCAGAGGATTTCAGGTTAACTGTCTTGACTGTCTTTATGATCTCTTCATACACTGTTCTTTCACAAGTTAAAATTTAGTGTTTATATTTCTACCTTGCTGGCCCATAGCTACATTGGAGGCTCAACCCCCTTCCTTAAAGGACCAGCCCCCTTCCATAAAGCCCCCCTGCTTCTTTTCCCCAGAAGCATTTAAAGGGATCTTTTAAATGCTTTTGAGAAGAAGCGGGGGAGATGTGCCCTTTCCTTCTGCAAGATTTAAAGGGCTCTTCAGCTGACTGGCAGGGAGCACATGGCCCACCGATCAGCTGAAGGGCCCTTTAAATCTTGCAGAAGGGGAGAGAGAGTGGTGTATACCCCCCCTTCATTATGGCAAAAAACGGCAGCCCCACCAGAAAAAATTCTGCCCCACAAGCCACAAAATCCTGGCTACAGGCCTGCTATTTTGTAATATGCAATGTGGCTACACATCGATTTTTGATGCACCTTTTGATGGCTGGCCTGGGGTCAACTACCGTTTGGCTCCTCTCAAGCTGCTTCTCTCAGCAGCCATTCTACCAGGTTGCATCAGAGGGACAGAAAGACCCTCTAGAAAATCCTGACTAAGATGAACTTTTATTGGCTCCTCCCCTCTGAAACTACTTCCATAAGAGCAGCTTCCTCCAAGAACTGTCTCCTGTAACAGCCATTCCATCAGGCTTGGCCAAGGAACAGTTATGTAAGACTGCGGTCAGATGTGCAGTTTGATCTGCTGTTGCTCCGATACTAATTGATCCAGGTTATTTTGTAGCAGAGAACACTGATCAGACTCACCCCTTTTAGCACTCTTCAAAGTGCTTTTACCCCGTCCTTGATCAATCAGATGCATCAGCCAGGGAACGTTGCCATCAGCCATTTTTTTAAAAAGTGCTGATGAGCCTCCTGGGATACATAGTTTACTGCCATCCTCCCTCTCTAAAGTTTTCAACTAACCCCATCCCCAAAGGACATAAAATGCTGAAGTACAAAGGCGTCTTTCTTTGAAAGTTTTTATAAAGAAAACAAAGTTTAGAGCAGCCCCTGTGGAAGAAGGGGGGGAGAGAGAGAGAGATGCAGGGGTTGTTTGGGGCCAGAGCATGCCAGAGTGTCACTCTGGAAGCCCAGAAGCGAGCACAAATGGTGGCGGCGGCAAGCCCCGCCCCCAGTTCCCCCTCTCTAGAGTCACACTGCAACAGTGGTGCAATCTCTCCATTGTATTCTATGGCTCCATCGAATACAATGGAAAGATCGTGCTGCCGCTGTGGTGTGACTCCAGAGAGAAGGGGTTTAAACTTTAAACACCTTCTCTCTTCGCTTCCCCCCCCCAGCCCACTTGACTGGGAAAAGGGAGGGGAGGCTTTTGAAGATGCCTCCCCCCCTTTTGCTTCCCCTTCTGACATCACTTCCAATGATGTCAGGCGGCGTGACATATGCTAATAGCTTATTAGGTATGCTAATGAGCTCCTGCAGCTTTTTCTATGAAATGGCCCCTGGAGAGGTGTGAGTATGCAGCTATGTGCACATCGTTAACTAGTAAAAAAAATGGTGGCTGATAAACAAGAGACCAGTCAGACCTGCCTGATGGCTTGGGTGTGCAACAGAGTGATCAGACAACAGGAAATCCATTTTGGAACCAGCTCAGACCAAGAGGACCAGATTTTCACAGGTATCAAAGAAACATTCAGTAAAGGGGGGGGGATGCAGACAACTGGGGTACAATAGACAGATATTGCTGTCTGATCATGCGTTTTAAATCCATAAGGGAACAGCAATGGTAATGGATCAAACTGCATGTCTGATCATAGTCAGTTAATGAACTGAATTTACTTACAGTCTTCCCTTCCTGTGCCTTTTTTCTGTTGTGTTTGCCAAATTGCAACCCTACTGGAAGGTACAGGGTTAAAAATTTGCTTCATATAATTTCTACTGAAATGTGAGAAGTAGCCCCAAGAGCTGTTCCTCACTGGGAATTATCCTCATCTGCTTTTATACTCTATGTGAGGTACTGAAGAACAGGGGTATCCTTCTGCTCATTTCTAAAGTCTTGGAAGATGGGGAGAAAATATGTTCAGTAAGACTATCAAAGAAGTAGAAATCTTTGTGTTGCCAGCTGTACTGTGTTCCACAGAATGTATCTAAGAAAACATGAGACAACAAAAACAGGATGAGGTTTTTGCAATTAATTTTACAATGCTATGTTTCAAACTGATAATGAACTTCCGAATATTCTGTACTTTTACTCAGTATCTGATATAATGGATCATTCACCTATCTCAATGAGAGACAAGCTAGGAAGAAAGAGGAATACTGTTGTGATAACCCTCACTTAACTGAACTGTATGCACAGGCCCTTAAGAATTATTTTTAAGCCTAAAAATATCTAGCTCTCAAGGTAACAGAAATGATATAGGTGTTTTCCAGACTGCAGCTGCCTTCTGGGTTTTCGGTATTGTGGCAGTTCCAATAATCACACAATCAATGCGATCGATACACACGTTTTCTTCGGGTTTTTCCCCCTGTCAGTGTTCTAGCTGTTCACATCCACATTGTGGACTGGTTTTCTGTCTGCCTCCCCCCCCCCCGGTTTTTTTGCACATGTGCTGATGTGTTGCAGCACTTCAGCAGCCTCAAGGGGCTGAGAAATCCCCACCCACCACACCTAAGAGTTGTGCCTGGTGTACATGTCTCACTCCTTTTCGGTTGCCTCTTTTCCCTGACTTGCATCATTACACTGTTCACAACAGCATGTTTCCTTCAATTCCATGTTTTCAGGGTAGCTGCACGCACTGCAAAACATATTTGAAAATGGTGCCCAGGGATGTGCTAGAATCTGCCCTTGAGTGTGAATGAAGGAATCGTAAGGAAGGCAATGATTGACTAATGGCGTCGAGCCCTCCCAATGGGACTGAACTTTTATTTCAGCACAGGTGCCCTCCAACACTGAAATGCTGGCATTTAAATAAAAAAAAAATCATTGTCCAGAGAGGGTGGGTTTGGGTGTCAATCCACAAGATGGGGGTGGGGGAAATCACAGTTAGGCTATCTTGTGAATTCATTCCGCAATGTGGGGGAAAGTAGGGGAGAAACTAGTTTAGGAAAGAATGGGGGGAAAGGAGGAAAAACCAGGACAGCACGGGGATGTTAATGAAGTTGTCTGGATACAAGGAATAAAACTCCGGTAACAAAGGGGAATAGAACATCAGGGCAATCTGCAAAACACAAAAGTGACTATGAAAAAGCTGAAATGGGCTTCAGTTGCCATGGATTTTTATTTCTTTGATGTGCCACTTAAAAGCTAGTGCCATTTCACATATGACATCTACCCCTCCCACGTGCACACCAGAATGAACATAAGCACAGAGAGGACTACTGAATTGTATTATTGGTTATATATATTTATGTATTTATAAAAGGAATTCTGTCTCCCTAATTTGGAAATCTATGGTTAACAACTGCTAACAATTGGAAACCAGGGAGGAAGGGAGAGAAAGAAATCTATCAGGGTTTATGAAATTACAACATAGTAAATGATGTACTGTGAAACATGCACACAATTTCTGAATAATATTTCTTTACTGGAAAAGGGTGAGAAATACACCCTGTATCATCAGTAAAGCTTTATTAGTCTCCTGTTTTCTGTTGCATTTAATAGGTAAGGAAAAAATACTGATAGAAACCATCCATAGTTCATGAGGAAAAATTTCAACCCATAATCAAAACCTAGCAATTTCTGCCTTCTTCACTTATTGGTGATTAAAGGAGTTCCAACAAAAGATTTAAGAAAACATGATACAAAATAACATAACCTGAAAATACTGTTCTTGCCTTTCCCACTAACACTGGACTAGGCATGCTCAACAGATGGCCCTCCTTCCAACTAGATCCATTTTGTGTAATCTAGCCTATCACATTCCACATTCATCACTGTTAGAGGACACTTGGGTGTAATCACCTGTTGGGCACATTTACTCCTACTATTTGTATATATTCTTCAGAGAAATACTTCTTCCAAACTTTAAGCATTATGACACCTCCCTAGTCAGATACTGGAGTTTTCCACACAGGGCTTGTGTAATTTCTCTGTTGATGCTCCAGCTACCAATACAACAGAGCAGTAATCGGGCTTCCACATAGCAGGTTTTCCTGCATTCTCCCTCCCCCAGTTTCTTGCAGCTGCTATTACCCTTATGGCAATATTTCCCCCTCCATTTTTCAAAAATTGCAGCTGACATAATGTTATAGAATTGCAATAGCACGATTATCTGTCTTTCGGGTTTTCTACATTCCCAATTAAAAAAAAAAAATGAGTGTCTAGCAATGCTCTCTCTAGTCTTTTGAGCAAAAATACTACTTTGCGAGCTACTAGCATTAAAGTTGTGAGCGAGTGATTTGGCTACTGCATAAAATAGTTTGCTCTGGAGCCACCCTTCCTGAACTAAGACAAAAATGTGTGAGCCAGCAGCTAAAAAACTGTGAGCTAGCTCATACTAACTCAGCTTAGAGGGAACACTGGTGCCCCTTTTGTTGTGGATATACAAGGGATAGTGTAAGGGACTTTCATCACATAATTTTTATGGCACCCTAAGTTGTGCAACCTTTCCGTTATCTAAGAATTCAGTCAGTTTTATGAGTCCGATGATTCTATTCACAAGTTAGACTATTCTGCACACAGGTTGGACTTCATTCTCTCTTCCAGGAAGAAGGTTACTAACTAATGCATGGCTCTTAAGCTAAGAATTAATTTAAAACCAATGCTAAACCCAAAATTGAACTCTGCCCCTTCACCCCTCAACAACAGG
The DNA here is from genome assembly GCA_029375565.1 of Gekko gecko. Taxonomy (NCBI): domain Eukaryota; kingdom Metazoa; phylum Chordata; class Lepidosauria; order Squamata; family Gekkonidae; genus Gekko; species Gekko gecko. The sequence goes on along the minus strand of JAPDNY010000003.1, from coordinate 69,469,002 downwards.
CCTATACCTGATTCTGATGGGTTCATTTCTACCATGAATGCTGGGAACAAAAGAACACATTGACAAATCAAAAACAATTTTAAACTGCCTTCTCCCTGCTGTACTGAGCTTTTTTTAAAGCTGAGGACAACCAGGCAGGATTAGCTTCAAAGCTTATTCAATGCTGTTCCTACACAGGCAGAAGTGATACCACTACAGGGCACAGGGATGATGCAGGCACCCCTCTCACTACATCCAATTTGAGGAGGATAAGTAGGCAGGCAGGCATACAGTGATTTGTAGGATGAAGCTGCTCGCCTGTGATAAGCTTTAGGGAATAACATATATTGAACAATAGTTCAATATCTATGGAATATAACAATATATAACAATAGTTCAATATATATGGAAATGCGGTGAGGTTGTCAGCTTCGAGGAGGGACCTGGAATTCTGGAATTACAACTGATTGGCAGACCGCAGAGATCAGTTCCCCTGGAGACAACAGCAGCTCTGTAGAGTGGATCTATGGCATCACATCTCTGCTGAGATCCCTCTCAAGTCACTCTACCGCTCTTGTTCACCCAAGCGCCCAAATCTCCAGGGATTTCTCAAGCTGGAATTGGCAACCTAAAAATTAATTCCATGTTTCTTAAGTCTTAGGGCTTCGTAAATGTGGTTTGGGTATGTAACTGGCACTCTGCAGTTTCTGTACAATTCTGAAACGGTGACTTGGCTGAAATAAGAAAACACTGAATTCTCAAGTGGTCAGCGTTTGAATTCATTTAAGCAAATTAATTATGTTCATGTGGGTTATGAATGCAAACCAGGAACTCATTCACCATAACCGCAGTGCCCAACACTGGCGGTTGACCCACTGCCTCACCGATGTGGGGATACAGGGATTAGCCTTACACTGGCTGACCTCCTTTCTCCAAGATCGGGGACAGAGGGTGGCCCTTGGGGGGGGAGTTCTTAGTGGCACTCACTTGGATGTGGGGTGCTGCAGGGGACGATTCTCTCCCCAGTGTTATTCAACATCTATATGTGCCCCCATGCCCAGATTATTCGGGGGTATTGACTGGGTTGTCACCAATATACCAATGACACCCAGCTCTATCTACTGAAGGACAGCCACCCAGCCTTTGCCCCTGAACATCTAGACAGGGCATTACAGGCCGTGGCTGGATGGTTACAACAGAGCAGACTGAAACTGAACCCATCGAAGATGGAGGTCCTGCACCTGCATCATGGGGTACTGGGATTGGGTATTAGGCTCCCAAACTTTGATGGGGCCCCATTGGTGCCAGTGTCTAAGGTGAAGAGCCTTGGGGTGTTCCTGGATGCCTCACTGACTATGGAGGCCCAGGTCACCACCACTGCCAAGTTTGCCTTCTTTCATCTGAGGCAGATCAGGCAGTTGGCCCTATAATTCATCCCCCATGATCTGGCTGCGGTGACCCATGCAATGGTCACTTCCAGACTACACTATTGTAACACTCTCTATGTGGAGCTTCACTTGACTCTGCTCTGGAAATTACAGATAAGTGTGGTGGCGTGGCTGTTGATGTCGTTGCCTGTGCAGGCGCACATTCGCCCGATTGCAGTGTGACCTGCACTGGCTGCCTATTGAACACCGGATCCATTTCAAGATGTTGGTGCTTATATTTAAAGCCCTATATGGCCGGGGGACTACATATCTTTGAGATCACCTCTCCCCATATGAGCCCCATAGAACTTTGTGTTCTATGAACCAACATCTCCTGACTATCCCTGGCCCTAGGGATGTCTGACTTGCCTCAACTAGAGCCAGGGCCTTTCTGGCCCTGGCCCCTGCCTGGTGGAATGAGCTACCTTATGAGATCAGGGCCCTGTGGGACTTGTTACAGTTCTGCAGGGCCAGCAAGACAGAGCTCTTCCACTGGGCCTTCAGTTGAGGCAGCGGGCATCCACTTGATTGGCTTCCCCTCCAGTAACCGCAGATCCATGAAGCCAGACTGGGACTGCAAAGCTTTTCTGTTGAAGCATTGTTTTAGTATGTGATGATTTTATTGATTTTACAGATTATGAATATAAATCTGCATAAATTGCAGACCTATATGTTGGAACCCGCCCTGAACCTACAATGTGGGGAGGGTGGGCTATAAGCCTAATAAATAAAACAAATAAATAAAAACAGAATGCTAATGGCTATTATATTACTGAATCATTATATTTAGACACAAATATGTACAATTCCTTCAGACCAACATCTAATTTCACGCTGTAGCTACTACTTTTCCTTCCTGAGCAAAGCAAGAACTAAAGCATTCAGGGACCATGTGAGCAACTATACAGCAAGTGATATATTGCAAGACAAGCTAGAACCCAAGCTGAAGGATTAAAATATTAATATTAAAAATACTTATCCAAGTTTACATATCTATAATACTGTAAACAAGTCTCTAAAACCAGTGGAATGGTGACACTTCCTAATTTATTAAAAGAAGTCCAAGGTATCTTGTTGCTTTCCTCTTCAGAGGACATCATAGAGATGCAGATGATACATGGAATCTTTGATCATTAGAAGTTCAGCACCAGCACCAGCGCCCTGTTTGTCCAGGTTAAAATTATTCAGCTTGAAGACACCAGGGAGACTAAATGGATTGAAGCAGACAGATATTGAACTGTGGATGACTTTTTTGGGGTCACAGCCTTTTCATCTTGTGCCATACAATCCCACAATTCAAATGTGGATCTAGATCAAAAATCTGCAATTCAGGATTGGCATTCCTGGTTATTGATAAGCAGCTGTCTAGATGGATAAGGCAATTAGGTTGTTATGGAAGTAATGCTCCTTCTACTGGAAGAAAGTAGATACAAAGATCTGCTATCTGGAGGCAAACAGCTTGGTGGGGACCATGTTCTTATTTCCACTTTCCAATTGAAATTATCTAAACTTTCCAATTGAAATTATCTTTCCAATTGAAATAATCTAAACAACATTGAAAAGAAGCAATTAAATGTAAGACAGTGCTTTAAAAGAGAGTTATAATACATGGAGGAAATGAAGTGCAATATAAGAACATAATACGAACAGAAAAAAGGGTGTTGAACGATGACATACCAAAACGAAACTATGGTACAGACAGGAACACTGCCAGAAAAGGCACTGGATCAGCAAGATGGAAGCAAAATAATCAAGGATGATAGAAATCTGATTTCTTGCACCTGTCTTCACTAAGAAGGATATATTGGTACTCAGTACTGAAATTATTTTTCCAGGCTAAGCTGAAATCAAAGAGACTGCAAAAAGTGGCTTCAGAGCCTACTAATATATTTAACTTCTTTGCCTCTCATTGAGCCCAGGAATATTCAGATTCTGCTGTCCTGACCACAAAGAGCTTAGAATATGAATTACATAGCCACAATTACTATTTTAAATAACCAGATGATTTTTAAAAAGATGGCTGTCTGACAGAATAAAACAGGAATGGTCCCATCCACCTATCCATATAACAATAACTAATTACAGCAGATTGTTTAAAACAATCACACTAGGAAAGCCATGTTAAGCCTTTAAGAACATAAGAAGAGCCCAATCAGACCAATTGTCCATCTAGTCCTGCATCCTGTTTCACACTGTGGCCAACCAGTTCCTCTGGAAGGCTAACAACAGGGCATAGAGGCTGAGGCTTTCCCCTGATGTTGCCTCCTGGCTCTGGGATTCTGAATGTGAAGGTTCCCCTCAGTCACCATGACTATTAGCCATTGATAGACTTATCCTCCATTAATCTATCTAATCCTCTTTTAAAACTGTTTATTCCTGTGGCCATCACTACATCCTCTGGCAGTGAATTCCATATTTTACTCATCACTCTCTGTACAGTAGTTTAAAAGCAATGGGGAAAAAGGTTTTAAAAAGCAACATACCAAATACATATAATAACTAAAGTATAGCATAAACAGGATGCCTGCCAAAAAATATGTATGGACAAGATTATTTACTGAAAGACTAGGAATAATGCTGACTGCGGAAATAAATACAACGAGCTCTAGAAAGAGGCTCTGGGTGGATGCCTCAGCCTTGAGCACTCAGTGACTTCAGCAGGGGATAATGACACAGAGTCCACCATTTTCTCCAGGAGAACTGATCTCTGCCATCTGAAGAGCAGTTGTAATTCCAAGTGATCTCCAGCCCTCACCTGGAGATTGGCAACACTGGTTCCCCAGGAGGAAATGGCTGGTTTGGAGGGTGGAGTCTATGGCATTGTACCTTTCTGAGGTACCATCTCTCCTCAATCCCCACCCTCTCCAAGCTCCACCCCTCAAATCTCCAGGAATTTCCCAACCTAGAGGTGGCAACACTATCTCCTTCCCAGCCAACCATCAACGTACTATCTGCCCCTCTGACTTTAGCTTTTCATCTCCTTCACCCTCCCTGTAGTCTCTTCCTAAGAAAAGTACAGTCTTTCTCCACAATGGGGACTAAAACAGCTCACATCATTCTCCTCTTCCCCTTTTGATCTACACAACAACCCCATGAGGCAGGTTACGCTGAAAGTCTGTGAGTGGTCTGAAATCAGCCAATCAGCTTCCACAGCAAGAACCTGGGTCTGGCAGACCCTCCTCTGAAGCACTGTTAGGTCACACTGGCTGTCATAGGGGGACCACCTCATCAGGCTATAATGACAGAGTCCACCATTTTCTCCAGGGGAACTGATCCCTGCCATCTGAAGAACAGTTGTAATTCTGAGTTATCTCCAGCCCTCACCTGGAGATTGGCAAGAATGGCTCCCAGGAGGAAAAGTACCATCTTTCTCCACAGTGGGAACCAAAGCAGCTTACATCATTCTCCCCTCCCCCTTTTGATCTGCACAATAACCCTGTGAGGTAGGTTAGGCTGAAAGTCTGTGACTGGTCTGAAATAACTGCTTTGGAGGGTGGACTTTATGGGATTCTATTCACCTGAGGCCTCTCCCCTCCCCAAACTCTGGCTTCTGTAGACAAAATCTCCAGGAATTTCCCAACCTGGAGCTGGCAACCTTAGTCAGGACTGGCCCCAATGAGTTCCCCACAGAGCCCAAGGTAGGCCTGGAAAGCGCCTCCTGCCCCTGCCTTTTTACTGTCAGAACCAAGCTTGGTTGCCTAGCAACAGCCACTGAGTGGAAAGTGAGCCACACAGCAGTTTTGGCAGTTTATTCAGACAGAGAATGGCCAAGCCAGCAGTGTGCAGGGGAGAGGAGCAGACCCTGCACCCAGCCAATTGCACGCGAATACTCTTGAGTGGCAGTTGATGGGCCAATGGCTGACGGAGCACACAGCGTAGTCAATGGGAGAACCGCAAAGTGATTGTGAGCTTTTGTAGATTATTTATTACCAGTTTTATGAGATGTAAAAGTGAAGTTGTAGGCTACAAAGTAGACAAAGGATGTTTACACTGAGTCTTCCTGAATCTTTATTTATTTACTTCATTTACAATCTGTCTTTCCCAGATGCGAAGTGGATTGTAAAATATAGAAATCAATTCAACCAGACAACATAAGATATCCAATAAACAATGCAATAGGACTAGTATTACAGTCATTGAAAAAAGCCAACAAACAAACAAACAAAAACTGTCTAAGGCATGAAGCAACATTAAATCAGAAAGTGGGATATAAAGACAGAAGATACAGCAAAAGCAATGGCCTACTGAACATTTCTGTTCTGCATGTTCTGCAATATGACAGAAACTAAGGGCCTTCTTGACCCCCTCAGTTAGGCTATTCCACAAGAAGAAGAAGAGCTGGTTTTTATACCCTGCTTTTTTCCGCCCTAAGGAGTCTCAAAGCGGCTTACAATCACCTTCCCTTCCTCTCTTGTGGAGCCACAACAGAGAATGCATGTGTATGGGCAGATGTTGATCTTACTGGTTTGCAGGGTGGCACTCTCAGAAGGCTTTGCTTACATGAGTAAAGCAGTATTGGCAGAGAACAGCAGGAGAGCTGGAGAGCCGGAGCTACGGGCTTTCAAAGAGACGGTAGCCTGCCATATATTATGAACCACAAACCAGAAAATTCATAGTAAGCCATTAATGACAACAATTCCTATAGTATTCTCTTGCCAGCAATAGGTGCTGCACCTCAGAATGGGTGCCATGTAGGGATGCCAAACCCCCCCGGTTTGGAGGGGGTTGCCCGATTTGGAGGGGTTCCTTCCTGCCTGCCTGCCAGCTGGCTAGGGGAAGCCCCACCCCCAAGAGCGACCACCCGGACTCCTCCCCCCACTTCCCAACAGTGTTTAAAGACTTCCTTTAAATGCTGCTGTGGAGAGACAGGGGCCATGTGCCTGCACTCTAAGCCCCAAATTTGGGGCTTGGAATGCAGGCGTGCATGCAGCCTCCCCCACCTCTCCCCAGCAGCATTTAAAGGATGTCTTTAAATGCTGCTGGGAAGTGGTGGGGGCCCTGAATTTGGGGCCTGGAATGCAGGCATGCACGGCCTCCTCCCCAGCAGCATTTAAAGGATGCCTTTAAATGATTCTGGGAAGCGGCGGGGGCTGTGCACTTGCACTCTAAGCCCTGAATTCAGGGCTTGGATTGCAGGCTTGTACAGCCTCCCCCCTCACCTCTCCCCAGCAGCACTTAAAGGATGCCTTTAAACGCTGGTGGGGAGAGGCAGGGGTGCCACTCCCCAACATGATGACATCACTTCTGTGTGACGACATAACGTTAGGGACTCCCCACTCCCTCCAGTAACACCCCCCCCCAAGTCCCCTGCTGGTGTCTTTGAGGAGACCTGGCAACCCAAGTGCCATGTAATGTGTGCTGATCCACTTCATGCATTGGACGCATTCCCAAAGCAATAAACTCTTCAGCACAAATGAAAACAACTGCATGTGTGTATGTGATTTGGTACACATATGCAAGCAGCATCACTGATACTGAATTGTTCTGTGACACATCAGAGCGGCATTGGATTGAGAGGAATAGTTGCAGACCCAAGTCAGAGGTCTAGTTCTCACTGAGGAAACCTGGCTCAGCCTGTTCTATCTCAGAATGGAGTTGGAGACACATTTGATTGAATCCATACCACAAAAGCTTTCTCCTCAACACCTTGTTTTCTGTGTGCCTGGCAGTTTGTTGCCTCATGGAACATCACTCAGGACAGCCTTTACCTGCAATCTGAGGTGGTACAATCCAGATACAGGTTTATTAGATCAGTGAGAACAAGGGCTAAGGGAAAAAGGTATTAATACAGGAGCATGGAGCTATGGATTTAAAAAAATGATATAGTTAAAACCAATTTTCAATGATAAAAAGTTAGAACTGGCCCTCACTTTAGATACCAGATGTCCTCAGAGTCTTGTAGTGATTTTCAAAAACTTAGATTTGGTGTGCCAGCTATGATGCCTCATGGATACAGACGGGCTTGCCCTGTTCACCCATTCACTTAAACAATACACTTTACATGGGGCTGCCTTTGAAGACTGCTCAAATATTTCCGCTGGTTCAACATGGCAGCAAGATGGCCAACTTGGAATAGCCACATACAACATACTTTGCTGGTGTTATCATCTTCCCATTGGCTTTTAGTTAGTTCTGTGCAGAGTTCATAATGCCAGATCTCACTTAGATATCTAATAGTCAGTTAAGATTCCCCATCCTACTACCCCAAAAATCCAAAACAGATTTTTGGATTACACAGAGATACATAGGGCTAAGGTATGTGCAAAACCTGGAAGAAATCCAGAGTTTGCAACAACAACAAAAACTGGAAGGTGGCTAACCCCTCCTCCAACAGTACTACCTCTCTTATCCAGTGCATTTCCGAGGGAGAAGAGAGCCAATGAACTGAAGCTTAATCCCAACAAGATGGAGCTGCTACTGGAACTGTGGTGGCTCCTGTTCTGGATGGGGCTGCACTCCTCCTAAATTTTATTTATTGATGTAATTCATTTATACTCCACCATCCTCCCTGATGGGGAGCCAAAGAAACCGGTTTGTAGCCTGGGAGAACAGCTGGACCTGGGCTTCCTGCTCGGTAAGTAGATTGCATTAATAGCCAGAAGCACCTTCCACCAGTTTCAGCTGGTGAGGCAGTCACAGCATTTCTTGAGCAGAAAAGATTTTGCCACCATGGTGTATACCCTGGTAACATCTAGATTAAATTACTGCAATGCCTATATGTGGGACTTAGGTGGGTAGCCTAAGCAACAGAACTAAGTTTGGGTCCAGTGGCACCTTTGAGACCAAAAAAGTTTAATTCTGGGTATAAGTTTTTGTGCGCACTTACACGTCATCAGATACATTGAAACAGTTTTCCTCAAAACCTTACATATAGGTAGAGAGAGGGTGGGGGTGGGGATTAATTGCCAGGAAGGCCTAATTAGAGTCAAGATGCATAAGTGACTGTGTAATAAGTATAGCTGTGATTGGCTTAAAAAGCAGGTGGGCAAGATCTGTGAATGGCAGAAAACCTGTGTCCATTCATTCTTTGGCTTAGGGTTTGACCTGTTTGACCTGTGTAGAGAACTGAAGGGCATGGTTGGCATTTAATGGCATATGCAGTGTTAGAAGATGAGCAAGTGAATAAGCCTGAGAAGAAAGATCAGGAAAATAGTGACTGGGAGAAAGAAGAGTACTGAAGAGGCAGAGATGAAGCAGAGGAAGTGTAGGCAGGAAGAGGATCTCTCCTTCCCTGTGAGTCCTTATGGACAATATTACCCAATGGACTGCCTATTCTCACTCATACTCACTTGATATGAAGGTCATCTTCAGGGGCTTTTATCCAGGTTCCCTGCCTAAAAGAATTAGGCAAGTAGATAGGGCCTTTTTGGTGGTACACTGTTGTCACGTGACCCTATCCCTAGAGAAGTTTACCTGACTCTTTCTTTACAGAACTTCAGGTGCCCGTTTACAACGGTTTTATTGTATAAATTTTTTAGTCAAGTTGCTGCTTCTGCTTCTGTCCTTTGGGGCTAGCTTTCTGATGTGTTTATCATCTGCATTTTTGGTATCTGCTGTTTCTGGGCACTTGGGTCAGTGGAAGAGAATGCTCCTGCCTCCCCACCTCCTGCTTCAGTCCACTAATGTCCTTGAAATGCTGTTTATTGGATCCATGTTCCCTCTAAGCTGAGTTAGTGTGAGCTAGCTCTCAGTTTTTTGGCCTCCAGCTCACACATTTTTGTCTTCGCTCAGGCTCCAGAGCAAATTGATTTATGCAGTAGCAAAATAACTTGCCCACAACTTTAATGCCAGTAGCTCACAATGTAGAATTTTTGCTCACAAGACTCCACAGAGGGAACACTGGATCCAACCCACGGTTTTCATTTTTATTTAAAAAATTAATAAAAGGTGTCTTACAAAAAATAGGTTTTTGGAAAGGTGAGACATAAATGATGGGTTGGATCCCATAAAAAATGCCCACGCTCAAGATGCTGGGCAATTCCTCCCTCCTGTGCCAGCCTCCCAGCTCCCTCCTACATGTGGGTTCTGGGGGGCTGTCCCCCAGGAGCAGCATTTTAGAGGACATTTGGGACTGCTCTGTGAGGAGGAAGCCATGCTTCCATGCACAGAATTTAGACAGGATCCAAAACAATACAAATATAGACTATGAAAAAAGGGAATATTTAAAGAAATATCATGGTTGCATCGAGAACAACAAATAACACAGGAATAAGCCAACTGTCACGTCTCCCTGATTACCGTAGAAAAGAGTAAGAGTCCAGGAGCACCTTAAAGACTAACAAATTCTGAGGTAGGGGATGAGCTTTCGTGAGCCACTGCTCACTTCTTCAGATTATCTTTTCTACTGCTACAAACAGACTAACACCAATAGCCATCTTCAGCTACCTCCCTGATTACTAAACTTCATTCAAAGAAAAGTGAACTCTTCAGTGACTGGTAACCAACCAACAATGCAGCAGCCATAACTCTTTGAGCAGAAATCCTTGTATCCATGGAAACATTAGTCTAGACCCAATCCCTAGTATCCCTTTTGTTACCATCTCACACACCATTTGGTTTAACAATGCCTAGTTAGAGCAATTTGGGAAACACAACTAAGCACTAAATCTAGCAGTAAATTTCTTGAAAGAAAAAGCTGGGGCCAGCCATGCTCCCTCTGACTCTGAAGCTCTGCCCACTTTGTACAAATTTGCTATAGTAAAGAAAAAGGAGCTAGTATATATACCTTTTCAGAAACATATTATTATTTTAAATGTGTCTAATACTTTTTAAGCCTGACACCATTGCCCACAACCCGGAGCTGAATCATGGTTTTGCGGAAGTTTCAGGACTATGTTCTAATTAACCTAGGTTTAACTGAGACCATGATTTATACTAATTTTAAGTTTCCCCTGTAATGTATTGCAAGGCTTAATTACCAAGGATGTTCTGATTTGTCAAATCTAATCCATGCATTCCAGGTATCTCTGGCACTATTTTCCTTCCCTCGCTGAATTTGACACAACTTATCTGCATGGACTAAACTGGTAGAAACATTTGCCACAGGGGGTCTTGCTTCTCTGTACAAAGTAGTACTACATCACCTTCTGGCCATCACTGACTGTATGAGTTCAGTGAGAACAGGAGTGTTCCTTTCAAAAGGCACATTCTGAATTCTAACACATTGGCAGTGTAAGAGGAAGTAATTTGTCAGCTTTGATTAAATCCTATGCACACATACACACTTTTAAATCCTGAAGAAATCTGTAAGGCAATATAATAATTAACATTGCTGTTGCTAGAAATTAAAACAGAACATACTAGGTATTATGTTGCTAAAGTCAATTCAGAGGATTCTTAACTGAGCTAGAGTTCTAATACATTTTCCTAACACTACACATTCCACCCTTCCAACTCACTCTGGTTTCTTTCTCTGCTCACATTTTTGAAGACTCAGCAAGAACCACCCTAAATTTTTCATTTAGGTGACATTTATACCTGCTATGAGTATCAAAAGTGATGCCTAAGCTAAAATTTGTTATTACTGACTAGATCACAATTGAATCCCTGCTTGATGTAGATCCTGGTTTTCAGACTTTTCAACCAACATTTAAAGTGAAATTTAACAAGAACTTAACTTGATGCAACCTTACTAAAAAAAAAAATCTGCCATTCATGAGAAGCAAAACCTTCAGAAATCATGTTCAATAATACTGTGTGTGTGTGTGTGCTCATGTAGTAAACAGAACTAAAAATGACATAAAGAAGTAGGCTATAAACAGCAGTATGCCATGAAGCGGACTTGCTGTTTTGTCAGTTTACCTTCTTGCGAGAGGACAATGAATTTTGATGATTTGATGACTTTTCCATCTAAAGTCCAGGTAACAGCAGCAAGTGGATCTGCAGAAACACAGCATTGCAAGACTAATTTTTCACCCTCTGTTACATGGATATCCTTTAGCTTTTCTGTAAACGACGGCGCTGTTCTCTTAGGCACTGCTTTGTTATCCTCTACTTTTTCTTCAATTATTCCTCCATCTACTACTGGGCAGTTTTCACAGTTAATATCATTCTTATCCTCTTTCTCCACTGGTTTGGAACTCGGCACTTCAGAGCTGGTATTAGCAGTCTGGGCTTCAGAGTTGGTGCTAGCATTCTGCATTTTAGATTTCGAGTTGGCATTCTTAGTTTCTGCAGTTGTGCTGGAATTTGGTGTTTTGGTGGTTGTAGCGTTGTTATCCAGTGTCTTGGACACTGCCAGCGTCTTAGCATTGGTGCTGGAATCTGGTACTTTGGATTTGATGCTGGGTTTCTCCACTTCGAAGCTGGAGTTGGTATTCTGGGCTTGGGCACCAGGACCACCATTTTCAGTTGGTGCTTTTTTCTTTGCACCAAGAACAGATCTAAAATCAGGGGTGGCTGGCTTAGAGGCTGGTGCCTTTTCTGACACAGCTGGTTTGGGTGTGCCCTTCTTAGCCAACACCGCACGGAAGTCCACCTGCTGAGGACTATGGACTTTTCTTTCCTCTTCCGACAAGGTCTTGGGTTTGACCTGCCGCTGCAGGTTAGCACGGAAGTCCATTTGTTCAGCTGGAATTTCCTTCAGCTCCTCCTCAGAAAAGCTTTTGGTGCTGACTTTCTTTGCCAAAATGTCACGGAAGTCAATCTGTTCAGCCTCCTGTTGCCTCAGTTTCTCCTCTGTGCTCTCTCGGGTTTCCACTCGCCTCTTGAGAACCCCTCGGACGTCCTCCTGCTCTTCCTCAACTTGCTGGGCTTCTCCAGTGCTCCTTCTGAAGCCACCAGAGCTCTTGGATATTAGTGTATCATGATCATTAGCATCTCTTCCTTCTGTCTGCCTTCCACTGCAAGCAGAGAAGGGTTGGGTGGGAGGGGGAGGGGGAGGGGGAGAGAAAAGGAGCAAGCACAGAGCTAGTTTAAAATATCCAGGAACCACCTCAGAGCCAGAACAAAATATGTTTATAGAAGGAAAGGTTGATTGGAAGAGCATGCTCCATTAGTTTATTGCATCAGTGATGACTTCAGGAACCATATAAGGGTATATAAAAAAGTACTCTCTTCTTAACACTGGCTTGGTACTCTATGCTTCAGCTGTATGATGAAAACAATTTGTTGGATCACATTTGGGGATTAGGCTGAACTGCAGCCAACCTGGGTCTAGAAGGGAAGAAATTAGCTGAGCAAAAAATAGCACCCACCCATGTAAGTCCCTGGGAACTGTACTTACTCTCTGAATATTTCTCCTCTGGCAACCGTAGTTTCTTTTAGCATCAAAGACACCTGACAGCTGCATTCTCCAACTTTGTTTCTGAAAAAGTTAGACGAAATTCTCCTTATTATGTCTGTCTATCTGTCTTCTGGAAACTGAACAAACAGCAATGAAAAGGGATCTCTGTCTCTTCTCTCTCTCTCTCTCTCTCTTTCTCTCTCTCTCTCTCTCACACACACACACAATATTTCATGTTCTATCATTGAGTCACAGAAGATAAATGATTTGCTTATCACTGGCTAAGCAGAAAAAAATTCCCCCATGAAAAATTTTCTCCGTTTTTGTGTAATTCATACAGTCTGTGAAAACTATGCAGACATTGCTAACATATTTCAAAAATAAAAGGAAAGAAAAGCCCTCCCAAAATAAGTAAGCTGAAGAAAAACAAATCTAAGAATCTGAAAGCGTACGCGGGGGACGGGGGGGGGATGGGGGACGGACTGCTTTCCAGTGTTTAAAATCTTTCCAATGCTGTCCCAGTGTTTGTTTATATAAGTCCAAGCTTTTAACTTTCCTAATGCTGAGATATTAAAAGCAGGGTCTCTCTTCCCCTCCCCTGCCCCCCTCTTTCCCTTCCCTTGCCAAACAGCACAATCAATCCTCATGGATTGTTTCAGCCTGTACATGTTTATATTAAAAAAAATACATAAAAGTGTCACCATATATGGTGCTGAGCACTTATTCTTCCTTTTGCAGAGGAATGCCAGAGATGGCTTTTTGGAAATGACTCCGATTAAAAGAAGTAATTAAAATACTTTCCCCTCTTCCTGTGTGTCCCCCCCCATGTTATTCTTCACAGCAGATGCATCTTCAAATGGTGTATCCTTCCTCGGAGATGCAAACACACTCAGTCAGATTTCATAGCTTTGGGCAATTATATAAATATTGCTACCGCATTCTATGGAGTTCTTCATCTTAAAAGATGGATTAACCCTTTGCCAATAGTTAACTGTGGAGGAGATATATGATCGGAGGATGGATTTTCCAGGGTTTCCTTGTTTAATCTCAACCTCATGACTAGAACAGAAAGATTTCTTTTTTAATTTCAAAAGATTTATATCTCTGGAAACGTTCTCAGGACATTGGATGTAGAAATAGGAGCATGTGAACCTCCTGAGGTATTCTTTTTTTAATGAGCCCTATTCTACTTTCAAGAATGGCTGGGATTTCAATCCATCATTAAAACAGAGACTAAGAGAAACCAGAAGGTCATTTAATTTTATCCATGAACTGAGCCATAGTGTTCTGTGATCAGCCTACCTAATGGATTAGAGTAAGACCGCAGCATCTAAAATGGTATGCCAGAGAGAACTCTATCTGAACTGATTTGGATTTGATTTTTTAATGCAAGCCACCCCAAGAACCTCCAGGGTTCAGAGATCTCTTTTTAACACACACACCCTCCGGATGATTTAACATGGGATATCCTGTTATACCGATACTCTCTCCCAAGCCACCATGACAGAGATTATACCGGAATACAGTTTTAATTAATTCAGGGAATAGTTAGGTCTAGTTAGGAAGTACGGTAGGGAGCTTTTCCCACCCATTATTATATTTAGTTAGGTAAACTGATTTTTCTTATGTAGGGTAGGGAGGGGGGAAATAAGAAGGGAGGGCTAAGCGGGGGGTGGTGCTGTTATGTGGGTCTTGATTTTTAGACTGCCTTGTTAGACGTTGAGTTAATGTTGTTTAGATCATTGATAGTTTTTAGAATTGTTGATCTGTTGTACTGTGGGCTGCTGGGGTGGGTGGGTGGGTGGGTGGGGTTGGAGGCCACTCCCCATCCCAAAGATCACCAGTATTGATTGTGTTGGCCTTATGTGGGACACTGAGGTGAGCTTGGCTGTTGCCTGGTGTATCGACCTCCTAGGGTGCCAGCTGACAGCCTGCTGAGTCTTCTGGAGTTGGTAAATGGGTGGGCCTTGGAATTCCCAAGACGCTTAGTTCTTGGGGATTTCAACACCCATGCAGATGAGACTGCCACCTCCACTCAGGCTTCAGACCTGGTGTCTTTCATGGCAGCACTGGGGCTCTCCCAAATTGTTTCAGGCCCCACACATCAAGCAGGCCACACACTGAATCTGGTCCTTGGCATGGGGATGGATGTGGGTTTGACTTCAATGGAAGAAATGCCATGGTCTGGCCACTTGGTCCTGAAGGCCCAGCTGGGTGTTTCTGCCCCCCCCCCAATCTAGGCAACGAGCTAATTGCTCACCCACGGAGACTCATGGATACAACTGGATTCTAGAATGCTCTGTGGGATCTGATGCCTTTCAGTGCCTCATTGGATGAGCTGATAGAAGACTGGAACTCCCATCATTCTGAAGCCATAAATGAGGTTGTCCCCTGATGTCCTCTGTGTTCTCACCATAGACCATCCCCCTGGTATACTGCAGAACTCAGGGGGATGAAACGAGAACTCAGACAACTTGAGTGAGTTTGGCGGTGAGCTCATGATGAAGCTACCTGAGCATCTTATAGGATGCTTATGAAATCCTATGAGCTGGCGGTGAAGGCTATGAAGAAGAAATTCTTCTCAGCCTCCACTGCATCCGATAGCTCACACCCAGCACTATTGTTTAGGGTAATTAGATCCCTGGCATCTCTTCCAGAGGGGAACCAAAATAGTAGGAATTTGACCATTCTCTGTGAGGCATTTGCAAGCTTTTTTGTGGACAAAGTCTTGTCCTACTTGCCAATGTTGATGCGGTATATGAAGTGGAGGCCCCTTGACCACCTTTGGATTCGGTTTTTGATACCCTCAGCCTGCTGATACTGACAGGATCCTGGGTGCTGTTAGGCCGACCCTCCTAGATCCATGTCCCTCATGGCTTGTGAAAGCCGGGGATGAGAGGACACGGGGCCCATTGATCTGTCAATCTGACCCTGGAAACAAGGGTCTATCCAGAAGGTCTCAAGGACACCGTGGTTGTATTGCTCTTTAAAAAGCCAACTTTGGATCCTTCTGATCCTGCCAATTACCACCCAGTTTCGAATTTATTATTTTGGGGTAAGGTAATTGAGAGAGCGGTAGCCAAGCAGCTCCAGGGTTTCCTGAATGACACATCAGCACTGGATCCATTCCATTCCAGCTTCTGCCCCAGCCATGGGATGGAGATGGTGTTGGTCACCCTCACAGACAATCTCTACAGACAGCTGGATCAAGGTGGGTTGGTGCTGCTGCTGTTGTTAGATCTCACAGCAGCGTTTGACATGGTTGACTATGATCTTTTGACCCACTGCCTTGCTGACATGGGAGTTTGTGGGGTGGCCCTTCAATAGCTTACTTCATTTCTCCATGGCCAGGGACAGAGGGTGGCACTGGGAGAGAGTGTGTGGGGGTCCGCAAGGGATACTTCTCTCCCCGATGTTGTTCAACATCTATATGCATCCCCTTGCCCAGCTGGTGCAGAGTTTTGGGCTTGGGTGTCATCAGTATGCTGATGACAGAGGGGGCTGATGACATCCATACTGATGACACCCAGCTATATCTGTTATTGGACAGCCACCCGGATGTTGCCTTGCAAAATTTGGTTGTGGGTTTGGGGTCCATGGTGGGGTGCTTAAAAAAGAGCAGCCTGAGACTGAATCCTACCAAGACAAGAGGTTTTGTTGCTTGGGGCGGGGGGGCCTTCAGGGTTGGAAGATAGACTTTTCCCTCTTAAGTGGATACCACTGACACCAGTGCAGTCTGTCAAGAGTTTGGGTGTGATCTTGGATGCCTCCATAACTATGGAGACCCAAGTCGTGCTTATTGCCAAGCTGGCATTTTTTCATCTGTGCCAAGCTCAGCAGCTCGCCCCCTTCTTGTTGTGCCCTGACCTAGCCACAGTAATCCATGTAATACCTCCAGGCTAGACTACTGCAATTCACTCTATGCTGGCCTGCCCTTAAGGCTGACCTGGAAGCTTCAGCTGATCCAGAATGCAGTGTCACAGGTCCTGACAGGAATGTTACAGATGGTACACATTCAACCTGTGCTGCGCCAGCCGCACTGGCTTCCAGTAGAATTCCAAGTCAAGTTCAAGGTTTTGGTATTGACCTTTAAGGCTTTAAGATCTTTAAGGCAGTCAGGGACCAAAGTATCTGTGGGACTGTCTCTTCTGGTAAGTCCCCAGGAGAGCGTTACGCTCTTCAGAAAGCAATCAGCTGATGGTTCCCAGCCCCAAAGATGTCCAGCTGTCCTTGACCAGGGCCAGGGCTTTTTCAGTCCTGGTCCCAATCTGGTGGAACTCTCTGCCGAATACCACCAGGGCCCTGCAGGATCTCATGAAATTCTGCAGGGCCTGTAAGACAAAGATGTTCCACCAGGCATTTGGTTGAGAACAGCAACGGTTTCCACTCTAGCTGGCACCCTCTTCTGCTTTCCAGATCAGTTGTCCCTCCTGCCCACAAGGTAGCCGTGCAGTCCAGAATGGGAAGTGATTTCAGTTCACCATCTGGAGTTTAAACTTTATTTATTGGTACTGTTGTAGAGTTTTCATGTTTTTATTTGCTGTTGTACATCGCCTAGTAGCATGGATGGGTGATTCAAAAATCTAGATGATGATGATGATGATGATGATGATAATAATAATATAACTTCCATAAACAAAACAGCCAGGACATTCAATGTGGATAACAAAGCCATTGTTTACACAGGTCTATGTTAACTATTAGATTGAAGAGTAGGCCTCTGAACCTAAATTTAACATGTATTATATTTATATCCTACCTTTCTTCAAAAGATTCTAAAGTGGCTTACACCATAGTTCTCACACCATCTTCAGTCAAGGCATACATCACAACTTCTACATGGACCCCTCCTAATGGTCAAAATGCACCACTAGATAGAATGCTTTTGTTCCCATGCTCAGGCATTAGCTAACAGTGCAATATATAATACAATTTCAGCCATGCAGAATTGGATGCAATTAGGTGCACTGGAAAGTTAAAAGCAAGCCAGGATGAACAGTTCCTGCAGTGCCTCAAGCCAGGAGTGCAAGAGCCACCGAACTCAGACTTGGCCAGCATCACCAGCAATGGGTGGTGGTGCAGGAAGAGGCAATGGAGGTGATAGTCATCACTGATACCTCTGGTCAGGTCTGAGCGGAATATCCCCTTCAGATGCTACTGAAAAACACCAGATCAAATGTGATAAAACTAACTAATTAATGTATTTCCCAAATATATACAGGAACAAACCTACATGGATATGCCCTCAAAGTCTTGGTCAGAAACCAAATCTATTTCAGAATTTCAGGGAGCAGATACACAAACCTGGCAACCTGTGATATACCTTTGTTTCAGGTATTATGGCATGACCACGGTAGAATATCCTAGTTATTTGTGACATTCCTGAGAAAACTACAACTCATTGACAATCTTCCAGAAAATACAAACCTGGTCACTGTGGCTGTTGAGTATCTATACACCCACATTTCCCACAAAAGTGTGGCAGGACTACAACCCTTCAGAAGCTTTATTCCTAATAATGCAATACTCCGACTTGCCACCAAGCTTTGGGTTAATGGTACAGATACTGCACTGCATGGCTCCATGATGTGAGAACATATTCACAGCTTCTGTCCTCAAACACCTTTCCTCCACTTGAAATTTATCAATGCATTTTCATAGGAACTAAGTGCTCACAGAATTCCCGCAGAGCTTCAACATATTCCATTCTACCCTTATCCCGAGGCCCAATATGTCTTATGATTTGTAATATGCAGAGAGTCTGGGTTCCCAGCCTGCCACACCAACCACCAGATGTCAGGTTAAGGTAACCCAGACTGTACATGTTATGAATTGTAAACTGTAGTTCGGCTCTAAGCCTAGATCAGCCCACACAACAGGTCAATTTTCTGGACAACACAATACAACTACATGATGGACTTACTAGCAAAACCTTTTGTTAAAAAAATTACACATATGTACATGCCACCAATTACCACCTTCAGTGTAACACACAATCTATCTTCTACAACCAAGCATGGTTACAATCACATTTGCTCCACTTCCTTAGGATGCTAACTGATGAAAGAAGTATTGGTAGCTGACATGGATGCTGGAAAAATGCATGAACATAGTTGCTTGACAGATCACCAAACCTGGCTTCAGTTTCTAGAAGCTACAAGCTATGGGAAGCCCACCAATGCCCTACATCTATGTACATCTAAGAACTTTTCTGTGTATACCGATGGGTTATACAGAAAGACCCATCACAAGGGCAAACATCCTTCCTCAGCCACAAAACAGCATGTGGTCCTTTCTCACCCGACATTGTAGTCTCAGTCCACATTGGGGAAGTATTATACCAAACAGAATAGCAGAGACCCTGCCTTCACGTTCATTATCTGTTTACCAGTTACATAATCATTCTGGCCTGGAACGATTTAGTGGCCTGTACCCTACAACTTCACTGGGCAAAGTCTGAAGCCCTCCTCCAGCCAAAGGGGCTTTCCTCCAGCTTAAGCAGTTTGTCCTCCAATGGAAAAACCACAAAAATGGAGGAAGGCTTCTTAGAACAGAGGAAATTTCTCCAGCTTAAGATAGTGTACATACCACTAAGTTGTGCATTTTCACATCTTCCACAAAAAGGCATAGAAACTCCCTGGCAAGGTAGTTCACAAATTTTAAAGTGCAGATGCTATATTGTGCTCAGCAACACAATGTTTTTAAACCAGTTGTTGGTAGTTTTCCATTCAAGCATAACATTTCTTTTGTCAACACAACCAGTCTTATGAATGTCTAATGTCTTAAAAGCTGGACAATTATTTTTAATGTGCAAAAGCATGCAAGTTAATGTCTTTATCCAAATATGAAGTTAGGTCAGCTTGCTGCAGATCAGCTGAATGAGTTCAGAGAAAGGAACCCGGGAAGCATTTTGAAAGCGAGAGGAATTCCTCAAGGCAGGCACGCAGGCTCAGACTTCCATAGCTCATAGCTTCTAGAAACTGAAGCCAGGTTTGGTGATCTGTCAAGCAACTATGTTCATGCATGTTTCCAGCATCCTCATCAGCTACCAATACTTCTTTCATCAGTTAGCATTTGGTTCTCCAGAATAACTACAAGGGGAACAGATTCAGTCTGCCCGGTCACTCTTTATGACCATCTACAAAGACTGCATTTTCCTCTTTTGGCTTCAATGTTAGTCTTCAAATGCTGAAACCTAAACCAGAGCAAGTCTTAATTACACCCAAAACTCAGAACCAGGCTGGATTCAGACAACACAGTTAACTATGCTTAAACTGCTGTTTAAGGAACTAACCACAGTCAGGGTGTGGTCACACAGGCAAGCTTACCATGATTTGTTCCCGCTGCAAATTTGATCAGGATTTTTTTTCTGGGTTAGGATGACCACACATCCCTCCCTGAACCGTTTGCATCGTGCAACGAGGCTCCAGGCACCGTTCAGATAGCCACGCCGCTACTTGGGTGGCATGGCTTGTTTTTTAAAAAAAAAATTGGCTTTGCGCATGTGCATATATACACATGGCCAAATCACCGTTCCCACTGGGACTCACCGTACTCCCTTGTTCTTGCAGGTCCCCCCCCCAACAGCAAACAAAATTAACTGGCAACGTACAACTGGGCACTGGAGTCTATATGTGCGCTTGAACGTTTATACATTGAATTTATTCAGCGCAGGATTGCTCATGCGCACAACGATGGAAGCTTGTAAAAAAACCCACATATCGCGAGAAGGACATTCAGATGACCTAATCGCAATCATTGTGAGAAATGGCTGTCCAGAACAGCAAAATCGCAGATTCAAAGCATAAATATCCAGAAAGTACTTGATTTTCCAGGTGTAGGAAAACTCGCTAGGGAACCAGGAGGATTGCGTGAGTGAGCTCACTTCAGTGCGGGAGACAAATGTGGCTGTCTGATCAGCAGTTTTAAATGTGAGAGAGAACAGCAGTGAAACCCAATCAAAATGACCGTGTGACCACGACCTTAATGCGGTAGGCAGGGGTTTTTTGTAGAAAAAGCCCAGCAGGAACTCATTAGCGTAATAGGCCACACCCACCAGCAGAAACTCATTAGCATATTAGGTCACACTCATGACATCACAGCTCATTAGCATATCAGGCCACACCCCCATCACACCAGAAGTTCTGTCATCCAGCCACACCCACCTTTTGCTTCTTATTCTGTATACCTTGTTTGCTGTCAAAACCCAGGGCTTTTTTTGGATCAGGAACTCCTTTGCGTGTTAGGTCACACAGCCCTAAAGTAGCCAATCCTAATGAGTTTCTGTTGTTGGGTGTGGCCTGTTATGCTAATGAGTTCCTGCTGGGCGTGGCCAACTTGGGAGCCAGCTGGAACTCCGTTCCTGTGCGTTCCTGCCCAAAAATAGCCCTGGCGGTAGGCAATAAAATAGCCAGTCTGCTGGAAATCCCAGTTCATCTGCTGCTAGGCAAGGTAAAGTATTTTTGCTGCTCTGTAGTTGCAGCTGTGCTTAGAACAGTGCTAGCAAACAGCTGGGATTAAACTGGAATTCATGCACTCGGATTAAATAACCAACCAGAACTATTACAAACAAATTATTCATAAGCCAGGATACAGCTCCGGCTAAGAATCCTAATTTATGGCCCTCCTGCTAACCAAAGTCAGTGGGATGACCAGCAGTCAGACATCACACTAAACCAAAGTTTAGTCAACCATGACTTACAAACCATAGTTTAGTGTGACATCAGAATGAAGCCCCAGTTTCAATTCATTGCGGATTTAACAGATGCTTAATTATTCTATCACCCATAGCAAAAACAGCCCTACTCTGAAACACACTTACTGAATTATATAGCAAAGAAAAAACAAACAGCATACACCCAAAGTACACAGAACTAGGGGTAATGAAACCGTGGTAGAAAAATTTAGGATGACTACAAAGCTATGCACACTTACCTATGATTAAAACCCATCAGGCTGTGCAGGAAACTATTTTTTTAATTGTTCAAACTGGACTAAAAAGGTAGCACAGGCAACCATTTATTTTAAAAGTTCCCAGGCCAAAAAAAGTTAGGTAGATTAAACAAAATTTAATGAAGTCCAAAATATTAACCATATAAGGCAACACGTGCAAGTTCAGTAAATACCGTGCAACGATATTATCAGTAAGTAGTTGTATAACTATGTTTATTAAGACCATACCAGGGAATATGGTTTTATATTTGATCAGCCTGGAGGAAGAAATCTGAACATGTTTTTAACCAGTCAAAAACATTACAGTTGACACAACGTTTTAAGCATATCCTTTAAAGATGTAAATTCAGATCCTACAAAAATAATGAGTGAACACACAGGCAGACAAATGTACTCTGCAAGACTGTAAATACTTTGTACTAGAAATGGTTGTGCATGTGACAGAACAGAATGTGGAAGAGAACAGAATAGGAGCTGTAATTTAAAATTGGTCAAACAATTTGTCAAGAAGTGAATCCTTTTCATTTATTACAATGAGTCATAAATATACAGAAAGGCTTACTGAGCTACCGGTTTTACAATAAAGCAGATGTTCACATTCCAGATTTCACCAAAATGTTTGTTTTTCACACCTTAAATGACCCCTGTGCAGGCTGAGAAATCAGAGAGAGAGAGAGAGAGAGAGAGAGAGAGAGAGAGAGAGAGAGAGAGAGAGAGAGAGAGAGAGAGAGAGAGAGAGAGGAGCGCATCCCAAAGCTGCTTTTTGTATCCACTGAGGAAAATACAGAGTCACCAAAAACATCCCCACCAGAGTGACAAATAATGGAATGGGAAGAAGTTGAGCAGCCTCTTTATCTGACTTTCCTTGGTCTGACCTCAGCCCACACAGGTGATATTGGTTTTGAAACAAAACATGGTTTAAAAAACAGATCAAAAACAGAAGTCCATGTAAAAGTTACTAGAACCAGCCAGTCACTAAGGAGGACATCAAAAGAATGACTGGTAAGTACTTAAATCAGAGTATATTTGAGTCAAGCACCTGTGGCTGATTTGTACATGAAACACGTTAGTGTTAGTTGTGACTGTGTGTGTGTGATCTCAGTGTATTTTATTTTTATTCTGCCTTACTTCCCAAGGGGGACTCAAGGCAGCTTACATAATTCTCCTTTCCTCTGTTTTATCCTCACAACAACTCTGCGAAGGCAGGTTAGGCTGAGAGTGTGTGACTGGCCCAAGATCACCCAGCAAGCTCCCATGGCAGAGTAGGGATTCAGACCTGAGTTTCCCAGATCCCAGCCCAGCACTTTAACCACTATACCACTCTGGCTAAAGTATATGCACTTTAGGAAGCCATCACCAATTTACAAGATACAGAAGAAGGGAGCTACACCAATACAGAGTACAGGAACAGAAGGAAAAACAAAGGTGTGGTGGGAAAATATATACTTTATTTACATCTGTAGATCCCACAGATATAAATAAAATATATATTTTCCCACTACACCTTTTTTTCCCCTTCACTTCCTGAACTATTTACAAGAAAAACAGTGTGCTCAGAGTGAAACAGACAAGCAACTGAAAGGAATAATGATATGCACAGAAATCACATTTAGGATTGCAAAATTTGATTAAAGGAAGATTGCGCCATATATGCTGTTGCTATCAACATACTTGAGTTGTATTTCATACTGCCCAGCATGACGGGGCTGCACATTCCTTATAATCAATGTGAAGATGTCTTCATTCTGCAGAAATTCCCAGCCAGCTCCCGGGGTCACTTCCTGCCCCTCTTTGAACCAGTGAACTGAAGGAAAAGGATCTCCAGCAACGGCACAAGAAATAAGGATGTTCTGCCCAACAACCGCCGTCACTGATCTTGGCTTGCTAATGAACCATGGCTGAATGCCATCCTGAGGTTCTGCAACACAAAGAGAAACATAAGAAAACTGAAAATGTAACTAAGATTCATTCCCTCTAGAACTGCTACATTGGTTTTTATACTAGTTTACTTAAGACTCTTCCCTTGGGTATGTACTATGTATTCTACACATGCTCTCTAAACCAGACAGAGTTGTCTTCTGAGCATCCTATCTACGGATCTATTTTAATGAAAACACCTCTTAATTTCTTCCAAGAAGTACTCATACAGCTGCCTTATCCTGAATCATACCATTGATCTATCAGGATCAGTACTGTACTGTCTATTTTGTCCGGCAGCAGCTCTCCACATCACCTACCACCTGAGCCTTTTAACTGGGGATTAAACTTGCAACTTTCTGCACGCAAAGCAGATGCTCTACCACTGAGCCACTACCCTAAATGAGATGAGGCAGCATGCGGTTAAGGCAGAACATATTTTTACAGTGTGCAAGACAGACATGAAGCTTTCGAAGTCCATCTTCTCCCAAATATGCATTAGAAACTAAGGCAGAAATTCAGTCTTCTAGAATTACCTTAAATGGGACTGATCATGGTCCATCGAGCTCAGCATTCTGTTTTCAATGCTATCCCATCAGATACCATTTTTAGTTACTACCAGGGCTTTTTTTTGTAGGAAAAGCCCAGCAGGAACTCATTAGCATAATAGGCCACACCCAACAGCAGAAACTCATTAGCATATTAGGCCACACACCTGACAGCACAGCTCATTGGCATATCAGGCCACACCCCCGTGTTACCAGAAGTGTGATCATCCCGCCACATCTACATTTTGCTTCTTATTCTGTTTACCTCCTTGTTTGTTGTCACAGGGCTTTCTTTGGAGCAGGAACTCCTTTGCATGTTAGGCCACACAGCCCTAATGTAGTCAGTCCTAATGAGTTCCTGCTGGGCGTGGCCAACTCAGGAGCCAGCGGGAACTCCGTTCCTGTGCTTTCCTGCCCCAAAATAGCCCTGGTTACTACTTATTATTTATTTACTTCATTTATAGCCAACCTCTGTCATAGAGGCTACTAACTACATTTTCGTACTGGACATAAGTTTCCAACAGCACCAACATTTATATTTCAACCTTAAATCCGAGCTGCATTGAATGACTGGTGAAGAAGTGGGACAGACAAAATTCCTTTGGCTTCTAGGCAGTCTCTCATCTAGGCACTGACTGCAGCAAAAGTACCTAAAGTGAGTAATGAATAAAAAGCCCAATAGTGATATGTGCTAATGACTGGCTCAGCCAACTGGTCTGACAAAGGTACCGTTCTGTCTCTATTCACAGAAGAGTCAGGAGTTGGCCATAGCTGCAGTAGTTGAGCAAATCACTCCTATCCTTGGTCTCTGGTGAGTTTTTAAAGACCACATAGCAATCAGTGGCAGGATGAAGTGGGGGCTCCATCCCTTCAGTTCCTCTGAGATTACCACCTCAGCCCTTCTCATTATAGGGCCAACTGTGGCATAAATCACTGTGGTTTTTAAAGAACAAGTTCCGATGGCCTAAACAAATGGGAGCACGCTTTCTCTTTCCAAGCTTGTTTAGAAGTCCAAAGCAGAGAACTTCTCCCCACGTGAAAAATACAAGTGTTATGAGTGTCACCAGGAGCATATGCATATTTCTGCAGGAGGAGATGCCTGAGGTTGTTTTTGGTCAATCCTGAAGATGTGACACTGAGGAAGGATTGTTAAAAAAAATAAATTGGGAAAAGCAGAAGTGCAAGTATAGTGCATTTTGTCTTACCAAACCTAATTAGCAAGTATAGTGCATTTTATCTTACCAAACGGTCTGGGACCATCATATCTAAAGGACCACCTCTCCTGTTATGAGTCTGACCTCCCACAGTGTCTTTGTTCAGCCACACATGGGCTTTTGGTGCTGCCTGGCCCTTGACTTACCCATCTGAGTGCAACAAGGGCGAGGGTCTTTTCCATCACGGCCCCAACTTGGTGGAATGCTCTGTCTGAACAGATTCGTGTCCTGTGGTACTTGTCTAAATTCCACAGGGAATGTAAGACACAGTTATTCCACCAGGCATTCTAGCAGTGTAATTCTCATGGACTCTATTAACAAGACAAGGATGGTGGATTTTTATGCCAAAAGCTGTGTGTTAAATTAATTGGATTTTAATTTAATTTAACTGGATTTTGTTAGAATTATGGTTTCATTGTTGTTACTGTACTGTCATGTTGTGAGCCATCCCAAGCCCCATTCTGTGGAAAGGGTGGGATAAAAATCTAATAAAATAAATAAATAAATAAATAAATAAATAAAGTTAGATCATCCAAAGCATCTCTTTGAAGGCCTTAACTTATGCACATGTATTGAAGTATTCAAATTAGGTTAACTATGAACGTAACATCCTGGAGTTAACGTAGACATTGACAAAACAATTCTTAGCAGAGTTATCTCCTTCTAAATCAAGAGGCTTAGAAGGTTGTAACTGTGCCTAGTATTGCACTGTTACTAAGCCCAGCATGGTGTTTCTTTCCAGAGACAAGTATATTGTAAGTTGTTCCATTAAATCCATGCAACTTTGTATGATTTTATTAATCAGAATTGTATTTCTTGCTTACATATGGACTGTAGCTTGATCTAAAAAGCTCTCTATTGACACTCCACTAATTTTTGAACTGTTTGAAAAGGTCAGATATTTAGGTTCCTGGGTTTCCATAATCTGTATAGAAACACCATACAACCTTTATAAATATGCTGAGTTTAACACTCCCCTATTTGTTTGCTGCATCTGAGTATGCACGCAGAATAAGACGCAGGGTGTGCAGGAAGCCACATATCCTAGAGAAACTTGTACAGAATCTGAAATTGTGGGGAAAGTTTGAATTTTCTATTCCCCTTTCCCAAGCCCAACAATTCACTCACTAAACACAATGCAATGCCTTCTTGTGAAGCTGTAGCATGAGCTGTTAGACAATAAGAACTTAAAAAAAACCCCAAAAAACTCAGAGTACCTTGTACAGTCAGTGTTGCTTGGGTCCGAGCTTCTCCTAAATCATTCCAGGCCTCACAGGTATACTTTCCCGTATCTTCAGGGAATATTTCTTGGATATACAGGCTGTATTCACTGCCTTTCTTCTCAAAGTGGAAGTCCTCTGTTTCCTGGATTTCTTTCCCATTGTGTAGCCAAATTATTTCAGGAGGTGGGTTAGCTGAGCCACAACAAAAACACAAGGCACTGAGATAAACCATAAGCAGCAAGGGAAACAGCTTGTGAGCCAACTACAGGGCTAACTGAAGGCATGAGATAAGAAAAAAACAAGTTGCTCTAACTTCCTTTTGCCAAAGGGCTGTTTATCTGGGTTTTGTTTTTTTTAATAAAACAATGCTGAGCAGGATTCAGTTTCAAATTAAATGAACATGATGGTTCATTTAATTTAAAACAGAATTTGGTGAATTAAGGGTTGCCAACTGCCAGGCAAAAACTGGAAACCCTGGAATTACAGTTGATCTCCAGACTACAGAAATCTGTTCCCCTGGATAAAATGGACACTACAGACCACCTCTTGCTTAAACAAAAAGGCCTCTTCCTTGAGCATGAAGTGGACCAGATTATGTTCTATCAGAGCAAATAACAAGCAGAATCGGGAAGAGAGAGAACAGACTAAAAATCAGATACCACGGGAAGGATACTGTTTGATTGTAGAGGTAACGCAGCCATTTCCAACCTTGGGCAGCTGAACATGATCTATGAGTAAGCATTGACTTTTACCTGAAACTTCTACTGTCATAATCACTTGGCTACCATCCATCACCTTGAGATCAGTTAGACCTTTAAGAAAGATCGGAGGGAAGGTTGCGCTGGCTGGAGAAGGAAGAGCCTGTTCCAATTTCTTTCTGCTTTCCTTTTCTGCTTGAATAAATAACACAACAGTTTCTAACCATGAACTCTTTACATACAAAGTTTCATACACTCTTTAATGTGAGCAACACTAATGGACCAAAATTTCAAATGAGGAAAATATTCAATATTACGGAGCCCCTCAGAACAGTGAAAGAGTTCACAGTTATCTCACTGACTCTTCCAAAGTGTGCCAACGGCTCTGAAAGTGACTTTCAAGCAAAAAATTTGTTGCACACACATGTAGTACCTTATGAGGGAAAAGATTTGTACGAGACAGAGGTAGCCTCTGCAGTATACCTCGGGATTACCTCCACAGAAATGGAAAAGCAAAGACAAATGAGCGGGGGGGGAAGGGACGTGATCTATGCCTAGGTACCAAAACCCTGCTCACCCATGTAATGCACCACTATATGAAAAATCACGGCATGCGAATAGATACCATCAACAGATAATGCCACAATTTTTTGACAGCAGTACCTGTGACTGCTGAAAAAAATGTACTGTACTCTATATTTTTTTTCTATTACAAAAGCCAAAAAAGTAACATAACCTACAAGACTTCTTTTTGCTACCAAAGGCATACAAATGAATGTATTTCTCATACACAAAAGTTGCTATCATCAACATGCACATAATCAGTTCCCCTTGCTTTCACAACTTCATCTTAGAAAGGAAAGATAGAGCATTGGTGAACACATGAAGTGGCCTTATACTGAATAAGGCAGTGTCATGTGATCTATCAAAGTTGGTATTGTCTACTCAGACCGGCAGTCTATCTGTGACATACTGACCTCCAAAAGCAGGATGCTTAGTGCATTAAATTCAGAGAGCTGGGACATTAAGGGTTAATGCCTCACTGTGAAACGCCAGTTGATTGACAGACTGCTGCCTGCATGCACCCCCCTTCTCTCTGATTGGCCAGCACTAGCTGACGAAAGTTTTAAGAACAGCTGAGTGCTGAGGAGAAGGGTCTTTTTCACCTTCTTTCTGGCATGTCAGAAGGTGGAGTTATAGTGTGCCTGTCTGAGGGAAACAGGCAAGTTCACTTCTGAAGTGGAGGGACACAATTCCTTGCCCTTACTGTGTACCATCAAATCTGAGGAACAGTTCCAAATACGAACTTTAGTCTAAGTTTCAGCCAAGCTGAAAGCCATTTACTTCACTGGGTCAAGAACTGAGGGTCAGTTTTGGCAGGAGGGATTGGTCAGTAGGTTGAAGCTACCAGTCTAGCCAAACCGAAAAGGGAATATTGCTTCTGGGAAAAGGAGAATATTTCCTTATCAGTTATTCAGTTGGTCCAACTCAGAAAGGACCCCTGGTTGCTGTGAATAGGGAACCAGTTTTAAGAGTCCTCTACAGTCAAAGGGAAAGCTGTAATCCCACAGGGAGGGAAAATAAGTACAGGAAGAAAGTACTGATCTCCAGGAAGCTAAGATAGTTATATGAATCTTTATTATGACCCATTGGCTTAGGTCACACACACAAAATAATCCACTTCGATCCACTTTCAGTGCAGTTTTCAACTGGATTTTTACTGTGTGAACTGGCAAAATCCAGTTGGAAAGTGGATTGAAAGTGGATTGTTTAGTGTGTGTGACCGCAGCCATTGTTGCTGTTAAGAAATCTCCAAGACAAATCTCTCACTGTTAAGAACTGAGTCTCTAAGAAACTAAGCTTCAAGAATACTTTGTTGCCTGTTCAAAATATCATAAATTGTAAATACAACTAAATTTACCTCAGTTTTCTCATCCCCTGCATATTCCTAACCCAACCATGCCTGTTTAATAAAATCATTATTTCTGTCTGAACTTCATGCCAAGTGCCATTTACAGAGGAAATAATAAGTGGGCTCCTGCTTATCAACAATAAATTTCTGGCCTGGGCAAAAGTCAAATATATTCTCTATCACAGGGTGGGACACTCAGAAAGTCATAAACCATTTATTACCACAGGCTATCAAGAGGCTGCTCAGACAGAGTGAGGAACAGCTATTAAGTGTTTTGGTGGGGAAATCTGCCTCACAGAAAAAGAAGCAGCAGGAGTCCATCATACTATCAAAGTCAATCTTGTCTACTCACACTGGCAATGGCTCTCCAGGGTCTCAGACCGAGGTCCTTCACATCACCTACTGCCAGATCCTTTAACTGGAGATGCTGGGGATTGAACTTGGGATCTTCTGTATGTCACTGAGACACAGCCCCTCCTGGGGACTGGTATTTCATCCTATTTAGAACCCTTGTATTAAAGTGAATTATAATGGAAGGAAAACACATGCCTGTATAGCTTGATCTGTTGGCCTCATTGTGTACAACACACAAGAGTTTTTCTCCTCTCTTTGTACTCAGCATATGCATGTGAGAAAATGAGCTCTGTCCCCTCCCCAATTACTAGCCTTTAAAGGGCCACAAGACTGTGTGCGGCCTTTGCTATTACAGATGAGAAGGACATCCCTCCAGAATTTACAGTATTTGCCATCCTTCCTCAGTCTATCCCCAGAGGCATTAACATGAGAACGTTCCTTCTTCCTGTTTCCCAACTGTGTCTTATGTAAAGCTTTTCTCATTCACGGATACATCCCCAACTTCCTCTCTTCATATCAGTAGGGCATAATGTCACCTAAATGCTTCTGGGACTAAGCTATCCATACCCGTGCCCAGATATGGATATAACAAGGACCAGTGAAGAGACATGACTAAAGAACAGCAATCATACTGACCAGGACTAGGTTCCAAAAGAACATTTTCCCCCCATAGCTCAAATATCAGTATATTTGAGATTAAAACAGCCCTAAGACCCCATTTCTTAGCCATACATGCACATACACACAACCCTTGGAAGCCGTTCACCTAAACTGAGAAACTAAAGGCAGTTTATTCATAATTTTATAACAATCTGTTTTCTAATGTACCACGGTGTATTTGCTGATTTTATAAGTAGCACAAAACCAGTAATTTCTGCTTGTCTTTCTTCCTCCTGTTCTAATATTGTGACTGCATATCTTTGGGAAACTGCAGCTAACACAGAATCCAAATTCCAATGGGCAATAACAAGCAGTGCACCGAATTAAAAATCCAAAAAAAGGGCATGCTTACTTTGAGGGATTAGTAATACATAATACAAACTTTTAAATCCCAGCTTTAAAATCTAAACACACTGATTTTTATTAGCAGAAAATGTTTGCAATTATTTTTCCACAACATTTCTTTTTGATTAATGTAGCAGCTCAGTTCTGAATGAAAAAGGGATGCATTATTTTATTACAGGCATGGCAAGTGTGAATGTCCCAGTGTGATCCACAAAGTCAACCCACAGAGATTCAGGAAAAGATGGGCACCTCAAAAACATCAGTGTTTTTGGATCTGGATATTAGGGAGCCAAAAAACATTGGTATTCTCAGTAATCCAAATAGTGGTTTGGTATTTGGTTCCAAATAGTTGTTTGGCATTTGTATCCATTGCTTTTTCCATCTCATTTTCTTTTTTTCTTTCTGAGATTCTGATATTATTTGGCTCTATTATTCCCTATGGAGAATCTTTCCAGAGGGCAGGAGAGGCTGTTTTTTGAGCAAATGTCACCCAAATTACAGTAGAGCTGCAGGCATTTCAAATGAGTTGGACCAAGAGGTCTAATTCTATGGGCCCCTGAACAAGATACCACCTGTCATCCTCCATTTTTCCTATGCTGTGTGTGTATGTGTGTGTGTGTGGGGGGGTTATTCTTTCTCTAGCACAAAGAATAGCCAAAGACACAATAGTGAGCAAAGCGACCACTGCATAAAAGCCTCCCAAAGCAGACTGGCCCAACAAGCCTAAAGAACCAATGCAGAGCCCGAGAATCCAAGCAGAAGCACAGGACAATTTGGTAAGGCTAAGACAAGTAGTGTCAAATCAGCAAATCTAAGCCAATGTCAAACCAGAGAATCCTCCTAAGCAAACTGATTAATCAAGAAACACTGTAGCAAGCCCAATGAATGTTAAACCACAGAATCAGAGAATGGATGTCAAATCAGCAAATCCATGACAACTAATCCCAGGGGAAGTCCAACAGGAGTTGGGGAGGCTCTGTCCAAAGGGATGATAGCATAAACATTCAGGGTAATATTGATAGGAGCTTAATAGGACTTGGGAGAGAGGGTAATTTGGTGACTAAGGGGCCAGGGAAGTGAGGGTTACTGGAGAGGGAAACACATTATAGGTGTCTATATGCCAATGCTAGAAGTCTCTGAGCCAAGATGGGGGATCTGGAGTGCTTGGTGTTTAATGATAATTTAGATATAGTAGGTATCTCAGAAACACAGTGGAATGGAGAAAATCTATGGGAAATAGTCATTCCTGGGAAATAAGCTCTATAGGCAGGACAGGGAGGGATGGGTTGGGACGTGTTGCATTGTACATCAAAAAGGGCATAGAATCAAATGTCAGAAAACCTGACAGGAGTTAACTTCCCAAAAGAAGTTATATGAATGGAAATACTGGGCCTTAAGGATTACTTAAACATGGCGGTATACTATCACCTGATCTTGAGATGGAGAAGGAAATAAGAGAGGTGACTACAGCAGGTAATGTTATACTGGGAGACTTCAACTACCCCCACATTGACTGAGTAAACACGTGCTCGAATAATGCAGTAAAAATGAGATTCCTAGACATCATAAATGACTGTGCACTGGAACAGCTGGTTACACAGCCAACCAAAGGAGTAGAGATCTTGGACTCTGAGTGACTGGCAAAGACAACTAAATAAATTTGCATGGAAAGATAAGAAGCCAAGAATAAGATTTAAAGTGCTGCAAGATGAGAAGAAAAGAGGGGGTCTGGCAATACCTAACATTAAATTATATTACCAAGCCACTGGGCTAGTTTGGATATCAGATTGGATCAGAAGTCCCAGTGAAAGTTTGATAAAATTAAAATCTTCAAATTTTGATGATGGATTACATAGCTACTTGTGGATTAAAAAATCTGGACCTTTGACTTTATTCCTGAAAGGTCCAGGCAGTGCTTTATGTCCTCCTGTGACCCTTTTCCCCCCACAGGGGAACAATGGGTCCCTGCATTGTTTTTAACCAGCAATTTGCACAATATAAAGGCCAATTATTATTATCGTACAGAATTCTAAATCTCTTTTCACATATTTCAAAATATTTCAAAAATCCTACAAAGTAGTTCACACAGAGAGATGCATTGTGCCAAAAGTCACTCAGGGAGCTGCAGGCTGAGGCTCTATTCATATTCACTATTAGTGAGGAAGAAATTTCTGTGCTGTGACTGTAGCTGAACCTGGCTCTTCCACATGCAAATTGTGTCTAGAAAATTACTCTTCAGTTATCACAAAAGCAAAGATCTGTAGTCATTCAGGAGTACAGTGTTTGTTTTGCAATGACTTGTTGGTGGCAAGTACATACATACTGTCCAGAACAACTGTGAGCTGGATTAAATAGGGAGAAGCGCAGATCTTTCTAGTTTATTGACACGGTGCTTTTTTAGATGGCTTATTATTTATTTATTTATTATGAAACTGTAGTATCTGAATTTCTTTTATAAACCACCTTGAGTACTATATGTGGAAAGGCAGCTGAGAAATACCCAAATAAACAACCATACAGACAGAGAAACAAGCTAAATAAACAACCCAACCCAAGTAAACAACCATACAGACCCAACCCAAATAAACAACCATACAGACAGAGAAAGAGAGTTACAGTGCGCTCGTAAACAGAGTTACACCTTTCTAAGTCAATGGCCTTAGAAGGGTTTAACTGGGTTTAAAATTGAACTATTGATTATCAACATCACACAACCTCTTCTGATCCTTTGTGCTGACAAGTCAACTTTCTACAAACACTACAGCATCTCAGCCAATGTTTACAGAGGCATGAGAGAAAGTGTGGTATAGTGGTTAAAAGTGGCAGACTCTAATATGGAAAATCAAGTTTGATTCCCCACTCCTCCAGATGAAGCTTGCTGGGCAACCTTGGGCCAAACACAGTTCTCAGAACTTTCTCAGCCCCACCTACCTCACGAGGTGCCTGTTGTAGGGAGAGAAAAGGAATATTTAGGCTAGAGAAAAATGAGATTTGTCATGGGTCAGCCGCAGCCAGAGTCTGGTGTCGTCCTGGATTAGCCAGAGCCCAGCAGAAGCAGGGACTTCTTGGGAGAAGCAGACTCCTCAGGAGAAGAGGAGCTTCATGTAGCCAGCCCTGAGCCAGCAGCAGACAAAGGGGAAGAGGGCTTGCAGGCTCATCAAGGCTCACAATCAGCAGCTGACTCAGAACCATCACACCCAGCCCTGATGCAGCAGGTGAACCCTCAGTTCAGTATTAGCAGTCCACCAGGCTCACCTACACCCTTTGAGCACTGAAGGCAGTGGCTAAGAAGGGAGCTGCAAGAAAGACAACAGAGTGCTTGGCTCCTGGCCCATCACCAGCTGCTTGCTGATAACATCTTGGAGTAGTTGCAGAGTTATGCTCCAGCAGCTGGCTGCAAAAAGGGCTCATAGTGGATGTCTATAATACCAGCTCAGGGAGTCTGCTTGTTGTGGAAGCAACAAGTCACTCTGCTAGACTCAGTGACCACAGCTCCTCAACCTGCCTCAACCGTGTGACCTTGAACCGGATTTGACCTTTGACTCTGTGAACTTCCTGCTTATGTGAGATCCTTGGACCTCGTGACTATGCTCCCTGGCCAAGTGCTCTGGTAATGAACCTGTGGCCTGTGACTCTTTGGACTGGACTCTGGACTCTGTTGTGGGGCTCTGAATGCAACTTGCTTGCCTGCCTGATCTGCCACATGACAATATTATTTCCTAGCAAATCAGCATAGATTTACATAATTAAATTTGATCTCTTATTTACAGAAGTGTCTTTGCAACCATGATAACTAGCCTAATCCACCCAGGGCAGAAGGGAGTAGGGAGATGCTAAAAGTATAGGAGGATCACTGACAGAATGAAATAGCCAAAACATTTTGGGCCACTGTTGTACTCAAGAATGGTATCCATTCTATTTTTAGCATTCAGCTTTGCTATTGGTATCACAATCACTCTGGGCTTCTTTGTTCTCAAGACTCCAGTGTGTCCTAAAGCACTGAAAAACTGGACTTTCAACTTCTACTGAGTCTACTGCAGCTAGTTATTGGGGAAATGGCACACAAAAAGAAACTCTTCTTACTATACTTTAGTTATTGACTCATCCTCAAATAGCAATTCATTCCTCTGTTGCAGTCCTTCCAGGAGGAGGAGGAAAGAGAAGCAACAGCTTCCATATGTTTAATATGCATATGCTTGAATTTATTACAGCACGCATATGCTTACATTTATATAATTCAACAGTAGGAAGAAACTGAATACATCTCACAAACTAACAGCAAGTAAACTGAAAAGCCACCAGGCACTTCTATTTATCAAGATTCCCATCACACACAAGTGATTCCTAAGTATATACAATGGGAATAGTCATCTTTAGATCCTGGAGAAGATTTAATTGTAAAAGAGGAATCAGTTTGCCTGGGTGTCTTAAAATAAGGCAGCCAACTAATGCCTAGTCCAAACCCTTTGCAGAAGCACACACACTCAGCAACGTTGACCATTTATGGTGATTAAAATATTGTTTTGGCTCAGTCTAATAAATCAACTCAACTGTAGAAAAAGCTTTAACTCACAAAGTGCTGGCTTGTTAAGTGTAAAGTTAAAATACATGAAGATGCCCAAGAAAATCATACAACAGCATCTAATCCAGCTTTCACAGATTACACACTCCACAGAGCACACCTTCTTTCTGGCATGGGTCCAATCTCTACTTTTGACCAGAGCTTTAACATTGTCAGCTACAGAAAAAGAAACAGATCCGCACAAAAGTGAAACATGATATGTGAGATCATTCATTTGCTTCTTTTTCCTCTCCAGATAATATTTTTTCTCCAATTTAAGTCCACAACCACTAGCTAAAGTTGTTTTACAAATCTTGTTAATGTGAGAACACTGATATTGTCCTTTCCTTCGTTAATTCCTTACATTTACTTTTAAATTTTTGCACCTGAAGGCAATACATGTTGGTCTTGAACAAACTTATAGACTTATAAGTATGTGTGTATATGTTCAAAGGGGCCCAAATTAGAATCAACTAGTTACTTTTAGTGACAGAACCTTTAATAAAAACTGATAAACTCCTCCCTCCAATTTATAATGGTATACAGGTTGACATTAGGAGAAATACAAGCAATCCAAAAATTGTCACAATTACCCTAATCCTACCCCCTGAGACTAACGAAAGCCCCTTCTGCACTGACAGATTGCAGACAGAATCTGAGGAATTAAGCCTTAAGGGTTGACTTCACAGTCACAGGCATTCCTCCTGCACTGTCCCCTCCCTCATTTATTTATTTGTGTATTC
Organism: Gekko gecko; assembly: GCA_029375565.1. Lineage (NCBI taxonomy): Eukaryota > Metazoa > Chordata > Lepidosauria > Squamata > Gekkonidae > Gekko > Gekko gecko. Next base: position 69,433,245 of record JAPDNY010000003.1, on the reverse strand, counting down.
TGTATGCATTCTGCATCTACAAGCAAAAGTTGCATTTTTTGAGCTAACTGACTGCCAACCCCTCCCTCCCCTCCCTCCCTCCCTACATGATTCTGCAATAAGAAAGGAAATAGAGGGGGAAATCCAGACCCACACATGCAGGACTGATACATTTGGGAGCAGGGAATCCCCTAGTCCTTTATATTTACTGGTTCCTTCTTATGCTCTCTCTCTGGCTTTTTAAAAGTTTGCCTGAGTGGGAGGACACGTCCTCTTTTGTCTTTCAAGAAGGCAGGAAAGACAACAGAATGGGTAGGGAGCATCATCCTAAAGAGAGAGAGAGGCGGGAATGGGGGAGGGCAGTGGGCAGCACTTAAATACCCGCAGAAACAATTCTACTTTAGAACAGATTAGAGATTTGAAAGCAGATGAGGACAAAGAATCACAGTAAAAGGGCAACAGTGTGCAACAGTGTGCTGGAAGCTGTCTGAATGCAGATTCCTGTAAAACAAATGCAGAAACAAGAGCAAGCCCTGACACAAACTGGAAGTGAAAGCGGGAGGGAATGCAGAATGGAAGAATAGGATGCACTCGGAAATCAAGGCAAAATATGGGTGCAGAAAGTGTCTAAGACAAATGCTGCAAGAAATAGTGATCCAGCACACTTTTACTTTTGTAAATAGCTGCCGTGGGAGGCTGGGGCCCTAATATGGCACTGGACAATGGCACTGAATGGCAGAGCTTGCCTTGTTGGGTAAAATTGTACACAATGATGCCTACATGTTTTTCCCTCTACACTCTCCACATGCCACTTTAAGCAAAACAGAAGGAGAAGAGCATCTGAGGTGAGTAAAATGGCACAGTGGGAAAAGTTAATTTCCTCTCCCCTCTCCCCATACCATACCCAACCTGAACTGGGACTTTGGCAGATGTCATTTGAGAGGGAACTGATAATGTGCTGAACACAGTTCACAGATCTTCCATCATTTCATCTCGTCTGATCCTCAGAAATCTTCTCTGCATGATTGCATAATCAACTTGTAATAATTTTATCATAAGAGTGTTTAACTGTACAGAAGACATTATCCAATGCAGGTGTTGCCTTATTTTAAAAGGAACAATCTGTTCCATTAAAACCAGGCACAGTTTTTCTTTTCACATCAACACTGCAAAACCACATCCTTGGATCTTCTCCTTCGGCTTTGTTTGAGCTCCTAAGGACACAGAAAGTCTGGCTCCTTCTAGAACATGGATCATCATTAGAGACAAGTACTTAAATGACCGCACCATTTCCCCTTTATTTGAACTTCTTGACATTTGTATACTGGAAATTCTAGAGGAGCAAAGACTTGCATTCTGACTGCACCTGGGCTTGCGGGGTGTAGTGATAAGAATGTTGAACTAGGAACACAAATGCTATGTGACCTTGGGCCAATCGCTTGTTCTTTTAGCCCAACTTACTACCTGTGACTGCTGTGGGGATAAAATGGGGAAAGAAGAAGTATACCCCTTGGACTTTTTGGAGGAAGGGTGGGATTAAAAATTAAGAGAAGAGAAGTCCCTAATACTTTGCCCAAATATATTATAAATTACTGATCTCTCGCACCAAATGTTATTTTAGTGCCTGTCATATTGAGATGCCAAGAAAGGGCACAGCAAAGTGGCCAGATAGAATGTCACTCATCACTTCCTGAAAGCATTAATATGGCTGATTTTGCTTGTTATCATAAGGACTAAGTTAGTTATGCTACCCTAAAAATCAGAGCTGGTTGGGAGCTCTTATGCAAGATTTTTTTTAACACATGGTTGCCACTTGGAGTCTCCTTCACATGCTATATTCTCCATACTGCAGCAAAAAGAACAGTGCAATTCAACATTTCATTCCTCTTTATTACGTAGTATGTTTCCATGCCACTTCCAGCTATGGCACGAATGCATGATTCTAATACGGAAACTCTCAGTGTGCCAAAAAAACACTGTTCTTGCTTCTCTTATTTGCTTTATAAGAGAAACAAAATTAAGAAAAAGCAGCAATGGTCACTCTGCTTTCTGAAAAGATAAAAGCCAACCATTACTTGAATCTTTTCCTAGGAATAATCAAAACTGAAGGGTTCTATGTAAAGCAGAAACAAACATAGCAGTCCTTCTATCAGCAACAATACTGGTATGTATCCAACCACATAATTCCAAAGACTTAATGAATGCAAGTCTTTGAAAAAGAAGGCAGTGATTTCCGCCAATTCTCCACTCCCCCAGCAGTCCCGTACTTTGCCCTTTATGCTGTCTGCTGATTCCCAGGAATAAAATTTCAGGGGTCTTCGTGGCCTGCAGTGGGAGAGTGAAGCACAAAAATGTTGCTCCATGAAATCCATGGATGGTTGGGTACATACTGATGTCTCTTGAATGTGAATAATTGTCTCTAAAAGGAAAAAAAAAAGAATATGGAGAGCCACGTGCTGCTATGAAAAGCAAGTAATTGAGAATGTTCTTTTAAATACCGTAAACTGAAATCAATCAATAGGATATTTCTTCTGTAACTGCTGTAAGTTAGGCTTCTTCCACACTAGTAGTATTGAATCAGCTCTGATCTACAAAGCACTTGAATCAGCTCTACTAGCTCCATACCTCTCTTTCGCTTCACCAGCCAACACAGGAGGGGGAAGGAGAGCTCCATCAATATTTAGCCTTCTGAGCCCACAGACCACTCTGTTATTTACAGCCAGCAATGCCTGTTAAGCTTTGGAAAGCTCCTATTGGTGTTTCCAAGGCTGCAGAATTGTGCCCCACTGTTGCCTTGGAGTTTTGTAAACAATTTAATTGATCAGCGCCAGTCTGTCTCTGCTCACAAACCACCATAAACAATGCTCGAAGTTCATGAAAATCCATGAGGTAGACCCTCCATGGACATAATTTAATGGACCATGCATCACCCCAAATTCATGATGAACTTTAGTTCATGAGCCAGTTCATGCCCATGGCTATTTCTGTCCTCACTGACGCTAGTTATAAAAGGCAGAAAAACACTCTGCACTCACATGGTTCTCCCTGGTACTTTAAGCCTGCCAATAATGCGACAGTCAAAAAGAAAGCAGTAGTTTGGTATGGAAGAGTCCAGTTTGCAGTCAGTACACTATTAAAATTACAAGTTTTTTTCATACATTATACAATGATCATAGAGTCAAACTAACATGAAATCAAGATGTTAAACTAATCTGAAATTAAAATACAAGTCAATCTGGTTTTGGTTCCATTTAACTACAGTAGCTAGGGTCTTATCCTGGTTTAAGTTCCATTGCAGCTCAAGTAAGAAAAATTAAACAATTCATGGGGTCTGTGTGATCCCATGAACCTCCATTTTCCCAGTTTATGCCCATCCGTATTATGACTTAAATTTGCAACCTCTATTGCTAGATATTAAGTTGATGGGAAAGTTGCAATTATTGTTTGGAAAACTGCTGTGTGCTATCATAAATCAACAAGTTAACGGTAGTAATCTTCACCATATATCTAATAGCAATAGGTAGCCCTTCTATAAGAATCCAAACACATCTGTAAAGGTGAAGCATCCAAGACAAAGATATATGTTTGTGTAAGCCTGTAGTAATTTACAGATGTTTACAGAAAAATATAAAAAGTTATCAAAACTAAAATACAGCGAGTTAAAAGTTCCGTCAAAAGCCCTGACCTGGATAGCCCAGACAAGCCTGATCTCTCCAGATCTTGGAAGCTAAGCAGGGTCAACTCTGGCAAGTACTTGAATGGGAGACCACCTTCAAATGCCAGAGGCCAGAGGCAAGGGCAGGCTTTACTCAGCCACCTCTCTGAATATACTCCAGGCCCCCAGTAGGGGACATGCATGTATATTTTTTAAAAGAGGGATTGGCCTTGAAAAGGGAGAGGAAGCCAGCTGATTGAAGGGTACAGCAGGGAAGAAGCCAGGCTACTGAGTGGTTTGGGGAAGTAGGAAAAACCTAGCAGGCTGTTAGGTAGAGTAAGTGGGGAGAAAGAAGGCATCAGCAGAGGAAAGGGGTTTCCCTACAATCCTCATGGGTCCCTCTCCTTGTATTTACTCCTTACATTTACTATTTCTCAAAATCAGTGCAACCAAACATTGTTCTGTACTGGATATGAGTAGTCATTGATGAGAAAGTGGGGTAGGATACAAACATACCCCTTAATCTCAGTACAAAAGATCTGATTAAATTACACAATTATTCTATAACTAATTACAAAAGGTGGGCATGGTAATCTACTACATTCATGTATACCACACAAGTATACAAGACTTGATTAACCATCTCTCTCAGGATCTTGATTGTATTGGCAATAATTTGCTTAATGCTGAATGTCAACAAGGTTATATTTTTTAATAAATTATAAATACATGATGGTGGAAGGGTGGGACTACCTTACCGATAGCATCTGGAGAAGAGTCCTACCTGAAAAATTCAAGTTACCTATTGCTCCTCTAAATCAAAAGAATTAAGTTTTGCTGCCAGCATGTCTTCTCAGTTGTGATAAACTGGTCCCAGCAGCCTCTTTGCAAAGCTTTCAGGTGACTCTAATTGGTTTGCCTGTTGGTCAATGAATGCCTACTATAATCAGATTACAAGGGCTACAGGCTACCCTACACAAACATTTAATGCTGGGAAGGCTATATAAATATCTTTGGGCAGCTCTCTGTCTTCTGGTCTTTAGGTGTTAAAGGCCTAAAGAAGAAAGTATGATTGACACAACATTAATCATAGTGCAGCACTATCATCAAAAAATGTGGCAGAGTACTATGATGTCATTGCAAGCATGGGCATGTGCTATATGCTACTTCTCAGAATCACACAGATTAATGCACAACATATGTAAAATTCTCCTAACCCTCATTATGTCAGGAAAGTACGCATCATCAATGAAGCGCACAAGCTTTTCCACTTGATCTCGTCACATTCCCCTCCTTACTGGAACATCCATTTCATGTGGCTTTTGTCCATGGTCCCTCAGCTAGGCTTTCTGGTGATCAAAGGGTGAACAAGTAATAAGAAGCCCCACCTGAAAAACTGGGAGGATACAACCCAAGGACTGCATGTATAACAATGTTCTGAGTCACTGCATAAAAACCCAAACTTCCTTCTTTCAACACAAGGAGTCAGCATGGTGCAGTGGAGAGCACGCTGGACTTGGACCAGGGACACCTGGGTCCAAATCTTTGTTCAGGCATAAACACCTGACATGAAGACTTAAGACTATTCACTACCTCTCAATCTAACTTGTTTCCAGAGATTTGTAGTGCAAGGTAAAATGGGACAGCAGCATGCATGCTATGCTGTTATCTTTGCATAATGCAATATTTGAACTTGAACGTAAAACACAGATACAGACGGACACATAAGTCCTTTCATCATCCATGCCTCATCAATTGGTTGCTTGTGCAGAGGAGACTGATTTGATAAGACATTTGAAAGCTGAAAACAAATCCATACTGTCTTACAATATATTGTGGCATAATGCACCACAGTGAGAATTGCAGGCTTGCACCACACTACAACAGTTAAGTGCTTCCCACTTGGCTGGTTCCCAATCCACAGTATAGTTCAATTCAGAAAAGTGAACCAGGCTTGAAGTTATCAACTCAGCTGCCAAGGTAGGTGCATATAACATCTGCAAGAATTCAATATAAAAGGGATATGTAATGCAGAGAAGTTCATATTCCTGGAAGCAACAAAATGGATGAGGTGGCACTTAACGCATAAGCTATTTTTTATATCCAGGTGACAGCATGTCTTCTTTTCTGCTGATAAAATGCTTTCAGTTTTAAAACTTGATTTTGTAATCCGCTATAATTTATAAAAGCAGACTTTGCTTTTTTATTGTTATTTTCCATTTGGTTTACAAGCTGCTAAAAGGGGCCTTTTACAAAACAGGTCAAAGTCCTTGGTTTAGTTCAGTAGTTACTGTGCTCTTTTTTAAAAAGAAGGAAAAATATGTGGACTTTCAAGAGAAAAGTGGATGCCACTTTAAAGGCACTTAAAGGCAGGTAAACTTCCCAAATTCATCTCAAAACACATTGCTGTTGTTTCTTCATAAGTGGTTTGCATGATGACTGAGCCAAACAATCTGCGCAGTTATTCGCAGCTAGTTATTATTTCCCCATAGGTTGGTGCGCGGCAGGGTTCTGACCTACATCTTTCTCTCCCCCCCCCAATCTTTTGAATCCTTCATCTGCGAAAAGTTTTCATTGATGTGCTCTTGAACTCATGGTTAAGTGGGGAATTCTTCACACTGCACCTAAATGCCACATTAGCATAATCTGCATCACAATTGCTCCCTTTTTTCCATGCCCACCACTCCCGCCCAGCCACAAACATAATCCCTTGCCATAGGAATTCCTCCTACTGCGGAATCAGATATTCAGATCCGACGCGCTTCAATGCCCCAGGAATGAGAGGCAAGTACCAGATGCAGAAATGGTCAAAGAGATAATCTTCATTATACAGTGGCAGGACCAACACAACCCAGACTGAAATGTGCCACAGGTAGATAATTAAAACAATGCAGAGACTTAAACAGCTGGCAGCTCCAGCAGACAAAGACAGACACAAATACATACAATACATATATGCAGTCTAATGCACTTAAACTGTTTTCAGGTTATTTTCAATAAGAATTCACAGGAACCATCAAAAATCAATGTCGCTGTGGGCACAGCATGCACACTGAGCTACGGACGCTTTTACTTGTCACTTAAAAATTCCCATCCAACTTCAGTAGTCTCCATCTGTCAAACAGGAATGTCTGTGATGCTCAGTTGTCTATGTTGCTTTATGGACCCATGTGTCTTCAGAACTGCCTCTACCAATATTCTATTGGTGACAGTTTCACTCTTCAGACCAAGGCCTACTTAACAGTGCCATCCTGCAGGCATATTATATAAGCATCTTTCTGCTTTAGAATTTTTTTAGAAGTGGCTGCTGGGTGGTAAAATAGTCCTCCAGTGCAGAGTTCAGGAAGGCCCCCACACTACCATCACTGACAGCAGTGTTACAGAACTCCCTGGCCCCCATTAAGGTCAACTGTGTGTGGACCCCAAAGATCTACTGGCTTACAGAGACCAGAGGCACAGGAAAGAGCACCCTTCAGATCTCTTTGACTTTGAGATGTCAGGAGTGAGATAACAAAATACCCCAAGAACTTTTGGCCTCAAGATGTCAAAGGGCATCTCTTTTCACATAAAGGAAGGCTTCTTGATCAAAGCAAAAGAACTGATGAGGCACTCCCAGCCTGGGCTCATCATCTTGGATATACCTGATTTAAGCCCCTTTTGAACCTTCAGCGCTCCTCACACCTTCATGGCTATAAAACCATGACTTAGGGTTGTCAGATAATTAAATTATTGAAATCTCCTCTACGAAAGCAATTACTGGATAATACTATATGTGCACACACACCATATTATAAAATATACTCTGTGTACATTTATTAATTGCAGTCTGATCTTCTGGATGTGTAATAATCTTCCAAGACATAGTCCCTCCCAGGTCTGCCCAAACTTATCCCTTGCCCTAACCAGTGCACATCTTTTCATCTCTGAAACACCAGAGTGTATATTTTTCAAAACACTTAGCAATGGCATATAGTACACTGTGAAGACTTAGGTCTGTGAGTATACCTTAGGAAGTCTTATAGATGAAAAACATATGGAAAGACAAAGAGATAGATTTGGAAACTGTAATTTAAAATTTAGGGCTAGTTTTGGCATCAAAAACATTCATCTTTGTCTCCACCAGAGACATTATAAATAAAATACAGCTATTTTTAACATAATCCTAACGTATCCTAACCTGTTAGAACGTCAAGCATATATCTCTACAGACTTAAATATTTTTGTCTGCTGCACTAAAAATATTTCCCAGGTATTTTGAACATCCCAGTAGACGTGCTCATATAGAAAGCAGAGAAGGGAGGGGAATGTTCAAAACAACACCAGATAAATTGGGTCAAGAGTTTACTGATATGGGCATCCAGAAAGAATCATGCACTCTGTCAGTGACCTCCAGTTTAGTCTGCTAGGGGCAAATCCTTAAATGAATTTTAATTTTTCCACCATTCATTAAAAAACAGCAATAATATCTGATTGCACATACACTGTCATATCAAACCAAGAAAACTTCTGTCTGATTTGTACCTGAAAGAAAGGCTGCCCGGAAACTTCATAGGAAAAATACAGAGTAAATGAAATAAAAACCGAGGTTTAGGGTTGCCAGCCTCCAGGTGGTGGCTGGAGATCTCCTGGGATTACAACCAATCTCCAGACAACAGAGATCAGTTCATCTTGAGAAAAATGGCCACTTTGGAAGGTGGGCTCTATGGCATTGAAGTCCTTCCCCCCAAATCCTGCCCTCCTCAGGCTCCACCCCCCAAATCTCCAGGTATTTCCCAAACCAGAGCTGGCAGCCCTACCAAGGTTATAGTGCAGAGAATATGGGAGTCAAATTACTATAATGGAAAAAAGGCCCAGGTCTTCTATACTAGTGCAGTTTCCTCCATTTTGTGGGGAGGGGAAGGGAGTTTGTGGGAAGGGAAAGGAGTTTGTAAGCTGCTCTGAGACTCCTTTAGGTAGTGAAGGGCAGGGTATAAATCTAGTCTTCTTCTCCTAAAGCAACCAAATTATCAGTTTTGCTCAGATTATCAATCCTGGCAGATATTCATCTAGACTCCTCCCTTCCACCCACCCACTGCTCTGTAATCACAACCTGAAGAAGTATGATTAATGAAATAGACAATGAAATCAAGCAATGGTACACCAGAAGACATCACCAAAACATGGGCAAGATGTATCGGTAGAAGTCATCCCAAAAACTCAAGAGATATAATTTAGTAAAAATGCATCATACTTCCGAAGAAGACTACCCACAAAGATATGGATTATTAAATCGACACAAGTGACAAAAATTCTTATCAGCTCTAAATATGTCAACTAACAGACATGCATGAAGAATTACCAGCTAATAAGTAGTAAGAATTATTTGCTAATATCCAGAGATAAAATATGACCACTCCACACCAGACTAGATCATCAATAATCCCATATCAATTTGTGGACTGTATTCTCATTGGGGGGAAAAAAATCACAGGAGGGAAACATAACTGGTGGTGGAAAGTGCCATTAAATCACAGCTGACTTATGGTGACCCTATGGGGTTTTCTAGACAATTTATTTATTTTATTTCTATCCCACCCTCCCCGCGAACAAGAGACATTCAGAGGTGGTTTGCCATTGCCTGTCTCCGCATCATGACCCAAGTATTCCTTGGAGGTCGCCCATCCAAATACTAGCCAGGGCTGAACCTGCCTAGCTTCCGGGATCTGACGAGATCAGGCTAGTCTGGGCTATCCAGATCAGCGGAGGAAACATAATTAGCCAACAAAGAAAAAAGGCAAAACTATTTCTTCTAAAATATGGATGAGCTGCGTAGTAACTTTCAAGACACTCACCTTTGACAGTAACTTGTGCACTGCAAGATGCCATTCCAGCTCTGTTTTCTGCCAGACAAGTATAAATACCATCATCTTCTGGTAAGGCATCTTGAACAGTCAGCTTTGCAGTCCCATCTTCAAAAATGGAATGGGCATAATGAATTGGTCGATCTGGAGGAGTGGGAGGAAAAAACCCAAATTGCTGAATAATGCAATTTGAAGCATTTAATTACATAATCAGTTGATCATCTTTTATACCTCCCTTCAATGGCATAACATAACAGTGAAAGGATAAATGATACACTACTCTCCTTGAAATGGAATAGAAGAAAAGTTTCTCACAAGAATCAATATTCTTTTGTGCTACGTAACTTATTCTGTCTAACTCTTCACACCCTTTTGCTGAAACATTCACAGATTCCAAAATGGTTCAACAGATACAAATTAAGGGGCCCAATATTAATTTCAATAAGTATAAAACATCAATATATAAATAATACAAATTATACAAAAATACACGTATTTATTACAAGTTGGTTTAAAAACAGTTATAGGTCAAAATGTAGCCTCAATAAAAATTCAAATCATACAATATTCACAATTAGGACCTTATGTTGGTGGTGACTAGGACCAGGGCATTCTCCGTGGTGGCACTGACGTTCTGGAATCAGCTCCCCAGCGAGATCAGAGCACTGCGGGACCTCCAGCAATTCCGCAGGGCCATGAAAACGGAGCTTCTTCGCAGGGCGTTTTAGCAGAAATGATTCCATCCGCTGTGCTGCACTTGTACTTTATTTTATGACATCGCCACTTTTAAATATTTTTTCACTCTATTTATCTGTGCTTTTATTGTGTTGTATTTTAAATGTATTTATGCTGGTTTTAGAACTGTTGTAAGCCACCCTGAGCCACTCTGGTGGGAGGGCAGGACAGAAATCTAATAAATAAATAAATAAATAAAACAGACGTGTTTTGGTCTACTAGTGTAGGCGATATCATATGTGGCCTATATATTTTATTTATTTATTAAATTTATGAATCACCCCACCCCTGCTACCATAGGGCTCTGGGCAATATACAATACCATTATAGTACATCCTTGCCCTGAGTCACTGATATCTATCAGAAGTAACTAATTCGAATTAGATAATCTTCAACACATTCCCACGTTCATAATTATATACATCATCAAATATTGTATTCAGTATGATAATGATTTTTTTCCTTTTCTCTTTTTCCTTCCTTTTCAGCATAATTTTCACTTGGTCATTGACTAATATTATTGTTGCAATAATTGCGCCTATATGCTTGACCACTGAAGAAGGCTAGCAGACTGAAACACGTCTGGGTTAAGTTTTTGTCCCCCTCCTTTTTTATTCTATTGCATTCACAGATTCCCCCACTGAATGTTTATGCTGAAATTCACAGCAGGTGGGAATACAGAACTGTATACAATTTTTATACAAATCTAAACATGTCCAGAAGGTCACATTAACTTAATATCCAGCCTCCTTGTGCAAATTTGTTTGCCGTATTTGATTTCTTGTTAGGTTTGTGTTCAGATACTAATATTTTACTTATTTTTAACAATTTACTATGTATTTGCTATAAAATGTGCTCAAAATAAAGTGAAATAAAGGTGTCCATTATAAAGTGAAATAAATCATGCACAAAAAAATCAGCAGAGGGATATAAAAATCCACTAGAGTGCATTGGAATTCACAAGCCAGGTAATTTATGATGACCTTCCTCACACCGAAATGGATGGAGAGACAGATCTACACTGAGGGTGCCAATAAGGCACTGATCCTTCATGTCCTGAACATGACCTCCAAAACCTACAGTGCTTAGAGCCTTCATTCTTGCATATTTACATTTGTCCTGTAGCCTTGACTAGGGATGGGCATGGTCCAGAAAAATGGCAGTCTGTTGAGGTTCAGAGGTTCATGGGGTTTACAGACCCCTCAACCACGAGCCTGCATGTTTAATGGATCTAATCATGGTCTGTTTGGTCCATGACACCGCACAGCTTACAAAGCCATTAAAAGGGAATGCATTCCCTTTAAATGGCTTTTGCAAAGCTGCACAGCACACAAACGAAGGCCGAGTGGCTAGTTCACACAGTTCTGTTTCACTTCTGAACTGGAAGTGGGTGAAGCCTCTGCTTGGCCCTCACTTGTGCACCATGCAGCTTTGCAAAATCCTTTTAAAGGAATGTGTTCCCTTTAAACAGTCTTTGCAAGCACTGGCAACATGTGCTCCTGGGAGGGTCGTGGGCTTGTGGGAGGTCTGTGTCAGCAGGATGGCATGTTCCAGACTCGTGGACCATGAACTAGGCCCTGGTCCATGGAAAAAATTAGGTCCGTGGTCTGGTCTGTGCCCATCCCTAGCCTTGAATGTGTAAACTGGGCTGTGCGAACTGTTATCCTGCATATATATGGGCATTAGCCCTGCAACATTTATGACCTGTCCCTTGGTATAAGGTGATTGTAAACCTTAAATTGTTTTCCTGGATAAAACCTGGGCCTCAACTTGCCTGGCATGAACTCAGGCCACTCGTCAGATGCCATCTCTGCACCATGGAATCTTCATTATAAACTAACTATAGTCACAGACTATTACAAGTCTGGTTACCAGTGGATCAGAGTTTTACCCGATATGGAAGCATTCTAATTTGTAAATTCCAACCCCCAAGCAAGCAACCAGTATCATCTTACTAAAGCTGTAAACTGTATGCACACCATTTTGCTATGAACATCGTAAAGCATGCCTGGAGTTAACTGCTGTAGATTAGGAATGCAACTTTCTCCTTTATTTGGTTACAGACAGCTATCCTATTCTGCATCGTATCCTTCTGTGACAGTGAAAAGCAGATTCTTAGCATTCATAGGGATACTGCAATGAGCCAACTTGATCCTTAAGAAAAATCATGTTCTAGAAGGTATATGTTGAAAAGCTGGAAGAAACACTGGCATTCAACAACAGTTTATAATCCATCCATCTGTTTTCAAATGATGTATAAACAGCTATGTATCTCAATCAGAAGTGAGAGAGATGAGAGTTAATTGTAAGCTCTAGTAGCCGGGAAGAGAGGCAACATGTTTATGTCTTGCAGATAATACACAGTGTCCTTACTGTTTACTTCACAGTTACATGTTTCTTGCACTTCTGTTACTCAACTTCACCTCTGCCTGCTGGTTAAAAATGAAGTTCAGGTTTTCATTTTAGCTTCTAAAGCCCTAAATGGTTTTAAAGCTAGGAATGCAAGGCATAGCCCCCTTTATCCCATTAAAACCCTTCACTGTATAAATTCTGTGTATGCTGAATAATAAATGACAATCAAGGAGCAATTGAAGGGCATACCCCTACTAAGAGGAATCCAGCAAAAGTACTGGGGGAGTCAAGGGTCAAAATAGAAGGCTTCAAGGCCTACGACGCCACAATTAGGGAGGGATCATGGCTCAGTGGTAGAGTGTCTGCTTAGCATGCAGAAGGTCCCAGGTTCAAACACCAGCATCTCCAGTTAAAAGGACCAGGCAATAGGTGAAGTGAAAAAACTCTGCCTGAGATCCTGGAGAGCCCCTACCAGTTTGAGTAGACAATACTGACTTTGATGGATCAAGGATATGATTTAGTATAAGGTAACTGCTCGTGTTCACGTGTGTCATGGGCGACAGTGCAGGCACCCGCCTCAGTTGGCAGCACAGTCAGAGCCAGAAGCCGGCCCCTCTGACGCACCTGGTCCTGCAGCAGCTGATAAGATACAGGTGCAACCGGGAAGTCAGCCTGACTCACCTCCATGGGTGGCTCAGCTGAGGGAGTGGCTCCGCAGGGACTCAGCCACCACCCGCCGGGATACATGCTGGCAGGGAAGGCGAGCACCAAGACCTGAGTACTAGCAGAAGTGGTGGCGGCACCACGGGAAGCACGGCCAGAGGGGTACATAGCTCCCACTCAGGATCGGGCTCCCCGTGGAAGCAACAAGTCACCTTTGTGTGGACCTCACATCCACTTCCGGCTCCTGTTCTCAGACCCCGCTCTTGTTTGGATCTCCTGGCTTCCTGACCTCTGCTTCAGACAACCACTCTCAGACTTGCAATTTGGCTCTCGCTCTGACTTTCCTGGCTACAACCTCGGAACAGACCTGACTCCTGCCTCTCAGCCCAGCCCGTGACAATGTGTTCAATACAGATGTGAATAGACTGCCATAAGATTTGGCAGTTTGGAATTTCCTCCCTTTTAAAATGGGTAGACTAAACTCCAGTGCTGGGAAATCAGAGTGGCATTTCTGGCAATGGGAGATAATCTGGAAGAAGAAGAGGAGGAGATTGGATTTATACCCCGCTCTTCACTACCCAAAGGTGTCTCAGAGTGGCTTACAAACTCCTTTCCCTTCCCCTCCCCACAACAGACACCCTGTGAGGTAGATGCGGTTGAGAGAGCTCTGACAGAAACTGCTCTTTTTCAAGAACAGCTCTTATCAGAACTACGGCTTGCCCAAGGTCATCCAGCCAGGTGCAAGTGGAGGAGTGGGGAATCAAACCCGGTTCTCCCAGATTAGAGTCCGCGCACTTAACCACTAAACCAAACTGGCTCCCAAGACCAGACCAGAGACAGGGCAACCATCCAAATCAATAGGAGTTGTTTCTGTTCAGCATGTCTGGCCACCTACAACACCGCCTTATTGTATGCAAAACAAGAGGTCTTGACTTCTATGACCAGACCACCAAAACACAGAAAAGAATATATCATGCAAATCTGAATTCATCATTTCAATGTACAGAGTTATTGGTCACCAAAATTGTTGAGTCATGGATTAAGGATTCCAGTTCAGAAAATGTCAGAACCTTTAGATTATCTACAGGTAGCAGATTACTTGTGAAAAGTTGCAGGTCTCTTTATTTACTGGTAGTAAGTCACCTTCTTCACTACTAATGAGATCAGAGAAGTCCTTAAAACCTAAACAGGTGATACATTCTGACAATTTTCTCACCCGTGTAGGTGTGAGGCTTGCTATTTCAAAAAGGTGAGAGGCTTGCTATTTCAAAAATAAAAGATTTCCATGTTTTTATTGCATTTAACCAATTGAGCTATGCCATTCATATTATACAGTATGATCACAACCATGAACATCTCCAGACTATTCACTCATCTGTGTTGCAGAATAGCATAGACTGGTATGGGAAGTGTCTAGCCCCAAGTATCTAGTCTAGTCTCCCCCACCATTCAGTCCATCTGCCAGTCCAGTACTGGAAAGAGGATCAATCCAGTCTAGTCCCACCATTCAGCTTGACTCTTTTCCTTTCTCTGCTATTCATATTTTATTACCCCCAAAATATCACATTGAAATCATATCCCGAAGAGCTCTTTAACTGAGAATTCAGTAACCAACTCTCTTATTAATCAGGTTTCCCGAGAATCAGCAGTGCATACTAAATATAACACTCAAACAGGATGTGGAACCCAAACCACAATCTTTTGCTCATGTTACAAGCATTCCTGAATAATAAGAAAATCCACATGGGACAATTTAGTTTAATCTCAGCTTCCTTATGTTACAAAATATCTAAAGCTGAAAATCTCAACTCTTTATTTCCAGAGCTATATGTTTCAAAGAACGTGAATTCAATGCAACTCTTCTCAAGCAAGATTTCTCAGAATTTCTGTTTAAAAATTTCAATGGCTATACTGAAGCGGAGATGAATTAAATGGATGAATTCAATACCTTTTGGTACACCAATTTGTATGGAAGAGTTACAGAGAATTTTATATTAAGCTTTTACATTACCTAAAGCAACAATGACAGGATCTTAGTCAAACAGAGTCAGATAATTCAGCGACAGAAATACCGTCAATTAAGGTAATTTGATAAATTTTGTAATCTATCACAAAATCCATTGTTTTAGGTACTATTTGGCCTCTACCTACAGTAATCACCATTTACTGTTATACCAAGTTCATCCACTAAACCAATTAGTTGATTTTATGCTCTTACATATTTGCCTTCTAAGAGAAGAATTATGTATGATAGAGACAGACTCTCTCTTCAAGCATGGGCTCAGTATGTAGAAATAAGAGGAGACAGGATAAAGGCAGCTGAGGGAAAGGGGATTCAAGGGGGAAATAAGGGTTCAGTATCCCTTCCCATTTGTAATTGTCCCCGTTTTACAGAAGTTTGGTGGCAGCCGATACTTAAATACACAAGTCTGCTACAGTCACATGTACGTAGGAAGTTGCCTTGTACCTAATCACATTGCTTGTCTATCTAGTCCCAGTAACATCTACTATCTGGCTGCAGACCTTCAAGGTCTCAGACTAAGCTCTAGCCCAACTGCTAGAGATCATTTTAATTGGAGATGCTGGGGCTTGACCCTGAGAGGTTATATATGTTATGTGTGTCTTATCACCAGGGATTTGGTCTTTTCCATAGTTTTGTTCAGGCATAACCATCTGGAAAATCGGCCTTCAAGTAACACTATTGGCTTAATGTGGGAATCAAACATTTTAAATGCTTGCCTGTGGGGAAAGCTTCCTGTAAGTAGTTCTAGATCAATTTCACTTTGATGTGCTAGTTCTTAATTGCCATATACTGGACTGAAGGGGGGGAGGGGCATGAAAAATGTTATCGCCTACCTGCAGCCTGAAGATACATTTCTTTAAGTGTATACCAGTGACTATGTAGACCAGACGTGAGATGCTCAGTCTTTAGAATTCTAAAACTGTTCTCTCCTGGTGGCAAAAAGCATACTAGCAAGGCAGCATTTGAACAGAGATGAGTGAAGAGCATAAAATTCCAAATTAACAAAATTGGCACCTAAACCCTAACAAATATCTGTTTAGGACTCTGTTCCTATGAATAGAAACCTTTCTTCCATGTCTGCATGGGTTTACACTCCTGCTTATTTAGAAAGTAGGGGAAAACCAATGGGATGGTATAGCACCAGATTCATCTTTGCCAATAATCAAGTTAGTAACACGTACCTACGAACAGAAGATTTGAACCATATTTCCTAAAGTCTGTTATGCTGCAATTCACCCTGCTCTTAAAAGTCACAAGTCGGCTTTGTCATGAACGGCCCCTACTGGACACTTTTCAGAACTGCAGCAAAGCTGTAATCTTTTCTCCTCCCTCAGAATTCCTCATAAGAACTTATTAATTACACTCCAAGGTGCCACTGGACTCATGTTTTATTTCATTCCTACAGACTAATATGGCTGCCCACCGGGCTGTGAAGAAACTGTAGAAACTGTCCCTTGGTAGAAGCTGTCTCTAATGGCCTTCTGTTGTAATTAAAGAAAACTGCTCTGGTGAACTTCTTACAGATAGTTCAGACGTAGTGGATTTAAAAATACTGGAAACATGGCTTGAAGCTTCTCTGATTCATGATCAATTACATTTTTATCATGCCATTTCTTCATGGAACTCAGTGGCACATACCTTCCGTACTTACAGCCCTGTGAAGCAGGTCAGGATGAACGGCAGTGAATGCCCCAAAGGCAACCATGTCACAGTGGGAACTTGAACCTGAGTCTCCATGGCACTCTAGCCCCCTACACCATACTATCTGTCTCTATTTATGGAGTTTCACTATAAAAAGACGGTAACAGCGTTCCATGCGCCTTGGTGTTTAGTCATGCCAGCCACATGACCATGGAAACATCTTTGTATAGCGCTGGCTCTTCGGCTTTGAAATGGAGATCAGCACCGCAACCCTAGAGTTGGATTCGACTGGCTTTCGAGCAAGGGAACCTTTACCTTTTTACTATAAAAAGAACATCCAAACTACATGTACAATGCAAGCGTTATAACCTTTCAATAATAACTCCCATTTTGCCTCACTCTAAAAATAACAACATTTCCCCCAGCAACTATAAAGGCCATTTATCATGTTGATACATCCAGTTCATTCATATTCATTTCATTTTACAACAGAAGCACAACTGGCATCACTGACACATTTAAAAACACACACACACACAGGATGCATATACATGAAGGAATAATAGGGGGAATATGCGAACACATGAAAGGAAAAATCAGCAAGAACAGGAAACAGTCTGGTGGTTGAGGTATACCAGCACCAAGTGTTTAGTCAAAGGATTTTAAAAATGGATTGAGTTTACAGAACATTTATAGAACCTGGATCACAGAAACATGGTTTGATACTTATTTATTATTTTATTTATATCCCACTTTTTCTGTGACTGGGGATCCAAAGCGGCTTTTCACATCAATCTCCTCTCTTCCACTTAATCCTCAACAGCAACCCTGAGCAGGTAGGTTAGGCTTAGTGGCTGTGAGCAGCCCAAGGTCACCCGGCGGGCTTCCACAGCAGAGTGGTGATTCAAACCCAGCCTAGTCTGGCACGCTAATCACTACACCACGCCAGCCCCCGTGTATGCTGTTTTTCCCCCTACCTTACCTTTGAGGAGCCAAGTAATCTGAGGCACAGGTGTTCCTTCAACTGAGCACTGAAGCACAAAATCCTGCCCTTCGCATACACTGCATGATTTCAATACACTGGAAAAGCGGGGAGCAACCTCTTTCACCTTAGGCCCTACAAAACGAAACAAAGCCATACACCATAAACAGAGTGCTAGCATACCCCAGTAACAGTAATACAGGAGTACGCCTGTACCAGAACATAAGATTAATTCCCACAGTACTGTGAAATGGCATGAAGGAGGAACAAAGAAGCATAATTCTTAAATGGGCTACATGAAACAAGAAGCATTTCATTATTGTGACTAAAAACGTCTAGAACTGCTGCAGCCTAGTATGTATAACAGCCAAACTCCAGTCTCATGTAACATTTGCCCAACAGTCCCTTCTCCAACATAAAGCTTGCTGTGACAGGGAGGTTTTGCAGTAGAGAAAGGGCGGATTCTTCCCTTGCCAGCCTCCTGGCTCCTAAAATGCCATCCTCTCAGTCACCCCAACATCCACACACAGGTTCTTCTCCTGAGCCCTACAAATCTTACCTTCCTGGGGGGGAAAATAGTTTTTGGCAAACTGCCTTGAGCACTCTGAATACAAGCAGGGTGTGTATTTTTAAATACAATAAAGAAAACAGAAATAAAACTCTGAGATTCTAAAAATGTAGCACACTCAATGAGTTAGATTCCCACCAACTTTTCTACTCAAACTCACCCAACTCCCCTTCTTACTACAGCTACCATCCAACACAGCTTTTCACCATGTGCATCTCATGATTGCAAGTATAGCTTTCTGGTTGTCAAAGTGGGCTCCCACCTCCCTTTCTCACCAGCAGAAAAGCAGGCTGGATCTATCCCACTGAATTTAGTTTCAAGAATGTTGTGACCATCGTGGGGTTCTAGATAGGGCCAAAACGTGGCGCAGAATGAAAATAAAATAATTAAAAGGAAAACAGCTCTTTAGAAGTTGATGCAATTAAAGATCAAGCCTGCATGGCAAGATTATAAATGCACACTCACAGTGCCATCCTAAACAGTGTTACAATCCTCTAATCCTGTGGACTACAAAAGACAAAGAAGGATGTAACTCTGCTTAGGATGATACTGACTGTCTATTTCCTAAAATATGCAGGTCTCAAACAGGTGACTGGTCAAAATCAACATCTTGCTATATCCCCAGACAAGCCTACTCCACAATATGCTGAAAGTCTATTTTTACCTCCTCTCAGATCTAGAGACCTCTCTGGTTATACATTAACTGAAGATTATCAGTTCAAATTATGCAGCTATAATGTACTTACGTCTTACAGTTAATATCCATTTGGTTGAAGCCTGACCTCTAACATTTGAGGCTGTGCAACAGTAAGACCCACTGTTTTCCAAGACGGGTTTTTTCAGGCGCAAACAGTGGATCCCATCTTCTTCAAAGATCTGAACTCTATTTCCTGCTTCCAGTGGGGCTCCCTCTTTGAACCATTCCACATTTGCCTTGGGCTTCCCTGAAACTAGTTTGTCACAGGCAGATTATTATGAAAGAAATCTCAAATGTTCCATTATAGTTACTATTACTATGTTACCAGATTTCCTGAGCTTTTGCCTGTGAAAGGAAGGCAACCACAACCACCCAGGTAGAGATTACTGAATTAATACATGGGCTATCCGCTGTTTAGCAAACGAACAGTGCAACCCTAAGAACACTTGCCTGGGAGTTAGCCTTACTGAATAATTAAGTGGGATTTTGAGTAGACTCAGTTAGGATTGTACTGTCAAAAGGTCATCCAGCTAGCATGAAGTGACAAGATGGAAGCAAGCCACTAAATTCAAAGTAGAAAAACTACTTTGAATTTAGAAAGTTGCACAGGCAAGAAAGAGTATTGATGGAAAACATTCTGCAGCATAACCAACTCTTGGACTGTAGACTTAAAATGCGGATTTTATTTGTATCCTAATTTACGGATGCCAGCCTCCAGGGATTCCCTGGAATTACAGCTCATCTCAACTACAGAGAGTAGTTCCTGGGGAGAAAAAGGATGCTTTGGAGGGTGGACTGTATGGCACTGTACCCAACAGAGGTCCCTGTCCTCCCCAGGTTCCATCCTTAAATCTCTAGGACTTTCCCAACCTGGATCTGACAACTCCACCCACACATCCCCTGCCAGTGGCCAGGGTGGAACTGGCAACCATAAATTGGATCAAAGTTCGGTGCTGGTAGCATTACTTTAATAACCTAGGTGCAACTCTTGGTTCATGGAAAGAGGTTAAGGTGATTTTAAAAACATTAAAAATAACTTGCATTATTTTTATTAAGGAAAAACAATGGTCTTTTTCCGCATTCAACAATTTACCTTCACATTTGAATGTAATGTCTTCTCCTTCTAGTATTTCTTGGCTTTCTGGGCGACTCTCAAACTGGGGAGGTATTCCCTGAAGTTCCTTCTTTAATTCTGTGGCACTTTTCTTTAATACAATATTGCCATCCAGTTCCTTAGTCCTCAAACCACCCAGCCTCGTGGTAGAAGGAGCTTGCCAACCAGTTGTCATGGATTTCTTTGGTCCTTTCTCATCTTCTTCCCGTCTCAAGGAAGTTGTGCTTGGTCCTGCCTTTGGTCCTGTTGATACTTTTATAGGTTGTAGGGTTATGGTGCTTGATGTTTTCTGCAGAACTCTATAGCCCCTCCTTTCTTCTTCGGGTGGCTGTATATTGGGTTCCTTTGTCTCCTCTAAACTACTTTGTTTGGTTTCTTCAGATGACATTAGGGAAGTCTCTTTCTTCACAGCTGCCCTGTCTTTGGGTTCGAGCAAGAGTTCTGTGGTAGTGGATTTGAGGTCTTTAGCAAACCCATTGCTAGTGGATTTCCTGAATGGTGATGTTTCAGTAGCTTTGGTTGTAACACTTGATTTTGTTGATGTGCTAAAGCAAACGGGGAAGGAAACAGAACTAAATTTCTTGGCAACCAATGTGACCCCCCCCCAAAAAAAAATCTTGGTAAATATTAAAAAGTCAATTTTAAGCATAAATCAAGATGGGCAGCCATGTTAGTCTGTCTGTAGCAGTAGAAAAAAGTAAGAGTCCAGTAGCACCTTAGAGACTAACAAAATGTGTGGTAGGGTATAAAGCTCGGGTTGCCAAGTCCTACCTGGCTGTCAACAGAGGGCTCCAGGGTCCATCCTGGAATCTTCACAATGATGTCACCCAGAAGTGACATCATTGTGTCGCCAACATCGGGGGGGGGGTGACCCTCTAGTTTTTGGACAAAAGTATGGTTTGAGCCCAATTTTTCCATAGAGTTTTGCCCAAAAACCAGAGTGTTCCTGCATGATGTTGGCGACATCATCAAATCGCGTCTGTAGGCATTTGTGGGCAGGGTTTCCCCCTGCCAGCCAGCTGGCCAGCAGGGGAAAGGGCCCTGAAAAAGTGGGGGAAACCCCGCCTGGACCAGGGGGCTGGCAACCCTGGTATGAGTTTTCATGAGTCACTGTTCACTTCTTCAATATCTGAAGAAATGAGCAGTGACTCCCAAACGCTCGTACTGCACCACAAACTTTGGTAGTCTTTAAGGTGCTACTGGACTCTTTCTCTTCTCTAATTTTAAGCATGACTCACAGGATTGTAACATATTCTAATATATCCATTTCTACCACCACCCTTTTTAAAGGCCACTTTGAAACACTGAATTCCTTAATAGGCTCAGAGGGATGTTTGGCAGGAGGGGTATATGAAGAATACAGAAACGTATCTTAATTCCATGTGGACAGCAATCTGACTCTATGAATCTGCCCATTCAGAACAAATATATTATAGCTTACGGCAAGAAAGCCAGTCAAAACAAATTTCACCCAATACGCCCATGTGCTTCAATCAAACTCCCTGTACACACCATAAGATCAAGCAGCACCTCATAGGTGACCCTGCTTTGACTAATGACCCATTCTTGGTTAACTGGAACCCCACTAGAAACCCTCTTTTCATAACCTTTTGAATTTATACAGAATATACTAATTTGTTGGCTTGCAGAAAGTGTGAAAATCAATATGAAAAGGAAGGAGAGTTGGAGAAACATACCACAGAGGATGAGTGCACACCTCTCTCTTATCAGAACCTGAAATAATTAAACATTACAAGATATTATAAAATGAATATTGGAGGACTTGGCAGAGCAAACTATTAAGGTGAATTTTTAAAAAAGGAATACTAATGTGTGAATTCTCAGCATGCCCCATGTTAAATTCACTTACTGCTGTGTCAGTAGAACACAAATTTACTTCCAGCCATGAGCAACAGCCCCAGCGATGAGACACTAATGGAATTATTTCTGGATACGAGAAGGAAAGGCCCAAAGAAAACTAAAATCCACATTAGATGGGAGGATTTCAATGGGTTAGAAAGAAAAGCTAGAAAAGATATTAGTTCAAGGAAGCCCATTTTCACCTTCAGGTGATTTCCCATTTTAATGGGATCATGCCAGGGGTCTCCTTTGCTTCACAGCACAATCTGCCGCAAAGGGCCAAAATAATGCAATATTTCCACATAATAGAATTATAATTCTGGATCTACCTACTGCACTCTCACTGAGATTTCACACAAGTCCTTTAACCTAAGTAGTTTCAACAGCAACAACAACGCAAGTGTTGTGTGAGGATGGTGCATCTATTTATTTCCACCTGCTATCATAATTAGAGAAAGTGTGATTGGTGATACTTTTCCAAGGCAGATTGCAAACAGGTATAATTAGTTATGCTTTGGGAAGCAGCAACACTATGAAAAGAAAAAGTTTCCTTAAAAGTAACTAAGCAATACTAGAACGTGCCCAGGAAACATCAAAATAAGGCAAATATCCTCTGTGTTGCTCTGGGCAAAACAGCTGGCTTCCACTCTGGAAAATCTGAGCACAACCTGGAATAAGACAAGTATGTTCTGTAACACACTGGACTGAGGAATCCAGAATGGGCCAGAGTTCTCACACTTATGTGGCAGGACCAAGTGTCATCAGGGACCTCCCCAAACTTCAGTGCATCACTCAGTATTTCTGGACTAAACTCACATTGTCCCAACTAGAATTCGAGATTTCTATATGAATTCTAGTTAGGGTGGAATTTGGAAAGTCTGCTAATTAAGTTTCCCTTATTTGGTGACAGACTCGCTTATAAAATAATTTCCAAAAGCCATCTCTCATCCTATATTAACTTTGTTATTGACTAAGATGTATGAAAATTACACGTTATGTAGCACTTGCTTTAGTAGGAAATAAACTAGCAACAAAAATGAAAAAGAAAGAAGATCACAATCTTCCCCTTTGTGCCCTATGGTTGTGCCATGTCATGAAGTGGAGCACGGCAACTGAGAGAGAAGAAAAGACATTTTAGACATACTGGTGTGGTTTTATGCTCCATTACAATGCTGTTCCTTTAGAACTATGTACTGCACAACTTGGTTGCTGTCTTATCCCCTGCGGCCATGAGCTACTTTCTTGCTTTTGATCGCATTTGAAAAACACACGTCTGCCATCTCGAATGAAAGCAAGACCTTTTATGGCTGTAATATTCTGGTGCTTTCATCCCCATCTCAGACAAAGAGGCCTTAGCCCTTGTATATGGTACTTCATTCTGCTTAGTTCTTCATTCTGTTCCACATTTCGTAAGAGGTGTTATGGGGCTTTAAAAGAAAAAGCAAACTTTATCTCTCCCGTAAAACTAAGGAGAAACCATGTTGCCCAAAATTACACAGAGGATGTGTATTCAGGGGATGTTGAACACACATGGAACCCCCCCATACATCAGACCACTGGTCCACCGAGGTCAGTATTGTCTACTTATGGCAGAAGCTCTCCAGAGCCCCAGGCTGATGTTTTTTACATCATCTATTACCTGATCTTTTTAACTAGAGATGCCAGGGATTGAACCTGGGACCTTCTGCATGCCCAGCACATACTCTACCATTGAGCCATAGCCCCTCTCCAACTCCTCAAGCACAAGGAGCTGCACAACAACCACACAACAACCAAACATTTGGAACCACTTGTGCTTGAAATCCAGAAGCATATTTCCATAGTCTAGCACAGTCCAGCCTTTTGGTATCAACAAGTGACCAAAACATTTATCTTACGCTCCATGCATTACACAGCAAGTTTTGGGTACAAACAGAGAGGAATGACAGAAGTCTCTAAGTTCCATCTCTCTTAGTTTGAGGCAAATCTTTTCTCAGGCTGAGCCACGGAATTAATTAAGCCTTGACTAAGCCATAGTTAAACTTGGGGGGGGATCTACAAAATTCACTGGAGACTGGTTGTACGACTAGGCCATTCAGAAGCACAGGGAGACATAGTTCCTGTACCTTTAGTGGTGTAAAAGTCACAAATGCATGACAAGCCACATCTATTGAAATTCTCTTCTCCACAACTGTTAAAATTAGGGATTCTCCTTTGCACTTACATTCTTATAGAAGAAGAAGAAGAAGAAGAAGAAGAAGAAGAAGAAGAAGAAGAAGAAGAAGAAGAAGAAGAAGAAGAAGAAGAAGAAGAAGAAGAAGAAGAAGAAGAAGAAGAAGAAGAAGAGATTGGATTTATACCCCGCCCTTCACTACCCAAAAGAGTCTCAGAGCAGCTTACAAACCCCTTTCCCTTCCTCTCCCCACAACAGACACCCTATAAGGTAGGTAGGGCTGAAAGAGCTCTCTCGAGAACTGCTCTTTCAAGGACAGCTCTTGTCAGATCTATGGCTTGCCCAAGGTCGTCCAGCAGGTGCAAGTGGAGGAGTGGGGAATCAAACCCAGTTCTCCCAGATTAGAGTCCATGCACTTAACCACTACACCCAACTGGCTTGCATTACAGAGCTTGCACTACAGAAAAAACTTTCTTTGGGTGCCCCAGATCCAAGCACAAAGAACCTGTTACTGTTCTTTGAGAGATTGAACAAACATGTGGACAAAGGGGACCCAATAGATGTTTTTACCTTGACTTCCAGAAAGCTTTTGATAAAGTTTCTCATCAAAGGCTCCTAAGTAAGCTCAATAGTCATGGGGTAAAAGGACAAGTCCTCTTGTGGATCAAAAACTGGCTAATTAATAGGAAACAGAGAGTGAGTATAAATGGGCAATTTTCTCAGGGGAGGGTGGTAAGCAGTGGGGTACCACAGGGCTCAGTACTGGATCTGATGCTTTTTAACTTGTTCATTAATGATTTGGAGTTGGGAGTAAGCAGTGAAGTGGCTAAATTTGCGGATGAAACAAAATTGTTCAGGGTGGTGAAAACCAGGCAGGATTGTGAGGCACTCCAAAGGGATCTGTTAATGTCGGGCGAGTGGGTGTCAATGTGGCAAATGGGGTTCAATGTGCAAAGTGATGCACATTGGGTCCAAAAATCCTAACTATAAATACACATTGATGGGATCCAAACTGGTGGAGACTGACCAAGAGAGAGATCTTGGAGTCGTAGTAGATAACTCACTGAAAATGTCAAGACAGTGTGCGACTGCAAAAAAAAATGTCCAACAATATGCTGGGGATTATTAGGAAGGGAAATGAAAACGAATCAGTCAGTATCATAATGCCCCTGTATGGTGCGACCTCATTTGGAATACTGTGTACCAGGGCTCTTTTTGTAGCAGGAACTCCTTTGCATATTAGGTGACACATCCCTAATGTAGCCAATCCTCCAAGAGTTTACACAGCTCTTCTTACAGGGGCTACTGTAAACTCTTGGAGGATTGGCTACATTAGGGGTGTGTCGCCTAATCTGCAAAGGAGTTCCTGCTGTGTACAATTCTGGTCACCACACCTCAAAAAGAATATTATAGCATTGGAAAAAGTGCATAAAAGGGCAACGAGAATGATAAAAGGGTTGGAACCAGTGTTCCCCCTAAGCTGAGTTAATGTGAGTTAGCTCACAGTTTTTTGGCCTCCAGCTCACACATTTTTGTCTCCGCTCAGGAAGGATGGCTCCAGAGCAAACTAATTTATGCAGTGGCCAAATTGCTCGCTCAGAACTTTAATGCCAGTAGCTCACTAAGTAGAATTTTTGCTCACAAAACTCCACAGCTTAAAGGGAACATTGGTTGGAACACTTTCCCTATGAAGAAAGCACTTGGGGATCTTTAGCTTGGAGAAATGATGACTGAGGGGTGACATGATAGAGGTTTATAGGATGGAATAGAGCAGGTCAAGAAAGAAGTACTTTTCTCCCTTTCTCACAATACAAGAACTCATGGACACAATGAAATTGCTGAGCAGTCGGGTTAGGATAAAAGGAAGTACTTCTTCACCCAAAGGGTGATTTAACATATGGAATTCACTGCAACAGGATGTGGTGGCAACTACAAGCATGGACAGCTTCAAGAGGGAATTGGATAAACATACGGAGGAGAGGTCCATCAGTGGCTATTAGCCACAAGGTATAGATAGGAACTCTCAGTCTGGGGCAAGTCATGCTCTGTATTCTTGGTGCTTGGGGGAGCAACAGTGGGAGGGCTTTTAGTGTCCTGTCCCCACCGATGGATCTCCTGATGGCGCCTGGTACTTTTAGCCACTGTGTGACGGAGTGTTGGACTGGATGGGCCATTGGCCTGATCCAACATTGGCTTCTCTTATGTTCTTATGTTTAACAAAGTACAACGCAAGAGAACGTTTACTCTTCAACAGCAATAAGACCACCCTAGCATGGCAAGAGATAAGGACCTCAATCCAGTAGTACATAGCAGAAAATATTTCTACTAGCATCACACAGCTTCCCAATTTCCATAAACTTCCCCCCTCTTCCCATTTGCTGAATTGCCATATATCACACAATAAACGTAACCTGTCCTGATCCCCGAATGTAATTTTTTGGAGGCTGCACTGGGGGAAAAGGATGAAATCACAGTTCCATAAGTGGACTTTCTCTTAGGAAAAAAGTCATCTGCTATTGAAAAGGGTTACTGTCTGAAGAAATAAAACAAGCTGCATCTTTAACAGAAAGATCAGATAAGACACAAGAGGGATTTCGAAAACCTCAGCTGTCTTTACAAATGAAGCATTATTTCATGACCCTATCAACTTAAGAGGCCCATTTGCTCTCCTTCCCAGTGGAAAAATAAGTGTGTGTGTGGGTGTCTCTTGGAAGACATTTATCTATACACGAAGTCGACATGGTTTGCTTAAAAATAACAGTAATTCCAATTGCATAACACTTCACAGCACTCTCAATTATCTGATTTTGCTGGGCAATGAAAACAATTACAAATGAGTTCTTGGAGCTGTAAAATGAATTGATGGAGACAAGTAAGCTAAATATAGAATACTCCTTGGTACTGAAAGCCCTTGGCCCAAAAGACTTCGAGAGACAACAAACTCCTAAGTGGGAACCCAACCAGCATTTAAAATTCAGAGTGGAGAAACAGATAATGGCCACCGTGGCAGAGAAAAGAATAGTGGATTTGGACTGCAGGTATCTGTCCCCAACTCCCCATTTAGCCACTTAGCTCATTAGGGGATTTTGGCCCCATTTAGCCATATGACAAATAGAAAACCCCATGCATACTACCTGGGCTCTATGTAGCAAGAGCATGATATAAGCTAGATAGCTACATAAAAAAGTAAATAGCCACTATACAGTACTGGAGTTTATGTAGCCAAGGATCTATTGCCTTTTTGTCCAAAGAACTGAGGAAATTAAAAAAAAAAAAAGTTTCTGAAAACAACATGCCTTTCTGCTTTTCTGGAAGTGTAGGTGAGGGAGAAATCCACATACTGAGCTAAAATTATATTCAAAATCACATGCATAATTTTCACAGATGTTAAAATTAAATGTCTGTAGGATTTTTAAAAAACAAGATTAAGATCCAAAAGGACTAAAATAACGAGAAAAGACTCTGGAGACTTTGGCCAGATATTTCCACTCGATTAAAATGCAACTTTTTTTATAAAAAAAAAAAGTTGAATTGTGCTCATGGATCTACTTTGGAAATATCATTCAGAGGAAAGCAAACGAGGGAGGGGGAAAGAGGACTGATGGGGGAAGACTTGGCTCAGCTCTTGGAAAACTTTTCACTGGCATGCCTGCGTTCTTTCTCTTTAAGTCTGTTTAAACCATACCTTGAACCATCAGCTCGGCCGACACAGAAGCCTTCCCGGCACTATTCATCACAGTGCAAGTGTAAATTCCAGCATCAGCCAGCTGAACATTCTGGATCTCCAAAAACTGGATGCCTCCTTTCTCAAACATGTTGAAGTGATCATTTTGCTGCACCTGAATATCACCCTACACACAGCATGGAAAAAGCAATTATAAGTTTATTTTTTTTTAAATCCCATCAGTTTCTAATGAATTAACATATTACCCTCTTAACTATTTTGTCTGCTTTATATAATTCAGTCTAGTAAGATGTACTCAGAATATGGGTATTTCAAGTTACCTAGGCGTAAAGCGATATCCTGATAAATCTATCATTCTATATCCTTAAGTCACTTTTAGGAATTGTTTATGTTACTTAAAACCTTGTGTTCTGCGCACCATTCATCTGTTCCTAAGAACCACATCACTTGCAAAAGAATTTCTGAATCACGTGACAAAGCAAATTCTTCAGGCATGAATGATATAAGTTAAGCAGAATTATGCCACTGAACTGGGTTTAAGTACAAAATCCGTACATATAGTATTAGAGGCTCTCACACTATGGGATGCTTTCATCCAGCCTCCCTTTACAATGAAGAGGATGTACTTGGAGTTACATGAATCACCATCCATGGAACAAAACCATACTCTTTCTTGCATGCTGAACAAGACAGGGCAAGCAGGGTCCTGTGGCATCTGGGACTGTTATTTTCAGTCTTAGAAGTCATTTGTTTTTTGCTCAGACCTTTCAGTTTGGATGCCGATACTCCAGCCGGATGTCACAAAACAGCCAGCTTTCCTAACCAAGTCAGGCACACCTGAGTCTTCAGTTTTCTGAGCATCCATTCCATTTTGGCATGTGGCCTAGTGATGGTTTCCTGGAGTTAAGGTGGTTAGGATTTATTGTATGTGTCAGTTCCGAGGTTTTGGTTCACTCTACCACCATCATAGGTCTAATATGTCTTTTGATTACCTTAATTAGATAATTTTTCACTGAATGGCTATTAAACATCTCATATTAATAATCTATATTAATAATGCCAATGTTCCAATGTAAAGCATAAAGAAACCTTCAATGTCATTTGCTTTAGCGGAGAAAAAGGAGAATAGGCAACCATACCTTGGACCAAGTGACTTGAGGCTGAGGCCGCCCTGTTATCTTACAGGAGAATTTACCAGTCTGTCCCTCTCGTACAATGACGCGATTGGGTTTTGTAGCAAATTTGGGTGGACATTCACTCCAGATGCTTGGCCGTTGCTCCACAGGTGGAACAGAAAGTCTGCCACTAGACAGGAAACAAGCATTGCCAGTGCTTGATAATATTATACATTTTTAAATAGCATCACCACCTGAACCGTGCTTCGCTTTATAACTGTTTTCATGTAACTGAAACAGACAAGGTGGTAGACAATACGGTGCTCCGCTTTGAACTTATTCTTGCATGTTTGTACTAGGGTGCTGAGATGCAATGAATACACAAGTCTGAAGGGTGCACAGGTGTAATATTTGGAATTTCTCATAAAGCCCTGACCCAGTGTTTTCCCAGCCACCGTTCCAGAGTAATTCAAAGGAGTATGTGTCAAATTTTACACAAGATTTCTAGTCAGACGTGCCGCAACATACATGTATTTTGTTATTTATTTCTACATACAAATACAACAAAAACAAATTATGCTAGTGGGACAAAACGCTGCAATT
Organism: Gekko gecko; assembly: GCA_029375565.1. Lineage (NCBI taxonomy): Eukaryota > Metazoa > Chordata > Lepidosauria > Squamata > Gekkonidae > Gekko > Gekko gecko. The sequence continues at coordinate 69,403,581 of JAPDNY010000003.1, read as the reverse complement.
ACCATAATATATTTTCACAGCATATTGGTGGATGCTTCTTGATTGAGGGGATGCAGTGAAGATGTGCATATGAAGATCACTGCCACAGGTTTCTTGAAGAACTGAATACCGTTTTGCTACACACCTTCATTCAAAATACACACAACACAAACACGCAAGCATGCTCTTTCACGGCTCTGGTGGATCATACGTAGCACCAAACAGCTTAAATTAGAGCAATTTATTTATTTATTTATTGGCCAATTTCCCCCAAATTATTCCACAATACTATGGAATCAGTATCAACTACCTGATTTCTCTCTTATAACCAAACTACCCTGTAGAAAATTCAGAATTTGTTTTGAAAATGTATGAGACAGTTGCTCAGCTGATTTCATATAAAAACTTATCATGATTAGTTTTTAGTATTCAGATTCTATTCATTTTAACTGGTCACTTGAAATGAAAGAAGAAAAATTAGGACATAATTCATGCATCTGCAACAATAAATGAGATTCTTCCACTTCCAGTATTCTTCTTTTGGATGTTGCTCTTTTCAGTAAATGTTCTATATAAGGCAAAATTGGCACAAACATTTAATAAAACAAATTCAGCTGGAGCAGAGATGGGCCTCTCCTCTTGCACTCAGAATCATGCTGGAAATATTCAATGCAACATAATTTATGGGTACATTTCCTGCATAAATTTAATTTATACAGCCACAAACAGATCACATGACAAGTTATGGCAGAGAGATACAGTGAATTTCTATTGTGATTACAACATTTGTCATGAATCTGTTATTCTGCAGCTTGGCTAGCACTTTATATTTAGAAATAAATTTCTAGCATATTGGGAAGGCTAAGAAGTATCTTCTTGCCAGCTGATGCAACCAACTTGCTACTACTTACTCCAAACCTCTTAAGAATCATGAGACATTACTTTTAAAAAATCACATGGTAAACTTAGGAATTACAGGACTGGAGTAGATGAGATTGGAGACTGGGGCTGGTTTTTCAACCATTACGTTTTAAACACATCTCCCTTCCTTTCTTTTCCTTTCATCTCTAAGAATTTAGAATATTTGGACCAGGAACGTTCAGAACAGGCCAATCTATTTCCAGAGTCTGAAAGTGCTGCTGTATACATGATAAACTAACAGCTTTAAATAACATTTTGCAATATTCAGGGATTCCTTAATGATGTAGATAGCTTGGATCCATTCCAAACCAGCTTCAGGACTGGTTATGGGTCTGAAACAGCCTTGGTCCTCATTGAATGATTTGTGCCAGGAGATGCACTAGGGAGGAGTGCAACCTTGTAAATTCCCCTTGACCTCTCAGCAACTTTCAATAGTATCACTCAAGTTATCCTTCTGGACGACTTTTTGGGGTTTGGACCAGGTGGCAATGTTTTGTGATACTTTCAGTCTTGCCTGGAGGGTTGGTTTCAGGATGCAGTGCTAGAGGAATGCTGCTCAGTGTTTTGGCCTCTGGCCAGGTGGCCTGGTGGCAGTTTTGGGATGACTGAGGGATAACAAGTTGAAACCTAATCCAGACAAAACAGAGGTGTTACTGGTAGGGGGAAGGTCTAACCCAGGAACTGGGATACTTCCTATTCTGGATGGGGCTGCACTCCCTAAGGGAGCAAGTTCATAGCTGGGGTGCTGATGGACCTGGGCCTCCTGTTGGATAAACAGGTGGCAGCAGTAGCCAGGGCTGGTCACTGTTTGGAAGCTACAGTTGATACAGAATGATGCAGCCAGAACACTGATTGGAGTGGGCCACAGGGACCATATCACTTCAGTCTTGTTCCATCTACACGGGCTCCCAATTTGCTTCTGGGCCCTCAAGGTGTTATTATTGACATTTAAAGGCCTACACGGCTTGGGGCCAGCATATCTAAAGGACCACCTACTTCCATATGATCTTACCCAATCACTCCAGTCACCTTCAGGGGCCCTGTTTCATGCGCCGCCACTGTCTGAGGCTGGATGGATGGCAACCCGAGAAAGGGCCTTCTCAGTTGTGGCACCAAAACTTTGGAGCTTGCTTGCCAGGGGGGTTCATTTGTCTCCCTTTACTGTTGTCTTCCACCAGCAGGTAAAGACTTTTGTTTTGTTTGGCGTTCCCTCTCTTATTAGCTCTCCTCCTTGTTTGTGTGTTTTTATGAATTTATGTATATATATGTGTTTAATTGTTTTAAATATTTTATATATATATTTGTATTTTAAATACATTTTAGTGTTTGCCACCTTGGAGACCTTGAACTGGGTATAAAGACAGCATAGAAGTTTTAAGTAAATAAATCAGTGCTGGCCCAGCTCTGCTCATACTGATGAAATTCAGAGAATGCGCTTCTTTCAGTCACCATAAAGCCTGAAATATGAGGCAATGCTGTTGTAGGATTCAAGCTTATGTTGGGCAATGTCCACTTCACAAGCAGGCAAACTGGAGCAGTGTAGGAATCCAGCCACACACTAACAGGAGGTAACAAATGGTGATGAAATTCAAGCTGGGGATTTCAGGCAAACCAAGACAATTGGAAGCCATGTGCATTTCATACAATAGCTTACCCATAAAAAAACAAGTTGTGGACATCTGTTTCTGCTTCTGCAACATTTCAGGACACTAAGAGGTGAGAAACCACATACACCTCAGCTCAAGGACCAGTCACAGTACTACAAAACTACTACACTAAGGTAACTCGATCATTCTGAATAAACTAAGGTCATGATGAAGATGCAGATATGCAGGTAAGAAACGCTGAAGGCCTCAGAAATAACAAAAAAACCCAGAAAAATTATTTGGGTCCCCTTTGATTTGATTCTTTAAAAAAAAACCCTGAACAACTGATTTATCATATAACCAATAATTCCTACTGAAATGGGAGTGGGTATAAGACTACTGAAATGGGAGTGGGTATAAGGAGCTGCGGTGGCTCAAGTGGTTAAGACGCTGAACTGCAGGCTGTGGAAGGTCAGTAGTTCAGCAGTTCGAGACCCGGGTGCTGCATGACGGAGTGAGCTCCCGTCTCTAGTTCCAGCTCCTGCCAACCTAGCAGTTCGAAAGCAAGAAATTGCAAGTAGATAAATAGGGACCACTCCGGTGGGAAGGTAACAGCGTTCTGTGCACCTTGGTGTTTAGTCATGCCGGCCACATGACCACGGAAACGTCTTCGGACAGCGCTGGCTCTTCGGCTTTGAAACGGAGATGAGCACCGCAACCCTAGAGTCGGATTCGACTGGCTTTCGAGCAAGGGAACCTTTACCTTTACCTATAAGACTAGCACACTGGAAACGGGAGTGGGAAAGACAAACTCTGTAGTTTAGTGGCTTCTATGAGGCAAATGAAATGTACTTGAATCAGACATTATGGAAAAGAACGCTTTTAAAGATAGCAAACAATACCACTGGGTGTTTGTTCTTTTTATGGTAAAAGGGTGATTTCAAGAGCTGGCCGTATTCCAAAAAGCTACTGGTATATTTCACTTCTACAAATGTGGAAAACATGAGAATTCTCACCCAGAACTCTTGGCAGCAAGAGGCAGGCTGTACTTCTTCAAAACATTTTCTGTACACGGAAAACAGAAAGCTAGTTATAAAACCTATCAAAACAATACATCAACCTATCAAAACAACAGGGCTCCTGGCACGTATCCTACCTGTAGCCTTCCTCTAGCCTATGGAGCATTTCTCCAATTTTAGTGGCGCTTTCACCAGAAGAAATTGGAGGAAGGCTTCAAACTTCAGCAGGGAAGCAAAATACATGCCCTTGGTTTTGTACTTACAAAACAAAAAAGTTCATCTTTTCATTCATCCCTGTTTAAAGCCATAATAACGAGAAGCCAAAAACTGCTTCCACATTGATCCCTTGACCTTTAGCTTACCAGCATGGAAGGTCTATGTTTAGCTCTGTTTGCCACTATACAGTATGGAGAAGACAGAGAATACTGGGCTCATTAGATTATAGGAGAGGAAACACTGCTTAAGAGAATGCTTGCTATGTCCTTTGAGATATCTACACATTCTCAGTAGGACATTAAAAGTTAAAGCGATTTTGAATTCAAGTCATCTACCTGCATTTATATCCCCCCCAAATATTTTCTATCCAAAGACAGAAGGTCTGTTTTATATTATACCCATAAACACCTGGCCTACATTATACACTGTAAGTTTAGCACCATCTACTGGACATGTGTAGGCTTACTTAAACATTATTAGAGGGTCAATACAAAGTTCTCTGCAGAACAAGTCAGTAGCAGGAAAGGACCAATCTAGATAGCGTCAACAAACATCAAGTATCTGCACATAATTATGCTTTCTTATGTAAACAAAAAAGGACAGCAGTTTAGAGTTTGGCCAGAGAAACAGGATGTCCGTCTGCTTTGAATACAGCCTCTGCCATGAGAAAACCAGGAGGCCTTAGTCAAACTTCTCTCTGGCTGCAATAATAGGCTCCTATTATTCATTTAGAGGGTTCATATTGCCCTGCCTTTCTCCTACTACAGGCAGGACTCAAGGCAGGTAACAACTATCAATACAATACAAAATAATCATTTATTAGAAACATAAAATGTACACAGATATGCCAAAGGCCGTGTCTGTAATCTTCAAACTCCCTCCCAAAAGGTCTCTTAAATAGCCCAGTTTTATAGCTGCCTGTCTCACCCTTTCCAGGAGGCTATTCCATAATGCAGCAGGGCAGCCACAAAAATATATTCATGGGGTTGTTGTAAAAAATAAATGCAGGTGCTCCCTTGGGCGTTCTGAAGTGCGAAGCAAATTCTTATTATCTATAAACTAAATGAAGGCTTCACAAACAAAATGTGCTTGAGGGCCTGCGCTACTTGCATAGCAAACTGCAGATTCATTTTACACTGCAGAAACAAGGGGAGACATCATGCTCAAGTACTTAGGGATGCAGGGCTGGTGATCCAGCATCACCCAGCTCTATCACCCTCCAAACAAATCCCAACACATGGGCAAGTGCAATATCATGGACTATTCAGAGTTTCATTTACTCTCCTATGAAGTTATATCATTTGCATAAAAACTGATACAGCTGTCCTTCCAAACAATGTTTTCATGTGAGACTCCTCATACCAGCAGCACTGTATTAAAACATATTGTAGAGTCTCTACTTCAAGCGCACGACAAGGGCAAAAATGCTGGGAGAAAGGGATTTTGTTAAATCTACCCTCTAAAACCATAGACGGCAGGGAGGCACTCCTTGCTAAGGAAAAAGCTCTTCTTTGCTTGGGATTCTCAGTGTGGAATGAATAGGACGCTGGAGCCGGATTATCTCTAAGGGGACCAGTACATATAAATAGGGAGAGCAGCCCAGATTGGATTCAATATTTCATTCTCTCGGACATGGACCCAAAGGTTTCCCAGGCTGCTGCACGGTTTTGGGCAGCCTGTCTTGCAATACGTGGAGAGAACTGAATCCTACTCAATGATCCATTTATCTTAACTCTGGTCGATTTTATTCTATATTATACTACTCTAAATTCAAATCTTATTTTTTATTCTCTGTATCTAGTTTTATTTTTGTATTATAAGATGGCGAAAGCCGCTAAATAAATGAACTAGCAAACAATGTTTTATCTACTTCTCCCTTCCTTTTTCACTTTGGGTGAAGCAAGTGGCAAACAATACCCAGCACTAGACTGTCATCACTCGTACCTTCCACTGTTAACTCCACAGTCACTTGGCGGACACCACCATCGTTTGTGGCCTCACATGTATATGGACCACAGTCACCCTCCTGCACTCCTTTGATCACCAAACTGAAAATCCCTCGAATGCTGCGGTCCATTATCCAGCGCTCTCCTCTGGTCATGAGATGTCCATTTTTGTACCATGTGATCTGAGGTTCTGGGTTGCCTCTGACCTAGTAAAAGTGGGTGGGGCAGGGAGGTGGGAAAGAGACAGGGAAACAAGAAATAAACACAGTGAGTGATTTTATCTGGAAGAAATGCAGCATACTTAAGCAAGCCAGTGGAAAGTATTTTCTGAAGCAATATCTGTTAAATACATACAAATCGTTAGGAGCCAAACGGTAAAAAAAAAGAAAAGAAGAGAAGCCATTGGGTACATCAAGCTGTTAAATGTGGTTCCAATGGGCACCCACCCAGACAAAGTTTTTACTGCCTGCTGAAAAGTTTTAAGGACAAATGAAAAATTCTGAACAGCGGATCGAGAAGGCAAAACTATTACAAAATATTGCAACATGAAATGGCAAAGCCCTGTGACATTTTAAAGCAGGGGCGTTGAACTCATTTGTTACGAGGGCCAGATCTGATATAAATGAGACTTTGTTGGGCTGGGGCCATGTGAGACATAAAATGTAATGCCAGGTAGCGGAGATATAAACTTTATAAAGGACACAAACACAAAGGTGTTTTTTTTAACTTAAAATAAAAACATGCTTAAAACATTAACACCCTTACAATATTTTGTTTATTTAACAGTGTCAGATAACTGACACCTCTTGCTCTGAATTATTGCATCAAAAATGTCTGTGCTGTTGCAATCTTGAGTATGCTGTTCAGGTGTGTATTTGTAAGCTGCAAACCTACGATGACGCAGCAGCAGCAGAACTGGAAGAAGAAGCAGAAGACAGCCAGTTCCACTGAGGGCCTGAAAGAAGCTCTCTGGGGGCCTGATCTGGACCCCGGGCCGCATGTTAGACACCCCTGTTTTAGAGAGGTCCTTGTGACATGAGATTTCACAAATCTGAAGAAGGGTACACTGGACTTAAAAAAAACTGACTAAATACAATCCTCTCAGCTCCATGGCATATGTTGCTCAAGAACAAAAACTTTCAACTCTAAGAACATTACCCAGTATCCTGACACGCCCCAGAAGTGTCTCCCCAGCTCTAAGGCATGCCTAATACAACCATATCCCTTACTCCAAGGGATACTTCATCAAGGCAATGTGAACCATTTCCAGCTATAGGCAGTAGGGGTGTGCAGTTTTTTAAAAAAAACTGGTATTTTTCGGTTCAGGTCTATTGGACCCGAAAAAATTTCAGGATTTCCAAAAATGGATTCCAATATCAGTATGGTATTCAGATCTGGGATTTTTCAGAAATCCTGAATTTTTCAGGTCCAATACTATTTGAGAAGAAAAATACCATTTAAAAAAAAGCCAAACCAATCCTGAGACTGGCTTGTGTTCTCCTGCAGCCTGGTTTAAACTGGGCTACATGAGAAGCCAGCCCCAGGATCTGCTTTGCCAGAGGGAGATTGCGCTCCACATAATCTGCTACTGCCTCTCCACTGTTTTTAGATCTACCCAATAATTCCCAAATATATTCGGGATTTTTTCGGGATTCTTTTTTGGTTTTCCCAAGAAAACTCGGATACATTTGGGATGCCAAAATATACTTGAAAAATACCAATAAGGTATTTTTCAGGTATAGTTTCGGCTTGTGTAGATCTGAACACACACCCCTAATGGACAGTTAGGCAACCCTTAAACATCACTAATCCATCCCAGCCATTGATAAAGGCAGCCTTACATCTGGTCCATCCAAGATGAGCTATCACGAGGACCTTTAAATCCATCATTCATGCCAATTCTTTGTCAGTATGCTAAAACTGTCCAATGGTTGTCCTACCTTGTAATGTCAGGTATTTCCCTACTAATCTTCCCACCAGATTTTAACAACAGTTACCTTCAAACTGAACAGTCAAATTCAGTCTTCTTATCTTGGCCCAATCATGTTCCTGAGAAAGTGGGTTCCCATGGGGCCCTTCACCATAAAATTATGATCCCAAGTCAGTGGAAAGTGTGCCAGGTTCTCCCATTGCCTCGATACCCCTGCAGCTCCTTTTCTCTCCTCAATACTCTGCTTCTTGGACCTCAGCCACGCCAACCCCTGGATCAACCTCAAGCCCCAGATTTAAGGTTGGATATTCCTTCCCTAAAATCTCCTCCCTTCTACCTTTTATAAGTGTGCCCTCTTGCTGGTGTGTGTGTGTGACTGCTTAGAGAATCAGTTCTTAGGTGCCCAGTGTAGGTTCTTTACCTTTTTATCATTTGTATTTTGTTTACAATAAATTAATTTGTTTGTGTTTACAATCATTCTCTCTCACTCTCTTTCTTCATAATTTTATTTTTGGGGTGCCCATGATTCATCCTGATACATAAAGGCTACAAGGTCTTGTGTTATTCCTTCCTGGAACCCTTTTAAAGCCAATTTCCCCTTCTCTGGGCCCATTTTGAGAACACCAGTTCACCAGTGCGTACAGCAGTTGGAGTTTTAGATTAGGGCCTTGGTTCCAATCGCTATTCAGTCATGAAGCTCAGTAGGGTATCTTGGGCCAGTCATGTTCCATCAGCCTAACATAACACACAGTTGTAAAGACAAAAGCTAGGTAATTGTATCAGCTGCCCTGAGCTCCTTGCTGGGGCAAAAATGGACAGTCTTTTCTCTTCACCTCAAAGGTCACAGTAAACGTATGAAACTTGACGAGAGATGATCCATCTAAATGAGTTTCATGAATATCTCAAATACAGAATATCTCAAATACAGAATAAATTAACCATGTGATTATAAGCATTTATATTAGTATATTGGAGTTTTCAGACATTCACATTTGCCTGAGACAGAATGTCAGATACACTACTGATAATCACATTTGGGTGACTACTAACATTTTTAGATTTTAGACAGACATACAATGTAACAGAGGAGCTGCGGTGGCTCAAGTGGTTAAGACGCTGAACTGCAGGCTGTGGAAGGTCAGTAGTTCAGCAGTTCAAGACCCGGGTGCCGCAAGACGGAGTGAGCTCCCGTCTCTAGTTCCAGCTCCTGCCAACCTAGCAGTTCGAAAGCAAGAAATTGCAAGTAGATAAATAGGTACCACTTCAGTGGGAAGGTAACAGCATTCTGTGTGCCTTGGTGTTTAGTCATGCTGGCCACATGACCACGGACAGCGCTGGCTCTTCGGCTTTGAAACGGAGATGAGCACCGCAACCCTCGAGTCGGATTCGACTGGCTTTCATGCAAGGGAACCTTTACCTTTACCTTTACAATGTAACAGATGTACTTTAAACATAAACTGGGGAGTTATAGCTCAATGTGACACACTGTGTAAAATGGTCATTGGTAAGGATTAAATAAATTTATTCATGATCACTTTTATGGAAATACATGTCCTCTGATCATCACCAGTAAGTACTGTCTTACGCAGAGCATAAAGTGGAATCGTTACTATAACACGTGTACACATGGTTTATTTTCATCTATATCTTACTGTCCCTAAAGGCATCCAGTGCCTCTCACAATATATAAAAATGCACATGGTATACATTAAATCCCCCCAAAACAAATCCCATTGGAAGCAGCAGCAAACATGTCAATTAAAAACTGGTAAAAGCAGTACATAAAAAAATGAAAGAAGTAAAAGCAGTCACCAGATGAAAACAAAGCAATGGAATAGCAAAACATAGCAGGACAGCAGCCATCCATTAAAAAGGGGAAAACAGAAAAACAGTTAACATATACCTCAAAGATGTTTTGAAATAAAAAGGTCATTAATCAATCAAGAAGGCCTGAATAACCAACTAATAAATTACTGGGAATATTTTGCTTAGAGACACTGGAAGGAGGGATTTGTTCAATTACTGCTACTATATATTATCTGCAAATATACCAAAATAATGTAAAGATGTGTAACTGTTACTATCACTTTCGAAAAGAAGTCTTGCACCATCTTAAATAGTAAGAGTTGGAGCCAGTGGTTCTCTTCTGCTAATTAAGGAACGTTCCTCTGGAAAATATACTCTACTCTTCAATGAGCCACTTAAGTTGGAGGAAGACTTCAAACTTTGTTGACCAGTGTGGTAGGATACAGGCCAGTGAGAATTCAGAATAGCAGTACTATATATTGATAATTACAGTCTTCCTGTATTTGCTTATCTAAGCTAATATAACATCTATTGTATTACTAGGAATTTTGTTATTTTTTTATGTCAATGAGTATACATGAAGCAACAGAGGACACACGCACACTTCATGCATCTATTTGTTGAAGCTTGCTCTAGCTCACGCAACCTTAAGCCCTTTTTTTTTTTTTTTTCAACAGACTAAACACAGATGCCTTTCTGGAATGTGTTCCCCTTAAGACTTGTCAATAACAGATCACTGCATTTTATCAAGCAATTTGTTGTACCAAAGGAGTCTACCTGGGAAATAAAACCCAAGCAGCACGCAGCCAAGTGTTAATATTTTGAACTAATAAGTAGATGAGTTTTCAAAGCAATTTTTCCACCAGGTGGTGTCCTTTGGCAGTTATTATGTAGTGGAGATGCAAGTACAATTTCCATCTTGTGAATTTTTCCATGTGCCTTTAGATCACACTAACCTTCCCCATTCTTCACAATACATACATCAGGCTGTTACTTTGAATTTGATTTTCATTTCTTGTAAAAAAAATGGGGTGGGGAAAAATGGAAGGGGAAAAATAGTTCTATGACTGAATCCTGGTTTGTGTCAAACACCATCTGCAAAGAATAACCTTGGCTGCAAAGCTGGTCATACACTTCCGTAAGCAGAGCTTCTGTAGGTGAGTTGTGATCTTCATCGGAACACTTCAGCAGCCTGCTGAATTTGGTGGACATACTTAGCAAAGTCTGTTACAATCTTCATGTCTACATTTTGGAGACAGAGAAAAACATTCCCATATAATTCGGGAGTTCCAGAATTACGGGGATTGGCAACCAGGTTTAGCTTTAGACAGGGCTTCCCCCCCCTTCTTTTTTTTGAAAAAAAGAGTTGACAGAACTCTCAAGATGGAAATGAAGTTTTCAATCTGTATACTGAAAAATCATGAACTTTTAAACATTTTAAAAAGAATTTTGACAAAGAGAATCCGGAACTCCGTTCTAGCATGTTCCCCCAGGAAAAAAGCCCTGGCTTTAGATCACTCAAAGGATAGCATCAGCCTACAAATCTCTGGTGACCACTGGCAGGTAATGACCAAGAATTTAGGACTCATCTGGCAGAATAGTTCTCCAATCCTTTCCTCTCATTATTTATTAATCAGAAATCTCATTTGCCGATGTCTATGGAAGGAGTCATGAGATTAATCACCTGATTCAAGAATGGGAATAACTAGATAATTAACTTGGTGAGAAGTGTCAGGTTTCTAAGGCATTGCTAGTATTAATATAGGGGAATTTCACATTACCCTTTTAAAACAGTTATTGTACCGTCATGGATTAAACTGGTACAGGGAGCCATTTCACACAGCCTTCCCCTTCTGGTAAGGAGCCGTCTCTGAAGCAGTGTGTCATTTCAAACTGTGCTGCTTTCTTTTCCTGCCATTTCCCTGCCCTGCACACGATCTCCCTGACAGGTTGTTTTGTTTTGTTTTTTTAAAAACCGATTCTATTAGGAGCACTATGGCACTGAATCAGGACTACAAATCTGCGCCATAGCGACCCCATTGGGGTGCCTGGACTCCATTTAGATACACTGACGTTCACTACTGCTGTCCCCTGGAAACAAGGAGCTCATTGGATACAGTATTCAAGCGGGGACGGGACGGGACCGAACAGTTTTGAAACCCAGGTAGCAGGCTATTCTGATGCTTTTTAATTTATCAAAGCCCAAACTAGTAAAGCTCTTCCTCCTCCTTTTTCATGCTGTGCTGGTATGTTTGTGCTTATCACTATTTTCAGTGATTTAATCTTTAAACAGACTTTATAAATACAATGTCTGCCCCAAAATTACCTTTTAAAATCCATGCAGAGATGCAGTAGCGAATGTCAGGGTTATGTCCTGAAGCTGGAATCTGTCCTATCTTTTACAATGATAAGCTTCAGACACAAGATGGGACTGTAAGCTGAAACATTGGTTGGTTTCTATGAAACTGTAAATAGCCAATCGTAACTGTACATAACTTTGTGGAGGGAACAGACCTCATTGGTCTTTATCCCAGCATTGTTATTGGATGTTAACTTATTTATGGGTGTGGCTTTGACAGCCCAGATCATTTAAAAAGGGAGCTGCGTTCCACTATCATGTGTGTGTGTGTGTTGTTGAGTTGAGTTTGTGGTTACAATAAAGCTGAAATCACTTTTGCTGAAATCCAATCGTGCTGAGTTGCATACTTAACAGTCAGTGTATTTAAATGGAGTCTAGGGATCTCAATTGGGTTGCTATGGCACTGATTTGTAGTCCTGCTGCAGCGCCATAACACTCCCAATAGAACATTAAAAAAAAAAAAAGATGATCATGCGCAGGGAGAAAAGGGGTGTGAAAAGAACTGTCATCACAGGAAGCGCAGCAGGGGCATTTTACACAGCACCCCATAGCACTTCAGAAGTGGTAGAAGGAATTAAAGACCAGCTGGAAGCAGTTTGTAGTAAAAACGCTTCAGCCACACTTCCCAAATGGGACAGAAGCGTTTCTGTATGAAAGGGTAAATATATTCCATCAGGGAACCATTACTAAATCGGTTTTGTCTGAAATGACAGACAGAAACCGTCAGTGAACAGTTGCTGAAACAGAATATAATAAGCATTACAGTAAAGCAGCAAATTGGGCCTTACCATATTGAAAAGTAGCAAGGTGGATGGATAAAAATGTGCACCATGGACAGAGTTGTTTGCAGGATACAGAACTTATTATTAGAGAAATATACTGAGTGTGGCTTTATTGCCTACTGCATTTATTGGTTAGCCCAGGTTTAGTGGCACAGGTCCCAAACCACTAGTCCTTTCCCTTCCTGGATGCTATTCCACAATACGTTAGGAGTATTTCCTTTTACTTGAAATTGAATGTATCACACTAGTATTATCTTATTTCCCTTCACTCCAATTGGACCTTGTTGTGTAATTCTCATTCAATTCTTTATTTATTGTTAGTGACCTGGACTCCTTTAGCCATCCTTTGGCTCTCTCAAGCATAACTATAGCTCATTTTTCTGCATGTGTTTCTGTTTTGCAAATCCCTAATTTGGGAGAAGACAACAGGAATGTTGCATGTCCAAAAGGATGACAAAATTTCACCTCCAAACATGAAAAATGGGATGCTGATCGTTGCTGCGTGACAACTCACTTTTATAAGTATTTTTTATTCTGTCTTCTTTGGTTCTTCTTTTTAGACTTATCAATACAATGTTTACAAAGATAAGGAAAAGAGAGGCTGAAGTTTAGAATGCTTTGGAAATAGCAGCAATCCTTGCTTTGAAAAAAGATGTATCTCTGCCATAAAAGTGTCAAGTGATTCTAAAACAAACTGCCAGTTTGATGCCAATGGACCAATTCCAGAACTGCAGCAGATTTTTCAAAAAAATGTATATACAATTTTTCCTCTGGTAACATTTCCAGGCTTTGCAGAAACATCTGTCTTTAATAACACACCCACAAAACATGAGGGATTTATCTGTTTAACTAATGCTCTGTAGCATGTCTGTAATACTAATTTACAGCTCTGTCTGTTCTTTATATGGGTACCACATATCCTGAGAACCACAAATAATAATTACATTTCACTTAATGCTCTTGAACAAATATGGTAATCCAAAAGAATGCAAAGATTTAAATATTACATACCTCTAAAAACCAATTTCTAATTTTGACACTTTTTTTTAACATATGTTTACCGAGAGGTGATGCAGATGCAGTTTCAGTTCTTGGGTGCCAGAATGTCCTCCTCCCTCCACCTTTACTTTCTGGGAGGGAGAGAAGGAAGGAAACAGTTTGCCACTGCTCATTCTCTTTCCAATGGCTGGGGCTTGTCTTCTACTTGCCACAATGGGGGTAGGGGTGAGCAAAGTTCCATCTAATTTTTTCCCCCTCTACCGAGTGGAACGGTTCACATCCTAAGCAAAATGTAACTGCTGAAATCTTAAAATGGGCAATGGGCAGTGCAAGACCCTGCGTGGCTCCAGATTGCTGCTGAGTGGGGCTTGCTGTGTTAATGAGCGGCCACCTACCCACACAGCTTAGAGGGAACACTGGACGGAGGTGCAGCTACCCAGCAGCCCTTAGATCAGAGGCCAGTGTCCCTCCCTCCCATTACCTCTGCAGGACAGATGGCAAAGTTTAAGTGTTTTTACTCCCCCATTTTAAAAGCGCTGTGTGCAGCTCCGAGATCAAAATGCACAAATATTTAGTAGAATGAGCACTGAGAGAGGAAGATTTCTCCAGTCAACTTGTGCAGCATTTTGCAGATGGGCAAGCATCTCGTCTTGAACTTCTGCCTGCTGCATATCTTTTAAGGGCCTGGAGGACCCACAAAAAGGTGGTAATCATCTTTGCCACCCACGTCCTTGCAACCAACTCAGGCCCTTAACAGCTGCTCAACAGTCAGAAATTCAGCTGGCAGAGCTCATGCTTTGCAAACAGTGGGGAAAACTTCACCTCTTGAATTTCCGCCTGCCATGCACCTTTGAAATGCAGGGTGACAGCACAGGCAGCCCAAAGTGCCTGCCCTATCAGGCACCACCATCCTAGTGGTGAACAAGGAAGCCTCCTCACAGGGGAAGGGCACAGGGAAGGCGGCGGCAGCAGCTGGGGGGGGACTCACCAGGACGTGGGAGAAGCTCTCCTCCAGCTCACCAGCGCTGGGCATGGGCTGCTTGGAGGGCAGTGGCAAAGAGATGGCGCTCCGGGGAAGAAGTGTGGGCCGCCAACACTGCCTTGCCCTCCTCCTCCTCGCCCAAAAGAGGAAGTAGCTGTTGTGTGCTCAGCACAGGAAGCCCCCAGGCAGGTGGTGCCACTTCCCTTTCCTTTTCAAATCCTTAATGCAACTTTTTCTCACCACCATGGCTCTTGTTACAGGGAGTGACCTTGCCCACAGCTCCCGTTGCGCTCAGTTGGACATGGAGGAGGAGGCTGCAGGTGGAGCGTGCTGCTGGTGCTGCCACCCTGGCTCTTGCTGCAGCTGCTGCCAGGCTGGGTGGGCAAGCTGCTGTGGCAAGGCTGCGGGCCCTCTCCCCCAGGCTGGGGCCATGGCCATGGCTGGCTGGCTGGCCAGAGACAAGAGCGTGCAGGAACCTCAGCAGGCAGGCCAGGAAAGGTGGCACGGGGGCCACCCCTGGGCTCCTTACTGCCAGAGCACTGTTCCAGCGTACTCCAGCAGGAAATGACCCCTGCCAATTCACATTAATAATGCCTGAATAAGGGAGCTTGTTCCTGAAGACAGATGACAGGTACATACCAGCAGGGCTCTTTTTGTAGCAGGAACTCCTTTGCATATTAGGTGACACACCCCTAATGTAGCCAATCCTCCAAGAGCTTACAGTAGCCCCTGTAAGAAGAGCTCTGTAAGCTCTTGGAGGATTGGCTACATTAGGGTGTGTCACCTAATATGCAAAGGAGTTCCTGCTACAAAAAGAGTCCTGCATGCCAACGAGTTATAACATGAAGTTGCAACTGGCTGTATCTTCACTGCATCCCACCCATATATTATAGGCAAATATACATTCAAATATTTTGGTATTAATTAGTAGATACATAATAGAAGTGTGGAAATCCCATCTGCCACATAACGCAAACTTACCCAAAGTGAGTTGGTGAAGATTGCAGCCACTGAAACAAATGCTCGGACTTCCATCTGAAATTTCTACATTTATTCCTTTCTGTCCAGCAAATGACAGTGTAAGGCCCTTGGTTTATAAGCAGTTCAGATACCAGAAAAATTCAATCTGCATCCCAAGGAAAATGATTTCTGATCTAACCCCGAAAAGAACATCCTGCTTGTTTGTTTGTAAAATTAAAAATTTAATTAAAAAAAACCCCAAACATCTACAATCTTTCACAACCTGTGAGAGGACTGCTTCTCCTGGTACTCCCCTGAAGAACGTTACACTCTGGAGAGAAGAACCTTCTGATGATCCCTGGACCGAAAGATGTCTGGCTGTCCTCAACTAGAGCTAGAGCCTTTTCAGCCCTAGCACCGGCCGGTGGAACTCTCTGCCTAATAACATCTGGGGCCTGCAGGACTTAATGCAGTTCCGCAGGGCCTGTAAGTAGGAGATGTTCCACCAGGTTAAGGACAGCAACATTACCAACAAGCTTGGCCTCCTCCATCTCCCCTCTCCTCTATGGGGAGATGATATAAAGCATCCCTAAAACACCACTGAGTTTGGCTTCTTCCATCAGTCCTCTCCCTCATGGGAAAGGACATAAGATGTCCTTAATGCCATTTTGTTATAACTGAGTTTTATTGTTAAATCATTTTAACACTTTTAATTCAATTTACAGTGATATATAAATGTATTTATTTATTATTTTCCATTTATATCCCGCCTTGCTGAAAATCAGCTCAAGGCGGCTAACAACATTCAATCAATAAAACAATGCATTAAAATACACTAAAATATACCTTCTACCTAGTATCCTAAAACTAACAATGCTAGATAACTGAACAAACTGATGGCGGACTCAATTTACCTTCTCCTCACCAGCAGCAATATCCACATGATATTCATCAGACCATAGCATGTTTCGATAGTAAATTTGATCAGTGGCGGCTCCTAATCGAAGGCCTGGTGGAAGAGCTCCGTTTTACAGGCCCTGAGGAATTAATTGATATGATATTCACCGCCCTGAACCCTGTCCGCAGGGGAGGGAGGTCTAAAAATCAAATAAATAAATAAATGAACAAACTACACATGCCCTTCCACTTGATTGAGAAGGCTGCAGTAGCTCACAAACTTGATGACAAATAACACATGCTGTGTGATATAATGCAATCTGCAATGGGAGAGTATAATTTTTTACTACTGTTAGTGATACTGCTTTGCTGGTAGATTCACTCTGTATAAATATCTTTATTGACCTTCACTGAACTCTAATCAGGAGTAGGATTAACAAAATAGGAAGATTCCACTGAAACATGACCTGAAATATTCAGGGGTTGCAAAAACGAATTTCATTACTTTTGCAGAACTACTTCAGAATCTTATACCACCCCCCAAAAAATTTCACACAATATCTGTTTGAATTTTTTCATTCAGATGGTCATCTCTCATGGACAGGGCTTTTTTTGTAGAAAAAGCCCAGCAGGAACTCATTAGCATAATAGGCCACACCCAACAGCAGAAACTCATTAGCATATTAGGCCACACCCTGACAGCACAGCTCCCTCCCAGGATCGGCTTCCCCAGGTGCCCCATGGCTTGCGGGGTGCATGGGAAACCCGAGGGAAGGAAGGAAGTTTCTGGATCGGCTTTCCCAGGTGCCCCACAGCTGCGGGGCACCTGGGGAACCCAAGAAGGGGAGGCAGTTTAAACTGCCTTCCCTCCCTGGATTGGCTGGGCTTCCCCAGGCACCTTGTGGCTTGTGAGGCACCTGGGGAACCTGAGGGGGGGAGGCTGTAGGTGTGGCCAACTCGGAAGCCAGATGGAACTCTGTTCCTGTGCGCTCCTGCCCCAAAATAGCCCTGCTCATGGATATGGTGCTACTCTTTCCAAGGTAATGCAATTGATTACCATGACCAGCCCAGGGGCTAAGAAATGATAGCTTATAATCAGCCAAACTCAGCTGATGACTTTGAGAAATCACCCCATGGTTGTGCATGTGTGGGAACGTAATAATAATACTTTCCTTCAGTTACATTCACTGGTAATATAATGCAATTTCAATTAAATGGCACTTCCACTATGACACCAGAATTTACACAAATGACATTCTGCAAGTTCAGAATGTTAGCTACTAACAAAATATGACAATGAGCCACAGTCTACTGTGGCTCCAAAACTAAAATCTTGGGTGTCTCAGATCATGGGTTGGCTTAGTTTAATGTCATTATTTGACTCAAAGAGGAATTAAATCCAACAGTCAAAACAACTCATACATTTCAAAGCAAGTTTAGTACATATTTATATTACAGTACAGGTGGCCATATTTCAATTTTTTACATCTGGTGTTGCTTAGATTTCTTATTCCTTATGCATCCAGTACTAATAAATCACTGATTTGGGAGTTACCTCAATATGCTCTTTTGCAATGACATAAGTCTTCACATTCAGAGCATGCAGCCATTAAATTCTTCCCTCCAAATGATCCAAAACAGCAAGAATAATGCCAGTACTGTCTTTAATAAAATCTATCAGCCACATTTTTCACCTATCATTTAGCACTGATAAGTACAAATATTTACTTGCCAGTAAACTTCACTAAGGGAGAATCTAATCTATTACTGCAATTAAACCCAGACAAACCTTTATGGTACCAGCTAGCATAGAACAGAGACTGTAAAGTCAGTATCAACAACTCATAATGGGAAAGGATTTGGATCCAAATCTCTCCAAATATAACTTCTCACATATAAAATCATGACGCGGTGGTATACCACTCCTTCTTGGCTGCATCGTGCCAATGCTCAAATCTCTCCAAAATGCTGGAAAGGTTGTGGAGAGATAGGGTCTACATTACACTACTGGTGGGAATGCCTGTTGGTTGCTCAGTTCTAGGAAAAGTTTTTCATCATATTTACCTAATAACTGGCTATCAGATTTCCAATAAACCTGAACTAGTTTTAACTGACTTGTGTGAAGCCCCGTCGATCCCTAAAATTGTAATGTAATTTTATTGTAACGAGTCTCTGATACTGTTTGTTGTGATCCGCCCTGAGCCCACTTTGGGGAGGGCGGAATAAAAATCCGATAGATAGATAGATAAATAAATAAATAAATAAACTCAGCAAGATTTCATAATGACATTTCTTATAGCTACTAAATGGGTATTAGCTGTGAACTGGAAAGAAACTACAGCACCTACAATTGATGATTGGTATCTTAAGGTTTGGGAAATACTTCGGATGGACAAAATAGTGGATTCCATATCTCGTACCAATGCAAGTTTTAGAATACGCTATGGAAAATTCTACCTCCCAAAACAGTCCTACTAATTATCTATATTATGAGGTCATGATGTCTCTGTAACTCTACATCTACAGATATGAGTTTCCTTAAGTTTGTACATCTTTTGTTAAAGGTTATTCCCTCCTAATATTGACCATTCTATGTTAATCCTGTGAAAATTTAAACATAGAAATTGTTACTTATGACTTGCTTTCACTGCTGAATTGTATTTTGTTGTCTTTTTACTGTGTAATGTTTATCACTTTAAAACAATATAATGTTAATTTAAAAAAAAACCTAAGGGAGAACTTCCATTTGAAGTTATTTTAGAATTGTATCCAATGTAACTCTTATCCCTGTATATCTTTCAATGAAGACAGAAGAAATAGGTTGCTGAAATGGTCTTTTGTTCAATGCTGTCAACCTATAAACTAGCCATTTAAAATTGTTCCTATAGATCAGGGGTCCCCAATGTTACTGAGCAGGTAGGCATTATTGGAATTTTGAATACAGGCATACAGTACCTTCACAAAATAGCTGCTATGGCGATGGGGGGGTCAACCACCAAATTTTGGGAGGTTCCAAGCCAAGTGTCCTCCTTTGATGGAGGCAGCTGTTATGACAATTTTGCCCTGCCTCATAGGGGTTCTCTTTATCTTGTTTTTCACTGAGCAACTCCTTTTTCCTTTTTCTTCTTTATTTTTCTCTGACCCTCCCACCCAGTCGTTTGAACGTATATTGATAGATGCTGACACAGCCTAGGGAACTGAGGGGAGAGATGAAAATCCTTCTTTTTGTCCTGGTATGATAACGGCACACGAGTGGCTGATGGTTAATCAAAAATAACAAACAGTTTTATTTCACTTTGAGGGGAAATGGTCAGGCAGATATCTGGTTTAGGACCTATGGGGTTAACAGGCGGCAGTGATGAGCATCGGCATCAAGTGCCTTAACCCGGTGTTTGTTCATCCTGCAGCGCCAGTTCTGCTTACCAAAAGTGCCCCATTAGGCAGCCCACTTTTCACACCCAGCCCCATGTCAGGGGGCCAGACTTCTTACCCATTTAAAGTTTGAGAACAGGTTGAGATCGTTTTTGCACCAAGACCTCTAATCATTCACTTTACCGGATAAAACTGCAGAGGGGCCAGGGTTTTCTCACAGCCACGAGCCCAGCTATCCTGAGGGAAACTTCAGAGGAAACCAGCTAGTAGATGGTTTGATTAGTCTTTTGCCCCTATACCCAGGTCGGATGATCAATTTGCACATCAGGACCACTATGGACCTCCATCAGAGTTTCCTCTGGCTTTGCCCTGCCCAGGCAGAGGTCACCATCTTTCAGGTCCTAGCACATGCAGTCCTGCTCCATCTCCCCAATGGAATGGGCAAGACAAGCTGGTGATGTGCCCTCCACTCGGCAGCCTCAAGATCCCACTTCAGCCAGCGCATGCCAACCCTTACCCTCATTGCACCATGGGGCTTTCACTTCAGCCTCCAACTCGGAGTGTCACAAACAAGTAACTGTTTCTGTTATTCAGACAGGTCTTTAAGAAGAGAAGAGGAGATTGGATTTATACCCCGCCCTTCACTGCCCAAAGGCATCTCAGAGCAGTTTACAAACTCCTTTCCCTTCCCCTCCCCACAACAGACGCCCTGTGAGGTAGGTGGGGCTGAGAGAGCTTCTGACAGAAACTGTCCTTGAGAGAACAGCTGTGCCAGAGCTTGTGACTGACCCAAGGTCACATCAGCAGGTGCAAGTGGAGGAGTGGGGAATCAAACCCGGTTCCCCCAGATTAGACTCTGCGCACTTAACCACTACACCAAACTGGCTCTCAACAAGATCAGCCTCCTGCTATAGTGGGGAGGCCTGACAGCCCTAGCCTCACCTGGTCTATCAGAGCCATGCCCATGGCAACTGACAGCCCTAGCCTCACCTGGTCTATCAGAGCCATGCCCATGGCAACTGACAGCCCTAGCCTCACCTGGTCTATCAGAGCCATGCCCATGGCAACTAGTGGCAGAGCATACCACACTAGAAATGACTTCTTAGTAGAAATGCAATTGTTAGACTAATAGGTTTTACTAGTTAAGTGTCTATTTCATACAGTTCATACAGTTCATAGAAGGAGCTCACAGACATTAATTTTTGAACCATTTTTGGCACCTTACAACTTCTAGTCTTGTAAAACATGAACAATTTTGTCTGCATAAGAATGTTATCAGTGTGTCAGTGTCAGTTTGAGGCACATGCAGCTTTCAGTATTACATGAACTAAAAACATCTGAGGGTTTATACTTACACATTTTTCAGGAAACAAGATCAGACACTTGCAAGCCTTTGGCTTCAAGCAATATGGATGTCTTCCCACCTAGGTTATACATTTACTCTGGGAAACATCACCTTTTACCACCACTTAAACCACAAACTATAGTTATTGCTGGGAAATTATAATTCTCCTTCCTGTAAATGCAACCAATGCTGCAGAGAAAGAGAAGTGAGTCAATGTGGTGTAACTGGCCAGAGTCCTAGACTTAGACTAGAAGATCTAGAATCAACTTCCCATATAGCCATGAATATCACTATGTGTTCTTACTCAAGTTACACTCTCTCTAACATATCTCACATGGTTGTTATTATAGAATCATAGAATGTTAGAGTTGGAAGGGACTTTACAGGTCATCTAGTCCAACTCCCTGCAGGAGCGTAGCTGAAAGATAGCCCTACAACATACCCAAAAGATGGTCGTCTAGCTTCCGCTTAAAAATGTCCAGCAAAGGAGCATCCACCACCTCCTGAGGCAGTCTGTTCCACTGCTCAACTACTCTTACAGTTAGGAAGTTTCACCTGATATTTAGCCGGTAACAACTCCCTTATAATTTCCACCCATTAGATCTAGTTTTGCAATCCAGAGCAAGAGAGATTAGATCTGCTCCATCTTCTATATGACAGCCCTTCAAATATTTGAAGACTGCAACCATGTCCCCTCTAAGCCTTCTCTTTCCCAGGCTAAACATACCCAACTCTTCTAGCCTTTCCTTGTAAGACTTGGATTCCAACCCTCTCACCATCCTGGTTGCCCTCTTCTGGACACGCTCGAGCTTGTCAACATCCTTCCTAAAAAGTGGTGCCCAGAACTCCACACAGTACTCCAGGTTTAAATTAGGATTAGGATTAAATTAGATGACCCCATACATGCCACCCTCACCCCTTTTTGGAGAGTTATGGGAAGAGGCTGTGGCTCAGTGGCAATGCATCTACTTGTTATGCAGAAGATCCTAGGTTCAATCCCTAGCATTTCCAGTTAAAGAGATTAGGTAGTAAGTGATGTGAAAAACTTCTGCCTAAGACTCTGGAGTGCTGCTGCCAATCTCAGTAGACAATACTGACCCTGATGGAGCAAGGGACAGATTTAGTAAAAGGCAACTGAATGTAAGCTAGGGTACAAATGGGATAAGGTAAGAAATCTTGATGTGTAACATCGTGACTGATAATACAATTCATGTTGCTTCCATTCCTTGTGTGCCACAATTTAGAACTGGTTATCAAGAGCTACAGTCTTTGCCTAATTCTTTAAGTTCTAGATATGTTTTAGATAAGTACACATATAATTTGGTTTTTTTTTAAAAAACTGCTTATGCAGCAATGTCCTGCTAATTCAAAAATATTGAATTTTCTTTTGAAGGACAAAAGAAAAAATTCCTGCACTATACTAGAAAGTTCCCATTTTCTAATGGGGGCTATAACATTTCCCCGCTTCCTTTTTCTTTAGCCGGGCAGTCCCTTTTCTTCTTCATTTTTATCTGTCCCATCCTTTTGTTTAAATGATCCCTGACCCAGAGGACGTCCATTTAGCCTCAACCAAGGCCAGGGCATTTTCAGCCCTGGCTCCAACCTGGTGGAATGAGCTCACAATAGAGATCTGGGCCATCCAGGACCTTTTACAGTTCTGCAGGTCCTCTAAAACAGAGCTATTTTTCCAGGCTTTTGAGTGAGGCAGTGGGCATCAAACACTATCTGGCCCCTCCCTCCTGTTACCATCCTGTCATCATCTGTCATAAGGTCTTCAGTTTTCAAGGACTCTGAACAACAGGTCCACCTTGGTTTAGCTGAGGTTAGGGTACCTTCCAACTGGAATCCCTTATGGGATTTAGCCCTCTCCACTTTTAACTGAATAATACCAGGACACCATAGAAACAGCTTGAAGTAGTTGAATGCCATCATTTTAGGGTTTAAGATTTTATAGTTTAAAATCTGATCTTTATTGTTCTATAACCAATGTTGTAACTCGCCCTGAGCCTGTTCGCAGGAAGGGTGGGATAGAAATTGAACCAAATTCAATTTGGTGACCCGGCCTAGGGAACTAAGGAACCAACAAAAATCCTTTGTATATGTTTGATAATGGCACATGAGCGGCTGATGTTAATTCATAGGAAATAAACTGCTTGTGTTTGTTGTGGAGAAAATCGGAAGTTACTTCTTTATATTTTCTTTTTTTCTTATTCTTCTTGCTTTACTTTTTGGTTCTGTTATCTCTTTTCTCTTAATATTTTCTGGTTCTTTTTTAGCTCCTTGTTTTAAAATCTCCTTAATAAAATTCATTGGGGGGGAAATAATGCCTTTCTAACAAAATGTAGAACCACTAGTTTTAATCCAACACATTACTACTGTCTCAGACCGAATGGTGGACAGGAATTAATTTTTTATGAAATGCCATGATAACATCATTCTGTTGCAAGTAATACCTGTCCTGCTATTTATTCCTTCATAGCAGGAGTCTGTATAACTTAAAGTTTTATTTAGCTTTATTTATTTATAAAACTAAAAGTTTATTTATGGATTTTTTAAAACAACCTTTCCCAATTCAACATTACAAAGCCTTTGACATGGAATTGTTTAAATACTTTTATGAAAAGTTGAAACTTTTCTTGTATTTTGCTACTTCACACAGCTGGCTAAACTCTGCATATTATTTTCAGCAGAATTTTCTTTGTGTCCACTGCTTTGTAACTACTGAATATCCATAGAAAGCCCATGGCATGTCTTGGATATATTTGCTTTACCAAACCACTTCTACACTTGCTGTTCTTTCTTTTTCTCCTTTAAAAAGCATTTGTACAAACTGATGTGGAGTATAACTATACAGTCAGAGCACAAACACTAACTGGGGATGGCAACATATATCAGAATGTACTTTGCTGTTCAGATTAGTGCAGTATTGCCAGACCTCACACATTCAAACATGCAAGCCAATGTGCATCAAGGCTTGGTTTTGCCCCTTACCTACCTAGCTGATGCACACTAATTTTTCTTCCTGAAAGCAGACTGAACAGATTGGACACAATGACTTGGATCCTAATGTGCCATTCTGTGTATACAGCAGCAGCTCTTGTAACAAACAATTTCCCCCTCTTTGGAGGAAGAGAGAGAGGTTTTTTCTGATCTAGGGCTGTACGAGTCCACATTCCAGCTCCAATGTGGATGTGACCAGATATTTCCATTACAGTGCTAGTATGGGACAGTGCTAGTACAGTGCTAGTATGGGACAGAACTGAATTTAAATTCCTGTCTTGCTCTAAGGCTCTGAGACATATTCAGGTAGTGAAGTTGTTGTTGTTCAGTCGCACAGTTGAGTCCGACTCTTTGCAACCCCATGGACCACATCATGGCCCTCCTGTCTTCCGTCGTGCTCTGGAGTTTGCTTAATTTCATGTTTGTTGCCTCGATAACACTGGCTAACCATCTCATCCTTTGCCGTCCCCTTCTTCTTTGACCTTCTTTGACTCTCTCTCATGGATCACTGCCTTGACGTGGCGAAGGAGCTTGCATGGTTCGATAAGGCTGTGGGCTATGCCGTGGAGGGCCACCCAGGATGGACAGGCCACAGCAAAGAACTCAGACAAAGTGTGATCCACTGGAGAAAGAAATGGCAACCCACTCCAGTATCTTTGCCAAGAAAACCCCATGGACAGTAACAAAAGATAGCGAAGGGCAGGGTATAAATCCAATCTCTTCTACTTCTTCTTCTACTACTACTGCAAGAACAGAAATGTCAACAGGATAAAAAGATAACAGCCCCTACACCTCCTTTCCAACACTGGTCTCAAACCCACAACACATGAGGCGCTGCCATGGCTTTCAGTCCTGACCTGTTTTTCACATCTGTAGCACACCCTGTTTGCACGGTACATTTTCAGACTCTTTTCTGTAACCAAGAAGAAAGGGTTGATGCTCAGTTCTTTAGTGTTAGGAGCCAAACTTCTCAGTAAATAAACACAAGGGTGGAATACTTCAGCTACATTTATGCAGGTCATAGCATATATAAAACCCTGGATAAACTATCTATAGCAATGATATTGAACAACCAACTGTACACACATTCAGCATTTAATTTGATTCATACAGCCATGGCCAATGTAATTCCACAACTTACTTCGAACCCAAACTATGATTTTAGGACTGCCAGTTGGCTTGAAGAAAAAAACATCCTGACTCTTGAACAGAGACATAATGTATAGAAATTGACAACTGAAGGTTTTCATGGCATGAAGGTAAACAACAACCTTGTAAATACCATCTCAAGAAGCCTCTGTTAAAGGGACCAGACATTTTCCCCAAGACATTTAACAACCTTGTAACACAGTGGGCTGTTTCAAACATGAAATATTACCTGGTCTGATGCAGAATATATCCTGTGCACAATATCTAAATCCGCACATCGGGGGCACCTGGGGGGCAGGTAGATTTTCCTGTGCACGTGGGGCAGTCCCCACGTGTGCAGAAAAATCTAAAAAGTTTAAAAAATTATACGGGGATCTTTAAATCCCACAAAAAGTAAAAGAGCCCTCCCTGCGCATGCGCAGGGAACGCTCTACAAACTGGTCGTTGAGGGTGGGAGAAGGCTTGGCGGGCCAGCTGGCCTCGCCGCTGCCACTGGGGAGGGAGGAAGGGGGAGGCTTGGCGGGCCGGCCTCCCCCCGCCGCCGTTGTCGTCCTGCTGCTTGGGAGGGAGGAGGAGGCTTGGCGGGCCGGCCGGCCGCCCCCCCCTCCCAGCCGCCCCCCCTCCCGGCCGCCCTCTGGCTCCGCCGGCCGAGTACGAGCAGGCTGCCTCCCGGGCTGACGGACGAGGGCAAGGCCGGGAAGCCGCAATGGCCTCGCCCGCCCGCCACCACGACGGGCGTCTCCTGGCTCCGTCACGGGCGCCAAAGTAGGGTTGCCGGCGGGGCTGGGGGGGGCTTCCTCACCCAGCTACAGGACTCCGGGGGGGGTCTTGGGGCGAGGGAGCCAAAGTGGGGGGACGCCGCGGTCATCACAGAGAGGGAGGGGAGGCTTGGCATGCCGGCCGGCCTCCCCCCTGCCGCCACCGCCTTGCTGCTTGGGAGGGAGGGGGAGGCTTGGCGGCCGGCCAGCCTCGCCGCCCCTCCGCTGCTGCTGGGGAGGGGGAATCTTGGCGGGCCTTCTCGCTGCCGCCGCTGCTGCGGAGGGGGGGAGGGAGGGGGAAGCTTGGCGGCTGGAATACTACCTCCCCCCACGAGTATCGCGGGTCCCGCCTCTTGTCTATATACTAACATTGAAGTCAAATAAATCTGAGGATACTTTAATACAGACTGGAGTGGTGAATGGACAAGACAAGACAGGTCTTTCTACAAACCTGCAAAATGCCCTAGGTTGCAGAAAACTGTGAAATCTAAAAGACATACATTGGGGGGATTAAAAAAACCCCAAATGATAAAAGGAGTGCCATAGCTTTAACAGGTTCTCTCAGTGGCTGTTGCTAGGCAACCACAGCATTCCAAGCTTGGAGTTTCTGTCAGTAAAAGACAGAGGAAAGGAGAAGGGCCATTTCCAGGGCTGTTTTGAGGGAAGACTCTCAGTGGCCAGCTCCAGGCTGAAAAATTCCTAGAGATTTTGGGGTGGAGTCTGGTGAGGACAGGGTTTGGGGAGAGGAGAGGCCTCTGCCATATATAATGCCATAGCCCCCCTCCAAAGCAGCCATTTTCTCCAGGGGGACATATCTCTGTCGTCTGGATTTCAGTTGCAACTGTGGGAAAGCTCCAGGTCCCACCTGGACACTGGCAACCCTAGGCCCAGCAGCAGCCTCTGGGTGACATGATATCACCTAACTTGCATGCCTCACCTAGACCTGGCTGCTTGCTACTGATCAACAGCAGACACCCTATGAAAGCCAGTGTGATGTAGTGGTTAGAGCTTCAGAGTAGAGTCTGGGAGACCCAGGTTCAAATCTACATCTTGCTATAGAAGCTCACTGGGTGATTTTGGACCAGTCACATACTTGCAGCCTAACCTACTTTACAGGGCTGTTGTGCGGACAAAAAGGAGGAAAACAGAATAATGTAAGCTGCTTTGGTCCCCACTAGAGAATGGTGGGGTATAAATGATGTAAATAAATAATAAATAGAGTTGAATATGACAGGCAAATTAAAAAGTAGATTGGAGAATGGCTAGCAATTGAGCTTGGCCCAGTGGCCAGCATCATACAACTGGGGCCACAGCTTTCCTAGATAGAGGATGCCAGGGGTGGAAGGGGAGAGGGAAAGCTAACAGAGGAGCAGATAAAGGTAGGCTGTCTGTCAGGTGAAAAAGAGTGAAGGAAGCAAGAAAAAGGGAGAGGCTACAGGGGCTTTCAGGAAAGGGAAAGAGGAAATAGTGGGTGAAGGGAAAATGAGACGCTTCCCACAAATTCTTGTGTGTTCCTGATTGTTTAGCTATAATTATTACTTCTGCTTGAAGCTGCAATGCACTTCTTTTTAAACACATCTGTACATACTGTTTATGCAGTTGTAAAAAGGATGCCGCGTGTAAAGCAAACCAGATTTTATTCAGAGGAGATTCGCCTTGCCTCACTTACTGGTTGAATCTAAAATCTTTTATCAGGTGCTATTTTTAATTATTAAACATCAAAAACAAAACTAGCACGGCAGAGCTGTCTTATAGTTAACATGAAATTAGTTCCAAGTAAAACCAGTGAAGCTGTCAAAGGGCTTCCAGCAGCCCCTGAAGTTTTCCACACTTACATCCCACTAAATTTCTGAAAACACCTACAAGTAGGTACTTCAGTGCAAACCATTTCCAAGCATCAGCACAGCAAATAAGCCAGCAGCTGCTTTCAGGGCTCATCAATCAGTTGAGGACCTGCCAGTAAAACCTTGATATACTCAAGTATTCATTTTAGGAACAGCCTCTGGCACAGGAAGAGAGATTCCTGAAGAACAAGGACAGTCTTTCATTGTGTTGCAAAACCCAGGGGGGGAGGTGGAACCAGGACAATAATCAGAAGCAGCTTTCTCCTTTCAGCTTCTAAAAAGGGGGCCTGATTTGCTGAACTGACACTGCTGTTGTCCAAAAATTACAACCTTACAGGCTTCTCTCTTCTTCTTTGTTCAGGCTAAAATAAGACGGCAAGATGCCTATTACAAAGCTGAGATTTGTATAAGTTGGCTCCCTGAGCTACTTTAAAAGACAATTAGTCTGTAGAGAGTTTACTTAAGACAGTAACTTATTACAGACAAAGCTCCCATTGGGCCTTTTACCATCTTTTTCTCTTCACTTGCCCCTTTAAAGCATCGAGCCAGTGCTGTGAAATTTGAAGCTACTTACTGGTTGTGAAGATATTGTGCTACTGTTATTTTTAGATTCCCCCCCCAAATAAGAGGAGGAGATTGGATTTATACCTTCACTACTGGAAGGAGTCTCAGGGCAGCTTACAATCCCTTTCCCTTCCCACAACAGACACTCTGTGAAGTAGGTGGGGCTGAGAGAGCTTTTTCAAGAACTTCTCCTGAGAGAACAGCTCTGAAAGAACTTGTAACTGACCAAAGTTCACATCAGCAGCTGCATGTGGAGGAATGGGGATTGAAAACCGGTTCTTCCAGATTATAGTCAGCGCTCCAAACCACTACACCAAACTGGCTCTCCCTACTTTTTAAAAAAGTTATGTGGCTCTGGGTAACTTTCGACTGAATGCTAGCTTTTAGTAAGCGGTCTTCTTCCACCATTCATAACGGAGTAATGATAAAGAGAGTCTAATGCATTGCATTTAGGATCACACATAATTAGTAAGGTTCAGAGAAGAGATTTTATTTACTATAAATGGTTATTAAAAAGCATCTAACAAGTCAACTAGATATTTAAAAGTTTTATAAGCTTTCAAGCCACACAAAATGCTTCCATAAAGACTCTGAATTCCTAGTATAGCACAGTGGTGAAGACAGATGTGTGAACCAGAAAACCCCAGTTTAAATTTCTTCATTGCCCTGAATTCACTTGATAGGCTTCGGCAAGTTTCTGAATCTCAGCTTCAGTCACCCATTTGCAACCCGGGTGTGATCATGGGGATGCAACATGTCTGACTGTAGAGCTTCAGACAGACTACTATGTGTATGTAAAATGCCATCAAGTAGCAGACCAAAGCATATATAAATGCTATATAAATGCTAAATATGATTATTCTACAGTCAAAAGGTAATCTTCTCAACAATTTTGTATTTAAAATTCTGCAAGATGCCTACTTGTGTCTGAGATGGAAAGATCCTGTGTCCTTTTTGTACCTCATTTAGGCAAAAAAAGAACATGGCACAAGACGGTTTGAGAGAGAAATGGGAAGCTGGAAGACTGGAAAAGGTAAGTGATTTGTGGGTGCTTTCAAATTTCACAGAACAGGCACTTGGTTATGTGTTCTAACACAATGGCATTCAAACTGAGACATGCATTTTATACAGTATGATGGTAACACCCAACAGACCACACTAGCATTCTTTGGGAGCACTCTCCTAGAATCTTCCAACATAAGTTGCATTGCAAAAGACTAATAGCCAGTCTATACATTAATTGCACCACAGAGACTTCTTCACTGGTGAATTTCCCACCTCTGGAAGAAGAAGAAGAAGAGGAGATTAGATTTATACCCCGCCATTCACTACCCAAGGGAGTCTCAGAGCAGTAGGTGGAGCTGAAAGAGCTCTGACAGAAACTGCTCTTTTTCAAGAACAGTTGTTTCCAGAACTACAGCTTGCCCAAGGTCATCCAGCAGGTGCAAGTGGAAGAGTAGGGAATCAAACCCGGTTCTCCCAGATTAGAGTCTGCACACTTAACCACTACACCAAACTGGCTCTCTGCACCTCTGGACCTCACTGCATGAGTTTCTACCATCAGTCTACATTGGTGATTGTTGTGGAGCAACCCTGTCCTGCCAGCCCACCAGTGACCAACTGTACTGGGGTGTCACCAGGGGTGTCAGAGGCAGAACCTTTTTGGGATGGACTCAAAGACAGAATAGCTATTAGCACTGTCAAAACCACAGCAATTGCTAAAACTCTTTGCAGAGGAGAAATCTGAGAGTGGTGAATTAGGGGGGGTGGGGAAACACCCAGCCCCTCCACATCCCGACTCCTTGGGGCTGCTCCCGCCTTGAGTCCACACCACCCTCAGTGCTTCCAGCCCAGCACCACACTGCAGTGGCTGAGCCTCCGGCCTGCCCCAGTTTTGAGTCCCCATTTCTAGCCACAGTGTGAGAACATTTTTGTACCCTCTCCAATGACTCCTGTGTGACAGAGTGCCAGGTGTGCAACCTCCAGATGCACAGGGACTCAGACCCCCCACCACTTATCCTCTACTCTCCACAGGCACCTGCAAAGGGTGCACCCAACTTTGTTGCCACCAGAGCAAAGAGTGGCACACAGCAGAGGGAAGAAGAGGCCTACTTTGTCTCAGTAGGGAGAAGAGGGGGAAAGGGAGCCCCTTCCAAGCAAAAAGACTCACACTGGGGTGCTGTGGGTGGGAGTGGAACCTCCAGGCAGCCCACGCTCCAGGAGGTCATCACCACAGGAATGCTGGCCCTGCAAATCAAAAGGGATAGAGGGAAGGCCTAGGAGTCAATCACTCACCTTCTTGGTGAGATGGTGGCTATGGATTGCCAACCTTTGTCCTTTGGGGAAGATGTGGCCTTTTGCTGGCTGCTGTGCTACGTTGCTCCATGGTACTCCATCCCCTTGCAGAGGTCCCTGAGCCAGCAAATCTTGCCCTCCATGCACCACTCTGCATTGGAGATGGTTAAGGCCAAGCTCGCCAGAGCATGAGGGCGGACCATGCACTTCATGGCAGACATGTGGAACAGCCAGCAGCACGGCTATCTCTCCTTCACCACCCACTGTTGGCAACTGGAGGACCTCTGGACTGCCAAGGAAAGAACAGGTCCCCAGGAGGAGGGGACAGTCCTGCCACCAGGATACAAAGTGGTTCTGCTTCATGCACAGGGGATGGATGTAGACCAAATATCAAAAAACATTGCCACCACAATCCAGGCTAGGCTGAGAGAGTGGGTGGGCATGGGTGACATAGTCCATGGTGGAAGGGGGAAGACCAAACACCGGCTCATACGGGACATGCCCACCTGCTAGAACTCTACCTACCCAAAGACTGTGCATCTGGTGGAGCAGAAGAATGCACTGCAGGACATAATCTCCTCAATGTCCATCCTACACGGGGGATAGGAGCTCAGCATAAGTTCCAATGACTGGCTGACCCTCTCCAAAATGGGGCATGCCCTGAAGTCATACCAGGATACCACCAACGGTCTCTGCTCCCATACGGCCAGCCTGGGGCAAGCCATCCCCATTATCCGTGGCTGGACCGGGTGCTGGCCTCCACACTGGAGCAGGGGGCAGCTCTTCTCCTAAGAACCAGGGCCTTGGCAGAGAGGCTGTGGATGGTTGTGGCCACCTGGTTGCATCACCTCTGCAAGGAGGGGGAGTACAGAATGGGCTGCATTTGTGACCCCTGTATAAAGGGCAGCATCATTCTCCATAACATGGAGCTCCTGTAACGGAGGCCAGACCTCTGCAAAGAAGTGCAGAGACCGCAGGCCAACTAATGTAGCTAGAGGAAACAGAAGAAGCTTGGGGGAGGAGAGAGGAGGAGGAGGAGCAGCAGCCCACTACCTCAGCCCCCAAGAGCCCAGCCAGGGGGGATCCCCAGTGGTCCTCAGTGGTGAGCTGGGAGATCGGTGGCACTGAGGAGGATAGGCGTGCCCTGGTGGAGGACTTGGTGGAGGTGATAATGACAGAGCACCTTGTCAAGTCCCCCCAAGCCCACTGACTCCAATCCTCCAGACTACTGGTCATGTAAGGCTGCCTTTTCTTCTGCTGTCCTGGGCTGATGAGGTCACTTCAACTTATGCATTTATCTTCACTTTCAAGTTGTCCCTCTAAAGCAATTATCTTGTACAGTTTGTCCTTCATCCACATGAAAGAATAAATACAGATCTGAAATGGCAGGATTTTTACCAATTTCCTTTGAGAATAAGAATATAGGATCTTTAAAATATTAATCTGATATCCTGCCTAGTAGTATTTGTTCTTTCTGATAAGATAAATTCCAGCGTGGAAGAGCTCTTTGAAGAAAATCTCCTGTCTAGCCATTTTTAACATTTTTTAAACCCAAGTCTAGCTTCATACTTATATTGCATGATTAAGCCAAATATCAGAAGCAACCCATCATCACATCTGTAGTTTAGTTTTCCTATAACTGAAAGCTCAAGTATAGTTCAGAAGTCATCATATGAGTTATGCCTCAGGAAATGTTGTAATTCAAGTTACAAGACACTGTGCTCAAGTACATTGTATGAAATACTCATATGGAAGAATTCTGGGTTCAAAATCCCATCTCACATACTGAGCAGTTTGGAGAAGCTTGTTTCTCAGCCTCAACTCCCACTCTATAAGATGGGAGCACTGAAATTCTCACAAAGCATTTGGGAAATCTGTGCTATGTACAATCATAAGGACATTTCTGGGGATGCAAGTTCCACTAATATCAAGGAGACTAGGATCCCTAACCACAACCCAGGGAAGATTCTACCAGGTTAGTATGCTAAACATCTAATTCAGTTCTTAGGTTATGCTTTATACAGACTGTAACATGAGGTAAACAAAGTTATTCTTAAGTACTTACAATTGGTAGACGGGTTGCTTAACACCATTTAAAGTGAAATTTAACATAATTTAACATTTCTGTTGCTATTAAGGCTCCAATCCTATGCATACAATAGGAGTGGGTCTTTTCTTCAGAGCAACAGTGGATAAATTTTAGCTGCTGACCAAAAATAGATGAAAGGTACGGTTACGTTGGGAAATGAAGATAAAATTTAGAACATGCAACGTTCACCTCCAGACTGGACTACTGTAACTCACTCCACGTGGGCCTACCCTTGAAGCTGACCCAGGAACTCCAACTGGTACAAAATGCGGCTGCGCAGATCCTTACAGGGACTCTGCATACAGCACATATCCATCCTGTGCTGCATGAGCTGTACTGGCTTCCAGTTCAAGGTCTTGGTGTTGACCTTCAAGGCCTTTAACGGTGTGGGACCTACGTATCTTCAGGATATATACCTTCAGGAGGTATACCCTCAGGAGAGCACTGTGCTCAGTAGATAAAAATATGTTGGTGGTCCCCAGCCCAAGCGATATCCAGCTGTCCTCAACCAGAGCCATGGCATTTTCCACCCTGGTTCACACCTGGTGGAACTCTCTGCCAAATAACATCCTTGCCCTATGGGACTTGATGCAGTTCCACAGGGCCTGTAGGACAGAGATGTTCCGTGAGACATTTGGTTGAGGACAGCAACGATTCCATCTTCTTGGCACTCCCACCTCCTGCCTCCTCGTGAGGCAGTGGCACCATTAGAATTTTTAGCACCACCTGTTAGGCTACTTGCTGTTTTTAGTGGTTCTTCATTAGCTTTTAATGTATTATACAATACCGTTGTACATCACCCTGAGCCCTGTCCTTCAGGGGACTCCGGCTTAAAATAAAATTTAATAAATAAACCTTGACCAATCTGTTTGCTTAAGCTCTATCTTATTCCAGATTCTTCAAAATTTACAGCAGCAGAAACAGACTTTCTGCTTAAGACAACTGGTGGCAAACTTCACTTTTATAGTATGCAAGACTAAGAATTAATCAGCCTCAGAAGAGCAACTCCCTGTATTTCTGCACAATTCAGTGATCTGGGAATTCATCTGACTGGAAGGAGGCAAAGCCAGGGCACTAGCACATCCAGAGATACAACGGGTGATACCCTTGGAGGTCAGGCTATTCAGATCCATTTGTGTGTAATGGGTGATTGAATGAAACTTGTATTTAACATGGAGACAATGATGTTCCAAAGCAAAGGCTGACAGGATGTAGGTTAAGTATAAAGCAGAAAGAGGCTATAGGTAGCTGCAGTGGTCCATGGCAAAATCCAAAAACTAAAGTCATTCAATACCTTTAATTAAGACCAACCAAAAAGACACAGAACAATGTGCAAGCTGTTAAGGTTTAATTAATACAGTGACTACCATGGTCTTATTTATTCATTTGGAAAATGTTTGTGCCACTTCTCCAAGGAAACTGCTTGAAGCAGCTTAAATATAAAACATGATAAAAACATAAAACATCATAAATATTTTTTAAAAACCCAATATTCAAAAACACAGCCAGAGCATAAAACAACACAAAAACATGGAGCAGTTTAAAGAGGGTCTTGCATATTTCTCAGGCCCCTAATAGACTATAAAACTATGGGTTTAAAAAACAACAACACCTTAATTAAAAGCCTTGATAAACAGAAATGTTTTCACTTTGCAAGTAAAGGAAAGCAATGTAGGCTCCAGGAAAGCTATTCCAAAGGGAAGGTATCACCAAAAGCCCTGTCTCTGGCTGCCATCTGCCTCATCCCTGAAGGGAGAGGCTGTAACCAATAGTTTCAAGTTCTGCTGTCCAGGAAGCTCAACCAATCACTTTTAAATGGTGGGCTGGAATGTTGAAAAGAAAAAGAAAAGTTAGAGTTTAACTACTGACCAATTGACATTGTTGGAGGTGGTTGGATTTTGATGGAAGAAGGATTAGGAGGTCTGCTAGTTAGGCTGGGTAGTCTCTTGGGGACTTTAGGTAGTTTGAAGATAGGTAGGGTTTGGGTTCTCTTTCTGTCAGAAACAGTCAAAAGTAAAAGCCTTTGTGTTTAAGGGTGCCAGGTCCTACCTGGCTGCCAGTGGGGGGCTCCAGGGTCCGGCCTGGGATCTTCTGGCACGTGCACCACAATGACATCACCCAGAAGTGAAGTCATCACATCACCAAAATCAGAGGTGACGCTCTAGTTTTTGGGCAAAACTCTATGGTTTGAGCCCAATTTTATCATAGAGTTTTGCCCAAAAACTAGAGCATCGCCCCCCTGACTTTGACAACTTGATTATATCACTTACAGGTGATGTCATTACATTGTGTTCATGGGCATTTGCGGATGGGGTTTTCCAGCTGGCCGGTAGCATAAAGGGCCCCCAAAAAGCAGGGAAACCCCCACCCGGAATGGGGGCCTGGCAACCCTATTGGTGTTTCATGTCATAAACCTGGATCAGTCAAACAAAAACACTGCTTTTTAACTATTAATACTTTTTTAGGCCCCAGCTCTCCAGAAACTTTTACTCTAATACCAAGAGAGCTGGAGAAAAGGAAAACAAAGAGAAAACCCAAACAAACATACCACTAAAATAAACTAGTTTCTTAGCAGTTTTCATCAAGCCTCGTGTGTGGCTCCTTCAAGCCTATAATCCCCTGATAATAGGCCAAGTAACTTCTAGGTGGCACCCTGACTCCAAGCATTCCCCTTACTGTAGATTGGAGACTAAGTGGTCCCAAAAGCCTAAATGATAAAAATAAAAGTATAGGGAAAAATCAAAGTACGTTTGAAGGGTGTGAAATTTAAATCCTTAGTTTCTAGGGTATCATCACAGGGGCACAGAGAGAAGGGCTTGTGAGAAGAATGTTAGATGGCAGACAAGACAGTATAGGAATAGGCAGTCTCAAGCCATTTAGAGTCTTAAAAGTAAGAACTGAATTGTGCCTGGAAACGTGGGCAGGCCAGTGCAGCCCTTTCAGAACTGGGGTGGTATGATCCCTGTATCTCACCCCTGAAAATAGCCTGGTCGCTACCCTTTGAGCTAACTGAAGCTTCTGAATCATTTTCAAAGGCAGCTCCAAAGCCCCTCCGGTCTTAGCCTTCAAAGAGATCTGTGTGTCCCATCTGGTGTTACAAAGGCATTTGATATCATTTCTAATCAAGTGCTTCCTTTTTTTATTTGTTCCTTCTTACCAGAAGGCCAAGAATGCAATATAACACCAGCACTATTTCAAATCGGTATACTGACTCAGAATTTTACACAGAATGCCGACAAAAGGTGCCTTAAAATCATGGCCTGAGATATATCCCCCCGACACACTTTTGTAACATGCAGCTCAATGAAGGGTTGTAGAGAACTCAAAAACTTGTACGCTTTTAAAATTCTGTTTGATTCCAATAAAAAGTTTATGTGGCTTTTGTTTCTAAAGTCTAAAGCAGTAAATCAGGCAGAGATGCAGGAGGCATCCTCTTCTGAGGATTGGTACTTTAAACTCGCATGGCCATTTCATTCCTTCCTTGCAGCACAACATATACTCCAGGAGACAACTTTGAGAGTCAGTATTTCATTCCGTGTAGCCGGCTATAAAAAATGCAGTTTGTCTGAAAAGCAAGATTATTTGATTATCGGTGGGAAGGATTTAATCTAATTCCGGGGGGAAAATAATCTTATAATCCAGACCTTATGAGATGCTGTTCTTAGAAATGCTGTTCTTCAGATTGTCTCTCTGCTTGTAGAGCAGAGACATCTGCTGCAAATAAACATGTTCTGCTTTTAATTAACCATAGAATCTGCCAAAATGCAGGCCAGATCAATAAAATACCTGCAACTCAAGTTTCTATCTGTCAAATATAGCACATTCAAATAGTCTTCGGACAGTTTTTAAAAGTTCTGATTTATGAGGGGGGTTTATACTTTGCAAGAGCAGTTTCTCTGAACAGTTTGTGTGGAACATAGTGTTACAATTATAGATAAGGTATAATTACACAACATCATGAAATAAACATTCCAAAAACTAATTTATGATTCTATAGCACTACATCATGGACTGATTCAGCTTTTCAGAGAGGGCGGGATAAAAATCTAACAAATAAATAAATAAATAATTTCACAAAGCCGTTAAAACACATTCTGGTTTAAAACTTCTAAATCATTATATCTTTTATCTCGGAGAGTTACTCAAAAAGCTTCTTCCAGGTTAGTAGGTGCCATTTGCAACACTCAAAACATCTTTTTTGTTATAAAACTCTCCTAAAGAGGAGAGAAATTTATTCTTTTCATATAAGGAAAA
Source organism: Gekko gecko (assembly GCA_029375565.1). Taxonomy (NCBI): domain Eukaryota; kingdom Metazoa; phylum Chordata; class Lepidosauria; order Squamata; family Gekkonidae; genus Gekko; species Gekko gecko. The sequence continues at coordinate 69,366,529 of JAPDNY010000003.1, read as the reverse complement.
AGTTAGGGTATATAGATGGATTAAGAAAATATGTGAGTGAGTTTTCTGTTAAAAAGGGTTAGTTTTAGTTAATATAGATGCAGTTTTTGGCATTCACCACGGTTGGAGAGTCTCCTTTTCATCTTAACAAAGTCCAAAAAAACCCCTCTGTTAATAAGGTTAGTAATGTCCTTTGGGGTTAATTATTAATCAGCTCCTTTCTGACGCTTCCCGAACAGTTATTTCTTAGGCAGTCTTTCCCTCAGGTTATACGATGGGCCCTCTTTGGCTTTCGCGTCTCCCGCTCCGGCACTTCCCTCCTCCGGGCCGCTGTCTTCTTCGCTACTCGATTCTGTCCAAGTTGCGAGTGCTGCCTCTTCCTCAGTGCTGGCGTGTCTCTTCAGAAATTCTTGTGCTTTGAAGATGGAGTCAATCTTCTCTCTTTTATCCTTATACTTAAACTCCAGCCCTTCAGGAAATCTCCATTTGTAATTAATCTGATTCCTTTGTAGAAAAGTGGTCAATCCTTTGTATTCTTTCCTTTTCATGCGGATTTCATAAGGCACATCTTTCAGTGTTCTGATAGTCTGCTCCCCAATCTTCAAGGGCACCGCTGAAACTGCACGCAGGATTTGATCTCTCGTACGCTGCTTAGTAAACTTGACAACAACTTCTGCTGGCAGATTATTTTTCTTTGTAAAGGTGGAATAGGCTCTATAAGCCAAATCCATCTCTTCTTTTAATTCTCGCTTTTCTCTGCCAGTTACGGGTGCCAAGACATCCGCTAGTGTCGATCTGCGATCCTCTTTCTCTTCTTCTTTAATGCCCTGAAAGCGGAGAGTCAGATTCGATTTCTCCATCTGCAACCTCAAAATTCTTTTTTCCTATTCATCCTGATGCATTTCTAATTTGTTGACCCTTTTCTTTATTTTTCTGGTATCTTCCGCCGAGACCAGACATTTCTGTGCGATCTCCTCCATCTTCTTTGACGTTTCTGTTAGTTGTTTCTGTTGACTGTTGAGAACACCTTGCATGTTAATTAACGTTTCACTGATTTTCTGCATTTGATCCAGCAGAGGGTGCAGTAGCTCGCTTTTCTGTTGATTGACAGCAGGCTCTGAAGGGGGGTTTCCCGGACCGGAAGTCCCTCTTCCCTTCTTTTCCGGCTTGAGTGGGACCTTTTTCATTGCCGACATTTTCCCTGTTTGTTTACTTTTTCCGAGTTTGCGTCGCGTCCCTCAGGAGACTCGCTGACTTTTTGGTTTCAATGAAACCCCAAAGGTACATTCACCAGCCCTTTTTCCCTTTTGCCCCCTTAGCTTTCCTTTTATAAGTCCCGCTTTTCAATGGGAGGGGGAAGTCACCCCTCCTCCCTCCGCTTGTTTGCTTAAAGGGGGATTCGGTTTTTCGCTTTAGTTTAGACCTCCAACTCACGGTTTGATGTCAGTTCTTCTTTTTATTTTATTTCATGACGCTTTTCCTCACTCCTGGAAATCGGTGGCGTTGCTAAGTCCCATGCGGGACACACTACGCAGTGGGGCCGATTGGGGCGGGGAGAAAGCCTCAATTTCCCGGCTGTCTGCCGGCAAAGAGGCTACTCCCCAAAGCGCCCCCGGTTCGGAGCCTTTAACTAAGGCTCACTAAGGTCTTTCGCATAAGCGAAGACCCCCCCAACCGCGCGCGGGCTAACCTCCTCCGGGAGCGTCCCGAAAGGTGGCCGCCATTCGCTCTGCCGAAACCGAAAGTCCAACACTCAAAATATCTTGACCTCCAAACCGAAAAAAGATAACCAAAATATTTGCTTATTATTTCGAAATTTTATATCACACTGATAATCCACAGGAAATTTATATTAGACAATATCTAAAATCTTGTAAACTAAAAAATAATCTCTATTTAGAGCATTTTGAATTTTTATACCAACCTATAACAATGAAGGAATCTACAGAGACTATAAAGAAATTAAAAAACAAAGTCCCAGGCAGAGATGGTCTGCCTGCGGAATCTGATAAAAAGTTTACAACCCATTTGGTTAACCCCCTAACTGACATTTGTAATTTTATTTTATAGACAGGTAAAACGCCAGCAACTTGGTCAGAATCCAGAATTATTGTTATTTTTAAAAAGGATAAGGACCCTACCAAACCGGAATCATATCACCCGTTATCACTGTTAAATCAAGATGCGAAAATTTTTACTTCCATTCTAGCTTCTAGATTAAATAAGATAATATACTCATAAGGATCAGTCAGATTTCATTCCAGCCAGAAGTATTACAGATAATATTAGCAAAACCTTTTAATATAATTAATTTTTGTCAACAAAATCATATAGAATCCTTTATCTTGGCAACTGATATTGAAAAAGCATTTGGCCAACTGGAAGTAGTATATGTAAAATTAATTTTACCACAAATGGATTTTGGGGACTGATTTTTGTGTGCCATTGAGGCACTTTATAATAACCCAAAAGCTCATGTTAAAATTAATGGTTTAAATCTTCAGAGTTTATCCTTTCGCAAGGCACCAGACAGAGATGCCCCCTATCCCCTTTTATTTCCTTTATCTACCAAATCTCTGGCTGAAGCCATCAGACTACATTCTGATATCCATGGAATCACAATCGGCACAACAGAATTTAAAGTCAGCTTATTCATTGATGACCTAGCAGTATACCTTACTGTTCCTTTTAATTCCCTTGGAGCATTAAATAATATTATTCCACAATTTGCTCTAATCTCTAAGCTCAATGTAAATCACTTCAAAATAGAAATATACCATATCTTTGTTGACCCTTCTGCTAGTAAGAACATAAAAGACAAATTTATCTACAAATGGCTAGACAAGTCATGGAGATACTTGGGAACTGTAATTCCAAAGAACTTAAATGGTTTAGTTAAATTTACCCACAAAGTTTTACTCAAGAAAATAGACACAATGATAAGAAATTGGACTAACCAATTTCTTACATGGGCAGAAAAATTGATTTAGTTAAAAGTGTCCTACTCCCATGATTTCTTTTTATATTTCGAAATATACCCATCAAACTTACACCTAAAGATCTAAAATCCTGGCAACATATCTGTCATGAGGGACAACGATGGCACTGAGTCCCTGCCTGAGTTGGCATTGCAGCCAGCGGTGCCAGCATTGCCAGAACAAGAACCTGGTCCCTCTGACTCCTCACAAGTTGATAGCTTGCCAGTGTCTGACCCTGTAAACCCTGCACCTGGTCCTGCAGCAGCCAAGGAGGCACAGGTGCAATCGGGGAGCCCGCCTGACTCACCTCCATGGGTGGTTCAGCTAAGGGAGCAACTCTGCAGAGACTTAGCCACCTGCTGTCTAGATGCACGCTGGCAGGGAAGGCGAGCACTGAGTCCTGAGTATTAGCAGGAGCACCGCCGCCGCCACAGGAAGCCCGGCTGGAGACCTATATAACTCCCACTCAGGATTGGGCTCTCATGGAAGCAATGAGTTGCCTCTCTGCATGCCTCACATCCACCTTCGGCTCCTGTCCTCGGACCCCCACTCTGGCTCGGATTCCTGGCTTCCTGACCTCTGCTTTGGACAACCCCTCTTTGGACTCACGATTTGGCTCTCGCTCTGACTCTCCTGGCAACAACCACAGACTGGACTTGACTTCTGTCTCTCAGCCCAAGCCCAGCCCGTGACAATATCCTTGATGCTTTCAGTTTGTGTAGTGGCTAGGAGCATGGACTCTAATCTAGGAGAACTGGGTTTCATTCCCCACTCCTCCACATACAGCTGCTGGTGTGACCTTGGGTCCATCATTGCTCTCTCAGAGCTGATCTCTCATGAGCAGTCCTTGAAAGAGCTCTCTCAGCCCCACCTATCTCACAGGGTCTCTGTTGTGGAGAGGGGAAGGGAAAGGAGATTGTAAGCCACTCTGAGACTCCTGCAAGTCACTAAGGGCAGGGTATAAATCTAATCGCTTATGACATCCCTTGGTGTCCTTAACTCATACTACTTAACCTTTGGGAGGCTATTGATATACCTACGATTCATAAAGGTTTAATATCAATTATGCTAGTTGCTGCTAAAACAATAATTGCAGGACATTGGAAAGAGAAATGCCAAGGTAAAATATTGCAAGACAAATGTGAACAGTCATGACCTTGTCTAGAAACAAATACTGAAAAAAGTTGTAAGAGTCTGACTCAAAAAACAAGACAGTCAACAAGACTTACAAATAATTTTTTATATATACTACTACCAATAGATACTGCATAACAATGAACAAATTCTATCAAATCATAAGCAAATTCTTGTATAAGAATACATCAACGTCGTGTCTGGATTCTATAACAACAACGTAAAATATTGACCAGTGTAATTTAGCTAGTATTCCTTTGCCTTTTATTTTCTAGTTTTCTGTAACATCTGTACTGATGTATTCCCCATGCTTCTGTGCTCTTAGTCTGCAGCAGAATATGGTCACATGAAGACGTGAAGCTTCCTTATACTGAATCAAACAACTGATGACCCATCAAAGTCAGTACTGTCTACTGGCATGGACTTCCCAGGGCCTCAGGTGGAAGTCTTTCACGTCATACTTACCTGTCCTTTTAGCTGCAGATGAGAGTGACTGAACCAAGTCAGTGCATGCCAAGCAGATGCTCCACCACTGAGTCACAGCCCTTCTCCCTTATTCATTACGCTAGTGAATAAAAGACCTTTCTCCCTCTTACCCATGATCCTGATCACTCATTCCCACATAGATATGAAACCCCAGCAGAGTTGGAGGGTACAGGCAAAGAGAAAGGAGAATGGCAATTCCTCATGCATTTCTGCAAGTCAGATGGCCGTGAAGGTAAAACAGGGGGGCAGGTAAACTGACTGTAGGCAAATGCTACACAACACATGCAACTCCCCAGCCTCTTGGTTGCTTACAGCTTGGACTGCAGGGAGGGGGAGGGCTGAAGGATCTTTACAGTAACTGTTCTGAGGCAACATGCTAGGATATTAGAATCTTCTGGCCTAATATACCACATAGATGTTACATGTTTTGTTTTGCAGTAAGTCCTCTATGGCACTCTGGAAATAATATGTTGTGTTCATTGAATCTCTCGCTTAAAAATCACCTTCCCAGGGTTTGCAGGCTAGTCAAAAGGAAGGTGTAAGATTAGCAACTTCTTCACTAGTTTACAGTTAGGTACTGCTTACCTTTCCTTCAAATCTGGCTGTGCCTCCAAGTGGCACTCGGATATTTCTTGGAGGTAAAGTAAATGCTGGAGCTTCTGTTGGAGCAGAAGACCTTAACGAAGAGTGGTCTAGTGTTAAGGTGGCTTTGGAGATCCTAGTAGACGTCACCAGTTTCACGTCCCCCATGTCAAGGGCTTCAAAAGCAAGAGAAAAAAACAAGGAGGGAGAAATATCAGTCTCTTCTTCTATGAAAACAAATAAGATAAGGAGCAAAAATAAAAAATTATTTCTGTTGATTTCACTGGGAGAACAGAACATGAATAAGACTGGGAATAGTCTTTCAGGCATTGAAGACTTGTGTTGTACAAATTTGTGTTTTCTGACTATTGTCTGACCAAAGAAGGTTCTGAAGCATTAAAAAACACACACACCAAAACCTGTTTTACTAGATATCACAGAGATAAGTATGTGAGTATCATGAAAACCAGTGTCCATTCCATATTACTATCAATTCTTTGAAAAAGCATTCTTCTATTTCCACTTCCTATGGGACCTATCGAAATTAATAAGAGCATTCAACTTGAGGTGGATTGTGTACAACAAAATATAAAACCCACAAGACAAAGAATCATTGATCTGGAAACTTTTTAGGCAAAAAGAGAAGAGGTAATTCTGTAAGAACAAGGAGATTAAAAAAAACCACACCAAAAACGCACATGCTCTTTTGCATGTGTGGAAAAAGGCGGGGGGATAGACTGAATAGAAAAAGCTGTCAAATAGTGAACAAGAAAAACCCAGCAAGCTGGAAATGGACCATACTGTTCTTCTCTAATCAGTTAAAGTACCTCAAGAGGTACTTGCAACAGTAATAAATAACTGTAATCGTCTAGACAAAGACTGTGGTTTTTAAAATGGTCTGACTCCCATTTTATATGGTTTTCCTGGACAGCATAGACAAGAATTAACTGTACTATAAACAGTTTTACAACAGCAGTCCTCACAATGGGAAAGGAAAATGAACTGAAAGCCTAAAGTTTTGACAAGTTGTTCTCCTGTTTACTTAGTACAGACTGGTTTTTAAAAATGATACCACCAACCAAGAACCATCTGTGCAGCTGCACACAGAACAACCAATTTTTCTCTCTTATTGGTTGGCAAAATTGTATGAAATTGATAAAGCGAGTGCTTTTCTAAACAGCCCAGTGAAAAGTTCAGTAACTCCCTCATACATGTCACAAAGGGCCCTTATAAAATACACCTGTTTTCAGCTTAACCTACCTCACAGAGTTATGAAAATAAAATGGAGGAGAATGACATATACCACATTGGGCCACCCCTGGGGAAAAGGCAGGGTTTCAATGAAATAAATAAATAAATGATTCTCTCTCTGGGGTCTTATAATCTCCTTTAAATGCTAGAACCCATAATCCCCCTTAGAGGAAGAAGAAGAGATTGGATTTATACCCCGCCCTTCACTTGGAGTCTCAGAGCAGTTTACAAACTCCTTTCCCTTCCCCTCCCCACAACAGACACCCTGTGAGGTAGGCGTGGCTAAGAGACCTCTGACAGAAACTGCTCTTTCAGGAACAGGTGTGCCAGAGCCTGTGACTGACCCAAGGTCACACCAGCAGGTGCAAGTGGAGGAGTGGGGAATCAAACCCGGTTCTCCCAGATTAGAGTCCGTACACTTAACCACTACACCAAACTGGTTTGTGACTGCCTACCTATTTAACCCTTCTCCTTCTTGTTCAATACACCTCAGTGCCTCTAACAGGCATTCCTTCCAGAAGCTCTAGGCAGTCCTTTCCAATTTCAAGCCTCTGCCTCAGCCACAGTCTTCACATGGGGGCAGGAGGAAAAATCTATGGCTGCTATAGGGTTCATGCAACTTCTTAAAAAAGAAGGAAAAAAATTCTAAAAACCACCTGTCATGAAAATAAACTTCAATTTTTTTAGCAACCAGACTGACTCGGCTACTGGATATCTGCATGCCAGTAGTAAAGACCACTATTTAACAGAACATTGTTGTGCATGAACTACTTTTAGCATCTTATGGCACACTGTAGACAAAAGATGTTTTCAGGTGGTCAGTACAGTATGACTTGATACATACAAGCAGCGAGGTATTTGTGCCAATCCCTTGTTAGTTCAAATGGTGGATCAAGGGAACTAGCAAGCATATGCAAGTACAGACACAGACACCCCTACAATTTTTGCCACGTGCCTGGTTTACTAATATATCTTGTGTCCAGCAGTACAGAAAACTGATGTATAGATACAGCCAGAAAATATGTCACTCTTAACCATGGTTTGGAGACAAGGCACAGCTCTGACACTATGCCTCTCCCATCTCAGAACACATTAATTGTCTTGTCAGTATTAACATCTGCATTGGCATTAGCAATCAACAGTAACCAAGTTCCAGCCTATCAAGGATTTACAAATCAGATTCAAACTCAAGTTATGATGGGAACATAGTTAACATTAAACCTAGTCGATGCACACATAATGGTAAAACCTAGCTAAGGGAGGAAGTAGGAAATTTACCCCAGAGAGAGAGAGACAATCATTTATTTATTTATTTCATTTAATGCCTTTTCCCCTAATGGTGACCAAAGGTGGCTTACGTCATTCTCCTTTCCTCCGCTGTATCTTCATAACTCTGTGGGGTCGATGAGGCTGAAAGTATGGACTGGCCCAAGGTCACCCACCAAGCTTCTATGTCAGAGTGGGGATTTGAACCCGCACCTCCTAGGCTGAAGCCCAACACACTAACTTCTACACTACACTGACTCTAAGGATTCCACAGTGAAGACTGACAATGTTCAGTCTACATTAGATCTAAGTTTTTCTTACAGACACATACAGAAGGCCAGGCAATCAGTTCTTCGATAATACATAAGTTTGAAGTTTATCGTTATTGCTGTAGCCATAGGCCATAACATCCCAGCATATACACCACATATAACAGTGTATCCTTCACAACAAAAGAGTTAAAACTTTTTTTATATAGCAGGATAAAACTTAAAAAAAAATTAAAAATAAGATGGTAAGAAATAAATACAACAAAAATATGCATAAGAGAAAGTGGAATTACAATGGCTAAAATTCTTGCAGCATTAGCAGATACTAATTTCTTCCTTATATTTATTTTTTAAAAGATAAAAGTAGCCACTTTGAGGATAAAACATGGTTGCACTTACCTGTAACTGATGTTTATGGAGTGTCTTCTCTGCAGGAGCACATGAGACTGCCTGAGGGCAGGCCTGCTGCGGAGAAGTTTTCAACAGCTTCTAGAATTTAATAGCTAGATGCTCCCCCTCCTCTTGGCAAGAGAAGTAGCTGATTTTCCTGTTCAAATGGCCACACAACGAGGGGAGGGAGAACACCCTTCGCTCAGTCCTCTTTCTGCCACCGTGGAGAAGACCCTAGACATCAGGCCCACAGCAGGGAAGGAGGGAGGGATGTGTGACTGCACAGAAGACACTCGATGAACATCAGTTACAAGAAAGTGCAACCATGTTTTCATCATCGTGTCTTCTGTGCAGTCCCATATGGGAGATTAGCAAGCTGGTTTACTCAAGGAGAGTCCTAGAATGTAGGCCTGGATCGACTCTTCTGTCGGAACTGCTGTTTGCGAGGTTGGAAATAGGGGTTGTATGGCATACAGTAAGGTGGTGGTTGAAATGTATATCCCTTCCCCCGGAAGATTGCTGGGTGGGCTGTGGTTGAGAGGTGATACCCAAAGACTTGGCAGTCACTTTATCCTTCCTTATTTTTTCTAATATCTCAACAATCTAGTCACAGAAAAGGTTCTTGCCCTTGAAGGGCAGGTCCTCCACACGAGCTCTAGTATCTAAAGGGAGAGCTGAGACCCTTAGCCTTAGGGGATGACCTGACGAATAAAGGATGTCCTTAACTGGATCCTCTTCCTTCTGCTCAGGAGAGGTAAAAGAGATTTTAAAGGCCTTGACCATCCTCACAAGCTGCTCCCATTAAAGCCTGAATTCTTCTGTAGTGGAAACAGGGCTGGGTCTCCTACAGCATATTCCAGATATCAGGTTGCATCAAATGAGGTGGAGAGTCTGTCAATGTATCTCTACTCTCCCTGGCGTTGTTTCTGTGTTTGTGGATGTGCGTCTTTTCTGAGGGCTGCTTTTAACCTTAAGGCATGTTCTTGCTTGGCCTTAGGTGTGTAAAGAGCACAGGCCTTACATGTGGCTGGATTATGCCCTTCACCTAAGCAGATCAAGCACCAGGTGCGTTTGTCCTTGGTCGCCATTTTGGTGTCACAATCAACACATTTTTACATCCTCAGTGAAATACAAGCAAGAAAATAGTAATTAGTGAAGAAAAATAAGTAACCTCAAATTCTTCTCAGACTTCAGAGATGAGAGAGAAGCTGTTACTCATCCTTCTTCCATGGAGGCAGAAAAAGGACTGAGGTAAGGGTGCTTTCCCGTCCCCTCATCACACATCCATTTAAGTGGGAAAATCAGCCACTCCTCTTGCAAAGGGGAGGGGTGGGGGAACCTAGCTATTAAATTCTAGAAGCTGTTGGAAACTTCTCCGCAGCAGGCCTGCCCTCAGGCAGTCCCGTGTGCGACTGCACAGAAGACATGATAATGAACAAAAGGGATAGCATCAGCCAATAAAAATTAATACATTTTTAATCTGAGCTGGAAAAAGACGTCGATTCAGCAGTTTGTTTCGGAAGGACCCACAGAAGGAGCAAGGTAGAACACAGTGTACAATATCTTCCACCTGACTAAGACCACATGGGTAGAGGCGTTGTTCTGCTGGAACTTTTTGAAATTTGCCCTGTAAATACTCAGATAGCATAGTTTGCCATCTGGTAATAGATAAAGTGTGGAGCTGTGGTGGGTCAAGTGGTTAAGACGCTGAACTGCAGGCTGTGGAAGGTCAGTAATTCAGCAGTTCGAGACCCGGGTGCTGCCTGATGGAGTGAGCTCCCGTCTCTAGTTCCGGCTCCTGCCAACCTAGCAGTTCAAAAGCAAGAAATTGCAAGTAGATAAATAGGCACCACTTTGGTGGGAAGGTAACAGCGTTCTGTGCACCTTGGTGTCTAATCATGCCAGCTACATGACCATGGAAACGTCTTTGGACAGCGCTGGCTCTTCAGCTTTGAAACGCAGATGAACACCGCAACCCTAGAGTCGGATTCGACTGGCTTTCAAGCAAGGGAACCTTTACCTTTACTAATAGATAAAGTAACTATCAGGTTCTTCAGTCAGTCATTGAACACAGGGTTCCCTCATTCCATTAACATGACAGGGTACCTGACAGTAACATCTCCCAGAGGAACTGGTAGTTTTAAAAATTTCTGGAAAATGTTTCATACCATTCTATATAAAGTTGTAAGTTTTGCAACTGAGCTTTAAGTAGTATAACAATTGACAGAAAAGGTAGGGTCACTGACCGCACTGCTATTTACGATTGCCCCAGAAATGTACAAGGAAGAGCAAGCAAAGTGTCTCCCCTGCATCATCACCTAACATTGTATAATGCTAAAGTCATTGATATAAAAGTGAATAATTAACTTTGTGCAGTCCTGAAGTTAATAATAGGAACTGCTAGGCAAACATGGATTTGTGGGAGAAATTTGCTAATAAGTAGGTTAACAAAAAGGATGCTTATACCTTCACTTGAGAAATAAATTTTCCTTTCTCATTTCTCCACTAAAATGAATTTGAGATCACTGTTATATTCTGTTCCAGAGGCACTCCCTAGAAAAGGAAGAGGATCTACTTGGCTTTTTCCAGTCTTATGTTCTCATTGGTGCAATTACTTCCAAAAGTGACTGCATGAGAGCCAAATGTTAACTAGACTTTTGTGTCTTATAAAATCACAAAACCCAGAGTGGGAATATGCAATTGGTCTCCCTATCTGTCTGAATGGACGCACATGTCCCCAGAACCCTAAGACTCCACTGCATGCCTCCTGATGAGCATCAGTCTTCTGATACTTTAGTTTATTAAAGTTACACTAATACAGAAGTAGCACTACAGTAGATAACACAAGACTGGAATGGAGTCTTGCACATATCAGTACAGAAAAGCACCTGTTTTCTATTGCAGGTTCTCAATGACAGCTCCATGTTTTATGTGAAAAACTGCATTCCTTTCTCCATTAAGTGTGTGGCGGAATAGGCCTGCTCTGACTTACAGACTCTGTTCTGCCAGCCCCCTCCTTGGCTTACACCAGTTCCTGGAGGGTGGTATTCCACTTCCTTCCACTAGGGTATGTTGCCACCACTGTCCTGTTGGGGTCTTCCTGCCAAGAGGGAAGGACTCCTGACACTCCTTCTCAAACTGAGGCCCTGCCTCTGGTCCCCTGCTACCTAGCTCCCGCTTAACACAGGGACCAAATTCCTTTTGGGGGGGCTGGAGGATTGGCAACAGGTGCCTTAACTGCTTGCCTCAGGGGGGGGGAAACAAGCTAGTCTCACATATAGTTAAATACATTTACTGGGGCTTTTGTAGATTCCCAGCAAATCAATTGCTTTCACTCCTGGGAATCAATTGCTTTTGTTTGTATTCTAAGTAATAGAATATCGTCAATATTTTAAATAAATAGAATATCGCCTGTGTCATTTATCAAGTTTATATCTCTGGTGGTACCTGGCATTACATTTTATAGCATACATGGCCTGCCTTGGTGTGACAAAGTAATTTTTATGTCAGATACAGCCCTCTTAATAAATGAGTTCAACACCTCTGAGCTAGAAGAATACATGTATTCCAACTTAGAAGAAGAAGAAGAGATTTGATTTATACCCCAACCTTCACTACCCAATGGAGTTTCAGAGTGACTTACAAACTCCTTTCCCTTCCCCTCCCCACAACAGACACCCTGTGAGGTAGGTAGGGCTGAAAGAGCTCTGACAGAAACTACTCTTTTTCAAGGACAGCTCTTATCAGAACTATGGCTTGCCCAAGGTCATCCAGCAGGTGCAAGTGGAGGAGTGGTGAATCAAGCTCAGTTCTCCCAGATTAGAGTCTGCGCACTTAACCACTACACTCAAGTCAGACAGCCTTAAAGGAGCAGAAGACCTGTCTAACAAGTCTGATCCAGTGTTCAACAGATCTCGGAAACTGTCCTATTATTTTTCTCAGCCTCTTTTGTGACAGACAGAGGACTGGTATACAGCTGCTTCTTATACCAGGGCATCACATTTCCCATTTTTAGAATACCACAGTTTAATGTTGTTTCTTGGCTTTGGAATTTAAGTCTGAAGTGGATATTACTCATAAATTAAGTATGTTTAGCATTGAGAACTAACATTTGAACACATGGAGTTGCCTTATATGGGCAAGCATCTCAGGAGAGAATAGGCTTGCCAAGAACTTACCGTATTTCGGCAGGGGATGGATACATCTTGGCAGGACCATCCTCGGGGAAAGGAAAGACGGATGCACGATGCTGTTGCCAGGAAGTGACGCTAGGCGACGCTCTGGCAATGTGGCTGGAAAGTTGATGGTACCATTGAGTTTTCAGCCCCATTGCCAGAGCGTTGCCTGGCGTAACTTCCTGGTGACGGCATGGTGCGTTACAGGGAGGAATGATCCGGCCGGGGAGCGTGCTTCTCCCGCTCCCACACGGTAAGTACTTGGGAACCCTAGGAGAGAAAGAGGATTCACAATACCTACTATCTGAGATCTCTTAACTGCTAGGGACTACATACTGAGTCAGCCCTCCCTTACAGCTTACAACAGTCCCTAAGGTCCCTAAGAAAATGTTTTTTGTTTTTGTTTTACTTTCAAGGTACATCATTACTCTAGAGCATTCTCACCTTTATGGAAATTGCAGCACAGTGACTATGTAACACAATACAAACTTTCTGGATAGACAGGGCACAATTTTTTTTGTAATGAACGAAGGAAGTTGCTTTTTCTAAAAAAAAATCTTAAATTTGCTTTTCTGCCTGTTTGAAGACCCAAAGCAGCTTTTCATATTGTTCCCCCTCACACTTAATCCCCAAAACCACCTTGTGAGGGTAGGTTAGACTGAGAGATTGTGACAGATCGAAGGTCACCTGGTAGACTTCCATGGCAGACCAGGGGATTCAAACGTGGTTCTCCTAGTCTGACACTCTAACCAATGTGTTGTACACTTTGTAACATGAAGTAACCTTCAAAATTAGGACAACCTTTGTGAACACTACCAAGAGTAAACAGTTGAAAACACACACTATTTATTCAAAAAACTCTCCTTTAAAAATTCTTCAGCCCCTTTATACATTAGCTCAAATACTTCTCAGTTGCCTCATGGCTGACCACTGCCTGACAGGCTTTTAATTGCCTCTACTTATATATCCTACCACAATCAGTTAATATTGTGTATTCATAGTTCAAAAAATAATTGTGGGCTTTAATAATAGTCGTGCCATCCTAAGCAGTATTCTAAATAAGGTCTACCATCATTTGGGATTGTGCTGTTCAATTCTTCAACAATTTGGGTAAAAACACTACACTTATGCTGTCAACCGAGTAAATCAATTTCAAACTCAATACATTTTTGCACCTGCTTACTGCAGAACTGCGACACAGAAAAAATCAGGACCACCATTGATATTCTGTTTGAAAGTTCTGCAGATGCATTTATCTGTTCATATGACATTATTACAATGGCAAATTATACTCCTCCCCCAGCCATTGAGATTATACACTGTCGTCAAGCAAAGCTCATAGCTGTAGATACACTGTATACGGCAGTCAGAAAACAACTCTCATGTCTCAACATAATGATGCTGTTAGATAGCATTTATAGCATCGATTTCTCTTTTAATCCTTTCTAAAAAGGCCACAAATCCTTACAAATTCTCACAGTATGAACCATAATCTCTCTAATACCAAGACAGGCTTAACGTTTCAGGCATTTTTTCTTGGAAAACCCTTTTCCTCCACCACCCACTCAAAGTGCAAAAATAAAAACAAGATTATACTTCTCATAGAAGGCAAAGATATGCCAACAGTGTCCTACCTAATTCTTAATTGCACTGGCTTTCTGCTGCCGGGTCAGAAAGAGAAGTGAAAGAGAGAGCAAAATACAGCTAGAATTCATAAGCTTAAAAAAAAAAAAATGACTTCATTCCAGACATGTTGCAATTGTGCACTTCAGGGATTTCTACCTAGTCCAGCCACTTTAACCTAGAGTGAACTCTGACCAATAGCAGCTAAAATGTGCCCTGGGAGGAGGGGCATTTAGTCTCTGAATGGCAGGCATGTCATTTGTAAAGATTTAGCTACTTTAGTTTAAAAGGAGTAAAAATATTCTAAGATACAACGGCAGCTCATTGCAAGAAGCCCTTAGCTTAGAGCAAGTACATCTCCAGAGAACTCAACAGGGGAGATATTAGAAATTTAACTCTATGTTTTCCCAACTGATTTGTATTCATTTCCCCCAGACAAGGAGCCCTGGAAATAGACCTTGTAAACACAAGATGGACACTTCAGTGCCTTGAAAGAGGTTACTTTTATCCCAATCCCTTCTTAGCATACTAACCAGCCAAACAATTAACAGTTGCACTACCTTCTGTAAGGTCAAATTACCACCTGGTGCATTGTCTGTGGAAGCCCTGTTGCACAGCTCAGGTGGGATTAGTAGTAAAGAAAAGCTCATCTGGTAAAATGGGTGCTTCACTTCTGTATAACTGCAAGCAAAACACCTTCTTTCTCTCTTTCTTGATTACATCTAAAAGTCATATTAGTAAAATACTGTTTAGGGGGGGAAAGCCATTTTAGCCTGCTGCAGAAAAAACAAGTTAAATTCAAACTGTTGTGAGTAGAGATCTTTGCAGACCAGATCTTTCCCATGTCCCCTTGGCCTTCTTCAGCCTCCTGCTCTATGTGCAAAGAGGATCCTCAGGAAGGGTATGGGATGTGGGCGGGGGGGGATTGAGAGGCAAGTCCTGTCTCTGCATGAGCAGGAGTGCTTTCTGTTCATGAAAGCTCTATTTTTGATCCAACGTGATGAGTCCTGAACCACCGACATGCATTATTTATTGCCTCTCTGTACCACAGCCCAGTGCCT
The DNA here is from genome assembly GCA_029375565.1 of Gekko gecko. NCBI lineage: Eukaryota > Metazoa > Chordata > Lepidosauria > Squamata > Gekkonidae > Gekko > Gekko gecko. The sequence goes on along the minus strand of JAPDNY010000003.1, from coordinate 69,351,335 downwards.
TCAATGCATGAAGTGTTATCTTCTGCTGGTAGGTATGCACAAAGAGACAGAAAAAAAGAATGTACTCATCACACCCTTCTCCCAGATAACCTCCTTGTAATTAACACACACATCTCTTGAATTGTGAGGGTTTCTGGCTTTACTTGTGTGATACTTCCTATTCACCCACCCTCCTTTCTGTACTCAGGTGCGTATATCTTTGCCAACTGAAAGTATAACAAAATGGGTTCCGACCCATGAAAGCTCTTTTCTTCTCACATTGAATTAACTGTAATTATTCCTTTCCATGCTGAAGGTTCTAATGTTAATTTATATCTGTTAAGATAAGCGTGGTATTTAGATCTATATTTGTATTTATCTTTTGCTGTACTTTGCTGATTGCACCCCATTCTATTGTCAGTTTGTAATATTGCTATATTGTTCATTAAAAAAATAAAGCTTCAAAAAAAACTTTATGCCATAACAAATGTGCTAGTTTTAGGGTACCACAAGACTTTGTTATGTTACCCACACCCATAAGGTACCCACCTTTTATTTCCTATTTGTTATGCAGCATACCTGGATACCTGCTCACTAAGGTGTAACTACAAATTGTGTTTCCCCTGGGCCCACATCTTGTGAATCCTGTACTGGGACACATGCAAGACCTGTCTGAATAAGGACCCTGGTGTACCAGGAGAGGAGCACCATTTTCCTTAACTGAAATGGCCATAAGGAGCCATTGTACCCACAAGGCTGTTTTAGATTAGGAAAACGGCATGGGGAGGAGTTGGTCAAAACCTCTCTTCTTGTGTGTTATAGTCCCAAATTGGCTTAATGGGATGTTATTTATCAGCTGATGTTAGTGCAGTGCAGTGTGGTGGTTAAGAGAGGTGGATTCTAATCCGGAGAAACAGGTTTGACTCCCCACTCCTCCTCATGAAGCCTGCTGGGTGACCTTGGGCCAGTCACGCTTCTCTCAGAACTCTCTCAGCCCCGCCTACCTCACAAGGTGTCTGTTGTGGGGAGAGGAAGGGAAGGGGAGAGGAAGGGAAGGTGATTGTAAGCCACTCTGAGACACCTTAGGATAGAGAAAAGCAGTGTATAGAAACCAACTCTTCTTCTTTTTCAATAGTGGCACTTTGCTTATGTAATCCTCTTCTCCTTGAGGCTCACCTGGCACCCACACTGTCTTTTTTTAGATGACAGGCCAAAAAGTTTCTGTTCACCCAGGCTTTTGGATAAGCAGCTGAATCTTTAATACTTTTTAGCTTGGAAACTGTTGTTTTAAGTTGTCTATGGTTTTTTTTTTAATATAATTTATCTTTTTATGCTGGACTGGCACTTTTTTAACCACTGGATTTTAGTTGATACCTTTTAATGTTTTGTTTTTATTATTTATTTTGTAAGCCACCTTGGGCAAGATCATGGACTGGCAGTATAAAAATGTTCTAAATAAACAGCAGCAGCTAGCACAGACTCGGCAGGTAAATCTTTATCTTCCATTTTCACATATTAAATTTCTACTAGTCCCCCAACCTAATGCATAAAAGCCCTGGAAGAAAGACAATGTGCAAGTGCATTTTTTGTCAGTCTTTTCCCCTCTAAAATCGTGTATACATGGCTTTCGGTTTCGGTGCTGCGAATGGCGGCCGCTTCTCGGGACGCTCCCGGAGGCGGTTAGCCCACACGCGGAATGGGGGGGTCTTCGCGTTTGCGAAAGACCCTAGTGAGCCTTAGTCAAAGGCTCCGAACCGGGGCGCATGGGGAGTAGCCTCTTTGCCGGCAAACTGCCGGGAAGTTGAGGCTTTCTCCCCGCCCCAATCGGCCCCGCCGCGTAGTGCGTCCCGAATGGGACTTAGCAGCCCTGCCGACTTCCAGGAGTGAGGAAAAGCGGATGAATTACCATGAAAAGAAGATATGGCATCTAATCGTGAGTTGAAGATCTATTTTGAAGCGAAAATTAAAACCCCCCACAAGCGGATAAGCGTATGGGAGGAGGGAGGAGCTTCCACCCTCTTCGAAGAAGCGAATTTTTAAAGGAAACGCGAAGGGGGGTAACAAGAAAAAATGTTGGTGAAAGTACCGTTGGGGTTCTACAGAAGATTGCGGCTTTAGTTGCTTTCTGGGGGATGTGGCACGAACTTTGAAAAAGTAAATAAAAAACAAAATGTCGATGCTGGGGAAAATCCTGCTTAGAACGGAAGAGAAGAGAGGAGGGACTTCCGCTCCAGTCAACCCCCCCCAGAACTAGCTGTCAATCAACAAGAGACTGAGATACTGCGCCACCTGCTGGAGTAAATCTAAAATATCAATGAAACGTTTTTAAAATGGAAATTGTCCTCATCAGACTACAAAAACAAATATTTAGAATTAACAAGGTTGATCGCAGAAAATGTATAGAAAATTAATTTGATGCTAAAGCTCCAAGCTATGGATGAAGAAGGGAAAGAAGATCTCAGATTTATTTTGACGAAAGTCTTGACACCTCTATCTGGCAGTGGAGCGAATAAATAAAAAGAAGAGGCGGACAAGGCTCCCAAAGCCTACTCCGCCTTTTAAAAAAAGGATATACTCTGCCAGTAGAAAGGGGTGTTGAGCTTAGCAAGTAATGGAGATCTAATTTCAACTCGAGTGTTAATGGAGCCAACGAGCAATGACTGCCAGAAACAACAAGAAAAAAGAAGCGAAAGAAGATGGATTAAAAAATTTCTGAAGAGACATGCCAGCACAGAGGAGGAAGCAGTACTCAAAATTTGGATTTTTGAAGAAGACGGCGGCCCGGGGAAGGAAGTGACGGAACGGGAGGCATTAAAGTTCAAAGGACTTAATGATAATTTGGAGAGACTTAAAAAAGAATTTGTTCGTGTAACATCTGAAAGGATTTGATTTAACCCCGGTGGACTTTACTAACTTTACTAACAGAATTGATTTGGACTTTGTAAAGCTGAAAAGAAGATCTTTCAACCGTGATGGATGCCGACAACTGGAAGAAATAAAACTAACCTTTACTAACAGAAAAAAACTCACTCCGCTCTTTTTTCTCTTCCCATCTGTCTACCTTACCCTTTTCTTATAAAAAATAAAATTCTCTCCTTTTTAGGAGAGTTATTTCAAAAAAAAAAATAAAATCGTGTATACATAATTCCATGTATATACTTTCATCCTGGCTTTTTCAGCAAAAAAAACCCCTTACGAACAGGATATAAGCATATACATTTAATCTGCTTACATTATTCAGAGAGATAATTCACATTTGTATGGAATGCAATTCTGATCTTTATTTTTGGCTCAGAATGGCCCCGGTCACATGCTGAATTTGCTGCAGGAGAGCCACGATTGAATGGCGGAGTTTCTGGGTGCGATCACACCGCAACACCTGGGAGGCATAGCACTCCCGTGGCCAACCCGCAGCTTCCCGCCAAAGAGGAGGAGTAAAAAACTACCTCCTCGAAGGTACTAGCAAACGGTTTGCCACGGCCTGCCTCTGGACTCCCTTGGTGTGATCGTGCCAGCGCGCGGCTTTTCCCTCTGGCCCTTCATTGATGCGGAGGGAAGGAACCATGGCATGCCACCGACGCATGGGATCACGTTCTGGCAGCTCTAATTACAGTGCCACAAATAGCCCCCCCGCGTTATCCGGTCCGTATGGCTGGGGCCAATATATAGCACTCTAGACAGCTTTCTCCAAAGCCAGGCTTAGATGAATTTCAGATGTCCTCCTTCCACAATTTACACTCACCAATGCCACTACAGGCATGAGAATCACAGCTCCATTTCCTTTTCCTTTTCCTGACTCATTCAGTCCTGCCAAAGAACTTCCCATTAGTGTCTCTTTGAATAACAGGTCACACTTCAGCAGCTTTCTTATCCAAGGCAGATAAATATGAGGCAGCTGTAGTTAAGGTGTTATAACTCACTCAGGGCTTGCCCTGTATACACTTATGGCTCCCATCTGCTCTACTTATTATTCAGCATTTCTCCTATGACTTTAAAAACAAGCTAATTATCAGGAAATTACACATGTGAAGTTTTTCCTGTCATGGTCTCCAGGTTCAGAAATGTCTACCAGTCTACTGCTAAAGAACTGTATTTAAATGTACCTGGAATTCAAAAGCCCACAAGTACAAAGCATAAAGGGCATTCACACTGTAGGCTTTGCACCTGTGCAGAGCTATGATTCACAAACTTCTAGAGCTAGCTTTTAGGTACAAAAAAATCCTCACCTTCAGACATGAAGATGCACAAAGACCACAAAGAAGTAAAAGGAGAGGATCTGGATCTACAACTGCAACCCAACTCTGGCTCCCACTTCTACCTTCCCACCGCAAGTTTTCCTCCCCCTTCCAACCCCCCCTCCCCCTATCAACCAATCCTTAGCTTTTAAAATATTCTTTCCACTCCATGTGGGATTTTTTTTTGCAGTGTCATAAATTACTTGGGAAGGTGTAATCTTAAGATATATAGATATATTTATTAGCATGCCTAGATACATTGCTATATCTAGGTTTGTGGAAATACCAGAATTCCCCCAAGAAGCATCTCCCCTATCTATAGGTGGCCCCATTATGTGGAATTTTAAAGATCTGCATAGGAGGATCGTCCTTGGGATTAGACATAGAACAGATGGGGGGGCCTATGAGACTCCGGGGGGGGGGAATCCCATCCTTCCCCACACTGCAAAGTCTAGGTCCTCCCCCCCTAGAGCAGCTCCTGGATTCTGCCACCTGCTCTCCAGAAGAAGGTAAATCCAGATCTGTGTGTGCACTGACAATGTATTTTTTAAAATTTTGGGGTAGATTTAACCCCCCCAGTTTTTGGGGTTTTTTTTAAGCTTTCAAGTTTTTCTGCAGACTTGAGGGGATCCCCCAAGTTTTCAGAACTATCTGTTTACAGTCAGTGTGGACCTGCACACCAGATCACACCTGACTATTAGAATATAGGATTCCATTGTCTCTTCTTCCCCTATATTATTCCTGGGTTAAGAGGAGAGGAAGATACATTGGCTCCAGCATTTTACACAGACTGAAATCTAGGAAAAGACCATACATACTGATATACAAGCTGCAATGTTGTACGGATTCACTAAGAATGGGACCATTTGTGAACTGTCCACCCATTACCCATACACATTCAGAATCTCTTACATGCTTGAGCACGCCAATATTGCTTTTTGGTTGATTTACAAAAGCATATTTTTCAGCCTACCCGAGTATGGAGAAACCCTTAACTTGCCTGTGGGTGGCCTGGTTTTGCTGCTTTTATATTATCATAATGAGGGCCTGACACTTTACTATTAGATACAGGGGCAGGCTGGAGGCCTGCATGGAATCAGGGGAGAGGGGAATCTGATCCCAACGCACTTCTCTGAATTCTCCCTTCTAAGCTCTGGTTTTCCTCTATGGTTACTATTTTCCCACCACTGATACTACTGGGGGCCTGTGAGAACTGTCTCAGAAACAATTTGGAAAGCCCTTTTTTTCTCACTCCCATCACCTATTCCTCATCAGGCTGTTTTTTCTTTTTTTTGAGTGGTTCCCTCTTTTATCATCTGATTAATTTACAGTATCATATTTTTCTGTATACAGGGGAAGGTCCTGCAGTATGAACAGGCATCCTACCTTATCTGTGGATGGCCCATTTTTGCTGCACCCATCATCCACTCAATTTTCAGGGTGATGGTGACATAACCTCTGCATGAGTTCACTGATCTGAGACCTACGACCGCTCTTCAGACATTCTTCAGAGAACAGGCATACTGTCCAGGACTGCAGCTGCATAAACGAGCCAATATCATTGCTTTCTCTAGGTCACAATTTTTAAGGGCAACCTTCTTCCATATGAAGTGTCTTATGCTTGATTAGTACCATTAGACCATCTAGCTCAGTATTTTCTGCTGACTAGCACTGGCTCTCTAGGGCAGGAAAAAAAATCTTTTCTAACACCTGAAATGCAAGTGATTAAACCTGAATCTGAGATCACCTACAGGCAAAGCACGTGATCTGCCTGGCACCTTTGCAAGACATCAGTTCTCTTTTCAGCAATTCTAGACATTTTTGCATTGTTACTTATGCACAAAACTATGTGGTGCATAATTTATCACCAGATTTTAAAAACTGTCGCCAGAGGCTTAAAAGAGAAGAGAAAGCAGAATGTAGCTGCATTCAATGAGAAAAGATTGAAGAGCAATTAATGTGAACATATAACACTGACCACCACTGTATCATTTCATTCAAGACATGTTCTTTTAGTAAATCTTTTATCCCAGTGACACACATACAATTCTTAATTCTGCAAGTGATGCTCTTCAGGGCTATCAGGAAGCCAGGGGCTGGGGGATGGCTACTGAAAAGGGATGCTCTATCATTCCCCTCCCTCCTAATCTCTATGGAAGGAAGACAAGTTTAAGGGTAGAGCGTCCCCTAAATTTAAAAGCTGAATTGTGGAGCCTGTGTGCAGTGCATTGAGGTAGGTTAGAGCTCTTCTCATAGGGCCCAAAACCTGCCAGCACGTCAGCCTGCCCACCCCATTCCATTCAGCCGATCTGGCTGGCACTCACTTTTTCTTTTCAAATTGTTTGTGTGTGTGCAGCTGGGTCGGGTTGGTGGGGAGAGAAGGCAGTGACTTACAACTTTCCTTAGGTGCCTGGCTACAACCGCAGTGTGGGGCAAGTGGCTGCCTGTGTGTGCCCACATACATAGTGTTATGTCTGCACATAAAGAGGCATGCCTGGACTTGTCTGGCAGGCCACCTAGAGGGAGAGTGGGGAGGCATGTCTGAGCAGGCCACCTAATCGGAGCTTTAAAGCCCCTGAACAGGGATTGGCCCCTGAGGGCCACCAGCCAATCTGGAGCCTGGAGGCCACTTGAACTCACCAATTGCATGGGAGCTGGGAGTGACTTGGGTGTATAGAGGCCCCAGTCACACTGGGGGAAAAGGTGTGGCTGAAGTGCGGCTTTTTTGAGCCACATCAAAAGAGAAGCGTGGTGGCGGGATCAGACAGATCCCCCGAGCTGCCGTGCAGTTGCTCCCCGGCATCGGGGGGAAGCCACAGATTGGTGAGCAAGGCAAGCCCACTGTGCATGCGCGCACACAGTTCTATAGGGCCTCTGTATGCTGCAGGGAGACGGGCACGTCAGCGATCAGACACCAGCCCGTGCTGTGCATCAACTGTTAGGTAGTACTCTTTTGGTGCTACCCTTTTGCGGTGGGTTTTTGGCTGGAAGGGCTGGATCGGGGATGGGTGCGTGCTGCTTCCGAGATGTTGCGGTATGATCGCGCCCGCTTGATACACCCCCGATCTGTCCCTCCTGCGGGGCAAATCCTTCTATGTGACCGGGATCATAGTTAGGGCAGTTGCCCCATGTAAGGCATTCCTGTTGAGATGCAATAAACTGCTGCTTGCTGAAATCACTCTGCCTTCACCTCTGCCTTTAACGTGGGCTGCTGAACTTAGTTCTTTGTAATGCCTGCAGCTGCCTCCCATTAATCAAATACGGGGCAGGACTGCAGAAGCCGAGCTTCGGTGCTTCACACGGTGACCCTCTCCTTGCTGTTCAGACTAAAGGAGTTCCATGCATGGGGGGGTGGTTTGGTTGGCGTGACTGACAGAGAGAGAAATTCAGGTGCATGCGATCCAGTGTTATTAGGAAGAGGCAGGAAGGAGGGGAGGATGCATAACAAAGCAGGGAGGGGGGTTGTGTGTGCGCACGAGGCGGGGAGGGAGGAGGAAGGGTGAGAGAGACTATGGTCTAAGCAGGTCTACTCAGAGGGTAGTTGGCATGTTTTAAATAATTTGCTTTCCCTTCCCCCTTGTCTTTAATACCCATTTGTAAAAGAAGTACCTCTTATCTGCACATAAAGTAAACAAAGTTCGATTCCGGGGGATGGCCGGCCATGTTGGTCTGAAGCAACAGAACAAAGTGTGAGTCCAGTGGCACCCTTAAGACCAACGAAGTTTAATTCTGGGTATGAGCTTTTGTGTGCCGGCACACTTCTTAAAGATGCCACTGGACCCCTACTTTGTTCTAAACAAAGTTTATTTGCAATCAGGGCCGGCTTGCTCACTAGGCGAACTAGGTGTTCTCCTAGAGCGCACCGGCCCTTAGGGGCACCAAAGCCCCCCCCGCCCCTTCCCTGGCTTGCTGGCACTCAGACGGAAAAGACAGGGGGTTAAACCCCTGCCTCTTCCCTGGCTTACCAGCGCTCAGATGGAAGGGAAGGGGGTTTAAACCTCCTTCCCTTCCTTGGCCCTTGCCAAGGAAAGAGCACGGGGGGGGGGGTGTGCCAGAAGGTGTTCTTGCCTAGTGTGCAAAAACACCTGGGGCCAACCCTGTTTGCAGTCCTCAACTCATTATGAAGCGGCACCTAGAAAGCAACTAAATTGCTTCAGAGTGAATCAAGTCACACAGTCTCAAGATGCTTCCTCAAGTACCAATCCTCTTACAAAAATCACTAAGGTTACAACCTTAAGAACACTTTCCAGGGAGTGAAGCCCCTTTAACTGAATTGGGATTGACTTCTGAGTAGACCTGTTTAGGAGTACTCCAAAGAGATTGATCTATGAATCTGGAAGTCCCTGATTCAACTTGTGCTTCTGCCATGAACTTAATAGCCACAACTAAGCCATTTTTTGTCCCAGCATCCACCCTCACACCCCTTCATCCTTTTGCTGTTGCCAGTAGGGACTGCAACAAGATTTGTGTACTCTCTTTTGGTTGTCTCTGTGGGAATATTAAGCACTATATGATGGTAGAAGACTCATCCCTGAACGTGGAGACTTCTATTGTGGAATGAATTTACCAGAGCACAGTTCTGGCGCGGGGGGGACGGGGGGGACAGGACCCTTCCTGTTCTCTAACACATGCAGATGTCCATTCAACGCATGTATATGCCTACCATCAGGGCTATGTTATTTATAACATTTATAGTGCAAGGATTATGCAGAGAAAACATATGCCCCTTTTAAGTGGTGTCTGCATGTGTTAACAACATCACATCAGAGAAGGGATTCTCACTAGGATGGCTACAAGAAGAGGGAATCCCTCACCTGAGGTGGCCATTGCTATATGGGATGTGATTGATGATCTAGGAAGCATTTAAAGGGGTGACAGCTCTAGTCATATTTTATATCCAAGAAGACAAGCACCTTTGAGCACACACGGAATGATCTCCCCTGACCATGCCGTCCACCCCCACAGCTGGTGCTAAGGGCCCAGGGCTGCCTTCCAGCACAGCTGGAAGAGCTTCCACACAGCCCCAGGGCCTCTCTTTTTAGAAATAAGTTCTCCCCTCACCTTCCCTTGCCACACTTCTATAAGTCAAAGTCATTCTTACATTGATAAAGCATGCACTGGTAGTCTGATACCAGCAGCAGACATGACAGCAACGCTCTGTGCCTGCCTACTCTTCTCCTCTGCATGGGCACCCTTTAACAAGAATAATGTCACAATGATCTCTTATGCCAAGTCCTGCTTTTAACAATGCAGGAAGAGCATTTAAAACGGCAAATGCTCATTGGGGAATTAGGAGCTCTGCTTTCCAGTGACCGTAATAAAGAATGATCTATTCAGTCTCCACTCAAAAGCTTTCTCTCCTTCTCTGAAAGAAGATCTTTAATTATTTTTTAAAGAAAAAAAGACACAGGTAAAAAAGCCACCTAGCATGCCTGCACAGTCACTGCTTCCTGTATTGTCAGTTAGAAGTTACAGTTCTGATCTATGTGGGGACGCTGCTGTTGGGCCAAGTCCTGGTCAGTCTTCTAGGGACAGCAGGGAAGAAAGCATGGATTTCTAGGGTAGAAATAAAATACTAACTTTGATTCTAAAAAGTACTGAGACTGAGGCATCGGGCAGAGTGAAATCAGCTCAGACTTTTATTTCAAGATCGGGAGCAAGACAAAAGACCACGGCTCGCAGGCCAGCTTATATGCTCCGTGAACCCACTCCTAGAAAAACACCCCCACTCAGTGATAGGCTATATACAGTGGCCGAGAGTTCCCTAGGTCCCGACCGGGAACCTAGCCCTCTGATTGGTGTGGGCTAAAATCTGTTCAGGCTATTGTCTCCCGGAGCGAAACTCGTAGGTTTCATTTGACCGCATGGAAAGCTCGCCTTGCACGTGGTCAGGTTTGATACATTACAGATTCAAACGCCATTCTTCCTGCTGAAGATTGCTTGAAGTTGTGTTGATAGAACTGTTCTGTATAACAACTGTGGGGATTTTTTAAGTTACAAATTTGGCAGGAAGCCTACTTGAAACACACACCACCAACATATACAAACACAAGAGGTAGAAATGATGAGAAGCTAATGGGACAGTGAATACTGAAAAGCTTTTTTATTTATTTTGACAGCTTTGACATCAGTGACACTGTTAAATGCATTAAAAAAACCTACATAGGGGAGAGCTGAACCTGAAAGTTTGAGTTGCCTAAGGCTTCCAAGTAAGTTCATTTCTGGGAAATGGTTTTAAAGGGGTAATTCCTGGTCTGATGCTTCGCTCTGGATGCCAGCATACAGGTGGGACCTGGGGATCTCCTGGAATTACAACTCACCTCCAGACTACAGAGGTCAGTTCCCCTGGAGAAAATGGACGCTTTGAAGGGTGAACACTATGGTGGTGTACCCCGACTGAGGTTCCTTTCCTCCATAGGCTCCACTCCCAAGTTCTCCAGGAATTTCCCAACCTGGAGCTAGCAACCCTACCCCCCCACCCGCCACTGGTCAGGGGGACCTAGCAATCCTAAGGCTATCCTATTACATGACGGTAACTAGAGCTGCTTGTTAGGGTGATGTATGCAAACCTTTAATCATGTAACCCCCCCCAACTGGTAGACATAGAGAAGCACTAATGAATTCCAGCACCAACAAGATTTTTGGCATATGAGCTTTCAAGAGTTGAATCTCCCTTCCTTGATCTCTAAAGCGCTACTGGACTTGAATCTAGCTCTTCTACATGACTAGGTTAACTTAGCAGGCACATGGGGTTGATCACAAGCTCAACATGAGCCTGCAGTGCGATGTGGCTGTGAAGAAAGCTAATGCAATCTTAGGATGCATTAACAGAAGCACTGTGTCCAGATCATGGGAGGTGGTAGTTCCGCTCTATTCTGCTATGGTCAGGCCTCATCTGGAGTACTGTGTCCAGTTTTGGGCACCACACTTTAGGAAGGATGTTGACAAGCTTGAGCGTGTCCAAAAGAGGGCAACCAGGATGGTGAGAGGGTTTGAATCCAAGTCTTATGAGGAAAGGCTGAAAGAGTTGGATATGTTTAGCCTGGGAAAGAGGCTTAGAGGGGACATGATTGCAGTCTTCAAGTATTTGAAGGGCTGTCATGTAAAAGATGGAGCAGATCTATTCTCTCTCGCTCCAGATTGCAAGACTAGATCTAATGGGTGGAAATTACAAGGGAGTCGTTACGGCTAGATATCAGGAGAAACTTCCTAACTGTAAGAGTGGCTGAGCAGTGGAACAGTCTGCCTCGGGATGTGGTGGATGCTCCTTCGCTGGACGTTTTCAAGCGGAGGCTGGACAACCATCTTTTGGGTATGTTGTAGGGCTATCTTTCCATTATGCTCCTCTAGAGTGCAGGGGGTTGGACTGGATGACCTGTAAGGTCCCTTCCAACTCTTAACATTCTATGATTCTATGTTTTCGATTTGAAACAATGAGAGGGAGACCAGGTCTACAAAATAAATACCTGATGCCAACAGAATAACAGTGAAGTGCATAGAAAAGAGGAGAATGTAATATGCTCTAATGTGCATAGGACATCTCCAGTAAGAATTTCCTCGGGTGTGAATTATTATCTTAAGCTTCCAAATTGCCAAGTTCCTGAAGCATAAGTTACTTTCTAAGGCAAAAGGAATGTGACTGGCAAATACCTGGCCACAGAACAAAGTTTGAGTCCAGTGGCATATTTAAGACAATAGTCTTTATATTTATAACATAAGAACATAAGAGAAGCCAATGTTGAATCAGGCCAATGGCCCATCTAGTCCAGCACTCTGTCACACAGTGGCCAAAAATACCAGGTGTCATCAGGAGGTCCAGCGGTGGGGCCAGGACACTAGAAGCCCTCCCACTGCTGCCCTCCCAGCACCAAGAATAGAGTATAGAGAGTTTCTATCTATACCTTGTGGCTAATAGCCACTGATGGACTTCTGCTCCATATGTTTATCTAATTCCCTCTTGAAACTGTCCAAGGCAATAGTCTTTGTATTTGTATTGAGAGCCAGCTTGGTGTAATGGTTAGGAGCACGGACTCTAATCTGGGAGAACCAGGTTTGATTCCCCACTCCTCCACTTGCACCTGATGGTGTGACCTTGGGTCAGTTTACAAGTTATTTCAGAGCTGTTCTCTCACCAGTAGTTCCCAAAAGAACTCTCAGCCCCACCTACCTCACAGGGTGTCTGCTGTGGGGAAGGGAAGGGACAGGAGTTTGTAAACCGCTCTGAGACTTCTTCAGGTAGTGAAGGGCGGGGGTATGAATCCAATCTCTTCTTCTCTTCTTCTTTTTATCACATTCTGTCCCACCTCTCCTCCAAGGAGCTTGGGGTAATGTTTCTTTCCCGATCCATTTTACCATCCTAACAACCTTGTGAAGTAGGTTAAGTTAAGAGTGATAGACAAAATCATGCAGTGAGATGAGCCTAAGGGCACCCATTCTCAGTCTTGCCAGCTCATCTGGACCAGCAGAAATGAGAAGAGTTGATCTTGCTTATGAACTCTGTCAACAGTTCTGATTTACTTCCACTCCATACCATTATAACAGCTTCCCTCCTGAGAACTACAGACTGTCCTGAGAACTACAGACTGGCAAGGTGCCCTGAGAGGTCTGCTAGAGATTACTAGTTCTCCCTTCCCTTGTTGAACTACAGTTCAGTGTTCCACAGGAAGAGGGAATGTTATAAATTAAGTCTGAAGCATGAACATGCCGGAGGTATCTGGTATACTGACAGCGCAGCATGCTGGACATCCACAAAAGTTTGATTATTAGCAAAAGCCCATAACTGAAAGCACCCTTGGAGTAAGTGGCTCAACAAATCAGATGTTTGAATTTAAGATTCCTAGGTTTATACTGAATACTGTGCCTGTTGTAACAGGGTGAAGGAATCTTTGAATACTTCTGGGCATGCCAACCAAAAACCAGATGCCTCAAACCAGAAACATCAGGTACACATACATTAAAATAACAGGGCAAGTGAATACCACATAGTATTGCCACCTTCTTCTCTCTGCTCCAGCTCCTGTGCCTAGTATCATGTACCTGATACAAACTGTATTGTTCTGTGCTACAACAGGAGGATTGAGAATCACACAAAATATCCCTAAGGGTAAAGTTTACCAACCAATAAGCAAAGGAAGGTTGACCCGCTGTTGTGCCTTTAACCAGAGCTTGATCTTCAGAAATTAAGCAGGGGATGCTTTTCATGGCATGGGCTCAAATACCCCTACCTGCTAACAACTGCTGGTTTACTGAAGGCACCGGAGCAGACAAAGAAGGTATTTCTCTTCTTCTCTGACTTCCCTGCCCAACAACTTTTTAAAAATAGTTTTAACTTGCTGGTTGCTTTTGTTCTAAAGTGTGAGTAAAGTCTGAAGAAACAAAAAAGATACAAACAGGCAAACAAATGTTCAATGGGTTATCCACTTTTGCTATTTGATGGGCCCTAGCAGGGCCCATGTCAGCATACCCTGAGATGGGGCAGCTGCCAGGGCTCAGGACTTCTGGTGGGGCCCACTACTGCTGACCCCTACTCAAGCACCTCCCCTGCCAAATGTCTACCTGTGTTCCCAACTGCCCAGCATCATTAAGGAAGGGCATGTGGGTGGCGACACTGGTGGCACTCCCAGTGGCAATGACAGCAGCACTCCCAGCTGCAAACACTGGCCAGTGCTGTTGGAGAAAGGGTTGCTGGTGGTGCAGGGAACTGAGCCTAGAAGTGGGAAGGGCTTGCAAGTGGGAGAATGATGCACAGAAAGGTGGGAATGTGCAGGGGTGGAAAGGAGGGGGAGGGGACCCTGGTGGGGGGGCAGATGTGGGGCTCTGGACACCGTCTGCCCATCCCCCCCACGGAACTGGCCCTGCACTAAGTAATCATAAATTCAGAATGCATTAAGTGTTGTGGGAACCAAACTGATATAGACTCAATCCATACTGAGTATAAGAATATAAGAACATAAGAGAAGCCAATGATGGATCAAGCCAATGGCCCATCAAGTCCAACACTCTGTCACACAGTGGCCAAAAATAACAGGCGCCATCAGGAGGTCCACCAGTGGGGCCAGGACACTAGAAGCCCTCCCACTGTTGTCCCCCCCAGCACCAAGAATACAGTGTATCACTTGCCCCAGACCAAGAGTTCCTATTACTTCTGGCTAATAGCCACTGATGGACCTCTGCTCCATATATTTATCCAATTCCTTCCTGAAGCTGTCCATGCTTGTAGTCGCCACCACCTCCTGTGGCAGTGAATTCCATGTGTTAATCACTCTTTGGGTAAAGAAGTACTTCCTTTTATCCTTTCTAACCTGTTCTTGTTCAGTCGCACAGTCGAGTCCGACTCTTTGCGGCCCCATAGACCACATCACGGCAGGCCCTCCTGTCTTCCATCATGCTCCAGAACCTATCCTGACTGCTCAGCAATTTCATTGAGTGCCCACGAGTTCTTGTATTGTAAGAAAGGGAGAAAAGTACTTCTTTCTCTACCTGCCCTATCCCACACGTAATCTTGTAAACCTTTATCATGTCACCCCTCAGTCGTCATTTCTCCAAGCTAAAGAGCCCCAAGTGCTTTAACCTTTCTTCATAGGGAAAGTGTTCCAACCCTTTTATCATTCTAATTGCCCTTTCCTGCACTTTTTCCAACGCACACTGTATTCCAAATGAGGTTGCGCCATCGATTGATATAGGGGCATTATGATACTGGCTGATTTGTTTTCAATTCCCTTCCTAATAATCCCCAGCATAGTGTTGGCCTTTTTTATTGCAGTCGCACACTGTCTCAACATTTTCAGTGAGTTATCTACTACGACTCCAAGATCTCTCTCTCTTTCTCAGTCTCTGCCAGTTCAAACCACATCGACGTGTATTTATAGTTAGGATTTTTGGCCCGAATGTGCATCACTTTGCGCTTGGCCACATTAAACCCCTTTTGCCACGTTGATGCCCACTTGCCGATCCTTGACAGATCCCTTTGGAGTGCCTCACAATCCTCCCTGGTTCTCACCACCCTAAACAACTTCATGTCATCTGCAAATTTAGTCACTTCACTGTTTACTCCCAACTCCAAATCATTAATGAATAAGTTAAAATGCATTGGACCCAGTACTGAGCCCTGCGGTATCCCACTGCTTACCATCCTCCACTGCAAAAATTGCCCATTTATATTCACTCTCTGTTTTCTGTTAATTAGCCAGTGTTTGATCCACAAGAGGACTTGTCCTTTTATCCCATGACTATTGAGCTTACTTAGGAGCTTTAGATGAGGAACTTGATGAGTACAGCAATGCTAAAGGGCATCAGTGTGTAAGGGAAGAGCTCTTGGACTGTTGCAACAGTACAGGGGAATCAGCACTTGGATTAAAGGAACCTTTTGGAGAATGGATAATGTTGGAAGGATGTAGTCACAGCAACATGTAGATCATCAGGGAAGTTTTCTGGTATTTTGCTCTCTGCAGTAGTTGCACATCCCCAAGTATGTGAACAGG
This sequence comes from Gekko gecko, assembly GCA_029375565.1. Taxonomy (NCBI): domain Eukaryota; kingdom Metazoa; phylum Chordata; class Lepidosauria; order Squamata; family Gekkonidae; genus Gekko; species Gekko gecko. The sequence continues at coordinate 69,335,641 of JAPDNY010000003.1, read as the reverse complement.
TATATTCCCATACATGTACTATTGCCAAGGCTACACATAATGCAACAGGAAAAGAGATGTTCGGGAGGGGCGGAAGGAACTGATAATACTACCTTGTTCAACAAGCAGAAGTGCATAGCAGTGATTCCCATATGGGCTTCCTCTCATTTTTTATTTCATGGGCAAGGTTTTTTCCCTTAGTGGAGAAAAACATGATTTTGGAGCATGAAAGACAACAAAACCAGAAAAGAATGAAGACCAAATTGCTATATGTTTAAACATGGCTCTGCTCTGATCTCCTACAAAGAGGGTGTGGGTCAACCCATTTTAAACAGCCAAAATACAAGAGTAAAGAGTGCAGAACCCTTCCCTGGTCCATTCCACAGAGCCCCTCTCTCCAAGAGCTTTTCTCCAAGGGTATATATCTGGTATCAGAGCTCCGGTGAAGTTCCTGGCCATATGGAGCTAAAACATAAGCAGAGAGCTCCACACTCCTCAACCTCACATACTTCTCCTGATGTTAAAAACGGATCTCCATCCTTCTCTTTCTATGCCCTAGGAGAAGATCAATGTTTAACTATGCAGTTCTGCTGCTATTCCACTAGTTTTGTCCTGGCAAGGATAAACATAAAAACAATACACACAATATTCTAGGTTCAGTTTTACACTGCATCATATCTGACTTTTTTGTATTGTTCCCCTTTATTCTGGAAACTACAGCCTCTCATGCTGAAAACAGAACTGAAGTCTTCATAACTGTAGAAAAAAGACTGGGCAAAATACAACTTTCTCTGAAAGTAAGCACAGCCAGTTATAAACCTCCCTCTCTGAAAAATATTATTTTAGAATTCAATCCAGAGTCCCAAAATGGTACATCTAACATAGTGGTTATTAAATTCTGCATTAACCTTTACTTTGTCATACCACAGATACCCATGCCACCCAAATCTCAAATCATGTCCTTCTAATGCCAATAATTTTCTATTTTTTTTAATAAAATCCATTCCTTCATCCATACTAAACAACAAGCTGCAAAATATAATTTAAAATCAGGTAAACCCAGTCCTATTTAATTCGTGGCTTTTCCCCCTGCTATACAAATCTAGATCTATTTTTCTGCCATTGTTTAAATGGCACCTCTGTTGTCAACACAGGAATTGACTGAAACAAAAATACCATTCTAGGTAGAATATTCATCTTAATCACAGATATTGTCACCAAAAGTGACAGTTGAATTTTGTCCCATCTTAACAAATCTTTTTTAAATTTAATTCCAAGACTGAACATAGCTTTTTTGAAATAACTTACAATTCATATTTGTCAAAGTGATACCGAAATATTTTACCTTCTTTGCAATTTTAAAACCAGTTTTATTTATCAGTTTTGTTTGATCTTGCATTTTCATATTTTTGTTAACATCTTAAGTCTTCTGTTTATTGACCTTAAAGCCTGCTACTGCCCCAAACCCTTTCAATTTGGCCATTAAAGTTTCAGTTCTCTTTAAAGGATCTTCCAAAATCAGCACCAGGTCATCTGAAAGGGCTCTTACTTATAACACTCTTTTTAAATCTTTACACCTCCAATTCTTTCATCTTGTCTTATACCTCTATTCAATATTCCAAGAACAAGAAGAGGCAACAATAGGCAACATGGTCTTGTTCCTCTTCGTTTCTCACATGGCTTTGTCAGATCTCTATTAATAATTTGATTAATTAGTATTTAATTAATTTATTAATTATTAATTATTTGTGCCATCTGAGAGGTATAGATCAATTTTACCCATATTATGACATTTTCTCCAAAGTCCATATTCTCCAAGACTTTAAACAAAAGGTCCAGTTTAAATTATCAAAAGTCTTCACTGCATCTAACAAAATAAATGCAGTTTGTTTTTCATTATGTTTTCCCAAATATTCCAAAACATCTAAGTTTTGCCTGAAAATGCCTCAGTGGCTATCACCAAAAGAAGCTTACTTTAGAAGAGAAATAACGTTCATATTAATGTTTAACATATGATATGTTAGAATTTTCACAAGCTGAATAGAAAATAAAATCAAGAGAAGATTTGAAAACAGAAGGATATACTTGGCAATGGTTTTCTTATTTATACATCTTATAAAGATTTAAAGTAGATAAAGGCTATATGATTTTGAACATTCTAAGACTAAATATGAAACAGAATTATGTACAAATGATGAACATGTTATTGCCAAAAGGTATAAACTTTTTTTGAAATCTGAGACGGAGGAAAAGCAGGTAAAAGAATCTACGATAAAATGGGCCAAAAAATTGGACATGATATATAAATGGATCACTGGAAGAATATGTGGTCAAAAGGGTTGAAATTTACATTAAGTTCTAGTCTTAAAAAGAACTTTTATAAGATGATGTACCATTGGTATATGTCTCTGGAGAAACTGGCCAAAATGTATAAAGGCACTTCAAGTTTGTTGGAAATGTGAACAACATGAAGGATCATTTTACTATATGTGGTGGAGATGTAAGAAAGAAAGAAAAATGGATACAAATACAAGTATTGATTGAGAAGATTTTAAAGATTGATATACGACTGAAACCAGAGTCTTTTCTTTTGGGATTAATGGACACTCAACTGGAAAGAAGTCATGGAACTTTGTTTTTATATATGACAACAGCAGCGAGATTATTATATGCTCAAACGTGGAAGACTCCAATATTGCCTGCAACAGAGGACTGGCTGATGATGGTGCTGGAAGTTGCAGTGATGGCTAAACTTATTTCACTGACTAGAGGAAAGACAGTAAGTTCATTTATTGCTGATTGGAAACCCCTTATAGACTTTTTGCATGAAACAAATAATAGTGATTTGACGATTTGTGGGTTTAATGTACAGGGAATTTAGGCAATAGAAAAAAGAGCTTTTCTTTGTAAACAAAGAGTAAGAGAATATTTTGTAATCATATTTGTCACAGAGAAAATTGGAAGCCACCTTTTATTTTATATAGTTCTTCTCTTTTTGTTATTTCTCTGTTATTTGTTATTCTGTCTTTCAATAAAATTTTAAACAAGGGGGGAAGCCATAGAATTCAATCCAGACTCCTTAACATCAGTAACTGTTTTGTCATTATATCAAGGAGATGTAGACTGGACCCCTGGCTGTAGAACAGTGTTTTTCAACCTTTTTGTGCAAAGGCACACTTTTTTCATGAAAAAAATCACGAGGCACACCACCATTAGAAAATGTTAAAAAAAATTAACTCTGTGCCTATATTGACTATATATAAAGTAATTCTCTTGAATAGGAATCAAATAAACACTAAGAAATTATTTTATAATTACTTTATTATGAAATAATAATACTTTATTTTATAATTATTCATATGTTACGGATGAAATTGGAATTTTTCCCACGGCACACCAGACAATATCTCACGGCACACTAGTGTGCCACGGCACAGTGGTTGAAAAACACTGCTGTAGAAAACCAGCCCTATTATTTACAAGGGAGGGAATGCCTTGAATTTTAATCACATAGCCATTATATTATTTGTCTAGTATTATTTTCTTTACTCACCACTGTGTGCCATTACCCAGTTCATCTTGAAGAGAAATTCAGTGTAAGAATACTGTGAGATCTGAGGAGTGTTAAGGAAAGAAGAAAGTTCTGAAGAATCCTGAAGTTCTTCTAAGTGGTGTCCACTGCCAATAGTCCTTGTAAGGTACATAGATTCAAGGTAAGTCAGTACTGGCAGACAACAGCACAGCAAGAAATATATCTTCCTTGTACAACTGAAATTTGCTGCTAAATGTAGCCCTGGTTTCAGGCCTTGCAGTCAGCAACCATAAGCTCTGTAAACTGCTTTAATAATAGCACTACTAAGCTCTTAAATAGCACTCTCCATCCCAGGGCCTTAAAGCCCTTAGAGCACACATTAATGGATTAAGCTGCTCAGTATACATGAAAAGCAAGCAGCAGGATGACATTCAAATCCCCATTTCATAGATATGGAAACCAAGGGGTAGCCTAGCTCTGATATCAGACTGTGTCACAATCTGTGTTGAAGAATTATGTTCCCAAGTGCATCTCAGTATCTCTGCAAGTCTAAAAGACCACATGATCTCTGCAAAACTAAAAGACAACATGAAACTGTTCCAACATTCCCACAAATGCAGTCTTAGACTCTTCTGGGCAAACAACCATGAGATTGCACTTGGAAGAGTTTTCAGATGAACACTCAAGACATACAAATTTCTAGGCCCAATTTAGGCAGAAGTTTACTACTCAGATCATGGCACTAGCATCTGAGAAGAATTATCCAAGCAGCTCTTCCACTACTTTTGTATGAGTCTGCCATGCCTGTTCTTTCAAAGAATACTTCCAAAACTGCTTCTGTATTAGAACCACTAGTACAATAACTAGTCAACTTCAAAGTGTTATCCTCCTAGAATTGTCTGAATATCAGGCCACCACTGAAATGCTGTGTTGATACTGAAAGAGTTTCAGTGTCATTTTAAAAGCTACATATCTCTATGTAGTTGTATAACATGAAGAAATGCATTTTTACCCTTTTCTTTTGAATCCCTTGCTCAATCTGGGGCTGTGCTAAAAGCTTGTGAACATTTTCTTTTTAATAGATGCTTTAAAACTTTTGATCCTGGTAGTGGTTCTCTGTGCCACATAGACTTTTACCATCCTGGACACGCTATTTTAAAAGGAGCACCAGGAGGCAGTCAGTTGGCAAGTGGCTATTCCACCAATGGTGCACAAGACAAGGCCAGGCACTGGGTGGTGGGAGATGCAAAGGCAAGGCCTCAGAACTTGGAAGGAAAGCTGGGAGTCCTAACCCTCCCAGTAGGCAATTCTACACAGGTCAGGTGGTGGCAGCGGTTGAACAGAGAGAGAGAGAAAGCCCCTCCCGGTGTTGGGAAAACCTTGGAGGTCAGGGTAGAACTGGGCCTGCAGGTCAAAGCAGGACCATTCTGCCATATGTACAGCAGTATAAAATGTGAAAAAGGTTGTTCATACAGGGAGCTAATAGCCATCTCTCTGATCACAGCTGTGGGTTAAAGTGGACAGATGATTCTTCATGTGGTTTTGTACCCATTTTCATAATTGTGTACAGAAAACTAGTGGTGTGAGCGCGTTCCAGGTCCCCTGCACAGATTCTGGAAAACAGAGGTGAGTCCAGTATCTCCTTACAGTCCCATTCAAATTCTTACCAAGCACCAAGGAAACCATAAAGCTGAACCCTGAATTACAAGTTATTTTTACAGAAACAAATAATTTATCTCTGGTGACACTTCAGCTGTTTCATATAAATCAGATGATAGGCAGACATGAACCAATAGGGTTGATCTTAAAGGGCCCAAGAAGGTTCAGCTCTTTGCCCCATTCTGAGTTTACCATTGATGAAAATGATAAACTATCTTCACCAGACAAGGAATTGATTCAGTCCTTTTGTAAATTGCCTGGGGAAGATCAAGATAACACTGTTGAACATTTGGAGTTACTCAAAAGTAATATCATTTCCATCAAGTGCAAAATGGACAGTGACTCTTTATTTGTTTTTGGTGGGGTGAAGCTGCCAGAAAATCTGACCCTCAATCTACTACTTTGAGAACCACAGAAAAAGCACCACCTCCTTGTGCTGACGAGTATACTGGTGCTTATATCCCATTCGCTCCTCCTGTCCCTCTAGAGCCTGAAGTAAGTTTTCTTTCCTTCAAATTCATCAGTCTTTCAGGCTGCTTCGGCATCTAATATTTTTTCAGCCAACTGACATGTTTTCCTCTTTAAACACTGTTCATTGGAATGTAGCTGGTTAGTCTACCAGGCTTGGGTGGAAGGAATTTCAAACTTTCTTGAGGTCTTTTGGTATAAGAACCTTGGGTCTTGAGAGGACTTTCCCCCCGGATATATTAGTTTTTGTCAGCATGCTATAAGGGGAGCAGTTGGTCAGCCTAAAGGAGGCCTAGCTTGTGTAGTTTCTATAGCCCTGAATGTTGAAAGGATCAAATTGATCATCTCTCATGATCTTTTATTAGGCATTTAACCTTGAAATTGCTAATTTTTCCTCTATTACTGTTTTCTGTTTACTTGCCACCTGTGTCTTGGGCTTTGGCAAACCAAAATTGGGTTCAGTTAGGAAACTTAGTTGACATTATATGGATTCATTTTCCATTTAGTTCATTCATTTTAGCTGGTGATTATAAAGGTAGAATGGGGCACGATGATAATATCTTAGCACAAAAATTAATAAATCAAGACAATGAAAATCTTCTTAGTTTTTTTTGGTATGATAGGGTCTCTAAGACAGGGGTGTCGAACTCATTTGTTATGAGGGCCAGATCTGACATAAATGAGACCTTGTTGGGCCTTCTACTGAAGGTATATTAACTTTTTTCAGATATTGCGGGGATGTTACATTCCCAGGGCAATTCAAGTTCTTAATATGAAAAATATTCCTATTTTGCTTTTTGGGATGGCCTTTTGGGTTCAATTGGTAAACAAATCTTTCAATCTTCCTTTAATTCATTTTCTTTGTAAATTGATTATGTTACTAAATGTGTAACTGAAGTGTGTGAAATTGGGTCAATTATCCTTGGAGGCTAAAACTTGGCTTACCGTTTCCATTTTAAAGGGTTTTTAAGTATGCCAGATATTTAGCTCCAATAAAAGTTGACTCTTTCAAATCCTCCTGGTTTAAGATTTTTGACTCAAAACTTCCTCTCATTGGTTTAGGTACTGACATTATTCAGGGACTTGGTCCTACAGCTGTAAATTCCTTTATTAGGAAACGTATCCAGGAGATGAATTCTTTGAGTACATGTTTTCATGCCCCTGGGTTTGTTCTTATTTTTTGAAATTCCCCTGCCTGCATCACTGCCTTCTTATACCTTCCATTTGTCTGTCCCAAATTATTTTTGAGCTTTTTCATTGACTTGGTTAAATGCCTACCCCAACTCTGTTATGAGTGCTATATTAATGAGGACCCCTTTTTAAAGAGTTTGTGGGATTGTTCTTTAGGGAAGATTGGTATGTTGGTGCATATTTTATTGGAATGCCCCTTGTATGCAACTCTTAGGAATCAATTTTTAATGTGCTATTAGGACAAAATTTCCTTTTTACCTCGCTATAAGATAACCTTTCTTTATCTGATAGATCTTCTATTACTACCATCACTGTCGCTAATTTTTTTTTTTATTGTTTGGCCGTAAAATCTCAAAGATGATATTTATCAGGAGCAGGGCTGGTTCCAGATTTTGGAGGGCCCTGAGCAGAGAGTTCACAACGGTCCCCTTCCCACCCATTCACCTGTGTGTCTCACTACTTGTCTGTGCATCTTTCCCTGCCTTGCTCACAAGCTCTCCTACCGCCCAGTGCTCACAGCCATCTGCACTGCCTGCAGCACTTTCCCTGATGGCACTGGGTAGTGTGTGTAGCTGAGAGCATGGGTGGTGAAGTACTCACCAGAGAGCAGGGAGAAAGGGAAATGGAGTATTGGGGGGTGCCAGCAGTGGGCCCCAACAGAAGCCCTGGGCCCTGGCAGCTGCCCTAGCTGAGGGTATGCTGACACTGGCCCTGATCAGGAGGGTACATGACTGCTCAAGATATTTGTGCCAGTTTGGTGTAGTGGTTAAGTGTGTGGACTCTAATCTGGGAGAACTGGGTTTGATTCCACACTCCTCCACTTGCACCTGGCTGGATGACCTTGGGCAAGCCATAATTCTGATAAGAGCTGTTCTTGAAAAAGAGCAGTTTCTGTCAAGAGCTTTCTCAGCCCCACCTACTTCACAGGGTGTCTGTTGTGGGGAGGGGAAGGGAAAGGAGTTTGTAAGCCACTCAGAGACACCTTTGGGTAGTCAAGGGTGGGGTATAAATCCAACCTCTTCTTCTTCTCTTCTTGATCAAAAGAGCTTTAATCAAGGCAAGGCAAGGGAAGGGAAGGAAGACATGGATGATGGCTTCAAAATGCCTAGCAAATTAGCTCACATCTATGGTTTGACTGCCTTCTTACCACCCAGAGCCCTGAACCAGGCCAAGCTCAAAGCCAACCCCTGTAAGAGCCACTTGGTTGTTTGTGAGTTAAAATATTTGGGCTTTCTGGTAGGGGAAGGGCAGGTCAGATCCCGTCTGGGAGGGGGAGATTTAAACAGAAGGCACAAGACAGGCTGGGGAGGAAGAGCAAGAATGAAGCCCAGAGGCGCCAGGAGAATGCCCGGGTTGTTAGCAGGGGAGAAGGAACTGAGCACCAATGAACCCCCTTCGCCCTACGTTATCTTAGGCTAGACTAGCCTACTGGCTACAAATCAAGGCCTGGAGGGCTCTGCCCCACTGGCCTCACCCCCAGGACCCTGACATAGGTTTAACTGAATTCACAGGAATTTTATGCAATTGTATTTTAAGTCTGTATTTTGCTGGTTTTAAAATTGTATGTTGGTTTTAAACATGTATATAAACCGCCGTGAGCTGCTTCAGCGGGAGGGCGGGTTAGAAATCTAATAAATAAATAAAATAAATAAAAATAAATAAAATAAATTAATACAGTTTTGTTAAATAAATGCTATCATCTCTTTTTGTCTGCAAATACCTAAGCCTAACCAAACAACAACTACAACAACAACAAAAGTATAGAAGTTTTAACTTTAAGCAATTACTACAGTTGGTCCATCTTTCCATTCTAGGGTTCCAGCACATTCTTTTCAGCACACGGTCAACATTCTAGAAATGCAGGACTTCTCACAAGCTTTAAACAACAAAAGCTGTGTCCAGATGTTCTCAGTAAAGCCATAGATTAGATGTTATTTCTGAACAATCTGTTCTCTTAAACTAACGGCCTCTTCTGTGCTTTTGAATTCTGGATTCTGAACATGACAGCATGTAAGATGAGCTTTGTTCTGGTAAAGTGAGGGCTACAGAAACATAAGCATGATTAAATTGCAGAAGGAATACATTTGGAATGCTTAAGGTATGTAATTGCTGCCTCTTTGGGCAGCTGCTGAACAGTTTCCTTTTAAGTACCTGATATTGATGAAATTTAACATGCTATGAAGTAATCATGACTGTGATTTTCCTCACTCTGCTGGATGCACATCTAGCATCCAGGTCTGAGATTTTGAGGTTGTAAAATCAAATTAAATGCCATTTAAATTACGGCTGAGATAACACTGAATACATCTCAGTCCCAGTCAAAATTCCATAGTAAGGTGACCTCGAATCTACATTCAGAATAGTTCATACAAATCAAATGTTATTGTAAGCATTGTTACTGCAAGCACACTGTACTTACACAGATAACTGAATTTTTTTCAAAGTGTGCTGTGGAGAAAACGAGGGAGCCAAATTACATGTACAGTAATAAACATTTGTGTGCAATATTCTTTGTGATGGAATCATCTCATATTTGGAATAAATATGGTATTATAAATATTTAACCACAGAAGTAATTAACAGTGCAATCCTATGCAGAGTCATTCTAGTCTAAGCTCACTGAAATCAATAAACTACACTGCTAGATTGTTAACGTATTGCAAAACATTTCATAAGGTGGGATGGGGTGGACTGGAAGTAGGGTCATACATATAGGCAACAACAACTACAAGAGAGGGACAAGTTTGTGAAGCCCCACTCTCTGACCACAGAATTCTCTGCACTGTGTTCTCCAGTCTCTGAGCCTGGTTGGTTCCTTTTTTAACGATTTTACCTGCAGTTTGGAAACCTGTGATTCTTATGACTGATTCTGTACCACATACAAGACCTGTCTTTTGCACAGATGTACATAGGAATGGATGTTTATAATAAGAAACATTGCTTTACATGTTCTGCTTTGGAATTACAATCTCAATAAATACATTTTTGAGAGCCAGACTGCAGCTTAATGGTAGATTTCCCTTGTAACTGTACTAGGAGTAAGGCCCATTATGGGAAGAAATACAACAAGCTCTAGAAGGAAGCTCCAGGTGAATGTCCTGACTGTGGCTGGTGGGGCAGCAGAGGGAAAATAGAGGGAGGCAAGCCATGTTTACTTCCTTCTGTTTAGCTATAAGGCAGGGCTGTCTCAAGTCATTTTGCTGCCCCAAGTGGGTAGTATGGGAGGACAGCCTCATCAGGTATGGTTCCCTCCATCCCTGACTTACGTTGATTTGGGGTTATGCCTCAAACTGACTCACCCCTTTTGGATGAGGGATCCCTCCTTCTGCAGAAGTTCCACTTGCTCTGCTCCCTCGAAGTGAGCACACTCCCACTTTGAGCAAGGCCTTTTATTCCTTCTTCCCAGGTACCACCCTCTACTCCTCAGCTGGTGTAAGTTTTCCCTCAAGATCCTTTGTTAACCAATCACAGGGTACAGAGGGGACCTGGGAAATGTATGCCCTGATCGCTACTCTAATACAGGCTTCCATGGGGCCTGTAGGCCACACTACTATAGGACTAGGAACATGACAGGCCCATTGACTATAATGGTCCCCATAGGCTATAATGGAGATGGAAAAAAACATATATTTTTTGCACACCCCTATTATGCTTTTCAGTATGATTTGTAAGCTGCCTTGAGTCACAGGGAAAACTGGGATATAAATATTTTAATAAATAAGTAGTTTGGGCAAGTTGATAATGTTTCAGCAACTTCCTGTTTGTTAGGTCAGGCAGGGTTCTGACAGTCATTGTTCCTCCTCTGTTATATTTCACCTGTAATGCTGGTTGTTATGTTTCACTAAAAAAACCCAAAGTAGACTGCAAGAGTTTTTCCTCCCTCCTCAGTGCTCATATGTTTTCTAAGGTTCAGCACAGGGTGACGGTCCAAGGCCAGGTCTACCAATATAGTGAAAAAGGGTGGGTGAAATTTGACTTGATTCTGTTTTCTCTTAATCCTCATGGAGACCCTGAGCTCAGAGAAAACATTATTTTCTGGGAATGAAGCCATAAACTCAGATTGCAGGCTTAAAGGAGATGAGTTTCCTTTATGGAGACAAATAGGCAGGATGCTGATGATGACCATTTGCCTACCTGCCAGGAAGGGAAAACACAGATGGCTATCTGGATATCCTGAGCTAGGCCATAAAGGTTTTGGGACATGCTCCTTGATTTGATTGGAGAAAGGGTACACATAGGGACTCAAAATCTAATTTCTTGATAAAATGAAACCCTCCCAGCTGGATCAGGGAGGTTTAAAACATACAGCTTGGAGGCCAGAACTGGCCTGTCTAGGCATTACCTTTCAGTATAATTTAAATTGGGTAACTCACAGATCCTGAATAATCACCCAGCTTAAACAGTTCTTCTTCACTAATGGAAACCGATACATCCCTGCCACAATTAAGATTTTTGAAGCCAAAGTTCTAGCTCAGGTGCTGAATAAAGGCATTCAATAACAACTTAGAGAAAATTCAGGCAAGATACTTCCAACAACTTTTAGGAGTCCCTAATTGTACACCGTATTCAGCACTTTGTATAGAATTGGGCCAGCATTTTATTGAAACAAGAATTTGGCTAATAACCTTTAAATATTGGCTCAGGTTACACTTTAGAGTTTCTTCAAACTCCTTACTTTCAAGGTTAAAAAGTGATTCATACAGCACAACCTGGCTTTCAATTATTGAAAAGAAAATCCAGCAGTTGGATTTTTCAGTTGATGTTTTTCTGCAATGAATCTGCTATCTTTTGAGTTATTAAACAAAGGCTTCTTGACATAGAATAGGGGTGGCCAACCTTGCTTAACGTAAGAGCCACATAGAATAAATGTCAGATGTTTGAGAGCCGCAAGACATGAGCAAATATTACACACATGATTTTACTGGAAAATATGCAAATTTATTTTTTATTAACATTAAATGAGACTGCCAACAATAAAAACAAAAGGGGTAAAAACAGATATTGATAATGATATTTCTTTGCTAAATATATTTATTTGTCTGAGAGAGAGAAAGAGAGAGAGGTGGAAAGAAAGAGAGAAAGAAAGCAAATAGATGAGTGAGGGAAGATGAAGGAAGGATGGGCGAAAAAGAGAAAGGTGGAAAGAAAGCAAATAAATGGGGAGGGGGGAGGAAGGGAGGGAAAGGTGGAAAGAAAGTAATGTTAACTTTTAATGTGTCTTCCAACCCCCCATGCGGCCAGGACAGCCGGCGTGGCTTGGAGAAGGGATTTAAAGAGACAAATGCCTTCTCCAAGCCAGTTGGGGGGGCTTTGAGAACGCATTTAAGGTTAAAGTTGTTTCCCTTCTCTGTCCCCCCCCCACCTCAAGCCTACCCAAGGAGGGGAACACTGGCTGGGGAAGGGAAGACCGATCAGGGAGGCATGTCTCCACTTTGCTTCCCCAGCTGCCCTGCCGGGAGCCACACAATATGTGTGAAACAGCTGCATGTGGCTCCCAAGCCACAGTTTGGCCATCCCTGACCTAAAATTTCATAAACTAAATCCTCAGCAGCCTTATTTTTCTTCTCCAGCCCAACAAACTAACATTTATGTAAGATACGGCCCTCATAACAAATGAGTTTGATGCCTCTGGGTTAAAAGGACTGGATGCCTTGTCAGAAGTATGCAAGCTAAGGACCAGGGAGCAATGGAGTGAAGTCTGTCTTGACCAAACTCTATTTTTCAAGTTTCCCAGCAAGCTGGTGTCCATTCCAGCAAAGGGAATGCCAAGATAACAATTGTGACTGTACAACTTAGTTAGCATTGTATGTTTTATTCCTTTTGTTAGCTCTGTAATACACTGTCTTGTTCAAGTGTGCTTGTGCTTTAGTGAACTGAGACTGTATTTTGGTAAATAGAGAACTTTTCCTTTTAAAGATCTCAGACTGCGGTCAAAGATCTCACATAGGATGCCTAACTGCTCATTCCATGCATAGACCAGAAACTCCTGATGAGGCTACAGATAATTAGCTGGCCAGGGAGCAAGATGTAAGTGAAGCAGTACATAGACAAATGCATGCACATAGGCTCTGTCTCTAATTCAAGCCATGGTGGTCCAGGGCTCTTTTTGTAGCAGGAACTCCTTTGCACATTAGGCGACACACCCCAATGTAGTCAATCCTCCAAGAGCTTATAGAGCTCTTCTTACAGGGGCTACTGTAAGATCTTGGGAGGATTGGCTACATTAGGGGTGTCTTGCTAATATGCAAAGGAGTTCCTGCTACAAAAGAGCCCTGGCAGTGGCCAAACTGGAGAAAACGAGGGGGAGGCCTGGGGAAAAGCCAGAGCCCTCCCTCATGCACACAGACAGAGAGAGCAAGGACGAAGAAGAGGGTGAAGGGAGAAATCTTTTCAAACGATGACCCTTCAAAACGCATTGGCAGTAATTTAAATTATAGTTCAAGAAGATATTAGAATGATACAAGAGGCGGGACCCGCAATATTCGCGGGGGCGGCCCGCCCAGCCTCCCCCTCCCACCCACCCACCCACCCAAACAGCAGGGCGGCGGCGGCGGCAGCGGGAGGCCGGCCGGCCGGCCTGCCCAGCCTCCCCTCCCACCCACCCAAACAAACAAACAGCAGGGCGGCGGCGGCGGCGGCGGAGGCCGGCCGGCCGGCCCGCCCAGCCTCCCCCTCCCACCCACCCAAACAAACAAACAAACAGCAGGGCGGCGGCGGCGGGGGGGAGGCCGGCCGAAGCCTCCCCTCCCTCCCTCCCTTTCAAGCGGCGTGGCGGGGGAAGCCGGCCGGCTGGCCCGCCCGCCGCCAAGCTTCACCCTCCCTCCCCAGCAGCGAGGCCGGCTGCTCGCCAAGCCTCCCTCTTCCTCCCTCCCCAGCAGCAGAGGCGAGGCCGGCTGGCCCGCCAAGCCTTCTCCCGCCCTCCCATCCCTTGGCGGCAACGGCCAGTTTTAGAGCGTTCCCTGCGCATGCACAGGGAGGGCTCTTTTACTTTTGGGGGATTTAGATATCCCCTTATAATTTTTTTTACTTTTTAGATTTTTCTGCACACGTGGGGACTGCCCCACGTGCGCAGGAAAATCTCCCTGCCCCAGGTGCCCCCGATGTGTGGATTTAGATATCCGCACGGGGGGGGCAACTTGGGAATTAGATATATAGATGAAACAAGATATGTAGAACGTGCAACTTCAGGTGGAACTATTATGTCCTCTACTAGGGACTGAAAGAAGAACAGCCACTTCCACCTCAATCTGCCAAAAGAGCATTAAAAGAAGTAAAAGACTAGAACAAGCAGGCTGAGAACAGGAATTCTGATGTATGAGACTGCTATAAAGCCAACATAAATTTGGGCAGAAATTCAGCTTGTTCCTGTGCATACAAACTTCACTCCCCACCAGCATTTGATTCAAAACTTCCTATTACCCTCTATACAAATAGTAAGAATCTGAAGTTTTTGTTTAATTTGGAGTTCCCTCGCTGATCTCTTCTTCCCAGGGCTGCCAAAAATGACCATGCCCACCCCAACCCTGATCCAAAACAAATAGCATAACAAAACAAATCACTTGGCTTTCTTTTACTGTGAACAGAATAATAATAGTTACCTGGTAATAAGCCCTATTAAATTAAGTGAGACTATCAGTTTCTCTTAAACAATACTAAGACAAAAAGACTTTACAAATATTTTTAGTAAGCCAGAACAAAAAAAGCAAACTCTCAGGATGCTTAATGGGTGAAGGAAAACTGGGGCAATATGAGATGTAGGTTTCATCATCCAGGGACAGGAAGCAGGTAAGCTTTGTCTCCAGATGGTGTTTTCCTGAACCTACACTAACTTTAGAAAGTGATTCTAATCCCCAGATGCTAAAATCCAACTAGCTCCAGCTCTCTCTTCTCATTCCATTCCACCCCTTCCTCTCCTTCTGCTGTTTCCTTAAAGAAGAAAAAAGAAAACAGGAGAGCAGGGGCAGATTTCAGCAACTGATATAACCCTGGAAATATTTTCCAGTGTGGCCCAATCCATGCTCCTGATAAGGTTGAAGGTACAGATCCTTAGCAGATCAAAGGCTACAGAAATGACTTGGTTTTTGGAGTAATCCTAAACAGGTATCCTTAGAAGTAAGTACCATTTTATTCAATGGGGCTTATCCCCAGTTTTCTGTTGCCCTTGCATATGAGCTTTTTAAAATTTAACATAAAATATTAACTCATTGCAAGGTATCTTAGCTCCATAGCGTGCACTTTTATGGGCATTAGAATTGCTTTTTTTCTTTATTAACAAGATTTTTCCATGTTTGTACCACATCTACAGTCTGAGAATTCACTTTGTACATCCAATGAAATAAATTCTAACCATGAAAACTGGAACTACAATACACGTCATTTTTATGGTGGCACAATGTTCCTTTATTGGTTGTGCCACAACATACTAACATGGCTACCCTGCTAGAATTTTTCTTTTCTAGTTACTCAGTTTGTGCAAAGATCTCACTAGCACTTAGCCTAAGAGTTTGTTTTCAGTACAGGTTGAATTCTGGAAGAAAAATACTTCTGGGCATCCACAGAATGCCTTTCCCTCAACATTAAAAAAAAACAAAAAACTGCAGTCTCCTTTCTTTCTACATACTTTAATAATTCAGTAGCATACTTAAATATACAGAGGAAGCAGTGGGATCACTGAATAATGTTTTTAAAGCCCTCTGTAAAAGTGAGGATAGGATAATTACATGCCCTGTACCTATCATAAGAATAAAAGAAGAGACATGTTGGATCAGACGTTCCTCTAGCTCAGTGTCCTGTTTTCCACACTAGCTAGCCAATCAGATGCTTCTGGGAATCCCATCAGCTGAGAATAAAGGCAACAGCTACCCAAACAACCCCCCCACTGGCATTCAAGAGTATACTGCCCCTGAACTTGGAGGTGCTCCTGAACTTGGAGGTTCTATTTGGTACTCATAATAAATGGCCCCTCGTGGACATTTCTGCTTTCATGGATCTGTCTAATCCCCTTTTAAAGTCTTCGAAACCAGTGGACTTCACCTCATAGTAGTTTATTCAACCAATTAATTACGCAGGATGTAATGTAACCTGAAACTAAGGCATTCACCTAAGGCATCCACTGTTCCACATTTATCTATATATCTATATATCTAATACCCAAACTTTGTTCTCTGTGTAAATACTTATTTCTACCAACAGAGGGATCACTCTCCCCCAACACCTTTTTCTACAGACTCAGGGGACTTCCTAGGTTTCCAGAAAAATCCAAAAAGTTTTTTAAAAACCCTTCAGGGATGGTTGAATTCCCCCCAATACCTTTTGAAATGGCCTCTGCAAGGGCCAGTCACTCCAGGCATCAATAGTGAGAGATTAGAACGTTTGGGGGGAGGGAGGCTTCTAACTGGCTCTGTCAGTAAAAGGCAGAGGGAGGGGGAAGGGCCCTTTCCATGCCTATTTTGGCCTCTGAGGGAGGGAGGGAGCCGTGGGACCAGGCCTGACAACGGTTGCCAGTGCCAGGGTGGGGAATTAATAGAGATTTTGTGGTGGACTCTGGGTTTGGGGAAAGGCCTCAGCTGGGTATAATGCCACAGAGTCCACCCTCCAAAGCAGCCATTTTCTCCAGGGAGAAAGATCTCTGCTGTCTAGAGTTTAGTTGTAATTCTGGGGGGTTTCCAGGTCCCACTTGGAGGTTGGCAACCCTAGGCCTGGGCAGCTCTGGGTGACCTGATACCACCTGATCTGCATGACTCAACTAGGCCCAGCTGCTTGTTACTGTTCATCAGCAGCCACCCCTATGAAAGCCAGTGTGGTTCAGCAGTTAGAGCTTCAAAGTAGGGTCTGCAACACCCAAGTTGAGATACCCATCTTGTGGAGGAAGCTGACCGGGTGATTTTGGACCAGTCACATACTTTCAGCCTAACCAACCTCACAGAGTTGTTGTGCATACAAAAAGCGGCTCTGATCCCCACTGTGAAGAAAGAGTGTAATTTTCCTAGGTAGAGGCTGTGGGGGAGAGGGGTGGAGATGGAAAGCTGAAGACAGGTAGACAGAGGTAAGTTGGCTGTTGGGTGGGAAGGAAAATGTGTTGCCAACTCCAGTTTGGGAAATTCCTGGACATTTGAGAGGTGGAGCCTGGGGAGGGTGGGATTTGAGGAGGGGAGGAACTTCAGACCAGTATGCCATAGACTCCACCCTCCAAACCAGCCATTTCCTCCATTAGAACTACCATTACCAGCCTCCAGGTGAAGGCTGGAGATCACCCAGAATTACAACTGTTATCCAGGTGACAGAGATCAGTTCCCCTAGATAAAATGGCTGCTTTGGAAGGTTGAGTCTATGGCATTATACTCTGCTGAGGCTGCTTCCCTCCCCAAGCCTCACTGTCCCAGGGCTCCACCCCCAAATCTCCAGGAATTTCCCAACCTGGAGCTGGCAGCCCTAAGGTGAATTGATCTCTGTAGCTGGGAGATCCACTGTAGTTCCCAGAGAGCTTCCACTGCTGCTGTGAGGGGAGAGGAAGCAGGTGGGTGGCTGGGAGTACCGCCACCACGGCTGCTCTGCAGGGTGGGGGAGGAAGCAGGCAGGAGGCTGAGGGAGTGATGGGGGCAGAAAGAGAGAGTGGTAAGGGGCAGAAAGAGAGAGAAAAAGTGATGAGGTGGGGAGGCAGAAAAACAAAGAGAATGATGATGGGTCAGAAAGAGAAAGTAACATGCATGGAGGAGAGATAGAGTAAGAAAAGGGGGGACTGAAGGGAGGAAGTGTGAGAGACGTAGGGGGAGAGGAGAAGAAGCAAAGTTGTGAGGAATGGGAGTTTCTCATGGGTCTCCCGCCGGTAACTTCTACAATACAGAAGTATGAAGCGTGTGGGAGAAATTATGCTTTCACTACTTTGATAGATTCTTGGGGAAATATTAACTTGACACAGAGGTTGCTGTTCTACTATTATGTGTTAGCTCCCCAGGAGGGCTGGAAGTGGGGTGGGGACACACAGAAGAATTATTGGAGAGAGAAAAAAAA
Source organism: Gekko gecko (assembly GCA_029375565.1). Taxonomy (NCBI): domain Eukaryota; kingdom Metazoa; phylum Chordata; class Lepidosauria; order Squamata; family Gekkonidae; genus Gekko; species Gekko gecko. The sequence continues at coordinate 69,317,802 of JAPDNY010000003.1, read as the reverse complement.
TGAAGGCATACCAGGTTGATTGATGGACTTAGGAATGTCTTCCTCGGCTTAATAACTTAAAAAGTTTGCATGGAGAACTTTCTGTAAATATTGTGACTAAAAAAGTATGCTAAGCAGCATTCATAAATCATAGCTTCTGTCCATTTCCTCTGTTCTGCCCTGTCTGCACCACTAGTGGCTACAGTCTTAAGTTTTGTTTTTATGTCCCTGTATGTATTTTAGCTGTGTTTCTAATTGTTTTAATAGTGTGTGTGTGTGTTTGGTTTTAAAATGTGATTTTTTTAAAGCGTATATTTTAATTTGTTAACCACCTTGCTGGTCCTTTTGAGGGCAGAAAAGCAGGATATGAATTTTGTTAAGTGAAATAAAATAAATAATAAACTCCAGTTCACTAAATGCCTGAATTCAGAAGCCACAGAGGATTATGGTTTGATCTAACCAGAAACAGCCTTAGGGTTGGCTTCTGCGAATACATTTCCAAGCAGCTTTTTGAATTAGATCTATTTAGCTCATGCATGCGAGCTCGAAGGGTTTGTTCCCCTATCTACTTGGGTTTTTTGTATCTGCAAAGCCTTCTTGCCTATATAAATTTTCTAACTGTGCCATGCAGTAGGAAACTATTTTAAACTATTCTGGCTAAATGCTAAATGGTCAATACAGTAATAGGCCTTATTGTGAGAGGATGTCCTTGTTAGCATTGGGGCAGATAGGCACACTGGAACACTGTCTTTTTGAGTGTAGCCTATTCATGAATACAAAGAAGAAACTGATTTGTCCTTTTTTGGAAGGAGTTATTGATGCGCCCATAGGTGACAGATTGAAATTTCTGCTGGCTGGGTCAGATCCTATTGTAACCCCTATCAGTTGCAAAATAATAATAATAAAAAAATTCCAGGGTACTGATAGAAAATGATTGAGTGATTTTGATCTCAGGGGTGATTCAGCTCATGGTCTTTAGGCCAATAGAGCTGCATTATTAAAGTATAGTTTCAATTCAAGCAACTCTTTCCACAGCTGAACTGTCTTTTGGAATTGTTTTAACATTTTGAAGATGGAAAAACCTTGGAAGAAGGGATGTAATTTATCTAAATCAATATGTAATTTATCTAAATCAATTCTCAGTGTGGCCAAATCTGTGGACACTTAAATCTGGAGACTGGTGCCATAAACAGACAAAACAGATATTTCCACAAGCTTGAGGAAAAACCGGGTTTGCACAAAAATCTTTATTTTTATAAGGGGGGGGGGGTTAAAACAAACAAAATAATAGAAGCAGCCCCTGGAGTGTTAAGGAACAAATTCCCTTTGCAGTGGTTGCTAAGCAACCACAACAGTACTGCCAGTTGAAGCCTTGGTTTCTGTCAGTAAAAAGCAAGGGGAGGAGATAGGGCCATTTCCAGGCTGTTTTAGCCTTTGAGAGAGAATTCATCAGGGCCAAGGACAGCAGCAAACACTGGGCAACTTGAAACCATGTAAGTTTCATGATTCACCGAGGCCAGCTGCTTGCTACTGGTCAACAGCATCTCTCCCCACAAAAGCCAGTGTGGTGTAATGGTTAGAGTTTTGGACTAGGATCTGGGAAACCCAGGTTTGAATCCCTTTTCCATCAAGGTGTTCACAGAGTCTCCTTTGGCCAGTCACACATTCTAAGCCTAACTTACCTCATAGTATTGTTGAGCAGATAAAATGTAGGAGAGGAAAATGATATAAGCTGCTTTGGATTTCAGTTGTGGAGAAAGGCAGGGTACAAGTGAATTAAATATATAATGACAAAAGCTGAACATGAAGGGCAAATACAAGATAGGATGCTTGGTGGGTTGGAAGAAGGAAACAGGGAAAAGTGAGGATATCAGAATTGCCCGTCTGCTGCTCTTGACCACGTCACCAAACTGGTGGTGGGAAGGTAGATACAGTGTGGGAAATAGTGTGGCAGCTGGATACAGGAGTGTGAGGTATCCTAGCAAGTTCTTAAGTGTTTCCCACCATGCAAATAGGCCACTGTTTTCCTTGGTAGAAACTGCCAGGGGGAATAAAAGCTGAAGAAAGGGGGGCAGATATAGGTAGCTTAGCTGGAAACAGGAAAGCCTATGAGGGCTTTCAGGGAAAGGAAAGAGAAAACAGTGGGGCAGGGGAAAATGAGATGGCCTCCACAAGTCCTTTACTCGTAAACTAAATGTAACTTAAATGTGTCATCCTGCAGTTTAAGGCCACTGTTCCATGCTCTATCCATATTGAAGAGAATTCTAGCATTCTTTTATACATTGCTGTAGGTAACTGTCAACATACCCTCTCTTCATCTCTCCCACTCCTGGCTAAATAAACACAGCTTCTTCCACTGTAGCTCACAATTTCTGAGTCTGTTGTCTATGAAGTTTTTTCCTGAATCCCTTCCACTTCATCAACATGCTTTGTGATTTGATCATAAAGTGTAAGTGCTAAAACTGCAATTCTCAGGTTAACTACCCTTGAGAGGCGGCATACTAAAATAAATAAAGGGGAGTACGGTCATATTCTGGAATAAGATTCTAGCATTCTGTAACTTTCCTTGCATTTAATATCTATAGGTACATGAACACTATTTTAATTCAAAAAAATAAATGCATACAATTATTTAAATGTTATTTAGAAGTTTCAAGGTGCTTATAAGGTAAAATACTTATTTAGAACTGCTTTGTGTCACCTGAGAAACTCAAGGCTTAGTTAAACCAAGAATTATTTGTTGTTAAAACCATTACCTAATACTGCAAAGTAATCATTGACTACTTATATTTCACAGGGATGGCAACTCCTGGGATGGTATTTTTTTAAAAGATAGTTATTTTAGACCAGATTGACAACCCACTCACCACATCATAGTTGAGGGCAAGGAATTTGTATCAAAGGGAAGTATGACAGCCTTGGGTGTGTAATCATATTTAGAAGATCCATACAAAAAGATCTACAGAGTTTTCAGAACCCTTGGTATCGTCTGGTATGAGTGCTTCACAACTCATTTTGAATTTACAAAATACAAAGACATCTCTAAATTTTAGAGGTCTAAATTTTACATTTATATTAACACATTAGAACAAAAAATAGATATGTATGCAGAGACATGCAAAAGTGAACTGTTCACACGTTTATGCCAGAGAAAAGCTGGAGATGATAGTTTCTTTATAGTTTCACAATAAAAAAAATAGATTTTCTTGCCTGTTACCTTGAGCTATTTCTGACTTCTGTAATATGTGACTGATTGTAGGAAAAACGGGGTTTGCACTTACCTGCAACCGTTGTCCATCAAGTGGTCTTCTGTGCAGGCACACATGGAACTGCGCTTCCCCAGGCCAGCCACAAAGAGGAGCTAGCAAGTCCCAAGAGTGCTCCACTCCCTTTAAAGTCCCAAGAGTGCTCCACTCCCTTCCATCTTCAGTGTAGCCCTTCCCACCCAAAGGTCACATGATGTGGGAGGGGAGAGCACTCTTCCCACAGTTCTCTTCTTGCTGCTGCTAAGAGAGGACATAGCTCAGCAAGTTTCAACAATTGAAGAGGGAATGGTATAGCTGCTCCTGCAAGTTTCTTGCAGATCTCCACTTGTCTATGTTAACAGTTCCAAGATACCACCATGAATTTTCACCAGCTAGATTTAACATGCTACCATCTGCACTCCTGTCAGGAAGATACAACAACATTCCATCTAACTGTAGATTTTGTCCTTGCTATGTTAATCTGATTAAGACATTGGTTTTTCCACTGTAGATTCTACATATAGGCATGCTTGGATTTATTGGAACCTGTGTTGGCTGATAAAAATCTGTTCTATGAGCAGAAGACTCTCAAAATCTTATTGGCATGGCTTGACCAAAGAACAACTATAATTGTGGCTAAGTTTCTGTTCTCTGCAATGAAAAGGCTTCCTTAAACCTATGAGCCTAATTATCTAGCTGTAAATGTTTACCCTTATCAAGGGAGGAGGATCAACTGGGCCACTAAACGATGGGCCAGTAAACATCTAGCATTTCTCCTTAAAACTAGCCCATCTTTTATTCATCTGAAGTGGGCTGAACAAATCCCTGGACCTTATTATGAGTGCCTCCTTTTGCTATTTCATTCCAATCAGATTCCAACATATGTGTCTGCACATTGCTCTGATTTGGTAGATTTGAGGTTAAACTCTACAGATATTTTTTATAATTCCTTAGTTCAACCATTAGGCGATCTGAAACACTGGTTACTGGACTCAAATTTAGGTAAAGCTAAATGAAGCAAAGAGAGACCTAATAGACCAGCTGAAGTTGAAACTCCCATGTTAACTGATCTTTCTACTCTTTCTCATGCACCACTCTCTGCTAAGGTTAAGAAATCACAGCCCTCTTTATTTTCCAATAAGGTTCCTCCTTTTGGACCTGAATATTTAGAGGTTCTTACAGGTTTGGATGTTATTGGAAAGGATGATGTGATAGAGGCTGGTTTGTTATGCTCTTTTGGTGCTCTTCCTCCAATGGAACAAGATGATCTGATTGTCTTCAATTTTACAGACTTTTAAAGAAAATATTAGAAAGTGCTATCCTCAGAATGTGGAGCTACCCCTGACCAGTATTTGAAGACCTTCTGTCCCGAAATTCAAAGCACATTCCTTTGGAATGAGTGTTCTAATCAGTTCAGGAAATTCCAACCCCAGTGCCCATGTTTGGCTGTTGAATGCTTCAGAGTCTGTAGTTCAACCTAATTAATGGTCTCCAACTTCTGAAGTAAAAATTTTATCTTGGAATAGTTCAGGTTGGAATAATAAACTGAGGGACTCTGGAGTTAAATTAGGACACAGTTCAAAGGACATAGACGATGTTTAAAATGTAAAGCCAGTAAGACAATGTGGGAAAGTGATAATTTCACTTTAAATGGCATAACTGTTTATAGCAGTACCTGCAAAAGTACCTTTGTTGTGTATTTTATTCAGTGTGATTGTCCAAAGTTACATATTGGAAGTACCACCAGACCTTTGAAATTAAGAATCATGGAACATATCACAAGAAATAAACGACGAACAAGGGAAGCCCCACTTACAGAGCATTTTGTCTCTAAAAACCACAAGGAAGATCAATTTAGACGTGGTGTGCTCTTTGTCGCAGACTCAAAATTTCCATTGGCTACAAAAGAATTGCTCCGCCAGGAACACAGGTGGATTTTTAAATTAAATACTTTGATCCCTAATGTTTTGAACATGAATTTGATTTAAGTTGTTTCTTATTAAGTTCAAGTAGGTTGCTTGTAAGTATGTTGTTCAAGGTCAGTTTCCCTTCCTTTAGTTTACCCGCCAGGTTCAGTAAAACCTTATTTTTAGAAATACAAAAATGCAAAATAGGATATTATGTACTGATTTCAGAATTTTGTAACTCCATGTTGTCACTACATACTTAATGGTGAATCTTGAATACTAACCACCACCACCATTATTGTAGAAGCCTGATCAGCAGAAAGAAAACGTATCAGTGGGGCGATTGGATATAGAAAACTGGCTTAAGAAGATCTGTTAAATTTTCAGTTCAGTAAGTATGTATGTTTTGGCAACTGGGGACATAGTAAATGTGTTGTAAATAGTGGTTGTGACACAGAAGCATACTTTCAGTTTCACAGCCAAAGAGTACCAGCTTTCTAAAGAAGTGGAAAGTGAACGTGGCATTGAAGCCAGCTGTGCATAGCTGCTACTCCTGCAGATGTGGAATCTTTGTTCTCCTGAAGCTTTTCCTACAAAGGACTGGTGGACTTTACTCAGAATATTTCCTTTGTATCAAGTACTTTTTTGATCCTTAACACTTTAAGAATATATAAAGGTGTTTGTTGAACGGGACAAGAATTTGAACTGTTAAGAGTTGATTTGTACAATATAATTTTTCTGCTTGTATTCGTAATTTATTCACAGAGTGTTTTTACACTGATACAGCCTCCAGGTGGTGGCTGGAGATCTCATGTTTTCACAGGTATCTCCAGGTGATAGAGATCACCTGGAGAAAATGGTCATTTTGGAAGGTATATGGCCCTATATCACATTGAAGCCCCGCCCCCAACCCTTCCTAAACAATGCTTCTCTCTGGCCCCCACCCCCAAAATTTCCCAACCTGGAGCTGGCAACCCTAACCCAAACGGAAGACCCCCATCAGCTGTACACATGTGATGAACAAACAAAACTAACCACAACCATCGACAATCAATCACAACAACCAATCTTTACAGATGAGCTACCTTATCTCAAGGCACTTCCACACAGATTTTTAGAGAACCAGGTAAGGTATTTCAATGCAGCCAGTGTATACAGCCCACAAGCACAAACCACTTCTGCCTGCTTTGGTCCCACACCATTGCAGAAGACAACAGAAACCAGGGTCAGGGCAGTGTTTATTCAAGTCTACAAAGGCGAAATTCCTGCTTTCAGCGGCGTGGTGTCCTGGCGAAAAGAGTTTCCAGGGGTACTTTCCATTTGATATTATATTATCTCCTAATAAGTGTCAGTTTACAAATAGCTACATCAGATCCTTTCAATGTATTAACACTATTTCTTTTTTTTTCCTGAAAGAAAAACTGAAGAGAGGAAGAAACAAGTTTATGAGTTCACTATAAAGAGCATGAGACTCTTCTTCCCTTTACCAGGTCTTTCTGTACACCAGAGTTTAAGTATACTTCCATCTCTAGAAAGAATATGACAGCGGATTCCAGTGTATAGAGTGTGCCCTCAGTAAACATGTGTGAGGGAAGGGATTACTAACCTTAATAAATGCAAAACATTCACTTAATAAACCCAAAGCACATGAGAAGTACAGAAATAAAATAGCTTAGCTTACATCTACACTAACTATCCAGTACACCACATTTTTTTATTGCTTTCATGTGTGAAATCCCAACAGAGAGGCTTCTTTTATATAATCATAAGTACCCATATAAAAGGAGCATCACTTATGATCTGTAAAACTCAGTAAACAAAAATATAACTGTACTTAGGATAAGAGAATACAATTCTCATACATATGTGAAGCTCCTGTGACTCATGTCTAGGTCAAATTAGATGGATATAATGCCCAGTATAGGCACTCAAAAGCAGCCCCAAGCAGGGCTGGCTCGCCCGCTAGGTGAGCTAGGTGCACCCCACGAAAAGCCTCCCCCGCCTCTTCCCTGGCTTGCTTGGGCGCCCCGCAGCTACAGAGCGCCCAGGCAAGCCAGCGCTGGGAGGGAAGGGACCCTGGCTTGCGACTCGCCTGCTTTCCTCCTCCCCCTGGGGGGAGAGGAGGTGGGGGCAGCATGGTAGGTGTCTTCAGGCCCCACCAGGAGGTTGGCATCTGCGCCCGCCTAGGGCGCAGAGCCACCTCAGGCCGGCCCTGGCCCCTAGTCATTTCCAGTCCTGACTATAAAATCAGCATTTATAATTTTCGCCAAATGTTGATTTGTGTGCATTCTGGACAGCCCTGAGAAATACAACTCTCCTAGAAAATATTCAAATAAGCTGATGGCTGAATTCTATCCTTGATTTCATCTAGCAATTAATTAGTAATGTTGCTTCCCCTTTAAATATGTGCTCAGAACATGGGCTTTTCAACACACCCAACTGACTCCAGGTTTTCTTGGCAGTTGATTCACAAGCACTGGAATCGATTTGAGCACAGTTCTTCTGCACCTCTGCTTCTCTCTGCATCTCCGTAGTTGTGAAGTCAGTTTATTTTCCTCCTCACTTGCCTTAAATAATCAGGATTTTAAAGGGAGAATGCTGCCATCATTGGTGGTTTCACTGGTGACGTCACAGCACACACCCCGTTTATTTGTTTATTTTGTGCATGCTTGTCCACGTCAAGGCTGAACTTTAAAAAGATCAAAAATGAACACACACTTAGGGATGGACAGAAAGAGCAGGGGGGCTCCACTGACACATGAAAGGTTGCTGGGAGGAAACGGTAGCATTCTCGAGGGCAGGGGGACTGCAGCTAGCTATTGGGGAGGATCGATGCAAGCCCTACCCATGCCTCTCTGTCTGCACAGGGAAGCCTAAAAAGGGAGCAGCTCCACCACCCACCTGTTTATGAACCATATGTGAAGTGCTATGTTCCTTTCAAACTGTCCTTTGGTCCTGGAAGTGTCCCCCCTGCAGGCATTTGCATTTTAAAAAATCAGCAGTAAAATACAGTTATACAGATATACAATTCACAGGATCTCTGGATTCCCAACTTTCATTTTTTAAAAAAAAGAGTAAGCTTCTATCATCCCTCATGGAGATATAAGGAAAAAGGCACATCTCCCACAAGGGAAAGGGGTAGAGACTCGCCCATCCACCCCTTCCGAAAACTGGAGATTCAGAGAAGCTGCTTAACCTGTGTGCATGCTTATATTAACAAAAGATCACATTAAAGACAAAACTACTCCTCTTCAGAACAGGAAGGAGGGGGAAAAGAAGGAGCAGTTTAATGACGATGACAGCCTAATTATCAAAAAGTGGACTGGAGGTGGGTAGAAATGGGTGGGCCAGAGAAAACAAACACTATACACAAGGAAAAAGCAACTCAAAAACCAGCTTCTAGAACAAGATCAGGGGTCTCAAAAGAACCAGGAAAGTGTTGCACTTACCTGTAACTGTTGTTCATTGCACTGTCTTCTGGGCAGGCACACATTGGGGCTATGCTTGCACAGACCAACCATCTGAGCATTCCTTCCCAGCTTTTACCTCTCTTCTTTATCTAAAGCTGAGAGAGGGAGCCTCTCCCTGGAGCCGAAGTCACGTTCTGCTGCCCAAATGATCACGTGCTCCTGGGAGGCGCCCCCTTCCCTCCCTCAGTTCTCCGCTACAAAGTGCAGGTTAACTAGAGAGAAGGAGCTGACAGCAGGGAAGGAGGGAAAGGATGTGTGCCTGCACAGAAGACAACCAAATGAACAACAGTTACAGGTAAGTGCAAGACTGCTTTCATCTTCTGTCTCTGATGCAGTCCCATGTTGGGAGACTGAAAAGCTACTTAGTCAGAGGCAGGTGTGAAGCTCTCCTACTGGAAGAGAGAGTACAGGACAGCCTTGCCCACCAACTCCTCCTTTCTAACGCCAGCATCAACCACATAGTGCTTCATGAAGGTCTCAGAGGATGACTACATTGAAGCCTTACAGATCTCCATCAGTGGCGTGCCACATGAGAATGCAGCTGATGCAGCTTGTGCCCGGATCGAATGAGCCCAAAAGGACAGTAGATATGGCATCCCAGCCTGATTTTAGCACCTTCATATCGACCCCATGATCCACCTAGAGCTGGTTTGGGAGGAGGCAGCTCTACCCTTCAAGCGGCCCAAATCACATTCAAACAATCACACCAATTTTCTGAAAGGTTTCATTCTGTGTAAATAATGTAATAAAGCCCTTCAAATGACTAACTTGTGCAGTGCCTTTTCTGCCTCTGAAGCGGGGAAGGGAAAGAAAACAGGCAAAACGATATCCTGTGACAGGTGAAACAGGGACACAACTTTAGGCAAAAAACTCAGACTTGGTCTTAGAACCGCCCTTTCAGAGTAGAACTTTATAAATAGAGGGTCTGCCCTAAGGGCCACCAACTCCCCCACCCTCTTGGCTGACGTAATAGCCACCAGGAAGAGGATTGCTTCCAGTGAAGAGGTAGCAATCGGCTCAAATGGAGCTGTCATCAGCTGGGCTAGAACTAAGGACAATGACCACTGGGGAACTATGGGCAGTGAAGGAAGAAACATATTAACTAGGCCCTTAAGGAATAGTTGGGAAGACCTGTGAGAGAACAGGGTTTTCCCATCCACCAGCACATGTGAGGCAGATATGGCTGCCAAATGTACCTTACCAGAAGAGATGGAGAGACCAGATGCCTTAAGGGACCACAGCTAATCAAAAACTAAAGACAGAGGACAAGAATCAACAGCTATATCCTTAGAAACTGCCCAAATAGAGAAATGCTTCCATCTGCTGGTATACAAAGCTCTAGCAGAAAGCTTCCCTAGCATTCAAAAGAACCTCTGCAACCTACTCCAAAAACTCTAGCCCAGGGGTCAGCAGCCATGCCGTCAGGCGCAAATTCTACACCTGGTAATGGAGAGTGGGGCCGTAATAGAACAGATCTGGGGTTGCAGAGAGGTGCAGGAATCTCCCTTAGGAGGCTAACTTCAGTGTCTGGAACGATGTCTGCCTTGGCCAAAATGGGGTGACTAGTACGCACCAAATGAGAATGCCACCAAATGAAAAAGGAGCACTCACTGGAGAAGACCCTGATGTTGGGAAAATTGAAGGTCAAAGAAGAAGGGGATGGCAAAGGATGAGATGGTCAGACAGTGTCACCGATGCAATGAACATGAAATTGAGCAAACTTCAGAGGACGGCAGAAGACAGGAGGGCCTGGCGTGATCTAGTCCATGGGCTCATGAAGAGTCAGACTCAACTGTGCGACTGAACAACAACAAAAAAGTATGCACCATGCATAGAATAGGATAGGCATAGACTAGGGAGCTCTGCTATCTGATCTGGAACACATCTTCTATTGACCAAGAGTCACTCCCTGCCCTAGAGCAAAAAATCCTAGCCTTGCTCCATATGGCAAACAAATCCACCACTGGTGTTCCCCACTGAGCAAAAATCAGCAGAAGATGGACTGGGGAAATGGACCACTCATTGTCTGAACTGCTCATCCTGCTGAGGGCATTGGGCACTGGTATTCTCAGACCCCACAAAGTGAAGCCCCCAGTGTGACAACCAATTCCCAAATGCTGATTGCCTCTTGGCAAAGCAAGAGGGACACTGTGCCCCCTTGATGATTGATGTAAGTCATAGCTGTGGTGTTGTCTGTCTGGATCTGGACAACACTGCGTCTGATTAATGATTAAAAAGAGTTAAGGGCATATTGTATAGTGTGCAGTTCTAACAGATAGATACGAGAGGTCCTCTTGGAGGGAAGCCACCTGCTCTGTATTGGAAAGAGGCCACAATGTGCAGCCCAACTCCTTAGTGAAGCATCAGGGGTAATAGTCACCTGAGGCTGTTGTTGACCAAAGGGGACCCCCATGGAAAGATTACCCTCAGCCAGCCACCATTGCAACTGTTGCACCACCAAATGTGATTAGGAGAACATCTGTCTCTGAGAGTATCTAGTGGGATTAAACCTTCTAACAAACCAATTCTGAAGGGGTCTCATTCTGAGGCATGAGTAAGGGATGGTCGCCACTGTGAAGGCCATAAGGCCTAATAACTTCTGAAAAAAGACAGCTTGATTGGTAACATTTCTTAGATATGTATGCTACCATGGCCCTTGTGCAGGCTGCTGTATCCCTGGGCAAGTGAACATTCCCTACTGAGAAGTCTAGGAGGGAGCCAATGAAGACTTGGTGGGCAGTTGTCAGCCTGGATTTTTCAAAATTGACCATCAAACCCAAGTTTCCTAATGTTTCAAGGATCAGCGAGACATCATGTAAAAGGTGATATTTGGAGGGAGCAGTGATCAGACAATCATCAAGGTTGGGTGATGCTGACCCATGTCTGACTGGAACCAAGCTCAGACCCAACGGCACCGATATCACTATGGGCATAAGCAATGGTCAATCGGTGGAGACAGGAGCTTTGTTCTCGAAAGTATTGTGTCACTCCACCGAAGTGGAAGACTTCACAGCCAAACTCTCAGAGCATGAAACAGCTTTCTCTTACAGGCTAGCTTTAAATCAATTGGACCTCACCTTAGGTGTAAACTGAAGAAAGAATTCGCAGCTGACTGTATTGTGACCTTCACAGAGGCAAAGAAGACACAAAGAATGCCTGTCGGAGTGGGCCATCTTAGTCCCACAATGGGAACACTTTTTGAGTAGTACTTTCTGGGACATCATGAAGACAAAGGAAGAGAAGCTGGGGGAAATTCCACATCTTTGGTTGATGGCGACATGTGACTGACGTTTGGGTGGGAAAATATTCCTTCGGCTTTGGGAAGGGGCTCCCTCCTTCAGCTTTAGATAAGGAGAGAGGTAAAAGCTGGGAAGGAATCTTCCAGTGGTTGGCCTGCGGAAGTACACAAAATGCACATGGCAATTGGGGATAAACTGAAGCAAAATGGGCAAGAACCAATGGAAAAGACTCAAGCAGAAATACACTATGCTTTTAACACAAATTATAGCCCTGTGACTACAGTAATTTTTATGTTTAAGGAAAATTAATTATTGTCTCTGTACTACAAAAGCACGATTTGACGCAACAGAGATTACTTAAAAATAATCTAACATTGTTACTTAGAGTTGGATATTACTAGAGAAGCTAGTCATTTATCAAGCTTTTACACAGGTGTTTTTTTAATTCTTGCAAATTACGACTGACACAATTAACAACAACATCTGGTGCTCCATCACTCCATATGAAGCAAATAATGAGTTCTTAGAGAAAAGCTCCCTGTATACGATCATTTCCCCCACAACTTTTATAAAACATATTGGCATGCCAACAATAGTACTAGTTCCTCTAGTTCCTCTCAGGGGGTCTTAACAAAACTAAGAAAAAGAGGGCATTTATAATTGTAAAACATATATGGAAGGGTATGATCAAAGAGAAACAGTAGTGAGAAGTGCTTGTACAACCAACAGAACTTTGAGAATTTTGAGAATTTTTGCATGTGACTATTAATTACTATGTTGTGAGAACAAGACATAGCCAGATAACCTCTGTGCTTAACTGGGAGCTACTTATTTACTGAAACCTTGTGGGAAATTGAAGGTAAAACTTAAAGACAGGTTTATTTATTATTTGTATTTATAGCCTGCCCATCCCACGAGTGGGCTCAGAACAGGTTACATCATATTAGCAATACAATAAATACAATTAAAATTTTTAAATACAATAATAAACATTCAAATCAATAATCGCAGACCAACAGAATAAGCTGGCATTTTGTACCAGCTGTAATTTCCGGATCAGCATCAATGGTAAGCCTATATAGAATGAATTGCAGTAATCAAGCCTGGAAATGACCATTGCATGGGTCACTTTGGCTAAATCCTGGGGGGGGATAGAGTTTTCAATAACCTAACCTGCCTACGATGGAAAAATGCAGATCTGGCAACTGCAGTAACCTGGGCCTCCACAAAAAGGAAGGCATCCAGTGTTACACTCAGGCTCCTCACTTTCTGGGCTGGCACCAAAGGCGCCCCTTCCAATGTGGGGAGTCTGATACCAGCATCCACTCCACCCCAACCCAGGTACAGGACCTCCATCTTCAATGAATTTAGCTTCAACCGGCTCTGCTATAACCATCCAGCCACAGCATCCAAAGCCTCAGCCAAATTATCAGGGGTGGAGGATGGATGGCCATCCATTAAAAAGATAGACCTGGGTGTCATCAGCATATTAATGGCAACCTAGCCCATAACTGCTGACTAACTGGACGATAGGGCGCATATAGATATTAAATAACATTGGTGAGAGGACAGCGCATTGCGGCACTCCACATTCAACTGGGTATCGCAGGGAGACTCTTTCACCGAGTGCCACCCTCTGTCCCCGAGCATGAAGAAAAGAGGGGAACCATTGGAAGGCAGTCCCCTGAACTCCCACGTCAGCGAGGCAGTGGGTCAACAGATCACAGCTGACCGTGTCAAATGCTGCTGTTAATAGCAACAGCAACGTCAACCCACCCCAATCCAGCTACCTGTGGAGGTCATCTGTAAGGGTGACCAGAGCCTTCTCCGTCCCATGGCCAGAGCAGAAGCTGGACTGGAAAGGATCAAGGATGGAAGCGTCCTCCAGGAAAACTTGGAGTTGCTTGGCCACCGCTTTCTCAACCACCTTACTCAGGAACGGCAGGTTCAATACTGGGCGGTAGATGGCCTGGATGGTAGGGTCCAAGGATGGCTTTTTCAAGAGTGGACGAACTACTGCCTCCTTCAAGGTCTCTGGGAAAGTCCCCATAGAAAGGGACAAGTTGATAATTTCCCCCCAGAGGAAAACTCATCCAAGCTCACCTTCTCTTAGCTCCTACCTGAATTGTCAAAATGTAAAGCTGCAGCTGGCTGTTCTGGAAAGCAGTGTGTAATCTGCTGATTCCTCATGCTGTAAAACCAACACAAACCATAATGCAGTGACACACAATACAGTGCATCTATCACCTTCATTGTTTGCTTATTGTATCTAATAAAACAGGCTCATGCCTCCACAGAATATGTTCAGCATCTCCTATGGAAGCTCCCATCGTCATCCACTCTCAAGGCAAGACCCTTATCAGCTACACTTTAAGAGCAGGTTTAAGAAAAATGCTTTTTATCGTACATACATGGCCTTACAAGGTCAGATCTCAGAGGGGTGATGATTCTCTATGGCTACAGTTCAAACTATATAACTCACAACTATAGGGCCACAACTGTCAGAACCAGTGTAGTGCATGCTACAATGAAGCTTGCTGGGCCAGTCACTCTCTTACATAATCTGGAGCTGTTGCAAGGATAAAATGGAGGATAAAACAGGACTGTACATCCTTGGTGCCACTCAATCTAGGGTTGACTCACTGGTTTCCAACAACGAAGCAACATATTTTCAAGTTGGTGATCTGGAAGCCAGATAACCTGGGAGGTGGCAGCGTTAACTCCTGCACTTTCCCTGATTCCTTAAAGCCATGGTACATTTGTGCACTTTCTGGAGGTTCCCTGGCTTTTTCCCAACCTTTCCCAAATCTGCTTTATTGCAAAGTTTTGGGGAAATCACAGCAAAGTCTGGATGGCTACTGTGTGTCTGAAGAAGTTCGTATTTTCCCTGTTCAGCCTACTCTGAAGTCATTCTCCCTGTCAGTGTCCATTTCCTTATCCCATCATCATGGAGCTTTTCAGTTTTATTTGGCAACTGAATATCATTATAATGTTATAACAATCTGTGTCTCAGGTTCTCTGAATTCCCACTGTTCATTTTTTTCAAATTCCCAACTTTCATTTTTTAAAAAACGAAATTGCTGCAGAGCTAGAAGAGGAGGAACAATGAAGGGGGACTAACCTTTAAAAATTAAAACGAAAACTGGGAATTCACCAAACCTGTTACGCAAATCATTTTATTAATATTCAATTGCTGATTTTTTTAAAAATATAAAAAGGTCTGAGATAAGGGAGGGGAACAAGATGACCACTGCCACGGACTGGGGTAGGGAAACTGCAAGGAAACTAGACGTGCACAAGCCCCATTACAGCGTAGTATCAGCAATCACAGAAGCAACTAGGGTTACCTGGCCCCTACCTGGCATCCCGCAGAGGGGAAAAGCTCTGTGTCTGGGAGTCTCGCGCGTGCACTGCGATGACATCACCCAGAAGTGACGTCATTGCACCGGGCACATCATCAAGGGAAGCTCTAGCATTCAGTCTTAAAACGGTAAGAGTTTTAAGGTAGAATGATAGAGCGTCCCACAATGACATGCCCGGTGTGATGACATCACCTCCGGTTGACGTCATTGTGCCAGGCACGTCGGCCCAATTCAGGCACTTTGGGGGCAGAGTTTCCTCCAGCGGCTGGATCTCAGCTGGCAGGTTGGGGGACCCTACAGCAGGCAAACTCCCTCCCCCCCCGGGGACCTGGCAGCCCTAGAAGCAACTGAGAAACTACACAAGCTTGTCCCTGTACAGAAAATGCTTTTATCTGACCTGAATGCCCAAACGGGCAAGAAAATGACAATCATATGGGTGGGACCTACAAAAATATGCACCTTCCTAATCACACAGTGTGCAAAGGTACTTTGATTGCCATCTACGGTTGGCAGGTCTTACCTGGTTGCTGGCGGGGGGGGGATCCAGTCTCACTCTGGGAGTCTTCTGGCGCACATGCAAAGTGTGTGCACCACAATGACATCACCTGGAGGTGATGTGATCACTTCTCCCAAATTGTCCAAATGCTAGAGCATCCCCCACGCAATATATCCGGCGCGATGACATCACCTCCGAGTGATGTCATCATGCGGGGCACGCCAGGCAAGAGGGGCTCTTCAGTGGCAGGGCTCCTCCCACCAGCCAGCTGGCTGGCAGCGGATCAGGGGGCCCAAAATTGCAGAAATTCCCGCCCCCTTCAGGAGGATGGCAACCCTATTGCCATCTTTCCCAAAACATCATACAAAACAAGGTTTGTAAAAGATCACAGCAAAGCATGGGGAAATGTGGGGGAAACACGGAAAGTGGCTGGTTAAGGGATGAAGTTGCATGGATGCTCCGAAAAGGTTGCTCCAGCGCAGATGCAAAACAAGAGCAAATCCTCCATGTGGAAAAAGCCATCAATTTGGGAAGGGTCAGAACAAGCCCTGTTTGGAATGTTTTTCTAGGAAGTTCTAGGAACTTCTTTTAAAAGCTTGGATGCTGGATAATTACACCAGTTCAACAACTTCCAAACGTTGTGTCCTCAGCAACATATTCCTGACATACAGCTGCTCCCACTGAGAGTGATCAGAACTGTTAATGGCATTGATAAAACCTTTTGAAGAAAGCTTGAATAGTCCAAACCATCTCTACTGCTGATGCAGCACTTTTTTCCCTCCCGGTCTATAATTGTAAAACTTGCAGAACACCAAGGTACACAGAGCATTCAGAGACCCCACAGAAAGCACACCAGAGTCATGTTGCTTCAGACTGAGATCCTCAGTTCACATCCGCTGGAAATGTCGGAGGTCACTACATGAAAAAGACCAAGCACCCTCCCATAAAAGCCACAGCCCAGACAAAAGAAAGGTTATGCTTTAGAATGGAACAATATGCGCACAGGCAAAAATTATCTTTGTCCTGATCAGGATCCTTAGACAGAGAGAGATCAAACAGTTTGTAAAACCCTTTGATGGAAACTTAATTCTTTTAAAATATGCACAAGGTAATTGAGAACACATTTTAGAATACTTGGGGGATCATAAAAACAGTATATCAGCAGCTGCACTGAACAAATAGCGTTAAGATTTTTCCTTCTGCCGAAAAATTACCTCCTGGACTTCATCTGCCACACATGAATCTTATCCTAAAACAGACTCTCTAACAAGACCCTGCCCCAGAAATCAGTGGAAGAAGCCCTGTTTCAAGTGCCATCCCTTTGTAGAAAAAACAGCTGCTAGGGTAAGAATTTTTTCTTTATCCCTCCTCATCACCACTATAACTCCCCTCTTAAGGCAGCTCACCCGTGTTTGACGGTCTTCTAAAAGAAAACAGAAGAGCTTTCTCTTTTAGGCAAGTGCTTAAATCATAAGTTAATTTTCTGCAAAATTGTATGTAGTTTTGGGGCTGGCTGTCATCAATATGCAGACAATACACAGCTATGGTTGTTGTTCAGTTGCAGTCGAGTCCGACTCTTCGTGACCCCATGGACCACATCCCATCAGGCCCTCCTGTCTTCTACAGTCCTCTGGAGTCTGCTCATTATAAGTTCATTGCATTGGTAACACGGTCTAACCATCTGATACTTTGCCGTCCCCTTCTTCTTTGACCTTCAATCTTTCCCAGCATCAGAGTCTTCTACAGTGACTGCTCCCTTCTCATTTGGTGGCCAAAGTATTTGAGCTTCAGCTTCCGTATCTGGCCTTCCAGGGAAGAGTCAGGATTGATTTCCTTTAGGACGGACTGATTCAATCTCCTTGCAGTCCAAGGGACTCTCAAGAGTCTTCTCCAGCACCATAATTCGAAAGCATCTATTCTTTGGTACTCAGCCTTCCTTACAGTCCAACTCTCGCAGCTATACAGTACTACTAGGAGTACCATTACTTTGACCATATGAATTTTTGTTGGCAGGCTGATGTCTCTACTTTTTATTATGCTGTCTAGGTTTGCCATTGCTTTCCTCCCAAGGAGCAAGCATCTTTTAATTTCATTGCTGCAGTCACCGTCTGCAGTGATCTTGGATCCTAGGAACGTGAATTCTGTCACAGCTTCCATAACTTCCCCTTCTATTTGCCAAGGAGTAATGGGGCCAGATGCCATGATCTTAGTTTTTTTGAAGTTGAGTTTCAAGCCAACTTTTGCGCTCTCCTCTTTTAGTCTTAGCAAGAGGCTCTTGAGGTCCTCTTCACTTTCTGCCATTAGAGTGATATTGTTTGCATATCTGAGGTTGTGGATGTTTTTCACTGGCAAACTTAATTTTGGCTTGTGATTCATCCAGGCTGGCACTTCACATGATGTACTCTGCATATAAATTAAATAAGTAAGGTGACAATATACATATACATCCTTGCGGTACTCCTTTTTCTATGTTTGGTGTAGTGGTTAAGTGAGTGGACTCTAATCTGGGAGAACCGTGTTTGATTCCCCACTGCGCCACTCACAGCTGCCGAATGACCTTGGGCAAGCCATAGTTCTGTCAGTGCTGTTCTTGAAAGAGCAGTTTCTGTCAGAGCTCTCTCAGCCCCACCTACCTCACAGGGTGTCTATTGTTGGGAGGGGAAGGAAAAGGAGTTTGTAAGCTGCTCTGAGACTCCAAGTGAAGTACAGGGTATAAATCCAACCTCCTCCTCCTCCTCCTCTTCTTCTTTGCTAAACCAATCAGTTGTTCCATATCCGGTTCTAACTGTCGCTTCTTGAACCTTATACAGGTTTCTCAGGAAAAATGTGAGTGGTCTGGTACTCCCATCTCTTTAAAGACTTGCCATAGTTTGTTGTGATCCACACAATCACAGGCTTTAGCATAGTCAATGAAGCAGAAGTAG
This sequence comes from Gekko gecko, assembly GCA_029375565.1. NCBI lineage: Eukaryota > Metazoa > Chordata > Lepidosauria > Squamata > Gekkonidae > Gekko > Gekko gecko. Next base: position 69,299,180 of record JAPDNY010000003.1, on the reverse strand, counting down.
ATGTTTTTCTGGTACTCTCTTGCTTTCTCCATAATCCAGCAAATGTTAGCAATTTGATCTCTCGTTCCTCTACCTGTTCAAAACCCAGCTCGTACTTCTGGCAGTTTTCTATCTACATATTGCTGAAGCCTAGCTTGTAGGATCTTGAGCATGATCTTGCTAGCATGTGAAATGAGTGCAGTGATAGTTTGAACATTCCTTGGCATTGCCATTCTTTGGGATTGGAATGTAAACTGACCTTTTCCAGTCCTGTGGCCACTGTTGCATTTTCCAAATTTGCTGGCATATTGAGTGCAGCACTTTAACAGCTATTAAGACTTTGAATAGCTCAGCTGGGATACCATCACCTCTGCTAGCTTTGTTGTTAGTAATGCTTTCTAAGGCCCATTTGACTTCACATTCCAGAACGTCTGGTTCAAGGTCAGTGATCACACCATCATGGTTGTCAAGAACATCGAGGTCCTTCTTGTATAGTTCTTCTGTGTATTCTTGCCATCTCTTCCTAATCTCTTCTGCTTCTGTTAGGTCCCTACCATTTTTGTCCTTTATCATAGCCAGCTTTGCACTGAATATTCCTTTGATTTCTCCAATTTTCTTGAAGAGATCTCTAGTCCTTCCCATTCTATTTTCCTCTATTACTTTGCATTGTTCATTCAGGAAGGTAGTAGATAGTCTTCTGAGTTAAATTCGCCCATTCCCGTCCACTTTAGTTCACTGATTCCCAAGATGTCAATGTTCAGTCTTGCCATCTCATTTTTGACCACATCCAACTTACCTTGATTCATAGCTCTTACATTCCAGGTTCCTATGCAGTATTGTTCTTTGCAGCATCGGACTTTCCTCTCACCATCAGTGTCCATTTGACTTTGGCCCAGCTGCTTCATTCTTTTTGGAGTTACTTGTATTTGCCCTCTGCTCTTTCCCAGTAGCATGCTGGACACCTTCCAACCTGAGGGGCTCATCTTCCAGCATCGTATCTTTTTAGCCTTTTGTTACTGTCCATGGGGTTTTCTTGGCAAAGATACTGGAGTGGGTTGTCATTTCCTTCTCCAGTGGATCATGTTTTGTCTGAGTTCTCCGCTGTGGCCTGTCCGTCCCAGGTGGCTGTTGTGTAGTGGGTTCGATGCATAAGGAGAACAGACGCTGAGTGATTACTGTACACAAGAATACACCAACGGGTCAAGCGACCAACTATATACAATCCCGGGTGCCACCCACAGGTCCCCTTGGCAGGTTTGAATTTCCCGCCACAGTTCCCATAGGTGCTGACTAGGAGTCTTAGGATCCTAGTCCCCATTGTTCTCTCAGAGCCAAGCTCCATGTGTAGACCGCTGTGCCCTAGTGGTGGTCTGTGGACATAACAGTGGCCCTCCATGGCATAGCCAACAGCCTCATCAAACCATGCAAGCCCCCTCGTCATGTCAAGACAGAGATCCATGAGAGAGATACACAGCTATATCCAAATTTCCTTATGATGCAGTAGAGGTCCTAAATCGCTGCCTGGCTGCTGTGGTTAAATGACTAAGAGTGAACAAACTGAAACTAAACCTTGGAAAGACCGTAGTAATGCTAGTTGGGAAGACAGAGGTCTTGAAGGACAATATGCTCCCCACTTTCAGTGAGGTTCAGCTGAACCATGTAGACTCAGTTAAGAGACTTGGGGTTATACGGGATCCAACACTGCCACTCTTTTATGTAAAATGATTGAGTGCGCTGGTTGTTAACTGTAACAATAAATTCAATTTGACTTGAACATTGCCACTAGAGAAATAAGTTAATGAAGCTGCAAAAACGCTTTCTTCCAACTCAGCCTAGCCCATAAGATGGCCTCCTACCTTGATACAGACAATCTGGCCACCTGGATCCATGCCACGGTAACACTGAGACTAGATTACTGTAATGCACTCTGCGTAGGTCTCCCCTCAAAGTCAGTTTGGAGACTCCAGTTGGCACAGAATGCCACAACTTACTTATTATCAGAAGCCAGGTGGAGCATGCATATTATTCATTCTGTGGCATCTCTACCGGCTGGCCATCAGTTACAGGGCTCAACATACAAAGCTCTTCGTGCCTTGGTCCATCATATCTACAGGACTGCCTCTCCTTCTGTGCTCCACCATGACAGCTTCACACATCTGAACAGGGCCTTCTATGGTTACCACCCTGCAAATGGGCAAAGTCAACAACTGCCTGTACATATGTATTCTATGTTGTGGCCACCTCTATATGGAATGGTCTGCTTGATGAGGTCAGGAAGCTCCCACTTTCCTGGATTTCCCCAAGCTATGCAAAGCTGAATTATTCAAAAGGGCTTTTTGCACAGGTAATAGGGCTGCACTGTAACAATGTGGCTCATTGAAAGGCCTGGGATGGAGGATTGGGGACTGTGGACTTTACCACTGAATACAGTTTGTATTGTCTGTTGCTGTAAGTAGGCTCCTACTATTTAAGTTTTGCTTTCATCTAATGTGTCATCTTAATACTCAGGGCTTTTTTTGTAGAAAAAGCCCAGCAGGAACTCATTAGCATAATAGGCCACACCCACCAGCAGAAACTCATTAGCATATTAGGCCACACCCCCATGTTACCTGAAGTGTGGTCATCCAGCCACACCCACCTTTTGCTTCTTATTCTGTTTACCTTGTTTGTTGTCAAAACCCAGGGCTCTTTTTTGGAGCAGGAACTCCTTTGCATGTTAGGCCACATGCCCCTAATGTAGCCAATCCTAATGAGTTTCTGCTGTTGGGTGTGGCCTATTACGCTAATGAGTTCCTGCTGGGTGTGGCCAACTCCGGAGCCAGCCGGAACTCCGTTCCTGTGCGTTCCTGCCCCGAAATAGCCCTGTTAATACTTATAGTGTGCTTCGCTTCTGGTTGGTCTTCCAGATCACTGCAAGTCCAGTGCCTGTTGCACTGTCTTGTGAATGTCCCCGCTCTGTTGATTGTAAGGATTTATTCTATGTAATTCACCTTGAGCCCCAGTGAGAAGAGCGGACTATAAATAACAAGAATAAATAAATAAATGTACCTGTTTTATATGCTTTATCTGGAGATCTATAACAGCCAGAATCAAAAGGATCATGCACAATGCATCAGGATCCATAGCATCCCCTTACCAGAGGCAGTCTGCTACATGGGCACAAATATACAGTCATCTACCCAGAAGACTGGCTGACCCTCCAGACGGGTCTCCAAAGGAGGAAGGCCTGAAAGAAGAATGGGTGGCCTCCATAGCACATGCAGGAATGCTTTTGAGTGTGCCTGCAGACATCTTTGGATCCAGTTACTGTATTTTAGTAGATTTTTTTTTTTTAAAAAACAACCTAATTATACTCTGCTGCAATTTTGGAGATAACAAATATAATGTAGCCAGCTCTAAAAAAAAAGTCAAATTAGGCTGCCCAATCCACTGGGGAGCATTGTTATGAAGATAAAATAAGAAGATCTTCCAGGGGAGAGGACTGAGACCTGTCTCACCTGAGATGATATTATTACTATTGTTATTATTGTTATTGTTGTTGTTGTTGTTATTATTATTATTATTATTAGCCAGTTAAATTGAGGGTAATGGGCAGGCTGTTTTTGGTGCCTCTGCATTTAGGGTTGTCAGGTGCCACTTGCAAGATTTCACGAGATTTGGGGGCAGAACTTAGGGAAGTCCAGGTATCATCACGCCATAGGGTCCATCCTCCAGAGCAGCCATTTTCTCCAGGGGAACTGATCTTGGTTGCCTGGAGATCAGTTGTAACCCTGGGAGATATCCAGGACCCACCCTGGAGGCTGGCCGCCTCATTTGCCTTTCAAACTGCAATTCTTAGACTTCATTGTCCAAGTCACTTTTGAGGCCCACAGTGAGTGAGAAAAGTGGGGTGAAATATTTAGATAAATAAAAAATTGGTGCAGTGACTGATTACTTCGAGCCTGATGCACATTTATATAGCATACACTCAGTCCTGCTGCAAAAAATATTACTGAAGTTTTCTAAACAAAGAGTAATTGAGGATTGTTAAAAACTATCTCAAACCACTACACTCTTACCTGTAATTAGCACAACTGCGGTCTGAAGTTTGCTGTTGGGTGTGAAGGAATGAAATTCTTGGGCTACAGCCCTCAAATATGGTAATTTAGTGGGCTCCAGCATTATGAAACAGCACTCCTGGCAAACAATTTCTCAAATGACCATAATTCCAGAAAGCATGAAAAGGGTAATACGCTTTAAAGCTTTTTTCATAATAAAGCGAAAACAGTGGCCAGAATTCATCCCCCTTCTGTTTAATCCAAACGCATTTTAATGTTACTTTTGGAACTAGGTTGTTATATTCAGGGTTAAGAAGAAATACATGCCCAATCAGATTAGCCGGCCACCTCAACAACAACAGTGATAACGTATCACTGGGGTAAACTTCAATTCACTGAAATTAAAAAAAATTGTGCTGAACTCTGTATTCGATTGTGGCCATTACCTTATAGCCTATTTTTTCCCCTCACTTAAATTGCCCTGCAGGTATCAGTTTAAGAATATTCCTCTCGCGCTCACCTGGCTCTTATATATATTTTAAAAAGCACAAGCTATTGCTCTCTCAAGAGGACTACTTATGTCAGGGGTGTAATATCACTTTTGCCAGCCCACCCCATGCCTAGGGGCCTGCATGGAGTTGCCAGCTCCAGGCCGGAAAATACCCAAAGATTTTGGGGGTGGAGCCTGAGGAGGGTCGGGTTTGGGGGAAAAGAGGGGTTTCAGTGGGATACAATGCCATAGACTCCACCTTCCAAAGTGATCACTTTTCCCAGGTGAACTAATCTCTGTAACAGGGGCCTTTTATGCACCAGTGGTTTCCCTCGCTTTCACAGCACCTCTCCATCGTGGTCTCTTTGTCGTTCTGCATTTCCCCCTGCTTTCACCTGGATTTCCCCCCCCGCCTTTTCCCTGCCCCTCAGGGGCCACTCCCTGCCAACATCAAGGTTGTTCTGCCCATTTTGCACCTTCCGCCATCTTCCCCCTTTATCAGCCCTTAATTTTTCCATCAAATAAAGTGTGTGTGGGAGGTTACAAGCAGGATGTGTTTAGCAAAATCAGTTTTTAGCTAAACTGGGCTCTCTGGGTTAAAAAATTATCCCCAGGGAAAGGCTGAGGTGGTGGTTTGTGTGTGTGTGTGTGTGCAGGAGCTGATCCTGTGGGGATCCTGCAGGATTGGCTGGAGCTCTGCTGAACAGGCTGGTTTTAAACCAGACAGCTCAACAGAGACCACCAAGGAGCCTGCTAAGTTTAAACCAGCCAGCAGGAGAAGGAAGCACACAGCTGAACTTGCAAGGGAGTCATCAGTATCGCTGTGCCTGTGGGGAGCCATTCAGCTCTGCACTGCCTTCTCCCACCGCCCTGGGGAAAAGGGGAGGAATCTGCCAGGACAAACCCATCGTCTTAACCTTAAAGGAGAAATTTTTAGCCTGGCTTCCTTACCTCTGCTTCTTAGATAACAGAAGAGCAAGGCTCTTAGAATGGGCAGGTTGCTTAGAAAAGGAGGAGGAAGTGGAAGACCAACAGAGGGGGGTCTGTTTGCTGAAAATCAGAAGTTACTGGCATTCAAGCAGCACCTTCACCTCTCCAAAGGCAGAGACACTCAGCACACAAACACACACAGAGCAAAGCTGCTCTCTCCCCTAGTACTGGGCAATATGGAAAGGGCTTCCCAGCTCCTTCATCAATTTCGAGGCAAGTCTAATCAGTTTCAGCAGTGGGGTTTCCACTTTCCCCTGCATTCCTTTCTGTCCCCTGTCATTCAACCCTAAAAGGCATGCAGAAACCATGAACTATGAGGATTTAAATGGAAGATGCTTGCTGGACAACACTGTGCAGCTGCGAAGGGGCAATTGCGTAATTTTTTTTTTTTTTTAAATTAGACACTGCCCACCACACATCACAAATGACCTTCCACCTTGATTTAGAAAAGTGCGGGGGGGGGGTTAGCTGCAGAATAATACACCAGATGGTATAAGACTGGTGTGGACGGCAGGCACAGAAATCTGAAATCAAGTTTAAAGGCTTGACTGCTCAGATACTCTGCAGTAAGCTGTGAGTGCAGAAAGGGCCAGAGAACCATCACAGTTTTAAAGTCATTTCAAAACACCACAAGGGCCCATGGCATGGATTTCTTCCACTCACCAATTGTGTCAGCCTGTTTGTTTTTGGTGTTAGCGCAATCCCATCTAATACTCCAATCCTTGCGTTGCTACTGCTACATGAAACAAGCAAGCACTGTAAATAACACAGACCAAAGTGTGCCCAAGTAATATACACAAAAGTGAAACCGTTTATATAACAGGGTAACACAATACTAACAAGGAATAACAAGGAACCACATGTAGCAGTAATAGCAAAATTGCATCATGTAATACCCAAGTACATAAGTAGTACAGAGGAAACAGAAGACACAGGATGAATCTGACTGCTATGGTGCCAAACAGATGCTACCTACACCATATAAAGCCTTTAGATGCTGACCACACCTTGAGGCTTGCCGACTATATAAGAAAATGTTCTATTGCTGATCAGGTGCCCAGTTTTGACTGTTTTGATATAAGGATTGGTGAGCATTATGACCTCTTAATGGCATTAACTATTATACCTTTTTAAAAAATGATATTATGAGAGCATTTTTCTTTTCCTTCCTCCTGTCAAGATTTTTGCCTGTATATACTGTTTTGAAGGCTCCTGTACACTTTGAGTGCTTTATGAAGGTAAGTTTTTGCCTTTCAAAATTAGGGTATGGTTATAATCACAATATATGATGATAATTATATGGCTTATTTATAACTAGGAACCAGGCCTGTTGTAGACGCATGACAACGGGCACTAGAAAGAAGGGAGGGAGGGAAGACAGTGGGAGAGAGAAAGTAAGAGGGAAAGATAGAAAGAGAGAGAGAGAAAGAAAGAAAGAGAGATAGAAAGAAAGAAAGAAAGAAAGAAAGAAAGAAAGAAAGAAAGAAAGAAAGAAAGAAAGAAAGAAAGAAAGAAAGAAAGAAAGAAAGAAAGAAAGAAAGAAAGAAAGAGAGAGAGAGAGAGAGAGAGAGAAGGGAGGGAGAGAGGAAGGAAAAGAGGATGAAAGAGGGAGAGGAAGAAGTCAAAGAAATGGGGCGGGGGAGGGAGGAAGGAAAAGAATGGCAAGAGACAGGGAGTAAGGAAGGAAGCGAAAGAGGGAGGGAGGGAAAGAATGCAAAGAGATACAGAGGAAGGAAAGAAGAGACAGAGGGAGGAAGGAATAGAAGGCAAAGGAAGGAAGGGAAAGAGGGAGGACCCAGGGATGCTGGGAAGAGAAAGAGGGAGGCAGGGCCAGGAAAGGGGGGCTCTGCAGCTCGGCGCCAGCTCAGTGGGCGAGCGGGGAAATGAGGGGGCCCTCTGGAAGCGTGTCCCTGCCTGTCCGCCAGGGAGAGCCGGGGGGTGCAGAGGCCTTTCTCTGAACGTCCGGCTTGGTAGAGGGGCAGGAAAGTGTAGCATGGAGGCCTCCAGAGGCCTTTTCTCATGCATCTGCCTCAGGGGGCAGGCTGGAAAAGACAGGCGAGGAGTGCGGAGGCCTTCCTCCATGCGTGCACCTGGACGGAGGAGCAGGGTAGTGTGGTTTGGAGGCCTTTCCCTGCATGCGCGTGTCAGCAGGTGACCGGGGAAAGGTGCCGCGGGGGCCTCCATAGGCCCCTCCCTGTGTGCTCACAGCCCAGCTGGCTCCTGTCGCGGCCGCGGATGACTGGCTGTGGAGTTCACCCTCTTTGCCTGTAGACTAAGGGCAACAGTGTGGCTGCTGGCTGTGTGGGTGGGACTCAGACCAGCAGCCACCCAACACAGCCAGGGGATTGGCAGAGGCTTGGAGTGGCAGTTCTTGCAGCCAACTGATTTTGGTGTGAATTGAATCTTGCCACCCCAGATCAGCTTTATAATATAGGAGAGACTGTAGTATGATGAAGTTTTTGAAGAAGATCTATTGAAATCCGGAGTCTTCATCCTGTGTCTTCTGTTTCCTCTGTACTACTTATGTACTTGTGTATTACCTGATGTAATTTTGCTATTACTGATACATGTGGTTCCTTGTTATTCCTTGTTACTATTGTGTTATCCTGTTATATAAACAGTTTCGCTTTTGTGTATATTACTTGGGCACTCTTTGGTCTGTGTTATTTACAGTGCTTGCTTGTTTCATGATTACAGTGTACTGTGTTATCACACTTGTTTTTCTACTGCTACATGAAAACAGACTGACCAGTGTGGTAAATCACATTTAAATGTGGAATGTTTATTCAGGTATTTTGCCCACAGCCTGTACCACACTGGTTTCAGCCATTTATTTCTGGAGGCCACAAGCAGCTATGGGTACAGTATACTTGCAACTTGGGCATGTGGGTGCCAACAGCTACAGCAGGTCAAAGTTGCTACTTAGAAGACAGTAAACTACAAAACTGGTTCCTTGTCATGGTTTGGCACATATCACAGAATACAACAGATCAGTCAGAAACACTGACAACCAGCACCAATGCTTTCAGGAAGCAAAACATATCTTAAGCTGAGAAAAGGGGGGAAATCTCCCACAGAGCTTCAGACTTCACATATTAATGTTCTCCTCCAGATTTTTTTTATGGATCTTATGTTCTGGGAGGTGTTTGTGTTTCAGGAGGGCATTATCACCATACTTTGTTCAACGTATCCTGCCACACATACATCCCACTATGGAAGGGAGGGAGGCCATGCAAGGGTCAGGGATACCAGTGATGATGGGGCGGGGGAGATATAGTGGTGGGCGTAGATGTTATTCCTCTAATTGGAATGGAAGAAATCAGAGATATGGGAATGCTTTGACTTCTTCCCACCTATATCCCATCCCAAGAAATGTTGGTTGTGGGGCTAGGAAAAACTATCCATCCCTGACACTGGTATTATTCAATGCCAGGTCTATCGATAATAAGACTGATGTACTCCGTGATTACCTCATGGAGTCAAAAGTAGACCTGGCTTGAGTAACTGAGACCTGGGTGGATCTGATGGCTACAGGGGTAGTCCCATGGTCTGAACACTTTGCCCTGAATTTCCAGCTAAGCATGCAACACTTACCCTGTTTTGGCAGAGATGGTCTGTATGGCCCCTTCCAACTCTATGATTCTATGACAGTGAAACTGTCACCCTGAACCAACTTACCCCACCTGGATTCTCAGTCTTTCACCAGTACCGAACAAATGGGCAGGGGGTGGTGGCATTGCTTATTCATGAATTTTTTTCCTTCAGGTTGCTCCCTGCCCCAACAATTTTCAGCACTGAATGCGTTGGCCTAGTGTGTGATGTCGAGGAGAGTCTGGCTATCTGGCTGGTGTACTGACCGTCTAATGCACCAGCAAATACCCTGCCCAACCTGTTAGATGCTGTACCAGGTTGGACATTGTAGTACCCCAGGCTTTTGGTCCTGGCTGACTTCAAAGCCCATGTTGATTATGCAGCGTCTTCCCAGGCCAGGGACCTAGTGTTGTCCATGAAGGTACTGGGACTCTCCCAGTTCATTTCAACTCCCACACATCAAGTGGGCCACACACTGGATTTGATTTTTGCGGTGGGGATAAATGTGGATCCGAAGGTTACAGAGGTAGTCCCATGGTCTGAACACTTTGCCCTGAATTTTCAGCTAAGCATGTAACGCCTACCCTGTTTTGGCAGAGAGCACATTTATGCTCACTCGTGAAGCCAAATGGACCCTGGTCAGCTTCAGGAAGCTCTGCAGGATCTGATGCCCCCTGGCAGTTCATTAAATGAACTAGTAGGGAACTGGGAACACTAGCTCTCTGAAGCCATTGACAAGGTCACCCCACAGCCTCCTCTATGCCCTCGTACCAAAGCAGCAACTTGGTATATCACGGAGCTGCAGAAGACAAAGCGAGAGCTAAGATGGCTAGAGTGAAGGTGGCAGCAAGCTCGTGACAAGATGTCACAAACATCTTATAGGATGCTTATCAAAGCCAATGAGATGGCTGTGAAGGCCGTGAAGAAAGATTTCTATGCAGCCTCCATTGCCTCTGTGAACTTGCACCCGGCCCAGTTATTTAGAATCATTCGGTCTATTACGACTCTGCCGCAGGGCAGACCAAATAGTAGGGAACTGGCTACTAACTGTGAGGCATTTGCAAGTTATTTCACAGATAAGATGCTCTGCCACAATTGAGACAGTAATGGAACTGGAAGACCCTGTCTGTCTTGGGATCCAATGTTGGACCACTTCAGCTGACTCTCCCAGGAGGAAGTTGACAGAATCCTGGCAGCAGTGAGGCCCACTATCTGCCACCTTGACCCATGCCCTCTTGGCTGGTGAAAGCCTGCAGGACAGGCATTCAGGTCCCTCTGGGGGAAAATCATCAACTTGTCCCTTTCTACTGGGACTTTCCCAGGGGCTTTGAAGGAGGCGGTAGTTCATCTGCTCTTGAAAAACACCATCACTGTACCCTATGGCGCTGCCCAGTGTCGAACTTGCCATTCTTGGGTAATGTGGTTGAGAGGCTGATGGTCAAACAACTCCAAAAATTTTGGCGTAAAGTATATGCATTTGTAAAAGATATTACAGGACTCGAATTACCATTTTTTCCAGAAATATGTTTATTGAATATACTCCCTGAAAGTGTTAACGGAGATAATACATACATAATAACGTATATATTTACTGTGGCGAGGATAATGTTAGCTAAAAATTGGAAAACAGATATTATCCCATCGAAGGAGGAACTGATAGAGAAAATGTTGTTAATGGCAGAGATGGATAGGTTAAGCCTAATGCTACAAGGAAAAGAACAAGATGTTTTTTGAGAAAAGATGGAACAAAATGTATATTTGGTTGAAAAATAGGTGAATCACAATTATGTAATAGAAGTTGAAATGAAATGTTGTTATGTAAAACCATAAATAAAAAGGGGGGGGGACACAACTCCTCCAAGTTTTCCTGGATGACACTTCCATCATTGATCATTTACAATCTGGCTTCCACCCTGGCCACAGGACGGAGACGGCTCTAGTTGCTCTTACAGATGACCTCCGTGGACATCTGGATCAGGGCAGGTCAGCGCTGCTGTTGCTTTTAGATCTGACAGCAGCATTCAACACAGTTGACTGTGACCTGTTGACCCACTGCCTCACCAGCACAGGAGTTCAGGGGATTGCCTTGCAATGACTTTCCTCCTTTCTCCATGGTCGGGGACAGAGGGTGCCACTGGGCAAGAGGGTCTCCCCGCAATACCCACTGGAATGTAGAGTGCCACAAGGGGTGATCGTGTTGCCAATGTTATTGAAAATCTATATGCGCTCCCTCGCCCAGTTAGTTTGGAGGTATGGGCTGGGTTGTCATCAATATGCCGAAGACACCCAGCTCTATCTGTTATTGGATGGCCATCCGTCCTCTGCCCCTGATAATTTGGCTGAGGCTTTGGAGGCCGGGGCAGGGTAGTCGTGGCAGAACTGGTTGAAAGTTAATCCATCGAACACCTGTACCTGACCCAGCGGGAAATGGATATGGGTATTGGGCTCCTTACTCTGGAAGTGGGGCCTTTGGTGCCAGCCCAGAAAGTGAGGAGCCTGGGGGTAATACCGGATGCCTCTCTTTCTGTGGAGGCCCAGGTTATTGCAGTGGAAAAGACATCCATGTATGGCCTCTCTGAGGTCCTTGTCACCTATTTATTAACAGCTGGCTACCATTTGCTTGTTATCAAGGGGCCAGCCAATTCTATCCTTGGGTTGTGATCACCATTTTGATGTATATTAGTAAAGGTAAAGGTTTCCCTTGCTCGAAAGCCAGACGAATCCGACTCAAGGGATGTGGTGCTCATCTCCGTTTCCAAGCTGAAGAGCCAACGCTGTCCGGAGACGTTTCCTTGGCCATGTGGCCAGCATGACTAGATGCTGAGGCGCACGGAACACTGTTACCTTCCCACTGAAGCGGTACCTATTTATCTACTTGCAATTTCTTGCTTTCGAACTGCTAGGTTGGCAGGAGCTGGGACCAGAGATGGGAGCTCACTCTGTCATGCGGCACTCGGGTCTCGAACTGCTGAACTACTGACCTTCTGGTCTGCAGTTCAGCGTCTTAACCACTTGAGCCACTGCAGCCCCTTTGATGTATATTACTGTGTATTAAATCTTTCATTATATTTATTGTATTGTTGAAATGTTGTTACCTGCCCTGAGCCCCCTCATGGGAAAGGCGGGCTATAAATTTGAAAAATTAAATAAAAATAAATATGGGGTTTTGTTTGAGGGGGAGTTTGCCAGTCCAGACCTTTGACCAGTTTCCCAGACAGCTTTCCTTCTTTGCCCTGAAGTGCCAAGGTTTGTCTAGTTGAAGAATTATCCCTTTTTGCCTCACGCATTAAAGAGCTAATCCTGCAACAACAGCAGCCACCACCCGAGTGAATGAAAAATGCTGGGATGAGAACATTGGTTTGACCTCCTGACCCTTCCATTGAGGTTCTATCTCTGGTATTTTGCTAATAGAAGAAAAGTTCTCTGCTGTACTGATCAGGCACAGAGACTAAACACAACATCTTCTAGTGCAGCTTTGCTTCAAATAAAAATAGATATCCATTCTCTCTTCCTGCTGTCTGCTTGTGGTGCCAGTGCCAAGTCTGGGCAAGAAGACAAAACTTAAGTACACAAAAGAATGCATTAGACATAGAATCCAGGAGTTCAAAAGCATAAAGTGGGCCAGTGGGAAATGGATGACTGACTCAAATAGAAACATTTAATGAAAGTTCTATGCAGCTAGTCTCTCTCTCTCTCTCTCTCTCTCTCTCTCCCCCCCCTCTAAACCAGCAGCACAGGCCATCCACCACACATGCAGAGTCTTCACAAGCAAACATTTGCAATCAGATCTATCTTTTAGGCCACATTCATTACCTTGCTCTTTCAGCTTTGCAATATGCTGCCAAACAACCTAAGTAATTGACCTAACTCAACTCCCAAATGACCTAAGTCAGATGTCCATTCCCCCCCCCCAAAGCAATTGCATTCACGAAACTTTGAGGAGGGGGGGGTTGTTTGGCTTTTTTGCAGCATAGCAACATTTTCCAATGCTACCAGTTCATCTATCTTTGACTAAATGATCAAGTAAAAATACTCACAAGGGATGGGGAGGAGACAGAATATGTAGTCATTGCACAGTGTTCTGGCCTGAAGCAGCCATGTGAAGCCTGAGCTCCCCCCTTCCAAGTTGGGACTGCCAGGTCCAGGTTGGGAAATTCCTGGAGATTTGGGGGTGAAACCTGGAGAGGGTGGAGTTGGGGGGGGACCTCAGTGGGGTATAATGCCATGACGTCTGCACCCCAAAGCGGCCATTTTCTCCAGGGGAACCAATCTGTTGTCTGGAGATCAGTTGCACTTCTGGGGAGTCTCCAGGCCCCACCTGGAGGGTGACAACCCTAGCTCGGAACCAGGATGTGGCTCCAGCCACCGAGTTCAGCTCCTTCCTTTTCCACTCCAGTACCACTCCAGCCACCAGGCTCAGATCTCTCTTCTCTGCTCCCGTATCGCGATCAGCTACACCGAGTCACTTTTCTATGGCCACCCCTTCCTTGTGGCACTCCATCATGGCCCTAGCCTCTCACGAGTCCTACCTTCCAATTCCCCAGGAAGTCCAAAATAAGACCAAGTCCATTCTTCCCCACCACATGAACAGTGCTACAGAATGTACTGGGAGAAATCAAATGAACAGGACATACCGAAAGAGAGAGGGATCATAAGTTTTATGAACCTGCAATAACAACACACCTAGTAACTGGACACTAAAGATGATCAGTCGCTTGACCTTAGACTGGAAAATTTGGCAGGTATGGTTTGTCACATAGGGTTTAAAGAAAAACAAAGCCGACCACTTAAAATACCCTCTTTTACACTCCTAAATGCACTTAAGCCGTATTTTCTTTTGCATCTCATAATTATAAAAGTTAATATTAGACCAGCTTTTACCTTCAGCCTCTTATTCAAGGAAACACTGCTTCAAACTTCCATGCATCCCCATAGAACCTAAATAGCTAATTCCTCCAGTCTGGTACAAGAAAAGTTCAGCTGTGCTGTCACTTAATGCAGACCTTCAAACGAGGAAGAAACTGTGATGACCTCCTTGACCTCCTCGGGAGGGCTCTTGCTTGGCTACTTAGAGAATTCAACACAATTACAGGCCCAAACCCAAATGTGATTCTCACTTTGTTACCCTTGCCTACTTTCTGCTTACACTGATTACACTGACAGACATGGAGTTTTAATTGTTCTGCTTGTGGACTGACAGTGACTGCTTTCACCTTTAGAGTTCTCCAGAATAAGGATGCTGACAACTTGCCACCCCATAATTGTGCACTGGCTCCAAGTAGATATATAAACAACACTTTGTTTTATTAATGCTTTATATTAAATAGAGGCTTACTTGGTTGCTGGGAACCTCAACTTGAAACACTCTGGGTGCGTTCAGACGTGCCGTTTGAACCGCTTTCGGTACGCTTCAGTAACGGATTTTATGCGCACGTTCACATACCCAACATCTGCGCACCGTCCTCAGCCGTCACTTTCTGGCTCAAACCCCCTTTAAGACAGAGTATTTTGATACCAGGTCCCCAAGTGGTGTTTTCCCGATTCTCTGGTTCTAGCCGCACTTTTCTGACATCTGATCGCTCCTGCGGTGTCGAGCCACTTCCAGGTGCTTCAAGCCCCTCCCCTCTGGAAAGCTGCCACAGAAGCCCGAGGCTTCCGCTTTTCGTCCGCCATTTTTTTAATACGTCAGCAGTGTGCGCATAGGCGGAGCTCCGCTCCTAAGTTAATAAAACTGAAGTTTAAACGGTGCCTAATTTTGTTGGTTAGACGAGTTCGGAATCTAACGGAGGCCAATTTCGGGTCAAAAGTTTAAAGGGAAGTGTTCCTTTAAAGTTTAATGGGAAGTGTTCCTTTAAAGTTTAAAGGGAAGTGTTACAGCAGTTGGGTTGAACTGAAAATCGCTGCTCTGCACATGGGCAAAATTTTTAATTCTACAGATGGCTGCCTGTGCACATGCCCAGACTGAGAGGGGGGAAAAAACCCACCGATGCACGCTCCCGTGTGTGGATGGTGGGGAGCAATGTGGCTGTGCAGCGATCCAGAACAAGGAGGTGAGTGTGATCGCTATTCTCCAGGTTAAAAAAAAACGCATCGGGACCAGAGCAATTTAAACCACTCCCAGCACACCGTCTAACCGCACCCTCTAAGTAACAACTCAGACAAATGCTTCTTGATTTGAATTTACTTTCAAATTAAAAGACAAATTGAACTATTAACAGTTTTTTAAAAAAAACAAAACAAACTGAACTTGACTTGACAAAGTGATCATTAAAACCTCCTGTCTCAGAGTTTATCACTAGGCACATTTTAATGACAAAAATAAAACGTGAAAATATTAAAAACTAAGAAATGTAAAATTCTGAAATTCCACTGAATCTGAATGAAATCTTGCTTCAGTTCCATATGTAAGCAGCTTTGTCCATGGGCTTGACCAGGAGATCAGATATATGGTAATGTTCTGATAGAGTGAAAAACTAATTTTAACTCAAAATTAACAAGACAAGGCATGCCTTTCATTTTAAAAAGTTTTTAAAATATTTCATCACTTGTGTCGCATCACTTGTGTCTACCTATCAATCGCATTTTTACCCATCCCTCGAGGGAAAGCAGAAATGGTTCTCCCTTTCCCCATTTGAGGAGGAGGAGATTGGATTTATACCCCGCCCTTCACTACCCAAAGGAGTCTCAGAGCAGCTTACAAACTCCTTTCCCTTCCCCTCCTCACAACAGACACCCTGTGAGGTAGGTGGGGCTTTCAGAATTGCCCTTTCAAGGACAGCTCTGTCAGAACTATGGCTTGCCCAAGGTCATTCAGCAGGTGCAAGCGGAGGAGTGGGGAATCAAACCTGGTTCACCCACATTAGAGTCTGCGCACTTAACCACTACACCGAACTGGCCCTCACAACACCCCTGTGAGGTAGGCTGCAAGAGAGTGACTGGTCCCAAGTCACACAGGGAGCCCCATGGTCAAGTGAGGATTTGAACGGGGACTTCCCCAGTCCTAAAAATGCTAATTACTACACTACATTGGCTGCCATGAAAACTGCCTTTACATTGCATGAGCAGATGGAACAGAGATCAGGGAGAATTGTAGAGAATAATGGAATTCAGCAGATCAGCTTTTCTTCCTCAGCATGACAAACTGCCCAGAAGACCCTCTTTACACAACTATTAATAGTGCTATCCTTCTTCGCATTCATATTCTTTATGCAATAACAGAAATCACATTGTTCTGTCTTATCAAGAACAAACAGGTTAAAATGTAGATGAATACCAGCTGTTTTCATTTTTATTTCTGAGGCAGTTCAGTACTGGATGCAACGGAGGAAATGAGTAAAAGTAGCTAATAAAAAGAACTAAAAACCTGATGCCAATGTCTAAGAATTAGACATTTTTTTTCCAGCTCTGATAATGCTACCTTTGAAATATTTTCCTATGCATAAATGAGAGCAAAGCTTTCTCCTTTTATACAGACAAATGCCAGGAATCATTGTTAGCCTGCTTTGACAAAATAAAGAAACAAGAACCAATATTCCTGCTGCACCTTAAAGACTAACATTTATTGCGGCCCGCATTTCTATGGAACTGAGCCCACTTCAACCAGAGACGGCTTTTTCAGATGCCTGAAGTGTCCTGAATCTGTCAAGCACGCAGACCCAGGCAAGCAAGTATGGTAGTCTTGAAGGAGCCAGACGTGGCTCCTTCTCAAAACACTGGCGGGTCAATAAGCCATTTGTAACTGGAAACAGCTTCATGCAAACTTCCAAGAAGCCAGAACTGACACCAGGGATCAGTGTGGTTGGGCACTTACCATAGCCTGATGGGAACAGTACTTGGCAGCAGCAGAAGAGAACAAAGCCATGCTCCACTGCCTCCTGCAGAAACCCCTTCCACACTGGAGATCATCCCAGGAGTTCCTGTAACAATGCAAGAGCCTCTGGAGCAATCTCTGTTCCATAGTGAGAGAGAAGCACTGTGTGAAATAGAGCACATCTCTTCCTTCACTCCTTTTGGCTCCATCAACCCCAGTCAAATTAAAAAAAAACAACACGGAACAGGCGCTATGGCTATTACTCCCCATAGCACTTTTCCCACCAAGAGATGGAAACTCATCCGAGTGAATCTGCAATATTGCACAAAGCTCTGAGATGATCTCCCGTTACCTGGTGGAAAGGGCACCTGAAGAAACAAACAGAGGAAAAAGTTCTCATGCTCTGCCGTTTTTCAGTCAACAAGGTATGACAGGAACACAAGGAAGCCAAGTACCAGTGCCATGGGAGAACTTCTTCCCATCAGGAAATGGAAGACTGTCCCAAAGGCCCCTGAAACACTACAAGACTTTAAGGGCCTTGCCACACTTCATGGAAGGGCAGAATCCCAGAATCAGTGTCTCAATGACTGTTTCATGCTTCTTTTATCACTGCTGCGGTGACAGAGCGAAAAAGAGGCACAAGTAATCATGTTCTGCTCTCTCTGTGGCCTAAAAAAAAAAAGAAGTGAAAGGAAAAGAGGAAGGATGTATGAATGCAGCCATCCCTACAAGAGGCTAGACCCCTTCTATAATTTCTGTAATCTTCCAAGCTGGAAAAGAAAGCAACAACTCACAAGCACTGTTCCCTCTAAGCTGTGGAGTCTTGTGAGCTACGGGCATTAAAGTTGTGAGTGAGAGATTTGGCTGTTGCATAAATTAGTTTGCTCTGGAGCCAACCTTCCTGAGCTAAGACCAAAATGTGTGAGCTGGAAGCTAAAAATCTGTGAGCTAGCTCACACCAACTCAGCTTAGAGGAACACTGCTCACAAGCAAACCCATACTAATTTCCATAATTGATCATGACCCATGAAAAAAAAATTAAAAGAAAAATTCAATGGATCATATTCCATGTAGCTCCAGAAATTTCATTTGTAAAATAAAGGTACAATATGATATGCAAACTGACTTGGTTTTGCTTACTGAGAAGAGTAACTGTTTTAGTCAGGTGCCTTGCCTTCCGTAACCCATCCATCCAATATAAGACCTAACAGTCATGGTTCTTCCCCAAGATTGCTGTTTTCTATAGGAATGCCCTTCTAAGCCTCTGTTTGAACAGTGTCGCTGTGGAAACAGATCGGTGATGCCCTGTACCTTTATCAGCGCTTCTCTATTTAAAAGCTCTTCTTGATTTTTCAACAAAGCCATTCAGTGAACCTCGACTAATCCAAAATTCTTTTCAGATTCTCTTTTCTTTCCACTGCCTTCAAAAGACACTTTCCCACCATCGGTCCCAAAGTTCTGATACAAAATAACCTGATTCCTTGTCTCTTTAAATCTCACTTCAGGATTTTTTAGTGCTATATTTATTGCTCTGCAATTAAAAGTGGATTTTTTAATTCAAAGTAGATAACATTTTTCCAATAGTTGTCCTTTAAAGTTCTATTTTTCAAATTGTTGGGAACAAATCTTTACTTCTCATCAGCATCTACCTCTTTTTCTCTGAAACTGTAATGTTCGAGCACAAACCTATATTGTATTGTGTATGTAATAGTCACATTTCAGGTATCAATAGAATGTGTAGGTGTGATGGGACTAAACAGTTTGTGATCCAACATCATGCAAAGTGAGAGCTCAAATCTTGTTTGATCATCTTGTTCTGAGCTGCCTGCCAGTGGCCCAGTTTCTTCAGCAATTCCAGCAGGGGAACCATACCCTGCCTAGAAGGATCCACTGGAATTTCCTGAAGTCAGCTGACTGAAAGGTCCAATGAGTTCTTCCCTGTCGACACAGAGCTGCTGCCTGCAGACCAGACCCCGCTCTGAGCAACTAAATGCATGTGTAAACACAGCACTATTGTTGCTGGATGTTGGGATCAGACTTCTGTCCATGTTTAACTTTGCACTTGGCCTTCTCCTCTTATCGATTCTGACTCTTCTGCCTTATTGATTCTGACTCTCCATTAGGTCTTCATCAGATTTTTGTTTAACCCCAGAGTGCCTCCCACAGATTCAGATTTCTGGTCTGAGCTAACATAGTTTCTTCCAGACCTGTCACCTGCTTCTAATTAATCCTCAACTCACCTGACCTCTGGCCTCTACTCTGTCTGAAATGCCTCATTCCTTAGCTTCTTCCATCTAGTCTGTGTGAGAAAGGAAATTTGTTCATTTGGCTTGGAATCAAACCTCACACAGTTACAGGCTGAAGTGGAGGAAGAAAGAGAGTTCTGGGGCCAAAAGAATACAGAATAAGGAACAGAATGAGAAAGAAAGACCTGAAGAGTAAATGGCCTGAAGAAAAGGACAAAGGAGCGGTTAATAGAAATCAGGAAGGGCTAATCAGAAAGGTGCTTTGAGGAAACTTCACAGCATTTGGGGGCCAAAGAGGCTGTGTGAGAGAAAGGGGAGGAACATTATAGACACCATTGGGATTGACCTTGGGGTACAAATCCAGATTAGGATGACCAAGAGGCCTGGAGTAAATGTCCAAACCTTTAATAGAGATGCAATGTGTGGAAATGAGTAAGTGAAGCTTGAGAGCTGGCACGATGTAGTAGTTAAAGCATCAGACCAAAATATGACAGACTCCTATTCAGATCCCCACTCTGCCACAGAAGCTTGCCAGGTAACCTTGGGCCATTCACACACTCTCAGCCTAACCTACCTCACAAGGTTGTTCTGATAATAAAACAGAAGAGAAGAGATCAATGTAAGCTGCTTTGGGTTCCCAGTAGGGAGAAAGGTGAGCTATAAATGCAGTAAATAAATAAATTCTTGTCATGGAAGTAAATAACATCCCATTAAGCCTATCTTAAAAAATGGATCAGCAACCTTCTTTCGGAGCCCTGCCCTGGTGTGTGTGTGTGTGTGTGTGTGTGTAGTGTGTGTGTGGAGGGAAGAATACAGCCATGAACTCTTTACACTGAGCTGCTTTTTTATTAAAGTTGGCTGTCGGTATTATGATAAAATGAGGAGAAAGCATAGCGGCAGCAAAAAAAGAAAGAGCAGAGAGAAACAGGAAGAAAGAATAGAACAGAACGAATAGTTTATCCTGCACATATTTGCCAAAACAGTAAATTCCACTAAACAAACTGGAACTTAATTTTGAGTAGACATGTTCACAATTGTCCAATAATGAGGTTAAAGAAAATGGGGGAGAGCAAGAAACGGGGCAACCAGCATCTGGGGACATGCATTCATGCATACATAACCCTACATCCAGCAGCATCACCAAACCTGCCAAAACAACAGTGGTGAAGAAACATTTGGAAATGGATTTCTGAATTAAATATACATAGTTTGCCTATTATCTAATGTGTATCTGTTGTCTACACTTACAAACAGCAATATACCTATATATCTCACTGTGACACTCAGCTATCCCTCTTGAATCTTCTAATGTTCCCAGTTTCCAGACTCAGACAGCACTAGCATTATTCATAATTAAGTTCCCATTAGTTCACTTGGATTTATTCTCAAATCATTGTTCAAAGGCTTGCAAGCTAGTATACTGATTAGTGCCCTGGAGGCTGGACCAATGAGAACCCCCATAAGACCATTAAGGACAAAGGCTAAAATTACTTAACTGTACCACTAAGTGACTGGGAGGCTAAAGGAAGTGGCTGCTACCCTTACGTGATGTGGAATTTTGCCTGTTGTGACCACTGCATTATTGTGATGTGTAAACCCTAAGTTGGCAATATGAGCCAAAAAGTAATGCAAGAGGGGTGAATTTTGTATATTAATTCTAACCAACTAGCCAATTCTCTGGCAGCAAACTTAAACATATATTGCAAATTCCTGAGACACAGAGAAGCACTTATGCTGCCCTCACCAAATTACACAACAATATCTATTCTTTAACTCATCAGGCAGAATTCTGTACTACATCATCTGATTTGTGGGATTTGGGGGTTTTTGTGTGTTTTTTTAATTTACATTTTTTAAAAAAAATTGCATACACATATTAAATCACAATCAAAATACAAAATAATAGATTAGAACACAAAAAAATAACAACTTTCCGTGTCAAATCTTACAGGGTTATCAAGTCAAGAATCTACAATTAGCGAAGCATAATAAATAACCAAGTAACAAATACACAAAATACAAAAGGTAAACAGTCAAGCCATGTTTCAAATTCAAATATGAACTATCATTAAAAAAATCATATCCTGATACACTGAGTTGCTAGGTAAGATGTCACATTCAGCAAAAAAGCTTAATACAGCGAGCCACATCTCTGTAAATAAGGAATAATGTGAATTTCAAGATTTCATTTTTAAGTTGTGTGTTATTTCCCCCATTATAAACACATCTCAGATTTTCTTGTACCACTCTGACATCGTGGGGATCTAAGCAATCTCCATTATGAAGCTATAGCTAGCTGAGCAGAAGCCAATAATAAACAAATTAGTTTCCAAGTGGAGTCTGAGCATTCTCTGTTCGGCCAATATTGTAAAAGAAATATTTCAGGAGTAATTGGTAAATCAACAGTAGTGATGTGTTTTATATGTTGGTGAACTTTATTCCAGAATGGATGAATTACCTGACAAGTCCACAAACAATGGAAATATGTCCCAGGTTCTGTACACCCCTTCCAACAAAGTTCCAGGTAATTTTTTTTTTATATGGTATAACCTCTACAGTGTCAAGTACCAACAGGCCAACAATTTGACAAACTGAAAATGTACATTAAAGACTGGTGATCTATTATTGGGGGATGCCCAGATTTCTTGCCAAACTTTTATGTCAGTAGGTAATTGTATCATTTTATTCCATGTATTTTGATAAAATGATACAATTACCGACTGACATAAACGTTTGTAGGATTTGTTCATTACTTCATATTATTAATCTAACAGCAATTCTGCAAACTTGCAAGATCAGTTTTCAGATCTTATCTACAACTTAAAACTAAATATTTAACTCATATATCTATCCTTTCCCAGATAATTCTGCATAAATCATACCCTGGTAATTGCCCATCACACAAAAAAAGTTAGCAGTCAATTTCTCATAGTTCAAGAACTTTACTGAAACAGCTATAACCAGATGTGCCCTTTTTAATTAAGCACAGTTAAGTCATTGCATGATGTCAACCTGCTGGAATGTAGCAGCACTACTACAGCTGCCAGCACGGATGTTCAAAAATCAATATTTTTAAAAGCTTAGATCTCCAGAACCAGTAGACTCCTAAAGGCAAAAATCACAATATCATTTGTCTATATGTATTCCTAAAATGTGGAAGTGTAATTTGTACTTTGTTTTTTAGCTTTTGCACTGCTGAAGAGCAACACAGCTGCCATATGGAATTCATGTACCACTTAAACCAATCTGCCTGCATAATACAACTTGCCAGTAGTACAAAATTATATTTTTTTAGAAATACATGGTGTTAGCAACTTTCTCCCCAGCAGGGCTCCTCTGTTTTTAACACTAGCAGATATTTCAGCCTCTGCTTGAAAACATCCAGCAAAGGAGCATCCACCACCTCCCAAGGCAGTCTGTTCCACTGCTCAACCACTCTTACAGTTAGGAAGTTCCTCCTGATATTTAGCCGGTAATGACACCCTTGTAATTTCCACCCATTAGATCTAGTCTTGCAATCCAGAGCAAGAGAGAATAGATCTGCTCCATCTTCTACGTGACAGCCCTTCAAATATTTGAAGACTGCAATCATGTCCCCTGAAAAATACTGGGTTCGCTGCATGGAGTGGCGGACTATGACATGCTGAACTATGCTGGTTTATTGAATACACACACGAGACAAGAACTGGCCAGCAGCAGCCAACTATATACACACACCCCAAACACACCCACAGTCCTATTGGGAGGTTTGAATCTCCTGCCAAACTCCCTATAGGTGGACTAAAACATAAGAACATAAGAGAAGCCAATGTTGAATCAGGCCAATGGCCCATCTAGTCCAACACTCTGTTACACAGCGGCCAAAATATACCACGTGCCATCAGGAGGTCCAGCAGTGGGGCCAGGACACTAGAAGCCCTCCCACTGCTGCCCCCTCCAGCACCAAAAATAGAGTGCATCAACTGCCCCAGACTGAGAGCTCCCATCTATACCCTGTGGCTAACAGCCACTGATGGACTTTTGCTCCATATGTTTATCTAATTCCCTCTTGAAAATGTCCATGCTTGTAGCTGCCACCACCTCCTGTAGCAGTGAATTCCATATGTTAATCACTAGGATCCTTGGCCCCTATTGTGTTAGGAGTCAAACTCAGGGACTCAGACCGCAGACCCCTAGTGGTGGCCAATGGACACAACACCCCCTTTAAGCCTTCCCTTTCCCAGGCTAAACATACCCAACTCTTTCACCCTTTACTCATAAAACTTGGATTCCAACTCTCTCACCATCCTGGTTGCCCGCTTCTGGACATGCTCGAGCTTGTCAACATCCTTCCTAAAATGTGGTGCCCAAAACTGGACACAGTATTCCAGGTGAGGCCTGACCATAGCAGAATAGAGCGGAACTACCACCTCCCGTGATCTGGGCATGATAATCTTTTCATGTCACTGCATTTCCATGTTGTTGAATTCAAAATGTGGAAGCTTAAGCAGACCTACTCGGAAGTAGGACCCATATTACACAATGGGGCGTACTCCCAGGATTCCTGCAATAACTGTGCAGCTTTTAAAGGCACAAAAGTCTTTTATTTATTTATCTTTCCAATTTATACCCCAGCCTCCTTGCTAAGGCATGGTAAGGGCGGCTTACAAAAAGTAAATACATAAATAACAAATTAAATTACCATAAAAACATCTAAAAGCAATTCGTTGTAAAACAGTGCAGCATCAAAGTGCTAGCAGTGTTGTTTTAATTTCGTAGTGATGGCATTGCAATATGAGTGCATTCAATAAATTATCTAGATGTTCAGCTCACTCATCTTTCCCAGATATAATTGGCAGGCACAGGCTGTCAATAGCAAACCAAGGGCCAGGGCTCTATAAATTTCAGTTGTTGATAATGGTGGCACCAGTAACTTCTGGCCTTCTTGTTTGCAGGAGAGATAACACTGAAATCATAACATCTTTTAGCAACATATGTTAAGGGCTTGGATAGGGTTGCTAGGTCCAAATGCTACACCAGCAGGGGATGGGAGGGAGCTTTCCAAGAGTGGGGCGGAGCGACGCAACACACTGACGTCACACTGAAGTGATATCAGTATGTTAAATATACTGGGTTCAAGACGCATTGCAGTGAACAGTTCTACTTTATTAAGTGATTTTAGGAACAAGACTAAAACACCAGTGGAAGACTCTGAGAAGGCCAGGCTTGAATCCCTACTCTGCCATGGAAGGTTGATGGGTGACCATGGGCCAGTCACATACCCTCAGTCTAACCTACTTCACAAGGTTGTTGTGATAAGACAGTGGAGAACAATATAAGCTGCTTTGGGTCACCATTGGGGAGAAAGGTGCAGTATAAATGAAGTAAATAAATAAATATACTAACTTTTCATTCATACTTCAAAACTGCCCATCCTCATTTCAGTCTACAATTCAAGTTTCTTACAATTTCTTACAATTTTGTCCTAAAGAAAAACAGACTTTGAAACTTTTTCCAGATTTTAAATGAAAGCTGAGGTTTTTCATATTTTCCTTTAGTAAAAATGGGCTTTAAAAAACTCATAATCATTTCTGGTCTGTGGGGTTTTTTCAAAAAATGGGAAAAGCTGGCATTTCTCCTCTCCACAGCCACATGGTCTACAGATGCTGGTAAGGCAGCAAATATTCTACTAAAAAATGATGAGGTATTACATCTTGGTTTCTGAGAATTAAGAGAGCTCTCATTTGTGATATAAAATCATGCCATCGCACTGTTTTCCAATGTATACTGGAAGTCTACAGAAATTACACAGTTACCACAAAACTACTGGTTCTTAGCATGGTGACCATGAGGAATGGTATTAATTTGCTGAAACTAGCTTTAAATAAATAAATCCACTTTATTAACTCTTCACCTTACTATCTTAGCTACATCCCATTGTCAACCTGCCTGTTAAAAGAAAATCTAGGTATTCTGTCAGCACTATAAAATACAAACACTACAGCACATTAAATCAAGTTATCATCAGAGTCTGAAGTATGCAGGTATATTTAAGAAGCAGAGAGAGACAGAAGAGTCTATATTGTAATAATCAGTAAACCAAGATTGATCGGAAGAATCTACCTTGAAGGAGGAAATGGCAGCTTTTGAGGGCAGTCTTTACAGAATCCACCCCCGCTGAGCTCCCTCCCCAGGCTCCACACCAAATCTCCAGGAATTTCCCAACCCAGAGATGGCAGCATTTGGATTTATTCAGCATTTTAGAGCTGTATTTATGCACTACTCCCATGAATGACAATACAATTGGTTTATGGAAGACAATGAAAGCAAATCTATTTGCCACATCTTATCTCATATATATATATATATATATATATATATATATATATACACACACACACACACACACACATATACACATACTAGGGAGCAAAGCCCGTTGTGGTGGAAGACAATGGGCCCTAGAAAGGAAGGGAGAGAGGGTTGGAGGAAGGAAGGAAGAGGGGGAAGGGTGAAAGAAAGGAGAGAGGAAGAAAGGAAAGGGGGGAAAGGAAGGGAAGAGGGGCAGAAAAGGGCTTTTCTGGGCCCAGAGAAGGCCTTTTCTGTCCCCCATACACCATCCCCTGGGCCTTCCATGGGGGCAGTAGGCAGTGTGTGGGGGAAAATGGCTTATCTAGGCCTACTGCCCCCATAGAAGGCCCAGGGGATGGTGTGTGGGGGACAGAAAATGGCTTATCTGGGCCTACTGCCCCCATAGAAGGCCCAGGGGATGGTGTGTGGGGGACAGAAAATGGCTTCTCTGGACCTACTGCCCCCATAGAAGGCCCAGGGGATGGCGTGTGGGGGACAGAAAATGGCTTCTCTGGGCCTACTGCCCCCATAGAAGTTCTTCTGACTGCCAGTTCTTGAGCCGAATCAATTATGGCAAGCATAGAATGTTGTGGAACCAAAATTCAAATATATATAAGGACAGGATAAGTATTGGCACTTTCTGGCTCTCCCACTGGCTGTACTGTGTGTTCCCATCAGCCGTTGGCTGGCCACTCTCCTCTGACAGAATAAACTGCCAAAACAGTTGTCTCTCCTGATGAAGATGCTTCTACTGCTGCTTGGCTCCTCTGTGGATGGCTGGCTATTGAGGTGGGCCAGCAGCCGTAAAACCATTCTCTTTTCCTCCTGCTGTGCAGCTGGCGCCTACTTTGACCTCTGTGGGGAACTCACTGGGGCCAGTCCTCACTAGGGTTACCAGCTCCAGGTCAGGAAATTCCTGGAGATTTTGTGGTGGAGTCTACAGAAGCCAGAGTTGGGGGAGGGGAGAGGCCTCAGTTGAATATAAAATGCCACAGAGTCCACCCTCCAAAGCAGTTATTTTCTCCAGGGGGGGAGAGAGAGCCTGGAGTTCAGTTGTGATACCAGGCGATACCACAGCCAGTGTGGCATAGCAGTTAGTGCTTCAAAGCAAGGCCTGCCAGACCCAGGTTCTTGCTGTGGAAGCTGAGTGGGTGATTTTGGACCAGTCACAGAATTTCAGCCTAACCTACATCACAGGGTTGTTGCGCAGATCAAAAGCGGGAGAGGGGAATGATGTGAGCTGTTTATGTCCCCCACTGAGGAGAAAGACTGTACTCTTCCTAGGTAGAGGCTGCAGGGAGCAGGGAGGAGATGGAAAACTGAAGTTAGAGGGGCAGATAAAGATAGGTTGGTGGCTGGCTGGGAGGGAGATAGGGTTGCCACCTCCAGGTTGGGAAATTCCTGGAGTTTTGTGGAGCGGAGCCCAGAGTGGGTGGGGTTTGAGAAGGAGTGGGACCGCAGACACATACAATGCCATATGCTCCACCCTCCAAACCAGCCACTTACTTCTGGGGAATCACTGTTGCCAATCTCCAGGTGAGGGCTGGAGTAGGGTTGCCAGGTCTGGGTTGGAAAATACTGGAGACTTTGGGGTGGATCTGGGAGAAGGTGGGTTTGGGGAGAGGAGGGGCCTCAATATGGTACAATACCAAAAATTCCACTCTTCAAAGCAGCCATTTTCTCCAGAGGAGCTGATCTCTGTCAACTAGAGATCAGTTGTAAAAGCGGGAGATCCTGAGGCCCCACCTGGAGCCTGGCAATCCTAGGCTGGAGATCACTCAGAATTACAACTGCTCTTTAGGTGGCAGAGATCAGCTCACCTAGAGAAAACAGTGGACTCTGTGTTATTATACCCTGCTGAGGTTGCCACAGCAAATTGATGCTGAGTGCCCAAGGCCTCTTTCTAGAGTATGTTGTATTTATTTCTACAACAGGCCTTATTCCTAATTTTATATAATTTTCTGGAAAGATTTTAGAAGAGATTTCTATCCTTCCCAGGTTGCACAATGACATAAACATTCTTGACATTTTCTTTTAAAAAAAGAGTTCAAAGTATGATGCAGACTCCACTAAAGACACAAATGTCTACATAATGACTTTTCTATGTGCCATTAATCAAAGTTTCCAACTTCAGTCTGGGAACTTCGTAGAGATTTGGAAGCAGTGCCTTTGAAAGGGAGAGTCTGGGAGAAGTATTTTACCTAGAATTTATGGTATACCATGGAGTCTACCCTCCAAAGCTGCCATTTTCTCCTGGGTAACTGATCTCTGTTGTCTGGAGATCAGTTACAATTCCAAGGGAACTTCAGGCCCTACCTTGATATCAGCAATCCTGGGCACCATGGAGCCAATTGGATTCTTTCCCCCACCTTTCCAAAACGTATGCAGCATAGATAACCATATCCTTAATCCATAGCCCCTTTCCAAAGGTGTTATTGAGTACTGGTTCCCCCACACACACCCCATTTCCATTCATTATAGGAGATTCCGTACACTGTATTTTTAAAATCATAAAAAAACCACCGGAGAACTTCTTGTACCAGATCTTGAACATCAAACCTGCCAGCAAATACCAGTATTTGGTGCTCTTTCTCTCGAAACACCTTATGACCCAGTTGCTCAAAACTAAATCTGCATGGGGAAACTGCAGGACGTTCAGAGCCTACAAAGAACACAGTGCTTCCATAAATTTGAAGCTCATAAAGGCTTTAATTTCTACAAAGTATGCCCCCCCAACCTTCTATTAAACAAAAACGAATCAGAAAATCACTAAAACATATAACATATAGATAATTAGCAAGAACCAGCAAACTTAAGAATGCAGAAAAACTGTGCAGTTCTGCTTCTTAAGGTGCTGCACTGAGTGCCTCAACACTTTGGTAACAGTGGCAAATATCCCCCCTCTCCTGGCCTTCCTTAGTCTTCATACTTAGGGCCAAACTAGATGTTACGTGCAGCTTAAATTCCAACCCCGTTGCCTGACACACCTCTGCTCTTCCACTTAAAAGCCAAGCAACCACTCTGCCCTGCCACTTCGGGGTGAAAAAAAACAGATCACTTTGCACTGACACCTAGGCAGTATGCCAGTCATCTTCACCTTGATTTTAATGCAATGCTTTGAACGTCTTCTTACCTTTAGACCAACCACCAGCGATTTCTGTACCTTTACTATTGTCTTTTCTTTTCCGCTCCCCAGAAGTTTTAAAACTCTGCCCAGGTATTTAATGTCTCAGACTCGTCTCACTCGTACAGGCACCCTTCTTGAACTATAAGAGGTGCTGCAAGGGAAATCAAGAGGAAGGGTGCCACTGGAATCAAGGGGGATTCTCTGTACTTCCCCACAGTAAGAACCCTCATAACTGGAGTGGTGGCGCTGGTGACTGTACCTGGACTGCTTGGGGGTGGGGTGGGGGTCTTGCAAACAGGCGGCAGGGTGTGAAGGTACCGAGGTCTGTGTGCTATTCCAGGGAGAACCCCTCAGTCAATCCCCCTTAACGCCAACCACCTTCCACTGCAGTCGCGAACTCTGCATAGGCAAGGGCTGCAGCAAAATTAAAAGGGGCTTAAGAAAGCTTTTTTTCTCCAGATCGTGTACAAACAAATACTTGTTTGTCCCCTGATCACCTGCAAAGCCTGCTTAACAGTAACAGAAGTGGGGTGAATAGACGCATCGTAAGCACCAATTCTCTCTTCAACTTTCTGAAAAAATAACTGTCAGAGCATTAAGTTATTAACTACCTACTTTTCTACTACTGATAGGACTGCTAGATTAAGGAATCACTGCCAAGCTCTCCAGCTGGCCAGCTTTGTGCCTCCAGCCATTGCTGGATGCCTAACCACCTGTGCTGCCACCCTCAGTGCTTCCTTCCTCCTGAACCCCGAGCTGTCCAGAGTTAGCTCTGCCAGAGAGATCTTGGGCAGTTGGGCCACTGATCTGTCTGCAGCCCAGAATGGTTCTGTAAAGTACTGGGTTTCGTGCCTCATGACTCGGACGACGACATAAGAGAAGACGCGTTTATTCGTACTTCACCCAAGACAAAAGACAAACAGTAACGGCTGGAGGCCAACTATATACAGTAAAGGGGGGACGCCCCACATTCTTATTGGCGGGTTTGAATCGCCCACCAATGCTGCCATTGGCTCTTTTTTGGCGAGCTCAGGAGCCTAGTCCCTATTGTTCTCAGAGAACGGAGCTCGGCTGTATTTCGCCAGCTCCGGCTCCTCATCCTAGGACATAACAGGTTCCATGGTTGGGGGGGGGAGGAGAAGACATATGGGTTGCCACCGTGGTGCCATTAATGGGGTGGTGTTTGGTTTCTGAGGTTTCCTCCAGATAGGGGGTCAGGCAGAGCAACAATCTTACATACCCAGCAAATCTGATTAACCAGAACCACCCCACCAATTCCTCATGAGTGCCAGATAACAGCTTTTACTGTAATGCTGGCAAAATAAAGAAATCAGAGTGTCCTCGAAATATCTTGTGTATGTTCATTAGCAAAATCTATTAACTTAAGACTGAAGAGCAGGACAGGAAGGATCAAACTCTTCCACCTAAACACTGCATGAGATAAATTAAGTAATCAAAAATTTTCACTGATAATTGAAAGCGAGGGATCAATATGAATTCTATCCCTGGCATATATTTCTAACTCTGCTGCATTTATAGAATGACCAATAAGAACACTGAAGAATTTTATTTTGTATACTTTGACGTGCAACTTCAATCTCCCCCCAATAACTGTTGTCATTATTTGACTTCTGGCAGCTTAATGCATATTTTTTCTTTGTCCAGCACCTAAAATTTCATGAAGTTCAAAATGTCATCTAGGACTGTGTCAGCTCCTCTTCCTTCCTCAGGGTGCTCCATAAGCATCACTTACTCCCATGGTAAACATTTCATAATGGAATGTACATCAACAAAAAGCTTTGCTTCCTAGAAATCTAGGCTCAACAGATTTAAAAAAAAATTATTTTATTTATTATTTCAGTTCACGGAACTGGCTCAAGGCAGCTAACAAGCATTAAAAGCAATAAAATAGTGAATATAGTAAAATACAATAAAATATAAACAACAACTGCCTAACGTCATAAAAATCTAACAAGGACAGTACAAATGATGATGGTGGTGTACAATATACAGACAAAGGCAATATCCAACCAGTGTTTCATGCGGGCCATGGTAAGAGGATGTACATTCCTCTCGAGAGGCGTTTTCTTTTGGTTGCCATTTTTTAAAAAATATCCAGTCACAGCAAGGACAGGTTTTGATTAGGGGATCAAAACCATGCCTAGGATTTGGCTTCCCTGTTTCTGTAGCAAACTTCTATTCAATATCCCTTTATCCTCATAGAAATCTAACAGACAAGTCTGCAAAGTGATGGGCAGTAATAGAATACCAGAAGTGGAGTCTCAGAGAACTAGCACTGGGTGGTGACCTTGCCTTAAAGCTACTGAATTGAAGCTGATAGTCAATGCACACATGGGATATCTTTTTTTTCTTTCACAACTTTATAACAGGTGCACGAAGCTCAAGACTGGAATATGGCAGTGGGAGAAGGTATTGGAAGGGAAGGAGATGGAGATATGGATATGCTCAGTCTCCTTCCAACCTTCATCCCATCCCGAGACACGCTAGTGGTGAGGCAAGGAAAGAAAACCTTTCTCCGACACTGATGCTGTGCAATGCCAGGTCCATTAATAAGACCATGTTGCTGCAAAACTGAAGGCCCGGTTGAGTTCCCCAGGCCCTCCCTGTCTAGACTGCAAGGTGATTTATGCTCACCCATGGAGACTAATGGATCCAATTGGCTTCTAGAATGCTCTGTAGGTTCTGATGCCTCCTGGTGATTCATTGGATGCACCGATAAAGGACTGGGAAATTAATCTCTCTGAAGCCATCAATAGAAATCCCCCCCAATGCCCGCTTCACTGCTATCCCCAAATAGCCCCATTGTCCATATCTAGGGACACCACGTTCCAAAACCCTGAATCATTTTTTTTGCAAATTCCATGATCAAGTTTTTTCCACTGGGATCTAGCAAAAGCAAGCTTCTTTTTTTCCAGCAACTCTTTATAAGCTGATCTCATCAACAGTAACTGGTCGATGGGCAGCCCCCCTTTGGTAGAATGCACCTGCCAGAGGTATCTTGTCAGCCTGTTCCTAAATTGTCTGCATTCCTGATCGAACCAGCCCCTTGTGATCATAGCACAAGCAGCTTGAGACTTGTTCTGGACCAAGTAAGGTCTAAGAAGTTTCATTATGTTTAACCATGTCAGAGTCATTTGTCATTATTTGTTGCCGCTTCTTGGCCTTTTGGCTAATGTCAAGTGTAGGTTGTTAATGAAATCCTATGAGATGGTGGTGAAGACTGCTAAAAGGGAATTTTTTACAGCCTCCATTGCATCCACTAGTTCTTGCCCAGCACAATTATTTAGGACAATTAGGTCTTTAATTTCTCTTATGGGAGAACTCAAAATGTTAGTAATCTGACCATTAGCTGTGAGGCTTTTGCGAGCGTTTTTGCTGATAAAGTCTTGTCACTCTGCCACGACATGCCTGCTACTATTGATACAATACGTGAACTAGAGGGCCCTTTGACCACCTTTGGATTCATTTCTTGACAACTTCAGCCAACTCTCTCGGGCCGATGTTGATAGGATCCCGGGTGCTGTTAAGCATGTCACTTGCCTCTTAGACCCGTGTCCATCACAGCTGATGAAAGCTGGTGGTGAGGGAATATGGGAGCTTCTGGTCGAAATTATCAACCTGTCCCTTAGCTCAGGGATCTATCTGGGGGGATTAAAAGAAGCCATGGTTATACCACTCTTAAAGAAACCATCTTTAGATCCTTCAGAACCTGCCAATTATTGCCCAGTATCGAATCTTTCATTTCTGGGCAAGTAATTGAGAGACCAGTGGCAGAACAGTTCCAGAGCTTCCTGGAGGACACATCACCCCTAGACCCATCCCAGTCCAGCTTCCACCCTGGCCATGGAACCGGTACAGTGCTGGTTGCCCTCTCAGACAATCTCTGCAGGTGGCTGGATCGAGGTGGGCCAGTGCTGCTGTTACTGTTAGACGTGGCAGCAGTGTTCAAAATGGTTGACCACGATTTGTTGACTCACCACCTCGCTGACGTAGGAGTTCGTGGGATGGCCTTGAAGTGGTTTATCTCATTTCTTCAGGGTTGGGGACAGAGGGTGGTGCTATGAGAGATGGTGTCACCTCAGCACCCCTTAATGTGTGGGGTCCCTCAGGGGACAATCCTCCAGTGCTGTTTAATGTCTATAGGCACCCCTCACCCAGCTGGTATGGAGTTTCGGACTGGGTTGCCATCAATATGCAGATGACACCCAACTATATCTGTTGATGGACAGCCAGCTGGATGCTTCCCTATCTAATTTGGCTGATAGGTTGGAGGCTGAGTTGGATGGCTGAAACAGAGCCAGAGGAGACTGAATCCATCAAAGATGGAGGTTCTGTGGCTAGGTGGGTGGGGATTCAAGGTTGGTATGCCAACTCCTGGATCTGGCCCCCTTCCTGTCTCATCCTGACCTTGTCACAGTAATCTATGCAACAGTCACCTCCAGGTTAGACTACTGTAACTCGCTCTATACAGGCCTACCCTTGAGACTGACCCAGAAACTACAACTGATCCAGAATGCAGCAGCCCAGGTTCTTACAGGACCACCACTGACAATACACTTTCAACCAGTGTGTCACCAGCTGCACTGGCTCCAGGTTGAATTCCAGAGAAGTTCAAGGTTCTGGTATTAACCTTTAAAGCCCCAAACAGTCTAGGACCAACATGGGGCCTGCCTCTTCTGGTATACCCCCAGAAGAGCATTATGCTCTGGGGAGGAGAACCTCTTGGTGATCCCTAGCCTGAAAGATATCTAGTTGTCCTCAACCAGAGCCAGGGCCTTTTTGGTCACATCATGTGACCAGTTTGGTGTAGTGATTAAGTGCGCGGACTCTAATCTGGGAGAACCTGGTTTCATTCCCCACTCCTCCACTTACACCTGCTGATGGGCCTTGGGTCAGTCACAAGATCTGGCACAGCTGTTCTTGAAAAAGAGCAGTTTCTGTTAGAGTTCTCTCAGCCCCACCTACCTCACAAGGGTGTCTGTTGTGGGGAGGGGAAGGGAAAGGAGTTTGTAAGCCTCTCTGAGACTCCTTCGGGTAGTGAAGGGCGGGGTATAAATCCAATCTCTTCTTCTTTTTCTTCTTCTTCTGTCTTTAGTTTTGTGCCAGCATAGCAGCTTCCTGCTTACCCAGCCCCAACATGTAATAATTACAGCCGCTGCTCTAGAGCATCACACCATTGAGAGTTCATGTGAAACAAGCAGAAGATTAATCATCTAGCCCCAGAGATCAGCAGCATTATACTGCAAGAGATAGCTTTTGCCATTGTTGCCCCCCCAGGTCCCCCTCCCACTTACTATAATAGCAAATTGATTCCTGAAATTAAAGGGACAAAAATATAAGTTCATTATAGATGTTTGAACATGGAGGGGAAATTGCTCATGCTCTCCCCCATCCTGATTTCCATACGTTTAATCAAAAGTTAGACTACAACCAATATACATACCACTGTACCTGCACAGGGCTCTGTCTCTCTCTCTCTTCCTGTAATGTGCATCTCTCCATTACACAAGACAACAGTGAGTAAGGCATCACAGTCTTCAGTGGCACCCCATAAAAACTAAGTGTATGCCCTTGGAACACATCTCCTACTCCTCTAAAATGTGAGTGGTTACCTATGGCAGTTGTACTGGGTTTCCTCAGGAAAGGGCTCCCCAACATTAAGAAGTTTGAAAACAATCCAACTATCTTGGTAAGCACAAGTAACTAGATCACATCTTTGCCCACAGAGCCAAACCATGAATTAGGCAGACCTGAACATCGACATCTGGGGAATCAGTGAACTAAAGTGGACAGGAATGGCCAAATTTAACTCAGAAGACCATTATATCTCCTATTGTGGCCAAGAATCCGTTGAAAAAATGGTGTGGCCCTTATAGTCAACAAGAGAGTGAAAAAGGCAGTATTGGGATACAATTTCAAAAATGACAGAATGATCTCGGTCCAGATCCAAAGCAAATCAACATCACAGTAATCCAAGTCTATGCCCCAACCACTGATGCAGAAGAGGCTGAAGTGGACTGGTTCTATAAAGACCTACAACATCTCATAGAACACCAAAAAACGATGTCCTCATCATCATAGGGGACTGGAATGCTAAAGTAGGAAGACAAAGGGTAACCAGAATAATAGACAAGTTTGTCCTTGGAGAACAAAATGAAGCCGTGCAAAGGCTAACAGAGTTTTGTCACAAGAGCATGCTGATCATAGCAAACACCCTTTTCCAACAACCTAAGAGGCAACTCTACACATGGACATCATCAGATGTCACACCCTGCTCACTCAGCCTGCCTTCTATTGCCCCACCACCTCCTCCCCTTGTAAAGAAGAAGGGAGGAAGACATATTTATTATACCACTGACATAATGAAAAGGCAAAAAATTGAATTGTATTGATACAAATAGAGTTTCGGCCAAAATGCTAGAGTGTCGCCGTGTGATGTCCCCGGCATGATGACATCACTTCCACTAACGTCATCATGCTGGCAACGTCACACATGGTGATGGTGCCCTGTCCCCCCACTCCGGGAAGGCTCCCACCCACCACCGGCAGAACAATTGGATCTGGCAACTCTAGGTGATCAGCATTAGGCTTACACCATTACATCACTGCATTGCTGGCAACATCATGAGGTTACCAGCAAGGCCCCTCCCTCAGGTGAGTCTCTCACTAGTTGCCAGCCTTGAGATGGCACCTTTATATACAAAAGTAGTTAACATTGTGTGAGAAATCCCAAGTCCATAATTTTTTTTTAATCTTTCGATTTATTAATCGCTCACCCCGCATGTCTGCAGGCTCTGAGCAATGTACAGTTACTCTTGAGACAAGGGACTAGCAATGATATATAAGGGGTAGGGAGGACAACATGTAATTCTTAAATCCCTTTACTGTAGGAATAAAATTGACAAGGGATTTCAAATCCCTTGCAATTTCTTATCTATCAGCTTCTCCTAAATCAAGCTTGCCATTGCTGTACTTCATAATCTCAGGGGACAGGGAAGCACATGCATATGTGTGAAATTTATCCAAGGCACACCATGGAAAATTCCACAGAAATAAATGGACAATTTCCTTACAACCATGAAACAATAAATAAACAAATAAATAAAAAATTATTTGCAGTTAATCGGAAGTAGGAGACCCTTCAGGGCAGTGGATGAGTTGTTACACACCAAAGCTTTGAAAGGATTACTGAGAGGGAAATGGCAGATGTTAAATTATTTGCATCAGTGCCACTTAGGAAGGTGTCAGACAGATATCTGTGCCTGAACCACTTTCTGGGATGACAGCAAAGGCCTATGTTCTAGGCTAAATGACAAATTAAACATACAAGATATTAGTTCCAGACAACATACTTGCACAAGTTCTCAAAGAATTCAAATGTGAATTGTAGCAGTCCCAACAAAAATATGCAGCTGATCACTAAGAATTAGTCTCCTTATTCAAAGATTGGAAGACAGCCAACACAACACCAGTTTTAACGGATTTGTGGAAAAACGAGGAAATTACAGACCTGTTAAACTAACATCAGTCCTAAACTATCAGGTGTAAAGTATCAGTAAAGCTAGAATTATTAACCATATGGAAGAACAAATCTTGCTAGCATACGATGTGTTGATAGACACTTGCTTAGAGGGCTTTAAAGGAGATACGACAAATTATAGAGAACGGGCCAATCCATAATAGCTAATTAGAATTTTCACATTCAAAATAGCATCTGAAAAGCAATTGCTCAGGGTCAAACAATGGGAGAGGGCAGCTGTCTTCTAGTTCTGCTCATGTGCTTCCCAGAAAACTGTTGGTGACCACAGCTGGAAATAGGATGCCAACACCTTTCATCCAATCGGGTGGTTCTTATATTAAAAGTTAAAACCACCACCAGTAGCTTAACACAGATAACTATGAGCTATCTTACCTCTGATAACACATCAATCATACAGTGGAGGGGAGAAAGTGTGAAAAATCAATGGCCTGTTTCAGTTTAGAAAACAGCCGGGAAGTGTAGCTAAAAAGCACAGAAACCAGGCTCAGTTAAATTGCTAGCTTTTGTCATATTGTCAAGAATCTCAGACCTTTTGAAAGTGAAAGAAGTTTCTAGTTTATAGAATTTTGTTGCTGTTTTTTAACTCAATATATCTGGTGGTGACAATCCATTTCTTAGTTAGGCACTCTTAATCCCAGTGAAATCCTTAAGAACCTCTGTATGGTGGACTGCAGCCAGAATCCAACAAAGGTTCAGAAGCCAGGTGTCCCTTACAACCTGCCTTCAATTTGCCATGCCCTCCCAACCCCTTATTTCCATGCACACCTTTTGAGCTTAATATTTCATAAATTTCATTCCTTTTTGCACTTCCTCCCTGCCTCAAAATGTAAATTCTGCAATAAATTCAAATATATCACAAACAGCTACCCAAGCATACCATTCACATGGAGTATTTACTTCATTTGTACAGATAGGGGGACATAAGGTAGAATTATAGACTCAGTAGTTCCTTAACCAGCAGGTTAGCAATACTGCAAAACAGGAGTACGTCTATTTTCTGGTCCTGGCATCTGATCTGCAAAAGCTATCTTGCAACGACGGGGAAAACAAAGCACAGCGAAACATCATCAGCCCCCTTTGCAATAAATAATTTCCCAGTCTTTATTAACTTGTTTTATGTCATTTCACACAGGCTTACCAGGGCATGAAGGCAACATAGTTAAGTAAGCATGCATACTGTTATGAGAATTAAAGTGTCAAAGAATCCCCAAGTGCATTGCTTTATTCCATTCATGACCACCTGCTGAGAAGCAATTTCCCCAAACTAATAAAGTTATGCATCTCACTCCCTTCAACACTTCCTCATATTTGAGTGATGTAAATAAGATTAAGCCTCAGCAGCCATGCCTGTACCATGAAACACAGACTGCAGTTAAACAGCCCAGAAACCAGAATGTATTCTTATTTAAAATAAATAGGTGCAGAAAGGTTCATCTATTCCCAGTTGCTAACAGCATCATTTTAAAATCCATAAGACCACATTAAAGGGATTTTGAGTTGTGCAATTTAAATATTATGTTAATTTTTTAAATGTAATGTTGTAATGACTTTTTCATAGGATCTGTGGTTTTAGCCAGTGGATCAGAGATAGTTCATACAACTGTATATCCATGCAATGCAACCTGAACATGCTTAAAAACACAGCACCATTACCAAGCAGCAGCACCTACAACAATTTTCATATGAAACATGACCTGCATAATATTACCTGAGAACCAGTTTGGTGCAGAAGTTAAGAGTGCCAGACTAGGATCTGGGAGATCCAGGTTTGAATCCCCATTCTCCCACGGAAGCTTGCTGTGTAATCTTGGGCCAATGACACATGAACCCAACCTAGTTCACAGGGTTGCTGTGAGAATAAAATGCAATAGAGGAGAATGATGTAAGCTGCTTTGGGTCCGACTCCCCACTGGGAAGAAAGGCAGAGTTATAAGTAAACAAATAAACATGCCTGTACATGTTTAGGAAAGGCTTGTGTAGCTTCCAGAGCTCCTCGGGCTCTTGCAAATAGCATTACTAACTTTTGAGAGCCGGTTTGGTGTAGTGGTAAAGTGTGCGGACTCTAATCTGGGAGAACCAGGTTTGATTCCTCACTCCTCCACTTGTACCTGCTGATGTGACCTTGGGTCAGTCACAAGCTCTGGCACAGCTGTTCCTGAAAGAGCAGTTTCTGTCAGGGCTCTCTCAGCCCCACCTACCTCACAGGGTGTCTGTTGTGGGGAGGGGAAGGGAAAGGAGTTTGTAAGCCACTCTGAAACTCCGAGTGAAGGGCGGGGTATAAATCCAATCTCTTCTTCTTTTTACCAAACTCTGCTCCTGTGTCTTTAAGAACTGCCTGTTCTGCAGGCATTAGCAGATGATGATGCTTATCTCTGAAATCTTCATTTGCTGATTTTTGTAGATCAAGGTACTGCCAACTTTTTTCCTGGTCCATAAGAAGGATGAAGGGTGTGATTGCCCTGTGACCAGAGATTACTTACAAAATGCATCCCATGCATGCAATCTGTTGAACTGGAATAAGGTCTAGAGAAACTACATTTCTAAGACTTACATGCCCCTTAAAGTGGGCATATATGAGATACAGGTTATAGAATAATGCATGGGGGTGGAGAGAGTTGACAAAGATAAATTTCTCTCTCTCCCCCAAAATACTAGAATTCGAGAGCATCAAATGACACTGATGGGCGGTAGATTCAGGACAGAAAAAAGGAAATACTTCTTTACACTGAGAGTGACTCGCTGCCAGAGGATGTAGTGATGGCCACAGGCATGGGCATCTTTAAAAGGGGATTAGATAGATTCATGGAGGAGAGGTCTATCAGTGGCTACTAGCTATGGTGACTGAGGGGAACCTCCACATTCAGAGGCACTAAACCAGGAGCCAGCTAAGCCAGGAGGCAACATCAGGGAAAGGTCTCAGCCTCTATGCCCTGTTGTTGGTCTTCCAGAGGAACTGGTTGACCACTGTGTGAGATGCTGGACTAGATGGACCACTGATCTGATTCAGTGGGGCTCTTCTTATGTTCTTAGCATATGACAGGTTCAGTCACCAGCAACTTTTATAACACCTTTTGTCATTCCCAGCCACTGCAGTAACGGGAATCACTGCTAGTGGTATCCTTGGCCCACCATTTCACACATTATGTTTCACTACATGAGTGCACTGGCATTTATTTATTTTTATTATTTTATTTTATTAAGACTTATATCCAGCCTTTGTGTAGGCTCAGGGCAGGTACCAACATATAGATCTGCAATTAGTGCAATTTACAATTAGAACACTTTGTAACAATCCCTTTAATAAAATCACCAACACACTACAACAGCAACGCAACTCAACAGATAATATTGTAGTCCAATCTGGTTTCTAGTATCTGCGGTCACTGGAAGGGAGGCCAGATCAAAGTGGATACCCACTGCCTCAACTGAAGGCCCAGTAGAAGAGCTCCATCTTGCAGAACTGTAACAGGTCCCATGGCCTTGATCTCATGGTAGCTCATTCCACCAGGCCCCGGCCCTAGTTGAGGCAAGTCAGACATCCCTGGGGCCAGGGACTACCAGAAGGTGCTGGTTCATAGAACACAATGTTCTACAGGGCTCATATGGGGAAAGGCAGTCTCGAAGATATGCAGGCCCCTGGCCGTATAGGGCTTTAAAGGTAAGCACCAACACTTTGAAACAGATCCGGTATTCGATAGGCAGCCAGTGCAGGTTCACACAGCACCGGGTAGATATGTGCCCACACAGGCAGCGACATCAACACCCATGCTGCCACATTCTGCACTAGCTGCAACTTCTGGAGCAGAGTCAAGGGAAGACCCACATAGAGAGAATTACAATAATCTAGTCTGGAAGTGACTTGTATGGGTCACAGCAGCCAGATCCCGGGGTTGAGGTGTGGGGGCCAACTGCCTGATCTGCCTCAGATGAAAAAAGGCAGACCTGGCAGCGGTGGTGACATGGGCCTCCATAGTCAGTGAGGCATCCAGGAACACCCCAAGGCTCTTTACCTTGGGTGCTGGCACCAACAGGGCCATGTCAAAGGCTAGGAGTCAAGTACCCAATCTCAGTCCCCCACGACCCAGGTGCAGGACCTCCATCTTTGATGGATTCAATTTCACTCTGCTCTGTTGTAACCATCCAGCCATGGCTTGTAACACCTGGTCCCGATGTTCAATGTCAGAGTCTGGGCAGTTGTCCATCAGTAGATAGAGATAGGTTTCATATTGGTGACAACCCAGTCCATACCTCTGAATAATCTGGGCAAGGTGGAGCATATAGATGTTAAATAACACTGGGGAGAGAATCTCTCCCTGTGGCACACCACACCCAAGTGAGTGCCACTGAGACAACTCCCTCCCAAGTGCCACCCTCCGTCCCCAATCTTAGAGAAAGGAGGCCAGCCACTGTAAGGCTATTCTCCAGCAAGATGGTGGGTCAACAATTCATGGTCAATCATATTGAACACTGCTGACAAATCAAGAAGAATCAGCAGTGCTGAACTGCCTCGATGCAGATGTCCCCAGAGGTCATCCACCAAGGCAACCAACACCACCTCTGTCCCATGAACAGGCAAAAGCTGGACTGGAAGGGATCTGGGATGTTAGCATCCTCCAAGAAATTTAAAATGTATACTCTTTAAACTTTCCCTTAGTAAGAGATTCAATTTTCTCATACACACATGCATGTTATTTGCCCTCTGACAACATTTTGCATCTCATATCTTAGCTGAAGGTATCTGTCATCTGCCAGCTTGACCAGCCTGAGTCCAGTGTGGTTGAAGATTCCTCAGGCGTCAAGGAGCCACATGCAGCCAGCTCTGAACCAGCTAAAGTTAGTGAATTAGAAATACAGGAGCCTCAAGATTCATTGCCGGCAGCTGACCTTGACCCACCCAGGCATAGCTCTGAAGTAGCCCATGAAGCACAGCTGCAAGAAAGCAGCCCACCAGGCTCCTCCTCCTTAACTGAACAGCAAAGGGAAAAGCTCCGACACAACTTAAGGACACACAGACAGAATGCTCACCTCTTGGCTCAGCATCAGCTGCTTAATGAGAGCAGTTCTGAGTAAATGCAGGAGCACCTCCAAGCAGATGGCTGTAAATCAGGTTGTTCAGGAATGCTTATATAAATCAGACCTGGAGAACTGCAGATTGTGGAAGCAATTTGTCAGAACTTTGTGACCACAACTCTGGACTCTGCCTGCCTCTTGTGACCTCTGGACTGATCTTTGACTCTGCTTTTTGGATCTGCCTGAACCTTGCTGATCAATGACCTTCGACTGCTTTGACACTGCTTTCCTGAACGACACGTGAACTCTGACTGCTGCTAAACCAATATTTGATCTCTGGGCTGAACTCTTGACTGTGGCCTAGCTCTGTGGCCTAGATCTGTTGCCCTGCTCTTCCTGTATTCCATGACAGTATCTCTTTTACTTCCTTTGACATGGTATACTGCACACAACTCAGCCAAGAGGAGGAGATGGAGCTAAAATTGGTTCCCAGTTCCTTATATCTGTAGGTCTCCATCCAGCTTGGCACCTCCACTCTGTGCCAATGGATAAACTTTGCACTAACAATAACCCACAGCAGCTGCGGGGGGGAGAGCATCCAAATATTCTGGGTAGATACATATTCAAGCAGGAGTTTGCCCCATCAGCTGGGTGAGCAACTGCCATATATTAGGGGCTGAGCAGTTTGTGGTTAATCAAGAAGTCAGCCCTGCAAGCAGTGTTCCCTCTAAGCTGAGTTAGTGTGAGCAAGCTCACAGGTTTTTAGCCTCCGGCTCACACATTTTTGTCTTAGCTCAGGAAGGATGGCTCCAGAGCAAACTAATTTATGCAGCAGCCAAATTGCTTGCTCACAACTTTTATGCCAGTAGCTCACAAAGTAGGATTTTGGCTCACAGGACTCCACAGCTTAGAGGGAACATTGCCTGCAAGGTAGCTCACTTTCAAGTTGATTTCTACAAACTATTACTTGGTAGCTGTAGCCAAAATAGACCAAGGTACTGGGTGTGGCCAGTGTGGTATACTCGACAGCCAGTGTGCTGTAGTGGTAAAAGTGTCAGACTAGTGTCTGGGAGACCATGCTGTCCCATTGATTTGTAGGAACAAGTTGTCAGCAAATCTTAAGTGGTTATGGGTAAGAACAAAATGGCATAGTTTGGTGTTCTAACTGCTGAAGCTAAACATGTCCTGATAGACACCACCTTATACCAGAAACCTACTGGCCAACAAACATACCTACATGCCTCCAGCCACCATCCTAAACATACCAAACGATCCACTGTATACAGCCAGGCCCTACGCTACAGCCACATCTGCTCCAGTCCTACAGGCAGAGATTCTCACTTGAGGGATCTGCAACAAACCTTTTTGGAACTAAAGTATCCACCTGATGAAGTCAAGAAACAGGTCAACAAAGGCAAAATGGTACCCAGAGAGAACCTGTTGCAAGACAGGCCCCAAAGAGACAATAACAGAACACCATTAGTGGTCACATACAGTTCTCAACTCAAAACAGTTCAATGCATCATCAGCAACTTACAACATCTACTGAATAAAGGCAGTTCTCTTTCATAAGTACTGGGGGGGTAAACCTTTTCTTGCGCACAGACAGCCTCCGAATCTCAAACAACTCCTCACCCACAATAATACAACCTCTAATTTGAACATGGACACTGGTACCCATACTTGCAATAAACCCAGATGCCAACTTTGCTGCCACATACATCCAGACAACACAATCACTGGACCTAACAAACATCAGCTACATCATCTCAGGTGTATTTACTTGTTCACCTTCCAATGCTGTGTATGCCATTAAATGCCAATCAGTTCTCTACATAGGACAAATAGGTTAAACCCTATGCTAAAGGATAAATGGACATAAATCTCACATCAAGAATCACAAGACTGAAAAATCTGTAGAACACAGCCTTCCAGGACACTCAATAGGGGACCTCAAAGTAGTTGTTCTATTGCAAAGTAATTTCAGAAACAAACTGGAACAGGAGATTGCTGAAATTGTTCCAACACTCAGAACAATGGAACTCCCAGGACTTAACAGAGATATAGGCTTCTTATCTCACTACAAATGCAAATGCTAAGTTACTCAGTTCTCACATACCCAGAAATCAAACTTTGTTGGTCTTAAAGGTGCCACTGGATTCAAACTTAGTTCCTACATCTGTTGTTAACTCCTTTATTATTTGTATACCTACTGCTATTTACACGTCTTACCTAATGTGTTATTCTAATCTTAGCTGTATTTATTGCTCAGTTACTTAGGCATCTTGACTCTAATTAGCTCTTCCTGG
Source organism: Gekko gecko (assembly GCA_029375565.1). NCBI lineage: Eukaryota > Metazoa > Chordata > Lepidosauria > Squamata > Gekkonidae > Gekko > Gekko gecko. The sequence continues at coordinate 69,255,700 of JAPDNY010000003.1, read as the reverse complement.
CAACTAACCCCCGCCCTACCTATATGTAATATTTGAGGAAATCTATTTCAATGAATCTGAAGGAGTGTGAATACTAAGTTCTCTGTTCTCACTTGCACCCAGAATTGAACTTTATCTTGTAGGTGCCACTGGACTCAAACCTTCTCACATCTGTTAACTTTTGTATTTGTGTGCTAGTTTACTGCCATTCACAGACCTTTCTTACATTCAGTCTCAGCTATAATCACTCTGTACTTATGCATCTTTACTCAAAACGGCCCTTCCTGAAAACAGCCCCCACCCCATCCCCTGTAAGTACTGGTTGAGAAAGTTCTGTTCCACTGCATCTGAGGAAGTGTGCTTGTACCATGAATAAAACTTCTTTGGTTTTAAAGGTCCCACTGGACTCAAACTTTCTCATGGGGGGAAAAGACAGGATACAAATGAATTAGATAAAAATAAATGTTATGTACAGCAGGGATATTAAGCATAAAGTCCCAGAACTCTTAACGGGACCTTGGGATTTCCATCACGGCGTGTAGTACTCAAACTACATTAATTTTCAGAATCAACGAGCCACCAATAGAAGGTTAGTGCACAGGTACTCTTATAACAGCTGCAGCTTGCTATGTAAGAAGAGACCTGCTGAATCAGAGACGTGGTCCCTCTAGTTCTGCATCCTGTTTTTACACAGTATTCCAGCCCAGTCATGTGCATGACGGCAAGTTTGCAGGAAATCAGAATTCTTAGCTTTGGGAGGTGAGGCAGACAGAAATCTGACTTTAACACTGAATCCTCTTCCAAAATTCTTCAAGCGTATCCTAGAAAAAAAACCTCTTAAGTAAATAATTCAAACAAACACATCAAGGACTAAAACTCTGGTAGTGAATCATAAGCATCCAAAGAAGTGGCTGAAGAATTAAAGCTGATTTTTTTGTTTTAGTTGAAGAATTGTGGTTGCCAAGAAATCTGCTAAGTGGTGAATCTGGCTGTCAGGTTCACTTGGGTCTTACATCCTTAATGTAAATGAATAATATAAATGAATTTCGCACTGCACCTTGAGGAAGAGAGAGCGATTGAAAGAGTCTGTCCTGATCGTTCTCACATCGAAGCTGGAACCAGGAGATACTTTTATAAGAAGAAATGGTAACACCGCCGGGGGGAAAAGAAGTTACTCTGCAAGATGAGGAACACAGAAGGAGCAGTGACCTTCGTTCCAGAGATTAATTACAAAAGCCAGAGACTCGCAAGCCTCCAAACAAGCAAAACAAAAGTCGCTTCTTTCCCGCACGCTAACCATAATCCCTTTCGCTTTCTTCTTTCCCCGTCACCTCAGCGACTAGCTTCAAACAGTCCCTCCCAACGCTCTAATTCCCTTCGCTCCATTATTAATTAATAGAAAGCCCCCCGCTCCAAGGTAACCCGCGCAGGGCACGCACGCTCAATCACTCTCATCACCAAGGCTGGGACCAACCGAAGCAAAATGCAAGCGCTTTTGTGCATGCCTGGCCCAGTGGACCCCGGTCCCCGACATTCATTCACCTCCGGGAAGAAAGCGCCAGACGGAGGGCGTTTTGCAAGCAGACTCGGAGGGAAGGGGGGGTCTTTCTGAAACAGGGGCGGGAGGAGCGGAGCGGAGGGGATTAGTTCGGGGTTCTTCACCGCCCGTTCAGAGGAGACCCAAGGAAGCGGTACTGAAACGAGTCCGGCCTGGATCCTAATTCACGTTCGCTAAGCAGTAGGACGAAGTTCAGCGGGTCTCATGCTTTAGCAGACGTGCATGAAGCCGCACTCTATTTGACTACGCACACCATACCCTTTGCAAAACCTTTGCAAAACAAAAAAAAAGCACACGACCGTCCGCAACCCTAACACGAGAGGCGACGCATCTTCCTCACAGAAGAAACCTGCACTTTTCGCTCCCTTTAAAAGTAACCTTTCCCCTTCCCTTCACAGTTAACTGTAACATTTCCACAACTGAAAACACCCCCGTTATCGGAGACAATGAAAAAGGGGGACGAGAAACTCACCGCGGTCACGTCGAGCGGCTCGGAGAAGCCTTCCGAGGCGGGCGAGGCGGAGTTAGAAACTCCCGCCGGATCTCGGCAGCGTCTCTCCTGCCTCGCAAAGCGGCACCGTCCAGACGAGTTCTTCTTTTTTAAATTCCTCTCAGACTGCCTCCCCCCCCTTAGAAAATGTGGCTCGCTTAATGCCCGGGAGCCTTATTTGGAAATGTTTTGCAGGAACTTGGGGGCAGGCGGGATGACGGGTTGTGTGCTGTGTGCATGTGGGCTGGGGGAGCAAAGAGGACGGGGGGGACGCGACCCTCTCAGAGGCAGCCGGCCAGTCTCCTTGCACCGACTGCTCGCAGTTTGGACAACAAATGCTGGTGCCCTGCAGCCTGACGGGGAGGGAGAGGAAGCCGGAACGGGGATGGGATGGGAGAGGGCTGGGTAAGCAGAGAGGGTGTGTGGGGGAACCAGTGCAGCTGCCTGGCCTGACAGACAGCTAGACCCGCGGGAAAGATCACACCGCCGACAGCCAGAGATCCTTAGAGCCGGCAGGCTTCGCCAGACATCAAAGAAAGGCACTGGTAGCTTAAACTCCTTCGCTGCTGAAAATGGGAGCCTCACGGTCGTCTTCCTGGCCTCCCTGGCTGAAAAAGCGAGACACTTGAGCATCAAAGGTCTGATTAATTCACCTGCGGTATTCCTTGCCACAGTATATCGCGATGATCACTAATTTGGCTGGCTTTAAAATCAAATGCACTTAGAGTGGTGTAAACTGCCTTTTGGGTTGCACTGTAATTCAATAGAATCTCAGGGTTCAGAGGTAGTAACCCTATGAATACTAGGAAGGGGGCAACTACAGGTTGTTGATTCCTCTGGCTGGCCCCTGTAAAAACAAGGCACTGGACGACATGGACCATTAGTCTGGTCCAGCACAGCTAGCCTTATGTTCTCATTTGGCATTATTTTAGTGCCATGCAGCTGTTAATCGCAGAAAGAAGAGGAAAAATGTTTCAACTGAATGCCTGTTTTTAAAGCCAATTTAGAAATGCATTACAGCAACAACCTTCAGCTTTTTCAGACATAGGTTCCACCTTCACTTGCAACATGAGACCCAACTCCCCCCCACATTTTTTTATTATATTAACAGTTAATGGGGCACAGCAGCTAAGAATCAGAAGTCCCTCCTTAACATTTTTACTTCTACTCCATGACTTAATGTAGGCAACTCATTGCTTCACACCCTCCCAGGAGATATGAGGATAATTAACACTGATATGCCTTCAGGGGTTGCTGTAAGGATTAGGTTTATATAATGTCTGTAAAGTACTTTGAACAGTGAAAGCACAATTAAATGCCAAGTATTACTCTAATTGGCCACGAGTTGATGAGAAAAGCAGCTAAAGGGGACCAACCACAGACAAGGTAGGGATCACTAGTACACTTAGAGAACTCTCCAGGTATCCAAAAAAAAAGTGAGCGGGGGGAGGAGGACCGAAAATGCTCCAGAAGGGATAGATGTCAAAAGCAGCCAGATGTCAGATAAAGGGGAAAATGGAGGGGAGGGGAAATCACCCTATTCAAGCCCCTCAGAGCTTAGAAAATCCTGGCTTTGAGGGATCACATGGGATTTACACATTGTTCCCCTCTCCTGAGGTTTCTCACAGGTCCCAAGCTTATTGTTATTACTCTCTGGATATTCAGATCTGTCCTCTCTTTCTGTCTTCCCCCTTCTCTTCCTGAACAAGACACTTCACAGACCCAAATTACAGGGCATAATCTAGTTGTCTGTCTACCCACACACAACAAATTAATTAAAAGCCACAATGCTCCCTCTAAGCTGTGGAATCTTGTGAGCAAAAATTCCATTTTGTGAGCTACTGGCATTAAAGTTGTGAGCAAGCAATTTGACTGCTGCATAAATAAGTTTGCTCTGGAGCCGTCCTTCCTGAGCTAAGGCAAAAATGTGTAACCCGGAGGCAACAAAAATGTGAGCTAGCTCACACTAACTCAGCTTAGAGGGAACACTGCATCCTGTGTATAAGCCCAGCTGAGTTCAATTGACAACTTATTTGGGAGTAAGCGTGCACATGATTTTAGCAAAATCAATGATATACACATTCAGGTTGTAGCAGAACATTTATTTTGATTTTTGCCTTTCATTCCTGAATGAAGAGTAAAGCCAGTACTCCTACAGGATGCTAGGTTTTTTTGGGGGTGGGGTGGAATCTGCTAAACAACCAAAGATACTGACAATGCAACCACACACCCAATATGCCAGGTGATTACACCATTATGGATACAAGTAAATATCCAAATTAATCTGGAGCTGAAATCACTTTACATTTTACTGGCACAATGATAGGGTAACTAATCAGCTGCGTGGCAGTTCAGGACAGAGAAAACATATCTTGCAAGCTATATTCCTGGCTTAAAAATTGATATTGCATACTTCAAAATACATTTCTGGCCTAACAATGTATTTTAAGGGGAGGGGAGATTCGCACAACCATATCTCACATGATGGTTTTATAGTATTATATCCAAAAAAGTAGGGAAATTACAAGGGTTTGTGGGGGGTCTCATTTCTCCCTCCCTCACTATTCTCTCTTTTCCTTCCCTGAAAATCCCTATATCCTTCCTCTTACCTCCTTCTTTCTTTTCCATCCACCAGATAACCTCTAAACCCATCCTTAGTTTTCATGCCTTCCCTCCCTCTGGCAACCTCTACCCAGGCAAAGTCTGGCCCAGTTATGTGATGCTGGTTGGACTGGAACCATTTGTAAAGGTGGCATGTCTCATGTATTTGTCGTCGGACCTACCCTTAGTGAGTCCTCCTTCTTCAGAGGATATAATGGGAGTAGGACAGGATTTTTGCTGGGCAGTTTTGTCCTCCAAGTGCTCCCCAGGGCTTTGTTTTACAGAAATGGACTTAGAATACTTAGGAATAATGTTGCAGTTGCCTAGCAACCTCCAAAATGGCCACTGACGGTTCAGTGAGCATCCTAATTCTTACAGTTGTGGGCATTGTTCCTACTATTTGGGGGAGTTTTAGGCTTTCATTGTTTTTTAAGATTCTGCAAACTGGGGCTTCCTTCAAGTTTGTAGATAAATCCCCCCATCAGTCCCTAGCTCTGACTTTTTGACCTATCAATCATAACTGCTACGGTACCATTCAGAATTAGATATAATAATTTATTATTGTGATGAAGTGGCCCAGTTTTGAAAAGCTTTAATAAAACCAGACAAGAATATAATTCAGTGTCTTCTGGTTTAACCACAGTTTGGAGTGTCTTCCAACGTATGTCAAGCTATGGTCCCATCAGAGCACATACATAAGACGAGTCGCAACATCTTTTGATCCAAAAAGTCTGCTTGTGATGACCACCACAATGAAAAATAGTAATAAGACTTGACTTGATATAATGACACAGGCTCTGCAGTCTCAAGACTACTTCATGTTACATGTTTAAAGGTGTACCTAAATGTTTTATGTATAGACCCAAAAAATATTGGAGGAAGGCTATTGCCTTCCCACAGAGCTGGTATACATGAATGAGACATCCCTTTGGTGCTCAGTGGAGCCCCCTTTCCACCACCTGATGTGCATACCACAATACATGAGATATTAAAGTGCTTATTTGCACCCTTACCATTATATTTGAGGCACACTACAGTACAAAAATCAAGAAACACCTTCAAACAATGTAGACCAATACTAACAGTCTTCAATTAAACAGTAGGACTTAACATCAGTATCACCATATAAAAGGGAAAACATTAATTAAAACCATTATAAACAACCATTCGATAAAAGATTAAGAATACTAAGCAAAATATTTGAGAACAATAGGGAGACGAACTATAATAGCAAACCAGACTAGTGGATCTGAAACAAGAAACTAAAGCCAGAGAAATTAAGTACAAGGGCAGAAAAATTGTATCAAATGAGTCAAACCCAAACTACCATCAAAATCAAAACATTCAGCAGAATTAAAGGCATATAGCAAGAATTTCTTTAAAGGTACAGCAGTAACAAAATCAAAACAAAACACCACAAAAAATTAACAAGGTGTTAGAATCACATTAAAACTAGCAAGATGATAACAAATACAGTAAAATATCCAACGGTTCTTTCTAAAATATACCATTTCTGGCCAGCTACAAAAAAAAAACCTAATTAAAAGGCCCATGCAAATAAACATGTCTGCATCTGACATCTAAAATTAAAGACAATAGGCAAATCTCTGTGTGGCAGTTATATTATAACTGATGTCCTGCTGCTGCAAATGCCTTGCCTACCGTTGCCATTCACCTTGCTTTGGAAGGCAGGGCCACACACAGCAGGTCTTGAGATGCTAGTCTTCATCTGTAGATACAGGAGGCACTCTGGTTCCAGGCCATTTATAGCTTTAAAGGTGATAACCAGGCCAGAGTTGAGGATGAAAGCAAATTGACAGTGAGGGTAAGCAGCATCCCTCACTGTGACATACATGCATTTGAATAATGGGGCCATCAAGAACACATATTTGAGTATGTCTGGGCAGAAAGGTTTCAGGCCCCCATAAATCTTCTCTAATACAGAAGCTGAGCTAGGAGTGCTTTAAAGCTGGAGTCTGATATAGAAAGAATGAGGGTTATGTCCTCCTTGATGTGCATTGTGTAGACACCGAGCTCTCTAAACCTCTGCAAGATGCAATGCCTTATCAAAGGAGAGAATCCCCACCTCCATGCTGAGATAAGAGCAATGCTTACATGAGCATGCAATGAAAAAAGCTGTATGTATAAGCAGGAGATAAACCACTAATAATAGTCCACTGGTGTCCTGCTTGTTTTGTATAAGCACAAGTTCTTTGCCCAGCGTTATCATTAATTTGTGGGTTAAGGGAAACTTTAGAGAAGGGCCTGTAATCCTACCAGAGTTGCTTTCTTGTTTTGAGTGCAAGGCTTTTTAGTACAAATGGGCTTTACTTCTGGCACCAGGTGAAGAATCCTGCTTCCAGTATGATATGTGTGTGTGTCGAGTGCCATCGAGTCACGTCTCACTTGTGGCGACCCTATGAATTAAAGACCTCAAAAACATTCCAATCTTTTTTTTGGTTTTGGATTGTTTCATCATAGGGTTTTTCGGGGTAAGAACTGATCAAAAGTGGTTTATCATTACCTTCTTCTGTGCAGTACTAAAGTGGACAGCTGAAGTGGACAGGCTTCCTAAGTACTTACCGTAATCCAGCGGGGGACAGATACGTCCTGGCAGGACCATCCCCGGGGGAAGAAAAGACATGCCGCATGATGCTATCGCCAGGAAGTGATGCTGGGCGACGCTCTGGCAATGCGGCTGGAAACTCGATGATACCATCGAGTTTTCAGCCGCATTGCTGGAGCATCGCCCAGTGTCACTTTCTGGTGATGGCATGGTGCGTTACAGGGAAGAATGGTCTGGCCGGGAAGCATGTCTCCCCCGCCGGATCGCGGTAAGTACTTGGGAACCCAAGAAGTGGCCCTGCCCTTGTCTATGAAAGATCCTCCACCAGTGTCACCTTCTGCTACTACTGCTGCCCCATAGCTACCCTTCAAGGATTCCTCCACCCCCATCGTCATTGGAACTGTCTGTTCTCTTCTGCTGATGTGGCCGATGTGGTACTAGGTTTGGCAAAAAAAAGCCTGGAAAAAAATGTCCTGTCCCTTTCAGAGGTTTAACATCTGCAAATGAGCAGACTGCAAAGTTTTTCACTGCATTAAAGTAACAACATCACCTGGTAGTTAACATCCATAAAGCCTCTCTCAAAGAGACATTTTTTTCTCCAGGGAGTTGGCAACCCTGTCTGGTACATGTACTTAAAATGAGCTTCATCCAGTGTGTTGCACCCACCACACTATATGGATGGAAGTTTCTGCTGAAAGTGCTAGTACCTGGAGACACTTTGGGTGTCTCATCGGCATATTTGTTCCACAATTCAGGACTGACATCACAGCTGCAGTCTATACAGATTTATTTGTGAATTCTTACATGTAAGTAAATCAGTAAGAGGTGTTTCAGAATAAGCACATTGAATTTAGTCCACAAGATACTTTTATTGTCAGGCAGTTCATTCTTAATTCTGCTGGCATCTATATGTTTTAGAACTGCTCCGGTTGTTGTAAAAGTAATTCTTACGTGATACTGATTCTAATTTAACGTTTTATGGATATAATTTGTACTTTAAACCCAGTTGGGTATAGGTTATCAAAATACAAGTTATACATCCATTTCTAGGTAAAGAACATTATTGTGTCATGCACTATGGACAGGTCATATTATAGTGATATTATAGCCATGCCTATGGAAGAATAACTCTGAACCCAAAAAGACTAAGTGAAAATGGGGTATGTTATGTCTTACCGCGTTTTCCAGGAGCATATTCTATAGCAGTTTTGCAACACTGCAATACATTCAACAAGATATATATTTTTTATTTTATTTATGTCATTTATATTCTGCCTTTCTCACTTGGATTCAAGGCGGATTACACAGGCTGAGGCTGTGGTCACACGGTTGATTTGATCGGGATTCACTGCTGTTCCCTCTCACATGTAAATTCGGTGATCAGGCAGGCCAATCTGCCTCCCGCCCCAATGCGGGCTCACTCGCGCAATGCTCCCGGTTCTCTCCTGCGTTTTCCTACACCCAGAAAAATGAGTACTTTCTGTTGTTTCAGCTGCGATTCCGCACTTTCCCCTATCTGGACCGCCATCTCACAATGAGTGCGATTTGGTCCTTTTTTCTTCTTCCCGGCGACCACTATTATGTACATGCACAGTTATGCACATGATAACCCTTGCGCATGCGCAAATGTATTTTTTTTAAAAAAATTCCTGCTGTCTGAACAGTTTTAATCCCATAAAAAAAGTTGCAGATATGCCACCAGTGGGAGCAAGTCACGGTAAAAGGTCAGTGTGACCATACCCTGACTTTAGTTCATAGTCAGTTGCTATTTTTTCTTAGAAACACAGGAGGAGCTAGGCTTGAAAATAGACACTGGAAATGAAGAATGCCTTGCCATGGGTGGATACAGTCTTTAGTTTTCAGATCGTTTAGTAAATAATACCTGGTTCAGCATATAATTTTTGTCGCACTGTTCACACAACACAGTAGGATAGTGGAGGACTATGACAACCTAGGCTGAATTGTAGTTTGCGGCACATTTGTGTATGGATGAGAGGCATACCCCTAGATCATTGTATTTTGTTACAGAAATGTGGAAACAGGATGTGGGTGGAGGATCAGCTATGGACAGTAATATATGATGTTGCTCTTAACTGTTCACTCAGTGTTTTTTAATGGTAAACATCTTTTCAGGCAGCTGCTACAGACTCATGTTTAAAAAGCAGGATCTGGATGGGTTTAAGCCTTGTTAGGACATATTCTTGGCCTAACATTTATACTTACAGCTTTCAAAGCTTAACGATTGCAAACTCCTTAGAGAGTTTTTGAAGCAGCTTCTGTAAGAAACAAAAAAACAAGATAAAGTGGATGTGTTTAAGGAAACAGGAGTTGAAACTTAACTGTAAATACTGTTGTTCAGAGATGACTATCAGGAGATTGGAAACAGAACTGCCTAAAAATGAGCTGTAGTAAAATCTAGCAATGGTCATGAAAGAGGGAGAATGGAAATAGGAAAGAGAACTTTTACCTGCTGTCACCAGCAGAAACAAGGTAGAGACCTATAACCAGGGGTCATTTCATAGAAAAAGAGGTGCAGGAGCTCATTAGCATAACTCATTAGCATAACTTATTTGCATATGCCACACACCCTGACATTACCAGAAGTGTGCCAGAGGGCAACACCCACCGCTCAGGCTCCACCCCTAGGGACTGTCTTTTCACTCTGGGGGCTGTCATTACAGTCCCAGAGTAGCCTATCTGGGCCCAGGAGGAATGCTACACGTGCTGCTTTGCGCTCCTGCTGGGGGCGGGGCTTGCCACTGCCTGTGCTTCTAACTGCCAGAGTGCCGCGTGCCGCGTGCTCCTGCTCCAAATGACCCCTGCCCATAACCATTAGTCCTCCTGCCAACCAGAAATTTCTCTTTGAGCACTTTCATTCATTTCCCTGATCACCAATCACCATTTATTCTGAGAAGGGTAAGAGGCAAAGGCTGTACTATGATTTAAATATTTAGGAGAGACTTACCTTTCCCTCCTCCCTCTTATTTTTTTACTTGTGAGCATGAACAAACTAATGGTAGACTTGGGCAATTTGTTTCAATTTTTTACCTATTGAAGCAATATTTTCTCCAGCAGGCCTACATGGAAAAAAAGTTGGACAGCTGTTTCTTATGCCACCCTCAATTTCTGAAGGATGATCCACAAACCTTACTTGGTGTAAAAGTGCCTGCTTTTTGATTTTCTAGTTTACATGACTATGTACTCTACTTCCCAAAGTGCCTTTTAGGCTGCGGTCACACATACTAAATAATCCACTTTCAATCCACTTTCAGACTGGATTTTTACTGCGTGAACTGGCGAAATCCAGTTGGAAAGTACATTGAAAGTGGATTATTTAGTACATGTGACTGCAGCCTTCTTCTGTCACCCATTTACCTACCCATTGCAGTTATTCTATCCAGGCTGATTCCTAGCTGAAGCCTTACTGGGGAAACTTGTTTTTACAACATTTGTCCTACCTGGGAAAGCTACTGTTGGGTAGCCTCTGAGCAAACTGTAAATGAAACATTTGCTTTCCTCATTTAATCACTGATGCTCACAAAACGATTTAAAACTGTTCCTGTTGCATGTTCAGAGTTATTAATATAAGTTTCTCAGAAACAATATGTGGTCTCAACAGGACTCACATCTAGATATCTGTTTTAGCCTGATGATAATCATAACAGTAATTTCATAGATTAATCAAATTCACAATTATCACTCATCAGCTAATAATGGTAACCAGTGGCGTCTAATTGTGGACAGTTAGGCACACTCCAGATCACGAAGCTTGGTCCAATAAAAGGCAGTACGGCTTGCACCAATGTAAATCAATTACTTCTTTTTTATAACAAAAAATATATGGAAAAATAACTTTTTAAGGGGCACCAACCTTTTAATCACCAAAATTATTTAAGGGGCATCATGTGATCTATGAATCTTATCGCTGCCAAGGAACCCTGGGTGTTCAGAAGCTAGCCTCCAAAAGCAGTAGTTTACAGGGCCATTTTGATATTTGTAAACTGAAAATAGGCAAAAATTGTGATCATATTCATCCCGATACTTCAGCCCTTCCTAATCCACATTTCCCCTTTCACACTCCTGTTAAGCTCTTAAGCTTTACACTGATGTTCCCTGAGGAAGGAATAATAATCATAAATACCAACAATTGTTAGCAGGAGCTGGCTGTGCACTAGCAGAAGGGGGGAGCTGATTTAGAATACAGTCCACGTGAGACTTGTTGTTTTAGAAGAGAAACTAATGTGATTTATTGTTAAAGAAATCCATACTGTGACAGGAAAGGCATTTTCTATTTATCTCTGTCAGGCTGGAAAGAGACATTTTCTGAGAGCACACGTTGCTCACATAAAGGAGCACGGAGAGGAGGGAGAAAGAAATATAGGAAGAAATGGAAGCAGACAGAAGGACTTCCCCGGAAATTAGCATTCAGGGTAAAACGATGTAATCCTCCATTGAAGTTGAGAGAAAAGGTATTTTGTCCCTGAGGGGGAGGCATAGGAGTGTCCTGAGGTAAAAAAGAGTTCTGAAGAACAGCACCACCACCAGTGTTCCCTCTAAGATGAGTTACTGTGAGCTAGCTCAGTTTTTTAGCCTCTGGCTCACACACTTTTGTCTTCGTTCAGGAAGGATGGCTCCAGAGCACACTAATTTAGGCAGTAGCCAAATCGCTCACTCACAACTTTAATGCCAGTGCCTCACAAAATAGAATTTTTGCTCACAAGACTCCACAGCTTAGAGGGAGCATTGACCACCACCACCCTTAGCCAAGCCACAGCAGTTAGAATGTGAGAGACTTTCAGAAGAAGAAGAGAAGAGATTGGATTTATACCCTGCCCTTCACTGCCCAAAGGCGTCTCAGAGCGGCTTACAAACTCCTTTCCCTTCCCCTCCCCACAACAGACACCCTGTGAGGTAGGTGGGGCTGAGAGAACTCTAACACAAACTGTCCTTGAGAGAACAGCCGTGCCAGAGCTTGTGACTGACCCAAGGTCACATCAGCAGGTGCAAGTGGAGGAGTGGGGAATCAAACCCGGTTCTCCCAGATAAGAGTCCGCGCACTTAACCACTACACCAAACTGGCTCTCAGAAGGCCTCAGGCAGCAAAAGCCTCGTATCACCTATTTGGCTCCTGCTTTAAGTTGCATTGCCTTAAGTTTGAGTTTTTAATGTGTGTGTCCTGCTTTGATACCCCATCCTTCTTTGTTGAATTAAACCCAGCTTCTGTTTTAAGTTCTGCTTTGGTTATAGGTGACTGGAGGGTCTGGGAGTTGTGTTTGAATGGTTTTCTGTTTGTTTGTTTGCCTACTGACCATCCCTCCTGTTAGGAAGTTGAGGCCAGTGGGCTAGAGGCAGTGCTACTTTATTTTTGTCATACACACCCCTCCGTTAACAAACCCAGGTCCCATAATTTCTCCCCTCAACTGGGGTCGGTGGGAGAAACGGGGATTACACAGAGACAGCAGAAGAACTGACTAGAGGACAGATAGAGAGGAATCTGACCTGTCCATGTCCTTTCCCCCCTGAAGTATTGATGTGGGTGGTGCAAAGAGACATTCTACAGTCCTTCATTTCTGATGAGGATGATGATCCTCTTTAGAGGAGAAAGGTAGCTAACAATATATAACAAAAAGAGAGAGTTTCAATGGAAAGCCACAAATAAAAACATTCTGTCAAAAGGAACTAACCAGTCTGAGTCCATAAGATGTCTAGCAAATTGTGACACATCTAAGATCCATAATCTTCTGTATGATGAGTTCCTTCCCCTCACCCTACATTTAGCTAAAAGCAAACTGAACTGACCAAACCAGAAAAATTAGATTGTGCATCTTGAGTTGTATATGTAACAGAGTGAGCCTTCTATAAAAGAAACATGTGTTTCAAATCTGTGATCAAAATCAGTCTCTTCCATTATATTCTTTGCTTCCTTTGAAAGATAGACCAAAGTTGTTGGATTTTTTGCAAAGTTACTTGAGAGGTTCAGTGTGATCAGTAGTGATTTTAACTCAGTTTCGCACCGTGGATTAAATCATGGTTTGGAATCCCAGCCTGTGGACAAGAAACAAACTGCAATGTGGTAAAGTTCACAAATTCTAGATCAAACACCTCCCAAACCAATCTTCAGTCTCAGTTCCTCAAGTGACAGGAAGATGGAAAAGGAAAAGAATGCACAAATTAGACACATGTCACAAATAAATTCTGTTTGGTTCATGATGTCTGAAATCAGCCCCAGTCTGCATTTTCTTTTGACAGGTTTCATCAATTTTTTTTCTATTAATTTTAAAATAGCAACCTAGAAAAGCATCAATGAAGGGACTGGGTTTCATCATTTTAATACCATCTTTAAACAAGCATGAATATTGCCCCAAAGAGCAATATTTCCTAAACAGTACATAACTGAAAATATCTATATATCTAATTCTCAACAGTCTTCTCCGTGTGCGGATACTTATTTCTGCAGATAGGGGGCACATTCTCCCCCAACAAGTTTTTCTACAGACTCAGGGGACTCTGGGTCTGCCGAAAAATCCAAAAAGTAAAAAAAAAACCACCTAAGGGAGAGTTGAATCCCCCCCCCATTCCTTTTGAAATGGCTGCCACAGGGACCTACTCCAGGCCCCACTGCATTGACAGTGATAGACTGGCTGATAGCCAGAGTGAGGGGGAGGAAGCAAAAAACAGACTGGACGTGGGATTGGGGAGGATTCCTTCTGCAATATGAATTGCTAAATAGCATGGGGTATGGAGCCAGGCCTGGAGGACAAGGATTGCCCACTCCAGGTTGGGAAATTCCTGGAGATTCTGTGGTGAAGTCTGAGGAGTACAGAGTTTGGAGAGGGGAGAGGCCTCAGCTGGATATAATGCCACAGAGTCCACCCAATTTCTCCAGGAGGACAGATCTCTGTTGTCTGGAGTTCAGTTGTAATTCTGAAGGAACTCCAGGTCCCACCTGGAGGCTGGCAAACCTAGGCCTTGCAGCACCCTCTGGGTGACTTGATGCCATCTGACTTGCATGATTCAACTAGGCCTGGCTGCTTGCTACCGTTCAACAGCAGCCACCCTATGAAAGTCAATGTAGTATAATAGTCAGAGCTTCAGAGGAGGGTTTGCAAGACCCAGGTTTATATCCCCATCTTGCTGTGGAAGCTGATTGCGTGATTTTGAACCAGTCACATACTTGCAGATAAAGGTAGGTTGGCTGTTGGGTGGGAAGGAGATAGGGATGCCAACTCCAGGTTGGAAACTTCCTGGATATTTGAGGGGTGGATCCTGGGGATGGTGGGGACTGAGGCAGAGAGGGACTGCAGAGAGATCTAATGCCATAGACTCCACCCTCCAAAGCAGTCATTTCTTCCAGGGGAACTAATGTTGCCAAACTCCAGGTGAGGGCTGGAGATATCCTGGAATTACAACTGATCTCCGGATGACAGAGATCAGTTTCCCTGGAGAAAATGGCTGCTTTGAAGGGTGGAGTTTATGGTATTATACCCTGCTGAGGTAACTTCTAAGCTTAAATCTCATCCTCCCAAGGCTCCACCCTCAAATCTCCAGGAATTTCCCAACATGGAGCTGGCAACCCTAAGAGGAACTGATCTCTGTATGTGGGCAATCCACTGTGATTCCTGGAGCGTGGCTGTTGCCACTGCTGCTGTGGGGTGGGAATAAGGTGGGAGGGTATGAGAGTGACAGGAGCAGAAAGAGTGATGGGGTGGGGGCAGAAAGGAAGTGACAGACATAAAGGGGGGGAGAGAGAGAGAAGTGGTGGCAGAAAGGAGAAAGAGTGGCCCATTCTGCATCTAGCATTTGCTCCGCTGTTTTACCAAACCCACACTGGAACAGAAATTCCCCTCTACATTGCATGCCACTTTCACTTTGATTGATTGTTGGATTTTATGGCAGTGTCCAGACTACATGCCACTTTCACTTTGTTTGATCCCTCGGTTTTATGGTAGCATCTGCATAGATTTATCAAGGTGGGCAGCTGTGTTGGTCTGAAGCAATACAACAAAGTTAAGAGTCCAATGGTACCTTTGATCTGTTTTAAAATTTTTGTTTACTATTTTGCATGCTAATTTAACAAGCAGCTATGATATGTAATTCCATTTCATTGTCTGACAAAGTGTGCATGCACACGATAGCTCATGTCTTGAATAAAAATTTGTTGGTCTTAAGGTGCTATCGGACTCTAACATAACAACCAACTAGAAGAAGAAGAAGAGATTGGATTTATACCCTGCTCTTCACTACCCGAAGGAGACTCCCTTTCCCTTTCCCTTCCCCTCCCCACAACAGACACCCTGTGAGGTAGGTGGGGCTGAGAGAGCCCTCTCAAAAACTGCCCTTGATAGAACAGCTCTGAAAGAATTTTTGACTGACCCAAGGTCACACCAGCAGTTGCATGTGGAGGAGTGGGGACTCAAACCCAGTTCTCCCAGATTAGAGTCTGCACTCCTAACCACTACACCAAACTGGCTCTCCGATTAAGCTACCTTTTATCTGCATCTCCATCTTCAGATCGATTATTATTTATTTACTTCGTTTATAGTCTTTCTCCATTATTGTTTGTTAGCCTTAAAGGTACTACTGGGCTTTTTACTATTTTGCAGCAACAGACTAACACGGCTAACTCCTCTGGATCTTTCTCCATAATGGATCCCCAAACCAGTTACATCATTCTTCTCTGTTTTATCCTCACAACAGCCCTATGAGATAGATTACGCTGAGTGTTGTGACTGACCCGAGGTCACCCAGTGAGATTGCCACACTGGAGTGGTAATTTGAACCTGAGTGTCCCAGATCTTAATCTGAAACTCTAACCAGTACACTACACTGGCTTTTGTGTGGTAGCTGCTGTTGAATACTAGGGAGTAGCTAGGCCTGGATAAGTTATGGAAGTTTTAACAATTGGTTGTTTGTGGACCTAGTCCTTATGAGTCCTCCCTCAAAGGCCAAAACAGCCCTGGAAAGGGTCCTGCCTTCTACTGACAGAAACCAAGACTTGAATGCTGTTGATAGAGTTGGGGTTGCCAAGAGGCAGTCATAGAGGGCATTTGTTTCTTAAAGCTACAGTCAGTGGTTCTATTACGTTGAGTTTTCTGCAAAGCCTACTCTCCGGTCTGTAGGAAGATCTGTTTGATCTGTCCATGGCCCCAGTCTCCAGATTTAAGTATCCACAGATGGGTCATGTTGAGAATTAGATATATTGACAAGTGGGGATCCACAAGAGACTTGCAGAAAGGGGGCATCCCATTCCCCTTGCCTTTGCTTTCATCCCTGTCACCCACTACCCTCTCCCTTTATTTCTCCCCTTACCCTTTCTCTGTCACTCCACCACTGGGCTGCTCCCATATCTTGGGCCTCTGATCCTCCTCCTGAGGTCCACCTCCAGCACTGCCATCTCTGCGCTGTGGGGGCAGCAATAACTCCTGCACTGCTTTCCTGCCCATCTCCAGTGTTGCCACCTTGGCAGGACGCAAGGGAGAGGAGTTTTGCTGTCTCAGAGGCAAGGGTGGCTGGGGAGTTCCAGGGATACTCTCCCACCTGTCCCAAGTGTTGCTGCCTCAGAGAGCAAGAAAAAGTCAGTGGGTTTTCCCAGGGCTTTTTTTGTAGAAAAAACCCAGCAGGAACTCATTAGCATAATAGGCCACACCCAACAGCAGAAACTCATTAGCACATTAGGCCACACCCCTGACAGCACAGGTCATTAGTATATTAGGCCACACCCCTATGTTACCAGAAGTGTGGTCGTCCAGCCACACCCACCTTTTGCTTCTTATTCTGTTTATCCTGTTTGTTGTCAAAACCCAGGACTTTTTGGGAGCAGGAACTCCTTTGCATGTTAGGCCACACACCCCTAATGTAGCCAATCCTAATGAGTTTCTGCTGTTGGGTGTGGCCTATTATGCTAATGAGTTCCTGCTCGGCGTGGCCAACTCAGGAGCCAGCCAGAACTCACTTCCTGTGCATTCCTGCCCCCAAATAGCCCTGGGTCTTCCACATCCTTCCCTGTCCAACTCCAGTTTTGGTGCTGCTGAGAGGAAAGGGCTGATGGGTTGCGTGCCTCCTCCTCTGCCCCTCTCTTTCTCCCCCACCCTGCCTTTCTTTGCATTCCTCCTGCATCTGAAGAACAGTTGTGTGTGCTTGCATAAACAATTGTTCTCTGTTTGTTTTTAACCTTTTTTAACTTTTAGGATTTTTCTGCAAACGTGTGCCCCCGCCCCGGGTTTGTCGAAAAATCTCGTTTCTTTCTTCATTGCCTCTGTCCATGGATTTAAGTATCCACAGATGTTGAGGAATTAGATACATTGATACCTGGTTTTCTCCCTAATGGGGACCCAAAGTGGCTTACAACATTGCTGTCCCCTTCCTCCATTTTATCCTAAGAAACACTCTCTGAGTAGCTAGGCTGAGAGAAAATGACTAGGTTGAGTTCATTCAGCAAACTTCTGCGGCAGAGTAGCATTTGAACCTTGGTCTGCTGGAGGGGCTAAAAGAGCTTTGAAATCACCATCCTTCTTCCATTAGTGGAGCCTCTTGCTACCTTTGACTGTGTCAGTCATAACAAACTGTTGAGAACCCTAAAAGCTCTGGGAGTGCCAGCACATCTGGACAAGTTTTTTTAAAACCTTTTATTTATAAAAAATAAACAAACACTAAGAACCATACATTATCATAAGCAAAAAATAAGGACCGTACATTACATAACCACAACATTTCCAAAAGTTTAAAAAGAAAAGACAATAATGTATCCAGAATGTACCGTACCGGACCAAAAATAAATATTATAAAATAGATCATGTCAACCAAATAACTTAAAAATAAATCATTTTAGCATATTGCGAATTTTTAGGAAGGATTTCTTGTTCCTTAAGAAAGGAAATAACAGGATACCAAGTTTCCACGAAGGTTGTGACATAGTCGTTTTCTGGGCTTCTGGTCACTCCATCCATAATCTTTGCCATTATAAAGTGTTCCCATATATGGTTATACCAGTTTTCTAATTTTGGGAGTTGTTTATCCAATGACAAGTTATTAAAAGACGAGCAATGGCCAACAGTGTCGAAATTAATTCTTTCTCTGTTTTTCTTTGTGGGGGATCTGGTCAAGTTGATACAATCATTGTACACAAACCAGGAAGCCACTGTGCGAACACCATACAGAGACACTGATTGATTCAAGATAGAGAAAGGAGTACGACAAAGTTGCATTCTTTCACCTTTCCCATTCAACATGTATGCCGAAACAATCATGAGGAAGTTAAAGCTGGAAGAGTCAAAACTCAGAGTAAAGATTGGAGGAAGGAATATCAACAATCTTTGATTTGCTGACAACACCAAGCCTCCTTTCAGAAACTAAAGAAGGTCTGGAATATCTGATCAAGAAAATCAAAGAAGAAAGTGAGAAGTTTGACCTCTTCCTAAACATGAAAAAGACCAAGTTCATAACCACCGAGAAGAATAGAAATCTCTAAATAACAGTTGGCAACGAAGAGATCGAATGTGTGGAAGAATTCACTTTCTTATGATCACAGATGAACTAAAATGGCAAATGCAGTCCAGAGATAAAACGTTGAATCACACTGTGTTGGACAGCAATGATGAGCATGAATCAAATATGGAAGAGCAAGAACATCAGCCTAGCTGATGAGACAGGAATGGCAACTTTGCCCCATTCCCCCTCATCGCTGCAGCCTTCCCCGCCTGATGCCTTTTTGCCCATGGAGACCCCATTACACTATTAATGCCTTTTTGGAGGTCATGGGGGGCTATTGCAAATGATCTACTTTAGCATTGATGGTTCATAGGAACTACCCATTTTTCAACTTTTTCTTTATGCTCATAAGTAAAGCTCAGATAAAACAGTATGTTATATGACACCATGAAGTTGCAGTGCAGGACACCAACAACTCTATGGAATACATCTATGTTGTACAGCATATATGTGTTGTCCCATAGTGTATTGCATTTTGTGTGTATTACCCTTTTCATACTTACTCCCGCTGAAATAAATGTTACTACAATGTAGTTAAATGTCACTGGTTTGTGCCATAAATGTACAAATCTGACTTGGATTTCTAGACCCACATTGGCTCTTTGTGGTACAGTTTACTGGAATAAATACTGAAATTAACACACCTAGCAATTTTGCACCACAACTTCCAAAATATATTAAGACAATCTGGAAATCCAGAGTGCCTCTTTCTCTCACTTAACTGGCAATAGAAAGACTTTGCAATGGCACCACATGCTCACTCTTTTATTTATTGTGGAAACACTTTAATCTTAAACGAAGTCAATTATCTAAGCAGCTGGAGTTGGAAATGTGAACAATGGAATGGTGACATTCCTGGATTTGCATGTAATATGCTTAACTGGAAATAAAGACAGCATCTATGGTCAGGTTCCAAGAATATTGTTCCAGGCACAAAAATCTTGCTACAATGAATACAGTAAAAATACAATCAGCGAAGCTGGTGTTCATAGAAATGCTGAGAACTAAAACTACAATCCTAAAAACACTTTTCTCAGAGTAAGACCCACTGACTAAAAAAGAACTTACTTCTAAAGAGACCTGCTTAGATGTACTCCCTAAATCACACGTTGCTTGAAAATAGGCAGTTTGAGCCATCTTCCCATGGAAACACCCAGATATTAAAGCAGTGATGATTTCCTGTGCCATTGCGCCATATACCACAATTCAGTCACTCTACCCTTCTCCACTGTGTGATTATGAACCAATGTTTCATTCAGCTACATACAAAATCTGTATAAGCTCACATGGTGTCCCAACATTACTGTGCTGGAGTAACATAGGGTTGCCAACTTGCAGGTGGGGGCTGGAGATCTCAGAATTACAACTGACCTCCAGGCTACAGAGAACAGTTCCCTTGTTGAAAATGGCTACTTCAGAGGGTGATCACTATGGCATTATATACTGCTGAGTTCTCCCCAAACCCTATCCTTCCCAGGCTATTACCCCCCCCCCAACCTCCAGGAATTTTCCAACCTAGAATTGGCAACCCTATTTCTTGGAGAAAAATTCCCTATCCCTTTAATAAAGGCTTAATGTGTGGGAATGGGCACCTGAAACTTATCATGACTGTGGCAGGGAGGTATATAACATTATTTATTAAATAATGCCCCATTGAGTTTCCATTCAAGGGGAAGGACATCTTTTCTCAAGGTAGCTGACAACCTGAGTCTTCTGTTGAGCCCTAGACCTGGGAGAGGGCCCCAAGCTGTTGCAACAAAGATTGTCCAACTTTCTGGTGCTTGCCAGCCACAAAGCTCTGAACTTCAACACTTTTGCGCTGGCTCAAAGCTTCGATACGTATATATTTAAAATACCGACCGCTTCACTGCTGCCAAACAGACCTGCCAGGGTCTGATGGCTATTTATTGCTTTGTTCATCTATGTAAAGGCCAAGCCATGTGTTAGGACACTGGTAAAATACTGAGAGTTAATCCATTCTTGGGGGGAGGGGGACCCACTGAGACTGTTGACGTTAATTCACACTGGCAAGACAGTCTTATTATTTCATGCAGGTGCTTATGTTGCTGTTACAATCAGCTTTGATGCAGCTCCAACCCCAGCTGTTGGCTGGGGAAAGAGAACAGCTAAATAGACACATATTGCACCTCTTTTTAAGTAGTACATGAAGCGGAGAACCACTCTGGTCAATCTTAGGTTCTACCTGGGTTTAAGAAACATTATTTAAAATATGTCCAGTGTTACTGTTCCTGAAAGCAGTCCAAGTATACCTGTCACCAAAATATCATTACTTATTACTCCCCACTCCTTCAAGTGACAAGAAGTTCCAGGTGGAGTGCTTACCTGGGCTGGTGTCCTTTGGAGAAGAGTGCACAGCTGACTTATGGATGTTTTTGGTAATTTTCACCTCATTTGTAAATATGCAAGCAAAGCACAGGTAGTCATGTCCACCTGAATGCCAAAGTGCTGTGTGTTTGTTCCTTGTTCCCTCCCTCATTTATATATAGGGATGGGCACAAACCGGAAAAATGCAGTTCAGTTTGTGGTGTGCACGGTTCGCGAAGCATAGATCACCTCATACTTTTTGGTGTTAGATGAACCTGTTTTGGTTCATGAGGTTTGTGATGCTAGAGACACCAAACACACAGGGGAACTCCGGCTGACTCTCTTCTACCTGCCTTTCATGTTTGGTGAGAATTGGATTCATGGGATCCAAGTTATCCCCCCCCCCAAAGAAGGTGCCCCCAAGAACTTGCTTTCTGGGGAAATGACAGGTGCAGGTTCAGGAGGTTCAGGACTGTATAGAACAGATCCTGTGCAAGCTAGAGACACCAAACTCACAGTTGATCTCCGGCTTACTCTCTTCTACCTGCCCTCTGTGTTTGGTGAGGATTGGATTTACAGGGTGCAAGTTATGGTCCACTAAAGAAGGTGCCCCTATTGTTGCCAACGGAAGGGTGGGGACAGCAAAAAAAAGCAACAGCAATAGAAGCCCAGCAGAACAGAATCAAATTCCCTGAGAATCTCTGCAGTAGAAACTGAAGGTGTGGGGCATTTTTTCAAGCTTAGCAGAACCAGTGCCACTGTGGCAGTGCAAACCCAACAGAACTAAGGTCAAGCCAGGAAAGTGCTTTAGGGGAACATATCAGGCAAAAGTTGAAAAGTATACAGAATGGACCTCCTGCAAGTTACATGCACAAAATGCACAGGGAACCTGACCCTGCCACCCAGTCCTCTACAATCTCTTCAAGCTGGGGGTGGATTATATTTCTGGGTCTCAGTTACAGACCCCCCAAAAAGGTCTCCCCAATGCTTTCTCTGGAAAAGACAGCTGCAGTTACAGAATTCTATGGAATGGCTCAGGAACGAGCCATTGACACCAAACTCACAGTGAAACTTCAGCTGGGTAGACCCCACCCAGCCAAATACTGGAAGCAAGGCAAGCATCTCCCCTATGCTCGCAGTCTCCCCCCACCCCAGTTCTCCAAAGGCAGGTTCTGAAGGACAGAAAGATCCAACACCCAGAGTTCCGACACTCACAATTCTCCAAAGGCAAATTCAGAATGACAGAAAGGCAGACATGACAAGACTTCTTGACATGAGCTTCCCAAAGCAACCCCACAACAGCTTGTTGGGCACCCCAGCTGCACCAGACAAACAAGGGAACTGTGCCCACAAATCTCACAGCCCCACCCAAGGGCTGAAACACCCCGCAGCAAATTCTTCTACTGTACAGAGGAAAGGAAACACCTGCTGGCCTGGCTGAACCACCTACAATTCTCCAGGGGCAGATTTGAAAGGACAGAATGGCAGATATGACAAAACTTCCAATGGGCTGTCCAAAGTTACCCCATGACAGCTTGGTGGGCACCCCAGCTCCACCAGACTAATGGTAATCAGAGTTTTCCATTTGAAGTGATTAGTGATGCAAACTGCCCTGCATAATAAAGAAAGATTGTTTACAGTTTCTTGCTCAACCAAGTGTTTATGGTTTGGGGGTTTTTTTATAAGTATTTTATTGATTTTGCAATGCTACTGGATATGGGGTAAGGAGGCTAAGTCCCTATCTCTAAATTCTATGGGAAACGGGAAAGGAAAACTAATACAATTGACACTACTGGAATGGGGGGGAGGTAAACTATAACCCTAACTCTAAAACAACTAATGAGTAAAGGGAGGGACAGACTAACAGGTGACACGATCTGGTTACATAATGATATATCTTTGTCTCCTAAAAATACAGATCTGTCATTGCTTACATAAAGAATTAACAAAAAATAGTAAAAAGTTACATTAGCAATCTATTCTTCAAAAACTGCAACAATTATCTTAGTTTTAGAGTCTTTTCTTCTTGCGTTTCTTTTTTCCTCGTGGTTTGGGAGCAGCTGCACCTTTCTCTGATTCTGATGTATCTGAAGAACTATTAGGTTTGTAACTGTCGCTTGAGGAATCCTGTGAGTAGGATTCTTCTTCATCTTCTTCCTCCTCCTCTTCTATTTTAGATTTCTTGTCTTTGTTGCATTGCTTAGGATTGAAGTATTGGTCTACAAACTTTTTCACCTTAGAATTTTTTATCTTTAAATTTGAAACTCAGTCCTTCAGGGAATGG
Organism: Gekko gecko; assembly: GCA_029375565.1. Lineage (NCBI taxonomy): Eukaryota > Metazoa > Chordata > Lepidosauria > Squamata > Gekkonidae > Gekko > Gekko gecko. The sequence continues at coordinate 69,232,410 of JAPDNY010000003.1, read as the reverse complement.
CCATCTATAAGGAATTCCTTCCTTCTGAAGAGAGAAAGTAAGATCCCTGTAGAATCTTCTCCGCTTTCTGATTTCAAAGGGGATATCCTTCAAGATTTTTATCTCCTCATTTTGATTTTCAAGAGTTTCCCCTGTGTAGATTTCAGCACCAGATCTCTGGTAGACAGTCTCGTAAATTTCAGACATATTTCTCCCCAGAGTTTATTTCTTTTTATAAAGTCTGGATAAGTTCTGTAAGCCCAGTCCATCTCCTTCAATAAATCTTCCTGTTTATAATCCATTGGTGGAGCCAAAGTCTCTGCTAGGAGAGCCTTTAAATCTTTGTTCTTGTCTTCTGGGATCCCTTGGAAGCGTAAAATGTACATGGATCTTTCCAGCTGGAGCTGTGTTAACTGAGTTTTATTGGAGGATCTCTCTATCTGCTGTTACTTCCTGGTTGTGGGAGGGAGTCGCTGGTTGGCTATTTCCAGTTTGCGTTTTTTTCTCCAGACCCTCCTTCCACCCTCTCCCAGCCATAATATCAACAAGAAGTAAGTTTCCCAAAACAAAGTAAACGTTGACTAAATTTTTTACGCTTCACGTTATTATCCAGTTTTCAATTTTGATGATATTCTGATGCGTTTAGCTTAATTCAGAAAGTTTTTAAGTCCCGTTTTAAAACTGCCTTACTTTGAGTGGGGGGATTCTTGGGGTTTCCTCCCTCCCCCACCACTTTGTATTTAGGCGCTTCTAATTGCTACCAAGGTTCATGTAGACGCTTTTAATCACCTGAGTTTTGCTTAACTCACGGTTTGAAGTCTTGGAAATCTTTTAGAAGCATTTCAAAACTTCGTATCCACTTCTCCATGTTGGCTCTGTGGCGACGGGACCTTTCAGGGAAGAAGGTGAGCCTCAATTCCTTGGCCGTCGCCTTGGAAGAGGTTCTCCTCAGCTCCCCAGGCTGAGGATCTCCTACAGAGATCCCGGGAGGGTCCAAGACGAACTCGGACCCTTCCCATCAGCCGAGTCTCGGCTCCCCCCCATCAGAGCAAGACAGAGTGCAGCTGAGCAGCGAAACGCTTAAACCAGATTAGAGTGCTGACAGATGTTCATACACTGAAATAATGCGCGGGGACTATTTCAAGTACATTCCTAAGTAATAGATGTGCCTCTAGGGTTGCCTCCATATTGCTTGTTAGGACCGGCTCCCCTACAATCTCTCCGAGTTGGGGGCAGATTATATTTCTGGGATCCCAGTTACAGACCCCCCAAAAAAGGCCTCCCACATTTATACCCTCCCACCTCTCCCAAGTGTGAACACCTCTGTGTGCCATGAGTGTGATAGTGGGTGCGGAGGGTGCTCATCATGGGGGGAAGAAGTCCTCCACCCCATGCATATCACAGACCCTGGGCACCAAACCCATCCTGCCAGGCCATTGAAGTCCGGCCCTAGCAAGGCATTACCAGGGGCCTCATGGCTTCCTTCCCCTGATCTGTTCCTGGGGCTTGCCATCACCACAGAAGCAAAAGAGTTGTTAGCACTACACAGAGACATCAGCAGTTGCTGCTAAGACTCTCTGGAGAGGAGGACTCTGACAGCACTGATTTAGAGGGTGGGGGAAGCCCACAGTTTGAAAAGATTTCCGCACCCTCCCCAGTGACCCCTGTGTGGCAGACTGCCAGGAGTGCCACCCCCTTGCCCGGAGGGGCACAAAAATCCAACATTTGTCCTCCTCCACCCTCTGCAGGCACTTGCAAAGGATCACCCAGTATGTTGCCAGCAGAGGAAAGAGTGGTGGCCAACAGGAGGAAGAATGGGCCCATTCCCTCTCAGCAGGGAGAAGCGGAGGGGAAGTAAGAGGCCCCTCCAAGAAAGGCTTCCTGTACTCAGACTCCTGTGGGTAGGACATCAAGGTGGGCCACTTGCCAAGAGATCAAAAGGGCTATGTGAAGGGCCCAGGAAGTAGTCATTCACCTTGTCGGCAAGATGATTACTGTGGATGGCCAACCCTTCTCTCTCGTGGAGGATGCAGCCTTTTGCCAGCTGCAGTGGCGATGGTCAAGGCTCAGCTCTCCAGAGCACAAGACAGAATTGTGTACTTCAGGAAGGACCTCTGGAGCACCAGTAGGACTGTTGGGGCACGGCTCAGGCCCCAGGAGGGGACAGTCCTGCCACCAGGCTACAAAGCAGTTCTGCTCCATGTGAAGGGGATGGAGGTAGACCACAGGACACAAAAAGTCATTACCGTGTAATACAGAGCAGCCGGAGGTAGTGAGTGGGTGGTGGCAACATTGTCCATAGCTACATGGTCACGGATGCCGGAACTAACATGCTGACAGAAGTGGTGTGAGCCTTAAAGGCATCATCTGCCTGGCGCACATGCTTCAGCTGGTGGTGAAGGATATTCTGGGGCTGGGGAGCATTCGTGACCACCTGGGATGCTGCCCACCTTGAGATGTAGTCCTTGCTTGAGACCTGCTGGGGCCTGTCTGCCCACTTCCTGCACAGCATCAAGTCTGCCCATCAGCTGCATGATAGGCAGGGGGAGGGGGATGAGGAACTCCACCTGCGCCATGATTGTGCATTTGGTGGAGCAGAAGAGCACCCTGCAGGATGTTATCTCGTCTACGACCATCCTGCATGGGGAAGAGGAGCTCAGCATCAGCTCCAATGACTGGCTGACCCTCTCCCAAACAATGTGTGTCCTCAAGCCCTTCCAGGACACCACCAACATGCTGTGGTGCCCATATGCCCAGCCTGAGGCAAGTCATCCCCTGATTCGAGTGCTGGACCAGGTGCTGGCCTTTGCAGTGGAGCCAGGAGGAGGAGATTGGATTTATACCTCTCCCTCCACTTGGGAGTCTCAGAGTGGCTTACAAACTCCTTTCCCTTCCCTCAACAGGCACCCTGTGAGGTAGGTGGGGTTGAGAGAGGTCTACTAAATCCCACTTTATTCCATGGGGCTTAATTCCGGGAAAGCATTCTTAGGATTTCTGCCACAGTTATCTGCAAGCTGAAAAGCCATCACACTCTGTAAAATATCAGTAACCAAAACATTCAAAACTAACAGAATTGGTTAGAACTCTGGCTGAATGTATATTGCAACTTAACCCCACAAGTATAGTGTGAGATTCAGAATGTGGACCAAAAAACTATGTTGGCCAGCCGAGGATTGGTGGCAAGATTTGGGGATACATAAATCATTAGATCTTTTCCCCCTTCAATTTTTACTTTACAATGTTTATTTTTATCCAAAGTGTGTAGAGTCCAATTGCAGCTTCCCAATGCTGAAAACACACACAGAATAAAAAGTATTAACTTTGTTTAGATCTGGGAAATAAGGTTATAATTTCTAAAAAACAAATTGCGCTCTCTGCCCTAACAGTACTTGATACTCAAACACTAACAGATAGTAATGCGATCCATGTTGTCAATACCATCCATATATCTAATTCTCAACATGTCCAAATTGGGGGATACTTAAATCCAGAAATTGGAGCCATGAACAGACAATACAGATCATTTTACAAACCTGAAAATGCTTCAGATGTGCAGAAAACTCTTAAGATACTTAATGTGGGGGTTAACTTCCCCCAATTATAGAAGCAGCACCTGTAGCTTTAAGAAACAAACACACTCTCAGGACTGGCTGCTTACTACTATTCAACTGCAGCCACCCCCACAAAAGCCAGTGTTGTGCAGTAGTTAGCATTTCAGACAGGCAGGTTCAAATCCCCAGCCTAAACTACCTCACAGGGTTGTTGTGAGATTAAAATGGATTAGAGGAGACTGATGTAAGCTGCTTTGGGTCCCCGTTGTGGAGAAACATGATGTATAAATAAAGTACATAAATAATATAGCTGAAGTTGGGGGTGAAAGGTGGGTGGGAGTAGGGGAAGAAGAGAATGAAGCAGGAAAAGGGAAGAGGCTATGGGGCTTTTTAGGAAAGGGAAAGAGGATATAATGGTAGAGAGGGAGAATGAGATCCCCCCACCAACTCTTTGCCGATTCCCAGTTGTCACTTACTGATTTTGGTCAAAATCTAGCTGTTAAAGGCACAGAAATTGACCAGACCATTTGTCTGATAAACTGGCAACCATTGTGAGTGCATGGAATAGCTTTGTTACTTTGCTGTGATATCACAAGTATAATTCCATAGGACAGTAACACATCTCTTTCAAGATAGGAAAATATACAATAAGGTTATGTTTTCTGGAATTAAGAATTGCAGTTTTGAATCAAGTCCAATAGCCATTTTGACTGTAATTAACTATAGTTCCGCCACAGAGGGCTCACACATAGGTCACATATAGGTCAAAGTAATCTGGCTGGTTGAATTTACCATAACTACAGAATGGTAGAATCAGAGTTTCAGACATCATCTCTTTTAACTTTTGCACCATGAGATCCAGAAACTTTTGTTTTGGTTTTTAAAGGTGAAGTTTCCAGTATTTAAAGACTAAATTAGTTCCCATAACAGCCCTGCACATTAAAGAAAACAAAACAAATTGAACTACATTGAGCCCTGTATACTTGACTCTTATCTATAACAGAAAGCCTAAAGAGACTCAGAATTGGACATTTTCTAGTCTTGCTCTACAGTAGTTATCTGGACTGTTACAAGGAGCTTAACCTAACTTCACTTACTCACAATTAATGTAAGCTAACAATCAATTGTAAAACAGCAAAATTAAATTAACAGTCAATCACCACCTGGTCACTAGTTGTTCAATATATTAGGACCTGTTTAACAATGAGTTGTTTGGGGAACAAAGTGTTTGATTAATCTGGAGTAATTCACTATTACCGAAAAGCTACAACAGAATAACAAGATTTGAGCTTAAATCTCTTCCTTCTAACCTTTGCTATAAAATGGAGCATTTGCTTGAAACTGGTAACAAGTGTGATAATTAGAAGTGGTAATTAGAGTCACTATATCCAGTCTTATTGGTGGCTGCAGGAAGCATAGAACAAGATGAAGAAAACAGAGACTAGTAATAAAGAAAGGTTAATTAAACTTGGTTTATGGCTGATTATATTACTTTATTGGGTAAGGTTTTTTTAATTCAGTTGCTCTTAGAGTTTGCTTTGGGTTTAACAAAATGGAGCTGGTTTCAGGAGCTTTTATATAACTTTTAAAATGCTAATTTTGTTACTATTGATAAGTTTGACTTACTGTCTTTTATAAATTAATAATACTATAGGTAGTCTTCCTGTATGTTTTATTCAGGTGGGTAGCTGTGCTGGTCTGAAAACAACAGCACAAAGTTTGAGTCCAGTGGCATCTTTAAGACCAACAAATTTAATAAGGTGTTAACTTTTGTGTGCATGCACACTTCTTACCCAAAAATAAACTTTGTTGGTCTTAAAGGTGCCACTGGACTCTAACTTTTTTCTGTATGTTTTATTGTTTGTAAATAGTTTTATTGATGTTGTGAGCCACCCTGAGCCCTGTGACATAGGGAAGGGGCAGGACATAAGTCTAAAAATAAATAAAATGTTCACAATTGTTATTTAATTGAGCATAGACTTGTATGTGTAGTATACTGCAAGGACAATGTGCTCCCAAATGTGACCTTCTATAAGATCACTCTACTGTTACTTTATTGCTCCTCTAATGGGGATTCTCCAGTCAGCATTCTAAGATGTCTACTAGTAACAGGATGGGTCATGCTAGTAACTAGCTTGTATAGCTTTAATAAAATATCCTGGCTTTTTCTAATACACTTCAGCAGAGGTAGCATTCTACTATCTATTCTAAGTTCTCTGGCAAAGAAGTCCATAACTATACTGAGAAATTTACTTTCTCTGGTAAACTTAAACTGGGATCCTGTCTGCTCCTTCAGAATATGTACATAAAAAATCCTGTCTCTTTCTTTTTAAATACTTTGAACAACGCCTGATACTAAATTGCAAGCTGGTTTTGGTAATCTAATCCATTTGCAAAGTTGTTTGCTGTGCAGTGTATGAAGCTCCTGTCTAAGCAACCCAAACTTACATTTCCTTGAATGCATAGAACTCTTTAAGGTTCTAGCTGTAATTATCTTTAAGACAGTGGTAAGGATCCTTATTTAAAATACTGGATTATGTTCATGATAAATACTTACAGGAGAAGACCATTAGGCCTCTTAAAAATAATGTCCTTTTAGGTAAGGTAGTGTACGACCAGGGAGACTCAGCCGTGGATCACTCAGTCTAATTTACCTCATCTACTCAAAAGGAAGATGACCCTCCTTAGAAATGTTATACAAAAAACTTTTAGTATCATGTAGTGTTGCCAGCTCTGGATTGGGAAATACCTAGAGATTTTAGGGTGGAGCCCGGGTTGAGTGAGGTTTGAGGAGGGACCTCATCAGGGTATGGAGGTATTTTAATGTAAGGGTATTTTAATGTAAGTTAGTACTGACTGTATTTTATTATTGTACTGTTTTTAGATGGTGTAACATTATGTTAAATTGTATACTGTTTTAACTGCTGTAAGCCACCCTGAGCCACCTCAGTGGGAGGGCGGGATAAAAGCGTAACAAATAAATAAATAAATAGAATCCATCATCCAGAGCAGCCAGTTTCTCCAGAGAAATTGATCTTGGTCCTCTGGAGATCCGCTGTAATAGCTGGAGATCTCCAGGTGCCACCTGGAAGTTGGCAAGCCTAAATATTGGAATTTAAGATTCCCTCCCCTTCACCCCACCCTTTGATAGCATACCTGGGGAAAAGCTAGTCTTGCATTAGAGCAACTACTGTATTTTATAAAGCCAAATCGATAAGGGAGAATCATATATGACATTTTTCTATACTTTAATTCGGCTGTGATTAAACATGCATGAGTTGAAGCTCTTTCACTGTATTTCTAAACTGAGAGAAGCTCAAACCAGTAAATGCCTGTAATGAAGATGCTAAAATGGAGGAACCTTGCTGGGTGACCGGGGAAGGTTGGAAATCCACAACAAGAAATCTCTTCTATCTCTGTAGTGGGTAGATGGTTCTTAATCCATTATGTCTAATCTTAAATCCTTTCCAGTTATTATATTTTACCATGCATATGAGGAGAATGAATTCTCCCAAGACATGCTGTCACCTTTTTATTTGAAAGGGGCTTTACACATGTTTTCAGGTTCAATATGTGTGAGCAAAACTGAACACCTTGTCTCTGTACCTGTTTTAAAACATAATGACTGAAAAAGACTCTAGACTAAATTACTTTTAACACTTGGAAACCAAGATTCTGTTTTTACCATGTATTTCTTTGGTCTGTCTTCCAGACTTTAAAATTCTTGGCAAATTTGGTAACCCGTGTACAATGTTCTTTCTTTAAAAATCTGATACATTGGCGGAGAGGGACACTTCAGCTGATTTGATGTACTTTTAGGAACTGGACACTTGTCTCCAGAACTGTTGGTAAACTAGCACTGAACCAGGATGATCCAGGGCCTTTTGGGGGAGGTGGAAGACACTGTATCCCAATATGGTATATTTGGTTTCTTCCTGAAGTGTTTTTTTTTATTTGAAAATGTTTGAATTGGTTTGTTTCTGCTGTTACCAAGAATAATATTTCACAGCTTCTGATAGTGACTGTCAGCTCTTAACTATTCTAGATATCTGGAGTTGTGTTAATGTGCATAGGTGTGTCAGTTCAAGTGAAAATCCATGATACTTTTGCGGTGGTAAATGAAAGCGCTTCAGGAGTTCCTGTGATCATCATGGCTGTTGGCACAATGATCATCCTTATATCTACTTTTGGGGCAGTTGCCCTACAAAAGCACAACCCAAAGATGATCAAACTGGTGAGTGAATATGCCTTCATCTATATATCTAATTCCCAAGTGGCCCCCTATGTGCGGATATCTAAATCCGCACATCGGGGGCACCTGGGGGGCAGGGAGATATTCCTGCGCACGTGGGGCAGTCCCCACGTGTGCAGAAAAATCTAAAAAGTTTAAAATTATAAGGGGATCTTTAAATCCCCGAAAAGTAAAGAGCCCTCCCTGCGCATGCGCAGGGAACGCTCTACAAACTGGCCGTTGCCGCCGGGATGGGAGGGCGGGAGAAGGCTTGGCGGGCCAGCCGGCCTCGCCTCTGCTGCTGGGGGAGGGAGGAAGGGGGAGGCTTGGCGAGCAGCCGACCTCGCCGCTGGGGAGGGAGGGTGAAGCTTGGCGGGCCAGCCGGCCGGCCTCCCCCCGCCGCCGCCGCCGCCACGCCGCTGAAAGCGAGGGAGGGGGAGGCTTGGCGGGCCGGCCGGCTGGCCTCCGCCGCCGCCCTGCGCTGCTTGGGAGGGTGGGTGGGAGGGGAGGCTTGGCGGGCTGGCTAGCCTCAACGCCCCTCCGCTGCTGCTGGGGAGGGGGAATCTCGGCGGGCCGGCGGGCCTTGCCGCTGCTGGGGGGAGGGAGGGGGAAGCTTGGCGGCTGGAGTACTCCCTCCCCCCGCGAATATCGCGGGTCCCGCCTCTTGTAAACATCTATTTAAAGAAAATATTTCCAATGTATCCAAGAACAGCTCTTGGATCTGGCTCGATTTTTCATACCTTCTCTCTCTTCATGAATGGGCATAAGATAATTAATCTGGGAGAAGGTACAGCAGAGTCTTCTTAAAGCAAAATTGCATATATAGATAGATAGATGTGTGTGTATATATGTGTATATATATATATGTGTGTGTGTATATATATGAAGGGTTAAGCCTGATGGTAAGTTAATGTACCTATGTAGTCCTCAGTTAATTCTGAAATTTGCCTACATTCATTTAAACCCTTTTTTAAAAGGCTGAAAAGTGCCTTGAGTAGCACATGAGTTTAGCCTTAAAACTGCAGGTTGAAACTAGATTAGTCTATGAAACTTATGGATCTAGGGCTGCCAGCTCTGGGCTGGGAAATACCTGGAGATTTTGGGGGTGGAGCCTAGGGAAGGTGAGGTTTGGGGAGGGGAGGGGAGGGTCTTCAATGGGATGTGATGCCATAGAGCCCACCTTCCACAGTGGCCATTTTCTCCAGGTGAATGATCTCTGTCGCCTGGAGATGAGTTGTAATAGCAGGAGATCTCCAACTACCACCTGGAGGTTGGCAACCCTATATGAAACTGCTTTATGCTGCGCTAGACCACTAGTCCATGAAGTCCAAGTACTGTCTACTTGGGCTGGTGATGGCTTTTCAAAATCTCAGGCAGATGGAGGCTTCCCCAGCACTTGGCTACTGAATCTGTCAGAAATTCAAGCCTGCCCCTTACCCCAAGAGGTTGTGTGAACTGGCATATCAAGATGGGAGTTATGTGCCTGTGTTGGGAAAGCTGGTCTTCCCGGGCTGTCTTGTCACCCTCTTCCCCCAATTGCTTGTAATGGGGTTCTTGGAGAGAAGAATTGTAAGGATGCAATAACTCAGTATAAAGAATTAATCATATATTTATTTTTATTTGATGAAGCAACTTCTCAGTCAGCATCATATGAGAGCAATTTATCTTGAACACCTGCCTTCTTGCACCTGCCCTCCCATTACTGAGCTACTATGGAAATAGTCTTCATTAAACTAAAAATCACTCAAGTATCTGGTCTCTAGAAAAGGACAAATATCTTCTAAGGACATCACATTAACCTCTCATGGGTCCAATCTGCATCTAGCATTTGCTCCACTGTTTTACCAACCCCACACTGGAACAGAAATTCCCATCTATATTGCATGCCACTTTCACATTGATTGTTGGATTTTATGGCAGTGTCCAGACTGCATGCTGCTTTCACTTCATTTGATCTCTCGGTTTCATGGTAGCGTCTGCATGAATTTATGGCCATTCAAGGGTGACTCTGCAGTCAGTATAGTGTTGGCCCGGGGTATCTGAATGTGGTTTTGAGCCACATCTTTTTCTGTTCCAGTGTGGGATTAGTAAAACAGCGGCGCAAATGCTAGATGCAGATTGGGCCATAGTATCCTTTTGTGATGGAAAGCTGGATGACTAGTTGTGAGAGGGACACACTAGAAAGGGAACTCATCAGATCAGGAGGTGCTCCTGAGGAGGTAAGGCTGTAAGCAAAACAGTATGCCAGCAGCTCTGAGGAGATTGCTCAGAAAAGGCAAGGCAAACCCCAGGTGGAGCTGGTGAGGCCTAACAACCCTGGAGACAGCCTAGGTGGACAGCTATTAGGTGGGGCAGCAGGTCAGCCAAGCCAGTGTTAAGGCAGGGAGAGGTTTGCTGGGAGGAGAGGATGGCAGGTAGTTGCAAGGGGGAAACTTCTGAGCCACCAGGCAGGAAGATTGCTGTCAACCACTTCCTCTCTCACTGTAGGTCTGAATAAATGTCTGGCAGAACGAACTGGAGAGTTCTGTGTGTGCTTGGGGGAATGGGACCAAGGATTCTAGATTCTTATCAGGCTGGCTATAGACTGTATTAACAGGTCAACTGGGAAATGCCAAGTCCTGCCACACTAGTGTTGTTTAGAGATCTGCTTTCTACCATAAATACTAGTCTCCTGAGTCAGGTTGTCCAGACACAAATATCTCTCAGAATTATAGCTGATCTCCAGACTACAGAGATACACGTTCCTTTGGAGAACACAGCAGCTTCGGAGGGTAGACTCCATGGCACCACATCCCTGCTGAACTCCCTCCCCCCACAAATCTCTAGGAATGTCCCAACTCAAGAGTTGGTATCCCTACTTCATGAGCTACCAGAAACAGTATTTCATTTGCTGCTTGATTTCAGGACTATAGGTACTGCTCAATGAATATTGCATATGTATCCCGATAAATAAGATGTTAAGAACATAAGAGAAGCCATGTTGGATCATGCCAATGGCCCATCCAGCCCAACGCTCTGCATTACACAGTGGTCAAACCCCTGGTGCCATCAGGAGGTCCACCAGCAGGGCCAGAACTCCAGAAGCCCTCCCCCTGTTGCCCTCCCCAAGCACCAAGAATACAGAGCATCACTGCCCCTGATGATCTAGTAAGGGTTATCTAAACACTCTCCAGCCAAAAGAGATTTTTAACCATATATGGGCCACTTGACTTTTTGACTATTTCTAATCATTACCTCATTCCTTAAAAAGATTTGGGTGCCAAAACTAATGGATAAGTGTTGGATTTGGCTTTGTGGGTCTTTTGAAAGTAAGCTTGGCGTCTTAAATGGATTAAAATTAGATGAGTGAGGGAGCCAGGGATGGCTAAGTCTCAGAAAGGAGGCTGCCAGTATTTTCTGTGAGTTTCTTAACGCTTATCAGGATGTAGTTTTGGATAATTTGTAGTGGCTGACCGTTTAAAATAACACCTGATTTCCCATTATCAGTTCATAGGTATGCTGCTGGCAGTCTTGCTTGTTGAAACCATAGTTGTTGTTTCTGCCTACTCCTACAGAAAGAAGGTGAGTGCGCTCTAAAATAACCTCTGTTTGCTTTTCCAGCTGTGTAGTCTTGCCAGAAACAGTCTGATCTTGAAAGCAAATGTCTTCCAGGAGGTGTGGGCAGCTGATATAAGTAGGTTGACCTCCTGCTTGGCTCCTCTAAACCCAAATCCAACACTCTTCGTGCTTTCCCCTGGAAGGAGTAATGCTTCCCTCCTGCTCCACCCCAAAACCAAAGCTATTGATTCTCAGGAACTGCAAGGAGATGAGAAGCCTCCTGTAAATTATTATAATCTGGTAACTTGTAGTTGCCTGTTAACACAGCAGGCGAATGTTGTGTGGTTGGATTCTTCCATAGGCGAACACTACCCTGTTGGGTATCCTCAACAGCCTCTGCAGATGGTTGGGAGACCTTCGTAAGCAAAATGCCATGTGTCACAGGGGCTGGAGTAAGTAGGGGGTACTGAATAAAATTGCCCCTTTTTGCTTTAGCAGACCTTTGAGCCAAGCTTCTTCCATTAGTACAACACTGGGCAGTTTTGCCCCCAACGCCTCTTCCTCATTGCAGCCTTTCTGGACAATGTGGCATTTTGTTCCAGAGGGTCACCTGACTCTCAGCAGAGGCTTTTTAGAGGGGAATGTCAGAGGAAGGTGACGAAGATGTGTTTGTTCTCATTCTGCTCATTCGTGGTAGAATTCAATCCACTGTGGTGCTTTACCCTGGATATCAGGGTCCACCGTATTCCAGACAGATGGCCTGTCTGCATCAGACATTTGTGTGGTGATACGTTTCCAGATGTCAAACCCTTGGTCTACTAATCTGACCTCCTGAAACAATATTCCCTGCTCGGATTAAACCTTCTTCTAAAATAACCCAATTCAATGCTGAAATTTTAAGCCAGAAAGCACCTGCTGTTCACTCATAAATGTAGAATGAAAACTAGGAGGAGACAGTATGGAAATATATACTTTGGCTGCGTTCTCCAATCAGTCAAACAGCCAGACGTCACAAAACAAATGAGTAAAACCAGAAGCCCTGCAAGGAACACAGCTGCCAGCTATGTCTTACCAGGTTTTGCAGCCAGATCAGGCCTATGGAGTAGAGATGTACGTGCACTTTTGTGTGATGTTTGACTGTTACAGCTGCTGCCTACTTTCTCTCCAGACTTTCTCTCCTTCATTTAAGGTGTGTATCCCTGTTTCTAGCTGAGAGTCTACAGAAAACCTGTATTGCCAGTTCAGGACAACTCATGTGCAAAAGGTGTAGTGTTGACAATTGCCTGGAAGGGGGGGGGGGAGTCCTGTCCCTTTAATAGAGGCTTCATGGGAAGTTACTTATCTCTATACCATTCAAAGCTTCAAATGCCCATTTCCACACATTAAGACTCTGTTCAAGGGAAGGACACTTTTATCCAGGCAACCATAAAAACGGGTTCTGAGAAGCATTTAAATTCCTGCTATGACACACGCCCCTTCTATATTGACAGTACTGTGAGGGTCTGCGTGTGGTGCCTGGTCAGAGCTGCCACTGATTTCTTCTGACCAGTCCTCTAAGTAAATTTACAATAGTCTCTTCGGGGTAATTGTTTTTCTTCTTGGTCAGGGGTATTTATAAGGACCACTGCTAAGTGTATTTACAACGGAATAGATAGGCACCACAGCTTGCTAATGTTAAAACTGAACAGGCTTTATTTACATATAACACAACAGGGGGATGGAAGTTGTACAGAGGATAGTTTGTTTCCTTTCAGGCTTTAGCTCTTTCCCTTAGGTTCACTTAGGCTGTATGTTTATTACTTTCAGTTCAGTACCTAGATGTTTCTTCAGTTCACAACACACACCTCAGATCTCACTCTCCAGTCACTCCTTTAGTGGTTAACTTTTGACTGGCCCTTCGAGTCTAACTGGTCCCCTAACCAGCCTTCCAGACTCCACTCTTCAGACCCTCTAGCCTTTGCTCAACCACTTTATAAGTCCCTGTGGAGCAGTGTCTTTGGTGTCTGTGACCACTCAGGTCTTATACTTTTATTCACCTCAGTATATTAGAAGAATCAGTGCTGATTGCTCTCAAGCCCCAGTTCTTTACGTAAACTGTTCACAGGCTGTTTCCACAGAGCTACAGAGATCTGACTTCTTCAGTGCGCTGACAGACTCCTTGTCAGCTCTCTGTCTCACAACGAACTCTTTGCAGCTTCTCAGCTGCCAATTCCAAACGGAACATCTGGACTGTTAAATGCCAATCACTGAGGGTTCTGAGCTAAATGGCCCCCTCCTCACTCTGTCATGTGACTCAGCAGTGTTCTATGTTTACTTTCTGCAGGTCCCAGATCTTTAAGTCCATCACACCTGCCTTATTAGTAAAGAAGAACCCCTAAAACTTCTTAAGAGTTGAATTCTGATTGTTAACATCTTGTTTGGTGTCCATTATTGTCCAAGATGTTTGAGTTTCCCAGCTGTTTAGATACATAGAATATCTTTTGTCCCTTTCTCTTCAAATTATTTCTATTTCACTTTTACATAAAGTATCATTCTTATAATAACTCAGAAAGACAGACTTGGCTGAGGAGTGATTCACCCAGAGCCCACTTGAGGAGATCATGGCTAAGTACAGAGCTAAAATAAGTCTTCCAAAACAACTATGAAATAAATTAAGATCAATTGTAAGTTTTGGAATCCCTCTGCATCTAGAAATGGTTATCTTCCCTCATTTTGCTCAATTACTTTCTTCTGACTTCAGAAAGTAATATGTGGGGAATCCTGTGCATCATTATGTATTAAGCAAAATGTGTCTGTTAATGCAGTTGCAGCAGACTTTATTGAGGAACTTCTTGGAGACCTTGGACAAGTATAATATTGACCTGCCAATCACTAAAGCAGTGGATGAACTACAGAAGCAGGTAAACTACCTTTCCACTCCTAAATATTAAGAGCAGTAGTAAAGCCAACATTTTCATAATTAGAATCAAAAGTGGGAATTGTTAAGAAGGATATCTTCAGTCATTCTGCTATTTTTTAAGTCACAAACTAGATGTGCACATTTTTAAAGAGTGGCTCTGGACTCCTTACAGCCACACAGCAGCTACAGGGAATGGCTGTTACAAAAAAAAAAGGAGAGTCTGGTTGGGCTTGGATCACTGCTTGGGGGGGGGAGAAGGGCTCTGGCTTCCCTCCAGCCACCTACCCATGCTGAAACAGCACTGGGGGGGGGATTATTTCCCTGTTTTTGCTGCTCTGCGTGGAGTATTCTGTGCCAGTCTGCACAGCTGCCATTAGGGCTTGTTTTGTAGGAAAAGCCCAGCAGGAACTCATTAGCATATTAGGCCACACCCCGACAGCACAGCTCATTCGCATGTTAGGCCACACCCCATGTTAACAGAAGTGTGGTCATCCAGCCACACCCACCTTTTGCTTCTTATTCTGTTTGTTGTCAAAACCCAGGGCTTTTTTTGGAGCAAGAACTCCTTTGCATGTTAGGCCACACACCCCTAATGTAGCCAATCCTAATGAGTTTCTGCTGCTGGGTGTGGCCTATTATGCTAACGAGTTTCTGCTGGCATGGCCAATTCAGGAGCCAGCCAGAACTCCGTTCCTGCCCCAAAATAGCCCTGGCTGCCATAGGGAATCTAGACGCAACTCTGTAAAATCCCACGTGTCTAGTTTGGCCCTTTGACAGGTTTTTGGTAACATTTGAATACATTTGACCGGGGCTACTGCCAGATGTACCCCTGAAGCAGCAAGCAGTACAGAAATGGATGGGACTGGCAGCCCCTTCACCCTATTCCACACACTGCTGACCCCACCTTCCATTTTCCCCGTCATGACTGCACAAAAGTGCAGGCACAATGATGTCTCTGCAGCCCTGAAAGTATCTCCAACCCCCCCCCCAATTCTGTAGCACTACAGCGCATTTCATGGCAAGCAAGCTGCCCCATGCCATTCTGAAAGTGGAGTTCAGTTCTCTTCTCTCCCCCTCTCTGTGTTCTTAAGATGGAATTATCCAAACAGCCACCCCTTTAAACTGGAGAAAATTTTAAAACAACCCTGTTTCTGTCTAGTTTTAAGAGGAAAGCCCCAGGAATGCCACACATTGTGTACCAAATAAGCACGTTGTACTGTGAAAGTTCCCCTTCAGTCTATGGGTTTCTTGTTTTCCATGTGGTGGGGGAAATTCCCTAGGTGGAAGTACCTTAAAATTGTTTTGTTTTCAGCTATTGACCTGGAAGAAGAAGAAGAATCATACTATTCTTGTTTCCAGCCTAAATATCAATGCTAAAGTTCCTGCCCCACCAAGAGATGACTTTATAAGAGTCATAATCACTGTCTCTCCTCCCATCCACAACCCAGCCCAATATCTTTTCTGGACTGAAACTTTGTAGTTCTGCAAAAACTTGGAAAACTTGTCTGAGATATGAGAATGGGAGCAAAAGTACACATACATTTCTTGGGCAGTCATGACTGGTGGTTCTGTCTTATCTTCTTCAGCTCACCAGCCTTGGGCAGCTGGACAAAAGGTGATTAGAAAGTGCACTTGCTTTTCATGAAGAGCAGCCTTCTCTATTAAACTTCTGCGTAAAACTGTTTTTCTTCTCTTTTTAAACATCCTTGTGCTGTAGTTTCAATGTTGTGGTGCTGAGTATTATACAGACTGGCTGAACACTACATTTGGATCTCTCTCTGCATCTGTCCCAACAAGCTGCTGTAAACTAGATGTGAAAAGCTGTGTCACGGATATAAGTAAAGAGGGGGCCAACATTAACCAGCAGGTACTTGCCATATTGTCATATGGAGGCACATCTTGCCTCCTCCTCTTTTAAAGGATGCTTTAGCTGATAGCTAGGTAACTCATCCCGATTGCATCAGGGTAGCATTTGTTGGAGTACACTTTAGATTTAGATTTAATAATGGCATTAAGAATTCTGATGCTGGAGCTACTGATCTAACCCTGCTGGATTTGGCAGTTAGTTGGAGACAGAGCGGATGAAGAATGTGTTGAAGCTAAGAACAGCTTGATTAGAAGTCCAGCAGTGTTCTCCCAACTGTCTTGGACTAGTATGAAGTCTTGGTCTAGTAAATTGTATTTTAGTATGGTAAAAATGCTAGCGTCTCCCATCTTGATTTTAGTGCTGAATTCTGCAGTAACTGAAATATTTAAACAGCAAATAACTCTTGCTGGGATTGTCACTCAGAGAAAGTTGTTAAAATTCATCCAAAAGCAAAAAAATGCTCTTAATCTCCCCCCCCTTTATTACAGCTATTAAGAACATAGGGTCCTTTGCTACTGTGGCTAACTTGCCCCTCCCCATCTCAGCCTGGAGAAATATTTACAATCTATGCTTCATGTGCCCCATTTCTTTTGGGTAGCCTATTTTTTGCAACCTCTTTGTCTTGCAGGGATGTGTTCTTAAACTGAAAGATTGGGTTGAAGAACACATTATTATATTTGGAGGGATTGGGCTTTTCATTGGACTTACACAGGTAAGAAAAGATGGTTGTCTTGTCCACTAAACGCAATCTTAAACCTTCTCCCTCTCCTATCAAACTGTGCTTGGCTTTGTTCCTTGCGTACAGGCTTTGTCTGTGTGCGTGCTTCTGTATGCATATGTGAACATGATCATTTTTGTCTCTGAGTGAGCTGGCTCTTACAGAGCAGAATCAATATAGTCCCCACTCTTTCATGCATTTTTGGGACTTAATCTAGGTATTTGTGCATGGACAAGATGGTTATGACTCAGCTGAAAACAGAAGAAATAAACCTTCAGTTCTTCCAATCAGAGTTTTTAAGATTGACTTGGTAGCCCTGCTGGACTAGACTGTAACGTTGAGCTGGTGCAGTGTTGTGGAATACTCAGTTGCTCAAATAGTCGTCCCATCCAGATTTCGTGATTAAAACCAGCTGAGGACTGAGACAAATCCTGGAACATAGGAAAACTATGTGGCAGGAAGGCCAGGAGGCTAAATGCAAAAGTGTGCAATAATCTGTGAAAGGGGACCCTGAAGTACGGTTAGGTGGCTTCAGGACATACAGGAGATCAGGAAATAAGACAAGGAGATGTTAATGGCTACCTAAAGAAATCTATCGGAGGACTAGGAAACTAAAATAAGTGGTTGGTTGGGAAATATATTCAGTTGTGACTTCTGACTTCTGGAGTTCCTACATCATTGGGACCTCACAATTCTAAGGGTGACAGTGGTATGAAAATAGTCAGGTGAAGGAGACGATGTGAAATAGGTGAAGGAGATGGTATTTCATGTAACTTCTCTAATGGCAGGTTCCAGATGCATCTGATGATAACATTAGACAAAATGCTTCTATGTTTTCATCAATAACTCTATGATGGGTAGGATTGCCAGACCCCCTCCCCGGTGGAAATGGGTTCCCCTGCTGCCAGGCCTCACTGCCCCCCCACCAATCAACAGCCAATCAACAATGTTGGAGGGGAACATACCCCCAAAAAGAGGGAGAGCCATCTGATGTGCAGTGATGTGTTGCCCACATGACCTGGAAGTGATGTCATCATGTCTGGGTTGTCGGGGCGAAGCTCTGGTATCTGGGCAAAAACTCTGATAGAAGCCAAATTTTAAATACAGTTTTTGCCCAAATACCAGAGCATTGCCCTAATGTCCCGGAGCCGATGATGTCACTTCCGACGTCACTTCCGAGTCACGTGGTCAGTGATGTAGACACATCGCTGCACATCAGATGGGCCTCCCTGCTGTTCCTGGTAAGTCCCCCCATCCTCCACTGGTTGCCAAGAGGGACCTGGCATCCCTAAGGATGGGTCATAGCTTGCTTTGCTAACCGTAGAATTTGATGGAAGAGTCAGCACTGTGGTGGATTTATGGTTGAAGCTTGTCATTTTGCTTCTGTTTCGAGATTAATCCTGAGGGGAAATGGATATCGCTTTACCTTGCCCTACCCCTCTAGGTGTTTTAACACTTGTATGAATCAGCTGAAAGGTTTGTCCAGGGAATGTATGTTGTGTTATCAGTATGCAGATGATGCCATTTTTTCCCCCATCTCTCATCCTGCCACAGTAATTTCTCCCTCCAGTGAGCCATTAGCAGCTATGGTTTGTTAGGCTGAATTCAGACAGGAGGAAAGTGGTGTTCAGGCCACAACCATGAAACTCTTTTACGGCAATACAAAACCTTCTCATTGCTTGTACTGGTGCAGAATGGATACAACAAGAACACTTGTATGAAATTAGGACCTGATACTTTTTGATATTCATGTGTCTCAAAACTGACCTCAGGGCCACCAGGTACAAACAGGGTAGTTTTGTGTAGTCTATGGTCTTGCGTGACTTTGTGCTGTGGCAACATTCATGGGGAAATATTGCTTGTGGTTGCTTCTTACATTGTACCTGTGTCATATAGCAGAGTTCACTCAGGTCCTGACTGCTGAAAGGGGAAGAGGTACAGATGAAGCCACTTCCCTTCTACTAGATCAACATGTGTCAAAAGTCACATATTAAAGAACATACTGTTCTTTAATGGGGTAGACAAACATGGAATTTCACTTCTGGATTTTGAGGGCCTGGAAATGGCCAGGATTTAAATGATGAATTTCAGAAATAATGAGCCCTGTCTTGCGCAGTTGGAAGCTTCGCTGCAGGTAACGGTTTCAATCCCAACTTTCAACAGAGATTAGGC
The DNA here is from genome assembly GCA_029375565.1 of Gekko gecko. Classification (NCBI taxonomy): domain Eukaryota; kingdom Metazoa; phylum Chordata; class Lepidosauria; order Squamata; family Gekkonidae; genus Gekko; species Gekko gecko. The sequence continues at coordinate 69,213,456 of JAPDNY010000003.1, read as the reverse complement.
TATCATAATGCAATGCACATATACACACAGGGACAAAATGAGATGTGCAGCCAAACCTAACGTCTTGTGTGTTCTGTTTCTCTCTTTCTCTGGTCAGCTCACTGGGATCCTGCTTTGCTCTATGCTGCTGAGAATGCTGAAAGAAAACTATGAAAGTATTCAATGAATTTCAGATGCTGATATGAATTTTATAGCTGGAATTTATACGGTTAAATGTTTGTCTGGCTTACAGTATAGTGGCAATAAAACATCTCCATCAGCTCAATGAATGATCATAAAAGTTGAGAACCAGAGAATTGTGCCTGTCTGTCGCATTTGAATCTTGGCCTTCCTCCAAAGAGCTCAGCACAGTGTACATGATTCTTCCCTCTGTTTTATCCCAATGACAACCTTGTGAGGTGTCAGAGTCCTGCAGCAATCAGTTCTCAACAACATTCCTTCAGAAGGTTGTAGTGGGGACCTCTTCCATAGTGGTAACTGGAACTTCTCCAGTTTCCTCGTCACTCATGGTAAGGTATGAGGGCAGAGACTATATTAGTTCTGACACTCTGTCAGAATCTCGCAGCAATTAGTTCTCAAAAAAGTTCCTTCAGAAAGTTCAAGTTTATTGAGTACAATAAAGGCAGTTAATCTGTGCATACATTCTGTGTCAGAATTAATTGCAAGCCCGCAAAATGGGAAGATATACACACTTCAAAACAGGGTCCCCTGATGGGTCCGAGCCTAAACTAATGGGTCTACTTTCCCAGTGAGAGCATCAGCAGTCTGGTACCAAGGTCACAGGCATAGGCTAGCAGATAAGACGAGGCGAGGAAAAACGAAAGTTAAGATTCCAGCACAGTAATAGACTCTACATCAACCCCCCACCCCGTCCACCTGCCATGGCAGCATAGCTGACATGAGGAGGCTTAAACTGGCCTAAGGACACATAGTGGTCTTTATGGCTGAGTAGGAATTTGAATCCTGGTCTCCCCAGTCAACCAGACTTGACCCATGTCAGTGTGGCTTTAGGCCAGGTTTTAGGTCTCAAAACAGCATCGTTGGCTGCGGTTGATGATCTCTTGCTACATTTGGATAAGGGTAATCCATTGTTATTGGTAGTTAGACCTCTTGGTTGACTGCATCAAATGGTACTGTTGGGTTTTGTTTGACAGCATTCAATTGTTGGGATGAAAGGGGTAACCCTCCACTGATTTTGTTACTTTCTTGTCAGTAGGGCAAGAATTTCCATAGGAGAAGCAGAATTGGCTAGTCAGGAGCTGCTGTGTGAGGTATCCCAAGAGTCCATTGTATCCTCAAAGCTCTTCAATTTGTATGTAAAACCTTTCTCCAAGATCATCTGGATCTTCTAAGTGGTTTGAGAACCAATATGCAGAAAACACTTCCAAAAGCCTTTGGAAGCAGCCATGAAAGTCATGGACCAGTATCTTGAAGTTGTGGTCAAATGGCTTGAGTGTGGACAAGCTGAATCTTCATCCTGAAAAGGGGCGGGGGTAAGGTAAAATGCTTATCTATGTTGATCTTCCAGCCTTAGACAGGATTAACCTTTCTCTGGTAGATCATTAAGGGTGGGTGGATAGGTGCTCTTGAACCTAGCCTTCCTGATGGGCAAGCAGGTCAGTGCTGTTCCTAGGAGCACTACTTTTGAATTATATCTAGCTTGCAAACTATCTTCTTACTTAGCTACTGCTAAGCTATCCGTGCTGATCCACACCACCATAATCCAGACTGACTACTATAACATGGTCCGCATAGAGTGGGGATGCCTTTGAAAACATCTTAGAAGTGTCAGCAAGACTCTTGTCTGGGATTAGCTGCTCAGAAAGCATAACTCCCAGTGCTGCATCAACTGCACTGGCTACCTATTTACTTCTAGGCCTGAGGGAAAAGTGCTGGTTATTACCTTCACAGCCTTGAGGACCTCATACTTATCAAACAGCATCTTCTACTATTCTAGAGGGGCTTTATTCCAGAGGGGATTGGTGTAGGGAAAACTGATCTGGCCAGCTGCAATTTTAACTTGCTTCTAAGCACTTTTCTTTCCCTTGAGTCCAAAGAGTTCAAGTGGGATATAAATATTTTAAAAGTTTTGATACTTGGCCACCTTGAGGTTCCTAGCAAGGTAGCATATACTTTTTCTAAAATGGACTGGGGACATCAGGTTTTTAATAGAGCTGAGATATTCTGCTTTTTTCTCCTCACCCATGGGGCTCAAGACTTAATGAGAAGTCATGAAGCAGTTCATATACCCCATCCCATTCCCCATTTTCCCAAGTCACATTTATGCCAGAGTTTTTGAAAATAATTGAACAACTTCTAACATCTCTTTAGAAAGAGGCATGAGTTTAGCAAATCTTGCCAAATACACCTATTTTACTAGCTAACAGTACAAAAACTTGCTGACATATGAACAATATAGATCCAGGTGGTCAGCTGCATTGGTTTGAAACTGTAGAACAGAGGTGCCAATCATGCAGCTCGCGGGCTGTATCAGGCCCCTGCAGGGCTGCTATATGGCCCGCGAGCAAGTGCTTGCATTTCCCAGCCATTACTGCTGCTGTATCACCAAAGCTTCTCTTCCTCCTTAGGGAAAGCAAGGGGAAAGGAAAAAGAGTGTGGACCTGCATGCAGTAGAAAAAAAGGCTCCCTCCTGCTTCCTCCTCTGGGGGCTGCAGTGGTGCCTAGCCTCTTTCTCCTCTAGGGAAGCAAGGGGGAAAGAAAAAGAGAGTGCACATGCGCACAGCAGAGAAAAGCTCCCTCCTGCTTCCTCCTCTGGGGCTGCTGCTGCGTTGCCTTGCCTCTCTTCCCTCATTTGGAGAGGGAAGTCCCATGGCACCTTCAAGACCAACAAATTTTTATTCCAGGTATAAGTTTTCCTGTGCTTGCATACGGAGAGGAAGGGAAAGGGGAGGGGGAAGTTTTGGCTTATTATTTTCTTTTTAAAAGACCCTGGTTAAGAATTACAACACTTGGATTGGATTCCATGGGAGTAGATGGCTAAGTATTTAAAAATACATTTATAGTTCCATATATTGCAGTTCAACACGTGGTCTCCTTCTCTCCCCTCCCACCTTATTGGCTGTCTTTCTTCACATTAACCTCTCCCCCGCTTTAAAAATTTTATTATCATCACTAGCAGTGAGTGGATTTTGTCCAGTCTGAAAGCAACACATTATTTCACTTGGAGCGATCCCCTTTCCCGTTCTAACAGATGAAAAAATAATAAAAAGAAACCTAATAGCACAGCTTGCAATCCTTATTAGTGGAAGAGAGCAAGAGTCCAGTAGCACCTTAATGACTAACCCAATTTGTGGCAGGGCATGAGCTGTCATGAGTCACGGCTCACTTCTTCAGAAACAGCTAGAATATGAGTCCATCTGTCCTTATATTTTGGAGAGTGAAGTGATTTCAGATGCCAAATAACAATAGCAGTGATTGGTAATGAGAGAAGAAAGCTAGGTCTCAGTTCAACCCAGGAGAATGCATTGAGTTTCATTATCAGTTGCAATTCGTCAGTCTCTCTGATCTTCCTTTGAAATTCCTTTGTAAGAGAACTACTACTCTTAGGTCAGCAACTGAATGCCCGGAAGGTTAAAATGACCCCCCCCCCATGGGTTTTTGAATGCTCTGGTTTCTTACAGCTGTAGAAAGAACAAGAGGTCCAGTAGCAAAATTTGTGACAAGGGATGAGCTTTCATGAGTCACTGCCCCCTTCTTCAGACTTATGTCCATTTATTCTTTGCATCCTCCTGGACCAAACTGAGACCTAGGTTTCCTGTCTGATTACCAGTGATGATATCTCCATGCATACTACCCTTCTGCATATCCCAATCAAACCTATTGCCATTTAGCATCTGAAATTATCTTTATAAAGTTTATATCTGGGTACCTCAGGTTGCATTTTATGGCACACATGGTCTGGCCCAGCAAAATGATATTTATGTCAGATCTGCCCCTTGTAACAAATGGGTTCGACACCTCTGCAGCAGAACAAATTTAGAGTCCAGTGGCACCTTTAAGACCAACAAAGGTAGGTTTAAGGTATGACCTTTTGTGTGCATGCACATTTTTTCAAATATTTTGGAATGGAAGGCTGAACAGCAAATTAACACCTAACACGATGATGTTTTAAGAGATGCGAAGATAAAACTAAATAACAAGCTAAGGCTATGAGGCCAACAGTTGGAAAGCAATAAAAATATCAAAATATGACTGAGACACTCCATTCACTCCTCACAGGCGTGGAGGTCACTTAACAGCATTTTTTTTCTTTTTTTGAGGTGGGTGCAGTGTCATGTCAGCCAAACATTCCAATATTCATTGTATTATGTTCAGCATTCTGATATACTAATATGAATAGGAACAATATAATGTATGGATTAGTAAGACTTATAACATGAGTGAAATCTGTTAAGCAACTGGGGAGGGGAGGAATCTCTTGTATTGTTCTTAACTCCTCCATCTGAAGCTGCTTGTCTCCCCCTCCCTGGTTTGTGCTCAGTAACTGGATCATATCAGTAGTGGGATGGTGGCTCTGCTTGCATAGTCTGGTTCATTTTCGGACTCTTTTGGTCTGCTCACCCTTGAGGAGGATGTTGACAGGATCCTGAGAGCTGTGAAACCTTTTGGCCTGCTCACCCTTGCGGATGTTGACAGGATCCCGAGAGCTGGGGAAGCCAACTACCTGCTCCTTAGATCCTTGTCCCTCATGGCTGGTAAAATCATGCCACAAAGTGGTTAAGTGGCCCTTTGAGACAGATTATTAATTTGTCTCTCTCACAGGGCTGTTTCCCCAGCGCCCTTAAGGAGGCGATTGTTACACCTTTGTTAAAGAAACCCTCCTTAGATAAAAAAAGAGCTGGCCAGTTACTGCCTAGTGTCTAATCTACCTTTTCTGAGGAAGGTAATTGAGTGAGCTGTGGCTGAGCAGCTCCAGGTTTTCCCGGATGAGACATCTGTCCTGGGCCCTTTTCAGTTGGGCTTCAGGCCTGTCTTTGGGACTGGGACAGCACTGGTTGCTTTGGCTGGTGATCTCCGTTTACATCTGGATAAAGGCACGGCAGCCCTGTTGAATCCTTTTGGATCTATCAGCAGCCTTCGGTACAGCTGACCATTTGGTCCTGATTGACCAGCTTGCCTCCCTGGGGGGGAAGGGACACTGCCCTTAGTTGGTTCTCCTCATTCCTCCAGGGACACTCTCAAAGGATTGCTATTGGGGAGGAGAGGTCTTCCTGATGAGACTTGAATTGTGGGGCCCCACAGGGTTCGATTCTCTCTCCTATGTTATTTGACACACATATGCACCCTCTTGCCAAGATCGTTGGAAAGTTTGGAACTGGATGCCATTAATATAAGCAGCTGGCAGCAGGGCTCTGGGCACTATCCCAGTATCTGGATGCTGTGGTCCAATGGTTAAGGGGGAGCTGGCTGAAGTTGAATCTGTCCAAGATGGAGGTCACGTGGCTGGGAAAGACTGAAATGTTAGCTGGAGGATCACTCCCAAGACTCATTGGTATCAAGTTAACAGCTGTAGACTCTGTAAAGAGTCTCAGGATGTGGTTGGGTTCTGTGCTATCATTGGATAAATAAGTGTCCATGGTAGCACGGTGAGCATTTTTTCACCTGCACCAGTTGCACCAGCTGGCTCCTTATTTGTTTTGGTCAGACCTTTCCACATTGATCCATGCAACGGTCACCTCCAGATTGGACTACTGCAATTCGCTCTACATTGGGTTACCCTTGAAAGCTCATATTGCTCCAGTTCTGTGACACTGGCTACCAGTTAGTCTCTGGATTCAATTCAAGGTGTTGGTGTTAACCTTCAAAGCCCTCAACAGTCTGGGACCCTCATACCTATGGAACCACCTCTCCCATTATAATGCCCCATACTCCCTTCAGTCATTGGCTAGGGGCCTCTTGCAGGTGCCTGGCCTCAGGATAGCTTGATTAGTTGTAACCAGAGAAAGGGCCTTCTCAGTTGTGGCTCCTACCCTGTGGAACGCACTCTTGAATGACACCCATGTCCTACCAGACTCATTTCGTTCCACAGAGCATGCAAAACGGAATTATTCAGATTGGTCTTTGAAGACTAACCATGTGTTTGAGCTTTTTAATAGTAGTATGATGATAGCTTTGTATTTTAATGTTAATATTCGTTATTTGTTTTATGTTTTTACCTTATTGATTTTAATGTTATATGTTGCCACGGGACCCTTTGAGTTAATAAATAATACATTAATAAAAGTACTGCTGTGTTCCCTGACAAAATCTGTTCTCTGCCTTGAGCAGTCAAGGTTAGGAAACTCCAAAACTTGCAGTTCTGAAAGCCAAAGGCAACCTCAGTTCTGGGGCATCTCCCCTACATAAGATCCTCCAAGGAAAGGTAACATGAATCATTTGCTCTCCCTGTTGCCGCTTCTCTTTTAACCTCTCATGAGTTCTATGTGCCGCATAAGCATATGGGGGTCTGAAATATTGGCCTTTACTGCAGGCATTCTAATATTTATTGATCAGGATACAGAACACATTCTAATCAGTAATATTAAGCATGTTAGTCAGCAATAAAACAGTGTGAATATATATTTTTAGACATTTGACTCTCAGCGCTCTGCTTAAGACTTGCAGGCTGTTGGCAATCCAGAATAGTGGAGTAGTAGAAAAACACAGTTTACCAGTAAGAAAATCCCAGGCTAGATAGCCAGCAAAATAAATAGAGTCTACTGGCACATTAGATTTTATTCCAGCATTGGTTTTCTAGACTAGAGTCCATCTTGTAGAGGGTTCTCACTAAGCGGCCATCTCTTGTGGTTTGACACTGGTTCCCCCCCCACCTCCCTGGGCTGAACAACTGTGTGGGATCCGTAGCCCCCTTTTGACCCACTGTGAGTTCTGGCCCCTACAGTAGTTGTTGATTCAGTCCTTAGCCATGTAAATAGATGGGTTATGAGCAGTGTTCCCTGTAGTGTATGCCCAGGGTGTGCTAGCACAGAGATTCTCGGAACTCAACGAAGGGATTTTCATCCCAGCACAGGAGGTCTGAGGAATGGGTGGCTCGGCCCTCCTGCCTCTCAGCTGGCCTGCCTCAGCTGCGTGGTCAACTGTTTGGAGGGAGGTCCGGGCAGGGCCACTTGTGCTGGGCCAACCCTAACCCCATTAAAAAATGTAGGCCCACTCACAACTTTATGGCTAGTAGATCTTTTGGCTCACGAGGTAGAATTTCTGCTCACAAGATGACACCGCTTAGAGAGAACACTGGTTGCGAACCCATGTATTTCATGCATGGTGACTTGCCTGCTTGATGTGAAGGTGGCAGACATTACACATGGTCTAGATTAGCTGGTGGACAGTGCTGGGGAGGAGCCAGTGGTCATGGTACATGTTGGCATTAACGATGTGGGGAAATATAGTCTAGTGGTCCTGGAGGAAAAATTTAGGCTGTTAGGGAGGAGATTCAAGGGCAGGACCTCCAAGGTAGTCTCTTCTCAGAAGTGCTGCCTGTTCCACGCAAGGGTGAGCTAGACAGGCACAAAGGAGTCTCAGTGCGTGGAGGAGATGATGGTGTGGGGAGGAAGGGTTTAAGTTCATTAAGCATTGGGATGCTTTTTGGAACAAGCAGGATCTGTTAAAAAGAGACAGCCTCTGCTTCTCCTGAGACACAACCAGGCTGCTAGTGTTTAAAATCAAAAAGGTGGCAGAGCAGTTTTTAAACTGTATTTTGGGGGAAAGCTGAAAGGAGATGAAATGTCTCTGGTATGGGATAGCCCATCTCTAAGAGATGAAGGAGGTAGCTGTTATTGTTCTAGAGGGAAATGGCCACCAAGAAGGTTGCAACCAATATTGACTGCCTGACAAGGTCTAGAGGCCACAGGAGAAAAGTTGCAGGCCTGATATGTCTAGAAAATTATGTTTATATGCAAATGCTAGAAGTGTCTGATATAGAACAGGGGAGCTGGAATGCTTGGTGTCAGAGGAGAACAGACATTGTGGGCATTTCAGAAACTTGGTGGGATACAGTGATTCCTGGATATAAATTATATCGGAAGGATAGGGAGGGAAGGATTGGAGGTGGAGTGGCTCTGTATGTCACAGAGGGTATACAGTCCAGTAAAACTGATAATATAAGAGAAATAGATTCACTTACTGAAATGCTATGGGTGGAAATACATTAGAAGCATAAAACCAGCTAAGAAGGCAGTGGGGCCATTAGATGACCTAGGGTTTAAAGGATGATAGGGAAATGGCAGAGAAGCAGAATGCATTTTTTGCCTCTGTCTTCACTGTGGAAGATGGGAAGTGCTTGCCCACGTCAGAACCGCAGATTTCAGAAGGGGTGTCAAAAGACCTGAGTCAGATTGAGGTGATAAGAGAAGAAGTCCTTTGAATGATGGACAAATTAAAAACTGACAAATCACCAGGCCCAGATGGCATACATCCCAAGAGTTCTGAAAGAACTCAAATGTGAACTTGTGGATCTCCTGACAAAAATATGCAATCACTAAAATTCTGCCTCCATTCTTGGGGAGATCTGAGAAATTACAGGCTAGTCAAGTCTAACACTGATACTCAGTAAATTGGTGGAATCTGTTTTTAAAGTTGAGTTAGTAGGCACATTGATGAACAAAAACTATCCAGGAAGAACCAGCTCTTTGTTGGGGTGAACAAACATGTGGATAAAGGTAACCCCGTAGATGTTATTTATCTGGACTTCCAGAAAGCTTTTGATAAAGTTCCTCATTAAAGTCTCCTAAGTAAACTCAGTGGATAAGAGGATAAGTCCTCTTGTGGACTAAAAACTGGCTAATTAACAGGAAACAGAGGGTGAGTATAAATGAGCAGTTTTCACAGTAGGTGGTGGTAAGCAGTGGGGTACTGCAGGGCTCAGTATTAGATCCGGTGCTTTTCAACTTGTTCATTAATGATTTGGAGACTGGAGTAAGCAGTGAAATGGCTAAGTTTGTGGATGACACAAAGTTGTTCGGGGGGGAGGACTGTGAGTTGCTCCATAGGGATTGAGGCTGTGCTAGAGGTCGTCAACATGGCAAATGAGACTCAACATAGGCAAGTGTAAAGTAATGTACATTGAAGCCAAAAATCCTCATTATAAATATACATTGATGGGGTCTGAACTGACAGTAACTGGCCAGGAAAGAGATCTTGGAGTCATGGTAGATACCTCCCTGAAAACACTGACTAATGTACAACTGCAATAAAAAAAGGTAAATGCTATGCTGGGAATTATTAGGAAGGGGATCAGCCAGTAATACCCCTGTATAAATATATGGTGCAGCCTCATTTGAAATATTGTGTACAGTTCTAGTCACCACACCTCAAAAAAGATATTATAGCATTGGAAAAGGTGCGAAAAGGGCAACTAAAATGATTAATTGGATGGAACACCTTCCCTATGAAGAAAGGTTAAAGAGGTTAGGGTTCCTCAGCTTGGAGAAATGAAGATTGAGTGGTGACATGATGGAGGTTTACACAATTATGTATGGGACAGAGAAGGTAGAAAAAGAAACTTTTCTCCTTTTCTCACAATACAAGACCTCATGGGCACTCAATGAAATTAAGCAGTAGGTGTAGAACAGATAAAAATACTTCTCCATCCAAAGAGTAATTAAAATATGTGGAATTCAAGAAGTGGCAGCGGCTACAAGCATACAGAGCTTCAAGAGGGGCTTGGATAAGCATATGGAGCAGAGGTTCACCTGTGGTTATTAACCACAAAGTATAGAGGGAACACTATATCTGAGGCAGTGATGTTCCGTATTCTTGGTGCTTGGGGGAAACTGTGGGAGGGCTGCTGAAGTTCTGCCCCTGTTGGTGGATCTCCTGATGGCACCTAGGTTTTGGCCACTGTATGACACAGAATGTTGGACTGGATAGGCCATTGGCCTGATCGAGCCTACCTTCTCTTCTGTTCTTATGTTCAGTATCCTATATTAACATGTTTCCACCCCACCTTTCCCCAGAACTCAGTGCGACTCGTCTTGATCTAGATCGCCTGGGCTATCTAGAAGCTAACCAGGGTTGGCCCTGGTTAGTACTTGGTGGGAGATCACCAAGGAAGTCCAGGGTTGCTACACAGAGGCAAGCAATGGCAAAACATCTCTGTTAGTCTCTTGCCTTGAAAACTGTATAGTGGGACTATGTGGGCTGTGACTTTCCTCTACCACCAATGCAACTTAGACTGTGAAGGCTGATAACCAGCAACCTGAACTTGGAAACAAACTAGCAGGCCGCCATATTCTGAAGCTATGGTAATTTGAGTTGTCTTCTAGGGCACCCCATAAATCCAACACAAGTTTACAAAAACATGAATGAACATAGCCAGATCAGCTGAGTCTAAGAAAGGGGACAGTCCCATGTGTCTTTCCCTGGAAATTCTGAGGGTTTTTTTCACAAGCCTCCTCCTCATCTCCCCCGCTGGAGTGTGAATAGACACACATGAAGCTACCTTATACTGAATCAGACCATCGGTCCATCAATGTCACCGTTGTCTATTCAAGACTAGGAGCAGCTCTCCTGGGTCTCAGGCAGATGTCTTTCACGTTGCCTATGGCCTGGTCCTTTCAGCTGAATATCAGGGGTTGAACCCAGAACCATATGCTAAGCAGAATGCTTCATCACTGAGCTTCAAACAGAAGGGACTTTCCAGATGTAGATCTTTCCTGCCTCACCCACCAACGTCCCGAGATGGGGTTTTTGGGATCTGGAAGAACAGAAAAGACACACATGCACAAGCTATCCTTGTTAGGGGGAAAGTGTTCCAGGAAGCATGAAAGTGTGATGATTTTAAAATCAGATGTCTTCTCTAAACAAACCCCAAAACGACATCTTATCTTCAAAAGCTTTAATGTGAAACAAATACTCATAATTAACAGTCTGTTTACAAGAACAATGGTTAAGTTATAAAATTTAAAATCAGATTTATTCTTGATTTTATCTTTTTTCCTGCAAATGGAGTAGCTCTTTACAATAAGGAAACTGAATTTTGTATCCGTCCAGAAGACAACTGGCTATTAAAATAATAGTGGAAAGATTTTTTAAAAATCACTTTGAGAGCAAGAAAAGCATGCCACTTCATCCAGAAGAACTCATTTTGTCAAATTGTTCTGCAATGTCTTTTGCAGTCTTGCTATGTTAGCATCCAAGGCGGCAAGACCATTTTTAAAGTCCTCTTCATCCTGAGAAGTGAACGTTGAAAAGGAAGATATAGTCCATTCTGATTTTTTTGACAAGCAATCCAATGTTGAAAAACTTGAGTCGGGAGCAGAAATTCCAATGCCTTTTTTCTGCACATTTCCTTTGCAATGTGAAATGGGAGTATAAAAGAATTTATCAGGCTGAAGTCTCCCTGGATTATCCAAAATCTCTTTAGCAGCTCCGTTTGTTATTTCTTTTGGCTGCGTTTGAGACCTCTTGCCTTCCAGCTTTGCTGTCCTCCCCATATTTTCAGATTTATTTTCCACAGTCTTTTTTAGAGTGCAGCTACCGCTGAATTTATCGCAGACTTTTGCCTTCCCCAACACCCCGGACCTGCTTGACCATTTTGAATCAGCCAATCCAAAGTCAGGGTCGAGGTTTTTCGGATCTTGGAGAGAGATGCCACATCTTTCAGGTGCTGCTGCCAATCTCTTTGATGGACTGCTCGTCAAGGGGATGTAAACAGTCTCATCCAGCTTGTCTCCTCCCACTAGAGTGCTCAAATCACTGGCTGTCTCCACATCAGCCTTTAGACAGGTGAATGTGTTCGTTGGTGCCAGTACTGCTTGTGCCACAGGAGGAGACTTTTGAGGAGAGTGTTCAGCTGCCCCGTCATCCATTTGATCTGCTTCTTTCGTTTCGCCTTTTGAGAGGGGCTCTGTATTTACCTGAACAGGGTCAGTCTCGACATTTTGGAGGTAGCTCATTATGGAAGCACTGAGAGGGTACGTGTCAGGCTGCAGCTGTTTTTCATGGATTTCCAGGAGGGCTTTTGACAGGCTCTTTCCTGGTTTTGGTTTAGTGTCCGCAGTGAGGTCTGACAGAAGCTTGGACATGCTGCCCTGCAGAGCCCTATTAAGTAAAATTAAACAGTGCATTATTATTAGTACAGGTGTGGCAAACCCAAGCTCACACGTCTCAGATTGTTCTAAGCTCTTACAGACAATTCTGAGGCATCTGTTCACTTTCCACTACACAGGACACAATGCTACTATTTAGTCATGAATATGCTGACCTGAAAGAAAATGAAAATAGGGCTAAAAATGAAAGTTAAGAGGTTATTAAGAGACATGCCATTAAATTGCTCTCCAAATAACCACTTTATGGGGGTAGTTTACCTTTTAATAAAGTTATCAGAAACACAGTTGCAAGCAACTTTTTACATTAAAGAGAAGACACTGGGGAAATCATCAAACTTTTGAATTTCCTGTTCCCAGCATTTTCTCTATCACACCTCAGCATGACTAAGCCTTCCCCATTTTTCTAAGAAGAGCTGGTCTAAACAGGGTCAGGTCACTGGTAGGGAGGATCAGGCCTGTAGCTACAGTAGGGCATCTGGGGGCTGGGCCCCCTGACTTACTGGCAAGGCCCCCCCCTGATTTCCCATCCAGCCTAGGGCCCCTGAATGACAGCAGGTGTGGGGAAGGAGTTGGGTATTCCTTTAATTCAATCAGCCAGTGCCCCCTAAGAAATTTAATTGCCTCCCAAGTTAACAAACCCTGGCTACAGGCCTGGGGAGGAGGCTAATCAGGTGGGAAAGACCCATGTTACTGGCCTTGCCTATCTGGTTGCAATATCCTCCCTGTTACACACACATGCACTCATACCTTATGTGGGATAAATGTGTGTACAAGAGAGAAGAAAGAAGCCCAAGAAACAGCACACAGCATGTTACTATGTAAATACAGCAGTAGGCTTGGCTGGCAGTGGTTCCACCCTGGTTTTATAGGGCAAAGCAAACTGGCTACAATTGGCAACACAGTTAAGGGAGGGATAAAAACTGTTCTTTACCAAACTGTGGGATGGCCTCCTTTGAGGGAAATCCCACAGAGAGACGTTAACTCCCCCCAGGTACCTTTATAGATGTAGGGACCCTTGCATCACATGTCATTAGGACTGGGATTTTTAAATGTGATATGCTAGAATTGATTCTGTGGTTACTTATGCAGAAGCCTTCTTCCACACGTGATAAGCCTCTGACTTGATCAGCTGACCAACTCAAGTTTAATGACCTTCATAGACCCTGTTGACTGCAACTGTTCACGTCTGGTTTCCAGAAAAGGCAAATTTTCAGTTCAGTACATGAATCACTACTACCCTCTGTTGGCCAAGCACAGGAGAAGAGTTCCCACACATTTCACATAGTTACAGAAACCAAGTTTGAAGAGCAAACTGCTTTCACCTACCCCCAAATAGTAAAATGGGGCAGAAACTGGTTTCTACTGCAGCATGTCTTCATGCTCCTGCAGAAAGGGAAACATTACCTTGTCAATTCACGGAGTCTGTTCACTTCTGCATCTCGCTGACGCAAAGTAATACCCAAGATCCGATTCTCTTTCTCAGCTGCTTCTAACTTATACTGGAAACTCTTCATGTTGGCCAGCATCTCATCTGCTTCTAAAATATATATTGGCAAAATGTAATTCATTTAACTTTTATGTTACAAGCACCTTCAAACAAAGTCTGCAGCCACGGGGCACGCACCCATTTTGAGCTTTGTTGATTCGATATCATCCTGTTGTTTCTTTTCAAGCAGTTCCTGCTCTCTCTCATGGATTATTCCCATTAATCTTCTTTCCTCTTCCCTTCGGCTTTCTAAGATTTTAATTAGTTCTTCATTTTTATTTTGCAATGACTCATTGCTTTTCACGGATTCATTCAACTGACTCTGCAGTGTCCGGTTCAACGCCTGAAGGGAGATGACTAAGGAACAACAACAGAAAACACAGAACAAATGAATAAATATTTATAATTACCCAGACAGAAATGGTATAGTATTGTCGTTAACACCTAGCACTGATTATTGCAACACATTCAACACATGGTTGCCATTGAAGGCCATTTTAGACAGGTCACATAATACAACAATCCAGCATCTTTTTTTTAAACCTTTATTTTTATACTTTTGTACGATACACATAATGCAAAAATAAAAAAAACACAATCGTGAAAAACAGGGAGGTGTACATCACAGAAAGTTAAAAGTTGTAACAGCTGTATGAACCCATGTTATAGTTGTACCATGAAAATCCTGGCTATTAACATTATTGATTATGTAAACTCATTGTTTACCCTTTATGATTAATCTGATGGACCGATCGAACCTTAGTGCAGAGTATTTGAAGTGATAGAGACCGAACAGTTGTGGGAACAAAATTTTGTATTAAGTCAATTGGAAGATTGGGATTAGTGGGTGATTATGAGAACAACCAGCTATGATAACGGGGGTTTGTGGGAAGTGATTCGTGCTTTGTCATATAATTTATAACTGGTGCCCAAAGCCTTCTGAACTTCACATGTGGTGTGGTGTTTGATGTAGGGATCTCTCGGTTTAAGTCTGCAATTTTTGTCATGACGAACTGTTCCCAGAGTTTTTCATGCCACACAGTAAGCACTGGGGGAGTGGGAGATTTCCAAATGGCGGCTATGGATAATTTGGCCATTGCAAGTAATAATGACGTGAGGGTCCTCATGTCTACCTTGATAGAATCATCCCATTTGTTCAATAACTTAATTTCCAGTGTACAGGAGATTCTTTGAGTGGTGATCTCATTGATGCAAAGTTTTACCTCATTCTAAAATTGGAGTATCACTGGACAACTCCACCAGCAGTGGAGGTACGTGCCAGTCTGCCCACATTTCTTCCAACATGTGGAGTCGTTGTTGCTGTTGATTTTGTTCAGTTGTTTGGGAGTCATATACCACCTTGTGAGCAATTTGAAGTTCTGTAGTCACAAGCTGAATATTGTGGACTTATTCACTTGAAAGGCCCAGATTGATTCCCAGTCTATGTCTTCCCAATGCTGGTTTAAATCATCTTCCCACCGGAACTGGTAATTTGATTTTGTTTGATTTTCTGCCATTAATATAACTTTATAGATTTTGGACAGTGTCCCTTCTGGTGAGGTTGGGTAGCTCTTTATGATTTTCTCCAGGTGTCAGGTCTCTCTGGAATATGCTTAGGCTTGCTAGAAGTTCCATTAAATTTTTCAGCTGGAGACATTGGTGCCAATGAGTTCGCGCGCCTATATGCTGGTCAAAGTATTGTTTGTCCCTGATTTTCCCATGCAGAAAAGTTGGACAGTATGCGGTTTAAAGTTGAGATGGACTGAGTTGGATTTGAGACGTATAGCGTGAGATCATCTGCATACAGGCTGATTCTCTGTTTCTGTCCTTCGATGGTGATGTCTATGAAGGAGGGGTCGGATCTGAAGTTCTCTGCCAAGGTTTCAATAGATAATGCAAAGATTAGCGGGGATAGAAGGCAGCCTTGTCTGGTTCCCCTGGTGATGTTGAAATATCTTGAGTTCTTATTGACCCTAACTCTTGCTTTGTTGTTTTCATATACAACTTGCATCCCGCTTAGGAAGTTTTCACCAAATCCTATTTTTCTGAAGAGTGCTAACATGTAGGTTGCCTCTACCGAGTTGAACACTCTTTTGAAATCTAGCGCTAAAATTAGGGTCTCTTCTTTCGCTCTCTTCCCCTGGATAATAATGTTTAAGGATCTGCAAATGCTGTCTGATATTTGCCTGTTTGGGATGAATCCCATTTGGTCTGAATGGATGTACTGAGAAATGAATGATTTGATTCTGTTGACAAGAATGGAGGTGAAAATCTTGTTGTTGTGGTTCAGCAGGGATATCGGCCTGTATGAGGCAGGGTTTCCAGGGTCCCTATTTTCTATGTGGATTACAATAATTGCCGATTCTGACCATGAGTTTGGCATATTACCTTTTTGCAAAATGTCATTACAGGTGTTCAGTAAGTGGTTCATTAATGGTTTGTTGAAAGTCTTATAAAATTCCGAGGGTATGCCATCCGGGCTGGTGGCTTTGTTATTCTTTAGAGTTTTGATGGTGTCTAGCATTTCCTTTGGACTAATTGTGTCCTCGATTTGCTCTCTGTGATCTTGTGAGAGGACAGGTAGGGAAGGTATTGCGCTTAAATAAGACTCAACTCTATTGTCTGGATATTTGGTATTATATAATTTGGTGTAGTAATCGGCGAAGGTATTTGCTATATCTGTTGCAGCATAAACCTGAGTACCAGCACTGTTCTTTAACGTGCCTATAAAAGCTGGTTTTCTTTTGTCCTTCACTCTCCATGCCAGAATATGCAGATTTTTTGGAGATTTCTGCCACATTTTCTGTTTTAAGTATATCAGATTTCTTTGTATTTGTGTGATTTCCATATTTTCCAGAATTTTACATTCCGCTACTAGTTTTCAGTAAGTATTGTTGCTACCTGCTGGCTTACCACATGTAGTACCTGCTTCGTGCTAACCTCACATGAACATGCATGCATAAATTCAGTAACAATCTGTTTTAACGAATTAAAGGGATAAGAGAAACCTTGCAATAAATTCCCACAGAGAAGCTAAAATGTAACTTCCCTCATAAGAAATTATCTGCATATTATATGCTATACTGCCATTACTTTATGTTACTTTAAGTGTTAGGAGATGGGACTGGCAGTGCTGAAAAGTGGTGGCCAATTCTTTAATTTCAGCACAACTTGGGCAAGGCTGCACTGAACCATCAGAAACAAATCACAATGCATTGTATTGTGAACAAATCTGAAATCCTTGGTTTGGGAGCTTTAATAAATTTGTGTTTCATTTATGCTGACAACCAAAAAAATTAAGCCAGGATTAAAGAGTGTTTTAGAATCCAGATCTGTGTACCAACAAATAAATCCTAATTTGTTGACATGCCCAAACTTGGGCATCAAAATAAACTGATTAACTCAAAGACTTTCTAAACCAAGTATTCAGTCTTGATTCTACATGTAAGGAAGGAGGGACAGAGGGCATGAATCCAAGGACTTCAGACTTGCTCACGAAGTCTGAGAACAGCCCAACAGAGGAAGCTAGCCATTCCGTTTTCTATGCTCCAGGCACAAAAATGCACGCCAGATATCCTATGTAAGGTATGGTGGCAATATAGCTAGATACAAATTTACTAAGTCTATAATGAAGAATGCCTAGCGTACTAACAAGACACCACAGATTAAGAATGTCCAGCCTGGGGAGAAGATGTTATGAGTACAATGCATACCAGCATAGGCCACATTCATGGAGAATCTTCATGATCATCATAAACTTTATTGCATTCACTCATGGCCGTAGCAAATAGACCAAGAACAGTGTCAAGAAAAAAAAACCCAATACAATAATTAAAATACCAATTAAAAATTCCTCATACCCATTGAAAATTTATAGCAATCATTAAAATCAAGTGAACCGTTTAAAACTGAACGAGTCAATCAGTAACTGTAGATGGTTTTGATGGCAGCTTTATCACCCTTGCGATAAATTTTGCCATTCGTGACATTACCCATTTACTTTTATCAGCAAGCAGTGCAATTAGTCTATTGCTGTCTGCTCTCCCTGGGTGTTGTGATAAAGTATTCTCAAGATATTGTTCGCATTCTAGTGTGAATCTTGGGCAATGGAAAACATGGCCTAATTCTGCAATAGATTTTTGATCGCAGGGGCAGACACGTTTGTTGTATGGAATCCTGTTATAGCTCTTAGCATTGCCAGTTGTAAAATATTCCAATTGTGCTTTAGTGAATGCTTTCCAACACTCAAAATTTGATAGATTAATAAAGTAGGATGGGAGGGTAAAGGAGAAGGTACAAGTTGCTTATAAAGGGGAGCTATTCTCAGGGTATCTAGCAGTGTAGCACCCATATGAGCATTTATATCCAGTAGTCTGTTTTATTGATTGTTTTGCTGCAGATAAACCAAGCCCTCTTAAATAGTCTTCTGAAAATCCAAGTTAGGCTACTAAATTTGTGGCTTTGCCATGTGTTGACTTCCCCTTCTTCATAGGCCAAGGTTAAAAAATTTGAGCTTAAACCAAAACAGGATTTTCAGCCAAAAATTAATGGCAGCCTTCTGGACAGAGGGCAATATTGGCAGCAGGGCCAACTTGAATCTAGCTATAACTGCTCATGTAGAATTGAGGATTGCTAAAACCAGATGGGTAAACTTATTCTGGATTATTTCCAGTGATAGTAAATTTCCAGACCCCCAAATTGGGACTCCATATAGCATCTGTGGCAATACGTTGTCACGACCACTCTCTTTTAATTTGTGGGTAGATACGATGTGTTTTTAAATTTCTTGTTTCTTTCACTGAAGGTATGTAATGCCGCCACCAGGAATTTAATTCCAAATCTTATTTTTCAATTTATCCCGTAGTATTGTGCCCAAGCTCTAAGGCTCCTTCGTTCGACTATGTGGTCCTAAAGATGAGACTGTTGTATTGTAACAGCATATAACTCTAGGTTTTCGTAAAACAAAATAAAAAACTTTATTTGTACAAGAAGCGTATTAGTTTCAATATGTTTTGCAATGTCTCTCTTCAATGAATAAAATAGTATGTAAAGAACTTCTGAGGTATTACATTTTTTCACTTCACAAATACTCCTTACTCTCAAATCCTCCTTTCTCTCCAGAATGTACTTTATATAATCTTTATTTTATCTAGCTCAGTTTAATCTTTCACTTCTTAACTCAGGTTTCTGTCAGCTTCTGCCTCTTACGCCTTTACAATACTTTGACAATATTAGGTTTTGAGTCTCTCTAGTCACTAATATGTCCTCTAAGGTATTCTGCTTTCCTTTTAGAATCTTAAATGCTTTTCACAGCACTAATATCTATATACCTCCCAACTGTGCCCTCTCTGTGCAAATACTTATTTCTGCAGATAGGGGGCACATGGAAGGTGAAGCTATGTTTCTATAGACTTGGGGTACACCCCAGGTGTGCAAAACAATCTTACATTTTTTAAAAAATTATACAGGGGATACTTAAATCCCCCCCAAAATAAAACTGCATTCTCTGCATATGTGCAGGGAATGGACTTATCATTGGGAACTGTGGTGGAGCTTGGCGATGGCAGCTGCGAGGGAGCTTGGCGGGGGTGAGCTGCACATGGCTCGCTGTCACTGTCTGGGGGGTAGACTCCTCGGCAGGCCCAGCAGCTGGAAGCCACGCAGGGCTCACTGCCACTGCTGCTGTCGGTGGGGAGAGAAGCCTTGGTGGACCCGGTGGCTGGGAGCCATCCAGGGCTTGCTGCCACTATAGTTGTTGATGGGGGGAGTCTTGATGAACTCACCAGATGGGGGGCAACTTTTTTAAAAGTCTAAATTTAGCTGCAGCGCTGTGCTGAGTCCTGCCTGTACCTCCTTCTCCTCCAGCACTGCGGTCCAGTGCTGCCTTCTCCAGCCGACTGGTGTGGGAAACACTTGGGCAGGCAAGCGGATGGTGTGGCACTGAAAGCTACTGAGAACAGAGAAGCAGCACAGGAGGCTGGCTCAGGAAGCCTTGAGACCTCACATGCAGGGAGGGGGCAGCACACAGGAGAAGACAGGGGGGGTGCCCAAGGTAAGGAAGGCAGCCAAAGATCTCTCGATGAGAGAGCCAGTGGGCACTTGTGAGCTGCCCTTTCTCCTTCTCCCCCCTCTGTCTGTCCTGGGCCAATCAAGTTTTTAAAGGGCTATGGTAATACCAGGCTGAGACACATCCGCATGGCTGAAAGCTCTTTGAGAGCTGGCTTCTGCAGCGAGTATCCCTCTGATGCTTCCCAAGGTAAAATGGCTTTTCCCGGGGCTCTTCCTCCTTGGACCTCCTTTCTGCCTTGAAGGGGGAAGGGGGAGAGGAGCAGAAGGCTCCAGAGATGGCCAGCCGGGAGGGAGGCTGGCGATGGGGTGTGTGTGTGTTATTGAAATGAGAAGAGGAATTAGCCCCGCGAGTATCGTGGGTCCCCATTTCTTGTGGGATTCTAATCAGAAGACTGCTTCTCAGACTCTGTAGACTGCTTACTGACCACAACTGACTGTTAACTGCTGGCTGAACACACTGACTGACTTTCTGCACACACACTTCTTAGCTCTGCCCATACACTCTCAGTCACTGATCACCTCACTCACTCATCCCACTCTTTCACCCCCCTTGTTCTTCTGCAACTTATCAAACATTTCAAGAAACATACACAACTTAAATCACCTTGGTCTTATACATTTCTAGCAGTGGGGGTACCGGACAGTCTTACGTTCTGTAAGATCTAAGAATGCCAAACACAACCTTTTCAAATTTCTTCTTTACGTATTCCATATGTGCTGACCAGGAACATGGAGAATTAAACTTTGCTTCAAATTTCACATTCAACCGTAGACTTTCCCAGGTAAGTGTAAGGCAATTCACCACCTACAAGGATTGAACCTCCAACCACATAACAGGATTAAGAACGATGTGCCTCATGGGATTACTGTGACTATGGGAACTAGGTAAGTTACTTTGTGTACTCAAAATGAGCTTTAAAGTCTTCATTTGATAGAAAAAGCACCACTTCCACTGTTGAAGCTCAGTAACCATCTCAGAATATTGACTTCTCAAATGTCCTCCTTTCAAATGCTGGCGTCTAAATTGATAAGCTGGGATCAAGGCGTTTAAAAATAAATATATCTGAGTCTCACTTGACACTTACATTCAATGTCGCCATCCAGATTGCATTCTTCTTCAGCTCTCTTTTTTCTTTGAGCTGCTGGTTCAAAATCCTTAGTTGCCTACATGTGAGTTAGGAAAAGAAAAAAATAATTCTTAAATGCGAATCTACACCTAATTGTAATTAAGAAAAAAGTTAAAAAACTTTCTCCCCTCTCACTTTTGACTCTATTTTTCATTTTGTCTTTGTCTATCCCAAAATAACGCTTTTGTGCTCTTGTGCATACACAGCAATGTTTACAACAAGTATCTGATGTATACTAACCAATCCTGACTGAAATACAAAGTGCCACATTCACCCAGTTGCAGTGAACAACTTCCAGTCAGTTGGACGTCATCAGTATTGATCTGATCCAAGTCAACAGAAAGTATTAGTTATGTGTCATTTGAACATCAGTGATGTTACTTGGTTATGTCATACCTACGAACAGTGATCTATTGCCTTGGTATACTGTTAATAACTAATTTGCATAGAATTGGTCTATTGGCAGACAAAATGCCACCTGGCCAGCAGGTTCATAACTAGGCAAAGTGTAGCAAACAATATTCAGCATACTCAGTTCTCTTGGTTTGGGTGAATGGTAACTGGATTTATCTTAAATGCTTTTCAGTTGTGCATGTGCTGAGTTTCATAGGCTGATTTTATACTAGAGCTGCCTCGCTGTTGCGCCGCCTTTTGCCCTGATACTATTGGTCAATTTCACACCTGAAGCCATTGGGCTGCATTTGACCCGCGGCTTCGTCTGATTTCCCCCGCAGTTTCGTGATCCTCAAAAAACAGGATCATGAAACTGCGGGAGAAATCGGGCAAAGTCGCGGGTCAAAATGCAGCCCTGCGGCTTTGGGTGTAATATTGACCAATAGTATCGGGGCAAACGGCAGTGCAACGTCGAGGCAGCTCTAGTGTATGTACACGGAAAAAATATTCAGCATTATTCAGATTTGGGGGCAGAATATATTCTGGTAATCTGAATATCCCCAAATACCAATATCAGTATTGTGTTGATATTCAGGAGATATTTGGGATTCCCAAATGTACTCGGCTCCATTATACTCTATGGGGTCACTAAGGTCAATGGCAAACCTCATAGAGTATATTCAGAGGCCCAGGGGTGGTGGTAAGGTAGAGGCTCCAAATTTGCAGTGTACCTATTGGAGCCTCTCCCTAAAAGAACCCCCAAGTTTGGAAAAGTTTGGACCAGGGTGTCCAATTCTGTGGGCACCCAAAGAGGGTGCCCCATCCTCCACTGTTTCCAATGGTGGGTGGAAAAACAGGCAGGCAAGCACAAAAAGCCCACCAGATTCTCCCAGAGAATCTCTGCAGCAGAAACTGACGTGTGGTGTGTGGAGGGGAGGTAGCATGGCCAGCAGCAGGACCACTGCAATGTGCCCACCATAACCAGTGCGACTTTGGCAGTGCCAAGCCAATAGGACCAAGAGATCAGATGGGAGAATCTGAACCTAAGAAACTCTGAAATAAGGTGGGACACTTCTGCAAGGAGGACAACAGAACCAGTGCAATCTACTAGTGTCCATTCCAGCAGCACAACCTAGTGCCAGCCAACCTACTAGTGCCCAGCAACAGCAGAAGCCAGTGCCAGGCCAGCTCTATAGGTCTGATGTCAAGCATGCAGGATCATAAATAGCAAGGGGGGGGTGCAGTGTTCCCTCTAAGCTGAGTGAGTGTGATCTAGCTCACAGTTCTTTAGCCTCCAGCTCACACATTTTCGTCTTAGCTCAGGAAGGATGGCTCCAGAGCAAACTGATATACGCAGCAGCCGAATTGCCGGCTCACAATTTTAATGCCAGTAGCTCACAATGTAGAATTTCTGCTCACAAGACTCCACAGCTTAGAGGGAGCATTAGTTGCAGGACGACAGCAGAGCCCACCGTGACCTGTTTGTGCCGAGCAGCAGAAGCCAGTGTCAATGTGGCAGTGCCCCAAACCCAACAGGACTAAGGTCAAATCTGAGAATCTCTGAAGTAAGGTCGGATATTTCTGCAGGCAGTACAGCACCACAGAACTGGTGTAAATCACTACTGCCCAGCAGCAGAACCCAGCACAACTTGCTAGTGCCCAGCAGCAGAAGCCAGGACCCTCAACAGGACAGTCTATCACAATCCGAGCAAGGGGGCCAGGGGTTACAGGGACAGCAGAATCAGTGCAAAGGTGCCCAGCAGCACAACCCAGTCCAATGCAGCAGCAACAAGTTCCAAGAATCATAGAAAATGTATAATTTCCCAAGGGAAGGCCTCAGAAAGTGAGAAGGAGAGGGCTGTGTTTGTCAGCCCTGATCCTCCTCTCTCCCAGCAACAGCACACCAAGCCAAGGATATCAGTTCCTCAGTGGAGGAGCCCCCCTTAGTCTAGGTGCTGCAGGTGCCCATCACGGGCTCTCCCTTTCCTACCTCCTCCCACCCCTGCAAAGAAGAATGTTTAGCTTAGCAAGTTAATGCATAGCGCTCCTTCGGTTTCTGCTGGTTTGTGTGTGGCCCTCGCCTATCTATCTCACCTCCCTCAAGAACTGGTTTTATGATGCTATTTTAATTTCAGCAGGCAATTTTGGTTTGGGGGGGTGGGGATGGCAGGCTGGTGTGGTCAGTGAACAGCACATCGCCCTGTGCTTGCTGCTCACTCGCCCACCCTGCCCAAGGGAAACACAGAGGGCACTGACTCACCAAAGGCCAAGAAGTTCTACCAGAGAGAACTCTTTCAATCTTGTACTACCAAAAACCCCAAACCAGAACCCAGCCAGAGGAAAAGAAACCAGCAAAGGCCTGAGCAAAGCAAAATAGGCCTCTATGGCCTGGCAGGCATCACCCCCACCACCTGAGCCACTCACTCACCAAAGGCAAAGAAGTTCTACCAGAAAAAACCCTCTCAACCCTGTAGCACTGCCAAAAACCCCAAACCAGTCCAGAACCTAACCAGAGGGGGGGAAACCAGCAAAGGTCTGAGCACAGCAGCAGACTCAGAGCCTCCCTGGCCAGGGCAGGCTTCATGCCCCTCCCCCCCCCCCCCCAAACACACAACCCACCCAGTCCCACACTGCCACCACCTAGCCCAAGGAAGAACAAACAGTGAAAAAGAAAAGCTTTTAAAAACTGTTGTCAAAAGCAAATGGTATCTTCAGGGCAGGCAAATGGACCTCCTCTCTCCAAGTTCCTCAGGCAGGCAGCTGTAGCCAGAGCCAGCCACACAATCTCCATGGACCTCCAAGTCTCCACTCCAACCAAACCTCGCAGTTCAACAGCAATGGAATCAGTCTAGCTCAGTCAGACCCTTCCTTTTATGCTCTCTGCCCAGGCACAGAAGCATTTCAAACAAGAACAAACTTATGTGATTGGCTAAGAGTGGTGTTTCCCCCTCACCTAGAATACTATTGGCCCAATTACCCCTGCTCCTTCCCCCCTTCCTCCTAGCTGGACTAGAACTTAGTCACACAAACGATCTGGAAAACTGTAATTAGAAAACCTGCAATACAAAGCCATGTAATGCATTGCTGTGATCAGCTCTAAGCTTCCCAGAGGCTTTTGCCATTAGTCCACTGCAGATATCTCCACCTTCCCTCTTATTGCCCTGGAAGGGCAGGAAAGACCCAGAAAGGGCAGAAAAAAGCAGGAAAAGGAAGGTAAGTGATCTCCTTTAAGATTTACTGTTGCTATTTGGGAGAGCTGAATATCTCCCAAATAGTATTCAAGAGCGCTATTCGGCTGCCAAATAAGCAACAGAATTGTATTTGGCTGAATGCACGCCCACGTACTACCAAATGCACATGCCTACTGCCAATCTGTATTGTGCTGTCTGAGAATCCATTTTATGTATCTGCTCAAGTGGCCTCCAGTCCATGAAAATTTATGCTTCAATAAATCTTCACATAACTTTTTTTGGAGTTATTCCTGCTACTGCTGAAACTCCTGTATACATCTCACTCATTTTAGATGCACATTTGATTAAAAAAATACAAAAATATATTTATTTATTAGATTCTTAATGAGCCAAATTATATGGAGTTTCCATTTTGCAGGTTGTCAAGGCTAAAATAAACGATTTAATCTACAATTGTTACATATTTAGTACTGAAAATCAGAGGATGGTAACCTTTACCATACGATGCAGGTTTCTTTGCTTCAAGTGGATGCTCACCCCTTCATACCTGTTCAAAACTGAGCCCATTATCATTAAAGGAGCAGCTTTTTTCTTTTCATGGTACTGACCTGCGCAACTGGGCATTTTCACTTCTGAGAGGCTGAAGAGTAAGTGCTATTTCAGCTTGTGCATTTGAACTGTCAACAGCTGCAGGCAAAAGAGATATACAGTCTTCCACTTCCCCTAGCAGCCTCAAGGTTTCTGAATTATCTACAAAAATTGAAAAGATATAACTGACAAGAGTACAGAAACCATGTTATTGTGGAAGATCAAGAATGGGCCTATTCATGCGACAGGAGGAGGTGGCAGAATACGGTTGCTGACTGGCCTGAAGAAAAATGTTCTGCTGCTTACTAGGATGTTCTTTACCAGGTATTATTTACCTCCATGCTATGAAAAAAATCATCTCTCCATTTCTACACATTAAGCCTCTATTGAAGGACAGGACAATTTTCTCCAAGCTTCTTGGTAACCCTAGCAACAGACTATCAATAAACTCATTAGCTGCGTAGATTTGAGCCCCAGCATGCCAAAAATGTAAATCTGGCACCTACACTCATTTACTTAGAACCAAACTTTGTTGAAATGAATTGGATTTAATTGGATCTAAGCCTACAGCAGCAAAAGAGGAAGACCTAACATGAGATTGATTGACTCAAAGAAGCCACAGGTCTCAGTTTGCAGGACCTGAGCAACACTGTTAACAATAGGATATTTTGGAGGACATTAATTCTTAGGGTCACCATAAGTGGGAAGTGAATGGACACAACTTCACATGTGTGCACACGCACAAGCCTACTTGCTTTTCATGTAGCCCAGGATGGACAGGACTTGCAAACTTCACAAGAGTACTAGAACAATAAAATATGTTCAGCCATGGGCTCTTCTTCATGTAATAAGATGTGATCAATATGTGTATTACAAGGACTGATCTTTTCAATCATTCATTTGATTAGCTTGGAGCAAGGTGGAAAATTCAATTGCCATGCAATTCTTTCTCATAATATACTTTGATACTGTTCATTACCTGCTTGCCATCCTCATCAAGATTTAAAGAGGTCTTAGATTCAACTTCTCCAGAACTATGGCTTGTTCCGGGACATAATCATGATACTCCTCAATGTTGTGTGTGTCTTTAGAAAATTTTGATAAAATTGCATGATAAACAATTTGCTGCTTTCCTATTCTACCTCTTATGCTGATCCTGTTACAGAGGTAGAATAGGAAAGCAGTGAATTGTGAATCATGGAATACCAAGAAATTTCAGAAGAAAGAACAGCAACAGTTAGGAAACACACACAAAAAAGGAAAGTTAATTTCATATTGCCATTTTTTTCTGTTTCGTTCTGTATTTTAAAAATAAAATTTAAAAGGAAACACATTCGGAATACAAATACTGGGCATATTTTATTTCCACAAGGATTTTGTAGACGGTCCCAGTGTATTATGCCCGCTATACTGTTATCCACAGACACGGTAACTTTGAGATTTCAGGCAACCATTGAAATATATAGCTCTGGCAGAAAAGAGACAAGCTATGCCGCCACACTTGTACACACTTCAGTCAACTCTACGGAATTACAACTGCATGAGAGCATGCAAAACTTTTGCCATTGCCCCACAGAACCCAACCCCAAATTTACCGTGGTCCGTGAGCAGGGCCTTCAGCTCCCTCAAAAAATACTTCACTGTTTTCATTTTTTCAGCTGTTTCTTGCAAGCTTCTTTGTTGAGAGTTTAGTGCTGCCTTGTCAAAGCTAGTCCGACAACTCGTATCTCTCACTGGTGCCATGTCAACTCCATCCACGCCCTCCTCTTTACTGGGAGTATCCTTGCTACATCCCTCAGCAGTTTCTTCTTGGGAATTCAAGGACTGAGCTTGTATTGGGTCAACAGCCTGGCTCTTTCCATTAGCCTTCCCACATTTGCTTTCTTTTTCACGTGCCTGCAGCAGAGCCAGATGTGCCTGAATGCATCTTATCAAGTCTGTCTCTTTTAGCTGTTGGTCCAGGCTTCCTCGATCTGACACAGCCGCTCCATTTTCAGGTGTTGCAAGGACTGTGGGCCTTGTGGGATTGCTCAGCGCAGTCTGAAGTACATGGGGCAGAGCAGAACATGTAGGAACAGGCTGCACTTTGGCAACAGAAGCGGAAGCATTGAAACCTGCTGGTGCAAGAATGGGTACCATTTGCGGTGCACACTGGCCGCAGTTGTCCATGGAAACACCCTATATCAAGAAGAAGAGATTGGATTTATACTCTGCCCTTCACTACCCAAAGGAGTCTCAGAGCGGCTTACAAACTCCTTTCCCTCCCCCTCCCCACAACAGACACCCTGTGAGGTAGGCGGGGCTGAGAGAACTCTGACAGAGACTGCTCTTTTTCAAGAACAGCTGTGCCAGAGCTTGTGACTGACCCAAGGTCACATCAGCAGGTATATGTGGAGGAGTGGGGAATCAAACCCGGTTCTCCCAGATTAGAGTCCGCGCACTTAATCACGACACCAAACTGGCTACATATCAAGCAAATACAAAAAGCTTTTAGCTTCTCTCAGTCCTAAACAGATTTAGTTGTGAGTAGGTTACAGTGAAAACAATCAGTGGGTCAGATCCAATGCCCTGTCATTGTACTCAACATAAGAACATAAGAGAAGCCAATGTTGAATCAGGCCAATGGCCCATCTAGTCCAACACTCTGTGTCACACAGCGGCCAGAATATACCAGGTGCCATCAGGAGGACCAGCAGTGGGGCCAGGACACTAGAAGCCCTCCCACTGTTGCCCCCCCCAGCCCCAAGAATAGAGTGCATCACCTGCCCCAGACTGAGAGTTCCTATCTATACCTTGTGGCTAATAGCCACTGATGGACTTCTGCTCCATATGTCTACCTAATACTCACAGACCTTAGTATCCCTTTGCAATCATCTTGTTCACTGAAACGTTATTACTGAGGGGCAGGTGAGCTTTGTAGTCAAAATATCATAGGGTAGTGGTGGCTTTAGTAACAAGAGAGAAACTGGCAAATCTTTGTTAACTGCTTCTTCCACCAGTAGAAGTTCAGCTGGGAGAAAAGGGAGTGGTTTCACTCTCCATCTCACTTCAGTCCATGCCCTCAAACCCCTGGTATTGTGACCATTAGGCTAATCCAACCCAGAGCATTGTATGTCAGGCAAAAGAGGTTGCAGGGAAAGAAGAGAACGATCTGCAGCTGGAAGCACCTTCTACAAGTGGTTCCTAGGATCCAACCCAATGATTTTCACTTCAACACACTTTAAATTAGTACAGCAGTTGGTACATTCCGTTCCTAAATTCTTAATTATTGCCTTAGAATCATGCTAGTTTGATAGCTGCCCAACACAAGAGGTCGTCCATATTATTAATTGAATTTTTCATGGTATTTCATAACGGGGCAGAGTGAATGTACCTGAAATAGTTTAAAAAGTATACTGCTCTGAAAAGAAATGGATTTTCCACTGAAACCCTCTTAACCCCTGCTTTGGTGGTTATAATAGTGACTATAATATACACCTGTTGTTCTTGTCCTTATAGCACAAAAGAAAATTCAAGAAGTGACTGCCTTCTATTTCCCAACAAGGGGAAAGTAGCAAAGTGTAATATGTACGTGCAGGTGAACTTGATGTTTCTCACAAACCAAGCTGGCAAAAAATTGTTTTGTAACTGTGCTCTTCAACAGGAATGAGGGAAGATCTAGGGGCACTGGGTGAGAAGCAAAATCCATACTAATGATGACTAACAGCATCCTGGAAACATTGCAAGACTGACCCAGCAGAAGATGACAAAAGATAAAATGGGTGTAAAAATGACTGGAATTGGTAGGTGGAAGAACAAATTTGGGAACCAAAAAGTTTCACTCCAGTCTCTCCTGGACTTGAGCTCAGTACTACCTCAAGATCTTAAAGAAGGGCTGGCATCATTTACTTTCCTGCACCATCACCACTATGACAACGTTTTTAGAAACTGGATTAGTACAGAGAAGTAGGACTTATTCAACTTGTTACCATACCATGCAGGAACTGAAAATGGAAAGCTCATCTGTGACTACCAATCTATACCTCCACCAGTGCCCCTTAAATTGTATTGGAACACAGATATCCAAAGCACATATTTAAAGCTGTGTTCAGGAAGAACTCAAGCAAGTCAAATTTTTACTACCAACAGCACATGAGAACAAAACATGGTGGTTCTAATTTAACTGCTTACTTAAGGCTTATGTAGGTTACTTACCGACTGCACAACTGACGGATTAGCTGTATGCTGTGGGGAAAGAGCTGGCGTGGAAGTAGGTAAACGGCAATTGAATGCTGCAACAGGCTGACATCCTGCCACCCGTAAAGGACAAAGAGCAAATGTTAATACTAAGGTCAACTTTAGCAAACAACAAAAGAACTAATAACTATTCAGTTGAAGCAAGACATTCTCACCAATTTCAGGAATAGTACAAAGTGGTACTTCTGGAATACCAGGGGATATTTGTGGAGGTTGGATATTTAGCAGAGACATCTGAGTTTGCACATGCTCACACAACTTCTGGTGGGTTACAGGAGAGCATTGGGTGAAAGGTGCTGGAACTGGCTGGACAAGGGGATGTTCTGTGCTTACAAGTGCTTTTTCAACAACAGTTTTTGTAACTGGGGCTGGTTTCCTATTTGATACAGGCACTGTGAAAAACAAAATGAGGATCGTTTCAGTTTCCTTCAACTCTAATGAAACCAGGTGCAATGCTAACCTTGTGGAATCTTGCTTTGAAATCTGGAATCTCATTTATGATAATCGATAGTACTGTGTAAAGTCAGTAAGCTATATTCTTAAGCAGTCTCAAAAGCTTTATCCTGTAATTTTATAGAGAATACTATTGAGCCCTACAAAGATATACTACAGTCGTTTGACAGAACTATCAAAACCTACACAGGGTCCGAGATCATCAAAACCTAGTTTAGTCACACAAATTCCTACCTGCTCTTTTCTTATCCTTTCTCCCCCCTTCAAATTTTTCTCTCCCCCTCGCTGCTTGCCTCCATTAGCTTTCTTACCTTCCCCCAAAATGTACTGCCAGCTTTCTGACAGCCATTCTGTATTGCTTTGGGCATCCAAAATTCAACCCAAAGATTTAACCCCCCCCCGCATTATCTGCATATGTACAGATAACACTGTTACAGTGTGTGTGTGTTTGGGGGGGGGTAACATTTCAGGCCATAGCCCTGGGTGAGCCGGCTTTGTTGGGAGGGCGGGGTAAAAATCTAATGAAATAAATAAATAAATTTGTGATTTTTTTTATCTGCATAGGACCATTAGTAGGTAATATTCACAACAGGTAATATTCACAGTCAATGGCTGAACACACATAGCCTAGGATGGAAATCCAATCTACTAATACACGTGGTATCTGCTAAGCATTGGCAGTTAAGTAATATTTTTGCAAACAAAGCTAGAGCTTTAAAAATTAAAAGCAAAATTAATAGGATTTTGTTGGGAATCTTACATAGCTCAAAGCTAGACATTTCTTGAGAAAGAGTGTTACAGAGTTACAGAGTGTTACAAAAGCCAACCACTTACCAATTTCTTTATGTACATGTGTCGAAAGAGTAGGGTTTTTTGCACCCCTTTTCTTTGAACCATTCACTTTATTGAGTAGGGGTCTGGAAGTCGTCTTGACATTGCTTGCTTTTCGTGGCTTTTGACGAACAGTTTCTATGCCTAGAATCATTTGAAACAAATGCCACTTACCAACAAAATGTATCATCCGCAAAATGATAACTGAAGTAACCAAAAGGATGCTTACGTTCAGACTCATTTTGTAAGATATCCTTGAGCAATGCTGCACAGCGATCAAGGCCATTATGAATACTTGCAACCTGGTCAGAAATAGATCCCAATAAATAGGTGGACAGTTTTCTTTACCAGAAAATAGATCTTAATTCAGTTGTATCCTGTACATTTCCAGATTATGCGCAGTCTCATGGGAATAAAAAGAGTTTTCTCCTAAGTAAGCTCAATATTATAGCATTGGAAAAAGTGCAGAGAAGGGCAACTAGAATGATAAAAGGGTTGGAACACCTTCCCTATGAAGAAAGGTTAAAATGCTTGGGGCTCTTTAGCTTGGAGAAACGACGGCTGAGAGGTGACATGATCGAGGTTTATAAGATTATGAATGGGATTGAGCAGGTTGAGAAAGAAGTACTTTTCTCCCTTTCTCACAATACAAGAACTCGTGGGCACTCTATGAAATTGCTGAGCAGTCGGGTTAGAACAGATAAAAGGAAATATTTCTTCACCCAAAGAGTGATTAACATATGGAATTCACTGCCACAGGAGGTCGTGGCAGCTGCAAGCATGGACAGTTTCAAGAGGAAATTAGATAAACATATGGAGCAGAAGTCCACCAGTGGCTATTAGCCACAGGGTATAGATGGGAACTCTCAGTCTGGGGCAGGTGATGCACTCTATTCTTGGTGCTGGAGGGGGCAGCAGTGGGAGGGCTTCTGGTGCCCTGGCCCCACTGCTGGACCTCCTGATGGCACCTGGTATATTTTGGCCGCTGTGTGACAGAGTGTTGGACTAGATGGGCCATTGGCCTGATTCAACATTGGCTTCTCTTATGTTCTTATGTTCTCTACTTTACTATTATGCCAGTGAAGCAATTTTATGTATGCTGAACATGCAAAAGTTATTCCACAAACAGAATCCAAGCTTTTATAGAACTCAAGTCATTTTGCTAGGATGAAGCTGAAGGCAAGGTAGAGCACAGATTTGTTGCACAGATTTTAGAAGTGTCAACAAACATAACGTTTGGTAGTCACACAGTACAGCTGGAGGTCAGGTGGGGGATTTGGGCAAGGCAGAAACTCTAACCTAAGAACTATTGCAGGTCGTGGCCAAACCATCTCTGGTTTCACCTCTCTTGCTGACTTCTTTGCATATTCAGATTTAGCACAGAATCCATTCAGGCTAGACAAAAAACCAAAGCAGAGATCTTAAGCATCTCATATAGTAGGGGCTGTATACAGTGGACGACTAGAAGAGTACCGGATAACATGACATGGTTTGTATGCTAGTAATTAGAGTTTCTGAAATTGCTTTCTGTCATCATCAAGACATGACCAAAGAAAAAAGAAAAAAACCAACCACAGAAACCACTGAAGCCATGCCATTGTTACTTGCTATGGTGTTTTTTGGGGCAGCAAATTACTAGTGACTTTGTGATGGAGCTATGGTGGCTCAAGTGGTTAAGACGCTGAACTGCAGGCTGTGGAAGATCAGTAGTTCAGCAGTTCGAGACCCAATAGTGCCACATGACGGAGTGAGCTCCTGTCTCTAGTTCCAGCTCCTGCCAACTTAGCAGTTCGAAAGCAAGAAATTTCAAGTAGATAAATAGGTACCACTTTGGCGGGAAGGTAACAGCGTTCTATGCGCCTTGGTGTTTAGTCATGCCACCCACATGACCATGGAAACGTCTTCGGACAGTGCTGGCTCTTCGGCTTTGAAACAGAGATGAGCACCGCAACCCCAGAGTTGGATTCGACTGGCTTTCGAGCAAGGGAACCTTTACCTTTACCTTGTGATGGTTAACGATCTTTACCCAGAGACTGATAGGACAAATTGGGATCTATTCCCATGAGGTCATGGTGACATGGCTGCAAGGACTTGTGGTGTGTGTAGAACCATTCTGGTGGCTTTCAGTCATTCCAGGTAAGGAGATTCTAAAGGTGACAATGGAGGCTGTTCATCATTTCTCTCCAGACCCTTCTCTTGGCATTTTGTGCCTCCTTTTGTCTAACTAACATCTGACAACCATACGAAGGTACAGCATTACATTTCACGCAGAATATGTATGATGCCTCTTCTTTCCAACCCCTGCAAATCTGCTAAGGTCTAATTCCTCACTAGAGTCTAGTCATTGTTGGTCTTTTAATTATTTAATCTCAAAAGGCTAGTTCACAAGAGTCAGCAGAGGGCAAGTATGTCTAAAAATACAAAGTGCAAATGTGAAATGCAAATATGTTGGCAAGCATATCCCCTATAAATACACTCCTGTTAGGTGCCATGTCACCCTGAACATCCTAAAAGAAAAGTGCAATAAAAGCGCAATAATAAGTGTTTGCATTCATTTGTACTGTACTCATTTGAATCTGGATATTTTAAATGCTTAAATTATATTGGGTTGGATCCTCACATTCTGGTCAGTTAAATAATGGAGCCCCCCCTCCATGGAAGAGGCTTCTTGCACTGGAGGAAGAGAATCCATACACAGCAGAGCAAACTGGCAGGATCCAACCCAGTGTTATATACCGAGTCCCTGGAGAATGGATGGTGCAGACGCTAACACATAAGAAATGAACAAAGTAGAAGTAATACAGCACTTATCCACCTTCTCCAGGCTGCCGTCACAGTGAGATACAAACATCTGAAAGCATCCAGGAATAATATTCACTGAATCACAAATTTATTCACAATTTGTATTTTAAAAGGTCAGTTCAATGCAATGGTGAATGCATGAGCAATTTAAGATTTTATGGAAATCTTATTTACCTGGTCTTCAGAGTCTGTGGAACAGAGAGAGTAGCCAGATTCTACATCAGAATGTGCTGCTTTTCTTACAGCTAACCTGAACACAGAAATGTTATTTTAACTCTCTTCATTATGCATACACAGAAAAACTTATTTGTATGCCTTAATACACAGTGGCAGAAATTTCAAAAGCAGGTACGCCAGACTAAGTCCTTTGACGGCACTGAGAATTACACTTGAAAAAGCACTGGACTATGCTTCATACAAACAACAAACTTATTTCCCCAAATTATCTTAAAACAAAACTTGATCTAACTGACAACTGTTGCTATGACACTTGTTCATTAGCATGTCTGAGAATGCTCACCCTCCCAGGGCCATCCCCATTATTATTGGAGAGGAATCTGGAGAATCTAGCAGTTGAACCCACTAAGGGTGCAACCTATCATAAGGACAATGTTAACAATAAGCAGCTCACAGCTTGCACTAACATAAAAGTAATCATGAAGAAATACTTACTGTCTTTTATTGCATGTTATTTTAGTTGTTCCTGTCAACCTTCCAGAAGACAGCACCTGTTGATTGCACAGATTTGTGTCAGTTTTACAGCTGAACTGTAAAAGAGCAAACAACTCTTTCTTACCAGGAAAGAGACAGATTTATTTTGAAAATATACTGCCTTGTACATGAAAAACCTACGGCATGTGGACATGTGGTTTCTAACCATTACTTTGAAAGGCCTAGTTAAGACTGCCCCCAAACATCAATCTATTTCGACAGCAACAAAGCATGACCACACTCCTCTGGAACAATATAACAGGCCTTCAGACCGAGAGGTATGCATTAGGAGCACCTAATCCAGGGTGAATTGATTAAAATCAGTTATTTAAACCTTTCTTTAAAAAAAAAAAAAAAGCTTTCGTTGACTCAAACCAGTTCACCAGTTTGAAATCCATTTTACTTCCTGAACAAATCATGCCAACAAACTCGGCTGCCACGATTAAAACATACTAGTAGGCTGAATTCTGTGCAGCACCAGCATAAAAAGGCTGGCAGAAGCAGAATCCCACCCCCACAGTGAAGTCCTCTGTGAGCCTCAAAAACGTGATGCTAAGAGCTGGGAGACCTGTATGGGTGACAGCCACACCACATGGCTGGATGCATTGGAAGGGACAGGGAGTGAAATTCCTCCTCTCTGCCTCTTCTCTCAACACCCCCTAAGAAGCAATGCTGACAGAAAAGGCAGGAAGGCCAATTTTATCTACTTTTCCTCCTCAGTGTAGCCTCCCATGCCAAATGCCTTTTTACTCACATGGGTCCCAAAACCCGAGAGTTGCCTTTAAAAAACTTCATAATTAAGTCTTTTTATCCAGCTGCCTCCTTGTTTCATTGGCCAGGATACCATGAGTCACTTTAAATAGTTACGATGACTGAGCTGCTAGAGCCTTTACGTGTCTAATGTGCTTTTTTGTTTTTCCCACATGCTGCCAACAAACTATGTAATTTTATGCACCTTTTTTATATTGGCAGTGTTGTGTTTTGAGAAGACATTTAAAAAAATGTATTAAAATGAATAAATAAAAGTTTACACAGGCAGCTGCTGGGGGCAGAGAATCCACCTTACTGGTTTGCAGCTGGATTATTTACTTGCTTAAAAATACCGATTCCTCATCGTATGTACTATAAAAGGATGAAGAACAAGATCACTTCCTTGAAGGCTAAGGCTGCAATTCTATGCCAATGCAAATAAACAAGCAGGCTGCAAGTTGTCAGTTCTTTCCGTAAACAAGAACTGTACTTTCTGGGCAAAATAGGAAAGTCTTGTGGCATCTTAAAGATTAAGGGAAACAGGGCTGCATAAGCTTTCATGGACGAGAACCTACCTCATAAGATGGAAAATGTACATCCATACATATTACAAAAATGTGCGTGCACACGCAGAAAAACAAAATGCCATGCCATGAAAGAACTATATCACAGCCTGCATTGCACAATCTTTTGTCTCTATGTTCTCCCACCCTCTATCCATGTATGCAGTTACTACCAGTGAGTTTTCCAGAAAAATTGTCCAGCAATCAAAACAGAGCATGGTCAGGTTTAACACATGCATTCTGGCTTCCATTTAATTTTTTTTAAAAATGAAGTTACCCCCATGTTAATTTTACGCCCTCCAATGAAATGAGCATTTGAACTGAAACATGGGATTAGCAAAAAAATAAATTGTGTTATTGGAACATGGCTAATAAAAACTTGAAGACAATATATTGTGTGCTTCCCTTATACTGTATAAAGTTAGGGACCCCCTGTAAAGATTCCTTGTTTTGGTGTGTGTGTGTCTTTAAATGTTGTTTGACTGCAGTACTGTAAGGAAGGCGATAGGGGGAGATGAGTGTGCTGTGCAGTTGGCTGATGACTGAGAGTGTGGGAGGAGATGTTCTGAGAGGAATCTTGGTGTGTGTTTTTTTATGACAGAGTTCAGTGTGTGTATGTCTTTGGAGAGTGAAGTGTGGAAAGCTTTAAAGAGAGTCTGTGGAACTCTAAAAGTATTGTGAAAGAGTCTATAAGGAAAAGAAACAAGCTGTGTCTAAACTGTGTGATTAGACCAATGTTTTATCTTGTGTGTGGAAACAAAGAATTTAGCTGGTTTAGCTACATATATGAGAAAGATAGAGAATCCTGTCAGAGTAGAATCTTGGTGTCTGAGAGACTGGTGTGACACCAAGCTTGCTAGTTATATTTTACAAGTTCCTTTTCCCAGAAACCTATTTTGTTCTTATTTCAATAAATCCATTTTTATTTAAATATCCCAGAATTCAGTACAGTACTTCCTCAGGGCCACATAGTCCTCTGAAGTGCTCAGACCCTGGGTTACACTATCAAAGGAGAGAGATTTGGAATTTATAATTCCTGGTGACAGCAGAAACTACCAAGTTTATATACACAAGGTGTGAATTAAAGATAAAACCGTTTCCACTAAAAGCAAGCACGTCACAGAGTAACAATTTAAAGGAAAAACAGTCCCCCCCAATAGCAAGGATGCCACCCCCCCCCAAGAAAATGAAGACTGATAACATGCTAGTTATCCAAAGACCTGTGAATGATACACTGGGGACAAAGTTGTCCACTCGTACATTGCAATAGAATTGCACTCTCATCCACAGAAGCCACTCAGCCACCTCAGTTTCATCATCACTCTCCTTAGTGCCACGTGCACCACTTCTCAGTTCTATAGCAGACTAGTGATTATAATTTCATTTCTTCAACTTATGCCCTGCCCTATCCCACAAGTGGGCTCATGCCCTTTTTGGCTTTGATTTTACCTCTGCAGCCACAGGGAATCAGATGAAATCAATACTTGAACTTTTTATTTGGATTATTAGATTTAACTGTGGTTTTATTCCCCCCTCCCCCAGTTCACAAATCAGTAAAACGTACACAGACACTCTCACACAATTCAGAGGGATAATCACCACTTAGCTTGCCTAATCCTGCATTAACAATAGAGAACAACAGATCTTTGGAATTTTTTTGTGTGGCAAATCTGTGTGCCACATCTCTGAACTCAGCCAGTCAAGAATCACTTCATACATCTGATAGAGCAAGCTCCAGTTCATGAAAGATTATGCTACAAATAAGCTTGTTAGGTTTCAAGGTGCCACTAGACTCCTTTTTATATCTGCTGCAACAGACTAACATGGCTCATTCGTCTGCCTAAAAACAATGTTTCTCCATGAGACGTAAAGTAAGTTTTCATGCTATTTGTTCAGCAGAGTTCCATTCGTAACTTGAAAACACTGCAGAGCATAAAATGCTCATACAACAAGAGTGACCATATGGATTCCAAGGATGATCCTGATGAGACACTCAATGCTGCTGCCTGGATTCTGGCACCTGGGATAATTGGCTAGCCCAGAGACCTAACAGGAAGCCCATGATGGTAAATAAAATGCATTTACTATTGTATCAAGTACAACAAATATAAAGCCTAATTTCAGAGGTCATACATCTCTCCACTTGGTTCTCTTTTGCATAGAAAGGCAACTTTAATGCAACATGTTTCATATATGGTCTTGATTCAGTTTCAGGACATTACAGGGGAGGGGGGGAGAGATGCCCTCCCCCCCAAGGAACCTTCCTTTTTGACATCGCCAGCAGTCTCTCCTTCCCTTACAGCTTCCCCCATCCCACCCCGCACTGCATTTCTTCTAACCCCCCATTCAGGACCAGCTTTCACCTGGTGGATGGACTCCTTTGAGCACCATTTGGGGTTGCTATGGTAATCTAAAATGCTCCTAAACTCTGGCTTGTTCAGAGTGACACCGACTGTAAGGTGTGCTGGGGGGATTTGTAAACTCCAGGCAGGATTTTTATTCACTGCCAAAATATCATGTGTAACTCAACAGGTCTACAACATGCTCTTTCAGCTATTTATTTATTCAAACAGAGCAACCCAGAATCTCAGCATGAAAGTGGAAAAGTTTGGTTATTCGTTACACTTAAGTTGGAGAAAAGCTTCTTAGAGGATGGTTGGATCCACATCAATATTTAACATGGGCAAAAAGGCAGTTTTAACATGTCCAGCACAGCAATGTCATCTATGCCATACCACCTTACCCTTTTGAAAATGAGTGTCTGTGCCCACAGGCAAAGAGAACATGAGCAGAGTTCGAGTATCAATGATACTAAATAAATGTCAGTAGCGATCCCCACTTATCCATGGAAGCTTGCTGGGTAAGTTTGAGACAAATCATACACAGTCTATAACACTCAGGGTTTTCCTGAGGATACAGTGGAGGAAAGGAGAATGAAACAAGCTGGTCTGGGTGTCTGCTCCCCACTAGGGAGGAAAGTGACGTCTAAGTAGATATATGTTTTGGATGAAGAGAAAAGGAATGCCCAATGGGATCAGCAGAAAGCTAGATTTCCCCTTTTCATAAAATTGGAGAAGACCCTTCCCCGTCTTCTTTAAACTTTCATTTGCTGTTAACTTGCTGTGCTGCACGAACACTGGTTACAAAAGTTCATTTGCAGTAATATTAAACGGCAAGGCATGGGGAGCAATGCTCGCTCTAAGTCTCGTGAGCAAAAACCCTACTTTGTGAGCTACTGGCATTGAAGCTGTGAGCGCGCAATTTGGCTGCTGCATCAATTAGTTTGCTCTGTCCTTCCCGAGCTAGGACAAAAATGTGTGAGCCGTGGGCTAAAAAACTGTGAGCTAGCTCCCACTCACTCAGCTTAGAGGGAACACTGGTGGGGAGTATAAAGCCTCCATAACGGTCTTTTTAAAACTATAGGTTTACTAATCTCCAGGTAATTCTTCCCCAATTACAACTGACTTCCAGACTACAGAGACTGGTTCCCGTGCAATTCCACAAAGCGGACTCCATGGCACCCCTCCCCAGCCCCAAGGATTTCCCAGGCTACAGCTGGCAACCCTACAAACTGATCTTATTTCCCTGAGTTATTGTCACTTCTTTTTAAAAGAAAATCACGCCAGATACCCAGATTTCCGCAGTCCTTGCGGGTATCTCAAATGTGCATTTTACCTTATGGCGTCTTAGGGAGGCCGTCTTCGCCATCATCGCCCGGCAGAAGACGCGCCGGAGACCAACAGCGGCGCCTCCCCCCATCCAGAGCGAAGCGCCCAAACGGCTGTGCAAAAAGGTCTAACCCAGACCCCGCCCACCTACTGGTTTTGTTGCGAGGCGCCGGCGCCAACCTGAGCGGGAACAGCATCGACGGGAAGGAAATCGAGTTCAGGGAGGCTCCTATTGGTGGAAAGCGTTCCGAAGGTCAACCAATAGCGACAGTGGAGAGCCCGCGTTGTTAGTTATTCGTTTCCACCGGGCGGGGACGTGTGGTTGCAGTTAAGGGGGAGTCTAGTGCGGGTGTTTATGCACCGCGGGCGGAGTGAGTGTCTGCAATTTGTAATCGCGCGCTGTCAAAATAAGCCCTTCCAGAAACCGAAGCCGCTTCTTGCCCTGGCCTCTGACAGAAACCCCCCCCCCAAGTTTTGCACGCTGACAGTTGAATTGTTAATAGGAATTTTCACAGGTGAGGCTGTTACTTTTGGACCACGAGAGCTTATATCACAGTGAATTAGTTGGCTTTTAAAGGTATTATTATTTTGCTGACAAGTCACAGCTGATTTATTTTTTTCAAACCACATTTTTTTAAATTAATTTTCAAGTTTAAATTGAACAATAACGATACAACAACAACAACATAAGAACGTAAGAGAAGCCAATGTTGGATCAGGCCAATGGCCCATCCAGTCCAACACTCTTGTCACACAGTGGCCAAAATATACCAGGTGTCATCAGGAGGTCCAGCGGTGGGGCCAGGACACTAGAAGCACTCCCACTGTTGACCCCCCCCAAGCATCAAGAATACTGAGCATCACTTGCACCAGAGTCCCTATCTGTACCTTGTGGCTAATAACCACTGATGGACCTCTGCTCCATATGTTTATCTAATTCCCTCTCGAAGCCATCCATGTCTGTAGCTGCCATCACCTCCTGTGGCAGTGAATTCCATGTGTTAATCACTCTCTGGGTGAAGAAGTACTTCCTTTTTATCCATTCTAACCTGACCGCTCAGCAATTTCATTGAGTGCCCACGAGTTCTTGTACTGTGAGAAAGGGAGAAAAGTACCTCTTTCTCTACCTGCTCTATCCCATGCATAATCTTATAAACCTTGATCATGTCACCCCTCAGCCGCTGTTTCTCCAAGCTAAAGAGCCCTAAGCGCTTTAACCTTTCTTCATAGGGAAAGTGTTCCAACCCTTTTATCATTCTAGTTGCCCTTTTCTGCACTTTTCCCAAAGCTATAATATCCTTTTTAAGGTGTGGTGACCAGAACTGTACACAGTATTCCAAATGAGGTTGCACCATTGATTTATATAGGGGCATTATGATATTGGCTGATCCGTTTTCAATACCTTTCCTAATAATCCCCAGCATAGCATAGCATTGGTCTTTTTTATTGCAGTCACACACTGTCTCACATAATGAGTGAAAAATAAATAAACAAAAACCAAAATACGATTATCAAATACATGAAACAGAATACCAGTTTACAGTAATACAAAAAACCAGTAAAAGTTACATTAAGTGTATTATATCGTAATATTTACGTGGAACGTGTAAAGTTGAGGTATTATCTCTATTAAAATCATATTCAAGAAAAGGGAACCATTTGAGTTGGAAATCACTATGAACAGAAAAGCTGTGGAAAGAAGAAACCTTGTCTAAGATCTTATCCATGGAATAAAGTTCCCAGAGTTTAGCATACCAATGCGAAAGAGTCAAGTTGTTTCTACTCTTCCAGGTAGTTGCAATGATTGTCTTCACTGCAGTCAAAAGTATTGAGATGAGTTCTCTCGTTATTTTAGGGATTTTGGAATTGTTCCAAAAATCAAGCAAGTATACCTCTGGTGAAAGAGGAATATGATACCCAGTAATGCTTCTGATCGCTTTTGAAATTTTTATCCAAAATTTCTTGACCACAGGACAATACCCACCAGCAATGGATAACGGAACCATAACCCCCACAGAACCTCCAACAAAGTGGTGAGTAGGTTTTTGTAATATTATGTAGCCTGGTTGGTGTAAGGTACCATCGTGTAAGTATTTTGTAACTTTGCAATTGTATGTTCAAAGATTTGGAGGTGATGAATGGAGATGACCATAGTTTTTGCCAGTCATTGTCACTAAAAGTAAAAGCACAATCTGAGTGCCACAGAGTTTGATAGCTAAGGATCTGATTTATGGCGACCCCGTGGGGTTTTCAAAGCAAGAGACGTTCAGCAGTGATTTGCCATTGCCTGCCTCCGCGACCCTGATATTCCTTGGTAGTCTCCCATTGAAATACTGACCTGGCCTGATAAGATTGGGCTGGCCCCCAGGACTTACCTGGAATTTGTAAACATAGCTTCTAGCAACAGAAAAGGGAGGTGTGTTATAGTTATGGTTGCCAGGTCCTCCCCAGCCATCAGCGGGGAAGGGGGTTGCGTTGCCAGATCCAGGCTGGGAAACTCCTGGAGATTTGGGTCTAGAGTCTGGGGAGGGCAGGGAGCTCTGTACGGTACAACAAGATAGAGCCCACCCTCCAAAACATCCATTTTCTCCAGGGGAAGTGATCTATGTAGTCTGGAGATGAACTATAATTCCGGGGGATCCCCAGGTCCCACCTGGAGGCTGGCATCCCTAGGTATAGTGACAGTATGCTCTTCCTTGAATGCAATTTAGTACAAAGCTACATTGCTAAGATATTTTAGGCATAATAATAACAGGTCCAACCTATAAATGTAAAACCATTTACTATAGCTCAGTGGTCTGCTACAAAGACAAGAGTAACATTTCTTTTTCTCCAGTAGGGTAGTTGCTAAACCAAAAACTGGTTTCAGGAGGATGGGGGCTTGATGGTTGGGCAGTGTTGCTTCTATTCATACTAACACCTTTATAGGACAATGGCTGAGGCATCCAGGGTCATTGTCTTCGATAGTCTGGTGATGGCTCGGGGTGATGGGCAAGTCAGCCAGCTAATCACTTCATGGAAGCAGTTCTTTTGTTATGCTGGAGAGCCTACGTGCAGCATCTGGTGAAGGTGGGGAGGGAAGGTGCCTGTGTGCTAGAGGAGATGTCTGCTCATGGAGTTTCTGTTCAGATTCTCAGGTCTCCTTGGCATGGCATGGCATTTCTCTATAGCAAATGGCTTACTGGCTTCTGTGTGCTTTTCGTGGCTAGGGTGCTTGGCTCATCTCTGCTGTGTTGCAGGTGAGGAGTGGTAGGTAACCCACGAATCCACTCTTGGTCTGGCACATCATCTCAGGAAGAGGCTTCCCTCAGCTGGGCATGTGTTTATAGTCCAGGTAGTTGGCATCACAGCTTGATCA
Organism: Gekko gecko; assembly: GCA_029375565.1. Classification (NCBI taxonomy): domain Eukaryota; kingdom Metazoa; phylum Chordata; class Lepidosauria; order Squamata; family Gekkonidae; genus Gekko; species Gekko gecko. The sequence goes on along the minus strand of JAPDNY010000003.1, from coordinate 69,171,165 downwards.
CTATACAGTCCATTTCCCTTGGCACACTTATTGCATAGTCCATTTATTAATTGAACTTGATAAGTTCATAAGAGCTTTGGAAGCTCCTTGCAGGGCAACACTAGGCTATGCCCCTCCCTGCTGCACCCCCTGGGACACCTGGGACAACTGCACCCCCTGGGACACCTGATTGGTCCATGTCATCTTTTGTTTTCACCTGGGGCAAGCCCCTCAAGACCTCCCATTGGTCAGCATTGTTTTCTAATGTCTATATCCCTCCACGCACGTGGCCTCAGAGGGTGTGCCTCTACCCTGATGCCAATTGGCAGTCCACCCCCAAACTTTTGTTTGGGCCACAATCCCTTCTTCATGGCTCTCTGCACATCTGGACAGGTTGTATTGCCCCATAACTGACCCCTCTATTCACTGTCATCACCTCTGCTCTCTCAGTTCTGAATTGCTTGCTCTTTTTGAATGCTTAGTGTGCTTGTAAATTAGCAAAATTCGTCAATAAAACCTATTTAATTTACTCTTCAAATTTGGAGTCTTCCTACTGTGCTGGACCTTGGTATACGATTGGTGTACAGTCCCTGTACCCCTCTGGTCTGCCCTGCCATGTAGCTAATTTCCCCAAACAATGAGGCAGAATATTGGTGGTAACACGTGACAGTGCCATGAAGCAATGGATTCATGTATTTTGTGGTGCAGTCTGTGGCCATAGTTGTGATAAGTGATTGGATGGTGAGTTCTGCATGACCTGATTTTAAAATCATGAGGATATGTGCCTTGGGCCCACGTTTTTCTTCCATGGTGGCTCCACAAAGTTGTGGATCTATGATTTCTGTGGTGCAATCTGTGGCCACAGATGTGATGAGTGATTTGATGATGAGTTAGGGTAATCCCACATAAAAATTGTATGAATTCATGAGGATCCATGCTTTTAATAAATATTTTTGCACCACGACCGTGCCACAAAGTGGTGGGTCTATGATTTTTGTGGTACAATCTGTGGCCATAAGTATGATAAGTCATTTGGTGGTCAGTTTGGGGAGACCTAATGTAAAAATCTTGAAGATCTATGAGGATCTGTGCTCTGGAACCATGTTTTTGTGCTGTGGCAGTGCCACAAGGCAGTGGATCCATGATTTTCCTGGTGTAATCCGTGGCTATAGACATATGTGATTTTATGCTGAGTTTGGGCTGACCCAACAAAAAAATCATAAGGATCCATACTTTGGAACTATGTTCCGACACCATGGTGGTGCCACAAAGAGTTGATGCATGATCTTTGTGGTACTGCTTATAGATTAACAGAGCAATCCTGAGCCTGCATTGCAGGGAGGGCAGGGTATAAATGTGATAAATAAATAAATAATAAATTTACCCCTACGTCAGGGTAAGTCCAGTTACATCAGTGTAACCGGCACTTACGACAGTGCATGGCCACTGCAGCGCCCTGTTGCTCACGGGTGCTGGGTGGCAGCCAGCTGTCAACACAACTGAGGTGCAAGCTTCTGTGCCGGCATGGTTGTGGGCAGTGTTGGGGATGCGGCCTGAGTTAGTCAGCTCCCTGAGCACTTTCAGCCTAGGAACACCCCCTGGCAGAAGTGGAAAGTTACGGCAACAAAAAACATGGCGTAGTCCATAGGCGCCGATGAATTGCAAAAATAAAGTCTTCTCCCACTGCTGTATCCCTGCCCATTAGCCTTCGTGCCCAGCCAGTCTTTCCAAGTTCCACCTGGGATGCTGTCCCACTTAGGCTCATACCATGCCAGGTGCCCTCAGTCCCCAGAGTGGAAGTGGACAGACTATTCACCCCTTGCCATGGATTCCAGTGCGTTAAAGTATGTGTTCTGGCCCACTTTGTCTCTGCTGCTTGGTTTCTGCTACATGGCCAGACCCTCCCCCCCGCCCCACGCCTTCCCCACCCCATCTGCCACTCCCCCTGTGGGCTTCCTGAGGGAATGTCTGAGAGACAGGGCTTGCTTACCTCACAGGCTTCTGTGTGAAGGGGGAGGGGCTAGAGGGTGGTCTGGATGAATGAGCTGCCTCATCACATTGGCTGCAGCATGAGGCTGGACTGGGTGTGTGTGTCCCAGATTCCATTCCCCACTTGTTACAGGTTATCTAGGCGGGTGGCCTTGGGCCAGATGCCAGATGCACACTCTCAGCCTGACCAACCTCATGGGGTTGTTGTGAGCATGGAGTGGAGAAGAGGGGAATGAGGGTGGGGAGGTCGCTAATGGAGTGAGCGCATGGATGAGGCTCCTAACTGTGTGTCTGCTCCAAGATGGGGTTCCTCTGGCACCCAAGGGGGGCATCTGTGCAAGGGGCATGGGGGGAGGGGCACTGGGTCATGGGGGGTTCCTCAAAGTATTCATGGGGGGGCTTGCTCATGGAACATACTGGCATGCAGGGCAAACAAATGACAGTGACTACGCATCTGTTATTGGCAGGGGTCTCTGTCAGGGGGTGGGGGGAAGAATGGAGGTCTCCTGAGCTGCCCTTCCCCACCTACAACTGTCACGTGCAATGACATCTAGCCACCCCCATTGACCTGAAGTGCCACCCCTGCCTCAACAATACGCCGCAAGGCCACGCTGCAGCAGAATTGCTGTATGGCCTCACGAGCAGCCAGCTACTCTTTCCCCGCCCCTCCACAGCAGCGTAACTTGGCCCTTAGGAAGCCAACTAGTGGCGGCAGGGTCACACGGTGGGTGACCGCTGCAATGCAGGCACAGCTCGGGATTGTTCTGCCCAACGTGGTCTACAGTATGATGGTGTTTTTATTTTGTTTTGATGTTAAAAATGAATTCATGAGGATCCGTTTAAAATTATCTAGATCTGACTTCTACCCGGTCCTGGATTTAACCCGCCTTGCCTCATCGCTCCACCATCCGCAGAGTTTCCAGCAGGAGCTAAAGGAAATTACCAGAGCAAGTAGACTTCTGAGCCTTTCTTCCCTCTGTGGGGTTGATGGTAAGTGAGGAGCATCAAAAAGGGGGAATGCCGTTTTCGTGGCACCGCTGGGAAGTGTGTCTTGGACCTGAGACAGCTGCCAAGAGGAGGAAAGGCCCAAGGGCTTCAACAAGTAGTTGTTAACCGAACTGAAGTCTTTCTTCCTAATTCTGCACTGAGTGCCAAATTAGTTACTGCAGATGAAGGTTTGTGACGTTCCCACCAATTTCACATGCAACGACAGATAGTTGGAAATGCAAAAAGAGGGAAGAAGGGTGGACCTCAAATATATTTAATTTAATAGTATTGTATACTATTTCCTAATCTGATGTTTATTTGGGTGAACATGTATAGACCATCACACCAGATAGTTAATAGCGGACAGTACAATACTGTACCGGCACCCTCTCCTTTCTTATTGGTTGCTTTGCCAAACCGTTTATTAACAGATGTAAAGGGAAAAAAGAGACTGAGAGGCTGGCCTATTTGTAACTGTTATTCTGTCCTTTGTTTCGGCTTCTTCTGCTAACAAATTAGTCTGTGATGTACTGAGATCTTATTCCAGCCTGACCCGGGGATTCTGGGTAAAATCATTCACTTTGATCAAGCCATCTGGTCCAATGCTGTGTAGAGAACATAAAGATATGTGTTTGCTCAGTCATCAAAACTTGATCTAAACATTTTGAACATCTGTCACAACTAACTATAACAACATCTTGTACCTTCCCAAATATCATTCATGGTCCCAACCACTTAGAAATTAAATTATAGTTGTATAGGCCTTTTAAAAGGAGGATGGGCCATTGAGAATATTTTGTGTTTGGTTTTATAATCTCACGAGTTAGCACTGTAATACAAGTCAGTGCCACAAGATGGCAACAGTTACATATATCCTGAATAGAGGCCTGCTTTGCACATTACACTTGTCCTACCCTGATCCAAAGGAGATAGCATAATTGAGATTTTGAAACAAATGCACAGCTAAACAATTCTTGCCACCAGCAGTCCCTGCAAGTAATTCCATGTTGTGACATGAGAAAGCTGCAGAGAGCTCACCAAAGCTGAGAGAACATCTTCCTAACAATGGGGGGGGCCCTGATAAATTGTAAAGGAATTTCTGTACCTTAGCTAAGTGAGCATGTACCTCAGGTCTTTCCCATTTAACTAAATGGGACACAAAATTGCTTAATTTTTACTGCATTGTACCCATCGATTTATATGTTCTGAGGAGAAAACTAAAAATAATGTCATGAGTGTGGAAAAAAAATATTATTCTCAGCAACTGAGTCAAAAATCTAAGAGACAGCATCAAATGTTTAGATAAATGTTAAATTAAACACTGGGATTTTGCCATGACAGTCTAGTGAATTTGCATGAACAGTCTCATAAATGGGTTGCTTATGGGATTTGGCTATATCTATCTCCTTTACTACCTCAAGACTCTGAGTACTTTTACTAATATCATCTTCCTAGAAGGTAAGCTGCTATTGTGTAAATACATTAGAATCACTTACATCTCCTGCTCAATGTAATTCAACATTCGGCTGACATGAGATGCTGAAATCTCCCCATCAACTTCGGCAATGTAAGTGTAGAGAAACTGGAAAGTACTGAAAGGAATGCGTGCAGGTCCACTGTCATTTTCATTGGACAAAACCTCGCAAATTATCTTCAGAGTTTTTGCAATAGTCTATTAAAAAAAAGAGTATCAAGTTTGGCCTTTAAAAAAGAGCAACTAGTTTGTATGGGTTGGATCCAAGGGACTGCAGGAGCTGGCTTGTAGAATGGAACTTTTCTGCCACTTCTTCCCTGTAGCTCACTGTGTTCCCCCCAAAAGGGATTCCTGGGGGTTGTGGGACTCTCAAGAACACTGAGAGGTTCTGCACCGTGAAGCGAGAAATGGCAAAACTCTTACCCCACTCCTCTTGCAAGAGCAGAAGAACCCTTCGGCTTGTGAAAAATATGTTTGGATCCAACCCTATATTTCTAGAAATATGAACAGGCTAAAGTCATGGTTAAAAAATAATAATAGTATAGATCTGGTCATGCTACTTGCAAGGAGTATTGAGATCATTGTTTCGCGACGGTTTGAAACCGAATCTTCGTAAAAATTTATTTCCCACATTGTAGGGTAAATATTCCATGATGAGCATCAGTATTTAGTTGAAATGGCAAGGCAGATATGCCGCTTAATTATAATTACCTTTAATAATGTGCTGAAAATGAAGCCTAGCGGCCGCAGTACACAAAATTGAGTTTAAATCCATTGATTTAAGTGGGCTTAAGCACTCCTAAATATGTGCTGCATTGTGGCAAAACCCCCCATCAGGTTTTATAAAGAATATATATGTCTCCACACAGGGTCAACAGACATGGGATGGGAGTTTTGTGCTTCCCAGGTGCACATAGAACTGATTTTGATCAGGACCCTGATTCTTGAGGAGAGGGGGCTTAACCTCCCCCCAATGTCAATTTTTCTGACATGAAATGGCAGTGGGCCACCACTATTTGCCCTCTTGAGGAAACTTAACATGTACTGATGGGTTACAACTTAAGTTTCACCAGTTGGGCAAATAGTGGCTCCCCAGGGCCAGTTTAGATTGGGAAAATAACACAGAGGGAGCATTAGTTAGGCCTGGCTTGGTGCATTCCAAGAAATTACTACTCCCTTCCCTGTTTCCTTTTGCTTAATAGAAGTTATGATTGGTTCTTAGCCTGTGCAAGCACTATAAAACATTTAAAAATTCTGTAAAATTTTGATTGGCAAACATACAAGTACTGTATTAAGAATACATTAGACAAGCATTGTAAATTTGAAAAAAAAATATTGTGATGGGGATAATTTCTCTACTCCCAAGAATTCAGACACCGTGGAAGAATGGGGACGGAGTCAGTGGGAGGGAGACAAAGGTTAAGAAGGAGAAATCATATAGAATGTTGTTGCTCCAGTAGATATGTAGGGATCAAGAAACTACAAAGCTTATTGTGAAAATTCTGACATCCAGTTTGAAAGTTATGTAAGATTGAGTATATATGTACATGACAGGGAATCCTCCCTTCCCCACAAATCAAAAATCTATTAGCTCCATCTGCTTTTTTATTTTTTTGCTCACCTGAAGTCAAAATCTTCTGTGAAATCAGAATTATCTCCACAGCAGCTAACTGTAATGTTACAAATACAAGATTATGACTTCAGATGAGGAATAAACTGCAGGAACAGGTGGATTCACAAACACAAGCATGCCAAGGTCACCAAAGCTGCCTCTAATAAAATAGTCTGAGGAGTGTGGTAGAGAGACAGAGAATACAATACTTCCATAAGTCACAGCTGTTCTAAGCATAGAACCAGTACAGCAGCCTCAGGGCCTCTTTCATGCTATGTAACCTAACACCACCCTGATTTGGATAGCCCAATCTTGTCACATCTCAGAAGCTAAGGAGGGTCTTTCCCTAGTTAGTATTTGGATGGGAGGCCACCAGAGAACACCAGGGTCACTGCACAGAGGTGTGCAATGGCGAACTTCCTCTGAACATCTCTTGCCTTGAAAACTCTATGGGAGTCTTTTTCCATTTATTCTGACAGGAAAGTGGCCATTGGGGAGGGGTTTATGGGCGGGGGAGGGGGTTATGCTGAAAGTTCTTTGTTTTTTTACTCACAGAACCAAGTTTGGCTGCCTACCAACAGCCACTGAGGGGACAATCCCTCGGAGTCAAGAGAACTGTCTTCCTCAGGAGAGAGAGCTGTCTGCCAGGGGGAGTGGGTGGGGAAGAGGAGCAGACCCAGCACCTGGCCAATGGCACGCATGTACTCTTGAGTGGCGGCTGATGGGCCAATGGCTGAGGGAGGGCATTTTACAGCCAATGGGAGCGCATGGAATCTTGCAAAACCAAAAGATAATTATTTATAAGGAGAGATAACTTCTGTTCAAAAAGCTAAAGCCAGGGAGCTTTAAAAGAATCCCTAAGGGTTAGAGTTGTCAAGCTACCCTCAGGGACCTCAAAAATAAATGAAACCAGTAATTCAAGGTACGTACCCAGGCACAAGCTTTTATAGAGCTAAGAACGAAATCATAGCGGAGGGCAGATGCTAAAATACACCTGGGAAGTCCTCCAATTGCCCAAAGAAACAAAAACTGTACTCTGTAGTTGTCTACAGCGGGAATCCATGTAGGGACACCATATAAAAGTTGTGAAGTCACCACTGAATTAAAGATTCTAATAGCAGCTGGATTATACTATGCCCCCATTAGAAAAAAACAAAGAAGCACAAAATTGCTTTCATAGTGACCATGGATTTCTGAATGGCCAATTGCTTATGACACCTCCAGGTCAATGTTGACCGGAATAGGTACCTAAAAGAGGAAACCTGTAAGATCTTCCACCCATTAACTATCCATGTCTCCTTTTTGATCAGGGAGTGAGGAAAAATTGATAGATCCTCATGCAGACAATAAATATGGAACCTATTCAAAGCCCAACAAAGGGCAATCCAAGTTCGAGAAAGTAAAACTGAGTCATCTGCATAAAGTAGAAGAGGCACTGAGATATCCAGTAATTTATGTGAATACATAGATGATTCAGTAAAAAAATAACAACTGGTAAATCAGACAAATACAAACTAAATAAAGATGGTGTTAGAGACATCCCTATCAAACCCCTCATATAACAGGGAAAGTAGCTGTTAAGTGACCCTCACTATTATGCTGCACTTGGGTAGTAGAATCAGTATATAGATTTTTAATTAATCACAACAAATCTCTTATCAGTTGTGGCTTGCTTCAATTTATCCCATAGACGGCTTCTAGATATAGAATTGAATGCATAAAAGCTGTATATAAAAGAGCCCTTCTTCATGGCATACTCACTAATCAAGTGGGATAGTACATGGCAATGATCAAGTTTACTATATTCTCCCGTAGAATATATTTACCTCCCTCACAGAAAAAAGAAGCATTTGATTGCTGCCACGGAGGGTTTAATTTTGTTTGTTACAAATTTAAGATGGGATTGCCAGTTAAGATTAGAATTAAAAAACACACCCAGGTATGGAAATTTGGGAACTTGTTCTAATTGAGCACCATCAATTCTCCAAATTGAAGGAATAGTTTTCTTGGCTTTAGAAAAGACCATAACCTTTGACTTTAAATGATTGATCTGAAGTTCTTCAGATTTGCAATATTTTGAGAAATGACTTAAAAGCCTTCTTAGTCCAACGATGTGTAAGTACAGAGGATGGAATTCTCCTGAAGACGGAGCAACTGCGAGATCATTGAGATATAAATTAAAAAGTAATGGCAGTAAGAGACAACCTTGCTCCACTCCTCTATCAAGACAGAAGCACTCCCATAAATTATTTTTTTTCTCCACAGCAAACTTGAGCCACACAAGAGGTATAGAAATTTTTAATTAGCCAGAGCAATCTTATCAATCAAGGTATGCTCAAATTCTCCCCACAATCTACTCCTGTAGACTGTATTTTTCAACTAAATGGGCTAAGATCAAACAATGATCTTGAGGTGCAAGGCCCTTCCTAAGGCTAGTTTGCTCCCACCCAAAGATATTATTAGAGGTTATCCATTACTCTAATCTGAGGTATAAGTATGAAGTATACAACTTTGCCACTGCTGAGAGAAGACTGATAAGGTGGTAGCTTGCTGGATCTGATTTGGAACCTTTCTTGAAGATAAGGACAATAATAGAGTGTTTCCAAATCCGGGGATCTTCCCCAAAAGGTTGATCTCAGAGAAAATTGGAACTAAAATCATAGCCCAACATGCTGGATTATCCCTGGGCAAATTATTAGGCACTGAATCCAGACCTGAGCCTACCTAGAACATAAATGCTTAATCATGGAAATAACTTGCAGCTCAGTGATAGCGGGAAGTCAGTGGGTCAAGTCACATGATATCCTGTTTTCAGAAGAAAATATTTTTAAAAAGAATATCACCCATTCAGGAACAGAGATACAAAAGGGAAAAGATGGTCTTCTAAACAAATTCCCAGAGGTCAATGACCAAAATAGGCTGGGATCTTTGTTATTAATCGCAGAAATCAGAAGACACCCATACCCTATACATTTCCTCTCTTTTTTGTTATTTAGTGTTTTCCTGTGATGGCCTTTAAGGTTCAGCAGTTCCCTTAGAACTTCCAATGTGCTGTTCCTTTTAAATTCACAATGTTTGTGATGGATTGCCTTCTTTAGGAATCTATACTCACCATCAAACCAACTATTAGGTTTTTTGACTTCTTGAATGCCCAAGTGTGGCTTACTATATAGATGTTCAAAAATATTGAATAAGCCATATAGAAGAGTAGTGAAATGGTTCTTTAAACTCAAAAGGAGTTTTTTCTCCCTTTCCAGAAATCCATGGAAATCAAGCAGCTTAAATGCCGCCTCCTCTGCAGCAGAAAACCATAGAATGTGGTGGGTAAATGCCTGCTTATCAGTTGGATAGAACAAGTGCTTAGAGGCTAAGTGCAGGGCTATTTTTGGGCAGGAACACACAGGAATGGAGTTCCAGCTGGCTCCTGAGTTGTCCACGCCCATCAAGAACTCATTAGCGTAACAGGCCACACCCAACAGCAGAAACCTATTAGGACTGGCTACATTAGGAATGTGTGGCCTAGGTTTTGACAACAAACAAGGTAAATAGAATAAGAAGCAAAAGGTGGGTGTGGCTGGATGACCACACTTCTGGCAACATGGGGTGTGGCCAGAATATGCTAATGAGTTTCTATGGTTGGGTGTGGCCTATTATGCTAATGAGTTCCTGTTGGGCTTTTTCTACAAAAAAAGCCCTGGGTAAGTGACTATGCACGGGGGTGCAGAAGCTAAGAGAAATTGGGAGCCGGTCCCCCCTATATATCCTTCCATGCTTTCTCAACTAAACTGAAATAATCTGCCACAATAATAATCAATCAAACTGTCCCCTTTATGACCAAAAAAAGTAAAATCACCTTTTCCATCGATTTCTTTTTGTCCATGTAAGATGACCAACCCTCTTTGCATAGAAAAATTAAACAGTGTGAGACTTGCAGCATTTACTGTCTTATCTTTTGAAAATCTATTGTACAGATAAAGGAAAATAGTTTCTTCTGGCTCACAGCCTAACCGTTTTTTAATCAAACACTCATCATCTTAACCAATTCTGGTATTGAGGTCACTTGCCATAAGTATCAGGTAACTGGGGTACCGATGGATCATATTGTCATAAGTTTCCAAAAAAGGGGACAAGAGGTCAATGCATGTCAGTTTTGAGTCGGAGGAATATAGGCTGATGTTACTATAAAGGAGAAATCAATTAATTGTATCAGAACAGCCAAGATAAAATCGGATGGGGCAACTACTTCCAATCCAAAGATATTAATGGCAGATGATATGAGGCAGGCTAAATCACCTCTTGGCCTCCCCCCTTTCTCCCCTTTTGGGCCTCCTTAGAGAAAGCAATCTATCTTTCTTGTGAAGTTGACAGTTCTGTTAAGTCAATCAATGGAATCTCCAGAGTGTTGGAGCCCTGGTCTACTAATTTCCTTTTTATATAATTTAGTGGAACTGCTTATAGACTCAATAGTGTTATGTCTGTGCAATAAATGTTAAAGTAATAGGAGATGTTGCCATAAGTTTTGCTTTGGAAACACTCTACTAAATATTAGATTACTGATGCAATTTTAGTATAATTCTGAAATGTTCCAATTACTGTAAAAAGGATATGAAACTATCCATTTTATAAGCTTAAAGAAGCACTATTCTCTGTACTTGGTGGAACCGTACAAGTATGTGAAAGCGTGCATAAGCATTCATTTTGCTCTTAAATCTAAGTATGAGGGCAATATGACTCACTGCAGCCCACCTGCCAAATATAGCAGCCCTCCAAGGTGTAGGGAATCCAAGGTGGAAAATATGGCCTTCAGGGACAAAGAAGCCAGTTTGAGGCTGCAGCTCAAGTAGAGAGTGTAGCCACTCGAGTGTTAGGTAGAGCAGTGAAGCCATTTGCAAAGAGAGACTGCTGTCTTGGGAAAGGTTTGTATGTAATATGGCTTAGGGTTTAAAGGCAGAAAAAGCTCATGAATGCTAGTGGCGACAAACTGGCCATTGGTGATAACTCCGAAGAATTGTTGCATTTATCCCATTAGCAGCAGGTATAGGTGCTGGGTTAGGTTTGTAGACTGAAGTGGAATGAAGCCAGAGAAAGCACAGGTAGTAAATTAAGTAATTTTTCTCCTAGGAAGCCCAGAGAGTACCTTTCTATAGAAGCTCAGCAAACCTTCGGTTTGAAGATGGGAGGGGTGTATTTAACCACCTGACAGACCAGAATATATGGTTTATAGGCTGTGTTTGGAATCAGTCCTAGATACAAATACAAGTTGTCCCTCTTCAGAGTTAAAATGACGCATACATTTAAGGTTAATTATTTAAGGAATGTCAAGTATACTTGAAATTGAGAAAAAAGTAAACTTACAACTCCAAGAGAACTACAGGCCAGAGCTAAAAACTTGAGCCATTCAATTTCTTCAGTAAAACGCCCAACATTCATAACGCTCTCAAACAAATCTGAAGGGAGATTGAGCACCTTCCACATCTGGGCTAGCTCGTCTACATGGACTATCAGCCTTCCACCCACCTAAAAAGAAATAATGAATAACAGTATCCATTCTAGGAGAAGCAGCAATTGTATATTTTTCTGTCTTTTTACAGGTCTGGTTATTCTTATGAGCTTCAATTTCTATCTTAAGAGTTTCAGAGCCAACAAACAATGAATTAACTTTGTAGAACAGAAAAGCACTCGTATAACTGATATATAACTGAGCAGATTTGCATACTTGTGCAACCCTAGATATGTTCTTGTAAGGCACATGCTGTTTTCTAGGTCTCTAGTTATCCCTGAATTAAAGCAAAGATGGGGTATAGATTATACAGTTTCTAATAGTCTTAAGGACTGTTGTACAGAGTTAGCATTAAGGACCATGTTATGTTGCAACTATGATGTCCTCTTTCAGTACTTCTCAAAAAAGAGACAGTCATAGAATCGTAGAGTTGGAAGGGACCTCCAGGGTCATCTAGTCCAACCTCCTGGACAATGCAGGAAATTCACAAATACCTCCCTCTCCACACCTGCAGTGACCACTATCCCATGCCCAGAAGATGACAAAAAACCTCCAGGATCCCTGGCCAAAGTGGCCTGGAGAAAAATTGCTTCCTGACCAGTGTTCCCTTTAAGCTGAGCTAGTGTGAGCTAGCTCAGAGTTTTTTAGCCTCCAGCTCACACATTTTTGTCTTAGCTCAGGAAGGATGGCTCCAGCCAAATTGCTCACTCACAACTTTAATGCCAGTAGCTCACAAAGCAGAATTTTTGCTCACAAGACTCCACAGCTTACAGGGAGCATGGCATCCTGACCCCAAAGTGGCAATCAGCATTTCCTTGGGGGTGTAAGAAAGGGCCAAAATTAGGTCTTTCTTAGTGGAGGGATGGGTAGAAGATCATTGCATATACGGTAACTCATCAAAACACAGGCAGATGTAAATGTCTGGTGCAGAGCCTTGAGCCTTGATGAAAGGCTGCCAAACAGCACTAACCCAGTTCAGACCTTCTGAAATGCATAGTCCCAGGTTGGCCTCTGTGATCTCCCCTGTACTGACTTGACTTCAGCTAGGCTAAAGATGCTGAATGCACATGTACTCACTGCAGCTGAGCCAGGGATTTGTTTTTCCATTGTTTCTTATTGGCTGACTTCAGACTGGCAGTTTGCAGCGGGAGCCAGTCCTGGCAAAAAAGCCCTGGAATAAACTGTTCCAGGTTTCCCCGGTCACACAGGGCCGACGGATGCAGGAGCATACCAGGAGGTGCGCAGGAGCGTTCAGACTGCTGGCCCAGAGGTGCAGCTGCAAACAGCTTTTTCCTCTATGTGTGTATGGGCACATGGGCGCATATGTTCTCATGTGCATAAGCGCATCCGGCCGATTTGGGGTGGACCCCATTGCGCCGGCACTGCATTGGGCGGTAGAGCGGAGCACAGCCAATCCGATCGCTGCTGCCTTATGCGCGGAAACACCCGGCGCACACTATAGAAGCGGGTTGTTCCCGGCTTTTCGGCTTCCTGTTCACACTTCTGGGAAGCGGAATAACGCGGGATAAAGGCGCTCTCTGGTATTTGCTACCACTTTTGTCAGGTATCTTTTTAACGTGGGAGTGAAGCAGAACAGTACGGGTTGCCTACGGGTGGGGAACACCAGGCAGATGTGCCTGTGTGAACGCCCCCTTTGATCCACTTGGGAAACACGGCTGAAAAGTGGCTATAGCGGGGCAAATTGCCAGTCTGAACTCAGCCATTGTGTCTCCCATTATGGGTACAGCAGGATATTCCTGTTTGGAGCTTGAACTAACTAAATATTTGGAGGAACCTCTTCACTGTCCTACTGAATAAGAAAATGCTTTACCCAGGCCAGCTTTTGGGGTGGGGAGTGGAGGTATTGTAAATGTTGTTGTAAATAAAGTATGTCCTAGCACCTTAAAGTAGTACTCTGATTCTAATTCAAGTTTTGATTTTTGAGAATGTACTGCTAGGATTTTAAAAAACTATCATTAATTTATTTGAATGATTAAATTACATTAAATGTGATTTCAGTATGTGTCACACAGGCATGCAGTAAACAACAATTCCAAATAATGATATGGATATTGACTGCTAGGATGTTTCAAACAAAATCCGTATGCTGTTTTTTTGTAGTTACTGTTATGTCCTTTGACTTGACCTAGATGTGACTTTTTAAAATGGGTCAGTTGGGTTTACCTGACTTGATTCTCATTCCCTGCAATCAGGTGGTAGCTGTGGGGAACTAATTTCCCAAGAGCCACAGGGCCCAGTTCAAACTGGAACCATTACATGGGTGGAATAGAGAATTCAGCTTTCCTCTGTGCCATTTTCTTAATCTGAAATGGCCCCAGAGGATCTTATTTGCCCTGTTGGGGGGCTGTATCCCCTGGGGACTATTTTGGATCAAGAAAATGGTTGTGGGGGAGAAGTCTGAAGTCCTGTCCCTCTCTGTACTGGGGTGCCATTCTGAATCGGGCCTCTGTGATACTTTGGAAATGAGTTTCAACTTTGGGAATGAGTGTTGGATCTCAGCCTGGCCTATTAAAAAAATGTAATATCTAATTTGAGCCTAAAAGACTATAAAGCTGTGCCTGCTACAATAAAATAATTATTTGGTGTATTTCAAATTCAGCTTCTTATGATAAAACCTTCAGCACAACTATTTTAAAATGAAGTTTATGAGTCCATACTGTCTGGCTGTACACTCTGAAACCATTTTACCATCTTGCTTGGTACTCCTAGGTTGGTACTCCTAAGAGACTGGCTGTTGCTCCACTTTTCTAAAGTTGGTAAGCAATTCTTTGTGCATATGCCAATTCTAAAGAAATACTGATAAACCAAGGACATGTTTTAGATATTATTATACTATTTGTTTAATTTATATCCCGCCCTTCCACGTGGGCTCAGGGCGGCGAACAAGGGCATAATGCCAGATGGGATTAAAACACAGAGGCAACACCAAGAACAAATACTAAAACCATAAATAAGATATAAACTAAAATTTTTAAAACAGCGGTCACATTCTGCTCTATCATTGTACCCATTATATCCTGTGGGACTGAAATCCTGTGCCGGGGCCAGTAAGCCTCAAGATGACAATGCCAAGAGGGTATGATGGCAATGGAGGTGGTAATGAGGTGGTAATGAGGGTGGTGGCGGCCCCTACTTATACTATGCAATGCTTTGGCAGTAGTCATGTGACTTTTCTCTAGTGACCAAATTGTAGAAATGTATTCAGAGATTGGGGTGGAGTGGGGAATTTAAATATATACTTTCCCTACCAAACCCAAATCTATTTTGCTATTTTAACAAATAACTTAGCATATTTAAAAGTATAACTGCCTTCATTTTTGGCAAGTAAAATTGCAAATACACCCAATACTAAAGCAACGGAGAGCTGCAAGCTGCTGCACCCTGTGCTACTTTAGTACATTTCTCCCATTCTAAGGTGGGGGGGAGAGAGTTGTGTTTCATACTCCCGCAAATGTCGCAATTATAGTGGATGTTACATATTTTGTGAGAGTAAACCCTTGTTTTTAAAATTATTTTACTCATTTCAAAGAAAAATATTTATTAGGAGTTCCCCCACTCCTATTGCTCCCTGAAATTTTCCGGTTTTTCTGCTGGACATTTGTTTTAGAAAATGCTCAGAAAAAATGGGGGAAAACCTGTTCCCCCGTCCTGATTTTTTTTCCATCCCCCATATCTTCACACCTATAAATGTATCCTCTCTGTATTCATTGCACCAAGTGAATAAAGAAACTAAAAGCATGAATCATGTCCAAAAATGTAGCTATTGTAGTTTCACTAGTGGTATAAAATAATTGATAACTATGCATAAAAACACTCAACCTTATGTACTTGCCCCAAAATGGAAAGGAGATGTTTCTTACTCTCTGGTGTAAGACCTTCAAGAGCTCTGGAGTAAGCTCTGCCCAGTTTGATAATTGGACCCTTTCTGTTCGATCTCTTATTGGAGGAGCCTCTCCACGGGCCATGGCACCAAAATAACTGGACAGAAAGACAAAACAGGTTCTTGTGTTTTTACCAACAACTTGTAACTGTAAAGATGACAATTGCTTAACAATTTGAATACAGTTTATTTTATTTACAAAATATATAGACCACAAATCAAAGTTCCTAAGTGGGTTATAATAAACCTCATAAAAATGCATGACATAATGGGATAATCATATGCATGCAATCTTGAGCTCCTTGGAGAAATATGAATGATAGAAACATGCTAATTAAAACCACATCTTGAAAAATAAACTATAAAGGATAAAATAACAGATAAAGATAAAAATAACAGATGTTTTAAAAAAATCGTTAAACGAAAAGGCCTTATCCTTTTTTCGCTCAAATACTCTTGCTTTCAGCAATTACTTACTGAGCTTTCTCTAAGTTATTTTGCTGTCAGTTTACATGGCACAAGCAAGCAACACCAACCTTTTTCAAATAAGTAATCTACTATTAACAGTCCAGTATGATGTAGCTTTGATCTCAGAACCATCTCCAATGCTGCAATTTGCACAAAAAATGCATTTATATGTCTCCTGTTGTATTGCTGGATTTAAACCCAAACGTATTCATCTGTCTGGCATGACTATGTCCATTTGCTACTGTCATTCTTGGGATAACCATACTTGCCACATGAGCAAGCATGGTTTATAGGTCATTCAGATAGTATTGTTTTGTACTGTAGTGAGAATTAGGCATATTTTCCCACTCCCGTTTTATTTCTTTGTGCAAGTCTCATGGTCCCACACTAAGCAGAATTATATCCTTCTAAGCTACATTGAATTCAATAGATTTAGAAGGGTGTAATTCTGCTTAGGTAAAGGTAAAGGTTCCCTTGCTCGAAAGCCAGTCGAATCCGACTCTAGGGTTGCGGTGCTCATCTCCGTTTCAAAGCCGAAGAGCCAGCGCTGTCCGAAGACATTTTCGTGGTCATGTGGCCGGCATGACTAAACACCAAGGTGCACGGAACGCTGTTTACCTTCCCACCGAAGTGGTACCTATTTATCTACTTGCAATTTCTTGCTTTCGAACTGCTAGGTTGGCAGGAGTAATTCTGCTTAAGATAGCACTAAACAGTCTCTTAGAATAACCTGTCTCACAAGACAGTTGAAAAGCTAAAGCACTATTCTGCACTTTTAACTAAGGACCGAAAATCTTTGATGTAAAAAATATACTGTCTGTCAAATCCTCCTGTTTGAAATGGAAAACAGTTGCTTGCATTAAGAGTTCTGAAAACTGGGGGGGGCGTGGCTATGGGCACAGCAACACAGTCGACACTCCAAATTTCTCTCGGGTGTCACTGGCTCTTTGTTCTATTTAGAGAAGTTTTCCAGGATCCCTGAAACTCCATTGGACCTTTTGGAGGAAGGTCTGGGACAGGCAGGGGTCTTTTGTGGGGGGGAGCTGAGTGCAGCTGAGGCAGCTTCGGAGGGCAGAAAGGCTCCCACATGTCAGTTTCAGGAGTCTTTAGGCCAGCCGAATGTCAGTTTCAGCCCTGTTATATCCTATGAGCCATTGAAGTCAATAGTGAAAACATAGGGTATATTCTGGGGGCTGGAGAGCAGGAGATTTGAGGAAGAGGCTCCAAACTCACAGGGTAGCTGTTGGAGCCTCTCCCCAAGATACCCACCAGGTTTCAAGAACATTGGACTAGGGGGTCCAATTCTGTGGGCCCCCAAACAGGTTGCCCCCATTCCATTGTTCTCTATAGTGGGAAAAAGTTACTTTTTCCCCACAGTGCTGTTAGTAGCTCTGGGGGAGGAGGGGGTTTGAGGGAGAGGCTCCAAATTTTAAGGGTAGCTTTGGGAGCCTCTCCCCACATACAACCCCACTTCTCAAAGCAATTGGACTAATGGGCCTAATTCTATGGGCACCCAAACAGGTTACCCGCATTACCTCCATTGTTTCCAATGGGGAAACCCAGCCAGCAGCACTTAAGGCAGGCAAGCAGGCAGCCATCCAGCAGTCAGTATTCTTTTTGAGGTGTATATGGTGTGAGTGGTCTAATGAGGTTGCACCATCAATTTATACATGTATAAATGTTGTTCCTTTTGGTCTTTTGGGGTTTCTATGTGGCACTGTGGCATGCTTGCACTGCCACAGTGCCACTTGTTCTGGAGTGTGCCACTTGTTCTCATGGCAAACAAGCACCTCCCAAGACAGTTCACTTTCCCTGAGATTCTCTGGGAGAGTCTGACTGCTGGGTGGCTGCCTGCTTGCCTGCTTTAAGTGCTGCTGGCTGGGTTTCTTCTTCTCTTCTCTTTTTCCTCCTTTCCCTGTTTCCCTCCTTCTTCCCTTCTCTCTCTTTCTTTCCCTCCTTCTTTCCTTCTCCTTCTTGCCCTCTTACCTTCTCTCTACTCTCTCTCTTTCCTTTCCTCTTTCCTCCTTCTGTGGCCCAACTCTAGTGAGAAGGGGTTTAAACTTTAAACCTCTTCTCTCTTCACTCCCCCACCCAGGCCAGCTGGGAAAGGGAAGGGGAGGCTTTCGAAGATGCCTCCCCCCCTTTTGCTTCCCCTTCTGACATCACTTCTGGTGATGTCAGGGGGCGTGGCATATGCTAATAGCCTAGTAGCTCATTAGCATACCATATGCTAATGAGCTCCTGCAGCTCTTTTTCTATTAAAAGACCCCTGGGCACCTTGCTTTCCGGCAAAAGTGGGTGAAAACCTGGAATGTCCCGAAGCAAAGAATGAAGAAGCACGGTGATGGCAGCCATCGCTGTATTTGCTGTGTACGCCCTGGAACTACAAGAATAAGCTGAACCTCATCCCTGTTATTGATGAAGCTACTATACTATTAACACTGTAAGTATCTGCAAATGCAACATAGAAGAAGTGTATGCCTTGCCCCTTGAGCCTCTTTGAATTTCAAAAGGACTCGGGAAGGAAGGTGAGACCCCCCCTTCTTCCCCCGCGGAGTGGCCGATTGACATACAGAAACCTGAGTGAATTTTATATTGGGGCAAAAGAGACTCTTGTTTGAGCTTATATAAAAGAACTTTAGAATTCTTTTTTTAGAAAAGAAAGAACGTGGCGCTAAAAGATGATAACCAGGAGATAAAATACAAGAGGAAAGATTTTAAAAGGATAGCACAAAAATTTTACGAAAATCTCTACCAACAAAAAGCACAAGATCCTCATCAGATAGAAGACTACCTAAAATTATATAATAAAAAGAAATGTAATGATGTACAGAAAAAAAATATTAAATGATCCCCCAATCACAGAAGCAATTAGAAAACAAAAGAAGAATAAATCACCTGGCCCAGATGGTATACCAGCTGAGATATACCAAAAATTTGAAGAACAAATTTTTATACCCTACAAAGAAGTACTCCAAAACGTTACAAAAGTATCAATACTGCCTGATTCCTGGAACGAAGCACTTATAACATTGATTCACAAACAAGATACAGATGAGAAAGAAATTCAAAATTACAGGCCTATCTCCTTGTTAAATGCCGATTACAAAATCTTTACAGGCATATTGGCTGCAAGATTTAAAAAACTTTACTCCAAGTTATCCATCAAGACCAAATGGGTTTTCTCCCTAAGAGACAGATGAAAAATAATATAAAAACTATTCTTAATGTACTGGAATACTTTGAAGCCCATCCTGAGAAACAGCTGGCACTAATCATCTTAGATGCAGAAAAGGCCTTTGACAATGTCTCTTGGGAATTTCTAAGACAAGATTAGGCATATGGAATTGCGGTGAAAATTTCCTATCAATGGTTTCAGCCAGATATAAGAAACAACAGTCCAAAATGGTACTCAATGGCGATATATCACAAAGGATTGAGATTCAAAAAGGAACCAGACAGGGATGTCCTTTATCCCCGTTATTATTCATTTTCAATTTAGAAACTCCAAATGACAATATAAGATAAAGTGACAAAATAAGAGGTTTAAAAATTAAAGATGAAGAATATAAACTACAGGCATTCACAGATGATCTAATCTTTATACTAGAGCAACCACTCATGTCTTCATTACAACTCTTAAATGAAATACAAGATTATGGAAGAGTAGCAGGACTCAAAATAAATCTCAAAAAATGTTAGCTAAAAATTGTTCACAAGAAGTATTAAAGGAATTACAAGAGATTACTAAAATACAAATTACAAGTAAAATTAAATATTTAGGTATGATATTAACAGCAGAAATAGTACGTTGATGGAAAATAATTATAAAACATTATTGGATAAAATAAGAATAGACCTGCTTAAATGGACAGACCTTCAACTCTCTTTGATGGGAATAATAACAACAGTAAAGAAGTAAAATTATAATGAAATAGATCAGTAAGATTTAGAGGGAAAACAATCCCTAAGTATTTCCAGGATTTAGAGACCCAGCGAAAAGGAAAATCTCTGGATAATAAGAGTTTATTGAGATCTGATAGGTAGATTGGATATATTTCAGATTTCTCATAGTAATTGAATATACATTTGGTGTAATAGGCATTTTTAAATTATAGTTTATAATTAATTTGGGAAGATTGTAAGATTTGCTGAAAAGCCTTATAAACATGTGACATATTAACTTGTGATGAAATAAGGGGGAAAAGGTTATCAATATACAGATTATAAATTCAGGTTATAAATGGTCACATGAACAAAGTTGTTTAGAGAAGAATGTTTAGGGAAAATATAATTATAGAGAATTTTATAGAACGTACTTACAAAAACATAGTAATTATTAGATCAATATTAGTCTATAAAGGATTATTATAAAAAGCTTAAACAGGAGAAAACTTTGCTTTTGATTATTATTAGAAATGAAATGGAATTTATAGATTGAAATATGTAACTTCAAGATATATGCATAGTTAGATTTATAGAATAGAAATATAAAATAATAAGTTACTTAGTAGAAAAAGATATTCTTCCACAATCTACTATGTACAAAAACTTGATTTATTTTTAATTGTCTCTTTCCTATGTCTATTTAAACTGTTTATAATTTTTCTGTTGTACCTTGTTTTAAAAGTTAATTGTTGAAATATTTGTTTGTTGATAATGTTAAAATATTAAAAATTGTTAATAAAAAAGAAATATAAAATATTAGATTGTTAAATATAAGTTAGCAGTAATTAAAATCACAGGCTGAGTGAAAATTGGTTAATAGGTATATGCATTAGGATGATCTAAGAGATTTGATGAAGCTGCTATTGCTCTCATATATGTTTGTCTGTCTGTCTGGAAGTGTGTAAAAATAATAATTGGAGGGGGGAAAAGAGTTCTGACCACTGTACCTGTGACAGTGGAATTACTGATAGCATGTGCAGCTCCCTCACAGATGCAAATAGTACCTTTGAGGCTGCGGCCACTGATGTGGACAGATGCTTAAATTTAAGTATACTTGGTCATGACTGCTTCTCTAAATATTCCTGATTGAACTTATAAACAGATAAAGGAGCATTTCATGTTTTTTTTAATAACGATTTATATACTTGTTGTATAAGTCATCTGTGCCCTGACCCAGATGGCCAAAGCTAGCCTGGTCTTGTTAGATCTAGGAAGCTAAGCAGGGTCAGCCCCGGTTAGTGTTTGGACAGGAGACCACTAAGAAAGTCCAGGGTCGCCATGCAGCGGTAAGCAATGGCAAACCGCCTCTGAATGTCTCTTGCCTTGAAAACCCCATGGGGTCGCCATAAGTCAGCTGTGACTTGACACCACTTTCTACCTCCGTAAGTCAACTGTGACTTGACAGCCAAAAGAAAAAGTATGAGCTAGGGATGCCAGCCTCCAGGTGGGACCTGGGGATCACCTGGAATTACAGCTCATCTCTAGGCAACCAAGATTGGTTCTCCTGGAGAAAATGGATGCTTTGGAGGGTGGAATCCATGACACACTGAAGTCCCTGTCCTCTCAGCTCCATCCCCAAATATCCAGGAGGTTCTGAGCCTGGATTTGGCAACCCTCCCCTCCCCCACTGGTGGCCAGGGGGGACGTGGTTACCTGCGTGTGAGCAGTTACAAATGTTATCATAACCTTGGGATATCATTGTTTACATTTGAGATAATGCTCAGTTTGTGTTTATCTTCTAAATAATTTCTGCTAAATGTACCCCAATGGTTATGATGGTCAGAAAACGACATTGGCACTATGCGTGTCCTTATAAAATGAATGTAGTAACATTTAAAAATGAAGGCTGGGCTGACTGACTCTTTCCCCTCCCTATACACAAATGAGAAGTGCTTCTATGAACCCATTAGCAGTATTTGTCCAATGGCAGCCTGTTGAGCTTCATGGTGCTGCTTTGGAAGGGTTCATGAATTGTGGGATCTGGGATGCCATTGGAATACAGGGAGCTGCCACAGAAAGAGACAGCGGAATGTCACCTTGGGCAAGTGGAACACTGTCCTCAATGCTTTGAATCCCAGCCAAAGAAGAATTTTGGGGAGGCAAGAGGGGAGCTAACAGAAATTTTCAGGGGATCATCAGGAACAATGTGGGGCACAATGCAGGGAAGAGCAGCAGGAAGGGGAATTGGCTGAAACATGTCCCCTTGAGAGTGCTCTCACTCCGAGGAAGAGCTTACACAAGAACGGATGATTCCCCTTTGTATTGCAGACTTCCCATATTCCTGATTCACCCTTCTCCCAGTCCTCAGGAGTAGCTGTTATGAGATAGAAGGTGCTACGGAGTGGTGGGAAATGTGGCAAAAAAATGCAGACTTGGTCCATTCACTGTGCATAGATCTAACAGGTCTTCTGCATCACAGAGAGCACACAATGCCTCTATCAGAGTGTTGGATGGCTAACTCCAGACCTTGAGATAGTGCATACTCATGATTTTCGCCAACTTTTTTGGGGAAAAGGAGCTGAACAGTGTTAAGTATGCAACTCAACACGAAGGATTTCAGCAACAAGAGATTTCAGCTTTATTGGCAACAGCAAACTCCAACTCCAGAACACACCACAAACAAGTGGAGCACAGCTCCCTTTTTAAACTGTCCCGGGCTGTCAAAGCCACACCCATAACAAGATAAGAACCAATAATAATGCAGGGATAAAGGCCAGTCCGGACCGTTCCCTCTTTGATACATTCTCACATGGTGATTGGAAATTTACAGAAACCAGCCAATGGAATGCGACAGATTACAATCCACTTTTGGCCTGAAGCTTAACACAGAAAAGAATAGGATGGATTCAGCTAGCTTCAGAACATAACAGGCAGATTTTATTATTCATTGACTGTTATGGGCAGTTCTTCAACTGGGGTAGGAACCAAATCGCTGTTGTTCCTGCTTCATTACTGTATTTGAAATATGGCCCTTTATTCAGGCGTGTTGTTGGTGGTGATGAATAATTAACATAAAGGTTTTGTTCACATTGTATAGTTTTGTGGCATGCTCTCTCTCCCCCACCCCCACCCCATTTTCTTTTATTATTAGCATAAGGCATTTGTAAATGCTTCATGTGGGGAAGTGAAAACTCAGCTTGTCACCTTTAGGGGAAAACAAGTTTCCCAGGTGTGACCTTTACCTTACTACCAGGGTTGCATAAGAGATATTTCTTCCAAAAGTTCACAGCAGCCATGGCTTTTTGTGCCATTGTATATCACAAGCTAGCACTAGACCCGAGTACTTAATGAAAGCTGTGTTCATACAGTATACTGATGAGAAAGGGAAAAAGAAGGGCCCATCGTTACCTAAAAACTGTCTTGCAGAAACAAAAAAACACACTGCAAGATGCTACACACTTGGTACTCTATAAGCAAAACGATGCCTGAATAATCTTTAAGTATATTGGATTTATTCCTGACCTGGATAGCCCAGGCTAGCCGGATCTCGTTGGATCTCAGAACCTAAGCAGGGTCGGCCCTGGCCAGTATTTGGATGGGAGACCTCTAAGGAATGCCAGCGTCGTGATGTGGGGACAGGTGATCAGTCGCCATAAGTCAGCTGTGACTTGACGGCCCTTTCCACCATATTGGATTTAATCAAAAATATTTTTGTGGAAATAATAACAACTTACTCAGAAGACCATTGTATAAGATCTGGAGGCTGAGTCCGAATAGCGGCTTTTGTAAACTGCTTCAGTAAATCTGGAAGCTCTGGAGGGATGCATATTTGTTTGTCTGTCTGTGGCATAATTACTCTGCCTGTCAAAAAAAAATAGCAATTTTGCAACCTTATCTGGAAAAAACTAGGCAAGGAAATCACAATTACCTATTGAGCAAAAAGAATTAGTCTCTTGGTGAAATTCCTGTGAACCACGTAAGATGGTGCCTTAAAATGCTAAAAAAAAATCAATACTGAAATTACAGTGAAACAAAATCACATACATTTTTACTAATAGTTATTACACTTCAGTGACTATTTGTATATTGCTTTGTGCTTTGTTACCTCATATAATGGCTTGCATATACTTTTATCCTAATGCAAAGTTGTTATCACAACTTTTATTTTTGGAATTTTTCTATGGATCAACATAGCTAACTAAGATCTTTGCACATAATGGTTTACCATTAGGTTTTTCAGAATTCTACTGTTAAGGAACCCTTCCCACGTCAGTTTGTATAATGAGTAATCTCTGCATGACTGCCATGGAATTCCTATAAATTGCACAGGTTTCTAGTCTACCTTATCTGTCCATGCAGGGTGCTTGCCGGCATACTGTTATCAGTCACCTCATGCACACAGAATGTTTCCTAAAGCAGTGATTCTTATTCTTTCATAATGTATGTCCTACCAATCGCTTTGTCAGAGAACCTGGGTCCCACTATGATAGACACAAAAAGGCCATTTTTTTCTGAGAAGGGCATTTATACGTTTACAGGCGTCCTGTTATTCCTACAAGCATGCTGAAAGGTCACAGATAAATAGCCCGTATCAGTTAGGGTTGGCAGGAGAAGTCGTATCACTCTAGCATGGTGATCAAGAGAAAGCAAATTCTTAGTTACTGTTATGAAAACTCTGTGTCCGACCTAGACTACTTATGCGTCCCACTGGTGCTATGTGTACTTCTGGTTGAGGATCACTGTCCTAAAACACATTCAGTGTTTAACTGCAGCTATGCACCACGGAAGGAGAGTAATATCTTCTAGTAGGTTGTCTGCCATTTTCTGGTGAAGGAGGATAAAGAGCTCTGAGCAATTCCCCAGAGTCCTTAGGAATCTGATCTGAAAATCTTAGTTGTATACCATTGATTGGGGGAAAGCTCACCATGAAAAGGTTTTGAGACTCTGTATACTATTGTAGTTTTTTAGTCACAGGACATAGTGTTGGGATGTACAAATTCAGCCTACAACTGCAATTGGTGGCCTCTTTATTTTCCAGTTAGTTGGTTTATTTCTGTGCTAGAAAGAACCAAAATAAAGAATTAAATGCTATTTTCAATAAATATTTTGGAAAATATTTTTATATAATCCTTGTATTTTGACAGTTATAGATATTATAAGAGAAGGGGGGAAAACTTTCCTCTGGTCAACTGCTTGACTTTCAAAGGCTTACAGAATAATCCTAACAAAGTTACACCTTTCTAAGTGACTTGAAATCAATGGGTTTAGAAAGATATGGTTATTCACGTGCCATTTGTTCATGCAGTAGAAGCTCAAACATACATTTTAAAAGGTATACATTTGTAAAAAGAGTTTGTCCCATATATGGAGGATTCAAAGTGCTTGTTTACTCACTGATCTCCTTTCACTTTTATTGCTGTTGTAAAATCAGACCCTGAAAGAATGACTCAAATTATGTTTGCAAGATTATATTCTTAATTTGGTTGAATGTAGAAGCAGAAAAGATCAACCCTTAGCTCATGGTCTAAAGTATACATTATGCACAGATACATGGAACTGTAACACAGCAACTTTTTTTAGCCTTGAGAAGCTAAAAGAGTATGTTTGGGTAAAGGTAAAGGTTTCCTTTGCTTGAAAGCCAGTTGAATCCAACTCTAGGGAGCGGTGCTCATCTCCATTTCCAAGCCAAAGAGCCAGCGCTGTCCAAAGACTTCTCCATGGTCATGTGGTCGGCATGACTAAATACCAAGGTGCATGGAACACTATTACTTTCCCACCGAAGCGGTACCTATTTATCTACTTGCAAGTTCTTGCTTTTGAACTGCTAGGTTGGTAGGAGCTGGGGCCAGAAACAGGAGCTCACTCCGTCACGCGGCGCCAGGGTCTCGAACGGCTGAATTACAGACTTTCTGGTCTGCAACTCAGCATCTTAACCTCTGAGCCACCATGGCCCATGTACATGTATGTATATACTAAATTTTTCCATACTGGTTTGCTTTCCTACTCCAAATCATACCCACCACAGTTTTTCAAAGGACATTCTATCTATATTTAACATGTTTGTTAAATATGTTTGCATATAATGTAGCTTGCACCACATTACTAAGCAGTCACAAATGCAATGGCTGTCCTTCTAGAATTAATGTAAATTTGAATCCCCATGGTGGACTTACTTTCATGGTCGCTTAACACTGACAGGTAACCATAACAGGCTCTAGTTATCTTAGCATATGATGAAACTGAAGGTTTTTCTGTTTCTTTCAATACATGTTTATGTGAGATTTTTACTTTAATCTGGAGATTTAGTATCAGGGTACTTAACATCACAGTCACTTTATACTTGAACCCTTCTTCTACCTTTTAAACACCCCTCAAGAGACCCCCCCTCTTACTACCCTCTACCCATTTAAATTATGTTAAATACAGATTAATTGGTATGTGAAGAAATATTAATTTTCCTTGAATGGGAGAATAAAACAAATGGATAGGTGATTGTGTTCATCCAGACAGCTAATACTGCCCTAAAGACTACAAGGTATGCTTCTAAGGTGAAATGACAATGAGGGGAATTGGGTAGAAGAATCTTTGAGATCTCCTGGTCTTGAATGATGTATGGTACTAGGTTTCTGTATATCTTTAGACAGGGCTTTTTTTGTAGAAAAAGCCCAGCAGGAACTCATTAGCATAATAGGCCACACCCATGACAGCACAGCTCATTAACATATTAGGCCACGCACCCCATGTTACCAGAAGTGTGGTCATCCAGCCACACCCACCTTTTGCTTCTTATTCTGTTTACCTTGTTTGTTGTCAAAACCCCAGGACTTTTTTTGGAACAGGAACTCCTTTGCCTGTTAGGCCACACACCCCTCATGTAGCCAATCCTGATGAGTTCCTGCTGTTGGGTGTGGCCTGTTATGCTAATGAGTTCCTGCTGGGTGTGGCCAACTTGGGAACCAGCCGGAACTCCGTTCCTGTGCGTTCCTGCCCAAAAATAGCCCTGCCTTTAGATTTACCAAAAAAAAATATTACAAAACATTCAGGGTAATAAATGGCATCCAGTATGAAGATGACTGCTTACTTTCTATTATAATTACTAGCTGTGACATGAAACACATCAGTTTTTGTGTCACAAGGCAGATTCAGTTGTAACCAATGCTCCTTCTAAGCTGTGGAGTCTTGTGAGCAAAAATTCTGCTTTGTGAGCTGCTGGCATTAAAGCTGTGAGTGGGCATTTGCTCTGGAGCCATCCTTCCTGAGCTAAGGCAAAAATGTGTGAGCTGGGGACTAAAAAAAACTGTGAGCTAGCCTCACCCTAACTCAGCTTAGAGGGAACACTGGTTGTAACGAGGGTTTTCTTAAGGATGGAAAACTAGGCTCACATTAAATGAGTCTAGGGCTTTCCAGGTGCTGGAGGGAAAGGTCATTGCCTCACTTCCACCAGGGACTGAGAACAAGGAAAAGTGTTTGAAGGTGTGTTTACAGCAAACCAAACTTGTCCTCCTGCCTAAATGCAATATGCAAAATCCAGTAGTTCCCTGATTTCTGTAAGGCACACTATCTTATAACTTTTACCTACAGATTTGCTGTTGATTAAAAAAAAAAAAAAGCCAAAACCCTAGCATCAGCTGAACAGAAAAATGGGTATGGAGAAATGCGTGTAATAGTCATCCCACTCTGCCTGAAATATCTGGAAATAAACAGGAACTCAAGGAAATGACAAGGTCCTAGTGAGGCTGGGGGATTTACATGAAGCAAGCTGCTTACAGAAGCAGTTTCAAGGCACGTTTAGTAAGCGCCATTGGCCCAACCCCCATGAACATGCATTCTGATTACTGGTCCACCCCACTCCCACTGTATTCTGCATTAGCTCAACCCACACATTGTTAATTGCTGTCATCTCACTTCTTCTCCCTTAATCACAATTTATCCCTAATCCTTGACAATGCTCTCACATCCAACAGCCTCTTTTGCTGCCAGGGATTAGTCCAGTGGGTTAAGAATTCTGCCCCCATTTTTTTTTTCCTGAATTACCGGAGGCTGAGGAGACTCAGCCTCTTTTCGAAGATTGCCCAGCTGTTGTTTTGGGACTGTCACACCAGGCTGTATCGGGGTCTTCGCACTGCTCACACCCAAGATGGGCCTTTGCACTAACTCAGGCCTGGGCCTTTTGTTTAACTGCAGCTCTAGGTATCCTAGTAACCAAAACTCTACCTCATAAAGGCACTGCTTCTGTCACTTGCACTTGCGACCAATAAGTGCAGGTATGAGATTTGAAAAGATCACAGGGTTCTCAGTAGAGAATTAGAACTTCAGCAGGGAGGGGTAAGAAGTCTTGAACGTGTGTAAGCAGGGCTATTTTTGGGCAGGAATGCACAGGAACAGAGTTCCGGCTGGCTCCCGCGTTGGCCACGCCCAGCAGGAACTCGTTAGCATAACAGGCCACACCCCAACAGCAGAAACTTATTAGGATTGGTTATATTAGGGGTGTGTGGCCTAACATGCAAAGGAGTTCCTGCTCCAAAAAAACAACAAACAAGGTAAACAGAATAAGAAGCAAAAGGTGGGTGTGGCTGGATGACCACACATCTGGTAACGTGGGGTATGTGGCCTAATATGCTAATAAGGTGCGCTGCCAGGGGTGTGGCCTGTTATGCTAATGAGTTCCTGCTGGGCTTGTTCTACAAAAAAAGGCCTGTGTGTAAGGCAAGTATCTTGTATAATTTCAGCACTTTTCTGTCTGAGAGGGCCACAGCTGTGTAGATTTGTCCGATTTCTCACACGGCACTTACCACTGGTTTTCCTTGGAGTTTTCTGCCCCAGATCGTTTTTGTCAATTTCACACTGTAGCCGTCTGCCCCGGATCCGCTCTGGGGGTTTCATTTTCCCATTACAGCCTTGGCATGGCTTCCTGCAATCTATCTCCTCCCACTCCCTCCTCGGCCTCCAAACCCCTCCCATCCTCCCTTCCCCCTCACCCCTCTTTTTTTTTAAACGCATGCTCAGTTGCGTTATGTCATTATTTCGCAATAGAGGAAATGATCAGGCAGCATGTGGCACATCTCAGCGTTCTAATTGGGAATCTTTCTTTTTTTTCTTTGACCTGGGAAACTTTTAAACAAAGCTTTTGGGATTCTCCATTTTGAACCTCTGTTCCCAGATACTTTTGCTCATGATGGAGAACTGTCGTTTTAAAGCGCTAGCTTCAGTCAGCTCAGTGCTTGAGTTGATATTGCTGTGTCTGGATTCCACAATTAATTTCTTGAACATTTTCCTCAAGCGATCCAGAAGACGAAGGTGCCTTCTCCGCGGTCCCTGCTCTTCATCCCCCTCAATGATAAAGTCTGTTCTGAACACCCACCTTTGTTCCTCCCTACGCAGGCGCCGGAGGTGGCTGATGGGCGTGGAAAAAATGGGGAGGGGGGAAGGTGGGCGGGTATGATTCAATGCGGGGCAACAGGAAACTCCTGGGAATCAAGGATCACGCTGATCTGGAGTAAATGGGGGAAGCTCCGGACGGAAAGCCAGCCCCGGGACAAATGGTGTGAAATTGACAATTTAAATGCAACGGATGAAACAGAGGATTGACCCCGGCACAAGACTTTGTGCGAAATCGCCCCTGGTTTTTGTCCCCCCTCCCATGGAAATCTGTTCCATAAAGTATGGATATTTAGGCTGGTAACATCTGGCATGCTTGATCTTTTGTGGAGTAAGGAAGTTTGCATAGCTTGGGGTGTGGCCAGACAGAAAACACACATGACAAAAGAGAATTTGTACAGAGAGAAGCTACCAGGGTAAACTTATATAGAGGTTTAGTGGTGTGGGTCTTAGGTCCACTCAAGGGTTGCCGGGTTTTTTGTCTTTGCAGACTAGCAGACTGCTCTGGTGTACACCATACATTCAACGGGGGAGGTGGCAGGGTCACCCTAAAACCCCCTTTCGTGGAGCAAATGGGGGTTCTGTGGATGTGCTTTTCTTGTCAGCCTCAATCTTTTTCACTGTGTCAAGTGCCCAACCCCAGTATTTCAACCTGTCATGTACTTCACATATACAAACAGGTGTTTAAGGCAATAAGTACCTTAATTACCTTGATTATGCCTGAAAGAACTTGGTATTGAACCTCTATCAAGTGAAAGTTCACCTTCATTATCATGCATTGATTTGTTTTAAATACAGATTAGAGAGCCAGTGTGGTGTAGTGGTTAGAGTAGGATCTGGGATACACAGGGTTGAATCTGGGTTGATTCCTGACTCTGTCATGGAAACTTGCTGGGTGACCTTGGGTCAGTCACACACTCAGTCTAACCTACCTCACTGGGTTGTTGTGAGGATAAAATGGATGAGTTCTCGCTGAGCAGCTATGTAGAAGACCTCCTGCAAGTCTTCCCTTTATATGTATGGGTCAGCTAGCTTGTATTTCAGTGAAAGCTAAAAACTGAGGGGAAAAGGGCCTGAAATGTCCATGGGGCCCTCCTCTCACCCATGTCTTGAGATCAAGAAAGTTCCTAATGCTAGCTTTTGCCCTTGTCTGAAACAGTAACTTGAAGAGGATTGAACCTTTTGATAAGCTCAATGAAAATGTCTAGACAGTGTGCAACTGCAATTAAAAAGGCCAACGCTATGCTGGGGATTATTAGGAAGGGAATTGGAAACAAATCAGCCAGTATCATAATGCCCCTGTATAAATCAATGGTGCGACCTCATTTGGAGTACTGTATACAGTTCTGGTCACCACACCTCAAAAAGGATATTATAGCATTGGAAAAAGTGCAGAAAAGGGCAACTAGAATGATAAAAGGGCTGGAACACTTGCCCTGTGAAGAAAAATTAAAATGCTTGGGACTCTTTAGCTTGGAGAAACGACAGCTGAGGGGTGACATGATTGAGGTTTATAAGATTATGCATGGGATAGAGCAGGTTGAGAAAGAAATACTTTTCTCCCTTTCTCACTCAATGAAATTGCTGAGCGGTTGGGTTAGAACAGATAAAAGGAAGTACTTCTTTACCCAAAGAGTGATTAACACTTGAAATTCACTGCCACAGGAAGGGGTGGCGGCGGCAGCTACAAGCATGGACAGCTTCAAGAGGGAATTAGATAAATATATGGAGCAGAGGTCTATCAGTGGCTATTAGCCACAAGATATAGATAGGGACTATGGGGCAAGTGATACTCTGTATTCTTGGTGCTTGAGGGGGGTAACAGTGGGAGGGCTTCTAGTGTCCTGGCCCCACTGGTGGACTTCCTGATGGCACCTGGTATTTTTGGCCACGGTGTGACAGGGTGTTGGACTGGATGGGCCATTGCCCTGATCCAACATTGGCTTCTCTTATGTTCTCATGTTCACATTTATTTGTGCAGCTGAAATGCATAGTGGATCAAAGGCGGTAGTAATTCACACTTACCATTTCTATATAGATTTAAAATTTTCAAAGTGCTTGTCAATAATCCTAATATCAACTCTGCGAAGTATGTCAGGATTATTGTACTCCTGTTGTATGTGAGGAGGCTGCGGCTAGCATATGGCCACCCAAGAATGCTTTTGGCAGAAGCAAGATTTGGGCTAAGATTTCCTGGATCAGAGGTCACATTCGTATCTACCACACTAAATTCAGGTGGGTAGCCATGTTGGTCTGAAGTAGCAGAACAAAGTTTGAGTCCAGTGGCCCTTTAAGACCAACAACGTTTTATTCAGAGTAAAAGCTTTTCTGTGCAAGCACATTACTTCAGGTACAAACAGACTTCTCAAGAACTTACCATAATTCAGCAGGGGACAGATATGTCTTGGCAGGACCATTCCTGGGGGAGGGGGAGACGTGGCGCATGATGCTGTCACCAGGAAGTGATGCCGGGCAACGCTCTGGCAATGGAGCTGGAAACTCGATGGTACCATCGAGTTTCCAGCCCCATTGCCAGAGCGTCGCCCAGCATCACTTCCTGTTGATGGCATCGTGCGGCGTGGATGTTCCACGGAGGAATGTTCCGGCTGGGGACTGTGTGTCCCCCGCCGAATTACGGTATGTACTTGGCAACCCTAGGTACAAACGACTAGTGAGTAGTGCCATACCAGAGAAGGCAGAGTGGGTTAAGCAGACGATACTAAGTATTCCATTTAGGCTATGCCTGCATACTAATTTTTCTTCCCAGTCTTCTGTTACTATAGAGCAAAGGTAAGGTTATTTAAAATTCTTTCCTGCTTCCCTCTTTTTAAGAAGAACAGGTGGATATCTCATGCAGTAACCTTTACCTGAAGCAAAAAGCTGCTTTTAGATGAATAGTGAATATGAAATGGATGACTCTCAGAACAAATAATAGCAGGCCAAAATCTATGATCTGTTCAACAAAAGAATGTGAGCAAAGTGTCAACAAAAACAACTTTATTTTACTATACGAGAAGGCGAACTGAAGCACATAGCTTCAGGTGAAATTAACTCACACGCACTATATGTTGATATGACATCTGAATGTTATCAGTTAATTCACTCACTGGAGAGCTTTTTGATAAGCTAAGAGGAGGAGGCCGTTTTTCTTTTATTGCAGTAGGCTGTACCTGGGAGATTACTGCCTAGGGAAGCTGTGAAAGCTTCTTAACTATTGTGCTTGCAACACTTCTTATTAAATAGAAAAGACTATTTAAAAAAAAAGTCATAGTTCCCCCCTTCTTCATTTGCCAGACGCTTCTACTTTAAATTCTGACAGTGCAGATGGTTCAAGAGCATAGAGTATAAGGTCATGAAATTTAGATGGTAAGAGGGAGAACAATTAGAATGCCATATTTTCCCTGCCAGACATTCTGCGCCTAGAAGTGGAAAATTCAGTGGGTTGAATCCTATGAAGTGCTTAACACAGCACAAATGAGTTGATCTTTTCCTCCAGCATCTCCCTGATACTTCCAGAAACCTGATGCTGGAGATCACGGGATCTGCTGGGACAAAAAACAACAGCAGCAACAAATCTCCACGTAGCCTAAGGGGGTTGCATGGGAGCCAGTTTGGTGTAGTGGTTAAGTGCACAAACTCTAATCTGGGAGAACCGGGTTTGATCCCTCACTCCTCCACTTGCACCTGCTGACGTGGCCTTGGGTCAGTCACAAGCTTTGGCACAGCTGTTCCTGAAAGAGCAGTTTGTGTTAGAGTTCTCTCAGCCCCACCTACCTCACAGGGTGTCTATTGTGGGGAGGGGAAGGGAAAGGAGTTTGTAAACCGCTCTGAGACTCCAAGTAAAGGGCGGGTATAAATCCAATCTCTTCTCTTCTTCTTCTCTTCTTGCACTGAGGAGGAGAACTGGACAAAATCATGTCTAACTTCATTTCCATCAGCATATTTGCTTATCCTCCCTTGCCCCCTGCAATGGGCTCTTTACCCATGTGGGTTCTGTGACTCTGAGGATAAGCTTTTTGGGAGGTCTTAGGAAATTCTGGGGGAGGTCCAGAAAGCTCCATGTCCATGAGTGACTTCCACTTGTGCTTCATAGGATCCAACCCAGTAGAAAGAAGGTATTAATTTAAAAATCAGTGCCAGCACAGGTTGGAGTGTCAGACTATGATCTGGGAGAATCAGGTTCGAATCCCCACTGTGCCTTGAAAACTTGCTGGGTGATCTTGGGCCAGTCACACATTCTCAAATGAATCTAACTCATTGGGTTATTTTTGAGGATAAAATGGAGGAGAGGAGAATGATGTAAGCCACGTAAAGTCCCCATCGGGTGGGAAAATTGGATATACATGAAGTAAATAAATATTGGGAATGTATAACTGAGAGCCAGTTTGGTGTAGTGGTTAAGTGTGCGGACTCAAATCTGGGAGAACTGGGTTTGATTCCCCACTCCTCCACTTGCACCTGCTGGATGACCTTGGGCAAACCATAGTTCTGGCACAGCTGTTCTTGAAAAAGGGCAGTTTCTGTCAGAGCTCTCTCAGCCCTGCCTACCTTACAGGGTGTCCGTTGTGGGGAGGGGGAGGGAAAGGAGTTTGTAAAACACTCTGAGACACCTTTGGGTAGTGAAGGGTGGGGTATAAATCCAATCTCTTCTTCTTCTTCTTATAACGAATTGTTTTTAGGGTTGCGTTCTAATTCAGGTTCAGCAGAAGTTTCCAAGTAAAGCCTCTTGATGAGTCATATAGTTTGGGAGAAAAGTGAAGGTTTGTTTTATTTTTTTGGATTTTGAGGGCATTCTCGTCCCACCAGTCAAGGGAAGAATGGGCAAAAAGGGTTACTAGGAATCCATAAAAACAGAGAAGGGGGAAATGGGGTTGCAGTATGTTCATTCCATTTTTATTTATCTTATTTATTTTATTCTCCTTTGCAGTATTGCAGTATATCCGTCTTCAGTTTTGATACGAATGTGGGAACAGCCTGTATCCCTGTGTCAAAGCCTTGCTGAGGAAGCTGTGTGAGCTCTTCAGATGAGAAGTCTGTAGGGAAAAACATTAACTCTCGACTTTGTCTCAAAGGTAGCCCTGTGGAGTGGTTTTAGAGTGGGGTGTGAAACATAAGGCCCCAGGGCCAGAACCAGCCCGTCTAGGGCCCTTATCTGACCCACAAGCAACTGGTGCAAGGGAGGGAACAGAAGGCTGCTCCGGGGTGTGTGTGTAGTGTGTTGAGCTTTAGTGCAACAGAACAGGCTCTTCTGCAGCAGTCAAACAGAACCCCTTAGCTTCAGTGGCAGCCTCACTGGTAAGTCGGGGGCTGCTGCAGCTGCATTCACCCTGGCTCAGGGTTTCAAGGCGAGGTCGCACACCTCTCCACTCAGCCTGCAGCTCCAGGGATGCTGTACTGGATGGCCACAGGGACTGGCATTTGCATGTGGGTGTGCAGAAGATCCTTTGCCAGGGCCTGCTGGTGGCCGGTGCTGCCCCATATTCACCCCCTATCTGGATCTGCTTTGGCCCATGGGGGATGTTCTTTGGCAAATTCTTCCACACATCTGGGGCCTAGTTCTGCCAAGCCCATGACTTGGGAGCCAGGCCTCCTTTGCCCATGGTCCGCCCAGTGGCCTGCAGCTGTAGGTGGCTGCCACCTTGTGGGGGAGTTGCCAGCGATCTTTGGTTATACTGGTTGTTGGGCAGCTTGGGGTCTCCACCCCACAAGCGGCCTTGTGCATGTGGTGCATGCCCCCATTGGATGGTCTGGCGTCCTTCAGCCTGGGGCAGCTGCCACCACATGGGGGGTGGCGTGGCTTGCGGGTGATCTCTGGCTTGAACCCCTGGCACCGCCACCTCCATGGATTGCCTGGTGGGTTTAGCAGGAGGCAGATGTTGCTCTACAGGCATCTCCAGCTTATCAGGGTTTGTTCAGACCGGGTCCCTCCATGCACACAGCCTCGCACCTGGGCCACTCCTCTTTTGTGGGTGGGGGGCTTAGTTCAACTCATCTCTCCAGTCCCCTTCCAGGGTGGCTTGGGGTGGGGGGAGCTCGCAATGCCTAGCCGCTTTGCATTTTTCACCTGGGGCCCGGGCTCACAGCATTGGCATTGGGAGTGGGCTGGGGAAGGTGTTTGCTGGCTCTCCAGTCTGCAGAAGGTTTTCCTCTGCACCCTCTCCCCCAGCCCATGGGGCCTCGTGGCGAGGACACATCAACTCGGAGCTTATTAGCTACTGTCCTTTATAAAGTTTGCATCTTTGGTGCCTGGCACTACATTTTATGGCACACATGGCCTGGCCTGACAAAGTGACATTTATGTCAGATCCAGCCCTCATAACAAATGAGTTTGTTTGGAGTGCAGAAAAACCTACTACCCAGACTACATTTAGTCTTAAAAAAAAGCTTTTATTTAGGTGCTGAAAGGAAGAGACTGACTTTGAAATGACGACATTGGATTTGGAGTTCAGGTAATCACCATACAAATTCCATGAAAGGCAAACACACACAAAAGAGAACTGAAACGTTCATTGAACTAGCTGTGGTGACTGTTCTTTATCTTTTCACTGGAATCATCCAAGATCCCTACTGCAGCTTGGTTCAAAGGTACAGCATGTCAGTGAGTCGGCCTGCCCTTCGCAAACAAAGAAGAATGCTAAAAAAAAGGCCTGGACCCTGACATCATAATTTTTTTAAGTTCTCACAGTGCTGTGAGATCACTGGCTGTCATAAACCTTATCCCAAAAGAAGCAATGAATTAATTAACGTTTGTTTGGTTATTGGTACAGGACCTATCTCCACAACTCTGCTGCGGTTTCAGGTCAGATGTTTGTCTCGCTGAATTTTATGACCCTGCCAAACTTGACTTATATTTCACAGAACAAGAAGCAAAATCCATGTAATATCTTTAACTGGGGTCAGCCAAGGTGGCACAAAATATTCTAAGCTTTTGAGTTAATTAGATCTCTTCATCAGGCCAGGTGTTGCAAAAATGATAAAAAATGAATGACGAAACCCTGATTTTCCAGGTCTAGATCTTCAAACTTTGTCATGGCAGCCTTTAGCGTTCTAGTGTCCTCCCCAGCTCCATCCCCAAATATCCAGGAGTTTCCCAGCCTGGATTGGTCAGCCTTCCCCCCGCTGGTGGTCAGGGTGGACCTGGCAACCTGAGTTACAAGTGTTATCATAACCTTGGGATATCATTGTTTACGTTCAAGACAATGCTCAGTTTGTGTGTCCCCCCCAAAAAAAATAATTTCTGCTAAATGTATCCCACTGGACTCAGACTTTAGTCAAATCTGCATTTAAATCAGTTTCGTGCTGCTGTGACGCCGTCTTTCTCTATGCTTGTTTGAAAGTTGTTTGGAGAAGATTCATTTAAAGCAGTGCGGAGGTGCAATGACAGTGGAGCTGCCACGAGAGGGTGAAAAACATATGCAGACATGCAAAAGTATGCTAGTGAGGTGCAAAAACGAAAGCAAATGTAGTAGACAGCTTTTTTGAAGACGGAGTCAGAAGGCTGGGACACCGGTGGGAAAGACAAATGCAGATTCGACCTTGTGTTCTAATAACAGCAGTTGTCATCAGACTCTAGTTGTTCTTACTTTTGAATTGCAAGTCTTTGAAGCCTGACAGGGCCATAGCTGGCAGCACTGTAATCAGTGGCTGAGTGAGAAGTCCCCTCCCTTGTGACTGATATCGGCTGCTAGATTCTGCTCAGCAATTACTGCCAGGGGTGTGTGTGATGTTATGGTGGGTCACCCCAGTGAGAGGAGATGGTAATAATGGGTCCCGTAAGACTGTAAAGGTTGGCAGGAGAGAGCTCGCTTCTATGAGGAGGAGGACTGGCCCGTGTATGGTTTTCATTAAAGGCCCAATTGATATATGGGTTAAAGACTGTTTAATTTTCTTAGTATTATTTAAGAGGATTACTGTTAAGTTTGATGCCCCATATTATTCTTTTAGCCAGTGGAAAGCTGTATTGTTTTCTTAAGCTTTTGGTGGAATTTACAGTTTTGTCGGTTTTAACTATTCCCTATCGGAGCTGCTATTTTACCACCTCTCATTTTAATTTAGCACTGATGTGTTTAATTGGCTATAATGGTGCATTGTTTTAAAAGGGGTAGTGTCGTGAGACTACCTGGGGCCCAGAGATTGCAAGACAGGGAAGAAAACTTACAAATAAATGATGATCCACTAAGGGGGGGGGGACACTATGGTGAAGAATGCCTCATTCCAGGCCTTGCTGGGATGTTAGGACCTGCAAGAGTGTTATTTTATTGCATGGCAAACAGTCCAGCAATTTTTATGAGGATGTGAATGATTCCTGCTGACATGAGATCATAAAAGCCCTAGTAAGAATGTCCTATTTTAAATTTCTCTGTACTTGTGGGGGAGGGGGGAAAGAGAAGAGAAAATTTTGTTAGGCAAGCTGTTTTAAGGGCGCTGAGTCCTTTAGATGCCATCATCCTTCATCATTATTCCCCCCTGTGGGTTAAGTCCTGACCGGAAGGTCATATAGTCTCAGTTCATCACGTATTTACACTTCCACGTAACTTACATTATCAGAAGCATAGATTCAGGTGGTTAGCCCTGTTGGTCTGCAGCAGCAGAACAAAGTTTTGAGTCCAGTGGCATTTGTGTGCTAATTTGCTGCCATTCATTGATCTTACTAGCCCCGTGATACAATCTCAGTTTTATTCATGCATCTTGGCTGAATGGGGGCCCTCCCCATCTTTCTGTATGTAGGGCCTGAGGAAATGCTGTTTCAGTCTGTCTCTGAGGAAGTGTGCTTTGCACATGAAAGCTCATACCTTGGATAAAACTTTGTTGATGATCAAAAGCAATCATCCTGAAATACGAAGCCATATATAACCAATCTGCATACAATGATAAATACATGTTCATGTACTTAAGCCCATTTTATCCGAAAGGAACCACTTACTGATGGCTGCTTTGCAGGCTGTTAATTCTTTTGATTTCCTGTCTTACTTCTGGAGTGAAAACACCACTTTGTCATTATGTTCTGGGGGAAACAAAAAAATGCTGTTTCAGTACAGTGCCTGCCGGAAATGCACAATAAGTTTAAAGATGACATTTCAAGCTCCTTGCTGTTGTTGTCCGCTTGTTTGGTAAACCATGGAGAAAACTGTACATCTTGACTCAGAAAGGGCGAGGAACCAGTAAGCTTGTGAACAAAGGAATGAAAAGATGAAAGCAAGCGTGAGCCATAAGGAGGAAATTAGTGAATGAGAAGGTGTGAAAGGGTCAGGTGGCTTGCTAGGAAAGCAAGAGAAAGGATCAAAGGATTGGAAGCCCAGGAATGGAAGAAAGTGAGGATAATTTACAGCAGCTGGTGAGATGACAAAATGAACGGTAATAAGGTTGCTCAGCTGGGAAGGGTGATTGAAAGAAACTGATTTTTTAAAAAGGTACAACAGAACCATGTACACAATTGGGCTTGGGGACAGTGGCAGGTAACAGTGAAATAAAGGAACAGTATAAATAGTAGACTGTAGTCTGTCATTTACACCGTGAACATTGTGGGAGTTAAGAAATAAGGATGGGTTTTTAAAGTTTTCTTTAGCTCTTCTGGGTGGGAGTCTGAAATACCTTTGAGAGACTACAGACAGATGCCGGCGTTTTTCATGATTTCACAGCCTGAAGAGTTATACAGGAAAACCAGGACAGCAACAAAGTAACAAAACAATGTCTGGGCTGTCTCAGCTGGGAAGAAGGCAGACTTGGATGCAAAATTGTTCATAAGAGCATCCTTAACAGCAGCAACTTTCCTTGGCAAAACTTCTCATAGGTTATGTGTGGGTTTTCTTAGCTTCGCCTTTATGTGGAAGTGTTCAGCATCTATACTGATATACAATGGAAAGTTCTTATTTTTTATTTAATTAATTTGTAATCTGACTTTCTCCTCAATGGGAGGCTTTAAGAATTGGGATTGAATCACCCTGATTGAATCTCCCCAGAGACTGGCTGAGCTTGGAGCACAAGAACAGTAGCCGACCAGGATTCCGGAATAAACCAGTCAAGTAGTAACGTTTTGTAAATAGGCTATCACAGGGAGTGGGTGAGTGTGAGGTGTGGTGTTTTGCATGCATATAAGCAGGGCTCCAGCCCTGCTAGAGTTGTCTTAGAGTTAAGCTGAAATCGCTAATAAACTATGAGCTGATCACTATACGCGTCTCGAACCCAGTATATTTCAGGACCCAAAGCAGCTTACATTGTTCTCCTCTCCTCCCTTTTATCATCACAACAACCCTGTGAGGTAGGTTAGGCTGAGAATGTGTGACTGGCCCAAAGTCACCCAATGAGTTTTAGTGGCATAAGTGGAGATTCGGGCCTGGATTCCCCAGACTCTCGTCCAAGACTTTTAACCACTATACCACACTAGACGTAGCGTCTCAGTCAGTTTACCACCTCAAATTTCAGTGAAACAGTCAAGGTTGGTTGTGAGTGATAGATTGAGTCAAGGACACGCAAGGTCTTTTGTTTATACTGAATCAATCTGTAAAGCATGGATGAGGATTTTCGGGGGTGGAAAAGAGGCAAGAAAGCCAAGCATAACAGCTTGATGGGTTAGCACTGAATAAACTTCTGGTTTTATTTAAGGGATAGGCAACTTGTTCAGTACCAAGGTCCACGCTGGACACACGGAGTGAACTAGGCCATTGGAATCAGATATATTTTGCATAATTAATAATTGTAGCAAGATGGCATATGCTTTCTGTCCTTTACCTCTCCCCTATTTATGAAGAAATAGAGCTAGTTTGGTGTAGTGGTTAAATGCACGGACTCTAATCTGGGAGAACCGGGTTTGATTCCCCACTCCTCCACTTGCACCTGCTGGATGACCTTGGGCAAGCTGTAGTTCTATCAGAGCTGTTCTTGAAAAAGAGCAGTTTCTGTCAAGAGCTCTCTCAGCCCCACCTACCTCACAGGGTGACTGTTGTGGGGAGGGGAAGGGAAAGGAGTTTGTAAGCTGCTCTGAGACTCCTTTGAGTAGTGAAGTGTGGGGTATAAATCCAATCTCCTCCTCCTCCATCTCCTCTTCTTCCACCTCCTCCTCCTCCTCCTCCTCCTCCTCCTCCTCTTCTTCTTCTTCTTCTTCTTCTTCTTCTTCTTCTTCTTCTTCTTCTTCTTCTTCTTCTTCTTCTTCTTCTTCTTCCTCCTCCTCCTCTTCCTCCTCCTCCTCCTCCTCCTCCTCCTCCTCCTCCTCCTCCTCCTCCTGTGGCTCTGCAGTGAAAGAAACATTCAGAGATAAAGAAACAGCAGTAAAAGTGCAAAATTTCCATAAGTGATATTCACAAAGCATACTTTTCCTAATCCATAAATTCATAAATCCACAAATCCTTCCTAACAGAAATTCCAGATAAGTCTTCCTTTTCAATTGCCTTCTTCAGAGAACTACCTGAGGCCATGCCAACTTTGAAATGAGAGAGATTGTTCTTTTGAATACATGATCGGTGGCCTGTCCTGAAATCCAGTTTTCTGCAACTTGCTTTTGTTGTAGTCCAGTATTGAAGACAACACCAGTCCTTTTCTTCTTCTGTTGGATGGTGAGAAAAACTAATTTGTGGGGACTATTGGACCCAAGGCCTTCATACCATTTATTTATGCATATGGGTATGAGTTTACGCATATAGGTATGTCAGTTAGTAAATGCAATATTGGAAGATTATTTGTATGTGAGAAGTACATCAAGCTACACAGGTAGAATGACTTTTAGAGGCAGCAGTTAGCATGCAGTCAGTAAGGCAGCTTCCACAAAGTGCCAGTCACTGCTGCTGCATGCTACCTCCTGCACAGGCATTTGCGGCAGCAGTGAAGTGTCCAGAGGGTGAGGATCTAGCTCTCTCTCTGCCTCAGTTCTCTGAGGCCTGCACCACCAGAGGGCTTTCCCAGGTTTCCCCCTCCCTTCATCAATAATTGACATGTTGCTATAGCATTATAAAGCTATATAGCACATCACATCAATATATCTCACAACATGACGTATCTCTAGAAAGGATAACTGAATTTGGTGGAACAAAGTGGGGCCCTGCAAGACATCACAAGAGGGTGCAAGTTTGGAAATCCCTCCCTCAAAATTCTATAAACTCTCAGCGGTTTGAGCAGGCTAATTCCTCCTCCCTTCTCTTTTGAATCTCCACTGTGTTTTGTGTTTCCTGAAACATATTTAGTCCTCATTGAACTATTGGAAGGAGAGGCTTGTTTTATTTGGTCGGTTATAAAGTTATACAGTCACATTTTCCTGCAAAGCTAGGGAGTCCCCAGGCCAGAATAAATAGAAACCCTAATAATGTATGTGAATTACCAGACACTGCTGCTTTCATGATCAGCCACGAGTCACTTCACTCTTAAACAAAGAGAAATCTTCTGGAACATATTTGGTTTACCTTCAGTCTTTCCCAGCATCATCCTGAAATGTTTATATATGCACATTCATTTTTAGTAATTTATGGTTATACTTACTTTCACACCAAGAAAAATGCTCTCTTTAAATATGGTGTTGAGCTATACATAGTACAATATTTTTTCATATTGTAATCTGTGATTGCATAGATACATTCATTTATCTGCTTTTAAATATTATGTACCTTTGACATCCTAGATTTCATTTCTGGCATGCATAGTTATGCCTCCTTATGTATTGTGTGTGGGGGGAGGCAGTGTGCTTTAAGATGAAAAGTTGTCAATCCTAAATTTAGATAGTGTGGAAACATCAATAATGATAAAACATAATTTGCAAATTGTATTTGTGGAGTCTTCTCCACCCCTCTCATCTTCTTTTCTTTTATAGTCAGCCATTGTGAATAACCCCCTCTCACGGATGGCTGCCTGGTCGTGGCGAGGGTGCCTGAAGAACTGTGGACGGAGGTTCGTGACATTGTACAGGAGGCAGCAACCAGCACCATCCCAAAGAAAAAGAAATGCAAGAAAGCAAAGTGGCTGTCTGATGAGGCTTTACAAATAACAGAGGAAAGAAGGAAAGTGAAAGGCAAAGGTGAAAATGACAGATTTACCCAACTGAATGCAGATTTCCAGAGAACAGCAAGGAGAGATAAGGAGGCCTTCCTGAATGAACAATGCAAAGTAATAGAGGAAAACAATAGAATGGGAAGGACCAGAGATCTCTTCAAGAAAATTGGAGAAATCAAAGGAACGTTCCATGCAAAGCCGGCTATGATAAAGGACAAAAATGATAGGGATCTAGCAGAAGCAGGAGAGATTAGGAAGAGATGGCAAGAATACAAAGAAGAACTATACAAGAAGGACCTCAGTGTCCTTGACAACCATGACTGTGTGATTGCTGACCTCAAGCCAAACATCCTGGAATGTGAAGTCAAATGGGTCTTAGAAAGCATTACTAACAACAAAGCTAGCATAGATGATGGTATCCCAGCTGAGCTATTCAAAGTCCTAAAAGATGATGCTGTTAAAGTGCTGCACTCCATACGCCAGCAAATTTGGAAAACACAACAGTGGCCACAGGATTGGAAAAGATCAGTTTACATTCCAATCCCAAAGAAGGGCAATGCCAAGGACTGTTCAAACTATCACAGCATTGCACTCATTTCACATGCTAGCAAGGTCATGCTAAAGATCCTACAAGCTAGGCTTCAGCAATACATGGATAGAGAACTGCTAGAAGTACAAGCTGGGTTTCGAAGAGGTAGAGGAAAGAGAGATCAAATTGCCAACATTCGATGGATTATGAAGAAAGCAAGAGAGTACCAGAAAAACATCTACTTTTGCTTCATTGACTATGCTAAAGCCTTTGATTGTGTGGACCACAACAAACTATGGCAAGTCCTTACAGAGATCGGAGTACCAGACCACCTCACATGTCTCCTGAGCCAGTTTGGTGTAGTGGTTAAGTGCCTGCTCCTTGAGAGGAAAGCTATGGCAAACCTAGACAACATAATAAAAGTAGAGACATTACACTGCCAACAAGTTTGCATAATCAAAGCGATGGTATTCCCAGTAGTAATGTACGGCTGCGAGAGTTGGGCCATAAGGAAGGCCAAGCGCCGAAGAATAGATGCTTTTGAATTATGGTGCTGGAGAAGACTCTTGAGAGTCCCTTGGACTGCAAGGAGATCAAATCAGTCAATCCTGAAAGAAATCAAACCTGACTGTTCTCTGGAAGGACAGATACTGAAGCTGTAGCTCAAATACTTTGGCCACCAAGTGAGAAGGGAGCACTCACTGGAGAAAACCCTGATGCTGGGAAAGACTGAAGGTTACAAAATAAGGGGATGGCAAAAGATGAGATAGTTAGACAGTGTTACCGATGCAACAAACATGAAATTGAGCAAACTCTGGAAGACAGGAGGGCCTGGCATGATGTGGTTCATGGGGTCACAAAGAGTTGGACTCAACTGTGTGTCTGAACAACAATAAAATTGTGAATAAATTTAAACATACCACTTCTAGGAATAGTTGATGGGGAAAATGTTTCCAGTATTCCAATCCAAAGTAGCAGTAATTTGTGTTCTCTTCAAACAATACAACTCTTCCATTTCACTCCAGTGAAATGTACTTATCTGTTCTGTTTTTTGTGTTTCTCCACCCTTGTGACTACTTTTTCTTTTCTTTACTGAGAATGCAAAATCTGTGTAGGAGACCAAATGTGTAATTGTATGCACCCATTAATCCCTTTGATACTAATTATACCCAGGGCAAGATAATTTTAGTTTCAACTGCTTTCTGCACAGTCTTGTTGGCTTTTACAACATGCTTCTGACAAATAGCTTTAATTGGATTCAAGTGAGGGTTCTGACTTTTTTTGGGGGGAGGGGGGCTTACTTCAGAACTTACTTGAAAATTTGATGGGGGACCCCAAGCGTAATTCTGATTTTCAGAGGAGCTCTTTTGTACACTGCTAAGAAGGCTGCCAAAATTTCAAACAACAGTATATTTTCAATCTGTATCCCTGGTGTTTTGATATTCTTTTGTCAGGAAAATGTTTGGTTCAGAAAAACATGTCAGTTGACTTTTTTTTTTTTAGAAAGCTCAGGGGGCACTATTTATATTCAAATATTTAAAACTAATGCATATTTATGGTATTCAGAAACACAATGGGCCAGATGCTTCTGTGTAAAGCGCAGTAAGGAATGAAGTAGGTGGTGTGGAACACAGGAAAGTCCTTCTGTGTAGAAGAACTGGCTGCGGCGCCCAAGGAGGTTGGAGTCCTAATCTGTTAGCCACTGGATTTTCCCATCAGGGTTATGGGTGTGTACACATGGGTATGCCAACAAGATGCATGGAGCTTCCTAAAGGAGAGAATCCTTGATAAACGCATGTATCATACAGATTCACTTGTTAAGGAGCTATGATTGGCGGCCATTCTTCCCAGAGTGTACAGCTGAGTGCTGGCTTGTTGGCAAACCAAGTTTCTGCATTATGTGCATAATGTGCCCTTATGTTTTAATTTCTTACTGTCCTGAAAGGAAGAGGAAAAGCTGTCACGGTGGGTGTTTTTACTGTAGGCAACACAAAAGAAGGGGCAAAACTCAACCCCAAAATGGAACTAGGTACCTAGAAGGTTGAGGTTGCAAGCATACATAAAAAG
Source organism: Gekko gecko (assembly GCA_029375565.1). Taxonomy (NCBI): domain Eukaryota; kingdom Metazoa; phylum Chordata; class Lepidosauria; order Squamata; family Gekkonidae; genus Gekko; species Gekko gecko. Next base: position 69,126,421 of record JAPDNY010000003.1, on the reverse strand, counting down.
AGATTTAAACAAAATGTATCTTTAATATTACAGGGAAGGGAAAGAGGAAATAATGGGGGAGGGTTAAATGAGATGGGTTCTGCAGGTTCTTGATCTGCCCTAATTACCTGGTGGTGGAGAAGGGATTCTGGTAGCAGCAGGACTGTATCTTTGAACGTAAGAACCAGGGCTCTTTTTGTAGCAGGGACTCCTTTGCGTATCAGGCGATACATCCCTGAGATGGCCAATCCTCCAAGAGCTTACAGAGCTCTTCTCACAGGGGCTACTGTAAACTCTTGGAGGATTGGCTACATTAGGGGGTGTGTCGCCTAATATGCAAAAGAGTTCCTGCTACAAAAAGAGCCCTGGTAAGAACATAAGAGAGAAGCCAATGTTGGATCAGGCCCATCCAGTCCAACACTCTGTTGCACAGTGGCCAAAAATACCAGGTGCCATCAGGAGGTCCAGCAGTGGGGGGGCCAGGACACTAGAAGCCCTTCCACTGTTGCCCACCCCCCCCAAGCACCAAGAATACAGAGCATCACTTGCCTAAGACCCAGAGTTCCTATCTATACCTTGTGGCTAATAGCCACTGATGGACCTCTGCTCCATATGTTTATCTAATTCCCTCTTGAAGCTGTCCATGGTTGTAGCTGGCACCACCTCCTGTGGCAGTGAATTCCATGTGTTCATCACTCTTTGGGTGAAGAAGTACTTCCTTTTATCTGTTCTAAACTGCTTAGCAATTTCATTGAGTGCCCACGAGTTCTTGTCTTGTGAGAAAGGGAGAAAAATACTTCTTTCTCTACCTGCTCTATTTCGTGCATAATAATCTTATAAACCCCGATCATGTCACCCCTCAGCAGTCTTTTCTCCAGTCTAAAGAGCCCCAAGCGCTTTAACCTTTCTTCATAGGGAAAGTGTTCCAACCCTTTTATCATTCTTTACATTTTTCTTTCTTTGGCATACTACGCAGGCAGATGTTTCATTTCCCAGGCTCTCTGGCACCTGCAGAATTTATTTAAGAAATATCAACCACATTCTCATTCCTCTCATAATTTTTCTGCCAAACTGTTCTACAACTCCTGCCATCTAACGCAGTGCTAGATATTTGTGCTAAGTGGTCCTGCAGTGCAGATTGCTGTGCTAATTGGTCATGGAACGACCAACTGGTTATTTCAACACCTCATTCCTCTCCTTAACTCCTTTCGAATTATGTCTTCATTTTATGGAGGTCTGACCTGCTCTATGTACTAACAACCGAACGCATCCCTGATCAGCCGAACGCATCCCTGAAACGTGTTCATCCAGCCACTGCTTGAAGACTGCCCATGAGGGGGAGCTCACCTTCTCCCTAGGCAGCCGATTCCGTTGCTGAATTACTCTTACTGTATTTTTTTCTGCTAATACCCAGCTGGTACCTTTCCGCCCTTTTTTCTGCTAATACCCAGTTGGTACCTTTCCGCCCTTTTTTCTGCTAATACCCAGCTGGTACCTTTCCGCCCTTTTTTCTGCTAATACCCAGCTGGTATCTTTCCGCCCTTTTTTCTGCTAATACCCAGTTGGTACCTTTCCGCCCTTTTTTCTGCTAATACCCAGCTGATATCTTTCCGCCCTTTTTTCTGCTAATACCCAGCTGGTACCTTTCCACCCTTAATTCAACCCCCTTATTGCGAGTTCTATTCTCTGCTGCCAACAGGAAACCTCCCTGCCCTCCTCTAAGCAGCAGCCTTTCACGTACTTAAAGCGAGCAATCATGTCCCGTCCCTCCCAACCTTGTCTTCTCCAGACTGAACATTCCCAAGCCCCTCAGCCTTTCCTCATAGGGCTTGGTCTCTGGGGCCCTGATCATCCTCATCCTCATCACTCTCCTCTGTTCCTGCTTCATTCTGTCCACATCCTTTTGGAAGTGAGGCCTCCAGAATGGCATGTAGTACTCCAGCTGTGGTCTCACCAGTATGGTGTACAGCGGGACGATGAATTGTGATTTGGATGTTATACCTCTCTTGACATACCCCAAGACTGCACTAGCCTTTTTTGCTGCTGCATCACACTGTCTGCACATATTTAGCTTACAGTCCACCGGTACCCCAAGGTCTTGTTCACATGCACTGCTACCCAGAATTGTAACCCCCCATCCAGTATGTGTGCTTCTCATTTTAGTTAGATGTTGAACTCTGCAGTTATTCTTGCTGAACTGTATCTTGTTCACATCCGCCCACTTTTCCATTGTGTTTAGATCTCGTAGATTCCTATAAAGCTAGTCTTCATTGACCTGAAGTCGGCTACATATTGTTCAGTCCAAGATAATATTGGGAATAGGTTAACTCTTATTATGACATACAATACCATAACAGGCTGATATTTAAATCCTCTGTTGTATAAAGGTAAAATCTGAACTGGTTAGTTCTTGGCTGATAGATCATACTTTTGCCTGTGGTATAATGGCAATGCTAGAGGATATTTTTCTTGAAGGATTGTATCTACGCTCTTGCATGCCAGATGGAGTACTGAAGGGAAGTATCAAAGCATGGTTGGAGAACCAGATGGTCCTTAAGGTTAGTTAAGTCAGCATTTGTGCAAACTGTGAGCTGTTTTTCTGGACTGTGTGATTTGAAAAACCATGACTGACATTGTTAAGAAAAGGTGGGAGACCATACCTACATTCACAATGTGTCAAAGCAGGAGATTACTGAAAAAGTACATAATGAAGGAAAAAGTGGTCCAAATTATGGAAGCACAGTAAGAGATTCTGGCTACCAGAATTCAACTGATCACCAGTTTAGAATCTGGTCCTGTTTATCAAGTACTTGGCTCATTGGAGAGATGCCACTACTACTTGATTGGGTAATGATGAAGACAGGGAAATTCTTTGAGTTCTCTGTATTCTCATAGATTGCCAGATTCTAGAAAGAAACAAAGGGTAGTGGAGTATTATTCTTCTGTACCATAGTCTGCTTTTCCTGGGGCATCAGTTACAGGCCATTTAAAAGTCCATGACAGTGCACTTCTAGGATATATTAGTCTGACCCAGTACAACCTCACTCAGTACTGAATGTTTCTTTCTACTGTTAGCAGTATAAATAACTCAAGCTGCCATGTGACAGCTAAAGAACCTTTTGGATGTTCTGTTTAAGAACTTCATTCTCTGAATCACTGAAGTGATATTAAACCTTCCCCCTCTTGTCCTATTGGCGCATGCAGTAGTGTTCCTTCCAGGGCTATTTTTGGGCAGGAACGCAGAGGAACGGAGTTCCGGCTGGCTCCTGAGTTGGCCACGCCCAGCAGAAACTCATTAGCATAATAGGCCACACCCAACAGCAGAAACGCATTAGGATTGGCTACATTAGGGGTGTGTGGCCTAACATGCAAAGGAGTTCCTGCTACCAAAAAAGCCCTGGGTTTTGACAACAAACAAGGTAAACAGAATAAGAAGCAAAAGGTGGGTGTGGCTGGATGACCACACTTCTGGTCACATGGGGGTGTGGCCTAATATGCTAATAAGCTGTGCTGTCAGGGGTGTAGCCTAATATGCTAATGAGTTTCTGCTGGGCTTTTCCTACAAAAAAAGCCCTGGTTCCTTCTCTCTTCCAGTTAGTATGAGGAGTTATTGCTTCTGACTTTGTCAATTTAATAAATAATAATGAACATTTACACTAGAGGGAGCAGTTGCACCATCCCTTACTGCCTGGTGTCCGCTCTCTCTCTCTCTTTCTCTCTCTCTCTCTCCTCAGTTGCATGGCAACTTTATAAAGCAGGGAATATATAAAAGAACAATCCAGATTAAATGGTTCGGTCTTTTATGTAGCAAAGTTCCCAAAATGATTTATGTTAGCTATTAGTGAAGAGTTTTATTCAATACAAAGCAGAACGTGCTGTGTACAGAGCACAGCCTTGGCAACTCTGTAGGGTTGGTGGCATAAGGCTCATTCCCTAGTCCTCCCTTCTGAAGAATTTTGCAGGGGTGTTTTGACTTCCCCTTTTCCCTTTTTCCGTTCTTTCTTTTTGCTGGAAATGATGGCACAGTGGATGTGGTTCAGTTCAGGCAACCAGCTTTTATTTAGCTGTAAGGATCTTTAGAGGCTGAATCTGACGAATCTTGAGAGCATCAGATAATGGGTAAGTGAACTTTTATTTCTTACATTTTGGGGGAGGGCATTCTTTTCTTAGATAGCTTCTGTTAGGCCTCTGCATACATTTTTAAGGTTCTTTTTAAATAGCTGATTGGATGTGAAGGAGAAGTTGTGGCTTTATGAATGGTCTAGAAGAGGGAGTTTTGGCAGGTGAAGCTTGTTCTGAGGAAAGCTGCAGATGCTAATAATATTCCCTTTTCTGCCCAACAATTAAAGTCGCAGGACTCTTTTCTCCTTCCTATCTGTCACTTTATCTGCATCTCATCTCATGGCTCAGTTGTCATGTGCCCCCAAAAGCATGACTGACCCTCAGGTTGGTTTGGAAATCTTATAATATGTCATCTTGTTTAAAAAGTGGCTGATTTCCATGATAGGATATTCTTGAAAACATGATCTGAATATTCCAGTGGACTCTGAACACCCTGCCAACTTCTTTTCTTGCCCAGTCTAATAATTTTAAGTCTCATTATGATTTTGCATAGATAATTAATACTTAACATTTGGAAACTAGCAAATTTTACTGAAAGGAGCTGAAAGGCTGAATAGGCACTTAAAACGAACTATTCCTAGCTGCCTTTCCCCTTGCAAACATGCATTTTCACTTCAGTCCATTCATGTTCAGATAAGTGACGATTAGTTCCAGAGCAATGGTTATGGCAGGTGTTACGACAGAAGATACATGAAGACATTGCAGGAGGAAAAAGGGTAATGTCCTCAGTTTTAGTTTTACTATCTATCTGGGCCATACCCACTATGCAAATTATACTAACATTTTAAAAGGTGTATACGTTAATTGTAATTTCCTCATTTTTGATTGCTTGTTCACTTCCCAGATCAGTTGGTCGTCTGTCCTGCCTGCTTTACAGCGCATCTGGAGACTTGCTCACCCCTTTACGAGGGAGGGAGAAAGGAGGCAGACAGCAGGACTGAGAACGGACTGGGAGGGAGAAGTCCCATCTGCGTTGTCTAGCACTGTTATCAGGAAAGCTAAAAGGATATGAACATTCTCTGGGTTGCAGTTTGGCAATCTTACCTAGATGAAAATATTTATTTTGGAGAGAATACCAGTGTAATCCTAAACAGAGTGACACCTTTCTAGACCCATTGACTTCAATGGCTTCAGAATGGTATAATTCTGTATTGGACTATAAACCACATAGTAATATAGACAATACAATTCAAGTTATATATGAGCACTGTCATCCAAAAACAATGCAATTATGCATTTAATAAGGTCAAATCATTTTTTGGGGTCCAAAAGATATGCATGACCCTAATCCCATCTGTTTTATTTGCTGGTTTCCCAATTCAGATTACCAAACTGGACAATCAAATTGTCATTTGTCCTCCTCATGTTTATAGCTCTTCAGCTGGTGTCTGCAGCTGTACAAATTTATCCAATTAGCAGGTTTCTGGATCTGATTAGCTGGATTTATGCTTGTAGTTTGGACTTAGAGTTCAGTTGTTGCAGCCAAAAGCCTTCCCAGTCATAACACGTAAGAAGATCAGCCTCTATAGAACTGTCCTTTCTTCACGGAAGTGGAATCATGAGAACATCCTTTGCAATTAGGAATATCTGCCCTACAAACAGAACAGCTGCTCTCCAAACAGAAAGTCAACTGGTATTGCTATAGAGGTGGCATAACTGACAAAAAAAATTCACGCAGTACAGTTTGGTATCGTGGTTAGAGGCACGGACTCTAATCTGGAAGAACCAGGTTTGATTCCCCACTCCTCAACATGCAGCTGCTGGTGTAACCTTGGGTCAGTCACAAGTTCTTTCAGAGCTGTTCTTTCAAGAGCAGTTCTGGAAATTGCTCTCCCAGCCACACCCACCTCACAGAGTGTCTGCTGTGTGGAAGAGAAGGGAAAGGAGATTGTTAGCACTGCCGGCTCACCCACTAGGCGAACTAGGCGCTCGCCTAGGGCACTGGGCCTGCAGGGGTGCCAAACGCCCCCCGCCTCCCCGCCAGTGCCGCCAGTGAAGCGCCCCAGCGGGGCTCAGAAGGCGGCAGCAGCAGCAGCAGCAGAGCTTGCCCTCCCTCCCCCTCCCCCCTGGGCAAGCCGGCACTCAGTTCAAAGGGAAGAGGCGGGAGTTTAAACCCTGCCTCTTCCCTGGCTTGCCTTGGCGCCCCCGCAGCTGCGGAGCACCCAGGAAAGCCAACGCTCTGCCCCGCCTCTTCCCTGACTTGCCTGGGGGGGCCTGCAGTTGCAGGGGGGTGGGGGTAACTGGGCGCCACTCGGGCTGCCACCCCCCTGATCTCCAGGTCCCACCAGGTGGTTGGCATCCCCGGTGGGGTGGGCGCCACAGGCTGGCCTGCCTAGGGTACCCAGACACCTGGGGCCGGCCCTGATTGTAAGCCACTCTGAGACTCCTTCGGGTAGTGAAGGGCAGGGTATAAATCCAATTTCCTCCTCCTCCTCCCTACAACACCAAAGGGCAGTCTCATGCAGCGTGCACTTCAGTTACCTAATGTATAGTTCCTGCAGTAATCTAAACAAGAGGTTACCATAGCAGGTGTGTCTGAGGCCATATCTTTAACAGGCGGCTCACCAGTCAAAGCCAGAAAAGATACAAGTAGAGTGGATAATGCCTTTGGGAACTCTGGGCTAAAATAGAGAGTTGTAGTAATGCTGGCACTTTTTTGTTTTTCTAAATAAAACAGGTATCTGTAGTTAACCTGGGTATAAACTGTGGGAATTAGCAACTTCTATATTGTGTTTGTGTATTAACATAAAACCTGATGAGCATTACTTGTATCTTAACTATCTTGAAACTGAGGCCATGCTATAGAAGTGATTTGACAACTGAATCAGGCCTTGCATTCATGACTACAACCTTTACCTGACAAGTGAAAATGGAAGAAAATCGTTGGTGGATAGTAATCCACCTATGCATAGCTGACATGTTCTGTTTTCCTTTCTCTCTGAGAAACAACAGTGAAACAACAAAGTTTGCACCCTTCTGGATCAACCTATATAGGTATACTGAAGGATATAATCTTGCATGCCTATGTATCCTGTCCTTTGGGAACAGCACAATAATTACTGTCTCCTGATTTTAGAAGTAGTTATTTGGTGCTCTACATGTTAAAAATGCTCCCCCACCCCAAATTTTTTAAAAAGTAACTCAGGTTGGATTCCGCACAGGTTTTCTACCAGTAAAAGGGCACGTCTGCTGGCAAAAGAGGGGGACAATGTTCACAGATCCTCCACCGTACAAAATCTCACATTGTGCCCAATACTGTTCCGTTGAGAAGAGGTCCCTTGAACTTCTGGAGCAGCATTCTGGGGGGCAGCAGCATGCTGTAGAGGGTGGTGTGAAGCAGTAGAACAAAGTTAGAGCCCAATGGCACCTTTAAGACCAACAAAGTTTTATTCAAGGTGTGAGCTTTCATGTGCAAAGCACACTTCATCAGACAATGAAATGGAATTACAGAACATCTATATATGTAAAAGAAACTCCCTTTACTGTAAAATCAATGCCCAGGCCAAACCCATGGACCTAGAAACATGAAATTTGGGGAGAGTGCTCCTACCATGTGTAGATGCTTACTAAGGGATTTTTAGAAATTTGACCCCTAAGCAGGTCAAAACAGATAAAATGTGCTCCTCCCATTGCCTCCTATGTGGCTGCCAGGCTGCTGCCTCCTTGTTCCCCCCCGCTCTCTGATTGGTCAGCTGCAGAGCTCACTGTTCTGAGGTTAAAAAACCCCAACCAGTTACAGGAGACTGCAGAGAGCTAATGACAGTTGAGGAAACCAGGAATGGCCTGTGAGGTGCAGCAGTGCTGCTAGTGCAGCCTCCTGGATGGCTTCCAAAACACTCCCCCCCACCTCCTACACCTGACAGGTGGCTAGCTATCTGTCAGGTGTAGCAGTGGATGCAGGGTGCTTAAAACCATCAGGGAGCCTGCCCCAGCAGTAATGCCTTAGTGATCCTGCCGGCCCAGCCACCACAGTGGCTTCTAATAGTCCTCCCCTCCCCCTCCTACACTGGACAGGCAGCTGCCTGTCAGGTGTAGGAGAGGAGGTGGGATGCTTACAGCCATCAGGGAGGTTTACTCAGCAGGATTGCCTTAGCGCTGCTGCTGGCCTAGCCTCCCCAATGTCTTTAAACACAGTCCTGCTGTTACACCACACAGGCGGGTGTTTGTCAGGTGCATGAGCAGAGCCAAGGTACTTTAATCCATCAGGGATGCTGCCCCAGCAGGATTACCTTAGTGATGTCAACCCCCCATGAAGAGATTTCTGAGAAACATGACCCCTAAGGGGGTAAAAAAGGGGCAAAATGTGTTCCCTTAATTGTTTTCCATGTGTCTGGCAGGCTGCTGCCCCCCCCCATTTAGTCAACTGTGTAGTTCAGAGTTCTAAGGTAAAACCTGCCTGCTTGCACCCACTTCCCTCTGATTGCTCAGCTGTGGATCTCAATGTTCCGAGGTAAAAACACATTTAGAAGAGACTGCTGACAGTTACAGAAATAAGCAATTCAGGACTCCTGAATAGACATTTTTCAAAAAAGCCAGCATGGCAATTGAGGTAATGAATGTTTATGGGGAGATACTAAAGGACATTTCTAGGAGCCATTTCAATGCATGCCTCCCTCATGAACCTGAAGAAATGTCTGCCACATCACCACTCCCTCACACCAACTCCCCCTCACACCTCTCGCCTCTTACTGCCACCCAGAAAGCTCCTGGCAAACGTTGAGCCAGATACAGCAACACTACAAGAAGGAGGCAACTTAGGAATTTGGCAAAGACATTTGCACATAGTACTCCTGCAGTGCACTGAGCTGCGCAGGCCAAGTACCAGCAAGATCACCCTGAAATGCTGAGAACAACACAGTCTCCATATGAGCAAAACAATCCAGGAACACAAGTAGAGAGGCCATCACTTTTGTGGAAGGTGGCAGGAGTTGACTTTACAGACGACTGCTTCTTAAATGGACCGTTCTATGTTGCAACCTGGTGATCTTAGCACCTGAGGGCAGAACCACCTATGTGGTCTACAGAGAGGTCCTTCAGTAGATAAAAATAGTGTGTATGTCTCACTTCATTTTTTACACTACAGACTTTTTCATTAGGGTTCCTGCAACAAATGTTACATTTCAGACTTCACATCATCAGTATTATAACTGCATTTATGGAACTAAAATGCCATAGTGAAGCATGGATATCAGGCTAGTACTTGAATATATACAAGGTGGTTTGTTAAATTAGCATGCAAAATAGTGAAGTGTTTTTTAACAGATAAAAAGAATGACAAGCTTGGTTTCTGGTTATCATCTGTTTGGGTTCAACGGGGGGGGCACACAACATAGGTAATACATATGCTAGAACTGGAGATTGATGTACCCCAAATTGTGAGAATTTAGTCATCAGATCCCATCCATCTCTTTTTTAGCATGAAGGCAAACTTTAAAGCATCTTGGCTGTGTAGAGCATTTTTCTTGTCCCCTGAACAGAGAATTACATTTAAATCTACCACTCCAAATTACATTACATAATATTCCTAATTTTTAAGAGTAATGAACTAAGATTTTTTTAAAGTAACATTTTGCTTCACTAAAACATGGGAGTTAACTGACAGAATTGTTCACTTGCTCATCTTCTAACATTGTATATGCCATGAAATGTCAACATTGCCCTTCGACTCTCTACAAAGGACAAACAGGACAAACTCTGTGCCAAAGGATAAATGGACACAAATCTGACATCAGGAATCACAAGACTGAGAAACCTGTAGGGGAACACTTCAATCTTCCAGGACATTCAGTGGTTGACCTCAAAGTAGCTGCTTTATTGCAAAGGAACTTCAGGAATTGAATAGAAAAAGAAATTGCTGAATTACAAGTTATTACAACACTCAGAACAAACATCCCTCCAGAACTTAACAGGGATATTGGTTTCTTATTCTATTACATATGCTAACTCATTCAGTTCTCACTTATGTATTCACACCAAGAAGGGCTATACATCCCCTATATTATAATGTTTGGTTTTTTTAGATAGCATATTCTAATAGTGATTGTAATGCAACACAATATTTTGTTGATCTCTGACATAACACTGCACAATTTTGTCAGTTAACTACTTATCTGAAAAAGTATTACAATCAACTTGAGGAAGCTGATGCATGGAAACACCTCAATTCCGGGTAAGAGTATTATTCTCATCCTGTGTTGGGTATGAGTGGTAACCTGTATGTTGTGTACGTTTTCCTGCTCTTATATTTTCCTGCCATCTGGTCTTGCCTTAGCACAGTTTGATGAGTCTGTTGTGAGTTTTCGACAAGGATGACAAAATTTTTGATGTATGGTCTTTGTTCAGTGAAGCAACATTGTTGACAATAGTTTTTACCAGGGGTCGTTTGGCACTGGATTGCGCTGTAGCACTGCTCTGGCAGCCCAGGAGCAGGCACAAATGGTGGTGGCAGCATGCACCGCCCCCAGCTCCCCGCCCCCACCCCCGCCCCCACCCCCGCACTCCTTCTCTCTAGAGTCGTGCTGCAGCAGCCGCGCAATCTCTGCATTGTATTCTGTGGCCCCATAGAATACAATGGGAAGATCGTGCCACCACTGTGGTGTGACTCTAGAGAGAAGGGGTTTAAACTTTAAATCCTTTCTCTCTCTGCTTCCCCCCAGCCTGCCTTGGCAGGCTGGTTGGGGAAAGGAAGGGGAGACTTTTGAAGATGCTTCCCCTTCTGACATCACTTCCGGTGATGGCAGGGTGCATGGCATAAGCTAATGAGCTATTATTATGCTAATGAGCTCCTGCAGTTCTTTTTCTACAAAACGACCCCGGGTTTTTACAAATGTTTAAGGTGTTCCTGATAAACAAACATAAATTTCTGGTATGAAATAAACATATCATAAGTAATAAACATGCTATTTTTGAGGGGTAGCTTTATGAATGTGCTCCTTTGACTTTAGCAAATCAAAAAATGTATCAGGATTTTTGAAACCACAAGAACAGTACTATATATTCTGATAAAAAAGCAGCATCTTTTACTACTGTCTCTTACATTCTTAACTATTTGTCTTTATTACTTGAGATTTACTAAGGTAGTTTAAACATTCTGCTCTAAATTGTTTTAAGTTACTTTCCTTGCAGATTTTGACTACTTGTTAAAACCAATCAAACATACAGCTATTAGAATTAATACAGTTTGTGTGGTATTTTAGCAAACTATCTTTTTTCTAATATTTGATAATAAGACTTTTAAAAACATTGACATGCATTTAGTGATGTTGAATTGGAAGGCAAGTCTATACCTATGTCCACTCATGTGTGAAATTAATGTCCTTTAATCACACTCAAGTGAATGCATGTAGTAATAAAATGATGTTCACAGTTTCATTTTAGAGTTTAAGTAGGACTTTTGTAAATTGCTGCTATAAATGGTAACAAATACTGGGCTCAGTCCTGCATAGTAAGTAATATTCTACTGGTTAGTCAGTGATTTAGATTGCAGTTCTGTGTATGTTTACTTGAAAGAATTGCTTCTGAAAAAAAGTTGCATTGGATTAGACTGCATGTTCAGTTTAAAGCTTCTGGTTGCTTTCTTTTATTTTCTTCCATCAGTGTGGATTCAATGATATCTACATTTTCTGTAGCTTTGAATTTTTCTTTTTTGTCTATGTAGACTAAATTGCAAATGTTCACAGTCTGTGTCTTTGAATTAAGGATTCTGTATCCTTTGCATTCCAAGGTATATCTGACAAAAATACCTTGCTTAGTCCTTAGATCCAACTTGGACTGCTTTTCTTTGCAAATGTAGGCAAAGGCTTTTGATCCAAACTCTCTGAGATGCTTGATGCAAGGTTTTTGTCCGTACCATAGTTCATAAGGCATTCCTTTGGCACCTTTTGTAGGTAGATGGTTTTGCAGATAAGTGGCTGTGTTGATGGCTTCACCCCAATACATCTCCAGTAGATCTGCCACTAGCAGCATGTTTACTTTATTCCTGATAAAGATTGGTTCATTTTTCAGCTATGCCATTTTGTTTCTGGAGAGTATGGAACAGTGTTGGTGCTCTAAACCTTGTTCAGTCACATACATTTTTATGTCGTGTCCAATGTATTCTCCTCTGTTGTCAGTTTGGATTGCCACTGGCTTCCTCTGGAACCTGTTGCTAACCATTGCAACATATGCTTTGAGTTTCTCAAACACATCACTCTTTTCTCTGATCAAGTAGGTAACTGTATATTTGGAGAAATTCTCAATAAAAGTTAAGATATATTTGTTTCCACTAGGGGTCACCATTTTCATTGGACCATAAACATTACTGTGAATGAGCTCCAGAGAGTGCTTTGTTTGGTTCATGCTTCTTGCTAAAACTTGGTCTTGTTCTTTTTGCTTGAATGTAACCTATGCAGTCCCTCTCACTTGTACATTTATTTATTTGCATGCCCTTTGTTAAATTATGGTTGCAAGTTGGGCAGTAGCATTATTGTCTCTGTGCCCTAATCTCCGATGCCATAACCAGGAGCATCTCTTAGGATTGCAGCTCTTGGACAGGTTTGCACTCTGTGTGCATTTATCTAAAGCATATAAATCTTCATGCACTCTGCCTGTTGCAGTCAGCTCTCCATTCTGTTTAATCAGGCATTTCCCTCCAAATGAGGTCACCATTCCTTGTTTTGCAAGCACTCTCACTGAAATTAAATTATTTGCTAGCTGTGGTACATATAAACAATTCTCAACAAGGATTTCTCTGGTCTGTCTGTCTGGGAGCCTGCATTTTAGAGTTCCAGTTCCTACCCCTTCTGCCACAATAGACCTTCCATCAACCACACTCAGTGTTTCCTTTCTCTCTTCTTTTAGAGTTTCAAAGAATTCTCTGTGTCCACTCATATGTATAGAGCATCCACTGTCTAAAAACCAAGTATGACTTTTGGTTGCATCTTTAGTAAATACGAAGCATTTCATTAGGGGTGGTTGTTTCAAATTCTTCCTTTGCATTTGTTTTGGAGGGACACCCATCTGTTTGAAAGCATTACAGTCCTTTGTAACATGCCCTTGTTTTCCACAGAAGTAACAAATTACTTTTGTTATTTATGTATAAAGCCATTTGGTTAGGATTGTGTTCTGCTTTTCTGTTAGGCTCCTCAAACTGTTCGTGTTTGAATGCCTGCTCCAGTTCATTAATTACATTTGAGAGAGAGAGGTAGGTAGCTGTGCTGAGCTTTGCCGGAAGAAGCCATTTTGCAGTTTCTTCCTTTTCCCTACAAGTTTCTCTAAACTTGCCCTTTTTTATAACGGTGCTCACACTGGGCCCCAAACCCTGCTAGCAGAGTTTAAATATGCAAGGAAGTGGAGCACTGACTGTTTAGAGAAAAATAATTAGGTTTGTTAAAGAAGAACAAACTGTTATAGAACGTAGAAGAGAGAGAACCTTAACCGTCTACCCTAACTGCTGAAGGAGGAACAACTACGACAGAAGCTTTGCAGGGGCAGGAATTCTTTACAAGAGCCAATCAGGACACAGGAAGGACATAATTTGAAAGTGTAGGAGGCCCCTTATCTAGCTATGCTAACTAGCAGTTCTTCAGCTGTCCCCTTGTAGGGTGACCTTCTGATCGTCTTCATAAGGCTGCACTGTATGCCTTGTATATTCTAACAGTTTATTGAGTAGGAACAAGATACATGAACATAGTCAGAGTAATATTAAGTATAGTATAGCACAGGATCCTCGACATAGTGCCTGCCAGTACTTCCCTTGGCACCCATTGACCTTTTCAGTAAATGAATGGGACCATTGTAAGGCAGGGCTTATTATTGGCTTCCTACATTCAAATGAAATAGTTTTCCACTGGAGGATCAGGAGAACATAATGTAGTTCCATTCCTCTTTCAGGCCTTTCTGCTTCTCTACAGGTGTGGAGGGGGGGTATTCAGATTGGCTCCACCTCCAGTGAAAATCATTTTTGGAAGCCATTTTTTCGGTGTGGTACTTACCACACCCTCTCAAAAATCCAAATGTGACTGCAATCTCAAAAAGGTTGGGGACCCCAATATAGAACCAGTCTCCAAAACCCCACAACACAATAGTTCCAGTACCCATACACAATTCTTTTGCATCATACACCTTGATTGGGAAGATGGGTGAGAATCAGAGAGAGAGAGAGAGAGAGAGAGAGAGAGAGAGAGAGAGAGAGAGAGAGAGAGAGAGAGAGAGAGAGAGGTAACAAGGAGAGTGAAGGAAGGTATTGCCACACAAACCAAAAGAGCTTTGGTTTGTCTGTCAGGTGTGAGCTAGACCTCAAGGTATGCAGTAAGATCCAAGACTGGGCAAGAGACTGGATAATGCTGGTTGCTCTTGACATAGGAGCAGTGTTCCCTCTAAGCTGAGTTAGTGTGAGCTAGCTCACAGTTTTTTAGCTTCCAACTCACACATTTTTGTCTTAGCTCGGGAAGGATGGCTCTAGAGCGAACTAATTTATGCAGCAGCCAAATCGCTCACTCGCAACTTTAATGCCAGTAGCTCACATAGTAGAATTTTTGCTCACAAGACTCCATAGCTTAGAGGGAGTATTGCATAGGAGTGGAGGAATGAAATAAATATTTTATTTCCAAGTCTGAACTGAAGCCAGAATCAACCTGTGGGAAGAAATGGACTCGGGCTGAGATGGATGCCCCTGCGTGGCAGATTGTTTGACTGCTGGGGTTTTGGAGATAATTAAGGCTCGTTCCCAGAGGGCTGCCTTGAGGCGGAAGGCCCTGTCATTCCTTGCTTTCATGGCAAATTGTTGGCAGTGTCAACACACCCCAATGTTGTGTGACTCACCCAAGCAGATGAGGCAAAGAGAATGTTTGTCTGACTGAGTCATTTTTATGCTGCACATTTTTTGAACAGGGCTTTCTGAGCCATGAGGGGATCTTTGCAGAACCAGATTGATGAGGAGACGAAGTGAAAAGACCGGAAAAGGTTCAGAGCGCACTAGAAGATGTCTTCTCCTATCAGCAGCAAAAAGGAAACTAAGGGAAACTGCCTCCTCTGCCTCGTGGTGCATGACAATTTAGGCTGGAAAACGCTGCCGTATGCACCAAGGGAAGGGGCGCCCTTTCAGTTCTTTTTCGTTAGAAAGTTCTTCTCCACAGCTGGCCTACGTATGCGCAGAGCCAATGTGGGACTGCACAGAAGAATAACAATGAACAAAATATTTCTTTTCCCCAGTGCTGTAGGGAGTGGGGGGGGAGTTAAAGTGAAATCAGAAGCAAGCTTCGGATTTGTTGGGGTAGGAGGAAAAGAGGCATTGCCCAGGGCTTCAGAACTTTCCCGACTAAGGAAATCGGGAACCCTTTTGGATGTGGAGGAGGTGTGACCAAGTATCTGTACTGAAACGCTTCCCAAATAAGGAAAGGTGGACATAGTTTCCAAACAACACAGTCAGTGGACCTAACAATATCAACTACACCATCTCAGGTTCATTCACTTGCTAATCTTCTAATATTGTATATGCCATTAAATGTCAGCAATACCCTTCCGTTCTCTACATAAGGCAAACAGGTCAAACCCTACACCAAAGGATAAATGGACACAAATCTGACATCAAGAATTCCAAAGCTGAGAAACCGGTAGGAGAACACTTCAACCTTCCAGGACGTTCAATGGGGAACCTTAAAGTAGCTGTTTTATTGCAAAAGACTGTCAGAAACAGGCTCGAATGGGAGATTGCTGAGTTACATGTTACTACAGCACTCAGGACAATGGAACCCCCAAGACTTACCAGCAGGGCTATTTTTGGGCAGGAAAGCACAGGAATGGAGTTCCGGCTGGCTTCAGAGTTGGCCATGCCCACTACAGCCAAAACCTCCGTGTGCATGGCTACAGAGGGAAGGCCTGGAGAGCGACATCCCCTCCGGCGACTCCAAGGCGGGTGGGCTGGGGGGCCCTGGAAGGATCAGGAAGGCATTTAAATGCCTCCCTGTGCCTTCCCCGGTCTGTCCAAGGGCTGGCTTGCCCGGGCAAGCCAAGGGAAGGCGGTTTGAACTGCCTTCCCTTGCCTTCAAGCCTAGGCAAGCCAAGGGAAGGCAAGCTAGGTAAGCCAAGGGAAGGTACTGGGGCGTGGCCCAATATGCTAATGAGCTGTGCTATCAGGGTGTGGCCTAATATGCTAATACATTTCTGCTGTTGGGTGTGGCCTATTGTGCTAATGAGTTCCCGCAGGGCTTTTTCTACAAAAAAAGCCCTGCTTATCAGAGATAATTTTTTTTAATGTCACTACACATACTTAAGGTCATTCAGTCCTCACATCTGTTTGTAAACTCTTTAGTTATGCTGCATGATAATTTGCTGCTATTCACAGGTCTTACCAATTGCCTTCATTCAATCTTAGCTATATTTATTGCTCAGTAACTTATGCATCCTGACTCTAATTAGCCCTTCCTGCCAACACTGTCCCCACCCTCTACCTAAATATAATGGTTGGTGACTTCCGTTTCTGTGTATCTGAAGAAGTGGGCATGCACATGAAAGCTTATGCCCAGAATAAAAAATTTGTTGGTCTTAAAGGTGCCACTGGACTCAAACTTTATTCTATAGTTTCCTGCACTGAGTTGAGAGTTGGCAGTCTCTGAGAGTCACAGGCTAATGTCACTAGAGGTTCTGTTGTCAAGAACTGGCAAGACAATAAGGCACTATGCAGAAGATCACCTTGAACCAAAATATCGTGTACAGTACTGTCAAAGAGTCTTCAGTAGGGGGCTGGGTCAGCCTCTCTCTGGGTTTCCTTTCACTGCTTGGCTTTACTTTTCTGGGCTTGTCTGCCATCAAGGAGGCCAGCCTTTGTGTTGTTGGGTCCTTGATTGAATCTTGTTGAGAGGACTGCTCTTACCTATTCTTTGATTGCACTTGGCTTCCTTGTTGTTTTGAAATTGCCCTATCCGGTGGCTCTCAATATTTAGACTGGGGAACTTGAGATAGTCCTACCTGTGGTAGGCTTACATGTGACCCTCTGTGACCAACGTTTAGGCTGGGGGGTTTGCCAAAGTTGAGTTTGGCAGAAAAGATGGATTGGTCATAGGCTGTGAGGCGGCAAGTGTTGCCAACAAAATGGACACAGAGGAAGAATTGTGGCAACAATTTTTAATTTGATCATGGTGAGTCAATATCAACCTCCCTGTGCTGATATTATTGCAGATTTAGCAGCATAACTATTAACAGCCCACGATGTAATTATTGTTGGTTTTATAATTGGCTTAATTTAATGCTGCTACTTTAATTTTTGTCAGTTTTCATTTATTTTTAGTAATTGTTCTTTTTATCAGGGATTGGTTATAAATACCAGAAATAAAATGAGTACCAGGACTACTCAGCATGTGTTCTCTCTCCCCCCCCCCAAGTAAAAATTGGCAAAATGGTAACGAAGCGATGGGGCAGGTAGTGAAAGTAAATTAGAGGAGCCAACCCATACACAGTACAAAACTAATCTTAGTATAGCCTGGTTCTGAATGTGTAGGGGTGCGGGTGGGGTTGATCAGATTAAAATTAATATCCAAAAATGTCAGGATTTGCCAAGCTGGAGTTCTACATATTGCTACCAAGGATCTCATGTGGTGCTGTTTTTGGTTCAGGAGGATTTTTTTTTTGAATGAGCTATTCTAATGTTATGCAGAACAGAACAAATACCACAGCGAACCTTCTCTCTTCCCCGTCTCCAGATTTACAAGCCTATAGATTTATTACCTGTTCCAGAGACCACTTCAGTATCAGGAGACCTTCACAAGTACATTTAACAGGGATTAGTTAATATTTTATGTACCCTTTTGTTTACACAGTTGTGCTTGAAACATGATATAGAGCTGGACCTTCTAGTCTTTCTATGAGCAGTTAAGGAATGACATGAATAATCTAATCAATTTTAGTGATTTCTAGATCCTCTTACTTAACTGGGAATTTTAAAGAAATGAATTAAATTATTAGCGTCAGTAAACCAGTGAATCAAACAGAGGGTATATAAAGCCCCCTTTATGGTATTAGTACCCTAACTACAGGAGTAGGTAGGATATTGGTTGGGAGCTTTTGAATGGCCACTTACCACACTTCTGGCCATCTATCAGTATAGAAGGTAAACGTTGGAGGCACAGAATAAAATGACAGCGAGTGGGCCAACTGTGCAGGACAGTGGTGAATGGGCATTGCTAAAGAAGGAGACAAACGCTTGATTGCACTGAATTTTGATCAGCACTGGCTCATCATTACAGTGACATTAGCTCAATATGAATGGAGTATCAATTCCCTGATAGTCCCAGTGTTGCCTGTGTGATCACTCTATAACAATAGCCAGTATGGTGCAGTAGTGAAAATGCTGGGCAGCAAACCCAGGTTCAGAATCAAAAGCTTGCTCAGAAAATGACACTAGCTGGATAGTCTAGGACTAATATTTTACCTAGTCTGCTATTTATTGATAGCTTGATTTAGAAAAGATATAGCATTGTCATGCTGCTAAAATTAGGATCTGAGTCCCTTGGAAAATTGGATATAACCAAACAAAGGGGAAAATGAACCTGACATAAAGGCATCAGTTTAAGGCAAGACATGCTTTATGGACTCTTGGTCTCTCTGGTGGGACTTGTCAAAAAGGTTTAACTGTGATTATACTGCTTGCTAATTTGGACAGTTGTCTGCTTGGAACTAAACTAAGACTTATTTCCCATAGGTCACTGAACAACAGCTGCTGAGTAATAAAGATTGTCAATCAATACTAACTTCATCCAAACTGGCCAGGAAAAAAAAAGTTGTTTTAACTTGAGATTTTCTGTTCCTTACAGATGGGAGGGAAGGTGTTTCTCTAAATTTATATTTCCATCTTTTACCAGAAACTATATCTAAGTCATGAGCCATAAATCCGCAGAAAAGCTATCTACTCTAGCCCAGCTGTGTTTTTGTAAACCAAAACCTAACCTGTGTGGTTTGCACATTTTCAGTGGTACGGTACCTTCTCTTGCAAAACTTGCTGAAGTGGGCGTCAACAGTGTTCCAGGGTATGAAAACTCTGTACATACTATTCAGCCGATGACAAGAAAGAGGATAAAAAGTTTAATATAGTATTATATGTCAAATGCAAACATTGGACAGATTCAGCTGCTTACTATTCCACCAATTAAGTGCTGTGAGTCAAAGAGCTGCACCACAGGAGGCTCAAGGGACTGCACCGACGTAGTCTTTCAGGATGATGTAGCTGCGTGGCAGAGAACCTTGCAAAATCAGATGGGGGCTGAGAGGAGGCCTGGTCTGGGATGTAAAGAGAAGTGGCAACACCATAATCCTGTCTATGTCAAGAGGTCATGGCCACCCCCTAGTAACCAGTCAAACCTTGAAACCGGAAGACATGAGTCTTAACTCAAAACCACGAGTGCCAAGGCCTTTGAATTGTTCTAACCAGGGCTTTTTTTGTAGAAAAAGCTCAGCAGGAACTCATTAGCATAATAGGTCACACCCGTGACAGCACAGCTCATTAGCATATTAGGCCACACCCATGTTATCAGAAGTGTGGTCATCCAGCTACACCCACCATTTGCTTCAAATTCTGTTTACCTTGTTTGTTATCAAAACCCAGGGCTTTTTTTGTAGCAGGAACTCCTTTGCATGTTAGGCCACACAGCCCTAATGTAGCCAGTCCTAATGAGTTTCTGCTGTTGGGTGTGGCCTATTATGCTAATGAGTTCCTGCTGGGCGTGGCCGACGCAGGAGCCAGCCAGAACTCTGTTCCTGTGCATTCCTGCCCCAAAATAGCCCTGGTGCTAACTAAGTGTAGGCAGCCATGTAAGTGACACAGCTTTGCCATGTGCTGCTAAGGCAACCCATTGACACTATTAGGTGCTACAAGAAATCTCAGCCATTGATACCCACATGTCAGCATACTTTCTCTGTAAATGGGGAGGAGGGACAGGAAATCAATGTGTCGTGTTATGTCACATTTTCTGGTGGAGAAGAGCAGCGTTATGTATCAGAGTACCCAAATGTGGAAGTCAGAGTGCAAAATAATAGCATGAATGAGGATGCATTTTGAGATGGTCGCAGGAACGCCTCTAAACGTGGCTGGGGAGATCCTACATATTATGTGATATATGAACAAAACCTCTGTTCATTGCCGTAATGAATAAAGACTGCTGTGCAGATTTACTGAAATGAGACACTGTGAGATGGGGGAGAAAAATAAACCAACTTGGAAGGCCTGCACTGATGTCAGTTGGCTGCTTTTAAGTTTCCAAGTGGAGTGGCTTGCAGTCGCTTTACGATAGGATCCCGGAAGGAATCAAACTTGTGATGGATTCTGTAAGCACTTTACTTCCAGCAAGCTGCAGAAACCCATCTCACCTCCTTTGTGTCTTATTTGCTAGGGCCAATATGGCAACAGTCCTTACACAGTATTATTGCCAGCTTCCCAGAGAAGTTTGATATTGCATAATTACCTTGATCGCTCTTCAATAAATCTAGACCGTACAATGCTTTCAAAAGTTAAACTTCATTACTAACATCAATGTTCCCTCTAAGCTTCACAGTGTTGTCAGAAGAAATTCCACCTCGTGACTGAAAAAAGCTAGTAGCATTAAAGTTATGAGCAAGTCTACATTTGACTATTGCATAAACTATTTTTTTAGAAGATGATTTCCATTACCTTGTAAAAATCTCAGAATAAATTCTTTTAAACTATATTTTAAGAATAATTTAAACATTATAAGAGAAAACAGAATCAAGTCAGATTTCATTACACAAAATGTTGCCCTCTACAGGGGTAGACCAGGCCTCTGGAGAACAGGTTTACCTGCCCCAGTCCACTATACTGGTTGACCTGGCCTCAGGAGAACAGGTCTGCCCACCTCTTTCTACTGTTGGACCGTTGCCCCGTGCTAATTCTTAGAAAACATACCAGCACTTGTGCGGGGTGGGGGAGGGCGACTCTTGCAGTCTACTTTGGTTTTTGTAGTGAAATATGGCAACCAGCATTACAGGTCAAGTATAACGGAGCTGGAACAATCGGTGTCAGAATGCTGCCCAGCCTAACAGGAAGTTGCTTAAACGTTATCAACCTGCCCAAACTACTTATTTATTCAGATATTTATATCCCACTTTCCCTGAGACTCAAGGCAACTTACAGAACATACTGAAAAGCATAATAGAGGTGTGCAAAAAAAATTTTTTTTCCTTGCTCATTTATAACCTATGAGCCCCATAGGCTGTAATGGAGAATTGATCCAGGGGTATGTGGTGCTCTGGGGGTCCTATTTTTTGAATTAGAGGCACCAAATCTGCAACAAAGCTGCTGGTGCCTCACCTCAAACCCCCCCCCAAGTTTCAAAAAGATTGGACCATGGGGTCCACTCTTATGGGTCCCAGAATGAGGTGCCCCCATCCTTCATTGTTTCCTATTCAAGCTTGGTTGTGAATTGAAGCAAAAATCCTCTGAGATGGCCTCTGCAATGTTGTGCACCAGTGCCCCCTAGCACAGCTTAGAGGGAATGGTGCTCATCAGTACTGTTTCTTCCTGCCTGCTAACTTCAGATTACATTTCTCTAAGGATGTCATGAAACTGTGGCCAAAAACTTGCCAACATATCTCCATGCGAGATCCTCTGTCCTGGCTTGACAAGAATGTTTCAGAAATATTACTCTTTGTTTCATCAACACAGCTGCATCTAATCTAATGGCAGAAAGTGAAGAGGACCTGAAGAGTCTCCTGCTAAAAGTGAAAGAGGAGAGTGCAAAAGTTGGCTTGAAACTCATCATAAAAAAAACTAAGATCATAGCATCTGGCCCATCACTTCTTGGCAAACAGAAGGGGAAGTCATGGAAGCAGTGACAGACTTCACGCTCTTGGAATCGAAGATCACTGCAGATGGTGATTGCAGCCATGAAATTAAAAGATGCCTGCTCCTTGGGAGAACATAAGAACATAAGAGAAGCCAATGTTGGATCAGGAGGAAAGCGATGGCAAACCTAGACAGCATAATAAAAAAGTAGAGACATCACCCTGCCAACAAGAGTCTGCATGGTCAAAGCAATGGTAGTCCCAGTTTTAATGTATGGCTGCAAGAGTTGGACTATAAGGAAGGCCGAGCAATGAAGAATAGATTCTTTTGAATTATGGTGCTGGAGAAGACTCTTGAGAGTCCCTTGGACTGCAAGGCAACCAAATCAGTCAATCCTAAAAGAAATCAACCCTGACTGTTCCCTGGAAGGCCAGATACTGAAGCTGAAGCTCAAATACTTTGGCTACCAAATGAGAAGGGAGCACTCACTGGAGTGCTCCTGATGGTGAGAAAGATTGAAGGAAAAAGAAGAAGGGGACGGCAAAAGATGAGATGGTTAGACAGTGTTATTGATGCAATGAAAATGAAATTAAGAAAACCCCAGAGCACAACGAAAGACAGGAGGACCTGGTGTGATGTGGTCCGTGAAGAGTCAGACTTGATTGTGCGATTGAACAACAACATGGGTCTTCTGAAGCACCTTCTGCTCCAGTGAGGTGGAGGAAACGTCTCTAAACTGCTTTGGGTAAAAGATGCTTGGTTGAAGAACCAAATGGATATGGGACATACATTGGTAGGCACCATGGTGTTGATAAATCCTCTCAATATGCTTCCTATTCCTAGTACATGCTGATGTGTAACATCTGGTATCAGTGGCATTCTTAGTAATTATATGCTTCCTCATCAAGGCTTTCACTATTGTTTATGTACAAAGGTGCTAAAATCCAGCAAGATATTGTCAAAGAAGGCCAATATTTCTATGGTGAAGCTACTAGTTACAGCCGTCCTAAAGACAATTGGACTATGGTATGAAAACTACTTATCCTGGAGGGATTCCACTGAAGACAATAGAACAGCTCCAGAAAGAAGTAGGTTGACAATTTCAATTTAATAGCATTTAGGATTGCTAATGCTGCAATTATTCAAGGCCCATTGTGTTAGATCCTTTCATGGCAGTATAATTTATAGTCCTTTTTATTGATACTGTGTGAGCTAAAAGCAGGGATCAAGAGCCGTCCCAACAGCAGAGTTTTAGCTGTTTGATTGGTACCCAGAATAAAACACACTGGAAACTTGCCTTAGAACATCTGAAAGTGTTGGCCCATTTTGGGCTTTTACATAAATAGTATTTATATATTTGATGGTGTTGTCTTCTACCACAGGTGCGGTACACAGGTGTTGACCATAGGTATGTCACAAGAGTTGCTTGTTGCAAAATAAATAAATAGAAGCCCTAAACTTTTTTATAATTAATTGCTCATTAGAAACAAAGCTCATTAGAAACATTATGAACAATAGATGTCTGCTGAGCAATTTCCTTTTTTTATGAGGGATAACCACATTCCAATATTCACTTTAACATGGACGCAAATGTGGAAAAAGTCTTATGTTTAGTTTATCTTAATAGGGATAAAAACATTTCTACAAGATGTCAAACTTTGGCATGTTTGTGAGAGAGTACAGTATGTTGCTTGGTGAGTACCTGATGGAGCAAAATAAAGTACAAGAACCAGAAACAGAGCTTTTAAGTACAATGAATTGTGAAGATGGTACACCAATAGAACCACAGGAACCAGAAGGGGATGCAAAGCAACAGAGAGAAAATCAACTAGAACCAATAAAGGTGTACCACAAAAGAGATTCTTGTATCTAACCAAAACAGTGACTGACACTGAATCCTCCATTTGGGAAGACAGAAAGAAAGTGCCCACTGACCAAGCAGAAAAATGGAAAAAAGCAGCAGGGGAAGAGATTGGCCTCTAATCAAGAATCAAACCTGGATACTCACAAACCTACCTCCAGGAAGGCAGTGGGATGCAAAACGGGTTTTCAAAACAAAGTGTTACACAGAGGGAGAAATACAAAGTTACAAGGCAAGATTAGTTTCTAAAGGAAAGGTATGATCAGAAATATGGTGAAGACTATGATAAGATCTTTGCCCCCATAGTGAGACACACATCCATAAGTATACTATTAAGTATAGTGGCAGCAAAGAAAATGAGTGTGAAACATCTAGACATGAAAACGGCCTTTCTGCATGAAAAAAATAAAGGAAGATGTTTATATGGAACTATGATCAGGATTTAAACAGTCTACAGATAGGAACCTGCAAAAGAACGTATACAGCAAACTGCAAAACTGCAAACTGCAAAAGGGCATATACAGGGACAAACAAGCAGCAAGATGTTGGAATGAAAAACTTCACTGAATGCTAACAAAAGAAAGATTTGAACACGGAAAGGCAGGGCAGTGTCTGTACCTGAGATGCAGACAATAGGTGCATTTACATCCTTATCTATGTAGATGACCTGATAATTTGTTGTGAAAGTGAGGAAAACTATAGTGAAATGCTCAAACATCTAAGTGAAGTGGAAGACTTTGGCAACATTAATTACTGTCTTGGAGTACAAGTAGAAAAGGAAGAACCAAAAACAAAAAATCCTAGAATTCCTTGAATATATGCAGATGAAAGAATCTAAGCCAGTGGGTATTCCAGTGGAGACAAACTACTTGAAACAAGAAGGAAATGAAGACCAAGCAATATAGGGAAGCAATGGGAAGACTGCTATACATAAGTACTCTTACAAGTCCGGACATCACAGCAGCTGTTGGGATACTTTGTAGAAAGGTAAATTCACCAGGTAAAAAAGACTGGAATGCGGTAAAAAGACTTTCCAGATATCTTTGTGGGACAATTAATCTAAAACTGAAATTGCCAGCAGATGACAGCCTCAAGGACGTAAAATCAACCAGCAGACACATTTTCTTTGATGGAAATGGAGCGATTAGCTGGAGCAGCAGAAAACAAGAAACAGTAGTTACATCATCTACAGAAGCAAAGTTTGTGTCTGCTGCAGAAACATGTAGGCAATTAAATGGGATATTGCAGCTGATGCTTGACTTTGGAATTGGGGAACTCAAACCAGCCAGGCTTTTTGAAGACAACCAAGGGTGCATAAATATTATGCAGACAGAAATAATTAATCCAAGGTCCGAATGTATAGGTGTAAAGCACTATTTGTGAAGGATGTGGAAAAGAAAGGGACTATTGAACTGTAATATTGTTTCACTGAGAACATGATTGCACATATCCTTACCAAACCAGTTCCTCATGACAAACTTGAGATTCTACGAAGAAGAATTAATCTTGTGGACTAGCACAATACACCTTGAGAAGGGGTGTTAGAATATGCAAGCTCGATAGTGCAGCCTTATGAAGAAGATCTGAAGATAATCCTACAGGGGGACTGCTAAAGGACTTCTAGTTAGCATAGCTAGACTAGGGACTTCCCACTTTTTCAAATTGTGTCCTTGTGGTCTCTTGATTGGCTGTTCTGGAGACTTCCTGCTCCTGTAGAGCTTCCTGTTGCTCTGTGTTCATTTTACAGTAGTTAGACTGGTTAGTTTAGGCTTTCTCTCTCTATGTTCTATAACAGTTTGTTCTTCTTTAATAAACCTTATTTTTCTCTAAACAGTCAGTGCTCCACTTCCTTGCATATTTAAACTCTGCCAACAGTTGTGCCCCCCAGAAGCTTTTGCCACTGCTAGCACTGGAAATATACCAGTTTTGCCCATCTAGAAACTAAACCATCTATTTTTATATGTCTAAATTATTCATAAAACACATGATAAGCATAGTTCTCTTTTCCTAAGTTTGAAGTTTACTTTTCAATTATAGTAAATTAAAAAGGGGCAGAATAATATTCCAACAGTGTACTATAGTACTTAAGTGCTGGGCCTGGGGTTAAATCCACATATAGTCATGAAGCTCAATGGGTGACCTTGGGCTTGTTGTTCTCCTTCAGCCTAACCAACCTGAAATGCTTGCTATGAGGATATAGTGCAGCAGGAGTGGCCAAACTTGCTTAATGTAAAAGCCACATAGAATAAACTGTTTGATAGCTGCAAGACATGAACAAATATTACACATTTTTATTGAAAAAAATGCAAATTTGCTCTTTATTAGCATTAAATGAGACTGCCAAAAGTAAAAACAAAGGGATAAGAATAGATATTGGTAATGATATTTATTTATCCAATGATATTTATCTGTTTGCTAATTATATTTATTTAAGAGACAGTGAAAAAGAGAGAGAGAGTTGGAAAGAAAGAATTAAAGAGGTGGAAAGAAAGAGAGTCAATTCTGTCCCCTGCCGGTCTGAGGCCTCAACGTTTTCTCCAAACGTTGTAGCAACCCCAGCCCCTCGGACTGACTTCCCTACCTGGATGCCCAGCACCACGGCACTGGTGGGGCTCCGTCCGGGGTGCAGCGGGAGCACGACAAATGGGGAGGGAGGGAGGAAGGAAGGGAGAGATGGAAAGAAAGCAACTTTAACTTGGTTTGCAGAAGGGATGTAAAGAGACAAATGCTTTCTCCAAGCTGGTGGGTTGGGCCACAGGGCGGGGGCTTGAAGATCACCTTTAACTTTAAATGTATTCTCCAAGCCCCCGCCCCCACTGTCATGCCCACTTGGCTTGGAGAAGGGATTTAAAGAGACAAATACCTTCTCCGAGCCAAGCCAGCCGGCCGATCTGGTGAGGCTTAAAGAAAACATTTAACTTTTTTTAAAAATATTTTTTTTATTTTGCTTTTCTATACTACAATCCCACAGAGTCTGGGGAAGGGATACAAACTAAAATAAAGAGTAGCAAGGATCGTGATACAAATGGTTAAAATTTGTATGTTTCCCTCTTGCCCATGTAATAAAAAGTAAGTGTTATATAAAAGTACAAAGTATAAAATATAAAGCAAACAATCCCAGTCTCTTTCCAAAGTAGTGTGTACTTCTTGGCTTTAAGTGTATACCAGGCTGTCAAAATTAGTCTACTTTGCTTTTTTCTTTCCTCGAAGCTTCTTTTTATCAAAATCCAGTTTAACTTTTAGAGGTTTAGGAGCTGCAGCCTCTAATTCTGCTTCAAAATCGGATGATTCTGCTGAGCTTGTCAAGCTGTTGTCTGTCGCTTTCTGTTGTTGTTTTAAGAACCTTTTTGCTTTGAGAACAGAGTCAATCTTTTCTTTTTTTCCCATTGAAGTTGAAGATGAGTCCTTCCAGTATTATCCATTTGTATGGTGTGTTATTTTGCTGTAAGAACATTGCCAAGTCTCTGTATTGTCCCCTCTTTTTCCTAATCTCAAATGGTATGTATTTTAGTACTTTAATTGGTTCATCTTTAATTTTCAGAAGTATTCCGTTTGTTGCTTTCAATGTTGTATCTCTTGTTGATCTTTTAGAGAATTTCACATATACTTCTCTGAGCAGCTTGGTTTTTTTGATAAATTCTAGATATGTGCGATAAACCAAGTCAATATCATTTTGTAGAGCTTCCACTGTTAAGCCCCCCACGGGAGCCAATTCTTCACTTAAAATCTCTTTCAAATTCTCACTCTTCTGCTCCAGGATTCCTTAAAATCTCAAGACATATGCTGATTTTTCCATTTGGAGGAGAAGCAATTGCTGTTGTCCAGAGATGTTTTTTTCCCCCCACTACCTCCGGTCTTTGTCCAAATTCTTTTGACTTGACGTCAACTTTTTTCAGCTTCTTTGCTATCTTCTCTGTCCATGTTGAATTTTCTTTGAGCTCTTTTTGCAACATGTCAAACTTTTTGTTGAGGTTAGTCATCTGGTCCAGTAGAGGGTGCAAAGCCACAGTCATCATTTTAGGAAGGTCTGTGGTTACTTCCGATTTGGTAGCCGGAGATGATGTCCTGGCAGTTCCTGCTGCAAATTTCCCTTTGGCTGCCATTTTTTCTGCTCGCTGCATCATTGTTTATATTAAGAGAAAAGTTTTTTAAAAGGCTCTGAAAACCTGTATATTTATCGGTTTCTTGCTGCTTTCGCCAAACTAAATCAGATAGACGCTCCTTTCAAGCCACGTTCTCAAAAAAAAAAAAGAGAGAAAACATTTAACTTTATATGGGGAGGGAGGGGAGAAAGAAAGAGAGAGAGAGCGCAAACAGATAGGGGGAGGGAGGGAGAGGTGGAAAGAAAGCAACTTTAACTTTACATGTGTCCTCCAAGGCCCACCCCCATGCCCCCACTCTGGCTGGCTTGGCTTGGAGAAGGGATTTAAAGAGACAAATGCCTTCTCCAAGCCAGCTGGCAGGTGGGTGAGCTCTGAGAATGCATTTAAAGTTAAAGTTGATTTCTTTCTCTTCTCCCCCCCCCACCTACCCAGGGAGGGGAACACTGGCTGGGAAAGGGAAGACTGATCGGGGAAGCATGCCTCCCCTTCACTTTCCCATCTGCCCTGCCAGGAACTGCACAATATGTGTGAAAGAGCTGCATGTGGCCCTGAGCCTCAGTTTGGTTACCCCTGTAGTGGAGGATGGGGAAACCATGCACACTGCCTTAGCTTCTTGGAGAAACAGATGATAAAAATGTTATAAATAGATGTTTTGGATAAGGCTGTCAACTGACTAATGATTTCTTAGTGGATTATTCATCTGGCTGATTCAATTAAATTTAAGTTGTCATGTCAACAAAACCTCAACATAGATGTCTTTTTGAGAATGTTGAAAGTAGAAGATTGTTTCTCTTAAGTAGAAGACAGTCTATAGTTTAATAAATAAAACGTAGTGCTCACTGTTAAATGGAAAGGCTAAATACTAGCTTCTGTTGATCAGTAATGCTGAATTTTCAGCTTGTTTATATCAGACCAAAGCTTTTGGGTTGCTAAGTTGTAGAGTCCAAGGGGGTCACATGTTGGTGGGGGCACTATGAATTAGTTTCACTCTGACTTGGAAATGGTTACTCTTTTCCTCCTGTTGGGTGAAGTGAGACATTGGAAAGCCAGTCCATGCAGATGAAATGAACAATGAGCGAGCTGGATTTGCTTGTGGCTCTTATTGGTCAAGGTAAATCATAACTATTTCAGCTTGCACCATTGGCCACCTGCTATATTTGGGACAGAAATGGAAGAAAAAAAACATCTTTACATAGGAATTTAGTCCTTCGATTTAACTCCAGTGATTTACTTAAGTGTATATAATTTTAACAATTCTAACTTGCCCTTTTACTGATGAAGTTTCCGAAGCAAATTCCTGTTTGGTGAGTTGTAGAGGGAAGCTCCCCTCAGTGTTGTAGGGTGGGTACGCATGTATTTCTTTGTTTTGGGGAGACGCGTGCCAGCTTCATCATCCTACAGGAAACCTGTTTCTTGTGCCTGGGGAGTAGATGGCTCTGTGAGGTTTATTCCTTGATTTTGCTTGTTACCTTGCCAACCAACTTCTCTCCTATGCTGGTGGGTGAGGTGTATGTGAATTCCTAGCCATGTTTATGTGTTGTGGATATTATGATGAAACAGGTGGGGATTAAACCATATTATAGCTCCCAGGGGAAATGCAGTTATGTGCAGACATATAGCACCCTCCCTGTGAATGTACTATAGACTAGGGGAGAACTCTTAGAAAATAGAAGCGCTTGTCCCAGTTGCATGTTGGCAGAACTTATCCATACCAGACTGTCTTGAAATACAGCTGAGGGGACCTTCCCCATCACTAGTCACCAATGAAGCAGTGCCCTGTTGTCATCAAGCAGCCGATAGCAGCCGAATCTCTCTGTTGGGCAATGACAGACTTTCCTGCTTCTCATCCATTCCTCCAGGCAGTCTGTATGTTTAAAGCAGGAAGCAGGATTGTTTCTTCTGCCCTGCTCTAAGATGGTAGACCAGTCTTGGGACGCTAATGCTATTCCTAAGTATACTTACGCAGAAGCAAGTTTTTGTGGCAGAAAACAATGGACTGAAAGAAGGGCTTTTTTGTAGAAAAAGCCCAGCAGGAACTCATTAGCATAATAGGCCACACCCAACAGCAGAAACATATTAGCATATCAGGCCACACCCAACAGCAGAAACTCATTGGCCTATCAGGCCACACCCCTGACAGCACAGCTCATTGGCATATTAGGCCACACCCCCATGTTACCAGAAGTGTGGTCATCCAGCCACACCCACCTTTTGCTTCTTATTCTGTTTACCTTGTTTGTTGTCAAAACCCCAGGGCTTTTTTTGTAGCAGGAACTCCTTTGCATGTTAGGCCGCACACCCCTAATGCAACCAGTCCTAATGAGTTTCTGCTGTTGGGTGTGGCCTGTTATGCTAATGAGTTCCTGCTGGGCGTGGCCAACTTGGGAGCCAGCCGGAACTCCGTTCCTGTGCGTTCCTGCCCCAAAATAACCCTGACTAAAAGCACCAGGTGTGAGAGAATCTGAAGACTCAGTTTACAGGACTTGTGGCCTAGTGGTTAGAATGCCAGACTAGACCCCAGGTCATCCGGATTTCAATCTCTGCTCTGCCATTAAAGCTTACTGGGTGATAATGGGCCAGTGACACTCTTTCAGCCTAACTTTCCTCACAGATTATCATGAAGATGCAATGAGAAAGGGAGAACTTGAAGAAAGAGTGGGGTAAGAATGTAATGGACAGATAGATACCCAAAGTTCCTAATCCATTAGTGTCATCTTACATTTTACCTTGGATTCTGACTCATTCTTTTGCCTACTTTGAAGATGAACTTTTTGAAGCTTCAAAGCTTGTCTAGTCTAATGAAAGGGAGGGGGCTTTCCACACAGGGACAAGCTTGTGTATTTTCCCTGCTGCTGCTGCTGCACCTACTGATACAGCACAGTGGCCACGGGGCTGCCACGCGGTTGGTTTCCTTGCAGTTCCCCTGCTCCCAGCCTCCTGTCAGTGGCCACAGGCCATCCCCACCCCTTCGCATTTCTTAAAATCAGCAGATTAATATTACAATGTTATAAGAACCTGTATAATTTTTCTGTGAAATCCCAGCTGCCATTTTGAAAGAAATTCAGGCCCTTTTGTTAATTAAAAATAAAATTTTATATATATATAAAAGAAATATATGGGGAAGGGCACATCTCCGGAACAAAATGAGCTAGACTCTTGCTTTTTTTAAAAAAAAATAAAGCTGGGATCTTACAGAAAAATTATACACAGATTTTTATATTGTATCAATATAATGATATTCGCTTGTCTATTAAACCCTTCCAAAAATTAACCCAGTGGGAAGGGGGGGGTTGACACTGTGACAAGGGAAGAGAAAATGGTTGCTATGTGGGCAGGACTGGGAGAATCTAAATTCTCCCACCCACAAGGCAGCCATCAAGGCTTTGCTGTGATCTTTCCCTAAACTTCGCAGCAAAGCAGGTTTGAAAAAGATCAGAACAAAGCCAGGGAATCCCTGGGAAGTGGATGAATGCACTTCCCCTCAGGATCTAACACATGGCAAATAACCCATATGGAAATGACTAGGGCGCCAATTCAGTTGGTGGGGTTTTTTTTTGGTTGTTGTTAATTTTTTTAATATATTCCAAAAATATCGAATGCATACATGTACGTATACAATATAAATATAACGTTAAAACGTGTTACATTTAAAATGTAAAAACTACAAACCAGCATTTCCCCTCTGCATACTTTACCATTTACCCAGGCTCTTATATCAGTATCTATAGTTCTTAGATAGTTTTTGAAGGGACAAAGGTTTCGGTATGTTTTGCCAAAGTTCATAACCTAGTCAAAGACTTACTCTTCTCTATATTAAGACTAAATTGCACAGAAAGTGTATAGTAAGCTTATTTGTCCTAGTTACTGTTTCAGACTTCAGAAAAACTGGATATACAGATACTTGCTCCTGAGAAATAATCATATGAACTGAAACACAGAGAAGAGAAGGGGAAAGGTTGCCCATCATTTTTCCTAGATGCTCCCCTTGCAGCCTAGTTTGTCTTTGTGCTGTGTTTACCATCATACAATGTCTGTAGGTGGCAATATAGTGTGCATTGTGAATAGGAAGCAGAGATTTGTCTGCCTTTTGTGAAATCTGTTCTCTCCTTTTTGGACAAAAACAACCAAGCTTGTGAGAGATGATAAATTACTGCTAATAAAAATACCAACAAAGAGCAACTATTTTATCATTAAAAAGCACCTTGTTGCATCAAATGGGGAGTTGATTCTAATCAGTTTATAACAGGAGATGACTTTTTCCTAGCTATAATACTGTAAATTCCATTTTGTAAGTTGGTTGTTTCATAGTGGGTTTGGGGACACTAAGAGAAATGTAGAAATAAAAAATGCCTCACTATTCTCTGGATTGTGTTTCAGATGTTTGGCCTCCAATATGGCCTCTAGATTTCCAATTAATTTAGGTGAGCGTTAGTAGCTCCACACTAGTGTGTGTGAGTATTTATGTGTTCATCTTATAACCTAATAACCACCTGTGGCCCCTATCTGTGGATAGCTAAATCTGTGGGTTGGGGCCACGTGGAGGCAAAACAGATTTTTCAGCAAACTTGGGGCTCTGCACTGGGTCTGGATGCAGCAGTGGCTACACAGGCCAGGGCTCTGTGTTGGGCCCAGCGGCAGCAGCTGTGCAGCCCAGGGCCCCATGCTGGGCCCAGTGGTGGCAGCCGCAGCCCAGGAGACATGTTGGGCATGTTGCCGCTGTAGCCTGGGAGCCATGCTGGGCATGCTGCTGCTGGTGAAGCAGCCCAGAAGACATGCCAGGCTTGCAGGCAATGGAGGCATACGCCTGTGAGTCATGCTGCGTGCAGGCCCAGCTAGAAAGTGGAGGGATAAGGGAATTCCCTATACTTGCGTAAGAGAACTAAGCAAATATGACAAAAGACTGTATAGCAACTAGGATTGGCAGGTCCCTTTGTCTTGCTGGCAGGGGTGGATTTGGGGGGCGTCCCAGGAGTGAGTGGGGATGTCCCTGATGTGCTGACAGCATCGCATCAAGGGTGGTGGGGGACCCATCCCTCAAACCCCCTTGCGGAGCAACCAGCTAAGAGGCCAAGGCAGAGGGCTTAGCCCGAAGACTGCTCACTGAGATCTGAGCCTGGGAGTGAGGAGCAATGAGCAAGGCTGGGAGCAGGGAAGGCAGCCCTGGAGTGAAGAAGACAGCAGCGGAGAGCCCAGGCAAGGCTGGGAGCTTGGCAGGTGGCGGCAAAGAGCAGGAGGACCACCCAAACTGCCAGATCATACTGGGGATGGGGAGTGGCGGTGGAAGCAGCACGCCAGCAAGGAGGCCGGGAGGAAGCAAGCACAGAGGCGTCAGGCCCGTCAGCGAGGGAGAACAAGGATGTGTCGGGAGGGAGGCTGGTGTTGGAACTTGGCAGGGATCTGCCAATGGAAGGGGGACTCGGCATATGGATGGGAGGGGGACTGAATGAAGAGTGGAATGGGGGAATAAAGGGGGAGCCTCAAAGGGCAGCTGGGGAGGAGATGGGCCAACAGCCCCCCCCCCAATTTTCTTCCTGTAGAAGAGAGCGTGGGATCAGGGATGGGGATCAGTAGAACTGGAGCAGCCCTGACAGATGAGATGATGTCACTTCTGTGTGATGTCAGCATGGGGGTGGGGTTCCCCAACTGGCCAGCAGTTGGTGGGCAGAGGCCCCCAAACCCAGAGGATTCCCTGCCTGGACCTGGGGAATGGCAACCTAGTAGCCTCTGGGGGGAGGATGAAAACTGAGAAAAGAGCGCTAATACGAATTATGGGAGATGCAGCCCCTAGAACTACAATCTGAACAGTGAATGTGGCATTAGTGCTTTATCTTTAAAAAAGGAAAAGAAAGAAAAGGAAAAAAGAAATGGAAACAGTATCTCATGGATTTTGATGGTCAGGAAATTGTATGATCCTATGCAGGGGTCTTTTCGTAGAAAAACAGCTGCAGGAGCTCATTAGTATATGGTATGCTAATGAGCTATCAGGCTATTAGCGTATGCCACGGCCCCTGACATCACTGGAAGTGATGTCAGAAGGGGAAGCAAAAGTGGGGGAGGCATCTTCAAAAGCCTCCCCTTCCCTTCCCCAGCTGGTCTGGGTGGGGGAGCTAAGAGAGAAGGGGTTTAAAGTTTAAACTCCTTCTCATGAGAGTTGGGCCACAGAAGGAGGAAAGAGGGAAAGAAAGAGAAGGAAAGGGGAGGGAAACAGGGAAAGGAGGAAAAAAGAGAAGAAAAGAAGGTGGGGAAGAAAGAAAGAGAGAAGAGAAGAAGGAGGGAAAGAGGAAAAAGAGAAGGAGAAGAGGGAATGAAAGAAATTTGGCGGCAATTTGGCCCCATTATATCCTATGGGCCATTGAAGTCAATGGTGAAAACAGGGTATATTCTGGGGGCTGGAGGGGAGGGGGTTTGAGGGAGAGGCTCCAAACTCACAGCACAGCTGTTGGAGCCTCTCCCCAAGATACCCACCAAGTTTCAAGAACATTGGACCAGGGGGTCCATTTCCATGGGCCCCCAAACAGGTTGCTCCTATTCCCTCCATTGTTCTCTATGGTGGGAAATAAAGTTACTTTTTTCCCACTATAGAGAACAATGGAGGGAATAGGGGCAACCTGTTTGGGGGCCCATGGAATTGGACCCCCTGGTCCAATGTTCTTGAAACTTGGTGGGTATCTTGGGAAGAGGCTCCATCAGCTACCCTGTGAGTTTGGAGCCTCTCCTTCAAACCTCCTCCCCTCCAGCCCCCAGAATATACCCTATGTTTTCACCATTGACTTCAATGGCCCATAGGATATAATGGAGCTGAAATTGACATTCGGCTGCCTGAAAGACTCTCCGGGACACTGGCTGGGGGCGGGGCTTGCCTCCTGAGCTGCCGGAGCACAGCTCTGGTGCGCTCCCCCCAAAAAGACCCCTGATCCTATGCAAGATTATTCTCAAACTCAAAGCTCTTCTAAATGTGCTTAGATCTGGATGTAAATGTTTTAGGAGATGCAAAATGTTAAATAAATGCAATATCCTTGGAGGAAAGGCCTAGTAAGGCCGGAAAGCATCTTTATTACATATTATCAGAATTATTATATGAAAGGGGAAGGAGACTTGTGACTTTGCAGAGAAGATCTGTCCTCAGGGCAAGGTTTTGTCACTGTTGCACAAAGAAAGGGTGCCTGGTTGTTCCCTGTATCAATCAGCTTCTGAGATTGGAATCCCAAATATTTTAAATAAAACTAAAGTTCTTTATTACTATGAAATGTGTGTCCATAAAAGAACTACAGCAAAAGTCCATGAGCTCTCTGTCTTTATTGCCTTTAAACTCTAGTGCGCTTTTATACATGTATCAAAGACTACACAGTATCTTAACTTGTTGGAAGGGATGATTTATTAACTATCGCCATAATGGAATTCTCTGTGGTCACCTGAGCCAAGTTAATCCCAAAGGCTAGAGCTACCTAGAGCTAGAATGTTCAACATGCAGGGGTCTTTTGAGGCCGGAGCGTGCCAGAGTACTGCTCCGGCAGCCCAGGTGCTGGCACAAATGGCAGTGGGAGCAAGCCCCGCCCCCAGCTCCCCGCACCAAAGTGCTGCGGCCTGGGGGTGGCCTGAAGAGGCCCATCGCCAGTCTCCTGGGCCCGCACTAAAGCGCTGTGGCCTGGGGGTGGCCTGAAGAGGCTTGTTGCTGGCCTCCCAGGGCCCGCGCTGGAGTGCTGCAGTCCCGGGGTGGCCGAAGAGGCCCGTTGCCGGCCTTCCAGGGCCTGTGCTGGAGTGCTGTGGCCCCGTAGCAGCCTAAAGAGGCCCGTCACTGGCCTCCGGGGCCTGCGCTGGAGGGCTGTGGCCCCGGGGGAAGGCATTGATGGCAGTAAGTGAGGGATCTGGGGGGTGGGATGGGGGCTTGATGGCAGGGTGGGAGAGCCTTCCTCCCTCTCCCCAGCTCTTTGCCTTCTTTCTGTCCCTCCTTTCCTTTTCTTTCTTTCCCTTTTCCTCCTTCTTTCTTTCTCTCTCTCTTTCCCTCCTCTCTTTCTTTCCCTTCTTTCCTTCTCTCCTTTTTCTCTTTCCCTCCTTTTGTTCTTTCCTCTTCCTCTTTCCCTCCTTCTTCCCTTTCTTTACCTCCTTTTCCCCTTCTCTCTTTCCCTCCTTTCGTTCTCTCCTTTCCCCCTTTCCCTTCTTCTTTTCTTCTCTTTCTTTCCCTCTTCTTTCTTTTTATCTTCTCTTTCCTTTCTTCTTTCCTTCTCTTTCTTTCCCTCTTTCCTTCTCTCTACTCTCTCTCTCTTTCCTTCCCTCTTTCCTCCTGGGGCCCAACACAGTCCGGCTGGGGAAGGGAAGGGGAGGCTTTTGAAGATGCCTTCCCCCCCTTTGCTTCCCCTTCTGGTATCACTTCCGGTGATGTCAGGGTGTGTGGCATATGCTAATAGCCTAGTAGCTCATTAGCATACCTTATGCTAATGAGCTCCTGCAGCTCTTTTTCTACGAAATGACCCCTGTTCACATGTAACAAGAAGACATGCAATAAACTAGAGAAAATAGGCAACCATGGAGGTAGACTAATCTAGGGTATTTCTCTCTGTGCTTTAAAATCTTCTGTCCAAATGGAGAGGGACTGTGGCTCAGTAGTAGAGCATCCACTTGGCATGTAGAAGGTCTTGGGTCCAATGCCTGGCATCTCCAGTGTTTTTTTAAAAAAGAACCCAGCAGTAGGTGATGTGAAAGACCTCTGCCTTAGGCCCTAGAGAGCTGTTGCTAGTCTGAGTAGACAGTACTGACCTTGATGGACCGATGGTCTGATTCAGTATAAGGTAGTATCAGACAGCTTCATGTGTGTTCATGTCCTTCACCTTATGGGTGGGAACATGTTATGCTGATTGAGAAGCTGTCAGGTATCAGGATTAGCTCTAGTTAATACAACAAAAGAGTTTTGTGGCACCTAAGAGTAACTGGTTTATTGTGGCATAAGGTTTTGTGAACACCCTTTGTCAGATGCTGGAAGTCTCACTGATAGTAATTTAGTGATGCCAATCATGAATGCGGCACAGTGGGGCCACCCACAGAGAAGGTGGGGGTTTCCTTCTGTTCAGGGGACTCCCTACATAGGGTAAAACGTGTAAATCAACCACAAGAATGACAGAACATAAACTCAGACTGGCCTGATGAAGAGTGATCATACATCAGGAGACCTACAATGTTGAAAGCAGCTGAGGGACAGATGAAAGGAGGGGGAGGGGAAGTGTGCCTCCTCTAGATATTTATTTATTTATTATTTCCACTTATACCCCATCCTCCCCACAAATGGGCAGCTTACATTGATTGGTACCCAGTACCATAAAACTGTATACAAAAGGTAAAACATTACAAGCATTAAAACATTCTAGTAATTCAGTGCTAGTGATAATAGGCAGGAGGGCCTAGTCTATGATGTTCAACAGGTGTGTCCAATTTAGTGATCCTCAGCTTTGTGCCATGGTCTGGCACAACCTCCAGGCCAGGATAATGGAATCCTCTCCTCCTCCTCCAGTTTCTTATGAAATAACCTTGTTATTCATTAAGCATCATTAATGTCCATGCTGCTTTGCCAAGTAAGGTCAGGCAAAAAGGACAAGTCTCTGCTCCCGAAGAGATTACAGAATGGCGATGACGTCACAAGCTCAGCGCTTTCCACGGACTCCAAGCTTTGCCTTAGAGAATATATCCTGGGCAAAAAAGGAAAGCAAAGGGAAACGGGCATCGCCTCCCTGCCCCGGACTTTCTTCGTGCTTTATATAAACCTTCTGCGGGCATCTTCCAAAATGGAACTTCAGGTCCTATTCTGGAAACTGTCAAGCCCCCTAATTACTGTTTGGAAAGCAACTGATACTACAGTCTGCAACAATTACCGAAGTGACGTCTGCGGAGCCCTTCCCTCCCCCCGCCTCCCTCGGTCTCTCCGAGATTCAACAGGAGCCGGTGCCCTCGCCTTCTCCCGGCGCCCCCGCACGCACGCACCCCCCCCCCACACACACACAGCGGGTTGCCTGCTGCACCTGAATCTCACCCCCCTCCCGCCCCCCGGCTTGCTTTTTAATCTTCCGGTTAAGGACACTGAACGACTTTAATTGCTGCTGCTGCTGCTGCAGCCACAATGAGCGGGCCGGCGGAGGCGAATCCCCTGAAGACGCCCAGGGGCAGGCTGGGCGGGGAGGTGGGCTGAGGAGGAGAGCCTGCGCGTCTTCTTCCCCGGCTTCTCCAGGGGCTCTGGCACGGGGAAGGCGGCCGGGGAGACCCTTCGGGGTCCGAGGAGGAGGAGGAGGAGGAGGAGGAGGAGGAGGAGGGGCGGGGCCCTCGGTCTCCTTCGCCAGAGCCGGCCTCCCCCCCCCCTTCCTTCCCTCGTCCGCGCGATTCTTCGCCTCCCCGCTTTTCCTGCTCCTTTTCAGGAAGTCCGGCCAGAGCTGTTTGTAACAATGAGAATTAAAAGGGCTGCCGGTGCCGGTCCTGGGCGGTGGGGACACCCTTCCTCCGGGAGAACGGCAGCCCGTGGGGAGCGGGCTCCGGGAAGACGGGGTGGCCGCCCACCGAACGCCCTCGGGGGGTGTCTTCACTGGGGGGCGCGGGGGGAATCACGCCTAAAGCGGAGAGGAGGGCACTGCCGGCATAGCGGGGTGGTGGTGGTGGTGGTGGAGGTGGTGGTGGTGGAGGAGGAGAACGCTCGGAGAGTATGTCTGAACAATAGAGGGAGAGAGAAGGGGCGGGCACAGCTTCCTCGGCTGCTGCTGGTGTTGGAGGTGTTTGCTGTTGGTGGGTGTGTGCGTGCGCCTTTGGGAGAGGAGGAGGAGGAGGAGGAGGAGGAGGGCACACCCCCCACGCGCACACCGCGGCCCCCCCCCCCAAGGCTGGCAGCATCGGAAGATCCCAGCAGACACCCTGGCAGGGATGGGGAGCGCCTGGGCTGGCTGCTAAGAGCGCCTCCGTCTCTCCCTCCTCCCCTTCCCCACACGCCCTCCCCCCCCCGCCTTCTGGCGCGCGAGAGAGGGGGAGCGAGCGAGTGTTTGTGTGTCTCCTCCGCTCTCGCCCCTCTTCGCTCGCTCCTTCCACCTCCTCCCCAACTCGCTGGATATATTACCCATCTGCCGGGATCATCGCCGCCGCCGCCGCGCGCCTGCCTCCCCGGGAGCCCAGCCATGAACCCCGCCGAAGGGGCAGCGGAGGAAGGGGCAGTGCCCGATTCCGAGGTGGATGCCTTTTTCCGAACAGGTAAGCGCGGAGGGGGCGAGCCCGGGAGGTGGGCGGGCGGCAGAGAGAGGGAGAGGCAGACCGGGCTGCCAGCGCCCCGGCGAGACCTGCTGGAGGCGAGCTTGGGTGATGGTTGATGTTGCGGCGCCGACGGTGGTTGGATCCGCTTTGTGTTTTTGGGCAGGGGGCGGGATGGAGCGAAGAGTCCCCGTCGGCAGGGACCCCCCCCCCGATGAATTCGCCTCCCGCTTCTGTCTCTTTTTCCCAGTCGGCATTGCTTTCCTCTTGTTATTGACAAAAATGCTTCTCCCCCCCCACACCCCCTTTCTCCTCTGGCAAGACAGAGGCGAGAAGACACTTTCCCAGGGAAAACCACCACCCTCTCCGTGCAGAAGGATGCTTTTTGTGTTTGGGGCTTTGGTCTGTTTTCAAGGATTTGGGGGGAGGGACGGCGACTGTTGGCTGTCAATCAGACCTAGGAGGCAACCAGACCGATGCCTCCCGCTGCTCTTCTCCTGAGTCTGGCTTCTTTTCTCATGCACGTATACGTTTTGGTCCTGGGCTTGGTGTCTAGCAAATCTTTTTTCTTTTAATTTAAATGCTGCTTTTCACTCTTCTCCTAGGAATGGGGTGATCTTCAATCACTTTTGGAGAAACCGACAGCAGGCTCGGTTGTCACTTGTCTTTTGCTTCCCAGACTCCTCTGGAGTTCAGGCACAAGACATCACTGTGGCCTCCTGGTCTCTTCACTTTCATAACTAGGAGACGTAAAAGCTACTAAATGATGGCTTTTTGTAGACTGCGGGGACACATACTGGCTCCCTAACCGCACCTTTTAAGCTGATGCCCAGGTTGGGTCTGGTGATGGAGCCAGAGGCTTAGATATTAGCCATCTTCCAGCTGCTGCCTACAATACGTTACTCGCTGAATCAGTAACTGGGATTGTGGGTGGGAAGGAGCATAATGAACAACCGTAATGTGGAATCTGGCCCCCTGCACACAGGTACCCAGGTACCTATTCTTTGCTTTTCACCCATCAGTGTATCATATGTTTCGTAAAGGCCGCTCTTTCTCTTATACCAAGTCATCCTTTGGTTCTTGATGAAGTCTTGGCAACACTTTCTTTTTGTTAGCATTTGTGCACTTTTGAGCCAGCCGGTGCCCCAGTGGCACGTAGGTCGGTGAGTGTGAAGACTTGGCTGGTGTGTATGTGTGCGTGTGTGGGGGGGCTGGTTGAAAGGAGCAGCCTTCATGCTGTGAACTTTCCAGGCGAGCCTTTCAGAAGGTCATCATAGAGGACATGTCAAGATATAATTCATTGCCAGGGGAATGGGTATTTGCTCTCTTGTGAGGGATGGTGCTAACATAACAGCAGAAGGCTGAACAGAAGCAGCTGCATAGGTCTGTTTTTATGTTATCTTGTTGTCATCTTAGTCCTGGGTAAGCGAAAGAAGATTCCCCTTCTTCCAATGTCTTCCAGTTCCATAAGCAGAACTCTCAGGGGTGGTGATGGTGGGGGGAGACATTACAGGCAACTTTGTAGAGTCTTAATTAAAGATTGGACGGGATTAAATGCTTGACCCTCCCAGACTGGAGGTTGGTTCTTGTTGCTACATAGGCTTTGCTTTCCCAGCTGCCTCTCCCTCCTGATTTAGCCTGACCAGCAGTCACGCAGAGTGCTTTTTGGGTTCCTCCAGTAACAGCAGAACAACCCCACTGTGGCTCAAACTTTCCACAAAGCTGATTCCTGCTAATCCGTGACAGGCCTCCTGACTGCCCTCCATGGGGAGCCTCCACCCCACTCCTGAGAACATGCTTTGATCCTGAGGATAAGTATAATATGGATGGACTGTGTGAGTGTGTCTCATGAGCCACAAGTATCTTCTGAACTGCCTGTTGATGCCTTAACAGGGCTACAAGCCAAGCAATTATGGATTTTTCGTTACCTTTTAGTAGTGCAAGTGCCCTTGGGCTGTGAGTAGTTTAGAGGGTGCTTCTTAAGCCAATTTCCTTGCCCCCCCACTTCCCTACACCAGTGCCTTTTGGTTCATATTTGGTCCAATGACTTGTCTCATCATTGAAAGGTTATTTCTGGATTAGACTGTGACATTCGCTGTGTAAGTACCCGCCCAGTGACACTTTATTCATAAGAAATGTAGCTAGAAATAATCATCCGACCAGACGTTTCCTCTTCTTACTGCCCCGCCAGAAATTCTGTACCAAAGTAATCTCAACTATAAACCTTTTTAGAAGTCCCGTGAATTTCCTGGAAGGTTTCTTGGTATTTCAGGTGTATTCAAGGAAGTAACTAGTTCAAAAGGCTTTCTATTGCACTTTTGTGCATGCTGTTAGGTGTAAAAGACCGATTCAGTTTCACATAAGAATCCATTATTAATTCATAGATTCCAAAAAAAAAGCTTCATTTGTTTGCAAATGTAACAGACAGGCTTTTTACATTAATACAAATAATGCTGATTAACAGAGCTGTCTTCTGGCTGGGGGCCTGAGCTTGGCAAAATCAAATAACTTATTGAAAAAAAAATCTATCTAGGGAGGCTTTCTTGTTCTGTTTACCACTTTGCTTTGTGTATGCTTAGAGTCTGTGTTGTCAGTGTTAATGGATGCCAGATAGGGGAGGGCAGGGAGCAAAGAGTAATCAACCATGTGTTCAAAGAAGAAAGTTGAGTACAAAGAGCACTAACATAAGAACATAAGAGAAGCCAATGTTGGATCAGGCCAATGGCCCATCTAGTCCAACACTCTGTCACACAGTGGCCAAAAATACCAGGTGCCATCAGGAGGTCCAGCAGTGGGGCCAGGACACTAGAAGCCCTCCCAATGTTCCCTCCGCTCCCAAGCACCAAGAATACAGAGCATCCCTTGGCCCAGCCTGAGAGTTCCTATCTAAACCTTGTGGCTAATAGCCACTGATGGACTTCTGCTCCATATACTTATCTAATTCCCTCTTGAAGCCGCCCATGCTTGTAGCTGCCACCACCTCCTGTGGCAGTGAATTCCATGTGATAATCACTCTTTGGGTGAAGAAGTACTTCCTTTTATCCATTCTAACCCATTTTTATCCATTCTAACCAAATAGTCTAATTCAGAAATGCCCTCTCAACGGATATTTCCAGTGATGTCAACAGAAAGAACTAGAGATCATGAATTCACACAGTTCTTGGAAGTCTAGTATGCAGCAGGTACGGCCTATTTCTGTATTCTCAAGGATTAAAAGGTTCTCCAGTGGTCTGATACTGGTAGTGAGTTTTGTCATTGATGTAGTGGTTAAGAGAGGCAGACTCTAATTTGGAGAACTGGGGTTGATTCCCCACTTCTCTACATGAAACCAGCTGGGTGATCTTGGGTCAGTCACAATTCTCTCAGAGCTCTCTCATCCCCACCTACCTCAGAGGGTGTCTGTTGTGGGGAGAGGAAGGGAAGGTGATTGTAAGCTGCTCTGATATTTCTTTGGGTAGTGAAGAGTGGGATATAAAACCCCTCTCCTCCTCTCCACAATATAGTTGGTGCAATCTACTAGTAAGGGTTTCTCAAATGTGGAGCACATGTGCTTAGAAACAGAATTAGATACAAATACATACATTAATATTACATAAATGATAAATACAGAGAGATGTGAAAATAAAGGAAGGGGTATGTCTGTTTTGCACAACTTGGAAACATTTGCCTTTTCTTGACAAGTGTACCTGTGGTTAAACATTTTACTTAATGTTTGGTTGTACCCCCAGAGACCAGAAACAAATTGCACTGGGAGGAGCTATATGGCTCATGGACTAATAGCTGTCCATTCCTGCCAGAATTGTGAAAAGATCAAAAAATACATGGCATAGAAAAAACATTCCTGCTCTGACACAGTTTTGTTGTTGTTGTTGTTCTGGTGTAATCCACAATAGATGCCTTCCATCTGATCAACAGATCAGGCTGATTGCTTTTAAACCTCTTTACAGC
This sequence comes from Gekko gecko, assembly GCA_029375565.1. Classification (NCBI taxonomy): domain Eukaryota; kingdom Metazoa; phylum Chordata; class Lepidosauria; order Squamata; family Gekkonidae; genus Gekko; species Gekko gecko. Next base: position 69,083,430 of record JAPDNY010000003.1, on the reverse strand, counting down.
TTGGAACCATCTTAAATGAGGGTATGCCTTTCCCCATATGTGCCCTCCTTGAAATCTAGAATAGGGAATCTCATGAAGGCTCTGTTATCAACACTGTACAGTGGGTATTCTTGATCAGGAAATCAGAAGCCTACCAAGGTGTGCCAGATTTGGGATCTTGGGCCTTTTAAATTGATTAGAAAGAACCTTCTTTTTAGATGAGGCTCTTAAAATTCTAGAAATATTGGCTGTTAGTGTGGCTTCTAATTATTGTTCGATGTTGCTGCATCATGCTTTGTGGATATTGTTGCTGTACTCTACTTTGAGAACTATTCCAGTGAAACGGGGACTATAAATGTCATATGTAGATAAACAATATGGATTAGAACTTCCAGTTCATGTTAGAATGAATCTACAAACTATTGATGATTCATATGGAGGGGACCTGGCCCAGTGGTATAGCCTCTGCTTTGCATGCAGAACATTCCAGGTTCAATCAGTGGCATCTCCAGTTAGAAGGACACATAGTAGGTGACGTGAAAGACCTCTACTACAGACTCTGGAGAGCTACTGCCTGTCAAAATAGACCATACTGACCTTGATAGATCAGTGGTAGTACTTTGTAGAAGTCAGTTTCACGTATGGTGGGTTCTTTACAGTAAGCCTCCTTGAGCCACCTCGGCGGGAGAGCGGGGTAGAAATTTAATTAAATAAATAAATAAATAAATACAATAGGGATGCATGAGATAGCTCAAGTCTACCTGGAACTTGGGCCCTTTGATCTGGAAGCATTTCCCCCTTATTCTCAGTTGTGTGGAACTACTTACTGGTAGCTTAGTAGATCCTTGATCCTTTCTGTCATAATGTCACCAACATTCTAGTTTTTAGGCAGAACTCTATGGTTTGTAGCCAATTTTACCTCAGAGTTTTGCCCAAACTAGAGCGCTGCTGTGCGATGTCAGTGATGTGATGAGGTCACTTCTGGATGACCTCATCATGTCACCTTTCGGGCCAGTTGGGGGTGGGATTTCTCCCACAAAAGCAGGGTTTCCCCCACCACTGGCAGGGGTCTGGCAACCCTAGTAATGTGGAATAGGTGGTTTGCACATGCTACATTTTTTCCCCTGTGTATTATAGTTCCCATTTGAAGAGTGTAAACTAATGGAATGAGCTGGAAAGGGATAAACTGGACATGATGATGACAGATAGACATTTGTGTCTCTGCACATATGAAGTGGAGGGTGGGGTGGGTCCAGCCCCATAGCCAGGATTTTTTAATTCTGGGGGCCTTTAAATAATTCAGGGGGCATCCCACACACCCCTTCAAGGGAGCCCCACAAATAAAATTAAAAAATGGAAGTTGGGGGGCCTGGGCTGGATGGGAAGTCAGGGGGCCTTGGCAGTAAGTCGGGGGGCCAGGCCCCGAAATGCCCCACTGTAACTACGGGCCTGGGTGGGTCTTACTTTGCAAGTAAAAGCACCATATGGGAAACGTAGAACCAAATCCTCTGCAATCTAACTATTCACCTCTCCTCAGTCCTTTTCTCTAGCCACTTTTCTCTATTCTATGGATCACTCCCAGTTTTGGAGTTGAGGATGATAAAAATTGCCTGGGGCAACTGACTTGAGGTAAGGTATAGACTGGATATGGGGAGGACTGAACAACTTTCCTTGCATGCTACTTTGTTAATTAAATTAGAACCCTTCCTGCTTTATGTCTGAACAGTCATGTAAATGATGAGCCCCACCATGTATAGTTTAGTGCTCTGTCTCCAGTGCAAATATAGCATCACTAGGTAGCCTGAGATGAACCACACCCTTTCAGCTTCCTGTCTGCAGTATTTGGACAATCTGATCTATGTTTCAAGGCTGTCATAAGAATTTTTGTGAGAGTTTTGTTTCAAAGTCACCATGATCCTTAGTATGCTCTAACTCTTCATAATAGGTTTATTAATCTTCAATCTAAGTTTCTTCCTGCAAATAGAAAGCACAAGTACAATTAGTATTTTAAGCAATATTGTGTTAAGGTGTATGTGTTCATTCTGGTTTAATTAACCAAAAGGGGCTCCATAATGGAAACATCACCCTTTAAATCAGAAATATAAATAATCTGAGAAGGTTGCCCATCCTGTGACCTTTCAGTCTAGGAGTCCACCATGTCCTTCACTCCTTCCTGTTGGCTTTACCCAGAAACCAGGATGTTGGGTTTTTTTCCTGTTTGACCAGCTCTCTGGGCCCCTCAGAAGGAGTCAAGCTGGTTACAATGAAATAAAATATATATATATATAATTTACATAGAAGAGGTTTTGGAGGATAAGGGAGTAGGTACTGCTGCTGTAGAGTATTTCTGTAAGTGGTAATAAAGGCACACACTTGTCTCATGTGGCAGCTGCAAAAAGAAAAAAAAAGATATGCATACAGCACTCCCATTTAACTGTGGGTATTAAGTAGTGAACACTTTAAGAATTTGTATGCCTAGGTAGCTGAGAGAGGCCTTCTAGCATTGGCAAAGAAACTAGATCCCCGATCAGATATTATATTATCAGGAAAGCCATAAATAGCATCATTGTGATTTTTGGGATACTGATAGAAGAGCTTCAGTTAAGTAAGCCATGTGAATATTTCACATTTCATGTAGAAGTTTTATAAAAAACTGATTTACCTGTCATGTAGTTTTCTCCCTCTTTACAGGCATTAAATTATCTGAATAAAGCTAGCAAGATTACATTATCACATATTATAGCTTTTATGATTGGTCTCTGTTCTTATCTTGCATCAATTTCAGCTTTGCATGGAAATGTCATCGTCTGTACTTCTTGCATTTTTGGGGCACTTTTAACAAATGTTGACACTTTTAAATTATTTTTGTTCTCTATGCCCATGTATGTGTATAGGTTTAAACAAAACTGCTAACTGAGGACACACCTTCATGCTTGTATGATATGGACTCTTGACCAGGAAAGCTTCCATCAGGCCCGCAGTGGAACTGGCCATCTCCTGCTTCCAGTTCTGCTGCTGCTGCATCATAACTTGCTTTGCCAGAGTCTCTTAATCACTCAGCCATTTCATGTTTTAACCTGGCTCCTAGACTCAGAACTCTGAGCATGAGATTTCTGTGGTGAATGTCAGTAAATCAAAAATAGGTTTGCAGCTTACAGAGCTAATGTTTTAAGCATGTTTTTATTTTAAGTAAAAAAAATCTTTGTGCTTATGTCCTTTATAAAATTCATATCTCTGCTACCTGGCATTACATTTTATGACACGCATGGCCCGGCCCAACAAGGTCTCATTTACGTCAGATCCGGCCATCATAACGAATGAGTTCGACAGCCCTGCACTAGACAATGATAACTTATGCCACAATAAACCTATTAGTCTGTGATGTAGTATTATTTCTGCTTTTTATCTTCCACTAGTTGTCAATCACATTAATATTTCATAGGTGTGTTTCGGGATACAGCAGACTAAAATTTACATAAATAATAATAAATTCAATTTCTTTTAATATAGGCCCATGATTATTTAAATGCTTATATGTTCCCCAGGCTTGGATAAATAGGGCTGCACATAAATTCCCCTTTGCAAGACAGAATTCATACTGTATTCTTGACTAGCAAAAGGAAATTCTTATACTCAAAGAGGTTTGTGGTGTTTTTTTAAGCAAACGTGCTACAATAAAAGAACTATTGGGGAAAAAATACTAGGTCCCCGTCTTTCAAGAATTTCTTTAGTATACCTTGCTGAAAACAGACAAAATAAGTTTTGCCTAACTTAAATAGTGGCAGACTAAGCATTACTCTGTATAGTAAACTGGCTGGTCCCTGTGTAGATGATGAAAATAGCAAAATTTGGCCACCCGTAGACAAGGTAGGGGTCTGTGTGTACTTGGAGAACCTCCCCGTTATACAGAAACATAAGATGTTGTAAATTAACTCAATGGTGACAAAAACAGCCTTAATAGGGATTAAATATATTCCAGGATGGATGGTCTATCCTAGCCATACAACATAGTGAGGGACTGTATTTCTTAAATTACTTTTATTTTTTTATTGAACATGGATTGTATTTAATAGGAAAAAGTACAATCTGAGTAGGTGAGATTCAATAGAGTAGACAATTGATATACTTTTTTAGGGTAGAAAATTATTCTCTTTTTATTGTTGCCATTCACCTGTATGTTTAGACTTCTGTTAACTAATAAGTTGAAAATGATTGGAAGTGAACATACTATTTGATCAATAGAACCTCTTGAAATTATGCCTGCAAAGGAGAGGTCTTGAGGCTGAAGAGCTGTATGGCTCTTAATAGGTCTTGGACATTGAATCAGTCTTCTTGTTTTTGGTCATAGGCAAAAGTTTTCATGAAGCCTTTATTCTTCTGCCTTCAGACTTCATAAATGATCAAGCCAAACTCTATATATTAATCAATGAGGCTGAGATGTGGAATAACTTGTCATATTTGGGGAAGGAATCTCTGAGTTGGCTTAAAATTTGAAGTGGTTTTGCTGTGTCATATCATTAAGGAGGAACTCATACTACATATTGGCAGGGCTATTTTGGGGCGAGAACGCACCGGGACGGTGTTCTGGCTGGCTTCTGAGCCTAACCCCATCCCCATCTCCCAGCAGTTGGGCTAGGACTGGGAGTGGGAAGCAGCATGTGTTTCCTGTGCTTGCCGCCACCACCACCACCAGGAAGGCAGGGTAAGTTGGTGGGGAGGAATGCCTCTGCCCCCAGCCCTGGGTGCTCTCACGCCACCAGCAGCCCCAGGTAGTCTCGGGCAGCCAAGGAGGGTCTTGAACGTGGAGTGCCGGGGTTGGGGGGAGGGCGAGGAGGAACAGGGGATGTGACAGCCCGGGACAGCAGTGGCCTCTCCTGGATCCAGCACCATTCTTGGCTGGGAGGGGCCCAGCAGCTGTAGAGTGTGTGGTTCCTTTCTGGCGGGCAGGGACTGGTGCACTCCTCTCTCCTCTGCAGGTGTGGAAGGGTGGCCTGCAGTGGTGGCTCGCCCAGCTCACCAGCAGCAGATGGTCTTCATCAGCTTGGTAAGGCCAAGGCACTCACGCGGCACCAAGGAAGGGAGCTCTGGGGCCTGGATCCTCCTTGCCCGCCCTCCCAAGGGCCTTGGCGCTTGCCCCCCAGCTCAGCTGCTGTCCGGCCTTTCCCTGCAACAGGGCCAGCTGCTCTGCCTTAGGCAGCATATCTGTCACGTCCCTCTTCTCCCCCCTACCCGGGAAGCACACCTGAGGCTTGCAACCCTCCTCTCAGAACTTCTGCCCTGATGGTGGAGTAGGCAGGCCAGCGGCTCAGCAGGGATCTTCCCGGGGGTGGGAGCCAAAGCAGCTCAAGGGAGCACCATCTGCGGGCATTCCAGCCATTGGGGATGGGGATGTCTCCCACGCGTGTTGTTGCTGCCGCTGCCGCCTGCCCGCCCATTAGCCAGTGTTTACTTCAGCATTTTAAATAATTGTATTTTCAAATGGCCATCCCTATTTGAACTTTACACTTAAGAATCAGCGTGCTTATTAAACCTGTGTACTGGTGATCTGTAACTAGATTTCCCAGTGAGGCAACTTTGCTCTTTCTCCCCCCACCAAATATTTTTGTTCTTGTGCGAATGGTGAAAATGGAAGCCAAAATGGTGACGATCATTTATAAGATTATGGCTGGGATAGAGTAGGTAGAGAAAGAGGTACTTTCTCCCTTTCTCACAATACAAGAGCCACGGCAGCTGGGAGTAGGAAATGTATCTAGTGGCAGGAACCGTCTTGCTGAAAGCCACCCTCACTACCATGCACCTACTAATAGACTGTACCAGCTCTTCTTTGAAGCACAAAAGCCACTGGGTTGAGGTGGTGGTGATGGGATGGACTGGAAGAGAAAGAGCGTGCTGCGCACACCCTAGAATGGGGAGAACCAGGGTCGGCACAATGCCAGTCTCCAAATAATAGCCATAACGCTTTCCTGAGCCATGCACGTTCTCAGGAGCAGCTGCAAACATGCCAGGCACTCTTGGAAAATGAATCCGCAGCTGCTTTCCAAGCACTAGTCTGGCCCTGCATCTCAACAACGCCTTTTGGCCTTGCAAAGCCTTCAGTGGTTGAACGAAAGGACAGAAAATGAAGCCCCGCGTATCAACCGCAAAGAAAAAAGCTAGCAACGTGCCCCACAGAGAACGAGGAGTTGTCCACTGCTTAGAGACATGACTGCCCTTCTCTGATGCGCGGAGTTTGACATGAAGGAGGGGCAGGGTGTGCATTCAGTTCCTGGTGTGGGACATGTTTCCAGGAACTTAGGCTGGTGGAAAGGCAGAAGAGAAGGCTGGCTGGGGAGGTGCTGGTAGCCTTCTTGATTTCTCAGGGACGACCCTGTGCCGTGTGGCTTGCCTTGGGCTGCTCAACCGCGGGGGGGGAGGAGTGTTGCCAAGCATGGCATTGCTCCCATTCCTATTGAATAGCAACATGGCAGTGGCAAGAAAGTTCTCTAACACCAGTCAGGGCTTGTTAAAGCAACTAGAGGCAACAGTTACTTGCTGCAGATCTCTCCCAGTTCCTTTCCTCCTCTGTTCTTTTTAAACAGATATAACTTGTAATACAGTCTTTAAAAAGGGTTTCAGAGGAGATCCAGGAAATTACAGGCCAGTCATTCTGATCTCAGTACTGGGTATGTTGGAGAAATGACAACTGAGGGGTGACATGATAGAGGTTTACAAAATTATGCATGGGATAGAGCAGGTAGAGAAAGATGTACTTTTCTCCCTTTCTCACAGTACAAGAACTTGTGGGCACTCAGTGAAATGAATGAGGAGTAGGTTTAGAACAGAAAAGGAAATCCTTCTCCAGCTAAAGAGTAAAGACATGTAGCATTCACTGCTTCAGGAAGTGGTGGTGGCCATAAGCATAGATAGCTTCAAGAGGGGATTGGATAAACATATGGAGCAGAGTTACATCAGTGGCTATTAGCCACAAGGTATAGAAAGGAACTCTGGGTCTTGGGCAAGTGATGCTCTGTATTCTTGGTGCTTGGGGGGGACAACAGTGGGAGGGCTTCTAGTGTCCTGGCCCCACTGGTGGACCTCTTGATGGCACCTGTTATTTTTGGCCACTGTGCAACAGAGTGTTAGACTGGGTGGGCCATTGGCCTGATCCAACACTGGCTTCTCTTATGTTCTTAACTCGTGGGTGCTCAATGAACTTGCTGAGTGGTCAGGTGAGAACAAATAAAAGGAAGTACTTCTTCACCCAATGAGTGATTAACACATGGAATTCACTGCCACAGGAGGTGGGGGCAGCTATAAGCATGGATGGCTTCAAAAGGGAACTGGATAAACATATGGAGCAGAGATGCATCCGTGGCTATTAGCCACAAGGTATAGATAGGAACTCTGGGGCAAGTGATGCTCTATATTCTTAGTGCTGGGTGGGACAACATTGGGAGGGCTTCTAGTGTCCTGGCCCCACTGCTGGACCTCCTGATGGCACCTGGTATTTTTGGCCACTGTGTGACAGCGTGTTGGACTGGATGGGCCATTGGCCTGATCCAACACTGGCTTCTCTTATGTTCTTATGATGTTATAAAAGGCCAGAGGAAACTTTGGAAAGTTTAATTGAGTGCCAGTTTGGTTTAGTGGTTAGGAGCATGGACTCTAATCTTGGAGAACCGGGTTTGTTTCCCCATTCCTCTACTTGCAGCTGCTAGTGTAACATTGGGTCAATCACAAGTTCTTTCAGAGCTGTTCTCTCAAGAACAGTCCTCGAAAGAGCTCTCTCAGCCCCACCTACCTCACAGGGTGTCTGTTTTTAAATGGTAAGCCAATCTGCATGAACAAGATTGGGAGGGGGGACATTCAGATCAGAGTCCTTTCAAAATTTCCCTTTGTTGTGTGCTGCCCAGAGAGAACATTGGCAAGAAATGTGCACTCTATACAGGCTCTTCATTTTGCTTTTACTTAAAATGGTGTGGTACAGTTTCAAAGGGACAATTAACTGGAATGTGTAAAAGAAATGACAGGATTGCCCACTGGAAACAATGGGAGAGGCCTGAAAGCCCATTGGAGATAATGGAAGCCAGGAATGCCAACTGACTTGCATGGGCTCCACTGAAATACATTGCAGCACAAAAAAAGTTGCGAAGAAAATGTGGAATGGTTTTTCCATTAAGGTCTTTGGGCCCAGATAGTTTACTCTGGGACTGGAATGACAGCCCCCAGAGTGGAAAGACAGTCCCTTCTGTGTTTCCCTTCTGTGTTTCTCAATAAACGTCATAAAGTTGTGTGCTACGGGGGGTAGTGTGATGTGTGCTATTCACCTATTGGAGAGGGTCTGTCTAGTGTGACATAAAAAGTGTGGAATTGGAAACTTTTTTTAAAAAATGATGTTTTTATTGGATTTGTCAAAACCGTTCTGACAACGAACAAGGTAAACAGAATAAGAAGCAAAAGGTGGGTGTGGCTGGAGGACCACACTTCTGGTAACACGGGGGCATGGCCTAATATGCTAATGAGTTTCTGCTGTTGGGTGTGGCCTATTATGCTAATGAGTTCCTGCTGGGCTTTTTCTACAAAAAGAGCCCTGCGGTATTGGTAAAAGCAGTTAGGATTTGGATGTTTCACTTGATGTTTTGTCATTTGGCCATTTATCGAGCAAAATGTACCTGTTTCAAATTTAGGGTTGTCCGGTCCCCCCCTGGCCACCAGCAGGGGATGAGGGAGTAGGGTTGCCAGATCCAGGTTGGGGAACTCCTGGAGATTTGGAGATGGAGCCTAGGAAGAACAGGGATCTCAGTGCGGGACAGTGCCATAGAGTCCAAAGCACCAATCTTCTCCAGGGGAACTGATCTTTGTAGTTTGGAAATGAGTTGTAATCCTGGGGGACCCAGGTCCCGCTTGGAGGCTGGCATCCCTCATTTCAATTCTGTGCTTTGTCTGCCAGCAAAAGTTTAATGACAAATTTTATCTGGGCACTAATTCAGATCGTAGCCATGCTTATAAGGGGGAATGGCTAACACCCCAACCTATGCAAAATTTCACCCGTTAAAACTGAAACACCACACATGCTATTGAGCCCTTTAAAGAAAAAAGAGTACTCATTTTTTTTCTTTGTTTTACCCACCTCTGATAATAGTAGGGGTTCATCCCCATATTGATTAGTGAAACCATGTTGGGGTGGTGGTGGTGAAGTAAATTGTCTCTCCCTGTGCAGTTCCAGTCCCAGCTGGGGCCCGATGTGGCTGTAATTTAGCTTTTAAAGACAAATGGAGATTCTTGCTCTCAGTCTCTTCCACTTTGACGCCTTTGCCTACGTGTCAGTATAGCCCAAAGCAGTAGAAAATGCTATCACAGTTTACATCTCTGATAAGATCCTGGGATACTTTGGAGGGGACCAAAGTTTTTAAAAGTAAGGTTGGATTTCAGAGAAGTAAAATAAATAAGTACACACCTTTCAAGGGAGAGAATCCAAATAGGGAATTCTCATTTTTGACAGATGTGCTAGACCTGTTGCAGGCAACTAGGAGCCTGCCTGAAGTATTTTGTTGGTGCAGCTGTTGTGACTTATCGTTCCAGTGAAGTTTCAGTGTAGATACAAAACTGCAATTCTGCGGAAGTACTGTGATAGATACTGTACAGTAACCATCCGTATTTATGAATATATGAAAGGAAAATACTTGTGGAGTGCTTGGCTTTATTAACCCAGATTTCCCTGTAATTTATGACTTGAAACATCAGCATGGCCGAGAGCCAAATGAGAGGCATTTGTGCTCATATTTTATTTGGATGAAGGTCTTGCATTTAATGTTATGGTGAATAAACAATTCCTATTTTATAGCATGGAACACAAACCCAATATTAAGCCACATGGGGATTCAGAGCTTCGCCAGAGGGCCTTGAAATCAGAGCTAGAAATTTGTAATGCTGGAAAGGAAGCCTACGCATAGGCAAGAAAGAGAGTATCCACATACACACTCGTGCATCTGAACTGAAGCACAACAGTTTGGCTGACCCACACATGTGACCTCAAAAACACACACAATTTATAGGATTGATACATGTTGTAATCCAGCCACTTTTGTGCTTCAGCCATTTGTCTTGGTCCTCCTATTGGAGAAAACCAGAGTGCCTGCAGTTCCCTGATCACACTAGCCAAGACATACACTTGGGGACTACTTCCAGATAGCAAGAGAAGCTAAGGTGCTAAAGCTGACCGACTTCATTATGGTCCTGTCCACAGCTTCTGAAATTAGGTGGACCTCCAGGTCTACATGTGAAATATGTATTGCCCTTTGAGGTCCAGTGTTCATATAACGTTGATCGAAGCTTGTTGTACCTGCAGCCAGATCACTCCCAAAGGGACCTACTCCTTTTATCTCTTTACCTAATACTTACAAACAAGACATGCACCTCTAAAGTGAAAATTTCTTTTTTGGGAAGTCTTCATAATCAGGAACAACTTTCTTTTTTATTTCACCAGTGGTGGAACAAAACTGCTGTCATTAAGCATACTGTGCCTTTTAGTCCAAGATCACATCATGCTTGGCTAAGGATAATGAGAGGAAATTATCTTCATTTTAATAGCAGCAATTGGTAGGCTGGAGTGCTGTGGTCATTTGTGTTGTAGAAACAGTTTTATGTGGGTGTATCTGTGGAGGGAAGTGAAGGATGCTTTGTCTCCAAGTGAGAGGCTATTCATATTACCCCGAAATGACTATCAGTAGGGTGTCATAAATTTGCCAGCTTTTACACTGGCTTTGCTCCTCCATTTTCACAACAGGCTAAAGCGTAGAGCTCTGAGGCAATGAAACTTCCTTCATCTTTTTCTTTCTCCAGGCTGGGAGTTCTTTGACGTGTTTGACTTCTGTAGATCAGGATGATAAACACACAGGAGCCGGGCCCTTTCAAAAGTTGGCAGCCTTTCAGTGTAGCGTGGGAGCTGTCAAATCTGTTTTAGAAAAAAAAAAGACTTGCTAGATGCAGGAAAAGGAAATGGTTCACGTAAGGCACAGGTGTCCTGCCAGAATGAAAAAGGTCAAGTCGTAAAGGAAAAGGGGAACTGGAGTGGTCAGGGAATGGATTAAGACATGCTGAGGCCGTACACTGTGTTAAATCAAAGAGGCTCATAGTATTAAAGGTAAAGGTAAAGGTTCCCTTGCTCGGAAGCCAGTCGAATCCGACTCTAGGGTTGCGGTGCTCATCTCCGTTTCAAAGCCGAAGAGCCAGCGCTGTCCGAAGACATTTCCGTGGTCATGTGGCCGGCATGACTAAACACCAAGGTGCACAGAACGCTGTTACCTTCCCACCGAAGTGGTACCTATTTATCTACTTGCAATTTCTTGCTTTCGAACTGCTAGGTTGGCAGGAGCTGGAACTAGAGACAGGAGCTCACCCTGTCATGCGGCACCCGGGTCTCGAACTGCTGAACTACTGACCTTCCACAGCCTGCAGTTCAGCATCTTAACCACTTGAGCCACCGCAGCTCCATAGTATTATAAAGTTTTTAAATTAAATTTTGTTGTATTTAGACACCCCTCATAATTCAAGGCTCTAATATGGTAGCCAGCTGGTCTGGAAAAAAAATGTCTTGTGCCTTTAATAGAAGTTTAATGAGTGGAAAGTCAAAGCTTTTCATAGAGCAAGATGACATAACATGATAATTGCTACACAGAGGGCTTTTTTTGTAGAAAAAGCCCAGCAGGAACTCATTAGCATATTAGGCCACACCCTTGACAGCACAGCTCATTAGCCATATTAGGCCACACACCCCGTGTTACCAGAAGTGTGGTCATCCAACCACACCCACCTTTTGCTTCTTATTCTGTTTACCTTGTTTGTTGTCAAAACCCAGGGCTTCTTTTGTAGCAGGAACTCCTTTGCATGGTAGGCCACATAGCCCTCATGTAGCCAATCCTCATGAGTTCCTGCTGTTGGGTGTGGCCTGTTATACTAATGAGTTCCTGCTGGGTGTGGCCAACTCAGGAGCCAGCCGGAACTCCATTCCTGTGCGTTCCTGCCCAAAAAGAGCCCTGGCTACACATGAAACTGATAGTAAAGGGGCAGTTAAAGGGAGCAGTTCAAAAGCTGGCTTCCCTTGGCCCTAAGCTTTAGCTTACTTAGCTTGTACATAAATCCAGTTCTAGGTGTCTTGTGGGTCTCCTGCCTCTCTCAGACTCTGACAAACCTGAACATACAGAACAAAGTTTGAGTCCAGTGGCACCTTTAAGACAAACAAACTTGTATTCAAGGCATAAGCTTTCACGGGCAAGCACACTTCTTCAGATACACAAAAGCCTGTAGCCTGAATAAAATTTTGGTGGTCTTAAAGGTGCCACTAAACCCAAATTTTGTTCTGCAGCTTCAAACCAGCACAGCTACCCTCCTAAACCTGAACAAAGTTATACCCTTTTGAGCCATCAGGGGACTTAAAACTCTTCTGGGAATTGCAAGGTTAGTAAGACACAATACTGAGATCATCGGGTTGTGCTTGTCAGAATCTGGCTTTCGAGCAGGAGATCCAGGTTGTTCCCAGGGTCATTCTTTTCTTGAACTACTTTGCCATTGTGGCTCCTTCATTTATTTACTTCACTTGTATCTTGCCTTTCTGCCCAAGGGACCCCCGAAGTGCCTTCTGTCATTCCCCTCTCCTCTGTTTTATCCTCATACCAACCCTGTGAGGTAGGTTAGGCAGAGAATGTGGGACTGGCCCCAGGGTCACCCAGTGAGCTTTCACAGTGTGAACAGGGATTTGAACGTGGATTTCCAAGATCCTAGTTTGACACTTTAACCACAGTACCCCAGTGGCTCTCTAGTGCCCTCCCTTCAGAGAGTGAGTGCAGTGGTCTTATTTAACTGACTGGAACCCTCAGAGGTATCTAGAAATGGCCAGCAGAGAGAAGTTTAACTATATAACCTCTGGCTCCCATCAAGTCTTTGGTTCTGTGTTCAGCCTTTGTCACACTGCATGTACGCAAGGGCATAGACTTTCCAATTTCCCAGGGGGGCTGGGGCTGGGGCTGGGCCAGAGGCATTGCTGTGCTAGGTCCTTAAAAGAACCGAGGCCCAGTGACATCATAGGGAGGAGCCAGTGACATCACAGGCCATTGCCACTATTTATGGAGGCAGAGCCATGTGGCATTCCTGGCTCCTATTATCTCCAGTGGGCCTTCAAGTCTCTCCCATTGTTTGTAATGGGCAATCCTGTCATTCCTTTTATACATCCCAGTTAGTTGTCCCTTTGAAACTGTACCACACATATAGAGTGTACATTCCTTGCCAATGTTCCTTCTGGACTGCACACAGGGCAAAAGGAAATTTTAAAAGGCCTCTGATCTGCATGCCAATCAAGGATAATGATGTGTGGCATAAACATGAGTTAAGTGTTCTCCCTGGATGGTGTACATACCAAGAACATATCTGTTGCCATTTCCCTCTCTTCCTGCTCACCACTCGGGGAAACAAAAGCCCTGTTTACATATTACAGTGAACATATGTACATCTTGCATGGACATACGTTGTTAGAAAAGAGGTAATATACTTTTGCATTACAAATAAAAGCAGCCCGCCTGCATCCTCCCCCCAGCCCCAATGGCTCAGAAACAAAGCATGGCATGGGCAAAATCCTCTGCAAAGAACCCTGGAGAACCGCTGCCAGTCTGAGCAGACAATGATGACACTGATGGACTGATGGTAGAGAGACCATGCTTTGCGTGCCAAAGGATAAAGGTTTAAACCGAGGAGGTCTAAGAGAACAGCTGTTGGAAAGGATCTTTCTCTGTCTGAGCCTGTAGAGCTCACATGCATCAGAGCAGACCATGCTGAAGTAGATGGACCAATGGCATGAAGACCAGTGTGGACTGAGGAGACCCATGTTCAGATCTACATTTTGCATGACACTTACTCGGTGATACTGGGACAGTTAGATTTGAGTCCAGGAGCAGATTAGAGACCAACAAGAGTTTCAGGAATAAGCTTCCAAGAGTCAAAGCCCCCTTCATCAGGCTGGGTGATATTGCCATTGTTGTGAGGTCAATATAAGGGAAGGGAGACTGGAGGAAGGGTGGAATAAAGAGGGGATTGACAGACAACATGTGAGCAGCAGAGTCCATTGGGATGGAAGAGGATTTTACAGGGAAAAAATAGCATCAACTGATGTGACCAAGAACACAGATCTTCCCAAACTAAAACATCATAAATTATAGCCTGAACATGAACCTATATTGTAATGCATTAAGTGATGTAGCAGTGGTGACAAAACCTCTAGTGGCATTTAGTTGAACTTCCTGGACAGACAGATGTATTTTCGGTTGCCACTGGCCAAACTGGTCTGACTTTAGAGAGTTGGGACAAGCAGCAAGGCTTGAGGAAGGGGATGTAGATCCATGGTTATAGAAAAGAAGGGGGCTAGGAACTGAGAAAGCAAAGCAGTCCAAATGAAGCACAACATAGAAAGCTGTACATAGTTGAGAGGAATTAGAAAGGAATGGAGATGCACAGTTGGTGTGAAGTACATTTGAGAAATTATAGAAACAGCATGGAAGTTTCTTAGTTGGGGTTAGCTACAATGCTATTGCAAGGTCCACAGAAACCTGTATGACATTTTCAGACATTCTTTCTCAGTGTCCTCAGGATTGGACTATAAAGAGCTCTATTCAAATCCTTAACCACTGAGCTTGCTAATACTTTCTCTTCTTTCAGTTCCTTAGATCAATTTGCCCAATCCCCCATCAAACTCAAATCTTATTGGCTCTTGCAACTATGAGTAAATTATTATTACACTTCTATCACATGGCTCTTTCCTAATGATTGCGGCTTCCAAGAATAGGTTGAAGATTATTGCCTGGGAAGCACCCACACAGCACCATGCCATGGACCCAGATGGCTCAGGTTAGCCTGATGTCATCAGATTTTGGAAGCTAAGCAGAGTCAGCTCTGACTAGTATTTGGATGGGAGATCTCCAAGAATACCAGGGACATGATGCACAGTCAGGCAATGGCAAATAATCTTTGAATGTCTGTTGCCTTGAAAATCCTACAGGGTTACCATGAGTTGGCTATGACTTGCTAGCATTTTACATCACACCAGGGCAAGTGCGCTTTAATGCCCAGAACCATTTGGGCAAGGTGTAATGTATAACTACTGTCAGTAGCATGAGATGGACCCACAGCTCAATTGGCTCTCATATCACTGCCATAGCATACAAAATAGTAAAACACTCAGTAGCACCTTTAGGACTAACAAACTGTATTGTAGCATAATTATTACTGTAACACAAGAAAGCCACACAAACTTTTCCAATCTCACTTCAGTGCCAGTTCCAGTCCTCAAACTCACAGAGAAACCCAAACACTCTCATTTTTGGTAGAATGACACCCCTCCCCTCCTCCACCTGGGTGGTTTGGCAAATGTAAGCCAATGCCAGAGGTTTGCATGCACCAAGTCACACAGCAGAACCAGAGCTTCCAATTTCAGCACTGGAGCTAGGGATGCCAGCCTCCAGGTGGGACCTGGGGACCCCCTGGAATTACAGCTCATTGCCAGTCTAAAGAGATCAGTTTTCCTGGGGGGGGGAATGATGTTCTGGAGGGTGGACTCTATGGCATTGTGCCCCACTGAGGTCCCTGTCCTCCCCAGACTCCATTCCCAAATCTCCAGGAGTTTCCTAACCTGGATTGGGCCACCCTCCCCTCATCCCCCAGAGGTGGCCAGGGGGTACCTGGCAATCCTAACTGGGGCTATTTTAGCAAGGGAGAGGGGGGAAGCTGGGGAAAAAACATATAGATTGGGAGAGAGAAATGAAAGACAGAGGGAAGGGAAGGGAAGAAAGTCAGACTGGAAGGGAAGCAGCCTGGAGTGGGGGTGGGGCAGCTG
Source organism: Gekko gecko (assembly GCA_029375565.1). Classification (NCBI taxonomy): domain Eukaryota; kingdom Metazoa; phylum Chordata; class Lepidosauria; order Squamata; family Gekkonidae; genus Gekko; species Gekko gecko. The sequence goes on along the minus strand of JAPDNY010000003.1, from coordinate 69,067,595 downwards.
CCCAGCGTTTCCAGCTCTCACACATCTCAAGGGAAAGGGAAAGAGAAACAGAAAGAGAGAGAGGGACAGAAAGCGCAGCCCCCCTCCCGATTACAGGAGAAAGTGAGCCCAGGATTTTCTGTATCCTGGAGCAATGTGCTCCGTGTAGCACAAGGGTTCCTGGGTTTTGTTTTCTCCTGCAGCCCAGTTTAAACTGGACTGCAGGAGAAAGCAAGCCACTCACTGATGGCAGGGGCAACCAGAGGCCACAGAAGGGCCCCCCACCTTCCCCTCCCTCCATTCTTGCCCAGCTCCCCTCCCCAACCCTCCATCCTCCCCACAAAGTGGCAGCCAGGCACATTCTCATGCTGGCTCTCCCACCTCCCCTACTTGGACTTGCAGGATGGCTGGGTGGCTGCAGCCCTGGGCTCCCACCCACCCCACCCCACCTGAAACTATCCCCCACTCCTTATACCCCCACCTACTTACCCTTCAGGCTGGTGGTGGCAGCAAGCAGAGGCAGCATGTGCTGCCTCGAAGCCAGCCTCCACGTGCAGCTCTCCAGGTTGAACTGAGCGGGGCTGCTGGGAACTGTGGGTGGAGCTTAGCTTCCAGGAGGAAGCAAGCCCCCGCCCCCTTGACTTCCCTCCCACTCCTAGCCCAGCCGAACAGTCTCAGAAAGCGGAGGGAAAACCCTCCACTTTCAAAATGGGGTGGGGGACGGGAGGGGGGTAGCAAGGCTCTGGCTGACACCAGTTGCCTCCGGGGGGGGGCTCAGTACTTTCAGGGGAGGCTTGAGCTCCCCAGCCCCCCTGAAGATGACGCCTATGCATGTACGTCTCCAATATGATTTTATAAGATTCTGCAAGCAATGTTTCCTCCAATTCCCTCCGCTGAGCAGACCAGTTCGCATCCTGAGTGGAATATAACTGCTGTAATCTTAAAATGGGCAGTGCAAGACCCTGTGTGGCTCCAGATTACTGCTGAGCGGGACTTCCAGTGTTAATGAGCGGTCACTCTCATGCACAGCTTAGTGGGAACACTGGTTGCAAGTCATCACTTTATCAGATTCTTGTACCCTGTCTGATATCTGTCTCATCTGTCTTATTAGTGGCATGTTCAGCAGAGTACAGGGAAATTACTGAATAATTTTTGGTAAAATCCTACAAAATAGAGTAGTTTTATGGCTGTACACTAAAATGCTGAATGGTATATTACAAAAAGGTTCCCTATCTGTTTGTTCTGGAAGAGCATGAGATATGTTAACCTTAGAATTCTATGTGCTGATGTTGCCAACTGGATGGTCATGCTGTTGTGTAGCTGATTCTTCAGGGTTTTACTCCCCCCGCCGTGAATGGCTGGGGTGCCAGTCAAAGGGAGTCCAGAACAGGCCAAGGTCAGGAGCCAAGAAGACAGTGCAAAGTCCAAAAAGCCAAGCTGGGGTCAGGAGCCAGAAACACAGAGCCCAGTCCAAATCACTAACCAGAAACATAGTCCAAAGCCAAGCTGAGGTCAGGAGTCAGGAACACAGAGCCAAGTCCAAAGCCAGGGGGTCCAAAAGTCTAGGTGCAAGAGCTGACCCAGATGCTAGCAGCACAAAGCTGACTTGTTGCTTCCACCAAGAGTACTGCCCAGAGTGTGGAGTTAAATGCTGCTACCAATTAGCCAGCTGGACGATCGGCCAGGCTCCTGTTAGAACTCTGGGCTGGCTGAGCGTCTCCCTTGTAGCCTGGCCTCTCGGCGCCTGGTTGCTAAGTTTTGCCGCAGTCACTCCCTTAAACGAGTCACACGTGGGGGTGAGTCAGGAAGACTTTCAGCTTGCAGTTCTTCCTTCTTTTCTGGGCCAGGTGTGAAGACTGCTGTTGCAGGCAACTGCCAGCTCTCCTCCTCTGCTGCTTCAGAGGGGCCAGTTGTGGTTTCTGCAGGCTCTGTCAGCTCATCCTCATCCATGCCCATGGCACCCTGATCGCATAGACTGTGGCCATGTCACTGTACCCGGTAGATCTAATGAATATCAGTAAATAAAAGAACCACTGTAGAGTAGGCTTGCACTACTTGTGATTCACCAAGTTGCAAATAATGGTGGTATATCAAGGGACTCATTAAGCTTCCTGTTTTTTGCTGCCTGCCCAGTTGCAACAGAAGGAGGACTGCCAGGTTCTCAGCAAGCTACGATGCATGGCTAATGATAAGCTGCCTTGGGCTTGATGCAAAGCCACTATATAGCTTGTATATCCAGTTGGGAATGGTGTGAACAAATCAGTGTCAGTGCTTTATTCTGATGGACTCACGGACATCACACTCACAGTTTCTGTGCAGATGGCACAGGTTGTATGCACACTGGTGCCCATCTGGTGCTTATCGGGTCTTGTGGCACTGCACAGATCCAGTCTGATGTGTAATGGGCCTGTGGCTTTGTGCCCGTGCAGCAACGGCCTAAACTGAGCAGTAACAGTAATTTGATGGGAAGCAGTAATTTTAGACAGTTTCAATAGAAGGTGCTTTTGAATGCTTGCAGAAAAATTGCTTAGTAATGGTACAATGCTGCTTCTTAGCCTTTTAGTTATGTTCTGTGGGTTCCTGGTAAGACATAAAGCCACCCCCGTGCAACCCCCACAGAAAACAGAATTCGACCTGAATATTGTCAAGTAGCTGAAAATGGAACATGCATGATAATATATGGAACCACTGGCACGGATCCTGACTCCTGGAGTGTCCCGTGGCGCTCCTGCTGCTTTAATCAGAACTGGCAGCCTCTGTGCGGACAGCAGCGTCAGCAGAGAACAATGGTGTCTGATTCTTATTTGTCAGCCTGGACAAAGGGCCTGCTGATGGGTTACGGTGGAGGGGAGGGGCCCTTCTTTTGTATGATGATACCGGCATGGCAGATGGCTAATTGGACATGATAAACCACTGGGACAACAGAAAAGTGGGATGAGAGAGGGGGAGGAAAATGGAGGTCTGTGGGGATTATCAACTTCTGTCACGCTGAAGAAAAGGAGGAAGTTCTCCGTCAAAGCAGTTGCCATTAACTTTTTGAAAGGGAGGGGTTGTTGCTTGGCCATATGTCGCCCAGAAAAGGTTAGATTCAGGGATGGGGTCACCTAGTTGAATCTCTTACTTATTCTAGTTAATGTATTTAAATGTACTTCATTAGCTGTGAGTAAATCATATTACTGGGTGGGAAGGTAAGGAAACAGTCCCTGGAGATGCTGGTTCAGCACTTAGTAAAATTAGTAGATCACAGCCTGGTCAGAGACACATCAAAGTGTCATTCCAGAGAGGAAAACAAAAAGGGGCATTGGTGCACTGGCAATATAATAGAACTGGAAATGAAATATGGTCCAAAATGTGGTCATTTCACACACATACACCCCCTGAGGAAGAATTTATGGCATGAATGTGTACTTCTGTGTTTCCAATTCTTTGAATTTAATTATGACACAAGATCTTGAGTACCTTGCTAATGACTGATTAATTTTAAATAATGAACTGGCAAGGTTGAGCTTGAATTTGCTAAATTTATTGTTGCTTGAATCTTGAGATGCAGAAAGGAGGCTACAACAATCTTGTTTCAAGCATGAGACAACCCTCTTGATTTCCCCGTGGAATCAATAGATAAGGACTACAGAATTATGATTCTGATGTGAAGAAGCATGTGAATATTGTCTTAGAAGGGCTGAAGTTAACAGATTCACTGTACACTGAACACTGTATGACTGTAGCCTGTTCTTGTATATGCTTGAAGTTGTTGCAGAAATGATTTTGTGACTGTCATCCTGTTTCCTGTTGACAAGTTTACAGGATCAAATGCAACATCAGCTTTAGGGGTAATAGCAGGAAGAGGAGCATAATAGGAGCATGATTGAAGGTAGGACTTCTAGCACAGAATTATTATGACCAGGGCTATTTTTGGGCAGGAATGCACAGGAATGGAGTTCTGGCTGGCTTCCGAGTTGGCGATGCCTACAGCCCCCCCCACTTGGGTTCCCCAGGCACCTCGCAAGCCGCAGGGTGCCTGGGGAAGCCAAGCCGATCCAGGGAGGGAAGGCAGTCTAAACTGTCTCCCGTCCTCGGGTTCCCCAGGTGCCCCACAAGCCGCAGGGCACCTGGGGAAGCTGATCCTGGGATGGAGCTGCACTGTCAGGGGTGTGGCCTAATATGCTAATGAGTTTCTGATATCGGGTGTGGCCTATTATGCTAATGAGTTCCTGCTGGGCTTTTTCTACAAAAAAGCCTTGATTGTGACAAGATTTGGAAGTTGACCAGGAAGTGTTAATGAGTCAGCAGGAGCTTAGTGATCTGTCACACTTTCCTCCTGTCCTTCTTATGATAAACTCAGGGCAGTGTACATGGTTGCCCCCTCCTCCCTTTTATTCTCACAATCATTCTGTGAGGTAGGTTGGTCTGAGGATGAATAAGTGACCGAAGGCCACCTAATGAGTAGCCTAGCTGAGTGATCTTTGAACCCAGGTCTTCCAAGTCTCAGTTCAACATTCTAACTACTGTACCACAATGGGTGTCTAATTAGTGGAGGTTAATACGGGTGGATCAGGAAAAAGTAGCTAAAGCCAGTGTTTTTTGAACAAAATCCCCCCCCCCCGAGTTTGATGCAGTGACAAGGGAAAGCACTGCTATCCCAGCTTTGCTTATTTATTGATCTTACAGCAGGTGTAAAGGTCTGATGGGACTTTTTACATACCATAAAACACATTGATTTGAATTCTAACCATGATCAGAAGTGAGTGCTATGAAAAGCAGTTGTGACTCCTGTGTGTGACACAATTTATTGTGACAAAATGGCTGCCGAATCTTCCTCTACTTTTGTTTTCCATACTACTAGATATAAGGGAGAAGACTGAAAGTTCTGAAACAGCCTTAGGGCAGCTTCACTTGTGTCCCAGCAGGCCAAAAGCAGCCCAACAGCCACAGAATGCCCTGGACGACTTCCCCATTTTTGCAGTCCCAGGCCTGCATCGCAATGACAAATGCTCATTGGACCTCTGACTGGCCACCGTCCATGGCTGCTAAACTGCATTCAGTTTGTTTGGTGTTTTTTTTTATATGCCCCGATTGGGACATAAATTTTTATTAAGTATTTTCAATAAGACAAAACAATACCTGTCACATACAAAACATACAACACAAACACAAACCACACATGGGGGGTAATTTAACTAATACATAATCGATTTCTTTGCCAATAAAATCTAACTGCTATAACAATGTGTGTAACAAAAAACTAACAGTAATCTTCTAACCAATTTTGTAACACTTATACGCTTCTTGGATATCCAGTCTCTTATCATTAAACGTTATTATAATTATTACTAGCGGCAAGGCCCGTTGCATGTAGAGATGCAATGGGCGCTAGACAGAGGGGTGTGGAAGGGGCCGGCGTCCTGCCTCGTGTCCGGGTAGCAGGGCGAGTTAGCCACCGCCGCCTCCTTGCTGCCGTACTGGCAAGCCAGGGAGGAGATTTTGGGGCTGCGGTCCTAGGAAGGTGGCGCTGGGGGGCAGCTCTGGGCAGGCATGGACAGGGGCCACGGCTGTCCTGCACTCTCAATGGCCTCTTTTGGGAAAGAGTTCTGGGGGTGGAGTGGCCATCTCCATGTGCCCCGGCCATGGCATGGGCGTGCACAGCAGCCAGGCTGCTCAGCTTCCCAGTCACCCGGTCCCCGCGGCTCTGCTCCTATCGCATTTAGACCCCTGGCCTCTGTTCCTGTCTGTCGTGAGTCTGAGCTGGCCGCTGCTGGGGCTGCCCCTCCCTGCCGTCCCCGGCCTTGGCATGGGCATGCACAGCAACCAGAGGGGCGTGAGAAGGCAGAGGCCTCCTGGCGCCCACCCGGAGAGTCCGCTCTGGCTCCAAGGCCCCCTGTCCCTGTGGCTCAGCTTCTCCTGCAGGAAGGCTCCCACCCTCCCTCCCCGGGTGTCATGAGCCTGAACTGTCCGCAGTGCTCCCAGCAGCAGTGAAATTGTTGCAGACAGAGCTCACCTCCTTTGGGAAGCTGCAGCGAGCGAGGGAGCCCTTCATATGGTGCAGAAGCGCCATGGCCCCCCCAAGTCCCAGAGGCTGAGGAGCCACCAGAGCATCCATACCCTTGGGCAGCTGGGAAGAGACTGTGGGCAAGAGGCTGTCTGCTGGCTATGTGGCCAGGACTGAGCCCACGCAGCAAGGGAAGCCAGCCAGTGCTCAGGGACACATCCCTGAGTGACAGTTCCCATGGCGAACGGATTTTGCGACGCATTTTGACCATATGAGGTAAAGGCAGCCGACCACTACTCTTTTATATAATAGGAAAGGATACCACGTATAAAATCTTGGCCATGTGTTTTGAAAAGTGGATTCTGTCAAACCTTTCAAATGTAAAGTCAGTCTATCCATTTCTGCCACCTCAAAAAGTTTGTTAATAAGTTCTTTCTTCTTTGGAACTTCCAACATTTTCCAATATTTGGCATATAAAATTCTAGCTGTTGTAGTCAAATAAACAATAAACAACAAATAAACAATAAACAATCGATAATCTTTTTTACAATTGTCAGGCAATATATTTAACAACAGTACTTCTGGGGTAAAAGGAACAGAGCAATCTAATATCTTCTGTCACATTTCATGTACCCACGCCTAGAATTCTTTGACTCTATCACAGTGCCACCACGTATGATAAAAGGATCCCAACTTATTCTAACATTTGCATTCAGTTTGTTGAATTGCAAATTGTGCAAACTTGCTCTGAAATATTTGTCAAATTTCAGCAAATTAATGGTTAAAAATGTGGCATTTCTCTCTCTTTGTGGATGGCTGTGATAACTGAAGAGGCTGTGAGCCATGCTAAGCCCTAGTGTAGTTCTGATTTACATTTATTGCCTCCTGTTCAAAGAAATATATCATAAAACAGTCGGCTCTTTTGGAACTGCCTACTGCTGCCTTCATGGCAATTTAAGCTTTCTCCTTTATCCCTGAAAAGTGGAGCAGGGAGCTCAGCGAATGATGCTAATAGACTCCATCTGAGGCATTTGGATAAATTCAGTCAGAAGGAGCAAGTCAAGCCTAACAGGTGCGAAGTAACAATCTTGTGAGTTTCGAGGGCCTGAATTGATGGGGTGTGAATCTGCAGGAAACAGACTGCTTTGTTTCCACTCATTTCTACTCAGAAGCAGGCTTGGGCACTGAATACTTCAGCCACCTATCACAGCAGCCTATTTGTATGTAGTCTGCATAGTTCGCCAGATTTTTCTTTTGAACTTTCAAGAAAGTGTGTGTGTGTGTCTGCTAAGGAAATAATTTTATTTTTTAAGGGAGCAGCTGTTAAGATATGTACTAAAAAAAACTGCTGCTAGGGAAAAATGAAACATGAAGGGATCATTTTTATATCTTTGCATGTTGGTATTAAACAAGATATAATGCCGGTGTTATTGGTGGAATACAACAGCAGTGGCTTTATATCCTTTTGTATATTCTATAGCTGTGTGTTTTCCAATCAAACGTCTGTGTTGTTATTAGCCTTGGATATTTGCCTGCCTTTTTCCCTTCCGGGACTAATATGGTGACTATGGTTTTAAGTGGTGAAACCATGCTGGGAAGGGGGAAGAGGTAAACCTCCTCTGCTAGGTTTGCTGGCTCCAGGTAGAAAAATACCTGGAGATTTGGGTGGTGGAGCCTGAGTAGGGCAGGGTTTGGGCAGAGAAGGGACTTCAATGGGGTATAATGCCCTGGAGTCCACCTTCCAAAGCATCTGTTTTCTCCAGGTGAACTGATCTTACGAGGAAAGGCTGAAAGAGTTGGGTATGTTTAATGTGAGAAAGAGAAGGCTTAGAGGGGACATGATCGCAGTCTTCAAATATTTGAGGGGCTGTCATGTAGAAGATGGAGCAGATCTATCCTCTCTTGCTCCGGATTGCAAGACTAGATCTAATGGGTGGAAATTACAAGGGAGTTGTTACCGACTAAATATCAGGAGAAACTTCCTAACTGTAACAGTGGTTGAGCAGTGGAACTGACTGCCTCGGGAGGTGGTGGATGCTCCTTCGATGGACGTTTTTAAATGGAGGCTGGACGACCATCTTTCAGGTATGTTGTAGGGCTATCTTTCAGCTTCGCTCCTGCAGACTGCATGGGGTTGGACTAGATGACCTGCAAGATCCCTTCCAACTCTAACATTCTATGATTCTGTGATCTCTATCACCTGGAGATGAATAGCAAAAGATCTCCAGCCACCATTTCAAGGTGGCAACCCTACTCCTCTTCCTCCTGCAGCATGGCTTATGCAGCTGCTATTTCTATTTACAAATGCTGGGAATATCTGCTCATGTCTTATCTGGCTGGGGCCTAAAGCACACATTTCCCCTTGAATTAAATTTGGAGATCTGTATCATTAAATATTTTCTTTTATAGGATGTAAGAATTACTCATTCTCAGAGAAACTATCCTGTATTTCTGTATAAGCTGTGGATTTGAACATTTCCAACTAAGAGGAGGCAAGCCAAGAAAACTGACTCTGAGGCATAGAAACACACTTTGCCTCTTTGTGGCAAAAACACAATTTGCAGCCTCCTCTTGAAGGTGGGTAGTTCTGTCTGCATTTCTGCAGTGGGAGAGATGTGACGGTCTCTAATGCAGAAGTACAGCAGAATGACTTTCATCCAGTGGAGCTTGAATCTAAGGAAGCAAGATTGTTTGTCAGGATTGGCGGCAGGTGAGAGGCTTGAAACCTAGTCCAGATCTGAGATTGTCAGTTTGTTCTTAACGGAGTTCTGCTCGCTCTAAAGGAGCTCACAGTTTGGGGGCACTGCTAGAGCCAGGTATACAGGTGGGAACAGATTTCCTTTCCCTTCTGCACTTGGATCTCATCCCTGGTTTTATCAGAGTTGAACTTGCAACGCAATATCTTTAATTTATCCCTGGTTATAACAGCATCCGTTTATCCTAGGACAAGTGTGGGGCAAAACTTGGGTGACCTCAATGTAATGTGGACACAAAAAAATACCCCAAGATGATTACAGGGATGAACACGAGCGTAGTGTAGAATGTAAGTTTGGGAACAGGGTTGAACCAGGATGTAAGATCTAGTGTGGAAAGGACCTATGGCACATAGTACCTTTTACCAGCTTTGTTTCGTATGCCAGTCATGACCCTTTCCTCACAGAAAAGCTAGATTTGGCCATGGGTTATCCAATCTCTGACCACATCCAGGTTGGAGAACTGCAATGTGCTCTATGAAAAGAGTTCAGAAGCTTCAGTTAGTTCAGATTGCAGCAGCCAGATAGTTGACTGATAATTCTGGTGATCAGGGCTATTTTTGGGCAGGAATGCACAGGAACGGAGTTCCAGCTGTCTCCCAAGTTGGCCACACCCAGCAGGAACTCATTAGCATAATAGGCCACACCCAACAACAGAAACTCATTAGGATTGGCTACATTAGGGCTGTGTGGCCTAACATACAAAGGAGTTCCTGCTCCAAAAAAAGCCCTGGGTTTTGACAACAAACAAGGTAAACAGAATCAGAAGCAAAAGGTGGGTATGGCTGGATGACCACACTTCTGGTAACATGGGGGTGTGGCCTAATGGGCTAATGAGCTGTGCTGTTGGGGGTGTGGTCTAATATGCTAATGACTTTCTGCTATTGGGTGTGGCCTATTATACTAATGAGTTCCTGCTGGTGATCATATCATGTCATTCTTCTTATTACTGCACTGATTGCCTGTTCAAGCCCAATTCAAAGTGCCTCAAGTAGTCCTGGACCAGAGTACCTACCTGCCCCTCTAAGATTTTTGACTGAGTCAGGGGTGGCAGCTCCTAAGTTGTTTAAAGTCAAATTCCCCTTTAAGAAGAAGAAATGTAATCATAAGAAGAAATCAAAGTGAAGATTTGAAAACCTAATCTGTTTTTTTTAATCAGAGATATTGCACTAATATGTTATCTTAAATTGTATTTCGAGCTAGAGCTATTTTATTATAATCAATTTATAATCATACTTATAGGGAATTCCTAAAGTTTGTTTATTTATTTATTTTTCATATTTGTACCCCGCCCTCCCCGTGGGCTCAGGGCGGCTAACAAGAGGCTTATGCCATATTAAAACAATTAACCCAAGATAAAATACTCCATCCACATTAAAATATTGGTGCTCGAATTAAGTTGTTGTTAATGCCAAGATGGGGTCCAAAGATCTTCCAATCTCCACCACCAGTTCAGCTCCAGATGTTGTTCCAGCCCTATTCCCTTAATATTGCCGACTCGTCTGATCTTCTTAACTGTAGACCTTTTAAGATCCTTGTCTACTCTAGGTTTTTTTAGATTTTAATTTTGTAGTGTGTAGTTGGTAGGGTTTAGTGCAAAATCAATAAAAAATTATATATATAAAAAATAAGATTTTTAACTGAGGCCTGCCCCCCCCCGTTGAAAATAAGATAAGCAATAATGAGAGAAGGGTTGTTTTTTATTGCCCCCCCAATTGTGGAATGCCCTCTGTCACCTATTTATTTGTTTGTTTGTTGAATTTATACCCGGCCCTCCCTGCCAAGCAGGCCCAGGGCAGCTTACATAAAAATTAAGATGGATAAAACAAACCAGTTATAAAACCAGTTCATAAAATGCTAGTATCAACACTATATAACGATAGCGGGACATAATGGCACATCAATCATAGTGAAATATAGTCAGCATTGATGTTAAAGCCATTGCTGCAATCCATGTATGCCGGTGGGGCAGAGGCCGCCAGTGATGGTTTCAGGAGATAGGGCCTTGGCCAGTATTCAGTTTTTAAGGCAGTTCCTTGGTTGAAAGCCTGGTGGAAGAGCTCCATCTTGCAGGCCTTGTAAGAGGTCCTGCAGGGACCTAATGTCTTCTGGGAGCTTGTTCCACCAGCACAGAGCCACCACTGAAAAGGCCCTGGCCTAGTCATGGCTAGCCTGGCATCTTTGGGCCAGGGAGGACTAGATGATCTTGAGACCCTGCATGCAGTGCTCTCTGGGGAATGTGTGGGGAAAGGCAGTCCCTCAGGTATGCAGGCCCCTGACCATAAATGGCTTTAATGGTAAGAACCAGCACCTTGAAGTGAATTCGGTATGCTATAGACAGCCAGTGTAGTGCTTTTAGCGCAGGCAGGATGTGCTACTGCATTGACTTGTACTATTGACTTGTACTTGTTAAGCTTCCAGTGCCAGATATTTATTTACCCAGGGATTTTGTAGAGCTAGTACTTTTTTGTTGATACTGGTTTATAAACATTATTATTGATCGTAATACCATTTCAGCTTTGATAGTGTTTCCTTCTCAAATCAAGTCTCTGATCTAGAGATTGAAACCTGGGTGTAGTTGACTTGATCTAGGCATTTCAGTTGGCAGAGGTGGGGAATGAATTGTCTTTCATTCTGGAAATGGTATTATTAAAATACCTTTCCCTCATTCGTACAAGTCGAAGTAATCCAATTTAACCTGATCCTGCTCAGTTGCCAACCAGCATAGCTTCATTATTTTTACAGATGCAGCAGTTACAGTTTTTCCTCACTTCTCAATAGCATACAAGTGCTCTGGCTTAAGACAGTATCTCTTTGACCCTAAGGGTCATGGAGAGTGCTTTTCTGTGTAAAAAAATCTAGATTGTTAGAGCATGTTATCGCAAAACAATATTAGCACTCTGTTGTAATCACAAGCAGTGAGTAATAATGCCATGTATGTGGTTGCTCTTCCATTGTTCCCGGTAATGCATAAAGGGTTGCATACACATAGTACCTCTCAAAATGAATTTATAGTATCATGCAAGCAACTTGCTGCCTTCTGGCATATGGATCTCTTTTTGTGCTATAAGAAGCATATATCATTGGAGCAACCAGATATGCAAAATTGTTGTCTCCACCTGATCCAACAAGTGAAACACCATGGAGGTCGTGGTAAGAGTGCCTCTAGATGCATGTGTGAAGGACGTATTGTCTTGTGCTGTGAACAGGAATCGACAAGATTGCTTCAGAAAAGTTCTCAAGGAATATTACCACCTCCCTGCTGCCCAGTAATGCCAAATGGCACGTGAAAATACCTCTTTGAGACGTGTCAGAGTGGCTACTGGGTTGCTTTGATGGGTTTGTATGGAGTTGAGGCCCAGCTGTGGTTTGACAAATGGGCATGACTGGAGAGCATGTGATACAAAGAAGCTCTCCTTGTACCTAACAGGAAACTGTGTTAAAAGCTTGCTTAATGAAGTCTAAAGGTATCTCCTGTGGACTAACAGACCAGAGTGTAAGAAATGGAGTTAAAGCCTCCCATGTTATTAATCGTGGATGTCCCCTTTACAGTAGATCATTCGCAGCAGCCTGAAGCTTTTTACACTTCAGAGAGAGCCAGTTGCAGATAATCTATTTAAAGTTATTTTTGGGAATTGGATTTTACGACCTGGTTTGAACTGGATATGGACAGTGTAGGCTTGCCAGGGGGAGGTCGTAGCTCTGAGTTTACAAGGAAAATATTTTTTCCCCTTCACCGTTAGGATTTCAGATCCTTTCTGGAAACATGCAGCGTTAGGAGCGGGCCTCCACCACCTGGCATGGCTTGAATAGCATTCCAACCAAATACTAGGCACTGTGTCAAATTATTTCCAACTTATCCTGTTGTTCTTTATGTACATTAATATTTGTGGATTTTGTGCAAAATGTTCTCCTTTAAAAAAACAAAACAAGTGCTGGTAAGATCCCCCAAGATCCCTGACTATCCCAGTGAAGTAACTGTTGTGATGCTATATGAAGAAATCTTTCGGTGCTTAGGATGTTTCCACTGTTATTATTTTTAAACAGTTTTTAAGGATTCCAGTAGGAAGTGAAAGGTGCCACTACTTTAAAAGTGGACTGAATTCTGTATTATCAGAGACTGCAAGATAAGAATCAGATTCAGGTTAATGTTACACAATTAGATCAAGCTTCAGCTGGCCAGCTTGATTCAAAGTGACAAGTCACGTGACATGAGTAAGAGTTTATGCCGAGGAGGGCATTTGTTACTGAGTGTGTGTAAACTATCATCATCTCACTTGTAGAGGCTGGAAACCCCAAGCAAACTACTTAGTCCACGTATGCCCCTATGTGATTTTTCATCCATTTTGGGAAGGAAACTGGCTATCTTCTTTTAACATTCACACTGAACTTACAGGGCTGGCTCAAAGAGTTTCGGCACCCTAGCCTAGGGCGGCCAAGCCACCCCTGGGCCTTGGGGAGGCAGGAAGATAGTACCTGCCCTCCTCTGTCCCCCTGCCAGACTGAAGTAAATGTTGTTGCCCATGGGATGCCACTTGGGGGTATACATTGACGCCACAGGCAGTGGGCAGGCAGTAGGTGTAGTTGGCACCCCTCCACCTCTGGCACCCTAGATGATTGCCCCTCTGAACTCAGTAGTAAATCAGGACCACCAGAAATATTTTATGTTGTTTTAGATTAATAATTAGAGGCAAATTTGGGGTAGATGAGCTTATTCTAGCATACTGCAGACCAGAATATGTTTTCAAAAGAAGCATTTATTATAGAATTCAAGAAAAATTTAAGGGATATCAGATACTGGATCTGAAATATAAAACAAGTACTTTTAACTATATACTGCCCATTAATTTCAGTAGACATATATGGTGTACACTTTCTTGGTGTCAGTTCAGATTTTGGTAATTGCAGTAGCTGCATACAATCAGTACAGCAAAGGTATCATGGTCATGCATCTAGACAGTGTATGTAATAAACAGGTGGCAGCACTGGCCAGCTGTGGCCCTTCCTGGTGAGGACTGTCTTAACACTGTGATGCATGCCCTGTTAACACTTTGATTAGATTACTGCAGAGCCCTCTATGTGGGGCTGCCCTTGAAGACTGTCTGGAAGCTACAGTTATTACAGAGTGTTGTGTCCAGAATGTTGATTATAGTGGATAGCAGGAATCATATCACTCCAGTCTTGTTCTGTCTACATTGGCTCCCAGTTTGTTCCTAGGTCCAGTTCAAGGTGCTGGTATTGACCTTTAAGGCCAGCATATCTTAAGGATCACCTTCTCCCATACGGACCTGCCCACTCTGGTCATCTTTGGAGGTCCTGCTTCTAGTGCCCCTTCCACCTGAGGCTAGATAGATGGCAACATTCTTGGTCATGTTGCCAAAACTATTGGAACTCCCTCCAATTCGCCTCTCTCTTGCTCTCTATTGTTGTCTTCCACGTTTTTGTTTTATTTGGCACACCCCCAAAAACGGTTATTGGTCTTCCTCCCTGGTTTTTTTGTTACATGTGTTAATGTTTTTACTGAATTATTTTATATATACTTTATTTTAAATGATATTTTAATGTTGAACTGTTTTGATGTTCACCGCCTTGGGGGCCCCACTTGGGTGGAACAGTGGTACAGAAAGATTTTAAATAAATAGATAAAATAATATCAATGACCCATTCCCCCCAAAAAAAGAGTAGAAAGAAAATGGAAACTAGGCTGATTGCATAGACATACTTATTTACATACACCCAAGTCAGAAGTTATTTCCTATGTATACTGGAGGACTGTGATTCTAAGAGTTAGGCCCATGTTCCTCTACATATAATCACCATTATTTACTTCTATTTATTTTTATTTTCCTTCCTTCAGTGGGACAGGATTATTGGCCATAGCCTTAGGCCTAACCACACTAATTATATTTTTATCTTAGAGGATTTGGATCCTGCCTTTCTGTTCTCGAAAATAATACAATACGGCTGTTAATATTTGAACTAACCTTTAGTTCCGTGTTCTTCAAAGTCACATGGCTGTTTCCTGAAACTATTAATTCAGACCATTCACTGAAGCTAAGAGCAAAGTGTGCTTTTGATATCTTTCGGTAGCTCCCCTCCCCCTTTATTAAGCACACCCAAACAATGACACCGTCAAAAGGAAACGAGCTAAAGGGACTGGCCAAAGAGAACCTTAACATTTTGTAGTAAAATAAGTAACTGGGAGGAGAATGACTACACTGGAATCATATGGTTGGGAAGGAGGATGGGTGACTGCATATTCCATCAGATTTCTCCACATCAGGGACCTGAAAATGTTGCTGGGGCGCACTAACCATGTGCGTATTCAGTAGTTCCAAATTCCTGAAGGCCTTCTGTGAGCCTGTCCTTATGCACTTATCTTTTGCAGCTGCACAAGGTTTTGAGCATGTTGAGGTATTTTGTTTATAACCAGGAATTGCTTTGGGATCTTCCATGATAGGATATAGGGACATTGTTTTCATTATGATGGGGAGGAGAGTTAGAAGCTTTTTAAAAGGCACATTCCATCTCACTTTATGCTTCCTTGTAAATACATCCTGGAGTTCCAGACACGTTATATGTCCTGGGTCTATGCTATTGGGAAGGGGGCTTTTCCCCTGCTTCCTCATTCACAAACTCTGCCACATGGACAGGAATATCTGGGTCCCACCCACACTGCAGCCATTTCCCTTGCAGTGACTATTTCCACTTGCTGCCCTCAGGAGGGCTTTTTTTAAAAAATTGGCAGCTGAGTTGGAACGATATTATATTGGAATGGTATTATAACAGTATGTGTCACAGGCTCTCTGAATTCCCAGCTTTTATTTTAAAAAGCAAATATAAAGGGAAAGGCATATCTCTGCAGCAAAAGTGGGTAGAGACTTTTTTTAAAAAAAGGAAAGCTGGGAGTTTAGAGAGCCCGTTGCACATATTGTTATAAGCAGGGCTCTTTTTGTAGCAGGAACTCCTTTGCATATTAGGTGACACACCCCTAATGTAGCCAATCTTCCAAGAGCTTACAGTAGCCCCTGTTAGAAGAGCTCTGTAAGCTCTTGGAGGATTGGCTACATTAGGGGTGTGTCACCTAATATGCAAAGGAGTTCCTGCTACAAAAAGAGCCCTGGAAATTATAGCAATATAACAATATTCAGGTGTTGATTTAAAAACAAGCAAACTAGAAAAGCCCTGGTTGTACTGAGTTCTGATGGTGAAGGAATGCCAGGGGACTGGGACAGGGAAATCGTGTGGAAACCTGCCATGTGGAAGCTCCGTTGTCACAGCGCTGTCTTGGAAGTGGGGTTTACCAGCTCAGCATTGTACCAGGTAGGAGATTGCCAAAGGGTTGCCAGGTCTTACCTCCTTGCTGGCAGGAGGTGGGAGAGAGCTTTGTGGGAGTGGGGGTGGGAGGATGTCCCCAACGTGATGACATCACATGAAAGTGACATCATCATGCCAGGGACATTGCGTGGTGATGCTCTGGTATTTTGGGCAAAACTCTGTGGTAACCATAGAGTTTTGCCCAAGATACCAGAGCATCTCCGCATGGCGTCCCCAGCGTGATAATCCCATCTGGATTGCTGGGGGTGGGGACCTACTAGATCAATACAATTACATTGGCTTGATGTCATTTCTGGCATTAACCTGAAGCGACCTCATCACTTCCATGCAGTCCTCTAGGATTCACAAAAATTCTATGGTTTAACCACAGAATCAGCATCAACCTGGAAGTGGTGTTATAGTGCTGGAAGAATGCTGTATCACCACACCAACAATAACACTTTTTCCTTGCCGTCCTGTTGGGCTGCAATGCGGAATGGAGTGGGAAACACCATAACTGCAACAGGCAGCAAGATGTGTTCATTTTTAGTAATATAAAATAAATGGCATTGTTGTACTAAATGTATCAATTTTGGGATTAGTAAAGAAAATGGCTGGAGTCAGATATCAATTCTGTTGGACTGGATTCTGATTCCTCCTCCAAATAGTAAAATCTGTCCCCAAGTATGGTATCAAAATTATACTTTTTGAGACAAGTATTTGAAATAGACCAAATATTTGACTAAAGAATTTGCTGTGACTAATTTTGAATGTATAATCAGTGCTAACATCATGCTAGAAACAGAGAGCAGGATGATGTATTTGTATGTTTGAAGAAGTGTTAAAGAACTATTTATGTCTCTCCAGTTTTTGCCACTGAGAGTGGCTTCAAATGTAATGAATATTCCTAATTCCTAATAGCACATTCTGGGAATGTAAAGTTTCCTTCAAGTTCTTAACTTGTCTGTGTACCAATTGTTTTGAATAGTACATTTAAATAAGAACATTTAAATAACAAGAATTGCTTAAGGATTGGAATACTTTGGGGCTTTATTTGATGCTAAGTAACATATGAATAAAAATAATGGCACACTGTGTGCACCCACTTGGAAACCATCTCATTCACATGCAGCAACATAGATGTATATGTGATGCTTTGCATGTCATTTCTTGCTTCCCTCCCCAAAAAATAACATCTTGTAAGCAGAAGGTCAGCACCCCAAAACAAACATCTAGCTTCTCCAAGGGGAACTGCCTGGCTCCCAGCTGCCAACTCAGAAGTGAAAAAAATGGCATAAATCTAGTTCAACTGTGACTGTAGGGCTTGTTGCAAGGACACTGTGGAAGTGGGGAAAGAAAGCCTGCCACAATTTGATTCCCCCCCTATATCCAGCATAAGGATGCCAACCTCCAGGTAGGATCTGGGGATCCCCTGGAGTTATAGTTCATCTCCAGACTACTGAGATAGTTCCTCTGGAAAAAAAATGGATGTTTTGGAGGGTGGACTCTATGGTATTGTACCCCAATGGAGGTCCCTGTCCTCCCCAGGCTCCAGCCCCAAATCTCCGGGAGTTCCCCAACCTAGATCTGGCATCCCTACACCCTCCCCAGCAGCTGGAGGGGGACGTAGCAACTCTAATCTGACTTTTGATAGAGGGCCATGCTGAGAAAGTTAGTTGCATTTGGAACGGCCATGAGATGTACTTTAAGAGCAAGACAAAATCCTGCTCTATCAGCAATATGACCTGGTCGTGGTTGGGGGGAGGGTTTAAAGCTAATTAGCATTGCTTCTCAGCCTCTTATATTCATACAATGCCATGACATAAAAGTAACTCCCAAGTGTTGCAAAAGTTGCCGTCACTGCAAGTAGTTGTAATTGTACCTTGCGTTAGGAGAGAGCTTCTCCCTGCCTTTGAGAGAAAGGGAATGTATGAGATTAATTTATTCAGCTAAACTGGAGGCTCATTACAGCCATGCCTGATGTATGAAGGAGTCAACGGAAGACCCCAAGGCTGTGTTTCTGAAACATTTAAAAAGCATCTGCCAGTGGAATTGTGGATATTCAGAACCTGATAGGTAGTGACACCCTTCCCGCCACTTGGCCACTTTTTCATTAGCCTCAAGTAATGTGCTATGTTGTCCTCCAACCCCCCTTTTGGTGGTATGATGACACAACTGCAAGGCTTCTGAACCTGTCCCCCAACATCTCCTAAGATCCTAAAATAGCAAGATAGTATGAAGTTGTCATTCTTCCCATACTGTTTTCCCACTGGTCCATTCACAAACCCTTCTCTGTGCTTGACTCAGGGCAAAACTGTCCTACTGTATACACGGCAGGCAAGGAAGAAAATGGTAAAGGAGACCTTTGTGTGTGTGTGGGTGTGTGCACAACACCTTCGATCTCTTTTTAGTGCGCTGGAGCCGACATCCGGGTTGGTAATTGCCCTTCCCAATTTTTTCCCAAGTGGCAGATTTCATACTGTCTACTATGAACTTGTATTTCCAGCCTTAGTGGTGGATTCTTAGACCCATTTTGCTTCTAGAATTGTTTTTGTTCTAATGTATTTATAACACTGTGTGCGCCTGTGGCAGCTGAATTAATGACCGCAACTAGAAATTGCTTTCCCTTTTCCCTGTTGAGATAGGGTCAGAATACAACTTCTTGCATGCCTTGCCTTCATGGACTGAAGCTGTATGGAAACCAGGCAGTCCCTTCTTGTTTCAGCTTTCTTGATATAGATATGTCGTGAACAGACCTAGGGAGCTGCAGTGCGTTTTCCTGGGTCACCAGACACATTATATTATTGTTCTTCATGTACAGACAACAATGTCTTTTTATGTACTAGCAAAATTTATTCTTCTCTTTAAAAGAAAAACAGGGAGGGGAGAAATCATTTAAATAGAATGACTTTGTCAATATGCATTATTCATGCATGGGTGGGAGGAATCGATAGAGGCTTAAATTATACACGTGCTTGCACACATGGCCATCAATATTATGAGGCAAGCACACTGTTGTAAACAAAGGGTGTCATCCTACTGCTTTGTACTTTTGTATCTACTATCGTTATCCGACAGTTGCGGTGAAATGTGCTGTACATTTTGGTAGCCATTTTGTGGAAGCAGTAACCTTGTTTCTCAGTCCTGTGGAAACCGATACTGCCTGAACTTTGTGGCACTTGCTATAACAGTATTAACTGAAGGATTATTTAGGTAGCAGAGTGCTCGGGGCTTATAACACGGCAGAGCCTATCTGGGTAGTGTGTGCAGACAAGATACAAAGTTCCATAAGGAGCTTCTTTGCAAACTAATATAAATCCTTTATTGTAAGGAACTCCATTCTAGACAGGATAAAGATAGGATTCTAATCTAGTCTAACTAGCTGGGATTGGTAGAGATGCAGGAAACATGTCCTGCCCTCATGGTGCCAAGATGGAGAAGAGCTGGCACAGTGTGGAGAGAAGGTGTCAAAACCGGAAGGAAGGAAGTTTCCCTGAGAGTAGCAATCAACACATCACAGGGATAGTATCAGAGAGAAAAGGGAAGGATAGTCAGTGTCCTGGCCTCTCTATCTCTCTGACTCTCTTATAGACCCCCTCTGAAGTCTAAAAGACAGTGCAAAGTTCTTCATATGTCCACTTCAGTATTCACAGCAGATTTTCTGTTAACACTCAGTGTATGGAGATCCTTGGAAAATCAGCTTATGCAAATTCCAGTGTTTGGTGAACCAACTGCGGAGAGCTTGATAATATATGCTTAAAACAGATTGACTTTGACATGATAAGAACAAGTATAAAATCTCAAACTGATGTGGGGCTTCGTGCAGATGCTCTGAGAGAAATTTTTTGAACATGTTACGGTGTTCTGCTGAATGTTCTTTTCGAGTGGGAACGCCCTTCCCTAACCCACCTAAGCATCATAAAAAATCTTGATTATGCTCTGCAAGTAGGTCTTATTGGCATTACAGCAGGATGAGTCACGTAACTAGTCTGAAGTAGCCTGTGAATCCAATTTTCAAAACTCATTTCCCTTCCTTCCCTTATGTACTTAAAAAAAATCCTAAAATATCTGGATACCATTCAACCTGAGCAGATACTCTAAAAATATAACTGGTTACAGCAAGCTGTTAATGGAAAAAGAGTAGCAGTCCCCACAGTCATACCTGTGGTCAACCTCCTAGCTAGCTCGAGTTATAAAACTATGCTGTACTGAGGGAAACAATAGATGATGAAACTTGTAAACTGTCAGTCAGTTGTATTTATCTATTTGTTTTAGAACATGGCTTCTATAATTGAGTTAAAGCTTATTTTAGAATTATCAAAAAAAAAAAAACAAGGGAAAGAGACTAGTGTCACAGAAGTCCCAAATATACAAATTCCACTAGTAGAAAACACTATCAAAGATTGCCAAACAATATATTAAACAATTATATAGTTATTGTTGAAGGCTTTCACGGCCGGAGTTCATTAGTTGCTGTAGATTTTCTGGGTTGTGTGGCCATGGTCTTGGCCGTGGCCACACAACCCGGAAAATCTACAGCAACTAATTATATAGTTGGTGGTGTCACAACAACATTAGTGCATACTGTAACTATAATAAGGCATAAGGTACAATATTTCCTTCTTTACAAAGATGCCTGTTTTAGATACTTAGAAGATGCATTTCCTTTGACTTCTTCAGTTTGAGAGCCAGTTTGGTGTAGTGGTTAAGTGTGCGGACTCTTATCTGGAAGAGCCGGGTTTGATTCCCCACTCTTCCACTTGTACCTGCTGATGTGACCTTGGGTCAGTCACAAGCTCTGGCACAGCTGTTCCCTCAAGGACAGTTTCTGTCAAGAGCTCTCTCAGCCCCACCTACCTCACAGGGTGTCTGTTGTGGGGAGGGGAAGGGAAAGGAGTTTGTAAGCCGCTCTGAGACGCCTTTGGGCAGGGAAGGGCGGGGTATAAATCCAATCTCTTCTCTTCTTCTTGCCGGCTGTGTAAGTGGAACCTGATTTCAGCAATTTCAACAGACCACAAAGTTCATAGTGTAAGAAGCGAATCATAGGCTGTTTGAACAATATTATAATTATATGGACTCCTCCTATCAAGTTACACTGATTATATGGACTTTTTGTTTTATCTACTAAGGAGGAAATATTGCATCTTATGCATTATTATAGTTACAGTATGCACTAATGTTGTTATGACACCACCAACTTTATAACTGTTTAATATATTGTTTGGCAATCTTTGATGGCGTTTTCTACTAGTGGAATTTGTATATATGGGACTATTTAAGAATTCTAGCTGGCGACTGCATTGCGTTAAGGACATGTTCCCTAACATCACGACAACAAGCCTTTTCTTTCCCCAAATGTAGCCTGGCTCTTGTCTCCAATTCAGACCATTCCAGAGAGTTCTCAGTGTTGTGTACAAGCCTGTGCGCGGTGCGGCTGTCATAATCTTTGTGTCTGAGCAGAAATTTATGGTGAAACAAGACAGATATGTGGGGTCTCAGTTGCAGAGCTGACAGATAGGCTGTCATGTCAGATAGCCGTGTGCATGAGATAAAGTGGTCTTTTATTTTTGCATTTGCCATAAAGTGCAAAGTTCAGAGGAGAAATGTTTGCAAACTGAGATGACATCTGCAAGGTTCGATTCTCATGCTGCAGAGCCTCGAGTAAATCTGATATTTTCCTGTGAACATCTGGGAAAAACTGGATATGCCAGAGAAAAAACAAAGCAGCTATCTATTGGTGCAGTCCTGATCTATTAAGATCACTGAGTGTTTGACTCCGCTGGGATGTTGATTACATCAGATTCCCGTGTGACAGCCTTTTTGTGAATGATGAGATATGGAAGGACATTGGTTCAATTACGTTTTAGCATAGTCCTACTCTCATCAGGACTGTCTCAGCTAGGTTATTTAATGAGTGATATCATATTTCTGGGATGTGCTGTCCAATGATAACTGGGACATGGTGTCTGAATGGTCGGCCCTCATTCTGTGGAGTCCTCGAGAACCTTGCCCATTGGGGTCCTCTGTGCAGATTGGAATGATTGTATAAATGAGCCATTAATGTCAAATAAATGTATGCTAGATAACCACTCTTATCAGACACAGTAATTTAGGATCATAGCAAATTTGGGCTACTACCACATTACAGCTGTGGGTGATGGGATTCCAGCTGTCAGATGACGGGGTTTGCCAATGTTCTGCTACAGAAATTCTACAAGAGAGTTGTGACTTCCAAACCAGTGCCCAAATGCACATGCCCTCTTGGTGAGATTGGTTGATGTTGGAGGATTAATTCTGACATGTCTGAAGCAAAATTGCATTCAGTGATTTGTTCCCTCATTACTGCTGGTGTTTACGATACTACGGGTAATCATAACTAAGCAGATCAACCACATGCACTATAAGCAGCGGAATCAGGAACCATCTCTCCCCATCACCAATCCAAATAATTATGCTTGCAGGCATATTAATGGGAGAAAAACACCTGACTGGTATTTTCCCACCTTCATTCTAATGTTTGGGGAAATGTTTTGGGAAAAAATATAAGATGTATGAGACAGCACATACCAAAAATAGCACAAATTATAATAGCAGCTAGAAAGCTAGGTTAGAACAATTAACGTGTTGGAATGTAAATATCATATAATTTGCATTGGAAGTGGCAGATGAACCCTGTTAACTCTAATTTTATTATCTGTGTTGTATTTCCATGCTTGTCCTATTGCATTAGCAAGATCAGAGCTTCAGATGCAATAGCTGAATAATGGCGAGCTGGTTTAGTGTTCTCTGTGTCAGCTATCATGGATCTGCTTTCAGAAAGTTCAAATTCTGTCAATCAATGAAGTTGGGAAAGACACACAATTGTATATTACTGGCATAACTGAAGTCTTCATCTCCCCAAATTTTAAAATGACAATATGGTCCCTGTCACACTTGCTGGAAAATGCGGGGAGGGGGGGGAAGCGAGGCTATGTGTGCCACTGTAATTTGATCCGCCCCTGCACGATCTGACACAACGGCAGGTGAAGCGGGTGTTTTCCCTTGTAGCTTGCTTCTGGTGTGCTTCATCCAGGAACCGGTGATGTGGTCAGAGGGCGCCAGAGCGATCATACCGGCAACTCCGTCCTCCGCCCATCGCAACCTCTTTGGTACTGGGTTTTCCGTGGTGTTTTTTTACTCCGCGTCTTTGACTG
Organism: Gekko gecko; assembly: GCA_029375565.1. Taxonomy (NCBI): domain Eukaryota; kingdom Metazoa; phylum Chordata; class Lepidosauria; order Squamata; family Gekkonidae; genus Gekko; species Gekko gecko. The sequence continues at coordinate 69,044,367 of JAPDNY010000003.1, read as the reverse complement.
CCTGCTATGAGTTGGCTACGGGTGTGGGACACTTGCCAGATGTGTCCATGCGATCGCGCCCGTTAAATCCGCCCTGCATTCGTCCCTCTCACGTGGCCAATTGTGCGTGTGATCGGATCCTAGATATATTTTTTAAAAGTCTGTTATTTCTGACTGGTTTGCTTTTTGTTTTGATGATGTTTTAAACTGTATTTGAAATGAGATTGACTGATTTGATTGTATTTTGCCTTAAGGTGGGATTGAACCTAGAGCAGGTTAAATAAGGAGAGGAAGAGTAATTAGTATTTCTAGGAAAGGCAGAGATGATGTTACAGGTTTCCTAGATCCAATGATTTCAGGAGGTGTAATGCTACGGGAAGAGACATTTTCCTTGTTTTACATCCTTTGGTCTCATTCCAACTACAAGCAGGTTTCACTTTCAGCCGTTCATTCTCTTATGGATATTTTTGCTATTCTTTGCAAATGTTAGAATTATTTTGGAGACACTTTTTGTGGTGACGTCTAGATTAAATTAGATGCCTGCTAACACTTGGACAAATTCAGGTCTGCCGTAATCCCACCCACCTGTATTACTCCAATCAATCACACTCCTGCATAGATGGAGTCCCACAACCTTTTACAGTACGCATGGCCACTTTTGAAGTGCTGCACCATTACGTGACAGAGCAATTGCATTTTGGCTCAAACTCCATTATGTCACTCTGTTCTTTTGCTAGCATAGAAGGTATCCTGAGGGAACTTGTTTATAACTGCTTCTTAGGAGAAAGGGTACAGAGCTCATGCGATAAACATAGTAGAGTCAAGAGGAAATATTTCTGTCATATGGAGGTTTTTCAGTCTGAATATGTAATATATGCAGTTTCCTCGACAAATCATTTAGCTTCTGATCTTTCAAAGCCTCGGCGATCTCCTCATTTCCCATTGATTGCTCACCACTCTCCAAGAGGGGGCTGTGGGTAAAGCATTTTGTTCTGATCTTTGTGAAAGTTAATTTCCCCTAGCCAGGGTTTTCCCACAGCAATTTCAACTGTTTACTTTTTAATTGTCTTTTAATTTTTCATCTAGAACAAAAAGAGTTGTTGACACAGACATGTTTTATTACAACATCAAAGTGCTTCGTTTTCCACTTGCCTGATCTCAGAAGACGGGGCGGGAGGGGGGCCACCTGAAGCAAGGCTTCTGAAGATGACAGCAAGGTTGGGCGGGTTCATATGGGAGCAGGTGATCTTTTGGGTGTGCTGTTCCCAGACCATGTAGGGCTGTCGGCATCAGCACTTTGATTTGTGCCCAGAAACAAATTGGAAGCCAGTGTAGATGAGCCAAAACTGGCGTGATACGGTCCCTGTGACCCCTTCTAGTCAACTTCCTGGCTGTAGTATTCTGCACCAACTGGAGTTTCTAAGCACTTTCCAAGGGCAGCCCCACAAAAAGCACATTGCAGTAATCTAATCTAAAGGATGAACACATTGTGCCTCTAGTTGACAGTATTGAAGATACTAAGAACATCTATACAAACTGAAGACAAGTCTTAATTTCAGTAGGTTATCAGTTTGAGTGTTTGGGTTTGGGAATTTGTTTTTATGTACATGTGTTTTTAAGTCCAGGGTGCTTGTCTTGTGCTATACAAATTTTGAGGCAGGAATGATCATAACATGATGTAATGAAAGCAGCATATCTCAACTTTCTCACCAAATAAGGCTTTAGTAGCAACATTCAAGTCAGTTTTCCTCTGGCTGTTTTAGCCACGGTTCCTGTTAGAACTCAGTTCAATAGCTGGGTGACAGAGTAATGATTAAACTGAATCCTAAACAAAGTTACCTTTCTAAGTTGATTGAAGTCATTGGGTTTAGAAGGGAGCAACTTTGGTTAGGATTGCAATGTAGGATACCCACTTAATACTCAAAATCACATTGAATATGGGTAGTAGAGGGATGCAGTGGTATCCATATTTTACCCTGCCATAATCGTTGGGTCTCAAGGTGTGGCTGGAGATCACAACCTGCTGAAACTAAGCAGGTCTAGCTGGGGTCAGTTCCTGGATATGAGACCTTGTAAGGATCCTGCATATGTCCCCTAAAGTTCTGTGATGGAAGAAAGGGGGGTATAAATGCAGTACAGTAAATAAGTAATAATCAGTTAAACATTTTGGAGAATAAGACACTCTTGAGCTAGTGCCTAAAATATAATAATATAGTTGCCAGGTGAGAGTCTCTAAGGTATTCCACAACGAGGGCACCCCTACAGAAAAGTATTTTGTGTCATCTAAGACCAAAGGTGTGGGACCTCCAGAAGAGGGCTTCTGAAGACAACTGTATGAGAGCCTGAAATCAGTGAGTGGCAAATCACTAGTTGGAGGAATTAATAACTCCAGATGTAGAGGAAGTTTTGAGCTATCCTCACACATAATTATGAAGTTGTATTTGTAGAAACAGAAACTGAAATATTGTGAATGGTTGTTTTACTTTTGTGTTCATTTCTGAGCATGGATAGATAGGGGCTCATTTCTAGAGTATATCCTTTGTATGCAGAAGGTCCCAGATTCAACCACTGTCACCTCCAATCAAAAAAATAGTCTCAGCAATGCTCAGAAAGACCTCTTCCTGGGACCCTGGAGAGCCACTTCCAGCTGGAGTGGATATTATTTAGGAGGACCAATAACCAGCAATTTCATACATTTCTCTGATCTACCCGTTTATTTTATTTTCAGGCATCATTAAATTTTACCTATTTGCTCTTTACACATCTGTAATTTTATCATAGTGTCAAATCCCAGTGGAGGAAATGTTATCCATGATTCCTTCTTTCCCATCATTCTTTCACAGAAGAAGCTATTATCGCTAGCTGAGCATTCATCTTTCTGCAGCATTTTAGCTGGGCTGGATGCAGTTGAGTTTAATCTTGAGTTTAAAGGATGGGTGCTGAGAGTGTGCTGAAAGCCAAACCATGCACATGTGGTAAGCACCCCACCACCACCATTTCTGCTGGTGAAAGTGGGGGAAGGAAGCTCTTCCTCCCCCCTCACGGTACTCCTGAAGCCAACAGAGCGAATTTAAGGTATAGTTTTGGTGTGACAGCGATTTGTGATGGGCATCCCTGTCCCAACTCATGTCAAATGTAGCATCTGGTTTGGACCAAAGTTACTGGTTGTCCCACCTTCTCTCACAGGTTTCTTAGGCTGCGTTCAGACGGCCAGTCAATCGCGCCATGAGCCCTCCTAAAATTTTATCCTGATTTTTTTAATCCAGCCTAGCACGACCAGACGCCCCCATGAAATAGCCTCACCGCGCGTTGTTCCCACCGTGATTTGTCTACACGGCATCCACCGAGGATTTTTTTAAAAAAGTTTTGTACATTCGCATAGGCAAGGCTGCGCCTCCTTGGAGAACTGAGGCGATCGCGGAGGGTTTTCAGCAAAGTCCCGGTCCTCCCCCTTGCCATTGCCATCATGATCAATGGAGGGACTATTTTGCAAGTTAGAACAGTCCTTCCCCCCTCCATCTCCCTTCGCGGTAACATCTTGTCCCTAAAAGAAATAAGCATGAATATTACATTCCTCGTACGCGCGCTTATCGCTGAATGCATTTCCTCGTTAAAGCGCACATGGGGTTTCAATTTTTTAAAAATCGCGCCCCCGTCGGCTCGGTCTGACGTCAGACCAAGCCGACGGGAGCATCGCGCGCTAATGGAGTGACCAGACGGAAGAAAGTCTGCAGTTGTTGCGCGGGTAAGCGAAAACCCTACATTGAAACTGCTACTTTTAAAATCAGGATTGGAGGCGCAGCAGAACGGGATGCCTATGGGACCGGAATATTTCGCAGATGTTTCTGTCTGGTCGTGCATTTTTGATCCGCAAGGAGTCGTTCCTATGGCAGATCAAAAGATCCGTCTGAACACACCCTTTGGATAGTCTTCTACAGTGCAATTTCGAGCTGGATTCTACTGAAGTCTACTGCGTGGGGCTTACTCCTAAGGAAGTGTCTTTAGGATTGAACTGTTAATAACATAGATGGATGCTGTCTTTTAATGATTTTTTTAAAGACAGGGGAGTGAATATTTGATTTGTAGACCTGACATATAAGGGTTTCCTGCTTTTTTCAATGAAGGAAATATTCCATGTATATGTGGGGATTCTCCATTGTGTGCAGAGTATTCTTTGGCCTTTTTATAGTCTTCATCATGCATTAGCTTTTGTTATGGCTGCTGTGCACCAAGATATTTATGGGACTAAGCCCTCAGTTCTTTAGTCAGGCTGCCAGTGTTCATTCCAGCAGTCTGGGTTGTGCAGGTTGTTTGGTGCACGTGTGATGGGGTGGGGCGGATGCATGTTCTGTCCTCCTCCTAGACCTGACACTTGCCAGCTCTAGGAGTCTGGCTTCTGAGCTCCCATACCAAAAATAAAAGCAGTACATTCTAGCAGTAGGTACGCATCAAGGGAAAATGAGTTCAATATCTGTTAAATGGGTACATTTGGGGAACATGTCCATAGATCGAGAGTGAAGCATAGTCAGATGACTGTAGCACACATCCTTAGCTGATGCTACCAAAAATGGTAAAAACAAATCCAAGTGCTGTATAGTTCTGGGAAGGGCGGGACAGCCAGCTGCCAATCTGTACGGTGGATCTGCCCTCAAAGCAATTTCATCCAGCTCTATCAAATTCTAATGAAGTTTCACTTGTAAGAAAAAGGCTTCAGTGTCGATGGTACTGTTTGGATACAATCTGTAAAACCCCACCAATTGCAGTGTACTTGTGCTCCATAACTGTGCACCTTTGGATTTGTTACCAACTTTATTCTACAGATTTTCATCTGTGTTTTCTCCATCTGTGTCAGGCTCCTCAGTTAGATGACACAACACAGGGCTTCATAAGAATCTGTTTATTGGTAAATCGTAACTAAAGACACGTGTACAGCTCGTGTCAGGAATGGCCAGGGATAATGGAGGCCCCTGACTTATAGTGAATTCAACCCCCCCTTTCCTAAACGAAGCCAATGAGTACAATTCACACGTGTGGGCAAAGCAAGCAAGCATAAGAGAAAACAAATTAAAAGCCGTTGATTCCCAGCGTAGTGCCCAGCAATTGTAGACACCACAAGGTCATACTTAATGATAACAATGCAGGCAGTAAAAGTACTGATGAGAGGCCCAGGGGAGAAAGTACTCTCTTACATTCCTTCGCAGTGACAGGGCTACCCGAGAGACCCAGGTTTGAATCCCCACTCTGCCACGGAAGCTTGCTGGGTGTCCTTGGGGCAGTCACACACTCTCAGCTTGACCAACTTCACAGGGGTGTTGTGAGGATAAATTGGAAAGGAGGAGAACAATGTAAGGCACTTTGGAATGTTGTGTCAGTATTCCGCTTAGCAATGTAAGTCTCAGCTGTAGATGAGTTTCATCTAACTGACAGTAGTTGACAGTTCCAGGGAGTCATTATGGCTGGAGCAAACTGGCTCTGAGCAGTTCAGTCTGGCACTGATTAACAGAGTCAGAGTGACTCGGCAGTCTGCTGTGATTGGCTAACATTTGTATAAAAGTACTGATGTATTGTACAGTCTTCTCTCTGATGTTGTACCTGTTGTCTGCAAAGCACTTTGTCTGTGCTACTAACATTGATGGAGTTTGTGGAGCTTGTGTAAATAAACCTGTAAATAGTTTTACACAGAGCTGCCTGGACTGTCTTCTTTACTGGATACTTAGAGCTACTTGCATCCTACTGGTGTGGGCAGGCAACGCCACACTGACACGTTGTTGGAGAGAAAGGCATATGTCATTTATGACATAAAAATAAATAAGTTTGTTCCTGAGTGGGGTCCTAACAGGAAAAAATATATATGCCAGGGCTCCTCCCTGGAAACATATTAAGCCCCTCTGTATGTGCAGCCATATTCTTGACAGAGGAACCAAGCTGACTTCTTTGTGTCCACCGATACAGACCGGCAGGAAACAAGTTTGTAATAATTGTAATAAAAAAGCATCCCAAATGAGCATAACTCAAAGCAATTTTTGTTGCTGTTGCCTAAGGCAGTAAAAAAGAGAGAGATGAATTGGTTAGAGGTAATTGAGTTCTAAGGAACGACCAGGTAGAAGGCCCCTCTTAGAATGACATACGGGGAACAACCCCGAATCTATATCGCTCCCAGAGATGACAGAATCTTACTGCTCCATTTAATACTTTTGAACCAAATTCCCCGTACAACGGAGAGGAAAAGATTATCTCTCTTCGCTCTCCTGCTTAATTTGTAGGAGTTATTGAGTTAAGTCCTTGGAGAGCCTCCGCCACCTCAATTCCCTAGGTTTCTTATCCTGGGTGGGAGTTTGACAGTGCCATCTTAAGCAGAGTTACACCATTCTAAGCCCATTGACTGCAATGGGTTCAAGAAGCATGCAACTCTGTTTAGGGTTGCATGGTTAGTAACCTGGCCATGTGCTGCGTTTGGAAGGCTAAATGGCTCTGTGATAGGGGAAAGAATATCTGATCTGAAGCCTTGACACACAGGGGCTGTCTGTTTTCTTCTATGGGGGGAAAATGCTTCATGCATATAATGAGGATTTGCCATTGCAGACACAGAACATTGTTCTGCTCATAGAATAAAAAAGGGCAGTCGTTATATATGCACAGGTCTGGAAGAGCCGTAGATGTGAAACTAATGTATTATGGCTCTGGAGTATAAGAGCAACCGGTTTGCGAAATGTTAGCTGAAATAAAACTAGCTTTCAGTGCTGGAATGAATATGGACAACAGACTGGGAATTTTAAATTGCAGATGAACATGACATAGTGCAGCCTTTCGCAAAAGTTTGATAGCAAAACCGAAGTTTTGCTTGATTCAAAACTGGTACACTTGTGCCCAAATCCAAGTGCAACAGTTTTAAATGCATGGTAATTGTGTAATTTTTAATTTCTGTTGTAGCTCGAGGATCCCGCAGAGGACCTTGTCCTCCCCAGGGCTCAATCCCCAAATTTCCAGGAGTTTCCCAACCTGAATCCGGCAACCCTACCCCCCATCCCCTGCCATTGCATAGCTGGGAATAGTACAGAGGAGGGCGACCAAGACGATTAAGAGCTTGGCGCACCTTCCCTCTGAGGAAAGGCTGAAGAGTCTGGGACTTTTCAGTTTAGAAAAGAGACGACTAAGGGGGGACGTGATAGAGGTTTATACAACTCTTTTTATTTAAAAATTTAGTGGAGACAATATAGAATAATAGGTGAAACCAGGGCTATTTTTGAGCAGGAACGCACAGGAACGGAGTTCCGTCTGGTTCCTGAGTTGGCCACACCCAGCAGGAACTCATTAGCATAATAGGCCACACCCAACAGCAGAAACTCATTAGGATTGGCTATATGAGGGGCGTGTAGCCTAACATGCAAAGGAGTTCCTGCTACCAAAAAAGCCCTGGGTTTTGACAACAAACAAGGTAAATAGAATAAGAAGCAAAACGTGGGTGTGGCTGGATGACCACACTTCTGGTTACATGGGGGTGTGGTCTAATATGCTAATGAGTTTCTGCTATTGGGTGTGGCCTGTTAGGCTAATGAGTTCCTGTTGGGCTTTTTCTACAAAAAGAGCCCTGGGTGAAACTGAATTACAAAGAAGGACTTCAACTACCTTTTTGCACTAATAATTAAACAGCAAATCAGAACGAAAATAGGTGTGTTTATGAGTTAGAAGTAAAATGAATTGGCAAGAACAACAGAAAAGGAAATAACTTTAGCAAATGTCAGATCAGATGAAAAAACATGGAAAATTTGTAGTAGAGCTTTTGATGTTATATTATTAAAGGATATTAACTGTAGGATGTTTAGATGGCTCTCAAATGAATTTATAAATGTATTATTCGTCATTCAAGGTTGCAAAAATATTAGTTTACTAGTTAAAGTATGTTAGTTAAGTTACACAGGAGAGATTTGAATTGATGTATTATAAGGCACCAAGCTCTTTTTATGGTGCATTTCCTTTTTGGAAATTCATAAAAACTTATTTGAAAAAAAAAGTTTATAAAACTCATGATAGAGGTTTATATGGGATGGAGAGAGTTGACAAAGAAATTTTAACATACCTGTGTAAATTAGTGTTAGATGAGAAGAAAACATGCCTTACTAATCCAGGAGAAATCTGTGGTTCCAGATAATGGGATGCCGTCCACTGTCTGCAAAGTCAAACTCAAACCTTGTTCCACCTGACAAAATTTTTGGACGTGATGCCTGGAACTGCTGCCCCAAAATTTATTCATTGAAGAGTTTTTGTGTGTAGAGTCTGGCAGAAACTGGTGGATGGAACTTGAGATGCAGCATCACTGGCATTCATGTCCTTTAATGTGGTCTTGGAAAGGAACTCTAGTAACTTAGTAGGTCTACTTGTGTTATGTAAATAAATCACATGACATGTAATTATGTGCATTAAGTGCAGGGCCGGCTCCAGGTGTCTGGGCACCCTAGGCAGGACAGCCTGGGGCGCCCCCCACTGGGGATGCCAATCTCCCAGTGTGGCCTGGAGACCGGGGGGCGGTGGTGGAGCACTGGCTTTCCTGGAGGCGCCCCAGCTGCGGGGGCCCCAGGAAAGCCAGGGAAGGGGGCGGGGGGTCTAGCCACCACCCCTTCCCTCCCAGGGCTGGCTTTTCAGGGGGCTCCACGGCTGTGGGGTCCCCAGGAAAGCCAGGAAGGGGGTGGGGGTCTAGCCGCCGCCCCTCCCTCCCAGCGCCGGCTTTTCTGGGGGCTCTGCAGCTGCAGGACCCCCAGGAAAGCTGGGAAGGGGGTGGGGGGTCTAGCCGCCGCCCCCTCCCTCCCAGCGCCGGCTTTTCAGGGGGCTCCGTGGCTGCGGGACCCCCAGGAAAGCCGGGAAGGGGCGAGGGTCTAGCGGCGGCGGGTGCCCGGTTAGGGTGGCAGGGGGCGCTTTTCAGGGGGGGAGTGGGGCGCCATTTGGCGCCCCTGAGGCCAGCGCGCCCTAGGCGAGTGCCTAGTTCACCCTATGGGCGATCTGGCCGTGATTAAGTGCATGCTTTAGAAATGGTTGTTTTCCAAGTCTATTGCTCACCTCAAGGGACTCTGTGGAAATGCTATGTTCTTCATAAGCATTATGCCTTCATCAAAGAACCTTAAACCAGTAACAGCGAGTATCCTGGAGGACAACTGACAGTGTCAGGCCATGTCAAATGCCAAGATTTGCAGGGGCTTTAGGTCTGTTTCATCCCTTATGTTTTGAGTTTGACAGCTAGTTCCTAATTAAAGGATACACGTCTGCTATTAGGTCCAGCCAACTTTTTAATTCAGTCTCTTCCAGTTTCCTTTTGCTGCTACATCCCCTGTCCCACACGACTTTTGTCATGCAGGTCCTATGATATCCAGCATAACCTTTTCGGGTGGTCCTCCTTTTTTCACCAGCAAAAGAAAAAAAGGCTGATTGGATCCTACCCCGTGGCTGGGAACGGGTCAGGCCCCTGCTTGCAAACACTGTGATTTATGCACATCGTTCACAAATGGCAGTGATTGCAGGTATGTTGTAACATGAGGTTAAAAAGCAACTGAATCCCAATTTGGTTTGGAGTTGCAGAATTGCATTGCGCCTTTTTTCCAGTAGGAACCGCCCCCCCCCCCAAGCTACTATACGCTGTTGTAGGGGAAAAAATGTGTACTGAATTATACCTGTGTTTCCCCCTTATTGGGGCTAGTAGCAGCTGGAGGTCAGCAATTTCTACAAGGAAAATGTTGCTGAAGAAAATGTCAAATTCCTTCCCTAACAGACCAAGGGTCTGATCTAAACTACATCACTGCCATGGCTGCTTTTTAAACCTTAAGACCATGACAGAAGATACTGTCACAGATATCCCACCTCTTATCTGGTTGCACCCTCAGTGTGAGCCAAAAAACTATGTAAGACATGAGCAAGAACATTCAGAAATAAGTAAAGACAGGATTGCTGCCATTATAAGTACCTAATTAAAAACAAAAGGTACCAGCCGGAATAAATTGGGGTCAGTATGCACAAACCAGTTTGATGCAGTAGCCATCACAGTGAGTGAGAATATACAGCTTTCTGAAGTATACCTCTCAAGCCTGTTGGAAGAAAGGCAATTCCGTTATGAGCACATGATTGGAGATGGCTCTGGCATATTTTGGGCTTGATGTCCCACCAGGCATTTTCTGGAAATTGGTCCTTTCAGTAGTGATTTTGCAGGAAGACATAAACAAGGTTTGCACGCTGGGACTTAACATATGTTTTTCATAACAAAATCCATATCCATGTGTCTAAGGAATAATGTATAATGCCACAGCATGTGAGAATGGAAAATACTATTTTTGATGTAACTGTTATTGTTTGGGTTTCTAATGTGCTATGCAAGGTCTCCGAGGTGACTTTATGTCCCCAAAGAGCAATTGTGCTAGGAGAAGCGTATCATTTTTGGCATGAGACTGGCTAAGCACACATTACATTGGAAATAAGACACTATATGTCATTCAAGCTGGATGGCTTTTGCCTTTTAAAAATGACGAGGCTGGTTCTGATTCTGTTCCCAACAGAGATTAATGGGAATTTTGCCATTCAGTTTAACAAGAGGAGGAAACAGTCTGTCACTAGCAAGACAAACATGAGCCGGATCTTATGTTGCAAAAGTCGCTTTCTCTTTCTGGGTAGATTTTTCAGATATTTAGGCTAAACATGCTGTGTACAGTGTTCAAGCTTGTAACTATTCTCAAACATAGATCTCCTGTATCAGCTATTGACTGACTGCCTGGGAAATACGGTACTTTTGTGCATATGCAGAATAGTATTTATTTCACCAGGGAATAATCAAAATTGGCATCTTCATTTATAAGGTTGGGGGTTTACATATTTTAGAATACTTTCAAGGCAGTTTTGATATTTAATTTTATCGCATGATCACATGCTATATGACTAAAATTGGTTAACTTTAAATAAAGATGTTATTTCCACAAATTTCTTTATTTAGAATCATGTGATACATCCACAACAAAAAAGCAGTGGATGATTCTCTGGGCAGGGCCTCCTCTCCGACAAATATGTTTGCATAAACTCTCATTCATACTAAAACAGCCCCCTCTCTCTCTGAGCAGTGTTCAAATCCATGTGTATGACACTCTCACTAGAACCATATATGAACCAGCAGTTCTGCTTACCCAGATACATTTCTCAATCTTGTCACCTAAGATCTTTAACTAGAGGTGCTGGAGGTTATCTAGGACCAGCAGTTCTAGAATTTCCCCACCTGAGAGGGGGCCTGGTTGAAATGGTCCACCTGTGGAGCCTCATGAATCCTACTAGTTTCCAGAACACTCTGGGGGATTTTAGGATCCCAAATGCATGCTCAGCTAAGGCTTCAGTGGAAGTATGGAATGTGAAGCTCCTTGAAGCTACTGACAAGGCTGCCCATCTATGAGCACTCCCACCCCTGAGGTGTAAACCAGTCCCCTGATTTACAGTGGATCTGGGTGACCTAAGAGGGTCAAGAGTAATCTAGAACAACACTGGTGAGGAACTCACACTGAATCTGATAGATCAGTGATGGCGAACCTTTTAGAGACCGAGTGCCCAAACTGCAATCCAAATCCCACTTATTTATTGCAAAGTGCCAACACAGCAATTTAACCTGAATACTGAGGTTTTAGTTTAGAAAAAACAATTCATTAACATCTTTTGTCTTAAAAGAAAAGCACAATAACAGAGCTTTCAATGATACAAACAGCTTTTTATTGAAAGGTAAAAGTTTGCATTTGGCATGAGGTTTGCATTTGACGTCATACACACAAACTCCTTCCAGTTAGTACAGGACAGGACCCTTCCTATTTACCTGGTCTGTCTTTCTCAACATGATCTTACACATTTTCACACATAAGGTGACAGCCCTCTTCCCCCTTCCATGGGAAAGAGACAGAAAAACAGCACATTCAGTGGAATCTGCCACTTCTAGATTGATTTGAAGTAAATTAAATTTTGATCCTGCAAATCTTGACTGATGAACAAATAAAGCACTTCACTTGAGCACTTCAACCAGGTGACCCACCCCCAAAGCATATCAAGGCTGCACAGAATGAGAGACCATGGAGTGGAATGACAGCCCCTGGGGGTAGCAGGACTGTTCTGGAACTGGAATGAGAGGCCCCAGAGTGGAATGACAGCCCCTGGGAGTAGCAGAACACTTCTGCTACCCCCAGGGGCTGTCATTCCACTCCATGGTCTCTCATTCCAGTCACGGAACACCCTGCTACACCTCGGGCCATCATTCCACCCGTGGTCTCTCGTTCAGTCCTGAACACTCCTGCTCCACCCAGGGGCCGTCATTTCACTCTGTAGTCTCTCATTCCAGTCCCTGAACACTCCTGCTCACCCTGGGGCTGTCATTCCACTCTGTGGTCTCTCATCCCAGTCCCTGAACATTCCTGCTCCACCCTGGGGCTGTCATTCCACTCTGGGACCTGTCATTCCAGTTCTTGAACACCCTGCTACAGCCTGAGGCTGTCATTCCACTCTGTAGTCTCTCATTCCATTCCCAGAGTAGTCTATTTGGGCCCAGAAACGCTAATGGAAAATCCGTTTCACATTTTTATTGCAACTCTACTTGTACTGTAATGTATTTCAATGAAGCCCATGCAAGTCAATTGGCATTCCTGTCTCCCGTTATTTCCAGTGGGCCTTCAAGTGTTTCCCATTGTTTCCAATGGGCAATCCTGTCCTTCCTTTTAGTACATCCCATACATCCGCCCTCCTACACGGCTCCTCCAACTGGCATTTTAGTTATTCCTGTGAGTGCGAAAAGCCAGAGCAAATTTACAATCTGACTAAAGGTGCAATCCTATGCTCTCATACTTGAAAGCAAGTTTGGTTGTCTCAGTGGTGCTTAATTTTAATAAGTATGCACAAGATCGGGTACTGCTTTTGAAACGGCTATTCATTTCTGCCTCGTCCCTCTGCCCCAGCTCATCGTTGGAGAATCAGGAGCTCTGAAGTTCAGGGACAGTCTTTCATCACAGGAGGGGTGCCCTATGTGTGATTCCCTGGAAGCTCTCAGGAAGCTATAATTAGGGGGAGGGGTGCTGCGCCTTACCTTCACAGGGCGGAAGCTCTGGCTTGCCTTGAGCCACCTCACCACAATGCTGGCTGCCACCCCCTCCTGCAGCACCAGCTCCAAAACAGTCTCCATGTCCAACTCCTTGAACAGCCCTTCTAATCACAGCCTCTGCGCAGGCGCACAAGACATGCCACCCAAAGCAGCGGGGCAGCCCCGAAAGGAAGCGAAGGGGGTGGGTACTAAAGTTTTTCGGACTCCAGATTACAGCACAGGATGCTGGAGGGCATAGAAGAGAGACCAGGCAGAGAGCCGAAGAGGAGGAGGAGGAGGAGGAATAGCGCACCTCCCCAAAGAAGGCGGGTTTGGAAACTGAAGTGGCACACTCATGCGGATGCAACTTTTGGCAACAAGCCTGAGTGGGCACCCCTGGGAATGCTCAGCCTCACTCCTCTGGGGCAGAAGGGGCGTGGATTGGAGCGCACATTTGCAGAGTAAGGGGAGTTGCTGCACTTTCCCGGGCTAAGGGGGTGGGGTCAGGCTGTGGGGATTCCTTGCTGAGCAGCTCCTGGGCTTTGAGTAGGCAGGGATTGTGGGTTGGTGTCAGGGTGTGAGGAAGGTGGAGCCCGCGGGGAAAGCGATTCCCCTTTTCTCCCTCCCCCATGTCAACAAGTGGGGTGCCTGCACCGGGGGTTTGCACATCTTTTACTCTCATGCGTGGTATTTGCTTTCCAACCAGGGCCCAGGGTTTGGCCAAGGGCTGGCTGGTGCAGCAGCTGCAGCAGCACAGTAAGCAGACTCAGCCGCCTCCTTGCCCGTGCCCACAGAGAGGGCTCCAAGTGCCACCTCTGGCACCCGTGCCATAGGTTCGCCACCAGGGTGATAGATTATACCGAAGAGCCCATTGGAAGACCTATGAAGCAGTGGTGATGATGGCAAAGAAGATCTATGAAGCTGTTCTGATAGTAGCAAAACTCTACTTTCTTTTCCACCAAATTTCAGGGATGCTCTTGGTAATCTGAGCTGGTGCTTGGAGTCAGTAATGGGCTGGATGAGGGTGAACAAGCTGGAACTTAATCCTGACAAGAGAGAGGTTCTCTGGGTTAGTAGAAAGGCAGACCAGGGACTTCAGGTCTTCCCTGTCTTGGATGGGGTTATGCTCCCTTCGAAGAGCCACATTTAGAGCTTGGGAGTGCTGCTTGACACAGAGGTCACCTTAGAAAACCAGGTGGCTGCTGTGGCTAAGCATGTGTTTGCCCAGCTCCAGCTGGTGTGTCAACGGTGCCCATTCCTGGTTCAGCCAGATCTAGCCACAGGGATCCATGCCTTAGTTACACCTATTCAGGGCTCTTTTTGTAGCAGGAACTCCTTTGCATATTAGGCGACACACCCCTAATGTAGCCAATCCTCCAAGAGCTTACAGAGCTCTTCTTACAGGGGCTACTGTAAGCTCTTGGAGGACTGGCTACATCAGGGGTGTGTCACCTCATATGCAAAGGAGCTCCTGCTACAAAAAGAGCCCTGCACCTATTAAGAAGGAGGGAGGCTACAGAAAAAAGACCAACGAAATCACAAACAAATCTGTAATCAAAACACCCTAAATAAATGCAACAATAATTATATAGAAAACGAAGTCAACGATGATGCCAAACTCATATATATATAATATTGTAGAATCACAAAAATAATAAAGAGCAATTATCCAAAAGTGGGTGGTAACAAACTCAAACCCACAAGTCACAGTTTATCTCAAAAGCAGCAGCCTTCCTTCATAAATAGAACAAGCACACACAAAAAATACTTGTTTATATAAATATCACATGTCCTTGAACAGAAGTTCAAACATCTATATATTGTGGCTTGTAATTAATAAGATCTGTTCCGAGTAGAAACTCCGCAATTCCAGATAATCAGCATTGCAGACCTATTCCTTCATCAGGTAGATCAGGTAAGTCTTCACTAACATACAATGAATGCAAACATCTAAACAAGGTCCCGATCAAAATATTCCAATTAGGCACAGTTCCAGATCTCTTAACAAGTCAGAATTGCCTCTCCTACAGTCAGTGTTTGTCACAGCTCTTAAGTACATTCAAACAATGTCAAAGCAACAGATTACATATATTTAAAGTTACAGAATACGATGTCCAAATTTAACAACCATTGAAAAAATGACAAATAACACATAGCAAAAGGTGGGAAGAGCAATGAAATATATGATGGCAAATCTAAAGATGAATTCAAACCACCAGGAAAGAGTGTTCCTAATTTGTATAACCATTGTGCTTCTTTTTGCAATAACATTTTGTGCGTATCCATCCAAGCATATTTATGTGGCTCTAGATGTTCCAAAATCATCACATTTATGTGCCATATTCATAAAACGTGTCGAGGACGCATCTAAATTTTTACAGTGAATTCTAGATTTATGTTCAGCTATGTGTACCCTAATGGCATGCTGGCTAGAACCAACATACAAACTTTTACATGCACATTCTATTAAATACACTTTTTTTGTGGAACAACAGGTGAATTGATTCAATTGAATTTTAATATTTCTAATTTCTATATCATGTGTTTCCCATGCTAGCTGACAGATAGTTATGCCTAGGCTGGACGATTGGAATTCACTGTACTTGGGGCTACCCTTGAAGAGTGTTTAGAAGCTGTAGCTAGTGCAGAATGCTGTGGCTAGAGAGCTGGTTGAGGCCAGCTATTGGTCAAAGCAAAGGTATGGTCAAAGCAATGGTATTCCCAGTAGTACTGTATGGCTGCAAGAGTTGGACTATAAGGAAGGCCGTTGGCCGAAGAATAGATTCTTTTGAATTATGGTGTTGGAGAAGACTCTTGAGAGTCCCCTGGACTGCAAGATCAGATCAGTCAATTCTAAAAGAAATCAATACTGACTGTTCTCTGGAAGGACAGATACTGAAGTTGAAGCTCAAATACTTTGGTCACCAAATGAGAAGGGAGCACTCACTGGAGAAGACCCTGATGCTGGGAAAGATTGAAGGTCAAAGAAGAAGGGGATGGCAAAGGATGAGATGGTTAGACAGTGTTATCGATGCAACGAAGATGAAATTGAGCAAACTTTGGAGCACTATGGAAGACAGGAGGGCCTGGCGTGATGTGGTCCATGGGGTCGCGAAGAGTCGAACTGAGCAACAACAACAATTGGGAACATATATCCCCAATACTACAGCTAGTACACCATCTGCCAATCTGCTCCAAAGCCCAATTGAAGGGGCTGGTTTTGCCCTTCAAAGCCCTACATGTCTTGGGACTGGGGCATCTGATGGACTGTCTTCTTCCATATCTTCCTGCCTAGAAATTAAGATTGCAGGGAGATGTCTTTCTGACTGTCTTACCAGCTAAAGTTGCTTGTTTGGTGGGCATGTGAGAGAGGGCCTTTCCATGGCAGTCCCACAATTATGGAGCAGCCTTCCCAGGGACATGCACCTGCCCGCCCCTCATGGTCAATCTTCAAGAGGCAGTTAAAGACAGTTTTATTTAGGACTGCATTTTGAGTGATTTAACTTTTATTATTGACAGTCCTGTTTGGAGTTTCTAAACTGTGACTCTTGTGGGCATGAGAATTGCTGTTTGTATTGTGTTTTCATAATGTTTTATTTATATTGTAAGCTGCCTTGAGTTCTGCAAGAAAGTGATTGAGAGAGCAGTAGTGGACCAGTTCCAGGTTATCGTGGATAATTCACCTGCTTTAGACCTGTCTCTAGCCGCAGAACGTGTTAGTTTTATTTAAACTCCCCCTTCATCTGACCATAAAACTTGAGCTGCTGCTGTTTTGGACAAATCCATAGGTAGGTCTTTAAGGCGAAAGATGCTACAATGTAGCTGTATTACATTATATTTATGTTTACTTCAGGGTATTACTAAAAGAGGTTTTCAATAAGAAGACAGATTGTTCATACCCTATAGGGACAATAGGACACAAGGAAGATAGTGTTTTGTAATGCCAGAGGTCTGTAGTCTGAACCACCGTGCATCTCATGTCTGGGTTATGCTGTGCTAGGGTATCCTAAATTAAAGTGCTCCAGGGTAATGACAGAAGAGCAATGTATTGAGTAATGGCAAATAATTCCATAATGTGGCTGTACTGAGTGGTTGTCACGTAAGCTATAAATCACTGGCCAGTTTCTCCCCTCTTTGGAGTAACTTGTTTTCTTGGGAAACAGAGATGGTAATACACTTCATTTGTACACCTCATACAATCTGCCATTTCAGGAAACACATCTAAATGGAATTCCTTCTCTTGCCCTTGAAGAAAGATTCCCATCCACTCTTGTTAATCGAGGAGGCCCTGGAAGCCAACTGCATCTTTATGACTGGGTTCACTGATAGCATTCAAGTCTTCTTATGATTCACCAGAGTGAGGAAGTGGATATATTTACAATTTTAAGAGATGCACCATTCCATTAATGGGGAGTCCTTCAATACATCAAACCAATTTCAGCAATATATTTGTGCAATATTTATTAAGATGTCCTATTAATATTTTATATAGTTCTATTATGCTTTATGGTCTTGTTTGCTGTCACAGCAGCCACATGAAGTAGATTATTGGCATTCTGGTCTGTACAAATAACTTTGGCTTGCATTCGACATCCCAGCAAGTCTGTGCATGAGACGAGTTTTGTTCAAACCCAGTGATCTTTTTATGGTACTACATTGGCTGTGAGGGATACACGAGGCAGGTTGCCTTTGGCAGCAATTTTTAATGTCTGCAAATTGTGTATTATTTAGGGTTTTCCCCTTGTTTTTTAGTCACCATGTGGGGGATTATGGAATTTCTCCCTCAGGCACCAAAATGGCTTAGGTTATTGGGTTACATTAAGATGACCCAAACTACCCTCATATGAGGCTATATGCATGATTTATTCTATAAACTCCCTACTCACATCTGCAAGATGATGAATGGGCATATTTATGGTGCCTTCATGGCACTGTAGTGCTCAAACCATTAAAAAGTCACATAGAAACAATTCAAATAGGTGAAAGCTTGGCATTAGAAAACTACTGGGCATATTTGGACAATCTGGCAAATGCATTTGAGAACAAAAATGTTTGGATTTGCTGGTGGATACTAAATAGAGAGGGGACAAGTCTGTTATTCCAGGGATTTCTACAAATTGGGTGTCACTTCGTGGACGTTTTCCACTCCACCAACTAGAATTCCAACTAGAGTTCTCTGATCTGAACACAGTAAATGTTCCTCTCTTCATTCACCTTAATGGGTCGGGTGTCACATGTGGCTAACAGAAGAGAAGTCATGTCGCTCAGTTTCTCAAGTGGTTGTTTGATGTATTAGGGTAAGTGATCAGAAAAATTTCTTTTGATCGGTCTCAGAGGATCCTTTTGTTATTTTATTATTATGCTTAATTTTGTACAGAATAAGTATTGTCTTGGATTTTGTTAAATCAGCTTCTCTAATCACTTTAAAAGTACTTTAAAGGGGGTTTTTTTTTGGGGGGGGCGCCAACAAGATCAACTGTTGCTACCACACTGCAAGCCCCTTGCAGCAATTTTTAAAAGGCTAAATCCTCCTCTAAAATGGCTTCAGTGGTCTGGGTTGGCCCTGTGGCTGCCATCACATCTAGTCTGGCCCCTGAACAGTGGATTTTAGGGTACAGTTATTGTATTTTGCAGTATTGCAAGGAAGGGGAATGGGGGCAAAACCAGAATTAGTTGGCTTCACCCCACCAGTCCCAGTGGGAACCAGCTGGCATTGACAATAGGCAGAACTAGATAGGCTGTAGGGTCTCTCTTGACTTTTTGATTCCTAGCAAATGTATACATACCATAACTGCTACAACCCTAATACTGAAAGTTAATTTTTTAATTATAGTGACCTCCAGTTTTCTTGAAAGTGAAGTTATGTGTAAGAATTGCCTGATGTACACCCATGCGGTAGTAGCCTAGCCAGGGGTGCATGTAGAGCTCTACACAAATTAAGGGAATGTGTATACGTCCTGCATGTATGCCCTTGCATCTGTTTGTAAAAGTTCTTGACATGTGCACTTTGAAAGTAAAGCCTGGGTCTAGTATCTGGATAAAAGTAGAGTTTAAATTGCACATATAGATGGTGAATGCATGAGTTTTAAATATA
Source organism: Gekko gecko (assembly GCA_029375565.1). Taxonomy (NCBI): domain Eukaryota; kingdom Metazoa; phylum Chordata; class Lepidosauria; order Squamata; family Gekkonidae; genus Gekko; species Gekko gecko. The sequence goes on along the minus strand of JAPDNY010000003.1, from coordinate 69,025,222 downwards.
GACTGACATTGGTTCCATCATATTTAACTTTCCTCTGTATTTATTTTCTGGCTGGAGTTGAACTGATAGTTCCCACACTCCAAAGTCAGTGAATCTGCGTGTCCTCCAGTTTCATGTTGTTCCAGTGATGCATGTAGAAAACCATAATATTATGTGATGTAACCCCTGACTCCAACAGAAGACTTGCTTCATCTTTGCTAGAAACAGCAATTAAGTTTCCTTTTTCTAAAGTGCCTTTTGGATGCAGCTGCTCACGGCTTCTAGCCGAAACGCAAGTATATCCAAATGGATTTTTTCCAGAGTCAAATATTCTTTTTTTTTTTTTTTGGCTTTGCTTTTAATAGCACTATTTTTGAGTATTATGGGTGTTGTATTGTGTAAGAGCAGCAAAATTAGTCAATTGTGTGTGGGGGAGTGATAGGCGTTACTTCAAAAAGGAACCAAAAAAGGAAGAATATTCTAATGTGAAGCTAAACTTGGAACAGAGTTTAGAGTTAGCAGGGGTTTTTTTAATCGAAGCAGAAAGCTGAACCATGAATTCAGTGAGTACCACTCATGTCAAATTCAGTTGCTATTCAAATGGGGGGGGGTCATGACAGCTTTTTATTTCTTCCAGTCAGATCAATATGACATGGAGACAAATGCAATGGTTTCCATATGGGTAGGACCGACTAGGTGGCTAGTTAGTCAGTTATACTGAATACAAATATCATAAATCTTGATTTAAATATGTGAAAAAATGAAGCAAAGCATGGTTGCATAAATTATACCTTGTCTCTCTCTTTTCTTTTTAAATACATTTTTATTGATTTTATAATCTAAATCCTACAACCTAAAGGTAAGGGTACAGGGGAAACACTACCACTGACTTAAAACAAGAATTATATGTTCGGTTACAGATACATAAATCACTCCTGCAATAACATGATATACTAAAAGATATAAAAAAACAGAGAGTTCAAACTTCTGTCAAATAGGATTTAGCTACGCTAAACTCAAATATTTTGTAATCCAGAATAAATCATTTATTTTTTGGGCTTCTTCTTCACTTTTGATGTTTTGGGTGCTGCTGCTCCTTTCTCAGACGCTGAAGTCGAACTGGTGGAGTCACTTGAGGTATTATCCAATTCTTCCTCGCTGGGTTCCTCTCCTTCCTCCAAATTTGGATCATCGTCTTTATCTGCGCCTGGTTGTCGTTTCAAAAAGTTTTGGGCCTTTTGGACAGAGTCAATTTTAATTTTCTTATCATTATATTTGAACACAAGTCCTTCTGGGAAGCTCCGTCTGTAGGTTATTAGTTTATTCTGCAGGAAGAGAGTTGTCTTTATACTGTCTTCATTTCTGGATCTCAAATGGAATGTCTTTTAAAATTTTAATTTCTTCCTCATTGACTTTTAGTGTTTTTCCTGTTGTAGCTTTTAAAACGTTGTCTCTCATTGTTCTCTTAGAGAATTTGATGTAGGTTTCACCAGGTAATTTGTTTTTTCTTATAAAGTCAGGATATGTATGGTATGCCAAGTCCATGTCGCTCTGGAGATCCTCTTGTTTTAAGTCCGAGATTGAAGCAATCGCTCCACTTAATGTTGTTTTTAAATCTTCTCCCTGCTGTTCAGGGACTTCTTGGAAGCATAGAACATACATAGATTTTTTCAGTTGAAGTCCAGTAGCTGGTTTTTATCCGTATTTCTTTCTTTTTTAACTTCTTCCAGTTTTTGCTTAATGTCTATGGTTCTTGTTACAACTTTCTTGATCCTTTTGTCTGTCTTGTTGGCTTTTTTTCGCATATGAGCAAGTTGTTTTTGCATGGAATCCAGTTTGGTATTGATAGTTGACATCTGCTCCAGCAGAGGATGCAATGCTGCAGCAAGCATATTGGGAAAGTCTGCAGCTGCTTCCTGTACCTGGGTGGGAGTCGTTGGTACAATACTTCCGGGGGGAAGTTTCTTTTCCACCGCCATTCTCCTCGCTCTCCCAGCCATTTGTTTACAGAGAAGAAAAGTTTTATTTTTAAAGTAAAGTTGATCTGAATTCAATGTTTCTTGGCTTAAAATATAGCTTTCAAGCTTAAAGGAAGTCTCGTGGTTAGTTCCGTCTTTTCCTCTCTTTTCTATACTGCTTAAGAACCACTCCGTTTCGAGGGGGGGTGGATCTCCAACCCTTCCCTGCCCACTGCTCCTTCTCTACTCGATCTGGCAGACTGAGCCTTCTCTGCTTATACAAAGGTTTGATTGACTCACTGTTTAGATGAGTTCAATTGTTGCCGGGGTTATTTTTGCTTATTTTCATGTCCGCTCGTCTAGAGGTCAGCTCTGAATGCCATACTGGCTCCTCGGGGTCAAGACCTCTCAGGGACAGGCAAGCCTCGATACCTCAGCCGTCACCTTGGGAGAGGCTTATTGCAGCTCCCCAGGCTGGGGGTCTCCTACAGAGACCCGGGGGGGGTGGTCTGGAACCAGCCACAACCCCTCCTGATCATCTCGGCTTGGCACAGCTCCATCAGAGGTCAATGGGACACATCCATGTGCAAGCCACCAAAAACCAGAAGTCAGATTATACCTTGTCTCATCATGGTGCTTTTTAAAGTGGGGATTGCTTAGGTTCAAATTCTTGTCTGCTGGTGTCAAGTTTTTACTTCTTTAGGCTCAAATCTAGATGCTTCCCCATTGGTCTTTTACCTCAGTAACAAATGCAATGTCAAGATGACTGGGCTAGATTTTAAAAAATTGTGTGCCTTCAAGTAGTAATCCTAAATGTTGCTAAGGACAAAAACTTGAAGGTATTCATACTGTGTTTTTATATTTTAAGCCCAAACAGTAGTCATGTTTTCTGTGTTGACAACTCTGTGCTAGATTTATCTTCCCATGATGAAGATTCCAGATGGGTACTGTGTTACTCTGCAGCGCAAAATAAAGAAGGAGCCCAGTGGCACCTTCAAGACTAACAGAATTTATTCCCGTGTAAACTTTTGAGAGTCTGAGCTCACCAGACTCCTGTTCTGTTTTCCCGGATTTATGCTGTTTGCCTGAGATCTGAGCTAGTACAGATACAACATAATTTCTCTTAACTTGAAAAGGAATTGATACCTAAGTTACAGAGAATTCTGTTTTGATCTGACCTGTGGTTGCCATTTCCCCACTTCTAGCAGGGGGTTCACTTACATTCAGCCCCCAGCCCCCACTCTTTTTCAGTATGCAGGTCAGAAAAAATGAAGGAAAAAAAATACCACTGGTACAACAGCACAACATCACTTCTAGGGAAAACTTGGAAGTGACACCATGCCTTTGCAGGAATCAGTGGAAACTCTATGGTCAAACAATGGTCAAACAATTCTTAGAGCAGTGTGATGTCACTTCTGGGGAAAACCTAGAAGTGACATAAGGCTATCACAGTGATGGCTTCCCCCTTATCTCCGTCCCACTCCCAGTCTTCCACCAAGTGCCAGTCATTGGCTGGCCACCCTAATCTGATCACTCAGGTGTACTGCAAGAGCAAAGCTTGCTAGGTGAAAACAAAGCATACTTCAAAGTTCTTTGCAGGTCCTTTGGAATTCAGATATGGGTTGTTGGTGGTTGCTCAATAATCTAGTAAAGGGTCTCTGCACATCTCTGGTTTCTTGTTCTGGGAATTAGTCCTCACACATGAAAACAGCGTCCAACAGGGTTGCCAGTGTCCTGCTGGTGGCTAGAGATCTCCTGCTCTTACAAGTGATCTCCAGGTGATAGAGGTCAGTTCACCTGGAGAAAATAGCCGCTGTGGAAGGTGGACTCTTGTGGCATTCTATCCCAATGAAGTCCTTCCCCTCTCCAATCCCTGCCTTCCTCAGGCTCCACCCCACAAATCTCCAGGTATTTCCCAACCCAGAGCTGGCAACCTTAGCTTCCAAAATCCTGATAAGCCATGGTTCACATTTGGTCCTGTTCATACATATCCTGAAATTAGCCTGAGATTAGTGCCAATTCTGCAACATGTACATTCAGAAAGACTGGGATATTGTGCTGGCAAATAGTTCATGATATGATGGAAACTTTAGATGAGCATGTCCATCCTTTTCCTGGACCCGCTCTTCTCTTTTAGGGTTCTTTGTTGGGAGGGGGGAGAGAAAGAGATGGAGGGAAAAAATCATTGAGGGTGGCTTTCTGTGTTACAGGAAGTGATGAAGAGCAGATGTACAACTCAATTATGCTTCCACTTTTAGTGCTGCCAGTATTGTATGTGGAAGGGAGAATGCACACAATTGATCTGTGGTTGGATATCTGACTTCTGGATATGGCTGGAGCTCCGACATCTCATTCTGATGGTAGATGTGCACGCTCCATCAATAATGCAAACAATGAAAACATGAGTCTCTTGAACACCAACTTTCGTTGATTCTAATAACATGTTAAATATATTTTAGTCTCTCGCTCACACTAGCACACACACACAAACTCAGGTGGCAATTTTCCATATCCTTGGGAAGCCGCTCAGAAGTCTTCTCCAGATTAAATTACCCAGTGCACCATATGTTAGACAGTACTGAGCTGGTATAAACTGAACACTTCAGTTAATGTAATAAAAAGGCATTGAAGACGTTTGCCTGAAGAAAATAATTGCTTTTGCTTCCCCCCCCAACCTGGCAAGTGATTTGTGCTGCTTTGTCATTCTCTTTTTTGCTTTCTGTTCTCAACACTACTGTGTATATAAGCACTTCCAACACCAATAGGTTGGTTGTTTTATTAAATTACAGTGCAGGAATTCCTGTTCTACACTGTTTTACAGCAAATTGCTTTGTTCCATTGTAGGCAGGCCGATCCTGCTGTAGTTAGGCAGCACCATCTCTGCCCTACTGTAGTCCTCATTCAGAACTTTAAAAAATTGAAACCAAAGATGTATAGTATACTTAGGTGGTGGTCACACGTGTGAGATAACGTGGGGGGAAGCGAGGCTATTTCCCCTGGAGGAATTTGACTTGCAGTTGCACGATCACACAGTCCTTTGAAGCTGCTGGGGCAGCCTGCCACTGTGTGATCAGACACAACCGCATATGGTGATCAAGAGATTTTGAGTGCAAAAGGACAATCACTAAGAATGTGAGTCAAAGTATAAGCGAGAATCACACGCAAATAGTGTGCTCCCCTTAAAGAAAATGAGGGGGAGGGGACTTCCCCCAATAAGAACTGTTTACAAGCAATTTTAAAGCCAGAAAGCAAGAACATCCTGCTTCCTCTGGTACCTCACAGCTATTTAAATCCTGATTCTGAGAACTGTCGCTTGAGGAAATAAGTGATAGGGGCACACCACTTGGACTGACCATCCGATCAGTTGACTGTCTGACCAAATGAACAGCAGGGGAAAACTGATCAACTTATGTTCAGGGTTAAGTGTGTGGTCTGCTGTTCCCTTTCCATGATCCAAGCATCTGAGATTTTTTGAGGATGAGGAGTCCTCTCCTTCTGATATTGTTGTAAGAATGCACAATTGTACACCTGAAATTGTGGGGGAGAATATTCTCCTTGGAAAATATAGGCCCCAGTCACACGGAGAATTTGCTACGCGGAAGGCACGAATGTCAGGCATAGTTTCGGGGCACGATCACACTGCAACATCTGGGAAGCGTAGCACTCCTGTGGCCAACCCGTGGCATCCCACTGATGATGCGGAGTTAAAAAGTACCGTGGAAAGTGCACTAGTATCTGGAAAACATGGGACAAAGGTGGGCGTCTGATCGTGGGAGCGCTAGTATCCCGTGGCATCCGGCGCCTGTCCACATCCTGTCGCAAACCGGATGTTTTGCCCATCTGATCCAGAAGCAGTGGCTTGCGATTGCTGCTTGTGTGATCGCGCTGCACTGCTTCTTTGCCACACTTCAGCATCGCCATGTGATTGGCAGCTAACAGCCTAAGTGCGGAGACTCGGGGGACCGTGTGATCAGGCTACCACGCTTTATTGCTCTGGGGCGAACAGCCACGCCTCCCCCCCACATTATCTGGCCCGTGTGACCGGGGCCATGGAGAGGGATGTGGCTGGGGGAGGAAATGTACAGTGTTTCACTCATGTTGCCCTGCCTTTTCATAGTTGAGGTGAGGTGGGGTGGAGAGAGGGCAGGGTAAGAGAATTTCTACCCTCTCCTTACCTGCCTTGTTTATCGCCACAATTCTTCACCAATCCACTCTAGTATAATGTTCTGTAGAAACTAATGCAACTCTTCCCCCCAGGCCATCTTATAAGATTGCTTCAATGGTGTCTTCCACACTGGGACAGGCATGTGTCGTTTTCCTGCTGCTGCTCAGACAGCCAGTGCAGTGCAACAGCAATGGGGGCTTCATATGCCAGGTTTCCCTGCACTGGTCCCCTAGCAGTGGCCATACCTCCTCTGCCCCCGGCTTTTTCAGTAAAAAGAAAATAAGGCAACTGAATGTTGTTATAACATTATAACGATATGTAAAACAGGATCTCTGAATTCCCACCTTTCATTTTTTAAAAAAGTAATTCTCTTGTTGTTGTTGTTCAGTCGCACAGTCGAGTCCGACTCTTCGTGACCCCATGGACCAGATTACGCCAGGCCCTCCTGTCTTCCGCTGTCCGCTGAAGTTTGCTCAATTTCATGTTCGTTGCATCGGTCACACTGTCTAACCATCTCATCCTTTGCCGTCCCCTTCTTCTTTGACCTTCAATCTTTCCCAGCATCAGGGTCTTCTCCAGTGAATGCTCCCTTCTCATTTGGTGGCCAAAGTATTTGAGCTTCAGCTTCAGGATCTGGCCTTCCAGGGAACAGTCAGGGTTGATTTCTTTTAGGATTGACTGATTTGATCTCCTTGCAGTCCAAGGGACTCTCAAATTCTCTTGTTACATCACCACAATAAAAATTGCTAGAGACTTTATAAAATAGAAAGCTGGGAATTTAGGGGACCTTTTGCATGTACTGTTACGTTATTATATTGCTATAACAATATTCAGTTGCTCATTCTAAAACAAAAGAGCCTCCCTCTATAGTGGGGTGGGAAAACTGTTTGCCATTTGGGCAAGACCAAGAAGTGAATTTTCTTGTCCACATGCAGATGTTGCCACAAAGCATGTTTGAGAAAGATCAGGGGAAAGACAGGGAAAACCCTGAGAGTTTACAAATGCATCAAGTTGCAGTGGGAAACCTGGAACCCTCCCCCCATAGCATCATACCCAGGGCAAATAAGTCGTATGGAAGTGGCTCATGTTACACTATTATGCATTATACACTAATGCTGAAAGAAAAGAAAAAGCACCCTCGGACATCGATTCCATGGTTTGTTGAAAAAACGTATGTTTCTAATGATATGCAGCTGAGCATAGAGAATTCTTTCCCCCCCGCCTTACCCTTCTCTCATTTACTCTTTTCTAATAACATCAATGATGTGTCAAAATTATTTAGAACAATTAATATTTTAAAGATGGGAGTGACCACAAACATTCACAGTTTTTTCTTCTAATGTTGTCAAATTGGAAACATACACGGTTTGTTCAGTTGCTGGTACACTCAGGTTGCTTGGTTTATTTACTGATGTGTTAATTGGTTATTGATGATAATTATGGAGTCTGATTCCCTGCCGCATTCTATTATGCAAGCTTTTTACAGTATAACAGCTGGTTCTTATCATGGTAATATTAAACTTCTGTATATTAGATAGCATATTATGGTATGGACTGGGGAGGATCAATAGGATTTTGTAGAGCGCTGTACTTTCTCTTCAGTACATGGAAATTAGATGGATTGTGTTATAATAAGTGATTTGGCTGTTTGCTAGTTTGAAGGATGTTGCCCATAAAGGCAGCACCTTGCTGTTTGCTGTTATGTGAGTGAGCATCGTTTACCCTACAAAACAGGACTCCAAATTGCAATTTATCCCCAGTTTACAGCCCTTGCAGAAAAGCTGTAGTCGACAAATTTAGATGGATTGCAAAACTATGATTTGCTGTGAACCTGGAAATATGTAATTATCTAGGACCATGGGTGGAGGGCAGAGGAAGAATGCAAGTTCAGGCTCATTCATGGAACAGCAAACCTTAGTTTCTGAAACAAATCTGTATGGGGGAATAAGCTGCTAAATGTTTTTATACTTTTCAGATATGGGCATCTAAATAAAAACATCAGATCTTCTAAAATATCTATTAGCTGAGTCTTCTGCTGGTCTCAAAAGAAAAAGAATTCTTCAGTAATTCTTTTTATTTGGTTTTGTACCTTATAATAATTAGTATGAGGAAAATGTACATCATGGTGCAAAATGATACAGATATACATAGCAACGCTAGAGTGAAAAGCAGGGTTGCCACGTTTTGCCTGGCAGGGCTCTTATTCCAGAAACAGCTGCATGTTAAACACAAATATAACAGGTGTAGCATTCAACAGTGATAGAAGTTATATCAGTGAGATGCAACAGAGAACATGCAAAAAAAAAAAACCAAGTCAGAAGAAATGTAACATCTGTTGACAAAACTTTAGGCAATATTACTTTAGCCTTGTGTGCAGTACAAGGCTCTTATACTGAATGTTATACTATGCCATTTAAATACTGGAGATTGGAGGTTTATTAGAGAAACTATACACAGGATTTAATTAAAGTTTTACCTGTAGCCCAAGACATAAGCTCCAGTATCTGCCATCTCAGCCCTAGAATATGAGCAATGTTTCCCCCCCTTCGTTCTGCAATCTCACTAGGCTGCACACATCTGGATTTGGAGAAAGAGCCAGGTTTCAGGTCATGCCTGGAAGAGAAAAACCTGGCATCTCTCCCTTCATAGATTAAGTCTTGGAAGGAAGAGAAAGACTCAGGTCAAGGATGACCATGGTTGTCTGATCAAGAATTAAGGTTGCCAGACCCCCCAGTGGGGGTAGGGGTCCCCTGCTGCCAGGCCCCACCTCCCTGCCGCTGATCAGCTGGCTGGTGGGGGGAACTTACCCCAGAAAAAAGGGAGATCCATCTGACGTGCAGTGATGTATCTACATCATATCCTACATGACTCGGAAGTGATGCCATCACATCAGGGTCATTGGGGTGACACTTTGGCATTTGGGCATAAACTCTATGGTAGAAGCCAGATTTACCATATTTTGCCCAAATACTAGAGCGTCACCCCAACATCTCAGATGTGATGATTTCACTTCCGGGTCATGTGGGCAATGATGTGGACATGTTGCTGTATGTCTGCTGCTCCCAGTAAGTCCCCCCATCCCCCACTGGTTGCCAGAAGGAAGGATACCCTTAATTAGGTGAAGTTCAGTTATTCAAGGCCCTCTTATTTTATAGATAAAACATTTCAGAAACCTCCATTTCCTCTTTTAAGCCTCAGGAGGAGGAGAAAATAAGATACTTTGCTTGGCATTGCAGAGTTCATTCGCTAGCCTTCAAGCATGGCTATAAATGGTTCAGTGAACCAATTTTATACTTGGAGCTTGTAGAGAAGGAGGTCTTCAGGCCTGCCAGGTTGCTAGGGGTAACACTAGCATTTGATGTGAGAGCTAACAGCTGGGAGAGTCTGGTGTGTAGCAACGGAGAGTGGACTAGCTAGATTTGAGGGCTGGACCCAATCTGACAGAAGAAAGTGGAGGATAACATCTGGCACAGAAAGAGACTATGAGGTAGTAGTGAATGTGTAAATAAGTGGGAGAACAAAATATATTGGAATACACTGATCTGATCATTTCTCAAGTAAAATGATCTGTAACAAAAATCTCTGGTACGAGAAGCTGGTATCTGGAACAATATACTGCCTGTCAAAAGGACAATACACCTTTTCCCAAAGATGAGATTGTGTCAGAATTATTGTGGGTTTGTCCTGTGAGGTAAAAATAACATGGTCCATAATGGTTGGCATTACACTACACATGAACAAAGGTTGCATCTACTGGTGTCATTTGTATTTTTAAGAACCTTCCTCCATCATCACAGATTATTTCCCAGGGGTCATTTTAGTATGAAAATAACATTCTGAAAGATGCCCCAGAATTGTGTGGTTCGTGTTCCTAAATGTTTTATGCATGGCAACACTGTACCCTCAGGAAAGCACGCTCAGAAATTCTTGTGAAAATGTCATATGTTCATGCGAGAAGCAATGTGGAAAGTGACCCTAGGTGGGATGAAAAGGATTTAGGCTCTAGGCAAAAGGAGCCAACTTCATTCACGTGTATTGTGATGATGAATTTTACAAATTGCACGAGGGTGACATTATCTGGCATTTTTATGAGAAGGAAAATTATCCTTTACTGCTGGATTTTCCAAACAGCAATGTAATCTGAATAAATCTGGATTTAACTCAATTCTCATAAGAGGCTTAGTAATACATGAGCCATTGTTGACCCAGAGTTCTGTCTCATAATTTGATTTGCCCCCTCCATTGTCATGGAGTCTTTTAAAAAAAAAAAAAAATAATCTGTGGGATAAAATATATAAAGATGAGATTATTTTTACTGCAGTCGTTATCTAACAGCATTCTGCAACAAGTGTTCGCCAGTTCCAATGGCAGTGTTCTGTAACTGACACCAGATGAATAGGTTCTGTGCACATTGTCCAGTATAAAGTTTATAAACGGCACCAGGAGATAAGTCTGTGTGGATTCTGTCTGGCATCAACCCTTGCTTCCCCGACCCCTGTTGCAGTCTCCTCCTCCTCCTCCTCCTCCAACCCTCAGTTATAGCTCTGGAATCTTTATGAAAATACTATGAGCTGTGCAAACCAAAAAGCTGATTGCTTGGATGCATTCCAGTCTGGTTTCAGGTCTTGTTATGGGACTGAAATGGCTTTGGTTGCCTTGGTGGATGAAATGTGCCAGGACCCATTGGATGTGCTGATAGAGGACTGGAATGCCCATCTCTCTGAAGCTATTGATGAAATCACTCCCCAATGCCATCTTTGTTCGCACTCCAACAGGGCGCCATGGTATACATTGGAGCTCAGAGAGATGAAGTAAGAACTCAGATGGCTAGAGCAAGTATGGCACCAGTCTCATGATGAACCTGCAAGAACATCCTATGGGTGTTTTATGAGAATCTATGAAATGGCAGTGAAAGCTGTGAAAAGAGACTCTTTACAGCTTCCATTGCATCTGTGAGCTCTCGCTCAGCACAACTATTTAGGGTAATTAGGTCTTTAACCTTCCTTTCAGAGGGAACCCAAAATTTGAGCAATTTGGCCATTAGCTGTGAGGCATTTGCAAGCTTTTTTCCAGATAAAGTCTTGTTGCTCCGCCACGACTTGCCTGCCACAGTTAATACAATAAGGGAACCGGAGTCCCCTTGGTCATCTTTGGATTCAGTGCTTGACAACTTCAACTGACTCTCTCGGGCTGACATTCACAGGATACTGGGTTCTGTGAGGCCAACCACGTGCCTCTTAGATCCATGTCCATCATGGCGGATTAAGGCCAGCAGTGATGGAATATGGACCCCCCTGGTGGACATTATCCATCTATCCCTTATTTCTGGGCTCTGTCTGAGGAATTAAAACAGGCCATGGTAACACTGCTCTTGAAAAAGGCCATCCTTAGATCTTTTGGATCCAATCAATTACTACCCAGTTGCAAACTTGCTGTTTCTGGGCAAGATATTTGAGAGAGTGGTGGTGGAGCAGCTCCAGAATTTCCTGGAAGACACGTCTGCCCTGGATCCATTCCCGTCTGGTTTCCATGCAGGCTATGGGATGGATACAGTGCTGGTTGCCCTCATGGACAATCTCCGCAGAGAGCTGGACTGGGGCGGGTTGGCGCTGCTGTTATTATTAGATCTCACAGTGGTATTCAACGTGGTCGAATGTGATCTATTGACCCACCACCTCACCTATGTAGGAGTGTGTGGGGTAGCCTTGGAGCAGTTCACCTCATTCCTCCATGGTTAGGGACAGAGGGTTGTGCTGCTGCAGAATTTTGGGCTGGTCTGTCACCTGTATGCTGATGACGCCCGGCTATATCTGTTGGTGAATGGCCAGCCTGACACCATCCCATCAAATTTGGCTGAAGGACTGGAGGCTGTGGTTGGATGGCTCCAACAGAGCCAGCTGAAACTGAATCAGTCAAAGACAGAGGTCCTGTGGCTGGATCAGGGTGAGCTGAAGTTGGGATGCCAACTCCAAGCTCTTGATGGTGTGTCACTGACACCATCACCAACCATGCTTCTGGGTGCCTCCTTATCTGTAGAGGCCCAGATTGTGAATGTTGCTAGGCTGGCTTTTTTCCAACTATGCCAAGTCAGGCAACTGGTCCCTTACCTCTCACGCTCTAACCTAGCCACAGTGATCCATGCAATGGTCACCTTGAGGTTAGACTACTGTAATTCACTCTACACAGAGCTACCCTTAAAGCTGACCCGGAAACTTCAGTTGGTCCAAAATGCAGTGGTACGGGTACTTACAGGTACCCCTATGTCAGCACACATCCAACCAAGTAGTCTGTCAGCTGCATTGGCTCCCAGTTGAGTGCTGAATCTGCTTTAAGGCTCTGGTTTTAATTTTTAAGGCCCTTAACAATCTGGGGCCAACGTACCTACAGGACTGCCTCTCCTGGTATGTCCCCCAAAGAGCCTTGCATTCACAAGATCAGAACTTGCTGGTGATGCCTGGCCCAAAAGATGTCTGGCTGTCCTCAATCAGAGCCAGGGCCTTTTTGGCCTTGGTTCCTGCCTAGTGGAACTCTCTGCCTGGAGACATCTGCATCCTGCAGTTCTGCAGGGTGTATAAGACAGAGATGTTCTGCCAGGCCTATGGTTGAGGGCAGCTATGGTTTCCCATCGCATCCAGCCCATGGCCTGCAACTTGGAGGAAGAAACCACATATTGAGCACCGTCAAAGAGAGATTTGTTACTGGTTTTTATTCTAATTACTGGCTGTTTGGTGTCTGATGCTGTTGATGTTTTTAAATTTGGTATTGTATGTTTTTACGCATAGTGTACACCACCCTGCACCCTTAATGGGATGGCAGCCATCTTCTTCTTCTTCTTCTTCTTCTTCTTCTTCTTCTTCTTCTTCTTCTTCTTCTTCTTCTTCTTCTTCTTCTTCTTCTTCTTCTTCTTCTTCTTCTTCTTCTTCTTCTTCTTATTATTATTATTATTATTATTATTATTATTATTATTATTATTATTATTATTATTATTATTATTATCCCTTTTATATGTAATTGTTACAACATAGAGCATCTACACCAGAAAGTGTTTCAGTATTCTCCACGTGGCAAGCTGTCATATTTGAATTAGACTTGAGCTTTTTACTTTCACTATTGCAAATTTATGTTAAAAGCTACTGGGAAATTCTAGAGCTTGCAGTTCTTGTTTAGCAGGGCTTGATAATTTAATATATTGTCCCCTGTTTATTCTAGAACCAGAGGTATAATTTTCTGCAGCTGCCAGTTTTGAATTACATTTATACCTCTTGCTGTACCTCGAGAGGACTGTGTAGAGATAAAGCATTCATCAAGATGTGAAATGTAGAACATGAAGCTGTAAGGAGTAAAGTACTCAGGGAGTGTCAAAGAACACATTACAGGAAGTAGTAGGTTCTCATCCAGAGTGCCTAAGTAAGATAAAAGGCAAATCTATATTCTTAACTGTCACTATGGTCTTCAGCTTCCTGTAATGACAACCCAGGGGACCCTTGAGGGATATTTGAAAGAATCCCTTATCTGATTTTCCATATTGTTTGCAGAATCATTGCTGGCATTACATACTAGTCCCAGGAAGGCCATCACACTTAGCGGCCCTTTACTAGTTTAGATCTTCAGAAGGTGGGCCAAGAGCACACCAATTAACAAACAAAGCCTTACATGTATTCTTAATATTATACAGTGCCAGCACCTAGAAATCTATGCTTCATATTTCTATCCAGCCTTGCTACCATCATGGGACTCTAAGGAGCATATATAGGGTCCTCAAGAAGGTTACCCATCTAGGCACTGACCAGACCTGAACCCTGCTTTGCTTCAGCAAGCCTGTTGTTAATTCTAGAGACTTAACTGTGTTAGTCTATTGCTACAAATAAAGCAGAAATCAGGTTGCACCTTAAAGAGTAACAATTTTTTTTGTCATGTGCCTTCTAACTATATCCTGCAACTCCGGGAAGCTGTATTCTTTTCATTTATTTAAGATGTTTGTACCCCACCTCTCAAAAAAAGATGTCCAAGGCAGCTAATGATCTCTAAATAACTACATAACATGGAAAACAATAAAATTATGTAGATGCAATAGTAAAAGATATAAAAATGGAAGCAGTAAAAGCAATTGTATTATAAAAGCAATAAAACATTATATACACACGTCAAAGAAAAATCTTTTTGCCTCAAGAAATAGAAATCTATTTGCTGTAAGAATTTTCAGGTGGTATCAAGAGGCAGTGGAAAAGATCTTTCCAAAACAAGACTGACACATTTGGGAGCAGGGAATCCCCTAGTCCTTTATATTTACTGATTCCTTCTTATGCTCTCTCTCTGGCTTTTTTAAAGTTTGCCTGAGCGGGAGGACACGTCCTCTTTTGTCTTTCAAGAAGGCAGGAAAGACAACAGAACAGGGAGGGAGTGCCAACCTAAAGGGAGACAGGCGGAAATGGGGGAGGGCAGTGGGCAGCAGAAAGAATTCTACTTTAGAAAGGATTAGCGATTTGAAAGTGGATGAGAACAAAGAATCACAGCAAAAGGAGTTTTGGTAGCTGTGGGGAAACAGTGTGCTGGAAGCCACCACGGGCCCTCAAAGAAAGATTCCCTTAGACTACCAGGACCCAACCTAAGCAACATATGAAAAAAATATATATATCACAGAGCAGTTCCATGCCCCTGACAGGATGCCCACAGTAAGCAGTGTGCCCCATCAAGACCAGGCATGTCCCAGTGGCACAATAGGTCCTTGCTTCGATGGAACATCTCTTGCACTGACCTTAGCTGTGTGCGGTAGAAGGCAACAACCCAATGATTCATTGGTTTGTTAATAAGATCATAGCGGGATAGAATGGAGTGTGAATTCTGAGGACTTCAATGATTCTAATATTTAGATAGTTGTAACCTAGGGATCTGATTGTATTTGGTTAAATTATATTACTGTTACCTAGTCTAATGGTAAAAGTGAAGATGAAATGGATGCAGTGCCGAGTCACAGCTGTTAGAGTTTGCTAAAAGCCATCAGGATTCAGTGTAAAGAAAAACAAAGATATTTTGGCTGTAATAATCAAATCAAACATGGCTGAGCTTTTTAATTGAAGCTGATATCATATTGATTTATATTGGACTAAACTATATCCAAGCGCTCCTGTTTAATTGGTTTCTCCACATCCAACCCATTTAAATGAAGGCGGCTTAATCAGTTTCAGTCCAAGCATGCTGGTTTCACAGATCTGTGGATTAGACTATTATTGCTGCACGTCACGTAAAGTGGCAAATCTAGGAGTCAAAAGCTGAACGGACCACGACTGTTGATCTCAACTGCCCCTTTAAATCTCAACATTCCTTTTTCCTTATGAAATGTTGAGACCTCCCAGGCTTGCATCCGTTCATTACAATTCTCAGTATGTTTTTTTCTACCTGCAGGGGCGTTTTGATTTGTTTCCATACACGGGGACATTCATTCATGTGCACCCTCATCCGTAGTCTACAATGGACCTAACCCAGGTTAACTGCCTCATCCACCGCTCGTGAGAGGGACACCTTACCGAGGCCACAGCTTAAATTCTGCACCCTGAAAAGCTGGATTTTGCAGACTGATTGAATTATTCAGATTGCCCAGATAAATCTATTTACATATTTTGCTTAATATGCTGGGCGATTCTCGGCAGAGTTATGCCTTTCTAAACTCATTGACTGTAATGGACTTAAAAGGGTGTAACTCTCTTTAGAATTGCCCTGTGTATATCATGGGGAAAGGAAGAAGTGGTGCTTAGCCCTTGATCCTGGTAACTGGAAATCCCTCTGATCTCCCTCCCCCCAGGTTTAAGAGCCATCCTGCAGGTTAAATTTTATAATACTAAGAATATTGAAAGAGATTTCACCATGCACCATACCTTGTCTCAGCCATGAGGGCTAGAAACCTGATTTTTAAAAGATAACCCTAAAATGCTGAATCCTATCATTGTGAATTGGACTATAGGTGGGGTCACATTGAAAAGCCTGGCTTGCACATGCTACTGTGCAATAAAGTCCTAAGTTCTGAATCCCTCCCTGATAGACTTCTTTTGAGGTGCCTGCATCTTAAGAACATAAGAACATAAGAGAAGCCAATGTTGAATCAGGCCAATGGCCCATCTAGTCCAACACTCTGTCACACAGCGGCCAAAATATACCAGGTGCCATCAGGAGGTCCAGCAGTGGGGCCAGGGCACCAGAAGCCCTCCCACTGCTGCCCCCTCCAGCAACAAGAATAGAGTGCATCACCTGCCCCAGACTGAGAGTTCCCATCTATACTCTGTGGCTAATAGCCACTGGTGGACTTCTGCTCCATATGTTTATCTAATTCCCTCTTGAAACTGAGCATGCTTGCAGCTGCCACGACCTCCTGTGGCAGTGAATTCCATATGTTAATCACTCTTTGGGTGAAGAAGTATTTCCTTTTATCTGTTCTAACCCGACTGCTCAGCAATTTCATAGAGTGCCCACGAGTTCTTGTATTGTGAGAAAGGGAGAAAAGTACTTCTTTCTCAACCTGCTCAATCCCATTCATAATCTTATAAACCTCGATCATGTCACCTCTCAGCCGTCGTTTCTCCAAGCTAAAGAGCCCCAAGCATTTTAACCTTTCTTCATAGGGAAGGTGTTCCAACCCTTCTATCATTCTAGTTGCCCTTCTCTGCATTTTTTCCAATGCTATAATATCCTTTTTGAGATGTGGTGACCAGAACTGTACACAGTATTCCAAATGAGGTTGCACCAATGATTTATACAGGGGCATGATGATACTGGCTGATTTGTTATCAATTCCCTTCCTAATAATCCCCAGCATAGCGTTGGCCTTCGTTGACGCCCATCTTCCCCCAGCCCCAACAGCGAAGTGAAGTGCAGGCAATCCCCCCACTTTGCCCCAGAGGGGGAGATCAAGTGCACATTGGTTGTCCTGGTGGGCACCGCTGGGTCAGGGTGGGAGCTCCCACAGGAGAGGAGAAACTAGAAAAGCACAGTTCCTATATCCTGTAGTTTGGAGGCTGTTTTCTGGAGGGGGGCCCTGTGGAATCCCCACAAGTTGAGAAAGGGGGTGAAAGGAAGGGGCGGGGCAATCTTTTTAGTCTTTAAGCAATGGCTGTACAAATACTTGTCAGGGATTCCCTAGGCTGATCCTGCATAGAGCAGAGGGTTGGACTAGATGGCCTCTGTAGCCCCTTCCAGTTCTGTGATTCAACACCCCCCCTCCCCCGTTCACTGAAGTCAAATCAGATTCAGAGCTGGGGTTGCCAACAGGCCCAGAGAAATATATCTTGCTCCTTTAATAGAGGCGTAATATATGTGAAAAGGTCACTTCTCTCCAGGCAGTTCACTTTTGCTGGGGAGAATTGTCCCCAAACTCCATATATTCGACATTGCTTGGTTTAGTCCCCCAGCTGAGCTGCCCCGAGCCTGCCTTTAGAAAGTGATGGAGGTTGGCTTCTTGCCCCCCCATCAGCCAGTTCCTCAGTCATGAGAGAAGCTTCCTCATGAGTAACACCCTGTTTGTAAGTAAGCATCACTAATCAGCAATGGGCAGAGAATGGATGATGCTCAAGGCAAGAAATGGAGAAGCCGAGGTGGAAGCAGTTTATAGCACAAAGGCTGCTGGGGAGTGGTAGACTAGCCTTCTTGGGTGTTGGTCATTGTTACGTCCCATCTCTCTCCTCCTAGATCATGATATTTTGCTGTAGCTGGGTTAATACTCTTCCTCATACATCCTAGAGAGGATGGAAACACTGCATGATGTGGGAGAAGTACTTGTGTGCTCTCTGTCATTCTGTAAGCCCAGTGGTGGCAAGGGGCCTGACTGCATCCCCCCCAACCTTGATGGGGAGGTAAAGCGCAGACAACCCCCACTGCCACCCACCCAGAGAACATGGCCGCTGGTCAGACTTTCCTCCCAGTCCCAGGCTAGCTAAGCTTCCTGCCAGCGGCAATGGCCTGCCTGCCTGCACCTACCCACCCTGAGCACCGGACCTCCCTCCCAATCCCAGCTAAGCTTCTTGGTGGTGGTGAGGGCCTGCCCACACCCACCCACCCACCTTGAGCACCACCGGCTCCGAAAAGCACATTATGTGCTGCTGCCACATGGACACAGGGAAGATGTGTAAAACCACCCCCCACCCACTGCTTGGGACTTGGGAGCCCAGCCTGCCCACCCTAACAAGATAAAAAAAATACCTTACTTTCCCTACAAGGGGCCCTGCATGGCACAAGCGCAGCCCCAGGCTCTCAGCTCAGACTCAGGAATAATGTGAGTGATGGCCATCAAGCAGATGACCACCTGGTCAAATGAGGGCTGCTAGGAGCAGGGGCGCCCTTATAGGCGACTGCTAAAGAGGAGAGCAGGGCTGCCTGAGCTCAGCTGGCCCCGGCAGTGCCCACTCCTGGGAGCCCCTGTCAGCCAGTCAGAGACCTGTGTTAGAGACTGAACTGGGCTGAAACACATGGAGGCCTTGGAGGCCTCCTGTTGTGGTGCTCTAGCCTCTGTCTCTATGGCTTCCATAGAGACTTGGATGGTGGAAAAGCTAGAGCATCACAACGTGGTCACCATTTTGTCCCCTGCTGCCTGGTTCTTAAAAAGCAGGGGTGGGGATCTAAAATCGGGGGATCCTCTGCCCCCACTGAGGGGGAGACAATCCTAGGATTAGGGCCTTGCTATGGGAGAGAGCTGTCCTTGGGCTTTCAGCTTCTTGTCAGTTTCTGCCTTGAACCAGGAGGAAAAGTAGGGGTATAAATACTTTAATAAATACATTTTTTTAAAAAAGGGAGAGATATGTTAAAGAATTTAGAGGAAGAATGCACATAACTCAATGAACTAAAGGAAGAGGGTCACATATCAGGTTTGATGCTTTTTCTAAAAGGCTACATAATTTGTCCCTGCATTTTAGTGGTGAAATAGTGGAACATTCAGATCCTAAAAACATGTGACACTTCTCCAGGCACATGCCATGCATCTCTCAACTGATTCATTAGCTAGGAGCAAATTGCCTTTTCCCAGTGAAAAATATTTTGGTGCTGGGGAAAATGTGATCCTCCCCATAGGAATTTTGATCCAGATGTCTGGGTCCTGCACACCAACCACAATTGTTACGTAAAAGTTAATTTGTAAAAAGTCCTGAGAAGAAAGAAAACATGCAGAATGATTCTACTTAGAACAGAGCTATTTTAATTTATCCTTGAGTATTTACATCCTGGCTTATGTTTTGGATGACATCTAAGAGTGATGATTTGAATCTGAATTCTGTCAAGAGGTTAAAGGCTTCAAAGTTGTCTTGGGAGACAGATTTTTTTAGAAGTATTCTATCCTTTTTATTTATTGAGAGAGAACATATTCAAGCATTCAGTGAAAGCTTCAGAGACTAGACTTTGGAAACACACTTCTCATTTAACATAACGTTGTTCCAGCTAAAGCTAAAGCTGGAACAGCCCATAAAGTATTGTACGTTGGGGAACTATTCCGTTCCACCCAATCTTATTCTGCCTTGCAGATGTCGAAGATAAAAATACAGTGTGCACTGGCACATGGCGATGGATTCTTCTTTCCTTGTAGTCTGCCAGTGCTTACTAGTCGCTATGCCCTGATCCCCTTCTCATATAGTCCTTTTATTTTGTGTTCGTACCAAGTAAGTGGTCATAGAGCTTCATAGTACTGGAGACCTGGAGGACCTCTGTAGAATAGCTAACTATTCTGTGAATTTGAGTCTTCAAAGTAGCTTCCATATAACTGTTTAGCTTCTATCATCTGTTACCTAAACAGTCATTCAGGTGCGTACAGCCAAACAGGAGTTCAGCAGCACCTTAAAGATCAACAAAATTTGCTTTAGCATAAGCCAGAGCTCCCTTAATCACATGCAGGATCAACACTGCATCTGATGAAGTGAGCTCTGACTCATGAAAGCTTGTGCTGGAACAAATTTTGTTTAGTCTCTCTCAAGACAAGTGAGAAGCAAAGGAGGTTTGCCATTGCCTTTGCCTTCCTCTGCAGAGTCTTCCTTGGTGGTCTTCCATCCAAGTACCGATCCTGCTTAGCTTCCGAGATCTGACGAGATTGGGCTATACTATGCCACCTTCCCTCCCCAGATTTGCATTTAAGGATGAGGAAGGTACTCCTTTTCTGTTGTTGTTGTTGTTGTTCCATTTATCTATAAGCCCAGACTGTGGGCCAGTATAATTTAAATGGATGATTCAAATTGGTTTCGAGTCACTTCTGAATTTTGTTAGAATTTTTAAGGCACTCTTGCTTTGCTCCAGAAGGATAAATCTGCTTGCATAATCAGCCTGCTGCCCATGTTGAATATTGCAGATGCACATACCCATGTGCATCACAATGCTCACTTGAACCCTATTGAACTGGTTAGATGTATATTTTGATGAGAATGGGGAGGGGTGCATCCATCTTGTATTCTTGCGCCTGATTAGTTGCCTGCAATTACAGCTGGCTTGATGGGGGTGGAGTGACAGTTTTTGGGAGGTATCAGATCATAATGTCCCCAGTGAGATACCATTTCACATGCTTAAAGGCAGGGGTATAGCTGGGCAGGAACGCACAGGAACGGAGTTCCGGCTGGCTCCCAAGTTGGCCACACCCAGCAAGAACTCATTGGCATAACAGGCCACACCCAACAGCAGAAACTCATTAGGATTGGCTACATTAGGGGTGTGTGGCCTAACATGCAAAGGCGTTCCTGCTACAAAAAAGCCCTGGGTTTTGACAACAAACAAGGTAAACAGAATAAGAAGCAAAAGGTGGGTGTGGTTGGATGACCACACTTCTGGTAGCATGGGTGTGTGGCCTAATAGGCTAATGAGTTTCTGCTGTTGGGTATGGTCTATTATGCTAATAAGTTCCTGCTGGGCTTTTTTTTACAAACAAAAGCCCTGCTTAAAGAAAATGGTTTATTTTGGTCAACCTTTCATTCTTCTATGTTTATATAAAGTGTGACCATCTTGTTCTGCTTTCTTTTGTTTGGTTTTTGTTGTGTTGGTGTCTTTTAAGAAGCAACATTCAGCAGAACTTCCCCTTTGCTTTCTTAAGATCATGAGAAGAGCCCTGTTGTATCCGATCAGTTATCCATTTAGTCTAGCATCCTCTTTCACACAGTGGCCACTCTAACCCTAACATTGGTATTCAGAACTTTGTTGCCTGTGACTATGGAGTCACCATGGCTAGTGGCCACTATAAAGCCATCTGTGGCACTATCTAGGTGTCTACAATACAATCAATCCCATGGCAGGCTACAGTATGTATCTGGTTGGCTATGTTCAGCTTGGTGTGTCAATTTGTGGAGGCCTGTCAAAGTCATGTGCAGACACAAAGCACAATCTAGGGTCAAGTTGCTAGAAGTGACCAACTGAGTAATTCTGTATCAGCCTTCCTTTTCCTTTTCCTATTATGCTCCAATGTATCAGCCACAGTAGTAGGGTTGCCTGGTCCCTCCTGGCAACCAGTGGGGGATGGGGGGGACTTATCAGGAGTTGCCCAGGCTATGTCTCTGGTGATGTGTCGACATCACTTCCAGTGTGTGCTGGAAGTGATGCCATCATGTTGGGATGTCCTGGCAACACTCTGGCATTTGGGCAAAAACTCTGGTAAAAATGGCTTCCACCATAGAGTTTTTGCCCAAGTACCAGAGTGCTGCCCCAGACATCACCAACATGATGACATAACTTACAGCACATTACTGGTGACATAGCCTGGGCCTACCTCCTGCTCTTGATAAGTTCCCTTGCCGGCCAGCAGATTGATGGTGGAGGATCAGCCCCTCTTGGTGAGGGGCTGGTAACCCTACTCAGTAAGATGTACCGATTTTAACAGTAGATTTCTGCTTATATAACTTTGCATCCTGTACATCTGATTAGTTCCCACCAATAAAATAACACAAATCTATTTAGCAGGTTTTAGCATTGGCAAGAATTGCAGTGCTTTTTTACTTTGGTAGTACTTGAGCCATGATTCAGGAATTTTATTACTGTTAATGACTCTTATAAACGTGTTGGAGGAGGAACTGCTTCTGATGAAAAATGCGTATCAGTTTGTTGAAGATTGCCTCTTTAATTCTATTCTGTAAATGGAGCTACTATGGAGCAGAGCCATTAGATACAGACATCATTGTTATTTAGGTGGCCATAATGATGATGGGCATGATTCAGCTAAAACTAGGTGCTTAGAAGACCCATTGATTTCAATAGGAGTACTTACATTTTCTTAGCACTGCCGTTGGAAATAAGCCCAACTGAAGTTAGTAGGATTCCAAGTAAATATAGATTGGGTTATAAGTTTCAACTGTTAAACTGAAGTGTAAAAATATTTAACTTTGACTGGATTGTGCCCTTTATTTTAACATACAATTATTACTGTCCATGTATATTTGAATATTTTGCAGAACTTCTATATTAATACCACAGGGTAGCATCAGAAGAAAATAGGCACACTATTAACCCTCAGAAACCGATGGAATTTGGGAACTTAGTTAAAAGATTATAAGACTTTTGGATTTTGCCTCCAAATATCAAATTCAAAGTAAAATGTCATTGCAATGAACATGTCCAGCAATAATAATGGCAGTAGCCTTTGTATTCATTCAGTTATTCTGACTCCACAATAGCAGCTTTTGTAATCAAAGAAGTAAATTTTGGATCTGACTTGATCACAGAAGTTTCTGTTGTGGTATTCTGCTCTTTCTTGTGTTATCCTGACTACAGAAAAACAAGCAGCTGAATATTATAACATTCTTATTTTGAAAGAAAGGTGGAGGGCAGAGGATGCAACGGTGACATGCTGGATACACATCATTACTAGTCTTTGGAAATGGGAAGGATTTTATATGAAATAAAGAAATTGTGTTAGGTAACAAGAAATAACTATAGTAGAAGAGGAGTAAGCAGAAGGTAGACCACAGTCTACATTAGGGTTGCCAGGTCCCGCCTTACCCCTGGTGTGGAGATTTGGGGGGTGGTCCAGGAGAGGGAGGGGCTGTCCACAATGTAATGATGTCATGCGGAGTGACATCATTACATCGTTAATGCAGTGTTACGTGTACATGCCTGCCCGCTTTCCTCCAACCATTTAAAGGGAGCCTTACCTTTAAATGGGTGGGGGGAAAGCAGGCACTGCACTCACCTGCCCTGCAAGCCACAAATTTGTGGCTTGCAGGGCAGGTGCACGTGGTCCTCACTTGAAAAGAGCAGGCACTCCATGCGCCTTCCCTACAAGCTGCAAATTCGTGGCTTGCAGGGCAGGAGAAGGCGGGCCCTATTTGAAAAGAGTGGGCACCACACACACCTGAATTTGTGGCTTGTGGGGCAGGTGTGCATGGCGCCTATTCTTTTCAAGTGGGGCTGCAGACGACTGTTGAGTGTGGGGCTTTCCCCCAACAGCCAGCTGGCTGGCATCTGGGGGGAGCCCCCAAAATTTGGGGATCCGCACCCCACCTGGGGACTGGCTTCCCTAGTCTACATCTGGATCACTGGTCAGTCTCTTGCACACCATTTTGTACCTGGTTTTGGGGGAAATTCTTGCAGTGCATTGGATTAGGTGTATCTTGGTCTAAACCAGCAAAACACAGTTTTCATTCTTAAGCAAAAGGGATCCTAGTGAAGAAAAAGTACATCAGACAAGATTGATCAGTGAACTCCTGGGATCGAGAACTCTCAAAGCAGTACACCTTCTGGCCCTGGTTTCAGGTTGGTAGTGCCAGTTAGTCAAAAAATAACTGTAGGTAGAAATGGAGGCATGCAAACAGAGTGGGACATAGGATGGGAAGTAAGACAATACAAATAGATTTTGACCAGAGAGGCGAGCAGTCCAATTGTGCTTAGTTTTAAACTGTGGCATTTTTAATAAATGCAGGAATTCTGCTTAAAAGAGAAACAACAATTTGAAACTTTGAAGTCCAGCTCTCTGTGTTTCCGTATACCCACAACTAAAAGATTCAAGTGGGAAGTTCTCCTAAATATAGTCTTTTATCCCTCAACTCTGTTCTTGAATGCTTGTATTATAAGCACAAACATGACTTGGGTCACCAGGTCACAAAACTTGGGTGCTTTCAAGAGCATGCTTGGTGGACATCAGTAACCTCTCTGTTTACTCAGTCCCAAGAAATCTTTTCCCTTTCTCTTTCTTTTTAACATTTTTTCCTCTCTTTGCTGAACTCTGACTACTGAATTGAGAGTGAAAACCCACTTAAAATGGAAATCGTATTATATTACTTTTTCTGGTGGGGCTGCCGAGTTAGATCAGAGAGATCTGGGTTGCTTCCTATTACTTTAAAGTAACAGTGGGTATCCACATTTTTGCAGATCATGCAAAGTACGTGAGTAAAAAGCAAAGTACAAGATGGATTCTAGTTTTATATGGAAAAAAAATGAGGAAGAGCTTTCCAGAAAACCACAGCTATGTTACTAAGCGCTGTGATAGTTTTTTCTTGAACTTTGTGAAATAGGACAGAGAAATGTACAGCCTTGTAAACCTTGAAGGAGTCAAGAACAAAACCGCTTTGCTTAAAATCTGAGGCACTGTTGAGTCTGTTTGCCAAATAGGTGTCTGATCTACAACCCTTCTTTCAGAAAGAATGGTGTGCAAATGGTGAGGGGTAGATACATTCTGTCAAGGCCTCTGAGAGAAATTTTAAGAGATGGTACAAAAAAATTTTCAGGGCCCCTTTCCTGCTCCATTAGCCATTGTTTAATCCACAAAGGTTTTAAGCATAAGGTCAACAAAGGTAAAAAATAGGCTTTGCATTTACTTAATAAGAGCTTTCCTTGCCTTTTTTTTGTGTGAAAAATTTCTAATGACAGCATCAAAATTAATTGTTCTGGTGATGTTTGATTCAATACTCACCCTGGCCAAATCCACAAGACGTTCCTGAGACATTGTAGACCTTAAAAATTCTTAATCAGCTTGAGTTTGCTAAATGATCCCTCTGCAGAAATTGTTAAAATAATTTGTAAGCTGACACAAACATTTGGAAGCAGGTCGCCAAGTCTGTATTCTGTTCAACAGATCCCATGGTTTTAACTGTACATATCCAAAATTTGCCTTGTGTACTGAACGTAAATGCAATTCTGTCAAAAAATCTTCATCATTAAGGTCATCAGGATATTGTTTTGATAAAAATGAAACTTTTCCTATCAAATCACTTTCAGCCATGGTGAGGTATTTCAGCCAACTGCTTCACAGCATTGAATCTTATAGTTAATCCTGCTATAACACTGTCTACCAAAACATAAAACACAGATTTTCTGAAGTAGGCTTGTTCTGGTGAATCATCTGTGCCATTCATTTCCAGCAGTTAGCATCAGGTGCGTTATCTTGCAGCCTTGTCCTCTTGTGCGTAACTCCACCACATTTACGGGAGAATTTTATTCCTATCTTAAGGGTCGATGCAACAATTTTGTCTTCATTCCACATGTATTTCCAGTCATTTCAAAGTTTTGTAAGATCTGTGAGGACTGTTTCAATGTTTTCTGCTTCGACATCCAATGTGGCGTTTCTGGCTTGGATTACTTTATTGCAGTTGTCTGTGGGAGCTAATCTTTTGTACCATGCAGCTGACATTAACACAGAGACAAAAGATGTCACATAGAATAAAACACCCTGGACTTCATTCCTTCTTTTGGATGTAAAATTTAGTTCTAGGAGGTCTTGCAGTGCTAATTTAATTCTAGGCAGGTGGGCTTCAAATGACTTTAAACACTTTCAACACGATCTTGTTTCAGACATACCATGAAGAGAACAGCCTATGCAGTTTTCAGGTATTTCCCAATGCTTGAGACTGGAATTAAACAAGTGGTATATAGTTTGAATTGTTCCAAAAAAGGTTATTGCCTCAGGTATGCATTCAGCAGCATCATTTCCACATAAGTTAAGTGTGTGACAACCACAAGGTGAAAAAATTGCTATTGGGCACAATTCTTGTATTTTTGTTTGTGCACCATTGTATCTTCCAGCCATATTTGGTCCATTGTCATAAGCTTGAGCTCTACAATCACTGAGAGGAATAGCATGTTCTTTCAAAGTATCAGTTATCGATTCTGCAATTTCTTCTCTTTTGTAGCTACAGTCTGCAAACTTTAGAAATCTTTCTTGAAGTTCATATTGCGTTTCTTTTAAAATTACTAATCTCAAAAGAAATATTGTTTGTTCTCTATGTAAGAAATCTGGTGTGGCATCTACTGTTACTGTGAAGGACTTTTAGACTGCCTCTCAAGCAAAATATGTCGTTTCACAAGATTTGAGAATTCTGCAATAAATTCATTTTATGAATCAGGAGACAGAGAATGAACTTGAAGTCACTCACCCCCCTTCTGTGACTCCTGTACAATTAGCACATGCTCCTGAAGGATGGGGGTCCCACCCGGAGAGTAGTTCTGTGAGTCCTAAAAAGTTTCCATTTTCTGAATCACCAATGAGATGGGATGTCCCTGTCCTCAGCACCATTTTTTACTTCTTTTCCAGTGTCCCACTTTTTCTGGACACCATCTGGACACTGGGGTTTAGGACACTGGAGCTTTGGGTAATTATGTTATAATGTATGAGCTTGATTGATCTGCTATTGTTATTTATTGTTTTATTGTTTTCATTGTTGCTGATTTTATGTTGTGAGCTGCCCTGAGCCCATTTTTTGGGGTGGGGCAGGGTATAAATTTAATAAATAAATAATAAAAACCAGACTATGTTCTCCCAGGAAGAGTACAACATCAATGATGCGCTTTAAAGTATTGTACCATTTTACAGATTCAGTTTTGATCGATGCTTCTAAGATGGTGTTAGTCCCAGACAGAAGGTGCCTTTCTAGTTCTCATCAAGTTAGGTAACATTCTCTGTGGCTATTGCTTTTTCATGTTCTGGGATCCTGTTGCATAGTTCCCGCCACTTCCCACCAGTCACCCAGCCTTCGGCTAATGCCAGTGCAGATTTAGATGCAGAGCTGCTAGTTTTGTGCCAAAATAATCAGCATGGAAAACAATAAAATGCTTATTTCTGTTGACTCCAGACAAGCCAGTCTCTTACATGCTGTTGTCCATTGGCACATCGAAATTTCAGTATACTTTATGGGGAAAATCGATTGCTGGTGTCTTTGGGGAATGCTTTAGGCAATGAGATGTGACCATTGGTAACAACATACCTTTCTATTTTCTTTTTGAGAAGGAAACTCAGTTGTGATGCAAACAATGTCAAGGCCTTCTCATTTTCCAAACTGGCTTTCACCTGAGCCTGTATTTCTGTTTCTTTCTGTTCATTTTTGTCATTTTCTGCATGTTCTTCTTTATCAAAATCCTGTACATTATTACCCAAGTCAACTGCTCCTTGTTTGGGGATGAGGTTTTCAAGAGTTTTTTCTTGTTCTAATTCTATAGGTAGGTTGAATGAGATTTTTTTCGAAGATGCCCTTAATCCAGCATGTTGTCCCCTTTTTTCATGTTCCTCTCGTTCTTACTTCTTGTATTTGGGCTCCTGATTTGTGAGAATTCATTTTTGATGTATTATTTATAAGTTTTTCTTGTATATCTAAAAAGGGGAAATGTAATTCCTGATCAATTCTGATCTTCACCGTGTTGCTTCAAAAAACCGTGGGCCCAAATTTACAAAAAAAATAATGAATAAATCAGTGAGAATGTAGCCTAATGTCACTAAAGTAATTAAGGAAAAGGCTTAGAACATACCTTCAACTTATCTATCCAAAGCTTGTCTTTAAAGATGGCTTTAGAATGTACTAATATACCAACCCTTCCACTGCAACAATGGCCACCGGCCTAAACATTCTGTCTGCTTCGCTGAAAAATGAAGAGTTACATGATCTTGATACCCTCCATGCCTCTGACAAAGAGAGCTGTGTTTCTTGAAAGCTCATGCTACCACAAGGTTTGTTAGTCTTAAAGGTGCTACTGGGCTTTTTACTATTGTGATCTTCTAACTGGTACATGCTGCCCTTAGTGGAAGATCTTGAGAATGCAATGTAACATCAATGCAAACTTGTAAAGGATAAAACTGTGCTATATAGGCCAACAACATAAGATATAAACACTAGTTTTCAAATGCAAACGTTTAATGGGAATCCAGGAAACTCTTGGGCTCTCTTTGTGCCTCTTTGTGCCCCCTCTAGACCCAATGGCCAGGGTGTGATGCACCTGCTGAACCCCCTCTCATAGGGCCTGCATTCACCTGAACCATGTGGAGCTGTTTTGATATACACAGAAGCATCTCAGGTGTTTTCTTTTTTCCAAATCTTAGTGTAGTACTAAAGGGATTAATAGCTCAGTCCTAGGAGATGCAACTCAAAGATTTTTTTTTAATTACCCAATTTTATGCAGAATTGTGAATAAATCCTGTTGAGATAAATGGGTCTTATTTCTAAGCTTGGGATATAAATATACTGGTTAAATAAGAGAAAATATGTCAATAAAACTCCACAGTTCTAACTAATTCCACTGGCTTCATTGGTACTCAGTCGTTAAAGGTATGACCATATACGGGGGCATAAACTATGGGGGCAGCAGGTCTTAAACACCCCAAGGATTTCCTGAGGGGCAGTGCCCCTCCAGGCTGCCAGGTAGTATCATGAAGCTGCTTAAGCTTAATCTCATCCTCTCCACTCGCGCAGAGGCTGCCAACTCTGCTTTCTTTCTCTGGGATTTTGGAACATTTACTTGCCATACAGGAGCACCCCTTCATTGCCTTGCCTCATTTTTTTTCCCCTTTGGGATCTTTGGAATTTCTGCCTAAAGCCCCTACTTTCAACCTGTGGATCATCAAAACCGATGATGTAGTGGAAGTTAAGGTGATTTTGGTATCCTGGGACCTGGGTATTAGAGAAAAAGAAATGGAGGACACAGGAATATTTCTGGCCATTGTATGGGAGTAGGGGTGGGGAGAGGAGACCTGTGGCTTAAATGCTGCAAGTTATGGTGACTTGCAGCTTTAGAAAAAAATAAATGGAAGATATGGGAATAGCTTTTTTTTTTTTGCCTCTAGGGTCCCGATCAGATGGGTTTTTAAATCCAGGCCAGGCACAAGTGCCTGGCGGATTTAAAGGTCATGACCAGACAGCAACATCTGGGAAATGTGCCTGTTCTGTGAGCATCCCATTTTGCCGTGCATTGGAGCCGTACTTAAAAGATACTAGTTAAAATCTGGAGTTTTTGTTTCCCAATGGGCCAATTGTGGACTTTCCCCTGTCTGATTGTACCAGCGTGCAATCCCAAGTGGGTGCCATTTTAAAAAATTCTTGGCGATATGCCGATAAACATGTAAATGTACGACAGCCACAGAGCTCCACTCAAATGTTCTGGACAATTTCATGTTTCTAAACGGCCCATGAATTTTATGAACTACATTAATTAAAAAGGTACCTAGAGAGAGGTACTACTGGTGGTGCTTTAACCATTTAACTCTGTGCATGCGCAGAAAAACAAGTACACATTGAGGCGCGGATGTGCATGCACAGATTTTTTTTTAAAAAAACCAATTATGCGGCTCCTTCTAATCGATGTTATCTAGACAATCCACCGCGGAGTACACGCGTGGTAAGGTGAGCTATCTGGTTGTGCAACACCAGATAAAAAAGATTGGGATCAAATTAGAGCCGGGCCAATTGCAGTATTAGCTGCCCGTCTGTAATTGGGGAGTGGGAGATAAAGCTGGTTCACCAATAGAAAGTGAGGTGATTCTACTGTCCTGGACCCTACTTCAACCAAACGAATGCTCCCATAATTTCAGGTCAGGGTATCTGAGAAGCCAGTATTTACTGTGGATTTTGAGATGCATTTGGAGATTCATATTGAGTATCCAATATGCAAGTTGTGTAGTTGTTAGGGTGTTGGTCTAAGACTGGGGAGACCACAGTTCAGATCCCCACTTAGCCACGAAGCACACTATGTGATCTTGGGCTAGTCACACTCTCTGCCTAAATTGTGAGGAAAAGAGAAAGGTGGGGGGGAGGAAGTATTTCCTTTAATATACAAATCAAATATTTACTCAAATGTGTAGGCATTCATGACATCTTTCTGTCCTCTCACAGAGTCCTCTTTCTTTGAGATTCAGACTATTATGAGTGAAAAAAAATGATATTTTTGAAACCACATGATTGATGGCATTTTTGGGAGGGAAATATAAAGAATTTCATATTTAAATAATTTAATATAGATTACTAAGTGTGAGCCTGGACCAACTTCAGCCCTGTGCCCCCCTCAGAAAATATATACATAGGAAATAAAAATGCTGCACTCCGGAGCTATACTCACTGCATTGTGGGCAGATGTGCTTATATACTTCTGCAGGACTGAGGAAGAGAAAACTGGTTCTGTGGGTTTTGCAGCACATGCAGCATATGCAGCACTGATTGTCTGGTGCCCAACTGTTTACAGTGCTGGCTGGCTAGTAGGTGTAGCCCATCTTCCTCCCATTCTTCTGAGCAGTTTGTTTGTTTGTTTATTGATTTATTTATATATTTGTTGCATTTATAGCCCTCCCTCCCCGCAAGCGGGCTCAGGGCGGCTCACATTGCTTGGCACAGTGTGCCAAGATTCATATACACATTTAAAACATTTAACACAATCAACAATTTCCAGTTAAAGTGCACACGGTGATTAGTAAACAAGATTAGTAAACATTACAAACGTGTTGTGCTTTTTTTAAAAAAAATCCTCAAAATACCCACCACCTCCATCATCATATTTTTTAAAACATTATAAACAACTGTGGTGGTGGTAAGGCAGTCTGCAATTGTCCACCAAGCAGTGTTTTGTACACAGTTGGCCACCAGCTGATCTCTGCTGGGCATAGCTGGCCCTGCAGTAGATTTGCAATACCAGTGATGGTGGGAGAAACCAGATATGCCACAAGAGTAGAAGCCCCAAGTTTAGCTAGCCTGGGCCACTTGTATATAGAACTGGATTCAAACTTTGATGCCTCTCACTGATGACACTGCTGAGAGTTGCATGCTATTGATCACCTTGGTTGTTGGTGGCTAATTAATGGCAAACTGCCTCTTGCCTTGAAAACCCAGGGGTGGTGGTGGTGCCATAAGTCAGCTGTGACTTGTCAGCACTTTCTACAATCTTAAATAAGCTCCAACTACATAATAATCTTGTGTAAATTAATGGGATTGTCTGAGAGCAAACTGTATAGATAACCAATTCAGGCCCTGTTCACACGGAGCATTTGCCCTGCTGAAGGCACGGGAGCCCCGCGGACTTTCCGTGCACGATCATACAAGCACATCTGGGAGGCGTAGCGCTCCTGTGGCCAACCCATGGCTTCCCTCCGAAAACGCGGAGTAAAAAACTACTAGGTTCGAAGTACTAGTTTCCGGAAACCCCGGGGCAAAGGCTGGCGTCTGATCGCGGGAGCTCTAGTATCCCGTGGCTTCCGACGCCAGCCCATGTCCTGGGGTTTCCAGATATTGTAAGTTTCCATTGGATGTGCACCAACGCTGAATAAGGCATGTGCATATGCAAGACACCGAAAGTGCCCCCCCCACAGCGCATGCGCACTTCGCAACAACGCGGCTTGTGTGATCTGCTGCGCTGCTTTTTTGCCATGCTGCAGCAGTGCGGTGTGATCGGCGCGCAGAGCTGGAGCATGGCAACCCGGTGGCCCACGTGATTGGGCTACCGCACCTTATTTAGCTCCGGGGCAAACTGCCACGCCTCTCCCCCATGTTTTCTGGCCCATATGACCGGGGCCTCAGATAATTTTTTGATTTGATTATCAGGAGCCGTTCGGTAGATGTGAGAAAGTGACAACATAAAATGTCTTTAAACATTTTAAATACGGATGTAAAAGAAGAGCAAGGGAAGCTATAACTCAACCCTCTATATCAGAACTACTCATCTGTTCTGCGCCAGGAACTAGTGAAAAGTTTCAAGTTTTACAAGCCATCTGGTTTACCTATTGGTATACCAGTGGTAATAAATGACATCAGTATCTTCACCAAATGACACTGATGGGATTTGATCGCACCAAGAATATTTGGGGATATGAGCCTGGAGAGATTTCTAGTTAACAAGGTTACTGTTATTGACTTAGCTGAGTTAATAACAGATGTAGCAAACAATGCATGAATTCCAGTTTTTCCACAACACTAGGAAAAATGAGCACTTCGATCCATGCCCACCAAACAGAGACTCTAATGAATCTCAAATCTTTTCTTTCCATTACAGGCAAATTAAGGCGCAAGGAGAGGGATTTGGGTGCCTTTGGCTTTATGCCACCAGAAGCCTCAGCATATCAAACCTACCAGGATTTTATTTTTGAGGCTTCACATTTCCTGTCTAGATGGGATTGTGAGAAGAAAGCTCTCTATTTTAGGCATTGGCCTCTGTGTTAAAGGGAGCTCCTGACTGTTGAGCCCTTTGAAAAACTGACCTTGTATGAGTGCCAGTGAGGCCTTTTCAAAGGGCGGCAAAGGTGATTTTATGTCAAAGGCTGCTCTGAGCAAAGTCCGTGTATGTCTGGTTTATAGCTTAAAATATGTTTGTAAGTAAATTAAAGAGAAAGATACAAGGCAGGGTGAGAAGAGAAAAAGATCTCTGCTCTAGAACTTTGTTTTGCTTGGCTTAATTTGTCCTCCC
Organism: Gekko gecko; assembly: GCA_029375565.1. Lineage (NCBI taxonomy): Eukaryota > Metazoa > Chordata > Lepidosauria > Squamata > Gekkonidae > Gekko > Gekko gecko. The sequence goes on along the minus strand of JAPDNY010000003.1, from coordinate 68,992,540 downwards.
TAAATAGTTGGATTGTAGCTATAAAACTAGTGCTTAATGCCTCCTTAAGGAAAGAGAAATCCCTAGATTTCCCTAGACCTTTTGTTTTCGAGTAATTATAGGCCTTTTGGGGCAAAATTAGGACAAGTAGAAGTCTTACGGCACCACTATTCACAAACAGGTAAGCTTCAGTTTCTCTTGTATAAACTGACCTATTTCAATATGGTCTTAGGCTTAATTTAGGAACAGAACTAGCCCTCTTCAAACAGCATATCCCTGTTGGAAAGAATGCACAAACCAGGGAAGACGGGAAGAACATGCTGGCTTTGACCTCTGCCTACGTGCAGTCACTAGAATGTGAGCATGGTCCCTATGTATGTATAAAATGTACACACATTTGTGCATCATCATCATCATCTTGGTGATCAGGAGCACTTTGTTTTAATGTTCATGATCAGAGGGTTGGAGACTTTATATACCCACCTCTTACATGCATAGGCTCTGTGCTCCCATTCCAGCAATCATGAACTCGTTCCTCCCCCATCTCTGTGCACTTTCTTTCCATCCAGGATGTGTTGTCTGAAGAAGGTCGCTCTCACAAGAAGATATCTTTCATCAGGACTTAACATCTCTGTGGATGTCTCAGTAACTTTTGGTACAATCAGTCATGTTATTCCTTTGGTCTGCCTGGCAAGACTGGGAGTTGAAGTAGGGTTGCCAGGTCTGGGTTGGAAAATACCTGGAGACTTTGGGGCTGGATCTGGGAGAGGGTGGGGTTTGGGGAGGGGAGGGGCCTCAGCATGGTACAATGCCATAGAGTCCACCCTCCAAAGCAGCCATTTTCTCCAGGGGAGCTGATCTCTGTGTAAAAGTGGGAGATTTCCAGGCCCCACCTGGAAGCTGGCAACCCTAAGTTGAAGAGGTTACTTTGCAGTGATCTCATGTTGTTAGGTAGGATCCAGGATGTGGTCCTGGGAGACCACTCTACCTCAGCCATATTTTCCTATGGGATACTAGGAAATTGTATGTCCTCCCATGATTTCTATCATCTATGCGAAGCCATTGCATAGATTATTCAAGGATTGGTGTTATCAAAATGAGGATGGAACTTTTCCTCTCCTCTGTCACATACGTGAGGTAGTGAAATTCCTTGCTGGAACACTTGAGTCAGTAATGGGTAGATGAGGACAATAAAACATCTTGAAGAGGTGGCAATGTTGATGATAGTGGGATTTCTCATGTTGGTATTAGGTGGATGGCCTACTCTGGGTGGGGTTGCATGCTCTCTGAAAGAACTCATGTGCAGCTTGGAGTTGTCTTAAGTCCAGCCTTGCAACTTCATTGTTAGGTGTAAGTCATGATGAAGATTATCTTTCTCTGGCTTTGATCGGTGCTCCATTGTTAGGTGTAAGTCATGATGAAGATTATCTTTCTCTGGCTTTGATCGGTGCTCCATTGTTAGGTGTAAGTCATGATGAAGATTATCTTTCTCTGGCTTTGATCGGTGCTCCATTGTTAGGTGGAAGTCATGATGAAGATTATCTTTCTCTGGCTTTGATCGGTGCTCCATTGTTAGGTGGAAGTCATGATGAAGATTATCTTTCTCTGGCTTTGATCGGTGCTCCATTGTTAGGTGGAAGTCATGATGAAGATTATCTTTCTCTGGCTTTGACTGGTGCTCCAATAGTACTTTTCTATATTTAATAGAAATGTAGAAATGTTGCCTCTGTGATACATGTCTTGGTAGCCTCTCGATTAAATTAAATTATTGTAATGTGTTCTGAGTGACTGCCTCTGAAGACTGCCCAGGAACTACAGCTGCCCCAGTACGCAGTAACCAGATTCCTGAATAGAAGTGGCAGGAAGAAACATTACACTTATTGTAGAGGAACTGCACTCGTTTCCGCACACAGCTATCCATGTAATCATATGAAAAAGCGTAAGTAAAAGAGTATGTCGGGACATCAAGAGGCAGGTGTGGCCCGGAGCTCAGTTGTAGGTCACATGTTTTGTGTACAGAAGAACCCACTTTCAGTTCCCATTATCTCTAAAATCTGTTGCACACTCATTTTTCGGGTGCTTGTACTTTAATAACTATATTTTCTATTTCTTTAAACATCTACATTATACCTTTCACCATGGCTTAAAGAGGTTTACAGTAATAGTTAAATACCTTTTCAGTTTAAAACCAAAGATGAAATCATAAACCCCATATCTCTCCCCCCTCAAAAGTTGTCTGCCAATTCAGTCTCCCCCCAAAGCCCTGGCACTAGGCTTGCCAAGCCCCTGCTGGGGGCGGGTAAATTCCCTCCCGGGAGGCCTGTTACCTGGCCGACGGCGGATCAGGCCCCGGGGGGAACTCCACCCCCTGCCGGAGGGCGTCCCCAGCATGATGATGTCACCCAGAGGTGACATCATCACGCAGGTCATGTTGTGGGGGGGACACTCCGTGAATCGAGGGAAAACTCTATGGTTTTCCCTCGAGTCATAGTGCCCCCGTCCCCAACGTGGGTGAAGTGATGTCACTTTAGGTTACATCATCACAGCGCGTGTGCACAAAGTGCATGCACGGGGAGACTCCCGACAGAGCCAGGAATCCCCCTACTTTGCAGGTAAGTCGACTTGGCAACCCTACCTGGCAAAGAGGCAAGCCTTGCAGAGCTTCCTGAAGATCTCCAAGGAGGCCCACCTCACCTCTTCAGGGACCCCATTCCACAGAGCCACAGTGCAAAAGTCCTGAGCTCTGGTTGACGCCTGATGGGCCACCCTAAGTGGTGGGATAGCCAGCAAGTGGCTGCTTGATCACCATAGATGGCACACAGGGATGTGTGGAAGGAGACGGTCCTTCAAATATGTGCTTCCCAGATCATGAAGGGATTTAAAGTTCCTAACCAGCACCTTGAATTGAATTCAGACACAGCATTGCAGCCAATGTAGCTGTCTCACCATGGGCAACTCTAGCCTCTGACAATAGTAAGGCTGCCTCATTTTTGGACTAGTTATAGTTTATTTATTTATTTAATTTATTAGATTTTTACCCCGACCTCCCAGCAAGGCCGGCTCAGGGTTGTTTCCGAGTTTGTATCCAAGGGTAGCCTCATGTAGAGTGTGTTGCAGTAATCCAGCCATGAGGTTACAGAAGCATGGATCAGTGTGATCAGATCTAGTGAGCCAAGAGAGTTGGCAAATCACATGCAGCTGACAGAAGGCATTCATGGCCACCTTGCCAACCTGCTTTTCAAACAGCACACCAGGGTCCGTGAGCACTCCCAAGCGCTTAACCTGCTCTGAAAAAGTCCATATTAGACAGAAAAGAGTGAAACCATCAAAGGGCTATGACCTACTCCATATTCAAATTGTTGTTCTAAATACTTTACAATTTCTCATCACAGTCTCTTTTAGAAGAGAATGCCGCAAAAATCAGTGTGATCCAAATCATGATTCTCCTACTGCGTGCTGTTCTTCTCTGGGTACGTTCAGACAGCTCTTTAGATTTGCACCATGCACAAGTGCCTGGTGGATTTAAATGTAATTTCCAGACAGCAACATCTGGGAAACATACCTCATCCATGAGCATCCTGTTTTGCCGCGCTTCGGAGCCGTATTAAAAGGTGGTACTTTAAAACTGGAGTTTTCGGTTCCCAACGGACCATTCACGGACTTTCCCCCATCTGATTGTTAGAGCGCGCAATTAAAAAATGGCGCCTGTTCAGGATGGTCTGGTGTCAGGCCATCCCGAACGGGCACCATTTAAAAAAATCTCAATTCCGCGCATGCGCGGAGAAAGGATGCGATGTCACACCTATGCGCTTGCACAAGCTTTCTTTAAAAAAAACAAACCACCGCACATGCCTCCTTCAGTGGATGCCATCTGGACAATCCACAGCAGAGGCAGTGCACAGTAAGACTATTCATGGGGAGCTGTCTGGTCATGCAACAATGGATTTAAAAAATCAGGATAAAATTAGAGCCTGGCTAATGGCGGGATTAACTGTCCATCTGAATGCACCCTCTGAGTAACACCCATCTGATTCACTATCAGCCCTGCTGGAAGCATTATTCAGGGATGATGACGAAGAAGAAGAGATTGGATTTATACCCTGCCCTTCACTACCCAAGGGAGTCTCAGAGTGGCTTACAAACTCCTTTCCCTTCCCCTCCCCACAACAGACACCCTGTGAGGTAGGCAGGGCTGAGAGAGCTCTGACAGAAACTGCTCTTTTTTCAAGAACAGCTGTGCCAGAACTATGGCTTGCCCAAGGTCATCCAGCAGCTGCGAGTGGAGGAGTGGGGAAGTAAGTGTGGGCAAGTAAGTGTATAAGTCAGGTGGGCAAGTAAGTGTATAAAAATAGAGGAAAGCTATCTGGAAGAGGGAGGGAGAAGCTTTGACCCACCTGTGCTTCCTCAGCAGCCAGGGAAGAAAGCAGCAAACGCCAAAGGCGAGAAAGCAGAAGAAGCTACAGCAGAAGCCCATCCGAGCCCAGACTGCCACAACTGGTAGAGTCCTCCCACACCAGAAGCCAAAGCAGACAACTGGGGGAAACAACATCCAGAGAGGTATCCCAAACAGGCAAGACTACAAAACCTGAACATGTTTCCAGTTTGCACCCCTGTGTGAGGCCTGAATATCCAAAGCAAGGTCAGCCACTGTTTGGACTTCAAGGTGCTAAGATGTGCAGTAATCAAGGGGGAGCGAGCAGATAGTGGTTTCTGTTCTCCCATTTTGTTCTTTGTGTTGTTTGTGGCTGATGGTAAACCAGAAAGCAAAGGTGCTAGAATCCTACGATAGCATGAGTTTTGTATGTTTGTCATGTTTGTATGCTCCCACATGACATTTGATAAAAGTCTTATCTGCATTATTATGATTTTGGTATTGCGGAAGGAAGCTTATAAGATTCAGAAAATAAGTGCCAAAATATGGCCCAGTGAATAATGTTAGACTTGGACTGGAATACCTGGGTTTCAGTCAGATTTGGGCTGCAGTGGGTACCTTGAACCGGAAGCACTGTTTATGCTTCAGTTCCCCGTCCGGAAGATGGGAACCTGTTTCATAGGATGCTTGAGATCAGAATTGTAAAGGGGTTTAAGAGCAGCAAGGGGAACCTTTCAGAGCTGACACCCATATAATACCTGGTAATTTTCTTGGGGCCGGGGAAGAGGAAGGTGCTCAGTAAAAGGGGTGTGAGTCAAAGGGTTAAATCATTCTCAGTTCTTTCCCATACCCAGAGCTATTTTTGGGCAGGAATGCACAGGAAAGGAGTTCTGGCTGGCTCCTGAGTTGGCCACGCCCAGGAGGAACTCATTAGCATAATAGGCCACACCCAACAGCAAAAACTCACTAGGATTGGCTACATTAGGGGTATTTGGCCTAACATGCAGAGGAGTTCCTGCTACAAAAAAAGCCCTGGGTTTTGACAACAAACAAGGAAACAGAATAAGAAGCAAAAGTTGGGTGTGGCTAGATGACCACACCTCTGGTCACATGGGGTTGTGACCTAATAGGCCAATGAGCCGTGCTTTCAGGATGTGTCCTAATATGCTAATGAGTTCCTGCTGGGCTTTTTCTACAAAAAAGGCCCTGCCCATACCCTTAATCCAAATTGAGACATGCACAGCTGCAATGGGAAGTTAAAAAAACAAAACAAAACAGACTGAGGTTACTTGTTGTCACATACAGATTCACTGTAATTTCTTGTCTCACCGCCACCTATCCAAATAAGAATTCAGTTTTATTTATTTGCTTACATTATTTATAGTCCACCTTCCTCACTTGTACTCAAGGTGGATTACACAGAACGAGTCAATGCATCAACAAAATGCGACATTCAGTAAACGCTGAAACAGACTCTGGGTTGTAGAACCACCCAGAAAATTAAAAACAGAACTGAAGTAAATGAAATTGTTAACATGACACATTAAATCATGCGGAATTATATAGCTGGATCCATCTTACAGCAAACTCTACACGGTACTATAGACCACAGTCCCTAATCATTTATCCATGTAACTTTGTGAACCATTTGATACAGTGCTACCATATTTCTTGTATAGAAAAGCCCTCTTGAATAAATCCAGTTCTGCATAGTTTGCAGAGAGCCAGGAGAGGGGGAGCCCACCTGACCTCTTCAGGCAGGCCACCCCACAAGGTGGGGGGTGGCCACAACAGAGAAGGGACGTGTATGGGAAGTTGTTGATTTTGTCCATTTGCAGACTGGCACCTGCAGAAGGCCCTGCTTGGATGAGCGAAGCTGTCATGGGGGAGCATGGGGGAGAGACAGACTTGCAGATATGGATGTCCAAGGCCATGAAGGGCTTTGTATGTGACGGCCAATACTTTAAATTGAGCATGGTACCAGAAGGGTAGCCAGTGGAGTGACTGCAGAATGGGAGTAATATGCACGCTCCATCGAGCTCCTGATAATAGCTCAGGCATGGCATTCTACACTGACTGGAGTTTCCAAATTGATTTTGAGGGAAGACCAAAGTACAGAGTCTTCAAGTAATCTGATCTTGATGGCACTGTGGCATGGATCCAGGTGAAGGTAAGGGGCCATTTTTCGAGCTAGGCTGAAGGGGAGAGACGCTTTTTTTTTTTTGCAGCTGCATTAACTTGCTTCTCCAGCAGTGACACTGGGTAAATTATAACCCCAAGGCTCTTAACTGAGTCCGCAAAAAGGTCAGCTGAACTCCACTGAAAGTGGGGGACATAATGTCCTTCAAGACATCTGCCTTTCAAGCCAGCATTACTTCTGTCTTTCCAGGACTTAGTTTCAATTTCTTCACTCTTTGCCATTTAACCACAGCTGCCAGGACCTCTACTGCATCACCGGATTTGGATAAGGCTATATCTCGCTGTGTATCACCTGCATGTTGATGACAGCCAGTCCCCAAACGATGAATGATGTGGCTTAAGGGCTTTACGTGGAGATGGGAGCGCATGGGAACTGCGCCCTGTAGGACCCGACAGGATAGGTCCCACACTGATGACAACTGGTCTCCAATGGGCAATTTTAATGTCCCATAAAAAGGACACATCATGTAGGGCATTCTTCAGAGACTGAAGTCATTCCTTGACATCTCTGTGTATGCCTGTCTGATAGTGTAAACTGTTGACACTGTAGGAGCTTTTGTTGGCTTCTCTTCACATACAGAAGGAACAAACTCATCTCTGCAAAATCCGCATGTGTAACAATACCTGCAGAGAGAGAGCCTGGAAGTAAAAATATTGTTATATCCCAGTTCTAAGTGATTGATATGAAAGGAAGCCCTTTTAAGCGCTTGCCTTGGACACTTCCCCATCTGCAGCAAAAGTATAAAATAATGACCCTCCCTTTTTGAGGATGCCAGCTGTTTTCAACAGAACACATAGATGGGGACTGGAGGCCGGAAAAAGCTGACCCTTCTGTAATCTCATGCAAGATGAGGAATGATATCTGCCTGTTCTCCCTTCCCATGGTAACCTTTCCCCTGCCTATACAGTGTGTATTAGGTATAGGGTGTTGAAGAAAGAAAGAGGAGGAGGCAAATATCTGTTCCGTGGGTGGAACGTCTGGTTCTCTCCAAATGATCCAGTGTTAATCCATGGAAGTGCTCTAGGGAGTCTTAAGAAATGCTTCCTATCTGGATTTCTCTTCAGATGCTGAGATTCTAAATGACTTGAGATTCTAAAGCATCAATGCATTCTGTTTTATTGGAACAAGGTTTGAGTCCAGTGGCACCTTTAAGACCAGCAAAGTTTTATTCAAAGTATGAGCTATCGTGTGCAAGCACACTTCAGTACCCGAAGAAGTCTGCTTGCACACGAAAGCTTATACTTTGAATAAAACATGGTTGGCCTTAAAGGTGCCACTGGCCTTAAACTAGGATTGCCAGGTACAATCTTCTCCCCAGTGGGGGAATTAGGGGGCGTTTCAGGAGGTAAGGGGCATTCCAGGAGGGGGAGTGGCCACCCCCACCACCCCCATCATGCCCTGCTTTTCCCCTATCATTTAAAAGGAAACTTCCCTTTAAATGGTGTGGGGGGGAGTGAGGGCCAAGCACCCTTGCCTTGCAAGAGGTGGTCTTGCCTCTTGCAAGGCAGGAGCCCATGGCCCCCGCTTGGGAAGATCGGCGTGGGTAATCCCCCGGCTGTGAGCACTTACAGGAGTCCCTTTAAATGCTTGCAGCTGGCAGACCCCACATGCTCGATCTCCAAGTGGCAATGCGCTTGGAATTCAGGCAAGCTACCAGCAGTGGCTCCTCTCCCTCCACTCTCTCAAGAGAGAAAGGAGAGGGGTGGCTGTGGGTGTTTGGGTTTGGGGGCGGGGGCGGGGGCGGGGGCGGGGCTTCCTCGCCGGCCAGCTGGCTGGTGGCGGGTTGACCCCCCCCCCCAAAGTGGGTAAACCCCGCCAGACTAGGAGGTCTGGCAGCCATAACTCAAACTTTGTTCTGCTGTTTCAGACCAACATGGCTACCCCACCTGAATCTATTTTATTATGGTTGTTGTTATCAATATTTAGCTTTGGAATTTGTCCTTTACATGCAAAGTTTGCCTAGTTTTCAGTTTACATCTTTTTCCTGTTACTGGTTACCAGTGTGCAAAAGGACATATGTACATGGATCAAAGCTTCGCTAAAAGGAATATTGATGTGATTGCACAATTGTATCCAGTTTCTCTTTTGCATAGTTTTAATCAGTACACATGGGCACTCATGCATGTTTGTAACAAGAGAAAGGTAAAAGGTGCACTAAAAATGCAGCATGCTGCACATGTAGCAGTTCCCAACTTAATTTCAGAAATGTTTCAAGTTAAACTGAAAGATCAGTGGAGCATAATGTGGGGCAGAGGCATTCAGTATAACAATAACAAAACAGAACAGGAGACATCTGCTCATCCCAAGCAGGGTACTGGATGTCTGTCCGCTCCTGCTTGCTGATCTTGCATTCAAAATCAGTGTGGCTTTTTCATTCCAATGTAGCATTTTCCACGTGTGTTACTCCATGGGAATTGCTCCAAAGCTCTTCCACAGAGAAAACAGCATAGTTCAGTGTATGGGTGAGTGTTTACTTAAGCAGAATCCAAGTGGTAAAGCTTTTTCCTGGACTATACCACTTCAGTTGTGTGCCCTGGATGATTGGTTTGCTTGTTTAAATGCTTCAACGTTTAAAAGCTGTCTCTGCACATTAAAAATAGCATTTCAAGATGATGTCTACATTGAATACTTTCATCTGGCATGCTGATTTTCTATGCACAAGGTTTTTAAAGGATGCTTAACAATTAAACCTGCAATTATTCCTCTGCTTGAGATTGGTGTGGCAACCGTTTGATTTGATTTATGAACAGTTCAAATGTGCCCCAATCCTGTCCCCCTGCCCCCGTTATTGTGAAAATGTCAAGCTGGAAACAAGTATCAGCATTTGAAACATCATATCAAACAAAATATGATGAGTGTGTAGGTATCATTTTGCTAAAAGTTTTTAAAAGGAGAAAGATCAATAAGCAGATTGTGTTTGGGGTGAGACAGGAAACAGGCTCCAAATTGTCATGACTTATTTGATTCTCCCTGGTTTTGACTCAGGTATTGATGATTAACCTATAGCAGGCACTGTCTGTCTTGCATAAATATTGAAATGAAATTATGGCTTATTATGCAGCTAAGACATCCCCCCCCAGAGTAGTTAGCTCAGACTCATTGTTTTCACCCAAACACAGAAGTGCTTGTATATCAAGCATCAAGCAACCTTTGATTTTCTTTTGTGCTGTTTAAATTCTGCACAATAGTGAAAGGCCATCTTTTGTTCAAGCACTTCTTCGAGGTTAATCTGAGCTAAGGTAATTTAAATATTGGCAGAGAGCTGAAGATCAGGTCTCCACAAAACCTCTGTGCAAACTGAAGAGATTCATTTTCTTTTTTCTTTTGCTAATAAAAACAAACAGCTGCGGTCTCCCATATGGTATTCTCTTGTAAAATATTTACATCTGAAAGGCACCCAGGCTCCTTGCTGAAGCTTAAACAGTGATGTTGGGGGGGTGGGGGCAGAGCATGCATTGTTGCTGGCTTTGACTGCAAAGGCTCTTGAGTGCACCTCTTTCTGTTTTTCCTTTCCTATTGCATTAAAGGAAGGGCCATGGGCCACATTTGGCTCCCAAGATAAGACCAAAGTCACTCTTCCAGCATTGGGCAGATTTGAAAATAATACGTAACAAAGAAGCAGAAATGAGAGCCCATATTCATTACCTTATTGCAAATCCCTTGATTTTAGGTTAATGTTTGCAGGGCTAATTCAATGCGTTGGTTGTGTTTGGAGGGAACATGTCAGCTGGGGTTAAATGCTCTGGAAGAACAGCATAAAATAACAGCCTGCTCTCCCAGCTGTGGGTTGCCATCAACCATGTTAATGACATGCTGCCTAAAAATTAAACTGGTCGATGTCCTTCTAAAAAATCTCTAGGAGGCTTTTTTTGAGCCAGACCAGCAGTCCGTCTTTCATGCTCTGTTTGGCAATAGCTCACCAGAGTCTCAGGAAACTGTCTTTCCCACCTCTAACTGAGGCTGCAGGTACTGAATCTGGAATACTGTATGTGTAAGCACTACCATTAAGTTTTGGAGGAAAGTGCCAAATAACCAGTTCAGTCAGAATAACAACTTACTTCATGACCACTATCTCAGCCAAACTTTGTTTCATTTTTGTTTATTATTATGTAGTCTGATCTTTCTGTATCGGGGTGGCGTATACGGTTCTCTTCCCCTTCCTTTTAAGAGCTCTGTGAGGAAGGAAGTTACTATCCTGAGGTCAGCCAGTGAGTTCCCATGGCAGAGCGGAGAAACAACCTCCAATTCAATAGCTACTATTCTACATTGGTATGCATATTTGTGACAAGGAGGACTAATGCAAAAGTATGAGGAAATTAGTGAAAGAAGAAAACAGTCCCATATTGTTTAAGACGAACGGCACTCTGATTCTGTTAAGGCAGCTACTTGGAAATAACTCTCATTGGATCTCAGTGGGAACTTCAGTGTAAGCTTTCTTGGATTTACGCATTATTAGGGTTGCCATCCTCCAAGTGGGGCCTGGAGATCGCCCACTTTTACAACTGATCTCCCGTAGGGGTGTGCAGGGAAATCTTTTTTTCCTGGATTCAGGTATAATAAAGCCCAGTATTCTATTGGTATCTGAAAATTTTTGGTATTCCCAAAAATTTTCAGCTCCATTATATCCTGTGGGGCCATTGTATGAATTTATTCACGGTCATTGACCAGCACATAAACTGCTATTCATTTTGTAGCATAATAAGAAAACATCACATTAAAATAGAAGCAAAATGTTTTAAGACTGATTATAAAAACCATAAAACCATAATGTTTAAAATTAATAAAACTAAATCTTAATTGTCCTCTTTTCAAGCTACTATAGATTTTCTAATTCTTTGGGCAAGCCATCCAAACCTAGCCACCCAATAAGTAACTTCTGGGGGCCACTGTAGTCAAAGGCAAAAATCTTCCAACAAGTATTCAGGGGGCTGGTGGGGAGGGGGTTTGAGGTAGAGGCACCAAATTTGTACTGTAGCTGCTGGAGCCTCTCCCGAAAAGACCCCCCAAGTTTGGAAAAGATTGGACCAGGGGGTCCAATTCTAGGGGCATCCAAAGAGGGTACTCCCAATCCTCCATTGTTTCCTATGGGGATGGGAGAAAGGCAGGCAGCAGTGTCTCCCCAAGAAAGCCAGAAAAAAACCCAAAAATGTTTGAGGGTTTTCCGGCATTCAGTATTTGGCAGCTGACTCAGCTCAGGGGATCTGATTCGGTATGCCAAATACCTAAAAAATGCCGAAAAAGTTTTTTCTGGATTTTTTTCCTGGTTTGGCTTTACCGAATGCACGCCCCTAAACTCCAGCGGACAGAGATCCACCCTCCTGGAGAAAATGGCTACTTTGAAGGGTGGACTCTATGGCATTGTATCCTGCTGAGGTCCCTCCCTCCCCTCCCCAAACCCCACCCTCTCCCAGTGTCATGGGCTGGGCTGGGCTGAGAGGCGGGAGTCAGGTCATGTCTGAGGTCATTGCCAGGAGACTCAAAGCGAGACCCGAATTGCGAGTCTGAGAATGGTCATCCAAAGCAGGGGTCAGGAAGCCAGGAATTCAAACATGAGTGGGGTTTGAGAACAGGAGCTGAAGTGGATGCGAGGTCTACACGGAGGCGACTTGTTGCTTCCATGGAGAGTCCAATCCTGAGTGAGAGCTATATAGGCCTCTGGCCATGCTTCCCTTGGTGGCAGCACCACTCCTGCTAGTATTCAGGACTTGGTGCTCTCCTTCCCTGTCAGTGTGTGTCTCGGTGTCAGGTGGCTAAGTCGTTGCGGAGCTGCTCCCTCAGCCAAACCACCTGTGGAGGTGAGTCAGGAGGGCTTCCCGGTTGCACCTGTACCTCATTGGCTGCTGCAGGATCAGGTGCAGGAGTTACAGGTTTGGGCGCTGGTGGCGGCACACTGTCTACTCCCAAGTAGTCAGCTGGGCCATCCTCTGGCTTTGCTGCCAATTCAGGTGGGGGCCCGGTGTGGTCGTCGTTGCTCATGACACCCAGATCCACCCCCAAAGTCTCCAGGTGCTTTCCAACCCAGAGCTGGCAACCCTAGGCATTAGTCAGACAAGGATGTTTACAAGTAGCCCTAATAGGTGGGTAATACAGCCTGGGTTTATGTTTTGTGTAGCTGCATAATCGATTCATTATTCTTGACCTTCAGAAGTACTGGGTGGACTGAGATCTCACTAGATATACATTTCTGCTGCCTTAGTGTATGCCTTTTTTAAAAAGCCTCCTGCAAGGATTAATATTAACTTTCCAGTTGGAGTTTGTACTGTTTGCTTTCACAGTGAAAGCAGAACTAACAATCCTAGTAATGTTATTAATTTTTTTGTCATGTCACAACATTTTGCTGCCTGTAATTATATTTAAGCATCCCAAACCAAATGGCAACACTGGAGATCAGCTAGAGTACTTGGTTAGGGTCAGTTAATAGTTACTAATGGGAATGTAGCTTTTATGGATGACTCCAGGGAGAAAATGGGAAAATTAATCACAGCTCTTTTGAAAGCTGGGAGGGACTGAAGGCCTTTGAGGTCTTGAACCTTGGCCTGTTCATTGTGGGCTTTTGTGTGTACATTGAAACAATCGTCTGCAGGCATTGTTCTGTGAAGCATGAGGCTTGCTCACTGTCATAACCAGTGTTGCCATTTGCCCATTGAATACAGGGATGGAATAGGCCCCGCTGCAACAGCTTCACTTATCTGAACCGGGTCTTTTGAAGTGGGGTAAGATGAGCAACTGCTGTATATAAGCTTCTTCTGTGGTGGGCCTCACCTGGTGGAATAACCTGCCCTATAAGATCAGGTAGGCTCCCACACTAGTATCTGAAGAATGTGTAGAAGGGAGCTACAATAGAAGGGACTTCTTGAATGCAGTACTGTTGTACTTCATCATGCTGGCTGAAAGCTTGTAAATGACTTTTATTGTTGGTTTTTATTTTTGTAATCCATCTTGAGTGTTTGTGAGAAAGGTAGACTACAGATGAAGCAAAAATAATACAACAAGGGTGCTCAGCACATGTTCACAGTGTTGTGAGCTTTTTTCATGTACCAATCAAACACTGTTGTGTCCTCTTACTTCTTCTTGCTGCCTGAATGGAATGATTCCTGCCACCTCTCCCTGTTGGGGAATGAACAATGCAGTCCCAAACAGAGTCATGTCTTTCAAAGCACATTGACTTCAGTGGACTTGTAAGGTTGTGACTGCTCATGTTTGCAGTGGAAGTGCTCTTAGCTGCTTGCCACAGATGGCAGGAGATTGTGCTGCTCATGGCTGCTTTTTGGCATCACAATAAAGCTGTGGCATGATTTAAACCTCAGTTAGTTGTGATGTCTGAATTCAGACAGTCGAACAGACTGGGATTTACTGCTTGGCACAAAGCTAGGATTCCGGGCTTAGTTTTGTAGGTGGTTTGTGCTAACTTGGCTTGTTGCAATGTCTGAATTCACAAACTACACTTTGTTTGGTATCTCCACCCCTGGCAGCTGCCAAGGTTGCCAGATCCCCTGATCGCACCAGTGGGGTGGGGTGGGTAGCATTCCAGGACATCTCTGGCATAGTGATGTCACCCAGAAGTGACATCATCATGTTGGGGGCATCGTGTGACAATGCTCTGGTTTTGGGGCAAAACTCTCTGGTAAAACTGGCTTCAAACCATAGAGTGTTGCCCTCGAACCAGAGTGCCACCTTGTGATGTCCCTGATGTGATGACATCACTTCTGGGTGACATCATTACATTGGGGACGTTGCACAGCGATGTCGCTGTTTGGGGGCGGGGTTTCCCCCACTGGCCAGGTGGCCGGCGGTGGGCAGAAGCCCCGAAAACTTGTGGAACCCCCACTGGGACCTGGGGACTGGCAACCCTACATCTGCCTAGCCACAGAGGCAAGGGAGAGGCAAAAAGCAGGCAGAACAGGGTTGCTCATAACTGGTAACTAACTGAACACAGTGTCCATATCTGGTATTGGCTGTGACAGGCTTTCTTTCTCTACCCAATAGCCTGCCTTGTACTGAATCAGACCCTTGGTCCATCAAGCTGTCTACTCAGACTTGCAAGAGCTCTCCAAGGTCTCAGCTGGAGGCCTTTCTCATCACCTACTTCCTGATCCTGGTGATTAAACCTGGGACCTTTGGCAGGCTAAGCAAATACTCTGCCGCTGAACCGCAGCCCCTCATCACCTCTTACTGGAGAAGGAAGTATGGCGTAGCCAAATACCTGGCAGAAGAGTGGCTGTTAGCCCTGACGCCATTATGGGGCTTTGCTATGGACTGTTTGCTGTTGCCACATGGTCTGTCTAGACTGTAAAATGGATGCCAAGTTGGAAGCCCATAGAGAAAGGAAAAAGCTGTCTTTTTACTCTGAGGGACTCCATTACATACCTGCTGCATGTCACCTACACAGATTAAGGGCCATACAGCAGACAAAGGACTTTCCCTCTGCCAGTCGTTTGCATGAAGGGATTACCCAGTCAAGCATTCAAATTGTTAACGACCCTTCCTGATGCTAATTAGGAACAATCAGGGAAGTCTCCCACCTTTTGTTTACCTGGCCAGCAAGTCCCTATAATCCATTCAACTAGACCCTGCCTCTCTGGAAGCCCATTGGTCAAACCTAAGGTCTGCCTCTACTGACATCACACACCCCTGGGACTCATCATTGGTCCAGGAAATCTTTTGTTCTCACCTGAGACCAGCCCCCAGGGTCACCCATTGGGCTGCATTGTCTTACAGTGGGTATATCCCAGCATACACATGGCCTCAGACCGTGTGTGTCTCTGCCATGAGCCAAAATGGCAGCCCACCCCTGAACCCTCTGGGTTTAGGCCACAATCCTTCTTCATGGACTTCTGCACATCTGACAGGTAGTATCACCTCTCCATAAGCCATCAATCCCCTCTGCTTTCTTAGTTCTATTTTCTCTGTGTGAATGCTTGAATACTGTTTGTGTGTTTGTGAATGAATAAATAAGGATTATATTCAGTAAAATAATATTTTATTAATTATACCTGGTCTCTGTGTCTTTTACTGGGAACCATTACAAAGCAGCAGCATTCTCTGTATATACAGGCGAGAATCCAATAATAATAATAATAATAAACCAATTGCTATATTTAAAATAGAGCAATTTGGCTAACAGAAATGGAGGCACCACTGGGATTCGCCCTGACCATCTGAACGTGCATGCTAGTCGACACGTGTCCTTCAGATGGCCAGACGTGGAGAAGAAGCTGTTTGTGTGGTTTCAGTAAAGACCTGTGTGAAAGGTTGCTGTCTGTGTGATTGGCTAGAGAGCATTTTCTGTTGTGGGAGGCTGTTTTTCCCCTTTGTCTCCTTCAGCAACTCCTGGTCTATTTTGTGGGGTGGGAACCAAGACCGATAGTGTAGGGTGTTAGGAATTGCACCACACTACACCACACCACAGTGCGCAGGCAGCCATAACTGTAAACTAAGAGGAGCCGCAGCAAGGTTCCAACCGTCCTCCAGAGTCTCTGGAAGCCCACTTCCCTGTCCCTTTCAGCTTTGACTAGCTAGCAGAGCGTAGAATTAAAGTGAGTTGAGAGGTCCGCTCGCTGGAGTATATTATTCCGAGGACCCTAGGTTGTAGGTTGCCCTGAAACCTTCCCGGGTTAAGTTGGTTTTCCTGGTCACGGGTGGAATGCCTTAAAACCTTCTAGATAGTGGATGGGAATATCCTGAAATTCTCCCGGGTTAAGTTGGTTTTCCTGGTCACGGGTGGAATGCCTTAAAACCTTCTATATAGTGGATGGGAATATCCTGAAATTCTCCCGGGTTAAGTTGGTTTTCCTGGTCACGGGTGGAATGCCTTAAAACCTTCTATATAGTGGATGGGAATATCCTGAAATGCTCCCGGGTTAAGTTGGTTTTCCTGGTCACGGGTGGAACGCCTTAAAACCTTCTATAATCCAAGTCTTAGAACACTTGGGAACCATAAGCCAGAGAACCTGCCAGTGAGCCGTAGAATCCTTACTGGTTAGAAACATCCAAGTTTTAGAACACTTGGAAACCAGAAGCTGAATGTGTGTTTGTGTGTGGGTAGCTGCACACCAGCATCCCACATGGACTTTGAGACCCCAGGAATCAGGGTCTTTTTCCCTTTGGTGGCCATTGGCCTTTTTGGTTTGTAAAGTAAGTTTGTTCCTCAGATCCGAGAATCTGAAGTTAAGCAAAAATGCTAAGTTCAAAACAAGAGGAAGTCTGACCTTGGAAAGGGTGATAGAATTGTAACAGAATATACAAAATGCCAGGCAGTCTTTTTAGAAATCACACTGCCTTGCTCCTTAGCCTCTTAAGTAAAACCCAGCAGGCAGAAGTAAGTCACCAGTCTTGCCATGCTGAGATTAAATTCCCCTGAAACAGCAGCTTGAGACCCTGGTTGCATTTGCACCCCATGTGATGCTGCTAGAATGAAACTTCTGGGTATGACCAGGCCAACTCTCAGTATAGAAACAGAAGCAGTCATTAAGTACAGCCACTTAATGGCTGGAGCAAAATAAATAAGACAGTGAATGCCTAAAGTAAAACCTCCCCCCATTCCAACTCCAAACTGGGCAAGGAATGGAGTGCACACAGGACTTCCCTGTGGAAAGAACTGAGAAAGAAAGAAAAAACCTCACCCCTTAGCTTATTGCCCAGAGAATAGCATCTCCCTTTGGTAGTGCCAGCCTCCAGGCAAGACCTGGAGCTCTCCCGGAGTTATAGCAAATCTCCAGGCTGCAGAGTCCAGTTCCTCTGCAGAAAATGAGTGTTTGGAGGGCGAGGGAAGACTATAGCTTTTGCCCCACTGGAGTCTTCATCTTTCTTCCGACCCAAGCCTAGATCTCCAGGAATCTCCTGCCTGGACCTGGCAGCCTTGCTCAGCGCTTAGCAAGACCAACAGGTCCAAAAATCTAACTTTTATGTAAGTAAGGAACCTTAGCTGCAGAACTCAGGCCCCAGAAAGAACCTGAATTCAGTGGACAGTGCAGCTATGTCACCAAAATTCCCAAAACATGCTTAAATGCTTGAGAGATGAAGTCCAATACAGATGTAGCATCAGAAATAGTCTTTCTATAATTACTGGCATAATTGAGAGAAATTGAGAAAATTCTGTACCTCTGGTTTTACCTTTTAAAAGATAGAATTCTAGAAATCCCATTCTCTTCCCAAATGCTTTTGGGAGAGAATTGGATCCATTTCAGTCATGTTTAAAACAGCCAAAAGAGTGGAAATTTAACACTTGCCTAATCAGGAAACTTTAGCAGCCCCCCCTTCTTCACTGTGATCAGCACAGGAAGACAAAAGAGAGCCAGATGCCCCTCGAGGGGAGCCCAACTTTGTCTCCGTGACTGTCAGCGTAGGAATACAGCTTCAAGAGAGAGAGAGAGAGCATTTACTGATCAAGATTTGTCCTTCTAACTAATTACTACTAAAGGTATTAATATGTAGGGAATGTACTAATGATTAATGTGTACTAATTTTCTTTTGACTTTTCTGTCTCAAATTGAAGAGGAAAATGTAAGACTCTCACTCTCCATTTAAAATTCAAATGAACCCGCTGACTTGCCACCTTCCAGGGGAAAACCCAAAGGAGGACAAGATAAGAAGGCTCCTAGCTAGATTAATGGCCCTTCTGGAGGGTAACAATTGCACCTCCTTCTTTTGTTAAGAGAAATCTCCCTCTGTAAAGGAACTGGAGGGAGCACAGAAAGAAAAAAATGTTTTCTCCATTTTGTGTTATAATAACAAGCCTTTAAAGGCTGCCTCTTTTATATGTTTTGGAAGAATGCCACGTTATTTGGAAATCTGTTGTTTAAACAGAAGTAATTGAGGGGCAAACATAGTTTTAAGTGGAACATTTTTAAACTTTTGAGCCCCAGCAATGCATTAGTTCCCCATGTCTGCAAGAAGCAGCAAAATCTTCATTTTGGGCACAAAAGTAGAGCCTCCAGCTTCCAGTGCAGCGAAAACTGAAGTAGTGCTGCTTGGCAGAACCCAGGCAGACTCTCTCCTTTCAGCTGCCCTTGAGGAAAAAGAAAAAAATTGAGCCCAACTTCAGCTTTACCTGACAAAAGAAGTTAACCCCTTGTGTAAATTTTGCATAACCAAAGAGCTAGGGGCACAAGATAGGAAGGCTCCTGGTAATTAATGGTTTTCTCCTTTGGTTTTTAAAGCATAGATGGGGAATTTTTGGTTTTCGGAATCTCAGAAGCAATTCTGCTAACATCTTTTACTTTCTTTTGTGAATTCACAGAGAAAGGTTTCTCTGGGAATTCAAGGGGGAAGAGATACTGTGGAAATATATATTTTTAAGGCTTTCCTTTATTGTGATTTTTTGTTTGTTTTCATTTACTTTGAGTTTTCCTGTCCTTTGTTAAGATTTTATCTGTAAAAGATCTAAACCTTTTTTTATTACAGCATCTCGATTTGCTTTGTCTTATCTTCCCATTCTTATAGAAGGGAATCTCTTTTTAAAATTTCTTGGTAAATTTGTGTGATCTAGAACTATTTCATCTCTTTAAGGTTTTATAAATACTCTTTTGGTTTTGGAATTAGCTGTTCTCTTAAAGCCCCACCTTTAGGGCTAACGTTTCTTTAGTTTTGATATCAGTTTATATATAGCTACCATAGAATATTTTAAAGGGTTTAAGTCTGGCAGCACATCCCTTCTGATTTTGTTCTAGTAATCTATATGCCCAGGCCCCCTTCAGCCCAGTTTCTACTAGCAAGGAAAGAAACTCTGTACATGCTCAGAAGAACTATTTGCTGGCACAAAGCCTGTGCCAGAGACAACTTTTTTTTCTTTCTTTCCTCTTCTCTTGTGGTGTGATCTTTGGCCGACTTCTTAAATCATGCAGAATTATCAAGGGCTACTGCCTCTTCTCTTCTCTTGGATTTTCAATCCTGTCTGTAATTTAGCTACTTGATTCTTTCATCTTTATTTTGTTTAAGGGCTTCCTCTTTGAGGTACACAATCAGTACCTGATGCTCTAAGTTTATTCTCCTATTTAAGTTTTATCCCTGCATGGCTAGAGCATCTTTCTGTCCATGCAAACCTGTTAATCTGTCTCTCAAGTTCTTTCATATCTGCAGGAACTGAAAATCTGAACCTGCAATTGAAGTCTTATGCCTGATAGTAAAGGCACACCTTATAAGTTATTTTAGGAATTGTTTGTTTTATATGTGTGTTAATAATTATTGATTTCCAGCTTTTTGTTAGCTTTGTTTTTGGGGTATGACCCACCCCCATAAGCCGGCAGTTTTCCCTGGGGGCCCCCAACTTTTTCTACAACAGCCATGGCAATCTAACTTCCTTTTTTTTTGAAACGTTCTTTTGTTTGGCCATTTTTTTAATAACTTCTTGGCGCCTCCAAACTGTGCACATCTTCACCTGGAACTCGGCTCTGGTCACCATAATAAAAACTGAACGTTCAGCTATTTCCAATTGTACTCTTGCTATGCATATGCATCAAAGACTTTCCAAGATTCCTGTTCAGCCTACAAGACCTCGTGGTCTTGCCAAAGCCATTGCTCCCTATTTGCTACGCACCCAAGTCGCCTCCTAATTTGCCTTTGCTCCAGTTTCAGCAAAGGACCTGCCAATTTACCAGCTGCCTTCTCTGGTCCTCCAGCCACTGCTGACCTGCAAATTGCTTGCAAACCATCTCATGGACATTGGATGCCACCTCAAGGGCAGGCAACTCTTACAACCAGCTGCAAATACCTCAAGGCACCCACCCAGTTATTACTTTGGGACCCAAGAATTGCTTTTTGGTCCCTGAAAGCATGACACTAAGGCTCAGATTGCCTGTGCCTTCTGTCAACTTGGGTACCTAGGGGGGGTGGTTTCAAAAATGTATCAATGTTCCTTACCCACATTTATCTGTAATGTTCAACTGAAGCTCAAATTGATTTGTATCACTGACTGTATTTATTCATTGGTCCATGTCATTTTCATGTTGTTGCTCACATGTTCTAAATGTTTTGTAATCATGCTTTTACACACATTCATTCTCAATTCTTCCAGCATAGCATATGCATTGCTTTTAGTTATCTTTCTGCTTTTAAGTTTGCTTAACCCACCAATTTTTGCTTTCTGTATTTGTCTAATTGTTTAGGAATTTTGATAACCTTTGAGTTAGATATGTTTTTAGCTTATAAGTTTTTAGAATTATTAGGATGTCTTGCATTTCCTTTTGTTGCTTTATAATAATTAGAAGCCTTCATTAGATTTGCTATAGGTAGCATTATGTACAGTAGTCATGTCTCTCTGGAAGATGTGCAGAAGGTCCCTGCAAACACATACACAGAGGCACTCACCCTTCCTTATTTTAAAACATTTTTTTTTTATTTTTCCTTTTGGTTCCCAGAAAGATATATTTTTATAGCCGGTATGCCTGACTCCCTCACCGAGCCTTCCCCTGTAAATTCTCTCTCTAACCTTGTTCGGCTGTCCTTTCTTTTCTGGTCATATGGAACTCCAACGGCAGCAAAACATCATTTGAAGTGAAGCCATCTTGGCTCACGCTTAAAGACGGCTTCAAGGGGGGAATTGTTACCAGAGGCACTGCCTTTTATTCTTGGGTAGCCCCAAAACAGGGGTGCCCTACTTTCTAACCTGAACCAAAGTCCCCAAAAGCCAGGCACTCTCAGCTTGACCACAGAGTTGGGCTGCAAGTGGTCTGCAAAAGGGATTTCATATTCAGGTTTCATAAGGTGACCTCAGAGCAAGTCTTCCCCCTCCACCCAGCAGAGATTATGCTCATGGAATAACAATGAGTTCCAGAGGTAAGTCTTTAGAAACCACCTGGCACTCTTCAGCACCTTACCCAGCCTTTTGTGTTTCTTTGTCTTTCTTGCCTCTGTCCCTCAAGATACCGGGAAGTCTCCATCGAAGTGTGTATGTGCAGACGATGTCATCTGACGCTGCCATGTCTGCAAGGGGGGATATGTTAGCCCTGACGCCATTATGGGGCTTTGCTATGGACTGTTTGCTGTTGCCACATGGTCTGTCTAGACTGTAAAATGGATGCCAAGTTGGAAGCCCATAGAGAAAGGAAAAAGCTGTCTTTTTACTCTGAGGGACTCCATTACATACCTGCTGCATGTCACCTACACAGATTAAGGGCCATACAGCAGACAAAGGACTTTCCCTCTGCCAGTCGTTTGCATGAAGGGATTACCCAGTCAAGCATTCAAATTGTTAACGACCCTTCCTGATGCTAATTAGGAACAATCAGGGAAGTCTCCCACCTTTTGTTTACCTGGCCAGCAAGTCCCTATAATCCATTCAACTAGACCCTGCCTCTCTGGAAGCCCATTGGTCAAACCTAAGGTCTGCCTCTACTGACATCACACACCCCTGGGACTCATCATTGGTCCAGGAAATCTTTTGTTCTCACCTGAGACCAGCCCCCAGGGTCACCCATTGGGCTGCATTGTCTTACAGTGGGTATATCCCAGCATACACATGGCCTCAGACCGTGTGTGTCTCTGCCATGAGCCAAAATGGCAGCCCACCCCTGAACCCTCTGGGTTTAGGCCACAATCCTTCTTCATGGACTTCTGCACATCTGACAGGTAGTATCACCTCTCCATAAGCCATCAATCCCCTCTGCTTTCTTAGTTCTATTTTCTCTGTGTGAATGCTTGAATACTGTTTGTGTGTTTGTGAATGAATAAATAAGGATTATATTCAGTAAAATAATATTTTATTAATTATACCTGGTCTCTGTGTCTTTTACTGGGAACCATTACAAAGCAGCAGCATTCTCTGTATATACAGGCGAGAATCCAATAATAATAATAATAATAAACCAATTGCTATATTTAAAATAGAGCAATTTGGCTAACATGGCACAACCTCCTTCAGTCTCAAGCAGTCAGCTGTAGGGTGCTTCATTGTTCTACAAGAGTGTTAGAAAAAAGCAGAGGCCACCATTTCTGGGTTGGCCAGCTGGTGAGGAGAAAAACAAGATGCCATCAATGTATGTGTAACACAGGATGTGCAGTGCTTTGAATGCTCTTTGAGCCTTTGTTTTTCATCTGTAAAGTAATTTTAATTTAGGATTTCCTGATCCAACCTGCGTTTAGGACAGCAACCCTGATCTGGAAGCTGCTGAATCGTACAACTGAGTTTATTAAGAGTATTACAAAACACCGGGTTTCATATTGTTATGTATGAATGATGATAATATTGCTCAGGTCCACTTTGCAAATCTAGGTAAAGTTCATAGGATAGATACTTTTATGTGAATGCCTTGAATCAGAAACTGTCATACATTTTGGCCAACAAATTTTAATTACAAATTACTTCCTTATCTACTATAGAAAATTTTAAGAACCTGGAGAGAGGGCAGCAGCTCAACCGTAATCTGCGACAAGAGCCGGGTGTTTTAGGGTTGCGTGTGCAGAAAATAACACTGCCACACCAATGCCGTACCCCATAGCATTTCTCTTATGATGGGATTTCTTGTGACTGCCTGACATTGGCTGTTGCTGCTGAGGGCAGAGAAACTGACTATTTCATGATGTCTTGCCCAAGTGGATATTTTTATATGCTGTGAGGAAGGCATAAAAAGACCTCAGTAAGGGGGCATAATATAATATTTTGTGGCATTTCCCCTGTTGTACGCAATGTCCTGGTCGGAATGTTTATACAAAAGGGCACCATCAGTTAGATAGACCTGGACATATTTTAGTAGCGCTTGGAGGAGACCTGGCAACTTTTGAAGCTTAGCATGTGCTGAGAACTTGGCTTAATAAGGACACAGGAAATGCATTAGATATACAGAAATCTAAGTCACTGTTTTATATAGTACTTTATATTATCAACAACAAATCCCTAAAGAATTGGTTTTAGAATAATTTGCAGTTGTTTTTCTTTTGCTTGGCCAGCACATTTTCAACATTATTTGGTGCCTGGATACTTTCCCATCTACAATAAAAAAGTTTTTTTTCCCTTTTCAGTTATGTATCATCGAGATCTTGAAGCACATGTTGCTGTTTAAGTGGGAACGATTACGCAGTCTTGGTGGGAGGCTGTAATGCTCTTTTTTTTTCTTCAAAGGAGGAGCCAAAAGATGGTCATAGGGAATGTTTGGGCTTTGTTAAAATTTTATATTTAAAATAATAAAAATTTTACGGTCTTTTGGGGAAAGAACCATAAGATATAAAAATACAGGCTGTATTCAATAAAAAAGGTAAAGGGTAACATTTATAAAACCAGATGATGCTCCCAATGACCTAAGTGGGCTTCAGTTCTTCAGATGCAGAAACTGAAGGTACAGCGTTCGATGGGTTCTTAGCATCCTGATGGCACCTTTTGACCAGCATAACAATAATAGTGCGGTAGAGTAAGATGTGCTTGACTCTTCTTCAGGATGTCTATTTTTAGGACCTTTAATTGATATGATTAAAAAAAAATAAGGAAATGCTGCCTGCAACCCTATACCTACTTACCCGGTAGTAAGCCCTACTGAAATCTGTGAGGTTACTTCTGAATAAACATGGATGCTAACCGCCTCGCTAGATGTAGTCCTATGTCCGTCTGGTACAAATTCTGATGGTGTCAGCCAGATGTTTGTGGAATTTCATGATCGGAGCATGAAGGTGATGTCCTTCCTGGCCTGTGGTACACAAAGGAACAATGCCTTTACAGGGAAGTACTGTTTTACTACCTTGGCTAATGGTCATTACCAAGCTGGGGGGGGGGTGATTTGGAAATTCTTCCCCAGCCCTCAAAATGCCCCCTGTCAATATTTGCACATTTTGTGCTCCAGGAACTTTTAGTAGTCAGGCTGGTATTGCTCCCACCCCAGTTGGTTTACAAAATCATGTTTTGCTCCATACCAGGGGAAATCCCCTGAGTATGTTTTTTTAAACTACTTTGGGATAGTTCTTCTACTTGGGGATAGTTTGTGGTAGTTCTTCTGTGCTGCTTTTATTACTATAAAGAGGGTTAGCCACTGTGCTAATGGAATAGTGATACCCTGGGGAATTGAAAGGATGGAGGAGTTAAAATCCCTGCTGTAAGCACTTAGGACTTGAGCAGGCGGAATCCCCCCTGCTATTTTTCCCTAATTGACTCCCAGCTGCACTTAACATTCTTTCCTTCCTGGAGCCTATTTAGTCTTCAAAGGATGTCTGCTTAGCCTCGACCAAAGCCAGGGCCTTTTCCACCCTGGCCCCTGCTCAGTGGAACATGCTCCCACTTGACATCAGAGCCCTGCAGGACCTATTACAGTTCAGCAGGGGCAGCAGACACACCCAATCATCTGGCCTCCCTTGCTGAAACTGCCCTATTACATCTGCCCTTGTAAGCGAGATGGTATGGTTGCTTCTGCTGGTACTCTTGCTGTCATCTATTCAGCACTGCTGGAACCTTATAGTTTAATATATAACCTACAATCTTTTAACTATGGATTTAATGATTTGTAAACTATTTATTGTTACCTGCCTTGAGCCTTCCTGCAGGAAGGGCAGGATATAAACCGAACAAATAAATACGACATATAATTCCATGGGGTTCCACTGCATGCCTCTTTTATCCTGTAATCTGCATTGTTTTATTGTCTTCTAAGTTTGCAACCCTAGTTCTCCTACATTATTCCTTGGATGACTTCTGTCATACGACACCATTTTTAAACAAAACTCTGTAATCTGCCTTGACTGTCAGCGAGAAACGTGAGCTATAGATAAAGCAAATAAATAAATACAATAATATAGTAGCGGGAAAATCCATTTTGGATAGTGGTTGTCTCCACAATTTGCTGGGATTGGATTGCAAGTGAAAGTATGGAAAAGGTCTTCACTCATTAATCACGCCCCCACTTCAGTAGATCCTTTTTGATTTTTTGTGGAGGGAGGTATCTTTATTTACTAGTTTATGACGTTTATACAGGTCTTGATTACCCCTTCTGAATTTCTTTAAGCAGCTGCTGAGGAAGTATCCAGAGCACTTTGTGGCTAAAGATACTGTTTCTGCACTTGCAAATTAAGTCTGAATGGTTAACTCTCTTATTGCAGTGTCTTTGGTCCCTTTAACTTGCGTGCTGCTTTAGCAACAGCTGTTGGCAAGTCCAAGTTGTCTAGGCAGAAGACAACATAAAAGATCGGCTACATCAGGGTTATGACCCCGTGTTAATAGTGTTAATAGTGGCACTTTTATTGTATGGTTATCCTATGACTTCCTTTTGCTTTACTCTTAGTTCGGCTTCTATAATAATCTTGTCAAAGAATTTTCTTGCATAAAGAGAGGCTGTGAATTTCTGACATCTTTGTTTGAAGAGGCAGTCAACCTTTCATTTGCTGTCTTCACAGTTCATATGCCAGGTTACTTTTGACACTGATGGGGGAGGGGAAGCATTAGTTTCTGAATATCCACCTCATGTTCAAGTTCAATTCAAACTTTTCCACATTTTATAAAACAGAGTTACTATCAGGGCTATTTTTGGGCAGGAACACACAGGAATGGAGTTCCGGCTGGCTCCCAAGTTAGGCACACCCACTCATTAGCATAATAGGCCACACCCAACAGCAGAAACTCATTAGGACTGGCCACATTAGGGGTATGTGGCCTAACATGCAAGGGAGTTCCTGCTCCAAAAAAAGCCCTGGGTTTTGACAACAAACAAGGTAAACAGAATAAGAAGCAAAAGGTGGTTGTGGCTAGAGGACCACACTTCTTGTAACATGAGGGTGTGGCCTAATGTGCTAATGAGCTGTGCTGTCAGGGGTGTGGCCTAACATGCTAATGAGTTTCTGCTGTTGGGTGTGGCCTATTATGCTAATGAGTTCCTGCTGGGCTTTTTCTACAAAAAAGCCCTGGTTATTATATACTTATGATTCCTTTTTAAATACTAAATCCCACAACATTTTTGTTGCCACATATATATTCACAGATGCCAGCTACACTCTTCAGGCCAGTGCTTTTTTAAAAAAGGTTCTGGTACTCATATATAAGGCTGCACTGATTTCCACCAAATCCCACCTCAGAACTTGGGGGAGCCTGTCCCCCAAAGGTGCTGGTACTCAGTATCGGTGAGTACCACCACAAAAAGCTTGCTTCAGACATCCTTCTCCTTATGGAATCCTTCCTTAGAATTGGCCCTGAGTTAACTATTACATTACAGGTTTTCTCTGTGGTAAGCCCAGTCCAATGGAATGGCTTGCCAGAATGGATGCAGAGGCTGATTTCACTCATGGCTTTCAGGAAGGCATCTGACAAAGTTTTATTTCAGAGGATATTTGATGGAGAGTAAACTTTTGGACTGATCTGGATGTGTTTTTTTTTTTAATCCATGCATGTTCACCTGTGTGTTGTTTTCATCTTGGTAATGGATTATTGTGATATTTTTGTGTCCATACAACATGCTGTTACTTTGTTAGCCTCCTTGAGTATAAAGGGTTACTATGAGATAAGAATGTTTTAAATAAATAAAGTAGTCTTGGGCTGCGATCACACGACAATTAGCTGCGCCATAGGCGCGAATGCTGAGCAGATTTAACAGGCACGATCAGACGTGAACATCTGGCCAGCGCCCTGCACCCATCGGCAACCTGTTTTGCTCCGCCACAAAAGCAAAAAAGTCCACTATCAAACGGGTTGCTACGGGCCATGGACAGACTTTCCCCTGTGTGAGCACGCCAGTGTGCTCTCATGGCATCGGGATGGTCTGATCAGGCCATCCCATCTCTGTGCCGTATCCCCGCCTTCCCAGTATGCGCATCATCGCATACTGCCATAGGAGATGCAATTCATCGATCCCCTGTTTAAGCGCATTGGAAACACGCGGCAACCCCCCCCCGATTCACCTGCTGTTTGTGTCTGATCACGCAGTGGCGGGCTGCCCCACAGCTGCCAGGGACTGTGTGATCGTGCAACTGCGGGTCAAGTTGCTACGGAGCAAATAGCCTCGTTTCCCTCCCTGTCTTATCTCACACGTGTGACCACAGCCTTGTTTCGCTAACAGTTCTGTTTGGATGAGCCTCATGTCAGAAATTAGTTTTCATGAACAACACCTTGATAAAGATGTGGGAGATGTCAGACTCTTCACACCCCCACCGCTGGGGACTGCTGTGAAGCCCCAGTGCTACAAATGCCATTTGTCCACACCTCAGACCTGAACCTACTTGCTGCCAGAAAGAAGATTTGATTATGTATGAACTGAATGGAAACATAGACCTAGTTCTCACTGACATCGCTGAGGGATTTTTTTTCTCTGTTTTCGGAGGAGCATTCCAACACATAACTTCTTTCTTGCTGCTTGAGTTGGTATACTCAAATGCTGGTTTACTACGTCACTCAGGACTAGGTCTTAGCAATAACTGCATGACATATAGCTAGTGTATGGTGAAACATGGTCTGGATGCTACCACATCACAAGACCTCTATTCTTCCTATATTCTTCACCTTATACCCCTCTTGGCTGGTAAGTGGAGTGAAAGCGGTCAATAGGCCTTGGTGATCATAAGCTATCCTTGCCTGAATATATATTTAAATGTGATCAATGTTTTTATATCAATTTAGCAAATGGATGTCTGTCATCCATCTATTGCAGAAAATTAAACCGATGGGCTGGGATGCTTTGAAAGATCGATTAGGAGCCAGCATGGTGTAGTGGTTAAGATTAGTGAACTCAAATCTGGAGAACTGGGAGAATTCCCCACTCCTTCACATGGAGCCTGCTGGGTGATCTTGGGCCAGTCACAGGTTTCTCAGAGCTCTCTCAGCCCCACCTACCTTACAAGGTGACTGTTGTGGGGAGAGGAAGGGAAAGGCGATTGTAAGCCACTTTGAGACTCCTTAGGGCACTATGAAAACCTACTCTTCTTCTTACTTGTAATGGTCATACACAAATTCATTATGGGATAGCTCCGTGACACAGATGATGAGCATTAGTTTTGCATTCAGAAGGTCCTCAGTTCAATGCCTGACATCTCCATTTAAAAGGATCTGGTAGCAGATGATATGATAGACCTCTACCAGAGACTCTGGAGATCCAGTGCCAGTCCAGCTGAACAGTAATGACTCTGATAGAGCAGTGGTTTTGATTTAGTGTAAGGTAACTTCATGTAGGCAAACTGGATGAAATTAATATGTGGTCTCACTTACACTATAAAAATGGTTGTGTGAAGTAGTCCTAATGGACCCAAACTCAGTAGAGGAAAAAAAACAAGGTTCCTTGTATGGCAGCAATATATTATAGTCCCCAGTTTTCCATAACTTAAATGACAACTGGGAGTCACTATGCTTGTGCCTGGTTATTCTAAATTGCTAACTATTTTTGAGGTTTGGGACTTTATTTCCCCATAGGGAATGCAGACTAATAACAAAGAGAGAGAAAACGTGAAGTGTGAAACTAGAATATTTTGCGGTACCTGAAACATGGAACAGCAGCTTTTCTGCCAGACTAGACCAGACCAAGAATGGTGAACATGACCATTCCTACATATTTGGGATGTCAGCCACATGCTAACATTCCAAACAGTCAAGCATTTCTTTTTTATTATTTAGGAAATCTGTTTTAAATTTAGTTGTAAGAAAGAAAAACGATTAAATGTGGCTCTCTACCAAGTATGGGAGATTATATGCAATGGATGTATTTGAGCTGCATGTAATAGTGGCTCCTCTTTCATAAAAGAGCATTTAGAACATTTATATGGGTTGGGCAGTTAATCACCTAGTTGCCTCAGGTTGGTGAAGATTTATTAAATACGTTGATTAAAGACACATCTTCACAGTCTGAAACACAGGTAGGGCAGATGGTTGATTGTCTTTTGAGGGGCATGAAGAAAAGTAAGCGTTGAGGCAGCTAAATTTAATACGCTAGGCAAGGAAGTATGGGCAATCTGGGGGCATCTTTGTGGTACTCAGACCAGGGAGCCAGGGCAGAGTTTTATGCTCTATGAGTCCCACTGGTCTCACGTGCCAACTGATGATCACTGAATATCCAACTGCAGTTTTACTTCTGAGTTGTCAGTTTGCACAGTCATCGCAGTCCTCTTTTGGGGGGTCACCACATTGACGCACCTGATTAATGTTTTCACAAGGTTGTCCATGAGCGCTGTCAAGGCACTGGAATGCTGTACATGCAGACTGGCCCAATGTTATAAATGGTTGTGCTATAAGTTGAACTTTCAGCCATTGATCAGAATAATGGTCTTTAAATTTTGGTTTGAAAAACGAATGTATGTGGATTTTGGCTTGAACAAGTTGGCAGTATTGTAATAAATTTTACAGAGCCTGTGTCTAGGTTCTGTTATGTCTCTATAGTAGCTGATTGCTTTCTGTTCTTCTCAGTTACAGTGAGTGGTGGTTTTCCAGAGTAAGGATCTTTGCTGCTCTTACTCAATAAGTAGGTCAAATTCAGAAACAGAACTAGAAAAGATCTGTAAATTAAGCCCATATAGATACTCATCTCTGTTTTCAGGTGTGGGTCTAAGTTTGTATGATGCTGAATGTGTGAAATGTGTTTTGTCTTGACAGCAATTAGGTCAGTAGGGCAGGATTACAGTTTGACTTCAGCCCACAAACCTCTTACTGTGGCATAATTCTATGGTTGCCACCTGGTCTGTTCTAAATGGACACATCTGGTATTGTTGCCTTTTAGTTGTTTTTATCTCTCACCCCTCAATTCTGTACCAGTGCAAGCCAAGACTTGATTTTAAATGTGTGTGCTTGTTCATATATGTACAAATGAGCAATGGCTACATAATCCCAACATAAATGCACCCTATTTTTCAGCAAAACACGAAGTAATTCTAATGTACTTACAGTTGGATCCAACCAGCTTTTTTGCTGGTGAAATAGGATGGGGTCCCATTTGACTACCAGTGCTGGGGATCATGGAACCAGCATGAATAAAATCCATGTGAGAGGGGAACTGGGCACGACTGACCCCCCCCCCCCAAATAGCCTGGATCCAACCCACAGAATTCAGCCAGAGACTTTCAGAGTAAAAAATTTATGACATTTAGTACAGATTTATATCCTAGTTAGGATAGAGAAGGTTCTGCTCAGACATCACGCTTAACCTTTTTTCACATTAATGGTAGCCAAAAGCCAAAAACATGGTTTAAGGTTGTATACAGATAGACAATGGTTTAGAGCTGCTTGCCATATGCTTTCATTTCGACAATATGCTGTGATTTAGAGATGCTTATTTTCATTTTTAATTTGCTTAGCATTTCTGTTTCTGTAGTGCAGAGCCTCCAGAGATAAATAAATACGCCTTGTCAATTCAGACAATGTGTCAGCACACATGCCATGGTTTGCAAATTGGTTTACTCTAATGCTTATGGTCCTTGTGTCCTGGCTGATTGTGAACTATGGTTTATCGATTCAGACATTACATTGAACCATAGTTGAGCTCCCTTATCTATTATTTGATAGGGTGCCTGAATTGAGACAGTGCGGTGAAAGGAGGAGAAGGGATCCCTTTTGAACCTGAAAAGGCTATGCTGGAGATCATGGAATGGGGATCGTTGTATTGCATTGACAAACAGCCATTCAAGATGGATTTGTAGAGAGGAAGGGAATCACACTTTATCAGGCTTCCTCCCTCTTGCACCAACCCAGCATCAACTTTCACATAGCTGATACACATTCAGATTAGGGTGCATATTCATATATCACAGGTATCAAACTATCAAGTGGAAACGGCAGGTGGGACTAGTTGTCTTTAAGAACATAAGAGAACATAAGAGAGGCCAATGTTGAATCAGGCCAATGGCCCATCTAGTCCAACACTCTGTCACACAGCGGCCAAAATATACCAATTCTTTGGATTGTTTGTCTGAGGAGATGTTGAGGGGGCTGAGTAGAGGTAACACGTGTGATGAATTGTGCCTTAGATTAGGGAGGTATGTCAGGAGAGCTCAAGGCATCTTCTGTCTGTACAGTTCTACAGAGTAAATGAGTATTCTGGACACACAGTAAATGTAGATTCATTTTTTTTAAAAAAAAAAAACATAATATCTGAATGTTGTATTTCAAATTTATTTCAGTTTGAGAGAACGTGGAAATATACATTCAGCTGATCTGCAACATGGTTTTTGGTACAACTTTTATTACATGTGCTTGCCCTGTGTTGCAAGTTTTAGCCTCTGCTGCATCTGTTCCTCTTCTTGATGCATGTTGTAAAAGTGCCTAACGATTTATTGGATGCTGTATACTCCTGTGGATTATTGACTGAACCATAAATGTTCCATTTACCCCACATTGAGCCACACGGGTTTCCGTTAGCCACACCAACTACTTTTCCCCCTTCCTCTTTCTGGATTTAGACCCTGAGCAAGATCATCTGTGTTTTCTGATTATGTGTTCTAGCATTCCGAGTAAGCCAGTTGTCTAATGGTCAGCTGCTTTGCTTTTTCTCCTGCCGCTTTCCCATTCCTCTGTCACTATTGCTTGTTTTGCTCTCTTGTCTTCCTGAGCAGCAGCCCAGGTAAAAATATGCGCTTACAGCCTTTAGAACTCGAAGGAAGGAAAGCTTGTACAGATTTCCAATGTAATTTTAATTAGGCTGACTTCTTAGGGTAACCACTGCATCTTTTGGAAGTCTGGTCCTCAAAACAAACAAACAAATAAACAAACAAAGCCTGAAGAGCAATTCATAATGGCTTGCTTACAAAAGGGGACAAACTGTGTCAATTGCACATAAAGAACTATGGAGAAGAAGAAGGAGAGTTGGATTTATACCCCACCTTTAATTCAGAGTCTCAGAGTGGCTTACCATCTCCTTCCCTTCCTCTCCCCACAACAGACACCCTATGAGGTAGGTGGGGCTGAGAGAGCTCTGAGAGAACTGTTCTTGAGAGAACAGCTCTGAGAGAACTGTGTCTGACCCAGGGTCACCCGGCTGGCTGCATGTGGAGGAGTGGGGAATCAAACTTGGTTCTCCAAATTAGAGTCTGCCACCCTTAACCAATACACCAAACTTAACCACGACACCAAACTGGTGCTCAAATCTGTTAAACATACATCCCACAGCCATCTTTTAGGATCGCTTTATATACACAGGGCCTTCAGATACACAGTATATGTTTTCCAGAACTGCAGCCATCAGTCAATTCATGGGTTATATTACCATGATCAGGCAACACATTTTAAAAACAGTCTAATTATTATAATGTACATACTTATAAAAATGCAGACAGCAGGTCCTTTCCTTCTTAGAAGAATTATTTCCACCTCTTGTACTCATGCAGTTGGGAATGCCTCTTCTAAAATGATGCCTCTGCAACACATAAATGCATTGTGCAAAAATGAAGTCTGCCTTTGTCTTTGAAACTATTAGTTTATTCATATGCAAATGTGTGCAGATTAAATTAAACTAATTCATTTATTTAAACTCATATGATTAATTCTTGGATTGGATGACAGCCCTAGTATTTAAGAAACAATGGCTGGGCTTTTTTCCTATGGTTGTTGAAGTGACTCAGACCTCATTTTGATAGAAAATTATTACAGTATTGAATACTGACTGAAGTTTTCCATTATGACAGCATCTCTTTTGGCTTCCATGTAGATGCCATTTCTTCTGACAATAGTTAATATATTTCCAGTTAACCCAGAGTCTTCATATTCCTTCTATGTCTTTGAGATACCTTAACAAAATAGCCAGTGGATTATTGGAAATATATATTCTGTGTATTTTAGAATTAATCATTTTTTTCTTAAAATGATTCTCTTAAAATTCTTAAGAAAATTTCTTTTCTTAAAAGAATTCTTAAGAAAATCTCTTTTCTTAAAAAGAAAAATCATTTTCTTAAAATGATTTTCTCAAAAGATTTCAACTCTCAAGCACAGTAAATTTGTTCTATAGGGCATTTTCCCAGTAGTTAACCCCTATTCCCATGTATGTTTCTTTGGAAGTAAGTCCTACTGATTTCAGTAGGAATTGGGGGCTGTAGATGCAGGAAGAAATCCTAAGCTAGGGATCCCTAATGTGGCACCCATGGTTGCTACAACACCCGCCAATGTGTTTCCTGGTGCCTACTGACTTCTTCCCAAAGCAGTTCTCCTCCAAGAAAGCTCTAATCCTGGTTTTTCTCAACTTGTTTGGAGCAGAAGTGGCTTCAGATGAGTCCAGGAGGCATACCCTTTTTGTCTTCAGTGAACTCCCTTTTGGAAACAGCTACTTCCATCATGGTAGCTTGATTTAGAATCGTGGAAACACAACTTTTGTGCCCCCCTGGCAACCGTTTTGTGGTTTACTGTGCCTCCACCACCATTGGCAGTGGTTTTGGTGGTGTCCACAGGTGACGGAATATGCTGTCAAGCTGCAGCTAACTTTTAGTGACCCAATTGGGTTTTCAAGGCAAGAGAGGTTCAGAGGTGGTGTTCCATTGCCTGCCTCTGTGTAGCAACCCTGGACTTCTTTGGCGGTCTCTCATCCAAGTACTAACCAGGGCCAACCCTGCTTAGCTTCCGGGATTTAATGAGATTGGGCTAGTCTGGTCCATCAAGGTCAAGGACAGTGTCCACTACCTGTTCTCAAAATCCAAAAGTGCGTACAGGTTCAGCAAGTTTGGGAATCCCTATCCTGGGCAATTTCCTTGAAAATAAGGTGGCACTGGTCACCAGATAGAGTAGCCAAATGTTAAAAAGATGCGTCAAAAAACTGCTGGAGATGTAAAACCAATATAGGTACATTTTTTCACATGTGGTGGAGGTGTGAAAAGATTCATAAATTTTGGCAATGTATCAAACAGCTAATAATAGAGATGATGGATATAAATTTACAATTGTTACCAGAAATGTATCTTTTGAACATTATACCAGATTGTTATGGGCACTATGATGTATATTTGTTGACATATGTACTTACTGCAGCTAGAATTCTTGTAGCAAAATGTTAGAAATCTGAGAAATTACCCTCCAGAGATGAACTGGTAGGAAAATTATATGAAATTGCAGAAATAGATAAGCTTAATATTATACTTCAAAGAAAAGATTATAAGATTTTCCAAAAAAGATGGGACAGAGTTTATAAATGGTATGAAAAGAATGTGTAATATTAACTCCGAAGTTTGGAATACAACATGTATTATTGTCACAAATGGTCCTAATATGTTATTAAATCTATAAATAAGTATTAAAAAAAAGAAAATAAGGGACTGCTGACATGTGGTATACAAACTTGCGTAGGGCCCTAGGAGGGAGGTACGTGGAGGTAAGGAGATAAAAGCAAGGCAAGTGTTAAGCACCCCTGCCTCTGTGCTGCTTCTCTGCTTCAAATTCCCGTCAGCTGAAACTGATTAATCTTGTGTGCATTATGTGTCTACTGCACATTCTTTGCCTTTGTTGTGTTCTGTTGAAATTAAAGGAATTAGGTTTCCTGTCAGTCATGTTCACACCCATAATGCGAGTGTTACAAATATGCGTCTGAGTCTGGAACATTTTTAAAGTTGCCATCCTCCCGGTGGAGCCTGGAGATCTCTTAGAATAACATCTTTTCTCCACTCTACAGGGATGAGTCCTCCTGGAGAGCTTCAGAGGGTAAACTCTGTGGCATCACCTCTCTGCTGAGCTCCACCCCCAAATATCTAGGAATTTCCCAAAGGGAGCTGGCAACTGTAACTCTGATACTGCCTGCACTTTATGAACGTTCCTTCAGATATGACTAGATTGTGTCCAAAGGGTGTTATGGCCTGTGCACATTGGCATTCTGTTACACTAATACCAATTTGTATCAAGCTGCCTTATATATAATACCAATTTTATCAAGCTGCCTTAAGCTGAATAGACTGCCTGCAACTCTCCAGCAGGGGTGCTTCTCAGTGTTTGATACCTGAGGTTCATAAGTCAGATGTTGACTGGCACTTAAGCCTGGGATTGTCTGCATACAAAGCCTGTACTTTAACCCTGGTTTTCTCTCCAGTGGTTCTGTCAAGGACGGACTTTGAGGTGGTTCTCTAAGGCTGTGCTTCATGGGCTTGGTGTGCAGGGAAGACAAGGCTGTAGTTTTGCATACTGATTGCCCTCTAAAGGCCATTAAGGTTGGTGTCTAAACCATGGTGTCTCTCTTTACCTCACATTTCCTTAAAACCTTAATTTAAGCTTGCTTTCCAGTTAAAAGAGGGTACAGTACCCAGCAAAAGTTTTGCACTCCTTCAATGTTTGTTTGAAAAGGCAGGTGATCTCAAATGGGCTGTAAACAAAGGAGGGTAAAAGCCCATGCGATATGTGAGAGTCTACTGTGTGGATGTAGACCTAAGGACACAGGTTTGTTCGCACTCACTCATGCAGACTGGACACCATTTCTTTGCACCAGTATATCTGGAGTGCAAGAAGAGTGTCATGCATACTTGTATAGCCATTTACCCTATCTTTATTGTGTGTTTTTATCTGGTAAAGAGCAAATGGCTTGTCATTGCTTTGCTAGTAGTGCCCAAGCAATCTCACTAGCAGCTGAGCTCAGAAATGGCTTCACTAGTTTAATTGATCAGTTTGAAGATCCCGTTCCATGGCTATTATGTTCATATCTCAGTGTGTGTCTCAGCCAGTTGTGTTGTAATTGTGCAGTCAATTAATTTTGTTTCTGCAATGTGTGTGACAAATAGGCTTGCCAAGCTCCCCCGGGGGGCGGATAAACCCCCACCCGAGAGGCCCGTTACCCGCTGCCAGAAAATCGGGCCCGCGGGGGAACTCCACCCCCTTCCGGCAAATGTCCCCAGCGTGATGATGTCACCTGGAGGTGACATCATCATGCTGGCCACATTGGGGGTGGGATGCTCTATGATTTGAGGAAAAACTCTATGGTTTTCCCTCGAATCCTAATGGCCCCGCCCCCAACTTCCCGACGCAATGACGAGCTCCAGGGACAGCGCGGGACTCCCCCGCCATAAGTTAATTTCAACTTGGCAACCCTAGTGACAAAGTTTACACCATTTCAGTCGCATTTCCATATTCAACAAGCTGCTCAAACCAAAAACCAAACCAAACCAAACCAAAAGGCTCCGAACCTAAAACAGGTGCACTTATTAGGCAACTGCATGCATCTTCGTGGATCTACCTACTTTCTATAATCACGAGTGAAAACTACAGCCCACTGGGAGGGAAGTAAGGCAGCGTCCTTCATATAGGATTCAGGAACAATGAATTATTCCCACTGACTTCACAGAAAGGCTTCTGTCCTTTTTTTTTTTTTTGGCCGCCCGTGGGGGATTTTTTTATTTGCATTTTCTATAAACTACAACATAGATATAGATAGGGGAATTTCTACAAACTACAGGAGAAAGAAAAGAAAACCTAGCTAAAAGCCCAAGTGGTGGAAGTTATACAATGCTTATAAATTTGCTTATTACTCTTACACATCTTTTCTAGGATGAGGAGTATTCAATAGTAATAGTTTCTGAATCAATATTAGCTTATCTGGCCCAACCAAGAATATTTCCATCATTATATGACTTGGGGGCGAGAGAGAGATTCCAGTTTCCACAGGCCCATCTGTGCTCCTTTCTCTTACCTACCTCCAGCTCAGCTTTCTCCCCCTCCCTTTCTATTTATCTGACTCCATTTGCCCATAACAAAGTCATTTACTACCCATTGCTACCCAAAATAATGAACCATTGCTCTATTTGCATTAGATAACTCATGGTATAGTTCACAATTGACTGAGTACTTGAGTGATGGTGTCTACTGTATTTACTAGAAAAGAAGATAACCCCATAAAAAAGTTATGTACCATTTCCCCCCCCTTACTGGATATAACTTTAGCTTGTAAGATGACCCCCTCTTAAGATGTATGATGACTCCCCCTTCTCTCTTTTTTTTGATGGCATATCAAGCAAAAACCTAGTCTTGCACTGGAGTAAATACTGTATAGAATTTGGCATTCCTTACTTGATGTATAACCTTCTCTTTCTTGGTTGTTCTGGTACGTGGCTTAAAATCCATAGAAAAACTGAGAGAAACATTCCATCCCACTCTAGTGCAACCAGTAGCAGAACCTGTGGAAATGAAAGGGTGGGGTACATGCAAATAGACAAAGACTGATTCTCATATCCAGAGGCCACTGGGTGCAGGTTTAATTCATAGGCAATGATAACTTTACTTTAAAGTTAAGGGAACTCCTGAATATGTAGCCTGCATATGTATGTATAGGATTATGTGAGTGAATGTACAATAGCTACATATGTTGCTATAACACCTTTAGATCAGTACATTAAAGCAGAAAGCATATAGATATGTTACTGTAAAAAGGACATACGTATTGATCTATTAAATATCTCACTCTTGATCTTTGTTGGAAAAACCTTTATCCTGCATATGCATTTGTTGTCTAATTATAAAGATATTGATGCTTATAGCCCCCAGTGCTTTTTGGAGAATATCCATTTGACTATACACAGGGGTAGAATGCATTTTCAAAGAACTATAGTCTATTTGTGTAAGAAATATTGGCAGAAAGTTTACACGTTTATAAGCTAATGCTATACGTGCTCTGTTATAGCCAGCACAATTGTACAAAACTGAGACAGGCAAAGCCAAAAGTTTTTTTTTAATTTATTTGCAGAGAGGATCCAAGGGACAGTCACTCCTTATCATTAGCTAAACATCTCTCCCTGTGGTCCACACTTTCCTACAGCAGTGCTGCTGCCTCTTGTTAGTATGAGAAGGCTTTAGAGTCCCTTTTCTGTCTATTCCTTCTTTTCTAAATCTATTTACCCACATCGTTGAGCTGCTGTTCCTTCAAGGAACGTACATTTTATAAAAAATGTGGTTTTCCCCACCTTCATTTTTATCCTTGTAACAGCCCCGTGAAGGTAGGTCAGACTGAAAGAGTGTGCAGCTTATGGTTACCCACAGTGGCATGCATTGAACTGAATGGACTTAGAAAGACAGAACTTAGAAAGATAATTATATCTTAGAAAGATATAATACTGTCAGTGACTGTGATAGCAGATGGGCTATTGACATCGTCACAGTGGCTCTCAAAAGTTTTGAAAGGTAATGCCATCTTTGAGGCATAACACTGAGAAGTGTGGTGTGTGTGTGTATGTCTACATTTCACAAATGTGTACACAGATCTTTTCCCAGTCAGTGGCAACAAATAAGAATGGGATACATATGCAGGGCCTTCTTTTCTTTTCATCGAATCCTGGTTGTCACATTGTCAGTTTGCGGCAGCTGTGTGGGGAGTAAGGCCTTGATCCGGACAGCCAACCCACCCAGTTGTGAGGGCAAATCTCAGCCCATTTTTTGCTTTAGGGCAGGGCTGGTTCCAGGTATTTTGCCGCCTCAAGTGAGGTGGAAGTAAACTTTAGTTTCTTGGGACATGGTTGTCTTTCATTTTTAATTTGTTTAAATATATATTCATTCACAGCCTGACCTGGCTAGCCCAGGCAAGCTCAATTTTGTCAGATGTCAGAAGCTAAGCAGGGTCGACTCCGGCAAGTACTTGGAAGGGAGACCTCCTTCGAATATCACCATTCAGGAGGCAGGGGCAGGCTTTATTTAGCCACCTCTCTGAATATCCTCCAGGCCCCCAGTAGGGGTCAGTCACCAGTGGTTGCCATGACTTCCAGGTGCATACACTCCGACACGCACACACATGCACAAATGAATTTTTTAAAAAACAAAACGTTTAAATGTTCATTCATTTATTGAAAGGGATCTTAGCTCCTTGGCAGAAGGCATTTTAATTGATGTTGCAATTGCTCTTCCTCCTTATAAACAAAACGGAATTTTGTGGGAACTCAAAGGCTAACAGATTTATATTGGAAAAACAAATGTTGAATAAATAGCTTGTTAAATTAGAATTCAAAAACAGATGTAATTGTTTTAACTAGTGCTTAAACAAAAACTCACAGCTGTTGCAAAGGAGGAATGCCAGCCCAAGATGGGGCCTGGGGTCCCCTGGAATTACAGCTCATCTCCAGATTACAGAGATCAGTTCCATTGGAGAAAATGGATGCTTTGGAGGGTGGATTCCGTGGCATTGTAGCCCACCAAGGGTCCTCCTGTCCTCCCCAGGCTTCATCCCCAAATCTCCAGGACTTTCCCAGCTTGAATCTAACAACCCTCCTCTCCATCCCCTGCCAGTGGCCAGGAGGGACCTGGGAACCCCATTGCAAAGTCATGTGCTTTTTTATATAGAAATGTTACAAATTGTACCGCATTGTATTTAATGACACTTTAAACCAACATTGACAATGTCTCCCTCTATATTCATATATGTTGCTATATCTGCTGATTGATAGTTCATTTCAGAAACCTTATGAAGTGGGCTATAGCCATAACACATAGTCAGCCATCAATCTGTTACTGTTTAATCTAGCACAAATCTCCTTTTTTATTTTGCCACAACTAACTAACACGGCTAACCCTCTAGAATTTTGTCTCTGGAATTAATTGCTTGTTTTGTTTCAAAAACTCACTGAGGCCTACGATAAAAAGTATGTCTGAACATGTACTGACTGCATTTCTTTTACCACTGAAAAACTGCGGTCTTGTGCACTAAATAGTCTAGGTAGGCTGCTTCTGTGCAAAGAGTTAGGCAGGATTTTCAAATACCAGGTGGGAGCCCCACTACTACTTACCACTGGGTGGGGTGGGGGTGCATCAACTTCTGTTTTTCTTTTCTTTTTTTCTGCTTCCTTGCCAGCTTCCAGACTCTTAAAAGCCAAAGTTGTATTTTTTTTAAAAAGCAATTCACTAGAACAAGAGACAACGACAATTTCATTTTTTAAATATTGGTTTTGATGCTTTATCAATAAATTAAGTTGTGTGCAGTAGTTTGGGGGGAGGGAGACCTTTCCCCCCAGAGTCCTCCTTTCTTCTCTTTTGCGTTCTTAGAAGCTTCTGTTGCAGCCGCTGGCTGACTTCCTCAATTGGCACAAGGCTGGAGTTGAAAGTAGCCAACAGTAATTGCATCGAATTCACATTTAACATTGATGCTTTTTAGAGAAAAAGTTTGGCAGCAAATTCATTTAAAATAATTTATTTTATGCCTGGTCTTCTTCTTTTTTTGCACATCTCAGTAATTGATGTAACCGGCAGATATAAAGGGAGAGAAACAAGGGTGTCATCGTAATCTTGAAGGCTTCACATTAGAGGGACACACACACACACACACTTCTTGGGAAAGTTGCCTGTATGTGAAGCTCTTGGCTTCAGTTTTAGTGAAAAAAGAAGTAGGAAACTGAAGGATTTTTCCAAACTAGCTTCCAAGGGGGGCAACAATGAGAGAGGCAGATGAGCTTGCTCCTTTCAACCTGGCATCACATAGCCAGAAAAATGACCCTTCTATTGTACAGCCCCATTCCAGTCCAGCCTTTGGTGGCTAAAATGGCAAGAGGCAGGTACACTGAACCAGAAGATGTGTGGAACCTTTGCCAAAGATTGATGACAAATAAAAAACTAAGATCATGGCATCCGGCCTCATCACTCCTTGGCAAATAGAAGGAGAAGTCGTGGAAGCAGTGACAGACTTCAGGTTCCTGGGATCCAAGATCACTGCAGACAGTGACTGCAGCCATGAAATTAAAAGACGCCTGCTCCTTGGGAGGAAAGCGATGACAAACCTAGACAGCAGACGGTGACTGCAGCCATGAAATTAAAAGACGCCTGCTCCTTGGGAGGAAAGTGATGGCAAACCTAGATAGCATAAAAAAAAGTAGAGACATCACCTTGCCAACAAAAGTCCGTACGGTCAAAGCAATGGTATTTCCAGTAGTAATGTATGGCTGCAAGAGTTGGACTATAAGGAAGACCAAGTGCCGAAGAATAGATTCTTTTGAACTATGGTGCTGGAGAAGACTCTTGAGAGTCCCCTGGACTGCAAGAAGATCAAATCAGTCAATCTTAAAAGAAATCAACCCTGACTGTTCCCTGGAAGCCCAGATCCTGAAGCTGAAGCTCAAATACTTTGGCCACCAAATGAGAAGGGAGCACTCACTGGAGAAGACCCTGATGCTGGGAAAGATTGAAGGTCAAAGAAGAAGGCGACTGCAAAGGATTAGATGGTTAGACAGTGTTACTGAGGCTACGAACATGAAA
This sequence comes from Gekko gecko, assembly GCA_029375565.1. Lineage (NCBI taxonomy): Eukaryota > Metazoa > Chordata > Lepidosauria > Squamata > Gekkonidae > Gekko > Gekko gecko. Next base: position 68,950,996 of record JAPDNY010000003.1, on the reverse strand, counting down.
TTAAGCAAACTCCGTAGCACGACGGAAGACTGGAGGACCTGGTCTTGAAGAGTCGGACTCAACTGTGCAACTGAACAACAAAACCTTGTAGCTGCCAGGTATCAATCTGTAGACCTTTCCTGTCCCTTTAACAGAGCTTAATGAAGGAAGACAGGATGTAGCTACTGTGTCTCCATCCCATTCCACCAAGAGTCCCCTCTACCTCCCTTTGCTGAGGAGCAAAAATAAATTTCTGCTGAGGAAGGAGGGTAGCAAAGGTGCCATTTCAGGAATGGGGGTTGTGGAGCCGTGCTTTGTAATCTCTTGTTCCTTCAGGTCTCTGTGTGTGTGATTTGGACTGGGTCCACAGTATGGAAGGAGGAAAGGATTATTCCTTTTTCTCGTTTCCCAGTAGAAATTCTCACTCAGCGCCTGTTGGGCAGATAGGTAGGAAGAGATAAACATTGATATTGATAAGCATTTTAGAATTCTGGTGGGAAAACTCATCACAGATCTCTTGAAGTATACATAGTGGTGGAAAGGGCCATCAGGTCACAGCCGGTTTATAGCAACCCTGGAAGGTTTTCAAGGCAAGAGACAAGCAGGTGATTTGCCATTGCCTGCCTCTGCGTCATGACTCTAGTACTAGGTCTAGTACTAAGACTCTAGTACTTAGTCCAAATTCTAAGCAGGGCCAAGCTGGTTTAGCTTCCAAGATCTGATGAGATCGAGCTTGCCTGGGCCATCCAACTAAGGATGCCAGCCTCCAGGTGAGAACCGGGGATCCCCTGGAATTACAGCTCATCTCCAGAGATCAGTTTCCCTGGAGAAAATGGATGCTTTGGAAAGTGGACCCTATGGCACTGTACCCCCCACTGAGGTCCCTGTCTCCTCCCCAGGCTCCATCCCCAAATCTCCAGGAATTTCCCAACCTAGAGCTGGCAACCCTATCCCCCCATCCCCCGCCAGTGACCAGGTCAGGGCCAAATCACACATACTGGAGCCCTAAGGCAGGAATGATAAACATATTCTGAGAAGCTTCTCTTTTGGGCACTTTTTGGTGGTGCTCTTTTCTAGTATCTAAATATTTCCAGGTAGATTGAAGATGGGAGGCGTCTAGTTTTATGCCTGAACTTTTTAAATCTTTGGAATGGAACAAGGGAGGATAATTTCATCGGCACCCTACTAAAAATAACTATATTAATAGTACTTTTGAATCTTGAACCTATATAGTGCACTTATACCTTACATTGTTACGGCCAAGAGCCATATACAATAAACTTACTTACTATATTAATATTTTTAAAAACCATATATTTATCATCTGGATCATAAGCCTTTTAAAATGGTAAATGATTTGTGAGTTTATTTTTATTGTATGGTTTTATTGATGCAAGCTGCTTTGGACAATATTTCTATTGTGAAAGCAGTATATAAATAGTTTTAATAATTTTTTGAGTAAATTTAATTGTTCTCAGTTTTGGATGCCTTTATGTTTGACTAGATTTGTAACCATTGTAAAAAAGATTTTTTTCTCTCAGTTTTAAAAACTTTCACTGCAATCAGTGGAAGAACTATTGGATGTCCCAGGAGTGTCATTTTGTCTTATGTTTAGGGTGGGGAGTTTCCACCAGAGCTCTTGGCAGTGATGTACCAAGGGTGGGGCGGGTGTGTGTGTGCTCTGCCCCGGTTGCAGCTTGAGGAAGGCCCTTGAAGGAGGGCCCTTGAAGACAGCGTCATGCTGCATTCAGCCAAATGTCTGTATATTTTTAAAATTCAGTTCTGGCTGCAGCCACTAGAGGCACAGGGAAGTCTGAGCATAGCAAAAAGCACTCTAGGATTGGCTAGACTTCCCTTTCTCCAAGACTGAAGCAACTTGCTTAATGGGCTGATGGTTGCTATAGTAATTGCCAGCCTGCAGGTAATTTTTTCCAATAGACTAGCCACACACACACACACACACACACACACACACACACACACACACACACAAAACCTTTATTGGCATAAAAGCACAAAACATCATGGAAATACAGCAAAATACTAAGATGCATCAGTCACTTACATTTGGCTGTTCAAGCCTTGTCTTCTGATTGCGTGATCTAAAAATTTTGCAATAGCCTCCATTATTTCGCAATTAGAATTAAACAGAAGAAAGTGAACAATTGAGTCATCAGAGTGCCAGCTCTTACCCTCTAGAAATGGAGCCTTTCTCTCTTCTTTTTCTTGCAGCCAGCTCAACCAGATCGTGCAAAGCAGTAGTTGGGGTGTTGCAGGAAGATAAAACAACCTTTCCCTCTCTTAATTTCTCTCCCTCTTTTCCACACATTTCTTATTGATTTCTGTTTCCTTTCACCTAATTTTTGTGCCCCCTCCCTTTTATTTTCACTTCTTGGTCTCAAGACCTTCTCATCACTACCTTGCTTGGTGACAGAATGTATTTAAGAGTAGTATATTAGCAAACATTTATTAATATGATGAACAGAAGGCACTGGGTTTGCTGGTTACTGTACATTGCATTGGTTCTGCTGGGCTTCCAACTCCCCCCCCCCGCTTGGACTGTGATTCTGTGCTTGACATCACTGGTACTGCTAGGTACTCTGTACATTGCAGTGGTTCTGCTGGGCTTGCAAAAATACCCCCTACACCATCAGTTTCTACTGCTGATATTCTCTGGTTTGACTTAAGTTCTTTAGGAAAAGTGGACGATCGGGGCACCTTCTTTGGGGGGGGTAATGTGTTTCTTAACATCCAGTCTGGTGAAACTTGCAATCACTATTTTGTGATGCTTTGGCTAGTGTTGGTACAAAGGCAGACTCCTAGCTCTCAAAAATGCCTTGTAGATGTTTGGGATGGTCATTCCTTGGGCTTCAAAATGGAGGACAGAAGCCCTCCCAAGTCACAGCTGACTTATGGCGACCATGTAGGGTTTTCAAGGCAAGAGATGTTAGGAGGTGGTTTGCCATTGCCTACCTCCACATCGGCCCTGTTTAGCTTCTGAGATCTGATGAGATCAGGATATCTTGGGGCTCTCAGCTAGGCTGAAAGTAATGTGACTGGCCCTAGGTCACCCAGCACTAGTGGGAATTCAGACCTGGATTTCCCAGATCCTAGTTTGACACTTTAAGCATTACCCCATGCTGGCTCTTGTGATAGAGTAGTGTGTTGGAATCTGATTTTTTTTTTTAACTGGCATGACTATATATACAAAGTTAAATAAAAGAAAATTTCCACTGTCTGCGTTTCTTTTCCGGCCATTGAAACAAAGTTTGGGTCCAGCGGCACCTTTAAGATCAAACTTCGTTCCGCTGCTTCAGACAAACAAGGTTATCCACCTGAATCTATTTTCTGGCCATTATTATTATTTACTGAAAATAATTTTGTCATCTAGAGGAGGGGCCCTGACCTGGATAGCACCAGCCTAGCCTGATTTTGTCAAATCTCAGAAGCTAAGCACGGCAGACATGGAGGCAGGCAATGGCAAACCACCTCCAAACTTCTCTTTGCCTTGAAAACCCGATGGGGTCGCTATAAATCAGCTGTGACTTGATGAAAAAAAAATAGAGGTGGGTGGTGTTAAAAATTGTCTGCCCCGGGCACCAGATAGGTTAGGTATGCCATTGTCTCTTTTTTTTTTTTAAAGTTTCCCATCATTTGTTTTGTTCTGCATTGCATAATTTTTTAAAGTGTTAGTGCACAACTTTATAGTTTTAAGAAATACTAAGCCAGGGGTACTGAAGCAGGTGATAATTGGGGGTTGGTGCTTTGTTCATAACGCTACCTGCTGCCTTTGCTATTTACGGTTCTGCATGCTGTTTTGCCATTCATTATGTTATTGTACCAGCTTTTACAAACACACAGGTGGCACAGCCTCACCCAGACAAACTATATTATTAGTGCCTAAGTCACTTTCTGATTTTACCTTTGATCAGGGCTTTTTTTGTAGAAAAAGCCCAGCAGGAACTCATTAGCATAATAGGCCACACCCAACAGCAGAAACTCATTAGCACGTTAGGCCCCACCCCTGATAGCACATCATATTAACATATTAGGCCACACCCCCATGTTACCAGAAGTGTGGTCATCTAGCCACACCCACCTTTTGCTTCTTATTCTGTTTACCTTGTTTGTTGTCAGAATCTAAGCTTTTTTTGTAGCAGGAACTCCTTTGCATGTTAGGCCACATACCCCTAATGTGGCCAGTCCTAATGAGTTTCTGCTGTTGGGTATGGCCTATTATGCTAATGAGTTCCTGCTGGGCGTGGCCAACTCGGGAGCCAGCCGGAACTCCATTCCTGTGCGTTCCTGTGCGTTCCAAAAATAACCCTGCCTTTGATTGCTATTATGTTAATTTGTTCTTGATAATTAATGATGTTATGGTTTTTAACTTCTTACCACCCTGAGCCTAATAAAGTCTAATAAATAAATAAATAAATAAAATAGGTGTTCTGTTGCATTGGAGGGATTGTCTATAATATCATCTGAGCAAATTGGCCCATTCGCTTTGTATTGTCTCAAACTTGTTCTTCAAATTACAGTTTTTTATAGCCTGTGGATTTAGCTGGATCTTAAAATAACTCAAGATTAAAGTCAGGACAGGAATGCTGGTCTATTCCAAATTGTAAATTAGCTTGAAATATGGTTTGGATAAGCATTACTAGACACTAATAATGTGAAGTAACTGAAAACTCTGGTCTACAGCCTCCAAGAAGACTAGAGCCAAGCAAAAAATAAAGCACAGAAGAATGGTTCTGATGTATTGTAAAACAGACCGTTGACTCTTGATATAAGAAGCATCTAAAAGATGGGGACTAAGAGACTCATATGCTTCATTCTGTTGTTTTTAAGGCCTTTCCACATAATTTGCTTTTTTAAATATTCAGTTTCTTGAACGGGCAGTGTGTAATCCAGATGTATTCCCTCAAGGAGGGGGCTTCTATTGTGATGCGATCACACCATTTCCCAGAAATTAAAGGGCAGCATTTTGTTGGGGGTGAGGGCAATCGGACCTCACCACCGCACATATATACAGCATATTTATGATAGCTGAGATTGTTGTGTTGTATGTTGATGAGTGTCACAGATACCTGCTGGAGAGTGCCTGTGACATTACTAAGAATGAGCTCCCCTTCCTCGTATCTACATCGTTTAAAAACTTTTAAACATTTTTATTATAATTTTAAAATTGTTTGCCATCTTTGACTGCCATCTTTGAATGCCTCACTAGGTTGCCAGCCATTTGAGGTGTAGAGCCTGAGGAGGGCAGAGTCTGGGGAGGGAAGGGACCTCAGCAGGGTATGATGCGATAGAGTCCACCTTCCAAAGTGGCCATTTTCTCCAGGTGGACCGATCTCTGTTGTCTGGAGATCAGCTGTAATCCCAGGAGATCTCCAGCCATCACCTGGAGGTTGGCCACCCTATGCCTAGGGTTGCCAGGGCCCTCCTGGCAACTGACAGGGGATGGGGGGGGGTTACAGGGAGCAGCAGGGAGGCCCATCTAATGTGCAGCGATGTGTCTACGTCACTGACCACGTGACCCAGAAGTGAAGTCATCACTTCTGGGGTGTCAGGGCAACACTCTGGCATTTGGGTAAAAACTCTGTGGTAAATTTGGCTTCTACTACAGAGTTTTGCCCAAATGCCAGAATGTTGCCTCAACAACCCAGATGTGATGATGTCACTTCCGGGTCACGTGGGCAGTGATGTAGACATGTCTCTGCACATTGGATGGATCTCCCTCTTTTTCAGGGTAAGTCCCCCCACCGGCCAGCTGATTGGCGGTGGGGTGATGGAGCCTGGCAGCGTGGGATCTGTGCCTCCACTGGGGGGGGGTCTGGCAACTCTGCCTATGCCTCAGTATTTTGAACCTTTTGCTCCTCTTAAAAATTGTATACACAAAAGCTGTGTCTTCCTCCCCTGTCCCTCCCACAGCCCTTTTCCCCTTTGTGGGCCAAATTAGAAATTGCTCACATATTTGTAAATATTTTCTCCTAATAGATATATGTTTAAAGTGAAAAGCAGGAGCAAGGAATAACAGGGGAAGTGCCCACCCTTTCACTTATTTGCGTCCCTTACTACTCTGCTCCCATCATAAAAGGAAAAGCAGCTTTGATCAGGAAGGCCCACAGGAAAAGGGTAAAGGATCCCTGCCTCTCCTACTCTCTCCTCGAACCTTCCAGTAAAAGTTTCTCATTTTTAGAAATATCAGTACAAGGTTACACTTGTGGCGCCGAGAAAGGAACAGAAGACTTGCTTTTTAAAGTCTCACAGTCTTTTCCTCTTTCCAGGGTGCCTTTGCCAAGAGAGCGGATGGGACCTATTTCGAAATAAGTGACATCCACTGCATGAAATAGCTCAGTGTATTCTTACTGCCCAGACTTCTCAGAATTCTCTGACTATTTTATAGGGTTTTGGAAGAGCATGAGGATTTGCACTGCACAAAAGAGAAAATAGGGGGCAACCCAGATTACATGCTCGCTCTAACCCTTTAAGATGCTCTGCAGTTAATAGATATCTGGGAGAGCAGAGGTCTTCCAGTTCGTGCCGGCCAGGTAGGAAGATTAGCAAGGAAGATTAGCAAGCCAAAACTCTTGCACTGCTTCTAACTTTTTTTTTGTTACCTGTCATGATCATCAAGCAGATGGCCACTTTCACAGTAAGGAATGCAACAATCTATATGGAAGGTGAATTTGTGGCCATGTATTTGGCGTGGCATGGTGAGGTCCTTAGTATCTGCAGTGTGGCCCAACTTCCATGGGTGTTGGTGATGGGTCTGACATCAGGTGTGGCTTTGTGTTCTATAGGAAACAGAGCCAAAGAAAATTCTAAGGAATGGGTTGGATATGGCTGGACATTTCCACTGGTGTGTGTGAAGGTGATTTTTGCTGATTTCCCCCTCCCATTTCAGACCTCTAACTCCTCCCCACATGCTGTTTCTGGGAATCTCCTGTCCCCCCAGGAATAGCATTTTGGGCTGCATTTGGGGGAGGAAGACAAGAAGTTTATGGAAATCCTCTGTCGGTTATAATTTTTAGTGGGATCTGAGCAATGGTCCTTTTGGAAAAGTACAGGACTATATACCCATATTATTAAAACACATGAACAAGAATCCCTTCTTGAATAAACTCTACAGAAACACTATAGAAACTGCTGTTAATTAAGTTCACATGAATGCAGTGTTATCCTCTTGAGAGTAGACAGCTAAAGAATAATTGCTGGCAGAGGACCAATGAAATTACAGTGAGATCCTCTTTAACTGTTCTTGGATCTTTCTTTTATTCACTAGTAATTGTCTGAGAAACAGCAAATGAACTTACAAGTTTTTTTTGAGCTCAGGCGCTGTTAATCCTCTCTAGATCAGAAACATTTAGCTTACAATAGCATATGTATGTACCCCTTTCCTCACATATATTAGCACAATAATCCTTACAACAATTATGGTAATAGTTGTGTGTGTTATGTGCTGTCAAATCACTTCTGACTTCACAACCCTATGAATGAACGACCTTCCAAATATCTTATCATTAACAGCCTTGTTCCAGTCTTGCAAACTGAAGTGAGTTCAATATGTTGTTGAAGGCTTTCATAGCCGGAGTTCATTCGTTCCTGTAGATTTTCCAAGTTGTGTGGCCATGGTCTTGGCACTGGAGGACCTGACGTTTCACCAGTAGCTGTGACTGGCATCCTCAGAGATATAACACAGAAAGATGGAGTACTCTCTGTGTCAAGTGAGTTCCTTTATTGAGTTAACCCATCTCATGTTGAAGCAGAGTTACACCTTTCTAAGTCAACTGAAGTCTATGGATTTGGAAGGGGCATAATTCTGTTTAGGACTGTATTGTAAGTGAACCCAGGCAAATCTCTGTGGTTCAGTCTCCATCCCACTTGCGACTTGACAGCACTTGACACACACAACTTTGCTTTGGGCTGCACTGCAGTTTGCTAAGGTAAAATTTTGAGTGGGATACTTCTAGGTCAAAGCACCTTGTCATAATCACTAATGCTAAGGCTATTGTGATCTGTTTAGTCATTTTTCTTCTTTTGTGTGTAATGTCCCCATCCTAATTCGCCTCATATTTCAGTAATGGGAGCTGCACTCAACATATACCCCAGAAGCTTAATAAAGTAAAAGACTGGAAAAAGGAAAATGACCGGAGAGCACTTTGGTGCTTAGGTAGGCAGATGGCTTGGTCTGAGTGCAACAAAAGGCTCACAATCTAGTGCCCATATCTAGAATGTCACACCCAGGGACAGAAAATAAGGGAGCCAAAGGCTAGATTATATCTCTCCCTTTTATGTCAGGAAGAAAGGAAGGACCCTTGAAAGGGGATAGATTCTCCAAAGGGAGATTATAAATTCTTTGGACGTGCCAGATAAACTTTCTTTGCTCCTTTTGCAGGTCTGTTATTTGGATCATTTTCAGCTTGCCAAGTTGAAGGGCTTATCGTGAAGAGCTAGCTTTTACATTGGGGCTCCATCATGCCTATGTATCAAGGGATAATAGGGAAGAATTTCTAAACAGGAGAATGGAGAAAACTGAGTACTTTTAAGTAGCTGTAAGAGTTAATAGTTTAATAACTTTGTTAAAGGTTAGAAGATTCTGTGTTTCTGCCTTTTTAAAAATCAGCTTGCTCAACTGGTTGCTTGTACAGATTATGTGTGTGCTTTTTGGTGTCAAATTTTCTTATAATTTGAATTTTTAAAGCCTGATCTCTGTGCCAATAGCTCACCTGATTCAGTCATGCTTTCCAAAAAGTGGTAAAGGGTAGGGGCCCTGGGAAAGGTTGCCAGGTGTCTGGTATTGACCCAGACAGTCCAGTATTTTCACTGACTCTCCTGGGAAAAAACCCTGGGGAAAAACCCAGACATTTAAATGTCCGATATTTTTTTCCCATTTTTTCCTGAGCAGTCAGTGAAAAGATGGAGCTGTCCAAGTCACACGGCAATCCCAAACAGCATGAAGCTTCACACTGTTTGTGCTGTTATCTAGCTATTGGGTTACTCATCCCGTCTTCCTATGCTGTGCAGTGAGCTAACACAAATGAGGACTGTCACCTGGTTACCTAGGCAGTTGGAGGTCTCTCCCTGCCTTTCTTTGCTGTGTTTGGGGGAAGAAGTGTTAATGCAGAAAAAGTGGGGCAACGTCCTCATGTTATCTGGGAAATACAGAAATCCACTCTCCCTTCACCTGGGACAAATGGTAGATCTTTCTCACAATTAATTCATTAATCCATGGATGTATAATACAATCTCTACAGCTCATGAATATAGACCGTCAGGGCTGCCAGGGGAAGGGACTAGGGGTACAAGATTCTCATGGCTCAGGTCACTATGTGGTCCTAAGGAATCAGGTTGGTGCTGATGCAGAATAGCATCTTGTATTTATTTATCTGCTTGCGAGCAGGTCAAATGTAATGTGAAGGGGGACCCAAAGGGAATTTTTATTTGGGAGTCCTTGGTGGGTCTTGGAGCCCTGGAGACTCCGAGTTTTGCTTTTGTGCCACACCAGCCCTTCTCTGGAAGAGTGATAAACTCTGGGCCTGCTGATGAAGGCTGATAGTTTTGTCCAAACTGTAACACTACCCCAAGCCAAGACCAACATTTTACATTTTCCCAATGTAGTACATCGCTACATATCTGGGGCAAGATAAAGGAGTGAATTTGAACCACTACATTAGGGGAAGCTAAGTTTGCAGCCTGCGTATAGTGATCTCAGCCACTGAGAATAAGCTTGCTCCTGCTAAGGATACTTCCAAGTTTCTGCCAAAGAAGAATTCTCAGAATTTGCCATTGCAATCCTGGAATGGAACTGCAGGTGTATTCTTTCCCCCCAGTTTCCATTGAGGCTGTTGACTTCTCAGGCTGGGAGGCTTTTGGTTCACAGGAACAGAAGATCTGCAGAAGACTACCGTGAATCATCGTAAGGATGTAGAGCGCCATTCTTGATAATACAGAACTGAAGGGTAAGGCACAGAATGAAGCTGGTGACTCTCTCCAAACTGAGCTCCTGAAACACCCTGTCCTGGGATGTTTCCTGCTTTGGTTGAAGTGGAACGTTGAAAGCATCCCTTTTCCTTTCTGCTGTTTGTGCCGGGAGGAGGTGGTTTGTGCAGGGTGTGTGTGTTGCTCTTCCCAGTGCAAACATTGTGTCTGGTATTTTTTTTACAACGGCTAGGTAGTGGCAACCCTAACCCTGGGCAAATGTACCGTCCCCTAAAGTGTGAAACTGTGACAGCTCAATAGATTGTGGAGACTCAGGATGGTATGGAACTGTCTGAATTCTCAGAACCCAATGGAACAGGTTGCACCCCTTTGGGAGTTTCCTCACCTGGCATTTGGAAGTTTTTGCTGATCTTAGAGCAGTTGTTTACATTTATAATCCCCCAGGCAGATTTGTTTTAGGACATCAGTTATGAAGCAGTCTTGAGGCTAGTTGTTGTGGCATACAAGCTATGAAACAATTGCTCTTTGTGTTGCACACCTTTAAATTTACAGCGGTTCTTACGGCATGTAGCTCTGTAGAGCCGGTTGGTTCTCAGAGCTTCTGTAGCTCTTGGCAGAGGAGATTCATGCACAATGCTTACATTAATTTATTGCTTGTATGTATACAAGCCTGTATATATGGAAACTATATTCAGTTGACCTTGGTTCAGGGGTGCATGGCTTAGGTCCCACCCCCACCCTCTGTGAATGTTTACAGCAAGATGGGCTAGAAGGGTTCAGTCTTTTGTGCCTTGCTTCTCATAGGCAGTGTATAAAATCCTAAAGTGACGTCAGAGATTGTCTAAACATGTAGAAGAAGAAGAGATTGGATTTATGCCCTGCCCTTCACTTGGAGTCTCAGAGCGGCTTACAAACTTCTTTCCCTTCCTCTCCCCACAACAGACACCTGTGAGGTGGGTGGGGCTGAGAGAACTCTAACACAAACTGCTCTTTCAGGAAAAGCTGTGCCACTGACCCAAGGTCACATCAGCAGGTGCAAGTGGAGGAGTGGGGAATCAAACCCAATTATCCCAGATTAGAGTCCGCGTACTTAACCACTACACCAAACTGGCTCTGTACCTTACTTTACTTTTGATGGCAAGCCGATGCATTTCTTTTTTTTTGCTTCAGATGCTAACTCTAGGGTTTCATCTTTCACTGTTTTTGTGGCCTGCTCTAACCTGAGAAAAGGGTTAACCTAACCTGCTCTAACCTAAAAGATTAATATTGTATTAGACTGTTCCTCAGAGGTCAACTGGGGAAATCTTCAGTAGACTCTCTCCCCCCTAAGATTCCCCCAGCCTCATTTTCCCCTCCCTCTCTGAGGTGCTCCTCATCTTGATACTGGCTAGGATACCTTGGGGTACCTGTGTCCCAGCCCCCTGCACTAGGGTTGCCAGGTCCCCTCAGAGTCCCCAGCGATGGGCTTTGGTGGGTGTTACTAGAGGGGGTGGAGCGTCCCTAACATGATGACATCACACAGAGGTGACATCATCATGTTGGGGAACGGCGCTCTTTAAATGCTGCTGGGGAGAGGTGGGGGGGAGGCCATGCATGCCCGCAGTCCAAGCCCCAGATTCGGGGCTTAAGTGCAGGAGTGTGGCCCCCACCACTTCCCAGCAGCATTTAAAGCCTTGTTTTAAATACTGCTGGGGGGAGGTGGGGGGGAGGCTGTGTGCGCCTGCATTCCAGGCCCTGAATTCGGGGCTTAGAGTGCAGGTGCACAGCCCCTGCCTCTCTCCAGCAGGGAAGAGGTGGGGAGGAGGATGGGTTGTCACTCTTGGGAGCGGGGCTTCCAGCTGGTGGGCAGGCAGGAAGGAGCCCCTCCAAATTAGGCAACCCCCACCAAACCGGTGGGGTCTGGCAACCATACACTGCATTGCAAGAGGCCCTCTACCCTTGCTTCCCTCAGCACTCAGTGGAATTATCAGTAGTCAGCAAGCAAGTGCCTTGGGGAAATAAAAATAGCCAATGTCTCCAGAATAAAATGGTTTGTGCAATTTGTCTGAAGGACAAGTATGAGGGCTTATGACAAACATTCTGGGGCAGATTATTTTATAGTCTCATGGCCCACACCTGAAAATACTATTTCCCACCTAGCCACCAGCCTCATGAGTTAAGGTGAGCACAAAGAGCAGGGCACCAGTAGCTAATCTGTGATGATACCCAGGTCTATAGTAGAGTATCCTAGACCTAAACCATTTAAGGCTTTAGAGGTCTAAAACAACACATGGATCAAACTGGCAAGTCGGTGCTGCTGTTGATGTAACACAAACTATATGACCTCTGTAGAATGTTTCAGTTAGAATCCTTTTAGGCCTATTTTGGACCCATTGGAGTTTCTGAGCATTTTTCAAAATCAAGCTTGTATAGAAAGTGTTGAGGTAATATAACCTGGGTCTTCTTAAGGTTTACCTGGTCACTCTGACATAAATGCATGCTTAAAAAGCTTTGGTGTGTATCTAAAAATTATGAGTAATATCTGTGGCATTAAATTGGGAACATGTTGGTGCCATTCATATTAATTTGAATAGAATGAAGGGATGTGTTTAGTATTTTTTGAACTCCACCCCTCTACCCTCTGGTAATGCCTGCTCAATTAATACATTTGTACATGAACAAGTGACGATATCATCTGTCATGTCCACTTGCTCTACAGAGGTAACTAAAATGGTTCTGCTTGGGGCCTCCTACCATCTGGAGAAATGGGACCTTGAATAAGTAGATATTCTTGGCGTTTTTTTGAGCAATAGGGTTATATGACTCTTTCTGACCTATGAACGTTGTTTTCATGTGTTGACACACAAGCGTATTGGAAAGCTAGGATTTACTGAGGAGAATCTGAAGGAATTTAAGATGAAGGATTCATTTCAGGCCTGAAGACAAAAGCTGCTTGTCTTGATAAAAGAACTGTCATCCTGTGTTGTTGTTTTTGTTTTTAAGATAACAGATAGGACTTGCCTTGCATGAACAGTACATTTTCCTGTGTTGCTGAGTTGTTGTGTGTATAACAGTCACAAGCAGAGTTGATCTTGGCTCTTCATTACGGGGCCTTTTTGGTTTTATAAGGGAGAAAATATGCTTTGTGGCTACAGTTTCTTGAGTGATATCAAGGAAGTCCTCAGCATTATAGGTGTTCCTCACCCCAAGTTCTTGCCATTTTGTTCCATGAGGCATACAGGATTGGTGAAAGGCCTCTAACTAACAAGAACATTGCATACATTCACAAAATCTGTTTTGGGATTTACAGAGTATTAAGACTGAGCTGTACCACAACAGAACTGTACCATCACAGATACTTTTACATTAGGGAACTCCACTAAGCCACTATAACATTTATAACCACTTAGAACTGAGTTGGGGGGATCATCCTTAGTTTTTAGATAACCACCCCCATCTTAGTGTTGCACTTCCAAGGAAGCAACTGTTGGTTGGCACACTAGAACTGGCCTGCTGATTGAACTAATGGTGTAATTTTCCCTAACGCTGTGCAGCCAGATTCCATCTAGAGCGCATTGTTCAGAATTCCCTTTGACTGCCCCCCAAATCTCAGGTCAGCTTCCCCTCTGTTTTACAGTTTGACTTTATATTCTTCTGTTTTCCCTTTTCTTCTGTTCAGTGTGCTGGGATAAGAAAAGCTGGCTGTACAGCCAATCAACTATTGCTATGGTTAAGAAACTCTTAATGTTTATTTTACAGCCAATCTGACAGAAGAAGGATGTGTGTGTGACTTGAGATCTTTGCACAATTATGAGTTTGCTGCTCCTAGTTTTCAAGAAGACTTTCACTGAAATACAGATTGGATTCATAATACCCTGAACATTTATTATAGCATTTTAATGAAGACATGTCTTGTTTATGGTATTTGAAAGAACGTGACATGTGTTTTAGTTTTCATGGCACTGTGCTACCTCTAGAATCACAAGGCAGAGGATGAGGGGGACTTACCAGAGGAAAGAGTAGGGTCCAGTTCATGTTGTCAGTGTTTATTTATTTATTTATTTTATTTGTTTCGATTTGTATCCTGCCCTCCCCGAAGGCTCAGGGTGGCTAACAGTGGGCATGAATGCCAATTTAAACAACATAAAACAATATCAACAGATAAAATTATAAAATCCTGTTGCACAGGAAGTAACATCATTGTGCCAGTGACTTCTGGGTGACACTCTGGTATTTGGGCAAAAACTTTATGGTAAAACCAGCTTCTGCCATGGAGTTTTTGCTGAAATACCAGAGCAGAAGTTGCTCGCTTGGAAGTCGCTGGCTTGATAATGTAACTTCCTGTGCGATGCCAGCAACGTGACTTGGTCCTTTATATTTCTACTGGTAAGTCCTCCCCCTCTGGCCAGCTGATTGGTGGTTTGGGGGCAGAGCCTGATTGCAGGGGACCCCCACCCCCACCGAGGGGTCTGGCAACTCTATTTGCAAGTGCCCCCTGCATCAAAATCTGTCTGCACATAGTTTACACGTTGATGAACTTGCCCTTTAGCCTAGGTTTCTCTCTGATGTGTTTACGTATCTTTGGATATGTGGGAACTTTTGTATGTAAGAATATTTTTTAAGACAAGCGTCTTCCCTTGCGTGCATTCTGGAGGTGGGGTGATCCCACACAGAACTATATCCTGTTTGAAGCAGTTCTTACTTTGAGAGAATGTTTGAAACGAACGGATAGTTGAGAACTTAAAGAATGTATCTACCAGGAGAGCAGTTGCACTTAATTCAGCAAAGCTGATCTGAGGTTGTTGGAAGACTCTCGCCTCTGTTTGGATACTGTCCCAGTGATTTCGTGAGCAGAGACCGCTAATTGCTAGTGGCTGGAACTTTAACTCTGTGCAGTGTGCTATGCCCGTGTTATAGAGTTCCATTTCAGAGCAGAGACAAGAATGCTTAGCACGGCATTAATGTAAAGGGCAAGGAGGTTCATTCACTATAAAGACTTTCATTAAGAAGCTGTTTCTTGACATGGCCACACACTTATATTTGGTGAATCTGAAAGCCTGCATATGTCAGCTGTTTTTGAGTCTTCCCTTAAACCTCACATAATAATGCTAATGGTGTGTTCAGCTTGCTATTGTAAGCTGAATGGTGATAAGAGTCTGTTACGACTCCTGGGGGCCTTACAGAAATAATTGGTAATGTCGGGTGGGGGGGGGGGAGCGAGAAAGAGAGATGATCTTGTAGTCTAGTGAGTTATTTTATTATTGTATTTGGGCAGCGGGTCTAAATGGGGTGTTCTTATGTCTTATTTCAACATGTATGACAGACATTAACTGTTTGTGGCAGGAATTTATGTAGTCAAGAACCAACTTCATGACCTGTGTGAGATTGAGAAAATGATAGACACATATTCACGTGGGATGTACACACAAGCTGAAGTATAGTGCATGAAAAAAATGGCTAAATGTGAGAATGAAAGATAACAGGTATGCAGTTAATGCATCCTTCTACCCAGAGTGTATAAAAACAACAGTATATAATATAAAGTCTCCAAGGCTATACAGCACTTTTTTTGTCTTTTAGCTGCTATAGTATTTTTGGCTTTGTTTGTATGTCTATGTGTAAGCTTTTCCAACACATATATTTATTTATTTATGTTTCAAATTTATATTCTGCTGTCCCCGCAAATGGGCTCAGGGCAGATCACAACAATAATTAGGCCATTCGGCATCACACAATAGAGCAGAGATCCATCAGTGGCTATTAGCAACAAGGTACAGATAGGAACTCTGGGGCAAGTGATGCTCTGTATTCTTGGTGCTTGGGGGGGGGGCAACAGTGGGAGAGCTTCTAGTGTCCTGGCTCCACTGCTGGACCTCCTGATGGCACCTGGTATTTCTGGCCACTGTGTGGCAGAGTGTTGGACTGGATGGGCCATTGGCCTTATCCAACATTGGCTTCTCTTATGTTCTTAAAACACAATAATAAATAGTTAAAACATTAAAATAAGAATAAAAAAAAACAGATTGCACCAGTTATTGCACAGTCTCCAATACTGGTGCAGCTGGATACTCTTAAATTTGTTTAATCTGGTCTTCAGCAGGGGAGACCAGCTCTTTTACTGGACACCAGCTGCCTCAACCAAAGGCCTGGTGAAATGACTCAGGTTTACAGGCCCTGGGGAATGATAAAAGGTCCTGCAGGGCTCTGATCTCATGCGGGAGCATGTTCCACCAGGTCGGGGCCAAGGCAGAGAAAGCCCTGGTCCTGGTCCTGGTCAAGGCTAAATGGATGTCCCTTGGGCTGGGGCCAGCCAAGAGATCTTGATCAGCAGAGTGCAAGGCTCTCTGGGGCACATATGGGGAGAGGCGGTCCCTTAGGTACGTTGGTTCCAGGCCATATAAGGCTTTAAAGGTCAATACCAGTACCTTGAAGTAGATGCAGTACTTAATTGGCAGCCAGTGCAATTGGTGTAGTGCTAGCTGAATACGTGCTCGCACAGGCAACGCAGCAGGGACGCTGCCGTATTTTGCATTTTCTGGAGTTTCTAGATCAACCCCAAGGGCAAGCCTGCATAGAGCAACTTACAGTAATCGAGCCTGGAAGTGACCATTGCATGGGTCTCTGTAGCCAAGTCCTGTGGGGAGAGGTAAGGGGCCAGTTGCCTGATCTGGCAAAGATGATAAAAGGCAGACCCAGCAACTGTGGTGACCTGGGCCTCCATAGAAAGCGAGGCATCCAGGAGCACCCCCAGGCTCCTCACCTTCTGGGCTAGCACAAGTAATGCGTCATCCAAGGTGGGCAGCCTGATTCCTGACCCAGCCTCCCCCCCCCGACTCAGGTATAGGACCTCTGTCTTAGTTGGATTACGTTTCAACCATCCATCCATGATCTCCAATGCCCTGGTCAAATTTTCTGGGGCGGAGTCTGGACAGCCATCCATCGACAGATAGAGCTGAATGTCATCCACATACTGATGACATCCTAGCCCAACCCCCTGGACCAGTTGGGCGAGGGGGCACATATAGATGTTAAATAACATTGGTGAGAGAATTGCCCCCTGTGGCACTCCACATCCAGTTGGGTATCATGGGGATACTCCCTCACCAATTGCCACCCACTGTCCTCTGTAGAGAAGGGAGGGAAACCGTTGAAGGGAAGACCCTGAACTCCTATCTTGGCGAGGGGGGGGGTCAAAAGGTCATAATCGACCATGCTGCTGTCAGATCTAATAGTAATAGCAGCACTGACCCACCCCAATCGAGGTGTCTCTGGAGGTCATCTGTGAGGGTGACTAGCGCCGTCTCTGTCCCATGGCCAGGGCAGAAGCTGGACTGGAATGGATCAAGGATGGATGTATCCTCCAAGAAAGCCTGGGGTTGTTCAGCCACTGCGCTCTCAACTTCCTTGCCCAGAAACAGTAGATTTGAGACTAGGCAGTAGTTGGCCAGGACCATAGGGTCCAATGATAGTTTATTTAAGAGTTGGTGGACCGCTGCCTCCTTCAACCCCACTGAGAAGGTCCCAGAAGAAAGGGACGAGTTGATAATTTCTCCCGGGGGACACTACTGCCCTCCACACAGGCTTTAACCAACCAGCAAGGGCATGGGTCAAGAAGGCAGGTAGTTGGCTTCATGGCTGCCAGGACCCTGTTGACATTCTCCTGAGAGAGTTGGTTGAAGTGGTCCAACATTGGACCTGGAGATGGACAAGGGGCTTCCAGTTCCTTTACTGTATCAACTGTGGCTGGGAGTCCTGGCAAAGCAATATATTACAAAATACACATGTAAAACAGATTAATTCTGTGTTAGCTTTTCCAAAACACAGAACTGACCTTAAGAATTATTTCATGTACCACTGAGAATGTACAGCAGTTTGAAAAATGTACCTGTTTATAAGTGATTCCCAAAAGCAAATTGACAGTTTTCTGGATAGTTTGCCTAGAGGATGGATGGTGGCCTAAAGAATTCAGAGGATGATGGTAATGTTTAGGGTGGTATCAACAAGAGAGTCCCAAATTAAGGCATATTCCATTGTTGGGTTCCCTTATACAAAGGGGCCCCTATACCTTTTACTAACACACCTCCTCTTTGTCTTTTAAACAAACTGAGGAATTAAATGCAGATCAGGGATCAAATAGCTTAAACTGGACCACAGCAAGTCTGTTTTTAAAGTCTTATATATTCCTGGCCACCTGTATTTGTCGTGCTTCTTGTGTTTTCACAAGCAAGGACAAGAAATCGTGACAGCCATGCGAAACTCTCAGGAGTCCTGGGCAGATCTGGTGGACCTGACAAGATACGAAACATTTTTTTTAGAAGACTTTGGGGTCACTTGCAACAGATGTAAATTTGGCTGGGGATAGAAGTGGTGAGCATGGCCAGATCACTCTGTGTTGAAGCCATCCATCAGGAGGGGATAACTGAGCAGAACAATCGGAGCTAATAGACAAAAGTTGCAACAGTGGAAAGCAGCTGCCTGGGGCAAGGAAGGGTAAGATGAATACAAATGATACTCTAACCCATTTTGTGTGTGTTATTCTGTCTGGTGTGCAGTTTTTCCTCTCTTTCTTTTTTGGAGTTTTGGTCCGCAGGCTCAGTGGAGACAAAAAGAAGTTGTTTACATTTGAGTTGGGCTGCAAAACTCTAGATGACGTTAACAGCATTGATGATTTAGCACTTATTTATAACCACCCACTGAACAGATGATAGACAATGGCACTGCTGGCTAATCTCCTGTTTAAAAGAGCCAGGCACAATTTCATGCAATCATGGTTTCTTCATGTTGTTGTCTCAGAAAGCAATTAGACGTTTAATTAAAATCAGTGCTTTCGTTCCCTCTTTCTTTATTGGCTACAACTGTAAATACCCTCGAACCACCAGACATGTGTCTGCCACAGCCACTGAAACCCTCTGTTTGCAAGTGCATCACAAGTATTGCCAAGATTCCACAGAGGAGAAATGTATTGGCATTCAGTTAAAAAGCTGTATAAATCTTAAATTAAATCTTTGAAATTGGGTAATAATAATCTCCACATTTTCAAAGCTATTTTAAGTATGTCTATCTTACTATACAGCAAAAAAAGGGAAGATGAGTGTGCTTTGTGATGGAAATGCATTATTTGTCATATGTAAATAATCAAGAAGGGAACCTCTCTTTAATATAGTAATATAAACCATATTCTAGGCTGGATGAAACCATATTTTAGGCTGGATGTTTGGGAGAACAAGATCCAATTGTTGCAAAATATAGTTAAACTTATGAACAGAAAACTTGAGAATAATGCTGAGTTCCTCCAAGCTTGGTGATTGTGCTAGGAAAGGTGAGTATGAACTATTTACCATAATTAAGGTGTGCCATTGTCTCTATTAATCAGGGCTTTGTCTGTTGAATGAAATTGTGCTGTATTTCCTGCTCTTCCTAAACATTTTACATATATACATGTGCAAGGCTGCTTGGTGAAGGGAAACATTGGTTAATTGAGTACAGATGTCCTGATTGAAATCTAGTGCAGATATACAAGAAGTCTAGTGCAGATACACTTCCATTTTGTCCTTATAAAGTCTGATCACATGGCCAGGGATCCTACATATATATAACTTTAATAAGAGAACCACTATGTTGGCGAAAGAATGGAGCAAGCAGTCAAACATTTATTGCAAGTCATATAGGTCTGGTAGTTTGTCCATCTAACCCAGTACGGTCTACAGTGACTCTCCAGGGTCTTTTCTAACATGCAGGGCTTTTTTTGTAGAAAATGCCCAGCAGGAACTCATTAGCATAACAGGCAACACCCAACAGCAGAAACTCATTAGCATATTAGGCCACACCCCTGATAGCACAGCTCATTAGCATATCAGGTCGTATCCCCAAGTCACCAGAAGTGTGGTCATCCAGCCACGCCCACCTTTTGCTTCTTATTCTGTTTACCTTGTCTGTTGTCAAAACCCAGGGCTTTTTTGGTAGCAGGAACTCCTTTGCATGTTACGCCGCACACCCCTAATGTAGCCAATCCTAATGAGTTTCTGCTGTTGGGTGTGGCCTATTATGCTAATGAGTTCCTGCTGGGCGTGGCCAACTCGGGAGCCAGCCGGAACTCCGTTCCTGTGCGTTCCTGCCCAAAAAGAGCCCTGCTAACATGTAATATGAATTAGCAGGGCCTAAACCTGGTTCCTTCCACTGCTAAACTGTGCTTTCCTGAACTGTTTGTCTGTGTTCTGAAGGGCTGCGAACAGGCATGGGAGGCTTTTGTGAGGGAGCAACATTTGTAGTGAGGTTCAGTGATTGACTTTGATACTGAGGGAACAGGGATACTCTTGGATATCTGAAGATGAAGGCGTTCAAATGCCTAAGACTTAGATCATTGCTAGCAAGAAATAGTGGTGGGCAGGCTCCTTTGGCTTGCTTTGCAATTGGGTTTGGCAAGTTATTTTCCTAAACAATGGAATGGCACCTTCTTATTTCTGAACCAAACACCAAACCTTTCTCACATTAGTGGACATTGTCACAATAGTGATGTTGTCACAGGGAGGACGATAGGGCATCTCAAACTTCTAGGATCACCAGTGACCTCAGATGCGCCACCTCACCAGTTTAACAATTGCAGACAGATCTCACGGAGCCTCTACATGGGGCCTTTGTTCTTCCCTGACACTGGTCTCCTCAGGCCCATAGCTACATTGGAGCTTTGGGGGCCCCGGCCCCCTGACTTACCACCAAGGCCCCCAAACTTCCTACCCAGCCCAGGCCCCCAAACTTCCAATTTTTAATTTTATTTATTGCACTCGTTGCCACCACTGGCAAGCCTTGTGCCGCCCTCTCTTGCCCGCCGCTCTCTCTGGGCAAGGCAAGCCCCATGCCCTCTGCCCTCCAATCCCCACACTGCTCTCTCTCTCTGGGCAAGGCAAGCCCTGTGCCCTCCCGCCCTCCAATCCCACACTGCTGCTCTTCCTTCTGTTTTGCCAGCTGGCAAGTCGAGCCTCCAATCTCACACTGCTGCTGCTGCTCTCTCTTGCCTCTCTTCGGCTGGCAAGTCAAGCCCCGTGGGTTGGATTATCCCACGCTGCTGCTCTGCTCTCTCTCTTACCGCTCGCTGGCCAGCAAGGCAAGCCCCAGCCACCTTCATTCCTCCAATTCCCAAGCTGGCAAAGCAAGTGCTGCACTCCCCAAGCCCTCCCTCGGCTTCGGAGCCCATGATTTTGCTTCCATTCCTCTTTGCCCCATTTCTCTTTTTAATTTCAGAGCTCAGCTCTGCCTCCCGCCTTTGAATGGAAGGATTCCTCTCCCCCGCTTCCCTTGTTATCTGCAGGGCTCAGCTCTGCCTCTCACCTTTGAATAATTAAACTATTTAAAGTAGCCAGTGCCAAGTGCCCCCCGAGAAATTGAAATGCCCCCTGACTTAGAAATTCCTGGCTCTGGGCCTGGGTATCCTGGGCACCAGAAGGACTGGAAAATGTAGCTGTTCGGGGCATCAGAGTTCATACTGTGGAGGCTAAGCACCCTGGCAGTTCCATATCACGGTGCTCTTTGTGTCTGGGATGCAGCATCCTGAGTTCAAGTGTCTCTGAAACCTGTCGTGATTACTTGGCAAATGTGTGAGAACTGTATTATTGAGTCAGGCACCCTGGAAAGCTATATTTCCCCAAGCTTCATGCTGCCTAAGAAACTGCCTTTGCTGAATTCTGTACTCCAGAGAGAGTGGAAGAATGTCTTGACATGGTAGCCACAGTAGCCAGAAGGTACGTGGGAACGAAAGAGGCTGGCTATGGTGACAAGGTGACAGAGCCAGTATGCCTGGTACGTGTAGTCAAAGCTTAATTTGAGTATGAGCTAATTGTCAAAACTCTGGAGGAAGAGGAGGGATGAATTTCTGGCATTCATAGCAGTATGAGGCTGCTTTCCGAGATCTTGACATCATCACCAAGTATAGCATGGTGGGACAGGTTATGATAAAATATGAAGTCATTGACAACAATTTGAATTTGATGTGAAAGAAGAAGAGGTTTTTTAAAAACATTTCAGTGCAACAGACGTTGCACGAAGGCAGATTATAGTTTTTACATAACTCTGAAATACTTGTTGTTTGGCAATGTCCCTGACTCCCTGCACTCTCTCAAGCATTTGTCTGCATCTACAGCAACCCTTCATTATCAAAGACCGTCTCACCTAATTCCTTATTTACTTAATTCCTTATCCACCCAGCCAGCCATCCTATTATCGGCTGTGACCACTTTTTTAATGTCTGGTGTATCACTGGAAAAATTCCACTCACTGATGCGGTGTTCCTGGCAGCTATCACTGGTGAATAATGACGAATATATGAGAACCTTCAGATAATCATTTGGGGCTCAACACTTTTTTATTGTGGGGTCTTTTGGGATGATGACATCCATGCATGCGTGTAGGGCAGCTTGGAGCAGTTTGCTATGGTTTTGCCCCCCTCCCCCAATACATGCATTTTTGTCTTTCTAGAGTATCATATGGGAAGACTCTCTGGAAATCCAGTGAAGAGAGTACTGGATTTAGACCTGTGTTTAAGGCTTGCTTTTGCCACACGGAGTAGTAGTTAGAGTGCAAGACTAAAACCAAGGAGATGGAGGGAGGGTCAGACCCCTGTTCTGCCATGAAGCTCCCTGGGTAACTTTAGGCCAGTCTGTCTCTCTCAGCCTAACCTTCCTTACATGTTTGTTGTTACTATACAGTGGAAGAAGTAGAGAGTTGTGTAAACTGCCCTAAGCTCCTTGGAGGAAGGATGGAATAAAAATAAATACTGTATTCAGTGAGTAAGCATGGCTATGACCCACCTTCCACCGGCATTTGCAGTGCAGGAGGAGGGGTAGGGGTAGGAAGGCATCCTTTGGCCGCATGGTGCCCTCCGGTGAAGCAAGGAGGGGGTGGGCCAGTTCGCCCACAGCCTGCCACATCACGTGTTGTGTCTGAGCGTGGGGCGGACTGCAAATCCAAGGCAGGCTATTAAAACAAACCTGTGCAGGCCGTCCTCCTCTTTTTGTCTTTGGATCACCAGCTTGCCCACCCACCCTCCCTCGATTTGGTTGTATTACAGTGTTTCTCTGGTTTGTTCTTTGCTGTTGCAGCTTGGCGGTTTGGGCATTGGGACGGATCCGTTTGAGGGGAGGCCATGCCTGCGTGCCTGCTTCTCCCAATTTGGGGGCTCTCATAAGGGGCTTCGGGAGGTGGAGCCACTGAGCCACATGCCCAGGTGGGGGCTGTTGGCTGGCTGCCAACAGGTGGCAAGAGGGCCATGTAGTGTCTGGTGCCCATATGTGTCCCAGGATCTTGTCACTCCGTGGTTCGTCTCCCAGCAGACAGGCTGGGTAGGGGTTCCATCACGCAGCAGGCGGGTCTCCTGATGGTTGAATCCATCCCCATGCTGTACCACTGCTTCTTGCCTGTATGCAATAAAATAAGCTGCGGCCATATATTTTACCAAAGGACGGTTGTGTGTGCATTTATTCCTTCTAATGCCTCACCCTCTACCCTCCTTGAACCTTTGATCCATATTCCAGTCTCTTTTTCTCTCCACTTGTGTGTAGTGGTTAAGTGCACGGACTCTAATCTGGGAGAACCAGGTTTGATTCCCCACTCCTCCACTTGCACCTGCTGGATGACCTTGGGCAAGCCATAGTTATGGCACAGCTGGTCTTGCAAAAGAACAGTTTTTGTCAGAGCTCCCTCAGCCCTACCTACCTCACAGGGTGTCTGTTGTGGGGAGGGGAAGGGAAAGGAGTTTGTAAGCCACTCTGAGATGCCTTTGGGTAGTAAAGGGCAGGGTATTAATCCAATTTCCTCCTCTTCCTCCTCTTCTTCTCTCAGTAGTCCATTTCCAAAAGAAGAATATTCTTGCTCTCACTTTGGTAATGGGAGGACAAAGAAAGGTTGACAGGATATTTTGCACATCAAAAGTGTAATTCCATAGATAAAAAGATGGCTTAGAAGGTTTCAGCTGCTTCATGTCTAGCAAGATCTCGTAAACCAACTTAGTAGGAGAATAGTCCTTCATTACCAGACCACACAGTTTCCATAATAGTATCTTTCAAACTCCTAATTATAAAAGATTCCCACCAATTTGCTTTACTGAATTCCAAGAAAGGGAAATATGTGTTTATTTGTGGGGGTGTAAATTGCAGTCCCGTTCTGCAGTTTAGCCATTTTTGCTTGGCAGTGCTTTTGTCTCTACACTGATGATCTTGAATGGGATTTTCCTAATGGTTGTAAAGCAAGAGTGGGGAGAAGGGGGTGGGGACTATGGGAAAAGAGCTGCTCTTTGACAAGTGAGAGAAAGCCTTTGGAGGCCAATGGGGGAATGGATACTGTCACTGGGAGGGACTGCTGTGGAGGGGAGGATGATAGACAAGACTGGTATTTGAAATGTGATTAGGATAAGCAAACACCGGTTCTTATCCCTTTGTTAGTCACAATCTCATCCAAGCAGCTAAGAGTAAAAGTGCAGTTTTGGCTTTAATTGATATTTTACTAATCTTGGGGCACAGGCCGTAACAATCACATTCTTGCTTTGACAGCATAAATCCCTTGTGTAAAATTTTCATCTGTACCATTTCAACATGAAGCTTATTTTTTGGCCAGCATACCATAAGATGAACGTTTGAGCCAAGGACTGGGTTGCCTTGATGGCCTAAATGGAGCTGATTTCCTGGCTTGAAAGCAGAATTGTCAATGCCATCTCGAGGAAAATCAATAAATGTTTCTCTTTCACTAACTGGAATGGCTTGTGTTTCTTTGAGTCTCAGACCAATAGGCTTTCTTCACTAGGGAATCCCTTAAGTATTAAGAAGTGAGTAACTTACTCAAAGACCAAGCAAGAAGTATCCTTCAAGTTTGTTCAAGATGAGCAGTCTACTGCCAATATGATTACTGTATTACTGAGGAGGAATTAAAAGTCTTTAAACATTGATAAAGCTAAAACTCTTGAGGAATATACATAGAAATCTTTCCCCACCCATTCCCAGCAAAATACTGTTTTCATGTGCACCTTTTATGAGTTGGGCTGTTTCAATATTTGGCACCAGAGCTGCCAAGAACTACCATGGGCCCCCAGACAAAGATTCTACATGCCCCCCTGGCCCCGATCCAAACCATGTGTCTAATTTTGTAATTTCGTATATTTGGACCCACACAAATATGTGTACCAGTATAGGATACGTGTCTTACATCTGATGAGGTGATGAAGTGAGCTCTAGTTCACAAAGCTTCGTGTCACAGAGATAAATTGATTATGTAGTGGTCCTGGATGAAAAGTGCTGGGATCACTGGGATTGATTTTACTGACATATTTTCTAAAAAGGTTATGCCATTTTTCGTGTGACATGAAGCTTAGTGTCTACAGTAGCAAAGTAGCATTTATAAAGGAATATTAGATGTCCCCAGGGCTATTTTTGGGCAGGAACGCACAGGAACAGAGTTCCGGCTGGCTCCTGAGTTGGCCACGCCTAGCAGGAACTCATTAGTACAATAGGCCACACCCAACAGCAGAAACTCATGAGGACTGGCTACGTTAGGGGTGTGTGGCCTAACATGCAAAGGAGTTCCTGCTACAAAAAAAGCCCTGGGTTTTGACAACAAGCAAGGTAAACAGAATAAGAAGCAAAAGGTGGGTGTGGCTGGATGACCACACTTTTGGTGACATGGGGTGTGGCCTAATATGCTAATGCGTTTCTGCTATTGGGTGTGGCCTATTATGCTAATGAGTTCCTGCTGGGCTTTTTCTACAAAAAAACCCTGGATGACCCAAAAATACAATACCAACAACAACCCACTATCTGAACAGTGTTTAAAATGTAATTAAAATGTATACATATACAATTAAGGGGGGAGGAATTCTAACTTCTGTTCCACAGGTGAAACTTCTAAGACAGATGTGACATCTGTTACCATGCATGTAAAGGATTTTTGGGGAAAGCATACTTTTACTACTTTGCTAGATCATGAGGAAATATTAATTCCCCCCTTTTGGTCATAATATTAGCAAAGGTTTGCTGTTATACTATTATTAAGTATGTTCTAAGTTGCCAACCCGGGATGAGAGGGAGTTGATATCAAGACTAACAAATAAAGGAGGGGGGATTAGAAGGGGAGAGAGAAAAATGAAGGTACATGATGAATAGAAAAGAGCAAGACGAAGGAGGAGAAAAGCATGGAAAAGAAATTAACAGAGGAAAGGTTGTTTTGTTTTCTATAACACATTAACAGTGTGTTTGCGAGATTCGGAGGAGGAGACATAACTATGGCGCTTTGTAGGACAAAAGGAAGATGGCAACCGTAGACTGCTGGAAATAACTTTGTCAGGAGGCTGCAGCCTGACAATGACTGTTGCAACCCTGAGCTGTGCTTAGGATAACGAGGTCCCCTCGCCATTGTGGCAGGGGGATTTGAGGGGCATTCCAGGGGTGGACGGGATGTCATACGTGACATCCCTGATGTGATGACATCACCTGGAAGTGCCATCATTGCATTGGTGATGTCACATACAATGCTCTGGTTTTTGGGCAAAAACCAGAGCATCACTGTGCAATGTTGCTGACGTGATGACATCATTTCTGGGTGATGTCATCACACTGGGGATGTCACATGAAGGCGTCCCTGTTTTGGGGGGTGGGGTTTCTTCCACTGGCCAACTGGCCGGTGGCAGATTGGAGCCCCCAAAAGCATGGGAATCCCTGCTGGGACCTGGCAGCCCTAGCTGTGCTGGCTGATCACTTCTGGGGCACTAGGCACTAATATGGGTGGTCATACTTGAAGTCCAAGAAGGAGGGGCCCCTGGCAGCTGATACTGGTCATAGAGGAGCTGTTGCCCAGCTGGTGATGCCTCCTTAGGCCTCAGCTGGGAGGCCAGCAGGCACACATTATTTTGATGGAAGACAAGGGGAGCTGGCCTTCTGGGGCCTTGGCCACAGCAACCTATTGCAAAATATTGTCACTAAGTAACAATACCCATCCTATGTAATCTTGACAATGAAATTATTATAGACGCTTGCAGGTTTGTGTTTGGCTAGTTAGCTTGAAATGGTGTATTGAATTTAGTTCATTACCTTCTTGATCTTTCTGTTCCATCTGGTAAAATGTCTAAGACTTCCTGACCAACAGATTATGTATAGAGGGTATTGCAGTTATTGTTTAGTGCGACCAGAGCTACTTGAGCAAATCCTGAGGTATCACTTACTATAAATAGTATTTATTTTCCCTCTGCAGTTATATGATTCTTTCAGTGTCATAGGCTGGGATATCCTAGCTGAGGGCTAGACATCACTGTGGCTACTGATGTGGTGGTCTGTGACCACAGTGGCTACATTTGAGAACATGATTATGGTGTATTCTCCTCCCACCCTCAGACACTGGTGTTTTAAATTTTGGCTGTGATCTTTGCCGTTATATAAAGTTCACAGTGACTGTGAAAAGTGGCATTCTAGGACAAATAGTTTGGTTAAGGAGGAAACATTCTTTATTGAAGTTGCTCTGTTTTAAATTAGAAAAGCCACTGATCTGTATCTTGTGGTGCAGGAACTAGGAGATAGCTAGCAATTGCAGTGGTCCCTCCTGATTCAGATGCCCAATTTATAGTTCTTCTCTTAGTTTACCTGAAACCTAGTGTGTAGCATAGTGACTTAGAGAGTGTCAAAGAAGGACAACAAAAAAGGTCTGATTCAGTTCTTATGTCGTTTTAAAACTTGAGCTGAGTTTTAATTTTGGGATTAAAATTAGTCACATTAAAAATCAGTCCAAAATGTAATTTTCATTGGTTTCAATAAGAAACACATTTCCAGGTGTAGCATCCAGTTGGGTTGAGGGACAGTACCCTATTCAAGAGACCCACCTATTCTCAGGGATAGTACCCTATTCAAGAGACCCACCTATTCTCAGGGATAGTACCCTATTAAAGAGACCCACCTATTCTCAGGGATAGTACCCTATTCAAGAGACCCACCTATTCTCAGGGATAGTACCCTATTCAAGAGACCCACCTATTCTCAGGGATAGTACCCTATTCAAGAGACCCACCTATTCTCAGGGATAGTACCCTATTCAAGAGACCCACCTTCCCCTATTTCAGGCAAATAACAGAAAACATCCTTATACTTTAAGTGTGTATTGTCACTGGTTCAGCAGGCTCAGGGGCATTATGAATTGCTATGTGGGTGAACTATTTTCTTCTTCCCTTGGGATATTCTAGCAGGGGCTGGAGGGGGCATTTCCCTTTTTGTTACAAAAATGAAGCACATATTTAAGAGAAGCTAATTCTATGGCTTACTTCATTGCACTGTTTTTTTCAGCATTTTTTCTTCCAGCTGGATTGATTTCCCATGTCAGAGCGTGGCTTGGGGGAAAATATGTTTCAGACAGTAGAGCGCAGTGAAATGACATAGTGTTGTTGTTGGTGGTGAGAATATGTTTGCCAGGACACACTGCTTGTTTAAAAATAGCACTCTCCTTCTGCTTTACATGTAATTAGGAAAACTGATGTACATTTGATCCCTCCAGGGATACCGTGCTTTAAAATACAATAACGGCATCCAAGAGGATCCTGGAGCAGCACTTCTTTCTGCGTCTGTCTTTCCAGTTGCCATGCTAACATGCAGGGCTTTTTTGGTAGAAAAAGTCCAGCAGGAGCTCATTAGCATAACAGGCCACACCCAACAGCAGAAAATCATTAGCATGTTAGGCCACACCCCTGATAGCACAGCTCATTAGCATATTGGGCCACACCCCCATGTTACAAGAAGTCTGATCATCCCGCCACACCCACCTTTTGCTTCTTATTCTGTTTACCTTGCTTGTTGTCAAAACTCAGGGCTTTTTTTGTATCAGGAACTCCTTTGCATGTTAGGCCACACACCCCTAATGTAGCCAGTCCTAATGAGTTTCTGCTGTTGGGTGTGGCCTGTTATGCTAATGAGTTCCTGCTGGGTGTGGCCAACTTGGAAGCCAGCCTGAACTCCCTTCCTGTGTGTTCCTGCCCAAAAACAGCCCTGCTAACATGGAAGCCTTTGCCTCTCCATAGCAAGTTCAGTCCTAGAGAATTAAATATCTCATGGAGATACAGAAGCTGGACTTACAATGAATCAGAAAGTTCTCCCCAAGCCCACTAGCAATGATGGTATGACAACTGGCAGAAAATGGGAACACCAGTCAGGCAGAAAATTGGCCAACTATTCTGGTTGGATGATGTCCCTGCCAGGCTCATCTCCCTCACTGCCTCTGCTGCTACCTGGCAAAATGAAAACAACACAGGAAGGCACCAGAGTTAGTGTCTGATTGCAAGGTTCTGACTGCTAACATATGCCAGAAATAATTCTGTTCAGATCTTCAAGTTGTGCATGTTTTCTATCAAATCTTTGATCAGTAAAGTTTTGACTGTACATCCCTTGTGGTGAAGAATATAATTGTGTGCTAGAATAACCTGGATCTGTTGTGAACATTCTGGGTAACTTTCGGCAGGCTCACATTTTTCAGCTCGAACCATTCATTTCTAGTGACTGGATTCATAATACAGGTTGCTGTAAGGATTACTGAGATATTATTTAAGTACTCTGAGTGCCTATGGGAATCATGCCATATACAATATTACTGTTATCATCTTGTATTCAGTTTCTGGGCTTTTTTAATGGACAAAGTTGAAGGAAGAGAGTTGCCACTTGCTTCAGTATTTTCTTGGCATGACTGAAAAAGAAGAGAGAGGTTAAGATTTTATCCAGCATACTCACAATGAGAAATGATTGAGCAGCATTCTGGCCCCACATGGAGGCTGTTGGAGACCCTTTCCCTGTGACAATGCTGAATGTGTTTTAAAGACCCTTGCTGTGCGTGTCACTTCAGTTACAGCATTTCAGTATTGCCAGGATTGGTATATAAATTAGGAGTTGTGTGTGAGAAGGAAGGCTTAAATATTAGGCCTGCTATGTAGACTGCTATATGTGCTGCAAACTGCTTTAGGTGGGGACGGATTTTGTGGGAAGTAAATGTCTAAATGGTAATGCACTTGATTCTCAGTGTTCACAAATTCAATGCAAATGCTATGTTGCCAAGCCAATACAGCTAGACTAGTGGTTTCACATTTGAAATCTTGATATTTCCTTGAAACTTAGCTATTTTTTCTCTTGACAGGCTAGAAAACTGGGCTGAATCCAATAAAATGCAATTTTGGGCTGTATCAACAGAAGTATAGTGTCCAGATCATGCAAACTGATTGTATCACTTTAATCTGTTCTGGTTAGACCTCACCTAGAGTATTGTGTTCAGTTTTGGACACCACAATTTAAGAAGGATATAGACAAGCTGGAAAGTGTCCAGAGGAGGGCAATGAAGACAGTGAGGGGTCTGGAGAACATGGGGAAAGGTTGAAGGAGCTCGGTATGTTTAGCCTGGAGAGGAGATGACTGAGAGGTGATATGATAACCATCTTCAGGTACTTGAAAGGCTGTCATATAGAGGATGGTACAGAGTTTATTTTCTGTTGCCCCAGAAGGTCGGACCAGAACCAGCAGGTTGAAATTAAATCAGAAGAGTTAAACATTAGAAAGAACTTCCTTACAGTTAGAGCGGTTCTTCGGTGGAACAGGCTTCCCTGGGAGGTGGTGGGCTCTCCTTCTTTGGAGGTTTTCAAACAGAGGTTAGATGGCCATCTGACAGCAATGCTGATTCTGTGGACTTAGGCAGATCATGAGAGGGAGGGCAGGAAGGGTTGCCTCAGTGCTTAGTTCTTGTGGCCCATTCTTACATGCCCAGGGAAATGCTGATCGCCACTTTAGGGTCAGGAAGCAATTTTTCTCCAGGCCAGTTTGGCTGGAGATCCTGGAGGTTTTTTTGTTGTCTTCTGGGCATAGAACAGTGGTTGCTGGGGTATGGGTGGAAGATATTTGTGAATTTTCTGCATTGTGCAAGGTGTTGGACTGGATGACCCTGAAGGTTCCTTCCAACGCTATGATTCTATGCCGGGGATGTCAGTGCGAAGCTCTGGTTTTTCGGCAAAAACAGTATGGTAGAAGCTAATTCTACCAGAAGTTTTGCCCAAAAAACAGAGCGTTGCCCTGATGTCCCCGACGTGCCTGTATCACTCTGGGTCACATTGGAAGTCACATGGGCATGTTGCTGAAACGTGAAGAAACTCTCAGCTCCTGGTAAGCTCACCCCTCATCTCCCACCAGGTGCCTGGGGGACCTGGCAACCTTAGAAGAGCACAAGGTAGGTCTCAATAGAATGGGCAATAAAACAGACCCAAAACCACTTTGAAAAGAACAGACTAATAACAACAAATGGAATAAACCATCATTCACCAATTACTGAAAGGTCTTCCTAAAAAGAACAATCTTCCAAATCTTCCTAAAGGGCTAGGAGAGTAAACAAGCTCCTGATCTCGGTTGGCTTCGCTGTTCTGTAAGGTTACGGTTGCCACTGAGAAAGCTTTCTAGTGAGCTGAGGCAGTTCTGAGCACCCTGGGAGTTGGCATCGGCTGCTGATCTGAGGAGTGCAGCTACGGCATGGAAATTATGGAACCTCATGTTGAGAGCGCTGATTAGATACATGAAAACATGTGTGCGTGTGAGAGACAGAACAGATACTTTAGTTATCTAGATTAAAATAGGCACTTAATTTATATTTCTTATATAGTTATTAAAATAAATTGCACAGTTGGCTTACAACATTCTAGAAACCAAGCAGTAGGAACAAAAATAACCCCCTCCCCCAAACAAACAAGTAACACTTAAGCAAACAACCCCCCCTTATATTTCCTTTTGATTGTGGCTCATCAGGAAGAGTCTGGCTGGCTGTCTTTTCCCGCTCACTAATATTACGTTTGGTTACAAGATTCCGTTCACCAGTCAAATTGTAAAGTGAACATAAAAGTCACCCTTTTGTGAAAGCCATCATGAAAATGAGATGGCTTTGTGTGAGTTTGGTTTCTCATGTCAAAAGGGGGGCGGGCAGCTCTTCAGCTGTTGCCAAGATCTGGGTCTACAGAACCTGATTTACTATGGTTTATGTACAAGGCCAGTAGACTTGGAGTTGTAAATAGCTGTGAAATATGCCTGGGACATGAATATGCTTACTTGGGCGAGTTCATCTGTGTCTCTGAATCTTGTGTCAAAAAATGACATGCTAGGGAAAGCTTCTGCATTAATTTCCCTAGATCGCTTCCACCAGGTAGTTTGGATAGTAAATACCCTGAGCATGGACACTGAGGACATGATTCCAACCATAAATTTAAGTAGCTTGTTTCTCACTACTTCTTCTTTTCTCTTGGAAGGAGGTGTTGATTTACCAAGTAAAGACTTATTGTTTTCAAACCCTCAGAGCAGTGCTACAAAAACAAGGAGAGTTGCTGTCAAACCTTTATTTTATCATCCCCGTGCAGCACAGGGCAGGCTTGCTGGTCTTATCACTTGCTTAAGTTATCTGCAGCTGTTTGATCTGCCAGCCCTGTTTTCTGGCCCAGTTGGTCTTTGGTTTGTAATGGGTTTTGGATTGTGGCTTGGGTTGTGTAGGGCCGTGTAGAGATGGTGTGTCTAGTAGTGGTGGCCGCTGGGATGAGAGGGCTGATTGTCCCTCTTCAATAATAATATTACAACATTTCAGTTTTAAGGTTTAGCTCAAAATTGATGGCCTTCAAGGGCGTGAATTTAGGAGCTAGAGTTGGATTTTGCCTCTATCTCTTTGGAAACCTGTAGAAAGAAATTGACTTTATTGAAGAAGAAAAAAGATAATGCTGAGAACTACATTTATCAAAGGGAAAGGGAAATTGCCCATAACTTTTCAGCATGATTGACAGAAACCAACAAGATAAGCTAGTAAAAAAGAAATGAATGGGAAGATGTGACAGTTAACAAAATCATCTTGCGAATAAAGTAGCTGTCTTAGTTCACTGTGAATATACATCCCCAAATCTGTTTGCACAGAACAAATGCAATAACAACAACTTAGCACACTGTTTGAACAAGAAATATGGACCTTTAATTTGTGTAATCAGAGATTAGATATGTCACTGACTCAGCTCTTTGTTCTAATAGATGCAAGTGCTTAAAATGATGTCAAGGTGCACCTGATGACTGTATATCTGTATGTCTACAGTCTATTGTTGGAATGCATTTACGTGTCTCCTAGATGATTACAGGAGAAAGGGGGAGACAGCCATTTGCCTTGACTGTAGGATAAGCACTTGCTTCCACCAATGCCTAAAGAATGTCCAAGGCCTGATAAGCACTTATGTCTACTTGTCCTCTTTAATTTATTGGGATACTTTAAACCTCTCTAGTTATCCTTAAGCTGCCCTGGGAAGGAGTAGACACAGGCACGATAACAAGCTGATATAGCTGTCTCTCTTGCCAGTAAAGTCATGTCTCTTCTATGAGCCTGAAAGAGAAGTGCACACTGACAGTGGCAGAAGGAACCAAAGATATCCATTGCTTGCAGTTGGGGCAATTAGCCATGGACTTATCAGCAAGCTCAGCAAAAATTCTTGAGGTTTTGTTTACGCTTCAGCCTGTCAAGAAGGCCTCTGCAATAACTTTTTGGCCTCCTGTACATGGCTATTTTTGACAGTTGTTCCTCCACTACAAGTATAATCAACTTCTGTCAGCATTGTTTATGTGATTGAGTACAGCAGCAGTTACCACATGAGCACAATCTATAGAATGTTAGGTACATGGAAGTCCCACTCGTAAATGCCCACCAAATCCCAAATGCTGGCCTTACCCTTGTCCTGAGTGCATATACTCCAGCAGTGACCATAAGCACTGTAATGAGTATTGACTTCTGAAATGTTTATTTGTTAATATTTCAGTGTTTTTGTAAGTCAAGTGTACATTGGTTCTACGGATTCCTAACTCCAGCTGCTAAAGTTGGAGTCCTAAAGTTAAGAAAGAAAAAGAAGAGAGGTGGTGGCTGACAAGGTGCATGATGATTGGTTGTGGAGAGAGAGACTGCTGATTGGATGAGGAAGGACAAAAACATGAGTTGGGTGGCTATTGATGAGACAGGTTGAGGGGGATTCTTGGAAAGGAGGGGCGAGAGACAGGTTTTGAGAAAATGTCTGAGTAAGTTGTTAGTTTGGTGGGAAAAAAATGTACATCTAGTGAGAATTCCTGTGTGGAGTATACTAGAGTTTTTATGGCTCCTTGAGTGTGGGACTCATACAAGTGCACGAAGACCGAATCCTAGTAGGCTGTGTACGTTGTTGTGTGAGGATGTGTGTGAACGAGAATTCTGAGTGGATTGGCTAACTTACACCTCAAGTGGTTAAGACGCTGAACTGCAGGTTGTGGAAGGTCAGTAGTTCAGCAGTTCAAGACCTGGGTGCCGCATGATGGAGTGAGCTCCCGTCTCTAGTTCCAGCTCCTGCCAACCTAGCAGTTCGAAAGCAAGAAATTGCAAGTAGATAAATAGGTACCATTTTGGTGGGAAAGTAACAGCGTTCCGTGCGCCTTGGTGATTAGTCATGCCGGCCACATGACCACAGAAACGTCTTTGGACAGCGCTGGCTCTTCAGCTTTGAAATGGAGATGAGCACCGCAACCCTAGATTCAGATTTGACTGGCTTTCAAGCAAGGGAACCTTTACCTTTACTTTACCCTACACATGTTATAGATGAAATATTTGGCAACATTAACTGGAACTTTAGAAGGGTACCTGACTGAAAACACCCTGTGTACTGTACAAGAAACAAAAATGAGAAATAAAGCACTTGTTTAGTTTGTTCAAAGATGTCCTTTTATTTTAGAAAAGGATCTTTAGTGTCATCCCTCTAACCCCACTTATGTGCTGACTGGTCTGTCACACTACAGCTGGAACAGGAATAGATAAACACTCTATTGATTTATTGAATAAGAGCGATAGAGAGGGAGGTGGAGGTGGCAGCAGAAACCCAGTTAGAAGAAAAGCAGAGGAAAGTGAGATCTCCATTTCCTAGCCCCTCAAAAACCAAAAGCACTACAAGCATGGTTCAGGAACATGAGCTTCACATAGTGAGGTGGAGAGTGAGCATCACCAACAAATCACTTCAGTGGAATCTCAGAGCTGACATGACCTTCTAAAGTACCTAATCATCAGCCGGTAGGTTATGACACGCAACTAGTCACGACCACCTTATCTAAAGAGGCTCACACTATGACAGTCTTTTGGATGGATAAGGAGGTGACAGCCAGATAGGTGGTGGTGGGAGGACTAAAAAAGGAAGGAGGGGAACTCTAGATACATAGAGTAATAGTAAGCTGATATATAACAATAAAAATTAAAACTGGTTAAAATTTTGGAGATCAGTTGTAAAGGAATCCCATATTCTAAAAACATTTTGTGAGACATGATTTCCAAACATGCATTTCCTCCCTATCTCGAGAACCACTTTAACATTTAAATATCACAGATTCATATGGTGATGTGTTAATCTAATACTCAATGAATACAATTTCTAGAATGTCAAAATTCTGTATATGCTAGCCAAATAACATCCTGATTAACTGGAAATGTTTCCCTTCATACTGTCTGTATACACATTGTATATGAAACACTGCTGCCACTCTGCAAGTGGGAAGATTGTGACCTGTTGATGATTCAAAAGGACATATTTTTGTTCACTATTTTCAGTGATATTCTGGAGGTGTTCCTTTAAGTGAGAACATATATATATATATGTATGTATGTATGAGGTTACTTTGTTCTTTCTTTGGGTTTTTTTTTTAGTAGAACATAATATATTTTTCTCTTAAATTACAGTCAAAATCTCCCACTTTCTCACTGAGAAGAAACACCTCTTTTCATGAGCTGTAGCAAACCATATCTGACAGACAAGGGAGCAGGAGAACAGAATGCAACACTGATGGTAGCAAAAAATGTCATTCTCTCTTTTTTTTGGTATTTTTTTTGTGTGTGAGTCTGTGCGTACCTGGAAGTCATGGCGACCTCTGGTGACTGACAGGTGGTTGAATAAAGCCTGCCCCTGCCTCCTTGCCTCTGGCATTTCAAGGAGGTCTCCCATCCAAGTACTTGCCAGAGTTGACCCTGCTTAGCTTCCAAGCTCTGATGAGACTGGACTTGCCTGGGCTATCCAGGTCAGGGCAGGTAATGCCATTGTCAATGCAGCACTGATCTCTTGTCCTGGCTACTTTTTTTAAAAAAAGGCTGGGAAATCTGCTGATAGATTTATCACATCACATCTGTTTTGGCCTCATGGTAGAAGATTCCATCTCACTTTAGGGTTGTTATTCTTAGCAGTCAGACCCCTCCTCCCACAGAGGGTCAGTTTAGCACACACAGAAAGAAAGGAATAACATCCCTCATACAAATATCACCTCAAAAATCACACACACTGTCTGGCCCAAAGTGACACAGAATGGAGTCCATCCAGAGAAAAGTCAGAAACAGGCCTGGGAAAATATTTCCTTATTTTTGAAGGTGAGTCATTTCAGCTGGCTGACTAACAGCCCTCTCCCCACCCTAAGGAGATGCATAATTAAGGACAATGGGTTTCCCAAGAGGCAATGCCCTCACCTTGGTCTAATCCCATCAACTCCAGCCTTGCTTCCCCTCCTAACCCATTTACCCCAAATTAGCAGCACTTAACCCTGTTCTTCAAACCTGGTAGTTTTCCCATCTGGCAATCATTGGGTCATCAAGGAACATTTACACCTTTAGTTTACCTTCTCCCAAAGCTTTGTCCATCTCTGGAAAACCAATCAAGTTATTGTTTTGGGGCAATCACATAACATAGCCCCAAGGAACATTTTCCCTGTAATTGCAAGCACACCACTCCATTGTTATGTTTGTGTGTGTGCTGGATCCTCCAAACACCCTCAGTTGCATGTGGGCCTCCTCCTTCTATCCATGAAACACTGGTCATTTCACTGCTGCTACGTACCTCGCTCTCCGTGATCACTAACTATCGCCTTCCCTGAATTGCTTTCTTCCACTCCTCCCTTTTATTTCCTCTTAGTTAGCTTAGCTTGTGTGTTTCCCATGGGTTTTGTATGTTTTTTTCTCTTTTATTTTTTTCAATAAAACTATTTCCAGTTGCACAACAGACTTATTTTGGAGAGTTCTATAAGGGAATAATCCCTGTAAACATTGGTGGAGATTCCAGTTATCCACCTCTCACTCTGTCTCCTTTAAACCTAATTCCCCCAACCAAATAGGAGACTGCCGTTTTGGGTAACAGTATCTCCTGCCACAGTTCTGCATTATTCTGTTGTGTTTTGCCTCCTCCATACATCTTGTACAAACCTAAGGGGAAAAAACCCTGATGAGTATGGTTGGCTCTCCATTGCTACATCCAGAAGGGGAATGGAGTGGGTTACCAAGATTTCACATTCCTATTTGCAGGGATATAGTCAAAGGATAGTTTTCCTACACGTTCCTTTTATTAACCTGTAAGGCTCCCTTCAAACAGGGTCTATCAAAAGAGGTGTAATCTACATTTTCAGAATAATTAAAATTGGGTTCATGTTTAATTTTATCAAAAATTGCCATGATATTGCACACACTTCTGTTATTAGCCGGATAAGCCTTTGTAATTGATTTTCTGCCTTCTCCATAGTAGGCAGTTTATTAGGGTCATTTACATACTAAAAATCCCTTTCATACAATGCAGTGGATTTAAATATTTTTAAACTGAATTGAAGTAAAAATAAATCCTTTTACATCATAAAAAACTTATTTGCAGGCTTGTGACTGAATCTCTAAAAAGGTCAATGAATCCTTGCATTACTTTTGGATTATGGACCACTACTGTTAGAAATGCTAATACTGTACTTCCAAAGTGACAAGTGAGATGTAAATAGGAAGACAGGGTCTGGGAGAAACATGCGGCCTCTCTTATAATCAGTGCCCAAACTCCCATTTACATTAATTGACCCTAAATTTCTTTCATGATACCTATATTTTCAGTTGTTGATTTAAGTATATGGAAACCTGAAATATAACTCATGCTAGGCAGCCATTTCATTTCAGATTTGATATCTTGGTTGATTTCAATGGAAGATCTTTTTATCTCCTGACATTAGCACATATATTCATACATATTTATATGCAGGAAAAACTTGAGTAGGAGATGAAACACAGGAAAAGTTTTAAATTTTAAAATTTGGAAGGCTGGAGACCAAAGACATAGCAAAAGATAATGACTAAGACAAGGACAGTGATTTGGGTGGTTGGACCTCAACCAGGATAGACCTCAACTTTTCTTATATGTTAAGGATAGTGTCTATATGTCTAGTATCAATCCCTGCTAAATTAATCGTTTAGTTTATGTGGAGAAGTTAATCATGGTTCACCACTACATTAATGATCTGGATGGATCCTTGGGTTTGCATGTTCTCTATTCACTGCTCCTCCTTCCCTTCCATGCAACTAGGAAATGAACAATTTCTGCTGTCAAGCAAACCTTAGTTTACCATTACATCTGAGCCCAGGAAGCTATGCCTAGCACTTTTCCTGCAAACCAGGATTCCAAATTAGAAACACAAACATATTTAGGAGGGTATAATTTGCTTAGGACTACCCTGTTATGGCTAACACTCAAGAGGTGAGCAGCATGACCTATAGGAAGTCACACTATCAAGGATTTTTAAAAGTATTCTCAAAATTGTTTGAAGAGGCAACATGAAGACCAGCAGTTTGGTTTAGACCTAACAACAAATTATTGTTTGCTGCTGCATGAATAAGACTGAGGGATTTCTGGGAGCAGTGTTCCCTCTAAGCTGCATGTGTGAGAGGCTGTGCATGAGCACAGGAAGCTCCACTCAGCAGCAATCTGGAGCCATGCAGAGGCCTTGCACTGCCCTTTATCCATTTTAGGATTGCAGCAGTTATAATCTGCTCAGGATGAGAACTGCTCTTCTCAGTAGGAAAAAAAATAGAGGGAATATTGCCCATTTATTTTATTGGAAGGGGTAACTTCACTTCTTCAGCTCCTTGCATTTGTGGAACTGACCCCTCCACTGAAGTTCTTAATTAACAGGGAAACACTATCGGTTGGAGGAACATGCTATATTTCTGTGCCAATTTGCATATGATTAATATTGTGATAGTGGACAGAATCAACAAGTACAGCCTACACTAAGCACGGGGAGCTGAATTGTAGTAGGGAATGAAATAAGGGAAAAAACCAAGGGAAATAATGTTTTGATTCTAGATTATTCCTTGCTATGAAAAGATGTACCGTGATGGAAAGACATAATGGCTTGGATCATTGCCGCAGCTCCTCTGACAGAATGACTTTTCCATTTGCAGATGAGGAGAAGGAGATTTTTGTTGATTCATTCCCACCTGCCACAGAGTGTTCCCTCCACACTATTGGGTCAGAAAACCCGAAGGAGCATGATTGGGGAGGGCAAAGAAGGCTGCAGTGAGACCGATGAGTTGGGAAAGTTGCATTTCTTATGAATGGGGGCTACTCTCTCATGCTAAAATAATACAAGCATTTGCTGGAGTAGTACTTGGATCTCCAGCTAAACCCAACAAACAGAGCAGCATGACTTTAGGTTGATGCATAACTTGAGAAATGCTGGGTAGGCACTGGAGCTTCTGCTAAGCTGCCATGTTTCCTCTGCTGGAGGATTAAGCTTTTGCTACACAGAATGCTAATACTGTCCTCCCCTCTTTCTCTTTTCTACACAGTGGTCTATTAGATTGCAGCCTTAAACATCAGGCTTCCATCCTGCCCACTGCTTCCCAGAAAAAGCCTGAATGAAGCCAAAACCATCCCCAGTGTTGATTTTATGGGTTCATGATTCATTCTGATTTAGGCCAGTGAGAATACCACTGCACCACTAAACAAACAAACAAACACGTACACACACTCACAAAGTCCAACTCTTATATCAACCAGTAACAAAAATGTTAGGCTGGGTTTGGGGTTGGGGAAAGATACAAGATTGGTTTTCAGCTCAAGTTCAGTGTGAGTAGCCATAATGCTTTTTCCATAATGCTTTCTGGAGTTTCTGAAAGATAGTTCTTTTTTCATAATGGCAGCATTTTCAAGATCATTGTTACCTTTCATATGCTTGGAAGATTTACTGTGGTTTTGTTCCCGAGAGTGGCTTTTAAAAATGCCCTTCAGTTTACTTCGGTGGCAATTTCAGTCGTATTCAGCTGCTTGCTGTTTAGCAGGATAGGGATCCTTATATTAGGAACACTGGTAATTTCAAGGAGATCGACCAACAATTTAAGCAAAGAGCTCCTGAATACTAGTCATGTCCTTCCCTTGCTTTAGCAAATTTCTTGTGATGTGGGGTGTTTGTGGGATCAAGTTTTGTTGCTTAAGGATGGACCTTAAGTTTTCTGTTCACAGAAGGCACTTTTATGAACAGAAGAGGGAAGCAGTTTCACCATTTGCCCTCTACTTCTGCTGCTTCCCTTACCTCCTGAAATTCTGCTTCTCCAGGGGTCAGAATTCCGGAGACATCATAGGGGTATAGTGGGGATCTGCAGTGGGAGAGGGAAACTGACCTTCCCTTTCACAAGTGGAAAACTTACATAGGCTACACTTGACAGTGTACAAATACTTGCCGGTAAAGTGCATATAAAAACCCAGTAAGGTGAGAATGAAGATGAAATGAAGCACGGTTCCTGTTCACACGGCACATGACCTTTATTCTTCCTTGCATGATGCTCGTGGTAACGCTGTCCTTGGAATTACTCACAACTGCAGATTTCAGTGTTAAGATTGCTGCTTAACTCATGTTAAGAAATGATTCTGATAACATTAAGAAATTATTATTCTGCTAGTAATGGGTTTGCAGTACAAATATTCACTGCTCACAATGTTCTTTTAAAAAAATGAATGGGGTATCCTGACACAGAAATTTTCACTTGGTTTGTTATTAATCGTGGAACTATTTTGAACCGATGCCCCACTTCTGCACCTGCACAGCATTCACCAAACTGGGACGAGGAGATTAGTAGCCAGTGTTGGTACACACTGAGAACTGGATTCCTTGGATTCCTTGCTCAGGCTCTGTGGAAAAACTGCCCCTTTCCCCCCAGAATTTTTTTGGATATATTTTTATGTTTTGAAAACAAAGTAACGATCTAAAGGAGATACAGAAACGAAAAGGGTTTGCATCTCACAATTTATGTATATAAAAATAATTATATAACACAGGGTGTGTGAAACAAAAAGCATTTCTCCCCAACAGCCCCTTCATTATAATGTTTAAAACACTATCCGTAAAATACAATGGTACTTACTTCGGTTGAAGTACAGTTATATTCAACATTTTGGATTTAAAATTCAATAACTAATCTGCTTTACATCTACATTATTGTTTTCATCTTTATTATATATTCGGTATTATATATTTTTGCCACCTCTACCTACTCACTGTAACTTTTGATAAGAAATAATATATCAGATTATAGAAAGAAAACCTGTTATATATCTTATAATAAGAAGGTAGAAGATATTTCTGTTTAGGATCCATTTCTTTATACAATTATATTCAAGATGTTACATTTAAAACTTATTCTCGTTCTGCATTTCAATACATTTGTGTACAATTTTTTGAACTACTTCTCATTCTAAATTTGTCTGTGCTTGCATACCATCTCTCCTTAAACTTTGTGATTGATCTGTTTCGCAAATAAGTTGTTAATTTCACCATTACTGCATATTGGGCAGGTTTGTTTTCCCATTCTTCTAGACGGGCAGACATCTAGTTTCCCTTTTGCTGTCACCACATATTTGAATATCTTTTTCAGAATTATTGGTGATTTCTTAGGCAGTATACCTAATAGAATATTCTTGGTTTCCACAGGGAATTTAAATTTTAATATGTTCTACATTTTCCCATTTATTTCCTGCCATTTTTTTTTTGCTTTTTATAAGTCCACCACATATGAAAAAAATTCCATCTGTGTCTTGGCATTTGCAGCATCTCCCTTCGCAGTTTTTGTCTGCTTTCTCTACGTCTTTTGGGGCTAGTATATACCATCTAAAAATGTTTTGTACCAATTTTCTCTTAAGAACATAAGAGAAGCCAACGTTGAATCAGGCCAATGGCCCATCTAGTCCAACACTCTGTCACACAGCAGCCAAAATATACCAGGTGCCATCAGGAGGTCCAGCAGTGGGGCCAGGACACTAGAAGCCCTCCCACTGCTGCCCCCTCCAGCACCAAGAATGGTGTCTTAATGTCTGGCTGGCTGTAAACTTGATTTCTTTTTCCCATAAGTGTTCCCATTGATCCATAGATATCTTGCTCTCTAAAATTATGCATCCATTTGATCATACATTTTTTCACTTGTTCTTCTGTTTCTAGCTGGATCAACTACTTGTATATCCATAGTAGTATTTTTTTGTTTTGTAATCAATTGTTCAAACTCAGTCATATCTCTTAGAGCTCCACCTTCCATGTTAATTATTTTCTTTAGTCTTGCTTCCCAAATTGTAGCTGAGGGCATTCCTTCTGTATTGTTTATTTTTAAAAAACTTCCAGATCCTTTTTACACTTGCTTACTACATTATCTTGTAATAAAAGAGCATTGTTTAGCCTCCATCTTCCTCTTAGTTTTCTGTTCTCTTGCCAAACTACTTCTATGGGATTATAGTCTGCAAATATATTTGGTTGAATCTTTGCTTTGTCTAGTTTTATTGTTGGACTTTTAGATATCCAGCTTCTTGAGTATGTTTGATGTCTATTGGAGAAGAATGTAAAGTCACTGCCATTTGGGTGCTTGATCCTCCAGGCATCTGCTAATTCTAGTATTTCCAAACACTGGAATACGTTTTGGGGTAATTTCTCACATTTAAAATTCCTGGATCTTTCCTTCTTTGGCTCTAGTACTTCGTTCATGTCTCCAAAAAGCAATACATCTTCATCTTGAAATTCTAGCATAGTTTGGAAAAAGTTCTAAAAAATGTAACTTTAGCATTGTTTGGCGCATAAGTTGTTGCTAACATAAACACTATCATCTTTAGGATTAGATATCTTCCTTCTGGGCCTTTTAATTCTTCTAATATTTCTAATTGGGGGTTGTTTATATAAATGGCCACTCCACACTTTTTGTTTTGAGCTGAAGCAAGATATACTTTACTTATTTTTTTATTAATTAAAATATGTTTGTGTTTCATCTTTATATGAGTTTCTTGTAAACTTAATATATCTATGTTTTGCTTTTTAAGTTGGTTAAAAAAATTTGTACGTTTCGTGGGAGAGTTCATTAATATTTACTGACATGAGAATTTTTAATGGCACAGAAGTCTGCAGAACAATAGCTGTGACATACTTGCAGAGTGACAGTCTCATTATCACCACCGTCATCACCACCACCATCACATCATGCCAGTTGCTTAGGTGGAGGAGGAGGAGATTGGATTTATACCCTGCCCTTCACTTGGAGTCTCAGAGCAGCTTACAAACTCCTTTTCCTTTCCCTCCTCACAACAGACACACTGTGAGGTAGGTGGGGCTGAGAGAACTCTAACACAAACTGCTCTTTTTCAAGGACAGCTGTGCCAGAGCTCGTGACTGACCCAAGGTCACATCAGCAGGTGCAAGTGGAGGAGTGGGGGAATCAAACCCAGTTCTCCCAGATTAGAGTCTGCACACTTAACCACTACACCAAACTACAGTGTGCTGCTGCTCATCTGTCCTTGCACTATAGTTTCCATTCAGCATTGTGAGAGCATGCATGTACCAAAACATCATGAGTCAATTTTAAACTGGTTTTTTTTTTTTTGGGGAGGGGGGTTTGGTTTTGTTAGCTTTGTTAGTTGTTTGTTAGCTCATAATGAGTGATCCAAAATGCAAAGGAAGAGCTGATTTCCACAATTTAGGCAGAAAAAGGAACTTTAGCTATTGAAATTAGCCATGTATGGTTGAAAGAAACTGTACCTGTTGGCCCCAGATTGTTCTTATGTTGGCTGTGAGTGTCTGAAAATTAAGGGTATATAGAAATATTGTAAACAAGTACTAAATTAAACATTCTGTACATCGTTTATATAGAGGAG
This sequence comes from Gekko gecko, assembly GCA_029375565.1. Lineage (NCBI taxonomy): Eukaryota > Metazoa > Chordata > Lepidosauria > Squamata > Gekkonidae > Gekko > Gekko gecko. The sequence goes on along the minus strand of JAPDNY010000003.1, from coordinate 68,907,132 downwards.
CAGTGACAATGGTCTGAATGTATTATTTTGAGACTTACATCTGTACATTTTTATATGTTTACTCTTTATAGGGTTTCTGAATGAGTTTTTCCAATGTCTGTCAGTTGTTTCTCATTGGGATTTCCTATGAAATTTTAAGTACAATGGCCAAATGCTAAGCATATTTTTCCCTCCTGAGGACATGTTTTTGTAATGTGGGAAGGGCCCAAAGTGTGTGCATGGCAAGGCTCTCCACAGCTTCTTCGCCTTTCTTATGTCTCTCACTCCCTTATGCGCATTCAAAAGTGGTCCTTGTCAGCCATTTTGTGGTTATTACCCACTGTGACGGTCAGGCTGGGTTCTGCCTCTCTCCCTAAGAGCAGCCAATGAGAGCTAACGGAATGTTGAGAACAGGAAATTTGAAAACAGAAGTTAAAAATATGGCAGTGAAGGGTTAGTAGCAGACAAGTAGATTGCCTAAGTGCTGAGGTGACTGACTGAAGGGAACTGGGAACTGTATAGCTGAGCTGCTTGGAAGAAGCAGAAATTAGTAGATTTGTAACTAAAGGATCCCCAGTTATAGGTATAGAACCTTAGTTCAAAAGTTCAGTGGAAGTGAAATGTCCTTTCTTAGACTTTCCTTTCCATTTATATAATATATAAAAGCTTTCTTGTTTTATTAACCCTGTGAGCTGTGTGCCGGAGGGAAAGAATTATACACACACACACAAACACACACAGAGAGACAAGAAGGGTGGCAAATGGGATGTCCTGACCTACATATAACCCATAACTTGAAGAGAGTTTGTAGAGGGTGATAGGCACTCTGTGTGAGTGGATAGGGGGCATCACACTGACATACATGCATTTTAAGAACTTTAAAAGTACCATGGAATGTAGCTTTGAAGTTAAAACATCTGAGTTTGGAAGGGACTGCTAGAATCCTCATTGCCAGTCCTTTCTCACAAAGAGTTTCTTTGTCTTGCTGCCCAAAATTACTACTGTGTGACAAGATCCCACATGGCAACTTGAGGAAGAGGCATTGGCACTGTAGCTGTTCTGGCCTCAGGCTTCTGAGCTGTTGGTCTCCTTGAGAGCAGGGGCTTGCCCTGCCCACTATGGCTTGGCTGTAGCACAATATAAAGCACAGGAGCAGACTGAGGTGGGGTCTGGGTTGGGTCTGGAGCAGAAGGTTAGTGGCCTTATGAACGGGTTGATCCAGCAAAGCTTCCTTCCTCTCCTTCAGCTGCAGGAAGAACATTCCAAGTTGTTCTGAAGTCAGCTTCTGGAATTCACCTGGCCAGTCCTAATAGGGCCAGAATCCTTCAGAGGATTGTCATCTTAACCAATGGTGTGGCTGACTGGTTGGAGCACGCTGCTAGGCTGGCACTGCATCTTCTTTCAATTCACAGTTGCCAACCTCTGGAGATTTCCAGCCATTACAACTGATCTGTGACACAGATCAGTTCATCCAGAGAAAATGGCCACTTTGGAAGGAGGGCTCTATGGCATTATACCCCATTGAAGTCCCTTCCCTTCCCAAACCCCACCCTCCTTGAGCTCCACCCCCTGAATCTCCAGGTATTTTCCAACTTGGAGCTGGCAACCCTATCTCAGCTGCATCTGTGTGAGCCTTCTGTCTCCTTTGTTCCTGTTGGATGGGGGAGAATCCTGGATGGCTAGTGCTCCAGGCTCTGATCTAGTATGGCTAATACAAACCTGTCCCATGATCTGGGAGATTAGATTGAGATTTTTGTTAATCTTCCTACTGACAGTTGCATTCTGACTGGGTTGATAAAGAACCCATGGGAATGGAGGCCTCCTGCTTAACGGGACCACATTAACACAATTCTGGTGGCAGAACCTCAACAGCAGGCTCCTCAAAATTGGCTTCTGGGGTTGAGAGGTCTGGGTCTGAGGGGGCGGCAACAGTGTCGGGGTCTCTCTGACTTCCCTGTTCTTCCTCAGGCAATGTTCCTGGTTCCTTGGGCTTCTCTTCTGATGATTCCAAGTCTGAGTTAGGGTTGCCAGGTCCTCCCTGGCTACCAACAGGGGATGGAGACGTAGAGCTGTCAGATTCAGCATGGGAAACTCTTGGGGATTTGGGGATGGAGCCTGGAGAGGACAGGGACCTCAGTAGGGTACAATGCCCTCTAAAATATCTGTTGTATCCAAAGATCTCTGTAGTCTGGAGACGAGCTGTAATTCCAGGGGATCCCTAGGTACCACCTGGAGGCTGGCATCCCTGGTCTGAGTCCATGGACTGCTAAGCTGGGACCATGACAGTACCATAAAAATGTTTTCCCACAAACATTAGTTTCTTTTTTAATTTTTTTTTCCATATGTGCATGTGTGAGAGTGTGCACACCTGGAAGTCATGGCAACCTCTGGTGACTGGCCCTATTGGGGGCCTGGAAGATATTCAGAGAAGTGGCTGAATAAAGCCTGCCCCTGCCTCCCGACTGCTGGTATTCCAAGGATGTCTCCCATCCAAGTACTTGCCAGAACCTTTTTAGCTTCTGAGCTCTAACAAGGTTGAGTTTGCCTGGGCTATCCAGGTCAGGGTTAACATTACCATTTCCTGGGAGCTCCTGGCTATGGTATGGAGACCTCCTATAGATCTATACTATATACTATACTAAAACACGGATAGAGGCCCCTTTGTCTCAGCAACATGGGGGGCTCAGCAGGATGTCCCTTGACTCTCCAGTAATATTAGAAGTCTCAGGCTTGACTCTCACAGGACATTTCTACTGATGGCAGAATTTCCACCAGCAGAGAATAACTTTCTAACCTCCCCCGTCCCACTGCAGCCCCAAAAGCCCTCCCCCATGCCATTCCTGGGAGCAGCATCTCAGGGATCAGGGGCCGCCAAGCTCTCCAAACAACCTGTCTTTATTGTCTATCAATGAACATGCAGATTCAGTAAGTTTTCTTTGTGAAAGATTCCTTCTTCCATACCAACTAAAGTTGACAGGCTGCACCTGACAACCAGTGTTCCCTCTAAACTGAGTTAGTGTGAGCTAGCTCACAGTTTTTTAGCCTCTGGCTTGCACATTTTTGTTTTAGGAAGGTTGGCTCCAGAGCAAACTAATTTATGCAATAGCCAAATGGCTCCCTCACAACTTTAATGCCGGTAGCTGACAAAGTAGAATTTTTGCTCACAAGACTCCACAGCTTAGAGGGAGCATTCAACCCCTCAGAGCAATTAGGTGACATGGACTGGCATGCTGGCATCATACTGGCGTGCTGACATCATTTCCTGTAAAAACCAGAAGTTTTTAACAGAAACAATGCCAGTGTGCCAGCATGTACCTCAGTTTCCTTCTCATTCCCCTCCCGTTGGAGCTTTAGGTATCAGTTGGCAAAACAACAGGCTGCCTACAGGAGGAGATCTTGGATTTTGATTTTATTGAGTTTCAGAAGTTTATAGAGTTTCATCTTTTCCCTTAATAATTTAGAAGAAATTATCCTGGCACATTATTATTAGCAAAATAACATTGCCTCACACATGCGGCCTTTAAAAAAAAAATCTATAGGCTGTCGTGTATCCATTATACTATGAGTTATTTCACAGACTAATAGAGTAGTATGTTTTTAACCCAGACAGATATTAAAATAAATATTTAATTACACCAATCGTAATGTGAATTCTGAAGTTATATCTGAATAAGTGGTTCTCCTTGGATTTAAATGCAAATACAATATTTATTGAGAAACAAAGCCTAGTAATTCTATTTGTTTTCTTAAATCTGTAAGATGACTTCAGAAACAATATGGGCTTTGCTTTCTGTTTAAAACTACAGTCATGATCATGCAAGGATGAAACCACACATGAGAAGTAGGCTACTGTGCATGGATTGTATTTTGAACTGGGTCCTGTGTACAGAGGAGCATGTAACATACATTAAATAACCCAACAATTAGTGCCTCGTGCTGTATGTCTGCTGTCTGTTCTACATGTGTCCATGAACAAATTTTGTGTAGTCAATTTGGACAGCATTGATTGTATGTTTGCTGTCTGTTCTACACTGGGTCCCTGTGCAAATTTTGTGTAGTCAGTTTGGACAGCATTAATTGTGTGTTTGGGGCATGGGATAACTGAATCCAAATTAAAGAGTTCTGTCTTTTGAGGGAGCCAGTTGAATTTTGTTCCAAAGAAATAATCTATGTATTTGTGTAAAGGCACTGCAGACACAGCTGATCTCCTCCCCCCAAAGCAAGTTCTGCCCCTCTTTTTTGCCCTGTTTTTTGTGCCTTCATCCTGCCACTGTTCTCCGTGCCCTGCCAGGGATGGAGCTGGCTTGGCATCCCAGGAGACTGCTGGCCTGGTGCTCCTATGAGCCCTTGATAGCCTTGGGACATCCCACTGGCCCAGCCTGCTGCTCTCCTGTCTCGGGGCCTGGCCCAGCTGGGCTCTCTGTTGCTGCCTTCTCCTCCTGCCTTTGCTGAGCTGTCGGGCTCCACTGTGCCGGAGAAGCTAGTGGCAGTGGGCCCATCAACACCACTTCCCGCTGTTCTTGTCATGCAGCCTCTCCGCAATGGGGAGAGTAAGTTGGGGTTTGAGGGTGTGGGAATGCTGCAGTGGGTTGTAGAGTTTGCCAGTGGCGAGAGTCTGGGCACAAAAGTGCCGGGACAATCATATAGCCAAATTTGATTGGCTCTGTAGTGGCGTGACGTCCTGGCATTCACTATATGATTCCTGATCAGTTGTAGTCAATGTAGGAGGGTTAAAAGAATCGCTTAACAAGAAAAAAAAGATAACTCCAAGGCAACAGTGGTGGTGGTGGGGAGTAACAGCAAACAGACTAAAAAAACCAGAGAAAATTAAGGAGATTCTTGGAAATTTTTATCCCTTATCAAAAGCAATATTTTCAGTCAAAAACTGAAGTGGATGAATGCTATGTACAACCAGGGCTATTTTTGGGCAGGAACGCACAGGAATGGAGTTCCGGCTGGCTTCAGAGTTGGCCACGCCCACTACCTCTATGTGTGTGGCTACAGAGGGAAGGCCAGGAGAGCGACATCCCCCCGTGACACCAAGGTGGGCGGGCCAGGGGGCCCCCTGGAAGGGCCGGCTTGCTGGGGCATCCCACAGCCGCAGGGTACCCGGGCAAGCCAGGGGAAGGCAGTTTAAACTGCCTTCCCTTGCCTTCAGGGGGGGGCTTGCCTGGGCTCCCCACAGCTGTGGGGCATCTGGGCAAGCCAAGGGAAGGCACAGAGGTGTGGCCCAATAGGCTAATGAGCTGTGCTGTCAGGGTGTGGCCTAATATGCTAATGAGTTTCTGCTTTGGGGTGTGGCCTGTTATGTTAATGAGTTCTTGCTGGGCTTTTTCTACAAAAAACCCCCTGTGTACAACAGTGTTCAATGTCTACTGTTGACTGCCAGGTCCCCTTGTCTTGCTGGTGGGGGGATCTGGGAGGTGTTCCAGGAGTGGGCAGGGATGTCCCCGAAGTGCTGACATTACTCAGAAGTGACATTATCATGTCAGCAATGTCAGGGGTGATGCTCTGGTTTTGGGCAAAACTCTGGTAAAAAAATTGGGGTCAAACCATAGAGTTTTGCCCTAAAACCAGAATGTCACCATGTGTTACCTGGAAGTGATGTCATCAGGCAGGGGTGTTGCTGTTTGTGGGTGGGGTTTCCCCCAGCAGCCAGCTGGGCATTGGGAGGCAGAAGCCCCCAAAACTGGGAGATTCCCTGCCTTGACCTGGGGAGTGGCCACTCTAGCCTGAGCAATATTAGAGAACTATTGGGAGGCAATATTTTTCTGATGATTTTGCAATCATTCATAGTTCTGGTCCTTTCCACATACTACCCTTCAGCTACCGCCCAGCACCCCAGCTGCCCCATCTACCTTGCAGCCACTGGTATGGCTGCTGCTGTAGCAGATAGGCTGGTCTCTCTTCCACGATCTCCTGTGCTTCTCTTCTACCTCTCCATTGCCTTTGACAGAGGTTCAGTTATCTCTGAGGTACCAAGGAGTACCCTTGCACACTGCTAAAATAGTATTTGAGACAGTGTACACTGGGGTCTGTGAGACCATCCATGTTAACTGGTTGGCAGAAGCCCTCAGACCAAGGTAAGTGAAGTGACAGGGAGGAGAAGGAAGCAGAAAAGAAGAGGAATCCTTTGGTTTGGAAATACAGCTCAAGCCAAAGAAGATAATGAGGCTGTATTAAAGATGAGCATTGCAGGGCACCAAAATTTGTGTTCCGGACTCAGGAAATACAAGTTTCAGCAGCACCTTCAATCCACTGGCTAGCTTGATGGTAAAACCTGGATTCATAGCTATGGTGTGAAACCTCATTATTGGGTCAGCACAAGCAAATCGTTTATTCTTTGCATGTAAAATCAGAATGACTCCCTTTTTCACCTTAGTTGGCTGATCTAAGGATTAATTTTTTAATAATTAAAGCCGACTGGATCCCATGACCCTGGGAGGATTTCAAATTCCTGAAGATTAGAATCTTAAGTAGCTATTAACTAGCTTGGTTAGGAAAGAAAAATTGGTGCTGAGTGGTGTCCTATTTCTGTGAATATGAATCCAGAAAAGACTTATGATTCTGTAGCAAATCGCTGTGTCACTCGTTTCATCTGCCTCCGTCATGAGTACTGAGGTCAAAGCTGGATCTGCATCTGAGTCAGCAAATCCTCGTTCCCTGATGAGTTTACATATACGATTCATGTGCTCTTTGTATTCAGGCCACATTTTTAGATGTATATTTAAAATATGTGCACACCTTGCAAATGTATGAAGAAACCCCGCAGTATCTGATTCTAATGTTAGCTGGTATTGAAGATAAGATCCAAAGCGTGACGGACTGTTGGCTTAACTCACGGCTGCCGTTGGCATGGCTGGAGCCATAATAAATTCTTTGGAGACCTGATGCTACATGAAGCTCAATTATGAAAACTCATCTAGTAAGGATCCAGCGTCAGTGCAGGAGGTTCTAGGATAAAACAAGACAATAACAAGTGGCTGTTGTAAAGTTTATTTCACACAAGCATCTACTAATTATAAAATCCAGACCTGGTCATATTTTAAGCTGCAGTTGCTAGAAATGATTTACTTCCATTTCTACAACTGCAATAGCTACTAAAATAAATATGGGAACTTGCTTCCAAAACAGGGCAGGCAATTTTCACTTAGAACTTGCTCATTGCTCCGTAGGGACTAATAAAAATTTAAGTAATTTAAATCATTAAACCTTATCTGGTATTTAAATCATTAAATCATTTGAATCATTCACCTTATCTAGTATTGTGGAAATAAATATTGTCAGATTGTCTGCTTTCTTTGAAGAAGAAACTTTTTTCCTGGGGTAAACGGTTCCTAAAAACTCCCCCCACCACCACCCTTAAAGCTCATTCATGTCACTTTTTAATTATTTTTTTGTTTTCACACATGGCCCATGTTATCAGCTTAGGGACAAAATACTGCTTCCTCCTCTCTTTATAAATACCGAGCGCAATGAAAATATTGTTAATCTTTCTGGGATGTTTACCCAGTATTACTAGTAGCAGATCTGTGGCGTCAGTGTTAATGATTTTGTGTAGGAAAGAATGAAATCCCTCTACTGACCCTTAAACTCTGCTGGCTTGCTAAGTATTACTCAGTAACACGGACTTTTTTACTACTGATGATTAGAGTCTTGTGGAAGGGTGTTCTTTCTCCAGATTGATTTTATAATCCCTTCATGTGGTTAGGGAAGAATATACATTTTTGGAGAAAAGTTCAAAACTATCCCAGCAGATGCAAGGTATGAATTGGTGAGCTGTGCATTGCATGGTGTTTATGTTCATGTACGTGAATTGATGCTAGAGAGGAAAAATATTTTCTCCACTCCAAGATTTAACTTTTAGAGCCAATGGGAAGGGAGCTCCCTTATTAACAATTTCAATGTTAAACATTTCAGAAGCTATTCACAACAAAAATGAGGGTTGAGAATTACCAGGGAGAGCTACTGGAATCGAGTCCCTGGTAAATAAGGACAGTTGAGGAGCAGATTGTATAGGTATGATCTGGCAGGGTGTCATGACTCAGTACCACAAGGAGGCCAGAGAGAGGGTAACTAGTAGCTGGGCAAGATGGAGGTTGCTGACTGCTAGACAGTTGGAAACAGGATAGTGAACTGTGTAATTCTGAAAGTATAGGTGTGGTTTATGCACAACTCTCTGGTGACAGATGAAGGATTCCTCCCTAGAACCATGAACCATCAGTATGAAATCTGGGCTGTGGTCAGATGGGCAGTTCAATCCGCTGTTGCCCCGCCTCTAATTAAGCCAAGTTATTTTGTGACAGAGAATCCTGATCAGACTCACCCCTTTTAGCACTCTTCAGAGTGCTTTTACTCATCCTTGAGTGATCAGATATCAGCAAGCAGGGAGCCAGCCTGTGGGCCATTTTTTAAAAAGTGTGTCCTTTGAGCATGCCCACAATCACTGATAAGCCTGCTGGGATATGTAGTTCATGGGACTGTTGGCCGTTTTTTTTTTAAGTGTGTTAATGATGAGACCAAAATAATCCATAAGGGAGGTGAAGGGTGTGTTGGAGGTCAGACTGCAAGAGAAGGAATTAAAAGCTGAAATAATATGTGAGGAAGAGAGAAAATAATAAGATTTGTCACTTGTCTCATCAACAATATCTAGTGCATTTTAAAATAAAAACCTTTATAAATAATCAGTAGAAGGTCCGTAACTACAGTGGGGCATTTGGGGGCAGGCCCCCCAACTTTCTTCAAAGCCCCCCGACTTTGTTGCCACTTCTCCTTGCCCTCCCCCATGGCTGCGAGAGAGGCGTCTGTGCCACTGGCTGGGAGCTCTTCAAGCCAATGAGTGCAGCGGCATGCTTCCCCACCACCTTCTTCACCTGTTCCCTGTAAAAATGGAAGCCGTGGGCGGCTGGCTGGGGGCTCTCCAAGCTGGTAAGCACAGGGGCAAGCTCCTCCACCACCTTTCTCACCCAGCCCCTAATAAAGGGAGAGCAGCAGGCAGCTGGCTGGCGGCTCTTCGAGCTGCCAAGTGCAGCAGTGCACTCCTCCACCGCCTTCCCTTCCCACCTACCTACAGAGTTAGCGAGTTGGCTGAGGGGAGAAAAGTCCGGGCTGGGGAAGCCCCCCTTTTAAAATTAAATTTGGTTCTTGTCGATTTCTGTGAACAAGGAACTTTCACATACACACACCCCACACCCCCATTTGTGTATTCCGGTAGCAGGAAGTAATTCAATAGGAACAAAGAATGACGGGGCTATTTGTGGCTGAGCCACTTCACTTTCTGATGCTGGGAAGAATGCGGAAAAGGAGGAAGGAAGAGCTCCAGCCAGGGCAAGTTTGGGGCTGGAAGGGCATGTGAAAGAGCAGTGGTGCCGGTGGGGGGGGGAGGAAGAGGGAGTCCCTCGCCTATCATTCTGGACTGGGGAGGCTAGACAGTAGGGATGAGGGGGCAGTCCTACTGCCCCACAAAGGGTTATAAGTGCACAAAGGGTTACTAGGTGCAAAATTTCCTCCCCAGAGCTCTGCCCCGACAGCGCTCTGGCCGGTGCAAAAGGGTGTCGGTGCTGGGAGTAGAGAGGGGTGGTTTTCAGGGCAAGGCTGCCTTTGTGCACTGCCTGGTGCCAGGAAAGAATCACGGCCCTTGAGAGGAGGGGGGATCGCATTCCATGTGCTGCCAGCTGCTTGTCCTGTCAGACTCATGGATGGCCTCCTTCTGCTTTCTTGCCTGTGTTTTCCCAGAGAGGAGGCTCATGGCTTGGCTGAGGTGCCCCCCGAGAAATTGAAATGCCCCTCAACAAAATAAATCCTGGCTATGGGCCTGATCAGTAGTATCCTTATTAACCCTATCCAGTGCCTTCTGTTCATAATATTAACAAACGTTTGTTACTGTACTCCTCTTAAATACATTTTGTCACCAAGCAGGATAGGAATGAGAAGGTCTTGAGACCAGAAGTGAAAAAGGGGGAGGGGAAATGGAAAACTTAGGTCTGTTAAGGAAGTTTGCTTCACTTTTGGAGAAAGGGAAGTCTAGCCAATCCTAGAATGCATTTTGCTATGCTGAGACTTCCCTGAGCCCCTAGTGGTTGCAGCCAGAACTGCATTTTTAAAATAAAGGGAAACAGGGCTTTTTTTGTAGCAGGAACTCCTTTGCATATTAGGCGACACACCCCTAATGTAGCCAATCCTCTAAGAACTTACAGTAGCCCCTGTAAGAAGAGCTCTGTAAGCTCTTGGAGGACTGGCTACATTAGGGGCGCGTCGCCTAATATGCAAAGGAGTTCCTGCTACAAAAAGAGCCCTTAAGGGAAAGACATTTCAGCTGGACATGATGCTGGTTTCAAGGTTCCCCTTCAAGGGCCTTCCTCAAGCTGCACCTGGGATGGACTGCACCTCTACCCTACCGATGGTACTCCACAGCATACTTCTGTTCACTGATATATTTGCCTGGTCTCCTGCGCCATGTGGGTAAAAAAGCTTGTACTGTGTCTGTTGTGACTTGATGGGGAAAAATACATCTGCAGCTCTGAGATTCATGAATTTCAGAATGTTTATACTCGTTGCATGTTGAATCTTTTTGTTTCCTTGTTATCTCAGGGCACTTTGTACGCACACAGGCTGAAATCTCCTTATAAAACCCATGCTGATTTCCATCAAAGTTGTTTTCCCTTTTTATCAGTTGCTGTACTCCTTTGAGGTGAGGAAAACCAGGTCCTCAAAGCAGTAATCTCAGGCCTGTGCCTGTCAGATAGAGATATGAGATTTATCAGATGGTGCTGGAATGTGCTTTCACTTTCTATCATTAACACAGCTTCCTGTCAAGCTAGCACCAGGTGAGGTACACGAGCGGCTAATTACAGCTGCCTGAAGATATTGGCAACAGAGTGCCAGGCGGTTGTTGACTATCGCTATGGATCCAAAGTGACAGGGTTATTTCTTATCAAAATGTCAATCTGTGGAGTAAGTACAATTTATTTTTGGCCTGATAGAGGGGGAGGAGGTGAATCGAGAAAATTTGCAGCAGGAATCCCCACTTATGAGCTGTCAAAAATGATTTGTTAACAGAAGAAGTTAGGGTTGCCCGGTAAATTACGTAGACGAACACGAGGAGCTGTGGAGATTCTGCTGACTAAGGTCCATTTCGTGTGTTGCTTTTTCCATCACAAGGATCGAGTATTATAAAAATGCCATCTTAATACTCATTGGTGATGGGTGGGCTCTCTCAGTAGTAGTGCATACTCAGTGAAAGGTCAGCAGTCTTCCATTAACGGAAGGGTCATGGTGCCAGCAGCACTGCTACAGATGGTACTATCCTTGGACACTGATAAGCAAATACCCTGTCCTGCTTTGAAAATGTACTCTTTAACTGCATATTATTTTAACATGTAATAATAAAACAAATACAGATAAATAATGTAGGTGTTTTAACTAATTTATTGCAGTGTGTTGCAAAGACATTAGTCACAATGTTCTTTCATTCCCCGCCGCCCTTTTCCCATCAACTTGACTTTATGTAGGTCTGTTGTTGAGTTGCACTTTTTCCTCTCATTCATGTACACTAACATGTGGTTGATAGCACTGTGCTTATTCAGTGGGGCGCTCTTGACACAACCAGCTCATCATTATTTTCAAAAAGCATTTCTTTTTAAATAAATAACTTTTATTTATATAATATTGCAACGATCTACAGTAGCACATGCTATTAGGAAACCAGTACAATAAAAACAATTAAAAACACAAAAAAACACAAGAGCAATAAAAACAAACAGCTATTCAGTGTATAGATATAACCTTCAAATTAACTGGAAGTGCCTTTTTCAGCTTACTATGTCTTTCCATCTATTCAAGAAAGGGAAACCAGCGTTCCAAAAAATCTGAATGAAACTCTGGATTCTCTGCCGAGGATATAACTTCTGATATTTTGTTCTCATAACTTATTAAACCACATAATTGATGAGGGTTGTTTACTGTTTTTCCAGTGCCTAGCCACTAAAGTCCTGGCATTGACTGGTTTCACTGAGTGCGGGTGGGATTCTTTGTTGCAGCCTGCATTGTTACTGACCAGAGTGGAACACCCCCATCCAATCTGGCTGGGGTACAGGCCAGGAGGCTTCAGATGTGCAGTGTGTCTACGGAATTGTGGGACATGGAGATGTAAGATGCCATCCTCAGGAGTGTTGTATACCAAGCGGAAACCGCACACGTGGTCAGGGAACCACGCGGTCGGGAAAGGGATGCGAGCTTCACCTCCAAAGACAATAGCCCGAACGGATCCTAGCCTGTACCTATCGGACGGCTAGGATCCTAGGAGTAACCAATGGGGAATAGGGTGCACTGTAAATAACTTATCACATGTGTGTGTGTTGGGGGAGTGGGAAACACAGGAATATAAACTGGCCTGTGAGCCGGGTAGCCATCTCAAGTCTTAAGTATACCTAATAAAATATGAGCTGTTATCACGCAGCCACGCATCAGTATCAGTACTTTATAAGGAGATTTACAAGGAATCTCATTGAGTCTGTTCTATGGGGCTCACTCCCAGCAGCATGTTCTTAGGATTGCACTGTTAGTCTGGATCCATCCCATTACTAACAGTCAGGTAGGATGAGGTGTCTGCCTGGGAGGCAAATGGGAATGACGTCTTCTGAATTTGTGTACAGGACTTACTTACTAATGCCTTTTCACTCTCATGCCTTTCTGTGAGAATGCCTTTCTATATATGGCAGAAATGCAAACTAGCTGGCAGAATGAAATACCTGGTAGGCCCTCAGGAAATGTTCCTTAGCGGGTTTGCAGGCTGTGATTATTCAGGCCTTATCGTGGAGGTACAAATGGTTGATGGGGCAGCACAAATGCCTCCCTGCCTTATGCTGTGTGTCTGGAATGGGAAAGGAAAGTGGAAATTCTGCAGTGCCTTAGTTCTCCTCTCGGTGCCTGATTCTGTTCAGTGCGACAGTTGTGTCCTCTATGACTTTAATGGGATTGATACTACAGCAGTGGGGTAACTGAGCAACCTAAGGCATTTTGTGGGTTCTGTTGAGCATCTTAAAGTGCACGATTCTTTCTACAGTAGCATAATAACAGTGGGACAGTAAGGGCTCTTGACACAGTTACAATTGGGCAGGGTCACAAAACAGACATTTGAAGCCATGAAATGTATTTGCAGTGCTCAAAACCTTATTGAGTACTGTAATTGTTTCTTTTTGGTTAGTTAGTAATAGTTATATAGGTAAGAGTACTACTTATCTTGGAGGGAGGGCAGCATGCTGTGCAGGGGAAGGGAGGGCTAGAAATCAAATAACAAACAAATAAATAAATGATATAGCCTGATCTCATTAGATCTGAGAAGCCAAGCAGGTTTAGGGAGACCTCTAAGGAAGGCTGCAGAGGAAGGCAATGGCGAACCACCTCTGCTTCTCACTGGCCTTGAAAACTCCTTGCTGGGGTTGCTTTACGTCAGCTGAGACTACCTATCTAACTTTGTAACAGTTTGAGGGGTAGTAGCTGAAATACCAGGAGGACTTAATATATGTAGAGCCCTTTTAATACTCAGAAAATAATACAGCCATGTGAAATACTCTTGTTACTGTGCAGGGCTCTTTTTGTAGCAGGAACTCCTTTGCATATTAGGCAAGACACACCCCTAATGTAGCCAATCCTCCAAGAGCTTATAGTAGCCCCTGTAAGAAGAGCTCTGTAAGCTCTTGGAGGATTGGCTACATTAGGGGTGTGTCGCCTAATATGCAAAGGAGTTCCTGCTACAAAAAGAGCCCTGACTGTAAGCCATTTATGTTGAACATTCCCTGGATGGAAATATTCTGTCACCATAAAGCCAGCTTGCTGTGGAATGGAGGGAGGAGGCTTCTCTGATTCGTATGTCACCCCAGACGAATGCCTCATCTTGTGAAGCAGTTACTGTGAGGATCCATTTGAATGTTTGGGCATTTCAGTTAATTTCATTTTCAAGTGATCCCCAGACTACAGACTATAGTAATTCGAACAATAAGTTCCCTGAGTGAAAATGGGTGATTTGGATGGTGGACTAACTAAAGTCTCTTGCCTCCCCAAACGCTGCCGTCCTGAGACTCCACCCTCAAATCTCTTCCTTTCTAGGATGCTATAAGAAGTTAAAGGCTTGTGTGGCCCCTCTTCCTTCTTACTGACTCTCAGAAATTCTCAGTATTCCATACCTCATTGGGCCATTTTTTTCCTTTCCCCAGATATCTTTCTTTTAGTAAATTTACAAAGTCATCCTATTTTTCTGCACACCTGGGGCGGGGGGCGGGGGTGTCTCCAAAGTGTACCCAAACCCTTGTGGATGGCCTCATTTTGCAACTTACGTGATTGGAACAAGCCACCAACTTTGCCATTAGCTATAGTAATTTGAACAATTTCCACTTAACAGATAAACAGAAAAAAGGGTACAACAAAAGTCAGATCAAGACTGGATATTGGTGCAGTTCAACTGTTGTTTCTTAGATTTGTTATCAATGATGAGAAAGATACATGAGTAGGCATGATTTTTCGTGGAGAGCAAACGATCCTATAAGTAGTGGTATGCTGATACATTATTTAAAGGTGATTTGCAATTAGTGGCTGTTGTAAGTGCCCTTCTTCTTGTGTCTGTTATTTGAATTCAGTTTGATTATCTGCAAATGGAAAAGGCTCTGTGGACACTGTTCTGTTTTTGCAAAGTGAAGAGAGAAGTTGGAAGCTGCTACTATGGTTACAGAGAGAGAGAGAGAGAAAGGAAAAGTGTGTGTGTGGGCGTGTTTCAGTAATGGTACCTAGATGCTCTACAAGTGTAATGGATTTATAAATAAGTCATGTAATACAATCAGTTTTACAGCTCACCCACAGGACAAGATGATTGGGGAGGAACACTCTGTGTAACTCCTAGTTCTTTTGAGAGTTTGGTTGCCCTTTGTAGAAGAGTACAGGGTAGTCTACAACGGCACATATAAAAAAAGAGAGAGAGAGAGCACATCATGACCAGAGCTCCCTTTAAGCTGAGTTAGTGTGATCTAGCTCACAGTTTAGCCTTTGGCTCACACATTTTTCGTCTTAGCTCAGGAAGGACGTCTCCAGAGCAAACTCGTTTATGCTGTAGCCAAATCACTTGCTCACAACTTTAATGCCATTAGCTCACAAAGTAGAATTTCTGCTCACAAGACTCCACAGCTTAGAGGGAAGCATTGATCCTGACTGTGCCCTTAGAGTGTTATATTTTTTTTGTGTGGATTCTAAAATATTAATTTGAGGTATTGGGGAGGTTTATGATTAGCAGTTGGAGAAATCATTACCTGGAAAAGGATGTTTGAGGAATGAACTATTTCAGTGCCGATGGGAGCTGGTCGGTATGGGAGTGGGATTTTTCATAGCTGGCCAGTCTTTGACAAGGATGCTCTCTGCCTGTCTGATCTCCATAGCATCCTGACAGTTGATGAAATAAGGGCCCCTATTTCTTCCTGGTCTACACTAATATTGTGACGCCTCAGATCAGTGAAGCACCAAACTGTACACCTCTATGAGATGCTGCAGGAAGAAGAAATTGACCTAGCTTGCATGACAGACATATGGCTGGAAGAAAATGATGTTGTATGTCTGTCCCAGCCAGGGCCGGCCCCAGGTGTCTGGGCGCCCCAGGCAGGACAGCCTGGGGCGCCCACCCCACCGGGGATGCCAACCTCCCGGTGGGGCCTGGAGATGGCCCAGCACCCGGGAGACCCGAGGAAGGGGCGGGCTTAGAAGCCCGCCTCTTCCCTCCCAGCGGCTGCGGTGCGGCTCTCCCTGGTGCCTTGCAGCCGCAAGGCACCCAGGAAAGCCAGGGCTGCCGGCGTTGGGTGGCCCGGGGGGCTTTTCACGGGGTGGGGGTGGGGGGCATTTTGGCGCCCCTGCAGGGCCGGCGCCCTAGGCGAGCGCCTAGCTTGCCTAGTGGGCGAGCCGGCCCTGGTCCCAGCTAACACCCCCTGATTATGTGGTCCTTCACTAACACTGCACAATTGGCTGGGCAGGATGCATGGCTATTATCCTCCATGAATTCTTCATCTTCTGCAGACTTTCAGTGCAATCTATCACTGCCATTGGCTGTATGCTCTTTACATTAGGTCGAAGGATATATCAGGTATTCTTCTTGTCTGCTGGCCACCTAGTTCTTCAGCAGGCACTCACTATGACTTGGCAGAGGTATTCTCAGATGTGGTGCTAAAAACTCCTAGACTGATCATTCTGAGAGACTTCAACATTTGTGCCAAGGATACCTCATTGGGACCAGCCCAGGATTTTATAGCTTCTTTGACTGCCTTTGATCTTTCTCAACTTGTGACTGGTCAAGCACTTGAAAGAGGTCACACCTTGGAATTAATCTTCTGCACTGAGTCTTTCAGGGAAAGTTTGGTTTCAGGGCTGGAGACTCATTCTGAACTGTGGTCTGACCACTGCCTACTTAAAACCAAGGTGAATGTGGCCCCAACAAACTGCATGTGAAGGGCCTAGTTAAAATGGTCCACCCCTGGAGGCTCATGAATCCTACGGTATCCTAGAATACTCTGGCAGATTTTAGGATTCCCAACTTGTCTTCTGTTGAGGTCACAGAGGAAATGTGGAATGTGAAGCTCCTTGAAGCTATTGACAAGGTTGCCCCTCACTGACCTCTCCCACCTATGGGATGAAACCAGCCCCGTGGTTTACCAGGGAACTGGGTGATCTGAAAAGGGTTGGGAGATGTCTAGAGTGGCACTGGCAGAGAACCCCTACTGAATCTGACAGAACTTGCTATAGAGCTCATTGTAAGACCTATGAAGTGGCAGTAACAGTAAAAAAGAAAGGTTACTTCTCTACTATTATAGCATCAGCTTGTTCACATTCATCCCAATCGTTCAAGGTAGCTCAGCATTTGCTGATGCCTAAATCTGAGTCTCTAATGGCCCAGGAACAGACAATTCTCTGTTATTCTTTTGCCAAGTTTTTTGCTGATAAAATATTGAGAATACGCTCTGATGTGAATGTCAATCACAACATAGGTACACATGAAGAAAGGCCTAATACACTGCCTGGGCTATTTTTTTTAATCATTTTGACCCAGATGTCGACAAGCTCCTGGGATCTGTGACATGTACTCTGGATCCTTGAACATCCTGGCTGCTAAAATCCTGTAAGGACCACATCAACAAATCCTTAGCATCTATTACAAATCAGTTACTAACTCAGGGCACTTTCCCTTGGCTACTCAAAGAGGTGGTTATCTGTGTGCTATGTTAAAAATCATTCCTGCAGGAAAAAGATATGGCCAATTATTGCCCTTTCTCTGATCTACCATTTCTGGCCAAAATGATTGAGAGAGTAGTAGTAAACCAACTCCAAGTCTTCTTGGGTAATTCATCTGCCCTAGACCCTTTTCAGGCTTTTAATGAAAAACCTTTCCGGTCAAACAGTGGCCTGCTTATTTTGAGAGTTCTCTAAGGGAAAAGTCCCTGTAAACACTGGTGGAGATCTTGATTACCCCCTCTCACTTTGTCTCCTTTAAAGCTAATTTCCCGCAATTAAACAGGAGACTGCCTCTTTGGGTAACATCAAGACTAGACTACTGTAATGCATTGCACATTGGTCTCCCCTCAAAATCAACACAGAAATTCCAACTGGTCCAGAATGCTGCAGCTTTTCTATTAATGAGTGCTAGATGGAGCATGCTTATTACTCCCATTCTGCAGATGCCCCATTGGCTGCCCATCTGTTATCAGGCACCGTTTCCGGTAGTGGCTATCACATACAAAGCCCTTTATGGCCCATCTTATTTGCACAACTGCCTCTTTCCCTGTGCTCCTCCATGACAACTTTGCTCATCTTCTCAGGAGACAACCTACTAATGTACAAAACCAACAACTGCCTATACATGTTCTTTCTCCATTGTGGCTCCCGCCTTGTGGAATGGTCTGCCTGAAGAGGTCAGGGAAGCTCCCACTCTCCTGCCTTTCCACAAACTATGCAAAACTGAACTATTCAAGAGGGCTTTTCTGCTCAGGTACTAGGGTTGCACTGTACAAAATGGTTCACAAACTTACTTGGATTAATGATTGGGACTGTGGTCTATGCAACTGTGTATATTTTATTGCAAGTAACACCCTGTTATATGATTTCTGTACTGCTTAATGCATCATGTGAACACTTAAGCTGTCCTTCAGTTCTTTCTGGTGGTTCCAGACTTCTAAAATTCTAATGCGTTGGTTATTGTCCCATTTCGTTGATTGTGCTGACTCAGTGTGTGTAATCTGCCTAGAGTCCCTGTGAGAGAGGCGGACTGTAAATAGTGTAAATAACAAACATAACTAAAGAGGAATTTTGTGCTAGTGGTATAGCAAGCCAGAATGGAAGGGAGTTTCCGTGAAACCAATTAACTGCTTTCTGAGATGCTGATGGAATTGGCCCAGCGTCAACAGGTCAAACACACCAATGCCAGCAAGTGTTTTGGCTAACGTATAACCAAAGAAATACCCTTGGAGGAAGCAAATTTCAGAAACATAAAATAACACATTTCCCGAGAGAAACAAATGAGAAACTAATACTTGGTTCTCGTGGTCTCTTAGGATTTAATGGAAAGCTTATGCTGAGTTCCAACATTTTAAGCGATTAACCCTTTTAATGCTCTTGAGTGGATTAACTTTGCTTTTTAAAACAATGTAAGGGATCAGCAGGACAGAGTACGGAACTGTAAGAATGAGCTCTCACAAGTATAACAAACTTAATCATGGTTCCAGCTGGTTGTTTTCCACTTTATGGTTTCCCCCCACCCCAATGGCCCATTTCTAACTTATGTTTTACCTGTCACTCACAGCAGTATCTAGTAGATTTAAAATACATTTTAGATCATGGCTCTCCTTATCAGACAAAGAACTGGGAATGCGAAGACAACATTGTAGTCCTTTCTGTGAAAGTGTTTTCAAAGATATTAATTTTTATCTAGATTACTGTTCTTAGTTCCTTTTCAAAGTTAGTATAGCTGGCTGATATCTAATTCTCTAAAAGGATGTATTTTTTTATGGGCTTTGTGGGTCTAACTATAGGGAGTTAATTTCCTGTTGATTTCTTCAGGTATAACCCCCCACCCCACCCCCGGAATCTGGGCCAAAATATAGACTTCTTAATGTAAAAGGCAATCATAGTTGCTAAAGGCTTGATCTTATGTGTTTACTCCAACAAACAGATATTCATTCAGGATATCGTTTCAGCAAACCTCACTGCTGCAGAATTAGTTACTTTGGCCTATGCCTTGGTATTTTTACTTCTTTAAAAAAGTACAGTTATAGTACTTTCCTGAATTGTTACATTCTGATATCAGTATATGGTAACATATTGGCAAAGGACTCTGACATCAAGATTTGGATATATATTGGTTCAGAGAGTAAGCATAGTTTAGTTTTTAGTGTGAAGCTACACTTTGGATGACCCCGGTTCAAATGCCTGCTTGCAATGAAAATCACTGGGTGATTCTGAGCCAATCACTCTCTCTCAAGCTTGTCTTCTCCGCAGAGTTATTATGATAAAATGGAGTCCCCCCACCCTCACTCAATAGGGGGCAATTGGGAGATGGGAGAAACTGTGTTGACCAATACAAGGACATCACCTCCTGTTTTGGAAAATGAAATGATATCACAGCACTCTAGGATTTTTCAAATTTGTATGGGAAAAACCACAGAGATCTTGAAATCCCTAGAGAGTCATGACATTCCTGTGTTGGAACAGGAAGTGACAGCACGCTGCTCTAGCAATGTCAAAATCTCTATAGTTGAAGCATTGTAACATGACTTCCTCTTCTGAAACAGGATGTGACTTCTCTGAAGTCTCCCCCCAATGCTACTGGAGATTGCCAGACACTGGCTAGCAACCCTGCTTTGGAGAAAGGACAGGATAAAAATGTGAGAAACTCCCAGTGGTGAGAGTGGAAACTGAGACATCAAATTGGGAGGATTTACTCAAGCTGGATTGCTTGAGCGAAATGTTCAGCTGTGAATTGGAACACTCACCATGGGACATTCTGCTGTTCCTTGGCTGTGGTCCTTCATGAAGATGTATTGCATGAAATCTTCCACTCCCTGTGGTCATGCAACCCTTTTACATACTTTGTTGCTGCTGTACAAGTGGTATATTTTGTCAGCAGTAACACTCAAAGTAGAACTGGGAGAACATAGCTGAAGGCAAGCAGCTACATTTGGAATGTTTACTTGGATGTTAGAGTGCTAAGGACCAAAGGAAAAGCGTATGAACTGAGAACAAGCCCCCAGGGATGGTTTATATTGAATTAGTTTGGAAATCAGTTGAATTTCTCTGACATCTGGCATTGCTTTTTTGCTTCATTCCAGAAGTACTTCTTTTTTGGCTGTCTCTGAGCTTGCTTACTTTGTGATAGAAGTGTGCATTTAAAATGACTTTACTTTTTCACAGATATGAGAATTTTAACCTACAAGGGACCTCTATGCTCATATAGTTTGACCTGCTATGTAACACTAACTGTGGAAATTCATTCATTTGTCTATCCATGATTCAAACCCATAAGATCTTTGTGGTCTCTGTGCAATCACACCTATGGGTTAAGGTGCCTGAGCTGAATCCAATTCGGGAGGATCTGGAGCCCCTTCTCCCAGCATGTACAGGAACTCCAACCATGCATGCCCGGGGGGTGGACTCCTGTCAGTTCTCTTCTAACTGCCACACTGATCAGTTGATCTGCTTCGGTCTGGGAGCTTTCTTCATGAGGGAAAGTACTTCTGTTAGTTCTTCTCCGCAGCTCAGCCTTTCTTCTCTATTTTCAGGCTTTTCTCTTTATTCCTCTGTAAAAAAAAAGTTCTTGAAAAAGTTGCTTCACCCAACTTTCATAAGCCTTCCCCCCTTTCATATTTTGCCTTTCTGTCTATGGCAAACCATTGGGGGTACTTTAAGCACTGTACCCAGTGGGGGAGCAAGCTTGCTCCCCCAGATGGCCACTCCTTTTGTCTGCTCTATTTGGGAGAGGCACATTGGACTGAGAGCTTTGTCCATTGTGCTAAATTTTCCAACCCAACCCAGAAGAAGAGGGCAGCACAGCTCCAGGTGGCTCTTGTGGAGTCAGCACTATGCCTGAGATTGATGGATTCTTCCACTCCATCTGAGGTACTTTCACAGTTGGCTTCAATGGATCAGCCTCGACCTTCAGAGACGCCATTTAAAGCTACTTCCAACACTGGACCTTCAACATAGATTGCTCCAGTATCGAAGACCACATCGGTGGCATCGATGCCGATGGCTAAAAAGAAGAAGGACACTAAGAGCCATACTAAGGTCGAATATAAATGCTTAAATCTGGCTCAAAGACAAAATCAGTGAACACTGCGATGGGCTCTGCCATGCCTGCAGCTACTCCCCCGATACATCCACTTTCACCGGACCTGAAGCAAGTCCCTGCAATACTGTTGGATTCACCTGTTCATTGAGTGGACTCCCCAGTGTAACACTCGGTGGCTCTGTGCGACATCTTACTATCAGAATTGGCCTCCAGCCACTCTCAATCCTAATCTCCAATCAATACTGGTCATCAGCGTCGATGGAAGTCGAAATGCAGGCTGGACCGATCGCCTTTTAGTCACAGCAGTTTGTTGCCTGGGCAATGGGGTATGTCTCCTCCTAAATGACCACTGTCGGCTTTCCCACTACTGTGCTCATCCATGCTGGTTCCTTGGGATCATGGGCAACTACAATATCTGTACAGCGCCTTTCAGAAGGGATTCCAGACATGCATGGTTGGAGTTCCTGTATATACTGCGAGGAGGGACTCCAGATCCTCACTGAGCTTGATAGAAGATTCCCAGATCAGAGTTGGCGCAGATCTTTAATGGGGTTTGCTCCCAGGAAAGCATCCTTAGGATTTCAGCCTAAATGTCTTGGATCTGCATGCCAACACTTCTTGGATGGGAAGGAGATGGAGGAAGCTGGTCCCAGCTTTTGGATGCTGTCAGAAGACCCACCAGACAAGGTGAAGACTACTTCAAGTACAAGGAGGGAGTCTCAGGCTGAAGTCAGTAGGCCACACTCTCAGTTCTGCAGCCCAGTAGAGGCCCTGCAGCCAACCACCTCACCAGAGCTCTTGGAACACTGGGAGAAAGCAGGCCTGGAGTGGCACTGTTGTGGGTAGTTGGCAGCCCAGCACTGGTCAGCCTCTGCTGTGAGCTGAGATCACTGCAGGATCAGGGCTGATAGCCCTGTAGGCTGCTTAGCCACTGATGACTTGCACCTATCCCTGGATGACTCAGCAGGTTGATGAGTTGCACCTGGCCCTGAAAAGGGAGAGCCACAGTGGAAGTAACCTGACCATGCAACTGTTGTGTGGGTGGCCTTCTGGACTGTGACCTGGCTTTGGATTGGCCCTTCTGGTTTGATGCTTAGACTTTTGAATATCTCTGCTGTGACCTTGGACTGTGTTTGGACTATGCTAATTGCCTCTTGCCTCAGATGCCTGGACATTAAATCATCTATTATCAGAGAAAAGATAGTATTTTCCGGGGTCATGATTGGGTTAGTAAATTGACCAGCTTGTAAAGAATAGATTTTTAGTGCCTGTACAGTCAGTTGCATCCTTTACATGTCTGAGTTCAGATAAATTGTATTATCTGATTTTTGCGCATGTGATAGTGGCATCTGCTGAAGAAGTCATTGCAATTTGGACAGATGCTGAAGGCATGCAAAGACAGCTAAGTAGTAAATCTCAACTCAAAAACCTCACAGTGATTTATTTTCTATTTACGATGTGCCTTTAAAATTGGATGTGGTGGTGCCAGATGGGGAGTATGGTGGGCGGGTGGTAACTGGAGAAATTAGTTGAATTATGTGAGAAAGCAGTACAGTCATGAAAATCAAACTCATTTGAGCAGCTCTCCAAAAAAACTGGTTCCCTGCTCTGAGGCAGCCAGGAAGTTAGCTGAATCAGTGGGTGATCAAATAGGAGTAAGTGGTAACTTTGGCATTTAAAGATATTCAGTCCCGAGTACTTTACTTTATCTAAGCAGACTAGCTTCTAATTAAAAATGTTCATTAAACTGAAATGGAATTGCAATTGACGACTTTTTTGTAATAATGTACATATTCTTAAAAACATTGCATGACAGTTTTCTGCAATAAGGAAAGATGAATCCTGTATTTATTTTGCCTAACTGCGTCTATACCTCTTAGTTTTGGGGAAAAGCAAAAGTGTTAAACAAAGCATTATAACATTGTCCTGTTTCCTCTAAAAATAATTTTTAGTGCCCCCCTCAATATATCTAAGTTCTAAAATTTGCAAGTCACTGTCACACAGTTTTGCGCCTTTCTGTGCAGCCATAAAGACTTTACACTTTTTAAAAAATGAAAGTCAGGATTCTCAGAATGCAAATTCTGCATCTGGTATCAAATTCTGTACTTTGCAGAGAATTATGAAATACAGTGCCTTGACCAGAGACCACCTGTACAACAGTAAAGTACTTCCCCCAATTTAGTTAGTGGAAATTGAGCTAAATCATTGCCACTTAGCTGAAATTGCTTTTGTGTTCAACCCATAATGGCTCAGGATGTTGCTATGGATTTTGTTCTCCTTCTGCCTTCAAATGTAGGCAGAGCTCTTTGTCTGAAGCCCTTGAAATCAAGTAAATGCAGCAGTACAGCAAAATGGTGTGAACCCACAGGTGTTCCTATTTGAACAAAACCATTCCACGTGGTCTCTTATCCACCGTTTAGCTGTGGCAAGGCACCTTGCTGCTAGGATTGCTGTAGTTTTAAAGAGTGAAAAATCAGATGGTTTTGCTAGCATGTCATAAAAGTTTTAGTGTGGCAAAAACTAGGCTGAGGTGGTAAATAAATAAAACTCTAATTTGTGCTGCGTTCTACTTGCACCCTTTAATGATGTTTTGTTTCACTGTCCAGATTTCTTTCATTTCATTTTCACAGTCCAATTAGTTTTTTTCTCGTATTTTCTCTTCTTTCGAAGTACAGGGCAAAGAGTAAATGGATTATAGTTTATATGGTATTTTCTATCCGTTATTGCATGAGTTACAGCACTAAAACATGTAAAAGGACAATTGCTTTTGGGGCTGTAACATGTTACATAAACTTACAATGATTTTTTCTATTCCCTGGCTCGTTGCAGTATTCTTTTAACTTCTGGCACTGATGCAGAGGAAGAGCCATAGTATGCAATGGGAGGAGGCTTAAGTTGTCCCTACCACATGTGCCTTTCTTCTGACCTGAAAAAGCTCTGAGAACCACTGTTTGTTCCACTGGGAAAACTCTGCATACTGAATGAGCAGAGCTGGCCTGCCCGTTAGATGCTGGGGGTACCAGGAATTCCTAAAAAAGCTTGCTGGTGGCAAGCAGCAGCCCCCAGTGGTGACCCCAGTGCTGCTGCTCAGGTTCATGGCATGATTGACCATTGCTCTGGCTGCTGAGGCCTGACTTCCCCTGCCTACCCCCTATATGACTTCCGAGGCCCATAGCCAGGATTTTGTAATTCAGGGGGCCTTTAAATAAGTCAGGGGGCACTGATGTCACAAAATAAAAAATTAAAATTAAAAATTAAAAACTCACTTTTGTGGTGTTCGCACTCTGCTTGCCTACATGGAGAAGCAAGCCACACTTGGGGAAGGGGCGGTGGTGGAGAGTCCTCCAGGTGGCCCAGAGAATTGGGAGCCCTCTGGGTGGCCCAGAGAGCCAGGGGGCCTGGGTGCTGGATGGAAGTCAGGGGGCCTTGGCAGGAAGTCAGGGGGCCAGGTCCCAAAATGCCTCACTGTAGCTACAGGCCTGTGACTTCCCAAGCCGTTTTCCCATGTAGGAGGGAGGGGGGAAAAGCAGGCAGTTGCTAGTTTCTCCTTTGGCACTGGGCCACTGCTAAGCTTCCTTCCTTGGGATGTGATACTGAGATGCCTTAAAAATAGGACTACCCTACATGGAGTCTGAAGTTGTACAGCACATTGTCTTACCGTAACAATTCTACCCTCTAATTTTGTTGTATGTGCAGGCCTCAGGTAGCAGGTGTTGAGAGAGATCTTTCTCAGTCTACCTGCCAGAGTTGCTAATGATCAGAACAGATCGTATTGAGTTAGTCTCAGTGAGGTTGATAAAAGGGAACACAGACTGTGGCAAATAAAATGCAAGTCTGTGATCAGGCAAGCAAAAAGGGAATATGAGGAGCATATTGCAAAAAACATAAAGACCAACAATAAAACTTTCTTCAAATACATTAGAAGTAGGAAGCCAGCCAGGGAGGCAGTGGGGCCCTTGGATGACCAAGGGGTAAAAGGAGTAGTGAAGGATGATAGGGAAATGGCTGAGAAGCTGAATGCATTTTTTGCCTCTGTCTTCACTGTGGAAGAGGAGAAGTGTTTGCCCACTCCAGAAGCACTGATTTCGGGAGGGGGTTTGAAAGACCTGAATCAGATTGCGGTGACAAGAGAGGAAGTCCTCCGACTGATGGACAATTTAAAAACTAATAAATCACCAGGCCCGGATGGCATTCATCCGAGAGTTCTGAAAGAACTCAAATGTGAACTTGTGGATCTCCTGACAAAAATATGTAATCTTTCTTTAAAATCTGCCTCCATTCCTGAGGACTGGAAGGTAGCTAATGTCACTCCCATCTTTAAAAAGGGCTCCAGGGGAGATCCAGGAAATTACAGGCCAGTCAGTCTGACATCGATACTGGGTAAGTTGGTGGAAACTGTTATTAAGGAAAGAATTAGTAGGCACATTGATGAACAAAAACTATTGAGGCAGACTCAGCATGGGTTCTGTAAGGGAAGATCTTGTCTCACTAACCTAGTGTTTTTTGAAGGAGTGAACAAACATGTGGACAAGGGGGACCCAATAGATATTATTTACCTTGACTTCCAGAAAGCTTTTGATACAGTTCCTCATCAAAGGCTCCTAAGTAAGCTCAATAGTCATGGGATAAAAGGACAAGTCCTCTTGTGGATCAAAAACTGGCTTATAAATAGGAAACAGAGAGTGAGTATAAATGGGAAACTTTCTCAGTGGAGGATGGTAAGCAGTGGGGTACCACAGGGATCAGTACTCGGTCCGATGCTTTTTAACTTGTTTATTAACTATTTGGAATTGGGAGTAAGCAGTGAAGTAGCTAAATTTGCAGATGACACGAAGTTGTTCCGGGTGGTGAAAACTAGGGAGGATTGTGAGGCACTCCAAAGGGATCTGTTGAGGATGGGTGAGTGGGCGCCAACGTGGCAAATGGGGTTCAGTGTGGCCAAGTGCAAAGTGATGCACATTGAAGCCAAAAATCCTAAATATAAATACATGTTGATGGGGTCTGAACTGGCAGAGACTGACCAAGAGAGAGATCTTGGAGTCGTAGTAGATAACTCAATGAAAATGTCTAGACAGTGCGTAACTGCAATAAAGAAGGCCAACTCTATGCTGGGGATTATTAGTAAGGGAATTGAAAACAAATCAGCCAGTATCATAATGCCCCTATATAAATCATTGGTGCGACCTCATTTGGAATACTGTGTACAGTTCTGGTCGCCACATCTCAAAAAGGATATTATAGCATTGGAAAAAGTGCAGAGAAGGGCAACTAGAATGATAAAAGGGTTGGAACACCTTCCCTATGAAGAAAGGTTAATACACTTGGGGCTCTTTAGCTTGGAGAAACGACGGTTGAGGGGTGACATGATCAAGGTTTATAAGATTAGGAATGGGATTGAGCAGGTTGAGAAAGAAGTACTTTTCTCGCTTTCTCCCAATACAAGAACTCGTGGGCACTCCATGAAATTGCTGAGCAGTTGGGTTAGAACAGATAAAAGGAAGTACAAAGAGTGATTAACATATGGAATTCACTGCCACAGGAGGTGGTGGCAGCTACAAGCATGGACAGTTTGAAGAGGGAATTAGATAAACATATGGAGCAGAAGTCCATCAGTGTCTATTAGCCACAGGGTATAGATGAGAACTCTCAGTCTGGGGCAGGTGATGCACTCTATTCTTGGTGCTGGAGGGGGCAGGAGTGGGAGGGCTTCTAGTGTCCTGGCCCCACTGCTGGACCTCCTGATGGCACCTGGTATTTTTGGCCGCTGTGTGACAGAGTGTTGGACTAGATGGGCCATTGGCCTGATTCAACATTGGCTTTTCTTATGTTCTTAGGCTGCGCAATGTTCTGACACAGTGTAACACAGCTCCATATCTTGATGTGAGTCTACAGTGATGTATGTTGGACATGTGCACTTTTCTAGAGAAGTGGAACTAGTGTGGCAAGACTGGCAAGATGAAATTCCTGAGATGATGCTACTATAGAACAAATGCTCTATAACCTCCATTTTCCCAGTAGAAGAGAAGTACACCTGATTCAGGGGTCATTTCGTAGAAAAAGAGGTGCAGGAGCTCATTAGCATAACTTATTAGCATAACTTATTTGAATATGCCACACCCCCTGACATCACCGGAAGTGTGTCAGAAGGCAACATCCACTGCTCAGGCTCCACTGGACTGTTTTGGATTGCTAGCTATGGGGGGGGGGTTTGCACCGATCTGCCCTCACAGAGGAGGGAGAGCTTGTACCTGAATAAAACTTGGTCTTAAAGCTGCCACTGGACTGTTTTGGATTGCTGTCTGGGGGGGGGGAGCGCTCTGCAACTTACCTGGCTGCTTCTTGCTCCTCATGGCCCTGGGCTGCTGGGAGCAGGGGTGGGGCTTGTTGCATATGCCCGCCCCCTGGGCTCCTTACTGCCGGAGCTCTGCTCCTGTGTGCTCCTGCAGGAAATGACACTGCGCCTGATGTTTGAAAGGGTCCCCTCCCATCACAGCAAATGTTGCTCAGTAAATTGTTAAAATGGAATCCTGTATTTTCCCAAGAGGTACCTTATGTTCATGTGTGTGATGTTTTTTTAATATCTATCTACCTAATCAGACTTCAAAGAGGCATTTTGTCTTCCATTTAGTTCTAGTTCTGTTTATGGTTAATTAATTTGTGATTTTCCTTTACAGTAGGAACACCAGATCTTTCAAGGTTGCAGCAAACAATATAGTTTTGAAAAGTCTTGTTTTAATCTTAGCCCATTTAAATGACCACCTGCTGTTCTATATACTGAGGAGTATATTTAATAGTGAGAATAACAAAGCTGAACTAGAAGAGAGCCTCTTGACTGTAGTGAAGGGTAGCCAACATCTCAGCTGGTCCTTTTAGTTGTGCTTTTAATAGGCCCTTGACACCCAGGCACTGGCAACTAATCTTCATGCTGTGAAAAGCTTCACCTGCTGATTTCTGAATTTGCTGTTAAAGACCAAGAGCCAGCCAGACCAGTTTTCCTGGTCACTTGGCAACTCTACCACTGCTGCAATTGCCAACTTGACAGGGCAAACCAAAAATCAATTGGGTTATTATAGAAATGGGAAATACACAAAGGGTTCTAGTTCCTTTTGATGGTAAATGCTAGATCTCCATAACATGAAATAAAGCTGTAAAACCACAACAAAAGTGAAATCAGTCTTACTCTACCTGAATGAGACATGGTAGGCATATCATTTTTCACACCATGTGAATTTAGTGAAAGGGAGAAGGAGAGGTTACAAGGTCAGAGGAAAGCTGCTTCGAGCTTTCTCTTAGCAGCAAGAAGCAGAATGTGTCTGAAGTACAGGGCAGGAATAGAAAAAAGAAATATTAAAAAAAATCAATTACGTAAATGGAGACATGGGCTACTTTCCCTACAGTATGGGGTTCTTTGGATTTCCTATGGCATTCCTTGTTTGTCCTGTTTTCCTACCTTGGAAAATCCCTAATATTGTTGCTTACCTAGATTTTTGTCTGTTGTACTACATATTTTTATTGAATTTTAATATCTTATTCCATTCTGGATGGTGTTCTGAGGTTTAGTGGTTGTCAGATTCCTTTTCCCACCATCAGAACTGGTTGGGTTTTTTTTTTTTTGAGAAATGTGTTTTTAATATTCTGAAATAGATCTTGTATGTCTGGGCTGCAGGAAACTCAGTCCTCACTCATATTATGATGCCACTTGGAAAAGGAATTCCAGAGGAGTCCAGAAATCAGGAAGGATTGCTTCATCAGTGCCAAAGTGATAACATGAGAATACGTAGACTGTACTGTAATAGCACTATTTGCCATTGGAAAAGTATTTTGAGTGTATGAAAAATAAGGCATGTAACATCTTCTAGCTGATGCTCAAGTAACATCCAGGTGTCCAGCAGAGCAAACAGTTTAGTTTATTAACATCTTGAGATGCCTCCATAAAGAAGGCTACACATCAAATCAGGACAAACAGACTGTAGGCTGCCTGGAAAACACCAAGGTAATAGATACCTGCGCTGGGAGACTGCTCCTATTAAAGGAACATTGCATCACATCTCTCACCCCCCCCAAAGAAAGATACATACATATAGAAATAGATGAAAAATGTAATTAAAAAACAACAAATTATACAGTTATCAAGGTATATATCTTTCTGGTGAAAAAACAAGTCTTCCATGAGATGTTACATATCTGGGGCACCTTTCTTCAGCCTGCAAAAGATGTGTCTCATCACACACATTGTTATCCTGTTCTACCATATTCCCGCTAGACATATTATAAAGCTCCTTACACTGCATATCAGGCTCTTTAATAGTAGACATATCCTGCCCTACATCCATAGAATCACTATTTCCAGACACCCTCTGTTGATACCTTAACCTGCATCTATTATGCCAATAAATATATCCATCTGGAGTCATTACTTGATATGTATGGGGCTGGTCACACTTTTCTGTTACTGCCGCAGAGAGCCAACCTTCATTGAACTCTGTCCATACTAAGTCTCCTTGTTGTAAAGACTTAAGGGGTCTTGTTGTATGGCTGTGATTTTTTTTTTTGCCTATTCTGAATTCTCCAAAGATTGTCTTGCACCCCAATAAGTATTTTAGGGTACAATAGCCCAGTAGTTACTGGCAGTTTGCTTCTTAACATTCTACCCATCAGCATCTGAGCTGGTAAATATAATATTGACAATAACTGGTGTATTATGATATTCCAGCAATGCCAAACATGGGTCCCTTTGCATGTCTTCTGCCTTTTTAATAAGCTGTTTTATGGAACAAATTGCTCTTTCAACCATTCCATTTGATTGTGGGTACCTGGGCTACTAAGACATTGTTCATGAGCAAACTGCTGAAACTGTCAACTAGCAAAAGGCATATTTTCCCACATGTAGAATACCATCTTCACAGCATAATGAATCCTTCACTGACCAAAATGACTTTGCAACAGGAGGACCATCTCTCAAATACAGTGGCCATTCTTGCTTTACAATGGCCACTACCACTTGAAGTTGACAATCTTCACTTGTAGTTTCCTGTATAGTAGCTACTCCTCCTGGATGCATAGCTGTTATACTCAGTTCATGTACTGCTCTCTCACCCTCAACCAATTCTTCAGCACATACAGGAGTGTCCACGGTAGCTCATGATAGTGTATCACCAAGATACATTTATTTCCCTGGAGTATACACTACATTAAGTTGATATCTCTGAAACTATAGACTCGAATGCAGCAAACGAGCAGGAGAACCATCTATTGGCTTTTTAAACGTATGTTTATCATCAGTTTGAACCAAGACAACCTTACTAAACATGTAGTGATGGCATGTTCTCATTGCATACAGTATAGTAAGCAATTCCTTCTCTATTTGAGCATAATTCTGTTCTAATGAACTAAGCGACCTTGAGGCATAGGACATTGCTCTCCTGAAGCAAACATGCTCCGATGCTATCTTTTGATGCATCTGCCTGCATCACTACTGGTTCTGCAATATCAAAATATTGATGTATGGGTGCCTGATACAACTTTTATTTAACCATTTTAAAAGCCTTATGATGTTCTCATATTCACTGAAATAATACCTCCTTTTTCAACAAATTTCTTAAAGGTGCAGTGAGCTCTGCCTCCGATAGAATATACTTTGACAGATACTGCACAGATATCAAGAATCTGAGGACACCGTGCCTGTCCTGTGGAGGTGGCATTTCTTGAATAGCCTTCACTTTATCCTCATCTGGTTGAACACCTTGAGCATTCACTATGTGTCCCATATACTTTACTGAGTAAACCTTAAATTGAATATTTTCTTTCTAAAATTTGATGTTCTTAGCCTTTGCTGTTTCTATGACTTGATGTAAAATCTGATCATTCAGATGATCAGATGATCATATCATCAGCTATCATATACTCTCCTTTTATATGCCCAAAGGCTTCCTAATTTATCTGCTGAAATACCTCATTGCAGGATTTAAATTGAAATGGTAACCAATGAAAACAATACTTTTCCCAGTGTGTATTGAATATACACAAACGTGATGAAGCCTCATCCATTTTCACTTGCCACTACCCATCCTTCTCATCTACCATAGTAAAAAAATTCATTCCAGCTGATTGACTTAAAACATCATCTATTGTAGGAATAGTATAATGCTACCTATGGATTACTTTATTCAAATCATGTGTAACTTCCCCCCCCCCATGATAACCAAACTATTCACCCAATATTTTGGCCCCACAACTTTAGATATGACTCCTGCACTTTTCATTTGGCATAAAGTCTCCTTTAACCTATCCAATACTGCAAAATACGTCTTGCAGCCATGAATAACTGGGGGAACTGATGAATCAACATGTATATATATTGTATGTATATTGTTGAACTTGTTTTAAAGTTGGCATGCGTGCCTTGCTGTTAGCCGCCCTGAGCCTTCGGGGAGGGCGGGATACAAATCCAAATAAATAAATACATGGTAAAAACCTTCAAATTCCCCAAGACCTTCCAGAATACATTGCAAACAGTTGTTCCCATGTGACACAAATTCAGCTGGATGTATAACATCAACTCAACAAACCAAATCCAAGGTCTCACAGGCTACTCTATCAAATAATGGAAGAGTTGATGTATCTGTTATGTAAAACAATAGTCTAGCATTTCCCTTTGAACCTTCATGGACAATAGTTCTTAAAGGCTTTATTTGAGTTCCACCATAAGCTACAAGAGTTGTATAATTTTTAATTAATGTTTTCTGGCTTGGCAAATCATTAAATATTTTAAGTGGCAAAACACTTGCCTCAGCCCCTGTATCCAACATAAACTTTACTGTGAGTCCTCTTAAAGTTATATCAGCATACCACCCAGGGGTTTGAGTTGCAGTAGAGTGTTGTGAGACAATACTCCTATAAACAGACTGTGTACATCCAAGTCATGAACTTGGTATCTTTGTCAGCCTTGGTTGCATCTTGTCAATATTACATTACACAATTTGGCATAGTGTTTTTTTCTGCCACACTTATAACAAATTGTTCCAAATGCTGGACATTTTAAGGCTTATGCACACTCAAAGCATTTTTTTTTAGCTCTAACATAATTATGTCTGCATTCAGAGTTTGACTTCTTATTTCCAAGTACCTGGATAGGAGTTCCCTCACAATCCTTATCTATCACAGACACTTCATACAGCTGCTTAGAAAAAGTTGCCATGGTTTGTAGATGAGTTGTTACTTCAGCTGGCATATCTCAATTGCTTTCTCAAGAGTAAGATCAGATTCTTTCTAAAGTCTTTCCTTTAACCTCTCTGTTGCATTTAAAACAACTTTATCTCTGACCATTTCATCAGTTGGAGAACCAAATTCACAGCTGCCAGCTTTGAGTTTAACTTCAATCACAAACTGTTCAGTAGTATCACCATGTCTCCTTATGTGGTTTCAAAAAGAATAACATTCAAATATCACATTCTTTTAAGGAGTGCAATATTTCTTAAACTGTTCAAGGACTTCTTCAATATCTTTTGGCTCTATAAACCAAGAAGGCTTCCTCTCCCACTCAGTTCAAGAAAATAGCTACTTGCCATTTTTTGAATACGTTATCAGCTCCAGCTGCTGTGAGATATAGTTGAAAAGCTTGATCCCAATGCTTTCACTTTTCAGCCAAATTGTCTTGCAACACATGTGGAGGTGGAGGTAAAAAAAAAATCCATACCCATAACTTATGACACCATGTAATCTCTTGTATAGATGATGGCATAGAGAATGCTCAAAAAACATTCTGGCATCCAACAGAGCAAATGGTGTAGTTTATTAACATCTCAAGATGCCCCCACAAAGAAAATTACACACCAAATCAGGTTGAGCCAACTACAGGCTGCTGGTAAAACACCAAGGTAATACATATTTTACACCTGTGCTGGGAGACTGCTCCTATTAAAGGGACATTACATCACACGTTCTAATAGAGAAGGGCACAGTAACTTCCATCCTTAGAGGAAAGGTTCTGGTGGAATGTTCTCAATTCTTGCTGAAAGAGGTGGAATGCAGACAAGTAGAAAACAGGTAAAGATCAAAACCAATGTCTCATCATGACGTCTAGTTCAGAGGCATTTCTTATGAGCTGCCCACTTTTTTTCTCCTGTCTAATTAATAAGCAGGATTTTTTTCTGTCTACTTAATAAGCAGGACTCTGGCAAACCTACACTTGACCCCGCCCCCCAGCAAATGCACCTTACAGCAGTGATAGAAGTGCTATGTTAAACTCAAGTGCAGTACTATAGAAACTACAACATGTTGTCCTTCCAAGTTTGCCATTACAACTGGAAAAGAAATAGTTGTCCTAAGCTATGTTTGTGTGTGCCCCATGGCAAGTTCTTGGGCTATGGTAGGAAATTTTCAGGTTAGCTGCATTGCAGAGGTGGGGAACTGGTAACGGTATCAGCACATATGTGAAATAAAGGGAATTTAGAGAAGGAGTTGCAGAGCTTATAATATTGATGTTTTAATAGTGGCTAATCTGTCTGAAAAACTGTGCCATTAAACAAATGAGGCATGTCATAATATGTGTCTGTATATTACAGATCTATATAAATATCATCTGTAGGATTTCACCCACACATCGCCTGACATGATTTTAGGTATGAGACTGTAACATATCTTATTCTGACATTCGTGGTAGTAGTGTAAACGCTGGTTGTGGAAGAACATCCTCAGATCCATACAGATTAAATCTGAGACGTTGAACCCTATGTTTCCCCACAGCTGGAGTCTTTGTGAGGGCCTTTTAAATAGCACTGGGTGAGGTTCCACAAGAAAAGGGGAACTCCTCTGGAGTAGGCTGCAGTGTAATGCAAAATAGAGTAACACCCTTCTTCTAAGTCTATTGATAGCATTTTTATGATTCCATTCCATTCATTCTTAGGATTGCATTGTTTATATGTTATCTGTGTTACTGACCTCTGTCTCCATTTCTTGCTTTTACACAACAAGAATGTTCTGTTGCTATAGTAACTCCTTTATGGGCTCACAGTTAGTAATGCAATATGCATCTTTCCTGTGGGATAAATGGACAGGAAAAAATGATAAAGATTGACTTGTAGATCAATGTATGAAATGATAAATCATCTTACAAGGTGAATGCATGTTAATATAAAGCAAGACCGACCCTGCACAATACTGAAATGTGACTATTTTATTTCCTCAGTGTATGTGTTATAAAGCAGGCATTTCTCCCCTGGGAGTATGTAACTTTTTTTTTTTTAACCTTTATTTTTTGCGTGTATGTTCAAGCCAGCTACAAAGGGTTACAGTTACATAATATATTTCATGATTCTCAATAAACTTTTGCAGCTTCCTGTTTATTAACAAGTTTCATTCAAGGCAATTGGAAAGTGAAGACTGATTTAAATTGGGAGGGATGCATCTCTTGCTCCTATAGAAAATGTAGTTCCATGTATCTGACAACCTTGATTGTTCCTGCTTACAGATGAAATCCTGAGCAATTGATGACAATTGCTTTTGTCAGTTGTTGCATATCAATACAGAGTGTGGGGTGGAACCATCACAAAGAGACATTTTATGGTGTTAACTGTAATAGTGCCTTGGAAGAACACAGCTCATGCCTAGCCTGATTCCCCTAGATACTAAAAGGGAATTCCATTCATGACTCTGGTCCTACATAAGTATTTTGGTTTATTAT
The DNA here is from genome assembly GCA_029375565.1 of Gekko gecko. Classification (NCBI taxonomy): domain Eukaryota; kingdom Metazoa; phylum Chordata; class Lepidosauria; order Squamata; family Gekkonidae; genus Gekko; species Gekko gecko. Next base: position 68,872,165 of record JAPDNY010000003.1, on the reverse strand, counting down.
TCATCAAGGTTCTTGACATATAGCTCAGCTGTCTTTAGCTGGAACTATGGCTACCTTTTTTTTTGGTTCCTTTGCTTTTAATGACTTATGACAAGCAAATTTTAATCAAGTGGAGGAGGAGGAGATTGGATTTATACCCCGCCCTTCACTACCCAAAGGAGTCTCGGAGCGGCTTACAAACTCCTGTCCCTTCCCTCCCCACAACAGATACCCTGTGATGTAGGTGGGGCTGAGAGAGCTCTGTCAGAAACTGCTCTTTTTCAAGAACAGCTCTGCCAGAACCAGGGCTTTTATGTCAAAAAAGCCCAGCAGGAACTCATTAGCATAATAGGCCACACCCAACAGCAGAAACTCATTAGCATACTAGGCAACACCCCTGACAGCACAGCTTATCCGCATATTAGGCCAAATCCCCATGTTACCAGAAGTGTGGTCATCCAGCCACACCCACCTTTTGCTTCTTATTCTATTTACCTTGTTTGTTGTCAGAACCCAGGGCTTTTTTGTAGCAGGAACTCTTCTGCATGTTAGGCCACACACCCCTAATGAGTTCCTGCTGTTGGGTGTGGCCTATTATGCTAATGAGTTCCTGCTGGGCGTGGCCAACTTGGGAGCCAGCTGGAACTCCGTTCCTCTGCGTTCCTGCCCAAAAATAGCCCTGGCCAGAATTATGGCTTGCCCAAGGTCATCCAGCAGGTGCAAGTGGAGGAGTGGGGAATCAAACTCAGTTCTCCCAGATTAGAGTCTGCGCACTTAACCACTATACCAAACTGGCTCTTTTCCCCATTGAAAGTGGGGAATCTGGCTGTTTTCCCCATTGAATCTCCATGCTATTTAGTGCACAGATGTCCCAAAACAACAAAGTTGGCTTATACCTTCTTGAAGACAGAGCTAATGGCAGTTCTAAGGACACAAAGGGACAGTGGTCTGTAGAAGGAGAATTTTCAGTTTTATTCTGAGGCTTTACTCCCAGGGTTGGCTAAGCCTTACTGGTAGACCATGTGCCTTGTATGCAGAAGGTCCTAGGTTGATCAATGGATTGACTTGGTATAAGGCAGCTTCATATGATCTTTGTACTCAGTATAGGCCCTAGCCCTGGAATGTCTTGTTAAGTAGACCTTGCTGTAACATAACTTGCTTTGTTCTGGGCTTGGAACCTTGCCAGTCATTTCTTTTCTATATGCAAATATCTCTCCTCCTCTTTGGGTGGGTTAATTTGTATATAAAGTAGTATTATGGAATGGATTTGTCAGAAAACAATGCACAGATACAGCCTGCAAGACAAGATTTTTCAGTTCATTGGATAGTTTTGCAAAGTATATTGAGAAGTCAACAAATTATGACATGAGAAATCTCTCTGTCAATGCATTATACAGTGGGGTGGATCCAATGATCCTCTAAGTGGCTCTTCCTGGAACAGACTGGAGGAAGACTTCAAATTTGAGTCAGAATGAAAGGTGGAGTATAAGTGTTTCAACAAATGAATTAATATATGAATAAACTTTGCTCAGTAGGGTTGGGGTCAGATTTACTGCAGTTATTCTAAATGGATGTTTAGAGAAAATATCAACAGGTTTTTCCAACTAATATCCTACTGCAGGCCTTTCTAATTTTGCTAACAGTCAGCACTCGGGATCCCCAGGGCTATTTTTGGGCAGGAACCCACAGGAATGGAGTTCTGGCTGGCTCCCAAGTTGGCCACGCCCAGCAGGAACTCATTAGCATAAGCGGCCACACCCAACAGCAGAAACTCATTAGGATTGGCTACATTAGGGGTGTGTAGCCTAACATGCAAAGGAGTTCCTCCTACAAAAAAAAGCCCTGAGTTTTGACAACAAACAAGGTAAACGGAATAAGAAGCAAAAGGTAAGTGTGGGTGTGGCTGGATGACCACACTTCTGGTAACGTGGGGTTGTGGCCTAATATGCTCATGAGCTGCACTGTCAGGGGTGTGGCCTATTATTCTAATAGGTTTCTGCTGTTGGGTGTGGCCTATTATGTTAATGAGTCCCTGCTGGGCTTTTTCTACAAAAAAAGCCCTGTGGATCCTTATGTCTCATTGTTCTAGTGAACTACTAAGTTATTGGTAGCCAACCATGTTGTCAGATAGTGCTAATTGTCACAGGTGGGGCGGGGCCAGGAGAGCAATCCTTGGAGAAGAAAAGGGCACAAGTTGCAGAGTCAAGAGTCCAGTCCAAGGGTCAAAAAGCCAGAGAATTGTTACCAGTGAGTTGTCAAGGGGTCCAAGGGTCACACGAACAGAGTCCAGAACAGCGGTCACAGAGTCAACAGTAGATTGACTTGTTCCTTTCACACTTGACCCATCTTCTGCTTCCACTTTTATGCTGGGTTGCACAGCCGGGCTGCACTGAGCTGATGCCTGAGCAATCACTCTGGCTTGTGAGCCCCGGTGGCGGTTTTTTTTGTAACATTTTTTTATTTTTCCAAGACAAAAAACTTATAATTGGGTTGCAGTAATTCATATAGGTCTTTTCTCTAGTAGAGTACCTCATACAGTAATTAAATCTGTCTCATTTTTCACCCGTCAGTTGATTATATGCAGTCCCAGCTCCATCCATCTCACAGCGCTGTAACCCAGAACTCTTGGCTTGTGAGCCCCAGGTGTTGCTGGGCAGCCTGGTGCATGCTGTGCCTTCTCTTGAGGAGCTCCTGCCATGCTCTCCTTTGCCTGCACTCTGGCAGCTCTGGGGACAATGGGAGTGACATAGCTTGTGGCATCTTGTCTGGTCCCAGGTCCAGAACCTGGGCCATTAGGGTGTTGTCCCCTGATGAGGGCTTTTCAGGTACCTGTGGAGCCGTGACTTCCAAAGCCCAACTATCAAGTTACTGGCTGCGTTTCGCTGACCACACCTTCATCCTCAATTGGTTCCAGTCTCTTCCAGTAGATTTATATATATAATTTTTTTCCTTGTAAGCAGGAGAAGTTGATGCATATCTTCTTATTAAATATACCTGGAGTAGGATCTGTCCAACATTATTTTTAAGTGATTCTGAGCTGAAGGTTAGAGGGATTGTCACAGTAAAAAAAGTTGGAGAGAGTTTCAGAGAAGTGCTACAGAGATGCCGTGGGGGAGAGAACAAGGTAGCCAGAGAATGTACATGTTCCAAAAGCTGTTCCTTCTACCACAAGAATCTCTTCCTGGCCTCGGCACTAAGCAACTGCATAATAGAACAGGAGATTTGCAGGTTATCCTTATTTACATTTAAAGTAAAAATGTACTCAGAATTTATGATCCCTGAACTAGACTGAGAATTTAAAATGTTGCTCCTGTTAAACAGTGAACCCATGTAGTTGACAGGTTGTATCGAATGCTAGCAGTTCAGGCATCGGCAGAATGTATCCCAAGGGCCCCTTCTCCCCAAATCCAATATGAAACACATGGGCTGGATCTCCTGGACTGTTGCTACTCTGGGAAATCTTACAGAAGAACTACCAGTCAGGAGGCAAATCCTCGTGTTGGGAGGTGGTGAGGGTTATTTGCAAAGAAGAATCAGTAGGTGTGGTAAGAGTTAAAATATACAACTTCTGCCCACACATTTCCTTCTTACAAATGACCCTAAAATGTCCCCAGTCTATTTTTTGGCTCTGAAAACATAAATAAGCCACACTGAGGAGAGGAAATAGTCATTTGCAGAGGAAACCTTGTGATTATGTAAAGGATTAAACAATCCTATCTTCCAGTTTCTCCCTTAATAGTCCCTTTCCATTTCGTGTTTGTTTGTTGTTGCTGTTTTTCCTCAAATGCAGAATTGGATACACTATTCTGCCAAGGGTAAGATATAATTATGCAAATATACACACTGGTGTAATGGAATAGTAAACTATGCATGGTTATTATGCACTAAAAACTGAAAACCACTTGGAAAGTCCAGTAATGTCTATTTTAAAGCTCCATTCCAATAACACCAAGGTCTAAATTGGGAGGGATTCATATTCATGTTGGTTAGACCACAATTTATAGAAGAAATTGGCCAAATAATTGACAGCTTTAAGGTGTTATAAAGATGATGCGGGACAGGAAGTGCAAGCAAGATAGGTTTCTTCTTACCTAGCTTCCATTGTAATATTTGTAAAGGAATGTGCATGGGGGGCATTATTTGAATTACAGGCATGGATTTTTGTGTGTGCATTGTTCTTCCCGTTTCAAATTCCCTTTCTTATCCTTACACAATAACACAGGAGGCAGAGCTTCCTCTCACACTGCTTCTTTAAAATATCAAAATATACTGCCAGGGGAAAAAAAAATCAGGAGACATAAGTCACAGTGAAATGTGTGTACAACCTATGTAAAGGGTACACTTGATTGTCCTTTATTGTCCAGTTCGGTGTAGTGGTTAAGTGTGTGGACTCTAAGCTGGGAGAACCGGGTTTGATTCCCCACTCCTCCACTTGCACCTGCTGATGTGACCTTGGGTCAGTCACAAGCTCTGGCACAGCTGTTCCTGAAAGAGCAGTTTCTGTCAGAGTTCTCTCAGCCCCACCTCCCTCACAGGGTGTCTGTTGTGGGGAGGGGAAGGGAAAGGAGTTTGTAAGCCGTTCTGAGACTCCAAGTGAAGGGCGGGGTATAAATCCAATCTCTTCTCTTCTTCTTCTTCTTGATATGAGTGTTGAGTCATTCTCAGTTACATTCAATGCATGTTGAGCTGAATGTGTGATTTAAACTGCACATTTATTTAGGTACCAATCCCCAGTTTCATTTGTAAAGTGAAAGTGTGTCTGCTGTTTCTTACAACTGTGTGTATACACATACATGCAGGGCAAACATGTGTTCACTGTAACATGTGAATGCGCCTATAGAAAGGCAAGGAAAAAGAAATCCCAAGAGCTATGAAAAGCAACTCCTGAATGTAAGGGTTTATGGAAGGTCCAGGGAATAAAACACTTTTCATTAACCTGTCCATTTCATCTGTTTGTTAGCTGTATGCAGGGCTTTTTTTGTAGAAAGAGCCCAGGAGGAACTCATTAGCATATTAGGCCATGCCCCTGATCGAACAACTCATTAGCATATTAGGCCACACCCCCATGTTGCCAGAGGTGTGGTCATCCAGCCACACCCACCTTTTGCTTCTTATTCTTTGTCGACAAAACCCAGGGCTCTTTTTTGTAGCAGGAACTCTTTTGCATGTTAAGCTACACACCCTTAGTGTAGCCAATCCTAATGAGTTTCTGCTGTTGGGTGTGACCTATTATGCTAATGAGTTCCTGCTGGGCGTAGCCAACTTGGGAGCCAGCCAGAACTCCGTTCCTGTGCGTTCCTGCCCAAAAATAGCCCTGGCTTTATGTATTTGCATGTTTACAGTCCATGAACTTCATTTAAAAGCTATAATAGAGGAGTCAGAAGACTTCCTGTGATTTAGTTGGTCAAGGTGTGTTTTTCATGCATTAGTATGTGGAGCACTTAAACTGTGTACTCTGATTCCACTTAATCCATCATACTTTTTGATGATTACAATGCTGCTTTTTTAAAAAACTCCACTGCAGAGTAGAATTTATAATGGTGGAACTACCTGAAATATCAGGAGTAAAAATGGAGAGCAATAAAAAACACTGAACAAGCAAGCTTTAAGCGTAAATATGCTGGTGTTTTTCCTCCCCTGCACTACCTCTGTTTCACTGGCCTTTGACTGGGCAATCCTAAAGAGAGTTACACCCTTCTAAGTCCATTGAAATCAATGGGGTTAGCAGGGTCTAACTTTGTTTAAGATTGTAGTGTAACCTCTTTTCACGTGGTTAATCCTGGGCTGCAATCTTTTTACTCTTCTTTTAAAAAAGATATTGGTAAATTGAAAGTCTAGCAGACACAAAGGAGCAGTTTGTCTACATACTGTTAAATTACATTTGACTGTAAATAACATAATGAGAGAGAGCCCAGAAGTGTTTGGATGTGTAGTCTCATCTCCTACTTGTGTGTTTATCCATCTTCAATTTCCCAGAACTTATTTAGCCTAAATGAAAATGAAAACACCAATGTCTTCTGCCAGACTGTTTTGGAAACAGCCTTTCTTGCAGTCTTTGCAGAGATCGGATCTACTTTGGTTTAAATGTTCGTAATCAATTAACATTGCAAGCAGGCAACAGCAATTTCCCATTCCAGAAATGTAACATGTATTGAACAACTCAGATCTCCTTTTCCAATGGAGAAAGTAGGTCAAAGGTCTTCTTGCATTCGCCTCAGAGGAAAACTCTAATTACTTCCATTAACAAAAAGTAAGCTTTAGTTGTGTTCTTTATTCATTCATGAGTCCTCCTGAACATTAGAATCATAGAGCTGGAAGGGACTTCCGGGGTCATCTAGTCCAATCCCCCGCACAATGCAGGAAATCCACAAATACCTTCCCCTCCACACCCGCAGTGACCGCTGTTCCACACCCGGGAGATGACAAAAAAACCTGCAGGATTCCTGGGCAAACCAGCCTGGAGAAAAATTGCTTCCTGACCTCAAAGTGGCAATCAGCATTTCCCTGGGCATGTAAGAAAGGGCCGCAAGAACTAAGCACTGAAACACTAACCCTAAGTTCACAGAATCAGCATTGCTGTCAGGTGGCCATCTAGCCTCTGTTTGAAAACCTCCAAAGAAGGAGAGCCCACCACCTCCCGAGGAAGCCTGTTCCACTGAGGAACTGCTCTGTCAGGAAGTTCTTTCTAATGTTTAGCCGAAAACTCTTCTGATTTAATTTCACCCCGTTGGTTCTGATGCGATCATCTGAGGCAACAGAAAACAACTCTGTACTATCCTCTATATGACAGCCCTTCAAGTACTTGAAGATGGTTATCATATCAACTTTCAATCGTCTCCTCTCCAAGCTAAACATACCCAGCTCCTTCAACCTTTCCTCACAGGACTTGTTCTCCAGACCCCTCACCATCTTCGTTGCCCTCCTCCGGACACGGTCCAGCTTGTCTATATCTTTCTTAAACTGTGGTGCCCAAAACTGAACACAGTACTCTAGGTGAGGTCTAACCAGAGCAGAGTAGAGCAGTACCATCACTTCATGTGATCTGGACACTATACTTCTGTTGATACAGCCCAAAATTGCATTTCCCTTTTTGCATCACACAGTTGACTCATGTTCAGTGTATGGTCTACTAAGACCCCAGATCCTTTTCACACATACCACTGCTGAAACAAGTCTCCCCCAGCTGATTATTATGCATCTGATTTTTCCTACCTAAATGCAGAACTTTACGTTTATCCCCATTGAAATTCATTTTATTTGTTTTAGCCTGTCAAGATCATCCTGCATCCTGAATCTGTCTTCTACCATATTTGCTACCTCTCCCAGTTTAGTATCATCTGAAAATTTAATATTTATTATTATTATTTACTAAATTTTTATCCCGCCCTCCTGGCCGAGGCCGGCTCAGGGTGGCTTACAGACAAATAAAATTCCCATAATATACACATGAGAAAATCACATACATTAATAAATACAACATTAAAAATTCAAACAAGATAAAGTGCTAGCAACATTCCTCATACTCCAATTGGCTCTTTGGCCTTCTGCAGCTATCTCAGGTCATTGGCATGGGCTGTGTTTGAGGGACCTATAGGCTGGGGCTCCGCCAAAGTAGATATTAACTATTGGCGGTAGAGCTGTTAGTGGTGGCGGCTCTAAAGGCCTGGCAGAAGAGCTCCATTTTACAGGCCCTGCAGAACCATGAAAGGTCCCACAGGGCCCTAGTCTCTTCCGGGAGCTCATTCCACCAGAGTGGAGCCGCCACCAAGAAAGCCCTGGCCCTAGTTGCCACCAGTCTGGTCTCCTTGAAACTTGGGGGAGCCAGCCGGTTCTGGATCCCCGATCGCAGTGTCCTTTGGGGTACATATGGGGAAAGGTGGACCCTGGACATAAAGGGCTTTAAAGGTCAAAACCAGCACTTTGAAGCGGACCCGGTATGCTATAGGCAGCCAGAACAACATCTTGAGCACAGGTTGGATGTGCTCCTGAATCGGGATTCCCATCAACAACCTGGCCATAGCGTTTTGCACCAGCTGCAGCTTCCAGATTTGCGACAAGGGCAGCCTCGTGTAGAGGGCATTACAGTAATCCAATCTCGAGGTAACAATTGCATGGATCACTGTTGCCAGGTCATTGTGTTCAAGGAAGGGGGAACCAACTGCCTAATCAGCCGAAGATGGTAGAAGGCCGACTTGGCAGTAGCTGCTACCTGGGCCTCCATTGTTAAGGAGGCATCCAGGAGCACTCCCAGACTCCTAACCTCCAGCGCTGGCATGAGTAGCACCCCATCGAAGGTCGGGAGCAGGATCCGTACCCTTGGACCACTTCGACTCAGGCACAGGACCTCTGTATTCATTGGATTCAGTTTCATATGGCTCAGCCTAAGCCACCCAAAGGGTGATTAACATATGGAATTCACTGCCACAGGGGGTGGTGGCAGCTACAAGCATGGACAGTTTCAAGAGGGAATTAGATAAACATATGGAGTAGAAGTCCATCAGTGGCTATTAGCCACAGGGTATAGATGGGAACTCAGTCTGGGGCAGGTGATGCACTCTATTCTTGGTGCTGGAGGGGGCAGGAGTGGGAGGGCTTCTAGTGTCCTGGCCCCACTGCTGGACCTCCTGATGGCACCTGGTATATTTTGGCCACTGTGTGACAGAGTGTTGGACTAGATGGGCCATTGGCCTGATTCAACATTGGCCTCTCTTATGTTCTTATGTAACCAGCCACGGCTTGTAGCACCGGACCTAGGTCTTCCGGTTTGGATTCAGACTGGCCGTCCAACAGCAAATAGAGTTGGGTGTCATCTGCATATTGGTGACAACCCAGCCCATGCCTCCAGGCAATTTGGGCAAGAGGGCGCATATAGATGTTAAAAAGCATTGGGGACAGCACTGCCCCTTGGGGCACTCCACATTCCAGTGGGTGCCTTTGGGATAGCTGATCCCCAAGGCCACTCTCTGTCCCTGATCTTGAAGAAAGGAGGCAAGCCATTGCAAGGCTAGTCCCTGAACTCCAATGTCAGTGAGGCAGTGGGTTAGTAAGCATTCCCTCTATCCCTTCATCCAAATCATTGTTAAAGATGTTGAACAAAACAGGTCCCAGGACAGATCCTTGAGGCACTCCACTTGTCACTGTTCTCCAAGAGTATGAGGAACCATTCACAAACAATCTTTGGGTGTGATCTGTCAACCAGTTACAGATCCACCTAACAGTCAGAGGATCCAAACCACATTTTTCCTGAGAGGAAAGGGCTTAGAAAGTTTTTGGACCTGTTTTTTGGTGCTAATATGGATGCATTTCTATATTTTGAACCCAGAAGCCAGCTTCTGATATATTTTAACCAATCCTTCAAAGTCTGTTAGAGCCTATTTTCTGCTTTTTTTGAGGGGGGGGCGGTAATGATAAACTTTGTCATTACAAGCATGCTACCAAGGAATTTATTTAAATTATTGTATTTTTAAAAGTCCAGAAAATACTTAGATTGAAGTTGTTCAAGGGATTGACTGAAAAGTTAAAACAGCCCTGGAAAATAACCTTCAAACTGTCCCCACCCACATGATCAGTTTGAAGGGAGGATCCTTCAGTATAAGGTAATAAGCCCAAGGGGTCCTTCAACATTAGGTAACAGTCACAACCACTACACGAATGCATGAGAGCATTTGGGAGCTGAGCATCATTTCTATGGGCCCAATAAAAATATGTAACATATTTTGTTCACACACAATCTATCCTACATATTCAATCTCATAAGTAATAAAATAATTTATTTATATTCCTGGAAGTTCATAAATAAACCATATCATTGTTAGAACCTGTGAACCCCTGTAAAGTATAACCATACCCCATATGTGACCATTACCTGATAACATTGGGATGTATTTTCAAGCAGCGTATCAGTCCATCAGCCATTAAAGATCTCCAAATACTCTTGCTCTTTGAAAAAGAAGAATTACTCTTGGAGTTTATATGCTGTTTTTGCAGGTGAGCACGAAGTGGAATTAACTCTGGTGCACACTCCAGGTTAATGGTGCTTTGTAGTGATGTCTGAATAAAGCACAGGATACATAGATCTTCATTTGCAAGTTACCATTAGATAATTAACAGACCTTGTTTGGTAAATTTGCGGTGACTGTGGAAGCCATAGGAAAAGGGAACCTGATTTACCATAACCTGCTCTTACTCTGAAGCCACCATTGATCTAAAAACCACAGGGGGAAAGTAATTAAAATTAATACAGCTTCCGTGTTCCAAAGTGATGGTTCAGAGGTTATCTCTTAAATAAAAAAAAAACTATAGTAAAAAGGAGGAACGGTATTGTCCTGTTAGGCTGATATAACACAGATTCACATCTGTGAATGATCTAAAAACAGATATGTATTTAGCTTTGAGCACTGGACTACTGATTATCTGAAAACTACCAGGGAATGATGACAGTCAATTAAATGCGATTACAAGCAATCCACCATGTATCTGAAAAGTGGGGCAATAGATGTTTATATTTGGCCACTGAAACATTAAACTGGATTGTCACCATTCATATATGAGTGGAAATCTTAGCAAAATTTTGGAGATTTATTGTAAATGTGCATGGAGCTACAGGGATGCAAAAAATATATATAAAAATGCTTAGTGAGCTATGGTGACTAAGGCCTCGTTTACCTTTCTCTATGTCTGGGCTTTTCCTTGGTACAAACAAATTCTCTGCATGTAAAAAACCTAGATTGTGCCGTGAAAGATAGCCTACAACTCTTCTTCCTGTCATCTAGTTTTCTTATAGGGAGCTTTTGTATGGAATTTAATAATGTGAACCTCCACCTGTAAGTCTCAAGCCGGGATGCTCAATCACCCCTCTGTATTGTTCGCAATTTGTTTACAAATTGGAAGCGGAACCCTCAACATGGTCTAATGTTTTCTTTCAGATCGTTGAAATGGAACTGAAAACGTTCTGCACTTACCCAGTCCCCTTTCCCCGCTCTCATCATGCCTCGTCTTTGTTATGCTTAAAAACCAATTACAAAAAAAAGTGGTGTTTTAATCCTGCTTGCGTGGAGGAGGGATTTGCATTTTATCTCTGTCCTAAGCTTGTGCATTTCACCTAGCTAACTCCGTCTTTCTCAGATTCAGATTGCAAATGATTCAACATGGCTGCCCCACCCCATCTATTTTCCCAAAGCACCAACAAGGAAAACAATCTGAACAATAGATTCTGCTGGGGTGGGGAGCTGGGAAAGCGGCATGGCATGTACGTCTAGTGGTCCATTCTTCCTCTTTTTTGCCTCCATGCCCGAATCTGAAAGCCAAGCATGTTCATCGGTCTTGATTTGATTTTTGCCATCTGGGAAGTGTAGTTTCCTCCAGTCAGTTCTGAGCATGCGCCAACACAATTAGTACTGCCATCTGTGTGAGAGCAGTGCAGCACCATACACTCTACGTAGTCGATTCTAAATGGTGCATGGTGATCCTAGGAAAATAAAACAGAAATCTGGTGGCACCATAAAGACTACCAGGGTTTATTTCCATAGGAGCTCTTGTGAGCCTCAGCCCACTTTGTCAGACAGATACATGATGGAAAGCCATACTAGGAAATTGTAATGGAACCGGTGGGGGAGAGTCACATTGGGTAAATTACACTATGAGCCTTTCATGTGTAAATCTTAAGGGAAGGAGGAGTTGATTCAGAAAGGATAGGTGTGAGTGCTGTCATAAAGCAACAGAATTAGCAGTTACACATACTGGTTGGTGAGAGAAGTTGGAGGTTCGAACAGATAACCATATAGTTTCAGTGAAAATGAACTAGTATTGGTAGAAGGTTTTAGTCTGATAAGACATGTTAAGAACAGCCAATTAAAATTTCCAAAAAGTGGGTCCTGTGGAGCTGTTTAGGGATGGGCATGAACTGAAAAAATGCAGTGCAGTTTGTGGCCAGTTCAGGAACTGAACCGCAAACTGAATCATGAACTGAACTGCACAGGTTCACTCTCTGACGAACTGGTTCGGTAAGTGGTTTGTGGTCCAAGCAAACCTGGTTTAAAGGACCCGCAGTCCTTTTAAATGGGGTTTTTAGAAAGCAGCAAAAACAGCTGAGCAGCAGGAGCTGCTCAGCTTTTTTGGACCCTCTTGTGCAGTCACTTTAAATTTTGAAGGAACTGCAAATGTAAGCTGGGAAATGGGGAGCAGTCTGTCCAGGGTTGGGCGCTGCTTCAACAGGGGAAGTCCCTATCTTTCTTCTGACAATCCAAGAGAGCATCAGTGCTCACCCACCCTCTGTCGCCTGAGGATACTCCCGGACCTCCCACTGGGAACTCACCCTGGAGTCTGGTGGAGGAGGAAGCCACCAGTAGAGAAGAAGTAGCCAGCTGAGGCAGTCGACAGATGAGAGGGCTGCTGCATCCCATGCAGCAGCAGCAGCAGCAGGGCCATGGTGGTGGAACAGCAGCTGGGCCCATCCCAGGAGGCCAGGTGGGGGTTGGGAAGGTGGCACTGGCAAGGAAAGATGCCGCCTCAGCCTGGGAACCACGTGGGTTGGGCATCCCCTATGGCCAGTCCACTTCCTGCTGGGCCTGGATTTACTGCTGCCTCTGGAAGATGTCCAACCCATATGGTCCCTGGGCTGGATCAGCCTTCCCTGCTGGTGCCATCCCTCCTGCTCTGGGCTCCTGGGGTGAGCCTGGCCACTGTATTGCCACTCTGGTCCATGGTGGCAGCCCTGCGGCTGCTGTGTAGTTCACCATGGCTGTCTCCTCTGCCAACCACCTCAGCTGGTCACCCCTTCTTTGCTGCTGATCTACTTCTCCGCTGGCCTCCTAGGTGAGTTCCTGATGGGAGGTCTGGGGTTAGACTCGTGCCCATCCCTAGAGCTATTAGAGATTGTAGCACCTAAGGAAGTCTTTGTTTAAGCCAGGGTGACATGTAGTGTTTAATTTTTTATGAGTTCTAATTCAGCACTTTCACATTATATATTTCTTTTGATGGGGGGGTGCAGAACAGTGATTTTCAGGTCTATAATACTTTGTTTAGGAAGATTAAAATGTTCTCCCAGTAGTTTCTGAATGTTATGTCTTCTGTCTGATTTGTGTTCATTGATTCTCTCACACAGAGACTGACACTATTGTCCACTGTAGACAGTAGAAGAGCATTGTTGGCACACAAAGGCAAATATTAAATTGGATGATGCACAAGTGGATGAGCCCTGGGTGATGTAGCTGATATTATTGGGTCCTATAACAGTATTGCCTAAGTGCATATGGGGACATGATCCTAGGGACAAACATCATCACAAAAAACCAACAAACTGTGAGTGAGTATCAGCAGCTGCTACTTGGCCAGCCACAATATTCAATGGTGCCACAATGCAGATGGAAATGTACTGAAAATGCTAGGTTGTTGTTAAATTGAGCAAATTATCCATTTGGTTAAGCAAGTGGTAAAGCCAGCTTGCCCCAGTAAGGGTTAGGCCCTAATGTCCGGACAAATGGAGGTTGTCAACCCCACCCCCCCAAATTTAGCATTAAGTCATAGTTTTGTACAATGTAAGCATTTAAATCTGTTCTGTCAGAGTTCAAAGCTCATTATGAAGAAAATTTAGATGAAAAAAAACAAGGTATGTGTGTGGCGGCAGGGGAGAAGTGCGAAGGGCTTTCAGTTCAGCATGCTCCATTAAAAGTATGTTCATAAATCAACCACTCACCTCACAGTACGCTCCTGAAAACATGTTGTACGTCAGATTTTGTTTTGTTAAAAATCACTGCTTGCTCTCACAGACCTTCAGGTGAATGTCAGCAAGTCTTCGAGGAAAGCAGTAACAAGGCAAACCCCCTAGGGCTCACTGCTGGGACCAAATCCTATTTAACATCTCTGTTAGTGACGTGGAAGGGAAAATGAGGCCTAATTGCCAGATGATAGGACTTGGCAGCATGCCCGTTGTTTGTAGCAGGCATGCCAGAGGAATTTATATTCGGCCTTGGGATGACATGAAGCCTTTCGCTCTAGCCATCGCACACAACTGAATGTCAATGAAGAGCAGAATCTCTTTATATTACACAGGAAGGCTAAAACACTCAATAGCAGTTTCCAGATGCTGAGATTCTTTAATATAAATCATATGACTTTTCTGAAAATAATACATTTGAGTCTTTGTTGCTTTCTTTAGTATGTAATTATGGTGACTTTTAGACGTTTTTATTTTAAGGCATTCCTATTCATAACCAGTAAAGACTATGAATTTACTTAAAAGCGAAAAATAAAAGTTTTGAAGTAATACCATAAGCATGTCGAATGGAGTTCCACTTGCAAACAGATACGTCATATTTATTGCTGCAATCCTCTCTGCCTTTTAAAAGCAGTTCCTGAAATTTGGATGCATGGAGGAATATAGTGCATGAAGGGACAGTTTACAAAGGAAATATGTGCAAATTGTAGCCCCCTCTCCCACCTCGGTTTAAGCAGAACTGCTGTTTTGGATCCAGCTGATTTTTTGCCTTGGCAGAAAATAAAATAAGGATGATAACCAAATTGTTCATGTTATTGTCAAAAGGCCACTTAGCCCAGCTCAGGCCAAATGCCTTTTGTTATAGGGCTGCAACACAAAATTATGCAAAATGCTGGGGTATGACTGTACACATACCAGTCTGGTAGTCTGCCACCAGATCCTTTAAATAACCCAGTAGTCAGAAGCCAAAGGGCAAAGCTTCTAACCTTCCTGGGTGTAAATCAGAAAGTCCACCCTGCAAGGTAGGCTCACAGAAGGAGTTTCTCACAAATGACAAGTTACTCTGGTAGGTGTTCTGCCAGTCAAGACACTAGATTTAGATTGAGGACTGTGGAAGCAAATAACCATAAGTAAATTAAAATATATTTTATTAAGATGCAAAATTACTTCAAACAAGAACAAGATACTGTGAGGATAAAAATAAGAAATCTTCAGATTTAAAGGCTAACTAAAACTGTATTGCACTGGTTCCAAGTTACAAGATATTATCCATTCTCAGATAGAAGTTTCAGTGATCCAAAGTGGCTCTACTCCTGAGTTACCACAGGCCAGAGTTGTTTGGCCCATGCACACAAGTATCCAAGATGGCCGAAAGCAAACAAGAAGATGTCTACATGGCTAGGTATCAGGTAGCCATCATCAAGCTGAGGATAGACTAACATCTCATGTCTTTATGGGTAAAGGGACCCTCGTGGTTCCAGGCCTATGAACCAATAAGGTCTCTTAGTGATACCACGTAGCCAAAGTGTTAGACCAATGGCTGATAGGGTTTCCAGATCTGCCTCAGGAAATATCTGGGGACTTTGGGGGTGGAGCCATTAGGGTTGCTAGGTGTGGCTGACAAGCCAGAAGGGAGTTCTGGATGTCACATTTAAAGGGACTGCATTCCTTTTAAATGCTTTCCCCCCACTGGAAATAATGGAGGATGGCAGCACCTTCTTTTGGTGCTCATAGAATTGGACCCCCTGGTCCAATCTTTTTGAAACTTGGTGTTGTTTTTTTCAGGAGTGTCACCGTCAGCTATGCTGAAAATTTGGTGCCTCTACCTCAAAAAACAGCCCCCCCCAAGCCCCAGATACTCACAGATCGATTCTCCATTATATGCTATGGGGACCAGTCTCCATAAGGTATAATAGAGCACCCAGCAGCCATTTTCCCCACTTTCTGACAGCCCTGAAGTGGGGGGAGGGGCTCCAAACCAGGGAATCACCTGCCCCCAACTGGGGATTGGCAACCCTAATGTAAATGGTGGTCTGACCTGAGAGGAAGGAACAAAGCCAATCAGCAGCTAGGCTCGGCCCCTTTCCCACAAGCACAAATCATGGGCCTAATTAAAAGGAATGTGGCTAATTAGAAAGCCAGTATCAGGTTTCATATTCCCTTCCGCAGGTACTGTTATTTTGACTGTACAAGGTCACCATGCTCTTTCTCAGTAAGGCAGTTTTGAACTCTATTTAACTCACAAGCAGGCTGCATTCAAAGCCTGAACCAAACTTTGAATCGGAACAGAATTTTAAGGGAACCAAAGTTTTTTACAGTTATCTATGAAGTATTGTTATTGAGTTAAGTAACAGTTCTGTAAATTGTCATAGCTTGTTATATATTATAAAGTGCAGGGTTTGGCTTATTATCTGCTGTGAATCAAGTGAATCTAATCCAGGAGACAGCAAATAAATTCCTCAGTCAACCAACATGGGGTTTTTCAACCCATGTATATCCCCCATTCATCTTTGTACTAATGGCAATTATTGCAGGGTCAACAAAGGGATTTTAAGGGAACAAACCTCTTCTGGGCATTCCATATGTTTCCTTCTATGTACTCCATCACTAGTTTAGTTGCCTGATGGATGTGTAGCTATGTGCTGGCCTGCAGCCTAAATACTTTTCTGTAAGCCACTCTGACAAAAAAGTTTGACATTTATAGCATTGGTATACCAAGGGCACGGTGTGTGTGTGGCGGTACGGTCTGAGCCAGGCACAGCTTGAGGAATGAGGGGGCCCTTGAAGCCAGCGTCATGCTGCATCCAGCTGACTGTCTTGCCTTTTATTTTTAAAATGCAGTTCTGGCTGCAGCCACTAAGGGTGCAGAGAAGTCTGAGCATAGCAAAAAGCACTCTAGGATTGACCAGACTTCCCTTTCTCCAAGACTGAAGCAAACTTGCTTAACAGATCATACAACCAAACCAGCATGCTGATAACTGCTACAGTAATTGCCAGCCTGCAGGTAATTTTCTCCAGTAGTCTAGCTTTTCTCTCTTCCTTTCTTTGCACCCAGCTCAGTTAGAACATGCAAAACAGTAGTTAGGGTGTTGCAGCAAGATAAAACAGCCTTTCCCTCTGTTAATTTCTCTCCCTCTTTTCCACACATTTCTTATTCATTTCTGTCTCCTTTCACCTCACCTTCCCTTGTCCCCCCCTTATTTTCTTGGTCTCAGCACCTTCTCATCCTGATGTTTAATCCCCTGCTTGCCCTTTTCGAAGGAAACAGGCTGGTTAGACTTTGAGAGATTTAACTTAAAAGAGATGGGGGGATTTCATTTACTATATGACAATTCCTTCTATAAAAAATTAAAGTTGAATTCTCTGTAAACACTTTATGGCCCTATTTGGGTATGGAGGAAATAGAAAAAGGTTTTATACCCAGGGATTTTGCCATTGACCCCCATATTGTATCATTCAAAATGAAATAACCTTAATGGGTGCAAATATAACACTCTTAATTAATAGCAGGTAATTCTGGACTGAAGGAAGGATTCCTGAAGGGACAAAATGGCTATTAAAACTTCTGATTTTAAGTTTTCTCCAAAAGAAGGAAATTAAAGATCAACTAAACAGGTCATTAACTGAATTCGAAGAATTAATTTGAAATTAATTACTAAAACTTATAGGATGCTATTAAATCAGGGTCAAAACCCAGTCCAGTCAGTTAAAAATATTGGGAAATAGAACTGAACACTAAATTTAATGATAAGGATTGGAAACAAATATTTCAACTATTTCCTTTAAAATCAATTTCTAGAAGTTTACAAGAGCTTGCATTAAAGGTGTTTCAAAGCTCATTTGATGAAAATAGATAGTAAAAACTGCTGAAGAGGCTGTGGGAAACTAGGGACCTTTATTGGTCCCTAGTGGTGGTCATGTCCAATTATAGGAAATTTTTGGAAATTAATATTTGCAGAGATTGAAAAAATAACTCAGGAGCAAATCAATCTTACTGTTGAACTAGCATTGCTGAACATAAAACACTCATAATTCTTTTATTAGTTGCAGCTAGAATGCTTGTTACCCAATGCTGGAAGGATGCTGAAGGAATTTTTTGGGATAAGTGGCACAATAAATTAAGGAATATAGTGGTACTTGAGAAATTAACAAACAAGGTTAGAGTAATCCAGGGGAGAAAAAAGAAAGATGATTTTTAGGTAATTTGGAATTGTTTTATAAATTATTTAATGGAATTTCCAGAATATAGCTCATTTTAAAATTGCCTCTAATTGGATGGAAACCTGTCTAAGACATTGAGTAGACATATCAGAAAATATTATTAATAGAAATGGAATCAATGAAAATTATGTAAATTACATCCAACTAGATGGAAGCATGCCCTCCCCCCTCTTTTTTCTCAATTATTCATGTTTTTATGACTCATCATTAGTGGTTTTGTATTCTTTTTGTTGAAACATTACCATAATAAGATGACATCATTTTTATTGGATATGAGGCTACGGATGGTTTTGTTTACTGGTTTTGTTGTTGTTATTCCTTTTGTGCATATTTAAAAATTAAAAAGACTTTCTCACCCCTATCCTGCTTGGTGACAGAATATATTTAACACTGTTATAATAGCAAACCTTTGTTAATATCATGAACGGAGGCATGGGGTTTGCTGGGCACTGTACATTGCTCTGGTTCTGCTGGGCTTCCAACCCCCCCTCCACATTTGGACTGTGATTCTGTGCTTGACATCAGCTGGCATTGCCACAATGCACTTGGTTTTCTGGGTACTCTGTGATTGCACTGGTACTGCTGGGTACTCCGTACTTTGCACAGGGGTAGTGCCTTGACCTGGATAGCCCCCGGATAGCCTGGTCTCATCAGATCTCAGAAGCTAAGCAGGACTGATGTAGAGGCAGGCAATGGCAAACCACCTCCGGATGTCTCTTGCCTTGAAAACCTACAGGGTCACTATAAGTCAGCTGTGACTTGATGGCAAAAAAACCAACCCACTTGTGTTCTGAGCAGGTATGTGGTAGGGCTTCTGTCCTCCAGTTTTGAAGCCCAAGAGCTGACCATTACAAACGTCTACAAAGCATTTTTGAGAGCTAGGAATCTACCTTTGTACTAACTTTTACCAACTAACACTAGCCGAAACGTCACGAAATAGTGATCGCAAGCTTCACCAGACTGGATGTTAAGAAACACACTACCTCCCCAAAGAAGGTCCCCCCACTCTCCATTGTTTCCAAAGGACTAAAGTCAAACCAGAGAATCTTTGCAGTAGAATCTGAAGTTGGGAGAGCATTTTTGCAAGCCCAGCAGAACCGGTGCAATGTGCAGAGTACCCAGTTCACTACCAGTTCAACTCTATTGGCTTCTTGTATCATACAAACTCTAGTGAATTGGTAGCTGCAGTCCTAAACTGGAGGAGTCCCAAACTGGAGGAGGGAATAGTCCAGCATTTTCCTCATTAGGATTTTATAACTGGGCTATATAACAGGTTCATGCAGACCATCTTTGAGTACGTGCATGTTTTAAAACTGGTAGTTTTCACATTGCAAGTGGGAGTTTCCACCAGTCTAAGTGAAACCTTGGTTGCAGACATCAGTTAAAATGCCAACCAAATATATTCTGTTCCCTAATTCTTCTAGCAGTTTATGACAAGTCAACATGATGCACATGCAAGAGCAATTCCTACTTTTAATTGCAACAACATCCATTTGAAACAAAAGCAATGTTTATTAGAGTGTAATTAGCATAATATATTGCAGTTATTACTTTCAGAAAGACTACAGGCATTTTCCTTAGAGGGGGTAAATTGGATGCTGATAATTGGGTTTCAAACAAAAAATTGAAAGCTGCATTTAATAATGCATATGATGCAAATGTTGGCTGCTTCATTCTGCCTGTGCGAGTGTTTTACTTACAATGATTTGAGAAAGGCTTTTAAGTGATTACCTTGAAATAATCATTGCAACGTATATTAGAAGACAATACATATTTAAATGAAAGTAATTAATTAAAAAATTGGTGTTATCCAGTGTCTGCTGCATTTAAAAGGGGAGGAGAAAGGAAACAAATCTCTACAGCTAAAATAATGATCACGTAAGTTATTCTGTGCTTTGCTTTAAGTATTCGGGAGGCAGATGAGGGCGAGGGGAGGCTGTATTGTCTTCTGTTTATGATTGAGGTTTGTTTGTAGTGCATGAGATAATTCTGTCTGTATTCCTACCCACTGAAAAGCAATGACAGAAATGTTATAAGCCTATAGCAGATTCCTAGCTCTAAAAACTACCTCCTGGACAGAGAAAAGGATGTCCTTCAACTCATTAAGTGGTTATAGTTAAATCTTCTTCTTTGTAGAACAGCACTGGGAAGCTTATGACCCGCAAATTCCTTTGTGCACCTAGCTTATACTTGACCAGTGCCTGGTAATCTTATTACTTGTCAATAAAAATGAACAGATTTTTGATCTGGTTGCAGATGTAAATCTGAGTATATGATAGCATTTTTTCCCCCAATCTAAACCTTCTTCCAGACTTCTAAAGATTGATACATTAATTTACTGGAATATGTTCCAGGAATATGACGACACTACAAATGTTAACATTTACAAACTTTTTGAAAAGTTCATAGCTAGGGATGGGCACCCACTGGGAAAATGTGATTCGGTTCATGGTTCGTGGCGTAGCATGGCATGGACTTTTAGCTGACAAATGAACTGGTTCAGTTTATGAAGTTCATGATGCAGTAACCCCCCCTCCAGCATGCTAGAGACACCAAACTTGCATGGAATCTCCAGCTGACTCTTCTCTACCTGCCATCCAAGTTAGGTGAGGATTGAATTTATGGGGTCTGAGCTATGGCCCCCCCAAAGAAGGTGCCCCAGGAAAGTGCTTTCTGGGGGGAAAAACAGGTGATCATTTTGACAGGTGCAGGTTCAAGAGGTTCAGGAGTGTATAGAATAGATTCCATGCAAGCTAGACACATCAATGTCACAGGGGACCTCCCCCAGATGCTCCTCTACATGCCCTCCAAGTTCTGCCCCCCTTGTTGCTTTGAAGTTTGGTAAACGTTTAGATTGACTGGAGACAGTCTGTCTGGAAATGTATCTGTTCACAAACCAGCACAAACCGCCACGAACAGTTTGAAAGTTCATAGGAAGTTCATACCAATTGACCTGCCATGAACTTCACTTCGCAAACCATGAACCAGCGAAAATTCAGCACAAACTTTAGTTTGTGAGCCGGTTTGTGTTTATCCTTATTAATAGCTGTGTCAGTTTTATTAGGAGCAGGGGACCTTTCAGTTTATAGTGTGGAAACTTTGTGAAAGAAATTGTCAAAGTATGCACATCTCATAATGTTTCCAGTACAGAAAAAATGACGTACATTTCTTTAACTTCCATTAGTGTTCCTTTACCATAAATAAATAAATAAATAGAAATCTTGTCTTGCAAAAGCACTTAGTAAAATCCACAAGGTTTGACTATGTGTTACGAAGTAAAAAATATGTGTTCAAGAATAATATTTTATGTCCACTGAAAGTTCTCCTGCTGGGACCTTGTCCATATCTATAGTTTAAATCTCCTACTGAAATGCAGTCCCATAGAACTTTACAATAGACATACCCTGAAAGGGGCTATTCACTGGGAATGGTGGAGTAGGGCAGAATATAGATACCAAGAAGGTAGGTCCACGTTTGGTACACTTTGAGAAATGTGTTCAGGTGGGGAAAATAGGTCCACATTTGGTACACTTTGATAGATGTGTTCAGGTGGGGAAAGTAGGTTCACATTTGGTACACTTTGACAGGTGTGTTCAGGTGTGTAGCCACGTTGATCTGAAGCAGCAGAAGAAAGTGTGAGTCCAGTGGGGGCACCTTTAAAACCAACAGGTGTGATTATCAGAGTGTAAATAATGGAATTATGGCACTGTTGAATCTTTGTTTTAATTTAAGTTTTCAAGATAATATAATTTCCGTGGCAAGGAAAACTGAGGGCAGAAGAATGCTGAGATCTACTTCTCATGAAGTTGTAGGCCAAGTATTACTCGAACACCAGCAGGTAGAACACATAAATACCTTTCAAAATCAGCATGCAGTTGCATATAAAATAATTTGATGGTTTTAGTCCAAACTCTTCTAAATACAGGGAGGGAAGAAAAGAAGAATCCATTGCAAATAAGCATACCGTTAGAAATCCTATTTTATGTACACCCCCCTCCCCGTTTTATGTACCTTTATACATTTTATTGATTTATTTATGTGGGCATTTCTGTCCTGCTTTGTTACTCAAAGTGGCATAGAGGAATTTCCAGAACTAATTTACACAATACACATTAAACTGGACAAAACAAAACACATCCTGGGTGGGTTTACTGGGTTGGCTAAAGCAACCCAATCTACAAGCCTCAGGCTAAAGAGCCTCTGGGCACTCCCAGACTTAAATACCTCTAAGGAGAGGAGAAAATGAACTTGGCATCAATAGTATTCAATGGCTGCTAGCCATTAGCAGGGTTTTTTCTAGTCCTGCTCCCCCAAGTCTATTGACATAATATTAAAGTGGATGGCCCTAGTGATGACAGTAGCACAACAGGGCCATCCACAGAAAAGGAAGGGATCTTGATCTCCTTTGGAAGACTCCCCACATATGAAGAAGACTATGGCTTCAGAAGCTAACTGGAAGGGGGGGCTGTTTGCTGGTGATTGCAAATAATACAGAGGTGGAATGTTGAGAGCCGGGCTTTTCCGCAAGGATTTTTCCCTGTTGGTTGTGGCCCCATACAGCTTTGATTTATCATTTGATTTCTTTCATGCATTCTTGTGCCTTTCATTTTCATTTGATCCCCCCTCCCCCACTGGTGGTGTTTTTCTGGCTTTTTTGGGACCCCTTTTAAACTGATGTTTTTCTGGAAGCTGGTTTTGAGTCAGCTTTTTCTTAGTGTGTAATGTTTCTTTCAATTTCCTTTGTCCCACCCACTTCCAGACCACTTTTCAATGACTGGACTGTCTTCATTGTTAAACCACTCCCTCTCCCCCCAAGAAGTGATCTCATTTGATTTAGGAAGGTCCTAACATAGTGATATTACATTGTGGTGTTGTAATGATAGTTTAAGCAGGGTCTTCCTTCCTTCCTTCCTTCCTTCCTTCCTTCCTTCCTTCCTTCCTTCCTTCCTTCCTTCCTTCCTTCCTTCCTTCCTTCCTTCCTTCCTTCCTTCCTTCTGTAGCTGCTTCACTTGCAGAGATATTTCTTTTTCCTTATATCTCACTGAGGGAAAGATACAGAGATTTTTTTTTTTACAATGAAAGCTGGGAATTCAGAGAACCTGTTTAAACTATCACTGCAACACTGCAGCATTACATCTCTACTGTAGGGTCTTTTTTAAAATGCCCCCCTCCCCGTAATACTAGAAATAACAACAGCACCCTCCCTTGAAAATCCTCGTTATTTAACCCATGCACAGAAGAAAATAAACTGACTCCACAACTGTTAAACTGCACAGGGAGACAGATATGCTGGAAAACTTTCCCCAAACAGATTCCAACACTTGTCCATTGACTCCCAAGAAAATCAGAGTAACTTGCATGCACAGAAAAGGTTCAGCAGAGTGACAAATAATGGAAATGAGGAGGAGCAGAAATCAACCCACTCCTGTCTCTGCACTCTCAGATGACACCCATGCCTTGCTGGACTTGTTTATTTAGGGCACAGCTCTGTCTTAACAAATTTTAATTAAGAATGGCATTTTATGTTTAGTATACCTTTATATGTATGATATGTATTTAAGGTATATGTCTGTGGTTGATTCTGATTGGTTTCTGATCTTGGATCATAATAATAATAAGAGAATAAGAGATTGGATTTATACCCTGCCCTTCACTTGGAGTCTCAGAGCGGCTTACAAACTCCTTTCCCTTCCCCTCCCCACAACAGACACCCTGTGAGGTCGGTGGGGCTGAGAGAGCTCTTGACAGAAACTGTTCTTTTTCAAGGACAGCTGTGCCAGAACTAGGGCTTGCCCAAGGTGCAAGTGTAGGAGTGGGAAATCAAACCCGGTTCTCCCAGATTAGAGTCTGCACACTTAATCACTACACCAAACTGGTATAGGGCATGCAAGGCCGAATTGTTTAGATCAGCTTTTGGAGAGTAACCACATGTTTGGGCTGTTTTTATTAGTTGTGTGGTGATAGCCACATATTTTAATAGATCAATATTTTAATGTAGATATTTTATATTTGTTGTTTGTTTTTATGTTGTTTTTGCTTTATTGGTTTTAATTTTACCTTATTGGTTTTAATGTAATTTGCCATGAGAGCCTTTGGGTGAGTGGTGACCCCCCCAAAAAAATCCTGATAGATAAATAAATAAAACTAAAACCCAGGGTACTTATTTATTTATTTAAAACAGAGACCTGCTCAAGGTGACTCATAAGATAAAATGTGTAAAAACATTGCAGTTAGTCCATCTGGGGAAAGGAGGTTTTGGAAGATATGGTGTGATTTCCAGATTGTTATGCCTGTGCTCCTACATGGGCCACAGCTTGTTTAACTCAGTATTGAACTTGATGTGCATCGATTTCAACTGGATTTTAGTGTGTTATGCCTAAATGATCCACCATAATTAGTTTTGGGAATCCTCTGAGATGAAAGCTGTTCACAAATGAAACATTAGCATTACTTTATATAAACATTCTTCTTGTTAGGGTAATTCAGCATGCCCCTTCCCACCTGGTTGCCGACAGTAGGTACTGGTTAATTTCAGCAATGGTGAAATGCCATCACAGAATGAGTTGAAACTACTGACAAAAGCTAATTTGTGTTTTAGATCTCCAATGAAACCTCATTATTATAACTTTGTTGTGTAACTTTATAAAAATGGTGTGCCAGAGTTCATTAAAAATGAACCAGTGGAATTCATATAATGAAACAGGGATTCTGATGTTGGTTGTTCAGTGACTGGAATAACAAGCCACAATGAAACAACAGTGTATTTGGATTTACATTTAATTAACAGCCTCTGCTGAAACATACCTGGTAGGCCCAAAGATACCATTGGCAATGTCCCCAGTTTTAATTCCCTGCGATACCTCATTTAGATAAACCCAATTTGAATAATCTTTGCTTTGAAAATAGTATCTGTTTCTTTTCTCACAACTATAGTTGGTATTTTGGAAAGAGGTCTGAGGAAGTGTTAAGCTGAAGACAATACTTTTAAAAAGAATTTAAATTGGCTTAAAAGAGGTTTAATTTCCCATGAATGTATAGAGTTGCCATATACGGAATCAGACCACTGTTCTGTTTAGTTTGTACCGTGTTCTCTGACTGGTGGCAGCTATGCATGGCACAAGGGGAAGAAAGGTCCTTCTGAACACTGGAGATCTTTTCAATTGGAGATGCCAGGGCTTGCATGTGGTTTTTTTCCCCCTAGCATGCAAAACGAATCTTCCATCACTAAGACATAGCTCCTCACCATGGTGTACCCATGGACACTTTTCTTTTGTCCCACAAATTTTGTCACAAACAGGCTTACTAGGTTTTTGAGATGATACAAGAACGTTCATATGCTGTTTGCTAGAGGTTAAATTGCAATGATGTGCCCATTTACAGTGACTGCCGGAGTGGATTACCACATTATCCCGTGTGAGATGTAACAAGGCCACTTTTGGCGGTAGACACTAGGAAGTAAAAACACTGGTAGCGGGGAGGATTCTGCTTATTTCCTATAAGAATCTTCGTTACAATCCGCTTTCTGCATGCGTGGAATAGAATTAGGGTGAAGTTCTGATGCCACTGATGCAATTGTAACTACAAGTTCCTGTTGTAATGGAGGCATTTCTGGATAAGGCCCAGGATGTGCTGCTTTCTGACAAGTTCTGAGGGGATGCATGAGACCCCCGGCTGTAATCGCATCTCTGGAGGACTCCAGCATGCCAAATGGAACAGCAGTATCACCATCATTTTAGCATACTGGAGTCTCGTAGCAGACATAAGGTACCTATTGCAACTGTAGGGAACTTCCCTGGGATTCAGTAGGCCCCCCTCTCACTGTTCTGAGGCTTCTAGTTCTGAGTGAATGGTCTCTAAAGGCCATGCTATACCTCCTCTCATCACCGTTCTAGATGTCGTACATCCACTCTAGATTTTTGGTAGAGCAGAATGAATGCATTCTATGCTCTGTCAAAGCTTTTCAGAAGGAAACCATTAGGCCAGACTCAGGGTGTTTTATGATCCTGTAATGCACTGTGGCCTTAGTAGGCCTCTTTAGCATTTGCTTAATGCATATGCTTAATGGAGGACCAGTCCTTCCCTTCCTGTTTAGCACTGCAGGGAAATTCAGGTTTCAGGATAGGCCCTTGCCTGTTTTTGAGATCGAGGGAAAACATTTTAAACCCTCCCCTCCGAAGCTCAGTGCGCTTTCCCTAGGAGCGGTTAGCAGGGTGGGTTGTGTGGCCTCATGATGGGGATGCGTGGGTTGTGCCAGACTGTTCTAGAGAAAGGACCCAAGGAGCATGTAAATTGCAATAGGGGATGAGTTCAGATGCATTAGGGAACTTTTTGTTGCTGTCCTTTGCCCAGCAACCTTGAACCTATAAGAATTCTTGTTTGTTTGTTTGTTCAATGGTCTCTTTTTTGTGTGTTTTTGCATGTGTTAGAGTTGCCATGTTTGGGCTGGAAAATACCTGGAGACTTTGGAATCTTTAGAGAGCCAGTTTGGTGCAGTGGTTAAGTGCGCGGACTCTAATCTGGGAGAACTGGGTTTGATTCCCCACTCCTCCACTTGCACCTGCTGATGTGACCTTGGGTCAGTCACAAGCTCTGGCACAGCTGTTCTCTCAAGGACAGTTTGTGTTAGAGTTCTCTCAGCCCCACCTACCTCATGGGGTGTCTGTTGTGGGGAGGGGAAGGGAAAGGAGTTTGTAAGCTGCTCTGAGATGCCTTTGGGCAGTGAAGGGCGGGGTATAAATCCAATCTCCTCCTCCTCTTCCTCTTTGGGGGTGGATCCAGGAGAGGGCAGGGTGTGGCCTGAGCATGGTACAATGCCATAGAGCCCACCCTTCAGAGCAGCCATTTTCCACAAGGGAGCTGATCTCTGGCAGCTGGAGATCAGTTGTAGAAGTGGGAGATCTCCCGGCCCCACCGGGAGGCTGGCAAGCTCTGTGTGTGTGTACGCGCCTGTGCCTGGAAGTCATGACAACCTCTTGTGACCCCTACTGGGGCACAGAGGACATTCAGAGAAGTGGCTTGGTAGCCTCCCTCTGGCCTCCTGGCCCTGGTATTCTTTAGATCAAGGCTGGCCAAACTGCAGCTCAGGAGCCACACGCGGCTCCTTCACACAGTCTAATGTTTATAAATAGCAAATTTGCGTCTTTCCCAATAAAAATGTGTGTATAATAGTTGTTCATGTCTTGCAGCTCTCAAACATCTGACATTTATTCTGTTTGGCTGTTACGTTAAGCAAGTTTGGCCACCCCTGCTTTAGATGCTTCCCAGCTAACTACTTGCCAAGGTCGGCCCTGCTTAACTTCTGAGGTCTGATGAGATTGGGCTTGCCTGGGCTACCCAGATCAGGGCTTCAATGTCCTCTTTGAACATA
Source organism: Gekko gecko (assembly GCA_029375565.1). NCBI lineage: Eukaryota > Metazoa > Chordata > Lepidosauria > Squamata > Gekkonidae > Gekko > Gekko gecko. The sequence goes on along the minus strand of JAPDNY010000003.1, from coordinate 68,844,884 downwards.
AGAACATAAGAGAAGCCAATGTTGGACCAGGCCAATGGCCCATCTAGTCCAACACTCTGTCACACAGTGGCCAAAAATTCCAGGTGCCAACAGGAGGTCCAGCAGTGGGGAAACGCTTTGCTGAGCATTTCCGCTTCCCAGTGCTAACCAGCCACCCGGCCGGCCAGCCAGCCACATTGTGCATTTGCACAGAGTTGCCCATTCCAGGGTGCTGGCTTTTGGGGCAGACCTCGTCTCTTTGCTTGACAGTGTTTATGCAAAATCTCCCATCGATTGGGATGTATTTCTTTTCATGAGAGGAATGTCTGGTAGCTTTTTGAACATATTTTTGAATGCACTTTTAGGTTCATTCTGTGTCTTAGAATTGCTAACTGATCCAGGCAGCTCCTCCTTGCAATAAAAGGGGCTGTGCCAGGGGAATCTGGGGCGGGGGGAGGTAACCTAGGGCCCTTTCAAATAAGGGCAGACCTCTCAAAAGCCAGGTTGTTGTTGTTGGGTCCTGGTCACGCTCAGAAGTAGCCGTGCGATAGGCACGGATGCCGGGTGGATTTTAAGGGTGTGACCACATGGGAACATCTGGAAAGCGTTCCGCACCCATCGGCAACCCGTCTCACTCCACCGAAGAAGCGGAGTTAAAAAAAAATACCAGGGAAAGTGCTGTATCAAACGGGTTTGTGACGGGCCGCAGACGGACTTCCCCATGTGATCGCTCCAGTGTGCTCCCATTGCATCAGCGATCCCTTGTTAAAGCACACTGGAAACATGTGGCGATGGAAAAAACCCGATTCACCCGCTGGTGCGGCTGATCACGCAGTGGCGGGGCAAATTACTGTGGAGCACATAACCTCACTTCCTCCCACGTTATCTGGCATGTGTGACTGGGACCTTGGTTTACCAAACTTCCACCTGCCCAGTAGTTAAGCGGGGTGTGCAGAAAGGAAGCAGAAAGGGGGGTGAGGTGGGTGGAGCAGTCTCTTTTTTCATCCTAAGTACCTCGTAAGTAAGGATGCAAGTCTAAAGGTGGGACCTAGGGATCCTCTGGACTTATGGCTCATTTCCAAGTAACAGAGATCAGTTCCCCTGGATGCTTTGGAGGGTGGGCTCTGTGACACTGTACCCTACTTAGGTCCCTGTCCTCCCCAGGCTCCACCCCCAAATCTCCATGAATTTCCCAACCTGGATCTGGCAACCTTACCCTCCCCCCATCCCCTGTGGGTAACCGGGGAATACCTGGCAATGCTACTTACAAGTTTGTTGGGAAGCTAGTATCTGCTGCTCTGAATTCTTTGGAAGATATGTGGAATGCACTTGAGATAAATAAAAGGGAGCAGCTGGAATATTTTTGGAGCTGGAGATACTTATCTCTGTATGGACAAAGGGGGAAGTTCCATCCCTGTTAGTACATTTATAGGAGGAGGTCAAGCTATAGGGAAGATGACAGAAGAAACAATAATTGGATAACAACTGAGGCTTAGAAAGTACTAGCAGTGCCACCCATTCCTGAGCAGCTGGCCTCTCTAAAACTGTTATCACAATAGGAAATCGATTCTGAATTATGCCATGTGACTGTTTTTTCATCTGTTACTAGAATTAGCAAGCACAGTCTCATGGGTGTTTTAGGCTTTTGCACATGGGCTGCTCCAGGAACTGAGCCTGCTGACAGTAATCGAGAGGGGAGGGGAGGGGAGGGGAGGTGACTTAGTAGAATCCCATGACAGCCGAGGACTCCCTTTCTTTCACTCATATGCTTCATCGATTTGGAACAATAAGTTAAACTGAACAACTAGCTGATTCCATTGACTCATTTATACAGGTCCAACTGTACTTTCCTTCATCATGAAACACTACCAGCAATAACACACATTCCAGTAAACAAAGGAACTTTTCCCCGTGACCATTGTGCTTTGGTTTTTCAGGAGGCCTTCCCTAGCCAGATTGCTCTCCTGGAAAAAAAACAAACACTGTGTCGTTGTACTTTATTAACACCAGTTATCTCCAGTGATATCTAGGTAGAGAAAGGTTTATGACTGGTCTTGTTGGAAAAGACATATGTGCATTTTATTTGTTTATTTTGCATAAATATGCCTTGTAGTACTGGAAAGGATCCATGCAAAAACTCTGAGGGGCAAAACAATAGTGGGGGAAGGGCTAATAAATGGGAACAAGCCTTTCTCCCTCGTCAAGAGGCCTGAAACAGCTTGGTTTACAAGTCTGAAGAAATACTTTTCATCAGCATTTTGGATGGTGACTGTTTCTACAAGGGCACTTCGCAGAGTAATGTGGAAAAATATATGTGTCCTACTCCACAAAGTTTACCATTTAAATATCTAGACCAATTTCAACCTGGATTTAGGCCTGGCTTTGGGGGAAAAAATGGCCTTGGTTGCCTTGAATGATCACCTTTGCCAGGCGAGTGACAGGGGGAGTGGCTTTTGATACAATGATTGATCATGGTATCCTTCTGGAGAGTCTGGCTGGGCTGGAAGTCGGGGCACTGAGCTATGATTCCATTTTTACTTGACCAACTGGTTCCAGAAAGTAGTGCTGGGGGTCTGCTGCTCAGCCCCATGGCATTCATGCTATGGAATCCTATAGGGTTCCATCTTGTCCCCCAGGCTATTTAACATCTGCATGAAACCACTGGGAGAAGTCATGTAAGGATATGGAGTGAGGTGTCACCAGTGTTCATAATGTAGATGACATCAAGCTGTATTTCTCCCTAACAGGTAAGCCAGGTTCATAGCTCCAGGCTTCTACTGGATCCTGGCTTACAGTTGGCACGTAGTACTTTTTATAACTTCCAGCTGATCTGCCAGCTATGGCTGTTCTTCAGAAAGTGTGATATGGCCACATTGATCCGTGCTGTGATCACATCCAAGTGAGATAACTGTAGTGCGCTCTATGTGGGGCTTAGGGTTGCCAAGTCCCCCTGGGGGACGGGGAAACCCCCATTCAATTGGCTCATTCCCCATTGGCCTGGATTGGGCCACCGGGGGAAACCCCACCCCCAAATTGTCGGACTGCAGAGATGTGCCTGGTGTGATGACATCACCTGTAGGTGATGTCATCGTGTTGGGCACGTTTGGGGGGGTCGCTCTATCATTCGAGGGAAAACTCTATGGTTTTCCCTCGAATTAAAGAGGTCCCTTCCCAATGTGCCTGTTAGATATGAGACTCAGGCAGCAGCTTGTTGAACAGTGAAATCAGCTTTATTTACAGAGTGAGAACAAGATAGGACGACAGCAAAACTAGGGAGCAGCAGACTCCTTTTTAAACAGTCCGGGCTTGCTAAACCACGCCCAATAGTTCAGTAAAGACCAATCAAAATACGTACATAAAGTCCAATCACAGTGTTTCCCTCCTGCACATATCTTGTATGCTGATTGGACAGCTGCGCAGAGTGTCCAATCAGATTTCAGGCGTCAGGATACCATGCTGTAATGGGAGCTGCTTTGGAGGGTAGACTGTATGGAATTATACCCTGCTTAGACTCCTCCCCTCCCCAAACCCCACCCTCCTCAGGCGCCAACTCCAAATCTCCAGGAATTTCTCAGGCTAGAGTTGGCAAAGATAGTTCTTAACTCTAAGGTCTAGACAGCTTGGGGCCAGGTTACCTGAAGGACTGTCTCTTCCCGTACTGTCCAGCCCACTAGTTGACACTGCAGTGGCCGCTCCAGCCCTGCTCTCTGCACTCCTGACTTCAGAGGTTAGGCAGGGGGCAACTAGAGACAAGGCTTTTCTCCGGTGGCACCTCACCTCTGGAATGCCCTCTCCATTGAGGCTTGTCTGGTGCCTGTTTTAACTTTCTTTTAGGCACCAGGCCAAAATACAGAGGTTTTTTTTAATCCAGGCTTTTAATGAGGGTTTTATCTTACCAGCTTTTTAATGATCTGCTTCTGTTTTATGGATAGTTTATGGGTGCCCAACACCTTGTTTTTAACGGCTGACTCTTAATATTGTGATATGGCTGTAGTTTTATGCCTCCTTGAGCAGGTCTCTGAAGGGGGCAGTAAAGAAAGTTCCTAAATGAATAAGTAAAATTCGGTCTGCTTAGGAGGTGGGGGACAATATAGGGAACAGAATGGAAGAGGAAATACTATGGCAACGAGGGAGAATCTGAACGTTTGGGCTTGATTTTGATTGAAACTGCGGGATTAAATCGAAAACAGGACAGAGGAGGTGGGTTTTAAACATGTGCTGAAGACAGACTGCAGTATCTGATGGAGTGTGGATGCACACAAAAGCTCATGCCTTGAATAAAACGTTGTTGGTCTTAAAGGGGCCACTGGACTCAAACTTTGTTCTGCTGCTTTAGAGCAACATGGCTACCCACCTGAATCTATCTTTTTGCCAAAGTTTTCCTTAAAAGTCCAGAGAGCAGGGGCTGAATGCCTGTGATCTAAAGGACAAGTGCGCATGAACCATAACGTCGCGGAGGGGCGGTGGAGAGCAGCAGTGGAGGCAGAAGGAGAGATGGGTGCCTAGGAAAGACATAAATGGATGTTTTTCTGCTTGAAGTTGTTCCCCCCAATTAATTCCCCACGTGATTCTGCCTTTGTTAAACACTTTTGCATGCAACTTCGACTTTGCACTCCACCGAACTTTGGGATTTTATCTTGCAACTGTAGCAAACGGTTTATTTATCTCTTTCGTTTTTCAATTTATGACCCCTTGCCCATTGAGACCCGAAAAGGTTCAGGTCACTGGCTCGACATATCTGGATTGTTCTGCGGCACTGTTACTTGTAAAAACACTTCTAGCATGAAGGACAGCTCAATCCTCTTTGCTCAAGGCGTGCTGTTCTGTGGATTATGTAGGGGAATCTGTGGTTGGAGGTGTAAATCGTTTGTGTGGGTCTGAGCAGTGCCTCTTTAGGGGCGTTCCTGTCTCCAGAATTAGAAACAGCATCTCTGTAATATAGATTTCCTCCACACCTCCAAAGATTGGCAACGAAAGGTTAACTCTAATGTCAGCATGCCAGGAGGAAATTAAACACATAACCTCTTGATATAGAAGACTGGTTTTTTTTTCTCTTTTTTTTCCCTTTTCACACACAAGCTGTAAAGTTGCGTAAGTTAATAAGCAGGTTTCACGTTAGTAGGAATAAAATCTGAAAACCGCTAGACAGCCAACGAGTCTAATTAAATTCTCCAGATCAAGCAGACACTGCCTCATCTGGTTGGCTATGTGAGTGTCTCCTCCTTGCAGTTGAAGACTGTGGGGCTGCGTTGCTTCCGTTATTTCCCCAAAGCACGATTATTCAAAACTCAGGCATCACGATAGCGGGTCTCCCAAAGTGTTTAACAGCATCTTTACCAAGTCTGATCTTCTTATAGTAAGAATAGCTTTCAGATTAGATCTGTCCTGGCATGGTTGCAGGTTTTAATGCTTTTGGTGCAGTTTCTCCCTTGATGTTCTCCTGCTTTAGCTGCATGATTCCTGTACGTATACGCTTCCTTTTAGTACTGTCTGTTGTGTGGCTCAGGCTTGCAAGGGCCACTCTATTGTCCATGGTGTAACCAGATTTCTGGAACTTCAGGCAGCAGTTCTTATCAAAGGTGCTTGTTACAGCTGAGGCTGTTGCAACGACTGCACCTGCTGCAGAACAAAAGGATAAGACTACCATCGTTCATAGCATTATGACTTCCGGATTGGATCACTGTGTCGTGCATCATTTGTAGAGCTGCCCTTGAAGACAGTCCTGACGCTTCAGTTGCTGAAAAACACTGCTGCCTGGCTGTCATCAGGTGTGAGGAGGAAAGAGCATATTATATCTTTGCTCTGTGAATGATATTTGTTAACTGTGTTTTCTCAGGCACAATTCACAGTGCTGGTTTTGACCTTTATTGCTTTAAACTGTTCAGGTCCAAGGCAGGTGAAGAAACATCTGTTCCCATATGAACCTTCCTGATCTATAAAATCTGCCAATGGGGCCTTACTCAAGATTCCAGCCCAGGCAGGGATGCTGAGAACTTTGATGTCAGTGCAGTTGGCCAGTGGAACTTACTGTGATCAAGCTCCTTGTGTAAACATGAGACCACTCACCAGATTGCCTCAATATTTTCTCTTGAAGTTCAACTCCAAGTGGGACGTGAGCTGAACTGGTGGGTGTTCAAGCATCCGTAATTAAAGCATCCAAGAATGACTTGCAGTTCACTTCTTTTCTGCCTGTGTCGTCAAAGGCATCATTTCAAACCTATAGTTAGATACATTACCTGCGAGAATGCACATATGGGATTCTCTTGTGATCTAGCGGCTTTTGTTTTCCATGTGGATGTTGTGTTTCAGAAATATCATGGTAAAGCAAGCCAGGATACACATTATTTAAATTAGCCAGGAAGTTTAAAAACAAGATTCTTGTGGATATGGAGGCAGCAAGGGGCGGGGGGTCACAACTATAATCCCCATGAGGCAGTATGAGAATGTGCGTGCATTAATTTAGACAGATGTTCACAGTTCAGCAATTAATGAAGTCCAGGTGATGCTGCCGTAAAGGACACAAAGAGACCTGACTAGTAAGCCTCATTTCAAAATGTGAGTTTGTTTTGTGTGTTATTTAACAATGTAGCTTGTAATATGTAGGAGCCTATGTCAATGGCTGAAGGGGGACAGCTGTGGCAAAGCAGCATATGATCACACACGTGCAGTCTTCTTTTTTTCAAAAATGGAATGTGTTCAGGCATAGATAAACAGCATGTCAGATGTTCAAGTCTGATGGTCTAAATTTGCAATAGGGTTGCCAAGTCACTTACCGTTGATAGTGGGGGGGAGTTGGTCCGTGTTGCGCATGCACGGCATGATTATGTCACTCGGAAGTGACATCATCACGTTGGGCACATCGCCAGCTGATGCTCTAGCAATCAGCCTGGAAACTCTATGGTACCATAGAGTTTTGAGACTGATTGCTAGAGTGTCAGCTGGCGACGTGCCTGGCGTGATGATGTCACCTCCAGGGGACATAATTGCACCAGGCATGCTGGCCCAGACCGGGCACTTTGGGGGTGGGGGTCCCCCTGATAGCCTTTCCCAGACTGGCAGATTGGGGACCCTTTTAGCGGGGGAACTTCTGCCCTCCCAGGAGACCTGGCAGCCCTAATTTGCAAGCAGGTCACAAGTTGAACTAAAGGATTAGGCATCCTGGATCTCATGTTGACTCCAGCCTATCCCCCAGAAACACAGGTTTCTCTCTGTTTGGCCCAACAGTGTGGAAATTGCTTGGCCAAGATGTTTGCCTGTTCCAGTCTCTTGACTCCTAACAGACACAGGTCAATGCAGTGATCTTTTCTTGAACACAGGATAGGAAGGGGTATTGGGAAAGAAGATCTAGACCCCATTATACTACTTTGCTCTGCTACTGTTTCTGGTTCCCTTATACTTTCAATGAGGAATTTATGGCTATTTTATAATGTTATTAATCTAATATTGATCTAATGTTTAATGTAAACCACATTAAAACCACTGTATAACAGCATATAACATTGGTAAATAAATGATCTTTTCTCTTAGTAGTATATTCCCTTTGAAAGGAACCCATGTTTTGTCATCCTGATGTTGGCTGCAGTCACACACACTAAATTTTCCACTTTCAATGCACTTTCCAACTGGATTTTGCCAGTTCACACAGTAAAATCCAGTTGGAAAGTGCACTGAAAGTGCACTGAAAGTGGATTATTTCGTGTGTGCGGCCACAGCCAGAGAGTACAAAAACAAGGTTAAGATGAGCTAAACAAGAGTCATGTAGAACCTGTCTCAGATGGTTGCAGTTGATCCCCTGACCTGAGATACCCAAGAAAACTTGTGTTTGCCAGAACATGTGCTGCCTTCTTGGACTGGCCATTCTGTGAGGCTTTCTGAACTAAATGGTGTTGTACAATGTTAGAAATGAGAGAAATATATAAAGGAGTTCTCAATTGGTAGCAACTGGTGAATAGGTGCTGGGGGCATAATGATCTAGCCCAAAACTTTATCCTGAAGATGTTAGCCTCACAGGTGGGCTCATGAGACTTACTTGCACTGTAGATCTTGGAGTAGGAGGTTCCTATAAATGGCAAAGGAGGTAGCTTGCAAAGGCCAATTTGGACCAGCCTAGTTTGGAATGGAGGAAACTAGGAAGGGAAAGAAGTGATAGTTGCTTGTTGCATTGTATTGTTTACAGTACAGCATAAAGCTTTCAAAACTAATGTCTTTATTTCTGTCCTTGGTCAAAATGTGAGTGCCTTATTGGATGGAGCCTTAGAGCAGGTTAATGGTTTGTGCACAGCCTGCTTAAAGAATATTTAATGAAACAAGGAAGAGCATTTTGAAGGCCACAGTGAAATGTTCTGCAACAGGCAGCAAGGAAGTACTTTTTTACTCAACAAGTAAACAGTGAAATTCACTGTCTGCGATGGCCAATAGCACAGTTGGCTTTAAAAGGGAGTTAGAGAGATTGATGGAGGATAGGTTCCTCAGTGGCTACCAGCTGTGGTGACTAAAGTGAGTCTACCCAAAAAGGAGCACAGTGCAGAGCAGCCCACAGGATTAAGGTGGACCTGCGTAAGCTACTTGTGTTTTTTAATGAGCCATCAAATCAGTTTTGCTTACATTTATTGATACATGTGTCTTTACCATGCGAAGGAGCAATGTGGTTTTTGTGGAATGGAAGCCAGTGAAGGGGCTCAGCATCTTCTGGGGCTGTTAAAGTATCAGCTGGTTTGGTCTCTCACTGGAAGTGTACAAAATCCCATTAACAGACATGTTTGATTAAATCCACTTTGTTGCACTTAGAGAGATGGTCTGAGATGGATAGAAGCAGAGAGGAAATTCATTACTATGCTAAAGTTAAAGCAGGACAACTTCAATTGAGTTATAGCCAAAAAGAGAGAAAGAGAAGAAAAATCTCCTTAAGAAGTCAGACAATTTACAGCAATATTTAAGGAATAAGATATAAGCTTCAGTAAATCAAGGAACACTCTAAAAATGCAAACAGACAAGGATGCCTCCTCACTGTACACAGCAAACATGATAGTTGTGTATACTCTGCAGCCTTATTTATTGAGGTATTCCCACAGCAAATAAGTATGGATGATGTACTCATGTCCTTAAACTCATGTGTGTATGTCAGGGAACTCTCTTAAGGCTCAATAACAGAAGGTCCTGAAACAAAATTAAAAAAAAAAATACAAATGCTGTTCAAAGCCTCCCTAGCCATTGTTAGGATTTTTGTGGTAACTCAAAATATGCTGCAAAGTTGTTATACAGTATGAAAATGAAATCAAACTGAACCATGAAAATGAGAGGTCCTAGGCACAGGTTATTCCTGTCCTAGCCATTGTTCCGTCTAATCTCAGTTGTGGAGCAGAATACAGGAGGTAGTAGTGTACAATTTATTACGGTCCACGACCAGATAAAAGGTATAGATGTTAAAACGCTCCAGTTAAAAGAACAGATATAGAATTATAACAGAGTAAAATACATATAAAAGTTAATTAAAATAATTACAATACATATAAAAGTTACTAAGATAACATCATAATAAGATAACATCAGAAAACAATTTAATTTTAAATCTAAAAGTTAAAACAGGCACTATTTAATCAAATTCCTAGTAAAATCTAGATCGGAATTCAGAAACGGAACAAAAATTTATTACGTGCTCTAATTGCCTGAGCACAGAATTTGGCTGTTGCTTTAGTAATAGCTGGTTTTTCATCTGCTATTAGCTTGCCCTGTCTGACACAACGGCAGATCTATCTACGAGGGACAGAAATGTGTTGCATATTTCTTTATAAAGCAGGCAGCGGGGGAAAAAGTGTTCTATTATTTCTACCTCAGCTAGAGGGCAAGGCCAGGTCCCCTCAGAACATGGAGTCTTCTTGTATCTTCCTTCCCAAAGCCTGGATGGCATGGCATCACATCTGGCCAGTGTAAAAGCCCTCTTATGAGGGGGAAATCTTAAGTTTTAAGATATTTGGCCATTGTCATGATGTCTCTTATCTCCTCAGAGGCTCTGAAGTTGGGAGACTTTGTCAAATCTTGCTGGTGTTCCATGTCACAGATCCTTTGCTTAATTAAAGATTAATTGATCAAAGGATTGTAACAAAAGAGCACCAGGTTGAAGACCGATTTTTTCAAGGCCTTCTTCAACTATGTGTAGCCATCTTGGTTGGTAAGAATCTTGCAGTACAAGGGACAGAAGGCTTTTTGGGATCATATATACCTTAAGCCATTGAAAGGCAGATGTCAAGAAAATCCTTGTCTCAATCCTAATTTGGCCAGTTTCTAAATGAAGGCAGTAATTAGGAATGCCAGGCATGAAGAAATTTAGGTTGTAACTTTTCAAGTAAATTCAGACTTGTAGCTGAAATACCAGTAAAGGTGCCATATAGAAGTTGGGCTATTACTTTTGCCTGGAAGAGCTTCAGTGCAGCAGGTACAGAGAGATTTCCCCTTATAATGGTAAAATCCCAGTATCGTGTGCATAATCCTTTTGGCGCACTCTGCTCTCAATTTACCATGTGCCTCATAAGACCCATTTTCCTGAAATACTACCCCAAGATAAATAAATTTGTTAACCTGCTCAATTTTATTTCTCTACATCGACCATACGCTTATTGGAGGATGTTTACCAAACACCATCACTTTAGTCTTATTATAATTGATGGAGAGATGGTCTTTGTCACAGTACGTGGCAAAACTGTCAAGTGCCCTGCAGAGTCCCAATGGCATCTTTGATAAAAGAAGCATATCGTCTGCATATAGTAAGATCAATAAATGACTCGAGCCAAGTTTTGGGGGATGAAAGTCAGTATTTGTCATACGCTTAACCACATCATTCAACTAAAGATTGAATAAAATAGGAGCTAGGAGCTACCCCTGTCTTACCCCCTTAGAAGTTTTAATAGGTTCTGTGAGGAGTCCCAAAGGAATATATCTTACCTTTAGGGAGGAATCATTTTGCAAAGCGCAGATAAAGAAGAGCAATCTTTTGTCCATATTAGTATCCTGTAGTTTTCCCCATAATCGTTGCCTAGATATAGAATCGAAGGCTGCCTTTAAATCAATAAAGGCAGCATATAGGGAAACAGGACCTCGAAAGGTAAAGGTTCCCTTGCTCGAAAGCCAGTCGAATCTGACTCTAGGGTTGCAGTGCTTATCTCCATTTCAAAGCTGAAGACGTTTCCGTGGTCATGTGGCCGGCATGACTAAACATCAAGGTGCACGGAACACTGTTACCTTCCCACTGAAGTGGCACCTATTTATCTACTTGCAATTTCTTGCTTTTGAAGTGCTAGGTTGGCAGGAGCTGGAACTAGAGACAGGAGCTCACTCCGTCATGCAGCCACTTGGGTCTCGAACTGCTGAACTACTGACCTTCCACAAGCCTGCAGTTCAGCGTCTTAACCACTTGAGCCACCGCAGTTCCATAGGACCTCTAGCAGAGTATTTTTCAATTAAATGTTGAAAGATCAGACAGTGTTCCATGTTTAATCTTCCTGCACTGAAGCCAGCTTGTTCTTTTGGTATAATCTCTTCTTGCTCCAACCAAGTTTCCATCTTATCTAATAAGTGCCTAGTGTATAGTTTACTAATAATATTTAAAAGGCTAATAGGCCTATAATTGGTGGGGTCATTTTTCCTACCCTTTTTATAAATAGGAACTACAATTACAGTTCTCCATTGCTTAGGAATGTGACCTGAGTTATCAATGTACATAAATAGCACAGCTTAAAACTGTGCCCAACAGTCCAAATTTTCTTTCAGGGCTTCAGGTGTGATACTCTCAGATTCTGGGGTCTTCCCATTTTTAAGTCTTGCAATATGTGCTTTTACTTCCTGAGGAGTAATTGGGGGCCATGAGGGATGGGTTTCCAGGGCTTCAGGGGCAGGGTCCTGGATATGATCCTCATACAGCCTCTGGAAAAAAGAGGACCGGAGGAATATGCAAATCTAAAGGCGAGGAAGAATTAGATTTTCTGAATATAGGAGGGATTCCCTGTCACATTCTTATCTGGTCTTAGCCAGTTCCTTTCACTTTTCTCTGAAAATTTGAAACATACTGTGATAATCATTTCTAATGATTCTGAATGTTTCATTTATGTAGTTATGAGCCAAGTCCCAAATTAAGTGAAATTTTGTTGCTGTTGGCAGGATCCCTGATCTTAGTTCTTTTATGCCAATGAACAAATGCAAATTGATTTGTTGACATTTATTTCCCCCCTCTGTATATCAGTTGACCCTTGTAAGGGATTACCTGCATGAAATATAGCTAGATTCCAGCTGCAGCACATTCAACCATCCAGGGTTTAAGAATAATTTATGGTTAATTAGCCAATGTGTTAAGCAGAAATCACAGCTTCAATTAGTTACAGCACTCATGAGAGAATCCCCTGTAGGCCATGATATGAAGACTCACAGTATGCCTTTCTTAACTTTATTCTCCAATTTCTCATAATTTGTCTTCTTCAATTTGTTTGGGGATGCCTTTGATTCTATAGCTTCTGTACCAGGAAATAGGCAGTTAGGTGCAGAAGTGATTCCCAGTTTAACATCATTATCTGTTTAACAGACAACTTTTGTTTGAAAATGAGACGGGCATGGGAGAGGCAAAGAGGCGGTGGGGGAGCTCTTCCTGGTAGAAACAACTGATCTCGTAATGCCTTTCTCACCACAACATACAGCCACAAATTGCAGTCAATGAAATATATTTTAAATGGGAAGCTGGTTTATATTATACCATACCCATATACAGCATCTATGAATTAAGATGGAAATGAACATGTAGGTTTTTTCAGTTAAATCATGGTGATAAATTTTAATAGAAGCACATGCTTTCTTGTTTGAAAAGAATGGATGGGATTACTAGGGCTTCATAGGTGTTCACAAATAAAACCTGTGGGTTCCCCCCCCACCCCCGGTGAACTGACCTCTCTTTTGAAGTGAACTAAGAAGAAGGCACCAGTGGAGAAGGTAATGTGCTGTACTACTTCTTGGAAATAGAAAATTTAAATGCCTAGACAATAGGAACTTGGAAATATGTATTAGAGAGAGAAAGAAAGAGAGAGAGTCAGCACTTTTCTGCCATTCTTGTAAATCTGTTGAGTTCTGGCAACCATTGGTTCAAGATGTGCTAACTCTTCCTGTATCATAAACACTACCTGAGAGTTGCTCTGTTCCAGAAGTGGCAAGTTTTCAAGTAGGGAAGTTTCACAATTAGGGGATATGGAGAAGTCCTCCTATACTAGAAGTGCTCCATACATATGATCATCAAATGGGTAATGTACAGATGACACCACTAAGAGGGCTTTCTTGGCTAATCTTGCAGACTACAGGACGTAGAAGGTGAGGTAGGTGCACAAGGAAGCAAGTTCCAAGGATTTTCCCATTTTATTGTTCAAAGCCAGGACTCTGAATTGTGTATAGATAGTTTAACATGTTGCTATAGTCCTGCCATAACATGTGCTTCAATGTCCTGTGGCCAATCTGGGGGCAACTGTTTCATTGAACAGAGTTGGTAATGAGTATTAATGGCTCTTGGTTCTCACCTGAAATTCCAAGAGCAGTGATGTGTCCAAGGTGTAGTTGTTTACCTGTTTAACAAGGATGCTGAGCCATGCTATGGTGAACATCTCTCTCTCTCCTGATCCTCAGGTCACAAAACCAACTGCCAATTCCTGCTTCAACCTTGTTGGTATTTGGTTCCAATTGCTTCCTCATCCAGTCCCAAATAATTGATAGTCCCTGTCACTTCTAAGCATGACTGCCATGTTTTCAAGTTCATTTCTACATTAACAGGTGCTAGTAATGTACATGTAGAGAACAGCAATAAAAATATGTGAATAGATACACCAAGATGGCTTGGATACTGTGCAGAATCCATACAGTACACCTAGGGTGTTCTGTTGCTTTATTTGTTGATCAGTGTGTTTGAGATCAAAGCTCTGAAATAGGTATACTATAATACAATCAATTTAAAATTTTATGACAATGGGAATATGAAAGCAAATTGGCATTTGTTTATTTTCAAGATGGCAGGAAAATAAAACATTTAAAAATCATATATAGAGCAGTGAACATTTAACCTTCCCCCATACAGACTACTTCTGGATTTCCCTGCAAGAAGTTACGCTATACAGCCCTTCATCTGATACTTAGATGTATTCATTATTTTTGCAGTGTGCAAGGGATTTCATTATTTTTGCAGTGTGCAAGGGATTTCATTATTTTTCCAGTGTGCAAGGGATTTCATTAAAACAAAGCATCATAAATGAAATGGTATGTAAGCCATACCCTGCCGTATTCTTAGCAGCACACTGCTAGGAATGCTAAGAGGACAGAGAATTTTAAATCATTCAATTTTATATCCAAATTAAATCTACTCTGGCAGTTCTGTGGAATAGCAGCAATAGAAATGGTATTACAAAAAGTTTTCCCCCCATAGATCTCTATTATAAATTGAGACTGAAATGCTTCTTTATATATTAGATTTAGTAATTAGTTCAGGTTTGGGTCAAACAATTCCCCATAACTTCTGCAAAAGAATGAGGCTTAATTTTAGTGTGCAAAATGAATACCTTGCAGGGTTGATTGGAATCATGCCCTGCCCACTAATGGGGCCATGCCTGCCTCTGACCTCATGTGTTCAAGAATCCTCTTTGCCCAAAGCCTATGCTTGTATACCTGAAGGCTACTGTATGTGCATTCTCTAGGAAAACAAACTGCACATATAAGTCTTCAGAAGTACATGATTCCTTGTTTGAAAACAAAGTCCTTCAGCCTGTAGATGCGGGGGGGACTCATCACTCCCTTCCACACCCTTGGGTCTCTCTCTTGTCTTGCCCTTGACCATTTTAGATTACAAGCTGTCTCAACACTGGGATCTGTCTATCCCTTAGGAAATGCAGACGGCAATGCCTAAATAAATAAAGACTTCTTCTAGGAAGATGCAAATTAATGTGATATTACAACTCAATTGAAAGGGGTTTTTTTGGTAACACAAGAACATGATGCCTTGTTCAGACATTCATTTGTACCCAAATTAATACTACCACCATTTTATAAGTGGGATGGAGGCTGAAGTATTGTGACGACTCACAGTGCAAATCCTAAACAGAGTTACACCCTTCTCAACCCATTGATGTCAATGGACTTAAGAAAGATGTAACTCTGCATAGGATGGTACTGTAGGCTGAAGACATGAAAGAGGTTGTTTTGTGGATGGATCTGAAGGAAGTAAGAGTTGGTGCTGCTCAGGAAGGACGTTCCATACACAGGTGGGTAGCAGGAAGAACAGATGTGAGCAAGAGATCGTTGGGTGGCCAACTGTGTCATCTGAAGTGTAGTTACCCTTCTAAGCCCACTGATTTATGATATAATGTTTCTAGCTGGTTGCAGTATGAGTTAAGATTTAGAATAAATCAGGAATCTCTGCACCCCAAGGCAATGGCTGTTTCCAGGGATAGGTAAGGAGATAGAGAATGAGCCTACCTTCTAACTCTGCTGTTGGTGTTTTTCCACTATGCCTTCTGCAGATTGACGATTACTCTCCCATTGATATTGTAGAGACAATTCAGTGTTGTTCTCCCCAGTAAGATTTTTATACCCATGTTAGAACTAGACATTATAGCGGACACATGGGTGCCACCAAAAATAGCAACCCTGTTGTCTCCCCCACACACACCAGTGATATCCAAATAATCCTTTCTAAGCAGCAGTCAACAAGGTGAAGGAGGAACAGGGAAGCATATTGTATGATAGTCACATGATGTCATGTTTTGTATCACAAAATGTTACTGCAGGAGAAAGGAAAAGGAAGCATTGGAATGAAATTTTCAGCAGCACTTGTGTTTGCCATAACTTGTTGTTCTGGCCATAGAGGCAGCTATGCACAGCCCTGGGGTATTATCCTGTTCTGCCTGGTTTCTACAGGAAGATACTTGCGTAGCAGCTCTGAAGCCCTACCCAGACACACAGTACTGATTGGCTCGCGAGATGTCTCCAAATGCTACTATCACAATGATGTTAGAAGAGCATAATAACCGTTTGGAGACAGTGAATACAGTTTGATAGATGTTCTAGCAGTGATTTTACATGGCCTTTGGCCTTGGGTTTTTTGTTTTTCTTTCTTTCTTTCTTTTGGTCTGTGTGCTATGTAACTCTTAAAAAGAAACAACCTCCTGTGAGATAATCCATCACAGAACTGTCTTGTTTAAAACGTGTGGCTGGCTAAACAAGGATAAAAACACAAAAAGCTCGCCTCATTTTGGTCGGGGTTACGCTTCCAGTCCCCAGGACACTTTTGGGATAAATCACTCTTTTTCAATTGCTGTTATGGTTGCAGGAGGAGAAACTGGAGATCTTGCGCCCCTTCTGACGGGCTGCTCTCCTGAGAGTAAGGCCATTACTTTTTTTCATGGCTGACCCCTTATTTTAACAGCTGCACACCAGGCAGAAATTCAACCTCTGAATCTTTTCTATGTGTTAAAGGAGGGTAGAAAGGGTACTCTCTTGAATCCCTACTTCGTTATTAAAGGAAGAAGAATATGGTGATCGTAATTGAGACTGTTCATTGGAGGTTGGAGGTGGAGTAGTAGCATACTTTTGTGACCCAAGAAGCCTGATGGAAGTGTAGTGAAAGGCTGCAGGGCAGGGCATCGATGATGTTGGCATATAGCAGCATTAACAGAGGCAAAACACCAACACAGATTTGCTTCTTAGCTGTACAGGCAGTTGCCTAATGACAGATCAGGCCTGTGCTGAGAAGTTCCGGTATATGTTGTAGAATGTATGATAGATCCATTCCCGGATTTGAACTACTCTTCTAGGAATCTTAAAAATGACTAAAGTGCTCAAAAAGTCCAGTGCAAGGATACTTTTTGGAAAATCATCATCAACAACAACAAAGGGGACACGCATCCACTTTTTGTGCTTCTAGGTAGTATAATCTTGTAATATGTATACACTTGGAACAGGATTTGGAAAGCCTTTGTGGAGAGTGGGACTAGCGCCATGGTCAGATAACGTCACAGTTACCCTGGAAAGGTAGGATTAATATTTATAAATAGATAGATACAATATACCGGTTTCTTGTTGCACTCTGCCTTACACATCTCACTGGAGAGTCTAAATGAACAACAGCCTGCACGCAGACACAAAAATGCATTTAAAGCTGAATTGCATTTAAGGATGAAATTGTTTAAAAATCAGCACAGGCTTCTTGCTTTGCTTGCCTCTAGATTTGCTTTGATATTTCTGAATGTGTCTCAAAACAATATTTACTGGGGAAGGCTGTTAGCCTCATATTTAAAGCAACATATTTGCTTTCTTTGTGGGCTTAATAAAATGAGGCAAATGAAATTAAATGCATGCCATATTTTAAGGACAATTGAATTGCTCTGAGGATGTAAGAAGTGTGGATTTTGTGTTGGTTAGTTTTAGGAACAGCAATATTCCTTGCTTTGGGACTAGGGATCACAATAAGATGTGACTATCCACAGGGCTGGCTTTACCAAGGATCGACTTAGGAGTAGGATACTCTATGGGAGAGGAGGGGAAATTGCAGTAGCAGGTGGGTGACAAGGAGCTGTCTTCATAGCTGTGAGCTTGTGTATATTCTTCTGCTAATCTGGAACAAACAAAATCGAAAGGCAGTGGGCCCAGATCAGCAAGTGTTGGCTTTGTCAAGGACTGGAGAGAAATAAATATGAAACAAGTCAAAGAGCACGACTGCTGGCACCATTCCGTAAACTGAGGTTGCACTTGCTGTGCAGAAGAATTAGCAGACTGGAGGACCATTCCCTTCACCGCATCTTTGTTTCGTTGATGTCTTTGTAGTTGGCTGCATGAGGTCAGTCATTTCAGAAGGCCTGGCAGTGAAGTAAGTGGGTACATTACACAACAGGAGCTCTTTACCCCAGCAGCAAACAATTCCTGATCTGCCCACTTCTCAAATGTACGTAGACACACACAGCTAGGTTACTGCTTGCCAATGCTGTCCTCAAGGACCACAAGTTCTTGTGATAGTCACACCGTGGAATATGGTCAAAGGCGACCCTCAGACATCCTGGAGAAAGTCTTACCAGTGTTAGCACCTTTTACCTGCTTCTGCTCTTTTAACGTCTGCTTGACAATCAAAACATATGTACGTATGTAAGTACCCTCAAGTCATAACTTGCCTTTTGGCAACCCTAGCAAGTGCTTTTCAAGGTAAGTGAGAAGCAGAGGTGGTTTGCCATTGCCTTCCTCTGCAGAGCCTTTCTTGGAAGTCTCCCATCCAAGTACCAACCCCGCTTAGGTTCTGAGATCTGAAGAAATCGGACTATACCATGTAGTCTTACCTTTCAATCAAAACTTAGGAGGTTCCTTTCCTTTTCGTAATCGGTATGGGGATAATGCCTTGACCTAGATGGCCTAGGCTAGCCTGATCTCATCAGATCTTGGAAGCTTAACAAGGTTGGCCCTGGCTAATATTTAGATGGGAGACCACCAAGGAATACCAGGGTTGTGATGCAGAGGCAGGGAATAGCAAACCAACTCTGAATGTCTCTTGCCTTGAAACCCCTACAGGGTTGCCATAAGTCCAGGTGCAGCTTGACGGCACTTTCAATCACCACCACCACCATGAAGATAAAATGATGGGGGAAAGCTTTTTTGTTAAATGGCAAATCAGATGAGTCAAGGCGAGCTTCATGATTTGATTCCCCCACATTTTTTTTCAAACGTTAAAGGCAACCATGCTGGAAAGGGAGCAAAGTACTGGAGATGTAAAGTTTATTATGGGGGCTGGTTGGCTTAGACCCAGCCAGCAGTGATAAACACCCTGCATGGGCTTACTTGTTATTTCCTTTCACATCACTACTGTGTGGCTCCTGGGATGCTATTGACATTCAAGGACAGCAGCTCACTGGGAATTTTGCTAGTCATTTTGAAGGCTTGTTTGTTCATGAACATTATATTCATCTAGCAGAGTGCCCAGGGACACACATAGAAAGACTGACTAGACTAAGAGTGTGACCTTTGGTTTTAGTGGGCTTGCCCTGATCCAGAGGAATGCAGTGCCTAATACACAGGAAAGGGGCACATCTTTTAATTCATTATTAGCTTTACTGAGACCTTGTCTTTCCTACATCATGGAAATCAAGGCAACTCTCATGGGATTTCCAAGAAATCTCCCAACTAGGGACTGACTAAACCCAGATCTTTTTAGTTTCAACATGGTTGCCGTATTACATTCCTTCAGGCTGTACTCTGGGATCAGGAGTATCTGCCCCAGTTACTATCATAGGATATATGAAAATACACCCTCATCCTGTTTTCTAATCTGGGATTTACATTGCTACCCCAAACATCCCTCTGAGCAGTTTAGGACAGCAGTGTATGTTCCCTGAACTGAATTTCTTTTGAATTTTTCCACATCTGACATTCTAACGTAATCTTCTCATTAATTTCCCCCCAGATCCCCTTCATCTTTCCAAAGCAGTAGCATCTCATGCTAAACACAAGCCTCCGGTTTACATTTAGCTAAACCACTAGTGCTCTGAAAACTATCATAACGTTTTCTTCTCAGTTACTCACTGCTGTTAGAATGTGTTATGGCTGGCTGGCCTTTCTCACCCCCAGTTGTTTTATGCTCTTTATCAGCCAGCACCATGTGGTGGGGTAGGTGGTAGCTGAGAGAGCATGCATTAGCAGCTGGGTGAGCCAGAAGGTCTTGCTTTCTAGACGTGAAAAAGAATCAACCGTGGATAAAATCTGACCACCCTAATGTGCTAAGCTACCCTTATGCCCGCTGTTCAGCATTTAGAGCAATGAAGGACTGTGAACTGGGACCAAAGAAATTATGCTCCGCCATGTGAAATTACTGATGGTCAAGTTGGCAGATTATGTCTTCTATGTTTTGATTTATTTTTCACTATCAGAAAAAGAAGAAGAAGAGATTGGATTTATACCCCGCCCTTCACTTTTGAGTCTCAGAGCGGCTTACAAGCTCCTTTCCCTCCCCCTCCCCACAACAGATACCCTGTGAGGTAGGTGAGGCTGAGAAAACTAACACAAATTGCTCTTTTTCAGGAACAGCTGTACCAGAGCTTGTGACTGACCCAAGGTCACATCAGCAGGTGCAAGTGGAGGAGTGGGGAATCAAACCCGGTTCTCCCAGATTAGAGTCAGCACACTTAACCACTACACCAAACTGGCTCAGATCCCCCTTCCCCGATTTTTCTAGCTCATGCAGATCTACATGAGTAGAAAGGTCAAGCATTGGTCAGTGTTCCTTAAGGTCCATGCTACGTGGGTTGAAATAATAGACTTGCAGCGCATGAAGCTGTACAGTTGCTGAAGTTGCCCAGGTGTGATCCAGATCAGTCTCTTGGAGTCACTGTTAGCCCCAGAGAAGAGTGAGATAGGGGAATACATGAATATTAATATGTAAATAGTTCCAAAAACAGCTCATATCTTTCAAACAATGCTACATCATGGTTTTGGGAAGATTCAAGAGAAATCCTTGTGCTTCAAAGATAACAGTGTCTCTTATGCCTATTTGCATTCTGTATCTACTTAATTTATTTTGAGGCTACCATCATATGCATGTTTTGCCTAGAATAAATTGCACTGGGAAATACATGGAGTCAGGCTGGGACAGATACCAAATATGCTGGATTTTACTTCAGTTTCAGTTCTGCTTGGACAACCCTTTCTTTCCTCCAGCTTTATGTTCTGGGTTTTTCCATCTAGCCATCGTTATATAGTTTGTACACAGACGATAAACACAGTCCCAATTCTGCTAGTATTCTCTATGAACCTCTATGAACCTTCTTTTGCTTGATAAGCCCCAGTCAAAACACAAGGAATTCATAGTTTGTAAGGCACTTTGTAAGAAAGCTTAAAAAAAACCCCCAAAATAAAACTGATTGACCAACTTTAGCTTTTGTAGATCTGATTACACTTTGTAATCCGGGTTTACAGTTCTTTTTGCCGTTAAATCTACTGAAATGATAGAAATATCTAGATTATTTTTGGTAAGCATAAAAATACTTTCAATGTTGTGTGATTTCTAAGCAGTGTGCAGTTGAGTTTTTAATAGACTGTAGTTCTTCTGGGATATGTATATTTCAGGGTTTAATTGAATTGGAGAACAATTGCTTTAGTGATTTCAGCCTGGCCATGCTCCCAAGGCATTCAGGATTTCTGGCAAGACTATTAGTATAGGACTTTACTACTCTTTTTTTTAAGTATGAGGAATAAGTCAAGTTCCCTTTTTTTAACTCTATGACAGGAAGGAAGAGATGCATAGATAGGAAATGTAGGAGCTGTGTGTAAGCAAGGTTGTCTTCCTTTGACTTTGAAAACTGAGATCTGACTAATACCGGGATGTTTTTGCTTCCCTTTGGGATGCTCAGGTTTTGTCTAAATATCATCTTATTCATCCAAGTTTATTTTGGAAGCCTTGAGACATTATTAAAAGGCACTGAAAATCCACCTCTGAAACAGGAGGAGGTTTACATTTCAAGGCTTGTTGGTCACCTTTAGTGGCAATAATGTCTGGGGGGTCTTCTCTTTCTGTTTGATGGTTCTTTTCTGGCCTCAACTTTACTTAAAGGAAAACACCTGTTCTTTCAATTGGAAAAAGCTGAGCATAATACTGGGCTAGTTTCTAAAAGAATATATTAATTTGGAAAAAAAATTAAAAAAGAGGACTTCAGTATTCTGGTGAGAACTGTGTAGTCCCCTTGGTGCCAATAGACCATAGGGGAAGAAGGCAGGAAAAGGCCTTTAAAACAAAAAGGTCTTAAGGCACATTGAAAAGCAACATTGTCGCATAAGTTTTTGTGAGCTAGAACCCATGCAAATGTTAAGGATAAAGGGCCATGAAATGCAAGAGCTGCAGTTTTAATGTAACCATAAGAAAAATTATGTAAAAATCAAAGCAGCACTGTTTTGTATAGCTTTTTTTTAAAAAAAATAATTTTTATTGACTTTTCATATAACAAAACACAACAAACATACACACATATAAAACAACTGGTTAACCTGTAACTGCAAATTCAAACGTTTCAAGCTTTAAAACAATAGTAGCCTCTGTCTCCAAAGTCTAGTTTTAGGCTTGTAGTGACAATTTGGCTGATAAGACTCTACTATCACAGCATGCAGGTAAGCATAGCTGTTCTATATCGCTTGATAGAAATGTCTTGCACTGCACCTCTTGCATTTTGTGTTCCAACTTCCCCCTTTTATATCTGTATCCTCCTGTATCTCCATGGGTTTGATGATATGGGCTCTATGTTTTGGATAAATCCCGATTCTGCTTCAAGTCTGGTTGGATAAAAAGTTGGTTTCCCCCCATCTTTTCAATGCCTGCTCAAAGATTAAGATATGCTAGTGATTATGAATATAGAATCGTGATATGGTAGTTACGACAGTAAAGAATGAATACTGCTAGGGTGTGATTTTTGTACACCCTTGTTTTTTGAATTTTTGTCCGTTGGGTTAAAAATTCCCAGAAAATGACAAGGGCCTGGGCTGCATTTTAGACCTGCAGTATCCTTATTTTAGGCTCAGTGGGTTTATGGAAAGGCTTAGACTTCCAAGTGCACATAAAATCAAAATCTCTAATTTTTTTGCTACTTAATATGAAAAAATGTCTCATGCAGATGATGATAACCACTCCACTCCTTAATATGTGTATTGTCACCCTTTCATAATTCCTTAACCATGAACATGCATAGGAGACTTGTTAAAACGCTTTATGTGGTCTTGAATGTACGAGGAGGATGTTCAAGCTAGCAAGAGGAAACTGGCTGTCTGGAAAGCTGGGATTTCATTAGAATATCTCTAACTTTGATATTTTGTACTTTATACATTTATAATAAAAAAGAAAGCTAGGATTTAAGGGCAGCAGCCACAACGGTGGAAATAACAGGTGAAACTGAAAAGTGAAGTAACTAAACCATATTCAGCTCTGCACATGCTTCATATGAGAAATTAATTTGGAGTGTAGCAGGTTGTTAATTCTGATACCAAGTTATTCAGTGGACGTTATCTGAAGAGAGTATCTACATCTAAATACTGTACTAACATGGCACCTTTAGAAAAGCAAAAACTGTAACATAGTAAACTGGGCTGCAATTCTGCACACTGTTTTGGCAACTTAAATCTCATTGAAGCTGCCTAAATGTGTGCAGGATTGCAGCCCAGCCACAAATGTGGCATTAGAAGGCTACAGTGGTACTAGAAAGAGGGTCCTGTGAAAGGACAGGTCACACATGTCTTTCTTCTCCTAATCCTCTCTGTTTTTTTTTGGGGGGGGGTCAGTAAAAAATCGATAGCATCAGACATTCATATCCCTCCCACATTCCTGAATTGCCAACTGTCAAGTACTGGAGCTTAGACTGCTGTCAGTTGCCCTAATTTTTTTTTTTTACATATTCTGGATGTTGCCTTGAGTTTCATTGTCAGCCTTTGGGAAATTTATCTCCATTTCTGGCATGCGTCTCTATGTCTTCCTACTGGATGCTGAGTCAAAGGAATCATTTAGCTTTTTAGCTATTGCTGCCTCATGTGTCACCTGAAAATAGTCTGGAGTCGCTTCGTACATTTCAGTTGAACTACCTAGCATAAGTACTTTGTGACCTACCCTTCTGAGTACGGATCACACTGCTTCAGTAAAGGGAAAAAGGACTCAAGCTGTGCAATCCTATCCATTTCAGCGGGCTTCGACAGAAGTAGCTCTGCATAGGATTGCTGTGTCAGATTGTGCTTCAGCCGTTTCTGGATCTACTGTTACAGGATTGAATTTTTAGTGTTAAGATTCTAGAGGTGTGCTTGCTGAACACAGGTGTATTTGTGTGCTTTAAAGGTTCAAACCATGCATTAACATTATTATGAATGGGAACAGCCCTTTTTTTGCCAGCAAGTGAAAGGGACTTTGAAAATATGTTGCCAAAGATTTTGAAAAGTTTCTAGGGGGAAACAAGGTTTTAATGAAGTATACTATAGGTAAAGGTAAAGGTTCCCTTGCTCGAAAGCCAGTCGAATCCGACTCTAGGGTTGCGGTGCTCATCTCCGTTTCAAAGCCGAAGAGCCAGCGCTGTCCGAAGACATTTCCGTGGTCATGTGGCCGGCATGACTAAACACCAAGGCGCACGGAACGCTGTTACCTTCCCACCAAAGTGGTACCTATTTATCTACTTGCAATTTCTTGCTTTCGAACTGCTAGGTTGGCAGGAGCTGGAACTAGAGACAGGAGCTCACCCCGTCATGCGGCACCCAGGTCTTGAACTGCTGAACTACTGACCTTCCACAGCCTGCAGTTCAGCATCTTAATTCTAATGTTATCTTAGCTTTTTCACTCTGTACCATAACGCTGTCCATTGTACGAGTATTTGGAAGCTACTTAAAAATCTCCACTATTTTAATACTTAAAATAAGCTGAGTCTCTCATGATTGTCCAGAAGTCAAATTTCATTTAAGGCCCATTTGGCTAACTATGCATCATCCAATGTTCAGCTGAAAATGGTGTACTTATTATATTCTAAATAAAATACAATGTTAGTGGGAAAACAGTAGGAACATGCCTTTTCCCAGGTTTGCTATGTATTTTGGAAAACTGGAATCTTCAGTTCAAAAGTCTCCTTTTCAGTGTTTCCTACCTTCCTTTTTATTGGCAACAATCACTTTTTTCATGCACTTCTAAATTTAAAGCATTAGTGGCTTTTATCTAATGAGATTGGCTTGCAGTCCACTGAGCCCTTTGACATTTTTCCTGGCAGTCAGTAGATGGGGAAAATCAGTGGAAATCCCTTATGAAACAGTAGGATACAGTACGTTTAGAGTTGCCAGCTCTGATTTGGGAAACACCTAGAGATTTGGGGGGTGGAGCCTAGCAATGGTGGGAACTGGGGGAGGGACCTCAGCAGGATGCAATTCCATAGAGTCCACTCTCGAGAGCAGCCATTTTCTCCAGGTAGGGCTGCCAGGTCTCTCCTAGTTACCAGCAGGGGATGGGGGGAATTTACCAGGAGAAAGAGAAAGGCCCAGGCCATGTCACTGGGATCACATAGGAAGTTAACAGACTCAACAATTACAACTTGCCAAAAAGTTGAAGAACATGTAATAGAGAATGATGTATACGAAGCAGTTGCTGGTCCCGCTACAAGTCTGAACAGGGCCAGCTCCAGGTGTCTGGGCGTCCTAGGCAGGACAGCCTGGGGCGCCCCCCACTGGGGATGCCAAGCTCCCGGTGGGACCTGGAGACCGGGTGTGGAGCGCTGGCTTTCCTGGGGCCTCCATGGCTGCGGGGCCCCCGGGAAAGCGGGAAGGGGCGGGGGGGTCTAGCCGCTGCCCCCTCCCTCCCAGAGCTGGCTTTCCTGGGGCCTCCGTGGCTGCGGGGTCCCCGGGAAAGCGGGAAGGGGGTGGGGGTCTAGCCGCCGCCCCCTCCCTCCCAGAGCCGGCTTTTCCCAGGGCATCCACGGCTGCGGGGTCCCTGGGAAAGCGGGAAGGGGGCGGGGGGGTCTAGCCGCCGCCGCCCCCTCACTCCCAGAGCCGGCTTTCCTGGGGCCTCCGCAGCTGCGGGATCCCCCGGAAAGCAGTAAGGGGGCGGGGGGGCTAGTCGCTGCCACCGCCCCCTCCCTCCCAGAGCTGGCTTTCTTGGGGCCTCCGCGGCTGCGGGGTCCCCGGGAAAGCGGGAAGGGGGCGAGGGGTCTAGCCGCCGCCGCCCCCTCCCTCCCAGAGCCGGCTTTCCCGGGGCCTCCACGGCTGCGGGGTCCCCGGGAAAGCGGGAAGGGGGCGGGGGGTCTAGCCGCCACCACTCCCTCCCTCCCACAGCCGGCTTTCCCGGGGCCTCCTCTTTCAATTTATTTTGGAAAAAGGTAATAAAACACATTCATCTAATTTATGGATATTGGATTCAGGAATTTCCAGTATTAATTCTTCTTAATTTATGGAATAACCCTGAGATTCCCAAGATTAGACAAAAATTAATTTCTGTTCTACTGTCTACAGCTAAATATTTAATTGCAGCCAAATGGGAAAATAGTGTTATGCCGACTAGTGATGATTGGTATGTTAAAGTGCGGGAATTTTTCCAAATGGGTATAATTGCAGATTCTAAACATGGCACTGATTTTAGGTTTATCTAATATGTTAGAAAATGGTTCCCATTTTTAAACTATGCAGCTCAGGATATTTCATTCAAACCATGCTTCTCTAATCAACAATATCACATTTTGTTATTGTGTTTCTAAAATATTATTAGCTTCCCTCTAAAAAAGTATTTCTTTTGTAAAGTTATTCATTTCTTCACTGTTTATATAACAAGCCACTTTGGTAAAATGCTGTGCTATGCTTAATATTGATGTTTTTGTGTTTTATCCGTGAATTATTTTTATCTGTGAATTTTCTTGTTACGGTTAAATATGATGTATATTGTTAAGATTTAATAATTTTTTTAAAAATTAAAAATCAGTTGCTACTTCTAGTGCCCCATTTACCGCAGGAGAGGAAAGAGCATTTGCTGTGCTTTTGCAGTAGTCGAAGCGACCTTACAAACTTGTAGTAGGATCTCATTATTTTCTCTGCTGCTGTATCAGAGTACCTGTTAACTGAATAGACATTGTGCATGTCAGTTTCACTCCACTGCTGTCACTAGACAAGATGTCCCACTTCATTTTGGACAAGTGAGGCAGTAGATCTATTTCTCGGAGTCGCAACAGCAGAGCTCTGTGTTCTTTTTTTGTCTGAGTGCTCTGGTCTATCACACACTTTCCTAAGCTGCATTTTTCTGAGGCCCTGGTGAATCACACATCCCTCCCAAATACTTTCTGCAAAAATTCACCCCAGTTCACAAAAGCCATGAGCACCTTAAGTAGGGAAGAGAGGTCATAGTAACATGACAGAGCTGAGAGGTGAAAGGAGCCATGAATCTAAACAATTCATCAGCAATGGGAGAAGTCTAGTAGGGGCTGGCAACCAACATGAACCATGCTGGTTACATCCTCCCATGCCGCAGTGATGCCCCCTTGCAGTTTGGTGCTGTAAGTGGCCACTTTGGTTACTGGGCATTGAACTGACTCTGTTCCCCATACTGTTCCCAAAAGCCCCCTCTCCTTCCAAGAGCCACTTTGGGGGGACTGTGGGGAACTGCAATGGGAAGGTGAAGGTGGGAAACATCTGTTGCACAGATGTGCTCACGCTGGTGGATCCATCCCAAGACTTCTAGTTGCAACTAAATTAGCAAGTGTTTAAACAACTGCTTTCTAATATCCCATAGCTGTGATTATTAAGACCCAGTACATTTGTCACATTTCATTTTGTTAGATAATTGTCCCAAGAGAAGATAGCTTAAATAGCTTCTTTCAGTTTGCTATCTTGTGCATTTTAATTCTTCATTTTGCATCTGGGTAATGACTCCTAAATTAATGGTCAGTGTTTTATGTTTCTGGCTATCATGGGTGCTTCAGATGTGCCACTTCAAGTACCTATTAAAGCAGAATGGCCCTGTCTGATTTCCAAGTAATCAAGTTTATGAAGAGGTTACAGCTAAAGGATACTAAGAAACTAAGGAATTGCAATATAAAAAGTCTAATGAAAATAAATAGTGCTAGTTGTCCTGCGAGACATACAAGATTGGAATGAATTGGTGCGAGTGATGCTCCTGTCTTCCCTTTATTGATCCTCAGTTTTAACCCAAGCTTCTTTCTTCATCATGACCCATTAAACTCATGTAATCTCTGCTTCGACTTTTGGTGATCCCTTCTACTATTGCCACTAGGGAACCAGCTCCCACCTCCATTGAAAGAACACCTGCATGCCGCCTTGGCTTCTCAGGAAAGTAACAGTGTAATCAGAGAGAGAGAGAGAGAGAGAGAGAGAGAGAGAGAGAGAGAGAGAGAGAGAGAGAGAGAGAGAGAGAGATTTCCATCTTTGTAAGTCCATTGTAATCAATGGGCTGAGAAAGGTGTAACACTGTTGAGGGTTATATTTTAAGAATTTTTTCTGCAGCCCAGAATCAATTACAATCATGGAGCTGATGTGGAGGTATTTGCTTCCTCCTGCAAGGAACTCTGCTTGCCTTCTTTCACTTTGCTTTATTTCCCTAATTCTCTGGGTGTTTCTGCTGCAGCCTTATCATTGCACTAGCTGCATGTCTGAGGGTGGTTTGAATGTCATGTGCCATTTTTATGCCATTAATACACATTTGATGTCAAAACACCAATTTTTACCAGTTCTATTTATGTCAGATTTCAGTAGACTGGGTTGGGGGGTGGGGAGGCAACCAGTCACCTTCCTGGTAGGTTAAAGGGCCCCACCCACCCCTGAAATTCAGGCCTCTTTTACCCCTGCTGGAATTCTGTTGCTAGAGAAAGACAGACTGGCTTCTCTGTGTGTGTGTGCATGCATCCTTTTATAGGGTTGGGTATGCTGGAGATCTCTCTCTCGATGATTGTATTTGGCCTTTTGAAGTCACAGACAGTTGCACTTTCAGTGGTTTCAGTAGTGTGGTACTATTCTGGTTTGTAAATGGATGGGTTTGGATTTAAATCTTCATTCAGAGCACTGGAGCTGAGATCTAAAAAGCCATGGAACTATTTTTGTGTGCTGAAGAAAAGGCTTTAAAGTTGTTTTGCTCAAACAGCAGACCTCCCTCCTACACTGCTTGGCAAACTGCTTTTTTTTTTTTTTATCTGCGGGCTAGTTTCAAAAGATTTATGGTATGGCATGGAGATCAGGTGCCTGGAGGGGAAAAAATTCCATGGGGCTTATTGAAGCCTAGGTATGAATCTAAGTAGCTCTTTGGATCTCAGCAAAAATGTAACTTGCTGTTGTTTCTCCTTGTTATACCCATATGTGGTAAAAGTCTTCATCAAAATCTTGTTGCCTGATATATGAACATACTTTCTGTAGACCGATTTTTGGTAGAAATTTAGCATTGCAAATAGCACAATAGTTCTATCCCCGTAAGAGTGCAAATATAACTATCAAATATTGATTTATCATTAAAAAAACCATTTATCGAAGACACATCTTATTATAGTTGTCAGGTCCCAGGCTTTTGCCTTGAGACGAAAGTTTGGGGCTCATTCTCTAAACCTCAGAGTGAAAGGTTGAAAGCTCAGGGCAATTGTGGGCTTCTTTGAAGACTTCTGGGCATGTCTCCGTGTAGTAAATATTACACGTATAGATTGGAGATGGGAGGCAATAATATCTACTAATAGCTTACCTGCCCTGACCTGGATAACCTAGAGTCAGGGCTCTTTTTGTAGCAGGAACTCCTTTGCATATTAGGCGACACAACCCTAATGTAGCCAATCCTCCAAAAGCTTACAGTAGCCCTTGTAAGAAGAGCTCTGTAAGCTCTTGGAGGATTGGCTTCATTAGGGGTGTGTGGCCTAATATGCAAAGGAGTTCCTGCTACAAAAAGAGCCCGGCCTAGACTAGATTAATTTCAACAGATCTCAGAAGCTAAGCAGGATTGGCCAGTTTGGTGTAGTGGTTAAGTGTGCAAACTCTAATCTGGGAGAACCGGGTTTGATTCCCTCACTCCTCCACTTGCACCTGCTGACGTGGCCTTGGGCCAGTCACAAGCTCTGGCACAGCTGTTCCTGAAAGAGCAGTTTGTGTTAGAGTTCTCTCAGCCCTACCTACCTCACAGGGTGTCTGTTGTGGGGAGGGGAAGGGAAAGGAGTTTGTAAGCCGCTCTGAGACTCCAAGTGAAGGGTGGGGTATAAATCCAATCTCCTCCTCCTCCTCCTCCTCCTCCTCCTCCTCTTCTTCTTCTTCTTCTTCTTCTTCTTCTTCTTCTTCTTCTTCTTCTTCTTCTTCTTCTTCTTCTTCTTCTTCTTCTTCTTCTTCTTCTTCTTCTTCTTCTTCTTCTTCTTCTTCTTCTTCTTCTTCTTCTTCTTCTTCTTCTTCTTCTTCTCTTGGATGGGAGGCCACCAAGGAAGTCCAGGGTTCCTACACTGAGTAGGGTTGCCAATTCCAGGTGGTGGCTGTAGATCTCCCAATATTGCAACTATTCTCTAGGTGACAGAGATTGGTTTAACAGGAGAAAATGGCCACTATGGAAGGTGGACACGATGGCATTAATACCCCAT
Source organism: Gekko gecko (assembly GCA_029375565.1). Taxonomy (NCBI): domain Eukaryota; kingdom Metazoa; phylum Chordata; class Lepidosauria; order Squamata; family Gekkonidae; genus Gekko; species Gekko gecko. The sequence goes on along the minus strand of JAPDNY010000003.1, from coordinate 68,814,819 downwards.
CAAAGTCCCTCCCCTCCCCAAACCCCCGCCCTCCTCAGGCTCCACCCTCAAAATCTCCAGGTATTTCCCAAACTGGAGCTGGCCACCCTAGCACAGAGGCAGGCAATGGCTGTCCACCTCTGAATGTCTCTTGCTTTGAAAACCCTATGGCATCACTGTAAGTCCGCTACAACTTGACACCTCCCCTGATCCTTCACTTGCATTTTAAATTTACCAGGCAGTTAGTTTCCATGTTGTTTTAAAAATTTCTGTTTGAATAGTAAATCGTTCATATCTTCAAATCCATATGATTGTAACTATACCCATTCTCATACCATGTGGTTAAATTCCTTGTGGTATGCAGAAACAATACCATTGGTATTGCCAGGACTATTTTTGGGCAGGAACACACAGGAACGGAGTTCTGTCTGGCTTCAGAGTTGGCCACGCCCACTACAGCCAAAACCTCTGTGTGCGTGGCTACAGAGGGAAGGCCTGGAGAGCGACCCCCCCGACAACTTCAAGGTGGGTGGGCCAGAGGGGTGCCCAGGCAAGCCAAAGGGAGGTAGTTTAAACTGCCTCCCCTCCCCTCCAAGGGTCGGCTTGCCCAGGCAAGCCAAGGGAAGGTATGGGGGTGTAGCCTAATATGCAAATGAGTTTCTGCTATTTGGTGTGGCCTGTTACGCTAATGAGTTCCTGCTGGGCTTTTTTTGCAGAATTGGGTATTGCTGTTCGATATGGTATCACCAAGTCCTACCCCACTACTCCCACGGTAGAGGCCAGTCAGCCCTGCATGTGAAAGGCTACAAAAGCCCATATGGGACACGTTGTTATTGTTACTTCAAAAATGGACAGTTTTTCTGGATGCTACTCAAACTTTACAAATGTACAATTTGTACATTACTAATGGAGCCATATATATATGGACATATCCTAACTGCTTGTTGTTCCTAGATAAGCCCCTCTGTACCGTGAATAGGAAAAGTGGAGAAACTCAAGAGTATTCTAAAATATCCTAAACATAAAATCTTTTTTCTAGAAAGCAATTAATAATGTCGTATAAAACTGTTAAAATCCACTTCGTGCCTTATATCTGAGAGGTGCTAATTGTTGTGCAGAAATTTGTCACAAATAATTAGCACATATCACCTCTTTAAAATCAGCTGAACTATTTGCATGGTTTTCAGTGATCTGTTAACATGATTTCCTAATGCAACCCGCAGACACCTGATGCTCTTTTTGTTCATAATCTTCTTATTATGATTAATAAAGCAAGCAGATAAGCTAAAGCCCTCTGCAGCTGACAGATACACCCAGGGCTCTTTTTGTAGCAGGAACTCCTTTGCATGTTAGGAGACACACCCCTAATGTAGCCAGTCCTCCAAGAGCTTACAGTAGCCCCTGGAAGAAGAGCTCTGTAAGATCTTGGAGGATTGGCTACATTAGGGTGTGTATTGCCTAATATGCAAAGGAGTTCCTGCTACAAAAAGAGCCCTGGATACGCCTAAGTTTAGTGGACCAATTTCTCATAAAGAGACTGAGATTGTTTTAACTCAGTTAGGAGTGGCATAGGTGTTCTACAGAAAAGCAGACGTCTGTAATGTGATATGTAGTAGCTAACAATATGTATATTTGGTAGAATTGTAAAACTAGTAAAATTGAGCAGATCAGTCCATCAAGGGCAATCTGCATGTGGATACTGACTTCCAAACTCCCTTACTGTGCTTATATCTAATACTTGTAGGTTTTGCATGTGTTGATCTATACTGGACCAATTCTATACAGTTTGACACTGCTGTCTTGTCCATCTTACATTACAATATTCATGTCACAGGTTACTACTGAAATATAACTGTGAGGCTTCTTGGAAAGGAATGGCACCCAGTGAATCTGTTTAGGATTGCACTGTGATTATCTCAGCAAAAAACTGGTTGAGACCCACTTCCAGATTGATCCTATCAAAGGTATTTTGGAACAGTGGAGCTTCCGCAAGCAATGTGCATCCCAGGCATTGACAATGGAGGGGGGAAAGCTTCCAACCATTATGAAGTAACTTCTTCTGAAAACGATTGTAATTCCGAGATTCTGTAATACATCTGTGTCTGCAAGTATGCGCTGCTTAAGTTTCCTTTCTTTTAAGTTTACCTTCTCATTTAGCGTCTGGAACTCAGTGAGTCTAAAATGTAACATCTGGAATCTGGACAAAATAAATTCTCAGTTTACCATACCAAATTAATAGTGTCAAAGAAAGGAGAGTGAAGAGATGTGGTGGGAAGCCAGCCAGGCTGTGGGAAGTATTTAATACCTTTACATATTTGAACACGGGAAGGATTTCAGTACCACATAACCTTTCTGGGCTGAGGTCACTGCAGTGCCTCTGAGTATCCAATACTCCGGTAAATGTAAGTTTTGTATTCTGACACCCCAAAGTCTACATCTGTTTTGGGCAGGTTAATTAACATGCTGTTACATTTGAGCCACTGTGAGCACTTTGATCTCTTGAGGCTCTCTGGAAGAGCCCCCATCAGCCTTTAGACATGTTTGGCATTAATAGTAGTTATACGTGTTTCTTCATTTGTGAGTTTTCTGTGTACAGCTTGCTGACGTTCCCCAAACAGCTATTGATATTTAAACATATTGTTACAACAACCACCCTGTTCATGCATTTAGTTTAGGCTCAACAACCATGCATAATGTATTCATTCTTTATTTACAATCCCTAGATCAAATAACATTATAAGGACAATCTGCGTCTAGTACACCCAACATATAAAAGTAAACATTAGAAAGTTAAAAAGTTTAAAATTTAAAAACCTTCCGATACAAACTAGATGTTGATGGATTGAATTATCAGTTTCCTTATGAATAAAAACTTAGAACAGAATGGTCTGCAAGGAGGAATGAATGTGTAAAATGTGTCCAATCTGCCTGGGAACTTAGATAGTATAGGGGTGAGGGATGAGGTGTATGGAGTGCATGTCCTTGTAGACCATGCATAATGGGAATATGCATTACCTGTGATCCTCCTGATATGTGTGGCCACAATTTTGTATGTATTTTCCAGCTTTGATATCTGCAAATGGAATACTGGATTTTTGTGAGCATGTGTTTGCACACACTGAAGATGTACATGCATGGACAAATGCACATTGTTCTTATTCATGCAAAATTGTGACTGCACGTATGTGGTTCTTGAAGAAGAACTAAATGTCTGAAAAAGACATGTTAAGGAAACGATTTGTGCCTTAGATTCAGGTGGGTAGCTGTGTTGGTATGAAGATTTCAGTTTCTCTACCTCTCTACCTAAACTGGGAACAGACCAAAGTTTGAGTCCAGTGGCACCTTTAAAACCAACAAAGTTTTATTCAAGGTATAGGCTGTTATACTTTGTTCGATTTCCAGTTTAGGTAGAGAGGCTAAAAAGATTTCAGAAACTGTGTGTGTGAGATTCTCAGCAAGGCTTAAAGTATTCAAGATTGTATTGCAAAGTGGAATGTATTCAAGATTAAATTGCAAAGAAAGCTGTGCATTTTAAGGTCATTGGTCAAATGCTCTGTTCCCAGGATGGAAAAACATGGGACTGCAAAAACACGGAATGGTCAAGTACCTGGGAGGCCACAGTATATGACTGATGAATAGCATTTTGGTTGTTGCATTCTAGCTGTGCATCCTACACATTGCACATGTTGTGCATTTTAGTTTATAGCATGAGTCACTGTTTATATAGAATCAGTGAACTGCCAGGCATTTAAATAGTCCTAGGTAAATTTGTTTGTGTGATACACACAACACACATATATGAGAAAATAACCAGACGGGAAGGGACAGATTGTTCACCCTGCACTTCCTAGACAGGACTCCACAACAATATTCACCTTTAGATGTATTTGCCTTTAGTAAAAGCCATGTGGACTTCTTAGTTTGCAAGCTGATTTGAAGATATGACTTTCTCAAAAGCTGCATTTTAGAATTTCAGCACAATCTGAAAGCATGGTAAATGAATTAATACGAAGCAGCCACATCTCATCCAATTATTGCCACTAAAACGTCAAACTGCTGTTATAGACAGGATCTAGAAATCTGGCAATGGGAAGCAACATGCACCCTATCTCCTGTAATCTGTTCTGAAAAAAAAAATCAAAAATGTTAAATATGGTATTTACAAGTACAGTATTCTGTTTCCTATTAATATGGGAGAAGTAAGGACTGTATATTTCAGTTACATTGACTGCTGGGGAAAAATGTTTACTTTCCGTGCAAAAATACTACAAAGATATGCTGGTTAAGATTGATATCCTTTACAAATTAGGCTATTTCAGTGTCATTCACTAAGTGAGCATAAAATGTCCAGGTCTGGGCAATATAACATCCTAAATACTGCGTAAATGCAATATCACTACAAAAATAGTGTATCCTGAGGTGACAATATCTGAAACATACAGCTATTGCACAGAGCAGAGATCTCCTTGAAAGGCCAGAACATTTAAAGTTCAGTAAAAACTGAAGATAGGAACCATCCATAAAATATAGGGCTTTTTTATTATTGTTGTTTTTTTGTAAACCTCTTTGCTTCTTGTTTTGGTTGGGCTCCATTTTAACCAATACTGAATGACTTCAGATGCCACAACTTTCACACATCCCGTTCTTCATTTTGTGTGTGACATGTCTTTATGGATAGTACTTTGCATCTAGAAAACATCATGCAACATCTGGACTTATATTTTACTTGTACTTCTTCAAGTATGGGGATCTGATTTATAGTATAAAAACTGGCACCTTGAGTATTTAAGTTCTTTTCTAAGTCTCAGAGTTATGATGTAATCTGTTAGTAACAGAAAATGCTTGTGTTACCGCTGTCTTGTTAAACTGGCGTATCTGCAACTTAGAAAATATTACGTTGATGCCACCAAGACCTGTACTTGGGGCTCACAAGGCTGTTTGCCTCAGCTGTGTCTTTATTTCAGAACCTGGCAAGACTTGCAGTGCCATCTTGCTGACCTCCAGGAGCATAGTCAGATGAAATCCAAGAAGAATGCAGTGGCTGAACTGAAGAAGACAAAACAGGATTGAAGGGGCAGCAGGTGGGAGGGGATGGACAGCTTTTCATTTGTCCGTACTGCAGATTTTATAAGGCAATACAAGAACAATTTTCTCCACAGGTAATCACGCTGCTGGGTCTGCGAGCTGCTGAGTGCAGATTCAATAACCTATGTGTCAGTTTGATCTCCTAGATACAGTGGTGGAAAATGGGAAAGGTGTTTTTCTTGTCCAACTGAAGATTGTCATTTGATAACACAGTTCTACTGGAGTTTTTAATTACATGGAGAGGTGTGGACTGAAAGACAGTTCAGCAGGACTTGCTGGAGACTGATTCTCTTTATTGTTAACAAACAAAAGAGTTATTCCTAAATGACATTGCTCAGATTAATTATAAGAAACCAGATTAAATAATATATAGGAGTAGAAATAGCTTCGCTCAAAAACTAGCTTTTAAAAATTTGGCAGTAATTTTTTTTCCGGTCTCCACTAATTGATACCTTGATTGTAAGGGGTTGGATCCAGTGGTTGTCTTTGCCTGGCAGAGGGAGGATGGTTTTTGCTCATTCTTTTCTCCTAATGCAGATTCCCACAGTATTGTTCCTGCAGTTGCTGAAATATGCAGGGGGGTGCTATCTTGCATGAGGCAGGAAGGTGGTCTGTGTTGCAGGAGATCTGTTCTATGAGGTTGGTTGGATACAGCCCAATAAGTTTAATATTAACTCACACATACCTCTTGGCAATGAGTAGAATGTGAAGAACCATTAATGACATGCTATCCCAGTCCTAATCTTTAGATGTAACTGACAGCTGTTTTCATGAACATCCCCAGTGCATGGTAGTTAAGGAAACGGCTCAGTCCATATCATATTCTAATTATATTGGACCACATTGAGTTAGTCTCCTTAACTTCTTGGCACACAGTAAATTGAACCTGGATTAGTTTTTAGCATGCCATCACAAATATAGGCATTGGAGTATTTTGGGCGATATATTGAATGTCAAGGTAATATATGCAATCACTTTGACCATGGCTAATGTTTAAGGAACTTGGAATTAGTGGAGCTATTCCAGCCACTACCATATGATGAGGTCGTTCTTGTGAATAAGTCCTAATTTTTGCATGTGCAATGATTCACTTTTTGCTTGCCTATAATGATATAAGGTTATCAAAGTGCTTGGCCTCTTTTTGAATGAAGGATATTTAAGAAAACCGCAACAATTCTGTTAGCTTAAATGTTATGACCATATAATCTGTGAGGCTTCTGTACTGTGTGCTTTCGAACAACACAAATATTTTCACCGAGGAAGTTTGCATAAGTGTATGTGTGTGACTGTGTGACACTGATAACTCAACATGGACTTGGCATCCTGATGGAGATAATCTTAGTGTGACTGGCTGGACACACAAATTAAGTCTGGAGTCCACCAAGGTTCCATTCAGTGGTTTTCAATATAACTATCAGGCTGTTAAATGAGGCCATTTATAGAACATAAGAACATAAGAGAAGCCAGTGTTGGATCAGGCCAATGGCCCATCCAGTTGAACACTCTGTCACACAGTGGCCAAAAATACCAGGTGCCATCAGGAGGTCCAGCAGTGGGGCCAGGACACTAGAAGCCCTCCCACTGTTGCCCCCCCCAAGCACCAAGAATACAAAGCCTCACTTGCCTGAGACTGAGAGTTCCTATCTATACCTTGTGGCTAATAGCCACTGATGGACTTCTGCTCTGAGATAGCTTTGAGATAGCTGTTATCAGCATGCTGATGACACTGCTCCCTTTTTTGCGTTCAAGTCACAGCTGATTTATGGTGACCCCATATGGTTTCCAAGGGAAGGGGCGTTCAAGAGATGGTTTGCCATTGTCTGCCTCTACATCACAGCTCTGGTATTCCTTGGATGTCTCCTATCCACATTCTTGCCAGGGCCAACTCTGCTTAGCTTCCAAGATTGAGCTAGCCTGGGCTATCCAGATCTGGGCTGGCACTGCTCTACTTTTCATTAACTAAGCCTCCAGAAACAGCTGTTGCTGTCCTGAACTAATTCCTGAATGCTGTGGTCAAATGGATGAGGAACAAAAAAAGACGAATCTGAATCCAGACAAAACTGAGTTGATGCTAGCCAGAACAGCTGATTTTTTGAAGGAATTGATCTGTCGGCCCTGGATAGGGTAAGAGTAGCTCTCTACACACAACCCTTCCATGAGATATCTGAATGTATGGATAAGTGGGAGTGGGTATGAACGGATTGTCCCCACATTCTTCCTCCATGCTTTACTATGCCACCTACAGACAACGTGTCCATTGGATGCACTTCCTCCCCGTGACTGGGGACACTGCTTTCTAAAGTTCCTGATAATGGGGAGGGGACATATATGTGGACACTTCCTCTGTGCATAGGTGCTGTTCTTGTGAGCTGGTGATCACTCAGAGCCAGCAGGGTGGGGCCAGCAGGCTTATATCCACTCCTGCCCTTTTTAAATTCAGTTAGTGTGCTCAGGGGTCATGTGTAGAGGGTTAATATTTTTGACTGATCAGGTGAAGAGTTTATGGGTGCTTCTGAGCCCCAGCCTCACTTATGGAAGGCTGCTAAAACAGAGTAGGCAGCGCAGGACACTTCCACATTTCCCTTTAGTACAGTGGCTGACGACCCTCCAACAGACAGGAAGAACTCTGTGGGCGGCAGAACTTCAGCCCTTTCGTGATAGTCATACCTCTTACTGGTACTTTGTGGGAGGAAGAATATGTGTCATAAATGGCTTTGTTGGATTCTTTAAGTATTGATTTTGTTATGGAGTGTCCTACATTTTGTTGTTTTTCTCAGTTGCTTTTTTTTTTGATAATGATTCTGGTAAACTACCCTGAGGGCTCACTAGGGTCTTTGGTAGACTATAAATGCCATAAATGAATTAGTAACAATGTATGTGATCTTTGTCATCAGTGCCTGGCATGGTCTATGTAGAACTAAGTCATTTGCAGGACCCCAGTAGCTGCTGTGGTCACCACTCACTGGGAAATGGCTCTGCCTGCAGGAAAGAGGATGGCTTGTGAAACTGCTGTATGGAACCCATTTAGCAGTGGCAGCCAGCCACTGTATGTTAGTGGGAAATCCCCAACCTAGTTATCTGAATCTGTCCTGGGTTGGTCAGAGCATACAACATCTATTGCAAATAAGGTGTTTGCAAACCATAGGCAGTTGAGTGATTGGCAGAAACTGGAGTGCTGTTTTAATGGTTTGTGATTTTATACATTTCCTCTGAAGCATCTGGAGCTGGCTTTCTTGGAAACTGGATCCTGGGCCAGATGGACTGCTGGTAGACTGTAAGGGTATTTTGCTCTTATGCTATCTTTGTTTCCTGTCCAAACATATTATGTGGATTTTCTTCTTAACCGGTGTTGTCAGGGGAGCCCAGTGAAATCCAAACTCAGGAAGTAGCAATATTTCTTAATCAGGGTTATCATTTATGGCCGAAGCTATTCAGCATGAAGGTGTTAGAGATAAGCACATTCACCATATCCTGTTCAGGGACTGTCATTTTGTATATTCATTTTCCAAGCTTCCCGGTGTCCTGAATTATTGGCTCAGAGCTGCAAAAGACATCAAAACTGGTCTGATTTCCTTTCATGGACAAGGCCCTGTTTTCAATTACCATCCTGGAGTTCTCCTGAGCAACAAGTTATTGACATGTTAGAAGGCGGGATGAATAGAAGTGAAACAAAATGCAATTCCTTTGGAACCAGGATCAAATTTGAATTTTTCTTCTTTCAATGACTAATCTTTAATGACTAATCGGTAATGTATCAATTACAGAGCATATGTTCATTTCTCAATTACCTTTCTTTCTCTGAAACAGCTAATTTAGATGGATTAGTTAATTCTCATATTGTTGAAGCACAAAGTATAGTAAGGGAGCTCTACTTTACGAGCAGATTGTTCCATATAGTAACACCATAAAATAAGCGTATAATTGATGGGAAGAGCTGTGATTATAAAAGATACATGCATGCTTATAGCTTGGAGTAAAATAAAACTACAGGTGCTTTCTTAGTAATGAATTGAAATTTCTCAGCAGATTAATAGTGCTCTAGTTCGGACAATTTATAATTGGGGCTGAGGGTGCAGAAAGATTAACAAATGATTTAATGATTAACAAATGATGTTTAAGGATTAACAAAGGTCCTGCACAATCCTCCATGGACTTAAACAGTTTGGAATTTAAGTTCATAAACAAGATTGCATTGAAAATACACCTGAAAGTGTTATACATATGTATACTTGGGAGTCAAACTAGACGTTATAACTTGTAGTGTGTAGTCTCCTAGCTCCCCTCCCCTGACTTTGACTGGGACAGTCAAACATCAAGTATGCGGGAACTCATTTCACAAGCACACAGGGCCTGATTCAGATTGGGATAAAGGTGTGGGGGAAGGTGGGGATTCAGCCTTCTCCTCAGGACCATTTCTAGTTGGCAAGACAGTGCACAGGAGAAAGAAGAATCCTCTTCTCCTTCACACATACCTTGGCCCCAACCTGACTCAGGGTCTTGTGCACTTGTGAAATGAATTCTCTCACAGTTAATGTCTGACTGTCTTAGGCTGTAGTCACATGGCAAGCTAATCACAATCTGTTCCCACTATAAATTTGATTGGGAATATTTTTTTGGGGGTTGGGATGATCACACATCCCTCTCCGAGCCGGAAGCATTGTGCAAGGAGGCTGTGGGCACTGTCTAGATGCATCCGGCCCCTCTCTCTCCACCACCCTCTCACCTGCCAGCCTGCCTGACACTTCCTTCCCCCCTTCCCCCAGCAACTTTCCACGCCGCCTCCTGCTGCCTGCTGCAGCTTTGGGGACTCCTGGGGCGGGCTCTGCAGCCTGCCCACCCGCTTGCCTCCCCCCACCAGGCACTTCCTTCCCCACCTGCCTCCCCCCAGCAAATTTCCATGCCACCTCCTGCTGCCTGCCACAGCTTCAGGGACTCCTGGGGCGGGCAGGACCATGACCTCCACACTGGATGTGCACTTGAATGTTTAAATAATGATTTTTTTTCAGTGCAGGATTCCTCATGCACTCAAAGGCAGAAGCTGGGGAAAAAACCCCTCATAGCGTGAAGAACGGTCAGACAACTCTAATTGCAATCATTGTGAGAGATGGCTGTCCAGATGGGTGAAATCACAGATTCAAAGCACAAATTCCTGGAAGTACTTGATTTTCCTAGTGCAGGAAAACATGGTAGAGACCCGGGAACATTGCAGGAGTGAGCCCGCTTTGGCACGGGAGGCGGATTGGCCCGTCTGATCAGCAAATTTAAATGTGAGAGCAGTGAAACCCGATCAAAGTGACTGTGTGACCGCAGCCTTAGTCAAAGCCAGGTTGGCACTCCTTCCCCCATGCCACAGCTCAAAACCAAACTAGGGCCTGGCATTCTTGGGAAATGGATTTTCTCGCAGCTGGTGTGGGTCTCAGTCAAGTCAGCATGAGGAAAACCAGACACTACATGTTACAAATTGTAGCATGTAGTTTGTCCCTTAGAAGTGATAGTAACAGTTTGTGATAGGTGAGCACATAAAGGTGGATCTGGCAGCAGTTTTCATACTCAGCAGTTTTCATACTCAGCCTGGCCACTTCAAAAAGGATTTTAAGTTTGTTTTAAGCAGTAAGATTGAGTGTAGCCCGTCTCATTATACATCAGACTATAGGAGGGCACTGGAGAAGAGCAACTGTTTCTTTGTTGTGGCTGTTATGGTTTCCTTCGTGGTGCACTGTTAACAGGTTCCTTGGATGGTGGCAGCCAAACCTTACACTTTCCAGAGGAACAGCTTTATACCTAGTTAAAAACCTGTAACATTCTGATTTAATTAAGTCATTTTAGTCAACATTGTGGATGGGAACAGGAACATGTAGTCCAAGGCTCACCCTTTTTGTTTTAGCAATGTTTACCTGTGCTGTAGGAACTTTTCTATAATGGCTTTTCAGATGGGCTGCCATATTCCCATTTCACAGATCTGCATGGGCTAATTTGTATATTAGGTCAAAGTGCTTGCTAATTAAGTCAATGAAAGATACTGAAATTTTCTGTCTGCTCCTTGCAACTAGTACAAAAAGCTAGGAAAGGATCAGAGGGAGCATCTTTTTAACTGCTCATGTAAGGATTTTTGTGTGTTTTCCTCATAGACTACTGCAAGACGATGTTGGGGAGAAATATAGTAAGCATATTAATTCTAGCTGCAGCATCCTTTATTAGCTAGAATTATGGGGAAACAGAGCAGGCTTGTTTCTCACTAAATGATAGGTCAAAATACTGCCTGCACACTTTGCCTTTTTTCTCTAGATCTTCCAAGGGAGTCTAGGTCAGCTAATGACCTAAAAGAGTCACCAAGTAGCAACTATTTTTGGAAGGCTATAATTTTTTCCCCCTGAAATCCTTTGGAGAAATATAATTTATGTGTTTGTGTGGCTTAAAACTGGTGATTTTATTACTTTTTATTGACTGTTTTACTGCCAGTTGTTACATTTGATTAAAGTTGTATGTGAAATTATAATCTGCCTTGAGCCTATTTCATGGAGCAAACCAGGCTATCAGTGAAATAAGTAGTAAGGACACAACCCATGTGTGAAGAGTATTCAGAGAGGCCAAGTGGGGATGCATGGCAGCACCAGCAGCCTCGGGAGGGGGGGGGATGCCCCTACCTATCTGCTCCCCTTTATGTGGTGCTATGGGCCACTGGCATGGACTACAGGTGCCAGGGTGCTGTTGGGCACGACCTGTCAGGTCCTGCAGTAACCACGCAGTACACAATAATCCTTTAGCAGGTTTATTGGCAAAGTATGGCTTCTGGACAGGTGAGCACCTTTGCCGGAACTGGCAATCAATGGCATGGAACAAGGGAAAAGGAATTAGAGTCCCACCCTCAGGCATACGTCATGTACAGACACCTAGGCTACTACAGGTCATGAGAGAATACACGACCCAGATAGCTATCTTAAGGTTCTTGTCTCCCACGGCCATGGACCCAGCTGGGCTCATGGATTATGTGGGGGCTGCATAGGAAAAGCCACTACAACACTCCTTCCATTCATTCACATGCCCCCCTCCCCTTAGGAATGTCAGGGAGGACCAATAAGTTGCTGGGCAGATGGGCAAAGCAAGAGGGATTCCAAAAGCAAAAGTAACGGCATTAGCAGCATTGGCAGCATAAGGCATTGGGTTACAGAGATCGGGGATTGATCATGGTACAGATACAAGCATCACCTCACAGGAGAAAGGTCCAAACCTGACACCACCCCATGTCACTGCCGCTGCCACTATGTGCCCTGCTCCTGCCAATGCTACTATGCCTACAGCCAATTCAAAGGCCTATCATGGATACTATGATGATGACTCCCCCCAAGATTCTATGACCCTTGACACAGCCTTGCAGACTAGGGGTGTGCAAGAATTTTTTTTTTTTTAATTCAGATATGGTGTTTCCTGATATACCCGAGTACCAATAACAGCATGATATTGGTATTCAGAAAATATTCGGGAAACCCGATATATTTGAGTCAATTATACCCTATAGGGACAATGTCTGCAAGCCATTTCAGCTATCATTTTTGCTGGAGATGAGCAAAATCAGCCAGGTAAATGACTGCAAGCCATTGAAATTAACAGCTGAGTGGCAGACCTGCAGGGCTGTCAGTTTTAAATGGCTAGCAGCCACTTCACAATAGTTTTCACACCTCCCTTCAAAGTGGTGTGAAAGGGATCACTGAAATTCCTTGTAGCCATTTTAGCCTAACAGCAGAGGGGTGTGCCTGCCTGCTGTTCGGGTTAAATGCCTGTGAGCCATTAAATTGATTAATTTTATTCCCCTCCACTTGAAAGCTGACCAGTTTAATGGTTGGAAGGCATTTCTGTCTAACAGTGGAGGGGCACACCTGGCCCGCTGTTAGACTAAAATAACTACAAGCCATTTCAACAATCTGCTTGGAAGTGGGGGAGCAAATTCTGCATGAAATGGCTGCTGGTCATTTAAACCTGACAGCCTGACTAGCTGCCTGTCAGCTGTTAGGTTTAAATGGCTGCAAGCCATTTTCCACAGCTGATATTTGGTTTTGCCATATGAACCTGAATAAAAGCCGAATAATTTCAGCTTTTATTCGGAATAATCTATTCAATAGCCAGATAGTTTCTCAAATTTGCATTTGGCTTAGGAAATACCAGTATTTTTCTCATTTGAGTTAAATTGAATGTACACCCCTACTGGCACACCTCCCTTCTGGCTAAGTCCACCTTATCTGGTGAGATTGCCCCTTGCCATTTCTGGTGTTCCAACAGTCTGGACCAAAACAATGCTGTCCCAGGGAGTCTCAAATGAAAGGTCTCCAGATCAGTGGCCATGGTCCTTGCCAGCAAGACACCTTTCTGGGCAGGAAGGTCATTCTTTCCAAACTGGATGATGACAGTATCTGGAAGGCCCTGATGGAATACCTATTTTGAGATGGTTGCAAGGAAGGCCAGCCATCACATTCCTCTGTGCCCCAACCAGCTGACTTGCAGGCAGTCTCCAATGCCCAGGCTAAGAACATAAGAGAAGCCAATGTTGGATCAGGCCAATGGCCCATCCAGTCTAACACTCTGTCACACAGTGGCCAAAAATACCAGGTGCCATCAGGAGGTCACCAATGGAGCCAGAAGTTGTTATCCCAGCCAGAAGATGACATATAAGCACCTGCGCCAAACACAGTGCTGTTTCTTTGAACTTATGGGAGCTGAAAACAGATACATTAGCATGCCTGGTTACAGCTGAGGGTGTATATAAAACTTATATGCTGCAGAGCATCAGTGGCCTATGGCCCTGATTTGGCCAGACGACAGACCTATTTCAGAAACCTGACTGGCAGCTCCAATCTGAAAAGAATACACACCAAAGTCCCTTAGTGGGAGGCCTAGAACCATGATGCATGCCCGTATAACACTAGTGAACTGAAAATGAAACAAGCAAGAACCGTCAGCATGCACAAGGAGAGTACTGGAAGTGGCAGGCTGGACTGCAATATACTCAGCCATGCCCTGGACAGGGCAGGGCTGACCCGTGGGGGCAAAATGCAGAAGGACCCAGGATCTCCAGCCCAGCCTGAACCTGTGCAAACAAATATGAAACTCCAGGCCCTGAGCTAAAATGTTCTGAAATGCTAGAGCACGGCCGTGGCTGTCATGGTGAGAGGCTGCTAGGAGCTCACTGCTGCAAAAAGCCCCCCAAAAGGCCAAGGTATGGCTACTGGGCACCTGGAGTGACCGATGGCTGTTCCTGGCTAGCTTGGGGACTAGTCAGTGGGGGTCACCCAGGGTTGATTTTGGCACTGTGGCAACGGGTTCCCTAGACTGAACTTGAAGCAGGTGTGTATGGGGAAAAGAAAAGCAGACAACTGGCTGAGTGATCAGAGCATGAGGACAGGAAATTGTTAGAAATAATGTACAAAGAGTCTTGTAGCACCTTAAAGACTAAGGCTTTTCTTTACTACAGCCCATTTCATCAGATGCATGAAGTGTTACTCATGATTGTATATATTTATATGTATGAGTACAGAGGAAAAACATCTTGTACACTGTTGGGCAAAAAGATCATTAAAGGAAGAAGAAGAAGAGGAAGAAGAGACTGGATTTATACCTCCGCGCTTCACACAGACTCTCAGAATGGTTTACAAATTCCTTTCCCTTCCCCTCCCCACAACAGACACCCTGTGAAGTAGGTGGGGTTGAGAGGGCTCTTTCAAGAACTGCCATTTCAAGGACAGCTCTGACAGAACTATGGCTTGCCCAAGGTCACCCAGCAGCTGCAAGCTGGGGAATCGAGCCTGGTTCTCCCAGATTAGAGTCCGCGCACTTAACCACTACACCAAACTGGCTCAAAAAACCACTGCACTACATTACTGGCTGCACAAACCACTATACTACACCAAACCAAATGCAGAATTTGGTACATTTCTATGGAAAACTGAAGTGTATATGAGATGGCAACTGTCCATTTACAAAACTAGTGCTTTGTAGTAGTTTTTCACGGTTACTATTCATGCAGCAGTACTATTCATGCAGTGGGACCTTGCTCAGTTCCGCAGGACCTGTAAGACAGCTATTCCACCGGGCCTATGATTAGGAGCCGCCGCCATGGTTAGCCATCCGCCATCGTACTATTGTCATCACTGAGTGCGGGGCGGCCCTGGCAGGAGAGGGGGTGACGAGCTACTGTTTGGCTGCTGTTTGGTTGCTGGGGGTTAATGTCTGCTGGGGGCTACAATCTGCCCCATCTTGTTTTATTGCCTGGGCTATACTGTTTGGATGTTGTTTATACGTTTTCTGGTTTTATATTGTGAACTTGTTTTAAAGTTGGCATGCGTGCCTTGCTGTTAGCCGCCCTGAGCCTCCGGGGAGGGCAGGATACAAATCCAAATAAATAAATAAATAAATAAATAGTAGTAATTGTGCATAGTCACTGTTCTCTTCTCATATACATTTGAGCTTCTTTCATGGAAATGTCTGAAACTGTGGGATTTACAGTGCAGTCCTATAAAGAGTTATTCTAGTCTAAAGTCTACTTTCATTCAAGAGTCTTTCTGCAAAGGACTGCATTGTGAATTATATGTAACTAGGAAGAAGGCCCGTTGCAGCAATAAATACAATGGACGCTAGCTTGGCTGGGTGGCTGCAGGCCCCATTTCCTCCCCCCCCCCAGCTGCTCGAGTCCCTGGCAGGCCAAGACGGCCAGAGTTGTTCCTCCCGCCCCCGGGCAATCAAGGCGCCGGCAGGCCAAGGTAGCTGGCCTTGCCTCCCCCCCCTGCCCGTTGCGTGGGGAGGCCGAGCAAGCTGGCTTTGGGAGGGAAGAGGAGGTGGTGTAAGCCGCCTCCCCTTCCCTTGGCTTTCTCAGTCCCCGCAGCCATGAGGAGGAAATCTGGGCTAGCCTCGGAGCTAATTCTGACAGGGCATGGTAGCTGAAGGGGGAGTGGGCGGGGAAGAGGAGCAGACCCAGCACCCAGCCAATGGCACGCAAGTAGTCTTGAGTGGCAGCTGACAGGCCAATGGCTGAGGGAGCACATGGAATCTTGCCACTCCAAATTGCTTTTATATAATAGGAGATGGCCATTTGGTCCAACTGTATTCAGTCCCTCCTCCCCTACACTTGTGTGTATGTGTGTGTGTGTGATCCAACAAACTGATAAAAATCTCTTTGTTATCTAATGTGCTCCTCCTGTAAGAAAAACTAGTTCAGTACTTTTTTATTTGTAAAGAAAGCACATTGGAGATTCAGAAACAAGCTGGATCATAATAACTCTAATTCTTGTGTTCATCCTTTCTTGGAGTAGAACTGCACTTAACAGAACAATTGATACTTAGTTGAGTAATGGTGCTTGTGAAAAACTGCTGGACTGAGAGAGCTGATGAACACTCATCCCCAGAAGAGCATAGATAGTGTTAATATAAGCTTTTTTAATGCATTGCTTCTGGTTCTGTAATTTTGTTTTTCTTTAATTCTGTTATCTCAGACCTTTTCACAGAATTTGTCAATGTTAATAGAATTCCAGCTGTTCTATGGCTACAGAAGTTTGCCTTTGGATCCCTGATTTACCATTCAAACCCTATAGGTGAAAACGTCTGAATGTGATGGACTGGGATTGCAGCCATTCATCCCCATGTGTTTATCCAGACCTCTGTATAGTCCCATAAACCATTCATGCGAAGGCTCCCTCCATACAAACATGCAGGCACAGAACTTATATAAAGCTATCAGTAGGGGGGGAATTGCACATACAGCTAACACACATGTGTTCTCTGAATGGACGTACAGATAAATTGAAGAAATAAAGGGCAGGATGAGGAGGTAGGACTCTGACATTCTGAACACCACACATCCCTTCCATTAGCCATGCTATTTGGTCAACTGGACAGAGTTTATGACATTTGCCATTAGCCTGCAGTGTCAGAAATTCTGTGAGCTGCTTCCAGCCTGAACCTGTGGAAGCCCAACCTGTTTCTGTAACACATCTGCAACACACACACACACCCTGTTATAATTGAAATAGGCATTTCCATGGAAGCATGGGAATTTTTATGGAAAAAAGCTTTTAAAATATCAACCTGTGTTAATGTAAAAGAAAATTGTTATAAGATGATGTACAGGTGGTACATGACACCAAAAAAGATTGCCAATATTAGTATGGATAAGAACTTGAGTAATAAGTGTTGGAAATGTAAAAAAACAGAGGGTTCTTTTTACCATATGTGGTGGTCATGTGATAAAGCAAAAATATACTGGTCAAATGTACATTGTGAGATGCAGAAGATATTAAAAATTCCTATTAGGAAAAGTCCGGAACTTCTTCTCTTAGGTTTGACAATGGAAAAAATTCCACAAGAAAAAAGGACACTATTATGGTATATGATTACATTGGCGAAAATGGTTTTTGCGCAACAATGGAAAGTGGAGAAGGTGCCAGATATACATGACTGGTTAAGAAAACTGCTATTTTTAGCTGAAATGGACAAAATGACGAAAAAATTAAATGGACAAATGGCAGAACAATATCTAAAAGACTGGGAAGGCCTGAAATTCTACATGGAAACTGAATATAGAATGAAAGGGAAAATGTACAATCTTGATTTGTATTGATACGGAATGTGAAATGAAATGATTATTTGATTGTACCTTTATTGGAAATTATGTTGGAAAAGTCAGGTTTTTATGTATCTGAATTTTGTTTTGTTACCTGGTTTGTCGATTGTTATAAGTCTAAACTCGATTACCTTTTGACTTTTTCTTTTTTGTTACTAGCAGTGTTGGAAGCCTATTAGGGGGGGGTGGGCGGATGGGATGAGAATTTTTTGAAATTGTATTGGTAACGACGTTTAACAATGTTGAATGCATCCCAATAAAAATTTTGTTTCAAAAAATAATAATAATTGAAATAGGCAACTCATGGATTCTGTACTGTTAACATATGGGATGTGGAATAGTAGAAACCGTGTGATGGGTACTGCACGAGTTTAAAATGCAGCAAATTTCTGTGGTTCAGTTTAATATACTAAAGAAGCTAAGGACATGCTAGCTTTTGGGGAGAACCTGTTACTTTCATATCCTCTTTTGCAAGTCCACACACTCGTCTGTGCTAAACATTGCTCGGGATTCATTGTAGTGAAAGGAAATTGCGTTGCGGGGGGCTGCATCTGAGATGGCTGGATTCGTTATACAATCTATCATCTTAATACTCTAGCAATATGAATGATTCAGTTAAGTGTTCTATCTATCGTTATGGGCAGCGGGTTTTAAATTGCCATCAAAGAGGCATCTTCTTCAGGGGAAGTATAATCGAGGAGATAAGTGTTTTCTTCCTTGTTGTATTGTCAATCAAGATGTTGTGCTGAATCTGCAATTCCCCCCCTACTGATAGCTTTATCCCATAATTCAGAATCTTTGTGGTTAACTCTGCCCGTGTTCTTCTGCTGCACACAAAAAGAATCGAAAATGAGTTGGGCCAGTTTACAAAAATCATCATTATTAATGATAGTCTCCCCCCCTCTCTACAATCTTACTTTATTGGGCTTCTTGTGTAAATACTGCCTCCACATAGAAAATGATCGTGTCTGAGAGAAGGCTGGGTAGAATCCCTGTCCCTGACATGCTGGTTTTCTGTGGGCTGGATCTTATGAACTCTGAGGAGAGTCATCTCATTTTGTGGATTTTCCCCCTTTCCTTCCAACAGTAGCTTTGTAAGACCCCCCCCCCCAAGCCAGTGTTGGGTGTCAAGGGTGCCTACGGACACAGTGCTATAAAGTACGGGGGCTGCCAAAGGAATCAAGTGGAATTGCCCCATCTGCACAAAATGAGAGCGCTTGCTCTGCTCTGCTTCTTATCCAGCAGAAGGTATATGTGGGGAGATCCCACTCAATAAAAAGGTAAAGGTTTCCCTTGCTCAAAAGCTAGCCGAATCTGACTCTAGGGGGCAGTGCTCATCTCCCTTTCCAAGCTGAAGAGCCAGCGCTGTCTGAAGATTTCTTTGTGGTCATGAGGCCAGCATGACGAGATGCCAAGGCTCACAGAATGCTGATCCCACCGAAGAGGTAGCTATTTATCTAGTTGCAATTTCTTGGTTTCAAACTGCTAGGTTGGCAGGAGCTGAGGCCAGAGATGGGAGCTCGCTGCATCATGCAGCGCTAGCATCTCGAACTCCTGAACTACCGACCTTCTAGTCTGCAGCTCAGCATCTTAACCTCTGAGCCAATACCCCCTCCTTATTGCAACAAAGGATTCAGCTTCAAGTGATTTCAGCTTTATTCAACAGCAACTGTAAGTCAGGAACACACGACTGAACACGCACAACAAGGGGAGCACAGCTCCTTCTTTTAAACTCTCCCGGGCTGTCAAAGCCACACCCATAGTCAGATAAGAACCAGTAGTAACGCTGGGATAAAAGCCAATCAGGATACAGGGATAAAGGCCAATCAGGACCGTTCCCTCTTTGCAACAATATCACTCAGTGATTGGGTAATTACACAGGTTTCGCAGAAACCGACCAATAGCAAATGCGACACCTGAAGAGCCACATTCAGACTCAAGCTTAACATGTGAATAGATAGGAGCGATTCACATTCAGTACATAACACTTTCGTTAACGAAGCTCACTCCTCAGCGTCATATTGGGAAGAGGCAAATGGGGGAAAGATCTACTTCAGTGCACATCATCCAAAGCATCCAATTTTGTCTCTTTTTTTAATGCTATAAAGACCCTTTGAACAACACTCTCCCTACCGGGAGACCAAAGGAATGAGGTCCAGGAAAACCTCTCTTACTGGATTCTGCCGATTGTGTAAACTGGTCCTGTGATTTAATGGCTTTCCCCCTCCATTTCCAGTTGGTAATATTCAAGATTCTTTTTTTCTGGAGCTTATGGTTTGTCGTTCATTCCCATGAGAGCCTCTGAGTCATGATTTTGAATAGGTACATTTAGCAATGGCAGGCTCCCTGGTTATCACATATGGCTGAAAGCTGGTTGACTGGAAACTTGGCACAATTTTGACACGTGAAATCATTGAGCTACCCAATTATACTAATGAAATATTCCAATCGGTGGTGACACTCTTGTCCATGAAAACATTTCCAGTGTGGCGCCTGATGCTTGTTGTAGAGGTTTTCCATGCTGCTTTACTTGATAATGGCTGAATAATGCTGTGTCAACGGTTAACCAGAACTGTGTCAAAGAAATCACGGGCAGCCGTGGAACAGAATTATAATGGCAGTATCACTTCTCTTTCTGTGGGGAAGCTTGGAAATACTGCCTTGTGGATTAATAATAAGTCTTTTTGTTTCTTCTGTCTTTTTCTGCCTCCTCCTTGGCTTTTCTCATTTCTATAGAGTGTATTTTTTTTTATAACAGAACAGGAAATCAAAAGGAAAAAAACAACCGTTGAAATTTTCTTCCTGTAAGAGGGAAGGATGTGCTTGGAACATGGCTTTGTAGCAGCACTGGTTTGTTTTTTAAGTTGTTAAATATACAAAGGGTGAAGCTCTCCATTCATTCCTGCTGTTAAATTATTCCCTCAGTCTGATGCCCTGTTTTGCAACCTTGCAAAGCCAATTAAAATGCGGGTTGTTTAGAAGTAGACACTTCAGAGTGGCTTGGATTGTGTTTTGTAGACAATCTAGATGGTTAGGTGTTGTGGATTATCCGGGTTTTCTGGCCATGGTCTTGGCATTGTAGGACCTGACGTTTCTGTGACTGGCATCCTCAATAGCTGTGACTGGCATCCTCAGAGGTATAACACAGAAAGATGGAGTACTCTCTGTGTCAAGGTGAGAAGAAAAATGGTAGGGAGGTAAGTTATATCTACTCAGGAAAGTGGGGTTGCGTCATTATCTTGTAGGAGTTCCCCAGGCTATGAACATGCTAATGGAGGAGCTTTCCTGAGGAGGTTCTTTTGTCTATGGATTGTTTCCTGAGGAGGTCCTACAATGCCAAGATCATGGCCGGACAACCTGGAAAATCTACAGCAGCTAATGAACTCTGGCTGTGAAAGCCTTCGACAACAAATCTAGATGGTCATTTGACTGCAGATATCAGGGATCTATATGGCAACAGTTTGCTTCCTCCAAAGATCAGTCTGATTTCATTAACCTGCAACCAGTTCTTTGTGCGGCTCCTCAGAGCCTCCTTTAGCAAAGAGTAGCCAATTTGCAGAATTTAAGTAGTTGCCAAATTAATGTCATCATTACATATTTTCTTTCAACCCACCCTTCTGTGAGGAAAGCATGTGCAGGCTGAAGGGTGGATTATTTCTCACTCTCTGGTCCTCAGCCCTGCATTGTAATAGAATATGGGATGGGGTTATACAACATGGCCTTCTGCTAGGCATCAAGACACTGAATTGATTGTATTTTTGTGGCAATGCATGTATTTATGATAGATTTCCTAGGTTATACTTCTCCAAGTAATTGCCTTTTAGATTTTTCAGGAAGTTAGGTAAAATCTGTGAATTGCGTCTGCTCTAAGCCAAAGAGTAAATTGCTTTTGGGAGTCGTCTTCCAGCGGAAGTCTGTTTTGTGAATGGTCAGCCTGGAACTGTGGTATTAGGACTAGGGCTGAGTTCCAGGCCCCGAACTAGAGGGCACATTTGTTGGTGCTGTGGTTCTTCTGCTGTATACTATGAGCAAGTGCAGGTCTGTGTATTAAGTGTGGTGCATTCCCCTTTCTTTGCCAATAACAAGAGAGACCCACTTGTAGGCAAAGCTTGCACATGGACTTCATAACAACAATTGACCAGATTTCTCCTGCGAAAAACCTGATAAATACTTCTCCATCTATATTAGCCCTTTGAGACCCTTATCTGTATCCAATTCTACATATCTTGTATAGTTTTTCCAAAAATCTAATGAAGATAGTGGTGATACTACAGACTGCTGCAGGTTTCTGGTCCCCCAAAGTCCTTGATATTTATACTGCAGTGTTATGACATTTGAAGGAGACAAATTCAGGGAAGGGAACGAGAAACCCATTATCAGATTAGGTGGACACGCCGTTAACCGCTGTGCTTTCATTGTGGTGTGACTTTCATTTGTTACTTCATCGTTGCAATTTACACAAAGCTATTCGTAAACAGAGTTCCGACATGATTTCAGCTATCCAGCCAGTGTGTTTTTGTTAAACTTGGTGAATGCGTGGTCATGCGATAACCAAAGCAAGTAGTGTGCCAGTTCTCTAGCCTGGTAATAAAAGGGGTCCTGTAAATCATTTGTTGTTAAGAGTGTTTAAACTATACAGAAGAAGAAATAAAATCTTGCTATTGCCTATAACCAACCAGGAAGATATATTGGATAGAACCCTGGAATCAATCTGGGTTCAGCTCTTCTTCAGCCATCAGAAAAAGGTGACTGGGTAGTCTGGCAAATGGATGTCTGCATTCAGACATCACATTTAACCATATTTAAGACTAACTGTGGTTAGGGTTGTCAGGACCCTTCATTGTTCCGGCACGTAGATTTGGGGGTTGTTCTGGGGGTGGGTGGGGATGCCCCAAGCACCACCCCCAGGAGCGACTACCTACCCAGCCACCCCACTTCTTCCCCTCCTGCACAATTTAAAGGGCTTCAGCAGAATGGCAGGGACCATGTGGCCCGCCAACCAGCTGGAGGGCTCTTTAAATCTAGCAGGATGGAGAGGGGTGGTCATGGGCCACATGGGCCTTTAAAGGGTGATCCAAGCATGTGGCCCATGACCACCCCACTCCCTCCCTCCCTCCCTTCTGCTAGATTTAAAGAGCCCTCCAGCTGGTTGGTGGGCCACATGGTCCCTGCCAATCAGCTGAAGCCCTTTAATTTGGGGAGGAGGGAAGGGAGAGGGGTTGCTAGGCAGGTGGTTACTCTCAGAAGCAGGCCTTTCCCTGCCGGCCAGCTGGCTGGGGATGGATTGAAGCCCCCAGAAGCAGGGGGACCCCTGCCCAGACCCAGGGGCTGGCAACCCTAGCTGTGGTTGATAAACCAATCAGATCCTGGCTTGATGGACCCTAACAAACATAGGTAATGGAGTAATTACACTCAGGCAATGGTGCTAAGCTAAACCATAGTTAGTTGAATTGAATTATGGTTTTGTGTCATATAGAAACTGAGCTGACTGCATTTCAGCCTAACCTACTTTTGGAGGATGAAGGCTGATATAGTAAGTATTTAAACATGGCTTAAGCTGTTCTCTTCAAGCTCCTGAATCTGGTGGAGAGCCTTTGGAAATGTAGGGGATAATTTGTTTTTCTAAAACAATTAGTAACACTGCTGTTTAGCTAATTAACAAAACAGCAGGTGTGCAGAATGCAAGAGCAGCAGGATTACTACCTGATGGATACATGGCAGTATCCCATCTCAGAAGGAACTGATCTCTGCAGTCAGTCTGTTAGAATGTTTGCTATGACCAGGTTGTGGCACATCTGTGGAACTGGCAGCTGAACACTGCACACTTGAAAGTTACAAGCTGCTGGTTCTGTGGTAAGAGCTAAAAAGTGTGTAGGAGAGGCAGGTGGAAATATGGAGCCCTTATAGACTGACAGTCGTGACTCAGCCATCCATAAAATGATTTTTCATTAATGTTTTAAAACATGTGTCAAGGATGTCAGAATACATAAGTGGTACACATACATTATTTAGGGTTCTTCTCCCCCCCCGCCACCCTCAACCCCTCACTGTTGATGTATGAAAAGTGTTCCAGTTTTGTTCAGATTAAACAGTGGAAGAGAATACTCATCACCAAACATTTCAAGAATGGATCTCTTTAGGCAAGTAAGCAATTTAGGATTTGTGATGTCAGAGCATTTCCCCTGCATTTATATAAATCTTATCTAATTCTGATCTTAGCCTCAGAGCACAGACCAATCTGAGCTCCCCATCCCCAAGTTTGCAGGAAAATTCCAAACATAAAAAATGGGGAGCTGAAACTTTCACCCACAGAGAAGTAATGTGTGCTCCTGTGCACACATCTCAGCTTCAAAAATACTTATCAAGATGATGGTTGGCATAGTAGGGTTGCCTGGCAACCCCATGCAACGAGGCATTTAAAACAAATATAAGAGTAAAGAGTGGCTGAGAGCGAAGAGAGGAGTGGGAAGGCAATAGGAGGGGTGGAGGCAAGAAGAAGAGCTGGAGGAGGCAGGGAGGTGGTAGGGTGGTGGCAGCAGGAGGGGGAGGAGGAAGAGGAAGAGGAGGAGGCAGCAGCAGTGGGGAAAGAGGCAGTGGCAGTGATGATGGGAGGACTGGGGCAAACAAGAGGAGAGGAAGCAGGAGACAATGTGGGTGGGGGGGATGGAATTTCTCCTGACCTGTGTGTCCTTCTTCTGTATTAATTTCCACAGCACTTTTAGGATCAAAAGCTGTTTTTAAAGCAATAATGGCAGTTTTTAAAAGTGGCAACCCTAAATGCAGCGGCTGGATTGGTATATGGCATGCACTGTAGGGAGGATATACAATTAGCTCTGAAAGAACTACGTTGGTTGCCAGTGCAATTCAAGATACGGGTTCTAACTCTTAAAGCCCTAAAAGGTCTGGGACCAGGGTATTTGAAAGATCACCATTCTTATACAAACCTGCTGAAGGTCAGCATGTTCCATATGCTCCCACCTTCAGAGATGAGGTGGGTGATAACTGATGATGGGACTTCTGTGATGGCACCTCATTTGGATATTGGTCTCCATAGAGCAGTTGCCCTCCTACTGAGACTTTTAAGGTTTAGGCACCAATGAAGATCTTTTGGTTGTTTGAAAATTATTTTTAATTGCTCCTCCTCCTCCTCCTCCTCCTCCTCCTCCTCCTCCTCCTCCTCCTCCTCCTCTTCTTCTTCTTCTTCTTCTTCTTCTTCTTCTTCTTCTTCTTCTTCTTCTTCTTCTTCTTCTTCTTCTTCTTCTTCTTCTTCTTCTTCTTCTTCTTCTTCCAACCAGTTTTGTCTCAGGCTTCTTTTTTAAAAGGTCTCAAGCCTTGAGCCTTTTTAGTGGAGTATTTTCAGTATGAATAAAAAAGGGACAGCGGATCTTCTCAGAGAATGTGTGTGGGTGAGACCTAGAGATCTGATGGCAGGAATAGTAACTTTAATTAACTAACATCCCACTTTGACATACTAATGTTCTGTGATCCAAAAACCCTGGGAGAATGAAGAACTTTAAAGATTATTATCACACAGGCTGTCACATAGAACCTGAACCCGATGTATTGCCAATGGTCCCATTTGAGTCAAAAGGCACTTGTCCTTTTCTCTCTTTCCGATAGGGAATGCAGGAGGAGGAGGAGAGAGAAAGTACAGCATTCAGCAAAGCATTTTTTAAATTATCTTTAAAAAAAAGAAAGAGGTGAACAGATTGTATCTTAATTTCAGCATGTCAGAAAGGGGAACATCAGCTGCTCTTTTCTGTTTTAAAAGTTCTTTGGAAAATTGGAGGTCTGACAAAGAGAGAGAGGCCAGGCCTCTAATTAGAGCGGCTTTCTTATTGTCTGGCATCAAATCCCCCTGGGAAGCAGATGTTTGGGGAAGTCTGCAGCATTACATCTTTTTGTATGACCAAAACACCTCTAAGATCTAACCATTGTATGTAATTAAGGGATTAACTGTGGAGGGGGGGACAGTCTTTGAGAATATCAGTGCCTGCTGTTTGTGCAGCACTGGTGACAGAGCTGCCTACAGGTGACAACCAATGCTCGGCTTAGAAACCTTGCAAAGAGACCCGTCCAGTTCTGTTTCTGCTTTATTTCTCAAAATATTAGGAGAAAGGCTATTTGCTTTTAGGTAAGTTTGTGTGTGTGTGTGTGTGCACGTCACATAGGCTGGTTTAAAATGTGTTGCAACTGCCTTGTGGGGTTGCCAGGTTCGTCACGAACGCCAGTGGGGGGACGGGGCAGGGGGTGTTCTGGGAGCTGGAAGCGTTGCCATGCAACTTGCCTGTATCACTGAAAATGATGTCACGTGACATGCCCACGTCACCCAGAAGTGATGTAGGCACGTCAGTGACATCGGGGGTGATGCTCTGGTTTTTGGACAAAATTCTATGATAAAATCAGCCTCAAAACATACAGTTTTGCCCAAAAACCAGAGCATCACCCTTGATGTCACCGACGTGCCTATGTCACTTCCGGTTGACACAGGCACATCACATTTATTTCCAGTGGTGTCACTGTTGAGGGGGGGGATTTCCTCCTGCCAGGCAGGGGGCAAGAGCCCACAAAACCAGGGGATCCCCCACCCCTAACTGGAGAATGGCAACCCCAACTGCTTGTAATAAGTAAATAGGAATTCTACTGCAGAATTTATTCACTGTTGGCCACCCTTCTCTCCACCCACTGGAAACATTTTATAAGAGAAGGGGAAGCGAAATGAACAGAATTTTAAAACAACCTGTTCATTAAAAATATGATGCAGGGTGCTTTCACACAGAGGGTTATCTCCAGTTTGGCTTCCAGACTTCAACATGCACATGGCATTATGATCTGATCATGTTCCATTTGTCTTTACCTCATCCTCAGTATGCTGTTTTCCTAAGGTTACCAGTTCTGGTTTGGGAAATACCTGGAGATTTTTGGGGGTGGAGCCTGAGGAGGACAGGGTTTGGGTGACGGGATGGACTTCAATGGGGTGTAATGTCATAGAGTCCACCTTGCAAAGCAGCCATTTTCTCTGGGTGGACTGATTCCTGTTGCCTGAGAGATTTCCAGCCACCACCAAACCTGGTTTTCTCCAGTCTTTTTGGGAAGAATGCAGTCCAATTACGTTATCAGGTGTCTGGACAGGAAGGCCCCATCATCCAAGGTCCTGCCCACATTAGCACTGTTTTCTTTCCCTCTGCCCCTCACAGACGCTATTTCCCCACCATTTTCCTATAAAATTTATGAGCTATTTTCAGTCTTTCTAAAAACCAGTAATTGCCAGATCCCCGCATCATTATAATGCTACAGTGAACTATCACCATAGTCTGCTAGTTCTTTAAACTTCGTGGAAACACATGTGGAAAGATGGAAGGGGAGGGGGAGAAGGACCAGAAACATAAGCAAGAGGTCCTCTAGGCCTGGCAGTCCATTGAGGGGAGATTGCACCCACAGTGCGATTCCAAAGTGATCAGATTTATACCCTGGCAGAGGGCAACAATTAATGTCCTTATTTTATTTTGTGCATGCCTATGTGTCTGTTTCTATTCAGGAAAGATAGATTTTTTCCCCCTTGGAGAACAGTATATATTATAGGGAACGACCTATTCCAGTGGCTTACATATCACATAGTTGTGTGACTGATTCAATTTATTACATGTTCTCTGTGCCTCGGTGCTAACTTCAAAATATCTCATCTCTGAAAGGGGAAAAAAAAATGCCCTGTATACATGGTGCTTTGGATGCATGGTAGGTAAGTGGTAGAGAAGACAGGAGGAGCAGAGCAGTACATACTGCCCTTACTTTTGTACTTCCCCAGACCTGTCAGTGTTCCCTCTAAGGTGAGTTAGTGTGAGCTAGCTCACAGTTTTTTAGCCTGCAGCTCACCCATTTTTGTCTTAGCTCAGGAAGGAGGGCTCCAGAGCAAACTGATTTATGCAGTAGCCAAATCACCAGCTCACAACTTTAATGCCGGTAGCTCACCAGGTAGAATTTTTGCTCACAGGACTCCAGAGCTTAGAGGGAGCATTGCCTGTGAGGTAGCCTGCTTTTCAAAGGTTCCTGACTGGAAAGAGAATGTGTATATTCATAGGCGCTATGCAGATGTTTGCGTGAATATGTGGAGGTCACCAAGTGTATCGTTTTGTTCCTCCATGGCTCCCACACAGATTCCAAGTAACGTGTGAACAGCAACAATCATTTCTGCGGAACCACTGGGACTTTGAGCCTTTTCTGCTATGTCATATATTGCATTTAATTAAGATATACTATCCCAGTCCATATTCCACAGGGTACAAATAAATTAAAAGCAAAATAAATCTCCTAAGTGCTTGTCCTTCTGAAGAAGTTTTCAACAAATGTTTGTTAAATGTTAGCAAACAATTTGTAAGATTTCCAAATTAGGTTGCCTCGATTTTAGGGAAAGCTGAATATGGTGATCTGGGGCGGAGGTCAAACCTTCTGATGTCAGAATAGTCAGGCACTCCATCTTAAATCCTGTACTGCTGGGTACCTTGTGTAAAGAATAATCTTAGCAATTAATATAAGGGGAGGACGCCTCTACATCCCCGTGCCAATTTTCTTAGCATGGCCTATAAAAATGCAACAAGGAAGGTAGAAACTTTCATTTTTTTATTTTTGCAAAGTCTGTCTTAGCATGGCCTATAAAAATGCAGCAAGGAAGGTAGAAACTTTCATTTTTTTATTTATATCTGCAAAGTCTGTCCCTGAGTGAGGCTCCAAGAAGCAGGAAACCTCAGAGACAGACCTTTCCATTAAAGAAACAGGCCCAAAGCACTGGCTCTCTGACAAGCCTTGGCAAAGGGCTATAAGGCTTTGGAAGGCTTCAGCTGTCAATACAACTTGAAATGGGAAGGATGTTACGGCAAGTGGTGGCGATGTGTAATTAATAGAAGGAAGGACAGGACAAGAAAACGGGGAGAAAATATTGGTCTTGGATCAGGTCTAAGAAACCTACACCGATGGCATTAATCTTTTTTCATCTGAGAATAACTTTCAGCCATAAAGTGAATATAGCCTTTGTTTCGGATGGAACAAATGGTTTGGCGTATGGGGCAGTGGGATTAGTCTACTATGCAGATGGGCTGCTTGGTTTCCATGGTTCTAAGGAGAAAACTATTTTAAAAGTCCCTAGGAAAACAGTTTTAAAGCACAGGACATGCGAGCATGTTGTGTTGTTCCTTACGGTGTATAAAGTCTTCCCCATTGAGGTAATATCCACAGAAATTTAGGAGCCAGGGTTTCCTGTCAGTTACAAAAAAGTGAGGCATGGTTATATCTACCTATCACTATATCCCATAGTAAACTGGCTGGGTCCCATCTCTCCTTATATATAATTGCATTTTCCCTTTCCCGCTGGCCTATGGGGAGCAGAGAAAAATGTGTGCCATCAGCTATTGGCCCGCCAGCTGCTGCTCAAGGCTGCTGGCGTGCCATTGGCTGGGAGGCAGGAGGTGAACGCTGCGAGCAAATGCCGCTGCCAGGAGCCAGGGAAGGGAGGTTGCAGTGCCAGCCGACGGTGCTGGGCAGGGAGAAAGGCCAGCCCCAGCCCCAAGGGGACATCGCAGTCCCGGAGAGACAGTCTCAGAGAGGGGGATGGCAGAGGCCAGGGTGGCGGATGAGCTCCTTCCCCAACGGCCGCCTGTATGCCTGCCTCCTCCACCTTCTTCACGGGGGGGGGGCCCTGTCTAGCACCCGTTGTCTCGGGTCCACAACGGGCTTCCCTTCCTAGTATGGGTAATAAAAGCCACAAAACTGCAAGGTAGAGAGTCTTTATGTATTCTTGGGGAACTCTTTGGGGATACAAAAATAGAAGAAAAGGTAGGGAGAATCTTGTCCTGATGAGGTGAAAAGGATCCTGAGGTTGGCTTGCCAACCTCCAGGTGGTAGCTGGAGATCTCCTGGGATTAAAACTGATCTCGAGGTGACATAGATCAGTTCCCCTGGATAAAATGGCTGCTTTGGAAGATGGACTCTATGACATTATACCCCATTGAAATACCTCCCCATCCCAAACCCTGCCGCCCTCAGGCTCCACCCCTCAAAATCTCCAGGTATTTCCCAAGCCAGAGCAGGCAACCCTGTCCTGAGGGCACAGGAGGCAGCGTCAGGGGAAGACCTTGGCTTGTTTGATGGACCATGGGCCTATTCCCACAGAACATTTAGAGCAGCAGAATGTCAGTTAATGGGGAAAAGGCGGAAGGCAGAGAAATCAGCCTGCTCAAGCCCCCGAGAGCTTAGAAAATTTTGGAGGGCTTTTTGGCTGGAAGGGGGTGGGATTAACTGTTTGTAAATTATGTTCCAGATGCTCACACTCAATGTTCAGGGTGTGTGTGTGTGGGGGAAACCTGTTGTTTCAGTCTAAAGCTTTACCGATATTTTAGTTTATTTGGAACCAAGCTGTGTGATCACAGGTGCAGAATCACATGCATGAATGCTCTCATGTATTAAACCAAAAATTGGCACATGGGAAACTAGCATGTTGAATAGAATGAATTTCTGTCCTTGCCTTGGCCATTGACATGCAATCTGTATACTGGGTATTTTCGCATGTTGGTGCCCTGACCTGAATGCCCCAGGTTAACCCCATCTCATCAGATCTCAGAAGTGATGCAAGGTCAGCCCTGGTTAGTACTTGGATGGGAGATGACCAAGGAAGTCTAGGGCCACAGAAGGAAGCAATGGCAAATCACCTCTGAATGTCTCTTGCCTTCTAAACCCAAGAGGGTCACCATAAGTCAACTGTAACTTGACAGAAAGAAAAAAACTATCCCCTGATTTGCAGTCCATTTTCTGAGGCCGAGGCTGTGGTCACATGGCAGGATTAGCGTGGTCTAGCCCCAGCTCTAATTTCTCTGTTATGTTTTGTAACCGAGAAATTTGATCAGACATCCCATCCTAACTCGCTTCACCCTGCACTCACCCTATAGAGGACCGATCAGACGGCAGCTGTGGAGTGGGAGCTTTTCTTTATTATTTGTCCTTTGAGCATGCGCATATGTGCATATGGGAAGTATTGCTTCAAACTCCTGGCAGCTGGTGGCCAATGGGATTGCAGGAGGCGGCTGCTGGGATTTGTAGTGCAGCTGTGAGGGCAGTGTTCTTTAAACTGTGCTTTTAAAAAAATCAAATGTTTCAAAAGTTTCAAAGTTGGGTGGAGATAATAAAGAAGCCTCATCCTGTGTCCTGTGTGCTGAAATTTTTATTTAAAAGCTTGAACCAAAGCTGGAGTCATGGGATCATCTGGAGTCATGGCATCATTCTCAGACTGCCTCCCTCCTCCCTCCCTCTCTGAAAACCCCCCCCAAACCCTCAACTTTTCAATTATCCCCTTTCCCAACTACGTGTGCCACAAAGCTGTTGGCAGAAAACAGCTGAAATACATAGGTGTCTTTCTTTGGAAGGTTTTAAAAGGTTTTTAAAAGAGAAACACATGGGGTGAAGATCTTCTTAAGTGCACACCACTAAATGAATTTTTAAAATGGCGCCTACACAAGTGTGCTCTTTAGCTTCCCAAATGGCTTCATTTCACAAGAGAAAGTTCAGGCATCAGGCATTGCGTGGTGAGACTAGTTCAATCTGTAAAGGTCTGCTTTTTTCCGGTGTTGGGAAAGTCAGCTACGAGTGCAGGTTGCCAAGAACTGCAGAATAGGAGACAAATGTCACTGTCTGAATGATAATTTTTTGCCCGTAAGGGAGAAACAGTGAAATCGAATCAAGTAGCCTGTCTGATCACAACTGGAGGCTTACTATCCTTTCTATATTGCCTCTTCTGGTCCCTTTTCAAAGTTAGAGCACTAGAACAGGAAATGCGTGAAATAGGGGAAGTAGTACTTTTTGTCCAAGGGTGAGTGTTGGAGGTCTTCTGCAACTCCCATGAAAGAGCTCTGTTCCCTGTACTGAAGACTGGTTTCTGCTACTAAAGCGATGAGGAATTTGGGGGAAAGTGTAGGAAATCCATGCACAAGCACTGCATTCTGATCCAGTTCATTTGCCTGCTTATTTTTGTAGGGTTGGCAGATTCAAAGAACAAGGCTGGATATATTTTTTGGTATCGTTTCACTCAGCCACTGTGACTGTATTATGACTGCATTAGACAAGGACTGTATCAGTCAGAGGCTAGAACAGTTCTGCGAAGCAAAATGTTGTCATTTGTTCTTCATCTGGGAACAGTTCCTTGGCCGCAAGGCTGCATTTGTCCTGCCTGTCAGGAGACAAGCTTCAGAGACTCCTGTCCTGAAAAGCAGCTGGATGCAAAGTAGTTAACTGGTGCTGTGTTTTACACGGGAATTGGCTCAAGGCTCATATATGCAGTGTTCCATACAATAAATTATAGACTATCTTTCACACATGGTGCCTAGTTTTAAGAGGAAACATACACACAGCAAAGAAATAGATTAGAAACAGCTGGTCATTTGCATGGAAACCCAGTGATGTGAAATGTTTTGTGCTTGCATATTTGAAAGTTAGAAACTTGAGAAAAAAGTCTTTGCCAGGCTGTTCCATGTTCCCTCTTTGTGATTTCATTGCTGACAGGCCTTGTGATGCCTTCTCACCACTGGTTTCCCTTTTAAGCTTCATTAATTTGAATTTACTAGCCAGAGCAGCATGTCGTCTCTGGAAATCTCCCACAGTGTGATGATAGTGAAGAGGGAGTCCCCTCCGTTCTATTCAGCTCCCCCTCCTTCTTTCCTTCTCTCTCTGTCTCCCGTTCCCTTTTCTTTTCTTTTCTTGCTGGAGACACGATCATTAAAATAACTCTCCCACAGAATTAGCAGCCATCAGATGTAAAAGTCTTCTGTTTTCAGGATGATTTGTTCTGTGCTACGTGTGTATAGAGCTTGTTAAAATGGTGATGTCACTGACTCCGCCTCTCTTGTACCACTAAGAACAACCTGACAGTAATTGAAAAATCTCACAGCTCCACACCACAACCCACCCCCCTAATTTGTGTGTCAGGCTGTTCCGAAAGGCATAGGAGCAGCACCTGTAAAAGAAAAAAATGGGAATCCTAAAACTTTTGGGCATGCTAAATGTTCACTTTCTTTTTATAATTTTAACAGTTTTTAATTTGTTAATATTCATTTATTTATTTACATTTTTTTTAAAGTCCACCTTCCTCACATGGACTTGAGAGGCAGATTACACATAGTCAGTCAGTACAATCAACAAAATGAAACTGGTCATAACTGGTCACCCCGCCCCCTGCATTAGCCAGGGCTCTTTTTGTAGCAGGAACTCCTTTGCATATTAGGCGACACACCCCTAATGTAGCCAATCCTCCAAGAGCTTACAGAGCTCTTCTAACAGGGGCTACTGTAAGCTCTTGAAGAACTGGCTACATTAGTGGTGTGTTACCTAATATTGAAAGGAGTTCCTGCTACAAAAAAGAGCCCAATTAAAGATATTATTTTTTAGGTAAAACACAAAATGCTTAAAATGTTTAACACTCACTGCGTTACCTGTAGAATTTATATGATAATAATGAATGAATGTGTCTTATGTATGGATAAATTGGTGGAAACAATGCTGGGAGCCAACAGAGGGGGGAGGGGAGTTTGAAGAAAAGGATATGATTTATATTATTTTAGCTAAATTGTGAAGTATTGTATATCCAAATAAAATTTGTTTTAAAAAAAACGTTTAACACTCTTGCAGTATTTCCCATATTTAACAGTCTCTGATAACTGACACCTCTTGCTCTGAATTATTGCATCAAAATCTGGAGACAATATCTGTGCTGTAGCAATCTTGAGTATGCTGTTCAGGTGTGTATCTGTAAGCAGTGAATGTACTTTTGATTTCTTGACATTCATTATAGAAAAGAGCTGTTCACAGACATACATTGTCCCAGACATAGACAGAATTTTAGAAGCAAAAGACTGAAGTTGGGGGTAATTAGGACCCAGAAACTGGTAAAAATTTGCTAATGCCAAGTTCAGAAAGCTTATCTCTCACTACAGCATCACACTGCAGATCAGTATTTTCCATCTTGAAGCCAGGACCCCCCACAGCCTAAGCATATCTTCTAGGTATGGGAATTGGGGACAGGATCACCTTTGAAATCCCTGCCAGGTCCATGCCTAAGACCTCTTGCCAACCCTCCAGGATGTTCTCCTCCTGGAATGTGCTTGGTGCCTTTCTTCTACTTGCTGGAGGACCCGCCCCCCTTGCCTCTGCCATATCCTCCCCACCTTGGATGCCCCAGTCCTGTCCCCACTCCTGCCCCCCCCACTCTCTGCTTGGCTAGATGCAGCACTCATGGTCCTCTGCTTGCTTACCCCCCACCCCAGCACCAAACAATTGGATGCCCCTCATCCAAGTAAACCCCACGTGCTGCCTGGCCTCCTCCTACCACATCTGATGCTTCTACTGTTTCTAGATCTTGAGAAGCCTGATCTGGGTCAGAATTGCCCTCAATGACAATCACAATGTCCTCCTCCTCTGCTGAATAAAAATCTTTCTCCTCCACGCCCCCCCGCTTCTAATGCCTCCAGTGCTTCCCCATTCTCTGTGCTGCTTCCGTATGTCCCACTAAGCCCGCCCACCCTCTGGTCAGCTTGCTCTGTGATTGGATTTTTGGTTGGCTCAGACCTGGGCATTATTCTACACACACACACACACCCGCAGGCTTAATTCTCTCACAGGAGCTCCTTCAGTGTTTGGAAACATTGCAGGCTCTATTCCTGTTTGGGAACCGTCTAGCACTGCTCTACTGGGCTTTTCTTTCAAAACCAAAAGAGAACACATCCCCCTGTGCCTTGTCTACATCCATCCATGCCACCATTGGTCTTAAAGCCTCTCCCTCTCTGCTCTGCAGATTAAATGCCAGGTCCCCCTGCAGAAAAAAGCCTCTGTGCTGCGCTTGGATCTTTCCCCCTCCACCACGACCCGTGCTGTGATGCTTGGGTTTGCTGCCCCCTCCCACCTCCCCACTCCTTCTGCACACCTTTCCCACTTTGTCAGCCTGCCTCCCCCCTCTCACTTAGCACTTTGCACACACACACACCCCACCCCAGCTGCGTCTGGTCCCAGTCCCACTCTTGTCTTCGGGCTCACTTTTGCCGGGCTGCTTCCCACTCATTTCCCACTGCCTCACCTTCACTTGCCGCTTTTTGCTCCCCCCTACTCTTTCCTGGCCAACCAGCCTGTTCCTCAGCTCCCACCCATCTCCCGTCACTGCCTGAGCCCCCTGCTCCACTCTTGTAGCATCCCCCCCGGTTGTGTAGTGGGTTTGACGCATTAAAGAGCCAGGAAACAGCGTGGTAACACATGGTTTACTGGTACGCAACAGAACAACAAATACTGGCCGCAGGCAGTGTTCCCTCTAAGCTGAGTTAGTGTGAGCTAGCTCACAGTTTTTTAGCCTCCAGCTCACAGATTTTTTGTCTTAGCTCAGGAAGGAGGGCTCCAGAGCAAACTAATTTATGCGGTAGCGAAATCATTTGCTCACAGCTTTAGTGCTAGTAGCTCACAAAGTAGAATTTTTGCTCACAGGAATCCACAGCTTAGAGGGAGCATTGGCCGCAGGCCAACTATATACAGTCCCTGTGGACCACCCTTAGTTCCCATTGGTGGGTTTGAATTTCCCGCCAGGGTTCCTATTGGTGCCCTGTTTGGGGTTTCAGGATCCCAGTCCTTATTGTCTCTTAAGTTCCAAGCTCAGGTAAATGTCGCTGTCACCTGGTGGCGGTCAGCAGACATAACACCCCCCCTTGTGGATTTCTCAGCTTTCAAATACTGCACGCTTTGCTCTGAAAACACGCTTTGGGCTTGCTTTTCATTTGATCCCCCTTCCACGGTAGCAAGGTGGGGGGAGGAGGAGGCGACTGGGAGGTGGACCCAGCTGCACCAGGGAGAAGTCGTGGCATGACCAGCCTCATAAAACCCCCGGAAACACATGCACACAGCAGCAAGAGATAAAGAAGGAACCCCACCTCAACCTTTCAGGCTCCTGCTGCTCGTCCCTCTTGCATCTCCGAGCAACGAGGGGGCAGGATTTGCGTGAGATCAGACAGGAGTGGTGGGCCAGATTAAAGCCCTGGGCGGGCCGGGGCTGGCCCCTGGGCTGTACGTTTGACACCCCCCCTGCCTTAGTCCATAGGATTTCCTAGCATTGAAACTGTATTTCCTCACCACAATTTTGTATCTATTTAATCATTCAGGGTTTAACTTGTTCTTCTTCGGAATCATATTGAAACAGTAGTCGGGGCTTTTCTGACCTCTTCAGTCAGGCCGTTCCACAAGGTGGGAGCCACAGTGGGAAAAGAACATGTATGGTCAGTTGTTGGTTTTGCCCATTTGCAGGTTGGCACCTGCAGAAGGCCCTGCCGACACAGGTGGTGTTTGGCATAGGGGAGCATAGAGGGATTGGCGGTCCTATAAATAAGAGGGGCCAAGACTATGAAGGGCTTTAAATATGATATCCGACACATTAAACTGAGCTCAGTAACAAATGGACAACTAATGGAGGGTTTGCAGAATGGGAGTGATATGCTTGCTTCATCGAGCTCCTGCTAATCGTCGAGCCGTGGCATTCTGGACCAGTTGGAGTTTCCAAATTGCCTTTGCAGAGAAAGCAATGTCTTTTTTTGCTGTAGAATCTGCTGTCTAACAGTGAGTGACATTTTATAATCAGGATTTTTTCCCCCCTTTAAAATGAGCTTTGTAAGTGTTAGGGTTGCCAACAGCCTGGAGAAAAAAGTATCCTTAGGCAAAACAGAGTGTTATTTACCAGGTGATATTTTTTCCTTCCAGGTCAGGAAAAGAGTCATATGCCCATTTCTACACACTATATCTCTGCTAAAGGAACAAGATATTTTTGTCCATGTTTGTTAGCAGGTCTTGTGAGTGTACGTGTGTCTGTTTTTTTTAGGCCTGGGGTATGTATGTTTTTGAGCAGAAAGTGCCACGGAGATATGAATTCTCTTGGAGAAAGTGCATTCAGGGACCTATTTAACTGCTTTAAACCTTACAGAAAGGAACCTTAGGCTTACTCAAGAATGCTTGCTAAGGGAACTTCTACAGGGGTTGTCCTGAGGGGAGAAGAATAGTTCTTCCAGATTTAATTTGGGACTCGGTGTAGGTCAGCACTTTAAAACGAGAAAGGCGGAAGGTTCACCTGTCTAAAATTCCCCTTTTACATAGCACCTAATTGCAACAAAAACTCCAGTTTATTATTAAATTTCATAGATCTAGAATAGAAACACCCCATCAAAATTGTCGTAACCAAACCCCACAGTAATAATGACACTGTTATTTTCACACGTTTTGCCAAAAGCACTATTGGTTTTCTGGCTGGATTATATATGAAAGTTGGGACAAATATGTTTGGGAAGAGCACACTTCCTCTTCCTGCTGATTTTCAGATTTTCAATCAAGACCCTTTATATTAGGAACACATCTTCAAAAAGAAAAGTCATAGAGAGAAATAGTATTCCGCAGGGCAGGTCTCAGGAGTGAAAACATATTCATTTCAGGCACTTCTAATCAGCTGCCCTTATCTCCTGCCCTGCATCTCTTGGCTTGTCAGCAAGGAAAAAAGGTATTTCTTTTCCTGTCCTAACCTTTGTTGACTTTCCTGTGTAGGTAGATTTTAAACTGTATAACTCTTGTCTTGTGAGGGAGCATGTACTGCATTCATTCCTCAATGCTCCATAGCAACCAAAATTTGTCCTTCAACAGCTGAGCAGCCTGAGGACTTCCCAAGGAATGACTCATTTGCCCTGGCAGAGAACAGACATGTTCCTCATTCTGGAATGTCAGGAAATCTGTACTTCACTGGCCTTCCTAGGGATGATGAAAACATGATTTATTAGTACAATCCCTTTACAAGAGGGAATGAAAAGGAAGCTGCAGGGCCAAATAAGTGGTCCCTCATAATTCTTTTGTGTGTGTGAGTATGCAAAGCACATATACTTGGGCGGCGAGAGATTTTTTAAAAGCTGTTGTTGGAACTCCTGTTTGTACAGTTTATACCATCAGCCAGTTGTGATGGTGCAATGTTATTTGAATAGGTGCATGGGCACAGTTGGAAGCTGGGTGGTATTAAGAGATATATGATGGAGGGGCAGTCATTTGGGAGTCATAATCAAGATTAGGTTTCCCGAGGGGGAGGAAGTCAAATACCAGCTGTTTTCTCTGTAAAAATTGCAATAACAGACAAGCCAGTCTCTCCCATATAGACCTCTTGTCTAAATCATCTTCCTTATTGCAGTGAGGAGCTCAGGTTGCTCTGAGCAGGGGGATGTGGGGCAATGTTCCCTCTAAGCTGTGGAGTCTTGTGAGCAAAAATTCTACTTTGTGAGCAACTGGCATTAAAGTTGTGAGCAAGCAATTTGGTTCCTGCATAAATTGGGTTTCCTCTGGAGCTCTCCATCCTGAGCTAAGGCAGAAATGTGTGAGCTGGAGGCTAAAAAACTGTGAGCTAGCTCACACTAACTCAGAGGGAACAATGATGTGGGGGACAGATTATCATTTTTATAAAAAATATGTGCATGTTTGCGTGTGTTTATATGTGTGTATGCGCACGCACTTGCAAGTCATGGAGACCTCTGGTGAGTCATGGAGACCTCTAATGGGGGGATGGAGACTATTCAGAGAGGTGGCTGAATAAAGCCACCCCCAACTCTGGTATTTCAAGGAGGTCTCCCGTCCAAGTACTTGCCAGAGTCAACCCTGGTTAGCTTCAGAGATTTGACAAGATTGGATTTGCCCGGGCAGATTATCAACAAATTTGTGAATGAAAAATTGGTAGTAGGTTTGAAATCTTCCCCCCCTGGTTAGTCAGTTTTAGGATATCAGACATGCAGATCCTACTAATACTTCAGTCCTGAGTATGCTTACTTGGAAGTAAATTCAAATGAAATCAAAGGGATTTAGCCCAGGCCCGTAGCTACAGTGGGGCATCTTGGGGGAGGGGGCTAGGCCCCCTCACTTACAAGCCAGGCCCCACGACTTCCCATCCAGCACAGGGGCCCTGAATGGTGGCAGGTGTGGGGAAGGAGCCAGGTATTCCTTTAATTCAATTACCCAGTGCCCCCTAAGAAATTTAAATGCCCCCCAACTTTAAAAATCCTGGCTACAGGCCTGATTTAGTCTCACAGAGGACTGGGGTGGTGTAGTGGTTACAGGAGGCTTGGAGCAACCAAGGTCCATATCCCTGCAGTGCTTACTATGGGTCGCCTTGGGCCTGTCCTTCTCTCTCAGCATAAAGTACTTCATAGAGTTGTTGTGAGGATACAGTGGAGAAGGGGGAGACCCCCAAGTTTCTTGGAAGAAGGAGTGGGGTAAAAGTGTAGTAAGAAAATAATCATGAGTACATTATTTGTCTTACCACCCTGTTGTTTAGCTGCCAGGACTCAGAGAGTTAGCAAACCCCCCTGAGCTCAACATATGCAAAAAAGCCCCTCCATTTTGTCTCCCATGTACAGTGATATGTCAGTGTGATTTCTGCAGCATCAGAGGATATATAATATTGTCCTGTGGTCTGTTATTTTGGAGGGGGTGGGGATCTCTTTCTGATTTATACCCCTAATTTAAATGCTGCTTGTTTCCTATTTGATGATAAAATATATTAGCTTTGAGGCATTTTTTAATGCTGCCTGTAGCCAAACTGAAATTTAAGTTGGTTAAAGATCTAGCAGTCTTGATAACCGAAGCCATTTAAATATCACTTGTAAAGATGATGATGAGTCATATCATTAAATGACTGTTTCATCACAAAAAGTGACATTTTCTTTAACATTGCTAGTTAAATAAAAATAGCATGTAGTTGCTTGAGCTGTATGTTTGTTGGTTGCACCTCACTGTACTGCTAATGCGGTCATGACCTATAGTTGATGCGTTAAAATTACAAGAAATCTAAAGAACTGCGGAAATTTTTGACAATCAAGGAGCTCAGGATCTTCTTACCATCTCAGGAGAGGGAGGGAGATGTTTCAGTCCATAGGATTTATTCACAGCAGTGATGGGCCCATTTTAGGATTGCCAGGCAACCAGTGGGGGAGGGGGACTTACTGGGAGCAGCAGGGGGGCCCATTTGACATACAGTTTTGTGTCCATGTCACTGCCCACGTGACCCAGAAGTGACATCATCATGTCTGGGATGTCAGGGCAACGCTCTGTATTTGGGCAAGAACTCTATGGTAAATTTTGCTTCTACCATAGAGTTTTACCCCAAATAACAGAGCATCACCCCTGATGTTCTGGATGTGCTGACATCACTTCCAGGTCATCTGGACAGTGATGTAGACACATCGCTGCACATAGGATGGGTCTCCCTCTTTTTGGGGGGTAAGTTCCTCCCCACTGGCTAGCTGATGGGTGACAGGGAGGTGGGGCCTGTCAGCAGGGGACCCCCACCTCCACTGGAGGACCTGGCAACCCCTAGCTGATCTCCCCTTGCTTGGTGCACTTGGACACTGCAAGCATATAGATTTTGCATGTAGATAAATTTACACAAACTACAGTGGAATTAACACCAATATATCACTCTTGTTGATGGCATTTTTTATACAGCTTGCAGTGCTGTCAGAAGCAGAGTTACTCCTTTCTAAGGCCTTTGATTTCAACAGATTTAGACTGGAGTAGCTCTGCACAAGATTGCACTTTTAGGTTGCAGTCCCCTATCCCTTAATGACAGAGTTGTCAGCCTTAGGTTGGGAAAAACCGGAGATTTGGGGCAAGGAGCCTGAGGTATCTGGGGAGGGACTTCAGTGGGGTATAATGCCACTGAGTACACCTCCCATTTCAGTGGGGTATAATGCTACTGAGTACACCTTCCAAAGGGGCCATTTTCTTCAGGTGTACTGATATCTGTCACCTGAAGTTCAGTTGTAATCTCAGGAGATCTCTGGCCATCATCTGGAGATTGGTAACCCTACTTAATGGAAATTAAATAACAGGTGAATTCAGTGACAATTACTGCAGGCTGGAAAGTCAGTAGTTCAGCAGTTTGAGACCCGAGTGCCGCATGACGGAATGAGCTCCCGTCTCTAGTTCCAGCTCCTGCCAACCTAGCAGTTTGAAAGCAAGAAACTGCAAGTAGATAAATAGGTACCACTTCAGTGGGAAGGTAACAGCGTTCCGTGCGCCTTGGTGTTTAGTCATGCCGGCCACATGACCATGGAAACGTCTTCAGACAGCTTGGAAACGGAGATGAGCACTGCGACCCTAGAGTCGGCTTCGACTGGCTTTCAAGCAAGGGAAATCTTTACCTTTACCTAATTACTATTCACAATCCTTTGTGGAGCTCTTGAGGGCTACTCTTTAAAAGAAATTTAGTGATTTAACAAACAATCTTTTACATCTTACCTATTTTGGCCTAGAATCACAGAAAAATAATTTGCTATTGACTTGAATGTGTCAGAAGCAGTGTTGACAAGCAAGATCTCTTCTGATCAGACATTGCTATTTTCTTTTTCCTTTCACAGGGTCTTTCCGAAATGATGGCTTAAAAGCTTCTGATGTCCTTCCCATACTAAAGGAGAAAGTGGCCTTTGTGTCAGGTGGGTTCATTGCTAATTTCTTTTCCTTTTCGCAGCTTGCAAGTGCGTTGTGCCAGTGAGAATTAAGTAAGTGTAGCAACAAACCTGTATAAAAATGTGGTTGTTTTTATAGCTTTACGGGCCTACAAAACTTTAAGGAATAGAGTCTACAGTGTTTATATGGGTTAAGTAGTATTGCAACCCATGTACTGGGTGACAGATTTAAGTGGAGTAAGTTGTGAAGTAGATTTGATGCTGTTGACTGTAAATAAAGGTGATGGCATATGGTTTGACACAGAACTGAAATTTTTTCAGGACCTGCAAACTTCAAGTTCTTTTCAAATGCCAAATTAAAACCAAACGTTTGAATCTGGACTGTATTTGCATATGAAAATATCAAAACTCTGAAACTGCATGACATTATATTTGTAGGTTATATTTTTATCAACTTTTTATATGGAAAAACAGGTAGGATTCAG
This sequence comes from Gekko gecko, assembly GCA_029375565.1. Classification (NCBI taxonomy): domain Eukaryota; kingdom Metazoa; phylum Chordata; class Lepidosauria; order Squamata; family Gekkonidae; genus Gekko; species Gekko gecko. The sequence goes on along the minus strand of JAPDNY010000003.1, from coordinate 68,773,180 downwards.
TGATCACTTATGGAATTCTGTGCACACTACAGAACATCCTCCCTCACTAAGGTCCACCAGAATGCCCCCCCCAAACTGCCCCTGGGGTCAGGCTTCCCAAGAACTTACCGTAATTCGGCAGGGATGCATACTTCTTGGCAGGACCATTCCCGGGGGGGGGGGCGGGAGACGTGGCGCACGATGCCGTTGCCAGGAAGTGACGCCAGGCGATGCTCTGGCGATGGGGCTGGAAACTCGATGGTTTTTATTCTTAAAATTGTTTAAAATTGAGCTTATCCTACTCTACATCTGGTCACTCAACCCAACTTTGCCAACATAGGCCCCAGTCATATGGGCCAGAAAACACGGGAGGGAGGCGTGGCAGTTCGCCCCGGAGCAAAATAAGGCGTGGCAGCCCGATCACATGGGCCACCGGGTTGCCACACTCCGGCGCTGAGCGCCGATCACACAGCGCTGCTACAGCACGGCAAAAAAGCAGCGCAGCAGAGCACGCAAGCCACGCTGTAGCAAAGGACGCATGTGCCATTGGGGGGGGTGGGCTGCTGGCGGTGTCTTGTGTGTGCACATGCGTCTATCAGCGTTGGTGCTCATCCCATGGAAACTTACAACATCCAGAAACCTCGGGACATGGGTGGGCGTCGGAAGCCGCAGGATACTGGCGCTCCTGCAATCAGTTGCCGGCCTTTGCCCTGGGTTTTCCGGAAACTAGTACTTCGACCCTAGTAGTTTTTTACTCTGCATTTTCCATGGGAAGCCTTGGGTTGGCCACGGGAGTGCTACGCCTCCCAGATGTGCTGGTATGATCGGGCACGGAAAATCCGCAGGGCTACCATGCCTTCAGCGGGGCAAATGCTCCGTGTAAATGGGGCCATAGTGAAGTTACAATAAGAAAGCACAAGGGAACACAATGCAATGTAACTATGGGAGAAATACTTCAGGATGACTCAGCCTTTCCCACCTAGAAAGTGGCGAACTTTGATCTTACTTGAAACATTCCTCAAAGTGGTTCACCTTAGTAAAATCCACTCCTTCCACCACCACCACCACCCCATTGTGTTGATTTCACTATATTAGGAATGGTTGCGTGAACAGAATTTCATTTTCCTGCTGAAAATCTCACAATTGCAGCTTTCAGTCATTCAATAATCCTGAAGACGGACTGCAGCATTTATATGGCCTACAGCTGGTGACTTGCAAGTTCGGTGTGACTATGAAAGCATTTTTATCTAGCTGCTGGGCTCTACCGAACTTTTCAAAATATAAGAAACCGAGATTTCAAAGGACGGCTTGAAACTTTGTACTTTAAATATTTGCATGCAATACTGTACCTGACCACAAGTGTGCCCTTAACCATAAAGCCCTTAGTGCTAAATAGTGCAGACTTTATGATGGGGGTGTGATTAAACGACAAGTTCAGAAGGGAGGTTTTATTTTGTCCTGGTGTACCATGAATCTCTTACTCTTTAATATATTATTTCTTTATTTATCGATTTATACCCCGCCGGAGTCAGCCGGGCCTGAAGGACTGCTTGCCACCCTCAGTCAATAAATCCCTCTTCAGTTCCTTAAAAGAGGCGGTGGACGAGAGCACTCGGGACAGCTCTTGTCTGATTGCCTCCGCGCTTTGTCTCTGCGTGAAAAGGCAATCGTTTCTAACACTGCCAGCTCAATAGCAGCCTTGCCATCTACACTGCCTCTCAGCTATCTGCAGACACAAAAGACAGAGGCAAGGATCACCAGTGGCTTTTGAAAACAGAGCGGGTGAATTCTCGCTGTCTGACAGCCGAAGCAGAGCTGTCCTTTAATGTGCAGTTCAAGTGCCATTCTGTATGCCCTGCTCCTCTGCGGGAGGGTCCTGACCTTACAACTAGTTGGGAAGCAACTCCTTCCAGGGAGAAAAGTAATTCGCCTCTCCCGTTGCTCAGAACATGCAATATTTGTCATTACATCCCAACTCTGGTTCCTCCCCCTCCTTACTTTCCGAAGGTTTCAGCAGCTTTGCCCCATCCTGTCTTTGTGCCCCTTTGCCTAATTGTACCCTTGCCTATCGGCATTATTTCTCTCATCTGTCCCCAAAGTCTCCAGCTCCCTTACAATTTCTTCCTTCCTAAATCATGACAGGAACTCCTTCCTAAACTGCCTAAGTGAAGCCAGCTCTTCTCTATACCTTCCTTAAAACTGCAACTCAGAGCCCATTGTTGCCATAAAGTCTTATCCGCTTAGTCCTCATTCCCAACTGCAACTAAACTTAAGTTCATATAATCTGCCGGAGAACATCTTCTGCTACCCTTGCCCCAGTCTCCACTCTCCTTTTTGCCATTCGCATTGTCAGAATCATAATCCCAAGCTCCTCAGGGCTTATGTTGCCCTTTTAGAAACTGATGTATATTTATGGCATTGTATACATATTAAGATGGCACATAATTCTTGTGAGCAGTGCTCCCTCTAAGCTGAGTTAGTGTGAGCTAGCTCACAGGTTTTTTAGCCTCCAGCTCACACATTTTTGTCTTAGCTCAGCAAGGATGGCTCCAGAGCAAAGTAATTTATGCAGTAGCCAAATCGCTCACTCACAACTTTAATGCCAGTAGCTCACAAAGTAGAATTTTTGCTCACAAGACTCCACAGCTTAGAGGGAGCATTGCTTGTGAGCTGGGATGCTTGCTGGATATTTCTGATGTGAGCATTAGCCCAATGTTTCTGTTGTCAACAGTGGAATTTAAAAAGGTCATAAAGGAGAAAGCTGGGTCTGCTTGTAAAGGGAGAGGAACCCCAGATGAAAGAAAGAATGTGGATCTGTAAAAAAAGAATTCCATATGAAAAGTATTCCTCCAATATTTATAATTAAATTCTCATTTAATTGTTCATTATTGGCAGTTTGCATGCATTTGCAAACAAAAAGATCCATTTGGAAATCAATCCACCATTGCAGTCCACCTAGCGTTGCCAAGTCCTATCTTCACCCCCTGCGGGGGACTTTGGGGGAGCGTTCCTGGAGGGGGTGTGGCATCCCTGACGTGATGATGTCACGTTGGGGATGTCCCGCCCGCCCACCTGATCTTCCAGCGGCGCCGGCTCCCTGCACTTAAAGGGGCCCCTTTAAGTGCAGAGAGCTGGTGTTCCCCCTGCCACACGCCCAATCTCCATGGAGATCGTGCGCACGGGAAATGCCAGCTCCTCGCACTTAAAGGGGTCCCTTTAAGTGTACAGAGCCGGCGTTTCCCCACCACATGTCCGATCTCCGCGAAGATCCGGCATGTGGCCCTCAGCCAACCCTCTCCCTCCTCTCTCTCAAGGGAGAAGGGAGAGGGGTGGCCGCGGGTGTTGGGGCTTGGGGGCGGGGCTTCCCCCAGCAGCCAGCTGGCCAGTGGCAGATAGAAGCACCCCAAAAGCGGGGGACCCCTGCCAAACTGGGGGATTTGGCAACCCTAAGTCCACCCGATGTGATCATCCAGAAAGCTCCATAGACTAGAAATGGTAGTAGCTTACATTGGTTTAGGGAAAGCAGCTCTTCCAGGGCAGATCATCTACTAACAGACTGTACAATCTTTAAGGGCCACTTGCACTGCCCAGGCACTGGCATAAGCATGGAGCAGCTAGACAGCTCCCTAAAGGGCTCTGGAACAGACCGGGAGGCAGAAAAAAGACTGAAAAGCACAGACTGCAGCCACATCAGCTTCCCCATACCTTGGACCCCTGCAAGGAACTTGAGCCCCCAGGCCTGCCTCCTCTGCCAGTATCCTCCCCATCCTTTGCTGCCCCCCACCTCCTCCTCCTCCTGCTGTATTGGCTTCCTCCAGCCATGGGTTCTGTGGACCCTGCAATACCTAGCATCTGGAGGATGACTGTCCTGGCTGCCACAGCTCATCTCAAAGGGGGTTAGGGCACGAAGATGGTCCATGACATCAGCAGCAAACATCAGGGCAAAGGGGCCTGGGGGAAAGCAGAGATCAGCAGTTGAGTTTTCGGGGCCAGCCCCGTACCATGCTGCCCCATGACCATGGCCTGTGCCTACAGCCACCTCACCTTTCTTTCCCCTTGGTCCTGCAGCCTGGGCGCTGTGGTCTGCTGCCACATTGTTGACCTCCATCTCCTTCTGGCTTGGCACAATAGGATGGATGGGTGGGGCGCTGGCTTCCAGGGCCTCAGTGGAGCACCCTGCTGGGGTAGACAGGGTCCCCATGATGACATAGACTTTCTCTTTCTCCAGCCCTGAGGCTGGTTCCTGAATACATAGGGCACTGGCCAGCCTGGCAACCCTTGTGGGCCCAGGTGTTGATGGCCTGGCAGTGCCATCCCCACAGTTGGGAAGGGGGCTGTCAGGGGGCAGGGAGGATGGGAGTGCGGGGGGAGTTGCTGCCCCCACCCAGGGATGAACTGAGGCCGGGACTCCTCACACCCACCAGAAAAAACTTTGAGGCCATGGCAGCCCATCACCACAGGCAGCAACCTCTAGGGTTGCCAGGTCCTTACCTTCTGCCAGCGGGGGACCAAGCATAGAGTTTTTAGGCCGAGTGCTAGAGCATGACATCCAGGTGACGTCATTGTGCCGGGCGCGTTGCTGCAATCCTGGCACTTTGGGAGTGGGGTCCTCCCCGCCAGCCGGATCTGGGCTGGTGGATTGGGGCCCCCTAAAGTGGCAACCCCATGCCCCCCCAGGGGAAGGAAGGTTGACATGCCCCATCAGAACAGAACATTAACTATATGGATGTGCCTTCTGTCAGGCAACGTGGGAGTTAAACTGTTGGACTTTATTTTGAAATTGTGGGCCTAGGCAGAACATATTGAACTGGATATATAATGTCTTTAAACCCACGTTCCTTTTGTGTTCCACTTTTTGAAACTGTGTCTCCTTGTAATGTTTTTGTATGAAAACTATGGAGAAAGATATATTTTTTGAATAATAATTCGTGTTTTGTACAGCACTTGAATTGACCCTTTATAGTGAGCCATCACTAAGCCATATAGCTGCACCTGTTCAGCATCAGCTCAGTTAGGCTACTGGTGACCACTGCCACTGCGAGATGCTGCAGTGGCCATGCCACCCACCCATGGGAATGCAGTGGTGGGACCAGGCACCATGGGAACGATTGGACTTTGGAATGCACCTGACTTTCTGCATTTATGATGGGCTATATCCTATTCCCACGCAGCATCTCCCTACTGTTTGGTGTCCATCATAAATGCAGAAAGCCAGGTGCATTCCAAAGTCCAATCGTTCCCATGCAGAAGGGGGTAGGTGAAAGGGAGCCTTGTGCTATATGTTTGGGTAGCTTCGTGACAATGGAGAAGGTGGCATGCTAGGCAGTAACAGGCATGCATCAGGATGCTGCAGCTCTTTGACAGCACCTGCCTGGATCACTTCCACCTGGACGGGGAGGCTGTCCAAGCCCTGTGTGAGGAGCTTGGGCCAACACTCAAGGCCAGGCTCCTTCCCCTCACATCATCCCTGTCCTGCAGAAAAAGCTGCTCTCCCTCCGATTCCTAGCCACTGCTTCTTCCAAGGGGTCAAGGTGGAGGTCCTGGAAGCATCCCCATCATTGGCCAGTTGCTGCCTTCACAGCTTCTTGGATGCCATGCTGCGCCACCTCCAGGAGCATGTGTGCTTCCCTATAGAGGAGCCTGAGCTGACATCCATCTATCCAGGCTGGGTTCGCCTCATTCACAGAATGTCCCAACATTGTGGGGGCTGTGGACTGCACACACACCTGTCATCACTCCCCTGTTTACTGCAACTGGCATTGCTTCTACAGCCTTAATGTCCAGGTGGCCTGCAACCACCAGGGCATCTACATGGACCTCATAAATGGGTTCCTGGAAAGTGTGCATGATGCCCACCTCTTTACGGTATCTGTCCTAAACTGCCTGTTGGCTGCCTGACCAGAGGACACAGGATGCCTGCTAGGTTACTATCCTAGGTGGTGGGGGGGGGCAGATGGGCAGGTCCCCCGGATCCTGATGGCTGTCCTTCCTCCCAGGCAGGTGACTGTATATACCCCCTTCTCCCATACCTGTTGACAAGGTATCCTGAAGAGAAGCTGCTAGACCATACCACCTACCACTGGGAACACATGGTCATTGAGCACACATGGTCATTGTAGTTGCCAAGCTCCTTGCCATCTGTACCATGCTGTACAATATGGCCATTCAGCAATGGCTGCCAGTGAGCCCTGTGGGGAAACGTCAGAGAGCCCCAGGGCTGGGAAGCAGGGTGACAGGCAGAAGGAGGAGGCAGTAGTGGGGTGAGATGTTGGGGCAATTCGTCACATGGGTGAATATAGGAACATATATGGCACCCTGCCACCCAGCCCACTGGGCCATTTGGGGACCATGGGCTGAGGGCTAGGTTGGTCTCTGTAATCCCTACTCCCTCATTAATACCCCCCTCTGGATGTTTGCCCCCACCAGGTGACAGTGCCCCCCTTCTTAGAGCAGGCACATATTTACCCAGTCCCATCTCCCCTTCACACAGCAGCCAGCGAGGGGGGAGGGACCCAAATGTGAGGTGGCCTTGGAGGTGCTGCTGGACCCTTGCCGTATTTGGCAGATGACCATGACAGGGAACTAGTAGCACTAGTAGTACTTGCACAACCAACCACTGCCACCTAAGCATGGCCATCGGAGTACTCCCTCTCGGACATGTAATCAGGCAGCCCTAAGGTGGAGTCACAGATGGGCTATGGAAGGATTGGGGTAGGGAAGGTAGTGTGGAGCCCCTGTCATGCATTTGGAACCAAAAAGACAGAGACAAACTTGTGGCACAAACCAGGCTTTATTGAACCACAAATGGTAGAAAGGCTGATAGCAGGTCAGGCTGGTGTTAAAAGGATGCCCAATACAGAAGGAGACAACGCCAAAACCACAGCTTCTAATTAGGCCTCTGGAGGACCTTTAACTATGATTCGTGTTCCCTTAGGAAGGGTAGTTGATGGTCAGACCTAAGACCGATCGTATTGGTGCTGATGATGGGCAGGAGTTTGCTCATGAGTCACGAGAGAGGGAAGAGAATACTCAGACCCAGTCCACAAGCCATGGATAGCCATTGATGTCTGCATCCAGCTCTCTGTAGCTGCATAGAATCTCTTAGCAAAGCCAAAATTAAATAATCTCTTCTGGGTTTTTGTCTTCCTTCACAGGCCGAAGTGATTAACAGAAAAGTTAGTGCATGAAAAGTTAGTGCATGGTGGAATCACTGGCCATGTTTTTCTCTGCATATGTTTTAACAATATCCACAATGCAAAGCAGAGGATATTTACACTATAGCCACTTCTCCTTGTGTAACTTCCAGGTGCCATCAAAGCGATCCACCTGTTTCCATTCCGAAAGAACCCTTAAAGGCTTCTCCTTAACTAGCTTGATCAGGGTTAATGAGGCCAGATATGCTGACTGGTTAAGCTCAGCTGGTTTCTCTTAGGGTCAGTAAAACCAGAGAGGGATCAAACTTTCACCCACCTGGATTCTGTTCTCTGAGAAACATTCTACAATCCAGACTGGAAATCATCCCTATGGAATCTGCTGGAGGTTTCCAGAGTAGCCCTCCGAGTTGCATGAGTTCTGTATATCTCCTGAAATCCAATCAACCAACATGCCTTTTTAATTATCTGCTGTGAGTTTTTTCTTGGACCAAAGTAAGTGCAACAAGACAGGTTAAATAATAAGAATTTAGGTGTAATTAATAGAGAATGGATCTATAGAGCTGGTGTGCTTTCTTTAGCTTAGGGTTGCAGGCTTTTCCACTGATACTGCTAGTGTGCTTTTAGGATTAGCTGAATGACAACAACAGCAACTTATTAGGAGGTGGGAACTGATCTGATTTCATAATAATAATATCTATTTAGCATATAAAATAATTATTATTATTATTATTATTATTATTATTATTATTATTATTATTATTATTCATTTGTATCTAACTTTTCCACCTTGAAAGGCCCCAAGGCAGTTATCAATTCAAAATTAACAATGTAAACTTCAAAACCAATAAAAATTGTATCAGTGTCCAGAGTTCTGGATGGCTATATAAGTTCTAGCCAGAGTTCCAAGAAGAATGCTGTAGGAGCTGAGCTATGGTTGGATATGGGATATTTTGCCGGTAGAAAAACATAGCCAAGAAATTATAGCCAAGCTGCAACTTTTTTCAATTCACTACAAATCTTTTTCATTTGCACTAATAGCTGTAGAAACATGTGTTTGTTTCACTTAAAAGCAGTAAAACCCTCATTTTAGGAATTTGTTTAAGAAAACAAATAGAAAATGACAGCCTTTTGTTTTCTTAACAGATGTAACTAGCAGACATTTATTTTTACTCTTCTTGCAGCACCAGTTTGTGGTCTACTAATCTATGTCCCTTGAAATTTGTCGTGTGCGTGGGCATGCATGTGCACCTGGAAGTCACGTTGACCTCTGGTGACTGGCCCCTACTGGGGGCCTGGAGTATATTCAGGGAGGTTGGCTGAATCCTGGCGTATATTCAGGGAGGTTGGCTGAATAAAGCCTGCCTCTGTCCTCCCGACTTGGTATTCCAAGGAAGTCTCCCATCCAAGGACTATAGATGCCTGTTCAGTGCTGAACCTGCTTAGGTTCCAAGAGCTGACGAGATCGAGCTTGCCTGGGTTATCATTTGGCTGCTCAACTACTTAAAATGTCTCTAATTTCCCTGTGGTGCTTTGACCAGAGCTCCTGTGTCTGATCAAGGAAGTTCCCCAAGGAACACAATTTTGGATTTGTATTCAAACGGTCCTATTTGAGGAGGGCTGTGTTGAGTTGCCTAAATGTTCACTGGCGTGAGTAGTTGCTTTGTTGGATATCAAGCCAAATATAAATTCTACGTACTTGGTCTTGATGCATACCTGCATAACAGAACAGGAGCTCTGTTGTCCCTTCTGGAGTCTACAGGTGCCTGTTCAGTGCTGAGCCTCATTGTCTTGCTTGTTTCCACTTCCCAGTCATTTCTGGCCTCCCTTGTTTTCTGGATCCAGGTCCCATGCCAGTGGGGTGCAATGGGTAGAGTGTTGGACTAGCACCGAGGAAGTCTATGTTTGTCAAATCCCTGTTTACCACGAAACTCAGTAGGTGACCTTGCACCAGTGGGATAGGCTCTTCCCCTCTAATGTAGCTTACAGGATTTTGTGAGCACCAAGTAAAGGAAGGGAGGGCCACATATGCCACCCTGAGCTCTGTGGAGGAAAGGTGGGTACCTGAGCATTGTAGATCATCCAATATATGGGTTGCAAATGGTGTATGAAAACGCATAACGTGACAGACTCAACTTGCCAGATCATCAATTTAGGAGTGGCTTGGAGGCAACATAGATATGGCTTTTTTCACATGCTGAAACAGTTGGGAGACCATTGAGTCTCATTTAAGACTTTCTGCTAAGCTAGAGTTGCCAGGTCCCATCTTCTCCCTGGTGGGGGCGGGGCTGTCCCCAAGGAGCCAGTTTGGTGTAGTGGTTAAGTGCGTGGACTCTAATCTGGGAGAACTGGGTTTGATTCCCCACTCCTCCACTGGCACCTGCCTGGATGACCTTGGGCAAGCCATAGCTCTGATAAGAGCTGTCCTTGAAAAAGAGCAGTTTCTGTCAAGAGCTCTCTCAGCCCCACCTACCTCACAGGGTGTCTGTTGTGGGGAGGGGAAGGGAAAGGAGTTTGTAAGCCGCTCTGAGACGCCTTTGGGTAGTGAAGGGCGGGGTATAAATCCAATCTCTTCTTCTTCTCTTCTTCTTCAGTGCAGTGATGTCATTGTGTCGGGGATGCTGTGCCATGCACGCACCCCCCCCACTTTCCCTCAATCATTTAAGGGAGAACCTTCCCTTTAAATGGTTGAGGGGAGGGGAAGCAGGCGCTGTGTGGCACCTGCCCTACAAACTGCAAATTCACAGCTTGCAGGGCAGGAGCCGCTGGCCCCCTCTCGGAAAGAGCAAGCGCCACGTGTGCCTGCCCTGCAAGCCACGAAATCGCAGTGTGCAAGGTGGGAGCTGGCAACTCCCTCTGGGAAAGAGCTGGCGCCACATATGCCTGCCCTGCAAACTGTGAAATTGCAGCTTGCAGGGCAGGAGCCCACGGCCTCCACTCAGAAACAGCGGGCACTGTGCGTGCTGCTCTGCCAACTGCAAATTTGCAGCTTGTAGGGCAGCAGCCGGCAGTTCCCGCTGGGAAAGACCAGGCACTGTGCACGCCTGCCCCGCAAGCTGAAAATGCATGGCTTTCAGGGCAGGAGCCAGTGGCCCCTGCTTGGAATGAGCAGGCACCATGCGCGCCTGCCTCACAAGCCACAAATTCGTGGCTTGTGGGACAGGAATGCACACGGCCACAGAAGACTTTTGGGCACGGGGCTTCCCCCACTGGCCACCTGGCCGGCATCTGGGGGGATCCCCCACACCCACCTGGGGACTGGCATCCCTATGCTAGGCTGAGGTTTGAACAGAGAGCTCTGATAGTTGTAGCTTGTCTCTGAGAATCTGTATACCTGCAAACATAAAATCATTCCTAAATAAGTACCTCTATTATCCAGGGCAACTAGAACTAGAGACTGTGCTTTAAGGTTTCCATGGATATTGGTGATGCAAAGGTTGATTTGCCCCTCATTAGTAAGGTACAAATTGCTGGGGATTAAACATCAATTATCTCTGAACAATCGTGCTTGCCTGGAGCGTAAGATCTGTTGTTCAGTTCAAGCCACAAGTGTGAATGTAACCTATAATTCAGCTTCACACGGATAACTGTGCGTTATAGAAGTAAGTGTAAGAATCTTTCTGTAAGATTTCCCCTCTAAAAGCAGTAAGTTTTAAGACTTTTGAGACTTTTTTTAAAAAGCAAAGAAAATACAAAACTTCCCGTCAGTGGGACGGTATGCCCTGAATAACACGTTTCAGGAATTATGTATAAGAGTGTGTATGTGTCAAATATCCTATTATATGATCCAGAACTTAAGTACATTTCTTCCTGCTAAGAAGGATCCCAGCTCAGCTGGTTTTATAAACTGTAAGCTCTAGTTCATCAATGCGACCTGTGGCGTGGTTAGGGTTATCAGTCTGATTTCCAGATTACAGAGATCAGGTCCCCTGGAGGAAGTGGAGGTTGCCTGTTCTCCCCACTATGGGGGGAGACCTCCCTCCAGCAACCCCCACCGCCTGGGGTTGTAACTGGTTAAGGATGGCACTATGAAGCAGGTAAGCCTAGTATAGGCTGCTAATGCTCATATATGCAACACATGGTTTAGAGAAAACATTTATGATTTTACCGATTTTTTTAAAAAACACTGGTACAAGTGGATGACAGTTCCTACATTATCATCCACATATGCTTGCTATCAGGGCTTTTTTTTGTAGAAAAAGCCCAGCAGGAACTCATTAGCATAATATTGGCCACAGCCAATAGCAGAAACTCATTAGCATGTTACCAGAAGTGTGGTCATCCAGCCACACCCACCTTTTGCTTCTTATACTGTTTACTTTGTTTGTTGTCAAAACCCAGGGCTTTTTTTGGTAACAGGAACTCCTTTGCATGTTAGGCCACACAGCCCTAATGTAGCCAATCCTAATGAGTTTCTGCTGTTGGGTGTGGCCTATTATGCTAATGAGTTCCTGCTGGGCATGGCCAACTCAGGAGCCAGCCGGAACTCCATTCCTGTGCGTTCCTGCTCAAAAAGAGCCCTGCTTGCTATATAGCTGCTCAGGAGGGAAGGCAGAATGGCATAGCCCAATTATGTTGGATCTTGGAAGCTAAACATGGTTGCTGCTTGGTTGGGAGACAACCAAGGAAGACTCTGCAGAGGAAGGCAATGGTAAACCATCCCTGAATCTGATTTACCTTAAGAGCCCCTTCCTGGGGTCACCTTGGGTCTGTTGTGACTCGACAGCACTTATGTAGTGTGAAATGACAGCAAGCCTTTGGAAGAAATCTCAGTAGTTTTAAGTTGGTTGCTTCGGCTCACACACATAATGTGTTCCTTGGTTTTACTTTTCTAACAGTCCTTCCCTTTTCCACAGGTGGCCGCGACAAACGAGGAGGGCCCATCCTGACATTTCCAGCACGCAGCAATCATGACAGAATAAGACAAGAAGACCTTCGAAAACTTGTGACTTACTTGGCTAGTGTGCCGAGGTAAAAGTTAAAAAAGAAAGCATAACTGGGGAGGATATATTTTTAGAAACCTGCTTATTTCCAGTTATGGGCCTTTGGTGTTCCCCCCCCCCACATACAAGAAGAGAAACCAGCAGTTCCCCCTTTCCCCTTTCATGTATACCCCAATCATATCTTACCCATTCAAATAGGGGAAAAGACATCAGAACAGAAGAGATTGCCTGACTTGAGCAAAGTGGAGGTTTAGTTTCATACAAAGCATGCCAACAGTACAAAAGAACACCCACTATTCTTTGATCCTGTTCATGAGGGATTTAAAAAGAGGGCCAGGGGGGGAGCATTTTCACTTGTAGACAGTTTTACAAACAGCGTTCAAAGCACTTGCTGCTAGGGATGCCAAGTCCCTTAGTTGTTCCAGTGGGGGGATTTGGGGGGCATTCTACGGTTGGATGGGGATGCCCCAAGCCTGCCTCCAAGAGCAGCTACCCACCCAGCCACCCCCTCCCTCCCCTCCTGCCCAATTTAAAGGGCTTCAGCTGATCGATGAGGACCACGTGGCCCGCCAACCAGCTGGAGGGCCCTTTAAATCTAGCAGGAGGGAGGGAGAGGGCGGTTGCAGGCCGCACACTGGGCTCACTGGTGGTCGCTCTTGGGGGTGGGCTTGGGGTGGGGCTTCCCCTGCCGGCCAGCTGTCCTGGGGTAGATTGGAGCCCCCCAAAATGGGTGAACCTCCACCCAGACTGGGGGCTGGCAACCCTACTTGGTGCATCTGTAACATGAATATAGAAATCTGTACTGGCTGGGTAGACCTTTTTAGATCTTGAAAGCAAGGTGAATTAACACTCCTCTGGAAGAGGAAGAATTCATTACAGCAGGAACGCAAATCAATGTTTGTGGCATGGCAAACCTGAAGTTCAGCCACTCGGCCATATCCTTCGTGCCTCTATCACTTCCTACTGTAATATCTGTCTGTATTCCTGAATATATAGCCTCTTACTTTTAGCAGATCAATGGAAAATGGTCAACGGATTTCCTTTAGTGGTTATGGCTTTGAAATGAGAGGAAACCTTGTTTTATCACTTCCAAAATACACTGCTAATAGTGTAACACATTAGTAGATGTGTGTATATCATTTCTTGTGTCTGCGATAAGCTGCAAGGCTCCTTATTTTTGCTAGTTTTAGGTAAGAGAGTGTCTTTGTGTGTTCTGTGGATTGGTTTGCTTTTACAAAACACAAGTTTACATCATAGTTGGTTTGAGGATGTTGTTTGATAGTTTGTATGAGCCTCCTTGGGAGCTTTGGGGCTAGGAATGTGGGGTATACTTGGCTATGAAAAAGAGAACTCTCAAAAACTGTTAGATCCATGGTAGACTTAGAGTATGCGTAGTGGTGATGGGAAGAAAATATAATTAAGATGCTTTATAGATGGTAAAGGTCCCCAGATAGAATAGTGAAATGCTCAACCAAGTTTTCCAAAAATTGCTGGAAATGTAAAACCAATGTAGGGACCTTTTTCCCATATGTGGTAGAATTGTGAAAAAATACATAAATTTTGGGAAAATGTTAAAAAAAATTGGTATTAGATATGTTAAAGATTAATCTGGAACTATCCCCTGAGAGTTACTTGTTAAATAATATACCGGATGGTATTGAGAAAAAAGATGTATATCTGTTAACCTATATAGTAACCTCAGCTAGAATTATATTAGGTCGTTAAAGGATTTTTGTGTCATTTCCGACACAACCATTTGACTCCTGGCTGCTAACTTTTTTTAAAAACTTTTTCATACAACGCTATTTGTGTCCTGTTCACACAATGTGGCTGAACTGGGTTTTTAAAAATGCCTGTCTTCTGTTTTCAGGTCTTTTTTGCTCTTCTGAATCACTCTAGAACAGGGGTGGCCAAACCATGGCTCGGGAGTCACATGCGGCACTTTCACATCTATTGTGTGGCTCCCAGCAGAGTAGCTCGGGAAATGAAGGGGAGGGGACATGCCTCCCCAATCGGTCTTCCCTTCCCCAGCCAGTGTTCCCCTTCCTGGGTAGGCTTGAGGCAGGGGGGAACAGAGAAAGAAAGCAACTTTAACTTTAAAGGCATTCTCAAAGCACCCCCTCAGCCCTACAAATATCATTGGACAAATAAATAGCATTATCAATATCTATTTTTACCCCTTTTATTTTTATTTTTGGCAGTCTCATTTCATGTTAATATTTGTTCATGTCATGCGGCTCTCAAACATCATTCAGGCTAAGTACCTGTAAGCAAAGGAGAAAATAAATTCAGCTCAGATATTGTTCAGACGCTGCTGCCCATCTCGAAGGATCTTCCACCTTCCTCCAGAACCAGAAGTTTGTACAGATTATATGTATGGACTACAAAACACTTGTGTTCTTACAGGCATTGAGTAATGGTATCTTTGATTATTCTAATTCTTTTGTGATTGCAATAAGAAGAAGAGAAGAGATTGGATTTATACCCTTCCCTTCAGTACCCAAAAGTGTCTCAGAGCGGCTTACAAACTCCCTTCCCTTCTCCTCCCCACAACAGACACCCTGTGAGGTAGGCAGGGCTGAGAGAGCTCTGACAGAAACTGCTCTTTTTAAAGAACAGCTATGCCAGAACTATGGCTTACCCAAGGTCATCCAGCAGGTGCAAATGGAGGAGTGGGGAATCAAACCCAGTTCTCCCAGATTAGAGTCCGTGTGCTTAACCACTACACCAAACCACTACACCAAACTGCGCACTTAACCACTACACCAAATAAGGGGTATTAATTAAATTAGTTGTGTAATTAGCACAACAGATGTATGAACCTTTATTGGAATTGTATTCTTAAATGTAAAAGTTATAATAAAATACAACTTTTAAAGAATCAGTCTATTTTTTAGGCAGTAGAAGAAACTGGTAAATGTGTCCAGGAGGTCTGCCTGTACAGAAGAGAAGTTTGAGAGTGACCAAAAACAAAAAGGATCAACATATGAATAGCAAAGTAGGAAAACAGAAGTGCTGGGGGTTGTGAAATCAATTGGAAGAATGTTGCAGGAGGGCGGGATACAAGTCCAATAAAATAAAATATTAAATAAAAGTAAACCCTATATCAGTCAAGGCAGAGCTGATATTTAAATCTGAGGGATGCATCTGAAATACCATCCTGAGGGTACGGCAAGGTGGGCAACTGCCCCTGGGCCCATGCGCTGGGAAGCTGCTAACTTCCCTGAAGAGCAGTGACTCACAGAAGCTCCTACCCGGCCACATATTCATTAGTCTTTAAGGTGCTCTTCCCTAGTGCTACAGACAGACTAATATGGCTATCCATCTTGAGCTATTTCCCTGAAGAGGTAGTTGATCTATGGGGTCCACTAGCCAGGTGATCTGCTAGTGGCTTGTGGGGGAAGTTTATTGCGCACTCTTTCAGCTACAAGCCACACAAAGACTACTGCCCAGGTGATTGGTGGGGTCTTCAGGTGGCTAGAACCTGAAAATGTGCACAATGCACAAGTCACCAACAATCATCTGGGTGACATATAAGTTATCTGCAGCACCTGCTGGCTAGTAATGTCTTTGAGCTGAAAGCATGCTGCTCACGCTTTCAGCTCCAAGCTATCTGAAGGTCACCTGGGGGCGACATTTTGGAGCTGAAAGCACATCATGCATTCTTTCAGACCCAAGCCACCACTGCCAGTCACAGGCACTGCCACATAAGTGGTGGCTGGGGGCTGGAAGCATATAGCACACACTTTCAGCCCCTGAAGTTTCATGAGGCTGAAAGGAACATTGGGAAGAACTCGCCACGTGTCCCATATCAACTTAGGGATGTTCCTACATATTGGTTCACCAACCACTGTTTCAGAGCAGAGTCCTACTCACAATCCACTTTGTAGAAGGCACAGGCAGCACTATGTGTTCTTAGGGATGCCAGTCCTGAGGTGGGGATGGGGAATCCTCTGATTTTCAGGCTCCCCGAAATGCCAGCCAGCTGGCTGATAGGGGGAAGCCCTGCCCTCAACAGTCACCTGAGGCCCCACTTGGAAAGAGCAGATGCCATGCGTGCCTGCTCCCACAAATTGTGAATTTGTGGCTTGCAGGGCAGGTGCCGTGGCACCTGCTCTTTCCAAGTGGTGGCTGCCTGCTCCTGCCCTGCATGTGGGGAATTTGCAGCTTTTAGGGCAGGTGTGCACAGCACCCGTTTTCCCCCCAACCATTTAAAGGGAAGGTTAAATGGTTGGGGGAAAGTGGGGTACGTGTGTGCATGCATAGTGCTCTGTCCCTGATGTGATGATGTCACTCTGTGATGGAGAGCCCCTCCCGGCACACACCCCAAATCCCCCCACTGGGGAGAAGATTGGACCTGGCAACCCTAGTTCTTCCTGAGGCTAAGCCTGGAGCAGAGTCCAGATGCCAAGAGGGCCTTTTTGCAACAGCAGGAACGCTTCCAGTGAAAATGTTGGATGAGTCTTCAAGCTTGTTCGTTGCCCTCGGAGCAGTTTCCCCTTCCTCCTGGCAAGACGAAATGGTCCAGCTCTGTACTAGGGTGCTGATTTCAGTGCAGTCAATGAAGAATTCAGCTCTTAGCAATTCCTGCTCTTCAGCTCTTCCCAGCTACTGCAGCTCTCCCAGGGAAGATTGTTCAATTCTTCCCAGCTAGCAATTTCAGCTCTGTGTTCTCTGTCCTTTTTGGATCCAAAGCTTGTGAAACAAGCTTTGCCCATCAGAGAGCACAACCTTCAGTGCTTCTTAATCAATCTACCCTTCTTGTCCTTTCAGCTAGCCTAGTCCTGCTTTATACCACCTCTCACTGTCATCATGGCAGCTCTTTCAAAAGCATGCCCCATGAGCCGTTGCTAAACATGCAAATTAACACAAGCCTATGTACACATCAGCTATATGCTAGTCCAGTCTGGCCGAAGGTATATCTAAGTATCTGCAGTCTACCAATCAGACCTAGCCCTTTTTTCTCAGTACAGGCTTACATTTGTGACTGTATTGTGCAGAGGATTAGGAAATGTGCTGTTGGCTGAGAGGGCAATGGTTTAAACTTTTCCTGAATAAATGTCAGCTCATCATTAATCTTATGTCAAATATGGCAGTAAAGCTGCCTCTTTAGATCCGGTTTTATATGGGTTTCCAGCTTAGAAGTTTGATGCCTAATACTTGGCTACATAGATCAATGTGACAAATACCTGTCCCACTCCAAACCATTTAACAAACTTCTTGCTTTTCCTGTGTGTGTGTGTGTGTGTGTGTGTTTAATCTGTGCAGTAATTTCCCATATATCATACAGGTAAATAAATCTAAGGATTGCTAGATGCTTGCTTTGATTAGCATAGTACTCGAGCTCATCTAGTGCACAGACTTTTCTGTAGTTCATTCTAAGTATCACTGCAGTTACTGCCTGCATTATTTGCTTGAAGTTTTGAGATGGAGAGAGGGGAACAAATTATTAATCTCCATTTTATCAGTTAATTAGAGATGTTTTTCTTCTGCTTGTATGAAGTTTCAGATTACAATTTATGGCAGAATTTTTGACATCCTGTTTACTGATTGATTCACCTTTTGTGTTGGAAATTCGGATCCCATGAATCTTTTGGTAAATGTGTTAAATTTATTATTTTTTTTCTTGCTTGTATGGGAGAGACCAATGTGATTTGGGGTTTCACTTGGCTAGGATATTTTAAATAGTGCAGTCTCAAATGTTTATTTTTATGAAGATTTTGAAACTCGTAGGTGTCATGAATATCCTCACGAATGAAGGAAGGCTATTTCTCATCAGACTAGGGTCTCATCAGTATGTAGACGACACCCAGTTGTCTCTGTTGATGGGCAGCTGACCGGACTCTGCCCCAGATGTTCTAGCTAAGGGATTGGATGCTGTGGCTGGGGTGGTTAAAGCAGAGCCAGCTGAAGCTAAATCCAGTGAAGACAGAGGTCCTGTGCCTGGATTGGAGGGTGGGGGATGGGGATCCAACTCCCAGCTCTTGACAGGGTGCTGTTAACACCAGCACCAACAGTAAAGCCTCAACCAGAGACAGAGCCTTTTCAGCTCTGGCACCAGCCTGGTGGAACAGTCTCCCATGTGGGTTTTAGGCTTTCCCCAATTGGGAGAACTGCCCTTGAGAGAACAGCTCTGAAAGAACTTATGACAGACCCAAGGTCACATCAGCAGTTGCATGTGCAGGAGTGGGGGAATCAAACCCGGTTCTCCCAGATTAGAGTTTGTGCTCCTAACCACTACACCCAACTGAATAATTGGTGCCACCAACAGTAGTTTATTAGTATAAAGATACTGATTTTAAACTGTTTATTATGTTTTAATTGATTGTATTATGTTTATATATTGTTATACCCCACCCTGAGCCTGCTTGCCGGGGCGGGCAGGTGAGAATCCAAATAAATAAATAAATATGTTTTGATGCCTGTATAGCGTTGCCAGATCTAGTATTTACTATATGATTTATGAGTTGCTTCAAATGAAATTACTTATCATATAAGAGTTAAGAATTTATTACATACATACACATGCACAGACCCTTATTGGCATATGTTAGGTTACAGGAAGAAACAAAAGCAGATAAAGAGGTAACAAGGAGAAATGAATCAATCATATGCATCTATACATTGTGCAATCGATCCTTGATTACCAAACTTAAAAATAAGGCTACATTTTCAGTTATTTCGGGTGACAAGTCATTCAGGAGATGGCGCACCTTTAAAGCATGTGGGCAGCCTGTATTAAATAAAATTGGATCTAAAAGAATAAGATGTATCTCATTGTATTGGGGACAGTGTAGGAGAATTTGGAAGACCGAGTCACATATTAAATATTATATTCCTCTCCTCATGAGAGACTTAAAAACAGTCCTTAGGGAGCAAACCTAAATAGTTCTACTTAGAAGTAAGTCCCATATGGTTCATTGAGGCTAGTAATGGGCAAGCAACCACTAGGACTGCAGATTGCAATTAATTGTGTATTCTATCCTTGTGTATTACTGTTTGCTGTCTGTCACACAATATGGTGTGTGCTTGAATTAGACCAAACCGTCCATCTGGACCTTCCAGGCAGGGAAGCGTGGTTGCCAACTCAAGCTTGGGAAATTCATGGGGATTTGGGGAGTAGACCTCTTGGACAATGGAGTTTGGGGAGAGGAGGGAGCTAAGTCTTCCCTCCAAAGCTGCCATTTTCTCCATCTCTGTAAGCCTGGAGATCAATTGTAATTCTAGGAGAACTCCAGGTCCCACCTGGAGATTGGCAACCCCAAAGGGGAGGTCAGTGCCAGCAGGTCAAATACACAGGATGAAGTTGCCTAGGGGGGAAAAAAAGATGACAATTGTGTCTAAGTTGTGAATGGAAAAGAAGGACTCACACATGCTTGATTTCTGAGGCATGTTGCCTTTTGCTTTTACATTACCTTTTTAAAGATTCTCCATTAGAAGCAGACACTGTCCATAAAATGCAGAGATGTGTAATTTATATAAAGAGTGTTCCCATAGAGCTGTGCTACTTTTCATCTTCCTGTAAATCTCAACACCATTTTTTTTACCTCTGTAGGGCCTGGTGTGAGTTTCATTGTAATGTTGCATCTTTTTGTAGTGTCATTTGATCATCGCAGCACACTTTGTGTGCTAAGATCAAATTATTAAACAGGGATGCTTATCGGCAAACACTGGCTTTTCAAATTATCTGTCTTTTCAGATTGTTTTCGGTCATTAATGAATCTTATTATAAAGCATGAGTTGCATAGCAACCAAGATAATGACTTACTTTACTAAACAGTAGTGAACTTCCTTTCATTACAGTTCGTATTTGGTGGTTGTTGTTGTTGTAGTTCACTTAATTATCAGGATGGGTGTTATTTACAAATGGACATTTTTCAACCACCCCTCCCTAGCAGAGGTAAAAATGGCCCAGACATCATGCAGAAACAGAATATGAAAAAGTTGATATACAGAGAAGTACTCTGGTTGCCTAGCAATGTGAACTTGGCATGAGACTCTCATCTGTCTCAGATCCCCATTCAGTAGTAGCTATTTTACTCTGTTTTACTCTGTTATTGGGATCACACAATCCAGCTAATGTGTCCCAAATTTTGGCATCCGTCAGCTCTTGCTGAAGAGCTCATTAGCTCAAAGAGCTGATTGCTATTGTTACTCCTAATGAACTGTTCAGTGCTGTAATTAGTTTGTTAGCACTGTTCGCCATTTAAACAGCTTCGGTAGCACGTGATCTGAACATGTGATACAATCAGCCAGTCTTGGTTCTCTCTAATTCATTTCATTAGCTGGCTGTGTCACTCAACTGTATTGCATTTAATCTGTCAGAATCCATCAGTTTATTCCAAGTATATTCCAACTATAAGTTTATTCCAAGTATAAGAACCCTTTCAGAGGCTTTGATGGAGAAATTTTCCTTTCTGATTTAGATCTGTGATTGCATATGGATATTTTCTCTTTCAATAATGTCCCCTAACCAGAGCCCAAAATTACATGGGGGCACAAACTGCTAAAGTTTAGCACTTTTAACACCTGTTAATTTCAGTGGGAAATATTTAAGCATATACATGCTGAATACATGTGCAGTTGCTCTGAAGCTGAGAGTTTGTGCCCAGAAGTGCTTAACTGTAGCTGGATCACCCCCCCCCCAACGTTCATGCACTTTAAAATGTGTAAGGCTTTCCTGCAGTTTGGGGTTTGTTTTGTACCAATAACCATTTTGTGTGTGACACTTGTGTGGTATGAAGCATAGTTTTCTTTACATTTGCTCATCCTGGCACTTTAGAATTTACTGTTCCTCCGGGTAAAGTCTGACGTTCTGATTTCTGATTCCATTAATTTTGGTATGGCAAATATTTGTGACTTTTCCCCCTTCAAATTGCAGTTTAGAAAAATCAGACAACAGAGAACTGGATGCAGTAAGTCAATTACGTGTGGCACAACAAACTTTAATGTGAATCTATGGGGAAAACCAATATAAATTTAATCTATAATATTTGCTATATTAATATAGACTGAGGCTAGAATGTTAGGAGGAGTTCATCTATATATGATTGAGTTCTTCTGTTATAAGCACCGGTAGGAATAGGTAAAGCCTGTCCACAGCAAAAAGGCCTCTGATATATCATATCGACCTCACTTTAACAATCTTCTCTTTATTCTTTCCCCCTGCAGCTACAGAATGAGACAGATTATTATCTTCATTGAAGCTATCTGTCAATTGACCCCAGATTTTTTTTTTCAAATGGAAAGGGCAGAAATATATTCATAATTTTTTTACAAAACGTGTGTCCCAATTTTCTGCCCTTGCAAGGGCTGCCAAGGCACATACATGATAAAGTATTTTGTAAAACCATTAAAATAAACCCCTCTCCCAAACATACCTCATTAAAACCGCTTTTAAAAGAGTTAAAAACAGAGTTAAAATAATATAAAACAGTTGAAATACATACAAAGCATAAACCACTGGTTAAGAAGTAGTTAACTGAGGGAATGCCAGAGGAAACAGGAAGGCTTCACCCACTGGTGGATGATGGCAACAGAAGGGGACAGACAGATCTCCCTGGGCAGAGAATTCCAGAGCTTTGATGCCGTGACTGAGAAGGCCCTCTCTGAGGTTGCCACAGGACCAGTATCAGAAGGCAGGGTGCTTGAAGCAGTGCCTCCAAAGATAACTGAAGTGGCCAGGCAGGTTCATAAGGGATTAGGCAGTCCTTCAGGTATGCTGGTCTCAAACCATATAGGGTTTTGAAGGTCAAGACCACCACCTTGAATTGTGCCTGGAAACAAATTGGAAGTCAGTGTAGGTGGGCAAGACTGGAGTGACATAGGCTTGCCAAATCCCCCCCAAGAGGCCCGTTACCCGCTGCCAGAAAATCAGGCCCTGAGGGGAACTCCACCCCCTTTCGGCAAATGTCCCCAGCGTGATGATGTCACCTGGAGGTGACATCATCACGCTAGCCACGTTGGGGGCAGGACGCTCTATCATTTGAGGGAAAACTCTATGGTTTTCCCTCAAATCCTAGTGGCCCTACCCCCAACGTCCCGATGCAATGACATCACTTCTGGGTGGCGTCATGGCGGCACATGTGCTACATGTGCGCTCATGAGCTCCAGGGACAGCGTGGGACTCTCTCGCCGTGAGTACATTTGAACTTGGCAACCCTAGAGTGACATGATCCTGTGACCCACACCAGTCAGTATCCTGGCTGCAGCATTCTGTACCAATTGATGTTTCTGAACACTCTTCAAGGGCAGCCACACAGAGCACATTGCAGTAATCTAATCTAGATGTAACCAGGGCATGTACCACTGTGGCCAGATATTTTTTGTCCAAGAAAGGTTGCAGCTAGCTAATAAAGGGCACCACTGGCTACAGCTGCCACCTGCTTATCCAGCAGTAGGCCCGGGTCCAAGGGCACCTCTATACTATGGACCCATTCTTTAAAAGGGAGTGCGACTCCATCCAGAACAGGTGACACATTAAATCCTGGGTCAGACCTTCTGCCCGCCACTAGCACTTCTGTCATGATTAAGTTTCAGTTTAGCATCCTGCATCCACTCCAAAGCTGCCTCTAGGCGCTGGTTCAGGGTTTCAAGAACCACAAGGGTAAGAAAGAAGTCTGATAAAGGGCCAATATTAAAAACCTAGTGTAAACTTATAATATGCAAAAATCCATGTATTTATTAGAAAGACAGTTAAAAACAAATAAGGGCCCAATAAAAGCCTTGTTACAAAATTCAAGTGGCCTGAGCACAAGGGCCAGTACAAGTGACCTGACATGTTTCTGCCCTATTGGGGACCTTCTTCAGAGGTCCAGCAGGGTTTTTACAGCCTTTCTGATATCAACTGGAAGTACGAGATAGAGCTAAGCATAATCTGCTTATTGGTGACAACCCGACCCAAATATCAAGATAACCCTACCCAGTGGTTTCTTGTAAATGCTATGGAGCATAGGGGACAAGATGGAGACCCCACAGGCCAAAGGCCAAGGGGCTGAGCAGCAGTCCCTTAGTACCACCTTCTGAAACCTCTGCTTCAGGTAGGACTAAAACCACCACAGAACAATGCCTCCCAGTCCCAGTCCAGATAGGCAGTCCAGAAGGATACCATGATCAATGGTACTGAAAGCCACTCAGAGGTCCAGGAGAATCGACAGAGTCATGCTCCTTCTGTCTCCTGGTGGATAGGGCTGCCAGGTCTCTCCCTATCTGTGGTGGGGGATCCAGGCTACTTGTCAGGATTCTTTTGTGTGCAGTGCAATGACATCACCAGTAGTGACATCATCACACTAGGGGCATCTCACGGTGATGCTCTAGTGTTTGGGGCAAAAACTGTGTGGTAGCTGTGCAACGCTCCCAGCATGATGATGTCACTACTGGTGATATCTCTGCATCAGTGGTGTCCCCGCAGGATGCTGCTATTTGGGGGCGGGGCTTCCCCCACCAGCCAACTGGCTGGCAGTGGATTGGGGCCTCCAAAATCGGGGGGTTCCTGGCCCCACTTTGGGGATGGCAACCCTACTGGTGGATGACCTGCACCAGGGCAACCAAGGCTGTTTCTGTCCCAGCACTGGTCCTGAAACAAGATTAGAAGGGGGTTTAAACAATTTGCCTTATCCAAAATGGCTTGGAGGTTTCCAGCCACCACCTGTTCAATCACCTTGCTCATGGATCAAACATTTGAGACTGGTCAACTGAAATCTCCTGGGTCAAGGATAGGCTTGTTTCAAGGCTGGGTGACTGCCCCCTCTCTTAAGGAAGCATCAACTACATCTCAAATCCAGTCAGCCCCCCCCAATTTAAGTAACCAGGAAGGTCATATAAGCAGACAGTAGGGCTCAAACTTCCAAGGATCCTGTCCACATCCTCAGACTGAATAAACTGAAGTGTAACCACACACAACTAGACAAGTCAGCCCCCTGGCACCGCTAACATAAGAATCCAAGTTGGAATGGATGCAAGGGATTTGATGTGCAAAGTGCTATGCCAAATGGTCACGGCAGGTCACTGAACAGCGCACCTCATCTTGCAGGCCAGATTCCAGCAGGCCTCTAACCACCTAGAACAGCTATGCAGATGCAATGGTGGTAGAAAAGTCTTTGCCACCATCGCTGCCACAGCGCATGCTTGAAAATGAACTTTTGCTTGTGTCCTGTTTGGCTCAGGTCTTCCTCCACTATCATTCTAGCCATCTCTCTTGTCTTTTCATCTCCCACTGCACCTCGGTCAAATCAAGGGGCTACCTGGTCTCTAACACTTGAGAGAGGATGCCTAGGAGTGATCGTGTCAACCACCTGGGTCATTTCCTTCTCCCAGGAGTCCTCCAGAGCATTGACAGAGGCACCAACCATACCAACAGGAAGATTCCTTAGAAACCATCAGAAAGCCATTTGGATCCATCTGGCTCTGGGGCAAATCCCTGCCACCGCAGAGAGTTATACATTATTCTGGGCTGCGCAAAGATTATAAAATCAGTGATGAGATAATGTGCTAAATTAGGAGGAGGACATTCAAACCTGGGACGCAATAATCCAATTCTATTTACTGCCTTAATTTCCAGTATTGTGGATTAAACGAGTGTGTGTGTGGGGGATATACAGTAGATGAGGAGGTAATCTTTGTACCTATATAACACTCCATTCCAGATTCATGTTAGTAAGGAATGCATTGTAAAATATAAAAATATTGTATCAGCTGGTAAAATATACAAATGGTATCAGTTAGTAGGACGTAGAGTTGCCAACTCCTGAAGATTTGAGGATGAAACCTGGGAAGGGTGGGCTTTGGGGAGGAGAGGGAATGTATCAGGGTATAGTTCCATAGACGCTGCCTTCTGAAGCAGCCATTTTGTCCAGGGGAAATTATCTATGTCACCAGGCGATCTCCAGGCCCCACCTGGAGGCCCCATCAGGGCAGAAGGCCTTTATTGTCCGTTTAGTTTTAGGAAAACATTGGACTCCGTTGCTTAATATTTTTGATTTAAAAAAGGGGGGGAAAGCCTAATTAAGTTACTGTTAATAACTGTGTAAACTGTTGGCGGTTTCAGTAAGGAGGGGAATGCCTCTTAGCAAATAAACAACTAATGATAATAGTTACATACTAGCAGGAGTGGAAGCTATAACACAGTTATTTCTGCAGGGTAACAGTGGTGGCAGCAAGTATATTAGGTGAAACCAGCCGTCCTGCCAGCTGGGAATTTATAAGATTCCAGTAAATGAACATAAGGGACCAGCAGGGCACTGCAGCCCTCTCTAATTGGGCTAGACCTGTCTCTTCCCTCTTAACTCCTATGGTTCTGTATGCTCCTGGATTTACTGTTATCAGAATCCTCCTCCACTTTCCCCACAAACAGCTTAGGAGTAGTTTATACAACCAGCAGGAATAAATGGCAAAGCTTTTCTTAGATTTTCCCCCTTCAAATGGGAATGGGGTGAGGTCTTGAATGTAGAAAGCTAATTAGGGAGAAAGGTTTGGTCCAGTGTTTTTCCCCATGTGCTTTTTTTAATTAGCAAGAAGTGTGCGCGCGCGCGAGAGAGAGAGAGAGAGAGAGAGAGAGAGAGAGAGAGAGAGAGAGAGAGAGAGAGAAAGCACAGAAGCATTCAAACCTGACTGCTGTTCCACAAACAACTTAGCTGCATTTTACATTTAGCGCATAGTTAATTTGAAGTTTATATTTTGAGCATAGGTGTAGGTGAGCAGCCCATCTCCTCAAAACTATGTTTATTTATAGCCATCTGCATTTCCCTTTAAACTCTGCATTTAAAATCTTGCGATGTAAATCAAAATACCAGAGGAATCAAACCAATGAGAATAAGTTGTCCTGGTTGGTGACGTCCAAACATTAGGGAATGCTGGTTCCATTAGGAGAGTAAGCTACGGTCTACCGTAGGGTTGCCAGCTCTGGATTGAGAAATATCTGGAGATTTTGGGGGGTGGAGCCTGAGGACAGCGGGTTTGGAGAAAGGAGGGACTTCAAGGCATAATGCCGCAGTGTCCATATCTCATAGTGGCCATTTCTCCAGGTGAACTGATCTCTGTCACCAAGAGATCAGTTGTAATAGTGAGAGATTTCCAGCCACCACTTGGAAGTTGGCAATGCTGGTCTACCACCTAGCTGCTTCCTTCCTATGAGGGAGTTTCTGGGGAAGTTCAAGCTCAGCTGTGTGAAATCTCCTATTCTGGTGACACCTTTAACAAGCGGTAGTAATAAAACAATAGTAAATGCAATAACATGTATCTGAGCCAGTTTGGTGTAGTGGTTAAGTGTACAGACTCTAATCTGGGAGAACCAGGTTTGATTCCCCACTCCTCGACTTGTGGCTGCTAGATGACTTTGGCCAAGCCATAGTTCTGTCAGAGCCAGGGGTCTTTTGGGGGAGAAGCGCACTGGAGCACAGCTCCGGGAGCTCAGGAGCCAAGCCCCACCCCCAGTCGGCATCCCCGGGAGTCTTTCAGGCAGCCGAATGTCAATTTCAGCTCCATTATATCCTATGGGCCATTGAAGTCAATGGTGAAAACATAGGGTATATTCTGGGGGCTGGAGGGCATGGGGTTTGAGGGAGAGGCTCCAAACTCACAGGGTAGCTGATGGAGCCTCTCCCCAAGATACCCACCAAGTTTCAAGAACGTTGGAACGTTGAAAAAATTAACTTTTTTCCCCACCATAGAGAACAATGGAGGGAATAGGGGCAACCTGTTTGGGGGCCCATAGAATTGGACCCCCTGGTCCAATGTTCTTGAAACTTGGTGGGTATCTTGAGGAGAGGCTCCATCAGCTATCCTGTGAGTTTGGAGCCTCTCCCTCAAACCCCCTCCCCTCCAGTTCCCAGAATATGCCCTATGTTTTCACCATTGACTTCAATGGCCCATAGGATATAATGGGGCCAAATTGCTCCCAAATTTCTTTCATTCCCTCCTTTCCTTCTCTCTTTTTCCTCTTTCCCTCCTTCTTCTCTTCTCTCTTTCTTTCTTTCCCACCTTCTTCTCTTCTCTTTTTTCCTCCTTTCCCTGTTTCCCTCCTTCCCTCTCTTTCTTTCCCTCCCCTTTCTTTCTCTTTCTTTCCCTGTTTCCTTCCTCCTTTCCTTCTCTCTACTCTCTCTCTTTCCTTCCCTCTTTCCTCCTTCTGTGGCCCAACTCTCATGAGAAGGAGTTTAAACTTTAAACCCCTTCTCTCTTAGCTCCCTGACCCAGACCAGCTAGGGAAGGGAAGGGGAGGCTTTTGAAGATGCCTCCCCCTTTTGCTTCCCCTTCTGACATCACTTCTGGTGATGTCAGGGGGCGTGGCATATGCTAATAGCCTAATAGCTCATTAGCATACCATATGCTATGAGCTCCTGCAGCTGTTTTTCTACAAAAAGACCCCTGGTCACAGCTATCCTTGAAAGAGCAGTCCTCGAAAGAGCTCTCTCAGCCCCACCTACCTCACAGGGGAGGGGAAGGGAAAAGCAGTTTGTAAGCCACTCTGAGACTCCAAGCAGGGAAAGAAATGGGAGCTTATTAAGCTCCAGTTGGTGAGTGGAGCACAGTGTAAACACAGAATATTTCATTGGTCCCTAACCCAAGCCAGCTTTGACTGGGCGGGCGGGTTATAAATCTGATAATAAAATAAATTAATTAAAAAAACCCAGTGTTAAATTTTGCAAGTTGATATTTTGGTGCCAGACCCTAGAAGCTCACCACAAACTATAACACTTTGTAGAACAAATTTAGAATCCAGTGGCACCTTTAAAACCAAGAAAGGTTTATTCAAGGTATGAGCTTTCTTGTGCATGCACACTTTATCAAATACATTGGAATGGCCTTGAAAGAGCTCTCTCAGCCCCACCTACCTCACAGGGGTGGGGGAGGGAAAAGCAGTTTGTAAGCCACTCTGAGACTCCAAGTGAAGAGCGAGGTATGGACTTATACCAAGAGAATGAACAGGAAATTAACATGTAGCATGATGATGTTCAAGGTATGCAAAGTAACACTAAATAACAACTTAAGCTTATAAGGTCAACAATTGTAAAGCAACAAATATGTCAAACTAGCAGATAAATGTCTAAAGGTGTCTTTTCTAATTGTGGGAATGGAGGGCACTTAACACTACATCCCCCTCAAAAATGCTGTTATGTCAGCAGACATCCCAGTATCCCTTGTATTACATTCAGTATCCTTATTCTAATTCCCAGACTTTTTTTTCTGTGCGGATACCTATTCCCTCCAACAGGGGCCTCACTCTCCCCCAACAGCTTTTCCTACATAGTCAGTAGACTTCCTGAGTTTGTAGAAAAATCCGAAAAGTGAGAAAATCCCTGCAGGGACGGTTGAATTCCCCCCAAAACCTTTTGAAATGGCCTCTGCAGGGACCTGACTCCAGGCCTCAACGGTGAGAGATTAGAACGTTGGGGGGGGGGCGGAGAGACTTCTATCTAACTGGCTATGTCAGTAAAAGGGTGGGGGAAGGGCCCTTTCTTTCCAGGCCTCTTTCGGCCTGGGAGGGAGGGAGGGAGGGAGGGAGCCTTGGGGCCAGGCTGGGGGATTCCTGGAGGTTTTGGGGTGGAGTGCAAGGAGGGCAGGATTTGGGGAAGGGAGAGGCCTCAGCTGGGCATCATGCCACAGAATCCACCCTCCAAAGCAGCCATTTTATCCAGGGAGACAGATTTCTGTTGTTCACAGATCTCTGGAGTTCACTCTCCAGGCCCCACTTGGAGGTTGCCAACCCTAGGCCTGGCAGCAGTCTAGGGTTGCCAGGTCCCCCCACGGGCACTGGCAGGGGATGGAGGTAGTGGGGTTGCCAGCTCCAAGTCTGGAAACTCCTGGAGATTTGGGGATGGAGCCTGGGGAGGACAGGGACCTCAGTGGGGTACAATGCCCTAGAGTCCGCCCTCCAAAGCATCCATTTTCTCCAGGGGAAGTTATCTCAGTAGTCTGGAGCTGAGCAGTAATTCCAGGGGATCCCCAGATCCTACCTGGAGGCTGGCATCCCTAGGCAGCACCCTCTGGGTGACTTGATACCACCTAATTTGCATGACTCAACTTGGCCTGGCTGCTTGCTGCTGTTCAGCAGCCACCCTATGAAAGCCAGCAGTGGTGCAGCAGTTAGAGCCTCAGAGTAGGGTCTGCAAGACCCAGGTTCAGATCCCCATATTGCGGTGGAAGCTGACTGGGTGATTTTGGACCAGTCACATACTTTCAGCCTAACCAACCTCACAGGGTTGTTGTGCATGTAAAAAGGAGGTGAGAATAATGTAAGCTGCTTTGGTCCCCACTGTGGAGAAAGACTATAATTTTCGTTGGTAGAAGCTGTGGGGGAGGGGGTGGAGACGAAAAGCTGAAGACAGATAAAGGCAGATAAAAGTTAAGTTGGCTGTTGGGTGGTAAGTAAATCGGGTTCCCAACTCTGGATTGGGAAATTCCTGGACATTTAAGGGGTGGTTCCTGGGGATGGTGGGGTTTGAGGAGGGGAGGAACTTCAGACCGGTATAATGCCATAGACTCCACCCTCCAAACCAGCCATTTCCTCCATGAGAACTACCATTGCCAGCCTCTGGGTGAGGGCTGGAGATCACCCAGCATTACAACTGTTGTCCGGGTGACAGAGATCAGTTCCCCTGGATAAAATGGCTGCTTTGGAGGGTTGAGTCTATGGCTCCACCCCCAGAAGGGAGAAGGAGTGTGAGATAGGTAAGGGTAGAGGGGAGGAAGCAAAGGTGTGAGGAATGGGATGACCATTCCGCAAGTTTCTTGCGGGTCTCCACTTGTTCTAATATATTCTGAAAAGGAAATACACTAAAATGCAGATGATTTTATAGTCCTTCTTGTTGAGAATACATATGTGAGGATTGAATGAGTTAGCATATCTAATGAGATAAAAAGACAATATCCCTGTTGAGTAATGGGGAGGTTTTTGTTCCAAGCGTTGTATTAACTTGTAATTCAGCAATTTCCTTTTCCATTCTGTTTTTGTAGTTCCTTTGTAATAAAACAGCAACTTTGAGGTCACCCATTGAATGTACTGGAAGGCTGAAGTGTTCTCCTACAGGTTTCTCAATCTTGTGATTCCTGATGTCTGATTTGTGTCCATTTATCCTCTAGCATAGGGTTTCTCCTGTTTGCCCTATGTAGAGAACAGAAGGGCATTGTTGACATTTAATGGCATATACAGTGTTAGAAGATGAGCCAGTGAATGAGCCTCTGATGGTGTAATTGATGCTGTTAGGTCCAGCGGTTGCGTTGTCTGGGTCTATATGGCAGCAAAATTGGCATCGGGGTTTATTGCGAGCTCTGGTCCTAGTGTCCGTGTTCAAATTAGATGTTGCATTATTGTGGATGAGGAGTTGTTTGAGATTGGTTGTCTGTCTGTGTGCAAGAAAAGGTTTGTTCCCCAGTACTTGTGAGAGTACTGTCATTATCCAGTAGTTGCTGTAAGTCATTGATGATGCATTGAACTGTTTTGAGCTGAGAGCTGTATGTGACCAGTGCTGGTGTTCTATTATTGTCTCTTTTGGGCCTGTCTTCTAACAGGTTTTCTCTGGGTATCATTCTGGCTTTGTTAATCTGTTTTCTGACCTTGTCAGGTGGATACTTTAGTTCCAAAAAGGTGTGTTGTAGATCCCTCAGGTGTGAATCTTTGTCTGTAGGATTGGAGCAGATGCGGCTGTAGTGTAGACCCTGGCAGTATACAATGGATTGTTGGGTGTGTTTAGGATGGTAGCTGGAGGCATGTAGGTATGTTTGTTGGTCAGTAGGTTTCCAGCATAAGATGGTGTCTATGCATCCATTGTGTACTTTTACAGTAGTATCCAGAAAATGTATTTCTTGCATGGATTGGTTCATTGTTAGGTTGATGGTGGGGTGAAAATTGTTGAATGCCTGGTGGAATATGTCCAGGGCTTCTTTACCATGTGTCCAGACAGTAAAAGTGACATCAATGTAACACAAGTAGAGAGGTATGAGTGGGTGGGAGTTTAGGAAGCGTTGTTCCAAGTGAGTCATAAAGAGTACATTGTGGGGCCATGCAGGTGCCCATGGCTGTACCATTGATCTGGAGGAACAGGTCATCACCAGATCTGACATGGTTATGGGTGAGAACAAAATGGCACAGTTTGGTGGCAAAGTCAGCTGTGTTGTTGTCAGAAACCATGTTCCTTATGGCTTGTAATCCATCTTTGTGTGGCATGTTGGTATACAGAGATCCCACATCCATGATGGGTATAATAGTATTTTCTGGAAGGTTGTCCAAAGATGTATTTTCCTCAGAAAGTCTGTGGTGTGTCATGAACATAACTAGGAGCATTGATGGCATAGGGTCTTAGAACAGAGTCCATGTAACCAGATCCCCCCCCCCGGTTATAGTGCCTATGCCTGAGACAGTGGGGTGTCCTGGGTTGCCTAGTTTGTGTATTTTGGGTAGAAGGTAAAAGGTACCTGGTTGCGATTCCAGAGGTGTGTCTGAAAGGATTAGTTTCCGAATGTTTAGGGATAATTCCTTTATAATCTTGTATAGTCCTTTTTTGTATTCCTGTATGGGATCTGAGTCCAGTCATTTGTAAAAAGCAGTGTTTGAGAGTTGTCTTCGAGCCTCCTGGATGTAGTCTGATCTATTCATGATGACAATGGCTTCCCCTTTGTCTGCTTCTTTAATTATAATATCCAGATTGTTCCTGAGATTGTCTATGGCCTTCCTTTCAGCATGGTTGAGATTCTGCAGTATGTGATATTGTTTATCGATCACATCGGTTTGTATGTTGTGGTGAAAGCATTCTTTATAAAGATCCAGTGTGGTATTGCAACCATCAGGAGGGGTCCATGTGGAGTCTCTTGTCTTGTAGCATTGTTTTGATGGTATGTGGTGGTGAGTATCCTGTTCATTAGTAGATTGGAGGGATGGTAACTGTTCTCCAGTAGATTGTGTGATGGTGTGCTGTGAAGATGCCGTCTGTTCTTTCTTGTTCTGTTCTTGTGTATGTTGGAAGTACTCCTTCAGACGCAGACGATGGAAAAAGCTTTCTAGGTCCCTGTAGAATATTAGAATACTGAATGTAATGCAAGGGATATTGGAATGTCTGCTGACATAACAGTACTTTTTGAGACGGCTGTAGTGTTAAGTGCCTCCATGCCTGAGAGGAATGAAGATTCCCAGTCATTTCCCACAATTAGAAAAAGACACCTTTAGACTTTTATCTGCTAGTTTGACATATTTATTGCTTTACAGTTGTTGAACCTTATAACCTTAACTTTGCATATCTTGAACATCATCATGTTACATGTTAATTTCCTGTTCATTCTCCTGGTATAAGTTTGAACCTTGTTGGCCATTCCAATGTATTTGATAAAGTGTGCATGCACATGAAAGCGCATACCTTGAATCAACCAAACCTTTCTTGGTCTTAAAGGTGCCACTGGACTCTCAATTTGTTCTACTACATCAGGCCAACATGGCTGACCAACTGGATGTAACACTTTGTGGTATCTCTGCTGTAGCTTTCATGGTGCTGGTTTTGATTTGAACCAGTCAATATGTGAACAGCATTTGTAAACCTTGCATCATCTCCAGAAGAATCAAGGCAGTGAAGCCTGTGCACTCTGAACATCAGGGTCACATTCCGTAGAACAGTCTTGTGGGCTAAGATGTTGTCTGCTGACCTGTGTTAAATCAGAGATGTCTGCATGAAATCTCATTGGACCTGTGGTGCTACTGATCCAATGGCTGCTTCCATGGTTCAGTTTTGCTACCTTCACTGTCCAAAGTACATATTGCATCAGTGATCAGAGACAGTCTGTCAGCAGCCAAAATAAGCAGCCCATGAAAGAAACCATTGAAAATTTTGTCAGTGTCTCATCACTGCAGAAATGGCATCATTTGTCCACTTTGTACAGCAACCCCTGTCCGTGTTGTGATGTGCTGTAACAGTACATCATAATATGGGTGGAGTCACAGCTATTCAGACACCATCTGAGTGGCAGCCCTATCTTTTCCCCCAGTGGGAATTGCCAGGATTTCCTTTTCCTATTCCCCCGCCCCAGTGCTTTATAGACAAGCTTTCTACTGAGCCAGGTTGCCAACAAAGCCTCTAAGAGGTTCCCCAAATGCCGAGTTTAATTTCCCAATTCTCATTCTGGGATTTCCTTCACAGATATCCTGCAAAGAATAATGGAAAAGGTCATTCTATGCTTAAGCAGTCTCTTCATCGACATTCTTTGCGTCTTATTTCTATGGCAAAAAGAACATTCTGTTTCAACCCTGTTTTTTTCTGCTGAATACATCAGACTGTCTGGGAGCCAAAAGTCCCCATCCTTTCTGTGGAAATACATGATACTTTGGAGGCCTATGTTTCAAACATGTCTACATTTATTTGTCCTCAGTGAAGAGGGGGGGGGGATCCTCAAACATTTCACAATTGTTGGGTGATATCCAAGATTCAGCACAGCAACGGCAAAAGGTATCCCCAGACATACCAAGATAGTTGAGCTGTTTGTTGTACTTTATTTTCTGAGACAGTTTAAAGGTGACAGCACTCTTCCCCCCCCCCCAGTTTGAGTGGTTTATGTTAGGAACAAATTCTTGATTTGGCAAAATTTGCTAATACAAAGTGCTGCCCTGGCTTAATTTCAAATTGTTTCTTGGTCATTTCTAAGACCAGTATATATTACTCAGGCACAGACGTGTGAAATTTATTTCACTGACTGAGATGAATTAAATACTGGTACTCTGTTTTCTGTTACACGGTCCTAAAATAAATGCAGCATTTGAGGGTCCTCTCCCCCAAGATATAATGCATAACTGTATGTTTGAGAAATAATGCAAAGATTTCCATACTAATATGGGGAACTAGAGAGCTCCCACCCGCTGTCAGGTTATGATTTGGCAATGCACGCTGATCAGTAGGATGCATTAATAAGTAAGCCAAAAATTAATTTAAATTAATGGATCTTTGGTGCTTTCTTTAATGGTGTCATCTGATTTTTACAGTGCATGAAAAGAATTAAGCACTTTACCTTTTAAAAGATTCACTGGAGACTTGTTAGTTCAAATGATCAGTAATAGTTTAAAGAGTCTTTGATGCCCAGGCTTTGAGCTGTATTCCAGCTTTGGCTGCTACAGGTATTGGAAGGGAAACTGATTGCACATATTGAACCGTACAGTGGTCTTTATCTGAAATTGTTTGATGACTAATACTGAGGAAGTGGACCAATTAAATACTGGGATTTATCATATATGTGTCAAACACTTCAAGACAATAAAATAGAATTTTTAAAACTAATGTAATTTTAACCCTATTAGTACAGGTTAAGTCTGGGCCAGCAGAACTTGTGACCTACAAGATCAAAATGCATATTCCATTAATTGTGGCTTGAACTCTCTGTTTTTGGAGTTGTGGCAGGCAGCAATATTAGCAGGTTCATGAGTATGTAGTACTGTATATGGCTGATGGGCCATGCTTGACTTGTGGAGTCATGTGGGAAAAGACAGGGTTGGAAGCAAGAAACACAGAGCTCACCCTAACCACTGGGTGAGCTCTGTGTTTCTTTCTTCTGACCCCAAACTTCTGTTCACTGTGTCACATGTACCAGCTGCCTTATTATCTGGTCTTCGTAAGTCACTGTCCCTATCTTTTTGTTTGGGGGATGTCTTGCCAAAAAGTTATTAGTATAAGTCAGGGCTAGTTTTGGGCAGGAACGCACAAGAACGGAGTTCCGGCTGGCTCCTGAGTTGGTCACACCCAGCAGGAACTCGTTAGCATAATAGGACACACCCAATAGCAGAAACTCATTAGGATTGGTTACATTAGGGGTGTGTGGCCTAACATGCAAAGGAATTCCTGCTACAAAAAAGCCCTGGTTTTTGACAACAAACAAGGTAAACAGAATAAGAAGCAAAAGGTGGGTGTGGCTGGATGATCCCACTTCTGGTAACACGGGGGTGTGGCCTAATATGCTAATGAGCTGTGCTGTCAGGGGTGTAGCCTAATATGCTAATGAGTTTCTGCTGTTGGGTGTGGCCTATTATGCTGGGCTTTTTCTAAAAAAATGAGTTCCTGCTGGGCTTTTTCAAAAAAAAAAAAAAGCCCTGGTATAAGTTATAAGAGTTGTTACTTCCTGCCCATGGTTTTTAGAAATTATATTTCTGTAGTGCTCATGCATACTAATACAAACACATGAAAATTTAGGGATCAGGTAGTGTATAACCTGCCATTTAATACACTGAAGATGTTGAAGTATATTTTGAACAGTAATGACATATGTTTGTTATATCTATATACTATGAGCGATGTATGGCCCCCATCTGTGGACAGCTAAATTGGGGCCACATGGATGCTAAACAGATTTTTCAGCAAACTTGGTGCACTCACCGGGTTTGCAGAAAAAAAACTGAAAATTAAAAAAAAAAACATGGGGGCTTTAACCCCTCTCAAAGCACTTACTTCAAGAGGTTAGTACCAGTGGCACTGGGAGCTGCTCTGGGTCCAGCAACAGCAGCTGCACAGTCCAGAGCTCCATGCTGGTCCAGCGGTGGCAGTGGCTGCACAGCCCAGGAGCCATACTAGGCCTGGCAGCGGCACAGCCCAGGACTCCGTGCTGTGCCTTGCTGTGGCCATGCAACCCAGGAGCTGCACTGGGCATGCTACCCAGTTGAAGCCTGGGAGTCATGCTGGGCATGCTGCCACCAGCATCACAGCCCAGGAGCTGCACTACAGAGATGCAGGCTCAGGATTCACGCTGGGTATGGGTCTGTCAAAAAGTAAGGGGACGGAATCCCCCCCATGAGTATTGCAGGCCTACCTCCTCTGGCAATGCTCCAATTATGGGGCTGACAGCAGTCACAGTGGGCCATGCAGTAGAGGCCAGATGCCACGGTGCTTGACAGCAATGGAGGCAACGGAAGATGAAGTAGGCCCAGCAGTGGAGGCTGGGAGCCATGACAGGTTTGAGCCAGAACTGTGCCGGGTTTGCTGGCAGTGTAGGCTGGGAGGGTGGGAGATACAGTGGGCCCAGCCGCAGAAGCTGGATGCTGCATTGGGATCACTGGGGGAGCTGGAGCTGCCCCAGGCTCACTGGCACTGGAAAGGATGTGTGGGATAGGGAGATGCAGTGGGTCCATTGGTAGTGATAAGGAGCTGCACTGGGCTCGCTGGGGTGGAGCTGCTGGGGGGAGGCAAAGCTGCACTGGGCTCACCAGCAGTGGGAGTTTCCCTTGCAGAAGTTTCCCTTGGAGCACTAGCAGTAGGGGAGGGAGGTGCAGCTAAGGGTCCCTTCCCCCCCCCCCGGGAGTATCATGGATTCACATGTGTCATAGTAGAATTATGATGTTTTTTCTAATATATGTTTAATTTTAAAAAGGAAACAAGCATAATTTAGATCCAGTATACTATAGAGAAGAGTTTTCCAGCAATGCATGATGGCTACGGTTAGTAGGAAAATGGGGACATTCCACATGTATCTTCACCTGTGGAGGGTTTGTTAAGCCCCACCGAACTCTGCACAGGATTGCACAGGGGTAAGACACAGGAGATCCAGCCTATCTTTTTATTTTCAGTTGAGTCTCCAAATTGTCTTTGTGTCACTCTTTGCAGTACCAGACTACCCCTTTCCCTGTAGGTCTGCCCTTTATTATCTGTGGTTAAGGCTGCTTTGTAGACACATTACCCCCCCCCCAGAAGATAGGAATGTGAAATGAATATTGGGTTAAACAGTAATCTATGCAATATGGAATTCAATTCCTTAGGGGTTATCACATATACTGATGAGCAGTGCAAAGGTTTGGATGGGCATTCTATACATCTCATCCTCTTAAACAAATTTGTATTTTACAGGTTTGGGAACAAATAAATCAATTGGTTAACATTTTTCAAAATGAGGACATTAACTAAAATGAAGACTGTGCATATAACCTCTTTGAATTGTCACTGTTTCTGTTTAGCGGGCTGCAGACATGCGGTAAGACAATGGTGCATTATCTTACATGGCCATGGCTATCTTTGCAAGCAGATGGACTAGAAATCTAATTTAAAAACCCTGAAGCTTTGATTCTGGGAGAAGCAGCAAAATCCGCTGTTAACTCAGTGCCATTGTCTTGGTTTATAAATAAATATGAAGGACTGTGTTTCACAAAAAGCAAGGTCTGCTTGCTGAAAATCTCATCACTTATGATCTGAATAAAACAAAATATATGTGGCACTGTTCAGTAAGCATGTGTGTTGAGCAGTAAACATTCCATATATAAAATGAGTACATGTGTAAAACTGTCTGGAGACTCCAGCATGGAAAATGGGCATGTGGTTAGATTTTTAAGCCGCATCTCTGAACTTTTATGAGTTGGCTGCAAAATGATGAGCATTGGATATAATTTATAATTTTGTTGACAGAATATATCCGACTGTAGGAGCATCTGTCTAGGGATACCAGAATTGCTCTCTCAACAGCTGCTGTTATTGCTACTACTGATACTAAGAAGTAGCTGTATGGATACTTTCCAGCTTGTGGACAAGATCCTTGGACCACCTGTGTTCTTGACCCTTGCCCTCCCTGGCTGATAAAAGTTGCCAGAGGGGGACTGGCTGAGTGGGTAAGGGGAATGGTAAATGCTTCCTTGAGAGCAGGAGTTGTGCTGCCCATGTTCAAGGAGGCAGTGATTAGGTCTGTTTTGGAAAAGAAATCCCTGAGCCCTACTGTCATGAGTCATCCAGGGCTCAGCGATAACGAGGACTCCTCAGGACAAGAGGACTCCTCAGAAGAAGAGGAGCCCCATATAGCCAGTCTTGAGTTAACAGAAGCTGACCAGCAGGAAAATGAACTTGCAGGCTTGTCAGGATTCACAGCCAACAGCTGGTGCAGAGCCACTGACACCCTCCAGCCTTTATTTAACAGGTGAACCTCAGCTGGCCATTCCCAGCCTACCGGTATAACCCACACCCTTAGGGCACTGCACTTGGAGGCAGAGAACAGAGCTACAGACCAGATGTCAAAGTGCACACCTCCTGGCCCGATGCCAGCTGCTTGCTGATAACAAAGGTGAGCAGTTGCAGGATTGCTTCTGAGCAACTGGTTGCAAGCATGACCCTTAGGTGTGGGGCTATCAAACCAGCCAAGAGAGGCTGTTAGGCATGGACACAACATGTACGATAGATACTAAGCCACCAATTCTGCCTTGCCTGACTTCTGGACCTCTGACCTTGGACTGCACAACTCTGCTTTGCCTGATCTCTGAACTCTTGATCTTGGCCTGAACAACTCTGGCTTGCCTGACTTCTGGACCTCTGACCTTGGACTGCATGACTCTGCTTTGCCTGACGTCTGGAATCTTGACTTTGGATTTGAATGACTCTTTCTTGCCTGACTTCTGGACTTCTGACCTTGGAATGAACAACTTTGACTGTCTTCTGGCACCTGATACTTGAAGCCTACAAGCCAGTACACCTACTGTGTTAGAAAAATTTTGGCCAGTCTCCAGTCTTTCATTCTTGGCCAAGGTGCCTGAAGCCCCTACTACGCTAGAAAATTTTTGGCCAGTCTCCTGTCTTCAATTCATGAGTAAGGTGCTCTAGTGGATTGTAGCTGCTTAGCTCCAGGGGTTCTTGGAAGAGGCTGATTTTTGAGACCCATTTCAATCTGGCTTCAGGCTAAGATTTGGAACAGAGACTGCTTTGGCAATCTTGGTTGATGACCTCTATCGAGAACTAGGCAGGAGGAATGTGGCCCTGCTATTTCTAGTGGATCTCTTAGTGGCTTTTGATACTACTCTTAGTATCCTATTGAGCCACCTCTCAGGACTGAGGTGGAGGGGCACTGTATCGTGGTGGCTCAAGTTCTATGGAGGGGGAGAGTTGGTCTCAGAAGACAGTGTTGGGGGATTCCTGCTCTGCCCCATGGCTGTTGACCTTTGGTTTACTGCAGGGTTCCATCTTATCCCCCAAGCTATTTAATATCCATATGAAGCCACTGGAAGAGTTCACCAGGAGGTATGGGCTACAATGTCACAAATATGCGAATAATACTCAGCTCAATGTTTCTTTTCCACCTAATTTTGAGGATGCTGTTTTTTTGTGCTGAGCCAGTGCTTGGAGTCAGTAATGGGTTGGATGAGGGTGAACAAAGCTGAAACTTAATCCTGACAAGGCAGAGGTTCTCTGAGTTAGTAGAAAGGCAGGCCAGGGACTTCAGATCTCCCCTATCTTGGATGGGATTAAACTTTGAAAAGCCAGTTTTGCAGCTGGGAGTGCTGCTTGACACAGCAGTCACCTTAGAAAATCAGGCAGCTGTGGTAGTCCAGGGTGCTTTTGCCCAACTTTGGCTGGTGCAGCCGCCCACTCCCTCCCGTTACATTTAAAGGGCCCTCAGGCTGGTTGGCGGGCCACATGGTCCCCACCCAATCAGCTGGAGCCCTTTAAATCGGGCAGGAGGGGAGGGAGAAGGGTGGCATAGTGGGTAGTAACTCTTGGGGGCAGGGCTTGCCCCCCAAATCCCCCTGTCAGAGTGACAAGGGGACCTGGCAACCCTATCCCCCCTTGCAGGACTTGCTTCCTCTGCCACTAGTTCTTCTGCATGTGTAAAGGCTTCTTGAAAAACATTGGTCTGATGCACATGGGAAGTACTTGGAAGGCAGAGGAAGCTAGCAGTGGTTGGAGAGAAGCACCAGGGAAACCAATCCATAGGATTCAAGCCTTATGCCTTGATTCAGTGGTCAAATTAAGAATCTTTGAATTAAGATCTTTGAAATATCTATCTATATACCACTGCTGAAATAACAAATTGAACACTTGCATACTCCAACACAGATAGGTCTAGAAACTGGATATTTTAAAATAATTTCTGGGAGCTACAAAAATGTACTTTATGGGGTTTTTGTGTGTGTGTGTGTGTGTAGGGTTGAGAAGCCAGCTTTTTTTCCTGCCTATATTCTTTGGCAAATTTATTGTTTCATTGCTTTCTTTTATACCATTTTGCCCCATTTTTACATTATGTACCATTTAATGTTGTTGTTACACAAGTTTAACTTACAGAGCCATTTTTACACAATAGAAAAAAAGGAGAACTGCAGTTTCATCCTGAGCATGTGGAGAAACCCGAATACAAACTTTCAAACAGAATTTCTTAAAATTCTGGAGGTGGTTTTGTACCAGTGGCCAGCACTGAAGCATAGAAAAAACCAAGGCGTAGATTCCCTTCACACACCCAGTGGCTCATGAGCTGCTTCCTAAAGATATGATCACACTCTGCTCAGAGTGTATGCACGTTCCGACAATATTTTCTACAAAATTGTAAAAGAACATGGATTTGTCAGGGAAAGGTGTAAAAGAACAAAATAGGAATGACTGCAAATGAGCACTAAAAAAGGTTCTAAAAGATTATAGAACAGTGAATAGGTTAGTGTGAAGGAATGAGAGATGATGGGCTATAAAGAGGGAAGGAAAGCATACGTGAAAAAAGAATAAAGCTTCCTTGAAGGTATGAGGGAAAGGTCAGGTGTAATGCACAGGTGTGTGAGCAGAAGCCCTTTGTTTGGGACTGAGAGTTGGGGCTCACTGGAGGAAATTGAGACTGGAGTCTCTGTAGAGACTCTGAACAGGGCCGGCTCGCTCACTAGGTGAACTAAGCATTCGCCTAGAGCACACCGGCCCTTAGGGATGCCAAAAGGCCCCCACCCCCGCCAAAACCCCTGCCCCTTCCCCTGGCTTGCCAGCGCGCCCCAGCAGCCGGTGAGAGGGGGAAGGAGGAGGAGGAGGAGGGGAACCCTCCCTCGCCCTGGGGAGCCCCGGCGGCAGAGGGGAGGGCCAGAACGTAGCCCCACCTAGGGCACCAAAAAGCCTCGGGCCAGCCCTGACTCTAAAGAAGACCTTTGGCATGGTGGTAGGAATTAGAAGGAATTAGGTGGGGTCAGTGAAGATGGGCAGCTGGGACCCAGAAGCTCCTGGATCCAAGTCAGAAGAATATACTGTATAAATTCTTTGCCTGGTGTGCTAAATGCCTGAGGACAATCCCATTGAGAGGTATTGCATTTTCATTAAGACAGAGTTTAGCTCACTCTCTGTAGACATTCTGGAGTTAATAGTCAAATCCTGCCAGTTGTTTTAACTTCCACATTAGTCACACTTTGAAATTATACCCAAACAAATGTCAGACATGGTCCCTTAGGCCTATTTGTTCAATCAAAATGTTTCCCATGGATTGAAACTCTACCTTTTACCGTTGTATTTGGGAAAACTGTGTCTGTGGCGCAAGAAAAATAGCAGCTTGTGGAGCTGACAACCTCACCACAGAAATTGAGCTAAATAGTGATTGTTGGGTCAGGTTGTACTTGCCAGGTTTTTCAGTGTTTCACACTTCTTATCAGGGTCTACAGGAAAAGAAGAAGAAGAAGAGATTGAATTTATATCCCGCCCTTCACTGCCCAAAGGCGTCTCAGAGCGGCTTACAAACTCCTTTCCCTTCCCCTCCCCACAACAGACACCCTGTGAGGTAGGTAGGGCTGAGAGAACTCTAACACAAACTGTCCTTGAGAGAACAGCTGTGCCAGAGCTTGTGACTGACCCAAGGTCATATCAGCAGGTGCAAGTGGAGGAGTGGGGAATCAAACCCGGTTCTCCCAGATAAGAGTCCGCGCACTTAACCACTACACCAAACTGGCTGTAGTGAGGGGTTAGAATCACACTGTGGCTGGCTTTCTGCTAGTCTTGAGAACTTTTGCAGTGCAAAGATTCTGCCCAACTTGTGCTTCAGATCTTCTCCTGAGACCCCGACCATAGTCAAGCAGTTGTTTCACCAGATGCCATCTTCCGCCTTCCCTGCACCAATGGGTTCTGTTTCTGCTCTGCCCCTGGTCTAACAGGCTCCATCATTTTATCTCCCAGGCTCCAGTTCCTGAAATGCAGATTCAAAACCTCAAGAAACCCTTACTATAAGCATCTTCATCATCTTATTAGAAATGCAGAATATCAATTCTGGGAACTGGGTCATGTTCCACCAGTGCTTAGTAATCTGCAACTTGACTGTAAGCAGACCTTCAATTACTTAATTGAGGATGAGTAGTGGGATTATATTCCAGGCATCAATTCACGATTTAGGACTGTTCTATAGACCAAGCACTTTCTCTACTGTACTATGTATTTATTTTCTAATCATTATGTCTAAGAGGTATTGATGCTTGCGTGAGTGTCCCGTTAATGCCTCTCATCTTCTTTTTACATAAACCTCAGAATAGCCTTGACATAGAATTGCACAGCTTGACTGAGCTTGTGGGAAAGTGTTCTGTTGTGATACAGATACAGAATGGTGGGTTTTGAGAGAACCTTAGATTTCACATAGGTCAGTCTCTTGCATTTTCTTGTTGCAACTTGCTCATTGCCTCAATGTTCCCATGGTTAAGGGGTTTTCCTAGTGCAGGGCCTGCCCAAGCAAGAAGAACCCCATCAACAAGAGCATAGCCCAGCAGCAGCTATGGGGGGGACAGCTGCCCACCAAAGGGTCCATAAACTACCTGCTGTAGTTGCCCCTTTAAGACTGCAGAGCAGCACCCCACTGTATTGTTGGTGGGATGCATTTTGATTTTATGGGGCACAAGGCATGTAGACCTGCCCTACCTGTTTCTGTCCATTAAATAAGCTCCCTTCATTTCTTTATGAACCCCCCAACATGTGCTGCATTTGCAAAATCTTTCCAGGATCATCACTGATCCATCTTTCCTACACTCCTACAAAATGGCCTCTTTCCCTCAACTTTCTGCATTAACCCTTGCATTTCACCTCATTTTCCCTTGTCCCATCCATTTTCTTTAGATTGCAAACCTTGACGGTCAACTCAGTATAAAACAGGGAAACTTGGTGATCTTAAAATTATCTCCTGGAATATAGCTGGATGGGCCCATTTTAGAAATCTTAATAGCCCTCTTTTTTGAAAGAGCTATGATATTTTGCTCCTTCAGGAGACTTGGACTGCAGATGAACTTCTTATCAGTGGTTATCATACCTTCTCCAAAAGGCCATCTCTGCAGCAGGCCCGGGAAAGATAAAAGGGGGCTTAGGAATTTTAGTCTCTACATCACTTAAAGTTGAATGTATCCATTTAAAAAACTCAAACCCATGGGCAATGACAGTCCTTCTAAACTTTAATACAGAGCCACTTTTAATACTGATTGTGTATATCCCTCGCCAGCAGAAACAATTGGATATAGCAAGGTGCTGGAATGAACTTGAATCTTATATTGAAGATCTCTTAATAGACACTCCAGCAGATCTACTCCTAATGGGGGGAGATTTTAATGCTAGACTCGTTCCAAATGATAAGACACTTATTGACAAATTTGGATCTTTTGTGCCTGATGAAGACATCAACCACAATGTTACACATTATCAACGTTTATCAAATGATCCTAAAGCAAACTTTGCTGGACTATGCCTATTGAATATGACAAGGAAATTCGATCTGGCCATACGAAATGGCTCTACAATTGGAGACCACCCTGGAGGAACCACTTTTTTGGCAGGATCCAAAGGCAGTACTATCTGTTGGGCAGAAACTATTTTATAGTCAGTTCTGGACTTCTGCATAGGATCACATACCTACAGGTTCTACCTGAATTTGATAGTGATCACCTCCCACTCAAACTCAAAATGGTCCCTGCAACTTCCTGGACTCCCTACAAACCTCAACCAGGTCCACATTTGGTATTAGATCAACAAATGGGATGTTGTGCCAAGTGGTCAGAACATCTGGGGCAAAGGATAAGGGGGATTTTGGAAGATGAAAAAGCCAGCAGGTGGACAGTGGCAATTGAAAAGTGCCCATGTGACCAAAATCCATTGATTCCATTAGGGCATATTCTTCAGCTTTTAGAACCATTCCTGATCCAAGATGCCTCTACTCAAAGAAAGGTAACAGAGAACCATTCAAAGAGTTGGTT
The DNA here is from genome assembly GCA_029375565.1 of Gekko gecko. Classification (NCBI taxonomy): domain Eukaryota; kingdom Metazoa; phylum Chordata; class Lepidosauria; order Squamata; family Gekkonidae; genus Gekko; species Gekko gecko. The sequence continues at coordinate 68,729,231 of JAPDNY010000003.1, read as the reverse complement.
TGATAAAGATTGTCAAAAAGCTAAAAGAGATCTTAAAGATTTTTATTATTATTATTATCACACTTATACCTTGCCCTCCGTGCAATGCAGACTTAGGGCAGCTTCCAGTTGACATAAAAATGCTTACAAAGCTTACAAGAACTCCTTAGATCATGATATCTTATATGCCCAACAACGGCCATTACAATTAAAGAAATACTACAAAAAAATGGTGATATCAAAAAAATGAGAGGAAACAAAGAAGCTTTGGGAAAGAGTAATTCAGTCTTCCAATAAGAAGAATTTGTCTCGGTTTTGAAAACTGGTAATGATCCACTCTTGTAAAAAAAAATTTGTCAATTGACACCTGCATTTCCCCTACAGAATGAGAGACCAACTATTCATCGCCTTTATTGAAACAAGAGGCACCACTGGATTTGCCAGTTGGGCCCTCAGTGACAACCAAAGAGATTGAGACTCTGATTGGCAGACTTAGAAAGGGCAAAGCACCAAGCCCAGATTTTATACCTCCAGAATTACTAATGGACAATGTTAACTGTTGAGCCCCCCTTCTGGCCCAAGTATTTACATACATAGATTCAATGGGAGATGTTCCTGAAGTCTGGAGACAAGCCATTATTGTCCCCTTGTATAAAACTGAGTAGAGAGGGAAGCCAGCTAATTATAGGCTTATTAGCCTCCTGAGCATCCTGGGTAAATTATATGCCACCCATCTGTTAGAGAAACTACAAAGTTGGCTAACAGAAGAAAAATTCTTAAGAGATGAACAGGCAGGCTTTAGGGAAGACCGTTCTACCATGGGGCACAATTTAATTTTAGCCCACCTGATTGATAAATATGCTTCCAATAAGACTACTGCTCTTTATGCAGCATTCATCGACCTCAAATCAGCTTTTGATTCTATTACCAGGGAAAATCTCTGGAAAAAGTTAAGTGAAACCTCCATTGACAGGAGACTTCTCTTCCTGATCCAAACATTATATTCAAACACTGAGATTAAGGTCAGATGCAATAAGCACGGCCTCCTTACTAATCTTATACCAACAAGTAAAGGAGTTAAGCAAAGCTGTGTTTTAGCCCCCTCCCTTTTTGCCTTCTATATTAATGGCCTGATTTGTAATTTGGAACTGGCAGACCCTCACCCCCCTGCCCTAGGGAATTGCCACCTGACAGCTTTATTGTATGCAGATGACACAGTTTTGCTATCCAGGACACCTGTAGGCCTAAAAAGGATGTTACAACAATTTGGCCTATATTGTGAGTTAAACTACCTAGAGATTAATTACCATAAAACAAAAATCATGGCCTTTGGTACAAAACCTAAAGTTAGGGAATGGACCTTAAATAGCTATAAGTTACAACAAGTAGCAATTTATAAATATCTAGGGGTTATGATCCATTCTTCGGGGACAAAAAAGGCCCACCACCAGTATGTTACAAACTGGGTATAAATCCTCACTAGGTATCATTAGATTTTTTAATGAAAGGGCGAGCAATATATATACCAGTGGTCCTCAAATTATTTCTTGCTAAAACTATACCCCAACTTTTGTATGGGATAACACTGGGTCCAGTATCATCAAGCTTTTCTCCCCTCGAGAAAATACAATCAAAATTCCTGAGAGCTATATTTCAGTTTCCTAAAAGTGTTTCTAATGCCACCATGTGTTTGGAATCAGGAATGATAAGAATTGAGGCTAGGATAAGCCTCAATTCAGTCGTCACCTGGCTTAAGCTAAGTCATCGTCCAGCAGATATTACTTCCTTAATTTTGAAGGACAGTTCCCGCTGGATTAGTGCTATACATCAGAAGCTATCCATGCTTTGCTTCTCTCCTGAGTCCCTGCAGATAATGGCGATAAATCAAGCCAGGGCCCTAGTTAAGCAGAGACTATTTGATATAGAGAGGCAGAACGACATTGCCAGGGTTTTGAATTTTTTAGCCTCACCTCGAACAAAATATATTGTCTCCCCAGCTTTATACTTGTCAAATTTGGATATTCCATCTCATCGAAGGGCCTTTTCTATGGCCCATTGTAATATTTTTCCCGCAGAAGTGGTAGTGGGCCGCTACAGAAAGACACCGATGGCTGAGTGTGTCTGCCTGTGCGGTATTGGAGAAGTGGATACGATCACACATATCCTGCTTAGTTGTGGGTATTACAATCAAATACGAGCTAGATTTATTCAGCCTATACAGGAAAGATTTTCAGGCTTTTCAAGTGCTGCAATAAGCAATATGCTTCTATCAGATTCTAACCCAGAGATCACGTTGGCGTGTGCAAAATTTTTAGCAGCAGCCTTCAGAATTCATGAACAGTATATAAAGGGCTGATATTGAAATAGATTGTATGATATTTCATTCTAATTATTTGTAAATGCTTCAGTTTTGTTCTGTCTCTACATTAGTATCTAAATTTCATATTATTATAGTTATATTTTGATAACCAGTTTTTTTTATATATCTGGACTGTTTTCTGCTGGTTACGAACTGTAATAAAGTGATGATGATGATGATGATTGCAAACCTGCATTGCCCCTTGGTTGGTATTCATTCGTGCTAGGATAATTTTAAATTATTCTGCTTCTTCGTAACGTTCTGGATGATTCTTAGCCCTAGGTGTCTAGCTAGTGTTCATATATCAGATTATTAATTTTGTGGCAAGAGGGACACCTCAATGTTTTTGGCTTGTTATGACTATAATATACAAGTTAAAATATTACTGCAGAATCCTTCTTTCCATTCTATCTTATTATTAAAACATGACTTTTCAATGTTAACTTAAAGGGTATGATAATACCAACCCACTGATTTTAGATAGATAATTAAAGGAGAACCATTACATGAGTCCCAAACATTTGTCTTACCAGAAAGTAAACAGTTTTCACAATTTAATTAATTTTAAACATTTATTAGCTGCATTTCTTCCTTATGGAGTTCAAAGTGGCACACAGCAAGGTCTATACAGACGCCCATGTTTATAGATTTTTAGACTAATCTTCCGACAATAACTAGTTGTCCCAGGTGATAGGGCTCATATTTTGGCTAACTAAAGGGAAGACGGCACATTACCTGTGACACAGGCTGGGAAATTTCAATCTATGTCCTTTTTGCAGACAGAAATGATATCAGGGAACTAAAATTTCCAAGTGTGCTGGGGCCAGTTCCATTCAGGAGCATGACTAGGATTGCCAGCCCTCAGGTCCAGGTGTGGGTTCTCCTACTTCTGGGCATTTCAATCTGCCCCTGCTGAGCTAGTGGGTGGGGGAAGCCCCAGCCCTGCCCCCCAAGAGCTACCACCCACACCTCTCACTTCCCTCTTGCTGTCATAGCCCAGCTGGTCTCGCAGACTCCAAGTCCAAGTCCAGGTCATGCAGGCAGGAGCAGATCAAAGGAATGTTCACAGCGTAGTCCAAACAGTCCAAGGTCAGTTGTTACGGTCAGAGAGAGTCCAAAAGCAGAGTCAAGCTGGTCCAAGAGTCACAGGATTACAGCAGAGTCAGGAGTTGTGGTCGCAGGATTCACTGTGAGGTGACGTGTTGCTTCCCCAAGTTGGCAACAGCTCACACCCAACTTTATGTAGCTTTTCCCTAATTAGTCTTATCTGCACCTGGCAAGTTAGCAGGGCTCCTGTAATGACTCATCTTATAGCTGTTGACGGGCCATTAATCTTTTACTCTGTCTGCGTTCTTGCAATTGCCTTCTGATCTTAGCCATTCTTCTTTCTATGAGCGGGGGTGGGGGATCTGGGGGAGTCGTGGGTGCCTCCGGAGGTACTTGCTCCCTGACTTCAACCAGCTCAGTATTATCTGACTGGAATTCCTGAGTGTCCTCTACACTGAAGTAATCTTTCGCCACGCTGGACTCAAGCTCGACTTCTGAGGAGTCCTCACTCACACTGGGCTCCAATTGCCAATCAGATTGGTTAGGCTGCAAGTCAGACTGGTCCTCACCCAGGCTGGGCTCAGGCAACAAGTCAGAGTCTGGCTGCACCTCAGGCTGAGGCTGGTCCAGGACACCTGCCTGATTTAAATGGCGTCAGCTGGTCATTGGGGACCATGTGGCCTGCCAACTAGCTAGACAGCCCTTTAAATCCAGCAGGAGGAACGGAGGGGGAGATTGAGGGTGCAGATTCTGGTTGTAAAAAGACCCTTCAAAGGACCTTTTGCGAGCAGGGTGGGCACCACGGTGCATGGGGGTGATTTCCCCCAGCCTTGCATGCCGCGGCCACCACCCCACTCTTTTTATGAGCAGAGCCTGCACCCCCGACTTCCCCCTCCCTCCTGCTGGATTTAAAGGGCTGTCCAGCTGGTTCCCACTGACCAGCTGAAGCCCTTTAAACTGGGCAAGAGGGGAGGAGAGGGGTGTCCGGGCAGGTGATTGCTCTTAGGGGGTGGGGTTTGAGGGCATCCTCACCCACCCCTGGAATGCCCCCCCAATTCCCCTGTCGGATGGACGAGGGGACCTGGCAACCCTAAGCATGATGCAGGGAGAGGATGAGCTTCAGTCTTTCCTCCCATGCCATTTTCCTGAGCCGAAATGACTGTGAGGGATATATTTGCTCTACTGTGTGACTACATGTGCACAAACAGCAGCACCTGGCACCCCACAGCGGGGCCAATCTAACCCCCAGTGGCTGTTTTGGCTCAGGAAAACAGCTTGGGACAAAGGGCTGAAGCCCCTCTTTTCCATGTGTTGTGCTCCTAAGCTGAATATAGCCCTGTTGTGCCTGGGTACATTAGCTGCCCAACATCACATCTGTCTGAAAAAAGGACACAGTCAGGTCACAGGTAACATATAGTTTGGCCCCAACTCTATTACAGCTTCAAGCACTATACAAAGTTATCTATACTTACTTACCTTCTGAAAACAGATATATTCTGTGCTAACACATTCTTACTGCTTAATCAAGAATATTAAATTGTGATTACGGTTTCCTCATACCCTATGACTGTTGGACAATGCATCTTTGACCTATATCTTTACTTCTGTATTTACTTGGCCATTCTTGCCATTCTGTGATGCTTCTTGTACCAAGGCCCCAGTATATATTATATCACACATTAACTAAACAATTTATAATCTACTAAAGGCCACATTGATCTATATATAAACCTATGATTTTATTCATTGAAAGATCAAGTTGCTGTGTAGGTTGTGTGACTCCATGTGAAGTCAAATGGAGCCATGAAGGTACCTTAGATAATTCTTGGTGAGAGAAACCTTGCCATTTTCAAGCCAGAGGACAATGAACAACATACTGCATTAAGAGAAGCAGGGTACTAAATCTAACAAATAAATAAATAAAATAAATAAAAATGATGGTCCCCTTACCTGTTTGAACAGTTTTCTCTAAAGAGCTTGCTCAGGCAAGGGAAGGCTAAAAAAACAGAATAGCAATTCTGCTCACTGCATTCATTTGCCATCTTTTTAAAAATCCTGTATATGGCACTTCTCCTGTATCCTTGTAGGATTTTTGCAGGCAGATACTTTTTTTCCTTTTAGCGTGCATGCTGTGAATGTACAATCACTTCAACAATTCTTTGAATACTAAAGTATTGTCTAGGAGGTGTAGATTTCCCTGTTTCCAATATATTCTGGTCTGTGTTGCAGGTATGTTGCTTCTGCCTCTTAGAACAAAATTTTTGATCCTTTGTTTTCAGAGCACACATCAAAAACTGGGAGATTATTCTGATCATAGTTACTAGTTCTGCCTTGTTAGGAGCAAAATTTATTACTGCTGGAGTTCCAGTTCAGTTGTGTCTTCATAAATGCTCTCAGGTAACCCCATGTCCATCAGTGTCTTTCTTTGAAGAACCTGAGAGTTCTAGCAGTTAATTTCCCAGCAAGTAGCAGTTCTGTATTGATTTTCATTCTATCAAGCTCCTTTTTATTGCTGCCAAATGACTTGGAGGAAAGCGATACTAGATGGCAAAGAGATAATAGGGTAGCAGTCACTAAAGAAGTATGTCTGTCTTAACAACATTCCTGGAAAAAATATGCAACTTAGGGGCTCCTGTTACCTTACCTGAACTAGTAGGGCTCCTACCTGGTGACAACTGGTATAGCTTGCCACATGGATCTTCTAGATTGCTTGGTGAGTTTCCTCACCAGCCACAGGTCAGGCCCGTAGCTACATTGAATCATTTCGGGGCCCGGCCTCCCGACTTTCCATCAGGGCCCCCCCAATTACTACCCTGGCAGGCAACTAGGCAGGCCCCAGACAAGATACGCTCGCTGGCCGGCCAGTGGGCATAGTGCCCGGCAACTCAGCATGGCCCTCCTCCCTCGCCTCGCTTCACCCTGTGGTGCTCTGCTCCACCCCTGGTGGCCACCTCACTGTCTCCAGCCCCATGCCAATCAGAGTGAGTGAGCGCCGACGGTCCTTCATGCTGACGGTTGGGACGGGATGGGATGATGAGTGGGTGCATTGGGGGCTGCAGAGTCACCTTCAGACACCTGCCTGCCCCTCTGCCTTTGGTGCCTGCCCGATGGAGCCTGTAGCACCACCTCTGAGAGGAAACAGTAGAGGAGGAGGAGGGGGCCCACCCTTCACTTCCAGGCGGCTCTGTTTCCTCCCGTAGCAGTGCACTCCCTTCCCAACTCTCCTCAGCTCTTACAATGGGAAAACAGCCATCTATGGGCCTGGACCTGCCGCTGCTGTTGCTTGGGGAGGGAGTGGGGAGATGACAGTGATGCCATTGCCGATCAGGGTGGAGCACATGGAGGAGAGCGGAGATGAGATGAGGCAGCTGCAGCCTGCAGCCTGCAGCAGCACGCCTCCGTCCCAGACTGGCTGCGCTCGGCCTTGACTGGCTGAAGGGTCTCCTAGCAGGGCGCAGGCGAGTGCTTCGGCACACTCCTTCACAACCTCACCTTCTCATCTGCCTTCCCCCCTGGCCCCTGTAAAAAGGAGAGCAGCGGGTGGCTGGCTGGAGGCTCTCCAAGTGGGTGAGTGCACTGGTGCACTCTTCCTCCACCGCCTTCCCACCCTGCCTACAGGGTGAGTGAGTGGGGGGTGGGTAGGGGTCCGGGCTGGGGAAGCCCCCTCTGTGGGGGGAGGAGAGGAAGAGGCCATCTGATGCAGCTGGGTGTAAGGGGCACTTAATTTAACTTACTTTAACCAAATCAATAAGGTGCCCCCCGAGAAATTTAAAGGCCCCCCGCCACAAGAAATCCTGGCTATGGGCCTGCCACAGATGCCTCCTGGAATAGCTGATGCTGGCAAGGAAGCTCTCAATTGGATCCAGAAGATTCACATGGCAAGCATCCCCAGATGGAGAATCGCCATGTGGACGCAGCTTGAAGTGGGATCAAATAATATATATATATCATCTTTCAATCTTGGATTTTTGCATTTTATTAAAAAGAAAGGAGTCCTGATTAATATCACATTTATTTGCATGGCTGTTTCAGACACTGATTGCTGCAGTAAAACTGAGATAACATCCGCAGAACAGGGCAAATGGGGGTGATGGCAAAATTGTCAGACATCAGTAGAGTTGTTGTGTTTTGTTTTTTTTAAAAGAAGGGTCTGAATAACAGCAATATTCTCCCACTAGTTACGGCTTTTTGCCAGCTGTATTCTTATTGGAACCTGCACTGAGATCTGCTTTATATCCCTGTGTTAAGATAATAAAGTTTCATATGTACTATTTCTGGATAACATCGACAAAGCTATGATAGTCTCCTGAAAAATGGTTCCTTCTCATCTTGACTCTCAAGGATTAGATAAAAGTATGAATAATAAAGACAAGCAAGAGCAGGCCTGAACAACCTGAGATTTATCAAGCTGAATGCAGCCCACCAGCCACATATTGTGGTTTCCCAGGTACTAATTTAATCTCCCCTTCTCCATGTTCGCAGTTTCAAGCAGTCAAAAAACCAAATCTCCCTAGTGGGCTGCTATATGTAGCTGCTAAAGGGATAAGATAACTTGTAGGCCAGCTTTTAATCTTGAACTTTTCCTTTGATTAATAAAAGGAGACAATTAGTATATTTATCCACATGGTTGTGTCAAGAGAGAACCTGTCAGACTCTGGCTTGTTAGGTCATAAATTGTGCAGGCATATTCAAGAACTTCTTATCTGGGTAGTCAAATGATAACATGGTCAAAGTCAGTCTGTCTCTAAAGTTCTCGTATTAGACCAGATCTTTTGTAAAAATGTTGCTGCCTGAAGCCTGTCTATAAAACAACACTGAATTAATGCAAATATACCCAGAAGCACTTGAATGCAGTAGGTTAAAAAATTATGTTCAGACAGAGAAACCAGATAGGAAATTTTGAAATAGTTGTGGTTTTGGACAATGTGGGACTCCTATTCATGGGAGTGTTTGTACCTATTTCTATGTGACAAGATCTGAAAGTGGGGTGCTAACTGGCAAAAAAACAGGATATATTGTAATCTACCACACCTTCATTTCCAGTAGCAAGGTAGTATGCAAGCAAATGGAATGGACACTTCCTTTAAAAAAAACTTTCCACTGGTAAACACGCGAGTGTATCAATATATTTTTGTTGTATACTTTATTGTAGATTTTTTCCTGGTGTTTTCTGCAGATGTTTCAAAGGTGTTGGGTAGAGGTAGACTGGACCCATGGGAGTGTGAAGACAAATCCTCATGGTAGTCCTTCTGTGTTACAGAAGTAGCGCAGCGAGAGGAAGGATGAACTAACCCAGATACTGTTCCTTGGGTTGGATACGAATTGAGTTTTTCACTAACAGAAGGGGGGTCATTTGCACCAATTTCCCCTTCCTGCCGCATACCCTGGATTTGCCTGTCATATTCTTTGTGAAGGACCCCTGTCCCCCAGGAGATTGGTGGGCTGCAGTGGAGGCAGGAGGAGGCAAAAACATTCTGTCACCTAAGTGCCTTGCAAGAGTGGAAACTTTAGTCTAAACCCAACCTCTTGTCTCTAATGTGTGTTTCATTCGATTGGATGACTTTTGTGTGAATATGTGAGTGTGAGTCCTTCTGACAAGTTCTGAGGAAACAGTGGGGCTCCTTTCCATCAGACATAACTTTCAGGTCAAAACCTGATATATTGTCACCTCAGTTTATATTCTCCGAGAGGTGACATGAAGTGACTTTAACAAACGATCCACTATTATTTCCATTATTTACCAGTCAGTTTAAGGCACTGTGCAAAGTTAAGTCTGAAAATACATTTCTTTGCTGTTCTAGGTATTTCTAAGTCTGCACTGTCAGATGCTGATGTGGACTGCTAAATAATGGAAATAAGGTTGGGTCATTTGCTAAAAAGCACTGTGTGATTCTTTAGCAGTGTTAACGATAACCATAAACATGAGAAATTATTGCACCACAATTGGGAGGTAAGAAAAGTTAGTGTAGGTTCTGTTGAAATTGGTAAGAAATAATTAGGTTTCATTTCAATGTACCAGTATGGAACAAAGTTAGAGTTCAATGGCACCTTGAAGACCAACAAATTTTTATTCATCATGTGGGTTTTCGTGTGTATGCACACTTCGTCAGACGATGAAATGGAATTACATATCATAGTTGTATATATAGGGGTGGCTTGTTAAATTAGCATGCAAAATAGTGATTTAAAAAAAAAACAGATCAAAAGAATGACTATGGCACTTTTCCGGCTATGGCACTTTTTCCTTAATGATTGGATCCATCTCCACCCCTATGCCAAAGATCAAATCCAGTGTGGGGCCTGCTAGTATTCATTTCTTCTGGGACGGTGTTTGTTTGTGTGTGTAGGGGAGAAACGTAATTGCTTTTTCAGTGCTAGGGAAATGGACTCTAACAAGTGGGGACCCTCAAGGATATTGAGGGAGTGGCCATCACATCTCCACAGCTTTTCCTTCCTCCCCTCTCCCCCCAGCCCTTCTCTCGCTTTTTGTCCCTCTCTCTTAGTCTTCTCTCTCCTTATTCTCCTTCCCCAATGCTGATCTTTCTTTTGTTATCTGTCCCCTTACGCCTATTGTCACACTTATTCTTTCTGCATTACCAACGCCTATTGTCACACTTATTCTTTCTGCATTACCAAGGCCTCCTGAAACACGCAGACACTCACTCTCTGGTCCCCCAGTTTTCCTCATCTCACCCCCACACACAAACACACACACTCCATTGTCAATTTATCTTTCTTTCTGTGACCCTCTGGTCACACACAGACAAACACACACACCCTGTCCTTAATTTCTCTTTCTTTCTCCATCCCTCCTTACTAACACAAACACACACATACAAACTGTAGTTAGTTTTTCTTTCTCAGGGCTTCCAGCCTCACACACTCAATTTCGTTTGTCCTTCCCATCTCATACACACCCACTCATTACCTTTCCATGTCTCCCTCCGCCTCACTTACTGGACCACTCACTCTCTGGATCATGCTGTTCCTGCTTGTGCAGTTCAGAAGGGGGGGGAGAGCAACAGGTCTCACTCCTTCTTCCCCACCCTCCTGCCTGTCCAATGGGAGTGCAGCCATGCCTAAGTCCCCTGCTGTTCCTTCCTTTCTCTCCCCTTCTGCATATGACCTCTAACCGCCTAGCTCAAGCAGTGGCAACAGCCATTACTCCATCTCCTCCTCCAACTACTGCCTCCGCTGCAGTCATGTTCTCTGCACAAGTGCAAATAGCCTGTGTTTTTAGTAGAATTAAGCCTCCTTCCAGATTTTTCTGCAAACCCAAGTTTGTTGAAAAGTCTTGTTTCCATGTGAATGGGCCTGATCGACAGTTTTAAGTATCTGCAGATGCCCCCCATTAGATATACAGATTTAGGTATGAATGAGGAATAAACAAATAATTGCAACTGTATGATGCACAGAGACTGTTGCACATGCACATACACACAAACACAGGGTCTCTTTTTTTATTTGTATGCATACACAGCAGGGAGATGTTTTTTATAAGGTACTGATTTTGTAGTATTCTTTGAGACATATAAACACCATGTGACAAATTACAAATAATGCCTTCAACAGGTCGGGGGGGGTGTTATATACAGTGGGGCACACCGTTAACGAGATTTGCCTTACATGAAGCAATATCTAGTTTATGTCAGTGTTTCTAGTGTTCATGAACGGAAGAAGATTGCTTTCCCATGGGTTGGCTGCCTGCATTAGGATGTGGTTGGGTGGCAGTGTTCAGAGTTGGGGTGAGTGGCAGAGCAACCCAGGCAGGTGCTGCCACCTCAGCCAGAGGGGACAGGTCCACACGTGGACTTGCCCGTGTCAATAACTCCTGGGATGGGAAAGGGCCTGGGAAGGCAGGCAGAACTGCAGATGGCCCTGACACCTAGACTTCCTTGGAGACCACTATGACAGCCTGCTTCTTTTTCTCAGTGAGGTAGATTTCCTTGCCAAAACGTTGTTCCCCACTCTGACTGAGTAGCCTCTTTTCTTTTTTCCATCAAATTTTATTGTATTTTTCAAACATATAATCCATACAGTCAAACATCAGTGCTGTGAACATTGCAGTAGGAGGTATGAACTAACTGAGTAGCCTCTTAGTAGCATATTTGAATTGTAGAATTATAACTTTCTGCATGTCCCACCCTGTGGTAGAGAAGTTGTTTGGCTTTTGCCCAGTCCAGAGATTTGTTGTAACTCAGCAGGAGCCCTCTTATAAATCCCTTTTCCGAAATGACACTTGACACGAAGTAAAGTTCAAACAGAAATCTTGATTTTATTGAACAGGCACAGTTGAGTTAGGAATAGGGCAAGGGATGAGAAGTTGAGGTAAATCTGGTTGTTTATACAAATTATAATATTTTGAATAGGCAACCGAGTATAGTTGAAGCTTGCATTCTAAGAGACTCAGTTCTTAACTGTGATAGGCTTGTTTGACTTGGAGATTTCTTTTAGCAACAAGGTGTCTTTATAAAGTTTCATAAAACTATCTTAGTTTCCTGGAAGTCAGTATTTTCTCCTGTATTTAATTACTTCCCTTGTGGGAGTCTAACTTTCTTTTTTTAACTCTTGAGGATTCTAAGACCATTTCCCTCTTCGCACACACCAGGGGTCCCCTCTGAGTTGAACCCTCAGAATAACTGGGTAAGAAATATCCTCCTCTTTCTAGGAGCAATACTCCTTTTTCTCTTTGGCTAGACTGGCAGTTTCCAATCTCCTGTCCAGTCTCTTCTGTCAAACCTAAACCCCAGTTCTGGAGACTGTGAATAAATGGAATTCAGCTAGGGCTGTTTTCTGAACTTTTCCTCAAATGTGTTGGTACACAGCAAGGGCAAGGAGTTGTGTCCCTTCACTTCTCAAGTGACTTGTCTCCCTCAGACCGACACACACACTCCTCCTGACTGGCTATTGCCAAGCAAAAGTCCAAATGACGACTGTCTCCCTCTGACCAGACTGACGAGACTTTTGAAAGCTCTCTTCAGCTGGTGCTGACCAATCAGAGAGAAAGGGGTGTGTGCATGCAGGCATCAACCTGAATGTACCTTACAGTGAGGCATTAACCCTTAATCTCCCAGCTCTCTAAATTTTGATGCACTAAGCTTCTTGGTATTGGAGGTCAGTTTGTTACGCCCACCTCTACTGGGTCTGGAGCAGAAACACTGGAGGCACTCACCTGGCGTGATGATGGGGCCCAGGTGTCATCAGGCAGCGGCCACATCTGGGAAATGGGGTGAGCAGGCGGCACAGAGTTGGACTGTGGTGCAGCAGCCAACGATGCCACAGCAGGCCAAGGCAGAGCCCAGTTCCAAGAACAAGGCAGCAGCAGCAGCAGCAGAGGAGGCATCCCCAGCAGCAGGGAACAGATGGGAGCTGAGAATAGCTCGTCCAGTGCACCCTGCAGCCAGGCCAGAATAGCCAAGGGCAGGACAGGCACAGAAGACACTCAGGGGTAGGTGATGGTGGGTGGTGCCCAGGACTGAGCCAGCAGGCTCTGAGCCAACCCCCACAGCACCAGGAAGAAGGACAGGGGAAGCGGCCATTCAGGGGCAGGGTTTACAGGTGGAGGGAGGAAATAAAATGGGACTCCTGCTGACAGGCCGGGGAGGAAGAGAGCTGCAAGTCCAGGTCATAAGGGGGACCAGATTGTTGAGAAGAGGAGGAGCAGGGTGAAATAAACCCCTTCCCCCTTATTTCTGAGGCCCTGAGGGGGCCCTTTTGGAGTTGAGGCACCATGATGGAGGGCAGCCCACCATCCAGAGGGCAGGATGGACATGACAGAAAGGAATGGTTACATCCTGTTGCAGCATTTTTGTGGGTTGGACCTCTGTCCAAACATGTGTGGAGACTTGTGTGCTACACGAGCTACCTCTCCTCCGTAGCTGTCTATTGGAGCATCATGCTGTGCAAGAATACGTGTGTGATCCACAGTGACAGCAAATGAATCACCACCATTTCCTTTTCCATCTTCATGCTTTCCCCCTCGTATGGTATTTGTACAGTTGTAAGTAAACTGCGACCGAAAACCCCCCTTGAATATATTGGAACTAAGAATGCATTGACACATTTTTAGTAGCAAAGATGTGAGGTATGTTACCAAGGTAACACTTTTGCTATTCTGGCCAAACAGGTGTAGGCAGAGGGAGTTTTTCTGTTGCACTGTTAACAAGTGACAGGAGTATATGTTGTTAGCCTGAGACTCAAGAACCACACAAAGCAGCATCACTTTTCATCCACTCATGCTTATCTGGAGATCATGGAAATGTGAGTTCATCTCACCTAATCACTACAGACAAGATATTTGAGAACATGGTCTTTTTAGAAGTGCCTCAGAAATGACACGGTAGTATTTGTTCTAAATAAGGGATTTGCCTGTGTTTGGAATTTTCAACAGGGCAGTGCTGAGTTGAAATTCACAATCAGCCATTAGTCAGGGGGTGGGGGAGAACTGTACACTGAAGAAATACCTAGGCAGTGAAATAAGCAACCCGAGAATTTGCTTTTTGCAAGGTTCAAGTTGCCGCTCTTTAAGAAAGGCAACATTCTGGTTTAACCTTGACAAGGTATGAAAATTAGTAGAGATGGGAGTCCACATTAGGCCAACATGTCATCATTTTGGTGGTTACCTTTGCCTGACCTTCTTTGTCTTGGATTTGTTGTTGATTTCTAGAAAGCTGTCCTGTGTGAATTCCACATTTCTCTATGTCGTTTTTAAGAGAGTTGTGTATATCTCACTCAGCCTTTGTAAACAAAAAACTGTCTTTCTCTAGCAAAAAGACCACCTTTCTTCAGCACTGCTGATGTACGTTCTTCCTTCTCTAGTGTTCAGGAATGCTTCCTGCATCATCATATGATGACGTTCCTTCCCTGTCGTTGGCTAATGCTGACAGAGGCAGAGAAACACACAGTGTGATGAGGTGGGATTAAGTGCTATCAAAAAGAGCTGAGCTGCTGCTGTAGTGTTGATCTCATTAGTCATTTGCTTCCTTGATAGGAAGTCTACTGCACAGCTGGGTCTCAGAGAATTGTGATATTCTTATTCCCCCAAGACACACATGTGGGTTCCACACAGCTCAGGCCAAGATGAATTATGTAATTCTTTCTGACCAGGATGACACTCTCCCTCCTTGTAAGGTGCAGGTTGTGGGGAACTATTGACCCTGACCATGTGCTTGTGATATTCACGTACATTACCCAGTGGTATGGGATCATGTCAATGGGAAGTTGCTCTGACATTGCCAACTCTCTGGGGTTGCATATCCAAGCTTCACTGGACATGGGCTATGACCTTTGCTGGAGGAAAGCTGATGTGGGCAAAACTTTTGAAAAGTGAGAAGAACTGGTCCTCGGGGAAGAAAATGCAGAAGGGGGGGGGAGAGGAAAAGACATAGTATGAAACAGAATGGATAAAATGAAGCTAAACAGAAAGACTAACAGCTAAAGAGAAATGTTGGTGATCCTGGAGTTGTGATTGTATTTGCATTGATAAAGAAAAAATGGACTGCACCCAGCAATGTGCCAACAAAACAAAAAATGCCAGGTGATAGTGGACTGATTTATTATTGCACAAAATCCCTACGTGTTCCACTGCACAGACTTTGTCAGGGGAATCAGCTTTCACCTAGTGCTGGAACTGTCCACAGCAATTAAGGCAGGTGGGGAGAACTGACCCTGAAAAAGAGGCAGATCCAGCTGACGTGCAGTGACATGTCGATGTCATTGCCCACATGACCCAGAAGTGATATCATCACACTGGGGACACACTCTGGTATTTGGGCAAAACCTCTATGGTAGAAGCCAAATTTACCATAGTTTTTGCCCAGATACCAGAATGTCAACCTGATGTCCCTAGTGTGATGACATCACTTCCGGATGTACATCCCTGTGCATTGTCTGTGCCTCCTTCTCACTTCTGGTAAGTCTCTCCCAACCCCCTGCTGATTGCCAGGAGTGGCCTGGCAACCCTAAATATGACAAAGTAGTGAGAACAGATAATAAAAACTGACAACAGAAGGTTTGATTACTACAGAACGGTAACTTCTCCTTGGGTCTTTATGAAAACCTCCTACAAGTACAAAGTGAATGGGCTGTAGTGAAGGAATATATTGTCCTAAATATACTTTGACTCATGATCTACAATTTGCAATAGGATTTGATTCTCTTTTCCTTTTAACTTCCTTGTTTTTATGTTTACTCTCCAAATACACCTGTTATCTTCGTTGCTGATGCTTTAATAGAGGCTACATGTGCATTCTAGTTCAGCGTTTCATTATAAATTAATCCCAAATATTTATAGATCTTGCATTGTTCAATTGGGATACCTTGTATGTTCCAGGAATGTCTTTCAGGCCTTTTTCGAAAGACCACTGCCTTAGTTTTTGAGTAATTGATGGTAAGATTCTCTTCTTCACAATATTCTCCTAGTTGGTCCAGAAGTCTCCTTAAACCATTCCTAGTTAGGGAAAATAAAACCATATCATCGGCATAAAGCAGTATTGGTGTTTTCTGCTGGCCTATCGTAGGTGAAATAGATTTGGGGCCATTTAGCTATTACTTTTGTACAAGGAAATGTACAAGGAAATGGATTACTTTTTGTACAAGGAAATGGATTACTATTACTTTTGTACAAGGAAATGGATTACAATTGTCCACTGAGACTGTGGCTAATGATAGGAACTGTCTGGCAGGGTCTCGAGGCAGCAATAGGAAGGCTGTGGGCTTAACAAACATGGGAAACTATAAGTGTTTATACACAAATGCTAGAAGTCTCCGAGGTAAAACCGGGGAGTTGGAATGCTTGGTGTTGGGGGGGGGAAATAGACATTGTGGGTATTTCAGAAACTTGGTGGGATGAGGAAAATCAGTGGGATACGGTGATTCCTGGTTATAAATTATATCGGAAGGATGGGGGGAAGGGTTGGAGGTGGGGTGGCTCTGTATGTCAGAGAGGGTATACCGTCCAGTAAGATTGAGAGGGTAAGAGAATTGGATTCGCTTCTGGAAATGCTATGGGTTGAAGTAGTGGGTCCAAAAGGAAGCTTAACAGTGGGAGTTTGTTATCGCCCACCAGATCAAAAGATAGAGGAGGATTATAAAATGATGAATGAATTAAAAGTAGCGGCTAGACGAAATAACTGTGTCGTAATAGGCGACTTTAACTACCCACACATTGATTGGGTCAATATGAGTTCTAGTCGGGAAAAAGAGATTGAGTTTTTAGACACTCTCAATGACTGTGCTATGGAACAGAGGGTCACAGATCCTACCAGGGGTGAGGTGATCCTGGATTTGGTCCTAAGTAACACCCAAGACCTGGTGAGAGATGTAAAAGTGATTGCACCACTTGGGAACAGTGACCATAATGTCATTGAGTTTAACATTTGTACAGATAGGGAGTTGCCCAAAAAGACTGACACAACCACTTTTAAGTTTACAAGGGGTAACTTCTCTGGTATGAGGGGACATGTGAGGAAGAAATTGAAAGGAAGAGTGGAGAAGGTCGAAACCATTGGGGAAGCTTGGAGACTATTTAAAAATACAGTCCTAGAAGCTCAGAAAAAATATATACCGCAGGTTAGGAAAGGTACAAATAGGTATAGAAAAAAGCCTGCATGGTTAACAAATAAAGTAATGGAAGCTGTAAAAGGTAAGAAGGATTCCTTTAAGCGGTGGAAAGCTAGTCTTAGTGAGGTTGATAAAAGGGAACACAGACTATGGCAAATAAAATGCAAGTCTGTGATCAGGCAAGCAAAAAGGGAATATGAGGAGCATATCGCAAAAAACATAAAGGCCAACAATAAATCTTTCTTCAAATACATTAGTAGTAGGAAGCCAGCCAGGGAGGCAGTGGGGCCCTTGGATGACCAAGGGGTAATAGTGAAGGATGATAGGGAAATGGCTGAGAAGCTGAATGCATTTTTTGCCTCTGTCTTCACTGTGGAAGAGGAGAAGTGCTTGCCCACTCCAGAAGCACTGATTTTGGGAGGGGGTTTGAAAGACCTGAATCAGATTGCGGTGACAAGAGAGGAAGTCCTCCGACTGATGGACAATTTAAAAACTAATAAATCACCAGGCCCAGATGGCATTCATCCGAGAGTTCTGAAAGAACTCAAATGTGAACTTGTGGATCTCCTGACAAAAATATGTAATCTTTCTTTAAAATCTGCCTCCGTTCCTGAGGACTGGAAGGTAGCTAATGTCACTCCCATCTTTAAAAAGGGCTCCAGGGGAGATCCAGGAAATTACAGGCCAGTCAGTCTGACATCGATACCGGGTAAGTTGGTGGAAACTGTTATTAAGGAAAGAATTAGTAGGCACATTGATGAACAAAAACTATTGAGGCAGACTCAGCATGGGTTCTGTAAGGGAAGATCTTGTCTCACTAACCTGTTAGTGTTTTTTGAGGGAGTGAACAAACATGTGGACAAGGGGGACCCAATAGATATTATTTACCTTGACTTCCGGAAAGCTTTTGATACAGTTCCTCATCAAAGGCTCCTAAGTAAGCTCAATAGTCATGGGATAAAAGGACAAGTCCTCTTGTGGATCAAAAACTGGCTTATAAATAGAAAACAGAGAGTGAGTATAAATGGGAAACTTTCTCAGTGGAGGGTGGTAAGCAGTGGGGTACCACAGGGATCAGTACTCGGTCCAATGCTTTTTAACTTGTTTATTAATGATTTGGAATTGGGAGTAAGCAGTGAAGTGGCTAAATTTGCAGATGACACGAAGTTGTTCTGGGTGGTGAAAAACAGGGAGGAGTGTGAGGCACTCCAAAAGGATCTGTCGAGGATGGGTGAGTGGGCGTCAGTGTGGCAAATGGGGTTCAATGTGGCCAAATGCAAAGTGATGCACATTGGAGCCAAAAATCCTAAATATAAATACACATTGATGGGGTCTGAACTGGCAGAGATGGACCAAGAGCGAGATCTTGGAGTCGTAGTAGATAACTCAATGAAAATGTCTAGACAGTGTGTAGCTGCAATAAAGAAGGCCAACGGTATGCTGGGGATTATTAGGAAGGGAATTGAAAACAAATCAGCCAGTATCATCATGCCCCTGTATAAATCATTGGTGCGACCTCATTTGGAATACTGTGTATAGTTCTGGTCACCACATCTCAAAAAGGATATTATAGCATTGGAAAAAGTGCAGAGAAGGGCAACTAGAATGATAAAAGGGTTGGAACACCTTCCCTATGAAGAAAGGTTAAAATGCTTGGGGCTCTTTAGCTTGGAGAAACGACGGCTGAGGGGTGACATGATTGAGGTTTATAAGATTATGAATGGGATTGAGCAGGTAGAGAAAGAAGTACTTTTCTCCCTTTCTCACAATACAAGAACTCGTGGGCACTCCATGAAATTGCTGAGCAGTCGGGTTAGAACAGATAAAAGGAAATACTTCTTCACCCAAAGAGTGATTAACATATGGAATTCACTGCCACAGGAGGTGGTGGCAGTTACAAGCATGGACAGTTTCAAGAGGGAATTAGATAAACATATGGAGCAGAAGTCCATTAGTGGCTATTACCCACAGGGTATAGATGGGAACTCTCAGTCTGGGGCAGGTGATGCACTCTATTCTTGGTGCTGGAGGGGGCAGCAGTGGGAGGGCTTCTAGTGTCCTGGCCCCACTGCTGGACCTCCTGATGGCACCTGGTATATTTTGGCCGCTGTGTGACAGAGTGTTGGACTAGATGGGCCATTGGCCTGATTCAACATTGGCTTCTCTTATGTTCTTATGTAGCCTGGGAACTATGTCATTAATGTATAGATTGACAAGTGCAGGGGCTAACACACAGCCTTGCTTTACCCCGTTTCTTGTTGATATTTCACTAGTCAGAGAACCTGATGTGCCTACTCTGATCGACACATCTAACATGTACACTGTGCATCAGTCAAAGCTATGACAAATATTATCTAATTGCAGTTACACTTTATTTGTGGCTTTTTCTGGTGCTGAAATAGTTTACCATATGAACAAACAGGCACTCCATGTAGCTACAGTTTCTGTGTACATGACTGGCATTTCCTGGCTGAAATCTGTTACCTTTTCTTCCTTGCTTGCAGACCATAGCCTGACAGACCAACAATGAATGCATGTGTGAGTGTAGGCTGGCCAAGGCAAGAACTATGTGGAGGTCCATCAGTGTACCTGAAGGGTATTATTCTGAAAAAAAGGAAGGCAGAGTTGCCATTGTGGATTTCAGTGAGAAAGGAGCTAGTGTATGGAATTAGCTCGAGAAACAGGAGTCTCAGAACTGTGATCACAGGCAGTCTGAACCCAGCTCCCTTCTGCCATACCTAAATGTCATCCCGGAAGCAGGGCTCTTGCTCTCTATTTCACAGAGCTGGTTTTCTCTCCAGTTAATGCTTTAATTAGGTTAATGGTATTCACCTAGAAAAAGCCTCCAGGTCCTGTATTTCATCTGCTGTATCTGAACTGGCTGGCATCATGGTAATTACATGCAGTTTTTCTGCAACTTTATGGGTAAATTTTTAGCATCCAGCGTCTAAAGCTACTTGTCAGATGCTATTAGTTAATGCCGTGTAATCTGCCACTAGCCAAATTGCCGTCTACTAATTACCAATTATTTGGAAGATGGAGTATATTCTTTAGGCTGGCACTTGGGCTGAGATGACTATTGTGAGAAAATGGCCAAGCCTCAGATAGGGTTGTGTCGCTTCCAGGCTAGATTTAAAGGCAGTGGGATAAAAGATCAATCAGAGGCCCGTGGGCCTGAGTATGGGAAAACTGGGTCTAGGACTGCATTTGGCAATATCAGAATCCCGTCTGTCTATCACAGCACCATCCAGCTGTATTTCAGCACCACTTTTATATGTAAATAGCATTCCTGGGGTGTTTTTGCACCCTTTACTTTTGATCAGTATAATACTTTGGCTGTTCTTCAGGCCATCCATTTCAATCAAGGCTGCTCTACGTTTTGATCCCATGCACTGTAAGGCACAGTTGCCTTCATATCTGCTACTGCAGCTGGGAGAAGCTCAGCTTCTACAAATTCTACACCTTTTGTGAAGTGTGCATTTAAATTTAAAGTGAATTAACATCCCACTTGGGAACTTCAAGTACAAAATATGCAAAGGGCATTTCAAGTTTTTTTTTTTTTGTTCTTAATTTGTGATTTAGCATATTCGTAGGATGTGACTTCGCAACTCACAGTTTTGATACTTAAGTAAACAAGGTTTCCAGCTGCAATGAAACTGCTATGACATTAGTGACTTCACTTCACTAATGAAAAATGCATTGCCAAATGAGCAGGAACAAATTGCACAATCATCATTTTCGCAGCCTGGTATTCCAGGTGAAATCTCAGACAATCCTGCCCCCCCATTTTCTCTGAACAATGCTTTCAGACATTATATTCAAATCTTTGTTTGCTGTTATATGTTAAATATGATTTTTCTCCCAGCCAGTACTTTGCCTGCACAGAATGATTATAGATCGAAGTTGTGTGAGTACCTATTGGCTAATTCCAGTGACATCGCTGATGGTGAACAACACTTTCTCTTACTGTATTTACGACAGTTGGAAGCTGCATTTAATTTTTCTTTTATTTCACTTTCCTGTTAGAGACTGAGTGATTCCCACTATGCTGATAGCCAGTGTATTATGATCAGATTGTTATACTAAGACTATGTAGACCCAATTTCAAATCTGCTGTGACATTCACTAGGTATCCTTGAGCCAGTGACTAGTCCAGCCTAGCCTACCTTGCTGGAGTGTTGTGAGTACAAAAAGTGAGAGATAACATGATATTTTGTAAATTTATTTTAAAAAAGAAAAGAAAACAAGATTTAGATAATATACATAATACAATGAAAGGAAAAAAGGTGAGGAAGAGAGACATAAAAAATGCCCATGGCCTGATCCTATCTCTGTGCTTACAGTTCCAAAACATTGTAAAGAGGGATATTTTAGTATTATTTTTTAGCTTTACTTGTGAATGTCCTTCCAATGTGGAGACATATTTAGGTTCAAATTCTACTTCAATCAGCAATTCATTGGGTCACCTTGGTCAAACCATGACAACCTACATTTCATATTGGGAATAATAATGAACTGTATAACACAGTGTTGTTTTGAAGATATAAAATAGTCTTAGTGGTAATAGCTGAGCAAGGGAACAAGATGCTTGGATAAATAGAAGGATTTGCTTCAGCGAAGATGCTTAAGAGGAGTGTAACTTGACCTTCTGCATAGATGAAAGCCAGAAGAGACGTGCTTTGAGTTTGCTGGCAGTTTCATCTTTATGTGAGTCCTGCCCTTTAATTCTAAAGGCATATCATTTACCCCGTGTTTTATCCCAACAGCGAAGATGTCTGCAAACGAGGGTTCACCGTCATCATTGATATGAGGGGCTCAAAATGGGACCTGATCAAGCCTCTCCTGAAGACCCTTCAGGAAGCCTTCCCTGCGGAAATTCACGTTGCCCTGATAATCAAGCCCGATAACTTCTGGCAGAAGCAGAAGACAAATTTTGGAAGTTCAAAATTTATCTTTGAGGTAAGATTGAAAGCCTTCAGCAATTTGCAAGAAACATTGATTCAGATGGCCATCATATACACTCAAACAAGAATGTAGTCAAAAATGACCCATGATGCATATCACTTGAACACACATGTTACTTTATTCTTGGCTGTGCTGATGTGCATTGATGGTGTAACCGCTATACAGCCTTGACAAATATATATGTGGACATTTACTCAGCTAAAGTCAACTGAAAGTTTGTCTTAGAAATCTGTCTTATATAGCGTCAGTGAAAAAGTCACTGATAGCTGCCTGTGCCAACTTGAAAACAAGATACTGCCCTCAGGCTCAGAGGGATGGAAGTTCATAGCTGCTGCTCCTACAAGGGGGGGTGGGAAATCTGCCTTTCAGTTGGTTTTTTGACATTAGAATAACCCCAGCTAATGCCAGGTTTACATATGTATTTTCCCTTGAGAGTGCAGCCAGTCGCAAGCTGTTGGTAAGCAAAAAAGAACAAGGCTGACACTTGATTGACTAATGTGGATTCCGGGAGCCTGCTGTCAACAAGAGAGACAACCCGAGAAGCCTCTGTGTCATTAATTCAGAAGTGCTTTTGCAAATTATTTTTCTTTTCTCTGGGAAAGATTGAATGAGCAAGCCATAATTTTGATTGGTTGCTTCTGAAAGGGGGAGAAATATGACAGCTGATAGGCTGTTACCTTGTCTTTGCATATCCTTTCTCCCTTCCTGATGAAGTTTGATAATGTATTCCTATTCATCTCAAATTCTCCAGGGGGAGCCTATCTGAATAATAAATGTATCTGTAGAATGCTTTAAATAAAAAAGACCTCCTGTCATATCATCATGCTGAAAAGTCCAACTGTGACAGGGGAGGATATTTTTGAAGTGGTTTTTTTTTTAAAAAGAGTGAAGAATCTCCAGCCTGCACTGACATGCTCTATGCTAAACTTAATCATCATCTGAAAACTGCAAAGGGCCACTGTCTATGTTGTCAGGCTCACAAGTCTTCGATTCCTTTTCGAAAGGTTTACTCTGCTGTCATTATATGCTTCTAAGCCCATTGACTTCGATTCTGCTTTGGGTTGCACTTTTACTGTAGCATTGTGTGCCATTGGCTCAGTCATTCTAAACACAATTTAGTGAAACATTACCTTGTGCACATACTAAGGTGTCCAGTGCCCTGCCCCAGTTATTGCAGGAAATAGCCCCACTGATGCCCCCTTCAAGCTCCTTGTGTTGATTGGGGAAAAAATATGAGCCCATTTAATAAATCAAAGAGTAATCTTAATATTTTGTAGAACTGTGCAGTGTTATCCTTTGTATGTCCAATAATGATGATGACACATGATACAGTGCATTTCACTAAATCTTAGAAGGAGGGGAGGGAGAACAAGGAGGCAGAAATACCATCTCAGTGGTAGGCAGGTCTATTTTTGGGCAGGAACGCACAGGAACAGAGTTCTGGCTGGCTCCCGAGTTGGCCACACCCAGCAGGAACTCATTAGCATAACAGGCCACACCGAACACCAGAAACTCATTAGGATTGGCTACATTAGGGGTGTGTGGCCTAACTTGCAAAGGAGTTCCTGCTACAAAAAAAGCCCTGGGTTTTGACAACAAACCAGGTAAACAGAATAAGAAGCAAAAGGTGGGTTTGGTGGGATGACCACACTTCTGGTAACACAGGGTGTATGGTGTAATATGCTAATGAGCTGTGCTGTCAGGGGTGTGGCCTAATATGCGAATGAGTTTCTGATGTTGAGTGTGGCCTATTATGCTAATGAGTTCCTGCTGGGCTTTTTCTACAAAAAAAGCCCTGGTGGTAGATACACCTCTGTCATAATATCTAGTTCCACCCTGAGATAGAAAGACGCAATGTATTTTGCTGCACCTGTTTGGAACCCGGAAGCAAACTTGGGATTCCAAATTGTAATGCCATTCCATTGTTTGATGCTGCATGAACAAGCTTGAACGGGGCAAGTGCAAAACAAATGCCTGTTCTCTGTTGATTGTCCATAGTTTATATTTAAAACAAGTGAAAGATGAAAATAAAAAAGAACATTGAGGAACAGTCACACTACTGATAGAGCCTTCCAAGGTCAGTGTTGGTAGGAATAGGCGAAGAACAGCTAAAAGTAGCGCCTGTGTTTGGAAGGCAGTGCAAAGAAAAGTCACCAAATTGTGCTGTGAGATGTATGAACAGGCCTTTATCTTCATGCGTACTGAAGAGGGTGAATTATCATTCATTGCTAGGATTTTGCATTTTCCTCATTATTAATTCTGAGCTGCCTTTCACAGAGGGAAGCGAATTTATATGCAGTTCATTAATATATGTACGCATATTTTTATCTATCAGTTCAAAAAAGTTTGGAATGGTATCCCTTAGTAAGTGGCCTCTTGAGCAGAGTCATGGCAAATTTTAGTTCAAACACTTGCTTAGCCATAATCTGCTGGGTGGCCTTGTATACCAAGTTCCCTCTCTTGGAGCCTCAAGCTTTCTACCTTTAAAAAAAGAAGCAAGCAATAATGAAAAATTTCCCAGG
This sequence comes from Gekko gecko, assembly GCA_029375565.1. Lineage (NCBI taxonomy): Eukaryota > Metazoa > Chordata > Lepidosauria > Squamata > Gekkonidae > Gekko > Gekko gecko. The sequence continues at coordinate 68,704,799 of JAPDNY010000003.1, read as the reverse complement.
AATGCTGAGAGGTCAAACTCTATACTAGTCACAAAGCATGGTGAACGTTTTTTAAAAGTGCACTATTGTATATTTCCCCCCTTGTTGGCGTTTAGGTGGCTCTTTCTATCTATAGCAAGTTCTTATATAAATACTTCAGTGACGTTTAATTTTTACATTAATTTGGCTTAAGCATAGTTCAGAAAGCGGAAAAATAGAAGCCACTTGGAAGGCTCTGACCTGCCTGTGGCAAAAGCCAACTGGAGTAATCTAAAAGAAAATAAAGAGCAGAGTGATGTGTATTTTGGCAGGGCATCGCACCTGCTTCCAGTCGCATGCCTGAAATCTGTATAATGGCTTTATAATGCAAATAGCAGAATCCAGTGTAATATCATGTATCCACTTAGGAGAGCATTCAAGCCAGAATAGCTAAAGGCTGCAGGGAAGAGTTACATTTAGGGTGATTCAGAATACACACTTCAATTTAATGTCATATGCTACGGGAACGTTATTTCTCCCACCACCACCCCTGCACACACAATACATGTTTAATGGCCAGTTTAGCTTCAGATGTGCCTGTGATTCAAGAAAGCTTCTCTCTGGAAAGAGTTATCAAATGAAAGCAAAGACTTCTTAAGCCTCGTTCAGTGAATGAGTAGTAAATGTGGTCCCCGATGATCTCTAAAAGCGTTCTTTCAGTGAAAGGTATAAGCTTAAAAAGCAAGCTGTTTATAGCATCCTTCTTATAAAAACTTGATATGTGGTACCACTGGGTGGAGTGTTGATGTTGGATATGAGAAGTGTGGCTTCAGATTCCAGCTCAGTGCACTGGTCTGACTGATGTAAGTTCTCACATTCGAAAAGCATGTCTCTAACATCACCTTCCCTCCCCACCCCAGACAAACAAACAAAAAATACTCTGGTGCATGCTAAAAGTGCTGGGAACTCTACCCAAATGAATCAGGTACCACATTATGCAGAATTTTGGTGCATTCTGCTCTGTGCGTACAACTAATCTAATCAACAATTTATTTATTTTCTAAAATTATATCCTCCCTTTCTGCCCCATAGGGCATTTACCCATACGGCCCCACTCACAAATGAGCTCCAGATGGACTCTGCAGAGGAGGGTTTTGTGCATTATACTTGTGAGTAGCACTGAACCAGAGGCTCATTCCCCAGCCGGACATTCCCTGTCTTATCCAACTAAAAATGAAAATTAACATATATCTGTTGGATAGAACCAGGGCTATTTTGGGGCAGGAACGCACAGAAACGGAGTTCTGGCTGGCTCCCGAATTGGCCGCGCCCAGCAGGAACTCATTAGCATAATAGGCCACACCCAACAGCAGAAACTCATTAGGATTGGCTACATTAGGGGTGTGTGGCCTAACATGCAAAGGAGTTCCTGCTCCAAAAAAAGCCCTGGTTTTTGACAACAAACAAGGTAAACAGAATAAGAAGCAAAAGGTGGGTGTGGCTGGATGACCACACTTCTGGTAACATACTGAGCTGTGCTGTCAGGGGTGTGGCCTAATATGCTAATGAGTTTCTGCTGTTGGATGTGACCTAATATGCTAATGAGTTCCTGCTGGGCTTTTTCTACAAAAATAGCCCTGGATAGAACTATTGTGAGAAATATTGTAATCCTGCCTGTATGTCGAAGAACCGGGGGAGGGAGCTGTGGGATTATTCATACAAACAGTCTGTGCATGTGATCTTGTAAATAAAAAGCCAGCAGCTGTGAATCTTGTTAAAAGATGGAGGGCTGTCCACAGTGGGCCGGTAGAATTGGCACGCAGGGGAACAAAGCTCCCACCTACTCAACACTGAAGTGGTGGTGGTGGGATCAGAGCCGGAGGTCAGCTGATTTTTTTTTGGTACAACATGGGATGCTGCGGTCATTGCCATAAGTGGGAGAGGTCCCCCGCGCTTATAGCAGCTGCTGGGCAGAGGCCCTTCCTCGCCGTTCATTTGTGTTAGAGCTGCCTCTTGCCAGGGCCTTGAAGGTGGTGGTCGTACCACCATCACAGCCAGGAGTGGAGGGGAAGCGGGAAAGGCTCTTGCCCCATCTGGCTGACAAGGGTTTGCCACTTTATTGCCTCTCCCTCATATTGCTTGATAATATTTAATGATATTTAATGAATTATGTTATCTATTTTGTTCACCGGAAACTAAGCCATTTTTTTTTTTTAAATACTTCTCTCTTTCCAGACAAGTATGGTCTCCGTTGAAGGCCTAGCAAAGCTGGTCGATCCCTCCCAGCTAACAGAGGAGTTTGAAGGATCCTTGGATTACAATCACGATGAATGGATAGAGCTGAGGGTCTCCTTGGAAGAGTTTTTCAATAGCGCCATCCATTTGTTGTCTCGGCTCGAGGACCTTCAGGAAATGTTGGCTAGGAAAGAATTTCCAGTGGACGTTGAAGGCTCAAGAAGACTGATAGATGAACACACACAGCTAAAGAAGAAAGTAATTAAAGCTCCAGTGGAAGAATTGGACCGTGAGGGTCAGAGATTGTTGCAGTGCATAAGGTGCAGTGATGGTTTTTCTGGGAGGAACTGCATTCCTGGCAGTGCAGACTTCCAGAGTCTCGTGCCAAAGATCACTAGTCTTTTGGACAAACTGCATTCAACACGGCAACACTTGCATCAGATGTGGCATGTCCGCAAACTGAAACTGGACCAGTGCTTTCAACTTCGACTTTTTGAGCAAGACGCAGAAAAGGTGAACAATAGCCTTTTTTTTTTGTCAGTGTGATTGCAATATATTGGGGCAACTCCAACATTGTAGCCAAATCAGTATGTTTCTGCAATTAGCAACATGAGGAATTAATCAGGGATATAAACCTCAGGTTGCTAGCAAATGTATTTTATGCAACTTGTAAAGTAAAATCACTGAACTAATTGTTGGAAGTCGCCAGCAGCATGAATGCCAAGAATAACTCACTGCTGGCTGTTCTGCGGGAAGTCGATCTGGTTTAAATATATGCAAGCCGATATGAGGCACCGAATAGCCAGCTTTGTCCATCTTGCTTCCACCAGGTTTTCTAGCAAAACTGGGTGATGTGTTCCTAAGGGCAATCCGAATCACGACAGTTTCCGCTTGGAGGGAGCTCCTAAGAATGGAAATTATGGATTTCTGGACAGAGAGCTAACATTTATATGTTGATTGAGTTGCAACACATGCTAGTAATCAGCTTCAGTCCGCTGACTAGTAGCCGAGGTGTGACTGCGGGTGGCATAATAAGATGTACCTTATCCCCACATTTTGTCCTAACCGTGAGAGGCAGGTAAGATTGAGAGAGAGAGTGAATGGCCCATGGTCATCCAGTCAGTTTCATAGCTAAGTGGGGATTTGAACCCACCTCTCCTAGAACCTAGTCTGATGTTCTAACTACTGCATCACACTGGCTTGCCCTGGCTCTGGAAAATAATATCATATTATACTTCAAGTAAGAGGAGGGACAGAGAGAGAATGACTAGCCCAAGGTCACCCAGGTAGTTTCCATGGCAGAGTGGGGATTTGGGTCAGGGTTCTCCCAGAAGGAGGAGAAGAGTTGCTTTTTATATCCTGCTTTTCTTTTTTCTTTGTAAGTCTTAAAGCGATTTTCTTTTTTCTTTGTAAGGCTCAAAGCGACTTACAATCACTTTCCCTTCCTCTCTGCACAACAGGCACCTTGTGAGGTAGGTAGCGCTGAGAGAGTTCTGAGAGGACTGTGACCGGACCAAGGTCATGCAGCAGGCTGTATGTGAGGAGTGGGGAATCAAACCCGGTTCTCTAGATTAGAGTCCGCCATTCTTAACCACTTCACCACTCTGGCTGTCAGATCTTAGTATGGCTCTTTAACCATAACAGCAGATTTGCTTATGTTGTCCTGGATCATTGTATACCCTCAAAAAAATGTATATACAGAGAATGTTATTGTTTGTATGTGTTTCAAGGCACTAGTACTTAAAGATTTGCTTGGGTAGACATTCCAATTTTGGGACATTTTTCCTGTAGCTGCCATTTCCCAAGATGGCGGATATGGTTATTGGGATATTTAAAATTCATGTAGGATGCTCATCGTAGTGTCAAAATATATGTTTTTGATGTCGATAAAGCCAAATAAACTATTATATTAGTTGCAGAGATAGCCATTTTCCCTGTAGCCTACATTTTGCATAGCAAATTACATTTTTGTATTAGGGCTGTAACTCTTTTTAAGAATGAGAGTTTAACCAACATACAAGCGTGATTAATGTCAAACAAGAACTCTCATATTTTTTACTGTTAAGGCAGCAGAATAAATAATTTTCTGTACTTTTAGGAACTGTCACCTTAACAATTCTTCTGCTGCTTTGTGTCCCAATATTACAAACATTAAAAAAATTAAAGTTTGTTTGGATTTATCCTTCCACCCAAATACTACAAATCTTAAAGGATAATACTTTTGTTTTTACAACCAAAAGAGTAGTGTATTAGGTTTTATTGACCCCAAAAACATATGGTTTGACACCCACATGAGCATCCTACAAGAATCTGTTTATTTATTGTGTTTACTGTTTTTGCAACCAGAGAATGTGAAAAAAGATCCACCATCTTGCAAAATGGCGGCTACAGGAAAAATGTGCAAGAAAATTTTTGCCCCCCAATGCTAATGAAAGCGAACTGTCATTATCCAGTAGAGGTTGTAAGTCACTGATGATGTGTTGAACTGTTTGTGAGCTATATGATGTGTTGAGCTGTACGTGACCACTAGTGGTGTTCTGTTATTGTCTCTTTTGGGCCTGTCTTGCAACAGGTTCTCTCTGGGTACCATTTTGGCTTTGTAAATCTGTTTCCTGACATTGTCAGGTGGATATTTTAGTTCCAGAAAGGTTTGTTGTAGATCCCTCAGGTGAGAAACTCTGTATATAGGATTGGAGCAGATGTGGCTGTAGCATAGTGCCACTGGACTCAAACTTTGTTCAAATACTATTAGGGTTATCAACATCCACTGAGAATTTTTTTTTTTTTTTTTTTGCTATCAAGTTGCAGCCAATTTATGGCACCCTTGTAGGGTTTTCAAGGCAAGAGAAGATGAGATCATTTGCCATTGCCTGCCTCTGCATAATGACCTTGGTATTCTTTGGTGGTCTCTCATCCAAGTACTGACCAGGGCTGAACCTGGTTAGCTTCTGAGATCTGATGAGATCCAGCTAGCCTGGGCTATCTAGGTCAGGGCCTGCTAGGGATTGGAGTTCTGGAATTATCACTAGGGCTTCCAAGTCCCCATGGTTTTCCTGCCGAAAGGGCCCCCAACCCACCGGTCCGGATCAGGCCAGTGGGGGGAAGCCCACCCCCAAGTGCCTGGTTCAGGCTGACGTGCCCGGCGCAATGACGTCACCCCCCAATGACATCACCCGGAGGTGATGTCATCACGCTGGGCACGTCGCCGGCAGACGCTCTAGAAATCAGCCTGAAAATTCTATGGTACCATAGAGCGAATGTCCCAGATCGGGACCGGGTCTCCCCCGCTGTGGCAGGTAAGTGACTTGGCAACCCTAATTCACAGATCAGCTCCCCTGAAAGAAATGGCAGCTTCAGAGGATGAACTCTGTGGTATAACATCCCTGCTGAGCTGCCTCCCTTCCCCAGAGTCCACTGTCCTAATGTTGCCAACCCTCAGGTGGGGCCTGGTGATTGCTCAGAATTGTAACTGATCTCTAGACTATGAGCTTGTTTCCTCTAGGGAAAAATCTCTGGTTTGGAGGGTGGACTCTGTGGCATTATATCTCACTGAGGTTTATTGCTTCCCCATATCCCATCTTCCCCAGGCTACACCCCAAAATATCCAGGAATTGCACTGCCCTAAACGTCTGGGGATCTGTCAAGATGGAGCTGGCAACCATAAATACTATACAGAAATTATCTATTAAAATAATCAAAACATGTCATTATATGAACAGATCAGAGCCCGTGTCCGTAACCTTTCAGCTTTCTCTTAGGAATCTACAAAACGAGGCAACAGTTTTCTTGTGGTTCAAGCCTTCCGAGTGTGTTTCAATTTAGGTTGGCCATGTGAGGAACATCGACTGAGCAACAGGAGGTGGTTCATACATTTCACAGCGCTGGCTTTAGTGATGGTCTGGTTAAACAGAACACATTTGGCTCTTTTAGATAAAGTCCCTGTCCTTTGCTGTTCAAATTAATTCCTTAGCAGATAGAAAGACAGAAAACTATAAATCTTGATCGAGTTTCTGTTGGGTGGTGAAGAAAATAAGATTAATAAAAGTGAACACAGCGTTTGTATCTATCAGATACTGTGGTAAAACAAGCCACAAGAACCATAGTTTCTCAGAAAAAGACAAACTATTGGAGATATCTGAACAGTGCTAATGAGTTGTTTAATTTTTTTTTATGGGGGAAGGGTGTGGTGGATGTCTCATACTGTACTGGAATAAATACACTAAGGACAGAAAATATTTATCAGCCTACATAGTGTCTGCAGGCCTTCTGGAAATACTTTGCTGCTGGCGTCTCTCCTGTTTTTTTCTTCTGTCTCCTTTTTTCTTGGGGGAAGAATTTCTCAGTTATTCCATAGCAGTCCTAAACCATATCAATTTTAGTATCATTTTGCATCTGGACTAGCAAAGAGTAATCGTGGGACGGAGAGCAACCAATTGGTATCTGCTGTTAACGTGACTAGTACTAAGCGTATGGTCTGGCCCACTGGAAATAAATTTCTTTTTTTACACTTGAAATAGATGTAAACAGAGGGCGGCAATAAAAATTCAGGGAAATGTCCAGCCGTGGGAAATGTACATAAACATAGTTCAAAAGTAATTTATAAAACCAGATGCAATAGAACAAAGTACAGTCTCATAACAAGGCTTATACTGAAATACTTATAGCACGATCCTGTATAACCCAGCAGAAACCGGGCTGCATGAATCCAAGTGGAAAACTGGGAGTGGTTCAGGTCAAGAAACCACAGCATCCTTTGACCTTGTGGCTTGCCTAGATGGCGGGAATCGATGAGGTTGCTTCAAGAAATATCTAAGGTGACAGACCTTTAAAGACAGATGTTATTCATCACATGTGTATAATTACTATAATTATAATAGGCATAATTACTACAACTCCAGCAAGCTTCGAAACAGTCTCCAGAAACAGTACTTTGAACAGAGTCAAATATGGATCGATTGTGCCCAATAAAAAGTCCAAAGCGGGTGGGAGGGGGAGGCCAAAGCAGGCATTAGAAGTCAGGCAAGGCTGTTTTCACCCTCCCCTCTACCCTTGGCAATGACTGGGCCCGGCAACTAGAAGCTTAGTGGGATGTTATTTAAGAGGCAATATTACTTATGCCATGAAAAGCTTCAGCTGCCCATTTCCACACATTAAATTCCTCTTACAGGGAGAGGGCATTTTTCTCCAGGCTTGTTAGCAGTGGCTTTTCCTGCTTGTGCCAAAATACTTCTTCATGGAAATTAGCATTACTCTTAATCATACTTCTGGCCCCTCCCTCACCCTGAAGGTCGGGCTGACTCAGTTTTCTCTCCCATTGGCAAGGGTTGCCAACCTCCAGGTAGGGCCTGGAGTGCTCCAAACCTGTAGACAAGAGTCCCCCTGGAGAAAAATGGCAGCTTTGGCAGGTGGACTCTATGATATTATACCCACTGAGCTCCCTCCCCTCCTCAAACTTCACCCCCCCAGGCTCCACCCACTGAAATCTCCAAGTATTTCCTAACCCAGAGTTGGAAACTTTGTTTCTAAAATCAGTGCAATTTTTGTGCAATCCTTTAAAGAGTTCCCCCCCCCAAAGTCTCATATTTGTAAGCATTCATACAACACTTTCATCTGTGGTTCTCTTCTCAGATGCCACTTTACTACTCTGAGAAACAATTCCAAACAACACATTTCTACTTCTGTATTATTGTCATTCTCCCACCTATTAGGTGCGAAGGAGTCAGATGAAACCTTACTTCTGTTACTTGATGAGAGTATTCTGTGTGTGTGTGTGTGTGTGTGTGTGTGTGTGTGTGTGTGTGTAGCTAAAAAACTGTTTAAATATATTACACTGGACATTGGTGAGGTCATGTCCATCCCTTCTGTGAATGGGACAACTTTGTGAAAGCTATTTTTATTGGCTTTCCCTGCCTCCTAGGCAGCTATGCCAGACTGGGAGAGAAACACAACAGGAATTCCCCTCTCACCCTTATTGTTACATAAGCAGCCTTTAAACTCTTGGAGTGTTTACTGATCGAGGAAGAGCATATATGCATGGGGGGGGGGCAGTATTTTGTTCCCTGACCTTCGGTACTGCAGGAATAGGGGATCAATAAAAATAGCTTCTGAAAACTGACTTCATTCATAGAGGCATTGGATCAACCCCATAACCCCTCTGTTTTGACTGGAATGTCAGTCAGCTTAGGGATGCCAGCCTCCAGGTGGGACCTGGGGATCCCCTGGAATTACAGCTCATCTCTGGACTACAGAGATCAGCTCGCCTGAAGAAAATGGATTCTTTGGAGGGTGAACTCTGTGGCATTGTACCTCACTGAGGTCTCGGTCCTCCCCAGGCTCCACCCCCAGATCCCCAGGAGTTTCCCAATCTAGATCTGGGATCCCTATCCCCCCATCCCCTGCTGGTGGCCAGGGGGGACCTGGCAACCGAGTTGAGCACATGATCGCCTAACACTCAAAACTCCATTTAAATTAACAAATAACTTTGTGCTTAGAAAACTTATATTTAGATTTTTGCTGTTTTGGTTGACTTATACTAGCCCACATAAGGTTGCCTTAGGCCCCTCCTGCATGATGGACCTAGATTAATTTTTGATGCTGTGAAATTTTGGGAGGGGGAAACATTAGGAAAGGGTAAAGCATAAACAATGTCATGTTAGCTGTAAGGAACAGAACATTTCAAGTGAAGTGGGAGTAGAGAATTCCAAGAAAGAAGCACAGATACACAGAATAACTGTGCAATTTCTCACCAATATTTGTCAGGGAAAGAGTGAGTTACCACAACTGTATGCGGCAGACAGGAGCACACAGGGTAATGAAACAACCACCCATACCAGGTAAGGTTGCCAACCTTCAGGTGGTGGCTGGAGATCAGTTCACCTGGGGAAAATGGCCACTTTGGAAGGTGGATTCTATTGCATTAGACCTCACATAAGTCCCTCCCTTCCCCACACCCTGCCCTCCTTAGGCTCCACCCCCCCAAATAGCCAGATATTTTCCAACCCGGAGCTGGCAACCCTAACACCAGGAGACAGGCAGCCTACAGTGGTGGTTTGGGGGGCCTTGGGGGGGGGAGGAATGGAACTGTTCAGGTTAAATTAGACCAGACTTAATCCAGAAAACCGTTATTTTTATTACACAGGAAGAAGCAAACCTTGCCTGCTAGTTTAAGCACTACAGAGGCTTTAAGATGAGGTGGCACTGAGGAATTAGTGAATTAAAAAGAAGCTGCATATCCTACTAATCCTAAAACAAATATTTTAAGGTATTGGCTAGGGTTGCCAGCCCTGGGTTGGGAAATACCTGGAAATTTGGAGGGTGGAGCCTGGGGAGGGTGGGGTTTGGAGAAGGGAGGGACTTCAGCAGGGTATGAACGCCACAGAGCCCACCCTCCAAAGCAGCCATTTTCTCCAAGGGAACTGATCTTGGTCATCTGGAGATCAATTGTAATAGTGGGAGGCAGGGCTATTTTGGGGCAGGAATGCACAGGAACAGAGTTCTGGCTGGCTCCCGAGTTGGCCACACCCAGCCGAACTCATTAGCATAATAGGCCACACCCAACAGCAGAAACTCATTAGGATTGGCCACATTAGGGGTGTGTGGCCTAACATGCAGATGAGTCCCTGCTCCAAAAAAAGCCCTGGGTTTTGACAACAAACAAGGTAAACAGAATAAGAAGCAAGAGGTGGGTGTGGCTGGAGGACCACACTTCTCATAACACAGGGGTGTGGCTTATTATGCTAATGAGTTCCCCCTGGGCTTTTTCTACAAAAAAAGCCCCGGGGAGGTCTCCAGGTGCCACTAATTATCAGTCAATAAACTCAGTATAAAAGCAGAAATAAAAGCAGCCGTGCGAGAGCAGAGCAAGAACAAAACAAGGGGATAACATTCAGTTGAAAGCCAGAGTGGCTGAAGGTAAACAGACTTAAACTTCATCCCAAGAAGATGGAGGTCCTGCTGGCTGGGAAGGCAGATCTCTGGGGTAGATCTGCCAGCTTCAGAACATTTAAGCTTTCTCTGCTAGGTCAAGTTAAGAATCTGGTGATGCTCCTGGACCTGTCTGTATTGATGGATAAGCAGGTCTGAGTTGTTGCTAGGAGAACCTTTTAAAGGTTGTATCTGGCACATAAACTAGGCACTTACTTAGACTCTGCTGAATTAGCCGGTTCTCTCAGTTTAGAATCCACACTCTTAACCACTACACCAGACTGGTTCCATTGCTGTGGCTCCATAGATCCATTCCTCTGGACTGGCTTACTGGAGTGGGCATGGTGGTCACTGTCACTTGGTGCATTCAGTAAGGCAAAGCAAGACTTTTCTGTTTCAGAGGGCATTTGGTGGAGGGTAAACTGAGCAGTGGCTCAGTGGTTAAGATGCTGAACTGCAGGCTGGAAGGTCAGTAGTTCAACAGTTTGAGATCCGAGTGCTGCATGACGGAGTGAGCTCCCTTCTCTGGTTCCAGCTCCTGCTAACCTAGCAGTTCTAAAGTAAGAAATTGCAAGTAGATAAATAGGTACAGCTTCAGTGGGAAGGTAACAGCATTCCGTGTGCCTCAGTGTCTAGTCATGCCAGCCACATGACCACGGAAATGTCTTTGGACAGCGCTGGCTCTTTGGCTTGGAAACGGAGATGAGCACCGCAACCCTAGAGTTGGATTCGACTGGCTTTTGAGCAAGGGAAACCTTTACCTTTGCCTTTTTAAACTGCTCTAGCTGTGTTCACGCAGTTACTGCCTTTTAATTCTGAGTAAGGGCTTTTAACCCTGTGTTGGTGTTGTGTACTGAAACAATCACATGCGAGTATATGGCTGCATGTGGTCGAGCGAAGAGCCTGAGCTTTGCACAGACAAACAATAGATGAGCGGATCCTAGCCCGCTCCAATCGGGAGGCTGGGATCCAAGACTAGACCTATGAAAGACTGATACTGTAAATAGACCTATCATGGGTGTTGGGATGTCTTGGGGTGTGGTTTGTCTTGGGTTTATAAGCCGGCCTGCAAGCTGGCTAAGTTGTCTTGTTCCTGAATAAACTATGAGCTGATTCACTACTTCATGCATCAGACCCAGTATATTATAGTTGTACTGGTATTATTGTTGGGCACGTTGATGTCTGGGTTGTATGGTTGGACACTTTGATGTCTGCAACCCGCAGTTTCTGCTTTTTTGTTAGTTGTCCTGAGGTTGTGTAGATAAGGCAAGGTACATAAATGTCAAGTAAATAAAAAATATTCTGGCTTGGTGCCTGGAATCCAGTAATGTAATTGCCAGATAAGCTTTCCGATGAGGGCATTCTGCAGGTGGGGGCCACCACAGAGAAGATCCCATCTCTTGCCACCACTCAGCTCCACTTTGTGGGTGAGGGCAGCAGGAGCAGTGCTTGATATGCAAACCTCAACTGTTGGACTTAACAGAATACTTACCTTCCTAAATGGCAGGGTGGGAGGCGGGCTGTTTGGGGTTATATTAACAGAGGCTATGTCTACAGTACGGGGTGCTAAGCGGGGATGACAATCTATTGTTTGGCTGTCGGGGATTACGATCCGCCCCACCTTGTTCTAATATGCTGTTAAATTTTGAATGCTTGTTCTCTTTGTCCTATTGGGTTTTATACTGTTTTTAATGTGTTTTAAAGCTGGCATGCGTGCCCTGTTGTGAGCCGCCCTGAGCCTTCGGGGAGGGCAGGATATAAATCCAAATAATAAATAAATAAATAAAACCTTTTCATACTTTTGTTCTCAAAAATACTCACTGTGATGTGTTTCAGGTGGGTATCCGTGTTGGTCTGAAGCGGGGGGGGGGCAAACTTGCTTCATGTAAGAGCCGCAAGGTGACTTCGGAGTTTGGGGGAGTGGCCCGAAAGTGACATCACAGAAAGGGGTGGGGTTTTGGTACAGGATGTGACATTATTGGAAGTGAAATCACCTGACCTTTGACTCTCCCTGCCCATACCTGGAATAAAAGGTTCTTGGTCTTAAACACAGGAGACCTCCCCCCCCTTTATACTTGGAATAATTTTTTTTTTGTCTTAAACACAGGAGACTGGGTGTGTGTGGGGGGGATTGAAGGCTTTTAAAATGGCCATATTCATATAAGATATCTGGATGGGGGACAGCATCTGCTTGGCATGCAGGGAGTCCCAGGTTCAGTTCCCAGTCTCCACCACTGGAGCGCACAAGAGGCGTCATCCCAATCTCTGTGGCCCTCGGAAGGCTGGTTTAGCACGCACATGGCCGCCTGCCACCACCTGCTCAGCAGAGGAGTCCTCGCTCCAACTGAAGCCAGGCCAAGTGGTCCCGGCCTGGCCTGCAGGGGACCCAACACATAAAGGCAGCTGCAGCTGGTGTGGTTGCAGCTGCAGCAGCAGACCTCTGCCAGCCACGCACAGACAGGCAGCCATGGCCGAGAGGGCAGCTGCTGCTGCTGCCTCTGCTGCCGCCACCATTGTGGGATTAACTGATGGCGCCCTCTGGGCATCATCACCACTGGAAGAGTCACGCTCGGATGCCCGCTGCTGCTCCCCGGTGCATTGGTTTTAAAAAGGAGACCCCCCCCCGGTCAGGCTAGGGAGGCCACGGGTGGCCTGGGCACGCTTTGAGCCTCCCCACTTCCCAAAAGAAGATCTACCACCCACTCTAGAGTCTCCTCTGTTTAAGACCAGTGTGCCAGGGAGCAGCAGCAGGCAGCTGAGTGAGACTCCTCCAGCAGCGATGATGCCCGGAGGGCACCATCAGATCATTCCTTGGTGGTGGCAGCAGCAGCTGCCCTCTTGGCTGTGTCTGGCTGTCTGCACATGGCTGGCTGGGGTCTGCTGCTCCCCAGCTGCAGCCACCTTTATGTGCTGGGCCCCTGGCAGGCCAGGGCGAGGCTACTTGGCCTGGCCTCAGTTGGAGGGAGGACTCTTCTGGCGATCAGGTGGTGGTGGGCAGCCACGAGCATCCTGAGCCAGCCTTCCGAGGGCCACGAAGATTGGGCCGTGGGTGACCTGAGTGTGGGGGGGGATGGGGAAAGCCTCGCGGGCTGCAGAAGACAGCTCCAAGAGCCACATGCGGCTCGCGAGCCACAGTTTGGCCACCCCTGGTCTAAAGTAAAACAGCAAGATTCAAGTCCAATAGCACTTTAAAGACCAACAAGATTTCCGTGGTATAAGCTTTAGAGAGTCAAAGCTCTGAGAACAAGAACTTTGACTCTCAAAAGCTTATATCTTGGAAATCATGTTCCTCTCTATTCTGCTATGGTCAGGCCTCACCTGGAATACTGTGTCCAGTTTTGGGCACCACACTTTAGGAAGGATGTTGACAAGCTTGAGTGTGTCCAGAAGAGGGCAACCAGGATGTTGCGAGGGTTTGAATCCAAGTCTTATGAGGAAAGGCTGAAAGAGTTGGGTATGTTTAGCCTGGGAAAGAGAAGGCTTAGAGGGGACATGAGTGCAGTCTTCAAGTATTTGAAGGGCTGTCATGTAAAAGATGGAGCAGAGCTATTCTCTCTTGCTCCGGATTGCAAGACTAGATCTAATGGGTGGAAATTACAAGGGAGTTGATACCAGCTAAATATCAGGAGAAACTTCCTAACTGTAACAGTGGTTGAGCAGTGGAACGGACTGCCTCGGGAGGTGGTGGATGCTCCTTCGCTGGAGGTTTTCAAGCGGAGGCTGGAAGACCATCTTTTGGGTATGTTATAGGTATGTCAGGCAATCTTTCGGCTATGTTCCTGCAGAGTGCAAGGGGTTGGACTAGATGACCTGTAGGGTCCCTTCCAACTCTAACATTCTATGATTCTATGTTAGTCTTCACTGTGATTTGTGTGCATGCGTGTGCGTATGTGTATCCCTTTGTCAGTCAGAATTAAGACTGCCAACTCCAGGTTGGGAAATCCCTGGATATTTGGAGGAGGAGCCTAGGGAAGACAAAGGCTGGAGAGGGAGCTTAACAGGGATACGATGCTGTGCAGTCCACCCTGTGAAAGTGCCATTTCCTCCAGTGAAACTGGTCTCTCTAGTCTGGAGATCAATTGTACTTCTGGGAGGACTCCAGGTGCCACCTGGAGGATGGCAACCCTAGATATCAAAAGGAGCAAAGAGCCTCCCAAAAGGCAGGTGAGTTAGAAAGTTTTGAGGACTGGAACCTATTCGGGTTGCCAGGCCCGGACTCACAATCAGGAGGAGACCAGCGGGTGGAGAGGACACGGGGATCGCATTAATAATGGTGTGATGTCACTTCTGGGAAAACCTGGACATGATGTCAAGCATCTCTAGGGTCTCTAGGAATTCTGGTGATTCCTGTTCCATCTGGTGTGCCATTACATCTGGATTTCCCTGGAAGTGACATCACGCCATTGCTGACAGCGACTTTTAAAATCTTTTTTTCTTTCTCCTGCCAGCTGCTGGAGTGCCAGTGGGCACAGGGCAACCCCAGAACCAATACAGCTGGAAATATGATGAGGGGAATAAATCATAGGCTAACACGTTGTGCAAGGCAGCAATGCTATGAACGCAGGCTCTTTCTTTGCAAAGAGAACATCCCCGTTCGGATAGTCAGGGCTAGGTACACAGTAATATATCTCCGCCTTAATCATTTCAAGTGTTGCTTCGTTTCAGACTGCACTTTAAATTTCTGAAGTTGCATGAGCTGTAATAAAATAGCATTACAAAGCCGATGACATGATCCTTCTTGCTAATGGGAGGCAGTTTATTTTATTTCAGCCCATTAAGTGCAACAGTAATAAAAGTTCTGGAGCCAAGGGCGAATGAGAGTGTTTGTGTGAGAAAAGAGGTTTTCCTGCAAATAGATCTTGGCTGGCTTTCTGGGAGCTTACTATAAAGGGCCCAATCCAAGTGCTGTACAAAACGTTACAAGGAGGCACAGTCTCGAAAAGTGGAACACCAAGGCAACTATGGAGAAAGATATATATTTTTGAACAATAATTCATGTTTTGTGCAGCAGTTGGATTGGGCCCTTTATAGTGAGCTATCATTGGTGCTGGTCTATTTGTAGCTTTCTGGAAGAGCAAGGGTTGAACAAGGCCTTCTTCCTAGGGTTGCCAGCCTCCAGGTGGGGCCTGGGGATCTCCCGCTTTTACAACTGATCCCCAGCTGACAGAGATCAGCTCCCCTGGAGAAAACGGCTGCTTTGGAGGGTGGACTCTATGGCATTGTACCATGCAGAGGCCCCTCCCCTCCCCAAACCCCACCCTCTCCTGGATCCACCCCCAAAGTCTCTAGGTATTTTCCAACCCAGACCTGGCAACCCTACTTCTTCCACATAATTAGAATCAGAAAATTTTCCAGAAAATTATCTGATGCCCTAAATAGAGCATCTGACAAAGGGAGTTTTGACTTTAGTTGCTGTAGATTTTCCGGGTTGTGTGGCCATGGTCTTGGCATTGTAGGACCTGACGTTTCGCTGTTAGCTGTGGCTGGCATCCTCAGAGGTATAACACTGAAAGATGTAGTAGTCTCTGTGTCAAGGTGAGCAGAAAAATGGTAGGCAGGTAATTTATATCTACCCTGAAAGGTGGGGTAGGGCTGGGTCATTATCTTGTAGTAATTCTCCAGGCTATGAACATGCTAATGGAGGAGCTTTCCTGAGGAGGTTCTTTTGTCTATGGATTGTTTCCTGAGGAGGTTTCCTGTTTCCTGAGGAGGTTCTTTTGTGTGTGGATTGGCTGTTAAAATTCTAATCTTATCTGCAGTGCTACTGTCAGCTGTAGAGCATTTTGTGTTTTTCAGGACAGGAAACCATGCCCTATTTATTTTTAAACTCTCTTCTTTCCTGTTGAAATTGTGTTTATGTTTATGAATTTCAATGGCTTCCCTATGTAATCTGACATGGTAATTGGAAGTGTTGTCCAGTTTTGACTCTCAAAAGCTGATACCCCAAACGCCTTGTTGGTCTCGAAGGACTCAGATCCAGCTGTTGCAGAGCGACATGGCTACCCTCTGAACCTAAGGAGGGTATTATCTTATTTAGCATATTTCTTTTGAGTTACGTTTAGTAAATAATCTTTTAAAATATTTCGATGTTATGGCCCAGTGGCAGTACTTACACTGAAAATATATTATTAGAAACCACAACAGATCAGGTATGGCTTCAATATTCAGACAAATTAAAACCTTTATGCAGAAATTATTTCCTTGGAATAATATTGTAAAGTAGGCTTGCCAGCAGCGTCCAGTTGGGATCTGGAGATATCCTGGATTTACAACTGATCTCCAGGTGGCAGAGAGATCAGTTCCTCTGGAAAAAAATGGCAGCCTTGGAGGGTGGAGCCTATGGCAACACATCCCTGCTGAGCTCCCTCCCCTCCCGAAACCCCGCCTTCCTCAGACTCCACCCTCAAAATGTCCGGGAGTTTTCCAACACAGAGTTGGTAACCCTACTGTAAAGTTGTAAGACATGTACTTCCCTTACATTGTTAGATTTGGGGGGGGAACACACCCAAAGCTAGCAAAAACTGTTGACATTTTTGCACACTCAAACAACTGTGCATGATATATGATGTACATGATTATCTATTTAACAAAATTTAATTTTCATCCACTGAGGTCACTGGGGCACTTCATCACTTGCGTTACTGTTAGTTTTGTATCAGATTGGTTATTACAATAGCCCTTCCACTGTGTGGGAGGACACATGCAAATAACAAAATAAGCTTTGGTTTTGATTTCGTCTCTGCAAGGCCGCTCCTTTTGAGAGCAATCCTAAGTATGTTTGTTCTAAAGTAAGTCCCATGTCCTTAGCGACTGCAGCCTTCATAACCATATATAAGACTTGAGTTTTATCCTGGACTGAAGTGCTCTATGGCTGCAGTGTAACTTCATTTATACTAAGATGTCTTCTAATGCTACTCATTTTTGTAGGCATTGCTACAGAAGTCAAAGAAAGGCATCTTGTCCATCTAACAAAGTAACTGCTTTCACTCTGTGCTCCTCCCAGCAAAGAAATACTTATTGAACTCCTGCTTCATAGGATTACCACCAGCCTGGAGGGGAAAAAAGGCCCTGTCCCTTTAATAGAGGCATAATGAACTGTTATTTACCAGGTGATATTATTTTCTTTCATGCCACAAGAAGCTTCTGATGCCCATTTCCGCAAATTAAGCCTCTTAAAGGGACATGGATATTTTCCTCCCGGCCAGTTGGCAATCCTGCTCCTTCATGATATGCCTCGTACAGCTTTTTTCCTCAGATAGGGTTGCCAAGTACCTACCATAATTCGGTGGGGGACACACAGTCCCAGGCCGGAACATTCCTCCTTGGAACACCCATGCCGCACGATGCCGTCTCCGGGAAGTGACGCCAGGCAACGCTCTGGCAATGGGGTTGGAAACTCGATGGTACCATTGCGTTTCCAGCCCCATTGCCAGAGCATCGCCTGGCATCACTTCCTGGTGATGGCATCGTGCGCCAAGTCCTGTCCCCCCCGGGAATGGTCCTGCCAAGAAGCATGCGTCCCCCGCCGAATTACAGTAAGTTCTTGGGAAGCCTGTCCTCAAAACTTGCAACTCCCTTTTTTCTTCCCAGATATTTTTTATAGACCTGCCACTGTCTAGACCTAGTTCATGGAGAGAGCACTTTCTAAGCAAACCAGTTTTACTACTCAGTCTGGAACCAAATGCCAGATTTCATGGGATGGGTAATTGTCAATGTGTGTGCATGCATAGGTCTAATGTGTGTGTGTGTGTCTCTCACTGTGCATGCATATAATATTTGAAACCAGATCTCTGAACCATACAAAACGAGAGAAGCACTATCTAGCCTTGTTGATTTTTTTTTTTTACTCAATTATTTTCATCCACACTGAAATAAGGATTATTCTAATGAGTAGGATGAGAATTGAAATACAGGTCAGAAATGTAGGGTCTCAGCATTTCTGGCAGCTTGTTTCCTTCTATTCAGAGTGCTTATTCAAACTGATTCTTTTGAGGAAATTTTTTGAACAATTTGAAATCACTCTAATACTTCCTGCCTAGCTTCTGTGTGCATGGAGAAACAATGACATCTCATCACTTGGTAGACGCCTCCATTGGAAGAGTTGGCAACAGTTAAAGTGATCATTGTGTCATGTTTTCAGCCCTTTCAGGCAGTGTTCCCTCTAAGCTCAGTTAGTATGAGCTAGCTCTCAGTTTTTTAGCCTCCGGCTCACACATTTTTGTCTTAGTTCAGGAAGGGTGGCTCCAGAGCAAACTACGTAATTTATGCAGCAGCCAAATCACTCGCTCACAACTTGAATGCCAGTAGCTCACAGAGAAGGATTTTTGCCCACAAGACTCCACAGCTTAGAGGGAGCGTTGTGTTTCAGGTATATTTAAATAAATGCTGAAACAGCACTAAATAGATTTTGGTTCACTTTCTTTTCAAACTATAGAACTCAAGTGTTCTTAGAAATTCTGGAGGTTATTTCTGCAAGTCAGGGTTGCCACCCTCTAAGTGGGGCCTGGAGATATCCAAAATAGCTAAGTTCTTGGGAATTGCAGATATATCTTTGCAGGATTCTTGCTGTTCCGAGCAAAACTATTTTTTGGAGCTGAGCTGGTGTTATTTGCTCAATGCCCAGAATGTCCAGGTGTTTCATGAAGCTTCTAGGCACTGCTCCAAGGGCTCCAGTGTCAACTGGCATGATGGTAACCTTCTTCTCCCAGACGCTCTATAGCTCCATTAGTAGGTCTTGGTATTTTGAGATGTTCTCCTGTCCTTTCTTTTCTATTCTGCTGTTTCCTGGGATTGCAGTGTCAATGATCCAGATCCTATTTCTAATTTTTGCTACAATTGTGATATCAGGGGTGTTATGCTCCAAGTGTTTATCTGTTTGCAGTCAGAAGTCCCTTGGACTTTAAGGAGATCAAATCAGTCAGTCCTAAAAGAAATCAACCCTGACTGTTCCCTGAAAAGCTAGATAATGAATCTTCCAAAAAGCTTTTGATATAGTTCTTCATCAAAGGCTCCGAAGTAAGCTAAATAGTCACGGGATAAAAGGACAAGTCCTCTTGTGGATCGAAAACTGGCTAATTAATAGGAAACTGAAAGTGAGTATAAATGGGAAATTTTCTCAGTGGAGGGTGGTAAGCAGTGGGGTACCACAGGGATCAGTGCTGGGTCTGATGCTTTTTAATTTGTTTATTAATGATTTGGAATTGGGAGTAAGCAGTGAAGTGGCTAAATTTGCAGATGACACGAAGTTGTTCAGGGTGGTGAGAACAAGGGAGGATTGTGAGGCACTCCAAAGGGATCTGTCGAGGATGGGTGAGTGGGCATCAACATGGCAAATGGGGTTCAATATGACCAAGTACAAGGTGATGCACATTGGAGCCAAAAATCCTAACTATAAATACACATTGATGGGATCCAAACTGGCAGAGACTGACCAAGAGAGAGATCTTGGCATCGTAGTAGATAACTTAATGAAAATGTCTAGACAGTGTGCAACTGCAATAAGAAAGGCCAACACTATGCTGGGGATTATTAGGAAGGGAATTGAAAACAGATCAGCCACTATCATAATGCCCCTGTGTAAATCAATGGTGCGACCCCATTTGGAGTACTGTGTACAGTTCTGGTCACCACACCTCAAAAAGGATATTATAGCATTGGAAAAAGTTCAGAAAAGGGCAACTAGAATGATAAAAGGGTTGGAACACTGTCCCTATGAAGAAAGGTTAAAACGCTTGGGGCTCTTCAGCTTGGAGAAACGACGGCTGAGGGGTGACATGATCGAGGTTTATAAGATTATGCATGGGATAGAGCAGGTAGAGAAAGAAGTACTTTTCTCCCTTTCTCACAGTACAAAAACTCGTGGGCACTGAATGAAATTGCTGAGCGGTTGGGTTAGAACGGATAAAAGGAAGTACTTCTTCATACAAAGAGTGATTATCACATGGAATTCACTGCCACAGGAGGTGGCGGCAGCTACCAGCATGGACGGCTTCAAGAGGGAATTAGATAAGCATATGGAGCAGAAGTCCATCAGTGGCTATTAGCCACAAGGTATAGATAGGAACTCTCATTCTGGGGCAAGTGATGCTCTGTATTCTTGGTGCTTGGAGGGGTCAACAGTGGGAAGGCTTCTAGTGTCCTGGCCCCACTGCTGGACCTCCTGATGGCACCTGGTATTTTTGGCCACTGTGTGACAGAGTGTTGGACTGGATGGGCCACTGGCTTGATCCAACATTGGCTTCTCTTATGTTCTTATGAAGCTCAAATACTTTGGCCACCAAATGAGAAGGGAGCACTCATTGGAGAAGACCCTGATGCTGGGAAAGATTGAAGGTAAAAGAAGAAGGGGATGACAAAGGATGAGATGGTTAGACAGTGTTATCGGTGCAATGAACATGAAGTTGAGCACACTCTGGAGGACAATGGAGGACAGGAGGGCCTGGCATGATGTGGTCCATGAGGTCATGAAGAGTCAGACTCAACTGTGCAACTGAACAACAGCGCAAATCAGAAATCCCAAAGAAACTTTGTTTTATCATTCTCCATGAATCTTGTCTGGTTTGTGCTTCCATGAATTTCTGGCTGATGGCATGCCCTACTTCTTGCAAAGATTCCAGTGCAACATAGCTGCAACTCTAGCATGACATTCTTTATAGTCAGTTTGAGTAGTTTTACTGCAAGCACTGACCATGTGGTCAATTGTTTAATCCTTTGTCTTGCAAGCTGATATTTGCTGTTATCAGTGGCTTCCTCGGCTTTCATCCTTTTAGTTCTGAGTGCCTGCTCTTGCGTAGCTAGAATGAGTCCTTCTGTTTCTTTCTTCAAGGGTCCATTTTGGAGCTACTTCCAAGTGTTTTCATTATCAACTTTATTCTCTATATGTCTTTCAAATTTTGCCCATGCAAGTGCTTTTCCTTCTAGTTGTCAAAGTGAGTCTTATATATTGTCGAAGGCTTTCACGGCTGGAGTTCATTAGCTGTTGTAGATTTTCCGGGTTGTCTGGCCGTGGTCTTGACATTGTAGGACCTGATGTTTCACCAGTAGCTGTGACTGGCATCTTCAGAGGTATAGCACAGAAAGACAGAGTACTCTCTGTGTCAAGGTGAGAAGAAAAATTGTAGGAAGGTAATTTATATCTACTCAGGAAGGTGGGGGTAGAGCTGAGTCGTTATCATGTAGGAGTTCCCCAGGCTGTGAAACATGCTAATGGAGGAGCTTTGAAAGTGAGTTTTGATTGTTATATTTTTGTAATCTTTGGTTTCTGTAAATTTAAATGTCTGCCTTGTACACATTAACTAACACATTTCAAGAGACCTGTTTCACCCAGTTTTTTTCATAAGTAGAGAAGATCAACATCACTTCTAGGATATAGCGAGTAATTAGTTATCTATTGCTTCTCATTCTGCTTGTTTTGAGTTGATAATGGCAGCGGTGTCTCTAGGAACTTGGGCTATTAATTGCCTTACCATGTTACCACAATTTAACTTTGTTTGCAATACCCTTTTTAGCTCTTTGGTAATACTCCTTGGCTATATTTTTCATAACAAGAGTATGTTTGATGTTGTCGGCTTCCAAAATCCCAAGATATTTGTAGTTTTCTTTAAAGTCCAGTGTTTCAGTGTTGTTGTTGTTGTTTGGTATCTAGATTTCTTACTGTACAGTTATCTTTCCTCTGTTAAATGTGAATGCTGCACACTTGTCAAGGCCAAATCCATGGCTATATCTTTGCTTAATATTCAAACAGTACTTAGTAAAGAATCAATCTCTGATTATGACTCTCCATATGTTTTCAAGTCATCCATATACAATAAGTGTGATCCTTTGGGTCTCTTTTGAAAGCTGGTATCCCAGGCCTGTTCTGTTGAGAATGATTGTGATTGGTATTAGGGCACTGACAAAGAGCAACGTTGATAGTGAGTCTACTTTGAAAGTTCCTTTTTTGATATTAACTGTTCCAATTTCTTCTCAATTCCCTATCGACCTGGTGTTTAGGGTTGCCAGATCTGATTGTTGTGCTGGCAGGGGATGGGGTTTGTGTTCCAGGAATGGGCAGGGACATTGTGCAATGTGCATGTTTCACCTGGAAGAGACATGATCAGGCCAGTAATGTCGAGGGTGACACTTTGGTTTTTGGGCAAAACTCAATCGTAAAATCACCCTCAAACCAAAGAGTTTTGCCCCAAAACCAGAGCATCAGCCCCCCCCCCCCATGTCACTGATGCTCCTATGTCACTTCTGGGTGATGTCAGCGCATCGCATACAATGTTGTTGTTTGGGGGTGAGTGGGAGGGAATTTCCTCCCACCGGCCAGCTGGCTACTGGTAGACAGGAGCCTGTGAAAGCAGGGGATCCCCTGCCCCCACCTGGTGAATGGTAACCCTACTGGGGTTCCATGTACTCATGGCAGTTTTCAATAAATATTATTACAGTTTTGCTGATGCCTGTCATCTCTAGTGTTTTCAGGATCCATGTATGAGGGAGTGAATCAATAATACTAGCCTTGCTACTTGTCCATTCCAGATTTCAACCTCCTGAAGATGCTTTACTTGGTTTTCTTACATGCATTTGTGGTTAGTGTATAATTAGACTCTCCTATGACATAACAAAATGGGTGATACTAGCAGTCTTTGGGGAGATGCTCTTACTGGCTGAGAGTATAAATGAGTGAGTTCATGAGTCAATTTGACATCAAGTAGCAAGCTGAGTTCAGGATAATTGAAGATGAAGTTGTGGTGCAAGGAGAGAATCCTAAGGAGGAAGGAGGTATGGAGGGGCCAATTATTTTGCCACTGAATCTGTCATAGCTCTCTTTTTTGAACCTGTTGCATGTCTGCCCTCAGAATGTAAGCCTGCTGAGGTCATGGAGACTGTTTCCAAAGGAGCTGGTCTTTTTCCTAATTGATCAGAGCATGTGTATTGATGGAGCAAAGAAACAGAATCACAGCACACCAAGCCCACACAATGAGCAGAGGGCTGGCAAGAAACATCATGCTGAATATTCAGTCTGTGTGGATGGAGCTGCCGTTCCAAATTTTTCAAGTTTTTTGATTACTTAAGGTTTAACCTCCCACCCCAGGACTTCAAAATTTACCGTAGGCTTATTCTTGATCTGCTTGCCTCAGGCTAAGGACAAGAATGAGCCAGTCCTATGGAGAATCTCTTAGTCATTTTGTTTTTCTTAGTCAACCCTAAAGCACCTTGAACACTTCCCTTTATACCTGAAGAAAGCTTTCCTGCAGCACAGACAGCTGCAATGCTTTCAAGCTTTTTCTTAAAGTTAGCAGTAGTGTCAGTGAGAGGGGGAATATATCCGCAGTTCTCTGCAGCTGGAGAGGAAGACCTAGATTCAAAACCTTCCAGTAAAGGAGATTGTCTCTTCCACAGAATGTCTTAAGGGTTCAAGTGTAGTCTAAGTAACTGATAGATTTTGGATAGTTGTCCGGGATGTCATTTCAGAGGGGGAATTTTCCCCCACCAAGCGGCCTGAGCAAATGCTTGGGGGCAGCATAAGAAGAGGGGAGGGTCCCCCTTGGTCCCCCTGCAGCCTTGCCTTCCTCTGTGCTTCACTCTCCTCTCGGGATGAGAGTCAGAGCACAACTTCTTCATGTGCTTCCCATCCTTCTTTCAATACTAGGTGGGAAGCCATGCACACCCAGTGGATTTCTCTGCGTACCGAGAGGGTGAGCTTTCTTGTTGAGGTGCCATAGCTTTGTGGTGGAATGTGAGATGAATTCCTTGCTGTCGTCCGATGAGGTTGCTCTTGCAAGATGACGGTATTGCACAGGAGTTTAGTGAGATGAAAATATGTGTCAGAAAGGAGAGAGGTAGGTGCAGGCGGGGCTGCCTGCGGAAGTGTTGTTTGGGGGTACAAAATACTATGAAACAGCCCTAAAGCAGAACCAGATAAATCCAGCTTTCTTCACTCTGCTCTTCACTCTGTTCCTGATGATTGCCACAGTGCAGCATAGCATAGCTGGCCTTTCAGCTTTGCAGGGGCAGCTCTCATGGGCCCCAACCTCTAGCAGCCGGAAACAAGCAACAAGCAAGGGAATGTTTGTTCTAAAGGGTGGCAATTAAGGGTGTTGTGGGATGGGAATTTAGGCATGGGCAGGAGACTTGGACTTCTTTATTTCTACTTACTTTATTGTCATGGGTGAGAATTGTGCAGTGTTTAGGTTTTTATCTTGTTCTGTCTTATCCTGTTCGGTTGCAAACATTCAGAACCAGCTAATTTTCTCGGGAAACACGAAGTAGCGCAGAGAATGTGTTCACAGCCAAGATTGGGAGTGTGTTCTAGATACTGAGAAAAAGCATATGATGTAGTATCATCGTATTATCAATGACAGCATGTTCAGAGTAAAAAAATTATTAAATGGCGTACATCCCAGCTGTCCCAAGGGGTGCAGTCATCGAGAGAACACAATGCTTGTGTTGACCATGAATGCAGCTGCAATGTCCCACAAGCTATTTCCATGATCATAGTGGCAGAAAAATTTGCTGCTGCAATTGTGGAAACTGCTGCAGGGAAGCTGCAGCTGTAACCACAGAGGCCCTGCATCCGTTGTTTAAGGTCTCCATGTGGACATCGGGATGTATCAAGTGAAAGGGGATTTTGGCATTGCAAACTGACCCGTAAAGAACTGATAATCCATTCCTATGGTACTTCTCAATGATGTGTGCTTTGCCTTCCTCCCGTCCCTTCTCTCCTTCTGCCCCAGCTCGGCTACACTCCTTGTAGCTGTCCACATTCCTTCCAAAGCATTCACAGTGTTCAGGACTGCTAAGTGGAATGTAAAATCTGAACACGCTTTGGGGGTCAAGAAACATGTGTCAAAATGGCATCCAGATCTCTCAGACTGTAGCAGGTTTGGATGCTGCTGCTTTCCCGAACAGTCATCCAAACTGTAGTCCGTCCTGTTCCTCTGGGTGTCATTAGAATGGTGAACAATGACTTCCCATCTTCCAGCCATCTGCAAAGAACTCTGTGTGTGTCTGTGTGTACAACAGCCAGCCAGATCCTTCCAGATGGGGTTTTCTCTGGTTCTGATTGAGGGGGACCCCCTCCCAAACCCTGACAACATAGAGACAGCTGGTATGCCTTTCCTGTTGTCCTAGCTTGTGTTCATTTTTCTTGGGAGTAAGTGCCAGAGAAGCCAGTAAGACTTGTGTCTGAGTAAACATGCACACGATTGAGCTGCGTAATGAACAGTATTCATACAGTACCCGATTCTTTCCCTTCTGTCCCGGCCTCCCAGGGTTTGTATATAACGGGAACGGAAGGTGCTTGTAGGACTTTTCTTCATGACAAATGCCTGAGCTTGCACATGGTGCCAGGAACAGGCAACGTCTATACTTAAGTATATCACTACTTGGAAGTAAAGCTCCTTGTACCCTAGGGAATGTCTTCTTGCTACTTGTACTAGTGTAGACGTGATGAGTGTTCTGGGTTGAAGGCCTAGGAAGCATTCTCCTCTTTCCTTAATTGCACTCTGGTTTCTCTTCCCACCAGCCATTTATTTTGCCAGAAGAAGAAAGTTCAGAAAACTGCTCCTCTCTCTCTCTCTTTTTTTTTAAAAAAATGTTCATTTTTACTGTTCATATAATTGCATGCACATGTAGCAATTGGCAACCCTGCTATTAATACATGCTGGTAAATTCCTGAAGTTTTACATATGGTGAAAATTCAATACTTGCTTGTAAGTCAGAGAAGATTTCAAACAAACCCAACAAAATTGTTGGTTTACGTTGCTCTCAGAGGCTACTTATTCATATACATTTCCAGACTGGTAATGAGGAAGGCTGGTGGCCAGAGCTGAAGCCTCGTGACAGCAGACAGAGGGGGCGGGGAGGGGTGGAGTGAAGGACGGAGAAGCGAGAACAGGCTGGATGGTACAGGAGGACCTGGGCTAAGAAATGGCCAGGGAACAGCCTTTCTGACCTCTGGCTTCAATTTTCTGCTGCATGACTTCATGCTCAGAGGTTGATTCCCCCACCCTTTAGGTCACCTGTCAATCTCTTCTGCTAGGGATGCCAACCTCCAGGTGAGACCCCCAGGAGGAATTACAGCTCATCTCCAGACTACAGGGATCAGTTCCCCAAGACAAAATGGATGCTTTGGAAGGTGGACTCTGTGACATTCTACCCTGCTGAAGTCTCTTGTCATCCCCAGGCTCCATCCCCCAATCTCCAGGGGATTCCCAACCTGGAAGTGGCAACCCTTACCCCCTCATCTCCTGCTGGTGGCCAGGGACAACCTGGCAACCCTACCAAGCATCCAGAATCTAAGTTCCTGTTTCTGGTAGTTTTGAATGTTCCCAAAGTAGTGTTGTGTGATTAGAAGTGGTTATGCTCGGCTTTGAAAGGGAAAGTTCAGCACACGGGCAGGAGGGCAGGGTATTGATGGAAAGGCCTGTGTACTTCCTGCTTGGTCAATTGTTTTCAAAGTCCCAGCTGCAGTCTTCTTCTATAGTCTTCCATCTGTAGTGCCGAGGAAGCAGCTCCAGTGTGCTGACCTGGAACACCACGTACCCCCTGGAGACGGCTTGTGATACTTAGATATACAATTTGGCATTCTCTTTTGACGCATTCTAGTGGACGGTTCAAACTTATTTTGAGGACTTGAATGTGCTGATACATTTTCTTTTCCATGTATTTGCACACAGCTTCCTGTCAATCTTACATCGCTGTGTTTGTTGCAGGATGCCGTGTCCAGCAGCTCAGTAGCATTTAGGAAACATAAACTAAAAGGTTCCATTTTCCGTTACAGAGGGGCAAAATGCTCTGTGGGAAGTCGGAAAAGGTGTAGGAAAAAAGGAGGTGAAAGTGAGTCGTTTAATGCTTTCTGGAATTTTTTCAAACTTGACTCATTCTCAGTCTTCAGGGCAGGATCACAGTAGAGTAAGAGTTCAAATGCTGGACCCAGATAACTACAGAACCAGGGTTGCCAGGTCCCTTTGTCACACTGACCAGGGGATTTGGGGGATGTTCCAGGGGTGGGCAGGGACATCGTGCAATGTGCTGATGTTACCCAGAAGTGACATCAGCAGTATCAACGACAACAGGTAGGTGTGACACTCTGCTTTTTAGGCAAAATGGCCTCAAACCATAGTAAAGGTAAAGGTTCCCTTGCTCAAAAGCCAGTCGAATCCGACTCTAGGGTTGCGGTGCTCATCTCCGTTTCAAAGCCGAAGAGCCAGCGCTGTCCGAAGATATTTCCGTGGTCATGTGGCCGGCATGACTAAACACCAAGGCGCACGGAACGCTGTTACCTTCCCACCGAAGAGGTATCTATTTATCTACTTGCAATTTCTTGCTTTCGAACTGCTAGGTTGGCAGGAGCTGGAACCAGAGACGGGAGCTCACCCCGTCATGCGGCACTCACAGGTCTTGAACTGCTGAACTACTGACCTTCCACAGCCTGCAGTTCAGCGTCTTAACCACTTGAGCCACCACAGCTCCTCAAACCATAGAGTTTTGTCCAAAAAGCAGAGCATTGTCCCCCGGCATCACTGACTTGCCGACGTCACTTCTGGGTGACATCAGGGTGTTGTGTGTGGCATTGAGGGTGGTGGGCTCCTGGCTGGCAGTGGGCAGGAGCCCACCAAAGGGGGGGGGATCCCTCGCCCCCACCTGGTGAATGTTATCCCTATGCGGAACATTTGAAGTTCTGACCAGGAGCCAGTGCAAGTGCACGAGTCTATATCAGCAAACCAGAGACATAAAAAAGGGAAGCAAACTGCCGTAGGAAACCCAGTAGCCATTCGGAAAACGCCTGTACCTGTTTAGTTTACTTAAGATTTAGTAGCCCATCGGCCATACACCATTTAAAACAAAAAACGGAAAAAAATTAGGAATTTAAAAGAAGAGTAAAACAGAAATTTGCCACATCCACGATGCAATTTGGGCTGAGGCTGCTCAGAAGTAGTCTTAACCTTGATGCATTGGGAAAAGATGAATATTTCAGCAGCCATTTTCTTAAGAATCTTTCTCTTGCTGTTGCATGTTTTGGACAATAGAAGAAAACGTGACACAGCAAGTCGAGTTCTATCAGAGGACAGTCACAACAGCCCTGGTCCAGAGGGGCCTTGAGAAAATGGCCCTTCATCTGGGCTGTTGGGAATGCATTGCAGCCTGCAATCATATATGACCGCCTCAATTTTGTAGAATGCACCGTGACTGTGAGTAGGCAAAGAGAACTGAAATATGAACAGACTAAGCTGGTGGGCACGCCTTTCTCCCTGCTGATTTTCATAGCAGTGGCAACTGTGTCAGGTGGGGCTATATCTGAGTGGAGACATGCTCACATTCTTCCATCTTCCCATCACAATCTTAGAAATTAGCAACTTATAACTATCGGTGTTTACCTAACATGAATTGCAGGTAAGCAAAAAGACATCACTGATAATACACAGAAGGAAGTAGAGAAGGAAAATCCAGGGCTCTTTTTGTAGCAGGAACTCCTTTGCATATTAGGCGACACCAGGGGTCTTTTCATAGAAAAAGAGCTGCAGGTATGCTAATGAGGTACTAGGCTATTAACATATGCCATGCCACCTGACATCACCAGAAGTGATGTCAGAAGGGGAAGCAAAATGGGGGGGAGGCATCTTCAAAAGCCTCCCCTTCCCTTCACCAGTTGGTCTGTTTAAACCCCTTCTCACAGAAGGAGGAAAGAGGGAAGGAAAGAGAGAGAGAGAGTAGAGTGAAGAAAAGAAGGAAGGAAAAAGGGAAAGAAAGAGAAGGAAAGAAGGAGGGAAAGAAAGAGAGAGAAGGGAAGAAGGAGGGAAACAGGCAAAGGAGGAAAAAAGAGAAGAGAAGAAGGCAGGAAAGAAAGAAAGAGAGAAAGGAAGAAGGAGGGAAAGAGGAAAAGGAGAGAAGGAAAGGATGGAATGAAAGAAAGAGAGAAGGAAAGGAGGAAAAGAGAGGAAGGAAGGAAGAGAAGGGAAAGAGAGAAAGAAAAGGAGGGAAAGAAAAGGAAAGGAGGGAAAGATGGCAAAGAGATGGAGGGAGGGAGGCTCTCCCCCACCCCCATCAAGCCCCCGCCACCCCCCACAGATCACTTACTTACTGCTTCGGTGGGGGCCAGGGAAGCCGGTGGTGGGGCTCTCCTGGCATCCCCTGAGGTGCAGTGCTCCTGTGTGGGCCTAGGGGATGCAGCGGCAGGGCTCTCTGGCCTCTCCTGAGCTGCAGCGCTCCTGCACGGGCCTGGAGGACGCAGCGGCAGCGCTCTCCTGGCGTCCCCCGAGCTGCAGCACTCCTACACGGCCTGGGGACACCAGCGGGGGGGCTCTTCACACATCCCCCAGGCCACAGTGCTTCTGCGCGGCCTGGGGATGCTGGGGGGGGCTCTTTGCGTGTCTCCCGGGCTGCAGCACTTCGGCGTGGGCTGGGGATGCCGGCAGGGGGGCTCTTCGCATGTCCCCTGGGCTGCAGCACTTTGGCGGGGGCCGTGGACACCGGCTGGGGGTGGGGATTGCCACCCCTGCCATTTGTTGTGGCTCCTGAGCTGCCGGAGCAATGCTCCAGCATGCTCCCCCCCAAAAGACCCCTGGGCGACACACCCCTAATGTAGCCAGTCCTCCAAGAGCTTACAGAAGAGCTCTGTAAACTCTTGGAGGACTGGCTACATTAGAGGTGTTGCCTAATATGCAAAGCAGTTCCTCCTACAAAAAGAGCCCTGGGAAAATCTATTAGCATGTGAATGGTCCTAAAGCTACTTTATCTCTCCAAATCCTGCCCACCCCTGTCAGGCTAGAGACAAAAGAAGCACGTGGCAAGAGGGGCACCTGCAATACTGGTCACTTGGGGGGCTCTGACCTTCTTACAGTGTTCCTCTAGTGAAACTGATTGCTGGCAAGGGTTGTAGATATTTTTAAGCAGCAACCAATCTACCTGTACAACTGCTATAGATTGATGGTAAAGAAAGTGAGACCAAAACCCATAGAGGAAAATAAATTGGTGCGCATTTCAAGACCACTTATTCTTTTGGGTTAGCTCCTGGACATAATGAGCGGTTTCTACCACAATGTCGTGGTTAGATTGGACACGATTGTTAATGTTTCTGCTGGATGCGTACTTTAATCCTCTCCTCAAACAGGAGTATATGCATGTTTGAATAATATTTACTTTTTTTGGTGCCTAATCTGCTGATAGGTCAGCTGTTTATTTTCCTTCCAAATGTACTTCATGAACATTTTTCATTTTCAAGAATATGGGAATCTTGTGTCAGCGTTCAGAACCTTTGCCTAATATGATCAATACATAATCACAATAACAACAAGAAATCACGATTCCTTACACTTGCATCAGTTCAAACGGGGTATCTTTAAGACTGTATTTGGGGACTGATGTACATTATAGGGTGGAGTTCTTGTATGAATGGGGGAGTCCACATTTTTAAAAAGTCGACAGCTGGCTGGCTTTAAAACCAGCCTTCTCTTCAGTTGTTCTTTAAGCTCAGCCTCAATATTGTTCAGCTATAAAGTTTCAATATGCACAAAGGTGAATATATCTATATAATCAAAGGTTCATAGTTGTGGTGGTGACTGTGCCGTCACATACGGGTGCTCTGCATTTGCAGGCCTGCTGCACGAAATGTAGAAAGCTCGAGAACCACATAAGGAACTCCTTCCCTCAACTGCATAGGTAGTTTCCCTCTACTTTTGGTACAGGGGAGAAGAGCTCCCATCCCTCAGTTCTTTCTCTGCTGCTGCAAAAAGAGGTTGTGTTTTTTCCTAGCTCTCTTTATTGTTTCTATTTGGTATGTTTGACTTAGCTTTTGGGGGGCAAAAAGGGTCTTTAAAGGGTCTTTCTGTGAGTGGAGCCACGGCCGGTGACAGCCCCTCTCCCTCCCTGCTGAAAGATTTAAAGGGCCCTCCAGCTGTTTGGTGGGCCACGTGCTCCCCACTGATCAGCTTTAAATCTCTGCAGGAGGGAAGGGAGACGGGTGACCGCAGCTTGGGGGTGGGGCTTCCCCCACTGGCCAGCTGGCCGGAGGTGGATTGGAGCCCCCAGGGTGGGGGAAACCCCACCCGAACCTGGGGCCTCGCAACCCCAGCATCATAGGACCTCCCTCTTAAAGGCTGCCCTGTGAGAGAAAGACCACTTTGGCTTGGTTTCCGAGGAACATACAACCCCCTCATACGAGCAGTCAAGTCTTCTCTCAGGTCTGAGGTCAGCTTCAGTTTCCTCCCTGGTTCTAACACTGGGGCCCATCTTCATTTTTGGTCCCAGAAAGTGCTCACCTGTACCTGGCCTTTGCTACTTGCAACTTCCACACAAGAAACCAAAGCACAAACACAAGCATTGTGAAAAATATGCTTCTTAAATGTTGATGGACCATCAGGGCCCTTGGACATGAGAACTCTCACCTCTGCACCTGCTCTTAGAGACGGTCAGCAAAGTCTGTCTTAAGACACCATCTCAGCCTTATCACTTGCCTTGTGAAGATGCTATGGTTTTTCAGTGTCTGAAGGGGAACTCATCAATTCCAAGGAAGGGGATCTGGTTCCATCTTCAGTTTTGCAGCTATCAGACCCCCTTTTGCAGCCTCACACTGCGGCTCAAGCCCAAGGGTTCCCTCACCGCCACTATGGAAATGGTCAGGATCCCATTCACTGATAGTCCCTCAATGTTACTGTGACTACCCTCCATAGGACTGGCTGTACTAAGGTCAGCAGTGGCCTGCTGATTATGGTTCTTTGGCCCCATGAGACACGTACAATATGGATCTGTATGGCCCTTATTGTTACAATCCAAGTGTCCGCCCCCACTTGACTCTTTGGAAAGTGATCCAAACCTGCCCCCTACTGCAGAGGTTCATCAAGCTCCTCTCCTTGAAGCTGACCCTGTTTATGACCAGCACATCTACACAGACTCAGAACTGGCATGTCCTTCAGAACTATCCCTGGAAGATACTATGGTGGTTCCAAGGTCAGTCTTTCTAACTGAGAATGTTTGTGTCTCTGCAGGGTAGCTATTGCACTTGGCACATCTCCTCAAAATCAAGTTGTTGTGTGCCCCTTCACCTGACGCTCACCCTGTTTTTCAGGTCGTGCAGCCGGGTTCAGTGGGCTTTGTAGCCTTTCCAAAATCTGGATGGCCTCAGAGTAGGCCCGTGGCTGAAGCCTGGCCTGGTTCCACCTTCAGCCAAAAGGATTGAGAACCTTTATAAAATGAGTCAAGAGAGTTGACTTCTTCTGTTTAGTCACACTGTGGCTAATTGCCTGGTTGTCATCTGCATCCAAGGTAGAAATAAAGGCACTCAGTAACCCTTGCTAGAGAAGGTTGAAAGCTAGTTTGGTGTAGTGGTTAAGTGCACAGACTCTAATCTGGGAGAACCGGGTTTAATTCCCCCACTCCTCCACTTGTACCTGCTGATGTGACCTTGGGTCACAGCTGTTCTTGAAAAAGAGCAGTTTCTGTCAGAAGTTTTCTCAGCCCCACCTACCTCACAGGGTGTCTGTTGTGGGGAGGGGAAGGGAAAGGAGTTTGTAAGCCGCTCTGAGATGCCTTTGGGCAGTGAAGGGCAGGGTATAAATCCAATCTCTTCACTTCTTCCACTACCTGGCATTGGCCGGAAGGTCTGTGCACCTTCTGCACTGGCTTTCAAGGTTTCAAATTACAGGCCATTACAGCCTGCTATCAACTTTTCCTCTGGGGGAAAAAAATGTCCCTTATGTCTGAGGACCTGAGGAAAACCATGAATTTGCTAAGCTACTGAAGTTTGAGGCTTCTAAACTTTCTAGGCAGGCTATTTCCTCCACCAAACACATAGAAGACTGTTCTATGTGTTCTGCTTGTAAGGTGGTTACTGCTGTTGCCCTCTGGTTTTATTCATGGCTCCTCTCCACAGCTGTTCTAAATGAGACGTGTCTGAAAGTGGAGAATCTCCACAGATCTCTTTAGCTCTAAAACAAATGAGGCCCTTGAAGGAATAAGGAAAAAAGGAAATTACTGTCAATTCCCTCTCAGCAACCATTTCAAAGAGGTAGGCCGGTAAGGCCCGGTACCACTGGGCCTTACCGACTAGGGCTGCCAACCTCCAGGTGGCACCTGGCAATCTCCTGGGATTACAACTGATCTCCAGGCAACAGAGATCAGTCCACCTGGAGAAAATAGCCACTTTGGAGGGTGGATTTGATGGCATTGTACCCGTTGAAGTCTCTCCCTCCCAGGCTTCCCAAGAACTTACCACAATTCGGCGGGGGACGTGTACTTCTTGGCAGGACCATTCCCGGGGGGGGAGATACAGTGCATGATGCCGTTGCCAGAGCGTCGCCTGGCATCACTTCCTGGCAACGGCATCATGTGGCGTGAGTGTTCCAAGGAGGAATGTTCCGGCCGGGGACTGTGTGTCCCCCGCCAAATTACAGTAAGTACTTGACAACCCTACTCCCTCCCCAAATTTCATGATCCTCAGCCTTCACCCAATAAATCACCAGGTATTTCCCAAACCCACGCTGGCAACTTTACTTACAACAGAGGCAGGGGGTCTTCAGTTTCCCCACCAGCATTCCATTTATAGGCCTCCAAACCCTTTCTTACTCTCACCCTTCATCTCTAAATAGGAGGCATAACATTCACAGAAGCAGGGCCAGGTCCTCCTCACCCAAGCCAACAGAGGCCCCTAAACAGGCTTTTGGACTACTATTTGCTGTCTTCCCCTCTCCCACTTGAATCGGGAATGACCCATCTCCTCTGGGAGGATGACAATAGACTGTTGGGTCCTCAAAATTAAGTTGCATGGATATGCCCTAAAATTTCCAACTTCTCCAGAAGTCTTCTCTCAATGCAACCACACACATATAATCCTCAGTTGTTAGCTTCACAAGGCTGTAGATGAGGTACCTCCAAATCTGGTTTCTTAAGGGCTTACTGAAGTCCCCCCCCATTTCCCATCCTGTACCTCTCCCAAGTTTTATTCCAGTTGATGTCTAAGCTCTTTTAACCATTAGCCACCTGTCCTTTACATCTTCTTACTATGAAGGTCATTTTTCTAGTAGCTATCATGTCTGCCCATAAGGCCAGTGAGTTGCAAGTCCATAGCTATAAACTCCCCATTCCATAAGATATTCAACTGAAGGGTTGCCCGTCACCCTTCTGTTAATCCCCCCCCCCAAAGTTATGACTGCTTTCCACATTAGCCAGCATACCTCTGCCTGTTCTCTTTCCTCAACCCGCAGACCCTAGAGAGCATTCTCTCCACTCCCTGGATGTTTGATGGGTTTTACTTTTCTATCTTAACAGAACAAAAGCTATTTAGACTTGTTTATTTCCATTACTGGCCCCAAAAGGGCAAGAATAGTGCACTCGATTTCCTGATGGATCACCTCCAACCTCTGTTTTGGCTATGAGTTGGCTTGAGTTGATCGTCCTCTGCAGGTCTTCTCTCGCTCTACAAGAGCACAGGTGACCACTGCAGCCTTCTGCCACCATGGTCTTTCCATCACTGTGGTTTGCAAAGCAGCCATGTCTCTGTCCTCCACCTTTGCTAAAACTATTGCATGGGCGTAGATGTCACTAAAGGATGGGCCAAAAATGGTGGGAAACCATCTTGGTGGGTGACAGAGCCTCATACACTTCTAGAGCTTTCTGCAACTCCTGCGGCAGGCCTGAGCATGCACAGTACCCATTTGTAACTGCACTTGATGAACAACAGCTGCAGCTATGGGCAACACTATTTCCCCTACCTAGAGATGTGGCAGGAGCTGCGGTGGCTCAAGTGGTTAAGACGCTGAACTGCAGGCTGTGGAAGGTCAGTAGTTCAGCAGTTCGAGACCCGAGAGTGCCGCATGACGGGGTGAGCTCCCCTCTCTAGTTCCAGCTCCTGCCAACCTAGCAGTTCGAAAGCAAGAAATTGCAAGTAGATAAATAGGTACCACTTCGGTGGGAAGGTAACAGCATTCTGTGCACCTTGGTGTTTAGTCATGCCGGCCACATGACCACGGAAACGTCTTCGGACAGCGCTGGCTCTTCGGCTTTGAAACGGAGATGAGCACCGCAACCCTAGAGTCGGATTCGACTGGCTTCCGAGCAAGGGAACCTTTACCTTTACCTTTAGAGATGTGGCAACTCCAGGTACCAATTGTGGACCCAACTGTTTCCACTACCAGTTACTGTGTAACTCAGGGGTGTCGAACTCATTTATCATGAGGGCCGGATCTGACATAGATGAGACCTTGTTGGGCCGGGCCATGTGTGCCATAAAATGTAACGCCAGGTAGGGGAGAGATAAACTTTATAAAGGGCACAAACACAAAGAGGTTTTTTTTACTTAAAATAAAAACATGCTTAAAACATCGGCACTCTTGCAATATTTTGTTTGTTTAACAGTGTCTGATAACTGGCGCCTCTTGCTCTGAATGATTGCATCAAAAATGTCTGTGCTGTTGCAATCTTGAGTATGCTGTTCAGGCGTGTCTCTGTAAGCTGCAAACCTACGATGGCGCAGCAGCAGCAGAAATGGAAGAAGCAGCAGAAGGCAGCCAGTTCCACTGCGGGCCTGATAGAAGCCCTCTGGGGGCCTAATCTGGCCCCCGGGCTGCATGTTTGACATCCCTGGTGTAAATTAACTGCATTCAAATCTGATAAGATTGTAGATTGTGTGCTGGCTCTAATACTGATACAGAAGCCAACTGCACTCTTTCTGCTGCCTTTACTAAAAGCAGAATCCAGATATTGACACTCTCTGGACATCAGGAATATTACTCCAGTAGGCATAATAATAAAATACTGTGAAATTCGGTTTTAGAATTTATTATTCTTGGCTCCAAAGGTTTCATTCTCCATTTAGCTGTGCCAGCTTAAAGCTGGACCCTTGCCACTGGTAGCGTGCCAAACCATTTTCAAGTGATGGATTCTTCTTGCACATTCTAGCAGAAGTAAATTTTTCTTGGGGTTGCTTTTCTGTGCCCTATCATGCTACTACATTGCATTATTTATGTCCTTGTATAATGAATTGTATGCTTAATTGATTACCTAAATGATGGTGAGAAGATCCTCAACTGGACCAATTTCCAGTTTTTCTATTAGATGGTTGGTGCCAAAATATTCGTGGGGTATGTTTGCGCTTCACCAGCCTGGCTCATTCTGAAAACTTGCATTGCATTTTGATGGGATTGTTTCTGTTCATCCCAAGGTTTGGTTTCGTTTTTAATTGAAGGATGGGATCCTGTTCCACCAATCAAGAAACATTAAGTGCTGACTACAGGAACTGATGTGCCACTTATGTTTATTATAATTATTTATTAAATTTATCTCCCGCCCTCCCCATGGACGAGCTCAGGATGGCTCACAGCTAACGGCACCGTGTGCCAAATTAGTACAAACAATTAAAAACAGGATAAAACAGTCACACCTTAAACACAATAAATACAATTAAGTGCTCGCAGTGATGGTCATTCTTCAGTCAATTTAAGGTGGTGTGCAGTAAGATGTGGTACTAGGGTCCCAATTCAGCGGTACTTTGGCCTCCCACAACACTTTGGCTCAGTTTCCTAAAGGGCCAACCTATTACTACAATATTGGTGATAGCAATAGTTGGTGGTAGTGGTAGGCGGCTCCTAGGTGAAAGCCTGGTGGAAGAGCTCCATCCTGCAACCCTTGCGGAACTGTACCAGGTTATTTGGTTAGTTCCTGCCCCCAGTGCCTTCTCATGGCTCTGTGCATGCCTATTGTGTTTGATCTAGTACCTTCCTGGACCAATTCTTTTGGAACATTGCCTATCT
The DNA here is from genome assembly GCA_029375565.1 of Gekko gecko. NCBI lineage: Eukaryota > Metazoa > Chordata > Lepidosauria > Squamata > Gekkonidae > Gekko > Gekko gecko. The sequence goes on along the minus strand of JAPDNY010000003.1, from coordinate 68,667,957 downwards.
TCACAAAGCTTATGAATCTATCCTGTGGCAAAGGACTTTTGACTGATGGTTGTTTTTGTAAACTGTTTTGGTCGGTGGTTCAAGGTGGTTATGTATTTATGGATAGCCTAGGTTATTTGCTTATGTACTTGTGATTTTATGGTGTTTCTTTCTGCCTTTCGGTGTGTTCTTAGCCGCCTTGAGTCCTTAGAGAAAGCTGGAATTAAAAAAAAACATCTAAGTGAATTGGGTGGCTGCACAGGGACACCTTGAAAGGTAGCAGGAAGTAGCAATTAATTCTGAAATTAATTCTGAAACTAACATATGATGAAATGAATACAAAGTACAAACCCTGAATTGAAATGCCATATATACAAAGTTTTTCAGGTGATTTTGTATATTACACAAAAGTAGTGAGGTGGGAAGCCTGAGTGACTCACAATTACTCTCCCCGCCCTCCCCCTTCTGGGGTAATGTGCAAAGGAGAGAGTCAGACATCTCCCCTTTGTCCTTCAATGGAAGCTCGGACAGGAAATATATATAACTCTCCCTTCCCTTAATACACAGAAAGCATTGTTGTCCTTTCCACACAACATACAAAGTCTCCTCGAGTAAATCATTATATTTAGCACTCGTAATGTATAGTGTGCTTGTGTGAATGGGGGTAGTCAGTACATGGAATTCCTGAAGTAGGTAGGAGACAGATGTCTAAACTAGGCTAAATTTAACCCTTTCAAAAGGTTTTTATTGGCAGAGCCAATTTCACTCAACGGTGCTGATATTTTAGGGCCCAGTGCTTTGTTTGGAGACAACTTTGTTTCTAGTGTGTTAATGTAATGAGGAATGAAAAGAAAAATACAAAATGTGTCTTTTCTCCCTGGTGATGAGTGAGATTTAATTTATTAAATTTTCAGCTCTCTCACTTTTCCACTTCTCAAACAGCCATTTATTATGATGTTTTAATATTTAAATTCCATTGATGAATTGGTTAAAAAGCAAAGTACATCTCAGCTAAGCTTGCTTTAATTGACTGAAGATGAAATGAAGATGCTAATGGTATTAATGAAGACCAAAGAACAAATAGCTGAAGCTGGAAGAATTATGTTCTAGGTGCAATACATCGTGTGCTGTACATAGATACAAGACTGTGAACTGTGAACACCCATTAGATGAAGTGAGACTTAAGATATGTACAAACTGGCTTGTTCGGAAACCGTACAATTTGATAGCCATGAATATTTAAGATATTACCATGAGGAAATATAATTGGATGGATGTTATTGGAAGAGGGCAAGCTTTCCTGATTCCCTGCCTCAGTCCACCTAACCCACGTGGCTTTTTTGTCTGTGAGGGTCCCCCAACCTTCAGAAATGCCTTTTGAAGGATGCACAGGGAGAAGGGGAAGGTAGGAGAAAGACTGGTTTCCAGCAGCATAATACTGATGGGATCCAATCCAATATCTCTACAATATTAGCAACTTAAGAGCTATGCTATTGTGCTGAAGTCCTGCATTCCATCACTATGAGTGGTCAGTTGGTACCTTCTAGGAATCTCACAAGCCAGGGCTGGAAGGCACAGTGAATAATTATGTCGAACCATTCTTGCCCCGCTGAAATCACTCCAATTTGTGATGAGGCTGAGGATGGCAGTGACTATTATTAGTGCTGCCTCACATGTTAGATGTTGTGCACAGGAAAGAAATCTGCTTCCACGTGGATATTTTTTTCACTTGTAGAGAGTTCTTGGGCCTTTTGCCTTTAATCTGGAATGACATGGCACTAATCTTGTTTTTCTCTGGTTTACACGGGATAACTTGTGGAGTGGCTCTGTGTGGACACTCCCTCCATTGCCACCGTGGGGAGAGACTTTCAAAGTGGCAATCTAATTACATTCCCCACTCCCAGTCTTTGCCCCCCTACCGAAAATTTTCTAGCTACCAGCTGTTTGTTAATGCTGTGGTTTTGAAGACAATGTATATCTTAACAAGTTCATTAGCAGGCTCTGAAACAAATGGGGAGAGCTAGCATTCACCCCTTCCATAAATCTTACTGTGTTTGCTCCTAGAGAACTGGCACTTGGTCTGCTGTTTAACTTGAAACCCATGTCAGCCCCAGGGCTGGCTCCAGGTGTCTGGGCACCCTAGGCAGGACAGCCTGGGGTGCCCCCACTGGGGATGCCAACCTCCCGGTGGGGCCTGGAGACCAGGGGGTGGCGGCGGAGTGCTGGCTTTCCTGGAGGCTCCGCAGCTGTGGGGGCCCCAGGGAAGCCAGGGAAGGGGGCCGGGGGTCTAGCCGCCACCCCCTCCCTCCCAGCAACAGCATTCCCAGGACTCCACGGCTGTGGGACCCCCAGGCAAGCTGGGAAGGGGGTGGGGGTCTAGCCGCCACCCCCTCCCTCCCAGTGCCGACTTTCCTGGGGCTCCATGGCTGCGGGACCCCCAGGGAAGCCGGGAAGGGGGCGGGGTCTAGCCATCGCCCCCTCCCTCCCAGTGCCGGCTTTCCCGGGGGCTCCGTGGCTGCAGGACCCCCAGGGAAGCCAGGAAGGGGACGGGGGTCTAGCCGCCGCCCCCTCCCTCCCAGCGCCGGCTTTCCCGGGGGCTCCGTGGCTGCAGGACCCCCAGGGAAGCCGGGAAGGGGACGGGGGTCTAGCCGCCGCCCCTCCCTCCCAGCGCCGACTTTCCCAGGGCTCCGCAGCTGTGGGACCCCCAGGGAAGCCAGGAAGGGGGCGGGGGGTCTAGCGGTGGCAGCGGCAGGCGCTTGGTTAGGGCGGTGGCGGGGGCGCTTCTCAGGGGGGAGTGGGGCGCCATTTGGCACCCCTGAGGCCAGTGCGCCCTAGGTGAGTGCCTAGTTCACCCAATGGGCAATCTGGCCATGGTCAGCAATATGCTTTGCAGAAAGCTTTAGAATTCTTTTGTGCATCTTGCTTTAAAACTGATGGAAAGGGCTACTGTTAGGCTTTGCATGGGCCAGCAAAGATCTAAAATTACAGATCAGAAGACAAAATGTTTGGGTCTGAGTCCTGGTAACAAATATTTTATTTATTGCCGGAAGAAAGGTCTTAGGCTCCGGTGGATAATTTAGCAAAATATTGTGTGGAGACCACCTGTTCACAATGTGTTGGACTCCTTCAGGAGGAAATAATTCAGTTAATTAAATGTAATTTTGTGTCACTTAGCTGTCCTGTTCAGAGTGTGCCTTTGCTTTTCATTCATGGAACATAAGACATAATGAGCTAGAGAGATAATCACCTTTGGAGGACATTTATCTGTGATGTGATTTAGGAGCTTTATAAAAAAAATCCCCAAGAAATTATAGAAAAATTAATTCATTTCCCTGGTTGTTTGGAAAAAGTGTGGAGAAATTAGGGATGCCAGACCTCCTGGTGGGGGTGGGGGACTCAGTGTTCCCTCTAAGCTGAGTTAGTGTGAGCTAGCTCAGAGTTTTGTAGCCTCCAACTCACACATTTTAGTCTTGGCTCAGGAAGGATGGCTCCAGAGCAAACTACTTTATGCAGTAGCCAGACCTTTAATGGCAGTAGCTCACAAAGCAGAGTTTTGGCTCACAAGACTCCACAGCTTAGAGGGAACATTGGTGGGGGCCCCCCGGTTTCAGGCACTCCAGCCCCAAATTACCCCCCCCCCAAAAAAACAGGGAAGAATGCCAAAAATAAACATGGCATGCTGAAGTGACATACGCACATCGGGGGGGAAGCTCTGGTTTTTGGGCAAAACTCTATGGTAGAATTCTACCACAGAGTTTTGCTCAGAAACCAGAGCGTCGCCCCCTCACATGTCCCCAACATGCCTACATCACTTCTGGGTCACATAGGCACGTCATGTTTATTTTTGGTGACCCTCCCCACTCCCTGTGAGTTTCCTCCTGTCCCCCCAAAATGTCCAAGGGACCTGACAACCCTCCCGGTTTTCATGCATTTTTCTGTTGCCTGATCCTATAATTATTTGGTACTTCCATTAATTTCACAGGGAGCTCTAGCACTGCAGCAAGACTGGTCAACAGGCATAAAAGAAACCTTGGAATCATTGGCAGTCAGAGCCACTTCAGTTAAGAAATAAGACTGGCAGATAACTATGGCAGTGAGTTTTTTAAAAAAATAAGGTAGTGCTCATTGAATAGTGCTTTTTTTTCTACAGGGTATATGTTTTCCTTCAATGGTTCACATTTCATTGCCTTAATTTAATACGGCCTCATCTTTTAAAAGTATATAAAAAATTGTCAGCTATCTAGATTTCCAGTATCTAGGGTACATTTAGCTAACTGGGATGGATGTTGTATGAAGGTTTATGGCTCCCAAGCTATGAGGGGTGGGGGGGAATCACTGCTTTCATTGAAAAATAAGTTTTCAATATGTTGTCGAAGGCTTTCACGGCCGGAGTTCATTAGTTGCTGTAGATTTTCCTGGTTGTGTGGCCATGGTCTTGGCATTGTAGGACCTGACGTTTTGCCAGTAGCTGTGACTGGCATCCTCAGAGGTATAACACAGAAAGATGTAGTAGACTCTGTGTCAAAGTGAACAGAAAAATGGTAGGCAGGCCAGTTTGGTGTAGTGGTTAAGTGCATGGACTCTAATCTGGGAGAACCAGGTTTGATTCCCCACTCCTCCACTTGCACCTGGCTGGATGACCTTGGGCAAGCTGTAGTTCTGGTAAGAGCTGTTCTTGAAAAAGAGCAGTTTCTGTCAGAGCTCTCTCAGCCCCACCTACCTCATAGGGTGTCTGTTGTGGGGAGGGGAAGGGAAGGGAGTTTGTAAGCCGCTCTGAGACACCTCTGGGTAATGAAGGGCTGAGTCCAATCCAAACTCCTCCTCCTCTTCTTCTTCTTCTTTCTACCCTGGAAGGTGGGGTAGTGCTGAGTCATTATCTTGTAGTAGTTCTCCAGGCTATGAACATGCTAATGGAGGACACAATTTCAACAGGAAAGAAGAGAGTTTAAAAATAAATAGGGCATCGTTTCCTGTCCTGAAAAACACAAAATGCTCTACAGCTGACAATAGCACTACAAATAAGTTTCAATAGCCATTCCACACACACAAAAGAACCTCCTCAGGAAACAGGAAACCTCCTCAGGAAACAATCCATAGACAAAAGAACCTCCTCAGGAAAGCTCCTCTATTAGCATGTTCATAGCCTGGAGAACTACTACAAGATAACGACTCAGCCCTACCCCACCTTCCAGGGTAGATATAAATTACCTGCCTACCATTTTTTCTGCTCACCTTAACACAGGAGTACTACATCTTTCTGTTATATCTCTGAGGATGCCAGTCACAGCTACTGGCGAAATGTCAGGTCCTACAATGCCAAGACCATGGCCACACAACCTGGCAAATCTACAGCAACTAATAAGTTCTCAGTTTTCATGGTTGATAGGAATATGCTGTCGAACATGGGAACAATCAAACTAGGGGCTTTACACATAGTCATTTGTTTGTGCAATAAAAGTTGGAGTACTGTTCACATGCCTTTCCTAGAGTTTCAGTTGTAAACAAATGACATTTTTCATTTATTCTCCATCTTAATATATTATTTATTTCATCACTGCCTCGCTCCCCACTGCACTCAGTCATCATACAGCTCCATCTTTAGAGTGTCCATTTGGCTTTTTTAAAAAATTGTGAACTGATGTTCCTCTGTCTCCAGCACTGTATTTCCCCACCATGGGGGACTATTCTAAGGGCCAAACTAGATATGATGGCATCCCCATGTTGGATACGGGGACACCGTCACCATTTTCAAGCCTAATGTATGTGATTTAAAATGATGCAGCACCACGGGACCAGGCGCTGCAAAACTGTGTGGAGGGAACAGTTTCAGCACTTGAAAAGCCGTGTGGGAAAGACAACAATGCTTCATCCCATCATGCTGCAGCACTTTAAAATTGCCCACATTACGCTTGAAAATGGCAGTGATGTCCCTCATGTTGGACATTTGGATGCCCACATTAGGCTTTAAAATTGCCCACATTAGGCTTGAAAATGGCAGTGATGTCCCCATGTTGGGCATTTGGATGCCATCATGTCTAGCTTGGCCCTAACATGCAACAGTAATTTTTAGAACAAAGTGAAACTGCCCCCTGATGAGCCACTAGCATCTGCGAATGTATATGGGGGGGGAGCACTTGCCCAAAAGTGCCTTCACGTTAAACTGTTCCTCTCCGATGGGAAGCCATCATCTCAAAAGGGAAAAGCTGAGTCTAGAAACCCTACCGTGGATGCGTTTGCTTGCCACGTTGAGGAAGCTTTTGCTATGGGAGGGCTATGTGGGGTTTGAGGCAGTTTTAAGCATCATTAAGAGGAAGCCACATAGAGGTCTTTTTTGTGATGGTACCAGGGGTCTTTTCGTAGAAGAACAGCTGCAGGAGCTCATTAGCATATGGTATGCTAATGAGCTATTAGGCTATTAGCATATGCCACGCCCCCTGACATCACCGGAAGTGATGTCAGAAGGGGAAGAAAAAGGGGGGGGAAGCATCTTCAAAAGCCTCCCCTTCCCTTCCCCAGCTGGTCTGGGTGGGGGAGCTAAGAGAGAAGGGGTTTAAAGTTTAAACTCCTTCTCATGAGAGTTGGGCCACAGAAGGAGGAAAGAGGGAAGGAAAGAGAGAGAGTAGAGAGAAGGAAAGAAGGAAGAGGGAAAGAAAGAGAGGGAAGAAGGAGGGAAACAGGAAAAGGAGGAAAAAGAGAAGAGAAGAAGGTGGGAAAGAAAGAAAGAAAGAAGGAAAGAAGGAAGGAAAGAAGGAAAGAAGGAAAGAAGGAAGGAAAGAAGGAAAGGAGGGAATGAAAGAAATTCAGTGGCAATTCAGCCCCATTATACCCTATGGGCCATTGAAGTCAATGGTGAAAACATAGGGTATATTCTGGGGGCTGGAGGGGAGGGGGTTTGAGGGAAAGGCTCCAAACTCACAGGATAGCTGACGGAGCCTCTCCCCAAGATACCCACCAAGTTTCAAGAACATTGGACCAGGGGGTCCTATTCTATGGGCCCCCAAACAGGTTGCCCCATATCCTCCATTGTTCTCTATGGTGGGAAAAAAGTTATGTTTTTCCCACCATAGAGAACAATGGAGGGAATAGGGCAACCTGTTTAGGGGCCCATAGAATTGGACCCCCTGGTCCAATGTTCTTGAAACTTGGTGGGTATCTTGGGGAGAGGCTCCGTCAGCTATCCTGAAAGTTTGGAGCCTCTCCCTCAAACCTCCCTCCAGCCCCTAGAATATACCCTATGTTTTCACCATTGACTTCAATGGCCCATAGGATATAATGGAGCTGAAATTGACATTCGGCTGCCTGAAAGACTCTCCGGGACGCCGGCTGGGGGCGGGGCTTGGCTCCTGAGCTCCCGGAGCTGCGCTCCGGTGTGCTCCCCCGAAAAGACCCCTGGATGGTACTCACTGGTATTGAGTGCTGGTACCTTTTTGGGGAGGTGGGGGAGCTCTCTCAAGTCCTGATCTTCATGTGCCAGCCCTCCTCACTCAGCCATGAATTATGGCTGGTTCGTGGTTTGGGAAGCAATGTTCGTGGGATGGTGCCCAGCACAAACATTCCATGAACTTTGACGTTGTTTGTGGCAGTTCGTGACAGCTCATACATCTCCAGATAGCCTCTGCTCAGTTAAACTGTTTACAAAACTCCAAGGCAACGAGAGGGGGCAGAATTCTCCAGCCTTGGAAACACCCTCCAAAGCTTAACCTGATAGCTACCAGTAACAGAGTTCCCGTTCTGCTCTATAGGATCAGAAAGCTATATATATATGCTCAGCTCAACTCCACACCCCCTCGTCTGTCGCCTGTTTGCAGTTATACAGAGAGGCAGGGAACTTGTTAAAAGCGGGTTAGCAGAGTACTTTCATTTATTCCCTCCTGATTTTGAACTCCTCTCCCCTGCTGGGGTTTGGGTGTTCGGTAGACTCAGGGTTCTGAGCCACCCTGTCTCTCTGCCCACGCTGAGCAGAGGGGCATAGCTACTGGGTGCCTTGGCTGAGAATCCACATTTTGATTGTGAACTTCTCTCCCCTGCTGGGGTTTGGGTGTTAGGTGGACTCAGGGCTCATGGTCATGCAAGAGAGGTTGGACCAGGTGACAGCCTTGCATGACCAGGGGATCGGCGTTGGCAGTCTCAGGAGACTTGGCAAGGCATCACCTCTGTTGAATCCTCCACCATTGCACACCTGGCATCTCTGCCCCTGCCAGCCTCTCAGTTCTTCACTGACAACCAGTACTGGGGCTTCTCCCTGGTTGGGCTCTTTGAGGCAGAGGTGCTGGGCTGGAGCTTCTCCTCCTTGTCCCCAGCCTCTTCCACCAACTGTTCCCTCTGGCCACGTCTGTTGGCCTGTAGCCTCTACACTTCTTTGCAGAGCTCATGCTTCCATTGCAAGAACTCTGCATTCAGGAGAGCAATGCTACCTTTTATCCTGGGGTCACAGATACAGGCCAGCTTGCACTCTGCCAAGGCCCTGACCCATGGGAGAACAGCTGGCTCCAGCGCGGAGGCCAGCGCCAGTCCAGCCCTTGAATCAGAGGGGTAACTTGGCCCAGACTGGCTGTATGGGCACACAGCACATCATTGGTTTTATGGATGGGCTTGAGGACACGCACCATTTGGGAGAGGATCAGCCAGTCACTGGAGCTGATGCTGAGCTCCTCTTCCCCATGCAGGATGGTCATGGAGGAAATTATATCCTGCACTGCGCTCTTCTGCTCCCCCAAATGTGCAATCATGGCGTAGGTGGAGTTCCTCATCCCCCTCCCCTGCCTCTCACTCAGCAGATGGGCAGACTTGATGATGTGTCAGAAGTGGGTGGCCAGGTTCTGGCAGGTCTCAAGCAAGGACCACATCTTGAGGGGGGCAGCGTCCTCTGTGGCTGTCATAGGTCAGCCAGGGCTCAGTGAGGACTCCTCAGGAGAAGAGGACTTTTCAGGAGAAGCTAGCAAGCAATAAGACGAACTGCAGGCTTGTCAGGATTCACAGCCAACAGCTGGTGCAGAGCCAGTGGCACCCACCAGCCCAGATTCAACAGGGGAAACTAAGGTAATAGCTCCCAGCCCTCCAGTATCACCCATACCCATTGAGTGCCACAGACAGAGGCTAGAAGCAGAACTACAGGAGAAGGTGACAAAGTGCTCGCCTCCTGATCCAACACCAGCTGCTTGAGTAGTTGCAGAATTATTCCTGGACAGCTGGCTGCAAGCATGACTGCTAGACCCTACTCTCGGACAACTCCCTGAGTTTCGTTCTGACTTCCCAGTAACCGACCTCTGGATCTGAGCCTGACTTTGATTCTGGAACTCGGCTCCTCAGCCTGCCTGTGTCTCCGACAGTGGCCTTGACATTGCTTCCCTGCACCAGAGCATCCTTCACCACCAGCTGAAGTGTGTGCACCAGGCAGACGATGCCCTTGAGTCACACACGTGTCATCTCTGCCAGCACGTTGGAGCTGGTGCCATAACCATGTAGCCACAGATGACATTTCCACTGTCCACCCACTCCCTCAGGCTACTCTGTATCACATGGGGTGATGTTTTGTGCTGTGTAGCCTGCATCCGTCCCCAGCACATGGAGCAGAACCACTTTGTAGCCCGTTGACAGGACGGTTTCCTCTAGGGCTGTGCCCTGACAGTCCTGTTGGCTGCTCCAGAGGTCTGCCATAAAGTGCACTGTTCTGCTTTGTGCTCTGGAGCCTCTGTTGAAAGGCTACATCCTCCATGAGGGAGAAGGGTTGGCCATCCACAGCAGTTATCTTGCCAAAGAGGCAAGTAACTGCTTCCAAATAGCCCTTTTGACGTCTTGGAGAGTGGCCCGCCTTGTTGTCCCACCACGGCAGCCCAAGGGCAGGGAGTCATTCTTGGAGGGACCTCCTGCTCCCCCTCTCCTTTTCCCAGTGGAGAGGGAGTGGGCCTTTTCTTCTTCCTCCTGCTGGCTGCCACTCTTTCCCGTTGCAGATGCTTGCTGAGGATGGAGAGGAGTGGGTTTGTACCCCTTCAGACATGGGTGTGGCACAGCTGGCACTCTGCCACTCTCTGCCGCACAGGGGTCACTGGGGAGGGTGCGGAAATGTTTCCAAACTGTAGCCCCGGGATTGGAGAAGGTGGGAGGCACCGCTGCTTTCTGGTGTTGGGCTTGGAGGGGCCGTGGAGGGGTGTCCTCGGGGCAGGAGCAGCAACAAGGGAGTTGGGATGTGGAAGGGGAGGATGCTTCCCTTCCACCCTCTGAATCACTGCTATGAGAGTCCTCCTCTCCAGAGAGTATGAGCAACTGCTGGTGTCTCTGGGCAGTGCTAACAACTCTTTTGCCACTGCAGGGAGTCCCAGGAACAGATCAGGGGAAGGAGGCTCTCAGACCCCTTGTGATGCCCTACTAGGGTGGGGCTCCAGTGGCCTGGCAGGATGGGTTTGGTATCCAGGGATGGTGGCCTGTGGTACACAGGGGTGGAGGATTTCTTCCCCCCCATGAAGAGCACCCTTCACACCCACTTTCACCCTTACAACATGTAGAGGTGTTCACACTCGGGAAGGATGGGAGGGTATAGATATGGGAGACATTTTTGGGGGGGGTCTGTAAGTGGGATCCCAGAAATATAATTTGCCCCCAGTTTGGACAGATTGTAGCAGAGCCAGTCCTAACATCCGATATGGAGGCAACCCTAGAGGAACATCTGTTACTTAGGAACGTACTTGAAATATGTTGTCGAAGACTTTCACGGCTGGAGTTCATTAGTTGCTGTAGATTTTCCGAGTTGTGTGGCCGTGGTCTTGGCATTGTAGGACCTGACGTTTTGCCAGTAGCTGTGACTGGCATTCTCCTGTGTTATACCTCTGAGGATGCCAGTGACAGCTATCGGCGAAACGTCAGGTCCTACAATGCCAAGACCACGGCCACACAACCCGGAAAATCTACAGCAACTAATAATACTTGAAATGTCCCTGTGCATTATTTCTGTGTATTAACATACACTTCAATTCATAAACACTTGGTTGGACAAGAAACTATAAACAGTCTTTGTTTATTATACAAGACAGTCTGCATCACTAAACACTTTAAATGGAAAACTCTGGTTCCCACTAGTCTGGTGGGGCTGGGGTGCTGTCGTGGAGTAACTTTGGGGAGCCCCTGTCGGAAGTCATGTCATATCCTTCCAAAACTGCCCTCAGAGAATTGTGGGTGGTTCAGCTAGGCTGACAGCAGAAGAATTTGCCACGGGTTGTTTTAGTCCAGCAGGAGAGGGTGGGGGCTGTGAGAGTTGTGGGCATGCTTCCCTTGCTTGTCTGGTGGTGCTGGGGTGCCCACCAAGCTGTCATGGGGTTTCTTTGGGGAGTCTTTTCCAGAAGTCTTGTCATGTCTGCCTTTCTGTCTTTCAGAACCTGCCTTTGGAGAATTGGGGGGCTGTGAGCATAAGGGGGAATACTTGCTTTGCTTACAATATCTGGCTGGGGCGGGGAGGTCTACATAGATGAAGTTTCCCTATGAGTTTGGTGTCACTGGCCTGTTCCTGAGCCATTCCATAGACTCCTGTAACAGCATCTGTCTTTTCCAGAGAGAGACCTTTTTTTTTGTGGGGGGGTCCATAACTGGGACTCCAGAAAAGTAATCTGACCCCAACTTGGAGAGATTGTAGAGGAGTGGGCAGCAGGGTAAGGTTCCCTGTGCGTTTGGTGTGTGTAGCTTGCAGGGAGTCCATTCTATATACTTTTGAACCTGTGCCTGACATTTCCTGCAAAAGCAGTTTCCTGGCTTAACCTCAATCCTGTTGGGTTTGCAGTGTCACTGGTGTGGCTGGGCACATTGCAATGGTTTTGCTGGGCTTGCAAAACTGCCCCTCCCCTCAGTTTCTACTGCAGGGATGCTCAGGACTTTGATTTTGTTATGCTGGAGTTCTATTGCCCTTGATTTTTTTTTGCTGGTTTCCCCCCTCCATTGGCAACAATGGAGGATGGGACACCTCTTTGGGGGGCATAACTCAGATTCAATCCTCATCAAATTTGGAGAGTAGGTAGAGGAGAGTCAGTCAGAGATCTGCTGTGAGTTTGGTGTCCCTAGCTTGCATAGGATCTGTTCTATGTACTCCTGAACCTTCTAAACCTGCGCCTGTCGTTTCCCCAGAAAGCACATTCCTGGGGTCACCTTCAGGGGAGGGGGCTGTAACTTGGGTCCCATAAATCCAATCCTCACCAAACTTGGAGGGCAGGTAGGGGAGAGTCATCTGTATCTCTCCTGTTACTTTGGTATCTCTAGCATGCCTGGGGGGAGGTGTTGTACTACAGCACAAGCCTCACAAACCAGTTTGTCTAGCATCAAAAAGTTCATAATGGTCCATGGTTTGTGAACCGTGCACATAGAAACCATGAACTGATATGAACCACATTTGCCTGGTTCTTGCCCATCCCCAGTCTTGACTATGTGTTGCTTGTCATAATGATTCTATAAAAGCTTCTGTATAGCCTCAGCACTCTTCCATTCAGGGGAAGAGCCTACACCTCTAGAGATATTGATTTAGAAGATGTTCTTTATAAAATCTGCTTTTGTAGAAAGCAGTTCACCCTATGGGGTGCATGGATGAGATACGGTACTAAGGGGAACTTTGGGGGATGTCCAGCAAACAAGGCCCGAAACATGATTAGGACGCACTTTTTTCCTGATCAAGTAGAAAAGCTCTAAAGAGAACTAAAAATATATATATTGCTCTACAAGAAAAGTTCCTTGTTCTTCCTAAACCTATTTCAGTATTTTTGAAAGATGTTCTCTTTATTAACTTCAGGGCATGGTGAGAATATAAATCGAGCAGCAATAGTGCCACCAGCTGAGCCCTGACACTCAGTACATGCGTGCAAATGATAAGCAACTTGTCATGGCCCTTGCTTTAAACTGCTTGCGAGCCTTCAGCTCTTATATCCTTCTCTTTTAGCCTGTATTTGTGAACAAGGTGTGCCTTCCTCTGTGCCAAAGAATGTCTCCAATTCAGTAATTAGCTCACAAATGCAACACTGAACTCCTGTGGCCAGCTCATCAGAAAGCCGTCCTGTTCCTGCAGTAGAAGCCACAAGTGATCCTGCAGGCACAATGCATGACATTCTCTTCCATGCTGGATATCCGTGGTTATCCATACGTGTTCCAAATTTATCTCAGCAAATGCCTTTTGGTGTCCAGTCCTTTCCCTGCCTTTGTTATGGTGATTCCCGTGACTGCTGAAGTTCTGTATAAGCAGACAGCACAGGGTGGCAAGACATAAATCTAGTTTCTAAGATGAATCGATGTATTATTATTTACTTTATGGTACTTCTCATTGCATGATATCTGAATGTACTCAAATCGGCAAGTCACACAACACAATCTTTTCTAAGACTATATTGATGTAATTCAGTATTAAATTGCATGGGAATGAGGTTTGGTTTACGTCGTTTTAGGGAGCTCTTACAACTAATGAGGTCCAGATCGCGTTAATTATAACAAATTTGTGGATATAGCCGTCTTAAGCTGCCAACATATTTTTTGCAAGCAAATCTGGAGTGAGAAGAGAAAGAATTAAACTAAAAACTGATATAAATTGCTGCGTCCACATAATTTTACAACAGTCTAGGAGTTACCATGAGTTACTGAAATCCAGTTCCGGGCACTTCCTGAATCATTATGGTGGAGATGGGAGAAGAAAAATGCTCCTGCTCCTTCCCCAAAAATCTGTTTTGTAAAAAATTCTGAAACTTCAAGTTGGTCCCAAGTAGGTTGCTTCTGTTGTCAGGCACTGGACACATTTTATTTTCTACAGCTTCTAGCCCACTAGCTCTTGCCTCTTTAAATAGCTCTGCCTTGGCTTGGAAGACGTTCACATCTAATACTTAGCTATTTAACAAGATGATTCTCAGGCGGGTTCCTTGAAGAGGAAGCTCAGGCCTGCAGTTTGGATGTGAATTTTTTGTCTCTGGGAATTCCTTTTTTACTTGTCATGCTTTTCTTTGAGTCGACAATTGTGTCGGTCTTTTTTAACTCAAATTACATCCTACCTCTTAATGAGGAGATGAGAAACAGAATGAGGCGAGAGACCTTTAGGAAGTTGTTTCCTTCTGTTTAATCACTGGAGAAGCTTGAGATGATAGTCTGGGATGTTTCCTAGTTGGAAAATAATGAATCCTGTAGGAAGAGAGTAGAATTTACAACAAAACTACACGAACGCTGAGTTGAGGAGAGCAGGAACATCGATATTGCTTTATTTTAAACCAATAAGGCGCTCCTGGCATGATGCAAAAGCAATCACCAGGTATTTGGTCTGTGGCCCTGATCCCCTGTTGCCCCCTGTTATATAGCCAAACAGAAGAGGACTGGCCATTTACTTTATTGGGGAAAATGCCAGTGGGCCTCTGACCTGGGAGTCCCCCTTGCCCACACAATGGGGGCTGGCAAGGAAAGCGTGGCAACTTCCCACTGCTGGTCCCACTGTGGCTGTCAGTGAGAAGGTACGTGGGTGTGGTGGCATCCCAGCGTACCCTGTGCCATCCTGGATATGGTGCCGCTGGTGAGGGGTGAGCCTAGGGACGTCTCCTTCCTGCCTAGCCAGCCTTTTGGCCTTCTGCCAGGTGAGGGGTGTGTGGCCCCCTTTTGAGGACTGTTTTGACCTCCCAGTCTGCTGATGTTTCAGACTGTGCTGTACTGAACAACGGATGTCCAAGAGGCTCCTGTAGTCCAACCTAGGTCCATGTCCTGGAATCAATACTGCTTTGTGATGGACCCCACCTACCTGTTTTCACTTTTCCTTCCCCCTTCTGGTTGTGCATAAAGAATTGCATCTGGCAACCTGTGGAAGAGATTTTTAAAGCACCATCCTCAAAATATAAAATTTTCTGTCTCTGAAACTATTATCTTAAAACTTAGATGAAAAATAAAGCAAAAACAGTAACAGTTCTTGCTAATGATATACAATTTTAATTTTTAAGTATTTTTTAAAAAAAACATGATATGCTTTAGTTGAATTCATGATTAAACTCACTAACTTAACTTACTGAATTTAATGTTTATTTCCATTGGTTCGACAGGAAATACGTTTTCAGTTGTAAGTTTTCTTTCTCCATCCAATGAGTATGAAATTCTTGGGTAACATAGCCCTTAATCAAGGGGTCCTCTCTGCCAGCTGTTTGACAGATAGGAGGAAGTACCCCCATTTTACAGGCAGAGAAGGTAGAAAATGGCACTTGATAAGGAAATCCAAGCAATCAAGTAGCATCACACAGCATAATAATAAATGATACATAATGTGTAGGGACATTTACAGGAACGTGGTATCACCTCTGTTGCAGGCTTGCAGGGAATGGAATCCAGTTAGAGGGCTTGCCAGGCCACCACTTCAGTGTCATTCTGTGACATTCTCTGTGTTAGTGTAGTGTGTTGGTGTAGTGGTTAAGTGTGTGGACTCTAATCTGGGAGAACTGGGTTTGATTCCCCTCTCCTCCACTTGGCGCTGCTGGATGACCTTGGGCAAGCCATAGTTCTGTCAGAGCTGTCCTTGAAAGAGCAGTTCTTGAGAGAGCTCTCTCAGCCCCACCTACCTCAAAGAGTGTCTGTTGTGGGGAGGGGAAGGGAAAGGAGTTTGTAAGCCGCTCTGAGACTCCGAGTGAAGGGCGGGGTATAAATCCAATCTCCTCCTCCTCCTCCTCCTTGTTCTTCTTCTTCTTCCTCCTAAGAATGGATCTGAACAGGGCACTGCACTCTGTATAGAGTAGATTTCTCCTTCCATCCAGAAAGGGGAAAATACAGTATTGGCCATTCTTCCCCACCACATACACACAGAATTGTCCATCTGCAGTGCTGTCTGTGGTCATAGAATTTCGAGGGCAATTTAGGTTAGCATGGAAAGGGAGAGGAGAGGTGGTAAAAATGTGCTCTATAGGTAGAAAACCTTGAACCCATGGAAATGCTATTCTAGATCCAAGCCAAAACCTGAAACTTTTCTTTTTCAGAATTCAGTACATGCCAGAAAAAGCTCTAGAATTCATCTGTATATCTAATAGCCAGTTCTGTCCTGATCTGTGAATACTTAAATCTGCAATTTTGGGCCAGGTGGAGAGGAGATTTTTCTGCAAACTTGGGGGACCACCCCACCTGAGAGCCAGCTTGGTGTAGTGTTTAAGAGTGGCGGACTCTAGGCTTGAGAACCAGATCTGATTCCCCACTCCTTCACATGAAGCCAGCTGGGTGACCTTGGGTCAGTCACCATTCTCTCAGAAGTCTCACAGCCCCACCTACCTCACTGGGTATGTGTTGTGAGGAGAGGAAGGCAAGGCAATTATAAGCCGCTCCGAGAAGGTGTAAAACCAACGCTGCTGCTGCTGCTGCTGCTGCTGCTGCCTTCTTCTTCTTCTTCTTCTTCTTCTTCTTCTTCTTCTTCTTCTTCTTCTTCTTCTTCTTCTTCTTCTTCTTCTTCTTCTTCTTCTTCTTCTTCTTCTTCTTCTTCCCTGAGAAAGGATGTTTCTTTTAATCCCCCTGCAAACTGTGGGGGAAAGTGGGTGGCAGCCAGGACCGCTGCCGCCGCCTCTGTTGCTGTGGTGGGGGTAGGAAGTAAGAGAGTGGGTGGGCATGCTGTAAAGTACTGGGTTTCGTGCCTCATGACTCGTACGATGACATAAGAGAAGAAGCGTTTATTTGTACTTCACACAAGACAAAGACAAACAGTAACGGCCGGAGGCCAACTATATACAGTAAGGGGGGGGGACGCCCCCCACACCTATTGGCGGGTTTGAATCGCCCGCCAATGCTGCCATTGGTTCTTTACTGGTGAGCTCAGGAGCCTAGTCCCTATTGTTCTCAGAGAGCGGAGCTCGGCTGCATTTCGCCAGCTCAGACTCCTGATCTTAGGACATAACACATGCCACCACCACTGCTGCTGTTGGTGGGGGAAAGCAGGCGGGCAGCTTGGAATGCTGCCACTTTTGCTGTGGGGAGGCAGGTGGGTGGCCTGAAGAGTGATGGGGTGGGGTGGAAAGAGAAAGCGCGATGATGTGAGGAGGCAGAAAGGGTGAGGGGGTAGGGGCAGAAGACAGAGGAAGTGATGAGGGGTGGAGGAAGAAAGAGAACAAGAGAGTGATGGGTAGGAGGCAGGAAGAGAGAGCAAGTGACAGGCATGGAGGTGAGAGAGGGTAAGAAAAGGCGTGGCAGGAGGGAGAAAAAGTGAGAGACTGAAAGAGGTGAGGGGGAGAGGTGGGCAGACAGCCACTTACCCACTTGTTTCCTAAATTCAGGAGTAGGCCATTGTGCACCAAACAGGCACAATTGACACAGAAGGTCACCAGACTGGATACAACGTATCTCACAACTGTTGATCTAGTACCCCCTGACAAAGGAGAAGAAAAGCAGATGGAAAGAAAAGGTGTGTTTAGTTTATTACAGACTGAGAGGTATCCTCATGTCTGAAGCCACCATAGAAAGTCCCCTGTCCTGTGTATGTAGCTACAGTGTAAACTACATGTGGCATATATTTTTAGTCATCCATTACATAGCAGTAAGCCTCACTGAACTCAAGGAGTGTTATTTCTGAGCAAGCATGCATGTAATGGCAGGTGGTTAATTCCAAACATGTGCAACTGGCCCATGACAGAGGTCCACATCAAGACAAAGCCCACCTCTAACCTAAAACTAGCCTCTTTGGGAATTTTCATTAGCAAAGCAGCAGATACATTTTTGAGCCGATAAAATTTACAGTGGATGATTCAATTGGCGAGCTGAGTGGGTGAAGAACGTGGCATGACAACGGAGTGAACATGGTGTAGCAGGAAACCCATGCAATACAGTTTGTTCTTTGTGTAACAACGTCAGGCAAGAATTCATTTCCCATTAAAGGGTTCCTTAGGCTGCCATTTTCTTATATGTATTAAAGCAATGCAGTGGTTTTGAAAACCTGATTACTGTGAAAGTTAAATGGTAGGACCTTTGAGCTATAATCTCCACGGGCATAGAGGATGCAACTCAAAGTTCTTTGACACTCCTCTCTGCAGATCTCTTTCCATCTCCTGAGTTCCCTGAGCTTACTGAACACTTTCTGCCAGGTTCCTACAAACATTAACCCAGCCATGTTCCATAAGAGCAGGGCTATTTTTGGGAAGGAACGCACAGGAATGGTGTTCCAGCTGGCTCCCGAGTTGGCTACGCCCAGCACAAACTCATTAGCATAATAGGCCACACCCAACAGCAGAAACTGATTAGGATTGGCTACATTAGGGGTGTGTGGCCTAACATGCAAAGGAGTTCCTGCTACAAAAAAAGCCCTGGATTTTGACAACAAACAAGGTAAACAGAATAAGAAGCAAAAGATGGGTGTGGCTAGATGACCACATTCCTGGTAACATGGGGGCATGGCCTAATATTCTGATGAGCTTCCACTGTTGGGTGTGGCCTATTACACTAATAAGTTCCTGCTGGGCTTTTTCTACAAAAAAAGCCCTGCCTAAGACCTTGACTGACACACTGGAAGATGTCTGTTCAGTTTTCATAGATTTTCTCTTCTATCCACATACACAAGTTGCGGTTGATTTTGCAACCACCATATCAAGCCGGAGCAGGGATATTCATAGACACTTGGAACAAAAATCTAGAGCAATCTATTCAGATGTATCTTACCACATTTACTGCGGTGAAGGACAGATGACCCATTTCACACTCTTCACAGCTCTCTGACTTGAATACGTAAGGGCCTAACCACATGATACATTTTTTGCTGGTGTGTTCCTGGGTCAGCAGACGTGATCTGGAATCTGCTACTCTCAGGCATGAGGGAGGGTTGATGCAGACTGGACTGAGATGCACAGGGAGGGAGGGAGTGCTGAAGTCCCCCCCACACTGTTTTCCCAACTTGAAACAGCCCCAGAAGGCACTGTGTGCCTTGTTGTCTATGTACAGAAGAAGAGAAGAAGAGACTGGATTTATACCCCACCCTTCACTACCCAAAGGAATCTCAGAGCGGTTTACAAACTCCCTTCCCCTCCCTCCCCTCCCCTCCCTACAGCAGACATCCTGTGAGGTAGGTGGGGCTGTGAGAACTCTGACAGAGGCTGCTCTTTTTCAAGAACAGCTGTGCCAGAACTATGGCTTGCCCAAGGTCATCCAGCAGGTGCAAGTGGAGGAGTGGAGGAATAAAACCCAGTTTTCCCAGATTAGAGTCCACGCACTTAACCACTACACCAAACTGACTCTCCTGATGAGGTACACTGAGGTTTCCTGAACAGGACAAGTAGTTCGCCCAGTGCTGTTTCAAATTGGAAGGGAAGTGTGAAAAAACTGGGCCCACACATTCCTGGGAGGCACAGATTCCTGGAGCATGTTTGTCATCCCAGCTCAAAGACATACCTGGGAAAAATGCATTGTGCCTTTAACCTTTTCTTTTTGAGGGCTACTGTGGCACTCACACTGGGCTGATTCACACAACTGATTGTTGTGTGAATAGATTCTGTCTCCAGAACAGATTGAGGCATTTTGTTATTGTGAGTTCTTTTCCTGTATACTGTCATATATCCAGATAATTGCTTGTTTCTTCCTACAGAAATCTGAGTGAGATATTTGAGCCAGGTCCCAAATTACACCAGAATTTCCCAGAAAAATTGACTTGCAATGACTTCTTCCCATTTTAACAAAACCCCTTATAGGTAGGTTGGGAGTAACAAACACACTTCCTTGATGCTCTCACTGCTGATACCATCCCTAGTACAGAGAACTCTGTTGTTTTCAGTTTCATAGTAGGCAGCCTTCCGGCAATTTCCATCTGCCAGAAAATGATGACAGGACCACTGCTCCCTTGTCAAATGAGAAGACCAGCCATCATACGCTGAGTTTTTGGAACGGTAAAGGAGCCCAGTATGGGAATCAGGACAGAGCCGCACACGTATCAACAGAATCCATGTAATATCTTTATTAGGAACAGCCAAATTAACACAACACCTTGTGCGAGCTCACAAGAGCGTGTCATCAGGCTGGATGTTACACATTTTTAAAAGATGAGGAGTGTGGAAGGCAGATTCTCCCGGCCATGGTGTTAGAGGTCTGATTTTGTGTGCACCATCTGAGGGACGCAAACAGGCAATTAGCTTAACTTCATTGCTGGCAGGGTGTCGTGCAGACGCTGTCAGATAGGTCACCGGTTTGACGGGTGCCCTACAACAACTTACTAAAATTGCCATTTCTCTCCTGGGCGAGTCGTTCGTATTGACCCGACCACAGGCGACTGATGTAAAATGTGACACTACAGCATGGGTAGATGTTTTAATTTGGTCTGTCGGTTCCAAGCTCCAAAGTGCCTCATATGCCATGTTTGGGCCCTGATTTTCTTAGACATGAAACATAATTTCCTAGTGACAGGTGTGTGTGTTTGGTACAGATTTGTATTGGTGCAGTGTCCTCAGGCTTTTCTTCCCACTTCTAGCTCTGACATATCCCCCCTTTTTTCTCTAGATGTTTGACTGGATTAGCCACAACAAAGAATTGTTCCTGCAGAGTCACACTGAAATTGGAGTGAGCTACCAACATGCCCTTGACTTACAGACGCAGCACAACCACTTTGCTATGAATTCCATGGTGAGTACATGACGTTCCTCTCTTCGAGGTCATGTGTAGGATGGGGTTGAGAAAGTCAGTGGAAAAGCGCTATTTAAAAGAGGAGGGAAAGCACCAAATGCTTCAAAGGTAAAAAGTCAGGATGAGTATGTGAAAGAATTTTTTCCCTGAGATGTGCTGTGTCATCAGTCTTAACGCTAGTATATGATTAGTTTCTTTACTGGGAAAACTAGCTTTTCCTCTGCAGTTATTTTCACTGGGGAGTGAGGAGCAAGAATCCATGATACTATATTTTACCAGCCTGTGGCCTAACTCCTTTCCAGGCCCGTAGCTACAGTGGGGCATCTCGGGGCCTGGCCCCCTGACTTACTGCTACGGCCCCCCGACTTCCAATTTTTTATTTTATTTGTGGCGCTCATTGGCGGAGTGCCCCCTGACTTATTTAAAGGCCCCCTGAATTAAAAATTCCTGGCTACAGGCCTTGCCCTTTCCACCATTTGGAAATTGTCTGAGTATTTCCGATTCTAAGCATTGGTATATTATCTCTTGGCAGGCGCTTTCAAAAATAGCAGAGGAGCAGAGGTGAAAGGCCTCTTGAAAAACTGGGGGTGTTTGGGTATTTTGCCTGCATTGTCCATAGATCAGGTCCTTCTTGTGCTATTCAGATAAGGCACCAGTTCCTAAGGAAATTTTAGTTCAGTCATACTTTATTGCTACAGCCAAAGGCCTGAGGAAACATAAAACAAGCTGCTTGGGTTTTTAGCAGTACCATCCTAAGCAGAGTTACAGGCTTCTAAATCCATTGAAGTCAGTGAGCTTAGAAGTGTATTACTCCACATGTGTTTTTGTGAGATCACTAAAAATCACAGAATCCTGTATCTAATTCTGAACCAGGACCATGGTGTGTGGATAATTAGGCTCAGGTACAGAGCAAGGAGATGTTTGCACAAGCTTGGGTCAGCCCCAGGTCCGCACAGAAATCTCAAATAAGATCTGAAAAAATGTGGCTGAGGAAATAGCTGTTATTCTCCTCTTGGGAGGGCAATTGTCCCTCTCAGTAGGTGTGAGATGGATAGAATGGCCCCCTCCCTCTTGCCTGTTTGGGCTGGGCCGTTGCACTCGCTATCTAGCAGAAATGCCAGATGAACCCATTCTGAAGGCTGCTGCCTTAGATGCCCACTCCCACCACTTGAGCTAGGTAGGTGGAGATGGCACTTTGTGTTTGGGAGGGTGTGGGAGCTGTGTCAGCTGGACAGGCAGAGGAGGTGGTGGTACAGGGAGGTGGGGGCAGTGAGGTGCATGAGCTACCACTGCAGCTGGGCAGATGGATGAAAACAATGGGAGCTGCCACCACCCCCCATCAGCCAGGCAGAAGGAGGCAGCAGCACTGCAAGCAGGAGGACTGGCTGGCAAGTGGATGGCCCAGTAAGTGGAGGGGGGCGGGATTCTCCCCCTGTGAGTCTCATGGGTCCCCAGCTTGTTATATGGAATTCTTAACATGTTTCCAGCAGTGGGTCCTTAAAGCCACATGTTAGGGCCATGTATGGAGGATGGAGGCTTTTGAACAGACTTGGCAATCTTCCAGGCTTGCAGAAAATGCAAACAATTTTTTAAAAGGAGGGTGGTTTAAATCCCCCTGAACAGAGGAATGTTGTCTGCACTTGTACATATCATGAAAAGTGGAGTTGCCAGGTGCCTTCCTCCTGCCAGCAGGGGGATTTGGGGGGCATTCTGGGGGTGGATGGAGATGTCAGCAATGTGTGGTTTGGTGTAGTAGTTAAGTGTGCAGGCTCTAATCTGGGAGAACCAGGTTTGATTCCCCACTCCTCCACTTGCACCAGCTGCATGACCTTGGGCAAGCCATAGTTCTGGCACAGCTGTTCTTGAAAAAGAGCAGTTTCTGTCAGAGCTCTCTCAGCCCCACCTATCTCATAGGGTGTCTGTTGTGGGGAGGGGGAGGGAAGGGCGTTTGTAAGCCGCTCTGAGACTCCTTTGGGTAGTGAAGGGTGGGGCATAAATCCAATCTCTTCTTCTTCTTCTTCTAATGTCACCTCTGGAATTGGCATAATTGCATCGGCAGTGTTGGGGCGATGCTCTGCTTTTGAGTTGAATTCTACGGTAAAAATGGCTACAAACCATTGAGTTCCCAAAAAGTAGAGCATCACCCCCAATGTCACTGGCACAATGACATCACTTTCGGAAGTGACATTAGTGTATTACCAATGTCACTTGGGGACATCGGTTTTGAGGTAGGGTTTCCCCCACCAGCCAGCTGGCTGGCAGTGAGCCAGAGCCCACCAAAGCAGGGGATTCCTGCCCTGACTGGGCACCTGGCAAGCCTAATGAAAAGGCACTGTGAACAATGTGGGAGGAGGAGGCAGGCAGGCCCTGCGTTTTCTTGCAAGTCCCCTGCTTGTCATATTGCATAATTTTATTGGGATTGATAAACCTAATGCCCTAGCAGAATTAGACTCTCCTAAATCTACTCTGCTAACCCTGCTCCTATCTGCTGCATGCTCTACATGAATGCTGATTGGACGGACAGCCACACCCAGGTTCTGGGTGCATTTCCAGCCAGTAGATATACATCATATTTGGCTATAACACACAATAGAAAAATACCCAGTATTTCTGGTAAATATCCCAAATCACACAGCCCAAGTTTTATGTTGCTGTTGACTTTTTACTCTGGAGATCACTTTTGTTGCAAGAAGGGGAAAACAGCAAATCCCATGCAACATATCCATAAATGTGTGGATACATTGTGTTTTTTCTCCATTCATCTATATCGGCCTTTGAACGTTCTTGTTTTGTCATGTTGTGATCAACTTTTGAACCTGGCTTCCTATACTGCTGTTGCTTCATAAGCCTGTCTTCTCTGTAGGGGGACACACATTGTAGTTTTATGGAGAAGTTCAGCACTAACCTACGGGCTCCAGGCACTTATGTTTTGATTTGCCATATAAATGTAGATGGGGATATCTGTCTCATGTAGCCCACCTGGGTTCTCTCCTCCATGAAAACAGAGTACCAGAATCTCCACCTGGAATGCCAGAGGTGGGATGGGTGGTTTGAGAGAGGAGGACCTTTGGGTACATGACTCTTCTCAGGGCTATTTTTGAGCAGGAACTCAAAGGAACGGACTTCCGGCTGGTTCTCGAGTTGGCCACACCCAGCAGGTACTCATTAGCATAATAGGTCACACCCAACAGCAGAAACTCATTAGGATTGGCTACATTAGGGATGTGTGGCCTAACATGCAAAGGAGTTCCTGCTACAAAAGAAAGTCCTGGGGTTTTGACAACAAAGAAGGTAAACAGAATAATAAGAAAAAGGTGGGTGTGGCTGGATGACCACACTTCTGGTAACATGGGGATGTGGCCTAATATGCTAATGAGTTGTGCTGTCAGGGGTGTGGCCTAATGTGCTAATAAGTTCCTGCTGTTGGGTGTGGCCTGTTATGCCAATGAGTTCCTGCTGGACTTTTTCTACAAAAAAAGCCCTGACTCTGTAGGGGGTCTTCTCCTCTCATCCATATTATTGTTGTATTTATGTAATTATAACTGCAGTTCATGAAGCATAAACTAAGCTTCTTCGAATGTTTAAATGTCTGAGTTTCGTAGTAGATTGTCACTAGCTGTGTATTGATTAGGAATGTCTCGCTTCACACAGCATGGCTATAGCTGAGCCCCAGTCCCTACAGGGTCTTAACAGCTTTCTAATTACCTTTTGCTGAAACAAAACAAAACAAAGCAGAATCACTAATGGAAAATACCATTAATTGCAGTTCTCTAAATCCTGTCTCTTTCCACAGTTCTTATTCTTTGCAAACATTTTTTTTTTTGGCATGGTCCTTGGGCAGCTTCACCTTGAGCTCTGTCTATCAGGTTCACTTTTAATTTTATCACAAGCAGCACACAGCTTGCTATTCTTACTTCTGTCCAAGGAGATGCTTTCAGAAAGTTGGTTAGTCAAATCCAATATGTACAATCATTAGTAACAGTTAAAAACATCAGCAATAATGTGTTAGATACATACATACCCATCCACTTATGGAAAGAGTCCATCTGCAAGAGGAAAATG
Source organism: Gekko gecko (assembly GCA_029375565.1). Classification (NCBI taxonomy): domain Eukaryota; kingdom Metazoa; phylum Chordata; class Lepidosauria; order Squamata; family Gekkonidae; genus Gekko; species Gekko gecko. Next base: position 68,643,366 of record JAPDNY010000003.1, on the reverse strand, counting down.
TACTTCCATAAGTAGTAGAAGCTCTTCCGCTTTATGGAGAGGAACCTTTGTATTGAAACCCATGGTTTGGATCCAATCAATTTGGCTCTTCCTTGGCTGTGCTTTTGTTATTGGAATTCAGATAATCTCAGAATTCTTTGAGTGCGTTCAGATGGGCAGCTAATCCTGCCATTATGCCAGCTTGAATTTGATCCCGATCTTTTTAATCCATCATTGTATGACCAGACATCCCCCGGGGAAATGGCCGTACTGCTCACTGCCTCTGTTGTGGATTGTCTAGACGACATCCACTGAAGGAGGTGCGCGCAGTGGGGTTTTTTTAAAAAAAAAACCTTTTTGCGCATGCACATAGGCATCACAGCACATCCTTGTTGAAGGAGGCATGCGGTGGTTGTTTTTTTAAAAAAAAACTTTTTGTGCATGCGCATAGATGTGACAGCATGTCCTTGTTGATCCGTGCATGTGTAGAGATTTTTTAAAATGGTGCCCGCTTGGGATGGTCTGACATCAGACCACCCCCACGGGAGGATTGCGTGCTGGTGGAACGATCAGATGGATGAAAGTCTGCAGTTGTCCTGCAGGTAACCGAAAACCCCAGATTTAAAGTGGTATTTTTCAAGTATGCCTCTGTAGTGCGGCAAAACACGGAATGCCCACGGAAGAGGGACATTTCCCAGATGTTTGTGTCTGGACATTACCTTTAGATCTGTCAGGCAATCATGCCTCGCACGGATCTAAAGAGCCGTCTGATCGGACTCTTTGACAAATATATGTTTTATATACATGCTGATGTATATTGTGTATTAATTTGTGTTTTAATTTGCTGGTGACAAAAATAAGAAGCAGAGATAATGTCCAGTCTATAATTTACTCAAATTCTAGGCTTTCAAACTACGTAGATAGTTTTATATTAGCATTTTTATTAGTTTTACTCTGCTTTTGAATGGCCCGACTGACTGACTGAGAAACAGAGACACATTTAAAAGAACCCAAATTAAACACATTTCAAAAGTCATGATACCTGTGCTAACATGAGAGGTATTCCACTGCATCCTGGGAGATAAGATTTTTTACCGTTTCAGTTCAGATTTCTAAAATAAAAATTCCTCAGAAAAAGTCTTGGAATAAGAGCCATATATCTGCTAGACAGTACAACCAACGAAGCCGAATTAAAAAGGGTTATGCAGATCATCGTTTTTCAAATTAAGGCTTCCTTTCCTTGGACAAAAGCTCAGTTTTAAAGATCTTTGTATGCATTGGAGCATACGCAAAGTTGTGACTAGGGGAGGGGGACAGGCATTGCTTGGAGCAATACCTAGATTAGCTATGGCTTCTGATACATTTTTTTGATGTAGCTCTTAACTGTTGAAGATGAACTCTCTCCTGTATGGAGACATCAGAAGTGCCATGGCAACAGGATTGAGATACAAACCACCAAGTCAAAAGACTGATGTCAGGAAACCATTTATATGCCGATGTTACTAAACGGCCTTCTCACTGGTAATTTCCCAGATTGAACTTCACGGCTTCTTCACACCGACACACACACACAGACACACCTCTCCCAAAGACACTGAGGCTTGCGGAAAAGGTTATTCACATTAAACCCACTTTGGTGGGAGCTGTCACCTTGGGTTGGTTAGGGGAAGCTGGCAGCATAATGCATATTTAGGAGACATGTTTTGTAGCCCTTGAGTCCTAAGAAGTAATGCGTATGAGTATGAAGTTCTTGCCAATGGACTTGAATATTTTGTTGAAGGCTTTCACAGCCGGAGTTCATTAGTTGCTGTAGATTTTCCGGGTTGTCTGGCCATGGTCTTGGTATTGGAGGACCTGACGTTTCGTCAGTAGCTGTGACTGGCATCCTCAGAAGTATAAGACAGAAAGATAGAGTACTCTCTGTGTCAAGGTGAAAAGAGAGTACTCCATCTTTCTGTGTTATACCTCTGAGGATGCCAGTCACAGCTATGGCGAAATGTCAGGTCCTACAATGCCAAGACCACAACAAGACAACCCGGAGAATCTACAGCAGCTAATGCCTTGAATATTAATAGCATTGTTTGATATCACTTTAAGGTTTCTAGTTTCAGGGGATTTTACTAAGATGCAAAACTCTCTGGTATCACAAGGTGAGATCCTTGTGGGAATTAAACATCCCGCACGTCCCGTGATTAGACAGATCAGAACTGGAAACAAGTCTGGCACAACCCTGCTCACTTTATAGGTGATGTATAAATCTGGAGGGAGAGTGAGCTTATAGACGGGATTCCAGTGCCCTTTTATTTTACCTACCACTTCCCCACTTGTAGATAACTGCAGTGATGGGTTTTCAGTTTTTCCTTCCTTGTCTGCCTACCAGTTTATTGGATCTTCTCTTAGAAGCCTTGGAAATTGCTGATCTGCTATGGGAAACACCAAGCCTAAATACGTACTCATGCCACAAATAGAAACACTTTTTCGACATTCTCAAATTTTCTCTAGATTTTGAAGTTCCAAAATTTATTTCCTGAGTTTTGGAGGGATAGCCCTGTTTGTCTGCTGCACCCAAAATAACAAGACAAGATTGTGGCACCACCATAAAGATTAACACATTTATTGTGGCCAGGGGTCATTTCGTAGAATAAGAGCTGCAGGAGCTCCTTAGCATACGGTATGCTAATGAGCTATTAGGCTATTAGCATATTAGCTCATTAGCATATGCCACATCCCCTGGCATCACCAGAAGTGATGTCAGAAGGGGAAGCAAATGGGGGGAGCATCTTCAAAAGCCTCCCTCCCCTTCCCAGCCAGGCTGCCAATGTGGGGGGAACAAAGAGAGAAGGGGTTTAAAGTTTAAACCCCTTCTCACTAGAGTCGGGATGCAGGTGGAAAGAGGGAAAGAAAGAGAAGGAAAGAAGGAAGAAAAGAAGGAAAGAAGGGGGAAAGAGGGAAAGAAAGAAAGGGAGAGAAGGAAAGGAGGAAAAGAGAAAGAAAGAAAGGAAGAAAGGAAAGGAGGGAAAGAAAGAGGGCAAAGATATGGGGGGGGCTCTTCCACCCCCCATCAAACTCCCACACTTACTGTGATCAAGCTTCCACCGGCGGAGGGGCCTCTTCAGGCTCCGTCGCACTCCGGCCCCAAAAGACCCCTGATTCTGGCATGAATCAGAGCTCACTTCATCTGATGCATGTTTCCCTGATGCATCATTCTTCTCATTCTGATTTCTGTTCTTTTTTTCAGATCTCTTTTCATTAGCAGTTTGCAGTTTTTTTTAGATCTCTTTTATCTTTACGTTTGCTGACATGCATCAAGGCATGCAAGCGTTGATTAAACCACTGTGGGGGTGTAAACTCAGTGCATTGTGTGAGCACATCGAGAATTCTTTGTGATTTACTCAATCTGTGTATATGCTGGTGAATTAGTAAACTGTAAGAGAAAAAACACATAGTCAATTGCATGTGTACCAATTCTGAAGTTAATTGCCAACGAGTCCCCAGTTACACTGAAAAGAAGACAAAGTAGAACCCAGGGCAGAATATATCCATGGACCAGGAACAAAATGAGCAAAATCTACTCCTCCATAACTAGAAATAGCTATACTGGTTGCACAGCCTGGATTACTGGATGGGGCTGTACCTACATATCAACCCCACTGTAAGCTTGTTGGTTTCTCTCTGGGGACAGCCTTGTGTGGTTTCCCCATTGCTGCTGCAGCCGTCTTTACATTCATTTAGATGGAAGACCACCTATAGAATCGGTTTACAGGTATCCATCATGAACAAAGGAAAATAAGGCAGTTTTGAGACATTGCTGTACAATAAGACAGTTTGGAGGCATTACTGGCTGAGAAAGTTCCTGGGGCTGTGCCTCTTTGGGAGTCCCCCGTTTGCAGTCCTGATGGAGGCATTGAAAACTCATTGAATAATCTGGGGGATGAGTTGACTGCAGCCTATTGTTTGTCTCAAGTCTTAAGGACTGGATCTGCTTGCTGATTGCAGTATACTTTATGTTGTTTATATCTTAAGTCTTAAGAAGTGGATGTACTTGCTTTATGGACATTTGAAGCTCATGTTTTTCAGTCCATTGAAATGCTGAACTTAGAATCTGTGAAGTCTTTCTTTTGGGAGTGTCAAATAGTAAATGTTAGATATTGGGTGCGTTCAGATGCGCTGTTTGAGCCATTTTCGGCACGGCTAAGAAACGGCTTTTACCTGCGTGTTCACACGCCCAACATCTGCCCACCGTCCCCAGCGGTCGCTTTCTGGAGCAAACCCTCTGTAAACTGGAGTATTTTGACACCACTTACCCAAGTGGTGTTTTCCTGATTCTCCATTTCAAACCACACTTTTCGCTGTCTGATCGCTCCATCCAGCCACTTCCAGGTGCTTCAACCCCCCTACCCTCTGAGAAGCTGCCTCCGACTTCCAGTTTTAGTCCGCCATTTTTTTTTCCTTAGCGGTGTGCGCTTGAGCGGAGCTCCGCACTTAAGTTAAATAAAGAAAAGCTTCACTGGTGCCTAGTTTAGGCATTTAGACGAGTCCGGGATCTCGGGGAGGCCATTTTCGGGGAGAAAATGTAAAAAGGAGTCTTCATTGAAACTTTAAAGGGACCGGTTGAGATCGCTCTTCTGCGCATGCGCCAAACTTTCTGTTCGGGATAGGGCTGCCTGTGCGCATGCTCAAAGGAGAGGGGAAAACCCCCCCACCTGCAGGAGGACGGCGGGGAGCTCCGAAGGAGGTGTGTGATCACGATTCTCCAGTTTTTAAAAAAACACGCATCGTGCCAGAGCAGTTTAAACCGCTCCAGCATGCTGTCTAAACGCACCCACAGCTTTAAAACTCCAGCCTATTTATTGCGGTTCATGTATTTCATGTATTGAATACTGGTGTATATTTGAGAAATATTTGGAACCTTATGTGATGTTAAGTCATACACGCACAGAGGCAACAGGGCTTCTTCTGCATGGCAGATTTCCCCAGTTTTCCCAGCAGCAGCTTTTTCCTCCCCTGCCACTGGGGGGCTTTCAAAAAAAAATCAGCAGTTTACCATCATATCACTATAACATTGTTACGATCTGTGTATCAGATTTCTGAACACCCACCTTTGTTTATTTTTAAAAGGTAACTTGCCTAGCCTGTTTTGCTGCAGAGGTATGCCTTTTCCCCTTATATCTCCACACCAACAGTGGCTACAGACTTAGTTTTAAGTGAGAAAGCTGGGGATTTGGAGAACCTTATGAAGAGTGTTATAATGTTATAGCGATATGATTGTATTAAGCTGCTGGTTTTTTAAAAAAACAAAGAAAAGCCTCCCCGCCCCGCATGGTGGGAGGAAGATATGGCTCATAGGGACAGTGTGATGGAAAATAACTGCCATGTATGTAGGAAAATCCAAACTTTCCCACCCTCCATATGGCAGGCATGTAAGCTTTATTGTGATACTTTCCAAAATTTCACAGCAAAGCAGATTTGAGAAAGATTCAGAGAAAAGCCATGGAAACCCCAGGAGATGTATAAATCAACCACAGTGCTGGGGAGAAGGAGGGGGGAAAGCCATTTACCAACAGCACAGAACCCAGGACAGGTACCCTGTATGGTGATGGCCCTTTTCCCATGCAGCTTGGTTTTTTAAAAATTATTATTATTATTAGAAATTTTTATTAATTTTCAAATTGAAAGTGAACAACAACATAACAACAACAAAGCCACAAAACTAATTAAAGCAGACATTAGCAGTAATAAAAATGAGGTCAAGAAGAATATCATTACATTCGACCATTAAGCCATCCTAAGTTACATAGAGTGTAAAACATCATAAAATTTGCGGGAATATTAAAAGAAGAAGGAATGTCATTACTGAATACATGTTCTAAAAATGGGAACCATTTTGTTTGAAAATCACTAGCACCAGATGGATTATGCAGATATGAAACCTTGTCAGAAATGTTATCCATAGAATATAACTCCCAGAGTTTAGCAAACCATTGCGAAAGCATTAAACTGTTCTTACCTTTCTAAGGGTTAGCAATGATTGTTTTTGCTGCTGACAAAAATATCGAAATAAGTTCTCTCCCTATTTTGGGAACTCTGCGGCTTGTTAATGCTAGACTGGGGCAACTGAATTCAAATCCCAGCTGAATTAACTGGTAGCTTTCATCATGTCACAGTCTCTTTTCTACAGTTCGCCATTTATACTCGTAAATGAAATCCTGTTTCAAATGCCTATTATGAATACAAATCAGCTAAGTATTATATAGCACCATGCACACTAAGAACTACGATAATACATTTTTATGGAACAGTATGTTTTTTTAATTTCAGAATTGAAAATTCTTTTATTAGTGCAGCGTAGTATTTATGCCTATACATTAATATGTCTCATAAAAACAGAAAACTGACTTGAATATATCTATGGTGATTCCATTAATCTCATTAAATTTCTAAATGGCACTGCATTGTTATATTTAAATAGGTACAAATCACATTGATTGCCAATTTATATTTGAATAGCCTTATGCACATGCTGCTTATTCTAATTGAAGCTGTTCATATCTGCTTCACCAGAATTGTTTTATGCTTTTACATGACCCCTTGGAAGGATGAGTCATGACTTCAAAGAAACATGCAAAGCTGTTTTACAACATGGCTTTTTCAGCCCACCCGTCATTAAGGAACTAATTGTCTAAAACTAGGGCGAGTTGCATTCTGCCCCTAGAGTTACAATGCTTTGGAAACACATTACAATTAGCCACTAATGGCATCTTTCTATGATAAGATTGTGCCATTTGTCATTTCCGTGCACTGTATTCTTTATATTATGCCAAGATAATATGCAATTCAATTAAAGTCATCATCAGGCCACATGCAATTACTTCGTTAAAGATGGTACCGTAGGCATCACTCTCTTGAAGAGAACATATTTTTTGTTGCTGTTATTCATTAGAGTTTCTACAATTGTTGCGTACAATTTCAAAATTACTATTTTGTTCTGCAAAAAAAATTAAAATGAAGCTATGATGGCCCCATCCACTTCTCTCCCTCAGAGGCAAGATTTTTCTTCCATTTTTCGTTCCCTTTACTGACTGATCCACCCTAGTAATGTGTTTTCTTCTTTGCTGAAGAACTCTGGCTGTCCCACCCTATCACAGTATGATATTTTGGCTGTTGGCTCAGCCCAGGAACCTGAGGGAAGGCTCAGGAGCCTGCTTTAATTTAAACAACTTAAATGGCACTCTAGGCCTTTTGAAATTCAAAAATATCAAAATATTTTATTTAACATATAGGGGAAAGGTCAGGGGTTGAAATTTCTGAGGTAAAATCAGTATGTACACAGACTCTAGTTTTTATGTTTCAGGCTAATAAGAGTTTCTTAAGCTTTTCACAGTGATGTAAATCTTTATCAAGAGGCTTTTGTTCCAGTGTTTCCCCCCAACACTTCAGTACACTTTATTTGAGTATTCTCTGACTTTTTCAGTTTCCAGAAGGCTGGTACACTCTTTCCAGTACCCAAACTTCTTCTCTTGAAACACCAGTACTCGTCTTGAGTTTTTAACTGACTCTTAATGTCTCTAAAGGCCATTTCTAATCACACCAGACCATGGATCTCTGCACTCTTCAGAGGTAACTCACTGTTTGACTGGGTAGGGGATCTTCTTCTCTCTTTGGATGATCTATCCCCTTTCCTTGACTCAAAAGGGAATCTTTGCCTACTTCCCAACTTCCTTGCCAACTTTCCCCAATTCTCCTGTCTATGTTAAACTGCTCTCAGTCCAGGCTGAATTCTGAAACTGTTAGTACTCGACTCTTGTCAGCTGGGGCTGAAATCAGACTCAGCTCCATCAAAGTAGAAATCTGGCTGTCTCCTCAGCACGCAGTTCTCTCAAGACTTTCCCAACTCAGTTGATGCTAACCAATCAGATTCCTTGGAACAGCCTGTCACTCAAGGTTCTCTGGCTGTGTGAAGAATTAACCCTTCAGAGTTCTATGTCTGTTTATACAATACTTCTAAGCTTATAAAAGTGCAGTCCATCACAGAAGCATGACTTATGTTCTTCCAAAAAATGGCCTCATGGTAAGATCTCTTCAGACATCATAAAGTCCTCTGCATCTCCCACTTTAGGATGCCTTTGTCTCATGCTTGTATTTTTTTAACTTATTAGGGTTGTTCGTCAAAGAGGCCAATATTTCAGCATGTTCCAGCAGAAATCTCAAATAATATCCAAAAATAGTCCCATTTGGAGTATATTATAATAATGGTTCCTGAGGTTTACAAGTATGAATGATGGTGGCCAGATCCTTTTGTGCCTGCTGTATCAGGGAAGTGAGATCTACCAAAAACAGAACAAAAAAACTCTCCTGGCCATGGTAGAAAAAATGAACAACTGTACATTTGAATCATAGTGTAAATGTACAGTTGCAAACTTACACAAAACACTACATATACATCTCCCCCCCACCCCACCCTCAATGAATCTACATGAAAAACAGTTAACTTTATAGACATGTGGAATGAATACAGATGTTGGAACAAAAGATGAGAGAGAGAGCACAAGGATACATATACAACAATGGCTAGGTCTGCTGTTGACATGGGCTTTCCATTCATGTTCATTTTTTATTGTGCTTACTTGCAGAAACAATATGAGTTCATCTTCCTAGAGGCAGAATTTGGTGCAGGAAGGTGGCACCCGCATTTATATATTTATATACACAATTGTTCAGGAGGGCATTTTTGTAAAGGAAATAGGGTTGTAATCTTTCCCACTCTTTATTTATTATCTTGCTTTTACAACATAACCTACTACTTCTGTAATTTCATTTTCTGCATTGCTTATTATACATAATGAAATATACTTTTTTTTTTGCATTTTTTAAAAATTATAATCCTGGCCCTATTGTATTGTTTTTTGGTTATCTTAATGCTTTTTGATTGCATTGTTTTCTGTCGGTAACCCACCTTGAATCTCAGCAAGAAAGACAGGCTACAAAACAAACAAATGAACAAATAGCTCAGAATAATTTATATATGAGGATATTTCAATATGAGAGCCCCATCTCCTGTGTGAAGGGGTATAGATCAAGAAGAAGAATTGCACCCCATGGTTCTTTGGTAATTTGGTTTGGCCTGAGGTCCTCTGAAAAGCTGCTTGTTTGTGCACACGCTCTTTCTCTCTCTACTAGCAGTGTAATATTTTGCTTTATGACTGTGTAAACCAAAGCAGGATGTTACAATTGTCGCTTTTGTATAATTTTTCCACCCAGAATGCCTACGTGAATATCAATCGCATCATGTCAGTCGCATCTAGGCTTTCAGAGGCTGGCCATTACGCATCTCAGCAAATTAAGCAGATCTCCACCCAACTAGATCAAGAGTGGAAGAGCTTTGCTGCAGCACTGGATGAGCGCAGCACTATACTGGCCATGTCTGCTGTGTTTCATCAGAAGGCTGAACAGGTATATAGTAGCTGATGTGTCAGATATTATTTTTGTAAGCTGAATCTTTGGCCTTATGGCTGGCTTTGATCTGATAGTTCTTTTGTTGGTAATATTTTGTAATAGAATTATTATTATTATTATTATTGTTGTTGTTGTTGTTGTTCTTGTTGTTGTTCTTGTTGTTGTTCTTGTTGTTGTTGTTGTTCTTGTTCTTGTTGTTGATGATGGTGATGAAATAATTAAAATACCAATATTTGTTGGTAATAATTAAGAATGTTCTTTTGTTGGTAATATGTTGCGAGTATGAAAAGATCAGTTCCGCATAAAAGTGTGGCAGCCTACATCTTGCTTACACTTGGATCTTTTGTCTCTGGTACTCGTTGTGGTGTGTGTGTACTACAGACTTGCAAGGAACTATGTAGGAACAGAGACAAATAAAAATTAAACCCGAATGAAATGAAACAGTACAGTGATGAACAGACACCTTAAGTCTTTCTAAAAAAGAAAACAAGATTTGGAAAGGATTATTTGGAAATGAAATTTCCATGAAAATGTTTTTTTTTTAATTTTAGAAGTCTGTTGATGTAGCAAGTGAGATGTGTCTTCCTTTACCACTTCCTTTACCACTGTCTTCCTGACGTGATTGTTACTGCAAGACACAAAAATCAGCAAAAGTGCCCAGATTATAAATTAAGGTGGTAGGGATGCCAGCCTCCAGGTAGAACCTGGATTTCCCCTGGAATTATAGCTCATCTCCAAACTACAGAGATCAGTTATCCTGGACAAAATGGATGCTTTGGATGGTGGACTCTATGGCATTGTACCCCACTGAGGTCCCTGTCCGCCCCAGGCTCCGACCATACCCCCAACCCTCGGCTGGTTGCCAGGAAGGACCAGGCAACCCTAGTAGTGTGAATAAGATATCACTGGGGGAGGGGCTGTGCCAATGGAATATGCATTGCTGTTAAGACCGGTTTGGATGGTCACCATGTAATGAGCAGCCTCTTTATCTAACATGGGCCTGAGATATCATGCAAGATACGATATGACACAAGAGATCCAGAGTCTCTTTAACCTTTTTTTTTTTTAAGTTTCCCATGGTGATATTTATGCTTCAGACTCAGGCTGATTTCCCACTACAATTTCACACCTGAAGCCGCGGGGCTGCATTTTGACCCGGGGCTTCGCCCGATTTCCCCCGCAGTTTTGTGATCCTGTTTTTTGAGGATCACGAAACTGCGGGAATCGAGCGAGCCACGGGGCAAATGCAGCCCCGCGGCTTCGGGTGTGAAATTGACTAATAGTATCGGGGCAAACGGCGGCGCAACACCGAGGCAGCTGTAGTGGGAAATCAGCCTCATATTTGCTCTGTATTAGGAGTGGGGGAGAAGAACAGGTAATTTTTCATTTCTACTTTCACTAACAAAGGTTGAGTCCAGTGGCACTTTTAAGACCAACAAAGTTTTATTCAAGGTAGGAGCTTTCACGTGCAAGCAACACTTCCTCAGAATGAATAAAACTTCGTGGTCTTGAAGGTGCCCCTCTGGACGCAAACTTTGTCCTCCTGCCTCGGACCAACACAGCTGCCCACCTGAATCTAATAATATTTGTGATTTTTTTTTTAACTTAGGGGATTTATGCTTTTTGACTAATGCTCTTTGGTTCACAGTCTGATTTTTTAGGTATTAATTTATGCCCAGTTTTGCCTGATCGTGCCAAGAATTCCCTTCATCCCTCCTTTTCTGTTTTCTTTTTACCTTGTATAATGCGCACTAGTTGTTTATGCCAGTCTTTGAAAAATTTTGGCAGTATTTTAGTCACAAAAAAAACCCTTTTGATGTTTTCTGGCACTCTCTTTTGTGTTGTTTTGTGTCTCCCCCCACCCACCCTTTCCTTTCTTGGATGAGCCTTTATAACTAGGATTCAAGACTAAGTTCTAGGGCCAAGTTGGACATGGTAATCGTTTGCATGAAGTCCTGCAGCGTTAGGCTGAAGTCTACAGCCACTTTGTGCAGAGTAGTCTTAGTAAAATGCCTCACAATCTAGGCTTTGTCATTCTCCCTTTTGTATTTTCCCTTCAGATTTCAAATGCATACTTCAGTGTGCTACATTACTAAATAGGTCTACAGGGACATTCCCTTCCTGCACGTGCAAAGTTCATTTAAATATAAATAAGGCAGAAAATTGTTATTAGTTAACAAGGGGAAATAATAACTAATTGACCTTGAGTCAGATCAAGCCGAGCAGTTGGTTCTGTTCTTAATGTATAATATACTACATGGAGCTCAAACCCTGTGAACACTTATTAAGGAGTGATCAGTGGGACTTGCCAAATAATCATGTCCAGGACCAGGCTGCAGAAACACTAAGAGAATTCAGCTGCTCTGTCTAAAATCCCCCAGTTGGACTCCAGAAGTCACTTTGAATTGGAAGCTTCCCCTGAATTTCTGGAAGGTGCCCAGGCTCACACTATGGGATGAGGGACAGTTTGGCCCTTAAGAACATAACAGCCATGCCTGATCAGACCACTGGCCTGTCTGGCCCAGCATCCTGTTTCACACAGCAGCCAACCAGTTGCTCTGGAGGCCCATCGACAAAGGCATAGAGGTAGAGTTGCCAACCTCCAGATGGCGCTTGGAGCTCTCTCGCTATTACAGTTGATCTCCAGATGACTAAATTCAGTCCCCCTGGAGAAAATGGCTGCTTTGGAGGATGGACGCCACGGCATTATACCCCACTGAGGTCCCTCCCCTACTGAGGCTCCACCCCTCAAATTTCAAGGTATTTCCCAACCCCCAGAGCTGGCAGCTCTACATAGAGGCCAAGGTCTTCTGTGATATTGCCTCCTAGCACTGGCATGCTACCACCTTCCACGTGAAAGCCGCTTAAAATTCACTTGTGTAATAATCTGAATTTAGAATGATGTTCAGACCAGCACAGACATTTAAAAAGATAGGGGTGGACTGCCCTGAAGATAATATCTCTGCCTTCTGATCTGCTGCTTCCAACTCCTTCAGCTTTGCCTGCAGATGTGTTGGGACTGCAGGGTTAGCCCAAGGGGTGCAGTCTGCACTTCGTCAGAGTGATGGCCGTGTGGGATTTTCTCTCATCACTTCTTGACCAGCCGGTCTTTGGGCTTCTGTTTCTAGTGAAGTGGGACTGGGGAAAAGCACCAGATGTCAGGTGCAGAAATCACAAGAAAACACAGGGGAGGAGATACAGGCCTGCGTGCTGTTTAGACCTGGCTAGAGCAGTTTCATTACATAACCATCACATTAACATGGCTTTGCACCGCCTCTCTTTTTCTCCCCTTCCCACCCCCAGCTGCAAAAAAAGCAGACTAAAAATATAGTTTCTTGGAAGAGATTTGCCGGATAGTTACCAGAGTCTTGGAAGTCTGGGAAAAAACAAGAAGTGGGAAAAAGGGAGAAGCTGAGCGGTCGCTGCTACTTGCTTGCAGTAGGCAAGACAGTATTTGGAGGGAGTATTGATATAAAGCTGGCAAGCATCAGATATCTGGGGGAGAAAACGGAGAGCCTACAAACCAGGCTTGCAAGCAGTTCCATCATCTGGGATTGAAATATGTGGTCTGTTCTGGTTCTTCTGGTTCGATGTTGAGTCATAGTTTTATAATGCAGAGAATTAAACTCCCTCAGCGCACTATGAAAATTAAGGCAAAAACAAGCCTTTCCAAAAGAATGGAATCTGTTTAACTGTACATGCCAGCACAAGAAGTCCTTCTGGACACAATGGGGTATAGGGGTGCTTAGGACTGGAGGATTAGCATAATTACCTCGATCTTTCATGTTCCGATATGATTTCGTTTCATGTGCTCTTATGTCTCCCTCATGTCTCCCCCTTTCCCTCTTAGCTCCTAACTAGAGTGCACTACTTTCCTATGCAGACTGCTCACTTCTAACTCTTGTTGAGGTGATGGCTCTTTTAAATCTGACAATGTATCTGAAAGGGCCGGATGCTGTATTTTATCTGAAATTGAATTCAGCCCCTACCCCATGACGGAATCAGGTCCTGTAGCTTTAAGATGTTGAGTCAACTGTTTTACAATTTAGAGAGTTAAACTCCCTCAGCACACTATGAAAATGAAGGCAGAAACAAGCAGTTGTTCCCAGAAGTGGTTGTTGGTAGGCAACCACAACACTATAGCCTTCAAGCTTTGGTTTCCAGAAGGGGAAGGGGGGCTAGGACCCTTTACATGGCTGTTTTGGCCTTTGAGGGAGGATTCATCAGGACCAGGTGACTTGCTACAGTTCAGCGGCAGCCAGTGTAGTGGTTAGAGTTTCCGATTAGTATCTTGGAGACCCAGATTCAAATCGCTACTCTGCCATGGAGTTTACTGGGTAACCATGAGCCAGTCATATACTCTCAGCCTAACCTGCCTCACGGGGTTGTCGTGAGGCTAAAATGGAGGAGAGGAGAATGATGTGAACTGCTTGGAAGAACTATGGAGTAAAAATGAAGTCAATAAATAATAAATATAGCTGAAGATGGGGGGCAGATAAAAGGCCATTTGGCTGCTGCATGAGCAGGCTTCCCAAGAACTTACTGTAATTCAGTGGGGGGCGGATACATCTTGGCAGGACCATTCCCGGGGGGGGGGGTGAGACGCGGCACACAATGCCGTCGCCAGGAAGTGACGCCGGGTGACGCTCTGGCAATGGGGCTGGAAACTCGATGGTACCATCGAGTTTCCAGCCCCATTGCCAGAGCATTGCCCAGCGTCACTTCCTGACAACGGCATCGTGCGGCGTGGGTGTTCCATGGAGGACTGTTCCGGCTGGGGACTATGTGTCCCCCACTGAATTATGGTAAATTCTTGGCAACCCTATGCATGAGAAGGAGAGAACGAAGTGGGAAAAGAGGAGGCTTTCAGGAAAAGGAAAGAGGAAATAGTATGGAACAGAAAAATAAAATGCCCCTTGCAGGGGTCTTCTGAGTTCCTCTGCTTGCATATTTTTAATTACAAACTTAGCATTACATTTACATTCCTTGCATACAAAGCTGAATACATTTCAAAATAACAATTCATGGCAACAGAAATGTTCGGATTTTTATCCTCCAGTCAAACCAAAAAAGTAAGGAGAAGTGACAAGAACATTCTTCTAGTTTTTAGGATTAGAGGTTGCCGTAAGACCTCTATGTGCGGTACACCCAGTCCATGTGTCAAAGCATTGGGTTCAATCAAAATAAATATTTATTTACTTCTACAATTATTTATTTATTTATGAAATGTATTAATTGCCCTATCCCAGCTTATGCTGGGCTCTGGGCAATGTACATATAGGCAAAATGCCCAACAATCCATTCCTGGGTTTTAGGGAATGTGTCTTGTGAGGGCACAGATTTCCCCCTCCTCTATAGTTTGCTCTGATCACTGACTTGGTCAATGGGGAAGGCTACATGCTGGAAGGCAGACCCTTTCCAAATGTTTACATACATTCATTTAGATCCCACCTTCCCAGTGTGGCATATACTGTTCTGTTCTCCTCCGTTTTATCCTCACAACAGCCTTGTGAGGTGGTTTGGGCTGAGAGAGATTAACACATCTAAGATCACCCACCAAGCTTCCATGGCAGAGTAAGGATTCGAACCTGAGTTTCCCAGATCCTATTCTGCCACTCTAATCAACTGTGAAAAATTGGAATAATGCTTATGGAATTAGCTTTCTAGTTCACTTGTTAGCTTGGTAGATCTACATGGGTGTGCTTTGATACACTTGGTTTGTCCTGGAGCCGTTACGGCACATCAAAAGGGGGTCCGTGTTTGTGGCTCATTAAAATTGACCTGAAATGTTGTGTAGGTTGAGTAGGATTCTGATATGGGATTAAGGTAGAATTAGACGACATGACTTTCACATCCTTTCTAGGCCCATCATTCTTGCATCATCCTGATAAAAATAGTATGCTAATAAGCAGGTAAGATTGGGCAGGAATACTGAACTTGTAAATCTTGGCGAGTAAAGCACTTGCTGCAAGCATCCTGCCAGGATGGCAAAGGCGGAGCGCTTAAAAAAGTGGATCAAGCAGGGACTGCAGAGGTGGTTTTTTGTATTACTCAAAAGAGGCAGAGTAGCTCCTGTTCTTTTTATTGATGGAATTTTAAGCTCCTTAAGTGCAACAGAGTGAAAAAAGATAATTTAACAGTAAGACGGGGAAAAACAAGAAAATTGGCTAGGAATAATGAGTTCGACTTAAGGGCAAACAGAATTAGCCACAGATTCGAGCATGTTAAGAAGCACAAAGGTGTGCCATGCTCCGAGTGAACAAACAAATCAGTGCATAGAACACCAGTTCAGGGGAAACTCATTAAACTCTCATTATGTCATAAGTGTGCAAACCTTCCCTCTCCGTTTTAGAAGTTCCAAGCCAAGTGAGGGATTTCAGTTGGAATATTACCTTGGAGTTTATGGTAACTTGAATGTTGTCTTACTCATCTCCCCAGCCCTTTTTAGATAGGTTAAGTAGAGCAAGCACAGGGTACACTGTTCACCAAAAGTTTTAGCATCCTTAGCAGGGCTTTTTCAGTGACCCTTCCTTTTGGGGGCTTATCCCAAGTCTTGATCTTCATGCACCACCAGTCTTCTCAGCCAGAGAAAGAGAGAAGAGGAGGTAGGTTTGGGCACAGAGATGCTGCAGTGGGCATGCAGGAACCTGAGCCACCACGGCGGGTGCACAGACCTGGGTGCACTATGAGATCTGAGCTGCTACAGTTGGCGGACATGAACCTGGGTATGCACAAATGCAGGCACTCTCCAAGCTGCTGAGACTACATTGGGCGGGAAGAAGGAGTCCAGTCACCACCACCCTGTGAGCTGGGAGGGTGGAGAGCTGCCAGGTTATAGCAGGCTAGGTGATGGGGTGAGTCGCTGCAGGCCCAGATAGGCAAGGAACTGCAACTGCCATATGAATTGGGTGGACATGGAGCCCAGCATCGGTGGTGGAGGAGTTTGTAGGGGAAGAACCTAGATGGGGGAGTCAGTGGTAGAGAAGTACCTGGGACTTGTCAGCTCTCCCTCCCTCCCTCCCTCCCTCCCTCCCTCCCTCCCCGCGTGGGGGCTTGGAAGGAGAAGGCTGAGTGCATGAAGAGACTGGGCAGGGGAAGGCAGGCTGGGCAATAGGGCCAGCTGATACAGCCCCAGGCAGGCAAGGAGCCACTGCTGACCTGCAAACCAGGTGGGTGTGGAGCTAGGGTTCCCAAGTACTTACCGTATTTCAGCGGGGGACTCACAGTCCCCGGCCGGAACATTCCCCCGGACAACACCCACACCGCACGATACTGTCGCCAGGAAGTGACGCCGGGCAACACTGTGGCAATGGGGCTGGAAACTTGATGGTACCATCGAGTTGCCATCCCTATTGCCAGAGCGTCGCCCAGTGTCACTTCCTGGCGATGGCATCGTGCGCCATGTCTTTCCTTCCCCCGGGGATGGTCCTGCCAGGACGTATCCATCCCCCACCAGTGTACGGTAAGTTCTTGGCAAGCCTGTGTGGAGCCCAGTAGAAGCACTGATAGGGGAAGAGATGGGAAGGTGATGGGAGAAGAACCGAGAAGAAGAGGAGGAGGAAGTGGTAGGCAGTTGCCTGCTGTCCTTCCCTCTTTTCCTTACAGGGTAGGAAAAGCATAGGGATGCCAGCCTCCAGATGGGACCTGAGGATCCCCTCGAATTGCAAGTCACCTCCAGACTACAGAGATCAGTTCCCCTGGGGAGAATCGATGCATTGGAGGGTGGCTTTGTCCTCCTCACTGAGGTCCCCGTCCTCCCCAGACTCCATTCCCAAATCTCCAGGAGTTTCCCAGCCTGGATCTGGCATCTCTACCCTCCCCATCTCCCACCGGTGGCCAACGGAATCAAAAGATGACCATTTGAATTAAATTTTTGAGCTCCTTCTTAAGGAACCTTTCTCAGACAGAGTTTCCAAACCGTTCAGCCAACCTTTGCTCCTCTGTCTTTTAAGAGCAACTTGACCTGCAGACGCTGATTCTGATCTCCACACTGTAAACAGACTTTGCCTGCTTCCTGCAGATCAGACTCTTGTTAGGTTAGGATATTTTTCCTTGTCAGTTCACAGTTTTGCTGAGCAAATCAACAATAGGCAAGTTTTGTGTGCATTTGGAAAGGCGAGTAGAAATAACTTCAGAATGCCCGTAGGTTCTCTCTCAGTACAACTTTGAATTCATAGGTAGCTTCTGGGGTGGGCATGCTTCTGCTTCCCAGTCTCAGAGAGGGTGGAGAGGCTGCTGCTGGCAACTTCTGGGAGGAATTGGGGGCAAGGCCTGGTGCACTGGCAATGTACCAGTGCATTGACGCCACTTGCAGTTAACACTGGAAGTGACATCTTTAGACACTCTACGATTTACAAAAACCCTATGGGTTTCACTATCAAGTTTTCGTAAAACTCTTGAGCATCCCTATGTCACTTCCAGTTTTGTTGCCAGCAAGGGCACCTTCCCCCCATTTCCTCCATTTGGCACCAGTGGCCAATGACCTTGGAAGCGGGGAGGCCTCCTGCTATAACTTGGCAGCACTGGTCTCAGTTCACAATTCACACTTTGCAGATCATACTGATCTACTCTTCGGAGTTTTTGTGAGGATTGCCAGATGATGGCCTGCTCTCCAACTATACCTTTAAAGAAAATTAAGTTTCCTTTCCTTAAGAGTGGGCAGCAATGATCACCCCTCTTCTGCGGCAGCCTACTGAGTCCTTCAAAATGTTGTTCCCGCAGGTTAACTGGGCCCTCAGGGACAGCCGAATGGGAATCTACACGGGAGGTGGTGTGGCGCGGCGGAATTGGTGGAGATCGGCTCGACCTTATGCAGGCATACTGACATCTTTTTTTAAGCACAGAAAAGTAGTGATCCTGAAATGCCACAATGCCTTTTGGAAAGGGTTTAGCTTGCAGTTTTGAAAAGGGTTTCGCTATGTAGGCATTCCCACTATTTCCATAAAGCGTAGCATCTCTGATAGGATTCTTTGGTTTGGTTTTTGGAGCCTGATGGATGAACTGGAATCCACGTCGGATTGCTTGTCATGGTATAGATGATTTTGCCCTGATTTTTTTTTTACAGGAATAACATAGATCAAGGGTCCCCAATGTGGCGGCCGTATGAGTGCCGTGGTGCCAAATCACGTGTTTCCTGGTGCCTATTTACTGTCTGAAGCACGTCTTCCCTAAAGAAAAGGGACAATTCTGTCTCTTCATAGAGTTGCCAACTGGCCTGGAGGGAAAAAAATAATGTTCTGCTCCTTTATGGGATGTTATTAACTAGATTCTATTAGTTACCTTCAAGCCAATAAAAGCTTCAACTACCCTAGCGGTTCGAAAGCAAGAAATTGCAAGTAGATAAATAGGTACCACTTCGGTGGGACGGTAACAGCGTTCCGTGCACCTTGGTGTTTAATCATGCCGGCCACATGACCACGGAAACGTCTTCGGACAGCGCTGGCTCTTCGGCTTTGAAACAGAGATGAGCACCACAACCCTAGAGTCGGATTCGACTGGCTTTCAAGCAAGGGAACCTTTACCTTTTTACCCATTGCTACACACTAAGCCTCAATTATAGGGACAAGACATTCCCCCCAGTCTCCTCAGCAACCTGGCTTTCCTCTACCTCATTGAAGAAGCGGGTGCTGCAGAATCCCCCAGGAGACATCCTTGGTCTTCATGGAGTACTTCCTCCATCACAGCATGCTTGACTTAGAAGCTCCCACTATTTTGTGATTGCATCTCCCACCCCACCAGGCGGCTATTTTGTGGTCGGTCCCACTTCCCATGGAAGTCATTTTGTGGTGGTGCCTGTCCGTGTTCCCTCTAAGCTGAGTTAGTGTGAGCTAGCTCACAGTTTTTTAGCCTCCAGCTCACACATTTTTGACTTCGCTCAGGAAAGAGGGCTCCAGAGCAAACTCATTTATGCAGCAGCCAAATCGCTTGCTCGCAACTTTAATGCCAGTAGCTCACGAAGTAGAATTTTTGCTCACAAGACTCAACAGCTTAGAGGGAACATTGGTGCCTGTTAACCTTTCCCAAAATTCCCAAAGTGACCATGGGCTCAACAAGTTCCGGCACCCCTGACATAGCTCAAGATCCCTTTCCCAAGGAAAGTTTATTCCTTTCTTGTGTGATGCTTGCTTATTTCTTTTCTCTCTCCCATGCAATCTCTGAAATGCATTATATAATAATAATATACTTTATTGTCATTGTACATAGTACAACGAAATTAAAAGTGCAATCATTTCAGTGATCTACAACAATAACCATGCGCGCTCACACAGCCATTCACAACTGCTTCATAGCTCCCCTAAAGTTCACATAGCAACTAAACCACTGATGTCTTCTTTGAGTATGTTTTTACACAGGCTAACATTGTTTAAGCACTGTAGGCACGCTTATTTCCAAGTATAGCATTTCTGCTGTAATGTATAGGTAGAATTCTGCGGTTGTTGCTTTTAATTGTGAAAGCTGGAGGCTAAGTCCTGCTGCTCTAATGAAGGGCTAGAACGACCAGATGCCGAAGAGGGCAGGGCTCCTTGCACCCTTAATAGCTGTGTCCTATTGGGAATTTTGACAGGTGCAGCTTGTCATACAGGACTGAGGAAAGCAGAACCTGTTCAAATGCTTCCTTCTGCAAAGCAATTAAAGGGGAGGCATTGCTTACTGTAACTGTTGCTGAAGCAGTGGCTTGATTTAAGAGGATTGTTCCAAGATGTTGCACAGCTGACTGCCTGTTTCAAGACCTAGATGGTGTTACATATCCCCTGGAGGAGATGGAAATAGGCTTCAGGAAATTACTCTGCAGGTTTCATTATATTAGTGGGTCATGGGTTTATCACTCCAATCCTTTAAAAGGAAAAACTTTATGCGCTCAGGTTAGTGTAACATTCCCCCTCCGCTTTGTGTTCTGTGCTGTCTTGGGCTTCTATCCAGATAATTACTTTACACATGCTCAAGGGATTAGATGCACCCACTGGGATGTTTTTGATTTTTTTTTTCAAAGAACTGTAGATCCCTCTCCGATGATGCTATTATTACAGGCTGGTTTGTAAACTAAGACACCACTAAAAATGGTCTGTTCTGCAACATGGGAGATGGCTGTCTACAGGGCTCTTTTTGTTGAAAAAGCCCAGCAGGAACTCATTAGCATAACAGGCCACATCCAAAAGCAGAAACTCATTAGCATATTAGGCCACACCCCTGATAGCACAGCTCATTAGCCTATTAGGCCACACCCCCACATTACCAGAACTGTGGTCATCCAGCCACACCCACCTTTTGCTTCTTGTCCCATTTACTTTGTTTGTTGTCAAAACCCAGGGCTTTTTTGGTAGCAGGAACTCCTTTGCATGTTAGGCCACACACCCCTAATGTAGCCAATCCTAACGAGTTTCTGCTGTTGGGTGTGGCCTGTTATGCTAATGAGTTCCCGCTGGGCATGGCCAACTCAGGAGCCAACCGGAACTCTGTTCCTGCACGTTCCTGCCCCAAAATAGCCCTGGCTGTCTAAGAAACACGGACTTGGGGAACCCTTCGGCACATGAAACTAGTTCCTGAGTAGTTCTTTGGACCTCAGGGCCTGGTGCCTGCTTAAAGGGCTTGTATGTTTTTTTTGTTTTAGTTTTGTTTGGGTCAGTCTGCCTTTGTTTTGTGCTATGATCTGTGTGTTTCAAAATAGATGTTTTTTAAAAAAAACAAAAAACAAACAAGTACATCCATCCTCCTATTAGCTATCAGTTAGTTGCATCTCAACTGAGTCTCTGTTTTCTTTTTTTTCCAGTTCCTCTCTGGTGTAGATGCCTGGTGCAAAATGTGCAGTGAAGGAGGCCTCCCGTCCGAAATGCAAGACTTGGAACTGGCCATTCATCACCATCAGTCCCTATACGAGCAGGTCACCCAGGCCTACACAGAGGTGAGCCTTTCCAGAAGAGACTTTAATCACCACTAGAAAGGTTATACGGTAGCAATGAGTAGAGACGGTTGAATATACATCTGGGATACATATAAAAGAGTTATTAGTTGAATAACTTGTGGAAAATATGTCTCTGCCTGTCTTTTCATTGCTCTGTTGATGTGAGTGCTTAAGTAGTTTCATTATTGAGTTGTCTGAAATGGTTCGGAATATGAGTTTATCTGGGTTAGAGCCCAGTGGTCTGAAAGCAAAGTCAACAGAAAATGCTGTCGGTTCCAGATTACAGTTCAAAAACGCAAGAGGAGGCCAAGCGGATAACTGCACACTACATTTCCCCTGGGTTGGGTCAAGCAATGTGTTCTGGAGTATTGTGCTTCCAAGGTGCTCACAGGCATGATTCGGATGTGGACCAAGAGACATGTGGTGGTTGGGGCTTGGACCTCCCCCCGCAGCATTGTTTTCCTGACATGAAATGTATATCAAAATATCTTGCTACAATCGTATGTAACCCTTCTCTTTTTCCATAAATATGTCTGCAATCTGTGGATACCTCCTATTTAAGTGTTCTGATCAGGCCTTTTTTTGTAGAAAAAGCCCAGCAGGAACTCAGCATAATAGACCACACCCAACAGCAGAAACTCATTAGCATATCAGGCCACACCCCATGCTTTCCCTTGGCTTGCCCAGGTGCCCCGCGGCTGTGGGGAACCCAAGCAAGCTGGCCCTTGGACAGGCTGCGTATGGCATGGGGAGGCATTTAAATGCCTCCCCGATCCTTCCAGGGGGGCCCCTGGCCCGCCCGCTTTGGAGTCGCTGGGGGGTCGCTCTCCAGACCTTTCCTCTGTAGCCACCCAGGCAGAGGTTTTGGCTGTAGTGGGCGTGGCCAACTCTGAAGCCAGCCAGATCTCCGTTCCTGTGTGTTCCTGCCCAGAAATAGCCCTGGCTCTGATCAGAATAGGGCAGCATGCTTGTGTCATGGTCCAAATCTGAATAACAACCAAAATCTCTTCATTGTTTCCTAAAGTAAATTCTACACAAAGAAAATGGTAAATAGTGGTAATTTTATGACTGGTGTCAATGAAAAAGAAAAAAAAAACCTTTGTGGGTATTGGAGTTTGGCTGCTCAAAATCTCCCCCCCCAGGTTATCTATGATTGCACATGATGCTGGAACACTTCACTTGATGCAAATCCAGAGGTGCTTTTTGGTTCATAGTTATCTGATTTGAGGCTATCTTATCACCAAAGCTAGTGGGCTCTCATTCATAAGAACGTGTTTGTTCCACTGTGGAGTTGGATCTAATTCAGAGTCCTGTAGGGGTTAAACGTATTGTCTTCAGATCCAATGATGTAGCAGATAAATATCCTTCATTTTTCTTTTCCTTATTAGCTGTTGCTTTGGGGCTTATGGGTGCCCGTTAATTTAAAACATGGACTAGCCTCTTCAGCCAGAAGCTTGTGTGGCTCCTGTCACAGATTTTTGGTTCATTCAAAATGGAGTTTCGACTTAAAAGTCTGGTTCAGGCTTCTGCGGCATGCTTTAGGTTGTTTTCTCAGAGACTCAAACCGCCTTGCTGATAGGGTTCCCAAGAACTTACTGCGTGCCGGCGGGGGATGGATACGTCCTCGCAGGACCATCCCCAGGGGAAGGAGAGGCGCGGAGCACCATGCCATCACCAGGAAGGGACGGTAGGCGACGCTCACCCGGTATCACTTCCTGGCGACGGCATGGTGTGTTACCAGGAAGACTGGTCCGGCCGTGGAGCATTCGTCCCCCACCCCCAGACGGTAAGTACTTGGGAACCCTACTTGCTGAGTAAAGAACGCACTGGTCTTGCAAATGGGAGATAAGACAGCTGTGCTAGAAGTCATCCCCTGGTTCTGTCTCCCAGTTATCGTTCCATCCAATTAAACACTTGTAGGAAACCAGTTTGGGCTGGCTGCAGACAGACCTATCTCCATTCTAACAGGGTCAGAGGCACGATTAGGTAATCTGCTCAATGGTTGTCTCATTCATTTGGCTATAAGTAATTGCTGAGTGCCCTGATTTGTGCAAGGGCCTAGCGATACTTGGGACCCTTAGTAATAAAGGAATCATCGTCAAAGCTGTTCTTTAGCTTGAAGTGTGCCTACTTGCTACCAAGACATGTTGGTATACTCCGGCTCACTCTAGGCCATCTTGGATTTATACTCACTGAAGCCAAACAGCACTGGCATTGCCGACTCTGGAGAGAGTTGCTCTGTAACCCGCAATTACGAATGAGTAACATCTTGTCATTTGTGAACCAATGTCTTACAGTTAGTTGCTGTAGATTTTCCGGGTTGTGTGGCCGGGGTCTTGGCATTGGAGGACCTGACGTTTCGCCAGTAGCTGTGACTGGCATCCTCAGAGATATAACACAGAAAGATGGAGTACTCTCCGTGTCAAGGTGAGAAGAAAAATGGTAGGCAGGTAATTTATATCTACCCTGTAGATATAATGGTAGGCAGGTAATGTATATCTACCTTGTAGGTATAACTGCCTACCATTTTTCTGCCCACCTTGACACAGAGAGTACTCTATCTTTCTGTGTTATACCTCTAAGGATACCAGTCGCAGCTACTGGTGAAATGTCAGGTCCTACAATGCCAAGACCACGGCCAGACAACCCGGAAAATCTACAGCAACTAATGAACTCCGGCCATGAAAGCCTTTGACAACATAATTTTAAGTGTTTAGTTAGCCTCTGAATTCCTTGTCTCATTATTTTCTCCTCACAGTAACTCTTCTTTTTTAAAGTATTACTTGCACTTTAATAAAAATATATCTTAAATATTAATTCTGGTCATTTTATTTATTTATTTATTTTCTGATTTATACCCCGCCCTACCCTGCCAAGACAGGCTCAGGGCTGCTTGCACAAGATATAATACGTATTAACAATCAAATTGCCATAAAACATTTAGAACAATTCATTAAAACAATACAATATTAAAGTGCTAGCTGTGCTATTTTGATGTCATAACAATGTCATAATAACAGCCTGCAATTTGAATCTAGTGCTTAACCTGTCAGGCCACCTACCACTTAATTTTGCTTTTGTGGAATTCCTGCTGTGAGTCTACCTTGTAGGGAGGACTTCCTAGTTAATCCCAGGAAAGTTAGGAGTTTATCCTTCGGCTTCTGGATGGAGGGATGGAACAAAGGATTGGTGGCAGCCTATCAGTTCGAGGTGTGTGCAGGTGCACCCCAATATTTTGTAGTTTGTGTTTGCTGCCCTCTTAGCAGAAGGCATTTAGCCCGGTCTGGGTTGGATGACCTCATGGCAGCTTCTCACTTCATTTCTTTGGATCTCCTTTTCACTTTATCCTTTTTTTCCTCATCAGTTTTGCGAACTATAGCATGATTGATATAAATTTAATTTAGGAAGAATTCATTCAAACTTTTATGTTTTCCTCAGATTGGAAACAATCCCAACATCCCCACAGAATTTTTGAGATGAATGCCAAATTAATACAGGTACTGAACACAGAATCAAGCAGTTAGATTTATCCCAAAAGGTTAGGGCAGGCTGTAAATTAAATGGAAAAAAGGCTCCCAGTTGAACTACTGAAAACATACAGTTCAGATATATTATGGGATGTTATATTTATTGTAATATCATAAATTTGCAGTTAAATCTGAAGAACTGAAAGTACAGTAATGATAGTCCTTTTCTCTTCGCTGTATGCATGGGCCCTGGTTTCAGGAAGAACTAAATTTTGTTCATGGCAAGGAGTGGCAGGGAAAAACCATGATGCAAGGATAACTCATTTAGCTTATTAGATAAATGTCCCAATGTAGGGTTGCCAAGCCTTACCAAAGTAATAGTGTGGGGTGGTGGTGGTTCCAGGCCTCTCTCTGGGAGTCCTCTCTCTCGCGCTTTGGGCGTGCACACTACAATGATGTAGTCCGGAAGTGACGTCATCACACTGGGCACATCACTGGCCAATGCTCTGGTAATCATCCTAAAAACTCTATGGTACCATAGAGTTTTCAGGGCAATTGCTAGAGCGTCGCCCAGCAATGTGCCCAGTGTGAAGATGTCACTTCCGGGCTATGTCATCATGCCGGGCACGTTGGCCTGATCTGGCCACTTCAGGGGTGGGGTTCCCAGATTGGGTGCCTTTTTAGCAGGGGAATCCCCATCCCCTGGGGGGACTTGGCAGCCCTATTCCAATGTGGTGTAGTGGTTAGCAGGTCAGTCTTCAATTGGGGAGACCCAGGTCTAAATTCCAGCTCTGCCATGAAGCTCTGTGTGTGACAAGTTAAGGGCTGCCAAGAGAGGGGACTGGTGGGACAAAATTTGCAGGGCCCAAGTCAGCTTGTGGGCCTCTGAAACCAGCCTCATGCAACCTTCAAAAGCATCTGGGTTTTGCTTATAATGCATTTCTGGTGGTGTAGGGAAGATATGGCGCAGTAAATAGCAGTCACTCTGCCTTCTGCAGACCAGTCCTCCTTGTAACGCACCATGTCCTCGCCAGGAAGTGACGCCAGGTGACGCTCTGGCAATGGGGCTGAAAACTCGATGGTACCATCGAGTTTCCAGCTGCATTGCCAGAGCGTCGGCTAGTGTCACTTCCTGGCGACAGCATGGTGCTCCACGCCTGTCCTTTCCTCGGGGATGGTCCTGCGAGGACATATCCATCCCCCGCTCCCATGCGGTAAGTTCTTGGCAAGCCTATGTTCATTCATAAGAGACTGACAGTGGAATCCTAAGTGGAGTCATACCCTTCTAAGTTCATTGAAGTCAACAGGCTTAGAAGAATGCAACTTTATTTTGGATTGTGCTTTGAATTCACTACTAGACCTTGGCTTCCTAACAGCAGTGGAGTGGATCTGGGGCACTATAGCAGTCTAACACCACAAGCCCATAGCAGAATAGCTTCTTGGCAATGATCTAAGAGATAGTTAGCTACTTGGCAATGATCATAGCTACTTGGCAGTGATCTAAGAGATAGTTCAGAATAAGTTAGATCTGAATGAATCCTTAAAATTCTCTAGTTCAGTACTCTTTCCAAGATAACATTGGCAATATCCCATCACTGGTGGTTGACTAGGTTCTTTTAAAAAGCTTGATGTGGTTTGATTGCAGTATCACAGCTGTATTGCTTGTTGGGAATGAAGTATATAGAGGATAAAGTTACCAGATTTTCACCCAGATAGGGGTTTTTTTCTCTTTAAGAGAGCGTGAGCTTATTTCACCCACATTCCCTGGTCCTGCCTCCTTCCCCTTATAATGGCTGAGCATTCTGTAACCCTTGCAGAGCGTCTTCCACTTGGGGACAGAACCAAAAGACTTCTCAAAACATAATATAATAAATGAAACTGACTAAAATTATAAATAGACGTTCCGTTTGCCTTGCCTGAGTTCCGGTTCTTGTGGAATTTAGTGGAGGCTGATTAACTAAACTGGCCTCCCCAGGTGCAGCTACATAATCTGTTTAGCCTCCATGCAAAATCCAGCTGCCTGAGACAGAAAGCACTGAATCATGCAGTACGAGGCATTAGAGAGCTCCAACTAGAACCTTCAGTTTTAATATTTTGGCTTTTAAAACTAATTTTGCACTGCTGCTTCATCCCCTTACCCATAATTAGCACAGTTGCTATATGTGTAGTAAGGCAGGGGGGAACCCTATATTGACACAGTCTGCCTTTAATTTTTCCACTCTTATTTATATTGAGTGTTGATAGATTCAGGTGGGTAGCCGTGTTGGCACCTTCAAGACCCACAAAGTTTTATTCAAGGTATAAGCTTTTGTGTGCAGGCATGCTTCTTCAGATACAGTGAAAAAGAACATCCTTAGCCATTACATATAAGGGGGGGGTTAGTTACCAGGAAGGGTTAATTAGAGTCAAGATTAGTAATTTCAGACATAAACTGTGAGGCATTTGCAAGTTTTTTTGTGGAGAAAGTCTTGTTGCTCTGCCGTGACCTGCCTGCCAACCTTAACGCAGTATATGAAGTAGAGGCTGCTTGGCCATCTTTGGATTCAGTATTTTCCAACTTCAGCCGGATCTCTGAGACTGATGTTGACAGGATCCTGAGTGCTCCAAAGCCAACCACTTGCCTCTTAGACCCGTGTCCTTCGTGGCTGGTGCGAGCTGACAGTGAGGGTATGCGGGGCCTTCTGATGGACATTATCAATCTGTCCCTTAGCTCAGGGGTCTATCCAGAGGGTTTGAAAGAGGGAAATGGTAATGCCACTGTTGAAGAAACCATCGCTGGATCCTTCTGATCTGTCCAACTACCGCCCAGGTTTCGAATCTTTTGTTTCCAGATAAGGTAGTTGAGAGAGTGGCTACTGAGCATCTTCAGAAGTTTCTGGAGGACACATCAGCACTAGACCCCTTCCGGTTTGGCTTCTGCCCTGGTCACAGGATGGAAACCGTGCTGGTCGCCCACACAGATGATCTCCACAGGCAGTTGGATCAAGGCGGGTCAGCGCTGCTGTTATTGCTTGACTTGACAGCAGAATTTTACACAGTGGACCATGATCTGCTGGTTCACCATGTCACTGATGTTGGAGTGCCTGGGAAAGCCCTGAAGTGGGTTGCCTCCTTTCTCCATAGTCAGGGACAGAGGGTGGCACTGAGTGAGAGGGTTTCCTCTTGATACCCCATGACATGCGGGGTCCCTCAGGGGGCTGTTCTTTCCCTGATGTTGTTTAACATCTACATGTACTCTCTCACCCATCTGGTGTGGAGTTTTGGGCTGGGTTGCCATCAGTACACTGATGACACCCAGCTATATCTGCTGATGTATGGACGGATGGACACCGCCCCAGGAAACCTGGCTGAGGATCTGGAGGCCATGGTGAGGTGGTTGGAGCAGAGTCAGCTGAGACTGAATCTGTCAAAGATGGGGGTTCTCTGGCTGAGCAGGGGAGATTCAGGTTTGGGGTACAGACTACTGACTCTTGACCTTTAACACTGATGCAGACAGCCAAGAGTCTGGGTGTGGTCCTGGGTGCCTCCTTATCAATGGAAACCCAGGTCACAAATGTTGCCAGGCTGGTGTTTATTCAACTGTGTCAGGTCAGGCAACTTGTTCCCTACCTGTCTTGCCCCAACCTAGCCACACTAATCCACGCAACAGTTACCTCTAGACCAGTGTTCCCTCTAAGCTGAGTTAGTGTGAGCTAGTTCACAGTTTTTAGCCTCCGGCTCACACATTTTTGTCTTAGCTCAGAAAGGAGGGCTCCAGAGCAAACTAATTTATGCAGTAGCCAAATCGCTCACTCACAACTTTAATGCCAGTAGCTCACAAAGTAGAATTTTTGCTCACAAGACTCCACAGCTTAGGGGGAACATTGCTCTAGACTTGATTACTGTAACTCGCTCTATGCAGGGCAGCTCCCCCCAAAAACCCCCAACAACACTGAAAGAAGAAATGAGCAATGCAGGCTTTTATACAGCTCTGTCTACCGCTTCTGTGTCTTCCTGATGTGGTTTTTGAACTGGCAGCTGGTGGACATTAGCCCGAGACTAAACTTTTTTGCATTACTACCCAGTGGACCCAGAACTGAAACTGGAAAAGGGAACGGAAGAGGAAGCTGGTTTAGCCAGTGTGTGGTGTAATGGTTAGAGGGTTGGGTTAGGACTGGGGAGGCTCAGGTTCAAATTCCCACTCAGCTACAGAGCTTAGTGGGTGATAGGGACCCCCTGGAATTACAGTTCATCTTAATACTACAGAGATCAGTTCTGCTGGATAAAATGGCTGCTTTAGAGGGTGGCATTGGACCCACTGAGGTCCCCATCCTGCCCTGGCTCCATCCCCAAATCCCAAGGAGTTTCCCAACCTGGATCTGGTAACCCTATCCCCCCATCCTCAACGGTCACCAGTGCATGACCTTGGGCATGTCCCATATACACCCTGTCTTTCTGTCTCTCTTGCACCCTAACCTATCTCAATAGAGTTGTTGTGAAGATAAAATAGAGAACAGAGTAAACCAGGCATCCTACCTGGAGCATAGGGTAGCCAACTCTGGGCTGGGAAATTCTTGGAGATCTGGGAGTAGAGCCTAGGGAGGGTAGGACTTCATAGGGATATAATGCCAAAGAGTCCACCTTCCAGAGCAGCCATTTTTCTGCAGGAGAACTGATTCCTGTAGCCTAGAGATCAGTTGTAATTCTGGGATAATCTCCAGGACATACTTGGTGGTTGGTAACCTGCACATCTTGGAGGGTAGGCGGGATGAAAATGCAGTAGACAAGCCAGGGTGTTTATGCAGTCTTCATACATTCTCACATCAAGCTTAGATAGTCGTTCAAGCAAATAACAATACAATCCAAAGCGGTTATACCCTCCTAAATCCATTGGAGTCACTGGGCTTTCAAGGGTATAACCAGGGCTATTTTGGGGCAGGAACGCACAGGAATGGAGTTTCGGCTGGCTCCTGAGTTGGCCACACCCAGCAGGAACTCGTTAGCATAATAGGCCACACCCAACAGCAGAAACTCATTAGGATTGGCTACATTAGGGCTGTGTGGCCTGACATGCAAAGGAGTTTCTGCTCCAAAAAAGCCCTGGGTTTTGACAACAAACAAGGTAAACAGAATAAGAAGCAAAAGGTGGGTGTGGCTGGATGACCACAGTTCTGGTAACGTGGGGTGTGTGGCCTAATATGCTAATGAGCTGTGCTTTCAGGGGTGTGACCTAATATGCTAATCAGTTTCTGCTGATGGGTGTGGCCTGTTATGCTAATGAGTTCCTGCTGATGGGTGTGGACTATTATGCTAATGAGTTCCTGCTGGGCTTTTTCTACAAAAAGAGCCCTGGGTATAACTCTGTTTAGGACTGCACTGTAAGAGACTGTTCTTGCTGCTTCTTGTTCGCTATGGATCACCTTCACTTTGCTCTGGTACTGTTTTTGCTTACCCTACCCTCTCTTTATTAGCAGCTGGGTTTGACTCCCCATTGAGAAGAGATGCATAGAAATGCACAGGTTCTCCCTTCACACACTCCTACCTCTTTCCTTTCAGAGCTTTTCATAACGTACTTGAATATATACTGCAAAGCTGCTATATTAGTACATTCTGACCTTGAACAGTCCTTGAAGAATGCAAAGCTTTCACATAAAAGAGACCTTGTTTAATTCCTAAAGGGAACACTAGAGAGTTGAAATGGCAGCTAGGGCTTATTTTTAAACAATTGATTTGTTTCAAAACCCATTCATTCTTTGATAGAGACTTTAAAGGACCCCAGATAAAGTATGTTTTGTGTGTGTGTTTGAAATATCTGTAACCACGGTATTATCAGAACAGTTTTTTTCTTTGAACCAAAGAAAAGCCATTAAACCAAATGTGGTTTCCAGTTTTGATTTTAAAGACCAGTAGTACATGTTGTGTGTACCAAAGTACTTAGTGAGGTCCTAAGTAGCAGGCATGTTCTTCCAAAGGGGTTGAATTTTATTTCCAGGTATACTTGTCTGCTTTTTAACACATGAATACAATAAGGGCAGCTCCATTCTTTCACAGGTACTACTTGTCAATATTCCATTTTAGAACTCTTTCATAAGAAAAGAAAAGCATTTTTCCTCTCATTTCTTACAATGAGATTGAACTTCCCAAATGACACGTCTGAAACTTGGGAATAAAACATCCATTTACCTCCTGGGTTTGCAAAGTCTGCCAGATTTCACAGGGACACCAAAGAAAAAGTGAAACAGTTTTAAATACATGAAGCTGCTTTATACTGAGTCTGTTGTCTTCTCTGAGCTCTGCAGGTAGAGGTCTTTCATGTAATTTCTTACCTTAATACTTCTGACTGGAGATGCCAGGGACTGTGCCCTGGGATTTCCTGCATGCAAGGCAGATGTTCAGTTACTGAGACACACTCTCTCCCCATTTTCATGATGTGTGATTTCCCCCCTTGATGCATAAAGCAAAATTATCTTGGTAATTTAATATTATCCATGCTTGATAGACATTTTTCCTCTGGTTTTAATCTTGAAGGTAAGCCAGGATGGAAAGGCTTTACTGGACGTCCTGCAGCGTCCCTTGAGCCCTGGGAACTCTGAGTCTCTCACTGCCACAGCCAATTATTCCAAGGCTGTTCACCAGGTTTTGGATGTGGTCCATGAAGTCTTGCATCACCAGCGTCGTTTGGAGAGCATCTGGCAGCATCGGAAGGTCCGGTTACATCAGAGGCTTCAACTGTGTGTTTTCCAGCAAGATGTTCAGCAGGTAATGTCACTTTCTCAGATTTGTGATGTTGAAACTTAACCCTATTACACATGCACAGCTTATTGCTGTTTTTCACTGAAGTAGAGCTGTGTGGCTTGAATTCGAATGCTGTGTGTGCACTCTGCACTTCTCTTTTTTTCTGATTTTTCTCCTAGGACTCGATTAGCACAGCACTCTGCATTACAAAGAGAAATGTCCAAAAAGCTGCAAGCTTCCCATCATAGCTTCCTGCTCGCTTTACATCTCTGGTCAATTTCATTCCCCACTGACAATCCCCCCGCCCCGAAAATGCAAAGAGGTCTGAAATCCATTTTTCTTGCTCCGGAGACACTGCTGTTTGCCTTCTCCACAATACCTCAAGCAAACCAATATCAGCTGGGGGGCATAGCCACTATAACAACTCTTTAATTTTTTCCACTGTTGTATGGGTTTTTTAAAATTCAGCGATCTGAGACTAGCCAAAAGATGCCAATTGCAGGAGTTTGATTAGCATTTTATCGCTAGTCTCAGATTGCTGAATGAAAAAATTATATAGGACAAGTTAAAAATTAAAAAGGCATGCAGGAGGTTTTGGTCCTTTGTCTACAGTGCTATAAATGGTTGGATGGGGGCAAAATGAGTTCACAGTGGGTAGTGAGGTCGGTGTCAAGGGGTGGGGAAGTTCAAGGGAGAAAACTCCAAAGCAAAGCCAAAAAAAAATGAATCACCTCAAAACAGCACTCAACAAGCACGGGGAGAAAGCGAAAAAATCAAAGCCAGCACAGAAGCAATGCCGACATGTGCAGAACGGAGAGAAAAACCCGACTGAAAGGTGACCTAAAAGCACAGGAAACATTACATGCATAATAGATCTTAGATATACCTTTCTGAGAAAGAAATTAAAATTGGCTTGGAGGCTTATGTGGAAAACCTTACAAAACAATCTTCTGTTACCTGTAGGCTGATACACTGAAATACTGTAACCTAGCACCTTGCGTTAAGTGCTGTTCTTTCAAAATGTATAGATTCAATCATGTGAGATTACCAGAGCTGAGAATGTAACTATTATAGGGAAGAAATTTTTTAACAATACCATGTTGTTGTTGTTGTTTCATTTTTGGACAAGTAATTGGCTGTCAGAAGTACAATTTGTGTCTAAGGCAGAGTTAAGAGAAAGGAAAAACTAGAAGGATAAAATAACTTACATGATCTTATCCTAACACTTTCATAAGTTTATATAGTCACAAGTGGTGTTGTGTAGAAAGTGAATGGGGAATTGTTGCTTACCTTTAACAGAACTGGGACACAGCTGGGGAAATGAGCAGGCTGCAAATCAAAAGCCAAAGGAATGACAGCACAGTCACCTTATGCTGGGCACAGAGGTGGGCTTAGTGTGAGGAGTGAAAGAGCACAAAGAACAGCTGTAGAGCCCCCTCCTCCCAATTTTAGGGCATGCTCAAATAAATGCAAAGGGAAAAAGATTAAAGCATATTCATGGAACTGTGGACCTCTCTTTATGCCCATGTGCTTCAGTAGCATTTAGTGAATTGAACAGATACAGCCATCTATTAAGTCTGTGTTTGAAATGAGCTTTTAACTCCTCAATTATGACTCATTTTCCTAGCCTCCGTGCTGCACCATCTCCCCAAATAAGGCATTTGTGCAGTGCGAAAGCTATTACTGATCTACCTAAGAATTTCCGTACTAGATGGATCATCTAGCAAGCCGGAATTTACTTCAAAATTTGCAAGCAGAGCACATGTATCCAACCCTTGTTATTGGAGATCAGCATTTGGTAGCCAGAGGTACACTGCCAATACATTTATAGGTACAGTAATTAAGAATAAGTTGTGGACAATGTTCCCTCTAAGCTGTGGAGTCTTGTGAGCAAAAATTCTACTTTGTGAGCTGCTGGCATTAAAGTTGTGAGTGAGCAATTTGGCTCCTGCATAAATTAGTTTGCTGTGGAGCCATCCTTCCTGAGCTAAGACAAAAATGTGTGAGCTGGAGGCTAAAAAACTGTGAGCTAGCTCACACTAACTCAGCTTAGAAGGAACACTGGTTGTGGAGCTGTCCTCCAAGCATTTTAAAAAATTCTACGTGGCATAATGGATTAGGAAATCTGTGATGTATAACAATCTTCTGTGACTTGCTTGTCTACCATTCAGTTGTGTGTGGTTTTATAGAGAGAGAAAAGGAGGGAGTTAGAGACAAAACTGTAGCATCATATACTGTACTTAACAGTATCATCATTCCATCTAGACTAGTAGCAAATGTTATGAACAAGAGCCTTTCAGGAAGGCAGTAAAATCAGATCACCTGCAGACATGGTGGGGGTTTCTGCAAACGTGGGGGAATTTCCAGGTATGCAGGAAAATACAACTTTGAAAATTAACCTGCAGCAAAAGACCCTTACCCCAGTCTTCAGAGAAATGGTATGATGAGGACTGAGCGTGCTGTAGGACTATTGAGTTGCAGCTGAGTATAGCTGAAAAGAAAAGATTGGGCTGGCTTTGCCTTTTTTTTTCAATTCGGACCCCTCTAGTTACACCTATCAACTTCTGCTGGAATCTAATGACTCTAACTGGATTACTTATATAGAATCCGAAATTAAATCTCTGGGTATCACCTTAGATTCCTTACTTCTGAATCTGAGGCTTTCTCAATCATAAGAGCCAATCTACTTCATTCTGAGCTACATTCACTACGTAATGCCGCTAACAAAACCTGCTCACCCCTGTATTTTGGAATATCTCCTAAAGTCGGCTAAGCTGCCTCTTACCTGTACCAACTTCACATCCCCGAACTCCGTAGAGCTCTCTCTTTGGCCAGATTCAATGTATTACCTTCGGCTTTATTATCTGGCCCTTTTCTGACAAATGTTGTCCATGAACAAATGATAATATCGAAACAATCTCCCATGTCTTGTTTCGGTGCCCCTTCTATCATGCGTTAACGACTGAAATTTCTAAGCTCTACTTTGCTTCAATTAGAAGAATATCCTGATGGCCTAAAGATCCTTACTCTTCTTGATAATCCAAACCTTGAGATAACAGAAACTCGCTAAATTTCTTTTTGGTGCCATTTCTATTCGCCCTTTATTTAATTGATTGGTATACTTACATCTGTTTTTTGCAAATATTATTTTATGCCGTTGTTGTTTTTTGTTGTATGTGGGTCTGTAAGGCTTACATGCCAATATAGGTAATTGGATTGGTTGGAAAAGATTGGGGTGTAGGAATCAACCAACTCAATCTCCTGTAGAATGCTTGAGAGGGAAGTGGGAGGGACTGAAAGTTCCAAATTATTCCTCCCTCCCTCAGTTCTTTAGAATCTCTCACTTGTGCTACTGACTTTTGGGTTGAGTCTCTATCAGTGGGGTAGGAAAACAGGACCGCCCACTGACAAAATATGGATTTCTGCGTAGTGAGGATTCAGCGTAGGATTTCCAACCTCCACGTGGGACCTGAAGGTTCCCCAGAATGATAACTGATCCAGTTCCCCTGGAGAAAGTGGCTACATTTGAGGGTGGATTCAATGGCATTATATGCTGCTGATGTCTCTCATTCCCCCAAACCCTGCCCTCCTCAGGCTCTACTTTCAAATCTCTAGGTATTTCCCAATTCAGAGTTGGCAGCCTTAATTCACCAAAAATATCACTGTAACTTTAAAAAAATTAAAATATAATACAAACAAATAACAGAATTTCAATCTGGTTTCAGAGTTTTCTTTACTTGGAGGAATACTCAGATTCACCCCACGAATAGACCGGTTCCTGGGGTAGGCCCTAGCTCTCCTCCTCTTCTGAGAATCATTGCTGTCACTAGGAAAATGCAATCAGGCTTCCCTTCTTCCCTTGATGAGGCCTTGGATGAAATCTGTTGATGTAGCAACAGAATAATAAATACATGTGACCCAAGCACAAGTATGCTGCGCCTGACCTTTGTAGCGGCTTGGTGGCAGCTATTTTTAAAACATTAATTATAAGAAGTTATTATAAGGCATTAATTTTTTTTCCTGGCGTGTGCTTAACTCCTAGAGGCATCTTTTTGTCTTCCTGATTAAATGTGGAGAAAGCAGAGATTGCTCTTTCTGTGTGTTAACATGTGCAATGTTCAGGATTGGGCAACAAAACCCTGAAAGTGAAGTTCTTTATCTAAACTAATGCAGTAATTTGTCAGCTAGTTGTACAAGTGATGAGTTTTTGGTGGGAGTATTTGTAGAGAATTGTCCAATATCCTTATGTCCTTCCCTGGTTCTAATAGATCATTATAACTAGAGATGAGTGACCCCTACAGGCCAGTCCTTTCCAGAAAGTAATCAGATTAATTTTGTGGAGGTTGTCTGGAGACCAACAAAATTAATCCAATGTCTGGATTGGGTCAGGAGCAGGTCTCTTCCCACGACAATCCTTTCTACACCCTATTTATCAGATGTGAAGATGTCTATAAGTCTGCCTTGGAGAGTGCAACACTGAAGGCTGTGGAAGACTTAGCTGTCCCATGCCCACTTCCTGTAGGTAACACAAAATGGGCAGATTGCAGAAAATGCAGAGGCTTCCTTGCCAGCATGAACATTAATGATGTTAAGAAGCACTATGGTGTAGGATTAGAGTGTTGGACTAGGAATTGAGAGACTCAGGTTGGAATTCCCACTCGTGCCATGGAAGCACACTGGGTGGCCTTGAGCCAGTCTCTCTCTCAGCCTAACCTACACCGCAGGGTTGTTGTGAGGATAAAATGAAGAAAGAGACAACTATGTAAGCCGCTTTGGTCTTCCATTGGGGAGATGGGCAGGGTATAAATGAATGAATAAATAAGATAACCAGGGGGGTCCCTCATGCATTGCACTGGTGCCATGATGGGATGGATGAAGGATTGATAGCAGCTCTAGATTCTGCTCAGTCCTTCGTTGTGCGCTTAATGCGTCCTTTATCCAGTTCTTTGCTCCTGAGACTGAACTGGCAGTACAAATGAAACTGCAAAAGAATCTTGAAGGTAGGTTTTCTGGTCGTGTTTGTCATTCCTCTCTAGGTTAATTTGGGGTAGCACAATGGCTAGCATACTGAACTATCAAAGAACACTAGGTTTGATATTTTTTTCCCCCGAGGATTGATTATATTGCCTTTTTAAAAAAATCTCTTAGTGTTACCCTAAGCTACACAAGGATGATAATAACAGCTTACCTTATAGGGTCTTTATAAAGATTATCCAAGATAACATACATAAAATGCTTCAAATGTTCAGAAGTGCGATACAATGTGAAGTAGTATTGTTCATCTTGCATTATGCTGATAATCGCTACACACTCACTGATCTTTGAAATACTACTGCATAACCCATCCTTCCGTTTTCACCAGCTCTCCTCCCCTTACATTATTCCAGCAAGAAGATTTCGTTCTCCGAACCAATATGTACAAGAAACTCAGAAACCAATATTGATTCAGCAAACCTGGCAAATGTGTCTTTAATCCTTTCTAAATATAGTGATGACAAACTATACTTTGTTTTTCCAGATCAGAGACTGATGTTTGTGTTTTCAATTACTGTATTGATTCAGTTCTGAGAACTTCACAGGAATGGGCACAAACTGAGCTATGAAGCAAAATTCATGACAAATTTGGCCCTGCTTGTGATTTGGAAACTTTCCAAGCAGGTTCATGCTGTTCGTGGTTCATGCATAGGGCAGAAAGCTGGGGTTTAAAGGGATTCTGAATCCCTTTAAACCCTTGCTTTCTGTTTCTTCCCAGAGCCTTGAAAACAGCTGATCAGCAGGGAGCTTCTGCTGGTTTTCAGGCTTTCTGCAAACGCCATTTAAAAAGCCTGTGGTCCCTTTCAATGGGGTTTCAGGGGCCATGAACTAGTTTGGTTCATGAATGGGTGGTTCGTGTCGTATTTTGTGCCAGTCCGTGTTCACTGTATTGCTCTCACACCCCAAAAGAAAGATAGCAGACATCAAGTATGAGTTAAATTAGGGTTTGATGAATTTTTAACACCTGAACTCCCCTCAACCCCTCAAATTCCCCTTGCCCCATCCAGGGCAGCCCACAGGTGAAAAATAAATTGTCAGTTAAAACGCTCAGGACACTCCCCTCCAAACTACAGCTCCACTCCTCTCCAGTCTCCTCACAACAGATTATTGTTAAGGGGGAAGGGCCCACTGCTCCTAGAACTGACCAGCCGCCGACAAATTCAACACAAGGCAGCTACTACAAGGTAAGCTGCACTGCAGTCTGAACTTCAGAAAGCTTTGCCAGCAAAAGGCTGGCCAGCATGGGCAGGAAGGCTTTAAATACCCTTCTCATCAACAGGGCTGCCAAGAGCCACCCTGCGGCCCTGGACAAGGATTCCACCTCTTCTCCCCATGACTCTAATCCAAACCAAATATAACAAAAAAATCACTTCGCTTGCTGATGCTATGAATCTGTACTAATAAAAAAAAATCAGCCTGTATGTCCACCTGTCCATTTATAACCGGCATAACTCATTGGAGAATAAAGCTATTGTTGTTGTTCAGGTCGCACAGTCGAATCCGACTCTTTGCAACCCCATGGACCATATCACGCCAGGCCCTCCTGTCTTCCGTCGTACTCTGGAGTTTGCTTAATTTCATGTTCGTTGCCTTGATAACACTGTCTAACCATCTCATCCTTTGCCGTCCCCTTCTTCTTTGACCTTCAATCTTTCCCAGCATCAGGGTCTTCTCCAGTGAGTGCTCCCTTCTCATTTGGTGGCCAAAGTATTTGAGCTTCAGCTTCAGGATCTGGCCTTCCAGGGAACAGTCAGGGTTGATTTCCTTTAGGATTGACTGATTCGGTCTCCTTGCAGTCCAGGGGACTCTCAAGAGTCTTCTCCAGCACCATAGTTCAAAAGAATCTATTCTTTAGCTCTCGGCCTTCCTTATAAAGCTAGGAGACTCATAATTGGCCACCAGCTTCAGGATGATTGTGGGTGTTCCAGGGCCAAAATGGAAAGCCATGGGAATATCTAAACTGAGGTTATTTCAAGACATCATACTTGTGCTGTTTGCAATAGAAGCTAAGGATCTAAAGGCTTGCGAAAGGAACTAAGGAATTGCTAAAGGAAGATGGGGAGATGACAGAGAAGCTCATTGGCTTTCCCCCCCTTTTGTGTTCACTGTGCAAAGCATGGGGCACTTACCCTTGCCAAAGCCCAGGGCTCTTTTTGTAGAAAAAGCCCAACAGGAACTCATTAGCATAATAGGTCACACCCAGTGGCAGAAAATCATTAGCATATTAGGCCACACACCCCAACAGCACCGCTCATTAGCATATTCGGCCACAACCCCATGTTACCAGAAGTGTGGTCATCCAGCCACGCCCACCTTTTGCTTCTTATTCTGTTTACCTTGTTTGTTGTCAGAATGCAGGGCTTTTTTTTGGAGCAGGAACTCCTTTGCATGTTAGGCCACACACCCCTAATGTAGCCAGTCCTAATGAGTTCCTGCTGTTTGGTGTGGCCTGTTAGGCTAATGAGTTCCTGCTGGGTGTGGCCAACTTGGGAGCCAGCCGGAACTCCATTCCTGCCCAACTTGTGCGTTCCTGCCCAAAAATAGCCCTGCAAAAAGCGTATTTTCAGGAAGGGAGTCTGAAGAACTGAGCCCAATTGAGGTGACCAGAGATGAAATTCTAGACCTTTACAGAGACAACAAAATAAAGTTGATATACAGAGAGCTTGTGTCCATCTTTGACTGTGTCAGCCAAGAATTTAGCAACCAGAGCTGTGATGTCTGGGTTTGTGTCATTTAATAAACATTGTATTATTCTGTCTTTGTTAATACAGTGTTTAGGGTATAGTGGAGAGGAAAGGAGTTTCTTACATGGACCTGCATACAATTGGCAGTCCAAGATGATATGGTGGATTGAATCTATCGATTTTAAAGGACAGATATATTTCCTTTCATTGAAAGGGACTTTGTTATACTGATCAGTTAATATTTTTGAAGGAAATTCTAGACCTACTGGGGAAATTAAAAACCGGTAAGTCTCCAGGTCCTGATGGTATACACCTGAAGAACTTAAGGAACTCAGATGTGAGCTTGTTGATCTACTAACCAATATATGTAACCTACTAACAGGTATATGTAACCTATCTCTAAATTCAGCTGTTGTACCAGAAGACTGGAGAGCAGCAAATGTGACACCAGTTTTTTAAAAAGATCCAGAGGGAAACCAGGAAATTACTGGCCAGTCAGCCTAACATCCATCTGTGCAAATTAGTAGAAACTGTAATCAAAGATAGAATTGTTAGGCACATAGAGGAACAAAGCTTGCTGAGGGAAAATCAGCATGGCTTCTGCAAAGGTAAGTCCTGCCTCACCAATCTTTTGAGGTTCTTTGAGAAAGTGCACAAACATGTACATAAGGCTGACCCAGTAGACATTGTGTAGTTGGACTTTCAAAAGGCTTTTGACATGGTACCTCATCAAAGGTTCCTTAGGAGTCACAGGATAAGAGGACAGTTTCTCTAATGAATTCAAAACTGGTTACATGACCGGAAGCAATGACATTCTCACAATGGAGGGAATTAAGCAGTGGGGTCCCACAAGGATTGGTATTGGGGCCAATACTATTTAATTTATTCATAAATGATCTGGAACTAGGGGTAAGTAGTGTAGTGGCCAGGTTTTCAGATGAGACAAAATTATTCAGGATGGTGCAAACCAAGGCTGACTGTGAAGAGCTCTAAGAGGACATCCACAAACTTGGTAAGTGGGCAACAATATGGCAAATGAAATTCAGTGTTCATAAGTGTAAAGTGATGCACCCCACCTTCAAGTATAAGCTAATGGGGGCTGAACTTGCTGAGACTGAGAGGGGGAGAGATCTTAGTCACAGTGGATAACTCAATGAAAGTGTCGACCTAGTGTGCTGCAGCAGTGCAAAAGGCAAACTCTATGTTAGGGATTATTACAAAGGGGGTTGAGAATGTAATGGCCAATGTGGTAATGACCCTGCAGAGATCTATGGTGAGGCCTCATTTGGAATACTGTGTACTGTTCTGGTCAGGGCTTTTTTGCAGAAAAAGCCCAGCAAGAACGCATTAGCATAATAGGCCACACCCAACAGCAGACACTCATTAGCATATTAGGTCACACACACCCATGTTACCAGAAGCGTGGTCATCCAGCCAGATCCACCTTTTGCTTCTTATTCTGTTTACCTTGTTTGTTGTCAAAACCCAGGGCTTTTATTGGAGCAGGAACTCCTTTGCATGTTAGGCCACACACCCCTAATGTAGCCAATCCTAATGAGTTTCTGCTGTTGGGTGTGGCCTATTATGCTAATGAGATCCTCCTGGGTGTGGCCAACTTGGGAGCTAGCCGGAAGTCCGTTCCTGTGCGTTCCTGCCCCAAAATAGCCCTGGGTCTGGTCCCTGTATCTCCAAAAGGACATTACAGAGCTGGAAAAAGTGCAGAGGAGAGGCAATGAAGATAATTAGGGGGCTGGAGCACCTTCCCTGTGATGAAAGGCTGAAGAGTCTAGGACTTTTCAGTTTAGAGAAGAGATGGCTAAGGAGGTGGGGACATACACAAGTTTCTAAAATTATGCCTGGGGTGGAGAGAGTTGACAAAGAGACATTTTCTCCCTCTCCCAAAATACTAGAACTCGAGGGCATCCAATGGGCAGTAGGTTCAGGATGGACAAAAGGAAACACAACTTTACACAGAGAGTGATTAAAATGTGGAATTCACTGCCAAGGGGTGTAGTGATGGCCACAGGAATAAACAGATTTAAAAGGGGATTAGATAGATTTATAGGGGATAAGTCTATCAATGGCCACTAGCCATGGTGACTGAGATGAACCTCCACATTCAGAGGCACTAAACTTCTGAATCCTAGAGCCAGGAAACAGCATGAGGGGAAGGCCTTGGTCTGTATGGCCTGTTGTTAGCCATTCAGAGGAACTGGTTGGCCACAGTGTGAGACAGGGTGCTAGACTAGACGAACTATTGGTCTGATCCAGCAGGGCTCTTCTTATATTCTTATGTCCGTGGCAGGCATAATTCAATAGAAAATAATGCTTCATGTTTGAAAACTGGCCACCAAACCCAGAATGATGGAAGTTATAAATAATAATAAGTTGCAGTGCCAAAAATGAAGGGAATTGGAGACTCCTGAATCAGGCTAGCTTCCTACTCCTCCACATGAAGCCTGTTGGGGGACCTTGGGCCAGTCACAGTTCTCTCAGCTCCACCTACCTCATAAGGTGCCTGTTTGTCGGGAGAGGGAGGGGAAGGCAAGTGTAAATTGCTTTGAGACTCCTTAAGGTAGAGAAAAGTGGGGTATAAAAAAACTATTCTTCTTGCATTGGGTGAGAAAGACTGGGTGTGACATTTGTTATAAATCTAATTTTTAATGACAAATAGATTCCATCATCTGTCATATGGCAAAGTAGCATTTATTAGATCTCCCACCAACACGGTAATCATGAAAACAACCCAGTGCCTGAACTGGGAGTTCTAACTTCTGTCTCACATGTATAACCAAGTAAAACAGATTAATGTTCCATTACCATGAACGTAGGGCTGTGGTGGCTCAAATGGTTAGGACGCTGAACTGCAGACTAGAAGGTCGATAGTTCAGCAGTTTGAGACCCGAGTGCCACATGATGCAGTGAGTTCCCGTCTCTGGTACCAGCTCCTGCCAAACTAACAGTTTGAAAGCAAGAAATCGCAAGTAGGTAAATAGGGACCACTTTGGTGGGAAGGTAACAGCGTTCCGTGTGCCTCGGCATCTAGTCATGCCGGCCACATGACCACAGAAACATCTTTGGACAGTGCTGGCTCTTCGGCTTGGAAATGGAGATGAGCACCGCATCCCTAGAGTCAGATTCGACTGGCTTTCGAGCAAGGGAAACCTTTACCTTTACCTTACCATGCACATAAAGCATGGAGGAGGTGGGGAAGCATCCTTTTTCTACTTTGTTAGATCACAGGGAAATATTAACTGCCCCCCTTCTGTTCATAACATTAACACAGGTTTGCAAATTGCTACTATTAAGTGCTTTCTTTTGCCAAGCAGGACAGGGATGAGAAGAAGTTGAGATGAAGACTTGAAAATAAATGGAAGAGGAAATATGGAAAAATTAGGTGGAGGGAAAGAGAAATTAATGAGAAAATGTGGAAGAGAGCGAGAGAAATTAAGGAAAAGAGAGGGAAAGGTTGTTTTATCTTGCTGCTACACACCAACTACTGCATTGCACTGTCTGGCTGAATTGGGTGCAAAGAAAATAAGGAGGAAAGGATAGGCTATTGGAGAGAGCAATCTAGTTAGCAGTCTGGCAATTACTGTAGCAGCCATCAGGTGTGCCAGCTTGTCTTGCTCCAGTCTGGTTTGGTTTGGTAATATGATCTGTTAGGAAAGTTTGCTAAAACAAGTCCAGCCATCAGAGAGCCTTTTACTGTGCTCAGACTTCTCTGCGCCCCTTGTGGCAGCAGCTAGAACTTCATTAAAAGGAAACTAGAAAGGCATTTCGCTGGATGTATTGACACTGGTTTTAGGGGCCCTCTAGCTGACTAGGGTCTCTCAGATTTTGTCCCCTCAACCCACCCTCTTGGTGGCCTTGCCCATCAACCCATCCTATTGGCTAAGATGCAATAAGATGTGTGTGTCTTTTGTGAAGATGCCACAGAACATACATTTCTGTGTATACTTTTACAGATTGCTTTTATCTTACTGTTCTATGTCTACCCAAATCTGTACATAAGGGTTACAGCACAGGTAATGATGGATCCACATCTACTGTAGGTTTTCATATATGTGTGTTGGCACATATTCACCATATACATATACTGATGAATGTGCAACAGGAACAGCTCTTGTAGCATGCACATTAACACCATACAGGTTGTATCCTTTAAAGCATATGGTGGTGCTCGGGATGTAGATCTTTGTAGCCTTCCCCCACTATGCTG
The DNA here is from genome assembly GCA_029375565.1 of Gekko gecko. NCBI lineage: Eukaryota > Metazoa > Chordata > Lepidosauria > Squamata > Gekkonidae > Gekko > Gekko gecko. The sequence continues at coordinate 68,599,914 of JAPDNY010000003.1, read as the reverse complement.
TAAGACTTGGAAAAAATTGGTTCTGTAGATTGTGAAAAGTCCATGTACAAAAGGCTATGCATCTTGGGGTTACTGCAGTAAAGAAGGAACCCATTTGAACTTACCCTGATTTCCCTTTCTGCAATTGATGCATGAAGTTTTGTTGGCAGAGGCAGCTGGGGGTGAGTTCCTCTGCTTATCCATCCTTATTGTAGCCCCTCCAGCCTGCATGAGGGTTTTTTTTGCGCATGTGAGTTCTGTTACCTTCAGCATCAGGTTTTTGGAGCTCTCATGGGATTTCTGGGGGAAGGGGAGGCAGAAGAGATCCATGCCCAGGATTGCATCTGTTTGTTCTTCAGATCGCAACCAATTATTATTAATGTTTATTCATTATTTTATCCTGTTCCTGATGATACCTTAAAATACAATACAAAAAGTTGTCAGTGCAATTTAAAACAGTAAAAATATCTAGAAATACTACAAAAATAAAAAATGTACTAGGATCACAGAATTGCCAAGCATTTATTAATATTTATTTATCTATAAAATGTATATGCTGTCTTTCTAGATGTTATGTCTTTAGGGATGTAAGGGATCAGTGCTGGAGACACTAGTGGTCATAAGAACAGCCAACAACACAAGACCTGAGCCTCTCCTTTCTAGAGAGCCACTGGGAGTTCTTAAAGCAACAGTACCAATATACCACACTAGGGACCTGCTTACAGCTAAGATAATAATGCAAAACTATTAAAGCATACCCCTCAAAAACACAACCATTAACAAACTGGCCGATGCCATTAAAACAAGTAAAGGCATAACACCAGTATACAATATACATTGAACAGCCTATAATGATGTATATAAAATGATCCTCTTGCCAGAAGCAGCCCATAAAACATTTAAAGATAAACCCCCTTACTTAATACCCTAGGTAAAAAGGAATGTTTTAGCCTGGCGCATAAGGAAAGTAAGGTAAGTGCTAGGTGAGCCTCATGGGGGGGCATTCCAAAGGCACGGTGCCACCACTGAAAAAACCCTGTCTCTGGTCACAACTCGCCTGACCTCTGAAGAAACAGGTGCAGAAGGCAGGGCTTCAGAAAAAGGATCTTAACCTTGCAAACTGAACAATGCAGGTGTATGGAACCATCCTTCAAATGGTCCAAAGCCATTTAGGGCTTTAAAGGCAAGAAGAGCACTTTGAATTGCACCTGGAAACAGAAGGACTTTGCAGGGACTTTCATGTGAAGGGGGAAAACACCACTAAAGAGAGTATATGTTAGTGATTTCTTGAGAGCAAACAGTGGCAGGGAGTCCCATAAGAATGGCACCACTACTAAGTCTCCGTCATCGTACATGGATGGGGGAGGCAATGTGGAGAATGACAGGGGCCACACCATATACAGAAAACCCTTGTCTTTTGTGTGTGCTACAGGCACAAGTTCAATTCTGCTTAAAACACCTGTTCACAGTGTATCTTCCTCTGGTGCATGATCCCATTGGGGAGTAGCTGCAATACGTAGTGCAGAAAGCTCTACACAGAGATTTGTGATACTGTTCCTTGGGGTCCTGGCGATATACTTAACAGAATTGCCAACCATGAGATGAGAAAAGCTCATCCAGTATCTCCTGCAGGTCTGCTCTTTTAGCCTTGCTTCCTCTCTGTTGATAAGTAATCAGTAATTAAAGAGCTCGTTTGTGTTTTTATCCCTCATTTGAAACAATCACCAATTGTTATCTTGCCAGTTAAGGTCTCCTGTGCTATCGAGAGACAGAGGAAGACAGAAATGCAGGTGAGCACGTTTGATATTTAAAACACATTTCTCTCAAACTATTTGATCTCTAATTCCGTATGCACTAGTTTCTGCTTGAAGGGCTTAAGGGATTGTCAGTTGCCACAACAATAGCAGAGAAGGAAGTAGGAAAAATCCTACTCCCAGGCTAGCAGCAGCTGAGTAATATCTCTTTTGCTCACAAGTAGGGTTACCAGGTCCTTCCTGGCAGGGGATGGAGGGGGTTAGGGTTGCCAGATCCAAGCTGGGAAATTCCTGGAACCTGGGAAGGACAGGGACCAAGGTGGGGTACAGTGCGACAGAGCCCACCCTCCCATTTTCTCCAGGGGAACTGATCTCTGTAGTCTGGAGATGAGCCGTAATTCCAGGAGATCCCCAGATCCCACTTGGAAGCTGGCATCTCCACTCACACATACCTAAGGCCCAAGTGTTCCCAGAGAGGTGGGAGCCGAAAGATTCTTGGCCTTGGGGTCCCAGACTAAATCAGTGAGGAACATTTGCTAAGAGAGAGAGGGACATCTGCTCTGTACTCAGAAGCCAATGCTCCACCTTCTCTTGTTTCTAGTTTTAATTGTAAGCTGCTTTGGGTTCCGATTGGGGAGGAAAGTGGGATATAAATAATTTTATAAATAGATGTATTAGCTCCACCTCAGTAAGCTGAAAAACACCTCCCAAACTGAAATATAAATCTGCAGAGTGTTTTTCTTTTTTAACCCTCCTAAAAAGGTGTTTTTAAATCCTCATTTCATAAGGTCTGCAGTGAATGCCATAATGAATACCGTGGCATTGGTCCAAGAATACCTTACAGATGACTAGAAATGTCAGACTAAGCAGTTAATAAGCTTTAAATACTCCGCAGCCTGCAAAGAAGCAAAGGACAATTAGTCTAAACTTCAAACAATGGTGCTTAAATACAGCTCAGCACAACCTGATTTTTAAATAATTTCATTTTCATGCCATAGTATTTCTTCAGGATATTCTGTTAGGGGGTTACTCATGCCCTAGTCGCCACATAATTTGATTTGAACTTTCATCTGAAGTTAGTCTGAAATTATAATTCTTTTATTCTCCCCAGAGCTGCTAATCAGGACAGATTACTCTTCCCTTTGCTTTAAAGAAGCTCTGATTATGTAGTGGCAGTTACTTTTATTATTTTTCAGCATCAAAGTATTGAGTGGTCTCAAAATGATACTTTGCTTCATTTATCATCCAGGTTTTTCCTGATGAAAATGATTTTCCCTTGGTGTAAGACTCCAGGGACAGTAGTTGATAGTTCTCACACAGAACGGAAGAACTTAGCACTGGTTAACACGGATCTCTAAACTTAGTGCCATCAAGACTTTTTAAAAATTGGGTCTGATCCAGCCAAAGTTAAGTACTTTCAAATCTGATTAATTTCGATGGCAAGAATTAAGTGCATGCTTGAATCTTCTATGAAACTCAGTGCTGTGGCTGCATTGTGTCGTATTCCTTGGAAATGGTCAAAGGCTAGCTTAGAACAACTCTGTCTTTCAAGACACAATCCATACAGCGCTATCTATTAGGATGCTGGGTTGGTCCAATTTTTTTAATTTGGGGGTTTGATATTGTTTTGGGGGGGTGTTTCTATTTTTGGACCAACTGTAAACAACTTCTTTCAAGACTTAAACCAGCATATCTTGACTTTGCCCACTGTTTAATTTGTAAAAAGGATATGGCCAGGGCTTTTTTTGTAGAAAAAGCCCAGCAGGAACTAATTAGCATAATAGGCCACATTTTAGGTGACATTTTAGGAAAGATGGCAGTAAAGTCTAGATGGCTGCCACATGGTAAGGAAAGTTCAGATTTTCCTGTCCACTTAACAGCCATTTTCTCTGATTCCGTCCCCACAGCGGCTATTTCCTTCCCCCCTCCATCAGAGGGCTTTTTTTGTTTTGTTTCAAAACAGCAAGTGACTATCACTGTATTGACATAATATTAAAATAGTCTGAACTGCAGATTATCTGCATTCCCATCTTCCATTTTTTAAAGTCAGTCAATATCTCGTTTTGTTTCAGAGATGTAAGATATAAAGATGTGCATCTTTTTTTTAACTATTTAGTTGCTGGATTTTAATTTTTTTCCTAGTTTTTCTTTTCTCTCTCTCTCTCTTTTTTAAAGAAAGTATTTTTTTAATTAGTAGATCAGACCTGCAGTGCTAGGAATGGGTAAGTATTCACCCTGCAGCTTTTCCCTAATCAAAATACCTCCCCCCCCAAAGGACAGGTATCCAAAAATGTCATGGAGAAAACAGTTAACCCCTCCCTTTCCCATTACCACGATATCAATCCATATTGTTCCCCCCACCACCACCACCGCTGTTGTTTAAGGCCAAATAATAATGTGCTCCAGTCACTGGACTCCAGCATCATGTGTAGTAAGATATACTATCAGAATTGTTTTGAGTTCGACCCCTTCTGCCTGTTGATTAAACTGACACTGTATGTTTCTTCTTGGTTAAATCTTAATTTATTGGTTAACCAGTTACTGTGAAAAATGTCACCGATCGTGCCACTAAAAACAATCCTAATAAATAGACAAAAGCAATAATGAAAGAATACAGCCAAGTGCCTGAAAGAAAAAAATATAGCTTTGGCTAAATACTGTATAACCAATGTTACAGTACACAGGTCAGTTTCTTCTCAGTGAAAATTCTTATAATAAATGAATTTAAATACCATGTTTCTTGTTTGCTTCTGTTTTTATACACATAATACCAATATAATAAGATAGTTCTCAAGCATAAGTGAATACAATGATCCATAAATGGACATTCCAATACCAACAGTCCAATCACAAGGAAAAGTTCACAGAAAACACAACCGGGGTACCTCGAGATGACATAAACACAGGCACAAAAAAGGTCCTCCCAGTATGGCAAAGTCCCCTCCGAGGAGCCATCAAGTGAGGAAAAGTGCCAAGCTCTCAAAGCATGTATATTCCAGGCAAGAATTTCAAAAGGAGCCTCATTACTCCCATTTACTGATTGCAAACTGCTGTAGCCTGGCCTGCAGAGCCAAAATTTAAAGGCCTGGCACTTTTCCTCATGGGTTGTGAAGCCTGATTGCTCCTTGGAAGAGTAGATGCTTTGTACAGATAAGCTCTGATACCAAAAGTGATTAAAGAAGAGTAATAAATTATAGCTCTGAAGAAGGAATAAAATGCTAATATTACCTGGGATCTGCATTCGTTCATTTTGTCAAGCTCATTTAGGGTCACAGTGGATGTGCTTCGATATTCCTGGGAAACCAGATGGATTAAAGTGAAGCTGTCACACACAGGACTTTGCTGTACCCAAAGGACCTTTTTTTGTTTCTGTGTTTATGTCATCTTGAGGTACCTCGATTGTGTTTTCCGTGAATTTTTCCTTGTGATTGGACTGTTGGCATTGGAATGTTCATATATGGATCACTGTATTTACTTATGCTTGAGAACTATCTTATTGTATTGGTATTGTATGTATAAAAACAGAAGTAGACAAGAAATGGGGTATTTAAATTCATTTATTATAAGAATAGTTACTGAGAAGAAACAGACATGTGTATTGTAACATTGGTTATACACAGGGCTTTTCTGTAGAAAAAGCCCAGCAGGAACTCTTTAGCATAATAGGCCACACCCACCAACAGAAACTCATTGGCATATCATGACACACCCTGACAGCAGAACATATTAGCATATTAGGCCACACCCCCATGTTACCAGAAGTGTGGTCATCCAGCCACACCCATCTTTTGTTTCTTATTCTGTTTACCTTGTTTGTTCTCAAAACCCAGGGCTTTTTTTGTAGCAGGAACTCCTTTGTATGTTAGGCCACACACCCCTAATGTAGCCAATCCTAATGAGTTTCTGCTGCTGGGTGTGGCGTATTATGCTAATGAGTTCCTGCTGGGTGTGACCAGCTGGGGAGCCAGCTGAAACTCCGTTCCCGTGCGTTCTTGCCCAAAAATAGCCCTGGTTATACAGCATTTAGCCTAGGCTATATTTTTGTCTTTCACGAAAAATAATCCAACAGAATGCAGGCTGAAAAAGGAAGGATTCTGTTTGTTTTAAATTTCCCCTCCCACCTTCAATCTTTATGTTCTTATCATTATTTTCATAAGAAATAGCGGGGCAATGGGAACCTCTAAAACTTTCAATTTAGAGGGCATTATAACTTTTAATACTGAGCTTAATTCTGGCAGGGTAAAAAGTTTCAAGCAGTATGTAGGTATAGAGAAGCTATAAATAACTAGGTATGTACATGTTCCCGCACTGGAAGACAGAAAATCTGTTCTTTGCGTCAACATATGAGACTGTTCTGCAAGACAGAAGCCAGAGTACTCAACAGACTGCAGTTTGGGTTGTTTCTGAAGTCCAATTAGTTGGTGGCGTCACCCAAAGACCTGGGACTCCTTGTTCAGTAATCTGTCACATTGTCACTTACTTCCCTGTGTTGATGCTTTTGTGCACTTCTTTGTTCTGAGACAACCAGATCTGCTTGCCACCCACTTAAAAGCCAAGATGCCAACCCCAAATGTTCAAATACTTTACATTCCTTTCTTCATAACAAAAAATATGAAAAATTACAATTAAAAACATTTTCTTTATTCTAGTTTTGTTTCCACAATCTATCCTTGCTGACTAAAACTACCGCCATTTTACAAATGCAAGTAGAGAGTAGAGATTAAAAACAGTGAAACTGAAGGCACAGGTCTTCAGGACGCAGAAGAGTCAAACATGGCCAATCCACTGAATGGGTGGGTCAGAACAGTGAACTCTGCCAGATCCCTGTTAGACTTGCCTCTGTTACCCAAACTGAACCCAAAGAAGGGGAACTTAGCTTTAAAGGGGTTCCAGAAAGTAATAATGCAGGACTTTAGTCTATGTATACCAGCGTGGATCTCGGTAGGGGTTCCCTAACAAAAGTTATCAAGAAATAAATAGTTTTATTGTATACAAATAGATAGCATTACTGTATACAGACAAATAGCTTTATTGTATACAAAATAGAATAAAATAAGTAAAAATGTAAAGAACCTACACTAAGCATCTGAGAACTAATTCCCTATGCAGTCACACACACACACACACACACCAGTTAGAGGGTGCATTTTATAAAAGGGAAAAGGGAGGAAATTTAGGAAGTTTTAGGGAAGGGACATACAGGCAGAAATCCTGGGCTTGAAGTCTGGAGAGGTCTGGGGGCAAATGCAGCTGAGGTCCAAGGAATACAGCGAGGAGGGGAAAAAAGGAGCCTGCAAGACAGTTGTAGGTATGATTAGGTAGTGGAAAAACTTGGCACACTTTCCACTGAGTTGGGATGGTCTTTTTACGGGGAAGGGTCCCATAGCTAGACATGGGAATGCACTTTCCCAGGAACATGATTGGTCCAACATACGAAGCTTGAATTTGACTGGGCAGTTTGGAGATAACCGCTGTCAAAATTGGATGGGAAGATTAATGGGGAAATACTTGACATTCCAAGGTGAGGTGGTCTTTGGACAGTTTTAGCACATTGACAATGGTCTGGGAGTGAATGATAGCCCATCCTGGGTGAATCAGATGCTAAGCAGCCTTTATCAATGGCTGGATTGGATTAGTGATACTTAAGGGTTGCCCAACTGACTATAGCTGGAAATGGTTCACACTGCCTTCATGAAGTCTCCCTTGCAGCAAGGGATATGATTGTATTAGGCATACCTTGGAGTTTAGCATTGAAAGGTCTTCTGTTCTTGAAAACAAATATACTGCTTGAACTGGGGGAGACTGCACAATTCCAGTACACCCTTCCTCTTTCCTGGGATTTTCCAATGTCAATGGCTGTACCCAGGTGCCTTTATAAGACACATCAGGTTTCAGAGCCCCTTGACTCTTAGGCTGTAAAAGGGGGGTGCCTATTAAATAATTAAAGACAAAATAAAAGGGGTTCTTGGCTGGAGGAGAATTGGGATCCTTACACTCCCTTTTTTGACATTATGAAGATGAACTGGTTGACTAGATCAGAGATGGAGGGCTGGTTGACTAGGTCAGAGAGGCATCCTTGAGGTTAGCGCACCCACTTCTACATGAGCCTACTTTGGACCCAGAAGGTCTCAATAACGATCAAGCGATCTCAAATGTGTCATTCTTAAGTAAGGTGATTGAATGGGTGGTGGCTAGAAAAGCATTCCTGTGTGAGGAAAATGGTTTAAATTCTTTCCAGTCTGGTTTTAGGCCTGGCTTTGGGTCTGAGACCGACATGGTTACTGTGATGATGATCTGTGCCAGGAGATGGACAGAGGGAGTATGATTCTGATTCTTCTGAACCTCTCATCAGTTTTCGATACCGTCGACTGTAGCATCCTTCTGGACTGCCTTTTCAGGCGGGGTTGGAAGGCACCATTCTGCAGTGGTTCCAGTCCTACTTGGAGGGTAGGTTCAGAAGGTGGTGCTTGGGGAGTGCTACTCAGCCCCATGGCCTTTGGCCTGTGGGGTCCCACAAGGTTCCATCTTGTCCCCTATACCTTTTAACATCTACATGAAAATGCTGGGTGAGGTCCTACACAGGTTTGGGCTGGGTTGTTACCAATATGCGGATGACATTCAGCAGCTTTATCTTATACTTCCAGCTGATAGCAGGGAGGCTTGTTAGAAACCCTGAATTAGTGCCTGGAGGCAGTTTTGGAGTGGACGCAAGCTAATAAACTGAATCCCAAAAATATGGAAGTGGTACTGGTGAATAGAAGGTCTGACCCAGGATTTAAGGTGCTGGATGGGGTTGCTCTCCTCTTGAAGGAAAATGCCTGTAGTCTGGGGGTGCTCTTGGACACAGTCCTACTGCAGGACAAGCAGCTAACAGCTGTGGCTGCTTTTTTATTTTTTATTTCAGTGCCCCTGGCTTATTTAAAGGCCCCCGATTTTAAAAATCCTGGCTAGGGGCCTGTGCAAGCATCCCATTCAATAGCACGCCAGCTGTTCCTTGGTACATATTAAAATATTCTGATAACTCAGCCATCACCTGATTTTTAAAAGTCTCATCATTAAAAAGAGTAACATTAAAATGTCATAAACCAGGTGATCTAACCCAGTCTGGGAACTGAACGACTAACGATATGGGCACATGGACCAGGAATAACAATAACATCTATATTGGAGACAATTATCTGGGGCATCAGACAAGCTGAAACAAAGAAGTGGTCTAATGGGAAACAATTATGATGCCCAGAAGGAATGAAACCATAATCTCTGTCTGTTGAGAGCCAGTTTGGTGTAGGGGTTAAGTGTGCGGACTCTAATCTGTGAGAACCGGGTTTGATTCCCCACTCCTCCACTTGCACCTGTTGATGTGACCTTGGGTCAGTCACAAGCTCTGGCACAGCTGTTCTTGAAAAAGAGCAGTTTCTGTCAGAGCTCTCTCAGCCCCACCTACCTCACAGGGTGTCTGTTGTGGGGAGGGGAAGGGAAAGGAGTTTGTAAGCCACTCTGAGACTCCAAGTGAAGGGCGGGGTATGAATCCAATCTCCTCCTCCTCCTCCTCCTCCTCCTCCTCCTCCTCCTCCTCCTCCTCCTCTTCTTCTTCTTCTTCTTCTTCTTCTTCTTCTTCTTCTTCTTCTTCTTCTTCTTCTTCTTCTTCTTCTTCTTCTTCTTCTTCTTCTTCTTCTTCTTCTTCTGTTGGGTGCAATATATGTCAGGGATCAGTCAAACCTAGGTTAGTCATATAGGCTTTAAATGTAGATCTCACCAAAGAATATTCTTTGTATGCTTACAAAGAATATACATGCTTACCAGGAAGTACGTCCTATTCATCTAAATGGGTTTCTCTGTTTCTTCCAGTCTTTTGATAGGAAGACTGATGGTTAGGAAGGGCCTTTTGCTGAGAAGTTAGACTGTAATTATCTTCCATGGGCTGTATTTGAGCTGTTTGTTTACTGTTTAAAATGTTTGCAGTACAAGCTTGGTTTTATTCTGTACAGCACAAACCATCCTGAGCTACCTGGAAGGGCGAGGTAGAAGACAGCTGCAGAAATAAGGGGACAATAAAGATTCTGTGGTCTCTATCCAATGGGGTGTATATTTATACACTTAGGTGGCTACCCCTATTTCAATGTGCTCCTGTTGGTGGGTGTTCTTTGATCCAAGGCTGTATCTAGTATGTCATTAAAATCTCCTCCCACCAACAAAGAGTCATATGTAAAATGTATCCGGTAGCTGAAACATTGATGGAACGAATCCAGAGAATCCAAATTCGGTTCATAGACATTAATCTTAACAGTAACAGAATCAGAGCTTTTCACTACTAAAACAATAAAGCAGCCATTTGGATCTTGCTGAACCGGAAAAGAAACATACTAGTGTATCAATACGACGACACTTCTAGATCAATTAGCTGTATCAGTAACATGTAGTTCACCAACCCAATCCTTACACAAGTAATTCTTATCCTTTGCCATTATACGAGTTTCTCGTAAAAAAGCCACATCAGTTTTAAGATCTTTCGACTTGGAAGTAATCTTTTCTGTGCTTATTAGAATCCCTCAGGCTCTTAACGTTTCATTCTATCGCACTGAACATAACACTTGAAAATAATATCTCCAATCTCCAGTCCACAATGCACAATGCCCTGGCCAAACAAAAGTTACAAAGTATCATATAGAGAATGTTGCTATCTGTGCAGTATTTAATGTATAATAGATACATGTAGAAGCTACTAATACGAGCTAAAGAAAAGGGAAACTATATTTATTTACTAACTACCACCTATAGGGGTGGGGAAAGAAGAAGACAAACCCTGCCCTCCCCTGAGCCTGCCTTGGCAGTGAAGGTGGGGTACAAATCCAAGCAAATAAATAAATAAAATAAGAGATTGGATTTATACCCCGCCCTTCATTTGGAGTCTCAGAGTGGCTTACAAACTCCTTTCCCTTCCCCTCCCCACAACAGACACCCTGTGAGGTAGGTGGGGCTGAGAGAGCTCTGACAGAAACTGCTCTTTTTCAAGAACAGCTGTGCCAGAACTCTGACTTGCTCAAGGTCATCCAGCAGCTGTAGGAGTGGGGAATCAAACCTGGTTCTCTCAGATTAGAGTCCACGCACTTAAACACTACACCAAACCAATGCTCCCTCTAAGCCATGGCGTCTTGTGAGCAAAAATTCTACTTGGTGAGCTACTGGCATTAAAGTTGTGAGCCAGCACTTTGGCTACTGCACAGATTCGTTTGCTCCGGAGCCATCCTTCCTGAGCTAAGACAAAAGTGTGTGAGCCAGAAGCTAAAAAAACTATGAGTTAGCTCACTAACTCAGCTTAGAGGGAACACTGCACTAAACTATTCCTATCCCAAAACAAACAAACAAAAAGAAGAAGAAGAAGAAAGGGAACTCCCCATAAAAATTAAGCAAAATAGGCAACATTTTTATCCTCCCGGATAAAATGCCAGGGTTCTCTACAGCACCAGCCATTCCCATCCATTTAATTATATAGGTATATATGGACCAATTCCAATAACAGCAGATTAAACCAAATTAAGGGGGGGGAGAAGTAATGGAAGTGTCTGTTTAAAGCCTAACAACAAAATTCAGGAGAAAAAGAGAGACCTTTGTAGCACCTCCGTGTTGCTGTTGCTTCCCAGTGAGCTGAATCCCCAGCTGATTGATGCTCTGACTTTGCAGCGCCCCGTCTGCAAAAGGGCATTTATTTGGGGGGGATTTTTTTCTTGAATTCAGATCTAACCTTCCCCATATGTTCAGCACTTCCTTTGAAAAGGGGTTGTGTGACTGTGTTGTCATATACTTCACCAGTGACGGAACCTCCTTTTTTTTTTTGCACATGTGCAGTAACAGTATAACATCGTAACATTGCAGGGGGGGAGAAGGCTGGATGTATCATGGGGAATAGCACGGTTGCCACCACGGCTGGTGATTGTTGAACTGGATACACCAATTCATAACAGTGTTATTCAATAATTATGAAGCACGCTAAATGTGTTGTCATGTACTTCGTCAGCGACAGAATGTCCTTTTTTGTGCATGTGCAGTAATGTTATAACATCATAACATTGTTTTAAAAAGACTGGATGTATCATGGGGAACAGGATGGTTGCTGCTATTTCAAAGGTCCCCCATTTGTCCTTAATCACCAGCTAAGAAAATGGCTGGCAAAGATTTCCACAAAATCCAAATGAAAATAGTATTCTGTTCATGATTGTCAAACTCAATGCACCAGTTCATAACAGTGTTATTCAATAATTATGAAGCACGCTAAATGGAAGCACAGCACATGTTGAGTTTCCATGGTTATCAAATCAATTATATAATTCCATTTGGAAGACACCAAGAAGTCGGTAACTCTGGTAGTAGCAAAATATTGTTTTTTAGTAATAAATAAGTGAAAGTTTTTAACAAAAAGCACAGACTGAGGAGAATTTTAGACAAGACTTATAATTTGGGGAATAGAATCATGGTTTTAATAGGGGTTTGTGGCTTGTACTGTGATTGTACTATTGTCTGTGATTGTCCGTGATTGTCCCATTTTACTATTGTACTATTTTACTGCACTGCTGGTCAATTGGCTGTAATAATAAATTTGATTTGATCATTCCATTCATTCCATATGCTTAAAAGACTGAATTGTCTTTGAAAACACACTGGGAGGCTATGAGGGGGGGGTAGAATGAAGAAATAACACAAACACGGGGCAACAAAACCTACCCACAAAAAAAACGAAAGGAAAGGAACTTCATGAATGGATAATTGCATGGAGAAAGCTACATTAAACTTCCCTATTCATTTCATAATGCAGCGATTTTAAGTCATAACACTTATCAAAACTACGCTTAAAAATCAGTCTGTTGTTCGAAGGACTTAGGGGGCAGGAGCGGGGTGTACAAATGATACTGAGTCCCAGGGCTCTTTTTTGTAGCAGGAACTCCTTTGCATATTAGGCGACACACCCCTGATGTAGCCAATCCTCCAAGAGCTTACAGAGCTCTTCTTACAGGGGCTACTGTGAGCTCTTGGAGGATTGGCTACATTAGGGTTGTGTCGCCTAATATGCAGAGGAGTTCCTGCTACAAAAAGAGCCCTGCTGATGCCATAAAAGGGTGGCGGGAAACAAAATTCAATTTCAGGAATTCCACACTTGAAAACTGAGTTAATACACAAAGGGGGGGGGGAATTGCAGGGAAAATGGGTCTGGGAAATGTGGGATGATGAGGACATAAATTCGGAGCTGCTCCTGGAACAGCCAAAAATTGTGTGGAACGTTTTACAAACATTTGATTATTTAAGAACGCCGATGCGGTAGGCCCAAACAGAACACAGTGCTAGAGACACAGAGAAAAAAATTACTCTAAACTGAGCTGATTAATATAAAAGCGGACAATCTAATATTCTTTAATTGATTGGTCACTGAAGTTTTCTTCAAAACATTGCGATAGGCTATTCATTGCTCAGCAGTAGTCTTAAGGATTTTGAACAGTGGGGTGTAGATCTTGCAGAACCAGTAAGAAACAATTCTGCAGCCCTTGATCTGAAACTTTTTGATCTGGCCTTGATAACACACACAGAATATGGGAGGATATTTAATGTAGCACTGTGGATTCATATCTTTTGAAGGACTTTGAGCTTTTGTAAACTGGTGTCATTGCATCGATATTTTGGTGTAATCTGGATAGAGCATGATCTTATTTTTGTTAGGACCCAACAAAGATGCTTTTTGTGTCTTGCAAGACGAAGAGGTGATCTCTTGCACTTGCTCTCAAGAACTGCACAGTGACAGGAGCTGGTTTATTTGTACTGCTAGGTACACGAGAGATCTGATAAGCCTGTTCACCTTGCAGCTGAAAATCAGATGGAAGCTGCAAAACCTCATAAAAAAAACCAAAACTTTTCCCCATAAATTCCACAACTTTTGCTGGCCTGCCTTATCTGGCTCTTCTGAAAGACCAAGGACACTGAGGTTAAATCGACAAGCATTCCTGTCAAGCTGGGATATCCGGCTGGACAAGACATTATATGTAGCTGAGAGTCTGGCTGTTTCCTGCAGGTCTTTTTTTTTTAAAGAAAATTTATTAACAGGATATAATAGCATGTTCCATATTTGACAACCAATTCTTAACATATCCTTTTCTAAAAGTTTTTATCCCCCCCTCCCCTGGCTTCCAGCGATGCTCCACCCTCATTAACATTTCTATCAATATTCTCTTACATTCAGTTCATTTTCAATATTTAAATCATAAATTTCAATATTTTCCTTTTCTATTTTTCACTATTAGGTAACTTTTCTGTTACAGTTCCTTTTCTTACAGCACTTCTATTATTAATAACTATCAAAACAGAGCAGTCTATTTTTCACATCCCAATTAAGTTCTACCTGCAGGTCTGATCCATGTCAGGGGCTGGCTACTTTTTAGGCCAAGTAATACTTCTGGAGTTTAATGCTGGGAACTTCAGACACGTAATTTGGCCTTTTATTACAATTACCACAAAGGGTATTTTTTCTTATCCATGCCTACTTAATTGTATGTCCAAATTGAACATAGAAAACAACTTTCTCATCCCTTCTAGAAGATAATCAGACTTTGGTGTGATTGAGCTCTAGTAGAAGCAACCCTTTTGAGAACCTCTCTCTGTGTTGTCCCCTTTCTTGCATGCCATGTAGCTGGCATCTCCAAGGGTCAACTCTTTCTGGCTATAGAGATGGCAAGAGGACCTAGAAATCTGGGTAGACTTGAAGATATGTAGAATTCAAGACATTTGTGTCTTTATCAGGATGATAATCAGAACAAAAACCATGCATTCATAAAAGTCAGAAGTTTCATTTTATAATCAGGGCTTTTTTTGTAGAAAAAGCTCAGCAGGAACTCATTAGCATAACAGGCCACACTCATCAGCAGAAATTCATTAGCATATTAGGCCACACCCCCATGTTACCAGAAGTGTGGTCATCCAGCCACACCCACCTTTTGCTTCTGATTCTGTTTACCTTGTTTGTTGTCAAAACCCAGGGCTTTTTTTGGAGCAGGAACTCCTTTGCATGTTAGGCCACACACCCCTAATGTAGCCAATCCTAATGAGTTTCTGCTGTTGGGTGTGGCTGTCATGTTAATGAGTTCCTGCTGGGCGTGGCCAACTCCAGAGCCAGCCGGAACTCTGTTCCTATGCCTTCCTGCCCCAAAATAGCCCTGTTTATAATGATGCAACTCTAGCTAAAGTGGAACTGGCAGCATATAAAGACCACCTGCAGGCTGACTTAAAGGGATCTTTTTGGCTTAATGTTGGCAAGAGGATACAGGGAGATGATCTTTAAGAGTTGTAATTGCCTCTACAGTTAATTTTATTCATTAATTTGGTAATGCTCAGCAAAAGAATATTGATAAGTATGCAAGGCTGCTCTTCCCTTCGAGGAGAAAACAGATTGCACATTATTTTAAAGTCTTGGATGATTATACATGGGAAGTAGATGATGGGTGAGAAGGGTGTATAAGGAGGATATGATCAGAAAATTATTCTTAAAAGCTTGCTGGAGAAGCTCCCAGAATTTCTAGAAAAAAGATGCCTATTACCCATCTTTTTAAAAAGTTGCTTTTGGAGGACAAATTGAATATGAAAGGCTCCATAAAGGTTTTTCAGTATTACGATCCATTCCAGTAAGTTGTGATCAAACACATAAGAACTGCTTCATGGGTGACATTTGTTCTGGACTCTAGAGAGCCGTGTCTGAAATGGGACCAGAGCGGAACCATTTTTCCAGAAGGCTGTTTGTTACCATGTGCTGTGGTTGTATATTCTTTGGGTTCGGATGATAGGTCAAAACTTCAAGTCTGGCCCATCCATTGATCAGAACTCTGAATGGGGTCCAGATCAATTTGGGTTCCTAAGCCCTGCTAGACATTCCCCAGACATCTAGCAGCAGACCGAGATGAGGAGAGATTGCCAGGATGACTCCAGACAGTAATGCACCAGGAATTGAGACCCTGAATGCTGCGACAAAAGCTCTTTCAGTGACAATACGAACTGCTTGAAATGTAGCTCCTCTTGTTCCCTGCACCCCTTGATACTCCTGCAAATACCTGCAGAAGGGATCAGGCATCTTGCCGCTGTGTTTTCTGGTGGATTTCCTTACCATCACCCTGTTTATTAATTTGCAAGAAACTGAGTGAAAAGCAAGGAGAATTCTGGGAAAGGCTGCATCAGGGAAGGAGGCTATTTTTCTGATCTGTTTCAGAGTGGCTACACGCTGGACAATCAGTAGACTCCTCAGAAATGGATCCACAGGAGCAGATACCCAAAAGCCAGTATTCTTTACCTTGCGAGGTTCACAAAAGCTACAAGCATGGGAAAATTCCTATCATTATCATTCCTTACTGACTTCATCTAGAATTAGAGCTGCCAACCTCCAGGTGGTGACTGGAGATCTCCTGCTATGACATCTGGTCTTTGGGCAACAGAAATCAGTTCTCCTGGAGAAAATGGCCACTTTGGAAGGTGGACTCTATGGCATTATATTCCACTTAAGTCCCACCCCTCCCGCTCTCCTCAGGCTCCACCCTCAATATCTCCAACCTAGAGCTGGCAGCCCTATCTTGAATGGATGCAGGGCCGGCCCATCATAGAGAATTTTTAGGCAGTGGCCTAGAATGGCCCCTTAAGAGGAGGCACCCCACGGCCACTGGTCTGCTGCCCCTCCCCTCCCTCACCTAAACAGGGTAGGCTGAGGCGACACTGCTGCGACCCCACACGGCAACGGCAGCAGAGACCAGCTTCCAGGCGCACTCCTCTGGGGACTCCATGCTGCTCTGGCCTCCAGCAGGTCCCCAGACAGACTCCGCCCTCCTTCCCACGCAGCTCTGCCACCCCGCGCACTCCAGTGCCAGCCTTGGGAAGCAGAGCCTCTCTGCTGCGGTCCTTGCTCGCTTGCTGGCTGCCACACGCCCGCCCGCCGAGGCCATGCTGGGCAAGGACTACATGCTGGCCATCATCCTGGTGAACTGTGACAGCCACCCCTGGCACAGAAAGGGCGGAATCGGGGGGCACCCTTCTCAGGAGGAAAGCAAGTAAGCAGCTGGGCTGAGGCTACCCCCAGTGGCGCCCATTCCCTTCTTCCTCCTCCTCTTCCTCCTCCTCCTCCTCCTTCTTCTTCTTCCTTGGGGCTGTCATGCCAGGGTGGGGGCACTCCGAGGGGGCACCAGAAAATTAGGTGACACACTGGGCGGGCGCCAGAAGGTAGCCTTGCCTAGTATACAAAAAAACCTTGAGCCGGCCCTGAATGGATGAATTCATTGCAGGGCATTGCACTTGGTTAAATAAAAGAAAATGTTGTATCGTTGAACAGAACGTTTGCAAACTGAGTCTCTCTTCCCCACCCAATATGAATGTTTCCATGCCATTATTTTCTTTTCTAGAAATCAACTCAGTTCAGTTCATAGTTACTTTTGTTGGGTTTTGGGTTGTTATTGAGGACGCAGTGCAGGAGAGCTGCTTTGGGTCCCCACTGGAAAGAAAGGTTGGATACAAAAGAATTAAATCTGTCAATCAATAAAACATCTTAAATGGCCTCTGTTATGCAGGCAGGGACAAAAGGTTTTAAATGGAGCAGCATGACTGGATTACCTTTTAAAATCAGAAGTTACTGCTGTTATGAATAGGGTTTTTTTGCCTGTAGTGAAGCCTGTGTCTATGGGTGATTAGTGGGCAGGTACATTTCTTTTTCACAAAGAAATTTGCATTATAGAATAACATTTCAACAATATAAGATATTTTGTGTTTCCAAAATGATGCTTCTTATGTTGGAAGTCCCGTTGATAAGGAGAAAGGCAAGACATAAATATTTAGTGATTAAATAAATTAAAAGGAGAAAGATTCTTTGCTTTGTGAAACTCTTGTCCATGTTATGGAATAATCCATGGCACCATATAGAACAGAGCAGGTTAAAATGTTTTTTTACAGATCGCAAGGGGAGACCTGAGCTACTGGAGCCTGCACATTTTGTGGGTGGCTGGCAGGCATTTCCATTTCACCAAGAAATTTGCATCGCAGAATGGTTGTTCAACAAATAAAGCAGGATGTGTTTCAAAAGAAAGAGGTTCCAAAAAACAACAGAATAAACAATCTGCCTTAAATGTCAAAACAGAAAAAAATGGACATCTATATAGAAATTGGCTCAAGATTCAGTTGGGAGCCAAACATTTTAGGCTGACGGGTTGTCCTAAAAGAACCCATTTGAAATAGCATGGCTTCATTCTAATGGAATTTCTCTTAATACAATGTCTGAATGAATATGTGAAACGTGGAAACATTTTCCATGGGTGAAATGATGACCATGTAATTCGTTTCTCTCTCATTACAAGAGATACTGTGGGCCTTTCTTGCCGTTTGTTTTTTATACCATACGGCTGGAGCCATGTTGGGCTGCTCTGCAGTTGTCAGGGGAACACCAATGGGAATCAGTCCCAGAGCAGTTCTCCAGGACCAGTCCCATAAAAGTGGTATGTGGGAAGTGTTGGATGTTACAGCAGAGTTGGCCATGCCCACTACAGCCAAAACCTCTCTGTACGTGGCTACAGAGGGAAGGCCTGGAGAGCAACCCCCTGGCAACTCCAAGGTGGGTGGGCCAGGGGGGAACCCGGAAGAATCAGGGAGGCATTTAAATGCCCGGTGCCCAGGCAAGCCAAGGGAAGGCAATTTAAACTGCCTTCCCTCCAAGGGCCAGCTTGCCCGGACTCCCCACAACTGCGGGGTGCCCAGGCAAACCAAGGGAAGACATGAGGGTGTGTTCTAATGTGCCAGTGAGCTGCCCTGTCAGGGTGTGGTCTAATATGCTAATGAGTTTCTGCTGTTGGGTGTGGTCTCTTATGCTAATGAGTTCCTGCTGGGCTTTTTCTACAAAAAAAGCCCTGGTTGAGAGAATCAAGTGTTTCCTTCTGAAGTAGTAGTTTAAACTTGACTATAGTCACACAGACTTCTTTGATAACCCTTAAAGGGTGGTGGATGGCATATCTTAAGTCTGGAACCGTTTGGAAGTGATGGATCGGTATTGGCAAGCTAGTCATTTCTGCTAAAATGGACAGAAATCCTATGGACCCCTAGGTAATCTTTTTTGACTGTCTGTATAGCAGGCAGTATTTTTCCTTGATGTGACTAGTAATCTATCTGCAGTTTGAATTTCTGCTATACTCCTGCCAGGGACATTCTGTTCTTTTGCAGAAGAAAGGCAGGAAACGTTCTGTATTCTGAAAGGTACTGCTGCTGTCCTTGTAACAGAGGCAATGTTAAAACCTTTGCCACCTATTGTATTACTGTTTTTAAACTGTGGCCATACAGGTCATTAAAAGAGGGCAGCTAATTTTTCAATAACTAAAGAAAAAGCACGCAAAAAAAAAATTGTGCGGTTGTCAAGAGCCGTCAAATCGCAGCCAACCTGTGGCAGCCCCAGCAAGGGGTTCTGAGGCCAGTGAGAAGGCTCTGCAGAGTCTTCCAGGGTGGTCTCACTTCCAAATACTGACGGTGCCTAGCTTCAAGGATCTAATGAGATTGGGCTCTATCACACCACCATCCCTCCTTGCAGAGAATTTTAGTAAATTGTTATTTTTTTTCTTAATAACTTCTAATTGGAGTATTGTATGAAGGGTTTAGAAGAGAGAGAAAGAGATTGGATTTATACCTCGCCCTTCACTCAGAGCGGCTTACAAACTCCTTTCCCTTCCCCTCCCCACAGCAGACACCCAGTGAGGTAGGTGGAGCTGAGAGAGCTCCGACAGAAACTGCTCTTTCAAGGACAGCTCTGACAGAACTCTGGCTTGCCCAAAGTCATCCAGCAGCTGCAAGTGGAGGAGTGGGGAATCAAACCCCGTTCTCCCAGATTAGAGTCCACACGCAACTACTACACCAAACTGGTTTAGATTACATTTCTCTAATAGCAATTTCTGTTATGTCTCTGTTTTCTGCTTCCTGTTATGCCACCATGGTTTATACTTAAAGGATTTTGTCCCCCTTAAAGACAAAACTTCCTTTACTAAATGTCATTTATTTCTGTGGTATCATAGGCTCAGTGTTTAAATTGCTTATGTTTTAATTATTATTCCTGAAGCAAGCTGTGGTGCTATTAAAATCTTTATTTCCCTTGAAAGATGTCTTCCAGTTCCTAGATATCAACATGTTTATTATTTGAAAAAATGCTGATTGTGGGAATGCTTATGTGTATAGGTCATATGAACTTTAAGGAGTTTGTGAAATGTCCAGTTACAATCTGGAAATGAATTTTGTGGGGGGGAGAATTGCTTATAAGGAAGGGAATAGAGGATTGTATATATCTGCAACAGTGGAGAGTCAGTGATAAGGGACAGGACAGGGTTACTGGATTGTGGCACAGCAAATATTCACGATTTTCTGTATCAACTGAAAATGACATATTTGCTATTATGGTACAGTGTCCTGAACAAATAGTATGCTGATGAAGTATCATCTGTTTGTGTAAGAGTAAACACACCTTGAGTAGTAACCAGGCACGCAGCATAAAGTACAATCTGTAGCTAGGTCTCTGGTTGCCGTGAAAATGCAAAGATTAGTAGTAGACTGCAGTACACAATAGTGAGCAGTGTCCGTGCTGTAAATATATAACTGGTGAGAAATAGCTCAGCACCATTTTAAATAGATGCTTGATGATTTGAATGCGTAATGCGAGCGCTTGTGGAAATTGTGCCTGTACCTCCGAACACCTACAATAGTGGCCTCAACCTGTAACATCAGTGTTTACCAAAAATATCAGTGGAAAGAGAAACAGACGGTTTTATACATCCTAGGAAGCACAGCTCTGGTTTCAATTAGCAGTGTGTGGTAGCACTCATGAGTTTCAGACCCCGTATGGATGGCCAAATAACATAATCTGAATAAACACAGCTAATGTTCTATGACTCCCCACTTCCATATGGTAAAGGAACTCTGAGAGCATCGTTTATCTGTGGCCCAGCGTCTGCAGAGGTTACCTGTTGTCTCGAAGGGCAATACAAGATGCTGGCTACATAACTTATTATGCTGTAAGAAGCATAGCAGCTGCTTTCTCCCCATGTCCATATGCAGGCTCTAAGATCAGCCAGGAGGCTGTTTTGAACAATAACATTTCATGCATCATGTTTTTCGAGGATAATCGTGGCATATCACTGATGTAGTCAACTGCTTTGTAATCCTTGGTGCATAATTCTGTGCTTGGAGATTCCCTATCATTGCAAAATGCAGCAGGGCAGAGGACTCCCTTGTCTGTACTGTGGGCAGCAAGAATGCTGAGCACCACACGCTCACACAGACACACTTTCTGCCCAAAGCCTCTGCAGCTATTCACCTGCTGCTGCTGCTAAAGATTATCGTCTGTGGTATTGGCGACTAGAATTGACTCATGTTAACAGAGCCATGCGGAAAGCATATACTTACCATGTCAAATGCCAGGCACTAAAATTCATACACTGACAAAGTGGAAACATGCAAAATGCTACTGAAAGAGAATCCTTTAAGCATGCTCTGCAGTTAGTCCTGTAGGAAAACAGTCAGAACAGAAGATGTGTTCTTGGAGGTTGTGCTCCGTTGCGTCGAGGCATTTGTTGTTTTTCAGGGCACTGGTTCCACATCTCTTGCTGGTTTTGAGTGCTCCATCCTAAATTCAAGCAAGGATCAAATAGGTAGGCAGGTTCTCAGTGCTAAAGGATGGAACTCTCCCTTTTTGAATATGTTGCATCATTGGCCTGCATGCTTTCAATGTGCCAAGGATCTAAATTCTGGTCAGATTCTGATCTTGTTTATGCCACCACTTAAGTCACTTATGGCATGCTAGTTTTATCTTGGTGAAAATAATATGCATTTTTGGCCTGCTGCCTTTTTTCCAAAGTAGAGACATTGACTTGTAAAACCAAATCAAAAATCACTCTGTGCTTTTAGAAATGGACTAAGTACTAGTAAGAACAGCTTAGTTTTGTTTAGGACTCTCATTCTAAATCATTGAGAATAGCAGGAAAGGCCAGAGGATAAACTCCTTTCTATTTGGGTCCTCCCCCCCACCCCCGACCTCTTTTTGACAATATGGGGAGGGGGGGAGAAGGCCAAACCTATTTCAAGCAATCTTTAAAATAACAAAAGAGGCATTTTATTTTAATTAAATTGGCCTTGGTAGGTATTATTGGTCATTATGCAGGATTAGGATTTAATAAATTTATTCTTTGGGGTGTTTTCCCTCCATCTGATTTGTTTATATTCTGTTTTTGTTGGCAGTCTCTCCACCAAACACCCATGTCCCTCCAAGGACGTGAAGAATGAACACAAATCCTTTTGGATATACAGTGCTGTAAAGTGCTATGTGGAGATGTGCGATGCACAGTTTTTCTTTTTTTTCTTTTTTCCTTAATGGGCGAGCCATAAAGTATTCATTAACAGAAAACATCCGCCTTACTCCTATGCATTTTGATTCTGTAGTCTCCTTGAAGGTAGTTTTCCAATGAGTAACCCAGTGTCTGTTGTCAAGTCCTGCTTCTTGGCTAACTATTGCTGCTGGGAAACGTTCTTTTATATTACATAAAGAGGCCTAGCCAGGTCCTCTTTTTTAAAAACTGTGGGTCTTCATTGCAGAATTAGGGTATTTCTTCACACCGTCCCCAATAATGGAAGGGGGAGCTGGAAAGCGCAACAGGAAGCAGAGAGGCTTTTTAAATGAGCTAACGCAGGGACAGCATGGCTCTCTAAAGGCAGGGCAAGCTTTCAGGCCCTAGCTACAGAGCTTTCCCAGGCTTGTCCTGAGGGTTGATGATGTAGGAACTGCACAACTCTTTCAGCCAATTTCTGACCGTCTCTAGACATGTCACTTTAGAGCTCGCTTAGAGATGTTATACCCCAGTGAAAACTACTATAATGGCAATTTCCGGGTTGGGGGGGGGGGGCACTAAAAAAATCTCCATGCAAAACAGTGCTCCCATGAGAAAATGTAACTGAAACTCTTTTTAATGTGTTTGGCTCCACTATGCACTGTGTATCAGAAGCGCCCTCTGCTGGCTGCAGCTAGAACAGTTTATTTGCATGACCAGGGCCCTGTAAATATTTGCAGCAACTTGGAGAGCCTTACAGTATCTGTTGTGAAGAAGTGTTCTCAGACATAAGAGTACAGGGTGGAGTGAGGGGATATTGATGCTCTTCCAAACAGCTACTGCAGTGTTGACATCTGGGATGTTTCTAAAATGCTCGTCTTCCAAATTCATTGTGAGCTTTTACCATTCCAAATTTCCTCACGTAGGGATTTCTCCCCAGAAGAAAGTCAACATGTGCCCATCTTACTGGGGAACTTCCACACAATATTGTCCTCTTTCCAAAGCACAGCTCTTGAGGCTCCTGAAGAATCCCTTCACTATCCAAAGGAGTCTTGGAGTGGCTTACAATCACCTTCCCTTCCTCTTCCTGCAACAGATACCCTGTGAGGTAGGTGGAGCTGAGAGAGTTCTGAGAGAGCTGTGACTGACCCAAAGGTCACCCAGCAGGCTTCGTTTGGAGGAGAGGGGAATCAAACCTTGGTTCTCCAGATTAGAATCCACCGCTCTTAACCACTACATCAAGCTGGGCCTCCCTTTCAAGGCGGAGCAGAGAAAAACCTCCTTTGTTCCAAATTAAAGGGGAAATGGCACACTGGGCTCAGACAGAGCCTTTGTGGGAAAGCTCTGCCCACAAGGACGTGAAGAATGGGGGCGCAGCTTAGCATTGCCTTCGAAGTCAGCTCCAGCGTTTCTCCAGCCTTTTTAGCCTATTAACAAGACTTTAAAAAAACCTCCCCATGTTGTGAACCATGGCTCAGCTGTTGGGGGGGGTGGCCAGGCCTCATGGAGCAAGATTCTTGTGAACTTCTTGAGGAAGAAGGAAGTGGGGAGGTCTGCCCTTGCCCACCAGCAGGGGATAGGATAATAGAATTACCAGATCCAGGTTGGGAAACTTGTAGAGATTTGGGGACTGAGCTGGGGCCGGACAGGGACCTCAATGGGGTACAATAGCCATACAGTCCACCTGCCAAAACATTCATTTCCTCTGGGGGAACTGATCTCCATAGTATGGAGAAGAGCTGTAATTCCAGGGGATCCCCAGGTCCCACGTGGAGGCTGACATCTCTAGGAGGTTGTCCCCAGGCACCTTGTCGCACTTGCAGCTGCTTGCACCACAGGGACAGGTTTTACCATTGCACGCGGAACCCACCCTGGGCCATGTTTCTGACATGGGAGTGATGCATGGTGAATCCTCTCTCTTGTTCTATTTTCACCCAGCATTCTGTACAGGGCGCTGCATGTACCTTGTCTGCTCCAGCAGCTTTCAGCTCCTTTCATTTACTTGAGTCCTTTTTCCCTTCTTCACATTAACATTAATCTTCTTCAGGTGACATATTCTGGGTTAAACAACGACAACTACCATGCATACAGATTCAGATGGGGAGCCATGTTGGTCTAAAGCAGGAGAACAAAGTTTGAGTCCAGTGGCTCAGATTCTATGCCAAAGGATAAATGGACACAAATCTGACTTGAGGAATCACTAAACTGAGAAACCAATAGGAGAACACAGCCTTCCAGGACATACAATGGGGGACCTCAAAGTAGCTGTTGTCAGAAGCAGACTAGAACGGGAGATTGCTGAGTTACAAGTTAATACAACACTCTGGATGATGGAACCCCCAGGGCTTAACAGAGATATTAGTTTCTTATCTCATCACACATGCTAACATCATGCAGTTCTCACATCTACTAACTCTTCTGTTATGTTGTATGCTAATTTGCTTCTGTCCGCAGATCTTACCAATTGCTTTAATCCAATCTTAGCTATATTTACTTCTCAGTTACATATGCATCTAGACTCTAATTAGCCCTTCCTGGTAACACCCTTCTCACTAACTACCTATATGTAATTGACTGGTGACTTCTGTTTCAGTGTATCTGAGGAAATGTGTGTGCACGCAAAAGCTTATACCTAGAAATGTTGGTATTAAAGGGGGCCCCTGCACTCAGCCTTTGTTCTACCATGCATACAGGGGGAGTAAGATGGAGCATGCTGGTTCCAGCCCTGCGTAGTCATTGAAACATGAACTTGGCACGTTAACTATATACAAAATGTATGCTCATAGAATTCATATCCATGACTGGGAAAATTTGAAAAGCTGTATTCCCAGCCACACTTTGTACTCATAGTGCAGGTGTCTTCATGTGCCAGTGAACTCCTGGAGATAGTAGGTGAGTGTGTTCATTCCTGCTCCCTGTCTTTGTGTGTGTGTGTGTTTTACGTGGGCTGTTTCATCTGAAAACGGGTACTGTTCAAAGCAAAAAGAAAAAGCCATACATATGGTTGTCTCAGCAGTGGTTTGGTACAATGTTTAAGCAATGCTCAGCAGAAGCATACATGTATATCAATAAAACACCACAGAAAAGGATCTTGATGAAATCAAATGTGTAATCTCCTTGCTTTTTTGGCACTATTTTATTTGTAAACGATCTGAAATGTATGCTCCATTTCTGGAGTTAGTTTTAGAACTTCTTTTAGTTACAGCAGAATCCACGAGGAGTAAAATGCAAGGGCAGAGCAAACATATAGAAGAATCAAGGAATGGAAATGGGATTCAAGAAATCTCACAAGCCATCAAGAAACTAAAAAAGGGTACGGCACCAGGACCAGGTGGACTTACTGCAATTTACTACAAAACTTTTGAAGAGAAGATAATTTTACCCTTACAAAAAGTTATGAATGATATAAGCGAAAAGAATATATTGCTACCATCCTGGCAAGAAGCTCATATAACTTTTATTATATAGAGAATAATGACCCAACGCTGCCACAATCTTATAGACCTATTTCATTGTTGAATGTAGACTACAAAATGATTGCCTCAATCTGTAGATTAAAAATTCTATATCAAAAAACAAAACCCAACATAAAATGCATAAAATCAGAGGTAGCTAATTTAAAATTTGGGAAATGCTACAAAAGAGAATCAGCTCTACAATTCTATGAATAATGTCACCAATAGATGCTTATTATGGCAATTATACAAGGAGAAACAATGATTTTATAGCTTATGGCAATATGATAAACTCTCAAGGTGGCATCAAGACATGGCAGCAGATTAATATACTTTCAAATTACAACAGATTGATATACTTTCAAATTGCTTTCAGATTGCAAAATATCTGCACCAAGAGAGGAGTTATTAATGAACTAACTGATTTTGAAAAGATTGTCTCACAATCTAAAGACTATTTATTAGGACAAAGTTACCGCTTCCATATGATTCTGAAAGAGAACAGATCAAACCCTACATGATTTAATGGATGCAAAATTTCAGTGAGGAAATACAGTTTAAATGTTGGGAAAACCTATGGACTAAAGGTACAAGATTCACTGCTAGCAAAGCATTAAGAAAAAATTGGTACACAATGTGTTACCGATGGTACGTCACCCCAAAAGATTTTGCAGAGATGGACAAGAATTACAAAGGGGCTTGCTGGAAATGTAAAATAGAAGATGGCACATTTTGCTATATGTGGTGGACGCATCAAAACAAAAAGATAGTGGAAAAATATACATGAAGAATTTCATAATATTTTAGAAACCAAATTTCTGATGAAACCAGAGACTATGTTATTGGGAATCCTACCAGATAATATAGACAGAACATACTGATATATATGTTTACAGCTGCCAGAGTACTATGTGCAATTAAATGGAAGACAGAAGATTGTCCTACAATAGAGATCTGGAAAGAAAAACTAGCTGAGTATGCAACATTGGCAAAACTAACCAATTATATAAACAAACAACCACTGAAAGAATTCCAGCAGAAATGGCAAGCTTATTACTCAAATTATGGGAATAATTAACTTTTTTAGTTTTGGAATTATCTGAATATCATATTAAAGGTGGTGACAATATTGATTATAGTTTCAATATTTTTTCTGTATTTGTCGTAGCCCAGCTGGTCTCGCAGGCTCCAAGTCCAAGTCCAGGTCACACAGGCAGGAGCAGGTCAAAGGAATGTTCACAGCATGGTCCAAACAGTCCAAGATCAGTTGTTACAGTCAGAGAGAGTCCAAAAGCAGAGTCAAGCTGGTCCAAGAGTCACAGGATTAGAACAGAATCAGAAGTTGTGGTTGCAGGATTTTCACTGTGAGGTGACATGTTGTTTCCACAAGTTGGCAACAGCTCACACCCAGCTTTATGTAGCCTTTCCCTAATAAGTCTTATCTGCAGCTGGCAAGTTAGCAGGGCTCCTGTAATGACTCATCTTGTATTATTATTATTATTTTATTTATCGCATTTCTACCCCGCCCTCCCCACAAGCGGGCTCAAGGTGGCTAGTGGGCTCAGGGTTGATGGGCCGTTAATCTTTTACTCTGTCTGTGTTCTTGCAATTGCCTTCTAATCTTAGCCATTCTTCTTTCTATGAGTGGGGGGGGATCTGGGGGAGTCGTGAGTGCCTCCAGAGGTACTTGCTCCCTGACTTCAACCGGCTCAGTATCATCTGACTGGAATTCCTGAGTGTCCTCTACCCTGAAGTCATCTTTTGCCACGCTGGACTGAGGCTCGACTTCTGAGGAGTCCTCACTCACACTGGGCTCCAGTTGCCAATCAGACTGGTCAGGCTGCAAGTCAGACTGGTCCTCACCCAAGCTGGGCTCAGGCAACAAGTCAGAGTCTGGCTGCACCTCAGGCTGAGGCTGGTCCAGGACACTAGGATTTAAGCAATTAGTAAGAATAAAATGTAGATTTAGATGAACAATTAAGATGACATTAAGGTTTTTACAACAATTTAATTTTAGCATAGAAGTTCATCCAACTGTTAAAGATGTAATCGCTTTTATTATTAATAGATTGTCGCTAACCTTAGGAAAGTTCTTGTTTATTCTTTAGAGAGAATCTATCCCAAAATTCTGTAATGTTGCTGTTGTATTGTCTGCTTCCGTATTTGAAATATGCAATACATTTGGTAATGCATCTGATTTTACCTGTTGTATGTAACGACTCATAATATTTGACAAACCTGATGAATTCATGTTTCCCCCATCCCCTTTTTCCCTTCTGTATCCCACCTTTTTGAGAAAATAATTAATTTTTTTTTTAAAGGAATGGAAATGGGCACATCCAGGGGTCTTTCATAGAAAAACAGCTGCAGGAGCTCATTAGCATATGGTATGCTAATGAGCTACTAGGCTATTAGCATATGTCACACCCCCTGACATCACCAGAAGTGATGTCAGAAGGGGAAGCAAAAGGGGGGGAGGCATCTTCGAAAGCCTCCCCTTCCCTTCCCCAGCTGGCCTGGGTGGGGGAACTAAAAGAGAAGGAGTTTAAAGTTTAAACCCCTTCTCACTAGAGTTGGGCCACAGAAGGAGGAAAGAGGGAAGGAGAGAGAAGGAAAGGGGAGGGAAAGAAAGAGAGGGAAGAAGGAGGGAAACAGGGAAAGGAGGAAAAAAGGGAAGACAAGAACGTGGGAAAGAAAGAAAGAGAGAAGAGAAGAAGGAGGGAAAGAGGAAAAAGAGAGAAGGAAAGTTATTTTTTTCCCACCATAGAGAACAATGGAGAGAATAGGCACAACCTCTTTAGGGGCCCATAGAATTGGACCCCCTGGTCCAAAGTTCTTGAAACTTGGTAGGTATCTTGGGGAGAGGCTCCATCAGCTACCCTATGAGTTTGGAGCCTCTCCCTCAAACCCCTCCCCTCCAGCCCCCAGAATATACCCTATGTTTTCACCATTGACTTCAATGGCCCATAGGATATAATGGAGCTGAAATTGACATTCGGCTGCCTGAAAGACTCTCCGGGACACCGGCTGGGGGCGGGGCTTGGCTCCTGAGCTCCCAGAGCTGCGCTCCGGTGCGCTCCCCCCCCCAAAAAAGACCCCTGGGCACATCATTTCATCCCTTCCTCACATAATTACTGTGAGTAACAGATCAATAAAGACCTTGATCAGAGCATCTAAAGTATGGTCATGAAGTAGTGATGATATATATTGCTTACTGCTTTTCAAACAAGGTTAAATCGTGATCCTCTGGCTATGAATTAAGTTATTATTTCTTAAGGGGTGGAACCTGTATCCATTAAGTGTCTTCCATACCAGGCAGTCCTCTTGTGATTATGGAAGTAGTATAGTTGGATAAAAGGAATACACAGTTTTCTTTCAAAAACACTTTATAAATAAATGTATTTGAGGATGCCGAGTAATTATTTTTCAGTTTTCAAATAATATGGCCTCTCTTCTAGTTTTGTTTAGGCTGGATTGTGTAAGAGGAGGTAAAGTCTCTGCTTTGAGGAGAAAAGTACTGGGAATATTAATAGATTTAATAATGAAAGAGCTTGCTATGAATTCTGTAATCATTTTGGCTATTACAAGCCATGTACAAATGGTAGATCAAAGACATATCACAGGCCGAGGACAGACTGGCAATTTGCCGCGGGATGGGACCCGGGCTGACAACGACTCAATATCGGATTAAATGGAATGTTCACACAGGCACATCTGCCTGGCGTCCCCCACCCGTAGCCTACCGGTGCTCTCGCGCTTCACTGCCGGATTAAAAAAACACCTGATAAAAGCCGACGCAAATCTTGAAAGCCTGCGTTTGTCGCGCGTTTCTCCGCTTCCGGGGAGTCTGAACGCGCAGCCGAAAAGCCGGGAGCAACCCGCGTTGGGCATGAGGCAGCAGCGGTGTGATTGGCTGCGCTCCGCTCCACTGCCTAATGCGGTGCCGGCGTTGCAGGGCAAAAAAAAAACAACCCGCCAAAATGTGCTTATGCGCACATACGCCCACAGCCGAAATAATGGGGAAACAGCGAATATAGCGCGCCTCCGGCGCGGCAGTCTGAACGCTCCCGCGCGCCTCCGTCCAGTATCTTCCGGCAGAGGCCCCCGCTGTGTGGACGGGAAAACCCGGTATCGTTTACTCCGGGGTTTTTTTGCCGCGACTCGATACCGGGACAAATTGCCAGTCTGTCCTGGGCCGCAAGAGAAGCTTTTGGTTGCCACTGTCTTCAAGAAAAAAATGGGTTCTATATCTCTGAATTATAATAATGGTTCACAGCAATTTCTTTACCAGAAACCCCATATCATACTTGATTATCCATAAAATAGCATCTGCCATAGCTGCACATCATTGCAGCATTAAATAAGGTGCTACTGTGTTTTGGGGTTGTTTTTTTAAAAAAACTGTATATATGTTACAAAAGTTACTCAGCATAGTAATACTTTTCCCACCAAAGAAAGGAAGCAGTACGAGAAGCTGATGATTTGTGCCAGGATTTGGTGTGGTCTGTAACTCTACCAGTGGGCTTCTCCGTATGCTCTGCTCTTGGTGTCCGGCAGGGTAGCATTATATTCCGTTTCATTGACTGTAGCAGAAAATCAGGTGGCTGCACTGCCCCAGTTCCAGAAGCTTCGTATTCAAAGGGTGCCATTCCCAGGGAGGTACCCTTTTCCATATAAACCTTCCCATGGAATAAGATAGTCAGATGAGATTCTGCTTCAAAGGCCTGTACAGGGAGTACATGAGGGTCTGGTCTTTGATGTTGTGGGCTCCACTTACTGTTACATCTGGCTCGGCGGGCTTTTTAGGAAACAGCCTTAGGGACACCTACCTGATATGTTCATTTTAAGATTGATGCAGGTGCCTTAACTTTTTCAGTATTAGAAACCAATGTTTTATGATGCTTATTTTAAATTAAAACACTTTTGTTTTAGCGATTGTTTTGTTGTGGCTAGAATGCGGGTTCAATCCAGCCAGCTTTCTCACTCCGGGTCACCCAGTTCTCCTCCTAACTACTGTCTCTCACATGGCTTTTGCCCATGCAGGTCCCATGTTGCCCAGTGTGGCTTTTTTGAGGGTCAGATGGGACCCCATCCTCCCATTGAACTGCATGAATATAAAATAAAACATGTTTTTCATGTGACTACTAGTGAAGACTTAAAAAACAACAACAAAAACCTGAAGTATGTCCTACCGGGTTTTTATCAAGGGCACCTTATTCATGAATGCATGAAGATGTGAGGAAGAAAAATGCTAACATTCTTGCAGATCTGAATTAAAAACCAGAATTTTCTAGCTACACCTTTGTTTCAAGGACCACTGGTCTGATTCCATACATTTTTGTACCCCGTGTGATCTTGAATCATTCTGCTAGGGCACAACTGTATCACAGTCTCTTTAAAAATTGGGATTAGAAGAAGGGATAGGAATATTTGATGGAAAATAAATCATAAAAAAACAAAGCTAGATCAGTTTGGGAGAAGCTTGGTACCTGGCAGCTGTAGAACAGCTGATATATTTTGGAAAGTTAATCTTTTAAAACCACTGAATATCAGGTTTGCCATGCCGCTTTCATCGGGATCAGTTACGGTGAGTAGACTGGAATCTGATGTTACTTGAAAGGCTGATGTCTTACAGTATTATGGTATAGAACGCTCAGCCTTTTCACATTAAGTATGTGGATAACGGTTCCTCCCATCCCAGTTCCTAATCTTAAATCAGATCCATGCTTGCCCATTCTGTTTTGTTAGGTATTTAGCCTTGAGGTATGTTGTCTGTGTCAACTGTATCATTGTACATCTATGACAATGGCTCTTTTTACACAGAAACCAGATTGGAAGGAAAACTTCATAGATGTAAATGTCTTCCCCAGATAATGATGGTAGTGATAGCTTTTTAATTTCTGCTACAGTGTTGACCAATCATCAAGAAGTGTCCATTATGTATGATGAAGAATGAACAAGTAGCAGCAGTTCAGTAGTGGCAATTTATCTGTAAACAGTGAAGCGGCGTTTCCCCTTGGATCTGATTGGATTTGGCTCTGAACAGTGTTGAGTGTGAGAGCAGATAAACTATGATCACTCCTCAGGCTATTGAATCCACTTATGTGGAGTGGAGTTGTTTTGAAGTGGTGCCCACAGATAATTGGTTGTTTTGTGTTGAATGGCCATGGAAGATAATTGGATATTCTTCTTTTCTATCTAGGTGTTGGACTGGATTGAAAACCATGGGGAAGCCTTTCTCAGCAAACACACTGGAGTGGGAAAGTCCCTTCACCGGGCACGAGCTCTTCAGAAAAGACATGATGACTTCGAAGAAGTAGCACAGGTAAGAAGGATGGGAGACCCAGGCATATCGCATCGATGGAAAACATAATGTTGTTTCTAGGATTATGAGATGATGGGATATCTTTTCAAATATGTTACATAAATACTGTATGGGAATCCAAAAGTAAAAACTGATTTCATACAATCCTTGATTTACAAGAGAAAAGGGTTTTAGAGCTTGATGGATCTGTTCTGGGAGGATCCTGCCTTAGGCTGACCTTCCTCATGTGGTGGAATGTGTGGTAGAAACGCAACTCCAAGCATTCCTGGGTGACACACCCTTCCTCAGTACTTTTCAATCTGGCTGGTTATTGAATAGCTATAGAATGGAGTCAGTCATAGTAGACCTGGTTGACTGTCTGTGCATAGATAGGGAAGGATAGTTTCCTGTTGATCTGCTTAGACTTCTCGAAAGCTTTTCGTACGATGGCCCATATCATGCTCACACACTTGTTTGTTTACTTTATTTAAATATTTATATTCTGTTGGAGGATCTGTTGAAGAGTCTGTTGGAGGATCTGTTGGAGGATCTGTTGAAATGTTGGAGGATCTGTTGAAGGGTCAGCATTGGCTGTCCTCTGGTTGTGTTCCATTCTGCTTGCTCATAAACGGAAGAAGACGAACATGCCTGTTTGCTCCTGTATGAGGCTGCCAGACAGCAAATGTTTCCCGAGTCCCTGCTCTGTCTGCTATTAATTTCTGAATTGAAACAGGGAGTCACAATGGACAGGGCCTTCTTGGTTGTGGACCCCCAGTTATAAAATGTCCTTTCCACATCTATCTACCTGTTGCCTTTTGAGATTCCAGTGCCATGTTAGCAGATACCTATTTTCCAATGCATTCTGTCTATTAGTTGCTGGTTTTATTTCTTTATTTCTTTATTGTGTGTGGGTGTGTATCCATATATTCTGTGTTTTGTCTCAGTGCATTTTAGGCTACCTGCTTTTAATGCTTATTCAATTCTGCTTCATTTGTTTATTTTAAGATATTATTATGATAAAATATCTATATATCTAATTCCCAAGTTGCTCCCTGCGTGCGGATATCTAAATCCGCACATCTGGGGCACCTGGGGGGCAGGGAGATTTTCCTGAGCACATGGGGCAGTTCCCAGGTCTGCAGAAAAATCTGAAAACTTTGAAAAAATATAGGGGGGATATTTAAATCCCCAAAAGAGTAAAAGCGTTCCCTGCGCATGCGCAGGGGACTCTCTGAGAAATCTCAGAGACAGCGGTCCAGTCCAACACCTAGATAGAAATTGGTGGGCCAGCAGTTGGAAGTCAGTCAGGCCTTGCCGCAGGAGTGTGGGGGGGGAGGAGATTGGCGGTAGCAGCGGAGATCGCCAGAAGGGCTATCAGTGGGCCCGGAGGCTAGAAGCCGTTTGGGCCTCGCCGCCAGAGTTGGGGGAGGGGGGATGGAGGAGATCAGTGAGGCTGCTTAGGCCTCGCCGCTGGAGCCGGGCGGGGAGGAAGAGTTTGGCGAGGCCCGGCAGCTGGCAGCCGCTCAGGCATCACCACTGGAGCCAGGGGTGGTGGTGGAGGGGTGGTGGAGGAAACCAGGGACAGGGGGGAATCGGCGGATGTGGTGGCTAGCAGCCGTTCAGGCTGCGCCACCGGTGTCTGGGGATGGGGGGAGGCTTACCTGCTGCCGCTGCTGTTTCCTCCTCCTCCTGCTCTGCGTGGAGCTCTTCTCCCCCCCCCCCACAAGTATCGCGGGTCCCCTTTCTTGTTTATTTCTAATTCCAATTACTGTTTTTAATATTTCAGATTTCTGCTGACTCTATATTTGGAAGTGATTGATCTGAAGTATTTTAACTGTTTGTTGTACTTTGTTCTATTATACAGTGCTTTGAGAATGGATTGGCTAACAATTGCAGGATACAAATGTTTAAAATAAATAAGTACATTCTTACGGAAGAGTCTAGTTTGACCCCACGGATTGCTGCATCTAGGCATTGTCACTGATAACAGTCATGCAATGTGTGGACCTTTACAACTCTTTAACAGCTATATGAAGCTTATTGGGTGAGGTCACCCAGAATTTTAGAATTTATCTTCAGTATGTTGATGATACTTCTATATTTTGTGAGCAGAGCACCCAAGAGTGGCCATCTCACACCTCAGCCACTTTTTCTATAGGCTGGGGTGAGGTGGGTGAAAGCAAATTAATTTAGACTGACTCTAGTCAGTGACTCAGTAGTAATGCTAGTGGGGGGCAGTGTTCCCTCTAAGCTGAGTTAGTGTGAGCTAGCTTCCGGCTCACACATTTTTGTCTTAGCTCAGGAAGGATGGCTCCAGAGCAAACTAATATATGCAGCAGCCAAATTGCTTGCTCACAACATTGTATAATTTTTGCTCACAAGACTCTACAGCTTAGAGGGAGCATTGGTGAGGGCACTTTTTGGGGCCAAGAAGAGGCTGATATAACTGGGGCAGATGGAATAGTTGAAGCCCTGTCTGGTTGGGTTTTGGGCGTAAGGATTCTTCTGGACGAGGCACACCCTTTGAGGAGTGGGCAGTACCTGTAGGTGGAAGTGTGTATGACCATCTACGTAGTTGTTGTGTAGATTCCTGCCATTGTTGGGTACAGATGACCTTATGATGTTCTCCTTTGTATCTGTAATATTCTAGACTATCATAATGTGTTCTGTGTAGGGCTGGCTTGATACAAACTGCTGCTATCCACATTCCGATAAGTATGGGAGAATGACAATCCCATTCAGTGTTCTCCTGCTTCTGTACTTTATGTCCGGGCCCAATCCAAGGTTCTGAACTGAACCTCTAAATCTCTTTGCGGCCTGGAACCAGCATACCTCCAGGTCTGCCTTTCTCTTGTGTTTGCTTGTGGTAGACCAGGCTCTTAATATGCTTCCTCTGAAGCTGTCATGTCCTGAGCTTGATTTCATCCCCACTGACAGGCTGGTATCCAGAATGGCAATACCTGATTGGCTACTTGCTGGAGGGAAGCAAACTGATTGGATTTTATCTAAGCAATGCTATTGGTTGTTACCACTGATGTGGGCATGGCTATGCTAGCCCACACTGTTTAAATAAGAGCCTGTTGCTCAATGTTGTCTGTTCTGATCTGTTCTGAGCTGTTGAATCACTACTATTGAAGCTGAATCACTTGTTGGAACGCTGCCTTTAAGTGTCATACTTATTAGAAGCAGGTTAGATCAGCAACAGCTGGATGTAGGGCCTTTGCCACTGTGAATGCTTAGTTTGAAATGTTTTGCCCGAATAGGGTTGCCAGGTCTCACCTCTGCTGCAACGGGGGTCTCCTGGCTCCTTGCCGGGACTCTTCCGTGGGAACGCTGCCGATGCCATGATGTCACTGGTAGTGACCTCATCACACTAGGGCTGCCACGTGGCAATGCTCTAGCATTCAGGGCAGTACTAGAGTGCTGCCATGCGGTGGCCCCAGCATGATGACATCACTACCAGTGATGTCATTGCGTCGGCAGTATCCCTGCAGGAAGCTGCTGTTCAGGGGTGGGGCTTCATTGGGGGATCCCCTGGCCGCATCGGGGGATGGCAACCCTATGCCTGAAGCATATAGGAAATGCTGCTGTGTGTCTGCTTTTCTCAAAGATTCCATGGCCTTTTGTTTCAGCTTGCATTGGCTGATCTATGGGGAGCTGATGGTTATATTTTTGTTCATTGCTTTGGTGTTAAGTTTTTCATTTCAGGTACATCTTTGCAAGCAACATTTTGAGCAAGCGTCATTGAAATGATTGAAAGAAATAAATCAATACATCTTTACCGGCTTACAAGTAGCCAGGCAGGAAATGCCTTTAGGGAGACTAAACTTTACAGAATCTCTACATCCAGAAGCAGCTGGGAAGCAACATCAGGGGAAGACCTTGGCCTCTGTGCCCTGTTTGTCAGCGAGTGGAAATGGAGTAGTGTTGCCAGCTCCAGGTTGGGAAATTCCTGAGATCTGAGGGTGGAGCCTGGGGAGGGGAGAGTTTGGGGAGGGGAGAGACCTCAGCAGGGATCTGGGTGTTCTGGTTGATCACAAGCTCAACATGAGCCTGCAGTGCAATGTGGCTGTGAAGAAAGCTAATGCAATCTTAGGATGCATCAACAGAAGCATTGTGTCCAGATCACAGGAGGTGGCGGTTCCGCTCTATTCTACTATGGTCAGGCCTCACCTGGTGTACTGTGTCCAGTTTTGGGCACCATACTTTAGGAAGGATGTTGACAAGCTCGAGTGTGTCCAGAAGAGGGCAACCAGGATGGTGAGAGGGTTGGAATCCAAGTCTTACGAGGAAAGGCTGAAAGAGTTGGGTATGTTTAACCTGGGAAAGAGAAGGCTTAGAGGGGACATGATTGCAGTCTTCAAGTATTTGAAGGACTGTCATGTAGAAGATGGAGCAGATCTATTCTCTCTTGCTCCAGATTGCAAACCCTTCTTTCTTGGCTTCTTCCCCCAAGTGGATATTTCAAGATCTTACATCTCTGTTGGCTCTTCCTACTTCATGTCCATGCCAGATTTTCCTGCTCCAAAACTCCACTCCGTTCCTTCCCAGCAGGTACCTGATTTGTAGGCAGATGTGGAGGTGTGCCTAATGAGCTGCCAGCCCTTTCTGAGTCTCCAGGTTAGACCTTCGATATGGAGGGAGCAGATCTTGGAACCCATTAGACCTCCAGTATGAAGATTCGAACCTTGTAGCTATAAGACCTTTCATATAGGGTTGCCAGGCTGCAGATGGCAGCCCCTGAGAGCAGTTAGCGTGTGGGAACTGGCATGCCAGTGCCCCTTCCAGAGACAACCGGAAATGTTATCATGAAAGAGACCATGAAGGAGCGGCACATCCTAGAGCACCCCATGACATCGCATCTGGTTTTCAGCAGAAGTGACATCAGCACACTGGCACAATGCCCAGTTTCCTCCTGCTGGTTCTTCAAGTGCCAGTGGGCAACAGACACTGTTGCCACAAGGTCTCCAGCTATAACAGAAAACCTGGCAACCCTATCCTCATAGCTACCATTATATCTCACTGAAAGTCAACACAGCATAGTCTGGCCTTCTTTCTTATCCCCGTATCCCCAAGGAGACTGTTTTGCGGGCTAAAAGATGTCACAGTCTTTCCTGGCTTCTCTTCCCTTAATTTCTTCCCTTTGCTCATACATTCCATTTTGCTATCATGATTAATCAATCTCTTCCTTGGCATTTAGAGGCACCAGATATTGGTAGAAACAGTTATGTCTCTTCTTAATTGACTCTTCCCATAATATACGTATAATTCCTCTGGGCTTTCAGAGAATAAGTAAAGCATCCCTAAATCTCTCCCCCCCCCCCCAATAATCTTTCCAAGATTCCTTTACTGCTGAATATTTTTTGTTCATTAACATTATCCTCTTGGGGGGGTGACTGCAACGTATAAAGCTTATTGCCTGCATTGCCCTTCTGGCAGGTAAAAAGGTGACAACACCAGGCAATAGCACGCTCTGTTGATTTCACAATCACACAGGCAGGACAGAAGCTATTTATGAAGGCAAGTGTGTACAGATCTCACTCAGTAGGGTCGGTATCCTGCATATACTTATAGCCGGACTTAGTTCAGCATCCTGCAGGTCCTAAATGATGGATCGTTTCAAGCCTCATCGGTAGAGGAGGGGTCTTGTGAGCAGCCAACTGAATGCTCTTGCTGCCAGAGTTGATCTACCCAGGCTCTCTGTCTCCTCCACTCCAGGGACTCTGGAAGTGCTCATTGGATTCCTGGCAAAGGGTGGTTTTCACTGGGGGGCTATCCTGTGCCCCCCATGTCCAGCTTCTGGTCATGAATCCTTTGGCTTTCTGGCCCTGTGGTCTTGGCAGGTGGCCTGAGTCCTGGTTTGTCCAAGGGCCCAGAGATGGGAAGTCTTCTGGGATCTTGATCTCAGCAGGGTTTGCCACCACGACCCCCTCATCTTCTAAGAAGGACTCATCAGTTCCAACCATTACACTTATACTGAGTCAGGCCATTTGACCATTTAGCTCAGTATTGTCCTCTGTGACAAGCAGTAGCTTTATATGAATTCAGGTAGAGAAAGATGTTTTTGGCACCTACTACTAGAGATTCCTTCACTGGGAAAGTTTAAACCAGAGGCCTGCTGCATGCAGAGCATGTGCTGTACCACTAAACAGTGGCCCTACATTGTGAGGGCACAAATTAGACGCAGCAATTATTGTCAAGTAGTCCTAGTAGAGACAAAGGAATATAATGAGGAGACTGTCTGGGTTATTCTTTGGATCTTTAGGGAAGAATAGTTACAGAGTGAGTATAAACATAGGGCTAAAATGTTGCTGGTGAGTCCATCTGCCAGAACATCCACCTTACACCATATTTGTATGATATGGGTAAAAAGGTGACAACACCAGTTTATCAAGCAGTAACTCAGTCTGAGATACATATAACCTCCTGGTAAGCCCTTTCTCTGTCATGTTGCATTAAATGGTCTGGAGAATTTTACCAATGAGAGCGAGTGTGGCATAATAGTTAGAGTGTTGGACTGGCATTTTGGAGATCCAGGTTTGAATCCTCACTCTGTCATGAAACTCACAGGGCTAATCCATCTGCCTCAACCTAATCTATCTCACAGTCTAGTGGATATGAGAATAGAATGGATGAGGGGAGAGAATCATATACACTGCCCTGAGCTACTTGGAGGAAGAGTAGGACAAAAATGTACTAAAATAATACCACCTCAGCTCTAGGACAGCTTCAAGAGAGACATAGATAAACATATTGAGCAGAGGTCTATCAGTGGCTATTAGCCACAAGGTATAGATAGGAACTCTCAGGCTGGGGCAAGTGAGGCTCTGTATTCTTGGTGCTTGGGAGCGGGGGCAACAGTGGGAGGGCTTCTAGTGTCCTGGCCCCACTGGTGGACCTCCTGATGGCACCTGGTATTTTTGGCCACTGTGTGACAGAGTGTTGGACTGGATGGGCCATTGGCCTGATCCAGCGTTGGCTTCTCTTATGTTCTTATGTTCTCTGAGTATCCTTTTGATAACTGTCGCATGGTAAAAGTGTCCTTGTCAGGGAAGTTACAGATGATCACTTAACCAATTTATTATTTATTTATTTTTTTGGATTTATATCCCGCCCTCCCCGAAGACTCAGGGCGGCTGACAAAAGGGCTCTGTCCAACCAAGTGGCTCTGTCTGCACGGTATCTACTTGCCAATACTTTTTGTGGAAATTCCTGGAGATCTGGGGGGGGTGCCTCCTCCACCTGGGGAGAGTGGAGTTCAGTGATGGTGGTGATCAGTAAGGATGTGATGTCACTTTCTGATGTCTTGTCCTATGATTTTATTTATTTACTTTATTTATAATCCCTCCTTGTCATAAATGATGTCACCTTCAGCCCCCTAACTCCCCCTTCCTGTGAGGTCACTTCCTCCTTTCAAAATTAAAAAATAAACAAATCACAGCTCTTTCACACACACCCTTGTTCTTCTGACACTTGCCAACCATTTAAAGAAACACACACTTATAACTTGAAATCATTACACCTCACATATACCTTGCTGTGAAGATACGTTGCCCTCAGCTGCTTGGAGAATAAAACAATGTTTATTGTTTTAGCTGTGAGCCACCTCAAGGTGGTTCTGGAGAAATACAGTGCAGATTTTCTAAATAAATAAATATCTAATAAAGTCAACTGAAAAACTCAGCTTTCATGTAAGAAGAAATGTTTGTAGCTCTGGTGCTAGACACGGAATACTCGGAGAGTGGCTTCTGCTGAGGTCTGCATAGGCTCCTCCAGAAGAAGAAGAAGAAGAAGAAGAAGAAGAAGAAGAAGAAGAAGAAGAGAGGAGGAGGAGGAGGAGGAGGAGGAGGAGGAGGAGGAGGAGTTTGGATTTATATCCTGCCCTTCACTGCTCAAAGACGTCTCAGAGCAGCTTACAAACTGCTTTCCCTTCCCCTCCCCACAACAGACACCCTGTGAAGTAGGTGGGGCTGAGAGAACTCTAACACAAACTGTCCTTGAGAGAACAGCTGTGCCAGAGCTTGTGACTGACCCAAGGTCACATCAGCAGGTGCAAGTGGAGGAGTGGGGAATCAAACCCGGTTCTCCCAGATAAGAGTCCGCGCACACTTAACCACTACACCAAACTGGCTCTCCTGGTGGCAAGGAGGAGGCAGGCATGTGCGTGAGCTGCATCACTAGCAGGTATTCTGGGCTAAGAAGTCATAAAACTTAGATTTGTTCAAAAAAAAAATGGAGTTCTTTCCGGGCGACTGCCTTATGGACAGTGGGTCTTCTAATCATGGTCTGCATATTGTTAACAAGGAAGATCCCATGCATCTACAAGGCTTGAGATTCAGACTGAACATTATGGTTTGCAAACCCTTTGAAACTGCTGGGAATGCTTTTTTTAACCCATATGTGGTTGAATTCTGTGGGGGAATGTGACGAGGGGGCTGCAGAGCAGCCTCCTGTCTCCGCTGCCCTTCTGCTCGTGTTGGCTGGCAGCAAGGCTTCGGCAGAGAGGAAAAAGGAACAGCGAGGTTTTTCTTTCCCTGCTCTCTAGCTCAGCAAAGTCTGCTTAAGCCAGACAAGGAGGGAAGTGGGGGGATTCCTTGTCCCTCCCTCCCAGATGTGATGACATCAAGGCAGAGAGAGAGAACTTCAACTTTCTTTAAAAAAAAACAGGGCTTAAACTTCCAAGGGAGGAGAAAGTGATTTTATGGACACCCCCCACTGAAACCTTTGATTCTTAATATTTTGCTTTACTGATCCAGAATGCCACTTACGTATTTGGAGCAGAGCTGGTCCTCTTATAAAGTTAATTACCAGATTCCCCATTGGCTTCAATAACAGCTTGACCCATGCCTCGTCTCTGGCTAGATTTATACCCAAATCTTCTTTCTAATTTATGAGGGCCTCCTGAAATGCAGCCTTTGCGGCACACCAGCACATGTGTAGTGGGAAACCAAGAGACTCCCACGTTGTGCCGGAGGTTAACGGCTGGTGAATATAATACTCCTCGTTGCTTTGAGAACAGTGTAATCGCAGGAGCCAAAGAGCGGAGGCCAGACATCTATCAAAACTCGGATTCTTTTGAAGAATTGTGTCTTGAGATTGGATATATTTTATTCTGTGGCTCAGGGCGGAAATTTCTCTTTCACCCTCTGGGTGCTCGATATTAGTCTCTTCGGTCACCCGCACTTTCCCTCGTTCTTACTTTCCAAAGTTAAGCTTAGATTCGGTCTGTGGGTTGCAGAAGACATTGGGATAGTAAATAAATAAATAAAATAAATAAATGGGGCACAGGTGTACGGAAGGCAGGGCCATTCTGCCTCTCTTCCTGCCTCGTGTTTCAGACACACATAATTTTCTTTCAGGAGCAGAGCACTTATCTCTCTGGTTATTGCAAGGGATGAAAGAGTAGTCACAGCTAATGTTTTTAAACGACGGTGCTTTTTCAGTTTTGCAGTCTTTGGAGGAAAGCTCTTTGAACCCTGCTGTGAATCTTGCCCCACACCAAACTTCCACCCCCTCAAAGCTTGAAATGGTGACCCTGAATATAAATGGTGAAGGTTTATTAGCCCCAGAGTACTAAGAAATATAGGAAGGCTATGACATGCCTCTCCAGTATCCTGAATCCTTCAAGACATCTCTGATTTGAATGATTTTGAGGGATGTCCGTCTGTCCTCTCACTGAACTTGCAAAGCTGCTTCGTTGTCCTGTTTCTTTACTGCCTTGTTCAAACATTCAGTATTGTGGTTCCAACTATGTGCACCTTACCCTCAGTCCTCTTGATACTCTCAGGTGCCATTTTGTGTGAATGGGGCAATGCATTTATTTTCCATGTGCATTTTGTTTTTGAATAGACAAACATATTCCCTCAAAAATCTGAGGTTCCATTCGTGCCTATCAAAGTTTTATATGCAAGGAAAACATGTGCATTGCTCTGTCTACCCGAAAAGATGACCAAGCATGTCAAGAGAATTGCGCATAGCATGCACTCCCAACAATATGTGCTTAGTCACCAAAACTGAACACCTGAAAAGGGTTTAAAGTGGTTAAGACGCTGAACTGCAGGCTGTGGAAGGTCCGTAGTTCAGCAGTTCGAGACCCGGGTGCCGCATGACAGGGTGAGCTCCCGTCTCTAGCTCCAGCTCCTGCCAACCTAGCAGTTCGAAAGCAAGAAATTGCAAGTAGATAAATAGGTACCACTTTGGTGGGAAGGTAACAGCATTCCGTGCACCTTGGTGTTTAGTCATGCCGGCCACATGACCACGGAAACGTCTTCGGACAGCGCTGGCTCTTCGGCTTTGAAACGGAGATGAGCACCGCAACCCTAGAGTAGGATTCGACTGGCTTTCGAGCAAGGGAACCTTTACCTTTAATTATGTCTTAAATTGTTTTGGATGATACAATAAAGCTGGCTTGTATTTAAAAACCTGTTCATGAGAGCAATCTGATTGTATGACCTGTGTAAGATGGGAGCCCCAAAGCTCTGTGTGAGATCAGAGCACCCCTTTCAGGTAATAACAAATTGCAGCAATTTTACAGTCCATGGAAGGGGAGCCATGATGATCCCATTTGAGTGTGTGGCTCTGTTTTACATTGCTTGCAATTGTTTGTGTGAACAGATTTTTTTTCCAGTGCAGATGGCCAAAAATGACCCTCTGACTGCTGCTAGAGACCAGAATGGTGTTGCTGAGGCCCTGTTTGTTTTCTTTTTTCTCCTGGTACTACTTGTTTTTCATGTTTTTTTTGTTCTTATGTTTATTCTGGTGTAGTTTACTGTTCTTTGTTGCTGTTCTGTGCAGAACAAAAGGCGGGATAACAATATTTAAAGAAAAATAAAGAACTCAATGACTGTGATGTCAAGTAATGACTTGTATTTTTGAAATTGCCTTTCCTGATCAAATGTCACAGACAGGAGCTTTCACATCACACCAGGTAATCTCAAACAAAATACTGCTCTTCAGCAGAGGCAGTTCAGCTGCAAGACAATGTGTTATAAGAGATGGTGTTTTGTATTGCAAATTAGCCATGGCTCCTGTATGCTCCCAGGGCCTCCCAAGACACTTCCACTGCCATTTCACACAAAGAGCAATAGTCTTAGAATACGATTGTATTTAATGTTTAATGGCAGGTTGGATGCCCCTTGTTTTAAAAGGGTACATTTGCAAACTGGCCCTGCTCTCGGTCTTGTGCTTGCAGCATTCAGCCATGAGGTTTGGGAAATGAACTGGTGCTGTACGCGTTCATGGTTTTTGGAGCCAGCCCAGACGCATTAGAGAACAGGGAGTGTAACAACAGCCCCTGTTTGATTTGCAGGTAGCATTACTCTGCTGGATTGGCCAGATCTGGTATAAATACATGGAGCCTGGCTTTCTGCCTTTGACTAGGGAATAGTACACATATTTTGTACTTTAGAATCCATCTTTCCTGCTGCTTCCAGCTTCTCCACACTGCCCAGGCCAGGATTCAGGTGCAACCCACACTGATATATCC
This sequence comes from Gekko gecko, assembly GCA_029375565.1. Lineage (NCBI taxonomy): Eukaryota > Metazoa > Chordata > Lepidosauria > Squamata > Gekkonidae > Gekko > Gekko gecko. Next base: position 68,556,586 of record JAPDNY010000003.1, on the reverse strand, counting down.
AAAGGCAGGCCTTTATTCCCAAGGGACAGCCCAGCCAAGCTGACAACGTAAGCTACTTGCCCTCACTTGGATCGCCCAGGCTAGCCCAATCTTGGAAGCTAAGCAGGGCAGTAACAGGATAGGAGACCTCCAAGGCATACCAGGGTCATGACACGAAGGCAGGCAATGGCTAGCCATCTCCGACTGTCCCTTGCCTTGAATACCCTAAGGGGGTCACTGTAAGTCAGCTGTGACTTGATGGCAAAAAAAAAAATGTTTCTGGGCATAGGAGTCCTTTTAGATATGATGAATGCAAGCAACTCGACACAAGTTGAAATTCCCAATATGCACAGTTTGGTGAGAGAGAGAGAAGAGATGGACAGAAGCCGTCTTAGCCAGCGGGGAAGAATGGCAAATGCCGCAGGCCCCATGCCGGCCCCCTGACTGCCTACAGCCCCACCCCCTGACAGATGGGGAAAAGAAGAAGAGCAGGCTCCCCTGCACTCAGTCTACCCGTGGTTTGGGGAGCTGGCTCCACTGCAGCATCCGTTTGTGCCTGCCCTGTACAGGGTTCAGGCAGCCAGTTTCCAGCAGTTGTTCACAAGGCGAGCGCTGCCCCCTTTCTTGGTCCTGTTTCTTGGTCTCCTGGAATGGGAAATTTGACCATTTCCCGCTTGCTTGGCATAACCAGACTTTGATGAGCCGGTGAACCGGGAACCTGCTGGCTTCACCTTTGTAAGGACCTTAGAAGACCAGGCAAACTTTCGATTTATTAATTTTTATTTATTTGGAACATTAATTTCCCTTCCCCTACCTTTCCACCAGTAAAAGCACCAGACTGTAACAAAGCTATAAACCTAGTTTAAAATAAACAAAAAGAAGTAAAAATGGAGCCTTGATGGTCCAGAGTTGCTTCTGTTCGTTTTTGTGACACGGCTGGAGGACTGGGGAGGGGACTCGGCTAAGGACGGTCCTCATTCCAGCCTCCAGAGAGTCCTGTGCTCAAATTAGGGGGGGAAGGTAAAGGGCCTTTAACAAAATGCACGAGCCCCACCCCCAGACTCCCCTCAATTTTAGCACTTCCTACAGATTCTCAGAAGACATTCTCCCAGCTCTGTTCCTACATCTAATGAGTCATATAATTCTGGAGTCTTTTTTGAGCAGGTTTATGAGAGCATACGCACAACAATCAGGAAACTAGTTGGGAAGCAGTTGTTATTTCAAGCTGTGAACCGTACCGAGGCCCAGGGCTCTTTTTGTAGAAAAAGTCCAGCAGGAACTCATTAGCATAATAGGCCACACCCAACAGCAGAAACTCATTGGCATATTAGGCCATACCCCTGAAAGCACAATTCATTAGCATATTAGGCCACACCCCCGTGCTACCAAAAGCATGGTCATCCAGCCACACCCACCTTTTGCTTCTTATTCTGTTTACCTTGTTTGTTGTCAGGACTCAGGGCTTTTTTGGAGCAGGAACTCCTTTGCATGTTAGGCCACACACCCCTAATGCAGCCAATCCTAATGAGTTTCTGCTGTTGGGTGTGGCCTGTTATGCTAATGAGTTCCTGCTGGGTGTGGCCAACTCAGGAGCCAGCCGGAACGCCGTTTCTGTGCATTCCTGCCCAAAAATAGCCCTGCCGAGGCCATATACCTCCTACTCCTCCTTAATTGTTTGAAATGAGAAAACAGAATCTATATGCACTAACCAAGCTCCCCTTGGCCAGTTAAATCTCTGGACTGGTCTTCCTGCTTTCCACACTGATACAAAACCCTGTTCATGGGGGTTTCATGTGGTTTTGGCTGACATTCTTATGCTATCCATTTTATTCCACAAGGGAACTTTTAGACATTTTTTTTTCCAGAGTGTGCATTCTGCACCAAGACCAGTACTCAGCCCCAGCATTTTTTCTGGGCCAGAGATTCTTCTAATAACATAACCAAGTCTCCTTCTATGTGGTTCCTCATGGCCACTTGAGTTGAACTCTCTCTAACCCCTGCTGGAATGCATTAACATACACTGCCTCCCTTGGGACCAAGCTGTCCCTTGCATCCTGACCTTGTTCCAGTTGGATACATGTAGCTAGAAGGGAATGTTTTTGTCGTAATTTACACTTGGCTTCCCTCACCTAGTTATGTGTAGTAGACTGTAAGGGTGCGTTCAGACGGGTAGCTAATCCCACCATTATGCCAGCTCGAATTTGATCCTGATCTTTTTAATCCATCGTCGCACGACCAGACATTCCCTGGGGGAATCACCTTACCATGCACTGCCTCTGTTGTGGATTGTCTAGACGGCGTCCACTGAAGGAGGCACGCACGGTGGTTTGTTCTTTAAAAAAAACAAACCTTTTTGCGCATGCGCATGGGCGTCACAGCACATCCTTGTTGAAGGAGGCCTACGGTGTTTTGTTTTTTTAAAAAAACTTTTTGCACATGCGCATAGACGTGACAGCGCGTCCTTGTTGATCCATGCATGTGTAGAGATTTTTAAAAATGGCACCCACTTGGGATGGTCTGACATCAGACCACCCCGACAGGAGGATTGCGTGCTGGTGGAATGATCAGATGGATGAAAGTCTGTAGCTGTCCCGCAGTTAACCGAAAACCCCAGATTTAAAGTGGTATCTTTTAAGTATGGCTCAGAAGCACGGCAAAATGGGATGCCCATGGAAGAGGAACATTTCCCAGAAGTTTGTGTCTGGAGATTACCTTTAGATCCATGAGGCAATTGTGCCTTGCGCGGATCTAAAGAGCCGTCTGATCGGACTCTAAGGCAGCTGGGATTCCTTGGGTGGTATGAAGCTCTGATTTACAGGAGGGAATTTCTGACCAAACTAAGTGAACTGGGAGAGAGGTGTAGGCAAGTGGCTGGCTAAAGATAGATCCTAGCTGGAGCAACAAAGAGCTGGAGACCTAGAGTGACCTGGGACAAAAAGGGGGGGGAGGAACTGAACCTAGAAACCTTGAATCCAGAACCTGAAAAGGTTAGTCAAATAAAAAAGAGGGCCAACAATAAAAGCTTAATATATATATATATATTATATTAAAAGATACATGTATTTATTAACAAGAATTTATATATATATATATATATATATATATATATACACATACATACACACACACACACACATATATATATATATATATATATATATATATATATATATATATATACACATACACACACACACACATATATATATATATACACATACATACACATATATATATATATATGGGCCCAATCACTCCTCATGTAAAAATACCAGAATCTAACACACAAGGGCTAATGGACTTGACCTGACGCGTTTCAGCCTGCATAGGCCTTCTTCAGAAGTCAAACACAGTGAGGAACATATTGTCTAATATAATAGTACAGTACAATCATACAGATACAAAATATAAATACAAGAAGGACCAGAAAAAAGTTGTTCCAAAACGAAACTACTAGGCACAGAATAAAAGTACAAATGAGGCCTCCAAAGGTGCAATCGCATGCCAGATGGTGTTTCACAGGTATTAATTTCTGGTCCAGAAAATGCCTTCCTAAGATTGTTCAGCCAAAGTGTCCTCAACAGAATTGTCCTTAGGCAAAGAGCAGTGCTCTTGGTATATATTTTTAAAAATTCTTGTTAATAAATACATATATCTTTTTATATACTATATATATTAAGTATTTATTGTTAGTCCTCTTTTCTATTTGACTAACCTTTTCAAGTTCTGGACCTGGAGTGACCTTAGTCAGATAAAGATGGTAAAGAATCCCAGGCCCAAGGGGCGGGGCTTAGAGGTCCTTGAATAGAGGTAGGGACCCTTCTAAAATAGTTGTTGACTTGGGAGGCATCACAAAGCTAAGAGGGAGCCAAGCCCTCCTGGTCCTCTACAACTCAAGCAGTGATGATTCTAGTGTTGCTGTAACTGCTCTGTCTTTAGTGCAGCAGTGAAAGCCCAGTGGATATATCCCCGCTCCCCCAAACCCAGTAGATGTGAATAGTGGGAGGGCACCGTTCTTAAAGTAGTCCCAGTTGCTCCTCTGTTTCCTGCAGGAGATATAAATCAATTACAAACCCAACCCAGGAGGAGGAGGAGGAAGAGGAGGAGGAGGAGGAGGAGATTGGATTTATACCCTGCCCTTCACTCGGAGTCTCAGAGTGGCTTACAAACTCCTTTCCCTTCCCCTCCCCACAACAGACACCCTGTGAGGTAGGCGGGGCTGAGAGAGCTCTGACAGAAACTGCTCTTTTGCAAGAACAGGTGTGCCAGAGCTTGTGCCTGACCCAAGGTCACATCAGCAGGTGCAAGTGGAGGATGGGGAATCAAACCCGGTTCTCCCAGATTAGAGTCCACGCACTTAACCACTACACCAAACTGGCTCTCCAGTATTTGCACTGCTGCTTTTCTCTGGGCTAGCCTAACACTATCAAAAAGTTATTCTCTAAAATGCCACAAAGTACATTGTGCTCTTTTGCACCACTGTGTCAGTGTAGTTATTGGTCCATCCGTATTCAGCCTACATCCCTTTTATATGGAATCTTATCAACTGTCTGTAGATAATATCGATATGAACATTTAGGACTAAAGAGTTAGAGTTTCCTGTATGCACTTTTCTGAGGGCAATTCCAGTCCGGGACTGGAATTTGCATTGCTGGTCCTACAGATGTCACTCTTCGTGTGCTTAGAGACCCAATTCCTATCGTAAAAATTCTGAGCCAGTTGTCTCCTTTTAAATCTAGCCTAGTAAAGCATTGTCTCAACAGTAACAGGTAGCCATTGGCAAAAGACGTTTCTTTTAAGACAGTTGCGTATCTCTTGTCTAAATGCCTTGTTGATTTTGTTGCTAGCAGAAGCTAAAAAACCTGGCATACATTCAGAAATCAGCTAACTTTACAAATTCCTTGCCTTTCTTCCTTGTTCCAGCACAATGCATGAGATTAATTGGATGTTGGACAAATTGTTGTGTGAGTGCAATTGCATACAATCAGCAATTATTAATTAAACATATATATTTTAAGAACCCTGAATCTGCAACTCTAGGAGAAGGAAACATACATGTCAAAGAAGTACACAAACATTTTTATGGGCCAGGGAAGGTCTGAAAGTGAAATGAAACATGACAAGTGTTCCTTATGGACCTACAGAACGTCTCAACACTTATCCTAAGGAAAGTACAGAAGAGACTCCGTCTCTCTTAAATCCAAAGCAGGATATTTAAGCAAGGGCAGTTTGACCCTTCCTGTTGATTTCATGCATAATGCTGTCAAAAATATTCTGACCTAGAAAATGACATATATTTGCAGAAGTCTGTGTGTATTGATAGAACTGAGAGTTTCAGATTTAGATAGTTGCATATTTTTAAAGGGCCTTTTTTCTTTCTTTTTTCTTTTTTTAACCATTTATTTATAGTTTATAACATTATATACACATCACTTACATTTATCATCTACATATATGCGAGTCAGTTTTTTGTATCATCTTTTCCAACCAAACATACAGTTTTTTCCATCTTTTTTCAAATACATCATGTTCTTTCCCCTGCAAAAATAAGCTTAGCCTGTCCATTTCTGCCATTAATGACAAATTTTCTATCAATTCCTCCTCTGAGGGTATTTTTTCTCCTTTCCAGCACTTGGCTAACAGTATTCTTGCTGCAGTAAAAGTATAAACAGTGACATACTTATCTTCCTTACTAACCCTATCTGGAAGAATATTTAGTAGAGCGACTTCTGGTATGAAAGGTAGTTCGCTTCCAGTAATCTCTTGTAGTATTTTGAATACATTACACTAGTATTTTCGCACTCTCTCACACCTCCACCACATATATATAAATGTACCAACATTGCTCTTACACTTCCAACAGTTTTTACTAACATTTTCATAACATTAGATATCCTATCCAGCGTCCAATACCATCTATGGAACAATTTAAGTATATTCTCTTTGTATGGGATTGCTCTCATCATGCTGACTGCATTCCATACTTTGGGCCATTGTTCTATCTCTATGGTGTGGTCTAAATCTTTCATCCATGCAACCATAGCCCCTTTCACTGTCTCCTCTATTAGGTACTCTGACAGTGAGAAAGTATACACGTGCCTGTGACAATTTGCATTTAGCAAACATGACATCCATACAATGCCTTGAAAAACAATGTCTTGTTTGGCTTTTTCATTCCAAACTAAAAGATTGCTCTTTTTCTCTCAGTGATAATGCACAATACCCTAGTATGATTACCACGGAAACAAATAAAAAAACTTTGGCAGATCACTCTGGGCATGTGTTTTCAAAAGGCTAAAATAAAAATAAAAATCCTAAGAGAAGCCTTCATATTAGCCACAAGCTGGATCTATACAGGGTTAAAAGGAAGGAAAGGATCTATACAGGGATGGGAAAGGGACTTTCCTACTTTTGATGGGCTCCATAAATTTTGATACCTAGGATAAGTCCTGAAGGTGGCCCTTCCCATTTCCTTATTCCCACACTGACTGCATCTACCACCCATACGCACGATGAAAAGACATTTTTTCCCATGACAAACAGAACCCCATCTTTTCTTTCAAACTCTGCATGCTTTTTCATCTAATTTCACGGACTGATATGCGTTAGATGAGAATAGCAGAGACCACCAATCAGATATGCACAATGAAACTGCCTCCACTGGGGGGGGGTTCTCTGATTTAATTCTTAGACTGGGTCAAAGAGGACACAAACTGCAATGACAGTGTAGTAGTTGTGGAGGTGTAAAGCTGCTTGATGCAATGCTGTTCTTGAGATAGACTTCACCATGGAGCATCATTTATTTATGTAGATATGTGTACCCTATTTGTCTCCCCAATGGCAACTCAAAGTGGCTGATAATATCATTCTCCCCTCTTCCATTTTATCCTCACAACAGAGACTCTGTGAGGGAGGTCAGACTGAGAGGCTGACGGGCACAAGGTCACCCAATGAGCTTCAAAGGTGTGTGTGTAGGGGGGATTAAGACATGGGTCTCTCAGGTCTGGCACTTTGAGCACCGCACCACACTGCCATCAATGTGATCAGTATGTTTGTCTCGATGTATCGATGCAACGAACATGAAATTGAGCAAACTTCAGCGGACAGCGGGAGACAGGAGGGCCTGGCGTAATCTGGTCCATGGGGTCGCGAAGAGTCGGACTCGACTGTGCGACTGAGCAACAACAACAATGTTTGTCTGGCAGTTATGTTTGTGCTGATGTTCTCAGCAGTGCCTAATTAAGCCTAGTCCAACATTAAATAATATCAAGTCACGATTATTACGATCCATGATCAGGGAACAGAATCAAAACCATCAACATTACCTGGATTACATTTGTTACATTGGTTGCATGGCATAAATATACTGGGCTTAAAATTTGATGCTTGGTTAAGATTTGTTAAACCAAACTGAATTCTTCTGTCTAATTCATAGAATCATAGAATGTTAGAGTTGGAAGGGACCTTACGGGTCATCTAGTCCAACCCCCTGCACTCTGCAGGAGCATAGCCAAAAGATAGCCCTACATACCTACAACATACCCAAAAGATGGTCTGGGAACATGCCTGTGAACATTAGACATGCCTGGGAACAAAATTTGGCTACTTTAAAAGTAATTTCATTACAACGATCTCCAAGAAGGAGAGAAATATAAAAATGGTCAAATCTAGCTGGGTAGTTGGATGTATTTCGGATAATGTATACGTTTCAAATGTTCTGGTAGGATCAACAGTATAAGAGGATGTGCTCAGTTGTTTCCACTATACCAGAGGGACATGGACAGAGACACTTTTCATATGAAATATGGGCAAATCTCCCTTCAAGGAGGCCAGATGGGAGGACATTTAGTCAGGCAACAGTAAAAGCTCTGCTGTGTTTGGGGAATTCCAACATATAAAGGTATGTAAATAGAGCAAAGTTTTGGTTGCAGTTCCCCACTGCCAGAATGAGATGGGCTTGAGTTCAGTTGAAGGGAGGTGTCCCAAAGTCTCTATTTACTGTTTTAGCTCCATGATAACTAGGATGCGAGAGAGCTGTTGTAAAGAAACCTAGGTGCTGGAGTTTGTCCATTATTTTTCCTATCCAACTTGAATGAAAACTGTCTACCAAAATTAAAGAAGTTAAACTGGGGGGGGGGAGTTTAACTTCAACCAGAAACATATAGCTTGCAACCAAACCTGTGATTCTAAAGTTACCACACCTGCTTCTAGTCTAAGAATAGCATTGGATACGCACTTAGGTACCCCAAGTAAGGAGCTTAGAAATTTAGACTGAATAACTTTCAGTTTGGAATGGGCAAACTTGTGATCCATACATAAGCCGGGGCCCGTGATCTCATTTACTGAAAAAGAGGCAGTATTCCTCTCTTGAGAGGAGGTAGTATGTGCGTCAGGTCATGGTTGTTTAGGCTGCTGAACTGTCTGTGTTGTATAAAGCATGGAATCACTTGAAGTTCATCCCTTGTTCACAGTCAGATGCATCCTTCCAATAACCATCCCAGCACTGAATAGATTTGCCTGGTTTCTGTGTCTGCACAGTCAGCGGTATTTATTTGAGAAGCGATTGCAAGAACAGATTGAAAGATTAGCTGTGTTCACGGGCAGACAGGAAGTACACAAGAGACTAAGTAGAACAAAGTTTGAGCCCAGGGGCATCTTTAAGACCAACAAAGTTTTATTCAAGGTATAAACTTCCATGTGCATGCGTACTTCATCAGATACAATGAAATGGAAATTACCACTCCATACATATAGGTAGAGGGTGAGCAGTAAATTAGCATACAGCATAATGAAGATGTTTAACAGATTCAAGGATCAAACAGGAATAACAAGTTTAGTTTATTTGGTTACCATTTGTTTGGGTTTAATTGTGGGGGGAGGAACGTAATGAAGAAAATAAATATGTCCAAATTGCCTGTCAAAAGTAGACAGAGACTAAGCTGTAAGTCTCAACCCCAAAATCTCAAACGCGCACCCCCCCCATTTTACTATCTACCTTTTAAAAATCAGAGGTGGTGACAGGAACAAATGTGAATAGGGCAGGAAGTGGAGGTGAGAAAGTCAGATTGTGAGAAAAGAGTGCAATTGCACAAATCTGATTAATCTAAATTTAATCTGAAGGATTCTCTGAACAATTAGCTGCCTACTTGGAACTGTGATGCGACTGAAATGGCAGGTGAATGATCATGGCTAATCTCAGTGCTGTATGTTACCAATGAATACCATAGCGCTTGCAAGGAGTATTCGATGAGTGAATAAACCAAAGCATGGAAAGTGAGAGATTTGGAAAGGAAGGGCCTTGCTTGGTGAATAATGAAGCATATACATGCATAGCAGAGAAAGCATCTTATTGCAATATCTAGGAGAGAAGAAAAGAAGATTTCATTGTATAGAAATATATATTGGATTACCTCAGAAACCTCCCTTGCCTTTCACTTCCATCTTCCTAATTCTTCTATACAAGGTAAAGGCAGGAACTCATTAGCATAATAGACCACACCCAACAGCAGGAACTCATTAGCCTATTAGGCCACACCCCTGACAGCACAGCTCATTAGCATATTAGGCCACACCCCCACATCTTCCCATGGCTTGCCCAGGCGCCCCATGTCTTTGGGGAGCCTGGGCAAGCCAGCCTTTGGGCAGGCTGGGGAAGGCATGGGGAGGCATCTAAATGCCTTCCCAATCCTCCCAGGGGCCCCCTGGAGTCGCCGGGGGGGTCGCTTTCCAGGCCTTCCCTCTGTAGCCATGCACGCAGAGTTTTTGGCTGTAGTAGGCATGGCCAACTCTGAAGCCAGCCGGAACTCCGTTCCTGTGCGTTCCTGCCCCAAAATAGCCCTGGGTAAAGGTAAAGGTTTCCCTTGCTCGAAAGCCAGTCGAATCTGACTCTAGGGGATGGTGCTCACCTCCAAGCTGAAGAGCCAGCTCTTTCCAAAGACTTCTCTGTGGTCATGTGGCTGGCATGACTAATCCCTGAGGCGCACAGAACGCTGTTACCTTTCCACTGAAACAGTACCTATTTATCTACTTGCAATTTCTTGTTTTCAAACTGCTAGGTTGGCAGGAGCTGAGGCCAGAGACGGGAGCTCACTCCATCACACGGCACTCGAGTCTCGAACTGCCGAGCTGCTGAGCTGCAGACAGCTCAACATCTTAACCTCTGAGCCACCACAGGCCCGCAATTCTTCAATGGTCTGGTTTAAATTAGAGCAGTCAAAGCTGAGTAAAGATTCAGACTTCATCAATTTGATTACATGGACCTCAAACTGAATGAACTTATATTCATTTGACCTCCTTGTGAGGAGAGTGGGGCCTGGAGTATAACCGAATATGTCTCAGTATTCAAGGAGAATTCAGCTGCCTATTTTTTACCAGGCTTGTAATTTGTGAAATCTGATTCAAAATCTACAGAAAGCAAATGTTTGTCATGGATCTCGTGGGTTTGTACCACTTCAAAATGAGGTAGGGAGTGTCTTCTCTGAAAATTCTCCTGTGCCCAAATGCATCAGAAAGGGTGTGAAAAGCTTGTGTGATAGCAGACACACTGGTCCAGAATTTTGTTTTCTGAAGTGCAGGGAGATATTCACATAGGAGAGTATTAAAATGTGGTTCTCTTTTTGTATTCTGAAGCGGTAAAACGTTGGCATCTTTGGACGTTTGAATATTGGTCTCATTTCACGTTTCCTCAAATTCTCAATAGAAAACAAAATACCGGGTATTGCAGCACAGCATTTCATTTTAATTATCCAGTATGAGGGGCCGGTCTGGCGCCCTTGATGGAGTGGGAAAGCTGGCAAAAACCTCTCAGATGGAGTGCAAGGAGTTTAGATAGTTCCTCATAGCCCCTGCAAGTCCCTCCCCGCAGATCCGGTTCATGTGGAATTTCATAAGAAAGGGCAGAGTAGAGTAATAGCTTTTATTACTTTTTAGCAACATGTTTGCCCATGGTGAAAAAAGATCATCCTTACACGAAGCAAACACAGAAAACAAAGTTCCGTTTCTTAAAATCCCTACTCTCCCATGAAGTTCATTTGGGTTAGTGTTTCTCAACATAGCCTATGTCACACAGTTGTTGTGAAGATAAACTGAAGAAAGGGAGAGGCATGTTTATTACCCTGAGATTCCTGAAGTCAAGATACAGCTGCTGAGCTCATTGGTTTCATGGGCTTTCACATTCCATTTGATGTTTCAAGGAAAGGAAACTGTACATCAGTGCTATATCAGTTGTGGAAAATACTGAAAGGTAAAAATACAAGCCATGGAATACTGTTATAAAGGTATTTTATGACTTCCTTATTGAGGAAGCGTATGTACATCAAAGTTTCCTGTAACACAGAAGTCAAAGACCAGAGAAATGGCTGCTATTTTGTAGGTTAAACCAGGTTTTAAGGTAAAAAAAAATCCACAAAAAAACACCAACAACAATAAATTAGGGTTGAAGTAGGGTTTCTAACTCTGGGTCATGAAATTATTGGAGATTTGGTAGAGTAGAACTTGGGGAGAATGGGGTTTGGGGAGGGGAGAGACCTCACCAGGGTATAATGCCATAGATACCACCCTCCAAAGCAGCCCTTTTATCCAAGGGAAATGATCTCTGTTGTCCGGAGATTAGTTGTAAGAGCAGGAGATCTCTAGGCCTCACCTGGTGGCTGGCAACCTAGGTGGAAGTGAGGATTTGTGAAGAAGTTTCGCAGCCTCTCCCTCTTACGTTGTTCTTATTCCATTGGACAACTGTTTGTAGATGCTTTCCCCCCAGTCTGAAATAGGGTCACCAGGTAATTCTGACAAGCGGGCAGGGGACTTACCAGGAGGCTCTGGGAGAGCAAGTTCCTGATGAGCTGCCGTTGCATTTAAAGGGACCGCATTCTTTTTAAATGCTTTCCTTCCATTGTAAATAATGGAAGATGGGGGCACCTTATTCCGGGGCTCATAGAATTGGACTCCATGGTCCAATCTTTTTGAAATTTGGGGGTTTCTTTGAGGAGAGGCACCAGCAGCTATGCTGAAAATTTGGTACCTCTAACTCAAAAACAGCCCCCCAAATACCCACAGATCAATTCTCAATTATACCCTGTGGGAACTAGTCTCCATAAGGTATAATGGAGCACCCGGCAGCTATCCCATCCCCCCCTGCTTTCTGATAGCCCTGAAGCAGGGGAAGGGGCTCCAAACTGGGGGATCTCCTGCTCCCAACTGGGGATTGGCAACCCTAGTCTAAAAATATGACACACATCAATTAAAAAATAAGGATGCCTAAATAAGAAGTGAGGGCGTGAAGCTTTGCTCTTCCTCTAAGACACCTTTACGTTGCCATGAAGCCAGTCAGATTCAGGTCTGTAATGACATCACAAAATTGAACCGGTGTGAGAGCTAACCCTCACTCTGAATGAGCAAACATTTTCACTACATTTTGTAGCTTCCCCAGACAGTCAGTAAAATGGAATTGTGCATTTGTGGACAGTGAAGTTGTCATGTGCCTCCATGTGCCTATTGGTTTGGCTCACCCGTAGTGTGGTGATGATGATGATGATGATGATGACGACGATGACAACGATGATGATGATACATATTTTTTTCAAGGCAGCTATCCTTTTAATCTGATGTTTTACTGGATAATTGGATAATACCTTAGGATTATGCTGAGTGGTGTTCATAGACAGAACATGAGAGACTAGCCATGGCTAAATGTGTGGTGGGCCTATCAAGTTCCCTGTGATCACTTGGAAAGCCAGAAATGAAGAAGGTAGCTAAGTGGGCAGAAAACCTGTTGAATTATGCATGCAAAAAGGGCCAACATGTTTACTTTACAATGTCTTCAAGAATTTGGAGAAAATGTGGCATCTGGAAGCACCCTACACATAATAACCATCAGTCACACCCTAGTACTACATTAATTTCATCATCAGGTTGTGTGAGACTGGGTTTACAGGAAACACCTTTTTGCTTCAGCAGAGTTTTCCACCGCCCAGGGGATACCATTTGTAAGCACACCAGTGCTGAAACGGTATGTCTCAAAATCTGTCTTGGAACCTACTCCTGCAGAATTTGAGTCAGTTTTTCCGGGCTGTATATTCAGGGCCAGATTTCTACACTGAATTAAAACACAACTTTTGAAGCCTGGTGTTTGACATTTTGAATCTGTGTTTGAACAGCATTCTTATTTTTAATGCAGCCTTCCGGCTCCAGCCTTGGGAACCTTGGCTTCTTACCAGGATGCAGCAGTCAAACTGCCCAGGTCACCTAGTTTGATGACCTGTGCCAGACAATAGATGGGAGGAGTCCTTGTTGATTCTTTCTGGTGGTCTTAGTAGCTTTCAAAATTAGCCATGGTTAATCCGTTTAGAACAGGGGTGAGCAACCCGCCCCCCAGCATGTGCACTGACAGCAGTATATCAGGCTATTTTGCTTGGTACCCAGTGCCAGTTGAGGCACTGGCAGTCCTGCTTGGGCCAGTGGTGTGGGAGAAGGCAATGGGGCATACCTTATGCCTATCATTATCACCTCCCAGACTTGCAGAGCCACCAGCCAAGTTCAGGATGAATTCCTGAGATGCTGTCTGCACTGTGGGGTCTTAGCATACTCCAAGCATGTCTGGCCAACTACAACCCTTGTACAACTCTACAACTACATCCGCCTCTCCCATTTTGTTTGCCAGTACACCAGCCTTTTCACAAGTAGATGTCGCAGGATTGTTTTTTGGGGGGAGGGGGGCACTTGGGCCAAAAGGTTGCTTTCCCCTGATCCAGCCTTGCTCGTGGATGGCCAGATAACATTTGCAAAATAAAGAAAAAGTCAAAATAAACTACATCCAAATTGATATTTTAACACACTTGAGTTCATCCTGGGAAAAGACATGTTTAACACACTGACGGATCTCACCCAAGCAATATTAAACTGCTGTACGCTATATAGCAATATAATATTGCTATTATTATGCTCACTTGCTGAGTAAGCATCATAACCAGTTTGGTTATGAGAGCCAGTTTGGTGTAGTGGTTAAGTGCGTGGAGTCTAATCTGGGACAACTGGGTTTGATTCCCCACTCCTCCACTTGCAGCTGCTGGATGACCTTGGGCAAGCCATAGTTCTGTCAGAGCTCTCTCAGCCCCACCTACCTCACAGGGTGTCTGATGTGGGGAGGGGAAGGAAAGGGAGTGTGTAAGCCACTCTGAGACTCTGAGTGAAGGGTGGGGTATAAATCCAATCCAGAAGAGGATGACAGGTTGCCACCCTTGGCCTAGCATTAAGTATGAAGGCAAGCAAGAGGGGGTTGAGGGTGGCTCAACCTGGTGAAGCGGTGGTCTGTTTGCTCTAATGTGCCAGGCCACCTCCACTGGTTTTAACCGTTTGTAGCCCTCAATGTCATTGGCCGAATGTACTGGGTGTCTACATGGCAGGGCCTCTTGGGTTGCAACACCAAGATTATTTGGAATGCTGTCCTCCAATAGCCTTGTCTGATGTCTCTGACATTATTTAGGAAGACTGATAATATCTTTGAAGTCTTTTAGGAAGACTGCCCAAACATACTTCTTCCACCTAGCCTCCTGTTCTGCTCGCCTCAAGATTAGTTTGCTGCCTCAGTTAGGTTTTACTGAGGTTTGATTTTCTGCAGCCCTTTAGCATGTTATTTTATCTTATGTTTTAGTTGTGTTCTGCAACAATGGCTTTATATATTGTAAGCTGCCTGGGGGATACATTTGTGCCAAAAGCCGGGGAGTTTTTTTGCCTTTTTGTTTTTGGCCTTCAAGTCACATCTGACTGAAGGCAACCTTGTAGGGTTTTCAAGGCAAGAGATATTCATAGGCGGTTTGCCATTGCCTGCCTCCGAACCATGACCCTGGTATTCCTTGGAGGTCTCACACCCAGATTCTGGCCCAGGGCTGACCCTGCTGAGCTTCCGAGATCTGATGAGATCAAGCTAGCCTGGGCTACCCAGGTCAAGGCAAAAATCAGGGTAAAATAAATAAAAGTACAGAAATGCGTACTGTAGAAGTAATTTTTAAGTATTTTTGACTGCACCGCAGAACTTTATGTAGCTATGATGAAGGCACAGCTCTGTGCATACAGGCATGGCCGCATTCCTTTTAGCATCACACAGACACAGTGGGGATGCATGCATCATGTGGCTTTTTGTGCATCTCAGAGCTTCTGTGTGTGCCTCGGATATCTGCAGAGGAAATAATCTAGCAAACAGGAAAGCCTGTTAAGCCCTGTTGCTTGCCATGAGAAATAAATGTTTGCATCTGCTTTGGATGGGTCCAGAATCTCACTGGTCGATTACTTCCCTAGCAAATAAACAAGAGCCAGTGGGGGAAAATATCATTACTTTCTGCAAGGGGTAGTGTTCCCAGTTTATATGATTTACTTGTTGCAACGTGCTAGCCGTCAATGCTTCTCCATAAGAAAAAACACATTGTGAAATATCTCCCTGGAGACAGCTTCTGTCTCTGAAGTGGTTAAACTCTGATTTGCTTCTTTACAGCATCTTTGAAGGATTCCAGGGATCACAGAAATAAGCCAGTGCTCAGCCTTCTTAATCTGTCAGACAAGCTAGCTGGGGAGGGGGTGCCGTTCCAATGAAAAACTATTTCATGCCTTTTTGGAGATTAGTCTATGTGGAGATTTTGTGAGTGCCTTTGGCAGAGAGCCTCCGTTGGAATAACTGCTGTTGTTTTGAGATGCTGGCTTCCCCGCCTTTAATATTGTAAACTCTAGTCCTAGAAATTCAATTGCTGCAGTTTATGTTACTTATTCTTTGTTCCTTCCTCTCTTTGCTGGTAGAATACCTACACTAATGCGGACAAGCTACTGGAGGCTGCCGAGCAGTTGGCTCAAACTGGAGAGTGTGACCCCGAAGAGATCTACAAAGCAGCACGGCATCTCGAAGTGCGAATTCAGGACTTTGTCAGAAGAGTAGAACAGAGAAAACTTCTTTTAGACATGTCCGTCTCCTTCCACACTCATACTAAAGAGGTAAGATGTTTGTGGTGCAATGGAACTTTAACGCTGGGTCTCTTGTCACAAAGTCCGCAACGTGTCTAACAGTTTTAGGTTGCCTAAGGCATTTGACTGCGTGTGAAATGTACAGCATAAAAACTCTGAAGACACGAACAACCTGTATGTCATGTCTTTCAGACAGCAAATGTCAAACCGTCTCCTCATTTGATCTGCATGTCCTAACAGTGAAGCAATGTGTAATTGTAAGATTGTGTAAATTGTACAGCAGTCAGAACAGCAAGGTGCACTGTGTTCATAATAATTAAATAGGTACAGTGTAGCATGAATCATTACGATAGTGTATTTGAGTGATTTAAAAGAATATCAATCAAATGGGATGGTAGTCCATGATGAATGTTCTTTTGAAGACTTCCACTTTAATGAAACATCAGTTAATTTTACTGTTTCTGTGTTCCTAAAGCAAAAATCATCTTATACCTGGAGATATTAATTTCTGGGCTGTCCCAAGTGTGCCCTGCATGGCTTTTCAGTGACTCACAGTGGTAGCCTAAACATTTACACCCTTCTAAATCCACTGAAGTCAATGGACTTGAAAGAGTGTCTGTTTAAGACTGTACTGTCAGTTAGGACCCCAGACTATATGCTGTTTTAGTCTAAGTAAAAAATGTTCAAAGATAAGGACCTCTCACAGGAGAGGCAGAGAGGGGCAGGGTGTTGAAATTGGTGGCTCCCAGGGTTGTAATTAAAGCATACTTGGTTGTTGTTGTTTTCCTTTTGACCACTGGCTACTCAGCAGGGTATGCCTCTGGAAGATAAATTTTACTCTGTGGGTAAGAAGGACTAATCTGAGCCCTTGTTTTTCCATGCACTGTAGCGTCGTGTGCCACAGTACACTTGATCCATGAAGAAACCCTCAGAAGCTGAAGGCTTTGCCAGTATTAGCTGAATTATGTACTACAAACAAGTAATTTGTAACAAGATTCTGCAGAGTTAGGGGAGCCTGAGCAAATAAATGGCTTCGGTCCGTAGATAAATTAATTGAAAGGAGGTGGTCTGCAGTACATACTTCTTTCCCCGTGGAGCTTTGCAAGGAGTGAAGGACTTTTAGCTGTGGATGAAGCAGGGTGGGAAAATGTGCATTCATGTAATTAATCAAGTGTTTCTGTGTCGGCGTCGAAGGGCCTGCCCATGTGCTCAGATTACCAGGTACTTAATAACTCTTGCGTTGCGGTAGATTTGCCATTAAATAAGATTTAGACCCCCTGCAATTTGAATGTGTGCTGAAGTATGCCCCGTGTGCTCATCATTGTTCTTTGGGGACGTGCACATGTCTCATCCTTCTGCTGTTCCAGCACAGTCTTGTCTCTTCTGAGGGGCTCTTTCTTTCCCCTCTATAGTGGTTTTCTTTCTGACGTACGTGTAACAGAGATAAGTAAGATAATAGACAGGTAAAGCATGACAGTTTAGAGATTGCAAACGAACTCAAGCGGGGGGAAGAATCATTTAATAGACAAGGTAGTGGTGACGGAGCAGTGAAATGAAAATTACTCCCACTCTTAGGATCATGGGGGGGGGGGGGGCGCAGAAGGAGCAATACATTTTCGCTCAGGAATGTGCTGTTCCCAGAAATGTCAGGGCATCTGTGCCCAGCATGCTGTATAAAATAACATGTTGTCAGAGCGTCCCTAAATACTCGAGTTTCAAAGGATATGTCGCCGGCAGAAGGCTCTGCTCTTCCCCGTCCCTACGCTGCACCCCACTGTGATCAGGACTTTGCTTCTGATGCCAGTTGCTCTGCCCGCTAGCCCAAGTCGTAGCAGTGCCTGCGTAGGCCTAACTCCTCATTCACCATGTCACTCATAGCTGGAAAATGTATTTTCATGTTCAGGGAGCGTCTCAATGTTTTAAGAACTGTAGGGCTGTCACTGAAACAAGCAGCTCGCCGTCAAGTCGTCCGTCCCTCTCCCGTGATAGCTAGTATAGGGTGCGTTCAGACAGCGTGCTGGAGCGGTTTAAATTGCTCCGGTCCGTTGTTTTTTTTTAACCTGGAGAATCGCGATCACACTAACCTCTTCGTTCCGGGCTCCCCGCCGTCCTCATGCAGGTGGAGGTTTTTTTCCCTCTCGTTTGAGCATGCGCACAGGCAGCCCTCTCCAGAATTAAAAGTTTGGCACGTGTGCAGAACAGCGATTTCAACATGTCTCTTTAAACTTTAAATGAACACTTCTCTTTAAATTTTCACTCCGAAACTGGCCTCCCCGAGATCCTGGACTTGTCTAAATGCCTAAACTAGGCACCATTGAAGCTTTTCTGTACTTAACTTGGGTGCAGAGCTCCGCTCAAGTGCACACCGCTAAGGCATTTTTAAAAAATGAATTGATTTGCTTCGATAGTTATTAAGGAGAAAACAAGAAAAAGAATGATAAGATTGTTAAAATGTTACCTAATTTGATAATGGAAGTGAGACATTTTGCTAATGGTAATTAGATAATAGAGTTTATAAGGGGGTAAGAGCATTGCGGGAAGCCTTGTACTGGGGAGGGTGGGGAGGAAAGAAAAAGGTATGTGATATCTATAAGATGAAATTTTAAATATGTGAAACATACTCTATAATAAATGGTTTTAAAAAAAAATGGTGGACTAAAACCGGAAGCCGGAGGCAGCTTCCCAGAGGGGAGGGGGGGTTGAAGCACCCAGAAGTGGCTCGATGAGCGATCAGACGTCAGGAAAGTGTGCCTTGAATCGGAGAATCACGAAAACACCACTTGGTAAGTGGTGTCAAAATACTCCGGTTTAAAGGACGTTTGCTCTGGAAAGTGATGGTTGGGTACGGTGCGCAGATGTTGGGCGTGTGAACGCGCACGTAAAAGCCGTTTCTGAGGTGTGCTGAAAGCGGCTCAAATGGCGCGTCTGAACGCACCCATAGTGTCCTAATGTCATCGTAACAAAGTCTGAGTCTGGGGGCACCACCTGAATCTAGTGTCATCATTTGTGTGCTCCCACGTAACTAGCTGCTGGCTGTGGGCCTGTGGAAATACACAGCTAGATGACAGCAAACCATGTGGTAAATTGTACTAGACATTAGAAAGGGGAAGGAGAGAACACAACACAAGGTTGCTGTTTTTTTGTAGCAGCCTCATGTTTCTTATTATTCTTGGCTTTGCCCTGAGTGTTCATAGCGGAATACTATCCTGTTTGTATGGCTGGTGTAAAATGGAGTCTCCGATGTAATGTTTAGATTAGGTTTGTTAAATTTGGAATCATATGAAGCTAGCTACGTCTTGTGGCCTTTCAGGTACCTAAGAAAATCACTTGTTTTTGCAGTTAATGCCTGATAATTTAACTATCTTGTCCTTGTGCCTGAGAAAGAAGTATGTCTGGCTCAAAAATCCCCACACTTTCTTACCAAAAAAAGTTGGTGAAAGAAATAAATTTTTTCAATTTCATATGTCTGTAAGGAATAGGATGTAAATAATTCCATATTTGACTGATTTATCAGCTATCAACTTGTGGCATTTGGACACTGTACAAATAACATGAATGAAGTTACTCAGTCCCTCATTGTAATGAATAAGGGGGCAAACAACTTTATTCCTCTGTTGATCCAGGTTCATCTTTGCTCCATGGGATTTACTCTGATAATGTGAGTGGGGGGAGTAATTACTTCAGTTTATTGGAGCCCATTGTTATCAGTAGGTGACTCTTCAGTTCCTATAAAAAGAGAGGGATTATGCAGTGTTTCATTATTCACTCTCCGCATAGCATAAATAATCTTTACCTCTGTGACTTCACGTTGGCCTTAAATCTGGCCCGTACTTTTTCCTGTTCCCATCATGTTGATTATTTCCTCTAGGCGGGATGTTTGGTAAATGAAAACGTTCCTAGTAATTATGAGCCCAGGATAGCTGCATAGTACAGTGTGACTTATTGGCCCCTAGTCTAGTCGGGACTATTAGTTAAATGATAATTCCTCTAAGTGTTTAGATTAGAATTTCCATCAAGCTGCTTAGCAGGAATTTTGAACAATGGTAGCCAATCCCTAGCTCCCAGCCTATGAAAATATCCCAAAAATATACTATCCTTTTGATTGTTAAGTTTTCATAGTACAGTGTGACTTATTGGCCCCTAGACTTTGTTTTCTGGGGGGAGGGGATTGTTATCTAAAAATAAGATTTAGCTCAAGAAATTAAGAAACTGGGAAAGTGGTATATGTATCCTTTCCTAGCAGTACATTATACTCTCATCCAGACGAACCTAAAACGCTACTAAACTCCTATTTAATACCCTCATCTGTGATTTTCAAAATAACAAGATGAGGGAGGGGTTGGAATTCTTTGAGAGCCAGTACACTTATGAGCCCATACTCTTATAAATTTATATGGGCACAGGCAGCCCATATAAGTTGTAAATCTACTCAGGTGATTTCCGCACGGGGAGGTACCTGTGTAGTTTCGCTGTTGCTGGTGTAATTGCATATAAAGTATAGCAGCAACAGGGGTTCCACATGCAGGTTTCCCTGCAGTTTCCTTGCCTCTTTTTCTCCATCCCACATTTCCCCACTCACATGGCAGTCATCCAGGCTTTACTGTGATCTCTCCCAAAACTATGGAGCAAAGTAGGTTTGGAGAAGATCAGAGAACGGCCATGGGAGTCTCAGAAGGTGCACAAGTGGTTCGTGATGCTGTGGGGAAGCAGGGAGAAAGCCTGTTTCTCAACAGGATTGAACCAATGTGGAAATGGTCTCATTTGCCAGTTGCCTGAGAAAAATTCCCATGATAAGTTGCAGTATACTACACAGGTTCATTTCTACTTGTATTTTATTTGAAGAACATAAGAAGAACATAAGAACATAAGAAGAGCTCAGTGGTCCCTCAAGTCCAGCATCCTGTCTCACACAATGGCCAACCAGTTCCTCTGGAAGTTCAACAACACGCCAAATAGGATGAGGCCTTCTCCTGATGTTGCCTCCTGGCACTGGGATTCAAAGATTCACTGCCTCTGAATGTGAAAGTTCCCTTTAGTCACTATAGCTTGTAGCCACTGATAGACCTCTCATCTATCAATCTGCCTAATCCCCTTTAAAGCCATCTGTGGGCACAACTAAACAATATGGCATCCCTGGGGACAATCTGAGGATGCCATAGCCATTTCACTGTAGGAATTCTCTTGCTTTAAAAATGCCATGGTGCAGGTAGGAAGAAAGGCTCCTTTCCCCCACCACCCAGCTATCTTTTTCCAAGAACCCAAACCCCTGAGACATCTGAGTTCCTGAAAAATGGCACAGGCAGGGAAACAGGAGTCCCTGCTCTCCATGTGCTAGATCTTGAGCAGGATGGGTCCCTGTAGTATTTCTAAAGCAAAAGAATAATTTGTTGTTTAAAGAAGTATTTCCTTTTCTCTATCCTGAATCTCTCCTGCCAACCGAGCAGTTCCTTTCGAGCAAGGGAACCTTTACCTTTACCTTTTATCCTGAATCTACTGCCCATCAACTTCGTTGGATGCCCCCAAGTTCTAGTGTTTTGGGACAGGGAGAAAAAAATTAACTTTGTCCACTCTCTCTACCTGGTGCATAATTTTATAAACATCTGTTTATTTATTATTTATTTATTATTTTCAATTTATATCCCGCCTTGCTGAAAACTGGCTCAAGGCGGCGTACAAGCATTAAAAGCAGTAAAACAGTAAATACAATAGAATATACATAAACAACCTACATAACATCGTAAAGTTCTAATAAGAACGGTGCAATGAACAGTGCAAATGACGGCAACATTCAGCAGCATCTATCACATCCCTGTTTAGTAGTCTCTTTCCCAAACTGAAAAATCTCAGACTAGGATCTCAGTCCCATTTAAGCCTGGTATCCAAAACCATGAAAGCTGATTGGACACTCTGCGCAGCAGTCCAATCAGGATACAAGAAAGGTACTGGAGGGAGATAACTTGATTGGTCCTTATGTACGTATTCTGATTGGTTCTTAATGTAAATGGGGGGGTGTCTTAACCTGCCCGGACTGTTTAAAAGAGAGCCTGTTGCTCTCCAGTTTTTTGTGTCGTTCTTACGTGTTAAATAAAGCTGAATCACTACTGAGATCTGCTGCCTCAAGTGCCATATCTAAGCCTTTTCACATAGGAAAGATGCTCCATTTTATTTTACTTATTTATTGTATCTCTATAAGATTTTTCTCACTGCTGAAGGAGTTTAACAATAAAAACAGATTAAAAACCAACCAGAAACCTGATGTATTACGACGCTAACACAATATAAACCAAATCAGAAAAAAGCTTGCCTGAATAAGATAGCCTTACATACTGAAATCTGAACTGAATGGGAGAAGAGACAGCCCTTACTCCATGAGGCCACCACAGATAACATCCTTGCCCTGACAGTCAGATATCTTGACTCCTTTAAGGAAGCGGAAGAGAGAGAAAAGCTTGTGTTGAGGATCTGATGGTCTGCCTGGGCTCGTATGGGGGAGGCAGTCATTCAGGTTCGTACTTGCACAAGACCATTTCAAAGTAGCTTCCTAGTCATTTCAATCTCTTCTTGAATCCTAGTAAACATCCCATTCTAAATGGGTTGCTATTTAAAATGAATTGATGTATATATACAGTTGAGCAGTGGCAACCTGTATATCTGTGACAGACTAGGGTTGCCAACCCCCCGGTTTGGTGGGGTTCCCCTGCTTTGGGGGGGGGTTCTACCCTCAAAGGAAGCCCCACCCTCAAGCCCCAACACCCACAGCCACCCCTCTCCCTTTTCTCTTGAAGGGCTCCCTTTAAATGCACAGAGCTGGCGTTCCCCGCTCACCCGAATGCCAGCTCCACAGGCAGCCTTCCCTGCACACTCGATCTCAAGCGGAGGTTGAGGTGCCTGGAAACTGCTCTTAAAGGGGCAGTGCAGGAAGCTGGCATTTCCCTGCAAGCCCAATCTCCGCTCAAGATCGAGCGTGCAGGGAAGGCTGCCTGTGCTTAAACGGAGCTGGCATTCGGGTGAGCGTGGAAATGCCAGCTATCTGCACAGCATTTCCCCACGTGCAAGGGGCACGCGGCCGGGGGGAGCGGACGTCCCCAATGTGACGTCATCATGTCAGGGATGCCCCGCCCCCTCCAGGAACGGCCCCCAAAATCCCCTGCTGGGGGCGAAGATGGACTTGGCAACCCTATGACAGACAGATCTGTGATGCAACATTATGCTATACTACTCCTATGCTAAAAAAAATTCAGTTGTCTGCCAAAATTGGAGACTACGCTCGGTGTCAGAGACTTGTGAAGCATCCAGTTTGCCAGGATTTCTAAGAGTAGCATCTTCAGTTATGCAGAGTCACCTTTGCAGAGCTCTAGGGCTATGCAGTTTCTACATCTCTTGACTATGCAAGTCCTACATTTATGCAGTTCCTACATCTCTTGACCGGGGTTTTGCGGAATGTTTCAACACAGAGAAAAGGGTGGGGACTTCATGTTTCCTTCCAGAGAGTGTAATAAATCACTCGCTTTTAGTGCAGAGTCCTACATCTGCTAGAGACGCATATTAAACTATCAATTTACACCAGTTGAAGTCTGGACTAATAATTCTGACACTGATTATTTTCACCCAACTTTGTCCTTGATCTGTAAATAAGAGGATTTGACTTTTCCTGGATTGTGTTTGCTTTTAATCAGTTCCAGATACATAGTTACAGACAAATTAAGAGTATTTAAAATGGGACAGTGCTTTTATCATTCAAAAAAGTAGTGGAGCCACAGTTTATGAGTAGCTGACTATTTAGCAATACCAGCCAACATAGCACGGGATGGAAGGGTAATGAATTCCCCAAACAGATGTCCTTGGGCTTTTATATGCTGAGTATAGCCAACTTAAAGACATTTATTTTGGGAAGATATTATTCTTGGTTGCAGGGCTATTTTTGGGCAGGAACGCACAGGAATGGAGTTCCGGCTGGCTCCCGAGTTGGCCACACCCAACAGCAGAAACTCATTAGGATTGGCTACAATAGGGGTGTGTGGCCTCACATGCAAAAGAGTTCCTGCTACAAAAAAAGCCCTGGGTTTTGACAACAAACAAGGTAAACAGAATAAGAAGCAAAAGGTGGGTGTGGCTGGATGACCACACTTCTGGAAACATGGGGCTGTGGCCTAATATGCTAATGAGCTATGATGTCAGGGGTGTGGCCTAATATGCTAATGAGTTTCTGCTGTTGGGTGTGGCCTGTTATGCTAATGAGTTCCTGCTGGGCTTTTTCTACAAAAAAAGCCCTGCTTGGTTGTATTAATCTGGCCTCTGCAGAACTACATCTTCAGATTTTAGTCATTGCATGGGCAGGAATTCTAATTACAGCTCTTCCTTTTACAAAGCATCAGAGTCATCTGAACTTTGACCCTTTGTGGTCTGGGACCCACATATTTGAAGGACTGTCTCATTTCATATGTCCCCGTGCTCCAACTATGGTCTGCGGGCAAACCATCGTTGGCTATCCCACCACTTAGATTGGCTTGTCTGGCCTCGATGAGGGCCTGGGCCTTTTCCGTCAAGGCTCCTGCTCTTGGGAACGGGCTCTTTGAAGAGTGAGGGGAGCTCCCTCCTTGGAGATCTTCAGGAGGCCCTGCCAGGCTTGTTATTGGCCAGGATTTTTGAGGTGGTTTGAATGGTGGGACTCTTTTGAGGGAGGAGGAAGGGAGAGATTTGGGGTCTGTTGTTTTATTCTGGTCTTAACTGAAAATGTTTTAAAGCTATTATTGTAAGCTGCCTTGAACTACATGGCAGAGTGAGGTGTAAATATTTTAATAAATAAACTGAAATAACCAAATATATAAGCTTTAAGGACGAATCGTATCTAGTTCCTGTATTTCTTGCAAGAATACCCAAGTCACCATGTAGGGATGTGGCAGCCCTCCACTCTAGGCAGAGAGCGGTTTTTGAACCTGTTGCATGTTGGAGCTGAACCAAAACCTACTTGAAAAGCTCTGAGCCCATTCTGGAAATATGTGCCAAATGAGATGTTTCTGGGCTGTGCTATACTCACCTTTCACGTTTGGAGGCCCATGGCACGGGAGCATAATATTGCGGGCCATGCAGATATGCTTTGATAATGCTAGGAAGGCCTCATTTACTCTGAGGCATTCTTTGTGGTCAGGGAATAGTCCTTTCAGCATGCCTAAAATCTTGGAGCAGACTAGGTGAGGCTAGAGTGGTACCTTAGGATACATTAGCCTTTATCTTCTAGGAGGCCTCTAACATGCCCCTTTGCTGAAATTCTCAGAGCAGGCTGTGGTTGACAAAAGTGGCCAAGGGTGAAATTTAAACTACGATTAGTTAGTGAAACTAGGATTAGGACCACCCAGAATCAGTGGAGCTTGCCTTGTCTTAGCAAATCCAGGCTTTAGCATGGTCGTTCTTTTTTCTTGCTCCCACCAGACACCTGGCTGCTAACCCTGCCTTCTTTATGGCAATCAACTGGTGGCAAAGCTTTGCTGCATTACCACCTCACCGCTGTCCATTAGTAACATGAGGGCAGGAAAGTTTCTCTTGGGAAACTTCATCATGCACAAACCTGCAGTCCCCTAAAGTCCTTGAAGCTGGGGAGGGGGAGGCAGGAGGCTTTTACAGAAGGAGGAGGAGGAGGAGAATGCATTGCCCACACACAAACCCAACCCACTGTGTCATACATGACATCTGGAGCAGATATTGTAATCCCTTCCCACCAACCCAAATTTTCACTGATACGCCCCAGCTCATTATGATTTCCTGCCAACCATTTACCCAGAGAGTTCGGACAAGAGTCAAAAGTAAAAAGGTAAAGGTAAAGGTTTCCTTTGCTCAAAAGCCAGTCGAATCCAACTCTAAGGTTGCGGTGCTCGTCTCCGTTTCCAAGCCAAAGAGCCAGTGCTGTCCGAAGACATTTCCGTGGTCATGTGGCCGGCATGACTAAACACCAAGGCGCACGGAACGCTGTTACCTTCCCACCGAAGTGGTACCTATTTATATACTTGCAATTTCTTGCTTTCGAACTGCTAGGTTGGCAGGAGCTGGAACTAGAGATGGGAGCTCACTCCGTCATGCGGCACTCTTGGGTCTCGAACTGCTGAACTACTGACCTTCCACAGCCGGCAGTTCAGCGTCTTAACCACTTGAGCCACCACAGCTCCTGGTTCTAGGAGTAAACTTTCCCGTAGTCAGAAATGGCTGCTGTGTAGCCTTCAGCACCTTTTGCTGATGGACAGCAGGCTCCAACCCTATCTCTGGTCATCTCTGAAACATAAATGCCAGTTTAACCAGAGTTATTTTTTCTTCTTCCAACCGGGATCCTAATCGAGACTGGACCATGTTTAAAAATCCCGGTTTGTTTGTAAGAAAAAGCTAACTCTGTTTAAACAGTGCATGTCCATTTGTACATCACAGAAGACCAAAGCTGAATGTATAGTACATGTCATATACCCTCATCATGCTCCATGTGAGAAGGGAAAGGGAAGAGGGAGGAGCCAGACACGTGTATGAGTTCAGCACAAGCTGGGTATGGATAGATTTTTCTTTAACCACAGTTAAATTGGATGTCTGAATACAGCCGCATTGAAGAAGCTAGGCACTACCATCAATTCAGCAGAAATAGTTCAGTCACAGTGGGCACAATAAGGAGAAAATAAGATGACTCTCACAGTGTGTTGGAGGGCTGACACTCTCAGTCTTGTGGTCTGCCTTTTGGCCATGCTTGCAAGCAGTCCCTAATGGCAAGAACAGTACCTCCTCCAAGTCTCTTCTTAGCGGGGTAAATGTTCCACAGTGCCTGGTATGAACGTAGATGCTTGTGCAGAGCTCATCCTTTCACTTTTGCTGTGTTGTTAAGTTTACAACTGACAGTGCTTCACTGCAGGTTGGATCAGTGATTGTAATGCACCCAGGAGGAGTGAAATAAAAGATAATCGGAAATCAGATTTTAATTGCCAGTTGATTTTTAAAATACCTTCCTAATCGTATTTATATTCAGCAATGCTAAGATTCCTCTAGGATAAAAAAAAAAAATCTAGGGATTAAAATCTTCTGAGCCAAGGAAGACCTACTTTCTCATAGGTTTTAGTATGCAAATCCTTGTCGACAAAAGGTCATGCTCTAGGAATATCCAAAATTAGTGTGGATTCAGATACCCTGGAGTTGTTCTGAAACAAAAGACTGCAGATTTGTGGAGAACAGTTTACATTATATGTATTAGTGCCATAGATTCTTGCCCCAAAACAGCTAGCCAGAATTCTCTTTCTTTCCAATTTGTTGACCCTCAAAAGACATGTTGCATTTTCTTCCCCTTTGGGGAAATGTGTGGCCCAGCTATTTGGAGGTGCATTTGAAAAAACAAACAAACAAACAAAGATCTTTTAAAATGATCACGGAAAAAAATGTAATGCACAATTTAAAGCTTAAATTGAGTTTGTTTCCTTTTCCGACCCTTTCATTTCCCTGTATTTTAGAGAAAACATGACTTCTGTAATGTATTGCCACCACTTCAGCTCTGTTTTTCATTGCGGTACACATTCCTCCAAACCCTGTTTTATGATAACCACAAGTGGTATTTACTGCGTGTGGATTTTTACCACATACTCTCAAATTAATATCTCATAAACATAAGCCTTTACCATCAGTGGCAAGGGAATAGTGGTAGTGATTCTCCCCCCCCCCTTCATTCATCAAAAAATGTTTCCACAGGCCCTGACCTGGATAGCTTGGGCAAGCCCAATTTCGTCAAATCTCAGAAGCTAAGCAGGGCCGACCCGGGCAAGTAGTTGGAAGGGAGACCTCCAAGGAATACCAGGGCTCGGGACAGAGAGACAGGCTAACTTCCACTATCTCAGTGTCCTTTTTTCTTATAATGGACAAGTCATATTACTGCTGCTAAGAAGTTAGCCTCAGTACATTCATCAGCTCTCCTGACATTCTTTTGGACCTCAGGAGGGAATTATGTACCTGCTGCTATCCAGGCTTTTCAAGTGAAGGTAGTTCCTTCATTATTATATGGCATGCCATTGACCATACCCTAAGGTCAATGATAAGTACAAAACCAGCATGTGCTGGTATTGGTTTTATAAATCTTTGCTTAGCCTTAAAGGAGTTAAATGCCAACTATAAATAATTTTCAGTAGATGTTCTCTAAGACAGAGGGAAACTGTAAAGTTAATTCCATGAGTAAAGATGAATTTCCATGCTGAATCATCTAAACTACTACCCACATTTATTTGCCCTTGGAAGTTTTGATCAGGTTTGACTATCATTTTCAGTAAACAGAAGTATGTACTAGAAAGGATACTTTTACCATCTGCTAGTAATAATTTCTCAAAATCTGTTAACAGGTCTTAAAACAGCATTTTTTGTATCAGTCCGCAAAGGTAGCTTCTAACTTGGAGATGTTCAAGAACTGAAGTTCTAGGCTCTAAAGCACTGGTTCCCAAAGCAGCCCTTGGGGGCGCTGGAACAATATAGGTGGGCTGGAACAATCCAGGTATAGACCCACAAACTGCATCTTTTTGTCTACTTGAAGGTAGATTTCCAGGGGGGCTCTGAGTACTTTTTTTTCTGAAAAGGGGGCGGTAGGCCAAATAAGTTTGGGAACCTCTGCTCTAAAGTATAATCTCATTAAACATGGTTCTTAATTATCATACTGCCCTAATCACTAGTGCCTGAGAATTCCCATCTTCTTCAACCTTACCTCAACCTGAGAATTCCTATCTTCCTCAGCCTTACCTCAACCATCATATCACTGATAATGGATGCTAAAGGAGAAAATCTTGGTGACCACCTATTTTTAACTTGATCCCACACATTGAGTATTACATTTACAATGGTATTATCACTATTATAGTATTTTCTCCTGTTTTCTTTCTTCACCCAAGGCCAGCTTTTTCAAGGGTACCTGTACAAAAAGATTGTTCTATATAGGTTGGCATATTTACATCAGTATTTGATAACTCATTTACTCCAGTAGCTTGATAATACAGTTTAAGATTTTCTACCAGAAATAATATGATGCTGCAGCTGACATTGCCAGGTGGGGCATATATCTCCCATGGCCACTCAAAGTGGTGGCAGACAATGGAAAGAAGGAGGGGATCCTCTGTTCCAACTGGGGGCTTGGCAGTCCTGTTCCACAACAGGGCAAACAGCAGCTCCCTGGGGCCATTTTAGGTTGCTTAAATAACATGAGGGCAAGCGGAAGTGCCCCGTCCCCTGGGTGCTGAAGTGACCAGCATGCACTTGGGAATTAAGGTCTGTGCACTGAACTCCCAGAGCACATCTGGTGAACAGGACTGGGATAGGCATAATGTGCAGTAGGTCCAGAGATGAGTTTTTACAGAAACATAGTTTGCTGACTCTCGGTAGTACTGTTTGAAGTAGCGATATTTCATAAGATGATAAATAACACATTCAGCTGCAGGTGGTAAATGAAACATCTGCATTATCCATCTCAAGTAGGAAGAGTTAATGTATTCATTTTGCCACATTAGTATTTAGAAGACCTATCACAGACTAAACTTGTGTACAAATGCACCCCCCCTCTCTTCAAGGACAATCAATCAATTGAATATTGGCTGAAAAGGATTTTGACTGAAAAGAATTTGGTAAGATTTAGAGAAAGAAGAGAAGCTGTGAGGAGCTCATAACTTGTATATAAGAACTCTAATCTGTTTGTATTGTATTAGAACACGTGGCATAACCAATATTACTATTTTAGCAATTTGGTTATCTCCACAGCTATAGAAGTCTAGTACATGCTTGGTTTCCTTCTGTATTCTATAACTTTATGTTTAATAAACGCAGGGCTTTTTTTTAAAGGCGGCCTATTCCACAAATAGTGAGTAAAAACGTGTGTTTATTTCACTGTGATCTTTCAGATTATATTCCGTAGAACAGCAACTAGTATAAAAGACGCTTAAATGTCACTGTTCACTGTCCTTTAGGAAGTGACTTGCTGTGCTTGTGGTATTCTGATTAATTTCCTTTGAGCAGATTTTAGAGGATCAAAGGGTTAAAACCCACTCTCTTCCCCCCTTCCTCTCCCCCTTTTGCTGCCCACCACCCATGTATTTTCATTTATGTTTCTTTTCTTCCTGCACAGCTGTGGACATGGATGGAAGATCTGCAGAAGGAGCTCCTGGAAGATGTCTGTGCAGACTCTGTGGACGCTGTTCAGGAACTCATTAAACAGTTCCAGCAACAGCAGACGGCTACCTTGGATGCGACCCTCAATGTCATCAAGGAAGGTGAAGATCTAATCCAGCAGCTCAGGTAAGCTCTTTGTACCAGTGGCATAGGTGAGCAGGGAGGCAGAGATACATAACTTAGAATGTAATCGAATAATTTATTCACTGCCCTGTTATTCTATTTACTATGATTCAGGGTGTTTTATTTTATTGTAACTGCAAAGGGATGATTCAATTTAAAAAATCCTAAATCACGCTGGACCACTCTGTGGAATGGATAAGAAGAACTGGTGATAAAGTGAGTATGAATTAATGGTTAATGTGCAAATAATTTAAGTGGATATATGGAGAATGTTGTTAAGCTGCTGGGAACGGAAGCCTGATGATTTGTATCCTGCTACGCTGTGTCTGAGTGCCACTAAATAAAACATATACCTTCATATTACATTGAATATAGCATCTTGCCACCTGCAGGGGATTTGTGTTTAATTGGCTGAATCGTTGCATATGTTGAATATTCACATTCTTAAAACTCTACCTGTCATTGGGATTTGCATTCTCCCTGTGTGTCTGAATTAAAATGTTCCAACTTTTACTGTTTGTCTTCAGTTACATAAGGGAATATTATTTCCTTTTCCTTAAGACAGCAGCAGCATGGCTGAAATATTGCAGCTTATACACAAGTACAAAGTCTCATCTTACCTGCCCTGGCTTTATTCAAGACTGCCTTTAACCGACTTTGATTAGGATTGGCTTGGGAAATAATGTATATCTACAGCTTCTTGACCAGATTGGTTTTAACGGCTGGGTAGCAGTGTCTTTTAAAGTAGGGAATTTTTTACCACAATTTGGAAATGAGAGAAATGCACAAATGCAAAACCTCCATAGACAGATACTAGCCCAGTTCCCAACATTTGTCTTCTTTCTTTCTGTCTCTTGTTTTCCCCCATTCTCTCAGTATGCCCTTACACTTTAGCATGACGAAAAATGCAAGTCAGGGGATACAGGTAGAAGGTGATTCAGTTCTCTGTGACTTCTACTGAGTTTTGTGTGACCAAACGAATGGCAGCTAGCTGGGACACTGGCAAAAGGGGGCAAAATATTTGCTGAAATCACTGGGACATCAGGCACGTTTGGCACTACCCTGTGGTCTCCCAGACTATCTGTCTTTATTTTCTGCCATATAGGGGAATGGATGCCATTTCGGGGGGGGGGATTTTGCACCCACCCTGGCAGAAGGTGGCCTAATCTTCAGTCTCGGGGATCCCAACAGGGCTGATGTGTCTCTGCATATCTGTTTTGCAATTTCCCCACCATCTGCAGCTTCAGAGTCCTTTTCTTACACACAACCTAATGTGTCATCACAATGTCTATTGCAGGATTTGTAATTTTAAGTTGATGTGTGTTTATTGATGTGTTTTACCTGTATATGTTAATATGTTATAAGCATCGTGGAGAGGCATTGTGGAGAGGCCGGACAGAACTATTTTAAATATCTCTTCTTATTGCTTATTTCTCCACACACATATACACACAAGCCAATGTTCCCTCTAAGCCGTGGAGTCTTGTGAGCAAAAATTATTAAAGCTGTGAGCGAGCGATTTGGCTGTGGCATAAATTAGTTTGCTCTGGAGCCATCCTTCCTGAGCTAAGACAAACGTGTGAGCTGGAGGCTGAAAAACTGTGAGCTAGCTCACCCTAACTCAGCTTAGAGGGAACACTGCACACAACTGCTTCATGTGACAAACATTTCCCCCTAGCAGTGATTGTATATTAAGAAATCATATCGTTGGCCCCCACCCATGTGATTCCTGAATCCATATGTATTTATTTGCTGAATTATTGTACAGTTCTTATATTTAATTTAAAAAAAACCCAAACCCTCAGTGGTCATTGCTAGAGCAGATTAGGAAGAACCTTCCAGGTACAAGCTGTAAAGCCTGAGCCAAAACTGTAAGCACTGGCTCTGAGGAACAGAACCTAGCCTCTGGCTCCCCGAAGTTCAATGCATCAAAAATGAAAGGGATGCAGTTGACAAAATCATAAAACCTACCCCTTCAAACTGATATGACCAGGAGTTGCAGGCAGGCTTAGCCCCCGCCCTTGAGGTTGCAGATTCTTTGTGTCAAGGGAATTGGGGTCACTTGGAATAAAATTAAGAAGGATTGCTAGAATCTTCAAGAGATTTATGCACCATCCACTCCCTCCCCTTCCTCTCCAACTCCTTGCTAAGAGTATAAGGGTCAAAATGTCACTAGATATGAAAAGAAGTGTACAATTCTTTGTGTAGCATCCAGGAAATGAAGGCATTCAGCAAGTGGGAGAAGTAAATCTTGGATGCGGCTTCCTCCAACCTTCTCTTTTTTCCTCCCGCTATTTATAGGACTGAGAACATCTTTTTTCCCCCCTCATTGCTGTTTTGACTATTCCTCTTTGACTTTACCACAGGGATTCAGCTGTCTCGAACAATAAAACACCGCACAATAGCTCTATCAGCCACATTGAATCCGTCCTTCAGCAGCTCGATGAAGCCCAAGTACAGATGGAAGAACTCTTCCATGAGAGAAAGATTAAGCTAGACATCTTTCTTCAGCTTCGGATTTTTGAACAGTATACCATTGAGGTAAAAAGCTATGTGGGTCAGGAAGGACAATGTCGTTAGAAAGGGAGGGATTTCGCAGGGTTAAACTTTTGTTGAAAAACCAGAACAGTTATGATCAGATTTCGCCTGTTCTATAGAGATTCTTACAATCAAGTCAGAGCAGAGGGATTCAGTGGCTTAGATCTTCACTAGCATTTCTGCAGGGACTTCCACTCACAGAGTGTGATGTTGCTGCCTGCCCTCTCCCACTGGTGGCATTTTGGGCTTTTTTTTGGGGGGGAAGGAAGAGAATCACACTCTGCAAGCAGAAGTCCTTGTGCCTGCGGAAATGCTAGTCTGCATTGTGCCCCAAGCATCTTGTCGCCCTTCTGCAATATTTGTTCATCCGTCATTCTTGCAGTAGTGGCACAGTACTCAATCCCTTAATCCATTCCATTTTAAAATAAAAAGACAATCTGGATGGTTCCCTTTTTGTAATGTTTAGTTGTGGTATGGTTTAGGGTGCACACAAACAGGCTTCAGGAAAAAATTACCAAATATAATCAGCATAACTAGATGCGTGTACAGTGGCAGTCTAATCAATGGGTCAGTATCATACCAAGTAGATGCAGAGTTGCATTAGGGTCTTTGGAAGATGTCTGTGTGCTTGAGTGGTAGAACACATAAATCATCCAAACTTGCCTGACATGAGAACATACCAGAATGAAAGGGGTGTGGGGAACAACTGGGGGGGACAGACCCTGCAAAGCAAAGAGGAGGTCAGTCTCTCTCCATCAAGAAGTAATGTCAGAGTGCTTGCCCAGTGATACTTGCACGGCACAATTCACACAGGCCTGTGACTGTGTTCTCTGGGAAAGGTTTTGGATTTTCTAAGGTATAGGGTATTCTATTTTAGCTCCCCAGAAAATGCAATGTAATGTTAACGCCGCCTGGGCAAAATGTGCTCAGATTTTGAGCTACAAAACGGGAAATAAATGTACATTTGAATTTGCATCAAAATCATTATGCTGGGAATTTTTTCAAACTTCGAGCTGGTCCGACATGCTTAAACTGTGAAATAAGGAACAATATCTTTATATTCCAGGACCTTAGAATAAAAGAAAACCAGATATTATACACCTACACACTCAGTAGAATTAAATCACAATTTAGGACATAATCTAAAGTTAGGACATCAGCTGTCATTACAGAATGTTAGGTTGAAGTGTAGGAAAACTAGACCTCTTTATTAGACTAGTCTCTTTATTGTAACACATGTTAGACTCGCGTCTTTACTGGAAGCATACTAGAATGAGCCATCATGTGGAATCCAACTAACATTTGTGAGGATACTGGTAGTGAAAGGCTTTTCTGTGTTGCTGGAAAGGTGGGGTTACTTTGCACAGTGGTGCATTTATTAGCTACTGGATAGTCTGTTCCTGCATAAGCAGTCATAAATCTTGAATGATCCCATTGTAGTTTAGTGATCCTAAATTACATTTGATTCAATACCGCCAATGTTAATTTTAGAAAGCCTGTTTTTTTTAACTTGGCTGTACTGTACCAACTGTAATTCAGATACTCTAAACTACAGTGGGAGGAAGATCTGAAGGGCTAATGCAGAACCAGGCAACCCAATAAACAGGGCCTTTTTTGTAGAAAAAGCCCAGCAGGAATTCATTAGCATAATAGGCTACACCCAACAGCATGAAATCATTAGCATATTAGGCCACACCCCTGACAGCACAACTCAGCATATTAGGCCACACCCCCATGTTGCCAGAAATGTGGTCATCCAGCCATACCGACCTTCTCCTTCTTAGTCTGTTTACCTTGCTTGTTGTCAAAATCCAGGGCTTTTTTTGTAGCAGGAACTCCTTTGCATGTTAGGTCACACACCCCTAATGTAGCCAATCCTAATGAGTTTCTGCTGTTGGGTGTGGCCTGTTATCCTAATGAGTTCCTGCTGGGCGTGGCCAACTTGGGAGCCAGCTGGAACTCCATTCCTGTGCATTCCTGCCCAAAAATAGCCCTGCCAATAAATATACCATTGGGCAAAATGATCCCACCTGTCCAGTAAAGCATGACAGCCAGATAAGTAGCAGATATTCTGGAGGAATGAGTTGTCGATATACATGAGCACAGTCTTGTTTGTGTGGTCCAGTAGTGAAGTCTGGGCAAGGAACTAAGTCGAAATCCAAAATGAGCCCTTGATACTTGTTGCGTTTTTTAAGGTCTGCTGATCTGTCTGTCTTGTTAGTCTGCTTACGTACTTGGCAAGATTAACTGACCGTGACTATTGCAGCTGATCGCCAGTTGTACGTTTAGTCTCATTAAAACAGTCTATGGCATATAGTTCACATGGAAAGCACCTGAAGTAATGTTCAGTAATAGATTCTTTATCCTCAACAGAACCCATTAATACTTTCCTTTTTTTAATGCAGTCATCTGCTTAGCTTTGCTGAAATATTTCCAGTTTCCCATAGCTATGGCATTTTAACAACTAGGGATAAAAACAACATAATAAGTTGGCGTCCAAAGCAAAATTGAGTAAGAATTATTAGACTTCAGATCAGGTCGACTGATGATCCAGAGTTCTATGGGGCTTCGCGGCAGGCATGCAGAGCGCTGTAGGAGCCGGACCAGCCCCATTGTCTTCACCTTTAGGGAAATGCTTCTCATGAATTTCAGAGCAGCTGTTCTTCATACAACTAGTTTAATCCAGCATTTGAAATGTGAAGTGTTTAAGGAAGTGCATTTGTCATTGATATTAAAGAACTATTTGATTTGGGCCTGAACAGATTTTGAGTGGGCACAGAGGGGCACCATGTTTCATGTTGCCTGTACACCGCTTAGTAGTTCCAAAGCAGGATGTGCATCTATGCTCTGGCACATCTTTGTGTCAGGACAGGGTTTTATTTCATTCTCTTTCCACCCCCCAAAGACTTTTATGGCAACAGAATTATCAGCGATACGCCTGCTGTGAGGATCTGACTACTACTCCCACCTCTCAACTGTTTTCCCAATAGTAAACTTTAGGGATGCTTCCAAAATCCCTGCCTTCTGAACCTTCCCCACCATGTTTAGCGGTTCCACTCTGCTTTCTTATGGTGCAGTGCTAACATATTTACTTCCCAAATGGGTTTTCAAAATTTGAAAAGACAATTGAGTTTTGATACTTGGTTCTTAACACAGTATTGTATGTCTCCACTACTTCAGTTAAACCCTGTACTCAAGCAGTTGTGTGCATAAAGTTATCAGACATTTTAAAGGTGGGGGTGAACATGAAGTTGTGCATGCCATCACATCAAAATTTCTTGGCCCTGCCATTTTGCCTTATCTTTCAGTTAACCAACTTGCTATTGGGCCCTCCTAAGCCTCCCCTACAGCTTTATTTATTTAATTAATTGATGTTATTTATAGTCCGCCCTTCTCACAGGGACTCTAGGTGGATTACACTTAGTGAGCCAGAACAATCAACAAAATGGGACATTCAATAAACGATGCTTGAGGCTTTTAGAAGTCTGGAACCACCAGAAAGAATGGAAGCATAGCATAAGTATTTGCATGACAAATTAACCAGTACAAATAGGATCAACATAATAGGATCCTACTTACTATAAGCAATACACAGCAGTATAGACCACAGTCCCTAATCATTTGTTCAAACAAGTCTGTAAAACCATTCCCTGCTCAGGAAAGCCCACTTGAACAGTTCAGCTTTGCATAGCTGGTGGAAAGCCAGGAGAGTGGGAGCTTTCCTGACCTCCTCGGGCAGGCCGTTCCACAAAGCGAGAGCCGCAAAGGTGAAGGCGCCTGTACAGGCAGTTGCCGATTTTGCCCGTTTGCAGGCTGGCACCTGCCGAAGCCCCTGCTGGCTTGAGTGAAGTTGTTGCGGCAAAGCATAGGGAGAGAGGTGGTCCAGCAAATCAGAGGGGCCAAAGCCCTGAAGGGCTCTGTATGTTATGGCCAATACCCTAAACTGAGCTTGTTTCGCCACATCATTCATCCCATCATAACTACCATATGGTAGGAGATATTTGTTTTTGAGCATGCAGTTGTTGTTCTGAGAGCCTAGACACTCTCCATTGTATGCAGTCTATCACCTGATCAGTATATGCTAATATGCATCTAGTTCCCCATTCAGAAATGTGTACACTAGCTTACCTGAATGGAGCCCTATTCATCATTTCTTCCTAAGTGGTCCTGGGGGTTTTGTGTGTTTGTTTTGGTCCTCTAACTATTCTTTTGCTCCCACCCAGGCTCAGGCTAGCCTGATCTTGTCAGATCTCATAAGCTAAGCAGGGTCAGCCCCGGTTTGTGCTTGGATGGGAGCCTGCCAAGGAGGGTTGATAGGCATAGACAGGCCATGGTAGATCACCTCTGAACATCTCTTTTCTTGAAAACCCTCTGGGGTCACCATAAGTCAGGTGGTACTTGATGGCAGGGCTTTTTTTGTAGAAAAAGCCCAACAGGAACTCATTAGCATAATAGGCAAAACCCATCAGCAGAAACTCATTAGCATATTAGGCCACACCCCCATGTTACCAGAAGTGTGGTCATCCAGCCACACCCACCTTTTGCTTCTTATTCCATTTACCTTGTTTGTTGTCAAAACCTATGGATTTTTTGTAGCAGGAACTCCTTTGCATGATAGGCCACACAGCCGTAATGTAGCCAATCCTAATGAGTTTCTGCTGATGGGTGTGGCCTGTTATGCTAATGAGTTCCTGCTGGGTGTGGCTAACTCGGGAGCCAGCCGGAACTCCATTCCTGTTCGTTCCTGCTCAAAATTAGCCCTGCTTGATTGCAAAAACAAACAGTTCTTTGGTCCTGTAAATGTTAATTTCCCCACAATACTGTATTCTGCTACGCCTTCCATCCCTGAGTTCGACAGGAGACAATGTGGGGGTTTTTTTGCAACAATAAGTATAGTTGTCAGAGTACTTGGGAGAAGAGCATTGGGCTGCATGGATTAATTTATTTAATGTCATGCAAGTTTAGGAGGGGCTGTTGATGAATAGAATGGTCAAATAGTGAGGCTGAACTAAAACAAATTTCATCTAGGAGGCAAAATTAATAGCAGCCAGGTATCATGCCTAAAGGTTGGATGTTGTTTATCTTGGAAGATGCTTTAGTTGTATACATTTGCTGTTGCAAATCAATGATCACAGGCAGTTCTGGAAAAGTTCATATGTTTGACTCCTTCGTTCCGCATCATTAGATGAAGATGCATCATCCTCATTGTGTGCCAAGTTCCCTCCAAAACTCTCAAGTTGATCATGCCATTTAATAGACTTTTCCAGGAGGCCAGATCTTCCATTATTCCTTTGCCCTAAAATTTCCTTTGCATTTTTATACCCACACACACACACAGACATCTTCCAGGCTAGGGCAGAGAAGCAAGGACTAAATGTATCACACTAACAACAAGACTCTGCCACAGTGACAGCGGGCAGGATTTAAATAGTATGCAATTACATACATCTGCTGCTGTATTACAAATTTAACTGCATGGTTTTGTGCACAAGCAGGAATCTACAAGGTTAAAAATGCTTCCACAGCATCAGAAGTAGAGAATATATTCACAGTAGAGGTGCTACTGAATTTGTCAATAAACTTTTAGATTCCTAAATCCAAGTTTCTAACATGGGTTCTTTCCATGTAGGATAAAATGACTATTGTCTTTTTCCCCCAGTTGGGCTAATGAAATTTGACAGAACCATTAATGCCTGTATTTGCATCACTTGTACATAAATGGCATAAATATTCCATAAACAAATAAAGAATGCCAGCAACATGAATGAACAAAAAGCTTACATGCCAGCATATTAAAACAAGGGTAAATTTGTACATTCCAAACTGATCAGAAAGCAAATTCCCATCTGCTTTGGAAATTTACTATAAAGAATAATAATGGTAGCATCCTGATCATTAAGGAGGAGAAACTCTTTTGGAATATAGACTATACCACAAGCTGGTCCTAACTAAAAACTGAATTGTTTGGACATATTCTAGTTGAAGTGGGAGCCAGATTAAACTACTCAACAGCCAAATTTACATCTGCTTTGAAGGATCTTCATAAGTGCAACACAAACAGGATCATGTAAGTTGAAAGACAGTATCCTGATGTAGTTCTAGGTAATACAAAATAGGCAACATATTTCAAGATTTAACTAAGCTTCACAGGCAAGTGTAGTACATATAAAACTGAAGCACAGAAGTTTGGCAGCTGTATGAAAAAACAGAATTTTTAAAAGCCAGCATTGCCCATCTGACAGAGGGCTGGACATGAAACAACAGAATTAACATAAAACAACTACATGGTCATGAGTAAGTTACTATCTCTATCCTCCATTACCCATCAGAAAAGCATAAGAACATAACAGAAGCCAATGTTGGATCAGGCCAGCAGCCCATCCAGGCCAATACTCTGTCACACAGCGGCCAAAAATACCAGGTGCCATCAGGAGGTCCAGCAGTGGGGCCAGGACACTAGAAGCCCTCCCACTGTTGACCCCCGCAAGCACCAAGAATACAGAGCATCACTTGTCCCAGAGTCCCTATCTATACCTTGTGGCTAATAGCCACGGATGGACCTCTGCTCCATATGCTTATCTAATTCCCTTTTGAAGCCGTCCCTGCTTGTAGCTGCCATCACCTCCTGTGGCAGTGAATTCCATGTGTTAATCACTCTTTGAGTGAAGTAGTACTTCCTTTTATCTGTTCTAACTCGACTATTCAGCAATTTCATTGAGTGCCCACGAGTTCTTGTATTGTGAGAAAGGGAGTAAAGTACCTCTTTCCCTACCTGCTCTATCCCATGCATTATAAACCTCGATCATGTCACCCCTCAGCCGTCATTTCTCCAAGCTAAAGAGCCCCAAGTGCCTCAACCTTTCCTCATAGGGAAAGTTCTCCAACCCTTTTATCATTCTAGTTGTCCTTTTCTGCACTTTTTCCAAAGCTATAATATCCTTTCTAAGGTGTGGTGGCCAGAACTGTACACAGTATTCCAAATGAGGTTGCAGCATTGATTTATATAGGGGCATTATGATATTGGCTGATCTGTTTTCAATACCCTTCCTAATAATCCCCAGCATAGCATTGGCCTTTTTTATTGCAGTTGCACACTGTCTCGACATTTTCAGTGACTCCCAGATCTCTCTCTTGTTCAGTCTCTGCCAGTTCGGACCCCATCAATGTGTATGTTAGGATTTTTGGCTCCAATGTGCATCACCTTGCACTTGGCCACATTGAACCTCATTTGCCATGTTGATGCCCACTTGCCCATCCTCAACAGATCCCTTTGGAGTGCCTCACAATCCTCCCTGGTTTTCACCACCCTGAACAACTTCGTATCATCTGCAAATTTAGCCACTTCACTGCTTACTCCCAACTCCAAATCATTAATGAACAAGTTAAAAAGCATCGGACCGAGTACTGATCCCTGCAGTACCCCACTGCTTACCACCCTCCACTGAGAAAATTTCCCATTTATACTCACTCTCTGTTTCCTATTAATTAGCCAGTTTTTGATCCACAAAAGGACTTGTCCTTTTATCCCGTGATTTTTGAGCATGCTTAGGAGCTTTTGATGAGGAACTTTATCAAAAGCTTTCTGGAAGTCAAGATAAACAACATCTATTGGGTCCCCCTTGCCCGCATGTTTGCTCACCCCCTCAAAGAACACTAACAGGTTACTGAGACAAGATCTTCCCTTACAGAACCCATGCTGAGTCTGCCTCAATAGTTTTTGTTCATCAATGTGCCTACTAATTCTTTCCTTAATAACAGTTTCCACCAATTTACCCGGTATTGACGTCAGACTGACTGGCCTGTAATTTCCCAGATCTCCTCTGGAGCCCTTTTTAAAGATGGGAGTGACATTAGCTACCTTCCAGTCCTCAGGAATGGAGGCAGATTTTAATGAAAGGTTACATATTTTTGTCAGGAGATCCACAAGTTCACATTTGAGTTCTTTCAGAACTCTCGGATGTATGCCATCTGGACCTGGTGATTTATCAGTTTTTAAGTTATCTATCAGTCATAGGACCTCCTCTCTCATCACCTCAATCTGACTCAGGTCTTTCAGCACCCCTCCGGAAATCAGCGGTTCTGGAGTGGGCAAGTACTTCTCATCTTCTGCAGTGAAGACAGAGGCAAAAAATGCATTCAGCTTCTCAACCATTTCCCTGTCATCCTTCACTACTCCCTTTACCCCTTGGTCATCCAAGGCCCCCACTTGCCTCCCTGGCTGGTTTCCTGCTTCTAATGTATTTGAAGAAAGTTCTATTGTTGGTCTTTATGTTTTTTGCAATATGTTCCTCATATTCTCTTTTTGCCTGCCTGATCACAGACTTGCATTTTATTTGCCACAGCCTGTGTTCCCTTTTATCAACCTCACTGAGACTAGCTTTCCACCACTTACAGGAATCCTTCTTACCTTTTACAGCTTCCATTACTTTGTATGTTAACCATGCAGGCTTTTTTCTATACCTATTTGTGCCTTTCTTAACCTGTGGTATATATTTTTTCTGAGCATCTAGGATTGTTGTTTTAAATAGTCTCCAAGCTTCTCCAATGGTTTTGACCCTTTCTACTTTTCCTTTCAGTTTCTTCCTCACATGTCCCCTCATATCAGAGAAGTTACTTCTTTTAAAGTTAAGAGTGGTTGTGTCAGTCTCTTTGGCCAATTCCCTATTTATGCAAATGTTGAACTCACTGTTCCCAAGCGGTGCAATCACTTTTACATCTCTCATCAGGTCTTGGGCATTACTTAGGACCAAATCCAGGATCGCCTCTCCCCTGGTAGGTTCCGTGACCATCTGCTCCATAGCACAGTCATTGAGAGTGTCTAGAAACTCAATCTCTTTTTCCCAACTAGAACACATATTGACCCAATCAATGTATGAGTAGTTAAAATCACCTATTATGACATAGTTTTTTTGTCTAGCTGCTATCTTTAATTCATTCATCATTTTATAATCCTCCTCTATCTTTTGATCTGGTGGGCAGTAACAAACTCCCAGTGTTAAGTTTCCTTTTGGGCCCACTATTTCAACCCATAGCATTTCCAGAACTGAATCCAATTCTCTTCCCCTCTCAGTCTTACTGGACTGTATACCCTCTCTGACATACAGAGCCACCCCATCTCCAACCCTTCCCCCCTATCCTTCCGATATAATATATAGCCAGGAATCACCATATCCCACTGATTTTCCTCATCCCACCAAGTTTCTGATATACCCACAATGTCTATTTTTTCTCCCAACACCAAGCACTCCAACTCCCCGATTTTACCTCGGACACTTCTAGCATTTGTATAGAAACACCTATAATTTCCCATACATGTTAAGCCCTCAATCTTCCTCTTGCTGCCTCGAGACCCTGTCAGTCTCAGAGGACAATTCCAATCCACCTCCCTGTAGAAAAGCAATAGCCTACCCCCTCATCTATCTGAGATGAGCCATCCTGAACCAGAGACTTTTCATCTCCTGTCGGCTTTCCACCAATATTCAGTTTAAAAACTACTCTGCCACCTTCTTGATTTTAAGTGCCAGCAGCCTGGTTCCTTCTCGAGACAAATGGAGACTGTCCCTTTTTTACAGCTCCCTCTTGTTCCAAAAAGCATCCCAGTGCCTAACAAACGTGAACCCTTCCCCCCTGCACCAGCATCTCATTCTTGCCGTGAGACTCCTGATCTGTGCCTGTCTCTCTGGTCCTGCATGTGGAGCAGGTAGCACTTCTGAGAAGGCTACCTTGGTGGTCCTGGCCTTGAGTTTCCTGCCCAGCAGCCTAAATTTCTCCTCCAGGACCTCACAACTGCATTTCCCCACATCGTTGGTGCCAACGTGCACCACAACCACTGGCTCCTCCCTAGCACTATCTACCAGCCTACCTAAAACACACGTAATGTCCGCTACCTTCCCACCAGGCAGGCAAGTCACCATATGGTCAGTATGTGGGTTCACCACCCAGCTGTCTACCTGCCCAAGGATCGAATCACCAACTACCAAGAGCCCCCCTCCCAGCCTGTCCCGGGATGGTTCCTTGGTGTGAATGGATACCCTTTCACCAGCTGAAGAAGAGGTCCCTTCTGAGGGCACATTCCCCTTATCCTCAGCACAGTGCCCTGTTTCCCCATGACCCTCATTCTCCCTGACAGCAGTGGGGCTGCCAGATCCAGAGTGGGATATATCTAACAAGTCCCTGAGAGTCTTCTCTGTGTGCCCAACTGACTGTCTCTGCTTCTCCAGGTCAGCCACCTTGGCCTCAAGGGAGCAAACTCATCCCCTGAGAACCAGGATCTCTTTGCACTGAGCACACACCCAAGACTTCTATCCAGTGGGCAGATGTGACACTCCATGCAAAACACTGGATAGCCCCCGACCCCCTGCTGGCATTCTGGCTTCATAATTGCTTTTAAAAGGATAAAAGAATAATTATATATAAGCCCCCTTTTAAAACCCTTTGTATTTATATGGTTCTACTTGTAGAAGTCTACTTACTTTACTAGCCAGCTATCTGGCTCTTCCTGGGCTTCTTACAGAGCCCCTAGTCTAAGAGCCACAGGCAAAGAGCCCTTTAGCTCGCCCTCCAGCTCATGCCAGAGGCTCGTGCTACTGGCTAGGTGCTTCCTTAAGTAGAGGCTTCCCCCAGGAAAGGGCAGAGCAGCAGCTATTCAAATTCACCATGCACTCAATTACATGCAAACAATGGTCCTTCCTTACTCTCTCTCAAGCAGCCAGCACTCTGCAACAACTCTAATCTCTTGCATACACTCCCAAACACAGGCCTCCCACACAATCCCCTCAGCTAAAACCCCTCAGCTAAAAGCAAATTAAAAAAAACACTCACTCCTCTAGCAGCTCTTTCTCTTGCTCCTTCTCAGAGCTCAGCTGGCTCAGAGCTCAGCATGTTCTTCTAAGGAAAACACAAGAAAACTCTAAAGTGCTTTGCAAATTAAAAAACAAAAACCACCTGTATGCGTGTTAAAAAATAATATCAAGTTTTATATACTATTTCATGTATCCCTATCCTATCCCAGTATAGCCTTTTAGGTTATACGGGGGGGGGGTGCTTGCGACACTCATGGGTGAAGGGAGAATCCTATCTGCCCAGCTCCCAGCCCCACCACCCACCTTTGAACTCGTGTCTAGGAGCCTCTCCCAGCATGGTGCTGGCAGGGCCAGAGCAGCTTCCTGCAGCGTCCACCCCCAGCTGCAGCAGTAAGGAGGGGCAATCTGAGTGGCAATTTAAGATTTAGGATCTTCTTGCAGACCTAGGGGATCACTCAAGTTTGCAGAAAAAAATCTCTTTAGCATCAGTGTGGCCCCAATCCATGGATTTTGGTATCTACAGATGGGAGCCAGACTTCGCTATTATATAAATACACAGTTACATAGGTCAGATTTCAATGCAGTGATAAATAATACCTTGCCCCTGAACCCCATTGAAACTTCTATACTAATCTGTTAAAATTGTTGGGCTGGGAATTAAGAGGCTGTAATTAGAGAAGAAGATGAAATAATTTTTTATAGTATATTTTTGTAACCAGTTTTTTGAGAGCTTTGAATGCTTACCCTACTTTGCTTGCTTTTACTTTGAAGGTGACGGCTGAATTAGATGCCTGGAATGAGGACTTGCTAAGGCAAATGAACGATTTCAATACGGAGGACTTGACTCTAGCAGAGCAGCGCCTGCAGCGACACACGGAACGGAAGCTGGCTATGAACAAC
This sequence comes from Gekko gecko, assembly GCA_029375565.1. Classification (NCBI taxonomy): domain Eukaryota; kingdom Metazoa; phylum Chordata; class Lepidosauria; order Squamata; family Gekkonidae; genus Gekko; species Gekko gecko. The sequence goes on along the minus strand of JAPDNY010000003.1, from coordinate 68,512,148 downwards.
ATGACCTTTGAGGTCATCCAGCAGGGACAAGATTTGCACCAGTACATTATGGAAGTCCAGGCCTCAGGTAGGCTAGACAGTGGTGGCTGGCCAATTCTGCAGTACACAAATGTAATATCAGCAGAGAGATTTGTGTGACTGGAATCTATTCCTGATATAGTAGAAAAAGAAAAGACAGAGGGTGATGCCATTCTAAGCAGAGTGACCAGGGCCGGCCCGAGGTTTTTTTGAGCCCTAGGCGGGGCTACCTTCTGGTGCCCCCCCCATGTGTGCCCAATTACGGGGTTGCCAACCTCCCGCCTCTCCGCCACCAGGACTCCCTAGGACAAGGGAGGGCTCCCCTCCTCCTCCTCCTTCCCCCTCTCGCCCACCGCCGGGTTGCGCCAGCAAGCCAGGGAAGGGGTGGTGGTTTAAACCCCTGTCCCTTCTGCCTGAGCACCAGCAAGCCAGGGAAGGGACAGGGGTTTAAACCACCACCCCTTCTGTCTGAGTGCCGGCTTGCCGGCGAACCCCGCAGCTACGGGACGCGCTGGCAAGCCAGGGAAGGGGCGGGGGGGTTGGCGGGGCTTTTGGTGAGGGGCAGGGGGCTTTTGGCACCTCTAAGGGCCGGTGCGCTCTAGGCGAATGCCTAGTTTGCCTAGTGAGCAAGCCGGCCCTGAGAGTGACACACTTCTGCATCTGTTGTAGTCAGTAAACTTAGAAGGGAGCAACTTGGCTTAGGGCAGCGCTGTGCATTCTGGATTATCTGACTTTGGACCCATGCACGGGCCTTCCTAACTCATATGAACGGATGAGATGGTCTTATATTGAGCCATACTGTTGGCCTGTCAAGGTCACTATTGTCTACTCTGACTGGCACCCGGCTCTCAGGCAGAGGTCCTTCTCATCATCTACTACCTGATCCTTTTAACTGGACCTTCAGTATACAGAGGAGATGGCCTGCTGCTGAACCATAGCCCCCCACTGTGGGATCAAATAAAGACAGAGACCTATTCAAGTTTCTAAAGGGGTAACAAAAACAAGTTGTGCCTGTGCAGCAAAAGAGATTCGACCTATTTTATCCCATCCGGGCTATCCATTGGACTAATGCTATTCAGTAGTAAAGGTAAAGGTAAAGGTTCCCTTGCTCGAAAGCCAGTCGAATCCGACTCTAGGGTTGCGGTGCTCATCTCCGTTTCAAAGCCGAAGAGCCAGCGCTGTCCAAAGACGTTTCCGTGGTCATGTGGCCGGCATGACTAAACACCGAGGTGCACGGAACGCTGTTACCTTCCCACCAAAGTGGTACCTAATTATCTACTTGCAATTTCTTGCTTTCGAACTGCTAGGTTGGCAGGAGCTGGAACTAGAGATGGGAGCTCACTCCGTCATGCGGCACTCTTGGGTCTCGAACTGCTGAACTACTGACCTTCCACAGCCGGCAGTTCAGTGTCTTAACCACTTGAGCCACCGCAGCTCCCTATTCAGTAGTACTTGCTACCAAAGAAATATGCACTATCTTTAAATGAAATTGGATGAAATAGCTCCCTGTGAGCTTACCACAAATTTTAATTTAATTTCTACTTCCAGTTTGGCCAGATCCTTAAGGTTTATATCGGCTTATTTTCATATTTATTTATTCATATACTTACTTTATTTATAGTCTGCCTTTTTTGCTGAGTCTCAAGGAGGATTACATACTTTAAGATAATGCAGTCAAACAGGAGAGGGCCCACGGCCCAACGGCAGAGCATCTGCTTGGCATGCAGGTTCAATCCTTGGCATTCCCACTTAAAAGGACCAGGCAGTAGGTGATGTGAAAGACCTCTCTGCCCCTGAGACCCAGGAGAGCCACTGCCAGTCTGAGTAGATGATACTGACCTGGATGGGCCAAGGGTCTGATTCAGTATAAGGCAGCTTCGTGTGTTCATGAAGCATCCAGCGAACAATGCAGGAGGACTATGAGCACAAAAATTAGAAACAATGCGACAGTAGGCATGAAAGGTCGTAAACGGTGCAAAAACCAGAATGACAAAAGTAAAAGGAAACAACGCAACAAGAACAAGATAAACAGTGGAATAGGCTACGATCCTGTTCCCTTGTTAAAAGCATCGACAGCCTTACTAAAATCCTGAACAATTCTTTTTTCAGAATAAAATAAAAGCCCACGAAAAATTAAGGAGCACATTGATCTCAAAGCCTTCATCTTTTTGCCTTGCAAGGAATGTTAAGCAGGCCTAGAGGAAGGGTCAGAAAAGAGTTTCTCTTTTGAATAAAGATTTTTTTTTCCTGCACTGTCTCTTTTCCATGGTATTTATACCTGAAAATTATTATTATCAGAGCTCTTTTTGTAGCAGGAACTCTTTTGCATATTTGGCGACACACCCCTAATGTAGCCAATCCTCAAAGGGCTTACAGAGCTCTTCTTACAGGGGCCACTGTAAGCTTTTGGAGGATTGGCTACATTAGGGATGTGTTGCCTATTATGCAAAGGACTTCCTGCTACAAAAAGAGCCCTGATTATTATTATTATTTATTTATTTTTATTTGTTTTATTTATATATTTTATTTATATATATTATTTATTATATACTGCCCTCCCCCCAGTGGGGCTCAGGGCAGTTAACAACAATTTATAAATACAATTCTATAAATACAATACAGATGATAGATTGATAGATTGATACATACATGATAGGTGATAGATAGATAGATAGATAGATAGATAGATAGATAGATAGATAGATAGATTAAAATTTAAAACAATAAACCAGTAGTAATCAAAACTGATCAGATGGTGTTAGACATTACACATCCTCCCTTGATGGAGGAGACAAGGAGGCCAGGCTTGATGGTAAACGTTGTCCTCAACCATAGTCCTGATAGAACATCTTTGTCTTACAGGCCCTGCAGAACTGTTTGAAGTCCCACAGGGCACAGATATCATTAGGCAGAGAATTCTACCAGGCCGGTGCCAGGTCTGAAAAAGCCCTGGCTCTGATTGAGGACAGCCAGATATACCATAGTCTACATCTCACCCCAGTCAACTACTTTGAGATACCAATGAAGATGTGGAAAATCCATACCCTGATTAATTAGGGGCTCTTAAAACGATCGCCTCTTTCAATTTCAGTGTTCTTAAACGGCAAGGAAATTCAAGAGGGAGGCAAGCTGAAGCACTGCCATCCTGGGATATGTGGTCTTGCAAATTCCTGTGTGTAGCACATAGAAGTGAGAACGAGTAGTTTGTTATTTCTTTGCCCAAAGAAAGTGACTTCTTCATTACCAAGTAAGATAGAATGGCTCTCGAACATCACATTTAGAGCCTGGTAATCTATCCTCCCCTTTGGGAGCAAGGTTCTTTTTAAATGCCAGACATCGCACACATTTGTTATAATTAGCCTGCATATGGCGTTGTGTCCTCAGGACTTTTCCAGCATTTTTAGTATGCTTGACTACACTACACTTCTTTGATCTTGACTACATTCACAATTTTCAATCACAAGCACACACACGGCTGGTGTATTTCTGATTGAGACAACTCATCAGTGGCAATCAGTAAAGGGCCTAGGATATCAAAGGGCAGACAGCACCCCTGTGATGAATGATTTGCCCTTTCTGTCTTGTCACATGTCACACAGTTTTATGCCACATTGCTGGCATACACAATTACAAGCTGAGTCCTCTCAAATGCTGATTTGTATTAAAAGAATAACTTTTTAAAAAAATACTCCTTTGAATTTGTTGTTTTTTGGAGAATTCTTGTGGAATTTACAGGGTGGGATGATTTTCCTAAAACGTACAGAAACATAGCGAGTTTTCCATATATAATTTGTGGGTGTGTGTCCCCCCCCCCAAAAAAAAAATGCTTATGTACCAGAATTTTGTCCTTAATGGTTTGCAAATTGATTGAAAACATTTACCATCTTACCCAAAGATTCTAGTAGATGATACTTTCTGCATACCATCATTGTATCGTATGAATGTTTCCCATTCCTACCTGCGGATCTCTCCCCTGTCTGAGGACTTCTTTTAACTCTGCACCCAATAAAGATTTCTCTTCACTACCTTATACCACTACCTCCTTATCTACTTTTAATGTAGTCTCACTTCTAGACATCCCAATATCTGTCCCATCCTTGGCTAGCTGAAAAAAAGAATGGAGGAACCATTTGAAAATTGGGTTTTATGTGTCTGTGTCTATTTGTTTGTTTTTTTGTTTTTCTGTTCTTTGCTTTTCCAGTGCCTTAAAATTGTAAAGTTCTAAAACAGTTTAGCCAGTCTTTTGAATGAATGAATGAATGAACGAACGAACGAACGAACGAACGAACGAATGAATGAATGAATGAGACATGATGGTATAAATTATTTCTTTGAAATTCTGAATGAATATAATAAATCAAACCTAATAATAAAAACTCGGTTTTAGACACAATGATTCTATTGGAAATAACTTCAAAAACTTCTGTTGGAAGCAGGTGGCCCATGAGCGATTGAATTTAATTTATAGATAGGATCTGAAAATATCTCCCAACAGTCCAAAACTCAGTGCTGAAACTGTTTTCTGTTTGCGTAGATAAAACAGTTACACTGGCACTCATTTCACTAGAGTTGTACTGGACTCCAATGCTTCCTCTAAGCTGTGGAGTCTTGTGAGCAAAAATTCTACTTTGTGAGCTACTGGCATTAAAGTTGTGAGTGATTAATTTGGCTACTGCATAATTTGGTTTCTTCTGGAGCCATCCTTTCTGAGTTAAGACAACAATGTGTGAGCCAGAGGCTAAAAAACTGTGAGCTAACTCACACTAACTCAGCTTAGAGAGAACACTGCTGGACTCACAGGGTGCGTTCAGATGGGCAGCTAATCCCGCCATTATGCCAACTAGAATTTGATCCCGATATTTTTAATCCATCGTTGCACGACCAGACATCCCCTGGGGGAATCGCCTTACCACGCGCTGCCTCCATTATGGATTGTCTAGATGGCGTCCACTGAAGGGGGGGGTTAAAAAAACTTTTTGTGCATGCGCATAGGCGTCACAACGCATCCTTGTTGAAGGAGGTGCGCAGTGGGGTTTTTTTAAAAAAACTTTTTGTGCATGCGCATAGATGTGACAGCGCATCCTTGTTGATCCACGCATGTGTAGAGATTTTTTTAAATGGTGCCCGCTCGGGATGGTCTGACATCAGACCACTCCAATGGGAGGATTGCGCGCTGGTGAAATGATCAGACGGATGAAAGTCCGCAGTTGTCCCGCAGGTAACCAAAAATCCCGGATTTAAAGTGGTATCTTTTAAGTACAGCTCCGAAGCACAGCAAAATGGGATGCCCATGGAAGAGGGATATTTCCCAGATGTTTGTGTCTGGACATTACCTTTAGATCCATGAGGCAATCGTGCCTCACGTGGATCTAAAGAGCTGTCTGATTGGACTCACAATCAGTTACTTTGCCTAAGATTTCCTCTAGTGTTTTAACAGAGTTAGCTGTAGCAATACATAGGACAGCTGATCCCCAGTTTTAAAATCAGTTTCTCTTTTTAGTAATTTACTTAGATACTGTATGCTTAGGTAAGTGCAGGGGATGTGGAATGGTGTAGTATAGCCCATTCTTATCAGATCTCCGAAACTAAGCAGGGTCAGTACTTGGATGGAAGACCACCAAGGAAGACTTTGCAAAGGAAGATGATGGCAAACCACCTCTGCTTAATCACTTGCCTTGAACATTCTAAGGGATTACCATAAATTTGCTGAGGGGAGGGGCTGTGACTCAGTGGTAGAACTTCTGTTGGGCATGCAGAAGGTTCCAGGTTCAATCCCCAGCATCTCCAATTAAAAGGGATCAGGTTGTAGAGGTGATGTGAAGGACCTCTGCCTGAGACCTTAGAGAGCTGCTGCCAGTCTGAGTAGATAATAATAACCTTGATGGACCAAGGGTATGATCCCGTATAAGGAAGTTTCATGTGTCCATGTAAGACCTAATGGCACTTTACACACAGAGATGGGTGCAGATATCGTTTAAGAATTCATAGTAGCTTGAAGGGAGCTCATAGGCTACACATTGTTCACTCTGCATTCTCCGATGCAATCAAGGCTTTAATTCCTGATTCCCAAGCTTACTATACAAATGTATGAAAAACATGAGCAGTCACACTGACTCAACCAGGGGTCTTTTTTGGGGGGAGCGCACCGGAGCGCAGCTCTGGGAGCTCAGGAGCCAAGCCCCGCCCCCAGCCGGCGTCCCGGAGAGTCTTTCAGGCAGCCGAATGTCAATTTCAGCTCCATTATATCCTATGGGCCATTGAAGTCAATGGTGAAAACATAGGGTATATTCTAGGGGCTGGAGGAGGAGTTTGAAGGAGAGGCTCGAAACTCACAGGATAGCTGATGGAGCCTCTCCCCAAGATACCCACCAAGTTTCAAGAACATTGGAACAGGGGGTCCAATTCTATGGGCCCCCAAACAGGTTGCCCCTATTCCCTCCATTGTTTCCCACCATAGAGAACAATGGAGGAAATGGGGCAACCTGTTTGGGGGCCCATAGAATTGGACCCCTGGTCCAATGTTCTTGAAACTTGGTGGGTATCTTGGGAGAGGCTCCATCAGCTATCCTGTGATCTTGGAGCCTCTCCTCAAACCCTCCCCTCCAGCTCCCAGAATATACCCTATGTTTTCACCATTGACTTCAATGGCCCATAGGGTATAATGAGGCTGAATTGCCACTGAATTTCTTTCATTCCCTCCTTTCCTTCTTTCTTTTTCCTCTTTCCCTCATTCTTCTCTTCTCTTCTCTCTTTCTTTCCTTCTTTCCCACCTTCTTCTCTTCTCTTTTTTCCTCCTTTTCCTGTTTCCCTCCTTCTTCCCTCTCTTTCTTTCTCTCTTTCCTTCCTTCTTTCCTTCTCTCTACTCTCTCTTCCTTCCCTTTTCCTTCCTCTTTCCTCCTTCTGTGGCCCAACTCTCCTGAGAAGGAGTTTAAACTTTAAACCCCTTCTCTCTTAGCTCCCCCACCCAGACCAGCTGGGGAAGGGAAGGGGAGGCTTTTGAAGATGCTCCCCCCTTTTGCTTCCCCTTCTGCCATCACTTCCGGTGATGTCAGGGGGCGTGGCATATGCTAATAGCCTAATAGCTCATTAGCATACCATATGCTAATGAGCTCCTGCAGCTGTTCTTCTACGAAAAGACCCCTGGACTCAACCAATCTGGGTCCTGTGAATTCAGAAATAGTCTATGAAAATGGCTCTAAATCCGTCTTTCTGCTTGTTAATTCAAAAGCTCTCTCTTATTTGGGGATCAGTCTTTTCCATTTTTCTTTTATTTAGTCTGATTACTTAGTGCAAAAGTGATGTCATTCTAATCCACATGACTCAATGAATTGTTTGCTGTGAACTTTAGAGAGATTGAACCTGTAGTCTCCGTTTCATAAGATCAGTCAAGTACAGAAATCATGGAAGGGGTTTTCCCCCTTCCCTTTGATTGAAAAGCAGTCCGATTGAGGAGGGCTATTGATTACGAAACGGTCACTTTGCATAGTCATGGGCCTAACTGACAGTAGCAAAAGATAAACTTTTCCCTAGCTATGTAATGTTCTGCTGACACCAGCTGCAAAGAAGACATATGATTTGCTAGATTCTAGGAGCTAGAAAATTGACCTCTCAGTGCTCCACAGAGCACCTGTAAATGTGAATGACTTTGTCTGAAATAAATTACCAATGGAAGGAGCCAAATGGTTGTTACAGATCACAGCATCTTAACAGGGAACTTTTTGTTGTGTTGCAGCAGCATACATGTCTGCTTTTTTTATCCGAGGACATTTATTTCGTTACAGGCATTGAACTGATCTGTGAAAAGGACATCGATTTAGCCACACAAGTGCAAGAGCTGCTGGAGTTCCTTCACGAAAAGCAGCATGAGCTGGAGCTCAATGCCGACCAGACGCACAAGCGGCTCGAACAGTGCCTTCAGCTCCGGCACCTGCAGGCAGAAGTCAAGCAGGTCAGGTTTTTCAACACTGTTGTTAAGTTGTTTTGTGTTGTCTCAAAGACGTGCCTTACCACACCGTGAGGGCTGAGGCTCCCTGTTTGCACCGTGCACCCACCTGCAGACCTCTGAAGGTTTAATTTCCATCTATATAACTTGTGCTTGATGTGGTCACAGGTCTAACAATGCATGAAAAAGCAGGAGGTTTCCCTTTGGGCAAATGGCACTTTTAATATTCATGTGAGTTCTGATCACATTCCAAGAGCGGTTGACCTCAGAGGTTCTAAAGCAGAATATATTTCTAGTTTGCTTGCGTTCTGGGGAAATAATGTGTTAGAGGAAGCAATTATTGAAAGCATTCCATGAATTACCACAGAATATTTGGCTCAGTAATCTATATATTCAACGCTCAAAGTGACAGCTTGCTACATATTATTCTGGTTCGATTACACCACATTTAACACCCTCCTCCTCCTCTCTCTCTCTCTCTCTCTCTCTCTCTCTCTCTCTGTTTGCTCGTTAAGTGTGTTTAAAGCCTCACAAGCTTTACATCTTCTATTAAATCAGAATGCGGGAGCATAAGTTCCCAAGGAAAACGATAACACTGTCAACCTCTAACCAAGGTATGCTCTTGTGAGTCATGCCTTCCTTACAAACCAGCAATATGTGCCTCATGGGAAATAGGTTATAATACCGTAATATTGTTCACATAAAGTGAGATGTAGAATTAAGAAGAGGCAGAGTTCTGATGCAGGAGAGTATTGAAATAATAAGACCAGGGCTCTTTTTGTAGAAAAAGCCCAGCAGGAACTCATTAGCATAACAGGCCACACCCAACAGCAGAAACTCATTAGCATATTAGGGCACACCCCTGACAGCACAGCTCATTGGCCTATTAGGCCACACCCCCATGTTACCAGAAGTGTGATCATCCAGCCACATCCACCTTTTGCTTCTTATTCTGTTTACCTTGTTTGTTGTCAAAACCCAGGGCTTTTTTTGTAGCAGGAACTCCTTTGCATGTTAGGCCACACATCCCTCATGTAGCCAATCCTAATGATTTCTGCTGTTGGGTGTGGCCTGTTATGTTAATGAGTTCCTGCTGGGCATGGCCAACTCGGAAGCCAGCCAGAACTCCGTTCCTGTGTGTTCATGCCCAAAAATAGCTCTGAATAAGACCAATTCAAGGAGGACAAATCTTTCAGCATAATAAATAACAATGCAGCCTCTGTGTTAAAAGGATGATTCCCAGATTATCAGATGGTGTCAGGGGAAAAAACTGTGGATTATTATCTCTTGATGCTTTGCTCATGGTTGCAGGGGGAAATGGGTGCTCAGTTAGGTGATCTGATCCACCAGTATTTGACTCAAGTTCCCCTGGAAGCAGAATCTTCCTGTACTTTTTTACTAGTGACATCTTCATAATTAATCCAATATATACTTGTGCTACTCGGGCTTTTTTGTAGAAAAAGCCCAGTAGGAACTCATTAGCATAATAGGCCACACCCAACAGCAGAAACTCATTAGCATATTAGGCCACACCCCTGACAACACAGCTCATTAGCACATTAGGCCGCACCCCCCATGTTACCAGAAGTGTGGCCATCCAGCCACACCCACCTTTTGCTTCTTATTCTGTTGACCTTGTTTGTTGTCAAAACCCAGGGCTTTTTTTGTAGCAGGAACTCCTTTGCATGTTAGGCCACACAGCCCTAATGTAGCCAATCCTAATGAGTTCCTGCTGTTGGGTGTGGCCTGTTGTGCTAATGAGTTCCTGCTGAGCGTGGTCAACTCAGGAGCCAGCCGGAACTCTGTTCCTGTGTCTTCCTGCCCAAAAATAGCCCTGGCGCTACTCCATATTCATATCTGATTAAGGCAGCTTTCACTCTTGAAAGCTTATAAGTCTAAATGTTGCTGGTCTCTAAGGTGATACTGGACTCTAATCTAGTTCAGCTGCTGCCTACCAACACAGCTACCCTCCTGAAACAACTATTCCTTCTACTTCATGTTATTTTCAAGAGCATTTTTGTTTCAATTTAGAGTTATGTTTTTATTATGTAAAAGCACACTGCTGTACAACCTTGGTGTCTCGGTCCGTCTGTCGTCCCCCCCCCGATTCAGTTCATTAGTAAAACCAAAATAGCCAAGACTGTAGAGAGAATTCTGTGCCACTATCAGTTCCAAAGGGGCAACCACATTTAGTCTGTTGCAGCAAAAATAAACAGAAGTCTTGCAGAACCTTAAAAACCAAAAGAGTTTTATTGCAGCATAATCTTTCATAGACTAGAGCCCACTAGTCCACAAAAGTTTATGCTGGAATAAATTGTTGTTAGTCTTTAATGTGCCACAAGATTCCTGTTTGTTTTCACGTGTTGTCGGATTTGTGATGCAAGTGCTGAATCTGTTATCTAAAACAGAGGCTGGCATTTTGGCAATCTCAGGTTTTGTTGTTGTTGGTTTAAATGACTTTAGTACTTTTTCTGTACAGAACATGTTGGAACTAAATACCTGGGAAGGCTGAGAAATCAGAAGTGGTCTTGAATGGGCTCATGGGGTGATGAGTTTTTAGGGCTGCCTGCAGCCTTTTGTATGTAGCGTTTTCTTCCCATGACCTCCATTTCACATATTCTGCACAGAATCTCCCTTCCTGTCCGGCAACTTGTGATAGGTGAGGGATGGATTCATAAGCCCTGCATGCTTGTATAGAAAAATCTGAAGCATCTTAACTTTTTAGATATAATGGGTGGTGCAGAACTTTGAGAAATTCTTAATATTGGAAGCTGCATTGTTTTCTAATAGGGCAAACGGCGATTTTGTTCTGTTCTGCCTAGAAGAATTTGTTCTGCTTCTGTTGTGAACCAGCCCAACCTAGCAAAACAATATCTTCAGAAGTAGTTTGAGGGAGGGGGAGTGTCAAATGAATGCAGTTGCTATGAGAACTGTCCTCCTGGTTCACACAGATGCTAATAACACGTTGGTAGCGTTCTTTGGTGGTACACTGATACGGAACATTTTGTTACTGGTAAAAATCTAGGTTTGAGAGCTAAGCAATTTCTGTGCTGAGTGAGAGCTAGAAGTCATCTTAATATATGTGTTTTTATAAATAGGTTCCTTTGTTGACATGCAGTCAAGGCCTAGAAAACATTGCCATAAAATGCTCAGCATTTCATTCCAAAGATTGGGGCTGATTTCCCACTACAGCTGCCGTGGGGTTGCCGCCGTTTGCCCCGATACTATTTGTCAATTTCACACCGAAGCCGCGGGGCTGCATTTGACCCGCGGCTCGCCGATTTCCCCGCAGTTTCGTGATCCTGTTTTTTGAGGATTACGAAACTGCGGGGAAATCGGGCGAAGCCGTGGGTCAAAATGCAGCCCCGCGGCTTCGGTGTGAAATTGACGAATAGTATCGGGGCAAACGCGGCACAACCCCGAGGCAGCTGTAGTGGGAAATCAGCCAGAGTAACACTGAATTTAATTATCTGCATGGCACAGTTATGTGCATCACTCCTCTTGGGTTACTTGTATGGATCACCTGGCCTGGTCTATTTGAAGAGTCAAGAATATGAATTAATTGGATCCATGCAGTGTTCAGGATGTTTTAGAGTGGTTATTTCACTGTTCGTTCTTTTGACCCTCGTTTATAGCACCACTGCTCAGCCACCCAACTGCTGTGACATGCACTTTGCAGTTCCATCAGATGAGTTCCTTAGCATCATTAACTGATCATGTGAACTGGCTTGGCTCTTAGCAGCATAAATTCAGGAACACAATGCACAAATTTTGAAATCCCAGTTTTGTACTTCTTAAAGTAAATGTTTAGCCATTGCTTCGAGGGGGAAAGAGTGGAAGCCGTGGGAATGCAAAGAAATCAGAGGGACTACTGGCACGGCTCCCAGTAATGAGCAGAGAGGTTCTGTAACTGGCCTGGTTCTTCAGTCCTACCGAAGACCTTGTCTATAGTCTGTAGTTCTTCACATGTCCTTATAAATCTCAGCTCAAATGCCACAATTACGCAGTAGTAAGACTTGGAGGTCCTGCAAAGGATTTGAACAATCTAAGCCTCTGTTTTATCTACTCATGACTTTCTCAATCTATCAATCAGTTGTTTATTTCAATACAATATCAGCTTCGAAGAATCAGCAATAATAAGAAGAACAGAGAGAGATAAAATAAAGGGATAAAATAAAGGGATAGAAAGGTAAGGGGCACATGCTGTGCAACAGGGACTTAATGTTGAACACAAGTTATGGCGTGGCTTTTCTCTGTCTGACAGGCTATTTCTGGTCTTCAGTCAGGTGTTTGCGTATCCCACATGCCCAAAGGCAAAATTTCATAAGTTTATTAGTTGTCTCCTGGGGAAAGTCTGCAAGAAGGAGGGAGCCGTATAGTTGATCAGATCTTCCTTGTAAACTTGACAAAATTGGAGCTATATATTGAGATCCGATATCACTGTAAAATGGACAGTGCCACAGAACATATTCAATAGACTCTATTTTCTCTGGATGGCATGGTCAGAGCTGTTGAGAGAGTGGGACGCAATGATATCTTCCTTCCAGGAGGGCCGAGGGTAGAATGTTAAAGTGTGCAAGGGTAAGGATTCTCCAGTATTTGGAGATGGTGAGGGATCTGAGGTAATTTGCTGGGTGAAAGCATTTAGTATATTGGAGAATAATTGGATGTTTCTGTGTCTGTGCTCCGTCTGATTGTAGAGCTTGATCCCAGAAATGCTGTTTAACTGTTCCTTTTGCTTTTTGGTGCCCTGGGCGCAATAAGATTTGGGAGGGGGGAGACCAGTCTCCTGGAGGTTCCCCTCTATTGCTCTTTGCCAGGCTGCCCAGTGGCTATCATCAAGGAGCTAGGCAGACTGAAGACTAGTTTTAACCAGTAGGTGTCTGCGATGAACCACATACATGTCTCCAAGGAGATCAACAGTCTCTAATCTAAGGAGGGTGTTTGGGACACAGTGCAGGAGTCCAAGGATTGATCACAAGAACTTGGATTGTATGGCTTCCAGCAAGCACCTTTTTTATGGATACAGAGTTGGGAACCGTATAGGAGCTTGGAGACAACCTTTCCTTGGAAGACCTTAATTGCTTTTGTAAAGTAGAATCTACCTCGTCAAGTAGAATGGCGGAGGATGCCGTGTGGGCATTCTCAGCAGCATGCAATGCTTGAGCTCCCCAGGATCCAGATGGTTGGAAGACTATACCAAAGTATTTAAAGATTTTGGTCTGTTCTATGTAATGGCCCTCCATTTGTGGGTTAGTAAAGATAAGGACTTTTGGGTTTTGATAGTTTATCGCAAGCTGCTCCTTTTTGCAGTGTATGGTAAAGTCACCAAGTGCTCTCCTAAGGCTCACTTGTGAGTGGGATGACGGTGTTGTCTGCACATAGCAAGGCAGGGGTCACGTTGTCAGCAAGCTTTGGCAGATGGAAGCTTGGATTTCTTAGTTGTTGCACCAAGGAGTTGATGTAATAGTTAAAAAGTAGGGGGGAGGCAGAATGCAATCCTGCTTTGACTCCTTTGTCAAGTGGGATCTAATTGGAGAGATGGCCTTGAGGACTGCATCTTACTTTGAGAAAAAGTTTCCTTTATGCAGCAAGCAAATAAGTACGTAGAGTCTTTAACCTCTTGAGTTCTCAAGCTTTGCCTGGAGTCTGTTCCTGGGGATGCTGTCAAATGTTGCTTTGAAATCCACAAAGGCAGCATAGAGTGCTCCATTTGGCTTAGAGCTCTACTTCTCCACTAGGGGGTGCAGAATCAGACACTGGTCTACCATGACTTTAACAATCTGCTCATTGGCCTCAAAGAAAAAAGACAATCAGCTTTTGAAGCAAACTGGTGACCCATAAAAACATTTTAATGCTGTAGTACTATGATTAGTGTGATTAGCGCTTTGGTGTAGTGATTAAGTGCATGGACTCTAATCTGGGAGAACCGGGTTTGATTCCCCACTCCTCCACTTGCAGCTGCTGGATGACCTTGGGCAAGCCATAGTTCTGATAAGAGCTGTCCTTGAAAAAGAGCAGTTTCTGTCAGAGCTCTCTCAGACCCGCCTACCTCCCAGGGTGTCTGTTGTGGGGAGGGGAAGGGAAAGGAGTTTGTAAGCTGCTCTGAGACTCCTTCGGGTAGTGAAGGGCGGGGTATAAATCCAGTCTCTTCTCTTCTTCACTAGTATACTGATAACTTTTGAATCATTTCCCCAAGGAGTTCAGGAAGCACACATGGTGCTTCCTTCTTCTGTTTTTACATAGAGTACAATACAGCAGTCCTAGCACCTATATGTAAACTGTGGTGGTGTTGGCAGAGCTAACTCATTTTGAACCTTTCCTTTTCCAGTGGTTCTGACATGCTTAGCTATTCACTGCTAGGGTTGCCAACTCAGGGTTCAGAAATACCTGGTGATTTGGGGGGTGGAGCCTGAGGAGGGCGGGGTTTGAGGAGGGGAGGGGCCTCAGCTGGGTACAATGCCATAAAGGCCATTTTCCAAAGCAGCCATTTTCCCTGGGGAAACTGATCTTGGTCATCTGGAGGTCCGTTGTAATAGGGGCGATCTCCAGGAGGTTGGTCAACCTGAGTCACTTCACATATACATATATATTATTTCTTCTTTAAAATTTCTTTAAAATTTTTGTTCTGCTTTATGATAAATGTAAAAGATTCTGAATGAATCTTGCTCCTTCCAAGGCATGCTTCCAACATCTCAGACTTGTGCCTTTGAATAATCTGTAACCCAAATGCAGCGCGCATGAATTTAAGAGTGAATTTCCCAAACTGCTTCAAGAAAGATGTTAACAGCTGTGGTTCATTAGATTTTCTTAAGTATTATTTTGGGTGACCATCAGAGCCTTCCTCATTCTGAGGCCTTTCAGCAAGCCTGTGTCATGTTATTTGTTCAGCTGAATACTTTAAAAAGTCAATTGCTTATTAACCTGTGAATTATTATAGCTATCGCTTTCCCTGGAAAGAGCTGGGTTTAAATATATCTGTGCCCTGTCATAAAGTGGCTGGATTTGGCTTCCTGTGGGATGAGTCATAATCAGAATCACTTAGTGAAATTGGAATCTATATTGATTTTGGCTTGTTGTTCACTTCCAGTCCAGGTCCAAGTGTGCCTCACTTTCACTTTAGAGCATCTGAGACGATGGATGGTCTCAGATTCATTACCAAATTGCTCTTGCTGTCAGGAGCAGCGGAAGAGTGGGCTGCCACCAGTACTGGTGCTAGCTCAAGTTTTGCTGATGCAATACAAAATCTGGAAAATTCTAGATTGCCTACATATGGTTGCATTTTAATATAATGGAGTCTGAAAATCCTGAAAATTGTTTTTCCAATCCTGTCTCATTTAAGGAGGGTTTCTGTTTCCACTTGGTAGTCTGACTGTCAAGGAAATGAATTTAAGTTTGGAACAGCCAGAGACAAAGTGTGTGGAATGCTGCATAGGGCTCTCCTAACTTACTCTCGCTGTACAGTCTTATCATAAAATGAATTAAAGTCTTCCGCATTGCTTTATTCTTGATGATGTATCTTTTAGTACAGGTATTCCAAACTCTTGTCAAAGTAACTGCAAGCTTTTACAGTTTTGTCCAATGTGATGATACTAGCAAGAGATGATCTCTGATATATTTTTTAATAAAGGTCCGTTCTTTGAGATGTGATCCTGCAATGTTGCTTTGTAATTTACTTTATTTAGCTTCTCATGATGCCTTTGCTTAATATCAAGGTCACTCACGACTTTGCAAAGGAGTTCCTAGACAGGGATCTCCCACATCAAGTGAACTCTGATCGAAAAACCACCAACTAAAATGATTTGAAAATAATAATGTCATGAAGTTGAAGAAATCTGCAATGTTGAAGGAAAGATCATAGCATGCACACATGCACATGCACACAAAACCTTTGCATGCATTGAGCTGTTCTTGGAATCTGAGATCATTCCTGCCCCTCTGAAACTCTAGGCAAATTGGAAGGTATTTGACCTCTCAATTCAGTTTTACTGGAGCTGTGATGGGCTGAGAGAAAGTCAGAAGCAAAAATCAATAATTGTAGCTGAGATAACTTTGGTTCTAAGAAACCAGCTTTATACAGAAGTTGTTCTTTCTATGGAAAATGCTTGGCTTTTAGAGCATTCCACAACACGGTTCTTTTTTCCAGGCCTAATGGAAATAATTATTAGGTGCTTTGTGAGGAGGACGGGGCTCTACTTAAATCTTGAAATATTTGATGTCTGCTTTTCTGAAAACCGATAAAAATCTTCAATTTGTAGGAAATGTCTACTTAAAGGTTACTGCTTATTATTAGCCTGTCTGTACATTTTGAGATAATAACCTTACCCATTGTTTAATTGAAAGTGGTGATCAGAGAAGTTTGGGGGGGGGGCATTAGGCCCCTATATGTTGTTTCTGTTAAAAGGTGTTAAATGCCATATGAGTATATGCCAATTGGCAAGCATGTCTTGTGTTGCAGCTCCCTATTATATATGTAAATAAATACTGGTCTCCAGCTGCTTCCCAACACCCAAGTTAATGGAGTTAGTGCTAAAAAGGCTTTTGAAGTTATTGCTTTGTTACCCAGGTTGTTATGTACCGTGGATTCAAAGAAATGCTTGGTATGCAAATCACATGTTTACTGGAAGAATTAACTAGAAGAGAGCCAGTTTGGTGTAGTGGTTAAGTGCGCGGACTCTAATCTGGGAGAACCGGGTTTGATTCCCCACTCCTCCACTTGCAGCTGCTGGATGACCTTGGGCAAGCCATAGTTCTGGTCAGAGCTATTCTCTCAAGGACAGCTCTGGAAAGAGCTCTCTCAGCCCCACCTACCTCACAGGGTGTCTGTTGTGGGGAGAGGAAGGGAAAGGAGTTTGTAAGCCGCTCTGAGACTATGCGTGAAGGGCGGGGTATAAATCCAATCTCTTCTTCTTCTTCTTAAAAATATTTCAGTGTTGGGATGGAACATTCCCAGGGCTATTTTTGGGCAGGAACGCGCAGGAACGGAGTTCCGGCTGGCTCCCGAGTTGGCCACGCCCAGCAAGAACTCATTGGCATAATAGGCCACACCCAACAGCAGAAACTCATTAGGATTGGCTACATTAGGGGGTGTGTGGCCTAACATGCAAAGGAGTTCCTGCTACAAAAAAAGCCCTGGGTTTTGACAACAAACAAGGTCAACAGAATAAGAAGCAAAAGGTGGGTGTGGCTGGATGACCCCACTTCTGGTAACATGGGGGTGTGGCCTAATATGCTAATGAGCTGTGCTGTCAGGGGTGTGGCCTATTATGCTAATGAGTTCCTGCTGGGCTTTTTCTACAAAAAAAGCCCTGAACATTCCTATTCATGTCATTGAACTTTTGCAGCTAACTTTTTCTAGAACAGCAATGCCTGTTTGTGAATGTGGGCCTATGGTTGAAGAAAGGTTACAGAAGTTTTTCTGCATATGCTGCAGGTAGATGTAGGTTTCTTATAAAATGTGACAACCTGACCATGCTTAAGAAAAAACCCTAAAAACTTTTGGATAGAGCAAAGTTACTATAGGCTAAATGGGAGGGCACCTTAAACCTTCTTGAAAAGGATGCTTGCTTATACTCCTCATCAGTTGTCGGACACCCAGGAGGCACTGGTATCATGCAAGAAAATTATTGTTAAGAGGAAAAGGGATGCCATTTCTGTGTGAGAAAAATAGCAATTTTTGCAAAAGGATGCTGGAAAGAACAGGAGAACCTGGCCTTTCCAATTGCATAGCAGAAAATGCCAAAGCAAGCCGAAGCACTGGTCTTTTTGCTGTTTATCAGTTGTAGGTGGTCCCCGTCAGCAAACAAATTCATTAGATCCTTAGAACTGTAGGGGGAAGGAAAACTCATGCTGGCACTATTCTATAACTGCTTGTGTAAGAGTTTCTGCAGTGCTATAATGATATTTATATTTATAGTAATGATGCTATAATAATATTTATACAATATATTTATAATCATATGCTACCCTGCTATCCTGAAATGGATTTCCAAGGCAGCTTACTTTAGCTTAAAAATATGCAATAAGACAAGATAAAATGAGAGCCAGCCAAAATACAATCTATATAGCTATACGAATGGTTATACATTGAATGCCCTGTTAAAATCAACTACCTTCACTAGACTGTTGAATGCCAGTAGAGGTGGGGTCAGGTAGACTTCCCATGAGACTTGTGGTATTACTGTCTCTTCTGGCTAACCATCATACTTCAGATGGCTTTATATTAGTTTTTATGCTTGTATGAAAGATTGTGCAAACTCTGATACAGGCTATTGCACCATTGTTTAGGGTGGTGAGAACCAGGGAGGATTGTGAGACACTCCAAAGGGATCTGTCGAGGATGGGCGAGTGGGCATCAACATGGCAAATGGGGTTCAATGTGGCCAAGTGCAAAGTGATGCACATTGGAACCAAAAATCCTAAATATAAATACACATTGATGGGGTCCGAACTGGCAGAGACTGACCAAGAGAGAGATCTTGGAGTCATAGTAGATAACTCAATGAAAATGTCGAGACAGTGTGCAACTGCAATAAAAAAGGCCAACACTATACTGGGGATTATTAGGAAGGGAATTGAAAACAAATCAGCTAATATCATAATGCCCCTGTATAAATCAATGGTGCAACCTCATTTGACGTACTGTGTACAGTTCTGGTCACCACATCTCAAAAAGGATATTATAGCATTGGGAAAAGTGCAGAAAATGGCAACTAGAATGAGAAAAGGGTTGGAACACTTTCCCTATGAAGAAAGGTTAAAACGCTTTGGGCTTTTAAGTTTGGAGAAACGACAGCTGAGGGGTGACATGATCGAGGTTTATAAGATAGGAAGTACTTCTTCAGCCAAAGAGTGATTAACACATGGAATTTCCTGCCACAGGCGGCTACAAGCATGGACAGCTTCAGGAGGGAATTAGATAAGCACATGGAGCAGAAGTCCATCAGTGGCTGTTAGCCACAAGGTATAGATAGAAACTCTCAGGCTGCGGCAATTGATGCACTGTATTCTTGTGCTTGGGGGGGGCAATAGTGAGAGGGCTTCTAGTGTCCTGGCCCCACTGCTGGACCTCCTGATGGCACCTGGTATTTTTGGCCACTGTGTGATAGAGTGTTGGACTGGATGGGCCATTGGCCTGATCCAACATTGGCTTCTCTTATGTTCTTATGTTCCACTTCTGCAAGTAAAGTTATAATTTTTCGGATGTGGAGCAGGGGGCCAATTTATCTAAGATTGTACCAAGAAACTTCTTTCTTGAGGATGAATAGAGTAGACAATCCAGCAGGTAATGACACAGATCTTCAGGTACTGAGCCACCACATATACAAAGGCGCTCAGTTGCTGGTATTTTGGTATATCAGCCTTCAAGCACTGCTGTTTGCATAGTTTGGAAGCAGAGGGATGTAAAGGCTGAATGCAAGTTAAAGAAAGAAATTTTAGTCAGATAAGGTGCCCTGCGATGGTCCACTTTAATCAATTTATACCAAGGAGATGATTTATTTCTTAGTATAACTTCTCTATCTAGACCAGCATCATGTGTGTATATTTGCACCTTGCCATCAAAATCAGCCTGAAAGGTTCCACGGTAATTATACTTAGATTACCAATTAGGGTCTTTCAAGCTTTCAGAAAAACAGAGGCTGGCAAGATTATCTGCTGGAGCCCTTTTCAATCTGTGCCAGTAGTTGAAATTTTTTTTATAAGCACGACCCCGAAGGGAGGGAAGACCAACTTCAGCCCTCAACAGCGCAGCTGGAGTATTTGGAGGAAGTGCTAACAGCCTTTTTAGAAAAAGATTTTGAACTCTCTCCAAATTTGTGATCAGGGAATCGTTCCATTCTCAAACCTCAACACCAAATAAAAGTTGGGTGATTAACATACTCTGGAAAAGCTTTAGGGCTGGTTCTATCTGATATCACCCTTTAGGATAGTAAAATTTAAGGATTGGCCCCATAACCCAAAGTGCTATTGATTTTATAATGTCTGTATGTGCCTTCCAGGAAAGTGTGTCACAGAAGGTAATACCCAGGTATTTAAAGGTTCAGCTTTGGTCTATCGGAAACCCATCCATTGTCCAGCCAAAAATGCACTGCCGCTTCCTGAAAACCATCACCTTAGTCTTTGAGTAATTAATTTGTAGGTGCTCCTCCTTACAAAAGGTGCTAAGCCTAGATAGTGACCTTCTCAAGCCAGTACAAGTTATGGACAGCAGGGCCATGTCATCAGCGTAAAGAAGGACTGAGATCTTATTCAGCCCAAGATGGGAAGGGGGAGATCAGCACCTGAAAGCCTTACAGTGATGTCATTAATATAAAAACTGAATAGGAGAGGAGCAAGTATGCAGCCCTGCATCACACCTCTAGCCACGGAGATGCTGTTGGTCAGGGATCCTGTAATACCCACTCTTATTTTAGATGAAGTATTAGTATATAGTTCCCTGATCAGATACAGGAGACATTTGTTGATATTGGTGTTTGCCAGCTTAACCCAGAGCCTGTCTCTGTTTATTGAATCAAAAGTGGCTGCAAGGTCCACAAGGGCACATAAATATGTTTAGTAGGACCCTTTACGCTATTAATGGCCAAATGATACAACGTCTGACAGTGATTGATAGTGCTTTGGCCCCTCCGAAAGCCAGCTTGTTCTGGAAAAATAACCTAATTGTCAGCTTCGCAATCCTCTAGTTTTCTCACTAGAAATTTACTGTAAAGTTTTGAGCCTATATCCAGTAAGCTGATAGGGTGATAATTATGAGGGTCTGATTTACTACCCTTTTTAAATATTGGCACAACAATGCTTTGTTTCTACCCAGTAGGAAATGAATCAGAAAAGTTTATCTGAGTGAACACCTTTGCTAGTATTGGGGCCCACCAGTCAGAAAATTGCTTGAAAAGCTCCGGGGGAATCATGTCCTTCCCCAAAGCCTCTATCTTGTTTCCAAGATTCTCTATTTTACTCTGTATTCTTTATCCCATCTGTTCAAGTAATTTCTGCATCATATCTGTTGTGACAGGTTGGTCTGATGAACCTTTCGTATCAGTATTCTTTCTGGTACTCATTATAGAACAAAAAGCAAAAAGAAAAAGAGAATGTTTTCAAATAAAATACTACCAGTTTTAGCTGTCAGCAGTTTGTGTCCTTTCACTATGACAACAAAAGTTATTTAAAAAAACCACAAGAGATACTCCAAAATGTTTTTAAATCAGTTACTTCCACTTTTAGCCATCAGCAGTTTGTATCCTTTTCACCATGGAAACCAAGGTCAAATAGTCTCAGAATGTCTCAGACTGTTATCTTCTATTATATATGATGGTCCAATAACAGATAATCTTCTAAAGTAAATATAAGAACAGTTCGTGGCAGATTTGTCTTTGCAGTAAAAACCCCCAAACTTTCATGCATGTGCACTTTAATCAAAAATAAAATTAAAGATTAGAAATTAGGGATGGGAAAAATAATCCCTCATCCACTTAGCTTTCCTAATTTCATTTCTAGCTTTCCTGATTTCTTAATTACGCTTTTTTTGGCCAAAGTTATTGTTTCAGAAAGTTCCTTAAAATCTCATGAGAAAGATTACCTTAGCAGGGGTTGTCTCTTCTGTCTTCAAGAAAATCTCTCTTTGGTTGTAGATAATTATATCCATAAATCTTAAGAAGCAGGGGAGGAGAGGCTTTAGTCCTTATCAAGATTCCAGACACAGCTGGGAACAAGATTGTAAATTCCAAGACCTCAGATCACTCTAAGTTGGGAGATGTCTGTGAAGCATCCACTTAGGAGAAAACACCCAAAGGGCAACCTAAAGAGATACGTGTGGTTTATCTCTTTGATCTCCCTTTAATCAAGGGAGAATTTGCTGACTGGAGAGCCATCCTAGCCGGTATAATTAGCTGCATTGTGTCTTTACTCCCTGTAAAGACATCTGCCTGCCATTACATCTCTACTGGAAGTTTTACATCTTCACCAGAAGCCACTGCTCTAGCATTTCCTAATGATATAGCACAAATTCTATTCCTTGTGATAATGTATCAGCACAATTACAGATATCACTCTATCTTCCTGGACAAATTTCACTTAGAGAGCTTTGCAATTTTGAACATATGTTAAATTTCCAAGGAAATGTAAATGGTAACTAATGACTTCAGAGTATGTGGATAAGTAACTAAGGATTCCCCCCCTCCATAGCACTGATCAAAACAAATGATTTGCCTAAGCAGTTCAGATCACCTGTTTCGGCTACTAATGGTATTTGTCCAGCAATTAAACCACATAAAGTTCTGTTCTTATCTCCATGTTGCCTGGACAGATAACTTCACTAGAATGGGTGAAACTCAGTGAAGTAATATGGCTACATTCAGATGTCATGATAAAGTGCAAATTTTAAACCATAGTTTGATTAAATTCTGGTTTAGTGATTTCTGAATGTGGTCTGCCTGGTAAACTGTGGTTTGTTGGTGGATGCTAGACTTGGATTCTAAACCATGCTTTGAAGCTGAGTCGTTAAATGTAGCTGTGTCACACTACCTCTCTTTTAATTTGTGTGGTTAGGTAGGATGTGGTTTTAAATTTCTTGTTGTTTTTTTCTCTCACGCAAGGTATGTGATTCTGCCACCAGGAATTTAATTCCAGTCTTGTTTTTTTTTATATAACTTTATTTTTATAACCATTTTAAAACACACAACTTTTTTAAATAACTAAAAAAGTTCAAAATAGACCGACATTCAAAATACAGCACGTGAATCAGTCAGAAAGTTACAAAACAAATCAATAAAACACAAAATCAACATATTTAGTAGGTAGTGCAGTCAAACCATCATTAACATTGTTAATATATTCAAAGAACACAAACCATTTTTCCAAAAATTTGGATTTCTTTTCAGAGTATTCAGCTTCCAACAACTGTGTTGCTATTTTATCCATAGCTATTATATCCCATAATTTTATAAACCATTGTTTAATAGTAGGAGTCTTGTCTAATTTCAGACTTGAGCTATTAAGGTTTTCGCAATTCCGGTCTTGTTAATTAACCTTTCCCACAGTATTGTGCCCAAGCTCTAAGGCTCCTTTGTTGGACTATGTGATCCTGCCGATGAGACTCTTATATTTTAAACAGCATGTGACTCTGGGTTAAAAATAAACAAAATAAAACTTTATTTGCACAAGAAGTGTATTGGTTACAAGATGTTTTGTTACTTGTCTCTTCGGTGAATAAAACAGTGTATGTTAATAACTTCCAACTGAGGTATCACACGCTGTCACACTCAATCACTCCTCTTTCTCAAACTCTTCCTTCTCTTTAGAATGTACCTTCTCCAATCTTTATTATATGTTGCTTAGCTAAATCTTTCCTTTTCTAACTCAGGCTTTTGTCAGCTTTTTCCTCTCAGACTCTTATAATACTATGACAGTATTAGATTTGAAATGCTGAATTTATCAAAACCCCAGTTTCAAAAACACTTCCCCCATGCTGAACTACATATCCCAGCAGCCTCTGCCAGCAATCCCATTGGCCACCAGCTGCTGCCATTCTGCCAGGAGTTTAAGAACATAAGAACATAAGAGAAGCCAATGTTGAATCAGGCCAATGGCCCATCTAGTCCAACATTCTGTCACACAGCGGCCAAAATATACCAGGTGCCATCAGGAGGTCCAGCAGTGGGGCCAGGGCACCAGAAGCCCTCCCACTGCTGCCCCCTCCAGCACCAAGGATAGAGTGCATCACCTGCCCCAGACTGAGAGTTCCCTTCTATACCCTGTGGCTAATAGCCACTGATGGACTTCTGCTCCATATCCTTATTCTAATTCCAGACTTTTTTTTTCTGTGCGGATACCTATTCCCTCCAACAGGGGCCTCACTCTCCCCCAACAGCTTTTCCTACATAGTCAGTAGACTTCCTGGGTTTGTAGAAAAATCCAAACAGTGAGGAAATCCCTTCAGGGACGGTTGAATTCCCCCCAAAAGCCTTTTGAAATGGCCTCTGCAGGGACCTGACTCCAGGCAGCAACGGTGAGAGATTAGAACGTTGGGGGGGGGGAGGCTTCTAACTGGCTCTGTCAGTCAAAGGGGTGGGGAGAAGGGCCCTTCCTTTCCAGGCCTCTTTCAGCCTTGGAGGGAGGGAGGGGGGAGAGAGGGAGGGAGCCTTGGGGCCAGGCTGGGGGATTCCTAGAGGTTTTGGGGTGGAGTGCAAGGAGGGCAGGATTTGGGGAAAGGAGAGGCCTCAGCTGGGCATCATGCCACAGAATCCAGTCTCCAAAGCAGCCATTTTCTCCAGGGAGACAGATCTCTGTTGTTCACAGATCTCTGGAGTTCACTCTCCAGCAGGCCCCACTTGGAGGTTGCCAACCCTAGGCCTGGCAGCAGTATAGGGTTGCCAGGTCCACCCATGGGCACTGGCAGGGGATGGGGTAGTGGGGTTGCCAGCTCCAGGTCTGGAAACTCCTGGAGATTTGGGGATGGAGCCTGGGGAGGACAGGGACCTCAGTGGGGTACAATGCCCTAGAGTCCACCCTCCAAAGCATCAATTTTCTCCAGGGGAAGTTATCTCAGTAGTCTGGAGCTGAGCAGTAAATCCAGGGGATCCCCAGATCCCACCTGGAGGCTGGCATCCCTAGGCAGCACCCTCTGGGTGACTTGATACCACCTAATTTGCGTGACTCAACTTGGCCTGGCTGCTTGCTGCTGTTCAGCAGCCACCCTATGAAAGCCAGCAGTGGTGCAGCAGTTAGAGCCTCAGAGTAGGGTCTGCAAGACCCAGGTTCAGATCCCCATATTGCGGTGGAAGCTGACTGGGTGATTTTGGATCAGTCACATACTTTCAGCCTAACCAACCTCACAGGGTTGTTGTGCAGATAAAAAGAAGGTGAGAATAATGTAAGCTGCTTTGGTCCCCACTGTGGAGAAAGACTATAATTTTCCTTGGTAGAAGCTGTGGGGGAGCGGGGTGGAGACGAAAAGCTGAAGACAGATAAAGGCAGATAAAGGTTAAGTTGGCTGTTGGGTGGGAAGGAAATAGGGTTGCCAACTCTGGATTGGGAAACTCCTGGACATTTAAGGGGTGGATCCTGGGGATGGTGGGGTTTGAGGAGGGGAGGAACTTCAAACCAGTATAATGCCATAGACTCCACGCTCCAAACCAGCCATTTCCTCCATGAGGACTACCATTGCCAGCCTCTGGGTGAGAGCTGGAGATCACCCAGAATTACAACTGTTGTCCGGGTGACAGAGATCAGTTCCCCTGGATAAAATGGTTGCTTTGGAGGGTTGAGTCTATGGCTCCACCTCCAGAAGGGAGAAAGAGTGTGAGATAGGTAAGGGTAGAGGGGAGGAAGCAAAGGTGTGAGGAATGGGATGACCATCCTGCAAGTTTCTTGCGGGTCTCCACTTGTGTTTATCTAATTCCCTCTTGAAACTGTCCATGCTTGCAGCTGCCACGACCTCCTGTGGCAGTGAATTCCATATGTTAATCACTCTTTGGGTGAAGAAGTATTTCCTTTTACCTGTTCTAACCCGACTGCTCAGCAATTTCATGGAGTGCCCACGAGTTCTTGTATTGTGAGAAAGGGAGAAAAGTACTTCTTTCTCAACCTGCTTCAAAGTAGTTTGAAGCACTACTTCCCATATGTGCTTATGGGCATGCTCAAAAGACAAATTATTTTTAAAAAATGCCCGACTGCCCCACTCCGTGGCTGCCACATCTGATCAATCAACCATGGGGTGAACACACATTACAGCAGTTTAAGGGGGGGAATGTCTGATCAAAACTCTCAGTTACAAAACAACCTGGATCAATTAGAAGTGGGGCCCCACCGGATCAAACTGCATGTCTGATCGCAGCCTTATAGTTTGACCCTGACCTGGATAGTCCAGGCTAGCCTGATCTTGTCAGATCTCAGAAGCTAGGCAAGATCAGCTCTGGTCAGTATTTGGAAGGGAGACCACCAAGGAATACCAGGGTCACTACTCAGAGGCAGACAATGGCAAACCACTTTTGTATGTCTCTTGCCTTGAAACCCCATGGAGTCGCCGTAAGTCAGCTGTGACTTGACTGCAAAACAAACAAAAAAAGAGAGGCTTGTCCTTACTTCTGGGTTTTCCCCAGAAATGACATCACATCAATAACAATCAATATAACAAACAACTGAGCAATTATAGATAAGTAAAGATAAAGTATAACGTAACTCATAAAACATGCACTCACACAACAGAAGCTGTCTTGGTTTTGCTTAAATGTGCAGAACTGAATTAAAGAAGATCAAGCAACAAAAGTTCCAAAAGACCAATCCATACAGTTAAAGATAGATTTGATGTTATCAGTTTAGGCAAAATTTCATCCCCCTCCTGGCCCACGGCCAGAATAGGGGGGTTATAAAGGGGTCAATGTTCCCTCTAAGCTGAGTTAGCGTGAGCTAGCTCACAGTTTTTTAGCCTCTGGCTCACACATCTTTGTCTTAGCTCGGGAAGGATGGTTCCTGGGCAAACTGATTTATGCAGTAGCCAAACTGCTTGCTCACAACTTTAATGCCAGCAGCTCACAAGGTAGAATTTTTGCTCACAGGACTCAACAGTTTAGAGGGAACACTGAAAGGGGTGTGCGTGAAATGGTTGGGCTGCTATAAGAAGTGTTATCAATGTATTTTAGGATTAAATATATGATGATATGCAGAGCTTTTTTTGTAGAAAAAGCCCAGCAGGAACTCATTAGCATAATAGGCCATACCCAACAGCAGGAACTCATTAGCATATTAGGCCACATCCCTGACAGCAGAGCTCATTAGCATATTAGGCCACACACCCCATGTTACCAGAAGTGTGGTCATCCAGCCACACTTTCCTTTTACTTCTTATTCTGTTTACCTTGTTTGTTGTCAAAACCCAGGACTGTTTTTGGAGCAGGAACTCCTTTGCATGTTAGGCCAGACACCCCTCATGTAGCCAGTCCTGCTGTTGGGTGTAGCCTGTTATACTAATGAGTTCCTGCTGGGCGTGGCCAACTTGGGAGCCAGCCGGAACGCCATTCCTGTGCATTCCTGCCCAAAAATAGCCCTGATGATATGCACAAATATGTGTGACATGGTTCTGGTGTTATTTTCTTTTGTCTTTTCCTGTGTCTCTGAGGGGCAGTGTTGCTCATTTTCCTAACATTCAGCATGAAAAACAGGTTCTGGTGAACTCAAAAGGCTGCTTACCAGGGATGAGATCTTAACTATGTATGTAAGTGCTGGAAAGTCACAACTGATTTATGGTGACCCCAGCAAGGGGCTTTCAAAGCTAATGAGAAGCAGAGGTAGTTTGCCATTGCCATCCTCTGCAGAGTGTTCCTTGGTGATCTCCGATCTAAGTACCTACCTTGCGTAGATCCCAAGATCTTATGATACTGGGCTATACTATGCTATCTTCCCTCTCAAGAACATAACTACTTTCCAATGAAGTCCATCATTGACTGAGTGAAAACTGCTCAAAATAAGGTGCAGTTAGTGCTTATTATTTTGAGGTCAGTTGATCCTACTATTACTTTTTGGATCATCATCGATCCATCATGGTTACCTGTAATTTCTACAACTCAGTGCTTGGGTGCAGCTTAATTTACAGGGTTGGCTCTGTGTGGTTTAAGACCTCTGGGATAATTTATTGGAATCCTTCTCTCCGAGTTATTTATACTACTTGTCTGCTTAAGTCAGTACCATGCCAGGCAGTTGTATTTGATCGAAGCTGGTGGTGCAGAAAAGTTATTGATTGCAGAGTAGTTGGCAATTAGACACACTATCACGTATACTTGTTTTTGATTAGTTGTGCTAGCTTTAGTTTCTTATATTATGCAGCAGCAGCAATGCTAGTGGTTTCCTATTTCTTTTTAAATGAGTCAGCGTGGAGGGCTGCTTTAAAAGGTGCTGTTAGATGGGGCATGCAAGGAGAGGCACTCACAGTGCCATCCCAAGCAGTTACAACCTTCAAGTCCATTGGAGTCAGTAGCTTTGGAAGGATGTAACTCTGTTTAGGATTGCTCTATCAGTCTCCCAAATTGCTTAGTTGATGAGCATTCTGGCATATTTGGAACATCTCCCTGGCATATTTGGTCATCCCCATGGTTATATCAGTTATAATAACCAAAATATTTATGAGCATTTTTAATGTCATTTCTGTGGTTGATCTGCTTTATGTAGTTAAACTCAGACAAGCAGTTTACATAGTTCAGTAAGCCTCTGTTCATAAAAGTTACCTAGAAAACATGACAATGTCGATTCGATTCGATTTATTACGATCAAAGACACGTCTAAACAGTGACCATCTGCCTATCAACGTAACTCTCAACTTTCCATATCCTTCACTCCACCTACCCACAAAATTTGACGTGGCCCTGTCACAAGATTCCAATTATAAACGAATTCAGTGGTCCCACAACCTTGACAGTTAGACTAAAGCCTTTTTGAGAACGGAAGGAATTAGCCATCTACGTGATGAAATTATTACAAACCCCAACCTAGAAGGCATTTTAGCATGTTACACACAAATCATAAAGGGATGGCTAAATCTATGCCCTTGTAATTATGCAACTAATAGGCCCCCAAAAGGTAAAATTATTTCTCAGTTGTGGTTTGATTATGAATGCCTCACTCTTAAAAAACATGACAATGTTAAAGACAGGGATTTATACCTGATTTTGTGTGTTTGTGTACACATACACATTACTTGGTCAGTAAGTTTCAGAAATGTCTACCTGGTTTGGACTAACATTAGGACTTTCACCTGGAAATCATAAAATCAGAGAAGAGCCTTACCAAGTGGCTTTCCTATTTCCAACAGTTTCAGTCATCAACTGACTTTGTGATAAAGGTGTTGTATATCCATGTTCTCATTCGTAAGAACATAAGAAGAACCCTGCTGGATCAGACCAATGGTGCATCTAGTCCAGCATCCTGCATCGCACAGTGGCTAGCCAGTTCTTCTCTAGGGCCAACAACAGGGCATAGAGGCTGAGACCTTCCCTGATGTTGCCTCCTGGTGCTGGGATTCAGAGGGTTAGTGCCTCTGAATGTGGAGGTTCCCCTCAGTTACCATGGCTAGTAGCCACTGACAGACTTATCCTCCATGAAACTATCTAATCCCTTTTTAAAGCTGTTTATTCCTGTGGCCATTACTACATCCTCTGGCAGCGCAGTCCACATTTTAATCACTCTCTGTGTAAAGAAGTATTTCCTTTTGTTCATCCTGAACCTACTGCCCACCAGCATCATTGGATGCCCTCAAATTCTAGTATCTTGGAAGAGGGAGAAAATGTCTCTTTGTCATCTTTGTCTACCCCATGCATAATTTTATAAACCTCTATCCTGTCCCCACCTTAGTTGTCTCTTTTCTAAACTGAAAAGTCCCAGACTCTTCAGCCTTTCCTCAATAGGGAAGATGCTCCAACTCCCTAATGTCCTTTTAGAGATACACTGACCAGAACTGTACACAGTATTCCAAATGAGGCCACGCCATAGATCTATACAGGGGCATTACAATATCAGTTGTTTTAGTCTCAGTCCCTTCCTTAATAATCCGTAACGTGCAGTTTGCCTTTTTTCATACTGCAGCACATTGGGTTGACACTTGGATTTGGGATTTTTTTTGTTCCAGTGTGCATCCATTGCCCTGAATGCTGAACTTAATAGCATTGTGGTGACTGTAACAAACTCTGTATATCTCACCTGGTCTTGAGACCCACTCAGAACCAAGTCCAGGATCACTACACTTCTGGTTGGCTCTGTGACCAACTGGTCCAGTGCAGTAATTTAAAATGTCTAGAAATCTCATTTCTACAGCATTACATGTGCACATGTTTACCCAGTCAATGTGAGGGTAGTTAAAGTCTCCCAGTATAACAACATTATCTGCTTTAATCACCTCTCTTATTTTCTTCTCCATCTCAAGATCAGCCTCAGGGGTCTGACCAGGTGGGCAATAGTAGACACCCACTTTTAAGTAACCCTTAGGGCCCAGTATTTCCACCCATATCACAGTCAGGTTTGTATTTTAACCTATCCTTTTATCTTTCCTGATAGGTGCTCGGCTGGATTCGGAATGGAGAGTCAATGCTCAATGCCAGCCTTGTCAATGCGAGTTCCCTGTCAGAAGCTGAGCAGCTCCAGAGAGAGCATGAGCAGTTCCAACTAGCTATAGAGGTAAAAGAAAAAGCATATTTGTGCCCTCCTTTGCCCACGTAAAAATAAAACCAAGGTCGCCTTATGGGCAAAAACTGTGAATGGTGATAAAAAAGAGAAAGGAACAAAAGGAACTTGTCATTTACACCTTAACTAGTGTAAGGCTAGGATGTGAGTAAATTATTTCCTGACAGCAACTTCTTCAGATTCATGAAAATGCTGCCCCTTCCACATAGCCCCCCTTGCCAATAATTCAGCCAAATGAAAGTTCATGGAAGTTTAGCTTGAAGATAGGAATGTATAGCTGATTTCAGAACAGGACGCTGCATAAACATAGTGGCACATCCCTCTCAACTGAAGGACTTTATGCTTTGATGGACCACACTGCTGGCAGAAGGCTCTGTTGTTCTTACAAGTCTGGTTTGCCTTTTCTTTTTCCTTTTTTTTGGAGGGGGAATAGATAGGTGAAGGGAGAGCTAAATAAAAAGATATTTCAAACTGTTGATTTGATTTGTTGCAGCAAGTTAAAGGTTTAGACAGGCACTGTTTGTAGAATAAATCACCTGAGGTGGAAAAAGTTTACGGTGGGCATGGACTACAGCATGTCTTTTCTCAGTCCTAAATTTGCAACTCTTATAGAGCACTGTTCTTGTAGTGCTTTTGTGCATGTGTTTGCATCATAGTTTTCAGAAATCAACTATGTTTAATCACTCGGTGTCACAGGACTCCTGTTTATTTTTTAATTCAGTGAAGTGTTATAAACATGATACTGCAAGCTCTTCTTGCAGTTCCCATACACATAATGTAAAATGATAAACTGATATTGTTTGAACATCCAGTTAAGAATGGTCCTAACAGCATTCACATACGCACAAAAATTGTCTGGGAGAGAGTGAAAACCACTTTTAGTATCATCTGTGAAAATGTCCTAATTATGAAACCACAGAATGGTACTTACCTAATAACTAGTAAAAGAGTATTGTAGTTGACTTGCCTGGGAGATCCTCATTCAGATACTTTAATGCAGAGCTACTTTTTGAGGAGAGATTGATCATCTTTCAGTGAGCAACTGTTTATTTGCAACCACACTTGCTACAAACAAATGTCATGTTATTAAGCAAGCCCTGAAGGGGATTTAATAGTTCGGCATCCAGTAGAGGAGATTTGGTATCATTGGGCAGGCTCCACATTTTGGCAGCATTAACCAGGCCCCTCTATAGAAGCAGGATTCATAGTTCTGTTAGCACAGCTTGCTGCACTCCAGAGATGCTTGTACTTGGTATTAACTAAGAGCTACACAGCAAGACGCAAGTTCTACTGCTGCCGCCAAAGAAAGTTTGTTCAGAAGGGGGAAATGCGACATTAAATACTGATGGTATTTGAAGGCTCAGCATGGCCCTGGTAGATCTGCAGAAGCACACAACGGATCAGGGAATGCCTAGTTGCTGATCTGGGGAGGTTCCCTGCAGATCTTTTAACATCTGTTTTTTTAAAAACAAACCTTTCCAGAAGCAGCTGGACAGTCAACCCCAACCAGTGGTACTGGAGCGTTTCTACTAATGCTCCTTCCCAGCATTTACCCTCTTGTTCACAGGTGGTCTCAGTGATTCTGTGGCGTTGGGTTACAGTCAGGGATGGGGCCCCAGAATCACTGGGTGTGGGGGGATGTGGTGGCTTCAGGATAGCACCCGGTAATCAGCTGTAGGATTCCGAGGGCCCTTTGCCCCACCCTGCAGCTGATTGCCCTGAGACTGGGTGAGTCATGACCCTCACCCCTGGAGTCACTCACAACCATAGGGGAGATACAGCTGACAATCATGGCAGCTCAGTGGTTTAAGGCCCCCCAGCATGGGGGCCTGGGACAGCTGCCCCTGCTGCCCCAAAGCTAAAACCATTTATATTCTTTCTGTTTCTTTGTTTGTTTGCTGTATTCTTTGCATTTTCAGGGCTCTTTTTGTAGCAGGAACTCCTTTGCATATTAGGTGACACACCCCTAATGTAGCCAATCCTCCAAGAGCTTACAGAACTCTTCTTACAGGGGCTACTGAAAGCTCTTGGAGGATTGGCTACATTAGAGGTGTGTCACCTAATATGCAAAGGAGTTCCTGCTACAAAAAGAGCCCTGGCTCCTGTTTGATATATTACATAAACAGAAAGCTAATTTTATGATTCAGGAGTACATTCTAAAAAGTGGGTGCACTGATGAGAATGAAAGTTTGTACTGTGGTTCTTACTGGTTGCTGTGCTTTCAGTTCCCTTTCTTAAAATGGGAGTGATATTATCCCACCTCGTGGAGTTGTTGTGAGAAAGAGGAAACAAAGACTGATTTCCCACTACAGCTGCCTCGGGGTTGCGCCGCCATTTGCCCCGATACTATTCGTCAATTTCACACCCGAAGCCGCGGGGCTGCATTTTGACCCGCGGCTTCGCCCGATTTCCCCGCAGTTTCGCAATCCTCAAAAAACAGGATCACGAAACTGTGGGGGAAATCGGGCGAAGCCGCAGGTCAAAATGCAGCCCCGCAGCTTCGGGTGTGAAATTGACGAATAGTACCGGGGCAAACGGCGGCGCAACCCCGAGGCAGCTGTAGTGGGAAATCAGCCATAGATTCAACAGCTCTGCGGGTTTAACGTAATGTGTGTACTCCTTCTACTATGAAGCTGTGGGAACAATACTCAGCAAAATGCTTAATGGAGTATTTGTGAATTGTTGAACGTGCTCTAAAACCGTGTTTCACTCTCTCATATTTTCATGCTGACGCATTCACTTCACCTCTTTTTGCCATATGCCTTGCACATCTGTACAAATCTCTCTTTCCTCCCCTCATACACAGTCCCTCTTTCATGCCACTTCCTTGCAGAAGACACACCAGAGTGCCCTCCAGGTGCAGCAGAAGGCAGAGGTACTGCTACAGGCTGGGCACTACGATGCCGATGCCATCAGAGAATGCGCAGAAAAGGTGGCCATGCACTGGCAGCAGCTCATGCTGAAGATGGAGGACAGGCTGAAGCTGGTTAATGCATCTGTTGCCTTTTATAAAACCTCCGAACAGGTGAGCTGAATCCCTTGCCTCGGCAGTGACGTATTACTGTAGCACCTTGTTGAGCCTGTGGGGACTTTTGGAGACCAGATAGTGAGTGCTACCAGAAAATGGCTGCTGTGGAGGGTGGGACCAGTCACAGAATGGCTGCTAGGGGGGCTCGGTCCAATCGCAAAATGTTGGGAAGTTCCAAGCCAAGCATCTTCCTATGACGGAGGTAGAAGTTTCAATAACAGTTCATTGGGTTCTTGTGAAACACCCCTTCCTGCAATGAGAAGGTGGAGGAAAGCTGGGATTGGCTCTTTGATTTGAAGAAGAGATGCTTTGGGGGAGAAGGAAGTAGCGCGAGGAACGACTGTGTGAAAATTAGTCCTGAGAATTTAGTTCACCAAAACAACAACAACAACAACAACAACAACAACAACAAACTGGGATCTGCTATCCAGGATTGTCCACTCACAGTTTGGGTATAATAGGCTAAACAATTAAATACCCATTTCAGCCTGGCCATTTCCAGAGCACCTGTGCTATTAATTAATGCATCCTTGAGGCCCACACTACACAAGAAGAGAAGTGGCACATTTGGTTAATACGGACTTCTTAGACCAAATGACAGGTAGGTAGATTAAAAGCACAGCTTGGAAGCCAAGACACCTCTTCCAAGCCAACTTCCGCTCCATACTAGAAATCAACGTTCCTCACCTGCAAAGTGTGCTGGAAACTGCCTTGCAGTGACTATTTTTTATTTCTTTGCTGAACACCCCTAAGGATAGGAATATCATGTAATATTGTCTGTGAATCTATTTTGGTTGATTTCACATCAATGGGTTAATGCATAGTTAACTTAGGACCATATTGGTCAAGTTTACTAGCAGTTTTGAATTGTGGTTTGAAACTGTATTTTATCTATGTGGTAAGCTACCGTGAGCTCCATAAGGAAGAAAGGCAGCTAATAAATCTTTTAAATAAATAAAACATGTAAGTTGATCTGGAGGTATCACCCGTGACTGAGCTATTATATCCTGGCTCATTCCGTAGGTTTGCAGTGTGCTGGAGAGTTTGGAGCAAGAGTATCGAAGAGATGAAGATTGGTGTGGAGGCCGGGATAAGCTTGGACCAGCGTCTGAGATCGATCACGTCATCCCCTTAATCAGCAAACACCTGGAACAGAAAGAAGCCTTTCTCAAGGTTTAGCTTGTTCCTCCAGTTTTTTAGTAGATGGTCTTTCCTTGTTCTGTGTAAGTGACTTAGTCATATAAAAGCAGCTGAGCTGTATTCCTAGGTGGGAATCTTTTTGCAATAAAGCAGGTAGTGTTCTATGTGTTAACAAACCCTATAGGGGAAAAGTCATAAATAAAAACATTGTGTAGTCCATATTTACTAGGGTTGCCAGGTCCCCTCAGGGCCGGGGAAAACCCCGCTCGAGAGGCCCATTCCCCACCGAGGGGGGGAACCCCACCCCCGAAGTGTGCGGCGTGAAGACACCACCCGGAGGTGATGTCATCACATCGGGCACGTTATCAGGGGACGCTCTATCATTCAAGTGAAAACTCTATGGTTTTCCCTCGAATGATTGTGGCCCCGCCCCCAACATGCCTGACGTGATGACATCACTTCTGGGTGGCGTCATTGTGGCGCACGCACAAAGTGTGTGCACAAGAAGACTCCCGGCAAGGGACAGGTCTCCCCCTGCTATTAGGTAAGTTTGACTTGGCACCCCTAATATTAGACCTTTCTCTGTAAAGCCTGCCAGACCGAATAGCCTGTACAGTCTTCTTCGCAAGAATGGCTGCCCTGGTTTTCCTCATCCTCAGAGTCAGTCCCAGACATACAAAGCAGACTCAATCATGTGAACACCTGAGTGTTACCAAAGAATGTATCTACAAAAAGCAAGTACAATTGAGGCAGTGCTATGGAAAGGCCCCAGATGTTCCCATGGAATTAAGGACAGAGCCGAGCCTGCCGTCCAAGCATGAAGGCTTTAGAGAGATTCCAACATTTATTTTCATTTTCTAGGCATTTATGTATTTATTTAAAATATTTATACTCCACTTTTTCTTTGTGTCTGGATATGGGCCCATCCCCAGACTCAATGCCTGCCTTCCCCCAGCCTCAAGACCCATGCCCAAGGGGAAGGCAGCTGACGGGGCTGCAAGAGTGGCAGCCCCAAACTCACTGCAGCTGGCAGTGGTTCAGCACGGGCCCTAGAAGACCAGAATGGTGGCAGCAGCAGAGGAGGCAGCAGTAGGCGTTGCCAGCATTGCACCATCAAGAGAAGCAGGAGGCCAGTGAGGAAGAGGGAGGACAAGTCGCATGGGCAGTCAACTGGCACTGTGTGGGCCTTCAGGAAGCTGGCCCGGCACAGCTAGTGGGAATTTCCTATCTGGCAGATCTCCCAGGTCAGCCAGTTGAGTTGACAGGCAGTGCCAGAAGGGACTTATCATGGAGAGAGTAGGGATGAAGGAACCAGCTCAGCCCTGTTCTGACAGGTATACCATCTAGAGGGCCAGGGATCATGGGAGGCCGGGGAAGAGGTGGGGCCAAACCCAGCCCCCAGAAGACAGTTCCCACAACAGGCCAGGGAGAAAGCAAGGGATCCTGCTCCAGGCCTGTGAGAGCAGGTATCCAAGAAAGAGAGAGGAACCAGGTGGTGCTGCTCCCTCCCACCTCATTCTGAGGCCTGGGGAGGTCAGGGGCCAACAGCCTTCAGGGCTGGCCAGGGAGGAACGTCACACTGGAAACTCAAGGCAGCTGGCAAAACAGGAAAAGCTACAGGACAGAGATATCATAAATGTTCTTCAAGTTAAAAACTGCACAGAATTAAAACACAGGGTTAAAAGCCTTTAGTAAAGGTAAAGGTTTCCCTTGCTCGGAAGCCTGACTCTAGGATGCAGTGTTCGTTTCCACTTCCAAGCCAAAGAGCCAGCGCTGTCTGAAGATGTTTCCATGGTCATGTGGCCGCCATGACTAGATGCCGAGGCGCACAGAACGCTGTTACCTTCCCACCAAAGGGGTACCTATTTATCTACTTGCGATTTCTTGTTTTCGAATGGTTAGGTTGGCAGGAGCTGGGACCAGAGACGGGAGCTCCCTCCATCATGCAGCACTTAGGTCTCGAACTGCTGAACTACCGACCTTCCAGCCTGCAGTTCAGCATTAAAAGCCAGTACACAGGGCTGACACATCTACAACACCTTATCCTCCAAATGCTCTCTGGAACAGAGCGGTCCTGCATGCCTTACTGAATGTAGCAGGTTTAGACACCCACCACACCCTCTCGAGTAGGGCATTCCAGAGGAATGGGCCTTCTCAAAGAATGCCCATGACTGGACTGTTGTCAAACAGACCATCCTAGCTGAAGGTATCACTAGGCGAATACTGTCTGAGGATTGCAGCTGGAGCATGGGAGAATACGAGGAGGTACTGTTCAAGTGGTATGTGACCACAGGCTTTGAAGGTGATGACCAAATACTTAGCCAATGTAGTTGACACAGCTCTGGCATTGTATGTTCCAAGTGGCTAACCCCAAGTAGGAGTCTCTCTGCCACATTGGGCACCAGTTAAAGCTTCCAAGATATCAGCAGCCCCGTGCTGAGTTCATTACAGTAGTCCAATCTGGGAGTTACAGTAATGTGGATCAGAGCGGCTCGGTAGAGGGGGTTGGCATCTTAACCTTTCCCTTCAGAAGCTAATGATCTCACCACATCACAGGCTATAATACCAGTCCCTCTACTAGATCAGTGCGGATAAGGAGACCCAACATATTACCTTTTTCATGTGTCAGACTCATCACAACCCAGGACAGTCTTCTGGTTGCCGTGGGGGCCATGAAGTCCTGAACTGGACTAATCAAAGAGGCTTTGTCATGGATGTCGGTCCCCAGGCTCTTTAAGATCTGCATCACCATCTCTGAGAATAACTCTGCCTACTCAGTCAGGGCTATAAGCAGCAAGCTAGGCTGATGGCACACCAGCAGTAACCCTAACCTGTCTCTGGAGTAGCCAAAACCTGGCCCTAATAATGTACGTACCATCAAAACTGGCCCCTGTCTGCACCAGGAATCTGTGCTTCACAAGAAGGAACATGGCCATCCCCACGCCCCAGCTTGAAGGACTGAATACCTAGCCGGCAATATAAGAAGTATCTGTACCCTCCAGCCAGGGCTGGCCAGCCAGCAATTCAGAGTGAACGTGTGTCAGGGAATACCCGGTTCAGAGGGGTGCCAGCCTCTTGGACTGCCAAGCCCCCACTTGGGGCAAGAGATACCGTGACCCTGTGAAGCCAGCTGCAGCAACACATCACTTCTGGTAGAAAAAACAGAAGGGACAAAGGGTAGCTCTAGCAATTGCCAGAAACAATGTAATTTTTCCATAGAGTTTCTGGAGATTCCTAGAGCTACCTATGTCACTTCTGGGTTTTTTTTAGTGAAAATGGTTTCTTGCCCCACATATCCCTGCCCAGCGCTGGCCCCAGGTGTCTGGGCGCCCTAGGCAGGACTGCCTGGGGCGCCCACCCCACCGGGGATGCCAACCTCCCGGTGGGGCCTGGAGATGGCCCAGCGCCTAGGAGAGCTGAGGAAGGGGCGGGCTTAGAAGCCCCCCCCTTCCCTCCCAGGGGCGGCGCGCGCGGCTCTCCCGGGTGTCTCGCAGCCGCGAGGCACCCAGGACAGCCGGGGATGGGGCGGGCTTAGAAGCCCCCCCTTCCCTCCCAGGGGTGGCACGCGCGGCTCTCCCAGGTGCCTCGCAGCCGCAAGGCACCCAGGAAAGCCGGGGCTGCCGGCATTGGGCGGCTCGGGGGCCTTTTTACGGGGGGGGTGGGGGGCATTTTGGCGCCCCTGTAGGGCTGACGCCCTAGGCGAGCGCCTAGCTCGCCTAGTGGGCGAGCTGGCCCTGTCCCTGCCCACAGACAGTGTTCCCTCTAAGCTGAGTTGGTGTAAGCTAGCTCACAGTTTTTTAGCCTCCAGCTCACACATTTTTGTCTTAGCTCAAGTATAGGGCATGGTTTCCTGTCCTGAAAAACACAAAAGGC
Source organism: Gekko gecko (assembly GCA_029375565.1). NCBI lineage: Eukaryota > Metazoa > Chordata > Lepidosauria > Squamata > Gekkonidae > Gekko > Gekko gecko. The sequence goes on along the minus strand of JAPDNY010000003.1, from coordinate 68,473,986 downwards.
TCTACCTCTGACAACAGCACTACAGATAAGATTAGAATTTCAACAGCCAATCCATAGACAAAAGAACCTCCTCAGGAAAGCTCCTCCATTAGCATGTTCATAGCCTGGGGAAGTCCTACAAGGTAATGACTCAGCCCTACCCCACCTTCCAGGGTAGATATAAATTACCTGCCTACCATTTTTCTTCTCACCTTTGACACAGAGAGTACTCCATCTTCCTGTGTTATACCTCTGAGGATGCCAGTCACAGCTACTGGCGAAACGTCAGGTCCTACAATGCCAAGACCACCGCCACACAACCCGGAAAATCTACAGCAACTAATTGAGAAGAATGGCTCCAGAGCAAACTAATTTATGCAGTAGCCAAATCGCTCGCTCACAACTGTAATGCCAGTGGCTCACAAAGTAGAATTTTTGTTCACAAGATTCCACAGCTTGGAGGGAGTGTTGCCCACAGCCAGCCCTGCCAACCTGGCCAGCCTAGGGCACCTAAAACCTTCGGGCTAGCCCTGAACACGCGTAGCTGCACATATGCTTGAGTACCTCCTCAGAGGCAGGTATGTGCAGTAAGATTAAACTTCCATGGTGGAATAAAGCTGAAGTCCTTCTGTTAGCTCCTGATATTGGCAGTTCAAACAAAACAAAGAATCCAAACCATGTTACTTGCTCCAGCCCCCGCCCCCTTCCCCTCCAAGCTCTCATTTTTTTCTGCTCCAACATGAATGGCAGCTGCACACATATAGCATGCAGGGGTGAATGGGGATTGGGCCCTGCTTCTCTATTTCTAAAGAACTTTGGTAGTAGGATGAAAGGACTTCTGGCTGGATGAACCCGACTAGATAAGGCAGCTGTGCTAAAACAGGAATGTAGGTAGTGGGAATTACCAGGCTGTTCCTCTCTGGCACACAGTAGTTCCCCACCTCAATCGGAAAGAGCTCCTAATCATTTGTTCCCCGAAGTGTGGTTTACAGATCACATAATAATAGCGTTTTGAAAGACCGTATGCCAGAAGAAATCAACTGGCACCTCTTAGAATAAAGACCAACATTGGTCGGTTGGAGGAGGGGCGTTACTGGTTATTATTTGCTTTATTTTTTTCTGCTGGAATCAGCCTGTTTTTCCACATCACATTTCTCTTTCATCTGGCAGACCATCCCGTCAGTGATGGATGTGTGTGACTGCAGTCTGAGATGCCCTCATTGTTTTCTCATGCACATCAATATCCTTGGGAGGTCAGATGGCAAAAGAAGTTCATGTCACAGTTTGGTAGTTTCTTCAATAGTTTTTCCTTCCTTGCTGCATGTCAAGAGGTTAACCGTTGTGCCGTGTATGTGTGTTGTGTTTGCTGCCCACAGGCCTGCACTCTGGCACGAAGGAATGCAGAAGTGTTCCTCAAGTACATTCACCGAAACAATGTCAGCATGCCAGGGGTGGTGAGCCATACAAGGGGACCTGAGCAACAAGTTAAAGGTTTGTATCTGTTCTTTGGGGGATGCATCCCCAGAATGCCCACTTGGCTTTGCACCACTTACTAATTAAGTAGGCTTGTGCTTGTTACAGATGTCTGCTTCTGTTGGATGAAATGTAGTAAACATTTGCCGTAAAGGAGATTACAGATGCTTATACTTTTAACCTTTTAAACTGGATAGGATGAGCTCAGAGTACAGTCTAATGAGACAAAAGGATTGCAGAGTGGGAGTTTCTTTTTAGCGGTGTGAGTTTTCACCTTGAGTTGCTCATACTGAAGAACTCTGGGACAGCAGGACATGTTTCACCCTGTTCTACTGGACTTTGCTCTGATCAGACTTCCTCTGACAGAAGATTTAACGCACTGCCATACACAGAGTTGCACCTTTCTCCAAGTGCATTGACTTCAATGGACTTATAAGGATGTAAATCTGTTTGTACAGGGGTGGTCTTGGTGATGCTGGGGCCCCGGGCAAAAGGCCAGGATGGGGCCTGAGAATCATTGCCACACCCCTGCCAAGACCAAGGAAGTGGCAGCCCTCACCCCATGTGAGTCAGGTGGGAGCCGTAGCCAGAAGCACAAATACCAGCTGCTGCTGAGTGGGCTGTCCAAGGACTAGATAGAGCAGACGCCGCAAGTGGCAATCGCTACAAGCAGGCAGCCCAAGCCCTGAACAGGCTGGCTGCAAAAGGCAGTGGCAGGACCCTCCTCTCTTTTCTCCCTCTGTCAGGGGACACAGCCATGAGTGATTGGGGGCCCCCAACACAGGGCACTGGGTAGCTGTCCCTGTTCCCCATTGGCTAACACTGACCTGGCATTTATACCCCTATATTGATGATTGCACTGTAAGCCCTGAACTTCTTGTTAGCGTTAGACGAAACCACAAGGCACAAGAAAAGAACTGCTGTCTGATTCCAAGAGATCAGATATTTTGAACTCCTAGCAGGTCTTAAGACTGTTATTAGAGGCAGGGGTCATTTGGGGCCGGAACAAGCCAGAGCAGTGCTCCGGCAGCCCATGAGTGGGCACAAATGGCAGTGGCAGCAAACCCCGCCCCCAGCTCCCAGCAGGCTTACGAAGGAAGCAAAAAGAGAAGGGGTTTAAAGTTTGAACTCCTTCTCTCTAGAGTCGCGCCAGAGCAGTGACATGATCTCCTATTGTATCCTATGGCCCCATAGAATGCAATGGAAAGATTGTTCCACTGCTGCAGCATGACTCCAGAGAGAAGGGGTTTTAAACTTTAAACCCCTTCTCTCTTCGCTTCGCCCCCAGCTCACCTTGACAGTCTGGCTGGGGAAGAAAAAAAGGGAGGGAGGCATCTTCAAAAGCCTCCCATTCCTTTCCCCAGCTGGCCTGCCAAGGTGGGCTGGTGGGGAAAGCAAAGTGAGAAGGGGTTTAAAGTTTAAACCCCTTCTCTCAAGAGTTGCACCGCAGTGGTGGCATGATCTTTCCATTGTATTCTATGGGGCCATAGGATACAATGGAAAGATCGTGCCGCCACTGCAGCGTGACTCTACAGAGAGAGTCGCTTCCCCCCAACCCCGCCTTGGCAGGCCAGCTGGGGAAGGGAAGGGGAGGCTTTTGAAGATGCCTGCCACCCTTTTTGCTTCCCCTTCTGGCACACTTCCAGTGATGTCAGGGGGCATGTCATATGCTAATGAGTTGTGCTGATAGGTATGCTAATGAGCTCCTGCACCTCTTTTTCTACAAAATGACCCCTATCAGAGGCATACTGATCCCAGAGCATAAGAAGGCATTTTCTTTCCTTGCAATGAGTTTAGGATTTTATTTATTTATTTTGTTATTAATATATTACATTTATGAATTGCTCAGTCCCTACTATTGTAGGGCTCTGGGCGATATACAACATCTTAATAATTTGAAAACTATAAAATGAATACAGACAGTATTAGTATTAATACATTTTTTTTTAAATCAAGCAGCGAAAATTTCAGTTTTCTCACATTTCCAGCCTGTGATCACTTCATGGGTGTGGAGGGAAGGGAGTAAAAACAATCTGAGGAAAAGGAGGATAGAAGGAGGATGGTGCTAGCCAAGATGTAAACCATTGCTGCCCTCAACCCAAAGCCTGGGGGAACATCTCTGTCTTACAGGCCCTACGGAATTGCATAAGATCCCACAGGGCCCTGATGGTATTTGGCAGAGAGTTCTACCAGGTTGGGGCCAGAACTAAAAAGTCCCTGGCCCTGGTTGAGGACAGCCAGATGTTTTAAGGCCAGGGATCACTAGTGGATTGTTATCTGAGGAGCGTAACGCTCTCCCAGGGACATATCAAAGGAGACACTCCCACAGATACGTTGGTCACTGATCGCTCAAGGCCTTGAACATCAACACCAAAACCTTGACCTTGACTCAGTACTCCACAGGAAGCCAGTGTAGCTGGCGCAGCACAGGTAATATATGTGCCCTCCGTGACGTTCCCATCAGGACTGATGGACTGCACCTCTGGCTTGATAATAGCACTTAACATGTATGCCCTTGAAATAGCTGATGCCCTAATAGCCCTTGTAATAAAAAAGAGATATGGAAGAGGCCAATGACTGATCTGTTCACATGATGGAAGGGTATTCTATTCATGTACAGATATATCATTATTTTGACGTTGCTTTCAGGTGTAGAAGAGAAGCCCTTCTAAGACTTGAATTAATTCTGGTATTCGAATAATAATGAATGTGTGCCTCAGTTAAGCATTGAGGAAGAGGTAGAGGAAATTACTGTGAAAATGTTAATTAGTTTAGCTACAGAACACCCCAAATGGAATTGTGTTCCCCTCTTTCAGTTCAGAAGAACAGAAGCCAGGAGAGGAGAGCAGCGGCTCATCTGATTTACAAGGATGAATTAAGTTATCAAAGGGCCTTCCTTGGCATTTGGACCCATTATAATCAGGATTCCAGTCCACCCCTTGCCTTCCAAGACAAGCCAAAATTGAAATTCACGACACGATTCCTTGTCACAGAGATCAGGGCCATCATTTCTTTTTTTCTCTTTCTAAGCAGTTTTGCTACAGTGACCACTTGGGCTACCTCCTTGTTCTATCCTCTTTCACATGAGCAAAAGGACATGGTCTGGTGTGGTAATGATACATTCTTGGGGAAGTCTGGGGTAATGAGTCTGGTATTCTCTTTTGTGTTGCTAATATACCCCTACAATGCTGTGAGGTGCTGATAAAAAAAAAAATGAGCCAAAGTAAATTTGCAGAACTAAGCCATTTCTAATCTTTGATCAGATTATTTCTAAAGCTGTAGGAAAGAGCAGATTAATGGCAGTGTAGTAATTATATCGTTTGGTACCGCATGCTCCATACAGTGAGGTGCTGGCTAGTATTAACAAGATTGTAAATGCTCCAGTTTGCTATAAAATCCACACTTTAAAAAAAAATCTGTTTTTTTTAATTTCTGCTGTTCTTCTGTGTCCATGAAGGTATATTATACGGTCCTAAATCAGCCAGGTTCTTAAAATATAATTTTAGGGATGGAGAGAAGGCCTAGTAAATTGTGCAGGATTGTTTACATTTGGTTCCTGTAATCTCAGGGCAGTGTTTCATGTTACAAGGCACATTCCCACAGCCAGTGATGGGTCTGCCGTATAGCACCTTGGGCAGCAAAGAAGACTGGCAGAGGAAGAGATGAGGCAGAATGTGCTGGGAAGTTCTTTCATGCCAGCCCTGTAGGCCTCCATTTCGATGACGCTTGTGCAAGAACTTCCCAGTGAATTGTGTCCCGCATTAATGAGAATAAGGAGGGTGTTCAGTTCAATTTTCCATACTGAGAGCTGTCCTTTCCATGTATCAGAAATTATCTTGATGGAAAACCCTGATTTCAAGGCATGGCCTGAAAGTTCATGACACAACAACCATGCAGGTCTGGGATGATCGGTGCTTGGAATATATTGGGGCACTCTGTGTATGCCTGTTGTATGGGAGGTAAGACTGGATATAATGCGGATTAAACATTCTGAAAATACATTTTCAGATGTGGGAGTAATTTGAAGAACGCTTCAGTAACATGTAATGCCATTTACCACCGGTATACGGTATCTTTCTGAATAAGACCCATTTGGGAATCTTCAAAGAGCTGAAATGAATAGGCCTTTGATAGCTATCATCACTGTGCTCGCTAAGGTTGTGTGCCCAGTGCAGATCTGATGCGTCATTGGGAGCATTCCAGATAAATAGTATATAGTTAGCAGAAGATGCACATTTACACACCAATCCAATCATGATGATCTAAAATGGTTCTTTACAAAGTTGCATTGAATTGCTGGGCACTTAAGCCATTTCTGTCAATCCAACTTGTAAGGCCTTTGTATGTTTTGTCATCCTGCTGCTCGGTTTTAACAAGTATCATCCAAGATGCTCTCTGCTAGAGACTCTGCATGGAGAATGTGAGATTTTTGTATGTGTGTTGACTGATTGGCCCCCCACACACACTTACAGTACCATTCTAAGCAGAGTTACACCCTTCTAAATCCCTTAAAGTCAAGTAGGTTTAGAAAAATGTAACCACGCTTAGGACTGCGCTGTTAGTAACCCTCTTCTACTGCTTTGCGTTTTAAAAAAACTTGGTCTGAACTGCTTCCCAGGAGGGAGCACACATCTCTGTGGCAAAGAAACCAGTTGAACTTGGATCCATTTATATCTGCATACACTTACCAAGCCGCTAAGGATGACAACTCTCCTCCTGTTCCTCCACAGCCATTCTAAGTGAGCTGCTGCAGAGGGAAAACAGAGTTCTTCATTTCTGGACACTGAAGAAGCGGAGATTAGATCAGTGCCAGCAGTACGTGGTCTTTGAGCGTAGTGCTAAGCAGGTAACTTAACAAAACACTCCCATCTCCTCTTCATTGCCGGTCAGGGCTGAGGGATAATGAGGGTCTGCTTAATAGATTACTTGAGGGAAAGGATTATAGGTCAAGGAGTGCAAGTGTGACTTTATGACTTCCAGCATTCAAATATTTTTTTAATCCACCAAGGCTGCAGAAGCCTCTGGAGGGTGATTTTCAAGTCCTGATAAGTTAGAACTGACACTGTGGGTTGATTTAGTAGTATTAAAATAGCTAGACTGCAATCCGGACATCACACTTAACTTTCAACAATGCGCGTGAAGCAGAAGTCCTTGCTGATAGCCCTCCTGTCCCATGCTTTCCTGATACCTGAAGCTAACTCTCTTCTGTCGTAGGCTCTAGGCCAAATTGAAATCCAACTCCTTTCAGCGGATGTGGAAGAAAATCCCAGTGGGGGTAGCTGTGTCACAGTGCATTTACAGTGGGATCCTAAGCAGAAGTACCCCCTTCTAAGCCCATTGACATCAATAGGGTGTAACTCAAGACAGCATTAGTAGTTGCGCCAAAACAAAAGGTCTTGTGGTTCTATAATGACAAACAAATTGATTGTAGCATAATCTGTTGTGGGGTTCTGCCCAGTTTGTCGCATGGTGGTTTTGCTATGATGAACCATTCACCTTGTGTTGTGATAAATTTGTCGGTCCTTAAGTTTCCCCCAAGACTCTTTTGTTTCAGGTGGGGGAGGGGAGACCCATGAAAGAATAGGGTGAAAAGGGCAGCAGTGGCAGCTTCTCCCAGTGCACAAGTATTGTTTAAGGTAAAAGTGTGATATCTGGATTACAACTTGACAGCTCTCTTGGTTATTGGATGACCTCAGGGCTGTAGCCTGCGTGGGGCCCTGGGGGCCCGCCCCCCCCACAGGTTTTCTGGGGGCCCTCCCCCATCCTCTGCTCGCCTCCCCCCTTCTCCCCCCTCCCTCCCTCCTAGGAGCACACTCGGGAGGTTAGACCTCCGCTCTCTGCCTCCGCTGCTCCGCCCCGGCCTCCACCCCCCTCCCAGCACTCATAAGGCGGGGCGGGGCTACACTGCTCCACCTCTGCCTCTGAGTCTGCTCTGAGCCTAAAGAAGAATGCAGCAGCAGCACGTGAGGGGATGCTGCAGCAGCCCTGTTGGAACTCAAGGTGAGTGGCTGTGCTGCTGACTGCGCCCCCCGCGCCCTACTCTAGGCCTCCCCCCGTCCCCAGGCTTTGCAGGGCCGCGCTTCAGCGCGGGCCCCTGCAAGCCAGGCCTTCTCCCCCCCCCGTCCCCCAGTCTTTGGTGGTGGGCCCCCTGAAAAAAAATGGGCCCCCTCACCAAAAAGTTGTTAGCTACGGGCCTGGATGACCTCTTTTTCTCCTTGAATTTAAAGGGGATATATCCAACAGCAGAGTTTCCCAGGCTTCCATTTAGACTAGGTCAGTGAAATGCAAAGCAACCTGGAGGAAAGTCTTATACCTCATCTCACCCCCGCCCCACCCCCCATGCTCACATTGAAAACTGATTGGAATGCATTGGAGAGCCCATTCCGGTATCCATTAGTCATGGGAACTGACCAGGCCAGTGTAGGCTGAAAAACCTACCTGCTGCAGAAGGGAGCAAGTAGAGAGTTCTGATGTGATAGCACTTTTGCATACTTTCTGCAGAAGCAGGGCTATTTTGGGGCAGGAATGCACAGGAACGAAGTTCCGGCTGGTTCCAGAGTTGGCCACACCCAGCAGGAACTCATTAGCATAATAGGCCACACCCAACAGCAGAAACTCATTAGGATTGGCTACATTAGGGGTGCGTGGCCTAACATGCAAAGGAGTTCCTGCTCCAAAAAAAGCCCTGGGTTTTGACAACAAACGAGGTAAACAGAATAAGAAGCAAAAGGTGGGTTTGGCTGGATGACCACACTTCTGGTAACATGGGGTGTGTGGCCTAATATGCTAATGAGTTTCTGCCGTTGGGTATGGCCTAATATGCTAATGAGTTCCTGCTGGGTTTGTTTTTTTTTTTTTTTACAAAAATAGCCCTGTGCAGAAGTATATGTGTGATTGTTTAAGGCTGTTCACCATGGAGTCCCCACATACTGTATCGTCATTTGCTTGATTTCAGTACTTTGTAAGATTTATATTTGGGACTCTCCCACTATGTTTTTTTCTTAAACAGATGATCCTCCAGAATTGCTCTAAAATTTAAATTGTCTGTTTTGAAACATGTTCATGGAAACTTGTAACCTGGACACAAACAACCCCCTTTTTTCCCCTCTTTTCCTTTTTGTTGTTGTTTGTTGTTCTCCCACTTACAGGCCTTAGACTGGATCCAAGAAACAGGAGAGTATTATCTCTCTACTCATAACTCCACAGGGGAATCAGCAGAGGAGACTCAGGAACTTCTGAAAGAATATGTGGAATTCAAAGTACCTGCCAAGGTAAACCTTTCTTGTCATTCAAAAGGTTCATGCGCTTTAGTGATTCATTTTACAGGGATCTAAACATAATTACTCCTGCCAACCTAGCAGTTCGAAAGCAAGAAATTGCAAGTAGATAAATAGGTGCCACTTCGGTGGGAAGGTAACAGCGTTCCGTGCGCCTTGGTGTTTAGTCATGCCGGCCACATGACCACGGAAACGTCTTCGGACAGCGCTGGCTCTTCGGCTTGGAAATGGAGATGAGCACCGCAACCCTAGAGTCGGATTCGACTGGCTTTCGAGCAAGGGAACCTTTACCTTTACCTTTAAACATAATTAGTAATTGCTGTCAAGAGCCCTGACCTAGACTAAAATTTTCAGTTTAATAGGGGAAGGGCTGTGGCTCAGTGGAAGGGCATCTGCTTTGCATATATAAGTTCCCAGGTTCAATCCCTAGCACCTCCAGTTGAAAGAATTGGGTAATAGGTGATGTAGAAGACCTCTGCCTGGAGATCCAGTGTCCGTCTGAGTATACCATGCTGACCGTGATAGATCAACCTCAATATAGAGCAGCTTCGTGTGTTCATGTTCAGCAAAACAACAACTATATACGAACCAGCTAAAGGCAAGAGACTGTCATGTCTTCTAATTATTGTGGCAGTGAGGTCTTGCATTGACCTCTCCATGGTACTGTAGAACCCATGATGCAGCAGCCTTAGGCTATGAAGGTAATGGGTTTGGTCAATGCTTGGGTGGTAGGCAAAAATTCTGTATGAGTTTCATTGAGTTCCATGATTGGGGGAAAGCAAGATTTCAATGCAATAAATAAATAAAAAATGGGAGGAGTCAGTCATTCAAGTCACATGCATATTCGGATTACATGTGTTATTTAAATTTGCCTTCTACTATTAAATAATTTTAGGGAAGGAAATGCTTAGTGGCTCTGAGAGCTAAACTTATCTCACTTGTTTTGGGTTCTGTAGTTGAGATCTGAAGAATTACTTAGGATAATAGAAGATCCTTGTGCTAATATTGTGGAATTTCTGGCATGTTGTCCTTTGAAAGTTCCCCACATTCCACGTCATAAACGGCTTCTGAAACTCTGGTCAGTTCTAAAAGAAGCTTGCCATGTGGTATGGGGTGCAGATTGTTGAGATATATAAGTGTAAAGCTCCTTTGGCCTTGCATGAATGAGTTTTACAGTTCTTTGGTTATAAGCCGGAGAATGTAAGTATTTAAAAGCAGTTACAGAATTTCATAATTGAACTAAAATTCTGTCCTACTCCCTCAGATTTGATGCACAAATCAGTGCCCAGTGTGCCCCCGGGGTCGAATAAGGAACGCATGGTTGGAGTCTAGGGAGTGAATAAATATCTGTTTATTGTAATAATCAGGAGGATACAGGTCTGGATACCTTGGCACCCAGTACCACCAAGCTGTATTCTGCCTCAACCGGGAAGGGCAATAGGTCTTATACCCCAAATGACATCATTACAGTTTATACATTAAGAAACCTTTAATTGGTGTCCAACAGGTCTTGTCATCAAAGCATCAATTGAGCTGGCACTCCTCTATTGGCAAGCTCCTATCTGGATCAAAATTACAAGCATTCACATTTTCTTATCTGGTCACGGAAGACAGAGGGGCTTTGGGGAACAATGAGGTCTTTTTTTCATAATTCCTGGCTTATTTGCTTCAGCCTGGAGCGAGGGAATTTTCTGATAAGGCACATGAAACTTAGCTCTGGGCAGACTCAGTGGGGCCAGATGCTCTTTTCTATACAGAAAGTTATTTGTTTAGAGAACACTAACTTCTCTTCTCAAGCGTCCTTCAGCTGAGGAACTTGTAATTTCAGAACATACATTACATTCCACTATTTTCTGAGTCTATCTAAAAGAACCTTTGACAATTAAAAATACTCTAATTACTTCTATTCTAAATCTCTTCTGCTTGGGCTAAGTACTAAAAATCAAACTTAATAAAACACAATGACAGCTGACATTATGGCTGAGTTCAGACTGGCAATTTGCCCCGCTATAGCTACTTTTCAGCTGCGTTTCCCAACTGGATTAAAGGAGGTGTTCACAAAGGCACATCTGCCTGGCATTCCCCACCCATTGGCAACCCGCGCTGGTCCACTTTGCTCCTGTGTTTAAAAGCTACCTCTTCAAAGTGGTAGCAAATCCTGGAGAGTGCGTTTATCGCGCGGCATTCCACATCCCGGCCGTGTGAACGCTCGGCCGCTAAGCCAGGAGCAACCCATGTTGGGCAAACAGTAGCAGCGCCTTGATTGGCCGTGCTCTGCTCTACCGCCCAATGTGGTGCCGGTGCAACGGGATCCTCCCCCAATTGGCGATGGGTGCATGGGAACATTGGTGCCTATGCACACATGCACACATCGCCGATTTACCAGGGAAAAGCTGCTGACAGTGGCACCTCCTGGCCAGCAGTCTGAATGCTCCTGCATGCCTCCTCCTGGTATGCTCCCGCATCAGATGGCCCCGTGTGACCAGAAAACCCTGGAATAGTTGGTTCCGGGGCTTTTTTGCAATGACTGGCTCCCGCTGCAAACTGCCAGTCTGAACTCAACCTATATATGTCAAGAGAAATGTCAGAAATCACAGTCATCACATTCACGGGTCTCTTGTCCTACAGATTCAAGCATGTCTCTTTTTGCTGCCGAGATCTGCACTTTCTCAGCATATTTTCTCCTCCTGCCACTTCGCAGCCTCCTATACAACAATGACAAGTAGAACAATATCTCTGAAAATATAACAAAGTATGTCCAAATAGGTGTACATAAGCAAGGCAGCAGTGTCACTCCTTGCTTATGCTTCCACTTTCCTATGTTTACTATTGTATCAGAAACATAGTCAGAAACACCTGAAGAACTGGGCTGTGGTCCACATAAGTGTACGGTGGAATAAAATGTTTCTAGTCTTTAAGGTGCTTTGAGATTCCTGTTTATTATTATGCCATTCTATAAGGTATTGCTAAATATCAATGATAAATTCCATTGAGCAGCACTGAAAATCAATGGAAAATCTGGTCTTTGAAAAATGCAAAATTTTGTCGTTATCTTAAACTGTGGTAAAGGTAGTGGAGATCCTGGTCATGTAAGGTCTATTTCAATTTATTTTTGTTTTGTATACTTATGCCTGGTAGAGAACAAGAAAATTCCAAAGTGTGCAGTGTTTTAGATAGCTTGTTTTAAAAAATGTATTCCACCTACACTGTCTCCATAGATCTCAGAGACTTTTTATAACAGCGATGTTGGTGAAGAACATGAGGTCCAAAAGGCTGAAACAGAATGTAAACTGAAACATGTTTATAGAAGAAATGATAACTAAGCAACACTCTTTTTTGGCAGCAAACCAAGGAGAAAGTGAAGCTTCTCATTCAGCTGGCTGATAGCTTTGTAGAGAAAGGACATACTCATGCCACTGAAATTAGAAAATGGGTTACCACCGTGGACAAACGCTATCGGGACTTCTCATTGAGAATGGGGAAATATCGTTACTCTTTGGAGAAAGCGCTTGGAATCAATACAGAGGTACTGTAAGTCACATGTTTTGTTGACATAAACAAACAAGAACTCTGAGGAGAAGTAGTACTGGCAGATATGAGAAAACTTTCATGTATTATGTACCCAACCATGGCTTACCTTTTCAAGTAGGCCACCCAACATGGATTTTTTTTGACATAAAATTTTAGTAAATTCAAGACAATTTAACTTTCTCAAATATAAATTAATGGCTGTCATTCATTCCTGTCAAGAATAGTAATGTTCTGCAGTTGGAGGCAACATTGTGGATGTGACACACCTGCCTACCACCTCTGATATTAGGTGACCCAAAGACAACATAGCAAAAAATTTCATTGTGAGGGAATCTGATTGTGAACAATCAATGTAGAATAGCCACAACACAAGTTTTAATGCTGTGATTTTTATGGTTTGTTTTTATTATGATATTTTATTATTTTATTTACACTGTTCTACTTGTGGACCACCACAAACAAATAAATGAACGCATAAGTGCAGACAGCCCCATATATTTTTGTAAAGTTAATTAGTTGAATTAAATATCCATTAAATAAAATTTAATTATATAAAATTTTAAAATAAAGATGGATTCCTTTCAATTTATCTGGAACCTTTGCACATTGGCTAGAACACTAGAAGGCAGCAGCTGATTTATCAGTTGAGCAGAATAATGGGTTGGATCCTGCCAATAATTTCTGCTGATGTAAAAAGGGGGGATTTTCACCAATTCACCCTTTATACTGTTCCTGGGGAGGGGGTCCTCTGTCCCCTGGAACAGCATTTAGGGGACTAGAGAAGTCTTACTCTACTGCTGTAAATCCCTTAAATCAGCAGAGATTTTTATTGGGATCCCAGCCTCTGTCTCTATGTTTTTCTTTATATATCCACAAGTAAAAAGGCTAAATATTTATTTATTAGGTGCAGGGTTTTTTGATGACACCTCCATATTACATCCCTTCCAGTCCAGCTTCTGAGCAGCTGTGGGACAGAGACTGCACTGGTCACCCTCACAGATGACCTTCATAGACTTCTGGATTGGGGCAGTTTGGCGGTGTTGTTGTTCTTGGACCTGTCAGTGGCATTTGACATGGTCGATTACCAACTACTGATCCACCACCTTGCTGACACTGGGATGCAGGGGTCTGCTTGCAGTAACTCTCCTTGTTCCTTCAGGGTTGGGGACAAAGGGTGGCCATTGGGGAACAGCTGTTCTGAAGGCACCCGCTCGGAGTGCCCCAAGGAGCGGTGCTGTCCCCAATGTTATTCAACATCTATAAGTGCCCCCTTCCCCAGATTGCCTGGAGGCATGGGCTGAGGTGTTACCAATATGTGGACAACATCCAGCTCTATCTGTTGTTGGGTGGCCAGTCTGACTGTAGCCTGGAAGATCTGGACCTGGCATTAAAAACTGTGGCTGGTTGGCTTAGACTGAGTCAACTGAAATTGAATCTGATGAAGAAAGAGTCTTCTCCATCCATTGCCTGTCAAATCTGATGCCCTTTAGTTAGTCATTAACTACTGTAGGTGCAGCTGGTCCTTTTTTTGTCTCCCCCCCACACACGCCTCTCACTATTGGCATTCTTTCCATCTCTTCCACTTTGTAAATCTGCTGCGTTTTACAAAGCAAAGGAATATGTTTAAAATCCATGTCACTGTCTTTTTCAGGATAATAAGGACCTAGAGTTGGACATCATTCCAGCAAGTCTGTCAGATCGTGAGGTGAAGCTACGCGATGCCAATCATGAGGCTAATGAAGAAAAAAGGAAGTCAGCCAGAAAGAAAGAGTAAGTGGTGAGAAGCAGGTGCCTCGACATCCTATTGCATGAATGGCAAACAGCACCAGTTTCAACTTGACAAGCCCACCTGTTTGTGGGGCGGGTGAGATGTCACATTTGATACGTTTGTACTGATTGTCACACACCTTGGATAGAAATAAGATCGTGTGGTGGCAGTGGTTACAAAGAGTCTTGGCTGAGAATCCATTTCTGGTTAATTAAAAACATAACTGTATTGCTGGCTGTTACATATCTGGCAGTAATGAGTGACAGATGCCCTTGAAAAAAGTATTCAGAGCACAAGACGATTGCTTTTATGGATATTTGTCAACAGTGATGGCTTGTCTTTACTGTTACACATTTGCTCTCAAGGAATCCCAGTTCTGACAACTTTTTCTGAGGGTCGATTTACTTTTAAGTGATTGGTATGGTTCTGATTTATCCTGGGAAGGTATGGATTCAGTTTTTTTGACCTAATTTATCTATTTCCCTTGGCTTTGCCTGCAAATATGTTGTAGTCAGTATTTACTAAATTGGTTGGTAGGAAGGGAATTTGGTTAATATGAAAAATATTAAGCTCTGCGTGTGTGTGTGTGTGTGTGTGTGTGTGTGTGTGTGTGTGTGTGTGTTAAACTATGCATTATGAGTTTATATATACTTATAACAAGTTGTAACATGAAGTGATCTGCAGTATAGCACTGTCTGTCGGTATGACTATTGGATTGGATCATGTGCAGAATTTCCATGGATAGAAGGGGGAGAAATTTTCATTAATTTCTTCTGTTACTCCTTGCATTGGCCTCAGACCAAGGCTCCTTTGCACTTATGTAAGGAATGCCCTCCCAGGATCCTTCCTGGCATCTGCATTACACAAAGGCACTCAAATAGTTTATACAATATGCTTAGGCCATGCCTATTCCCAGGGGTCATTTTGTAGAAAAAGAGTTATTAGCATAATTCATTAGCATAACTTATTTGCATATGCCACACCCCCTGACATCACTGGAAGTGTGTCAGAAGGCAACACCCACTGCTTAGGCTCCACCCTTAGGGGACTGTCTTTCCACCCTGGGGGCTGTCATTCCAGTCCCAGAGTAGCCTATCTGAGCCCAGGAGGAATGCTATACATGCTGCGTTGTGCTCCTTCTGGGAGCTGGGGGCAGGGCTTGCTGCCACCTGTGCTTCTAACTGCCAGAGCTCCGCTACTGTGCGCTCCTGTTCCAAATGACCCCTGCCTATTCCTACCCTAATGTGCCTTTCCAAAGCTACAAGTTCCTTCCCTCAGTCCCCACCCCCACCCTGTTGTCTTTGAAATTGCTTTAGCCAGTCCTTCCCTTAGGAGATGGAGTTTGATTGCTGTCTGGATGCACCTCCTCTAGCTCAGTCTCAGTTCTTCTGATGGCTTCTTCCCAGCCTGGAATTGGCTCTGCCGGCATCTCAGGTTTCTCACAGCCTCCTGCCCCCTCCATTGGATGGCCTCCATGACTCTTCTTGGTCCTGGCAAGGCTCCACTGTTGCCATCAACCTCCTTGTCCTCTCTCACTACTGCTGCTACTCCGCTATCATTTCCCCAAATGTCAGACTTTAAATTTTGTGGTCAGACGACTGAGGCCACTTCTACATTGTCATTTTTGTCAGTCATTTATCCCTATTGCTTTTTTTTTGGGGGGGGGTCTTTCCACATGTTTCTTGCTCCCTCTGGGACTACTAGAGAGAGCAAAACACTTTTGTGGGGAAAAAAGCCCTGAAGCAATAGGGAAAAACAAATGACAAAAATGACAATTCGGAAGTGGCCCGAGACTTGTTCTCATGCTTGCAGCAGCCGTGGTGCATTACTTCTGCTGTCTTGCCAGCCATATCACCCACCTACTGCAGACCTCTGAGCCACCCTTGTGCTGTTTTTGAAGTCCCCTGTCCCCCAGGTGCCAGATTTGGGGGGACATTTGCAGCTGAAGTGGGAAGGGGATGAGAGAAAGTCACACTCCGCTGATGGAAATCTGCTTCCATCAGCAGAAATGTTCAGTGAATCCAAGACATTGTTCATTTATCAAGATGAAAATCACAGTTTATACTACCATGATGGGATTAACTGAATTTGTACTTATTCTTGGTCCCGGAAATGTTACAGTTTATGGAATGCCAAACACCTCTTTAAATCACATAGCTTTAACAAGATATCTACAATGCACAGCACTTCAAACATAACACAATGTCTTTTCAAATAAGTAAGTTCATTAGTGAGTATGAAATAAAGTGGATTGAGGGGAGAAGTGTTTATGCAAGTTAGCAGAAAGGTCTGGCCATCATAGTGGTGCAAGTATATATTTAAATGTATTTAGATGTGGCCCCTTAATGTTTTTACTTTCCTTTGTCTCTTCCCTTGTTCCCTCATAAGGGAGAGGCTTCATAAATCATGAGACATAGCAGACATTGGATAGGCAAGTACATGGGCTTGTTGTAATGATAAGTTTGCATTACATCATGAGACATAGCAGACATTGGATAGGCAAGTACATGGGCTTGTTGTAATGATAAGTTTGCATTACAAAATTCCTGAGCCAAAGATATATGTGGAAATTGCGGATTCAGGTCATTATAGTGATTTCCCAGCATGGAAATACAGACTTGGGATTCTTGAGAATTATAAACTCCCCTTCTTCCAAAAAATCTGTGAGTTTGCAAGTTCAGGTGCTTACCAGCAATGCAGTATGTGCTTGTGTTTTTCTTTGAGTCTACTTATTTCCCAGGCAATGGCATTTCATCCTTCTGATCAGATCCTTGGAGAGACCACAAAGAGCTCCCAGCCAATCACTTTTAAAGATAAACTGCAGAGAGCTGCAGTTGTTCTTCCCTCTCTCCTTTGTGGGTGAGGGTTCCTTTTTTTGTTTTGCAAGTACAATGGCTGAGGGCACCTTGATCAGGGTCCTGTAGAATTAAACCACTCAGTCAATTTGCTCAAAACTTGGTGGGTTCTTAGTGGACAGACAGCACTAGTAGCACTGCAAATTTGGTGTCATTTGGTTGTCAAATCTGGTGTCAACAACTATTCCAGCCCTCCCCCAGTCCTCCATTGGGAATAATTGCAGAGCTCCTATTCTCTTCCGTTCCCTCCTTTGTCACTGTGCAAGGAAACAAAAAACAGACCATACCAAGGAAGGATGAAAATGCAAAGTTTTCTGCAGAAAGTTTTTAAAAATGTCAGTCATTCACTGTAAGAGTAGGAAAATAAATGCTGACAGGGATTCTGCTTTATGATGGTGGCCAGCACCCAGGAAGTTAATGCTCCTCTCCATTTCCAAGCCGAAGAGCCAGAGCTGTCCAAAGACGTTTCTGTGGTCATGTGGCCAGCATAACTAAACACTGAAGTGCATGGAAAGCCCTACATGAACATAAAAATCGCATATTTTTTCCACTACAATCCCAGATATGAAATTATAACAAAATTTTGTTGGAAAACATTCTTAATTGTAATATGTGAAATGGTTTTCTGTCTGTAATCATTGTATTACTTTTCTAATATATACACATACATATGGATGTCCTGCATAGCATTTCAAGTATTTTTTTCCTTCTAATACTATATATAATTGAGCAAAGAAATTTAGTATTTTGTACAGGTAAATTTTATATACACATTGACTTAAACGCCTTTCTTCTCTTAGATTCATTATGGCTGAACTGCTTCAGACTGAGAAGGCATATGTCAGGGATTTACATGAATGTTTAGAGGTACGTTGCCTCATGTAAGGAATGGAGTGTTCCTTGAAATATATTTTGCATGCCTAGTAGTCATTTTAAAACTTGTTGTAAATTCCTGTGGCTTTACCAGTAGTTCAGACCTTAAAAGCAATTGTAATGCAGTAGTGTGGCCTTTATTTCCGAGAGAATATGAACTGGTCAGGACATTACAACATGTGAGGCCCATTGTAGAAATTATCTGAGCTGTTGAAGCTACCATTGTTCCCTAGCATCCAATGGTATCTAAAGACCTAGTGCATGTTGTATATACCCTAAGAATCTACATATGCTCAAACGTATTGGGTTCCACACAGGCAAAATAGCATGGATGTAGGTGAGGTTTGTGTATTACCTTTTTAGGAGGTATGGAGGGATTTGAGTAAATTCTGCGGCTGTTGTGCCTAAGACAAAAGAACAACACTCTGGCTGGACCTCAGAAAAAGGGAATGCGTGGCAAAACAAAGCACCCATAGACACCAAACAAGTGAACTCACTAGACCTTTGAATTGTCGGAAGTTGTTTCTGAGCAGCACAATGGAGAATTCAGTGAAACAGCAAAGTATGCAAATTTTGTTTGTTTATTTGTTTTGCTTGCAGACACCTAAATGTCATCACTTTGGATGTGCTGAGATTTTTCTTGTCAATCAAGCATCCAAAGTCTTTTGTTTTTGATTTAAACTTTAGAGCCTTACATTTCTCTTGTCACTCTGTGTTTTGGCAAGAAAACAGGGAAGATACATTTTTTTCTGTCGTCTACCCTGTGTTTAAAAACTGCTCTTGTCTTCCAGACATACCTTTGGGAGATGACAAGTGGAGTGGAAGAGATACCCCCAGGGATTCTTAACAAAGAACACATAATTTTTGGCAACATCCAGGAGATTTATGACTTTCATAACAAGTAAGTTTTCTTGAATATTTCAGAAAGGCTCACATATATAAGCACATTCTGTTCTTTAGAACCACAGAACACATGCCAAGAACAGGCCTGTCACATTCAAGGCTAAGTCTGATGCTGTTGTTCTACCCAGGGTTTCTGGGATAAACAAATACAAGGACAAACAATACAGAAAGACACATGAGCAAGGTCTACAAATTGGTATGGAGTCAGGTATCCGAAGGTTCAATGCAAGGGTCAGAGTAGGAGAGTCAAGGGTCCAGTTCCAAGGTTTCAGAAAAGGTGCAGGATACAGGGGTCTGGGTTCCAAGCTTCAGGAGCAAGCACAGATTAGACAAGGTACAGCCCAGCAGGGTCAGGGTTCTGTTTGCTAAGCAGGTCAGAGGGGTGGCAAGCAAGGTTGCTTTTACACCAAGACTTGCACAGCGTGTTCCTTTTGTTTGCCTCTTTTGCTGACTCATCCCATGAGGCCTAGGTGTTTCTCATTACAGTTGCATTCACCTTCCTACAGGTGCATGTCTTTTACTGTTTCCCTATTGGCCTGTCAGTCCTGGTCCTCCAAGGACTCTGCTCTAGGAATTAACACTGATTGTTGCTGAGCAGCCAGGCAAGCACTTCATTGTTTCTCCTGAGCTATAAAGTGGTCTCTGCTTCTTCTACACTCTGCTGGCTCAGGAGAGGCCGGTGGGGATGCTGGCCTCTGTGACCTCTCTCTCTTCTCTTGGAAGAAGAAGTAGCCCAGCTGTGACTGGAAGCAGTCTTGCTTCCTGATCCTTCCCCCACTGGTTCTACCGCTGCATCTGGCTGCTCAGGTGGGGAGTCTGTCAAAGTGGGGTCCAGTTCCGATTCTTTCAGTTCCTCTGAGGAACAGAAGGAGGTGGCAGCTGGCTGGCCCATGGCAGGGCCAAAGTATGTGACAGGAGAATTGTGTGATAGATGTCAGGGGTGAGCAATTTTTTTTAACCAGTATTTTTTAGTTCGGGTCTAGTGGAACTGGAAGAGTTTCAGGATTCCCAAAGAATCCCAGATCCAAATACCAGTATGGTATTCAGATCCGGGATTTTTGGAAATCCCAAAATGTATTGGGTCCAATAGAACTGGAAAATGCTGGTAAAAAAAAATACCAGCCTGATCCTGGGGTTGGCTTAGCTTCTCCTGCAACCTGGTTTAAACCGAGCTGCAGGGAAATGTAGCACAGAGCTGTGCTGGCAGTGACTGATTGGCTCCTCATAGGCACAGCCAATGACTGAATCATCTAGTTTACACCAGTTGGCAAGAGAAGGCAGCGCAGAGTTGCACATGCAGGAAGCTGTCAGCTTCCATTTGGTTTAATTTGAAACCTTTATTAAAATTAAATTTTCATCTGCAGTAAAATTCTATATGAATTTTCAGCAAATTGTCTTGAGCAAAATTTTCGTAGAAATTCCAAAGGAAATTTAAGATACTTCCATAAAGAGCTAACCTTACGTGATGTGGAAAATCCATGACTGAATCATCTGTTTTTATTTATAGTTAATTTAGATGGCTCTAAGTTTGAATGTATTGTTTTCCTGATCTGAATTACCCACAAAAGTTGTCATGAGTTCCTAAGTGCTAATAGCATCAGGGAGATTAGATTGGGGGATAGTCTGTGGTGTGCCCCAGTACTGTTTCTCCGGATACATGCTAATTGCCCTGTTCATCTTTAAAAGTATAAAAAGGTGTTGGGAGTTCTGACCAGGTATCTCCTACATTGTGTGTGGCTTGACCCTGAGATTGACAGTTTTCTCAGGGGGGGTTTCATGTTCTTTTAATCTCCAACCAAAGCAAAGTTCTGAGTGAATTTTGAGGGTTCTTTTCAGGTGAAATAGATATAGGAATGTTTCATCATCTGGCACCTGCTTCAGCCAGGTGGAAGAGATGTTCCCTTGACTCATTCAGCTATATACTGTTCCACAGAGGATTAGAGGGTGTAAACATTAATTAATATCTTATTATTTGAAAATGTATATATTGGAAGAAGGTGAAGGGAAAAGATGCCATATTGTAACTAACCAGACTCTTGTGTCTTACTTTTTCAGCATTTTTCTGAAAGAACTGGAAAAATATGAACAACTCCCTGAAGACGTGGGCCATTGCTTTGTCACTTGGGTAATAATTCTTTATGTAACACAATTTATTAATGGGCGTTTTAACCACTCAAAATGGGGATTGGGTGGCTTTGAGTGGTCCACGATGGTATGTTACTTCTGTAGTACTTTGTCGCAGGATATATGAGCCCATTTGGGAGCTTTCTCTAACTGTAAATGTTCAAAATTCAGTCATGTAGTTTAAATCCACCACAGTTTGCATTACATAACAGTAATTTGAATCCACCATATGTGGCCCCTTGCAGGATCAGGAAGTTGGGAGTCCCCAAAACAGACTGAGATGGGATCCCCTGAGTAAGAATGATGGGAACCACTAGAATCAACTACAGTCTCTCTTTTCCTTTCATTGTTCATTCTGTTCTCTAAGGGCTAGAAATCACCACATTATCCTAAAATTCCTTTGTTCTCGTTTCTGGTTATGTTAAATGTATGTTGAAGATAGGACCCCAACTGTAAAAATATGTGGTACCTCAAGCTAAATGCAATATTTATATAGAGACCTTCAGAAAATCTCAGTTCCTAGCAGTGTTCCCTCTAAGCTGAGTGGGGGCCAATTCTTTTTAAGCCTCCAGCTCACACATTTTTGTCTTAGCTCGGGAAGGATGGCTCCAGAGCAAACTAATTTATGCAGTAGCCAAATCACTCACTCACAACTTTAATGCCAGTAGCTCACACAGTAGAATTTTTGCTCACAAGACTCCACAGCTTAGAGGGAACATTGGTTTCTAGTCTATCTAGCTTATCAGGCCATCTGCTTTACTATGTGAAAACCAACGTGGCTAATAGCGCAATCTTGTGTAGAATTACTTCAGAGTAAGCCCATTGATTTCATCTAGCTTAGGCTAGCCTAATACTCTGCACAGAATTGCGCTGTCAAATGCATTATTCCCACTGAAGCTTTTTAAAATCCTACCCACATCCATAGTTGCTGCTATATTTCAGCCAATAAAACCATGGTCCAAATGTGACCGTGGCCGCTTATTCATAGGATTTTCAAAAGCACTGACAAGGCACACATTTCATGGTAATGGCAATCACTGTTATCATAAACCGCCTTGGGAGCTGTTTAAGGCTGAAAGGTGGCTTGTGAATATAGACTACAAATCAATAAATAAACCATGATTATCTCCTTTGTAATGTTGCTGTGGTTTCCCTGTAGCATCCTAACATTAAGCTCACATCTGGCTTGGTTTTGTTCCATTTGTCTGCAGTGCCACTTCCCTTGTTAGAGGGACTGACGTATATCATGTATTTATTCTGGGGGCGCTTGCTTGGAAATGGTGCAAGCGCCGTGTTTGCTTATCTTGCTTTTTCCTCCCATCATGTTTGTTTTCACAGGCAGATAAATTTCAGATGTATGTCACCTACTGCAAAAACAAGCCCGATTCCAGCCAGCTGATCCTGGAGCATGCAGGAACATTCTTCGATGTAAGCACTTATTGCTCCTCTCAGTCATATGAGACATGCTTCTCTGGGCTTCCCATGGCCCCTCCCCCTTTTAACTACTTTGTGGTTTTAATTTTTACAATGGGCAGCCAGGGGAGAATGAGGGGAGAAGGGGAAGCCGAAGCTCTCAAGGCTGCTGGGCAGTGTTGCATGGCATATAAATTAGCAGTTTCAGTGTTTCATTCCCCTGTCTCCCCCCCAAAAAACAAAACTACCTTCTTTCAGTTGTGCAAATTGTCTTGTCCTCATGCGCATGAATAAGATTTTTGAGCAGGAAGTGGCAAAGATCTCCAAAAGGACGAGATGTTTTGGTACTGCCGAAAAGGTTCACAAAAAACTATGAGTAGGTCCAGCTCAAGTCTAGCTTGTCTTGAATCCTTCTACAGAAAATACTTTTTTGTGTTTCAGAATGAGCACTGCAATGCCAGTGCTCTAAATCAAAGACGCTTTCATGCAACCAAGAGTGTCAATAGGCAGGCTCTCCTAGAATTTAAATCTATTTGGCAGCAGAAGCTGTCAGGACCTATCCTGGGCCACATTCAACTTGGGAGGAATACTCCTTGGAGGAAGAGGAATAACCTTCCATGGTTGAGGAACCCCCGCCCTTGGTCCCCACTATACCCAGTGCTGTCTGTGCATCCAAGAGGTTCCAGGGGAAGATCCTGCACCTTCTCTACCACAGCAAGTTCTCACTCAGGAACCAGTGGAATAAACAGACCAGGAGCCTCTGAGTTGGGTGTATTCACCTCCTGCACCCCTAGAGTCTCTCCCAGGAACACAGAAGGTGGACAGTCAGAGCCAAAGCCTGGACTAGATGAAGGAGTGCACACCTGGCAGCTTGAGGCATCCTGTACTCCAGCCTCATGCAGGAGAGCACTACTTTCTAGATCTTTGCACGACCCAGGACCCACATTGTGCCTACATGAAGAAGCAGGGTTATCAGCTCTCTGTATAAGCCTTCAGTTGTGCTCCAGCCTTCGTTGGCTGAAGAGCTCCCACTCCAGTTGATGCTCGTTCTGGACACCTCCTTGCAGTGAGGCTCTTGGTTTCCAGCTCCTACACCTTAGTTGTCAAGGCAGAAAAAATGGGACAGTGGGTTTGGCTGGGCTTTTGTCTCCTTAAGGGTTATTGCTTAACCTTTTGCTTCCAACATACTGCAGCAAAGAATTTTTTTTAAAAGCACACAGTCGCAAATAATTTTTTTTAAAAGCACACAGTCGCAAAAAGTTCATGTGAACCAAAAGGGGAGTAGTCTCTCTTTATTATTTCCATTGCACGGGTAGCATCCGGTGGTGCCCCATGATATTTGCACAACCAACTTCCATAAAGTAGATAGTTCAGAAGGGACAAAAGGGAGCTTTGATTCTTGAAGGATTATATGCCCCAAATCTTGTTGGTCTCTAAAGTGCTACTGGACTTCAATCTAGCCCTTGCAAGAGAATGTCTGCTCGGTGGGAAGACATCTGGATCCTTCCCAACAAATAAAGTAGCAGCTCCCTGTTCAGTATACAAAAAAGACTGTTGGAAAAGCTCTGGTGAAAAATTATCTAGCCTCATTAAAATTCTTTATCAAGAATTAGTTGCCATATGAGATGTATCCACTTTAAGGTGAAGGTACCTAAAGCTCTAGGTGTTTGGAACTATCACCATTCCTTCTACTTGCAGTGTCAAAGCAAAACTAGAATCAGTCTTCACTAGTGATTTTTATTACTTGGGCTGCTAAACCTTGGAGGCAATTCTGTTAAAATGTGTTTTTTTCAAATGGACAAATCAACCTTAGTTAATGACTGTCTATATAGAACAAAAATGCTACAGAAATTTGTATTTTCAGTTTTTAAGTTTAAGATAGAATAACCTAACCTATCCTGGTTTATGAAGGCAGGTATGATGGCCCTGTTCACTCCCTCCCTCAGAGGCAAGATTTTCCCTCCACTTTTTTTCCCCTTTTTGACTGAGCAGCCCTAGTAGTCTGTTTTCTTCTCTCCTGAAGAACTCTGGCTGTCTCGCCGTGTCTCAGTATGATATTTTATTGCTTGCTCAAACCAAGAACCTGAGGGAAGGATCAGGATCGCTCTTTAACTTAAACTACTCAAATGGCACTCAAGGCATTTTGAAATCCAAAAATAACAAAATATTTTATATAACACAGAGGGGAAAGATGAGGTGAACTCAGGGGCTGAAAATTTCTGTGGTAACTCAATATAGATAATTCTGAGGTAAAATCAGTAAATGCAGACTTTAGTTCTTATGTTTCAAGCTAATGAAAGTTTCTCAAGATTTTCAGTGACTTAAATCTTTATGTTGAGAGGCTTTTGTTCCAGTGTTTTCTCCAAACACTCCAGTACACTTTCTCTGAGTATTCTCTGACTCTTGGTTTCCAGAAGGCTGGTACACTCTTTCTAGTACCCAAACCCTTTCTCTTGAAACACTAGTAATCTTGAGTTTTTAACTGACTCTTAAGATTTCTACAGGCAGTTTCTAATCACACCTGACCAGGGATCTGTATACTCTTCAGAGATAACTCCCTGTTTGACTAGGTGGGGAAATTTTCTTCTCTCTCCAGAAGATCTATCTGCTTTCCTTGGCCTAAATGGGAATCTTTTCCTTCTTCCCAGACTTTCTTGCCAACTTCTCCCCAGTTCTCCATCTGTGTAAAACTGCTCTCGGCTAAGGCTGATGTCTGACTCAACTCAGTCAAGGTAGAAATCTGACTGAAATCAATGGGTGTAACTCTGTTTTACATTACACTGTTAAATATCCATGAGAACACAGTCATTGTTCTCTGAGCCAAGGATAGGTCACCCAATTCACTGCCAGTAGCCATCCCAGGTTACTTTGTGGCTAGGAGTGAGGGAGTAAAACTGAAAAGGGCAACTAGAATGATAAAAGTGTTGGAATACTTTCCCTCTGAAGAAAGGTTAAAATACTTGGGGCTCTTTAGCTTGGAGAAATGACGGCTGAGGGGTGACATGATCGAGGTTTATAAGATTATGCATGGGACAGAGTAGGTCGAGAAAGAAGTACTTTTCTCCCTTTCTCACAATACAAGAACTGGTGGGCAGTCAATGAAATTGCTGAGCAGTTGGGTTAGAACAGATAAAAAAAAGTACTTCTTCATCCAAAGAGTGATTAACACATGGAATTCACTGCCACAGGAAGTGGCAGCGGCTACAAGCACGGACAGCTTCAAAAGGGAATTGGATAAACATCTTGAGCAAAGGTTGATCAGTGGCTATTAGCCACAAGGTATAGATAGAAACTCTTAGGCTGGGGCAAGTGATGCTCTGTATTCTTGGTGCTTGGGGAGGTCAACAGTGGGCGGGCTTCTAGTGTCCTGGCCCCACTGCTGGACCTTCTGATGGTACCTGGTATTTTTGGCCACTGTGCGACAGAGTGTTGGACTGGATGGGCCATTGGCCTGATCCAACTATTGTGTTCTCTTAAGTTCTTATGTTATGCTCCCATCATCTCCTGATGGGGCCTGCTGCAAAGCTACCTTCCTTCTCAACGCCTCAGGTGGAGAGGGGAGTGGTATCCAGCACCCTACTCCTCTCCTGTGTCTCCTGAGCCTTGCCCTAGGAGACTGATCTGTGCACTTCATCCTCAGCAAGGCCTCCCTCCAACCCCCTAAATTGGGGTGTGCATCTTGCGCAAACCCACTGGTCATCCTCCCCTTCTCATAAGGGCTCCTGGCACCCATGGGGTTATAAAGCTGGCAGCTGTCCTGGTGGGACTGTTTCCTACTGAGGCTCACTGGCTTGTTGGCTTCAACCTTCACTGCTCAGTTCATGCCGATTCAAGCCTCACCCTTCCATCATTGCATCATTGAGGAGCATCTTTGGCTGCTCCTTCCAGGCAGGCTGTGCTGCAGTTGCCCCCACTACTGCCCCCAGTGATGCCAAGCCACTGGAGTTGTCTTGGTTTTGGCCACCGTGGCTACCCTGTCATTGTAGGAGCCACCAGCAGCAGATTTAAGAAACTGACAGCAGATTTAAGAAACCTGATAGCAGCAGCAGGATAGTCTCTGTTAAGATATAAAGGCATACTGCATTAATTGCACCACAGGTAGACCTGTAGTTTGGCTTGGTCCCTGTTCTACTTAGCATAATTGTTCATCTAACCCTAAATTGGACATCTCCAATTACAAGCGCAGTCCCTTGGCAGCCTTTCTACCTAGATGCAGCTGCTAGCGTTTTATATGGCTTTCTTCATTACACGCCACTGATTAAATTGTCTCTATTTAATTCAGTGTTTAGAACTTTTATAGTCAGTGAAGAAAAAAATAAAGATGATGAAGGGAATATTATTAGTTTTAATTGGACAGAGTCCCGTAAGACTCTTAGAATAATCCCTATCCCCTTGGTGAAAGCATGTATGAGAATTAAATATACTAACCAGCAGGTGGCACCTCAGCTCCCTCAAAGGCTTCCAGCGTGTCGCTAACATTTCGGCAGATTTACATGTTGAACCGAGTGTTGACACAGATTAAGTAGCATTTGTCCAGCTAAGCTTTTCCAGCCCAGCTGTGTTATACTGGCTGGAAACTTTTTGCTATTGGTTGATACCAAAATGTTGGTATTGCAGCCTCTTTATGCTTTCCAAGCAGATAGAGGCAGTTTTTTATGCTGATAGGATAGAGAATCCTTTTTTTGTTAAAAAGCAATTGGAGGAAAAGGAGCTCTTAAAGGGTTCAATTCTTCACTATACTTTGTTCTAACCACTTGTGCCGTCATTCAGTCATGCAAAAAAAAAAAGGACTGAAGATGGCTTCTGGCCTGATTCTGCACTTTTTAAACTTTACAAATTACTTTACAGATTGAGAGCAGAAGAAAATCAGGAGAATATCATGATTGAAATTAGCTGCTCTAGGAGCAACCTTTTGGCTAGGTTCTTAGCACTTAAAATTCTGTTCTGAGCTGACAGCGGTGTAAACTAGAATTGAAAATCCACTGTTAGGTATATTCCATTCCCTTGGTATTTTTCTCCACTGCAAAGCTATAGAGTCTTTTATATGGACTAATTTGTTTTGATTCCTCTAATTCAAGATCTGCCTTTTCAATGTAATTCTCTCATACAAAAAGAAGAAGAACCCCCCATGAACCAGATCTAGACCAGGGGTCCCCAGCTTTTTTGAATCTGTGGGCACTTCTGGAATTTTGAGAAGGGCTAGTGAACGACACCCCAAAATGGCTGCCACAGAAGGCAGAAGCAATCCCAAAATGGCTCCCTTCTCACTTTGCAAAAGAATTGCAGAGGGGAACAAAAAGAAATGAAGGAAAGCCCAAGGTAAAGGAGAGGGAGAGAAAAGGGGGAGTAAAAAGAAGGAAAGCCTGAAGGAGAAAAGGAATCACAGACTGACTAAGGAAAGTGCAGATGCTTACTAGTCCTGCTGATCCTAAAGTGGCTACTATTGCAGTGGCTAACACTTTCATTTGAATGAGGGCAACAATAACAAGTTCTGCCTTACAGTGGCCCCACCCACTCTCTGAAAAGCTCATTGGCCACCAGGGTAGATACTGGGGAGCGGCACGGTGAACATGGGCACTTTGGGGAACCCTGATCTATATCAGGACCGGGTATTCAGCCCTCCCTATGGCAAAATGATCTGAGAGCAACTGAATTCATCTCCAAGGGATCATGTTTGTGAAGTCTTCTTTTGGGTTGTGGCTGTGTTGAAAGATCCCTATCTGTAGCATGGCAATGGAAGGCCCTGACTGCCTCCGTGGGGGTGGGGGGGTGTCCAGTAGCTGAGCTGGGTTCTGGACCAAACATATGTCTTAATTTCTGATTCCTTTGCAAAGTCTCGGAGCAGCACAGGAAAATAGTCTGCTGGGTAATCTGATCTGGATGAATCATGATTGAAAAAAGGCATGCCATATCAGAGACTGGCTATATCATTATAAGGTGGAAGTTACAGCCTATGGTGGTGTTAGGGTTGCCATTCCCCCAATGGAGGTGGGCTTTTCCCAGTTTTGAGGGCCCCAGTCCCCCACCGGCCAGCTGGCTGGCAGGGTAAGCCCTGCCCCTGAAGAGCCCTGTTACACCAGATGTGCCTGGCACGATGATATCACCTGGAGGTGATGTCATTGTACCAGGCACATTGTGCAGGGGATGCTCTAGCATTTGGGTAAAAACTCTATGGTGACCATAGAATTTTTACCCAAATGCTACAGTGTCCCATAGAATTTTTACCCAAATGCTAGAGTGTCCCCTGAATGACATGCCTGACATGATGGCTTAACTTCCAGGTGACATAATCCCCTGGTTTGGAGCCCCTCCCCCCACTTCAGGGCTGTCAGAAAGTGAGGAGGGGGAAATGGCTGCTCCATTATACCCTATGGAGACCAGTCCCCATAGGATATAATGGAGAATCAGTCTGTGGGGATCTGGGGATCTACGGGGTGCTGTTTTTTGAGGCAGAGGCATCAAATTTTCAGCATAGCTGCTGGTGCCTCTCCTGGATAAAAAGAAACCAAATTTCAAGGGGTCCAATTCTATAAGCCCCGAAAGAAGGTGCCTTCATCCTCCGAGGGAAAACATTTAAAAGGAATGCAGTCCATTTAAATGTGACCGCCAGAACTCCCTTCAGAGTCCAGTCACCTAGTGACATCACAAAAGTGATATCACATCCTTGCTCCTGTCCCCACCCCCAAAGCCTCCTGGCTCCACCGCCAAAGACCCCAGATATTTCCTGAGTCGGACCTGGCAACCCTAGTCATTGCGGCACGCATGGAAAGCACGCAAAGCATGCATGCCAGAAGACTCCTGGAGCCCTCTTACCAGGACATGGGTAAGACCTGGCAGCACCAGGGCTATTTTTGAGCAGGAGCTCACAGGAACGGAGTTCTGGCTGGCTCCCGAGTTGGCCACGCCCAGCAGGAACTCATTAGTATAACAGGCCACACCCAACAGCAGAAACTCATTAGGATTGGCTACATTAGGGGTGTGTGGCCTAACATGCAAAGGAGTTCCTGCTACAAAAAAAGCCCTGGGTTTTGACAACAAACCAGGTAAACAGAATAAGAAGCAAAAGGTGGGTGTGGCTGGATGACCACACTTCTGGTAACATGGGGTGTGACCTAATATGCTAATGAGGTGCGCTGTCAGGGGTGTGGCCTAATATGCTAATGTGTTTCTGCTGTTGGGTGTGGCCTATTATGCTAATGAGTTCCTGCTGGGCTTTTTCTACAAAAAACGCCCTGGGCAGCACTATGTGTTGCATTGATCAGCAGGGGCTCTTGCATCCTGCACAGGCCCATAGCCAGGATTTTTAAAGTCAGGGGGGCATTTAAATTTCTTAGGGGGCCACTGGCTAATAAAATTAAATGAATACCCAGCTCCTTCCCTGCACCTGCAGCCGCTCGGGAGCCCTGGGGTGGATGGGAAGTCATGGGGCCTCACCAGTAAGTTAGGGGGCCTAGCCCCGAGATGCCCTACTGTAGCTATGGGCCTGATTCTGCAACTATGTGGTAGTACCCTGGTACCCACCGAACTTGTCCCAAACTCCTCAGGACCGGGTGCAATAAGTCTATGATCTCTGTAAGGGTTGTACTATAAATACAGGGCATGATAGCAATTAATAAAATTATATATAGTATAGAGACTGCGGAGAGAGAGAAATCTTTCTTTTTTTCCTCTCTTGACACCATGTCACTTGACTTACAGTGTCCCCTTGCAGGATTTTCAAGGCAAGAGACGTTCAGGGGCGGTTTGTCGTTGCCTGCCTCTGCATCACAACCCTGGACTTCCTCGGTGGTCTCCCATCCCAATACTAACCAAGGCTGACCTTGCTTAGCTTCCAAGATCTGACGACCTTCAGGCTAGCCAGGGCTGTCCAGGACAGGGCAAAATCTTTCTCTCTCATAACGTAGATGCTCAAGAGTTGCGCCCCCCCCCCACGAATCGGCAGCCGACTCATGACAAGCAAAAGCTACTTCACACAATTAATTTGTAGAAGAAGATGTTTTTATGCCCCACTTTTTTTCTACCTTAAGGAGTCTCAAAAATGGCTTACCTTACCTTCCTCTCCCCACAGCAGGTGCCTTGTGGGGTAGGTGGGGCTGAGAGAGTTTGGAGGGAACTGTGACTGGCCCAGGACCACCCAGCTGGCTTCTTGTGGAGGAGCAGGGAATCAAACCCCGTTCTCCAGAGCAGCGTTTGGCTGCTCTTAACCAGTATACCGTGCCAGCTTCCAAAACTTGCAGAGAATTGATGGACGCTGATTTAGGTGACTTTAAAAGGGGGTTGGACAAATTTATGGAGGACAGAACAAAGTTTGAGTCCAGTGGCACCTCTGAGACCAACAAAGTTTTATTCAAGGTATGCACACTTCTGTATCTGAAGAAGTGTTGCTTGCACACAGAAGCTTATACCTTGAATAAAACTTTGTAGGTCTTCAAGGTGCCACTGGACTCAAACTTTGTTCTACTGTTTCAGACCAACACACCTGAATCTGTCTTCATGGAGGACAGGTTTGATATTCATATAGATAGGTTAGGTGTAGACTAGATTTAATAGCTAAATGGCACCACCATTTTCAGCAGTATTTTCTTAGACAGCAGAGCAGTAAGGGAAATAAAGTAGGAAATGCACAAAGTCAGACTTCTTTGTGCATTACATAATTTCCTTCATGGAAGGAACTTGTAGTTATTGTAGTACAATCAACAACAGCTTACGTTATGATCTGGAACCTCTTGTTTAAAGCTCAGTTCATCCACAGTCCCTCTGAACTGCCTTAGATGAAGTAGTTTTCTCTCAGAGAATGATTATATTGATGTACTTCACAAGGCAAGTGCACACGTTATACATGCTGTGGGAAACCATGCCCAGTTGACGTTTCTCATTATGTGTACCTGACGAAATGTGTTGGGTCCTCCCAAGTTACCATCTAGACACTGTTTTACACGGTCATTGTCTCCATAACATGATCAGATTGCAGATGGGAATTGATCATAGAACAGAGTGGTGAATTAGTTCACTATTGCTGAAGCAAGATGATTCCTCATCTGAGAAGTAGAGGAGAGCTCTCTTGCTTTGCTTGATGACATGTTTGTCCCATTACTGGGCCAGATTGTTGCTGCATTCCTGCTACTTCCTTATTTCCCTTGGGGCGATCATCCAGGAAGGCTGTAGACTCACACACTTTGCCAGTGATGTGAAGGACTATGTGTCATGCTGGCTCCTTTCTTGTCTCCAATGGGAAAGATGAGAGAAATACGTTAGACGGAGCCTTTCTTCTTCACTCTGTATTGATCATTATTCTTGTGCGGCTGAGAAGGATGGGGAAAGCTTTGGAGCCACATGCGTGCAGGCCTTCCTTCTTGAAAGTCAGCAACTGACACCTCTAACGGAGGCACGTTTCTGCCTCATCTGATGTTATTTTATGTACAGAGGCAGTAGCCTCTGCCTTGTACAATGTGGAGATATTACAGCGTGTGATTGTACCTCAGTGTATGAGTACACCCTTACACATTACAGACACAAAGCAACTTTTGGGTTAGGGCCAAACCGAAGAGGACAGAGAGACTTTTGTTAAGAACTGGGCAGCTTTAACTGTCTCCTTTGATTGGCTGGTTGACATCAGGGCCCTGCAGGACCTCTTACAGTTCCGCGGGACCTCTTACAGTTCCACGGGACCTGCAAAATGGAGCTCTTCCACCAGGCCTTCGATTAGTAGCCGCTACCAATAACACCTGAACTGGGGTAAGGTCCTCTCTGCCAACAGCAACAGCCTGTGATGTCAACAGCAACAGATTCTGAACATAATTTTTCATTACATTTGCTACATCGTGGCCTATAGGGACCGTGATGTATTGCCACTAGTGCTTTGACTGCACTTATTTGTTATTTGTCATATGTATGAGTTCTTATGATGTGCATTGTGTTTAATGAATTTGTGTTTTAATGTATTTTAATTTTTTTAATGTAAGCTGCCCTGAGCCTGCCTTGGCAGGGTGGGCGGGATACAAACCGCATTAATTAATTAATTAAATAATGTACATTTCATTGATTTTAATGAAGTTGGGTTGCTCTCAGAGTTACCAGTACAAGGGCTCCATTCCGGAAGTCGTCCTATAAGTTACTAAGTAGTCTATATTTTAAAATACATCAAGGGTTGTGATAGTGATCTGCCACCATCTCATCCCAGATGTCAAATTCACCTAGGCTTCAATTATAGGTACCTGGTTTAAACCCTTGTAAATCAAAGGAAGTCAGATTTTATTAGTTAGTAAAAACCCACTTCAAGCAAACTGTTCATTATTTTCCCGGCAGGGCCGTAGTTGGTTGCTCGCACAGAGCTGCTACATCTAAAATTTCTCTCTTGTTTTTAAAGAAACCGTATAATAACTATTATCTCCAAGGAAGTGATTGGTCCAGGTGTTTTGCAACTGAAATGGACTGTGTGTGGCTGCTTCTGAAACTTGGAACCCTCTCACAGTAATATGTTTGTATGTTTAAAAGCATTTAAGTTCTGTGTTAACTTTTTCTTTTTCATTTAACTTAGGAAATTCAGCAGAGGCATGGCCTGGCCAACTCCATTTCCTCATACTTGATCAAACCTGTCCAAAGAATAACCAAGTACCAGCTTTTATTGAAGGTATATAAATAACTTATATTGTGATACTTGTTTAATGTCCCTTTACTATGTCGGATGGGAAGATTAACTGGCAAGGATGTGAATCCCAGATGAGCTCAGCTGGGGGACCCAGTCTTGGATTGATTGACACGGTACTTTCTTAAGCTCAAATCAAGACACTGGGAAACCCATGACTAGGTCTTCCTAGCATTTTCAATATGCTATTAGAAACCATGCGCTGAGCTCATTTGGATTGGAGTTGCATGGGGGGGGGAAACAGGGGAAAGAAACCTACTGAGCAATCTCACTGACACCCCCTCCATATGCTGCTTTTAGTCCTCAAAGGAAAATAGATGGCTTCCCATCTCTCGTCCCTTCTGGGCTAACAGCAACATGTGGACAGCGATTTCAAGATGTGCAACTGTGTAGGGATGGAAGTATTAAAGCTCCAATGAGCCTGTGCACATTTGAAACTTCTGTTTAAATAACACAGAAGCCTTCCTTATACCCACTCCCCATTTGTCTAACCACTTCCCTCTCTTCTGTCAAACCCTGTCCTTAAAACTAACTTCTTTAGCAAAATGTGTTAGGTCACTGGACATGTACACTCTGGGGCAAAATGTGACATCAGAAAACATCCTTGCTTTGAAAGTAAGTTTGAGACTTTTCCTTCCTCGGGCACTGGATAATCTACAGCAGTCTTTACAAGGTCAGTTTCCTTTAGAAGAGAGCAAGCAGTGGAGATTTCTGGTGTCTTTCTAATACCCTGTTTATGAATCTACAGGCCGGGCAGGCTTCCCCCAAAGGCATGAATATAAGCAGGCAATAGTAGTGTCAAAAACGATGTCAGCACCTTAGAATCCTCAGACCGGTTTCTCCTCTCCAGGTTTTATTGAATGCATAATGAATCATGATTTTTTTTTTTTGAGCCTCCACCTTTGCGGATGATTCACATTTCACATACTTGGAAACAACTCATTACAATGCCCGTGCCTTCCGGTGAATACAAAATTTGTAGGATAATTCATATTTGCAACCTGTCCTGAGAAAAGAATTGTCCATTTTCAGCATAGGAAATGTACAAATATTGAATGTTTTACACATACATGTTTGCATAGAAATATTCACACTCCGTACATTAACTATCCCATCTCCACTGCCCATTATATACACAGAGCTATCTAAGAGGCAGCTGGTGAATTCTTTGCTTGTTAACAGGGTGGGGCAGGCATCTGGTTGGTTCACAGGGGAGATCTGGCTGGGGCATTGTACTGATACGAGTCGTTGCCCAATTGAATGCAACATTCAGCAAAGCTTTCTATACTATTATCAACATTGTTGACATCTGCCCTGACACTCCTTTCTCAAGAACCTTGTTCCTTGATGATATGTTCCATTTAGCTGCAGCCAAAAGGAGGCAACCTGTCCGGGGCTTAGATTTGTTTTTTTGTTTCTCCACAGGAGCTTTTAACATGCTGTGAAGAAGGGAAAGGAGAACTTAAGGATGGTTTGGAAGTGATGCTCAGTGTCCCCAAGAAAGCCAATGATGCCATGCATGTCAGCATGCTGGAAGGTAAGCAGGTGCCAGCACCATGGAGGAGAATGCTGTTGCATAAGTAAAGGCATTAGCATGAGGTTTAAAAGGGCTGAGGAACTTTTGTATGTTTTGAGCGAGGGTCCTGTAGATAGAGGACAGCTCTTTACAGATGCTTGTCTTTATTGAGTAAATATTAAGATTCTGTGTCCTTACTCGCAACAGTCATCAGGGGGCTAGCCGTAATGTTTTTTTAAGAAGATATTTTGCTCACACTTGGCTCCATGTTAACTATCACTGCCGTGCCACAACTTTGCCAACCTTTTATGTATGACATGGAAGGTCCCACTAATTTAGTGCAATAATTTTGTACAAGTGTACCTCCCTGGTATATTAATATAAAAGCATTCCTCTCTTGCCTCAAATTTCTGAGACCTCTCAAAGATAAACTGGTGTCAGGAGTGAAAAGAGAGGTGAAGGAACAAAGGATGGGAAAATAGCCTGATCTGGCAAGGAGGTCATGGACGGGCTTGCAGTTACAAAAAAAAGCTCATGTCATTTACACAATACTTATTTGGGGTGATTCTCAAGAGAACAAAATTCAGTTCTTAATTTTGGACTATCAGCATCTGAAACAATTTGCTTGAGGTTATGTTTTTTTAATTTGATTTGGTTTGTTTAATTGTAGGGTTTGATGAAAACTTGGATGTTCAGGGAGAACTAATCCTTCAGGATTCCTTCCAAGTATGGGATCCCAAGTCTCTTATCCGGAAGGGTCGCGAAAGGCACTTGTTTCTCTTCGAAATCTCTCTCGTCTTTAGCAAAGAGATCAAAGACTCTGCAGGACACACTAAATATGTTTACAAGAACAAACTACTGGTATGTCTGCTTTGTGGGTTTCAGAGTTTTTTTTTAAAATGCAAACAGGAAATATAGGTGTGCTAAATTTGAAAGGTGTGATCAATCTAGTCCCCATCAGGACTGGTTTTATCCCACTTTACCAAAAATCAAAGTACAAATAATATCTGATAAAGTTATCATTGTGGCTAAATGCATTGCATAAGGGTGAAGTGTGACACCGGATGTGAGCTCTTTCCTACCTAAATTAATTAAAATATAATTTCTAATAATCTCTTTTTCTTAACAGACCTCAGAACTGGGAGTGACAGAGCACGTAGAAGGAGACCCCTGCAAGTTTGCCTTATGGTCTGGGCGGACTCCCTCCTCAGATAACAAAACAGTGCTGAAAGTGAGTCTTATTTTCTCTGCCCAGCACGTTTTTATCAAAAACTTGGAATTACTAGATAGATCCCACTCAGCAGTACAGTATAAAAATGATGGTGTTTGGATCTTGAGGAGGGATTTCATAGTTCAGTAATACATCAGTAGTGCTAAGTTCTTGTGACTGGCTTCTTAGTTTTCATCTATTCAGTGGTGCTGTTTGTTACTGTTCTGAGGAGTCCTGTCTGTTTAGCTTCAAATGGTTGTTTGTGGTCTTGCTTGTCTTCAGTCTTTCACCTGACTGCCTGATCCACTTCTGCCCATGTTCCTGGTCTAGGGTTGCCAGCTCCAGGTTGGTAAATATCTGGAGATTTGGGGGATGGAACCTGAGGAGGGTGGAGTTGATGAGGGAAAGGGCTTCAATGGGGTATAATTTCATAGACTCCACCCTCCAAAGTGGCCATTTTCTCCAGGTGAACTGATCTTTGTTACCAGGAGGTCTCTGGCCACCTCCTGGAAGTTGGCAACTCTATCCTGGTCACAGCCATGGCTGTTGATTCCACTCTGGCCTTGCCAGATCACTGTTCTTAATCCAGATCTTACTATTAGGACCCCATTACCTCATTTTTATGTCAGAATCTCCAGTATAGAACATCCCAATAATGATGCACATTGCTTTGTTTAACGTAGGGTCTAGGAGGTTGATGAGACTAGGGGAAAACCCCTGTGACCCGCATGAATACAAACACAGAATACTTTGCTAATACGGGAGCACTAAAATGAGCAATCAGATACAATTGTGTTACTAGCAATGGACACCAAATCATTATAAGGCAGTCTGGACCTCTGACATGGCCTGAAGAGGAGACCATTTGTGGAAAGGTCCTTTATAATCATCTTGCTCTGTAATTACTACCCATTCTTGGTGGATTTCTTAGCTGTAGTGATTTTCCTCTCACCTGAACAAGCTAGTCATTTCTGTTGATTGATTTTCTTTCAACAAGGACCTTTTTATGGTCGATGTTTTACTCAAGAAAACCTAGCTGCAGAAGGACATCCCATCCCCCCTGCATAGGCATACTGTAGTTTGGGTACGGCATATATTTATCTGGCACTTATCTGGCTTGCTCTTACTAGTGCAGCTGCCTATCAGCATTTGGCACTTGAACTTCTGATGACTTATCCAGCCAGTTAGCTCTACAATGCAGACAAAGGAGCGACTGGAAAGCACTCAATCACAGCACTTCAGACACTTGCAAAATGTCATAATTTTGTCTTCTTTCTCTGTTGACATTTTAGGCATCCAGTATTGAAACAAAACAAGAATGGATAAAAAACATCCGGGAAGTGATACAGGAAAGGATTATACACTTAAAAGGAGCCTTGAAAGAGCCAATACAGCTCCCCAAGACTCCATCAAAGCAGCGAAACAACAGTAAGAGGTAATCTTGGTCAACCCTCACAGTCTCTGTCCTATTTAATGAGGGTACACTTCTTAGCTACACAGTGGGGTTTGTGTAGATCACCCCGCAGAGTACAAATTGCACAAATTCCTTGGTAAATCAGCACCAACAAGCCACACCACAAAGTTGACAGCTCCTCGGTCCCACTGAGCTGTGCAGTACCCCCCTTTTAACCCAGAAGTACAGGGGAATAAGAATGGTAGAGTTGGCTATGGCGATGGGATTTGAGTGAATTTGGCGCACCACTTTGCATCTCCCCCCTCAAGGTATCTCTGTCAGCCTTTGTCGGTGTGACGAGATAGTTTGTCTTTCTTCCATCAAAATGAATGCAGGCCCGTAGCCAGGATTTTGTAACTCAGGGGGCTTTTAAATAAGTCAGG
The DNA here is from genome assembly GCA_029375565.1 of Gekko gecko. Lineage (NCBI taxonomy): Eukaryota > Metazoa > Chordata > Lepidosauria > Squamata > Gekkonidae > Gekko > Gekko gecko. The sequence goes on along the minus strand of JAPDNY010000003.1, from coordinate 68,436,583 downwards.
GGGCACTGACATCACAAAAATAAAATAAAAATGTTAAAAACTCACTTTTGCAGCATTTGCAAACTCTGCTTGCCTACATGGGGAAGCAAGACACACTTGGGGAAGGGGCAGTAGTAGGGAGTCCTCCAGGTGGCCCAGGGAGTTGGAAGTCCTCTGGGTAGCCCAGAGAGCCGGGGTCCTGGGGGCTGGATGGAAGTCAGGGGGCCTTGGCAGGATGTCAGGGGGCCAGGCCCCGAAGTGCCCCACTGTAGCTACGGGCCTGAATGAATGGCTCCTGTTGATTTCCATGAAAGGAAATAAAGAACATAAGAAGAGCCATGCTGGATCAGACCAGAGGCTCATCTAGTCCAGCATTCTGTTCACACTGTGGCCAAGCAGCTACCTCGAGGAAGCCCACAAACAAAAGGCTGCAACAGCATCATCCTGCCTGTGCTCTCCAGCATCGGATTTACAGAGGCATACTGTTTCTGGTAGTGGAAGGAAGTAGATATCCATCACGTTTGTCTTACTCTGTAGATGGGTGAAATGTCATCCCGTAGGTGGCTAAAATGTATACTTGAACTATTAGGCTAAGGAATAGAAAAATCTGTGCTGTTGAAGCAAAGGTCGACAGCCAGGAAACCTTGGGCATGACCTAAAGCGCATACCTTCTGGAAGCAAAATAATTAATTTTACCTTAATGGGGCAAACTACCAGTGGGTACAAATCTAGAAGAAAGGGACTTTTTCTAGATATTGTATTTTAAGTGTGTTCTAGGACATAGTGACAGGAACCAAATTGGATCCACGCCAGTGGAATGCAACGTCAGTACTTCTCGCAATGGTGAAAGATATTCCCAAATCTTTCGAGCTACAGGAAATATACAAGAAGGAAGAACTGACATAGTTGTACTATTTTTCTTAGAGATTTCATGCCCTCTTAATTTAAGCCACTGAAAATGTGGGCACCCAGAAACAACCCTTAGCAATTGACATAAGCTTTGCAAAACAGAAAGCCTATAATTTGGATGGCTGGGTTTGCTTAAGTGAGAAATCCAAGCTGAGCAGGCCGTTGGCCAGCCAGAGCCAGCCTCATTACGGAGCTATTTTGAGACTTGTTGCTGTCACCGTAGAAGTCCTGGAGAGTCAATTTCGAAGAGCAGATGTGCTTATTATGTGCTAACCTCATGGTGGAGGTGACATCATTCTAAATTACACACTGAGTTGTAACACAAGCATGATCAGCTAAGCAACCAACTCTCGAACACTAGCGGAGTAGTTCTCAAATCCATTGAGGAAATTTCACTGTTCATTTCCTACAGAGAGGGAGGAGAAGATGCCGACAGTCAAGGAGATGGGAGCAGTCAGCCTGACACCATTTCAATTGCATCCCGGACCTCTCAAAATACAGTGGACAGTGACAAGGTAGGATCTGTTCCTGAAAAATGCAACTCTGCTGTGGCACTCCCCCGCTCTGTCTTACTTGGCCACCTCTTTTCAGTCATGACACAAAGAGCTTCAGGACTGGAAACAGAGGGGGTTGCTTCACCTTGTTCGTCTCTTCCCCTGGCAGCAGCCAGGGCTATTTTGGGGCAGGAACACACAGGAACAGAGTTCCGGTTGGCTTCAGAGTTGGCCACACCTACTACAGCCAAAACATCTGTGTATGTGGCTACAGAGGGAAGGCCTGTAGAGTGTCCCCCTGGTGATTCTGAGACGGGTGGACCAGGGGGGGCCCTGGAAGGATCAAGGAGGCATTTAAGGTAGGGAGGCAAGCCAAGGGAAGTTTCAACTGCCTTCCCTTCCCTTCAAGAGGGGCTTGCCTGGTCTACCTGCAACCGCGGGGTGCCCGGGCAAGCCAAGAGAGTCCATGGGGTGTGGCCTAATATGCTAATGAGTTTCTGCTATTGGGTGTGACCTATTATGCTAATGAGTTCCTGCTGGGCTTTTTCTACAAAAAGAGCCCTGGCCAGCAGCTCTCACAGCCTTAATATGAGTCAGCTTCTAGTCCCTGGCCATCATTGGGAGTCTCCCTTTTAATCTTTGTGGTCTCCACCCCTCCTCCACTGGCACTCAGTCCTGGGCTATGTTCCGTCCTAGTCAGTGTCTTGGCCAATCCCCGGGCTCAGAAGGCAGTGACATTCTTTACCTCTTCCCCCTTGTCCACACCTGGCCATTGCCCCACCTTTCTCTGATTCCTGCCTCCTCCTTGCAAGCAGGCACAATAGCCAGCAGGGAGGGTTACTAGCAGGGGTCATTTGGAGCAGGAGCGTGCAGGAGCGGAGCTCTGGCAGTTAAAAGCACAGGCGGTGGAAAGCCCCGCCCCCAGCTCCCAGAAGGAGTGCAAAGCAGCACGTGTAGTATTCCTCCTGGGCCTGGATAGACTACTCTGGGACTGGAATGACAGCCCCCAGAGTGGAAAGACAGTCCCTAGGGGTGGAGCCTGAGTGGTGTGTGTTACCTTCTAACACACATCCAGTGATGTCAGGGGGTGTGGCATATGCAAATAAGTTATGCTATGAAATGACCCCTGGTACTAGGTCCCTGGGCCCTCACTGCCTCACAGAGAGCCCCCTTCCCATTGCCTCCAGCAAGCTCAGCGTCCTGGCTGGACTGTCACCTGCTGGAGCCTACCCTTGGCCATCACCCTCTCCCCTGCCAAACTGGGACCTGCCCCATGAGTCCTGGCTTTGCTGCTGGCCTTGTTGGGTGTGGCTGCTCTTGACTGCTTCAGCCTCTGCCCCTCTGGGACACTGGGAAGGACATGCCCAGGCAAGGCTTTGGCAGTGTGAGCAGGGGAGGCAGCACAGAGTCCGGAAGAGCTATCTCTGAACATCTGCTAATTCAGGCTAGAGGAATTTAAAATACAGATGGAAAAACAGCAAAAAGAAAATGAAGATTCCCCCCCCTTTTTTCTTGTTAGACTACACTGCGTTTTGAAGCATTACTTGAGGAAACTAAAAGGTAGGCTTCTTACATGTCAGCAGTGAGTTCCAGTGTGTACATCCTTTGTGAGCAATGTCAGCTGCCACCGAGAATCTAAAACAGGCAGGTTGAATGCACAGGCTGGGGCCTTCTTGTATGCATTGTTCTACCAAGAGTCTATATGGCAATAAAGCTAAAACAGCTGGCCTTTGCACTGGGAAACACTAGCGCAGCAGAAAAGGGGAAAAAAGGACTCTCCTTTTTGGATATTGGCCTTCTGCTGCTTCTACTCAGGAAGCACAGCAAGTAGAGAAGGACGGATGGTGGGCAGGAAGATAACAGGAAAATGAGGGCACGCTGACAAGACCTGCTGACAGGGAAGTAACCCGAGTAGTCATAAGAACATGAGAACATAAGAGAAGCCAGTGTTGGATTAGGCCAATGGCACATCCAGTCCAACACTCTGTCACACAGTGGCCAAAAATACCAGGGGCCATCAGGAGGTCCAGCTGTGGGGCCAGGACACTAGAAGCTCCCCCACTGTTGCCCCCCCAAGCACCAAGAATACAGTGTATCACTTGCCCCAGAGTTCATATCTATACCTTGTGGCTAATAGCCACTGATGGACCTCTGCTCCATATGTTTATCTAATTCCCCCTTTCCTTGAAGCTGTCCATGCTTGTAGCTGCCACCACCTCCAGTGCCAGTGAATTCCATGTGTTAATCACACTTTGGGCAAAGAAGTACTTCCCTTTATCTGTTCTAACCTGATTGCTCAGCAATTTCATTGAGTGCCCACAAGTTCTTGTACTGTGAGAAAGGGAGAAAAGTACTTCTTTCTTGACCTGCTCTATCTCATGCACAATCTCAATTATGTCACCCCTCAGCCAGCGTTTTTCCAAGCTAAAGAGCCCCAAGCGCTTTAATCTTTCTTCATAGGGAAAGTTTTCCAACCGGGGGTCATTTCCTACAGCAGTGCAGTGGAGCGGTGCTCTGGCAGTAAGGAGCCTGGGGCACATGGGGAAGGGAGAGAAAGGCATTCTAATAATGCCTGGATTCCCTGCCTGGGTTCAACGTATATTTATAGTTAGGATTTTTGGCTCCAATGTGCATCACTTTGCACTTGGGTGCATTGAACCCCATTTGCCACATTGATGCCCACTCGCCCATCCTCAACAGATCCCTTTGTACTGCCTCACAATCCTCCCTGCTTTTCAACACCCTGAACAACTTTGCGTCATCCGCAAATTTAGCCACTTCACTGCTTACTCCCAACTCCAAATCATTAGTGAACAAGTTAAAAAGCATCGGACCGAGTACTGATCCCTGCGGTACCTCACTGCTTACCACCCTCCACTGAGGAAATTTATATTCACTCTCTGTTTCCTATTAATTAGCCAGTTTTTGATCCACAAAAGGACTTGTCACTTGGTACAAGTCACTTGGTACAAAAATGTTTGTTAAGGGTAATTGAGTCTATGGATAAATCCTGATCCTGCGCCATTCCCCATGCACCCCCAACCCCCCCCCCTGCATTTTTCTCCTTGCCCAGCTGAGATTCCATGTTGGAGCCTGGCTTGGAGAAGATAGAGTTCAAATAGCAAAGTGTAGCAATAAGATAAGGTGTTGGGCAGGAGTAGGGTTAGCTTCCTTTCCCATGTGCCAGATTTGTTGAAAATGAGGACTAATGCACGTCAGCATGCAGTGCTTTTAAATGCAATAAAATGTCCAAGAGATCTCAAATTCCAAATCAATGGTTTTCTCTTTCATAATGAGATGGACCCTTTTCAAACTGCCTTTCTGCTCCTTTTTAGTAACTGGTTGCTAATTTATTTTTTCTGTCATTTCAGACAAAGCTGTTTTAGTAACTAGCTGCTAGCAGAATTTATTTACCTGTTCATACAAGTCCTCTTGCGTTGGGGTTAGCAAAGCGTGGTTGATCCGCTTTTTAGGGAAACTGTTTCCACCCCCCCGTTTTCAACCCCTTCATTGTGCTTCTGAATCACTGTGGTGTGCTGTTTAAAACATCCATAGCACTTGCTACAATGCAGCCCTCCTGCCCCCTTTCACCACGAGATCTTCCTCGGACTTCCCCCCCCCAGTGTTCTAGGTACTATAGTGGCCCCATTGGGAAAAATGGCCAGGGGAAGCAGTGCTGTTTGAAGTGACTATAGTGCTTCAGAGATGGCTGATTCGTGGAAGGATATTCGCTGTGTGAAACCCCAGTCTCTGTATTGCTTTACTCAAACACGGGCCAACAATCTGGTTGAGAACGGTAATGTGAAAAGGGCCATTGTCTTACCTGCATCACCACTGCTTCCTCTCATGCCAGTTTGGTGTAGTGGTTAAGTGCACGGACTCTAATCTGGGAGAACCGGGTTCGATTCCCCACTCCTCCACTTGCACCTGCTGGATGACCTTGGGCAAGCCGTAGTTCTGTCAGAGCTGTTCTTGGAAAAGAGCAGTTTCTGTCAAGAGCTCTCTCAACCCCACCTACCTCACAGGGTGTCTGTTGTGGGGAGGGGAAGGGAAGGGAGTTTGTAAGCCGCTCTGAGACTCCTTCAGGTAGTGAAGGGTGGGGTATAAATCCAATCTCTTCTCTTCTTCTTCGTGTCTCTCAAGCATGTATGTCTGTTATTGTTCTTTAACCTTGCAGGGGAAAGAACCTAAATCCTCTATATCTATTCCCCACCCCAGCCTGCAGAACAGGTGGGCTCCTTATCACTAGGGCAGGGTAAGACCTGATCCTCTATTCCCCCCCCTTCGGTTTCTACAGCACTGCCAAGATGTGCAAGTAAAGCTTTTACTTATTTTCATTGCTGCACGTGGGCTTCCTGTCACTGGGGACAAAATGTAGCCTAAGGCCGAGCCACTTCTGTCTTCCCACCATCTGCCCTGCCTTAGAGCCTGTGCAAGCAAAATTTCCACTGCAGCCTAGCAGGTGTCAGGTGTAGCCCCAGGAAAAGAAACAACTCACACACACACACACCCGAGTCCCATGCTTCCATAGAAGCCAGTGAACACAGTGCCATGACTTGCAGAAGGTGGAAACGTCAAGTATAGAAACACCCAAAGGACAAATATGTTTGGTAGGAAGAGGGGCTGACTAGTCTGGTGAGGAAACAGCCCTGTCAGGAGCATACATGTTCTTACTGTCTCTCCTACTACCTGCAAAAATGAAACCTGGCAGCAAGGTTCAAGAAAAGCACAGTCATTTTGGGTGGCAAAATGTCTTCATAGAATCATAGAGTGTTAGAGTTGGAAGGGACCTTGCAGGTCATCTAGTCCAACCCCCTGCACTCTGCAGGAGCATAGCCGAAAGACAGCCCTACAGCATACCCGAAAGATGGTCGTCCAGCCTCCGCTTAAAAACGTCCGGTGAAGGAGCATCCACCACCTCCCGAGGCAGTCTGTTCCACTGCCCAAGCACTCTTACAGTTAGGAAGTTTCTCCCGATATTTAGCCGGTAACGACTCCCTTGTAATTTCCACCCATTAGATCTAGTCTTGCAATCCGGAGCAAGAGAGAATAGATCTGCTCCATCTTCTACATGACAGCCCTTCAAATATTTGAAGACTGATCTTGGGCCAGCTATTCAAGTCAGGCAGTATCCAAGAGATTCCCGAAACAACGGGAGATGACAGGGAGTCTCATGTATTCAGGCCCAGAAAGGAGGCATAGACATGTGAGGAGCAGGAGTAGCCTGTTGAGACTAGTTGTGATTTAGCAAGTCACAGCAAGTCACTGTAAGAACTAGAGGTGGGTAGGGTGAACGAGGCTCTGTCAGGAGCTGATAAGCCACATGTGAAGAGAGGCTTACCCAGGCCCAGGAGCTCTAAGGTCTGCAGAAGCAATAGGAAGATTTTTGATAAGATTCTTAAAGGGTCGGTCCCAGGGTTCCCTCTAAGCTGAGTTGGTGTGAACTGGCTCAGGGGTTTTTTTAGCCTCCAGCTCACATATTTTTGTCTTTGCTCAGGAAGGATGGCTCCAGAGCAAACTAATTTATGCGGTAGCCAAATCACTCACTCTCAACTTCAATGCCAGTAGCTCATAAAGTAGAATTTTTGCTCACAAGACTCCACAGCTTAGCGGGAGCCTTGGTCAGTCCTAGATTGTATTGCTGGAATGGTTGACAAGAAGTTGCTTTTTGGGACTGGGAGGCAAGTCTTTCCTTTGCTAGAGCCTGGATCTGTAGCCCTTTTTTCGCCATACCAGAGTGGGATGCTCGTGGTGTTCCGACTTCAGTGTAAAGAACTGCTGAAATGAGGATTTCAGTTTTTAAAAAATTAATTTAATCTGTAAAAACATGGGAGATCTGACTAATACTGCTCCGATTTCCTTCAGCGATGATCTTTTGCTGTATTTTTCTCTGTTCCAAAGGGCACCATATAGAAGCAGTCAATGAGCTGTCGCTTTTAATAGCAATAATTGATTCAGGTTCAGGCAAATCTGTTTTGTCTTCCTCTGTCCGCCCAGCTTTACAACACGCGTAAGCAAAGGCTTTGCTCCAACTGAGCAAGTATTAGAGGCAGCCTCAAAAGAAGGTTAGGCTTAGCTCCGTCTCCATCTCCACCTCAGGCGGTGGTGGGTGCTCCTTCGCTGGACGTTTTTAAGTGGAGGCTGAATGACCATCTTTTGGGAATGTTGTAGGGCTATCTTTCGGCTACGCTCCTGCAGAGTGCAGGGGGTTGGACTAGATGACCCGCAAGGTCCCTTCCAACTCTAACATTCTATGATTCTATGGCCATCTTTGTTTGTTTATTTATTTATTTTTATAAACATTTTATTGGCAAATTTAAAAACAGGAACAAAGCTCAGGTTACATATACATTAAAATAACTGTATAAATGATCTTAATATAATAAAGGTTCAGTTAAGTAGTTATGATAAATTGTAATGAATACATAACGGTGTAAACTCATAGAATCTCTTTAGAGGTTGTGCTACCCCATGGGTTGAATAGTCTAATTCAACACATAATATTTATGAACGTGTATTTTAACTTTAGCCAAATAATAGTAGCTCAAATCTAGGAGATTTAAAGGATTCCCAGTCAAACTTATCTACATTCATCTTTTCTATGATAGGATACCATTTTTCTAGAGGGTTAAGTAGTTGACTTTCGGGATCTTCCTTATTTTTCCATATTTGTATCTTTTCTTGAAGAAAAAAGTCCCAAACTTTGTGGAGCCATTGTTGCGTGGCCATCTCTGTTTATGCCCAGTACTGCTAGGTTTGAAATATGCTGTTGCGCTTGGGCTTCATTCAACCAAAAAAGCAATAATACATACGTGTTTTGAACTGACTCGAGTAACTATTGTGTGCGGTATAGTTGGAGGGTGTTGTGGTATCTACCATCCAAACATATGCCCTTCCACAAGCAGAACAAACCCTGTAAGGAAACTGTGTTCCTTCCTGCTTGGGAGAGTCAACCTGTAAAACAGGATTAAATCTTAAATGAATAACTTTTATAGGAGCCCTGAGGTAACGAGTTATGTTTCCCTTAAATACATGTGCCCATGTTATTGCTTTCTTTTCCTGCCAGCTGGGCAAAACCTATTGCTCAGATGCAGCACAAAAGCTACCCGTGCGTTTTAAAATTAGCAGTGCTCCAAATAAATGCCCCAGTTCATTATCATGGTAGTGCCTTTGCCAAATTTTTATGAAGTATCTGAGCCTTCAGATTCCTTAAAGCTGTAAGATGGCAGATAGAAAATGAAGTACATAGTGGAGAGCTTTGAAAAACCATAGTAATCTTAAATGCACGGACAGAAAGCTAAAGTTTGGCTACTTTAAAAAGGAATTCTGTGATTGCAGGAATCTTTTTTAGCATTTAAATTTGGAAACTGTGGCAGATGTTGGCCATTTATATACAATTCTTCACTCTTTCCGGATAACAGTGATAGAACTCCAGGTTTTATGTCTTGGAATAGGGAGGCCATGGATTCTGCAGAGAGTATTTGACAGACCACCAGCTCGGGCTGAGCAATGCAAACTGCTGTCGGACATGATTGTTCAGAAGCTGTTGCTCATCCTACCAGGGATCAGCTTGGAGTCTGATCTACCTTCAAGAAAATTTTACAAGGTCCCAGCCTTGCTAGGAGATAGTAACGTTTCATGGCAAAGCAATCAGAAGCCAGATTTCCTGGCCTTTTAGACCTGGGAACTTTGTTGCCTCCCAAAGCTGCTGGGACATGGCAAAGGGTTTTTTGTGGAGGAGAAGATTAGAAGGTGTTTCCCAGCTGATTAGGCAATCAGGTAGGAATGGGCATCTGTTCTACTGTTGCCAGTTCAGCATTGGGAAACTCCTGGAGATTTGTGGGTAGAGCCCAGGAACTGTGGGGTTTGGGTAAAGGAGTTAGCTCAGCAGGGTATAACGCCATAGAGTCCACCCTCCAAAGTGGCCATTCTCTCCAGGGGAACTGATCTCTGTAGTCTAGAAATCAGTTGTAATTCTGGGAAATCTCTAGCAGCAAAGGTAATGATCAGAAGTCTCTAATTTGCCATTATAGTGATTATTATTTTTTCCTATTTTTCATACGTGTATGTGCATGGGGAGTGTGTGTGCACCTGGAAGTCATGGCGACCTTCTGGTCACTGACTGTATGCGTGCCTGGAAGTCATGGTGACCTCTGGTGACTGACCCCTACTGGGGGCCTGGAGGGTATTCAGAGAGGTGGCTGGATAAAGCCTGCCCCCGCCTCCCAACTGCTGGCATTCCAAGGATGTCTCCCATCCAAATACTTTCCAGAGTTGACCCTGCTTCTCTTCTGAGATCTGATGAGATCGGGCTCGCCTGGGCTATCCAGTTCAGGGCTATAGTGGTTTTTGAGGTAGTGAAGGATTGGAGTGGGCTTCTAACACAGGCAAGTCCGAGACAGAGCAAAGTGAGGTTTCAGAGGCTTCTGATCCCTAACTTTGCTGTGTCTAAGCCTTGCCCAGGCACAGAAATTTGGGGGAAAGGGGGGGGCAATGTGGATCAGAAGTGAATTTCCTAATCACCTGAGAGTCAGATTCTGATCCCCCCCCCTCCACACACCAAAACTTTGCTATATCCCAGAAGCAGGCTGAAAGGCAGGAAGGTTTCCGTAGCTTGGAGATCAGAAGCTGACTCTCAGGTGATCCTTGCAATCAGCTGTGAGTCAGCTTCTGTATTCCTTGGGCTGCAGTGACTTTGCTCCCAGTCAAGGTTCCCCAGCAGGAGGTAAGAAGCTGATTCCCAGCTGATGGGGGATTCGCTGAGAGTCAGCTCTGGATCCCTTTCGGCTGCTAACCTGTTGGTGGTGAATGGCACAAACAAGCCGCAAACATCTGAACAGCCTGTTGATTAATCATCAGCCTGACTGGGAGTGGTGAACTGAACTGGCAGGTGTTCAAGCATCTATAGCTGGGCGGCTGCCAATAATTGGAATAGGTTCCCAGGTTCTGACTACCTATAGCATACTATACTTCTGGCTTCCCATAGATCAGGTGGGCCCCCAGCACAAGCATCTTTTGGAGAAGATAACACATGACAAGTTAGAGCACATTTACCATGGTAATGATTGCAGGTTCTCTACAACTTTACCCATCCCTGCAAAACCAAAACTGTAAAAGCCAGCCTTTGGTGCATGCCTACCCTAGTAATGTGTTAAACCACTTCGGGGGGGGGATGCTACATATGGGAAGACAACTCAGAATCTGATGAATGGTGCATGATTCCTATCATGCTACCAGCCAAATTTCCTCCCCCGTTCTACCCTGGTTACTCAACAGCTGCCACTGTCTGACTGGTCCTTAAAAGGTTTCTCTTTGGAGTTTGCCATATAGCACAGCAGATTTACGGAGCTGCAAATTCTGAAACTTGGTATGAATAGCCCTAGAAATTGCACTTGAACAGTTCAAGATCCAACCTATTGAAGAGAAGCAGAAAGTTTTGCAAGGCACTTAAGCATGTAAGAAGTAGATCTGGATTCATCCACAGTTGGGCACTTTGGTCACTTATACATAGGTTACTAGGCCCCCCTGGAGTCAGGGGATCCCCACCCCCTGGGCCTCACCCGCCCCCCACACTAATCAGTTGACTGGTGGGGGAACTTATCAGTAGCAGGAGGGAGGCCCAGGCTACGTCACCAGCAATGTGGCAACATCATTTCCAGCTTCTGCCAGAAATGACATCATCACGTCGGCAATGTCTGGGTGATGCTCTGGTATTTGGACAAAAACTCTTATGGTAGAAGCCATAGAGTTTTTACCCAAATGCCAGAGCATCGACAGGATGTCCCAGCATGATGATGTCAATTCCAGTGCATGCTGGAAGTGATGTTGCCAAATTGGCAGCAATGTAGCCTGGGAGTAGTTAAAGGGTATACATTTCTTCAATTCAGAGACCGGAAAAACGTTTGACAGCTGCCCCCCATCCCCCTGCGGAAGCCATGCTTCCGCTAAGGGGGGGGCCATGCTTCAAAAACAGGGATGGGCAAGATGGCCGCCAGTGTCAGCCCCGAAGGGAATGGAGGAGGCTGTGCTATGGGGCTGTTAGCAGCAGGGGGTTTGCAGTGGGGAGAAGGAGTCTGGTACAATGGCAGCCATTTGTGTTGTTGTGCTTGGTGGAAAAACTTCAGGCGGTATGGACAGTAAAGCAGAGAGAATTTCCAAGGGAAGCATGTGTGCAGTTTATTTATTTATTTATTTTTAACATGTGCTGAAATGTGTGTTTGGTGTAGGTTTCAAACTTTGCCGGCGTCTCTCACGCTGGAGGCTCAGGCTGGCAAGAAAAGAAGAAAAAAGTTTTCCTCCTCTTCTTGAAAAAGGAGAGCTGAAATCACCATGCCCCCCCTTCACCACCCACCTCCCCCCTGAGAAAAGGAAAGACTATTGATTCTAACGTATATCTACTAACAAAAAAAAGCACATTTTTGCAGACTGTGAAAATTGGGCACAACAACACCCCTTTTTCCCTTTGGGTTGTGTGTATCTCTGTGTTTAGTGCAGACTCCTCAGTGTCTGAGAAGTCACACACACACACACACACACACAGACACACACACACAGACAGACACACACACACACACACACACCCAGCCAGCTGATTTCCACTCTTTGCAAGCCCCCCAGAGAGCAAAGGCACCCAGTTTGCTGCAAAGGGGGAAAAGTGTCCTTTTTAAAAAGTGAAATGGCTGCTGCATATCACAGGAATAGGTAAAGAACAAATAAAGAGAGAGAGAATCTTTAAAGCCTGCTCTCTCTTTCTGCAAACGTCCCCCCCCCCCAAGGTACACACACAAACACACACATCGCAAAAAAACAGCTTGATTGAAGCAAAGGGAAAGAACAAATAAAGAGCAGACCCCCCCCACACACACCCCTTTAACATCTCAGCAACAATTTTAACCCATAGAAAGTAGTGTTAATTTGAAAGCAAGCAGAGAGAGAGAGAGATTGCACTAGAGAATCTCAAGCCATGAAAAAAAAAAAAGACAACCAGCTCACTTACCCAGAAAAACATAGGGAATGCCAGTCTCCAGTTCCCCCCGTGCCCCCAACTCAAGTTAAAGCATGCAAGCAGGAAATTCCCCCCACACCCCGGTTTCAATCCTTTTTTAAAAGAAATACAGTGTGCAAAACCAGAGAAAATTCTTCTGGGCAAAAATGCCCTTAAAAGCAAAAAGTTTTTCCAGGCAGTTGTGTGTTGGAAGGAAGACAGCAAGCTTCTGTACTTCCGACAGAACATGCAGCTCCAAGGGGGCGGAGCGAAGATTTCTAGCCCAATCCTAGGCTGTTTTCAGCCCCGGGAAGTTTTGAGCTGTGGCAGTCAGCCAATCCAAAAACTACTCAAGCACTTGTCAAAACTCTGAATGGGTGGAGGTTTTTTCCCAGGAGAGTTCCGTACACACCCCACCCCCAGCCAAAGTTGGGGTGTTTGGTTTATCTATGAAGATATCTGGCGTTAGAGCTAGCGGTCAACAGGAAGATGACATCATTGCTGCTCCAACCTAAAAACAGGATATGCCTAGTGCGAAAAACAGGAAAATTGCGTCATTTTAAAAAGATTGGAGGGGGGATTTTTATATCTCTCCACTGATTTCACTCAAAATGTGTGTCACAGTTTTAAAAACCTGTTTTATTTAAGATATGAGAATGTTTAAGCACACTGACCATTTATAGCAATATTCCGTGTCTCTGGTGAAAAAGGTTAATCACATATGATTGTGGCATAATAGCACGAGGCATTTTAGGGTCCTGTTTGATCACAATGTGTGAAGGAGAGAATGACATCGATACTGCACACACACCTCAAATACCAGCACATGTATTTTGAGACAGGGACAATATAATGAGAAAATGTGGCCACTATTGTGTTCATGCCCACCCTCTTTCCCTTCTGTGTGAAGTGAAATAAATCATAGGGGAATTGCAATAAACAATACACCGGTCCCGCAGTGTGCGCCGTGGTATAGAGGACCCCGGCCTTCTAGGAGAGGTCAGGGGAGTGTCCCTAGGCGGCACGTGCGATTTGGGGGCTGTAGGAGCTGTTTTGTCGATTTTAGCCTACGCCGACCCTGCGAGGTAGAACACCCAAGCGGCACCTGGTTTCATTTCGGGGTATCGAGTGACCCCTCAGCGGTCTCATCTTGACAAGGGGGACCTCTGGGCAGTATTATTGGGGTGATTGGGGGTACCCCCAAAATTTCGATTTTGGGGCGCCCTCCTCCGTCACATGTCTGGCGACATTTAAACGTGCCAATGAGCACTGGAAGGGGTGTTTCCAGGGTAGCAGAGATAAAAGGGTATGCTGCGCAGCTGTGAAGATGGGGGAGGGGGGACTGAGACTGTATATTTGTTGTCTAATAAAAAATACTTTTATTGTAGTAAAAGAGAGTGAAGCATCATGGTTCATCATCAGGATGTATTAAAAGGGATTTATTTTAACCCCAGCGAGATTGGAAGTTTTGGAGGGGTTGAATCTCTTTTTCAAGCAGCTTCTAAGAGGGGGCATCGGGTGAGCAGAAAAGAGGTGGAAGCGTGGCTCGATGATCAGGATGCCTATGCCTTGCATAAAACAGCCAGAGTGCATTTCAAAAGAAACAAGGTAATCGTGGGGGATATCGATGAGCAGTGGCAGGCAGATTTGGTGGATATGCAACAATATTCCAAGTACAACAGGGGCTACAAATACATTTTAACGGTAATAGACATCTTGTCTAAATACGCATGGGCCGTGCCTCTGAAAGATAAGGGAGGGAAAGAAGTGTCGGTCGCTTTTAAAAGCATTTTCACGGAGTCAGGGCGAACCCCTCAGAAGCTGCAAACAGATAGGGGCAAAGAGTTTCTCAATAAAAAGTGGGTGCTCTGTTAAAACATCACGGAGTTCACCACTTTGTCACCAACAATGAAGTCAAGGCTGCAGTGGTGGAGAGGTTTAATAGAACTTTAAAGACCAAGATGTGGCGGTATTTTACAGCCAAGAACACTTTTAACTATAGGGATGTGCTACAGGACCTGGTCAAAAGCTATAACCACAGCTACCACAGAACTATTCAGAAGCGGCCTGTAGACGTGAAGCCTTCTAACGCGCTCGCCGTGTGGAGACACGTGTATGAAGCAGTCCCCACAAAAGAAGCCCCATTTCTGTTTAGAAAGGGAGAACGAGTGAGAGTCTCTAGAACAAAGGGAACTTTTGAAAAGGGGTATGAACAGTCTTTCACCGATGAAATCTTTATTATAGAAGAGGTGGTCAGAAGGGGGAGAGGCCCTTGTACCATCTGGTAGATTTTGACGGTGAGCCGATCCTAGGAGGTTTTTACCCGGAGGAGCTGCAAAAAGTGACCAATTGGAAAGACAGAACATACAGGATTGAGAAAATTATAAAAAGCCGAACAAACAAGAAAAAGAAGTTTTTCTTTGTCAAGTGGAGGGGGTGGCCACCTAAATTTAACAGCTGGGTCCCCGCTGAAGACATCACAGAGAAGGATGGAAGATGATGGGTTTTACATCACGCTCCCTAGCAACGCTTCTAAGGATCTATTTCCTGAAAATACCAGCGCTTCATTCACGGTGCGCATGTTTAAGCCTCTGGAGTTGCGTGGGGAATGGGAGGTGGGATTGGTGGAAATTCACTACCCTCACAATTGGTACACATTTACCAAGCCAGCTAGATTCCAGATTTCTAATGGGGCTGTTCACCAGGAATATCAGCTGCGCTCTGGATACTACTATGATATTCGCAGCATAGTTGAATTTATGAATAGCGCTGTCAAAAAACAGACGCGGCCTCCCCCGATCTACAGTTCTATTTTGATCCAACGCAAGCGATACTCAGGTTTAACGGGTCTGATATTTACTCTGTCACGATGAGTGAAGAATTGGCCTACGTGATGGGAGCTCCTCCCAATGTTCCCATCAAAAAAATCCAGAACTGCGCAGATATTACAGGGGGGGTTAATACCCTGTACCTGTATACCGACATTGTAGAACACCAAAGAGTGGGGGACACGGCGGTGCCCCTTCTACGCTGTGTTCCTGTACAGGGGAAGCCTCACGACTTTATCACGGTCTTCTATAACGAGCCCCACTACATACCGGTCAATAAGCACCACGTCGAAACCATCAGCATAGAGATAAAGACGGATCAGAACAGCCCAGTGCCATTTCGCTACGGGAAAGTCATTGTGAGGTTGCACATTCGCCCGCGGAAAAAATGGTGATTGTGAAAGATTACGGGGATCCCACGATGCTTAGGAAATATTACCAATCTCAAGTGGGTCATGCTCTCCCCGGATTTCACGGCGCGCCCGTTATGTACGGGGCGGGGGTGGGAGGTATTTTCCGACGGCTTTTTCGAATGGCCGTGCCACTTTTTAGAAAAGGGGTAGACATTGTCAAGCCGCACTTGAAATCAGCCGCTCGCAATATTGCTCAAGACGTCGTGAGCCGCGTGACCAACAGAGTTATGAATAAACTTGGACCACAGGAAGGGTCAGGCTTCCTGTATCTTAAAAGAAGGGGTGGTCTTAAAAGAAAATGGTCAACCATGCGCAAGGGCCCCCCAAGTCCTGTTAAAAGGAGCCACGGGGGCACTACGAAGCAGAGAGCAGTGAGGAAGGGGAGAGGAAAGAACAACAAGAAGAAGCAACTCCGCCGAGGGCTAAAGGACGTACTATAAACAGCCATGGCTTTCATCCACTGTAGCTCGGAAGAGTGCGTAAAGTCTGAACTGGACCTTTTCCAGATAGCCCCGACCCAGACCAGCATCGAGAAGAGCTTGTATATCGAAGTCCCACCCCTTTCAGCCCTTGCAGGATCGGCACCTCTAGAGTTTTTCATAGCCGGGAATGGGGAAGATTACCTCGATTTAAATAATACCCTCTTGTATGTGAAATGTAAAATTACTCGAGAAGATGGCACAGACATTGGTGAGGACACAAGAGTGACGCTGGTGAACTACCCTATCGCCACCATCTTCAGCCAACTGGACGTGACCCTGGGAGACCGCCTGATCAGCCAGAGTAACAATTGCTATCCCTACAGGGCAATGATTGAAACAATGCTCAACTACAGCGGGGAAACCCTAGCAACCCAATTTTCCGCAGGGGGCTTTTATAAGGATACACCGGGGCAGCTGGACAACACCGTCAAACAGGATGCCCCCAACTCGGGGTTTGGCATGAGAGCGAAGATGACCGCAGGGAGCAGGACGGTAGACCTCTTAGGGCACCTCCACGCAGACCTATTTTTTCAAGAAAAACTGCTCTTAAATGGGGTAGATGTGAAAATCAAATTAACACGTAACAAAGACACTTTCTGCCTGATGAGCGGGGAGGCTGCGGGAGCACAGTTTAAGCTTCACCTGGATTCAGCCTCTCTCTTTGTGAAAAGGGTGAAAGTTGCCCCCAGCGTCCGACTGGCTCACGCCGAAGCTCTGCTGACATCAACAGCAAAATACCCCGTGGACCGTGTTGGCATGAAGGTGTTCAGTATTCCAGCCGGTGCACGTGTGAGCAATCAAGACAACCTGTTTTTGGGTCAGCTCCCCAAAATGGTGGTCATGGGTTTGGTGGACAATGATGCTTTCAGCGGCAGTTACACCAAAAACCCTTTTAACTTTAAGCATTACAACATTAACTTTGTAGCTCTGTACGTGGATGGAGAGCAGGTCCCCTCCAAGCCCTTCCAGCCTGACTTTGCAGCGAAAAACAACGTGAGAGAATACATGAGCCTTGTGCAAACTGCGGGAAAGCACCTACAGGATAGACCTATCCTAATAGACCGTGACGGCTACCGGGTAGGGTACACCCTGTTTGCTTTTGACCTCTCTCCTGACCAGGAGTGCGGAGACCATTACTCCCTGATCAAAACGGGGAACCTGAGAGCGGAGATACGTTTTGCAGCGGCTCTGCCCCATACTGTGAATTTGATCGTGTACGGAGTGTTTGACAACGTCATCGAGATCAACCACAACCGCAACGTGCTCTTTGACTACATGTAGCATGGACACAATCCAGTTATCACACGGCTTGCTTGACAGCCCTCACACCCGGAAAACCTTCCTGGGAGTCTTCCCCAGCGATTGGCTCCCCACCAAAGCAGTGACCCGGAGACCCATCTCTTTAGTGGTAAACACGCACCCCCACAACCTCCCCGGGGAACACTGGCTGGCGATCTACCTCCCGGACCATAGCACCTCAGAGTTTTTTGACTCTTACGGGAATGCGCCCTCTAGCTATCTCTTTCCCCCAACTATTATGGATTTTTTAAACAAAAATTCTGAGGAGATTCATTTTCATCGGAAGAGGCTCCAAGGACCGGCATCGACCACCTGTGGCCATCATTGCCTGTTTTTTCTCCATCACCGCTGCAGAGGCATCCCCTTTCACACGATCGTGAAGATGTATTCCCCCAACCCCGAGCAAAATGACAGAATGGTCATGAGTTTTGTGAAAAGCACCCGGAAGAATTCATGGACTTTACCAAATATGTACACACCTGCCCAAACCTGTGTTTCTTGTGCCCCTAATAAAAGGTTGTTGGAATCTTAATACGGGTAAATGTACCTTTTTTCAAAAATCACTCAGAGATAAAGGTTTGCATTTCAAAGAATTTATTTTTCGTTAGTCAACCACTTTGACACTCTATGTTTTTTTCTTTTAGAGGAAACAGGGAGGGGTGAAAGCTTTTGTTTTTTAGAAGAAATAACAGGTGTGCGCTTTAAAACGGGTGGTTGTGGGCTTTTCAAGTCTTCTAACATTTTTCTAGTAGTCAGGTTGCCAGCGACCGATGAGGGAACGTTGAGTTCAGCCAGAGCCATCATAAACACATCCATGCCTTTAGGCTGTGAGACAGAAGAGGGAGGATGCGTCTGAGTAATTGCCTTGATGAGGTCCTGCAGGTTGCTTCCGGCGACTGGGGCCCCTCTATAAAGAAAAGTTCCCCTTTCATCCCAAGAGGCAATTTCTCTGTTTTGATTCATTTTCTTTAGCAGCACACGAGCGTTGTTCCTGTATCGGCGTGGCAGATTCTCTAGCACCTCTTCAAATCCAGGCGCATTCTTTTCATCGGGGTCTGTCATTGATGACGGTTGCGGGAGATACAGATTCAACTTGGTTTTCTCTTCCTCCCCCATTCTGACATGCGTTAGATATTTCTGAAGGAGAGAGCCGTAGAGTTTAGCTTTCTCATATTCAGACAAGTCCCCTCTCTCTAGAACAGTTTTCATCTCCCTGTCTAGAGAGTGTACGGCCGTGTGCCTGATGGGTTCACCCTCTGGGGGACGTGGAATGGTTAGGCGTTCTAATTGCTGGCTAGGGACCAGATACATTTTCTCCACATGCTCCATCAGGAAGGGGTTAAAAAGCTGGTAATCAGGGGCAGAGCAAAGCCCAACAGGGAGCCGATAAAACCGCCCTGTTGCCTCACCAGCTTCTTCTTCTTTGTCAGAGGGATTTTGGAGCTGCTCAGAGATTTGATGACTGCACGTTTTTTCGCAGGACTGTCTTCTGGCGCTGTGACAGAGGGATGACGCCTTTTAGTGCGTTTAGAGCTATCTCCCCAATAGCCTTGATTAGATCATTTGGAGCGGCGCACAAAATAGCTTTCCTCAGGCGAGGGGAGATTTTGAGACGAGTTTCAGGAGAGTCCCGTTTCTTTTTAAGCAGGCCGACATGCTTCCGTTGTGGCAGGCACCCTCTTCTTAAAAGCTCTGAGGCGTTGTGTATCAGCGTCTTTTAATCCCCCCGGCTGTTTTTTTAATAACATAGCAAACTGGGAGGTCAGGGGGAACATGCCGGTGCGCAGCCTGTAGGACTCTGGTGTGGTCGCGTTTAAATCCACTACCAGGTACCCGTAGGGCTTCCCCGTGGCATCCTCATAAGCCTCCATAAAAAAGGCAGCTTTCCCTGGGTACATCTGCCTGGCCAGAGTCACTATTTGTAATTTATCTCGTGGGTTTTTAAATAACACCATGTACTTGGTATTCAGGTTGATAGTTCTGCTGCTCTTGCCTTGGCAGAATAGATTCTGCACGATGTAAATAATACTTAGATTTCTGTGGTGAACATATTTGGTGAAAGCATTTTCGATTTCACCGCTATCAGAAGCACACGCCATCAAATCATCCACCACAACGAGGTTTTTTTATTACAAGGTAACAACCCATCATCATTCAAGTTTGAGGGCAAACCCTCTACAAACTTTATAAAGGAATAACGTCTGAGCAATTCTTCATACAACGGTTGCCAGCATGCATAAAACCACACAATATTATCAGGCATGACAGAAAGTGTAGAATTTGCATTCACAAGCAGGCTTTTTATAAAATAACTTTTCCCACAATTGCTGGGGCCCGCAAGGATGGCCGAGAAAGGGTGGCGCCACCTTGTATCCATTTCAGTAGCCGTAGGGCACGCTCTTAAAACCCTCTCTGAGCACACGCTTGTCGTAAACCACCTTCTGAGTTTTTTTAAGATTTTTTGTTTTAATGACAAAGTTCTGTTTGTCTCTAACGATGCCCCGGTGACTCACCGTGATCTCGCCAGGCTCAGAACCAGAAACGTGTGTGAAAACCAAATCCTTCAAACTGTCAAAATGGATCTTTTCCCTGTTAGCGGCATTCAGCGTAATGCCCTTTACTTTCAGACATGCCTCCCCTCCTGACAGCCTGTAGCCATAAGTCTTTGGGGCCTGCAGAAACAAACTCCTTTATATGCTGCCCCGCAGGGACTTCACTCGTCAGCTCCCCTAAATAATCTCCCAGCGGGGGTTCCAGTCACCAGGATGGCTCACAAATATCACAGAGTCGGTGTCATGATATAAACAACGCTGCCCTAACCGGTCGAGCAAATTGTAGAGCTCCAGCCTCGCATAAGCGGTAGTGAAAGCTGCTATGTACACATTTGTGTAGCCGGGAGATGTCACACGGTCCCTAGCGTGTTTCCAAGATACGCAGGCAGCATCCTCGCTGATGAAACTGCAACAGGCAACCTCGTAATTGTCTGAAAATAGCAGCTCAAAAAGCGATCTGTGTCTCTCACGATTTCGGTGGTTGGCAAGTTTGTTCTCTGTGCAAATTTACCCCACAGAGAATTGAGAAAGAGTTTAGCGATCTGACGCTTTGCGGGGTTTGGAGTTATATGAGAGGGACGTGAAAGCTGGTAGCTTTTTAAAGATAGCGTGGATGGTGTATAGCGCAGCATGCCCCTTTTATCTCTGCTACCCTGGAAACACCCCTTCCAGTGCTCATTGGCACGTTTAAATGTCGCCAGACATGTGACGGAGGAGGGCGCCCCAAAATCGAAATTTTGGGGGTACCCCCAATCACCCCAATAATACTGCCCAGAGGTCCCCCTTGTCAAGATGAGACCGCTGAGGGGTCACTCGATACCCCGAAATGAAACCAGGTGCCGCTTGGGTGTTCTACCTCGCAGGGTCGGCGTAGGCTAAAATCGACCAAAACAGCTCCTACAGCCCCCAAATCGCACGTGCCGCCTCGGGACACTCCCCCTGACCTCTCCTAGAAGGCCGGGGTCCTCTATACCACGGCGCACACTGCGGGACCGGTGTATTGTTTATTGCAATTCCCCTATGATTTATTTCACTTCACACAGAAGGGAAAGAGGGTGGGCATGAACACAATAGTGGCCACATTTTCTCATTATATTGTCCCTGTCTCAAAATACACGTGCTGGTATTTGAGGTGTGTGTGCAGTATCGATGTCATTCTCTCCTTCACACATTGTGATCAAACAGGACCCTAAAATGCCTCGTGCTATTATGCCACAATCATATGTGATTAACCTTTTTCACCAGAGACACGGAATATTGCTATAAATGATCAGTGTGCTTAAACATTCTCATATCTTAAATAAAACAGTTTTTAAAACTGTGACACACATTTTGAGTGAAATCAGTGGAGAGATATAAAATCATCCACCACTCCTCCAGTCTTTTAAAATGATGCAATTTTCCTGTTTTTCCCCATTCGCTCGGACACCTGTGTCGGCATATCCTGTTTTTAGGTTGGAGCAGCAGTGACATCATCTTCCTGTTTGTCCGGTTACCTCTAATGCCAGATGGACATCATAGATAGCTCTGAACAGCGATCAATCACCAGCCGTGCACACCCAACTTTTAGAAAATCTCTTATTGTTAACTGAAATCCTTGAACAAAACACAGTGTTGTGGTTTCTTCTTCTTACACTGTGTGATGAACCCAGAAATTCTGCTGATCATGCAGCATGGGAATGTTACCGGTGCACCATCATGAAGCTGAATATTTTATACTGAAAAACTCTGCCTTGTTTATTTTTTTATTTTTTAAATGTTGTGTGGCTGTTGACTGGGGGGGGGCAAGCCTTTTTGGAAAAAGTTTTTGTTTTGGGCTTTTTGCAGGGTCTGGAAAAACTAATATTCAGTAAGTCATGTCATCTTTTTTGCTTTCTGTACTGTGTGTGTAGTTATGCAGGGTACTTTTCTAGAAGAGGATACTTTCTAGAAGTTAGGCAGAGGAACCTGTAAAATGTAAATTAGAGTCTTGAGATGTTACAATAGTTCCTTACCAAACCAGATTTTAAAATAGTTGTGTTTTTCTTCCAAAAAGTTCTTCCTAACAAAAAAGACTTGAAATTTTAAAAGTTCTTTGCAGCCTCTAGGAAAAGGCTGCATTTCACTCCCCCATGCCTAAGCTGCCTAGGGAAGCCTCTCTCTCAAGAAAAACTAATATACAGTAAGTCATGTCATCTTTTTTGCTTTCTGTACTGTGTGTAGTTATGCAGGGTACTTTTCTAGAAGTCAGGCAGAGGAACCTGTAAAATGTAAATTAGAGTCTTGAGATGTTACAATAGTTCCTTACCAAACCAGATTTTAAAATAGTTGTGTTTTTCTTCCAAAAAGTTCTTCCTAACAAAAAAGACTTGGAAATTTTAAAAGTTCTTTGCAGCCTCTAGGAAAAGTCTGCATTTCACCCCCCATGCCTAAGCTGCATGGGGAGCCTCTCTCTCAAGAAAAACTAATATACAGTAAGTCATGTCATCTTTTTGCTTTCTGTACTGTGTGTAGTTATGCAGGGTACTTTTCTAGAAGTCAGGCAGAGGAACCTGTAAAATGTAAATTAGAGTTCTGAGATGTTACAATAGTTCCTTACCAAACTAAATTTTAAAATAGCTGTGTTTTTTCCCCCAAAAAAAGTTCTTCCTAACAAAAAAAAGACTTGGAAATTTCAAAGACATAATACACACACAAGCAAAAATACACACAACCCAAGGAAAAAGAGTGTTGCCGTGCCCAGTTTTCCCCACTTCTAAAATACCTGGTTAGGTCTTAGCAAAATGTGTTCATTTCTGTTAGTAGATACACGTTAGAATCAATAGTCTTTCCTTTTCTCAGGGGTGGTGGTGAAGGGGAAAATGACTCTGGGGTGGGGGGGAGCATGGTGATTTCAGCTCTCCTTTTTCAAGCAGAGGAGGAAAACTTTTTCTTCTTTTTCTTGCCAGCCTGAGCCTCCAGCGTGAGAGAGCCGGCAAAGTTTGAAACCTACACCAAACACACATTTCAGCACATGTTAAAAATAAATAAATAAATAAATAAACTGCACACATGCTTCCCTTGGAAATTCTCTCTGCTTTACTGTCCCTATCGCCTGAAGTTTTTGCACCAAGCACAACAATGGGGGGGGGCATAGTGATTTCAGCTCTCCCTTTTTTCAAGCAGGGAGTGGAAATCTCCCCCCTTTCTTGCCTGTCTGAGTTTCCAGTGAGAGAGAACTGGGGGGATGTTCTGAAAATTCCAAGCGCTTGAACTTACACCAAACACACTTTTTCAACAACACTTTGTTAAAAAAAACAAACTTGTACACATGCTCCCCTCTGGATATTCTCTCTGCTTTACTGCCCCACAGCCTGAAGTTTTTGCACCAAGCACAACAATACAAATGGCTGCCATTGTACCAGACTCCTTCTCCCCACTGCAAACACCCTGCTGCTAACAGCCCCATAGCATAGCCTCCTCCATACCCTTCTGGGCTGATTCTGGCGGCCATCTTGCCCATCCCTGTTTTTGAAGCATGCCCCCTCCCCTAGCGGAAGCGTAGCTTCCGCAGGGGGATGGGGGCAGCTGTCAAACGTTTTCCGGTCTCTGATTAGAAGAAATGTATACCCTTTAACTACTCCTGGGCTTCCCTTCCATTCCTGGTAAGTCTCTCCACCCCCCGCTGGTTGCCAAGGGAGACCAGGCAGTCCTACTTAACACATGGGTTGTTTGCCATTGGCAAGCATTTGGATTGTTTTTGTTTTGACTTCCTTACAGCATCATGGTGTCTTCATGCACCTCCTGGATTTTCCCCATCTTTTCTGCAGTCTTTCTGAAACCTACTTTGCTGTGATGTTTCAAGAGAGTCTTGGTTTTCCTGACCCCACCCACACTGGTGCCATTTTTCCCTACCACTGGAGGGTATTTTTAATATCAGCAACTGAATATTGTTATATCGTTATAACAATCTGTTTGTCAGGTTTTCTGGATTCCTAGCTTTCATTTAAAAAAAATGAAATCTTAGCCCTTTTCATCGTGAAGCTATGCCTTTCCACTTATATTTCTACAACGGAAGAGAATAAGGACTTACTTTAGGGGAAGAAATGAAAAGTTGAGAATTTAGAGGGGCCTTGGTGGCTCAGAGGTTAAGATGCTGAGCTGCAGACTGGAAGGTCTGTAGTTTGGCAGTTCAAGACCCTAGTGGTGCCGTGTGATGGAGTGAGCTTCCGTCTCTGGCTTCAGCTCCTGCCAACCTAAGCAGTTCAAAAGCAAGAAATTGCAAGTAGATAAATAGGTGCCACTTCAGCACCTCGGTGTCAAGTCATGCCGGCCACATGACCATGGAAATGTCTTCGGACAGTGCTGGCTCTTCGGCTTGAAAACGGAGATGAGCACCACAACCCTAGAGTCAGATTCAACTGGCTTTCGAGCGAGGGAAACCTAATACTAGGCTGCTGCCCTCCTTTGATCAATAGGAGTGAAGGAGTGACTGAAAAGACAAACTTCTTCTCAAACTAAGCTTTCTGTTTTGAAATGGGAATGAAAAGTGAGATTTTAGCTCAAAAGGAGTGGAAAGAGAGATTCTTTTGCTGCAGTATATTAAAAAAGAGAATCTCTCTCACACACACCCATCATTTCTACTGTTCTGCCTGAGGGGGCATATTATGGGATATACATGGCACGGATCATCCCTCTGTAAAGTAACCTAGTTTTTTTATCACTGCCAATAACAACCTAAAATTTCTATTTGATCACCCTGCTTTTTTTGAAAGTTATTTGCAGCCTAGGTGTCAAAGGATTTGAAAAGGTGGAAGTAGAAATGCTGGCCCCACCAGGCGCTTTTGAGGATTAGCGGAACTACATTCCTTGATTTCTCTTCACTCATTTTCCTGACTGAAAACTGTAATTTCGCCCATCTCAAAGAACACCTTTCAGCCTTGAGCAAGCTTTAGTGGTTCTGCATGGATGATATTTGAATGGTAGTGCTGGTTTTATGCAGCCTGAGCAAGGTTTTTGAAACAACTGTGTTAAGCACAGGAGACAGTGATGCCTACTGGAGGGGAAAGAGAATTGGTGCGTGAGTCTACGCTCAGATTCAACTCCTGAAAGCAGATTACTTCTCTGTCCTCTTGTACTTGTTTCAGTGTCTGAAAATGACATGGTGGGGAGCCCAAAAAAAGAGTCCCTCTGATCTTTAAAATGGCATTCCTGAAGCTGATGTGTGGCTTCAGGGAAAAGACGTTGGATTCAGGAAACCCAGTGTATCTAGTGAATAAATGTACTGTGTACTTTGGCCCTGAGTGAATCTAGGGTTGGACTTGAGCCTCGGTGCCCTGGGTCCAAGTTCCGCTTCTACCAGCTGGTGTAGTCACGGCCAAGTTATTGCAACACAGTGCCGCTGAAATGTCCTGGGAATGGCTTGAGATAGAAACGGTTTCCTCTTCCCCGTTTCCAATTTCCCTGTAATCTAGGCCAGTGTTGCCCTTCATCAGCCT
Source organism: Gekko gecko (assembly GCA_029375565.1). Classification (NCBI taxonomy): domain Eukaryota; kingdom Metazoa; phylum Chordata; class Lepidosauria; order Squamata; family Gekkonidae; genus Gekko; species Gekko gecko. The sequence continues at coordinate 68,411,187 of JAPDNY010000003.1, read as the reverse complement.
TGTAAGCTCTAGAGATGCTTTCAATAGCTTACTGTGGCTGCTGGGTATGTCCCAGTGCTTGCCTTCTTTTTCTTTCCCTTGCAGATAATTTACTCCTTTTGAGGCCCATTGCACCGGTAGAAATCCAGTTTACACAACCACATTTGTGGTGGTATCACTTGCTGATCCATGTGGGGAAACCGCATGTGATTTGGACTCTTTTAACCATTCAAGTACTATTTTTTTTTTTTTTTTGTAAAAGAGAAGTTACGCAGAGTTGATCAAAATTGCTGTGGCTGGGTAGGGAGCTACTTCACACAATTAGTGTCCTATGTGGAACAGCACTGCCGTGTGCTCTTTTCAAGGGCAGAGAGTGTCACAAACTGGTGATCTGAATTAGGCCAAAGAGCAGTTTACGTGACAGCAGTCTCCTGAACAATTGAGCTAAATATATGCATATTATTGATCTGTGGAAAATTCTTTTATTTAATCTGTAACATTATGTAAGTCAGTTCTAGTAGGATGTTAGGGCAGTATTCAAATGATAACGTAGAGAGCTCCAAATGAAATTCATAAGCACCACATCCTCTTTTTAGCCCCTCCCACTAGTCCTCATAAGTCACAGCTCCAGGTGAGACCACATCATTCATATAATTCTGTGCTCATTGTGAGCCAGGTTTATGATGCCATATGCAACACAGTTCTTGGGAATCCTATACCCTCTTCAGTTGAGATGACCGACATGAGACTACAAACTGTACCAAAACCAATAAGCCTGCTTAAATGCACTAATATGGGACAACAAGCAGACACACTGCTGGTTATTGTACTGTTATAATCATTTCCCTTCTGGATTTTCCTATCTGAACAAGAAAATCTAGGAGTTGTATGATTTCAATAGCACAATATCCAATGAAGAAGAAGAAGAAGAGCTGGTTTGTAGGCCCCGCTTTTCTTTACCCTAAGGAGTCTCAAAGTGGCTTACAATCACATCCCCTTCCCCTCCCCACAACAATCCCCTTGTGAGGTAGGTGGGGCTGAGAGAGTTCTGAGAGAACTGTGGCTGACCCAAGATCACTTAGGTGGCTTCATGTGAAGGCGTGGGGAACCAAACCCTGTTCTCCAGATTAGAGCCTGCCACTCTTAACCACTACACCACCTTGGCTCTCCCTAGCTCTCCCTCTTAAGGCTGTGGTCAGACATGCAGTTTGATCCACCAATGTGGCCCTGTCTCTAATTGGGCCACTAACATTTATGAGGATCTTTTTTATTATAAGATGGAATCTGTCCTTCTTCTGCACCTTAATTCCAGAAGGGAGTTTTCAGGTCTTTGTCAGTTGTTTTCATTCCCCATTTTGGATCTTCACAAAGCAAATATATGAACTCAGCCTCAGCGTTTCTTCCTGACTTAACAGACAGAATCCAGTCCCCCCCCCTGCCTTTTTGGTGGCTCCTGATGGCCACTTGAATTGGACTCCTTCCAACCATCTCCTGTCCTTTCTCCTGATGGAGCTCGTGAACATGCAGTGTACTCTCTTGGGGCCAGTACTGTACTGGGGAGCAAGGGGTCCATGATGGCCCTTTAGCAGAGTTGGGGGCAAACCATGACCCCCAGGTTCTTCTAATATAGCAACTATAAGAGCCATATACCACTCCCCATATACCTTGTAACTTTAGCACTGTGTTAGAGGGGAGATTGGTGGGTTTTTAAAGGAGCTTTTCAGGGCTCTGGAGTTCTAGATTATGATGCGTAAGTACATGACTGTTTTCAAATGTTACAGGATCATAAATAATTCAATTTGGATGAGAGACTTATTTGTAGGATACTTCTGTACTCAGGTTCTTTTGTGTGGGACGCAGCATTTTAAAATTAGTGATACTTCAGGCTTTAATGGGCAAGCCGGGATCACCTAAGGCTCGAAAAGCAACTTGGATCTGCACCCTGAGGGATCATATGCCTACTGTACTTTTGAGCCAGATCAGCATTGACCAGTTGATGAAATGAATAAAGTACTTCTAACACCCATGAAGCTCCCCCGTGTTTCAGTATTCTGTTGATTCAGGTATTACTTTAATTCATTCTTTAAATTTTTACACACACACAGACACATATTAAAAAAACACCCTTTGTGTATGTAAGAGATAACAATTCTGGAATGTATTAAGTATCATTATAGTTAGTTGTCACTGGCAACGGAACAGTTAAAAATGCTTCAGATCTTTAAACTATTAATTTTCCACAGTGGGAGATCACTTCCTGGCTTGCAGTTGCGAGGATCTGGGAGTAAGCAAGGAGATATTCTGCCGTTGCTTATGACTTTCCTTCTCCATTTATGAAAGCAGCCCACCCGAAGCACGTGGCAGTGCTGTAAATTTAGCTTACCCCCCCTGCCTGTTTCTGAGCAGAGTTCAGCCAGAAACTCCCACAACGTTCAGCGCTATCATGATAACTTCCTCCTCCTCTCTAGGTCACCCACATAAAGCTGTCCATGTGATTCCGCCCCTCCTCCTCCCTTGAGTGTGCTTGGGCTGGCTGTGATGCATAAAAGGGTCGCTCTTCAAAGCCGTTACCGACGTGGAAAGATATACACAAAATGAATCAAGAGCACAAAGATTTTGTGTTTGCTTCCCACACTGAAGGCTCTAAGAAATACTCATTTTTTCCATTGCCACCTTTGGGGTTCTGTGCGGAAGGGGACAGGTAGGCGTTTTCAATGCTTGTGAAGTTCAGTCTTCAAATAGCAGTAATTGGTGCTTATGTGGCCCTTGGCATTTACACTGCCGGTGGTGGGGTAAGCATATATGAATCAAAGCTGCCACGCTTTGTTATTTTCTGTTGTTGTTTTAAGTATCTGAGGTGAGCCCCAATAAGTTATGGAACTGGGGAAGAATGCAAGGGAGGAAACAGGTGGTGGTGGTGGTGGTAAGGTCTAGTTTCCGATGTCTTTCTTCCAGTCCGATGCTTTCACAAACTCATGACTGACAACACTGGGCTCCCCTAGGTCTGGTTTCCTTCTGAACCTGCCGTACAGGATACATATAGGAAGGGAATGGTGGAGTTTGTCCTGCAGACATTTTTGCAACAACCTTTGTCAATGTGTGCCTGTACAGCATCTGTTCATGCGCTCAGTTCAGGACTGCAGGACATAATGTAGAGCGGAAAGTGTCTTTGGGAAAGGGAGGTTTTCCTTCCATCCTTAATTTGGATGCCTCCAAACTGGCAGCGGACCAACCCACTGGGCTGGAACAATTTTGCTCTTGCAAAGTACAGGAGTGTAGGAGGAGGGTGGGCAGGTCTGTCTCGTTTACCTTTCCCTGTTTACCTTTTTTCACAAGCTCACCTTTTTGCATCACAGCTGCTGAAGCAGCTGCAAGGTACCTATCTGCATGCTAAGTTTATGACTAACGGGGTTGCTCTTGTTTGGTGTGGTGGTTAAGTGCACGGACTCTAATCTGGGAGAACCGGGTTTGATTCCCCACTCCTCCACTTGCACCTGCTGGATGACCTTGGACAAGCCATGATTCTGGCACGGCTGTTCTTGAAAAAGAGCAGTTTCTGTTAGAGTTCTCTCAGCCCCACCTACCTCACAGGGGGTATTTTGTAGGGAGGGGAAAGGAAAGGAGTTTGTAAGCCACTCTGAGACTCTCTTGGATAGTGAAGGGCAGGGTATAAATCCAATCTCCTCCTCCTCCTCCTCCTCCTCCTCCTCCTCCTCCTCCTCCTCCTCCTCCTCCTCCTCCTCCTCCTCCTCCTCCTCCTCCTCTTCTTCTTCTTCTTCTTCTTCTTCTTCTTCTTCTTCTTCTTCTTCTTCTTCTTCTTCTTCTTCTTCTTCTTCTTCTTCTTCTTCTTCTTCCACCATAAAGGCTAATCACAGGACACTCTGTTGTAGCAGGCTAACAATCTACTTGTCTGTAATTTACCATTAAGTAGATTGCTCAGACTAATGTGTCCTGTAGAAAAGTGTTAGTATTATTTGATACAGAGAGGGATGGTGCCACTGGCTAGGAGCATTTTTTTTTTGGTCATTTCTGCCAAGTGTTGATAGTCGTGTCATTGGCAGGAGCAGAGAAGCTAGTGGCGATGTTTCATTGGAAAGTAATGCCATTATTACCAAAGATCCTGGACACTTTCGTTTGCCTTGGTGGAACAATCTCCAACAATTATTAATTTGCAGCCCTGTAGTGTAACACTCTGCTTATCAGTAGAATAAAACAGGCAATGAGGAGTTGGCATCCAAAGCAGGTTGATGTTATACTCTTTACCTTTTCTCTCTCTAACGCGTCAGAGTCCTTGGGAGTAAACATAGTCAGCTTTTTTCTGTGGGTGGCCCATATAGTTCTCACTTCTGTTATCTGTTAGGAAGACATTTTGAGTTGCTATGTAAATTATATCGTAAGCACGGGTCTTTTTCTTAAATGAGGTGTGTATCAGTCTGTTTGCTTTTCACACACACACACACGGTTGATTTAGTTCATTTAGTCTGCCTGCACAGGTGAAATTATTTCATTTTTTTCTATGGATACCTGTACCTGATGGAAAGATCTGAGTTTGGGAAGTTTTAATCATGACATGGTCTGATAAACATCACTTCCCCTTTGTATGACTTCAGAGTGGTTATCATAGAGAACATATATATTTTTGAGAGGATCCTGGTTCAACTCTCACTATGACTTTTTTCTTCCTGACTGAAGAAATGATATTGAGAATGGGTCTTCCTTTCTTTATCTTTTGGGCGAACTATTCAAAAATGCTGTATGGTAATCTTTTTTCTTTTAATAGTTGCAGCTAGAAGGAGGGGGTGGGGACCAGGGTCTTCATTTCTTTTGTCTTTTGTCTCCCTACAGCAATGGGTTTCTCAAAGGGTTGGCTTTACGTTAACCCTTACCTTCCTGGTTATGGATTACCAGGATTCTGAGTACTCACCTCAGATCAGAGGTCTGCTGAGACTTTCTTTTTCTTTTTTTCTTTTTTGTTCTTCCCCGTTCGTTGTTGGGAATTTTTTTAGATATTAAGAGAAAAGAGTTTTCCACTTCTAATCATTCATACACTGTTGTTAAAAGTTACACATACCCAGTTTATTGACTATTTTCTTAACATGCCTATTTTTGAGTTTAATGCTATACAATTTTATTTGAATAATTACTTACTTACTTCACCATGAATAGCAAAATTCGAATTATTACACTTAACTGTCGAGGTCTGAACAACCAACTACGAGAAGAACACTGTAATAAGTGCAAGAAATTAATACTTATAATACAATAAAATTTATTCTTATTATCTCCTATGTGTGTCTTCTTGTAAGTAACATACATGTTCAAATTCCAATCTGATAGTGAAGGTAAATGTAACTCGTGTACATAAACATTTCATGTTAAGTCCATACGGTCCAAGTAGTCTCAAAATTCTTCTTTAATCTTGCTTCTTTCTTGACGAGTTTCCAGATTATATCACTCATTTCAGAGCCATGTAGATATCGAAAAACATAATCAGGAAAAAAATAGCAAAATAATTACAGAGAAGGCACCAATCAACAATTTTTCCAAGAGACAGAGCTTTAAGCGGTTGTTCCTGTTGGTAAAGCCTTCTTTGAACAATGCCATAAAATTAAGAAGAATCTCTGCAGTAATATCTAAACAACACCCTGGCATTCTCTTCCTCCAAGAGACCCACCTTAAACCAACACCTTCTCAGTGCTTAAATCCAACTGGTTTTCAAATCATTATCAGGCTTCAGGCTAGAGGGGTAGCGATCTTACTAGCAAAAAATGTAAAGTTTCAGCATATTGCAACTGAATTGGATCCTAATGGTCATTTTATTTTTCTTAAAGGGTTTATTAAATGATGAAAGATTGACACTAGCTTCAGTTTGCACTCCTAATAACAACCAAATTCAATTTATTTATGAGACATTACTCATACTGAATTCATTTGGTGAAGGTAAATCTTTGGTCAGTGGGGATTTAAACTACCTGGTAGATACAGCTCTAGACAGATCTTTTTCGTAAAACCAAACAAACAAAAGTTTCACAAGACAAAAAAGCCATTAGATCTTTTATCACTCATTAACAAATTTAACCTTTGTGATGTTTGGCATCTTCATCATACAACAGAATGCGATTACACTTGTTTTTCATCAAGGCATAATGTACATACATGTATTGATTATATTTTAAGCATCCAAAAATCAGTTCAATCAAATTAATTCTTCAAATATAGGATGCATTATTTGGTCAGATCATGCCCCAGTAGAGTGCGATCTAACCTTAGAAGAAATGAACAGACAAAATGGACTCTTTACCAATCCCTTTTATTTGACCAAGGACTTTACAAGGAAATTGAACTAGAAATTCAACACTGTTTTGAAATAAACTCAAAGGATGAGTTTCCCAGAAATATTTTATGGAGTGCAATGAAGGCAGTTATCTGTGGTAAATTTATCTCATTGGCTTCATCCTATAAAAAGAAAAGAGAATATTATAAGTTGAAAATATTAGCTAATATATATGACCTAGAACAAAAACATAAAAAGTACTGTAGTCCCAAAATCTATAAAAAATTATTGACCGAAAGGAAAAAAAAATTAGAGGCACTCAAAATTCAGGGGAAAAAAATTGTATTTGAAACAAAATTATTGGAATAAAACCCTCAGAACTTTATGCCTTTTGGCTTGGAAAGTTTGTAAAAAAAATCATCCTTGGAAATAATCAGTTGAATAAGAAACTCACAAGGTACTCTCACCTCTAATTCAAAAGAAATTTTAGACTTTTTAAATCACTATTTTAAACAACTCTGTAATTTAGAGGATGCACAAGGATGTCTCTCCAATGAACAGAACAAAGTCTGAGTCCAGTGGCACCTTTGAGACCAACAAAGTTTTATTCAAAGTGGAAGCTCTCAGGTGCAAAATACACTTCAGCTGGAAATTGGAGTCTAGCAGCACCCCCAAGAAAAAACAAGCTCAACCTGCTGGACTCCAATTTCATTCTCACATCCCTTTGCTAACTCTTGCATTCCGTGCTAATGTGCTACCATCCATTGATCCTACTGGCCACCTGTTCTAATTTTAGCTCTGCATATGCATCTGGGCTCTGAGTGGCCCCTCCTCATGGCTTACCCTCGCCCTCTTTTTTCCTGTAACTAGCTTTAGAGATTTTATTCCAGTTTTGTCTGAAGAAGTGTGTTTTGCACACGAAAGCTTACACTTTGAATAAAACTTTGCTGGTCTCATAGATGCTACTTGACTCAAACTTTGTTCTGCTGCTTCTGACCGGCACAGCTACCCACCTCAATCTATCTCCAATGAACAAACGACCTTAGTTGACCCCATAAAAAAGATAGCACCAGGACACAGAGACTATACGGAGAGGCCGATCTCCAAACAAGAATTTATTAAAATAATCTCCTAGTAGAGACAGATTTCAGGCAGAATTTTATTTAAAAATATACACATCTATTAGCAGGACCACTCACTGAACCCTGCAATCATATACTAACCCAAGGGTCAGTTCCCCAAACTTGGTCTGAAGCCAACATTATTGTAATAACAAAAAAAGGACAAAGATGTAACTCACCCCAAATCATATAGACCTATGTCTTTGTTAAATTAGGGTCCTAAAGTATTCACTGCAATATTAGCGAACTGTTTAAATATGTTTGTTACAACCTATATTCACCCAGATCAAACAGATTTAATGCCAAATAGGAGTATTATGGACAATATTAGGAAAACCTTAAATATTATTAGATATTGCAGAATTAATAAATTAGAATCTCTTATTCTGGCTCTTGAGGCTGTAAAGGCTTTTGATAGATTAAATATTAATTTTTAAGGAATCTTCTAATTTATATGGGGTTTGGAGAAAACTTTCTAAGAGCTATTCATTCACTGTATGCTGCTCCAAAAGTTCAAGTTAGACTCAATGGACCATTCTGAAGACTTTTTACTTACAAGAGGTACCAAACAGGGCTGCCCCCTATCCCCTTTACTTTTTGCCAGAATCAATGTTTGGATCAGGCAGTGCTGTGTGTTTCCGTGCAGGAGACAGTCCCCAGAGTGTGGGGACATGTCATTTGGGGTGGTCCAAAGATTTTGGGGGGTTCAGCCTGCCAAAAGTGTTTGCCTGTGTGATTATCCTGGGGACACCTCACTTTGGAGCAGCTGCCACAAGAACCGGGCTTTGGAGCAGGAAGGGGAAGTCCCCTGAACGTGGGGGTTGTCCAGACCTTATTTTGGGGTTCAGAGCTTTCAAAACTGCCTCAGTGTTTTAGGTTGAATTCATGAATAAGTCACGAATAAGGAATGAATAAGGAAATGGGAATAAGGAGCCAGCTTCAGCCTCCTAAGCAAATACCTGTTCTTGTTAATCATTTCTACGTTAGAATTATGGTGAGTTCTGTGTTAAAGTTTTACAGCCCACAAAGATCTCAGGAGTAACTACTACTGAAGTTTTGCATAGGGAAGCATTTGTTCACGAGTCACCCATTCTAGAGTGTTTTGTGAACCTCCTGAGGAAATGTATACCGCCTCTGTGGCATGTGTGACATCTTCCTATCCTTTTCCTAAAGACCAAGATCCGGACACCACTACAGTATCTGAAAGAACGGCATAGTTATTTCCACCTACTCTCCCCATCCGCATCAGTTCCCATGTGTTTTGCTTCCTAAACACAATCGTTTTGTATTTGTTGACAGTAATGTCGAGTAGATTTTAGAGAGAACCAGCTGAGTAGAAAAATAAATGGGATTTGAATTTCTTAAACAATGAGGCTGCAATCAGGTCCTCTTAAGCAACCAGTCATAACAATGCCTTTGTTACATTCCAGAAAGCTTGGAAAAGCAAATTACTAACTAATAACTTCTAAAATGTCGTCTTTGTCTGTATGCCGTAGCCGTTAAGCTAAGCCTCAGGTTAGTCAGGGATATTTGCCGTTACAGTTACAGTTACTTGTGTATGCAATGTCTGTACATCACAAGATGCTCCTGATGCCCATGTGATCTTGCTCGAGGCAAAATCTTTCGAGGCATAAGGAAAGCCCAGATCCCAGCACACAGCGTGGCAGTATATATGAGCTGCAGAGGTGGTACAAAGTCTCTGTTCGGGATGACAGCATGGTGCTCAACTGCAGGAAATAAATCACATTGCAAACCTGTAAAGCTTCATTAGAAAATCAGACAAGGGAGGGGGAGGAAAAGAGAGGGACAAAGAGAGCAAAACATTTTCAGTTTTGACTTCAGCTGCAAAGAGGCTGCAGCCAGCAAAGGAGCAGAATGTTAAAATGGATCAGTTCGAAGCAGTTTAAACAGCTCAAGAAGGGAGTGAGTATGAACTGAATCCCTGCCCCTTTTTCTTACATCACGTAAGACCGAAGGGATAATAATAACAGAATTAACTGGTAAAAACGGACTGTTCAGCCCCAGCTGGGAAAGTAACGAAAGGCATGTTGTTTTAATGTCTACCTAGGAAACAGACTTACCATTTACATCCCATTTGGTGGGGCAATTAGGTTGTTTGTTTGTTTGTGAACGTGTGGTTTTCCGAGCGGAGCAAGAGTTTGCAGAGCAGACTAGCGTTTGTGTAAAGGCAGGAAGGGTTTAGAAAGCCGCTTCATGTTGCAGGAGGGCATTTGCCCTCATGCTATTCATTCTGTCAAAATCCTCAACGGTGGGAGGAGAATTTTACTGGACCAGAACAGACTCGGATTGCAAATGTTTCTAGTGGGAGTAAAAAGCTGAAATGGAAAGGCTGTTTGTGTTTTGCTACAGCAGTTTATTAAGAGCCCACCTGAGTGTTTTGGGGTGAGCCTGGAAAACAATTCCCTGTTTCTCCAGGTCATGCAGCTCCTGTTTTTACAGATTCTGTTGTTAACGCTGCAGTTGGGGAGATGCTTTCCAAGGCCACCTGCTTTGTTGTTTGTAAAGGGGGTGGAGTGCGCGTGCAGGGAAACAGTTTTCACACAAACTCCTTTTCTGCTTTCTTCGGAGCAAACTGGATTGCTGAGGACCAGAGCCCCTTCTCTCTCTCTCTCTCTCTCTCTCTCTCTCTCTCTCTCTCTCTCTCTCTCTCTCTCTCTCTCCCCCCCCCCCCCAATGGGTTTAGGATTAGGGGGAAATAGGACTTGATTCCCAAGTGCACAAATGGTAGCATATTTATAACTCTGTGGACTGAATCTGGCTTTGGATTGCGACTATTTTTGCAGTGACATGCCAAAGGCCATACCACGATCACGACACTTCATGTGCATAATTGGTACAGACTATGAAATAACTGGACGTGAACACGGGCCGCTTTTTTGTGGGCCGAATTTATCTCGCTATCCGCAACTTTCATTCTTTATTACTCACTTTTTTATTATATATATCTTATTAAAATATAAGACTGTAGATTAACCGATCGCAAATAGCAGTAACATCCCCGCTCTTGCTTAACCTTCAGTCACCTCTTTTATTCTTGTGGATTAAAACAATGCAAGTAAATATTGGGCAGCTGCTAATTTAGAGGGTTGCTCATAATTAGAATCCTTTACTCTTGAGAACTGCTAAGTCTGGAGTCATTGCCTCTCATTTTCAATGTGTGTGTTTTTTCAGTATTCCTTAAAAAAATTAAAGTCCCTAAGGTGAACTGTACACTTGATAAATACCTGCAGACATGTGGTGACTGATTAAAGAATGGGTAATATAATTCCAGCAAAGCAGTTACAATGTCGGTAACAGCTTTATTAGTAATAATGAATGACAGGCAAATCCACAAGGCAAGGGAAAGTACAGTAATTGACTATACATTGTTAGTATGATAATTGTCCTGCACTGCAAATCTACAAGCAGAGCTAACAGCTTCCAGGTTCTGTGATGAGACATGGCTTGTCTACAGTATTTTGACAAAGAACTTAATTCTTCAAGTGCTACAGTCATTCACAGAAATCTTTGTCTGAAGAGAGAAACACTTGTTTAATTGAACAGTCAAGGTCGTTCTGAGGATGTTATTGTGGGCAAAGCAACTTTGTATGAAGCCAAAGTTGTGCCATCCCATCGTAGATGAAAAGGAAGTGCAGATCGCATCTTGAATCCCCAAGGTTTGTCACAGTGATCTCTTCTGGGGTTTTAGTTTCGGAACCTCTCCGTTGTATGAAACATTCATGAGGCTGCTAGATGGGTAAGAAAACAAGATGTGGGTCTAGCTTTAATTAGAAGTGACTTCACTGCAGGGTGAGTCAAGTGATCTAAGGCTAGGCATGGATGGGCTAAGGAAAGGGAGAAGAAGGAGGGAGCAGTGAACAAGCCATTCTAATTGCACATTCTAACTGAACATTTGCACAAGTGTGGCGAGATTCATTAGCACTTCCTTCAGGTCAAACTTGTTCACTGACTTGTTTTGTTTCGGAGACACCAAGACCCTGAGGCTGGTCTCATATCAAAGAGGCCAGTTCAGGCCACACAGAATGTAAAAACAATCTATTAACTCATCCTGACGAGGAGACAGCTCTGTCTAGAATTCTTCCTTTGAATATTGCAAACACTGAAGATTGTCTCACTTCCATTTTTTTTTTTAATTTACCTTCTATGGATAAGAGGCGTGCTGTTCTTTAGATGATTTTAGCAGTATTTGATATGATGTACACCTTGTTTAATTTCCATAAATAAGAACAAGCATAGCATAATAGGCGGGAGACTGAATAGTAAACTAGAAAGTCCTCAATTCAAGTCTTGTCTTTGCATTGATTGGGCCCTCTGTGATAAGATCACCACATCATGGGATGTATTAGAGTTGGAATGTTTTCCAGAAGGGGGAAGGAGAGATTGTGCTCCAAGGGAATTCATTCACACAGGAGTCCAGTAGTACTTTAAAGACTAGCAACCAGGGACACCAGCCTCTAGTTGGGACCTAGGGGTCCCCTAGAATTACAGCTCATCTTCAGACTACAGAGATCTGTTCCTTGGAGAAAACGGATGCTTTGGAGGGTGGACTCTATTGCATTGCACCCCACTGAGGTCCCTGTCCTCCCCAGGTTCCATCTCCAAATCTCCAAGAGTTTCCCAACCTGGATCTTGCAATCCTACCCCCCACACCCCCACCCGGGGCCAGGGCAGACCTGGCATCATAAGCTTCTGTGAGTCAGATCTTCCTTCCCCAAATGCACAGGAGTGTATGGCTGCGTTCAGATGGCCAGTCAATCCCGCCATGAGCCCTCCTAAAATTTTATCCTGATTTTTTTAATCCAGCCTAGCACGACCAGACACCCCCCCGTGAAATAGCCTCACTGCGCGTTGTTCTCGCCGTGATTTGTCTGCACGGCATCCACCGAGGATTTTTTTAAAAAAAGTTTTGTACATGCGCATAGGCAAGGCTGCGCCTCCCATCGTGGTAACATCTTGTCCCTAAAATAAATAAGCATGAATATTACATTCCTCGTAGCGCTTATCGCTGAATGCGTTTCCTCGTTAAAGCGCACATAGGATTTCATTTTTTAAAAAATTGCGCCCCTGTCGGCTCGGTCTGACGTCAGACCGAGCTGACGGGAGCATCGCGCGCTATTGGAGTGACCAGACGGAAGAAAGTCTGCAGTTGTCGCACGGGTAAGCGAAAACCCTACATAGAAACTGCTTCTTTTTAAATCAGGATTGGAGGCGCAGCAGAACAGGATGCCTACGGGACCGGAATATTTCCCAGATGTTTATGTCTGGTCGTGCATTTTTGATCCGCTAGGGAGTCGTTCCTATGGCTGATCAAAAGATCCGTCCGAACGCACCCTATATCTATTCAAACTAGTTTAAATACTGAGCATGGGGGGAGGGTGGGAATGTTACATATAGAGGCTTATGCAAAACAAGATCCAATTGAAAGAGCAGTCAATTCACCAAGAGTGGATGTGAGATACCCCCAACCAATAGAAGCTTAGCAAAATAAACAATACGCTAGAGTGCAATATGCTAGAATAGTAGCTATTTTGAGGAGGGAATCTAAGGTCTCTGTTAAGCTTGGGGGCACATTGTCTTGAATTTGTTAAGGAATTCTAATTCAGCACTTTTGTATTGGATTGTACCTGTGAAGTTCTTTTGCAGGAGAATAATACAGTCAGCACCAGTATGTCCTAGAGCAGGGGTGTCAAATATACAGCCCGGGGGCCGGATCAGGCCCCTGGAGGGCTTCTATCAGGCCCGCAGGGAAACTGGCTGTCTTCTGCTGCTTCTTCCCGTTCTGCTGCTGCTGTGTCACCGTAGGTTTGCAGCTTACAGAGACACACCTGAACAGCATATTCAAGAATGCAATAATTCAGAGCAAGAGATATCAGTTATCAGACACTGTTAAATAAACAAAATATTGCAAGAGTGCTGATGTTTTAAGCATGTTTTTATTTTAAATTAAAAAAAACCCTTCCCTTTGTATTTGTGTCCTTTATAAAGTTTATATCTCCGCTACCTGGCATTACATTTTATGGTACACATGGCCCGGCCCAACAAGGTCGCATTTATGTTGGATCCGGCCCTCATAGCAAATTAGTTCGACACCCCTGTCCTAGAAGGTTAACATTTCCCCCCACCAGTTTGTGAACACTACACTTTTCAATGTCAGATTTCTGCAGGGATTGTCCTGTTTGTTCTGTGTAAAGAGTAGGAGGATATGGTGGCATATATTAAACTGGAGGATGAGCGACTATATGGACTCAAGATTATATGGTGGATATTATCAGGTTCTGTAATAATAGTGCCTGAGCATGTGTGGGGACAAATCTGGCATATAGGTTTGTTTCAAGGTTTGGTTCTTGGGTTTCTTGTCTGTCTTTGGTGAGAAGCTTCTTTAGGTTGAGAAGCTGTCTGTAGGCAAAGAATGGTCTGCCACCCAAGGCCTGTGAGAGAAACATATTATCAGGAATGAGTGGTAAATCATTAATCACATGACTCAAACTGTGTCGGTGCATCAGGTGCAGCCAGTGACCCTGTAGTGTTGCAGATCAGCCGCTGTCTTGCTAATCCCTGCTGAATGGAAGAGGGAATGGCAGGGAGTTCCAACTAGGATACTCACACAGCAGCCCAGATTCCTTTTGATTCTGGGAGTCTAGAGCCAGTATCTGCTGTAAATTGCTGATGGGACTGCAGCCTTCAGTCTGGGTAACTGTGAGAGGGAGGGTCCACTAACCTTTCCCCCTGATAGTTACAGTTCCCCCATGAGATCCTTCCTTCCCCATGTGAGAAGTTGGATGGTACCCTCAGTCCTCTCTTCTCCTCTGGGCTAGGAGCGAGAGTATGGGAGATGCTCTTTTGTTTGTTCTTACTTAACTTTCAACACTGCCTCACAGGCTACCCAAGCTCCCTTAGGACTCTTGCTGCTTTGTGAGACAACCCTCACCTATGAGAGGCCAGGAGTGGCCACTGTGAGCCCCTAATCCAAACACTTATTGGCGCTCTGGTGTGCTTCTCAAAACAGATTTCCCTGCTTGTACTTCAGCTCCCCCTTTAAAAAAACGTTACTTCATTCATGCACATGGGAGGGGCTCCTCCCCCACTTGCAAGTCTCGCCGTTCCCAGGGGAGCTTTCTTTTGTAATCCCAGTGTTTTCGTTTAACTCCATTCACTGTTCATTGTTGGTCTGAAGACCTTGCCAAAGGTATGTGTAATAATGCCTGATCTCCAACACTTGTTCCAGTCGGCGGCTCAAGTTCCATTATGGACACACAATGGCTGGACCGTCGAGGTGGAAGAGCGCCTCAATTCCCCAGCATCATGCTGGCGAAGAAGCCACCCTTCAAAAGCCCCATGGCTGGGAGCCTATCGCAAAGGCTCCGGGGTGGTGGTGGACAATCGCCCCCCCTCCTAGCCACTGGTGCATGGATCACCACCCTGGGAGCTAACAGGGACATGTCCGCTAGTGGGTCGCCATAAACCGGAAGTCCTCTGTTTGGAATTCTGAAGTTCAGTACAGCAAGTGTATTATGGTCTTTTCTTTGTTGTGCTGTTGGTCTTTTCAGCTTGTTGTCTCTTGATGAACAAAGCAGGTCATTCTTAGGCAGGTAGGCAGATTATGGAAGGACCTGATCAGTGATAATACATTACCAGACTATCATCAACCCCTAAGTGAGCACACAATATTCACTCCCCTAAGCTTTAAAGCACACAGTTTAGACAGCCAGTAGATCCTGGAATGGAATCTGTACTCATATTTTACATGCGCTTATCATTTTATTGTATTCACTTACTGGACTTTTTCACATACCCACCCATGAGTTACTATGACGACTGCCTGGACATTAAAATAACAGCTTTCAGATAATATAGGTACTGCTTTATAAAATGTTTCTGGCTTGTAAGAGCTGAAGTGATTGAAGGGCGGAATTATTCATTGTTGTTCATAGAGATTACCCACAAATTAATGAACTTCAAAAACTATGGACCAGAACAGATGTTGCAGAGCAGCACAGAGAAGATTTCAAAAAATGGGGGTAATCAAATAAAAATGTGTACAATAGATGCATTTGCTGTGCTGGTGAGGCTGGATAACTGCTGGGACTTAGGGGGTTATAAGTAAGTCCACTGTAGAAGCATCTTGTGTGTATGATGAGAGAGAGATGTGCCTATATGTGTAGAGAAATATTAATAATCACTGTCTATAATGTGTACAAAAAAGATTGCTCATTTATTCATGTAACCATTTGTTCACTTTAAAAACAGTTAACAGTGATTGCCAATTTTATTCTTAATTTAGGACATATAAGACATATTATCTTGGGCATATTATTGATAGGAATCTGATCTTGTGAAGCTGGTGCCATGGTATCTGTTTAAAGGTAAAGATTTCCCTTGCTCAAAAGCTAGTCAAATCTGACTCTAGGGGGTGGTGCTCATCTCCGTTTCCAAGCTGAAGAGCCAGCGCTGTCTGAAGATGTTTCTGTGGTCATGTGGCTGGCATGACTAAACACCAAGGCTCACGGAATTCTGTTACCTTCCCACTGAAGTGGTACCTATTTGTCTACTTGCAATTTCTTGCTTTCAAACTGCTCGGTTGGCAGGAGCTGGGGCCTGAGACGGGAGCTCACTCCGTCACGTGGCACTAGGGTCTCGAACTGCCAAACTACAGACCTTCCAATCTGCAGCTCAGCATCTTAACCTCTAAGCCACCGCAGATTTCCGTTTGATTGAAATTCAGATGTGTGTTTTGTCTGCAGATGCAGAAAGAAACATTCAGTTTCTTCAGAATATGGTTTTAGTAGCAAAGCATAATCCCTTCCACCTTTTTCTTTTATGGGCACACTACAAATCAGAAGTTTCAAGCTGCTTCATCATTTGGATTGTATATTGCTGTGAGTCTGGCCTTCTAAGTGCTTTTGGGAGCCCGTCTGGTTGAAAGGCTGGATATACATTTCATAAACAGATTACCGATTTTTGGTTTGGGTACTGAATATCTTTTTCAAGCCAGTAGCTTCAGTACAGTGAAGTAGAAAGTTGTGGATTGTTTTGGAGTGATTGTTAGCATCAGCAAAGGTATTGTTTTCTTCTTGGTGGAACGTGGTACACAATTGAGTGATATTGTATCTTTCAAGATAGGGTCAGTCCTCCATGATGAAAATAATGCTATTGTTTTGCCCTAGTCGGCACACACTAAACCAGTATGGAATACACATATGCAGTGGCTTAAATGGAACAAATTAAATGAAAATACAATGATAGAAAGAAGGAACAGAAAGGAATTGCAAACATAGTGGAGAGAACAAATGTAACCACCTTGCAAACAAAGTTACTGGAAACCCAATAAGATGAAATATCAAAGTAAATGAATTTTAGCTGCTTATGCAGTTGAGTTGAACCTAAAATATTCTAGCTTTGCAATCCAATCAAGAGCAGAGCTGCATCTTTCTACGCTCATTGACATCAATGGGTCTAGAAGACTATAATTTTGTTCATCGCTGCATTGTTAGCCTCCATAAACACCCTGCTGACCATTCTAATTTAAAGCTCGAGTCCCTAAATTATTCTAAGCCTGTAAAGCATGTAATGTCAGGGTGTAAAGTTCTAAATATTTAAATGATTAAACAAGGGTTCATTGACTATTGGCTGTAAATGTTAAAAGGAGGAGGAGTGGGTAGGCAGATGCCTCACAGTGATGCAGATGCACAGACGGAGCCAGCTGAGTGGAGAGTTGACCAAGTCCCTGCCATTGCCGCACCGACAGCTGATTCCTGCACGCCCAGACAACTTGCCTGCCTATTGAAGACATTTGTTGTCCTAAGAGGAAGAGGGGGCTGAAGTATGGCACAGGGCCAAACACCTCTGAGGCTTCAAACAGAAAACTAGACACCCCCCCCCCAGTTAAAGCATAACAGAACATTTAGGGAGGCTAAGGCTAGAAAGTTGTTGGTTTAATTGAACTGCATTACCGTATAACCATTTTTTAACTTTTCCTTGTCATACAATAAATAATAATAACAACAACAACAACAACTTTTGCTTATTATTGGATTTCCAGTTGCTTTGTTTGCATCAGATTCCATTTATAGCTCGATTGTGCCTGAAATGCCTTTCCATCCTTTCTTCTTATCATTGTATTTTCAGTAGATCAATTTGTTTCAGTTAAGCTATGGAGTCTGTTTGTCACTCATCAAGTGGTAAGGGGGTTTTTTGCCATCAAGTCAAGCCAACTTCTGGTGACCCCTAGTGGGGCTTGAAGGTAAGTGATGTTTAGAGATGGCTTGCCATTACCAGCTTCTGCGTCACGACCCTGATATTCCTTGGAGCTCTCCCATCCAATGCTTCTTCTAAGCTGTTGAGTCTTGTGAGCAAAAATTCTACTTTGTGAGCTACTGGCATTCAAGTTGTGAGCGAACGATTTGGCTACTGCATAAATTAGTTTGCTCTGGAGCCCTCCTTCCTGAGCTAAGACAAAAATGTGTGAGCCAGAGGCTTAAAAAACTATGAGCTAGCTCACACTAACTCAGCTTAGAGGGAACACTGCTCCCATCCAAATATTAGCCAGGGCCGTCCCTGCTTAGCTTCCGAGATGTGATGTGATCAGGCTTGCTTGGGCACTCATCCAGTGTTTTGTCTGTCTGGGTGTTCTGAGAATCTTGTCTTCCCATGGGGTCAAGTAGCCCCTTAAAGACTAACAAAATGTATTTCAGCATTTATGTTAGTCTTTCAAGTGCTGCTTGACTGCGGTGCCATTTTGCTACTTGGGAATGACTATCTTCACATGTGTCTCACTCACAGCATTCTTTTTTTTTCTGGCGCTGCATTAAAAGAAACATGGCGTGCTAAGAAAGAAGTGATATGAAAAGTGTTGTGTGCCTTAGAGTATAAACCAAACCAGACGCAGAGCTTTAAGGACAAGCTGTATGTACCTGTGCTGAATGCTGGAAATCTGCTGCCAATTGGTCTGATCATCCCTATAGCAAATTATTTGTGTTGGCTTCTATCGTCGGAATCAGGGCTCTTTTTGTAGCAGGAACTCCTTTGCATATCAGGTGACACACCCCTAATGAAAGCCAATCCTCCAAGAGCTTACAGTAGCCCCTGTAAGAAGAGCTCTGTAAACTCTTAGAGGATTGACTACATTAGGGGTGTGTTGCCTAATATGCAAAGGAGTTCCTCCTACAAAAAGAGCCCTGGTCGGAATCATAAATGGGATGTAGTTCCTAAGAAACAAAAATTTGGAAGTTGCCAAGCCTTACCTCCCACACTTGTTTGCCAGTGAAGAAGCTTTGAGATGTTGCTGTGGTTTGTTCTGAGATGGAAACTTTTCTTTGGGTATTGCTGAGCTAGCCTGCCAGAGCTGATAGCTCAGTTACACTTTGTTTAAAAAATACGAAGTAGTATGACTGCATTGGTTTCTCAGGCTGGAGTCCTTGGCTGATACACTCAGCATCATGAAGAAGGTCAGAAGAAATGGTCTAAGCAGGGAATGGGATGTATTAAAATTAATATATTTTGGTACGGTGGAATCAAGCAGGCCTAAGGCCAGATATTTTATGGTGAGAGTAGGTCCAGCAATGTCGTATCTGAATGTAGTCACACCCATTTGGCTTTGAAGATATAGGCTATGAGCCAGACCAAAAAAATACAAACACAGTAATGTGGAAATTAACTGTATGCTAAATATAAAATGTAGTGGAGTTTTTTTGTGCCAGTTGTTGCCTCTCGTCTCCAATTTACATATGCAGTAGTTGCCACAAGCAAACATGTTTTAAAAAAAAATTTGGAGAAGCCACTTATCTACAATATGCCAAACCATCAGCTAGCATACTAGAAATCCTTTTTTGATTTAATTAGTGTTCCTGTGTTTTTCTCTCAAGAAATGTTGCAGGGCATAAGAGCGTGGGGCAAGTTTCAGTTGGAAAGGCAAGGCTGGATAGGTGGGGAGACAGAAAATGTATCGGTGCCATAATTACTAAAATGGGAGCTTCTCACATTACACTTGTCTGCAAAAGCACTTTTGTGGACTAGAAATCTATATACTAATTGCAAATCTTTGGATACTTAAATCTGGTGACTGGACCTATGAACAGGCAAGACAGATCTTTTTACAAATCTGAAAAGGGCCCCAGGTTTGCAGGAAAAAATGTGAAATCTAAAACAAGGAAACAAAAAACCTGAAGGGTTAAAAAAAAAAATGGAAAATGATAAAAGGAGTGCCTGTAGCTTAAAAAAATGGATGCCCTCAATGGCTGTTGCTAAGTAACCATGGCATTCCAGGCTTCAGTTTCTGTGAGTACAAGGAGAGGGGCAGGGCCTCTGTTGCCTGGAGTTCAGTTGTAATTCTGGGGGGTCTCCAGTTCCCACCTGGAGGTTGGCAGCCTTAGCCCTGGCAGCACACTCTGGGTGACTTGATACCACCTGACTTGCATGACTGAACTAGGCCTGGCTGCTTGCTTCTGTTCAGCAGCAGCAATCCTGTGAAAGCCAGTGTGCTATAGAGCTTCAGAGAAGAGGCTGGGAGGCCCCGATTTAAATCCCCAACTTGCTGTGGAAGCTGACTGGGTGATTTTGAACCAATCACATACTTTATTTATTTATATTTATTTACTTTATATATGTGCCGCCCCACCCCACATGCAGGCTCAGGGCAGCTCACAACATTCAATAAAAACAATACAATATTGCATAGAACATCAATCACAATCCTTATGGCAGCATGATACCAACTATAGTGATGTGCATTTGGTATGGCCGAGCCGAATACCTGGCTGAAAAACCCTGTTTCAGCGGTATTTGGCTCGGCCACTGGCCAAATCAGATTCTCTGATCTGATTCGACCAACTGAATACAGGTTGCCGAATACCTGCTGAATAATTCAACAAGTATTTGGCGGGCCAAGTACCATCGCCCCGAATTCAGCCAAATCCGAATCGGGCCGAAATTTATTTATTTTTTGCCCACCCCTAACCAACTACACTGAATGCTGCAACAATGTCAGGGAGTGCACAGAACAGCTGGTACTGGTGCCAAGCTGAACTAGGCCATGCCCTAAGGCAGTGGTGCATAATAAGATTGATCGAGTTGAGCAGGGAAGACTGGTGTCATTTTGGACATTCACCACCTCTGCCAAAAGTCTGGTGGAACAGCTCCATTTTACAGGCCCTGTGGAATTGTAATAGAACCCACAAGGCCCTGATCTCAACTGTTCCACCAAGCAGGCACCAGGGCTGAAAAGGCCCTGGCCCTGGTCGAGGCAAGATGGACATCCTTCAGGCCAGGGACTACCAAATAGTGCTAATCAGCAGAGCGCAAGGCACTTACGGGGAGAGACGATCCCGTAGGTATGCTGCTCCCTGGCTGCATAGGGCCTTGAAGGTTAGTGCCATAACCTTGGACCTGATTTGATACTCAACTGGCAACTGATACAGCTGGCGCAGCACTGGCTGAATGTCTGCCCACATAGGCATACCAGTCAGCAGGCACGCTGCCACATTCTGTAGCAGCTGAAGCTTCCAGCTCAGACTCAAGGGTAGGCCCGCATGGAGCAAGTTGCAGTAATCTATCCTGGAAGTGACCATTACATGGATCGCAGTTGCAAGGTCATGGGTTAAGCTACCAGCTGTTTGACCAGCGAAAAATGGTAAAAGGTTGGTCTGGAAGCATTGGTGACCTGGGCCTTCATTGAAAGGGAGGCATCTAGGTCACCATTGGAGTCTGATTCCTGATCCTATTCCCCCACAACTCAGGTACAGGACCTCCATCTTTGCTGGATTCAGTTCCAGGCGGCTCTGCTGCAGCCATCCAGCGATGGCCCCCAGAGCCCTTGCCAGATTGTCCAAGTTGGAATCAGAATGGCTGTCCATAGGCAGATACAGCTGGGTGTCATCAGCATACTATTATTACCGGATTAGCTGGGCAAGGAAGCACATTTTGATGTTAAATAACATTGGGCTGAGGATTGCACCTTGCGGGATGCTGCATACCGATGGGTAACATGGAGACATTCTCTCCCTGAGTGCCACCCTCTGTCCTCTACCCTGGAGGAAGGAGGAAGGCCACTGTAAAGCAGTCCCCCATGTCCCCATGTTGGCAAGATGGTGGGCCAATAGGTCATAGTCGAACATGTTGAATGTTAGATAGAGTAACAATAGCAGTGTCAACTGGCCTCAATCCAGATGCCTCCGGAAGTCATTCGTGAGGGTGACCAGTGCAGCCTCCACCCCATGGCGAGGGCAGAAGCTGGACCGGAATGGGTCCAGGATGGAGGAATCATACAGGAATCTCTGGAGCTGCTCGGCTATCTTTCAACTACCTTGCCCAGGAATGGCAAGTTTGATACTGGGTGGCAGTTGGCTAGGACTGTGGGGTCCAAAGATGGTTCTGTTTAAGAGCAGTCTCACCTCTTTCAGACTCCTTGGGAATGATGTTAGGGACAGGTTGATAATTTCCCTCAGGGGAATCCAAATCTCATTACCACAGGCTTTAACAGTCCAGGATGGACATGGATCCAAGAGGCAAGTGGTGTGCTTCACAGCTGCCAGGGTCCTGTCAGCCTCCTCCTCCTCCTGGGAGAGTCGGCTGAAGCGGTCCAATACTGGACTGGAAGATGGCCAAGGGGCCTCCAGTTCACTTACTGTTTCAAGCATAGTTGGCAGGTTATAGTGGAGCGACAAGACTTTGTCTGCAAAATAGCTTGCAAATGCCTAACAGCCAATGTCCAATTCCTTACTATTTTGTTTCCTGTGAGGTAGGGAAGTTAATGAATAATTGTTCTAAATGACTGGGCTGGGTGAGAGCTAGTGGACACAATGGAGGCCGCATAGAATTCCTTCTTAGCGGCCTTCGTTGTCATCTCATAAGTGTCCTATAAGATGTTCTTGCAGCTTTATCGCGGGCACGCCACCACCCTTGCACTAACCATCTTAGCTCTTGCTTCGTCCTCCGCAAGGTGTACCAAGGAGCTCATTTGGAGCAAGAGTGCAGAGGGCACTGGGGAGCAATTTCGTCGGTGGCTTCTGAGAGCCGGCTGTGCCAGTCCTCCACCAGCTCATCTAATGCAATGTCAGGGGACATCGGATCCCTCAGAGCATTTCAACCTAACCTACGTCACAGGGTTGTTGTGCAGCTATAAAGGAGGAGAGAATAATGTCAGCTGCTTTGGTCCCCAGTGTGGAGAAAGACCAATGTTTCCCTAGGTAAGAGGCTGCAGAGGGGAAGGGAGGAGATGGAAGGCTGAAGGGCAGATAAAGAGTTGGCTGTTGGGTGGGAAGCAGATAGGGTTGCCGACTCCAGGTTGGGGAATTCCTGGAGATTTGAGGGGTGGAGCCTGGGGAGTGCGGGGCTTGAAGAGGGGAGAGACCCCAGACAGGAATAATGCCAGAGACTCCACCCTCAAAAGGAACCATTGGCCGCAGGGTAACTAGTTTTGCCAACCCCCAGGTGAGGGCTGGAGATCACCCAGAATTACAACTGATCTCCAGATGACAGAGATCAGTTCCCCTGGAGAAAATGGCACCAGGGATTTCCCAACCTGGAGCTGGCAGTCCTAAGGGGAACTGATCTCTGTGGTCGGTAGGTTCATTGTGATTCCTGAAGAGCCATCACTGCTGCTGTGGGGGGGAAGCAGGTGGGCGGCTGGGAGCACCATTGCCATCACTGCTGCTGTGCAGGGGGAGGAGGAAGAAGAAGAGGAGGAGGAGGAGGAGGAGGAGGAGATTGGATTTATATCCTGCCCTTCACTACCCAAGGGAGTCTCAGAGCGGCTTACAAACTCCTTTTCCTTCCCCTCCCCACAACAGACACCCTGTGAGGAAGGTGGGGCTGAGAGAGCTCTGACAGAAACTGCTCTTTTTCAAGGACAGCTCTTATCAGAACTATGGCTAGCCCAAGGTCATCCATCAGGTGCAAGTGGAGGAGTGGGGAATCAAACCCGGTTCTCCCAGATTAGAGTCCGCGCACTTAACCAC
Organism: Gekko gecko; assembly: GCA_029375565.1. Lineage (NCBI taxonomy): Eukaryota > Metazoa > Chordata > Lepidosauria > Squamata > Gekkonidae > Gekko > Gekko gecko. Next base: position 68,387,842 of record JAPDNY010000003.1, on the reverse strand, counting down.
TACACCAAACAGGTGAGAGGCCGGCAGAGTGATGGGGGGGGCAGAAAGAGGGAGAGTGATGGGGGTGGGGCGCAGAAAGGATGAGGATGTGACAGGCGTGGAGGAGGAGAGAGAGTAAGAGAGCAGGTGGTGGGAGGGAGAAAGAGTGAGAGACAGAGAAGTATAAGGAGAGGAGAGGAAGCAAAGTTGGGGGAAATGGGATAGCCACTCCTGCAGGTTTCTAGAAGGTCCCCACTCGTTTTCCCCTAAGACCAGGCAGATAAATTGTGAGACTGCTATATAATGAAGGAAAACCACTCTGCACATGTTTACAGTCTTGGCATTCAGTGAACTGGCTACATTTGTCACACATTTACTTAGATCCTACCAAAAACTTATTTTTCTGTAATGAAAGGTGATGGGGGCTTAAGACTGCCTGAATAGCAGGCCCTCTCATCCTTTTGGGCCTTCTGTTGTGAAGGATTCTGGTGTTTAAACTTGAATGAGCATTATGTCTCTTCAGTCCTTTAGCATGTCATCCCAGATCTTTTTATTGGGGGGGATAGGTAGGTAATGAGAGCGTTTTATTCATTGTTTGTTCGTTGGTGAGTAAGAGAAGCATGCATCGCTTGATGCAGGAAGGTTGGTTGCAGTTAATTATTAAATCCAGATCCCGGGACTCAGTTCATTCATTTCTCTGCTCCTCCTATGGCCCCACCTGCTCCTGGAACATATTTCCTACTGTGAGCAAGGGAAATTGATTCCAAAATAATATAAATTCACTCAGGGGTCTTTTCGTAGAAGAACAGCTGCAGGAGCTCATTAGCATATGGTATGCTAATGAGCTATTAGGCTATTAGCATATGCCACGCCCCCTGACATCACCGGAAGTGATGTCATAAGGGGAAGCAAAAGGGGGAAGCATCTTCAAAAGCCTCCCCTTCCCTTCCCCAGCTGGTCTGGGTGGGGGAGCTAAGAGAGAAGGGGTTTAAAGTTCAGAAGGAGGAAAGAGGGAAGGAAAGAGAGAGAGCAGAGAGAAGGAAAGAAGGAAGGAAAGAGGGAAAGAGAGAAGGAAAGGGGAGGGAAACAGGGGAGGAAGAGAGGAGAAGAAGAAAGAAGAAGAAGAAGAAGAGAGAGAAGAGAAGAGAGAGAGAGAGAGAGAGAGAGAAGAGAAAGAGAAAGAGAAAGAGAAGAGAAAGAGAAGAAAGAAAGAAAGAAAGAAAGAAAGAAAGAAAGAAAGAAAGAAAGAAAGAAAGAAAGAAAGAAAGAAAGAAAGAGAAAGAAAGAATGAGAGGAAAGAGAAGAAAGAAGAAGAAGAGAGAAGGAGAAGAGGAGGGAATGAAAGAAATTCAGTGGCAATTCAGCCCCATTATACCCTATGGGCCATTGAAGTCAATGGTGAAAACATAGGGTATATTCTGGGGGCTGGAGGGGAGGGTTTGAGGAGAGGCTCCAAGATCACAGGATAGCTGATGGAGCCTCTCCCCAAGATACCCACCACGTTTCAAGAACATTGGACCAGAGGGTCCAATTCTATGGGCCCCCAAACAGGTTGCCCCATTTCCTCCATTGTTCTCTATGGTGGGAAAAAAGTTATGTTTTTCCCACCATAGAGAACAATGGAGGAATAGGGGCAACCTGTTTAGGGGCCCATAGAATTGGACCCCTGGTCCAATGTTCTTGAAACTTGGTGGGTATCTTGGGGAGAGGCTCCATCAGCTATCCTGTGAGTTCGAGCCTCTCCCTCAAACCCTCCCCTCCAGCCCCTAGAATATACCCTATGTTTTCACCATTGACTTCAATGGCCCATAGGATATAATGGAGCTGAAATTGACATTCGGCTGCCTGAAAGACTCTCAGGGACGCCGGCTGGGGGCGGGGCTTGGCTCCTGAGCTCCCGGAGCTGTGCTCCGGTGCGCTCCCCCCGAAAAGACCCCTGAATTCACTCCACTTTTCTGCCCAGCGTTTTTACATGTCATTGTGCGCACTAAAGAGGAGAGAAACAAGAAATAAAGAACTCAAACACGGAGGGTGAAAAGATGGTGGGACAGAGCAGGGCCTCTCCAGTGGGGCGGCTGCCGGGACCCAGCGTTTCTGGCAGGGCCTACTGCTGCAGTTTGGTGTAGTGGTTAAGTGTGCGGACTCTAATCTGGGAGAACCGGGTTTGATTCCCCACTCCTCCACTTGCACCTGCTGACGTGACCTTGGGTCAGTCACAGGCTCTGGCACACCTGTCCTTGAAAAACAGCAGTCTCTGTCAGAGCTCTCTCAGCCCCGCCTACCTTACAGGGTGTCTGTTGTGGGGAGGGGAAGGGAAAGGAGTTTGCAAGCTGTTCTGAGACTCCGAGTGAAGGGCGGGTTATAAATCCAATCTCTTCTTCTTCTTCTTCTTCTTCCTCTTCCTCTTCCTCTTCCTCTTCCTCTTCCTCTTCCTCTTCTTCTTCTTCTTCTTCTTCTTCTTCTTCTTCTTCTTGCCACTTAGTTGCTAGCCCTGCTGTACCACCCATGCTTCCTGCTGCATCCACTGCCCGATGCCACTGGGGAAACAGCCGCAAGCAGCTGTGAAGATGAGCAGCGGGAGGGCTTGTGTGCAGAGAAGGGAAGGACACACAAGCAGGCAGGTGGCATGCAGTTGGGTGGGAGGGAACAAGGGCCTGGTGAGGGGCAGAGGGGGTCCCTGGGAACCTAGGACCAGTCCTAGGACAGATTTAGGTAAGAATGGATTTGGTCAGGAAGGGGTTAACTGGCTCAGCTCAAGGCCGCTGGCGGCATCCTTTCCCCAGGTCCTTCCCAGGCAGTAGAACAGAAAACGGAGATGTAAGGCGTCCTTTGCCTTACATCTCTGCAATGACAGGGATAGAGACTGACGTTAAAAAGAAGACGAAGAAGAGGAGATTGGATTTATACCCCACCCTTCACTTGGAGTCTCAGAGTGGCTTACAGACTTCTTTCCCTTCCCCTCCTGACAACAGACACCCTTGTGAGGTAGGTGGGGCTAAGAGAACTCTAACACAAACTGCTCTTTCAAGAACAGCTGTGCCAGAGCTACGTTGAAAACAGTAGAACCAGGGGGCTGGGATGAAGTTTCACTCTTTATCGTGACTTCCTTAATCCTTGTCATTGCCTCGTCCCTGTGGAACTGTATCCAGAGATAATGCTCCAGATGTGGCTTTTTGCATGACGCCTGCGTCGATCCAAGGATGCAGTTCCAGAATAAGATGCCCTATCATGAACAGGCTCATAGCAAAAGACTCCACAGTATCCCACACGTGTACCTAACTCTGAGAGGTTTGTTGCCTTGATCTAATTTTTTTTTCTTTGACGTCTGTTCACTCACAAAAGATAATCTGGGGGAACTTGTTACACTGATGCAAACCCAGCATGCAGTAGGAGAATATTTCTGTTTTCCATGCACACACTGATGCAAACCCAGCAATGTATTTGAGTTATAACAGCTGCCATGGGAATTCCATGTGCACCCACATCCTGGGGCTAGCCTCGTTCGATGGCGGGGAGAAGGGCTGTAGCCATGATGGAGTGGAAAAGCCCTTCAAATCCTGCTTGAACCTCTGCAGCCTGTTAGCCATGACTATAAATGACAGAGAAATTTCTTTACCGTGAAAACACCCTGATGCATATGAAAAGCGTATCCCTTCATAATCCATGCAAAATCTCTTTGCAAATCATACAAAGTTCGGACATCTGCTAGCTATTATGAGCCTGCAAGAGATAATAATAATTCATAGCCATCAGGAAGGGGGGAATCCTCAGTTAGTATTTTTCTTTGGTGCTTACCAGGTTTGTCCTTTGCAAGTTTGGGTACCGCAACAACAAAAAAAGTACATTATGTTGTAGGTCATAAAGGCATAGTCACACTAGAAACAGAATGGAAAGTGGAGGAAGGGGAGGGAGATAAACAACTGTTTTACTTTTCCAAAGTCCATAAAGGAAGAAGTGAGATTTCAGTTATATATGCTTCCAGATTACTAGGTGGGTGGCTCCCATCATGAAACAAGTGGGGGGAAAGAAGTGGTCTTGAAACATTCTTAGAATAGAGGGGAGGAGATAATAGATCCACTTTCAAATATGTCATGGAAACACTTTGTCAACCTCAGTAACAGTGCCGTCAGCTTGGTAGCGTCTCCAAGACAAGTGCCAGTTTGTTCAGAACAACACCTGCTCAATAGCAGGAGGGCAAGGTACAGAGGGTTTCACATTTTCTGTCCATTGGTTAGATGAAATCTGATTTTAAAAAGGGGGGGTTTCAGAAAGCAAGACATCCAATATAAGTTTTGTTCTCCAGTAACGTTTGGACTGCTTTACTGACATAAAAATGCAATTAAAAGAATTTTTACAGACAAAAAGATGATCTAAACTTCCTTAGCTTTGGAAATCAGTGATATTATTCTGTTCACCCAGCAGGGACCTCTTTCCTTCTGCTTTATTTGTACTCTTTGCTTTATCTTTACCCTCTTTGCATATGGGGAAAAGCTATTAATTTCTGTAGCAGTTGTAAGATTATAGCAGCTGTTGGCAGATGTTCAAGACAACAGGGTCACAGTAATGCCTCCCAAACTGAAACCTGATAAGAATGAAATGTTTTCCATTTCAATGTTTATAGGGAGTCTAATTTTCATATCTATATACTAATTCTCAACAATCCCTTCTGCATGTGGATACTTATTTCCACCAACAAAGGGCGCACTCTCCCCCAACAGGTTTCTCTACAGACTCAGGGGACTCTGTGGGTTCTGACAGAAAAATCCAAAAAGTTTTTAAAAAACCCAGGGAGGGTTGAATTCTACCCCCCTAACTCTCTGAAACAGCCCCTGCAGGAATCTACTCCAGGCCTCACCTGCATCGGCAGTGAGAGATTAGAATGTTGGGGGAGGGGGAAGGCTTCTAACTGGTTCTGTCAGTAAAAGGCAGGGGAAGGGCCCTTTCCAGGCCTATTTTGGGGCCTTTCCTTAGGACCAGGACTGACAAGGTTTGCCAGTGCCAAGCTGGGAAATTCCTAGAAATTTTGTGGTGGAGTCTAAAGAGGGCTGGGTTTGGGGCAATGAGAGGCCTCAGATGGATATAATGCCACAGATTGCAGTCTCTAAAGCAGCCATTTTCTCCCAGGAGACAGATCTCTGCTGTCTAGAGTTCAGTTGTAATTCTGGGGGGTCTCCTGGCCCAACTTGGTGGTTGGCAACCCTAGACTTGGCAGCAACTTGATGCCATCTCACTTTCACGACTCAAGTAGACCCGGCTGCTTGCTGCTGTTCAGCAGCAGCCACCCTATGAAAGCCAGTGTGATGTAACAGAGTTTCAGATTAGGGTCTGTGAGACCCAGGTTCAGATCCCCATCTTATGGTGGTTGCTGACTGATTTTGGATCGGTCGCACACTTTCAGCCTAACCAATCTCAAAGGCTTGTTGTGCCAAAAAAAAGGAGGAAAGAAGAATGTAAGCTGTTTTGGCCCTCACTGTGGAGAAATACTGTAATTTTCGTAGGTAGCGGCTGTGGGGAGGGGGGTGGAGATGGAAAGCTGAAGATGGTGAGGCAAATAAAGGTAAGCTGGCTGTTGGGTGGGAAGGAAATAGGGTTGCCAACTCCAAGTTGAGAAATTCCTGGACATTTGAGGGGTGGAGCTTGGGGAGGGTGGAGTTTGAGGAGGGGAGAAACTTCAAATCATTATAATGCCATAGACTTGACCCTCCAGACCAGTCATTTCCTCCATGAGAACTACCATTGCCAGCCTCCATGTGAGGGCTGGAGATCACCCAGAATTACAACTGGTGTCCAGATGACAGAGATCAGTTCCCCTGGATAAAATGGCTGCTTTAGAGGGTTGAGTATATGGCATTACAATTTGCTGAGGCTGCTGGCCTCCCCAAGGCACACTGTCCCAAGGCTCCACCCCCAAATCTCCAGGAATTTCCCAACCTGGAGCTGACAGCTCTAAGGTGAATTGATCTCTGTAGCTAGGAGATCCCGATCCCCAGAGTGCTGCCACTGCTGCTATGGGGGAGAGGAAGCAGGTGGCTGGGAGCACTGCCACCACTGCTGCTGCTGTGCAGGGTGGGAGAAGGAAGCAGGCAGGATGCTGGGGGAGTGATGGGGCAGAAAGAGAGAATGATGAGTTGGGGAGGCAGGAAAACAAAGAATGATGAGCGGCAGAAAGACAGAGGAAGTAACATGCATGAAAGAGAGAGAGAAAGTAAGAAAAGGGGGGCAGCAGGGAGGAAGAGTGTGAGAGAGGTAGGAGGAGAGAGGAGGAAGCAAAGGTGTGAGGAATGGGATAACCATTCCACAAGTTTCTTGTGGGTCTCCACTTGTCTGTATATCTAATTCTCAACAGTCCCCTTTGCATGGAGATACTTATTTCCACAGAGGGCACACTCTTCCCCAACAGATTTTTCTACAAACTCAGGGGACTCTGTGGGTCTGCAGAAAAATTCTAAAGGTTTTTAAAAACTCAGGGAGGGTTGAATCCCTCCCAATACGTTTTGAAATGGCCGCTGCAGGGATCTACTCCAGGCCCTACCATATTGACAGTGAGAGAGAGACTAATTCATAGGCAGAGAGACAGAGATAGAGAGAGATGATGAGTGTGGGAAGAGGGCAGGAAGGAAAAGCAGAACTGGAGCTGGGATTAGGGAGGACTCCTTCTGCAGTATGAATGGCTAAATAGCAGGAGAATTGGTTTAAAAAGGCAAGGAGAGGGGGCAGAGCACTTTCCAGGCCTGGGACTAGCATTGCCCACTCCAGGTTGGGAAATTCCATGGTGAAGTCTGAGAAATGCAGAGTTTGGGGAGGGGAGAGGCCTCAGCTGGATATAATGCTAGAGTGCACCCATTTTCTCCAGGAAGACAGATCTCTGTTGTCTAGAGTTCAGTTGTAATTCTGGGGGATCTTCAGGTCCCACTTGGAGACTGGCAAACCTAGGCCTAGCAGCACCCTCTGAGTGACTTGATATCTACCTGACTTACATGATTCGACTAGGCCTGGCTGCTTGCTACTGTTCAACAGCAGCCACCCTATGAAAGTCAGTGTAGTATAATGGTCAAGCTTCAGAACAGGGTTTGCGAGACCCGGGTTTAAATCCCTATTCTTCTGTGGAAGCTCACTGGGTGATTTTGGACCAATCACATACTTTCAACCTCATAGGGTTGTTGTGTGGATAAAAAAGAGGAGAGAATAATGTAAACTGCTTTAGTCTCCACAGTGGAGAAAGACCATACTTTTCCTCAGTAGAAGCTGCAGGGGGAAGCAGACAGAAAGCTGAAGACAGAGGGGCAGATAAAGGTAGGCTGGCTGTTGGCTGGGAAAGAGATAGAGTTGCCAACTCCAGATTGGGAAATTCATGGATATTTGAGGGGTAGAGCCTGGGAATGGTGGGGATTGAGGCAGGGAGGGACTTCAGACTGATATAATGCCAAAGGCATTATATGTCACAATGTAAACAGATAAGAGGTTGAGAAAGGGGGACAGGAAGATCATGTGTCTGATGATATTACTGTAAACAGACTAATGGCAGTACAAAACCAATGCGATTTAGGACACTGCTGCTGGAGCTGAAGCATAGAGAAGAATCACATTGGAGTTGCTATTGATCTATCATATCTCATTGAGTGGAGGCAGTGTATGAGGTGGTTATCTACATAAACAAGGTCTTTTTTCAAAAAAGGTGTGGCAATATTAAGCCACTACAACATGATTAAAAAAAAAAGTAAAGATATCTGACAAGTATAAAATTAATAATACTAGTAAAATCATATTGTGGTATTGGCAGATTTTAATAAAACCTAACTAGGCAATCTGAATTGGGAAGCTGCATTTGAATTTAATTTGTTTTACAAGTGCATGTAATACATTCTGAAATCCTGGAGGGTGTTTGAAGTTCAAAATTCGTATAAAATAACAAATTAGCAAAATAGGATTATATTTGAATTTTACAGATGCTGCTTATCCGTGTGTACTTTGTAAATGAGAACTTTACTTCATTAAGTAAAGGCTGTGGTCAGAAGTGCCATTTGGCGTGGTCAGGAAGTGCTCCCATTTCATCTGTAGGTATTTGAAATGGAGTCGCTCAATCAGACATCCCACTATAATCCATTTCGCTGTCGGCTCAGCTCATCACTGCACAATCAGACAGTGCGGACAGGTGCGGGGGGGTTGCCTGCTTTTGCACATGCACATAAACGAGGGTGCAGTTTTTTGCACGTGCGCTTTCCAACTTCCAGGAGTCGAGTCTCCGTTTTGACCACTTGCCAATCCTCATTTTCAAAGCTGGCCTAGAGATGTGGATGATTATGCAGTTATGTGCATAACGCTAAGCGATAAAAAGAAATGGCGCCCAGTCAGGATGGAATTAGCAGACCATCCCAACATCCTGAGAGTGCATTTGAGTGATCAGACTAGGGAAAATCCGTCCATGGCCTGTCAGAACGTGTTAGGACCGGACTTTCCCCGGTGTCTTTATACTCCATTTCAGGGGCGGGGCAGAACGAAGTGCTGATGACTGTGGGAACCTTTCACAGATGTTGCTGTCTGATCTGGGACTTTAGATCTGTCTGGCATCAGCAGCTATATCAGATCTAAAGGCATGTCTGACTGCATCCAAAGAGCAATGATTTCCATCCCCCAAAATTGACAGGTCATCACAGGAAAAATCTGGAGAATTGAGCTTAGTCCCTGATTTGTCTAAGATATGTCCTTGCTGGTCTTACTTTTCCTGTAATTTATTTCTACTACTCTGCAATAAAAATATTAAAACATCCCCAGGCATATGATATGGAAACAACCCCCAGTGAACTCAATTTATTTGCACGTTATTTATTTATTTATTTATTTATTGTATTTGTATCTCGCCTTCCCCGTTTTCAGCGGGCTTAGGGTGGCTGACAACATAGGTATCTGTTAACACCTTGAGAAATCAGATAATATTGAAGGTTATAGAGAGGATACCAGTTTAGCTCCATCAAAATGTGATTGCCTAGTACAACAGTTGATTTGCTTGTTTTGCTGTATGCAGCTTGGACAATGCTGTGAATGTGATTGCTACGTATTATTGGTACTGTTTTTTCAAGTTGACCTTAGGAAGCTGAAAGGCTTACATGCTCTAGGTCTGCCAGCCTCCAGGTGGTGAAAAGACAAAACACCATGTGAAAAAACACGACATTCAGTAGATGTTAAGTCTTGGGAGGACAGATTAATAACTATGCCCTTCACCTGCCTCTGCAAGGATGAAACTGGGGAAAAGTTTCTCTGGTTCTTTTCTTAGTACGCGACTACGTGAAGTGAAACAGGCAGAAGATCTAGATGCTCACCGTCACCGGTCAGATTTTATGACGGAAATTATTTTGGGTCAGATATATTGTACATGGAAGCATTTCATTTTGTAAATGCATGCTTGTCATGGATGAGTAGTCTATCTGCATCAATTAGCCCCATCTATCCATGTATGACACAGCATGGCAAACCTAAACAGCATGATAAAAAGCAGAGACATCGCCCTGCCAACAAAAGTCCGCATGGTCAAAGCAATGGTATTCCCAGTAGTAATGTTGGACTATAAGGAAGGCCGAGTGCCGAAGAATAGATTCTTTTGAGTTATGGTGCTGGAGAAGACGCTTGAGAGTCCCTTGGACTACAAGGAGATCAAATCATTCAATCGTAAAAGAAATCAACCCTGACTGTTCCCTGGAAGGCCAGGTACTGAAGCTGAAGCCCATATACTTTGGTCACCAAATGAGAAGGGAGCACTCACTGGAGAAGACCCTGATGCTGGGAAAGATTGAAGGTCAAAGAAGAAGGGGACGGCAAAGGATGAGATGGTTAGACAGTGTCACCGATGCAATGAACATGAAATTGAGCAAACTTCAGAGGACAGCGGAAGACAGGAGGGCCTGGCGTGATGTGGTCCACGGGGTCGCGAAGAGTCGGACTCAACTGTGCGACTGAACAACAACAACATCCATGTATGTAATTTCTAGTAGTATAGAGACTGGTTGAGATTGGAGAATCCAGAAGAACAATTTATAAACATTTCATTTTATGAATGAGATAGTTCGGTTAGTTTTTTCCACACGGTGTTTTGTCTTTTCTCCTGGTTTGTCTTCTCTGCGCCGTGGTCCCCCTCTTTTGGATTCATGCAGTCATAACCTCCAGGCGGTGGCTGGAGCTCTCCTCCTTTTACAACTGATATCCAGGAGGCAGAGATCAGTTCGCCTGGAGAAAATGGCCACTTTGGAAGGTGGACTCTACGGCCTTATACCCCATTGAAGTCACTCTCTCCCTCAAACCCCACCTCCCTCGGGCTCCGCTCCTAAAATCTCCAGGTATTTCCCAACCCAGAACTGGCAACCCTCTTGTGCTCCCACTTTTAGTCATTGATCTAATAAATTCTATCTTCCAATGTTTCACAGAGTGTTTTTTCTATTTTTTCCTTTCCTGTGTAGGAAAGTGAATGTACTATCACGTTCAAGTATGGCACACTAGTTTGTTTGCCATGAGTGAACCAACAATTGTGTGGCCATTGCTCAAGTGCCAGTGTACACATTTCTCCTACAGAGAGATGATCTTTGCATTAACGTCATGTTGTATGTGGTCCATCTTTGGGAATAAGGGCCTGGTTCATGCATGCGAGGGAACGAGGTGTCAGAGACTGGAGAACGGATTGCACCGCTCCAGACTGCAGGTGGAAGGCCACATTTTGAAATGCATGTATCTGTCCCTATTCCGAGATAGTCTGCCACTGAACATGGAGGTTCCATTTTGCTGCTATGGCTACTAGACTTCTGAATTTGTCAAATCATCTTTTAAAACCATCCAAGCAAACGCCCATTGCCATTGCTTTCTCTTTCAGCAGTAAATTCTATAAATTACGTATTCTCTGAAGGAGCAATTTCTTTCGTCTGTTTAAAGTCTGCTCTCAGTGATTGTATCTAGACTAAATGTGCAACTTCCAACTGTTCCCCCTTTCTGCTGCCCACCTCCTCATGTCATTCCTCGGGGTCCCTCTATCCTGCAACGGCAGCATTTCATGGGGATCAGTGGGATGCAGCGGGAGGGGGAGGAGAGGCGAGAAAGTTCCATTCTGCCATTGGAAAACCTCGGTCTGCATCCAGGACAGTGGATTTAAACGAATGCCTTTTTGAGTGTCTCTTTGCCCAGAGGTTATGGGAGAGGGAAAATAATATCTGCTTCCCCTTCACCATTTATACTCCTTTGTAAAACTTTATAACGCCCCCTCTGTTATCTTTTTAAAAGCATACACAACTAAAAAGGCACAGGCACCTATAAACATTGCAGAATACATACATGGGGGAAATGTTCCCTAAGGCAAGTTCTGACTGATTTTGCTAGACAGTCTTTATTTATTATTTATTTATTTTATTAATTCAATTTATACCCCGCCCGCCCTGCAAGCAGGCTCAGGGCGACCGACAGCATTGGCACAAATACCAATAAAACCATATAGAGTCATTTTAAAACAAACAATACAAATAACACTCATAAAAACATAAGGTGCTAGTGATCATTCGGTTACTTCCTTGTGACGGCATACGAAGGATGTTTACGGCTGACAGTTCCAACTCAGTGGTCATCCTGAGTCACTCGATGGAAGAGCCAGATGCTAAGGCTGAGGGCTGGGCTCGTTGATGGTAATAGTGGCGGCGGCTCCTTAGTTGAAAGCCTGGTGGAAGAGCTCAGTCTTGCAGGCCCTGCATAACTGTAAAAGATCCCGCAGGGCCCTGATCTCTGCCAGGAGCTCATTCCACTAGTAAGGAGTCGCCACTGAAAAGGCCCTGGCCCTGGTCGTAGTGAGCCTGGCATCCTTGGGGCCCAGAAGGGTCAGTCGGCTCTGTGATCCCAACCGCAGTGCTCTCTGAGGTATATATGGGGAAAGGCGGTCCCTCAGGCATTATTACATGCATATTTTATTAGGCACATCACAGTAGTAGGGTACATTACCTGATATTCCAGGAGGCTACAGCCGACTCTTCCTAATTTGCGCCTTACATGGTCTTGTATTGGTTGCTTCACCTGATCGTGAGTTTCAGTCCACATCGAACAACTGTGCATGATCCACTGAATAATATTAGACTTAGTTAACTGAGACATTATTAATTTCCCCTTAGCCACCAAAGTTTAATTTCCTTTCTGCTGCTTGTCAGCATTTGGAAGCTAGCCGCATGTGAAAAAGAGGGAGAGAAGAGAGACAGAAAAGGCAAAACAAAACTAAGCAGGTGTCAGAGTCCTACAACATGCAGGCTCAACAACATTCTTTCCAGAAGGATCAAGTTTATTGAGTTCAGTAGAAGCAGGTCATCTGTGCGTACAGTTTCTGTGTAAAGGCTAATCGCACAAGTGGGAAGGGGAAAGATATACTGTGCTTGAAGCGTGATGGGGGCAAGCCAATCAGAGGTGCAAGCCTTGCACGCTTAAAGTAAGGACTACAAGTTCCCAGGGAGGCGAGAGTGTGAAGCACCAAGGTCAGGCAACCAGATAAGGCGCAGTGAGAAAGTGCAAGTTAACATTCCAGGACAATAAGATGTTCACTTTACAGATTCCCTTCCCCCACCACCAACCATGGCAGCACAGCTGACAGCAGGTTGCAGTAGAAGAGTTCGGTTGCAGGCATATTTTTTTTAATCAGCCAGCAAGAAGTCGCCTTGAAAGAAGGGCTCCCCAAGATGGCTGGGCTGTGGCCAATCCTCAGTGACACAGGATTCTTCCCCAGCTCCATCACTGTAGGAATTTTTGAAATGTTTATCGGATTTTTAAAAAGAGTTTGTGCACATGCAACGTGCGGAGAGAAGAATGAAACACGAACACTGCCTAGCTTTAATCTTAAACCGATGGGAATGCTGCATTTTGTATCTTAATACCTGTGGGACTCCATTTAAATGAGAGAAGCACAGCTCCCTGAAGCCAAAAGACAACATTTTTATTTGATAAGGAGAGAATGCTATGCTGTCTGTTAATTCTTCAAGGCGTTCCCGCGCCCAGTAATCTCATCAAAGGAATCGGCTAACACTGCTCTGTCAAATCAGTACACCGAAAACTACTAAATTAAATTTATTCCAGGCTTCCCTTGAGCTGAACTGGATGTTAGGCCCTAATTTACAGTAACTGTGCCTGAGGACAGCCAATAAAAATGAAAAATAGCAACAATCAGATTCATAGATGGGGGAAAACCTTTAAAAAAAAAAATGACACATCCAAAGAAGTCTCTCCAGAAAGGGGCAAAAGGGAGCCTGACTTCAAGAGCCATCTGGCTTTGTGCATAGTTTGAATAATCCCTTCCAATTAAAATTAAAACCAGTTTTATATAAAACATCTGTTCTCTGATTTCAGGGTTTTAGGGAAAGAAAGCACTAGGGAATAATTTGGATCTATCCATCAAGGTTTTATTTTATGCAGTCGGGTTTTCATATTAGTTTGCCCAAGGTGATGCTGCCAAGTGTGTTCAGAAACTCTTACTGTCTTTGCAGTTTGAAACAAATCAGGTGCTTTTTTATTTTCAGTTTTTAAAAATCCTTTTGAGAGCTATCGATTTTGTCGTGAGTTGGGCTTCTGGTCCAGATAGGCTTCCTCAGCGCTGATGACCGTGAGCAGAGCGGTTTATTCAGTTGAAGCCCATGCAAAGCTAGACTAACCTAGTAGAGGAAGGGCAGTGCTTGGGCAAGGTTCTGAATCCAGCCTACCAGCCCGTATTTTAGAGATACTATAAAGGGGAATGAGGAAGCGATGCCTAACGCTCAGCTGGTGCACATCTCGTGATGCATGTGAACATCATTTTAAAAGGGTTTTTTTAAAGAATTTTTAAATTTATGTTTACTTAGTTATAATAGCTCTTTTGAATGTCTGTTTTAATCAATGTAAATTTATGCAGATTCATATATCTAAATGGTTGTGAGTTTTCTTTGACCTCTAATGTTTACATAGGACAGGACTCTGGAGAGGCAGCATAAGAGACATATGTAAATAAATTAAATAATGCATATGTAAGTGCCGTCAAGTTACAACCAACTTGTGGTAATCCCAGCAAGATGGTTTCAAGGCAAGTGAGAAGCAGAGATGGCTTGCCATTCCCTTTCTCTGCAGAGTCTTCCTTGGTGGTCTCCCTTCCAAGTACTAACCCTGCTTAGCTTCTGAGATCTGATTAAATCATGCTGCCATGCCATCTTCCCCATAGTAAATAATACAGGTATCAGTATTATGTAATGTTCTAGATTGTGAGTACTTTCAGCCCTTTATTTTAAACAGAAGGATGACTTATGGGTCAGTTATCCCAAATGGAGGATAGTGTAAAAGTAACCCGGAAAATCTACAGCAACTAACTTTCTATTTGCATATGCATACAATCTAGAGAGAGGAGGGATGGGTGCTCTCCATAGTGGGGAGCAAAGTTTAGTGATTTCCTTCACATAGGTTTTGGGTGAAGGATCTGAAGTGGAGCAGAGAGTGAACAAAAGTTGTAATACATAAACCCCCCCAGTTCCACAACATGCCTGCAGCAATTCCGGTATTAGTTTCACATGCTGAATCCTGCTTGCTTCCAATCAGACCTCAGTAAACTTTGGGCTACCATAATTAGGCTATGGTGTCAGTCCCATGCATTTTTAGGTATACACACCTAAGATATATTTCACTTACAGTTGCTAGGAGTCCATGATTGGTTCAGCTAGCTAGTGAGCGTACCATTGGTGGAAAATTCAGATTTGCTTTTGCTCAGTGTACGAAATGTCCTGTTAATTAATTCCCAGTTTAATTCTGTGTTTGGTTGCACTGTAGTAGCAGGAAATGGCCGTATGGGGGAGGCCACTGAAACTGTTTCCAAGCTTGTGGATTTTTTGTATAACATTTATTCCTGTGCTAAAGCTATTCATACATCCTAAGGTATTTCAGTAGACTTTGAGAGCTTGGCAGAACCAGGCCTACATTTACTTTCTTAAAATGGCTCTGAGTTCTAGAGCCAGATGTTGAGTATAGGGGTGTGCAAAAAAAATGCCAGTATTTTTCGGCTTCAGGTATATCAGACCTGAAAAATATCGATAAACGCCCAATTTCCCCAGTCCAGTATGGGTAAAGTATTCGGATTGGGGAAATATTTGGTATTCCTGAATATATTTGGGTCTGATATACACCACCCAAAGGAAAGAAGGTATGTTAAAATGCCTTCTTTCCCTCTGGTAGCCCTTAGGGATTTCCCTGTCAATTTCACTCCCCACCAGTGGGCTGTGAGTGAAATTGACCAGGGAAAGCCTCCACTCTCTGCCTTCCCTTCTCTAGCTGACAGGGGGTAGCTGGAGAATGGCAGGCAGGGAGCCCAGGCATGTTTAAAATTCCTTTCTTTCCCTCCCCAATCTGAGGAAGGGAAAGAAACATGCTCCCCTTCCCCGAGTTTCTCTGCAAATGCGGAGAGGCTCAGGGCATGTCTGCATGCCTGCCCTTCCCTTCCCCAGCCAACCCACCACAGAGGCTGGCTGGGGAAGCAAAGGACAGGCATGCAAACATGCCTGTGTTCCCTGCCTAATCTTCTCCAGGTGCCCCACAGCTGCGAGGCACCTGGAGAAGATCAGGCAGGGAGCCCAGGCATGTTTTAAATGCCTTTCTTTCCCTCCCTGATATTGGGGAGGGAAAGAAAGGCATTTAAACCCAACAGCTGACTGGCAGCTCAGCCTGTTAGATTTAAATGGGACCTTGTTTTCATTATAGCGAAATGAACCCGGGAAAAAGCTGGATAATATTTATGTAATATCCGAAAAATCCCGATGGGTTTTTTCGGGTATTTTTTCAGTTCGGCTATTGCTGAATGCCCAAGAAAGGAGAAAAATAGCAAGCACTGTGCCATATGGACAGTAACTATACCAAGTCAATTTGGATATGCTGTTATTCTGGGGTAATGCATGCATGGCCTTCCTTTCCTGAAGTACATGTAAAAATCTTTCAGGCACAGCTACTCAAGCTGCGTAGCAGATGTCTTATGGGTGTACAGACTGGCTGCATCAGTCCAAAAATCAGCAGAGTCAGGATGTAGTTGAGGTTGTCTGTTAGGGCTTCCTGAAGAGCCACAATCTGCCCAGTAGATGTGGAACACTGAAAGGTGTTCGTTATCTGAACTTGTGAAAAACAGATTTCCTTTTACCTAATGTATCCGTGTGTGTCTGTTTACCTGTAATTGTCTCTTTTAGAGAATGTTTGATGTATCTTGATTTGTAGGACAGTGCTAGGGTTGCCAACCCCCCTGTTGAGGGTGGGGCATCCCCTGCCACCAGGCCCCACTTCTGCTGCTATTCTCACCAGGAGCAGGAGGGAGGCCTAGGCTACGTTGCTGGTGATGTGGCAATGTCTCTTCCAGCATGTACTGGAAGTAACATCATCATGTCTGTGACTTTGCAGTGATGCTCTGGTATTTGGGCAAAAACTCTGTGGTAGAAGCCATGTTACCACAGAGATTTTTCCAAATACCAGAGCGATGTGAAGACATCACTTCCAGGATGTTCCAGAAATGACAATGCTGCACTTCTGGTGACATAGCCTGGGTCTCCCTCCTGGTCCTGGTAAGTCCCTCCATCCCACACCAGTTGCCCCCTAGACAGCATGCACTATAGTTCTTTTTTTTTATATTTTCTCATTGTCAGTGGCAAAACTGATTGTATTCATTCATTCACTCTAGAGTTGTCAGGTCCAAATGACAAGCTGGTGAGGGACTTACTGGAACGCTCTGGGAAAGGGGAGAGAGGAAGTATGCCATGCCTACATCATCTCCGGGTGGGGCATTTTGGGGGCTCTGCCCCCTCAAACAGAAGGCATGCCCCACAAATGCTGATACCCCCTCACCCCTCTCTCCCCTCCTCTGGCATTAAAAGGGCCCTCCAGCTGATTGGCGGGAGAACATGGTCCGCCAACCAGCTGGAGGGCCCTTTAAATCTTGCAGCCACCCCTCTCCCTTCCCTCCTCCAAGATTTAAAGCGCCCTCCAGCTGAACCTTTTAACTGCTGTTATTCTAGTGGGGGCTGCCCGCGCCTGATCTCCAAGTGGCAAAATCACCACCTGGAGATCAGAGAAGGCATGCGGCTGTTCCTGTTCCTCCCCCTCCTTGCTGCCCAACAAAATTTCCCCATGCCCCACCAACCCAAAATTTCTGGTTATGGGGGTGGTACAGAGAATGATATTATTGCACATGGTAATGGATCCTACTCATTGTGGGGAAGAGAAGAACTCAACATGGGGGTTACTGTTGCTATTGGCAATTCATGCCATTTATATTATCTAATTCCATTTATAGTGGAATGGTTTTAAGTATCCATATGTTTTGATTTCTGGTGTCCCTGGTCACCCAAATCATTTAATATATGCTCAGTCCTGCTAATTTATTTATTTTATTTACATGCTCTTGGGGGGGGCTGGTTAAAGAACAATTTAAAAAAGCAGAATAGACAATGAAAGAGGCTAATACAAAATCAAAACAAACAATAGAACCAACAAAGTAGATTCCAGCAGAAAACCATCAGCAGAAACAAGTGTAGGTCCCACTAAAACAGGGGTGTCGAACTCATTTGTTATGAGGGCTGGATCTGACATAAATGTCACCTTGTCAGGTCAGCCCATGTGCGCCATAAACATAATGCCTGGTACCAGAGATATACACTCAGGCCTGTAGCCAGGATTTTTAAAGTTGGGGGGCATTTCAGTTTCTCAGGGGGCACTGGCTAATTGAATTAAAGAAATACCTGGCTCCTTCCCCACACCTGCCACTGCTCAGGGCCCCTGGGCTGGATGGGAAGTCAGGGGGCCTGGCTTGTAAGTCAGGGGGCCTAGCCCCAAGATGCCCCACTGTAGCTACGGGCCTGTATACACTGTATAAATGACAGCAGGTGATAAGCTCTGAGTTGGTGTATCCTCACTGCAAAACCTCACAGGCTGGGAGGGGTGTGCAAAGGAAAACCTATATGGGCAGACTGGAGTGCCAGTGGTGCAACACTGGGACACTACCATGGTGCTTGATTGCTGCAGACAAGGTTGTTCTGCCATGCTGAGGCCACAATTGGAGTGGCTCTGCCCATTTCCCCCCCAGCAGTCCCCTCCCTTGCACTAGTTGCTTGCAGGTCTCGTAAGAGCCCTGGATGAGCCAGTTCTGGCCCCCGGACCTTATGATTGACACTCCTGCACTAAAAGGCTTTCTCCTGATATATGAAACTCAGCAATGTGAATGCCATGTAAATAGGTGTGAGCAGTAAATTCATTTACAAAATGTTTACCCCATCTTTCTGCCCATCAAAGACATAAAGGTGGCTAATTCTGTAGGTACAACATAGAGACTTTCCTGTCTCTAGTCGTCCCCTACATTAGCATTTTTCACAGTGGGTTCTAGTGACCCCCAGATGTATGTGAGGATACTTGAGAGGTTTACAGGCACTTTGTAAGGACAGAGGATGAGCCGTTTGTGCCACCTGGATAATGTGAAAACGGAACCCTCTAATTTTTCTAGGAGTGGGGGGCGGGACTCATAGAGTTGCTGTTGGGTGCTGTCACTTAGGTTCCAGATCACCTCAGAGCACTAGCTAGAAAATGTGCTGATTGGTTGTTGGGGACTAATACTTCAGGCTTAGGAACACAAATTGGTTAAGTGGCACTGAAGATGTATAGTCATAGTGCAATCAGGGTTTTTTTTCTTTTAACTAGAATTTTTTTTAAAAAAATTATCCACAATAAGATCAAAAACATGAACATAGAAGGATAACATTAACATAGATAATGGTAACAACGTTAACAAGAATATTAAATGTAGAAACATACAGAATATATGCTTTAGCGCACCAATAAACACCAGTTGTGTAAAATAAATAAAATAGTATCTATACGAATAAAATACAATATCCGTATATTTCTTAGATAATTTATACAATTCTTTTGGATGTGATGTAACATATTCAAAAAAGAAGAATCATTTTTCAGTGAAGTAATTTTTCTTTGTAGGTGTTTCCGTTACAATCAACTGAGTCACTATTTTGCCCGCAACAGCTGTATCCCAAATTTTGGAAACCCATTGCTTTAGTGTAGGGAGTTTGTTCAGTTTCCAATTCTGAGCTATCAAGATTTTTGCTGCAATAAGCAATAAAGAGGCTAGCTCAGATTTTTGTTTCGTTAGTGGTAAATCAGGCCAAAAATTAAGTAGAACTAACTCCGGCGAGTTGAGGAGAGTGTATCCAATTATTTTTGTCACTTCGGCAAGTATAAGTTTCCAAAAATTAATAACTCTGGGACAAGCCCACCAGCAATGAATAAATGTTCCAGTTTGACCACAACACTTCCAACAAACAAGAGTAGACTATGCTACCAGAGATCCTTAATGAAGCATTTTTTAATATACCCACCAATAGACAAAGCTTAAATAGTGCAATCAGTTATTTCTGGTATAAAATTGAACTAGTTTCACTCTGTTTTGCAGTGCAGAGAACTTTAGGATAGGCATACACAGGGCAAGGGCCCGGGGGGGGGGGTGAGTAGCTCTGAATGCTCTTTCCCATCCTCGTTCAGCTGACCTCTATCTAGAAACTCTCCACTAAAAGGATTTCCCCCTATCTCTGGTAGCTTAACCATAGAATTTTGGGCCAATGCGATGATGTCACAGCATCCGAGGTGACACCAATCACCAGTTTCTCTCTGCAGTTTTATCCCAGGTAGAACTGGAAGGGGGGTGGAAAGTAGGAGACCTGGGGCCCTCCCTGGAAAAAGAGGCATCCAGTATGTGTCGTGTACTGGGATGAGGAGAGGGCCTGGGAGACCACAAAAAATGTTTAGTGGAATTGGGGTGCTTGGGTTGAGAACCACTGACCTCCCCCACCAAGCAGAAGAATGTAAAGCAAGGCTTTAGAAGAAGATTAGGTCAAGTCCAAATGGGAGCAGGCTGTTCTTACCTCATCTCTGTTTCCAGACAGGGAAGAAATGGGCCAAAGTGATTGATGCCATCAGTTTTAATGTAAAAAAAAAAAATTCTCATAAAATTAGATAAGAAACACTGTATGATTTGCACAGAGAACATTGTGTGTCTCTCTTTCCCTTTTACTCAGGTGGGCTCCAGAGCAATTTTACAACTGAAACCTAATAATTATGGAAAACTTAATTTTCCTGCCTGCGTTGATAGTTTTGATATTTCAGTACAGACAGAGCCAAGCGTCTAATCCCCTTTCCTCCTGTGTGGATGTGTCAGTCTTTCCACCACTCTCTGTTCCGCCTGCTCTCTGAATTGCATGCTTATAAAGACTGGCTGTCATCCAAGCCTGATGGGCAGGAATTCTAACAAAAATGGCAGTTTGCATTTAGCATTCAGTGCAGACCTACACTTTGTTTAAAAATCCGCATAGAGGTGCGTGTCCGTTGAATATGTATGAAGGGAAAGTTATTGTGCATCTGGGCAGTGTGCTAATGGCATTTGCTTATTTACCACGACAAATTGCCTGCACTTTACTCATCATTTTTTATTAGGGTTGCCAGGTCCAATGGTCGCACCGGCGGGGAGCGGGAGGGACTTTCCGGGAGTGGGGAGGGGAGGAGGGGAGGGGGAAGTCACGATGTGCCTACGTGGGCACCATAGGCACGCCAGGGAAGTCAGGGGTGACAGGGGTTGCTTTGGGGCAAAACTCTATGGTAAAATTTCCTTCAAATCATAGAATATTTTCCCAAAACCAGTGCACCCCCCCAACATCCTTGATGTGCCTCCATAACTTCCAGTTTTCATAGGCATGTTGCAATGATTTCAGGTTCCTGCCGGTAAGAGGGGGTGATTTGGGGGGAGAGAGTGGCATCCAAAACTGGGGGGGCCTCTGCCCACACCAAAGGTTCTGCCTGGCAATCCTATTTTTGATAGACAGGAAAACATCAGATAGGTACTATAGGAGGAAAGCAGCTTTTAAACAAGCAAATCACCGCCTCTGTCTCCAGAGCTTTTTACTTTTTTATCCAGCAGTTTCTACAGTACAATTCACTATTACGTATGAGCCTTGATCAGTGTTAGAAACAGATCCCTTATGGCTCATCTGCTAGCCGTGATGGTCTTGGGATAATGTTTTGGGCTGCTGAGAAATTATTTGAACCAATAACTCATGTTAATGGAGGAATAGAAAGCTCTACTCCAGCACGTCCTGACTTTGCAGTTTGTTGCGAGTCTTTCCCCCTCTGTACAGGAAGCTGTATGGGCTGCAGAGCCAGTATGGGCACCAGCACCTCTGTGGGTGGCATGTTTCCTTTATCCTCCTGATGATCACAGAACTTCTACATCCGTTCCAATGAAAGATTTAGGTATAGAGGATCTTGCTTCGGTATGGAAGTCAATAATAGTCCTAAACTACTGTGGCTTTACTACAGGAATCTGACTTGCATCAAAATTCTTGATGCTCTCAGAGGACAATCTTGTTTCAATTACTCAGAAGACAGACCCCCCCTGGTATCAGTGGGGCAGACTCCCAAGTAAGTGTTCACAGCCTTGAAGCTTTAAAGCAGCCATTTTTCTTCGCACACTTTGCATTTGGGTATTTTTCTAGTCTTAGAGTTAATTGTGGATCTTATTACATGCTAAAAGAGCATGATCATTTTTCCTGTGGTTCTGTAGGCTTTGTCTTGAATAGGTGCTTTCCCTCCTCATCCTTTTTTTCCTGCTCAAAGCCCTGTTAACATTTCCTTCTTCTTTATTGGATGCAAACATGTGGGTGCCTGGTAAGCTGAGAAAGAAAATGAATAAAATTTAATGGAGAGGGGATTTATTACAAAGGTAATGAGAGGCAAACATATGGCAGATAATGGTACTAACCCATTTTCCCATGAAATATGGTCGCCATGGCATTCTGTATTTCCTTGCTCTCACTGCCTTGATTTTTTTATCAGGTGTAGCAAGACGGATAAGTAATAATTTGGGGGTGATCATTTCAATTTGCATATCATAATCTCTGGATTTAAATAATGTTTTAAAATCTGAGATTTAAACAATAAATTTTTTCTAATCAGCTCATTAAGAAGTATTTATTTTTATTTTTTGGATTGGATTTATGAACTGCCCACCTGCGAGGAGGCTCTGGGCGATCTATAACCTTCCAAACATTTAAAATACAATTCACATATAATTAAAGTTATCAACAGTAAAACAATAAGTTGAAACAAATCCAAGATGGCATATAGTAATCCTCCTTTGTTGGCCACACCACTGTCCCATATGACAGGGCAGAGAAGGGTACACGGGGGCCATAGAAGAGAAAGAGAGGGTGCCAGTCTTAACCTCCCATTGCTGCCCTCAACCGGAAGCCTGGCAGAACATCTCTGTCTCACAGGCCCTGTGGAATTACATCAGATCCTTCAGGGCCCTGTTGTTATTTGGCAAAGAGTTCCACCGGGTCAGGGCCAGGACCGAAAAGGCCCTGGCCCTAGTTGGGGACAGCCAGACCACCCTAGGGCCAGGAATCACCCGCAAGTTGTTATCAGCCGATCTCAGCATTCTTCTGGGGACATATTGGAGGAGACAGCCCCAAAGGTATGAGCTATAGGTGCGCCCTCGTGGACTGACAGTGCAGTCCTAAGCAGTGCCATACCCTTCAAAGGCTACTGAAGTCAATGGAAAGAAAGTCCTGATTCAGGCTGAGGGCTATTCTTCCCCTGGAAGAAAACAGGGGGATAAAGATCTGAAGTGGTAGAATGGACTTCTGCAGGGCTCTTTTTGTAGAAAAAGCACAGCAGGAACTCATTAGCATAATAGGCCACACCCCCGACAGCACAGCTCATTAGCATATTAAGCCACACCCCTGATAGCACAGCTCATTAGCGTATTAGGCCACACACACCCTGTTACCAGAAGTGTGGTCAATCCAGCCACACCCACCTTTTGCTTCTTATTCTATTTACCTTGTTTGTTGCCAAAACCCAGGACTTTTTTGTAGCAGGAACTCCTTTACATGTTAGGGCAATGTAGCCAGTCCTAATGAGTTTCTGCTGTTTGGTGTGGCCGCTTATGCTAATGAGTTCCTGCTGGGTGCGGCCAACTCGGGAGCCAGCCAGAACTCCGTTCCTGTGTGTTCCTGTCCAAAAATAGCCCTGGACTTCTGACTGCAGGGAGGCAGCACTTTCTTTTTAAAAATTATCTCTATTTAAAAAACAAACGAAGGAGGAGGAGGAGGAGGAGACTGGATTTATACCCCGCCCCTCACTCAGAGTCTCAGAGTGGCTTACAAACTCCTTTCCCTTCCCCTCCCCACAACAGACACCCTGTGAGGTAGGTGGGGCTGAGAGAACTCTTTCCAGAACTGCCCTTTCAAGGACAGCTCTTGTCAGTACTATAGCTTGCCCAAGGTCATCCAGCAGCTGCAAGTGGAGGAGTGGGGAATCAAACCCAGTTCTCCCAGAGTAGAGTCCATGCACTTAACCACTATACCAAATCCTGAAGGTACAAACTAGAAGGTCAGGGGTGGGCCAGGACATTTCTTCCTTGTATAGTTTTTCTCTTGCAGAAGAGGTTTTCCCCCCTAAATGTGGGGGAGTGTTCAAAAATGGGATGCAGTCTTAAGTGATGCAGACCACTCTGCTACTTCAGGAATCCAACACCTTGTTCTGCTGCTTGTGTAGACCAGGCCTCTTCCATTGCTTTCAAAGAGATGTCATAGCAATTTGGTTCCCAACTGTGCATTATGGGATGATATATGCAGCTCTCAGTAATGAGTGGTTGAAAAAACATGTGATGCTACTGTGCTTGTTAAGTAGCATGAAGGCTACATAGAACATACATAACCAACAAAAATTTTATCTGAACCAAAAAGGCACATGGGAGGAAGCCTTGTACTGAAGTGGTTGTTAGCAAGGACGATTTACTTTCTGGTTCCAGCTCAGTTTGGCTGGGAGAACCGGGTTTGATTCCCCACTCCTCCACTTGCACCTGTTGTTGGCCCTCCAGAGGAACTGGCTGGTCATTGTGTGAGACAGAATGCTGGACTAGATGGACCACTGATCTGATCCAGCAAGGCTCTTCTTATGTTCTTAGGAAGGCCTCAGCCTCTATGTCCTGTTGCTGGCCCTCCAGAGGAACTGGTTGGCCACTGTAGGAGACAAGATGCTGGACTAGATGGACCACTGGTCCGATCCAGCAGGGCTCTTTTGATGTTCTTATGAAGGCCTTGGCCTCCATGTAGGTGTAGCGGTTAAGTGCGTGGACTCTAATCTGGGAGAACCAGGTGTGATTCCCCACTCCTCCACTTGCACCTGCTGGATGACCTTGGGCAAGCTGTAGTTCTGGCACAGCTGTTCTTGAAAAAGAGCAGTTTCTGTCAGAGCTCTCTCAGCCCCACCTACCTCACTGGGTGTCTGTTGTGGGGAAGGGAAGGGAAAGGAGTTTGTAAGCCGCTCTGAGACTTCTTTGGGTAGTGAAGGGCGGGATATAAATCCAGTCTCCTGCTCCTCCTGTTCTTCTTCCTGAGACACTGAATTCCAGCTCTGGCTGGTATGACAAGCCAAGAGAGCCAATATGCTATACACCTCTCCAATAACTCGAATAGTCAGTCAGTCAGTCAGCCAGTCAAATAGTTTATCGTATATAGCTACTGGCCTTTACAAGTTTAGAGAAACCACAAATTACATTAATAAATAAAACCATAAAACTAGGATATAGAAATTTGCAGTTAAAAACAGATTAAAAGTTAACAAACTACAGTTTCAGGAAACCGCCCCCAACAGTACCCTCTCAGACCTTAACTTCTTTGCTGCAAAGGCAAACAGAGAGACTCTTAATATGTATGAATCATTTATCAGATAGCAAAAATGCTACAGAATATGTGTCTATGGCAGATATGTGTCTATGGCAGATAAAATTCCTGCCAAAAAAATTAGCCATAGGGTAAGTGTATAATGGACAGAACAGGATATAATGCGGTAAATCCTCTGGTGTAAGTGATCCACAGACATGTTGGTCCCATGGTATTTGAAGATGGCGGCCAGTCAGAACAGCCACTGGCATAGGCTGAAAACAGAGTTAGAAATGTGGTTAGAAATATTGGCCAAATAAGCTGATCTAGGGTGATCTAATTTAAATGATTTAAACCATGGGTACTGCTTTAGATTTTATAATTGAAGATCGATCAATCAGTGCATCAGATGTGAACATCTTAATCCTTAAACTGGGAGTTGTCCACTGGAGGTTCTGAAAGGTCATCGGGGATGGAACAGCTTGAAAAAATGCTATTAAGAAAGCCTTGGTGCTGCAAATCTTTTGATAATACGAGGTGAAATGATTGTTGGCTGAGAGAAGATTTGTTCCTTTTCCAATATTTTAAAACCGCGAGATGGAACCTGCACCCTTAAAGAAGGGAGGCCTGTTTCAGCTCTCAGCAGAGCAGCAGGAGAGCCCGTAGAGCTAAGATGCATGTTTTATTTGGTTTTATACTGTTCTAATCTGTTTTAAATTTGGCATGCATTGCCTCGTTGTCAGCTGCCCTGAGCCTTCGGGGAGGGCGGGATACAAATCCAAATAAATAATAATAATTAAAAAATAATCAAAAAGATTTTGAATTATTTCAAGGCTCAAAAGAACATCCTCATTCCATCCCCACATGTCAACACCATAACAAAGATGAGGCACAACTTTATTTCTAAATAATTTCAAGGCTGGGTGTATAAGGCATCCACCCTTTGGGTAATAAAAATGCAAAATAGACCCCACTAACCTTAGCGTGGAGGACTTGATGGTTGCCAGATGCACATTCCAGTTCAAGGTCTCTCTGAATGTTACTCCGAGATATTTAAAGGAGCTGGGCTGCTTGATTGTGTCGCCAAGACTGCTTCAGGAGGATGTTTTAGGCCTTTGTCTTTTCATAGTTAATGTAAAGGGATTCTTCCTTACAGTATTGCCCTAGATGATTTTAATAGCTTTCTCAGACCAATTTTGGTCAGAGAACTTAAAACCATGTCATCTGTGTATAGCAAAATTGATACGTTTTGTTGCCCCAAGAAAGGTGGAACAAACTAGGGACCAGATAGACACTTGACTATATCGTTTACATAAAGGTTAAATAATAAAGGAGCCAGCACACACCCCTATCTCACGGCTTTACAGGTGGGGATTCTATTAGCTAGAGAGCCAGAAGAACCCACCCTAATCTGTGCATAAGTATCTCTGTGGAGTTGACAGAGCCAACCACTCATCAATATTCATTTTCACAGGCTTTAACCATAAGCGAGACCTGTCAATAGAATCAAACACAGTGGCCAAATCAACGAACGCTACGTATAGTGCCCTCGTGGGAACTCAAATAGTCATGCAAGGTGTACTGACCCAATTCATATATAGAGGCTGACAGAGGGAGGCTTGATGCCTCAATGGGCTCTGGGTTTCTTTTTAGTTCTGTGTCAGGCTTCATGTCCAGGTGCCCTTGGCTGGATTCTTGGGCCGCCTCAACATTTCCTGCTTCTGGAGCATGACTGGTACTTGCAGCAAGTGGTGGCTCATCTGGTCCACATGTCATCCTAGCACTTGGTGTTTCAGTCTGATAGGGTAGCAGCTCTGTAGCCTCATTTGCAGTAGCTGGCTTCCATGCTGAGCTACATCCATACTTGCTAACATAGACAGGGTTGTCTACTAGGGCAAATGCATTTTTGAACTGCACCTTGACAAAGTCACCATTGATGTTCCCTCTAAGCTGTGGAGCCTTGTGAGCAAAAATGTTACTTTGTGAGCTCCTGGCATTAAAGTTGTGAGCGAGCGATTTGGCTACAGCATAAATTAGTTTGCCCTGGAGCCATCCTTCCTGAGCTAAGACAAAAATCTGTGAGTTGGAGGCTAAAAAACTGTGAGCTAGCTCACACTAACTCCGCTTAGAGGGAACACTGGTCACCATCAGCATTCTTTGGTTAATCCTTAGTCAATTCAGGGTACAAATCCAGCAGAGTTGCCAAGCATGTGCTTATTAAGTAGCTCAACAGACTCCTGCTAGTAGTAATCTATGGTATGATGATTGTATCAGAAAAGACAGCAGTCCATCATCCTGAATAATCCATCTGAATACCCCTTATTATTCTGACCATCCATTCAGCCTGGCCACTTGTCACCAGGTGGAAGCAGAATGGAAACATACAGCATTTGCATGTGCTTCTGGGTAGACTAGGGCACTTACCTGTGAGAGACTCTACTTGAGACCACCTAGCTAAGGAAGGAGAACATCTAGAACAGAAAGAGCCAACGTAGTGTAGTGGTTAAGAGTGGCAGACTCTAATCTGGAGTCCTCCACATCTGGAATCCTCTATTCCCTGCTCCTCCACATGAAGTCTGCTGGGTGACCTTGGGCCAGTCACAGTTCTCTCAGAACTCTCTCAGCCCTACCTACCTCACAAGGTACCTGTTGTGGGGAAAGGAAGGGAAGAGGATTGTAAGCTGCTTTGAGACTCCTTACGGTAGAGAAAAGCGGGGTATAAAAACCAACTCTCCTTCTTCTGAATGAATGAAAATATTTGTCATATGGTTTTGAGTTGCGTTCTGTTTGATAAATTCTAGTCTTGGGAGAGCTGCCCTTCAATATAACCTTCCTCACTAGGTTGTTGTGAAGATAAAAACCGTGCTAACACATACACTGTACTGAGTTCCAGAGGAAGAGTGATAAGGGATAACCGTGTAATTAATAGTTAACACAGTATCTCCAGAAAAAATGGTACTGTGGATCGTCCTTAAGGCGGTACAGCACAGCTTGTCTTTGGGCCAGGTGTTTCCTAGCTGTGAAATGGTGATAAGCGGTTTTTCATGCTGTCCCTTCAGTGGAAAAAGAGGGTTAAACAGTAGACAGGATCAAAATTCCGGGGGGGGGAATATTTCATCAGTGTTCATCTCAAAATGTAGTAGTGCACCCTTGAAATTAATCTTGTTAAAATATTCCTTCAGCTTTCAGTACTGATGGAGCTATATGTGAGGGATGGTTTGCCCGAACCCAGAACTTTACGAGGATTTCATTCATTCATACTAGCTGTTTATACCTTTAAACATTTTCATATGTAAACCCTTTCGTTATCATTTATGCTTAGCTGTTGTTCACCTAAGCTTGCCCTAGCTGGAAATGAGCTATCAAGACACAGGTGTGAAAAAGAGGGGAGGGAGAGAAAAGGTTGTATGACTTGCCAATGCCCCTGTTAACTCTGTGTAATGATGTAATCAACACAGCTGGCTTATTTGACTAGCT
The DNA here is from genome assembly GCA_029375565.1 of Gekko gecko. Classification (NCBI taxonomy): domain Eukaryota; kingdom Metazoa; phylum Chordata; class Lepidosauria; order Squamata; family Gekkonidae; genus Gekko; species Gekko gecko. The sequence goes on along the minus strand of JAPDNY010000003.1, from coordinate 68,359,670 downwards.
GAACAAACATTCAGCCACGTTTTTTAAAAAAGATTGCTCTTCTTTAAACCCCTTCTGAAGAAGCATTCTGAGTAACAGGGAAGCTTCATTCCAGCATGTTGAATATGGATGGGTCCAAGGTATGGTACTTCTTCACTCTTGTTGTATGAGCAAGCACAACTTCTAGGAGTCTTAAATAGTACAATGTTTGTGGCTGCCTGTTTCCTTCATCTACTTAGCTCATGACCGTTTCTTTGCCAGCTGGCAGGAGTGGCATTTATTCATACATGGGAAGTCACCGTATCTGTTTGGAAGTACACTTTCATCACAAGTAGAATAAGAGTGTCCCCTCTAGTAAAGCTAAAGGTTCCCTTGCTCGAAAGCCAGTCGAATCCGACTCTAGGGTTGCGGTGCTCATCTCCATTTCCAAGCTGAAGAGCCAGTGCTGTCCGAAGACGTTTCTGTGGTCATGTGGCCAGCATGACTAAACGCCAAGGTGCACAGAACGCTGTGTCACCTTCCCACCAAAGTGGTATCTATTTATCTACTTGCAATTTCTTGCTTTCGAACTGCTAGGTTGGCAGGAGCTGGGACCAGAGATGGGAGCTCACTCTGTCATGCAGCACTCGGGTCTCGAACTGCTGAACTACCGACCTTCCAGCCTGCAGTTCAGCGTCTTAAACCACTTGAGCCACCGCAGCTCCTAAGTCCCCTCTACCATGACCCAATTAAACCTTAGACTAAGGTTTTCAGTTCTCATTGTGTGTCTGATACCTATCAACTCACTCAAAAAACTGACTACTTCTGGGAAAGCTGGAAGTGCAGTTTGTCATGCTGAAAATGAGCTTTCAGGATGCTCCTTAAGAAACAGCTTTCTGACCTTGCTGAACTTCTGTCGAATTGATCTGGATGCACCCTACTGTGATGAAGCCATTTCTTGGCTTGTGCGTCAAGAGATGTTTTGGAAAAAAATGAGAAGGCCTCTCTCGTTAGTAACATTTTGTGAAGGTTAAAGGGTTCAGATGCTCCTTAAGCACCCAAGTGCACATATGCTGCCCTCCTGCCCCAAGGGAACGTTGTTCTCCCAGTGCATTAAGAATGTATTAATCTATGGACACAAGCCATATCATGAATTGATTTTGATGTTAGCCCTCGTCTGAGGCGCTGGGTCAGAAATAATTGAAGGGACTGCTTTTGGCTGTTAACCAAGCCTCCAGGGGATCCAAAATTCATGCCAAATGCTGGCGCCAGAAAAGTGGAGCCGTCTCGTGCTCCCAAAGGATCCAGTAAGCAGATGCCTTGCGGGCTTTTGGCACTGCCTCTTTTTTTCACTAGATCCACGAGAAAATTAACATTTCAAAAATATTAACATTAAAATTAACATTTAAGACACTTGCCTCGTTTTGGTCTAGAGAGATGCTGAGTGCTTTGTGCATTTTGTGGAGTGGCTTTGCTTCTCAGTATTCTGATGTTTCTCTTGGAGATTTAAGGGGCACAGTTCCCCCTTTTCCTTGACCCTCCTAACTATCTTCCAAAGGGCTGTATCAAGCATCTCAAGAAAGATTCCCTCTGCTGTCACAAAACCGTTCAGCCCACTATGAACTACTTTCACCTTGTTCTTACAGAAACGTGCAGAATGTGACAGATTATTGTTCCGGGTGACTTGATCAAGATATGCATTCTGCCTTGGGGTACACAAGCGCATGACATATGCAGAAGTAACAGTGTTTCGGTGTTGGAACTGGGCTTGCTAAAAGACAGCAAATATGGACACCTTGTGGTCATATTGTGCATTACATATACACTTTTCTGTAGGAAAAGATCTCAAAAACATCACTTGAGAGCTGTTTGACGTTTAAGTGATTAAATGAAAACGTTCCTATAAGCTGTTTTATTTTTGACCTGAACAGTGAACTCTCTGATACGTTTGGGCTTTGCAACTCACCACTGGTAGGTTCAACCAGCATGGAACTTTTTCCAGGGCATGGTGATGATCCTGGACATGTCAGGGCACTCATAGAATTGGATGCTCTGCTGAAAGTCCCTAAGGCAAGCTGTACTTGTGGTGGTTTCATCATGTAAATCTCCCTAAAGTGAGAGGGACTGGATGAGTTTCCTAAGATAAATTCAGCAAAACAAGGAAAGCTGTCTCAACCAAAGGGCACACCAGCCTGCGGGTCAGTGATTCTTAAAAAATTGAAAGGCCATCAGAGAGTTCAGGGGCAAATAAAGGGTGCATTTGTACTTCCACTTTACTTTCAGTGACCTCTGACAGACCCCTGAGGAGAGTAGTTTTTCACTCCTCCTTCTTCACCGATTATAGATTTCTCTTCCAGACCCTTAAAGAAGAGGGCGTACAGCAACTATGAAGCAGACCTAACCTTAAGGAGACAGCTAAATGCCATCAGGCACAAATGGCCTCATTGAATGAATGCCTACAATCTGGGTATCTTATGCATAAATAAACCCATAAAGTTGCCTTGTTTAGGGTGCTGTTTGTATTTCATAATTTCTTTGAGGTTGCTTGGGAGGCACTTGGTGATTATGTTGCTTACTGGGTGGGCAGTAATTCATTAAAGATTAAGAACCACTGCCTTATACATTCCAAAGGATGTTATTAAAAGAAAATTATTTTGGCTTAATCTGAAAAGTTTTTTTTTTCCTGATTAGATTTCTCTAGGCCTATCTGGGATTTCATTTTCTTTCAAAAAGACCCTGATTAGGAATTAGAACAATTGGTTTGGCTTCCATTGTTTAATAATGGAAGTAGATGGCTAAGTATTTAAAATACATTTATGGTTCAACATGTCTCCCTTTCTCTCCCCTCCCACCTCGCTGTCCGCATTTCTTCACTCCCCCTTTGCTTTTTCAACCATTTCATTATCATCACCAACACTTGAGTGGATTTTGCGCAGTCTGAAATCAACACATTATTTCACTTGGAAAGATCCCCCTCTCCAGTTTAAGCAGATGGAGGGGGAGGGAAAGAAACCTAACAGTACAGCTTGCAAGATTTATTAGTGGAACGTAGGACCTAACAAAATGTGTGGCAGGGCATGAGTTTTCGTGAGTTGCTGCTCATTCCTTCAGATACAGCTAGAATGTGAGTCCATCGGTCCCTATATCCTGGAGAGAGAAATGATTTCAGATGCCAAATGACAATAGCTGGCATTGGTAATGAGACAAGAAACCTAGGTCTCAATTCAGCCGTGGAGGATGCATTGACTTTCATTATCAGTTGCAATTCAGCAGTCTCTCTTTCTAATCTCACTTTGAAATGCCTTTCTAAGAGAATTGCTACTCTTAGGTCAGCAATGTCCTGGAATGCTAAATGTTCTCCCACTGGTTTTTGAACGTTGTGGTTTCTAATGTCAGAGATGTCCATTTATTCTTTGCATCCTCCTGGACTGAATTCTCCAGGACCGAATTGAGACTTAGGTTTCCTGTCTCATTACCAATGCTGGTATCTTCACACCTACTACCCCTCTGCATATCTCACCTAATCCAATCAAGCCTGCTGTTGTCATTCACCTGCTATTTTCATTGGGCATCTGAAATCACCTGTATAAAGTTTATATTCCTGGTACCTCGTGTTACATTTTATGGTACGCATGACCTGGCCCAACGAAGTGGCATTTATGTTAGATCCGGACCTCGTAACAAATGACTTCGCCACCTCTGTCCTACTTCCTGGCATACCAAAACACTATGAAAATTTGGATATAGTGATAGTTAAGGAAGTATTTTGCACCTCCTCCAATAGTTGCACACAACTCACAATGTGAGACCATTGTGTAAAAAGCAATTATATTACTGGGCAAAGTGCAACCTTCAGGTTCTGGAGTCCTTGAGGGAGAGTAATAAGAGTAATATATCCTGAATTATATAGAAGTAAAAAAGTGACTGCCTGTGGTCATTGAAATACTAAGGAAACACTGGCATTAATGGCTGAACTGGAATGCTCCAATCAGTGCCCTATTACAATACTTCCCAACAAGATACAGAGTGGTGCTTTGGTTAAATAAGTCATTGCATGAAACTCACTAAGTGACCTTGAACCAGTCACTCTTGTAGCCTAACCTACCTCACAGGGTTGCTGTGAAGATAAAAGGGAGCATGGAAGAAATATATATGTTGCTCTTAGGTCCCTGAATAAAAATGTGTAGAGTTCAAATTTCCAATCAACCGTGAAGCTCACTGGGCCACTGATATTTTATCTTACTTCACAGGGTTGCTGTGATTATAAGGTGGAACAGCTTCCACACAGGGTGCCTCGATCACCTTGCTGAAAGGGTGGCATATAAATGTGCGAAATGAAATGCTAAATCAAAAGCAGGAATTTCAGGCCAGAAACAGGTTGAATCAGAAGGTGTAATCTTAGAAGGGAAAAGATGACCAAGGCATAGCAGCAAGAACTTAAGAACATAAGAAGAGCCCTGCTGGATCAGACCAGTAATCCATCTAGTCCAGCATCCTGTCTCACACAGTGGCCAACCAGTTCCTCTAGACGGCCAACAATAGGGCATAGAGGCCGAGGCCTTCCCCTTATGTTGCCTTCTGACTCTTGAATTCAGAGGGTTAGCACATCTGAATGTGGAGGTTCTCTTCAGTCACCATGGCTGGTAGCCATTGATAGACTTATCCTCCATGAATCTATGTAATCTCCTTTTAAAGCTGTTTATTCCTGTGGCCATCACTACATCCTCTGGCAGCAAATTCCACATTTTAATTCCTGTCTGTGTAAAGTAGTATTTTCTTTTGTCTGTCCTGAACCTATTGACTGTTTTATTCTCAAACCCTTTCCTAATAATCCCTAACATAGAGTTTGCCTTTTTCGCCACTGCACCACACTGGGTTGGCGCTTTCATTGAACTATTAGGTCCTTTAAAAAAAAGTAGCAACCCTGGACTTCCTTGGTGGTCTCCCACCCAAGCACCCGGGGCTGATCCTGCTTTGCTTCCTCGATCTGATGAGATCGGGCCAGCCTGGGTGATCCAGCTCAGGGCCAGTCTTCTCAACTCAGAGAGGGAAAGAAGTTGGGTGGCGCCCATGTAATCTCTGTGAAATCGAAGACATTGTGTCTGTGGTGTGGGCATCCAGAACAAGACTTCCCTCTCTGTTACAGAGGCAACATTTTAGAACTTAAACTGATTATATTTATAAATAATCGTGTTTCAGAATCTCCTTTTCCCCCTATCCCTAAGCACTCCCTTGTTATTTCTCCGCCTTGGTCTCATTCTTGGATGGCAAAATCTTAAAAGCAAGTGTCTGCTTTATTTAATTTTTGCAATGCACCATTTAGGCTGATGGCATTCTTTCGCTAACAATGACTGTAATAATCTCTCTCTCTCTCTCTCCTCCCAAGGGGAGCAATAGTTGCCTCATTGGCTCCATCCGTTTAAAACAATAAATGACATTTTGCCAGAAAATACAGAAGATGGGGGACTTTGAGAGGCAACCTTAATAAGCACATCTGACCTATGGTCAATTTGGTGGCAGCAGGGTAACCATAAGCAGAGGTTTTACCCAAATATGCCACTTTAAAGCACTTTTCAGCCATTTCCATCATGCATGTATGAGGAACAGGGACAGCAGGTTTAAATTCACTAGTTCCAGATCGACTTGACTGCTTGGCTATGCAGTAAAGTTGATTTACAATCACATTTCAGCCTTCCTGCACATAACGCACAGGTACTTTTGGTCTTCAGGCCAGAGAGCCAGTGGGTACAGTGATGTCTAGATTGTCAGAATAAGGTCTGGGAAAGTCAGGTTCAAATCCCCATCCTCCGTGAAGCTCACCAGTTATTTTCTCTCAGTCTAATGTGCCTCACAGGATTGTTGTGAAGATAAAATGGCAGGCCTGTAGCCGGGATGTTTTTAAAGTCAGGGGGCATTTAAATTTCTTAGGGGGTGCCAGCTAATCGAATTATAGGTAATTTAATTCAGTTCCTGGGGGAAATAGAGAGGTGCTGTCTAGCTCCACATGGCCACCGTAGCTGGCTCTCCGTGCCAGACAGCTGCACAGGAATACTTAGCTCCCTTCCTGCACCTGCCACTTCTCAGGGGACCTTGACTGGATGGGAAGTCAGGGGGCCTAGCCAGTAAGTTGGGGGGCCTGGCCCCGAGATGCCCCAGTGTAGCTACGGGCCTGTAAAATGGGGAGGGGGAGGTACTTGAAGGAAGGATGGAATAAAAATGTACGTGAGAGACCCAAGTGCTGGCCAGGTTGAGACCCGCTTGGATTTTAACTGTTCAATAGCATCCGATACCCCTACACTGAGTGTTTTCCCTACCTGCTTAAGAATCTGTGTGGACACAGGAGTCAGTGATATTAGGACACCAAGTGATCTTTTCATATTGAATGTAGGCAATCCATTAGGAGCCTGGATTTCTGATACCAAAAACTTTGAAAAGCTTCAAAGGGACTCATACTCTGCAAAGGTTATGGTTATATGGGCCCAAATGCATGGTCAAAGATCATTATTTTCACCCACCTTCTTTAGGTAATTTGTGGGAGTTCTTATAGATCTATGCAGCGTGTTGCACTGATATCTCCTCCTGCAGTTTGGTGTAGCGAGAGCTGGTTTGGTGTAGTGGTTAAGTGCGCAGACGCTAATCTGGGAGAACCGGGTTTGATTCCCCACTCCTCCACTTGCACCTGGCTGGATGACCTTGGGCAAGCCATAGTTCTGACAAGAGCTGTTATTGAAAAAGAGCAGTTTCTGTCAGAGCTCTCTCTGCTCCACCTACCTCACAGGGTGTCTGTTGTGTGGAGGGGAAGGGAAAGGAGTTTGTAAGCCACTCTGAGACTCCCTTGGGTAGTGAAGGGCAGGGTATAAATCCAATCTCCTCTCCTTCTCCTCCTCCTCCTCCTGCATGCTGTGCATTCTGTAGAATCTGCACAGTAGTTAATAGTCTAAGGATGCTATTTGTATGAGATTTAATATTGTAATTCGTTAACTCTGAGACCACGTTCTGCTTTGATGTTTTCATTCTGATTTGTATTGCATTCTTGAACTCAATAAAGTTTGAAAATTGGGGGTGGGGGGGGAGATCATTATTTTCCTGTTGGATGTGCCTCATTTCTTTCCTGCCCCCATTTTCTCCCCCGACAGCTGTCTGGAGGATGTGAACTGACCGTGGTGCTCCAGGACTTCACAGCCAGCCACAGCAGCGAGCTGAGTATTCAGGTGGGACAAACCGTGGAGTTACTAGAAAGACCCAGTGAAAGGCCAGGCTGGTGTCTGGTCCGCACGACAGAGCGGAGTCCTCCTCAGGAAGGCCTGGTCCCCAGCAGCGCGCTCTGCATCTCTCATTCACGGAGCAGCGTGGAGATGGACTGCTTCTTCCCTTCAGGAAAAGGTAGGCTGAAACCAAACAGGATCTGACGGCCCTTGCCCTGTAATTTCACTAACAAAGCTTTAATTGATGGCCCCTTTCGCCCTCCCATGTCAATAAACTTTGTAGTATTGTGCTCTGATAACACGGAATTTATCTGATCGATTCAGCTTTAGCATGGCTGCCAGGGCACAGTTTGGCTGTGAAAAGTCACAGCCAAGCACTTTCCTCTTGATAAAAGAGCAGTGTTAGAAGAGAGTGCAGTACTTTCTATAAGGCCTGTACATTCCTCAGTCTCAAGGATAAGTCAGAACGCAGGATGTGCGACAGAGCTACTGTGCGCCCAGTATAGGGTTGCCAAGTGTTATGTATTGGGATGTGAATCCTTGCTATACATTTCCATGTTAAGCTTGAGTTTGAATGTGGCTCTCCAGCTGTCACATTACCATTGGCTGGTTTTGGCGAAACCATTGTAAATACCCAATCACTGTGTGAGAATGTTGCAAAGAGGGAACGGTCCTGATTGGCCTTTATCTCTGTGTTATGATTGGCCTTTATCTCTGTGTTGTGATTGGCCTTTATCCCTGTGTTATGATTGGCCTTTATCTCTGTGTTGTGATTGGCCTTTAGCTAACTGTGGGTGTGGCTTTGACAGCCCGGGAGAGTTTAAAAAGGGAGCTGTGCTCCACTTGTTTGTTGTGTGTTCCTGACTTACAGTTTGCTGTTCAAATAAAGCTGAAACCATTTCTGAAGCTGAAATCATTGTTGAGTCTCATACTTAACACCAAGTGTTACTGCGGAAGCAGCGGGGAATCCTGTGTCTTGTCTGGGAGTCTTTTCGTGCATGCGCGGGGCGATTACATCACACAGAAGTGACGTAATCGTGCCAAGCACGTCACTGGTTGACACTATGAAGAGAAGAGAAGAGATTGGATTTATACCCCACCATTCACTACCCAAAGGTGTTTCAGAGTGGCTTACAAACTCCCTTCCCTTCCCCTCCCCACAACAGACACCCTGTAAAGTAGGTGGGGCTGAGAGAGCTCTTGACAGAAGCTGCTCTTTTTCAAGAACAGCTCTTATCAGAACTACGGCTTGCCCGAGGTCATCCAGCCAGGTGCAAGTGGAGGAGTGGGGAATCAAACCCGGTTCTCCCAGATTAGAGTCCACACACTTAACCACTACACCAAACTGGTACCATAGAGTTTTCAGGCTGATTGCTAGAGCGTCAACCAGCGACATGCTCAGTGCGATTATGTCACCCAGAGGTGACGTAATCACGTCAGGCACGTTGGCCCAAACCGGGCACTTTGGGGACGGGGTTCCCCCTGCCAGCCTTTTCCGGACCGGTGGATTGGGGACCCTTTTAGTGGGGGAACCTCCGCCCTCCCAGGGGACCTGGCAGCCCTAGCCCAGTAGGGTGCGGCTGTGGGCACATCCTTCAGCATAATAACCAGTGGGTTTGATCCACTGCAATATTTTGCAGGCAGAAGGATTTCTGCCCATAAAGCATGACTTTCTCACCTCCCCCACCTGCTGGCAGCCCACAATGCTGCTGGCATGCTGCTCCTGGGGACCCTGGTGAGACAAGAAAGTCACACTCTGTAGGCAGAAGTCCTTCTGTTTGCAGGAATGCTGTGGTGGATCCAAGCCAGTATGCTGTCTGTCTCTTCCCCGATACCAAATAAATAATAATAATTATTATTATATGAATCTTAGCCCCCCACACAAACTCTCCTCTTTCCTAATGCTAAACACTAGAAAAATGCTTAAACAACATTTAAGGAAACTGTTCAGGCTTTGGTTGGTTTGCAGGAAGTGGCAATTCTGTAACAGTGCGGCAACTACTAAGAAAGCTTTTCTCCAGAACTTGTTTGACTGGAGAAGGACTGCAGGGGGTGTTCTCTTTGTATGTCTAAACCAGGGGTGCCGGACTCATTTGTTACGAGGGCCGGATCCGACATAAATGAGACCTTGTCAGGCCGGGCCACGTCTGTCGTAAAATGTAATGCCAGGGAGCGGAGATATAAACTTTATAAAGGACACAAACACAAAGGGTTGGGTTTTTTACTTAAAATAAAAACATGCTTAAAACATCAGCACTCTTGCAATATTTTGTTTATTTAACAGTGTCTGATAACTGACACCTCTTGCTCTGAACTATTGCATCAAAATGTCTGTGCTGTTGCAATCTTGAGTATGCTGTTCAGGTGTGTATCTGTAAGCTGCAAACCTTTGATGACGTAGCAGCAGCAGAAGTGGAAGAAGAAGCAGAAGACAGCCAGTTCCACTGCGGGCCCGATAGAAGCCGTTTGGGGGCCTAATCCGGCCCCCGAGCCACATGTTTGACACCTCTGGTCTAAACAAACTTTTGTGCTCAAAAGATTAGAGGGCCAATGTGGACTCTGCATTATGATCCAGTATCAAAAACTCACAAAGAGCTGTGATGGTTCCCCATCTGTGGAATGTGTATTGAGTGTTCCATTCGTGTCTCATCTCAGTTTCAGCCACTGAGTTAAATCACAGTGACTTACCCAGGCATCTGATTGATTTTTGTTGTTGCTGCTGAAATTGGTTTCTCTCCCTTCCAGTCCTCCTTACCCCGTAAATATTTAGGGTGATTTCCCACTAAAGCTGCTGCGGGGTTGCGCCGCCGATTGCCCCGAGATTTTTAGTCAATTTCACACCCGAAGCCGCGGGGCTGCATTTTGACCCGCGGCTTCGCTCGATTTCCCCGCAGTTTCGTAATCCTGTTTTTTGAGGATTACGAAACTGCGGGGAAATTGGCGAAGCCGCGGGTCAAAATGCAGCCCCGCGGCTTCGGGTGTGAAATTGACTAAAAATCTCGGGGCAAACGGCGGCGCAACCCCGCGGCAGCTTTAGTGGGAAATCACCCTTTGTTTTTATCGCCATTGGCTTTTGCCTGCTGTTGTGGTTTTTTAAATTATTGCTGTTTTTATATTGTAATTTCAGTCTTGTGTTTTACCACTTGATGACTGAGGGTCAGAATAGGAATCTGTTAAATTAATGAATGAATTAATTAATTAATTAATTAAAAGGGTGATCATTTATAAAGTATCTTACTGCAGTGTAGCTTTCAAGTTATCAAGACATGACTCACACTTTGCTAGATGTAGAAAATGGCGCAGCCTTCCCAGTAGCCAGAGATGGAAAGTACTCCTTGAAAGCTGCTACATTGTGAACTTTCTACAGCACCTGTGTCAGGATTGCCAGCCTGAGGATGGCAATCGGTGGGAGACTTAGTCTGTGGGAGTCTTACCAGCACTGTCATGATATCACTGCCAATGCACTGGAAGTGACATCATCGCATAGGGCCGATGCTGTAGCATTCACCCAAAATCCTATGGTGTGATGGGTCAGTTCTTAGTCATGCAGGGCCTGCAAGACGGACCTCTTCCGCCAGGCTTTTAGTTAGGAGCTACCACTACCACCACCAACAACTACCTTGTGGGAATAACGGGGTGATTGGGATGGCCCATTACAAAGACCGTGCCATAGTATTCTGGTAGATTGGTTCCATCGAAACGGGCTTGGGCAATATCTACAGGCCACCATCTTGATTTGATTATATGTTTACCATCTTTGAGCACTTTATTCTGATGAAATTGTGTGTTTTATGTGTTTTTAATGTTTTCTATCTGGCACATGGTGCCCTTGTTCGTAAGCCGCCCTGAGCCCGCTTGCAGGGAGGGCGGGGTAGAAATGAAATAATAAATAAATAAATAAAATGCCAAAAGTCGTATCACTGAGTCAGTGCAATGTAAATCTGTCAAGGAGCTTAATCCTGAACCCCAAAGGTCCCCAGATGTGGCAAGGGTCCACACAAGTAATCAGACCATTATTTTCAAATGAATTTATAAAGTTTATTTCAAATTTAATCAATTAGAAAAGTTCATTAAGCAGCCAACACGTTACTCTAAAACCATGCAGCAAGAAAATAAAGAAGCTAGCTCAACTGTCTGATACTTTTAGGACTTGCATTAGACGGCATAAGTTCCAAAGTCAAAGTCCAAAGCTGGCGCATTCTCTACATGGCTAGTAACTGCAATTCAAGCAGGTCATAGTTCAGGCCTTTAGTCCATCAGGATCTCAGCTAGTCACTCTTCCTCTAGGCCTAAGCTATATTATAGTTTTTGGCCCAGCAACATCAGGTGAGGATGACATCCAATCAGAATATGTTCTCTGGAGAAGCCTCTAGAACAAGGGTGTTGAACTCATTTGTTATGAGGGCCAGATCTGACATAAATGTCAGTTTGTCTGGCCAGGTCACATGTGCCGTAAGATGTAACGCCAGATACAGGAGATATAAACTTTATAAAGGTCACAGGCAAACCAAATTAACGATATTAATTTTTACTTCAAATACAAACATGCTTCAACGACAATCAAGACAATCAATTTTGATATATAGACCTTACAGGAAGAGAAACCAAATGCAAAGTCTCCAGGGCACAGGCAGAAAATCACCCGGCTTAATCAGAGCAATTCAGTTTTTACCTCAAACCTTGCAATCCCATGGAAGGACAAGAAATGAAGCAGCCAGATCAAGATCATGTGTTTCCAGTTGTTCTTATGATGTGAAGGGCTGCCCTGTTTCAAACTGGAGGAAACTGTGAGCAAGAAGAGAACGTATTTTTTTTCCTGCAGGGCCCCGGCAGGAACGGGCCAGGCTGGCAGGAGGACAAGGTGACCCGGCCCTCCTTACGGAGCCCCCCATCTGTGCCTGGCTGCCAGAGGATGTGAGTCTGGCCCTGAGTGTGCCTCTGCTGGGCGAAGCCAGGCAGGAAGGAGCTGGCTCAGGCAGTCATTTGAACTCCAGGAGGGAAGAGGGTTAGGGCCATGAACGTGCCCCCACCCCCAGGTGGAGCCAGAGAGGCATGAAGGGGCTGGATGGCCGTTTGAACACCAGGCAGGAGAAGGACAGGTGGGTCTGAGATGGTAAATAAGTGATGTAGTCATGTGCTTCCCCATCACTAACTATTCTCTAGCCGTGGTACTCAGCGCCGGCTCGCCCACTAGGCGAACTAGGTTCTCACCTAGGGTGCACCAGCCCCCAGGGCGCCAAATGGCACCCCCTGAAAAGCCCCTCCGCTGCCCTAACCGGGCGCCCGCCACCACCACCTCCCCACTGCCACCGCCTGCCCTCCCCCTCCCCCTTCAGGGGGAGGAAGCGGAGGTGGCATGGCGGCAGCCAGCGGGGACTCCCCACTGCCGCCAGTACAGAGGAGCGCCTGGCCAGGGTGCAGCTTGCCCGCCCTCCCCCTCCCCCCTCAGGGGGGAAGAGGCGGGGGAGGCATGGTGGCGTCTCCAGGCCCCACCAGGAGGTTGGCATCCACACCCATCTAGGACGCAGACACCCCTGGAGCCGGCTCTGATAGTACTGTGTGCACAGAGATGTGGCAAGGGAAGAATGCGAGCCTGTCCTTGGTTGTTGGCTCTCAGGTATCTCTGACTTCATGGAGGGGGGAAAAGTGATGGGGAAAAATGCATTCTCTTCTTGTTCAGCACAGTTAAGAGTATTTTCTTTTTTTCATTTGAGGCTCACTTGAGGGTGGGTCTTTGCATTGGGGGAAGGGAGGAATGATCCTCTTCTCCAGCATCACAATCTAAGGCAGGCAGGCCAAGCATCCCCGTAGCCCATTCCTACCCTCCCTCAAAGCAAAGTCTTTCCATTGGGCTTCTGGGCACCCACCATTGAATGCACCCAGGGTGGTCTATTCCCCCAGCGCGACCCCACCCTTGGTATGACACTTTTGCTGGGTGTTGTCCAGCTTGGGTAGAGAAAAGAGCTGCCTTGCTGTAAGAAGAAGAAGAAGAGAAGAGATTGGATTTATACCCCGCCCTTCACTACCCAGAGGTGTCTCAGAGTGGCTTACAAACTCCTTTCCCTTCCCCTCCCCACAACAGGCACCCTGTGAGGTAGGTGGGGCTGAGAGAACTCTGTACAGAAACTGCTCTTTTTCAAGGACAGCTCTTATCAGAACTATGGCTTGTCCAAGGTCATCCAGCCAGGTGCAAGTGGAGGAGTGGGGAATCAAACCCGGTTCTCCCAGATTAGAGTCTGTGCACTTAACCACTACACCAAACTGCTGTGGGGAGGGAGGGAGGGAGGAGAGGCTGGCATGGCTGCAGTTGCAGCAGCCCCCTACTCACCAGGGAGTCTGATGCTGAAGCAAACTGCTACAGAGGAGGTCGTTCCCTCCCTCACATCTCATGTTCCCTCCCTCGCATGCTCGTAGGCAGGATAAAAGCCCTGGATGTGCTGGATCCAGCCCGCGGGCCACATGATTCACACTTCTGCGCTAGAACATTCATCTCGCCCCGCTAGAACATTCCTCTCACCCCGGCTCTCCTCCCCCTATCCTATGGGCAGCAGATGCTCATGAGAAGTTAATCGCGCCACTTTCATCTCTGGCCTTGAAGACAGTAAGAGCTGTATAGGCCAAGGGACCAATTAGAAACACCTGCAGAATGAACTGTTACTATTCACCTTAGCCCTTGAGGGGAGGCCAAGGGAGCCTTGCCTCACACAATCACGCCCCTGGTTTCCTCCAGAATTCCCCTCCCCTATTACCCAGCTGAGTGGCCTTGGACAAAACTGGCAGGGAGATCTGGCCTCCCTAACCTATGTACAGATTATAAACCTTTTGTAAGCAGAGTCTGGCACTATGAATGAGGGGACTAGATGAACAAGAAGCCCCGTGAGCAATCCATTGAGGCCTGAGTGCCAAAGCAAAAGACTTAGGCCCGGTGTACACATACAGCAGAACGTGATGGAAGGATTCTGACACAGAATGGAGTGTGCCTGTCCAGGTTATAGGTAGAGAGATTCTTCCCTTGAATGCTCCCCTGTGAAATAATGTCTTGTAAATAAAAGCTGAGCACATCAGGGAGACAGCTTGGTTCCTTAACTCTTCATGGTCCGTCCTATTTTTCCACTTATTGGAAATCCTAATGTAGAAGAACTCTGAAAAATATAATCCCTCACCTGTAGTCTTTAGCGGTACAGTCCATTCTATCCATGCTTCCCTCTCATTTTCACCTCATTCTGCCGCATCTCTAGGCCTGACCTCAGACTAGTGTACACATGTAACAAAACCAGGTAGTAGAATTCTGAAGTGGTAGGACGGGGGGAAGTAGTCACGTTGTTAATGCTTCTCCATGTGAAAGCTCTCCAGTTTTAAAAAACATAGCACATTGTTGGGGGGGGACACAATTAAAACGCTATTTCGGTTTGCCAAACTCAGGAAATTTTAGAGGGGCTTCCATCCAGTCTGAAGTGGTACAGTTCATTCTATTTCTTCTGCCCTTTGTTGCCTCATTCGTCAGCATGTGTCGATCAAGAAATGGAGAGGAAAAACTAGCATCTCTGGTGGAGAGGCATGGGGGGGAAGCTGGCTGGTTTCACTCTAGGGTTGCTAAGCTCCATGCAGGGCCGGCCCGAGGTTTTTTGCGCCCTAGGCGGGGCTACCTTCTGGCACCCCCTCTGCTGCCGGGGCCCCCCAGGGCGAGGGAGGGCTCCCCTCCTCCTCCTCCCCCTCTCGCCCACCGCCAGGGCATGCCGGCAAGCCAGGGAAGGGGTGGGGTTTTTTGGCGGGGGTCTTTTGGTTCCCCTAAGGGCCGGTGCGCTCTAGACGAATGCCTAGTTCACCTATTGAGTGAGCCGGCCCTGGCTCTATTTGATGGCTGGAGATCTGCTATTACAACTGATCTCCCAGTAACAAGAAATGGCCACTTTGGAAGTTGGGCTCAGTGGTATTATTGCCCAAACCCCGCCCTCCTTTGACTCCACTTCCAAAACCTCCAGGTATTTCCCAACCCGGACCTGGCAGCCCTAACTTGCTCTAAGAATGGCAGCATAAGGAATTAGACAAGCCAATGGAGCATTGTGCTCTCAAGCATGGACTTGAGATGTGCACACAGAGCTAAAGGATTTCCACCCACCACCATCTCCACTCCAGTCTAATTACATTAGTTTCATGTCCTTTCCCAATTTGCAGTTGTTTCCATGGAGAAGGTGGAATTTCAATCTTTTCTTGATTAACCAGAGATGTATGGGAGGGAGATGAAGCGTTTGTGTTTTTCCTCCCCACTTCTAAGGGGAAATCTTTACAATGAGTAATATTCTGTCCTTTGTTGCTTGCTTGAAGGTCTGATTGCTGCCCTTGAGGTCTTGGTGTTTAGATGAAAGGATTTTTTTTTAATAGAGAAGATTTCACTTCCTGCATTTTTTACTAAAGATTGTGACTGACGTAATTAGAAACTTGTCTGAAGCAAAGGACCACCAACAGAAAGAAAGGGACAGAAGGTGGCAATCAGCATTTAGACTTTCTTCTCTGTGTTACGTTGTTCTTAAATTACCTTAAGGTATAGGGATGAAAGAGGGAGAGGTGACAGAAAAGCTCTCTGCTGCTGACAGAAGACTGAGCCCAGCAGCTTGGAGGCTGAGCATTGCCTGTGCAACCTGACCTTGATAAACCTGATATTCATCAAGTAGGATCTGGTGGCAGGTGATAGTTTATTATCATCTTCAGAAAGCTGGATGCAATTTGAACAAAAGAAGGAAATCACTGCTAGCGGTGTGTGTATACTCATCCTACTTCACTCTGGTAAACAGATGGTGCAGGTTTTTGTATTGTTTCAGAAGCTTACAAAACTTTTTTGGCAGGGCAAGAATAAGTATATAATACACCAAATTAAAAAAAAACCACCAGATCAATCTCAGCTCACTTTTACCTGGTTTAAGATTTTATTGCCTATGCCATCTCCTGTTGTTGTGGTTCAGTCGCACAGTCTGTTCGCGACCCCATGGACCAGATCACGCCCTCCTGTCCTCTGAAGTTTGCTCAATTTCATGTTCGTTGCCTCGATGACACTGGCTAACCATCTCATCCTTTGCCGTCCCCTTCTTCTTTGACCTTCAATCTTTCCTAGCATCAGGGTCTTCTCCAGGGAGTGCTCCCTTCTCATTTGGTGGCCAAAGTATATGAGCTTCAACTTCAGGATCTGGCCCTCCAGGGAACAGTGAGGGTTGATTTCTTTTAGGATTGTAGTGGCAGATAAATGTGTTGTTTCTTACTTCCTCAAAAAAGGGCGTTCCTGATTTGCATTGTCAGAAATGTATTCTACCTATTCAAACACAAAGTTAATGTATGGCGATGGCCAAAAAGTTATGAAAATGTGGGGAATCTAATGCCTAGTTTTTACTGAGGAGGTAAACCAGTGTCTCACCTGTACCAATTAAGAAGTGGGGCCTTGCATGCTGTTCCATAGTAAAAAGGATTCCCTCTATACAGAAAAGTACATCTCAGGACAAAGGCTCAGCTGGGAACCCTCCTCTATGTAATGCAGCTTTTGGTGTGAATGGAATCTTTTTTTTGTGGTGAGGTTTTGCTATGTTACTTGTTTCTGTTTTGATTGTATATGGTTTATCTACATAAATTTTAAGATTTAATTATTTACATTCAACAATTATTTAGAATGTTACATGAGAGAGAGAGACAGTGAGATCTTTGTCTCCTCAGCTTTCCTAATATATCTCATTTAGTTTAGGATGGATAGACTGTGCTAAAATACAGGAACAGATTCCTTTTGGAAAGGCTCGTCTTTTGGTTGTGGTCTTAATCTTTGGGGCATAAAGCAATTTTCCATCAAGAAGCCTGCTCTGTTTAGAGTGCAGAAAGTCTCTTTCCCTTGCAGCTCATTTATCTGAATTGAGTGATTTTCTTTTGTACAATGCAATTGTTGACTTACAGCCAACTTTGTCCAAAATCGTGTGAGTTATAAGTCAACCTTCTTCTAAGACCGTCTATCAGTTCAAACACCTAGTACAAATATATTTAAAGCTGGCTTTTTTCACATGCCAGAGACCAGATTCTTACACAGCTAATTTGTGTTTCTTTAAGCCCTGCAGCAGCAGAAGGGCTGAAAAGCCTTAGAACAGACTAGTGTGAATCTGGGCTTTTGTTTTCCTATACCTTGTTCATTCTGGCTGTTTCTTAATGGCATCTGATGTTGGTGAAAAGAGATGGCAGCTGCTCTAAATTGAGCTGACTGATAACTTTCAAGCCCCTTCAACCTTACAACCAGTGGCAAGTTGCTAGTAGATGCAAAGCTGCTTTGATTCTATCTCAACCTCATTAAAACCAATGGGAGTTTGCCGCTGATTTCAGTAGAATGGACCCTGTAGTTTGCTTCTGTTAACATTTGCTTTTCAACTGGGTGCCTCAGGCAGGATTTAGAAACAAAATAACAGATGCAACTGACAAAGTGATTATATTGTGGAGGAAGAAAATGAAATGGTGGAGTCCAGTGTAGATGGTTTGGGGCCTTTGTTGTGTGTAATTTATACTTGAGATTATGGTAATATTAGAATTGTGTTTACTTACCAGAATTCAGGACACTTATTCAGTGGGGCTCATGGAAGGCATTGGTGGTCGCTGGTCAGATATCAGCAAAGCAGAAGGACTTTCCATTTCCTTTCAGCATTTGCAGTCCTTCACACTCTTTATTTCTTATGCGAATATCACAATAAACAGGAAAGGCTATTTTAGGGAACAGTTTTGGTACCGTTCTATTTTAAACGCAGACAAGTTTATTTAGAGAAAGCACATACCCTGCACATTTCCTTGCTACGGTTCTACCAGACGGCCATTTCTATGTTTGAGATGGAGGAACAAAATTTTTACCCAATCGTCATCTTAATTAGAATTCAGGAGCCATATGGGCCAGGAATAAGGCTTCATTAGGTAAAATCGTGCTATGTTTTCTCCTAGCATTTTAAGCACTAAAGACAGGTGTAGAAAATAACAGAGAACACCTCAGGTTATCCTGGCAAAGAGGGGAGAAAAACCCTAAAAGTCTGGTTGAGACGTTACTGAAATAAAATGCTGCAAAAGCATTTCACTGAGTTTTATGCTTTAATCCTGACTACTACAGGATCTGGGAAGGGGCACTGGAGGAGAAGTCACCATTCTTGCTGCACGTTACAATTACTTTGTTTTTGTGGTTTTAACAGAGTTAAACTTTACTGCAGAATCTGGTTGCTGACAGCTAACCTCATCTCCTCATTCCCTAGTACCTGCAGCTTCCTCTTTCCCATAGGCCAGCTTAAAATAGGCTGATAGAGAGAAACTTGGATATATAGAAGTAGTCAGAGTTCACTGTTCACTGTAAGTCCACGGAAAGCCACTTTAAAAGAATGAGCATCTAAGCATTTTCAGTGAGCAAAGCACTTTAAAGTGCATTTTCTTGTTCTAATTTTTACAACGGTTGTGCAAGGTCAGCCAGTAAGAACATAAGAGAAGCCAATGTTGGATCAGGCCAATGGCCCATCCAGTCCAACACTCTGTCACACAGTGGCCAGAAATACCAGATGCCATCAGAAGGTCCAGCAGTGGTGCCAGGGCACTAGAAGCCCTCCTACTGTTGCCCCCCCAAGCACCAAGAACACAGCGTATCACTTGCCCCAGCCTGAGAGTTCCTATCTATACCTTGTGGCTAATAGCCACTGATGGACCTCTGCTCCAACTGTTTATCCAATCCCCTCTTGAAGCTGTCCATGCTTGTAGCCGTCACCATCTCCTGTGGCAGTGAATTCCATGTGTTAATCACTTTTTGGGTGAAGAAGTATATAAGGAATGGGGAGAGGAGCAGTGCTTTGAGAGAGTGGTTTTCCTAAAGCAACATGGTGAGTTCTTCAGGACTGCACATCAATGGGAACTCCCAAAGAGCACCTACAGTGTTAGGCTACATGTATCCATCATGAATAAAGAAAAATAAGGCAGTTTGGGTAAGATATTTAATCTTTATTGGCCAATCAAATTTTATTGGCAAGGCAATCTTGATGTTTACATGTATTGTATACAATTTTACTTTAGAGACATTGCTGGACAATAAGACAGTTTGGAGACATTATTGGCTGAGAAGTTCCTGTTGCTGTGCCTCTTTGGGAGTTCCCGTTGGTGTGCGGTCCTGATGAAGGGACTGAAACTCATTGAATGATCTGGAGGATGAGTTGACTGCAGCTTATTTCTTATTGTTTGTCTCAAGTCCCAAGGACTGGATGTACTTGCTGATTGCAACGTACTTTACATTGTTTATCTTAAGTCCTAAGAAGTGGATGTACTTGCTTTATGGACATTTGAAGCACATGTTTTCCAGTCCATTGAAACTGGAATTTGTGAAGTCTTTCTTTTGGGAATGATAATTGGAAATGGTAGATATTGCTTTAAATACCCAGCCTACCCATTATATTTTTTTGTACTTCTTGTATTTCATGTATTGAATACTATTGAATATTTAAGAAATATTTGGAGCCTTCTTTGATGTTAAGTCATACAAGATTTATATTTATTCATCTATTTCCTTAAATTATTGTTAGTACTTGCGACAGTGGCTGGTTTGTCCGTCCACAAATCCAGTGCTCGGACTATTCTTGAACCACCCCAACACTCTCAGAACAGAAGTTGAAGTATAGTAGATTCACTCATGAAGGAGCTATGCAACTAGCAACATTAAGTTCGCATGACTCCCAAGGACACATCTGAACTGAAAGAAGTAACAGGGAACGGCCTCAGCAAAAGTAGACTGTCGTGGCTGTAGATCTAATAGATATTGGCTGTGGTCTCACCACTCTCGCAAACTCACTAAGGATGCCACTCTTGCAAAGCAAAAAGCATCACGGCAGCAGAAAGAACATTTCCCAGGCTGCTGTAGATTATCTGGGTTGTGTGGCCATGGTCTTGGCACTGTAGGACCTGACGTTTTGCCAGTAGCTGTGACTGGCATCCTCAGAGGTATAGCACAGAAAGATGGAGTACTCTCTGTGTCAAGGTGAGCAGAAAACTGATAGGCAAGTAATTTATTTCTACCCTGGACAACGTATTTCCCAGGCTGCTGTGTCTGCAAAATTCCTCAGTTATCAATCAGCCCTTTTCTAAAATGAATTAGAAATTGAGATCTAGTGTGGTGTAGAGGTAACAGTGCTGGACTAGGAGACCCAGATTCAAATCCCCAGTCTGCCAAGGATGTTCGGTGGGTGACCGTGGGCCAGTCACACGCTCTCATCCTGACCCACCTCGCAGGGTTACTGTGAGGATAAAACAGAGGAGAGCAGAACAATGTAAAGAGATTAGGGTCCCCACTGGGGAGAAAGGCAGTGTCTAAATTAAGTAATCAAGTAAATAAATCCAGGAGTTGATCACGCTTTCCCCCCTCTCTGTATGAGCAGACCTGATTGTCCCCAGGAACCTATCCAAACAGACAAACATTTGTTAACTGGGCAATCATGGGTATTGCTCTGACCATTTGGTTACATGTTATGTTTATCTAAAAGGGCCATGGTGGCTCAAGTGGTTAAGATGCTGAACTGCGAACCGGAAGGTCGATAGTTCAGCAGTTCGAGACCTGAGTGCTGCATGATGGAGTGAGCTCCTGTCTCTGGTCCCAGCTCCTGCCAACCTAGCAGTTCGAAAGCAAGAAATTACAAGTAGATAAATAGGTACCGCTTCAGT
The DNA here is from genome assembly GCA_029375565.1 of Gekko gecko. NCBI lineage: Eukaryota > Metazoa > Chordata > Lepidosauria > Squamata > Gekkonidae > Gekko > Gekko gecko. The sequence goes on along the minus strand of JAPDNY010000003.1, from coordinate 68,338,818 downwards.
GGGAAGGTAACAGCGTTCCCTGCGCCTCAGCATCTAGTCATGCTGACCACATGACCACAGAAATGTCTTCGGACAGCTGTGGCTCTTCGGCTTGGAAACGGAGATGAGCACTGCATCCCTAGAGTCAGATTCAACTGGCTTTCGAGCAAGGGAAACCTTTACATTTACCTGTGTTTATCAATGCTAGTTTGTGCTCAAGGAAGTTTATTTAGAAAGACTACTGGTGGAAAACTATATAGTGTAACATATTCCTAGGGAAGAGAAAAGCCAGCACAAAAATGTATTACTTCTGCTAGTGGCTCTTTTGCTGAACCTTAAAATCAATCCTGTTCCTGTTTTCCAAACCACTTTTGTGCTTCTAATTATATCATACAGGTTTATTTTTTTTAAAATCTGTATTTTCTTTTACTCTGGGTATGAGTTGGATCTAGTACATTAGAAAGCCTAGACTATTTTGGTTTAACCATGAGGGGAAATTATGCCCCCAAATTAATATTCAGCACCTAAAGTCAAAATCTTTATGATATTGCCATTGCAAGCTAGTGATATTTTATTTATTTTACAACGCTTATATCCTGCCTTTGTGCCCAGTCAGAGCCACATGGCTGTTCCTCAGCAAAATGCACAGGTGGGCTACAAAAGCTATTTTCAGCTCCCACAGGTAGCCTCCTTTCCCCAAATGAAATCACAATCTACAATGCAGGTGTATGGCACCTAATTCCCCTTCCTGAAACCTTGCTGCCAGTCAAAGTAGATCATACTGAATGAGATGGACCAGTGGCTGTATTCTGTGTTGAGACAGTCTCATATGTTCAATACAAAGATACAGGATTCTTCAACTTCAATTCAAAACTTTCTGTAATTAAGGCACAGAGACGCAAAAGGGGATAGATCGCATGTATCTAAATATTATGTAAGAAGAAGAAGAAGATGTATCCTAGCTAGTGAGAAGGACTGAACCGGCTAAAATGCCTTACTTATGAAAGGTGCAAGAGCCAGAAGCATCTTATGCCAGACCGTCTTTACAAGCACAAACCACGCTCACTTCATAGCCATAATTACGCATCTGATTATTTTTTTATTCATGCAGTGGTGCAAGGCTCAAAAATAGCCTGTGGTTTTGCCTGGCTTGGAGTACTACAGAAGCATGCCTGTTGTGGGATTAAAACACTAGGTCCGGTTAGACTGCTCTGCCAGTAAATAGTTTACTTTCAGGAATTGTAGGACTGATGTTTAATATAGCCTGAACCTACCTGGTTCGGTTTTTCTTCCCCTCCATGATTTGTTGACGCAAGAGTCATCTGAAATAACTCCACAAGCCAAGTAGTACAGTTAGATTTAGATCCAGCATTACTGGAAATATTGCTTTACAGTCAAAGGAATCTATTTGAATTTCCTGTGAAGTCCTAGACTTGCCCAGAGCACCTGCACACTTCCTCAAAAACTGACAGTGCTTATAATGTGTTTGTTCCATTAGACTTAATGATACAAGTGACATGTGGATGCTGGAAATTTTGCATTTGGTTCCTTGAGTAAGTGTTTTGCTAAGGGAGGTGTTACCTTAGAACTCAACTGAAAAAATTCTTTCCATGGTGGTTTCTACACTAGCTGTTCAGTCTGGAATTGCCATCACCCGTTCATTCAATTTTAACAGGAATTCCAGATAATGTGACTAGCAACCATTACAGTCTAGTGTCTTCCTACCTTTTTGCAGACCTATTTACAAGTGATTTTTAGAACATAAAAACAGAAAAGGAACTCCAGCCTGTGTTAATCAAAACACACGGAAGATTGTCAGTTGCTGGCCCTTTAATTTTTTCTTGTTCTTCTGCTCCCCTCTTAATTAATTAGTTCCTGTCTTCCTCAACCTGCTAGCAGCTGCATCCATAAATCAATTCTTAAATGATCAGATTATTGGAGGGAAAGGGAACGGAGGATTCCTTTTCACTTTGCACTCAAAGCTACTTTAAAAAAAAATCATTACCATGCCAGTATGGTATTTTAATAATTACAATAAAGGCATCAGTTAGGCTAGAAATACACCAGGTGGCTATAACTGTTGTTAGGGAAAAAGAAATATTCTGTTTACAGGACTGTTTGAAGTGGGAGGGTCAATTTAAGAAGAGTAATACAGACATTATGGTCACCTACTTAACCAATGCGTAACGGGAAGAAATCAATATATGGATCTTTACCCATCACTGGGTTTCTGTCTCAGGAGAAATTTCAGTTGCTGGTTTCTGCCTTTGCTGTACTCATACCCCCATCTCCACTCTCCATTTTCTTCCAGACTCCATTGTTGGTGGTCAATATTAATAATTTTTCTGACTTACAAACAGTAGTTCTCAGATAATTTTATAGGAGCTACCGGTTCTCAGCAAGCACTGCTCCATCCTGACCTAAGCATGGGAACTCGTAATCAAGTCCCCCTGAGCTTGTATTCCCAGTTTAGTGGACACTTGATTGTAGTTCTCAGTTCCTCTTATATCCACCAGGTAGCCAAATGCAAACTATATTGGGTTTTTGAGACGCTCAGGCCAACTTCCACAGAGTTATTCTACTAGAACATCACAACAAGCCCGCAAGGTAGGTTACAGTGAGAGAAAAGGCTTTGTACAAGGCTAGCCAGGGAGCTGTACTTTAATCTTCCTTATTTGCCAACACTTGTAATACTGGAGTGTAGAAGAGAGAATTCTAGCACTTGTGTGTTTTTTCTTCACATGCTTTGTGTCAAAAAGCATATGCCATAGTTTCTGTGACTATGTAGTTATTCATGATAAAGGAACTCTTTCCCCCTCAGACATTACTGGAAATACAGAAGTGCCATTTTCTAGAGATAAGAGCTACTTTCACCAAAACCCGAGATTTCTGCTGCATAGTCACAGATCTGGAAGCTTTAGGAAGCCCATGACATCAGACCTCTTTAAAAAAACAAAGTTGCGGGAACTGGGAACCAAAAGAAAGCTTTAAATGCTTTATAAAATAAATGTTTATTCCCTTATTTAACAGATTTCTCCACTAGCGAAAAACTCATTTTTTATGATAAATTGCCTTCATAATTTCAGTGGTATTCTCACTACTATGTAGTGTGTCTTCACACAGCTTTTAATGTGTGGTACCACCTTCCCCTCTCTTGCAGCTGGACCCGTGCTTTTTAACAGCATCCTGATAAAGGTAGCTGGAGAAGGTTGTCCCCCCCCCTTTATTTCCATGTCTTATGGAATGACAGCAGGTTAGACTGCTATTAGTCACAGGAGAAAGGCCTGTAATTAACAAAGGCAACTCTATTAATGATTATTAACATTAATTGTGAATTGCAGTAGGTGAAAGTTTAAACCCACATGTTTCTCATTCACTTTAGTACTGGAGGCCACTAGCAAGTCACTAACCCTAAAATCAGGATGTGCAAACTCCAAGGAAATGTTGCCAGCTGGGTGTGTGTTTGTTGGTTTATTCTTCTGGTCCTACTCCTAGAGCCAGCTGGTGTCTTCAAAAGTGAGGGTGCTACACCTTTTCCCTAAGCCTTTCCACTACACCTTCCCATGGCTCCAGAAAGCAAGATTGCACACTTCTTCACATAACACTAAAATAAGATGTGCTACTGGCCACTAGTCCAGATTTTTTTAAAAAAACTTAGGTGAAGTTAAGGTACAATGGTCTGTCAATAGTTATTAAGTCACAACAGATAGGCTCTGAACCTAGATGTTCAAAGGCAGTCAGGGCCGGCCCCAGGTGTCTGGGCGCCCTAGGCAGGACAGCCTGGGGCGCCCACCCCATCGGGGATGCCAACCTCCCGGTGGGGCCTGGAGACCGGGGGCGGCGGCGGAGCGCTGGCTTTCCTGGGCGCTCCGAAGCTGTGGGGCCCCCAGGAAAGCAAGGGAAGGGGCGGGGGTTCTAACCCCCGCCCCTTCCCTCCCAGCACCGGGGAAGAGGCGGGGGGGCTTTTCGCGGAGGGGTGGGGTGCCTTTTGGCACCCCTGTCGTCGGCGTGCTCTAGGCAAGTGCCTAGCTCGCCTAGTGGGCGAGCCAGCCCTGAAGGCAGTATACCAATAAGAGATCTATGCATAAACAGCCTGAAAGACCTTCAAGCAGCTCAGAGGGGCATTTGTGTTTCTTGAGTCTCCGTTCTCTGGAGGGAAAAGAGAAAAGCCCCCTGATTCAAGGTTTCCCAACAAGGCAGTTCTTCTGACACATGATAGACTAACTGTTCTCTGCAAGGGAGAGAAAAAAGGGTTGGGATTTTAAAAAGATGCAATTGCTGTCTATTTTACAGCCACCCACCAGTGGCCCAATGTGCCATCTGTTTCCACCACTCACTTCTTCAGTGCCCAAATTTAGGAGCATGCAACAACAGAGCAGCCCTCTTGCTTCAGAGCAGAACCCCAGAAGCCAAGGCACAGAAGCATGCAGGAGTGTTGATTTTTAACTGTTGTTTATGTTTCACGTTTCCAAAATGGTAGGCATACCTAAACAGGAGAATCCTGAAGCCCAAGGTACATGTCACGGACACTCCCAAGTGCTGGTTCCCCCCGCCTTATAATTTATCGGTATGGAGGGTTCCATTGAGGATTGGAACTGTCGCACAAGGCAATATGGGTATGCCCCCCGCCCCCCAACTTCTTGGTCTTTATCCAAAACAGAGGCCTATCTGGCTGTTCTTTAGAAAGAAAAACAGTTTGGATTACATGTGGCTTGACCATGTCATGCACCATTAAGCAGATGAAATCATTTCTCATCACTGTTTCTGTGCCAGAAAAAACTTCACCTGATTAATTCCTGTGTGGGGCTGCTGTAAAAGACACAGGAGTAGGGCCAAGTGACCCGATCCCAATACAATACTCCCTTTTATTTTAAAAAAAAAGCATTCCAGAGGGATTTATAATCCAGCCGCATTTAACCGTAATAAACGAAGAGAAGCAAAGGGCTCTCTGCGGTATTCTTCAGACTAGATAAAATAGCTACCTCTAAGAACAAACAGGGAAGGGAGTGGCATGAAATCACAGCAAGGGCTGAGAGTTCTCTTCCAGGAACCTCAAGTCAACATTGCTCAGAGATGTCCGTCACGCCCTTTGGATTAGAGGCTGCAAACCACTCATTCCATAGGAGTGCCACTGAAGCGAATGGCTAGTGAGGCAAATTCAGCACTCCTAATTAAGAGTACTGCACTTGAGGTCCAGCGGACAGAACTTTATTGAAGAAGAGTGGAAGCAGCAAGCAAGCCAACAGCCGGCAAATACTTCTGTATACTGTCTTGACTCCTCCAGGGACAAGAGCTGAGTGGCTTATGGGCATGCCAGTGGAAGAGAGCTGCCATCTGTACTTCTGGCAGGACTTCCCTGAGCCGTGTGATGGGCTGAAAGCCAGGAGGCGATACTCTCCCAAAGGCTGTGTCCCATGTCGTAGAGTTGTACAAGGCACAGGAGCCCTGCTAGTGGGGAAAAACAGCTACTGTATTGCCTTCTGTTTCTGGAGAGATTTTTAAAGAACTGTATGGTCACTGCATGCCAAAATTCAACAGCAGCGTGCCTATGCCCAGAAAGCCGTGCTGGACCTGTTTCCATTTCTTTCCCAAATGGAGCTCTTGATGGCACAGAAGAAAGCAACCATGCATGGCTACCAAACAGATTACAAACTAGGTTGACCACTTTGTGCACACCTTGTCTTCTTCCTCTTTTAAGAACATTCATACTTGATGTGTTTCTAAGTGCGTTTTTAATATCAAACGTTCAACAGGCTGATATAGAGCCAGTCCAGTGTTCCCTTGTAGTGTATCCACAGAGAAACATGGACTTGAGGCCACCATGTGCTCCGACCGGTTTGGACCGGTCCACCACGCGGTCAGGCAAAGAGCCTGGCCTTCGTTCCTGTAGACAATAGATTGTAGGCTCCTGGCATTCCTCCAATCGAGGAGCCTGGGGTAACTCAATTAACTGTAAATAGCAAATCAGGGATGTGTGTGTGTTTGGGGAGTGGGCTCACTTGGGAATAAAAGCCGGCCTGCGAGCCGGCTTAGTTGTCTTGTTCCTGTTCTAATAAAGTATGTGACAGCTGAAATCACTGGTCAGTCTCAGTACTTTTCATCCCTCTAAGCTGAGTCTAGCAAGGTCATGCTCAAAATCCTACAAGCTAGGCTTCAACAGTACGTGGATAGAGAATTGCCAGAAGTACAAGCTGGGTTTCGAAGAGGTAGAGGAACTAGAGATCAAATTGCCAACATTCGCTGGATTATGGAGAAAGCAAGAGAGTACCAGAAAAACATCTACTTCTGCTTCATTGACTATGCTAAAGCCTTTGATTGTGTGGATCACAATAAATTATGGCAGGTTCTTAAAGAGATGGGAGTACCGGACCACCTCACCTGTCTCCTGAGAAACCTGTATAAGGGTCAAGAAGCAACAGTTAGAACCGGATATGGAACAACTGATTGGTTTAGCATAGGAAAAGGAGTACGACAAGGATGTATATTGTCACCTTGCTTATTTAATTTATATGCAGAGTATATCATGCGAAATGCTGGCCTGGATGAATCACAAGCTGGAGTTAAGATTGCTGGGGAAAAGATCAATAACCTCAGATATGCAGACGATACCACTCTGATGGCAGAAAGTGAAGAGGACCTAAAGAGCCTCTTGCTCAGAGTGGAAGAGGAGAGCGCAAAAGTGGGCTTGAAGCTCAACATCAAAAAAACTAAGATCATGGCATCTGGGCCCATCACTCCTTGGCAAATAGAAGGGGAAGTCATAGAAGTAGTGACAGACTTCACGTTCCTAGGATCCCAGATCACTGCAGATGGTGACTGCAGCCATGAAATTAAAAGACGCCTGCTCCTTGGGAGGAAAGCGATGGCAAACCTAAACAGTATGATAAAAAGCAGAGACATCACCTTGCCAACAGAAGTCCGCATGGTCAAAGCAATGGTATTCCCCGTAGTAATGTATGGCTGCGAGAGTTGGACTATAGGGAAGGCCGAGTGCCGAAGAATAGATTCTTTTGAACTATGGTGCTGGAGAAGACTCTTGAGAGTCCCTTGGACTGCAAGGAGATTAAATCAGTCAATCCTAAAAGAAATCAACCCTGATTGTTCCTTGGAAGGCCAGATCCTGAAGCTGAAGCTCAAATACTTTGGCCACCAAATGAGAAGGGAGCATTCACCGGAGAAGACCCTGATGCTGGGAAACATTGAAGGTCAAAGAAGAAGGGGACGGCAAAGGATGAGATGGTTAGACAGTGTCATCGATGCAACGAACATGAAATTGAGCAAACTTCAGGGGACAGCGGAAGACAGGAGGGCCTGGTGTAATCTGGTCCACGGGGTCGCGAAGAGTCGGACTCGACTGTGCGACCAGGGCCGGATCGCCCATAGGGTGAACTAGGCGCCCCGGCCGGAGGGGCGCCAAATGGCGCCCCACTCCCCCCCCAAAAAGTCCCCCCCCGCCGCCCTAACCCGGCGCCCACTGGCACCGCCAGACCCCTGCCCCCTTCCCAGCAGCCGCGGGGGCCCCAGAAAAGCGGGACCCCCCCTGCTCCCTTCCCGGCTTTTCTGTGGGTCCTGCAGCCGCGGGGGCCCCAGAAAAGCCGGCGCCGGGAGGGAGGGGGGCGGAGGCTGGACCCCCGCCCCCTTCCCTGGCTTCCCTGGGGGTCCCGCAGCTGCGGAGCCTCCAGGAAAACCAGCGCCCAGCCACCACCGGTTTCCAGGGCCCACCGGGAGGTTGGCATCCCCAGTGGGGGCGCCCCAGGCTGTCCGGCCTAGGGCGCCCAGACACCTGGAGCCGGCCCTGTGTGCGACTGAACAACAACAACAAGCTGAGTCATTGTGAGCTAACTCACAGGTTTTTAGCCTCCGGCTCACACGTTTTTGTCTTAACTCAGGCAGGAGGGCTCCAGAGAAAACTTAATTTATGCAGCAGCCAAATCTCTCGCTTACAACTTTAATGCCAGGAGCTCACTAAGTAGAATTTTTGCTCACCAGACTCCACAGCTTAGAGGGAGCATTGATAGTCACTCCCCAGGAGCTTTTACCCGCCCTGCTCCGCGTTTGCGTTCAGTGGTTGCCTGAGTAGTAGACCGTTTCCGAGGGTAGCCGTGCTGGTCTACAGTAGAACGGCCAGATTCGGGTCTGGGAGCGCCTTAAGAGACTGATCTTCGGGGTCTGAGCTTTCCAGAGTGAAAGGTCTCCCAGATGGCCTTCTTCCTTAGCGGGGTACCTGATCAAGCTTCTACCCCGGGAAATTCTTGTCCGTCTCTTAAGGTGCTCTTGGTCTCGGAGCTGGCAGTAAAGTAATAGTAGACTATCAGCACGCGGAGCGTCCCTTGGTAACCGTCTGTGCCTCTGTTAAAGGCACAGGAGCCGTTCGAGAACGCCAACAGGTGACTCCAGAACCACAGCAGCGATGTCGTTTAGCAAGAAGCATGAGCACCCCCGCCCCCGACCCCCAGGTTAGCCTTCCGAGTTTTTCTGGGTCAACCTGCAAGTGGAGCGCCACCTGCAGCCCATGCTCAGAATTGTTGCTTTCTCTACGGCGAGCGTCGTTCGAATCCGAAAGAGCGGTAGATTCTCTGCTAATTTTTCTTTCTTAAGAGCATCTCTCTCTCTCTCCCCGGAGAGGGTGTGTGTGTGTGTGAGGGTGTGTGTGTGTGTGTGTCTCTCTCTCTCTCTCTCTCTCTCTCTCTCTCTCTCTCTCTCTCTCTCTCTCTCTCTCTCTCTCTAGGGCTTTTATTACTCGCTTTAAAAAAAAAAAATCACCACCACCACAAGACACCATGACGACCGCGGTCAGAAAATGTAGGCATTTCCCCCTTTTAAAGCCGAACCAAGGCAGAGGTGGCGCTCCGATGCCTGTCTTGATTAATTGCGTTTGGGACGGGGACAGGCGGTCGTTTGTCTTCCCGAGGGAGAAGGAAGCGTCCCTTGGTTGCAGAAGAGCTGCGCTGTTCTCCGGAGGTGTCTTTCTGCCGCGCCGTGCCCGGGTTGCGCCAAGAGCGCCCTGCTCCTCCGGGCTTTCCAAAAGCGAAGCGAGGGCCGCCGGCCGGGACTGCGCGCCTCTGGTCCCGCCCCCCTGCTCTGCTAGCCCCGCCCTCTTGCTTCCCCGAAGGTAGTTTTCTGTCCGGCTCTCCGGCGGGGAGCTCGTGGCGCTGCTTCCGCGGCCATCGGTGGGGCGTTTGGCGCTCGGCTGGCGGATTTCGCGGCGATTGGCGGCTCTTTGCCATGAGTCCCCCCGAGGCAGAATGAAGGGCGGGAGGCAGGCGTACGCTAGCACGCCTTGCTTGGGCTGGCTCGTAGCCAAGTGCTGCTGCTGCTGCTGCCCGACGTGCAAAGGTGAGTTGCTTGGGGTTGGCGGCGAGGCTGTGCTGGGTCGGAGCGCTGGGAAGGGAAGGAGCTGGAATCTGAATCGATTTTGATTTTGGTGGTGGGGGGGGATAGTTGTGTAGCTTGTCTTTTAACTGGGAGTAGTAACGGGGCGGGGGGCTCTTTCAGCTCTCTTCTCAAGACTCCGGGGAGTGGTTGCTGTGAAGGTTTTGTTTAGAAAGTACAGCAAAAGAATAGATACACAAATGGATGAATGCATGGGAGCCGTTCACTTTATTTCCCCTTCCCCTCCAAACTTGGGCGTCTGCCTCTCTTTGCATGCGCAGAGATATCTATGCACGGTTTCTGCTTACTGTTAATCTGTCATGGGACTCCATCTCTTGGTTTGCCCATCACCTCGAATGGCTTTAGCAAGTGAGAAGTTTTTCACTTTTTTTTCCCTCCGACATGTGGCTGCTTGTTAAGGACGCATGTGTGAAACTTTTGTCCGACATTCACCTTTTTTTTTTTTGGAAGTGTAAGTAATTCCTTGGTTGTAATGATGTGCAGTCCCCCTCCCAGTCTGTGTTAGATGACACCTAACATGCACATAAGCTTGAAGTAAGCCCCGGTGAATGCAGTGAAGGTTGCATCCAAGTAAACTTTAATACAGCTGTTAGTGTCCCTCAGCCCTGGGTCTCAAGAGGTCGATTGCAAGAGGAGACAACTCAGGTCACTGACTAAACTGTGGCTACGTGTTGTAAATAAAGCTGATATCAAAGGGGTGGAGAACTAATAACTACTTTCCAGGTGATTTTATGACTCTGTGTTATCACTATGAAAACATGCTCCCCCCTCCCCCAGTTTGGAAACTTTCTACATTATTTTTAGGCCACTGTGGTAGTATTAAAACTGTGATTCGATTTTTAATACCTATATAAACCCTGTGTGCAAAGATGAAGGCAAAACTTAGTGTTTCTTAGTTACTGGAGGAAAAATAGTGAAGGGTGGTCGATTTTGGCATTTTGTTCTAAGCAGCTCTGGCAGCATAAAGTGTGTGTTCAATGAGGGCATGAAAGCAGTTTAGGCATGATATATATTTTTAGAAGCCATTTAATTTAGCCAGTTTTCTTCTGATTGCAAAGTGCGTACAGTTGCTTTCTTTGTCATAAAAGTGTTTTTTTTGTCGATGGTGCCTGTTTTAGCTTGTGCTTAGTGTAGTCTCTTAGCTGCTTGGTGGGTAAGGGCACTATTTAGTATAAATCTGATAGCACTTTATGATTATTGAATTCTCTTATCTATTGAGTTGTTTTAGTTGGTTTTATGATTGTTATAACTGTTATTTATGTGTTTTATCCTTCATGTAAGCCACCCTGAGCCTGTCTCGCCGGGAAGAGCAGGGTATAAATTAAATGAATAAATAAATACAGTAAAAATTTTCCCATTTTGCAAGTGGGGGGCTGAGACTTCTTGTACCCTGACCGAGGTTACTGGGTTCTGTTGGGTGTGCAGAAGGCTACTCTTTATCCAGTATTTGGGTCTGTCTGTGCAGTACTTCTTGCTTGATCGAGTCCTGTCATCTGTTGGGGAATGGTGGTCCCCGTCACCTCATCGCCCTTCTTTTTCTTCCCAGCTGATTATGTGTCTGTGCTCTGTTTGTGTGAGCATCTCATGGTGTGATTTAAGTTCTGTGTTCATTGTGTCATGTCAGGTTTTAAAGATAAACATTCACTCAGATGACCCTTACGGAAATACTGGTTTCCTTACAGCTGCTCCCAAACATCTGCTTCCATCCGATGTGTCATCTCTGGCTTGCTTCCCTGGGTGTCCTTTGTCAGACCAGTGAACTTTGAACTCCGCCCTCCTCTTATCTTGCTATATCAGGGCACTTGTGGTCTTGTATGCCTGTTATAAGGGTTATGCCAATAACGTGTCTACAATAGTATTGTTTTGCGTATAGACCACCTTTTAAACTTAAGGTAGCAGTTTAGGATGCCAAACAACAGGATACAAGTTAAAATACAATAGTGCCGCTTTCTCTGGCATATGCTTTTTGCTGATCTAATTTGACATTTCTCTGGAAAAGGCAGGTCTTCAGGCTCTCTGAGGAAGTAACCATTCTTTCCTTTTTGGGGAGGGAGTTCCAAAGATAAGGGTCGACAGCTGGAGAAGTCATTCCCTGGGTTCCTAACAACCAAATATCTGTGGGAGCTGGTTCCCTGGGCTGACCTCTGGACTTGGGTTGGTTGATGGGGGGCAGTCAATCAGATACTTTGGACCTAAACCATGTAGGGCTTTAAATTTCAAAATCAGCAACATGTACTGAGCCTAGAAACAGACTAGAAGCCAGAATAGTTGGCCTAACATTAGCTTAGTATGGTTGCCCTGACAGGAGCATGTTGTAAAGATTCTAGCTGCCGTATTTTCCAGTCTGCCTTCACATTTTTATAAGTGGTGGTACATTGCTAGGTCTGGATGTTAAGGCAAGTATGACTATGGCCGGCTTTATCTAGAAAGCAGCTGGTAAACTAGCCTTATGAAAGCTGCTATAAGTATAGTGCTATTATTCACATAAATGTTCTTTATGGGATTAGTTTAATTCTGCTGTGAACTGTACCCTACGTGTGCAGAGTGACAAATGTTTGGGGGTTTTAATGTATGTCATTAGAATCCAGAGCCAATTGGGACTTCTCGTGTGGCAAAATAGGCTGGTGAAGTCTTCTCACAGGTGGCATTGTGTGAGAATGGGATGATATAAGCTTCCTACAATGCCATGTCCACGTAAGTTGCCTAAAATTAATTGTTGGGGAAGTGGTGCTCAGTTCTACATTAGAACAGCTCCTTTTCAAAAGATGCAGCTTATGTTTTAAGGACTTGGGTACAAAGTACTCCTCTTCAGATTTTAAGCACATGCGTGTGAGAGCAAAGCATTTGAGGAAAGCAGTCCTTTTGAAATTTTAGAGACGCTAACGTTCCTGAATACAATCCAGTCTATTAAACTAGATGATACATATTCATTGCACAGCTGCTAAAGACTGGTTCGCTTTTGTTTTTATTGCGGTCCCTTGGTATCTAGATTTCTTATGCATAAGAAACTGAGAAGGTGAACTTCAAAAGGGTGTTCTGCTTTGCTGCCTGATCTGAAGATCCCTGTCCCTTCATGCCCCTGAGAATAACTTTGTTTCCTCTGGCTATGAGTTAAAAAGTGATGGGTTTCCAGAAACGGCCTTCTGAGGTTTATATGGCATGCTTTTCTGTGTTGCCCCTGGTTCTAACCCAATACTGCCTTCTTTATGACAGATATCAGGAACGAAAAAGATACATCCTCCTTGACTTACCCCTCAAAGTCACTGGCTGTGTAAATTCAGAATCCCAGCGGATGCTTCCATTGTTCAAAAATTCAGTTGCGGAGAGGTGCTCATGAGGTGGCAGTGGGTATGATTAAGCGCATGAGAGGGTTCAGACGGGCAGAGTCCAGCGTGGTGGCTTTGTTGCGGCTACCTTAGATCATTCCAAAGCTCACTGTAGTGACCGAAGGTTTTATTAGTGGAACAGAATGGATGGCTTGATGCATTTCTTCAGACTGGTTTATCCATGTGTATGGGGGAGAACAGGGCGTTGTTTTGTAGAAAAAGCCCAGCAGGAACTCATTAGCGTAATAGACTACACCCAACAGCAGGAACTCATTAGCATATTAGGCCACACCCCTGACAGCACAGCCTATTAGCCTATTAGACCACACCCCCATGTTACCAGAAGTGTGGTCATCTAGCCACAGCCACCTTTTGCTTCTTATTCTATTTACCTTGGTTGTTGCCAAAACCCAGGGCTTTTTTGCAGCAAGAGTTCCTTTACATGTTAGGCCACACAGCCCTAATGTACCCAATCCTAATGATTTTCTGCTGTTGGGTGTGGCCTGTTAAGCTAATGAGTTCTTGCTGGGCGTGGCCAACTTGGGAGCCAGCCAGAACTCTGTTCCTGTGCGTTCCTGCCCAAAAATAGCCCTGGGGGAGAATCCCTTATATTCTTTCCAGTTGTGGCCCAGAGCATTAAAGTAGCTGAGAGCAGTAATTTCAATTGGACAGAGGATGAGGGAAGGCAACTTAATATAAAATACCATCCTTTAAGAACAGAGCAACACAGTATAATCTGTGCATCATTGTTAAAATGAAGAGAAATCTGATCCAGTTGAAAGAATGCATTTTATCATAGGGTGTAGGAAATACTGTTTTGAAACTGAAGGCCAGTGTAGGGGAGTTGTTTGCTACTGGAAGTTCTTGACCTCTTCTTCTGCTGTTCGCACAAAGTTCATGGAAGGGAGTCAAGAGGAACAGATGGATGATGTGGGGCATGGATATGTGAGATTCTGGGTCTTTAAGCTTCTGCGTATTAGGGGGTAGTGTGACTCGGTGGTAGTGAACCTTCTTTTCATGCAGAAGATGTCTGATTCAGTCTCAGGCACCAACAGTTAAAGAATCCCAAATAGCAAGCGCCTGGTAGCCTGAAGAACTTCCCTGCCAGTCAGCTAGATAGTACTGAGCTAGGTGGACCAATGGTCTAATTTGGTATATGGCAGCTTCCTATCTATATATCTAATTCCCAAGTGGCCCCCTGCGTGTGGATATCTAAATCCACACATCAGGGGCACCTGGGGGCAGGGAGATTTTCCTGCGCACGTGGGGCAGTCCCCATGTGTGCAGAAAAATCTAAAAAGTGTTTAAAAGTCTAGGGGGAATATCTAAATCCCCCAAAAAAGTAAGAGCGTTCCCTGCGCATGCACACGGAACGCTCTGGGAGCTCTGCGGCTGGCGGCTGGAAGCCGCTCAGTCCTCGCCAGCGGATATGGGGGGGAGGAGATCAGCGGTGACGGAGGAGGAGGATTGCCAGAGCCGGGTGGGAGGGAGAGATTGGCGTGTCCGGCGGCTGGAAGCCATTCAGGCCTCACCTCCAGAGCTGGGGGGGAGGAGGAAAGGGACATCGCCGGAGCTGAGGGGGGAGGGAGGAGGAGATTGGCAGCAGTGGAGGAGGGGAGCGGGTGGGAGGGAGGAGATCAGCAGCGGTGGAGGAGGGGAGCCGGGGGAGGGAGGAGATCAGCAGCAGCGGAGGAGGGGGACATCGCGGGAGCCGGGGGGGGAGATCGGCGCAGAGGAGATTGCTGGAGCCCCAGGAGGGTGAAGAGAGGAGATTGGCGGGCCCGATGGCTGGAAGCCGCGCAGGCAATGCTGCTGGAGCGGGGGGTGGGGAGGTGATCCCCTGAGCCGGTGGGGGAGGAGGACATAGCGGAGCCTCTCCCACGAATATCGCGGGTCCCTCTTCTTGTATGTTCTAATCTCACATACAAAGAGAATGTTCTATCAGCAGTGCACCCAGGTAGGATCTAGAATCTGGAATATCACTTTGTCGTGTTGAACAACTTCACATGTGGCTTCCCTGGCAATCCTGGGGGGTTTTTTGACCTGACTCATCGGCTTCTTTCCAATGTCTGTTTTGGCTTTCTGTGTTCATGGGATCAATTAGAAGGATGAGGATACTTTTTGAAATTCAGTGATATGACCTGAAGATGAGTGGCAGTATTTCTCCCGAGTTCCAGTTGCCACTAAACCTGGGAAACCAGTAAAATGTAACCCAGGGGGTTTTGAGCCCGCAGGCACCTTTGGAATTCTGACATTGGGCGTGGATGCCAGTCACCGAAATGGCTACCCCTGGAGGAGCTGCCAACCACAAAATGGCTGCCACGCGAGACTGAGCTACCCACAGCATCTCAGGGAAGTCATGCATAATTCTAACAATTACTCTTAATCATTTAGGGCAGAAGTTCTTTTAACAGGATGTCTTTTAAAATGAGCATATTGTTTAAAAATATTTCCTTGCATGCAGGCAGTTTATCTTCAGTCATACAGTGAAGGCCCTTGTGCTGTGGTAACAGCTGCTGCCAGAGCAACTTCTTAAAAATCTACGTAGCCTGTCGGAAACCCTGCTGGGCAGAAGCCACACCTGGGCCTGTCCACTTTCTAAAAACACTTGGTGCACACCAGGAAGGGTATCTGTGGGTGCCATGGTGCCCCAAAGTATCCGGTGTATAGAAGTGATCACACAATCCTGTTCCAGCTCTTAAGTGTTTGGTTTGCTGATGTCAGGCTGCCTAAACTGGAACTCTAGTCTATATTAAAAGGTAAAGGTTTCCCTTGCTCAAAAGCCAGTCGACTCTAGGGTTGTGTTGCTCATCTCTGTTTCAAAGCCGAAGAGCCAGCGCTGTCTGAAGACTTTTCCGTGGTCATGTGGCCGGCATGACTAAACACCAAGGCGCACGGAACGCTGTTACCTTCCCACCGAAGTGGTCCCTATTTATCTACTTGCAATTTCTTGCTTTCGAACTGCTAGGTTGGCAGGAGCTGGAACTAGAGACGGGAGCTCACTCCGTCATGCGGCACTCTCGGGTCTCGAACTGCTGAACTACTGTCCTTCCAGAGCCTGCAGTTCAGCGTCTTAACCACTTGAGCCACCGCAGCTCCAGATAAGGTCATATATAAGTGTTCTCTCAGTGATGGATTAGCCAGTGCACGCACCGAGAGTTGGGGGATTGTAACCAGTCCGTGGCCAAAGCTGTAGATGAGTCTGTGTGTGAATGTGTCTTTTTAAGTAGGAGGAGTATCTGGTATTTCTTTAAGGCTGTGCCTTTGGCAGTTGCTTCAAGTTTCCTATGACCTTGGTCTTTAAGTTGAGATAAGCAGGAGCTGTGTGGTGCGATTCTGAGATTGCCAGCTCCGCGGAAGGTCAGTGGCAAAGAGAAACTTAAATAACTGGAGAAAATGTGAAAGCAAACCTCTTATGGGAGGAATGTTTGACTTTACCATGAACATAAAGTTTGGGCTCATTTATTTTATTTTTCTTAGCCGGCCTTCCTAATGCTTTATTTCCTCACTCCTGACAGAGAGACCCAGGCTTTGTATGAGACTGCTTAAGTATGAAGGTTAGAAATGTGCTTCTTCAGAAACAGGCATACATTCAGTTTCATATTACTTCATGTCATGCTGCCGTCAGTGTTCCCTCTAAGCTGAGTCAGTGTGAGCTAGCTCACAGTTCCTTAGCCTCTGGCTCACACATTTTTGTCTCAGCCCAGGAAGGATGGCTCCAGAGCAAACTAATTTATGCAGCAGCCAAATCGCTCGCTCACAGCTTTAGTGCCAGCAGCTCACAAAGTAGAATTTTTGATCACAGGACTCCATAGTTTAGAGGGAGCGTTGCTTGCCATATATACATGTTTGCTGTTGGTCCTACCCCCCACACTTGGTTTAGTCCTCTGCACGCCTTTCCATTTCTCCAGGGTTTAAGTGTTGCCCTGTGTTGCCAAAACAAGGCAGGCCGAGCTCAGCTGAAAGTCATATTTAGCTTAATATGAACAGGCTGCACTTAGCTTGCAAATATGTGGGGTTCGTGATGGTACAAGTTCGTGACTTATGTGGCTTCTAGATTTAGAGCCAGGTATCTGTTTGACCTGTGCAGCAAGGTGTACCTCAGCACAGTGTGAGGATGGAGGGGTAATATTCCTCTGGCAGCTAAGCTAATGTGTGTTGTATGTCTGGAATGCAAACTGGTTATGTTTGCATTTCCTCTGTGCTCATATGGCAACAAAGGATTTATTGTTCTGCTTGTGGCTTTTTATCTTACTATTTTGACTCTGTTCATTATTCGCCTTTGCTTCACAAGGAGCAAGTCATGTAGAAATTGAGAGTGATAGCAAGCTTTAATTAGAAAGAAGGGTGCTGATCACGTGGTGGTGATTTGCTTATATGTCTACCAAGAGCATCTGAACCATGGTGATAAAAAACCCACAAATTATTTGTTTATTATTTTCGTGTCTCACTGTTATCAGCTAAAGGCTCTTACAGTGTCTTTAAAGAAGTTTAACGATTTATAATGCTTTAAAAAAATTTTTAAAGAGTAAATACTAAGAAGAGCAGCAACCTTGAAGAATCACATTTTAGGGGGGGAAACAGCCACCAGTCAAAAACTCTCCTCCAGCAGTCAAAAAAGGATTCCACAGAAGCAGCTCCTTGGATGATTTCTCAGCATTTATATGAAAGTTAGCCAGGCACACTTCTCTGGGATGCACCAAGGAAAGAATGCCACAGTAGAGGAGACTTGCGCAATCTGTTCTAGAGCCACGGTTGAGGCAGCCTTTTATGCCTCTTGTTTATTTTTTTGCAGTCAGAGTTGACGCTTCAGGAAACTCATGTGGGAAGACCATATAAACCATGACAAATAATGCAGTATGTTCAAGTGGAGGGGGTTGTACTGGAATTAGGACGGCAAAACTTAATCAGATTCATCCACTAGGATTAATCAGTGGAGACCAACTTGATTTGGGAACTCCCATCTTAAAGGCACATTTTATTTTTGAGCTATTTGGTTCCAGTGGGCCTCCAAGGTAAAGCCTTTTGACGAGTAACTGCTTTTTGTGAAGTCTTTATTCCCCAGTTTTTTTAAAAAACGACATTGAATTTTTTCCAATATGGAAATTAAACAACTGGTTAAAATTCAGGTGGGTAATTAACTAAAATATTTTAATCTGCTGATACACCTAACAGAAATCTATTCCAGTGCAGAATTGAGATATAGCAGGGTACCTTATGTCTAAGCAACAGAAGCTCACCCAGCCTAGAAATAGCTCGAAATGCCAGTTGTACAGTTTATCTGGAAATTTAATCCATTCTCAACTATTATACTTAGGCAACCTGCTTTTGTAATATTTATCTTGTAAATGAACTACGGTCCAGCTTGTTTGTCCTGTACTTGGGCCAGCTTGGGTGCACATAGGGCTAACAGCTTTGCAGTACAGGATTCAGCACGGGGGGGAAAGTGAAGGAGGAGAGAGTAAACAACCTGTCACCATTGCTCTTAAGAGCCAATATAGTATAGCAATTAGAGTTCTGGCCTAGGGCTGAGGAGACGCACTTCCAGTAGACCTTGACTCTTGCTGGTCGATTTTGGACCAGTCATCAACTCTCAGGGTTGCTTGTGAGGATGTCATGGGGAAGAAACTTGTATGCATTTAGCTCACTCCCCAGGTCATTTCAGGTTGTGAAAGTGGTGTACTGGGGAGGCATAAGCCCCCCCTCTCTACATGCTGCAGTCTCAATCCAAATTGATTCCCCATGAGCCTAGCAAGTCCTTTTCCAGTTTCCCATCTTTTTTTTTTTTTAAAAAAGTTACTGCTTCTGTTTCTCATTCTTCTGGTTTCAGCACAGCAAGTTGTAGCTAAGTGGTAGTAAATGCTTTCTCTCTGTCTGATATCAGATGGGACTAATTGTCATACTTTATAATCCCAGGAGGGGTATAGATGCGCCCCTTGAAGCTGTTGCCAGCAGCATCTCAGTATCTGTGTGCTGCAGAACGTTGTACCATTTCATTGTGAAAACTTTCCCTTTAAGGCAGTGCATTGGCGTGTTCACTTTGATCAGTAGTGGCAGACCTGGCGTATTTTTAGGCCCTGTGTTGACTGACTCCTAAAATGTTCTGCTGTCAGAGTAGGGTTTCCCCCCCTAGTATTTTTAAGTGAGTTATATGTGATGTAATATGATAGCAGTGGGTTATAACTGCTTTTGGTCTGGTGAAACAGATTCCCTCAAGTCTACCAAAGTTTATGCTACAATAAGCCAATCTTTAAAATGCCACGGAGATGCCTGCTTGTTTTGAGCTATTACCACTATCTTTCTTAGCAGACTCTGCAGCATGATTTCCAGATAGGCAAATGATCTTCTGTCTCCTCTCTTCCACTCCTCCAATCCCAATTTGATAACAGATGTTTGTAACTTAGTATTTGGCAAAAGTTGAATGATTTGCTGTGCTGTAAATCTTTTGTTCAACGGTTTCTGATTTGAAAAAAATGGCAGTTTTGTACATTTTTTGGCAAGCAGTAGCTGCACACTTAAGTGTGCGATGGCTAAAATAAATATAAATAATCATTGCACAATATTGGGATAATGGTGGCTGAAGTTCATATCTATTTGATTTCCAGCAAAGATGTGGTCGCCTTAACATCTTAACATTGCTTGCTTTGATCCAGCGGATTAGTTTTACTCAGTCCAGACACATACGGATTCAAACCTCCGTTCAATCATATGAAGCTTACTGCAAGACCTGGAGAGTCACTGTCTCTCAGCCCTACCTCAGAGGGTGATTGTAAGGGAACACCGTGTTGAGCTTGACAGAAGGTTAGGATTAAAGGTTAAATCCTAAAGCAATTCTTGCACCTGCAGTGAGTAACAGTCATTTATGTTACAGATCTTCATTGAATTTCTATTTCAATTTGGTCTTGATTTACCTTTTAAAGACACATCTGTATTCTCTATTGAGGTGGTTGTTCATAAAGACTTTCAGACTGAAGAAGTTTTGCACTGCCAAAGCATTTAGTTGCATAGATGAACTCTGGGAAATTTCCAGAATGTTCTGGTAATGAAATAGATGTAAGTGTAGACATTAATGTAGATCTTTAAGATGTTCAGTGGGTAAAGTTTTGACACCCTCTATGTCTGAATGGGCATTTGATATAAGTGTAAACTCAGACTAACTTGTAGACCAAAACTAATCATTACTTATAAGAAAGGTGGCTCTCAGTAGAATGCTCTCTCTCTCTCTATGAAGAGAGGTGCATGAGACACTGGTACCCACCATTTGGATCTGACAAGTTCAGGTCCCTTCAAAGCCAACTTCTCCCCATTCTCTGTTCTCCCATTCACCTCCTAACATCTTCTGCTATTCAGTCAGCTGGGAAATACTAATAGAATGGCAACTATTATTGTTGTTTTCCTATTTTTCTTCACAAGTCTACAAGAAGAAGGATTGGTGGTAAGCTCTAGATAAGGGCTGTATGACAATGCGGAGAGGGCCTCCCTTCAGTGGAGATTTCACTGTCCTATATCACTATCAAACTATGTTCCTAGTTGGAAGGTATCTAGATATATCAAAAACCTATTTACTTGAATAGTTTTCCTATTTAAATACACATATCCTAGTCATAGTCACTATAATCAGGTAAAATTTATCATACTTTTTTATAAATGGGCAAGTTGAGACAAGATGCTATGAATTGAAATTTGTATCAGATTCCAAGATGAATTCAGTGGCAACCAATTCTATGCGGCTTCCATTTTTCTTACAAGAAGAGGAGTAAGTTTTTATACCCCACTTTTCTCTACCCTAAGGAGTCTCAAAGTGGCTTACAACCACCTTCCCTTCCTCTCCCCACAACAGGAACCTTGTGAGGTAGGTGGGGCTGAGTGACTTCTGAGAGAACTGCGATTGGCCTAACGTCATCCAGCAGGCTTCACAGGGAGGAGTGGGGAATCAAACCAGGTTCTCCAGACTGGAGGCCAGTATTCTTATCAACTATACTACGTTGTCCTGTAGAACTCTTGCAGTTAAGTTTAATAAGCAAAAGGGCAGCGAACATGGATATTTGCAGTGTGCTTTTCTGCACAAAGTACCATACTGATAAGAGACTCTCAGTCTGCCTTTACAATTTGTTTTAACATGCTTTTTAAACAGATGGGGGAAGTTCCTGGGTCCCCGCAGTGTCAGAGAGCAGTCTTACCCTGCAAGATAAAGGGGCTGATACTAAGCTGGGCTACCTATACACCTTGAGAAAGAAACAAAAACTACTCTTGTCCTAATACACCCGTGAGAATATACCGTGAGAATAATCATTGGCCAATGCAAAGAGACTTGTTCAGTATGGTAAAATGTGAAAAATGTAAAGTTATGAGCGTGATGTCTAAGTGAATTGTATACACTTGCCTATCGTGTTGTTCAGTTGTGAAAGTGAACCATGATAGGTGCTGAGAATGGGGGAAGGTGAGGAAGGTTAGTATCAGTTAGAAGCTGGGATGCGTGGAATGCAAAATATACTGTTGAATGAATTCGTTCAGGCATTTCCTCACTTCTATGAAAGTGAAAACCAAACCAAGCTAAGGGTTCTGCTTTGTGTTCCCAGACTTGAATCCAGACAGGCAGGGCCGGCCCCAGGTGTCTGGGCGCCCTAGGCAGGACAGCCTGGGGCGCCCACCCCACCGGGGATGCCAACCTCCCGGTGGGACCTGGAGATGGTGGAGCGCCGCTTTCCTGGGCCTCTAAGTGACCATTGCCCATTGAGACTTATATTTAATCTCAATGATAATATTTCTTTTTGAAATCAGTACCAGAATTTGCAGAAGGTATAACCCCGGGCTATAGGAGACTTAGATGGTCAGAGCAACTAAACACTAAATTATCCCAGGGAAGGGGAGGGGGTTCTAACCCCCGCCCCTTCTCTCCCAGCGCTGGCTTTCTTGGGCACCTCACAGCTGCGAGGTGCCCAGGAAAGCCAGGGAAGGGGCGGGGTTCTAACCCCCGCCCCTTCGCTTCCAGCGCCGGCAGCGCTGGTTTTTCTGGGGGCCTCGCAGCTGCAAGGCGCCCAGGAAAGCCAGGGAAGGGGCGGGGTTAGAATGCCCGCCCCATCCCTCCCAGCGCCGGCAGGTGGCAGCGCTGGCTTTTCTGGGCACCTTGCAGCTGCGAGGCGCCCAGGAAAGCCGGTGCTGCTGGCGCTGAGTGGGAAGGGGGCTTTTCACGGGGGGTGGGGGGCATTTTGGCGTCCCTGCAGGGCCGGCACCCTAGGCTCGCCTAGTGGGCGAGCCGGCCCTGCAGACAGGTTTATATGGAATAAGGGCCCATAGGGCTCACTATTCTGAGGCCCAGCTCTCATTCAAATGGTAAATGGGTATCTGGGCTATACCACAAGGCTACAGATAAAGACTTGCATGATTTGAGTACCCAATGAAAAAAATTGTGCCTGCCCACAGGCATCCAAGTAGTTCTAGTGCATCGCCTTCTCCTAAACATGCTCTACGGGGACAGGGTTTTTAATAGAAAATCATGGAATCCTGTCAGATTCCACCTGCAGACTAATGGGACAGAACCCACGCTGAGCTGTATCACCTCAGCCTTTGGTATGTTTTGGATCACTTTTAGGTTTCCAACTAAGCTCAAATTGCTGTATGTAAAGCAGAAAATACAAAAGGCATGTTCAGAGTGGCTGAGCTGAATTCTGTGGGGCAAGAGAAATGACTGGAAGATTAAGGGCCTGAACAGGTTTGTCAAGTTCCCTTGTGTTTCCTGAATGATAAACTATGAGGAAGCAACTGGAATTACTGTCTGGGGAAAGCACTTATGCCAACCAATAGTGGCTGGATCATTGCTCATGCTGCTTTTATATATATATACCGCACAGCAGTAGAGTCATTTTATTTTGCGGAGGGGGGTGGGTTATGTGTTTATGGACAAATGTGAAAGTTGATGAGTGAAGAGTTTCACCAAGCTGGTGATTGAGGGTTTCAAAAGCTTGCATGCTGGTTGCTGCCAAACACTGGTGGTGAATACACTGACTGCATATCAATTAACTGGCTGTGCATATCATGCCATTATGGAAGCTGTCCCTGGGATCGACTGAATATTCTGTAGCCAGTTGTCTGTCTTCTGTTTAGGTAGCTCTATACATTTGGAACTGGAGTGCAAATGAAAATCGGTGTGTAAGATTAAGAATCAGCACATGCAAAAATGGGAAACATCCGAGCCCGTTCTCTCCCCACCCCCTGCAAAGATGCTCCTTCCCTGTGTAATATTATGAAGAATATTAAGCTATACTGAAATAGGTGAGCAAGTTTTATGCAAAGTACCAGGTGCCTTAGACACAAGAGCTAGTATGAACTCTCTAATTGCTGCTCACACGTCCCTTTTAGATCGCTCTTCTAAGGATAAGGTTATTAATAAACCTGGACTCAAGTTCTTGGAACTGCTCTCATGTGCCAGTTTACTCGTCCTAAATGGTACTTATTTGGATGTAACAGGTGGCTCCTTTACCTATCTGTCAACCTTACAGGCCAGTACAATTGATTATTTTGCTGTATCACCTTTATTCAAATTTGTAGACAGATTAGAGGTTGTCGATAGCCCTTTAAGTGACCATTGCCCATTGAGACTTATATTTAATCTCAATGATAATATTTCTTTTTGAAATCAGTACCAGAATTTGCAGAAGGTATAACCCCGGGCTATAGGAGACTTAGATGGTCAGAGCAACTAAACACTAAATTATCCCAAACTCTTGTTAATCCTGGGATGGAGTCTGTGAAGTTAGCCCTTTTTCTGCCAGGTAATGATGTTATTAAAACTTTTCAAGCCATAAATGACTACTCTTCCAAAGCAATGCACTTAGGCTGATTCTCCACAAAAGCTACCCGAGCAGCTTGCTACAGGTAGCCCAATGAAGGTAGCCATCAAAGCTCCAATAGGGAGAGGGAATCAGTGGCCATGGCTTATGTCCATTGCTGGTACCCAGATTTGCCCTATCTGTGGTGTTGCTATTGGCTTCCAGAGATTCAGCTTTTTCCTGTCCAACGGTGGCATGGGAAGACACATCAAATGTAGCTTTCTTTGGGTGATGACATACCATGAACTACATGTGGTTTTCTGTACATATGTGGGCCCATCCATCTTTTCCTCTTTTAAAAAAAAAAGGAAAGAAGGGTTCCCTTTGATCACTAAGAAAGGTTATTCTGGGTATCATGAGACCCATAAGGACGAAAGCCATGTGAGACAGGCTGTAGTAAGTAGGGGAGTTGAGCAGGATTGAGTAGCAAAGCTGGCTGGATCCACCCTGCTATTTGTAGTATCTTTAGAAGTAAAAAAGGAGAGTTGAGATCTCTTGATGCTGGTCTGATGGAGATCTTGCCAGTTTCTTGAAATAATTCTGTTTGTCATGCAAGCTTAGAACATACACAGTTATGTTAAACATGTGGGCTGGCCCCAACAATTGGCTCACTAACTAGAACTTGACAAACTAGGAAATATCAGGTGATTTCCATATGGACATATGAAACAGACTCAAACAGGGAGCAACTCTTCAGTCTCAGACATCTCTCATTTAAGATCCTTTGACTAGAGATACAAGATATTGAATCTGGGATCATCTGCTTCAGATGTTCATTCGAGTCATAGTCCCTATCTGCAGAATCGGATAGTGCTTCCAATTGGCTGATAGGGTTATTAGACACAGCAGCTTCGACTATTTCTGTGATTGGTTCAAGTATACTTAATGATATTGCTCCTGTCAGTTCTGTGAATGCTGGTTAAGATGCTAAAAATATGGATTGTCCAAAAGTTTTTGAAGAGGCTGGCAAAACTGTGGGTAATGGTGGATTAGCCATGATAGGCTGAAATTAGGCTTGATGTGACAAGGAGAGGGAGACTTGAAAATACCTTTTAAAACAGTCCCACTGTGGTGGAAATGCTTAGTTACTAGCAAGTGATACTCTTATAGCTGATGAATGTGTATATACATCTTCATTGTTCTCCTTTTGGTGGCCTAGCTATGCATGCATAGATCCTGTTACCCACCCTGATCTATAGACTAGACACATTCTGGGAGTTCTGTGCTGAAAACTTAAGTCTTAGGGATGTATGGGCCTAACCTGGATCAGGATGGTGAGGGGATATTTTTGGTCTAAAATGGCTCTGGGTAGCCACTGTTTACCCTGTTGTGAAAACTTGCATGTAGCCTTCCTTTCCCTGCCATCCTGAGCCAAACTGGGCCTGAGCATCAAGCTCTGGCCATGGGCACTCCTTGAGCATATCTGGTCTACAGGGCTGGAGTAGAAATGCAGGGGACATGAGAGGACTTTGTAACATATAGTTAGGTCCCAAGTATTGCTGACTTTGGAAAGAAAAATGACCAGGAATCATATAAACACAGATTGAGATAGTCCATCGGAACAAACAGGTCCTTGGTAGATCTGTGAGTGGATGTTGCCAGTGTCTTTTAAAGCACAATAACTTCTGTTTGAGCTGTTCAGGGAAGGACAAGGGGATTTGACCTCCTTACTTGTACGCCATTTAACAAATGGAAAATGAGCTTTAGGCAGATGGGCAAAAGAGTCCTCCTTTCCCCTTTAAATAGTTAGTCACCATTTTGCCCATGGCCCCTACCCAAGTTGGCTGTAACTAACCCTTAAGAGGTGACAGATTCATGGTTTTGGTAATGTCTGCTTTAACAATAAGACCACCTGGAGAGTTCAGAAGAGACTGAGAGCGCAAGATTAGACCTTACAATGTCCACAGGTTGGACCCATGGATGTTATAATATCTAGCTTGGCCTAAGCAAGTGACTGTTTAGAAGTTCAACCATTTAATTTTGCTTAACAAGCTCAGCTGTATGAAGAAAGAAGATGCAATTAAACTCAGTCACCTTTGAATCTGAGAGAGAGAAGGCAGCTGAAATGGTGTGTCTCATTTCATAGTTACAAGCAGAGGATGTATCTAATTTGGCTGGTTACAAGGCATCAGTTTTTAATATAACATTTTTTTTTCTGCACTGTGTTGATAGAGTTCAAAAAAAATTTCAGACTGAAGGGTAAGAAGTTTATTCTAGCATCTGTTTATCCTTGTTCCCGAGCATGCAGGTGGTTTGTGAGTGAGGCCTTAACAGCAGATGGACAAAAGAGGATTTCAGGTGGGTGAGGTTGTGAATAGGTATTACATGTTGCCTAGAACCAGAAATGGAGGAAGTTCTATATTGGTATTAAATGAGCTTAAATAATCCAGTTCATTACAGGTTGATGTTCTGCTTCAGTTGTTGTGATAATATGGCTCTCAAAGTGTTTTGAGGTCAAAAGTGCCAGAAGAAGTGGTGGGTGTGCTGTTTTTGAGAAGCTGATTGTAACCGGGGTTCTTCATCTCTAAGGATTTTTTAAATGCCAGCCCAGACCAGGCCTGTAGCCACAGTGGGGCATCTCGGGGCTAGGCCCCCTGACTTACTGGCAAGCCCCCCACTTCCCATCCAGGGCCCCTGAGTGATGGCAGGTGCAGGGAAGGCGTGGGGTAGTCCTATAATTCAATTAGACAGTGCCCCCCCAAGACATTTAAATGCCCCCCAACTTAAAAAATCCTGGCTATGAGCCTGGCCCAGACTCTTTTCCCTCCTCAAAAGTCTTTACCTTTAAGAATCACAAAAGATCCTAATTGCAGATCTCCTGCTGAAATTGGAATTGTGCCCTGAGAATCCTGCTAACCTGGAAATCTTAGGGAATTTCACATTACTGAGATTCTGCCGGATTGAAGCCATTTCTGATTCGTCTTGAAGTAAACCGGTACAGGGCTGCCATTTCACACATGGCTTTCCCTGACCGGAAAAGAGCCGAATCAGAAGCGGTTTGGCAATTCAGACTGCACCGCTTTGTTTCCCCGCCGTTTCCCGTCGCACCTTTTTTTTAAAAAAATGTTCGTTTTAGAGCGCTATAGCACTATAGTGCTATAAAACAACACTGCAGGCATTCCAATGGGGTTGCTATGATGCTATAGCGCTCTAAAGTGAATGTTAAAAAAAAAAGCTGGAGATCACCCGCTTGGGTGAAAAAAGGCGGGGAAAAAGCGTATCGGATCCAGGAGAAGAAACTGACGACTACTTGGAAGCGGTTGACAGGTAAAACACTTCAGCCCCGTTTCCTGAACGGGACAGAAGCGATTCTGTGTGAAATTACAAATATATTCCGGTAGGGAACCAGTTCTAAAACGGTTCTGTCTGAAATGCCAGACCAGAAACCGTTTGGGAACCGTTCCTCTTCCGGAGTATATCATCTGTCTGAAATTCCTGCTTGTGTGGCCATTTGTTTATGCCAGTCTGTAGGCTCAATCTTAGAACTGGCACTAAGGCAAATAAGAGATGCAATTACAGCATCTTCCAAGATACAGACCCTGTGTTACATCTGCACCAGCCTTTTGAATATTCAGAAGTGGTAGCTGCATTCCCTCCCACTAAATGCTGGCCTGCTATAAATATTGAATACGTTTTTATTTGACAGCTGAAATTGCCAGATTTTGGGAGGAGGGGCACGTCTGTAATTTGCACCACAGCTTTGAGTTGTGACTCACCTACCCCACCTTGTTGTCTAAGTCACAGAATTATGAAAAAACCCTACATCAAATTAGGCAGTTTAATCATTAGACGTTCTGGGTGATGCCCACTCCAGAAACAATTTCATTGGTTGCCTGATTTCACTGAACTAGAAGTAGCACCAATATCTGGTCTTTAGGGAATTCCCTTTTAAGATATCTGTGGGAATGAACTTCAGAACATGACAGGGCAACTGTTCACACCAGCACCATCTATCACACGCCTGTGCAACTTGTGACTCACTGGCCAAACCCACACTCAGCCCATTGTGCATCTGTGGTGGCTTAGTGGGAGCTCAGAATGCTGCTTGTCTGGGAAGGAGAGAACTATGAGTGATTGGGTTGTTAAGTACCTGACAGGTCACAGTAGGTGGACTGTGTCTGAGTCCGTGGGTCATTGGCAGTACGTGGGTCATTGGCAGTGTAATCCGATGAAGAGTTGCTGCAGTGTAAAGTCCGTTGATATCAAATTTGCATGAACTGTGCACGACTTATCAGGACTGATCTAACATTCTTCCAAGAGCACTGGTAAATAAAGCAAGAAGTTAAATAAGAAAACGGGAAAGGTGAATGAATGTGCCGGTTGCTGAAATACAAGCAGACTGGGTCAAGGACTGGGTCAGGTTTTTACAAATCTTAAGTTATCACGTTAAACAACAAAGTCTTGTGGCACCTTTAGAGACTAGCAAACTTACTGTGCAATCATATGCATATTTACTCCAGTGTATTGATTTCAGCGGGGCTTAGACTGGAGTAAGTTTGCACAGGACTGCCATGTGTGACATTACTGGAGATATAGGTCATGTTACAGTCTGGCTCCCCAACTTGTGAAGTAGTGATCTGTCTGGGGTCTGCTGCAACTCAAAGGGACAGGTGATTAAAGGTACAGCTTTTCCTTCTGATTGTATGAAATCCGTCCATAGTGTCGAGAATTAAATGTGGTCTAAAGAGCAGTAGGCATTATTTTCTTAAATCTTTTGCTAGGGCGGGCAACCACAAACTGACCTCTCTACGCAGCTTTCTCTTCTGTTTCTTCTGTTGTGCAGTATTACTCTTAAAATATCCTTTCTGTGTAAATATCCAGCAAGCCCTGTACATTGTGTGTGACGATGTGGAGTGGTGAGAAAGGAAGGGACAGAAGTTTTCTTCCATTGTACTACTATGGTGGTCAGGGTCAAAACTTCTAGTTTGCTTGCATATTATATCTGAACTACCAAGAGACCACTTAGAGGCTTGGTCCTTTAAAGGACTTATACAGGTCTATACATCCTGTGTGGTTAAACAAATCAGTTTCCTTGTGAGGAATCTGAGAATCTACTGCTAAGTTTTGAATTCCACCTCCGCTGAGTGCTCTACAGAATCCCTGCAAGTGTCAGTTGTTAATGTTGTAGGCATCTCCTTATGTGAAGTAAATCATTCTGGACCATCTGAGGGGACCTCACTTTTCCAGTGTTTGTAGAATTTTATTTTGTTGTGTCTTCAAGATGTGGTAAAAATCATCATGCCGTTTTTATAATGGTACTGTTACGTAACAATTCCAAGTTGTATGGTATTCATTTTTCTCTATAAAGAAAGAACTTAATGATTGAACCTGAGTTCCTTAACTGTGGGCCCTAGTTTTCCTTCAGCCAACTGTTCCCTGTCAAAAGTACACATTATACTTGATGAACAAACGTAGACAAATAGATGGGTATCTGCTAGCTTTCCATTCTGACAGATCATGCAGAATTGACAGCTAAGTGAGTGTATACTCTCTACCTCTTGGTCATTAGTGCAGTTCAGATGTTGACTATCAAATTAACATAGAAAGATAGAATAAGCAAATAGCATATTGATATAGAAGCATAACACTGTTTTATACGTGAATCAAAGCTGTAAAAGCTTTCAATAAAATCTTGCTTCCAAACAAAACAATTAAAGCTTGCTGAATGCTAATGGGATTAGATAAAAAAAGGCAAAGAATATAAAAGCTCGAACAGCATGGCCAACTACTGGTTTCTAATAAAAGTCCTAACATGTTACTCTCAGCAGAAAAAAACCCACCATAACCTACCTGATTTCCAATTTATTCAGTCACAGTTACATCTGGTACAAGGGCAACTTTTATATGTGGTTTCCATGCAGCTGTGTAACTCAAGGCAAGTTCCATTTGGGGGCAATATTGGGGATCCACTTTTCTCAGCAGATCCCAGATTCAGCTTTAAAATTGCTTCCCTTTCAGCTTTTTGTGAAGTTCCTTATTTGAGTACCTTGAATCCCAACGTAGGGATTCATTTTCCATGTAAAACCCAGTGAACTCATGTGGGTTATTTGCAGGAGTTACCTAAAGCAGCACTTTGATAAGCCCAATGAGTGAAGTGCTCACCATCAATCAAACATGGAAGCAATTTTGTTTTTATTTTACACTGTCCTGCTTGTCTGTCACTTATAAGGGAGCCAAGGCAGTTGTATAATAAGAAGAAGAGTTTGGATTTATACCCCACCCTTCACTTGGAGTCTCAGAGCAGCTTACAAACTCCTTTCCCTTCCCCTCCCCACAACAGATGCCTTGCGAGGTAGGTGGGGCTGAGAGAGCTCTGAGAGAAACTGCTCTTTTTCAAGAACAGCTGTGCCAGAGCTTGTGACTGACCCAAGGTCACATCAGCAGGTGCAAGTGGAGGAGTGGGGGAATCAAACCCGGTTCTCCCAGATTAGAGTCCGCACACTTAACCACTACACCAAACTGGTAGAATCCCCTGTCAATAGCATACCTGAGAATGCTATACTACAGTGTATTATTATCATTTTAAGTTACCAATGTGCATTTTCACTATTGAAAGTTTGATTTGCTACTTCAAGTGGTGAAACATACAGATCCTCTGCTTCATCCTCTGAAGCAGTTTAAAGAAAGGTAGGGACTGAATGTTTTGGTGTTTTATGGGACAAGTGGCTGCCTAGGCTTCCAAACAGTTAAATTTAGAAAAGGCTTTAGTGTACTGTAATGGGGTACAGACACAACCACTTTGAAGTATTCTGATAACGTATCATATGGTAGCCTATTAACAGCCTAACTACATGGCTTCTGATCATTAGTTTCACCCAGTGAAAGTGGCCCAACCTACCAGAGAAGGAATAGTTCCTCTTTCAGAGGTGGCTGCTAGTATTTGGTAGAATCTGGTCATTCAGACTTTGGGATTACATTTGCTAGGCAGATATGGATATGTGAAGTAGGGAATTCCTGTGATTCATAACACTCCCAGCCACCTGCCTGAAGCCGGTTTCTTTTCTCTACGCTCCTTTTCCTAGCCACAGTCCAATAGACAAAAACTAGCTAGTTCTGCCCAGTTCCCCAGATTTTCTTTCTTTTGTGCAACTTTGTGAAGAAGTGGAAAGGCTATCTAAATAAATGGCCCATTACTGTGTTCTTTCAAGGGGGTTCCTATATGGATCAAAGCCACCACTTACTCTTTTTAAAAAGTTCATTAACAAAAGAGTTGAGTACAAAGTTTTGCAAATGCATCTCTGTTTCTACAAACAAATCATATAGACGTTAAGTTCATTCTGCCATGCTATTCAGAATGACATTTAATTTATTGAACTTTTTACCATGCAACATTCAGGTTAGTTTACTCAACTATTTGCATTCCTTTAGTTTCTCCAGCCACGCTACTTGATTTGGAGTTATGTTCCTCTTTCAGTACTTCGCAAAAAGTAGTCTTGCAGAAGTTACGGCATTTAAACCAAATTCTTGACTATCCTTGAAAAGGAAGTCAACATAATTCAAGAAGAAAAATTCAGGGGAGTAAGGCAGCAGGGTGACTTTGAGAAATAGCTCTAGAAATCATTTCTCAGTATTCTTCAGTGCTACTATATCTCCGCTACATATGTATAAAGGTGGCATCAGCAAATCCACAAATCCAACAATCACCTTGAACCCCTTGATTAATTTTAACTAATTTATGACGCCTTTGACAACATAATTTATGAAGGGTTAGATGCCACTGATAAAACATTTTGACCGTATTCTTTTTAGCAGTGAGATTCACTTAAATAACTTTAAGCCACTTTTTAACATTGCTATCCAGAACTCAGGTTCAGTTACAGGTTCCAAATCGTTACGTGTATAGCTCAACATTTTTCTTGTGACTGCTGTCTAAATCCCACCACCAGTTACTCTTCTGTCTTGGTGAACTTGAACTTCATTAAGCTGCCCATTGGAAAGGAAGACGGTGCGACTTAAGTCTATGAAGGCATTGGCTTGTGAAGAAGGAAAGCATTAAGAGGCTTCAGAAAGGGAACCAGTCGTTACGTGTTCTTGTACTATGAATTCCTGCCAACCAGTCTTTTACTGCTGATTTCACCAGTAACTGTATTGGGTTGGCCCATTGTCCCTCCAGCTGTTGTTCATAACCACTTTAATGTAAATACTGTACTGTGTACTACTCTTGCCTTAAATGTTTCCCAGGTGTGTATCGATGAGTTATTTCAACCTGTAGATGACAATATCATTTCCCTCTTCATCATAAGAATCTCCTGCATCTTTGATTAGTTAATTCCAAGTGTAAGAAACTAATTGGTTCAGTTACTCCTTTTCTAGTGCTGAACTGAAAAATCAAGTTTAACACAGTAGTAACAGAAGCATAGTTTTGAGCAGTGTTCCTTCTAAGCTGAGTTAGTGTGAGCTAGCTCACAGTTTTTTAGCCTCCGGATCACGCATTTTTGTCTTAGCTCAGGAAGGATGGCTCCAGAGCAAACTAGTTTAGGCGTTCACCAAATCTTTCACTCACAGCTTTAATCCAGTAGCTCACAGAGTAGAACTTTTGCTCACAGGACCTCACAGTTTAGAGGGAACATTGGTTTTGAGTTCCATAGAATCAAATCAGCTTGGCCTTTTAATGGTTATTCTTGCCCAGGGAAAGGGGGGGAAAGGAAGAAGATGAATAAGCAACTAAACGTTTTCCAACTAACCATTCATAAAAACATAAATGATATGCAACATCTGCCTGTGAAGTGACAAGGCATACTCCCGCAGATGCTCATGACACTAGTGCAGCCTCTGTCCCCACACTTGTTTTTGATGGCAGATCACAGCTGACTTACGGTGACCCTGTAGACCTTTTAAGGCAAGAAACATTCAGAGGTGGTTTGCCATTGCTTGCCTCTATGTCATGGCCCTGGTATTCCTTGGAGGTCTCCCATCCAAATACTCACCAAGGCCAGTGCTGCTTAGCTTCTGAGATCTGACAAGATCGGGCCATCCGGGTGGCAGGGCCATTCATGCTAGCTGGTCCAAAACAGTGATAAGGGATGAGCTGATAAGGCCCTTCTGTTTTATTTTCATTTTTGTTGTGGCGTC
This sequence comes from Gekko gecko, assembly GCA_029375565.1. Taxonomy (NCBI): domain Eukaryota; kingdom Metazoa; phylum Chordata; class Lepidosauria; order Squamata; family Gekkonidae; genus Gekko; species Gekko gecko. Next base: position 68,306,219 of record JAPDNY010000003.1, on the reverse strand, counting down.
TGTTACATTTTCCCTCATTTGCCTTTTTCCTCATTTGCCTTTGTTCTACCTGATTATTCTATTTAGCACTTGCATGCAATAGTTGCTGGGAAAAGTTAATGCATTATTATCTTATTGGCAGAAAGATGGCATGAGATAAAGTTTTATGTAGAAATGATACTGAGATGAGGTTAGTCAGGTGAGGTTAGACAGTGTTTGAAGTTCAGTCTCATGTCTGATAGCAATGCACATAAAATAGGGATACTTCCAGAGCTGAATTAATTGCCTCAGGAAAAGGACAGTCTCTGGAAAACCTCTTGTAAGGCTTTTTTCCCCGGAACTGTGTGCAAGGGTTGAACTAGTACACTGTAGGGAGTCTCTAGCATGCCATGGGAAATAATCAGTTAACAGTTAAACAGTGAAAGGATCCTATGAGCCAAAATATTCTCCCACAGTGAGCTCTGCACTGCATCTCAGTGATTCACTGCTATGGCCACGCCTCCTTCCACTCAACCTCTACCGTGGGTGGGCAATTCTGCTATTTCCAAATCCCGACACTGCAAGCATTTTTATTCACTTGTTGTGATACAGCGATGCAACGGGGTGCCTGTCCTTGGAAGGTGTTATGGCTCTGCATGTATCATTGCTTGAAATCAGGCTTGGTTTGTGGGCAATGGCACACCATATTTATTTCTCCAATTATGGGGGGCGGGGGGAGCATCAGAACCGTGCATGGGAGGTAGCAGTGAGCGCCTAAGCTCAATGACATCCAAAGCTCATTCCTGTATTCATTTTGGTTTGTCGTTCCAACCAAATGTTGCCAGAACTTCCCCTTGTAGCAGGCACTCTTCTTTCCCTAGAAACTGTCAAGAAGCATTGTCAGATGACTGCATGTCCATTTTACTACCAGCTAGTGACACATCTTTAACATGTAATACCATTCTTCATTTCCTAGTGGCAGTGAAGCTAGAGGTGCTGGAACCATCTTACATATTGGTTATGTAACAAGCTGCCCTCAACACATCATTGGTGTTAGTTGTAGAGGGCAATACTATTCATTGGGAGTAACTGGTTCAACTGGAGTGATTTTCCTAACCTGCTTCTAATGACTTTCATTCGAAATGCTGAGATGTCATATAAAGTATGTGCTGTATCATTCTAAGACCTCATCCCTTAGTCTGTTACAGTCTAAATCACATAAATAAAAGCATACATTCACCAAGCAGTGATGGCTTGGATCCAGTGGAGCACAATGTTATGTGCTCCTCTTCCTGCTGTAGCCCCTGAGGGGTTACATCGGGAATAGGAAGGAGAGAAATGGAAAAGCTCCATTGGATCCAACCCAATGGTCTGTGACTTTCCCCCTTTTTTCTGTTGCTTTGGGTCTGTTTTCCTGTTCAGATAGAGAAACATGTCTGAAACAGTCTGTGGAATTACTGCAGGATGAGCAGAGAACATTTAATGAAGGCTCTCTAGTTAGAAGAAGAATCTTTGATGTTAATCCCATAATCACATTCTCGGTTTGGGGGGGTGGGAGGTGTTCTTGCACAGCAATGCTTTGATTGGTAAAACTACTTATTGACCTAGGCAACCTGGACAGGATAAGCTAAACATTAGAATTAAACAAGCTTTCTGTTCCTTTCTGAATTCTAATAACAGGTTTGGAAAACTGTTTGCCACTTCTTAAAGTCCATCACTTTGTATTTAGTCTATTTCTATTTGTGGGTGTTTATCCAAAGCCCAGTGTTGAAATGGACAGGCTGAGTTTTAGGTCTGGGATAAAAACTGAGATGCTTCAAACCTGACTTGCTGCTTACTCAGTGAATAGTGAAAGCAGCCTATGCGGAAATCATCACAACCCCAAAACCACCTCAGTCATCTGTAGCTGAGAATAAATTTTAGATTATTTATAAGAACAAGTAGCCACAGGTTGCTACATTTCCTGCAAAGTTAAAAAAAAAAGTCATTAGCTGTTGTAGATTTTCCGGGTTGTCTGGCCGTGTTCTTGGCATTGTAGGACCTGACATTTCGCCAATAGCTGTGACTGGCATCCTCAGAGGCATCCATTAGCAGTCCACAGCCTTGGGAACTCCTACCAGATAATGACTCAGCCCTACCCCACCTTCCTGAGTAGATATAAATTACCTGCCTCCCATTTGTCTTCTCAACTTGACACAGAGAGTCCTCCATCTTTCTGTGCTATACCTCTGAGGATGCCAGTCACAGCTACTGGCGAAACATCAGGTCCTCCAATGCCAAAACCATGGCCAGACAACCTGGAAAATCTACAACAGCTAATGAACTCCGGCCGTGAAAGCCTTCGACAACATATTAAAAAAAAATCCATGGTTTGGGTTTTCTAAAGGCTTTGTCTCATCAAGGGTGCCCATTAAGCTCTGGAGTTATGATGTCCAAGCAAAAGGATGTTCCCTTTTGAAAAGAGGGAGGGGAGACATCTTACAGCCTCCACAAACCAAAAAGGAGTACAAAGTTCAGGGGAGTTAGACAGTTCCCTACTCCCCATTCCTTTCCTCACCACATTTCATGTCTTTTAGCAGACCAGAAACAAGCAATGGTTGCTTTAAAAATGTACTGAGGTAAGGTGTGGGTTGGGTAGGGTGTACCCTTCTAAGTCCTTAAAAAGGCAAGTGCCCAACCTACTTTGTCTGCCTGGGAATAGGGCCAATATCAGCTGGGGGAACTTCTCCTGTGAAAACGGCATGTAGAAGAACTGTTAATCTCTCCAGTGCCTCGGCAGGTAGTCTAAAAGGCCTTGACAACATCTGTTTCTCGGAGCCTCGTCTCTGATCTGCTGCATCTCATCTGGCTTGGCCCTGACCAGCTGCCTACCTCACTCATGGGACTGATTGCAGTGCGCATGCCAAAGGGAATTGTAGCACTTTCCCTAACACTGCTTACCTGTATGCCTTTGTACGCCAGAAATACATTCACTTCTGTTTCTTGGCTCTTGGGGCAGCAGCACTACTTATCACTGGAAAGGGTATGTGTGCCATTTCTCTTCTTCTCCCCCTGCCTCCCCCATTCTCCTTCAGTGGGGGGAAGTCATCCAGGAACTGGTTAGGTCACACCTCTGCTCGCTCGGATAGGCTATGCAAATTTTTTGTTGCATGGCTCCTGTTTGGAGTGGCCTAGGCTGACCTCTCCAGTTCCTGCATAGCGTAGGACGTCTGGTGCTCCTAATCCAAGCCAGAGCTATTACAGACTACAAAAAAAAAATCATTAAAATGAATAGATCAAGAAGACGACCTTGAAGGATAAGCAGATTCCCCAGGAGAAGCCCAATGGCACAAACTGGGATGAAGAAAACACGTCCTCTTCATCTACAATTAAAGTATTTTGTCCCTGTACCAGCAGATGTAGCAGCAGAGAGAATGTCCTGTTGTTACTGAATACCAGGTTCTCAACTGTAGTCAGCTGTAACTATGTTAACAGGGCCTTATGCCAATTAAGGTCCTGAACTGGACTATTAACAGGGCAGATCCAGATGGTCAGATCCAGGTTGGTCTGGAGCAGTAGAACAAATTTAGAGTCCAGTGGCGCCTTTAACAAAGGTTTATTCAAGGTATGAGCTTTCGTGTGCAAGACACACTTTTTCAAATACATTGGAATGGTAGATGAGGTTCTAAATTTATGGACAGGAATTTAACAGCAAATTAACATGTAACAGGATGATGTTTTAAGTTATGCAGAGTGAAAAACTAAATAACAAGGTTATTAGGTCAGCAGTTGTAAAGCAATAAATATGTCAAAATAGCAGATAAAACCTCCCCAGGACTCAACAGGGATATTGGATTTTTATCCCATTACTTATGCTAACTCATTCAGTCCTCACATATGTATTGTCAACAAGAAGGACTATAAATTATCTTTATATTAGTGTATTTTTCAGAATAGTATATTAGAATACTGAATAGATGTCTGCTGACAACATTACATCTCGCTCAAAGTATACTGTTGTGTGCTCCATGTCTGAGAGGAGATAATTAAAATTCTGTTACTTCCCACAATTAGAAAAAAACTCCTTTAGGCATTTATCTGCTATTTTGACATGTTTATTGCTTTTTGGTTCAGGTTTTGATTAACTTGTAGAACTATGCATTCAGGTAGCTGATACACATATGCATGCACATGTGAATTTAATAATAAATTGTGTGCTGTCACTAGAAGTTACCAAGTATTCGATCAACATGTTGCTCTTCCCAGCTTAAACTTAAAACTCCACCTGATCCAGGAACAAAATGCCTTCAACTTAATACATGGTCCAAAATTGGATGTGTATTCAATGTTGGTTTTACTATTGAATGTGAAATTTGTGCATACATGTACCTTAGGTTTAGAATGAATGTCCAAAAGGAGATGACTTGTCTGCACTGACTTGTGAATTTATCTACTGCAAACAATTCATATGAGTGCTGGAAAACTGCTAATGGTGATTGACAGTTCCTCATAGGGAATCTCTGTCCCATGTATTTTTGTGTTTGCTAAAAAAGTACAAAACACCATTGCCAAAATAATGTGAGTGCTTCCAAATGGGCAGCATTTGCATGTGAATGTGAAAACTCACCAAAATACATGCGTGCAATAACGTCTTGGAAAACATTATGACATTATCATTTTTTCCAGCATTTTTACTATAAAAATCACATTATATATATATGTATGTATGTATATGTATGAATAGTCATGAATAATCTTCTACAACTGCATAATCTACAGTATCTAATCATACATACATACAAAGACAAAAACCACAAATGTGAATAAAAACTGCTGTAGGCTATTTCTTAATAAGAACTTACTTGCATAAAAACTTATGTATATATATACCCTTAATTTTATCGTTCTGTTTGAGTTTATTCCATCTTTCCCTAATTACCTCATATCTAACATTCTCTTCTTACATACATATTGCCTGACTCTGTCTTTTTATTATTTTGTGTATTAAAAGTTTAGTCTTAGTTTTCAGCTATATAATTAAAAAATGCTGTCAATTTTCCTTGGAATTTTGAAATCGGTCTGTTATGTACATAGGATGTTAATTTTGCCATTGTTGCATATTGGTTTAATTTATTTTTCCATTCCTTCAGTTCTGGACATTTTTCTGCCTTCCATCTTGATGCAAATATTACCCTTGCCAGTGTGACCATATAATTAAATAATTCACTATGTATTCTTGTAATATTGCTTGAAATGATATTTTAATGACATATTTTGGGGGGGGGTTGTGCTACAGTAGCAATTCTTCACTCTAGTCTGCTGCTTTTCACACCAGCTGCTCTGTTAACTGCCTAACTTTCAACTAGAGGTGTGCACCAAAAAAATCAATATTTTTTGGGTTCAGGTGAACCAAGCCCCAAAAATATTGGTATATACCAGTATACCCGAATCCCAATATCAGTACGGTATTGGGGTTCAGGAATCGGTGCCACTATATCCTAGGGGGAAAGTTCCCATAGACAATAAGGGCACTGGAGCCTTTCCTTCCCCAGCGCCCTACCTCTGGTCAGTTTCATTCCCTGTGGATCAGTTTAAACTGCCTTCCTTCCCAGCATCTGTTCCCCCAGGCTCCCTGGTGGCTGCAGATGCCTGGGGAAGGGAAGGCAGAGCAGATCAGTTTCAGTCAACTGAAACTGACCATTGTCTTCCATCCTCCATTTGGGCCCCCAAATAAAAGCCGAATCAGATTGGCTTTTATTTGGGAGAACCTTATCAGCAGCCGAATCAGATTAGAGAATCTGATTTGGTTTAACAAATACCTGAAAAATACTGAGAAGGTATTTTGGGAGTATTTTTTTTCAATTCGGCAAAGCCAAATGCACACCCCTACTTTCAACTATAGAAGATGAACAAAGTTGGAGTCCACTGGCACCCTTAAGACCAACAAAGTTTTATTCAAAGTGAAGTTGTTTGTCTTCCAGTGACTGTCCTTTCATTACCGACAGTCTGTATAAAATCATAGGTATAAAACTGCGGCATGTCAAAAACATTTTTTATACAGATAACAGATTGTGGACAGGTGGTGTCTTTCAGAAAATTCCTGTTTCACCAAAATCTGTTCACTTCCTAAATTGGTTTGTGTTCAGTGGAGCGAGAACTTCAGGTGTTCAGGGTGTCTAAATTTGGCTCTTTATTTTGACTGGAACTCCGCCAGACTGTGACAACCCAACCCAATACTGACATTTTGAAGCCAAAGTAGATTTCATGGGGGCATCTACTTGTATTTACATCTGCTGTATACATGTACCAGGTGAGGAATGTGGTTCCCTTTTTGCACACAGAATAAAATGTGAGAGGGCCTGAAACTTCCTCTTCCTTTGTTCATGTTTTATATGCTTCAGGCTTCCTTACTTTTAATATCCGAGCTTGGTTTGGAGAGAGATTCTTTAATCAGTGGAGCATAATGATGAAAGGGGAAGGGCAAGGTTTAGCTCCCTTTCTCCACATCTTCATTCTGTTAGGAGGATTAATAGTCTCTGCATCTCCCATTTCAACAGGGTTGACAGATTAATAAACAGTGGCCACCTGGTCGTGTACAGATTTAGTCCTTGGTTAAAGTAAATACTTGAGGAGCGATATGGCCCTGAATTTCTATATGCTCTTGAGTAATAAGAAGCGGATTGTCACTGCTTTTGGGAAGGTGCTGTATATGTTTTTGTAGTGCATGAATGTGGAAGCTCTGTACACGTAAGGAGCATTTAGACAGGTCTGTTGTGTTGGTGTCATTAAACAAGCTGTTTGTCGTGAAGCAGACGGTCAGCAGTTTTAAAGATGTGTCCTCTCAGGTATGATGTGATATGGTAGTCCTTTGGTCCTCCTCTCTCTGTGTGTATATCCTTTGACTTTTCATGTTATATTACTTTTGCCAGTGAAAACATAGTTGAATCTTTGTATGTGTGTATGCCTGGCAGTCACGGTTGACTACTGGAGACCCCTAGTGGGGCTTGGACATTTCAGAGAGGTGGCTTACCATTGCCTGCCTCTGCATCCCAGCCCTGGTATTCATTTAAGGAGGTCTCCCTTCCAAGTACTTGCCGGGGTTGGCCCTGCTTAGCTTCCAAGATCTGATAAGATCGGGCTTGCCTGGGCTATCCAGGTTAGGGCAAAACACGGCTGGACTTTTGGCACTAGGTCAATTGTAAACATAGACTGTGGCTCCCTACTTTTCACGCAGTCGTGTTAGAGAATTGTAATTAGAGAAGCAGCTGAAGGAACAGTGGTCATAAAGACAGCCGTGCAAAGTGATCTGCTACTTTTATTGGTGCTTGTGTACTGTGGACTTCCAAGTAATGCAGCTTCCCGTTCCCCCTTTCTATGCTCAGTGAATCTATAATATAACCTGTTTCCAAGGGGTTGATTGTCTTGCCTCTCATAGACTTGATATGAAACTGTGCCTATGAACCCTATCACTTCAGCCCTTTTGTATTCTTCTGTGTGTGTGTGTATGGCTAGTACTGAGCATGTAAGGTAAAGGTAAAGGTTTGCCTTGCTCAAAAGCCAGATGAATCCGACTCTAGGGGGCGGTGCTCATCTCCGTTTCCAAGCCAAAGAGCCAGTGCTGTCCGAAGACTTTTTCCGTGGTCATGTGGCCGGCATGACTAAACGCTGAGGCACACAGAACACTGTTACCTTCCCACCAAAGCAGTAGGTATTTATCTACTTGTAATTCCTTGCTTTCGAACAGCTAGGCTGGCAGGAGCTGCGGCCAGAGACGGAAGCTCACTCCGTCGCACAGGACTCAGGTCTCGAACTGTCGAGCTACTGACCTTCTGGTCTGCAGCTCAGTGTCTTGACCTCGAAGCCACTGTGGCCCTTACTGAACATGTAAACCTATCCAAAGTATGTTTTTTCTGAGTTGAATCCTAAAAACGTTTACTTTAAAATAGTACAAAAAATGTATTTTTGAGTATGACCTCCTTTCTATTATGGCTTTGCTCCGTTTCATACATTTAATGCCAAGGATTAGAAAATTATCTCTGTGGTGTTAGAGGTGGCAGCTGACCCTTCCTCTGTCGGGCTTATTGCTGCTCAAAAGTTCAGGAGGGTTTCTGGTTGATTCATCTATAGGAGCTATTAGCTATGAGATGGTCTCAGTCACTGAGAATTTTGTGTGTCTGACCTGCTTGCAGTGGGAATGAAGAGAATGAGAGATTTCGTTCCTAGCTAGAGTTGAGAATTGAGAGTATAGCCCCGGGGACAAGGCTGCCCAAGAAGATGACTGGGTAATCTTTTGCCTTTGTAGGAAGGCCTGCCTCTACTTATACTTTGGCTGTATACGGTAAATAAATCAAATATCAGAGAGTCCCCAAATTGCCATTATTCTTGCTTCCCTAGGAAGCCAAATCTAGTACAGCCTCCCCGGAAATTCTCTCTGGAGGATTGGAAAGCATGCAACAGCAGCTTGAACTGGAGTTTAGTGACTGTATGCTCCTGAGCTATTTTACCCATTCTGTAACTCATAACTAACATTGGTGCATACAGCATGCATGTGTGTCCCGTAGAGAGTTCTTCCAAAAGGTAAAGTTATGTAGCGATACCAAGTTGATGGGTAGAGTGGGTGTCTTAAAGGTGCCATTGACAGTGGTCTATTAGTATACATTGAGATAGTGACTTTTAAATTGTGTTACTATGTCTTAACTGGTTTTATTGCACTGTTTGTATAATGATGTAACCCCCCTGAGCCTGCTTGTGGGGGAGGGAGGGAGGCTAGAAGCCCAATAAAGTAAAATAATAAAGAAGATAAGTAAAAATGTACATCAGAAGGCTAAAGTAGATGTGACAGCATCCTCATGGATTCCATGAGGATGCCACTGCCATTTCAAATTCATTTTATAATGTTGCTGAGTAGGCTTATGGCAGGCTCAGGTGACTGAATAGGTGCGGGGGGGGGAGCTCTGCAGGCCCAATGAGGATCAAGCCCTTGCAACCTTTTAAAATGGCAGCAACCACAAGGAATCCATCACGTCTAGTTTGGCCCTCATTTGCATGGCTGCCTTGATTCATACCTGGCGTCCTATGCTGATGGACAAGGCTTCATTGTACTCAGCTCTTAGTTTACCAAGGGCTAGGCATCCAAACCCCATAAATATGCTGTCACTTTCTAAACAAATTAAAGCGATAGAGTAGTCAGCTGACCAGAAAGAAGTGTCAGGCAGAGGAGAGGTAGTTCTATACAAAAATTGAGCTCTTAGGTAGAGAGCAGGCTTTGCTGAAGGACTGGATGCAGAAACTTCTTGGTTCCACGGTAATCACACGATGTTCGTGCTTCCTCAAACTTGAAGGACATGAACTTGTATCCTGAATATCTCTTCAGAATGCAAGACTGACCAGTTTTAGACACTGGGATATGCTGACGGACTTCTGTTAAGTATTTGTATCTCTCTTACTCCACCCAGCACTACCTCCGAATCATGTGGCTTCTGTGAGTGGGAAATGGCTGAAAATTATAGCACATAAAGATAGTGAGTTTCTAACGGTTTCCTTATCTCTTGCAAGTCAGATGCCACTTAGTGTGTACAGACAGGCTGAAAATAACACTGGCAGTAAACAACCAGTACCAGCTATTTTTATGGATAAGGAAGCTGTGTAGTTCTAAGTGGACATAGGCCAGGCTAGCATAGCAGAGAATGGGATGCATTTATAGAATGAGTAAGGTTTTACATAGTTATCTAGTGTGTGTGTGTGGCACATACATGTGAGGATGTGTGTGTTCTCTTAAGAAATGTCTGAGAAGGTTTCCGAGCTTGAAAGAGAGCACCAGGTATCAACAAGTTTCGGCCTCTTGGTCATTTCCAGAAATAATAGCCTGGAACTTAGCATTCCTTATCCTTTTGTTCTTTTAACAGATGGTTATTCAGGCTCCTCCAATGAAAATGGAGGGAAGTCTGAATCGGTGGCAAATTTACAGCCTCAGCCATCCCTCAATTCTATCCAGAGCTCACCTGGTCCAAAGCGTTCAACCAACACACTGAAAAAATGGTTAACAAGCCCCGTCCGTCGGCTGAACAGTGGGAAAGCAGACGGTAACATCAAAAAGCAAAAAAAAGTGCGTGAAGGACGGAAGAGCTTTGATTTGGGATCCCCCAAGCCTGGAGACGAGACTACACCTCAGGGAGACAGTGCTGATGAGGTACGGAGGAAGTTTAATGCATTTATTTTAATAATGCTGACTTGGATGTAGAGTTTTTTTGTTTGAGTGTGTGTTACTGGACACTGGTTCAGGCCCATAGCCAGGATTTTGTAATGGGGGGGGGCTTTAAATAAGTCAGAGGGCACTGATGTCATAAAATAAAAAATAAAATAAAAATAAAAATTTTAAAAAATCACTTTTGCAGCGTTTGCAGTCTGCCTGCCTAAGTGGGGAGGCGATTCGTGCTTGGGGAAGGGGTGGTGGTGCAGAGTCCTCCGGGTGGCCCAGAGAGTCAGGAGTCCTTCGGGTGGCCCGGGGGCCTAGGGGCTGGATGGAAGTTGTGCGGCCTTGGCAGGAAGTCGAAGAGCCAGGCCCTGAAATGCCCCATTGTAGCTACAGGCCTGCACTGGTTCTAAGTTTGAATGAAGTCTCTGTGTCTTGGCTGTGTGCAACAACTTACAAGCAGGCTACCTGCTTCCCTCCCTCTGTCCTCATGTATCCATATGATATTAGTCTGGGCATGTCTATTATTTACTTTACTTATTATATGAGTTAAAAATCCGTCAGGCTTCTTTATTTATTTAATTATATTTACATTTATATCCCGCCCTCCCTGCCTTCCAGCAGGCTCAGGGCAACTAATAACCTACATAAATATACATTAAAATTCCATTAAAACTATCAATCAGTATAAAAGCGTACATCATAAACATGACTTATATTAAAAGATGGCGAATCTTCTAATCACTGTCAACTGAACGGTGTCCCTAAGTTCACGCCTGGCTATAAAGCCTCAGTTGGTGGTGCAATTTGGTACTATCAGTACCAATGATGGTACAATTGTTGGCACAGTTAGTAATAGGGCCAGGGCCATACAACTGAGCCAGCACCCTTCTTGAAAGCCTAGCAGGAAAGCTCGGTTTAACAGGCCCTGTGGAACTGTAAAAGGTCCCCAATGTCCTCTGGGAGCTCATTCCACCAGTGAGGGGGCTGCCACAGAAAAGGCCCTGGCCCTCATTATGGCCAACCTGGCCTCTTTAGGCCCTGGAAGAATCAAGCGATTCTGGGAACCCAATCTTAGTGCTCACTGGGGTACATGTGGGGAAAGGCGGTCCCTCAGGTAAGCAGGTCCCTGGCCATATAGGGCCTTAAAGGTAAGAACCAGCACTTTGAAGCGGATCCAGTATGCTATAGGCAGCCAGTGCAGGGTTTTTAGGGCGGGCTGGATGTGTTCCCGCATAGGGAGACACAACAACAGCTTTGCCACTGCATTCTGCACCAGCTGCAGCTTCCGGATTTGGGGCAAGGGCAGCCCCATGTAAAGAGCATTGCAGTAATCCAGTCTTGAGGTGACCAATGTGTGGATCATCGTTCCTAAGTCATTGCATTCAAGGAAGGGAACCAACTGCTTAATCAGCCATAGGTGATAAAAGGCTGACTTTGCATTGGCTGCTACCTGGCCTCCATTGTTAGGGAGGTATCCAGGAGCACTCCCAAACTCCTAACCTCTGGTGCTGGCACCAATGGCACCCCATCGACGGTCGGGAGAGGGATCCCTAACCTTGGACTGGTCCGACTTAGACACAGGACCTCCGTCTTCGCCGGATTCAGTTTCAGTCAGCTCTGCCTAAGCTGACCAGCCGCGGCTTTCAATGCCTGGTCCAGATCTCCCATACTAGAGTCTGACTGGCCGTCCAACAACAGATAGTTCTTGGAGGAACAGGATCTCCCTTCTAGCATGTTTCTTCCACTCTAGCATGTTTCTTCCACTCTTGCCGTACTGTATTTTGATGCTGATATGGCTGCTTTTTTCACTTCTGAATTTTTGTTCTTTTATTGGTATCTAATGTATACTGAGGTGTGTTGATGCCATTTTGATAGCAAGGGAAGGACCTTACCCATACTAGATATAAATACTTGGAACTGGATCCTTGGAAGGGGCCTATTGTGAGCAAGCATAAACCTTCAGGATGTTAGCAAGACTCAAAATTGGGCTGTCATACCAGTCTCTTGATCCAATTCCATGAGAATAGGGTAGACAGCGCAATAAAATGTTGAAATGGCAATTGACCATTGTTGTGCTTAAAACTAGCTATGTGGCCAATTGTGAATAAGTAGGTCCTGTTGCTGTCTGAATATTTAACATATTTGCAAATGCTGAACACTGTAGATCTCACCCTGAAAAGAGAATGCTGAAAGTGCACACTGATACTAAAGTAAGCCTTTTGACTCTGTTTAATTGCATATTATATACATAACTTCTTTGCTTAGCGTAAGACAGTCTGAGAATTGATTTTTAGTAATATAAATGGAGGGACTCTGATATTGGCTTCCTTGCACTGTTTTAACGCTAATTCTCTTGCTTTCAGAAGATCAAGAAAGGTTGGGGCGAAGATGAACCAGATGAAGAATCTCATACCCCACTCCCTCCTCCTATGAAGATTTTTGATAATGATCCCACACAGGATGAAATGGTAAGGGGCTAACGTCTTCCAAAAACATTGAGCTTGCTTTGAAGAATCTTCCAAGGAGCCAGGCATGATGGTTCATTAGGCTGCCATAATTCTGATTTTGTATCTAGAAGGAAGATTGATGGAGCAATCCATGTTCAAAGTCTTTCCTCCAGGCCTTATGGATATGGACCTCAGCTGTTACTGTGGTCAGAGTTTTTGCGGAGTCCCCTGCTTACCTGTGTTGCTTGAATGTTTTTGTGTGTGTTTCATTAGTTTTGTGTTTCATGTTTTTGCTGTTGAGCAGTGGCTTTCAAACTTCTTCACCTTTAGGAAATATTTCCCATGTCACCTTGTCTCTGAGTGTCGCAGATACTTCTGGAGCATATTCTGTGGTGAATGCTCAGGTTACACAGGCCAATTCTGTGGGGTTTCCCCGTGTGAACTGAGTGCACCCTGAAACATACCTTAAGCTCTCTTGAAACTTCCAGGAGAAGTCAGTCAGAGGAAAGCTGTCCTTAAGGAAAGCTTGTCCGGCATGGATAGTCTCCTTCAGGAAGAACATAAAGTTTCCAGTAGTACAGTGGGAAAATAATTGCTGAAATGCAGCAACAGTGCAGCACCAGTATGATGCTGGTGGTGTTGCATCCACTTGTCTTGTAAGAAAAGAGAAGTTAGCCAAGGTGCATTGGGAACTAATTTTTAGTGGTCCCATGTGTAATTCTGGAAGTACCAAGGTTTAGAAAACCTTCTCACATCCATCATGGGTCCACTGAATGTTATTGACTTCCCTCTTGTTTCTGCTGCTCTTATTAGGACAGTTGGGTGCAGATGCTCTTCATACTATCAGCACTTCCCAGCCATGTGAATAGGAACAAGCCCAAACCTTCTGTGTTTCTGCTCCCATAGAAAAGCAGGTCAAGGCATATGTCTACATTTTTTAATTTTCTCACTAGCACAAATCTACTCAGTTAAGGCTGCCTAAAGAACATCTGAAGCAGATAGAACCAAGAACCAAATTCGTGATGATCTGAGTATTCTGCAGTAGTTTCAGTGAGATCTGCTTATGTCAAAGGATTTGTTGCCATGAAGCACATGGCTGGGCTTCTGGGTATCTTCCAACATACAGCAAGGCATGTGGCAAACCCATTTGTACATGCAAGCTAAATCTATACAGTTCTCCACAACATGATGTGCAAAAGATCTGCCTCACAGCTGTTTGGTTGACTGTGGCCTTCTGTTGCTTGCCCTAGGCCAAGCTTGTAGTTGTATCATAGCTGGTCTTCAGAAGGAAGACTTGCAGTTATAGGGAGCATCCCCCCGCCCAATAAGTCAGGCTAGTTTTAATATTTTCCATCACGGAAGATAAGCCTTTGATTTAGTTACTGCTTGGTAGATCTCTGTGGCTCGGTATTCATTCACACACGTTTTGGAAAACGCCTGTGTACTTCAAGCGTTCTTTTTCTGTGCCAGTGGGAATTTGGCTCTTCTAGATGTACTACAGCAGCAAAAGTACCTCTTGTACATTAAGTCACTGAAGAGATGTTGAATAACTGGTGTAGGGTTAATCTACATCAGTTGCAAGAACTCACAAGCTAAGCATTGGGCTTTTCCTGCCTGCCATAAAAGTTGCAACTTTATCACTTGCTTGCCAGCTGTATTTGCGGTTGTGACTGTGTAGCTCTGCATAACTGAAAAGTGGAAAAAGTGAATGTTATGCCTACACTGTCCTGTTCCCAAGTGAAAGTGAATGCATATGCGATCTGTGTAGAATGTACCATTGGTTTTTCTTTATAAGGACATTAATTTTCCTGTTACATTCAGCTACTATACAGCTTAACAAGTGATACAAAGCCCACATGTAGGTGCGGGTCCCTAGTTCCACCTGTAAATGGCCATGTGTTGCTCTATTACAAAGAGACATATGCACACATGCGGAAGATGTATACGGATTCACTGTAACATGTGCTCAGGGCTACAGTGGTTTGGGGAAAGAATACAATGAAGTAGAAAGGTTTTATTGTATTTAGCCATGGGCCATTACAGTCCAAAAATGACAGAGTAAAATACTATAAACATAGGAAATGGTGTAAAATTGAGTATGGTCTAAAATATTTAAAAGGTCTAAAATATTTAAAAGGTATAAAACCGAAGCTATGAACAGTTAAGTGAAACACAGCATACCCACTAAAGTCAGTGTTAACTAGTTCCCGTAAGAACAGCGTTGGCCTGTATCTTCTTTGCAGCCAAGGCAAATAAAGCCATTCTATAGGATATATCAGCATTAGAATCAGCTAACAAAAATACAGTCTTCTCGGGGACTGAGAAAAAGCTTAACACTGATAAAATACCAGAGAGAAATTTTACCCTAGGTTGGGTATACAAAGAGCATTCAAGGACATAATGGGGAAGATCCTAAATAGCAGAAGAACCACAAATGCATAGACGCTGTTCCTTGGGTGTTCTACTATAGCAGCCAGCTGATACGGCCGTAGGCATTGATTCAAAACGCAGAGATGTAAAAGCTGCTCTGAGGTTATGATTATCTAGAATACAATGAATTTAGAGAAGAAGAAGAAGAGATTGGATTTATATCCCGCCCTTCACTGCCCAAAGTCGTCTCAGAGCGGCTTACAAACTCCTTTCCCTTCCCCTCCCCACGACAGACACCCTGTGAGGTAGGTGGGGCTGAGAGAACTTCTGACAGGAACTGTCCTTGAGAGAACAGCTGTGCCAGAGCTTGTGACTGACCCAAGGTCACATCAGCAGGTGCAAGTGGAGGAGTGGGGAATCAAACCCGGTTCTCCCAGATAAGAGTCCGCGCACTTAACCACTACACCAAACTGGCTCTCTGGGAGCCTTAACAGTCCAAGGTGAAAATTGCTGTGTATTGTGCATTCAGAAAGATGCTTCCAGTATTCGTGCTCTTCTAATATTTTTATTAACGATTGCTGAGACCCTCGGCCCCAGAAGTTAATCCCTCTGTTCTGAAACAACTGCCCTGTTTCTTGGAATTATTCTTGCTGACTTAATTTCAGTTGTTGATTGGCTCTAAGTGAAAGATAAGGGGCCGGAGGAGACAGACAGAATGCCCAGGGTAGGTATTCATAGGGATAAAGTGGTGCATCACTCAGCAGCAGTCCTAACGAGCCTTCACCTGCCCAGAGCCGGCCGACCCTCGCACAATGGCCAGGCTTAGTGAGGTGGCTGCGTGCCCTCACCTGGACTGTCACTTTTCAGGGTCTGATTCAGCCACACTTACTAATTTTGTAATGTTGCCATCACTCTACAATAGCTCTACCATTACAATAGCTCTATTGCTATTCCTCTTCTGCCCTCAGAGCAGGCTGCCAGTCTGCACCTGAGGAAATAATGAAGTGTTGTGTTAACAAAACGTTTTAAATGAATAAATCCCCAACAAAGTAGCTTTTTAGTTCTGTCTGCCAACAGATTGCCTAACTGTGGTCTGAAGACTGCAGTGTTAACATAAGAACATAAGAGAAGCCAATGTTGAATCAGGCCAATGGCCCATCTAGTCCAACACTCTGTCACACAGCGGCCAAAATATACCAGGTGCCATCAGGAGGTCCAGCAGTGGGGCCAGGACACTAGAAGCCCTCCCACTGCTGCCCCCTCCAGCACCAAGAATAGAGTGCATCACCTGCCCCAGACTGAGAGTTCCCATCTATACCCTGTGGCTAATAGCCACTGGTGGACTTCTGCTCCATATGTTTATCTAATTCCCTCTTGAAACTGTCCATGCTTTCAGTTGCCACCACCTCCTGTGGCAGTGAATTCCATATGTTAATCACTCTTTGGGATCACTCAGTGTTCATATCCTACAGCCCGTTGTCTCCATGTTGGGGGTTTGGGTTGTGTAGTGAGCTTTGGGCCTGGAGTTCCTACTCCAGAGCAATGTTCCCTCTAAGCTGCGGAGTCCTTTGAGCAAAAATTCTACTACTGCCATTAAAGTTGTGAGCAAGCAATTTGGCTGCTGCATAAATTAGTTTGCTCTGGGGCCCTCCTTCCTGAACTAAGACTAAAATGTGTGGGCTGGAGGCTAAAAAACTGTGAGCTAACTCACACTAACTCAGCTTAGAGGGAACAGTGCTCCAGAGATGTTGGTCAGAGATGTTAAACCTTACGGAGGTGTTAGCTACAGGTTAGTGTTCTCTGGCCGGGGCTTAATCTTTCCAGGTCAGGCATAAAAGTGTGCCTGGATCTTCATCAGTGCATTGTACCCTTGGAGAATCTCAAGGTTCCTCCAGGAGAAAGAATGGGTGAAACATTCACATCTGCCACATAACTCGTATCTTGCTGAAGAACTGGGAAGGATGAGCTATAATCCCGGTCATCTTGCTCTCAGTTTATTCTGACAGAAAGACAAGAAGAAAGCCGGCTTGTGCAAAGGATCCCAGATAATGTGGGACAGGTTTCCTAAAAATGTCATGTGTAGGAAAGAGGCTTGTAAACCAGGAACAGTTTTTCTCACATTAGGAGATAACATTCTGCTTTCAGGTCCTGAGGTTTTTTGAACCATTTCGTGAGCAAGAAGATGACTCAGGAAAGTTGCTTCTTTCTCTCTCAGCCCGGAAGCAGAAAGGGAGATGGGCAGGAGAGGCATGCCTTTGTAATGCATAATGGACTGAAATAAGATCTTCATTTGAGACAGTCTGATATTCCAAAGATGTGCTGGTGGTTGTATCTTTGCCAGTCTCTCTCAGCAAGATGTTCAACACCTAGCTTTTGTTTTAAAGCTTTAGGAACGGAGTTAGCAAGGGGGGAAGCACCTTCTACATGCTGCTAGCCGGGACCTCAGAGTTTCCGAAATACGGTTCAGGATTGCTCCCTCTTAATTTTTTCTCTAGAATTGCAGCAAAGATTTAACATCCCAAGTTATGAAACTGTTAATAATGGAAGTGTTCGAAAGAGGCTTCCCTACTTCTTTCATGGTCTTATATGACTAGGTACTGACTCTAGAAAAGTCCCTGTTTGGATATGGGTTCTAAACATAATTCAGAGATGAGTTCTAGCCATAATTCCTGAGCTGGTTCTCGTGCTTTGCCAGTACAAATGCTGAGTGTTGCCTTTTGGGTGTGACAGCCTCCCCTGATCTTTCATGCTCCTGCCATGTGTGTGTGTGTCCTTGCTTGTGTCCCAGCGTGTGACCTCAAACAGCTCGCCTGTTGGCTTTCCTAATTCCTTCTCATCCCCGCTAACCTGCTGTTCCTTTGCACACTGGTGTCTTGCAGTCCTCCTCTTTGCTAGCTGCTCGACAGAGCACCTCCGACGTCCCCACTGCTGCGGATCTTGTCAGTGCAATAGAAAAACTGGTCAAAAGCAAGCTGGTAAGTGTGGGGTCCTCGGATCTTGTCTAGAGACCCGTCTCAGAGGGCAACACGATAAATTGGCAGCTTGGTCTTCTGTTCAGTGTATCCTCGCTCTCCTTGCTTTCCCTGCCGTTGTTGTTACCCTGTGTAGATGCTGAATATCCATTTGCAATCTCATGCTGGTTCCATTTTCAGTCGGTTGCTAAGCAGCGGTCAGATATCTGTAGGTGCTCCATTGGTTTTCCCTGTTATGATGATGACTTGCAGGCGTTACCGTGTAATCCGGAATGTCTTGTAATTGTCTACGGAATCTCAGTGAAATCGCTGTTAATGAAATTGGTTGTCCTATTATGGTGCCAGCCCTTAGTAACAAAGTTCATATAGCAATGAACGGTGAGAAGTTTCCTTTCTAAAACATGCTGGGCAAACTTGATGTCTTAGATCTTAACCGCATCTTCTTGCTCCCGGCACTGTTCTGGGAGCCACAGTTTCAGCAACGATACCAGCTTGAAGCAGGAAGGGGGCATCGAGAATTTCCTTCTGCAAGCCCTGCTCTGCTCACCCTAGATAGGATCTCAGCTGATGCCTTCTTCATTTATGAGCATGTCATTTTCTGGATGAGGATTCAGTTTGGGGAATGATTCAAAGAATGGTCACTGTGTGGTTTATGAAGTCAGACTTTCAACATAGTACACCTTTTTACAAGGACTTCAGGAGCAAAATACAGTGATGAATACATAAATAGTTCACAAAATGCCCTACACAGACTTACAAACGTTTAGCCATTAAAGCTCAAAGGTTGTTTGGTCCTCAATATTACAAAGACTGTCTAGACCCATATGAATCTCCCTGTGATTGAAGATCAGCTACAGAGGCCGTGCTGTAAATTGCATCAGAGAGGGCAGGTTACCCACACAGGAAGCAGGGCCTTTTCTGCGATTCCCAAGAACTCTGGTATTTGCTGTTCAGTGAAAATCTGTCTTAGTGCCTAATCTTTTGCTCAGAACAGCCTGTAAGCAACTAACCACTGGCTCTTGCCTTGTTGCTGGCGGTGGTGGTGGTAAAAAGTGTCTCAAGTCACAGTTGGCTTATGGTGACCCCTTAGAGTTTTCAAGGCAAGAAATAAACAGAGGTGGTTTGCCATTGTCTGCCCATGCATAGCAAACCCTTTATTCCTTGGTGGTCTCCCATCCAGGTCCTAACTGGGGCTAACCTGCTTAGCTTCCAAAACCATATGAGATCAGGAGTAGCTTGGCCTATCCAGATCAGGCATTGTTGCTACGGCTATGTTTTAATTGTTTAACATCTTCCCCATTTTGATTTTTTAAAATCTGTACACTGCTTTGAAATTAGGGGAAACAGCTTAGAGCTATAGATAAGTATAGGATTGCAGCTTATTTTTATCTGCATTCATTTACCAAATGTGTACATGTACTCTCCATATCAGTTTGCAGAAAGACTTGCAGTTTAAAGGCAAACTTGTTAACATTTGAATTAATAAAAATATCCAGCTGTATCAAAGCAAATGATGTGGTTGCTCAGATTAGTCTGGTTTATTGTTTGGCTGATGTGGCTTTTGATTCAGGGACCTACCGCAGCTAAATGTTTAGTCATTGTTAGTTAATTTCATGTTATAGGTTTAGTTATTTATAGGTTTAATGTTATAGGTTTATCATGTTAATAGGTTTAACTAAAAGGTGCAGCCAAGCAGGCTTCCTCAGAGTCTGCGGGAGGAGCACATTTGTCTTCTTCCCAAGAAGTAAGTGATGGGCAGTCTCCTTTTAGGGCACATTGCAGTAGTTCAGTCTGGAAGGTACCAGTGGATGGAAAGATTGGGCTTGGATACTGGCATTAAATCTGAAACTCAAAATAACGTTCTCTGGAGATAATAGTGTATTGTATTATATGAAACAAGATAATTTCTTCAATTCATGGAATTGGGCAATAATAGAAAAACTGAACGTTATACAGTGCACGGAGAAAGTTGTTTTTGCATTAGTGTGACCCTTAGCTTGGAAGGCTATCGAGCAGTTGATTATGAAGACTGATCTCAGTAGTACTATCTGCCAGGCTAGGCATGTCTACTCTTCTCTGTGTATGCAGATCCCACCATTCTTTACAGTCCCACAATAATTGTTCAACCTTATGGATCCAAGATGCAGACGGGCAATTATGCTCACAAGGTTAAATGTGCTACTGGCTGTGATCTCTGAATGTCATATATTAGGTACACCATTTTCAGATAGATAGTTGTGGTTGTGGCTTAGGGATCATAGAAATGGTGAAGCATGTTTTGTCTGAATGTCAGTGGTATAAGGAGGCTGGAGAGAAATGGATCAAGCCACTTGTGCCCCAGTGAAACAAGCCCCCCCAGGCTTTATAGTTACAAAAAATTTAATGGATCCAAGGCCAGCAAATACATTCTTTTTAGTGAAATTCCTTGTTCAAGCCATGAGAGTTTGGGCAGCTCATGACAAGAAACCTTCTCTAACATAGTATAGCCTCTCTTCTCTGGCTTGAATTCTTCATTTTATTCTTAGCTAGGATAGATCAGTACTAGTCAAAATCTTTAGGTCAGTGGGAAAAAGAAACTAACTCCATTTTGGAAATGGGCACAGGTGGCATCAAGCTGGAGACAAGTACTCTGGGTGTTCCTGGACCTCCAAGTAGCAGCTGTGACCCAGAGTGGCAAGCCTGGGTGCTTTCCTAGCTGGCCTGCTGTATCTTTCTTAGATATATGGGCATATTTGGCATACTACGGGCTACTCATTCTCATATTTCCCAGTCCTTCTCAGCAGTGCCCTGTTGATGTTTAAATTGGGCTTACTTGGGGATACATTTGTTGAACTGGACTTATTTCTTAATGGGCTAGTTTTGGGCTTCCAGGGGGGAATGAAAGTCTAGGGCAGGGGTGGCCTTGCTCAACGTAACAGCCACACAGAATAAACGTCAGATGTTTGAGAGCCGCAAGACATGAACAAATATCACACACACGTTTTTACTGGAAAATATGCAAGTTGGCTTTTTATTAACATTAAATTAGACTGTGTGAAAGAGCCACATGTGTCTCCCAAGCTGCAGTTTGACCATCCCTGGTCTAGGGTCTGGGTTTTTTTTAGGTATATCTCTAGGGCTTCATCCCGGGTCTTCATGCATAGAAAGAATGTGCTCTACCACTGAACTAATATCAAACCCACTTGGGGAAAACCCACTGGCCAGGAGGACGGGGTATAAATTTAATAAATAAATTGTTTCAGTATCTCCTCACTTTAATTGCGGCTCGTGTTGCCTTTGCTCTTTGAAACAGCGATGAGCAAATGTTGTCTTCTACTTGGGTAGCAGCTCAGTCTCTTGCTTCCTAATGTAAAAATTGTTCAGGATTGTGTCAGCGGGCAATAATTGTTCCTGTGCACAGCTGTACAAAAATCCAGTTTAAAAAAAATTGGCTGCATATCCATATACTGCACCCTAATGATGAGCTACTTCAAGAAATCTGCCTTTAACTGCAGACTGAGTACCGTTTGCTGTAGGGTTCCCCTAGTCGTGACACTGCATGCTAACCTGTGATTGGTTCCAGACAGGGTTTTTACCCTGAGTGGAAAGCAAAATGCCCTGGCATTTGGAGCTTCCACGTGATGTCATGCTCATGCTGGTACTGAGCATGATTTGTGAGGCTCCCAGGACTTCCGTATTCAGATCATGTCAAACAGAAACAACCATTGTTTTCAACAGGCTAATGTAGGGTGGCTGCAGGCAGGGCTTCTGTGCAGATGTTCTGCCCTCAGCCAAGGGGAGGGAGTTTGGCTCTGCCTTCGAAATGGTGCCTTCAAATTGTGCACCAGCACAGGGAGGAGGAGGTGTGGGGTGGCATCAGGAGAGAGCAGTACAAGGACAAGGCAGGTAGATGTAGTCCCTGCTCGCTTCTATACCAGGGGCACCCTTTTCATGCCTCCGTGAGGAAGCAGCCTTCATCTGTCTAAAACTGTTGCAGAGCAGATCAGAGATGCACAAATGAATGGAACCAGCCTGCAAGAATTAATAATTATCATATGGCAGGCAGTGTGTGGAGTATGGCTAGGAGATGCTAGGATTGTCTGGCAGCCAGAAGCTCTAGCTCTTTTGTGGCGAGCTAGGCTTATGGTGGGCTGAGAGAGTTCTGAGAGAACTGTAACTGACCCAGGATCACCCAGCTGGCTTCAAGTGGAGGAGTGGGGAATCAAACACGGTTCTCCAGATTAAAGTCTGCCACTCTTAACCACTGCACCAAACTGACTCTCTGCCGGAAAGAAGTTCATAGAAGAGAACTTACCTGTTGATCGTATTTAGGAGGTCTTCAGAATATTCTGAGGAAATACCATAGTAGTTGAGAATAAATGAAATGCTTTCAAAATGTGAGCTCTGCTATACTGAATAATACTTCTGCTCTATGATACTCCAATAAGCCTAGCACATAATTAAATGTGACTGGGTGGGGGGAGAGTAATTTTACTGATTATTCCCATTACCCTGTGAACTTAGGCAGATCATGAGAGGGAGGGCAGGAAGGGTTGCATTAGTGCTTAGTTCTTGTGGCCCTTTCTTAAACGCCCAGGGAAATGCTGATCGCCACTTTGGGGTCAGGAAGCAATCGTTCCCCAGGCCAGTTTGGCTGGAGATCCTGGAGGTTTTTGTCGTCATCTGGGTGTGGAACAGCGGTCACTGGGGGTGTGGGGGGGAGGTATTTGTGAATTTCCTGCATTGTGCAGGGAGTTGGACTAGATGACCCTGGAGGTCCCTTCCAACTCTATGATTCTGTGATTCTAAGGTAGCTGTGTGGTTCATAGCTTGTTCTTATGTTTAATCTGTTGTGATTTTGTTTTTAACTTTTAAGACATTAGAAGGAGGCTCCTACCGAGGAAGCTTAAAAGATCCTACTGGATGTTTAAATGAAACTGTGACACCTTCAACTCCTCCTTCAAGGAACCTTGAAGAGGAACAAAAAGCCAAAGCTATGCGAGGCAGGATGTAAGTTATCTAAAAAATCTGCATTGTCGTATGGAAATATGTCATTATGAGTGAATTTAAGGCTAATAAGATGCTACTATATGTGTGTTCTGCTTTTAGTATACACTGAGCATGCAGCACCAGGTGAACAGATGTAGTGTTTTAACAGTGGGGTTGGGGGACTTTTCAACTATGTTATGATCCCAGTGTCATGACTTGTTGTCCAAGTCAGATCTTTGGAGGTTTCTTCTAGCCTGTCAGATATCAAAAATCTGTCATTCCCTGAGATCAAGGAGGCTGCCCCATATGAATGTGTATGGGTCACATACAAGTGTAGGGTTCAAATGTCTGTGAATTTCCCCCTCTCACAGCAGGAGCTCTGAAGTGCAGCCATTTCCTTTGGAGATCCTGCCCAGGAAGTCTCCAAGTCAGATCTTGGTTCAGCCGTTAGTCTTGCCTCTTTCTTATACTTCAGCTGCGTTATCTGACTTAAAGCATTTTTCAGATGGAACATACAGGCATGTGTGTTTTTGTCTTCCACCTTATATTTTTTTTGTAAGTCATAGATGGGTTGCTAAACTATGCTAGGAATATGTATGTTTTCGGCAGCTATGGGAGTGTGTCGTGGTTGCTAACCTTTCCAGTTCAAACTGAACTATACTGAAAACATGCTTGTGTTTCAGAACTTGTATTGAATGCAGTGAGACTCCAGAGCTCTTAAAATGTTATCTGTCTCCGCCAGTTATTTTAATTTGAGAAAACACTGTAGATATTGTATACAAGGAACCCTGTAAGGTACATTAGGCTGAGAAAGTGACTGTATCTCCCAGAGATCTACATGCTGGAGGAGAATTTGAATCTAGGTCTTCCCAGTCCTAGTCCCACATTTAACTACTGTCCTGTACGTGGTAGTGGAGGAAAGTGACATCAGGCTGCAGCTGACTTACAGCCGACTTACAGTGACCCCGTAGTGTATTCAAGGCAAGAGACATTCAGATGTTGCTTGCCGTTACCTACCCTGGTCTTCCTTGGTGTGGTCTCCCATCCAAATAATGACCAGGGCCAACCCTGCTTAGCTTCTAAGAGAGGTTGAGATTGGTCTAGCCTGCTTTATCCAGGTCAGGGCACCCTATACATAGCTTGCTTTATACCAGTTGTTCCACTAAATCATTCTTACCTCAGTCATCTGTTTTGTACTGTACAGAAACGTTGGCAGATAAGGGCTGTCTTTTGAGGTACTTTCTTTAGGAATTCACATGGGGTCTTGCACTTTTCTCATGCCCAAAGCAGATCGGCACAACCTAAGAAGCAACGTTAATGTGTTGCCCTGTGTCCAGCTGTACACTGGGATGGGGCAGCTGGTGGCTGAATTGATCAGTATGCTTAAACAGAGCTTGGATTTAAGCTGTTCAGTGTCCATTCTTGTCTCTTTCAGTGTAGTGCTCTTTTTATTCTCTAGCTTATCAAGTCCTTGAAAGATTCTTTGGGTAATCCATGCATTAGGAGGTCTTGCATACGAAGTAATGCATCATAAGAACATAAGAACATAAGAGAAGCCAATGTTGAATCAGGCCAATGGCCCATCTAGTCCAACACTCTGTCACACAGCGGCCAAAATATACCAGGTGCCATCAGGAGGTCCAGCAGTGGGGCCAGGACACTAGAAGCCCTCCCACTCCTGCCCCCTCCAGCACCAAGAATAGAGTGCATCACCTGCCCCAGACTGAGAGTTCCCATCTATACCCTGTGGCTAATAGCCACTGATGGACTTCTGCTCCATATGTTCATCTAATTCCCTCTTGAAACAGTCCATGCTTGTAGCTGCCACCACCTCCTGTGGCAGTGAATTCCATATGTTAATCATCATTTGCACTCACCTCTGTCCCAAGAGAATCCAATTTCTACACATAGAAGCTTAAATTCTATAATCTTCGTAGAGCATAAAAAACAAAATCTGCAGATATTGCATTGCCGGCAACCAGAGTCAAGGAGGTTTGCAGACCCCTAAAGGCCCTTGACCCCTTTGAAAGTTAAGTCCTAGTCACTCCTCCTCCTGTCTTATGATATTTTTTAAAAGTCCTTCTTATTATACATTCATAGCCTTAAGACCTGGAAACTTTTTAAAAGGGAATTGTAAGCTGAGTTTCTGAGAAACCTGAGCTCTGGGACCAAATAACCACACTTAAGCCATACACCTTTAGAGTATATGCAGCCCTGATTAAAAGGACTATAAGGGAGCATGCCTGTGATTATGGTCTCCTTCTTGCAAGGGGTGGAGAATGTGATTTCTGTAGGGCCACTGGCAGATTGATGAAAGCGTTGGCTGCTTGGCGTTATCTATGCAAAACTAAATGTCGATTTGCCAGAGTGAAGGTCAAGAAAGTTCCAAAAGTATAGCAGCAGTCCTGGTCAGTGTCCGCTCTAAGCTGAGTTAGTGTGAGCTAGCTCACAGTTTGTTAGCCTCCGGCTCACACATTTTCGTCTTAGCTCAGGAAGGAGGGCTCCAGAGCAAACTTATTGATGCAGCAGCCAAATGGCTCGCTCACAACTTTAATGCTAGTGGCTCACGAAGTAGAATTTTTGTTCACAAGACTCCTCAGCTTAGAGGGAGCATTGGTCCTGGCCAGTGTTAGTCGCACAGCAGAACTGCCTTTAAAGTAGAAAAGTCTTTGGAGGCAGCTAGCTTCTTCTCACTGCCTCTGCTTCTTGGGACGAACCTGATTTTGTTCAGCCCATGTCATTGGGATGTTTAGTGCATCCCCGTTGATCCACAAAACAAGGATCCCTGTTAACCTGAATTGCCCTGGTGTTGCCCTCCTCTAATGAAAATAATTCCTAAAAAATCTCTACCTGACAGGTGCTTACCTTGACCACTACAACATGCAAATCTTTTGAATTCTAGGTTTGTTTTAAATGAACTAGTACAGACGGAGAAAGACTACGTCAAAGACTTAGGAACTGTGGTGGAGGTGAGTTAAAATCTACACAAGATATATTTCCATGGTGACTTCTCAAAATTAAATGGTTCTTCTGCAAAGGAGTGACACTGTAAGCTTGTCTTCTTCATGAACTGAAAACGGTTAATTTATCTGCCATCTGAGGGGCAAGAGGGAAACAGTTTCACAAGCTGTCTGTGCAAACCATTCTAATCACACTTTAATAATTACTATTACATTTCAGTTGCTGACTTGCTCGGTAGGTATGTAGTAAGTCCTTAAATCTCACTTGAACATGATTTATAACCTTAGTGTTCTAAAATTAGAAATTGAAATTATGAAGGTATTTACAGCACTGCAGGATCTCAGCAGGAAAAAGATCCCACTTAATAGCATGTGTAGCTTATTCTTCCTTTGCATAAAAAGTGAACTTAATTACCGTTCCTGTTCCAGTCTGTTTAATCACTGATTTTCTGTTAAAGGGATTCATGAAAAGAATTGAAGAGAAAGGTGTCCCGGAAGATATGAAAGGGAAAGATAAGATTGTATTTGGAAACATTCATCAGATTTATGATTGGCACAAAGAGTAAGTTTATAACATTTTAAATAACTATTTCCAAATGTATAGAACTTCTTCAAATTAAAAAAAAAATGTTCTGACCCAAAACACTGGTCTGTATCTCTGGGGGATATTGGACCAGTCACTTTCTCACAGAGCACACTTCCCAGATACCTCTGAAATTGTGGTGGTGGGGGGGATGGACCGAAACAGCATAAAGAAGAGGGGTTTTTTACACCCCACTTTTCACAACCCGAAGGAGTCTCAGAGAGACTTACAATGTCCTTCCCTTCCTCTCCCCACAACAGATACACTGCGAGGTAGGTGGGGCTGAGAGAACTGTGACTGGCCCAAGGTCACCCAGCTGGTTTCATGTGGAGAAGTGGGGGATCAAACCGGGTTCTCCAGATTAGAGTCCACCGCTCTTAACCACTACACCAAAGGGCAAAGAGGGGTCCTGCGGTAGGAGAGGAGAATCACAATTGGTGAGGGGTCAATTTCCGCTGAAGACACAAGTGTCATTCTACCTTTAGAGTCAAGCACTAGGCTGTAAGCCAATTTTCCACACACACACACACAAGTACCTCATGTGTGATGCTACAGATCTTGGGATGGTTGAAGTGGGTGCCAAGTTAGAAGCTTCTGAACATCTGGTAAGACCTCAAAATGCTTTTTTAACTTTCAGGCCAAAGCTCATTGTGTGTCAAGCTGGTTCCACGCATGTCCAGTGGATGTGTGGTGGTTCCATGTTAACGGTTTGAAGGATCATGATCACCCATAAGCTACAGATCTGACATTTGTGCCTTTAATCTTCATAAGGATAGATGAGTGGATTCCATATTTCCTGCTTGAGGGAACCCTTTCCACATTGCTTCTGAGGAATTGCTCTTCCGCTCCAGGATCCTCTGCAAGGAGGACTCTGAGACCCTGTACTCTAACAGGGGAAATTCCTGGAGATTGGGGGGTGGTACTTAAGAAAGGTGGAGTCTCAGGAGGAGAGGGAACTCAGTGGAGAATGTGATACCACACAATCTAGCCTCCAAAGCTACCATTTCTTCCAGGGGAGCTGACATGTAATCTAGAGATCAATAACTAATCCAGGAAAGCTCCAGGGGCTGTACCTGGGGGCTGGCCATTCTACTTCTGAGCCTTCCTATACCATACGCTGAGAATAAGCCACCATATGTATGGCAAGATTTCTCTGCAGCTGTGCACACTGTGAGAGAAAATTGATAATGGTATGGAAATATTTTGGGAAGATTTGATCTTCACACTGAAACGCAACTGAAACTGGGAATGCAGTTCGGAAATTATGGTTCGTGCTGTTCCGACTGATCGATTAATTCGCGTGGTGGCAGGTAGTCTTTTCCTCTTGGTAAAGTAGTGAACAGGACGGAACCCAGGGATTTTAAAAAGAACAGTATGAAGTTGAAAACTGAACATTTTATAAATCAGAACCTTTCTTATGAGGCCGAGTTCAGCATGCCTAGTGTACAGTGCGTGCTGATTTCTCCATGATGGCTTTGCAGAAGTCATTCCCAGCGCAAGAGACGAGCATTAATAATTAAGTGCCCCCAAGGCACACCGTGTGGCTTTCAAATGTGGCTTCTCTGTAGGGAATATGCCACGAAGAAGCCGCAAACAGACAGCTGATACCTCTTTTCACAGTTCACAAGTTTTATTAATTGTATTTGGGGCGGAAAATGCTTCCAAAAGTCTCCCTTACAGTTTTAGGTCAGACTACATTCTGTCTCAATATACCAAGATTACGGCAACTCAACAGAACATAAGGCAAAGAAAATGTTACATAACAGGGGAATGATTGAACACTGATGACAAGAAGCTACTTGGCATTTATGACTAGCCAAATGCTTCATTACAGGAATACTGCTACAAAAGGGCATGAATAACCAAGTGGTTCGCAGTATCAGCTTCCCCATCTGTTAAAGCCATGTGACTGGGGGTGGGCAAAGACCTAGCCCCTTTTCAGGCCATAGTACACATTAGTTATTGAGACGAGTGGCATTGCATTGGTCTCTAGCACTTGGTAATCAGTAATTGCTCTGGTCACATTTCAGGACCTACTGTTTTTTTAATCATATGCCTGTACTTGTCATGGGGAACCTGTGGATTTCAGCATTAAAATCAAATTGTAATGTTCAGTAAATCCAGGCTTGCCAATTGATTTGAAAACTTCCTGTAAACTCGGGGGATGCTGAAGGTGATATGGTCGAGGGGAAACAGGGATTTTTAATGTGCAGGAGCCAGTTTGGTGTAGTGGATAAGTGCGCGGCCTCTAATCTGGGAGAGCCGGGTTTGATTCCCCACTCCTCCACGTGCAGCTGCTGGATGACCTTGGGCAAGCCATAGTTTTGGCACAGCTGTTCTCTCAAGGACAGCTCTGTCAGAGCTCTCTCAGCCCCACCTACCTCACAGGGTGTCTGTTGTGGGGAGGGGAAGGGAGAGGAGTTTGTAAGCTGCTCTGAGACTCCCAAGTGAAGGGCGGGATATAAATCCAATCTCCTCCTCCTCCTCCTCCTTCTTCCTCTTCCTCCTCTTCTTCTTCTCTGATATAATATGCAGGACGATGGGATGATCAGAATTCTTCATTCCACTCAAAGCCTTCTGTAAAATGTATGCATTTAGCATTGTTTATTTGCAACAGGCAGACTGGAGCGGAAGTCCAGAACAAGAAGATAAGTAATGACTTTCTTGGGATTGTGACGAAGGTGCAGAGCACTGGGCTTTGAAGCCCATTACTGCTTTATAGTTCACGGCACTTCAGAACTTCTATAGAATTTCCTTTTTTTCATGCTTCATAAGATTCTGTGTATGGAGTAGGAGCAGGGAGTAGAAGCCATGCTGCAGTTGTTTACTGGGTTTGAAGTTTGGAGAAAGGATGCTTGGGAGTTGGGGAGAGACTGTAGAGATGAATAAGCACTTTATCAGGCATCTGCAACTGATGGGAGGGGTGAAACTCTCCTTGAAAATCAAATGAACAGGCTGCTCAGAGGTTGTCTGCATGGGCTTTATTGTGGCAGTTCTGATAGCGACAACTCTTGTGATGTGGTGCAGGTATATAAAGCCATGTAGCATTTGAGCAAGAAATATTGAAAAGGAAGATTGAAACTAGCTCTCCCTTTCTCTTTCAGTTTTTTTCTAGCTGAACTGGAAAAGTGCCTTCAGGAGCATGACCGGTTAGCACAGCTGTTCATCAAGCATGTAAGTTAGTGTCATATTTTTTTTAAAAAAATGGGCATTAATCTTGAAATTAAGATACTAGACTACTGAAGGTCTGAATTTTCTTAAAACCATAAAACTCTGTGCGAGCATTCGTGCTTTCTGAACGCAAAGCAAAATTTGACAAATACCTAAAGAAGCTCTGTGTTAAATCATTATACTTAATGGTTTTCGCACTTAAACAGAATGCAAGCGTGTCTCCGGGCTCAGAAGATCCCCAAGGATACAGTTTCAAATGCTGTGTAGGGTTTTCCTTCCTGACTGAAGCCAGTCTGTATACACGCAGGATGTGTGTCTTAATGAAAACAACTAAGCTGAAACAGATGTATACCCTCAAAGGAATTAGAGACCAAAACCACAACTTCCAATAAAATATTTTTCACTCAGTTCAGTTTATGTATATTTACTTTTGTCGGGGTTTGAGAACTGTGGCTTGTGGCTGGCTTGACGGCTTGCATCTGGGTTCGGATCACCGATATGTCATGGTCTTGTGAGATGGCCTGAGGCAATTTTGAGGCTGTTAATACAGGAGCCTGAGACCAAGCATCGCCATAAAGGAGATTCTACCTAGCCGGAACAATCATTGCCTTCTGCAGTTGCTGTAGTCAAGCAAAGAACTTATTCTAGGCCTCTCGGTTAGCAGCACAGTTGCTGCTGCTCGTCTGTTCACCTTTCTCATGAATATGCATGAAAATACACAAAATCCTGGCAGCAAATGCAGCAGTGCTGTGTATTACATAAGTGCCGACATCCAATTCGCGCTATCTTCCCTTGCTCAAAAGGCGGAATTGTGTCAGTCTGGCATCCGTGTGGAATGCCTGTGTAGCACATGATGCTAACTGCACTGGGGAGTTATGGGATACATCCACTCATTCACCACAGGAATGCTCTCCCTGGTCCAGTTTATACCGGGCCTTGATGGGTTCTGGTTTTCTTTGCTTTCTCCTGCTGTTCATGCAGTGGTACAAGGCTGTGGCTTAATCTTAAACAGCTGTGTAAACTTTGTTTTCACAGGAGAGAAGACTACACATGTATGTAGTATACTGTCAAAACAAACCAAAATCTGAATATATAGTAGCGGAATATGGTCCATATTTTGAGGTAAGTTTTTGGCTCTTTGCGGGCCTCATGTTGCAGGTTAAACATATGTGTTTGGTGTGATCTCTGCTTTTTGATCGTGCTTCCGTGCATAGCCAACAACAACTACTAGCTAGCATCTTCCTGCTTGGGTTGCTGAATTTGCCCTCTCTTCTTTGACTTTCTGTGAGCCCTGACTCATACTCAGCAGCAGGTTGCTGCCCCCCCGCCCCCCCCAGACAGCTGGCACTTCCATGGCATTACCAGTTGACTGGTCCATCCTGAGTCTTTCCTGTTGCTTCAAGCCTGTCTTTAGCTAGCTAACTGTCTTTTCTGATCAATAAAACACATAAATGCAAGCGGGGAGGAACCAAGAAAGAGCTTTGTAATCTGTCCTATAAAAGTAGATCAGCTGTGCAAGGACTGTTCAAAAAGGTGTCATTCATGTAGTTAATACTTAGAATAGCTCCAAAAGCAAATACCAGTACCTTGTAATAAGTGTACGAGATGTTCACCTCGGAAGCTGGCTATATATGAGCAGGGTGATAGTCAAAAGTTCATGTGGAGGAGGGGCAGCTCCCCAATACTTCCGGTTCTTAAACCAGCAGTCAGGGCCGGCCCCAGCTTATCTTGCACCCTAGGTGAGGATCCCTTCTGGTGCCCCCCCCTGTGCACCGCCCCCTTCCCCTCCAATGCCAGTAGCTCAGAAAGTAGTATTTTTGCTCACAGGACTCCACAGCTTAGAGGGAACATTGCACAGGAGTCTAACCATTTATCCAGGCAAGTTTGTTAAAAGCATTTTGTGCAGCGCAGGTGAGACCAGCTGTTCCCCAACACACACTCTGTATCAAGACGACTCCCGGCCTGCATACACACTTTGGTGTGCACACCCCAAATCCCCCCCTCCCCCACCAAGTGTCAT
The DNA here is from genome assembly GCA_029375565.1 of Gekko gecko. Lineage (NCBI taxonomy): Eukaryota > Metazoa > Chordata > Lepidosauria > Squamata > Gekkonidae > Gekko > Gekko gecko. The sequence continues at coordinate 68,274,596 of JAPDNY010000003.1, read as the reverse complement.
CCCTTTGGATGGATGCTTCAGTATTCCCCCCCCAAGCCCGGTGTTGCAAGGGGAGATTTTGTGGCGGGAGGAGGCCGAAGGAGGGACACTCTTCGAAGCGTCACTGCCTACCAGCACCGGGCGAAGATGGGCCTCTCCGGCTTCCTGGGACCTGGAAGCCCCAGACAGTTCAGCCAGGCTGGGCCAACAGGAAACGCCAGGCCTGTCTCTTCCCAGCCCCGCAGCCAGCTCTGTCTGGGTGGGGAGCATTTCCCTAGGGGGACATCTCAGCAGGGTGCTGAACTTCCCCAGAGATGGCTGGCAGGTGCCTCGGCCGGGCGCTTTCGCGGAAGGGGAAACCCGCGCTGGAAGGCGAAAGCCTCAAATTGCAAACAGCTTGTTCGGCCAGGTTTTCATTCGCCCAGGCCTCTTTCGTGTCCGTGGGCCCACTCCCTCACCCCTCCTGTTCAAGGAGGCCCTTCTCGTGGGGGGCGCCATTCCAGATCTCAGGGAGAGAAGAAATGGGGGGGTTGGCACAGAGGATGCTGTGCTCGCAGTCAGCGCTTCAGGGCACACTTGCCGAACTCGGGGAGAAAGAGGCAGCGGCAGCAGTCACCCGGTCAGGGCCTTTGGTGGGGGCAAGGGAGGCTTTTGGCGGGGGGCCCGGGTGCAGTTTGGCACCCTCAGGGCCAGCCCGCCCTAGGCGAACACCTAGTTCGCCTAGTGAGTGAGCTGGCCCTGCCAGCAGTGAATTGTTGGATTAGAATCTGGGAGACCCCAGGCTGAATCCTCACCCTGCCATGAAAGCTCAACTGGGTGACCTTGGGCCAGTCTTTCAGCCTCCCTTCCCCTTTTTCCATTTTATCCTCACCACAACAATCACTCTGTGAAGGAGAACGATGTTGTAAGCTGTTTGGGGTTCCCATTGTGGAGAAAATATGGTATACGTATTTAAATGTTTTCCCCCAGGTATAGAAAGCCAGTTAGGTGTAGTGGCTAAGTGCATGGACTCTAATCTGGGAGAACCAGGTTTGATTCCCCACTCCTCCACTTGCATCTGCTGGATGACCTTGGGCAAGTCATAGTTCTGACAAGAACTGTCCTTTGAAAAGAGCAGTTCCTGTCAGAGCTCTCTCAGCCCTACCTACTTCACAGGGTGTCTGTTGTGGGGAGGGGAAGGGAGTTTGTAAGCTGCTCTGAGACTCCTTTGGGTAGTGAAGGGCGGGGTATAAATCCAATCTCCTCTTCTTCTTCTTCTCCTCTAAATCACAGGATTCTCACACAAATCATTGCTCACACAAACCACCTTTAGTCTGCAAACTTTTGTGTTTTCCTTTCCTTTCCCTAGATTTAACAGCCATTAGCTATTGATCCATAATTTCTCTCTCCCTCTCTCTCTCCCCTCTCTCTCTCTCTCTCTGTCACACACACACACACACAAAACAACAACATGGGAATGAAAGTCAGTCCCCTATTGGCACTATAAAGAGAAAAGTTGTCACGTCTCTCATGCTGTTCACCAACCTATTTGATAGCTAATAGCGCAGTGTCCGCTCTCAGAAAGTGTCATTAGCTGTTTTATCCAAGGAGTAATATGTTTGTTCTGTATGGTATTGTTTGGGGAACATACTAAAACAATATGAGCAAAGCAATATGACAATAAGGGCATTTGCATTCCTCTGCAGGAATTTTCGTGTTTTAAGCAGGTTTCAGGTTTGAATCACTTAACAGCATCTCCAAAACAAAAAAGGGGAAATACGTTGTTTGAGTTTTCTGTATAGTTCTGTATAGTTCTAATTACATATACCACTGCTTTTGTCTGAACTGGTGGGATTTGTTAACACCACTATATGCCAGTCCAGCTGCTCTCTTCAGAAAGATTGCTGTCATGAAACTACTTATAATATTGATATTGCTTACTTTATTCTACAGGAAGTACAACAAGAAATAAGCCAGCGGCTAACTCTCAGTGACTTCTTAATCAAACCCATTCAAAGAATAACCAAGTACCAACTTCTGCTCAAGGTGAAAGGAAGTACACTAGTGCTCTTATGTGTCTAGCAAAAAGACCATCAAAACATCTGTATGCTGGTAATGGCAGAGAAGATCAAAGCAGTTGCCAACAATAGACATTAAGAACCAAGATGCTCCTTAGGTGCATGCAGGACTTTGCATGCGCATACTGGAGCGTGATGTGTTCGTGCTGCACTGGAGCCGTTGACAAAATTTCCCCTAAGTGTGAGAATGGATTATTGGGTCAGTACAGTAGCTTCCATTCAGAAGGCAGCGGGGAGAAGGGATCTGAGAGCCTCATACATATGCAGAAATATTGCAAGTGGAAAATGATGTCTAATGCTGAGTCTAAAAGAGGACCTGGGGTTTACTCCTGCTTAACATACAGAATGTTACAATAAAGTATTAGGCTTATACCACTTTATGCCAAATATTTTACCAAGTTATAATAAAATGTATGTAGCTCCAATATTTGCTGTGTGGTATACTATGTAAAGTTAAAAATAAATGCTAATAAACTGCTTTTCAGAAAACTTTAGAACCGTATTCAGATAGGGAAATACACAGTTTTGTCACTGAAGTACTGACAAGAATTGAGGCTGAAGCTTCAGAACCTCTTGCCTCCTTTGGAAGTCTTTTGGGAAAAGCCATGTCTCTTTGACCTGTGGCTGTGTATTTCAGATGCAGTGTCTTCATCCCTGAGGTTTCAAGCTTCAGTTAGCAACTTTTGGCTCTCGTCTCTGTTATTTATTCTCCAAAGTGCATAGACAAGTCTCTCTCTTTTTCTGTTTCCACTTAGAAAAGTAGTAGATTTTATGAATGCACTTAACCAACAAGACAAGCTTCACAGAAATAATTTTAAGGGGATGTGTTTCTTTCCTGTAGGACTTCCTGAAATACAGTGAAAAGGCTGGACTGGAGTGTTCAGAGACAGAGGTACGCTTGTTGTGTTCAGGTGGTCATTTTAAGCAAGTTGGTGAGGAAATGGAATGAAATCCTTTTTTTTTTCTTTGTCATTCTCAACATACCTATTTCTTAAGCTGCCTTGTTTTCCAGTGATGTTAGATGCAAAGTGACTGAAGTTGTTAAATTTAAAATCTAGTTTTTTGAATAACAGTTTATATTGCTGTGTATCTCGAGACCACAACCCTGAACATATTTACTCCGCGTAAATCCCACTAGATTCAGTGGAACTCACTAGTGTCTTTTTGATGCCGGTTGGAGTGCTTGCTTTCAGTCTTCCTTCTGGTATTGAAAATTATCCCAAAAGAAAACTAGGTGAGATCTGTAGCATCATTTTAAGAGCATGTGTTGGAAAGAACACAGTTCTGATGTCAGTAAGGAACCTGGGTGGCTTTCGTGCGGGCCGTTACGTCTCCGATGCTCAAGTTAGGGAAAAGGTGGTCTCCCTCTACACGTGATCATAAAATGGTGGCACTAAAAGTATTTGACACCCTAAATACATTGTACTCTGACCATGTTGGTTAGGTTGAGTCACCTGTAAAAAGTGGTAGCTTTGCTTACACCTCTCCACAATACAATTCCTCTCTCTCCCTCTGTGGCCTGCATTCCATGGGTTGAATGATGGTGGAAGGGATAATGTATGGGTGACCCCATTAAAATTATTGCCTCCAATTCTGATTTCCTTTTTTCCCCCCAACAGAAAGCTGTGGAGTTAATGTGCCTTGTTCCTAAACGCTGCAATGACATGATGAACCTGGGCCGCCTTCAGGGGTTTGAGGTACAAGTGCAAATCACCCGTAATGAAAGCTGGGCCCCAGTGGGGAAGCCCTATTCATTTTGGTGGGTTTTTAAAATCCTCAGGACCCCTGAGTACATTGTACTCTGAAGCTGTGGTCAGGGTATGTGCTAGGGGATGGAGAAGTGAACTGTTAGCAGTTTCTGATCTGAATTTCTGTGGACATTCTGTGGACATTCACCTTGGGCCGTCTCATATTTAATGGCTTCCTGTGTGGCTGTTCCAAATACCAAGCTGACGTAGACCATATCTCAGCTCTTTCCAGTTAATCCCATAAAACTAGTTTATGGATAGTATCCCCACAAGGGTAAATGGATATTCTCTAAACCCTTGATTTGTTTTAGGTTTACCAACACACTTCAGTGGTGAAATACCCTTTTTTGCTTCCTTATGTCATCATTGTGAACTTTCAGCCTTCTGTCTACCCACTGTCATTGCTCAGATTGAAGATGATTTTTTCTGTATTTTAATGCATACAGTAAGTTGTGTTCCTGTAAAATAATACATATATTGCTGATCCATTGGCAGACAGATGTTGGGAACGCTGTACACTTTATGTGGGGATATTTGGTGCAAGGAAAGAGTGAGAATGTAAGCGGCAGACACTGGATTGCATTCCAGGTTCTGATTCATATGAATGGAATCTGTACCTTCGTGGAAAATCTTACATGTTGCCCAATTTCATATCACATAAAGTGATTGTGCAAATTGCATTTCCAACATGCATAACTGATGAATTCCCATTCGGTGTGAATGGAATGCAGCATAACATCTGCAGATGACTAAAGATGCACGGATTCTGTCTCAATAAGAAACAAAATGGAAACAGGAATATTTTGATCAAGCCAAGCATACGAAATTTGGCAGTATCCTGAGTGGAAAAATACCCTCAACACAGACAGTATCAGGCACACACATCACAACTACAGCAGCATGGGGGGCAGTGCCACATTAGGCTGTAATTTCATTAGTAATATGCCATGTGACACTAATCCAAGCGTCAGCATCAGAGACCCTTTGAGGAATCTCCTGTTGGGTAACAATTGATAGGTATTGAAGGATATTCAACGTCTTGATCATGCTGCCTGTGAAGAAAGGTTAAAGCACTTGGAGCTCTTTATCTTGAAGAAATGACGGCTGAGGGGTGACATGAACGAGGTTTATAAGATTATGCATGGGATAGAGCAGGTAGAGAAAAGAAGTACTTTTCTCCCTTTCTCGCAATACAAGAACTCGTGGGCACTCAATGAAATTTGCTGAACAGTCGGGTTAGAACAGATAAAAGGCAGTACTTCTTCACCCAAAGAGTGATTGACACATGGAATTCACTGCCACAGGAGGTGGTGGCAGCTACAAGCATGGACGGCATCAAGAGGGAATTAGGTAAACATATGGAGCAGAGGTCTATCAGTGGCTATTAACCACAAGGTATAGATAGGAACTCCGGGGCAAGTGATGCACTGTATTCTTGGTGCTTGTGGGGGGGCAACAATGGGAGGGCTTCTAGTGTCCTGGCCTCACTGGTGGATCTTCTGATGGCATCTGGTATTTTTGGCCACAGTGTGACAGAGTGTTGGGCTGGATGGGCCATTGGCCTGATCCAACACTGGCTTCCCTTATGTTCTTCTGTCTTGTCATTTAACCTCTCTCGTAGGGCAAGCTGGCAGCCCAAGGGAAGTTGCTGCAGCAGGATACGTTCTATGTAACGGAGCAGGATTCTGGAGGGCTGTCTCGGCCAAAGGAACGCAGAGTTTTCCTCTTTGAGCAAATAGTCATCTTTAGTGAACTTCTTAGGAAAGGCTCTTTAACACCTGGGTATCTTTTTAAACGGAATATAAAGGTAAGAAATCCATAAGTGCCTGTGGTCAGTGGCAAGTTTCTTGTGTCGCATGGCACGCTTCCTGAGGGCTTTACTTGAAAGTATATCTTTTCGATTCTTACTTTTTGGTGCATTGGATAATAAAAGGTGGTTACAGAGGATCCTGTTTCAGTGGAGAAGGTTCAAATAAAGTTGGCTGTCAGAACTTTTCCAGGCTTATCAGTCTGTGAAAAGACAACCTTGTCTAACTTGGATGATGTCTAACAGTGATGAGCCAGAGAAAGCTATGAGATGTATGTGCGTGGATTGTGTAGGCATCATTTCATGTCTGCTTGCACGTGATATAATTATAAAATCCCTTTGCAATGGGAGCTTAGACAACACATCTCCACAAATATTTGTAGTCGTAGTAGTACTGTGGTCTTCTTGTATATGCAAAACTGAACTGGAAGGAATTGAACTGAGGCAAAGGACTGCTTTCCCTGACTTCTGCTTCCCCATTTGAGATTGTTCCCCCTCCATCCTGTGGGACTTTTTCCCCCACAGGGTTCCAGCTGCAAGTTTGCAAGAACGCAAATAAGATGAAATTGGTGAGATGCATATTAAGAGTTAACCGGTAGGAACAGGGTGGTTTACTATAGCCAGCTTTGGAATGACTGTCCTATGGAGGTCAGGACTTTTTGGACTTGCAAGATCCAATAATTTCAGCTAGTTTTTGACAGCTAAGCTTGATTTGATTGGGGAGCTCTTTTGAGTGTTGCTATGCTTACATTGTTTGCGATAGCGATGTAATTGTGGTCTTTTAGCCTTGGAAGAGTGGTACACACCAGGTAAATTAAACACGTGTTTGCAGCCCTGCAGTATGGGGGGAGCAGCCACTTGAAGGGATTTGAAAGAGGAGATACTGAGCAGGCGATAGATTAGGTGCCTTCTTCCTGCGGCTTCTCTGCTCCCAGTTGCCCTGTCTTGGTGGTTTGGCATGCACAGAAAGGGCCCTTGTGTTGCTATCCAGGAATCTAGGTATATGCTGGATTGAAACTGTTCTAGCTGTGCATAAGCATCACTGCAGGTATAAAGTGTTTTTTCCTTTCTTCTGAAATTGCCTTGGGTCTGTCCTGAAGAACCACATGACTACTGCTAGAAACCTGACTGCTTGTGGCAAGCAACCCTCTGAAATGGGCCTAGTGTATACCACTCTAATTTACCTGGTGTGTACCACTAGACTTTGGTTACCTAGCAGAGCTAAACAGGCCATCACTTTAGACAAAAACTAGGTTCTCTACGTCAACCCCTAAGAGGTAACAGAGACTGTTGTGGAACTGTCAAGTCAGAAAAACTATTTGTAGAAAGTTCCTCGATAACACACTTAAATTCTTTGTTTTCAGGCATCAATGCAAATGAGAACTCCCCCATGCTCGCTCTTGGGGAGCTCTTTGCAAAATGCAAAAGATGCAAAAAAAAAAAAACCCAGTTGTAAAAAATCTGCAGTAACTCCTTGTACTGTAGCTGGGTTTTGTTGATTACCAGCAGTGTTGACCATAACAACATTGCCTTTTAAAGAAAGCAATAATTTAGAGCTGGGATACTTAACGTAGCATGTGAAGAACAATGCTGAAAGCCAAGTGTTCCTTGACGATGGGATGTTACTCCCACATAATTCCTTTTCTGGGAAGGCAAACTTGCGGCTGTTTTGGTTTTGGACTGCCCTGACAAGGCCATCTTTGGGTTTGCTGCTCTACGAGTAATCTGAGCGTGACTCTTTCCTCTTAATTGGCTGCTGAGAACTGGCTCTGAGCTTTTTCTGGCTGTTTTCAGATGACTTACCTAATTCTTGAGGAGAACGTGGACAACGATCCCTGCAAATTTGCTCTGATGAGCCGGGAAACGTCAGAGAGGCTCATCTTGCAGGCAGCCAATCCTGAAATCCAGCAAGCTTGGGTACAGGACATCAGTCAAGTGTTGGACACACAAAGGGATTTCTTAAATGGTAGGTACTTTATAGCTGTAATTGCAAAGCCAAAGCGTCTGATAAATCTGTTCTTTTCCCCACCATTCCTGTTGCAGGTCTTTCCCATCTCTGTCTCACACATTTACTGACTGCTAGCTTCTCTTAACATGGAACGTGACAGGAGTTGCTAGATGTATATTTAACAGTGATTTGTTTTAAGAAAAGATTCTTAACTGAAATACTTACTTAGCTTTTTAAGTTACCTAGCTAAGTATTCCAGAATGCGGCCTCTGTTTTTGTTGGCGAGACCTGCGAAATGACCCTGTTGCTGGTGTAGAAAGTACTAAGTTTTTTGCTATTTACTATTCAAAAACTCTTCTTCTTCTTAGCTACCTTGCTAAGCAACCAAAGCAATTAAAATATCCCAGAAGGTTGTTTAAAGGTCTTAAATTTTTGGAACACTTCTGCAAACTTGTCGTTGGGCTGCCCATCCAAGTAATGACTTGGCATATCTCACAGAGACTTGGTCTCAAGGCTGTTGGGAAGTCTCTTACTAGAATGTGAGATCAGCCTGCTATGCACAAATGTTTCCTCTCACTTTCACTGTGCATGTGTGTCAGGTTTTCTTTGTTATTCTGCATTGGTTTCCCTCCCTTCAGTGCCCAGTTTGCTTTCTGGTTGCTGTTCCCCTGGGTTTTCTGAGGTTGCTTTTGTGCCCATTTTCCCTTGGTTTGCTTCCAAGCTAAAGGTAATTCAAAAGTGTATAGCTTCCCATGGATTCCCCCCCCCCGCCACCCTTTTGCCGCCCCTTGAAGGTCACGCCCCTGCCCACATCAAGGTCTTTCCACCTACTCTGCACCTTCTGCCTTCCTCCCCCTTCATTTTTAATTTTTTAATTTTTTGACAAGTGGCATGAGTCTAGCAATATGAGAAAATCACTACTCTTGGATCGCTGAATTAAAAAAATGAAATGACGGGTGGAAAGTTTAAAAGGAGCTGTGCAAGGTTTAGTTCCCTACTGGTATTGACTTGAAAGGGAGATTGGAGAGGAGACAAACAGCAGCGTCCACAGTGCAAAAAACCCCAAAGGATTTCAGTGCTGCATGCAAACAAAATAGGAGGGAAATCATCAGTGCAGAATGAAATTGACATGAGTTGTAAAGAGAGAGAGAGAGAGACACTGGGATGGGAAGCCTAAAGCTTTGAAAACATTTTCCCCTTTAATGGTTTGGGGGGAGCATTTTGGCAGTTTCCAAAAGCCTAACATTAAAAAGGCAGCTGAGCCACATGGACCTTCTGCAAACTGCCAAATTTAAGAGTGGCTTGGAATCGATCCATTTGGAGGAAACAGTGCAATTGGTACACGGGAGGCTTTTAAAAACTGCCAAGATCACAATCAGTGTGCAGGATCAAATTAGAGAATCACAAAGAGAAAACCACTAAAATGTGCAAGGAAAGGCAAGAAATTAGTGCTACTATGCAGCTGCACTAGGGGCATTGACAAAATACCCTTCAATATTTTTTTTTTCAATTTAGTGGCACAAGACTAAAAAAGGTCTCCAGAGCTTCTGCCAGAGGAATCCTCCCCCATACAAATTGCAGCCCTGTGCAAAGTGTGGTGGGGTTGCAGCCAACACACACACATTGCCAATGATTATAGCTTGCAATGCCAGTGTCCCCCCTCTAGCTATGGACCTGGTTCCCCCATATTATGAGAGAAGAAGAGAAAAGAGATTGGATTTATACCCTGCCCTTCATTTGGAGTCTCAGAGCGGCTTACAAACTCCTTTCCTTTCCCCTCCCCACAACAGACCCTCTGTGAGGTAGGTGGGGGTGAGAGAGCTCTGACAGAAACTGCTCTTTTGCAAGACCAGCTGTGCCAGAAGTATGGTTTGCCCAAGGTCATCCAGCAGGTACAAGTGGAGGAGTGGGGAATCAAACCCAGATTAGAATCCGCACACTTAGCTACTACACCAAACTGGCTCTCGTTTTTCAGTGGCCAGTGGGGAATCAAACCCAGTTCTCCCAGATTAGAGTCCGCGCACTTAGCTACTACACCAAACTGACTCCCATTTTTCAGTGGCCAGTAACACAGCAGAGAATTCCCTAGTGCTCAGCCATATGAAAAAAATGGATCTTTTCAGCTGCTTGTCAGTTTCAAAAAAGGTCTTGTCAGTTTCAATATCAGTTCTCCCCCCATGCCTGCATTCCTTTCTGTTCCCTTTCATTCAAGGAACTAACACTAAAATGCATGCACAATACCTGAACCACAGGGATTTAAATGGAAGATGCTTGCTGGATGATACTGTGCAGTTGCGATAGAACAATCACATGATTTAAAAAAAAAATGTGGACCCTCACACATCACAAATGATGTTCCACCCTGATTTAGAAAAGTGCATTTTTAAAATGTAGCTGCAGAATAAATACACCAGAGGGAAAAGAATGGCGTGTCAGGTGGGCACAGAATCCAGAGTCAGGATTAAAGGCTTACTGTCCTGAAAATCTGCAATAAGATCTTCAAGTCATCCCTTGGTGAATGTTTAAAATCACTTAGGAAGCTAATCCACCAGTGTCGTTCTTACAGGACTTTGCATGAGCAGTGTGGGATATTGCCACTTGAGATGGGTTTCCCCCAATACTTAATCAGTTGCTTTGCACGGGTATTACTTTTAGTGTCTAGGAGTCGCTGCTGTTCCAAACCAAAGAGCGGAGCTATATGTTGCTTCCGTCATCTGTGTTGAGAGAATGAAGTTGTACCCGTGAACTCTGAAGGCTCAAAGCTGCAGGGCTGGATGTTGCACACTCCTTGCCCAGCCTGCCCTTGCAAATGTATCTTCCCCTCATTTCATAAGGAGGAAAGTTTTGGGTCTTTCCCAGTCATATAGCCATCTTGTATTTTCTAGTTGTGTTCGAAGGGCGTTGCCTCGCCTGACGCCGTTTGTTTGCGATCGAGTGAGTCTGATGCTTCTCGTGCGAGGCAATGAGGTGTTGCGAATGGGGAGGTCTAGACTAACACCTCGTGTTCCGCTCCAGCACTACAGTCGCCTATAGAGTATCAGCGCAAAGAGGGCAGCACTTCTGCAGTAATGAGACCCCAGGCCAGCAGGGTACCTCAGCCCATCACCAGGCCGTATTCCTCAGGTGCGGTAGGGCCTGACAAGCCTCTGAAGGCTACAATCCGTAACCCATCTCTGCCACCTCTGAAGATATCTACCTCCAATGGCAGCACCGGGCATGAGCAGCACCAGCCTGGGGACAAGTATGAACAAAGCAAGGTACGTGCCTCATTCAGGACTGACCCTGCATCATTGCACGGGACCGTAATTTTTTAGCATTTTACATTTGGCTACAGACTGGTCAGTCCTGTGACAAAAGTATGGAAACAAACAAGCACAAGAGATGCTCGGGTAGCCCAGTCTTCCATTTTCTCTTGAAAATGAGTGGCAAATGTGCATAATGCTCTCTCTCTCTCTGTGTGTGTGTGTGTGTGTGTAATCTTTTTGTAGAAAAAGCCCAGCAGGAACTCATTAGCATAACAGGCCACACCCAACAGCAGGAACTCATTAGCCTGTTTGGCCACACCACTGACAGCGCAGCTCATTAGCCTATTAGGCCACACCCCCATGTTACCAGAAGTGTGGTCATCCAGCCACACCCACCTTTTGCTTCTTATTCTGTTTACCTTGTTTGTTGTCAAAACCCAGGGCTTTTTTTTGGAGCAGGAATTCCTTTGCATGTTAGGCCACACACCCCTCATGTAGCCAATCCGAATGAGTTCCTGCTTTTGGGTGTGGCCTATTATGCTAATGAGTTCCTGCTGGGCGTGGCCAACTTGGGAAGAAGAAGAAGAAGAAGAGTTTGGATGTATACCCCGCCCTTCACTGCCCAAAGGCGTCTCAGAGCGGCTTACAAACTCCTTTCCCTTCCCCTCCCCACAACAGACACCCTGTGAGGTAGGCGGGGCTGAGAGAACTCTAACACAAACTGTCCTTGAGAGAACAGCTGTGCCAGAGCTTGTGACTGACCCAAGGTCACATCAGCAGGTGCAAGTGGAGGAGTGGGGAATCAAACCCGGTTCTCCCAGATAGGAGTCCACGCACTTAACCACTACACTCCGTTCCTGTGCGTTCCTGCCCCAAAATAGCCCTCTGTGTGTGTGTTTCCTTTAAGCAACTTCAAATATTGTCTGCGAGCCATATCTGCTTAAAACAGGCCTCTCTGAACGATTTCAGATCATAGTAGTGAATGGTTTTGGTTTTCACCCAGCTGCACTGTACACATTTATTTGATTGCATTTCCCCCCGAATGTCTGAAGGGTGAAAGTACCCTCCTGATTCTTTTTATCTTTGGCCACTGATCGCCTTTTTTCCCCCCCTTCTGATTATATCCTGGTACAGACTGTCTCAGCAATAGAACACAAACAGATCTGTAGCACCTTTTTCAACCAGAACATATGGCGGTATACGAGGCAGGTCTCTGAATCCAGCTAGGCAGAATTTCTCTGCAAAGTGTGAGATGTGGGTTTTTTTAGGTGAATGGGATGACTTGATGCATGTGTCAACCACATCTGGCTCAGCTCATTTGCCTTAACACACACTGGACTGCTGGCATTTGCAGTGCCAGACAACTACAGTGTTGGTTTCTGGTAAAACTGGACATGAAGGAAAGCCACATTTTCCCCCTGTACCCTGCAAATGCTGCAGTCAATCCTTATTGGCCAAAGAGGCAGGTCAGTGGATCTCTCATTCCCCCCCCCTCCCCATGATTATGTGTACAGTTTTGGAAACGGTACCAGTGTTTTCAGGAATGAGAGCAATGATGCAAAAAGTTTGACAGCGGCCTGTTTTCTGCCTACCAGCTGTGGCCCATTACCAGCTTTGACTAGTTAGTCAGCTGCAGCCTTCCCTGGGCGGAAAAGATCTGGGCACCCTGGTTCTATCTTGACTGGATTACTGCAGTGCAGTGCAGGTGCGGCTTCCCTTGAAAAGCAGTTCGGAAACTTCAGTTGGTACAGAATGCACGGTGCTGGTGTTGACTCCTCTTCTCCTGAGAAGTCCTTGCTCTCACTGAGCCCTGGCTGACCCGCAACAGCTGCTTTGGTGGCCCTTCTGGGGGCAGGAAGGCGGGACATAAATTTTGTAAATAAGTCAAATAAAAATACCAAGCAAAAGAATTGCATGAAGTCGTTCTCCCGCCTAAGTAGCTCTTCCACGGAACATCCTCCTCTCGAAGGCAGGATACCTCCCAGTGACTCTTTTCCTTTACCTAATTATCCTTTCCATATTGCTAACTATAAAATACAAGTGCTTCACTTTTTCATACAAAACCCATTATGTGACCTGATGCGTTTGCATTGGCTAATCATCTTCCTTCCCTTTTGGAAAAGCCTTTTCCTGGTTCCTTCACGTTAGCCTAAGAATATTTTTTTTCCCCTAGCTTGTGCATCACTTGCAAGCTACTAAATAGTAAGCACAGGCAGCAGAGCTTTCTCTCTTAATGCATCATGTTTCCCATCTTTTGCGTACTATGAGAAAGACTTGCCATCACCTATAGAGCCAACAGGCCACCCTAATGCCTCTCCTCTTACTAACAGTGAAGAGGTTTACAAGGTATGAAAAAGAAGGTGTTCACACATCTGGCACCTTGTCTGTATTCCATAGGAAATGGTGAACGAACCCATGATGCTTTAGGATAAAGTTCAGGTTGGTAATGGCGTTATGGGATGATGGGTGAGGATGACATTAAATATGTACGTGTTCTAAATACAGTGTATTGACTTGCCTTACAAGAGTGTTATGAAAACACTGGAAAACTCTTGACAAAAAGGTTGGGCACTTCCCCAAAAATGTTTTATTTTCATACAGGGAAGGGCATAATTTTTGTAACCTTGAAGCTTTAAGAGTGCTGATACTGTCAGTATGCAGAAGTGGCGAAACTATGTAATACTGAGTATGTATCAATGGTGAAATTAATAATTTAACTGCAGAACAGATTAGCTATGAAATCTGAAGTATAAAATGTTGAATATAAATGTATGTCAAGAGAACTATCATCGTATCTTATAGACAGTGTCCCAAAAAGTTTTCAATGTAACAAAGGGGGTGTTGGGGAAGAAAGAAATTGTTTTTTACACTTCGTTGTATATAATCATTTTTGATATATATAATTAAGTTATGTCGTCCTTTTTTCTTTTCTGTATTTCCTTTATATCATCTCTTTGTTTTCTAAAATAATTGAAAAATATATTCAAGAATGAGTGCTGATACTGTTCTAGAAATCCATTTTGGGGATGTTTTTCAGGTTCAGGAATGTGGCCGTGGAGCTGCTGCTCCTGCTGCCGGGGGGGGGGCAGCTGGTCCACGGTACATCAGCTCCTTTAGACACCCTTTAAACTTTTAAGGGCCATTATACCACTGGGTATTTGACCCTGGTGTCCAGGTCAACCACCCACTGTAAACAAAGGGTATTTAATGGGGCCAGTGCACCAGACCAGGTGGAACATACTCCCTGCTACTGCTGCTGGCCTGGAACCTTAAACACTCCCAAAATTCCAGGAAAGAGATTTTTGTTTTTATTTTGGGATGTTTTGGGGGGATTTGAGGTTTAGCTTCTGTTTGCCAAAATCCCAAGTGCACACCTTTACTTGGCACGCTTAATAAATTGTACAGAAAGAGGGTGATGCCATGTTCCAGTGCTACTTTTTCATTGTTGCCTTCTTGTGTTTCCTTTCCAGAATGACTTGGGTGGGTGCAATGGGACCTCTTCCATGGTGGTCATCAAAGATTACTATGCACTGAAGGAGAATGAGATCTGTGTCAACCAGGGTGAGGTGGTCCAAGTACTTGCCATTAACCAGCAGAACATGTTCCTTGTATATCAGCCTGCCAATGACCACTCACCAGCAGCAGAAGGATGGATCCCAGGGAATATCTTGGCTCCCCTCACTAAATCAACTACAGATAATAGCGACGGAAGCATAAAGTAAGTGCTGTGTTGGATTCCCTGGGAGCAGTATGTGGATTTTTGAGGAAAAGTAAAATCCAAATGGTAGGATTTTTCTGCTTTCTTTTTCTTTTTTCTTTCTTTGTTTTTTTAAAATCTCCAGTGCCATTGGAACAAACTTGCTTGATACACAGCATGGAGGTATCCATGTTGGGATAGTTGGGTTTTTTTGTTGACTTCTTTTTTTTGTTTTGGTTTTTTTTTCTCCCCTATAGTTTGTAAAGAATCAAAATCCATAGACAGTTTAAAAGGCATGTTTTTATGTTTCTCCATCCTTTCCTAATTATGGACATGATTGGACTGGATTTCTATTTATCTTGTGTTTAATTTGCTTATGCAGATATATATATATATTGATTTATAATGGCACAGAGCAAAAAAAAACCCCACACGACAGGCCTTGTATTGGATTGAGTCCTGCTTCTCAAGGAAGAGAGATTTTTATGTTGTCTATGGCAATTTCTTGTACATCTTGTAACATTTTTATTTTGAATTTTTCTTCTGTTCTCGTAATATTTTGTAAAGAGAAAATGGTTTGAGAAAATCCCCTTTGGAATACATTCCTGTAAAGTATTTTGCACTATTTAAAGAATCCCATATTTGAAGTCAGGTTGTGCAATATTATGGATAGTCGCAATGTTCATCATTGTACCTGTAATGTAACTAATTTTAAATGTACTATTTTAAATATGTAAAATAAATTTTCACCATGAGCATGTTTTAACAAGGTTAAAAAAGGACCAGTTTTGACCCTCCTTGGTTCGGCTTTTTCTTACAATGTTTTGTTGCTTATTTAATGAATGTGAATACTTTCCCCTTTTTTGAAATTTGTCAGTTTGAAATAACTAATGCGAGAATGTTTTGATATTAAATACAGAAGGTACAATCCTTTTCCGTAATATCTGTTGAATTTTTTTTTCCACATACGTGATTGTCAATCTGTGTTCCTGTTGTAGGAAGAAGTAGATGAGTGAAGTCCTGACAATTAGGTGCGACCTAGATTGAACAATGCTTCCGACTTGGCAACAAACTCAATAAGGCTTATTGCAGACCAAAACCTGCTAATCCCTTATCCATTTTTAAGGGAGAAAGAGCAGGTTTCAAATTTCCTGCTCCAGTATGAATTCCACACACCCTTCCTCCATCAGCCTTAACAGTGGTTTCTATATGTGCATAGGTACTAGCCATTTTTAATGTTGACCTTAGCTGGTTAAGAAAGTACCTCTTTAGTATTAACATGGTTCATGTCAGGGTAGTTGCAGTGCTCAACCAATGTTCTAGTCTAAGTAAGAGGAGGATTTGCATTAAAGAGAACAAGTGTCTGAGCCTGCAGTTCACTACCAGATCTCTTCACCCCAGTTAGCAAATATATGCCAATGGTCCTAAGAGTTTAAAGCAGAATCCGTTCAGTGGTGGAACTCACCAAGACAAATCCATCAACAGCCTGATGAGAGAGCATTAAATTATTGAGGGCTACAAAGAGGTGTGTCAAAGCTTTAGGCATTCGAGTCTTATATGTATCTGCAAACATTCAGGAATGACAAAAGTTGCACTGATGGAGCTCCCATGCTTCATTTTGTGAGTCTGGGATCTTACTGAGCGTTGCTCCCATCTGATTAGGGACAGCCTTGGCTATACAAGGTCCCCAGAGAAGGTGGGACATGGAAATCATCACTCATTAGCTTGTATGCTGAGGGCTGTTTCAAACATCAAGGCAGCGATGCCTGAATCCAATAGGGGGAAAAGTAAAAGCCTTCCGTTCTCTTTCGTATTTGAAACTAGTCACTGAAATGGATTTGGGCACTTGCATGTCTCAGTACACTACTTACTGCTGTAGCATTTAATCTGTCACTGGGTTCACTCTACTTTTAAGCGTAGCTGCATGCAATTTTAGGGTTTATGCACAGTCAAAGCCTTTTATGTTTTCTGAATTACCACTTATCTATCTGAAACTACAGTGAGTATCCCTACTCTTAACCCTCTCGTGTATCTTCATACTTGTCTGGATATTATGTTGGAGCAACCGTTTTTCTTTTGAGACCTGCTGACAAAGTACAAGTTCCGATGCTGCCACCAAAAAGTTTCACCTATTAGCAATGTCTTCTTCTTTTTTTTGCAAAACATAGTCTACATGACTTCTGCAACTCCGTGTAGCCTTCATAGGACATAAAACGCTGCTGAACACAGTTCAGTTAAAATCAGTTTAGTAGTGATGTTGCTTGTGCTTTTTTAATAGACTGCGGTTTAGCTAATACGATA
This sequence comes from Gekko gecko, assembly GCA_029375565.1. Taxonomy (NCBI): domain Eukaryota; kingdom Metazoa; phylum Chordata; class Lepidosauria; order Squamata; family Gekkonidae; genus Gekko; species Gekko gecko. Next base: position 68,257,814 of record JAPDNY010000003.1, on the reverse strand, counting down.
AAGGGTATAAATAAGCACAAGGCATTTCAGTACTGGAGCAAAATGTTCTTCGGTGAGAGGTAAAGTTCTAATTAGGTAATAACCCTTTCTAAACATGGCTACTACGGTATATCAAGCTTGCTAATCTGAGCAGCTCTACCCATTATAATGGGTGCAGGGGTTCGCTAGGGTTTCCTGAAATAACATTGTAAGAGGAGGAGGTCCTGATCAGGGCTCCCAGACCCGTGTACCTTAGCATTTAAAGCATCTTATTTAGCCCTGCATGCTGTTTGCTGCAAGATGTACTGAATTTGCATCAGTTTCCTGTAGCAGTTGTAATATGGGATGTTGTCATACCCTTGTAACATGGGCCGGGGGTTCCACAGCTAGAAATGGAGTTGAGCACTGGACTTGCAGCAAGCAGAACAATGACCAAGTACAGGATTACTGAGCATTGTTGCAGCAATTCTCTCTCTCTCTCTCTCTCTCTCTCTCTCTCTCTCTCTCTCTCTCTCTCTCTCTCTCTCTCTCTCTCTCTCTCTCTCTTTTTGAAGACTCATTCAGCTGTCTGCATAAAAATATATAAAGTCTGGAGAGAGACCTGCGTTTCCACTATCGAGTAAAATGGAATACCAGACAAATGCTAGGCACCCCTGTTATGATTAAATGTTCTTAAATATATTTTTGATTTGGTACTGCGGCTTTTAGCTTTCATTTTATGCATACATCCTCTTCCTGTTCCACACATAAAGGGACAATGGGGGGGTCCCTCCTCTTCTTCTTTAGGCCAAAGGCTGGATTTGCTAGCAGAGTTGAACAGCTGGGCTCATGAAACATGAGCAGATTTGAAGCAACAGAAGATCGTTGGCCCAGGAAACACAGCAAAACTTGTCTTTCCAGGAGACAACTTATTTCAGTCTAATAAAACAGTTGTTGTTTAACCTTTGATCTATTTTGAGACCTCTCCTTGAACTGTGGAATATGTAAATCTCTGGTTTTCTTCTGTCAAACTGGCACATGTGTCCTATCTAATTTTGCATTATTTTCACTGCTTTAACTAGAGATGTTTTTCACCTACCCTTAATGGCTTGCATGTTCCAGATTTTATTCATATTTTATGCTATATGCTTCCACTTGCAGACCTGCAGTCATCCTTTAAAGAAACTACTTTTTTTTCCAAATGGCAAGAGTAAAAAGCCATCAGTTCTATTGTAGATTGAAATTCTGACTTTAATGTTTGTACCTCGACAGACCAATTGGCTTCCTCTTCCTGGGGGAAAGCTGCAGGTATCAAGAACAAGTGTGCTGATTGCCTTTCCACATCCCTTCCTCTTCCTACTAAGATACGCCATTTGATTGGTGCATTTTTTGGTACAACAGGAAGTCATGTTCATGGCATACCCTGCGCATGAGAAAGCGGGCCGAAAAGGAAAGTGGCAAAACAGAAGCCAATGGCCTACGTAAACCCATGGATATTCTGGGCAACAAAGTCTCTGTTAAAGTGAGTAAGGCCATCAGAAGCCATGTGCTGCCTCCTGCTTCTCATCCTCACTCTCCTTGCAACATCCTTTCTAAGGACAGGGGTTGACATCTGGCTTTGGGGTTTTTGTTTTTTCCCCCCCTTTTGGCTTTTATTTTTAATTTGTGTTACTTTTTGGTAGTAGTAGCCATTTGGGCTGGATTTTTTGCATGCAAGATACAACACAGCTTTTCCCCTCTTCACCGCTGGCAACCGAAATGTAAGTAAGCTGTGTGTGTGTGTGTGGGGGGTGTGTGCATTTCAGAAGTTTTAACTGAGCCTCGAACATGGATGTGTAACTAAGGAATAGCAAGAGCTGGGCAAATCAGGGCACCGCTCAATCAAGACAAGACCTTCAGTAAAGGTCAACGACTTCTATGGAATGTTATGTGTGTGTGTTTTTTTTGTTTTGTAAGATGCAGGTTCTATGAAGGAGTATGATAGGATTAAAAAAAATAGAACGAATACGACTTTAGCTGTTAATGATTCTTGATCTGTTGCCAACGAATGATCCCATTAGCAGGATGCCTTGGCCATTTATGATCGCTTTCCCTTGGGTTCACTTGCTCAAGCTCTGTGCCTCTGGACGTGTAGCAGGGGTCACTGGCAACGCTCCCTCTAAGCTGTGGAGTCTTGTGAGCAAAACTCCCACTTTGTGAGCTCCTGGCGTTAAAGTTGTGTGAGCGAGCGATTTGGCGGCTGCATAAATTAGTCTGCTCTGGAGCCCTCCTTCCTGAGCTAAGACAAAGATGTGTGAGCCGGAGGCTAAAATGCTGTGAGCTAGCTCACACTAACTCATCTTAGAGGGAACACTGGTCACTGAGGGAGTGGGGGAGGTAGCTGTGAATTTCCTGCATTGTACTGGGGGGTGGACTAGATGACCCTTGGGGGTCACTTCCATCTCTATAGAAAAACAAAAGAATCAATCTTATCGTAATGGCCCCCCAAGCCAATGGCTGAGCTCCCTGTTTTTTTTGGTACTGTCTGTACATTTAATCCTGACTTTATTAATTAACCTTTCCGAGCTTTCTCTGCCAAAATCTTTTATTGGAATCTGTGTCAGGGTTTAACGATTGTCTTATGGTGGTACTCAAGGTATAAGAATAGAGCTCTTAGAGAAACCATGATGATTAGTGCTCATCCCTACTACACTAGCTTATCAAAAACTATTCAAAGCCTGTACTTGGCCCTGATCCTAGGAAATGGGGATAAGAAAGAACTGTCTTATTTTGGGGTTCACGACATTTGGTTCTCTGAGGATGCTAGTGTAGTGTCCTTGATTTTTTTCATCCAGTCCTGCACTTATACCTAGTATGTAGGGAACAGCAAAAATAGATATCAGGTCTTTTGTAACAGGTGAGAAAAACTCAGTCCATTCCTTTCCTCCACAATTGATCAATATAACTTTTAGTTACTGGGAATAAATGGTGAGAGAGACATCCTCATAATTATAATGAATCTGGCTAATGGGTAAAGTATCTTCAAGATTTTCATCTTGATAATCTTCGTCTGGTAAAACTCTCCTAAAAAGGAGAGAATTTTATTCTTTTTATAGGAAAAGGGTAGGGTAGACAGCTGGAGAAAGAAAAAAAGAGATGGAGTGAAAATATTCTGTTAATAAGGGTTAGTTTTAGTTAGTACTATTTTTAGCATCCATCACGGTTAGAAGATCTTCTTTTTAACAATCCAAAGTCCAAAATAACTCTGTTAATACCGTTAGTAAAGTCCATTGGGGTTAGTTATTAAACAGCTCCTTCCAGATGTTACACGAACAGCCGCTGCTCAAAGTGTCTTCTTAAGTCTTTTCAACTAAAAGTTGAGTCCCTTTCATCTTGATGACTCCCGCTCCGTCACCTCTTCCCCCTGGGTCGTTGTCTTCTTCGCTGCTTGTCTTGATAATCTTCAAAACAATTAAATGCAGATAAGATACCTGTCAGATGGAGAACTGGATCACTTGGCTAAAGCCACCTAGTGGAGTTACTATGACTATGCAAGAAACATAGGTTTTGAGTACACAACCTGTAGGGCATACCACCCTTCTCTTCACTGGCTACCATAATTAATTGCTTGGCAGATGTCTTTGAAAGCCTGCTTGAAGACAAACAATCCTTCATTAGAATGTACTGAAACAACCCCATAGAGGAACGGTAGAGCATGTTCATTTTGAGGAACATGCTGTGGTTATGTCCTGCAGTGAAAGAGAAAAACTGCGGGTGTCTGACAGACATGTATTAATTTGATACATTTGATAGAAGTCTATGTTTTGAACCCTGGAGGCTGAAAGATGTGGGGGAAAAATTGATATAGCAGATCCTGTTCCTTCTCCCGCACCCTCATGTTTCACCAGATTAAAGAGTATCATGGATTCAAGCAGTTGCTTCAGCAAGAGAAGCCACCCAGTATTCTGTTGGTGACAGATTGTATTAACATGCATACTGTGTTCTGTTGTGTGTAATTTTAAAACATTGATTGAGGCTCTAGCATCAACCTGTAGTCAAAGCACCATTTGGCAGCCCATGCATGTTCTCAACTGTGTATACTGATCTGGAACTGTCCTAGTCAAACAAAACGAGTGTGAGATCTACCTAACAGTTGCTTTCAGTATCTGCTGAAATGAACTTTGGCCCATGACCGTTTATACCAGGGGTGGCCAAACTGCGGCTTGCAAGCCACATGCGGCTCTTGGAGCCCACTCTTGCAGCTCACGAGGCTTGCCACCCCCATGTCCCCCCACCACTTTGAAAGCGGAGGGTTTTTCCCTCCCACTTCCTGAGACTTTGGTGGGTGGGAGGGCAGCCAGGGCCTACTTCTTGGCACCTAAGCCCCGTCCCGAGCTCCAAGCAGCCCTCAGTTGGGCCTGGAGGGGGCGGGTGGCATGTGCTGCTTCTTCTTGCTGGGAGCCAGAAAAGTAAGGGAGGCCCCAGGCTGCTCTGGGCTGGGTGTGGGTGGCAGAAACTGGTGGGGGGTTGGCGGAAAGCACCCAGGCCGGCCGTAGCCTCCGCAGCCAGCCCGGGGCTCCAATGAGGGTGGCGGGCTGGTGGGGAGACTGTTTGCAGGGGGCAGGGGGAGGCAGCGGTGGGTGGAGGTTGCAGCCAGCCTGGGGCTCCAGTGAGACTGGCAGGGACTGTTTGAGGGGGCGGGAGGTGGCGGAGGGTACCCAGGCTAGCCGTGGCCTCTGCAGCCAGCTTGAAGCTTCGGTGAGGGGGCGGGCTGGCAGGGACTGTTTGTGAGGGGCCAGGGGGTGGCCCCTTTCTCCTCTCTCCCCCCTTTCTCCTCTCTCTCTCCCCCCTTTCTCCTCTCTCTCTCTCCCCCCTTTCTCCTCTCTCTCTCTCCCCCCTTTCTCCTCTCTCTCTCCCCTCCCCCTTTCTCCTCTCTCTCTCCCCTCCCCCTTTCTCCTCTCTCTCTCCCCTCCCCCTTTCTCCTCTCTCTCTCCCCTCCCCCTTTCTCTCTCCTCCCCCTTTCTCCTCTCTCTCTCTCCTCCCCCTTTCTCCTCTCTCTCTCTCTCCCCCCTTTCTCCTCTCTCTCTCTCCCCCCTTTCTCCCTCTCTCTCTCCCCCCTTTCTCCTCTCTCTCTCCCCCCCTTTCTCCTCTCTCTCCCCCCTCCCCCTTTCTCCTCTCTCTCTCTCTCCCCCTTCTCCTCTCTCTCTCTCTCTCTCTCCCCCTTTCTCATCTCTCTCTCTCTCTCCCCCTTTCTCTCTCTCTCTCTCTCCCCCCCTTTCTCATCTCTCTCTCTCTCCCCCTTTCTCCTCTCTCTCTCTCTCTCCCCTCTTTCTCCTCTCTCTCTCTCTCCCCCCCTTTCTCCTCTCTCTCTCGTTTCTCCTCTCTCTCTCTCTCTGTCCCTCTTCTCTCTGTGTCTTTCTTAGCCTATCAAGGTCAGTATTTTTTCAGGGAGTTTCAAGCTCCTATCTTGAATAAAACTTTGTTGGTCTTAAAGGTGCCACTGGACTCAAACTTGGTCAGACAGACAATATTGTTTTCTCCTTCTTCCTTCCCGTGGTAGAGCTTTTTAAGCCAAGAGACATTCAGAGATGGTTTGCCATTGCCTGGCCCCTGGTGTCACAACCCTGGGCTTCCTTGGTGGTCTCCCATCCAAGTACTAACCAGGGCTGATCCTGCTTAGCTTCAGATGGTCTGATGAGATCAGGCTAGCCAGTGCCGTCCAGCAACAGCAGAATGCTGGTACGTTAAAGTACCACTTAATTGGGATGATCACTGCACTCCAAAGGGGGTCAGGTTAACAATGTCTTCAGCAGGTCCTCTGTAGCCGTATCTAACAGCGCCATCCTAGTCATTGGGGCTTATTCCCAGTAAACCGTCCTTAGGGTGTCATGCTAAATGGGATGCCTCTGGGGGAGAGTGAAGGGGGTGAGAGAGCTCAGAAGACCTCCTTTCTCTTCAAGAACAGATACTGTGGATTTGTATCTTAAGGTGCAGGTAAGTGAAGAAATACATGCCTGCACAGGAGATTTCAGTGCCTGTAGGAAGGTGAAGGTAAAATCTGTCTTCCAGCATTGTACAGTTGTGCAGGCAGGTAAGGGTCCAGCATAGGGTTAGGGTTATGTGCATGGGTGGTGTGTATGTCCTGGGTATCTTAAGTCTACTTGAAACCTGGTGGTTTGAAGGGAGTAGGAAGAGAAATGAGGGTTTGTTCTTTAAGCCTGTTTTTATTGCACAAAGTATTGTAACACACTGTGCAATAGCTTTCAATCTCGGCTTCCTCCTGGAAAATCTTGGAGTCCCTTGGAAGCTTAGGAAGAGTTCCTTAGTGAGAAGAATAGCAGGCAGAGTGCCTTGGAAGATGGCTTCTCCATGCTGGCTGAGGTACCTCTGCCATTTCACAAAGTATTGCAATATATCCTGGCAATATCTATTTTTACCACTTCTGTTTTTCCCACCTGGGGACTTTGGGCGTGGCACCTCACAAGGATGTGACACAGGCTTCCCAAGAACTTACCGTAATCCGGTGGGGGACGGATACATCTTGGCAGGACCATTCCCGGGGGCGGGGGGGAATGCGGCACACGATGCCATCTCCAGGAAGTGATGCTGGGCTACGCTCTGGCAATGGGGCTGGAAACTCGATGGTACCATCAAGTTTCCAGCCCCATTGCCAAAGTGTCGCCCAGCGTCCCTTCCTGGCGACAGCATCATGCGGCATGGGTGTTCCACGGAGGAATGTTCCGGCTGGGGACTGTGTGTCCCCCGCCGAAATACGGTAAGTACTTGGCAACCCTAATGTGACATCACTTTTTGATGTCATGTTCTGTTGTGTCACTTCCAGGTCAAAGGTCAGGTGATGGCACTTCCTAAGCCCCACCCCTTCCAATGATGTCACATCCTGTACCAAAACCCACCCATTCCTGTGATGTCACTTTCAGGCCACTCCCCAAAACCCGCCTCTTCCTCTGAAGTCACCTTGCGGCTCTTGAGTATCTGGCATTTAGTCTACGTGGCTCTTACATGAAGTAAGTTTGGCCACCTCTGATTTATACCCTGCTGGTCTCAAATTTTGTTCTGCTTCTACAGATGGCTGGAATTGAATCCAGTCTCATAGTCCTTTCTGATAGCGATCTGAACACAAAGATCCCAGATCAAATTGAAGACCTTTTAAAAATATATAGTGCTTACCAGCACACTGATTTCAACAGCCACTTGGCTCAGGCTCTTGGGACCTCAGTTTACCAGAGCAGTTGGGGCTACCAAGCTACTGAGCTACCTGTGGCTGAGTCAATCAAATTGGTTCCAAGTGAACCCAGCAGTAAATCACCAGTCTCACAAGTTTGGCTGAGATGGTATCTCTTCAGAGACTGTTCAGCCATCCTCTAGGCACTACTTATTATTATAATCCTCCTCACATTTTTCATTCTCGTTACGGCAGTTGGCCACCATAACAAGTGATTTTGTAATAATTGTCTTGAACAAGAGGGCATCGGAGGTTTTCAGTGGGGCATGTTCACTGGTTCTAGGACTCATTACTTCATTCTGTTTCTCAGCTCCCGTAATATACTCTAGGAAATCCATGGGCAGATTACACAGCTTGTGTGCATTGCTTTATTGGAGCCGGGATTTGTAGTGACATGTCTTCTCGGTGATGCTGCCAATGCAAATTCTGCATGCATTTTTAAATAAGAGATCGCTTGTTTTCAGTTACAACTTTTTGTCTGTCAGCTCCTGTGTGAGTGCCAACTTCAGAAGATCTTGCTATTTTGCATCTGCTCACTCTAAGTGCTGTACAAGAGGACAGAGCTCCAGTGTCAGCTGCCTGGAAGCAGAAGTCCTCGCACCCTTGTATGACCAGCTATACCTGCCCGAATCTGGTTTTCTTTTAAGCTAAAGAAACAGGAAGCCCTAACATTACGGAAGCAGACTAGGCAAAGGTGCAATGAAAATGTCTTTAACAAATCCCTCCAAGTCACCTGATGCACTTCAAACCTGCACGGACTTATTCTTAAAATCATGAAATAGCTCAATTGGTAAATATTGGCTGAGTTCAGACTGGCAGTTTGCAGCGGGAGCCAGTCGTGGCAAAAAAGCCCTGGAACAAACTGTTCCGGGTTTTCCCGGTCACACAGGGCCAACTGATGCGGGAGCATACCGGGAGGAGGCGCGCAGGAGCATTCAGACTGCTGGCCCGGAGGTGCGGCTGTAAACGGCTTTTTCCTGGTAAATCGGCTGGATGCCTGTGTGTGTATGAGTGCATAATGCGCTCATACACACATAGGCATCCAGCCGATTTGGGGAGGATCCCATTGTACCAGCACTGCATTGGGCAGTAGAACGGAGCACAGCCAATCGTATGTGCCTTATGCGGTAGAGCGGAGCACAGCCAATCATATGTGCCAATCATATGCGCCGGGAGCAACGCGGGTTGCTCTCAACTTTTCGGCTGAGCGTTCACACTTCCGGGAAGCGGACTGACGCGGGATAAAAGCACTCTCCGGGATTTGCTACCACTTGTAACTGGTATCTTTTAAACGCGGGAGCGAAGCAGAACAGCACGGGTGGGAAACGCCAAGCAGATGTACCTGTGTGAACGTCTCCTTTAATCCACTTGGGAAACGTGGCTATAGCGGGGCAAATTGCCAGTCTGAACTCAGCCATCAATATTCTCTTACAGTGTTCCTGTACTGCATGTATGCTGTATTAATTGCACCTAATGTGTCGTCATAAAAACAATATATATCTATTTACATGCTTCAGTTTAAAACTTAGCTAGAAATCCCTCCATATTTTAAAGACTATTACAAAACAAAGCAGCCTGAATAGCCGAGCTTAGGCCAGGCTTGTCAGAGCTTGGGAGCCAAGCAGGGTTAGCATTCGTCGACACTTGGAAGTGAGACTATGAAGGACAATTGGGATTGTTGTGCGGAGGAAGGCAAATGGTGAACCACTTCTGCTCTCTCGTGCCTGGAAAGCCCCAAAGATGAGGTTACCGGGAGTCAGTTACGACTCCAATGGCGTATTCTTAATTACACCATTGCTATGTATTATACCACTTAGTGGGTAGGCAGGTTACAGCCATCCTGAAATAATAAACCTTTTCCTACATATGCTTTGCAGACGCTGTGGCTGGTCATTTGAGTTGCCTTGAATAAATGACATGTACAAAATGTCCTTCTACTGTGAACTGCATTTACTCAAAAGGAAGATGACTTTGCACGTAAGATGCCCCCTAAAAAGAGATTATACTTCGAAGCAGCTGACCCTGAATTTTAAACAACTGCTCTTTTTAAAAGGTAGCGGCGTAAACAGTTTTATTACATAGTAATCGATGCGCGATATAGACTACAGGAGAAGATAATTACTTTCACCTTTTGCACATTTGCATCGTGACTGTTCACAAGTAGTATTGGATTACACTATTTCGAATCTTAAAAGTGGAGGCTAGTCCCCCCCCCCCCCAGTTTAACCACTACTCAGATAAAATCTCAGATAAATAGGAATGCACCGTCAACCCTTCACCGCCACCAATGTTCACAGTGTTTTCTGTAGGCTAGGAAGTCACAATTTTCCAACAAGGCATTATTTAGTTACATTTATTTAATCTGAGTTGGAAGCAACCACTTGGGTCATCTAGTCCAACCCCAGCCAAAGTAGGAACTACGTCTGTAGTATCCCTGACAAATAGATGTCCAATCGATACTTAGAAAACTCCAACAACAAAGAATCCACCACCTCGGAAGGAAGATAGTTCCAGTGTCAAACACAGTTCACCGTCAGGAAGTTCTTCCTTAAATTTAGACAAAACCTCCTTTGCTATAATTTATATCTTGTCGTCCAACATGACTGAAAACATATCCATTTAATCCTTCGCATCTCTTCTCCAGCATAGAGATTCCCAGTTCCTTCAACCTCTCCTCATAGGACATGGTCTCCAAGCCCCTCACCAGCTTCATTGCCCTGCACTGTGCTCCTTCCAGCTTACTTACATCTTTCCTAAACTGTGGTCCCAAAAGTGAACACAGCACTCCAAGGCAAGCCTAACCAAAGTGGTGTACAACAGCACCAATACCCTACATGACCTTGATGATACACTTCTTCTGATGCAGCCTTAAATCACATTAGCCTTTTTTACTGCGGCATCACACTGCTGGCTCATGAAGCTTATGGTCCACCCACATCCTCAAATCCTTTCTACAGGTGTGAATCCTTTTCGCAGTTTCTCCAATCCAGCAGGAGGTTTAAAATTAACTACTTGTCTCTATCCTTCCCTGTCTAAAGTGTTGATAAACTTGTAACAGCTTATAGCTAGTGTTGTGCTAAGCTGCTGTAAGCCTGCCAGCTTTCTATGTTTCTCCTGGTGGGGAGGGGCAGAGCAGAACTACTAGATGACTCCAACCTGAAGCATAGGTGAATGAGCAAAAGCTTGTGTGGAGGACTATTCTGGACCAGAAGTGTGAGTTGGTAGAGGAGCAAATCCACCCCACTATTCCTGCTGCTTCTTACCATTTGCCAAGCAAGGACCTGTAGTTTCCAAAGCTACCCAGCAAGCCCACCCAACTCCTCCTCCTCTCTCCTTGAAACTCAAAGCAGCTTGAAAGGTAGTTTTTGCACCTGCAGCATAGTTTTCACTGCCTCTCCAATTTGCTGGTGAATGAGTTGGCATGCTTTCTCCAAAGCTGTCCACAAGAGCACAGTGAATCACTTTTCACGCTTAGCACATGTGGATATCTGCGTGGAAGACGACAGCTACCTTTTCTTTAGGAAGGCCAAAAAGTCATTTTCTTTTTAAGTAAATACGGTTCATGTAGTTTTGCTGGACATGTGAAATTACATGTGCCTGGTGCCATTTGAGCATCCTGGACAATAGAGAAGATTGAATGAAAGGCTTCCAAGTGGGGGTGTGCACCATAATTTTGAATCCAGATTGCAGGGAAGGGATAATTATTGGTATACTAGGTTATTCAGGTCTCCAACACTAATTCAGTATTCAGATTTTTTCCCCCTGGAATTTGAAATTAGGGGAGTCCCTTATTCCTTATGGGGAATCTTTCTGGGGGACCAGACTGGCTGTTATTGTTTTTTCCAAGCAAATGACACTAAAGACCCCAAGTTTCAAGTGAATTGGACCAACCACTCTCTTTCCCTCTGCAATCTCTTGGAGGCTTCCAACATGTGCACTTTATTTGCACATGGTTTTTCCATATGGCTATGGATTGTATAAATTACTTGCACAGTACAGAAATATAATGAATATTAATTTGAGATGTTTTTGCCATAGCAGTTTTTCATGGAGTTTTAAAAATAAATTCTTGCAAATTTGAACTCCATTGGCAAACTGGGGGTTGGAGAGCGGGGATTGTCGGCTGTGCCATGATTGAAGGCCTATTTGACAACAGAGGTGGGGGAGGTTTTTTGAGAGTGCGTGCCAATCATGGCAGTTAGTTCAGTCATGTGTCATTAAATCTGTTATGAATAGAAATGCTGCCGTTCCCATCCAGGTATGGTATAATTATTTCCTCTTACCTGCCAGATCAAGATAAAATCTTTTAGCTACTTCACTGCTTAGCCAGCATTCTCGCTTGGGGGGGGGGAGGGTTAATCTTTTCGTCACTATAAAATCAAAACAGCTACCACCTTGCCCCAACTAACCATCCTTTAGGATATACACATCTCTTTTTCATCAGTAACACATGGCATCAATTCTCTCCCTACACCGTGAATTGTAACATTGTGCATAAGCCCGATAATACACTGAGGATCACCCTCTAGTGGAAGCATATTTTTGTTCCCCGTTGAATCTTAGAAGTTTGCTGTTGGGGGGCGGGTGTGCTGTCACATACTGCACCCACACGTATGTCTCTAGTTGCATTGCCTGTGTATTGCCAGATAAGTGACCAGTTCTGTCACCATTAATATTACTGACTAGAGCTCTCGGGTTGGGAGAATCTGCCTTAAATCTTGGGGCTGTGCCCCCCTTCCCCCAGCCTTCTGGATGATCACTATTGTAAGAGGGTGTTTTTTCCCCAGTAAGTGGAGAGGCATCCTTGAATGAAGCAGAAGGTGTGCTATTTTCTGCTTTGTTCTACCTGTCTCAGTCGGGGCCCGTGAGCTCCAAAATTAGAAACAAAAATGGCATTTGGACTTTGCTGCATTTCAGTTCGGATTCTGCAACCCCCTAAATTACGTGTTTTCAAGTTATTTGATAACTCCATGTTAAAAGATTTAAATCTGGTACAAGTTTTAATGGCTCAGGCTTGAAACAGCTGCAGTTCTAATAAAATCCAGAGCTGCAAAGTCCTTGAAACAAAACACTGGGCTCCCAGTCCCCATTAAAACAAAAGGTGAGTTCAGTCTGTTTTCAGATCTGCTGAATGCATGAGAATTGGATGTTCGTTTCTGTGAATTCCTCTCAGTATTCCATTGCTCTGGAGGCTGAATAATCAAATGAAGTGCGAGACAGGCACGGGAGCCTTGCCAAATTGGGGAGGGGGCGGGCTGGCACGACAACGGCGCAGATACCTTCCCATACTAATGCTTCCATTAAGGCATTTTGTTTTGCTGAGTTATTTCAAGACTGCTGCCTCCCTTTTATTTTGCTGGAAAAAGCATATTGCTTGCCCTGTGCTGCCTTTCTGTTTTTCGAAAGCATTTCTGTTTCCAGTGCGCATCTCCGTGTTGCTCTTAACTGCTCAGCTGTTCTTGTGGCTTTAACCTCTCTGCTTAACACAATTCTGTTCTCTTTCCTCCATGCTGCCAAAAAGGAGACAAACAGTTCAGAGGAGTCAGAATGTGACGACCTTGACCCCAACACTAGCATGGAGGTAGACAACCCTTTCTTCCCTCCCTGATTTGCTGCCCAATCCTACTTCTCCCAAGGCATGGGACCATTTTATAAATGGGGCCTGTAAAATTCTGGAATGTTCATTCTCTCCCCCCCACCCCAGTTGCCACTGAGGAGCAAGGGACCTTTGGGAACAGGATGGGGCGCTGCAGTGGGAAAGGGGAATCAGCCCATCTGCATCTACCAAAATTCTCTTTTACACCATTGCTAAAGACCTAGCAGCCCTGTTTCTATCATATCCAGTGATATATCTGAGAGCAGTTACTTTTCAATGGGCCGTGCATTTTCTACTTAGGGTAAGGAAAACATCAGCTGACCAGCAGCCTGAGGTCACAGATTATGTCTAACCTGCCAGGCAACGATAGTAAAAAGAAATGGACTATCAAAGGAAAGCTTTGTTATATTCCCTGGTTTGGCAGTTCGATACCCAAGAGTGCCGCGTGACGGGGTGAGCTCCCGTCTCTGGCCCCGGCTCCTGTCAACTTAGCAGTTTGAAAGCAAGAAATTGCAAGTAGATAAATAGGTGGGAAGGTAACAATGTTCCGTGCGCCTTGGCGTCTAGCCATGCTGGCCTCATGACCACGGAGATGTCTTCGGACAGCGCTGGCTCTTCGGCTTGGAAACAGAGATGGGCACTGCCCCCTAGAGTCAGATTCGACCGGCTTTCAAGCAAGGGAAAGTTTACCTTTATCTATTCCTAGATACTACTCATAGTGTGCTGGTGTGACCAGCCAAGTTATTTGGGAGAGTATACTGCTGTTGAGGACACTATGAAGACTAGGTAATGCGCACATTATTTGCCATCAAAGCCAGTCAAAAAGTTATGGAGGGCCTCCCTGTTGAGTCCATGTGTAAAATGAGGCTTCCTGCTTGTTGCCTGACACTTGAATTGCTATACTTCTCTGGCTCAAACTCCCGTCTTGAGCTAGCTGTATCCTGATTTTTCCGTTCCTCTAGTGCCCACATTGTTTCCAACTAAACTTCTAACTGCACCTGCAAATGAGTAGCAGCTACTGCACTGCTTAACATTTGCTAAAATTGAGCACGCCAGTCTATAACTTGTGAAGAGTATGCAAGCATGTTAACAGTAGCAGCATCTGTCCACAGCTGACAAATGTGGCATCACGAATTCTGGGCCGTTTCAGGTTCTATTTAGTAGGTATTAAAAGCCCATTAAATCTGCAAGGCGAGTTTCCCTGTGAAACTTCAACGTAAAGGAAACATTTCATGCACCGTGAGGGAGTCGGTTCCTACCTCCCAACTTCCTTACTGTGTTTGCTTTTGCCTAAACAATGGCATGCTGACACCACAGTCCTCTGTGCCGTGTAATTATAGTTTATTTTCTCATCCTTTTAATAGAATAGCCATTGTTGCTATTGTTGGCCATGCTTCTTTGTTTACCCACATGCAAGACCTACGGACAAAGGAAAACAGAGCCAGGAAGAAAATGAGATGCTGCAATCATTTTTGGGTCAGCAGTGGTCAAGGGCAAAGCATACAAGCACTACATTCTAATGCTTCGGCAACAATGGGCCCTCTGCAAAATCAACTCAGGTGGTTGTGCGCGCATACACACAACATGGGTATGTGCGTTCTGCCTACACTGCCCTCGTGAAAAGGGCAGATGTCTGTTCGACCTGCAGCTGGATGTCTTATCATTCTGCGGTGGGTGACCTCTGGTATAGTGCATTCACACTGGGATGTGCCTTCCTCCTCAAACAAAAAGCAGTCCCACCATTCCTGAACTTGCATCTATCCAGTAGTTCTTGCAAGTACTGCTTCTGCCAGTCCTGAAGTTACAGCATCCAGCCATCTTCCAAGCAGCTGACCTGAGAGTCCTCCATTCTACTTGCTTGCCCCTGGAACAGTCACACTCCTCACTTTGATGGCTTGGCATAGTGTCCTCTAACCCTGCTTCATACACTTCATGAGACTTCTTCTTGAAAGGCACAGGGCAATTGGATGCATTTGCTTTCCGTGGCAGCCATAGGATAGCAAGATGTGTTGATGTGGGATTCAGAGCAAAATGTCTCCTGTCAAGTTCGAAGCTTTGCCCCTCAGTTTTGTGTTTGCTTTCATCTTGGGTTATAGCATCTTTCTGAAAAGACAGTGAGTGAATACAGGTGACTGTTTATGAGACAGTGACCTTACACCAGTGTATATATGCAGGACATGCTAGATGTATGTTTCATCCTGCCAAGCGATGAGATTATTATGTTGTCAAAGATTATTATGTTGTCGAAGATTATTATGTTGTTGTTTTTTACCCCACATCTGCACTAAAACTAAAAATCTCAGGTGGGCATGTTATGGAAACATCTTTCTGCATCATTTAACAGGCTGTTACAGAACATAAAAAATAAATAGGAGCCAATTGTGTTACACTAACTTTAGAGAGCCAGCATGGTGTTTTGGTTAAGAGTGGTTAATTTGGAGAACTGAGTTTGATTCCCCACTCCTCCACATGACATCTGCTGGGTGACTTCAGACCAGTCACAGTTCTCACAAGGTGCCTGTTGTGGGCAGAGGAAGGGAAGGAGATTGTAAGCCTCTTTAAGACTCCTTCAGGTGGAAAAAAGCAGGGTATAAAATCAACTCTACTTCTTCTACCATGCCCTGACCTGGATGGTCCAGATTAGCCCAATTATGGCAGACCTTGGAAGCTAAGAAGGGTTGGCCCCGGTTAATATTTGGATATGAGACTATCCAGGAGGAAGGCTAAGGTTGCTACGCAGAGGTGGGCAAACCGATGCCCTGAAAAACCCATGGGGTAGCCATAATTCGGTTGTGACTCGATGGCACTTTCCACCAACATCAACCTTACCATGTGACTTCTCACACACTTAGTAACCACCTGAATTCACCCAACCATCTTTTAGTACTTCCTGTCCCGAGTTATGCTCTTCTACCTTTCCCCCCTCCTCAGGACTTGTGACCCACCTGCAAGGACCCAAAGCAGGTAACAACAAACAAACATTAACAGATAACATATAAAAACGTCAAAGCCAGTCTAAAATACCTTATGCTAGTACTACCTACCCGTGAGATATTCCCCCTCTTCCCAGGCTCGAACTGCCCCCAAAGCTGTGTCTTGTAGCCTTGCCAGAAATGATTTGTACACTTCACTTACGCTAATCTGTTCCTTTGGAACTACTAGAACTGTCTCCCAAATGGTCATGCAGTATCTTTTAAAGAATTTTTGACAACCATTTATTTATATTGGCATTTTAGGCCAAAGTGCAAGCACTGTATTTCAAGTGTTGTCAAAGACACAAAAGAACCTGATAGCACCAAACGCTGATGCAAAGCAGACTGCCCAAGCCTCACAGAAGATGTTTTTGAATCCTCAAAAATACTCAAGAGGCCAACATGCTTTGGCCTATGCAGCCCTTCTTCAGGGGAATATCAACTGCTTTAGCTGCTCTGAGATGTTCTCATCAGCCAGTCTCTTGGAATAGTTTCTGAACCAGTTGTAGTTTCCAGATTGTCTACAAGGGCAGTCCAACATAGCATATGTTACAGCAGTCTAACTGCAAGGTCACAAAAGTACAGATTAGCATCACCAGTTAAAGTCTCCTTTCACTGACATGTCAACCTCAGTCCAGATCTGCCCCCACCGTGACTGTTGATCAAGGCTAAATGACGTGTCCAGAGGCTCAATCATGGAACTCCAATCTCATGTTCCATTTGGCCTTCAGACAGCCTTGATTATAAGGGCACTTCAGTCATCGTTATCTGGGTTGTTTTCTTCTTTCCCCCATTCATATCAGGGAAGACTTTGATGACAAAGGTTGTCTGCTATGTTTGTGAACCTGTCCATTTGCAAGAGCAATGTATAGAGGAAAGAAAAATGCCTGTTTAGGATTGCCACATTTTTCTTGAGAGAAGACAGGCCGAAATAAATAGTTCCGTATTCCTCATTACCACATTAGGAAACCACAGAAAAGAAGAAACTGATGAGATGTATTATGGAAAATTGTATTGTGTTCAGCTGTGCCATTCTTCATGCTGAACCCCAAAGATCTAAATCGACTGCTAGGGGATTAGCGTGATCAGCATGCATATCTGTTGCTCAGATCTCTTTGAACAATGTGGGACTCCTTTGGCTCTGCTTCTTGTGCTTTTAGCCACTAAGGGCAGCGTGTCAGGAAATGCCAGTATTACAAAACATGGCAAAATTTAAAATTCCATACCGATTTCCCACAAGCTGCTGCTCAGCGCTCACTCTTCCCTTTGCCCCTATTGTACGTGTCAATTTCACACTATGTGCTGCGCGTGCCGCATTTTGCCCCGCAGCTCTGCCCGATTTCCCCACATCTACTCAATCCTGTTTTTTGAGGACTGAGTAGACGTGGGGGAAATTGGGCCAAGCCCTGCAGGGTAAAATGTGGCTGCATAGCACACAGTGTGAAATTGACACGTATGATCGGGGCAAAGGGAAGAGCGAGCGAGCGCGAAGCAGCGGCTTGTGGGAAATCGGTCTCAGAGTTACTGCTCAAGGGTTTTTTTGGGGGGGGGGTTGTATTTTTGCATTTGTGTGTGCATGTGCGCCCATGCCTGGAAGATAAAGCAATCCCTGGTGATTCCTACTGGGGCACAGAGGACATTCAGAGAAGTGGCTTGATAGCCTGTCTCTGCCTCCTGGCCCTGGTATTCTTTGGAGCTCTCCCATCCAAATCCTTGCCAGGGTCGGCCCTGCTTAGATGTCAAGATCTGACGAGGTCGGGCTTGCCTGGGCTATCCAGGTCAGGGCAAATACCATTCAAGTTTTTATTTTGATTTTTTTTTTCTCCAAAGCCAGTGTTTTTACTGGCAATATAAAGGTAAATAAACTGTAACTTTAAGCACTACCTTTAAAATCCTGAATGATCAAAGCAAGAAATTCCCACCAGCACACACATTAAATAATAGTATAATCTACTGAATCTGAATGACTACAGAGGACACTAAAATGAATCTGCATATTGTAGTGCAAAGCTGCCCTCTACCGTGGAAGCAGGCTGTCTTCACCTCACTTAAAAAGACCAGCCAATTAACTAGGGGAACATTTTTAAAAGAACGATGTTGAATTTTAACACAAAATGCAAATTTATATTATATACTCTGGAGTTTGTATCGGAGTTGAGATGGAGGGGATTGAAATATTTGTACTTGGTCTGAAAAGTTAATGAAAAGCCTGGCTTTCTAAAGCCATCCCTCCACAGTGGGGACCAAATCATCTTACCTTATTCCCCCCTCTCCTCCTTTTTTCTTCTCACAACCACCCTGTGAGGTAATAAACAGAGGCCCTCAGTGGCTGTTGCTAGGCAACCACAGCAGTTGGCTAGCATTACACGCTGAAAGTATGTGACTGGCACAGTATCAGCTAGCGAGCTGGAACTTTGATTTGAACCTGGGTCTCCCAGTACATCCTCTGAAACTCTATCTCTATACCACACTGGCTTTCATAGGGCGGCTGCTGTTGAAGAGCAGCAAGCAGTCAGGCCTAGGTGAATCATGCAGTTCGGGTGGTATCAAGTTACCCAGTGGCTGCTGCCAGGCCTGGCCCCATTAAATCATCTTTCAAATGCTAAAGCAGCCCTGGAAAAGGTTCTGCCTCCTTCCCTTGGAGTTTACTGACAGAAACAAAGCCTAGAATGCTGTGGTTGCCTAGTAACGGCCCCTGAGGGCTTCTGTTTCTTAAAGCTTACAGGTGCTCTTTTTATCATTTGGGGTTTTTAACCTCAGTAATTTTTTTAGATTCCAGATTTCTACCATCCTGGGGCAATTTTCAGCTTTGTAGACAGATCTGTCTTGTCAATTCACTGCTCCCATCATTGGATTTAAATATCCTCAGATTTAGCCAACTTTGCTATTAGAATATAAAAGCAAGGGCCTGCAAGAAACTTGCAGGAGTGGCCATCCCATTCCCCTCCACCTTTGCTTCCTCTCATCTCCTTCCCTCTCCCCCTACTTCTCTGCCTCTAGCTCTTTCTCCCTCCCCACGACCCCTTCTCTTCATCTCTCCCCATGCCTCTCACCCCCCCTCTCTCTCTGCCCCCAGCACACTCTCTTTCCATTTCTGCCCCCAACCAATCACTCTTTCTCTTTCTGCCCCGCACCCAATTACCCTCGCCCCTCATTCTGTCTCTCTTTCTGTCCCTATTCCATCACTGTCTTTCTGCCACCACACACCAGCACTCTCTTTCTGCTGCCATGACTATTTCTTTCTCTCTTTCTGCCCCCCACCCTGGCCGCCCCCTCCATCTCTGCCACTGCAAGGCCTGGTGCAGCTTCCTCCCACCATCATCTCCATTCTCAGTAGTTTGCCCATTGCAGCTCCAAGGGAGCCCACTCAAGCCTCCCCCCCATTGCAGCTCTCAGCAGCTCACCTAGCACGATTCCTGACAGGCCTACTGAGGTCCCCCCTCTCCCTGCACCATTATTGCTCTTAGTGGCTCACCTGGCAAGACTCTCAACATGCCTGCTGAGGCTTTCTCCCATCACTGCTAGCCAACTTTCAGGTGGCACCTGGGGATGTCTAGCTATTACACGTGATCTCCAGATGACCAAGATCAGTTCCTCTGGAGAAAAATGGCCGCTTTAGAGGGTGGAGAGTCTATGGCATTATGCCCTGCTGAAGTCCCGCCCCTTCCCTGCCCCCCAGGCTCCACCTCCAAAATCTCCAGGGGTTCCCCAACCCAGAGCTGGCAACCCTATTCCTCCGCGCACACATACACTGGGCCCACTGATGGAGGAGGTAAGAGGGTGGTCCATGCTTGCTCAGGCAACACTTTTTTGTTTGTGGGGGGGATTAAACCCCCTAATTCATTTTTTTTTTAGTTTAACATTTTTCTGCAAACCTGGGGAATCCCCCTAGTTTGCAGAAGTATGTGTTTCCTTTCTGTGTGGCCCCAATCCACAGATTTAGATAAACACAGATGGGCTCATAATTGAGAAATCAATACATAGATTATGACAATGATATCCTCAAATGGGGCCGCACTTCACTATTAGAATATACAAGTGGGAACCCACGAGGACTCGTGAGAGACATCTCATTTCCCTCTCCCCCACTATTTCTTCTTTTCATAAGAACATAAGAGAAGCCAATAGTTGGATCAGGCCAATGGCCCATCCAGCCCAACACTCTGTCACACAGTGGCCAAAAATACCAGGTGCCATCAGGAAGTCCACCAGTGTGGCCAGGACACTAGAAGCCCTCCCACTGTTGACCCCCCCCAAGCACCAAGAATTTCCTTTCATGAAAGTCTCCATAGCTTCCCCCAGGATTGCCAGCTCCAGGTTGGGAAATTCCCAGAAATATCGGGGTAGAGCTTTAGGGAGCAAGGCATGGGGAGGGAAGTAACCTCAGCAAGGTATAATGCCATATAGTTCACCCTCCAAAGCAGGCCTTTTCTCCAGGAAAATTGACATCTGTCATTTAGAGATCAATTGTAATTCCAGCTGATCTCCAGCCCCCACCTGGAGATTGGCAACCCCAGTTCCCCTGTGAAATGGCTGCTTTGGAGGGTAAAGTCTGTAGGGTTGCCAGGTCCTACCAGGAAGTCAGTGGGGGGATCCTGGGTCCTCCTTGGGATTTGCATGCATGGCATGATGATGTCACCCAGAAGTTGGGGGGTGGGGGGGTGATGCTCTAGTTTTTGGGCAAAACTCTATGGTTTGTAGTTGATTTTATCATAGAATTTTGCCCAAAAACTAGAGCGTTGCCACATGACATCTGTGACATGATGACATCACTTCCAGGTGATGTCATGATGTCCCTTTTTGGGTCAGCTGGGGGTGGGATTTCCCCCCGCTGGCCAGTGAGGAAGCCCCCATAAAAGCAGGGATTCCCCCACCCTGGTGGTGGTCTGGCAACCCTAAGTCTATGGCATTGTATTCCTCTGAGGTCCTTCTCCTCTCAAACCCCACCCTTCCCACTCTCCAAACCCCAAATCTCTAAGAATTTCCTCACCTGGAGTTGGCAATCCTATCTCCTTCCCACCCACCCACCAGCCAGCCTACCTTTATCTGCTGCTCCTCTGTTTTAAGTTTTCCCTCTCACCTCCGGCAGTCTCCACCTAGGAAAACTGTGGCCCCGTTGTGTGGTGTCGGCCGCTGGGCCAGGCCCACTTTCATGGTAGGGAATCCTTAAGGACTTGTGGGGGGGCAGCACCTCACTTTCCTGTCTGTCTCTTCACACTATTTTCTCTTTCCATCCCCCTGGCAACCCCCCCATGTCATCTCCTCTTTCCCTGCCTCTTTCTTCTCAGCCATTCACCAACCGACCTTTTATCTGCCCCCCCATCTCCAGTTATATTTATTATTTATTTATTTCATTTATATCTCACCTGTCTCCACCATGGGGATCAAACCAGCTTACATTATTCTCCTCTCCTCTTTTTTATCCACAAAACAACCCTGTGAGGAAGATTAGGCTGAAAATTTGTGACTGGTCCATAATCACTCAGCAAGACGGGGGTTTCAGTCTCACTCTCCCAGACCCTACTGTGAAGCTCTAACTGCTGCACCACACTGGCTTTCATAGGGTAGCTGCTGTTGGAACAGTAGCAAGTAGCCAGATGTCCATTGGTATCAAGTCAGCCAGGGGTTGTTTCCAGGCCTAGGGCTGGCAACCTTCAGGTAGAACCTGACTATCTCTCAAAATTACAACAGAACTCCAGACAACAGAGAACTGCCCCCCTGGAGAAAACGACTGCTTTGGCGGGTGGACTCTGTGGCATTATATTCTGCTATGCCTCTTGCCTCCCCAAACCCTGTCCTCCTCAGAGTCCACTACAAAATCTCCAGGAATTTCTCAACCTGGAATTGGCAACCCTAGACTCAGGCCTGGCCCCAAGGAGTCAAAAGCCAACATAGGCCTAGAAAGGGCACTACCTCTTCCCCTTGCCTTTTACTCCCTGAAATCCAGCCTTGAATACTATGGTTGCCTAGCAACAGCCACTGGGGAAATCTGTCTGTTAAAGCTCCAGGCACTCTTTTTATCATTTGGGGGATTTTAATGCCCCAATGTTTTATTTATTTTTTTAGTTTTTGCATTTTTCTGCAAACCTAGAGCATTTTTTTAGTGTTGTAGAAAGATCTGTCTTGCACGTTCACAGCTCTGATCAGCGGATCTAAGTAGCCTCAGATTCAGCTGACTTGGCTTTTAGTCTGTAGACGATCCAATAATGGAGCCTCCATGTTTAGAGACAGTGCTCCTGGAGATGTGCAACAGAGGGTGGGCCTTGCCTTCATGTCCTGCTACTGAGCTTTGTGTCTGCTCTTGAAAAGAGAATGCTGATCTGTATGGTTCTTGCGCATTTCTTATGTTCTTTCATGAAAGTCCAATGCTAACCTCAGAAAGCTAGCTAATAGATGGACTGTGCAATTCCTTGAAAGGACCACCACCCTGCTGTTCAGTGAAGGAAGGATCTGAAGCTAGGCCTTCAGAACAAGGCTGCAGTTTGTTTACAAAGTCCCGCAACACCCTACCCAACTGCATGGGGGATACAGGAAGAATAGTTTCTTGTTTATTCCTAATAATCCTACCAACTTTGACTGAGGAGATCTGGGGTCGCTTGAATGAGAGGCACACAAGTGCAATCCCATGCAGAGTTGCTCCTGGATAAGCCCACTGGAATCAATGGGCTGGACCTCTTGTGTATCTGCATACTGACATAACCTAAACAAGAACCTTTTGGTTTCTCACTGACCATTTGTCAAGCCTGTTTTGTTGGCATTCTTATTTTACTGAAACAAAGTTCTGTATTCATGGACAAGTTAAACAAGTATTTTCTGTTTCTTTATCTGTTGTTGTTGTTGTTGTTGTTGTTGTTCCAGATCATAAACCCAAACTTCATCCAGGAAGGTGAGTGAAAAGATACGAGTGTACAAAAATGTACTAGAAGGCAGGGCTATTTTGGGGCAGGAACGCACAGGAATGGAGTTCCGGCCGGCTCCCGAGTGGGCCATGCCCAGCAGGAACTCATTAGCATAATAGGCCACACCCAGCAGCAGAAACTCATTGGGACTGGCTACATTAGGGGTGTGTGGCCTAACATGCAAAGGAGTTCCTGCTATAAAAAAAGCCCTGGGTTTTGACAACGAACAAGGTAAACTGAATAAGAAGCAAAGGGTGTGTGTGCTTGGATGACCACATGTCTGGTAACATGGGGGTGTGGCCTGATGTGCTAATGAGCTGTGCTGTCAGGGATGTGGTCTAATATGCTAATAAGTTTCTGCTATTAGGTGTGGCCTATTATGCTAATGAGTTCCTGCTGGGCTTTTTCTGCAAAAAAAGCCCTGCTAGAGGGAATGAGAGAGCAAAAACATAGTGCTAGTTGTATTTTATAGCAAGACACAATGCAGATATTACACAATGTCATGACTTCGATGTGAAATATACTATGGATGGATGGCAAGCACCCATTTCAAAACACAGATTCTTCCTCAGAGAGCTTGCTAATTATTGACTGAAATCTTTTGTTGTGTGACTTTTTCAAAAGACCTTGAGTCACTGTGGAAGTTCCTGGGGTACTATAGCAAAAACACAGTTGACAGGAAGATTACGTGACTTGTATACAGGCCCGTAGCCAGGATTTTTTAATTCAGGGGGCCTTTACATAAGTCAGGGGGCACCCCACCACAGAAAAAATAAAAAATTGGAAGCTGGGGGGCCTGGGCTGGATGGGAAGTCGGGGGGGCCTTAGCAGTAAGTCAGGGGGCCAGGCCCCGAGATGCCCCACTGTAGCTACAGGCCTGCTTGTTTATATACATTTTGAACCTCTTAAAGAAAGGGGAAGGCCATCTTTCAGCTACCCTGACCTGGATAGCCCAGGCAAGCCCAATCTCATCATATCTCGGAAGCTAAGCAGGGCTGAACCTGGCAAATACTTAGAATGGCGACCTCCAAGAAATACCAGGGCAAGGATGCAGAGGCAAGTAATATCAAAGCCACCTCTCTGAAATGTCCTAGCCCCTCTAGGGGTCACCAGAAGTCACCATGACTTCCAGGCTCGCAAGCACGCACACACACACACACACACACACACACACACAAAAGAGGTAGAAAGACGTCTTTCAACTAATCACACCAATTGCATCAAATTGGGTCAACAAAAAGACTAGAAAGATACTAGTGTGCCAGTTTATTCCCAGGATGTTCCTAGGGGAAGGAAACAAAATGCAGAAGTGAATCTATTGTATGTGCCCAAACTGAACAGACATTGAAAAAAGGAGGGAAATGTTCAGTCCTCACCAATCACGTTACAATATGGTAGCTTTTCTTGCAGCTACATTTGCTCACCAAAAGTGAAAGCTTCTTTAGAATTATTTTTTTGGGGGTTTAGTTTGCTTCCTAATAGACTTGGAGTTTCTTAAAAGCTCATCAGGGGGTCTCCAATGAAAAGATCAATAAAGGCAAACAAACTTCCCGGAAAGACAACTTTGCCTGCCCCTGCCACTATTCCACTATTCCCTTGCAACACATAGCATCAAGGGAGTGTTGAGTGTTTTTTAGATTAAGCTCTTAAGTTAAGACAGGGTAAGGAACTCATTCTAAGGTACTCATTTGGTAAACCATGTAGGCACCTGAGAGCATATCCCAGAATTCTACACAGTATACAAGAATTCTATTGCAGACATACAGGGGTTCCTTGGAAGGTTAACTTGACATGGAAATGTTTTCCTCAAAGTACACAATTTGAACCGTCTTGCTCTAGCCAAGTGATCATGCAATTATTATTTTTTTCCTGGAATAAATATAGCTGAGCCTACTCCTTGAGTAACTTTTTGGGAACTAGTGTTTATCTTCTTGGTCTATAACAGGGTTGGCCAGACTTGCTTAACGTAACAGCCACATAGAATAAACGTCAGATGTTTGAGAGCTGCAAGACATGAACAAATATTACACGACTTCATTGAAAAATATGCAAATTTGCTTTTTATTAACATTAAATTAGACCGTGTGAAAGAGCTGCAGTTTGGCCACCCCTGGTCAATAAGCTATACTATCAACACTTGCACAAGCTATATTTATAGTAGCGATAGTGGTCCCACACTGTAGCAGCAGGTATCAGAATTTAAAGAAAGGTACAGTTGAAGGAAACTCTAGCCAGCTGTTGCTAGCAAGATGTATAACTGCACTGTCCAAATTCAAAAGAGCAACTAAATGATCATTTATCATTGGCCAGGACTGCTGGAAAAACTGATAAAGATATTGCATATGCAGCAATCATAGGGACCTATATCAGTAACCATGATAGTTTTAGCTTTGAAGTATTGGCTAGGTATGCTCCTAAGATTTTATTTTAAATGCCCAGAATATTTGAGAATTATACTTGTAACTTGGATCACAGCCTTGCTCAGGAAACAGCATGGAGTAGTACTGGCATGAGGTACAGATAGTAGAAATGCATGTGGTTGACTCAGGGCATCCACGTTTATTACAGCATCTCAATTATTCTTTCCAGCATCAACAGCAGTCCAGAGGATGTCATGACCAAAGGACTGGGTTTTCTTTTCCTACTTGTCTGAAAAATGCCTTCACAAATTTGAAAAAAGAGGTGTATATTTTCCCATTTTCCCTTTGCAAGATCCGACTATAGGAAGGTGTTTCTTAGGCTTAGGCACTGCAAGATCAGTTTGACGTCTTTGGTGAACGTAACATGTTTCTGTGTGTGACCTTTGCTTCAGTTGCTCCAGAGGTTCTTGTGCCCTTAGTGGACATCACCTGCTTGCTGGGCGACACAGTAATATTACAGTGTAAGGTGTGTGGACGGCCAAAGCCAACTATAACCTGGAAAGGACCAGATCAAAATATTCTCGACAATGACAACAGTACAGCTGCGTATACAGTTTCCTCCTGGTATGTTCAAACTTTTATATTCAATATTGCAGTAATGGTGGTTTCATTGCTACAAAATGTTGTGATTGTATCAAAAGCTGTTGAGTCGAAGGTAGGCTCGCCAGTCCTTCACCAGTAAATGCCAGAAGACCAGGAAGGGGGGAATACCCAGAAAGGCTTGAATATTGAGGATTATGATGTCAAATTCTCCATGGAGAAATTTCTAGAGCATCACAGAGGATGTAGTGTCACTACCTGGTGAAACTCAAGGAATTTCCCCAATCTCTCTGGTGGTGGTGGTGGTGGTTGTTCAGTCGCACAGTCGAGTCCGACTCTTCGCAACTCCATGGACCACATCACGCCAGGCCCTCCTGTCGTCTGTCGTGTTCCAGAGTTTGCTTAATTTCATGTTCGTTGCACCGATAACACTGTCTAACCATCTCATCCTTTGCCGTCCCCTTCCTCTTTGACCTTCGATCTTTCCCAGCATCAGGGTCTTCTCCAGTGAGTGCTCCCTTCTCATTTGGTGGCCAAAGTATTTGAGCTTCAGCTTCAGTATCTGGGCCTTCCAGGGAACAGTCAGGGTTGATTTCTTTTACGATGGACTGATTTTTCTTCTCCTCAAACTATTGTGGGTACGGGACTGAAGGCAGGGGCAGGGGATTATCCAAGGTCTCCAGGCAGATGGCAAGCCTAGTCCAAACTAAACTCCTCTGTGAGCAAATGCACAAGGTGAGCTTAAGTCAAAACAGCAGAATTTGAAAACAAGTTCTGCAGTCCAGCATGATTCAGGACTGTCTCCTGTGTTATTTTTAAAAGGACCGATACAGAAGAATACAGGAGAATATAAAGAGCTCTCCCTTTCCAAGAGAAGAAACACAAATCTTCAGAAGGGGATCCTGCCAATTTTTTCTTACATTTTATATTCTGATTCACAGGACCCTTAAACTGCCTTTTCCTTACAGTGAAACACACAAAATTGCACTGAAGTCAATCTTTGAAAACTTTTTAAAATTATCAGGTCAAACCTGTTACTCAAGAAAAGTTCCTTGGAAAGGCACATCCCGCTCATTTTTCCAAAGCTCACTGAAAAGCAGGCCATGTGCTCCTTCCTGAGTTGCATATTCTAACATGAGAGGACCAGCCACTGAGAAGGCCCTGTTCCTTACTCCTTGGAAAATCACATAGGACAGTGGCAGAGGAAGCATGGCCCCAGCTGTGTAGGGTTTTAAGTTAAATCAGCATTTGGAATTGCATGCAGGAACTGCTAGATCTGAGTCCAGCACCTTGGAGAGCAACAAGGTTTCTGGGGTATAAACTTTTGAGAGTTCTAGTTCCCTTCCATCAGAGACCAAGACAGCTTTGACCCTCAAAAGCTTTACACCCAAGATAGTACTGGATGCAAATCTAGCTTTTGGAGTGTAGACCAACATGGCAACCAGGGCTGTTTTTGGGCAGGAATGCACAGCAACGGAGTTCCGGCTGGCTTCAGTGTTGGCCATGCCCACTACAGTCAAAACCTCTGCATGAGTGGTTACAGAGGGAAGGCCTGGAGAGCAACCCGCCCCCGGCAACTCTGAGGTGGGTGGGCCAGGGGGGCCTATCCAAGGGCTGGCTTGCCTGGGCGACCCACAGCCCGGTCAAGCCAAGGGAAGGCCATTGAAATGGCCTTCCCTTTCCTCGAAGGCCAGCTTGCCGGGGATTCCTGCAGTAGCAGGTACCTGGACAAGCCAAGGGAAGGCACGGGGGTGTGGCCAAATATGTTAATGAGCTGTGCTGTCAGGGTGTGGCCTAATATGCTAATGAGTTTCTGCTGTTGGGTGTGGCCTGTTATGCTAATGAATTCCTGTTGGGCTTTTGCTACAAAAACGCCCTGATGGCAACCCTCCTGAAACTACCTAGGAACTGTTCTTTGAGAACAGGGGGAATATATTCTGCATTTAGTATCCAGGTCATTGTATTCTGGATTAACTGCAATTTCCAAACTCTCTTAAAATGCCCCTGGAGTAAACTCTGCGCACAAAGAACATTACAATAATCTTGTCTAGAATTTATGTTCTTGTAGGCAATCCCTCTCTGTCATCTGGGAAGAGTTGCCGCTGGTACAAAGTGATACTGCAGATTTTGAAATGAATACCTGCAGGGTCAGGTAGCGAATCCCTCAATTCAAGTCGCTTTATTCCTATTTCAAATAGGTTTCCCTACCAAATGCCTTTACTTACCAGTTAGAGCCAGTTTGGTGTAGTGGTTAAGTGCGCAGACTCTAATCTGGGAGAACCAGGTTTGATTCCCCACTCCTCCACTTGCACCTGCTGATGTGACCTTGGGTCAGTCACAAGCTCTGGCACAGCTGTTCTTGAAAAAGAGCAGTTTCTGTCAAGAGCTCTCTCAACCCCACCTCCCTCCCAGGGTGTCTGTGGTGGGGAGGGGAAGGGAAAGGAGTTTGTAAGCCGCTCTGAGACTCCAAGTGAAGGGCGGGGTATAAATCCAATCTCTTCCTCTTCTTCTACTTACCAAAAGCTTACCTCTCAGTAGGGAGAAGGCAGTACTGGCAAGAGGATACTTGCTGTAAATGGAAACATGACACAGGGGCTGTAATTAACTGGCAACAAAAATCCAGCCATGCCTGACCAACAGTGCTTCCTGGAAATTATGTGAATTCTAGTTCCCTCTGCCTTTCTATTCCATTAAGAATGCAAAGAAAACTACACATTCCACAATACCCAGCAGGAAATGATGTCTAGGAGCAGGCATACACTTCTCCCAGTACTGACACAGGGTTGACAACCTCCAGGTGGTAGCTGGAGATCTTTTGCTAGTACAACTGCTCTCCAGGTGAGAGGTCACCTTGAGCGAATGGCTGCTTTGGAAGATGGACTCTCTGGCAGTGCACCGCATTGAAGTCTCTCCCTTCCCCAAACCCTCCCTTCTCAGACTCCTCAGACCCCCCCAAACCTCCAGGTATTTACCAGCCTGGACTTGGCAACCCTACATGAAGCCTGCTGATACCAACATAGGATTCCTGTGCAGCACGGTCGGTTTTCCTACTGGTTTTCGCTTTCTGTGTCCTCTGAATGAGCCTCTTATCACTGGAAGAGAAACCCAGTGCAAATGCATATCAGGATACCCGGTCAAAAGGATGTCGTTTGCCTCTTTCCAGTGACTCAGGTGAAATCGCCCTGAAGATCTGTAATGTCATGCCCCAGGACAGCGGTATTTACACGTGTGTGGCAACGAATGAACTTGGAACAGCATCCACTTCTGCGACAATCAAAGTACAAGGTACTGATTTTGGTCCTGATTGACATTTCTTTCATCAGATGGTACAATGGGCATTTTACAAAGCCTGTCTCATACTCTTTAGTTCGGCCAGTGTGAGCGGGCTGGTTCAGAGACTTGAGGATCAATGCAGAAAATACTTGGTTCAGCTGCATGAGTATCCTACAACT
The DNA here is from genome assembly GCA_029375565.1 of Gekko gecko. Classification (NCBI taxonomy): domain Eukaryota; kingdom Metazoa; phylum Chordata; class Lepidosauria; order Squamata; family Gekkonidae; genus Gekko; species Gekko gecko. Next base: position 68,228,755 of record JAPDNY010000003.1, on the reverse strand, counting down.
TCTCTTAGTTTAGGTATTATAAGTTTACACGTGCACCATGTCTTGTGCAAAGAGAAATTCCCACTTCTCCCTAGGGTTCGTTTCCTTTGGATCACAGAGAACGCTGGAGACTTCTAGTATTTTCCATATTGCTTTATTTACAAATATACAAGTAAAGCAAAAGACAGAGGCAAAGAAGCACTTCTGTGAGGCATCCTTCACTTGGATTTATAACTATAAGAGACGTTTAGATCTTAAAGCTAGGAGTCAGGAAGCTCAGGAGGACTGTAGAATCCCACCTTTCAACCGCCTACAGGGCCATATTATTATCATTATCATCACCGTTATCGTTATTTTGCTGCCTTTTGGAAGAGCATGATGTTAGCATGCATGCATGTATAGAGAGCAAGGGTACCACCCTTCCCACCTCTCCTTGCACCCGTGCTGAGCAGAATGGCAAGACACTGAGACGAGGCCACTCAGTAGCAGGCAGTCACTGCGGTGCTGTAAAAAGAGGGGTCTGACCTGTCCTCCTGTCTGGTGTAGTGGTTGTGCATGGACTGTAATCTGGGAGAACCAGGTTTGATTCCCCACTCCTCCACTTGCAGCTGCTGGATGACCTTGGGCAAGTCGTAGTTCTGTCAGAGATGTCCTTGAAAGAGCAGTCCTTGAAAGAGCTCTCTCAGCCCCACCTAACTCACAGGGTGTCTGTTGTGAGGAGGGGAAAGGAAAGGAGTTTGTAAGCCACTCTGAGACTCTGAGTGAAGGGTGGGGTATAAATCCAATCTCCTCCTCCTCCTCCCTGTAACACTAACACACTCATACACCAGGCTGCCATTTTCTCTGAGATAGCAACCATACAGGTAAAGATGTGGGGGATGTGATTGCTTATCTCAAATGTCTTATCTGGTTTGGCCATAAAGTTCTCTTTTTATGTGCATGTTCATGTAGTTGATTTACTTATTTGAAGTAAATGAATCTGAGGAGTGAGAAAGCATGTGTAGGGGAAAACTGGTAAGTACTATTCTGCCCATCTATTCTCGTCGGCATCACATGTTCATGTTGCAAGATAAATATGGGATTAAGAAGTCATTATTGGCTTCCTAGTGTGTTGTTCTCTGCCCCCATCCTTGAATCCAGTACAACTTGTGCGCTTCTACTGAACAGGTGTATCAAATCTCAAACGTGCCATTTAAAAACAAAGAACTCAGACAGTTTAGTTAATCAGCAAATTACTTTGGCGAGCGATTTGACCCATTGCGGGCAAATATGAAACACCGGTTCTGCTGTGCAGATAATGGCAGTAGCGAGCCTCGCTTTTGATGAGTCCCGCTTCCACTTGCGTTGCCATCAAAAAGCAACGGCGCTTGTGATCTTTCTGTGTCTTCCGTCCTGGCTCCTCCCACCACCCCAGGTGTCCCAGCAGCTCCAAATCGCCCCATCGCTCAGGAAAGAAGCTGCACCTCAGTGATTCTTCGCTGGCTACCTCCATCCAGTACAGGAAACTGCACCATTTCCGGTTACACAGTGGAGTACAGGGAAGAAGGTATGAGCATTACTTCACACTGGGTGTATATATATATATATAGACAGAACTGCGTGTGATGAGGAAAGCAATTGGTTCTCAAGTAATGCTAACACAGGGGAAGGGACAAGCCTTATGCACCCCTCCACCTTCTACCTGCCGATTTACCCCTTCCTGACATTTGATTCGATTAGGTCAAGCTTGTTGCCAAACAACTCAAAGAGGTGGCCTTGAATCATTCACTGCTGGCCAAAAACGTCTGGCTAGTTTTCCTTAGGGCCAGGGCTCTTTTGGGCAGGAACGCACAGGAACGGAGTTCCGGCTGGCTCCCGGGTTGGCCACGCCCAGCAGGAACTCATTAGCATAATAGGCCACACCCAATGGCAGCAACTCATTAGGATTGGCCACATTTGGGGTTTGTGGCCTAACATGCTATAAAAGAAGCCCTGGGTTTTGACAGCAGCCAAGGTAAACAGAATAAGAAGCAAAAGGTGGGTGTGGCTGGAGGACCACAGTTCTGGTAACATGGGGGTGTTGCTTAACATGCTAATGAGCTGTGTTGTCAGGGGTGTGGCATAATATGATAATAAGTTCCTGCTGGGCTCTTTCTACAAAAAAAAGCCCTGTTTAGGATTATGAATTAGGCTTGCCAACTCTGGCTTGGGGAAATTCCTGGAGATTTGGCAATGGCGGCTGAGGAGGGTGGAGTTTGAAATGGGGTGGGATGTAACAGCGTACAGTATGTTCTCCAAGGCTGTCAGACCTCCCAGAGGAAGGGTCTGGAGATCAGTTGTTATTCTGGGAGAACTCCGGGCCCCTCCTGAAAGTTGTAGTCATGTCCCACCTTCCGCTCCAGGGGCCTCTCTGCCAGTCACCGTTGCACAGCCAGCCTGTGATCCCTCCTCTTTTGCCCCCCCCCCTTTACTCAGGGGTCCACCTCAGGCCTCAGAAATGGTCGGGGGTGGTTACACCACCAGTCTCCCCTTTCTGACCTGTTGGAGCTCCGTTGCTTTGGTCTCTTTCTCACCTTCCACCCTTTGGAGCCTCCAGCTGCATCCTCCCTGGCCTGTCAAGCTTTCCCCCTTTTAATACCCTGCCTCCCTCAGGTCCCCAACCCCCTTTACTCCTCCCACCGCCTTCCCCTGGCTAAGCCCCACCCCGTACCTAAAGCTTGTTGTGCAGCATTGCACTGGGGTGGCAGTAGGTCCCCTGGCAGTGTGGTCAGTGAGGGGAGAGCCCTGCTGAGGATTTGGGGCTTTCAGGGGCTTCTACAGCGGCGTTCATCTCACCGGCTGCTTCTTCCTCCACCAGCTGGGAGCCCCCCATGGTAAAGCTGCCACCAGCCTGTTTCTCCGTGGCAGGGGCCAGGGATGCCCTGCCCAGCTGCTGCCCTTTCCTGCTCTTTCAGCCAGTCGAGGTTGCACTGTTCTGCTGCTATGGCTCTTTTCCCCGCTGCCAGCTGCTTCTTCCTCAGGGTGAAGTTTGGGTCCCGGAGTGGCCCACAGAAACAGGGGGAGCGGGGTGTGTTATGTATTAGGGCTAGAACATTCCAGGACTGGGTACCAGAGATTGGCTGAGCTTGGAGCTCTAGAACAGTAGCCCACCAGGACTCTGGAGGTGACCAATGAGAAACTAATGTTATGTAAATAGCCTACCGTTGGGAGTTGGGTGTGTTTGGGTGTGGGTTTTGCATGATGTTTTAACAGGGCTGTTGTCCTGAGGTTCCAGTCTTGTTCCTGAAATCGCTTAATAAAGTAGAGCTTCTCACTGCAAGGCATCTTGAACTCAGTATTTAAGAGGGTGGCTGTAGATGGGCCCCTCTGCAAGCCCCGGCAGGACTGCACCGAGACAGTGGTTAACCCTGTTATGACTGGGCAGAGTTGTGTAGTTTATCTGTTCTGTTCTTTAGCCATTATGCCAAACATAACTGTAGGTACTGTGTAATGGTTTCTGTGTCACTTCCAAAAACATAGCTTCTCCGGATAGAGGCCTAGTGACAGCATGAGTGCCTCTTCTAACAATCTTCGTGACGTGCTGCTACTGAGTCACTAAAGTCCAGTCAGCCTAATATATGTCTTCTCAGCATGTTCCACTGTTCAGTTTACTACTGAATTCCCCTCCCCATCCCCACAACTTTCTCAGTTCCTGCACTTCCATTTTTAAACCTCTGTCCCCCTTATTGATGTTTCTATTACCCTGTCATGCTCATCCCCAAAGCTGGGAAAGCAACTTCCGCTGTTTCATTAATCTGGTTGCTATCTTTGCCAAATGGCAAACTGAATAAATAGTAGATTAATAATCATATCTATAATAGAAGCACCCAGTCATGCATCTCCCTCTGAAAGTCTTTTCTCTTGAATTTATTCATTTTCTATTTTTAAATTTTTGCTCTGAATTTTGAGTTACACTGGCCTTTGAGGAAATTCAGTAATAAAGTGTTTAAGATGTACATACATACACAACTTACAAGCAGGCATAAAAATGCTACGGTCACAGACACGAGTTACAAAACTGCCTTCTTGTGGATGTTATTAAAATTACATTTCTGTTTCTTTGAATTTATTATTATTCAAATGGCTCTAGTCATTAAGCCCCATAAAGAAATTATGTGTAGTGGACACATAAAGGTTTCTAAGGATGGAATAATAATATTTTTGAATTCTACCTGTGTGGGTAATACAGAATTCCCTGTAAGCAGAAAACTAGCACAGCAGGAAGACAGTATTTTCCTGACAACTTAGGTTTCTACTTGCGAGGAACTCTTATTTAGAAGAATATTCAGAAATATCTCTTGCCTGCACTTTGAAATGGTACCACCCATTCAACTGCTTCAGCATGATTTAATCATTTTTACTCTGCTGTATGTATAAAGTGCCCTCAACTATAAGGGCCTGCTACTTTTTCTCAGTGCATGTGACTTGCAAGAGAATTTGATAATGTCCTTTGATGCATAGGGCTAGCCTGGGCTATTTTGGGGCAGGAACGCACAGGAGAGGTGTTCCAGCTGGCTCCTGAGTTGGCCACGCCCAGCAGGAATCATTAGCATAACAGGCCACACCCAGGAGCAGAAACTTATTAGGCTATGCTACATTTGGGGTGTGTGGCCTAACATGCAAAGGAGTTCCTGCTACCAAAAAAGCCCTGGGTTTTGACAACAAACAAGGTAAACAGAATAAGAAGCAAAAGGTAGGCGTGGCTGGATGACCACACTTCTGCTAACATGGGGGTGTGGCCTAGTATGCTAATAAGTTTCTGCTGTTGGGTGTGGCCCATTATGCTAATGAGTCCCTGCTGGGCTTTTTCTACAAAAAAAGCCCTGGGGCTAGTACCAATATATAGTGAGTAGGGAGGCATAGATCCCAGGATGTGGCAGCTCCCTTCCCTGTCTAGAGTCACAATGTAAGTTTTAATATTGGTCCATCTCTCTCTCTCTCTCCTCATAAAACACAGGATCACAGGTCTGGCAGCAATCTGTTGCCTCAACTTTGGACACCTACCTCGTTATTGAAGATCTCACACCTGGCTGTCAGTATCAGTTCCGAGTCAGCGCCAGCAATCCTTGGGGGATTAGTTTACCTAGTGAAGCCTCCGAGTTTGTGAAACTTCCAGAATACGGTGAGCACTTGACCAAAAAGGGGGGCGGGGGCAAACTGCAGACAGGAATAGCCTATTAATGCATTCAAATTAGAAATTGGGGGTTCAAGTTCTATTTCAGGAGCCAAGGTATGTGTGAGACCTGGCTTTTCTCTCTTAGAATTCTGAACACGTTAAGTTGCCACGTACAAAGGCCGTTTTCACATTACCATTTTAAACCAGATGTTACCAGGCGTCGTCCCAGTTCCGAGTAAAGCAATACAGTGATGAGGGTTTCACACAGCAAATTTCCTTCTCTTAATGCGCCGTCTCTGGACTATGTTAGCAGACAAAAGGTTTTCTGCTTCAGAGTTGCTGTTTGAGAGCATCCCATGATCGAAACAAAAGTATATGTACTGAAGCCAGTGGGGCTACTCTCGTGTAAATCTGTCCCCGTGTGTTCCAAGAAAGAGAGGCAAAGCAAAGGAGGCTGAGAACCCAGGGATCTCTGTGATGCCGCTGTAACACTGAAGTGCGAGGTTGGTTTAGTGCTCACATAAGAATTTTTTAAAACTGAGCAAGATTGTGCACAAGGGGAAAAGGGGTGAGGGGGGGAAAGCCAGGGAGCGCAATGGACCTTTCTAGCAGCGCACACCACAACAATTCATAAGTGCAAAGAGGGGGTTGAAAATGGAAGAAAGTAGCTTACATTAACAACAGCTCAGGCACGCTTCACCAGTGGGAGACTACCAGGTTTGTGTGAAAACATAAATTCTGCAAGCTGCTGGTTACTAAAATGGGTCTGTCTGCAATGACAGGAGGGAAAAGTTAGTCACCAGCAGCTAAAACAGAATAGATAGTCTGAAAAGGGCCTAAGTCAGAGCACTGCTTTATCAAGGACAGTACTGTTTGCTCTGACATCTCCAGAAGTTCAAGTAGGTCTTTCTCATACCCTACTACTTGGTCTTTTTAACTGGAGATACCAAGGATTGGACCAGGGGGACCTCTTGCCATGAAGCAGATATTCTGCCATGGATCTATGGCCCGTGGGACTCCAAGTACAAAATGCACACGCTTGCTGTCTCTTCTGATTAGTATATAAACATTTACTTCAAAATGCTGGGCAAACTACAGGAACAGGGACTAATCCTTATAAAAGGGCAAAGCTCGGTGATAGAGAATATTTTTTGTACATAAAGGTAAAGGTAAAGGTTCCCTTGCTCGAAATCCAGTCGAATCCGACTCTAGGATTGCGGTGCTCATCTCCGTTTCAAAGCCGAAGAGCCAGCGCTGTCCGAAGACGTTTCCGTGGTCATGTGGCTGGCATGGCTAAACACCAAGGCGCACGGAACGCTGTTACCTTCCCACTGAAGTGGTACCTATTTATCTACTTGCAATTTCTTGCTTTCGAACTGCTAGGTTGGCAGGAGCTGGAACTAGAGATGGGAGCTCACCCCGTCATGCGGCACCCGGGTCTTGAACTGCTGAACTACTGACCTTCCACAGCCCGCAGTTCAGCGTCTTAACCACTTGAGCCACCGCAGCTCCTTTTTTTGTACATAGACAATCCCAAATTTAATCTCTGGCATCTCCAGTTAAAAAGGTCTCTGTGGCAGGGCAACCCATGCTGCTGTACTAGGCTGATGTTCCAGTTCAATCTGCTAGGCCACAATAATACTGTGAGCCTTCTTGCCCCATCCTAAATATTAGGGTTGTAATGATAGAGCTGAATGTCATCTTCCTATTGGTGGCAGTTCAGCCAAAATTCCCGGATGAAAAGCATGGGGACAAGTTGACCATGATGTGTTGACCCACTGCCTCGCAGACACGGGGATATGGGGGCTTGCCTTTCAGTGGCTGTCCTCCTTTCTCCAGGGTCGGGGTCAGAGGGTGGTGCTTGGGGGGCACCCACTGGAATGTGGTGTGCCGCAAGGAGCAGTTCTCTCCCCTACGCCTGGGAGGTGGCACTAGAAATGATTGTGTGAATTGGCCTAAGTCATTTCCTCATTCCAACCAGAGCCTAGACAGTAGCTGTTTTTTCTTTAAAATTATGATTTCTAATACAGCTATTTTTAAAACCTACAAGATGCAGGCACAAGTTTAGAAGGAGCATTTCCTTTTCTCTCAGACACAGGAAGGAATATGTCATCTAAGACGGTTGCCTCCTGTAACACCTGCATGCAGCAAGAAAATGATGCTGTCTTCACAATGATTTATGTAGCTTTAATTAACCAACTAGCCATGCTATTAATACTATTAATCAAGTAACATCTCATTAATTGGATAATATAAACCTACTGGATAAGATTTCTTTACCTTAACGCCACTGTATATTTCCTTGCGTACGCAACAACCTATGGTTATCAGAAATCAGATGTTCTCATAAACTGTGGGGCAGGTGAAGAACGCAAAGAATGAAGGCAGTATTTTCAAAGGAGTAGCACATTAGCATGAGTTGCCTGTCTCCACTACTTGTGCATTTCAGGTCTCTCTCTCTTTTTAAAGGCCCTTCCTTTTCAGTACATATAATGTCTCACTGACTGTATTTTCTAATGCAAACTGCTGTCCCCCTGCTTCCCTTGTTTTGCAAAGACTCTGCAGCAGATGGGTCCACTGTTACATGGAAGGAGAACTTTGAGTCTGCGTATGCAGAGTTGCATGAGATTGGCAGGTAATGCTAAAATTAATTGTTCCTTCAAAATGCAAAATCAACTGTAATGAACATTTGCTTTTAGAAAAACCTGATAAAAAAAAGAATTACTCCTTTCATAGGATCTCTTTGGCCTCATTTGTTAGAAGTGTTGTGGCAGGGAGATTTTGGACCAGGTAATGTGGGTGTTTAGTCACTATTTGATGAGTTGCATCATAGTATGTAAACTAACTACACGGGGGGGGGGGGAGGCCGAGGTAAAGTGATTACAAACTTTCTGGTTGTAAATTACGTAATCTTTGATTACTTATTAGCACATGCAAGTCTTGAGCCAGTTTGGTGTAGTGGTTAAGTGTGCGGACTCTTATCTGGGAGAGCCGGGTTTGATTCCCCACTCCTCCACTTGCACCTGCTGATGTGACCTTGGGTCAGTCACAAGCTCTGGCACAGCTGTTCTCTCAAGGACAGTTTGTGTCAGAAGTTCTCTCAGCCCCACCTACCTCACAAGGGTGTCTGTTGTGGGGAAGGGAAAGGAGTTTGTAAGCCGCTCTGAGATGCCTTTGGGCAGTGAAGGGCGGGGTATAAATCCAATCTCTTCTTCTGCTTCTTGATGCTGAAACTGAGTTTTTAAGCCTCCCAAACTGACAGGTTTAAGTTAATCCTGTTCTTATATGCGCTGCCTGCTACCATTTATCCACCTTCCAATGGGTATCTTATGAGGCTGGGAACCAGACAACATTTTAACTTCTAGACTTTAGTAATTAAGCAGCAACCCGTACTTTGAATATATTGTAAATGGAGAACTGCTAATGTAACTCAGATTATTGACTTTTCCTTATTGCAGCACAAACTTGTGTGGTGTTCCTAGAGTTGCTCATGTATATTCATCAACCCACATTAAAATACTTGAGAACTATACTTTGGTCATGGATCCGTCCCCTGTGGGTTCAAAAGCATTGAAGAGGGTACAATGAGCCCCTTTTTTGTCCCTATCACTCCCTGGCTGGTTCTTGAATACGCATGCAGTTATTGGTAATGGAAAATTATTACGCATTACATGTGATGTCTGATACACTGCAGTGCATGCACAACCAGGGAGGAATAGGAGAGAAGGGGACTCCACTGAAACCTATGCCATTCCAGATTTGTCCATGCGGCAATGCCCATGGGCAATGAACTGTGCCTTCTTGACATAGCAGCAGCCATACCAGAAACGATTCCCAGATTTTTGTCAGGATCTCACAATCTGTAGATATTTTACTGAACTACCATTTTCACAGATAGTAATTTTCTATAGTATTATGGATAAATAAAATCACAAAGCTAAAGAAGGGAATCTCATGGAACATCACACAGGAGAACGAGCTGTCTGTGTCTGATTTGCCTGGAAAATGTAACTCAGTTACAAGCAGCCCAATGGTACTTGCATCATAACTTCTGGAACATCAGGAATTAGTGTGTAATTTGTAGGACCTTTCCCCCATGTTTATTTCCTTTTATTCGAATCCTGTATACTCTGGAATGAATTAAAATACCTTCCTCTTACAAAAAAAGCCAGGCAAAACACTGAGGGAGGAAGAAACATTCTTCACTCTGATGGCAAAAAATGTCACAAACTGTGAAAACGGTCTGAACTGGGCCCCCTGAAAATAGTGGGATCGTAAGTTCATCTGTACCGGTTAGTATGATAATTCCAGAAAGACGAGTGAATTGGTCCCCCCAAATGCAATATATGGACCTATGGGATATATATCTACTGGACAGAGCCATTGTGGACAAACCCACACGAAATCAAAGAAGCAGTGATGCCATCTGGGCCTATGTGCACTGGACGTCACACATGTAGGTCCCATGCAAACATTAGGACACATGAAGAAAAAGAAGAGCTGGTTTTAAACCCTGCTTTTCTCTTCCTTAAGGAGTCTCAGAGCGGTTTACAATCGCCTTCCCTTTCTCTCCCCACAACAGTCCCCTTGTGAGGTAGGTGGGGCTGAGAGAGTTCGGAGAGAGCTGTGGCTGGCCCACGGTCCCCCAGCTGGCTTCATGTGGAGGGGCGGGGAAATCAAACCTGCTTCTCCAGATCAGAGTCCACCACTCTTAACCTCTACCCCACACTTAGGGATGCCAGGTCTTCCCTCTTCCACAGCAAAGGACTTTGGGGACAGTTCCAGACGGGGGCAGAGATGCACTTGAATCCCAAGTGGCAAGTTTGTTGCTTTGCGTTCAGGGTCCCTTTAAATGCTTTTTTGTGGGCCCGAATCCCAAGCAGTGAATTCACTGCTTGGGACTCAGGCATGTGAGACCCCCGCTCCTCAAAAAGCATTTAAAGGGACTCTTATGTCAGAGTCCTCAGTTAGTCAGTCAAACACCAGGCATTTTTTTTTTTTTTGTAAAACTCTCCTAAAAAGGAGAGAATTTTATTCTTTTTATCAGAAAAGGAAGGGGTAGACAGATGGAGAAAGAAAAAAAAGATGGAGTGAAGTTTTCTCTGTTAAAATGGGTTAGTTTTAGTTAGTAATTAATACCATCTTTCGGCATCCATCATGGTTGGAAGGTCTTCTTTTTAACTTTGCAAAGTCCAGAAATACTCTGTTAATACAGTTAGTAAAGTCCATTGGGGTTAGTAGTTAAACAGCTCCTTACAGATGCAACACAAACAGTCCTCAAGGTGTCTTCTTTTTAAATCTCTTCCAGTTATGGACTAAGTCCTTTTTAACCTTGATGGCTTCCTCTCCTTCACCTCCTTCCCCTGGGCTGCTGTTTTCCTCGCTGCTTCTCATGATTTTGAGTGCTGCGTCTTCCCTCATGCCGGTGTGTCTCTTCAGATACCTTTGCATTTCAAGGATGTAGTCTTTCTTCTTTCTTTTCTGAGCTTCAGATTTACCGGGCGCCATAACCACTTCGCAAAAAATTAGATCTCCGATGTCTTGTTTGCTGTGCTCGACCTCCCCTTCTACTGGCAGAGTAATTTCTTTTATAAAAGCAGAATTGGCTTTGACAGCCATATCCACCTCTTCTTTTAAATCTTTTGCTTCACTGCCAGTCAGGGGTGCCAGTACATTCGTCAAACTAAATCCGAGATCCTCTTTCTCTTCTTCTTTTACGCCCTGAGAACTTAAAATCCATGCTTTCTGTTCGAATTCCGCCATCTTCCTTGATGTTTCCGATATCAATTCCTGTCGACTGATGAAGACACATTCCACTTTGAGCAAAGTTTCATTGATTTTCTGCATTTGCTCCAGCAGAGGGCGCAGAATCTCATTTTCCTGTTGATTGACAGCAAGCTCTGGGGGGGCTACTCGGACCGGAAGTCCCACCTCTCATCTTTTCCGGTTTCTGCAGGACTCTCCCCGTAGTCGACATTTTGTTTTATTATTTACTTTTAAAAAGTTCGTGCCGCATCCCCCCAGGAAGTTAATACGGTCGTATTCTTTTAAACAACCCCAACGGTACTTTCACCAACAGTTCTTTCTCTCTTCCCCCTCCGCGCTTCCTTTGTAGATCTTGCTTCTCAAAAGGGGTGGGGACTCCTCCCTCCTCCCATACGCTTAAACGCTTGCGGGGGGTTCAAATTCACGCTTCAAAATAGACCTTCCACTCACGATTCGATGCCACTTCTTCTTTTAAAATTAAATCATCTCGCTGTCTTCACTCCTGGAAGTCGGTGGCGCTGCTAAGTCCCATGACGGGCACGACGCAGCGGGGCCGATTGGGGCGGGGAGAAAGCCTCAATTTCCCGGCTGTCTGCCGGCAAAGAGGCTACTCCCCAAGCGCCCCCGGTTCGGAGCCTTTGCCTAAGGCTCACTAGGGTCTTCCGCACATGCGGAGACCCCCCCTAACTGCGTGTGGGCTAGCCGCCTCCGGGAGCGTCCCGAGACGCGGCCGCCATTCGCAACGCCGAAACCGAAAACCCAAACACCAGGCCTTATTCATTGAAACAAGGATAGTATTTATTAGACTGCAATACTAGGTCACTAGAACAGAAGCATTGTTAAGAATAACTTGAATACATGAAGCATTGGGGTTATACTCTAAGGGGGGGAAAGGAGCCCCCCTCACCTCTACCAATAGATGGCCAGCCCGCGCGCGGGAAAGCTATGAGGTGCTAAGTTACTACGTTCCCACCACCTGAAAGTTCTCAAGCCTAGCTGTTGTCTTTAGGAAAGCGAAAGGAGACGAACAGCCTGGCTTCAAGGCCATTTAGGCCTGGGTGAGATGAGATATAGCCCGGTCTCCCAGGCAACCTCGTCACCTCCCCGCATTCCAAACGAGAAACACAGATACATTTATTACCCTCTCATCTCCTCCCCTCACCCCTATGGCAGGGATACCTGACATCTTAAATGCTTCCTGAGAGCTGGGGCTTCACATGCCTGAACTCCAGCAATGAACTCGCTGCTTGGAGTTCAGGTGTGTGGGTGGCGGCCACCCCTCTCCCTCCCCTTCTGCAAGATTTAAAGGGCCCTCCAGCTAATTGGCAGGCCACGGGCTCCTGCTGATCAGCTGGAGGGGCCCTTTATATCTCACAGGAGGAGAGGGAGAGGGGGTGGCCATGGGTGGTCACTCTTGGGGGTGGGGCTTGGGGTGGGGCTTCCCCCACCAGCCAGCTGGCTGGTAGCAGTCAGGAGCCCCTGAAATCTGGGAGTCTCCACCCTCACCTGGGGACTGGCATCCCGAACCGAGCTAGCTCTGGCTCTAACATGGATATTTAGCAGGCCCAGCGACAGAACAAAAGCACATAACCCTGCTTTCTTACCAAATATAGGCTCTTAAGGGTCTTGTCCAAAGTAGCCGAGATGGTTGGGCTATTCTCCTGGCAATTATTTTTCCAAAGTCAATCATAAAGCTCAGGGTATAGCATTAAAGATTACTGTTGTAGATTTACTGTACAGAGTATGTATTTAAAAAGATATATATATTCTATGCTGCCTTTATACCCAACTCAGAGTCCTCAAGGTAGCAAACATTAAACCATTTCAAGCATTAAAACAACATTTAAAATACAAATATATATACATATTTAGAACAATTTAATAAAACACACACAGAGAGAATACACAAACAGGGAGGAGGGCTAATAAGACTTAGTGAGGGAACGCCAGTTTGGTGTAGTGGTTAAGTGCGCGGACTCTTATCTGGGAGAACCGGGTTTGATTCCCCACTCCTCCACTTGCACCTGCTGATGTGACCTTGGGTCAGTCACAAGCTCTGGCACAGCTGTTCTTGAAAAAGAGTGGTTTCTGTCAGAGTTCTCTCAGCCCCGCCTACCTCACAGGGTGTCTGTTGTGGGGAGGGAAGGGGAAGGAGTTTGTAGGCCGCTCTGATACTCCCTTGGGTAGTGAAGGGCGGGGTATAAATCCAATCTCTTCTCTTCTTCTAAAAAAAACCTTCACCTAGTGGAAGGAAGGAGGGAGTTCCCAAGTTTTGGCACCACAACTGAGAAGGCCCTTTCCAAAGTCCAAACTGGAAGGTAATCTCAAAAGAATCTAAACTGCACAATAAAAAAACGGAGATGATGAACAACTCAATATCCTTGTACAACGTGAAGGAACTGGTTCAAAAAGCCTTGAGGGTCAGTGAGAAAGGCAGAGTAGAAACGAATAAGCAAATGAGGTATTCATGGCTTATCTTCATTCTGCTTCTTTTCCAGGGGGCGATTTGCTGTTGTAAAGAAATGTATCCACAAAGCAACTAGGAAAGATGTTGCAGTGAAATTCATCAGTAAAAAAATGAAGAAGAAGGAGCAGGCAGCACATGAAGCAGCCATGTTGCAACATTTGCAGCATCCCCAATATATTACTATTCATGATATCTATGAGTCACCTTCCTGCTATATCTTAGTTTTAGAATTGTAAGTCCCTTTGATGGAAGCGAAGCTACTTCTTCATTATAATGAGGGTTTCATCTATTTTTTGAATTACAAATTGCATGATTCCGAGGAAAGAATAATATGGGAAGACGGGTGTATGAATGTCAAAGTTATGGCCATGAATTCTATGGTGGTGGGACCTATGGGAACAATGGGAAACGGCATCATGAAACAGTTTTAAGATCTTCTCCATGGGTTTTAAGAAAGGCTTCTGCCTTGAAAGTTGAGTTGATTCTGTATCTTTTACTCTTATATGTAAAAAGTATACCTTCTATAAGGAATTTTGTTTCTTCTCAAAATGGGTGTTATCTCCAAGGGTATTTGTTATATAGGAATGAGCAATTAGTAATCTTAAATGTATATACCTTTTGTAGATAAGGTGTTCTTCCTTTAAAAATTTCACTTATGTTTAGAGTTGAACTGTATGTTCAAATGTTAGTGATTCTTTGTAGTTTCATGGTGGATTTTTGTTGGGATTTAGGATGGATGATGGTCGTCTCTTGGACTACCTTATGAATCATGATGAACTTATGGAGGAGAAAGTAGCTTTCTACATAAGAGACACAACGGAAGCCTTACAATACCTTCACAATTGCCGGGTGGCTCATTTGGATATAAAGGTAGTAAGGAGAAATTATAAAAGTCTTTACTTGGCTATCTGTTGGTTAAGAACAGCCAGTACCAAGCTCTGTACAATAGCAACATATGCTAAGCTTATATCAAGTTACTGTTTCTATTGTTCAACATGAATAACCTTGTTTATGGCATATCCTCTCTTTCTCTTTACTATGCAGCTAGTCAGTCCTCTACTTTAAATTCCATTATACCAGTATAGAAGGAAGTCATCCAAGGTGAATTTAGAAAAACTTCTATTTACTTCTGGGATTCCAGAAGCATAATCATGTTAGTTAAGGTGCCACATGACTTTTAAAGTTTGTTTTGTTGTAACAGGCTAATAGCACCATCCTCAACATAGTTATGCCCATCTAAGTGTAACGGACTTAGATGGATGTAACTCTGTTAAGAATGGCGCTATAATGTATTTATTATGGCATAAATTGTTGTAGATTAGAATCTACTTCATCAAATGAATAACACTGTCAGAGAAAGAGAAATTGTAAACACTGGGGTCAAAAGGTAACAACACTCAACAAATACAGGACTTAGCTACTTCTTACATTTCACCTTTTCACTGACAGGTTGGCAAATTCTTTTATCTCATCTCTTTCTGTACAAATAGGTAGTATCTATCTCCTAAAGAATGTTTTATCCAGTGGTGGACTCCACAACAATTTATGCCATCGACCTATTAGTCTTTAAGGTATCACAAGACTCTCATATCGTTTTTATCAATAACAAATGTGTTCTCACAAACCAGTCCTGCTCTATATGATTAAGTCTGGTTTTCATTCAACAGCGCATTAGTGAAAAACAATTCACCAGGAAGAAAAGTCTAAGAAGTATAATAAAAGTTCATTGGCTTTTACCATGTGAACCAGTTCCCTTACAAAATCATTTATTACACTGCAAAAGGCAATCTTGGCTCTCCTGTCCTCTGTAGCTATCACATTTTATACCTTATTTCAGGTCCAAATTTAAATCATACACTAAGGTTATGTGCACATGTGAGGCTGACATTTAACACACTGACAACATCCACACATGGACTAAGTAGGATGGGATTTTCCAAACATCCACTGATTTGGTTCATGTCCTGCTCGCCAGATGCATACAGGGAGCCATTTTTTCAATGAATTGTTTATTTGTCATCCCATTCATGGCTGTTCAGCAGGCTGCTCCAGCTATTCCTTCCTAACAGTATATTTCAGCATCGTCAGGTTTTTGCGTATGTGGGAGTCCTCACACAGCCCAAAGGAACTCTGCTTCCCCCCCCATTCTTGCTGTGCTGCTGCTCCGCTCAGCAGTTAAATCAGTCACAAATTATGTAGTCATAAATAAGCACTGTTGGTTTTTTAAAACAACAACAACAACAACAACTCCACCAATTTGGTGTTCATCTAAATTGTTTGTAGCAATGATCATGATGGCCAGTCTGTTTGGATCAGCAGCACTCCTGTGCTGTTTCCCACAAAACACAATGCAAATCTTTTCAGTAGGAATTCAAGTCATTTGGTGCCAAACCACAGACCTGATGTTCAGCTCATGTCTGATTGCCTGCTGAACACATTTGGTATGAAATGTCTGTCACCCAAGTAGTATGAGAGAGGAGCAATGGTGCTTCTTGGTCATCACATGTGAAGATTGCCCAAGCTACTGGCTTGATATTGGTTCATGGCTTTTCTTTCAATCCATATTTAAGAGTGTACTTTTCAAACTGCTCCTGAATGAGAAATGTAGGCCGAGGACAGACTGGCAATTTGCCGCGGGATGGGACCCGGGCTGACAACGACTCAATATCGGATTAAATGGAATGTTCACACAGGCACATCTGCCTGGCGTCCCCCACCCGTAGCCTACCGGTGCTCTCGCGCTTCACTGCCGGATTAAAAAAACACCTGATAAAAGACGGCGCAAATCTTGAAAGCCTGCGTTCGTCGCGCGTTTCTCCGCTTCCGGGGAGTCTGAACACGCAGCCGAAAAGCCAGGAGCAACCCGCGTTGGGCATGAGGCAGCAGCGGTGTGATTGGCTACGCTACGCTCCACTGCCCAATGCGGTGCCGGCGTTGCAGGGCAAAAAAAAAAAATCGGCAAAATGCGCTTATGCGCACATACGCCCACAGCCGAAATAATGAGGAAACAGCGAATATAGCGCGCCTCCGGTGCGGCAGTCTGAACGCTCTCGCGCGCCTCCGTCCCGTTTCTTCCGGCAGAGGCCCCGCTGTGTGGACGGGAAAACCCGGTATCGTTTACTCCGGGTTTTTTTTGCCCCGACTCGATACCGGGGCAAATTGCCAGTCTGTCCTCGGCCGAAGTGTGAGCCATACAGTGCATTTATTTACTTATTATATTTCTATTCCATCCATATTCCATTATGAAATTCAAGACAGTAGATGTAGCATTCCCCGGAGCTCTGCCATGCAGGCAGGCACTGACCTGCTTTAGCTTCAGCAAGATGGCTGCCTCAGGTGCCTTCAAACCAAATCCTGGAACCTTGAAGGACAACCTTAAAGCGTTGTATGTTCTCCTTAAGCTTTGTATATACTATTGGTTGGGCATTTGCTACCAGTCAGTTTCCCAGATGGTCGTATATTATTTTTAAAGCTCACAATATTCCCAATGTAGGCAAGCCCTAATCATCTCATTTTCCTTTGAACACCCCTCAGTAAATATTTACTTCATGCTTGAAAGCTACCATTTTGCATGAAACTTCGGGCTTTAATATTTTTTAATTGGTCATGACGTTATACTTTGTTGAAAATAATGTCAGTATAAATTGGTAATTAAGTTCCAAATGTCTAAGACTTTAGTTCTAGCAGAATGAAAGTAATTCAAGTATTTGCTGGAGAAAAGGTGTAAGTATATGTAAATCCTTCCTTTTCTTTGGTTTATTTTTGTCTCATGAATATATTTTAACTTTGTTGAACAAATAGATATGTCAACCGAGGCCTCTGTTGGCTTAATCTTATTTTAGTTGTAAAGATAACGGACAACTGAGCCTTCTAATTTTAATTTTCACAGCCAGAAAACCTGCTCATTGACCTGAGGATCCCAGTGCCTCGTGTTAAGTTAATAGACCTAGAAGATGCTGTTCAAATTACAGGCCATTATCATGTTCATCATCTGCTTGGAAATCCTGAATTTGCTGCTCCAGAGGTTATCCAAGGTACCCCCGTTTCGCTAAGCACAGATATCTGGAGCCTAGGAGTCCTTGCCTATGTCATGCTGAGTGGGGTCTCTCCCTTCCTGGATGAAAGCAGAGAGGAGACTTGCATCAATGTATGCCGGGTGGATTTCAGCTTCCCTCATGAGTACTTCTGTGATGTAAGCCATGCTGCCAGAGACTTCATTACGGTAATCCTTCAAGAAGACTTCAGGAGGAGGCCAACGGCAGCCACTTGTTTGCAGCACCCTTGGCTGCAGTTCCACAATGGCAGCTATTCCAAAATCCCGCTGGATACCTCACGCCTGGCTAGTTTTATTGAACGTCGCAAACACCAGTTTGATGTGCGTCCAATTCCCAATGTTAAGAGTTTCATAATGAGCAGGATGAACCCAGGAACATAACGCGATATATGACTTGACACTGAAGAGTGATAGGGTATTGAAAGAGAGAAAGGCAGAATTTGTCTATGTCTGTATAAAGTATCATATTTGATGTGATGTCCAAGAAACTATAAGTACTGTTCCAGAAGCTGCATTATCTAACTAATTAGATTTAGAGGCTTTCAGGTTGCATATACAACTTCTTAGGTGGCTTACTGTTGTTATAATGTGGTCTTGTTAAATACAGAAGAATGCTTCTAATGACTTCAGCTGAGAATGAGAACCAAAACACTGTTGCCTTACTTTTGAAAGGCAGCCCTAGCATTCTTGCTGATCCTATTAAAATTTAAATAATAGAAAGACATGAGAAAATAACACTAGGCTGACCTTTAGCAGTCAATTTTTCCTGAAAAATAAACTGGATGGGCTCCAGACTTTCCAGAAACTGTTGCTATTCGAGTTCTAATGAGGGACAAGAAGGACCTCTAGTCTTTAGTAAAACCTAGTTTTATGGCCGGACTGCTGTTTTATGACCTTTGTCAGATCTGCCTTTGATGTGAATTAGGTATGGTGTATTGATCAAGGCTACCGTATGCCTTTACCAATAAGCCCCTTCTGGATTCTACAGCACTCTTGTTATCAAAACTAACATACCAGAAAGTAGCAATGAGCTACTGATGAAATGCTAAACTCCCTGGAACAAAAAAAAATATGTTTTGATTAAGCACAATAAGACAATTTTTAACTGAAGTTTTTTATAGCTCTTGTACAGAAATCTTTTGCAAAATCTGTGTGCTGAGAAAAGGGTATGTTAAAAATAATTGCTGTAACTGTAAACTAGATGTCCAAGACATTTTTCTATTGTAGGAGCTTTGAATTATCACATATTGAGTAACATGAAAAGGTCATTCCATTTTCAGCTTGAATGGTTAGTTGTACAGTTGTGATATCAATCCAAAACTGGCCAAAATGGTAAATATAGAGGGTCCATTCCTGTGTTTTCAGCTTCAAAATGGGTGTGTAAGATCAGTAGTTTACTACATTTGTGCATACATGCATCTCTCCCCCCAACTATCTCCACCATGCAAACATCTCTGCTAGCATTTTCTTTCTGTCCTAAAAATCTGGAGTGAAATCATTCAAAAAGATCATTACAATGAACATTTGTATTAACAAAAAGCATAACTAGTGAATAGTTCCTTAGAAACTGTTGAACCATTTTCAAATCAAGTGACTTTGAAAGAAAAGTTCTAAGTTATAGTGGTCTTGTACGGATGCTATAGGGATTAGTTCAATTTTTTATACCTAGGATACATTAGTACAGTCAACGATTAATGATCCTGTTATATCTTAATGCTTTAGTCAACAATTCATGTCTGATTTCCTCTCCTTCCTCATTGCCCAGCAACAACTATTCTATAAACTCTGCTGTGTAGTGATGGGCTTAGTAATTTCTGAAGGCCTTGTTTCCTCTTTCAACGTGTATACAGACAATGAAATTTCCCACTTAACTGGTTCAAAGTACTATAATGCAAGATTTTTACCTTATTCAACAAGGTAAGTCTTTACATGATGCCATCGATGTAAATCACAATACATCATTGCAGCTGGGTTTGCTGTAGAAACTGTCTTCTGACCCTAAATTCTATTTCTTTGTCTATGAAACGGCATAATCTTTGGAGGAGAAATGCTTAGTTACTCTTTCATTCCCTATAACTGCTTATTAAGGACGAACGAATATTTTTACACAAGACAATATTAAGACTTGCACAAAAAGTCAAGGAAACTCAAAGAGAAAACAGTAACACTCCACATCAGGCATCTGGATTGCCAAATAATGAAGAACTCCCTACATTTCTGCACTTGGCAAAGCAGGAGACTAATATGATTCACCACACCATTTCATCCATGGCCATCTTACCAAACAGTTTCAAGCATTCTCTGGAAAGTTACAGTATTGTCTTGTCCACTCACACTACGTCATTGGTGGGATAGAGAAGAGTAAGGGCTATCCAGTCAGAATGGAAAGGCGAATTACTGTTTGGGAGCAGAAAGTTACCGAAGCCTGGGCAAATTTCACTACTTTATGTTAGTTTCCTAACCAATGCTGTTCCCAAGGACCCAGCTGAAGAAAATGAAGGTTATGCTTATTCTAACTATACCTAACTTATTTTTTTTTTTACAGGTGGGGTCGCCGTGTCGATCTGAAGCATCGGAACAAAGTTTGAGTCCAGTGGCACCTTAAAGACCAACGAAGTTTTAGTCACGGTATAAGCTTTCCGTGTGCAAGCACACTTCCTCAGATACAGTGGAACAAAACCTCCTCAAGCATTACTTATGGGGGCGGGGTGGGGATTGTTGTCAGGAGGGGCCATTTTGAGTCAAGATGCGTAAGTACTGTGTGATTGTAGCTGAGACTGGATGTAAGAAAGATCTGTGAATGGCAGTAAATTAGCATGCAAATACAAGAGTTAACAAACAGGTGTGGGAATGGGGTTTGAGTCCAGTGGCACCTACAAGACAATAAACTGCAATTCTGGGTGCGAGAACTGAGAGACTCCTTCAGATTCAATGAAACAGATTTCTTCAAATATTACATATAGATGGGGGAGTTACTTGCCAGGAAGAGCTAATTAGAGTCAAGATGCCTAAGTAACTTCCTGACAACAACCCCCACCCCCTATAAGTAATGGTTGAGGAGGTTCTTCCACTGTATCTGAGGAAGTGTGCTTGCACACGAGAGCTTATACCGTGAATAAAACTTCGTTGGACGTAAAGGTGCCACTGGACCAATGTTCCCTCTAAGCTGAGTTCGTGTGAGCTAGCTCACAGTTTTTTAGCCTCTGGCTCACACATTTTTGTCTTAGCTCAGGAAGGGATGGCTCCAGCGCAAACTAACTTATGCAGTAGCCAAATCACCTGCTCACAACTTTAATGCCAATAGCTCACAAAGTAGAATTTTGGCTCACAAGACTCCACAGCTTCGAGGGAGCATTGCACTGGACTCAAACTTTGTTTTACTTTTTTTACATAACCGTTAGATCTTGGTGATGTCTTAACGTTTTTAAGAGCTGAGTAGTTGCAGATGCTGATTGCCAATGTTTGACAACTTGTGGTTAGTGTAAGCCCCAACACACATACAACGTAACAACAATCCTGCCTAAAGTTTGTGTGCTTTTCTCTGTAACTAGAGTATTTAACCACAGAAGTTGTATTACAGTTGCCAAAGCAGGAGCTATAGGTACGGCAAGAATGGGAAACGTCTTTTGGTGAAGATTTGTGTCTTCCCTGATCAGACATCAGAAAATCATTATAGAAGTATATGGATGGATATTGATTTAGATTCTGGGGCTAACAGATAAAGCCTAACAAAGCACAGACTCTTTGCAGAGGAAAGGCTTTTTTGCCTCAACACATATTTCTTTTCTCATTAATATGGCTATACCATACTTTTTGTGATCAGTTTGATCATCCTATATCCATTGATGTCATAGTAAGGAATGTGGGATGGAATCAACTCTTGAAGCTGCTTTTAGTTCTCATTATTTCCTCGTGGTACTGATAATCATCTAGATGCATGCATGGAGATAGCTTAAAAACAAGGATCACAACCCCTGGTAAAACTATGACTAAGTCCCACTAAAGCCAAGGAAACAAGTTTGCCATGGCTGATCTAAATGTCATTGCTTTAATAGGACAAATATTTTAATCCTATGCACATTTACCTGACACTGTCCCATTGAACACCGTAACCCATATTTGAATATTTATTCAGAAAATGTGTATGCCACCTCTCCAGATCTGCTTGAGGTGACCCACGATAAAACAAATCATATCGCTAAATTGTATCAATAAAACAACCAAAGCATAATAAGAGCATAAGAACATAAGAGAAGCCAATGTTGGATCAGGCCAATGGCACATCCAGTCCAACACTCTGTGACACAGCGGCCAAAAATACCAGGTGCCATCAGGAGGTCCAGCAGTGGGACCAGGACACTAGAAGCCCTCCCACTGTTGCCCCCCCAAGCACCAAGAATACAGAGCATTACTTGGCCCAGACTGAGAGTTCCTATCTATATCTTGTGACTAATAGCCACTGATGGACCTCTGCTCCATGTTTATCCAATTCCCTCTTGAAGCCGTCCATGCATGTAGCTGCTACCACCTCCTGCGGCAGTGAATTCCTTGGGTTAATCACTCTTTGGGAGAAGAAGTACTTCCTTTCATCCGTTCTAACCCAGGATATAACAACCAATAATAATAAAAGCAACCAAGGATATAACAACACATACAATGGAGAATGGGATATTGATCAAAAGCAGTCCTCAAGCTAGGAATAGATCATAAAATGGCTAAGAATGATGAAACCCCTTAGTTAAAAGACCAGGTAAAGTGAAATGCCTTGGACTGGCATCTAAAGGAAAATAAAGACAATGCCAGGTGAACCTCAAGGGAAAGGGCATTCCCAAAGGCAAGGTGCTATCCCCTAAAAAGACGTCTCTGGTTGCCACCCTTCCTACCTTTGCTGGTGAGAGCATAGAAAGCAGGGCCTGAGAAGATCTCAGCTGGCAGCCTGAACAATATAGGAGGAGACAGTCCTTCAAATACCGTAGCTCCAAAACGTTTAGGGCCTTTAGGTAAAAACTGGAGCTTTAAATTATGGCTGGAAACAATGGATAGCCAACATAGAACTTTCAGCAGAGGAGAGATTCAATCCCTGTACTCAGCCCCTGAAAATATCCTGGCTGCTTCATTTGGGACCAACTGAAGTTCCCAAGCTGTTTTCAAAAGCAGCCCCACACAATAGTGTGTTTCAGCAATTTAACCTGGATATGATCAGAGCATGGATCAATGTAACCAGATCGTAGAAGATCTGGTTATATGACCATTGATCCCTCTGGCTGCCCTGGAGTCTATGTAGCCATCTGTGATCGAGAGAAAACGCAAGCTGTATCCTGGATATTGCCCTGCCATTCTTACATTGGGTGGGATAAACTAGTTTAGGTACAAGTTACTGTGAAACTGCTGCCAGTAGATATAAATATCTGGATCTCTAAAGCAAATGACTGGGCATAAATCTGGCGTGCCAGAGGATACACTGTTGTTATTTTGCTTGGGAGAAGCACGGCATCATATCTATCTGAAGGTGCCTCTTCATTGATGTTTTAAAGCAGGTCATGCTTTGGTTGTAAAACTGACATTGGCCAAAATGTGTGTGTTACAACTGCCCCTCTTCTGTTTTAACAATCCTCAAGAGATAGTGGCTCAAAAAAAACCCCTTACTTAAGGCTTTCTTATATAAACATCCTGAATTTTGTTTTATAA
Organism: Gekko gecko; assembly: GCA_029375565.1. Lineage (NCBI taxonomy): Eukaryota > Metazoa > Chordata > Lepidosauria > Squamata > Gekkonidae > Gekko > Gekko gecko. The sequence goes on along the minus strand of JAPDNY010000003.1, from coordinate 68,205,667 downwards.
CTCAAATGTTTTTAAAGAAACAATTTAAGACTAAGTCTAGAACTTTTCTGCTGAGAATGAAAAAAACACAATTCATTGAGGTGAGCCGTCAAATCAAACATGAAATAATCCTGAAACTCAAGTGTCTAATGCCAAGGCTCTTTGTAAGCACCTGTACTCATTGGTTTGGGATTTGATAGTCATCACACCTATGATATGTGCTTAATGTTTATGATCCCAGCAGCATGGCTAAACTAGAACAAATCTGGGTATTGCTAGAGACCAGTGTTTACTTCACACTGAACCCTGCTACTCTGTTCAGCATTTCTCTCTAATCAGAAAAACTGTTACCATAGTCACTGCTTGGCTACACTGTTCACAACTCAGAGTATGAAAATTCATTGTTTCCTTGATTACCTGGAAATACGTGCCACTGAAATCAATGGGATTTTATCCCTAAGTCAATGTGTTTCTTTGTATCCCAAGCTTTCTGCAAGGAATTCAGCAGTTTAAATGTTTTCCTGATAGTGTCACATACAGACTTGTTTAGATTTACAGACATAATGAACACTCAAGGCTGAAAGTAACAAAATCAGGATAGGAGACATGGTACATGGACACATTTGTCTGAGACCAAAACCCACCCACCCAGTATTTAAAGTAAGAAATGGTGCTTAAAACAAAAATATTTGCCAATCTCATAGGTGGATAAATGATGTCTTCCCTCAAAATTTGAGGTGGATATAGTACAGTAAAATATTTATACCAATATTCTTAGGCTTTATAAACAAAATTTTGCGGTCACTCAACACTCTTTGCTTGCACAATTCTGGGAGCCAGAACAAGTTGGTTGTTGGCTGAGTCAATCACTTGGTCATTTAAAGGTGTTCTCTGCATCTTTGTAATAGGAAAATCTTATGTATGAAACACGGATATGTCTACAGAAATTCACTTTGAGCTTGTAACATTTCAAAAATGAGCAACATGAATTTTGGTCCTAAGGTAACATTACTAGGTACACATGATAGAGAACAAATTTCACTGAAATCTGTGAGGGCCATTTTTGTGCAAAGATGCCCATGCTGCACTTCATATTTAAACCCATCCCAAACTTTTATATCCCAGTCTAGCCAGGGATGTCTCTGTGTACAGCTGACACAGTGGCAGGTATTCATGTTCATATGATGCCTGTGGAACTTATGGATGTTCAGATAGACATCCCCACCCACATTTGCTGGCTGCATGTAATTCAGTGTGCCTAGAGCTGCTTCAAGGGGACCATGGTGGCTTAGAGATTAAGACGCTAAGCTGCAGACCAGAAGGTCTGTAGCTTGGCAGTTCAAGACCCTAGTGCTGCGTGATGGAGTGAGCGCTTGTCTCTGGCCCCAGCTCCTGCCAACCTAGCAGTTCAAAAGCAAGAAATTGCAAATAGATAAACAGGTACCACTTTGGTGGGAAGGTAACAGCATCCCATGCGCCTCAGCATTTAGTCATGCCGGCCACATGACCACAGAGAAGTCTTCGGACAGCGCTGGCTCTTCAGCTTGGAAACGGAGATGAGCACCACCTCCTAGAGTCAGATTTGACTGGCTTTTGAGCAAGGGAAACCTTTACCTTTAGTTTAGAGCTGCTTCAGGGCTGTAGTTTGTAATTAGAATTTGATATACATGATCAGGTTCTCTAGGGAAACCCACAGTGCCATTTCATGAGCTGCCTTTTTTTTCCTGATTCATTTGAAGAAATAAAATCTCTCTGAATAGGGCTGATCCACCAGAAAATGGTGCTTTTCTAAAGGAATAAAAGCAGATTCCTTTTTCCAAGGCTAGTTATACACTGCCAACAAATGTCAAATTGCTGTCTGGGATAATTAATGCTAGTGACTGTTAACATGATGTCAGGATTGTGTAATTTGTGATCTCAGTACTCTGGATCTGCAACTATCTGTTCTACTCAAGCCATATTTGTACCTTTGCATCCAAATTTTCAAAATTGGTGCTTTTACTTCTTTTTCTATCAAACTCTTTATTGTTCTATTTGCTGAAATGCCACAACAACAGTTACAGGCCTTCTGTTGAGAAAATGGAAGTCTGATGAGTGGAGAGGTGGAACAGACAACTGAAATAACACACCTTTAAAATATCTGCAACAATCACATCAGTCGTGGGTGGGAGGGAGTATGCGTGTTGATAAGAGCTTAACATTCTTCAAGGTGCAAACTAATTCCACAGCCTTAATCATTTTCAGTCTTTTGCTGGTCTGCCTTAAGTGTTATTAACTCTTCATTGGATTGCCAATTTTTCATTTTGTATGCATATGTGTTTTCTAAAGATACATTTTGTAAATATTTTATTTATACCTCCAGTTCCTCATGTGTAATGTTGTAAAGTGATTTCCTGCTGTCACATGTTCTTTAAACTTCTGAAGTACATGTTATTTACAGATGATGATTCAAAATCTACATTTGGGGCTCTTGCCTTCCTTATAAATACAGTATATAAACTGAATTCAGGAGGGTTTTTTTTTTGCTTGTTTCCAGAAAATAGAGCAATCCTGATATAATAAATTCAGCAAACAGCTGCATGCCATGCTACAGAGCAAGTCAATGGCTTGATGTATAAAACATATAATGAAAATGTTTTTCATTGTGTTGTGACAGTTAAGATTATTTACTTATGCATTCCCCGCTACTAGAAGACTAGGCTACTGTATTGTCAGTCCCAAATTATTCTTCAAAGTTGTTTAGCAGGTGTCATTATTACAAAGTTACTGTACTCACTATAATTGTAGGGTAAACAGTGATCCTAATGTTAAAACGTAAGAATCTGGGTTTCCCCCCTAAACAGCTATAATTTCTTCTGATCTTAGAGGTTCCTGCTTCAAGACAATGAAATGAACTTCTAATGCAAAAGCTTGCAATGCTCTTGTCCTCCCATTTGGAGGTATCTGGTAGTGCAGTTGTAGATGTCAATGATCTCATTCCTAATTACAAATTCAAAATTTTTGTTATATACCAAAATTCGAGTGAGCTAGCACCTAGTAAACCTGTATTTAGGCTAAACCATTTCAGGCTACAAGTGAGAGGCTGCTTGATTGGACATTCCTCCATTCAAATAATTTCTTTATAAAGAAACAGACAAGCCATAAACAAGGAAGATTCTAGTCTTTTCCCCTGACATGCTTGCTTTCTATGTGTAGGGTTTGTTTTTTTTGTTTTTTTATATGGAGTATTCAATCATGTCGTAGTTTAAACCAGTACAGCTCAGGTTTACTTACCATTCCACTTCAGTAAGAACCAGATCTAAATCTACAGAAAATAGGTAGTCTCTTCATTTCCACATCACGTGTAAATGGAATGGGGAAAGACATGCCTATTACTCTACCTCCTGACATCTCACTTCTGTGCATGTTTGCTGTTTGGGCTCTTTAACCTGTAACTACTCATACAAACCTCACAAGCCCTTTAAAAAGCACAGTACTTAAATAATATTTAATGATAACATGCCATAATGAGGCACTGCTGGTGCATAGTGACTAAGAGTATGCAATGTGAGCTGGAAATTTCCCAGTTGAGATCTCACCTCAAGGAACATATGTGGCTTTAGGTAAGCAGCTAGCTTTCAGCCTTGGCTGTTCATTTTCAAGACCAGAAAGATAATACTCCAGTTACTTTCCAGAGCCAGAGTAACAGTTTTTGAGATAATACAAATGAATGGGGGGGACACTAAAAAACCCACCTATTGTAATTTAATCCAGTGATCCATTGATTTAAATGCGCCTATGCTGGAATAGTTTGGTATAGGATTACACTTTAAATATGAGCAAGAATCCAGTAGCACCTTAAAGACTAATAAAATTTGGGGCAGGGCATGAGCTTTCATGACTCACTGCTCACTTCTGCATACACAGCTAAAATGTGAGTCTATTTATTTATCTATTTAACCACCGTATTAACATCAGGAGGCGCACTGGACCTGGTATGGGGGTCCTAGTTATAATGTAACATCAACTGAGCAGAGACAAGTGTGCTTACTCAGAGTGGGTTATTGTTATGGGCATTTTATTATGGAATTGATATGGTTTGCTGAGCACCGATTTTTAACTGTTTTATAGGACATGATGATTGTTTATTGTTTTAGTGTTTTATGTATGGCATCTGCCTCTATGTTCGCCGCCCAGAGCCCATGTTGGAAGGGCGGGATACAAATCAAATAAATAAATAAATAAATAAATTTGTAAGCCACTCTGAGTAGGAAAAGCGGGAGACAATGTCCCAGCTTAATGAACAAAAATACCCCTCCCCCTTTAGCAAGGAGCATGGCTGTAATTAAAAGCAGCTGGTCCAAAGCAGAAAAATTCTGCTATTAAAGTTTCATTCGGAGCTAGCGCGACAGAATGTCAGATCTTCAATCCGTGAGAAGCCTAGCTGGATAACAAAACCTGGGCCAGGGCACGCCTGCACATTCGAAAAGCCACGTGTCCTTACAAGCATTGCATGGTGTGCAGTCGCTGTCACCTGGAACCACATTAGTTTCCCTCGCCTGTTTAAATGGTAGTTTTGAAAACATTTTATTTAAAAGTGGTACTAGAAGCAGCATAAGCAAAGAAAACAGTTCACTCGCCCTCACAGACCGCTGGAGATCATCCCGCCTTCTACAGTCACCAGCCACTGCTAGAGTAGAAATAGAATAAAAGAGAGAGAGAGACAACAATAGTCACTCAGTCTGCCCTTCCTGGGCCCTCCACCCGGAAGCAGGGTTGCGTCATTATTCAGCGACGGAATTAAGTCTGAGCGAGCTGTGGCGGCGCGCGCGCGATGGACCTGCTGGCGTCTGAGCTGCACCGCGTGGAAGCTCTTCGCTTCGGGGACTTCGTGCTCAAGAGTGGCCTCGTCTCCCCGGTTTACGTCGACCTGCGTGTCATCGTGTCTTACCCGGCTCTCCTCAACAAAGTGCGTGCTCTCTTCCTCGTGTCAAGGGGAGGTGGAAGATGAATGGTGAAATAGGGCATAGCCAGTGCGGAAGACGGGGTGAGGCTGTTGAGGGCCGGTAGCCAATAATATTCGCGTACATGAATGGGAGGGGCGGGCTCTTGTACAGTTTGTGGAACCTGATAGGTCGGGCGAAGGAAGAGAAACGTTATTGGTGAAATAAATAGGCGCGGGTTTACAGGATGAGGAGGGTATTGGTCTACCCTGCTGGGCTGTTGTAAGGGCCGACCCACCTCAGAGGGCAGTAACGTTTATATAACTGTCTTTGAATGTTCAGGGAGGTCTTTGTGGCCATCGTTTCAAGGTCTCAGCCTCTTGTCTGTTGTACCGTAGAAACAGTCTGTTGTGGCATTTGTTTTTCGTAGAGGAGGGGATGGAGTTGTCTGAGCAATAGCCCGTTTTGGTACATTCAGAAATTGGTGGTTTCCTAAGTAGATAGGTATCTGTTGTGCTCTCTGACTAGCGAAGGAAATTATTAAAAAAAATGAGGTAGTAACAAGTGTCCCTCACAGACTCATATGAATGTGTAAAAAAATGTGGTTATGTGCAGCTGGGTTCACCAAAGATCAGGTTACTGTTAACAGCAGTGTGGTGTGATCATGTAGCCTGGATATATATGTAGTGCTCATCTACATGGAGGAACCTCAAAGGGGTTTATTTAAAAGTGGTACTAGAAGCAGCATAAGCAAAGGAAACACTTCACCCTCCCTCACAGACCGCAAAAGATCAGGTTACTGTTAACAGCAGTGTGGTGTGGTCATGTAAATAGATAAGAGTTTATTTTGTAAATAAATAGAGTTTATTTTGTAAATAAATAGAGTTTATTTTGTTTTGCCTGGCACTGCACTCAGGTTTTTAACTAACAAGTTTGAAGCTGTAAATGTGAAGTGCTGTTATTATTCTGAAGGGAAACCGGAAAGACTTCTTGTAAATCAAAATACTTGCTTACAATGTCAACATGTGCCAGATTGATTGCCAGCCTTATAATATGGCTGTTGCAAGGTGGGTGTTAGAGACAGGGCAGAAATTAGCTGTTGCCTATAACTGGAGATAGATAGATAGATAGATAGATAGATAGATAGATAGATAGATGCAGGTAAGAGCATAAGGAGAGTCCTGCTGGAGGATCAGACCAATGCTCCATGTAGTCCAGCATCCTGTCTCACACAATGTCCAACCAGTTCCTCTGGATGGCCTCTGAATGTGGAGGCTCCCCTCAGCCACCATGGCCAATAGCCATTGATAGACCTATCCTCCATGAATCTATCTAATCCCCCTTTAAAGCTGTTTATTCCTGTGGCCATCACTACATCCTCTGGCAGCGAATTCCACATTTTAATTACTCTCTGTGTAAAGTAGTATTTCCTTTTCTCCACCCTGAACCTACTGCTGATCAGTTTCATTGGATGTCCTCAAGTTGTTGTATTTTGGAAGAGGGAGAAAAATTTCTAGCAGGGTGGATTTGATTTTAATCAATTCAATTTAAAGTACTAGTCAGTAAGACTAGATTTAAAATGGTTTTCTACACAAAGACTCATTCTTGCTGGTATAGTCTTAATATTTACAACCAGATTAAGGTTTCATTTTTACAATAACGATTTTTCAGATTAGTTTTACAGCTATATCAAAAATTACTGATTTTGGTTATACTATTAGAAACGTATCATAGATAGATAATTATGAAATTACTGTGAGGTAAACTCTTTCCAGGTTAATAGGTTAATCATTCATATTTGGACAACATTTCTGCTGTACTTTATTGGAAGGAGAAAAATAATCATTACCTTAATAATAACAATTTAAAGAGTTTTATTTAACTAAAACAATAACATTATAGATCTGTCTTCTTGTATTCGCTTAAACATCCATGTTTGTTAACTGATGTAATTAAACAAAACATCTTTTTTTTAAAAAAAACTTAGGCTATCGGCCTGGTCCATACACGAAAAACTTAAAATACTGTCCTCTGTTGCTCATTCATCTTCTTGTTTGTTCGTAATTTGGAAAAGAAAAACTAGCTTTTCTGCTTTATCGGGTCCCAAACAATTTCTCAGTTTAGAATTAATGAGTCCAAAGGAAGAGAATATTCTTTCTACACCAGCAGAAGAAGCAACTGCTGTTAAAAGTGAAATCATTACTTCAACAGTCTCTAAATCCGAGTGCTTAAGTGACTTCCACCAGTTCACTGGTATGACTTTCTTTAAAACCTCATCAGCAAACATATATTTCTTGAATGGTTCCCCCTTAGCTCTGAAGTTTATTATAGTTGGCATTACAGTTGGATGATTGCTGGATACCCATCTCATAGCTGACTCCTTCCTCAGCACTTAAGGTTTGACCCTGGCACTGGATATCGGTGAGAAAATGAGCTGGAGACTGCTTGTCCCATTCATTTTTCTAATGCGTGTAATTTAATTCTGTCAGTGTGTAGCTGCATTTTAAAGTGCTCACTCAGTTCCTTCCAAATTTCAACAGCATCAGCAAAGAAACAGCCATTTTTCTGTATTTTGTTTAAAGCTTCAGAAATGGGTTTCAGAATGCTCAGCATATGTTCAACATTTCTCTTAAGCCCAAGTGTTGAGGATTTTGGCCATAACAGTGCCGTTGATTTTCTCTTGATTGTGTTCACAAATTGTCATCAGAATAGGCCAGTTCTTGATATACTGCTCAAAACAGTCCACTACAGAGTCCCATCTAACACCTTGTGGGAGCGTTCACTTGGTTCCACCCATTCTGTTCAGAGCTGCTGCTACAAAATGATTGTTACGGAAGTACTTAGCAATTTCAACAATATTAGTCTTTATTTCTGGAACACTGAAGTCTTTGGATTTGTTGTTATTTCACATCCTGTAATTTTCTTAATACTTTCCTTTTCCTGTTTCATTAGGAATTTTAGAACTATTTTCATTTTATTCCTATTAATTTTATATCCCGAGAAGGACCTATATATTTTTCCATTCATTCCATTACATTCTGCAGCAACAGATTAGGAACTAGAATTGTCCAAACCATGTCATCAGCATAACTTTTCAGTTTACATTCTCCATCATCTACTTTCAGACCTTCAGTTTTTGGATCTTGTCTTATCTTGGAAGCAAACACCTCAAGTGCAAGAATAAATAAGAGTGGTGATAATGGGCATCCTTGGCGTGTTCTCTTTTCTATTTGAAATCCACCTGTTAACACTCAATTAAAATCTTTGCATATAATTATAAACATTTTGGGGAGCTTACCCCCTTTTGTTTTTCTAGATCTGTTCTTTTTTGGTCTGTTACTCTGTTCATATCTCCAAGAATCATGATCTCTCCTTCCTGAAAATCCAATAAGGATTGGAAAAAATTTTCATCGGATTTTTCTTTAGCATTGTTTGGAGCATATATTGATGCTTATGTATGAATCTTTCCTTCAGAGAGTCTTATTTTCAACATGATATATCTTCAAGATCTTTTAATTCTTCTGTGAAATTTACGCGTTGATTACTTATATAAACCATAACTCTTTTTTTCTTTTCATCTGCTTAAGCTGTGTAAACCTTGCCCAATTTCTTGTTATTTAAAATGTGTTCTTATTGTTTCTTAACATGGGTTTCTTGAATACAAATTATACCTGCATTTTGTTTCTTTAATACATTTTTGTTTGTTTTGAAGGAGAATTTATGCCATTAATATTCAGTCAGCCTTCAATATATCCGTTTTGTTAGAGTGCTGCAGCTTGGTCTGATCTATTCTATTCTTTATCTGGGCCTTCTTTGTTCTTCTTTTGTTTCTTTGGATTCTCAAACTCCTCAAGAATATTCTCTGTTAATAATTTTTTTGCCAGTTCTAACATCAAAATTATTCTTCTGCCCTTTGGTAATGCAACTCCTATAGCACATGGAATTTTCCAACAGTATTTTATTTATTTCTTTTGTAGGATTAGCCTTTAAAAATCAAAATATCTCCTTTTCCTTAGTGAAGTAGTTGTAGGTGAATCTTGAAAAATCTATACTTCTTTCCCTGCAGTCTTGAGTGGAGATTCTCTTTGCTTATTCAGTATGGTGTCACTTGATTTTTTTTATGTGTAAACCTCACCAATATATCTTGAGGTAAATTGTTCTTAAATGCAAATCTTGTGTTTATTATGTATATCTGATCGATATCTGGGAAGTCTCCTTCAATCTTTAGATAATCTTGTAGAAGCTTATGAAGTTTACAAATACTTTCTTCAAGGTTTATTTTGCTGAGGTCTTCTAGAACACCTCTAAATCAAAGATTATTACTTCTGCTCTGAACATCCAGAATTGCAATCCAAATGAAAGATTAATAAAACTAAGAGCATCAGATTTGGATGAAGGACTGCGCAGCTATTTTTGGATTAAGAAAACAATCTGAAAAAATACAGTGCAACACAAAAAGTCATGTAACAAGCCTACTTAAAATATGGGAGACTATAAGAAGAAGAATTAGTCCTCCAATATTGCCTGTGATGTCACCAATAGGTGCATATTATGGCAAATGTGTGGGGAAAAATAATGATTTTATAACATAGCAAACAAGGAAGAAGGGAAGAAGATACAATGGCTAGTGTATTTTCACTTAATTTCTAGACTCAAGAGAGATGCCCGTACAGAAAGAGGCGCAATAAGAGATCTGACAGAATTTGAGAAGATAATCACACAACAAAAGATCATTTATTAGGATGAATTTACAAGTTATTACTTCAATATAATACAGAGACAGAACAAGTTAGAATGATTAATTGAATGTAGAATTTCAGTGAAGAGATATCTCTTCAACACTGAGAAAATCTATGGATGAAAGATATAGAATTCACAGCTAGCCAAGCATTAAAGAAAAATTGGTATAATGTTTTACTGCTGGTATATTACCCCAAAATACATTGAGAAGGTGGATAAGAATGATAAAGGGATTTGTTGGAAATGTAAGGAGGTGGATGGTACTTTTTATCATATGTAGTGGACATGCAAAAAAAATGTAGAAATATTGGAAAGAAATACATGCAGAAATTTAGAAAACTTTGAAAATTAAATTTACTATGAAACCTGAGGCTACGTTATTGGGAATTTTACCAGTCAATATTGAAAGAACCTCCCAAAATTATTTAGAGATATGTTAACTGCAGCCAGAGTAACAGTAACAAAACAGAAAGCAGAAGAATGTCCAACCCAAGAAAAAATATGCTGCAATGGCTAAATTAACAAGTTAGGTGGACAAAAGACTGACTATAGCATTCCAGGAGAAATGGAAAGCCTATTATTCATATTTTGGGCAGAGTCTGGGGAGAGGAGACATAAGTTATTGAAGATGTTATGTATAAATTGTGTTTGATCTATCTGAGGCAGTTAAAGTGTGGAAATGTTGTGGGGGCAAACTAGGGTTCCCAAGTACTTACCGTCTGGGGGCGGGAGACAAATGCTCCCTGGCCAGACCAGTCTTCCTGGTAACGCACCATGCCGTCGCCAGGAAGTGATACCAGGTGACACTCTGGCAATGCGGCTGAAAACTCGATGGTACCATTGAGTTTCCAGCCCCATTGCCAGAGCGTTGCCTACCGTCCCCTCCTGGCGATGGCATGGTGCTCCGCGCCTCTCCTTCCCCTGGGGATGGTCCTGCGAGGACGTATCCATCCCCTGCTGGCACGCGGTAAGTTCTTGGGAAGCCTAGGGCAAACCTATTCTCAGTGTATATATATATATATATATATATAATATTTGTCATATAATAGCTTTCTATTAATATAGTTTTTAAGATTTTAGTATGTGGAAATCTGAAATTGAATCAAAATATTTGTAACTTCATTTAATGTTTTTCCCCCTCACTTTTTTGATGTAGCTGCAACCAGTGCTCCTCTAAGTTGTGGAGTCCTATGAGCAAAAATTCTACTTTCTGAGTTACTGGCATTAAAGTTGTGAGCAGGTGATTTGGCTACTGCATAAATTTGTTTGCTCTGGAGCCATCGTTCCTGGGCTAAGACGAAAATGTGTGAGCCAGAGGCTAGAACTGTGAACTAGCTCACACTAATTCAGCTTAGAGGGAACACTACCTGCAACCATAAATATTTTGTTAAAAATTGTAATAAGGGGGTTGAGAAGGAAGAGGAGGAGGAGGGGAGATTGGATTTATACCCCGCCCTTCACTCGGCTTACAAACAATTTTCCCTTCCCCACAACAGACACCCTGTGAGGTAGGTGGGGCTGAGAGAGCTCTGACAGAAACTGCTCTTTTTCAAGGACAGCTGTGCCAGAGCTTGTAACTGACCCAAGGTCACATCAGCAGGTGCAAGTGGAGGAGTGGGGAATCAAACTCGGTTCTCCCAGGTTAGAGTCTGCACACTATACATGGGTGTGTGTGTGTGTATACACACACATACATACATTATATGTTACATACAAAATGATTGTCCTTGATAATTGTAAATATTTCAAACAATTTTCTTTCAATTTCTCCATTTTCCCTTTTTTCTTTCTGTATCTCTGCTGTTTTTCAAATATAGATAGATAGATAAACTAATGGGGATTGAGGTGCCAGAACTGATGTTGGTGATGTATCCCTGCTTTTTAAAAATCCATGAGTATGAAATATAAGCTGTCTTTCCCTTCTCAGTCCAAATAGCAGCAGAAAGACCTGTTAGCCTGTTTTGTGAAGTAACAAGGCATATTGTAAAACAAAAACATAGTTCCCATCCGTATGAATTTGAAACTTCTGGGGCAGGGGGTGGGGAGGGTATACTTTCTGGCAGATAGCTTGTAGGCCTGACTACCAAGCAACACAAATGTATAGTCCTGCTAATAAAGTATCTTTAAAACTTTTCTCTCCCTCAGGTAGCACATCTTCTCTTTCAAACAACAAAAGATGCTGGAATCAAGTATGACTCTGTGTGTGGGGTTCCATACACAGCTTTACCATTGGCTACGATCATCTGCTCTGCCAACCAGATCCCAATGCTTATTCGCAGGAAAGAAGCTAAAGAGCATGGTAAAGGAAGCAATCTGGGTTGTACACATTGGTGTATAAGCTGTGACTGTTCAAGACTGCAAAGATGTTTTTAAAAGTTAAGCCTCAATTTCCTGTATGTGTTGTTTTAATTATTTTACTTACTGCTTTTAAAGGTACCAAGCGCATTGTAGAAGGCATCATAAATGCAGGCGAAACTTGTCTTATCATTGAGGATGTGGTCACCACTGGCTCAAGTGTCTTGGAAACAGCAGATGTTCTTCGTAAAGAGGGATTGAATGTTACTGATGCTATTGTGCTGTTGGATAGAGAGCAGGGAGGAGAAGCCACGCTGGCGAAAAATGGGATTCGCTTACATTCAGTATGTACCTTGACTAAGGTGCTCAAGATCCTCGAGCAGCAGAAAAAAGTTGCTTCATCGATGGTGATGAAGGTAGAGAGATTCATTCAGGAAAACATCAGTAAGCCTTCTGAGCAAAATGGTACCACTGCTATAAAAAGAACATGCAAAGAAATGAGTTTCGGTGCTCGGGCTGACCTGCCCGGCACACATCCCCTTGCTGTTCGGCTTCTCAGGCTCATGGAGAAAAAGCAGTCTAACTTGTGTCTTTCTGCTGATGTAACCAAGTCCACAGAATTGCTCCAACTGGCTGCTGTTCTTGGCCCATCTATCTGTGTCTTGAAAACGCACATAGATATTCTGGAAGATTTCACCTTAGAAGTAATAAAAGAATTAAGACGGCTTGCAGATCAGCATGAATTCTTGATATTTGAAGACCGGAAGTTTGCAGACATTGGAAATACAGTGAAGCATCAGTATGGAGGTGAGTTTGAATTTGCTTCCTTCCTGCCAAAAAATCTACCATTGTCGCACTCCCAATCTGTAATTTGATGCATTTTTTCCAAGACCTGTATAAATTCCTAGGAACTTGACACGTGGTCTTTATTTCAGTAAAGACAAAACGTCACAGCCTTTTTTGAGCCAAGTTTTATTCTGATTTGTTACATCCCATTGAGGGAAATGGCACTAAAGCTTGAAGATATAACCTATGTGATGGTCATAATGAAAAAAATCTTGATTGTCCTGAACTATAAGGATTGATGGTGCTGATTTATGTCCTTGATGGATGGGGGCAACAGGGCTTTTAGACCACAGGGACTCTCTTTCGTGATACTAACAAAGATGCAAGAAATATTTTATGGCCAGGATTTTAAACAGTGTTCAGCTGAGAAAAAGCTGCTTAGCTGGTAATTCCCCTTTTTCCCTTTCAGGCGGTGTCTTCAAAATAGCATCCTGGTCGGATATAGTTAATGCCCATGTTGTTCCTGGCCCTGGAGTTGTCAAGGGACTGAAAGCAGTAGGGCGGCCTCTACAACAGGGTTGTCTTCTGATTGGGGAGATGAGTTCAGAAGGGTCTCTGGCTACTGGTGAATATACAAAAGCTGCAGTAAGTTTGAATCTTCACTCAGGATTGAGGAGTGTTAAAAGAGATCCAGAATTTTTTTTCTGGCAAGGGTTTTTCCCCTTTCTGCTACACAAGGAGAGAGCAGTCTGTATTTAGTTGATACATACTTCAGTCTCCAGCACTGAGACAATTTACAGTTAAAAACGAAGACAGTCAAGAGACAAATGGCAGCCGTGTGGAAGGTGCACAAAAATTACAGTGAGCATCTAATTTAAAGCCAGCCATCAACACTAATATTCCCAATCACACATCATAAAAGCAGCAGTAATCCAAAGTACAGGCACTGGTCAAACAAACAATAACAGCATAAACAGTAATTTAATGAGCATCCCAAATCCATGAATGGTGGATGCTAACACTTAAAAACAAAATCTTACATAAAATTCAGAGCTAGTCCCCCCACAAATCAACAGTTTACAGAAGCAGGGCTGAACATGAAAGCTTTAGCATGATGCAAAAAAAGTTACTAGGTTTGATGTCAGAAAGAGGCATTGTACAACAGAAAAGGCCAAGGCCTTGTCTTACCCACAAGAGCAGAGGCACACGAATAGGGCCTTGGAAGGTGATGATTTTGAATGCTGCTTTCAGCTTCCTTATTAAGATATTGGCAAGAATAATATTGGCTGGTGGCTTTCATGCTTATTTGAGAGTGGAGCTGCTTAAGATTGTAGAAGCAGCAATAGTGCAGAAATTTAAGAAAGCACATGCTTTAGGAGGATCAAGTGCTGAGTCATGAAACCCCAAGTTCTTCCGCCAAACCTGGAAAAGAGCATTATGGAAGAGAATGGGTTTGAATGAAGAGTTTGAAGCATGGGATAGGAATCTATATATTTGTCCCTCTTATATCAATTTCTTAAGGTAAAGATTTCATATTTGCCATTCTGGTCAGTGTGTTGTTCCAACACTTTCTGCTTGCTAAAGGTTGCAAGTTGGCTTAGTAGCATTCCTGTTTAGTACATTTTCTCAGCTCTGGAACTCAACTGCCATGTTAATGCAAACTTGCATCCATACTACTGTATTCAGGTATTAGTTTGGTGTGAGAGCCAGTTTGGTGTAGTGGTTAAGTGCGTGGACTCTAATCTGGGAGAACCGGGTTTGATTCCCCACTCCTCCACTTGCACCTGGCTGGATGACCTTGGGCAAGCCATAGTTCTGACAAGAGCTGTTCTTGAAAAAGAGCAGTTTCTGTCAAGAGCTCTCTCAGCCTCACCTACCTCACAGGGTGTCTGTTGTGGGGAGGGGAAGGGAAAGGAGTTTGTAAGCCGCTCTGAGACACCTTTGGGTAGTGAAGGGCAGGGTATAAATCCAATCTCTTCTCTTCTTCTCTTCTTAGTTCTGTATTCCTGAACATTTTCCTACCTTTAAAGAATTGTGTTAAGTAACAGAACATACAACCAAACAGAACCTGTAGTATCTCATGGCTAAAATACCGTGTCGCTGCCAGAAGGTATGAATGTTTCTATGTATCTATTTTCTTGTAGGTTAGAATGGCTGAAGAACACTCTGATTTTGTTTTGGGTTTTATTTCTGGCTCCAGAATTGTTGAAAAACCTGAATTCCTTCACTTCACTCCTGGTGTTCAGATGCAGGCTGGAGGTGAGCCTTTCCATACAAGCGACCCATTTGGGACTTCTGCTTTGCTTGTGAGATCAAATAAATCAGTTTGGTGATACACATTTTTGTAAAAATACTAGACTAGAGATGGTTCTGGCAAAAAACCCACACGTTTTTACCTGGTTGTAGGTACAGAATGATCCCCCACCTGACTGGATTGCTGTGCACTTTGTTCCTTGCTGTCTTCACCATGGATAAGAGAGATCTGTCACCTGTATATCCCCTGGATAACTCCTATTCTGTTTATTTACCTCTTGCCCAGTGAAGTAGGGGGAAGGAGGAAGCACATAAACGGAGTAGTTATGCAAGGATAAACCATGTTAAAGGAAGCCAAATGCACAGCAAGGTGATACCAAATAAGCTTTCTTGTAATGTCCATGATCTTTTTGCTGTTTCATACACTGAAAGCCATATCTGCTATCTTTAGAAAATCTCTTGCTTTGGTTTGAATGCTTGTAGGTTTAGAATTCTTGTAACACCAAGTAATTATGGAGATTGCAGCTATGAAAGATTTCTCTGGTAAAATCAGACTCTTCATTATTTACTTGTGTATATAAATCATAATTTACTGCAGTAAAAGCAGTATCCTGTATGTTAAAAGCTTATTCCTTATAGGTATGTCTGAGAGCAAAATCAAATGAAATTCCAGGATCCATGAATGCATCTCTAGCTCTTTTTAAAAAATAAATAAAAAGGAGCCCCTGATTTCGATCAGGACCATGAGTAGAGAGAATAAACTCTCCTCCCCTCCCCCTCCCATCTTCCCAGCCTCAAAATACTTCTTACCCCATACTGATTGTATAAAAACACAAATTATGGGAAACATACAGGCAGTTCCCCTCAATGAAGCAAGTAGCAGCTTGGAGGTGGAGGGCATTTAAGGTAGGAAAATCAGCTCTCTTGCTTCAATTGTCCTGGAGAAGTGATCACAGATCATCTGGTATCTTGTCTGATTGGTCACTTGCTATGATTATGAGCTCCCCTTTTCACGTGCTGCCGGTTTCCGCACAACATGACACGTTTCAAATGACTCTTAAGTATTTGTAAGTATCACATGAAAAAGGAGTACACCCTGAGCACTGGGAAGCTGCTTCGGTGGTGTATCCCCAAGAACATCCTCTGTTATTATTTGAGAACACTTTGCCTCCCTCTTGCTGCTTTGAAGTCTGCTGAGCATATTCCCTGAAGGTGCTTTGGAAGTATCATTAACAATTGTTAGCATGGGAAATTCTCTGGTGCTGCATTCAGGCATCACAATAAGCTGCAGATATCAGTCTGGTTTGTTGTTGTGTCCCTGCATGCCCCTCACTTGCACTTAATTGGCGTTTAATCTCTGTTGTTGTGATATCTGGATAGAGTTTCAGAGTTTCGTCCAAGTTTCTTCAAAATCAGGAATGTTTATAGAATAAAGCCCTTGCCCATCCAATTATTTCTAAGTTTTCTTTCCAGATGTGCGAACACCTCACCAATCTCAAAGATGTCTCCAAATTGTTACAGCAAGTTCTGTAAACTTTCCTGATTTTGAAGAAGCTTGAGCGAAACGCAGACAGAGTAGCCGGCTCACACGTTGCCTGTTGTTCTGCTGAGGGACCATCAGAGTGATTGCTTTGTTAAGCCAGTCACGGAGCCCACCGGGTTGATGGCTTTGGAAATATCAGATGGTTAATCACAAATGTCTGGGACTATAGCAAATACAGATTGGCTCAGCATGGCAATTTTTTTTTAAGTTACCAGTGGACCAGAGAGCTCAGTTCTGACCTGAGAATTTTGTAGCCATGTTTACCTTGTTATTGCACCAATTTAAGCTTGTTGGGTTTTCAGATACATTGTTAATTTATATCATGGTATATATATTTATTGAGAGAAAATCAATAATTGGTATTTATATATATATTGAATAATTAAAATTGTTGCTTAGGGTGTTATTTTGAATGGTTTGTTGATTTTCTATTGTTTGCTGTTGAAAAGCAGTGTAGAAAAGCAAGCAAATAAAGCATATGTTTGTGGTATGTTTGCAGGTGATAACTTTGGGCAGAAGTACCTCAGTCCTCAAGAAGTGATTGGCAGAAAAGGCTCTGACATCATAATTGTAGGACGAGGCATCTTGTCTGCACCCAGTCATTTGGAGGAAGCAGAGACTTACAGGAAAGTAGCGTGGGAGAGCTATTTACAGAGAGTTGGTGTCAGCGCACAAGTCTGATTCCAGTCCTGGATCCTATTAAGTATCTCAATCCAAAAAATTCCTAGAAGCTTGAATAATTATGAAGGCCCTTTCTGTTTGTTTGCTTAATGTTTGTTTATACTAAAAGAAATCCACCAACGATTATACATTTGGGAGATTGGTATGTAGACTGCAGTTGTGACACTTGGCCACAGTTGACAATGTGAATTCAAATAGTTTATTTGCCTAGTGTTGAAATTCTACTATTTCTTCATTTAAAACAAATAAAAAAAATGAATCCACTCCAGAGGGCTCTATTAGGATTTATTTTGCTTGCCTCGGACTCTTGTCTGTTGAGTCTGTGAGCATACAGGTACAACGAATCATGGCAACAAAGGAAACAAAATCCTGATCACGTTATCATGTAAGTTTTACTTAGCATCTTGTCCTCAGTTCTGTACCAGTGGCGTATGGGTGGGTGTGAGCTATCGAACAGTTTCTTTATCCATACTTTGATTGCATTCAGATATTCCATGAAGCCAACCTGAGGCAGAAACTGACTTGTGACTGGACTCACGTACACCCCTCACTTCTGTCCCTCCCCTCTTTTCACATGGAGGACAGTAAAGGAATCTTGTTTTTTATTCTGTCTTCACAGGGCAACTGGAATTGCACTCCCACCCCCCCAACTTAATTTTGGCTAAATGTGATGTCTGAGCTTAGGTTTTGTGTTTGAAATTTGTATCTGAAATTCTTTGGCCAGGAAACAAATTGTGTGCCTTAAGTATTACATTGAAAACGGTTGATTTTAACTTAGTGGAGGTATTGACAACAGAATGGAAAATGCAGAATTCTGTTTAATGACTATTATCTTGTGTCAGTGCTTTCTTAGACAGCACCTAGACAGGTAAATGGGTTCTAGATCTAATAAAGCCAGAACTCTCCCTAAAAGCTAAAATTACTAAACTGAGGCTATCATACTTGTTCACATTATGAAAAGAGAAGAATCACTGGAAAAGCCAATAACGCTAGGGTAAGTTAAAAGGCAGCAGGAAAAGAAAACGATTGACGCTGTTAAGGAAGCCACAGCCCTTGGTTTGTAAGGCTGTTAAGGATAAGACATTTTGGAGTTCTTTAATTCATAGGGTTGCCATAACCAGAAGTGACTTGACAGCATTCAAGGCACATACACACTGTGACGAATCCCTGTATCTCCCCAACTGTCTGGCAGATTTTTCCCACTGAATTTTCAGTTCCCCTCAGTGACTGAGTTGCCCTACAGTTGTTGTTGTTGTTCAGTCACACAGTCGAGTCCGACTGTTCGTGATGACCCATGGCCCACATCACGCCAGGCCCTTCTGTCTTCTGTCATGCTCTGGAGTTTGCTTAATTTCATGTTCGTTGCCTCGATAACACTGTCTAACCATCTCATTGTTTGCCGTCCCCTTCTTCTTTGATCTTCAATCTTTCCCAGCATCAGGGTCTTCTCCAGTGAGTGTTCTCTTCCCATTTGGTGGCCACAGTAGCGTGTATGTATTCTTTGTCATGTAAGACTTGACTGTCCCACTCTATGTTTAGATATTTAGTTTAGGCTTTTTCTCAGTTCAGGAACTCTACTGGAAATAAATACAAGAGCTGCCTAGTTTTCTTTGAACCCTTGAGAAATGGCACTTGAGGCAAATTAACTTTCAAAAAACAGAATAAAGATTTTTTAAAAAACCAGGCGGGGAATATACGTATAAATGAAATAGTCAAGGTTTTGAGATTCCTGGGGTAAAAAACTTTCTAATATATACAGAGTTGAATTCTTAGAACATTCAAGAGAGCATGTTTGTAGTTTTCTTTCCATGCTTTCTATTTCTTTCCTGGAGAGGTACTTTGTTTAGTGTATTTCAGCACTATTACAGTTCTTATTGCTGTTTCTAGATTTCTTCTTTCAGATACTACAGATTTTCCTTTAGATAATACAACTTTTCATTAATTCCTGAGGCGTCTAAGCTTCTCCACTTTATCACAGACTAGGGTCCTCTTCCAAACCCCTTTCACTGGCAGGAAGTTATTCTCCTTGTCCCTAAGAAGCAATAACTCCTTTTACTATTTGGCTTGTCTGGGAATTCTGCCAGACATTCTGCCAAATCCTCCTCCAGTATCTTTTGTCTGTATAAGCTTTTTTGACTGAGAATCCCTCAGAGCAATTTTAATATATTTAGACAATGTGGTTTCTCTTCTTTCTGTAGAAGCACTTTTCTGTCTAATGCCTGTCAGAAAACACTGACTCCAAAATGTGTCTTCCCTCAGAAGCCAAACCCTCTGGCTAGTGATCCAGATGTTAGAAAGACCAAAAGGCAAAAGACCAATTTGCAAAGCCCCCTTTTCCCTCAGATCAGGTGTTTTATTTACTCTCTCAGCTGATGCTGGCCAATCAGAGAGTGAGCGGAGCAGCCAGTCACCTTAGCTCTACTCTCTAGGGAAGATTAACTCATGAACTCCCTGACTCCCTGACACAAGCAGCTTTTTAGGCAAGATTGCTTTTCTGTGCAATTCCGTCACACATACCTTGTGTCATATTTGGGACCCCTCTATTTCACCTCATCATTGTGTGGAATGTGCTGCTGTTATAAAAATAAAATAATTTCAGATTTGATAAAACTGTACTGGCATATCTTTCTGTCTCTTCTGACTAAGTTCCCCACCCCTACCACTTTCACACACTGAAATCAGACTTCAGAAGTCAGATGGTTTGCTTTCAGTGTGGTACAAACAGAAGTTAATGCTGAAAAGGAAAAGAAAGGAAAGGCAGGAGCACCGTGGCTGTGCTGAGGAGCATCCAAGTCAGAAGAGGGTCCGTAACGTTAATGAAAGATTTTTAGAGCTTAAATAGGACTTTTTATTAAACCAAACTGCTTCTTTTAAAATTTTTAATTATAGTGTATCTTTAAAAATACGGTTTAAAGTGAAGATATAAATGTAATATAAATAAGCATGATAAAGCCTACAGTAATTGCTGAGAATCAAACCATCGAAACAAAAAAGGTACAGACGTAAAGCTGCACTAACATGCACTTATATAATGTATCAAAATGCAAAAGTACTTAAAGCTACAAAAATAGAATTCTCATTACCTGTATACTAATACAAAGCCAACAAGTACAAAAATACAAAAGTTCACATTATTTGAAATAATCAGAACAATTCATCTCATTGGAAGGTGCAACAGGTAAGTAGAACCATAGGAATATTATAAGTTGTTGACGAAAATCTCCAGAGTCAAATTCCATTTCCAAGAGACTTCCTCTGAATGTCATCAGTCTTTTCTAAGTAGCAACAAACAGCAAGTTGTTTTTCTTAGTTTTCATTCATTGATTGTACTCATTCCAGTCAGATGGTATCCTGATCCATGATCTGTAGAAATTTTGCTCAAACGGGCATGTTCACTATGAATGAAAAACATCTTGCTGTTTGTTGCTACATCAGTCTTTTCTAGGACTGATGACGTTCAGAGGAAGTCTCTTGGAAATGGAATTTGACTCCGGAGATTTTCATCAACAACTTATAATATTCATATATTTCTACTTACCCGTTGCACCTTCTAATGAAATGAATTGTTCTGATTATTTCAAATAATGTGAACTTTTGTATTTTTGCACTTGTTGGCTTTGTATTAGTGTATAGATAATGAGAATTCTATTTTTGTAACTCTAAGTACTTTTGCATTTTGATACATTACATAAGCACATGTTATTGCAGCTTTACATGTGTATCTTTTTTGTTTCCATCTTTGTGGCTGTGACCTTCTAATTGTGAGAATCAAACCATGGCAATGCATCACTGGTTATCTTTCCTTTGTTAAAAAATACAGGGAGAAATCTGTAACTCCTGAGGTTAAACTTTATAAGTGATGGTAGGATGGTTGAGCTTGAACTGAATCTCAGGGTTGCATGTTATCTTTCTCTTCTGTCCTCCCATCAGGTGCCTCAAGTCAATTGGTTGCTTAAGTGTTTAATGTAAACCATAGTAGTTTGCCGTAAAGTCCAAATGAGCAAGTGACTATGGTTCAGAGGTGGCTTATAATCCTAGTTTGGAGGGCAAGCACAAACCATTGTATGCTGGTTCAAACAAAGATAAACCATGGTTTTTGCTAAGCAGGTGGGGATTGATGGAAAAAGAAACGGAGAGGAATACTGTGGGCTTCCTGCTGTTTGCATAATTTCTATAAAAACAGGGCAAACTCTAGATTTAGGCCTAATTGTGTGACGGGTGTGTATGTGATTTCCTCCTGTGTCAGAGGACTCCGTACCAGTGAATTGTAGATTTTTAGATACTGTTGAGCAAAGAACGCACTCCACAGTTGCCCTCAAGTCTCGGTAGTGGAAATTTACACATTCAACTGCAGGGTGAAGCTTTGACCACCAGAAGGTGCAGTGGAGCAGATCTTGATATCCAGATTACAGTTTGGTCTGTACTGATGCAAGGACTAAACAAGCAGCCTTTAATTGTGCAACAATCAATCTGTGGTGCAAGAAGGATCTTGGCTTTTGTCACTTTACCAGTCATAGCTGTAGATCAGATATTTTCCTAACTCTAGATAGGGTATCAGCAGTATGGTGTAAGCTTGCATATTGTCTCATGTATGTCATCCCCCCCCCATTTTCATACTTTGCCTTACTCATGTTTGTAGCATATCTTCTGTTGGTGAGAGTTACAAATACAAGACATAAGAACATAAGAGAAGCCAGTGTTGGATCAGGTGTTGGATCAGGTCAATGGCCCATCCAGTCCAACACTGTCACACAGTGGCCAAAATATACCAGGTGCCATCAGGAAGTCCAGCAGTGGGGCCAGGACACTAGAAGCCCTCCCACTGTTGCCCCCCCCCCCAAGCACCAAGAATACAGAGCATCCCTTGCCCCAGCCTGAGAGTTCCTATCTATACCTTGTGGCTAATAGCCACTGATGGACTTCTGCTCCGTATGCTTATCTAATTCCCTCTTGAAGCTGTGGCAGGGAATTCTGGTTACCATCAGTCATGAGTTTGGAGATGTCAGGCACTGAACCCAAGATGTTACATGTGCAAAGTATGTGGTTTGTTTTCATTCAGCTGTGACCCTAGAACCCTAGCATCCTCCATGTATGTCTTTTATCTCCTGGAACATGTGAAGTGACCCCTAAGGCTCACAGTGAGAAAGTTCATACTATTGCAAAGACACAGTTTGGAGAATATGTGGAAGATTCTAAAGGACCCTAAATGTAAAAAGTTGGAATGGGATGTTGGGCACTTTAATAGGTGAAAACTTGCTTGGACCCACTGGAATATTTCTGTGAAAAGGATTTCAGCCCACAAGATGTGACTTTCTCGCCTTCCCCTTGTTCGTGGAGCGGCACTGCGGTCCTTGTGGGCCGGCAGTGGGAGGGGGGAGGTGATAAAGTCACACCCAGAGGGCAGACATTCCTTCCTTCCACAGAAACAAACATGATAGAGGCTCCAAGTCAAGCAGTCCCTTATCTTAGAAAACCAAAGAGCTGATGTGCTGTGTGGTGATAAAATGGAAGTGGTTTCATTGCCCTGGTTTTACTCTTCTAGCTCATTTTGTATTCTTGGCATGGTAGCAGTCCTACGAAACAATAGTATTACAGTTTGCAAACATGCAATTTATCCTGCTTGTACTTGTGCATTCGTAGTGGGCATGGTTTCAGGATGCAATTGTATATTGTGATGATGTACGAGAATGCTCATTTGCATTCAGGCACTTATCTGTGAAGGGATTCCTGACCCACTGAGTTCAGGGTCAGATTACTTTAAATGTCCCAACTGTTTACATTTCGTCGAGGCATGGTTCCATCTGTGGTCTGAACATTTTAGCAGCATGGGAACTAGGTCAGAATTTATAAGAACTCATTTGCATTATAATATGAGAATCTTAAGACCCTGAATAAATTGCAGGGACTCTTTGTAGTGCAGCAGAGGGAGAGAAGTGAAGAGCTGACATGCTAACCTTTGCTATTTTACAGGACACCTTGACTTTTCATTGCATAGTGAATGATACTTTTTTGTGCAAATAATTGGTTTTAATCTACAGAATACTGGAGTGGTGACTGTCAGGTGATCTTTGCTGTTGGAATGGTTACTTCAGCAAGTTCCTCTATTAAACATATGGGCAGTAGTTTAGGAATAACTGTGATGTAATAAATATTCATCTTTCCATCAAGGTAAACACAGGTACAGCCAAATCATTTAGTTGAAAAGGCTGTTCGTTCCTCCCCCCACTTTCTTAACTGATGCTTCCTTTTTAAATGTTTCATTTCCATACTGATTTATTAGTGGGTTTAAAACTAGACATTGAACCAGCTGAGCAAAAAACAAAAGGTTTGGGAAATGCACATTTTGATGCAAATAAAAAACTTTAGCTTTTATTGTTCAGAGTGTGTCTATAGGTGAGCTGTATTTCCACCAGTTTCATTCAAACAATAAAACTGGCATGGATCACTCTAGGATACTGAAATTTGCCCTAATTCTTTTTTTTTTTTTTGCCTGAAGTTATTTTGTCTCCCCTTTAATTTGGCTGCAGCCCCTTTGTAATTTTGAGGTGAAGCTGGAGCCCAATTATTTTTTAGTACAGGAAAGTAGAAGCCTGGGGTTGCTTAGGTCCCTTTCACTGTAAACAACTGTATGGGATCCTTTCTTTGCTAGTAGCCAAAGTGCTGCTTTCTTACCCTGTCTACAAGTGCTATAGTGGCTGGATGACTAAACTTTTCTGGGGAAAGTGGGTAATGTGGTTTAAGAATAAAAAAATGTAAATTCCAGTATGAGTAGCTATTAGAAGACACCCTTCCCGCATGTGTAAACCGATATGGCTTTTGAAAGATGAGTGTTCTATTGTTGTGTATATGAGCTGTTCATATGTAACAGTTATGAATTGATGAGATATAAAAATGTTAAAATGAACTCTGTTAAAGAGGAGCAAAGGGCACTTAATGTTCCTAGCAGCAAGCATAAAAAACAGCCTTTCCCAATCCTTGAAGAAACACCAGTCGACCAAATAACAAAGCAACTTCTTGTTCTCTGCTGCCAAAGGTCTTGTAGCAGAACCGTCTCATGGTACTTTTGGATCAGTAAGCAAATCAGTAGCATCTAGTCAACTAGCCTGTAATGTATTTCCTGGGAAAGTAGCCTGAAATAATTCTGACTTGATTACCAAAAACAAGCAAAGTAAAGGTCAAGAATACTGTTTGCAACATGTCTCCACAGCCCCAGGCAGAAATGAGCTGGATGGATGCCATATGATTTTAAGATCATGTAACTGAGCAAAAAATAAACAGAAGTAATGCGGCAACTTAAGAACATAAGAGCCCTGCTGGATCAGCCCAGTGTTCTGGATGCTCCCTTTTAGCACTGGGATTCACTGGTTTACTGCCTCTCAGTATGGAGGTTCTATTAGATTCTATTTAGTCACCGTGGCTAGTAGCCACTGATTGGCTTATCCTCCATGAATCTGTACTTTAAAGCCATCTTAACAGTACAGATTCATGGCTTTCTAGAATTCTGAAGTCTCCTCACATAACTAGTGTCTACAAATATTAAATAGGTTTAAGATTGTAAGAAAGATGCCATGTATAAATCAAAACTTTTTTAAAATTAAGGCTGGTTCTCTGCCTTCGTTTCTCTTGTGAATGTATGTGTTCCAGTTTGTTTCCCGCCGCCCCCCTGAGTCCTAGCAGTGGCTTGAAGAAATTCTGCAGTGGAATTCTGTTGTAAGAACAGAAGAGAAGCCATGTTGGATCAGGCCAGTGGTCCATCCAGTCCAACACTTTGTGTCATACAGTGGCCAAAACTTTCTACATTTCCAGTCGTCAGGAGGTCCACCAGTGGGGTCAGAACTTCAGAAGCCCTCCCATTGTTGCCCCCCATGCACAAAGAATACAGACATAGTGATCCACCTATACCTTGTGGCTAATAGCCACTGATGGATCTCTTGCTCCATGTTTATCTAATCCCCTCTTGAAGCTGTCTGTGCTTGTAGCCACCACCACTTGCTGCAGCAGTGAATTTTATGTGTCAATTACTCTTTGGGTGAAGAAGTACATCCTTTTACCTGTTCAAAGCCTACTGCTCATCAATTTCATTGACTGCTCACGAATTCTTGTATTGTGAGAAAGGGAGAAAATGACTTTGTCCTCTACCTTCTGTATCCCATGCATGACTCTGTAAACCTCTATCATGTCACCCCTCTGTCCTTGTTTCTATAATATTAAAGAGCCCTAACCTCTTTAACCTTTCTTCATAGGGAAGGTGTTCCATCCCATTAATCACTTCCCATCTTCCACAGTGACGACAGAGGCAAAAAATGCATTTAGCTTCTCTGCCATTTTGCTGTCATCCTTTAGAGTTGTAGGGGACAACCCTCAGAGTTCTGAAGACCTTTCAGCCATCTAATACTGGACCTAGAACAGCCTTCATGGTCTACTATTGTGTTACTTCTGGTATGACCATATTCCCTTGGCTATTTAGATGCTTTGCAGATACTGAAGCTGAAGTTCAAATACTTTGGCTACCAAATGAGAAGGGAACACTCACTCGAGAAGACCCTGATGCTGGGAAAGATTGAAGATAACAGAAGAAGGGGATGGCAAAGGATGAGATGGTTAGACAGTGTTACTGATGCAATGAACATGAAATTGAGCAAACTTCAGAGGATAGTGGAAGACAGGAGAGCCTGGCGTGATGTGGTCCATGGGGTCGCAAAGAGTCGAACTCGACTGCGACTGAACAACAACAAAAAGCAGAGTCAATTGCTGTCCACACACTAAATATCCATGAATAAGATGGGCGGTAGGAATTCCCCCCTCTCACCTCTACTGGTCTTCACTTTTTTTTCCTTGTCAGTACAGGCATCTGGTAAACACACACTTGGTTTAAAGGATGTCCTTGGCCTCCATGCCCTGTTGGCCACTGTGTAAAACCAGATGCTGGACTAGGTGAACCACTGGTCTGCTCCAGCAGGGTGCTTATGAAAGAGACAAGACTGTATGACTGATTTGTCTCTTGCTTTGAAATCTGATATCCTGATTTTGTCTTACTTAGAAAATAAATGATGTTATTGGCGACAAACTTAAACTTCCCAAGAGCTGAGCTTACTTAGCAGGAAGCATTATCTATATAATCTAATAGCCACATGTGAGCTGATCTGTGGAAACCAAAATCCATGGAATGAGCCCACAATGGCAGAAAGGAGATTTTTCTCCAAACTTGGGAGAACCCTCACATTTGCAGAAAAATCTAAAAGCAATTAAAAATACATGGGTGTGTGTGTGTTAAATCTCACCAAAGACAAAAGTGTTGTCTGTTCATGTGCAGACCATGCACCTTACCTCCTTCAGGCAGCAAGAATGTTGGAGGTGGCCAGAAGCAGTGGTGATTGGAGGGAGAAGTTGCGGCAGGACCAGCAATGGAGGCTGGGAGCTGAGCCATACCTGATGCCAACGAGGAAGTGGCTGGGAGTCACGGTGGCCCTAGTGATGGCAGCAGCAATGGGTGAAAGTGAAGCTGTGGTGGGCTGGGTGCTGGTGACTGGGAGCCCCTCCAGGCCCAATGCCAATGATGGGGGAGGAGCCATGGCAGCCCCGCAATAACAGCAGCAGTTGGGGAGGAAGAAGCTGTGGTGGGCCTGTCAATGGGGAGAAGAAAGCTAAAAAAGGGAATTCCCAGCTAAGAAAAGAAAAAGCTGTCTGCCTGGTAAGTTTCCCCTCTCCTTTATCTGCTCCCCCCCAACCATACAGGGATCTGATGAGACCTCATTTGCTGACAGCCAACAGATCCTTCCCATAATCTTATTTTGAAGGATGCACAGCAATGGAGGAACACAGGAGAGCTCAGATTTGGTATTAATTACAAGGAGTTGAGGTGGGGGACTTTTCCTTTGCAATAGTGATAGAAATAGTGTTGAGATGGGGAGCAGAAAGAGAGTGATGGGGTAGGAAACAGAAAGAGGACCAAGGACCAAAGTGACAGGCCTGGAGGAGAGACAGAGTAAGAAAAGGGATGGCAGGAGGGAGAAAGAATGAGAGACAGATTGGGGGTGGGGGAAATGGGATGGCCAGTCCCACAAGTTTTTTGTGGGTCCCCACTAGTCATATTCTAAGCAATTTAAATCCAGTGACTGGAGCTATGAACAAGCAAGACAGATCTTTCTACAAGCCTAAAAAATGCCCCGGGCTTGCAGAAAAATCTGACAAAAAAAATACATTGGGGAATTTAAAAAACCCAAAATGATAAAAAGTGCCTGTAGCTTTAATGAATAGATTCCCTCAGTGGTCATTGCTAGGCAACCTAGGCTTCCCAAATACTTACTTCGTGGCGGCGGGGGATGGATACATCCTGGCAGGACCATCCCTGGGGGAAGGGAAGACATGCTGCATGATGCCGTCACCAGGAAGTGACACTAGGTGACACTCTGGCAATGTGGCTGGAAACTCGATGGTACCATTGAGTTTTCAGCCCCATTGCCAGAACGTCGCATGGCGTCACTTCCTGGCGACGGCATGGTGCGTTACAGGGAGGAATAGTCCGGCCGGGGAGCATGTTTCCCCCGCTCCCACGCGGTAAGTACTTGGGAACCCTAAGGCAACCACAGCATTCCAGGTTGGGTTTCATGGGTAAATGGCAGGGGGAGGGGGATAGGGCACTTTCCAGGCCTATTTTAGCCTTTGAAGGAGGATTCATTGGGTCAGGCCTGGCTAGCTTTGCCAACTCTGGGTTGGGAAATTCTTGGAGATTTTGTGGCGGACTCTAAGGAGGGCCTCAGAAGGGTATAATGCCATAGACTCCTTGTTCCAAAGCAGCCATTTCCTTTAGGGGAACTAGTGTTGCCAACCTCCAGGTGGGAACTGGTAATCACCCAGGATTACAACCCATCTCCAATTGACAGAATTCAGTTCCCCTGGTGAAAATGCCTGCTTTGGAGGGTAAACTATATGGCATTATACCCTTAAAGCCCTTCCCAAACCTCAGCTCTCCCAAGCCTCCATCCCCAAATCTCCAGTAATTTCTCAACCTGGAGCTGGCAACCCTTAGGGGAAATTATCTTTGTAGCTGGGAGATCTATTGTGATCCCAGGCGATTCCTAGGCCTCCCCTTGGAGGTTGGCATTCCTAGAAGGAGTGAAGCAAACAGGAAAAGGGGGAGACTAGAGGGGCTTTCAGGAAAGGGAAAGAGGAAACAGTGGAGTAGAGGGAAATGAGATGCCTCTAACAAGTCCTTGCAGGTTCCTTGCTTGTCTAAACTAGTTTTCTAGAAGCAAATCAACTAAGCATTGCTGAACTTGAGCTAGCACCTGAAACAATGCCGTTTGCAAGACCAAAGCTCTTTTAGAAATTAAAATATTTAAGGGCTTAATCAGATCTGTCGTACACCTGAGATTCTTGATTCTGTAAGTACGTCTTATCTTTTGGGCATGCATTCTAAACATGTGCCACTTGTAACAATTTAAAGAGATATGAAGTATCTTAAAATTTTGCTTTTAGCACTTATTTTCCTGTACCACGGTGATAACTAAAATATCCACTCTAGCTTCCTTGATTTTGTCATGATTTAGTTTTGAGAATGTGGTTCTGATGCCTCCTTGGGCAGAACATCACCCATCAAATCCCGTGCATGTTTACTCTGACATGAACCCTATTATATTAAACTGGCTGTTCAGAAATGGAACCATAACAGTCCTCTCCCATTTTTAGATGAGTATAGATATTTATTAAGAGGAAACCTAGCAATAGTCACTTTATTCAGAGATAAACTGATGCTTCTGAAGGATTCACTGCAGGTAAAAATCTCAGATTTGATTTAGACATACAATTAAGCGCAGATCAGGCGTCAGAGCTGGTGAAAGTACAGTATGCTTACGTTGTGCTGGCCACCAGCTGTCAGTTGAATCCTTGCCCCTTCTGGCTTATAAAAATCTTGCCAGTAGCACAGAGACCCTGTTTGATTGAACTTTTCAGTTAAACTAACTAGTTGACTACAAGTTTTTTTTCTCATTAAGCTTCAGGTTTCCATATTTTGAGTTTTTAAAATTGGTTGTATTATCTAGTGCTGTTCACTATATATACAGAAAGGAGGTGTACACTTCAGGTAGCTATCTGAATGCACAAATTACCATTAAGAAGGAAAAGTCAAGCATTCCAGAGGCTAGCAACTTTTGGATAATGTACTTTCTGGGAAAAGCAGAAGGATAAATGAAACTCAGTATATACATATATATGCAATTGCTTTATTCTTTATTTTTTAAAAAATTCTACAGACTGCAGAACACCTCGATCTTCTTAAAAATGCTTCCGCCACCTTCTTCAATGCTAGTTTTCTTCTAAAAATGGGCAGCGACACACTCTCTCTACACGTTTTCCTCTAGAGACATGTCTGAAGCTGCTGTATGGCATGCCCGTCAATCTGCTGGCATTTCCAAGGCATCAAAAGAGTCTTGCATCAACGCGATTCTAAACCCATCAGTGGGGCTTTGGGTTATAGACCTGAACACAGGGCCTGCAGGAGCTGTTTGTCCTTAATGTGCAAAATAGAAGCCGCCTCCTGATGCTCAACTTGCATTTTAAGATACCTTTCCCACTGCAGAGGAGTTTTTCTTTGGGGAAACAATGAGGAAGCCAAGCAATTGTCAAGCATTTCTCTCATTTGCATGTATCCTTGAGCATGATTTCAATCAACCGTACCATTGTAGGTTCTGCTGAGCTTGTTGAATGTGGCATCTAAGCTATGTGTAGAAATAGGCTTGCGGTAAAGAGGGTTGGAAGCCTTAAAAAGAGAGAAAGGTACATAATATAAGCAAAGTACCATCACAGTGAAGTCTAACTATATGCATGCAAGCCAGCAAAAGATAACTTTCTCTTCAATGCTACTAAAATCAATAGGATTTAGAGGAACACAACAATCCACTATGACAGGATGGTGGCCCTCCCAAAGATCTCAAAGACCTTACAGTCCCCTTCCTCTTCTAGTCTACCATCAACCTCTAAAACTTCAGAGGTTTCATGATGGTTACATTAAATGGAAGCTGTTCACGTACTGCAGCTCTTCTGCATTTTGGCTAGGATACTGTCAATATGAGAGTATGCAGAGGAAAAGGGAGTATTTATTTATCAGATTTCTGTCCCACCCTTCCCTGCATGCAGGGCTTGGGGCAGTTCAATTAAAAACATTCTACAGTTCTACAGTTTTACAAAATTAAGCACACCAAGATGATTCATAAACCTAGGAACATGCTCCTATGGGTGGACGGTCACCCCCAGCAGTTGCTGAACATACCAGGTCAGGGGGTAGAGCAGGGGAGGCCAGAATAACGAGACACCCGTTGCCTCAACCAAAGGCCCAATGGAACATCTCCATTTTACAGGCCCTGCAGAACTGAAGCAGATCCTGTAGGGCCCTGATCTTACTAAGGAGAGTGTTCCACCAGGCCGGAGGCTAAAAGGATATCCTTAGGGCCAGGGACCAGCAGCAGCTGATGTTCTGACGAGCACAACACTCTTCAAGGGATACAGTGGGAGAGGCGGTCCTGTGGATATGTAGGTCCCAGACCACTGAGGGCTTTGAAGGTTAATACCATAACCTTGAACTGGATTCAGTACTCCACTGGAAGCCAATGCTGCTGGTAGAGAACTGGTTGGATATGCGATCTAAAAGGTGCCCCTGTAAGGACACACACCACTGTATTTTGCACCAGTTGGCGTTTCTGAGTCAACTTCAAGGGCAGCCTAGTGTAGAGTGAGTTACAGTAATCCAGCCTGGAGGTGACCTTTGCAATGGATTGCTGTGGCTCGGTTGCGAGAGATAGGGAACCAGTTGCCTGACCAGCTGGAGATGGTAAAAAGCTGTTCTGGCAATGGCCATGACCAGGGCCTCCATAGAAAGCGAGGCATCCAAGATCTTGCCCAGACCCCTCACCGTCAGTGTCAATGGCGCCCTGCTGAAAGCTGGGAGATGGATCCCTAAACCCACCTCCATGACTCAGGCACAGGACCTCTGTCTTTGATGGATTTAATTTCAGGTGGCTCTGCTGCAACCAGAACCTCTGGGACAGCATCCGGTCAGCCATCCATCAACAGATATAGCTGGGTGTCTTCAACATACTGGTGACAGCTCAGCCCAGTCCAAACCTCTGGACCAGCTGAGTGAGGGGGCGCACGGA
Organism: Gekko gecko; assembly: GCA_029375565.1. NCBI lineage: Eukaryota > Metazoa > Chordata > Lepidosauria > Squamata > Gekkonidae > Gekko > Gekko gecko. The sequence goes on along the minus strand of JAPDNY010000003.1, from coordinate 68,174,318 downwards.
AATGTTAAATAATATAGAGGAGAGGAATGCCCGTGGTGGGATGCCACATACCAAAGGGTAGTACAGTGAAACCCTCCCCCAATCACCACCCTCCGCCCCCCATCTGTGGAGAAATGAGCTGAGCCACGGCAAAGTGGTCCTTCGTATCCCCACCTTGGCAAGGTGGTGGATCATACAGTCTAAGTATGCTTTAGACACTGAGTTAGACTGGATCCTAAATTAGTGGAGAGAACATTCTTACTCTGAAATAAAAGTAGTAGTCTAGAACAGGATGAAAGGAGGTAACTCAAGGCGGTGCTCATCATAAAGATTGATATTTCTTAAAGATGATCATAGGAGGTTCTCGTTAAAAGATATGATAGAGAACGATGCTAGTGTAATCCTAGGAGGATTCTGTCCTTTAAAAATGATGGATAATGGCTGGTAGAAATATAGCAGTAGTGACAGACTGAGGAGTAAATAGTTTTTAAGGAGAGGAAAGGAAGACTGCAATAGCCAATTGAAAAGGCTATGACCATACCAGACAGATGTGCAGGTATTCAGATGGCCCAAATAGTTTGCAGTCTAACTATTCCTCCTTCTATCCTTATTAGTCTATGGCACAGGTAGTGACGGAGGGTACTACTAGATGGGGCTGAGTCCATGAGCCCTTCCCTAAACCTAACACTATGGATAGTGCCCTGTCTTATCTTTATGCCCTGTAATATTCTGTCTGCCCAAATCCTCAACACACTTATCCCTTCTCCCCTGCCTCATACATTTATCCCCTTTCTTCCACCGTGAATCAATGCTCACCATTTCGTATCTTGCCCGGGACCGCTCACTTTGGAATCTGGCAAATTCCCGCCGGTCATGAATAGTTACAAGCAGCTTCCAAATTGCCAGGAGAATAATGCCTAGAAGCACGGTGCTGCCCACCACTGCCAGTAGGATCCTCATGGCATCAGGAGTAGTGCCACACTCTGGTAAAGAAGAGAAACAGGAGACTATTTAAGAATGTCCTTATTGTGATGGATTACCAGTACCTATGAAATATTGCAAATCCAAGGGGAGAGGGGGGAAGCCTGTGCAGATTAACCTGTGTAAATTAATGAGCACTGCATGATGCCAAGTTCAGTGTAATTTGAAAAAAAGGAGAATGGAGCTGTTTCAGATTTGTTAGCCAGATGCAAGTATCCAACTGAGACAGATCTATATTCTATGGTTCAGGACTCAATGGAAAATCCAGTATACAAAATCAATTCACAAGTAGAATTTCTAATTCCAGCCTTTGAGCTGCTTCAATCCATAGCTGGATGGAGAATCACATACGTGAGGGGCAGTGAGGTACAAGGATAAGAGCAGAGAGACCTGGGTTCAAACCCCACAGCCCTGGAGCTCAGTGGCTACCTCTCCCAACTTATCCATTTCAAATGCTTAGAATCATATCAACAACCCTAAGCTCCTTAGAGGAAAGAGCATTAAAATGTAACACATAGATCCACAAACAGGTATTGCATATGCAAGTTCCCAACCTGATCGCACACCGGGGGCTGTGTGTATACAGATCTATTTAAAAACAAAAGGTGAAATTCGGGGTAAGAAAGGACTGAATTCATCCTTTCCCCTCATTCTGCCTTCCTGTCTAACAGTTGAGTGTCAGGATTTCACCTTGAGCGGGGGAACTGTTTTTGTTTATAGAGAGAATTCGCAGTCCTTCCTGGAATATGTGCACAGAAAAGCCTCTCATTGGACTAGAATATGTACATATTTCTCCTGCACGACAGTCCTCCATTGGTTCAGAACCACAATGCACAACTTCTCTGGAGACCTCCTCCAAACCAAGAGATGTCTGCAGATTACCAGCCACTATTGCAATATGCGGGCCCTTTTATTTCAGAGAAGTGCTGCATTTCATGAGAACACTGGCGTGTCATGTGCTCACGCTCCACAGCCAACTCCAACCAGCCTCCAAAGGCAAAATGGAGAACAGCATTTCTTGGACTGCAATGAAAAAAAATAACAAGGAAAAAAACGCTTGTGTTGTGAAGCTCATTTAGGCATCATGAGCACCTGTTTCTCATGCTGAGGTTTCGGTTGGCAAGTAACCGCTGATGAGGTATGCTTGAAACAGCCTAGAGTATGGAGCAAAACCAGAGGTTTCTGATCTTTTCTGGTATCTGGCTTGAAATACTACTCCACAGCTGTTTAACACAAGCATCAGAAATAAGCTTCCAGTGACAAATATTCAGGGTTGGACCACATCCAAAGTTTAGAACTGTTTACATCAGTTAAGTAGCTCTGACTTGATCTTTGTTTTGAATTACCCAGATTCTTTTCACTCTGTCCAGTTTTGTTTAAGCCTGATCAGCATATGTAATAATGAAAGGTCCCTCCTACATTAGTGTGCCTTTCTCTTCTGGCAACATTAACTAACTACATTAGTGCACCTTTCTCTTCTAACACCTAAGACAAACTCCTGACCTTACCCCATCTCACAATATCCTTTCTGATGTTCTCTGCGGCTGTCTCTTGCTCGGTCTTCAGCTTTTACCTCTCCACCCTCCATTTATTTAAAACATTTGTATGTCACCCGTCCACCCAACTTAGAGTCCCAGAAGTGGCTAACAATCAAATTATTAAAACAGCATTTAAAATATAGGTAAATATTACAATGGATGAGGGGTGAAGGGCAGGTGGAGCACATGGGCCAGGACAGCTGAGGTGGCACTGGGGCTGGGATAGCCCTTATCTGCAAGGTAGGTCTGGTTTTACAGCTGGGAGTGAAAACCTCGCATCTCTTTGATGTGCTAATGGCTAAGCTGGTTAATGGCTCAACTGATTTGGGCCTGGATTTGCTGAGGGCTTTTTGACACTCCTGGGGGGGGGTGGAGCCTGAAAAGGAGCTATCTGTTCTGCATGTGGAGGGGGGGTGTTTTGATGACAATAACATTTCTTCTTGCATCTTCCAGCAGGGAAAGGGGAGATCAGAGGTCCAGGATCTGTAAGTCAAAAGTAGGTTAGCAACCATTCCGTGTTCCTTTTCTTTTCTTGGTCTGTTTCCTACTCCTGACACTGTATTTATTCCAGAGTTGTACACTGTAGTAACAAAGCTGTATTAGGTAACAGAACACATTGCCTTGATTCCCACCCATGACCTTGCCGTAGAGGTTCACACTACAAGACTGTACCACTAACAAACTAGAGAAGGGAGATCAGAGATCAGAAGGTGCAGGCACGCTACCCAGAGGCTCTGAACCCCCATTTAACAGAGAGCTGGGGAGCACAAGGGATTTCTGATGGGGTGAGTGGATCTCTCTCACTGAAAAAAGCCCAACTTCTGTCACCGCCTCTGAACGTGGGGCATCTCTCTCACTTGCTCAAGGCCTGTTGGGGTGCTGGAAGGCACAGTCACAAATATAAGTATGAAATATTTGGAACAATTAAATAGAACACATAGCTGAAACATATAAACACATGAACACACACACAAACACAGAGGGGGCCATGACGGAGGGAATGTCAAATGTCAAACAAACTCCAAAAATCTTTTAATTCCTATGGGCCAGTCCCAGATGTCTGGAGTCTACTCCCCTGAGGTGACTCATGTATGACTTTCCCCCCCTCAGTGAAAATGATCTCAGAGTCTAATGATTTCAAGCTCATGTATCCTTCACTTTCCCATTCCACAACATCCTACTGACAACCAGTGTTCCCTCTAAGCTGAGTTAGTGTGAGCTAGCTCACAGTTTTTTGGCCTCTGGCTCACACATGGTTTGTCTTAGCTCAGGAAGGAGGGCTCCAGAGCAAACTAATTTATGCAGTGGCCAAATCGCTCGCTCACAACTTTAATGCCAGGAGCTCACAAAGTGGCATATTTGCTCACAAGACTCTACAGCTTAGAGGGAGTATTGCTGACAACAATGAAGGTGTGTATACTTGGAGGAAAGCGTGCAACATCAAGACTGGACGACTGTAATGCATTCTATGTAAGTCTCCTGTTGAAGTCAACTCAGACATCCCAGTTGGTGTAGAGTACTGCAGCTCAGTTATTATCAGGAGTTAGGCAGAGCATACATATTATGCCAGTTCTGCAGTCACCCCATTGGCTGCCCATCAGTTATCGAGCTCAGTTCAAGGTACTGGCCATCACATACGAAGCCCTTCATGGCCTTGCAACCTCATCTACGCAAGACCACCTCTCCATCGATGTCCCACCCTGACAACCTCACTCATCTGAGCAGGACCTTCTGCCAGTGCCAATCTGCAGATGGGCAAGATCAGTAACTGCTAGGGCTGCCGGCTTCCAGGTGCTGCCTGGAGATTTCCTGCTATTACAGTTGATCTCCAGCTGACAGCAATCAGTATTCCTGGAGAAAATGGCTGCTTTAGAGGGCGGACTCTGCAGCATTCTATCCTGCTGAAGTCCCTCCCTTCCCCAAACCCTGCCCTTCTCAGGCCCCACCCCCCAAATCTCCAGGTATCCCCCAACCCAGACCTGGCACCCCTAATAACTGCCCATACATGTGCCTTCTCTGTAGTGCCCCCCGCCCTTAAAATGGCCTGCCTGAGGAGGTTAAGAAAAATCTCACACTCTTGGCATTTCACAAACTACATAAAACAGAATTGTTCAGGAGGGCATTCTTACAAAAGGAAATAGAGTTCCGTCATAAGAGACTGGTCCAGAAAAATGCATGATTGTCAGGGTCAACAGCAAGCAGGTCCAAACACACTTCCCCTTAAGAGTTATGCTTTATTGGAATACCATTCTGTTGTCAAATAGTACAGGTATATTGTCAGGAATAATGGTTAGCGCAAGGGGCCCTATGTATATACCCTGATGCTTCATCTAGCTAAGCAAATGAAATCCAAGCGTGCGCGCGGGAATTCTCCCGGCGGGATATTACATCATGAACGGGAGATCTTCCCCACCCTCTTGAGAGCAGAATTATTCACACCGTTAGTGGAACTCAAGCCCTCCCTTCCCTTCAAGGTTATACTGATAACGTTGTCTGGTAACTCCAGTTCGCATGGGCGAAGGAGCGTCTCCCACGGTAGCTTAGCAAAACAAGCACATGCGCATGCGTAAAGGTCAGGAATGAAAAACTAAAGGAAACATGGCAGTTATCTGACAACGGTGTTTCTACTGATGCAATACCATGTTCTGCATTGTTTAACTTGTCCTATTTAATACTTATACTTGGTACAGACCGACCTCTTCTTCAAATTTCTGCAATTCCTAGTCCCGTCACATTGCTTATTAGATGCATCATTCTACTGATTGTATTGTTTTACATTGTGTAATCCGTTTTCAGTGTCAGTGAGAAAGGTAGACTACAATAACACAAATAAATACATTCCAAACGAATACCATTTCAAAGATGGAGGGCTCTAGGACTCCTGAAAGCTTATACCCTGAAACTCTTGCTGGGCTTTAAGGTGCTACTGGACTCAAATCTAACTATGCAAATAAGATTTCACAGTCTCTGCAAAAGCGACAACAAACATTCTGAAAGAGCTTGTTTTCCCAGCTCTTCAGTGAAGTCCAGGTTTGACCTATAGCCTTGCTAATACAGGCACCTTACATCAGCATGAAGACACAAGTAGAAACAAAACCAACCTGGTTCCTTGAGGACGGTAATATTGGTCCTCCCGCTGGGCAGTTCGGAGTAGGTGAACTTCATCACACAGTCCTTCAAGGGATATGCACACAAGACTGAGTGAGGGTCATCAGTTTCTGGAATACAGTTAATAAAATCCATTAGGGCCCTTTGTCAGAAGGATTAAAGAACCTAGTAACAGCATAACCCAAAGATTATTTCATGCTACGGCATCCTGTAGCATTTGTTTTGGCTGGGTATTTGTTCATTTGTGCATCTCAAAATGTTTAAAACAGCCATTATTTTGACCCAGCACTTCATTTCGGGCGTCTACATTCTTGGGACTTTGTAGTCCTTTCGATATGGGAGGTTTCCCATTTGGAACACATGAAGCACATTATGGAAATACTCAAGTGTCTGAAACTGCAGAAACTATTAATAGGGAATGGATGGAAGAGATGTCCAACCACAGCCTCATGCCTATCCTGTAGAGATACTCATGGATAAACACCCCTCCAAGACTGCAAAGGGAATGGGGGTGTGACTTGAGTTGACTGAAAGAAGGATTAATCAGAGTTCCTGAAAGGTGGCCAAACAAATCTAAAACTTGGAATGATTTCTTTGGAAAAGCAAGTTTCATTTCCTTTTACCAGTCTGGGTGGACAAAATAATTACTTGGAAGTAAGTCGAATTTTGTAATCCACTTGGAGCATGTGGATGATGATTTACACATTCAGCAGTGATAAAAATGACATGCATTGCAGAAATATACACTTTGCTTAGTAAACAGAATGTCTGGTTTCTAGAGTTCAGACAAGACACAGCATATCTTTACACATGTTACTGTCTCTCTATTGTTATGTTTCCTCTGTTTGCCTAAGAGTTTGTTCCTCTCTCTTTTGGGGAGACTACATCACAGACTACAATTTATTTATTATATGTACTTGTATAGGGATGGTTGAGATGTGTGGCAATTAAAAGTCCCGCCTCTCCTCCAGGGCTCTGAACCTTGCCATTTAGGCCTCGTGTAAATCCAAGCACTTGTCAGCCAGTCAGAGCCCATGGAACTCCACAGGATGTAGGGCTCCCACCCCCACCCCCGGTGGAATTGACCAAACATACAAAAGCAGCCTTGAAGAATATAAATAAAATCTGTTTTTTGCAAAAATATTTATAGTAATATAAGATAAGCTATCATGTAAAGTGCAAATAAAGTACAAAGTGAGTAATTACAATGAAAGACATACAACTACAAGCAGGACATAATCCCTGTTGCACACGATCTTAAAAGGACCAAGCCAACATTCTCTTTAACAGCTGAAACTAAGTCCCTCAGAGCACGAAGATGTCAAGGTTAGTACTACATGAAAAGCCTGTTTCAAATCAATATCTATCAAGCCGTTAGTCTTCATAAGGCTTGTGGGAGTTGCACTTGTGAATCACGTTGGCAGTGTCCGGGTGACGCTCTGGTATTTGGGCAAAAACTCTATGGTAGATGCCATTTTTACCATCGATGTTTTGCCCAAATACCAGAGTGTCGCCATGACTAACTGGATGGGAGGGAGGGAGCCAGCCTCAGCTTGGGGGGAAGAAACACCTGGCATTCTCTCATACCACCAAAGGCCTGAAAAACAGAGATGACTTCATGTGGCACTTCAAGCTCGCTCAGGTAGGTGCCTCTTAAACAAGAATGAGTGGGGTCTGACACCATAGTGAATGTCCTGACAGCCATTCATCTCACTTCTAGACCTTCACAATTGAGCAGGCCTAATGAAAACAGGCAGAACCTTCAGATATCCATCTCCCAGACCATTTAGGGCTTCAAAGGAAGAACTACTTTAACTAGTGCTTGCAAATGAACTTATAGGTTAGGGTTGCCAGGTCCCGTCATCACTCTGGTGGGGGGATTGGGGGGGCGTTCTGGGGTTGGACAGGTATGCCTCCAAGCCCTACCCCAAGAGCAAACACCGTTGGCCAACCCTCTCCTTCCCCTCCTGTGAGATTTAAAGGGCTTTAGCTGATCGGCAGGGAGCATGTGGCCTGCCAATCAGCTGGAGGTCCTTTAAATCTTTCAGGAAGGAGGGGGAGGTGCTATCATGGGCTGCACTCTCTGCTCACAAAAAAGCCTTCAAAGAGTACTTCTGCGAGCGGGGCAGTGGCGAGTGCTCCTGAATCCCAAGTGGCGAATTGCCACTGGGAAATCAGCCCCGGGCGGGGTGGCCATGGGTGGCTGCTCTTTGGGGTGGGGCTTGGGGGTGGACCTGGGGGCTGGTAACCCTATTATAGGTAGTGAAATTCTTTGAATAATGAAATGTCTTTCCTTACCAGTAATCAGCCTTGAAGCTATGTTCTAGAGAGCAACTGTTGTTTCCAAACAGGTTTAAAAGTCAGCCCTGTGTAACTATATTTACTACAGTGCAACATGACTTGGGGAAATCTCCCCCTGCCCTAGCCAGAAGGTAGTTGTGTGAATCCTTGCAACAATCAAATATTGAGTTTACCCTCCCTGAACAATAGCTTCAATAAACTGCCTGAAACTAGCCTCAACTGAGAGCTCCCCTTTTCCCAGCGATCCATTACCATCACTGAGGCTTGAAGGAGAAAAGCAGAAGTTAGGCATCCTCCCATCATGCATGGACTGAAACCACGATAAAATTATATTTCACTTGTTATTTGTATCCATTGTAATTTGCTGTAATTAGGAGAAACGATATCCTGAGAACCATTTTTTTGTTGTTGTTGAAAAGTGAGAACTAAAGTTTCTGTTACAAACAACAAATAAATCATAAGAATGAAGAAATTAAATTAACAAGAAGTGGTGGTTAGAATGTCTACAGATTACACACAGCCCTGTACCTCTGTATCCTTTTTTCATGCTCTCTTGACTTTGTTTTTGGAGACTTCACCGACACAGGCCCATCTTAAGGAGTATGGCTGCAAAGTGCTGACAGAGTGGAGATATTATCAAAGCCATAATCCATTCAGTGTGTTGCACACCAAAAATGTGCTGAATGGTTTTATCTCCGGAAATGGGTGGAAGGGTCATTTTCAAGGTGGAAGCAGTGGTTGGAGAGGGAGAAACAGGAGGAAAAAAATGGAAAGCTAGGAAGAATGTTGTTTTTCAAGTGGATCACCCAAGGGTATGTTGCTGTCACAAGAATGAAGGGGTTCATCGGATGATCTGGAAAAGGGGCAACAATACTTACAATCACAAATGTCACTCTTTAAGGAAAATAAAATGTAAGTGTAAAAGACTGGGGTTTGGTTTTATAAGTTGCCAACTATACTCTCTTTCACTGTAGCTACTGCTTCTCTATTTATAGTCCTAGTTGTATAAAATGTAACTTTTACGGGCCTTGATAGTATAAGGATTGGCCCCTACAGATATAAATGTCCAATGCAGGTTAGAACTGGGACTGACCTCAAGGAAAATCTTGTCCATGAATAAGCAGTGGAGGCTTTTTGTATAATCATGTCTAATGTGGTTCTCAGTACCAAACAAATGAATATGTCTGATCTAGGATAGCACCTTCAAACAAAAGAGAATCCAGTATCCTGAAGCTGTTCATGCCAAGTGAACTACGCTGGGAGAGGATGTCTAGGGACAATGGCATCAATTGCGCCGATAATCTCCAAATTCCAGATATCCACCAGGGCATCAAGAGAAGCTGTAGATATATCAGCTGGAAATTTCTCACAGGTTGTTAGGAATCCATTTGAATCCTTCAGCCTCTGAAGCTGGACTATCTTCATTTGTTATTTCACCCCACAGAGGTCCTGAAAGTTTACACCTCACTAGGAGAAAGTCACTCTATGACAAAGCAGTTACATAAACTTCCTCTGCTATTGAACCATACAGCATTTGTCCATTACAGAAGATCAAACAATCAAAGATCATAACCTGCCGTATGTATGGACCATGAAATGTTCTGGCCAGCCTAGTGATTGTCACAGAGGCCACAAATTCCTGAGTCCCACTTGTCAACGTGTCTCAGCATGGATGCTGAAGTCCCCCAAAACAAGAAATTTGGGGTGATCTTGACACTAGGTACAAGACTACCTCAAGCAGGCCAGGAAAGAAGACATTTTGTCAATAGGTGTGGATGGTATATTAAGAATCCCTAATCTGTCCTGCAAATCAAAATCAGGGACATGAACTCAGAATCCAAATTCTGACAAACAAAGAATCTGGAGAGAATAACAGAATTCCAATAGGTCACGGCAAGTGCCATTCCCCAGCCAACAAGCCCATGCAGATGCCCCATCATAGTAGGATTCAAGTAGGACAATTATGTTCAAAAGAGCTCCACACTCCTATAATTTCAACAATCAATATGCTTTCAGTAAACTAAAGTTTTCTGAATTGATCATTATACAATGATTACCAAGTTCAACTGGTATCAAATGCCCTTGATCCCCTGAAATCCTTAGCCTCACTGGAATTAATGACCAAGTCAGAACTGTAAAAAGTTCCAGTACTTCCTACCATCACATATCTAATATTGAGTGGACAAGTAAAAGATAATGGTAAATGTTTCCCTTGCTTGAAAGCCAGTCGAATCTGATTCTAGGGGGTGGTGCTCATCTCCGTTTCCAAGCCATTGAGCCAGCGCTGTCCGAAGACTTCTCTGTGGTCATGTGGCTGGCATGACTAAATGCCAAGGCACATGGAACGCTCTTATCTTCTCTGCCGAAGTGGTACCTATTTATCTACTTGCAATCTCTTGCTTTTGAACTGCTACGTTAGCAGGAGCTGGGGCCTGAGACGGGAGCTCACTTGGTCACGCGGCAGTGAGGCACTAGGGTCTCGAACTGCTGAGCTACAGATGTTCCAGTCTGCAGCTCAGAGTCTTAACCTCTTAAATCAGTTCCCAAATTTGGTTCTCCAAACAGTCATACTTTTGCTTGTTGCACAGGAAGTGGTGGATGCATAGTTATTTGTACACATTATCTCTGTAGTGTTCAAGAATGCAAAAGTAGCTTTGGAAAGCAATTTGAAACTAAGAACCCACATTTCAGGGGTTATCTGTACATAGTTATCAGAAACTTGCTGTTTGCAATTTATATTTACAGAAGAGAGCCAGAAGAGTTTCAAGGAGCAGTTGTAAGTATGAATCACGGTGAAAATATGTTGCCACAAAACCTCTGTTAGCATTTCTGGATGCCATGAATGAAAATGCTGGAGTTTGTTCTCAAGGAAAGAAAGAAGAGCTGATAGGGAAGTCATGTTTAAATTGCAAAAGAAATCCAGAAGGAGCCAACAGGAACAAGCCATCCATAGATTAGAAAGGAAGAGCAAAAAGACAATGTTGCAACGTTTGCATTGCCAAATAATAGTCATCTTCCGTAAAATTAGGGGGAAAGAAAGCAAACCGAAGCAGCAGAAACCGCAAATAAGGATGAACAGCAACAGATGGGCTGCTGCGGTTTTTAACACAAACACACATTCTAGAAATGGAATATGAATAAACATTTAAGAAAAATTTAAGAGCTGAAGTACTCAGAAGGAGAGAGACGAAATGCACCAAAATGTCACTTTGGGGTTGTCAACTCTGGGTTGGGAAATACCTGGAGATTTGGGGGGTAGAACCTGAGGAGGGCGGGGTTTGGGAAGGGGAGGGACTTCAGTGGGGTAAAAGGCCATAGAGTCCACCTCCCAAAGCAGCTGTTTTCTCCAGGTGAACTTATTTCTGTTGCCTGGAGAGCAGTTGCAATCCCAGGAGATCTCCAGCTCCCACCTGGAGGGTGGCAACCATATGTCACGCAGACCAACTCTCTGCCCGACGTGCACCAGTAGCTCCCTTCCCAAGTATTAGCCTACACAATTCACATTGTGCTCCAAACAGAAAGCACCTAAAGATACGAATCAGCCTCATAAAAGTCAAAACTACGGTTTCACTTAGCCTGATATTGTATATTTTCACTGACTTCCATTCTCCAAGATCTTCAGACAGAGGTCTTTCAAAAAAAAAAAATGTTGCCTGAAATTTATTAAGTGGAAATACCAAGGTTTCTTCACATTTTTCTCTGTTCTAAATAAAAGTTTGCTATTCTTTTTATAAGTAAATTATTATTATTATTTACAGCATTATTTACTTCTTGTGCTAGGACTCTGTCTGGTTAACTTACTGAGAACATCCACTCGCGTAATGACCTCATCCCTGCAATGTTTTTGGCAGGTTTGGTTATCAGCCAGTCTTCCTGAGTTGAACAGCATACACTCAATGCACTCCCTGCGTAAGAGGGATAAGAGAGGAAGGATGAACAGATCGGAAAGGTACACCGGCATTTACAAACGACATTCGAGCCCCATCTTGAAAAGTTTTTCCCATGGCAGCCACTTTGATGCAAGGCCTTCTGCTGCAAGTTCGCTTCCTGTATTCAAGGTGATGCGTCATGGTCTGAAACTTTCAGCTCAAGAAAAGTTATTGCTGTTAAGATTTCAGCCTTGCAAGATGCCCTACACTTTTTCTTTGGCACATTATATAGAAATAAATTAACCCAATTTCCAAGACTTCATCTAAGCATAAGATCATCTTAGTTCCAGTACTAGCATTCTGAGCTACAGACATTTTAAAAATTGCAGTGCATTTTGCATGATGCAAACTGTAAATATTTGCTCAAGGATCAAGTGCCTCCTCCGGTTTGGATTCAGCTTCATAACCAATATTTTTATAATCAGTAGCAGATTATGGTATTTGAGCAGTCTATGTGCGTGATATTCTCCGTGAGGACACCAGGGCCCCACAAACAGATCACCCATAGAGGGAGCTGATCAGCAGGCCTAAGACCAATAAAACATACAGCTACTGAGAGCTCATGGCATACTTTCCAAAGGCTTTCATTCCCGTTTGATTCCTATTTAACCTAATAAACACCTTTCCTTCTGAAAGCTACATATCTCAGCAGAAGTGAAATGTTACTGCTTAGAATGCTTCTTCAGAGGAATACCCAAAACGATAAACTGGGGATAATAACAGAAAGAATGCTGATGAATATGCAGACTGGGAGATCTTCGGGATTTATTTATTTATTTATTTATTTATTTATTTATTACTTTCGATTTGTATCCCGCCTTGCTGGGATAATCCTGCTTGGCAAGAAAAGCATCTATCCGTAACCTTTGGCAACCAATACAAAAGGGATAGAGAATCAGGACTTGGGGTGCAATCCTATGCATGCTTTCTCAGAATTACATCCCATTGTGTTTGGTGAGGCTTATTCCCAGGTACATACGCAAAAAATGAATAAAATTGAAGAGGAAGACCCAAGTTGTGCTGAAATTAATTTTTCATTTAGTAATGTAATGGATTCTTTTATACTTTGCATAATGAAAAGATACACTTAGAACATGCCTGCACAAACATATCCCATCAGTCATGCATTGCCATTCATTGAGGCTACATCTACCTACATGCCCGGGAGTGCAAAAAATGGCATGTCAACTTAAGAACATAAGAGAAGCCAATGTTGGATCAGGCCAATGGCCCATCCAGTCCAACACTCGTCACACAGTGCCCCAAAATACCAGGTGCCCTCAGGAGGTCCACCAGTGGGGCCAGGACACTAGAAGTCCTCTCACTGTTGCCCCCCCCCAATTACCAGGCAGGCCACAATGCTTCTGATTGGTACAAATGCTTCTGCAGATACAACTTCTACAAGCTTGACATAGTAAATTAAAAGGAATGCCAGCTAAGTGGGTGCAAGCTAGTGACCCACAAGGTCTCTACCAGTTCTCTCAACCAGGGATCTCTCCCATCTTTACCACCAGAGTTCCTTCTTAGATGCTAAGACAGAGCCTGAAAAGCACTGAACTATGATATGGAAATTTCAAACTAGGAAATCCCATCCTAAAACCTCATGGTCAAACCTGGGTGGAAAGCAAAGTAGCTGAAGAACCACAGAATGACAGACTGTCATAAATCCTTATTCAAAGGACCTTCCCCTTCAGTTTAGGTAGCTGGGATAATACCTTTTAGTGCTGCAGACACCTGGGCAGGTAGGGCATTTCTCACAAGTCTCTCCGAAGGCACCAGGCTCTGTGCAGTGACATTTCCCACAGATGCAGTTGCCTCGTCCACTACACATCTGGCCATCATTGGAGACACAACTATCCGTCTCTGTTGAGCAGTTGCAGTTGTCCCCGATATAGCCACGATGACACTTGCACTCCCCGCAATGACATTCTCCGTGACCTAAAGGTAATTTAAGGAACAAGCATCAACCATGTTGCTGGAGAAATGGATACATGGTTCCAGAAGACAGGCAACAGTCCAGTTCAAAGCCAAATTTATTTAAAAAAAAACTATGGTCAATTGTACCATATTATATTATACCAATTATAAGCACAAAATACTAGGAGAGAGGAGGAGGAGGAGAGAAGAGATTGGATTTATAGCCCACCCTTCACTGGGAGTCTCAGAGTGGCTTACAAACTCCTTTCCATTCCCCTCCCCACAACAGACACCCTGTGAGGTAGATGAGGCTGAGAGAGCTCTGAGAGAAACTGCTCTTTCAAGGACAGCACTTGCCCAAGGTCATTCAGCAGCTGCAAGTGGAGGAGTGGGGAATCAATCCCGGTTCTCCCAGATTAGAGTCCACATACTTAACCACTACACCAAAGTGGCTCTGAGGACATCTGGAAAATTGTCCTTGGGAAGCATTCCAGAATTCAGGGGCAGCTATTGAAAAACCCTTCCTCTTCCTAGTGGCCAGTCTTACATCTGAATATGTTGGTACCTGAACAGGGCCCTCTCCAAGTGATCTTAAAGTTTGGGGAGGGTTATAAGAACATAAGAGAAGCCAATGTTGGATCAGGCCAATGGCCCATCCAGTCCAACACTCTGTCACACAGTGGCCAAAAAATACCAGGTGCCATCAGGAGGTCCACCAGTGGGGCCAGGACACTAGAAGCCCTCCCACTGCTGCACCCCCAAGCACCAAGAATACAGTACATCATTTGCCCCAGACTGAGAGTTCCTATCTATACCTGGCTAATAGTCTCTGATAGACCTGTGCTCCATATGTGTATCTAATTCCCTCTTGAAGCCGTCCATGCTTGTAGCTGCTGCTACCTCCTAGCAGTGAATTCCATGTGTTAATCACTCTTTGGGTGAAGAAGCACTTCCTTTTATCTGTTCTCATCAATACGCAGATGACACCCAGCTCTATCTGATGTTGGGCGGCCGGTTGGGCTCTGACCCAGAAGATCTGACACGGGCATTGCAGGCAGTGGCTGAATGGCTCAGGCTGAGCTGGCTGAAACTAAACCCAGTGAAGATAGAGGTCCTGTGCCTGAGTCGGAACAGAGTGGGGATGGGGATCCTTCTCCTGACCTTTGATGGGGTGCCATTGGTGCCAGCGTCGGAGGTTAGGAGCCTGGGGGTGCACCTGGATCCCTCCCTAACTATGGAGGCCCAGGTGGCAGCCACTGCCAGATCAGCATTTTATCATCTTAGGCTGGTTTGGCAGTTGGTCCCCTTCCTCGACCGTGACGACCTGGCCACAGTGATCCATGCAACGGTCACCTCGAGGCTAGACTACTGTAACGCTCTCTACACAGGGCTGCCTTTGGCGCAGATTCGGAGGCTGCAGCTGGTGCAGAATGCGGCAACCAGGTTGATGATGGGTCTCCCCAAGTGGGAGCACATCCGGCCTGGGCTGGAAGCGCACTGACTGCCAATAGCATACCAAATCCGTTTCAAAGTGCTGGCACTTGCCTTTAAAGCCCTACATGGCCAGGGGCCGACCTACCTGAGGGACCGCCTTTCCCCATATATACCCACAAGAGCACTTCGGTCGGGGATACATCATCGCCTGGTGATTCCAGCCCCCCGGGAGGCAAGGCTCACCGCGACCAGGGCCAGATCCTTTTCGGTGGTGGCCCCCACCTGATGGAATGAGCTCCCGGAGGAGATCAGGGCCCTGTGGGACCTTATGCAGTGGAAGGCACCACATTAAGCCGCATGGAATGGAACTCCATCAACCTTAGGAAGAGATGAGGATAGAGGAGGAGAACGTATGGCCCCCATCTCAGCCAGGAAAACTCATGTCCTCGTATTGTTCTTCATAGTCAAAATATCTTCACACACAGATACCTCAAATCAAATCCATTGTACATTCCCCCACGACAGCAGTTTTGTTGCGGTGCTCACTACTCTTTATTCAAATTCCACAAGTGCCCTCAGGTTTAACTAGGCTGAAGGGGTATCTACTAACACAGATTTCTCATACCTGAAGCACATCTGGCTCTCTTAAACCATATTCTACACAAGGGGCTAAGCATGAAATCAAAACAGAAATCACATTGTTATTGTTTCAGTGGAGCAAAAGTTCAGAATTCTCTTTTTGTCTCTTGATTATTTCCTGATGCAGCTAAAGGAAGATGTGCTTAATTAAACCAGTGCTGCTTTTCCTCCCCTCCCCCTTTTGTGATGCTGCAACAAACATTTAATATTATTAAATACTTTCACCTTCTAGTTCCTTTTCTTCTTACAAACAGATCCAACACTTGCCATTTGCTTGGTTTCCTCTTGAGGAGACAGAAAATTTCACAGTAGGTAGAGGTGTACAAGCAGCTTAAGAAATGACCCCATGCATAAATACCTGATCTGCCCAGGTGTAGACAAGAGGTGAGTAAGAGAATGAATGAAAGTATAAGTGTAGGTTGAAGACCAAGGACAGAAGAAGACTGGAGACAACAGCAGTGAAGAGACCACCAACTGGAAAGTCCTAAAATGACCTCCACCCTCGTGACTATGAAAACTGTCATTGTCAGCTCCCTACTTGGGGAAAAGGGACATTCCATCTGTGAGCAGGCTTGTAGCTACCGCGGGGCCCGCGGAGCCTGACCCCCTTGCGATTTTTATAGGCCCTCTCCCCAAGCCTTGGCTTCCCCTCCCCCTGCCCCCCCTGATTGCCTCAGCTCTCACAGTGGGCAGGCTGAGGACAGGCAGCCGGCTCTTCTTTGAAGCACTTCCTGTCCTGTCCCAAGGAGCCTCTGAAGCAGCGGGTGCCAGTGTGGGGCAGTAGCACGGCGACGGGTGCCAGCAGGTGGGAAAAGCCACAGGGCTCAGGCAGTGGCAATGAGGTGGCCTCATGGGTCATGCACCCTACTGACCAGCCAGGGGATGGGGCTCAGCAGCCAGCACTGCACTTTCGACTGCCCCGTGCAGAGGCAGGGACAGGCACGTTGGAGGCAGAGCTCACCACCACTCATCAGTAAGAGCTCCGATCTTCCCTCTCCTCAAGGCGGCAGCAGCAGCAGCAGGCATAGAGGATGGTCCACCCTGGGTTTCCCTTGCCACTGTTCTTATTCCTCAAGAGTAACAGGAGTGACAAGGGAAACCCAGTGTAACCCCCCACATGCCTACATCACTTCTGGAAGTGATGTAGAAAGTGACATAAGTACATCGAGGCCGGGGTCCCCCGTCAAAAATGTCCTAGCTACGGGCCTGTCTGTGAGTCAAGGTTACCCCATTAGGTCATTGTGCTGTGAGGCAGGACCACTCCACCGACACAAGACCTGAATCTATGGGCACCAGGATGACCATATATGGCAAGACCCCCTGATGGGCTGGCAAAGGTGAACAGGAAGAATGGCTTAGAAATCTAGAGATGCCATCCAGATGGCTTCCTATGAAAATTTCTTAGACAATAATAATGAGTTGAAACCTCAAGATAAGCTATTGCATCAAGACATTAATTTGTCATGGTGGGAAAGAAATCAACTCGAGTCTAAGTACTCTAAAGACAAACAAATAGGTTTCTCTTTGAAAATGTCAATGCTTCAGAAATTACTGACAGGCCCAGAAAACAAACTTATTCAAAAACTGTGTTTTTATTGGAATTTAGGATGCAAGATGAGATGGTAAAGATATCCATGATAGCTTGGGCTAAGAACATAGGACATAATATTGAGTTAAGCAAATGGGAGGAAGTTTGGCAGAACATGAAATATCTTAAAAGTAGTGCCCATGAAAGAAAACGTTTTTAAAATGTTTCACAAGTAGTATTTAACACCCGATAGATTAGCTAGATTCTGTACCGGTAGTTCCAACAGTTGTTGGAAATGCAACTCTAAGGTGGGTTCTTTTTATCACGCATGGTGGTCATGTGATAAAATTAAAAAATACTGGAAAGAGATACATTTAATAATATCTCAAATAATTGATTTCCAGATCCCACTTGACCCTGAATTTTTTTAATTAAACATTATGCCTGATAATTTGCAGAAATCAGATTTGATTTTACACTTAGTTATGGCAGCAAGGATGAAGAAGTTCCACAAAGACAGGACTATACAAGCAAAATTATGGAGGTGGCCGAGATGGATAACTTGACCATGAAGCTCCACGGAAGAGAAGAGAGCACCTTTCAAAATAATTGGTCATGCTTTTATGTTTGGTTGGATAAGGAAAATTAAATTGATTATGTAAAAAATTAATAATTGGATGTATTAGGAGTATGCCAGGAGAAGGATCTCTTTTTGTGTTTTGTGGAGCGAGTGTTGTTGGTTTTGTTGTGTTGGTTTGTGCGGTTTTTGTTGGAAATTAATAAAGAATTAATTTAGAGCTGCCTCTAGTGAGACAGAGAGACCTGCGGGGTAGCAAAATTTCCTTGAAACTCTCTCCTGACCAATCAGCACCAAAGGCCTGGACAGCCATGATTATCTAAAGACCTCCCTTGAAGATTGTTCCTGGCTTATCAGCATCAAAAGGTCTGGCCAGGCAGAATGCATGTGTACGTGTTTGAGCAGGCGTGTATGAGTAAGTGGGTGATGTGTGCTTGTGTTTTGGCAAAAAAAGACTGTTTAGCAAGTAACAATGACTGTATAATATTTTCAAAATTTCGACCATAGTTAACAGTTGATGTATTTTGAGCCAATGCACACTGAAGTGCTACACTGTTGAAGAGAATAGTTTCCATTTCAAGAGAAGACTACTGAATCTGTGTTCATTCCAATTTTTGTAAAGAAACAATTTGCTCCATATGAAAGGTTTTAAGTAATAAGGGAATTGTTGTGCTTGTTAGATTTCAAATACCCCCCCCATAAATGGAATACAAGATTTGCACTGAGCCCTGGTTCAGT
The DNA here is from genome assembly GCA_029375565.1 of Gekko gecko. Classification (NCBI taxonomy): domain Eukaryota; kingdom Metazoa; phylum Chordata; class Lepidosauria; order Squamata; family Gekkonidae; genus Gekko; species Gekko gecko. Next base: position 68,155,649 of record JAPDNY010000003.1, on the reverse strand, counting down.
CCACACCACAACTTCCTCATGGTATCTAACTAATAAAACCAGCTTTCCATACTCCTCAGCAACAGAAATTCTACGACCTGGAGACAGAGCCATGGGACAGCGACGGTGGTGGTCGCCGTCACAGACGTTCTCCACAGACAGCTGGACTGAGGCAGGTTAGCACTGCTGATATTACTTGATCTTATAGCAGTGTTTGACACTGTCGACCACGATCTACTGACCTACTGCCTCACTGACACTGGAGTCCTTGAGGTAGCCTTGCAAGGTTTACCTCAACGGTCATGGACAGAGGGTAGCACTGGGAGAGACAGTGTCCTCAAGGTACCCGCTAGTGTGCCGGGTTCTTCAAGGAGCACTTCTCTCCCCGATGTTATATAACATCTATATGCGGCCCCTCGCCCAGCTGGCATGAAGTGTCAGGCTTAGATGTCATCCGTACACTGATGACACCCAGCTATTTCTGTTGATGGATGGCCTATCAGACAACATTCCTGTGAACTTAGCTGCTGTTTTGGAGGCTGTGGTAGGGTGGTTAAAGCAGAGTTGGTTGAAACTGAATCCTGATAAGATGGATGTTCTGTGGCTGGGGGGCGGGGGGGGAGCCATGGCTAGGTTGCCAACTCCCAACTCTGTGCCCCTAATACCGGCATTGACTGTCAGGAGTCTGGGCATAACTCTGGATGTCTCCTTATCAATGGAGGCCCAGGTCATGAAGGTTGCCAGGCTGGTGTCTCCAACTGCACCAGGTCAGGCAACTGACTCCCTCCCTGTCTTGCTCTGACATAGCCACAGTAATCCATGCAATGGTCACCTCCAGGATAGACTACTGTAACTCATTCTATATGGGCCTATCCTTGAGACTGACCCTGAAGCTCCAACTGATACAGAATGCAGCTGCGCGGGTCCTTACGGGGACCCCTCAGACAGCACATATTCAACCTGTGCTGCACAAGCTGCACTGGCTTCCAATGGAGCACCAGATCAGGTTCAAGGTGCAGTTTTTGACCTTTAAGGCCCTTGGCATTCAGAGACCCACATGCCTTCAGGACCGCCTCTCTCGGTATGCCCCCAGAAGAGCATTACGCTCGGGAAGTAAGAACCTCCTGGTGGTCCCCAGCCCGAGACAGATCTGGCTGTCCTCAAACAGAGCCAGGGCTTTTTTGGCCCTGCCCCCTGCTTGGTGGAACGCTCTGCCGAAGAACATCCATGCCCTATGGGATTTGTTACCTTTCCACACGGCAAGTAAGGCAGAGACGTTGCCAGGCATTCGGTTGAGGACAGCAATGGTACAACATGTAGTCGGGCACTCTCATACCTTCCATTCTACACAAGCCCCTCCGGCTGAGGGGTGACATGATCGAGGTTTATAAAATTATGAATGGGACTGAGCAGGTTGAGAAAGAAGTACTTTTCTCCCTTTCTCACAATACAAGAACTCGTGGGCACTCCATGAAATTGCTGAGCAGTCGGGTTAGAACAGATAAGAGGAAGTACTTCTTCACCCAAAGAGTGATCAACACATGGAATTCACTGCCACAGGAGGTTGTGGCAGCTACAGGCATGGACAGTTTCAAGAAGGAATTAGATAAACAGATGGAGCAGAAGTCCATCGGTGGCTATTAGCCACAGGGTATAGATGGGAACTCTCAGTCTGGGGCAGGTGATGCACTCTATTCTTGGTGCTGGAGGGGGCAGCAATGGGAGGGCTTCTAGCGTCCTGGCCCCACTGCTGGACCTCCTGATGGCACCTGGTATATTTTGGCCACTGTGTGACAGAGTGTTGGACTAGATGGGCCATTGGCCTGATTCAACATTGGCTTCTCTTATGTTCTTATGACTGTACCCATTCATATAAATAACCATTCCATCTATCTATAGTCCATGTTGTAACATCTTTCCAACCAAGCGCTATAACCGCATGGGCAGCTAAAATCATAGCTTTAAATAGATCCTGGTATGATTTATCTATTTTGTAGTTCCCTAAAATTCTCATGGGGCTGCGGTGGCTCAAGTGGTTAAGACGCTGAACTGCAGGCTGTGGAAGGTCAGTAGTTCAGCAGTTCAAGACCCGTGAGTGCCGCATGACGGGGTGAGCTCCCGTCTCTAGTTCCAGCTCCTGCCAACCTAGCAGTTCGAAAGCAAGAAATTGCAAGTAGATAAATAGGGACCACTTCAGTGGGAAGGTAACAGCATTCCATGCGCCTTGGTGTTTAGTCATGTCGGCCACATGACCACGGAAATGTCTTCGGACAGCGCTGGCTCTTCGGCTTTGAAACGGAGATGAGCACTGCAACCCTAGAGTCGGATTCGACTGGCTTTCGAACAAGGGAACCTTTACCTTTACCTAAAATTCTCATAAATAATACTTTCCCTGATAACTCCACTTTAACCTTGCAAACTTCCTCCATCTTTTCCAGTATCTTTTGCCAAAATTTAACCACCTCAGAGCAATCCCACCAAAGATGTACATAATGTCCCTTTTGCTTTTTACAACGCCAGCAATCAGATGTCAATCCCTTGATCATATAAGATAGCTGAACAGGCGTTCTATACCATTTCATAACTAACTTCATCTCCATTTCTCTGAATTTTTCCATTGTTATCACTAATATCTCTAATCATTTTATTTCTCATTTTCTGATAACGTTGCATCTTTTCCCCATTTTGACTGTATTATACCAATCATATAATCTTCAGTCAATCTGCTATATATCTTTCTTACAATACCCTTTTTATTATCCACTTTAATTCTATATAATTCTTCCATCGGGGTGTCCTCATTTAATATTCCAGCATACTTCATTTGTTTCAAGGTATTGTATAAACAACCACCTTCTATTCTAGCTCTGTACCCTTAGTCCTACTGCATTGTTGGCTGGATATCTTATGCTGTCTGACTGAATTTCTTTTGCTTAAAGATTTTGTAATTTGCCTTTGGTCTCAGTGAGAAAGGCAGGCTATAAATGATGCCAAAAATACATAAACTCGGAAGTTAAATATTAGGTCTTTCAGCTCTCAAGATAAAACAAGTTAAGTTAAATGCTGCATTTAAAACTAATAGCCTATTTTATTAGAGGGCTCTTGAAGACAGCAGATTGTTAACTGGAAGACTTCCATGCAATATTCCCAGAAGCTCTCTTCTCTAGGTCATCCCCGTGCTTTGTAAAATCAGTGGCAGTGAAAGAGCAGTTCAGCCGTGTAAGCAATTAACAAAAACTCCAATCCAGCTTGTGGGGGGGGAGCAGGCGGCATACAAGCAGGGAAGTAGGTCTCTCTCTCTCCCACTCTCTCTCTGGATATGAAGTTGCATTTTCAAAAGCCACTGAGATATACACACAACCCTATGAAAGAACCTCCAATAAGCTGCTGGATCAGGGTTATTTTCTTCATATAAACTAAAATAAACCTTACTAAGAGCAGCAACTTTGCAGGGGGTTCTGAAAGGGGGGGAGAAAGCACGTGCACTGGGGATGGCAAAACGTTTTCATGCCTGCACACATCATATGCTTGAACTTTGCGTTCAAGTATGGGTACAGGGACCCTGCCTGTACAAGGTTACCGCAGTCCTGCCATAAGTACAGGCAAGTAAATTTGGCAATAAATCTAAAGTTTTTGGTGCTATGCAAAATGCTTTTCTTAAACTGGGGTTGCTTCCAAACAAGGGCATGAGAAAGCACCCCTTCTATGTTAGCAGCAGCAAGTGGCTCAGGAACAGGAGGTGGGGGGAACAGTGTCCACACAGACCTGTCCCTGTGCCACCACATCCCCTTTTCCTTGCCACGCCTGTGCAGAAGTGCAGACATGACCACTGTCCTCCCAGTCCTCTCACTTTCCCTGTCCCTACCAAGCTTAGCTCTGTCCCCTTCTTCTACGGGTGGCAGAAGGGCAAAGTTCCAGGATGTTGGGAGGACACTCCCCGTTGGTACACATGGGGTAATACACCCTTTGGTTCCTGCTTTCCATGCAGGGAAAAATCACTGTATGAAAGCAGCTTGGATCAACTATATAATATGATAAAAACTCCATTTTCTTTGTTCTGATGGATTGCTGGGTCCAAGCAAATACCTCCAAGGTAATAATACCTGCAGTAAAATCCCTCCGTTACCACAGAGATGCCTCACGATTCTAACAGTAGGAATGCAATGCAGGTAGAAGCTTGTTAAGACCTAGAGACAAGCCTGCTTTTGACATCTCAGCAAGGAGATTAGAAACATGGGACTGAAACAGTCACACAGCTTTTCTGTGCTCATGAAAACCAGTCGACTGTCTCTAAAAACACCCCCCCCCTCAAATTAGAAGCACAAATTGGACATACATTGTGTTGTCTTGTTGCCATTCAAGTGTTTGGCAGGGCCGTATCTCGCCCCCTTCCAAGCAGGAATCTTGGCTAAATGAACGGGGCAGAGTGCCAGCTCCCCTCCCTTCCCCTCCACTCCTCTGCCTTTTCACAGCAGTGTCAAGAGTACAGTACAAATTAGAGATTCGGCACAGCTGCAGATGCCAGTATCCATGCTGCAGTTTTCTACAGTTTGTTCTCAGGGACATATGCCAGTCTTTATAGGACTCAGCACTGGAGTCTCACAGGTAAAGCTGCTACAATTAGATCAAGCAATGCCTTGCTTTCACATTTTCCATATCAAGCTCTCTGAAAGAGTATGATTGGCCCTTTCTGTGTATTTTAAGTTGTAGGATTGGATGGGATCACAGAGTGGGCAACACCAACTTTCTGCACTAGAATTACTACCTTTATATCAAAATAAGATAATAATTTACCTTTATCTTGCATTTGCAGGAGGAGACATTTAGGTGCAGTTTACCTCTAAATAAAGTTAATGGCAGGATTCCAACAGAGAGCTGGAACACACCCTTATAGGGCTGCCAGCCCCCAGGTCTGGGCGGAGGTCCCCCACTTCTGGGGGCATCAATCTGCCCTGGCCAGCTGGCTGACGAGGAAGACCCACCCCCAAGAGTGACCACCCACCTGGCCACCTCTCTCCTTCACCTCCTGCCCGCTTTAAGGGGCTTCACCTGATTGGCGGGGACCAGATGGCACACCAACCAGTTGGAGGGCCCTTTAAATCTAGCAGGAGGGAGGGAGAGGGGCAGTTGGGGGTTGCATGCTCAGCTTGCAAAAAGACCCTTTAATAAAGGGTCTTTTTGCAAGCGGGGTGAGGGCTGCGGCATGTGGGGCTCAGGGAAATCAGCCCGCAACTGCCCCTCTCCCTCCTACTAGTTTTAAAGGGCCCTCCAGCTGATCAGCGGGCCAGGTGGTCCCAGCTGATCAGCTGAAGCTCTTTAAATCAAGCAGGAGGGGAGCGTGAGGGGTGGCTGGGCGGGTGGTTGTTCTTGGGGTCGGGGCTTGTGGCAGGGCTTGGGGCATCCCTACCCCACCCCCAAAATGCCCCCCAAATCCCCCCACTGGAGCAAAAAGAGGACCTGGCAACCCTACACCCTTACAACCCAGTCCTAAGGATGTTTGCTCAGAAGCCTCAATGAATTTAATGGAACTTGTTTGCCTAGTACAGGCACTCAGGATTTCAGCCAGAATCTTGAAGCAAAGAGTACCAAAAGCTCCTATTATAATTTCTGACTACCTTTGATGTTTCCAAAGTGGGAGGGGGAGCCCTTCCAATGAACAATTTAGTAAACAAGAAATAGAAAGTTTTCTTAGGCACGATGGTTCAGATCTCATAACAGTAAAACGTTTCATTCACCTTTACCAGAGGTAAGATTCAGAAACCTCTCAATCACTAGCCCTTTTAACTGTTTGAACTCTTGCAAAAGGCCACAATACAAAAGGTAAGAACAAAGGAGAATCTAGTAATGATGTGACAGGAGATAATCAAATTAAAATACAGAAGACTATTATGCACCACATCCAGGTGAGCTATTGTTCTAGCGAAGCAAGCTCAACCCATTTTAGGTACAGCTAGAAAAAAGGCTTAGGCTCAATATATAACACAGTGTGTTTGAATTTTTGGACCACATGGCCTACCGACCAGCTGGAGGGCCCTTTAAATCTAGCAGGAGGGAGGGAGAAGTGTGGTCGCGGGCTGCATGCTCTGCTCACAAAAAGACCTTTTAAAGGGATCACTCCAAAGGGATCTGTCGAGGATGGGTGAGTGGGCGTCAACGTGGCAAATGGGGTTCAATGTGGTCAAGTGCAAAGTGATGCACATTGGAGCCAAAAATCCTAAATATAAATACACGTTGATGGGGTCTGAACTGGCAGAGACGGACCAAGAGAGAGATCTTGGAGTCATAGTGGATAACTCAATGAAAATGTCTAGACAGTGTGTAGCTGCAATAAAGAAGGCCAACGCTATGCTGGGGATTATTAGGAAGGGAATTGAAAACAAATCAGCCAGTATCATAATGCCCCTGTATAAATCATTGGTGCAACCTCATTTGGAATACTGTGTCCAGTTCTGGTCACCACATCTCAAAAAGGATATTATAGCATTGAAAAAATGCAGAGAAGGGCAACTAGAATGATAAAAGGGTTGGAACACCTTCCCTATGAAGAAAGGTTAAAACGCTTGGGGCTCTTCAGCTTGGAGAAACGACGGCTGAGGGGTGACATGATCGAGGTTTATAAGATTATGAATGGGATTGAGCAGGTTGAGAAAGAAGTACTTTTCTACCTTTCTCACAACACAAGAACTTGTGGGCACTCCATGAAATTGCTGAGCAGTTGGGTTACAACAGATAAAAGGAAATACTTCTTCACCCAAAGAGTGATTAACATATGGAATTCACTGCCACAGGAGGTGGTGGCAGCTACAAGCATGGACAGTTTCAAGAGGGAATTAGATAAACATATGGAGCAGAAGTCCATCAGTGGCTATTAGCCACAGCTTATAGATGGGAACTCTCAGTCTGGGGCAGGTGATGCACCGTATTCTTGATGCTGGAGGGGGCAGCAGTGGGAGGGCTTCTAGTGTCCTGGCCCCACTGCTGGACCTCCTGATGGCACCTGGTATATTTTGGCTGCTGTGTGACAGAGTGTTGGACTAGGTGGGCCATTGGCCTGATTCAACATTGGCTTCTCTTATGTTCTTATGTAACACAACTTGATGTGTGGCATCTTCCTGGCCTTTTCTACTGCTGACTCGTTTAAAAGAAATCTCTGGTGAAAATTTAGGCTTCTGTTTTTAATCATGAAGGCTTATCTAATGAATTGCGGAAACTATTTTCAACTAAAACTGGAACATTGGCTTCTCTTATGTTCTTATGTGGGGGCTGCGGCTCAAGGGGCTGGGGAAAATTCCGGAAGTGGAGTAGAAGTGACGTCATCATGTCAGGAATGTTGCACAGCAACACTCTGGCTTGAGGTCAAAGCTCTATAGTAAATTTGGGGTCAAACCACAGAGTTTTGCTGTCAAACCAGAGCATCGCCCTGCGACGTTGCTGTTTGGGGGCTGGGTTTTTCCTGCTGGCCAGCTGGCCGGCATTGAGCAGAAGCCCCCAAAAAGCGGGGGATCCCCTGCCTGGGGAATGGGAACCCTAAGTCTGGGAGCTCCTCTTTTAACCAAATCAGAATTTAGAGGTACAGGCTCAAAGTTTCCCTCCAAGCCTGCTCTTGACAAGTCTGGATAACTGTCATAAGGGGTGGGGGAGTCCAGTAATGATCCATCACAGCACTTGACAGTTTGACCAAATGGACAAATTGAAGCTGCAATTCAGTTTCCTTTAGAAGAAGAAGAAGAAGAGTTTGGATTTATACCCCGCCCTTCACTGCCCAAAGGCGTCTCAGAGCGGCTTACAAACTCCTTTCCCTTCCCCTCCCCACAACAGACACCCTGTGAGGTAGGTGGGGCTGAGAGAGCTCTAACACAAACTGTCCTTGAGAGAACAGCTGTTCCAGAGCTTGTGACTGACCCAAGGTCACATCAGCAGGTGCAAGTGGAGGAGTGGGGAATCAAACCTGGTTCTCCCAGATAAGAGTCCGCGCACTTAACCACTACACCAAACTGGCTTTAGTTAGTTCATAGGTCACCATATACCTGTCTCTTCCTTTCCTGGGATGTAATTTTAGGATTTAAGTGCCCTCAGCTCAGTGGATAAGTCTGTGTTATTCTAAGAGCCAATCTGCATTTAGCATTTGTTCTGTTGTTTTACCAAACCCACACTGGAACAGAAAAAGATGCAGTTCAAAACCACATTCAGCTACCCCAGGCCAATACTGTGCTGACTGCAGAGTCACACCCCCCCCCATGGCCATAAAACGGCCATAAATCTATGCAGACAGCCACTATAAAACCAGAGATCAAACGAAGTGAAAGCAGCATGCAGTCTGGACACTGCCATAAAATGCGGCACTCAATCAAAGTGAAAGCGGCATGCAATCTAGATGGGAATTTCTGTTCCACTGTGAGTTTGGTAAGACCGCGGAGCAAATGCTAGATGCAAATTGGGCCAAAGGGTACATTTATGCGTTCATAACAACCTTCACTCTCCATACTTAGCAAATAGGTGAATGCTGAAGAGTCACCAACATTTAGGCTGGAAGCATCCACCATTCCTCCTTATTCCCAGAACACCAAAGGTGCCACCTTTGACACCAATTCTAGCCAGCATCATTTTATCTATACAAACCTGGCATTCTACGTAGTATGCTTACAAGAGGTCTGAAGATTAGAGCCTGAAACATTTTTTCCCCCACTCCCCCCCCCCCTTTAACATCTAGCAGGGGGGAAAGCTGTTGAGAACTCAAAGATCTGTACATAGTTTTAGGTTATTTTGGTTGGTCTCTATAAAATCCATTATATCAGGTTTTTTTCTCAGAAACTAAGTGTATACTATATTGAGCTGCCTCTGAAGATGGTTCAGAAACTTTAATTGGTGAAAACGCAGCAGCCTGACTAATGGTAATGCATTTTGTAATTTAAAACCCAAAATGGCCTTGGCGAAGAGCAGGGCTTCTTTTGTAGAAAAAGCCCAGCAGGAACTCGTTAGCATAATAGGCCACATCCAACAGCAGAAGCTCATTAGTGTATTAGGCCACACCCCTGATAGCACAGCTCATTAGCCTATCAGGCCACACCCCCATGTTATCAGAAGTGTGGTCATCCAGCCACACCCACCTTTTGCTTCTTATTCTGTTTACCTTGTTCGTTATCAAAACCCAGGCAGGAACTCCTTTGCATGTTAGGCCATACACCCCTAATGTAGCCAATCCTAATGAGTTTCTGCTGTTGGGTGTGGCTTATTATGCTAATGAGTTCCTGCTGGGCATGGCCAACTTGGAAGCCAGCCGGAACTCTGTTCCTGTGCGTTCCTGCCCAAAAATAGCCCTGGTGAAGAGTACTTTAGGAAATGTCTTCTCTCATACAGGGTCTTGCTCCTCCATTGCTTGTGCCCTAAGATCTGAGGGAGCCTTGCTTTGAGGTCAGATTGACAGGGATATGAAACCAGGACTCTTTCTATATGTAGCACCCTCATTGTGGAACTCCTTCCACAGAGACAGCTGCTATGCTGTTCTGCTTTTATATCTTTAAAAGGGTAATGAAAATTCTTATTCAGTAGGCTCTTGGAAAATAAAATAAGGGTCTGGTTTCTGATTCACCACAACAGATTTGTATGTTTTGCTGTCGTTTTGTTACAGATGATAACTTCAATGTTTGATGTGTTTTGGATGGCTTTTACTGTTGTTCCTACATTACATAGTGAGCTGCCCTGAGGATACTTTGGAGCTGTGTTTTGTGCAATTCAAATTATATACCAAATAAAAACAAAAAAACATGTAGTTGTCCTTAGACTCAACACAGGACACATGAAGAAGTTTGAGCTTTGGAAACTCTAGACCATTGGCTTTAGAATGAGGATATAACCAAAAAACTCCAACAACAATTCAGTGTTTTCTTAGGAAAATAAAGCCACTAGCGAGTTCTTTCCATGAGTCAAAGAAGACCGGATTAGCCTCAGTCTGCATTCCAAAAGGGTACAAATAACCAAGCATCACATGTTGCAACTCAATTAATATACAGTGAATTTGGGACAAGACAGCACTAGCTGTGCCAGAAGTTTTTCATAGGCTAGAAGGAGCTATTACGGCTGTGGTGGAATGGGCCTGTGCAGGCCTGCAGGCCCTGTTCCACCCTGCCCTCCAAGGTTTTCTCAACACCCAGAGAGGCTTCTCTCTGCCTCTCTCCCTCCCTCCCTCTCTCTTGGGTAACCGCTGCCACCACCTGACCTTTGTAAGGAATTGCCCGCTGGAAGGGTCAGGGCTCCCAGCTTCCCTTCCAATTTCTGATGCATTGAGTCTCATGCTGCCCAGCACCTGGTCACTATGGTAACAGTTTACTGCCTTGTGCACCCCTGGAGAAATAGCTGTTTGCCCACAGATTGCCTTCCTTCTGTGATCCTTTTAAAATAGTGTTTCCAAGATGGTGGAGGTCTATGTGATACAGAGAACCACTACCAGCATCAAATGTTATAGAGTATTTATTAAAAAGAAAATATTCACAAACATACTTTTAGCACAGCATCAGACTGAGCAAGGGATTCAAAAGAAATGGGAAAATGCAATTCCTCTATACATGCCCTATCAGATGTTAAAATGTAGGACAGGCTCCTCAGCTTAGGATGTTACAGATGTCTACAGAGTTACCATTACCCTGCAGCTTTCTCCAGCTCTTCAGGCCATGCCAGCACATGGTAAGGACCACCTCCTCCAGACCTCAGTTAAGAGTTCTGTCTGCTGTGATGGACTCAGTACCAAAGAGACCCTCCTCCTTGCTTCCAGGAGTTTTACCTTCTCTATTCCACACCCACTGACCAGGTCAGGCCGGGTCAAAAAAGCTTTTCCTGGAGATCTCCAGGAGTTCCTTTCTGAAATCTCTCTAGTATTTAACACCTCCAACTCTTTGTTCTCTGTTTGAAGGGGCGGGAGACTGGACCCTCCTATTGTCTATAGCTAGAGTTATTAGCATTTCTTAAGAGGTAGCTGAGTTGAGTCTGGAACCCACTGAACTGACTTCCTCCTCCCAGCCTGTTCTCTGCCCAGAGAAAAACCCTTTTAAAACCTCCTGCTAAAGGTTTTACTTAGGTCAGATCTCTACCACAAAACTGCATTTCTTCAAAATGGCAAAGGAAAATACAGAAGAATTGACAGATTTATTTTCCATGGTCAGTCAAAGTGAACAGCACAGGAAAAGCCACAGTTAACATTTCAGGGCTGAATAAGAATAAGAGAACTTCCAGGTGTTCTACATATTAATAGCTAGTAAAAGTATAACCCATGAATCTGCATGGGTGCTACTTTATTGAAACGTATTAATTAAAGTATTTATAATCTATCTCCCCCCCCACAAAGGATGCCCAAGGCACCCCACAATAAAAGCACTCTAGATCACAAACCACTGTCAAACAATCATCCTCAAGCCCTCCTGAGCCCACTTCAGGAATGCCTTCCTGACGGCTGGCATTCCACAATGTAACAGCACTACTGAGGACTTGTGCATGAGTTGAAGTTGTTCTAATAATCCTGGGAGCTGGAACTTCAAAAAGCTGCTTATCAGAAAAATGTGACTGACCCATGGGTTTACCTGCTTTCTTATCTCTTATATGGTTCTAGCCCTCACAGTAGCCATGGTGATGAAAAGTTGCTTAATGCTTAGAAATAAGAGACAGGACAACAGATGGACAAGATATTCTGAACCAAAAGAGCTGAAGCTCAGGACTAAGCATAAAAGTTGTACCTAAAGGTCTTTCTTTCTGCCTTCACTCCTCCTTCCTCTACAATCCCAATTCCCTGTCTTAATTCCAATAACTGGTGAAAAATGAGATATAAATTAAGAATGGGAAGAGGGTTACTGATATAAAAGCATTGTCTGTTGCTCATGTTCTGATGCTTCTTCCACCTCAGTGTTCTGGCAGTCTGCCCCTCATTTGCTGAGCAGGAGAGTCTATAAAAAAGGAGCTAAGCTAAAGCATCTATAAAGCACCCACATGGATCTACATGATGTAGCTAAGACCCTATTCAGCCCTATAGATGCTCTTCAGACTTTGCAAGAATTACTTCATCAAACTCACAAAATTAAAACCGTCACCAATTCTGCAAAAGCAGTTGTTCTGTCCCCGGTCAGCCATTACCCCGGTTGTACTGCTCAATTTCCCATTATTTGCTGCATGGCTGCATTTTGACCCGCATCTCCCCCCAATTTCCCCCATGTCTTCTTGATCCTTATTTTTTAGGAACAAGAAGACACAGGGGAAATACGGGTCAAAATGTGGCCGCACAGCAAATAATGGGAAATTGAGCAGTACAACCAGGGAAAATGGGACACCGAAGGTGGAACAACTGCTTTGGCAGAATTGGTTCGTATTAAGAAATTCAAGTCATGGGGTTCTTATGCAACGTTCTCCACCAAAATATATTTGTTTATGGCTGATTCACCCATTCTTTCCATGGGTCTTCTTGGAAGTCAATTTTCCCCTACTGTATACAGCAATGGCATCATAAAAATGATATCTGAATATTGTACTGCAGAAGTTCAGGTTGTAGGATCTAGGTTCCCTACAGTCTTTGACATATTTGGAAAGATATACCTTGCTCCCAAAATGTGCAACTGGGCAATTTCAGCTTAGCACCTCAATACAAAAACTCAAAAAAAATGCACATAACTCTGGAAGTTCCATCATCACATCCTCAGATCTCATCATTCTTCAGCCCCTCCTCTCCCCGCACCATGGTCCCAATTTGAATTGGGCCCTGTGACACCTGGAGAAATGTTCCATGCAGTGGCCCTCTGTCTGCAAGGAAAGCAAACGGGATCAGGGGAACCCCTGTCCAACTCATTAAAAATGTATTCTATACTTTGGCATTCTGATCTTAGAAAGTGCTAAGGAATGACTGAAATTAGAGGACTAGGAGTTGTGCCTCACTCCTCCCCCCTCTGTGCTAAGCAGAAATCCATCCTTTCTCCACTTGTGAACCTTCAGACTTCCATCTATGCTCTTGACAGAGGCTTACTTGGCACATTTATTTCAGTTCCTTCTTTTATGCAGACAGGAAGCTTCCAATAACCAGTGTTTTCACATTTTTTCCTACTTGGTCACATACTAAAATACTGCAGAGAAAAATAAGACGTTCCCATACAGACACTCATAAAAAACAGCTTCATTAAAAGTTGTGTTCCCCCCCCCAGTGTAAACAACGATGCCTAAAGCCCAAGCTGCCAAGAAGCATGTTTTACATTATCACTAACTTTTCATGTTAACTTGATTTGAACAGGACATACTTGTACATCCGCCTGGTGGTGGAAAGTGCCATCAAGTCACAGCTAGCTGATGGCAACCAGTGTTCCCTCTAAGCTGAGTTAATGTGAGCTAGCTCACAGTTTTGTAGCCTCCAGCTCACACGTTTTTGTCTTGGCTCAGGAAGGATGGCTCCAGAGCAAACTAATTTATGCAGTAGCCAAATCTCTCACTCACAATTTTAATGCCAGTAGCTCACAAAGTAGAATTTCTGCTCACAAGACTCCACAGCCTAGAGGGAGCATTGAGCGACCCCACAGAGTTTTCAAGGCAAGAGACAAACAGAGGTGCTTTGCTATTGCCTACCCCTGTGTAGCAGCCCTGAACTTCCTTGGTGGTCTCTCCTCAAAGTACTAACCAGGGTCGGCCTTGCTTAGTTTCCAGGATCAGACGAATTGGGCTTGTCTGGGCCATCTATATCTATGTATGTTGTTGTTCAGTCGCATAGTCGAGTCCGACTCTTCGCGACCCCATGGACCAGATTACGCCAGGCCCTCCTGTCTTCCGCTGTCCGCTGAAGTTTGCTCAATTTCATGTTCGTCGCATCAATGACACTGTCTAACCATCTCATCCTTTGCTGTCTCCTTCTTCTTTGACCTTCAATCTTTCCCAGCATCAGGGTCTTCTCCAGTGAGTGCTCCCTTCTCATTTGGTGGCCAAAGTATTTGAGCTTCAACTTCAGGATCTGGCCTCCCAGGGAACAGTCAGGGTTGATTTCTTTTAGGATTGAACGATTTGATCTCCTTGCAGTCCAAGGGACTCTCAAGAGTCTTCTCCAGCACCATAATTCAAAAGCATCTATTCTTCGGCGCTCAGCCTTCCTTATAGTCCAACTCTCGCAGCCATACATTACTACGGGGAATACCATTGCTTTGGCCATGCGGACTTTTGTTGGCAGGGTGATGTCTCTGCTTTTTATCATGCTGTTTAGGTTTGCCATCGCTTTCCTCCCAAGGAGCAGGCATCTTAATTTCATGGCTGCAGTCACCATCTGCAGTGATCTGGGATCCCAGGAACGTGAAGTCTGTCACTACTTCTATGTATGTTAAACCCCTTTAAACTCATCCAGCATTAGTTCCCAATATGATACCTTACAGAGCCATCCTAAGAACATTTGGGGGGGGGAATAAATCCCACTGAATATGATTGAGTAGGATTCTAAGTAGACCTGCTCAGGATTGTTCTCTGGGCACCGGATCTTCCACAAACAAGAACAGAGAAAATAGTGGATACATTATATATTCCTTGCTGTGCACTTTGCTCCCTCCTCTGAGAAGGTAAAGTTTGTATAAGATGGGAAAGCAGTGGGAGAGAAGAAAAGACTACCAATGGTGTGCATCACGATTCTTGTGCATTCACATTCATTCCCCCCCCTGCACACACACACACACACACACACAAAATTGTTTTGATGATGCGTGTTTTGGGGGCTGATTTTAATGGTTTTAAAATGTTATTTTATCATGCATGCTTTAAATTGTTAGCCGCCCTGGTGGCCTTTGTAAGGGCAGAAAGACAGGATACGTATTTTGTAAATAAACAAATAAACAGTTGTTACAGGACTCTGCTGATTTTGTTCTGCCCTTAAAATGAATCTGTTACCCTGAGGAAAGTATGCCCGTATGCAGGGTTCCTTAAATATCTTATCTGCAGAATATGGAAGAAGTGGCATGTTACAAGGTAATTTTAAATGTTAACAGAAAATATATTCTCCAGTTGCCTCATTGCACAATCATGGATTAAAGTAGGATTAGAGAAACAAGAAAGCCAACAACTGCTGGGGGGGAATCAAGACCTTTGGCACATTTCTGTCCCATCCTGGGAGAAGGATCTGTTTGTTAATATAAGGCCTTCCAGAGGTTTCTTCTGCTTTATAGAGGGACCTGTATGTTTTAGTCAGTGTTGAGAGACATCTGATTAATTGCTGATTTTCACATTTATATGGTACATGTACATATTACATTTATATGTTAAGGCAAGAACTACAAGATACATTTTTAAAAAGGTCAGGTTAGGATACCCAAGCTGTTTTCCTGGGCAGAAACTGCCACAAGGGAGCACTTTTTGTTTGGAATGTGCACCATGGGGAAAAAAATAGATTTTTTTTTGACCCAGACATCAGGGAGCTGGAAAATATCAGTATACCTGGATATTTGGGTTCCAAATACTGATTTAGCATTTGGGTCTGGGGTCCCCCCTTGGTTTCCAGTGTTATTCAGCTCCATTATTCACTTTGGGGATGCTGGTGCCTATCCACTAAATAATCCCCAAGTTTCAAGTGAATTAGACTGCTAAGGGACCACTGAACAAGGTGCCTCAACCATCCTCCACTGATTCCAGTGGCGATGGGAGTGGATTCCAAATTTTCTCCAGGACAAACAGTAACTGATTGGAGGAGAGGGGTGTGATAAAAACTGAATAAAATAAATAACCAAACAAACACACAAAAGCAAGCTAAGCAACCACTGGCCAAAAGCCTCCAAAAGCAAACAAAACCAACAAGCCCAAAGAACCAGTCAGGGAGAACTACCAGAAGCACAGGGCAATGTGGCAAGCCCAACACAACAAATGTCAAATCAGAGAATCCAAGCTAATGTCCAACCAGATAATCCTCCAAACCCACCAGTTTTAACAAGGAATGCATTGCAAGCCCAACAAATGTCAAAGTGGAGAATCCAACCCAATATTGAACCAGAGAATCCAAGCCAATGTCAAATCCAAAAATGTAAGAAAACCAATTTGACCAAAGAAAACAATGTTGCAACTTGCAATACCCATAGAACTAATTTCAAAGCACAGAGTCTTAAGCCAAACCAACCTGGCAAGCCCTGGCAAAAAGACACTGACAGAGAGACACAGCAAAATTCTAGAAAAAAACAGTCCTGGGAGCCTTAAATCACCAGCTTCCAATATTGCCAGTTACTCCCAAATATTTATGGGGGAGGGGGTTGGGACCCATTTACCACTATCCCATAAAATCTCAGATACCATCCAGACACCAAAATATTTCTGGAAAACATGACCCAGGGTCCTTCGTTCCATAAATTTATACATAATAGCTTGAGTAGCAAGTTTACAGCTGTTACAAACTAGGACACCACTGGAAGATGTCTGGAATGTAGCCGGAGATAAGGGGAAAGACTTCCAGATTGTACATTTTCCCTATTCATTTACTCTAGTCGAATTTGTTTCTGAATTAAACTCCCTCATGAGCCTGTTAGGTAAGATCTTCTTCTGGAGATCTGCTGCCATAGATGGGAATTGAGCGGTGAGTAGAGACAAGCCCTTTTCTGTTTTAGTGCTTTTTATGCTGGGTCTTTTTTATTTCTGTTGATATATACCTTTTAATGATCTTGCTGTGAGCTGTCTCTGGCATTTTTAAATGAAGACAATGGGATAGAAATATTTTAAATAAAACAGACTGAGTAAAAATGACCTTTAGAGTCCGCTCACCTATTTTTAGGGGTTTGTACCTTCAATTCTCTTTTCCTAAAAACCCATCTTTATTCCATCTTACAGTTCCTGTTTATTGTAGGTTGTTTTCCTTAGCCCTTTTTAACACTCTCCCCTTTAGCAGAGTGCAGTGTAGTGGTTAAGAGTGGCAGACTCTAATTTGGAGAACCAGGTTGGATTACCCGGTAATTTACATGAAACCTGCTGGGTGACCTTGGGTCAGTCACAGTTCTCTCAGAACTCTCTCAGCCCCACCTACCTCACAAGGTGACTGTTGTGGGGAGAGGAAGGGAAGGTAATTGTAAGCCGCTTTGAGACCCCTTTGGTTAGAGAAACGCAGGGTATAAAACCAACTATTTTTCTTCTTACTGGTAGATTTAAGGGAATCCCATGTGAGCAGAGATTACATATCTGTGGAACTCAGATTTTTTTGGTTTCCTACAAGAAGTATGCAGAACAAAGAGCAATTACATCATCTCCACATATGTTTACCTATCCAGCCCATTCTGTGGATTATCATCTGTTAAACCTCCTTTCAGGGTCAGACAAGAGAAACTGTGGCAACATTCCTCTCATGGCTACTAAAACTTCATGGCCAAGTCTTGAAACTATCCTGACTGAGTGGGTTTAGAGGACTAATCTAATTTTGGGCTTATTAATATTTTACTTAACTTTCAAAAATGTATTAGTTCCAACTTTTTATGATGCAAACTTTTGCATTTGAGATACGTGTTATCTACTTCTTGTATTTTACTAAATGTCTGTATTAGGGCTAACCTGAGTAAGTCCAACAAGCTGTTGTACTATTTTACTGAGAATAAACCAAGACTAAAACTTAGTATGATGACCATTTAGAGACAGAGGAAAGCTTACTAGTTTTCTGTTTGCTGGCACATATAAAAGATTCCTTACACACAACAGCCTGTGTGAAAGAGACCTTGGGTCCGGCCATGAAACGCTGAATCATTTCATTCTTTCAGAAGAATCCAGAAGCCCACAGGCCTGCCCACATCTGCTCCGACTCTGTGTCAGGAGAAATATGTTACTTCGTCAGGCCACTGTTAAGTAGAAAATGTCCTGGCAGCTTCTGGTTCTTACTTTGTCCACAGGGTTTTCATAACAGTGGGGCTGTTTATCAATTTGCTGGCGGGCTGCTGTGTTAGTGCAAGAATAGGCAACAGACAGCTCACAGTAAGAGAAACAGCCCCGTGATTCTTCTACAAAGGAAATCATGGGAAAGGGGTCATGTGGGGAAGAACAGCTGGAGAAGCTATGCCTGCTGTCTGCTAGTGGTGACAAATTGACTACACTAGAAGCAGTAGGGTTGATGAACTCAAGACACAAGCAGAGTGCATGGCGGGGGGAGGCACAAAGGTATCAGAGGACCAATCACAGTATTATCCTTAAAGTCCAATACACTCAGTAAAACCACACCACTACGACTAAAACAAACAGCAGGACACCACTTCCTGCTGTTCGTGTCGTTCCTTATTACATCTGAGAATCCTAAACCCTGACCTCACATTTCTCCAAGCTAACCCAAAGGGCAACAATGAACAGAAATGTGCCAGGCATAATAAGTTCTAAAACTCACCAGAAGTGGAACTTAAATGAAAACAGGCCAGCTAAGTCCAAGTTTTGGCTCAGTTTCTTTTGAAATATGTCCATGGAGTCCATAAATCTCTAGAGTTTAATGGAGAACTAGCAATAAGTTGTAGGGAAAGCATATAAAGATGTGACAGCCCTATAAAAAGAGATATATTGGGAGGAGAGATGAGGTATTTTAATAGTCAGGTGAATCTCTACAAGCTGATTTTCTTCATATCTGATGAAACTAAGAAATCAACTATCAGAAGGCAGTCTCACCAGGGCATTAAAAGGGTACTGTCAAGCAAGAAGACAAAATTGATTATTAATTTTTCTGTAGCTGAACTAAAATACATCCACACAGGGTATAAGTTTAAGCTAAAAGGATTTGGAACTGAAACAGAAAGATTCAATTAATATTCAAATGTTTCATGCCATCAAAGTATTAACTGAGCAGATATTACTTAATTAAATTATATGGTGCAAATGATTGTGGCAAAGTCCATTAGAACGTGAGCAGTTATTTATAAAGGTAGATATGTGCTCTGTAGTTAGTTAAGAGGATTCTAATCATATTCAGCATCATGCAGCGTACATGTTAGGGTTTCTAACCACAAAACACTTCTTATTGAAGCCATTCTTAATACATTTCCAGATCAAACAAAAGATGGAGATCTTTTTCCTTAATGTAGATGGAGGAATATCTAGTGGTATATACACATGGAAGCTAAATTTGGTTGTTTTACTCTGCTTTTGTGCTGGTGTGTGTAATGTAATCTCTTACCTTTACTGGTTTTATGAAGTGCTTTTTAATGATGGTTTTATGACAGTGCTTTTTTTTGGGGGTAGCCATTTTGTTAGGGTAATTTTTTTTTAATAAATAAATGTCTGTTTGAGTCTTCAGATTAAGCATTCAAACATTTGCAGCCCTATCCATTAATTAAAGGGTAACTCCTACACTGATACTTCACCTGGCTTTCAAGTAAGTGTGCAGCTGGCTTTCAAGTAAGATTAGGCCCTTACTGTGTCCAGTGTCCTGCAATCCCTGTATTTCATGTCTTAAACTATTGCTTCAATTACATCTAATGCCTATTTGTCATTCTGCAACTATGAGCAGAGGGAGAGATTCCAACATGTTATGACCTTTTTTTAAAATACTTGTTAACAAGTGGGGTACCAACAGAAGTCCGTATGGTCAAAGCAATGGTATTCCCAGTAGTACTGTATGGCTGCGAGAGTTGGCCCATAAGGAAGGCCGAGCACTGAAGAATAGATTCTTTTGAATTATGGTGCTGGAGAAGACTCTTGAGAGTCCCCTGGACTGCAAGGAGATCAAATCAGTCAATCCTAAAAGAAATCAACCCTGACTGTTCCCTGGAAGGCCAGAGACTGAAGCTGAAATACTTTGGCCACCAAATGAGAAGGGAGCACTCACTGGAGAAGACCCTGATGCTGGGAAAGATTGAAGGTCAAAGAAGAAGGGGACGGCAAAGGATGTGATGGTTAGACAATGTTATCGAGGCAACGAACATGAAATTGAGCAAACTCCGGGGCACGACAGGAGACAGAAGGGCCTGGCATGATGTGGCCCATGGGGGTCATGAAGAGTTGGTCTTGACTGTGCGACTGAACAACAACAATCTGTAGGATCAGAGATTCATAAGAGTTTAATAAAAGTATGGGTCTCATCCATTCTGAATGTGGATACAGTACTTACAAAGAGGGCTTCTCACAGTGCTGAATAAATGCATGGGGGTGGGGAGTGAACTATGATTCCCATGAAACTGCACAAGAACATACTCGTGCAAATTACGCTAGATCCAGTTCAGCAGTCATTTGCATTCAGCCTGTCAGAAAAAAAATCAGGCAACCACCATCCTCCAAATATATGGTGGGGACGGGGGGGGGGGGAGAGACTGACTATATATATAAGCGCTATCTTGTTAGGTCCTTCTTTAAGCAATTTGCAGTAGAAAGCATTGGCAGGTCATTGTGGGAATGTTAATGCATTTTTGTGCATGGCATAATTGGCATTTCCATGGTGGACACGTTCAAGCTGTTCAAACAGAGGCAGAACAGCTCATCATAACTTTCAGCTCTGAAGATTCTGTGGCCATAGAATCACAAAGCAAGCTCAGCTCGTGGCTGTTCAAGCACGTCTAGATCTGACACGTATAACTCCATTTCAGAACTTTTCTGTATGAATCAACAAACTGATCCCAAAAGGTTTTACAATGTTTGGGTATCTCTGTCCTCATACTCCTTTCCACTTCCGACCGCTGTTTAAAATCTGTACAGGATTATCTGAAGTACAGGGTACAGTTGAACTTTGCAAGCAAATTTACTTCATTGCTGTTCTTTGTGGCAATATGACTTTGTATTATACAACATTATTTGCAATTCCTGTCAAACAGCAGCAGCATGCAGCAATATCTAGAACATTTCCCCCATCTTCAAAGGGTACTATATAAATTACCACAGCATCTTAAAGCTTTCCCATACATCATAAGAATAATCTTATTTGATCTGCATGAAATGTAAATATAACGTTGACATGACTCACCCCTCCATGTGGTTTAGGAGTCATTTCTCATTTGAATGCTGCTTTCATCCACAAACCACAGTCATCCATTCCGACTTGCACTGTGATTAAACTTATACTGAATCACTCCTGGCAAACCTTCCAGATGCCCGAGTCATCACATGTAAGCTATAAAGCATGCTTTCACCTTTTTTGCCCCACAGTAAAAGAATCCTGTTCATTTGCAATCAAAACATAATTCATCACGATAAGATTCTACAATTATATGTTTAGAGAAATTTTTGCAGAATGCAGTGTTTGTATCCCAGTGCCAAATTTCCTGGTTTGTCAGATTTTTAAGTGCCCCTACTGCTGTTGATTAGCTTTGCAAAGTCTCTGGATTCTCCTCAAAGTGTTCCTGTTCTTCAGAGTTTGACTGAAACAGAGTCTAAATGGCTGCCAAAGTGCAAGCTGGTGTTCATAGCATTTTTTCTATCAGCTGCTTTTGTCACTCATCTATATATATAAAAGAAAGTCCCCTCACCGTAAAATCAATGCCCAGGCCAAATTGCTGGACCTAGAAACACGAAATTCGGGGAGAGCGTCCCTGCCATGGCATAGGTGTTCACTAAGAAGGGATTTTTAGAAATTCAACCCATAAGGGAATCAAAAGGGGTAAATGTGCTCCCCCCATTGATTCCTATGTGGCTGCCGGGCTGCTGCCTCCTTGCACCCCCCACTCTCTGATTGGTCAGCTGCAGAGCTCAGTGTTCTGAGGTAAAAACAGCTACAGGAGACTGCACAGAGCTAATGACAGTTGAGGAAATCAGGAATGGCCAACAACCATCTGTGAGGTGCAGTAATGCTGCTGGCTCAGCCTCTCTGATGGCTTCCAACACACTCCCCCCACCTCCTACAAATAACAGGTGGCTATCTGCCAGGTGCAGCAGTGATTGCAGGATGCTTAAAGCCACAAGAGAGCCTGCCCCAACAGTAATGAGTGATCCTGCCAGCCCCGCCTCCACAGTGGTTTCTAATACTCCTCCCCCTCCTACACTGGACAGGCAGCTGACAGTCAGGGGTAGGAGAGGAGGTGGGATGCTTACCGCTGCCAGGGAGGTTTGCTCAGCAGGAATGCCTTAGCCCTCCTGCTGGCCCAGCCTCCCTGATGCCTTTAAATACAATTCCCCCCAACACCAGACAGGCCGGTGTCTGTCAGGTATAGGAGCAGGACCAGGATACTTTAATCCATCAGGGATGCCGCCCCAGCAGAATCACCTCAGCGGTGCTGTTGGCCCAGCTTAGCCACACTCACACCCACAATGGAAATATACTCCAAATTTGTAGAAAACTGGTTTCCTTTATTAATTTCTCACAATGTGGGATCTAGAAAAGTGGTTCATATGAACTTGCTTAATATCTGATTGCTCGGATGGTGTTTTGAATATGTAGTTATGTCCCAGTTCTAAAATGTAACATAAATGAGAAGGATTTTTGTAAAAAAAAGAAAAGGGGGTATCCCCCCCCCAAATTCAATGCCCAGGCCAAACCCCTGCACCAAGAAACCCAAAATAAGGGGAGTGCACCCCTACCATGACATCAACTTGCCCCCATGAAGAAATTTCTGAGAAAAGTGACCCCTGCTTCTTAAATGGACAGTTCTATGTGGCCTGCTCCAGAGTGAGCTCATCAAGCAGCCTGGTGATCCTAGCACCTGACGGCAGAACCACCAATGTAGTCTAGAGAGAAGTCCTTCAGTACAGAAAAAAAGGACATATGTCTCACTTCATTTCTTACACTACAATCTTCTCTGTTAAAATTCCTACAACAAATGTCACATTTAAAATTTCACATCATCAGTATTATAACTGGATTTATGGAACTTAAATACCGTAGCAAAGCACAGGTATCACAGGCTAGCATCCAATAAAAGAAGCGGAATAGGGAGATGGAACCGCATTGCAAAATAAGGGTTCTGTGTAATAGCCTGATAAAATAGGATGTAAGGCACAGCACTGAGTTTTACCTCTTCTCACACTATTAAAACTCTTATGCTCTAAAAGGAGCTCTTCTCTGCACTAAATTCCATACATTTCAAGGTATCCTATTATTTCCAAGAGTTTATTATTACTGGAAAATGTATCTCATTTAGGGTTGCCAGCTCCGGGTTGGGAAATACCTGGAGATTTCGGAGATGGAGCCTGAAGAGGGTGGGGTTTGGGGAGGAAAAGGACTTCAGTGGGGTATAATGCCATTAGGGATGCCAGATCCCCCGGTCACTGTCGGGGTTTGGGCTGGGGTAGGGTTGCCAGATCCAGTTTGAAAAACTGGAGATTTGAGGATGGAGCCTGAGGAGGACAGGGGCCTTAGAGGGGTACAGTGCCATTAAGGCCACCCTCCAAAGCAGCCATTTTCTCCAAGGGAATGGATCTCTGTAGTCTGGAGAGGAGCTGTAATTCCAGGGGATCCTCAGGTCCCCCCTGGAAGCTGGCATCCCTAAATGCCATAGAGACCACCTTCCAAAGCATCCATTTTCTCCAGGTGAACTGAACTCTGTCACCTGAAGATCAGTTGTAATCCCAGGAGATCTCCAGCCACCACCTGGAGGTTGGCAACCCTAACCTCATCTCACCACAGACCATACTTGCCTTTAAGAAGTTCTATCACCAAATGGGTTGCGACTTCTATTCAACCATGGCTGGGTGACAGCAATTCATACATTTGTACCTCCAAAGTTAAACAACCATAGTGTTCTTTATTCACTGGGCTGCCCTTGATGACTGTCCAAACCAGGGGTCCCCAACATGGCACCCATGGGCACCATGGTATCCGCCAACACCTTTCCTGGTGTCTGCCAAGTGTTTATAAAAAGTGGGCAGGTCCAAGTGAGGCTTTGTGCCCAACAGGGCTTCTAACTGACTGCATCAATGTTTTAAAAGTTGGTGCTGCAGCAGCTGATACCACAGTGCAAGGATCTTCCCTGTACGACTGAAGGAAAGCTGTGTGTATGCAAAAATTAAAAACAAAAAGGTATGTTCATTTTAAAATGCACCTGGTTAAACAGAATTTCTACCTGAAATGCTGAACACTGGGTTGCCAGGTCCCCTCATCCTTCTGGTGGGGGGACTGGGGAGGCATTCTGGGGGTGGGCGGGGATGCCTCCAAGCCCCACCCCCAAACCTCGGCCACCCCTCTCCCTCCCCTCCTGCAATCTTTTAAAGGGCTTCAGCTGATTGGCAGGGAGCACGTGGCCCGTCGATCAGCTGGAAGGCCCTTTAAATCTTTCAGCAGGAAGGGAGAGGGACACAGCTCAGCACACAAAAAGACCCTTTAAAGGGTCTTCTTGTGATCAGGGTGAGGGCTGCAGTGTGCACGAGGCTGATTTCCCAGCGGCAATTCAACACTTGGGCTTCAGGCCCGCATCACCCCCCTCGCTGCGAGCCCCGTAGCAGGCCATGTGCTTCCTGCTGATTAGCTGAAGCCCTTTAAATCGCTGCAGGAGGGGAGGGAGAGGAGTGGTTGTGGGTGGCTGCAGCTTGGGGGCAGGGGCTTCCCCCACCGGCCAGCTGGCTCGGGACAGAATGAAGCCCTCAGAAGTGGGGGAACCCCTGTCCGGACCTGGGGCCTGGCAACCCTAGATGAAGAGTTACTATTACAGTTATATGCATGACCTCACTCTCTGACAATTTGTGGTTGCCTCCACCTCCAGCAGCAGCCATTTTATAGTTGCTACTTTTGATTACACTTTATTCCTGTAATCCCCCCCCACACATACATACATAAAAACTTAACTACATA
Source organism: Gekko gecko (assembly GCA_029375565.1). Lineage (NCBI taxonomy): Eukaryota > Metazoa > Chordata > Lepidosauria > Squamata > Gekkonidae > Gekko > Gekko gecko. Next base: position 68,131,030 of record JAPDNY010000003.1, on the reverse strand, counting down.
AACAATACAAAATCATAAGCAATAAAACAAGATGGCACAGGCACACCGATTCCTATAGGCTTTCAGTTCCTCCAAAAACTTAGTATTAAAAAATAAGAAAATGTTCCCTCAAAAGCAGCATTTAGAGAAGATTCATTTAAGGTAGACAAAACTTAAGCAGGAAAATGCTTGTAGCTAGAGACAACTGAGCATAAAGGCCTAGCAACTTCCTCCCAGGAGACTCCAAAGGTCTTTTTCCTCTTTATTTATCCCCAGCTTCACTTCCTTCCTCTACTGGTATGCTACTTACTAGCACTTCGAGTTCATAGAATTAAAAAAAAAAAATTGGAAGGTTCCTAGAGACCATCCAGTCCAACCCCCCTGCACCACGCAAGATGACCTAAAGTATCCCTGACAAATACTTGTCCAGGGGGACCTACATCTCTGGACAACCAGTTCAACCTCTGAACTGCCCTTAATGTTAAAAAGAATTTCCTAATATCCCACTGTTACCTCCCCACTTGTAATTTAAACACTACCAACTGAAAGACCTTCAAATACTTAAAAAGAGTAATCATATGTCCCCCCCCCACCTCCTTTTCTCTAGGCTGAACATTCCCAATCCCTGCAGCCTTTTAGTCTCCAAACCCCTAATCATCCTCATTCCTCTTCTCTAAATACGCTTTCAAATTTCTATGTCTTTCCTATAAAAAGGCCTCCGGAACTGGACACAATGCTCCAAATTAGGTCTAACCAGTGCAGTATACATTGGTACTATTGCATGTCCTATCCTAGACACTGTGGATCTATTGATACACCCTAAGATCACATTTGCCTTCTTTGCTGCTGCATTACCCTGGCTACGTGTACTCAATCTGCAGTCCACCAAAACCCCAAGATCCCATTCATACGAACTACTACCCAGAAAAGTATCCCCTATCTAGTACATGTGCATAACATTTTTACTCCCCAGATGCAAAACCTTACATTTATCTCTGTTACATCATATCTTGTCCACATTAGCCCATTTGTTCAAGGTATCCAAGTCTGATTGTATTTTATCTCTATCTTTGCTACTCCAGCAAATTTAGTGTCATCTCCAAATTTAATGAGTAGTCCCTTCACAGCCTGAATTTAATTGAGAACATTTACTTTTTTCCCCTAATTTCCTTTATGGTCACTGCTACTAGAATTGCTTGAACTCTTAAATCTCTATCCACCGAAACTTTGAGAAGAACTCAGACATGGTTTGCTTGTAGTTAAGAATTCTAAGAACACCAAGGTCTTGCAGATAACCTGGACCCACGTCAAGGTGAAAGTGAGATCATAGGAAAACTGCTTTACAAAGCTGTCAGTACTTTCCAGTGTTCATACAATAGTGACTTTAACCAGTCATCTGAGGGCTGCTGCGGTCACACACACTAAGTAATCCACTTTCAATCCACTTTCAGTACACTTTCCAACTGGATTTTACTGTGTGAACTGGTAAAATCCAGTTGGAAAGTGCACTGAAAGTGGATTACTTAGTGTGTGTGACCGCAGCCAATCTGTGACACAAGTTGAACGCATGTCCTTTCATCAGACAGATGTGATGCTGCAAAACTAATGTTCCCCAGATGCCCCAGATTCAACTCAGCCTGTTTTGTACATGCCCCAGATTCAACTCAGGAGCATGAAAAGAGGGGGGAGGGGCTTCAGCCTTTCCTCCCACGCCATTTTAACTGAGCCAAAATGGCCATGGGACCATATTTGTCCCACTGTGGGTCTCTACACATGCATTGCACAGGTGGAATCCCAACCCAACTCATGGTGGGAGGAATCCAGACCCAGCCCACAGGTAACATGTAGTTTGGCCCTGAACCAAGTTGCCAATGTTAGTTTCTCAGAATTCTTCTCAAAGTTTAGATGAGAGAGATCTGAAAGTAATGGGAATTCACTCCCAAGCATCGCAGCAATTGTCTCCCAAAGCCTCTGCAGGGTGACCGATACCACATGGTCTCACTTACCTGAACAGAGAACACCCTTATATCTTGCACAGGAGAAGTCATCGCATTCACAGAACAACCCGTAGATCTTCCCAAACTCACTCTCATAGCAGACACAGTGGTTACAAGAGCATTCCCCTCGGCCACTGCAGACACGTTTTTCTTCAGCCTCACGGCACATGTTCTGGTACATGTTCCCGCTCTCTCCTTCCTCACATTCACACTTGGCTCCCACATGGCCTGGGTCACAATCGCATAGCCCGCACACATAAGTGCCATTTCCACTGCACTTGCTGCTGCTTGGCTCAGTCTGTTTTGTACATCCACATGTGCAATTGTAGGTGACGGTCACTTCGAGTGTGTCCCGAAACCAGTCTGGCTTGATTGTGAAGGTATGCGAGGTATTCTCAGCAGGGCAACTCCGGGCTTCTACTGATATTTCAAAGGAAACCTATACAAGGATAGCGAGAGGTAAGAAAATCAGATGGGTCGGGAAGCCGGAGAGTCAGAGGCAGCAAACCATTCTCTGAATTATTTGCCCATCGCTGCAAGCCAATGAGAGCCCAGCTCAGGATAAGCACTCGTACATAAATAAATCCCAAACGTGCATGCTTGAAGTCAGAGCTAAAATTCTTAGCATTTCAGATTGCATGTCCACATGCTTCACAGCACAGAAATGTGCACAGACATATGTACAGCCCAACTCACAAGGCAAAAACAAGCAAGCAGAAACCCTTCCTCTTCAGGAATTCCCCACTATTTTAAGTAAAGTACCCAAGGAAAATATTCTAATTAGATCCCCTCTCCCCAATTTAAGGTAAATTCCACTATGTCAACACATCTTCCTTCCTTCCTTCCTTCCTTCCTTCCTTCCTTCCTTCCTTCCTTCCTTCCTTCCTTCCTTCCTTCCTTCCTTCCTTCCTTCCTTCCTTCCTTCCTTCCTTCCTTCGAAGGAAATAAGCTTCACATCTGTGGCAAAGCTACCTCCACTACGGCAAGTCTCCCTTTTCTTCTACTATATTTATACATCCATCACACTACTAATGCAGTATTGGGGCTTGTACCCTGTAGCACGAAGAGAGAAGTCATTCTTATTGCTCACCCCCACCAATGATCGTCCATTCAAAGCTGTTAATTGCTCAGTACTTGAGGACGTGTTGATTCCCCAAACAGACTCCTTTTGGAAAGCACATTTCTGATTTTGACATGCAGACAAGTTAATGCTGAATGCATGTGAAGAATATAATATGACCCTTTGAGTAGGGAAAGGAGGCACTAAAATGTAGGCTGACATTTCCTTTCTATATGACAACAGACGGGGCCACGTCAAAACACATGGCATTTTTTTATTGTAACGTTGATAAAATTCAGCAATTATAAAAACTAAGGCCAGTACAAAACATTTTCCTCCATATGAAGCAAAGGCCCGTGCCTTGGACTACAAATCAGTGTTTCCTCTTTCATGCGCACACATTTGCAAGCTGCTTGGAGAATGAGACAGTGCTGCTAATTTAAATAAAAGGGGACAGGCTTGAAGGTCCATCCTTATAAACCAGTGACAGAAATGGGATGAAGAAATTATTTGGAAAATTTGAAAACAGGAATGTAGATGTGAGGTATCAGCACCTTTCCACGTTTATCTGTAAGCCTCTTTCTCAGGCATTGAATCCTCCTTTTAGTTTCAAAAATACAAGGGGGGGGGGGAGCCTCCTGCCCCTTTCAAAGAGTTCCTGCAAATGCCCTGCTTTATTGGAATGCAGCCGGCTCTGCTCCTGAATGCCAGATGGCAGCATGCAGATGGTAACTCAGCTGCAAGTTTTGCCTAACAGAAACACCAGTTTCCGAAAAAGGGCCAGAGAAACCTCAACTTACAAGGCATGTGAGGGAGGACTGAAGGAACAGTGTGGAGAAAAACAGATCAGAAAGAACTCCTGTAAAGGCCTTGGATTACAAACACTGTCAAAGGTTTCCCAATAGCAAAATCAAAGGACAAGAATTCCAGCTGTATCTTTTGCAAAGGAACAATGTTAACATATGTCAACTGCTGCTGTCCTATATGTTTAATCATTAACCTGTTAAGAACAGAACACTGTGCTGAAGATGCCATTTATCCACTCCTTTGAGGAGGAGTGACATATAGTTTGCATGAACAGGAAATGCTCACATAGAAGTTCACACATGTAGGCCACAGTTCACACAGAAAGTTGTACATGCAGAGAAGAAAGTGCACCAGCCCCTAAGTTTGCTCCCACATCCCACTGTGAGCAAAATCCATATTCCTGGCTAATCTGTGCACCAGATCTTAGTGACAAGAAACAGCACGGGGGCGGGGGGAGTTGCCGGTTCCCAAAACAAGGACTCCATGGCTCCAGCTCTATCCAAAAACATATGTAGTGCAACTTCAATAAAGTTTTAAAAAAATGGGTTACATAAATGCCCTAGCTAGTAAGTAACTTTAAAAAGGAGCACTCATGTTTTCAGATCTCTTACCACTTTAATTTCTTACCCTCTTTAAGTGACAGAAGGAAAAGTGCCATAGAGATCTAACAAGGCTGATTAAGAATCAAATTTGCAGGTGCTCACTAAGACAAACAATATATTCTGCTAGATACAATGAAGTACGAGGTATACTGCTAAGCATGGCCATGAACCAGGAAAATGGAGGTTCGTCCCAGTTCGTGAGGTCTCACGAACCACGGGCCTTCACAAAACTTCCAGTTTACCAAACTGGTCCATTTTGTGAGGTTCATGAAGCAGCAGAACTGCCCCCCTGTGGGCTAAAAATACCAATCTCACAGCAGGTCTCCAGATAACTCTCCTCTACCTGCCCTCCAAGTTTGGTAAGGATTGGATTTGGGGGGGGTCAAGTTACAGCCCCTCAAAGTAGGTGCCCCAGGAAAGTGCTCTCTAGGGAAATCACAGTCATAGGTTCCAGAATGCACTGAACGGACCACCTCCAAGCTAGAAGTATCAAACTCACAGAGGACCTCCCTGGGATACCCCTCTACCATTCCTCCAAGTTTGTTGAGGATTGGCTGGAGGGGCTAAATAGCAGCCTCCAAAAGCAGGTGCCCCAGGAAAGTGCACTTTGGGGAAATCATAGCCACAGGTTCAGGAGGACTCTTAATCAGCCCCCCTGCAAGCTAGAGGTATCTAACTTGCAGAGCTCCCCGGGATGCCCCTCTACCTGCCATCCAAGTTTGGTGAGGATTGGCTGGGAGGGGACTGAGTACTGCCAACCTCCTCATTGTAAACATTGTTGCTGCAGATGGGCAATCCTTCTCCTCAGGCCAGGGAGGCGGTCACCTGCCCACCTCCCCCTGATGAAAGGTTTTGGGGGAGGCGGTCACCCACCACACTCCCCCTTGGGCCACACTCCCCACCTTGTTGTTGTGGGGATGGACTATGGGGTGGCCAACACTTCCCCTCGGGCCTGGGAGGTGGTCACCCATACGCCTCCCCCTGGTGAAAAGGTTTTGCTTGGGGATGGCCTGCCACACTTTCCCTCAGGCCTGGGAGGCATTCACCTGCACACACACCCTGGTGACAGGGTTTTGTTTGGGCAGTCACTTGCCCACCTCCTCATGGTGGAGATGGATTCTAGGGGTGGCCAACCCTTTCCCTCGGGCCCAGGAGGTGATCACCCACCCTCCTCCTTGTAGACATGGGGAGGTTCAGGAGGAGTGTGTCAAACAGCTCCCCTGCAAGCTAGAGGTATCTAACTCACAGACCTCCCTGGGATGCCCCTCTACCTGCCCTCCAAGTTTGGTGAGGTGGAGTTTGAGCAGGTGGGCATGTCCTGTATGAGCCAGTGTTCAGGTTCCCCACCTCCACCTGCCTCTCAAGCAGCTGGTGGGCAGACCTGATAGTCAGCAGTCAGGCGCTGGCAGGTCTCCAACAAGGAGTGTGTCTCAAGTGTGGCCACGTCCCAGGTTGGCTTGACACAGCTCCCCAGCCCAAGAGCATCCCTCACCCCCACGTGCAGGGTGTCGGCCAGGCAGTCAATGCCCTTGAGGTGAACAGCCTTCACCGCTGCTAGCATTTTGGCATCAGCATCCATGTCACAGACAATGTCACCCATGCCCACCCACTCCCTCAGGCTAGCATGGAGCGTGGTGACACTCCAGTACAGCTGGGCCCCAGTAGGCTGGCAGGACTGGCTTGTTCCACAGGGATGGGGTCCTGTGGTATGGGGAGGTAGACTTCTTCCCCCCACGACAAGCACCCCTCTCCCCCACTCTCACCCTCATGGCACAGAGAGGTGTTGACAATTAGGTGGGAGGGTGGATCCTCAGCAGAGGCACTCACTGGCTGAGACCCTCTGCTTGGCTTTAGCAGAGGGACAGGTGGTGGCTCAGAGCCCTGCGTAAGCAGGCACCAAACACCCCCAACCCCACTATTTTCACACTGAGGAATGACTTCCAGTTCCCTTCCCTCTCTGCCTCTAACACTCTCTCTGCCTGCCTGCTGCCAGCCAAATAAAAACAGCTGTGTGTGTGCTGGGGGTATATATCTATTCTGCTCCCATAGAGCAGAATGGGAGCTCTCTTGTTGGCAGCCAGCACTGCCTGTTGAGCTTTGGAGGGCCACTGTTGGAGATTCCAGGGCCACAGAACAGCTACAGAAGTCCATCCCCCATTGCTCTGACAATTAATTGATTGGCGCCAGCAAGTCTGCCCCATGAACCACCTACACCAGAGATGTCAAAGTCATTTGCTATGAGGGCCAGATCTGCCATAAATGTCACTTTGCCAGGCTGGGCCATGTGTGCCATAAAATAAAATGTAATGCCAGGTACCGGAGATATAAACTGTATAAAGGACAGCAGCTAGTAAGCTGAGAGTTGTCGTATCCTCACTGCAAAGGGGTGCAGAGGAATACCCACATGGGCGGATAGGAGAGCCAGCAGTGCAGCACTGGGCAGATGCACCCACACTGCTTGACCGCTGCAGACAAGGTGGTTCCGCTGTGGCTCCACCCACTCCCCTGAGCAGTCTCCTGTTCTTTCCTTTGCACTAGTTGCTTGCGGGCCACATAAGAGCCTTGTATGGATCGGTTCCAGTTCCTGGGCCTTATGTTTGACACCCCTGACCTACACGATCTATATGAGCCTCTGTAAAAACAAGGCGGTTCGTGGAAGGTTCATGGGAGATGCCGTCTCACGAATTGCGGCTCACAAACCACGAACTGGGTGATTTTCGTGACAAACTTAGGTTTGTGACGAGGTTTGTGCCCATCCCTATATACTGCCCCCCTTTGAAGCCTAACACTAGGATAACATGACGGTTTTCCAAGCAGTTGCTAAGGAAATTCACCAACATGATTTCATCTTTGTTTGAGACCTTCCAATTCCTTTGAACAGGAAGCAGCTCTTTTAAACTAAATATCATCTTTTAGCAGCCTGAACGCCCACACATAAACCTTCCACATAATAGTGGGGGATTACACAACAAACTCACCGTGTCTCCTATCTGAAGATCACCACACTTCCTGACGTTGGGGTATGACAAACCATCCTGACACGTGGCTGTGAAAGCAAGGTTGAGATCCTCAGGACTGTCCCAGACAGTTAACTCTACTTTAGAACGAATGCTCTAGAAGGGAAAATAAACAAACAGGAAAAAATCCCATCAGATATCATTTTCTTCTCCTTCATCTCAAGATTCTGTTCATTATTTAATACCCAAAGATATTCTGTGGGCATAAAAAAGGTGCTACTAGATAAGTAAAAATTACATGAAACGGTATAATGATACAGAACTTTTCTTATTTCTCATTATAGACCTGTTATGGCAGGAAGCCATAACTCCAGTTAGGCCAGAACTTTGACAAATTGAAAACATTAGCTGATCACTCAGTCACGCGCATGCTTTGACCTGTTGAAAAGGAGGTGAGCAACAAACCACTGCAAGAAAAAAAGATTGGATTCACACCTTCAATAGCAGCAGAGCTTTTCTCTGGAAAAGAAAAAAATACTGAAGATGCCGAACTATACAGGAAAACGACTCTGGGAAACAGCTTCCTTTGAGGTCTGAATGAATTAAATCAATACATATGTCTATGTATTCTAGCCAGAATGAAAGAGGAAAGAAATGATATGCAAAGAAGGAGGACACGACAGACCTAAATTAAACAGAGCTCACTTCATTAGATGCAGGGTGCATATGTCTGTATCTGCTATATGCATCTGGATGAAATTTGAGCTCTGCCTCACAAAAACTTATGTCAGAATAAATCTTCTTAGCCTTTAAGGTGCTACTGCACATCTGCCTAATTTTGATGTAACAGACTAGCATGGCTGCTCCTCAGAAGTTATTGGGGAGGGTCTTACCATTCCACTAAGAAAAACCTGAAGCCTTCCTCCAGACTCTGAACATGCAGCTGTTCCTTCACATGAAGTTAGAAGAAGATTCCTTAAGCTGGAGGAAGGCTTCTTGGAGGAAGGCTGGAACCAAGTCACTAAAAGTAAAGGTAAAGGTTCCCTTGCTCGAAAGCCAGTCGAATCCAACTCTAGGGTTGCAGTGCTCATCTCTGTTTCAAAGCCAAAGAGCCAGCGCTGTCCGAAGATGTTTCCGTGGTCATGTGGCTGGCATGACTAAACACCAAGGTGCACGGAACGCTGTTACCTTCCCACTGAAGTGGTACCTATTTATCTACTTGCAATTTCTTGCTTTCGAACTGCTAGGTTGGCAGGAGCTGGAACTAGAGACAGGAGCTCACCCTGTCATGCGGCACCCGGGTCTCGAACTGCTGAACTACTGACCTTCCACAGCCTGCAGTTCAGCGTCTTAACCACTTGAGCCACTGCAGCTCCACCAAGTCACTATGATGGACTTAAGAAGAAACAAGTAGTGAGTAACCAGGTTTTCCTTAAAACAGCATGATTTGGGATCAGATAGTGCAGACTGTTTTACCTTAGTAGCTGGCCAGAAGAATATCTGTCTATGGAATAAAGGAGATTACCCAAGTATAGGTGCAAAAGCAAGGTTTAAATCCTTATATATTCTTTTTGTATTTCTCCCTAAAAGAAACTACACTGAACAAATAAACCCAGTTGCTATGCCCTCATGTTGACTGTTTGGCATGTTGATTCAATACCTATATTCATACACGTCCTCTATGAAACTTTGCACTCATACCCTCTTGTACTTCTCCATTACCAACACTACAGTGTTGTAAAAAAAAGCAGTATCCAACCAGTTCTCCAAATAAAGAAGACACAAGGTTAAACAGTGTGGTGCTATACATACTTTATTATGACAATAGTAACAGTACTGTAAAAATTTCAGATTTTCTATTCTCTCTTTCTCCTATGCCCTTATATTTAAATATATCTAGTTTTCATTTAATAATTTGTTATCATCATATGGTCCTACATCGCTTAAATTTATGCAAGCAGAATATGAGCACTAGTGTGGTACAGTGGTTAGAACATCAGTCCAGGATCCAGAAGACCCAGGTTCAAATCCCCACTCAGCCATGAAGGTCCCTGGGTGACCTAAGCTGGCTGCTTTCTCTCAACCTAACCTACTTCACAGGGCTGCTGGGAAGATAAAGTGGAGGAAAAGAGAACCATGTATATTGCTGGGAGAAGGACAGGATATTTTAAAAAAAGAAATCAAGAGCATTTCAAAACAGAAATCATTGTGCCCTGAACCACAGCATACTTTCTAGCTAAGTCTCTAGTGTCTTCTCTAGTATTATTAAGCTAAACTTAACACTTTAGGACAGAGAGGAAATCTGGAACTATTCTGAGTTCTCTTATGAAACAGGAGGTTGGAGACAAAATATAAACTGTCCTCATCCTTCCTTTCTGAGTACTGTAACATGGGAAACCGCTTCCTACCCTTTAGCCAGCAAGCCAGCCAGCCAGCCTCATTCAGTCCCTCTCCCAAACAAACTCATTCAAAACAAAATGAGCAAATAGACCACTCATATATCCTATTTCCTTCTTCAGACCTAGGCAGTCAGTGGCGGGGCACAAAGGATTCTGCGTGGCATTTCCTGCATCCAAGAGGTATTTTTTATCAGGGCTCTTGCTAAGCTAAGCTTAAGAACTTGGTTCCAGAAGTAGGCTCCAGCTCAGGACTGACCATCCAGACAAACAGGATACTAGAAGTCAGACCAATCCCTGACATCTTCAGGAAAAGAAATTCAGAATCTCTATGAAAATTTTCACCTGCATTAGTGAGAGTTAATACTACTAGATGAAATGTGCCATTGGTTTGATGACTGAAAATAAAATACCAGATTTCTCTAACAAGGTGAGGCAGGTCAGTACTTACAAGCTAAAACTGAGACAAGAGGCCATGGAATATTACCAAATACATGTGTGTCTATGCAATAAGTAACATGTACCCTTTCTTTCAGCTCTGGCTATAGCCCAAAACAGCCAATCAGGCTCTAACATGAATCATAATATGTCTTTGGCTGCCTAAGCCCACAGCAGCCATGACTATTTCACCGTTAACAATAATTCATGGCTAGAGGCTAAAAGTATAACTCTGGCATTTATGGGGGGAAAAGAAGTCATCTAAAAGAAGTATAAACATTCTGGAACACTACTTAGCTGACTTGAAACAATATAGAGAATGCATACAAGAAACCTGATTTCCCTGAGGAATCAGTAAACAGAGATTCAAGCCAAAATATGAAATTGTTAGAGCTACTAACAATAGTGCCTAAAATTGCATTAGTGATTTTTCAAAAATTGTCAAATACACATTTACACCAGTAGAAATATAGCCCAGATTAATAATAGTGCAAAATGTAGCAGTCACTTGTGGGCACTTCCACCCTGGCTTCAGTCTCCCAAAACAAAAAGAATTTCATGCCTTTGCTCTGCCCCAACACATAACTTTAAGGACAAGCAGGAAACCAGTATTTCCATAAAAACTGAAGGTGAGCAGTTACAGGAACCCATAACGTGAATGATTAGTAAGCTTTCTGACAACACCTCCTTGTTCAATGTAAGGAGTGGCACAATAGATCTCCTCACATGCAAGAGAAATTTGGCATAAGATCCAAAAGCAGACGCAAAAATTACCAGAAAGCCATCAGTGGAAAGCAGAAAGAAACAATTCAAGTCAAAAAGAATCAGCTGCACAATAAATATTTGCTCATATACTGTAGTTCCTGATATACCACAAGCTCAGTTTTCTCACCTTCCAAATAACACAGATGCCTCCTTTTGTGATATGTCTATGGAGTGCTCAGGTTGCCTGGACTTCTTACCAACACTGAAAACACTTCTCTATTGACAATTTTATGTTGATTCCCACCTGTTTGAGACTTGCTGAATGGTCAAAGTGTAATCAAACCTAACAATCTTAGATACCACCTTATACCAAGAATACTTTATGACCATATAACGTATCTAATCTAGAAGAAGCTGTATGCAAAATGGCAGAAGTGAATAAAGCATTCCTGTCACCACTTTGTAGATAAGTTACTGGAGCACAAACAGGTTTGACCAAGATCAGGGAGAAAATATTTGACAATACAGAGAATTCATATGGCAAGATTTAGGTGTGTGGTTGCCCTACAGTCACCATCCCCACCACCCCAATCCTCCCAGCAGCAGCATTATTAAGGAGCCAATGATTCTATGTTCACTTGACTGTCACTGCTGCAAAACCACTCACACTTGGCTGGTTTCCATGCCGTTCTGGTACTATATAGTATTTTTGATCCTGTGGGTGTTCTGGATGATATGGTGTAGCGGGGTTCTTCTCACCTTTTCTATTGACTACGAACTCTAGGTAAAACTTTCAATCCATTTAGTAGCTTAATTTATTAGGATTATTTCTCAACGGAAGCCATCATCAAAGGCTTACTGATCCTCACATCTTTGAAATGTCCCACATCACCATCCCACCCCACCCCACTCCACTGGAACCACTAATCCAGAAAGAACTTGCACGATCAATCAGTCAAACTAATGTATGGCAATATGGGAGACACCCTCCAGAAGACAATCTTGTGGGAGTAATCATGCCAGAAACATAATGTATCACTTATCTGTGACATCTATTGCCTAAGTATGACTTAGAGCTCCATTGCAGTTTGTCTCCTTCCCACACAAGCTGGCTCCTTCTAACATTATCTTTTCCGTATGAGAGACACCACAGTGTATATCCTTTCTGGAGCAGCCAAAGGTAATGTGAAAGGTGCCAGGCCTTGCTGGAGGAACTCACGTTGCGGCTTTTACTATGCCAGTGCTGCTGCATTTCCAAGAAGGAATATCCTGTTGGCATGCTGAGAACTGCAGGGTGGGCTCTTCCAAAAGGCTGAAGATTTCCTAAAATTAGCTTCACAGCACAGAGAAGAGCCCTGACAAGAGCTCTAGGGTGCAAAGATAGTGTAAAAAGTTCTTAGACATTATTGCAGAAGGAAAAGGGGCAGGGGGGATTTGAAAGGCAGTCTTCTGCTTAGAGATTCAAAACAGCACAATAGCCAAATTTAGGTGGAGTAAACAACAAGGAACTGAACTACAGTTTTACCATTCGTACAGCAGTAAGAAAGCCCTGAAATGGATCATTAAATGAAAAAGGAGACTTACATTATAGGCCTTGACTATGAGCTGAATAATATTCCTGGAGTCTTGGTATAAAATCTCTACTGTTGTTCCAGGGATTAAGGCTGTAAGGTTCTTTTAAAAGAAATATACACAAAGAGAGTACATGTTACTGAATCAAAGAAATACTTTGCCCTAAGTTTCATCAACATAACTAATCAGTGGCTATGAAAACAGGGAACACCGGTACCATCAGAATCCTCTTTCCAGAATACAATAATCCTCTTTCCAGAATACAATAAAAATACATTAAGATACAGATAAACTAATGGGAATGGACAGGGGTAAATTCTTCGAAATAATGGTGTTTGAGACCCTGCAGTAATACAGTTCATTCTTAAGTAATAAGATTAAGTAACACAGGTTGGGGCTGAATACATTTCAGCTTGGCAACGTTCCCAAGATAAGGATTAAATTCACAGCTATTTTAGGTGCCCTCGTGATCACTAACATTTATCTGTTACTTTAAGAAGCTTACTGCTTTTCACTGAAACTGCACTTTGAAATTAACTAGGGACAAGAAATGGGAAAGAAGCAGTTAAATTGCACAGAAGAGTCTCCTGGCTTTAATGCACAAGTATAAATTTTTTGTTTTTTATTCTGAGCTGCTCCTACCTTTCCCCAGTCACCAGACTAGTAACACTTTGCTTAAGAAGGTAAGGGGAAAGGACCCCTTCTCCACCACATAGCAGAAACTGTTCTCCTCTGGTCCTTCCCTGGGACTTACCTTGTAAAGAACATAGTGACTTTTTGTGACCGCAAAAATTAGGTGGATATTGTTCTCAGCTAGTTTCTCTCCCAGAAGTGCAAGAGAAGGATAGTCCTGGGAAGAAACAGAGACATCAAGAAGAGGTTACAACTGTTCTGAACCTTTTTAAAATATCTGCAAGGGTATACAACATATCACAAAGTAGAAAAGTGTTAAGAGTCCAGTAGCACCTTAAAGACTAACAAAATTTGTGGTCAGGGCCGGCTCGCTCACTAGGCGAATTAGGCATTCACCTAGAGCATGCCGGCCCTTAGGGGCGCCAAAAGGCCCCCGCCCCCCGCCCAAAGCCCCACCAAACCCCCCCGCCCCTTCCCTGGCTTGCCGGCGTGCCCCGGGGGCAGGCAAGAGGGGGAAGGAGGAGGAGGAGGGGAGCCCTCCCTCGCCCTGGGGAGCCCTGGTGGCGGGGTGTGTGTGCCAGAAGGTAGCCCCGCCTAGGGCACAAAAAAACCTCGGGCCGGCCCTGTTTGTGGTAGGGCATGGACTTTCACACGTCACTGCTCACTTCTCCAGATACAACTAGAAAGTGAGTCCATCTTTCCTATATATTGGAAGGTAGAGTGATTTCAAATGCCAAATGGCCTGTAGGTGTACCTCTTTATGTTATTTTCATACTAATACAACAACTGCAGGAACGATCAAGGAAGATGTACATTTGTTTGTTTTTTTAATTTGGAAAAACAAAGGATACTTCTGTGCGATGACTCCAGCCCACTGTCATAAGACAGCCAGTTAAGGCATGCTTTCCAACATCTTCATTAAGGGGCACAACAATAATTAGGGTTTATAACTCGCCTGGCCCATGAAAACAACTTTAGCGATGCAAGAGCAAAGCATAATTGCAGTCAGAAAGCTGGGAAACTCTCTGCAGCCCTTTCTGCAGATTCATGTCAAAACCTCAAAATTTATTTTGTTCTGCCAATATCTACATGAACACAGGCGTAGCAGGCCGAGCTGGGAAACCTATGCTAGAAATTTGCTTCACCAGAAAGGAGCAGCTGCCTCTGGAAGGGTTCTTGATGCCAAGTAAATTGCACAGTTCTGTCCTGAAATGAAGTACAAGCAGCACATGCATACCTCACATGCTTACAAAGGACAAATTTCTTTCAGCTGGCAGAAAGAGGTAGCACTGATGCATACTTTGCAATAACAGCAGCTATGTCTTTTGTCACTTCTCTCCAATACTGGGAGAAAATATTGGGGGGAAAGATGGGATTTAGTAATTGTGCAGCCTGTATTTGTGCTAATCTAAAAAACATCCTTAAAACTGGTTTAGTCATAACAATTTCAGTAGTTCTGTAGAACTCCAAGATTCTTAACATCAGGATACTATATAAACTATCTTGAAAGGAATTAGCACATTTCCTTTTGAAGCCTTCCAACTCTTTTCCTGTTTGTTTCCATCATAAGTTTTTGTTTTCTGGACTGCAAGCCACTTCGGGTGCCCAATGGGAAAGAAGTAGGGTGGATAAAAATCAATGATTTCCCCCCCCCCAAAATTAAAAATCTGATTTTTAAAATTTAAATCAGATTTTTAATTCAAATTGGATTTTTTAAATAAAATGCTTTTTAAGGAAAAATCTTTCTAAAGATAGTTTTCTAGGCCAAAGGTTATTCATCATGAAATAAGGATTCGTTTTTAATTATGTAGCATGAGGCTGTATATTTATACAATGTTTACATTTTTTGGGTAAATGAATTCCATTAATCCATTCACAATGATTATTGCGCAATTTTTCTGTCTAGAAGATATTATCACAGATGCTTGGTTTTACAGTTCTCAAAACTGAATTTGTGTCTGCAGAGATCACATGCCCCTTCTTCACAGCAAAAATGTTATAAACTAAACATAGAGTTAAGAAACCTCAATCCTATTGGTCCTCTGCAAATCTATGCATACAGAATCAACCCCTTATCTCTTAAGTGCTAAGTTTCAAGAGGTTCAATGAATATAAGATGCTTTGGGGTGGAATAGGTCTGGATATGGAAGAGATGTCAAGAGCTAAACAGAGGAGGGAGGGGCAAGCACTACAAATGAAAGTGAAACTTTTTGAGCAGAATACTCCAGAAATCTTGAGATCTTTGTGAATGTATCCTCATGGATGTTTAAGCACATACAAGAATACGTATGTTATACAATGTTATTGTTTTAGTTAAATAAAACTATTTAAATGGTTATTGTTAATGACTATTTTTCTCCTTCCAGTAAAGTACAGCAGAAAAGTTGTCCAAATATGAATGACTAACTTATTAAACAGGAGACAGTTCACCCTGCAATGATTTCATAATTTTCTATTTCATGTGGTAAATAACCAATCCTTAATTTTCTGATATAACTAAATGTAACCTGAAAAGTTACTGAAAAATACTAAAATGAAACCTTCATATTAAGGCCAGCAAGAATGAGCCTTTATGTAGAAAACCATGATTTAAATCGAGTCTTACTAACTAGTGATTTAACTCATTATTTAAATCACAATTTAAATCAATTTGATTTAAATCAAATCCACCCGGGGAAAAAGGGAATAAACTAACTAACTAAATAATGTTGCGGACAGTTTGTCTTTTCTAATATAGCCAGCTCTGCACTTTGTCCTTTCAAGTTAGAAATGATGATGAGGAAAAATTGGTTTTACAATGACACATAAGAACTAGGCCAACAGTTGTTAAGCCGGCCAGCAAAAGGTGCCAGAGGAGGAGACAGCAATTTATTCTTACCAGCTGACTGGATGCGGTGTACTCGTTGGCCTCATTCAAGTGACAGTGCCCATCATGTGGCTGAACCAATCCACCCAGCTTCCCATCCAGGGCTATGTGTGGGACATCATCTGTAGTGAAGACGAGCAAGTGAGAAGCCTCCTTCCGCCACCCAATCTCCTTCTACACAGAAACCAAACCAAAAGAAGAACTCTGTCAGTCTTCATCCATGAGTCAACAGTTTCTCCCTGCACCAAACCATTGCACCAAGAGATACTTATCACTATGACCAACTTTACAGGGAACAATAATATCATCAGGATTCTTCACATTCCCCACAGAAAACCCAAATTCAAGAAGAAGAAGAAACCCAAATATTCACATATGAGAAGTTATTTACAGCAGGTGCAACACACCAATGCAGTCTTTGATTTCTTCTGCACAAAGCAGGACACAATTCCCCTTCCTGGGAAGTGATAAATATATTATCCTTTCATTATGCTGACAACAGTTTGTTTTGCCAGCGATGGAACTTCTGCCAAGGCATCTGATGAGAAGCAACTGTGCCGGGACACTTAAGAAGAACGCTGTGTTTCAGTTACCACAGAGGCCTATTTTATAAATGTGTGCAGGCCACAGAAACGGAAGCTTAGCCAAATAGATGCAGTCCTGACATGCTTTATCATACAAATTGTGACCAAAAAAGACACTGAGCAATGTTTACCACACACCCTACACACACATCCAAGACAGAAGAACTGTTTACATAGGAAGCATATTTATTACGTCCTTCATGCCTTCGTGACCTCTATGTTAACTACTGTAAGGCCCTCTATGTGAGATTACTTATGAAAATGATCTAGAAGGGAACACTGACTTTCAAAAGCTTATACCTTGAAAACCTTGTTGGTCTCTTAAGGTGCTACTGGACTCGAATCTCTGGTTTCTCTTCAGATCATATAAATCTTCCACCTTTTACCACTGGACTCGAATCTAGCTATCATTACATTGGGAGGTGACACTCTAGGGTTTGCCCAAAACTCTATGGTTAAACCAAAGAGTTCTGGGTGAATCCTAGAGTGTCACCTCCCAACATAATGATTTCACTTCCAGTTCAACAGAAGTGATGTCATGCACTGGGGCATAAATACACACCTCAATTCCCTCCCATTTTTCTCCTGCCATCCTGGGAAGCAATGGTGGGGAAGAGTCATAAGCTATAACAGGAGATCAGGCTTGTCTACCTATAAAATTCTAAGGATTCTGGACACCTGAAGAAGTACTATGTCCCATATGAATCTCTCAGAAGTATCAAATCAAACAACGAAGCACTACTTCAAATGCCAGATTATATGAAAGTGTTGTAACTCAAGATTAGGCAGCTCTTTCTTTAATCAGTGATTTCAGTTTATTAGAACAGAACACACGGGGCTCTTTTTGTAGCAGGAACTCCTTTGCATATTAGGCGACACGCCCCTAATGAAGCCAGTCCTCCAAGAGCTTACAGTAGCCCCTGTAAGAAGAGCTCTGTAAGCTCTTGGGGGATTGGCTACATTAGGGGTGTGTCGCCTAATATGCAAAGGAGTTCCTGCTACAAAAAGAGCCCTGAGAACACATAATGACACACAGAACAAACAGAGCAATCCCAACTTATATACAGTTTGGAACTGACTAAACCACACCCCTAGAACAGTAAGGTCCAATCATAAGTGAGTGCATAGGACCAATAGGGTTTGTTTCCTACACTGGAAGTCATAGTCTTCCCTGATTGGTCCGTTGCACAATGTCAGCCAATCAGGCTGTTGATTTTAGGATACTGAGATTCTAGGGAGCTTGTTACTGAATCTCAGGCTCATTCTACAATACAAGCTATCCATATAACACAATACATAACAGAAAGTTAGGCTGGTTCTTAAGGAACAGGCCTATTATGATCTTGCCCTAGCTGTTGAAATACATTTCCAAGATCTGTTTGACACTCTTTTCAGTGGTATTCGATCAGCATTTTGTTTTGCTGTTTTGCTTTGGGGACATGAGCTGAAATTGGTTTATCAATTCCATAATGAATTAACTATGACACTGTTAGAACACCCTGGGACAAAAAAAGGGGGGGGGCTGAGCCTAGAAACCTGGGATCCAGAACCTGAAAAGGTTAGTCAAATAGAAAAGAGGGCCAACAATAAAAGCTTAATATATATAGTATATAAAAAGATATATATTTTTAAATTCTTAAAATATATACATGTAAGGGCCCAATCACTCCTCATGTAAAAATACCAGAATCTAACACACAAGGGCTAATGGACTTGACCTGATGCGTTTCGGCCTGCATAGGCCTTCTTCAGAGGTCAAACACAGTGAGGAATATATTGGCTTATATAATAGTACAGTACAATCATACAGATCATACAGATATAAAATATAAATACAAGAAGGACCTTCTTTTATTTATATTTTGTATCTGTATAATTGTATTGTACTATTATATTAGCCAATATGTTCCTCACTGTGTTTGACCTCTGAAGAAGGCCTATGCAGGACGAAACGCATCAGGTCAAGTCCATTAGCCCTTGTGTGTTAGATTCTGGTATTTTTACATGAGGTGTGATTGGGCCCTTATATATTTTTATATTTTTTGTTAATAAATACATGTATCTTTTAATATACTATATATATTAAGCTTTTATTGTTGGCCCTCTTTTCTAACTGTTAAAACAGACACAGGATAACATGTTGATGCTTTCCCTATGAAGCAGAGTACATGTAGATACATTCATATGGAACAGCAAAGCACAGATTAGTTACAGTTCTTCATTTTGTGCTCTCAAGGTGAGTCTGGAACGGCAAATTAGCACACCTGTCTTGAGAGATGTGTTCTGGGGTGGGGACAGCTAACAAACCTCATCACAAGCTAAATGACTCTTTCCACATTAACCCAAGTTCTCAAAATCACTTTGATTCCTCTTTAAAACAATGTTATTTATAACTTGACTTCTCATTTCCAGTATTCCTAGTATCAACATCAGGCAAAGCTACAAATAAAGGATATACAATTAATCCAAACTTGTGTTACTTACCTCACACACAGCAGCCTGAAGGATTGCATCAAAGCCGCCTTCTGGAGCATCCCTGTTGCGGGAAACCCTCTGTTTCTGGACTTCTTCATTGAAACGATCTACTTTATCTGTGAGAGATAAAAGGTGCCGGAATCCAAAGGATGGAACACAACTGGGAAATAACTTGTAACTAGAAAAGCAAGGAAATAAAAAGCATATGCTGTTGGACAGGAACATCACAGTATGCTTTCACACCATGCTCACAACCTACCAAAGTGCTCACATTCAGACATAATTGTAAGCTGCCTCAAGCCGGACTCTGAAAAGGCAGCACAGAAATATCCTAAACGAATAAATTATTATTTTCACTTTGAAATTGCTATGATTCTGAATCTTGAAATTAATACACAATACTGTCACTTTAGTTGCTGATCACTTACAGTTTTCCATCATAAAGATGATAAAGCATTAGAGATCAAATTTAGAGTCCAGTAGCACCGTTAAGACCAACAAAGGTTTATTCAAGGTATTAATTTTATTCATTCATTCATTCATTCATACTAGGATCCGAGTTTCAGCAGGCTATACACTGTAGTATACACCACAATACCTAATAATTTTTCCAAGTAACTCTGTGAATCACTCAATACAGTGGCACTCTATTGCCTGTGTAGAAAAGCCCTCTTTGAATAATTTAGTTTTGCACAGTTTGTGGAAAGCCAGGACAATATCTGCCTTCCTGACCTCCTCACAAAGTGGGGGCCCACCAGAGAAGGCATGTGTACAGGAAGTTGTTGATTTGGTCTTAAAGGTGCCACTGGACTCTAAATTTGTTCTACTGCTTCAGACCAACACAGCTGACTCCCTGGAATTATCTTCATTGGAATTCAGTAACCCCTACTGGAGTTTTACAGGCTGACCCTGAATGTCACCTAGGGTTGCCAGGTTTTACCTGGCTGCTGGCGGGAGGGGTTCCAGTCTTCTCCTGGGAGTCTTCTTGCACATGCACAAAGTGCACATGCCATGATGACATCACCCAGAAGTGACATCACTGCACAGGGCACACTGGGCAGGACACTCTAGCATTTGGGGAAAAAACTATATGTTCACCATAGAGGTTTTGCCTAAATGCTAGAGCATCCCCCACACAATGTGCCTGGCATGATGACATCACCTTTGGGTGACATCATCATGTCGGGCACATCAGGAAGGATCGGGCTCTTCGGGGGCGGGGCTTCCCTGCTGGTTAGCTAGCCAGCGGCAGATTGGGGGGCCCAAAATCGGCGGAGGGGGAATCCACCCTCATCAGGGGGATGGCAACCCTAATATCACCTAGGCTTTTAATTGATTCCATCTTTTCAGTTGTTTTATGGCCTGATTCTAGCCTCTGGATTGTTTTATCAATATCATTTTAAATTTTAAATGTCTATGTTTCATGGGCTGTTATGATCCAGATTGCTTTTATTGGCATATTTTTTGTAATTGACAAGGATAGATTTTATTGATATGTTTTTATCAGTATGATTGGCATTTATTGTTTTTACCATCAGTTTCAGTTTATTTTATGGTTGTGAACCATCCACGTAAGTGGCACACAATTTTTCGAAATAAAATGTATAAATAAAAGTTTACTTGGAAATAATAATTATACATATTTGTAAGTCAATGTGGGAATCAATGAGACTGATTTACTAGTAAGCATGCTTATTTAGGATTGTAGTTTTGTCACAGTAAGCTATTGGGACAAGCTTTTGCATAATTTCAGTGAAAGTAGTGAAATGTGTGAATCAATGTGAGTCAATGTGTGAATCAGTGAGATTGATTTACTAGTAAGCATGCTTATTTAGGATTGCAGTTTTGTCACAGTAAGTTATTGGGACAAGCTTTTGCATAATTTCAGTGAAATGGTGCCAGTCCTCACCTCCAGTCTTACTTACACACACACACACACACACACAGTCTGCACTAGGACACAATTTATGTAGCTCTCATGGGTTTATTTTGGGCTCCCTCCAGTTGTTAATAATGCTTCTGCTATGGGATTCTGCCAGAAAGGATTTTTAAATTTTCCTCTTGTGATGGTGTCATAGTTACTTCAGATTTGAGGGGAACACTGCATGGGGAAGAGGCATAAACTGGCCATGCTATGAACAGCAATTGCAGTTAAAAGTTGAGTAATCATGTTGGGAGGAACACAGAAAAATTCTTCAACTTATGCCACCCTTCCTGGTATTTACATAGCTGCTTTACCTATTCATGTGTGGCTCATTTGCATACATGAATTATACCAATCTCTTCCCTGTAGGTGTCAACCAATAATTAACATGCTCCACTAACCATGCAATGGCAAGGAAATGGCTTTAATTTCATTCTACTTTCTCTCATGTGGGAACTGGACCCCCCAGAAGCTTCAGTTTTAGTTGGCTAATACTCAGCAATTTGAAGCTTAGCAGAAGCTTTATGTCATCATCAGGAAGAAGGAAGATTGGCAACTGTATATAACACAAAATATCAACATTTCTCCTCTACAAACCTGCTCCCACCTTATGAGGTAGTATGACAAATACATGCCATGTCAATTCATCCACTGAGGGTCATGCCACACTAAATGATTCCTGCCTTAGTGTTCAAAGCAAGGTCACAAACAAGTCTCCCCTCACAAGAAGATAATTATATCCTGAGCCAAATGGTTCCCTCAATGCAAAGTAATTAAAAATTTCTTGTTATTTATATCCCACACCCTTGTCCATGACAGACTTATTTTTTAGTCTTGTTTATATTATATAAATGTGCTTGTTCTGTCTGCTGCGCATTATGAGCCAGACTAGACATGATGGTATCCACAGGTCACACCCATGAATGCTGTCACATCTAATTTGGCCCTATGAGATTTGCAAAAAAAATCTTTAGACAAGAGTTTCTTCTCTACTCTGAAGTATAACGGACAGAGGCAACCAGAAAGACTAGGGCTAAACCTGATTGCCTGCAAACAGTGGTTTGCGAACTGGAAGCCACTGCCTGACATGAGTTTTCCCTTCCTTTACCAGTCTTAACTGTAGCTTAATATTATATTGTCCAGTTCCGCAGGGCCTGCAAGACGGAGCTCTTCTGCCAGGCTTTTGAGTAGGAGCCGCCACTGCCGCTATTCCACCTTCGATATTCCACCTCGAAAACCATCTTGGGTTTAAATGTGCTTATGTTATATTGTTGTTTTTATAATTTTACCTGGTTGATATTGTTTTATATTGTTTATATTGTTGAAATTCTTTATATTGTTAGCCGCCCTGAGCCTTCGGGGAGGGCGGGATATAAATCAAAACAAACAAATAAATAAATAAATATATCAGCACCCATGCTAAGCATTCCAAATCATGCTTCAGACCAAAACCCTACCCAGCATTAATCATGATTTCATATAGATACAGATACAGTACTCAGCCATGGTTAAAACAGAGATCAGAATTTACAACACAGTTGCTGTTTTTAATTTAAAAAGGCTATGCATTCCCTAAGGCTGCTTGTCAATGTGCAAACCCAAATTAGCAAAAGGGCACCATTACACTCATCTTTTCAACGGGGCTAAGAAAATTTAGCCACAGGCGTGGCAAACTGGTTTTGCTGCTGCTACAAGACTATAATCAGGATGTCTCTTGAGACTACAGTTGGCATATGTTTTCACCTGAGTTTTTCCTATTTCTGTAAATCTTTCTTCCATTGATGAAAATTAAAGAAGTGTGTGCTGCTCTTGCTTCTGTAAACATAGCATACCTTATGCTAGATGATATGCTAATCACCCCCCCATATTGGCAGTCTCAGAGCAGGGATCCACCTATAGGTATCTTTGAGTCCCTACAAACCTTTGATTTTCTTCTCCTGTCCTCTGAACAAAGCTTGTTATTCCTGTGTGGTCCTTGAATCTGTTAAACATCTTCATTATGTTGTATGCTAATTTACTGCTCACCCTCTACCTATACGTATGGTGGTAACTTCCATTTCATTGTATCTAAAGAAGTATGCATGCTCCTGTAAGAAGAGCTCTGTAAGCTCTTAGAGGATTGGCGACATTAGGGGTGTGTGGCCTAATATGCAACGGAGTTCCTGCTACAAAAAGAGCCCTGCCAATTCCAATTTCCAATAATCTTTATTGGCATAACAATAACTTTAAAAAGAAAATATAACAGTACAGGTCAGCCCATATGCCAACAAAGAGAACCAGAGTACAGTGATTTGTAACATTGTATATAGTAATAATAATAACAGGGCAAAATGAATAAAAGTTCGGAACAGTAATCTCAAGTATCACAGTAATTAAAACAGTTGCAGTAAGAAGCTTAACTATCTGAAGAGGAATCATAGATACTCCTTATCTCTCTCACTCACTCTCCACCTCCTTCTTCCCTCTTTTCTTTCATCTTTTTCTTGGCCCGTAAGTACATTTGCCAGGAACTCTGCCACCTGCTCAGTAACTTCGGGATTTTTATCCACTAGCAAGAATTCAATACCTCTATTGGTCGCAGCCTTAGAGAGTTGAAGGAGAGGGCTAATCACGTGTAAACATAGCTGAGTAAACAGTGGGCAGTGTAAGAGGATATGCTGAACAGACAGGTTCTTTGCAGAGATATTTGCAGAATCCTGCCTCATAGGGGATGCCCTTGTATCTGCCTGTGACCATGGCCGAGGGAAATCTATTGAATCTGGCCAGCATAAATGCTCTGCGTTGAGAAGGGATTGTTAGGCTTGAAAAGTACTGAGCCATACAGTTTTGTGGGAAAGCAAGACCCAGGAAATGGGGAGAAAAAGTCCCCTCTGCTCCAGCTTTTATTAATTGTAAATCAATATCCTGAATTCTCCTTTGAATTATTTGGAATATATAGGTTTCATTGGAATTAACCAGGGAGTCTAAGTCAATACCTAAAGAATTAATTTTCTCCCTTATTGATTGGGACCATTTAGAAACATATACAACAGCAGTTAGAAAAGCGATAAGACTATTTGGAGGAGGTTGAAAATAAAGATGTAACCAATATTTGACGGCAGCAATCCAAGCTCTAGATTCTATAGTATAGAGACCCAACTCAGCACACACAGTAGAATAACTAACCGAGTTGGGAATGCCAAGAATATGACGCAGAAAGATTGCATTAACTTGTTCAACCTTTTTATTAAGGTCCTGAATCCACACAGGAAGCCCATACAGTAATAGGGGAATCACTTTAGCCCAAAAAATCTGTAGGGCAGGCGGGACAAACTGGTTACCTTTTTGATAGTGAAAATGGGTTATAGCAGCCAACTTGTTCTTAGCAAAACTAAAAGAATGTTCCTGATGCATGGACCATTTTAGATTATAATGAAAGAGAATACCCAAGTATCTAAAAAAATTAACTTGTTCAATTTCTCTTCCATTGATTTGCAGACAGAACGCCTCCATGATTTAGAAAATACCAAAATTTTAGTCTTATCAAAATTAATAAATAAGGAGTTCTCATTAGAGAATGAAATAAATGCTGATAGGGAGCGCTTTAATCCTACTTTAGTAAAAGAAAGAACTGCTGCATCATCCACATATAATAAAATAGGAACCAGGGCTGACTTTAATTTAGGAGCATGTCCACCAATTTTAGCCAAATAGGAAGGGAGATCTGAAAGAAACAAATTAAATAGAGAGGGGGCTAAAATGCAACCCTGAATTACACCCTTGGTCATAGGAATTTTTTGTGTCATCAAATCTAACCTGACAAGTATTAGAGAGATGAAATTTACACAACAAAACCAGAAGGCATTGGTCAAGATCCAATTTGTGTAGTTTTTCCCACAGAGTCTGTCTGTGGTCAACTGAGTCAACTCTGTCGACTGAGTCAAAGGCTCTATGGAGATCAACAAATGCAACGTATAACTTGCCTCTAGGGTGCCAGAGATATTTTTCAGCTAAAAAAGATAATGCTACACAGTGATCTAAAGTAGAGTGGCTTGTTACAAATCCAATTTGCTCCCTCCCTGGTAAATTATGAGAAGTCATCCACTCAGATAATTTCTTAAGAAGATGTTTAGCATAAATTTTCCCTAGAATAGACAAGAGACTAATGGGTCTGTAGTTGTCTAGGTTGTTAGGGTCACCTTTTTAAAAAAAAATCGGAATTATTATGGAATTTAACCATGATTCTGGTAAAGTACCGAATTTATCAATTAATGTAAAGAGGCATGCAAGAGAATGAGACCACCATTCAATATTGCTCTTCATGAGCTCAGCAGACAGGCCATCAGGGCTCAGGGCTTTACCAGATTTAAGACTAGAAATATGTTCATATATCTCCTCATGCGAGACAGGAGGCCACTCTGGCACATCTAAAGGTAGCACATTACTCGTTGGTTCAGCTACGAAAAGATTATTGAACAAGTTAGTATAGTAAGTGACCCATTTCTGAGGGGGAGCTGAGCTAACATTAAGGACTCCCAACGGACGTTTAAAGCCTGTGACCAAGGACCAGAAAGCATTGTTGTCATTGCTTTTGATTGCACGAAAAAGCTGGGTCCATCTCTCCATGGCAAAGGTATGTTTCTTTTGGCAGTTGACATTCCCTCCTCATTTTGCAATAAACAGAAGGGAACCAAGGTAAAGTGTCAGTACTCATTTGCCAAAAAAAATTGGGGCAATCTATTTTTAGCTAGGTGGCATTCAGCATCAAACCAGGATTTAGTTGAGCCTTTCACGTGCTTACAGCCAAACGGTTGGGCAAAAATCACTGAGTTTATCAACAACAGGATTATAAACTAAGAGAGCTTCTGTTAGCGATTTAGTACTGGATAGCTTTTGGTTTAGTTGTATCCCATTATCACTATGCATCCATTGTTGAATCTGTGTCTAAAGGGCTGAGGTCCATTTTATTCTCTTATATACGAGGCACTCAGTATTTTCAGCACTAAACAGGGGAGACCTATCTGAGATACAACTCAACCTAAAAGTCGACAACATAGGAGAATGGTCACTTTCTGTTCGATTGCCAACTGTAAACTTAGTGATATAGTCTCTCAAGATTGTTGAAGTTATCATATAGTTGACCATACTACAACCACGAGGAGAGATGTAAGTGTATTGGCCATGTGGATCAAATTCAGGGGACCCATTCATTATATATAGATTGAATTCCACACAAAAATCCACCAGATGACATCCAGTCTGGTTTATAACTGAATCTTTAGATTGTCTAGAGACTACGAGTGGAAGAGGTGTGTGGTCGTCATCTCCCCAACTCAACAAATTGCCTAACTGCTCATTATTAGACCCCAAACTTGCATTAAGATCACCAGCTAAAAGAGCAGCCTCAGGAAATTTCTCCAAAGCATTTTCAAATAGACACTCAGTAACTTCCAAGCAGATGTGGAAGTACTGTTATCAACAAAAGGAGTAATGTAAAAATTAACTAATAATATCGGCAGATCCTTAATAGCAATATAAAATGCCTGAGCCAATGGAGGGCAAGAGTCTAATTGGCTAACAATATGATTGAGCTATTAAACAAACAACACAGACCAGCCTTAAACCAGCCCCTTATATTCATTTTCGATGCAGGAAGTGTGTATGAAGTGAAACCACTGATTAAAATATCTCTGGGCGACCAAGTCTCTTGTAGAAAGATGTCAAAATTTTTCAAAAAGCTCAATAAATCAGGATATCTGCATTTACTTCCACATCCCGCAATATTCCAGGATATGAGCTGGAAGGCTTGTCCCTGGGATTGTCTCCATTTCTGGTTGTTATAATCTAGTCAATCTAGCTCAGATATTAGGTTGAGAGATTTGTTATGTTCAGAGCAAATACAGCCATTTATCCCAACTTTAGATGGAAGACTAGCTGGTAGGGTCGTTGAGGACTTCTGATGCGGTAATCCAATTCATTCATTCAGAGGGTGCTCTATTAAGATGTTGTCATGAGAACCATTTTTGATATTTTGAAGATGATTGGAGCTCTGGAACAATATATTTTGGATGCTCCTCCTTTGTAATTGTCATTCAGCACCCACTGGAGAGATAGGTTCTAGGAGATCTGCTGTAACACCCAGGTTTTTATGGGCTTTGGACCTATCAACTGGCTGTATCTCTGAATCTTTAATCTCACTTAGTTTATGTCACATAAAATCCAGTCTATCAATAATTGATTGTTGTTCATTGCAAGGGGGATTCCCAAAGGAGTTAAAAAGATCATCCTCTATAGGATATGCAAAGTACTTATGTGTCAGTTGTCTTTCAGAGTCCAAGGGGGTCAGGTTTGTTCCTTGGCCAGCTTTCGCATGATGATGTTCTGCAGGGGTTTGTGTGCTCTCCATGGGTTCACCCAGGTCATCCCAAGAAATTAAGTTCTTTTGGGTTGTTTGATGTGTCTCTGTTTCCATTGGTGACCCCTCTTGTAATGGTGAGCTCATATCACCACCAGAGGATTTCTTATAACACGAGGGTAATGTAATACAATTTTGGAACACCCGTGTTGGAAAAACACCTTTGGTTAAAAGCTGTGACTTCTTCTCACAAATCAGAGAAGGTATTCTAGTAGAAGCAAAGGAGAGTAGAACTTTTTGAGACTGATTTGGGGGATTAAGAGATTCAGCCTCCACCAAGTCGACTTCTGAGTATTTTATTCTAAGTAGGTCAGCCAAATGACGTTTGGGACGCTGGCCTCCTTTACAGTTTGGGGTTTGTCCCCTTAGCCCACATATTGTTAAACAGATCTTTCTTGGCTGAAATATTAGCTGGAGGGGCTTGTTCCATAAAGTACTTCCCTGTTTCAGGTTGTGCTCCCTTATCCCCTTAACGGCATATGTCTGCCCCCGTCTTCCCATGCTAGTGTTCTGGGATATTGGCTGTACCTGAGATGCTAGTTGTATCTGCTGATTGTTAATAGACAGTTTAGTGAGCTCTGCAGTTAGCTGTTTCATCTGAGTATTAATTTTTTGAATGTTTCTAAAGAGACATTCCACAATCCCTGCAATTAAAATTAACAGGCTGCACTCTGTAGGTGTTCCAGCTGCCTCAGGGGCTGAATCAATAAGCCCCAACCTTGACTCCAATGTAGTAGTACCTTCAACCAGGGTACTCACATCTTCCTCACTGCCTATCTCAAGTGGTAAAAAATGATTTGCTGTCTCCACAGCATAGGTAGGAGTACTTTTCTTACTCTTACTTTTACTTTCCCTTTTTGCTAAAAAAGTCTCTAACCGTTTGGGAGCTGGAAATGGGGCAGTCTCCTCTGTGTCAGCTCTCTGCGGGCATTATAATACATGAAGAGAGGGAGAAGGAGAAAAAGAAAACAGAACAAAAAAGAAACCTCTTAATTAAGAGAGTTTCTTAGTATTCTCTTTATCATAGCTGGCCAACTAATTCAGTCTCCCATTTCCACAGTAAATGATAGGGGAGGCAGACAGGTTAGAGTCAGAAAGCTAGCAGCTGTCTCAAAAACTTTCTCGAACTGAAGATAAACAGTTTACTTTAAAAATTCCATGCAAGATAGGCTAAAAGCAATTGAATGGATATAAAATAAAATTAAAATACTGTTCCAGTCAAGTAGCGCTGTGGCTCAGACGTCCTCCCCCATCGGCCAGAACCGGAACGCAGCTCGCTCTGGACGCACCATGTAATTTTTCTTTCCATCTTTCTAATGCCAATCCTAATTATAGTCCAGTATTGTTTTCCGAAGAATCACATAACCCCACATACTAGGGCTGAAGGCAGAAGAAGCTTATTAGATATAACATTGCCAAAGATTCATTTAAAAAAAACTTGAGATTTGCAAAAAAGAAATCCCACAGTATCAAAAACAGAACTGATCCATTATGAGAAACCATTTTATTCCATGACAAATAGGGAGTAGTAGTGAATCTGGGAGACTGCTCAGAGGGGAGTGCAATATTCTTGGTGCTGGGGGGGGAACAGTGGGAGGGCTTCTAGTGTTCTGGCCCCACTGCTGGACCTCCTGATGGCACCTGGTGTTTTTGGCCACTGTGTGACAGAGTGTTGGACTAGATGCGCCATTGGCCTGATTCAGCATTGGCTTCTCTTATGTTCTTATAATAATTATACACAGACTAGTTGCTTTGTTCATTCAAGTAATAAATGCTGTTGAGCCTAACTAAATCAGCCCAATGTAACTTTGGTGATTACAAATGCTTAAAAAGCAAGATGAGCTTTTGAAATGCTGGAAGATTAGTTTTGTCACTTTCAGTGATCTCATGAGTCTACTGCAATTGTCCACAGTTGACTGCTGTAAAGTTGCAAAAATGAAGCAATCTATTTGTCAAAAATGTTTTCATAAGACAAGACATTCCAATCACATGCAAGTTTCTTTGGAAATATCTGCTTGAGTTCAGTCGACAGTATTATGTTTTGGACTACAGCCTTGCTCCCAGTTTCTATTAGTGCTTCCAGCAGCAATCAAATCCGATGATTAATCAAAAAGAATAAAGCCCAGCTCACAAACATCTCCCACTGCTATAAAGCAGACAACAGAGAAGCAAACACGACCAAGTGCTTGTTCTTCCCATCCATTATTAACAATACGAACAATCCATCCCGTGATTTTCCAGTGTTTTACAAGCAACCGGTCAGTCCCACTAACTGGAACATGGCTTGTTAATCCTATAAAACATCCCTATAAATTAGGTATTCGATCAAATCTAAGGCTAGACCAGAGGCTCACACTCATTCATTGGGATGTTTGAAAAGCAGACAACCGTCAAAACATGACAGAAATTGCTTTTGTCAGTCCTCTGAATCAGAAATCTATTGCAAGCCCACACAGCCTGTGACTGACCAAATACAAACCACCAGCCGTGTATGGTGGCTAGGGATGGGCATGAACCAAGCCATGAATCAGAGTTCATCACAAATTTTGCCCTGTTCATGGTTTGCAAACTGAAGTTCGTGATAGGTCTACAGGGTTTGCATGGCCACAAACTATAAACTGGTTCGGTTCACGAATAAACTTCCTGGTTCAATTCAGTCCCTGATTCAGTCAGTGGTTCGGCCAAAAACTGACACAAACCGCATTTTTCTGATTCGTGCCCAAACCTAATGGTGGCCCAAACTCAATAAATCTCCAACTTTATTGCCTACTTAGTTGTGAAGCCCTATTACATAGCTGGTGGGCTGCATCCATCTTGATTAGGGCTGCCAACCTTCAGGCTGCACCTTTCAAGACTGTATGCACCTGAAGCAGTCTTGAAAGGATTTTTAGAAGGCAGCACATAGCTGCTTTTCACACCACAAAACAATGCAAGTTAGAAAGGAAGAGGGAGCAGGGAAAAGTTGCAGAAAAAATACGAAAGGTGTAAGGTCTCATCTGATGAAACCTTGAGTGAAACGGTCTACTGAGTGCCATACCGTCAGAAAACCTTGAGACCAATTTACTTCAAAGGAAACACCTTTAATGATTTGTCACTCACTGGATGATTAAAGAAGATATATATTTTTCCTAACAAGGTTTCATTATCTTATCATGGTTGTTTTTCCTTACTAAGTTCAACCTTCAGGGATCAGTTCACCTGGAGGAAATGGCCGCTTTGAAAAGTGGACTCTATGGCATTATACCCCATTGAAGTCCCTCCCTTCTGCAACCCCGCCTTTCTCAGGCCCCACCCCTAAAAATCTCCAGGTATTTCTGAACCCAGAGCTGGCAACTCTAGTCTTGATGGGTCACATATACCTGGCATGGGAAGGGGGTTTTGCCATACAGCAAGAGGAACTGCTGTGAGAAAAGTGCTAATTCAGTTGATCTTTGTATCCTGGCCATGGTATGCATAATGTCCACCAAAATAGGTCAAACCAAGAACACGGATAATTGTTTCAAAATATTAAAAAAAAATACATTTACACTTCCTAAAATGAATGCAGCATGAATGGAAGTAATTGCCTTGCACTGGAAGTCTGTACTAAGAAAACTCAGAAATATTAAAACTGGGTTTTCCTGTAGTACTAGGGACTCCAGTCAGACATAAGGACAAGTTGGTTAAATTAATTGAACTGTTCAGGCACAATCACTTTACCGCTCGCATG
Source organism: Gekko gecko (assembly GCA_029375565.1). Taxonomy (NCBI): domain Eukaryota; kingdom Metazoa; phylum Chordata; class Lepidosauria; order Squamata; family Gekkonidae; genus Gekko; species Gekko gecko. The sequence continues at coordinate 68,099,932 of JAPDNY010000003.1, read as the reverse complement.
CTGCTACCTCTCTTCATGACTAGAGATTGATTGAAAACTTCCTGGTTTGAGCAGGCTTCAGTTTGCAGGTCTCTTTTCAACCCTAATGCAGCTTAACTGCATGATCCAGTGGTAGAGCACTCACTCATACGGTCCAAGACTTGGATGGTGCTACTGGTTGCTGGGGTTTTTTTCTGCTCAGTATAAACATTTGAAAGGACATGCCCTGTGCTTACCCAGTGCAAGGATTGTTCTGGTATCTGGGCGCTGTGTATGAAAACGGAGAAATATTCTTGTCCACGAAAGACCCAAACCCAAGACGGAAATTGCTGGTGAGCTTTCCCATCTCTTCCGCCAGCTTGGTTCCCAGGTTCCGAATTGTGTCCAGATCATCCTTCATGGAAAGGGAAAGATCCATCAAATAATATAGATCCACAGGGTAGTCCTCTACCTGCCGAACCTGCACATGGAAAGAGGTCGGGTCACCTGTGGAAGCAGTGATTGTGAGATATTAATAAGCAAAGCAAGCAAAGTCTTTCCTTTCTCTGGACTGACTCAGTTCACGAAGTCAAGTATCAAAAACAGACGAAGATTCATGTCTGAAGTATGAATATTTCTGCTCACGGCTTCCTGTTGCAACATGTCACTGATACAATATGCCAAAAATTCAAACAGCATACTTTCTTCTTTGTCTCATATGTAAGCTATTCCTTCATTGAAAGCTAGAATCACTGCAGTTTGAAAATTCGTGCAAAAGGGAGATGTGAGAATGAAGACATATTCTCCACGGATATCAATCAATCAATAAACCTTTAATGGCATATAAATATTAAACATTACAAAAAAAAGGACAGTAAATGACATAATCAGCTAGAAGACAGAGTTAATTTATAAAATCATAAAACGTAGTTTCCCAAATTTTTCACTCTCATCACATCAACTAAAAAATTAGCCACTGCCACGGTAATCTCTGCTGATATATCATTCAGCAGAAATTGGCATTTTATTTCATTGGAAAGGTGATGTTTACCATGCAACCAAGTGTTTAACCATTTTTCCCTGGCAGATACATGCCACGAACAATCCAACAGTATGTGATCAAATGAATCAAAAGAATTAGAACTGCAGTCACATCTCCGTTCATGCTTGGGAATGTTTTGAAACCTACCATACAATAGTTTTGAAGGAAAAGCATTTACTCGAGCAAGGGAGAAGGCTCTTCGGTGGCTAGGACTATCAAGATTATACAAATACAAGGGGATACATCCCACAACATTCTTAAGATTTAATGTAGCTGAAGAACAGACGGGGATGAAGAGGTTGCAGTTTTTGAAGTTCGATATCTAGCAGCCTCTGTTTGATTGTTTGGAAGGATATCAATTATACTAGTTCTTCCATTTATGTAAATTATAGCCTGTCCCATCCCAATTGCCAGAGGAGGCAACAGTGGGGACCATTCATAACACAGCTGCATTATATTGATCTAACTGCTCTCCACCCATTGTCAACAAAGGCACTGAGACTTGGGAGACCTAGCTGTGAGTGGAGATCCTACATGGCTCAATAGCCCTGCAATAAATACCAGTACTGATGCAATAAATTAGACAAACTGCAAGAGTTCCTGGCGGAGCCACATCCTAGTCATGGATGGAATGGAGCTCTTGCTGTTTGAATTTTTGAAGCAGATAGACACTGCTGAACCTGGGAAGACTAGATTCAAATATCTGTTTAGCTATCACCTTAGTTGGTTGCCTTGAGCACATTAGTGTGTCTCAGCCTGTTTCCCATCTGAAAAACAGGAGCGGTTTGTAACAAGTATCTACCTACATGGTCCATATTCTATATGTACAAGAAGGGGGACCCGCCATGATACTCGCGGGGGGGAGGAGAAGCTCCATGGGAGGAGAAGGAAGCAGCCGCAGGTGAGCCTTCTCCGGCACCCACGGCGTGGCCCATGCCCCTCCAAGCCTTCTCCCTCCTCCCCCCAGCACTGGTGGGGAGGCCTGAACTCGGCCCGCCAAGCTTTCTCCCTCCCCCCCAGGTGGTGGTGAGGGCTGAGCGGCTTATAGCCCACCCCCACCCCTGTCCCTGGTGGTGGCAGCAAAACCATTTTCAGAGTGTTCCCTGCTTTTGGGGGGATTTAAATATCCCCCCTATTTTGTTTTACAGTTTTTAGATTTTTCTGCACATCTGGGGATTGCCCCAAATATGCAGGAAAATCTCCCTGCCCCCAAGTGCCCTCAATGTGTGAATTCAGATATCCGCACAGAAGGGGACATGTTAGGAATTAGATATATAGACTGCTACCTTTCTCCTAACACCAGTACTCAGCGCAGATGGGAGAGTTATCCTCTTTCTTCTTCAACAAATATCTGCATTTTTATAATCTCTTTAGTTCTCAGTCGCAATTAATTAGTAAGAGTGAATGGCAGATATAAAGGAAGAAGCTAAAACAGGGCCAACTCAGTGTGCAATATACAGATCCCAAGTCCATTCTGGGAACTATCGAGGAAATGTGTGCTAGGAGTTCCTGGGTAAACACAAGATACACACAGGCCCAATTTGGATTATGCCCAAGGCACACGGACAGAAGGTCATTAAGCCTCTCCAAAGTGCCATTTTGTGATCTCCTTAGGGAGTCACTATTTGCTTCTCTGGAGGAATGTACATGTAACTCATTTGTCCATGTAAAGTCTCTAGTGAGGCAAATAGTAGCTCTCCACGGTAATTTCACAGAGGCCTAGGGAAGGAGAAACAAAAGGCAAGTGAATGGAGGCAGAGGGTGGAGAAGTGGGAGCAAAGAATGAAACAAAAAGAAGAAGAGGGAGCTGAGGAAAGGAGGGGTAGAGAATGGTTGTGATTGTGAGAAGGTGAGAGAGGCTGGCTGCTACAGGCTAGAATGCTAAGTAACTGTATCTGATTGATTGAAACACCTTGCCATTTCAAATTCTTGGAAAAAATCAACATTCTCCCTGGTTGCCTTCAGTGTTGGCAAAACATTAAAACCTAATGTCTGAATTCTGTACATGAATTTATGTTTCTCAAATAAGAAGCACAAGGGCCTCTTTATTAATAACCAAACAAATAAAATTGGAACCGTTCTCTTGCAACGCTCACAGAAAGGGATGAATGGGGCAATCGTTGTTTCTGTTATGGTTTGCTTGGTCTGTAACACAAATACTCCAAGAACATACCAAAATCTTTAATGATTCGACCCTTTCATATTTGCCTCTAACTTTATTACAAAGGGCTCCTTTTGTGAGTAAATATCAAAGGCCAAATATTTTGGTACAAAGGTTGAAATTGCATTAAGGCCTCTTTCTCTGTCAAAATCTGAATTTCTGCCTTTCTGTTCTATTTTTTTTATCTCAGGGGAAAGCAAATAATATGAGGAACTTTAACATTGAGATCACAAGTTCAAATTTCACTACTGAAGTAAAATCTTGTTATCTACCACTACAGAGAATGCAACTGAAAAACCTTCAAAATTCCTGCAGAATGAGTGATAGGTGGCCTGCAGTGTTCTGACTTATCATTTTCTAAAACTTTATAATAATAAAAAGGTAATGGTTTCTCTTGTTCAAAAGCCAGTCAAATCCGACTCTAGGGGGCAGTGCTCATCACCATTTCCAAGCCAAAGAGCCAGCGCTGTCCAAAGACTTCTCCATGGTCATGTGGCCGGCATGACTAAACACAGAGGAGCATGTTACCTTCCCACCGAAGTGGTACTTATCTACTTGCAATTTCTTGCTTTTTAACTGCTAGGTTGGAAGGAGCTGGGGCCAGAGACAGGAGCTCAATCCATCACACGGCACTAAGGTCTCGAAATGCCGAACTACAGACTTTCTGGTCTGCAGCTCAGCATCTTAACCTCCGAGCCACTGTGGCCTTTTATAGTAATATACTTCCTCCTTAATTTCAGCATTCCTTCTTAGATACAACCTGGACAAAATTCTTTTCTAGCTCCAAGCTACCCATCTATAAATGAGGAAGAGCACAGAGAAGAAATTTTCGTGTAGTTAAGCAAACAACAAATACCCAGTTCCATTTAGCTGAAGGCCTCTTTATCAATAGTAGCTGTAGGGTAGGTAACTTGGCTATTGGAATAACAATACTTAACTAACGCCCCATTCACACGGAGCATTTGCCCCGCTGAAGGCACGGGAACCCCACAGACTTTCCGTGCGCGATCATACGAGCACATCTGGGAGGCATAGCACTCCCGTGGCCAACCTGTGGCTTCCCTCTGAAAATGCAGAGTAAAAAACTACTAGGGTCGAAGTACTAGTTTCCAGAAACCCCGGGGCAAAGGCTGGCGTCTGATCATGGGAGTGCCAGTATCCCGTGGCTTCTAACAGCGCAGTTTGCAGTCTTTATTAGGGGAAGGGAGCAAGAATCCAGTGGCACCTTAACAACTAGCAAAAATTGTGCCAGGCCATGAGCTTTCATGAGACACTGCTTACTCCTTCAGATACAGCTAGAATGTGAGTCCATCTGTCCTTAAATCTTGGAGAGTGAAGTTATTTCAGACCCCAAATAGCAGACATTGGTAAAGAGAGAAGAAACCTACGTCTCAAGTTTAGTTCAGGAGTATGCATTTTCTTTATCTTCATTATCAGTTGCAATTGAGCAGTCTCTCTTTCTAATCTCCCTTTGAAATTCCTTTGTAAGAGAACTCCTACTCTTAGGTCAGGAACTGAATGTCCTGGAAAGTTAAAATGTTCCCCCACTGGTTTTTGAATTTTGTGATGTCTAATAGCAGTAGAAAGAGTAAGAGTCCAGTAGCACCTTAAAGACTAACAAAATCTGTGTTAAGGTATGAGCTTTCGTGAATCACCGCTCACTTCTTTAGATAGATCAAGATGGGTAGCCATGTTAGTCTTTCTGTAGCAGTAGAAAGTAGAGTATAACAGCACCTTAAAGACTAACAAAATTTGTGGCAGGTGATGAGTTTTCATGAGCCACTGCTCACTTCTGTAGACATTTCCATTGAGTCTTTGCATCCTCCTGGACCAAAAGGAGACCTAGGTTTCCTGTCTCACTACCAGTGCTGACAATTCCAAGCCTACTACCCCTCTGTATATCACACCTAATCCAATCAAGTCTGCTACTGCCTTCTGGCATCTGCAATTATCTTTATAAAGTTTATATCTCCGGTCGCACACATGGCCCAGTCCGACAAAATGACATTTATGTCAGATCCAGCCCTCGTAACAAATGAATTCGACATCTCTGACTTAAAGGCTACCAGTTCAATTTCCTAATGCTTGAGAAATGAGTGCTATTAACCTAATCTACAAGAAAGGAAGGAGGAAAGGGGAGGAAGCTTTAGATACTGTAGAGCTACAGAAAGAACTGGGGGGAGCAGGAAGGGTGGAAAGAAATGAATTCCTCATATACATAAGAACTAATGAGCTAAATATTTGACTGTAGGTCTCTAGTTATCCAGAATTTCTCGTGTATGGGCACATGTATGGGCAGTTGTTGATTTTGCCCATCTGCAGAAGCCCCAGCTGACATCAGAGTTGTTATGGTGGAGCATAGGGAGATAGACAGTACTGTAAATAAGAACCATGTCAGAGTCTAGGTGCCAGCCAAGTCCAAAGTCAGAGTCAAGATTCAGTCCAGAAGGTCAGTTACCAGAGAGCAGAGACCAATTCAGACTGTGGCCGAAAAAACAAGGTCTAGCAGTGCAAGATTGTATACAGGAGCAAGTAGGTCCGATATCCAAGTCCAAAGCCAGTCCGAAGATCACTGAAGTGGAGCAGAGTCAAGAGCAGAATCAGGAGCTGTGCTGGCAGAGTCCACCAGGTGGTGATTTGTTGCTTCCTTATCGAGCAGTCTCCCTTGACTGACTTTTATAGCCATCTGCCAACTGCTTGGGAATAACCCTGCAGCTACTCATCATCAGCAAGCAGCTGGTGTCAGGCCTAGAGACATGCGCTTTGTGTTCTCTCCTGGAGTTCTATTTTAAGCCTTCGTCTCTGGTGCTCAAAGGGTGTGGGTGAAACTGGAGCGCTGGTAATGATCACCTGGGTTTCATTTGTTGGAATGTGGCTGGAAGGTGCTGGTGGCTCTGCATCAGTTATTGGCTGTGAACTCTGACAAGCCTGCAGTTCATCTTCTTGCCTGCCAGCTTCTGCTGCTTCAGAGCTGGCTACACAGGACTCCTCTTCTCCTGAAGAGTCCTCGACTCCTGAGGAGTCCTCTCTTGACTGACCCACAACAGACCGAGACCATGAAGGGCTTTATATGTGAATCTCGATTGCTTATTTTAGTGATACATGGAGTATCCAGGTTACTTGTAAATTATCCATTTCAAATGACAGTTATTCAATGCTAACTCTATAAATAATGTAAACAAACAAACTCACCAGGTCGCAGATTGAGAGAGATCTTTTGAGGTATTATCTGGGTAACATCTGAATGAGTCACACTGGAGCCTTTTCTGCTCAAAGGAAGGTTCTTCACTATATTCAGACTGCTTTTAGTACTCTCAAAGTGCCCTGCACAACCGCTGACAATCAGGTTTTCAATGAAGTCACATCTCGAAGTGATAGATTTTTTGCTGCCAAATTCCTAGGGGAAATCAGGAGGTGAAGAACAGAGATTTTAAAAATAATCAATTTGTCCAGGAACAAATACTGTGTTAGCTAAGCAGCATTTTTATTATTACATTTTTATCCTGCTTGTCCTGCTCAAAACAGCAACCATGTTCTGTCTTTTCCTATTTTTCCTCACAATGGCTGCAAGAGGAAGGTCAGGTTGACAGAAGAGAGCTTGGATCCAACAAAGGATTTCCAGCTGGAAGAGGAGGATTTCACCAATCCCCCCTCCTTCAAGTGAAGACCTTTAACTTTCCCTTATGCTCTCCCTAGGGGTCCCTGGACATTAGGGGGGACATTTTGGCTGCAGCAAGAAGAAGACAAGGTTACAATTCATGGGTGAAATCCTTTACGTTCATAGAAATTCTCTACTGGATCCAACCCAGAATCTTAGAGAGAAGACTTGTCTGAGGGAAAGAACAACAACAAGAAGGAAAAAAATATTTAAAAACAATAAAAGATAAAGTGTGGAAGTGTCATGATTGGCTACTGTTTATATAGCCAATCAGGTAGGCAGACTATGGTGTCCAGAAAGTAAAGTCTAGATAGCAGGAATCAAAACATGGCCTGGCAGACTACAAGCTGTTGGTTCCTCTATATCTTTGTACCAACCCCTCTGCTGTTCAGATCCAGACTTACAGTTCTTTGAAAAAGTTCAAATAATTTTCCATGGAAGACTGACTATAGACATAGGCAGATGCTTTAATCACTTGGCCCTTACCCACCAAACACCTATGTTCTTGCTATTTCTGGTTTAATTTTATTTATTTATTCGATTCCATTTTTAGGCAACCCTTCCCTGCAAGCAGGGCTTAGGATGGCTCACAACAAGGGGGAACATACAATAAATAACTTAGATTAAAATCTTACAATAAAATACATAATGCATCAACCACAAAGGGAGCTTTTTCCAGGTGGTCAAAGTTCTTCACAGAGTGTCCTGGTGAACCTTCAACGATCATGCAAAGTAGTCCAAGGCATTATCACCTCCATATTATAGACAGGGGGTAGAGAAAAAGCAGATCACCAAAGGCCAACCGGTGAGTTATGATTAGAACTGAGTACTTACCACTCTTAGCACTATGCCACTTTTTAAAGCTCTTTCACATTTTTCTGAATATTTAGAAATATTAAATAAATAATTCATATAGTCCTTTTCTTACTATTTAGGAGCTTTCATAGGAATGCAAACTCCTGTCAAAATGAAATTTATATCTCTTTGGCTAGAAGTCCTATTTGGACCATGAAGTGAAAGTCTAGCCTGTTTCGAACTGTGACATTCCAGTCTGTTTTTAAAAGGAAAGCATGTGAACAATGTTTCTGTGGGTCACGCACATGTGCTTTTTGTCCTAGAAACTGCATCGAGAGAAAGGTGAAAATATCTTCACTTCAGATTACAAATACAAAGGCACATGAATTAAAAGAGAGCAATATTACAAAGTTGGCTATGGACAGAGTATTAAAACTTTGTTATCTCTTCCCTCCCACGGCTCCTCCCGCCTACACATAATGAAGAGGAGGTTTCCAGTTTTAGTTGAAAATAGTTTCCGCAATTCATTAGATAAGCCTTCATGATTAAAAACAGAAGCCTAAATTTTCACCAGAGATTTCTTTTAAACGAGTCAGCAGTAGAAAAGGCCAGGAAGATGCCACACATCAAGTTGTGTTATATAAGAACATAAGAGAAGCCAATGTTGAATCAGGCCAATGGCCCATCTAGTCCAACACTCTGTCACACAGCGGCCAAAATATACCAGGTGCCATCAGGAGGTCCAGCAGTGGGGCCAGGACACCAGAAGCCCTCCCACTGTTGACCCCCTCCCAAGCACCAAGAATAGAGTGCATCACCTGCCCCAGACTGAGAGTTCCCATCTATACCCTGTGGCTAATAGCCACTGATGGACTTCTGCTCCATATGTTTCTCTAATTCCCTCTTGAAACTGTCCATGCTTGTAGCTGCCACCACCTCCTGTGGCAGTGAATTCCATATGTTAATCACTCTTTGGGTGAAGAAGTATTTCCTTTTATCTGTTCTAACCCGACTGCTCAGCAATTTCATGGAGTGCCCACGAGTTCTTGTATTGTGAGAAAGGGAGAAAAGTACTTCTTTCTCAACCTGCTCAATCCCATTCATAATCTTATAAACCTCGATCATGTCACCTCTCAGCCGTCGTTTCTCCAAGCTAAAGAGCCCCAAGCATTTTATCCTTTCTTCATAGGGAAGGTGTTCCAACCCTTTTATCATTCTAGTTGCCCTTCTCTGCAATTATGATGTTCATACATCATAGCAAACAGAATTTATTTTCTGTGAAGAGGCATTCAATCATTTCCGCTCCCTAGGACTGCCAGGTCCCCCTTGGCAACCGATAGGGGAGACTTACTGGGTGGGGGGGGCCCTTTATGATGACATACTGACATCACTTCCTGTGCACACCAGAAGTGATATCAGCTTATTCCCGGCAATGCTGATGACACTCTGGAATTTGGGCAAAACTCTGTGTTTTAACCAAAGAGTTTTGTCCAAATGCCAGAACATCTCTGGCATCCCCCAGCCATGCTCTTATGTCACTTTTGGGTGCATGGAGATTGATGTCAGTGTGTCAGGATGCCGCTGACACCCTTCCTCATTTTGGCACCTTTCCCCCACCAGCCAGCAAAACGCCAGCTCCCCTGCAGCCAGCGGACAACCCCACAGCCCCCACCTACAGCCCAAATTATTACAGCCCACGCACAAACTCATAACCTCTATGAGAACCAGGCCACTTGTTAAAGTGAGCTGAAGGCAGTGTATATAGACTGTGCCCTTGACTGTACACACTTTTACCCTACTATTGTCTGTGGTCAAACAGATTTTGTAGGGCTTTGATGATCTGCAAAACCTTGTGTGATCGGACAGGACAGAAATATGCAACAAAGGACACTGTCAATTCTCTGAAGAAAAAAAATACGATGTTTCCTCTTATTTATTTTTACAGATCTGCTATCCATATTAAAACAAGCCATAAAAACAACTTTCAGCAGGCTAGTTACCTTTGAAACACTGAAATTTGCAAGACTTCTGATATGCAACCACTGATGGGTGGGAATTTCCAAATTCAGTACATTATATGCAACACAAATGAACAAAGTCCCAAACTGGAGTTAACACACAGGGTACAGATATCTACAGCTCAGGCAGACAAGAGTGTCAGGATGATAGGGAGGGAATGCTTATGTGGGATCAAACCCTCTCCTTATTAGCAGATTTACATAGGAAATCTGACAGCCAGCAATGCGTGTGATTCTGTAAAGTTTTCTGTAGTATCTACTGGTTTATAGCTCCATGTACTATAACTTTAAAAAGATGTTTCCATATAGTTTACTTCAATTATCTATGCTTCTCACTGCTTGAAAGACTATTTGGGAATCTTTATTCTTTTTCTAAAATATCCTTAATGTTTTTTTCTCTCTTAGGATAACATCCGAATCCAAAACCCACAGTTTAATAAACTAAATATTGATGGTTGATCACCCAAGGATTGTGCCAGCACTGTTTTCAGTCAAGCAAAAACATGAGAGAAAACTTAATTGTCAAGAGAGATATGACAAGTCCAAACAATCATATGGAAATACGATAATGTACATCCATCCTAAGAAACAGAAGCTTCATGTGCTGGAATGTCATTTATTCAGGTCTTTAATTATACCAAAACCTTTTCTCCCCAATGAGGACCCAATGCAACTTACAACATTCTTCTCCCCTCCTCCATATTATACCTTCTAACCTGTGAGACAGATTAGGCTTAGAATGTGTGAGGTCACCCAGAGAGCTGGCAGAGGGTGTATTTGAACCTGGGTCTCTCAGATAAATTCTATTACATTAAAAAGAACAACTATACTGTCAGCTGTTTTGTGCAGTCTTGTGCAGTCCCTTTAGATGGGTGTGTTTAAAGAGATTGCACAAGGGAGCCCAATACAGCTGAGCCCACCATGAGAAGTCTCTCTGCTGGCCCAGCTTCAGGCACTCCTTTGCAGCCGCATTTAAAGGGGCTGCATGAGGGAGCCCAATAGAACAGACCCTGTGGGGAGAAGTCTTCCTTGTGCAGCCTGGTTTAAATGGGCTGCTCAAGAGAGTCCAAAACTGGGCTGGCAGGGATTCTGCTCAGCTGTTTTTCAGGCTGCCTTCTGCAGTCCTTTTAAAATTTGAAGGGATTGCACAGGACAGCCCAAAACAGCTGAGCAGCTTGCTCCCTGTTGGTCACTGGTGTTTCAATCTGTCTGCAAACCCTGTTTAAAGGAACTGTGGTCCCTTTCAATGGGGTTTGCGGGGCCATAAACCAGCCTTCTGGTTTGGTTTGGTTTGGTTTGTGGTTTGATTTGTGGTTTGACTTGTGAGTTGGTCATGAACTGAACCATATTTTCCCAGTTTGTGCCCATCCCTAATGTTATGGACTGCTGGAGGAGGTGAAGAAGACATGGCTTGTTAGTTTTCACATAGGTATTCCAGTTTCAGGGAGTCTTTTCCTAAGCATATTTCCTCAGTAACAGCCTAGTCTGTTAAGGCATTGTTATGTTGCCTTGGAATGTTCAGTAATATGGATCCATTTTATTTTATGTCTGTCTTTTGGCATATTGGCTTTCATTCACCAGTTTTCACGTCGATGCTTCTACGAACTCTTATGCAACCTGTTACACAAGGTTTGATTTCACCTTTCTCACACAGTGTGCTCAGAAGTTTTTGAAATGTTAGGAGAAGACACAAGGTTTGATTTCACCTTTCTCACACAGTGTGCTCAGAGGTTTTTGAAATGTTAAGAGAAGAAGCAGAGCACCAATCATAAGGTAGTCTCAAAAATAGGGCATATTTAATTTCTGTGAATGAAAGAAATAGATTATCTATTAAAAGGAAACTCTGGGTGAAACTACACCATCTAATCCATTATATGAGTTCTGACTTTATTGCCTCTTACTAATCAGGGTAATTTCCACCTGATCTGCAAGGGCAGAAGGCTCTTGAATCAATAACACTGCTTTAAAACATGCTGTGTATGGTTGCCAACCTCCTGGTGGGGTCTGGAATTACAACTGATTTCCAGGCTATAGAGATTAGTTCCCTTGAGTAAATGGTTGTTTTGGAAGGTGGAAGATAGGGTCTTTGGCATTATACCTCACTGAGGTCCTTCCCCAAACCTCACTCACTCCACCCATTATACCTCACTCCACCCTCAAATCTCAACCCAGACCGACCCTCAGATCCCAGCTTGAATGTCCCAACCTGGAGTTGCCAACCATAATGTTGTGGCATCTCTGGATATGGATGCCAGCCTCCAGGTGGGACCTAGGGAGTCCTCCGGAATTACAGCTCATCTCTAGACTACAGAAATCAGTTCTCCTGGAGAAAATAGATGCTTTGGAGGGTGGAGTCTATGGCAATGTATCCCACTGAAGTCCCTATCTTTCCCTGAGCTATCCAGGTCAGGGCAGGATGGGATTCTTTTTAAAGGTAACAGAGCAATTATTCCCAAGGCATTGTGATCAGACATAATGCAGCAGACACACTCGTCACACTTGGAGGTAGAGAGACTTGTCTGAGGAGAACATGAAAATGTATATATTGGCCGGGTATGAATGCCCAACTGAAAGCATATATGGAACAGTGTGAAATTTCTAACTCATTTAAAGATAGACAACAAAAAGAGATCCTACATCCACATGAAGTACCATGCCAACCTTGGGAAAAAATAGGAATAGGCTTGTTTACATTAAAAAACAAGGATTATCTAATGAAAGTAGATAATTTCTCAGATTTTGGGGAAATAGACCGTTTGCCAGATAGCAGATCTCAGACAGTTATTAGGAAGTTTAAGAACCATTTTGCCCACTGTGATGGACTGTACTTTTAAAAGCTTAGGAGTGCTGTACAAACACAGTAAAGGACTACGAAGGGTGAATTCTTCACAGAAATAGAGAACTTTGAGTGACAGGCTGCTCCAAGCAATCTGATTGGTTAGCATCAGCTGAATCAAGAAAGACTTGAGAGCTGCATGCTGAGGAGACAGCCAGTCAGATTTCTGCCTTGACTGAGTTGAGTCTGATTTCAGCCTTAGTTGACAGCAGTTTAACACAGATGGACAACTGGGGAAACTTGGCAAGGAAGTTTGGGAAGGAGGCAAAGACTCCCATTCAGGCCAAGGAAAATAGATAGATCTTCTAGAGAAAGAAGAAAATTCTGTACCTAGTCAAACAGGGAGTTACCTCTGAAGAGTACAGAGATCCTTGGTCTGGTGTGGTCAGAAACTGCCTTTAGAGACCTTAACAGTCAGTTAAAGACTCAAAATGAGTACTGTTGTTTTAAGAGAAGGGGTTTCAGCACTGGAAAGAGTATACCAGCCTTCTGGAAACCAAAAGAGTCAGAGTTTACTCAAAGACAGTGTATTCGAATGTTTGGGGAAACACTGAAACAAAAGCCTCTCAACATAAAAATTTAAGTAATTGTAAATAGCTTAAGAAACTCATTCGCCTGATACATAAGAACTAAAGTCTGTGCATGAACTGGTTTTACCTCAGAAATTTCAACCCCTGATTTCACCTGACCTTTCCCCTTATGTTAAATAAAATATTTTGTCATTTTTGAATTTCAAAAGGCCCTGAGTGCCATTTAAGTTAATATCATACTGTGACAGAGTGGGACAGGCAGAGTTCTTCAGCAAAGAAAAAAAAACATTACTAGGGCGGCTCAGTCAATAAAGGGAAAGAAAAATGGAGGGAAAATCTTACCTCTGAGGATGGAAAGTGGATGAGGCAGTCATACCCATTATGAAATAGCAAAGACACTGTATTCTCTGATAATGGGTCTCAGTTTGTACCAGAGGAGTTCAGAGCCTTCCAAAGTCAGTGGGAATTTGATCACCAGGCATCATCGTCTACCTATCTTCAGAGTAATAGGAAGGATGAATCAGCTGTCAAAACAGCTAAACGAATTTTGCTCAAAGCAAGGAGAGAAGCGACTGATCACTATCTGGCCATCCTTGATCACTAGAACATACCTTCACAGGGTTTGGATGGAAGCCTAGCTCAATGCCTGATGGGTCAACACACAAAGACCTTGCTGCCTTTGCATGGCAGTTTGCTACAACCAGACAGCCACAATGAGCAATCTGAATTTATAGCTGAAGATAAGGTAAGCTGCTCAGTATAATAAGTCAGCCAAAGACTTTCCCAAGCTGAAGGTGAGCAAGCAAGTTTGGATACAACCTACAGAGTGACACAATAAGGAGTGGGAAAGGGAAGACATCCAATGCCAAGGTGCAGACTCAAGAGTGCCAAATTTTGAGGAGGAACCGAAAGACACTTGAGAAGCAGCAGACAACCCATAATTAATTCAGAATCAATAAGCCAGAAGGAAGAGAGAGAATGCCATGTTGATGAAGAGTCCACTCCAGTTGTCAATATTCAAATGCGGAATGGCCCCGACTTCCCAGATCCAATTGCCCAGGGAAATGTGTATATGACCAGTAGCACTCAGCCACCTTCAAACATCACAAACCCGAGGCACGAGCAGACAAAAACACCACCAACTGTTACACCACCAATATTTTCTACACCAATATGTCATTGTTACACCAGCAATATGTGCAGGTCAAACAGTGAGAAAACCTCACCACCCAAAAAACTACATTTAAATTTAAGGGGTGTAGGTATATTGGTTCTTGGAAATTTTTGTCTATTGCTGTTTTAAAAAACTGTTTATGGTCATTATAAAACGAAAGATACAACAACATATGTGGAACTGAGTGAATCAGGAAAGTAGATGGGGACAACTCAGTGACATGGGGGAAGAGAGAGAGGGAGAATGGGACCAGCTGCAGGAAGTGACTCAGCAGGAGAGAGAAGTGAAACTAGGAGGGAGAGCCAAGAAGGCACAAGCAGTTTTGTTAATAGAAGAAGAAGAGATTAGATTTATACCCCGCCCTTCACTGCCCAAAGGTGTCTCAGAGTGGCTTACAAACTCCTTTCCCTTCTCCTCCCCACAACAGACACCCTGTGAGGTAGGTGGGGCTGAGAGAACTTCTGACAGAAACTGTCCTTGAGAGAACAGCTGTGCCAGAGCTTGTGACTGACCCAAGGTCACATCAGCAGGTGCAAGTGGAGGAGTGGGGAATCAAACCCGGTTCTCCCAGATAAGAGTCCGCGCACTTAACCACTACACCAAACTGGCTCTCTTAATAAAGAGCTTAACTGTTGTTATTGTCTGACTCTCAACTATTTATTACCTCACATGAAACAGGGGGATCTTGGCAACTCTATTTGCATATCAGCAAGCTATATTTCTTTTTAAACCAGTTGTGTGTGTGTTTGTTTCAAATATGTATATGCCTGCCTGATACAATTATTCTCAACGTTGGCAACAATAAAAGTAAAGCCTATACCAGAAACAGTCAGCTTTAAAGCCCATGCAACATGAAAAACCTTAATGGATATAAGCCAGCATTCCATCATACAGCCTTCAGGCTGATCCATATATGTTCCTCGCTGGAAAACCACAAGCACAGGCACGTGCCTTAACTCCTTGGGGAGGCTGTTTCACTAGAGTGGTGCAGCAGCCAAAAAAGCCCAACCTCTGGCAGTTTCAGATCATACGCCAGCCAAAGAAGAGACCACTAAGGGATCTCGCTGTGAGGAATGAAATTGTCACACAGGATCACAGACATTCCCTCAAGTGTGTAGGTCCCTGGCCATGAACAGCTTTGAAGGTGAGTGCCAGCACCTCAGATGGGACCCAGGAACAAAAAAAAAATCCACTGACTTCAAAATACGTGTAATATGGGCCAAACAAGCGGACTCTGATATCAAATGGGCCACTGCATTTTGAATGAGCTGACATTCCTGAATCATCTCTCAGCCCACGCAGAACGTATTAACGGTAATCCAGTTTTGATGTTACCGTAGTGCAAGGGTGGCCAAACTTGCTTAATGTAAGAGCCACATAGAATAAATGTCAGATGTTTGGGAGCTGCAAGACATGAAGAAATATTACATGTTTTTACTGGGGAATATGCAAATTTGCTTTTTATTAACATTAAATGAGACTGCCAAAAATAATAACAAAGGCAGTAAAAGCAGAAATCGATAATGATATTTATTTGTCCAATGATACTCGTTTGCTAATGATATTTAGCTTCCCCAGCCACCCTGCCATAGTATAGGCCAGGGGTGGGCAAACTGCGGCTCGGGAGCCACATGCGGCTCTTTCACACATATTGTGTGGCTCCCAGCAGGGCAGCTGGGGAAGTGAAGGGGAGGCATGCATTTGATCCCTTCCTCCCTCCCTCCTCCGTCCCTCCTATCTATTTTCTTTCTTTGTTTCTCTCTTTCTTTCCACCTCTTTCATTCTTTCTTTCCACCTCCCCCTCTTTCTCTCTCTTTTAGACAAATAAATATCATTGGACAAATAAATATCTTTATCAATATCTGTTTTTACCCCTTTTGTTTTTATTTTTGGCAGTCTCATTTAATGGTAATAAAAAGCAAATCTGCATATTTGCTAAATAAAAATGTGCGCGTAATATTTGTTCATGTCTTGCAGCTCTCAACCATCTGAAATTTATTCTATGTGGCTCTTACGTTGAGCAAGTTTGCCCACCTCTGGTATAGGCAACTGCAAAAACCAGGCTAGTTTCCAAGCTAAATGTACCTGTGGGCAAAAGAATTCTCACAACCATATATACTTGTTTATTTAATGGGAGGCTCACATCTTAAGACTACCAGGCTCTTCAAGGCAAACTGCACCCCATCTTAGAGAGAAGATTAATCCCATTCAATGAAGGCACCTTCTGTGTAACATACTGATTTACTTTCAGTAATTCTCTCTTAATTTTAACCATTTCTCCTGCAGCATCTTGCCTCTTTCACACCTTAGCCTGGAGGCATAAATACCAAAGGCATACTATTTTCTTAGTTCTAAGAATTCTTCTTAGTTCCCTTCAGGTACTGAGCTAGCCCCCAGTAGTGTGACAATATTAGAGGTCCCACCCTGTGACAGAATCTAATTTAGCTTTTGCCTAGCCCAGGAACTTGTCAGAAGAAAACAGAAGCCATCTTTTTAGATCCCTTGAAATGGCACTGGAGACTGTGTACAGGGAACAATAATAAAAATCCTATTTAATAGGCAGGGATGGTATGGTGTAGTCAGGAACTGGAAAGGCTGAGGTAAATGTTGATGGTAAAACAGTATTTTTTTCCAGTTGACAGACAAGATGGTATTGTAGCAGCTTATTTTTTACAATTTTTTGTTTTTTATCTGTGAAAGATGGTTGACTGAATACTAAAGTTTCAGTTACAATGTTTCTGCATATAGCTGCTGAATAACTGTTCAGGATTTCTGGAAAGGTCACTCTTTTAAGTGTATAAAATTCTTTTGCAGGCTCTGTCAGCTCATCCTCATCCATGCCCATGACACTGAGTCTGCCTCAATAGTTTTTGTTCATCAATGTGCTTACCAATTCTCTCTTTAATAACCGCTTCCACCAACTCACCCAGTATCTACGTCAGACTGACTGGCCTGTAATTTTCCAGATCTCCTCTGGAACCCTTTTTAAAGATGGGG
This sequence comes from Gekko gecko, assembly GCA_029375565.1. Lineage (NCBI taxonomy): Eukaryota > Metazoa > Chordata > Lepidosauria > Squamata > Gekkonidae > Gekko > Gekko gecko. The sequence goes on along the minus strand of JAPDNY010000003.1, from coordinate 68,082,763 downwards.
GTGACATTAGCTACCTTCCAGTCCTCAGGATGTATGCCATCCGGGCCTGGTGATTTATCAGTTTTTAAGTTGTCTATCAGTCGTACAACCGCCCCTCTCATCACCTCAATCTGACTCAGGTCATTGAACACCCCTCCCAAAATCAGTGGTTCTGGAGTAGGCAAGCACTTTCTCATCTTCCACAGTGAAGGCAGAGGCAAAAACTGCATTCAGCTTCTCAGCCATTTCCCTATCGTCCTTCAGTAATCCTTTTACCCCTTCATCATCCAAGGGCCCCACCTTCCTCCCTGGCTGGTTTCCTGCTTCTAATGTATTTGAAGAAAGTTTTACTGTTGGTCTTTATGTTTTTTGCAATATGCTCCTCATATTCCCTTTTTGTCCACCTGCTCACAGATTTGCGTTTTATTTGCCACAGCATGTGTTCCTTTTATCAGCCTCACTGAGACTAGCTTTCCACCACTTAAAGAAATCCTTCGTAATTTTTACAGCTTCCATTACTTTGATTGTTAACCATGCAGGCCTTTTTCTATACCTATTTGTGCCTTTTCTAACCCGCAGTATATATTTTATCTAGGATTGTCTAGTCTCCAAGCTTCCCCAATGGTTTTGTCCCTTTTTACTTTTCCTTTCAGTTTCCTCTTCACATGTCCCTTCATCTCAGAGAAGTTACCCCTTTTAAAGTTAAAAGTGGTTGTATCAGTCTTTTGGGGCAACTACTTATTTATGCAAATGTTGAACTCAATAACACTATGGTTACTGTTCCCAAGCAGTACAATCCCTTTTACATCTCTCACCAGGTCTTGGGCATTACTTACGACCAAATCCAGGATCGCCTCTTCCCTTGTAGGTTCTGTGACCATCTGCTCCATAGCACAGTCATTGAGAGTGTCTAGAAACTCAATCTCTTTTTTCTCAACTTGAACACATATTGACCCAATCAATGTGTGGGTAGTTAAAATCACCTATTATGACCCAGTTATTTTGCCTAGCCGCTATATTTAATTCATTCATCGTTTTATAATCCTCCTCTATCTTTTGATCTGGTGGGTGATAACAAACTCCCAGAGTTAAGCCTCCTTTTGGGCCCACTATTTCAACCCATAGCATTTCCAGAAGTTAATCCAATTCTCCTACCTTCTAGCATTTGTATATAAACATCTATAATCTCCCAGGCATGTTAGGCCGCAACCTTCCTCCTGTTGCCTCGAGACCTTGCCAGAAAGTCCATATTGTTTGTCACAGTCTCAGTGGACAATTCTAATCTACTTCCCTGTAGAAAAGTAACAGCTACCCCTTCATCTCTTTGAGATGAGCCATCCCAAACCAGAGACTTTTCATCTCCTGTTGGCTTTCCCCCAATATTCAGTCTAAAAACTGCTCTGCCACCTTTTTAATTTTAAGCACCAGTAGGCTGGTTCCTTCTTGGGACAAGAGAAGACTGTCTCTTTTGTACAGCTCCCTCTTGTTCCAAAAAGCATCCCAATGCCTACCAAACTTGAACCCTTCTATCTTACACCATCATCTCATCCACGCACTGAGACTCTCCAGCCCTGCATGTGGAACAGGTAGCACTTCTGAGAAGGCTACCTTGGAGGTCCTGGTCTTGAGTTTCCTGCCTAGCAGCCTAAATTGTTCCTCCAGGACCTCACAACTGCCTCCCTTCCTTCCTGCCCAGAGATGGTTCCTTGGTGTGAAAGGATACCTATTCACCAAGGGACTTCTGAGGGCACATTCCCCTTATCCTCAGCAAGGTACCTTGTTATCTCTTGACCCTCATGCTCCCTGACAGCAGCGGGGCTGCCATTTGCAGAGTGGGATATATCTAACAAGTCCCCAAGAGTCTTCTCCATGTGCCTGACTGTCTCTGCTTCTCCAGGTCAGCCACCTTGGCCTCAAGGGTGCAAACTTGTTCCCTGAGACCTAGGAGCTCCTTGTGTCTTCTTTCCCCTGAGAAGTCTATAACTACAGACCAGGGACTGCCTCAGTGCCAATTCCCTGTATAACTGGACAGAACTTCGATTTCTTCCCTGAAAATATAATCGTATTCCTTTTGGTCTGATTGGGAGCTTCAGCCTGCTACCCAATCACTCTTTGCCAAAATCTCAAACCCCAGTTCTTGGCATCTGTGTGAAAATGTACTTCAGCATAAGCTGACATTAGACTTTGAATTCTTCAGTGGAATTCTCTCTCAGGTTATGTTTAACACAGTTAAGACCCAGAGTCTCTCCCTTTATTCAAAAAGTGAACCTGTCTGACAGACTCTTCAGACATCCATTCCTTTAGCTGAACTTTGACTTCACTGAACTGTAAGTGCTGCTGAACTCAAAATGATCACTCTCTCCTCAGCACACAGATGATTTTATATTCCCCTCAGCTGGCCCTGGCCAATCAGAGAAAAGGAGCACCCTGTCACCCAAGCTCAACATTCTAGAGCAGCGCTAACTATTCACCTCCCTTCTCTGATTTTGCTGCGTCAGGAAACAGCATTTTAAATGTAGTCCATTACACCTGCGGTTGTTTAATCTAACCAAAACTGAAACTGCAATACGCAGTGAATAAGAAGGGAGGCACAGGGGTTACTGATCCAGCAGACTCTAGCTCACACTACATCAGACAGCATCAAGGTTGGCCTGATCAGTATGGCTAGCCAGAAATGGCCAAGGCTCCGGTTCTTTAACAGCCCTGCAAAAGTTACACTCTGAAAAACAGGTTACAGGACACAGTGGCCTGTGGAGACCTGCAGTCCTTAAAACCGGGAAGACCATGGGTTGTCATCATGAACAGACCTGAAGGATTGTCAAGCCTGCATTCTTTTCTCTCTTCCCCTCCCTCCTCCCCTCACATGGTGCTCAATAATTAAAGGCTAACACTTTCGTAACAAGCCACAATGTGGTGTGCAGTGTGGTGCAAAGCTATCATTTTGTTTTTGTTCTTTGCTTTATGGTTTGGAGGGGGGTGTTGTATGGTTTTATTGTTATGCATACTTTGTAAACTGCCTCCAGCCCACAGGTAATGTGTAACTATTCCAGATAAACAGATTCATTGGAAAAGAACTGTATTCAGTACTATTACTGTGATTCTGTCACTTTCAAACATGCAATTTGGAATATTAAAGGAATAGCTCATAAACAGGATTGGCTGAAATTCAATCAGTCAGACAGATTATCCACCCAAATCTGTTAGTCAGGTCAATTTATTTGACCCAAACATGGAATTCTGCCTGCGGATTACGGTGCAGCATTAGAATTTAATAAACCCTGGGGGTGGGGGGAAGGGTGGTGTCTTATAAACTTGGATCTAGATGCACATTTTTTGTAGCTAAAAACCCAATTCTGCTGCACAAGGACTTGTTTTTTCTTCTTGAGCTACACAGACATACATGTTTTTAATATGTATTTCTTAATATTTGTACTTTTTCACCAGCACTAGAATTTTTGCACAAAGTAGAGAAGAGTGAAAGATATTTAAAAGGTCTGCTGGAATAGGGATGTCAACTTTTTTGCTCCTTCTTTGAAACCTTATTCTTATCAGCAATGGTCGAATCCAAGGAAGATGCTTGATTTCAGAGATAATGTTTGAAGGCCACAGTATCTCTTGTTTTCTCCCCTTTACTCCCCAGTCAGCATTGAAAAAATTCTTCACCAAATAACTGTTTTGATAATGTAAGCACCCTGAAATAAGTGATGAAGGTTGACCTAAACTAGCAGCCACAACAGCCTCTGGATAAACATTTCTGTTGGCAAAAGTATTAAGAAATAGCCCTTCTGTTCCAAGAAAATATAGCAAGTCCAGCCCAACACTACTGAATACCCACAACTTCACAGACTTTTTTTTTCATTCTGATGTCACTACTACTGATATACTTGGCAGAAACACAGTTTTTAACAGCTGCATGCAAGATGATTTGCAGGCAAGAGGTTGGGAGCACACCCTTTATACATTCATACTCCCTTTCTATAAGGACCTGTGTGCTTGATTAAATAAACTCAGTTTTCCTTCATCAGTAGTTGTAATTCACAGAATCACAGAGTTGGAAGGGACCATACAGGCCATCTATTCCAACCCCCCTGCTCAATGCAGGATCAGCCTACAGTGTCCCTGACAAGGGTTTGTCTAGCTGCTGTTTCAAGACTGCAAGTGAGGGGGAACTCGCCACCTCCCTAGGCAGCTGATTCTACTGTTGCACAACTCTTACTGTTTAAAAAGTTTTTCCTAATATCCACCAGTACCTTCCCACCCTTAATTTAAACCCATTATTGCAAGTCCTATCCTCTGCTGCCAACAGGAACAGCTCCCTGCCCTGATCTGACAGCCCTTCAAATACTTAAAGAAAGCAATCATATCCCCCCTCAACCTCCTCTTCTCCAGACTAAACATTCCCAAGTCCCTCAGCCTTTCCTCATCAGGCCCGGTCTCCAGGCCCCCCGATCATCCTCATCGCTCTTCTCTGCACACGCTCCATTTTGTCCACATCTTTTTTGAAAAGGCTTCCAGAACTGCAGACAATACTCCAGGTGCGACCTGACCAATGCAGTGTACTAAGACATCTTGTGATTTGGATGTTAGGCATCTGTTGATACACCCCAAGTCTGCATTAGCCTTTTGTGATGCCTTACTTTAGGTTTGTGACAGTATCTCATAATTAGAAAGTCACTCTGCCCTCTATCTCCAGGCAGATGATTAAGGACCACTGGGACAATACACCCTTGTCCCTCCAAGAAAGGTCAGCCAAGTTGGGGAACAACCTACATGTTCCCATTCATGGAAGCAGCAGCAGGAGAAAAACTAAAAAGAAAAGCAAGGCTCATCTACTTATAGGAAGCTGTTTCCTTAGTGTTCCTAGCAATTCCTGGAGCTACCCAGAAGTGAAAAGGGTAGCTATAGGAATAACCAGAAACTCCATGACAAAAATTCCAGTTTCATCGAAGAGTTTCTGGCAATTCTAGAGCTGCCCTTTTCACTTCCAGGTTGCTTTATAAATCGTCAGAAACTCTGGTAAGAACTTCCTGTAAGTAGACCAGGTGTTATTTTTCTCGTTACATTTTCCTCACAGGCTGCTGCCCCCCACAACCCTCCCACCAGTTGCCAGACACAGCTGGGCAGCACTAACAAGGAATGCAGTAGTGTGGGAAGGGACATGCCGGTTTCTGTCACCAGCCAGAGGCAAAAAAGTCAGCTGATGGTTGCACCCTTCTAAGAAAAATGCTACAGCAAGGGAAAGACCAGCCTGATTCCAGTCGTCATAGAAAAATAACAGCTGCAACTTGCTTTTCTTCCTCTCTGTGCCAATTCCCAGTTGCCCTGGGACAGCCTGAGAGAGGGACAGGACTCTTGGGCCAGTGCCTCAGGCTAAAGGGCTAAAGGCTGCTGGCTAGTTACTTGTATCAACTCCATTCCAGCAAAGGAAGATCAACCGAGGCCCAGCTGGAGGTTAATGGTTGTTACCAAGGCACTGCTCCATTCCAACCTTATTCAACTATTATTTCCATCCATTCATTGCACATCTTGTCTTTTAATCTGGATCACCTGGAGGCACACAGCCTGCACCTTATTTTCATTTATTTACATTGCCTGACACCAGGAATGCATTTTGAATTTTATTTTTATTTCATTTACTGTAAACCACACTGGGAAATGCGTATTGTCAGTGCATCAGAAACAAATACTAAAATATGCACTCTTACATCCAGTGACCAACACAATGCTATTGTACAAAATGTCGGATAGGTGCTTTTAAGGATTGACAGGAGACGATGAACAATAGCAAGGCTTTTATTTATAACATTGTTCAGTTCTGATCTGCTCTGGTAAGAGCGGCATCCAAACTTATACCATTCCACAACTGAACTATATACAATGTAATTACAAACAAGAGGTCTGATTGGACCTAAGCAGAGCTTTCTGATAGGTTATTCTGGGTGGCTACGGGACCACTAGAAGGTCTTTATTAGACAGCCAATCACAATAAGGGAACTAGGATACCATAGGCAATCCATAATTAAACAGCATAGAGTGAACCCAGAACATAACAGGTGCTTTGACCCAGTGTATCCTATTCCACTGCAATCGGCCAAGAGCATTTTCTTAACAGTGCCATCTGTGTGCCATGTTGAAAAGAAAAAGCCCAGAACAAGCCTGCAGTTCCCATAACCTCCCCAAAGTTCAAAAGTGATTGGGGTGCCACCAGGAAACAAGAAGAGCTACCAGAGACTGGGAGAAACTGCAGCTGCTGGCCTTCACAAAACACCAACTCAGATCAGACATCACATGAAGCCATGACTGAATTAAATTAACTATGGTTAGTGAGCTTATGTGAACTCCACCCGCTGGGTCCATCAAAATATAGCTAGACCCAAGGCTTGAATTCACTTTATTAAATACAGTGCTGTGTGATCTGTGAATGCAGAAGTCCGGGGTCAATGCAAGCTTGTTTCCCAGCACTTCTCTCCCCAGCCACAGAGAGCAAAGGTGACAAAACCAGTGCTTGTCACTGGCAAACCAGAATCTGAGCAGATCTGCTAGCTGAATCCTGGTTTCACTGCTTAAACTAGCTAGGTTGAATTGTGTCTCTCAACCATTTTTTCCTCATTTAGAAAATTTACTTTCTAACCCAAAACAAGCCAACAGCCCCCAGCTAAAAATCTATGGGCACTTAAACATATCTTGAGGTTCTTTTGATCTGCCAGAATGTAGCCAGATTCTTCCCCTGGAGTATGACTTTCTCATCTCCCCCTTCTGCTGCAGCCCAAAATGTATACACACACACACACACCCCTCAAAATGCTGTTCTTGGGCACCTCCTGTATCCTAGAAGCAAAAGAGGGGGCATTTGGAGCTGCAGCAGGAGTGGGAAGGTGAGAAAGTCATGCTGCACAGGTGGAAATCATATCCAAGGAAATGCTCCAGTAGATCCAAGTCATTATCCGAAATCAAATACCCATTCCTTGAATCACTGCTGTTCTCTTACACCACTTTTCAGTACAAGAACATCTACTGAACTTCTGTTGCAAACCGTACTCAAAAAAACAGCAAAACAATACCCTTTATTACTTAATCCCAAAGTTCATAACGGAGCGTGTGAGCTTCAAACTTACACATAATTCTTCTCCAGACTGTATGTAAAGGGGGCAGAAATTGAGAGGGGGCAGAGAGAGCTTTCTGGCCAGATACATGGCACTGCATCCTCACAGTAATTTGCTTCAGTCTTAAAACAGTTACAGAGAAAGCCCTCATAAACCAGTTAGACCAGAATTGATCATGGTATGAAAAATGTCTGAACTTACAACCACTTGGAGGACCAAGAAGAAGATAACAGCATACCTCTTTAAAGCACCAAGCACACTTGGGATGAATCAGCAAGCATTCTTCACAGGAGGTAGCACTGCCACGCGTGCAAACATTGAGACCTTTTTAGAAGAGGAGAGAGGGGGAAAAGTTTGAGAAACAATTGAGTGCTTGCTGCTATTTATACCAGTATCGTTTTGGGGTTGACCCACCATTTGAGATCCACTACCTTCAAATATTATTTGGGAAAGTTCAGGTGAACTCTTTGTAGAAGGGTATAATGTCCTCCCTTTACAGACTTATCCTGACCTTCTTCCAAGGAGATCTAGGCTGCAGACAAGATTTTGCCCTCCTCTATTTTTATCCTCATAAAAATCTTACACAGTTGATTAGAAAGAGCAACTGATCCAGGATCACCCAGTGAGCTCAATGGCAAAATGAGCTTTTGAAGTGAGGCCTCTCCAGCCCTCATCCAGTCCTCCAATCACTACACTGTAATGGTTTACCAACATTCAAATCCTAAAAGAGATACAAGCTTCTGAGCCCATTGATTTCAATGGACACCGAAGGCTACAACTGTGCTTAGGATTGCACTCTTAGTCACTCTGGCAAACAGTATCAGTTGGAACAAGAGCAAAGTAACAGTAACATCTGAAGACTGGACACAGGATAGTTTATATCATCGTTGTTCACCACTGTTATTAGAAAGAGCCAGATACTGCAGGACTTCATGTGCCTGGATGGAGAAAAGTCTTCCCTGGACCCTGGTTGCTAGGTAGAACACTTCAGAGGCAAGGCTCATTTCTTCTCATGGAGAGGACATTTTACTTCATTGCCCTTCCCACTGCTTTTGTAACAGCCATCACTGCCTTTAAAAAAAAGACACACACACAATACTTTATTGTATTTCATTTTACTTTTCTTGGGAGCTTCTCTGGAAACCTGTTGTCAGGTAAGAAAGACAGCATAACAGTACTTAAAACAAACAGTGGAGTCCTAAGAAGACCTTCCTGGGAGTAACCCCCCTGAATAGGTCTGAATAGAATTCTGAGTAGACCTGTTTAAGGATTGCTCTCAAAATCACTTTGCCAGTTCTACAGTTACGAAAGGTGCTGCAGCTAGGGAAAACTTTGGCAGCCTACACTGATAGCTGGGCAGAATTAATGAACACTAAGAATATCAGTTCAGCTGTCAACCATCCCCGAGACTAAATATTTCAGATCTGTAGACATCAGCATACACCTTCTAGGCACCTGGCAATCAGAGGCCTGGGAATTACCCAAGTCTGCTTGTAGTACTGTAGAAAAATGAATGAGTTACACATTGAAAGTGCCACAGATATGATAGAAAGTTTCTAGAGCAGCCCACTGATGGTTACAAGAATGTAAATGATCTACTTGTGTGCAGGATATGACAGGTTTGCCTTTCTCTGCAGCTTATATATAGGAATTCTGGAAATTATTCAAATATAGTAATAAAATATCTAGAATTTAAGAAGAATGCCATTTTAAAACAGATTGCTAATCTTGGCAGTTGGCATACCATTTAGTTATTTTTAATAGTTACAACAGGAAGTCCTAATAGTTCTTTTTTAAAAAATCAGAGTAAATTTGGTTCAATAACTGTGGGTCTGAAACTGACACTGGAAGATTGTCCTGTACATACCATGTCCAAAACACAACTGGCATAGCTAGCTCATTTCATGCTTCTGACCTATTTATTTGTAGTGCATTAAAAGAGTCATTTCCACAGGATGTCTTTGTTAAGTAAGATGGTTTGTTTACACTGGAAAATGCCCCAGGCGTATTCCAATAAATCATATTGTGCCATATCAAGGACAATGTGGTTCTTCTTTGCAAAGAAACAAACATCCATTATGAGACAAGTCTCATATGCAGACAGAATGTTATTCTCTTGTTATTTCCCATTAATTAATCAAGCTAAAGAACCCCGAAGCTGTTCAATGCACCTGACCTATGGCATTAGCTGGGTCTCCAGAATATTCTCAATTTACCTGTTCAATGCGTTTTGAACCCAATTATGTTCTTGCTGCAGACAGTGAGCCTGCTTTCTCAGTGTGTGGTTCCTCATCAGCATAACCTCTTTGGTCAACACCTCGTTGCCTCCAAGGTGATCATACTGTAACTGTGCTAAGTGCACTGTGACGGGTTTCAACTTGCCACAGAAGGTCTAGTGCACTGCAACACGTTCAGCACAACAGTGGAACGCACAGCAAGAAACAGAGCTATACTGCTCTTCCTTTTGCAACCTTTTTCCAATGCAGAAAATGTGGGACTGCAGCCCTGCACAGAATAACATGACAGTGTATTCCAGTCATAAGATTAACTGTTTGGAAAAGAATGCTTCAATTTCACTGGCAACCAATAAATTTAATAGGGTATCACTGAACTTTGAGGTGCTGGCCCACTGATCTTCCCCATGCTGTCTTCTCTTATAAATCTTTATTACACTGCTTCCTTGATTAATCTCTTTTCTAAACTGCAACACTCTACATTAACAGTTTGGTATGTAGCCAATGCACTTATAAATCAAGATGATTTAGATCTGCCATTTGGACTACAGCAGCTGAAATCCCAGAACTTCACTTGGGATTATGGATAACATTAAAATATGTGTACTTTGATAACTACATAATGGATCGAACTGGAAGGTTGCATATAATAATTAGGAATGGACAAAAACCTCGTCACAAACCTAATTTCATTACAAACATCACCAGGTTCATGGTTTGTGAGCCAAGAGTCATGCAACAGACCTCTCACAAACCTCCATGGTTTTACAGACTTGCTGGAGCCTAAAAATTAATTGTCAAAGCAACAGGGAGGGGGGGATGGACTTCTGTGCCCTGGAAACACCAATAGGGGTCCTCCAAACACCAAACAAAAGTGGCCCTGGCGGGACCTGGGAGTGTGGAGGAAAGCATGAAAGAGCCAGGGTCGGAGTGTAAGGAGATGAGGGAGAGGTGGAGGGGGGGTGCATGGTGGCAGTGGTGGTGCAGAAGAGAGAGGAGGTGGAGATCTGGGGCTTGGAGGAGAAAGGGGAAAGCAATCTCCTTTTCACAGAAGTGGCAGGAACTTCGGGAAACTGGCCCATGGGGCAGTCAGAGGGAGACTAGTGTATGTGGCCAGGCCAAAAAGGAGGACCCCGGCAGTCCCAGAAGTCCAAGACTGCAGGGTCATAAGGAAAAAGAGGGCAATCTCCTTTTGATAGAAGCAGCAGGAGTTCCAGGAAACCAGGCCCTGGGGCAGTCAAAGGAAGGCCAGCAGATGAGGCCAGGCCAAAAAGGGGAACCCCAGGCGGTCCGGAAGTCAAGGATCACAGAGTCAGGAGGAAAAGGAGAGCAATCTCTCTTTGGTAGAAGAGGAGAGTTAGCTGGAGGCTCACTGTGAGTTTGGAGTCTCTAGCCCCCCAGGGGCGCATTCTGCCACATCCCAAACTTCACAAAACGTACTGGTTTGGTAAATAGAAGGTCTCATGAACCATGAACCGGGATGAACCTCAATCTCCCCCGTTTGTTCCCATTCATCATCATCATCATCCCTGTACTATTGCCAGATTCTTAACAGGCACCATACTATTGGGTTTTTCTGCATGTTTTTTTTTTTACCGGTTTTGGCCCCATCCTGTTTTAGTTTATCCCCTGACTCCTGCATGCATTTTTGTGTCTCTTCACTTTTCTCTCTCCCCCCCGCCCATAGTCTTAGAGCACTTTTACCCAGCTTTTTTTCTGGAAGCCGGTTTTGAGTTGGCTTTTACTTTCACACAATTTTTCTATCAGTTTTCTTTGTTCCAGCCACTCCCATCCACTTCCAGACCAATTTTAGATGACTGGACTGTCATGGTCAAACCACTCCCTCTCCTCCCCCTCCAACCCTAAAGACAAGGGATTTCTTTTTTCTTTTTCACAGCACTAAAATACCAATATATTGCTGAAGCATTGTAACAATAGACATCAGGTTCTCTGAATACCCAGCTTTCATTTTTAAAAAAGAGAGAGAGTAAGACTTCAGCCTCTTTCTTCGCAGAGATTTATGGGAAAAGGCATATCTCCGTGAAGGAAAAGGCTAGAGTGTTTTTAAAAAAATGAAAACTAGGAATTCATCAAACCTGCTAAGTCTATTGTCACAACACCCCACTGATACATCAATATTTTAGTGCCATTTTTTAAAAATGCCACCAATAATGACAGCACTCTCCCTTGAATATCTTTATTATTGAAGGCACGTGCAGATTAAGTACATAACTTTTGCATGACGCAAAGCAAATTTTTAAAAAAGTATCTTGATTACAGGCTTGTACTTTAAGAACTGTACATGTGAGAGCAAACGAAAAGAAAAAGGAAATTCTTTACTTTGAACCGTAAAGCTAAAAGGTAACAGCATTTGTAGATGAGGCCAAAGGCATCAATACTATTGGCGTTTCTATTATTTAGGGAACAGATATGAATTCTGTCAGTATATAATTAAATGAATACAACTGATAAAGCCCAGACAGATGCTTACAGCCTGAAAAGAAGTGACCCAAAGCCCAAGGCATTTTTCCATTCTGTGCTTTCAGGTCAAAGAGAACAGTCACAGAAAAAGTCCTATTTAGTCTACAACAGCACCGCTCGGCTCCCTCAAGTGAGTTCTCATTTCAGGCCATTGTGGCTATGAAGAGAAGAAGACCAGAGAGCCCTGTGTCATGAAGGGCATGTGTGTGTGTGCATGTGTGTGTGTTAAGTGCTGTAAAATCACTTCCAATTTATGGAGACCCAATGAATTAATGACCTCCAAAACGTACTTAAAGGGTGACAACCAGCACTTTGAACTTGAGCTGGTAGCCAATAGGTATCCAGTGCATTTGACACAGCAGTGGAGTTAGATGTTCCGAGCAGCTGACTCTAGACTGGAGTTCTGATACTGCATTTTGTACTAATTGATGCTTCTGAGATGTCTTCAAAGGGGGTCCAAGTAAGCTGAATTACAGCAGTCTAGTCCAGAGGGTTACAATAATTAGATCCTTTGGCCTTCGGGGTTTTTTTCCTTTCCTTACATTTCTTTTGTCCCTTGCCTTATTGTCTGTCTTCATTAATATTTTAGCTGTCAGGCGGGCATTTAACTTCTATACAGTATTTAGCGCTTAAGCACGACGGAAATAAAATAATGACTGTGAATTCATTATTTGTGACATTTCTTGCTCTCCTCCTACTTATAAAGAAGGGAAGACAGTATCTGCTCCCACTTTGACCAATATTTATACTAATACCAATATTAGAATGGGAATTGATTTGACCTTGGATTAAAATCTTGCATACTAAAGATCCATTACAATAAAATACCAGCAGCATGGTAATCAGCATTTTATTTCATTTATTGCAGTATTTATTTATTTATTCATCCATTCATCGTTTATTTACTTAATTACACCCCACCTATCTTCCCAATGAGGACCTAAAGTGTCTAACGTCATTCGCCTCTCCTCCAGTTCATCTTCACAACCCTGTGAGGTAAGTGAGGCTGAGAATGTGTGAGTGGCCCAGGGTCACTCAGCAAACTTCAGTGGCAGAGTACCTGGGATCCCAGTCCAACACTCTCACCGCTATACCACACTGGCTAGCGGTAAATTCTAACTCATTTCATATTCTATTGCTGCCATATCTGGTTGTTCCTAACAAGGGACCGAGGGAGAGTACTGTATTAAGGATTGCTCTCAGGTTGCCCTGGGTTGCTCTGTACGTAGCAAATATCTCGTTACATGGCTCGCTAGATAATCAACTCATAAAGAAAATCAAGGTGTACAGATCTAAAAGCAATCAATTGTACTCAATTCTTTTGAAAAGCACAACTTGAAAAACTGTAAAGAGAACTCAGATGGTTACACAGATGTGTTTTCTGAAGTGCAGCTGTTTTATAACACAGTTCAGAAGAAAGAGAAGCATCCTTACTGTCTTGATAGCAATTCCCTGAAGTGAGTGCATTCTTTCACACACAACGGATAACCCCTACAGTGGAAGGAAAGGAGGTTAGCCATGCTTCCCAGCTGCCAAGAGGTATGCCATAGGACTAGGGGTACTCACTGAGCTCAGGATTCCACGGTGCAGTATGGCATGCAAGCACTGAAAACATCTTACGGGGCTAGAGCTACAATTCAGTACAAATTTACTTGGGAGCAAGTCCAATTTTTAACTTCATGGAGCTCATTTCTGAATATATATGCACAGAATCAGGCTGCAAATTATCTCAAATTATGCCATGCTTCTGAGCCTTGAGCAGACACTGCCCACCTACAGACAAGTATTTTACCATACCATAATTTGTTAATGCAAACCAGTATTACTCAGAGGCATAACTTGTGTTCAATGCCTGCCAAGGGGTTTTCTACTCAGCATCCGTACATAAGCTAAGCATGTACTGACAGTAGTCATTTAATGAGGCTCATTCAGTTCACAAGTTCACAAAGATCATTCACAAGTTTAAAAGCACAGGAAATGCTGGACTAAAGAATCAATTGCCATCCAGGTTACATATGCTCAGAACTGGGAGATCTAAGGGAGGAGGGTGTGGCGTTTCGGTAGACTATCTGCTTGGTATGCAAAAATCCCAGATTCAAACCCTGGCATCTCCAGTTTAAAGGATGAAGTTGTAGGTGATGTAAAAGATCTCTGCCTGAAAACCTGGAAGCCGCCAGTCTCAGTAAACAATACTGGCTTGTTGGACCAATGGTCTGATTCAGAATAAGGCAGCTTCATGTGTGCCGTGTGTATCCAATGCAGGTACAGGATTCTTTCCCTGACAGGAAAAATAAACCTGCTATAGTGTCTATCAAGTGTGTCATAGATAAGCCAACAATCCCAACATTCATTTAGGAAAATAAAACCTTGGAAATCTATCTAAAAACAAACCTCGCTTTTGACAGTTGCAAACAGGAGAAGCACAATATTGTTTTGAAGCATATGAAATGCAACGTATGACAACACCATACTGTTACAACAAGGCAGGGTGACTAATGCCAAACTTATTTTTATGTAGCAGAATTTTCAAGTTGCAATAGTGGGAAGTGGTGTTCTAGGTTTTGGCTAACATATAACCCATGGATCACACAGCCTTTGACAGACAGGCCAACCCGATCTCAAGTACATGGTAAGAGATAATATGTGTTTGTGGCAATTCCATAAGAAAGACCCATGCAATTGGCCCCACCACCATGGTTTTGTCATGCAGATGCAGACCTGACCCATGTGGAATCTGCACATGAAAAGTGGCTCCCACCCAGGTATCAGCATGTCTGGGGAGCACAGCAGCCCCAGGATGACAGTAATCTGCCTTGCCCCCCAAATGATGGATGGCCAAACCACCAGCACTACTTTTGGGGATATCATCCAGAAATACAATTGTGGGCAGTAAACAAAACGGGCAGCCAGCTGGCATCTGAAAAATGTGCATTTTGGTAGCTTTCTGAACATGGGCTATTAGAGTGCTGATGATATCACAGACCAGGCATTTGATTATTCAGATTAGGAGCCAGGAATACACGGGGGAGAGTGTACTGAAACCATAGCTTCCCCGCTATTTCTGCAGCCTGGGAAATGGGGACTGGGTGAGGAAAACGGCTCAGACTTGTCCATCTTGGCAGGAGAGGGAGATGGTGGGAATCCTTGGCAAGTCTGACATGGCTCGTCATGATCTAGATCAGTGGCATGCCATTTGCAATTCCCCTGAGTAGGAACTAAATGGTTCCAAGAGCTAATATCCATCAAAGAAACAGAGATCTGTTACCTTTTAAGAAACACAAAAATGTGGTGTGATATTTAAAGACTTCCTGTGCACACATGGCCCAAGGTTAAACTGGGGATGGGGCAGTCAGAGCTTTTGAAGGACATTTTGTTTTGTTTAAATCAATGTTTTTGTGGGAAGGGAAAGATATTTTTAATGCCACAGCAGCAGACTTTGAAAAGATAAAAGCTACATGCTGTCCACATATTACACCTCAGAGATATTCATTTCCACCGCGTGTTCAATTAACAATCAAACCACAATTAAATATGGTCAAAATCCAAAAATATGGACAGTGGTGGGGATTAAGATCTTCCAAAAGAGTAAAAGAGCATAGAAACTGACTGATTTAGCTGATAGGAATTTAGCATTTTTAAAAGCAGCTCATTTTACACTTATGGGGATGATGCTTTCTTGTGGAAGCCTCAACGTCACTGTGGCTGCCAATGCAGCATAACAGCAATGGGGCTTCCACATGGTGGGTTTCCATACATTTTAATGCCCTAGTCCATGCGGAAGCCAAACAACTACCTTTTCCAAGCTAACAGCTGACATAATAGCCTACAATTATATCAATATGTCAATTACCAATTAAAAAAACAAAACACTCAAGAAATCCCCTTCGGCGGCAAAGAGGGGAATGGCCCCTGCAGGGGAAATGGCGGTGGTGTGGGCAGAACTGGGGAAATCTGCACTTCCCTGCCCACACAACAGCCATCCTGTCTTGGCTGAGCTCTTTCCCAAAACTTTGCATCAAAACAGGATTGGGAAAGACTGGAGAAAAGCTGGGAAAATGCAGACAGTGCACAAATGCATCACTGTGCTGTGAAGCCCTTCCGTGAAGCCCTTCTGCCCCACAGCAATAGTCTCGGGGCAAATAATCCATGCAGAAAATCCCTATTTGTTTGCTTGATTTTAGACCACCCTCCACTACCAAGCCAAGGCTCAGGGTGGTATACAACATAATAGCATCTCACATTGAAAAACAGTAAAACACATTACTTAGCTAAAAAGATGATGCTAGAGGTTTCAGTAGTGCCATCGCATCACGGGGAGGTGGGGAGTGGGAGTGCCAGAAGGATGTGACCATCAGTGTCCTCGACCAAACGCCTGGTGGAACATCTCTGACTTACAGGCCCTGCAGAACTGCATCAGGTCCCACATTGGCCCAGGAAAGTTGGCTGAAGCTGTCAAATAATGAATCCAAAGACAGGCAAGGGGCGTCCAGTTCACTTACTGTATCAACACAGGCTGGAAGGTTATGGCAGAATGACAAGACCTTCTCTGCAAAAAAGCTCACAAATGCCTCACAGCTAAGGGCTGAATTTCTAATATTTTGGGTTCTCTCACTGAAAGAGGTTAAAAATCTAATTACCCTAGACAAATGTGATGGAGGCTGCGTAGATCTCCTTCCTCACAACCTTCACCGCCACCTCATAGGATTTCATAAACGTCCTATAAGATGTTCTTGCACTTCATCACCACACTTGCTCTAGTCGTTTCAGTTCCCATTTCATCCCCTTGAGTTCTGAGGTATACCAGGGGGATTATTTAGATGGAAAACGAAGAGGACGTCCGGGGGGGGGGAGCGATTTCATTGATGGCTTCAGAGAGATGGGAGTTCCAGTCCTCTATCAGCTCATCCAATGAATCACCAGGGGACATCAGATCCTGCAAAGCATTCTGGAACCCATTTAGGTCCATTAGTCTAAATCCTCTCGCTGCCTAGACAGGACAGGGCTGGGATACTCAGCTGGGCCATCAAGCAAAGTGATCTGACCAAGGCACTTCCTCTTTAACAATCAGATCCATATTCATCCCTATACCAAAGATCAAATCCAGTGTGTGGCCTGCTTGGTACATGGGACCTGATACAATCTGGGAGAGTCCCAGTGCTGCCTGGTCCGAAGCCTGCAAAGAGGCATCAGCATGGACACTGAAGTCCCCCAGGCCCCAATAATAGTCAAGGGGCTTCTGTTCCGATGTAGCTCAGCATCCTTCCTACCAATAGCTGTAGCTAACAGCTGCCTCAAATTCAATGATTTGTGCTATTAATTCCCAGTATCTGGCAGGCAGTCAGGCAACATTTCTGAAGAAGGAAGATGCTGGTTGGATTTTCCTTATCTAGAAGCTCCCCACTCTGCCAAGTATATTTACTCAAATATATATATTTTAAAGAGCTAGTGGCTATTTCAGTATCCTAAGTCAAGGGTTTTACTTACAGAAACAGACCTTTCAGCTACATATCTATGCTAACTTGAAAGTAAGCTCCACTGAAATTCATGAGTCTCTGGGAGAAACCAGAAACCATGTCTGCAATCAAAATATGGTTTGGACCAATTTCATATGATAGAAGGGAGTGTTTAAAGCACATAGACTGAACGTGGAAACTTGTACACTGACCTATGTTCCAGCACTCCTTTATCAAACAATGAATGTGATATAATTCTGACCCAAAGGTCGATTGCCAGTCCGTCTAGTTTGCTTCTTAATTCCAAGTACATGTCCTGTATCCAGCCATACAGTTCTTCTGAGAGACTGATATTTCCATTTGTGAAATGATTTCTGATTATTCCCCTCTTCTACTGTGAACACCCCCATGTTCTTCCAAAGAGTCCACTAAATCCTGGAAGCAAAATGTGTAATGGATCACGGGGCTGCAGCAGAAGGGGGAAATCAGTGCATATTGCTGCCCCCCCCCCAAAGTCTTAAAAACCCTTGAGTCTTCAGCATTGCGTTGTTGGATACAGGCCAATGTGTTTAAACTCAGAGTTCCAAGTATAATAAACACCCTCAAATCATTCATCTGGATTCTGCTGTAAGAAGAAGGCTGGCTCAAAGTCTTTGGATCAGTATCCAAAAACAACCACCAAACTTAATTCAGACCCAATCAAAATAAAAAAGCAAACGTTTCTATTGCTTGAGCTAAATCCAATGTATGGATCATCAAAGAACTCCTCAAACTACACCTCCGATACCAATTTTCTTCCTGTTAGGTAGATATCATATAATACCTGTTACTGTTGTATTTGGCCTCTAGACCAGCACCTCTTAGCACACAGCCGTGATACATGGTGCAGTGGTTAGAGTGTCAGACTAGGATCTAGAAGACCCAGGTTTGAACCCTGACTGTGAAATGGAAGCTCGCTGGGTGACCCTGAGCTGCTCTCAGCCTAACCTACCTCACAGAGTTGTGGTCGGGATAAAACAGAAGAGGGGAGAAGGATGTAGGCCATTTTGGGTCCCCACTGGGGAGAAAAGGGGGAGGGTATAAATGAAATAAATAAGTAAAATAATCACACCTGTATAGGTAAACAGCTGGAACACAGTAACAAGTGACATTGCTGCAGGATGATTTGATGGGGACGTTTGTCCTGAATGCCACTCGGACAGGGATATAAAATGGACACTTTAAAATAATTCAGTATGTTGGGACGCATTAAACATGTTTAATTCCACAACCTAGGCCTTTTCCCTCCCTGAGATGCAAAGTAAAAAAGACAAATGTCAACATGCTGAGTGAGGACAGCAGGCCAGGCAGAGAAACGCCATTATGCCTTCCATTGGCTCTGGGCTTGCAACTCTATGGGACCTTCAGCCAGGGGTCATTTCCTAGAAAAAGAGGTGCAGGAGCTCATTTGCATATGCCACACCCTCTGAAAAGAGTAGGCATGTTTAAAATGAGTTATGCAAATGAGTTTAAATCCCCTCCCCCTGAGTCTCTCCGCTTTTGCATGTCTGCCTCCCTGCCCTCCCCACCTCCGGCCAGCCCACCATGACAGGCTGGCTAGAGATGGGGAGGGCAGGGAGGCAGTCATGCCTGGGTTCCCTGCCCAATCTTCTCCAGGTGCCCCGCAGCTGCATTTAAATCCCCCTTCCCTGAGTGTCTCTGCAGGCGGGGGGGCAGGGCCTGGGCTCCTTCCTGCAGGGCACTTGGAGAAGATCGGGCAGGAACTCAGGCATTTAAATCCCCCCTCCCTGAGTGTTTCTGTGGGCGGGGGCCTGGGCTCCTTCCTGCCGGAGCGCTGCTCTGGGGCGCTCCTGCAGGAAATGACCCCTGCCTTCAGCCATTTGAAAGTACTGGTGGAAAAACACGGTTGGAGATGTATGACATTGGATGGGAGCTGGCAGCAGGTTTTGTGCACAGCATCTCCTGAGCAACAGTGAGTGGATATGACAGGGAGAACATAAACTCAGGCAGCAGTTACCAGCGTGAAGCCCACAGGCATTTCTAACTTGCCCCAGTACCAGCGCTTGGGCGGGGTGAGGTGCAGAACTGGGAAAACGCTCCAGCATAGAAATGACTATGTACACTGCGGGTCTTTGTCAGGATCAGACACAACTAACTCTCCTCCTTTATAAAGACCCTCTTATAGAACAGCCAGCTCTGACACTATAAACAGCCCAGCAGCATACACTTCTTTTACTTGGCTGAGACGGAGAAGCCAGCCACAGAGGCCTCTTTTGTCTTGCAGGGTAAACAGGACCCATCTTTAGAGGCCAACATTCTGAAGCGACCTTTGTAAGAAACAGGATTATGGACTGCATGGAAAAGATGTTCCTTCTATATTTGCAGACAGCTCAATAATTAGCCTGTGGCTCTGTGGCGATGGACTTATTTATTTACGCAGACAGGCGCACCCTGTAGGAATCCACTCCAGGACAACCCAAAGTAAATTGCAATTGCTCTCCCCCCCATCCCTTCATTTTTAATGCAGCACCAGTCCTTGGCTCCAGTTTCATGCTGCCTTTACTGGGCAAGTGGCCACCCCAGATTATTTGGCTACCCCAGTCCACTTGGCCACTCCTCTGTTTTTCCGCTCACATCCCAAGCAAGAAATAAGTCACCCTGGCTCAGTTATTTTAAGCAGGGCTAATTTGGGGCAGGAACACACAGGAACTGAGTGGGGCTGGCTCCTGAGTTGGCCACACCCAGAAGGAACTCATTAGCATAATAGGCCACACCCAACAGCAGAAACTCATTAGGATTGGCTACATTAGGGGGTGTGGCCTAACATGCAAAGGAGTTACAACTACAAAAAAAAAAGCCCTGGGTTTTGACAACAAACAAGGTAAACAGAATAAGAAGCAAAAGGTAAGTGTGGCTGGATGACCACACTTCTGGTGACATGGGGGTGTGGCCTAATATGCGAATGAGTTTCTGCTGTTGGGTGTGGCCTATTATGCTAATAAGTTCCTGCTGGGCTTTTTTTTGATTTTTAAGCATTTATGAATCATCAAGCATGCAAGCTGGGCTGCACAAAGCGCTCAGCCCGGCTGCATCACACGCCACCTCTCTTATCGGCTGCTTAAAACCCACCCCAAGCCCAAGGAGCAGGAACCGGTTCGGGGGTGAACTTTGGCTAGCTGGAAGCCACCTTCCATAGCCCGAAACCGAGGAGTGCCCTCCTGGCTCAACCTTCGCGACTGCCTCCACCGGCGCTCCGATTCCCCACGCAGCTCAGCCGCACCTTCCCCTCTTACTGACAGTGCCAAGCAGGTCGTAAAACGCTGCCGCGAGGGGGGAGAGCGCGCGCGCCCGGCGCAACGACCCTGCGCCGAGTCACTCCAGCCTTGCGCTCTCCGAGTGGGCTGGCTGGAGGAATGCTGCGCGGAGCTGCCCCGCAAAGACCCACCGCCTCCCCCGACTCTTCCCCGACCATCGCTACTGGCTGACAAGGCGATCCCCCCCCTTTCCTTAAAAAAAGGCAGCTACTGACCTCGAGCGCCGTGGAGCAAGGAGGAGAGGAGGCAGATGTAGGCAGCGGCGGGGCAAGGCAGGAGCCCCCTCCCCGGGGCCATGGCGACCGCCGCCGGAGCTGGGGCGAGGAGGGGCGGGGGAAGGAAAGCCCCCTCGGCACTTTCCGCGCAGTTCCGGCGGAGAGCAGGAGAGCGCCAGCCGGGGGGGGGGGCTTCAGCAAAGGCCACCGCGGGAGGCGCCGGTCGGCGTGGCCGCTGGAAGAGGCGCGCGGCTGGGCATTCCAGCAGCCGAGGCCGGCAGGTTCGAGCGAGCAGCCAGCGAGGGCGGCAGCGGCAACAGCAGCAGCAGCGCCAAGAATCCGCCTGCGCCTTCCTACGCCGCCGCAGCCGCGTCCATAGTGGCGGCGCTCCCCGGACGGTGCTGGCTCTTGGCGCGCTCCGCGGACTCAGCAGCTGCGGGACTGTCGGGCGGTCGCCTCAGCCGCCGCCGCCGCGCTCTCCGAGGCCTGGGCTGAACTTTTCATCGTGCGTCCCTGCGCGGGGCGGGCGGGCGGCTCGCCTTCCCCCTCGGCTGGCTCCCCTTCCTGGGACTGCCTCGCTCGCCCTCCGTTCCGAGACTCAGCAACTTTCTTTCTGCAGGACCTGAATGGTAAATCTCCGCCCCGCCTGGCCAATCGGCGTCCGGGGATTGTTAACTCTCTGTGGCCCGGCGGAGATCCCCTGCTTTGCTCTTCCACCTTTGCTCGCTTGGGTGGGCGTTTTCCTTTTTCTCTTCTGAATAGCTAAGTGGAGGGTCACGTCCAGTGCTCCCTCTAAGCTGTGGAGTCTCGTGAGCAAAAATTCTACTTTGTGAGCTACCGGCATTCAAGTTGTGAGCGAGCGGTTTGGCTGCTGCATAAATCGGTTTGCTCTGGAGCCCTCCTTCCTGAGCTAAGACACAAATGTGTGAGCCGGAGGCTAGAAAACTGTGAGCTAGCTCACACTAACTCAGCTTAGAGGGAACACTGGTCACGCCGGGTCCATATGCAGAGCCTGTGAAACGACGGGGGCGGTCCCGAGCCGGAGGAAGCCCAAAGCTGCCACCACTGTTGGGTGTCATTTCAGTCGGTCGTAATACAAGCCGTTGCCCTGATCGGGCTAGCCCGGGATAGCCTGACCTCGTCGGGAGCTAAGCAGGGGGCAGCCCTGGTCAGTGTTTGGAAGGGAGACCGGACCGCCAAGGAATGCCAGGATCGCGGCGTGGAGCCGGGCAACGGCAGACCACCTCTGAACCGCTCTCGCCCTGAAACCCTTATGGGGTTGCCGTCAGCCCGCTGTGACTTGACAGCAAAACAGGGCAACCACCACGAATAGAAGGCAACCACAGCTCCCTCTAAGCTGTGGAGTCTTGTGAGCAAAGATTCTGCTTTGTGAGCTACTGGCATTAAAGTTGTGAGCGAGCGATTTGGCTACTGCATACATTAGTTTGCTTTGGAGCTATCTTTCCTGAGCTAAAACAAAAATGTGTGAGCCGGAGGCTAAAAAACCTGTGAGCTAGCTCACACTAACTCAGCTTAGAGGGAACACTGGTTATGATGCAGATTCTGTTTGTGAGTGAAAAAAATAAGTGCGTCTCAGAAAATGCAGTTTAGAATATCCTTTTCCTGATGCATTGCAGCCTCAAACAGCGACTTCTGAGTCAGACGGTTGGTCTAGCAAGGTCAGTACTCCCTCTTCTGCCTGCTAGCGACCCTCTTAAGATTTCAAGCAAAAGCCATTTACCGTATATACTACCTGTTTCTTTAAAGCAGCTATGCTGGGGTTTGAACCTGCATGACAGTTGACAATCAGATGCTCTACCATGGAGCCACAACCCTTCCCATACTGACTTCGATACAGTTTACTTCCAAATAAATATGCATACTTGCCTACCTCATTTCCCATAGACTCGTTGAGCTTCATTTAACTAATCCACAGGTTTGTAGAAATCTCCCATTGGGTTGTGCTGTATAGCATTTTCTTAAAGACTGACAGTTCTATGGATTAGCAATGTCTGGAAACAGAGGAAGTCGGTCTATAGGTGGGGAGGGGGGGGTTGTGCTTCTGTTATAGAAGTATAAATCATCATAAAAAAGGATCAATCCACCAATACATATTTTTAATATTCTTTAAGATCCTTCATAGAGCTTCTGCTAGGCCGGCCAGCCTTTATTCAATACTTTATGGAACACTTTCTCATCACCGTCTCATAGACAGAAATGTGTGGGCTTTTATGAAAATTTCAACTTGTATAAATGTTAAAGAGAATTGCTATAAAATGATGTACAGATGGTATATGACTCCTAAAAAAATTGCTATTATAAATGATAGCATGTCTAACAAATGTTGGAAATGTAAGAAAAAAGAAGGGTCTTTTTACCATACGTGGTGGACTTGTGATAAGGCTGTAAGGTACTGGACTGAGATTCATAAAGGTAAAGGTAAAGGTTCCCTTGCTCGAAAGCCAGTCGAATCCGACTCTAGGGTTGCGGTGCTCATCTCCGTTTCGAAGCCGAAGAGCCAGCGCTGTCCGAAGACGTTTCCGTGGTCATGTGGCCGGCATGACTAAACACCAAGGTGCACGGAACGCTGTTACCTTCCCACCGAAGTGGTACCTATTTATCTACTTGCAATTTCTTGCTTTCGAACTGCTAGGTTGGCAGGAGCTGGAACTAGAGACGGGCGCTCACCCCGTCATGCGGCACTCATGGGTCTTGAACTGCTGAACTGCTGACCTTCCACAGCCTGCAGTTCAGTGTCTTAACCACTTGAGCCACCGCAGCTCCACAAGAGATTCATAATGAGATACAAAAAATTTTGAAATGTACTTTTAAGAAAGACCCACAAATGTTATTGTTAGGTCTTAAAATGGAAGAAATAAATGTAACCAAGAGAACATTACTATGGTATTTGGTTACAGCAGCCAGAATGACTTTTGCACAATGTTGGAAGCAAGAAAAAACACCTGAAACATGGGAATGGATTAAGAAGATGCTGTTTATGGCAGAAATGGACAAATTAACAAGAAAATTAAATAACGAAGAAGATGAAAAGTTTTTCGAAGTTTGGAAAGACTTTCAAGAATATCTGTTGAAAAATTGGGATGTAAAACGTGGTTTGATTTGTTTTGACAACTACTAAGGAGAAAGTGAAAGGGACTAGTTTTTTAAATTGTTACCATTAGTAAGATAAAGTAAGTTTAGTTAAATGTAATTGAATAAGAAATATCAATGGGGTTGGAGCATTGCGGGAAGCCGTGTTTGGGGGGGAGAGGGCAAAAGGAAATGGATATGTATTTAATTGCTTAATTTGTATGATTGTGGGAAATATATCCGATAATAAATTGTATTTACCAAAAAAGAAATGTGTGGGCTTTATTTAAAAATATCCAGCTCCCCAGCAGACATGGCAGCTTGAGTGTCCCCGTATATCTGTGCCAATGTGTACACATTGGATTAATGACCTCAGCCTCACATGACCTGCAGAACAAGTAGCTAAGTTTATTACCAACGTTCTTGGTCTTGTCCTGATAGAGGCTAGTTAGTGATAATGGGGTGGGGGAAATCCATAGCTATCAGAATTAAATGAATTCAGGGGAAATAAATCACAATAAAACATCAGAGGGCATGCCAAAGTAAACATTATTTTCTTTGCTTATGATGTTATGATGGCCTTTGCAGTTAGAAATTTACTAATCAAGACCTGACGCTAAGCAATAGCCACCCTGCCTTTGAACAATTTCCCCCCTGACATTCAGGAGGGGGCGCAACCTGCAATATGATAGTTATCCTGGTATCTTCTGGCTGGTTTTGATTTCCTGAACAGGGGGACGAGGAGCTGAGGTGGAAAGAGAAGAGGATTACCCACATCAGCATACATACATGCAACATCATCATCTCGCCAGTGTTTTTGTGCTCAGTTTTCCCAATTTCTGCCCCTCATTGCACTGGCTTTGTTGTTGTTCAGTTGCACAGTCGAGTCCGACTCTTCGCGACCCCATGGACCAGATTACGCCAGGCCCTCCTGTCTTCCGCTGTCCGCTGAAGTTTGCTCAATTTCATGTTTGTTGCATCAGTGACACTGTCTAACCATCTCATCCTTTGCCGTCCCCTTCTTCTTTGACCTTCAGTCTTTCCCAGCATCAGGGTCTTCTCCAGTGAATGCTCCCTTCTCATTTGGTAGCCAAAGTATTTGAGCTTCAACGTCAGGATCTGGCCTTCCACTGGCTTAGGGAGGGCTTTTTGCTTCTATACGTATTGGGTTAGCTGGGGTTTCCCACATGCTGAGCAGACAGGGCAAAAACTTTGCTGGCATACAAGCATAAGGCAGGTCAAAGTGGGACTGCACAAGAGACAGAGGCAATGACTGCTCCTATACACACACACACACACACACACAATAGGCAGAGACAGCCAGCCTGCATGCCCTTCAGCAAACACAGGGAAATACTTTGCTTGTCTTAGCTGACAGACAGGCAAGGTAGACAGGGGGAGAGAGGAACGGAGACTAGGCTCAGACTGTGGTCCTGTGCACTGTTCCCTCTAAGCTGAGTTAGTGTGAGCTAGCTCACAGCTTTTTAACCTCCGGCTCACGCATTTTTGTCCTGGCTCGGGAAGGATGGCTCCAGAGCAAACTGATTTATGCAGTAGCCAAATCTCTTGCTCACAACTTTAATGCCGGTAGCTCGCAAAGTAGAATTTTTGCTCACGGCTTAGAGGGAGCACTGGCTCCTGTGTGACCTCCAGCAGCCACTGTGGTTGGGAACTGGAGGTGAGCCATCCACCCAAAAGTTCTGTCAAGGCAGCAGCGGTGGCTGCTGGGTCCTACGGTACTCCTGTCATCAACACAGTTGAAATACGTCTGCAGATGTCAGAGAGTCACAGTGGGGCTGATGAGATCAAGACAGCACACACAATTCCCGCTTTCATTTTATCCTTGCAACAGCCCTGTGAGATAGTTTAAGAAAAGTTGACTGGCCCAAGGTCACACAGTGAGATTTGTAGCTGAATGGCAATTTGAACCCAGATGTCAGCTAAGCCTCTGTCGGTCCTGGCTGCCATGGGAATGGGGGAAGGCTATGGAATGTCGAGTTTCGTTTCTGCTGTGGCTTCAGTGTTTCTGTTGTCTCTCCGTAACCTTGAATGCTTGGTGTAGCCTTTCTCTTGGGAAATGTCATCTGTTATTTTGGTGGGCTCCTTACGACCTGCAGCCTGATTGGCCATGGGCCATCATGGGAACCCCTTGAAAATTGTATAACTGCTTGCTTCACGCCCTTCCCTTTAGTTCTAAGATGAAATGGTTACGATATCTGCAAACGCTCTATGTCTCAATAAACTTTACTTCTTTGAATGAAAGCTGTTGGGAACTGATGGCTGCAGGAGTCTGACACCAGATTTCCCACACTGGTTCTCTACAATATTCAGGCCTCGGTTGGGGCTGGAGCATGCAGGAGTGGTGGCCTGGGAATGAGGCGCCCAGAGGGCATATGACCAAGCCCCGCCCCCTGCTCAGGCCACGAGGAGGCAGAATAAGGAAGGTAAATTGCCTGCATCCTGCCCCATCCCTGGTTCTAGGGCCGCGTGGGGGCACAGTGGCCCCGGGAAGGCCTTCCGCCCCATCCCTGGCTTCCTCCAGAACGCCCCCTACTTTCTCTGCCCATCCGCCTTGGCGGGCAGGCAGAGAAAGCCCTCCAGAGGCCCCCCCCATCTTTCTCTGCTCGCCCGCTTTCTATGCCCTCTTTCTCTCCCTCCCTCTCTCCCTCTTTCTCTTCCTTCCTCCCCATCTCTCTCTCTGTGTCTGTCTCTCTCTGTTTCTTTCTCTTTCTTTCTTTCCCATTCTTTGTCCTCTTTTCCTCCCTCCCCATCTCTTTCCCTCTTTTTCTTCCTTCCTTCCTTCCTTTTCTTTTCTTTTCTTTCCCAAAGTTCTTTGCCCTCTTTCCCTCCCTCCCTCTTTCCCTTCCTTCCTCTCCATCTCTCCATCTCTCTTTCTCTGTTTCTCTCTCTTTCTCTGTTTCTCTCTCTGTTTCTCTGTTTCTCTCTCTCTCTCTCTCTCTTTCTTTCTTTCTTTCTTTCTTTCTTTCTTTCTTTCTTTCTTTCTTTCTTTCTTTCTTTCTTTCTTTCTTTCTTTTTCCCATTCTTTGCCCTCTTTCCCTTCCTCCCTATCTTTTTCCCTCTTCCCCCTCTTTCTTTCTTTCTTTCTTTCTTTCTTTCTTTCTTTCTTTCTTTCTTTCTTTCTTTCTTTCTTTCTGTCTGTCTGTCTGTCTGTCTGTCTGTCTGTCTGTCTGTCTGTCTCTCTCTCTCTCTCTCTCTCCCCTCCCTCCCTCTTTCTCTTCCTTCCTTCCTTCTTTCATCCCTATGTGTGTGTGTGTGTGTATCTTTCTCTCTCCCTCTTTCTTTCTTTCTCTCCAGTTTGCCATACTTCCGGTGATGTCAGGGAGTGTGGCATAGGCTAATGAGTTATGCTAATGAGCTCCTGCACCTCTTTTTCTACTAAATGACCCCTGATAATATTTGAATATGGGTCTCCCAGATTCTAGTCTAATGTTTTAACCACTATGCCATGTTTGCTCTCAGATTATAGTGGTTTGTTTCCTTTTTGGCAGAATGGGGTATGCGAAAACGCACTGTACTACAGCTTTTGGAAGTTTAATAAGACTTTAGCATTTGAGGCTGCTTTCTGCTGTCTTCCAGGTGGGACTGGGCAGAAATTTTGAAGAGTGCCAACATGGCTTCAAGGTTTTTTCTGCAGCCCAAAGGGCTAGGAACCACCTTCAAAATGAATGCCAAGCTCCTGATAAACCATCATCCTTACTGAGGTACAATCAGTGTCATGCAAGTTTCAAAATTCTATTGCAAAAAAACACAAAGAAGCTGCCACACAGAGCTCTGCAAAGTGTCACAGTATATCAAAGTAGATAAATATTATTCAAAAAGTCCTTTTCCAAGAATCATAAGAAGACGTTGACGAAATTCCTCAGCGTACGCTTCTGTTTCGTGCTGTACTTCTTCTGAACATAGTCAGGTAGACAAAATTTGCGTCCTCCAATTATTCATTCATTATGGATTGCAGTCATTCAGAGAAATATATTCAAGATGGTCCTCATCCATTACACTTAGTAACTCCCAAGGACGGGCATGTTGACAGAGGTAGTGACTAGTTTTACAAGTTGCTGATCCCTTCTGCAGAATATCAAGATGCAATGAAAATTAGTTCGGCATGTTGATATATTTAAATTTTTACAGGCGTATGGCTTTAAGCCAGACCCTTGACATTGCGGGGATGTGTCTTTAACAGCAGTTTCACCATTCGGCTTGTTAAGAAAACCAAACACGAGTGCTCCCAGGGCTTGCTCTGCTGGCTCCGGCAGCCGCTCTCTCACTTCCAGCATATATATTGCTCCCCCTCTGCACAAACCACACAAAGTTGCGGCTATAGAAATAACAGGCTTTGAGAGGAGATGGCATTTTAGCGATGTGGATCCCAGAAGTCAAACAAAAGAAATACGTTGGGATGACAAAGAGGATTCTACTAAGTTTTAATTGGGCATGAGGGGGGAAATAATTGAAAATCAGATGAAGGCACACCTTAAGAAATTTTCAGTCTTTAAAGAGGCTATGGAAGGTGTATTCCTTGCAGCAAGACTGCTGGCTCTGTTCCATTTAACTCAACCGGGACTCAGCCATATATTATTTATTTATATGATTTATACCGTGCCCTCCTGGCCGAGGCGGGCTCAGTAGTTTGGGTAGTTATTTGAGATACACCTGCCGATACATCTTCCATATGTAATTTTTTAAAAAACATGCATGCTACCCCCACAATGCACATATGCAGGGGGTCTTTCCTCTCTTTTCCGATGACATGCCAGTTGCTTCATATTCCAATACAAGTTTCTGGACACATGATTGCTTTTTGCTCTGTGTCTTCCACTCGGTTTTCAAACTTTCCCAATAAGATAATTCTTTTGATTTTGATTTGTTCTACATATTACATAGGATGAAGTGGTAGACTCCTATGCTGTACTATTACAGCATATAAGTGGTGGGTCTTATATATGATATTATGACCTGTCATAGATGGGGTTACATTCACTCCGAAGGAGTAGGGACACAGCTTGGGGGCATACCACTTTCAGAACTGATAAACTGCTGGCTGAGGTTGCCAGCAGAGCATTGGATCAGCCTAGACCAGGACACCAGCTGTGGCCATTGCTGGAGAAGATGGATCAGGCCACAGTTACACATGCTAGATCACTGCAGCAAATTTTACTATAAATGCAGAAAGAAGCTGTCAGCCCTCCTGGTCCAAAAGAAAAATCTAAAGACCCAGAACACAATCCACACAATACCTTTAATCAAGACCAGTGGCGCCTGGGGAGGATAAATTTTTAACATCCCCCCCCCCATGTTAGGCTTGTCAAGAACTTACCGTATTTCGGCGGGGGATGGATACATCCTGGCAGGATCATCCCCGGGGGAAGGAAAGACGCATGCATGATGCCGTCGCCAGGAAGTGACGCTAGGCAACGCTCTGGCAATGCTGCTGGAAACTCGATGGTACCATCGAGTTTTCAGCCCCATTGCCAGAGTGTCTCCTGGCGTCACTTCCTGGCGACGGCATGGTGCACTACAGGGACGACTGGTCCGGAAGGGGAGCATGCATCCCCCGCTCCCATGTGGTAAGTACTTGGGACCCCTACCCCATGTTGAGTTTTTTTCCCCATCAAGTCACAGCTGGCTTATGGCAACCCTGTAGGATTTTCAAGGCAAGAGACGTTTGGAGGTGGTTTGCCATTGCCTGCCTCCACGTCATGACCAATGCTCCCTCTAAGTTGTGGGGTCTTTTGAGCAAAAAAAATCTACTTTGTGAGCTACTGGCATTGAAGTTGTGAGTGAGCGATTTGGCTACTGCATAAATTACTTTGCTCTGGAACCACCCTTCCGGAGCTAAGACAAAAAAAGTGTGAGCTGGAGGCTAAAAAACTGTGAGCTAGCTCACACTAAGCTTAGAGGGAACACTGGTCATGACCCTGCTTAACTTCTGAGATCTGACAAGATCAGGCTAAGGCTGGGGCTATCCAGGTCAGGGCCCCTCCCCTCGATGACAAAATTATTTTCATGCGTAATCATGAAATAAAATGAATAATAATGGTGGGCAGAAAATAAATTCAGGTGGGTAGCCCCGTTGGTCTGAAGCAGCAGAACAAAGTCTGGACTTAAAGGTGCTGCCGAACCCGAACTTCGTTTCAATGGCCAGAAAAGAAACGCAGACAGTGAAAAATTTCTTGTATTTAACTTTGTATATATAATCATGCCAGTAAAAAAACAAATTCAAATATTCAAGTGTTTTAAGTGTTGGACTAAGATCTGGGAAATCCAGGTTCAAATCCCCACTCCTGCCATGGAAGCTTGCTGGGTGACCTTGGGCCAGTCACATTACTATCAGCCTAGCCCTGACCTGGAGAGCCCCAGGATCAGTGATCCCTCTAAGCTGAGTTAGTGTGAGCTAGCTCACAGTTTTTTAGCCTCTGGCTCACACATTTTGGTCTTAGCTCAGGAAGGATGGCTCCAGAGCAAATTAATTTATGCAGTAGCCAAATCACTCACTCACAACTTTAATGCCAGTAGCTCACACAGTAGAATTTTTGCTCACAAGACTCCACAGCTTAGAGGGAACGTTGCCGAGGATAGCTTGATCTTGTCAGATCTCAGAAACTATGCAGCACCAACATGGGAGGCAGGCAATGGCAAACCACCTCCTAAGGTCTCTTGCCTTGAAAACCCTAAGTCAGCTGTGGCTTGACAGCAAAAAGATAAAAATCCATTGTATCACTCATGTTCTGAGTAGGCATTTGGGAGGGCTTCTCCATTTTGAAGCCCAAGAAATGACCATCCCAAACAACTACAAGGCATTCTTGAGAGCTAGGAGTCTGCCTTTTACTAACACTAGCCAAAGCATCACAAAATAGTGATCGCAAGCTTCACCAGCCTGGATGTGAAGAAACACACTGCCTCCCCAAAGAAAGTTCCCCCATCCTCCATTGTTTCCAAAGGACCAAAGTCCAACCAGAGAATCTCTGCAGTACAAACTGAAGGGGGGGGATTTTCACAAGCCCAGCAGAACCAGTGCAATGTACAAAGATTTGTTACTATACTACTCTTAAATACACTTTGTCACTAAGCAGAATAGGGGTGAGAAGGTCTTGAGACCAAGAAGTGAAAATAAAGGGGACACACACACACACACAGAAAAATTAGGTAAAGGGAGAACGGAATGAATGAGAAATGTGTGGAAAAGATGGAGAGAAATTAAGAGAGGGGAAGGTGGTTTTATCTTGCTGCAACACCCTAACTGCTGCTTTGCAAGTTCTGGCTGAGCTGGGTGCAAGGAAAGGGAGAGTAAAAAGCTAGCTATTGCAGGAAATGACCTGCAGGCTGGCAGTTACTGCAGCAGCTATCAGAATGATCTATTAAGGAAGGTTGCTTGAGTCTTGGAGAAAAGGGAAACTCAGCCAATCCTATAGTTTTTTGCTATGCTCAGACTTCCCTGCACCTCTAGTGGCTGCAGCTAGAACTGCATTTCAAAAATAAAAGGGAAGACAATTTGTAACAATGAAAATACATCCTGCATATCAGATATTTACATTACGATTCATAACAGTAGCAAAATTACAGTTATGAAGTAGCAACGAAAATAATTTTATGGTTGGTGGTCACCACAACATGAGGAACTGTATTAAAGAGTCACGGCATTAGGAAGATTGAGAACCACTGCTCTAGAGACCATCAAATAAATCTTTCCCAATTGCCAGAGGTGATGGGAGCTGACCAGCATGAGCATTATTGCTGTTCGGGAGGATTCGTTAGGAAGCTGAGAAGAGCTGCCAGAGGAGTGAGAACTTCCCACATCCCTGCAAATGACAGCACTTAAAATGAGCCATTTGTCTTTCCTCTTGTCTGGTATAACTATTACATTTTTAAAAATCAGGAAGCTGTTTATGAGCACATGCGTGAAAAAGGGGCTCTTCTCTGAAATCCCAAGGTACTTTTCAAAGTGTGCTACATTTAGTGATGATGACGACAGAAGAAGAAGAAGAGGAGATTGGATTTATACCTCACCCTTCACTATCCGAAGGAGTCTCAGAGCAGCTTACAATCTCCTTTCCCTTCCACTCCCCACAACAGACACCCTGTGAGGTAGGTGGGGCTGAGAGAGCTCTCCCGAGAACTGCTCGTGAGAGAACAGCTCTAAATAAACTTGTGATTGACCCAAGGTCACACAAGCAGCTGCATCATGTGAAGGAGTAGGGAATCAAACCCAGTACTCCCAAAATAAAGTCTGCGCTCCTAACCACTACACCAAACTGGCCCTCTACACTCTGCAGGCCATGAAACACACACATAGAAAGGTATGGTTGATGCTGTATTTAAGGACCTTGGGGCATATATTTAAAATAGCATCAGGGACATCACTGGCAGCATTTTGAAATAGGATGAAAAAACACTTTTGGACCTGTTAAATAAAGATAACCATTTTAACATCATCTCCTAACAATAGCTGACTGTCCCAACTTGGCAGGAGTGCACATTCTTGGCTAATTCATTGTCTTATAACTTCAAACACCATACAAGCTTATCTGTGTTAGAATGTCTTCTTAAAATATATAAAAACTATTAGTTATTTTCCCTACTTCTTATTTTAACACTGTATTACTCAAAAACAGTGAATATGAGCTTCTCATACGTATGAATACACATATGAATATCATTTGGCCTTCAGCCAACACGCTCCACTATCTTCACTGCTGTGAAGTTGGATATTCTTGCAATACTCAGACACTTGTGTTCCTCCTGGGCTTCAACAAATAGTCTCTACTGATACGTATGAGGAGACTTCTAATCTACACAAGGCCATAAAATTAGGTTGCTACTTTGTTTTCTTGCCCCTCTCCAAGGGTTTTCTTTTCTGGATCTCTAGACTCCCTTTTTGGCATGCTTAACTGACTGGCCAGGCTACCTTTCTTTTTATGCACAGAGACATTTTCTATTAAATTTTTGGTCAAATCCAGCAACTTCCCCCCTATATATCTGGCTATATCCATCACACAGCTTAGTGCAGAAAGCTTTTCATTGCTAAGTAATAGATGAACAACAACAGAATGGTAACTACTGCTGTGGTAATTACTGAACTCAAGTTTCTAAACTAATTACATAGCCCCATCTTGTGGAAGCTTTACTTTTATATATTTTGTAAAGTTATTTATGAACTCTTTTGGAATAACACTATAATATTTCAAAGAACAAATGAAACTGTTGAAGTTATGTCCTAGGTTAAAGCATGAATGCATGATACTTATAAATATGTTATCTGTAACAAATAGTCAGGAAATAAGCTGGAAAGGCACAAACATTTAAAGCAGAAGACACTTCCTGTACACACACATGAATATTTTGCCAGCAAAGGGTACAAATATACACTCTTCCAAACACACACACCCAATGGGTTTGAAGGTCATAAGACGGAACACATCCAACTGGCAGTGTTCCCTCTAAACTGAGTTAGTGTGAGCTAGCTCACAGGTTTTTTAGCCTCCAGCTCACACATTTTTGTCTTAGTTCAGGAAGGGATGGCTTCAGAGCAAACTAATTTATGCAGTAGCCAAAACACTCACTCACAACTGTAATGCTGGTAGCCCACAAAGGAGAATTTTTCCTCACAAGACTGCACAGCTTAGAGGGAAATTGCCAGCTGGAGTCATCTAGATGCAAACAGGGTGCATAAAAACTGCTGAATTCATCCTGCGCATATGAAAAGGCTGGACAGGCCTTTATATCTGCATATATGAACAAAAATGGAAGACAGGGAAGGTTGATTTGCTACAAAAATAATCATATCCCCTTTTCACTCAAAAATCGGTTAAACATCTTCAGTAGCTGCTGGATGAGGCTGTTGGCATTTCAATTGGATGTTAATGCAAAGCATTATTTTCAGGGTCCTTTGCTTTTATTTCAGGGTTCTACTATTAAGTTTAAAATTTCAATATTGTTCTCTGTGGCAGTCTCAGTACAGGATATAATTTTATTTGGCCTTTTTACACCAGTGACATGCTGCCACCAAGCAGCAGGAAGCAGGTAAGGCAACAGAAGTATACCTGAAATGTAGTTTTGATTCTATAGCGAGTGGGTGGGTTGTCTGGAGAAAGTGATGCCCTTCTTGAGTAACACTTGCAATAGGAAGGAACAGCACCAGTCACAGATACTCAAGGGAACCAGCATGGGTTCATGAACCATACAATTAGTTGGTACAATTGCTCCGTGTGAGCCACTGAATACAATGGGAAATGGTGACACATTGCTCAGCAATTATACCTTCTAACAAGCGGGAAACCAGTGAGGACTTACAGAGGTCATTTCATTTTCCCCTGTGTTTTCTCCCCCACACCATTTCCTCTTTCACTCTCTGCTCCTGGCAGCCCCCATATCCGCTACCCTTTCCTAGCTTCCTTCTCTCTTTCTTATCTGCCCCCTAGTCTCCAACTTTATTTGTTGTTTATCTTCTTCATTCATACCCACATCTTCATCCCCGGTGGAGATCCTAAGCAGCTGACACCATTCTCCTCTCCTTCATTTTACCCTCACAACAACCCTGTGAGGTAGATTAGGCATCAGGTCCCCAGCTAAGTCACTCTCCACACACAGTATTGGCAGTGAAATGTTTATTAGAGATATGCTTGCTGTGGGTTCAAGAGGTTTTGTTAGGACTGACGAAAACCGTGGGAAAATACAAGATATAGGTAAAGGCATAAAATTCCACATTCATCCACGTCACACCTACTCCTGGCGTTTCTGTGGCAACACAGACAGATATATGGTGCCCTATCTAAATTAGGCTGGCAGAGAGATCCTCCAAGGTCAGTCTCACAGGAACCAACGCTTGGGGCACAGCTTCAGGAAAGTTACGGCCACTACTCCCATGCACTCCAACAACAACACACACACCCCTTAGGAATGTAACATGACAAGCAAAGGTGAAGAAAAACAGAACTTAAAGAAATCAAAAATTAAGCCTGAGCTTGACATTAAGCTGAGAGAATGATTGGCCCAAGGTTATAGAATCATAGAGTTGGAAGGGACCTCCAGGGTCATCTAGTCCAACCCCCTCCACAATGCAGGAAATTCACAAAAACCTCCCCCTCCACACCCCCAGTGACTACTCTTCCATGCCCAGAAGATGACAAAAAACCTCCAAGATCTCCAGCCAAACTGGCCTGGAGAAAAATTACTTCCTGACCCCAAAGTGGAAATCAGCATCTCCCTGGGTGTGTAAGAAAGGGCCATGAGAACTAAGCACTGATGCAACCCTTCCTCCCCTCCCTCTCATGATCTGCCTAAGATCACAGAATCAGCATTGCTGTCAGATGGCCATCTAGTCTCTGCTTGAAAACCTCCAAAGAAGGAGAGCCCACCACCTCCAGAGGAAGCCTGTTCCACTGAGGAAGAAGAGGAAGAGGAAGAGATTGGATTTATATCCCACCCTTCACTACCCAAAGGTGTCTCAGAGCAGCTTACAAACTCCTTTCCCTTCCCCTCCCCACAACAGACACCCTGTGAGGTAGGTGGCGCTCAGAGAGCTCTTGACAGAAACTGCTCTTTTTCAAGGACAGCTCTTATTAGAACTATGGCTTGCCCAAGGTCATCCAGCCAGGTGCAAGTGGAGAAGTGGGGAATCAAACCTTGTTCTCCCAGATTAGAGTCCGCACACTTAACCACTACACCAAACTGGCTCTAACTGTCAGAAAGCCTCCCCCATCCTATAATTATGCATTTGATTTTTCCTACCTAAATGCAGAACTTCACATTTATCCCCAATGAAATTCATTTTATTTGTTTTAGCCCAGTTTTCCAGCCTATTAAGATCATCCTGTATCCTGACTCTGTCTTCTACCATATTTTCTACCTTTCCCAATTTAGTATCATCTGCAGATTTAATAAGCATTCCCTCTATTCCTTCATCCAAATCATTGATAAAGAGGTTGAATAAAACAGGCCCCAGGACAGATTCTTGAGGCACTCCACTTGTCACTCCTCTCCAAGAAGATGAGGAACCATTCACAAGCACTCTTTGGGTGTGATCTGTCAACCAGTTACAGATCCGCCTAACAGTAATAGGATCCAAACCACATTTTATCAATTTGCCAACAAGAATATTAGGTGGAACCTTATCAAAATCCTTACTGAAATCAAGATAAACAATGTCTATAGCACTCCCCTGATCTAGCAAGGTAGTAATTTTCTCAAAAAAAGAGATAAGGTTAGTCTGACATGACTCATTCTTGAGAAACCCATGCTGGCTCTTAGTAATCACAGCCATCCTTTCTAAATGCTCAAAGACTGTCTGTCCAATGATTTTTAAAAAACTTTCCCAGATATAGACATCAAGCTGATTGGTCAGTAGTTACCTGGATCCTCCTTTTCCCCCTTCTTGAAGATGGGGACAATATTTGCCCACCTCCAATTTTCTGGCACTTCACCTATTCTCCAAGAATTCTCAAAAACAATGAACAGAGGCTCAGAAATTACATCCACCGGTTCTTTTAGTCCCCATGGATGGAGCTCATCTGGCCCCAAGGACTTAGTTTCATTTAAAGAAACTAGGTTTTTATGTACTACCCCTATGCCGATCCTAGACTGCAATTCCCTTCCCTTATTATGTGTTCTGTTTTTGCCATTTTGAGTACCATTTCCCTCGCAAGAGAAGACGGAGGAAAAGTAGGAATTGAGCAGTTCTGCCCTCTCTTTATCACCTGTTTCACTTTCCTGTCCCTGCAATGGGCCTACCACGTCATTGCTCTTTTTTCCCAGGTAGAGGGTACCAGGGGGATGTAGGAGAGGAAAGCTGAGCTCCAGTATGGTGTAGTGTTCAGAGTGTCAGACAAGGATCTGGGAGACCCAAGTTCATGTCTACACTCTGCCTTGAAAGCATAAACAGCTTTCTAAAGACTTAAGAAATAAAAAAGTCTCATTTAGAAAGTGGAAGGAGGGCCTTATAACCAAGGATGAATATAAACGAATAACCAGTTCTTGTAGAGAGAGAGTTAGGAAAGCTAAAGCTCAGCTTTCCTCTCCTACATCCCCCTGGTACCCTCTACCTGGGAAAATTCTGACCAAGCTGCAAAAGTCATGTGATAGCAAGTCACTCAGGAAAGTTTTATGGGGTCTGACTAAGTCACATATGTTATACAGAGGCTGCCACTGGGCCTAGCTAAGTTGTGTGGCATTATGTTGTTGGGCAGCTATTGGGTGAGTTGTACAAAGAGTTCACCCTTCAAGGCAGAAGGAGGTACTGGGAGGCCAAAATAGACCTGGAAATTACCTTCCCGTCCTTCCTTTTACCAGCAGAAACTGAGAGTTAAAGGCTGGCAATATTGTTGTGGTTATAGAAGCCATCCCCAAATGGATAAGTCTATAAAGAACACTGGCATGCTCCATTTGTTACGAACCTAGTGTGTCAGAAAGCCATGTCCTGAAAAATCCTGAAAATATTCGGGCTTCCTTGGAAAAAACAGTTTTAGAAGGACGTTCACCTTGGTAAGGAGTGCTGCACTCCCCTCTGCAGTGCTTGAAGGCAGGTATAAGAAAATCCCCTACCTTGAAAGATGATGTACTTGCCCATTAAGGGAGGTTGAGTCCATCGAGTACATGTTCTTTAGTTGCCCATATTATAAAGAGGCTCATTTGGAGATTATTACTCCATTGCTGGATAAGATTCCTGGTTGCACAAACAAAGCCAAGCTTGACTGTCTTTTATCTGATAAGAACTCTAAGATCACTTATCAAGTAGCTAGATTTTGTGCATTGATACAGAGGTTACGGAAGTTATATTTCAGATAGGTTTTAAATTTAAATCTGTTATTTTTGTATATTTTGTACTCTGTATGTTTCTAAAAACTACTATTATAACTATATATATGTGGCTGGTCTAGTGACCATAATAAATTCTACTACTACTAACTGGGAATATCAGGAGCAAAGCTGCCTCTAATGCTGATTTGACAACAGCTGCTAGAAATTTTGCCACATGCAAAGTAGTTTGTTTGTCTTTGTCTCTAAGAAACCAGGATGATTTTGCTTCTGGAGAGAGAAAGTCCTGATCAAATCAAGGGGAGATCAGTTCATCTCTTAGAGCTGAAAATTTGGGACAATCAAGCAAAATATGATCCACAGAGTCAATTTTACTTCTGCTGCAATTACAGAATCAGTCAGAGTATGCAATCCCATTAAATCTTCCTGACATCACAGCTGAAGGTAGGGCACTCAGATGCTTAGCATAGCAATAGCTTCAATAGCGTTCCTAAGCAGGGGGATTCTCCAATGTTTCATTTCTTGTGGTTGTTTTTACCCCTCTCCACAGGGAACAATGAGGGACAGCTGGGCACACCTTGTTCAGGGGTCCAATTCACTTGAAATCTGGGAATTATTTAAAGGAGAAACATCAGCAGCTCCCCTGTAATTTTGGTGTCAGTATCTTTACACAGACACACCCCGAAAGATTCGCCATAGGAAATAATGGAGCTGAAAAAATCAGAAACACACACACGAAAAACAACACCCAGATCTGAATACTATTCTGAAATTTGGAACCTGGGAATACTGATTTTTTTGGCCAGCAGAAGGCCTCTGTTGGCTGCCAACTTTTTTTTTTTTTGGGGGGGGGAGAGTTTACTACCTGCCAAGCTAGATGCTGGTTGGAGCAATTTTCCCTGGTAGCTGTTTGTAAATGACACAAAAGTAATGGTTCCTGGGTTCCTCTGAAGCACCTCCTGCTCCAAAGGTAATGGCCTCCTCTTTGAGGCCAGGAATGGCTTTTTGCTTTGGAGATGTTTTGTCAAAGAAGCAAAAGGGTCCCAGAAAACCCACTGATTGCTGCCATGGACACTATACTATACTGGCGTTATACGTTCCTTCCTGCAGCAGTGGTGACAACTGCATGAGAAATCTGGAATGCATAGATATGGTCTCACAGATTGACCTATAACTTGTGCCTCTTTATTTCTTTTAAATTTCCCGTGACTTTCTTCATTTTTAGAAGGCAATTCACTTCATTGTGCAACTACAGTATGGGCCAAAGAAAAACACATGTATTCTAGAAACAGTCAAGACAGCGGAAAAGTCAAGACACCGGAACAATTTAAGGAGTAAAAGCAATGGCCTCAGGGTATGGTACGTGTAGTATTTTATTTATACTACAATAGACAGCATATTTGTACACCAGTTTTCATGGTCATATGCAGCGGTCATTTCACACAAAAAAAGAGGTGCAGGAGCTCATTTGCATAACTCATTTGCATATGTCACACCCCCTCACAGGGACAGGGAACCCAAGCATGTTTAAAATGCCTGTCTTTCCCTTCTCCATCTGCAGAAGGGAAAGAAAGGCATTTAACTTCCCCCACTTCCTCGAGTTCCTCCACATGGCGGGCTGGCTGGAGAAGGGAAGGGCAGTCAGGCAGACATGCCTGGGTTACCTGCCTGATCTTCTCCAGTGGCTGCGGGGCACCTAGAGAAGATTGGGCAGGGAACCCAGGCATGTTTAGGATGCCTTTCTTTCCCTTCCCCAGATGGGGAATCTCCCCCTTGAGTGTCGGTGCCATCAGTGGAGATCAGACCTCAGAGCCTGTCGCAGTGAGCGTTTGATGGATTGCAGACACCTGTCGCCAGATGAGTACTTGCAGAGATGCGTACCACAATTAGCAGCAGCTAATGAGTCCATGGAGAGTCAGCTATAAATTCAGGAAGGGGGAAGCTGCTCATTGTGGACACAATGTGTACCATGGCTGCATCACCACCCACCTTGTCTCCTGACTTGCTGACTGGAACCTCTGTTCCTCTAAACCTGGACTGAACACTGGACCACCTGACTTCTGGACCTCCAACTCTTGGACTGACTGATGACTCCCCTTTCTGGATACCTGACCCTTGGACTGCCTTTTGACTACTCTCCTGCTTGAACCTGTACTGTGAGTGCTTACCTGGTACCTTCTGCCTGGTTGTCCTGTGGAACTTCTGCCTGCTCCCACACCAGACCCACCAGGGCCAATACACTCAGGGGAAAAAGGGGGCATGCCTGCCCACCTCCCCTTCCCCTCCCCAGCCAACCCACCATGGGGGGCTGGCTAGAGAAGGGAAGGGAAGGGCAGGCAGGCAGGCAGACATGCCTGGATTCCCTGCCCAATAGAGAATATCGGGCAGGGAACCCAGGCATGTTTAGAATGCCTTTCTTTCCCTTCCCCATCCCATTCCAGCGCATTCTGGCAGAAAATGACCCCGGGTCATATGTGAATTGTTGCAATTGAATTTTTGTCCTTTCCTTCCTCCAAGGTGTTTATGGCAATGTCTCCATCCCAAGATGTACTTGTGAAATAGACGAGGCTCAGAAGTGGTGTTTGACTTCAAGTCATCCAGTAGCTGAGCAGACATTTGATCCTGGGTCTTCCTGGTATAAATCCAACATTCTACTCACTATACCACAGGGGATATGGTGCATGTATGTTAGTAGGTCCCCAATGCTTATACATGTGACAAAGCAGACACACACAGTCTTAGTTCAAGATGGTACATCTGGGTATATCCTTATTATGGTACCCACCATATATAAATAAGCCTTTTGAATAAGAACAGTAGCCATTTACAGAAGGAAATTGATGTATTTAAAATCTTTATAGTGAAGGTCAGTTTTATACAATAAAATTCTATATTCACTAGAATACAGATAAGCATAAATGAAAACAAAGGTCTCTGAATTCTAACATGGTAGTTAGATTACACATACTGAAGCTATTTAAATATTTATAGATACTTATAAGAGTCTGAAGTGTTAGGTATAATTAAAAGGGATTTTTATTTTTTGCTGTCAAGTTGCAGCCAGCTTACGGTGGCACACAGGGTTTTCAAGGCAAGAAACATTCAGAGGTGGTTTGCCATTGCCTGATCCCATGTCACAACCCTGGTATTCATTTTGGTCTCCCATCTAAATGCTGACCAGGGCTGACCCTGCTTAGCTTCTGACATCTCACAAGATTCGGCTAGCCTGGGACATCCAGGTTAGGGCAAAATGGATTACTACATAAACTACATAAAGTACATAAACAAATTTTTAAAAAGGAAGAAGGAAAGTTGGTAATACAAAAGACAGGGAAGGAGGGAATAGGGTAATAAATCCTTATAGAGGACAAGGAAGGTCTTAAGATAAATATTTCTCAGAGCTACGACAAAAGATAATCACAAATAATTAAAGCCACTTTTCCTGGCAGAGATTAGGCAGAAAACTGGAAATCTCTAGCTAAAGAAGGGAGAATTAGGAAATCTGTACTTGTGCTTCAAAACTAAACCATTTATTCTCGTTCTTAATTGAGCTCTGGATTTGCTAGCTATCCGCTGGACCCAGAATACAAATCTGAGTGTTCAAGCACAGAAAAAGTTGCCACATCTGTATTCAAGGCCACCTAGATTGGTGCCTGGAACTCAGTCTGGGTTCTATACATTTTGACCATATGCATGTTGACTGACAAATAAGATCTACTGAATTCATTGGGGTTTATTCCCAAACCATAGTATTTCCCTCAAATTGCTGATTCTGTGAAAATGAGGGTACATTCAACATAATTTTGCAATAGTCACTTCATAATAATGTAGAGCTTTCAGCAATATAGAATTAGTAATCATTTGTACCTGTGGGGTTTTAAAAATGATTTTAAAAGCCGTGTCTTACACAGGAGTTTCCCCAAACTTTTAAACTCAGGCTACATTCAAAACTTAGTCTCCTTTCACCTTTTTCCAGTCTCTCACCAGCCATCTTTGCTGTCTCATGCTTATAGACACATGAATGTTTCTGCATGCAAGGGTATGAGGACACTGATTCACAAATGTCATTAGAAGAACAGGACGGGAGGTCTTCATCCCCTCCTTAATCTACCCGCAGAAAAACATTCTTAGAATATAAAAGTGTCTCTTTCTTACTATCCTTCCTAAATCAGGTTGGGGTGATAGGCAGTGAGGACGCATTCTCCCTCACAAATCCGGTTTAGAAGATCACCTCCTAGAAAGCATTCAACTTTCCAAGGTTTTCCCTTGTGGGAGGAGGAAGGATCACCTCGCATCATCCCTTCATGTTCATCCTCCAGGTACCCTGTGTCCTCTAGGGGGTCTATCTCACAGACCAATTTCACACAAGAGCTATGCTGCCCTCACGCCTCCCTTTGCCCCAATTCTATTGGTCAATTTCCCACTGGAAGTTGCGCGGCTGCATTTTGACCCACAGCTTCGCCTGATTTCCCCGTGTTTTGAGGATCACGAAACCGCGGGGGAAATCGGGCAAAGCCGCGGGTCAAAACGCAGCCACGTGGCTTCCAGTGGGAAGTTGACCAATAGAATCCGGGCAAAGGGAGGCATGAGGGCGGCACAGTTCTTGTGTGAAATCCATCACAGTCTGCGAACTCAAAATACCATCCGTGGTATGTGAATGTTTCACATTCTTTAAAAAGATATCTTGAGTAGCCTAAAATGCCATTAGTACAGTGGAGAATTGCTTGAATATTGTGTTATCCTTAAGGTGCTCTTTGGGATCATATGTGACCCCTTGCAATGTGAAAAATGCATCAAAGTCTGGAAATGTTTTTCTAAATACTGCATAAAGGAACCCCCAATGATCTTGTTCCCCCCCTTGAAATTTGACCCTAAACTAATAATTCTTCCTTTATTCGTGTCCTCTTCATTATCTCTGTAACTTCAGTTCAGCATGAATGCCCATTTACTAACCGGGGGGAACTGATCTGGCCTTGACCCCCTACTTTAAGGTGAATGTCCCAGGACTAGAGACCTAAAATATTGAGAGAAATTGATAGCGGTTGGGCAGGAGAATAAGACAACAGCGCAGTAGCAGAGACCTGAGGTAGAATGGACTGTGCTGCTTCCCAGAAGACAGTAGAAGACGACATTCCGGGATATTCCACTACGTTAAAAGAACGGACCACAAACAGAAAACTAGTACAGCAAACAAAAGATGATTGTAGAGCTTTTCTCCACTCTGGGCTCGTTTTACAGATGCACGGATTTCCTATGTGAGTGGACTTTCAAAACTGGAGTGTACTACCCGCAGTCTGAAGGGCTGGAGCCTGCACGCTGCCACTAATTCCCGCCTCATTCTCTTGCATTAGTGAAAGCGACGAGAAGAGTGGGAAATGGGTCTGCTAAAGCTCCTGAAAGCCTATTTAGCTTGGAAAGGGGAGATGTGAATGTAGAAGAAAAATTCCAAATTATTTCCCCCACCTTTTCCCTTAATCCCTCAAAGGCCTCCAGATGGTTCCCTCTAATAGCAAACTTTGCGTCACAGAACCATTGGGTATCCACAAACAATAAAAGGACTTAACATATCAGGACGGGGGTACTCCCCAAATAGGCAGGGAAATATTTCTTAATACTTTCAAAAAGCTGCCTCCCCAACTCTGCGAAAATGTCCAATGAAATCGAACAATGTCATTGCCTTTGAAATACAGACAATGTGAGGGTCAGGTAAAGCAGCAGGAAGGAAAACACAGAGGGAGAGGGGAATTGGCTAAGAGCTTATGATTGGCAAAAAGCTTATCACT
The DNA here is from genome assembly GCA_029375565.1 of Gekko gecko. Lineage (NCBI taxonomy): Eukaryota > Metazoa > Chordata > Lepidosauria > Squamata > Gekkonidae > Gekko > Gekko gecko. The sequence continues at coordinate 68,039,344 of JAPDNY010000003.1, read as the reverse complement.
TTACGATAATAAAGTGAGAGATCTGGGTTAAAAAGGAAAAGATTGTGAGTTGTTTTTTATCCCCCCCCACGTCCCCATACTGCTCCTTGTAGCTCCTCGTAGATTTCCACACGATTGCCAGTCCTTGCCTTAAGATGCAATCAAGAGTAGTAACAGCAGAGGAAATATTGTTAGACAACACGGCAGTTAAAAATACTGATGCTCTGTGATGCCTTCTCAGCCACGTAAATTTCTGTGGTGAAGGACACCTAAAAGGCTGATGCACAGTAGCATGCTTTTTCTCTGTTTTCTTCCACTGGTTTAAACAAGGCCACAAACGCAAACAATTCCATCCAGTGGCATGTACACGTTTTTGAGAGCTAATTACCAGGATTCAACAATATTGTCAGTACAGTAATTGCCAGGCAACAGTGTCGTCATGTGGTTTGAGAAGGATGGTTCTTCATCGTCGGTATTCAGATTCATAACGGATCCATCTTCCTTCTGAATGGTCTCAGAATTTACTCCTGGTGCTCATTTCAAAGGATGAAGGCTTTAAATATTGACAATAAAAAGAAAAAAAGAGTATACAATTTAATCAATGTCAAGAGCATGCAGTAGTAGCGTTTCTACAGCATTAGGCTGCTCAAAATACTGGTCTGACTTCTCAAAAATACTGGTTTGACTCCTAATAAATCATATCTCTCTGACAGTGCAGCCCTAACAAACTATACTCACAAGTAAATTGTGCTGAGTGAAATGGGACGTACTCCTTAATAAGTATGCTTAAAGTTGCCACTGAATTGTTAAAAGTGTAAATTTGTTATTTTACAGTACAATCCTATTCAATCCCAATCTTCTTCTTTTTTGCTGTCAAGTCACAACTGAATTAAGAGCTGCAGTGGCTCAGAGGTTAAGATGCTGAGCTGCAGACCAGGAGGTCTGTAGTTTGGGAGTTCAAGACCCTAGTGCCACGTGAGGGAGTGAGCTCCCGTCTCTGACCCCAGCTCCTGCCAACCTAGCAGTTCGAAAGCAAGAAATTGCAAGTAGATAAATAGGTACCACTTCGGTGGGAAGGCAACAGCATTCCGTGTGCCTCGGTGTTTAGTCATGCTGGCCACATGACCACGGAAATGTCCTTGGACAGCGCTGGCTCTTCGGCTTGGAAAAGGAGATGAGCACCACCCCCTAGAGTCGGATTCGACTAGCTTTGGAGCAAGGGATACCTTTACCTTTGCCTTTTACACAACTAAATCATGGTGATCTTATTAGGGTTTTCGAGCCAAGAGGTATTCAGAGGTGGTTTGCCATTGCCAGCCTCTACATAGCAACCTTGGACTTTGTTGGCGATCTCCCATCCAAGTACTAACCAGGGCTGACCGTGCTTAGCTTCTGAGATCTGATGAAATTGGGCTAGACCGCCTAGGTTCACTGATGTCCAGGTGCTTACTGTGGAGGCAAGAAAGCTGTGCTTTGTGGGCAGAAATTCCTCCACCCGTGGAAACACTCCATTGGATCCAAGCAATTTATTGCACTGTTAATGACCTAACAGCTATTTTCATGGCAATAACCTATAAACTGTGTTTAGTGATGTTGTGTATTAGAATGTGAATCCATGCTATACATTCCCATGTTAAGCTCGATTCTAAATGTGGCTCTTCATCTGTCGCATTACCATAGGTCGGTTTCTGAGAAACCTCTGTAAATATCCAATCACTGTGTGAAAATGTAGCAAAGAGGGAACAGTCCTGATTGGCCTTTATCCCTGTGTTATGATTGGTCTTTAACATGTTATGGGTGTGGCTTTGACAGCCCGGGAGAGTTTAAAAAGAGAGCTGTGCTCCACTTGTTGTTGGTGTGTTCTGAGTTGGTGTTTGCTGTTACAAATAAAGCTGAAATCACTTTTGCTGAAATCCAATTGTTGAGTGGCATACTTAACAAGTGACACGTCTATTAATACACAGTTCCATCCCCTGGACATGTTAATGATTAAATATCTTATCAGTGATACCAAAGGCAGCCAAAACATGGCATACAGACTCTGATCCACAAATCACGATCGTAAGTTAAATGTGGGTTTTTATCTAGAGTACAAGTGTAAGCTTATGAATATTCCCCATTGAAACAACTGCCACTTACATCAGCATCATCATAGTCTTGCTCAGGAAGATAGGCCGTGTTTGCTAAGCCTCTCTCGTCAGCATTTTTTGCCGGGCCTCCTTGGCCATCTGGGTTCTTCGTCTGGACTCTGGGGAAGATTTTCTCTTTTGGAGCAACACTTGCGGCCGATTTGCTTTCTGAATGTGTCTCCGTAGCTGAATAGTCATGGCTTAGCAAACTCCTCCTCTCGGGTTTAAGCTTCTTTTTTGCACTATAAATATATGCACACATGCAAGAATAGAAGATAATTAATTCTACTCAGCCCAACTATTCCCCAGTTTCACCTCCGATAGTAGTGGCAAAAGGATCTTGTTGCACTATCTCAAAACATGGGGAAGTAGATAGAGGAGGAGCTGCCCCCTCTGACAATCCCAGCCCCAGGCCATGAAGGGCTTTTAAGGCAGCCAATGTGATACAGCGGTTAGAATGGCAGATCAGTACTGGACGGAGAGAGGTTCAGAGCTACACTCTGCCATGAAACTTGCTAGGTGACTGTGGACCAGTCATTCTCTCAGCCTGATCGACCTCATAAGGTTGTAGTGAGAATAAAATGGAAAAAAGGGGGGGGAAATTGAGGAAGAGTGGAGTTTAAAATGTGCTACACAGAGCTTTGCAGATCAAAACTGACGCAGTGAATTTAATCCAGAAACTAAACGGTTACAAGTGGGACTCTTGTAACCCTGGTGAGACATCGTTAGACCCAATTAAAAGGCACGCCAGCATAGGGGTGGGCAGCTGAATATTTAAAAAGGATTTAGACAACTAGTCAATCAAAGATTGGTCAAGTATTTTAAATTTAATTTAGAATAACAAATCAGGAAAAGGTTTGATACTCGTAGTAATTACAGACACCTAGGGTTTCCAGGTCTCCCCTGGCCACCAGGGGGTAGAGTGGCTAGATCCAGGCTGGGAAACTCCTAGAGATTTGGGGATGGAACCTGGGGAAGACAGGGACCTCAGGAGGGTACAATGCCTTATGGTCAACCCTCAAGGGTATATGTTTTCTCCAGGAGGATTGATCTCTGTAAGTCTGGAGATGATCTGTAATTCTGGGGGATCCTCAGGTCCTACCTGGAGGCTGGAATCCCTACAGACACTATTCGGTTAATTATAATTTTGAAACAATGCAATTAGCCTCTATAAAAATGGTGGTGGATTACAACTTTTAAGCATGGCCCTTTCTGCATTTACACTTTACTCTTGATTTTAACTGAACTTGGATCATTCCATCTTTACTGCGAATGCTGTGCTTCATTTCCCTCTTGAGAGTTCTGGCACCTCTTTTTCCAAAAAAAAAAGAAAGAAAGTCCTGGAAAGGGGAATGACCGGAAAGGAATACAGAAGCAACAACAAAAGCCAATGGACATGTGAGGTGAAAGCTGGAGGAAATGCAGAACAAAATAGCTGGTTTCCATTTATTCACTTCCTTCTAGCCCATCGCTAATTTAAGCAGTCATTCAGAGAGGGCACAGCCACACCTGGCTCCAAGTGAAAGGAATAGGGCTGGCTGTTACCAGTATACTCATAGGCCCAGTCCTTTCTCCAGGTAGTTTCATGCAGATGTTAAAAAGGATAGGAAAGACATTGCACCAAACTATCTGTCATCTCCATGAAATGAGATAGGAGCTTTTCAAAATGATAAGAGCTTTTCAAAAGAAGGGTTTATTTGGTCTTTCATGTCTGGATCCAGCCCTGCCTGGCTCTCTAGCATGCCAGGTAGCCACAGGGAGTAGGGTTGCCAATACCCAGGTGGGTTCTGGATTTCTCCCAGAATTAACATCTGATCTCCAGACTACAGAGATTACTTCTCCTATTAAAAATGGCAGCTCTGGAGGGTGGACTCTATGGTATAACATCTCTGATGAGCAGGGTTACTAGGTTCCCACCAGATGTAGGGAATCCCCCTCTACTAGCTCTTGCTTACCACTGCTGCTCCAGCAGCTGGCAGGAGAACAAAGATTACCGGCTAGATATCAGGAGAAACTTCCTAACTGTAAGAGTAGTTGAGCAGTGGAACGTCTGCCTCGGGAAGTGGTGGATGCTCCTTCCCTGGATGTTTTCAAGTGGAGGTTGGACAACCATCTTTTGGGTATGTTGTAGGTATGTAGGGCTATCTTTTGGCTATGCTCCTGCAGAGTGCAGGAGGTTGGACTAGATGACCTGCAAGGTCCCTTCCAACTCTAACATTCTATGATTCTATGAAAAATCGCCATTGGATGACGGCTTGATGTCAGGCCACTCTAGGAACTACCAGCAATTCCTAGAGAGGCCTGATGTCACATGTCAGGCTGCTCTAGGAACTACCAGCAATTTCTAGAGAGGTTTTCTATGGAAGGGACATCACGCCGTCATGTGCCCCCCCCCCCACTCCTACTGTTTGCCAGCTGCTGGTTGGCAACCCTAATTGCTGAGTTCCTTCCTTTCCCCAAGCCCCTTGCTCCCCAGAATCAACCCTTAAACCTCCAGGAATTTCTCAATCTGGAGTTGGTCACCCTAATAGGAAGGCTAAGGCCAAGACTGCCATCCAGGTCGGCAACAGGTCAGGGGCCCCCACAACACTCCCTATCAACTGTTCCCTGCTTAAAGAGCCCTTTGAAGCGAGGGCATAGCTTTGTGGAGTCCTGTGGGCAAGGGGGCGGGACTGAAATACGGCTAGAAAAATGGTCAAGATGGAGTCCAGCCTCTTATGAGGATCTTTTCCTTCACCGGAGGTTTTTATCCTTGCACCAGGCCTTTATAGCTTCCTGATCAGGACCATAACAGGGCAAAAATGCTGGCCAGGAGGGACGTGGGACATTGCCAGGCGATGGAGATGCCCAGGGAGAAGATGACAAACAAGGTGACTGAAACCTCTCTCCCTGGCCCATTCTGAGGCTCAGCTGGTCCCCTTGAACAAGGAAACAGAGAGATAATTGAGGATCCAATTGAGGTTGACACTGCCCCCTCTGAACACGGAGGTGATCCAGCACCCGACATTCTATTTATTTCTAGGTCTTTTGTTTTAAAAAGCATCCGGAGAGGAGGCTGCCCCGGTGCTCTGCTTGAGTTTTCACATACGGTCCTTGCAGCCAGATGATCAACTGGAACAAGTAAAGGTAGAATAACATGCCACGTCCAACATGACAAATTGGCAATGGCATACTGTCAAACGATTTTTACCTGAGGGATTTATAAATGAGCACTCCGACTAAGACTACAATGACAATTCCGCACGCAACCGCCACTCCTACGATGACTGCCACATAATCTGTAAAAACAGAGATTAAAATGATCATAGCAACTGCTACCCTTTTAATATAAAATAGAAACTGTTTTCTAAGATAAAATACAGGATTTCCTGCAGACTACAGGGATAGAACTTCTACAGCTGCCTTGTAAAAACTCTTGCAAAGTCACTGATTTTCACCATGCTCCCAGCAATCAGGTTCCAATAAGCTATACAAGACTTAAGGGCTATAAAGTGGCATTTGTAGCGTACTTCTAATTTAATTTCCTTTCTCTATAGATAGATCGCTTCTGATGGGCAAGGGGAGAAATTAACTGAAGGACACAGACCTACATCCACTGAATCATACCAAGGAAGAGACTGTGCCAGAAAGACTATTGTTTTTTACCCAAGAATCTCTTTCTTGGACTTTTCCTAGTTTCTCTTTTAAAAGGGTAGGGAAGGGGGAAAGGAAAAGGGTGAAAAGCAGAGGAGAATAACTATCCATGAGATATATCTTCTTACATCACAGAATATGACAAGGACCAATTTCCCACTAGCCGCTGCTCTGTCCTAGCTCTTCCTCCCCCCTCCCCAATTCTATGTGTCAATTTCCCACCAATAGCTGCACAGCCGCATTTTGCCCCGCAGCTTCACTCAATTTCCCCCGTGTCTTCTCGATCCTGTTTTTTGAGGATCGAGAAGACACGGGGAAAATTGGGTGAAGCTGTGGGGCAAAATGCGGCTGCGCAGCAAGTGATGGGAAATTGACACATAGAATTGGGGGGGAAGGAAGAGTGAGGACGGAGCAGCAGCTAGTGGGAAATCGGTCAAGGTCTGATTCGGACTGCCATGCTAAGACCTTTGAAGCCAATGGACTTAGAAAGGTATAACTCTGGTTAGGACTGCACTGCAGATGTGGGATCCTGTCCTCTACTGGATGCAGTAGATATGGGGAAGAAAGAGGAGCAGCTAGAATTTGGCTCTGTCCCTACAGCCAGGAATTTCTTTGTTCTTCATGAAAAATGATCGGAAGTGTGATACTTACTGTCTTTACAATCTTCTCCCGAGTAGCCAAAATTACACCTAAGCAAAAACAGAACAGAGTGGAATAGAGCAGCACAACTTGCCTGCTCCCTACAGCTCTGACAAACTTTCAGTAATCTCTTGTGGAGCCCAGGTATCTCTTTCTGGCCATCAGACCTTTAGCCGGTCATCCTCCTTCCCTCCCTTAGTGGATTTACTGAACAGCACAGTTGTTCAGTGAAATGTTCTTTCCCACTGGACGCACAAAAATCCTGATCACTTGTAGAAAAAAGTCTTGATTCTAGATAGGCTTTAGGAATCCAGGCATAACATTTGGGCCTCAACCTTGTGTCCCACTCCAGACTCCTGCATCTTTCCTTTCAGAACCTTCTACTAGTAATAGCAGGATGTCTGCCTTCTAACTACTTTCTTGTTCAATGACCATCTCTGCAAGAGCTGGAGGGGGCACCATGCGATGTGTTTAAATGCTAGACACTATTATTTGAAGACCGATTAGTGCCACAAGATGTCTACATTTCTTGGTTATGATAAATTCAACTAGAATCGCACAGACCACTGGTCATGGTCCATGATATTTTCATTGAAGAGATGTTCTATTACAGATGACAAGGCAACACGAGAAAACAGCAACACTGTTCTCGCTGTGTCTAAAAGGTGAATTTGTTTAATTCTAGCAGGTAAAAAAAAGTACTTACTCCTGACATCTTCCATCCTTATCATAGTAACCAGTCATACATTGGCACTGTGGCACCTCTTTCACGATACATTGCTTGTTGTTTTCTTGAGAACAATCAGCACACACTGCATTCAAAGTAAGAAGAAAATCAATAACAATGCTTAGCATTCGTATGGTGACTTTGGAAAGCCAAACTACATCTTACATCCCCACCCTGAATAACAATAGCCAAATGGTAGGCCTGAAAAGCAGCTTCAGAAAGAAGTAACTGTAAATGAAGACATATCAAGAGTGGCAAGGTAGGGTTGCCAAGTACCCACCGTAATTCGGCAGGGGACACACAGTTCCTGGCTGGAACATTCCTTTGGGCAACACCCACGCTGCACGATGCCATCGCCAGGAAGTGATGCCGGGCAACACTCTGGCAATGGGGCTGGAAACTCGATGGTACCATCAATTTTCCAGCCCCATTGCCAGAGTGTCGCCCGGCATCATTTCCTGGCGACGGCATCGTGCACCGCGTCTTTCCTTCCCCTGAGGATGGTCTTGCCAGGACGTATCCATCCCCCGCCAAATTATGGTAAGTTCTTGGCAAGCCTGGTGGCAGGTACTGGTATGTAACGAGTGTTCAAAGCAGTTGCACAAGTTCTCTGTGATCCAAAGGGCCATGCAAAATATTTCGTGTGTGCACTGGTATCCTTTGATCCTCTTTGCTGAGCCCTTCATGGCCCTAATCAGCCTGCCTCTGGATTGTGCCCACCCAATAATTTGCAACTGGGTTCTCTTGCATGGGCAAGCCAATCCACTTGCAAATGATCATTATAGTATAATGATAGTACAATATCCAATAATGTGCAGAGCAGCATTGAAGGTGCCATGATAGAAAGCAGCTGGGAAAACAAAGTCACAGCATTCCCGTCCAGCCATATAGGGTTGCCAAGTACCTACCATAATTCGGCAGGGGACACACAGGGGACACACAGTCCCTGGCCAGGATATTCCTCTGGGCAACACCCACGCCACACAATGCCATCACCAGGAAGTGACTTCAGGCAACACTCTGGCAATGGGGCTGGAAACCATCGAGTTTCCAGCCCCATTGCCAGAGCGTTGCCTGGCATCACTTCCTGGCGATGGCATCATGCGCCACATCTTTCCTTCCATCGAGGATGGTCCTGCCAGAACGTATCCGTTCCCCGCCAAATTACGGTAGTTCTTGGCAAGCCTGCAGCCATAAGGGCACATAGATGCACTTTATGCTCACACATAGAACTTTGGGGATCCTAGTCACATTATTTCATGGTGATATCAAATGCAAGATAAAAGGCAGTGATCTCACAATCAAGGGAAGCAACAAAACATTTTGTGCAGTGGTCTGATCATTGCATATTACCTCCTCTTTCATACACGCCCAAATCATTACTCCAAGTTGTGAGTCATTGTGAGTAAACATGAAGCTGCAGATGTATTGATCTGCACTTCAGTTTAATACTGGCTGCACGTTGTAGTACACAACTGAGCAGTAGTGTCTGCACAGAAGAACACCACCACTGCAGTGTCTGTGATGACAACCCTGACCCTTTAATCAATCTGTTCTTACTTCATGTGAGTCCAAGCATTTGAAACCAATTCCAGAGCTAAGAATTGCCCCAAATTAAACCGTACCCATGTTCAGATTCCTTCATACTTCTTGCTAAAGACCTCTGCAAATGAGCCATGGGTAATGTGTGCACAAACGTTGTCAAATGGTGCAATCATGGCAAATGAGCTTGGATCACAAATATGCATTGCCTTTTACTCACTCATCCATTCACACCATACCCTCCAAAATACTTCACAGATGAAAATAAGGGAACAGCCTTATTCTCACACCAAAGATCACAGCCTAAACTCTGTCCCTTTGTTATGCATTGCTATCTGTTGCATCCCAGGGCCACTGAAGGTGATGATATAAGCCCCAAAAGTAGAGAAGGAGAAGGGGGTGAGAGAGATAGCATAAAAAAAGGACCAAAAGTATGCCCATCTTAAGGGACTGTTTGTATATGACTAACAATTTGAACCTCTTTATTATACTTATAAGATCCCATGCTCAGCATGGCTTCTGTGGGGCTCACAGTGTTCTCTTGCCCAGGCACGAATAAGGTCCACCCTATCCAGTCAGATTAAATCATTCTCTAAAATTAGGTGCTTCCAGACCATCCATAGAGCTTCTGGAATATTCTGTACAATCTCTGTCTCATACTAACTCAGGCCCAGAATTAAACAGATTGGGGGGGGATTTCAGGGAAAATAATAAGCATCTGTTTAGTAATGTGCTGAATAATTATTGTTCAGATTTGGCATCAAGATGGCTTAATTTTCAAATACTGTCAAGTCTCTGGAAATGATTTTCAGTTATGGACAGTGACAACCAAAAGTAGGTATGAATAAGATGCACAGAAAAAGCACTCATAAATCTAGCAATGTCTTCCCAGGTTCTTACATGAACAATAGTTGTCCTGTGGATTCTTCTTAGCCAATCCCGGTTTACATTCACAGGTTGCAATAGAGTTATCAGCTTTCTCAGTGCAGTCTGTAGTTTGGCTATCACAGATCTTCTGTGTATCACACTGTGAGACGGCTAATAAAATACATAATGTCTGTCAGTAGCAGAACAGCAAGCATCACCGCTATCTACAGTAGATATTTCCATTCTTACATAACTTACTGTGGAAGCTATGGGATGGTTCACGTATACACCCTTCAATCCAACATTGTTCTCACTACAGGAGATAATAATACCTCCCTCTGTTTCAAATATCAGCCGTACTCAAATGCTAGCTAAATAACATTAGCAAGATCTTGACTTAGACATGCAGTCTTAGCCCTTCAGTGGACTTTAAACAGAGTTTAAAAACATTGTTTAGAAGTGCACTGTAAAATGCCAAAATTCCCATTACAGTTGCGATACAACCGTAACCATTTAGACACACCAATTAATAAGTTTTGTATCTAATTAACTGCCATAGTTAAACCACTATTTGGTTTTGGATTTACAGCTCTTCACTCGGAGTAACATTTGGCCAGGGAACCTGCCACTCGGGCTTTGCACTGCCTGCATTTTGTGTATTGAAATGTGAATCACTGCTATACTTTCACATGTTAAGCTTGCTTCTGAATGTGGCTCTTCAGCTGTCGCATTACTATTGGCTGGTTTCTGAGAAACCTCTGTACAGAACCAATCATCTTGTAAATATGTAGCAAAGCGGGAACAATTGTGATTGGACCTTATCTCTGTAATTCTATTGGTCCTTAACTTATTTTGGGAGTGGCTTTGACAGCCCGGGAGAGTTTAAAAGAAGGAGCTGTGCTCCACTGTTTTGTGTTGTTAAGGTGTTCTGAGTTGGAGTTGCTGTTACGAATAAACTGAAATCACTTGCTGAAATCATATCGTTGTTGAGTTCCATACTTAACACTGCATATTCTGCTTACTTTGTTTTGCTGGATCCGACATGAAATGCCTGTCTTCTTGATCGTTCATCCCCTCATGCACAATTTCAGTTTCTCTCTGTCCTCTCACTGCTGATCCCCCCTTCTATATATACCTGCCAACACATACTGTTGAGAAATGATACAACAAATGCCTCGAGTTCAACAGATTGCATTTGATCCTAGCTCAGCAGCAAACAGGCTATTCCAGCCAACTAATATCTCTTGATGTTGTCACTCTCTTATGTCCTGCCCAGTGTTCCCTCTAAGCTGAGTTAGTGTGAGCTAGCTCACAGTTTTTTAGCCTCCGGCTCACACATTTTTGTCTTAGCTCAGGAAGGAGGGCTCCAGAGCAAACTGATTTATGCAGCAATCCAATCCCTCGCTCACAACTTTAATGCCAGTGGCTCACAAAGTAGAATTTTTGCTCACAAGACTCCACACCTTAGAGGGAACATTGGTCCTGCCGGTTAGATGTAGTTCAGGCCAATCTCTGCTAGGAGCTCTTCACAGTCATCACTTAGAGAAAGAGGGAATAGAGCTTCCCCCCCATCCAGCAGGAGCAGTCTGCCTTGGGTCCTTTATCAGAGGCGATGCTTTTGCGGACTGGAGCTGCTCTATGGACCAGTGGCTGATACCACTAACAAAAGAGCAAGCCAGCACTTTCGTTCAATACTTACGTACAAAAGATGAGCCATTGAGGACGTTCTCTACAAGACTCTGTACTGTTGAGCTATTTAAGGTGGTGCTCTTATCAAACATATTGATTAACGAAACCACAGGAGAGGCCATTCTTTCAGCTTCTCTTCGCCTTTTAAGTGTTGGTGAAGATGATCTGAAATGTATGCACATATACACAAATGTTTTTAGAATAGAATATTTTAGGGCAATTTTAAACACTTTTTTTAAGCATACGGTTGAAATTGCACATGACCTGCATGTGGGATTCCTAGTCTAATAATGTCTAATAATCGCAAAAGGTTCGGTTTGACAGGACTGGACACATGAAGCTGCCTTATTCTGAATCAGACCCTTGAAACATCAAGGTCAGTTATGTCTACTCAGACTGGCACTGGTTCCACAGGGTCTCTGGTTGAGGTCTTTCACTTTACCTACTGCCTCATCCTTCTAAGTAGAGATGTCAGGGATTGAACCTGGGACCTTCTGCATACCAAGTAGATCCTGAACCACCAACCCATGGCCCCTTCTCCAAGGGAAGGATCTGGAGACACTGGAGTGTCTCTGGCCTGAGAAAGCTAGAGAGGAAGTCCCTAGCCTGGGGAAAAACTAAGCCCAAGGTTCCTTGGTTGACACAAGCCAGGTTGCCAGGGCTAATCTTGAAGATGACAGCACATTTCCATGAAGTAACAAAAAGGGAGTTATGTAGGCCAACAGCAGAGGTAGGTTATACTGTAAGATGCCTATCCTGAATCCTATCCTCCCCAGACTGGGCTCATTGGACTCAGTGATTATTATTGTAAGATTCTGAATGGGACTGAGCAGGTTGAGAAAGAAGTACTTTTCTCCCTTTCTCACAATACAAGAACTCGTGGGCACTCCATGAAATTGCTGAGCAGTCAGGTTAGAACAGATAAAAGGAAATACTTCTTCACCCAAAGAGTGATTAACATATGGAATTCACTGCCACAGGAGGTGGTGGCAGTTACAAGCATGGACAGTTTCAAGGGGGAATTAGATAAACATATGGAGCAGAAGTCCATCAGTGGCTATTAGCCACAGGGTATAGATGGGAATTCTCAGTCTGGGGCAGGTGATGCACTCTATTCTTGGTGCTGGAGGGGGCAGCAGTGGGAGGGCTGCTAGTGTCCTGTCCCCACTGCTGGACCTCCTGATGGCACCTGGTATTTTTGGCCACTGTGTGACAGAGTGTTGGACTAGATGGGCCATTGGCCTGATTCAACATTGGCTTCTCTTATGTTCTTATGTTCTTATGTTATGTTCTCTATGGGATTAAATGCAGGGCTCTTTTTGTAGCAGGAACTCCTTTGCATATTAGGTGACACGCCCCTAATGTAGCCAATTCTCCAAGAGCTTACAGAGCTCTTCTTACAGGGGCTACTGTAAGCCCTTGGAGGATTGGCTACATTAGGGGTGTGTCGCCTAATATGCAAAGGAGTTCCCGCTACAAAAAGAGCCCTGATTAAATGAAACGGAACTTTCCAGTGAAAGTCACAGAATGTAAGGGCAAAAATTGCCCACCTATGTTTCTGTATGTATAATTACTTTGCGAAAACATACTGCTGGCTAGAAGGCCAGCTCAGTGATTCATTGCAGAGTTGCAATGAGCACTCTTCACTGAGTATTAAATTCGTAAATTAAATTAATAAATTAATAAACTGATGATGCTGAATATGATAGGCAGGCAGGCAAAAGTCCATTAATCCCTGGACTTAAAAATTGGGTCAGAAAGGAGGAAACTGATGACTCCTTGGAGCAAAGTTGTTTCTTAGGTCTGTGAGCCATAAGTCACTTAAAAGCTTTTGCTGTACTTGCGCCTACTTTTAGTGTCACTGTGTAGTCTTTGGATTTTAAGCAAACCAAATAATTATTCTGCAAAGGGCTACTACATGCCACGCAGCTCAGGGAAGAAAAATGACACAAAGGCTATGCAATTGTGCAATGCTAACCGAAAAGCAGGCAAAAGAAAAGTCCATGAGCTGGGTGAAATTGAGCTTGCTTGGCATGGAGGAGGAAGGGGGAGGAGCCCACAACAGAGGCAAAGGTAGGGCAGGATCTTATGGTCTGCGAGTGGACAGTGCTGATGGCCGTGGATCTTCCCAGCTCTCCCCTCTCCCCAGTAGCCATTTCTGACCATGGGGAAGTTTATTCCTGGGGCTGCAAGATCCTCATGGAACAATAGCTCATGGATAGTGTTCCCTCTAAGCTGAGTCGGTGTGAGCTAGCTCACAGTTTTTGAGCATCCAGCTCATACATTTTTGTCTTCGCTCAGGAAGGATGGCTCCAGAGCAAACTAACTGATGCAGCATCCAAATCGCTCGCTCAGATCTTTAATGCCAGGAGCTCACCAAAGTAGAATTTTTGCTCACAAGACTCCACGACTTAGAGGGAGCATTGCTCATGGAAGAAAGGAGCAATTTCACCCGCTACCTGTTGCAGCCTCCTGGCCCTTGTGGCTATTACTTCATGTGGGACCTTCAGTGATCCCTGGAATAAACCTCCCCAGACTGGAAAAGGCTTCTGGGTGGAAGGGAACTGGGATGATTAAGGATCCTTGTGCAGAGTTTACTAGGTCTATGCCCTGCACGCAACCCACTGACTGGCTCACCTGATGCGTGGCATTATAATGGCTGCAGGGAGGTTTTGTTTCAATACATTTCTCCACTTTTTTTGTCCTTTGTGAATCTGCCTATCTCTGAAGTGGTGCGATCGGTGCAAGAACAACTTGCATTGGTACCCACTCAATAGCACGGCAGGTCAATCAATTTTAACTTGGCATTTACCCATGGCAAAGTCTCGATGTAAATGTAACTAAGTCCTTAGGCTTATGTACATTCATGCTAGCGGAGTCCTATTTACTTCAATGGATCTCCTGGTTTTGTTGATTTGTAAGCAAAGTATAATTACACCGATCGTTATAAACCTGTCATAGTTGTGTAGGTATTAAAACATTTACACTGCAATGCTATGCAGAATTACGCCAGTCAAAGTCAATTGAAATCAATGGGACTGGACTGAAAGAACTCAGGCTAGGATTGTATGTTAAATATATATAAACAAAGTTGACTTACTTCACACTTAAAATGATTGTTTGCTTGTAAGTAGCCTGGTCTTCAAATGCTGTTTGGCACTGTAAAAAATGGAAAGATCAGATAGAGTTGAAAAGAGAGAAACCAAACTAGAAAAATGGCAGAGTCTACAAATGGCAGTCAATGCACTCTCTTTTTGTCCCTTGACTTCACAGGAAGCTATTTCTTTAACCGCAACTATCAGACTGTTGTATTACATTATGAGAGGACGTACAACTCTACATTGTTTCATAAGGTAACAGTAATTTTGGAGCAGCGTTTTTTATTGGCTTGACATTTATGAAACAGACATTTACTTCTGACGGACCTAGCGATGGAATGATAGATGGACACAGTATAGATATAAGACCTGATGTATTTTCTGTTAGCATAGAACCTTGTGCTTGTATAATTAGAAGTTAATGCTCATATTTTAGTATTAATATTTGTAATTATGAATTAAAAATCTCCCTGTATGCTGATTATTATTTGTTAGCTTTGATGGTTGTTTCAACCCTTATGAGAGAGATGATGAAGTATATTTATTCTTGTGGAAAATTTTCAGATGTAAAATTATGTACAAGATTGATTTAATTGGTATAGATCTTATAATGCAATACAATTCAATATACAGTATGGCTTAAATATCTTGGAATAAACTTTATTTCAATTTTAAATGTCGTTTTTGCCAATAATTCTGTCAGCAAAGGTGACAACAGATTGAAAACACTAGGCCACATTTAAAAAACTCTTAATTATTAAATAATTACAATGTGTATTCTTCCTGGTTTCCTTTTTTATTTGAAAACCTTGCTTGTAAAGCATCATGAATTCTTGGCACAAATGTTACATAGTTATACCTGGACTTATAAGAAATGTGGTACAAGATACAGATCTTTCTTTCTTTCTTTCTTTCTTTCTTTCTTTCTTTCTTTCTTTCTTTCTTTCTTTCTTTCTTTCTGTCTGTCTGTCTGTCTGTCTGTCTGTCTGTCTGTCTGTCTGTCTGTCTGTCTGTCTGTCTGTCTATCTATCTATCTATTCAATTTATATCCCACCCTCCTTGCATAGCAGGCTCAGGGTGGCTGACAGTGGGTTAAAATACGTTAAAACACAGATGCATTGAAACAATGCAACAGCATAGTATACAACAAATGGCAATTGGAAGCAATGACCACAGTGCTATTAAGTTTAGCAGCCTTGTCAATGGAAAGTTACCCCTGAAGTTCAAAACAGTAACATTTGGTTACAAAAAATGGAACTTTACAAAAATGAAAGGACTAGTTAAAGGGAAGCTGAAAGGGAAACACAAGAGTCAGATCCTTAGAGAATGCTTGGAAGCTATTTAAAACCACACTAACTGAAGCCCAGATAGAATGCATGTCACAGGGTGTGTTCAGACGGATCTTTTGATCTGCCATAGGAACGACTCCCTTGCGGATCAAAAATGCACGACCAGACAGAAACATCTGGGAAATATTCCGGTCCCATAGGCATCCCGTTCTGCTGCGCCTCCAATCCTGATTTAAAAAGCAGCAGTTTCAATGTAGGGTTTTCACTTACCCGTGCAACAACTGCAGACTTTCTTCCGTCTGGTCACTCCATTAGCGCGCGATGCTCCCGTCGGCTCGGTCTGACGTCAGACCGAGCCGACGGGGGCGCGATTTTTAAAAATTGAAACCCCATGTGCACTTTAACGAGGAAATGCATTCAGCGATAAGCGCTATGAGGAATGTAATATTCATGCTTATTTCTTTTAGGGACAAGATGTTACCGCGATGGGAGATGGAGGGGGGGAAGGACTGTTCTAACTTGCAAAATAGTCCCTCCATTGATCATGATGGCAATGGCAAGGGGGAGGACCGGGACTTTGCTGAAAACCCTCCACGATCGCCTCAGTTCTCCAAGGAGGCGCAGCCTTGCCTATGCGAATGTACAAAACTTTTTTAAAAAAAATCCTCGGTGGATGCCGTGTAGACAAATCACGGCGGGAACAACGCGCGGTGAGGCTATTTCATGGGGGGGCGTCTGGTCGTGCTAGGCTGGATTAAAAAAATCGGGATAAAATTTTAGGAGGGCTCATGGCGCGATTGACTGGCCGTCTGAACGCAGCCACAGGTTAGGAAAGGCACTGCCAAGTCTAAAAGGATGCTTCCATGGTTATCAACCCAAGTCAAGGAAGCCATAAAAAGCAAAAAGGCTTCTTTAACAAGCTGAAGGTCTGTACAAATGAAGTGAACAGAAGGGCTTGGTAAAATAAATGCATTTTTAAAAATATATATTGACTAGAAAACCAGCCAGAGAAGCAGTTGTGCCTTTGGATGACCAAGAAATAAAAGGATTGGTAAAGGAAGATGGGGAGATGGCAAAGAAGCCCAATGAATTCTTTGCATCAGTGGCCTTTTATGCATGGTGGTTTCCCTTGGTATCACAGCGCCTCCCCTTTGCATTATTTTTTCATTCTGCATTCCCTCTCCCTTTCATCTTGCATGTCAATTGGGATTTTTAAAGTCCTGCATTGATTTTCATCCCTCAGCTCTCGTTTGCTTTCAGTTTGCTGTTTCCCCAGCATTTCTGAAAGTCCTTTTGCCATGATTTTGCCCCTTACTTCACTTCCAAGCCAAAGTAATTCATAAGCGGAAACATTCCCTTGGGTTTTTCTTCCCCACCTTCTTTAATGGCTCTCTGTGCCCACTCCACCACCCAGAAAGAGGTTGGTTGTTCCTCCCACCCTGCACCTTTCACCATCTCCTCCCTTCATCAGTGCTCACTTGTAAACTTTCAGGTGTTTTAACAAGTGGGACCAGTTTAATGATAGGAGTTTATTGGTAAATGAGGTGTGTGTGGGTTCTGCTGGACAGCCCAGCAGAGCATGCCAAGGACCTGATCCCATGGGGGAGTTTTCCCTGCAGGCTTAGCTGTGGCTCTCCCTGCAGGATTGGTTTCCTTTGTGGGCTCTGTTGGACAGTCTAAACCAGGCTTCCCCAGCAGAGGCCCAGCCAAGCCTGGGCAGTTTTCTGCTTGGGAACCTTGGTAGCTGCTCTCTTGTTAGCAGCCTCCACCACCTGCCCAGGGCCCCCAACCCCGGGCACCCTTGGTGGGCTCCTGCCAGGTCCTGCTGTTCCTCCCATTGCCACCTCATTGAGGCATGGTGGCAGTAACTACCTGGGGCATGGAGTGGCGGTAGCTACCCAAGGCACAGGGTGGCAGCGCCAGTGCCTAAGAAGCCTCTCAAGTTGCTGGTGGGAGGCGGTGGTGGCGGGCATGGAGGAGTGAGTGATGGAATGGGGATGGGCAAAAAACAAAACGAAGGGGGGGGATTGTCAGCATGGAATGAAATTGAGATTCCATGCAAAGACAGAGACCCTGGGATAGGAACGCTTTGAAAACGTTTTTCTGTGTCATGCTTTGGTGGAGAACTCGGGGAGGAACCATTTTGGCAGCCTCCGAAGACTTAGCATTAAAATGGCACCCCCTTGTTTTAAAATTTGAAAAACCATCGGATGCCCCTCTCCTGCATCACAAGTGACGTTTCAAACCTAATTAAGAAAAACTGTGATTCTTGGTTGTAGGTGCAGAATAAACGCACAGAATACACTGGAGAAAGAAGAATGGTGTGTACTTGCTAAAACCCCACATGCGGTCGGGCAGCCACGTGGCCTGACTAACTAGCGAAGCTTCACTATCAAAGACAATAGAGCCCTAGGCTCCTAAAACCAGCCAATGGGCAAGCAGGGATCCTAGGGAAAAGACCTATGTGATTGCAGCTCTTGTATATAGCCTATCACGGATGTGGGTGCATGAAATGGGTGTGTGGGTAAAGGGCCATAAAAGCAGCCTACGAGCTGGCAACAGTTGCCTCATGTTTTTGCTGAATCACGAAGTAAAAGTATGAGCTGAGATCACTTGATGCATCAGTCTCAGTACTTTTCACACATCCAAAGAAAAGCTTAAAAAGCTTGACTGCTGGGATTCTGTGCAGTAAACTGTGAGCGCAGAATGGGACTGCTGTGTTTACTGTGGATAGTGTGGAGCATGTACCCATATCACAGTCTCTATTTTCAAGAAGGGAGTATGAAGAACTGAGTCAAACTGAGGTAATAAGAAATGAAGTTCTAGACCAGTTTGGGAAATTCAAAAACAGTAATTCTCCAGGTTCTGACAGCATATACCTAAGAGTTCTTGGGGAAATCAAATGTGAGATTGTTGACTTACTAAGCCATATATGTAACTTGTGATTGAAGTCAGCCACTGCACCATAAGACTGCAAAGTAGCAAATGTTCCACCAATTTTAACAAGGGTTTCAAAGGGGAACCAAAAAATTACAGACCAGTTAGACTAATGCCTGTCCCAGGCAAATTAGCAGAAACTGTATTCAATAACAGAATTATTAGGCAGATAGAGGAGCAAAGTCTGCTGAGGGGAAAAGGGCCTGACTAGCTTTTTGGAGTTCTTTGAGGAAGTGAACAGCAGACATTATATACTTGGAATTTTAAAAGGCTTTTGGCACGGTACCTCACCAAGGACTCCTGAATAAATGAATCAACAAATGTAAGAAACAACATTAGTTGGTTAAAATCTTGCCAGCTGCAAAACCAAAAGCTATTGAGGAAGAATCAGCATGGATTCTGTATGCTCGATGCTTGGGGGGGCAAAAGAGGGAGGGCTTCTGGAGTTCTGGCCCCACTGGTGGACATCCTGAATGGCACTTGGTTTTTGGCCACTGTGTGACTCAGAGTGTTGGACAGGATGGCCAACTGGCCTGATCCAACCTGGCTTCTCTTATGGTCTTATGTTCTAACCATTGATACATAATTCAGATAATTTAGTAGCACTCCTCCAGATTCATCTAAAAATTAATCATAGCTGTCTCTTTACGGGAGGAAAAGATGTTAAAGTTATCTCAGTTTACAAGAAAAAGAAATATTAGAAAAAGTTGACTTACAATTTGGGTGACAACGTAGTATAACTCTTTGTATTCTTTGGAATTTACATCTTCCATTGATGGAGTATATGGTATGTTATTCAAAGATAAATCACCTGGGAATATTTGGCCTGAAATTATAATGAAACTGATGTCATTCATGTAGCATCTGGAAAACTGGCTGTTATCTACAATTATGCATCAAACCTGCTATAACTGTATATCACACAATGGCTTTGTGAGTCAAAATTGAAGACTGAGCAAAAGGGACAATTTGAAGACTTGTTTCAATAATGGGAATTGCAAGAGAGATTAACCAAACGTAGGTGTGGTGAGAAACTTGACATGAATTTTTAAAATATTCTTGCTGGAGTTTTTAAAAAACGTTAGTGATCTGATGAGGATAAAAGGAAAATAAAACTGTTTACCAAAAAAAAAGAGGATAAAGGGGGCAGGAGAGTCTCTTGCTCTGTAAGAAGACCCATGAGGAAAAAGCTTGATAACATTCCAGTCAAGCTAAAATACAAGGATTTCTTTGGCGGCAGGAAAAAGTAACTCGAGTTTCTATCACAGTTATCTTAAACTACCCTTCTTCTGACTGATAAATCCTGATTTTATTATATATTATATGTGATCATCACTCCATCTGGCTGGTTCATGTGTGGATCAGTGCTCCCTCTAAGCTGTGGAGACTTGTGAGCAGAAATCCTACTTTGCGAGCTCCTGGCATTAAAGCTGTGATCCAGCGATTCGGCTGCTGCATAAACTAGTTTGCTCTGGAGCCATCCTCCCTGAGCTCAGACAAAAACATGTGAGCCAGAGGCTAAAAAACTGTGAGCTAGCTCACACTGACTCAGCTTAGCGGGAACACTGGTGTGGATAATGGAAGCTGCATAATGGGGCTTCTCACAGACAAGCCAGGGTTATGCTTGTGAGAATGGCAAGTATGCAGAAAAATAGGACTGAGGGGGGAAAATGTGCTCCAGAAGGGATAGAACACTGAGTCTTAGGCCCAAACTAGGCATGGTTTCCCTGACCCAACTTTCAAACAGACGTTAAGTCAGGGAACTAATTTCCAACGGTTCCAAGGAATTCAGCTCAGGAACATGACACAGCTGGAGGGAGGGGTCTTAGATTCCTCCTGTGCCATTTTCCTGAACCAAAAGTGCCTCAGAGGGACCCTATTTGACGTGATGTGGCTCCTTGTGCTGCAGTTGGTGAAAATGGAGGCCTAGGCCTCCACCCATGGCCATTTGGGCTCAGGAAAATGGCGGTGGGAGGGCAAGGCTGATGTAATGAAGGAGGAAGTTCCCTGACATAATTTCAGTGTGTAAATCAGACTGGGGTTTCCCAACCCAACTCATGGCAGAAGTCATGTATAGTTTGGCCCTCAGCTAAAGGGAGGAGAAATTAGCCTGGTCAGGCACATGAGAACTGGGAAAATCTTAAAGAAGCTTTAAGTGGTAGTGCTGGACATTCTAACAATCTCCCCAACAACCTACAGGCACCTGAAGTTAAACAGATCACACAGGAGGTGATATAAGAGATCTCTGCCTGAGACTTTGGACAGCCATTGCTAGTCAGACTAGATAATACAGACTTTCCCCATTTCCACACAGGTTATTTGCCCCAGGTTCAATGAGACTGGGAAACTGGCTTTCGCCTGCTTTCCCATAGCATTGTGCTGCATTTGTGAACCTCCCAAGGTTTCCCTGGCTTTTCACGGATCTTTCCTAAACTTGCTTTGCTGCAATGTTTTGGGAAAGACTACAGCAAATCCAGAATGGCTCCCAGGTGCATGGAAAAGTTCAGACTTTTGTAGACCCACAAACACAGCAGTTATTTCCTCTTCCCTTGTTCCTGCAGCAGACATTTCCATGCCCTACCAATGGGGGGCTTTAAAAAAAATGGCAATTGAACATTGTCGATATAACATTCTAACAATCTGCATACCAGATTCTCTGAATTCCCAGCTTTCATTTTTTATTTTTTAAGTAATTCTCTATCCTCGTTTGTTGTGAACATATAAGGGGAAAGGCATCTCTCCAACAAAAGAGGCCAGAGATTTACTTTAAAGAATGAAGCTGGGAATTCAGAGGGCCTGGCAAATTGTTGTAATGACAACTGACAAATAAAAATCTGAAAAAGCCCTGGAAATATTTATATATGTGTATGGGGGAGAGGTGGCTGCTGGCTGGGTTCTGGGGCAAGGAAACTGTTGAGAAACCTGCCATGTGGAAGCCCTGTTTTCACTGTGCTGTATTGGCGGCGGCAGCTACAACAGGAAAACTATACAAGCCTGTCCTCTTATGGGCCCAATCTGCATCTAGCATTTGCTCCGCTGTTTTACCAAACCCACACTGGAGCAGAAATTCCCGTCTACATTGCATGCCGCTTTCACTTTGTTTGAGTGTCGCATTTTATGGCAGTGTCCAGACTGCATGCTGCTTTCACTTCGTTTGATCTCTGGTTTTATGGTGACTGTCTGCACAGATTTATGGCCGTTTTATGGCCATTGGGGTGACTCTGCAGTCAGTACAGCGTTGGCCCAGGGTAGCTGAATATGGTTTTGAACTACATCTTTTTCTGTTCCAGTGTGGGTTTGGTAAAACAATTGAGCAAATGCTAAATGTAGATTGGCCCATGGAAACAGCTGGTCTGACTAAGCAGAAGGTAGCTTCCTGTTAAACTGTCTAAATCCTGGGTGAATAAAGTTAAAGGTTCCCAAATCTACAAGTCCCTATCCTGTGTTTCACAAGATTATGAGAAAACATGCCCTGTTGGAGACCATCCCCAGTACCACTTCTGTATACAGCTGAATTTCCAAGCTTCAGGCTTTATGGAACAAATCTCTGCTCTCTCTCCTTGGACCTGTAAAACCTTGTGGCTCAGAAATTTACCCTATAGGGCTCATGTGGGAATGGAGGGAAAGAGCAAGTTCCTGCCCTTTCATTTGGTGCCATGGGGCCAAATCCCTATAGGGCTCACTTCCCAAGCATCAGAATTTAAAGTTATAGGTCATTGCTTCCCAGCCTCTGAAAGCCCCAGAGCTGGAAGATTCAGCCCCATAGTTCAGCTGTCCTGTAGAACTGGGGTTTTAAGGGAAAAACAAGCTCCCAACCCTTCTCTCCTATGGAATAGGGCAAAGCCATATGAAGCTGAATCTCCAAGCTTGGGAATTTACAGCCCCCCACGCTCCCTTTGGTCATCCTCTAGGGGCCTCTTGCAGGTACCTGGTCCCAGGATGGCTTGGATAGCTGTCGCTAGGGGCACGGCCTTCTCAGTTGTGGACCCTACTATGTGGAATGCACTCTCAGATGACACCAGCGCCCTGCCAGACTTCTTTAGTTTCTGCAGGGCATGCGAGGCTGACCTTTGGAGGGTAACCACAGGTTTAGGCTGTTTTTATTAGTGGTATGGTGATAGACACATATGGAGAAAAAAACAACCCAGTTTTAAAAGTGTGGGCTTTTCCCCTTCCTCTGGAAGTGACAGGCAGCCAGTTCAATTGCCTGCTAGATTACATCTGTAAAGAACTAGGAAGGGGAACTGGGAGTCGTGTTCCTCCCAGTGGGAAATCCCTAAAATGAGCAGGTGGTGGCAGCGAGTACCCTAGTGGAAGGAAGCGGTAAAACCCTCCAGGAGTTGGCAATGGGTGCGTGGGTTGCAAGTCAAAGCAGGCCTGATCTGTAACATGTATTTTAATAGTTTAATATTTTAATGTTAATATTTTATATTTGTTCTTATGTTGTTTTTACCTGATTAGTTTTAATGATGTAATTTGTTGTGAGACCCTTTGGGTCAGCAGCAACTAAAAAAATCGAATGAATGAATGAATGAAGGGACATTGATTCTTCAGCTTAAGCCTGATCCTTTAAAGTCCAAGGCTAAAGCCTTGTTCACAAGTTACAGTGAACACACACACAATCCATACACAGTGTGCACTTGTATACGTGCACTGAATAATTCGTATATTACATTCAATTCATGTATGGCTGAATATATGACTTAAACACCACATTTGTCCGAGTATTGGGCTCCAGTTTCATTTGCAAAGTAAATGCTCTTTCTTCCAGATGTACACGTGTTCATGTAGGATGTACTTGCATTCACTGTAACACATGAACAGCGTTTCAGAAAATTTCCTATAAGGAATTCCAGCCCTATAAGAAAATATACAATTCAGGGGGGAAGTGGATACTGAATTCTTTACTTGCCCGTCAACACTCTGGGGCAAATTCTAAAACTTCAGGGGCTGAAAGGATAAATTGCTGCTTCAAAGCCGGAGAATTACCAAACTACCTTTCCACCATCTGAAATGGGAAGGATGCCTTACAAGAGTGAGATTGAAGACAAAGGTGAGGAGCCAGTGGAGGAGCTGTAGTAGAGCAAAGGTCCCAGGTTCAGTCCCTGGCATCTGCTTTTGAAAGTATCACTGAGACCCTGAAGAGGTGCTGCCAGTCAGAGCAGACAATACTGCCTCACCAATTGCCAGACTCAGTAAAAAGCAACATAACATGTGTTCAAACAGATTGCAATATTTAGCTGCCTGTGCCCACTTGCTCAGTATTCTCACATTTGCACCTGCATTCTCTCTCTTTGATATATTCTGAGCAGAAATGCTTAGAAAACAAGGAGGTGATAATTGGCATATTTAAGTGTTTTCTTCCTATTGGTTCAGCAGCAATATAAAAGCCACTGTAACAGACACATGAACCACTCCACCGACCCCCTGCACATTATGGTTTGTTCTGCTGTTTTTGATAGAGCCACACAAATGTTAAATATGAAGCTTACCTTGTTGACAACCGGAAGTATTTGCATAGTACCATCCCAAGGGACACTTGCAGACATATTCCTGGTCTA
Source organism: Gekko gecko (assembly GCA_029375565.1). Taxonomy (NCBI): domain Eukaryota; kingdom Metazoa; phylum Chordata; class Lepidosauria; order Squamata; family Gekkonidae; genus Gekko; species Gekko gecko. The sequence goes on along the minus strand of JAPDNY010000003.1, from coordinate 68,015,254 downwards.
CAAGATTGATGCACTCAGCACCGTAATAAGTACATGGGTTTTTTTCACAAGGGAGAGGTGCTAAAATGAAAAATATTAAGCACAGTGGTGAGCTTTTTCTTCTGGTAAGTTGTACTTTGTTGACAGAATTTGCAAACCCCTATAAAACCCACCTGGAAAAGAGAAAAATCTGTTTTAAAGGGAGACCGAAAGTTTCTGTTCTGCTCATTATGAAGCCTTCCTTTGATGCAAGAACTCTTTTGGAGCTTTATGTTTTTATTGAGTTTTACTATGTAAACTGCCTTGAGCAGATTTTCTGGAAATGCCTTATTCCAATTTTCTTAAATAAATAAATAAGACTTTGGTTGGCAAAACAAACCTATTCTATTGGAGAAAGGCTTCTTGCGCTAGCAGAAAGCTCCACCGTTAGCAGAACAGAAATTATGGATACAACACATCTTCATGGGTTGCGTTGGAAAACATCAAAAAGTATTCTGGCAAAGACTTATTAGATTTATTATACCAGCATATAGTCTGGGCCAGAGCATATTTTGTAGAGTGTATCATGCCTGCATCTGATGGAAATGGGTTCTGTTCTATGAAAGTGTCTGCCACAGTAATTCTGTTGATCTTTCTGCTGCCACTATTCTGCTCATTTTTTCTCTAATGATTTAAAACAGGATGCTGAATCTGCTGGAGGAATTGCAAAGAGAATGGCACTTACATCCACTGTTGGATGGAATGTCCTATCATAGCCCCCTCTGGGGATGAAATATTAGAGGAAATTAGGTGTATATCTGGTCACACTATAAAATAAAAAAGAACCCAGAAGCTATCCTCTTGAACCTTGGAAATGAAGCTGATTTATCCACTATACAAAGAAAAATAATTGCTTTATTATTATTCACAGCCAAAACAACCATCGCTTTGAAATGGAAGTCAGAAATTAAACCATCCCTAAACTCTGCAGCAATTTGACCCACGGCTGCGTGATCAGGCGCACCAGCGGGTAAATCGGTTTTTTCCCTGTCACTGTGTGTTTCCGGTGCGCTTCAACGAGGGATCGCTGACGCAATGGGAGCGCACCGGAGAGATCACACGGGGAAGTTCATCTGCGGCCCGTCACAAACCCATTTGATACTGCACTTCCCCTGGTATTTTGCCGACGGGTGTGGGACACTTGCCAGATATCCCATGTGATTATGCCCTTAAAACCCGCCTGGCATTCATGCCTATCACGCGGCTACTTCTGTGTGTGATTGGGACCTTGCTCCATTTGTTCCAAGGGAATTTAGCAATGGCTAACTTTGCCTGGAAAGATCACTATTTTTTAATCATTGTATTCCACAGATAGGCAGCATTCCTATATTGGTACAGCAATGGTGACCTTTTGAACATAAGTAGCAGGAGCCTCCCCCTGTGGCTTGTGAGCTTAATGAATAGCTTCCAGATTAGAATTTTGAAAAATGATTTGTGGTTCTATGAAGTTTGCCAAACCTTTGAATGAGGCTTCTCTGTTGCCTTGCTAATGAATCATTCCATATAATGGAATATGCTAGTTTCCCTGAAGGAAAAAGTGGTAGGTGTATAAGCTTCAACAGCTCAGAGACCTTTGTAAAACCTGTGTAACAAAAAATATATACAAGCTTTTTTAATTCTACAGAGTTTAGTGGGACAGGAATGTAAGAGTACTTATAGGTTATGTTCTAGATTGTAAGAAATTGCCAAGTCATAGCCCCCCCCAAAAAAAAAGATCGTGGTGGAGCAGGAGGATATTGCTGATTACCTCTGTGGCTGTGATATTCTTGTGCCACTCATGACCAGTGTTCCCTCTAAGCTGAGTTAGTGTGAGCTAGCTCACGGTTTTTTTAGCCTCCAGCTCACACGTTTTTGTCTTAACTCAGGAAGGATGGCTCCAGAGCAAACTAGTTTATGCAGTTGCCAAATCACTCACTCACAACTTTAATGCCAGGAGCTCACAAAGTAGAATTTTTGCTCACAAGACTCCACAGAGGGAGCATTGCCTGGGATCTGTGTTAGTCCTTCAGTTCAAAGAGTTTAAGGATTGCCACACCCAGGTGGACACATTGTGGAGTTCTAAGCTTTGCCAAGTTCATTTTGGCACATAGTGGATGTTCCACAGCTTTTGAAAATATCGATCTGGTTCATGGTTTACATCTTTATTGTCATCATTGTTTAGAGGACTTTCTCTTTTTCACTTCAGTGACTGTGTAAATCTATGCCCTGGTTTTGTAATCTGTGGACCTTCTCTCTTGTGATTGGTTTATGTAATCGTATATTCTTTGTGTATTTATGAAATAACAGATAACTGCATATTAGAGTACTCATGAATGTTTAATAATATAAAAATACGTTTTTTTGATAAAAAACACTTAAACTTGGTATTTAAATATTTATTGTTAAAAATCGTACAGCATTTAGCTTGGGCTATTAGGTTAGAAATCCCTAGGCCTGGAGATTTCCCAGAATTAAAACTGATCTCCAGAGGGGAGGGGCTGTGGCTCAATGGAAGAGCCTCTGCTTTGCATGCAGAAGGTTCTTTGTTCAATCCCTGGCATCTCCAGTTAAAGGAACCAGGCAGTAGGTGATGTGATTGACCTCTTCCTTGAGACCCTGGAGGGCCACTGCCTGTCTGAGAAGACAGTACTGAACCAGATGGACCAATGGTTTGATTCAGTATAAAGCAACTTCACGTGTGCTCAAAAAAAATAGATATCCATTTCCTCCATGGTTTGGAGGCTGGTTTGGAGGCTGAACTCTATGGCATTATACCCTTTCCGAAGTCCCTCCCCTCCCCCAAGCCCCACCAGCCTCCAAGTGGGACCTGGGGATTCCCTGCAATTACCACTCATCTCCTAATTACAGAAATCAGTCCCCCCTGGAGAAAATTGGTGCTGTGGAGGGCGGACTCAGTGGCATTGTAGCCCATTGAAGTCTCTCTTCTTCCCAGGCTCCATCCCCAAATCTCCAGGAGTTTCTCAGCCTGGATCTGGCAACCCTAATTTGTGTTCATATGATGTCTGAGTCAGGTCTGGGTGGTGTGGGACAGGATCTATAGAACTCGGTCTAGAGGTCCAAGTTGGCTCTTGGCAGCTCTGGATTAACACAGCTATTCTTCTGGAATATGTGGTCTCTCTATAGGCCCATGAAGGCAGGCAAGTCATGTAATTTGGGTTCATATTATTTTCGAGAGGATCTGGATGATACGAGAAGTGATAAAAGGGGGATCTGGATGGCTCTCAGCAGTCCTGGACTAAAGGAACGCTCTTTCTGAAATCCGTAGTTAAATTGATGATTTTTGTTTTATGGGACTTTTGTATGAGTGTGTGTAAACAATTCTGTTTAGGAATGGACATTTTTAGGATATTTTATTCTGTTTAGCATTTACTACTCTTTGTGTGCTCATTGCTATTTTGAATTTCCCCTTGAAAGAAGAAAAGAAAGCTGCAGCTATTGCAAAAATCACTGATCAATTACTCAGTCAATCAAATGCCCTTTTATAGCATCCTCTTGTACGAGGCTAGCTTCGCTTTTCATGCCAGGCAGCTATCCAACATCATATGAGGTTCCATAGTTCCATAGGAAAATGATGAAGAAGAAGGAGAAGAGTTGGTTTTATACCCCAGTTTTCTCTACCCTAAAGAGCCTCAAAGCGGCTTACAATTGCCTTCCCTTCCTCTCCACACCAAAGGCACCTTGTGAGGTAGGTGGAGCTGAGAGAGCGTTCAGAGAGAGCTGTGACTGGCCCAAGGTCACCCAGCAGGCCTAATGTGGAGGAGCAGGGAATTATAGCCAGTTCTCCAGAGTACACCGCTCTTAATCACTATACCACGCCGGCTCTCGCCAGCTATCTTTAAAATGGCAAACGGTTTGAATGAAGCACTATGGGAATTTAGTTAGTTATTTCTTTTGTGGCAGCAACCACGGCAGTGATGAAGCCTGGGTGGGATGGTCCAGCTGATCTCCAAACACTGTCTGGTGAGGGAGGTTTCAGCAACAGACACTTCCTGGCAGGTGAGATTTGTGAGAGGAGGCAAAAGAATTATTTTGCTTGAGAAGCAATGGTCCCAGATTTACCTGGGGCCACATTTGCGGCTTGGGACTGGACGCAGGCAGAGGAAAGCCATCTTGCTGTCCCTCAAGTGGTCCCTCAAACAGCCTGAGCCAACCAATCAGCTCGTTTCTGGCTGGCCAGGGAGGGATGGAGCTCCAAGCAGACCTAGTGCTCAGAGTTTCCACTCACGTCCACCCCTTCCCCATTTTTCCTGGGCTGCTGCTGGGGCCGTGTGTTGTTGTGTTGTTCTGGCTCTCCCTCTCACCCTACCTTGGGTTGTCGGTGGGGGTTTAAAGTCCAGAAAACTCCTGAAATAATATTAGCACTTGTTGCCAACAACACAACTTCCATGTAGCACTGAAATCTCCCACCACTAAGTTAAAAGACCTCAGTCATCATTTTGTGGGCTACCTAGCAACCCAATAAACATTCTAGAAATGGTAGCAATTCTACAATCATATCCAGTTGGAGAGGGAAGAAAGAAAAGATGGCACAGGAAGATAGAGGAGGAGGAGGCAGAGGTGGAGCTGGGAAAGCAGAGAACAAGAACAGGAATAGGTGACAGGATGAGAGGATGGAAGAAGAAGGCAAGAAACAAGTGGGGAGCTGGCACTCTGCTCTGTATTCCCTGTTTCAATGCATTAAACAGATATTCATCTAACTCATACTCCGACTGTGTGTTTCCAATTTGGCATGGGAGCACGCAAGCACAGGTTTGTGCATCGCTGCAAGGAAAAGGATTATCCCCTTCACTGAATTGCTTCAGGATTCCCTCCTAAAGAGATATCTCTCTCTTTTATTCTCATAAGACTTACATTTACATTCTCATAGGACTTACATTTCTCATTTGAACATTTCTTCCAGATTTCTCGGTTTCGTAACTTTACCACCAATTGATCCAAGGTATCTAGAAATTTGCAATTTGTACTCTAGATATATCTATGTGTTGTATATACACTCAGGGATATTTCACACATTAAAACCAGGATGCAAAGAACCGGGGTTGGGGGGGTTGGACGTGTTCCACTTAAATAGCAAACCCATATAGCAAAGCAAAACTAAAAGTGAGGGGGCTTTCCTGAAGCTGCTTTTGAAATATGCTGTGGTGTTCACCTAATGTTTAGTTCATTTGGACCAAATGATTTGTAAAGGACTAGGATCTGTGAGAGGCTAGTTTGAATCCCCACCGTGCCTTGGAAGCTTGATGAGTGACCTTAGGTGAATCACACCATCAGCCTAACCTACCGTGCAGGGTTCTTACATGGATTAAATGGAAAATAAGAAGGTGGTCCCCACCACCAGCAAGAAAAGCAAAGAGGGAGGGAGGGAGGGAGGGAGGGAGGGAGGGAGGAAGGAAGGAAGGAAGGAAGGAAGGAAGGAAGGAAGGAACTTGAGACTTACCTGAAGTAGTTTGGCTGGGAGTTGTTATTGAAAATGTGGTGGTGGTGGTGTTGGTGGTGGTAGTGGTGGTGGCTACAAAGAAGCAAGAAAGTCAGAACCATACAAATATATACACTTGAACTCAATATATAAGTCTAAGAGTAAAACAAAAAAAAAGTCTTCAGTCATTACAGACAAAGAAAACTAGCAACATTAACAAGTCTAGTTCATTTGAACAAAATGACCTATAGAGGACTAGGATCTGGGAGACTGAGTTTTAAACCCCCATTCTGCCATGGAAACTTGCTGGATGACCTTGAGCCAGTTACACATTCTCAGCTTAATCTATGTCACAGGGTTCTTACATGGATGAAACGGAAGAGAGGAAGGTGGTCCCCACTGACCAGAAAGATAGAGAAGAAGGAAGGAAGGAAGGAAGGAGGGAGGGAGGGAGGGAGGGAGGGAGGGAGGGAGGGAGGGAGGGAGGGAAGGAAGGAAGGAAGGAAGGAAGGAAGGAAGGAAGGAAGGAAGGAAGGAAGGAAGGAAGCTGAAACTTACCTGAATCATTTTGGCTGGGGGTTGTTATTGAAGTTATGATTGTTGGGATGCTTGTGGTGTTTGTGTTTGCAATGGTACTGTTGGCTAGAAAGAACAGAAAAAGTCAGACGCACTTGAATTCAGTATATCATTGGAAGCTTAAAACTAGAGATGTGAAGGCCCAGGAAAAAAACGGAAAAATTCGTGAAAAAATGGTTCCCCCCCCCATTTTTTTTCTGAAGCCTTTTTTGTTTTTTTCCAAAAAATTGGAAAAATTGAAAAAAAGAAAAGAAAAAAATTGATTATGGAACGTTTTATTTTAACATGATGAATAAAATATTTTAAGACAAGGTGTTCAAATATTTTCCAAATAATTTCTAAAAAATATGTATGGTATCAGATTAATCTAATTTCTGTGCACTGAGGACAAGCAAATCCTAGGTTTTTTGTCTGTTCCACTAGTAAACAGTTCAGGAGATGGTTATGCCATTTGTTTCAATTACAAATAAATATTATAAAAAAGTAAATTCTGTTTGTAAGAACTGTTTGGATACACTATATTTTTAATATGCTAGTTGTGATAATTTCATGCCACGTAAAATTGTCCATAGTCATATTTTATGTTCCTAAAGTAAAAGAATGACTTTCAATCTGGAAAAGAAAAAAGAAGTGCTAATGTAGCATTTTTTTCAATTTTTCCAAAAATCTCCGTTTTTTTCCTGGAAATTTTACATCTCTACTTAAAACACATGTATTTAGTGATAGACAAAGAAAACTACTAACATTGTCATATCCATTTGCTCCAAATTATAAACATTTGCTCCAAATTATAAACAAATCATAAACTTAGAAGGACACCAATATTGCCTCAATCTGACCACTGTCTAGCATTTTGTTTGACATTCAAGCTAGTCTTCATATCCTCTCTGGAAGAGAAGAAGGTGGTCCCCACTGTTAAGGAAGGAAGGAAGGAAGGAAGGAAGGAAGGAAGGAAGGAAGGAAGGAAGGAAGGAAGGAAGGGACCTGAAACTTACCTGAATCATTGGGGCTGGGGGTTGTTATTGAAGTTATGATTGTTGGGGTGCTCGCGGTGTTCATGTTGGTAATGGTACTGCTGCCTACAAGGAAGAGAAAAGGCGCAAAACACACAAATGTTTACGCTTGAACTCAATATATAACTGGAAGCGCAAAAAATATGGTTTTAGTGATAGACAAAGAAAACTACTAACGTTGTCAAATACCTCTGTTCCAAACTATAAACATTACTAATACTTCGTAACTTCAGAAGGACACCAATGTTGCCTCATTCTGAGCACTGTCTAACATTTTGTTTGACATTCATGCTAGTCTTCATGTCCTACTTGGAAGAGAAGAAGGTGGTCCCCACTGGCAAGAAAGGCAGAGAGGAAGGAGGGAGGGAGGGGAGGGGAGGGGAGGGGAGGGGAGGGGAGGGAGGGAGGGAGGGAGGGAGGAAGGAAGGAAGGAAGGAAGGAAGGAAGGAAGGAAGGAAGGAAGGAAGGAAGGGACCTGAAACTTACCTGAATCATTGGGGCTGGGGGTTGTTATTGAAGTTATGATTGTTGGGGTGCTCGCGGTGTTCATGTTGGTAATGGTACTGCTGCCTACAAGGAAGAGAAAAGCGCGAAACACACAAATGTTTACGCTTGAACTCAATATATAACTGGAAGCGCAAAAAATATGGTTTTAGTGATAGACAAAGAAAACTACTAACGTTGTCAAATACCTCTGTTCCAAACTATAAACATTACTAATACTTCGTAACTTCAGAAGGACACCAATGTTGCCTCATTCTGAGCACTGTCTAACATTTTGTTTGACATTCATGCTAGTCTTCATGTCCTACTTGGAAGAGAAGAAGGTGGTCCCCACTGGCAAGAAAGGCAGAGAGGAAGGAGGGAGGGAGGGGAGGGGAGGGGAGGGGAGGGGAGGGGAGGGAGGGAGGGAGGGAGGGAGGAAGGAAGGAAGGAAGGAAGGAAGGAAGGAAGGAAGGAAGGAAGGAAGGAAGGAAGGGACCTGAAACTTACCTGAATCATTGGGGCTGGGGGTTGTTATTGAAGTTATGATTGTTGGGGTGCTCGCGGTGTTCATGCTGGTAATGGTAGTGCTGCCTACACGGAAGAGAAAAAGCGAGAAACACACTAATGTTTACGCTTGAACTCAATATATAACTGGAAGCGTAAAAAATATGGTTTTAGTGATAGACAAAGAAAACTACTAACATTATCAAATACCTTTGTTCCAAACTATAAACATTACTAATACTTCGTAACTTCAGAAGGACACCAATGTTGCCTCATTCTGAGCACTGTCTAACATTTTGTTTGACATTCATGCTAGTCTTCATGTCCTACCTGGAAGAGAAGAAGGTGGTCCCCACTGGCAAGAAAGGCAGAGAGGAAGGAGGGAGGGGAGGGAAGGAAGGAAGGAAGGAAGGAAGGAAGGAAGGAAGGAAGGAAGGAAGGAAGGAAGGAAGGAAGGAAGGAAGGAAGGAAGGTACCTGAAACTTACCTGGATCATTTTGACTGGGGGTTGTTATTGAAGTTATGATTGTTGGGGTGCTCGCGGTGTTCATGCTGGTAATGGTAGTGCTGCCTACACGGAAGAGAAAAAGCGAGAAACACACTAATGTTTACGCTTGAACTCAATATATAACTGGAAGCGTAAAAAATATGGTTTTAGTGATAGACAAAGAAAACTACTAACATTATCAAATACCTTTGTTCCAAACTATAAACATTACTAATACTTCGTAACTTCAGAAGGACACCAATGTTATGTTGCCTCATTTTGACCACTGTCTAGCATTTTGTTTGACATTCACGCTAGTCTTCATGTCCTACCTGGAAGAGAAGGTGTTGCCCACTGGCAAGAAAGGGGGAGGGAAGGAAGGAACTGGGGACTTACCTGATGCATTTTGGCTGAGGGTTGTTATTGAAGTTGTGGTAGGTTGACAGAAAAGGGGAGGGGGAAGATTGTTAAAGAAGGTGGGAGAGGGAAGGAAGCAAAGGGGGTGAAGGGATGGACCCTCACTGCAGGTTTCTTGGGTGGTCCCCGCTTGTATATAATATAATTTCATGCCAGTTGATACCTCAGATGAATGTTGGAGCCACTATTTTATCATGAGAGAAAAATAACTACTAGCTATAATGTTCTGAGGCACCTGAACTTGATATGTTTGATATGTGTTCATAGAAAAAAAGGGCTTTGGCTCTTGCAACTATTATTCAGCATCGCAATAAGGTTTAGCATCCATAGAAATGTATTTTACAATCCTGCAGGACAGAGAGTAGGATCCAACTCACACCACAACTGCTTAAAGCAGGGGTCCTCAAACCACGGCCCACGGGCCATATGCGGCCCGCCGAGGACATTTATATGGCCCGCCGGGTGTGCGCAGGGGACACGCCCTGGGGGGGCGCGTGGGGCTCTCGCTTCTGCGGGCGGGTGCGAAGACCCGGAGGGCGGGCCTGGCGGGGGGGCAGCCGCTGCCACGGCCCCGCCCCGAATCTCCAGGAGCCCCCCCCGCCTGGCCCGGATCGCTACCTTCTTCCTGCGGTGGAGCAAGCCTGGCGGGCGGGCGCTGTGGTCTGGTCCCGGGCCGGTCCCGCTCAGTGGAGAGTCCCCCTCCCCCCCTTCGCCGGCGGGCCGGGGGTTGCAGCCCAGAGTGCCGCCCGACGCACGAGCGGACCTCGGGTGGGCTTGGGAGGAGGCGACTCTGCGGGGATCCCACAGGGCAGGAACCAGGCGCCGGGGAGGGGGCGGATCGCGCGTTGCCCGGGGGAGCCTCCACTGGGCGCGCAGGCCCTCAGGGGCGGTAAACTGCCCTGGCCGGGGCGCTCCTGTGCCCTGCAGATAGCCCGCCCTCCCCCCTCCCCCTCAGCGGCATGGCGGCGGTGCAGAATACCCAACCGGCCAGCTGGGGCGCAGGAGGAGGTGGCGGCGGCAGCGCAGCTCGCCCCCCCTCCCCCCCTCAGGTGGAGGAGGAGGTGGCGGCTAGTGCACATGGAGTCACCGCCGCTGGCGGGGAATGCCTGGCCAGCTGGCCAGGGCGCAGGAGGAGGCGGCGGCGGCGCAGGTCACCTGCCCTCCCCCTCCCCTGTTGGGTGATGGAGGAGCTGGAGGTGGCAGCCAGCTGGCCTGGGCCCCAAGGCTAGACCTCGCACGGCGCTCCAGAGCTGGAGAAGGACTCGGAGCAGCCGCTGGTCGCCTCTGCTTTGCCGGCAAAGTCCGAGTCCGGGGGCGGCCCCTTTAAGGCCAACAAAGTTTTCTGCAAGGCGTTTCTTCCATTTTGGTGGAGCCGAAGAAGTGCCCCAGCATAGGAAAGCTCATCGCCGTAATTAGACTTGGTTGATCTTAAAGGTGCCCCCGCAATGCTCCTTTCCAAGCTGTCGAGTCTTGTGAGTGAAAAAAACCCAGTCTGCTTCCTAAACTGGGTGCTGTGCGAGAGCTGGCCGGCCAGCCAGCCAGCCAGCCAGCCGGTGAGAGAGAGAGAAGCGGCGGCGATGGTGAGTGTGGGTGGGGGTGCGAAGGCAAAATCTGTGGTCATGGGGGGCGCAGGAGGCGGCGGCAGTGGCGGCAGAGGCGGCAGCGGCGGCAGCGGTGGCAGCGGCGGCGCAGCTCACCCTCCCCCCTCGGGTGGAGGAGGAGGAGGTGGCCAGTGCGGGACTCTAGGCCCCGCCGGGAGGTTGGGATCTGCGCCCGCCTAGGGCGCAGATGCACCTCGAGCCGGCCTTTGTGACAGGATTCTCTGGGGACTGTTCTGTTCCATAGTCCAGCCTTCCAACGGTCTGAGGGACAGTGAACTGGCCCCCTGTTTAAAAAGTTTGAGGACCCCTGGCTTAAAGTGTTCAGCAATGTTGCATGTGCATATGTTTTTATGATTAAGAAGAAAAATACTGATTTCTTAATCATGTGAGCTATTATCACCAATTACTTATAGACAATTAAGAATAATGGCTTTAGACAATTGAGAATAATTTTTTTCACATGGCAACCAAGTCACACTGATGTTTGCTGTAGGTGAAGCAACATATTAAATGTCACAATTTCTTGATGTAGCTGAATTGATTAGGGTTGGAGATTCTGTGGGTAGTACAGTGGTAGCAGCTACAAATAAAACAGACAATGGATGAACGTGGCAGAAATACACAAAGAACACAGTGAAAATTAATATGGAATTATAACTTTAGAACAAAGATGGGAGTCATCAGTCATAGTTGGATTAATGAAACTAGGGTTATAAAGAAGTATACTTGTTTCAGTCTGAAACTCTAATGAAGCTTCCATCAGAAGCCAATCAGTTAACTCATTTCAGGGGTCATTTGGAGCAGGAACGCACAGGAGCGGAGCTCCGGCAGTTAGAAGCACAGGTGGCAGCAAGCCCCACCCCCGGCTCCCAGCAGGAGCACGAAGCAGCACATCTAGCATTCCTCCTGGGCACAGATAGGCTACTCTGGGACTGGAATGACAGCCCCCAGAGTGGAAAGACAGTCCCTAGGGGTGAAGCCTGAGCGGTAGGTGTTGCCTTCTGACACACTTCCAGTGATGTCAGGGTGTGTGTGGCATATGCAAATAAGTTATGCTAATGAGTTATACTAATAAGCTCCTGCACCTCTTTTTCTATGAAATGACCCCTGACTCATTTTGATCATTCTAACATAGAAGATGAGTGATGTCCTAGTGCCCTGTCGTGGGCAGGAGTGACACAATGGGACACAGTATGAAGCAGATCCTATCTATGAACTATTTATTACAGTTCCTGTGCTGGCAATTCTGATCATAATGCTAGTTCATTGTACGTTTTATTCTTAAAAGAAACCATACCACAATCTCTCCTTATAAATATTTATATTTTGGTTTTGCAAGATTCCATGCGCTCCTATTGGCTGTAAAATGCCCTCCCTCAGCCATTGGCCCATCAGCCGCCACTCAAGAGTACTCGCGTGCCATTGGCCGAGTGCTGGGTCTACTCCTCTTCCCCACACACTCCCCCTGGCAGACAGCTCTCTTTCCTGAGGAAGACAGTTCTCTTGACTCCTGTGAGGGACTGTCCCCTCAGTGGCTGTTGGTAGGCAGCCAAGCTTGGTTCTGTGAGTAAAAAAACAAAGGACTTTCAGCATAACCCCCTCCCCAGTGGCCACTTTCCTGTCAGAATAAATGGGAAAAGGCTCTCTCTCCTGCTTAGCTTCAGCATGGCTGGTTGGCTAACGAGGTGGGCCAGCGACCATCAAAGCATTTTCTTCAACTCCCCGCTGTGCGGCTGACTTTCCCCTAGGGCTGCCAATCTCCAGGTGGGACCTGGAGATCTCCCACTGTTACAATTGACCTCCAAATGACAGAGATCAGGTCCCCAGGAGAAAATGGTTGCTTTGGAGGGTAGACTCTATGGCATTATACCCTGCTGAGTCCTTCCACCCACACCCCAAATGCTGCCCTCCACAGGATCCACCCCCCAAATCTCCAGGTATTTCCCTAATCAAAGTTGGCACCTGTACTTTCTCCTCTGTCAGTAAAAGGCCCTTTCCACACCTATGTTGGCCTTAGGGAGAAAACTCATTGGACCCAGTCCTGATCAGGTTGCCAACTCCAGGTGGGCAATTCCTGGAGATTTGAGGGATGGAGCCTGGAGAGAGTGAGGTTTGAGGAGGGGTGGCACCTCAGACAGGTACAATGCCTTAGACTCCACCCTCCAAACCAGCCACTCCCTCCTGGGGAACCACTGTTACCAATCTTGGGGGTGGGCTGGAGATCACTCAAAATTACTACTGCTCTTCAGGTAGCAAAGATCAGTTCCTCTGGAGAAAATGGTGGACTCTGTCATTATACCCTGCTGAGATTGCCACAGCAAATTGTCACTGAGTGCCCAAAGCCGGGGCACTCTCCCAGAGCCTCTTTCTAGAGCTCGTTGTATTTATTTCCACAACGGGCCTTATTCCTAGTACTATAATAATTCTCCAAGGCATTGAATGTATTATGCTACTACTATTGCTTTGTTGGATAAGCAAGAGAGGTACTGAAATAGGAACCTATTTGTCTGCCCAGATAGGCTGCTCCATGAAGCCATATCTACTCAGAAAAATAGTGTGGGAGGAAATTGGGCCTGCTGTTTAAAAGAAAAAAATAATTCTGGGACCTCCATTCGAAGAACTCTCAGTGTCACATCTCATTTAACCTTTTTTCTGTCATTTTCAATCATGCCTTTCTCATCAACACTTTTTACAGTTTATCTCAAATGGCTGCTGTACAGATATGGACAACAAAATTGCAAAGCTGAAAATATACATGCAAATGACTGCTTTGGGTTGGTATAGTGAGTTGGTATAGTACCTGGAATGGTAACAGAAATTCAAGGTTGTTGGCAGGACTTGTTTTGTAGAAAAAGCCCAGCAGGAACTCATTAACATAATAAGAACATAAGAAAACACACTGCAAACCGAAAACACAGCGGCACAGAAGACATGCTATCAGCCGAGCAAGAACAAAGCAAAAACTACGCCCAAAAGGCGTCCGCTGGGGTCAAAGTGCCCAAGGGGCCAGAAACCAGAGGACTGGGGGAGGGCCAGAGAGTTCCTCTTCCCCCGGGGTTAATAGGCCACACCCAACCGCAGGAACTCATTAGCATATTAGGCCACACTCCTGACAGCACAGCTCAATAGCATATTAGACCACATACCCCATGTTATCAGAAGTGTGGTCATCCAGCCACACCTACCTTTTGCTTCTTATTCTGTTTACCTTGTTTGTTGTCAAAACCCAGGGCTTTTTTGTAGCAGGAACTCCTTTACATGTTAGGCCACACACCCCTAATGTAACCAATCCTAATGATTTTCTGCTGTTGGGTGTGGCCTGTTATGCTAATGAGTTCTTGCTGGGTGTGGCCAACTCAGGAGCCAGCTGGAACTCCATTCCTGTGCATTCCTGCCCAAAAATAGCCCTGGCTGTTGGTATAATAAATAGGGCTGGGCATGAACCAGCTGACAAACTAAATTTGTGACAAATGTTGGCCAATTTGTGCTTTGCAAAGTCAAGTTCGTGGCAGGTCAACTGGCATGAACTTTCCATGAATTTGCAAGATGTTCATTCTCACAAATAGTGTTCACAAACAACTCCTCATTTAATGACACATTATATTTGCAAATTAAAGGCATTGCAATGGGATCCTCAGTGGACCCAGAAGTTACCAATTTATATATGGGCAATTTTGAAGATGCTTATTTGTTCTGCTAATAATCCTTTCCATAATTGCATCATTAAATGGTGGCGATATCTAGATGATGTCTTTTTATTTTGGGAAGGTGAGTACAGAAGTTTGTTGTAATTTCATGTTTGGCTGGATGTACAGGATGAAAATATTAAATTTTACCTCCATGTGGGTGACAAGAAAATTAATTTTTTAGATGTCATGGTCATAAGGGAACAGAATATAATTTATACAAATCTTTATTAAAAAGCAACACATAAAAACTCCCTTTTGAGATATGACAGTCACCACCCTAAACATATGAGGAATATTAGTTGCTGTAGATTTTCCGGTTTGTGTGACCGTGGTCTTGGCATTGTAAAACCTGATGTTTCGCCAGTAGCTGTGACTGGAATCCTCAGAGGTATAACACAGAAAGAATAGTTTACCATTCAGCCAGTTCCTAGAACTTAGAAGAAACTGCTCAAATATTTATGACTTCAGAAGGAAAGTTTCTGCTTATAAGTACAATTTAGCTAGAAGGGGTTTTCCAAATCACATATGCCAGTCTCCTTATCAAAACTGGTATTTGCTAGAAAATATTCCTTTATGCAGTAAAAATCTTACAATTGGGTTTAGGACAACTAAGAATCTGAGGGGACATCTAGTCTATAGTAACACCTAGACATGTGTTCGTCAACAAACAGTTCTACCTGTTACTAGTCTTCCTCAGGGACAGTTTGCTTGTGGAAATTGTAATTGTTGCAAGTTAACACGTAATATGAAATACTTTATCAACTCTTTAGATAAGAAAAAATATAGGAAATAAAGGATTTCACAACATGTAACTCTACACAGGTTATATATATTATTTGATGCCCCTTGTAATAAACTGTAGGTTGGAAAAACAACTAGAAACTTAAGAACCCATATAGCAGAACATAAAAGTAATATTATATTAAAATGAAAAAGGCTGCTACTGAGAAAAGAAGACTGGATTGTTAGACTCCAGACACTGACACCCAAAGAATTAAATTTGTCTTTAGAATTACATCAGCTTCTGGAAAAAAAAATAGAGATTGTGTCAACTAGGTACCAGAATATAGTAAAGGTCTTCCAGTGACAATTTGCTACTGATCTTGTACTCTTTTTGAAGAATTGCTGCAAGACGAACAGGTTTGTAACATTCATTTAGGCACAGAAAAAGATTTTTTGGGGTGGCCAAAATCTGTTGGGTGCTGGACAGCTTTATCTTATCTCCCTTATTTACAGGGAGTTTCTTTTCCTCATGCAATCTCAAGGACAGAATAAGCTCTGGCGGTTTTTTATGTGATTGATATTTTACAATCTGGATTTTCTCCTTTAATACAATATGTATTTATATAATTTTAACTATACCATTATTTATGTAACCTCAGTGGTGTAATTTTATATATTATATATTACAGAGTTCCCTGATGGAGCCTGTTGGTGAAACACGTAGAGATTCGGGGGGGGGGGATTTTAATTGAGTAATAAAATATATTTTTGCCTGATTTGCACCATCAGCCTTGCCCTTATTTTTTATTTCCTGTGACTGGTGTGGCCCTCTTATTTTCTTCTAGATACATTTCCAGACATACTGTCTCTGCTCAATCAAAATGTTTACAAAACTTCAAAGCAACAACTTGGCGGGCAGGTAGAGAAGAGTCAGCCGGAGATCCCCTGTGAGTCTGATGTCTCTAGCTTGCACAGTATCCATTCTGTACACTTCTGAACCTCCTGAACCTGCACCTGTCAAAATGGCTAGTGACCTGGTCATTTTGACAGGCTCAAGTTTAGGAAGTTTAGGAGTATATAGAACAGATCCTGTGCAAGCTAGAGACATTTCACCTCCTAATTCTAACCACTGTCTCTAGTTAGTAGGCCAAAGGTCAATTAAAAGGCACCCCTTTTATGCTTCACTTAGAAGCCACAAATCAGTTTCTTCCAGAACTCTGCCCCAGGTGCCTCATTAGTTTTTATTCACCACCTCAAACATACAGCTGAGAGACGCACGTTTGTTTTGGAACTGAGGAAAGATTCCCTTTTGTCTCCAGATGGGTGGAGAACAATTGGCAACAGGTTTACTCAGAAGTAAGCATCCTTGGTTTCAAAGGAACTTACTTCTGAGCAGGTGGCAGTCCTGTCTGCTATGCCCATACTTGACAAGTCAATTTTTGCATTGAAGCCTAATCGCATTTCCTTCCAGGTTGCTTGTCTAAGGTTGCAGGTGTACTTACGGTTGGAACCCACATCTTCCAAATTTATACTACAAGAACCCGAATCAGTTGGGAACACTGATTGCCAACCTTGTGACTTATATTTTGCTCCCTTGTTAAAGGGGAGTTTACATGAGGACAGAGTTGACACCAGCTTTCCAGACCTGGAGATATTTGAATCTAGCCTCCCTCCCCCTGCCCTCCTTCCCTGGCCGCTTCTCTTTTTGCAAAGTGGAGCAGCTGTCAGTCAGCTGGCTTCGACAACCTGCCACACTTTTTGTCACTTAATAGTGGGTGTTAGGCTAAGCGGAAAACACTCTGGCAAACAGAGGTCAAACCTACATCTCATACAAACCTACATTGAGTTTTTAGCATACACATTTCTTTTGGTAAAAGGGGGGCCAGTTGAGTAAACTGTGTACAAAACTGAGAGACATCCTGACTATCTCCTGAGGCTGCACTTGTTACTTAAAGGAGATGTATTTAGAAATCCAACCTTGAAATTATAGCGATACCTTTCTTACACGTCAAACAGGGAAATATGAAAACAGCCTGGAAAGGGGGGGGGGGTTTCTAAGCAGTGTTCCCTCTAAGCTGAGTTAGTGTGAGCTAGCTCACAGCTTTTTAGCCTCCAGCACACAGATTTTTGCCTTAGTTCAGGAAGAGAGGCTCCAGAGCAAACTAATTTATGCAGTAGCCAAATCGCTTGCTCACAACTTTAATGCCAGTAGCTCGCAAAGTAGAATTTTTTGCTCACAAGACTCCACAGCTTAGAGGGAACATTGGTCCTAAGACAAAGACGGTGTCTTACGAAAAGGGGCTGTATATATATATATGGGGAGAGTAAGAGAGAAAGCATGTAACAATAAACCGCATATCGGCCATGCTGTTCCTATTGTACAGCACTAAGGAGGGGGGTGGAATACCAAATGTGAACCCTAGGCTTTTGGGGTGCGCCTTGGTGTTTAGTCATGCCGGCCACATGACCACGGAAACGTCTTCGGACAGTGCTGGCTCTTCGGCTTTGAAACGGAGATGAGCACCGCAACCCTAGAGTCGGATTCGACTGGCTTTCGAGCAAGGGAACCTTTACCTTTACTAAAAGAGGCAGCATCTCACTGAACAAAGACTGAGCTGCCTTTCCCAGGCAGAGAAAACCACAGTTTTGTAATTTCAAGAATGGCAGAATTCCTGACATTTTGATCTAAAAACAGATTCAACTGGGAATCTGGGCTGGCCCTACCTTTAATCAGGGCAAGACTGTCAGTCAGAACCCTTAAATGGT
Source organism: Gekko gecko (assembly GCA_029375565.1). Lineage (NCBI taxonomy): Eukaryota > Metazoa > Chordata > Lepidosauria > Squamata > Gekkonidae > Gekko > Gekko gecko. The sequence goes on along the minus strand of JAPDNY010000003.1, from coordinate 67,997,558 downwards.
AGTGAAGTGTTATTTTTATTATTTGAATCCTGGTGGGTTTTCCCCTCCTAATGGGGGAGCGCCAATGGGGCTTTCTGTCACAGGCAGGATCTCTGGGCCATCTGATGTCCTGAACTGTGAAAGCACCCTGTGCAAGCTAGAGACACCAGGCTTGAAGGGCAGGTAGAAGAGAGTCAGGAAGTTTAGTGTCTCTAGCTTGCACAGGATCCATTCTATATAGATGATCGTTTCCCCAGAAAGCACTTTCCTGGAGGCATCCACTCAGCTGCAATGTTGGTCCCATTTGGTTGAATAACAGCTGCTCCAGCCTCCTTGAAATTCCCCCAAAGGAAAAAAATGCCAGATCAATGGGAAGAGAGCAAGGCAAGTTCTGTGAAGGAAGGGATGTACTAAAAGGAATGACAGGAATGTCCATTGGGAGCAATGGGAGAGGCCTGGTTCCTGAAGGCCCTTTGGAAATAATGGGAGCCAGGAGAGCCAGTTGACTTGCATGGGCTCCACTGGAATACATTACAGAATACAAAAGTTGCAGTGAAAATATGGATTTAGAGAAACCTGCTCTGAGCCTGGAATGACAGCCCCCAAAGTGGAATGATGATCCTAGGCCCATATAGACTGCTGTGGGACTGGAATGACAGCCCCAGAGCAATGCTCCTTCTAAGCTGTGGAGTCTTGTGAGCAAAAATTCTGCTTTGTGAGCTACCAGCATTAAAGTTGTGAGCGAGCGATTTGGCTGCTGCATAAATTAGTTTGCTCTGGAGCCTCTCTTCCTGAGCTAAGAGAAAAATGTGTGAGCTGGAGGCTAAAAAACTGTGAGCTAGCTCACACTGACTCAGCTTAG